>JAUMJJ010000034.1:5770000-10770000 GCA_033556795.1 Tapera naevia | reverse complement strand
AGATGATCTCCAGAGGTCCCTTCCAATCCCTACCATTCTGTGATTCTATGATTACAGTAATGATTTTTAGAAGAGGGAAAAGTTTCACTTAGCAAAGTGATATTATGTTGAAAAGCCCATACATGTATAAACTCAGGAGGGCCCAAAACTTATTAGTTTAGAACAGTAACACACTGTTGGCAGCAGAAAGTTCCTCAGCAGTACCTTCTTCTATCTATCCATGCTTTGAAGGACATGTGCTGCAACTGACACAGTTGCATTGCTTTATTTGAAAACTGTATAAGATGAATACAGGAGAAGAGCAAGAGAGACCTTTGGGAAGGTAACAAACATTATTAGATTTAAAAATAAAGATGCAGGTAAATTTATTTCAGTAATTCTCCTCTAGCAAAGAATAATAAAGCAGAAAAATTCAGAAAGTTATGAAGTTAGGTTAGCTGAGCAAAGGCTATCAAAATAGGACAGACATACAGGATGCACAAAAAGATATGAATGGAAATATCAAAAATGAGAAACATGTTTCATGTATCTTCTATATTAACAGAGTTGATTGAGACAGTTTTCATGATCTTTTCCCTGTAGGTTAGATTACATTACAAACACATTCCTCCTGCAAGTAGCATGATACACAAATGAGAGGTATTCATGACAGCCTGGCTAGGAATCATCCTTGTTGGATTTATTTTTTTAAATAGTAATACTTACAAAAATAACACCGTCTCAAAAATAATTTTATTCTCAACACAGGAAGGACATGCATCTGTCACAGTGAGTCCAGAGGAGGGCCACAAAGACAATCAGAGGGTTGGAGCACCTTCTATACGAGGACAGGCCTAGAGAGTTGAGGCTGTTCAGCCTAGAGAGAGACAAGAAGGCTCCAGAAAAACCTTGTAGTAGCCTTCTGGTACTTAAAGGGGGCTACAGGAAAGCTGGGAAGGGGCTCTTTATCAGGGAGTGCAGGGATAGGATAAGGGATAACAATTATAAGATGAAAGAGGGGAGATTTAATTAGATATTAGGAAGAAATTTTTTTACTGTGAAGGTGATTGGAACAGGTTTCCCAGAGACTGTGGAATCCCAGTTCCTGGAGGTGTTCAAGGCCAGGCTGGATGGGGCTTTGAGCCACGTGATCTGGTGGAAGGTGTCCTTGCCATGCCAGGGTGCATGGAAGTAGATGATCTTCAAGGACCTCTTCAACCCAAACTATTCTACAATTCTATGATTTAAATATGAAGTCTAATTTACTGTTTCACTTGGTGACTTCTCATTTTATTTTTACTTAAAATAGCAGTAATTGTCCAGTCTTCATGACAACTCCCATACCTATGAAACGGTGAGGTGCCTGGAAAATTTCTTCCTCTTCAAAAAGCATTATTTCCTTCTCCCCCTCCTCCTATTCCAGTAAACAGAATCCCTTATTAATGGAGCAGGAAGGGAGCAGAAATCACATATGTAAGACAATCCTCATTTTTAGTGCAAATAACCTTATACAGTAATGACAGATTAAACAGTTTTTGCCATAGCACCTAAGTACTGGAGGCAGAATTTCCTGATTATAAGCGATTAAAAAGGACTATCAAGGAACGGCTTCAATCATAAGACCAGTGTTTGTGTCTGAAGGCCAGAAACCAGAAAACACATAAGAATCCCATACTGGAGACCTAAACAAGAAAGCTAAAACCCAGCAACAACTGATTTTTTGCTATCATACAAAGCAACTCCATGAGAATAACTGCACGAAACTGTCTATGATTAGACGGACAGTGTGAAGTTATGGATAAAGGTACTCAAAAGCAACTGTTTTTATAAAGTTAGACCAGATTTTTTTTTAGTTCAGCCAGTAAGGCATTGTTTCAACTGCTCTTGAAAAAAATTCAACTTTAAAGGTTTTTTATTTTTTTTTTTTAAATCATGCTCACTACAGCCTTTCTGGAAGCACATGCCATGTGTAGAGCCATAACACACTGCCCTATAATTCTAAACATACATTCAAAGAAAGCCGGCCTCTTTCCCAAATAAAAACAAAACTGAGGCTTACTAATACCTAAAGGCTTACTACATTTACTAACACTGCACAACAAACATTGTCAACGGAAAGTAATTTCCACCTAGTTTTGGAAAGCAGAAACAAGTACACACTGCTCAAGTCAACAAGCTAATTCATCTTTCTCTTTCAAAGGGAAGTCTTTGGTAAAGAACTTCTAAATATCAGTGCTCCTCTAAGGTGCTTCATAAAGAGACTATTTTAAAATTACAATTACTTTAACATTTCTCCCTATGAATCCTCAAAAAAGCAATCCCAGTGCAAGTGAATGATGTGACACTCTCAACTTTGTAACCTTAAACTGCAGTCATCTGGGTTATATATTTGTATTGTACAGGGAGGATATCTACAAAAATAACCACCAATAACAAGATTATATATAGTAGTTTAATTTCATCCTTGACTTTTTATTCATTGTTAAAGCTTTGTAAGCTTAGTTTTTGAACATGAATCTCATTTTGAAATCATTTGTATAACTATAATACAGTTCCGCTCAATTTATACAATTTGAATATTTTCATTATCTTCGTACACCAGGCTATTTACATAATTAAAAACATCTAATTAAAAATGTAAGACAGTCTGTTAAGAAAACAGTGAAGCTAACAGAAACCAAACACGTGCATTTAATCAGTAAGACTTCTCCACAGAAAATTGCAGTAAGTCACTCCAATCCATTTTTACAACACTTTGTTGAGGTATTTTTCTAATACAAGTTGATAACTGCCCCTACAGTTGGTTTCTACCCCTCAGTCAAGTGATGTTCACAATTACCACCTACAACTTAGCTGCAAAGTCACTGCAAGTCTGTAGAATTTTTAATATACTCAACTGTATAGAGATGACCAGTTCTTCTGGCCATCATACTACAAATTGATTATTGAAGTGTAAGCTTTATTGCATACATAAACAAACACGCGGGCTGTGGAACCATCTACCAATGTTATTTTGTTCTGGGAAAACCAAACAAAAAAATAAGCGAACAAAACAATGGTGTTCCATGACACAATAGATACTATGTGACTATTTTTTTCCAAAATGAATGAAACTACAATAATGATCTTTTTCTTAGCTGCATATTTCAGGATGCTTGATAAAACAGAAATCTAAAGAAATCCCTAGGAGATGATACTGAACAATTTGCACTGCTGAAGAAAAAAAGTCTGATTTTGAAATTCTTTTTATATATGCTACACTATTACACGATACTAAATACAAAAGGACACAAAGCCAATCAGCTATTTATTTTTTGTGTGAATAATCGTCATCCCCACACAATTTATTAAGCATTAGGACAAGTTATTTTTAGTTAACTGGGCATAAACTTTTTCTTGCACAAAACAACGTAATACTTTGACTTATGTGTTTAGCAGTAAAGAGAATATATAGTGCCACAAACTGGTCAACATTGTATCTTTCCTGTGTTAAAATAAGAACCTGTCTGTTTTATTTGACCCAAAGCAAAAAAAGTTCTATCTTCCTGTTGTTAAATAGAAAACAAGGAGGATGGGCATCTGCTAACCAAATCCAGTTTCCTATTTTACATTTAAATATGCCTTGTATCCTGTAGACAAAATCTGTGTATTTTCTTTTCGGTTAACTTCTACAGATGTAGAAAGTGTTATCTGATTTTTAAGACAGTTAATTACTTCCTTTAAATGGGTTAGACAATGATGTGCAAATAAGGGGGGGGAAAAAGTCACCAAACCACTCCATCTTCTTTAATCTTTCGCAGATATTGAATGTTTAAGTATTATGTAAATGCAAAGTAATAGTAATTACATCTCAATTTTAAATATTAATCAGCACCTCAGTTCTACATCAGCATCCACAGGTTCCTATTTAAGCTAGCCACTTCCTGTAATTTTGTCTGCACTTCTACTCTACTCCATTTTACGGATAGCTACCATCATCTCCCACTAGTTTTCCTCACAAGTACTTAACCTTTCTTGACTGTTTCTCTTTAAGGCTGCCCTTCATCTTTCCACTTATTACCGCATATCTAAACTCAAACACATACCTCTAAATTGGACACTACATCCCTTCTCCTTCACAGCTCTAACCCTATAGATCAGAGGCAAGAGAGACCAGTATTTTGAAAAACAACATGTTCCAAAGTGTGTTGGCCTTGGTAGTTACGGTCTACCCACATGCTTCCATGCCAAAATTAAGTCCACAGGCAGACTAAAGGAAAAGATATTAAAAAAATAAATTCCAAAGACTCATAAGCCATAAAACAAGCAGCACCATCCATTTCTTCACAATCATGCTCACAGTTCAGGAAACGTACCTGCATTCAGCAACTCCAACATTGCACAAGACAGTCACTTACCACAAACAGAAAAACCTGTTCCAAAGAGCACTTCCTCAGAGTGCCATTTTTTTCTCACAATCTGCTACAAAGCATATGCATTCAGAAGCCATAACTGACAGTTGCTTGCTTCTCTTGTTAAGTTCCTCCAGCCACCAAAACATCCTCTCTGCTAGTGGACAGGCTACTTAACCCCAGACTGACAACTCTCAAGCAACACCTTATGAGGTCTATTTTTTTTAAACATCAAGCACTGACAGTTATTTACTAACGTAAACCGCAGAGCACTCCAGTCAACTGAAAACAGCCAACCTGCACAAACCCAAAATTCATGGAACAGTAAATACCAGTCATCTGTAACATTGATTTCACTCAACTTTAAAAGAGTAAATCCTCCTTGTACATGAAAGGTTCTATGTTATCGCATAGACAAGGTACTACGATAAACTGCTCTCCACCAAGGGAAAGCTGTATGCAAGACAAATACAGTTTACACCAACTGTCATTCCATTACTTACTAAACACATAGTCAAAGTCTGTCTGATCTCTCCAATAACACTTATATCTTGATGTCTGCATCAGAATTTATACGGAATGTCTAAAATGTAGAAAATAAATCAGCCACAAATAACTGTTGTTATTACGTTCTTACTCCTTCAGTAACAGAAAAGCCTCTGGCGAACACACTTATGCAACTGACAGCTGTTGCAGTCACATTAATATTAACTGATGAATCCAAACAGAATCAGCACACTTCTAGGATATCAGCCAAACAAACTGATGAATTACCACATAAGCAAGTTTCTTCCATTTCCATAAAAATCACAAGCTACTGCAAGAAACTGGCATTTACCAGACAGCTAAAATTCGGGGGGTTTTCCTTTGAAAACTCTAAAATGCTATATATAAGTATAAAGAAAGTATCAGTAACGATTATTAATTAATAGGAGAGTATGACATCCATTAGACAGTTAAATTGTAGCTTGTTTACTCAACTGAAAAAACCAGCTTTAACTTTAGTTATCAGAAGGTTTTGGATGACTCAATGCATATATTCAAATGGAGCAAGCACTGCTACAGATAAGGATACTTTTGTGGAAATATGTGTATAGATAGAAACCTTTGCAAAATTAAAAAAAAAAAACCTTCAACAATTATTTTATTTCCAGAAATGAAGTACTTGCACTGTTCTTATGCTATGTGCAAAACACGTGACTCACCAGTCATCGCTGTCACATTCAAAACAGGAGTATCTGGCCTGCTGCTGTCATCTGTAGCTTCATCCTCCTCCCCTCCAGCAGCAGAACATGCCGCAGTAGAACTGGCTGCTGCCTGCACCTGGGCTGCCAAAGGAGACACGCTGTCCTGGTCCGAGGCTTTGCTCTTCCTCTCAAAGCGAAATCGGTCCAAGTTGTAAAGACTCATATTCTTAACCTATCCTGCCTGTCTGCAGTGGACGAACTCGACCGGCAGACCTGTGGCAAAGGCCGGGAAGAGGAAGGAGGAGACAAGGCTCTATCAGACACAGCTCAGAAAAGGCCGGCGAAGGGACCCGCGCCCGAGAACGCCGACGCTCCCCCCGGAGCTCAGCCGCGCTGTAAGGCGGGCAGGGTCACCCCCCCCATCCTCTCCCATCGCCCTCCGCCACTCCCCGCGGCCCCTCACACACCTCAGCCGCCGCGCTCCTCGGCACCTGCGCGCATACACGGGCCCCGCACGCACCTGCCGCGCACTGCCGCCAGCACCGGCGGGACGCGGGTGGGCACGGGACTGCCGCCACGCGGGCCGGGCCGGACCAGACTGAGCACCAAGGCACCTGCGCAGAGGAGGGGCGGGGGCACTGCCGGACACCGGGGAGCGCACCCCTCCCCAATGGCGGCGGCACGAACCCACTCGCCTCCACAGCCCTGTGCGTCCAGAGTCGCGCGTGGTTATGACGTCACCAAACCCCTCCCCTCCTCCCCCACCAATCGCCTCGCCCGGACGGGGCGCGCGGGCGCGTTCGCTTTCGCGCCTTTTTCCCCTCGGGGGCGGGGCGAGTTGGCTGCTTGTTCCCTCCCTTCCCGCGCGCGGGACCGCCCAGGGTCTCGCGGGGGCGGGGAAGGCGCGGGGGGTCGCCTTGGGGCGTCACCGGCCCTCAGGGTGGCCCCGAGTGCCCCCGGCGCTCCTCGCCCACGCGTGGCGGTCCCCCCGGGGCTCAGATAGGCGGAGAGGGCGGTGGCGGCGGCGGGGTCTGTGCTGTCAGTGACCCGGCCTATTTGCAGCTTCCAGTCCCTGGTACCGCGTGGGTGCCCTTCTGATACCCTAGAAATTACAGAGTCAGGGAATGGTTTGGGTTGGAAGGGGCCTTAAATTTCGTCCAGTTCCAACGTCTCTGCCGTGGACAGGGACACCTCCCACCAGACCAGGCTGCTCAAGGCCCCATCCAACTTCGCCTTGAACACTTCCAGAGAGGGGACAATCCGCAGCTTCCCTGGGCAACCTGTGCCAGTGCCTCACCACCCTCGGGGTGAAGAATTTATTCCTAATGTCTAATCTAAATCTCCCATAGTCTTATCACTACGGGCCCCTGTAGAAGTCCCTCCCCAGCTTTCCTGTAACCCTTTAAAATACTGGAAGGCCGCTATAAGGTCTTCCCTGGATCCTTCTCCAAGCTGAACAACCCCAACTCTCTCAGCCTGTCCTTGTAGCAGAGGGGCTCCAGCCCTCTGATCATCTTCATAGCCTTCCTCTGGACTTGCTCCAACAGTTCCATATCCTTCTTAAGTGGAGATTCCAGAACTGAATGCAATACTCCACGTGGGGTCTCACGAGAGTGGAGTAGAGGAAGAGAATCACCTCCCTCACCCTGCTGGGAATGCTTCTTTTGATGAAACCCAGGAGATGGTTGGCCTTCTGGGCCGTGAGCGCACATTGCCAGCTCATGTTGACCTTCTCATCAACCAGCACCCCCAAGTCCTTCTTCACAGGGCTGTTCTCAATCACATTGTCCCCAAGCCTATGTTGAAACCATGGATTGCCCCGACTCAGGTGCAGGACCTTGCACTTGGACTTGTTGAACCTCGTGATGTTTGCACAGGCCCAACTCTCCAGCCTGTCCAAGTCCCTCTGGATGACATCCCAGATGATCATGTATTCCTCTGCTACCACACATGCATGCTGAAGGTGAAAAGTTTGGGTGGAGGATTGCAAAAATGCCATCGTAAAAGCACTGGAGTCATATAACACGGAACTTAAGGCCGTTTTCAGCCTAGATTCCTCAGCTTGCCTCCAGGATTGTGTCCCTTTGGATGGAAAGATGGGAATAAGCCTCCTTTGGATGTCTTGGGTCAGGACCTGCTGCCTCCCTCTAGATTTCAGTCGATGCCATGTGGCGGTAGTCAGCAGGCAGCATGGTTTGTGCTGGCAAAGGCACACAGGGTTAGCTGGCACTGCACTGAGAGCGTTGCTAGAGCAGAAATTGTGTCCTTAAATACAGTAAGCGGCAGAGAGGTACTGAAACTACCTTTGTACATCTCTCCTTCAAGTACTGGACACCTGTGAAATAAAGTGCTGTGAGACCTGGCACACATGAATAAGTGTTACACTAGGGAGCCAGGTGCAGCAGCTATTAAAAACATTCTGGAGATGTTGCACTAGCTAACAGAAAAACAGAAAAAAGCCACTTTCCCATCCATCACGCCAGCTGTGTAGCGCCAGGCTCGCAGAGAGCTCCTTCACCGTTGATGATTTTTGCCATTTAAATTTTAGTAGCCAAACACCCGAGCAAGCGTCATGGCTGTGCTGTACTAGGTTGTGTGCCGCTGTCAGCATTACATACTACCAGAATGCATGGAGGCAGGGATGACTGTGTTGTCTGACAAACTTGCTACAGCCTGAAAACTGGAGGTGATCCAGGTATTTCCAGAAATGCCACCTACACATACATTACTTTTTCATGGAAGTTCTTTCTATCAAAATTAGTTTCTATCACCAGTAGTCAGCAAATCTAGGTCTTAGATGCCTCATACTGAATCATCATCATCATTGTAATAAATTTTGGTTTTCTGAAGGGGACTCTCCTGGAAGTTGTCTGGTGCTCCCTTTGCTGCTGTGCCTTTTGCAACACATCGTGGTATTTGACAGTCATGTTGACCCAGCATGAGCGTCTGGTTCACTTATTTGTTCTGATTCCAGTTCTTTTACCCTTATTGTCAGGCAAATGGCAAGGAGAAGTGGTATGGGCTACAAAAAGCTTTTGCATCTTGCACATCTAAGTGACAAACACATCTCCTGTATTTATCATTAGTGTCTCCTCTTCCTCCAGCCTCAGGTCTGCAGCAGAACAGTTTGTCACTTTGTTCTGTACTAGACCAAGGAAATAAAATTCACTACTGAACAGGAAGGTAAGCTTTGAGGAGCAAAGCATTTGGAAGAACGCTTTTCCAAATCAAGCTTGAGTGAAGATGTCTTGCCTCCAAATCAAATATTAATCTAACATTTAATTAGCAAGTGAGTTGAAAATGGTTGGAAGCTGCATTCTCTTAATCCCAGGTTCAAATAATAATTTGTACCCGAACATTTACATTGAAGGAAGACAGATTTCCCTTGCAGAGAGGGTTGCCAAGCCATGGGTGGATTTGCAGATGTAGCTGGTGGTTGAACAGTAAATGGGGCAGTGATTATCTGAGGTTATCTCTTGAGGTTATTCCCTGAGAAGAGCTAAATTGTGCTGGAGAGAGATGAGTGACTGGGCTAGAGACACTTGACATAAAATGGCAGCTGGTCTAGGGCTAGAATTCTGCTTTTGCAACTCGTTATCTAAGAAAAATAATGCCAACAGCAGGTCAGTCTGAATAGAAGGGAGAGATCTGCTCTTTAGCACAGGGTTGGGCTACTAACAGCTTCAAATTCCACCTACTTCAAAGGCAAAGCTCTAGAAGTGGGAATAAAGCAATTTATAGGTACATCAGAAGCTATGCTAGGTGAGGGTTATAGAAGAAAAAAGGATGGACCGTGAGGACACTTTAATTTGAAGATGTGGGTTTAGCTGCTTCCTGGGAGCTGCTAACCCTCACAAAGCTCATCAGCTTCTTTGCGAAGTGTTAGCACTGGTGTTCCTGTCTCTGATGTGATTACTTCACACAAATTTATAGCAAAGCATATAGACATCTATAGTTTAAAAAAACAGACAAGGCTTAGAACACTCTTGCCATGAAGAGAGAATAGCAAAACAGATTGACTGACTTCGAGGACACAAGCAAACAGTGATGGTAAATGGGCAGAGAATAGGCTGTGAAGCTGAAAAGCTCAAAGAGTAATAATAGAAGAGTTGAGAAATGAAGGATCAAACAAGATAAAACAAGTGCAAAGAGGAGCGTACTTCTAACATCAGTCTGTATTTGCGACTCAACAAGGCAGTCAGGACCACCAGTCTTAGGGGAAAAAAACAGGCATGAATTCCAGAACTTGGGAAAGAAAGTGAGTACAAGCTAAGAAAACAGTGAAAATGAAAGGGATTAGATTCAACACTCCAGAACATGTCAGGTTTTAAAAGCACTGTGTTAACAGGAATTAGCACGAACCTGGAAAATGCTGCAGCATGTTATTTCAGTTGTTTTACAATGCTTTGTACTTGAAAATACTAGATAATTGGTAGGTATTAGTATTACTAACAAGCTATCATGGATGCCTGGCAAGAAAAGCAGGCAAAACGTTTCTTTTTTGATGTGCTAGTGACACTGTTTAGACGGCTTGTGCTTCCTGGAGAACTGATAGATTGCTATCTGGTAACTGGTTTTGAAGGCTGATTTGTGAGATTTTTTTGAAGAATGATAGAAGAAATTTGAAAAGAATCTATGTACGGAATTGCTTTACATGCAACATTAGAGCTGTTAAATTTGACTTGTTTCTGTTTAAGCTACAGTTTTGTTGCTATGCCACTGATAAAGAAGAGCATACCAGATGGTGTGTAGGCCTTCTGCGGTAATTTTGAAGGTTTATGGAGCAGTGGTATATAATAATGATCCAAACACTGAGAGGAGCAAAAGAAAACAAAAATGTCAGATTAAAATTACACTTTTTGAAAGTCATGTAAGTTGAAGTTGTATTACATTTAATAGAAGTAAATTCAGTTTTAATGATTTGTTAACAGGAATTAAAAAACTTCTCGGATACGGAGTCACATTTTATGTTCTATTTTACGAATTGACAAGTTGTAAGTGAAGTTTTTCATTATTAAACAATAAACCAAGCCAAAAGTTGTCTACAGCCATTCCTAACAAGTCCCTTTTATTTCAACTATTGTTCTTTCATCTTTGATTCATGCCCTTTTTGTTCCCTGTCATTTCCAGGAATATTAATAGGGGTGCTATCTTGTATTTTTAAAAAAAAAGAGAAAGGGAAAGTCTACAATGTGAGAACACGCCAAATCTGTACTGTGGTATAAACCAGCAGGGTCTGTGACACAGATAGCTCCTCACAGTATATGTGTTGGGGCTTGCCCCCAAATACTGTATAGGATTGATGGGAAGTGTTTCTGCTTTGTTATAAATTGTGAGCAACAAGACAAGCTGTCAAATGCAGATGGGTTTGTACTTGATCAGAAATTGGAAAGAAAAAAATCTAATAAAATGTTGAAACTAGTTCATACAACTGCAGCTGGAAAAGCAATGGGGGTTGTAAGTAGTACATGATGTTGCTGTAGCAACCCCACCATACCTAAACATGTGAATATCCAAACTATTTTGATGTATGAGCTACAACAGACATTACAGAGTAAGGCCTCAGGTTGGAATTGTCCCAGAATTGTCTCTTCAGTGTTACCCAAGGGGGTGTTCCTCTTTGCTGTCTGTTGAATAGATAGCTTATTCTATTCAGCAGACGATTAAAAAACACTCTGGCAAAGAATAAGAGGATAAAAATAATTTTGTACTATGACTTGTTTTGTATTGGTATTACACGAGTCTCGGGTTTTTTGTATCTGAAGATACTTTAGAAGTGTCTAGTGTGATTTGTGTTTATAGGGAAGTGTTAGTCCAATATCTTTTTTTCTCGCCTGAGGTTGTTTGAGATAGTTTATTTCAAACACTATTATTTCAACATTGATTTTACAGAAAATATTTTTTTGGTTGTTTTTCTTGTAAAAAAACCCATAGATTTTAATTGTTTCAATTTCCTCCACTTCTCTGAATTAGTCAATCGCTTTTTTAGGTTTTATATGTATTTGGTTAAGAAACATCAGAGAGGAAAACTGACTGTAGAATTTAGGACATTATGCTTGGTACCCGTTTTATTCACTTGGGGAAATGCTATCTCAGAAATCAAGCTAAACCTATTTTAAAAGCTGACTAGCTCTCAAATGGCTATGTCTTGTGAGAAACTATGCATCTATGATACTTCCACTCATGATTTCTTTTAGTATTTTGAGGTTTATTGTCATGTGTTTTCCAGCATGATATTCTGGAAGAAATATGCACTATGATTCAGTATTTGTAGTATAAGTGGATTCTGTACCAGTGAAGATGGTGGTTATTTCTCCAGAGATCAAAATGGCAGCATACTCAGGCCTAATATACACAACTTTCCATCCTTCCACACTGTGCTGCCCTCCTTCTGCAAACACAAGGTTTTTCACGTAGCCCTGCCCCTTTGAATGCCATTATTTTACTTTGTAGTGTCTCAGTAAGAAAGTAAACAACTTTATTTGGGAGCAGTAAAGTTAATGAGGCTTGGTTTCCTATTAGTTTAGGTCTTTGTCCTTCAGCGCGTCCTCTCTCCCTCTCTAGTGTCCCAGCTGCCCATTTAAGTCCCTGATGATACCCTCACCTAGCAAAGAGAGCTGCCTCACGTACTGTATGTGCTAAGTAGCTGACTGTGGAATGGGAAAGTTCTGCCTTGTCCTCTCCAATGTTTCCCTTCCAAGGAAATTCTACTTATTGTGAGGATTTTTCTTCTCTTTCAAATATGGCTGAAATTTGGATGTCCATTTCAGAAGTTTTAGTGGGGAGCGGGAAAGGAGAGTTTGCCTTGTTGGAAGTTTGTTTTCCTTAGGAAACTGGGCTAGATGTTACATCAGCCAGACCGTTCCCTGTACTAAACTGTAGTGATTTGAAGATGCTATTTTGACGCTTCTGAAATTATTTATTTACCATAATAATTATAGAAGAAAGGTGGTAAGTTTTCTCTAAGCTCTTAGGAGACTTCAGTTCTTACACATTTCCATTTGAACTGATTTTTTTTTTTTCTGACTAAACTGACTTAGTTTTGATGAGAGAGGCCTGGGTATGTGTTTGGAAGGATAAGAGCAAAAGGGACCTGTTCCCAGAAAGTGATCTCAGAGGAAAACCCAAAGGGCATTTCTGGAGTGTTTAGGTGCTGATTATCACTTGATACCTTTTAGGATCATAATAGCAGACCATGGGTAGGAGTGCAAGCCAGAATATTTGCACTGTTAAGCTCTCCTGGGGCAACACCCCTGACCCTCTTGGAAGGGACATGGCAAGATCATGCATACATCAGGGGACTTCTTCTTTGGCCAGGTATTACTTTTAAATGCTCCTGCATGCTTAGATAGCCTTTCCTCATTATTTCTGTATCATGCTTTTCATATTAAAATATTATTCTTACGAACTTTCCTACATAAAGCAGGAATTGCTCCTAAAGCATGGTGAATGGTATTGATCCAAAGGAGTTATGCCCAATCTATTGCTTACTGCACAACAAGTAGAAATCCACTAGTTATTTCCCAGAAATACTTTCTAGTTATGAAATAAGATTTTGAAAACATTTATTTCATCTAAATACGGAAACATATATAAATAAATTGTTTGTTTACAAAAATGTGATTATTACTTTTAAAGTGTTATATATTTTCTCAAAGCCCATCCATGATCTTAAAGTAATTGAACTGTGTACAATACTAGCACTGGAATAATAGTTTATGTAGGGGATGCAGTGCAGGGGGGCATAAAAAAACTAACAAAAAACTTTAGTGCTTTCCATAGCAGCAATTTTATTGTCAATGGCATCTACAAAGATTGGTACCACTTCTATTTTATGTGCTTCTTGAAGGTGTGGACCTTGTGATGTTACTGTTGACATTTCATCATGTTCTAAGATATGAGAGCTGACCAGTCTGAGCTAGCCTTGTAGGTTGCCTGATGAAAAGCTTAATTTCATGATGAGGTGAGCAGGCTGAGCACCATCACGGAGCATGAGAGGGAGAGTGACTACTGGAACAGCACCCTATGCTCCCTGTCTGTGACCCAACAGACAGGCATGCCTTGTGTTGCAGAGGACTCTCCATCCATAGAGTTCTGTGAGTCCCCATCCTATCTTCATCCTGCCCAGCGCAGCAAATGTGTCAACCTCTGTCCTCCTCAACCTCCCAGGTTCCCTTGCACAATAGAATATCTCAAATTAGAAGGCACCAATAAGGATCATTGATTCCAACTCTCTGCTTCTTGCAGGAGCATAACTGCACATAACTTTATTTAACTGCAAGTGGCACCAAAGCTGTCAAGGTTATTGATAGATTAGAAATGATAGTGAGTAGTCACTAAGGAATTAAGACTCTTCCCCTCAATAGTATGGTGAGATCAATAGCCCAGCTGAAGTGCTTCTGCACAAATGCATGCAGGATGGGCAACAAACAGGAGGAATTAGAAATCATTGTATGGCAGGAAACTTATAATTGCCATCATGGAAACGTAGTGGGACAGCTCGTGTAATGGGCTATAAACTCTTCAGGTGGGATAGGCAAGGAAGGAGACGTGGTTGGGTAGCCCTCTATGTTAGA
The DNA here is from genome assembly GCA_033556795.1 of Tapera naevia. Lineage (NCBI taxonomy): Eukaryota > Metazoa > Chordata > Aves > Cuculiformes > Neomorphidae > Tapera > Tapera naevia. Next base: position 10,755,867 of record JAUMJJ010000034.1, on the reverse strand, counting down.
GAGGCTAAAATCAGCAGAATGCCCAGTAAGGCAGATAGCATGGTGGGAGTCTGCTATAGATCACCCAGCCAGGAGGAAGAGCCTGATATTCTTCAAGTAAGTGGGAGAAGTTTCATGGTCACAAGCGCTTGTTCTTGTGGGGCTCTGCAAAGTCCTCTGGTACAAACCATAGGTTTAAATGTATTTAATTGAATCATGGAATCATTTGGTTGGAAAAGACCTTTGAGATCGTCAGGTCCAACTATACCTGTCCACTACTAAACCATATCCCTTAGCACCTTGTCTACCCATCTTTTAAATGTCTCCAGGGACGGTGATTCAGCCACCTCCCTGGGCAGCTGTTCCAGTGCCTGATAACGCTTTCAGTGAAGAAATTTTTCCTGATGTCTAATCTGAACCTCTCCAGGGACAACTCCTAGCCATTTCCTCTCATCCTGTCAATTGTCACTTGGGAGGAGAGACCCGACACCCAGCTGGTTACAGCTTCTTTTCAGGTACTTATAAACAGTGATAAGGTCTCCCCTCAGCCTCCTTTTCTCTAGGCTAAATCCCAGTTCCCTCAGCTGTCTCTCACAGGACTTGTTCTCCAGCCCCCTTACCAAGCCTTGTCGCTCTTCTCTGGACGCACTCCAGCACCTCAATGTCCTTTTTTTATTAAGGGGCCCAAAACTGAACACAGTACTCGAGGTGCAGCCTCACCAGTGCTGAGTACAGGGACGCAATCTCTTCCCTGGTCCTGTTGGCCACACTGTTTCTGATACAGGCCAAGATGCCACTGGTCTTCTTGGCCACTTGGGTCACTGCTGACTCATATTCAGCCGTTGTCAACCAGCACCTCCAGGTCCTTCTGAGAGTTCTGTTATTCTGTTCTGAATCTCGAAGAGACTTGAGCAAGGCATATACAGTCTTTCATTAGATAAATTTATGTCTTATGTTACACCCTTTCCTTTGTCTTTAATTCATGCTTTCAAATTGTAGTACCTTATTTTACTGCAAATTGAGTGCTAGGAGAAGCCTTGCCTGCTGGAAGGAAACAAAAGTCAGCTAACTTGAAATGTGCTTAGACCAGTTCTTTTTCTAAATGAATAACTAAAATAGTTTTGGTACTATTTTTGTGTTTTCTTTAAGTTTCTTTATAACCAAATATACTCTGTTGCTTCAATTTTTTATATTAAGAAACTTGAGTTTGTGTAAATGCCTTGCTTTGCCATACAGGTTAAATACAGATGCACTTCCACTCCTAGAAGCAGTGTTGCTTCCTTCATTTCTGTTTCTGCAATTGGATCAGTGCACTTTGTTTCATTTCGTTTTGCCTTCCTGGAGAATAAGGCTTATTGCTAAATACACATCTTAATGGTAGAAAAGTATTTTTACTTCTTGTTGCCAAGCTTGATAATCTCATTAAGAAAATATATTTAAAACTTTGGGATTTACTATTTATGTCAGAAAAGCTCACATAGTTAATTTCCATGGTATGTTTTTGATAGTAGCTGCTTTTGAATTAATTCTGGTCACATTATTATAAAGCTTGCAAGTAACGATTACTGTTATTAGACTGCATTTAACTACACACAGTAAAAGTTTCACAAATTTGGGGAGAGGATGAGAGTTTCCTGTTGGTGTCTGTGTAGTGACATTTTATGTTTACTTTACAATGAAAAATACTTTTTCAGGGCCACAACACAACCAGCTGAAGCTTGAAAAGATTTTAACGAGAGGAAATGATTATGCCAATAAAATGTCAAAGAAGTTCTAAGCACTTAACCACCCCCCAACTGAGGAGCAACAGCCAGCATAGATTTGTGAGAAAGCAATGTCAAAGCGATTAAACCTCTTTTGAATCGGGGCAGGAAGGTCTATTAATAAGGGGAAAACAGCAAATATTTTATTTGTTGACTTCAGTAAGGCTTTTTACTGTGCGTCATTATGACATCTCCATAACCTGGGATATCCTTTAGCATACCTGTATGTTATAGAAACATGATTGAGATTAAACTCTAGAATTGATCAATTGCCCAGTAGTGAACGGTCAAAACAGAAGAGAGTATCAAAGAGGGTTGTGCTCACAGGGCTTCTGTCCAGTCCTTGTAGTTACAACCCAGGTCAGGGGACACACACCGCACATAGCAAATCTGAAGATGGCACCAAACTGAGAATGTACTGTAAGCATACTGGAGGTCAAGATTAAAATTTGAAGTAATTTTGCCATTTAAATTGTTTGAAGAAACAGCATGTTATGCAATAGCAAAAAGCAGAGATTCAACAGAGGACAAAAAAAAGAGTTCCACAAATAAAGTTGAAGCTAAAAAAAAAGCCTACATAACCATCATGCAGAAGCAGATATGGAAGTGATAACAGATCATGACTGTATGAGAAAAAGGATGATTGTATGAGAAAAACCATGATTGTTTGTATGAAGGGAGTATGTCCCCAGGACAGCAATTTTCTTTGAGTAGAACTTTTATACGCTGTACCCAGTAAAGCAAAAAAAACCTGTGTCCAGTTTAGAACATACACCTTTTTCTGTTGTGGCTGAATTGGAGATAGTCCAGAAAAGACCTCTGTTTGTTCTCATTTCTCTAGTTCATGGCCTTTAAAGCAGAGAATGCTGAGGAGAACATGTCTGCAAGTACACGGAAAGATACTGCAAGACATAGGGAAACATCTGTCACCTATTTTAATGAAAAACAGATCAAGTAGGGACTGCAGGAGGCTTAAGAAATTCTTTCAAACCCTAAAGATAATTAAACACTGGAATATAACATCTGGTGAGGTTGTGAATTCGTCATCATTAGAAACTTTTAAGAACCAGCTAGGCAAACATCTGTCAAAGCTGACATAGGTATAGTTGATCCTGCCTTCAGGCAGAGACAGGACTGGATGATCATGATCTCCTGTTGCCTCCTACATCTACTTTTAAAAATTAATTCTCTCTTTCTCTTACTCAATTTCATCAGTATGCTTTTATCAACTTCTTAACCTGCCTTCTTGCACCTGATTTTAGTAAGTACAAAACAGGACAATTCAGAAAGTCATGTGGAACTCATGGAAGCTTTCCTTAGTTCAACCTTTTAATTAATTTTTGTCATGTAAGACAACAGTAGCATGTGAACAAAACTGTGCAGTTGGTTTTCGTAAATTACAGTTTTCTTTGGTTGGTATGATGAATTTGATGGCCTTCTATGATGGGACTACTGTGTTGCTGGGTAAGGGAACAGTAACTGACATAATCTGCATGGGTTTGTGCAAAGTGTTCAACACCATCCTGCATAACATTCCCATCTCTAAATTGAGGACACGTGGGTTTGACAGATGGACCACTTGGTGAATAAGGAATTGGCTGGATGGTCATACTCAAAGAGTTGTGGTCAATGGCTCAATGTCTAAGTGGAGACCAGTGACAAGTGGCATTCCACGGGGGCTGGTGTTGGGACCAGTATTGTTTCACATCTTTGTTGCAGATGCGGACAGTGGGATTGGGGGTGCCCTCAGCAAGTTTGCTGATGACACCAAGCTGTGTGGCACGGTCGACACGCTGGAGGGAAGGGATGCCATATAGAGGGACCCAGACAAGCTTGAGAGGTGGGCCTGTGGGAACCTCATAAAGTTCAGCAAGGCCAAGTACAAAGTCTTACACCTGGGCCAGCGCAATCCCAAGCACAAATACAGGCTGAGTGGAGAATGAATTGAGAGTAGCCCTTAAGAGAAGGACTTGGGGTTCTGGTGGATGAGAGGCACAACACAAGCCAGCAATGTGCACCTGCAGCCCAGAAAGTCAACCATATCCTGGGCTGCATCAGAAGAAGTGTGGCCAGAAAGTCGAGGGAGGTGGTTCTCCCTCTCTACTCTGGTCTCGTGAGACCTCACCTGGAGTTCTGCGTTCAGTTCTTGAGTCCTCAGCACAGGAAGGACGTGAGTCTTTTAGAGTGAGTCCTGAGGAGAACCACAAAGATGATCAGAGGGCTGGAGCACCTCCCATATGAGGACAAGCTCAGGGATTTGGGTTGTTCAGTGTAAAGAGAGAAGAGAAGGCTCCAGGGAGACCTTATAGCAGCCTTCCAGTAGTTAAAGGGGGCATACAGGAAAGCTGGGAAGGGGCTCTTTATCAGGGAGTGCAGGGATAGGACAAGGGTTAACAGTTCTAAACTGAAAAATGGGAGATTTAGATTAGATATTAGGAAGAAATGTTTTCCTGTGAGGATGGTGAGGCACTGACTGGCACAGCATGCCCAGAGAAGTCATTGCTGCCTTATCACTGGTTGAATGAGGCTTTGAGCAACCTTTATCTAGTGGGAGATATCTCTGCCCATGGCAGGGGGGTTTGGACTGGGTGATCTTAAAGTATCTTCCAACCCAAACCATTTTATCATTCTATGTATATATTTCAAATGAGAAAAAACAGTGTTTGAATCTATTTACAATATCAGTGGTAATTAGATTATTAGGGATGTTACAAACGCCCAGATTCCTAGCTCCTGCTTTAGAAAGGGGAGAAAAGGCAAATGCTGAATAAGGATTCCGGTTCTCAAGCTATGATGAACCGAACTACAATTCCTAGAGCAGATACTACTGCCTGTACCTACCCACCTCCTCTCACCATGGTCTCTGCTTCTCTGCAATGTGGGGACAAAAGGAAAGACAGGCCATGGTTTTGCAGGCAAAGTTCACAGCATCATACAATAACTGCAGCTGTTGTTGAGGTCAGATATTCTTTGATCTGCTAAGGGCTGAGGCTAACAAGAATTCTCTTATAGCTGCTGCCAACCACACTTTGTGATGAACATCAAAAAGACAGACAGATAGCCATGGCCAGCACTGAAACAGGGCAAATTTCCTTCTCCTCATGCAATCCCTGCAAAACTGGAGCACAGAGGTCATCCAGTTAATACCTCTCCTGCCCAGAGGTGGGGAAATAAAGCTGGTACAGCAATCCTTAAAGCAGCTATCAACTAAATGTGATGGTCTCTGGTTTATTCCTGTACTAGTTGTTGATAAAAGGACCCTTTTTCACTGGGAGAACCATGGCAAAAGAAGCTCGGTACCACACAGAATTTATCTCCAGAGTTTTTTCCATTGCTGAATTTTTGGAGGGCAGGGAAAGAGGAATTTCTAATAAGTGTTTCTGAAGACGTGCTTTGTATTTAAGGCTTTGTTAATATTTTCAATTGAAACAGAATAGACCTTTTGTGATGGAAACCAATGTGCTTCTTAATTGGCACAGCACATTAAACACAAATAAACACATTATATTTCGTGCAAAGCAAAAGCCAAAAGGATATTTACTAAGTATTCCCTAGCAAGTACTGTGGTGCCTTATTTTCTAACTTACCGTTATGCTGACAGTTCAGTTTTCAAATGCTCCCTAAGTGAAGCTGTTGACATTTCTGTCATTTCTGTCTTAGCTTTAGGAGCAAATTAAGTCCAAGTACATTTTCGCCTTTAAAAAGACTAAGAATAATAAGATATGTATTCTTAGGCCTTTGTGTTTTCTATGGCTGTTTGGTCAAACAATCTAAACAGGGCAGAATTTTCTGTGGAAGCAAGGCAAGCTCCATCATCTGAATGTCAAGACTTTCATTACTGCTCCATTAATGTCTTGAGTGTCTGGAGAAATCTCTCACCACTGCTATCTGTAGCAAAGAATGACCTTTCTGCTGATTTTTGGCCCACTAGCAGTTTTCATTTCTGGCAGAAATCTGTTTGCAAAGTGTCTTAGCAGGGAGAGTGGGATCAGGAATGCTGCTGATGTAGAAACCGAAGCAAGCTCGTTCTCATGGCCACCAGGGGGAGAGAGCTGCCACTAGGATTCCACTAGCTGCCACTAGCTCCACAAAAGTTTGAAGACTCACCTTTTTCTGCTGCTAAGACTTTTCAGAGACTGAGATCCGTCAATTTTAATCGTAGTCATGTGAATTATGCATTTTTGTTTTTCTTTTCTAAAATATGCTAAACCCCATGTAATAACATTTTACTTAATTCATAAATATAAAACAATTTAATAATTACAGGGATCATGTCCTCTCATTCTGTTACTATTGCATGTTAACTTAGTTCAAAAGTAATCTTACTATTTTTAGTAGGATTAAGTGCTTAGTAAGATGAAAACTATTGCTTTAAGTAAAAGGTGCAAATCTATTCAAAGCAATGGTACAGCACAACACATATTTACACCTCGGCCTCCAATAAACTCTGAATAAGAGTATGAAAGAAAAAGAAAATAAATAATTTAAATGTCAACTTGATACTGAAAGAGAGGTGCTCTGTGTGCTCACATTAAACTCAGAATGCAAGATAATGAGAAATTTAGCAAGGTTCACATCTTGTTGGAACAACTAATAAAAACATGTTTGACATGAAATGACAATAACATGAGTTCTTCCCATAGTACCTTTTGTGGGTATTGTATCTTGCATCTCTCATTCTGAGCAAGTAGTCAGGATGATTTCCTCATATACGTTCCGACATGTTTTTTTCCCAAAAGTTCACATTCGTTTTGGGGAAAAACGCAGGAAATGGGCTGTATAGCACAAGAGCAGATTCCACCCAGGAGCTATTTAAAATACAGCTCAGCTGCACCTTTTTCAATGAAAACTGGTCAGATTTAAGAGTCAGCATGAATTTTCAGCCTCAGTTAGGACTAAAGCTTACTACACTTGCAGTCAGGCACACGAATTTGTGGTCAGGATCAGTTTTGGGCTGGTGAATAGATAGCCCTCAGCTCTCCACCAAAAAGGTAGAAGTGATGCAACAGCTAAATGTCCACTAGATGACAGGCTTCCTTTGCGGAGCAGAGCATTCAGTCTGGCTTTCCATACACTTAGTACAGATGGCCTCTGTTCTCGCTCTCACTGATGGACACAAGATCTAATGTTTAGCACCAAATCCTGATCCCATTCAGGTTCGATGGCAAGCACTTCGGATTTATCCCTGGTATCTCCCAGAAATTTCCAAGAAAGGCAAAAACATTTCAGAAGGATTAAAAATAGCAATTATCTATTAGAAGACTTAGAGGGCCTCTGTATCCCTCTTTTCTCTATCAACAGAAGCTCCCAGTGAGGAAAATGGGATGGGTTTTGTGATTGACATACTGAATCATCAAACAAATCTAGTTGAACAGTGGCAAGGAAGATTGCTGACTCTCCCTCCTGTGCTCCTGGTGCCATCATTGACAGGTAGGTGACCTCCAGCCTCTGGCTGTCATCAAATAGGCCAGGCAGCAGCTCAAAATATTGACTTAAAACTACATTGGGGCAATATTTGCTTTCTGATTATCTCACTTCTGTAGCTGAGAGAGGCTTCCAGAGAGCAAGCGCCCCTCGGGGCCGGGAACAGGGAATGACAGGCCAGTATCTCTCCTGCCACCAGCAGTGCCTGGGTCAGGGCATGGTCCATCTCACATGACAGACTAGCCAAAACACCAGTGTGGGGCACGTCATCTCTCCAGGTGGTCGCAGCTGTTTATGGTGCTGCTTCTTTATGCTGGCACAAATTCAAGCTTTTCTGTTGGGATTTGGGCTACCTGTAAGAAAACAGCATGGTGATCAAAAGCCACATGGGCTCTGATTTCTGAAGAGACTGGAGTTCTGTGGTACTTGTTGTCTTATTAAATGGAGAGTCTGGTGGTCTGACTCCTTCGTCATTAGTTCAGCTCAATAGTTGTCTGCCGTGAGTGGGAACCTTAATTTCAAAGGGCTGCTTACAGGAGAAGAGAATACCTGGTTTGAGTAGGGGCCTCTGGCAAGTTAGAAGCTACAGTAGTTAGATTACATAGTAGTAACTTAGAACATTAACTACTAAAAAATGCCTACCTGTATTGTTCAGAAAGCCCCTTCATGAGTTAAAAATAGGATAATGGATATGAAATCTTTCTAAAAAAAACCCAGACCAATTAATCTGAGAAAAGTCACTACTGAAAAATAAAAATAAATGCTTGCCTCTGTGTAGGGTAACATAATTACCACTCTGCAACTAATACATTCTCTTTAGTTTCATTTTTTTAAATAAATAAAATTTCTTTCATTCATATTTCTCTTGTCAGATTTTGCCTCTGGCTCTGCAGGCCCTGTGCAGCTTTATGGCTTGATTTGCAGAGAGCATCCTGCACAGCTCCCAAAGACTCCGAGCAGAAGTCCAGGTGCTCAAACATTTTGAGAAAATCACTCAGAATGGAGCAGTCCTCTGCTCACCTACCAGCTCTTCCCAATAATGCTGCCATACACCACTCACTGGAAACAATTAGGGGAGATAGAATAGGGCGCTCTGCCACTTTGCCTGTCATCAGCTTCCCTGTTGAGATCAAGTTGCATATATGTTAATGGTCCAGCCTGTCTCGTGCTCGTCATTGTTGCATCCCTAAACCCAGCAAAACTCTATAGTATTGTCAGAGTAATCGGTGCATGTGAAAGGCTTGCTGCAGTGTTAAGCTTTGTGAGCACTGTGAGCTGGAGATTTATTTTATAACTCGGTTTTCCTTGTGAGAAGAAAGGAAAAACAGTGAAGTTGGCTACTATCACATACAGGAGAAAGCAGTTATTCTCTTAACACGTTAGAGGTACCAGCCGTTTTACGTTGAGCAGACCCTGGTAGATAGAGACATTTCTTTATTCATGTATCTCAGTGAGTGGTAAATGAGGCATGCTCACAGAAGTTATTTGGGATGGAAATGAGTCTAATTAGTCTATCCAACTTAGGAATAGCACTGTGAGACAAGTCTGGGGAAGATGGGAGTTAGCAACAGAAACAGCAGTAAGAATCAGTGTTATGTGCTTTCCGCAGTTAAGCAGAATATTTATTTGAGGTTTCATTTGACAGAATAAACAATAGATAAGGGAACAGTTCAAGCAGGCAAACATTTCTAAGAAACTAGTTTAAAAGCATTGTTATTTTAGTTGCAGAGTCCACAAGTAGCCTCCTACATATTCCTATCTTAGTTTTCAACTTCATATTTTTTTTACAGTAAACAGTAAAAAGCTGCTGTTACTTCTAAGTGTTCTGAATGAGGCAGGGGCAGATGTGCTCCAAACTTAATTTATACTAACAAAAACTGGTGTCTTTTAAGGTTAGCAAATGGATAACAATGATTTTAAAATAAGCTGTCAGAATATGTACATGTATTTTATATACTGACAAATCTTTTAATCTGCAAGAATCACATTTAGTAATGAATCACATTCTTAGAGTGAATAATTCAGCCCTTGACGCCAACCTCTGAGGGAGAATATTGTGGTCATGGTGTCTGAACAGTGTGGTAGCTATGGCTACCTATATAATTCTTAGCAATGGAAAAAAAAGTGACAATGACATTAAATTTAATCAGGTTCCCCTTTTCTGTGGTTCCCACTGGGATGAGCCACTAGTGTCTTGCCTTAAATATTCAAAGCCTTCAAAGTTTGCATGTGCTCATATACTGGGACAATATCCTGCTAATACAGAACAATGGATCTGTCATGTATTTCTCCTGCAAGTAGCCGTAAGTCTGAATTTAGTTAGTATAGGGTATTATGATTGCTGCTTCTTTAGCAATTGTCTTTACATTAGTCTTCACTTAGAAGGAAGAAGAGCAGTAATGAAATGTAGGCAAAAATACAATGAACTTGGCTATTTTGGTTTGGAAATACGGAGCAAAGGACTGTGTCTTCTTAAAAAGATCCAGCTTTATTTCCAGTCACACTTCATCTGATATGAATGAGCTGGTACTACATATCACATGGCTGAATACATTTCAGAAACGCAATCTAACCATATATTTAGGAAAGAGAGCTTAGAATCAAACTTGAGTAGTTAAATACATTAATTATTTGAATTTTCATTTGATAAATTTCATAAATATTTTTTGTGTTTTGTTTACAGAGCTGTGAGAATGTGAGTGCAGGAACTTTCTTGTGGATTTCCTTACTCTGCAGTAAAAGTCCATTGAAAAAAATTGAGACTGACTATAAATATTTGTAAGTAATAATTTGAAGTAGATATTTAAAAACAAAATCCTTAAGAAAATTTTGTTTGGTTATTTTTAAGGGGGAAAGGAAGAGAGGAAGGGTATTTTTTGCTATGGATTTGGAGGTAGAGGTTTCATAGCAGGTAAACACAACACAATGAAAACCTGCTGCCTGAAATTCTTACAATTAAGCACAGTTAATACAAAATTGTTCCCTTTTTTTTGTGATTAGAAAATGATCGGTTCTGTGATGTTTTTATATTCTTTCTCTGACTTTTTGGCAGCTTAGTAATGCTTATCTCTTTTTGTCTGGCATAGAAAACACTGGCCTGTTCTTAATACTCTCTGAGAAAATCAAAGCCACAATTTGGAAAGCGTCCCTACTAAACTGTACCTTCTCTTACATACATGCTCACAAGTGAGTTCTAGTAAGAGAACACATAAGCACCTGCCACTTTTCCTGCAAGGTAACTGTCTCTGCATGCCACATTCTTGCGATCTGTATCTCATTAAATGATGTGCAAATAGGATACCTATTTGTCCTATTGGAACTCAAACTGAAGAAAATGCCACTACATCATAAATGAAACAGGATGTTATCCACCTTTATTTATTTTTTTAGATTATTGTATGGTCGTATATGCTACTCATGATCTTGCTGCCTGAATGTTTCTCATAGTTATGATGTGTTCATGTGAAAAAAAAGTTTCCTTCTCTTGAGCTTTCTTTCCTACATTCAGAACAAATCAAGGACTCAGCTTGGTTTATTTTATTACGTTAGAAACTTATACATATGTATCTTGATCATGCTCTTTTATTTTTACATCATAAAGTTCATACTCTAGGGAAAACAATTTCCAAACAGCTTGTTTGAGCCAGGGCGCTTTGAATCCTAGCTAGAAAACCAAGGTCCATTGTCAAGGGACAAGATTAGGGACATGAATCTCATCAGCTTCAGTCTCCAAAGCTGTAGTGCCCTGGGTGTTATCCATTGGTAGAAGCAGATGTTTATGTTTAGTTGAAAATGACAGCATCTTTTTAGGCACAGTCTGTCCCTAAGGGGTCACAGAAATGCTTGCCCAAACAGTAGCAAGAGTTGGACTGTCCATATCTCTCAGACACACTTGCTTTCTCCAAATGGAGATTTTCTCCAGGTGGGATACAAAGACTTTGACTTTTGAAGTTTTTACAGGCTGTCCCACTTAGTGCAAGCCACTTGTTCTGAACACAAATTTCACACCAGTGGCTTTTCCACATGCACAGACTGATGACACAGCATGCATGCATGAGTTACAGTTCCTCCGCAACGTAACACACACGTGAAAGTCAGATGTCTCAGATTCCCCATGGATGTGTGCTGTATAGCACATGCTTTTGTCCAGGAGATGCCAAATAAAAAAGGCATATCTGCTCAAGACTTCTGGTTACCTTTAAGGATGAAGAGAGGAATGAATTGGCCTGCTCCTCTGTTTCTCCTTTTTCACTACCCAGATATTCTCAGTGATGACGCCCCAGCCCTGCTGCCAGTGATACGGATTTTGAGTTGAATCCATCTACATTTTAATCCTGTGTTTGGTCCTGTTGTATGGACACCACTTTGGATTTTGAACAGAACTAGATGAATTTATGTTTTTGAACATCTGTAGAACTAGTAATATAGTTTTATTTTAACATACAATTTACTTATAATTTTCCTTCAGCTTCTCACCAAAACTAAGCTACCCCTCTCACTGTCACTTCAAAGGCTTTCACAGTGTCACAGTATCACAAGGTTGGAAAAGACCTTTGAGATCATCGAGTCCAACCTATGATCCAACACCAACCCCTACTCATCGTCTAAACCATGGCACTAAGTGCCTCATCCATGGCTTTGCTTTGCACATTTTATCACTGATATGATAATGCCAGAAAAAATGCTTAGGGGAATAATCAACCCAAACCTGTTGACACCACAGAGCGATGTCTGCTCTAATTAAGACCAAGTAATGAGCTATATGTTAAGATACAGAGCAACATGAAGCAAGTCAGGAAAAACTGAAAGAGAGTTTTACCTCTTGCTGAGTCCAGTGCAAGAGGTAATATCTGCTTTGGCAAAATAACTTATATATCTCAAAGAAGTGATACCCAAATTTAATCTGTTTAAAGCAGTGCCAAACCTTTCTCTTCGAGAGAGCTATAGCAAATACTTGGCTAGCAAGTTGAACAGATCAGAAGTAGATAAACAACTGGGCCAGTTGTTTCAAAACAACTGTGCTCCCAACACTGGCCACATGCTTCCTACCTCTCTGCTTGCACCAGGGTTTCCCTAATAGCTCAGAGCGATGTGAGTCAGGTCAGTTTGCTGATCCAAGTATGACCTGAAATGGATGGCCGGAGGAAAAAAAAATCCTATTTCAGATGTAACCTTCATGCTAGTAGATGGTGTGTTTTCCTTCATCTGTATCTTTTGGAAGTGTATCAGCCGGTCACAATGCTTTAAACAAATGTTTTTAGTAGAATTTTCCCCCGGAATAAGGGTGAGTTCAAAGTAAATGACCATTAACAAGACATTTCTTACCCAGTCACATAACAAATCTATCGTGTGACACCTAGATATGATAACTCCTGTTAGCCAGCATGTTCTTGAATAAACCCAAAAGCTGAAAAGGTGTTTACCCACAGAAACTGTATAAACTGTTTTGAGAGCAGATATCACAGGTTGAGAGGAGCAAGAGCCTTCCAAGGAAGTGGTGACAACAGGAGGGTTCACTACCAGCCAGGAAGGTGTGGGTACCATGCCTGAACCACAGGGGAATTAGCATAATCATGAAAATATTTCATTAGAAAAACATTTTTCTCTCTTCCCTGGACAGATCAAATCACTGACAGCCAAAACACCGCCTCTAGTCAGGGACTTCCCGCTCGTTAATACAAAACTGACTTCAGAGTTAAACTTCCTTTGTGCGTTTAGGAAAACAATGATGTTGCTTTCATTTATTTTCTTTCTGGTTACACAGTCATATCTTAGTACAGGGCTGTTTGAAAAATATGTGTATTTTTCCAAGTAAATGCATAATTCAAGGCATGGTTAAATGACACGTTTACAAGAATACAGCTGTGAAAATGTTTAAATCATCATTTTAGAAGTGCGGATACTGGTATTCATTCTGCTATAGCATTATACCTAAACTTATGTTTTATGCATATTCTATTTCCAGTGACTTGAAAGAATACTGCACACGGTTTACTTATTCTCATTTGACTCAAAATTAATTCACCAACCATTTCATTATCATCATATTTAACTTGAAAGTCCTAATATGTGACCAAGACTGAAATGAACATCAGTGTACATATAATTATATGTCTGCATAAGTATTCAATCCCACTATATCAGCTTCACTCCACGCATTTTTACAAGAGAGACACAAAATGTTTTAGATAAAATATCCAAAGTGCTAAACCTGGCAGATGCTATCCCCAAAGAGGTAAAAGGAAATGAGGTGTACCCACAGTGACCACTTCCAGAGCATAGTAACAGTTTTTTAAATAGTCACATCATCAATAAAACCATTTAAACCAGAGGGAAGTTTGATCATCTCAAGATTCTGTAGAAGAACTGTTTTACTAAAATAGCAGTACCAATGGATAAAAACACCAAAAGGGAAGAGCCTTCCAAATCAAGGCAGGTAACAAGAGTCAAGCGATTTCATCTTGACCAAATGGTCAGAGAAGGTGTAGTCTCAAGCAGAAATGAGGGGCTGGATCCCCACCATCCCACTGAGGCACAGGCTAATCTTAGGTATAATACAGATTTCAGATTATGTGGTTAATGGGCCACAAATTAACATTTCTGCCTTGCACTGCTGGCTACTCCAGCCCTGTTGTAAAAATCATACATACTCCAGTTACCTTTTTGTGTTTTAGATGTATTCCCTTTTTCATGCAGACTCAGTCAATCACACAATCTTATCTGAGTATGATTAAATTACTGTCTGGACAAAATTAAAAGCTCTTTTTTCAATTTGGTACACTAACAATGGGGACTCGCTTATTGTGAGGTATAAAAATAATAACCAAAAATGATGCTGCTACAAACAGATGCTACGCAAACTTAATATAGGTATGAGGTTTTTTATTGCTTGATTCTCTGGAGCCCTTTGATAGCTCTCCAAGGGGGAGCAATATAATAAAAAGGATAAGCTGATATGGCTCTTGCTTTATACATCTCTTCTGAGGACTCACCTCAGGGGAGCACACCCTGTTGGCAAACAGCAGGTTCTGTGATACAGGGAGTATACAGTGATTCCAAAGTGCACCAACTTGTGTGTGCCCAGTGGAGCCCAGCTGATCCTTTACTGGCTCAGCTCAGGGGTGATAAACATTTATCGTCTGCGGTGCAGCAAGGGTAGTTATAGATAATTCCAATACACGTTCCTGCAAATCAGTATAAGACTGAGTGTTGGCACCACGTTAAGCCTAGGGCTTGAGCTACACATCTGCAGCTCTGAACGTCCTTCTAAGCTAACAAAACTGACCGGGTTCTAGGTGTGTACCTGTTTAATATCTTGAATCTCTTCAAACCAGATAATCGCTTTCCTAGGATACTGGGACCACAGGGATACTATTGTTGTCACAAACTGAAAGTTATAATGTACCATCCTTGGTGCCCTCTTTTTGGGTAGGATTTGGTGACAAGTAAATATTATACCTTTGTCATTATGACAAAGACTCACTGTTCCTCCCACTGTGCTGAAATAAACCAGCTAAGTCATCACAGTTGGGTTTCAAATTCCAGGGGACAGTGAGTCTCACTTGGGAGAAACTGCTTTTTATTTGGCAGACTTACTGGCAGGAACAGTATCAGTTGGGGACACATTGATTCTGTTTTGGATTTCTCTGGTGTTTGTGAACAGGCCTGTAAACTCTGCTTGCTTTAGAAGTCTGTCACTCTAGAGCTTGTGGGATGCACAACTTGCTCAGTGTCATAAAGTATCAAAGCCCCAAGCTTGCTGTTTTGACATGGGGAATTTTTAGCTGCAGTGTTTAAATTAAGAGCATCTGTGAGAAATCCTGGAACACCTGAATAATTTATAAACAATTAACACTATTAGATTAATCAAGGGTCAAAGAGGAGATGTAAATACAATATATCATGATTAGAAGTGGTATTACAGGCTAATGATAATTTGATACAGTTGAAATGATGCTTTACAGAGTTTGCACAGATGCCACAAATGCAACAAATAATTTACAAACAACATCCTGTTAAATATGAACACCACTGTCCTTCAGGAGAGTAACAACAAGAGTAAGGTCCTTTCAAAAAAGGACACTGGTGAATTTAGACTCTCACATGTACTTTTTCCTAATGTAGTTCTGTGCTAAAAGTCAGGAAGTAAAACTCCTTGTCTAGGCTTAGCATAATAACTGACTAGATGACTAATGGCTGGAATACATTTGCACTGCTCACTCCTCCTCGTGACCCTGCAGGACTAAGGCAGCACTGATGGGAGGAGTGGATTCTGCACTGTGCTTGTGGGTAGCTGGCTGCAATCTCCAACTTCCTCTCCCTTTCACCAAATGTACTTTAAAGGGAAGGAGAAAAGGCCTTCCCTTTCACAAGGGGTCCTTGAGAAACTGAAGACAGCATTTTTTTAAATTCACTTTGAGACTTAGAAAGTATTTCATGGGTTCTTCTCTCCAGCTTTGGGAGAAATTCTACTCAGAACTGCAACTTGAGATGACCTAATCAGGATCTCCGTACGCATGTGTGGCAGAAAAAGCTATTCCTGCTGCATTTAGAAGGCAGAAATAACCCAATAAACATTTTCCAGTTTCCAGTGAAATAAAAGGGCAGTGCTGTGACTGAGTAATGAAGGAACTCTTCCTTATTTCTTGCAAACAAACAGACATTTTATGCCCCAGTCTGTACATCAGTTGAATTCTGAAAGATTTTGTAGCTTTCATAATTTGCTTCCATGCACCATGGTTCAGTATCAAATGTTACACTTTGCTCCTAAAAGTGTTTTCTTATGTTTTTCCATACCTATAATACTTACAAGAACAAATTTAGTAGTGGAATAGGGAAAAATTCTCTCAGTAAGGATAAACAGAGAAAAATAGCTTGCTAAGAGACATAAGCTGCTAAAAGCTCACCAAGGGCTCACCAAACAACATAAGGACTGTTTTTTTTTCTTACTATATAATAGCTTGATGGTTTGCAAGGACATTCATCTTGGTTCCTTTTTGACAGTACATATTATCTAAAATATGTGTAAGCATGTATTTCCTATATTCAGAGTTAATAGGAGTGTTTTTGTGTGATGTCAGGGAAATTATTCCTGGTAAAAATAAACATTTAGCAAGCCTCCCACTGATTATATACATCAGCTTGTAGGTGTTTGAACATTTTGAAATGGAATAGGGAAGAAAGGGCTTAGTTTTTCCCTTGATAAATTTATGTGTTTCACGAGACAGCTTAGATCACCGAACATGGCTACACAGAGCCTGTAACTTTCTTGATGATTCTTCTGATGGCTTTCAACCTTTTTACCTCTGAAACAGCCTCCCAAATTGCCCAGATTAATGTGAGAAATCCCGCAGCTGAGTTGTTCTGTTTGTGCAAACCGCGGAGAAGCAGGGGCACCTGACTCCTGCCCGCTGCAGACATTGATGAATGTCCCCGAGCATTGCTGGGTTCAAGTGCTGGGATTCCTGGTGCACAGACCACGCACCACTCTTCTCTCAAATGCTGTATCAAGAGCTAATGTGGCGACACGGTGCGCCAATCCCCAAGGTTCAGTGTCTGGTAGTTAGACTCATTACAATTAGTCAACTTGATATATTGTTTACAATTTACACCAAACAAGCTTGGGGCTAATTATGACTTAGCTAGTTTGTCTCTTTGATGTCAAGATCCTCGGCAGGAGGCCCAGCTAGTGAACAGCAACTGTGCTTAGTCCCAAGCTCAGGTACAGAGAATCAACATAGCCTTCAAATTCAATTGTAGCTATGCAAAGTCCTCAGGCATTAAGAATTATACTAGCATAGCTGATAAACTTGCTTGAAATAGGTTTATTTCTACACCCTCTTCAAACACCCTCTTAAAACACCTGCTGTCCAGGACAGAAGTGATTAAGAGGAAAACCCCACAACTGTGAATTTCAGCCATTGCTAAATGCGTTCAGACACAGCAAGACTTCATGCACACAAAATGCAATGAGAGAATCCCAAGTACTTCTTCAGTGCACTGAAATTTAGAGATTGCATTTCCAAGTGAAGTTGCATTATTGTGCAAACTAGATCATAGCAGATAGATGGTTTGACCCTTTCATGTAGAAGTCTATGTTTATGATTATGTTGCTAAAATGTTATTGTATTAACGAAAGCTATGAGATCAGACATACTGATGTATTTATTCTACAACTTCAAATCACAGAAATGATTAGTAAAGCTTTTTAAGGAGGAAACTATATCTAGACAATATGAAATAAGAAAGTAAATAGTCTTCAACAGAACATAGTGCTCCTTTCTTCAGTGAGAACTGTGAGTCATAAAAATCCTCATTGCTGTGGACACCACTGTCAGATCATTGGCTTTGGCTCTCACTTTCACCTTTGGCACTGGGTGCATAACTCATGCTAGAACCAATTATCACATCAGCATGCCCACAGTGTCAAGAAATGTTGCAGCAAGAAAGGTCTAGTACGATCTAAGCTCTCTTAACAATTCCTAGATCAGAGCTGTACAATTTGTAGCTACAAGATTGGGTTTTTGCCCTTCATTTTCACAGTTTGTCATTGGAAAAAATTGTCATACTTCTTTTGACTTCGCAGCAGTAATAAAGATCTTGCAGCTAGGTTTCAGATGACAACTATGGTGGTGAATCACAAGACAAAATAGCATTCCCTTTGTGCTTGCATACTTGGATGGAGTCTGCCCTGCCTCTCGCGGAAGTCAAAATGTGTGTCTGTTCCTACAGCAAGGTGATACATTGGAGTGTGAGCTTGTTCACTAATTTGTGGTTTACAGCACTGGGATTACAGACAACATTTAAAAATGATCATTAGAATGAAAATTCTAATAATTAAGTAATTTACTACAATACAATCCCTGAAATCAAACCCACCACATTATAATTGCTTATTATTCAAGCCATCTTCAGTTTTTTATGTAGAATTTGCAAGTTATCTAAAATAAAATTATACGGATCTCAGCAAGGACAATGGAAATTTTGAGTTTCTTAGTTACTTTGAAGGCTAGAGCACCTTTATTTTCATACCTATCCTTACAGAGTCAGTTTTGAACAAAACGAGAAAAGATCCCAGCCTTGGCCTAAAAGATTGTTAACTTTGGGTGACACTTGTCACCAACTGGTTGGGTGGAGGGAGGGAATTCAATGGAAAAAAATCTCATATCTGTCTCTGGAAAGTTAAGTAAAACCCAACAATAATGACCTTGGATTTTCCAGTAAATTCTACCCTGTTTCTGAACAGTACTTTAATCAATTAATATATAAGTATGTAAAAAAAATTTGAAAGATAGGTAAAACCAGATTTTAGGTACGAAACTCTGAATAGTTTGAGTTTTACAGTAAATTCCCAGCCACTCTGTATTCTTTTACCTCTGTTTTTTCTGTAATCACAGTAAAATTTGTTTAACTACTGAGGCAAAATGAGGTTGATGGATGGGATGAAAACTGTGGTCACAAAAACAAAATAAGAGTGAGTGGTCAGACAAGGTGATGTCTGTAAATGCCACTTTTCTTGTCTGCCTCCAAAAAACCCAATTGTGATTAGCACTGATGAGGAAGAATCCCAGGTAAAGTCCCTGAAAAGAATACAGTGCCTACATTGAAATCAACCAAATGTTCAGATGGTATTTTTAAAAGCTGTTTCAGTTGCAGATGCATCCCTCCAAGTGTTAAGAGATATGCCCCAAACTTGCAGACTGATATTGGATTTTAGATAGAATTAACCCATCCTTGCTACACAGAGAAACATGGAAACTGAAACACCAATATCTGAGAAAGTCCTTAACCAGCTTCCTTATGAGACTTCAGCACAGAAAAAGACCTTTCTAGTGGATCCCTTTTGGAAATAGCACACCATGTCAAATTCTTCGCGGAGACCAAAGGAAAGTTCTCCTGAAACCTCACGGGCATAACTGAGAAACTAACTTCAGTCACAGCAATTATTTTCAGTAATCAAAGAAGTGTAACTGAACGTTTACTAGTTACAGATGGGTTTTCCTGTTTCTTTTGCAGCTAAGGAACCATTGTTTTGTGGCTATGGCTGCTGTTATCTTCTATGTTTATTCCACTTGAAAATCTTTGACCTCTGCATTCCCTATGTCATAAAAAGAACAAAGCAGTGAAAATTGATTAATAAAAGTCTTCACCTCTACCAGCAAAGCAGTTACGCGCACTGGGAATTTTCATGACTTGAGGAGTATGAGACTAAACGCCTCTTATTTCTAGTCTTTTGACTCACAGGAGCCTTCTTCTCTCTCCCTCCATTTAGTAAATTCACCTGGGCAGTTGGTAGTGACATTATATTTCCATCCCTTCTGAGTCAGAAGGATAAAGTTAAGGGAATGTTATAATCCCTTTGTAACATGAAAACCAGTGGTGAATCCGAACCACCTGAGTACTGTCTCTGCAGGACAATGATAAATGTCCACTTGAAGTGCAAAGATCAAGTGCTGGGAGAGCAAGGTCAGATGCTTTACATGACACCTAATGTGACTGTCATTTCTCAGGCTCAGTAGCCAATGGAACTGTGGCAACAAGATGAACCAATCACTAAGGTACCATGTCTAGCATTTAAATAGAGTGCAGTAATTCCAGCAGAGCCAAATGATTAGAGATCTAATTGCTATTGTCTTATGAATTCCTCTGATATGGCATGTATGCTCAAAAAAGGGTTAAGCTGAGTCTGGAAAGGTACTCTCACTAAAATGCATTTTTAAAAGATCAAATTCAGGTTTTCTACTCCTGAATAGTCTAATGAATTAATAAAATGTTCTATACAGACATATCTATAAATAATGGATGACTTGTTTTATTGGTAATTACCTTTCTATATGTTCAACTTTTGGCTCTAAGGAAATACTATTGTCTGTATTAAATGCCCCTCCAAGATCATGAGAATTATACAATTCAATTTTTTGTTTTAAAAATCATTAGAAATTTATTTTCTTTGAAGAATATATCACCTGATGATTGTTTCAAGGTACTAGTGACAGATACAAGCTATAACGCATTGATTAAAGGAGTGGAAAATATAATTTATTGGTAGACTGAAGACTCCATGTGTGCCAGTTACACTCCTTGGCTACCTCTGGGTGAACAGAAATTTGGCAAAAGATTGCTCTTGAATTGAATTAACCCAAGCCGTTACACCATCCAGTGCTGTCCTATAACAAGTGTGACTTGGGCAAACTCATCCACAAAATTAGATGACCCTTTTTAAAATGGGATAGCAGGTAACCAGTCACATAGTTCCCAAAGATTGTCATGACCTTTCTGTTTCTAGGGATGTTTAAATACAGAGAGTATTATATTTTTTTCTAGAAAGGTATGTTCTGTTTCAAAGAAATAAAAAATCAGCAGTCCAACGGTCTGTGCAACACCAAGGAATCCACACAGGCTGCAGTGGTGTGATTTCCATCTCCTTGGATAACCTAAGCATTTCCACTTGGATTCAGAATTTGACACCTGCCTGTACCACCTCCCCTTACAATAAAAAATGCTTCCCTCTAGAATCCTGGTCTTGACTTATTCTTATTCCTGAAAACTTTAGATATTGTGGAGATAATTACAAGTCTCATCAGCTGAACCTCCACTGATGTGGAATTTTACCTGAAACCGAAGTCTGCCTTCTTCATAAATTGGGAGGTCTTTTAAATACCTCTCCATAGCACTTTCTGATATTTTCCTAAAGGTCACATCAAAGTGAATGAAAGTAGGCAGATAAAGTTGAGTGCAAAGGGGTCTGAGCTTTTTTCAGATCCTATGATTGACAGCTAAGGCCTTGCACAGTGACACTGTCACTTGAGAGACCCTACACTTTTTTTCCCAGGTTTTCTGCAGTCTCTGGTGTCACAAGGGGACAGCCCCCTGTGGTAATGCCAGGCTCCTCACTGTCAGGGGTCTAAGACCTGGACTAATTCATTGCGGTGCAGTTTAATTAAACTGCACCGGAGTTGTTTCCCTGGTAAAATAAGTGTGGGAAGAGAATGTGTGTCAAAAGAGACATGCCTCTTACTGTGTGTGCTTTATTGTTACACCACAGCTAATATATTGTGGGAATTCCCATGGAGTCAATGATAAACTGTATTATCAAGCTCCATAAAATAGGCATTCTGCTAGTGAGGGTTACTGTAGCCCACAATTCCATTAATCCTCCTAATTTATTATATTATAGCTGTATGTGAGGTCTCATAAATTTATTATAGCCCTTTCATCTTGATAAAAATGCTTGTTTCTCCTCTCAAATAAAACCCCTTATTATTTGTTGTGTCTATCTCTAAAAAATAAATGTATCAGCCACTTGCAAGAAAATATGATTATTGACTGAGAAACGTAAACTGCACTTGACATGTCTTCTGCCATAAAATTAAAGAATTTTATTAAACCTTACTTTCTGAGTTCAAAAGCCGGTATATGAAGACCCATTGAATTTTTATTTGCTTTTGGTTTAGAGCATTGCATTCTCTTTTATTTATATATGTATCTTTGTAAAGTTTTTTAATTTAAAGCCACAAAACCTGCATCTGTAAGCATTGCCTGTTATGAAGAAGGCAATTTTTGAGACTCAACATTACGTGTCTCTTGGAAATTAATTTGGATGGCAAATAAAATCATTCCCTCTTTTAGGGCACTTCACATGAGTGAAATTGGTTACATTGCATTAATCTATACTGATTGGTTACGTTGCATTAATCTATACTGAAGCATCTGATGTATGCTAATACATGTGCTATGTTATGTAAGTCAATATGATGAGAACAGCAAACTTTACTCCTAGAGCTTGTCTCCCTGGAAAGGATACAGAGTGGCCTCCATCACTGGTATATGATGTGTGGGATAGAAAGCTTATTTCAGCCATGGTCTAAAGAGAAGACCTCTATCATGGTTCAAAGTGAAATGTGAAGATGATCTTGATTTAGTAGAGTCTCACAACAAGAGATGTCCGGTTTGGTTGGAGAATGCAGGGAAGGCCATGGCAATTCTTCTAGGCCCGTTTCTCTGATGGTGACCAGAAGTAGGTGTCTGACTGAGAAAAGGGCAAAGTATATGGTGCTTTCCCCAGCTACCGTCTCAGATTGTTTCAGCTTAGAAGACTTCTCTAATCTTCCATGGATCTGCCTTTCAAACAATTCTCTGTTCTCCTTGCGAACTCCTGTAAACTTTTTTAAATCTGCAACATCCTTTGGTAAGGAGTTCCGTGCAGCTACTTCATGCTGGGGTGAAGAAACCATCTCTTTGCCTTCATTTTGACCCCAGTTCCCCCTCACATCGTCTGAGAGTCCTAGGTTTTGTACTGGGTGAAACAACAAACAACACATCCCTGTCCATTCTCACCATGCTGCCTTTTATTTTGTTGATCTCTTCACTCCTCCCACTAAGTCCCTTCTGTTGTAACCTGACAAGTCCAAGCCTGTTCAGTCATTGCTTGTGCAGAAGCCATTCCTTGGACACTTACCTTTTAAGAACAGGATTTCCTCACTCTGCTGTGTCTCTCTTAATTTTTGGATTCTACTACCAATTGCCAAGATATAAGTTTTTTTTTGTGTGATAACCACCTACTAAACCAGCTCTGCTTGGGTGCAGAATGCAAGAAAAGGGCTTTTCCAGAGCAGCCAAAAATATGTCAGCTT
Organism: Tapera naevia; assembly: GCA_033556795.1. Taxonomy (NCBI): domain Eukaryota; kingdom Metazoa; phylum Chordata; class Aves; order Cuculiformes; family Neomorphidae; genus Tapera; species Tapera naevia. Next base: position 10,733,069 of record JAUMJJ010000034.1, on the reverse strand, counting down.
TATCAGTGGATAATCCCTCTTCTTACTCCTTACAACAAATAAGACTGCCAGTTTGGTCAATGTTTGTGCACTTATTACTGCAGTGGTGCTTTTTCCTAGTGTGCTCGATGCTTTGCACAGTCTTTGTTCTAAGATGTAAGCTGCTGTGGTTGAATACTTTTGTCAATAACTTACTGAAAGAGTTTCTCCATTTGTCCTCAGTCAGACCTTAGATTTATGTTAAAATACGAAGGAGGAATAGTTAATAAGCCCATTTACTGCCTGCTAAAAGCTAAGAAATTGCAGAAATAGGGGCACCTGTATCACATAAGAAGTACTCAAGGTGGGAAGGTCTTTGTGAGGAGCTTGCAGGATCAGCACATTAAACTGCTTCAGACTACTGCAGTCGGCCCCAGGCTTTCTGCCATAGTAGTCAGGAATAAACTGAAGCTCACATTACCTGAAACACAGGGAGCCAGTACTCTTAGTAGTTCTTAATGCTGGAAATCCCTACCACCTACGGTACAGCCTACGGCATTCACTGTCAGTAAACATAGTACCAAAATCTGTTTCCAAATCCTAATGAAAAGGTTTGGAGCTCCCACTCATCTCACCTCCTGGTGTGGCCACTTTTAGACTGTTCTGTGTCTAAAAGTTTCTGATCTCATAACAGAAGAAAGAATTTTTAGATATTGATACAAGTACGTGCCTTGAAAACCAAGAACAGTTTATTAGTTCCAACATTTAAACTCTTTGGCCACATTTCTGTTACTACTTCTGAAACCACTGCTGTGTTAGGCACCACAAAATAGAGAAACAGGTGTGTAAACCTGAAGTAAATCATAAGCTGGCTATACCATGAAATGTGATACTGCTGTGGCTGTCTATCAACTTTGATGTTAAAATTTCAACAAAAATTTTAAGGTTAAGTGAGAGTGAGGTCTTAACCACAGAGACAGTACATCCTGGGGCACTTCATAGAGAAACTCACTCTTTGAATGGCAACATTTCAGACACCCTTCCCTTGACCCTTTCCTTTCTGTCAAAAGATGGTCTTCATTCTTCAAATTAATACATTGCTTGTGATGATTTTACTGTGCAGCACAGCCCTGTGCTAAGATGCTTTCTCAGTTAAGGACATCCTCCTCCAATGTTGGTGGATTTCCATGGGCCAGTAGACTGTTCCCTGCCTACCCAATGGGTGCTGTTTTTTTAAGCACATATCTACATCCTGCTTATAAAAAAAACAAACCCAAAACTCTGAGCTGCCAATGCGAGAGTTTCTAATTGCAGATTGCAAAATTTGCTTTTTTTATCACTGAACCATGTTCAGTAGCAGCTCCTTACGCTGTGATCTTAAATTTGTAGTTCCTATTTTCAGTATTTCACTTAGTCATATTTAGCAGCCAGGTGGTGAAAACATAATTGGTATCCTCAAACACGAGGAAATTTGTTCCATGCTATATTAAAATAATCTGTTTTCACGTAGGAAATTGATCCATCATCATTACCAACCCAAAAAAGAGTGCTTCAAAATCCCTTTTGTGCATTACCCATTAAATACAATTATTGTTTATGACTATCGCCTTAACTCTTATTACAGAAAGATTTTTAGGCAGTAGATATTCACAATCCAGTTGGAGAATGTCATTGATTTCACAGAGAATGTCTACTGTGTGCCAATTTTTTCTTATTTTTTAAAAAAGTGAAATTTCATTATAGCTTTTAGCTAGCAAAACCCCAGTATTTAAGATAGAAGGAACGTGACCTCATCATGAGATTTTAAATTGTTTATCTTTTTAGCACAATGCTAATAAGATTGAGTAACAGTCTCTGTTATTGATGAACGCTGGCTTATTTGGGTGTGATTTGCACTGGTCAAGTGTTTTAGGATACTTGTATCACTGATGTCATCACTGCCTCCCTGTACAGGGGCAGAGGAAATGGTCTTCATGTAAATTGTAGAAAGTACTTGGCTTTTAAAGCCAAGCTACACAGATTGGAGGAGAGTATAAATACAATCATTGACTTGTAGGATAGTTTTCTAGAGATCCAGCTTAGGTGTACAGAACAGTTGGAGATTAAAGCTTTATCTTCTCAAGAAGAAGGAAAGAAAATCCAGTAGGATTTTCTGTGCACAGCTACAAAAGCACAGTTAGTGATTTTCAAGTAAGCCAGCAAGAGAAGGCAAACCCCACATTTTTCACCAGTGCTCAGCTCAACTCACTGAAACTTGTAACTTCTTTTGCCTATTAGAACAGAGCCTGTTGTTAGTTAATAAAGTTGGAAAAATGCATGCTTAGGAAAAACAGTGCCATTTGCATTTTGCGAGCACCCCTAATTCATAGAACCCAAAATAAAACTGGGAAGAGATAAGATGTTCATAAGCTTAATCGATTTTTATCTGTAGTATTATTTGATATATTTGATTAAAACTGAAATTAACCTGTCAGAAAAGACAATTTTCCTTGAACTGTAGCGGACAAATACAATCCCATAGCACATGCTCCACATCCTGTCTTATTGACGTATTGAGTACTGCAACAGCTGCACAGCTTGTTCAAGAACAGAAATGTACCAACGGACTAATGAAGTTACCTCCAGCTCAGACAGCAATCCAAGCCTCAAAGCTCACCTATATACAAATGTTTAGAAGAACCGATCTGAATCACGCTCAGAAGGTTGACACTGGAAGGCACTGTGAGAAAAGTGAATGCTAACAGAGGACACTTCAGGGAAGGAATCATACCACAAGGTCCTTTGCTTTGGAAATCAAGAGGCTCCTGCTTTGAGCCTATAACTTGGCTGAACTCAGCTGTGACATGAAGGGGTTAGAAGGTGTAATGCAGGCTAATGGTACAACTTTTATATTGCTTTTTATTTGGAGTCTGGAAATTTAGTTGGGAAAAAAGATCAGAGGCTTTCATGGTGTGGCAAGAAAATAGAGATTAGGGGCAAAGAGGTGTGTAGGTAGGGAAAGGGTCCAAATGTGAATTGTTCTAATAATGTTGAGAAACGTTCAGTTCATACAAGGTACTTCCATGGTTATTGGCAGCAGTCCTGAATTCATAGCGTGTAAGTGAGGCTTGAATTAAAATAGCCTCAAATGACAACCATTTGAAGATATTGTTCAATCTTAAAAGAAAACAAAAATAAAGCCATTACACTCTTTGTCTGGAGGAATGTTCAGGGAAATAAAAGAGATGAGAAAGCTGTGCAATTGGTCAAGGTTAGGAAGAAGATTTAGTAGAAATATATGACAAAATTTCTTGACCTGGGGATTTTTTTTGCTTTACTTCTGTGGGGAATTTGTTGAACTTTGTTTTTTTGCAAAATTTTTGTAACTTGCAAGTGCTGTTGTCATGACTAATACGTAGAGAGTAGATGAAGATAATAATATTTTGCTCATGTCTTCCAAATCTGTATGTTACTGTCGTGGGTTGACACTAGATGGCTGACGGACCCCCAACCAGATGCTTTTTAATTCCCCCTTCTCAATGGGGGAGGACGAAAACAAGATGGAAAAAAAATACGGGTTGAGATAAAGACAGGGAGTTCACTTACCTATGAACTGGCTTAACTTCACTTCTTTGTTCCTGACTCCTCTACCTCCTCAGCCTCCTCCCTGAGCAGCAGAGGGGGATGGATTTGGGAGATTGTGGTCAACTGATAACAGCCCCTCTCTGCCAGTACTTCCTACTCACATTTTTCCCCTTCTCCTACGTGGGTTTTCCACTTTCTGCTGTACTGCAGGACAAACCTCCATCATGGACTCTCCATGGGCTGCAGGGGATCTCTGCTGCTGTGTCTGGAGCACCTCCTCCCCTCCTCCTTTTACCTTGATACTTTCAGGGCTGTTTCTCACACGGTTTTTCCTCACTCTTCACTGCTGGGCAGTATTTTACCCTTTTTAAGATACGTTTTCCCAGAAGCTGTGCCCTGCAGTAGGTCCATTGGTGCCAACTGGCACTGCCTGTGTCCAGCATGGGTCAGCCCACGGCCTCTCCCCGCAGAAGCCACCCCTGTAGCCCCCACTGTCAGTACCTCAGCACCTGCACCCAAAACTATTACTCAGGAAATTGTAGTGGTAAGGTGATAATTTGGCCTTTTTTCAAAAGAAACAAACAAACAGAAAGCCCCCAAACAGTTGAAGAGAGTGTATGCCAAGGGACAGAAACCCAGATATGCATGTGGTCTCCCTCCAGCACCTCCTGCTTTTCCCATGCTTGACTGCTTACACTTCAAAATGCTTTCTAATGCATAGAAAGGATATTTTACTGTGCTTGCCATTGATAACCGACCAAGGCAAAGCAATTACAAATTATTCTGCAGGTGGCAATCCTGTCTCTCAGCATTCAAGAAAATTTCTCCCAAATACTTTTTGAACACCTCCTGGCAAACAGCAGTCTCAGTGGGAGGAGGAAAAGCTCACCCCTGGCAGTTCCTGTGCTTGCCCTCAGTCAGGCCTGATTCCCATACTCGGCGCAAGCAGAGTCTCTCTTGCAGTAACCCGAGATTTGAACACTCCCGATGCAACCCAAGTCCCACTAGACATAAATTTTACTTTCACATATCCAGCCTGCCGCTGGGGCTGATAGGAGCCTTGTGTCTACACTGAAGATGTGCTTCCAGGGGGTGGTGACAGCTCTCAGAAGAAAGCAGTGAGTGAAAGGGTAACATGACAGGGGGCTCTGTCTGACATGGACCTTAGCAGCATGAGAGAGGTTGCAGGGATGGCGGAGGGAGTCAGCCCAGCCTGGCAGGGGACAGGGCAGTCGGCATTAATTCCCACCCTCAGACAGAGCCTTCCACCAGCAGCTCAAATCAAAAAGTTTGCTTTTAAATAATAAGGAAACCGTCAGAGTGTTTAAAAAAAAAAGAAAAAAAGAAAAAGTAGCCCACCATAAATAATGTAAACTGCAATAAAGCAAAAATTAAAATAGACAAAGAGTAATAGATATTTCAGGTCAAAACAAAAACTTTTTACCTCACTCCTCACAAACAAACCAGTATTTTTTTTATCTTCTACCTTGACAGCTTATGCATTTAATCGATTTTTTTTAACTCTTGTCGGGCACATAAGAATTCAGAGTAAAGTAGTGTATTGTAGAGACCAGACCATCATGTATTTGAAATAACCAAGTGAGCCTTTTAAAATGTCAGGAACAGTCTAAGAAATAATGTAAACATTTTCAAATGTAAGATTTATATTTCTGGAATTAAGAGATGAAAATTAAAATCAGCAATCATAGCCAGTGGATAGTTAAAAGCCGAAGCTTAGCTTTTATATGTGGATTAATTTCAGCTGTTGTGATTGATTACCCAAGTCAGAGAGCAGTTTTGCTTCCACTATATGCTGGCATTATCGCTTACAGAATTCATCTTTGCTTAAGTGGGAAAAATGCCAGTTCGTAGCTAGCAGTTTAGTCACCCATACACCCTCTGGAAAGAAAACAGGGAATCTAAAGGCCACAGCAGCTTTGGTGCAAAAGGACTTGGGTTCCCAGGATTTCGCACTGATCTCCCTGCTCACCCAGAGGGAGTGGGCTGGTGGAGCAGAGTCTATAAAAGGTACAGCTGCTGCCCGAAGAGCAGCCAGCTTTATGAATCCAGGCTTGAACTGTCAAGTCTGTGTGATAATCTTTTGTTCTGATTTTGCTGGGATTCTTTTGGGGGGGAAATACTGATGCAGAAGTAGCATTCCTAGATAAAAACTACAGTGCAAATCAGTGAGTAAGGGCTGGTGGCTTTCTCTGCTTTGGTCTGAGAATAAGGGGAACTGCCAGTTGTTTTAAATAATAATAGATGCCCCTGAAGAGTATTGGTGTGAATTGGCCTCTGACAGCTAGTGAATATGTCAAACACAGGGCTGATTCTTGCGTAAAGAATTCTTTAAATGTAATTGCACAAATTTCAGCGAGTTTTAAGGTCAGGGTAAATCAGAAATATGCACTTATCCTATTGCAAAGTTCAATCAGAATGAAACAACCATTTGTCGTGCAGCAGATAACATAAATACTCAGAAAATTAATTGAAAAATAAATTTCGAAAGACATACCTCACTTTCCTCACATATGTAAGCAGGCAGTGAATGTCTTTCTTACGTGCAGAACACAGTGTTAACAGGGAGACACTGGTGGCAGGAGAAGTTGCACAACAGCTTGAAACCCATCTGGAAAATAAGAATAAGAAGCAGCTGTCAGTCAGTCACCGGCCATTCATCAAGCCCTTTCTGAACATGCCATTAGGGTTGTACACGTCATGTCTAACATCCTCAAGCATTTTGGTTGGCTAGAGTCTCTTAAGGACAGAAATTCAACTGAGACTCACAGAAAATCTCAGGGTCCTTCCTGAATGATCAGAAACAGAAATACTGCTTCACAACAGCTATGTTCAGAGGTTGTAACACTTGAATTCACGGAAACACAATGCTCCACTGGAGAGGAACTAAACCACTTGCCAACATAGTCCATCTTGAGAATGGAAGGGCTAAGAGGAAGAATTTCTTCCAAAGTAGAGGCTTACTCAGTTAAAAAATCAACCGAGATTCACCAACCTGGCCACTTTTCAGGCATTTCCTAACACAAGACAAAACAAAAGTGAAAGAATTACAGGACTGGTAATTCTGAGTGTTTGTATTCCATGGACATCCACTCTTTTTAGATGAATAGGGAAAAAAGATAACTTGGTGCTCTGGCAAAACTCAGCACAGATAACTTCATGCTGGCTGCTGAATTTCTCCACACAGTGCCAGCTGGACCTTGGTGTCAACAAGAGACCACAGTCCCTTTTCACAGGGAGCTCTGGGAAAGATCTGTCTGAATTAGTCTTGCGGGCACAGTTTGTAAAACTATGAGCTCTTCCAGGTTCTCTAGCACAGAAATTGCAATATAACTGCAGAGCCTTTATTGTTAAAGGACAAATAATTATTTAGCAATGAGTTGAAGGCAAAAGAACATGTAATTTATCATTTCCTTTATAGGTTACTTAGATGATATAATAGAACTTTAGGCAAAAAGTATCATTCACCATTAATTATTTGCAGTACAAAGTGAATGTGGATGGCTGTTAACGTGCAGGGGTTTCTTATCCTAAAGATATCCTACAGGTATCAGAGAGGAAAGTGCAAAGGAGAAATGCTCCTAAGGAAAGTCGACTAAACTCTGATCACAATGAAAAGAGCCTGGGATATAATATGGTACCAGGTCTCCAAATCAATCTTTGTGTGGAGAGGTAAATGTTAAGACTTGAAATGGGAAACTGAAAGAGGTCACTTTGCTTTTATTGAGCTTTTCCTTCTTGTCAAACCAGTGGGTTTTGTGTTCTACTCCTTATGGGTCACTGATAGCCTATCACAAAGCCTCTCTGTTTGCACACCGTCCCCGAAAACCCACCAGCCAGCAGAGCAGAAACACTAAGGTGGAGCTACCGTCCAAAAAGCTTCCCAAAACAATAGCTGCTGCTGTCATGGTAGGACAATAAAGTGGATTTTATGCTGGTATATTTTTTCTCATCATATGCATGACAGAAAGTCTAATGGACCTTGCTAGTTTCTTAGTAGCTTTTAAAGCCCTATAAAATAGCCTACTATCAGTTCGATCTGTGTTCTCAAGATGTCTGCCTGAACATCAGAGAGCTCCAGCAGGAGCTATGTTTTCATTCCCCCAACCTGCATGGAAGAGATAAGCTAATTAGCTAAGAAATTAGAGAGGGAAACTATTAGCATAACAGAAGTGAAAATGAAAGCACTATGAGAATTTATTGATGGGTAACACCTACCCACCTACTGCTCTCTAAGGTCTGGAGGGGTTTTTTTTACACGTTTTATTTTCCAGGGGAAGGCAGTTCCTGCCAACAGTCCTGATTATAAGGAACTTGTTTAATATTAGTGGAGAAACATTTTATCCTTCAATTGCTTATTTGCAGTTGAATCTCTGTCTTTATGGATTTTCAAAAGGAGCTGATTTCTAGAGGACAAAAAGATTGGGCTTTGAAATTACTGATGACAGGAGCTACAGGCAGAGATTGGGAAAACAAGTAGAAGGGTAGATGATACTTTTCTGATCAATACCTCATGTCTGGCCACTGAAGTCATAGCCCTCTCCCCCCTGTCTCCTTCTCGGCAGCCTGGGGCTGTCCTATGTAAATTCACATGGTGCTGGCTCCTCTTGTGGGACTGGTGTGTCCTCATCAGTGCCCCATCTATCATATCTTCAATTCAGGAGAAAGGGTACAACTTCCTGATTTTTTCCTTTCTCTTTCCTTGGTTCTTTTGGGATGGCATATTGCAGCTGAGCCCAGAGACAAGACTAAAAGACAGACAGATTGCACGATGCTTTTGGAGCATAACTTACAAACTTCATTCTTAGAAAACAGAGAGAGATGGATTCTCTTTTGCTTTTACACAGATCCAGATCTGCTGCCTTGTTCCTACAATCACATCTGATAACTTATTAATGAAAAGATGCAAGTCTGAATACATCTACTACCCAAACACATGCTGTCATTGTTCCAGATTCTATCAGACTCCCTCACAGTTAGAAATACCTTCCTTTGCAACAGTTTCCCACAGATTTAAGAGGACTAAGCTTCATACAATTTGAATATCATTAGCAGAGTGAAAAAAATGGTCTGGACAATGCCAAAGTTTCATAGAGAAGAGTTAAAACTTGTCTCTGAAATAGCTCACACAAAACTTCAGACTTGGAAAGCTCTCAGGTTCAAATTAATTCCTAGAGATTACTTTCATAGCTCACATCCATCCTATCTGCAAGAAAGGCTGCAGAAAATGTTACACTGGAGTGACATTTGTCTTACGGCGGCTTATATTTGGACCTTACAGACTGATGATAAAATATATCTCTATCCTCCCAGCAAGTGCATCTGAAGTTCTGCAGGGCAAATAAAGCCACATGATAGACCATGAGTTTGATGGAGAAGAATTAGAACGAAGAATTAGAACAAAGGATCATCTGTCTTGTCTTAATACACACAAAATATATTTTAACTTATGTAGCAACCACATAAAAAAACAACACACAAGCAGAGAAAATCCAATAGGTATTTCTCATGGACTGATCATGCATCTAGAAAGTTAGCTGCTGGGAGATAAGACACCATCCCTGTCTCTGCTAAACCCTGCAGAAACAGAGGCTGGTGGAAAAAAAAGAATGGAGAGACAGAAACAGACCTTGTTCCTCAAAAATCATCTTTCTCCGAAGTGGTTCCTAGCCCCGACTGCAGTTGTCCCCAAGCAGACTTTTCTTTCTGTCTGACAAGAAGATCCCCTTTCCTGTCACACCTCCTATCACATCTCTTTCCCAAGTTATTTTCCAGGTGGTTCCAGACTGTAACAGAAGGAATACTGCCAGACCTGCTTCAGGTTGCCCTAACAGCACTACTTCATGACTAGTCCCATGTTCCCTTCTTGTTGCTGGAGGGGTTTTCTTTGTTGCTCTTCCCCGTTTCACTACGGATGTATTCCTATAAATAAAGGATAAGGACCAAACTTATTCCCTGAAATGAATTTAAGGGAACCATGCTTCCGAACAACTCCATTCTTTCCCCCATCTCCTTCTCAGAAAAAATCTGTACATAGCATCAAAATGAATGCAACAAACGATGCCGTGTCCTTTTCCACTTAATGTTCATATAAATACTTAAAATGTCTTCCTTTAAATACATCAGTCCTTCTCAGTGTCAGTTCCTGGAAATCCTGTTATCTTCATGTGATCCTACAAAAGAAAGGAATCATATAGGGAGAGACATGCTCCAAGAACCAGTTCACAGAGGGAAACCAATTGCTTTTCTGCAATGGTAAACTTTACTTCAGGGTACCCAGACCACTTCTGCTTCAGGCTGAACAGGTGTAGAACCACACTAACTCTGTCACTGTGCATGAGATTACTCTGCTCAGGAAGGTAATTACAATTAATTTTGCATCAACTTGCCCAGTACTTCTTATGTTATTATATTAAAAAATCCCTTGTGTTGGCTAGCAGGGCTCTCCTAGCAGTGTCATGAAATATGACACCAGCAGATATGACCCCCATCCGTGGAACTGGAAAGGTGTCTGTTTTTTTCCAGACTACCCCAGCATACCTCACAGTCTGTTTTCCTGATGTGCCCAGGCCACTTTCAGGGCAGAAAACACTTGTCATATTACCTAAACATATGTATTACAGAGGTACCAGCTCTTTCACAGAGGTCTGGGAACGATCTGGCTTCTGGCACTCCCCACCTCTCTCCTGTGCATCACAGTGTAAAGACATGGGTTTATGTGGCCCAATGCCCTATAACAGTTCCTTTGAAGAAGATGGAAAAAAGTAGAAGTTAGGAAATGTCTGTCAATACTCCTTGAAAAAGCAGAAAGTTTTTCATCAAGTGTTAAGGAAATGTTTCTTCTGTTGACTAGTACTTGCACTAAACATCTATATTTACATAAACCTTTTGTATATTTACTGTTGGTTTTGAGTGACATGATACACATGTCACTGAGGTCAATAACATTTTAATTGCTAAAGAATTTTTTTTCAAAGCCACCTGGGAATGGTTAAAACAGGATACAGGGCTTTTATTCCTGCCTGCCTTCGTGAAGCGAGCTCTATTCTCTGCTGTACACACGATAGTTGCTATGCATACAGATAGAGCCTTAACAATGCTATTCTGACATTTAAGTATTTCACCCTCTGTGCAGGACAGCCTGGTTGTATTTTTAAGCTTAGTTCTTGGGCCAAATGCAAAGAGACCACTGTGTGACTCCAAGCTTATCTTCTGTACTCCCATCTAAAAAGTTAATGCTTGGGTGTGTCAGGTATCACCTGGGGATTTAAGCAAGAGGCTTTTTACAATTAACTCAGCCCTGTGACCTGCTCTGAAATACCTTTGATTTGAAGGCAGTTAACTACCAAACTGCTCCTTCCATTTATTTGTTTCAAATTCACCTGAAATATGGATGCACAGTAATTCCTGCTTTGCCTCCTTAATGGCTCTATACATGCTGTGTTACACTTCAGAGCAAAAGTATCAATGAGGCACAGGTGGAGAGGGTTGTTTTGTTTTGCTCACCTTCTTGAATCTGGTTTTCTTTCCTCAATGTTTTTGAAATAGCAACATCTATACATTCTAGCAGGATTTTTTATATAAAAATTAGTGCCTCCTTTATAAAGGTTGTTTCTTGTCATCAAGAGAAACTGTTTATTCATCACTGCTTTCTGTTTCACCTATACTATGATCAAACTCACTTTTCTCCATCTTTCAGCATCTGGAAAAGCAGAGTAACAGGCATAAGCTCTGTTTGATTTCTCCTCATTGCTGTTTGCAAAATTGGTATCCAGCCTGTGTGCAAACAGTGGTGGTACTGGTCACTAGACAGGCGCTCTTCTTGTTTGCAGGCTAAAAAAACCCTCATGTGCCCCCTAGTTAAGGGCTGCTGTAGGATTTGGTGTTGATGCCCCAAGGGAACTGAGCAGGTAATAGAGGAAAACTGTCTTTATAACAATTTGTACAAAATGGCATAGACAGCAACTAAGTTATCAGCAAGATTTTAGCCTCAGGCAGGGAGCTCTGAGGGATTTTTCCAAAAGAATTACTGCTTCAGTGTCACTGTGAGCCAGGCTCATGATCCCCCTCTGAGTCACTACGCACTGTTGCTGTTCTGTGCCCACAGAAGGCATGGCTATTATGGCTGCACTGACATGACTCCTGCAGTACCCTACAGCATGCATATGATAAACTGCTGCTACAGCTGGGATCTGCTTCTCTTGCAAGTCAGATTATTCCATTGCTCTGCAGCAATGCCTCCTTAGTTCTAACCGCAAATTGTTGCATTGTGCAGAACAGGCAGCAAGAGGATGCTTTAAAAATTATATTTCAGAAAAGAGGGATATTTGATGCAACATCAGTTCCAGTTACGTTCAACAGCTTACTAAATTAGAACCTTTATAAATTCTTATTTATGACAAGATTAAATAGGAACTGAAGCAGGAGCAACCACCAGAATTGTGCCTGGAGAGTTGGTATTTTACTAGACTCTCCATCTTTCACTCTACACTCTGGTTTTGTTACTTCTAATGGACCATCACACATACGTGGCACGTATCTAATCTCGTCCTTCTGCAGGCTGGCTTGCCATCTTTGTGGTTGATTTATATGATTGATATTCTGTGTCTTACTTCCACAACTGATGCAGAGACAGAGGCTTTATAACAGAATCACTTATGTTGACCTAGGGGACATATGGACATGCTTATACATAGAAATTTTTATCATGTTGCTACCCTAATAATTCCTTGAGGACCAGTGCCTTTTACTTACTGCCCTCTGGGTTTTAGAAGAAGCCAAATTACCGGTTATGTTTAAGATACACATTAAATATAACTTTTGGTAAATGAACAACACCTTGAAAATCCTGTTAGGAAGGGTCCCCAGGGTATTTCCTTTGGGAAAACCTAACTCAGTTTTGGTGATTTAAAGGTTCTGTCGAGTTCTTTTAAATATTCCTTTGACGTTGTATTTCTCGGCTTGTAATAGATTGTTATTGCCCTCTATTGAGTTTGCAGAGTGAAGGTAAATCTTTTGTGATATGATTGTGCTACCCCAAACTCAATATTGTTCAGAGGTCCTTTATAACTCTCTGGTTTTACTGCAACAAGCGATACAAATTTTCATTTTTATTCTTTTACGTTTTTATTCTCTGTTCTGAAACTCTAAGGAACTATACTTACAAGCAATGTCTAGTGCACTTCTTGTGAAAGGAGAACTCAAATGCCATGGTGAGACCACTATTATTCCCTTTCCTCCCACCTCTAATTTACACTATATATAGGGAAAGAGAAGGAGGAAAAAAAGGGAGCGTGCATGCATGCCCTGACTTACAATAATATTACTAATACTGTAGAAAACAAAAACCTTCCAGTTCTGAAATCAAGTATATTATGGCAATTCTTGCTTTAGAAATACATAATATACATATTTTCATATAATATCACCAGCCTGATTCCTTACGTTGGTACTATAGGCATGGTATCTTGCTATATACCACAAAAGACTTGTTGATGCAGCTAGTGGGCAAATGGCAATCAATATACTATACAATGTATAGCTATATTTTTCTATACTATATCTATTCATGCAAGTGCATACATAAACACACATGCAGTGGAAATTTTCCCTATATTTATGTCTACTCATGTTTCTTTTGAGGACCCTTCCCAGATGGACAAGTGCAATTTCACAAGAATGGCGTCAAGCACAAAATACTGACATCTACAGGTCAGGAAACTTTTCCTTTTTGATGTTGTGGGCCCAAAATGTCCTGAAAGCATTCACAACCTGTGAGTGTACAGAACTCTGGCACCGGTCTTGAGTTTCTTCCTAGGCTGCATGCACAGAGCCAGCAAGAGCACCCACTTCGTTCTCCGGTTCCTGTCTCAGATTGCCAAGAGCTCTCTGGGTCAGGGAGTGTACCATTTTTGAAGCAGACTTTGCAATTGCATTTCAACCAGTGTGTACGACAATCCCACTTCAAGGGCACCATCTCTATGCTTGATCTTGTTCATCGCATGCCTTTTGACTGAAAGGCTCCCCTGTTGCCTCATTTCCTAATAGAAGCTTAAATAAAAACAAGCAAAACTTTGGAGGCAGATCACATTTCTCAAATGAGACAATCCACATATTAAACTTCCTCTCCCCTCTTTTTAGAATATTTGATAATGATAGTGAGTATAGGATGGGATTTTAAAATTTTTGTATGAAGATATTTTCATTTTGCATTCTGCCAGGCAGCCTGCTAGACAAAAAATAAATTAAAGAGAACTCTCAGCTTATGAGGGATCTCTCTGAACATCAACTGTCCTGAAGCCTTTGTGTTTTCCTGAAAGATTTGACCCCTTTTAATGTTCAATTTTAATTTGGAAAGCCACACACACTGCAAAGACAGTGTTTCTTCTGAGCAAAAGGAACATTCTTCTTTCTCATCTTTGTATTAACAAAAATGATCTGCCTAAGGCTATTTCGGAAAGAGACTCTACATTTATGTAGGTTAATAAAGCAAAGAAATAATATAGTTTGTCACTATTGTGTAGCTCTTCTTGTTTCATTTTGGTTTTCATTTGGGGGTCTCTTCTTTTTGTGTGTGCATGTACTTCTGGGGAGGTAGGATTTCATTAGAAATGCTAAAGAAAACCAATCTTAATTAGTCTGAAACACATCAGTAAACTCAAGCTCACTGGCGCAGAGTCATGTAGTGTGAAAGGCCGAAACACTGGGGTCAGTCATGGTGAGTTAGTGGTTTAGTAAGACTCCCATGAGTCTACCTCACAAAACTATAAGCGGTCAGCAAGACAAAATAGCCTTGATCAGCGTTCAAAGTCATGCTTCTCTGGACAGGATGGTTAGCTACAGTTTTCTGCCTACTAATGTTGCAATTATTTGTGGTGCCCTTTGTATCCCGGGTGTCTTATTCTAAAATGTTTGGCTCAAATCCTTTTCCCAGGTTAGTGTTCTTTGCTTTTCCGTAAGTTTAAGGTCCTTTGTGAGATGTAGGTTTGACTTAGAAAACAAGACCTGCGAAAATTTTATAAGACATTTTGGGCTAAAATCCACTCTGACATTCAGGCAGACACCTCATACAGTACAGGCATTGCTGGCTGAGCCAAAAATTGTACCTGTAGTGTGCCAAAGATCTTGGGGTGAACTAGTCTGATGTTTTATTGAGACCCTCAAAACACTTGGAACACAAGAAAAAGTTGTTGTGGGTGTGGTTTTTTTTTGGTTTTGTTTACTTTTTAATGTGCTCAGCTGAAAAACTGAGACTTTGGACTTGTTGGGAATATTTGTAGGAGTGAGGATTGATGCTCATCATGAAACTAAGAAGCTAGTGGGCAGGGAAGTTCCAGGCTGGATGCAGGGAGGGTACCTGTGTTTGGCATTTGGCCACAGATGTTACAGACGGGGATAATGTCCTCACTCAGATCACTAACCTGGCTAGATTCAGTCCATTTCAAATACTGTGACTCCATTCCAACAAGAACAAGGGATTTAAAAAAAAAAATAGTCTTCTGAGGCTCTAATTTCTTATTTGGTGACTTTCCTCTGGTCACAAAGCTGAAGCTGTCTTGGGAGGGAGGACAAGAGTTCTCATGCAGAGATTTCTGGGCGTTCACAAGAATTTTGGAGCAGAGGTTTGGCAAAACAAATAAAAAAAAAAGAAAAAGTTTGAATGCTACTCCCAAAATTTTGGGTTCTGCAATAAGGTGAACTGACAGAAATGCCTGGTATCAAAGCAAAAACTATCAACATTGTTGGACACGGAGAAGCACTGCAAAACGTTGGCAGCTGTAACTGAAACAGACCCAACGAAGATAAACATCCACAAAACCCCGAATGTGTTCCAGTTCTACCTGTCTACTTACTGAACATAAGGCAACAGTCTCACCTGAAAACCCAGACCCATCCTTGCATCTTCAAGAGCTTCTTCTTCCCCTAAAAAAGCAGCAGAAGAAAAGGCATGTCTTGGCGTTCCCACCCATGTGACTGGAGAAACCATAGAAACAACCCTGGGGAAACTTTAGGACAAGGCTTATTGGATTATAAGAAGCTGCACAGACTACTACAGGGAAGATGGTAAAAGTGCAAGATGCTATGGGAGACAACCCAATGGAGTCATGCTCCTGGGGAATTAGGGAGGAAAAAAGGCCCCAAACCCAATTCCT
This sequence comes from Tapera naevia, assembly GCA_033556795.1. Lineage (NCBI taxonomy): Eukaryota > Metazoa > Chordata > Aves > Cuculiformes > Neomorphidae > Tapera > Tapera naevia. Next base: position 10,717,377 of record JAUMJJ010000034.1, on the reverse strand, counting down.
ATTTTGCTGGGATTTTTACTTCCATATCTATGTGGAGATCTCTCTGGCTGATGTTGAACTTTCTTTGTAGTGATTTTATCACTGCTACATAACACATCCCAAGGCATTAACAAAAGAATAAAGTTGCTGGGACAACCCAGCTGATCACCAGGCTCTGATACGCTGAGTTGCCATCATCTGTCTTTTCACCAAATGCCTTGACTGAAGGGAAGCTGGAAATAAGAGGCGAGGAGCCAGTGCCCAGTGACACTGCAGAGACCACAGGAGGAAGATCACCTGACGAATTTTGCTTTCTTATTGTTAGCTTTGTCTGATCCTGAAGTACAGGTGCTGGTAGGTGAGTTTTCCTAGGGTCACTCCCCCTTCTTCACACTCTGCATTAACTCCTTCACTGCTCCATGGTGACAGATGCCACAGATGCCACTCACTACACATACAGCATTTTGAGAAAGAATTGACAAAAGAATTTACAAAAAATCTCCAAGTGGCGAAGGATTTGGGATGGCAGAAGTACATTGAAAGCAAGAAACATCATACTTGCAGTCTTCGTGGAGCCTGCCTCCTTTGGATCATATTTGCTCAATAATGCTTAGTGATTTTCTTTCTTAAGGAAAATCGTAGCTTTTCAACAAACTGTGAAATGATTCTGTCTGCAACAGGTAGCAGAGAAATAAAATCAGGCATCACCTTTCCCTCCTTCACAGGTCCTTTCCCCCTCTTCCGTAGCCTTTGTGGGATCTGTTTTTCCAAAGAGTTAAACTGGGTGTTTCTCAGGGGTTTACAACAGGCAAAACTATTCCTGAAAAACAATCTGATACATTCAACTTAGCAAGGCCCTGCTCTTTCCCTCTAATCTTTCAGCAGGACCCAGGGGAGGCTAAAACTGAGATCAGTCTATTCTCCCCTCAAACTTTGATTCACTATTAAATTCCGCCTAATGACGATGACTTTGCCATCTCACGTTCATCAGCAGACTACGCGCAGAACAATGTGAGCCCGGTGGCGTATAGAGGGACATTGTTCCTGCCTCCTGGTAGCTCTGTTCGAGCAGCATCACGTGAAAATCTTCATACACGAGAGACATGTAAAACCAGCAAGCAGTATTACTCTCCAGGGTGCGACGGTAACTCAAGTCATACCTTGTGCGTGGGCGTTTGTATTTATGGGATCTCCTGTTGACTTCAGAAAAACAACAACAAAACCTACAAAAGAATAGTGGATAAGGAAATAGCAGAGAACTTGGTGGAAAGTGAAATGCAATGCTGTGGCACAGGAGTCTTGTGCACTTCTGCTGCTCAAGCGACTTAATGATCTGTGCTAAAATCCTATGCCTCTGTATATCTACGCATGGAAGGAAACAATTTTTATAGCCTTTTAATCCCCTGATTCCTACCTGTTTATAAATAGGAAAGCCTTTAACAAGTTGGTATTTTCCCCAGCACTGCTAACCACTGCACAAAATTTCACATGCAGGTTTCTACGCCATTTTTCAAAAGTGCCCCAAGCTAGGAACAACAGGTATTACTCCAAAGAATTGCTTTGTTTTCTCTTCTGTCCTGAGAGTTTATTGATCTCTGTCTGAGATTTCTAAAGCAGACACACTTGCATGTGTATCTTAGGTGATATCTCCAGGCTGCCGCAACCCAAGCTGCACAGATTGTGCTGCAGGACACTGTACACTCGAGGCTGGCGCACACATCAGCACTATCCCTGAGGCTGCAGGACAATCTGAAGGTCAAGCAGGTGGCCAAAATCCTCTTCTCTACCCGCATTAATCCACCAGGTACCAGCCCTGCTGCACTGCATTAAGTACAGCAGTTCTCAGTATTTTTCCATCTATTTTCTACAACCCTGTTCTGCGCTTCCAAAGGTATGGGGAGGCCATTATGGGTGCGTAGTGTAAGAAGCAAATGCTGATTTTTCCATGTTACTTTAATAGGTACAAGGCAGAAAAACAAACAGAAGCCTTGCATTTGCTAGGCTGGCTTCCCTCTTCACACTCTATGTAATTCTTTCACTTCCCTGCTCTAATAGCTGATGTCCTCAGTACAGGAACATTGTAAACTCTGTGGGGAAAAAATGGCAAAAAACAAAAGCAGCAGTCCAGGTATGAAGCATTTTCAATGCCAGTGGTTGCTTGGAAACTACAAGGATTCTGTGCCTTTCCATCATTCTTATAGTTCTGTCTTTTAAAAAAACCCTCTACCTTTAACAACAAATTCTATTTCATTATTTCAAATATTTTTCTGAACTACTTTTGCAACTAAACTAACTAGTTGAGGGGTTTTTTTCACTGACTTGTATACAGCTACTCAAACTAAGTACTTTTTTGAGCCTGAGCCTGAACATGTTAGCTCAACTTTTGCAAATCCGGCATGAAGAGTATCCACTGCAAACAGGAGTTGTGTGCCCTGTATTTTTTCTGCTATTTTTACAGTAGCTAAGACATTTTGAAACATTTCATAAGATGTTCAACCCAAAGGAGTAGTCCATTATCCAGAGGCAGCAGCAAAAAAGTAAAAGAAAGAATTCAATGTCACATGTGGAAAAGTATTAGACATTTTTAAGTTATTCGGCATGCACACACATCAGTTTGACTCAGAAACACAGTGTCTAAAATCACACGAGCGTCAACATTTCTTATGAACAGAGAAATCCATTACCCCAAGTGTGAAGCTTAATCTAATTTTTCTCACAAAGTCTGTAATGAGGTTTTCGCTTGAGTCACTAGAACAAACTGATGGACATCAAAACAGATACTAGGCCCAAATTTACTGAGAATCAGATTTTAACAGGTTTGTTGAAGTTCAATACACAGTATTTAATATCCAGAATAACTGGTCAGAAATAACTGGTGAAAATAGAACTTTACCCACAGGAATATGAACAGCACTAAAATAACCAAGGTTGAAGCTTCCTGTTCATTTATGAAAGGACTTAACATAGCCTCACATTTTATGAGGACACTGAAATTGGTGCACATTAGAACACAAAATACTGTAATAATATTACCCTCACAAGGGAAGAGAAACTGAACTTCAGAAGCTGGCTTCTTTTTATTATTGGCCAAAAGACCTTTTAGTTGTTTTTCTGATTATACCAATAATAGAACAAAGAAAGATCTAAGTACTGGCAAAGAATGTTTTAACCCATGTTCCCGTCAAAGGAGAACAAATTACTCTGCCCTTATCTCTGAAAGGGGATACAGTCTCAGAGTTCCTTGGCCTCATGTGAGGATGTGCTCAGTACCAAAAAGGGGAGCTCTAGAGTGAAAAGGAACGTTTGGCTTTGTGATTATTTTTATTACCTGCTACATCCTTTTCCATATCAGACACTCGCACATTGGGATTCATTTACCTAACTGGTGACAATTTCTCTCTTTTTTTTAAGACAGTGACAAATAAACTTCAGCTCACTTTGCATGCATCTCTCAGCCATTAGGAAAGATAAGATCCAGCCCTCCTGTGGGATTATCACTCAAGTTTATTTCTCAGTTTATCAAACAAATGCCAGAAGAGAGAGCACATGGGCTAGAGAGTGTGAGAAGCAGCACAGAGAAGAGCACCTCATCAAAACCTGCCAGGAAAGTACGGAGCCCTGTGAAACACCTCTGGTTCTGTAGTTGCCATTTCACTCTTCTATTTGGCGTATTTGTCTGTTTTCTCAGCTGCTTGCTTCACTTTGGAAGACGACTGCAGTGCACTGAGCAACCTACGAGACCCGTGGTCTTACAATTACAGCAATGTAAGTTGGATACCAGGCAGCTCTGTTAAAGCAATGGAACTGCAGACCTCTCATAGATGAGTCCTTGCTTGTGCTGTGGGAAGTTTCTCCTCCAACTTCCTTGGGACAAGAGAGTCCTAAAACACTCTGGGTTCAACCCCACACAGGTTACTCCCAACAACTTTATTGGTGGTCTAAGATGGATTTCATGTCAAAAAATCCAGTTTGTCTTGCACTGCTCTGTCATCACTTCTGCTCAGCTCAAACTGCTTCATAACATAGTAATTCCTTGACTTCTCATTGCAACAGGGGCAGAAAGTGTATTTCTTTACTATAAACAAATATATAGTCAAGAGCCCTTTATAATAAAAGGAGAGACAGATGATTCCTCAAAATCTAAAGGCAACCTGCGCTGTCAGTTACATTCATGCAATTAGACTGAAACCAGGACAAGTAATTGAAACCTGAAACCACTTTGCTGGCCTTTAGGAAACAACATAACTTTTAAGTACAGGCCACTTTTTAAAATGGTCTTTGAATGAAATATAACTGCTTTAATCAAGGATATTTCAACTCTTTGGCTTTTTTGTATTTTCCTTCTCTTTTTTAGCAGAAGTGTTTGCAATCAATAATTTCATAAAGCACATGTTATTTCAGATAGAAGGCAAATTTCAAATCTTCAGCTGGCCTATTAATCATAAAAATCTCAAAATCCTTAACTTTGGGTCAATTGTTTGCTGTGCAGGAGAAGCAAAAAGATTGCTGTAATATCATGTTTTCTTCCATCTTTCACTCATCTTTCAAAACTCCAATGTGAATGGATTTTTTTCCCCTCTCAAAGCCTCTCCCCTTTAAATGCTTGTTGTCTCTACCACTGATCAAGTTTCTGAGAAATGACTTTATGCAAGAGATTGAGCAAGATAAAGTTGCCACATCTCGTTTTATCCTTTTGGTGGAATTATTAGGACTTAAAGTTGTGGTGACAAGACTGCTACCTTCTAATAGGCCTTGTTGCCATGGGAGTGGGATCTTTGAAAAGAACAAGGCCCACGGCCACCAAGATCTTTTTTTGCTATTATTTCCATCCTCAGCCAACACAGAAATCCTTAGTCACAGACAGGAAAATGCGGTGTAGTATACATGGTAACACTTGCTGACAGTAAAAAACAAAAGAAATGGAAACTAATACTACAGAAAGCTGAATTGCATCACAGCCTACAAGCAAAAGCATTCCTCTTTGTAAAAGAAATGCTTTGTGCATCCAAACAATTCCCTCGCTCTGGGTCTCTTTGGAGACAAAAAGGAAAGAGGGCTGTCATCGTACTAAGTAGGCATTTTGGAACCAACAGGAATTTATTTTCCTCTGGGAAAAGAAAACACCATGTGGCAAAACCAGGCAAATGCCAGTGGTCCACCAGCTGTAGTGCCCAGCCACCACTTACACCTGGAGTGGGATTAGCCACACAGAGGGGATTAACTGGAAGGACTGCCGTTCATGTAGACAGGAATACCTACTTGCACCACCCCCATGCAGAGAAATGCCTTCAGTGAAATGAAGAGCATTCAGAGTGCAGCTGGTAGACTCCGTCCAGAAACATCCACAGGAACACAAAAATCAAGGGTCAGGTTGGCAAAAATCTGGTGCCTTTCTGCAGGCATAGGTTTCACAAGCTTCATGTCTCCATTCAGTTACATCTTCAATTCAAGAGGCCTATCAGTTAAAGCGCTGATTGCAAACTGATTTTTGAGATTCAGCATGAGTGAAGACTCTGGAATTTGAGATTTGTCTGAATTTCAACAGAGCACTCTGCAGACTTCTGGTACGCGAGATGAAAATATAGGGCGGTGGTTGAGGAATACTTGAAAAGTTTACCTGTCTGACAGACATTCACTATTATTTTCCACTCACAACTATCAAAAAAAAAACCCAAACAGCTTTATTAATACCTAATCATTCTTCTTTTTGAAGAAGATGTTAATTTAATTGCATTCTAAGACAAAAAACACCAGAAAACTAGAAATGGGCATCTTGATGGGCGACATCAGTTATCCACACATTCTATCTAGATTTTATAAACACAAAAAAAATCTTAAGTATTTTGCTCCTCGGGACTTTCTCATATCAAATATGGGCTCATAAAAGAAGAAAAACATTTTTTAAGGAATTTATCAGTAGCAAATTTCAACACACAGACTGACATGAACATGCGCGCACTTTCCTAAGAAGCTATCTTTCCAGACAAAGGTCAAGAACAACAGATCAGTATGGAAGAGTACCTTGAATTGTCAAATGCATCTCATTTGGCAATGCCAGTTGCTCTCAAAAAATATTCTACTTGGTTTATCCAGTCACCTTTTAAACGATGGAGCACCTATTCTTTCAGTGCATTCTCAGCACAGCTCTAAATATGGCGTGTTTATTTGAAACCAGGTATGATAGCAAGAAAAGTCTTAGTTTTTATTCCCCAGAACTCCAAGTTAAAATAAAAATGCTTCTCAAATGGACCATCGTATTGCAAACCTTTTGCAGTTTTCAAATTCTTTTCAGCAAACTCCAGGAGAAGGGATCAGACACTATCTCCTCTCACAGTGCTTACCTGAGCACAAGTTTACTGGATTGAGGCCAGTTAAAGCCCAACATGTAAGTAAAGGTAGCAAGTCACCTCTGCTTTCCATGTCTTCAAGAATGATTGCTTTGTTTGAAATTCAAGCCCCACAATTTTGACAAATGCTGCTTCAGTTCTGCAGTGCATCTCCTGCGAGTACCTCGGAGGGATAAAGCCTTCAAAGGGCAGTAACCCACACCTTAGCTGAGCTTTATGGCTGGAAGGCAGAGAAGCTGCTGACAACAAGTGACTTGTCTTAAAAAACAAAATGAGAAGAAAAACTCAAACCAAAATATCAAGACCAGCATTGTATTGCCTGCCAAGATGAAACAAAAAAAGAACAAATGCTATCGCTTTCTTTTCCTACTTGTGTTACCATCTAACACACTGATACATAAGCAGTTGCTGCGTACAAAATGCCTAGTAAGTGTCATCCCAGCTCCTTTGGGAAACAATATAACAAACTGTCCAAAAGAACATAGGGTTTTTTCCCCAACTCTTGTCCTCAGTCCCCACCTTTAAAGCAACAACACTGGAAGAAAACCTAAGCAAGCATCTTTACTGTTGCTTTTTGGAGGGTGCAAATTGCTTCACATGCAAATTGCTTCACCTGTCTGGGATAATCTACCTGAAATTTGAAAATATCTTAACAAATTATCTCAGTTAAAGCCAGGTTTCTCAAAAAAAACAAAGCCTGATTAATATAAAAGAGATAAGATATTTAATGTATGCCACATATTTATTGCAGCATAGCTTCTTAAATGGTATCTCTTCCCATTTTTGCTGGTTGGCAATATTATTTCGTATCAACAGAATGGGATTTTTTTTTTCTCCATGCCAGAATATTTGCTAGCAAGTCATCTGAACTGAAATTGTACACAATGGTATTACTGCAGTTTGCACTACAGAAAATTGCTTAGGATGTCACCAAAGGGTACAGTCCTGGAGGAGTTTAATCAAACAAAACTACTGCTTACTGGTTGTTATAAGAACTGCAAGAGGTGTGAATCTATAGGTAAATTAACCTGTTCCCCTGATACAGCTGTTGATCTATACCAGTCGAGTTGTTCTGCCCAGAGCAACTATTTAGTCGAATACTTTTCCTTGAACAGTAGACCTTGAGCAGCTTTTTTTTCCTATGAGCAAACAAACAGTAACATTGAATGGAGATGCATATTTAACTGGAGAAGAAAGCAGATGATGCTACAGGTCAAGCTGGACGGATCACAGTGTCTCCACGGCTCTGAAGAACAGGCCAGAGCAGGTCTCCTGGAGCAGCATCAGGAGGTGGATGTGGGTGCTCCGGGGATCACAGGGGTCTGTAAGCAAGCTGGTTTCTTTTCCTTTCTTTTCCCACCTCTCACTATTAATCTGCACTGCTCCTACAATGCTCTCCTTGTCTTACATATAGGACACCCATCTTCAGTCAATGCTCTTTGCTAAAAGGGATGCTTGTGTTTGCATTTACAGCCCTACAAAATGGTCTCTTGGTGCTTGGTCTCCAGTGCATGCCCTGCTCACTTTCAAACATCTGCCAAGTTTTGGGGAAAAGCATTATTAAAGGATTTGGGGCTAGAAAGCAAAGACCAGATACACTTTTAACTGAAGGGTCAGGACAACAGGACTTTCCACTCCTGCATCCAAAGGAAAGGGCACGTGATAGCTGTTGATGCTTGGAATAAAATGTGCAGTACTAGTATTACTATCAGTTATTATATATGTGAATATTCCATGCTTTTTGTGTTACTAGGTAGTCCATAATGTAATAATAACCTGTCTCTGAACCCTGGCTTACTGTTTAATGAGTTTACAGTTAGACTCAATGATCTCAAGGGTCTATTTCAACATAATTGATTCTTTAATTCTAGTCTAAGATTCAATTCTATGATTCCATTACCGCAATGTTCAGTCAAAAAACTGTAAACAAAAAGAATAAGTGTTACAATATGAAATAATTCTGATGGCAGTCATAATCTATTTGCAGAATATATTAAAAGTATTCAAGCAAAATAAAGTTTCTAAGTAATGATAAAGAAAGTCAAATAAATGACACTTATGAAACACAGATAAGTCTCGCAAAACTTACTGAAGAAGGATGCATATTTTAAAGATTAAAAGACTGTCTAAGTAATTGAGGACTGGAAAGTAGTGGTAAGATTTTCACTAGGTAAGGAATATCATGGTTCTCTACTTACTTTTCTTCCAACTACAAAGAAAAACAACAATTCATTTCCTGGAACATCTGTGCATACAGTGCTGTTCCTCATATACACAATATTGTTCCTCCCACTAAAGGGCATATTTCATAGTAGAAATACTTACTAATATTGACAAAGTGTCAGCACTTTTATTGAGAGGTGCTGGGAGATACCTCTAATTCTCTAATCCTAAATTACATAGACATCACTTCAATTTAATTTATGTAGGAGAAATGTCAAGTGTCCATGAGAGTGGACCTCCTGGGAAGCATTCAGAAATGTAGATGTAGGGCTCATGTCTTTTCCTATTTAATCGTATACATACTTAGAAGCAGAGACTTGAAACTGAGTAGAGGTGTTTTCTTGATTGTCACCTTTTTCCAGGCATTTATTTTAGAACTACTTTCATTTTTGCTTAACTTCCAATTAGTATGAGTCTTCTAAGGTAGTTTCACAAGGATCTGGATACAGCATTTTGTAAAGAAAATTGTCAAGCAGACATCTCTACAAATATCACTGTAATAAGTTCCACTGATATTTCCAACTATGCTCAGGTGGCTGAACATTTATAACAGACTCGTCCTCACGGACACTGAGCACCTTCCCTGCAAGTACACACTAAACAGATCCACATTTCCATCTTCCTCCTGCCTCCACACCCCTACAAGCACGTGTTTTTACACTGATTCTCTTCTTTTCTCTGAGGGGATGGTGTGCTGGAGGGAGGCACAAATAAAAAGCCATGGTCTTTAAATTTGATTTGAAGGTGGCAAGTTTTGTGGTGGTTTTGATCTCCTCCAGGCATTCCATAATCGTGGGCCAAGTTGCCTAGAGATCTTTGTCTCCCACACTTCCAAGTCTCTCTGTTGTGGCTGACAGATCCATTGTTTTGGAAGCATGTAGCTGTCATGGGAGGTCATGATCTCCCAGGCGTGAGGCAGTCCCTTCTCTACTTTGGGTTGGGCTTTGAAGATAAAAAGTGGTAAATTTGAACTTGGGCAGGAGTGTGTTCAATAGAAAGCCTTCACTTTTGCTCCTTGAAAGCTTGTGCCATTAGGTATTGCAACAGCAAACCACATATTATGATTATTATTATTATTAATGTTATGGTTTAAAAGCTGAAGTCAGCTGGGTCAGGGCCCACAATGCCTGGGCTAGTGCAAGCGTATAGTAATGGCAATTGCTTAGCCAAAGCACTTACATTTGACCTTTATATTCTTTCTATTGCATCCCCTCACTTGTTACCAATAAACCTCCACAATGATATCAGTGTATGAGCAGTGTGATATTGTCACACAAATTTAATCTGAGGGTGAAGACTGGAAATTCCTGAAAGTCATTCCCTTGCAAGCCATTTAGAAATATAGACTTGAGGCTTATGCCTGCTCCTATACAGTAAAATTATATTAAAAATCCCCAATCAAACACCATTGGTGTGGACTCTGTGTCTACATTGTATCTGTAACATACACCATTTCAGGGCATGTCATTTTACTCTGAAAAGAACACACAATAAATTTAAATACAGGCAACATTTGCTACCACTAAACTAACAGGCACACACTCAGTTGGTCCCGATGGAGCCCTACCTTATGGTTTTCTCAGGAACCAACCCTGCTGCTCGTCGTGCAACTTATTTATTTTTTCCTATGCTGATGCTCTGTCATCTATGGGTACCAGCAGAGTGGATTAGAGCTGCCTGTCAGCTTTTTCTGCCTGTGCAAGCTCACAGAATAGCCTGGGCTCACGGTGCGCTGGCCCTACTCCTGCTCCTCTTGGCAGGGAAATAAGCCCCAATTTCTGGCAGTGCATCTCCCGGCACATGACAGATGTGGGGCTGCCCTTACCCTGGTGCAGCTGGGCAGCCTGACAATGGGGCTGGCAGGATGCTCACCCAGCTTTTTCTGCCATTATAGAGGAAGAGGAATAAGGTATGTTTATAGAAGTACATCAGTGTGCATGTGAAGGACTGAACTGATGCAACAACACTGGAATAAAGCCGAGAAAAATCAATACAAAGAAATTCTACAATGCTTTAAAAAAAAAAGCAAAGAGAATATACAGGCTCTAAAAATGGTTAATGCTGCCTGCACCCAACATCACGAGCCTGCATCAGCATCTTGGGCTTCACTGAATGCTCACCCTTGGTGAGATAACCAGAGAGCAAGGACCGGAAACAAGCAAGCTGCACTGCAGACTTCTCCAAGCCACCTGAAGGAAATTGCAAGGCAACCTCTCTGCTGGCCCCGTCACATCTGAAATCTGCTTTCAAAATAGACTTGCCCAGTCTGCACCCTCTTGTATCAAGAGCCACATCTATACACAGCAATCAACCAATGCTAACTTAAAACATAGACTACTGTTAGAAAGCAGATCTGTTGCTGGCCTGTTATCCTGACGGGCAAACCCCATCATTGAGGGACACCAGGGGGGCAGTGTTTGGGGCCATGCAGAGGGCTGGCAGCCTGCTGGCTCACGGCATCACTGCCCAGTACCATTGCAAGCAGGCAGTGTACCTGCAACAGTCCTGCACTGGAGGGGGACTTGAGAAAGAGCTGGCCACTAAAATCCCTCAGTATCCTCAGTTGTGCCTTGAACTGCAGCATACAAAAGATCAAATTATCCTTTGACCAGGTAGCGCTGCTGAATCACAAAGCCAGGCAGGCAAGAACATTAAATTATAGCAGGTAAACACAATCATCTCAGGGTCCAGTTCGGGTGACTCAGGAAGAAAGTATCCTTACTGACATTGTTCATCTCTTCTTCATCCATAGAAAGTTATACTTATCTAAGCTGCCAGTCACTACTTATTTATGTGATTTACAAAATCCATAGTTAAGTTGTTGTTTAGAGATGGATGTGTTGTTGATCATATTAAAACCAGACTAAACAAGGCACTGTATCATTCATCCTCGCCAAGACCAAGTACTTGGCAGATGCTGCAGCAGAGGTAATTCAAAGTGCTGAAGCTGTGCTGAATCAACTAAAGTCTCCCAGCATGTGCACTTGCTAAGCTTTTCAGGATGCACACTAGTTCCTAACACGCAGGTAGGTTTTGTGGTGCTTCCCCTTCCTCAAATGTATTTCTGCATAGAAGCAGTTAGTCTCACTGAAGTCCAGAGCAGCCTTTTTTCCCCACCAGGCATCATCTGAAAGTGAGCATGCTTGGGATGAGGCAGATGCACTACAAGTGAAATTTGAAACAGGAACCTGAACTGAAATACTCCAGTCAGTATGGTAGAGCAGAATATCTTCACCTGGGGACAAACAATGTGGATTTAGAATTTAATTTTCCAAAATGTCAAAAATTGCTACAGAAAGTGTTATTGAAAATATAAAAATTATAAAAAAAACCTAAAAAAAAAACAAACAAAGCCATTGGCTTTTCTTGCCAAGAAAAGAAAATAACACAGCTTCTGCCCAGCTTTGCTTGCATTAGTATCTATCAAGCATGAATGGCACAACTTTTCTGCTTTCCTCTGTGTGTACAGAATAGGAGCATTGGTACTTCCATGTACAATAAGAAAGACAGGCTAGCAAAAAAATTAATAGATTACAAAGATGAATTACTTAGTATAAAAATTGTTGTTCCTGATATCAATTTTTATTTTAACCATATTAAGTGATTTTCTTTAGGCCCCCAAAAAAGGGCGACTGGTACGGAGGTTTAGATTTTAAAAATTAAAATTAATTTATTATTGACGTAATTAATTACTTGATGAGAATCACTCCTTGGAAGCTACTTCATTGCATTATCATTTTTTTCTGTTTTGTAATCATGCCTTCTCCTGCTGTTTGATGGTTTGAAATCAACTTAAAAGGAGGCAGCTTTTGGTAGTCTGGGGATCAGAGTTTTCCAGACATGGGAGAAGGCAGGAATTATCACCCAGCAAGGAATAAGACCCTGAACATCAGGGAAAGAGTCCGCATATTTGTTGTTGAAGGGCATGAGGTAACTGTGGTGGAGAAGTGGGGAAAAAAAACTTTATGTGGAGGAGATGACGCCTTTTGTGATATCCTTATGTGGGAACAAAGGGATTGGGGCAGCAGGAAGAGGTCTCAGCTACAGCTTCCAGTGACCCACTCGCTCTGACAGGGCCTGAATTTCTTGACCTTCAGCAACTAATTTAAATATTAACTAAATGCTTAGACTATGTGTGAGGAGGACACTTGGAGAGCTTTTTCCTCCGAATTTTTATTTTGCCATTTTATTCAGTGCAGTCTCTTTGGGTTTATAGCAAAGGTACTTGTGAAGATCAAAACTGACAGGCTGCAGTGCAAAAAAAGAACGTAAAAAATTAACTTCTTCGGGGTAGAGATGGGGAAAAGGGAATCTCAAGCACAACAGGACAGGAAAATGCAGACAAAAAGTAGCTCAAACCACAACCACGATAGCTCAATTTTGCTATAGCAATAAATAACTCTCTTTGTCTCTTATTTAGTTTAATGTACATTAAAGGCAAAAAATAATTTTCATTGGTAAAGTCAAGAAATACCAACTGTTTGAGAAACAGGCTGGGACAAGAGGAAATGAGCTCACCGGACAGGAGAGAGGTTCAAAATAAGAGATGAAAGAGGGAAAACCCCCAGCAGAGAGGGACTGGGAAAGGTCCTTTGGAAGGACCAGTGTTCTGAACATCTGGCTTTTCAGTTGCTGATATCTTTTATGTATCTTCCAGTATCTTAATACTGTTTCTTTTATCGCCAAAAGTACTTAGGGAGTTTTTCATCCCTAAAACTCAAGGCAGAAAATATGCTTTCTCCCTTTTAAATGGAGGGGAAAGTGATGCACAGGTGCAGTCATTTGTTCAAGGTCCCCCAGGGAAGTCACTGACAAAGTCAATTAACATCTTGTCCAGTAAACCACAGTACCCTGCAGAGAAGGTGCTTCTATGTGATGTGGGTCAGATCCATTGCACGAGCCATACCCCAGGTATTTCAAGTGTATTCCTCAAAAAGATGGGTAAAGTACTGATAACTACTTCCAAGTGTTCCAAAACTTCATTCTAGCTCAGAGCTTCATCTTGTGTCAGTGTTTCACCATCATATGTTACATTTATGTAGATGTATGTATCTCTCCATAGAATGTACTGATGACGCAATATTTCCATTGTTAAGCTGTCAGTGAAACGTTGACCTTTGCTCCTCCTAAAACAAACTTTGCTGTCAATCAAAATCTTGTTATACATGGATATGACATTAGACCTATGAATACCAATCTTGTTGATGGACAGCTCATCTGCAATGACTCTCTTTTCAAATTGCTCAGAGTTTGAAGCATTGAGCAGCCAACTAACCACACTCTATAACCTGAGAGTTATACTTGAAAAAATACAGTCAATAGCCATCTGGACTGTAAATTTCCCAGTGCAAATAAGCAAGCTGCAGGGTTGTAAGCAACTGGGACTACACCTGAAAAGCAGGGGAAGCAGAGAAACAGGACAAGATAAGAGCTCAGTGTTTGGTAGAGCTTCTCCCTCTACCCAAGAGGAATGAGATTTAATTGGGAAATCTTCAGCACATTTCTTTTACCATTTTAGAAAATAAATCAAATATGAAAAAAATAGTAAAGTTTAGATTTTGAAAAATTGTTGATTTCTAAACCAAGAGTGTCAATGACAAAAGTGTGTTATCTTGGGAATACAACTTTCACTACTTTGATACAGTCACTTTCTAGGAAACCCCACACCTTCTTTATCACAAAACTAGTAGTAAGGATTAGCACCATTGGTTTCCCATGTATTTCCCACTTAACAGCTTAGTGTGTATTTACAGACAAAGTCCTTGCCTTCAGGTCACAGGGTAATTTGGATGGGAAGGGACAGCAGAAGGTGTGTAAGTGCAACCTCCTGCTCAGATCAGGGTCAGCTATCTGATTGGACCAGGTTACTTGGGGCTTTATCTGGTCAGGTCTTGAAAAACCTATTCATTTTGGTTGAAAATTACCTCATTACTAGAATACTTCCATGGAGCCTGACTTCCAAAGAACTCTGCCTTTTTGACCTCTTATCTAAAAGGACACCAAAAATTACCGTGATAGAAAAGAGGGAGGAAAGCATTCCTTCATCAGGGTAAATTAGAAAGGATATGCTTTGCGTCCATCATTATAGCTTCTAAATAGATACCTGACTGGATTTTGTGCCGTTTTGCTTGCTCCGCTGCCAAAAGGGCATCAAAAAGTCTTATCTGTTTCCTGCTACACCATTCATATGCCCTTACCCTCCTTATAAGTAGAAAGGCTTCTGTTACCTTACCATTAGTCATTCAGGCTCAGTATCTTACCTTAAGAGCTCCAGCAAAGCACAGCCATAGAGAAATGCAGAATCACAGGGGTCCATGCAGCAGATTCTGTTCTGTTTTAGATATGTCCTGGCTAATAGGACTCCTTCAAAGAGAATAATTCTCAAAAGACACAATGTGGATACAGCTCGACTCCTGGGTGTGTCAGGAGCTGAATGATGCAGAAGCACCACATTTATCAAGCATCCTATCGGACACTTGCATCAATATAATTTACATGTGCCAAGACAATTTAACCTCACATTTTCCTTTGGAACACTGAGAATTTCCTTAGGGTGCACCGGGATTAGGAAGTGAAATATTTCCCAAGGGTCCACAGTATAGCTATCACTTCTCTTTTTGCTTTGTCTTTCTCATATATACTCTATTAACTCTAACTGTAGTCCAAGCTTCAAAGCTACAGGGAATAGAAAGCTTTGGAAAATACAACATGATTGTTTCCTGATTTATTTTTCTCCCACTTCTGCCAGCTTTGCAACAGTAATTTTTTTTTCTGTGCTAATGAGAATTCTCCAGGTGTAGGGAAAAAAGAACACTCCTCAGCTTTACATGGGAAGAACAAATGTTCTTGGGGTCTTGAAAGAATAAAGGATTTGGGTTTTGAGGAAAACTGTGAAGCTAAACCACCTCCTTGCACTGCAGGAATTTAGTCATTGCTGAGTACCAAGATTTCACCACCCTTGGACAAAATCTGGGGTGCAATGACTGGGAATTCTGTCGAGTTGCTCAAGTTTTAATTTGACACTCGCTTTATGATGACTTTGTCGAACTGCTAAGAAATTGGGATTGGGGTAATCCTTGTGCCAGTTTTGTTGTATAGTGTACTAAAAGTTGAGAAGTGCTGGGTGCTCTTTTACATTGCCAGGCCACTCCTGTTTCTAAGCAAAGCAACAAAAAACACGTTCCATCACCTATAACAGAAGCAGACTCGGCTATAGCCAGGTGGCTTGTGGAACAGATTTAAACAAACTTATCCCAGATGCCTAGCCATGGGGCTCCTCCAGTCACACTTCTTTCCTTTTTGCAAACCTTTTCTCAAAAGAAAGAAACAAAAAAAAAATCATGTCATGTATCTCAAAGAAAAAAGGGTCTACATTATTCATCAAGGCTACACCACAGTCTGTATGATCTACAGATCCTGTAATTTAGGAGAAGGTGAGAGAGAGGATTTAAAAATGGAATAAAGAAAGGAGAATGTATTAAGTTATTCTACATTTAGTAACCATAATGCTATAGAAGCAGCAGTGTTTTGGTGTAACACCAGAGAAGATTTACTTTTATAAAATAAAAAGTTTTGAATTAATGGAAGTTTCTGGTGAAAATTAAGAACTATGCCCTACAAGGAATACAAATTAAAAAAAGTTGAACCCACAGAATGCTGTACTTGAAATATTAGAGTCAAAGTGGTGTTGTTCTTATGGGTGTCACTTTCAGATTTGGGAAATTACAGGCATGGTGATAAATATTTCAGGCAGCTGATTACAATGAAAAGTAATTAACCCAGCTACAACAACAGGTGTTGTATAGGGAAATGCTGGCTTTTATCATGAAGTTGTGGGTGCATGTGCTAAGTGCGTTCGTCATTTTCTCCTTTCTTTTATTCAGAGAACACCCTGGGGAAAGTATTCCAGTGCCAGCATTTATAGGATATAATGAAACCCTATTAAATATGTATCTGACTGCTAGCAACTGTGTAGAGAAAGAATAACCTAAGTATGGTTATGTAAGGCTGTCTATTAAGACAGCTTTGGTAGTAGTAGTAGTCCCACCTGATCTCATTTACCCTGTACTTAACTGCTGGTTTTGAGTTGAGGGGGAGAATTGTTATTTTTGTGTCACTGTATTTCATATTCTAATTAATACTCACCAATAATAGTAAAAAATACCAAAATACACATAAGTGTGTGTGTAACTGTTCATAAATAATCAGGGGATAAATGTTAAAAGTGCAAAATAATAGATATTCAGAGAGCTAGTGCAGAACACAAATGTAGGTTTGAATGTCATTACGTTTGTTCACTCAGAGCCTGCTCCTGACAGCTGGGCTCAGGCATAGACTCAAGTACTTGCAAAGAGAGGATCTAGAGTCAGTGTCAGAACCAGCCTCAGATTTTCAATTCTCTTTTCCAGCAGAAGTCACTGTTACATTGAAAATGCCAATGGACATATTGCAACGTGAGATGGAGGAGCTATGTGTCTGCTTTTCCTGGCCTCGTCTAACCTGATATAACCTTCCCCTGGTTCTGAGTGTTTTGAACAGAAGATGAAATTTGGTTAAAATTGGAGCAGACAAGCCAAGTGAGCTGCTCTTGCAGAGTGTCAGAGGGGAAATAACACTGGTTTTACTGACCCAAACGGTCTTCTCTTCCAGACGAGCCTCCCATCCTTTGCTTTTTTGCAAGAGATGTCTTGAGTTGCCTGGGCCTGGTGTATGATTGGCAATGGGTTAGGCTCAGCAGTTTAGAGCAGGGCAGCCTCTGTAAGTACAGACTTGTCACAGCACATGGGGAGAGGTGAGGTACCACTCTTACAAAGGAGGGAGAAATCCATACAATCATAACTGGTGAGCTACAAGCTCTCTAAACTCATAAACTTTGCATTTTCTTTCCCCTTCTCAGGTTATTTCTCATTAGGACTATGCGGCAACATGGAAAAGAAAAACATTAGTATAGATTGCTATGGATTTCCTCATCCATAATAAACTTAGCTGCATGCATTCTCTAAGGAAAAGGGCAAGGAAAATAACTTTTATGATGGCAGTTATTATTTTCCTTCAGTAGGAATAGATAGAGGGGATGTGTCTGTAAGGCAGGTTTGTTTGTCTAAAGACAAACAGAATTATCTCTCTTAAGTCAGTTACATGATTTACGAGGGAGGACTTTTCAGCTTCTTAACAACCTCTAAACGTGCTCATAAAGTGTAATGTTCCTCCCGTCTGAGGCTTCGTGAGTTCAAAAGTCATCTCCCACTTGTGTAGAAATCATTGCTGCCTCATAAAATGTGAATTTACGGGGACCAGGTTACATCCACTGACCCCCAGAGACAAAAGGCAAACCTGACATTGGTTATTTAATATCTTACTGATAAATGCAGCTCAGAACAAAAAAATATTTGACACTGGACATTTATAAGTCTGAACTTTTGGATCTGGGCTGGACTTTAAAATTGCAGGGGGTTTTGTGATGCCTGCCATGGTACTTCCCAAGATCAAATACAAACATGAGCATCTCAAAAAAAAATAAATAAGAAGAAAAGGGCTTCGCATTTTCCCTATCACAGAAGTTCACAAGAACATTCAGTCACATGAAATTACTGTGACTGGTTATGATGGCTTTGAAAGCTCACTTTAGCAGTTTGAAAAGAGAAGACAACATGAGGCAGGTGGAAAATATATTTGAGGGTAAAAGATCCATTACCACTAGCAGATTAGGGTTTCACTGTTAAGCACCTACCCTAAACGTGCTACCTAAACAGCAACAAGCAGCTTGCAATCCAAGTACAAACACATTTATCTGTCAGAAAAGGCTTCTTGGGAAGACCATGCCTTGACATCTCAAGATTGACTGATAATTCTAATAAAGTCTCTTATCTGGCAGAGGGTTGTTTACCTCTGACCTTCAGTAACACCACGTCGGTGTGTACGTGCACACGCACACCGCACGTGTGCCCAAAACACAGTGGATTTCTGGCACCAGGAGCCTTTCCCTTGCAGAAATATTGGTGTGCTGACAGAGGCAGAACAGCTCCCCGGGTCGGCTCTGCCCTTGCCTGTCCTGTCAGCGCAGGCCCCAGCAGCGTTGTGCTCAGCACGTACCGCCGTGTCATCGGCTCCCTGGTGCACCTGGGGCTGCCCTTGCTTGCCCAGCCCAGCCAGGCTACCCGAGAAGCTGCTCTCCCACAGGGAGTGGGAAGAAACCACACTGCAGTAATGCAGCTCTCTTTGTTGAGCCAAATTTGAGCTATCCTGCTAGAGAGAAAGGATGGATGCTTCCTAGGAAGGGCCTAGCTGGCCACCCTCTCACAACTGGGGCTGTTTGGGATGGCACTGACAAAGCTCTTATGCATGTTTCTATCTGAATGTTTCTGTTCTAATGTTTCTGTTCATACAAACAGAGAGCATGCTCATCCCCACACAATCCAAATAATCAGATGAGCTGGTGGATGTATTTGCTATTTCTCTACAAAAAATACACATAGAAATTAAACACATCATCAAGAATTCTAATTTCATTAAGAAAGCACAAATATCTGTAATGACAAGCAAGTGCCAGGTGGCTGTTAAATACATTTCCTGGTCTGAAGCTAATAAAACCCAAGCAACTTCATAGCTTTGGGAAAGTTTTCTCCACAAAAATTTACAAATATTTCACCTAAGTCTGTTTTGGTATTATGCATCACATCATTTGTTCAGTTTAACAATTTATCTTTGGAAAAAACATAATCCCAAGTAGAATACCTGGCAACAGCTTGAGAAAAAGGAAGACTAAGCATCTTCAGTTGTAGCATCTCTTGCCACACATGCAAAAGTCCACCTGACTCAACCAAATTATAAACCACTGGAAAACTCTTCTTGCAAAAGTTCAAATTGTTGACGGATGCATTCTCTGAGGTTCTGGAAGGATGCTGCATCCCACGGCTCTAGGAACTAAATAATCCTAAAGACTTTCACTGCAGCTACAGCCCTAGGCAGAGGAACCTCAAGGATACCACACTTCCTCACACTGCTGCCTCTGGAAAAGCAGGAAGGATGGCGATGAACACAGCTGGAATAGCAACTCGAAAGAAGAGGGGAAGTACGTCAAGCTTGGGAAGACCTAGGCTGCTGCTAGGGTGAGCAGTGAGTGAGTAAAGTCCTAGAAGACAACTTTGAACCCCTGAGCTTTAACACTTCCCTGAGGGTAGCAATGACTTCTGAATCCTGAAAGAAGAATGGACTTTTAACCATCAGTAAGAACAGTTGCCTTTCAGTTTAAGACCTAACTGCTGTTATCTGTAGCTCAAATGGCAGAAGGATCTAGTCCTGTTGATGGCCTACAGCTTTGTTAACATGAAGATACACAACAGAAACTTTAGTTTACTTTTCCTACAACTTAGAAAAATTAAATATAGAAATCACAATAAAGGCATTTGAGAGTGTAACATCACAGCCTAGAAATTCAGGAAATACCAGGATTGAAGTTGCTGTTACAAACTGCAGTACTTCTTTAGTTATGTCAGCACAGACTGTTTTCTTTTATCTATAGGTTATTGCTTCATTTAATGCATTTGCGGACTGAAACAGGGTTGCATAGCAAGAAAGGCTGTTGCCTGTCTCAAGGGTTGCAGAAGCTGCAAGCAGTGTAGAAAGCAGTCAAGGGGTGGCAGAATGACCTTGCACTTCAGAGCAAGCACTGGAGAGGGCCCTTTGTAGGAAGTAGATGCATCCTCTGCTACAAACAAGCTTAACACTGGTGGACAAGGAACACAGCCAAATTCTTCCCAGGTGGGACATAATTTCTGTCCCTCTTGGAAAACCCTAACTCTGAAAAGCTGAGTAGTAACAGCTGAGGCTGACATAGCAATAGCTGTGATGACTGCTCTGGAACCATAAGTATCTTGGACTGACCACCCCAAGTTACTCTAGACTTTAGACATAGTAAAAATTGGAACACCCCACCCTACTACCTTATCCCAAAGAGCAGTCCTGCAGATTAATTAGTATCTGTGAAGCACTAGAAACACTAAAAAAAATCCCAAACCTAAAACACCTGCGGAAAAAAAAAATCACAAATAAAACAACCGCTTTGTGTACAGAGTAGGATGTAAAGTATGTACAGTAAGCGGCCATCTGGACCACATATCCAGCAGGTCACAGCAAACTCTCACAAGAGTAATCACTCAGGAAGTTAACTGACATTGACATCTTGTGTAGAAGAATAACACTCTATGATCATGCAATTAAAAAAAAATATTAAATGAGAATTTAAAGGCATTAAAACCTGCCTTAGGAATTAAGTCTTCGTGACGAAAATTACTCTGGCACTTCCGAAATCTGTGTCTTTCCGACTTTTACATTGTTTATGAAATACTTAATTGACAGGTTTTGTAAATAACAGAGTGTGCAGAACGCACAATCCTTCCCCTTCACAGGGATGCAACTCAGTTCCCACACACTGGGGTGTGGGGGTGTATTTTGCTTATGGGAAACAACTGCTGGAAGACTGCAGAACATGCGGTTTTGTTTTCAGAATGCTTTTAGACATCAATTTGTTTCTAAAGAGACACCTTTTGGGTTACTTTTAACTAACTGAATTAAAAAAAAAAAAGAAAAAATCATCAGATCACTTCCTTTGGCCCAGGCTTATTTTTTTTTTATTATTTGGAAAAAAATAAAAATCAAGAAACTGACAAGAAATTATTTTTGTGATAAAGACTCTAATTTAAACCTCACTTTAACCAGACAGCAGGCAGAGAATTTGTGGTACAAGCTGCCAAGAGATGCTGAAAGTGCAGCCTTGGCAAAATAAAGGTTTGAGGGAGACTAACTGTAGTATTATTTACAGACAGGACAGCTGTGCCAGTGACTGAAGTAAAACACCCTGACTAAACATAATCTGAAGCCAGTGATAAGTAAGTGTTTCAAAGCTACGTCCCTACAAGAGGCACATGTTTAGCTTTTCATGCATCACAATGGATGTCCCATATGAACTTTTTTCTTTTTCAGGTTTCCTTCAGCCCCCGACTGTCCTTGTCACCCTGTGCCAGATGGGAAGTGAGAGCTAAGCTGATCCACATCTTTGTGGTGGAAACCCCCCGAGCTTCAGCTACAGGTTACTGAAGCCTTCATGAAAAATTCAGAGCTGGTATAACAAGCTTGCTGAAAGTAAAATGCATGTCACATTATCCACCCTCCCTTTTTGCTAGCACTGAACTAGCATCGCTGAGAGGTAAAAAATGTTCCTATAACAAAGTTGTACAGAGATATAGACACAAATACAAGCATTTAACTCATTCCTGTTTTCACCTCTTTTATTTTGGCAATAAAATTAAAATCATGTAAAACTAAGGAGCAATAAAAGAACGTAGAAATTTGATTTATAGAGCGGTGTAGGGGAAGGGGACGCTGAAAACAGCTAAGCTGCTGACAAGTTTGGGTTATGGAAGTATTTTGTGCCTTTCTCAGTAGCTAAGCCTTCTGTTTGTTATTCGTTAGATACCATTTAAGGTTGGTAACATAGCACTTAGTTTCAAAAATTTATTTCAGATGCTAAATTCAATGCATTTTAAAGGTGTGATTTGCTGTAAGAGAAACAGATCAAATAAAATCATTGAAGGGAGAACAGACCAAGTGGAAACTGGATGTGTAGTTTGGCCCAACCCTCCTATTTGTGCTTTCATCCTCCAAGTATAAGGGGACACAACGCTCCCAGTGCTTACTGCGGGCAAGCATGCAAGTTCATCCCTGCCAATTTAGTGGAGACTAGAGTGTCCAACACACAAAATGCTTCAGATGGGCTGTGGAAGTAATATAAAATCAGCACGTGGCTCTGTTTATTAGATGTTGGGATCTGGAAGGTGGCTCAGGAAAGTGAGGAACAGCATTCCCCTTTCAACCAACTGCCTGCCATGTCACCCTCTAGGGAGTTTACTTCTTGCCTCCATATTCTGTACTTGAGTATTTGTAGGGAAAAGCATAATCAAGAGGTAGATAAACCAAAGAGGCTGTATAGGGATATACCGTGATAGGGATAAACAAGAACTGTGAAGGACATTGCTTCTTTCCTTAGCAAGCCTCCAACTTCCAAGACACGGTTCTCTATCCATTTGTCACTCAATGATATTTTTCCTGAACTAAAATGGAGTCAAGCATGTCTCTAGGTGTCCTCTTATATATTGAGGAAGAAAGCCAAAACTGCAAAAGGTGCCCCATATGCCACTTCTGGCTCCGCCTGAGAGAGCCCTATGACAGGCACCCGGCCCACCATGAGGGAAGCAGCAGCGTCCCACCTCTGACCCTCTGAATAAAACATGCTTTCCTGAAGATATAGTTTGTCCTTCACTTGTGAAAATTCCATGCAAATGAAGTGTGGGCAGAGAGATCTCCATGGCCTTCTTAACACTTGACTAAAATCAGTGCTTCTCTCAGCCCTATTCCTGACATGTGTGGTTCATTTTGGGTCATTAATACAAAGACACGGGGCTCAGCCAATATCTCAGAGCCCTTGGAGTGATCATGGACTACATTCAGCGGTTGCAGAAATATTATCAAGCTACTGAGATTACAGGAAAAACAAAAAATACCTACAGCAACTACTGAATTTGAAAACCAGTTCTCAGATAATAACATTAGTAACAACTGGTTGTTTAAATAGAAATCACCTTATTCCAATCCAGAGAATAATGTCAGTGGAGCTTTAATATTGGGCAGGACTTGACCCAAGTATGATGAAGATACAGGGGAAATCTAACATCAACAAACTGCAATTTCTTACAACACCAGTACTCTCTTCCCAAGTGAAAAGAAACTTGTACTGCATCCATGACCTACACAACTCACTACTACACACCTTTTTGGCTTTTTAACCTGCAAGTCTCCATTGAAGTCTACTAACACCTGCATCTTAATGTAGAAGTGCATTTATCTCAACAGTTTCAGCTCTGAGGAGTAAACATCTTTTTCTAAATACAAAATATAACAATAAAATTATTTTTGGCTCTGCATATAAATTGTATTTCTAAACATTCAGTAAGTATCAAAAAGTATTCCCTATCTGGAGAAATAAATAGGAGGATTCAGGATAAATATTCATGCAACAACTTTAATGATTTCAGAGGGTCTATTGATGGAATGAATTGATGAAAAAGGAAAAAAATCTATGCAGGGATCTTGTTATTCACCACAGAACAGCAGCTGCATCTGAGGTGAAACAGTAATTGCTGGTACTGAGCTGCAGCCTTGCACAGCAGCTTGGGTCATGTCTTATAGATGTCGTGTTGATCTGAAATGACATCGGTAATCAAAGGTAAAAAAAAAAAGTTGGAAACGTAGCTGCGATATAGTAAGATCTTAGTGTTGTTAAAAATACCAGGAGACAGTTAAATGCTTAAGACAGCAAGTCTAAACATCACCTTATAAATCAGCTCCCACAACAAGGTCCTCTGGGGGCAGAAGGTGCATGGTGAAATTTAGGACCATGCTTCAAAACCCTCTCCTCGTTAAAGCATTATTGAAATAATGCTCACTATTGAAATAATGTTCACTTCTCACAGCCCCAGCTACTATGATGCTTTATGCTTTGCTGCTCATCAGGTGAAAATATTCTTACCTGCAGCCATAATGGAGACAAGAGGGTCACGAAGTCACCCAAATACCTTTTACAGCATTTACATGGTAACATATGCTACCTTCAATTCTGGAGCTATCGGTGGATCCTCAAATTCCCATTTTATTTTTCATTTTCTGTTTGAAAAAGTAAAAAAATCCAAACATTCTTGAGAGAATAGAGTAAGTCTTCAACATATTTTATGTTCTGTCACCTGCTGTGCCAAAATCTGCATCTGCCAGGGATGTACAAAAGCTGAGCAGAGCCTTCTCTTGGATATGTGAGATGGTGAAGCCAGGGTTTGAGGGGACCCGTCTCCCAGTCCATTCTCATTACAGAGGAGAGGGACCAGGGAAAAAAATTGTTGCAACTGCCCAACATCCCCAGCTTTTGCTGCATGGAAAAGCAGGGTATCAGTGGGAAGGAGTCACAGGGGTGGGCTGGGAATGCAGAGGCCAGCAGATTTCAGTACCCTGTATAAAATGTGGAACATGGGCATGCCGAGTGCAGCACACCCCAGCTCCACAGCAGGATAAGCAGCATCCACCTCCCTTACCCCAGCCTCCTTTCCCTGGAAGAAAATACAGGTGCACAGCACAGCACTCTCTGACCAGCAGGGCAGTTGGGGCCCAGGGCAGTGGATCTGGGCAGGTAGCACTGCCAGGCTGGGCAGTCTTTCACCCTGACATCTTGCTTCGGCCAAGCCAGAACCTCACATATGACAGAAGCCCTAATAGACCCCAAATATGATCACCCTAACAGTTAAATTGTTCACGAGAAGACAGATTCCTGGAAGGCATCTTACTTACTTGTACATTCAGACAACAACAAGTGTTGCTTCATGTCATTTATAGCAATTACTTTGTCCTGGAAAAACAAACCTTTGCCTTTATTAAACAGCATTTGGGTCAAGGCGTAATTACTTGCTTACTTGGAGAGTTTAGAGAAGATGTTTCAGGCTAAAGAGTAGCTTTTGCAGATTGTATGTTGTTTCTGTTGTTTCTTGATTTTCTAATTCTTTGCCGAGAAAACTTCACCGTAATCATTTCTGCACGAATACTCACCAACAGAACACGACATAAGATGGATATGTACCTGAGAATGTAAGTAGTCTCAGACATAATGGAGAAAAAAACAGAAAGACAGAAAAAATTGTATGACCACAGCTGCTTTTCTACTCCTCTTACCAAACTCTGAATTTATAAAAAAACAACAAAGTAAGCAAAATCCTAAGCATTTTTTGTCCTAGCCACCTCTGAGATTGGTCATATGGTTTTACTTAAACTTGATGTAAAAATGCTTGCAACTCTTCCCCCAAATCATGTCTTTTCTATTGATGTTTTGTAAAACTCTGGCTTTTGAAGTCATATCCATCATATCCAAATCTATCGTCAAGACTGGTGTAATTACCTTAATGAAAATTATTAATAATTTACTGGTGTTTTCTTTCACAATATAGGAAATCTTGTGATATTTATGAATAACATTCACATTTGCTTGCTAAGGATTTTTTCCCTTGTTTTCCCCTATCTCTATTATCGCACAACCTAATCCTCTGCCTACCTGCCCTGGCTGCTTTTACACTCACTCATTGTTTACAAAATGAATAATTAATGGCTGATAACCTGCCACCAAATGCCTCCCACCCTATTTTTCCTGCCTGGTCTATGCCATTTTCTAGTTTATTCCAGCAGCTTCGTTTACAAGCTTTGATATCACTTACATGTTTGAAAGAAAGAAATGGGAGCAAATAGAAGTATAACAAGGTGAAAGTTCACTATAACACGAGCTATGATACATATCTACTTGTAGGCCATTTTCACAGCATTTGTTACATATCAAAATTAAATACATCCAGCCTTATCTTTATAAAGTAAGAGAAAAACTGCAAAGAACATCTAGAGCAGCAAGAAAACCACTGCAAATGCCTTGACCATTTTCTAAACATTTCTCCTGTTTTCCAGCAGAAGCCAATGTCATCCTTGTCCCTCTAAGTATCTTCCTAGCATCCACTAATACCACTTAAATTCTCCACTCTTCATGGCTCAGCAAAACACTGGTGTCCTCTCACCACTTCTATTACTGTATTTTATCAGTCAATGCACAAACATCAAAAAATTAACTCTGCCCCAACCAGCAAGTGACAACTTACAAAAGTCTATGAAGCAGAGCCATCTCATGGGCATGCACAGCCCTCCATGCAGGGATAAGCTTCCACTTCCCTGCACAGCAACAAAAGCTGGGTGAGGGGATGCTCATTTTGAGTTTCCTGTGATGACCCTGACTTCTGAAGACTCATTTTTAATTTAATTTTCCAGCTCAGCATCTAAGCTAAGACCTGGCCCTCTTCTTGCTTCCAATACTTTGCACTAGCAACGGTTTTGTTTGCTTGTGGGCATTGGAGTCCAGATGCTAGCTCTCAGCTTGCCCTAGGTGTGTTCCTCCACACCTGCACAAGAAATCTGAAGCTTCCCAAATTGAAGATTACCAATAAAAAAAAAAGGTACATGTGTTCCAGACTAAGCATGCCATGAAATTAAAATACAGGGCCTCAATTTTTGGGTTTTTTTCCAGGTAAAGTTGCATGTATTTCTTCTGGCATCAAAGAGGCACCCAAACATTGGCTACTGATGTAACCAGGAGTGTTCAGATACTGCACCAGCAATGAACGCACATCAGCCTAATCTAAAACAACTAAAGTAGGCATTTGCATACAGAGCAGTGCTGATGAACTTCGTATCATTCATACAATACCCATTCAATGGGAATTTTATGAATTGAAAGCGTAAAGCATGTGGCTTTGGTTTTGTTGGTGGTTCAAAGAGTTAAGACGACATATCTTTGCAGTTCTCCCACTGATGGATAGCATGCAAGCAACTACAAATCTTGTTCAAATTCTTAATATATATATAATTAAATGCATCACATACTGTAATCTTACTGACAAAGAGAACAGCACGATAAAACAAACAAGTGAAATGCAAAAAGTGAACCAAAGTATTATTTAATGCACGTAAATTGCAAAACCTGGTAGTGTTTATGTTTTTAACGGGAAAGCCAAATATATGCTTGCTGACTAATAATGAAAAAAAGAAAGTGCTCTCACTTAGAATTAATTTGGCCCTGATCCTCTTTCATGCCCTTGGCAGAAGCAGGATCAGATTCCTATGTATTAGCAGTACCTTCACCAGCACAATGAGCTGGTGCTAAATCCTCTGACTTTAAAGAGAAGGAAATTAGACAAGCTTGCTGGAAGATCAATGTCTTGAGACTTGATTTTGTTCCAGTACCTACTCACCAGAAATTCAGAAAGAGATGTCATTTTCAACATGCTACCTCAGAGTTTCTGAAATGAGTTCTGTTCTGCATGATGCCTGTGTGATGAGAGAAATGGCAGATTCTGAGAGTAGGTGGCTTGCAGAGTCCCAGGCTCTAGTCTAATTGTGCTATGTCCACACACTGCCACTGCTTCAGATTACTTTTCTTTCAGGTTCCCTTAAGACAACCCAAGACAACCCACAGACCATCCCCTGTGGGATTTCAGTTAATGATGGTGCTGACACTGGGGGATTGCTCCAGAGCCATGCACATTGGAAGGTCTGACTCAGTCTTCGTCATGGCTGACTTCTGAAAGGCAGAAGACCCTCAAGGTCCAGTACATTTGCAGAGCTGGGAGCCTGCAAAACCTACCTACATTTCAAGAAATGTTATGTGAAACTGAGAGGTTTTCTGCAGAACAATTTGTAAAATACTCTACAAAGCAACAGTTGTTTCCCACAAATTTATTTATTTAGAAAATCCTAACAACTGTAATTTTTTAAAGTTAGGAACTAAACAGAGATGCCCTTGAAATGGTTTCCAGGGCAAGAGGGATGAAGACATGAAGTGTGACCAGTGGGACAGGAACATCTGGCACTAAGCTCTGGATACCACCAGTCTCAGGCCTAAGCCTGGCAACACAACTATCTCAGTCAAAATACTGTTGCTGGTGCCTCGCTAGGAAGAAACATCTAACTTCCAATGATTTCTGTTTTCAGAGATTGGCTTGTAGCAGTAACTATGAGTCAGGAGGTGCTGTCTCATTCCTGGCTGTATCACAAATCTTAGACAAGCAGCTCTGAACGGAGTCCTCCCCATCTAAAAAGGAGATGTTAATTCCAAACATAATCCAGCACAATACTTAGGCTTACTTCCTCCAAATGGATAATAGGTCCTGTAGTTTTCAGACACCAAATGTTATGAAATACAAAAAAAAAATCAAGAAAAAGTGAAGAGAACAGAGTGGGACTCTATTGAGAGAAAAACAATAGAAAGAAGGTAGAAAGCATTCTGCAGTCATAGGTGAAGGAAATTGGTCAATAAAAGATGGCATAGGTATATGGCACATAAAGAGAACCTGAGATTTTTTTAAGCTTCTTTGTATTCACACTATTGCCAAAGTATCTGAGAATTAAAAGTAATCTATTAAGAAATATTTTTTTTTGCTTTCTATGACGCAAGTTTTACACAAAGCTTCAAAAGTAAATTCTTTCTGTGTATTTTATTTCAGCCATAAAATGCACTGAAATGCTAAAAGAAAAATTTATGGCCTTATGCCACCTGGCTAAGAGACGTTGATAAGGCAGTGGAACACACACCCTGTCGTGTGCGCTTGGTTTTTATTGCCCATTCAGAAGCCATCATTTTCAATGGTTCTGTTCCTTTTCAAAATAACACCTAGAGAATCCCAACCTGGATAAACTTTGAGTCAGCTAAACTTACAGCCAAAATGCAAAGAAATCTGAATACCAGCTCTCTATGCTGGAAATATATTTAGACAATTCCTTGACCTTTCCTTGACAATTCCTTTAGACTTTTCCTTGACCGTACCTCCCTGTTACAAGCAAGACTAAACTCTACAGTGCTATCGATATCAAGTGAAGTTGCTCTTTAGTTACCCAATTTACCACCTTTTCTTAGGAATGACTTACTAATTCTTTTCAGACTGAAAAATAGCGTGCACACACGTGCAGCTATGTGAATTTTCAAAACAGGCACAGCAATGGACTGTGCTCAGTGCTGCATGCTGGGCTCTGCTTACCCTCCTGAATCCCCATCTGCTAACTGAATAGGTATTCATTTGTGTAGGGGGCTTTTGAAACACCCCTTATGGCTGCATAGCAAAGGGCAGACACCCACTATAAACACTATTGTTTTGGAGCCCCCTAGTAGAAGATTCACACAGAGTTGTAGTAGCAGCTCTTTCAATGGGCAGTTCCTGTGCCAGAAGAAATTGCTGTGCAGGCAAATAAACAGTTGTGTCTGCTACAGAAATGGGAAGGAATTAAAATTCTAAGTGAAGAAGACGAGTTTTTCAAGAATTTGCTTTCTTCCTATTTTTCAGCAAAGATCTGTTCCACACAACCCAATCAACAGAAATGCCCTTGGGAATGAGTTCTTTCATACTAAGATAAAAGTCTGAATCTGGTAAGGGACCTATTTCTTTTGTAAGGGAAGAGATGCATTTTATGACATAGGTCATCATCCAGTTTTCAGTAACCTAAATGGCAAAGATTAACAAGCATGGAAGAGATCCACACAGCACTGATCCAGCCAATTCACCTGCTTTGATTGCTTTCAGATACAATCATACATTAAGTGTATAAACAATTACAAGACATTCAAAGTCAGGGTTTACCACCCTCATCCAAGGGATTACTAATGTTAGAGTCCTAAATGAGAACCCTGTATGACTTCAGCTAAACGACACATACTGGTTATTTTGTTTGAGTAGGACTTTGCAGGCCCTAAAGTAGCCCACGTAAAATCACTAAAACTAGAAATATATTTGTGAAAATTCAAGCATCAACATGAAACATGCTGTGATTGTTTCAATAATAATTTAGAATATCAACAGCAAGGCCTCTTGCTTCATGCATGGGATCCTTGTTTTATTTATATTGGATAACTTGTTTTACTTCGGTTTATGAGCACATCCTGTGCACTCTCGCACAGTTGAGTAATCCCATTCAATTCCAATTTATTTATGAGCATAAAGATGACTTAAGAGTAATAAAGAACTACACCCTTGTTATTCCAGTGCTCACCTGCTTACAGAGAATGTTATCATAATATAACTAATGAAAACAAGATCAGGTTACATTTTCAGCTATGCCTGAGCAAAGCACAACTACGCAGAAGAGGGTAAACAAGGATCCTCTCACAGCTTCCAATTCCTGCACTGGTTCAAGGTGAGAGAAGAAAACGGGAACTACAGTTCTTAGAAGGATAAAAAATTCTTGTTTCACTACTTCTGCCACTCTTCCTTTCATAGGAATGAAACACTTGCTTTATAATGTCATAATTCTGGTTTGTTCCAATTTTTTTTAATGCTACCAGTGATTATATCTTTCTGACTTTGTATCAGGACTAAATTATTATGCAAATAACCTAGTTTCATCAAATGTGCTGTTTCATAATAAATTGAAAATTCTGACAGATTATAGTTCTGCAGGAACTTGGGTTTTTTAAATCCTTGCTTTTGTTATCTTTTGTTTCACTTTTTATACCTACTTATGTCAGTGTTTTTATTTCAATCAGCAGTAAGCCTCCATGTGTCTGTGTGCTTCTGTATCTATGTAAAATATCCCTCTCCTACCCATTTTTTCATCCTATTTGCTACTTGTCTCGCTCAGATGGAGGCTCAGGATAGACTAATATCCTGAGGGTAGAGCCAGCTCAGAAGGAAACAGGTATTTCATGAAGTATTGGGATTCTTCCTGCACAGAGGCAATTCAGGGAGAGGTTTCTGCCAATATAAATCTACTTAGGTTGTGTAAATAGAGACAGACCAGAGATTATAAGCTCCAGAGAGAGATTATTTCCTTGTGATAAACTAACCTAATAAGTCAGTTATTTAGAACACCAGGACTTCAGATGTTAAGAGCTTCAAAGAAGGATCAACTTATGCAAAAATTGTGGGTGACATTTTGGGCAAAAATGTTACTTTGCATCCTTTATATAGGTTTCAGAAACTGGTTAGAAGGATATCTGGTTAAAGAAAGAAGGAAGAGAGCAAAGGCCTCGCCTATAGCTCCACAGTTTACCCCTACTAGTGCAGCAAGATGTGACAGCACACCAGAGCCAGGGTCAGAGACACTACAAAAATCCGTCCCCTGATTTGTGTTACCTGATAATATCTCCTAAAGGATAGTCACTTACAGCAGAGAGCTGCTGTTTCATATCAGCTAGCAGACTGAGGCACTCAAGAGCAAGGAGAGACTTCCAGTGATTGCAAACACCTGCACTTTTTTTTTTTTCTGGGAGGTGTGCTGAATTTTATCTTGATGCTTTAAGTCCATCAGGTCTGCACTCTGAAAATATGATTCATGCCACACACAGATAATTAATTACTACAGTTAGCTGTCCTGTTCAGTCCTTGTATCTCTCCCTCTCTCTCAGGTGTATGTCAAAAATTGCCCATCAACAGCTCAAAAGATATACTTTGACATTCTTTTTTTAGATGAGCCACATTGTTAAATTAAATCACCAAAACATAGATCTCTCAATGGACAGCATTCCTGAAGATTCAACATCCTTAAGACTGATTCTTAGCAAAGTTATTGTAAGAACTTTATATCTTTATATTTCATTCTGAGTATTTATTTTCCTTCAGTATTTTGTTTCATGTTAAAACTCAGAAATTGAAATACAGATAGAATCAATATCTCTGTTTTCAGTTATATGGTAATGAAAACCATCTTGAACAGTTCATACAAAAGACAAGGTATAGACTGCAGAAGAAATAAGTTCTTTACATACTTCTTCACGCATTATTCATGTCTTACACACTGCGTTAAAAGGGATGGGCTTAAAAGGTTTTTACTTTTTTTTTTTTTTTTTTTTTTTTTGGGAGTCGGTATTAGCAGGAAGCAATTAAACTGAGGAAACAAAACCGGAGTCATTCAGCAGGGGCAAATACATTTTGCAAAGAAAAAAGAGAAGACATCACCGCCCGCTGAAAGACCCACCGGAGGTGGGAAGTGCTACCATGGACAGATCCCGCCGCGCCGGGAGGCGGCCGGGGCCCCGGCCCCGGCCAGAGCGATCCCTGCCGGGAACACCTCTGGTTTGGACACGCGGCCACCAGCTTCGGGGCTGGGAAGTAGCAGAGTGCCAGACCACACGGGGAGAGCGAGGAAGGCGGTTTAATTGGCGCTGCCTTTTTTATTTATTTATGGCGATTTCTGACTTCGATCAGGCTTCGCTCTGTTGATTCAGGGCATCCTTCGGAACACCTGCCTCTGAGCAGTTACCGCATTATTAGACAAGCACAAAAGCCATGAAGTTCAGTTGCAATAAAATGTTGATAAAAGAGTTTATTGCCGGGTGTGTAAACCTAAAATTTTAAATTAATCAAGAGAGTAGCTTACAGGCAGCTTCAAAGGTTATTTTGATTCTCCTAGCCGGTTGATTCTGTAGAAAAGGAAAACATGACCCCTCCTGAATTTTCACCAGGTATACAGTATACTCAACACAGTAATTTCCTATTATCAATTTTGTAGTCTGTTCCTTCTGAAAGATGGAGGCCATTAACACCTATTTTTCCTAGATAATGTGATGCTAAAGGGAAAACTGAAATAGCAATCAAAAAGCTGAAATGGATCTGCTGGCACTGCTGTTCAAATAATTTTCACAAAGCTCCAAAAGTAGAGCTAATGTCTTTAGGACAGCTCAGTAGGGGCCAGATGATAACACTGTTATTCAAACCAATTTAGTATCATCAAATCTGAAACTGAACTTGGAGGTGGAAATGAAAGATATGTAACTGATTAAACTATCTCATGCTTTCCATTAGTTGCTCCAACTGAACATTTTTCTAAGTATCAATTTTCTCTCCAAAAGACTCACACTCAAGTAAACTCACCAAAAAGCCAGTGATCTTAAAAAAAAATTAACCAAAACATCAAGTGCACTGAATTATCCAAACAATTTTACTTCTTCTTACCATTAAGATTTGTAATATTTGCAGAAAATGCAAACCAAGTTCAATATATCAGTGGGCCAAAAACTTTGCTGCAGCATGGCATTGCTCAGAATTGCCTCTGCAATTTTTCCTTTCAGTCAAATAGACACCTTAACTTGATGTTCTTCATTTATATTTCTCAAATTTTCGCATTTGAAAATCAAGATCAATTAAAATGGATGTCTTTATCAAAGTTGAGAACATTTTTGTCATTATCTATTGGGTTTTTATTTGAATAAACAAATTAAAGGTCTGCCAAAGTAAGACAACAAGCTATTTGTTCCCAATATTTGCTGCAAACTTTGAAGAGCCTTATTCAGTCTTGTCTGCTGAGCTTCTGCATAGATTCTGTTCCTGCACCTACCACCACTTTCAGCAATCTCTGGGTTAGGTTCCTGTAACACCTCTACCAATGTTGTCAAGGCATGTAAGCATCATAAATTATGACTGCAAAAAATGCACCTACAAATATCATTTCAGTATTTGAGTAAGTAAAAGACAGAGTTTTCCTCCCCTGATAAGTGCCCAGCTGCCACAGAAACAACTGAAAAACCTCTGAACATTCATCAGCTTTTGAAAACTAGAAGCTTGGGTTTAGATGTTTACCTTTCATTTTTCTTATTTCTATTTTGGGGAATAATTTTCTTGCTCCTTGTTTTAAGAACACTTCAAAATTATGACCACAGAGACTTTATAGTGAGTTTTGACCCACTATTTTAATTTGGGCCACAATGATGCTCTTTTATTTGCTGCTCTTTGATAACTCGGAAATCAATGATAGAAATATTCTTTTCAGACATCAGTTCCCCTGGCGATGGGAATACAAGTGGAAAAACTATGAATCACTTTATAAACTTTTGTTTAACTGGGCCTATGCAGAGATTAATGCCCCCTATGCACCCCTCTGTAGGGGGGTGTGTGCCAAACACACAGGCACAGCCAGGTATCCTTCCACATTGGGGAGTTCTGAGGCTGTCACCACAAGCTCCAACTTTGGGAGTGCTGCAGGAGGAGACCGAAGGTTACATGCCACAGGGGTGTCACCCACACATCCCAGCAGCCCGAGGCAGGTGTGCAGCATGTCTACCATGTTGCCAGTCCCTCGTAGCTGCTTAAGTTACACCGAACCATGATCCAGCCCCTGGAGCCATCCAGACGGGCAGGCAAAGGTTATGAAATCGCCTTTAAAACCACAGCAAGGTGTCTTCACACCCCTGAAGGAGCCCAGTAGAGAAAGTGGTTAATTGCAATGATACCTGGTAGCCTGTGCAGGATTAGCTAAAGAAACCAACTAAGACTGTTTTTCCTCAAAAGGTGCTCATTCCTGCAGCCTCAGCTTTCTATACTGCAGCTGGGGGTGTCAGGGATGAAGTCAGCAGTCAGAGGCAACAGCAGCATCCAAGTAAAGCGATCTCATTTCTAACCCCAAAGTTAGAGCCAACAATTCTTTTGAGCTTTTGCTGTATTTCTCAACAGGCAAGCCCTGGGAGCCTAACAGCATTTTGAAACCTTTCTGTCCCAGTTTCCACCTTCACAGCACTACACTTCAGTTTTTCAACAAAAACCTTTCAGGATACTCTTCAATGCAGAGAAGAATTCATCGAACTGTAGGGTAAGGAAGACCATCATTTGGATGCTTTGTTATCCAAGTGGTAGAAGGATAATTGATTTCATATAGAAGTCTTTCCGTGACCAGAAAAGAACCACATGAAAATTTGCTACCAGAGGATTTTTGCAGAACATTCACGTAAGTGGTGCAACATAACAGTGCAACTCCAGCTGTATTTACTACAACTTTACTACAAAGCACTGGTAACTTCAGAAAAACAACAGATATTCTCCCTACCTGAGAGGCGATCAAGACTAGTGGGTATTGCACGTTCTGCACATCAGAGTGTGCCTTATCTTTACACGTGCCTTGGAATATTACCTCAGGGCCATACTCTCACCTACATCAGAGACTAAGTTCCACCAGGAGCAATTTATGCAGCCTGGTTTTGGCTGCCTCAGATCCAGGCGCTCCTCATCAAACTTGATGAAGAAAGAACCTACGGGTCAAGGGAATTATTTTGCTCAACAAAAAGCAGAAAACTCCACCTCTCTCTCCCTCTTAACCCACTAAAAATAACAGGCTGAGGCAAGGCATCTGCTCTACACCCTGCATCCTCAGGCTTCGGGAAAGGATGATCCTACCAAGAAGCATGGTGAACCATTTCTTTGATGGTGAAAGGCCATTCCTAAACTGAGTAACCTTTGCTTTGAACAAAGTCTTGCAACTGGTAATGCTTTTGAAGTGAGTGTATGGTACGAGAAGGCAGTTGCACACAGCCTGCATTGTCCTGGCTTTGGCCCTGGGCTCCTGCTGTCTAGAGTATGTCACTTAACATTGCTGGGCCTTAGGTCCTTTTCCATAGACAGGATAACAATGCCCCAGGACCCTGAGGGACTGTCTAAGTAGTCCCTATGTAAGCTTTACTCAAGCTCTCAACAGTACTATTTCTGTAGGGTTTAGTACTCAGTTACAAAAGTTATCCTATAAAGCATCACAGCTTGCCAAGAGTCAGCATTTTGTGGGACCATCATATAACACTGGTCCTTAGTTCAGCATTAGTACTTGCACAGGAAAAATAAAATAAAATAAAATAATATTTTAAAAAAATATGTGGGTAAATACAAAAAAATACTAAAGTGATACTTCTGCCCACAGCAAATGAAATCCAAAAAAACCCCAGCTTTACAGAAGTATTTAGTGCATTTTCCATTGCTTTGTAAAAAAGAACTACAAAAAGCCCAACTCTCACTTTGACAGGGATTCGTGCTTCCCGTGGCTCCCAGCTTTGCTCTAACACTCTGGACAGCCTAATCCCCCAACAGCGCAAACAGGTAGCGAGCCTTGTTCCAGCCTCTCCACCGGTGGTAACTCTCCCTGCAAAAGAACTTGGGAAAAAGAAGAAGCCTTTCTGTGTTAAAAAAAAAAAAAAAAACAACAGACAAACCAAAACAAAACCTCAAAACAAAAAAACCCACCCACATTTCAAAAGAGGACTTCGGAAAAAAAGATGTTGCAGGAGACATCTTTCAGAAGTGGACTGGTGGTCTAAATAAATAAGAAATAGATTAAAAAATCCAGCCCCCCTTGCACGGCTCCCAGTAAGAAGCGGGGTCGGGGCCGGTGCCCGCCGGCTGCCGGGGGAGCGGCGAGAGGCCGGGGCGTTGCTGCTGGGCGCGGATGCCACCCCGGAGCCGAGAGCACGATCCCTCTTCAGGAAGGATAAAAATATTGACTGTAGATAAGCGAGGTGCAGGTGGAGCGGCGCTCACCCCTGCCCAGGTCCCTGGGGAGGGCTTTTGGGGTTTTTATGGGAAGCAGGTGATGTCGCTAAATGGCCTTGGGCTTATTTCAAAGTGTCCCGTGAACCAGAAAACTTTACACCTGGGAGCGGGGCGCAGAGTAGCTGAGCGCTTCGTCAGTGCATCTGTTTATGGGCTCGGCAGAGCCCTGGAGGAAGGAAGCAGAAGAAATAAGTAACAGTTCAGAAACCTGCAGAGCCAAAACGCGTTCACCCGCGCGGGGCCGGAGCTCCAACAGCTCCGTTGGGTCGTTGTTGGGATGCACCCCCGGGGTACCCTCTGAGGAAGAGAATTTTTCAGCGCAGTTTTGTACGGCAGACTGTACATGACGTGTTGCTCGCTGACCGTCCTATGCACCTACTCCGGATAAAAGGAAAAATTTCTTCACTGAAAGGGTGGTCAGGCACTAGAACAGGCTCCCCAAGGACGTAGTAGAGTCACCATCCCTGGAGGTGTTTAAAAGGTGTTTCTTAGGAATATGATTTAGTATTGGACAGGTACAGTTGGACTCGATGGTCTCAAAGGTCTTTTCCAACCAAGCGATTCTACGATTCTATGAAACTGTGTTGCTGAGCATTGGATAGGAACCAAAAAAACTATAAACAAACAAACCAAAACCCAAGATCTTGAAATATAAAAATATTAAGGGGTGGTTGGTGATGAAATGATACGCTCTGAGCCAGTGGGATCGAGGTATTTGCTTGTCCAAAACTGACGCTTCAAACACAAATCTGACAAGTCGAAGAGGGGTTTGCCGAACCGGTGGGCTGAGTGTCTTATTTCAGCGAGCCACTTGCCATTAAAGCAGCACTTTTACAAGTTTGTGGAGAGGCGACGGGGGATTAAAAGCTGCTCGTTCGGGAGGAAAACCTGCCGCGGAGGCAGCGCTTGGAGAAAGGGTTAACCTACTGGACACCCTGCCTATGAAATGATGGTAAATTACCCGGCGCGTTCTCCCGGGGAAGAAATTAGACTTCAAAAGGGCTAGAGCCCTTCTGAATATATATCAAGCAGATGGGCTGATGTGCTGTCTCGCTGATGTGCAGTTGATTAACCGCTCCATAAAAGTGCAGCAGCCCCTCTCGCCCGGGCACCCCGGCGGCGGGAGCGAGACTCTCCGGGGCTACTGCCCCGGTACCGAGGAAGGGAGGGAAGAGAAAGGATCGGGAAAGGAAGAAGGGAGAGAGGGGAAATAAACGAGAAGGGAGAAAGGGCTGGGGGTGAGGTGGGAGAAAATTGGGGTGAAATGCAAAAAGCAATCTCTTCCTAAGTGGAGAGGATTTGCTCTCCCACTCCCAAATCTCGTTTCCCTGGCAGCACTATAGAGACCCCATCCCCGCCTAGACGCCGGCTCCCATCGCAAATCTCAGCTACCCGCAGTGCACCGCCCCGCCCCCCCCCCCCCCCCCTTCCCGAGCATCCTCGGATAAACCGAGCTGGGGGAGCAGTAGGGGAGGGAGCTCTCCCGGCTGCAGGACTGGGCAGGGGTGGCAGCGGGAAAGCGCCTGGCTGTGGGCTGGTGGCCGCGGGAGAGCGGGAGTCGCACTCATCCCTGTAGCATCTCGATAAAAAAGGCTTCCCCCTCCTCCCGAATCTAAGCAGGGAGAGAGAAAAAGCACACGCCAAAAAAAC
Organism: Tapera naevia; assembly: GCA_033556795.1. Lineage (NCBI taxonomy): Eukaryota > Metazoa > Chordata > Aves > Cuculiformes > Neomorphidae > Tapera > Tapera naevia. The sequence goes on along the minus strand of JAUMJJ010000034.1, from coordinate 10,679,261 downwards.
ACCCATTGTAGCGTTTAAATGCCTCGCCGCTCAAACCGCCTTTGACACGCCTTGGCTGGGCTCCCAAAGGCATCCTGTGCCATTTGATAGCACTTCAGAAGAGGCCTCTCTGTTGTCCCCGCTCCGGGACAGCCTGGAAATGGCCAACCCCGTCAGAAGAAGCGCATTCACCGCACCAGGGCAGCGCAGCGCTCTCACACAGCTAAATGGGGGGTGCAGCAGCTCTGGAAAAATTACTTTGGGAGAGTCAGTCTAAAGTTAAAGGATGGCGACAGGGTGGCATAAGGCTTTCCGGGGCCAGATCCCAGCTCCAGAAGGGCTGCTGGCTGCGCACCTCGGCCCCGGAGGACACCCAGCCCCGGGCAAACCTCCTTGCAGCGTAGCAAGGACTTGGCCAGGAAAACTTGACCTCAGGCTGCGCCGGTGGCTCCCTGTCCCAGCCTGGGCTGCCTGGGGAGAGGATGCTCCCCACGCATGGCTGTCAGGGTCCCCGCCTCACCCATGCACAAGCAGCCCCCTCTCCCCTTCCCTCGCCGTTTTCTCTCCCCACTTTCTCGGACAGACATGTCCTGGTCAGAGGCGAGACCAGGTGGCCGGACCCAAGGGCTGCTCCTGCTGAGTACCCGAGGGTGGCAGCGCCTGAGCTGGGGCCACCAGTGGAGCCCAAGCCGGCAGCTGCCCCGCGTGGGGCTGTGGGGAAGAGAAGGGCCAGGGCTCTTCCCTCTGCTCCTGCTCAGTAGGAATTACGGGATGGCTGCGTGTCTCCGTCCTGGCTGCAGCGGCTCGGACCCCTGTGAGAGTGTGGATGCGTGTGCGGGCGCCCACGTCCGTCCCTCTGTGGGCCCTGCCTCTCCGCACTGTTGGAGCAGACACGCTGGGCTGTTCCTGCGTATCCTTTTCTCCTCCTTTGTCTCTCTTTCTTTGGCTTTGACTCTTTCAGGTGCCCCGGCGGTGCCCTCGCGTGCTGCTGGTTGCTGGGAGGTGGCGTGGCTGCCACTGCGCTGCTGTTGTGCGAGGGGAGGGAGGGAAGGGGGGTTTGAATGCTGGCTGTTGTGCTTGCTTGGGGTGGGGGGGGCGGCCGAGAAGGAGGAGGAGGCCGATGATGATGATGATGATGGAGGGGAGGGGGTGACGATGGAGCTCACCGCGGGCGCGCAGCTCCCTGGGGAGGCGCCTGAAAGGCCGCTGCGCTCACCAGCTGACAACGCGTGCTCCGCTCCAGACACGGCGCACCGCGGCCGGGAGCGAGGCCAACCTCCCCCCGCCCTCCCCACCCTGCCCCCCACCCCCCCTGTCCTCCCCATTGTCCGCCCCATCGCATTGTCAGCCCCGCTCTAATTAAGAAACACTGCCCCCATGGCCAGCTCCCCCCTTCGCTTTTCTGGTCTCCCCTCGCTGCCTTTAACCCTTTCCCCCTTCTTCCCTCCTCCCTCGCCGAGGCCAGAGGTTGAGCAAACAGCAGCCGGAGAGCTGCAAGGCAGCGCTGCGCTCCGGCCGCCGCGCTGCAAACTCGCCCCCCGCCCCCCCATCCCCTTCCCTGCACAGTTCTCCGCACCTCGGACCCCTCCGCTCCCCTCAAATCCCAGCAATAAAATTCCCGCCGCCGAAACAGGCCGGCAGATCCCCGCACCGGCCCGGACCCAGTCTCAAAAGGCAACGGAGCCGCCGCACGCCTCGCACAAAGGCGACCATCTCCTCTATTCCACCCCCCCACCCCCCCCCCCCCCCCTTGTTTTGCACACCCCGGAGGATGTTTAGCGTTCAGCCAAAATTTAACGCTCGCATAGTGCGCTTCTGGCTCGCCCTTTTCAAATAAAAGCTCGTTTAAGATGATAAAACTCCATGAAGAGGCAAACCGGGCGAAACTGCTTCCAGGGGCTGATGCTCGTCAGCGCTCTTGTTAAAAAACTTTGCGCTAGTCTATACAAAACAAACACTGTCGCAAGCTCAATAAAGCAATTTATCCATCTTCATTACTTAAAGAAACGTTGTCTCTTTGTTTGTTTGGGAGATATTAAGCATGCTTAGCTTGCAACACATAGTTGATTCCTTTGCTAGTATCTTGGATACTTGGATCTGACTTTGGAAGGTAGGAGCTAATTGCTAATAATGGAGAGAAAGGAACCAGCCAGCATAGCGGGAGTGGCCTGGCATATGGGGAATGAGCAGTCTGAAATACTCAATATTCAAGTTTCCAAAATATTAATGAGATTATAGCAACCTGCAGCTATATGTTACAGCTTGTTAACGGAGTATAAGAGAGGGGGGGCTGCCAAGCAGTTGTTATGCAAACTCTATAACTGAACCTTAAAATGGAAATGCGCCCGGGTGTCTCTTTCAAAGAAACGTTTTAAAAAAAAATGAAAAAGAAGAAGCAGCAGCCCCTCAGACGGCGAGTGCCGCGCTGTAGCTGTCGTGCGCTGCGCTCGTCTGTCGGGGGCAGGGAACCCCTGCCCAGGGAGCGAGGAAGATTCTAACTCCGCGCTTCGCAGCCCTTTCGCCTTTGCATGGAAAGGGCGCGTACCTTTCAGCTCCCGGCAGCGCCGCCGGCGCCCCCGAGACCCTCTGCACGGGGCGATGCTCCCTCTTCTCTAACGCTGGAAGCGTACACAAACCAAAACGAATAAACCAAGTAACACCCCCAGCCCCCGAAAAATTGATGGGGTTTTGCTCCACCGCATCACTCCCGTGATGGGAGACGAGAAGAGAGACTGGCTCCCAGAGTCCAGGAAGTGGTGACTCTCCAAAGGTGATTCTCCCCGAAAAAAAAAAAGGTGTTTTTTAGGAAAGAGAAATGACCCTAGCGATGAACTTTTCACCCTGCGGGACCATACCCCACCTCGGCAGGTACGAGGTGGCGGCCGCAGGTGTTTGCGGTGGGCAGGGAGGCCACGGGTGACCGGGGAGGTGGGTGCCCTGTTTTTGCAGGGGAAGGCGACGCTTCCATAGGCTCCGCTCCTTGCGGGTTGCGCGCTCCCGGCCATACCTGGTTAACCCATAGTCCCGTAAACACCCCCTCCTCCCCCAGGTGTCACCCGCTGAACCCAGCGGGACCCCGACACGGCTCTTGGTTTAGCCAAGATTTGGTGTCAAGGGCAGGCTGGACAAAACCTCCCCACGTCCCCGGGGATTTAACGCGAGCACAGGGGCCACATCCCACTCCCCCAGCCACCCGCCGCGCTGACCCCTTGTCCTCCAGTCCCCCGCCGGTTATCGCCGCCCGCTCCCAGCCCTTTCCACTTACACCTCTTCCCCCTCCCCGAGACAGACGGCTCTCCGTGGTGGGACCCCCTCCTGTCCCTGACTGGGAGAGGAGAGGGACGATGTGACTCGAGCAGCGTCGTGGGGACACGCGGCTACCGCGCAGCGCCGAGCACTTGTTGCAATTACCCCGGCTCAGCTGGGAACGGCGGGATGGAGCCCGATCCTGGCGGTGCAGGCGACGGAGGCAGCCCGGACCTACGCGTAGACCCCCCCGCCCCACACTCTGCGCTGTCCCGCAGGGAGCCGGGGCATCCCCTTGGCTCCCAGGGGCATCGCCTCCCGGCGAATCGCACTCCCTCTCATCGTCTGCCACCACGTTTTGAGACCGCCCTGCGTCGGGGCATGCGAAGAGGAAAGATAAACCCGATCGCTTTCAGGATGGTTTTGTCGTTTTTGTTTGTTGGGTTTTTTTTTTTTCTCCCCACGTTTATTTGATCTCAAAAAAATTTAAAATTAAAATACATAAAACAATGGCAGCTGGCTGTGCTAAAATGAAAATAAACGATTCTCGTTGTAGAAAAGTTTTTTTTTTTAAAAAAAAAGAAGCAGAAATAGTTGCAAGCACTCCATAATAAATACGTTTCCTATTACCACAAAAGCGAAATAAAACGGACATAAAAGTTTGACACAACAAAACTGTTTTCGTTTTTAAGAGAGCGTTAGGATTAAGTGGCTTAATTAAATATTGGTCTCCAATTGGCAGTTAGTCAGTAGCTTTCCTCTTGAAACCGCGTCTCCAGCCGCTAATAAAGTGCTTGCGCCAAGTTTCCCCCCAAAGACGCCGAATACGGTGCGCTTAGGAAAATCCACCTGTTCTCCGCTATTGGTGCGTTATTTACATTTGTGTGTGGGGTTTGTTTTTTTTTCCCACAGCAGTACGACCCAGAGCAGGATCGGTGTCTTGGAAGGGGCGGGTGTCAGCGTCTCCGCGCTGCAAGGTGGCGTGTTGGCAGGAGGGAACGACAACGACTTCTAGGCAAAAGAAAGTTTAACCGTGGTAACTAAAATTAAAAAGAATATCAATAATAAAAACCCCAATCAACCGTGACAGAGAGGGCGGGTGCAGTCACTCGCTAACAGCCATTCCCTGGGCGAACCGGGGAGCTGCCGGGCGTGGGAGAAGAGGGGGCGCATTTCAAGGCGACCGAGCGGACCTTGATGCCATCCGAGACGGCACCGCGGGCCAAGTCCGTGCTCCGAGGGGCGGCCCCGAGGGTGCTGGGGACGGCGCGCCCCGCCCTTAGCTGGCCTCGTCCGAGTCGCTGTAGTGCGACCGGGGCGAGAACTCCCCGTCGCTCCTGTGGGACCGGGGCGACGTTTTGCTCCTCTCCTGCGGCGGCTGCCCGGGCTGCGGCATCAGGAGGGCGGGGGAAGGGGCTCTCTGTCCCATCAGGGCGCTCTCCGCGAAGGAGGGGAAGCGCAACGGGTCGAGCTGCACCGAGAAGCCGCCAGCGGCCGGCGGCTGGGGGAAGCGAGTCCTGCCGTGCCCGGGGGGCGAGGCTCTCGGCGGCCCTGGCTGCGGCGCGGGCGGCCCGGGGGGCGGCGCAGCCCCGGCGGCGCAGGGCGGCTCGAAGAGAGCCCCGCGGTGCTCGGCCTTGCCAGAGCCGTCGGTGGTGCCGTCGGGGCTGTGCAGCAGCTCGGCCAGGGCGCTGATGTAGATCTGCGCCATCTGCAGCGTCTCGTACTTGGAGAGCTTCTTGTCGTTGTTGAAGGAGGGGATGACATTGCGCAGCTGGTCGAAGGCGTGGTTCAGCCCGTGCATCCGCCGTCGCTCTCGCGCATTCGCCGCCAGCCGCCGCTGCTTCTGCACGCCGCTCACCTGCGCCCGCAGCCCGCCCGCGCCGCCGCCGCCGCCCCGCGCCCGCCCGCCGCCCCGCGCCCCCACGGGGCTGCCCGCGCCGCCCCGCGCCGCGCTCCCCTCCGCCGCCTCCTCCTCCTCGCCGGGCAGCAGGTAGCGCGGCGAGGCGGCGGGCAGGCGGGCGGCGCAGCACACGCCCAGCCAGCCCGGGGCGAAGCCGCAGCCGCCCGGTGCCGGCCCCAGCGGCGGCTCCGGCTCCCGGCCGCCCTCTGCCCACGCCGCCCGCGAGACGCTCATTCCGCTTCTATTGCGGGTGCCGCGCGCCCATGTGGGGAGGGCAGGGCAGGGGCCGGGCCGGTTCGCGGCGCTGCCCGCCTGCCTCGCGCGTGGCAGCCCGGCGTCTCCGGTGTCGGCCGGCCGCCGCACCCCCCTTTAAGGAGCGGCACGCGCCGGAGTCCCCCTCCCTGCCGGTCTCCCCCTCCCCCCCCGATTCCCTCCCTCGCGCCCCACCCCTCCCCGCCGCCCGCCCTCCACTCGCGCCGGTCGCGTGTCGGCGCGGCCAATGGGGCGCGCGCGCGGGGGCCCGGCGCGTGCGGAGAGCCAATGGGGCGCGGGGCGCGGCCCGCTCGGCGCGCGCCGCGGGGGGGGGGGGGGGGGGGGGGGGAGAGAGGGAGGGAGGGCGAGCGGCGGCTTGCGTGTGTGGCGAAGGTGAGACGGGGGGGCCGGCGGCACGCGCGGCCCCGCCCCGCCCCACTCGGGGAGGCGCGCGCCTGGCGGCCGCCCCGCGCACCACGAGACGGGGAGGGCGGGAGAGGGAGGGGGGGGCGGTATCGGGGAACCCCCCTGGGCGCGCCACACTGGGCAGCGGGAACCGGCACAGCGCCCGCACCGGGGGAGGCACGGAGCGCTGCCCGTGCCCCGCAGCGGCCGGGACAGAGCCGAAGGAACGGCAGGAAGATGCGCCAGGCGAGGGTTAGGTTGGGTATTAGGGAACGGTTCTTCACCCAGAGGGTGGTGGAGCACTGGAACAGCTCCCCAGGGAAGCGGGGATAGCGCCAAGCCAGACGATATTCAAGAAGCGTTTGCACAAAGCCCTCAGAGTCGCGGTGTCAGTGTTGGGGCTCTCCTGTGCAGGGATAGGAGTTGGACTCGGTGATCCTTGAGGGTCGCTTCCAACTCAAGATATTCCATGAATCAATGAGTTTTGGGGTTGACTTGTGCAGGGACAAGAGTTGGGCTCGGTGATCCCTGTAGGTCCTTTCCAAGTTAGGTCGCTCTGTGATTCCCTTTGCAGGCTCCGGCCGCGGAGCTGCCCCGTGCGCTCCCTCGGGTTTCGGGCGTCAATCCCAGCGAGGCGCGGGAATCCCGCGCAGGACCCGGTGGGTGGGAAAAGACGGCGCCGGCAGCCGGCGGAGCACACGTGCTTTGCACCCGGAGCCGGCACGGTATCGGCAGGGTCACGGTCCCCCGCGAGCAAGTTCTTTTGTTCGGCCAACAATCGCTCCCCAAGGTGGTGGAGAGGGAAATAACTCCGTGCGCGCATCCGAACTTCCCTTCCGAGCAGCCTCCCCTCCTGCCACTGCCGCCGGCTTACGGAGGAGAAGTGGAGGTTTGCTGGTGTGAATAGGCGTGTTGAGAACAAAGTGATGGGCACAGTATGAGGTAGATATGTTTTTTCAAACGTGAATAACTAGCCAGCCACGGATGGAGCGAGGGAGGCAGCAGCTCAAAGCCATGCAGCGGTGACACAGAAAGAGCAACTGCATTGGTTTGTTAGGCTGGCTGAGCACTGGGGCCCACCTCCACTAACAACTGAATGTTTTGGAGCAAACACTGAGATGATGGCTTGCTTTCTTTCAAAAGAAACCGAGACAAGCCTTTGCTATTCTCTTCTGTTTGCAGTTACATTTCAAAGGCAAAACTACTGGATTTTTTTTTCCTTCTAAACAAGCTGTCAATTTCTGATCAAAATGAAAAAAATGTAGTTGGTAAGGAAGATGAAAAGGAGCAGAAGTTTACAAGCCTTGTTTCTGTATAATGTCCATGAAGTTGGCAGGCCATCTATTTGTATCCAGCAGCAACTTTTATAAGCTCCTATAATATCACTGCACACATATAGATGCTTTTATAATTTTAAAAAAGAATAAAAAAAAACTCTTGCCACTGTGCTGGATGGTACTGTTTGCCAGATAAATACCCAGCCCTTCTGCTTTTCTTCCCATCCCCAGGCTCTGTCTGTTCCCTTGCCTGGGTGCTGGTGGTGCAAGCTTGCTGTGCAAGGAGCCCCTGCTGCACTCTCCTCCCCAGGGTTAAGCCTGCACATCCCTGCTTTGAGCACTGGACGCTGCAGCTGCAAGCTGTGTGATGCAAGAACCATGGGCCAAAGAGCTTTGCCAAGTGGGAGCACTGATGTGCTTCCAGAAGCCTAGCAAGCTCGTGTGTACGGGGAGAGTGATGATGGTGCAGTGTTATAGTCTTAAACACCTTGCTCCCGGCAGTGGGCTTCCCCCAACAGCAAGCCCAATCTGCCAGCTCACAAGGCACCTGCTTTCCAAGGCAGCCAGGTCAAACCTCTGGGCATGGAGGGGAGCAGCATCCCAATAGTGTCCCATTAGCATCCAATGCTGATGTGGGGTGACTGGTGCCCAGGAGGGGCTCTGGCCTTACTTTGAGCAGAGCTCACAGTAGGTGCTTCGGGAGTTCTCTTAGCAGGAGCACAGTGATTTTATGGAGTGTAGGGGAGACCAGCTTAACACCCTGGCTCTCCTCAGACAGTCAACCCAGCTAAGAAATACTACCAGCTGCTTATTTTTCAAGCCCATGTTTTGTGAGTGCGCATGCTTTGAAGCTGGAGGCATTTGAGACTTGCTCTGTAGTTTGCCTTTGGAAGGGCAAGCACAGAAAGCTGTTTTCCCTGCCAACACCACCACTCAAAGGGGGAAAAAAATGTTTCATTTGAAACCCACAGCTCTGCGTATGCTAGTATCTGCTGTGCTGCACGCACATCCACTCAGAGTCAAAGTCAAAGGCAGAGGATGGTTTATGTCAGCACAGGGTTTAGCGCTGCTCTCCCAGAATAAGATAAATGTAAGTGATGAAGAACTCCTGGGGCTGGCTGAACTCATTTTGTATTCAATACTCCCCGGCCCTTTTCTCTTCCCTTTCTCCCTCTCTTTGTATGTTCAAGCCTACTTGAGTTTCTTTTTTTCTTTTGTAGAAGTTGGTTCTTTTGAAGCCATTCGAGGCACGCCCAGCCGCAAAGGGAACTTCACAGGAGTCGGAAGCACAGGCACACCGGTCTGAAACACTTACTGTACAATAGCAGGAATGTAGGAAGCCTTGAAAATGAATCTGCTCTCTCTAAGAAAGTGTCAAAGCTTTCAGAGGAAAACAACTGAACTTATCCCTGTATCTCAATGCAGATGCTCCCTACTCCCCCCCACTCTCTCCCCCAGCTCCTCCACCCCTGCTCCACCCCCCAGTCTGATTAAGGGCCGAGGCAGCAATTCGAGGTCAGGCACCTATCAGTGTTACAGAAAAATGGGTTACAAAACTGGGGGGAGGACAGACTTGCAAAAAGAGCCTCCTCTGTCATTACAGACAGAGACATATTCAAAGCACACAAAGCACATGGATTAGCCCTCATCTTAATCGTATGCAATTGGCTTAATTGCTCATTCAATCCCATTTCAAGATCAGCTGGCAACATCATGCTTAGGAAATTATTTTTCTCTTCCCTTCTCCACCTTCTCCATGCATTCTCCCATTTCCTCCCTTCCTTTCCAAGAGCAGGAGGGAACTTTCTCAGAGCCATCCCTGCCTCATGATCTGGTCTTCAGGCAGTTAAACGCATGAGTGGATAGAGACAAAGTTGTCGGTGTCGCTTACCCAGGTCAGGTTGTCCTCGGTGAATCCCAACCACAACCTGGGGAGGCCTCCAGCTAGGGGAGGGAAGAGGGATTCCTGCCCACCGATCTCCACCCTAGACTGGCAAATCCCACCTAGAAGCTACTACAGTGAGCTACAACAAACACATGAAGTTGATGCACAAGCTGATAATTTTCAGTCTCATCTACTGCATCATCAGAATATTCACACAAACTGTTCATATTTAGATGATTCAAAACAAGCGAGCTTAAAGCGGAGGAGGGTCCAGCAGCAAGTCTTTGTTGGACTCTTCCTATGATCAGTGACTGATGCTTTACCATCAAATGTTCTAAATTCACGTTGGAAGTGACAACAGCAAGGAAGAGAAAAGCCCAAGTACCTGGGCAGCTCATTGCAGTTACCTGATGTCATTTTCTTCAACTCTTTAAGGGTCTATAAAACTAATTCCAGTTTCTTGGTGACATTTACCTACACGCTGAGCCTAACCCTGCAGATACTTTTCTGTTGTGTACAGTTAATTCTAGTGCAAGTACTCCCACTGCCTCCAAGAGAAATGCAAAGCATTGCTGTAACAATACTTGCCTCCCTCCTGGGGTCATTGAAAGGCATAATGAATTCAGCTTTGTAATATATTTGGAAATCTTATCTACAGAATTTATACTTACATACACTTTGCCTCTTTATTTAAATGGCTGTAACTTCTACCGAGAATTTAATTTATGCTCATATTTTAAAAATAAAAAGTTTATATTCAGGGAAGCATCACTAATAATAACAATTTTCCTTTTGTCACTTTTTGTTTTTAACACTTTCTTGTCTTTATACTCAGCTGGGAAAGGAGTTTCCACTAAAATTGCTAAATGCCTTCAGTCCCAACAAAGCCTTCTCATCTGCTGGACTTTTCAACAACAGGCCTCCAGAAAAACAAACAAACAAACAGCAAAACAAAAACATTAAGAATCATCACAAAGGGGTTTGCAGGTCTGTTGCCATGGTCTGATAAGTACTGCCACGGTCCTAGATGAGGAGAACACCCAGTCTGGAAGGCAGTAGTTTCCTTCTGTCCTAAGCTTGGAAAATGTTGACTGCAGAGTTGCAGTGGTCTGCATTTTCTTGATTACTGCTTCTGACAGGACCTGTGACCCAGCAAACTGCCAATAGCTCACACAGGCAGCTTTTTGGATTAGGATCTGAATTACAAACTTTGTCCCAGAGCTAAGCTCTTGGTGCATGAAAAGTTAATGACTTAAAAAAAAAAATTTACCCTGCGCAGAACTGGAAGCTTTTCCTTGCAATGCAAAGACTTTTTAAGGCAATGACAACATTAGTATGAGACCTAAGGAGCCTGTTTGTGTCAGAGCCTTTACACTTACCCCATCCTTTATCTCCTCATCCCTTTAACAGTGGTGTTATTCCAGGTGTAGTTTTTCACCCTTTGCAGCGCGAACAATTTTGCCAGGCCTGAGTGCACTCACATGCACCACCCACAGGTCCATCATTTAAAATCGCTCTTGAAATGAGCAACAACAGAATGCTAGTAACTGTCTCCTGCTCAACGCATTGCTTGTTAGAAAGTGCTTTAAAATCAAGTGCTGTCTAGCATGCTTTAATTAGGCTGTTAATATGTTTTACTGCTACAAATCCCCTAACCAAGAAAATGAACAGTGCCGTCAACAGTTTTACAGCATAAGAACACCAGTTCATCTGGTTATAGATTGGAGAATTAACATCCATCCATCCATTGAGACAATATATTCCCTTCAAACCACCTCTGCTTGTTCTCAATGGGTGTTCCAAAACGGTTCAGAGAGTGGAAGTACTCCAGATTCCTAGGCACATAGAGTTGCTGGTATTAGATACTTTTTAACTGATCGCCACAGCATTGTGTCACTGTCACTTGAGCCACCGCACAGAGTACAGTTAGAAATGTTTACTCTAGGAAAAGATTCTAATCATAGCCTTAAAGTATGAACTAAAAATATAGCTTGCAGATCCTCTGTGTAACATATTTCAGTGGAAAAGTGGGGAAAAATAACAGTTGACATGTAAGCATGAAGAAAAAAGCAAAAATTTGACATCTTAAACAGTCTGAGTTTCCTCAACAACAGCGTTACTTGAGTGGTAACCTTGGAGTGTGGAGGGGTGCTTCAGTCGTACTGGGCCTTCGATATGCTGTTCTCACATCCATCACCCCCCGAAGCTCTGGGCAATTAGGCAGCCCTGTGCCTGAAGGAGGTTTCTTAGCAGTGAAACTGCCAGCTTGGAATTCGAACCTTTGCAGGTCTCCTGAGAAGGTCTCTAAAATGCAAAGAGTAAATATTTACAGCCAAAGAAGCCAAAACAATGCAGAGAACAGTGGTCCCTCTAAGGGGAGAAAAGCAGGGGAATGGACCTGAAGTGGTGCTGATCAGCACCTCACATCAGTTCCCCAGAGCAGAGAATTTTTACCCAAGAAGCACTTGTCAGCCAAGAAAAAAAATACTACCTTGCCAACTGCAGGAAGTCCTCCTATTTAAACCCTGACAGCAGAGAGAATAGGGGCTTCTACGAACAATCAATTTCCAACAGCACACAGCACCAACACAACGCTCAGAAACTACTCCCGTGAAAAGCTGTGAAAACTAACCCCTCTGAAGACATCTTCATCTGGCCTACTACTTTATAAATTAGTCTTAAGAATTTTTAAATATTTGTTAAAAAAGTAGAATCAGAATAATTCTCTTTTTCTTTCCTACATGGGGTTAAGACACACATATATCCCCCAGCACAGAAAGACTCGAAAATGTTCTTAAACAAATCCTGTGTATAAAAAAAAAAGGCATTTTAAGAGGCTTAAGATTAAGGGACATCTCAAAATGCTGTGCCATGCAGAAGACTCTTTCCAGTCTATCAGATAACAGAAAGCTTCAGCAGGGCACTGTTTGCAGTGCAGTGATGGAGGTCTTCATCAGCTGTGTTCAGAGACAGCAACATTCAAGTTAGAGTCCTGTAGCTTTTGGAAAGTGTCTCTTAGAAAGTGGCAATAGGCATACAAAATCCTGCCTGTGACAAGATCTGTACCTCTGGCATACCTCTGAGCTGCAGATCTGTTTGCTCCAGAGCTGGAAGAAGACTTGCTATGGTTTGTAAGCTATTTTCCAGGTAAGTAGGAAGTTTTAGGAATTCCCATAGAGTGAACCCCAATATTCATCTGCTGCGTGCAAGAACCATGTCAAGGCAGAAGGTGATGCTAGACACAGCTGATGGCCTTCTGAGGCCAGGCACTTGAGAACTTTTATCAGTTATCCCCAGTTTTCACTAGCCTGACTACACAGTGCCCACAATCCCTGTGATGTCCCCTATGTGAGTCACACAAGTGTTCATTGTGAGAACAGAAGTGGATCAGATTTGGAGGGAGGGGGTGGCAGGAGTAACCACCATCCCACTCTGCCTTGTTAGTGAGCAAAAATCCCACCTCCTGCTTTAGCACAGCTGTTGCATCCGTGCCACTAGAAATTATTTTTGCTGCAGTTCTACATGCATTTGCATCCTGGTGAGAATATGAGGAGACAACACCTTGCCAGGAAGGTGGTGCATAAGCAAGGTCCAGCAAGAGTTGCTCTGCTAAAGAAAAGCCTGGTGTCTCCATGGGTCCCTCAGTGCCCTGCTGGGATGGGCATGCAGGCATTTCTCCCTTACCTATTCCAGCAGAATAGGTCTCCCCAGCTTAGAATCATAGAATTGCTTGGTTGGTTTTGCTTTTGTGATCAAGCCTGACTGTATCTGTTCACTACTAAGCCATATCCCTGAGGATTTCATCCACCTGTCTTTTAAATACCTACAGGGATGGTGACTCAGCCACCTCCCTGGGCAGCAGTGCCTGATAACTCTTTCAGTGAAGAATTTTTTCCTGATGTGATGTCTAATCTGAACCCCCCCCCCCCCAGTGCCACTTGAGACCATTTCCTCTCATCCTATCACTTGGGAGAAGAGACAAATACCCACCTCACCACAACCTCCTTTCAGGCAGCTGTAGATAGTGATACTGTCTCTCACCAGCCTCCTCCTCTCTAGGCTAAACAACCTGAGTTCCCTCAGCTGCCTCTTGTAAGACTTGTTCTCCAGCCCCTTCACCAGCTTCTCTGGGTGAGCTCCAGCACCTCAGTGTCCTTCTTGTACTGAGGGGCCTAAAACTGAACACAGTATTCAAGGCATGGCCTTACCAATGCCAAGCACAGGGGCAAAGTAACTTCCCTGGTGTTGCTGGCCACACTGTTTCTGATACAGACCAAGATGCCACTGACCCTCTTGGCCACCTGGGCACACTGCTGTCTCATGTTCAGCCAGTTGTCAAACAAAATCCCCAGGTCTTCTCCTCCAGGCCGCTCTTCAGCCACCCTTCCCAACATCTGTAACGCTGCATGAGGTTGTTGTGCCCCAAGTGCAGGACTCGGCATTTGGTCTTGTTGAACCTCATCCCATTGGTCTCAGCCCATCGATTTGGCCTGTCCAGATCCCTCTGCAGAGCCTCCCTTCCTTCAAGCAGATCAACACTGCCACTCAGTTTAGTGTCATCTGCAAACTTAACTAAGGGTGCACTCAATCCCTTCATCCAGATCATTGATAAAGATATTGAACAGGACTGGGCCCAGCACTGGGCCCCAGGGAGCACCACTCGTGACCGCTTGGGACACCCTCTTCGCTGTCGCAGCTGCTCGGGGGGCACCGTTTGCCAGTTGGGCTTGCAGAGCCCAGGCCACTCAGCCAAAGCAGCAGAGCCCCACCCCAGCCACCCTCGGGAGACGGCGGCGAAGCCCACCGGCCCGTCCCCGCCCTCCGCCGCAGCCCCTCGGGTGGGGTGTGCGCCCCGGGGCTGCCCCTCTGCCGGCAACAGGTTGGATATTGTAGGTGTGGGCGATTAAAGTGTCGCCGGCACAACGGCGGTCTGTGTCCCATTCGCCACGCCCGGGCTCCTCTTTGGAAAGCGCACACAAGAGGTGACACGGCGCTGGCCCCCGCCATTATCCCGGCGGCATAGCGGCGCGGCTCGCCCCGTTTCCCGGGAAATGGGGCTCCGCGGGATCGCCGAGGGAGCGCCGCGCCCGCGCACGCCTCCGCGCGCCCCGCCGCAGCGCTCGCCGCCCCCCAGCTGCAGCCCCGCCAGCGGCTGCCTCCTGCGGGAACGGCGCGGGACGGCAACGGAGGGCGAGCGCCACGAGGGGAGCAAGGCAGCCTCTCCCTAGGCACTCGGTGAAGAGAAGGAGCCGCCGCGTTGCCCCCGCCGGCCGCATCTGGACCGAGAGCCGCCGCCGTGCGGGAGGCGGAGCCGCAGCGCCACCAGGCGGGCGGCAGCGGGCAGCGCAGCGCGGGGCGGGGCGGGGCGGCCGGTCCCCGCCGCAGAATCAGAGTCATCGTAGAATCACAGGGCGGTTTGTGTTGGAAGGGACCTTAAAGCCCACCCAGTTCCAACCCGCCTGCCATGGGCGACACCTCCCACCAGAGCAGGCTGCTCAAGGCCCCATCCAGCCTGGCCTTGAACACTTCCAGGGAGGGGGCATCCACAGCTTCCCTGGGCAACCTGTGCCAGTGCCTCACCAACCTCAGTGCGAAGAGTTTCTTCCTAATGTCTAATCTAAATCTTCCCTCTTCCAATTTAAAGCCTTTCCCCCACATCCTGTCACTACTTGCCTTTGTGAAAAGTCCCTCTCCAACTTCTTGTATCACCCCTGTTCTTCCACTCCTGCTTTGCACCCCCATCCTTCTGGTTTTCCCTTTCACCTGAGGGCAAAGGCTGGTCAAGCCCTTGTGGAGCTCCTGCCCTGGAGGGCCAGCAGCCTCGCTGGTGGAGGAGTAACAGCGCCTCTGCTATGAGAACAGGCTGAGAGAGAGGGGCTTTTTCAGCCTGGAGAAGAGAAGGCTCCAGGGAGACCTTACAGCGACCTTCCAGTACCTGAAGAGGGCCTACAAGAAAGCTGCTATTGTTTTAGGAAGTTTCAACCTGTGATATAGAAATTCATGTCTGTCCTCCAGGTTAACATATTTAACATATTTATACTCCAGCAAATGACTACATACCATGTATAATAACCCACTGGTAGTACGTTATAGAAAGAAAGCTGCTTGTATGTGTCAAAATTTATGGAATAAATGTTTAGGAATATTTATGGAAATAAGGTTTTTCCTCTTCAAACAATTTATATAACAGACCTAATATACCTATGAATAAGACTATTTTTGTCAGATGATACAGCAAGCCTTTAAAGCTGAAGATAGTGGTATTTATAGAAGACAACAAATACATCTTTCAAAATTTGTATTTCCAGGTGCACCAGATCTACTTCTACCCGTCTTTCATCTTGATGTAGGAAAAATAGAGCTCCCTGTGTCCCATATCAGCTATATCTCCTGAATTGTATAGATAGTCTAACAGGATTTTTTTTTTTTTGTATCATATAAAGTATTTTAGGGAATTCTGTTTTGTCAGGGGTGGTGAAAAGAAAACTTCATCTGCAGTCTTCTAAACCTGCAAAGATATAAATCCCGATCCCAGCAACAGCAATTATTCAGAAAGATCTGTACAAGTTAGAGCAAGACAAACCATTCCAGAGTTGCCTGAGCAGTATTTCATAAAGCAACATGCTTTTCTGTTACACTACATCAATTTCTTGCTGTGTTTGCTGTCATGCCACAGAAACTAGTCCTTAAAAATGTGTCAGATGATAGTAGGAGTAGCAAGTAACCTCATTATTAGCTTTGTTCACAGTATTTGCTTTCTTTCTCCTGTTCCCTGTGTGTAAGCAAAAGAATTAATTAGTAACAACTTGGGTCAGCTGTGATTACTCTTACTGTGGTCCGCAGTGAATATTCATATACGAGGAATATTCAAAACCAAACAAGACCTCCCCACTGTGTGTGTGAAGAAGCATGGCCAGTGGGAGAGAAAGGCAAACCTACCAGCGGTGGCAGGGGTACAATGCACTCACAGAGCCACCCACCCCCTCCTTTTATTTTCCTGGAACTTGACAGGGACATGAGCTAGACTAGCAGAGCGAGGCAAATAAAATGCAAACAACCCATGAGAAGTTCCCCCCTCCAACTGTGCTTTTTAATTTCTAGCAGTAATACAGTATTTAGCACCTTCACACTAGGCTCCTAGGCAAAACACTTGCCACAGCATCTTCTGGCTTCATTTGGCTGTGCCGAGTGGAAAAGGAGGGTCCCTCTGCAGCCAAGTAAGGGGCATAAACAGTATCTCTGAGCCTTTCTTTGAGTGGCAACAAAAAGTTAGATTCTGGTGGGGTAATAACCTACATGTAGAAGGAGGATATGATACTTCCATTCATGAGGCTTGTTTCTGTGGATGTCTGCAGATGGATATTTGATCCAGTTGATGATACATGCCACACATAGAGATAACAGGAAAGTCTACATAATTAGAAGAGGCTGCCGAGAAGGAAGGGGCTGATTTCCACCTCCCTGGCTGGCTATAAAACGTTTTTCCAGCCATGTCCCTTCTGCAGTCAAGTGCCATCATTGGGGGCTGGGACACAGCACCCTGCACAGCAGTGCTGCTGCTGCAGCCCACAGCTCCGCAGGAAGGGGAAAGACTGGCCAAAGCCCGGCTGTCCTAGTGGGTAACCAGATATAAATGCTTAAATAGGACTCGGGGGCATCTCTACCCCAAAAGCAAACATCTCTTTCCTTTCTCTTCATGCTCGCTGTAGCCTTCCTTGACTCTGATGCTATAGGTCAAATGGAGGGGGAGGGGGGCAAGCAAGCAGCTGAAACAGAGCTGAGGAGGGAACCCAGCTGGAGAGCAGGCACCTGGTGGGCTGTAATGCAGGGCACTTATGGGGCTGCAAAAGCAACCCTCAGTCTTGCAACTTGGCAGAGGCTGTACCTGAGTGGCCGGTTTCCATACCCTGTAAGACCAAGTTACTATGCTGCCATTCCAGCTGTGGCATGGGCCGAGATAGCAATCCAGGGAAGCACCTGAAGCGTGGTTACTTGAGGAGCCCAATGATGGTACTTGAGGAGCCCAATGATGGTCTCATGCAGAGATGCATGTGCACACCTCCCTTTTACTAATTAATGGGCTTGCCTTAAACTCTTTGATTTCCAGAGGAGTCAGTCTTATAATGGATGATAGCTCAATTTACAAATAAAGCTGTTGCTAGTTTTTGCTTTGGCACTCCAAAGCAGTCACTTATCCCGTGTTGTGTTGGTGCATCACCGACTTGGAACAAAGAACGGGAAACAAGCTTGACAACATGAAAAATTAGCCTCCATTGAAAGAAATGTTGGCATTACTAGTACTGGTGGGAAGGAGCACTGAGCTGTTATGCCATGGTGGAAGGCTGTCCTGTGCTTGCTGGGCTGCAGGTAGTGCAGGTCGCTTCCTTTTTCCACTGGTATGGCAGGTATCCCAGGCATTTGTACTGAGGCTCATGCAGTCCCTGCACCTGTTCATGTATGACTTGCTTTAGGGGCATGACCAGCACCTCTGGGGAAAGCTGGAGTCTTATTTTTTTCATTAGCTACACCCACAAATGCACAGCTGGTTTACTTTTTAAGTCATCGCCTTTGTACAGATTTGAGAAATTGAAATTATCTAGGGTATTGACCCAGCTACAGTGACTGTTCAAGCACAGAATGGCACCTCTACATTCTCATCGCTTCATAGCATCCTACATGAGTGGGGAAGAAAGAGAAAAAGATACTTCTATTTAGGGAAAATTGTTTCACTTTGTTTTGTGAAGACAGGAGGGATACTCAGGAGGCTCTGGTTCTGCTCACGCTGCGGCTGAGTCAGTGACAGCTATAATCATTCCACTTGATTTGTGCAGCAGGACTGTTTTTTATCTCCAGGTATTTCACCATTGGTCAAAATAAACATTTTACTAAGTGATTCTCTGAAATTGGAAAATATCTTTTCTTCCACTGCTTGCTTTTTGTTGGTACCTGGTACATCAAAATGGTTGTATGACTGCAATTGCCATGCAAACAACTCATCTTTATGTGCAGCTGACTTGTATTTCCTTCCAGTGGAGCTACTGCAGCGGACGCACTGGACAGCCTTTAACACTATTACTTCACTGGATTTTTATTTAAATAAAGGGAGCAGTGTCACATAGGGTTTGTCTTCATGTAGCCTGTTATAAGAGAGGTAAAACTACCTCACTCTAGCGAGGTGTGTCTGTGAGAGTAAGTGACAAGGACAATGCCTATGTTAAAAATAAAGTGAACGACTCATGATGCCAGCAAGACAGCACCTTCCAAGACTTTAGGAATTAGGAACAGTCTAAAACTATGCCCCTGATCGTGCATCTTTGAGGCTAAGGGAACCCCTATTTGATGCTGTAATGTGCATGAGGGCTTCTGGGGTCAGTGCCTCAGTTTGCCATAGCTCTGCTTCACAGAAATAAGTAGAGTTTGTCTCTTGGCTGATTCTTATGAAATGATAAAAGTAGTCAGACTATAAAAGCTTCCAGCATCCCGTTACTAGGCATTTAATGCCCACTGACATACATGCCTATCGGCATGAGAGTGTAGACACCTTTAAATTTTAACTTCAACTCACTTTCAATAATATAACTTCCTTTAGATTTTTGTTATCTGGATACAGATTGTTTTTAAATGTAGCAATGAATGGAGTACTCCTTCAAATGTATTTTTGAAACTATAAAATGAAATATCTTGAATGCCTTAATAGAATATTTCAAGAGGTCAAAAATATTTAGTGAATGAAATACACTGAATGTAAAAAGTGACCAGACAAACTGTGGATGCTTCAAGCTAAATTATCATGACATTATTGCATTACATCACACGTCACTTACTAATGACTAGGCTATTAAGTTTAACGTGTTAGTGAAACTTACGTATTGAGAAGGCTATAATGAAATACAGGCTAAATTCTCTCACACTGTTGTCAAATCTAAAAGCAGTGTATGCCCAGTGTCAGAGCAAGCTAACTTTTGTGCAATAAAGATGTCTGAATGTACATAAAAATATGCATATATAAAAATTATGACCATGTTCTAACAAAATTCCTTGATTACACTAAAAAAGGATGGAGGTGGGATGCAGAATTCCTACAAATCATGTACCTTATATGTCAGTACCAGTGAACTCTAAAATCACCTCCAAAATGCTATCTGCATATGTTTTCTGAAATCTACTCCTGACACTGACATATATGGTAAATCTTGGTGATTTCCATGGGTCTTTTACGCTGAGCTGACTCATGGCAGCCTGGCGAGCTCATCCCATCTTGGTGAGCTAAATCCCCTTCAGTAACAGTGTGGCAAAACTGTTCACAAGTGGACAACTTGCCATAGACCAAAAATCCTACACCACTCAACAGTTAAACATAAGGAAACACAAGTTTAGAAAACAATTTTATTAGACAAATTATTTAGACAAATTATACACAGAAAGCTCTGCCACTTGTAACTGAGGCCTTCAAAAAGTGTTTTGTGTATTTGTATAATAGGCAACACATCAAAATAGGCCTATTTTAAATATTGTACATGGTTAACAGTTTTTTCAATAGCTAAAATCACTGCAACATCTGGTATGTCCCTATGTAGCTTGTTGGAGAGAGATTTTCTTGTTTCTTTTTTTTTTATTATTTTACTCAGAAGTGTGGATGAGTTCATGAATGTTACAAGGGGGAAGCAAGTTGTGCATGCTTTTAGACACTTGCTACCCTGGAAACAAAATGGCCTTTTGCACGATAAGAATTTGTTCTGCCTTACACAGTAGACAATATTTGAAGATTTAGTACAAAAAACAGTGACAGTACAAGATGCTCCCCCAGAACAGAATTAGCATCAAAATATAATAGATCTGAAGAATATACCTTTTAATTTATCCTAAAGCAAATCACATAGGCTGATTCCTATTAATCCTAGCCAAAGAATGAGTTAGGTTAAAATAAGCGTAAGGTTGCATTAAAACCAAAACCAAACCAAAAATCTCACAGAATAAACTGCTTGCTTTCTACTTAACTGCATTTTTAGTTTTAAGGATTACAAATTGAAAGCTCTTCCTACATTTCTAACAGGTAACTGTTACTTTAAAAAGCTGGTGCCAAAGTGGGCACTGTTTTTTCTCTCACTGCTGTTCTTTCTCATGTTCTATACAGTTGGCACTACTGTAAAAATACATAGCTCCTCTAAATCTAACTTAACATATAAAGGGTTAAAATGAGTGCCTGTTCATATTTTTTTCCTTAGAACAATATGTGATTGTAATTAAGGCCACATCTGTATTTCTTGAGGGCTTTTCTTTCCTCCACTAACACCATTATTGTATTGATCAACTGTACTGATTTGGAAAATAATTTATTAACATTTGATCTATGTTTAAACTTCTCTAGAGCTATATTAGTTGTTCATGAATATGGTATACCTAAAAGAGTTCCATTTGTCTAATTAACTAAAAGTAAAATTATTAAGGTTAGCCTTATAGAATGCTCAATAGCCAATGCAAAACCTAACCAAAGGCGTTACATCTAGGTACAAATGTTAAATTGCCCCGGATGTTCTAATAAAAAAGTATAAAATATGCTCTGTTGGCAAACGATGCAAGTCAGAATAACATTAAAGCAACCTGTCTTTTCTAAATGAAAAGACCCCCTGCACTGTACATCTTTCCTGTATACAACACGTTTTTACTAAAGCTTTATTAAATGAATTGCAATAGCAATGGCTGCCATTTTATACCTATATATACATGTATATATATATACATACTTGTGTGTATATATGTATATATATATGTATGAGATACTAATTTATTTAACACATCAGAGGCTTCTGCCATATGATACAGTTTACTGTACATAAGAAAAACTTTTAACACTGTACAATCACATAAAGGTCATATGCACTGTTGCAGTGCAAAAGTAGATTTAACTGTAGTTTTTACTGGCATAGTAATGGCTTTTTGTAATCCTACAAAATTGCATTCTCATATTATGGGGCCTGAATGATCTTCTAATTTGTTTTGCTTAATTTTTTTCTTTTTTTTTCTTTTTACCTTTTTTTAAAATTTTTCATTGTTTTAAACTGCAGGGTTTGCCTTTGGTCCACAGTTAAAAGGACGCATAGCAGTGGAGCACTGACTGGATGCAGAAGAATACATGAAAAGGACTTAAGTTATTGCAATTATAGTAAAAAAAGGTGGTGGGGGAGGAGGAGCGAATGCCCTTCTATAAAGTAATCCTCAGGGGTATTCTTACACATTAATCACTGCACATTTCCTATATTTAAAGTATATGAAAAGCGTGAAGTAACCAAAACCTAATGTGGTGATAAACCAATGAATAAATGATTCAAGTAGTAAACAGAACAAGGGGAGACAGAGGAGACCAGACTGAGAACGCAGAGAAGAGAAGGAAGAGTTGTTACTAATAATCCTGATTCTTAAATAAAATAAAAAAAAGAAAAAAGAACAGAAAATAACCCCCAAACAAATTAAATAAACCTTTAAAACCAAAATAAGGAAAGAAAAAAAGGTTACATCCATGTTAGTCCCACAATATTACAGTTGCTCCTTGCAAAGGGAGTCCTAAAAAAGAAACAGTGAAGAAACTTGGTCTGATGCTCAGATGGAAGTGCCCCGGTCTGGGTCACTACCGATATTCAGCCCCAGAGTTGGCGTTGGTTGGTAAGGGATAGATGACATTGTTTTGATGGGGCTTCTGAAAAAGCCACCGTTGGGTGCCCGGTGCCTGAAAGGGCCAGTTCGGTGCTCGGGCACACTGCCGAAGGAGAAACCTGAAGCAGCTTTAGCGGACAGCGTGCGGCTCAGAGTCTGGATCTGTTCTGGTATGAAGGTGGTTGTGGTAATGTGAGTGTTTCTGAAGTCACTGATCTGCTCCAGTGCCTGACGTGTGGGTAAAGTGTCAATGTCCAGCGGGGTCAAGTCAATCGATGAAGTGGAGAACTGTTTATGGGGACTCTCGTCATCTGTGCAGAGGCTGTTCACACGCCTGTGGAGGTGCTCCAGGTCAATCTCCTTGTCATCCTGGGAAATGAGAAAAACAAGAGGCACTGCTCACCATCACTGTTTGTGCTGGGTTGAAGCTTCACAGCGTGATCAGAACCTCTCGGGAAACAAAACACACAGTTAACTACAGCTGGCTGTTGGCTTGACAGCATCTCCAAACCTCATCAGCAAACACCCCCACTGCCTGAAGCTGCATGGGTTAAGCCAAACAGAGGCAGACCTTTAAACTACAGGTACCTTCAAATCCTGAATCTGAGCAACAAAACTGGTCAGTTTTCATCAGGAACAGCCAGGCTTGAAGCTAGGTGGGCTGGACTAGCAACAGCTGAATATAAACTTTGTGCCATGAAAGCAGAGCATAATCTCAAATGCCTGGGATGACGCCAGTTCTTCAAGTCCACAATAGGGCTAAATTTGGAAGTCAACATGGGAGGCTCTGAGGGATCAGGTTGCTGTCTTTGTCAGCATTCATCTTCTCAGGGCTTAAAGGGCTGAAAACATCTCAGGTTGCCTTTTTTTTTGCCTTTGTAATATAAATTGTGGTGTAGCAAAGATGAACTTCTGGACAAAAAAACAAGACTGGTGCCTCTCTGACATCACACAGAAAGGAGTACTCTGGGTAATTTTAAATTAGGCCAACAGAGGGATTAATTCTCCCCTTACCTACAAAGAAGCAATTCCATCTGTTCTCATGGAATTATGCTCTCATGGGTGAGAAGAAGAGAAGGTGTTCTGAGGTATTTATTTTATTAAATCATCCCTCCTCTTACCTCTGTCCCTTTTCTTTTTTAAATCTCTCCTCCCAGAGAACTCAATTAAAAAGGTTTGTTATAATTGAGAACTTAAACATACAGAAATTAAAAAAGAGAAGAAAGTTCTGGGTGACAGAATAAATCATCTGTATTGTACATACATATTTCTACTGAACTGCAAAGCTTAATTGAAAGCAGCTTTAAGTATACACGTACAGGGTTATTCCCTCAGTCTAGGTAGCGCAGCTCATTTAGAACAAAAACGGATTTCAACTAACCTTAAAATTTACCTTAATCTCTGTGAAATCTACTGGCTCTTCCAGGCCACTAGAAATATCTCACACTCTAGGACCTCACAGAGGATAATTAGGCAGTCGATAGATGTGCACTGATGACTTCCAGCCTTGATTACTGCAATTCAATGACAGGCTTGATCCAGAGCTCCCTGAATCAATGGCAAAACTCCTAGTATACCGAATGGGCTTGAGATCCCTCCTTTGTCTAAGAATGAAGTCAAGCACTCTGAAAAAGTCCACACCTAGAACAAACTGCAGGAGTTCATCTACTTAGCAAAACGGATCACTGAATATTTGCACTGGTACCACACCGAACACAGAGCCCGACTGGAAGGAGGCTTAGAGGTCAGGATTTTACCCTCCAAGGGCAGGGACAGGGAGACAAGTCAGGGAAAAAAGGGGCAGGGAATAGGGAATGAGTGATCTCCTAGGGACTGGATGATCACTGACCACAGAGGCTTTGGTTTGAGATCATCACAGGAGGGAAAAAAATGCAGCGCTCATCTCTTGGACTTAGCTTTCTGTCTATAGTTTATTCACATGTGGACATAGACATGGATGCACATAACAACCACACAGGTGACACCAAAACCAAACGCATTCACCAAACGCTCTCTCCTAAAAATTTGGAGCTGCATATGGATGCAGAACATGGGCCACATTGGAAGCTAAAGAAATATACAGAGGCTCCGTTAGTGTGTGCAAGTCATGACTATGTCTGTGAGGAAAAGTCCTAAATACTTTGGTTTTTTTTTGTTGTTTTCAGTTGGGTTTTCTTTTTGTTTGTTTGTTTTTAATTTTCAAAAAACATACAAACACTTTCTAATTTAAAATGCCAATCAGGAAAAGATTGGAATTTCATCTGAGCCTCTTTAAGTTACTCAAAATATTGCTCTTTCTTCTTTTACAGAGATGCATTTGGGGCTAGGGTCAGACCAGTGAAAATATATAAGAGGTGATATCCTCCCATGCTTAGCCCGCAACCCAATCTCCACCCAATCGATACACCAAAACGAGACCCACTCACAGTAAGATTGTGCATATCTCCATAATATGATCTTTCCTCTTCTCTCTTGTGTGATCAGTAGTGAAATATTCAGCAGTTTTCACATTTAAATTATCATCAGGCTTCAGAGTCAACTTCCCATTGAGATTACTGGGGCGGTTCATACTTCTCTCAGAGCTACCGTTTAAGGCTGTCTGCAGACTCAGGCAGACATCATTGAATGGATTACTTCTGGTACGCAACCAAAATGTTATCTTCGCAACCATAAGACAATTATTTTTCAGTTTAAATGCTTGCATTCTGGAGCACAAGATGGCAGCCACCAGGAAAAAGGGTTGGCTTGCTGACCACAAACTGGCCCAATCTGACCCCCGACTCTGGACTAGTGGCCTGGAAGAGCCAATGGATTTCATGGAAGCTAAAATGAATGTTAAGAAAGTTAGTTAAGATGTATTTCTTTGCAGAAGGACCCTCACATCCAAGATAGTGGGGTCATTCAGCACATACGTCCACGTTTAACTCAATTTTGAGCCAAGCTTTTCAAATTAGCCTTGAGATGCAGTTTTAAATGCTAAAATGATCACATAACAAAGATCAAGGAGGCCAAATTATACCATTTGTGGAAAGTATACCCTTGGATTTCTCTGTGTTTGGGAATTGAAACAGAAAATTGTATAGTTATATAAAATATGCAAGTTGTTTTTTTCTTTACTTTGTTATTTATTTTTATGTTTTGTAGCAGATAAATATGAAGTTCTGAAAGTTTCAGTAAGCAACGCTATAGTCAATTTTAGTTTTTTTTTTTTTAATAATTTACCACTTGAAACTATATGGTTTCCATTCATGAGAAACCCAATTTAAAGATTAGAGGTTTTGTTTTTTTTTTTTTTTCCTTTTAATAATGCTCTGGTCCAGATCTTGAACAAAAAAAGCTTGGGAATTAAAACCAGCAAGAAAAGATTGAACATATCCTAACATCAGTGCCAAATGCCATCTAATTTGGTAGTGTAATTAATCCTGCCTGATTACACAGCATTAGATTAGCAGGAATAAACACAATGGAGAAACTACAGAGAAGGTGAGAACACTGCACACAAATTAACAGTAGTAATTCACAAGCTACACTGACATGTCTGAGCTACACAGATAGAAAAGCTATAATTGATAGTGCTATATTAAAGCTCATATTTAGATTCAGCTTTGAGCATCGCTGCCAAGTACGTTTCAATAATCTTTTCCCCCCTAATGTTTCTCCAGTATTTTGAAGAACTAAAGACTTTCTTACCTATGAAGGTAAGAAATTTGCTGTAAGACTTCATAATGCTCAGATGGCTGGTAAAGGGACAGGTGGATTGCCACAGGAAGGAAAGCATTACCACATACAGGTAGAAGCAAGCTCATCTCTGGTGTAAAATAACACATCTCTCCATAGCCTCCATTCAAGATTTTCTAAAACAAGTCTGTAGTAGATTTCAGAAATAAGTCTGGCCTGAATCTGAAAAATCTAAGGCTCTTGCTTCCCTGGACTTCAGATTAAGTAATGAGAACTGAAGTTTATGGAAGTCTCAAGAGCTTAACATTTCTGAAAATGGGGACAAGCTTATTTAAGAAGCTAACTGCTGATTAGAGGGCTAAACTTTGCAAATCTATTTTGAAAGACTCAGCCATTGAGCTTAGGGGATATGTTTTGCAAGAAGTCAAGAAAGCTTTGAACTTACTGGTGAGAAGTAACTCTCATCAATGGGACTAATGAACTAAATATTGATGTATTAATAATGTACTATTCTACAAGTAACAGTTGCATTTTACTCAGAATAGTTGCATATTTATACATCATCAATATATATTCTTTTTTCATTTAAGCTTTTTTTAGAAAAAATAGCTGAAGATATTTTTAGGAACATTTACCTTAAAAAGTCAGGAAGCTAAGGAGATTTCTCTGAGTTTGTTTCCCCACCCTCTGTAACACTATAAATTCAAGCTAGCAGTCTTTAGGGTGCATGGAAATTCCCCAGGAGAAACGGAGGGTCTAATACCTCTTTTGATGGAACCCGGGAGCCTTTCCTTTTATTCCACCACGTTTCCAACATTGCAATGAAACAGGATAGGACAATCCCAGCAGCGAGGATGCAGAAAACACCTGCAAAACTTTTTATGTCCAGGGCACCTCCTTTCTGTTTGGTATCCACAGAGGAGTAAAGATCACATTGACCGTTCTTTGGCCACCACTTATGCTTCAGTATGTCCATGTCGCCATTCTGCTGCAGCTCCAAAATCCTGAGGAGAAAGTGCAGAGTAAGAGGTTACAGTGGGGCAGTGGAAGTGGCACCAGAGAATGCGAGGATATAATCTGACTACTTGCGACTTTCCCAAATGTCTTGGAAAGCCAAGCAGCTGATGAATCCAGATGGACTGATCTAGCCAGAAAAGAAAGCCAGAATATGAGGTTTCCTATATGACTGAGCGTATGGATATCTACTCTAGATACAGGAAAGCATGCACAAGTCTCTCTAATGAAAATGCTTTACTTAATGTGCTGTATTTTTTTTTAATTGGCTTTCACGACAGACTATGTCAATTGACTTTTTGGATATTCGACAACACATATTTTGCATTTTAATTGCTGGAGAAGAGACATCCAATCAAAAAAAAAAAAGAAGAAAAATATAGTTCAGATGTGTGGGACAACAGACCTGCTCAGACTTGCCAAGGCCAATCTTGCAATAGGGGGCAAACATTGAAGTCATTGTCACTTTGCAAAAAGGAGCACTTAGACTGGAATGCCTTCATCTTGTAAGTCTGATGGATCAGCTGGTGGTCTAATGCTCAAATGAGCTGAGTGACACCTTGGGTGAGGTGGAGGCCTCACAGCCTAATGTGGCATCAGTTAAGAACAGAAACACCCCTGAAAGCACCTGCTGAGCTCCTTGCCCTGACTGTGTGAAAAACAGCTCAAGTCCCACTTCTAACAACACAGCAGGCCTTGTCAAGAGCCAATCACCAAGAGGTATCAAAGAGTTTTCAAAAGTATAAAATTGGCATCTGAAAACACTTTTGTTGGGGAGGAGGAATTAAATGACCACCTTACCCGACAGGTGATGGGCCTGCTCCTTTCTGATCCCCGCCAAGAGTAAGAAGTAAGCCCTTTTTGGTAACAGTAGTGCCTCTAACTTTGTCTGAGATTCCCCAGAAAAATAACTACTAACTCGAGTTTCAGTTGTTACTTTTTATATATATATACATAAAAGATCATTCTTAACTGCATATAATCATGCAGCAAGTGAATTTATCAACGGTAATTCCAAACATTTTTTTTCTTTATTTAAATAAATTACTTACTGTTTCAGCATTGCAAAAGTGTCTCAGTGAGGGTCCTGTGAGGACCTCTGAGAGGCACTTCAAAACTGTTAAACTGCTCCAGTAACAGTCCGTCTTGCTCACTGGCAGCAGGTATTAACTCTTTGGGTGACAGTACTCTCACAGGTAACACTAACTCTGACTGGTGGCTGACTCATACAATATTTCCACACAATCCTGTAGTTCATACACTGTTGACCGAGTCTGGGACAGATCCAGTTGCACCTAGGCTTATCCTCTGAGGAGGAGCTTAGAAAGCAAGAGAGTACATCCCGAACCTCATGACTCAATGGGAGGGCAACCCTCAGACATATATCAGAGCCATATCAATTCAACAAGACAAGACGTATCTCAGGATACACTTGACCTTATCGTAAACTGATCTTTACCAGGTTACCTACTTGTTGCTTTGAAGGGAGAGCAGAACTGTCTTAGCTGCAGTCAGTGATGATCTAAACAAATCTTGCTGAATGGGAGCATGGTAAGCAATTTCCATAGGAAGGTTCTTTGCTGCAGAATTGACTCATCCTTGCACCTAGCTCACTGCTGAAGATTTGCCGGGCAGCTTGCAAGGCCAACATATTTAGCTACACTTCCCATGGGATGAACAGTTTGAGAAATAAGAAATTTGTTTGGCAGAAGATATTCATATTTGGTTCATTTAGTGATCTCAATGAATTCCTAAGGAGAGTGTTTTTTAAAAACATCCAGAAGTGACTAGAGTAGCAGTTGGGTGCATCTTGTTACCCAAAATAAAAAATGCAATGATTACACTTAAAAAGAATAAAACAGGGGGAATGTTTTCCTTCATTTAATAAATTTGTTTTTCATTTCAGTGTTGGAAGGCAAACAATTACTTGTGCAATCATTTGGCACAGCATGCAAAAAATCCAAGTGCACACAAACGAGCAGAGACCTGGATTGTTGCTACCAGAGGCTGTACTGCATCGAAGGGGGAAGAAAAGCTGTCCTACTAACTCGGGGCTACCATAACAGCTCCATGCAGTGGTCTGCCTCAAACTCAGAAAAATACAGTATTATGAAAGGGAGTTTGAATGAACCTCAGAAGTACAGGACTACTGCTGTGTGCAGAGATCATTCAATCGTCAGTGCCACTTGAGCAGGTAGGCATGTCCGTGAAGCCAGTAAATTTTTTATGGCACATGCAAATGACCCTGTACTTATATTGTGTTCTTACCAGGAATGGGAGACTTCACATAGCCATCAGTGTGTATCCCAGTATAACTCTGGAGTGAGTTTCTATTTCCTGCCTAGGAGTATGTCCCATGGCTGAGATCAGAGGTGAACTGCTTGTCCACCTCTGTGCTGTACCAAAAGAAACAGTATCCTTGAGGAACAGACTGCAGGTGATATGCATGGCTTCAGAGATGTCAGAATTGCTTTGTTCAAATAGCTTTGTCTTTACAACTCGTGGGACAAATTCCGTCCAATGCCTGCTGACAGAACATGGCTGACAGTCCAGCTGGAGAATGACAAACGAGGTCAGAGTTGCCTGGGCTATATTTCAAATTGTCCCAAACCCAATGCTAGCTCAGTGAAGCCCCATCCTGAAGCTTCCTGAGGAGACAGGGAAAAGTCAAGGACAGGAGGACTCTCTGTTCTGTTGCAAGGGACAGAATAGGTGTTATAAGACAGCTGTGTTCAGAGGAGCTTTGGAGGTGTAGGGACCACACACAAGATCGTTGCCATTGCTACCTGAAACTGCCTGTTGGGAATGTGTGAAGTTGGAACCAGACCCAGTGATAGGAAGAGATCCAACTGGGACAAATTGGAACATGAGCAACTCTGACTAGAAAAAAGGAAATTGGGAGGGGTCAAATGGGAACAGAATTTGCAGCATTTCCATCCATGGTGATATTCAAAGGCCCACTAGGCAAGACCTAGAGCAACCTGACCTAACGTGACCTGCTTCAAGGAGAGGACTGGGATGGAGACCTCTGAAGGTCCTTTCTCACCATAATTACTCCTTTGTGACTGCAAACATAGTCCATACACTAGTCTATCTTGGCATACACTGCTCACAGACACAACTCACCATAACTCTGGTTCTCACTGTCCTTGCATCCTGCAATAGGACTGACATTTGAGCGCAAATGTTCCAGTCTGTCAGGTTAGCGGGAGCAGCAGATAGTCAGGATAAATAGAAACACTTTGTGTAAGTTCTTGTGGAGTAATAGAAGATTAATTTTAAATGAACAATTCAAACATTTGGCATATGTGTTTTTATATTTAAGAATGAGTGTACTATCTACAGAAGTCAGTAATAGAACAACAGCGTGGCGCTTATTTCTTCCAGCAGCAGCCCTAATTCCTGAGTAGGCCTGTTTTCTCTCTTTTATTCAGTCAGTAATAGAATGAACCATCCAAATGATTGCTCTAGTCTCATTAATTAAATGATTCTTCACTTGTCAGTATAATTCCTGATTACGCAAGACATCTTTTCAACAACAGGCATTTGCATAAAGACACTGAACTTTGGCTTGTTCCTTAACAGACATTTATTCCTAATTGTACTCCTGGTAATTATTGGCAATTTTCTTTATGGATGTAACATATAAGTTCAATTATTTAAAGGAAAACATAAAAAAAGGCAGAAACCAGGGACAGTAATTGTATCATTACATGGGAAAGCTTGAGAAACTGAAAGCTTCTAATGAAGCCTTGTAAAACTGTAGCTGAAAACAGATGTCAAAAGATAAAATATCAGGAGAAATTCTAAGAACATGAATATCTAACTATATTAACTTCGTACGGAGAAAAAGGGTGATCTTGCTTCTGATAGATTTGATAAACACTTTGTTTCTGAATTCACCTGTTAGTAGAACATATTAAGAAGATTTAACACTACCTACATGTTCCTAGTTATGAAACGTCGTACATTTGCAGCACATTTTCAGAAATGGAAACATACTTTTATTGAAATTTAATAAAAACATTAGGAAGGGAGGTTTCGTTCAAGTGTGCGCAGCATGTAGGCAGCACTGTGCTCGCGTGCTTCAGGAGCTTCCCACACGATGGCACTCTTTCCATAAAAATACGTGCTTTTGCTGACGTTCCTGGTGGGTGCCTTAATACACTCTA
Source organism: Tapera naevia (assembly GCA_033556795.1). NCBI lineage: Eukaryota > Metazoa > Chordata > Aves > Cuculiformes > Neomorphidae > Tapera > Tapera naevia. Next base: position 10,648,802 of record JAUMJJ010000034.1, on the reverse strand, counting down.
ATCAGATACCTGTTGGGTGGCAGACACTACAATCAGTTTGATATTTGATTTTCAAATTTAATAAATGACTAAAATAATAATGCTTTAACTAAATGCTCTGAATGATAATGATGCACTAAATGCTATAATTCCAATAAGTGTCTCTTCTCTCAAGTCTCGGATTTTTACAATTGAACTTTTCCTCGAGGAGCCTTGGCTCCTTTGAGCCTGTTGTATTGGCACGGAATAGTGTTACAACACGTAAGCCAGTAGCAAGAGCAGTGGAAAGTAATAACTAGGGTGCATGCACTCCTGCTGTTTTGAAATCCTGTAGCTTTAAAAAGCTTACTAAAGAAGGCTATATATTGAAATAATCTGATTTGTCTGAAAAATACGACCTTTAAAACTTGCTTATAGATACAGTGCAGGTCAATATATTTTTCTCCAGCAGGTTAACTATTACAGTAACCTTTTTCAAGGCAACGACATAAAGTTATTAAGCTACACAAAAGAAAAAGTCTGCATGCACTTTAACTAATTTGGCCCTTAATTCACAGTGCCAAGTGATGTCTAGTGGATATAAGCACAGAAAAATAAACAGCCTGTGGTTTCCAAATCTGACAGCAACATGAACAAATCCTATGGAATCAATGGGAATAGGGCTGGATTCAACTCAGTAACTACACACTTTGCTGCTAGCAGTGAAACGTAATTACTGCAAAATACCCACAGATAAAAAATCCTCAACTTGCGATGATCACAAATGTCACAAATGCTACAAAATTAAGACATTGGTGACAACACTTTTTTGATGTTGTCTTACTCTTTCTGAGTTAACAGTAGTGAGCAAGAGATACAACAGGGCATTTACAATGAGATCAGAAACAACGCATGAGCTGAAGTGTCAAAGTTACTGAATATCTGCGTCCTGCACCAGGAGCCTGTTATTCAGAGTGATAACTTCACCACCAGCATTGACAGGGAAGAGGAGATGATGAGGTACTACTGTGCCTCTATCTCCAGGATCACGCTGCTGCAGAAAGGATGTGCACAGAGAAGTGCAACGAATACCTACTGTCAAAAGGGGGAAAAAAGTAGATAAAATATTTTTTTAAAAAAAATCTGGGCTTTTAGGCAGTGCCTGCGGGCCCTTGTATGAGCTCCCAGGGAACTCCTTGGTAGCTTGGATGGGTCACATGTGGGAGCATGCCATGCCTGCAGACAGGGCCAAGTGGTTAGAAGAGCTCAAGTGACTTCTCCAGTGCCCAGCAAAGAGTCAAACTCCTCAGGCAAAAGCTCCACACTGGAGCTTTACTAATAAAAATCTCGTTCCAAGTCTGTGTAGAATTCAGTTCCCTTCTCATAAAATAATACATAAAACTAAGCTGATTTGTGACTATTCTTCAGTTATCAAAGAAGACAGGTAGGAACCCACAAGGAGGGATTTTTTTTGTTTCAGTGAAGCCTAAATCTTTCTTATTCACAGAAATAACTGGAGTGATGCCAACTCCCATTACATCTCCTTGAGCAGGCTTTAGGTTTTGGCAAAGCAGGCCCCCCTCTCAGCAGCAGAGCAGCTTTCGCAGGTGCCACCTGTGAGGCTGGCTCAGGGCTTTGATGCAGGAGAGGGATGGTCACTCCCTGGCCCAGCCCAGCTTGCTGCCTCCTGCCCAGGGAAGAGGCAGTCCCAGTCATGAGGAGGGAAACAGGGAATAAGGCTGGGGAGACAGACAAGTAGGAGGCTCTTGAGGGTCCTTTTCACCTCTTTCCACATGAGCAGCACCTCATTACCTCATTGAGACCTTACGGATTTTCACTATTTTGACCTTATCCTTGAGGCAGATGCAGATTGACTCCCAAAGCCTTGACTTCAATGCTGTCCCCAGTGCCAAACAATATTGTTTTTCTCCAACCACCCAACAAATCATGTTTGCATCATATTACAGCCATGGATTGTTATGAAGCTGCTGAGGAGAGTAAAAGATGTATCTGTATTCACCTACAGGAGAGGAATATTCCTGTGCGATTTTGTCTTGCTCAAGCACACAGAATAAAGAGATAGAGAATGGTCAGAAACAAAACTCAGAAGTGTTTAGAGAGCTGGTGGGAAGGTATTTTTCCAGAAATGGCTCCTTACTTGCTTTGTTGCACTGCCGCACTGGTTAGTTGCACCCAGTCAGCCATCCCTAGACCTAAGCCTAGAATTAAAAAGGGCATCAGATCATTGAAAAACACAGCCCAGAGGTGAAGGAGATGTGGGAAGGTGTGGGGCAGAAGCAGCTGTCCCAAGGTGAAAGAAAGAGGGGAGCAGTGCCAGTATCTACTCCTGAGTGGACTGAGGTGATGCTAGGAGAGCTTTCAAGATGAGCAAAGCACCTGGAGGCAGAGAGATCATCACTATTGCAGTCCTTCCCTTGACTACAGGTCTTGATATCTGTAAACAAAAATATTGGTTTTGAAGAGATTTTATTTATTTATTTATTTTTATTTAAAGCCAGCATTTTAATGAGCTGCCAACCATGGCCTCAATGAGAGGAAATTTTTCATGCCAGCTCAGGCTGCCAGATTACACCAAGCCACACTCCCTTTCTGCTTGCTCCCACCACTTAACCCAGCAAAAGAGTGCCCTTGGGCCCAGCTGCAAAGTCTGTTTTCTGTCAGGGACTCCAAGCAGATGTAAACGTGACTAACTTGTTACCCACAAGGGCAGGGAGGAGGTTGCCTTCCAATCTGCCCTTCAGCAGCGCTCAGCTTCACATTGCTGTTGCTAGGAAGTCAGTGTGCAGAAACAAGGATAAGCATCTCCCCTTCTAGATGTGACAGAAGAAGCAATAGTAAACCAGACCTGCTGTTCAGCACTAAGAATTTGCATATCAAACAATACTACAAGAAAGAAAGCAGCTGACCTTCAGTTTTGCTCCACAATAAACCATTAGCTTCAGAGGATGCAGCACTCATGACGTGGATCCCATAAATTAGTATCACTTTGTCCAAATTAGTGAACACTTTACTTGAATCTGTTAAACTTACATGGACATTTTTTTCAAACATAGAAGGCTAAACTTAAATGAAACAGCATCTGCAGTAATAAGAAATGATATATTAATTCTATTTTATTATACAACTGTGGTGGAATTTTATAAGAGCAGCTTTCTAATAGTTTTATTCAAGCCTCATAGTTTTGCTGCATAGTAACAATTCAGAAACCCAGATAAAGAAAAAAATCAATTTATTCAAGATCTTTTGCTTACTTTTAATACAGAAAGAGCTGAGGTGAGCTTAACTGGCCTTTCGCCATGCAGATCTTTCAGGCTCAGGAGAAAGTGGTGATAAAAGTACTAGGATCTATTTATAAGTCCCAAATGACAAGAGAACATCTACAGACAGTCACATAAATATCATGAGTTCATTAAGGTCGGTGCTGTTACAGTGAACACCAAACTAATTCATTATGGTATGCTGCCAACCTTATTAAGACAAAGAAATGTGCTTTGAAGGTACGTTGGTTCCTGCACACTACCCATAGGCCAGTCCTCGTTTAGAAAATTACTTGAAAAATAACAGTTATGAAGCTTTGTAAAAAACTCAGTACTTCATGGCCACATGAACACCTGGGGCCTAATTTTCTTCTCACTTTCATCATCATAATTCAAATGTAAGTCCATGCCCGTGAAGGCAGGCATAGCTTGTGGAGTCTGCAGAAGAACTAAGCAGAGTTTGATCTGCTCCCCACAACCAGGACAGCTCGGCGCCTCCTCTCCTTGGTTTGCACTGGGAAAGGCTGTCTTGCTAACTGTCACATTTCCAACATTGCCTCTGAGAACCAGAGACTAGCTGTGATGTTGCACAACTTTGCTGTGCAATGGAGATATTGGTCCTTCCTAAAACTATACTTTCTTCAAACTGACCCCTACAACAACGCTTGTGCAATACCAGAAGCAGTCATAAATGACATTTTGACTAGGAGACAAAATTCACTTAAGCAAATCAGTAGCTCTTTTCAGAACTGATACAATTGATGATTTCACACAAAATCAGGAAACATCAATGTGCAAAGTTGGTAGAAGTTTTGTCATTAACTTAAAGGCAGGAGAGACCAACATAAAGCACACTTGGGAACCCAACCTTTCTGACCAAGCTGTTACAAAAGTGGCATTTTTCTGCATCAGTACAGCACACCTGGATTAGTTAAAAATTGAAAGCTTGTAAGGTGCTCTTTCCGCCACCACTAACTTCTTAGCCTCTATCTTCTCCTCAAACTCTCACTGGACCAAAGACAGTCACCTGCCAACTGCACCTCCTGCCTAAGAAGCCCTGCAGTTAACTAGCCATGTAAAGAACTGCTCTCCTGCTTAGCAGCAGAAAGCAAACAAATGAAAAAAGTACTTTAGTTTGATTTTATTTTTTTTTTCAAGAGTGAAATGCAAATGGACACTTAGGTTCATTCTCAGATTTTTTGGAACACAGTGATAAATTAAACACCAAAACTTTTCATGAAAGAAACACCAAAATGAAATATTAAAATGCTTGTATTTTCTCTTAAGCAAAAAAACTATTTTTAAAAAAATAGATCATAGGGAATAACTAACAAATCTGTTAAGACCATCTGTGGATGTCCTATGAGAAGGATAGATAAACAAGTTCACTGAACCTGACCTGGCACTGAATGAATATGCAAACCTCATCTTCAGCTAAGAAGCAATTACATGAGAAATCAAATTACTAACATGATTAATCTTAAAAGATGTGGTGACTAGTGAACTTTAGTTTTTATATATTGTATATGTTTATGCTACCTTTAAAAGTCAAGAACTCATTAGAGGTATGACAATATGGCCTTTGCTAATATCAAAGTTGGGCTCCAATGAATTGATAATAGGCAGAATGAAAGCAAGCCAAAAAGATGCAGCAGAGCTGAAAAGGAAAAGACAATAGGTCTTGCAGAGACCCAGAGCATATCTGCAGTCAGAAAGGGAACACCTTGAGTGGTCGTTGAAAATGTCAGCATCATCCTTAAACACACTGTGATATTTGGGTTATTTGGTTGAGGAAAAGATATTTCATTTTAAGTGTAAGAATCTGGAAATGATTGTCTTTCCTTGCAGTCATGCTTCAGGCATCACAAAACCTCATTTCTTATACAAACAACCTATATTCACATTTTAGGAAACAGAAGATGGATCAGTTGCATTGTCCTGTTAACTGACAGTCTAGAAGAGTTCATTTTTAGAGTAAGAGATCTAGGTGGCACTTGCATATTTGATGTTTATTTGTTATTTATGTAAGAAAAGATGAAAAGACAGCTGATCATTCTCTGTTTTCTAAACTGTTTGTCCAGTGCATTTTTTTAGGCATTAGAAATGAAAACCAAAACCTTAAAAATTTTCTTTTAGATAGTGTTTAAATGAATGATTTAGATAGCTTGATTTATTATAAATATCATCATTTGGATTACAAAGAGCTGTAAACTTCTGATTTGGGTTATCTCCAAGGTGAACAGAGTTGTTGTTAGAATAGGAGAAGCTAGACAGATAAATACAGAGTCTGAAGATCAAATCACAGTAATATGCTTTGTGTCTGAAATGTGACATTTAAAAATATCTCAAAGGCTTTTATCTCCTAGGTGCTTGGTTACAGTAGTGAAAGCTTCCCAGATCCAGGGTTTTAAACATATTTGGGTTTCAAAACAGTACTTCTGAATACAAACTTTACAGATTAATATTATAATAGGAGAGTCCTTTCCAAACAATCGTTTGGACACTGAAAGTGAAAACCTTTAACATATCCCATATGATATACAAGTGCTTTACAATTTAATTAATGACTTTGACTTCTTCTTCCAAGCAAAAGTGTTTCATAGGAGAATTATTTCTAGAGACACCCCCAAAATACATACTTTCTCAAATCATAACAATAAATACTCTTTCAATACACACACAGCAGTATAGTGGCTATCTGCCAAATTTACAGGAGGAATTGAAGAGTGAATTTGACCGTCCTTAAAAAAAAAAATATTTCGTACACTGAATCTTGCAGCTTGATAAATGCTACTCCTGCTGTTCAGGGTAAGTGTGTAGAATCACACTTCTGACACAAGCCTGGCCTGAGTTACAAATGTATTGTCTTGAGATGGTTGCTCCTGGAAATATTGCCTAGGGCACCTCAGCTGGTCTGGGGCTATAGCTCTGCTTACTTTCCCTTCAAAGACACATCAGGTAAGCCTTCCTCAAAGGTACACGAGATCATAAATTTCTGTATCTTGATGAGCATTCATCTTTTAACCTCACCCAGGTGTAGAAGGAAATGAAAGATAAAGAAGTACAATTTTGCAAGCAAATAAGCTGCCTGACTGCTTGTGCTGTGCGGCATGTGCGCACAGTGCTACCCAATCTTTTACTGCTGTCATTCATAGACATGATGCTCCTATGTACGGGGAGATGAGGCAGAAATTAGTCTAGTCCCTCTTCTTCACCAGAGTTAGCAATTACCTTCAGTAACACATCAGTGTGCCAGACTGCTGACCCTATGTATGTAGGTTTTCTGCCAACAGGAGAGCTTCCTGACAGATTATGAAGACAGACCGTCTTTCATTGCCCTTGCAGGACTACCAAGTAATACAGAGAGGTGAAGAAGCCTGGCACAGAAACCGTGATAGCTACCAGGGGTTAACTACAAAAGTTAATAATTGATGGTTTATTGCCCACCTTCCACTGCATATGTGTCCTGAGGGGCTGCAGTCTACTTCGCAAGATAGGAATCAGGGCTTTAAACAGCACACATTTACTTGCAGGGTCACACTACAGGAGATTTCCATATTATGGAGAAGTGCCTTGATAAGAACTGAGTGCCATTCAATCCGGATAACAATCTGTGGGAGAACTGAGTGTTTATTCTGTTAATTAAAGCCTCTCCCTGGTAATGCTGCACTTTCACAAGAGCTGCAGCCAGTTAGCTTGGCTGTACTGTTGTCTCAAACTTTGCCAAATCAGGTCCTCTGGTCCTGCATTGCAATAAACAAGGGCTGAACCTGTTCACGTGTAATGGTATATTTTTGGCTTCTGGCTTTTACTGCTTTGGAACAAGCCAGTGAAATCCAGATGTACCATTACTTTTGCTGATGGAGGAAGCAGAGCAGAAGGAATTGGCAGGAACATCTGAAGCTTTGCATTTCACCTCATACCGTCCCCCTGCTCACATCTATGCCCATATTATTCACATAAACTTGAAGGATGTCTATTCTGTGCAAAACAAGTTTATTAGGCAAAATCTACATGCAACAAAGTCACTAACATACCTAAATCTTCTGTCAGAAATTTCAACCCAGGCAGAGGCAGAAGTAACTACTTTTCTTTGCAACTTATCCATTCAGGTCAGAATTGAGAATTTTCCATAGAGTAAGAAGAGTAAATAAGAGAGTAAGAGTAAGCAGAGTAAGATTAAGCTCTGGCCACATGGAAGAACATACCCATCTTATGCCCTGTATTTCTAATATTCAATATTTAAGTGTCCAATGATTACATTCAACAGCAAACAGCCAGAAGCCTAAGTTAGAAGCAATATAAACAGAGAAAGTGTCAAGGAGTAATCTCAAGCTTAATTTTTAAACTGAATGTTCAAAAAAACCATTGCTTCCTGACAGAGCAATAGTACAGTCTGAATTTTATTTTTTAAACTCAAAAATGATTTTAAGCACTTGACATTGTGAAAAAAAATTAGTGATTTTCATGAGGAATTCTGCCTTCTTGCACTGTGTACCTTGATTACCAAAGCCCACAGGGTTAAACCAAGTAACTTTTTACATTCTATTCTTGAAAGTATGGAACAAGATTTCAGTATTCAGTTTTTCAGCCTTAGAACCTCTAATTGTTTCTCAGTGTTTGAGGGTTTTCTGTGGTTTTAGAGCTGTGGGTTTTTTTGCCCCTTCTCGCCAATCTATTGATAATTGACTTGCAGATTATATTCCATTCAGCCCTGGGGAACAGGAGACATACAAAACATAAGCTTGCATAGCAATGATAGCACACATCATTTGCATCCTGAAAGTGTTTTACAGCTTGACCAACCGAATCTGCAATTACAGGAGATTTCTTGAAGCAAAATCTTTCATAGTCATCCAGACTAGATAATGGGCACACGTACCCTCCATTATTGTACCTACTGTCACTTCCTTTATGAAATGATTAATTCCACTTGCAGTTACGCAATTTCTACCATCCAAATCTCAGAAGAGGAAGCTTGGGAGCAAATAAGTGAAACTTTCCCTTCATCTCCCTCTCCTCTCTCTCCAGTAGGTACAGCCTACAGAACAACTTCGCAGAGCGGTCACTGGGCTGTGCTTGGTCACACTCTCCTGACACTGTGACACAGCAGACAGGCATCGTTTTCTACTACTGGCAGACAGCAATGCTAGGGTTTGGAATGTAACATGACAAAACACATCCCACCATTTTCCTGTGTTTTGTTCCAGATAAACTGTGGCCAAAAGAAATAACCCCCAGAAATAAACTACAAGACACTTTGAGTAGCTATTCTATCAACTCCCCTCTGAAGAATGCTAATGGCTTCATAGCAAATTTAAGAACTTTATATTGTAGGGCAAAACCAAGCGACTTGGCACTGAGATTCAATCTGGATAAGCTGGTGAGCCTGCTCAGATGATCTATGCTTATCTTTTTCAAGATCAAGGGCATGAGGTCAAATTCTGCAGCTTCTTTTTGACAGAGCAGAGAAATGAGCTCCTTTCTTCCAGCAGAAGCAGATTTGAGAGCCAGATGATGCTCCTGTTGCTGCGCCACCGCAGGTTGCTCATCTCAGAGCATGTGTAAGGTTTGGTGACAACAAGGTCCCATCAGAGAATCTCCCTATCAAGATCCATTGCAGTCAAAAGCAGAGTTTTGAGGAGAGGCAAGGGAAAAGTAGGCATATGAAAATAAAAAGAGTCTCACAAGTTTAAGGAAGAATCAAGGCTATCCTAGCTTCTCTTGAAAAGCTGTGTGGCAGGAGAGATGGGAGTGTGAATGGTGGGATACTCCCAACCATAATTTCCCAGAACGAGAAAGTAAAAGTTTTTCTGTGGGAGGGCAGAGTAGGATATTAACAGGTTCTTATTTTACCCAAGCAGATCACCTTTTTCTACCTCTGTGTCAGGATGAAAATTAGGATTGCACTGAATGGCCCTGTCACCATGCTGCAAATTCACAGCTGCAGAAGATGATGCACAGTAAATCACTGTCCTCTCACAGAGAGCTGCCATAAATAATGCCACAGGAGTTCTCCACCTGCAGCTGCTGGGAGCAGAGCTGTAACACAGCCCCCAGGCAGTGAACAGAAAGTAAAACAGAACAATCTGAAAAATAAGATCCTGGCATTTATCATCACATTAACATGTAAGCCTTTCAAAATATTTGTCTCTTCTCTCCCACATAAGAATTTCTATAAGCAAGTTGTCATAACTTCAGACAAATTTCAGGAACACACTATGTTAATTCTCTAAAAGTACCTAATCTTAAAAGTATTTTTATTAACAGTGGGTATCATCTCTCTGCTTTTGCAGAGGAGAAAGCGACCATGAAGTATGCATGGTAAGATCACACCTCAGGTAATCAGTGGAAGCAGTGGCTGAATGCAGTTCCTATTCTCTCTGTTCCCTTTCACAGTAGGTATATTTATTTGTTTTCCTAAGAGAAGAGGAAAAAAAAAAAAAGAAGGTAAGGAAAAAGAGCAGTTTGGCAGGCTACATGACAGGTGGAAAAGGCCAAAGACGTGAAAGTGTATTAGCCATGACTTTCTGAGCAAGCAGTTGGTTGACTCTATTGCTCAGCCTCTACATCAATGACAGCTTTTGAAGGCTTGTGCTGCAGAGCAGCCTCTCTTGCTGGCTGTAGGCATTTCCTGGACATGGGCACAGCCCCAGAGTTACTGGCAGGGCTGAGCTCTGGGCAGATTCAGACTAGAGGGGCATCCCCAAGGCAATGGGCTGCAGGGGAGGTGTCAGGAACATAGCTCTCACAGCAGCAAAGCAATACTGCAGCCTCTCTCCGGCTCTAAAGGGATTACCATGGCACTGGTAGCCAGAGACAGAAGGGGGTGATGGAAGATCTTCTCAACATTTCCAGCTCCATCTGGCAGCAACCCTCCCCTTAAACTTTGCACCATTCACACATGCTGTCCTTAACTACATTTTTTTCACCTGATTTGGGTCAGAACTCACAAATAACTGGAGACAAGCTCCAAGGGACACTTTGCTCCCTGTCCCTGGGAGCACTTCATCCAATAGAGATACCAAGGATATGTGCTGCAGTACATCTCATGCACACAGCTGGCAGCTGGGGGTGAATAACTAAAAACCTGAGGTAATCTCAGATTCATTCCCATCATGCTTGGCAAAAAGCAGGAGCAGGGACTTTTTGCAGTGCATTCATGCTGCTCTAAGATTCATATAACCATGATCAACTGTATAAATCAGTTTTAATTAGGATTTTGCTAATCACCAAGCATCTGGTTAAAGTTTCCCTTGAATATTTTTCTAGCCAGCATGGAGGGAATGCAGATTGTCAGAGTTGTTTGAATACCTTTTTTAATAAAGATATACCCAACCTCTGAGAATTGGTTAAACAAAAAAAAAAAAAAGAGGAGACTTGAAGCATTCAGATATGGCTGTGATTGACTATGAAGACAGTGATGCTTAGAGGGAGCTTTCCATGGAGTTTATTGTATGGATATCTAGGGTTGAGAAGATTCTAATGAGATTTTTTTTTTTTGTTTAGATGCGTTTTTAATTCTCATTTAAATTATAAGCTAAAAAGATTTTATTTTTTTCTTCCACTCTTCCCCTTTTTGGCTGAGATTCATGTCAAATTGGATATTCTAGCCAAATTTCTCAGAGTGAAAGATATACACACAGAATATAGGCAAACTGGGTTCCCTACCCCGTTTCCTCAATTCAAAGCAAGGACTGGAAGCCCGATCTCCTTTACAGCAGGGATTATCAGGTAGAGAAGTCATGCCAGAGACAGTGACAAGACTCTTGCCTCTGCAAGGAAATCTCTAGTTTAGGAAGATACTACAAGGTGCTGGAAAATCAGATATCGGAACCTGCCTGCATTAAGGAGAGCTGTAAGCCTCTAGGAAAACCAAACACCAAAGCTTAGATTTCCTCTTATTATTTTCCTTTCTGAATCAGAATTTTTGGTTTCCAGCCAGCTCTTCCAAAAACTGGAATTAAATGCCCAGCATAGCATTTCTCTGTTGGAGAGAGCCACCTTCAGCTGCAATGCAGCTGGACCAGAGCCTGCACTAGCCACTCATTACCCTTTCTGGCACAGGGAGGACATGGATGTCAAAAGGCAAAGCTCATCCATGCTGACTGCTGAAGAAAAGCTCTTACACCAGTTAGAAAGATTATGGAGGGTTGGTGGCAGCTCTGACTACTTTTCAAAAGTCAGAGCAAACCCTTTGCCTCCTGACACCTACCTTCTTCCTACTCCCATCTCTTAGGGTGAGCAGAGCACTGCAGCCAGCAAGATCTAAACCAGCAACACGCTGAGCATGAGGCCATGCCTATGCTGTGGTAATGAACCAACACCAGTTACCCAAGGAGCCTGCAACTCTGGGCTGTGTCTTTTGTTGTACAATGCCAATTACAGATGAATGGAATAAAAGAAAATGGCACCAGCTGTGGAATAGGACAGCAGAAATTTTTGCGTTGTTGGAAACAGAAGCCAGCACAGCAAGGTAGCAACTAGTGCAACAGTGGTGGGAGGCATATTTTGTTTTAATGCCACTTCTGGCACAGGGGAAAGGGAAGCCAAGGCAGCCCAGGACTGAAAGCTTTTGCAGGCAAGAAGATACTGACACTGGCTAATTTTCTGCTTACACAAATTTAACTTTAGAGCAGTAATACTGAGAAAACAATTGACTCTTTCACATATCTACAAAAGAAATCAGGTTTTACTTCTTTACATGAGGTCCTTAAGGCTGTGCATATATTTGTAATTGGATGAATATTTAACATGATACTGTATGGATTTTTAAAACTTATTTTTAATGCAAGCTTTGAGTTTAACCAGAATTCAAGTGAAACCCCTTAGATTTAAGAATGAAGTTGAGAGTTACTACTTGTTTTTTGTTTCTTGTTCTTAAATAAATAGAACAAAGAATAAATCCCATGTGAAGACTCACCAGATGATCGGAGAGTTCAGTAGCAAAATAGATTCATGTTTAAATTTAAAATAATTTTTGGGATGCACTATATTTTCAGGTTTCTCTTTTGTAATTTTGAATTTGGCACTATTACCTGTCTTCTCGGTCCTGTGCATGGCCCTAGGGCTAGGAAGAGGCTTTACTGGGTAAGTGGCCACATTTCAGTGGCTTCTGGTATGCTTCAGTCTTATTTATTTGCTTAGATTTTGAAGTCAGGGGAAGGAGGGCTCTGCCTGCAAGGGACAGATTTAAGATCACAAGATTGCTTAAAGTTTTGTGGCCAGAAAACGCATGGAGAAACCTCCATGCTTGGACACGCTGATCTTTTGCATCAGCAGCGTTTCTAAAGAGCTTTCTCCCTGCAGTACATGCTGAGAAAGGCCAGGGAAAGTTTCAGGTTTGCATTTCACTAGTTGTTCATTGCTTGCAGTCTGCCTTGCTATGGGGGAGAACCACCACAGTGCCACTCTAAGATGCTTAAAAACAAAGGAAAATGAAACATGTGTTTTCTTTTCTTTAAATGTATTCCTTTTGAAAAGCTAATATCTGCTTTTGGGGGCTCTGATTCACAGCTTTGGAGTGTGTAGTGCTTTAGACCATTATTTCTCTTCAGCCTGCAAATGCAGAGATACAATACACTTCTGTTTACCTTATAATATTACTTGACTTCTGCTTTATAGATCACCGATTAAAAAGGAGGCAAAAAATGTCACATGCAAAACCAAGAAATATTAGAGGATAAAAGGTTATGAGCCAAGGCTGAGACAAGCAATTGTACACTTAGTGAAGACAGTCGGAGGTGGGACATGACTGGAGATGGTAAATATCTGACAGGTAGCAGCAGTGCTGCCAGTGGGAGGTAATCAGATTGGTAGAGGTACCTGGGTGGCTGAAGCCAGGGTAATCATGAGGCCACCTACAACAGGGGAAGGAAATCCTGGTGGGGAAAAAGAACCTGTAGCAGTAGCTCTGGTGAAGTCCCCCTTGGCTGCAGGGAGATGTCCCCAGGCTGGGAGAGCTGGCGCAATAAGGAGGCACGGTGCTAGTAGAGTCAACAGCAAATCTCTCCACAACCAGACCCTATGGTCCCCTTGGAATTTAGTGCCTAATTCTCTGTCAAAGCGATTTTGACCTTCCATGCGTTGTTGGAGCTGCTCACTGCAACTAAGCATTTAGCAGAGGGGAAGGGGTCATCAAGCTAATTGACCTCATTCAGCTGGAGAGGGACCAGTGACAACATGGGTAAGTAGCCAAGGAAAGCTAACTGATTGATTTTATAGTCTTCCTTCCTTCTTTCTTGGTAAATCACACATAATGGCTTTTGTAACCGTCTGATAAAAGCCAAGAGTTACCTGGTAAGTGGCACCACAGAGACAGGTGCTCATGAGCACCATAGAGACATGTAAACATGGTACAAAGCTTGTTAGTCATGGGGCCTTAAAATGTAATGAATTTCATTTCTTTTCATACTGACACACAGTTTATAACACTATCTCCCAAGCTGAGAATTTCAGGCAACTTTTTCCAAAGTAGCTAAATAACGTCAGCAACTCAAGATTTTGTAAAAATTAACCATATGTTTGGGCAATTTTACTTTTCTTACCACGTTATGAATAGTGCTGGTACAGATTCACTCAGTCCATCTCTACCCACTAGAACAAGCCCTGCCCATCACTGGTTCCCTATCGAATTTTCCTTTATATAGCTGCATCTTAGACACAACTGTACTCATGTATCAGTGACAATACTGTATTGCAGTAATATCTCAGTGGAATGCCAGCAGGTTTGGGCAATGCCAACGCCTCAAAAGGAGTGCAACTAGATCACAAGGAGCACACGTTGCAACATTTTCTCATGTGCTGCTCAAAGGGAGATGAATATATCTCTCACCCATGCTTTGAGCTTTGGTAGGATATGAGATCTCAGTGCAGGTATTGAGACCACCAGACACAAGCACACGGCTGTGCTAGAGCCGGGTAGCAGGCAAATTCCATCACCTTTATGGAGCATGCGATACCGCACTCTGCAGTCAAGCAGCAAAGCTATTTTTCCTCCTGTAATTACTTACACTTAACCTGTGCAGCACTGCTCCCCTCCCCATCCCTCCCTGCTGAAATGCTACAAGCGGCAAATGAGGTGTGAAGCCCCCACCTCACCTCAGGAGCCATCAAGTATGATAAGGTACAAAGAGCTCTTAATTAGGCTACCATGGTTTAGAGGGGCAATTTATAGGGAAGCATGCATGAAGCTTTTGAGTGGTGCTGAGAGAGGTCCCAGTCCCATAGTGCTCATACAACATGAGTTCCAGGTCATTACTGACCTTGACAGAAAATAAAAGATGCCTCCTCACTCCCTTTTGATTACAAGGGGCAGGTGGGTAGAGCAGCCATTGGAAGATGTACTTACGGTATCACATTTTCCTCCAGCATATTGTACCCACTGTGCAAAGATAAAAGTGACACAGACATAGCTATGTTGCTTAGTTCGGTGCCTGTATGGTTTGGTTCTGACAAGATGCTGCTTTAGAAAAGATCTCCAGCACTGTCACTTCATTAAGAATGAAGACCAAAGCCTTTAAAATGTGGAGTCTTCCTTATTCATTAGATTATTGTCTCTACCCACTGGGCTAAGCCAAGCAAAAACATCTCTCAGTTGACTCATTTTTGCAGCCAGGAGTTGCTCATTTTTTTCTTATTAGCACCTTGTAAAAGATCTCTCAACATGTTTCATTTAAAAAACTTAATAGTTGAAAATAACTAGCTAGAAAAATAAGATAAAAGACAACTATAGAAAAAATCATTATCTTAATTAAAGAGCAGCTTTGTCCTCTAATGGGAATGTAATTTTTTCACAAGGCAGTATTGCTCTAATGGAGGATGTGCTTTAAATAGGACTGCAGTTTCCACACTCCACTGATCTAACCCCTCACAACTTGTATTTACTGCTCTTCAGAATTATACTAGTGGATAAAAAACACCCACTTTTTTTCCCCCAGGATTGCAGATTCATTTGGTAGAGCTCCCCTGCTATGGAACTAAATATCCCAAATTCAACAAAGTAAATCAATAGCAATGGACATTTTGCTGAGTGGGGTTTTGGAGGTTTTAGTTGTTTGGGTTTCTTTTCCATGGCAGGCATTATTCTGTTCTCTGCAAATACAATGGACAAACTTACAGAGGTAGAAAACGGGATCCCCTGTCTTTACATGGAGGTTCTTCTGTTCTTCTGTTCACAGTTACTCTTCAAAGGTTCAAATGCAGATTATAAAAGAAGCAGTCTTTTACAAAGACTGAAGTGCACAACTATAGCTTTGAGGAACCAATTGACAGTGTGGAAAGAAAACTTATTCATAACTACAATGAGAAAACATGACAGCTATGAGAACACTGAGGTGACTAAAAAATAAGAAGCTACTTGAAGATGCATAGAACTCCATAAATTGGAAAAGATGTTTTGTTCCAACTAGCTCGCTCTGGTAACCAACATCACCACAAAGTTTCCTGCTTCCAGCACACTCAGATGTCCTTTAACTGGCAAAAAACACATTAGGTCTGCTTGCTTGGATGTAGGTGGGACAGAACAGAACACCAGTGCTAACGGGCAGAACCACAACTTTGCAGTGGTATCTGTAACATCTATAATATCTCAAACCAGAAGTTGGAGGTGCTGTATGATGTACTCCTCCTTGCAGCTGGAAAGCACTTCTTGTTTGCCCCAATACTTCCTCATAACTGCCTGTCAAAGTACAGAGGGGGCTGAGGCACAGATCTAATCTTCCAGAGATATACCAGGGGCAAGGATGCTGGTGGGATGGTCCGAACACTGGTGCTAGAAGTGCTTTTGAAGTTTTTGAAAGTCTTATTGTGAAGTGCCTCAGGAGCAACTGAAGTCTTAAGGAGGCCAAAAGCATATATCTCAGCTGACTTGCTAAACCTTTTGTTTTGTCCAAGGAACTAGGCCGACGTACACCCCCTGGTGGGCCACCAGAAGAAGGAGAATTGGATGTCATCACAAAGGTGACCAAAGCTATCATCAAAAGGCTGCCTGAAGAACAGTGGTATTCATGTAAACATATTGGTGGCTTTCAGATTTGTGAAAGATCTGAAGTAGGCTTGCCTAGCTCACAAAAACATTTCTAACCTGGCACACAAGAGGCATGGCACTGTCATAGGCAGAAATCCCAAACAGAATCTCGAGCCACTCACCTCTGGCAGACCCTTAGATATAACAGAAACAGGCTTTACACCTTCACCAGGGATAGACATAATTTCAGTGCAGCGCTGTGTAAAGAATATGCAACTCCTGAAACTAACAGGAAGAGTAAGGCCCAAGGGTCTTTTTCCACTCGATTTTCACAAATTAGTTTTTTTTCTCAATGATCCACTTCGAGTTCACAAGATGAGTTATGACAAGGATATGACCTTTTCTTTCAAGAATGTGTCACCTTCATGGACCCATTCTTGATATGGACAAACCATAGTAAGATTTATTTTTGATCCTAAGCGCTGCTTGGGAAAGTAGTTGCAATTTTCCTAATTTATCTGTGTAACAAAAATGATTTTCATTTACCTGCTCAACATCTGTTGATTCTTTTTGGTAAGAGCTATATATAGTGCAAGATAAATAGGAAATCTAAATATTCCATGCAAATGTCAAGACACTCTAAATATCATGATCCTACACAACGGACAGTGTCAAATAGGACAATGAAGGCAGGATTTACTGTTCACAGTCCAAATACATAAACCACTGTTAATTCAAGTGTTACCAGTAGCTGATATACTCTGTGTAGAAAAGCTAAACTCAAATGTGAATTAAAATTTGAGCTATGCAAGCTGAGCTTTCAAAAAAATACCGGAAAATATAGTGCTGCAATGGTAAAATAAAAACTGCAAATTGTATTTTCAGCACCCAGCTTCACATACATAATTACTCATTTCCGAGAAGGCAGTTTGGCTCAGTTTTTGGTAATTTTAACTTAATATTTTATTCATCATGGTGGCTTGTGGAGCATCAGTTAAAATGGGAACACTCATAGTTGCAAATTCCTCTTTTGCACAAATGAAACCTTGCACTTATGATTCTTGTTTTTGTTCATGCACTTACAGCCTTGGCTTTCTTGCAAGATTTTTTTCCTAGGGATAGGTGTAATATTTCTGAACGCTACCGTCTGTAGGAGAAGAGCTGGTTCTGTATTAAAGATTCAGAAGTAATAGCCAAGCAACACAGATTCAGTTCTTCACCAGGGAATGGCTGCCCTGTGCTCTCATCTAGGAGAGCCTGATTTGCAACTTTGTTGAAGAGGAGGCAAAATAATGCAAAGTACAAATCGATCTTTTATTCTGAGCTGCCAGGGAAAAATACATTTACTCCACAAAAAATGTAATTCCTTTCAGAGTTTCTACGTCCTCATTCAAATACAATGAATAACCAATAGGCTATATCTACTTGCCTGTCTTGATCCATAAATATCATTTACAGAAAGTGTTTCTGCAAAAGAACTTTGTCTAAGGGACATTGCAAAGCTTGACTCTCAACTCTGGACTCCAGACTCTCAATCTGGATTCAAACCTTGGAAATTAAAGTTAGGTCTGTATCATGTTGACATAAATTACTTCCTTTCTTTATGTACTAGAATTACTTTCAAAAATATATCTCCACAACTGAGAAGACTGTCTCTTAAATCATGAATCAAGTACAGACGTTCTTCCTTTAGGCAAAAAACTAAATTTTGACAATAAGTAATGTTGATTTTAGAAAGTAAAATACACCATCCAACTTTAAGGCTATTGAGGCTAGACAGGATCACCATCACAGCATGGTTTCCTGCAGAAGAGACAGAGGGAGAGAGACAATTCTGTCCACAGTTCCCACCACAAGCCCAGCTGGCGCTAGAGCAAAGGTACATCTTCCTGAAAGAAAAGATTTAAAATCTCTCACTAATAGAAGATCTTTTATGGTGTCCCCCCCGCCCCCTCCCCTGCTCATGGAATTGTTCCAAAACCTAATTACCATTGTTCAAAAGTAAAATGCAAATCCTGAGCTTTAACTCATGACTGAGTTCATCTGGCTTCAATTTCCGACCTTTAGACTTTGCTATGCTTTTCTCATCTCCATGAGAGTACTCTGTTACCACAGTTTTCTTCCTACATAATTACACCATAATCACAGCACAACTGATCACATTTTCCCTCTCATTTTGATAAGCTGAATAACTGTAGCTTCTAACATCTTTCTTGATAGGTCATGTTTCTCAGATTCCAAACTGCTTTTTTAGCTCTGAATTTTTACGATGTATATGTACGAGAAATTAATCTAGGATTAATGACCAATAAAAATCACACCAGCGTTGCATACAGAAACAACAAGTGCTTTTTGCCTGCTCAGTAGCGTCCAACTTGCATATTCAGTTCCCATTATTTCTCCTTAGGACTCTCCAAATAATTAATTTTAGAGGCCGTTTGTAATAGAAAAAGATAATTTAATTTCTAACAAAATATGTCATCTGGCCTAGAGTAAAATGCTTTCTTTCAGGCTTAAGCATATAAGAAATTTCATTTTTTAAAATTAAATGGAAAATAACTATATATAAAGTTCATTTTGAATAGAAAATTTGTTATTAAGATTTTTATGTCAATATTTACCACTCATTTTTGGGTGCAATTTCTTAAATAGAAATTTATGTCACCATTCATGCATATTTTGTCTCCTCTTGTGTTCTTCTCCCTCCTGAAATAATCTCAACAATTTCTATGAGGGGTAATTTGGATTAAGGGAAACTGTAAAACTGAGACACAATGACTACAAAGGTCTCATTTCCATGCAGTTATTCCACTTCAGAGTGAACCAAGTTAAGTAAAAACCCGGTACTCATCTTTTTGATAAATAATCTTTGTGAAAAGAGTTATTTAGATGAAGTTGGATTGTAACAACCTGAATGCAGGGCCCAAGTACATGCCAAAAGAAAAGGAGAGTACACTGAATCACTCAAGGCAAAATGCAGCTTGGAGAAACTTCATTAACCATAATGCTAAATTAACACTGAGCTGGCACAGCTGGCAGCTAGGGAAGCAAAGAAATCTTCCTGTTTGAAATATGAATATCACTGATATGAAAAATTTTGGAATTATAAACACTGGACTCATCAATGTAATTTTGAAGTCAGTTTTGGAGAGCTAATACAAGAGCAGTCAATTCGGGAATAAACCAACACAGCTCACTGAACTATTCATTGTCAGAACAATAGCTATGATACCCGCCACCACTATTCTATAAAACAGCCATTCTATTACGTGTTAAAAGGGAAACAAATGCAATAAAAGGTTCTCAGCCACTGCAAAAGCAATGCCAATCTTAATGTCATTTGAAAAGATCGTCAAATCACTTTGCTAATCCTCATGAATCATCAGTTTCTTTTGCAATGTAACTGCTGTGTTTGGAAATTACATTTCACCACTCATTCATATTCTAAATATTCTCTCAATCTTTCTGGTTTTTAAAGGGCCACTACTTCTCCAAGGAAAAGTAAACATGAGCCTTGGATGTGCTTTTCTCCTGCTTTCATTACACAAAGGGAAAATATGGTTACAGGTGCCCCCTTTGAGCAAGAAAAGCTGCCCTTTCCAACAAGCAGCTCTGCAATGTGACCATGAGCTGCTGATGGAGTTGCTATGGTTTTAAAGAGGTCCTCTGTGGGAGATATTTTCACCTGTGATTAGGTTCTGACAGAGGCAGAGAGACGCTTGATGTGGGAAGGCAGCCTGAAAACCTCTTCAGCCCTTTTATCCCAGTGAAAGAAGAGTTATGCTACAGCTAAAGTGTTTTGAAGAAAGCCTCGTTCCTTGAAGAGCAGCACACCAGGACCAACCTTGTTTCTGACATACAGCTGTTCAAGCCAGAAGTGATGACCATACTCAAAAATAAAACAAACAGAAGCTGTTGCTCAGTGGTGGATTTTTCCTGCAATCTTACGCAATAGACCATTATACTTTCTGAAGGCAAATAAGACTACAAAAACACCAAAGGAAAAACAGCATTTGAGATTTTAATCCTAGCTGCTTTTACTTTTCTTCCTGAAACTGTGCCTCCTGACTAATGAAGACTGCTAATGGGAAAGGCAGAGGAAGCTGGGGAGAGTGCAGTGGTCTGCCCAACTTTGGAGAGAATTGAAAGGAATAAAATGTTGAGCATGGGACTGCAGTGCTTTCAGATTGCTTAGGAGACTGGTTAAATCATCAAACAATAAAAAAAGTCCCCTTGCTTTATCTCCCTCCGCCTCTTCTCCATCCTTTATGATCTAGCCCCTTCCACAACAGTCCACTCCTCCTGAGCATTTCCTTCCATCCGTCCCGCCAGCCACTCTTGAGAGGGATGACCATCTGAGATAGCACCAGAGGGGAAGTTATGCTCCACTTTGCCGTTTATTAAACTGTTTGCCTCATTATAAAACATGTGGGTTTTGTTCCCTCTCCCCATGTGATTTCCTTAGATCTTCATGGCACCCTTTTCCATGGGAGGATGGTTTGTGGGGAGCCACATCTGCTATGTGAGAGATCCCCCCTTGTAAAAGAGAAAAAACAACTGAAATCTTTATTTCAGAATGCCAGCAAGCAAAAATTATCCCAAATGAAGTCTTAGTGAAATAAAGAAGGCTGACCAGAATGTTTCAGAACGTGAAAAACCGTGAGTAATAAACAATCTGAATTCTGTTTTACTAGCAAATCTCATCACATTAAAAAAAATCAGTCCTGTGAATCACCCTTGATGCTGGCTAACAGAGCATAATGTCTGCACTGTCTATAAACATTACTACAGCCAGTAAACTCAAGGCAATGGCAAGGGAGCTGTAAAACTATTGAGGGTACCATAGACTGTAGTGGTTGTAAAAAAATGCCATAAAAGAAAAATGATCTTTTATTAAATCTTTTGTTTGGGAAGAACTTTGCATTTTAAAAGGACACTCAGCAATAAGGATAGCTCTTCAAAAGCAGCAATTTCTTCCCACAGACCAGATTTGGAGCCCCATGAAGTCCTAAAATGCCTTCAGTCAAGAAGCGAGGGCCCATCCTGCCTGAAGAAGTGGAATATTCAGTGCTAACACAAAACTCAGCTTGTCATCCCCTCTTCCACGGTCTTTTCCAGCTTTTATCACATTTGATTTAAGCAGGAAGACAAGATGCAGCAAAAAGCCTAAAGCAGCCTTTTCTGTCTCAGTTTTGTTTTCAGCAAATAACATCAGTTTGCAAACTTGCTCTCTACCAAGGAGATGCCCAGAGCCAGTGTGAAGCTTCACTGTGGGTGCAGGAGCTGGCCCCATGGCATGGTGCACACTGTGAAGAACCACCGTTGCTTGTGAAAGAGCTACTTCTGTGCTGCTGCTCACTCTCAGGACATAGTTGAGAGCTCAGGGTCTGTGGATGGCTGAGGAGCCACATCCACCTGCTGGTACCAACCCACCTATGGTTAGCATGGTAAGGCAGCACGCGCCTTTCACTTGCAATGAATTCAAGTTAGAGTTTAGACTGCCAAGTCTGTCTCTAGTTTTATATGGTCTCAGCTGAGAGCAAAACTTTGTTGCCTTGCTCAAATATTTTGAATTCAAATATGCACAAGTTCAGAAAAACACAATTATTTTCTTCTAAAAGCCCAGTATGGAGCTGCAAAGACTGACATCTAAAAAGCTACACACAAGCCAGCTAGAACTAAACCCCATCCATTTTATTCATCCCATGTAGCTAAAGACTGTGGTAGCCTAAGAAAGTTGTGTGGGTCCTGATAAGCCAACTGTTGTGTTGTGGCTAAGTACCACAGCTGATAATCAGGTTTTTGTTATTCTTTTCCTGCAATGGGATACATCTGAAAGCACTCTAGGGTATCTATAAAAATCAGAAGGGTGGGGGTTTCTGAAGTGCATCCATCTTATGAGATGAGAGATTATTTCAATGGAATAAAAATATATTGCTAACAAAATAAATTAATATTTTAGAGGTTTGGTACCATTTGTCAACATATGTAATCATAACAAAATACGATACACTCTAAAGATTAAGTATTGCTCTTGTGTAATGCCAAATGAGTACTTTGGGAGTTGTTTTTACATATTAGAGGTTTAGAACTTGGCCCTAAGAGCATTAATATTTCCTTTAGGAATAGAAAACAGAAAATCCAGAAAAATCTGTCACGGTACACTATAACAAACATTTAAAACAAACTCTACCTCATCCACAGAGAGTTTTAATGCTTGGATAATTCAGCACTTCTCATTTCTATAAAAAAATCCTTCCAACTGACGTAAATTCAATCTGTATCATCTCTTCTACTACGATGCAGTCTCTCTATATTAGGACATGCAGAGCCTAACACAAGTGTTTCCTTAAACTAGTCAAGCTCTGTGTATTTTGAACTAAAGCCAGCATATGGTACATAATTAACCCTTCTGCTTTTCTGGCCATGTTGCTTGGATTGCATCTGAGTACAAAACCCGTTACAATGAAATTTAAGTAAAGAGCTCATGAGGGGAAAAATTGTGTTCTGTTCACCTTAGCCTTTTGTCACATCAGCTAGTAACATTTAAAATACAACCTGTATTCCAGCAAAATGCATTGTACAAATATTTCTGCAGCTGCATTGAGGGGGAAGAGGGCAGCACTGCTTCCATCCAAACAAGATTTGCAGAATCACTCTATAGGCTATAAGAGCAATATTTGCTCCTGCAGGCACAGTAACTGAATTTCCAGGCTATAATTGGATGATATGGTTTGCACTATCTCCAGAACCCCTTGATGAAATTACAGCTGCTTGATAAATCATACAGTCTTCAGAACTGTATTTTACACAAGGCGTGTAGCCCTGTGTCCCAAAGTCTCGATGGGCATCATCTTCCTTCTGATCCTGACATCCCAAGAGAGGCTTAAAATACCATGAGCTTCACTTTGTTCAGATATGAAGGCAGAAAGGGAATGCCCATGAACTAATGGGAGCCTGTTCCTTGCCTAAAGGACCTTTCCTTTCACAGACCACCAGTCATTCTCCCTCCCTGGGCTAACGAAAGAGACAGGAGGCAGCAGGGAAATAGAACGTTTGCTGCTGTCTACAACTCCCTTTCTTTCCACAGAAAAGCTGTAAAAACCTACAGAGCATCACTCATCAGCTTTTTATACATTTGGCAAACTGCAAGCAGGACCAGCATCAGGGATAGGCTGCTCAGTTTGGTTTGACCTGGTATGTCTTTATTAAAGAACCCAGCTTTCATTTATAGCTGAAATTTTAATATGCAGAAACAAAGCGGGAATGAAGCAGGATTAAATTTTGGGTTCCTCTGATGCCTTTAAGTAGAAGACAGTATATGCCAAGGGAATGGACTTCAATCTGTGAATGTAGAATGAATTGAAAAAATAAACTATATATAACTGTTGTACTCCTAATGGCAGCCTAAGTCCCTGAGAACCAATGAAAGAACAGGCTCTGCTTTTCTCTATCTATCCCCTGACCAAGAGAGAATATGCAATGAGGTTGGACAGAGAATAAATGAATGAGAAAATAGTAATTTAGTATACTTTTTTTAATTAGTTCTTTCTGTTTCTAAAGGTAATGTGGCAGAATATGAGATGGAAAAGAATAAGGTAGATGCCTATGGCATAATTAGGCCTTTTAAGGAGGGGAGAAAAGCATTGGACTCCACAGGCTAGCAGAGAAGGAATCTTCAGCGAGCACACAATTTCCACAGCTTGAAATGTGCAGCTTCTTTAATTAATGTATCTGATAAAGGATTTAGGTATATTTGTTTTGGTTTAAAATTTTAAACGAAACACAACTGTTATTTATCAGTTGAAAAATACTTACTGTATGTTCTTCACATTAGATGACCATGGAGTCCCCAGACAAACAGATGCTCCCTGGCTCTGAATATTTATCAGTTCACTTTAAGTTTTAACACCTGAATGCATTTTACAATAGAGAGTGAGTAGGAATGGGACAGGAGGAATGGACGTCACCAGAAGGAAGGACTGTCCCAAACTTCTCCTTCTCCACTTTAGAACAAAAAATAACCCCTCTGGGTTTTGACTGAATGTCCTAGAGCTGGGCACTCCCCTTCTCTAACAGACAAGGAAAGGGTATCTTAACCCACAGCCACACACACAACCATTGCCACTTCTTAGCTGCAGGGGAAACCTGGGGAATGCAAACGCCCTTTGAGAGGTTATTCAGCCTGCTCAAATCACTGCTGGAAACACTCAGATAATTTGGTTATCAGTAATTTGTAAAACAAAAGCAAAGTAGAATAAAGAGCTGACCTTGTTAAAGAGCACTTTTAGATCCACATGATACATTCAACATATACACCCATTTATTTGGAGCAAAATTCTAGTTACAATAAAAAAGCAGCCTTAACTAAAATTCTTTAATTAAAAATACTGGTTTTGGTAAAATATAAATATTTTAATTGGGCCAAAATGCTTATTAATTCTTATATATACTCATCCACAGGTGAAGCATAACCCTATTATAACCCTACGTCTGTAACATTGAAATCCAGAGACTAACATAAATCGATTTTTTTAATGGATGTTTGATCTCTTCAAAGAATCCTGCCCCAAATCTCTCTCTTTGCTGAGGCTTATCCCAATGTGTCAAGCCTCTGAACAGCTTCAGTGTCCAACTGCACATACATCATATCTTGGCAGAACTCTCTCAAAGAAATCAAAGTTTTGCTCTAACCTACATTCCTGTGAGATGTAGGATAAGCATGATCTTAAGTGCAGCTCTGCTCATTTAACAGCCTAATTTAGAGTACACTAAATATACCTAAACACAGATCAGATCTGGTAAGAAGCTGCTCTGAATGAAGCTGATAGATATCTAGCAACTGATTTTAGTGGGAATTGGACTGAGCTACCAGTAAAATTTGTATCTACATGAAAATTACCAGGACTACTCCAAATTATCTCAAAGAATTGCATAAAAAACACAGGATCAAATAAGGAATTTATGCTAGGATACTGAAATTAGGCTAGAAAGCAGCATTTAAAAAAACATGGTCTGCTATTGATGACAGTAATATTATTTATTCCTAATCCAATGACATTAACGTTTATGACTTTCTTGGTATTAATAAGCCTGCAGTTCTCTGCAACACACTTGGAGACATTTTACAGATGTTTCAGTCTTATTTATCAGGTAGATAAGCATTTCATCAATTTTATTTTGCTTAGCCATGCTTTGCACGCTGTTGCCCTTTCATCTCTTGCAACAGTCTAATTATGCAATTAGGAGGCTTTTTCCTTTTTAAAAATTCAACTCAGCCTCATATTCCAGCACATTATCTTTGTCTGGGGAGATGAGTAACACCTCTACTTAACTTTTATGGTTACATTTTCAAATTCTGGTGCTGTTGAGGCCATTTCTGGCAGATGTTTCCCATCGGCTTGCTCCTGTAGAGCTGCTCATAAAGCACTGTATCAGGTATCTGATAATCTGCCCGTATATCCCACCACCCAGGAACTGGACTTGACATTTTCAGTTCAGTCTGATGCCAATTGCTGTGAACACAGGGCATGTCATTTGCACCTTTGTGCAAACACAATAGATATTGTTTAGACACCTGGGGGGCTGACTGCACCCTAAAAGTCTCTCTGAGCACCATGATGCTGTTCACTGTGCCTGCACCCGAGTGACTTGCACTGCTGGTAGTTTTCATTTGGAAAACCAGAGATGAAAGGAGGGTCAGGCCACAGCAGGCAGCAAGCAGGAATGCTGCCCTCAGGCATGTGCGGCAGCACTTGTGGCAACAGATTGCTTCATTTTCAATAATTCATCTTTGTTTTTATCCTAAAGAAAAAAAATAAGCAAACAAGCTGATAGGTGATGGGGGACTAAGTCAATGACTACTAAATTTCTGGAAGGGAATAACTGGCTTTGGTGTGTTTTGGATCACTCCCTCATTTTGCAGGATTATTATTTTATCTTACGTATGCATTGCTTTATGTAAGCTTCAGTGACACTTCTGCAAAAACCCAGCTACACTTGATTTTAAAAAAACAAAGCAAATTATAACATGTTTGGAGAAGAGAGTGAGTTGACAGCAACACTACAAAACAGGCTGTATATCTATACATATGAGTACCTGAAGTCACTGCCATTCCTTTACACACTCTAGTTACGCTGGAACAGAAATTTTTCAAGTTTCTCAGCTCACTGTTAGGAATAAAAAATGAGCACAGTTAACATTAGACTGGGCAGTGACCCTTCTGGGGACATTTGTAAGCTTCTTACCGGGGTAAATAGCCATACACTTTTCAAATTGTGCTCCTTGGACGAGGGACAGCTCTTTCCCCTTTCAGATGGGTTTTACTTAAGTGGGTTTTACTTAAATAAATTACATATTTACTGTTACATGTACCAAAGGGGACAAAACGATAAGAAGGTTTTGGTTATTTTTTGTGAGGTCTAATGCATCAATTTAGAATTGCTGCACCTAATTAGTATCACTTAAAAAAACCCAGGCGAACATAGCATTATTGTTTCCAGACTCATATGCGTTTATCTCAGAAACGAGAATATTGGGGCATAAGCAGAACTTAAGCATCTCACTGTTCCATTAAAACTGGGATTTGCTAGATGAATTAATGGATTTTGTTCAGAGTTTCTACTCAATTCATTCTAAATAAATACTTTGGTGAGAATGACACAATATCAGGAAACTGAAGTGATAAATTTCATAGTGGTCCTCATGTTACTTCCTTTTTGCTACTAATTTATTAAAATTATAACAGGTACTATATAAAACAAATTAATTTACTATATAACATGAACATGTTTTTAAAAAATTACATAATAATTATTTACTACCAGCAGAAATACCTGCTTTTAGGGTTGAGTTCATGGAAGTCAATGTAGAGCCCTGATCTAACCTGGATCAATAAACCTGGATAACTGGCAACAACTTTCTGAATTCGAAGCATTGATACCAAAGCAATATGATAACACAGGAACTCTAAAACTATTATTATTTGAAAGGAGTTTGGCCCACAGGTTTCACATAGAGTGTCTCCATTTCTTCTGTCCTTCCTTCCATTTCCTGCTCTAGCTTCTGCTGCAGCCTGACAGTGCATGTGATGTGGTTGTTCAATAGACCAAAGTATGAAAAATACCTAATAATGACTTCTTCTTTCCATGATTAACATGCATGAAATGAATGAGGCTTTCTGCACAGGGGATAAATCTATAACTAAATGTCAAAAACTATAACTCTCCCTGAAGGTAGCTTATTAAGAATTTGCTATGGTTCATTTTACAGTGACACTTCCATATTCAGGAGTGTCAGAGTACCAAGGAGCAGCCTGGGATCAATTCATTCTGACATAAAAAGAAAAGGAGATTAAAAAAAAGGGAAAAGAGAGAGAACACAACTGGTATCTAACAAAGCATCTGGAGTCATTCAAAGATAAAGCAGATTCAAGATTCATTACTGAGCCCCCCTAGTCCCAATCAGACAGGCTCTGAGACACAGTCAGGGTGATTATAGCTCACTGGAGGAATGTACGGCAGTCCTAAAGCCCCATTTGCTTAAATAGCATGACATAGTTCTTCCTCCCAAATCACATATTAAAGCTCTATAGAAAAACAGCATAAGAGTGAAAACCACAGTGTGCATACGTCAGAAAAGACCAGAACCAGGGCTGCTGAGAGGTAAGTAAATTAATGACTACAGCAAACCCAGGTTTCTAATACTAGTATTTTTTAAAAGCAGTACTGAAGGCACTGCAAGGTTTTGCTTAAAGGCAACAGCAACATGCAGCTCTAATTCTGCAAACTAAGAGAAAGAGAGCAAAACATAGATTCAAGGTTAACAAAAAAAATATTAATCCACTCTAGGGGCTGTCTAATAAAACTGCAAATGGAAACTTCCCCTCTGGAAAATATCTCTGTGGCAATGTGCCAACCTCACCAGAACACTGATGGGGAAAGCTTCAAAACCACTGGAAAGGGGAAATGTCTCTCTATTCTGCCTCTCCCAACATACAAACTTGATTACTATCTGTCATCACCTCCCAGTTGGAAAATGAGAAAGTTTTAGACCGCTCTAAAACAGAAAAATTGCCGTGGAGGTCAGGCAGAACTCAAGAGAGCACTGCTCAGCTCATTTGCTCCCTCCAAACCGCTGCAGAGGAAAACAGTGAAAACAAAGGGGAAGTATGAAAAGCCACAATGTGGCCTGTGCTGGCTCAGTGGGACCCTCCTGGCAATGTGCGTCAACAAATGCATGGTTTTGAAGGTATTTATTTATGAATTTGATTTCATAACAGCTGTCTGATAGCTGAGATGGGATAGTTACCAAACTACCTAGGTGGTTATTGGCTAAGTACTCAACAAAAGCGATTAAGACATGTTCTAGCAGCTCTGTGATATATAGCAGTGTTCCTGGGAACTACGATCTCTTACTGCCAAAAGTCTGATGCCACCTTTTTTTTGTTGCAATTAAGTGCAAACTCCTGGAGCAAGCCTGAACCAGAGATATTCTCAACACAGCTCTCAGACTTCTCCAGGTTTGGGGCAAACAGTTTCCTCACTTCCATATCTTATTTCCAAGTTTTCACACTGAGCTTTATATCCTAGCATTTGTAAATAATAATAAAATAAACAGCCATCTCTTAATCAGTTTTATCTTTTGAGGTTATTTGTAATGCCACATCAGAAATGAAACCCATCTTCTAATGAACTAAAAGCACCAGCACTCCCAGATCTCTGCATCTTTTATGGAGTTTGGTCTATAAGAGCATGTTTCTGAGAAAGAAAATTATGCCTGGCCCAGAGCTTGGACTTTTAGCGGTTGCCTGCCTAAAAATTTGAAGACTATTCACAAGAAAAAAAATCACAGAGACAAAAAATTGGGATGCTCTTAAAGGTTCATAAAAGCAATGGTGACATAAATCACCCAATACACCTTTATGGTCTTGCATGGGGATAACATTATAAGCACAGCACAGGTATCTCAAATAAGGTAGAAATTTTCTTTGGGGGCTTCCCATGCCTTATGGGCAGTGCCTCACCTCCACAGCTCTGGCTGAATGTGGCCTGGAAAGGAGAGATAGTGCAGGACTAGAGGCCCCAGAGAAACAAGTCTGAGCAGAAAATTAACACTGAGGAAGAAATTACCTGTGATTTCTAACATGTGGCTTTTCACTCTCTCTATTGGAGATGATGCTTCAAACTGATCACAGTAGCATTACCCAGGTAAGAGCAGCCCAAACCCCACTTCTGCTGATTTTTCCCTCCTTATGAAAATGAGCAAAATCTGATGTTAAGGAGCCACCTGCCACTGGTGAGGTACTGCTGCATCCAGTGCCAGATTCTCAGATGATTTATACAGTTATAGAGTTTATTAATGCAGAGAAAAAGTTAAACAAGTTCGAATATTTTAAAGAACGAACAAGGCAACAACTCTCTACCACAAACAGACGTATTGAGATCAAGTAAAGATAGAAAACTAAATCATTATTTTAAAAAGGATGTTTAAACATGTTGCTAAGTAATCTCCTGATTCCCAGGGCAACTCTGCATGCTCTCATGGAGGATGCCAGCAGCTTTAGCATCCCAGTACCTTGCTGCTGAGAGACTGTTGCTACATGGACCATGCTTAAATGCTCCCATGTTTATTCTTGTGTGTGTAAGTACATTAAACCCTGGCTTCCCTTTTGGCAGCACACTGCCCTGCGTATTTGCTCTGTGCTCCTTGGTGGCTGGAGCTGACTGATAGGGCATCAAAAGCCACATGAAGGGCAGTACTGGTTAGGGAATTGTCTCGAGCCCTGTTTTTTTCAAAACTCTTCCCCAGTGCATCCCAGCACAGCAGCAACTGTACTCACGCTCGGATTCTGAGCCTGATGCAAATGAAGTGTTTGGAGAGGGACCACTGTGGTTTAAACTGACAGGAGTGTGAGCGCTCTGATGCCCTAATGCAGGATTAGAGGCTTCCTTAGTAACTTCATTACCGTTAAAGGACAATTCACATCAACAAAGTTAATTACATGAGCACGTGTTTCAGGACAAAGCTGAAAAATATTAGATAAATACTTATTTCAAAACCCTTTCCACTTGCATTTTTTAAGTGACCATTGTCTAGTCTAGCACTGTTGTGCATTTTTAACCACACTGTCTGAGTACAGAGAGACAGTATATATAATAATATTTACTACACATATGTTTTATATTAAAATGGTTAAAAAGACAGCTCTGATGCACATGATGCATTAGGCGGTATGTACTCTCTCACATAGAGAAGAGATAATACTTCTTATCCAAAAAAGCTCCCATTTTAATCACATTAGCATTAATTAGCAGAAAAAAAATTGATATTCTAATGACCATACTAATTACTTGCAGAGATCTCAATACCTTCAAAGCATTGCATGAGAACCAGTATAGTAATGCATAACTATGCATGCCTGCTATCATCTCCAGTATCATTTGATGTTCATTAAATATTTTCTGGAATTAAAATGCACGGTGCTTTATAAATGAAAGCCTAATTGATTAAAATAATAGAAGCCACAGAAGCAGCTTTCTATGCAAAAGATGCAAAAAAGTTTAATTTTTTCATCAGAAGAATTAAACATATTTAGCTTAGCATGTTTACTGTTTGTCTTCTTATTTGAGGGAGCACTGTCAATTGCAGTTGTGTGTCTTTTTCAGAGGGATTGTGTATAAGTACAGTTTATTAAACCCTGCTGAGACAATCTGTTGTGTCTGTCTGTTTTAATGTTGTTATAAGTCAGTTAAGCATGTACCATACTTGTTAGCAGCATATATACTAATTTAATGTATTGATGGGCTGTCAGTACAAATACCTAATGAATATTAAAATACAAACTCAGATACAGAAATGCAAAGCAGAGCCTGCATGTGGTCAACATTTTGAGGGACAGGCAGAAAAAGGAAAAGACCAGAGTTCAGAGTAAATGACAGTAAACACTCACAAAATGAACTGAAAACAAATCACTAGCAGCTTCCTAGGAAAGATGGAGGAAAAATATAATTAATGGTCTCAAAAACATGGGCTCTAAACATATGCTGTGAACTTTGTCTTCTGCCAGATGATTTCAATATAAAAGAAACAAAGGACGGCTAGAAAACCAGTACGCCAGTAAGACAAAGAGAACTAGAGACAACAGAATAAAGACACTGTACCAGGGGAGGGAGGGGAGAAAGAGAAATCTCCCACTGTCTCTTCCATGATGCTAATTTTCTGTTTAACAATGCCTCTAAAAATGGATAGCGGTTGATACTTTGCATGCTTCACATAATACAGTCTTTCAGCAAAAGCCTGTATGTACAAATCTCTCCTGCTTCAAGTAAATGTGGCAGGAGTTTGTTGGGCATGTTTCTCCCTATTAGATTATACTCAGAGCTGCAGCCAGCTGCTTGTTAGAGATTCAAAGCCTTGTGCACCATTCAGTCTGAGCTCAGAGGCATGCTTGTCCCCCCTTCATGAGGTTTGAAGTGAAAACCGAATTACAAAGAGAAAGCCCTTGGGCCAGAGGAGAAAATATCAAACTGCTGCTGCGAATGGGAAGGCAGTAGGGTAGAGACACGTGAGAAGTTGCAGGGCTGAGGAAACCAGAAGAAACAGCCCGAGATGTGTGGGATCTGCCTGGAGTTTGGTCACTGCCTTCTTCTCCTTTTCCTACCTCTCAGAAGTCATAAAAGCATCTTGGGGGTGACTGGGAACTGGTACATCTATCAGTTGCAGAAAAGGAAAAAAGCAGTTAAACAGCAGAAGAGCAGGAGGGAACTCATGGTGGGCTCTCACCTGGGAATGCCCTACCAGTGCAAAAGGGACACAGAAAAAGGCCCAGTCCAAGAAGCTTCCCACAGAGCTGGTGGCTTCTTCACGGGCAGAAAGCCAGCACAGACCTCCTACACCTGCCCTGTGGGGTGGTGACCCACTGCCGCCCACCCAGCAGGGATTGCAATGGTTGGCAGCATCCTGGAGATGAAGGACTGCAATGCAGGTGTTGTATGCTCAGCAGTGTGCAGGGTAAGGGAGAGGGACCAGGAAATCTCTGACTCCACAAGCAACAAGAGCGTTGCAAAGACAAAGTGGGCTCCACCCGCAGTTGTTAGGGAGAGTGGTCAGTTTTGATTTGGAGGTGAGTGACGTTTCTCAGTGGAGACCTTCGCACACAAGACATCAGGGAGAAAACCTGCAGATTTATCTATGGCAGAACCTTCCTATTTAGCAGCCAACAGCTGTGTTTGCTGATGGGAAAGGATCAAATACACAAGGGCTTGTCAAAATTTCAAGCATTATGTAAACACCCAGTGGAAAGAAAGACAGCAAGTCTTTGAAATGGAAAGGAAAATCAGTGAAATTGTAAAATCATGTTAAGAATCAGAATCCTGCATTACATTAAAATATGCTTTCCTGGTGGCATCAGTCACAAAAAGATTTAAAAATAATCTGATTTAAAGACAAAATAATATGATTAAATACCTCAACTTACTGTTTGAGCTAGAAGAACAGGGTAAACATATAGGTTTCTTTAACATCTCTCTGCTCCTTTTGCTGTTCTTCATCCCTGATTCCTCTTCAAATGATTTCAAAATGGGCCCCCTATAAAGCTATGAGGTGTGAAAACCTCTCTGCTTCCCTGATCATTTCAGTCCTGGCTGTTCCTTCGCTAATCCTGGAGGGAGAGCAGTTGCAGCAGCAGCCATGAGAAACCTGCTTGAAGTACCACGGCTGCGTGGCAGGCTGGTATAGTAAAACAGAGGAGCAAAGACTAAGCATAGCTTGGCATGAGCTACTTCAGCACCTTGACTTTACAGGTAAGCGATCTCGCCAGGTGAGACATTACGGGCAGGGACATTCCTGGTAAAAGACAAGAACAACTAACTTGCTGGGAAATTTGCTGAGTAGATGATAGAAAATGCAGTGACAGAGACCAGGCAAGGAGAAAAAGCATACATTTAGAATCCAAGGGGACCTACAGTTCTGGGATAGTGAAGAGCTGAAGTTTGTACTCATTAGAGGTTTCTTACTGAAATAAAATGTGTGTGTGGAGAGCTCAGTGCAAAGCCACCGTTAGACTTTTAGTGAAGAAAAGTGTGATCTGGACAAGCACTACTGTCTAGGTCCATACAATTTATAAGTCATTGTTCTCCCAATTTCCAGGGTTTTTATTTGCTTTCTGCCATCAGAGTAAGTCCTGGTACACAAAGGTAGATGTCAAGCAAACACTCAGTTCAGTTTAATATGATAGAGTGTAAATAACACAGACTCTACATTTGACACTCACTAAATAAGACTGCATTATTCCAGTCTCCTGTGGCTTTTTTTCATTGTTTCTGGCAGGAAAACACAGAAAGGCAGGAAATCACTTACTCTGAGGCAGAAGCTTTGCTTCTGTAATAACTCACTAAAGGCCTAATCCTGTCAGGTTTGAAAAACTCTGTGGGACAAAGGATGTTTAATTTAATCAAGTATTAAGGTCATGTGCAAAACAAAAAATAAGGAAAATAAAGATGAAATAAAATGGAACCCTTCCACCAAGGCGCTGAAGGCAGGAGAAAGAAGTAATAGTCTATTGGTGGCTTAATGGATGAATGGCTAGTAATATTTGCTATGCCCGGGAAATAACTGAAACATCTGAAATGACCCTTTAAACCAGAAAACAGCTCCTGTTGCTGATAATGGACAAGCCTATGGCACACTTCATTGTGTGGCAGCAGAGCTGAACTGAGCAGTGGCGCAACTGTGGAAACAAGGCTGCACGCACTAATTTCCCCGAAACTAGGGAGGAGAGGAGAAATGCAGGCTCAGCTCCATATCCATCCATATGGGCAGGGATAGTGGCTGCAGCCATCTCTCCTGGAGAGAAGGGCCAGAGGGAGGTGAGGCCAGGGCACCACAGGGATGTGCTGAATAAGGCAGAATAAATCTCTGCTCAGCTGAAGTGGACCTGGTGAGCATGGGGACGTGTAAGAGTGTGAAATGTTTCTGAATTCAATCAGCCATCCACACATCCATCATCCAGGCACTGGGGCAAGGAAAGCAACCTTATAATGACTCATCCACTTCCCTTGCTCAGTCATCTTAACAGCAACAACAACAGAAGAAACTACCTTGAAAGCTTGGCTTAGCTAATATATGCAGCCTCAGGTTCTCATCAGTGCCACTGCTGCCTGATGCCTTCTTCAGCCCTGCCACATGTCAGACCTGCCTGTCTTGCCTTGCTCCTACCTGAATATGAGGCATGCAGGTTAGCTAGTGCACAATCCTGCTGCTTCAGCTGCAGACTCCAGCATCATCTGCTGAGAGTTTTCAATATGCCTCTTTTTGCATTGCTGTGGTTCTTGAATTTCCATGTTGTTAATGGTCCAGAAAATAAACTGGTCTCTGGCACTGACTTTGGAGGAATTGAGGAAATGGAAATGTATTGCAACTAAATTTCACATTTGAAGCTATGTAAAGTTAGTTCCAATCAAGCCATCACTTGTCAAAAATTAAGAGAAGGCCATCATTAGGCCTCATTTCAGCTGGTCTGAAATCAGTAATTAACTTCTCAGAGAAAACATATTTTGCAGGGAATCAGAGATGACATTTTTATGTCTGATGTACTTTTTGAGCCAAAGGAGGCTGCACATTGACAGTAAACATTACGCCAACAAACCTCAGTAGGTTGGAAGTATCTTCTTCTGCCCTAATTGGCGATGGTTTTCAACAGTGGGGAGATTAAAGCTGAAGCAAGGCAACACATTTATCTGCAGTAAGCAGATCATTAGCTATGCAAGGTGTTCCTATCAACCAGTATCAGAAATGACAGAGGAACAAATGCAGCAGTGATCAGATCTACACTGTCTGGGTGCTGGCTGAGGAGGCTTCATCCATGAAAGAGAAAGTGAGGAGGAAGGAAAAGCGACATTAGCCCATCACAAACACTAAAGTACAGGGTAGGAATGTGCAGGCTCACAGGTGCTTTGTTCTTCCTGGGATCTTAGGCAGACCAGACCGAGAAGCAGCTGCAGGCTACAAAACTGCTGGCAGACCTTGCTGGGTGAGTTGCACCAGTCTCAGACATGGAAAGACTGGTTTGCCTGTAAACACAAGTGCCCACTCGCTCTTGTATTGGTTGGTTAGTTGTTCCTAATCCACTTTTTTAAAAAAGCTGGGAATTTGGGATTTATCACACCAGAAAACGCTGATACAGGCTATAATCAGCAAGCTCTGTAAAATGCTGCAACTCATTTGAACACACACATCTGCACACACAAGCATAAGTATTAAGAATACAGCTGAAAATCATAAATCAAGCCAACCCACTATGCATATAGGAAGGGAAAAGAAAGCTGTCACTTTGGTGCTCAGACACCACAGTGATGGGCACCATGTGAATTGATAGAACTCCATCTGATATAAATTAGATAGAGGTTGCTTAAAAGACTACCATTACGGAATACAGCACAGAATATGAATATCATTATGGAATATAGCAGAGTAAACCAAAACCCAATATTTCCTGTAGCAAGAAAGACGGGAGTGACACAGGACAGTGAGGCTTTTCTTATTATTGACTCATTCCACTCTGAAAAAAAAGCAAGACAGCAGAAGCACTGAGAAAGACAGAGAACAGATGTGCTTTATCAGGGAAATTAACTGAGTGATCTAAGAAGCATTTTCCATCTCCAAGTCCTCCTCCTGTGTTAAGGGCAGGTTTTCTTCAATGTGCAGAACTGCCTCTGCCCCAGCCAGGACAGCATGGGAGAAAGCATGCAAGGGGATATATCCTAGCCTCTTTCTTACAGAGGTAAAAGTAGTGAACCTGCTAACCTGCACCCCTGAGTTGTCTCACAGGGTCTCAGCTGCCATGGCTCTACCCAAGCACCAGCACAGCCTTCTCCGGCTCCAGCCAAAAAGCACAGCAGTTGCTTTTATGTTGTAAAATAAATTTAATACAACTTGGAAAATCAATTTTATTTTGTTTTGTTGTAAACTAGGATCTACTTGCTGACATGGATCATTAAGTAGAGTAGAAGGAAAAGGACTGGAAATGAATGAAAAGCTGTTTAACAGAGCAGCAGCATTACCTGTAAGGAATAACAACGAAAAGACAATGCACGGTGTGGTGGATGATATTTTCATGTTCATCTCATCATGCCAGCATAGTCCAGCTACTCTGAAATTTGCTTACATACATCAAAAAGACAGACACAACATACCGTGGCAATATGCAATTTGATGAGAGAAAATTAAATTCTGTACAATAGTGACACCCGGCATTGTTACGATATAGACCCTTGGAACATTTTTTATTATAATCTCTGTTATACAAGGCTTTGAAATGGGACCGTAAAAAAATTGCTTCATAATAAGACTTGGCACACAGTACAAGAAGATCTTAGCCCAGAAAAGAGTTGTTTTCCTTTCTTCTCCCTGCACAGACAAAATCCTTAATTCACTTACAAAACAAACCCAACTAAATACATTTTCATTAAAGACGAATCAAGCATGACAGTTTGGCCTATCTTACACGTATAAGAGAGAAAAGATGATTGTTCCTCATCTGGAAGTATACTGCTTTCATTCTGCCACAATAGCAGCTGGGACATAAGCAATGAAATTGGGCAACTCAGTGACTTAATTGCTTAGGATATTTTAACAAGATCCATAGCATACAGGATAGCTATTATTAAAAACAGAGTTTGCTTTCTTAAGGCTCCCTACTATGCTTCTTCTATATTTGTAATTGGTACTGGTCTAAAGGTGTTGAAGCCTGTAAAGTTACAAGGCTTGTATTTCCACTGTGTCTTGTGGGTAATCCAGCCCAAACAAACCTTGCAAAACCAGGGTGAGGGAAGGAATCTCTGAGATGTTGCTGCGACAGAAGAAAGGCTCCACAGATCCCTTGTTTGGTCTATTTTACCAGCAAGGACTTTTTGCAGAATCTGACTCTTTTCTCCCCACAGAAAGGATGCTCAGCATGCTGGAATAGATCTGTGCCAAATGGCAAGAAATCTTGAAGGAATAAAGAAAACAGAGAACAATATTTTTTACAAACAACCTACATGCAGGCTGGCATACAAAAAAGTTCCAGTTTTAAGATGACCAGAGCCTGCATATCACTAGCTATAATTGAAATTTGAGCATATTGATACTCACTAAAGGAGCGGATGTCAAAGACAAGCACTAACTTCAGCAAACACTCAGTTGCTTAAGTAACAAATTGCACAAACAAAACCCCCCAAAGTTTGCTGCACCAAGCCAATACTCAGGGATCTAGTGAATGACTGAGAATGGGTGAGAAATGACTTGCAAAATTCTGAGTTATCCCTGTCTTTTATCCAGTCAGTCTGGAAGGTAATGCTTTAATGCAGTCTCTTAAAAAAGGGATAGAAATTAAAGCTGATTTTGCAGGACACGTGGAAAACTGTGATTTCTGAAAAATTGAAATACAGCTCTCCTTTTTACAAGCGTGATAGTGGATGAAGTTAAATGCTTTCCATAGTAACTCATGCATGATTGCAAAAGATTTAAAGAGCAGCTTTATGAGTTTTAATGAAGCCAGAAGGAATCCAACCTGTAGACCATGTTAACAGTATTGGCAGGGATTGTACAAAGCAAGAATTTTTAGTAAGATGGTGTTGTTCAGTATATATAGTTCAGACCTTTGAAAAAGAAAACAAAATCTCTCTCCATTTGGTGAATCTGATTCCTGGCTATTGTCTCCCAACTTTGCCAATGGCTATTACATATAGGTATCCTTTATATAATAGATCCCTCTATTACATTTTATTTCCTTGGCTCCCACCAACAGTTTCTAGAAAGAATGTGCTGTTATTCACTTAAATTGGACAATTCAACAATAGTGGAGGGAATAATGGAGAGGAACCACAATCCCTCAAAGTGATAATAACCTGCAGAGATATTTCATTGCTCATTTTTTAACCAAAACCTGACATTTCTCATTATTTTAGAGTGCAGACTGCCTAATCCAGAAGTATATCTATCACAAGTAATTCAGGTAGAGAACTGACATTGCAATTATTTTTACTAGTACTAGCCAAAAATGAACTATGTCTCAATGGTCACAGATCAAATCTCTCGTAGCGATACAGCAGTATACCTGCACTGAAAACTTCCAATAATTGGAATGACAAAATGCAGTTGTCAATCCAAAGAAAGCGTTTAGGGAAGAAAGTGCCTCCGTTGACTCCATTTATTACTTTTCAATCATCCATCCTTGACGAATAACAACAATATTTTATATGTTATTTAACATATAAAAATCCACCCAAAGCATAATGAATTTATCTACCAAAGAGAGATAACAGTAGTTTTAGAGCAAAACACTTGCAATAAAATTTCAATCTACGGGAAATGCATGGGAGTCTGGCTTTCACCAGAGACACAAAAGCAGGTCCAGTTTTGCTAAAAGGTTCAGGACCCAGGTGAACATCACTGAAGCAATTTATATTTTTCATCTCACAGCTCTTACATGAAACCAGACTCTTGGTGGCAAAAACAAATACTACCTCTGACTATAAGAAAAAGAGAAAAACGGACTTTGTTCTACTTTCACCAATACTGTTCTGCGTTTTTTTGCAATGAAGTGTAGTAAATCCCAACAGCACCATAGAAAAATTCAAGACTCCTATACAATCAATAATAAGAGACCAAACCGTACGTTATTAACATCAGCTGCATCTCTAATGCAATCTGCATTTATTGTTCTCCAGGTTTGCAAAGAACAGAGACTTGCTTGGAAGAACTGTAAGCTTACTTTACAAAAATGGCATTTTCTTCTGTGCTACCATTCTCTTCTTGCTGAAGGAGTGTGGGTATGAGAAAAATGAATGGCACTGAGCACTCTCTTAAAAAAAAACCCTGAATAACCAAATAAAGATTTTTTTGAACTATGATAACACATTCACATGAGGCCCTTTCCTACTACAGATGAACCATCAAGTATTACTACATTGCTATTAAACAACAGGATTGGGGTTTTTCTACCAAAGGTCATCTTCAGTTTCAGAGTAAAACAACAAAAAGTAATACACACCCTTCCTCCCCTCCGAAAAAAAAGAAGAAAAGAAGAGTTAAAAAAAAAAGGAAGACAGTTCCCCCCAAAAGTCTGTGTGGTCTGGCCACAGTAATTACCTCAATGAATTTTACAGAAACTGAAGTAAATTTGCCATGGAGTGATACCTCTATCTGACAATTACATTCAAACTCAAAACCTGACAAGAATACCTTCAAAACTTTTTTTCTTTCTTTGAAATACAACTTACTTTACTGCGTTTCGTCTTGTGGCTGCCTTTACATATATGATTTTTACTGAGGTGTTTGTAATAGTATATCATACCGGCTGGGAATTCAACACTTGGACATGAATGAGGACAACAAATGATGAGGTGTAACAGTGACTAACAACCACCAGCATGATGAATTTGTGAAAGAGGCAAATGCTATACCAGAATACACCAAGCAAAGCATTTCTGATTCAAATTGTGGAAGGTATGGGTGCAATATCATTTCAAACACTCTGCAATATAATTTCAAACACTCTGCACAACTGCCCTTACCAGCCTTCAAGAAACCAGAACTGATGCAGGTATGAGATATAGGTATACAACTGGAGAACAGAGACCTTATCTCAGGAAAATAAAAGCCTTTCTGACTTGTATGAAAAAGAGGAGAACCCAGGGTGAGTGAAGGCAGAAACAGTGACACAG
Organism: Tapera naevia; assembly: GCA_033556795.1. Lineage (NCBI taxonomy): Eukaryota > Metazoa > Chordata > Aves > Cuculiformes > Neomorphidae > Tapera > Tapera naevia. Next base: position 10,608,893 of record JAUMJJ010000034.1, on the reverse strand, counting down.
AAAAGCAATATGAGGGAAAAGGCAATGTTAAGAAAAGCAACCAGTTGCACATTGGCTGTGAAGAAATCAGAACTGTGAAGTATGCCCTGAGAGCAACAAGAAAGAAGAAAACCTTCCCAAAAGAAACAGCAGAAGAAAAACAACAGACCTCCCAGGGGAAAGCACTCAAATGAATAAAAATTCCCCAGACTACTACTGAATTGGCGCTTGATGAAATTATGAAAGGGCTGGAGCACTTCCGATAAAAGGACAGGTTGAGAGAGTTGGGGTTGTTTAGCCTAGAGAACAGAAGGCTTCAGGGAGTCCTTATAGCAGCCTTCTAGTTCTTAAAGGAGGCCTACAGGAAAGATGGGGAAGGGCTCTTTATCAGGGAGTGCAAGGATAGGATGAGGGGTAACAGTTATGAGCTGAAAGAGGGGAGATTTAGAATAGCTATCAGGAAGAAATTTTTTTACTGTGAGGGTGGAGAGGCACTGATACAGGTTGCCCAGGGAAGCTGTGCATGCCCCATATCCGGAAGTGTTCAAGACCAAGGCTGAATGAGGCTTTCAGCAACCTGATCTAGGGTAAGGTGTCCCTATCCATGGGAGAGAGGTTGGAAGCAGATGATCTTTAAGGTCCTTTCCCACCCAAATCATACTATGATTCTATGACTCATATTGGTGTGCTTGCCCGTCTTAGCAGGATAACGGAGACCCAGTAGATCCCTTTGATTCCTGTGGTCATGTAACAGCAACAAAGCAAATTGCCTGTAGCTTTGTCACTTAGGTCTTCTATCAGACAAATTAATATCTTGGACTGCAGAGCTAAAACAAGCAACTCGAGCGCAACAGTAACAGATTTTGGCAAGCCCCATTGACGTTCCCTACATGGTAAGGGGGACAGTGGGTGGATGAAGGGCTCTAGACCCCTCTTCTCTTTGCTCTTTTCCTGCCAGTGCCCCTTGGTGCACCCCCTCCATGGACCTGCCTGGCAAACCTGGTATGGGACACCTGGCTTTCCCAGCTACAAACCCCAAACTTAGCTCCCTGTATAGCCCACCCACCACATCAGTGGAAATTCAGAGAACCTAAAGTAAAGTAACCGCTGGAGACCCTGTGCAGTGCACAGCTGCCAACAGCTGGCTTTTGAAAACAGTTCAGTTTTCAGTGGCATACAGTAAGTGGTCTTTCTAAACAAAAATAGCTATATAATAGTAATGAACCATTAACTTCATTAATGCCAACCAAGCTTACTTAAAATATCATTACAAGTGAGTATATAAATAGCATATTAAATGCAAAGTTATTTCAGAATTCCGCAGGGGACATTAATAATGATAATTCACTCTGGTGAGATCCTGAAGACTCTACTCCACAGTTAAGATTTCCTTATTAAAAATACACTTAAGGCTTCCCGGTCCAGCAGAGATTTATTTACAGCAACCCACTGTCAGTACTGAGGGCTTATAACACTATGACTTTATTATTTGTGAGTAACACACATATACTGGTGAGCCGAAGGTGAAATCCAAGTGTTTGATGGACGGATGGCTAAGGGACCACCCTTCCTTTCTATGAGGATTTTACACTCTCTACTATGTGTTAAAATGTGGTACTGGGAAGCACTTTCCTTCCTCTCACTCATTATGTGTCCACAAAAGAATTTAAGATTAACTCTAACTTTGTCAGCCCTCTAAATATCTGTTATTTCATATCACTGTCCCTGGTGCCTTTTACTGGTAATAATCCTTGATATACAACGTCAGCAATGATGAAATTAAGGCATGTAACAGCAAAATGCCTTTCAACACTGTTAAAAGTTTCGGACTCCCCCATGGAATGAATCATTACAGTATTAGTTTCTTTTCGGCTTTGCTGTCAAGTTTTCTGTAGCAAAAAGCTGCCTAGGGTTTTATAATGGCTCCTGTCACCTTGCATCCAACTGCCTCAGAAAAATGTCCACTTGACTTCAGCCATCACTTTATCCATAATTTCATCCCAAACAACCCCAAGCCCATAAAAGCCACAGAAAAACATTTTCCACTTTATTATCATTTCAAACTTGTCATGTTCTTGAAATAAACCAGCATCATGAAGCTTTAATCCTCTTTCAGCTTCCCCTAAATGCCATCAATCAGAAAACTGTCAGCTCAAGTGTGACAAGAAACCTGTTTCCATTCCCCTGAGGCCCTGGTGAAATGAGTATTATTAGCCCAGTTTTTCCTTTAGAGGGGGTTCATTACAAAAGAGCGAAGCATCAAGAAATGCAGTCTCTAGCACAAGATCAATATTGATACATTCCCTGTTGATAAGTTTTAAAATGCTACTCAACACGCAGCAAAAACCTTTGCTGTTTTCCAAGGCATGTGGTTAAGAAAGGTGCTGGAATATTGGCTGTGCAACTTCAGCAGGCACGTGACAGGACCTCCCTGCAGTGAAGTTGAAACATGTATGTGACAACCTGTGCGCAAAAGCTCCTCTTTTCCCTCCATTATGAAAGGCAGACTCTTAATAGAGAAGTAGAAAACTCTTTCCTAGGCTTTTGTGAATCAAAAGCTAAAGATCCTTCTTCTCCTCTTTGTGTAAACACAAACCAACCATCCAAGCAACCTGGGATAATTCAAAACATCTGTTTTGTGTCACGTTGCTCAGCAAAATATCAAATTCATACCAAGATATACTAAAGACATAATTTTGTCCTATTAGGTGTATCTGACTGAAAGGGATGTGAAGCATTTTCTCCAAATTTTGACAGAAATAAATTTGATCCTGTCTATGGAGCTATAGACAGAACAAATGTAATACACACTTCTTCTCCTTCCCAGACTTGCTTTCCATGGAAAGAGTTGTTTGTTTTTTTTTTAAGAAGATACTGGGAGGGCATGTTTGAATATATTGTCATGCTGCTTCCAGGACCCACTCTGCTAATATTCTCTGCTCTCTTTTTACCATAAGGGGCACTGTTAGATCACTCCTATGAGCATCTGGCATGCTTACGTAATGTTTTCTACCTTGCATTTTTGGTCTATCAATTTAAATTATTTGTAAGGATTTCAACTTCCTTAGTCAATAGAGACAAAATTCCTGTGGGGAAAAAATTAATGCGTGAAGAGGTTTAGTAGATGAGGGTATGAAACCTTCTATTTTGTGTTTATCATACGGTAAAAAAAATCCACAATTCAGTTGGTGGGAATACATGTTGTTATCATGTGTGGAATTTTCTTCAAGCTTATGTAAAGAGTGTTTCAGACTTAATTCTGCCTCTACTTCACAAAAAAATAAGCAACCCAACCCACTCGTGTTAGAAGCATCAATAGACAGTGGGACCCACCCACAATGTAACATGGTCGGATGACAGGAGACGTGCGGTTAATCTCCACTGCAGTCTTTCTTCTCTGCAGAATCACGAAGGCTGGGGCTAAGCATCCTGGAGAGGCTAAAAGACATTAATGAGAGTCCATTTATTGTCAAACATGTCTCCTTTGTAAACTATTTCCTAGTATAAAAAGGCCAAACCACATTCAGGATGGGAGATGCATGACTGCTACTTAAAGAATGATTTCATAGAGAATGACCGATTTGTTTCATCAATCATTTCAAATGACATTGTGATTTTTAAAAAAATAAAAAAATATTCATCCAGGAGATAATGTACAAACCATATAGGATATTAACTGCGTTCAAACTATCAACTACTACAAGTCCAAACATTTTGGTCACTAAGTAGTATGACTAACAGATATTTTATGCTTCTTTGAACTGCTGCTTCTTCTTGCCATCAGCTTTCCTACCCTCCTCCAAGCATACAAGTTGCAACCATCTGATAGTGATTGCCATGACAACTGATGCTTGTCCCAAGAGTACGAAAGACAATACCGCCAGCAAAATTCAATAAGCAGGGAAATGAAATAGAACAGATCAAGAGAAGTTAGTTATGGGTTCATGGTATAGACAGTGAGCAATCTGGAGGATCCCTTGGGTGTGCTGGGGCTGTCCATGTCCCAGGCTGGAGCATTCAGATATGCTGCTCAAGGTGACCTAAGTGCCCTGAATAGGATGGGCAGATGCTGCAAAGGACCAAACTACAAACTTGGGAGGAGAAAGGCAGCAGATTGACGGCAGGGGAAGAGAAGTTTAAAATTAAGTGAACAGATTTGCAGACAGTAGGGCTGGAAATGCCATTGCAACACCTAGTCCAGCATCCTGATCCGCAAAAGATCTCACACTGATGTAAGAAAAGCTAGAGAAAGATTTTCAGAACACAAATGAGGATTAGGCACCTTCCTCCTACGCATTTTCAACTTTCTAAGCTTTTGCTTCCATGCATTTTCTACTGGACTTCCCATCCCTGCCACAAAGTAATCATCTGAAGACAAAAATCTAACATGTTCTTATGAAATTGAAAAAAAAAAAAAAAGAAGCCTACTTGGCTTTATCTATTCAAGTTTTAATAACTAAGGAAATGCCTTAATTATAAGCATAGGTTAACTGCATGGCGTCATTATAGGGCTGATTTGGAGTTGGCTGACTGAATTAATTGTATCCCTTACCTTCAAGTTTCTTTGATGTGGATCCTTAATTCAGACTTTTCTCATTTTATGATGACTGATTCTGGAATTATTAAAAGCATTCTTTTCTATTTCTTTCTATCAAATAACAGGTAGTTCTACTTTCAACTTTAACAAAGATTTCAGTTTAAGGGTTTCTAATGACATTCAAGTATCTACCTAATACTAGCTAATTTAGCTAACTACAGTGTTATTGTTGAGCAGACAGGATAACACTGAAGAAATGGTGTGTTAAGAGTAGCAGTTCTGATTGACAAGGCCTTAAGCAATCACATCATAATTTTGCATCTGTTCCGTATTTGAGTTAAAAAATAATCCCTGAGTATTATACTATTTCCTCATTCAACCACAAATTACTCCATTAAAATCAAGCCCAAAACCTTAGTCAAAATTTCTTTGAAAGAAAGCCTTTCAGTGGCTCAAGTTCAGAGTGGGTAATAAACCTCCAGCCAGGAAACAATTCTCTAGAAAAGCAAATGTTGCCGAGAAAGCTTCCTGCAACCCTGCTGCCAAAGCACTATGACTCGAGGCAAGCACCGCTGATGCCCCAAATCAAAGCAATGCAAACTGCTGAAAAGAATAGCAGGCAGAAATAAGGAACTTTTTTGCCCAGATGTAATGTTTACATGAGCATTGGCAATATAGCAAGAGGCTCATGAAATCCAGTATCAGGCCTAAGGAGAAAAAACTTTGGTTGGTAGGCAGCATATCAGGTATATTGCCATATCCATGAACAGTAATCATCAATTTTACCTGTAAGAATCAAACTGAACTTTCAGAAGGCACCTCCAGAGAGCGATAAACTATCCTGTTTATCCAGATCCATATATCAGTCGAGACCTGCAGCATTTCTCCTGCTGAATACAAGATACTGTGCTATTTACACAGAGATAACCCACTATTAAGATTCAGCCCTGCGATAATTCCAACTGTAAAAGATGGGCTGGATGTATCTTAGTGAAATAAAGGTTTGTAATATTTAAAAATTTTAGCAAGGAGCTTATCATTGCCTAGCCAAGATGAAGGGCTGGCATCTCTATTTTTCCCTCAATTTGAAAAATTGTACTAAGGTGCACGGCAAGTGCCTGTGGGGGCATGAGAAAGCTCTGCAAGCAAGCAAATCTTCAGAACTGAACCTGAAATGCCGTGCTGTGGGAATCATCTTGAACTGCATTAGTCTGAAAGGAGCACAACACAGTCTGCTCCCAGCACTGCCAGCCTGGGACAGAAGTCTCTTGGAAAGAATTGCTTACCCAGGCTTTATTTCCAACGCAAGCAAAAATATGATAATAGTTCAGCCCAATGAACAGACAAACCACCCATACTTCATAGAAACTGGAAAAAAGTAGAAATAAAAAATCCTCTCTCATTTACCATGAACAGCAGTAGTGATCCAAACACCAGTTTTGGTTCTGAGGTAGTTTTGAAACCACTGTCCCAAGGCAGAAAGCGCTTACACCCCCTCCACTGCCTCTGGACCCAGGCCTTGCCCAGCCGTGCCAGGGGCTGCTCCTTTGGAGCCCCTGGGCTTCACCCCGCGGGGCTCTGCTGCAGAGCACTGTCCTGCTTTGGCAGCGCAAGGGACAACAGGTTTCTACATGACACTGAAGCAGCTAAAAGGGTTTGTGACAATTGGAGCAGCAGTAGGAAAGCGCTCTGGGCAGGAAAAAAGGAAACAGCTGGTGGTGTCAAGGCAGCAGGTAATTTGAGATAAAGCCGGCAGGAGGGAGAGGAAGGATGCTGTGCCCACGCGCAGCCTCTGGCTGTGCCGGCTCTGCAGCCTGCAGCCTCTCTTAACCCCAGCTATCGAAGTTCTCGCTGGAAGCAGAGGCTGCTTCTCCTAACTTTAGCCCTTAAAACAGCCCTGATGCCAAAACCGCCTTGGATTTCTTCTACAAAAAAAGACTTCAGAGCAAGAAAACAGTTAAGCCATGTGCCCTGCACTAGGAATAAAGGAGGAAGATGGGCAGAGAAGGGGTGGTGGGAGAAGCAACAGCTTCGCTAGCTGTCCAAGTGATTTGTGGAGTTATCTTGGATATGTCATTCATCCCCCCGAGCTTAACTTCTTGCTGCAAGTTGGAGTGAGAGCCCCTTTCCTCGTAAAGCAGAAGGAAAGGGCATTGCTGCACACTATTGCTTTGCTGCTGGCCCAGCTATGCACACAAACATTTCATTTTGGAGGTGAGAATAAAATATGAACGTTGCTGCCAGCACAGCAAACTATTTACATCATAACAGCCATGGATATATTTATTCTTGGGTTAAACACCTGAGACTGGTTCTACCTAAACCCTCTTAGTTTCAAGAAGCCTGATATATTTAACTGCCACTCTTAAAAAAATTAAAAATGAGCATTGTAGGTGTTTCTAATTTAAAAGGGGCATAAAGAAGATCAACAAACCTTCACTTCCTCTAGGTTTTAAATGCTTTATTTTCAATTCCTTTTCTTATGTGGATTTTACACTTTTCTTCAGATTTGTATAGAATGGTGGAAAAACGCAGGGGAATTTGATGCTGCAGGTGAACCCTAATACCTTTTTGAAAGCCTTGATTGCTGCACAAGCATGACTGTCAGAGCTGCCACGTTACTGTAGCTTTGCATAGTACTTCACAGGCAAAAAAAGAAATGAACATAAATTCCATGCTTCATGGGGATGTTAATCTTGAGCTCTTACATCTGAATTATGCCAAAGATATATTTATAGGATTAAATTCTCCTGTCAGCTAAACCAACATAAATCTGGCATAATTCCATGATCTGAGAATCCATTGCTAATTAACTGAAATCCCTCCAAATCCAAGAAAATTAATACAACCAAACAATATTAAAAATAGAGTGCAGACTTCTCAGCTAATGCAAGTTCTGCACACTTCCTCTCACATATCACTCTAGGCAAACCCCAAGCAAAGCCAATAAAAATTCAGTCCTAGGTCAAGAACTTTTAATCCCTGCTCTCACTGCTGCAAATCCATACTTACTACTCTGCTACCTTTCTCTCCAAATATTACTCAAATGGAGTTTGTTTTTAATTAAAAAATTTCAATTTTTAATTAAAGAACCCAGATCCAAACCAACAGCTTGTCTGTCTTATGGGCTTTCTGTAGGAATCTGATATCTTTGGAGATACCAAGGATCTCTTTGGTGATGTTTAGGCATCCCGGCTATGAAATTGCATCTGGAAAGTTATTTTGCCCTTTCATGCCTGTTGCTAATTGAAAGTTTTCTGCTTTGGTGGGAGCAGCTGTAGTATGTAGTTGTTGACAAATAAGGTAATTAAGTGGCAACTTTTCTTTACTTCTTTGGAAATTCACCCATTGTTATACTATCTTTTTGGCTGAAGACCACAGCAGCAAATATAAGGAAAAAATTAATTATAATTATCATTTCCAACAAATGTGCTTTCCCTGGGTTCAGTCCTAAACTGTAAAGGCTTTTAGAGTGAACTAGCTAAGCCCCTGCATGCTATTAAGCACATGTATGAGAGAGAGATGTGCTCATGTGCCATGATTAATTACTACCACCAGGACTTAATCAGGAGTGTAAGCACTCTCTCAGGCTGGGCCAAAACACCTTGTTTTATTGTGCTGTGACTAAAATGGACTGATTATTAAAATCCTTCAATTGAGAGTAATCATTAGAGGAATAGGATAAAGTATTTGATTAAGGGAAAGGCTCACTCAATATGAGGCAGCAAAAAAAAAACAACTTTCAACACCTTGCATATGAATTAAAAAATCAGATTTTTTCCAGATTAATTCTGTTGTATGGGATTATAAATCCTGCCTTGCCCCTCCTCTTCTTTTTTAAACTTTTTTTTTGGCTGATCATTTAAAGCATCTATTTCTGTTCATTTACTCTAATTTTATTCTGTTTTACCTATTGTTTATTGAGCAATTTCAATATTCTGATTTTATATAAGACTTTACTCTTAGTCAGGAACTGCAGTCTGTTATTACAGCAATCAAGGCAGTTCATTCTGACAAATGTATATCAGAAAAAGACTGCCGTGACTTTGAAATATTGAAAGTGACTGATAACATAATGTGTGAAGCAGAATAAATGCATACAAATGGAAGTTTTAGCTGAGCAGTCAAAGTAAGAACTAAATACAGTGTCAGAGCTCTGCACTGAAAGCTCTTTATGCGGGTGGTTACAACAGCAAATTACTAAATGCACTTTGCAAAAGTGTTTTATGAATAAAGTGGTGAGCACACTTCTTCCTTGGCCATATCTTCTTTTTTTTTTTTTTTTTTTTTTCCCTTGCTTGCACTTAGTCATAAAGCAGAATGAAGTCATGTTAAAGTACAAAACCTGACTCTGGAAAGGCACTATGTTTTTTAGAAAACTCATCAAATCTATGACAGCTAGGATCAGGGCTGTGCTTTATTTTGGGCTAACCTAACCTGACTAGCACTAAAGTAGCGTATAAAACACATTGTGCAAACAAGAGTCCCCAAAATATCCAACTGGTTCATGTTAGCAAATACTTCTATCTCTGTTGACCCTGCAAAACCTACAGAGTGAAAATGTACTTGTTTGGGAGACCATTCTGACCAGGTCAGTGCTAGGGACTAAGTCTGTGAAATATTTCAAGGGAAATTTGGATCAGACTGGCACAGCCTGGTTAAACACACCTGCTGCCTGTGTCTGGGTTTCGAGGTGCTGCAACCTTGTGCTCCTTGTGCTCATGTCAAGACAAGCTGCAGCAGCACTCTTCCTCTGCTTGGCTTGGGCAGAGGCTCTGTAAAACCTGCAGCAACAGAACAGCTGGATGTGTGCTCCAGGTGTCTACGTGCCTGCTTCCCATGACTCAAACTTTTAGGGGCTCTGATACGCAGCACAGCCCAGCTGGGCTATATGGTAACTCAAACACACAGCACAGAAGTTTTCCAAAGCCACTTTATGCTTACACCATGCCAGATAAAAATCTTGACACAAGCCTCTCTGCAGCTTAGTGCTTTAGTTGCCTTGCCAATACCAAGTCTTCCTCAGGATTTGGACAGAGCTCCTTAAGACCTCTCAATTCCTCATCCCTGGAGCATTTTTTTTGTAAAGGCTACGGAGGTCCCATGCATTCAGAGAGTAAAAGCTTCCCCACCCCATCTTCATCTTCCAACTAATCCAGTCCTCCACAGCACTCAGACATACCGGTGACCCTGCTGGGGACACTATCTGACTGCTTATCCTACTTTCCAACTGATTGCTCTGGGGAGCCGCCTACCTGACAGCCTTACTCTGAGACACAGCAGAAAATTTCCCTGGGTTGTTTCCTTAGATTTTTGACTTTGCTAATCCTCCCCCTGCATGGAGCTGGGCAGCAAGGAAGGCTCCATTTATTCACTTCCCCATAATCATTCACTAGTACCCATTTCCTCTCTCCATGGTGCCTCTCTTTTTTTCTCCCTCTGTCCCTGCAGCTAACTTTCTTCCTCCTCACATCCTATTTCAACAAGGGAATACACCTCTGCTAAAAACCCTGTTAGCACTCTTCCTTGTCTCTATGCTCTGGAGACTTTCCCCGTACTCTTTTTTCCTTTTCCTACCTTCAAACATTACTGAGGTCATCAAGAAAAGCTAGCACCTTCCCTTGCCTACCAGCGATTCAAGGATGGGTGACAAATAGCAGGTAGGTGTTTTATGGCAGGGGAAATCTCTGCAGGCTGAGGTAGCCCCTGGTGCAGCAGTTCCACAGGAAGAAGCAAAATTTTAACTAGGGCATGGATAAATCTCTCCATTTGTTATATCATCAAGTTCACTATTTACCAGATAATATTGCAACTTTGAAAACAAGCTTTATTTTCAGGCAAAAGCATTTCATTTTTATCTGGAAAACAGGACATGTTGAAGACTAGCTTTATGGTCCACCTAAAGGTTAATTACCTTTTAAGCCAAAAAAATGTATTAGGAAAGATCTATTATTCTCTTCTGGTTTGCTACTCTTGCTCATTTTAACTGAAATAAGTTGACCAGTGTTTTGAACATCTTAGGGCAAGAGTAAGGAACTTTTGTCATGTAGCACTGGTATGGGGTAGGTGAGATAAACCCTTATTTGTGGTTACTATGGTTCTGTCATCAAGACAGCTGCATGACTGGATCCTTCCTATTATCAGGGAAAGCTCTGCACTAATTTTCCACACCACTTGAAGGCAACTCTGTTGCTCAACTCAGTTGGAGTAAGAAGTTAAACCTGTTTTTCTCAAGACTGATGTTCATAAACATACGAGAAGGTAGTCAGAAAACAAAAAAATGTACTACAGGAAAATGTGCATTAGTAGCAAACCTAATATCTGCTTCAGGAACTCATAAAAAAGGCAAGTTCTTGAATGGAAGCCACTAACTGAGACTTCTTTTAGCTTTACTGTCATCAGATTTATAACCAAGCAGTTTCAAATCTTGCAGACATGTACTTACTCTATAAAACTTTAAAACACAAGAACAACTCAGTTTACAATAAATATTGCTTCTATATAGATGGATGAACCACACTACTTCCACTGACTGTATTGCACACGTGTTGCTGGGTAATATCTGGTCGTTTTACATGCCAAGTGTGAGATGCCTAAGGCTATAGAGGTGGATAAAAGGTAGTAAGAAATAGCTTGCAAAGTGATATTTGCTGTTTCCTTTGGAGTGGTTCATGGGTAATGATTGGGAATTAATATGCATAAACAGCTTACCTGGCTTGCTTTTCTGAAACTTCGAATGAAGTGCTCTTTCTGAAAGTGAGCATTCGTTAGGAAAAAGAGAAGGCATGAAGCTGTCTTTTTAATGGCACCTGTTTTCCAATGTGCAGCAATTCCTTCATCACAGCATCGTTTGGATGCGAAGGTAACTTCCCATGATGAAGCTGGCAGGCAGCTCTCTGATTCTCATAGCCCTATGCTGTATGAATGCAAGAACATCTAAGGCCTTTCCCTTATGAGTTTCTTTCTCATCCCTCATCTCAGTGTTGCAACTTCAGGATCCTTTAACTTATCTCATTAATTAACATTATGGTATATTTAAAAAGCCCACTAATCTGCTCGCTGCCTTTATGTGTTTTCATTAATTCATTTTCCATTGTGTGCACGTTATAAACGTCAGACCTGCTGCAGAATATTTTAACCCACCTCTTCAGTTAATATTGCAGCAAATTAAAAAGTTGCTAAAGTCTGCGTTTCTGTAGGTGTTTCCATCTCTTTCAACTTCTAATAATGAATTTACTGTGAAACCTGCAAGCACCAGATGTACACCATCAGGAATCAATAAACCTATTTTTCCTGCTCTCACAATGTGATGTGTGGGAGCCACAGCTCCTCTGTGGTCCTACAGCCAGCAGCCCCCACCAACAGGTGAGATGTGAATAGATAATAAAGCGAGGAAACAATTATGATGACAGTGCAGGAATCTTCAAAACCTGCAGCTCTGTATTAGGCAGCTGGTGGAGTAGAATGCAAAGGAACAACATCGGATCATCTGGTCCTTGGGGAAAGTATTAGCAATGTGCTCATATAGGACTACAGAACACTTAGCTTGGATCAGATGGCAGTGGGCTTGGTGGAAAAAGGAAGACAGAATAATGGTGGGACAAAAGCTTTCTGCTAGGGCTTTATATGAAGTAATGGATGCCATTTTAAAAAATCATAATGAATCTACATGTTTTCTTAAAATCTATTTGATGTTACAGGTCTGCAGCCTGGATTTGGTGATCCGGGAGTGGGCTGTGCAGAACGCGACCACCGTGTAGCTCTGCCGGGGCAGGCAGCTGTCTATCTGAGCAACACTTCCAAAAGGTGAGTTTCCCAACATGAAGGACAATTGCAGTTTATCTTGGAGGACTTGGGTCAGGAAAAAGGAAGGTGGACATAATTTGAGACCTGGAGCCTGGTGCAATTCATAGTTTTTCCCCTACTAGTCTAAAATAGACAGCAAAAATTAATGACAGACTTACTTTGGATGGTTATGAAATATTACATTGGTGTGTTACTACACCATTTTTTTTCTTTAGTATCCTGGTTACCTAAGAAAATACCTTGCTATTATGTGCTACTCTGAAGTTAAAGCTTTTATTAACAGTGACTATACCTGAATCAGTCAAGACTGGATTCTCATGTTAGATTGCTCAGAAATCTGGAATTAATTTTAATTTCTTTTCCTCTCACTAATGTAATTTCAGTTATGTGAACTTCTGACATGATCTAAGGGCAGGCTCTAGGAATTAGAGTTTTCAATTTAAATTTAGGAGTCTGCTTGAAGTTCACTAATTCTCCCAATTTGCCGATTTTTCTAACTTTCTGGAATAAGAAGAAAATAGTTCTTTGGGCAGGGATTTTACTAGCTTCCCTGCCATATTTTCCAGAATGTTACAAATATACAGCTCAGAATGACATTTTAATTCTAAGCAAATAACTGAGGCAAAGCAAAGCAAATCTGAGGTCTTACTAAGGCATCAACTGTTCTGTAGAAAATCACTGTATTTAATCACGAAAAATTCAACTATATCATTATTGTGAGTCCTCTGCAAGATTAGGATGTAATCCAAGACTTCTATCTTCCCCATGAATGCTAAAGATAAATCAGGGAGTAAGGAACACTCTCTTGGGTCTTAAAAAAAAGACCAAAACAAACCCTCCAAAAAACTCAAAACAACAAAAAACCCAACAACAAACCAACACCCAAAAATGAGAAGGGGAGGATCTTCTCAAAGAAAGGGGTACATAGTCCCAGGGACTCAGAAAAATAAACCAATGTAGTTAGGAAGGAAGTCATTTTCCTTGCACTGGAGTCTTTGGACATCGGTGACCTCCAAGACACAGAATGAATATCTAAGGAGACAGAATTAATAGTGAGGAGACAGGAAGAACACGTATTTATGACTCGGGGAAGCAACTTTCTAAATCTCAAGATTTTGCTGATGAAATAAAAAAAAGGCAAGAGAAAATCCATACCTTTTATTTAAAGCATATTGCTAATGATTTACTAAGGGGGAGTCTGAAAGGCTACACGATGGCTCTCTTCCTTGCTTCCAAAGTTCTGGACATCTGAAAGTGCAATATTGCTGCTAGTGTTGTTTCTTTAGAATTGCCATGAAGAAATTATTATAAATTTCCATTTATTTTCCCCCTAGGACAGAAAGAAGTGACTGGCTTCTCTAGCAGCAACACAAATTCTTTGCGACCTTTTGTGATTTATGCCAAATTCAATCTGAGGTTTCTCCAGAAGCTGTACCTTCCATACACGATGCCATCACATTCCTCACCTGTCACAGATGACCACTAGGAGGTATGCAACTGCTGCTTCTTTTGGCACACACACAACCTGAAGTGTTTGTAAACTTGTGTTTGGCCAGGGTGAGTGCCATTCAGAGAAACATAGCTGATGAACAAATAAGAGTCCCATACTGTGAATTCCAAGGGCGATCTTGTCTTTTTCTTTTCTATTGTCACTGTTTTCTTCTATTAATATTTAAAAGTCAAGTCGTTGGGGCAAAACACACGTGGATGCTCTTGGGATATGAGGCATGCAAAACAATTATGGCTTTCTTTTCAGTGGTACTGGGTGTTGACAGCTTCTAGTTACTTAAGTGAAAAGCTGGCTGCTGGCCTCTGGTGAGTATGAAATTTGTGTTTCCTTTCCCTCTGCTTCTGATGTGCTGTGTGGCCAGGACTGTAGTGCAGAAGAGGGTCAGCCAGTAGAGGAAGTGGGAACGTGAGCATATCCGAGTGTTTTGCTGCTACTACCTGCTTGAACCCCACTAAAAGCCAGCCAACAGCACAGCACCTGAGCCATTGCTGCTGCGCTGCAGGAGGCACAGACATCCTATGAAATATTCTTAAAAGAGTTTGCAATTATATTTATACCTCTCGGGTGCAATGGATGTTTTAAAGTTTAAGGCTGAAAAGACTCCTTAACAGGTGTCAAATTTAGTGTCAGCACACAGTTCCTCATGAATCAAATGACACATCCTCTTCAGACTCTTCTAGGAAATTTGGAAGTTCCTTTTGCTAACACCCCTGTCATTACCTTGAAAGAAAAATTATAAAGAAAACTGACACACTGCTATTGCTCAAAATTTAAGTTTTACTGGCAAAGAAAAGAGGACAGAAATGTACCTGAGCACATCAACTGGCTACCTAATGGCATGGCCAGATGTGTTTGTTAAGATCTGCAAGACATGAATGAATTCATCAGAATGCTATGACAAAGCCGTCATTCAAATATTACCCAGACTATTTTCTACATTATTGGTGCTACAGCCACACACTGATTTTCAGGATGGACTTGAAGCACCTGTTTTCAGAGAGCATTAGGCAGAGAATGGCCACAGGTGCTGCATGGGACCCCAGCTGGCCACTGCCATCCCAGTGCAACAAAAAGCCAATCTAATTCTGCAGCCAGACCACTCACTGCTGCTCATGTCTTTGTTTTGGTCTAGAAGAGATTTTACACATGTGAAAAAGAAAGGTCTCAAAACCCAGTTTCTTTGCAGTGCTTTCAGCTGCTTACCCTCTTCCTGCACTAAATCGTACATACACAGAATGCTTTTTTGATGGCATATTGATATTGCACTTTGAACAGTACAAATTTTCTGATCAAAAACTTTTTTATTCATCCCCAGAATGTTTGATTTCCTTGAGTCTGGAAAGAATAATCTTGTACATAGTTTCATCTTCTGTGGGGTGGTTGGAATTAGTTTTGTTAGAAGCCCAGGAAATGTGAATGGAGTTTCCCAGTGGCATGCAATTTGCCACATCTCCACTAGTATTTCACTGTAACCAAATTTGCATCTGTAAAAAAAAATTGATTTTAAATTGTATAAGTTCAAATATGTGGGAGCACTCACTTTTCTCTCTAAAGGGCACAGGTATTACCTTACACTTGTAAAAATTACAAACACAACATGAACTAATGCAAGCAAGTGTACCTCAATGGCAGCGCATTCCTGTATGATGCTTAATGGCATCAATTTAAAATCAAATAAATATTGAACCTTTTGAGTTAATTTAGCTGTAGCCTAATATAAGCATTTTCACTTTCTGGTTCCTTGGTAACTGGAGGCTCATTCCGCACTGGGAGGACCACATCCTATGCAGATACACAGGCACTAGCGGGTAGCAGCACTTTGAGGCTGGAAGCAGGGTGGCCGTCAGCACTGGCTCCACACCATGCTCAGGGCACTGCAGCTTGTGTGCTTCTTCAGTGATGTGGGTATCAGACAACCTACTGGCCATCATCTGCATTCCTACACAGGTACATGTCCATGAGAACCATCACTGCAGCTTTTGCTCTCACAATGTTATCGGTTGTTTCAGGATTCTTTTTTGCACCTCATGAACTGCCTATTTTATAAAGGGCCACACCATCACCATCAGTTACGGGAGGAAATGACATTAGGGAATTTAAGTTTTGCAAGGCCCTTGATGTGTCTTGATGGTGCTGCAGCATTTCAAACTGATCACAGGTTTAATGCCTTTAAGTAGCCAAACTGATGCATAAACTCCCATAGAGACTGGACAGCCTCATAGAGCGGGTGAATATCGTTGCCATCCCCAAAGGCCACAGTATTTTGTATGTGTTCATCCCTGCAGAATAACATAGCAGACATCCCAAACAAAGAGCGTATTTGGAAATCCTAAATGCCTAGACTTTACTACAGTGTTATCTTGACAGCAACTCATGTCCCACAGCACTGGAGAGAAGGTATGAGTGTTTACATCTCTATCTCTTGTCCCGTTTCTCTGGGAATCACCTGAATGTTCAAAAAGGGTAATGAAAAGCCTTAAACTCATGCCCATGCTTCCTACACTGAGACCAAAATCTCCTGTGTGCTTGCCAGACCTTTTATAGCTACACTCCAGTGACTTAACACTGTGCAGCTTTTGGATTTATATGAAATTTCCTAAAAGAAAAGCCCTGTATTTTCACATAAATGCATTTATTTTGGGAAAGATCAAGAAATGTTAATATATTTCAAACCAGTTCCCTACTGCATTAAAGAATGTGAAATATTCATGTGAACATGCGCTAATCCTACCCAATGAAATCTATTTCACTCTCTATTTAGCACACAGGTTGCAGCAGCTGAAGGTTGCTCAGTCTTTTCATTAGGAAGAAAAGTAAGGATGATTTGTGAAAACCATGTAAGTAATCATAAGGAACAGCACTGAAGGTACCTTGTAAGCTACCTTGTAAACATGCTTTCTCTTTCATGTGTTTGCTTCTTATATGGTGTTTCTTAACTTCAAACTGTAAATTTATATTTATAGGCATAATTAGAAGTGTGATATAATATGCTTTTATAATAAAAGAATAAAAATTTAGGGGGCATCACAGACATTTTCAGAATGTATACCTCAGGTTCTCTAAATTTGCTAGTAGGTAGCATCACTGCTAGCAAGTTCCAATTTCTCTGTTCAACCATTACTGCTGATAATGTAATGAGTTACTCTTCATCAGTGCTAAGTTCTGCGTATCCATCCAGACCCTCCTGTGGCCCAATATCTCAGAAATAATCCCTTTCTTCATCCACCTGAACTCTGATAAGTATGGCAGAGAATGGAAAATGAGGAGATGGGAGTGCCTATGATACCTGATTCCACCAGGGAAAAAATATGACCTTGGGGAATTCATTTAAGTTCTTCTTATGCTACGAGTTCCCTATGCATTAAATGGAAATGACATTTACTGTCTACTGAGAGGTGTTAATATTTAAATATTACTTCGAAGATCTTCAGATAAAAAGAGCTATATATGTGCAAATTTTTATGCTTCTTTCTGCTTTCCTACACCTTCAAGATATAATAATACACTGAAATGCTGAAATTTTGTTATGAAATAAAATTGTACTTGGAAATGTCAGGCCTGCACAGACCAATGATCCAGAAGTTGCTAAAGGCAGTGTAACAGAAGAAGACATAGCGTGGCCTCTCCAGGTACTGAATACTGCGACGAAGATGAAAATCGCTTACCAGAACTAGCTGTGACCATTTCTTCCCCCAAGTACTGAGAACTATAACAAGTACATAAATGATGTCAGTCCCTAAGGGGCAGTTTCGATACATCCACCTTGACTTGGACAGTGGTGGTGGTAGGGATGAAGAACGCTCAGCTCTGCAGGCATGAGCCATGCCATGCCATTTGGCAGGTTCACTGTACTTAGTAATTAAGACACAGCCTATGAAAGTCCCCTATGCCTTCAAATTTTTATACTCAAACCTACATGGGGCATGCTCTGAAGAGAATAACTTAACACCTTGACTAGCACCTGATATCTTTAACAGCTGGAAGCATTTCTTAGGAAGATTGCAGGAAGAAATTTTACTCCTTTTATTTACACGGAGACCCTGAATACTACAGAGCCAGAGATTTTTATTAGAGCCAGTCTAGTCATGGCTGGGGTATTAAGGTATTAAAATATTCAGTAAATAATTGCCTATAATGCTAGTTGTAACATATAAAGCAAATATAGGTTTAATTGAAATTAAATTTAGCCAAAGCACTCAAAACATAGAACAGATTCAAAGAATTTGTCTTCTCTGTTCATTCTGAATCTGCATATTGTTACTTATCGACTGCTTTTTTCCCCCTATTTTATTCTATGAACTGGAGGCAAAGGCAATAGCCTGAATGAAGTGTGTTCATATGACGTAGTGGTTTATGTACATTATAGCAACCACTGAAAAGAAATTCCATCACAGTAACCGTAAAATTTTTTTTCATACCTCTAGCACAAAAGATTACAAACTGGGTAGAAAGAACAGGTTCAGAATGAGAAGGATTATGAGACTAGCCCACACTTTCTCCTAAAAGCACAGACCACAGGTATTACAATTTTAAAATGTTTGTTGTTTTTCACATTCCACACTCATCTTGATTTAGGAATCAGTAACAAGAGTGGAGCATAAATACTGCAAAGGC
Source organism: Tapera naevia (assembly GCA_033556795.1). Classification (NCBI taxonomy): domain Eukaryota; kingdom Metazoa; phylum Chordata; class Aves; order Cuculiformes; family Neomorphidae; genus Tapera; species Tapera naevia. The sequence continues at coordinate 10,590,447 of JAUMJJ010000034.1, read as the reverse complement.
AAAATATGTACAATTAATTTAGCATTACTGATCTTTGTAGAAACACAGCACCAGAAGCATCTCTAGATATCTCACTTTTGTAGTCCAAGAGATGGATTAGTATTTCAATAAGCATCTAAGCTTTTAGGTACTAATAGAGGTCTCTTCACTGAAACATCAAATGTTCTTTTTCACCCCCTTCCGTTTTTCCATCAGGGTCCAAGTTTACTTTTTTTCTCTTTAAGAAAAGGCTTCTGTAATAGGAAGAGTGGAGTTATGTTGTACCTCCATGATAAATGAATCAACTCTTTCCTCATTTTCCTGCTAATGAAGTTTGGCCTATCTTGTTAATGTTTACCAAGGAAAACAAGAACAATTTGAGTAAGAATGACATGAAGTATATTTAATGTAGTTTCTAGAAAGGGGAATACCAAAGAAATGAACGCCTATGTAAGAAATGAAGTGGTTTGCAAGCAAAAGATGTTTGCCCTTCACACAAAATTAAATTAAAAGAAGAATCTGGAGCTGAGAGACACCTTCTCTTAGGACCTGTTCCTCCACTGAACCCTTACCGTTGTGAGAAAACATCTCGGTAGGGACTGCCGTGCTGCAGTGCGATCCCATATCCTCTGTCTGCAACAGTGTTCCCAACCGTGTAAAAAGAGCAGTCTGCGTCGTTGATGGCCACGTACTCCAGTACCGCTGCATCCCATACAAAGGCGTAATTGCCATATTTCACCTGCAATAAACAGAGGAACAGCTCAGACTATGGACAGTTAAGTACAAAAGGAGGTCAGTGCACCTAAAAATGGGGCAGTTTCAGCACAGTCCGTTCTTTAAAGACAGTGAAGTTTAGGTGCCCAACAGCTATCAGTACAAAAAGTGCACTGTGACTGGTGCCACGCAGTGCTTTGGCTGAGCACCTCAGCAGAAATGGAAGAGATGTGATCTGAGAACAACACGCCATCAGTGAAACACTGCTGTGCAGAAACTCTACTGGCAAACATCAGGCTGCTTCTACCAATTACCAAAACCTACCTCAAATCCCCATCTCCCCCCCCCCCCCCCCCCCCCCCCCCCGCCATCTTTTCCTTAATCTGTTAAAACAACCATTTAGAGGGAAGGCAGATATTCAGATTTGGAGAAACGTGGGAGGGTAGGCATCCAGCTTGAAACTGTCATTCAGTATGGTCCACATTTCAGTCATGCTTCAGGTTGCACAGATGGCTAGAATGCCCATTTGTCTTTTGGGCTTTGTGCATGATTATGGGCAAGATCAGGTGAACTAGATTTTTGGTGATTATTTTTCTCAGCATAAAAGGTTTTCACATATCCTCAAAGACTTCTGTACAGAAAGATCACGTAAGACATTTTAACTGTTTGATTAAGATAAATCCAAAAGAACTCATTATCTTGAAAAGCTTTTAAAGTAACATTTTACACTCAATTTACATTTGAAACAGGTTCATATTTTTATTTCCATTTAAATATATGGGATGCATACAAAATTTCAGCATTTATTCAGAAGCAAGCTTTAAAAAAATACAAATTCAGTTTAAACAAGTCCTTCCCTATCTCAGTGAATTTCCACTATCTAGTCAAATCATGTTTTTCTGAAAAAACACAATCTCTAGCTTCTCTACCAGATCTTTGACCAGTTTTCTGTTTCATTGGTCTCTATGTCAGACCTGGAGAATCACATTGCTTTTTTTTCCTGAGCCTCTGCTTGGCTTCACTCAGTGCTTTCCCCTATGCCATATTTAGCCAACTAAGCTGTAAAACTACACTGAACTCATTGACTTTGTACATCTAATGGGAATAAATATGTGACAGCTAAGCGAAAAGCAAACAAAACACAAAAAGGCCATCTGGGGCGAGGCAATCCAGAGAGAATTCAAAACCAAGTCAGCATATCAAAATAAGCAATGTCAGTACATCAGTTAGATTAGACTTTGACAATGCAGATTATGTTTTCAAAGACTGTTTACATATAAAAGCTACTGAAGCAAGCCACACCGGCTGCTTGCTCACGAGATGTAGTGCACAAGGAACGACTGCATTTGGGACATATTCCTTTTCATGCATAATCAATCTGAACTGAATACTTCCTATTTCCATTTGTAGGCACAGTACAGGGAGGATATGTGCAGATTTTGGAGCAGAAAGGGAGCCATGTTGTCTGTGGACACTGAATGATCAAAAAGATAAAAAAATATCTTTTCAAAATACACGCACACAAATGTCAGACTGTATGAGTTTTAACCTTCAGGCTCTGAAAAAGGTCGAAAATTTTTTTTGCCTCCTTGTAGTTTATATCTTTATAAATAGCCAGGGAGTAAGTGATAGAAATAAACTCACTGTTAACAAACAATACAGTTTGTACGCTTGTCTTACAGGCACTGCAATTCACAGAACTCTTCCTAACTTGGGTTTGCACCAAGGCACTTACTCTGATCTTCCTACAGGCATCACTTGGCTAAGAAATAGAGAGCATGACTGCAAAAAAAAGGCCTTCCTAGGAGCATTTAGAAGCATAAAGACTCAGCCTGAAAGAGAGTCATGATGTGCAGGCAGCAACAGAGGGAAATAGAAGACAAAAGCAGAAGATCAGAAGCAGGGAAATGAATCCTGAAAAGGACGAGGTGGACTTTCCAAACAAAGGAATTAAGGAAAAGTGGGGTTCAAAAAGAAGAGTAATTTTGCATGTGGCGAGATAATCTTTGAGGTGATGGCAAGAGCAGGGGTTTATGTTTTGACACCCGCATTTGTCCTAACCTGTATTTTTAACATCCTAGCACACTGAATTCACCTAAGTGCTTGTAAAGAGACTTATCAGCTGCTCAGCTGGTCAGGAAAAATTCTCTTGATTTGGTTGCCTTGCTGTAAAACAACTTGCAGTGAGAATATATAAAAGTGGTAAAAGCACTTACTGTCAATAATACCTTTGATGAAGTGGTATACATAAGATCCTTAGAGCAGACCTGATAATACCACAGCTCAGGTTCCCACAAAGATATTACTTTTCATAGATAAGATCACAGTGAGCCTCAGTTAAAGTTCATGGGGCAGTAAAGAGATTGAAGAGCCAGAGGGATCATCCCAGCCATCTATCTTCAAAAGATGACTGTTCCATGCAATAAAATATATCCTTTTTAGCATTTCTGCCCTATCCATTTGCAAATCTAGGGAATTCAAATACATAGAGCAAACCTAAGTTGCAATTGTCATGCTTGCAATCACTTTCTTTATGTAACTGCTCCTCAGTCTAACAGTTTTCATTGCGACTCAATGTATTTATTTTTTTTTTAATAATTTTCTTAAGTCATTCCTAGTTATTTTTCCTTTTGCAGAGCCAAATACTGTCACTTCAGGGCTAAAACCTTTCAACTATTGATGAGCCGTTCTGCTACTTAGCTGGTTATAACTTTCTTTAATCTTTCCTTGCAAATCTACCAGTTAAGTCCTCAGCATTCCCTTTTTAGCACACCCTTTTTCTGAGAGTCATAGTCTAAATTGTCTGCCGATAGATCTTTCACACAGCTTAAAACTGGTTTTAGCCTAAAGATCTAAAAAGAACATTTTGCTGGAGTACAGCATATCTGAAACACTACTGATATTTTACAGATTTGCACCAACAAATAAGTGGTAGCTATTCTGTGAAAAGGGAGGATGATGCTCTGTGTGAAACGAGAAGGGAATTTCAGAACAAAATGTTAATTAAAAATGTACATCCTTCTCTCTCTCCCTCCTACTATTAGAAGCCCACATTTTGTAGCTTTCTGATAGCTATGCTGAAGACTTCCACTTCGGGATTCAAAATGAAAAAAAAATTCCAGCTCTGCACCACGAGTGAAAGTTAAGAAGCTTACAGTCAGTCAATTATAGGGACTAAATGAAAGTAAAATCTCCTTGGAAAAAGAAATGCTTCTTTGTAATACTTATAACTCACTATGCACAGAAGATCCGCATCCTTGATTCTACATTTCTACATCATTACATTGGCATTTTGTGTTGAGATAACATTGCAGGACAGTAGCAAATCTGAATGCTGTTCACACATGACCGTGCAGCCAAGGATTGCGAGGGAAGCGTTCATAGAAGGGCAGTGTATTATCATTCAGCAGCAACTCCAGCTTTCCAGTCAGCGAGGACATGGAGAACTGACACTTCAGTCTCCTTCTCCGTGGCATCCTGCCTGTCAGTATGGCAGAGGCTAAAAGATTTTTGATGTGTCTGATGACTATTGCCATAGGAAAAAAAATATTAATTACAAGCAAAATTGAATCTGTTAGTTGTTCATCAGGGTACTTTGAACTCGTGCTATGCTGGTCATTAAGTGAAACTGGGAGGTATGATATCAGATAGAAATGCTTGAGCTGACCATGGTTTTGTGAGCAATTCCAAAGGACTTACTGTAAAAAAGCTGTTACACAGAACAGGGGCTGTCAGCACACAGATGATAAAACTATTTCTACAGGGCTGCTATATTTCTATTTTCAATCACTGCACATTTATGAGTTTTTTATTTGCTGAAACCCTGCTATATGCTACTAGTTAAAATTTATCTTTGATGACTAAACCAAAACCCAGCTGAGTTATATGAGTAAAGCATTTAAAGCCATTACACTGTTGCATATGCACATATTTTATGCCAACATGGATGTGGGTAGTATTTCTTCTTACAGCTAACCTGTTCATGCAGAGCAGACTGAGGAATGTATTTGTGTACAATGCCAGCATCCTAGCCACATTATAAATCTATGAAAAAAATAATTGTAAGTAAACAACAAACAACTACTGCAATTTTCATACTTGAATTCTTGAACAATATATTTTCTTTATTTGAAATTCCTCTAAAAGAAATTGAAAGAATCCTCACAAAAGAAAAAATGTACACAATAGGCTGCAGGTTAAACAGAACTGACAGTTATTTTTCCTGCAGATCTCTCTAATATATTTCTTCATACACAAAATATGTTACCTTCTATAAAAACAACACAAATTTTAAGGCCAGAGAAATCTTAAGTTTCAACTGATTACAATTATATTAATTTCCTGGAAGAAAATCTGTAAATTATTAGAAGCACATTTTCTGAATACCCTGTGCCTACACCGTGGTGGTACAGTGGTTATGTTTTTTTCTATTAATTTCCGTTATGAGACAGGCTCCATCCTTCCCCTCTGAGCACTGCACACCTTCCCTTGCTTCTGAAGCTGTCAGTTGTATTTTAGCCAAGAAAACACGAATACAAACAGAGTCTTCCACAGCCTAGCAGCAGTGACTCCAGCTCTGACCTAAAACCAGTCATGTCACTGATTAATCACCTGCTCCATACAGAACTTTGAAGGTCATGTTCTCCAATATGGACCATTCCACTGCACTGACTACACGGGGGAAATACACCATCCCTATTTCTATCAGTTGGGACCTGAGACCAGCCTATATAAACAGTGAGATGAAATTTTTGACATAATCTTGGTATATTCAGCAAGCGTGCAGTAGCTGCAGACTGCAGGTTGGGCTCTGCTCTACAAAACAATTTCATCAATGTTGCTATTACATGAGGAATTAAGAAGAGGGAACCAAATAGAATAAACACTTGCAAATACATGAGTGAGAGTTAATATACACAGTGTGGATATTGTACACTAAAATGAGAAAAAGCAAAGATAAAATTTGTTGTGGAAGCTTAAGTCTAGATTTTCGTGTTGTCAGATGTTGCCGAACAGCTTAGTGGAATTCGTAATTGAGATTTTTTTTCAGCAGAAGGGAATGGAAACACATTGATGTCCATAAACCTCTTGCGAGATAAGTTGCTTTGTATTGGACTGAAGCAGAAGTCAGATCTGACTTCAAATAAATTCTCTTTTGTTAATTTGTTTTCCTCCAGGGACCCAGGTTTCAAGTTTTGGTTTTGTTAACAAAGGGCATAATTCTGGCTAACTTCTGTTTGGATCCTAGCGAAATAAAAATCTCACATTTCGGCTTTGTTGGATAAAACTAAATCCACTAATTTAGAGTTCTATCAAAACTAAACTTTCTGTAGTTCTGAAATACAATGTTGGAGCTTCTTGCCCCATACTCCCTTGCAGGTCATTATGTGTGGCTTACCTGCATAACTTAAGAGCAAAATGCAATCATGCAATCAGGGAGGCAGAACACGAATCTGTCTGACAGCTCTCTGCAGTGCATGATGAGATTTGGATTCCCATGGTGGAATTAAAATTTCTATGTAAATAAAACTATATTCAGTCATCAAGGTAAGCAGCTAATTCAATACTACTACTACTACTACTGCTACTACACCCTTTAGGATGTAATTTTGCAGCGTCTATAGAAAGCTACTTAAATTCAAGGGGCACTACTTAACAAACATTGAAACTTTTCTCCATACTTATTCAAACAGAATTGTGCTGAATCATTTCTAAAAGTGTTATTGAGCAAGCATCCAGGAGAGAACAGCAGCAGGAAATGAAAATTCCACAAGCTTAGGGGAAGAAAGAAGAGGTTAGAAATCTCAGCCTCATTTCCTCTTCAGTATGAAGTTTATCTTTCATTACATTGCCATATCAGCTTCAATGGCATGTCTATTTGCTCCAGATAAAAAGTCATCAGGAAAAGCATTAATTTCTCATATGCAGCCTGCCACCAAGTTCTTGAGAAAAGCCTTATGATCACACAGTCACTTCTTACACTGGGCAGACCTTGAATAATTTATCTGGAATTAGAAGAATTATTCAGGTATGAGAGCTCTGTAATGAGAGGGAGCCTTTTTGCTAGATTTTTTTCCAGCGCTTAGTGTATTCACATTTTCCACTGTAATTAAATACATCTTGTAAGAAACTAACAAGCAGAGCAAAACAGAGCTGAGGCCCATCAAAGGTTCATTTTCTGAGGGCAGTGGGAGAACAGAGCCAGCCCCTTCTTCATTTAATCACAGCAAAGCACTAAAAAGGCAGCAGATCATGCTGATCGCTGACATGCAGCTGAACCACTGCTTCATTACAGCTAACAATTTCAGATGGAAGAGAAACAGAAGAAAAAAAAAAACAGGAAAAAAAGCTCAGCTTTTTCAAAGTAGACCTTTGAAAGGGAAGGAACCAATTTTTTTTTTTTAATGCCAGCTTCTCAGTTATTTTACGGCAACTTAGTGGTGCAGATACTAATGGAGACTATTTTAAGGGTATCACCAGTGAAGGTCATACACAAAATGATATGAAACACTTCAGGTTCCTCTAAAATTTATAGTAGTCAAGTGGCAGTCTCAATAATGAAGTAAATTTAAAACAACTGTCACTAAAGTGACTTCCCACTTCTGATAATGTGTATTTTTGTGGCAGCTAATTCCCAATAGAAGATCATTTAAATAAGGAAATGTACACAGACCAATCTCAATTTGGTTGAAAAACTAAAATTCTGTGGATTAAAGTATCATGGAGAAGATAAATGAAGGTATGTTTAGAGAAGTAGCACCCCTCTTTAAATGAAATCAGTCCAACATGATACTAACTGAAGGGTTCTAGCCCCTGTTCTTAGAATAGAAGCAAAGTCAATCTAATCACAATTCTTGGGCAGCATTCCCTATGCAAAGAAATAATTAATGAATACCAGCTCCAAGGATAGGAAAAAACATCCAAAGTCAAGAAACTACTCATCAAAACCATTCATCATCTGAAAAAAAACTTTCACCATAAGAAAATTCTTTGCAAAACTATGCAGTAAAAGCTCATTTGAAAAAATACAGTTTCATTTTAGAAACATATTTTAAAGAAACTGATGTAACTTTCAGTTTTTCATATTCTTGTACAAAACCTGTGACCACTTTCATAGTGGTAACAGGATTCAATATGTCCCACTAATCACACAAAAGAATTTAACTATCTTATTTTGAACCAATTTTTCCTTCTCTCTTTGGTAAGCATCTCCTACCCAGATTTGGATGGAGCCGGCTTGGTACTAAGAATCTGAAACAATATTTTGACTGTCCAAAAGAAATGATTCCCAGCCTCTCTTTGCCCTCCCTCTGAAATTACATTGCACAAAAATTTAGCATGTTTCCCCTCATTTTGGTAGCCTGCAGGAGACAAGAAGTGTTAACTGCTGGCAACCTGTGCTGTACTTCACAAGCTTGGGCTGAGGTAGGAAGGAACAGCTTCAGATCAAAAGTTCAGTGCTTCCACAATGGTTTGTTTTTATATAGACTTTGATGGTCTTGAAAGCTACTTTTTCCTCCAGAATACCCGCAAGAAACCATCAATCTCCTCTGGCAGTGAATCTTCACCTTAAGAATAGTGGTTCATGTGGATACAGATAAGAAACAGACTGAGATTTGTTCCAGCCCCTTAAGATTTCTACCTTTCAGTGATACCTCGTCCCCTTTCCCTGAGAGTTCAGTAAGGGTTACACAGGGTGTCTTTAACTAAGCACTTGTTTCAGGCTTCTGCATAGACTAGCGCTGCAGAGGGTCTAGCAAAGCACTCTGGAAAACTCCACAGAGAAATTCCTGCTCTACGGCATTTCCAAGAAAAGCAACCGTTTTACGCCAAATCCCCTCTCCTGCACGGGAGTCAGCACCTTCTGACCACAGAGCCCAGGTGGTGGGTGCTGCACAAATAACTGTTCCTGGATCTCCAGGTCAGTGAATTGTTAACGTGTGTGTTCCTAACAGCACCACATCACCCTTTGTCAGCAGCTTGTCAGGTGTTCATGGAATACTCTCCTGAAAGCTTTGGACCCACAGGAAAGGAAAACAGTACAGACCTGAACTAAGAAGGTTTTCTCTTTCTTTTACAGTTTAGAACCCATGGAAAACATCAGGAGCTGTGGGAAGAAGACGACCAGTGCAGCAGCATTTTTTACTCAGCTTAGACAGCCTGGCTTTCTATCAACATGCAGACAATTGAGAAAATTACACAATCTAACAAGTTGTCACATACTGTCCCCCAAACTGGAGAACATTTTTAATCCAAAAAAGTTGACTTCAACCTGAATTATTTTCCTTGCAATGGATTAACGTTTCAAAATGGAAAAACATTTTGATCAAAATTTAATAGATCAGTATGAAAATATCCTATGATGATATGATCACAATTCTAGGGCTTTTAAATACAGTGTTTAGTAAACATATCTCCTTCCTTACCCAGTTTCCGTTTCAATTACTGTGATATTCCAATCGATAAATCCCTAATGACAATTCACTCTGGTTTACTTGATCTTTCTTTGTAGGCATCTTAAAAAAATCTAAACATACACAAATAGAATAATTAATACAATAAGCAATTGTATTTCCTGCTTCACTTTAGATTTCCTACAAGTCTGTTAAATCATGGAAATTTATGTCTCCTTATGTTTTGCCCAAGCCTCTTAGATTCAAACTTGGACAAAACATACTGTGAAATCCCATTATACCATAATCAAGAACAGTTCTTTGATAAATATACAATACAATTAGTCAGTTTATTTTCTTAATTTGAGTTTGATGTGTCTTCCCTGACAATGGTGTTCTTTTGAAAAATATAACACAATTTGATTAAATTCAAGTACTTGTTCTAATCCTAAAACATTGGTAAAATGCCAAAGTGTCTTTGAGATGAATAATGAAAAAAGTGGAGTTAAAATACTTATGCAATGGAAAAAACAATGGTACAATTTTTTTCCAAGTTTAATTGTGAAGATCCAGTGCAATCAGCTGATTTGCCTTATTAAAATGAAGTAGCGTTTCGCCTAGAATTAGGAACATCAGTTAAGATTTTCTTAGTTAGACAATGCACTTGCAATTCAGGTATTTGAGCGTGCAGCATGGACAGCTAAGTGAAGCCACAGTACTTCACTGCACCTGGGAACACATGAGCTACCAGTACAGTAGTGAGGGTGGAAAAATGGCCTTAATTGGCTGCCAAAACAAAAAATAAAATTTCCCTGCCCAGGTCTATTGTACTGGCATGTTTCTTGTTCCTTCAGCATGGATTTTTGAATGGAAAACAATGAATACAATTTTTTTCTTCAGTTGTTTAGGGGGATAATAAAGGATGCTACACAGCTTCTCACTAATTGGAGATAAATGTCTGACCAGTTTTCAGGAAAAGCAGCTGTGTGCCTGCATCTCCATGAACCACCCACACAAGCAACCATTTAGCTGCACAGTGCTCTGTGTGTAGATACGTCTCCTTTCTGTGTTCAGTTATATTAAAACATCATACGCAATGCAACTGCTCACACGTGGGTTCTTCTGCTGAAAACATGATCGCTTTAGACGAAATTAGAAGATATAATTTCTACTGATGGACATCTACATCATGTCCAATGTATCTCTATTGCTATATCATTCATGTTAAATTTTAGAAAAGGTTAATTCACAAGATTTATACAAGAAAGCAGAGGAAATACAATGACAGGAAAATATATCCTGCTTTATATTATGTATGCCATATCTATGAAAAGTGTATTTATTGTAGCTGAAGAAGATAAAACCACAATAATATTTTCTCTTGTCTCTTTTGACTTCTTTTTAGCTGAGTTTATTCTTTTTGTCATATTTCAGATTACTTTGAGCCCAAGAATGCAAGTTCAATGGGAATCTAAGGCCTACTACAAGCATCTACTGAATAATTAGCAGCCAGCTCAATGGACTTACCCTACCTACACAGGGCACACACTCAGAGAAGAACCTACACCTAGTAATATTCAAGCTGAATGAACCGAGAGATAAAACACAGATGTGTAAGGGCATAAAATATAGCAAGAGCACAATAAAACAAAATTCTACAGACTGAGTATAATATGATAAAGATTAATTCAAAACTGTAGTCACATAATATACAAAAAACTTGTCATAGGGTGTTAGAAACACCTCCTATCTTACAAATTTTATAGAGTAGTAATAACTAAAACATACTGAAAGCTGCATAGAATGTGTGCAATATAAATCATGAAAAGATACAATACAATCTGACACAGTATCTGTCAAAATTGTATCACATAGAACTCCATGGGGACTGAAGAATCTCCACCAGGCCAAGGACTACTATTAGAAAGAAATTCACAACAAAACTTCTGCATGTTTCTCTGTTATTTGGATGTGATTTGTTTTTGTTCAGCTAGGAATGGATCTGGATGTTACATAATGTTATGAAAAATAATTGTCTTATGAGATTTTCCCTCCCTGTTACTTGGCTCATGAGATCTGGAACAGTCAAATTGGTGGATGCAAACACAAATGGAGCTGAGGTCTATAAATGACTGCTTTCAACGGATGCCAAACCTGAGCTAATGATTTCTCAGATTGAATGTAAGGAACAATTAACTCTTAAGATATGAGAAATGGTGTTGTAGAAAGACAGGACAAACCTCTGATGGGAGGTTCTATGAAGGTGGAGAAATGGATGGAGATGAGAGGCTGAATTTTGCAATTCCAGATTTGAAAAGCAGGATGTTAGTCTCGGAGTGGAGAGGTACAGAAAGAAGGGCATTAAAATCCACCAGACACAAAGAATATATGTGATATTGAGTTACATGCTTGGCTGATATTTCCACTAAACTTCATTTTAATTTTTCAAAACAGCTATCATGTCTGATACTGTGGGGAGACTCTCAAGTCAGAATGAGAGGACGTATTCAGAAGTACAGTTCTCTAAGTCAAGATCGTTATTGGCATCTACAGAAAGACAAAATAATACCCTATTTTCCACAACTGTTGTCATTCTCAAACATACGTTATATGTCACTATTTTAGGCAGAATTTTGGTATGACATTGTTTGTTTTACTTTTGGGTTTGTCTACTTTGATTCTCTTCCACGATCTCATTTCATGTTTCATTTTTTTTGTTGTTCTGCTCTCTTTGTTGTGTTCCATCTGCCACTCACTTTATTAAATCCAAAATGATTTAATGATCAAGCTAATCAAGAATAAGACACCACTTAAAGAAAATCACATTCCTCATTTAGCTTTCAGTACAACTGTAGGAAAAGCAAAGATGTTACATTTAATAATAGCATTAACTGAAGGAATGCAAGTGTTTTGAAAATGTTCATTAATGATGCTTACATTTCCCTTTTGTGAGACACTCTTCTCACCTTTGCTGTTTACATCTGCCTGATCTGCACCTACATTAATGTGTATTGTCTCCTGACTATGCTGTGAACTGCAATATTTGAGACTCCAAGGGAGAATCGTACAGCAACTCATGTATAAAGACAAGACTTGAGCAAAATTTTAGCACTTGAGGCCAAAATTTTGATTCTGAAGATACTGCTGCTTATAAGCACCTGTTTTTTTTCACACCAAATTCTGCTTTTCTGCAAGCAGTACTTGTGTGCCTCTGCTCTATAACAGATGAGCAGACTGGTGCCCTCTCACATAGCAGTGCTCGACAAAGATCCATGGATGAGGAGACAGGCTTCTAGTGACTATTGAGAGGCCCAGTCCATCCAGTTCATATATGAAGCATCACATAAAACACAATCATGCTCAGGAATCCTGCCACACGTGAAACAAAGTTTAGAGGTTTTCAAATTTGGATTTGTTATCTTCTTCTGACAACCTGCAGTGTAGGAAGCTAGTCCATGCTGTCCATCCATGCTGCAGAACACAGATTATTTTTTCAGTGTGTTCCAGAGGTCTCAAAATCATACTGTTTTGGACCAAAGTATGCTGCAGTACCTTGGATCAGTCGCAAGAAAGATGTCCTGGCTATTCATCTCTTACACAAAGAAATACTCGGGAACAGCAGGTATCACTTAGTGGAAGATTGATGAGAAATTTTGAAGTTTCTTGAGAATTTTTATTCTGGGATAAGACTCACTAATGGGGAGGTACCATGTCCTAGATTTGTTTACTCACAGCTTGAGAATTCTTCCTAGAAAGATATTACAAGAAAATCCTGTCCTGAGGTCAGAGCGATAAAACAACCAAAGCTTCCACTCTTTGATTGCTGTTATGACCAGAACCCCTTGGTACTTACACACTTGTATAATACAGCTACTTATCTATTGTTTTTTTTCATTAGAAATGCATTGTACTTTCCACCCATCTTGATACAGTCCCTAGTATTTATATCTCTCTCTCTGTTATATTCAGGAGGGAATGGGGTCTGTTTTATTTGATTAACCAGCCATTCTGCAAACAGTCACAAACACTAATCAACCCTCATGCAGTGTGAAAGCTTTAGAGCTGGGAATGGTAAACAACCCTCTCCTGCCATTGCAATCCCAGTGAGGGAGTTGTGCAGTCTGTCTAGATCAGGTATATTATGCAAATTGATGGAAGAATGAAATGTGATTACAGCCTGGTTAAAATGCTTCTTAAAATACTCCACATGGCACTTTAATCCTCTCCTCCCATGGCTTGGCTATTAAAAAGAAACTGATTTATTGTACTCACATTTTCAGATTGGACAACTCTGCCACCTATTCAAATACAGAGAGACATAAACTATTTGCCAGCAATTTAACTAAGGAGAATAAAACGGTGGAAACCACACAATTATCATAACTCTTCAACTTACAGAAAGAGTATTGCTTATTTAACAGAAGAATTCTAGCTTTATTTTTAGTTGATACACTTTAAGAAAGCCACCTTACCTACCTGTTATACCTTTCTCAGTGCTGTTACTTCTAAATTTTTAACATGATGGCTGGAAAGTTCATTCCATTTACATTTCTTTCCAAGAAAAGCACTCAGAAAATTCTTAGTTGCTTTAAACAGGTCAGAAAAAGGCAGCAGCAGGAGGCATCGTAATATATGGTATAGAAAAAACATCGGGTTTTTTTGGCTTTCTGAGGATTCTTTGGTGTATGAAAGCTGCCAGGCTAATGCCAGAAAATAAAAGGTCTTTTGTAATTTTCATTTGTCACTGCCTATGCAAGCACTCCGCTGACACATGCCAGTCTTGCAGGAAGGAGAACACTATTTTTCTATATCTATCTGATCCTCTACTGTGCTCAGCTAGGACTGCCACGTTGGTGACTATAGCCCTGAAAAACCTGCAGAAGCTGAAAATACTGTTTAGGTAATGTTTAGAAAAGATCTCTGCACACACACAAAGGAGCTCAGAGAGACAATATTGGGGGAAAGCCCAAATAACGCACTGCCAGGCTGCTCCCTGGTCCATCCCAGGAGCCGTCCACACCCCGTATGCACAGTCACGATGTGCATGCAATGCCCCATTTTAGTTCAAAACATCCCCCTCCTAGATTTCAGAGCCCTGCACCGATGTTAGGAAGAAAGCTGTGTGGAGCTTCTGGCTAAATGTGATCTGAAACCCCCTGAAATATTTAGTGGGAGTTAAAGAGGCATGTTTTCATTTCACATTGCTCCACAGGAGGTAAGAGAACAAGGCCAGAGAGCAAAGTACCTGCAAGGGCCACTGATCATGTCCTGACACAAGAACCTAGTGTAGCCTGGCAGTCTCTGCCTTAGAGACTTTCTGCTTACTATAATGGTCCTTTAAAGAGATAACTCCCTACAATCCAGCCTCAGGATTTTTTTGCACAAATATGGTTTTAGCCCACAACAGTTAATTTTATATTCTGGCACTTTGCTAAGTAGGACACCAATTATCTTTATGTATCAACTATCCAGTTTGAACAACCAGATCTGGTTCTTCAAACTGGTCCTCTTTTTTTTCTTTCCCTCTTTAAACAAAAATTGAACATTTATTTTTCTCAAAACACCCAGGGTTCAATAAATCAATACATCCCAACAAAATACAGACTATTTTACTAGACTATTTCCCACTATATATACTCAGATGACAGAGGACAGTGTCAAACAGCAGCCAGCAGCAACAGTCTGCTCAGCCTCCAGTTTCCCTGACCAGATGTTATAAGATCAGACCTTAGAGATATCTCTGGCTCTAAAACCCATACTTGCATTTAAATGCACATAGATATTTTGAAGCACAGACCTAGAGTTTGCAAACATAAACTCTTTTGGGGATTCACAGGTAAACTTTTGGTTTCCTCTTTCATATTTGAAAAATTAGCATTTCTGTGCTTTATTTCTCAAGGTGTTATCTTAAACCACACCAGAATGTCCTGTCGCTCCTTGGGAGCAGTATGTCTTTAAGGGTAATCAGCTGTTATAATTAAAGTTTTTGATACTTAGATAATTTATACTTATATATGTTACAGACTTGAAAGGTTGATTTTCCTAAGTATTTTGCAAAAGCTTTTTAGTTTACAGTTTAATTTTCCCGTACCATTTTTGTTACTTCACTAGCATTTCATTGCCTAACAATATGCTTATTAACGTATCGATCATTTAAGGATGATGGTCTAAAAATTTGCTGTCAAAATTTGCAGGTTCTCCTTGAGCTATTCTCTTTTGCTTTCCTATTACTCACAGCTGTAAGAGTATTAGAATTAAAAAATTCTGAATGATTTCGTAAGGGACTACTAAATATCTTACAGTGGAGACTTGCTACATATCTGATCACTGCAGTGGCATTTACAGTGCAGTCTTTGGAACAGACTTTTTGTTTGTTTGTTTAGTAAAGAGTTATTTAACAGAAATTATATAAATCTTTCAAACTGTTTTTTGAAAGACTGGTAAGTGTAGCTCCAAAATTATGAAACAAGATTTCTCTGTTACCTCTTCTATCTCTCTCACCATTTCAGACTTGCAGCCTTATAGTCCAAGCCATGCTTTAGAGCTGGAATGTATAGCACATTTTATACTTCCCTTTCTCATTACTTCTATTCATGTCTTTTTTCTGTCACGTACATCCTTTAAACAACCTTTCAGTCAATGGCATCATTTGCATATGCTAATACATCACAAGGTTTTGGGTATGCTTAAAATACATTAATATACAAAAAAGATAGCTGGAAACATTTAAGCAAGAAAGTGAACACATTACCAAGTTCCGTGCCTGAAGCAAGAGTATACTCTCCGGTCTCTATCTACAGATCATTAGACAGAGTCTGCATTTCCCCTGATCTATGTGTGATACGTCCCCAGTGTAGCCCACCACACGGTGAGCCTGCACCTGGGCTTCAAAGTGAAAGCCAGAGTTTTGGAAAGCTTCATCTGATTGCAAATTGAAAGCCCCAGAGTTCATTGCATAAATAAACAGTGAGATAATGTAAGCCAATGGATACAGCAAAGGAGATGTGTGACTGTGTAGAGAGGTGTGAAGTGGAAAAAGAAAGGCTCAGAGAACTGGGAAAAAGCTGGAGTAGCTGGTATCCAAACAGAAGGGATGGAGGGTCAAAAAGCAGAAAACTTAAAAAGTAAGAATGAAAGAATAAAGTGAAGTGAGAATTCAGAAGGAAAAGAATGAGCCGAGGTTGCCGGAGCTGCATAGGAGCCTTGCAGTCCCCAGCCACCCTCAGTATAGTTGTTATTCATCTTTATGAACCTGGAAATGTTACAGAACCTCTGTAAAGAAAGCACCAAGTTAATGGAGATAAAATGGCGAGTTAAGAACTCATAGGACCGGAATAATAGATGCCTAATACCTTTTGTGTCCCCTGTAGCCAAAAGAGAGTGCTCCAAATGCTAAGCTACTTTTCTCTGTCAGGCACTTCATAGAGTTTTTCTTTCTTAGGATATCAAGAATCCAAAATCAGAGCATGGAACCATCTCTCTGCTATGGAAAGGCATGTGAGCCACAGAAAGAATTCAGTGAGGGAACCATGACGCTACTACTGCCTTACCATGAGCGAGTTAAAAAAAAGCAGGGGAAGACAGGAGGGATCAACAAAGGAGGAGGCATAATCCAAACTGTTATTTCTCCCTGAGGCAGCAATATTTGATAGACCTTTTCCACTAATGGGTTTGAAGAAGGGATATGGAAATAGATCTGGGCAAATAATGAAAGTGTATGGTCGTTAAACTGCACAAACTAAAATATTTTTGTCATTCTCCCACAGGAAAATGGCTACAAGAAGTGACCTGAAGAAGCAATAAAAAATACTTCAAGGAAGATATTTTACTCACCCCAAGATTTGCTTCCCCATAGATCGCACAGAAAAGGCCAATAACTGATGCGGCCAGACTAGAAAAACATATATGTAGGAGTTTGTAACTTCCATCAGGAGTTCTTGTTTAATAAAGAGCAATCTAAGAAGCCTAAAGGATTGCAGGACTTGTTATGTCATATTCATTCCAATAAATGACTTCTTACCAACGTGGAATGACATGGAAGCAGCACACCCAGTTTCTGAAGACACTAGACACTAAAAGAGCACAGCAGCGAGTGCTGAAGTTAAAGTCACCCTGCAGAAGTAGAATCTGAGATGTTAAGTGCTCCTCAAAAAATCAAAAAGCAGTATATATCTCCACAAGCTGACTACGCACAAGGTGAGGTTCACTCCCTCAATAGCACCTCTGCATAGCTTGCTTTTCCCTCCACTGTTTTTTTGTCAGTTAAAGCTGTTGATCATATTCTTTTTCTCAAAACAATTCCAGAGATGGAAGACTCTAGGAAGGGAGTAACATAGGAAGTAGCTTTATGTTTTGTAATAAATAGAAAACATTTATTATCTAGCAAAAGTTTCCCTGCATTGCTTTTTTATTATCTATATCCAACATGCTTTCACTGTAAGATGCCACATCAGGACTTATTGTAACCATGGCAGCAGTGCCCAAATGACAACTGACATTCTAAAACACTGCCCACTCAGAACCTTTCTGCCTCGAAGAGTTTTTCTCTCCCAAACCTCTTTCTTTCTAGCCTGTCCAGCTGATACACAGAGGGGAGAACATCATCTTGTTTTGGTTTTAACAGAGAGTAACATGCAGTGGAACTTCCATTTTGTTGCAAATATATCCGTAAATACATCTCTTGGTTTGCACTCTTCACTACAGCCTGTGTTTTACTCATGAGATGGTTTATAACAGCACCCCTGAGAGCTGTTTCTCTTTCAGATCTCTCTCGTACTAATGCATAATAAATGCACTCATCTCATAGTAAGTACTCAGAAACTTTTTTTTAATGGAATGTGACTATAGTATTGCTCTGTTAGACCTAAATATGTACAAAATAAGTTAGTTGTTTGTAGGGGTGGGTTCAGCATCCTTTTCTGCTTATGCCACCCTTTCTAACAGATGTCTACCTAATACTGAGTGTGGCCAGCTGAGAAAACTTCAGTAACAAACAATGCTAGCAAAGAATTTTCCTTTGAACATTATTCTGACATACGCATGCTCAGCTTTTACACTCTTTCTGTTAAAATTATTTCCAAATTGTCAGTTTTCTTATTCCCTGCTCCCTCCCAAAATTTCCCATCCCCTAAAAATCCCAGCTTCAGGAGGGAGAATCAGAATTTATATAATTGATCCATTGCCAGTGCAAATGAAAGCAGCATTCGTGTTGCTTAGTTTTTCAGAAATTTAATGTCTCTCATATATAAAGCTCAGGAATATGGTATTCAGATGTGATATGCTACACAAACAAATGGGGATACATAGTGCTCTGGCAGCAGTTCCCAGAGTAGCACATTACCAGAAAAAGGCACAAGGTGATATACGGGGTATAAACTAAGCATGGCCACATATGAAATCCTCAGCCACAAGCAGCTACTCTGTATTTGGGGTCAAGCTACACTCACCAGCGTGGTGTTGTGGTCCTACCTTCCCCACCTATCAGAAATACCCAATGTTCTCCAGAAATAATAATAAAAAGGAAACTCCTAACTATTATCTCTACAGGGAGAGACCAACGGCTATTTAACACAAAATTCATTCTACTTTTTGCATGTGTATGAGGATTGTTTTAGATGAAACGTCTGGCAATGCAGTATGTGCCTTGTACCTAGAGCTACCCGCACACTTCTACAGAGCTGCTCTCCTACCAGCAGATCAGGGATACTCTCCAGGTGTTTCTCTCACAACACCATCCTAATTAGTCCACTTCCGTACAAAGAGAAAGCCCAAGTGAAATCTCCACCAACACAAAGGAATCAATTTTCCCCTCTGGACTGTTTTGCCATGTAAAAAGGTGACTACAGGGTTAGAAACAGGCTAAGGTGTGAAGCACTTAGCTTTGTGTTTGGCGACCAGGATGAAGGGTGAGTACCCCATCCACAACATGCTCACTCCTTAAAGGCTGTCAGCCATCCTTTCTCCAGCTGAAAAGCCTGGATTCAGCTCTCTGCAGAATGCAATTCTACAGGATTCAAACAAAATTAGTTCCTCGGGGTACACTTTCCTATTTCTTATTTTTATTGCCATTTCTAGTCACGGAATATGATTTATTTTGATAGGTATTGTACAAAATAAGCCACCAAGAAAAATAGATTTCCAGCTTAGGCACTTCCAACCACTCTCTAGAGAGGGAAATTTTCTGTCTACAATAGTTAGTGAAGAAACTTGGGCACCTAAATTAGGCATCTCAAGTTACACATGATGGGAGTATAGATGTAGCCATGACAGTTTAATGATCTTAGTGAAGAAAGGTATTAACAGAGAATTACCTTTGAATAGAAGAATGGATATATCTGTGGGGGAACCCCTAAATAACCAAGCTTTTAGGTAAACAAGCAGAAAATTTCAAGTTTAGACAACTGTCTCTGAGATTAATGTGATTTATGTTGACCGATGAAACAATTCAAGAGAAATATGTAGGTGGGACTACTGAAACTTGAGAAAATGAGGGATGAGAATGACTGAGTCCTCAATGAAATCTTTTTCTTTACTCCCTATCTTTTCATTTTGTATCAGACTGTTATGAACTTCAGCTCCCATGCTCATCTTTTGAAGTCAGGCTGCAGCTTTTCTTTGAGGACGAAGCCTGAAATGTCAGACACAGAGAGCTTGTTTTCTGAGAAATGCTCTTCCTCTGACAATGGCCATGTTCATTAACTTAATTCATTCTAGACTACAGTAGTTCTTTGGTTTCACCACATGACATCTATGATGGTATTTAGATGACTATAGTGTGAGTTCCTCTCTCCTCTCTTATTTGGCATTTATAAAAGAAGCCAAATGAAGGGAAAGAGCATAAAGTAACAGCAAAACAGCTGCTTAGTTGATGGCTAGCGATAGTAGTACACAAGAGACCTAATTGTCAAGTTTTCTGTTAGTGTAATAACAAAGGAGAGTGCTAAAGAGTTTGAAGAAAAGACAAGACTACTGTCTTGAGGGAAAACTTCATATCTCACTGAAGAGTCCTTGGAGAAAGCATAAAGATTCTTGCTTGAAAATGGAGTTGCACTGGAAGCTCATACGAATGATTACCAATTCAGAAATGAGAAGGCTACAAGGAGAGTCACAATCAACCATGGAAGGCCTTGAAACTCAAGGCATTTTTTTTTTTCCCAGGAACATTTCTAATAGAACTAAATGCTGAAAGAGTGCTTTGTAAACATCAGAGAAAATAACATTAAAAAGTACTGAAGTGATGGACTGGACAGGCAAATCATAGACATGTTATAGAAGATAAATTGGCAAAACTTAAATAGATGCACAAGCCTAAGAAATAGAAAGCCACAGGAAAGAAAATGAAAACTACATGTTCAGCTATTGCAGGTTTTAGGTTGAACTAAGTTAGTGGTTAGAAATTAATGAAAACACGAAGAGGAAAAAACACAGATTTTATTTCAGATAAAAGGAGCTCTGTTCAGTGTAAGAGAAGCAGAACTGCAAGTTGTGTCCCTGGAGCCACTAGCTGAATTGTTTGGACTTGAGAATATTCAGGGATGAGCTACAGATAGAAAAGACTATGGTCTTGAATGCAGGATGGCCCACAAAAATTGGAGATCAGAACTGGAAAATTCTCCAAAGTAATAGATAAGAAGGAGAGCAAGCAAAAAACAGTCATGGAAGGCAGAATGTCATGGCACCACAGCAGGACATCAGTCAGTGACACCTGAGGCTGTTAAAAGTGACTCGCAGGCATATGCAGTCTGACCTTTGAACAGAAGTCATGAGCAACTTAGTCCGCATTTCAGTGACAGGAAAAGAGGGAAGGTACATTCAGGAGCATGTGAGATGAAACAGAAGATGAACTCAGATAAAATTTTCAAGAAACTACATAGACAAAAGGAATACGACAGCAGTTGGCTTGTTTAGCTGTTGGATAAACATGTCTGTGTAGATCTGTTTCTTCCTAAGTAGGCTGACTCTAATTTTGACTTAGGTTTTTGTTCAAATAAAGCCAGTTCTGCAGAAAATAACTTTTACAGGTGTTCTACTCAAGATAAAACCTGTGAAAACTCTACAAAGTCAAAGGTAGATCAAATTCTTGTATATGCACAGGAGCATCTGTGAGGTAGGGCAAACCTTTTGTTGAACCTATCTTGAATTCTGAGAAAATAAGGCAGCAGGAAAACAGGTTTATATTTAATTTTCTAACTCTATGCACAAAATCTTATTCACCCTCTGTTAACTATCACAGATCAGTTATTATAATCCAAAACACATAGATCTCCTAAATTTATCCATGTAACTATTAGCCTTTTGATAATGCCTGAAACTAACATCGCTTTCCATTTGTAGTGTTTTCTGCTCAGGATTCTAAATTTTTGCACTGATTCAAGTTTGTTTAAGGCCTAGATATGGAAGCAAAGATACATAGGATTATAGGGAGAGAAAAAAAAAAAGTCTTTCTCAAGGCTGATTATTCTTTTGGCTCACGTTAACTGAAGCCAATTTGTGATAAGGCTATGAGCAATACACTTTGCAATGAAATATACCCCACTCCCTGCCTATATGTTGACAACCTATGGGACATTAAACATGCTAGTGTCTTTGGATCAGGTATTCCTCCTGTCATTATTAACAGCACTTCACTGATAAATCTGGCTCAGGTTTGTGCTGGGACTTGCTTTCCAGGAAATGGTTGCTATATGACAAATAAGATGGAGCAGACCACCCATGATAACACAAAGTGAGGACAGCAGGTGCATTTGGTACCCCCAGGCACCTGTCAGTTCCAAGTTGTGGACTGTGCAGGAAAGGTAATTGCAAAATAGATAAATTGAAACTTCAGCTGTGGGGCTGAACACGTCAAGGTCTTAACCTTAGTCCTGAACCTTATTACCTGTAGAGCAGCAACAGAACACCTCATCTGCTCAGGAAGCATAACTCTCTGGAGGCAAAGCAGAACCAGTGTCTTGGTTGATAATTAGCTTGCTAACAAGATACACAGATGACTGAAGTAGAGTCCCAGCATTTTTATATATTCCTGCCTTTTTTTGCTTCCTGTCCCTTTCTTAGCTACTGTCAAACTGCTGAATCATAGTACAGATACAATATCCAAAAAGTCTGTCATGTTTACCTCGTGTTTTCAGTGTCTTTTTATTGGCCACCTCCACAGCCTGAAATGTTCACAACAAAGATGTATGGACTTGCATATACTAACTTAGCTCCTTTTTGTGGTGTAATCAGTGTATCTGCCACCAGAATGCCAATTCCAATGGCAAATTTTGTGAGTAAATCAGGATAATCAGTTAATACAGGAGTCTGTTTGGCTCATCAATAGGAATATTCATGCTGTTGCCACTGCTGAAAACAAATTAAGAATAACTATGTCCAGTTATTAACAATTTGTTCTAGCATAGAATCACAAATCATTATTACTCCTTTCTTACCCACACAAATCACCTTAGCAAAGCTTTGTTACTGCCTATTCATAGATAGTAGTTTAAACAATATTATTACTATTACAGTATACTCAGAAAGGTAGAAGCATCCAGGGAAAACAAAAGGGCTCAGCAGTTGCTAGCATGTTTCCACTGGCAATGCAAGTAGTATCGCAAGATAATATCTCAAGATCAAATGCCTTTTGATACTGTGTGCAAGTGGGAGAGGAAATATTATGAGATCCTAAGACACACCATCCAGAGGCATTATTTCACCTGACAGTCATTTCTAAGTTTCCTACCAGCTAAATATTTTTGCAGATAGATTTAAACAGACAGAGGTTTTAAATGCATTCAGATTCTGCCTATGCAGCCTGGGAAAGGAATTTTCCACATGGTAGTGCTGAGAAAAATGTAGGCGCTGTAGGCTACAGTATCATGTTCAGAGGAACGAGGTGGGTAGGATCGGGCATCAGGCACTATTATACTCCAGGGAAGAAAGAGCAGACAGGGGCACAATGGAAGTGCTTCATTATGTTTTAAATGGGAATAGTTCCAAGCATAGGAAAGCCTGTGGTGCTTGTAAAGGATTAAGCAGGGTAATGTGCTTTTTAAGAAGACATAAAGAGGTATGTAATGTGATATGCTTAAGCCTAAATGATTTTTCTTGGAGTCCTCAATGAATGTTTAAGCAGGCATGACTTAGGCCTCTGTAAATCCTCTCCGAATAAATAACTTCTGTGAAAATAGAGATTCCTTTGACAGAATGAGATGTATATTTAATAACCTAAGCAAAAAAAAATCAATTTGAGATACATGAAAAAGCTAAGGAATAATAAAGAAAAAAAGAAGATAAAAATGAATATTCTCCTGAATAATCCAAGCATATATAGGGATTTGGCTACCTCCCCAGCCATTTTGATTTGACAGAGCAAGAAGTCAAACAACAGAATGCTTCCCTACCTTCAACTAAGATCTTCAACTGCTTTTTGTTGCCTTTTGAGAAAGAAAGAGGCAATAAGTGGTGGAATCTAAAGTACCTGTGCTTTTCACTGTTTCCAGTTTGAAGTATTTAAAACTTTGCTTGCTCTTCAGGGAAAAGGTACCCAGCTGCTCTGTAGCCATTCCTGATGGTGTGTATAGCTGTGCACTATGGATAGAATAGGAGTGCACAGTCATATGTATGCACCTCATTTATGAAAAGAATAGGACCAAAAAGTATCAAAACTTGAAAATTTACAATGGTATGATCTTCCCATCTTATTTCTCTTGACTGCCTTGCCCTCCTGTCAGGAAAAACAAGTCAATGCAGTAGATTGCCTGATGCAAAATGGGACTATGCAGTCATTGTCATCTGGCTGTATTGCATTTGCACTCACACAGGTGCCATTCCCCATGAAGTCATTGGTACAGCAAGTGTGCAGTCCTGCTGAGCAAGTGGGGTGATGCAATGAGTAAATCAGTAGTTGATACTCAATCCCCTGCTTCTATTTATATCTATCTACGTTAGTACTGACCTGCTACATTCCTCTAAAAAGAAAAAGTTCCAGCTCCACTGTAATTTGCAGAATAAAAGCAAGACAAAACTAAAGGACTTTTAAGGTACAACGAAAATGTTTGGCACAGCCTCTTCTGCAACGGCTACTTGTAAACCCAGTTTAAACTCAGGGAGGGTGCAGCAAGGAGTGATGTTAAAGGAGAGTATGTTTACTGCATCCCTGACATTCCTCCCGCACAACTCTCTCTTACAGTGGTCCCTCCTGTCATAATCCCTTCATAGTCATTAGGCAGCCTAGTGGAAATCCCTTTCACTGTACTCATTTGGAAGCACTCATTACGTCGCAACCCTAACTTGGCACTTCAGGAACACGTGTCGGGGTAATGGCCTTGGAGAGCTTAAATAAACTGCTACTCTGTCATGCTTTAGTGCTGATTAATGGCAGAAACAAAATGAAGCACAGAGACCTGTTGGCTTAGCTTGTCCAGGTTTATAATCTGGATAATAGCTCTGATGTGGCCAGTTAAACTCATTCAAGACCCTGAAGAACACTACATAGTATATAAATAGGCCAAAGTGGGCCATCATTTCTTTCCTCTGAAATGTCTTCATTTTTTGAAGTATTTTACAGAGATTATAATCTCTGTTGCTTATCAGTTACCTTTTTAAAATGTTATTTTTCCTTGCCTACGACTAGCTTTTAAGACCACATTCTTCATCCAGCTTTTTTTTTCCTGAGCAGCCCAGATACAATCTCCCAAAAGCTTCTGTGTGAACACCAACTGACAAAAAATCTTTTTCTGTGTCATGAGGTGAAAGAAGGGGGAAAACTGCACTCATGTAGGTGGATGTGTATGCTCATTTGAATCAGGCCTGAGCCCTTTGATATTTTGTAATTGGAGGGTGGTTGGCTTGCTCACATGCTGCAACTTGGTTTTTCAACACTATATTTTGCAAGTGCCTGTTCCTGGGAAGCAGAGGCATGGGAAACTAAAGAATCCAGATAATTCTGGTTTTGTAGGTTTTAAGATAGCAACTGCCATGCTTCCAGGAATGAGAAATCATAGACTTTAAACTGAAATTACCTGCCAGCATGGCACAGTGGTGGCTTTTTCCAGCTAAAAGGCATCAGTCAACACAGCTGTGTTTGACATGCTCTGGGTTTCGATTCTTCTGAAACATTTAGGATAACTTAAGAAGGCAAACCAGAAGGAGGGCAGCCTTTTTTTTTTTTTTTACCAAAGGCAAAACCCAGCTTTACCAGCCCCTTAAAAACTGAGCTAAAATATGTTTTCTCAAAAAACCCCAATTTACCGTAGCAAATAAATCTTCAGACTGTCTTTTTTTCCCCTTTCTTTTTCAGCTCATGACTTTTTTTTCTAGTGGGGTTTTAAAAGTGCAGATCCCCAGGGCCTCCCTTGCATCTTCTTTCATGCTGTTTAGTCCTTCAGAGGAAAAAAAAGGTGATCTCAATTATACAGAGGATGGATTGGTGATTTTTAAAACTCCAAATAATCTTTGTTATTCTGGGATTCTTCTGCATCAAGAGATTACCAGTGATTTACTCATTCTCTTACCTGTTTGTGTCCAGTGTGAAAACACCAGAAATTACAGGTTTTCCTAGCAAAAGTTTCTATGTGGAAACAAAATGTAGAGTTTTTCTGGAATTGTAGAAGACTCTAAACCAAGCTTAATAAAAGTGAACACACAACTGCATGGATATTTTCTCTAATTAATATTCACATTTTGAAATTTAAAATAAAATCTGAAAAATATTATATTTCTCAGATATTATTTAAAACTATTAAAATGAAGATACAATGATAGGGATAATTTTTATACACAGTCAGTCATTAACTCATATTCACTCTCATACAGAACCCTTTCATGTACTACTGTTCTTATAAAAGCTGTAGCTGTCAACTAAAGACATGAGAGGGAACTATTGCATTCACAAGTGTGTCTACAAAAATTGATTACTGCTCTCAAAGTGTTTTCCCACTGCTAAACTCACTCCAGAAGGTGGCTGAGACACTCTTATTTAAAGCCAGATCATCTTTTTCTGCCTGCCTCTCAAAATATACATGATTCAAAGATACAACTGGAAGCCAAAGTTTTCAGTGCCAGCAGTGCACAAAATAAGCTGATCAATGTCTTGTATTCAAAGTGCTTTAAACTTTGTACAGTACATTGCCACGTCTTTTGGGGTTATAAGTCCAGTGATCCTATTCCCATTTTGCATCCTGACAAATGCATTCATCTCTCATACCTACAAATCTTTTGCAGAGCAAATGGTCTAGTTATTTACATTTTAAAATGTGGTTGAAAACAAGCTATGTATCTGAGAAGTCCCAATCCTCCATGCCAATGCAATGGACTTGCAGAAATTGGTACCAGACATGACCACTCTCTGGGTGCAGTTAAAAGCAACAACTAAGCAAATATGGTGTTATAGCAGAGCATCTCCAATGGGAAGCAAAAAGCAGGTCATACCAGTACCTTTTGAATGCCTGCAGTAGACTCCATGACGTTGTTCTCCGAGCCATTACTTCTGTTAATCATCCGCCACATTTGGGAATACATGCTGTCCCTCTCAAACGGATTCATCCCTTTCACTCGGACATGCTCATAGACTGCAGAGTCCAAGACAGTGCCATAAGGAATATCCGTCTGCCTCGAGAGATCCTGGAGAGACCTTAATTGTAGGTGAAGAAAAGAGACACAGGAGACTTGAAGCCACATTTTCAAGAGGAAGGCGGTACAGGCAAGCAAAGGGCAACACACAGGAAGACGTCTGTCAAGCTGGTTTCTTTTGTTGTATGTGTTTTTTTTCTTTTTTTTTCCTTAGACAAATAAAACTGAAAAATTGTTTTTATGGTTTAAGACACAAGGTGTGTCTTAAGTGAAAGGAAGGGATGAAAAAACTGAAAATGAATGAACAGCGAACAGTGGAAGGAACGAGGGAATGCAAAGGAGAGAAGGGAGAACTGCAGTCCCTCCAGCCACATGCAGCAAGTTCAACAGAATCGTAGAATCATAGAATTACCCAAGCTGGAAGAGACCCAAAAGGATCATTGAGTCCAACTCCTATCCCTGCACAGGACACTCCCAACATTCACACCACGTGACTGAGGGCATTGTCCAAATGCTTCTTGGATGTTGGTAGATTTGGTGCCATAACTACTTCCATGGGGAGCTGTTATATTGCTCTACTACCTGCTGGGTGAAGAACCTCTTCCTAATATCCAGTCTAAACCTCCTCTGGCATATCTTCCTGCCGTTACCTCTAGTCCTATCATAGGTTGCAAGACAGAAGAGACCAGCTGCCTATGACAGCATGGCACCACTGCGCATCCCACTGCTAGAGAGCCAGAGTGTCAGCACCAGAACTCACTGAATCTCGCCCAAAGCACCTGGGCTGTGTACTTCCATGTGCTATTGGTTTACAAAATGAAGAACAGCTTTTTTGGTAATGTTCTTACACTCAACTGTGCACCCATCACACAAAGCAGGTGACATCCCATATTGTTTTCAGCAAGAGGAAGATTTCTGTTGTAGTTTCATGAACTGTCTTTTCATCACAATTCATGTCATTTAGTTCAATAAATTTGCTCTACTTTACATATTATCTAGTCTTACCCATTCCCTACAACCAAGAAAAACCAACCAGTTTAGAAGTTTCTAAAGAATCCCAAATATGGCTCTGTCAACCCTGCTTTGGACTTAAACAGATATATCAGAACCCTTTAAAGTCTTCTTACCTCTTGAGCTTCATTTTCCTGTCCTATAGAATTGCTCTCCTATACCTTTGTTTCTTTAATGGCATTCATTAAAGTTTCAAAATAACTACTGCAATATGTCCAATGCCTAAATCCATTACAGTTTTCCTTGTATAAATTAACTTTGTATAAACTGCACAAATATAGTGGATGACAACTAAGGACAAATCAAGGATCTCGGTGCTGTCTTAAAGCAGGCAATAGGAAGTTGTAAAAGCTTGTCTCAGCCACAGAAAAATCAAACACAAGCGTAGGAAATTATCAAATTCCTGTTTGTCTTTCAGAAACATGTAAATATAGAAGCAAGTGAAAAAGGCCCTGTGGGGTTAAAAAAGGAATTCTTAGGTGTTCCATGGATGGCACTGAAGGAAACAATGATCAGATCTCAAAGGATATGTATGCCTCTGAACACAACAGAAAGCAAGAAAAGAAGAAATCAACAGAACTCAATGGCAAGGATTTAGAGGTTAGTTGATACAAATTTAAATCCTTTGAATTTCAGGCATATGGGCTTAGAAAAACATTGAAGAAAAGCTAAATATTAATTAGATAATATATAGCAAATATGAGGAAGGGATAAATTTAATTTTGAAGAGTAAATAACCAATGATTTTAAAACCCTCACAACCCTCTTTCTCCAACAAGATGTCATTCCTCCTCAAGAACATAAGCAGCAGAGAACCTCCAAAGAATCAGTACACGTATCGGATCATCAAAGGTAAGCTACTAGATGAAGTTTTTCCTAAAATGAAGCATATTGCTCTTCTATTAGAGGACTAACTGGGACATGCCCTTTTCTAGGCCTTCATCTCATCAAACAAAATATAGAAAGTGGAAGTACGGACAGGCTACAAAGGTGGAACTTAGAAATACTTCCTGGCAATTCCAGATAGCACTACAAAAGCCAACACTCAGCTAGAGAACATGCTCTCAAGGGATATCAAGGGTGACAAGAATAGCATTTGTAGAACTAAAAGGCTGGAAAAGGAAAGTGTGGCCTTTCTGAGGGGTACAGTAGGCACAGACACAGGCTGAGGTGCTCAGTGCCGTCTTTGCTTCACTCTTCCCCAACAAGTTCTCCCAGATCTCTGTGACTAGAGGCCGGGTTCAAGGAAGCAATGAAAAACCAGCAGTAGGTGGTCAGGTAAATCCCAACCAGAAAGGCAGGGATTCACAGAGAGCACTAAACCCACAGAATTCCATGGGACCAGGCAGGCTGCGTCACAGCGTGC
This sequence comes from Tapera naevia, assembly GCA_033556795.1. Taxonomy (NCBI): domain Eukaryota; kingdom Metazoa; phylum Chordata; class Aves; order Cuculiformes; family Neomorphidae; genus Tapera; species Tapera naevia. The sequence goes on along the minus strand of JAUMJJ010000034.1, from coordinate 10,561,434 downwards.
GGAGACAGCTGACCAAAGTACTTGCAAGGTTGCTTGCCTTAAATTTTGAAAGATGAAGGAGATTGGAGAGGATTCCTGACCACTGGAGAAAGAAAATGTCCAGACTGTATTAAAAAAAGATAAAAAAGATGATCTATGCAATAAAGGCATCCAACATCATGGAGTGGGTCCTCTCATAGCACATTTCTGAGCACGTGAGGAAGGGAAGCTGACAGGGAACTCTCAACATTGATTTACAAGAGTTGAGTCATGCCTAACCAATCTGGTTGCCTTCTACAGTTAAATGACTTAGTTTGTAGACAAGACCACAGAAATGGATGCAGTCTACTTTAACTTTAGCAAGGCTTTCAATACTTGTCTCCTACAATATTCTTGTATCCGCATTAGGTCATTAGGTCTGGCTGGGTGAGAAACCAGATGGATAAATTCCTGGTTGAATAATCAGGCTCACAAGATAGTTCACCTGGAGGCTGTAACAAGTACTACAAAGGTCTAAACTGGGAAATGTCTTTCCCAACAACCTGGAGGGGGTGAGCACGCACCCTCTTGTCAAGTTTGCAGATGACATGACATTGGGGGACCAGGCAATTGCTCAAGGACAGGCAGATCTGAAAAAGCTGGAGCAATGACAGGAGTGGTGTGAAATTCAGCAAGGACAAATGCAACATCCTGCAGCTGGGGAGGGATAACTCCTTGAAACAACTCCTGCTGGGCACAGGTCTGAAAAATGGCACTCTGGTAGACAGTGGTGGGCCTTGGTGACAATTTCTTTGTGTTTCAGACAAAGTGCTGTGTAGAATCACAAATTGTGTGCATCATTACTGTTGGATTGACAGTTTATCTATCTGTCGAAAACATCATTGATGAAAGGCACTAGATAAACACAAGGTACTACATTCACCCATTCTGTGTTACTGTCACTGCTGCTGCCAATGCACTTCTGTATCTCCTGGCAGTGCTCAGAAGTGCAAAAAAAGGGTGAAAATTGTAATGTCCTGTAATTGCTGTGTTATTTGACATACATACTGCTAGAAAAGTATGCGAAATGTGTTTACCGAGTCTCTAATTTCAAGTGACAACACCTGGCAAACATGCAAATCATTACTTTACGAGACTCTGTACAGCCATATAATTTCTAATATAACAAGTAACAAAGCGTTTTTCTGAAATATTATTGCTAACTGGTATGTAAATGATATAGGTAGCTGCTGCTACAAAACAGTATACTTAGAAATCACACAAAAGAAAACCAGGTTTTCTGTATACCCTCTGGCTAATAAAAACAACCTTGCTATTTTCAGAAGGCAAACCAACAGAAGACGTGAGCTGTTAGTTCAGAAGTGTACTGTAATCAGGTATGGGAAGTACAGTACAAACAGTATGAGAAGAAAGCAAGAGTGCCATCACACACAAAGGCATCACCAGCAGGGAAATAACAAGGAGGAGAATTATGTCAATGCTTTCAGGAAGGCATGCTGTAGCTGCCAAGTCTGGCATTGACTACAGTCTGCAGCTCTTTGCTGTTTGGTGTGCTCTCCTAAAACACAGGATGTCTCTCAGCTGCCCTGCTCTGCATCTTTGCACAGTTGCAGGTGCTGCTCTACGCTGAGAAAATGATGGCGAGAGAACAAGAGCAATTCCACTGTGAGTGTAAACTATGGATGCGTTAAATGCTGTTGTCAGAAGTAAACCCCAGGTTTTGGTTCACCTGGCCCTATTCTGAGGAGTAATAAAAAAGTTTTGCAGCCTCAGGTGTCCATGTGCGTATGCTGCTGTGCAGGCAAACAGCAAAATTGGGAAAGACCTATCGCATCAGCGACTTCATCCCCTCACACAAACGTGTCAAATGGGATCAGAATATATACGATCTCCCTCAGAAACTATTTTTTATAACCTGCAGCTCTGCAGACTACTGGAATGACATTCACAGCCTGGCAACCAAGGTAGAGCAAACCAAAAAGAAATGACAAACCTTGACAGAACTAATAAAATTATTAAACCACTGAGATGCCTTTCCAGAAGAAAGAATTTTTATAACTATTCACCTCCAACCTGGTTTGTAAGTTACACATTGTTCAATGCACCTTTATTCTTGGATTAAAGAACTCATACTCTGTTCAAATACATTCAGTAGAGACATAAATCTCCAGCCTCACTATGACATCCAGTGTCACCAAACAGCTGCCACACCAGATCTCAAAATAAGGAAAAAGTATTTCTCACACTGATTAATTACTATGAGGTATTCTTTGATGCCCAAATTCTGACACTGTTATCCACACTGGATGGGAATTTGATTTCACAATAGTTTACTGATTTCAGTCAAAATACCTGTAAACCAAAGCAGGAATGTAACCTGAGTAAGGAAATTATAATTTCACATTTTAAAACATTTATCTCTTTGAATTTCTGATTTTGAAGCAATAAGGTAATGAATGCTAAAAGTGTTTAAAAATGAAATAAGCAGATATAGTTGAAAAATTGCTATAAAATGTAATGCCTTTAACTGAGCGTGCATATAAGAGAATTCTGCTTGTAGGGAGAGACCATGTAGTCAGGTCACAGTTCAGCTTATTTTTGGTTATCAGTCATGTAGCATTGGGAGGAAAAATGTTGTTGGTGCTCTTTATGGCAACTTTTTCTCATGGCAATTACTGGAATAATACCCATATTATGCCATACAAACTAACTACAATATAGGGCTACTCAGAGGAAGAACTGAGTCTTTTGAGGATGAATCATGAACTGCTACATGTATTTTTCAGCACTTGTTGATATTTTTTAGTAGTCTGCACCTTAATCAGGCAGCAACAGTCAGGTCATTTTTCTGGCTTAGTACAAATTAATTACTTCATAATCTAAAAAATTATCTCCGCTTTCAACTCAAAGAAAAAAATATTAGGATTTTCTTATTTTTTTCTCCAAAACATACCCTCCTCTAGAAATTCAAATCTTAGACTTAGAATTGGTAACATGTTGTTCATGTATGTTAGCCAAAAGTCTTTAAAAAGTACACAGAAAATGTAGAAAAACAAAAGGTCAGCTTCATAAAGGAATAATCCAATTCCTTTTTAGGTGATTGAATATCACAGAGAGGCTTGGGAATCAAATATCTTTGCAGATCTGGGTTACAGATCAGTTTAGCTTAGCTGTGTTGTTAGACTTGACTGTTGCACAGAACTGTCTGCAAGATGTAGTCACTAAATTTTAGGAGAAAATAACTGATGCCATGTCTTACACAGAAATCTTTATTTATGACTTATTCAGATAAAGCTTTCCAATGTTTTGTTTTGTTTTGTTTTGGTTTTGTTTTTTGTTTTTGTAGGACATTAAGAAATTACATCACAGGCAGGCTTTGGGAACAGGGCACAGTAAAGCAAGAGATTTGACTGTTGGCAGCAACAGCTGTGTAGCAATATTGCTTCCAGTTTGAAGATTTGAGTGAACAAAGTTAAAGGAAAAGTCAAAGAACATTCTGTTTCTAAGCATAAGGAAATATCTATTCCAATTACTGCATTCTTGTGTAACACCCCTTGTAGAAGACTTGCAGGCAGTTGCATTGAGCTGTTTAAAGCCTTGGGGACAAAGGACCTTTGGATTCAAATGAATCATGGTTTAAGAAAACCATTGTGAAAAGAATGACAAGGCAAAATAAAGATGATAAAAGGCATGCTTTAGAACTGTGCCTCCATTATTCAGCGGCAGAGATCTCACCTATCAAATTAGACATACTACTTATAACACAATATAATATGAACTTCTTATTTTACAGAAGACACAAGACGCAGACTCTTGTCCATTACACAATATAAAGTTTTAGTCAAGTTTCCACACTTTTAGAAATGAATTAGATTTAAACTTGAAACCACCTAACACCAGCCTTTCACATGACATATCCTTTGACTTCCCCTCTGCTCATCCTACTCACCCAACTTTCCTGCAAAATATGTGTCCATGAGAAGGTGGTTACACCACAGAAAACCAGTGCAGGTGCAGTGCAATAATCTGAGTAAAATCATTCTTTGCTAATGGACTCTAATTCTGTCCTAAAGGAACCATAAAACACAGTAATGACAATATGGGTTCAGTCATGAAATCACAGCATCAGCAACTATGAGAAATAGCTTGAGACCTCCAAATTAATTTGGCACTTGCCAAGATAAGTCACTCTTAATTCCTATTCATTCATGTTGCATTTGAGAGTGTGACCTAAAGATTTAAGGAACATAGAAATTATGCTTTTCTTTGCTGCCACAATGCTTTCACATTTGAAATGCTGTCTATCTCGATTTAAATGTCGCCTGCAATGTGGGTCAAGTGTGAACAAAAGGTGCATCTAGACACTACGTTATGACTCGCGTGCCTCTACTCCTGATATTGCCTGTTGGCAGAATATGAAAAGCTAAGCTCCCAGAAGTATTAAGAGTAGCTATTTGTCTGGAAAAGGAGATTAACACCCACTCTTATCCTTGTTGTTCCTCTAACTCCATTTAAAAATTGTAACAATTTGATGAAAATTAATCAGTGAAGCAGAAAACAAATGCCATCAGCTTCAAGTGATGTTGTGCAGCAAAGGTCTACTTTGAGACTCTCTAGGGAAAGGGAATATTTCACTTGTCATCCCTAGTGCATTACCTAACAAAATTTTGTATGCTTTTCTTCTCTAAATAGGCAACTGGATACCATGAGGAACTGACTATTAAGAGTAGCTCAGCCCTCATACCAGTTGAGAAAGGGAAGCTGCAAGAGCTCTGAACAAAAACTGGCTACACATTCAAAAGCAGAAACTACCAAAACATTCCATGGAAATGAAACACGCTGGGGTGCTGCACTTCAGTCACAGCAACCCCACGCAACATTACAACACTTGGGGAAGACTGGCTGGAAAGCTGTTTGGTGGAAAAGGACCTAGGATGCTGGTTGACAGCCAGCTGAATATGATCCAGCAGTGTGCCCGGGTGGCCAAAAAGGCCAACAGCATCAGAAACAGTGTGGCCACCAGGAGTTGGGAAGTGATTGCCCCCTATATTCGGCACTGGTGAAGCCACACCTCAAATGCTGTGTTCAGTTTTGGACCCCTCACTACAAGAAGGATGTTGAGTTGCTGGAGCACGTCCAGAGAAGGGCAACAAAGGTGGTGAAGGGCCTGGGGCACGTGTTAGGAGGAGCAGCTGAGGGAACTGGGGTTGTTTAGTCTAGAGAAAAGGAGGCTGAGGGGAGACCTTATCGCCCTCTAAAACCACCTGAAAGGAGGCTGTAGTGAGGCGGGTGTTGCTCTCTTCTCCCAAGTAGCAAGTGATAGGATGAGAGGAAGTGGCACCACATTGCACCAGGGGAGGTATAGATTCAATATTAGGAAGGATTTCCCCACTGAAAGAGTGGTGAAGCATTGCAACAGGTTGCCTAGGGAAGTGGATTCATCATCCCTGCAGATGTTTAAAAAATGTGTATGTGTGGTACCTAGTGAAACGGTTTAGTAGGCACAGTGGCATTGGGCTGAGAGGTGGACTTGATGATCTTAGAGGTCTTTTCTAATCTTACTGAATCTATGATTCTATGAATCCTCCTGTCTTTCGTAAAGGTATCACAAGGACTGTACCTTCAACAGCACACTGTAATATCTGATCCTAGCTGGAAATCTGAAATGAAAACCTATTAACTACTTATTACATATGTGCACACCCACTGATTTCAATTTCTTTCATTTTCAAACTTCTTTGAAGCTGGCTGGATAGCACTACAAGCAGAATCTGGTTTATTTTCTTTAAATACTGAAACTCATTTCCATTCTGGCCTTCAAATCCCCCCAAGGTACAATCTGAACTGTTTAAAAAAAAAAGCGCATCAGCTTTTTCCTTTATTGCTTATTCATGTTTCCCGATTTGGAGTAATTCAGCATGATAAACAAACAGCCTCTCTCTTATGTGCTGGTTTGAGTCTCAATTTTGGCAGTTTCATAAACTAAAGTTTTACTTTCCCACTGTAGTTAGGATAACTTAATTCCCTAATGGATACTTAACACATCTAATTACTCTATTTTTGAGCTACAACTGCTGTTGAAAAATGTCTCTGTTTTTTCACTCCAGGACCTTTCTAGCTGCAACATTTTTTTACTGAATAAAACATTTTCTGGACTTTGCCAACTCTACATAATAACTTCAGAATTCCATTGAGGGTTTTCTAGTGACATCATAATAAACTCAAAAAAAACCCCCAGCTTCAGATATATTAAATTATAGCTTGGGTATATTTTATTCTTTTTTACACTTGATAAGAAGACTCAGACATTTGTCACAGTAATTTTAACATTTTTCTGGACTGCTTCAAAACTAGGAAGGACATAATTTCAAAGCAGGATGCAGAAGTATATTTCATATTTGTATGGAAAAACTGAATATATCATTATTATTTATTTTGCATGTGAAAACTCCCATGTTGTTTATTCATGCTCCTTAGACAACTGTAAAGCTTTTTACACTGAAAAAACCCCAACAAACAACCTCCTTCAAAACCTTAAGATCAGCATTGACAAACATTGATGCAGAATATCATTTTACCGTGAAGGAATTATAACTGGGAGTACCAAGTCAAACAGTTGGATTGTGTCAAAATATTCCTGCAGTGCTCCATGATCTCAAAGTCTGCTATTCAGATTTCAAAAGAAAATGATAACTCAATTTAACTGGTAATGCAAGTTTATCAGGGTAATGATTTACTTGTGTGATCTTAGTCTGTTTTAGATATCTCTGTCTCAGAGTGCTTAGCCCTCTACTAGATAAAAGTGTTGAGACTATTAGCTCAGAAAGGAAGGATAACAACCATAGACATTTCCAGCTGGTAATGAGTAAGGGCTCGTAATGCCTGGGCAATTTGGGCCATAGAACACTAACTTCCCCTTCCACCCCATCCCACCCCCCTCACTCAAGGAGCAGGGAGAAAGAGAAAGGATTTATGAAGTGCAAAAGGATGTTCCTAACTGGGATAGACAGGAGATAACCATGCACTCAAAATGAGAGCCTGCTTCTGCTCTTGGGTCTCAGCTTCAGCTTCCAATTTCAAATAAACCTTGGCTGCTACTGCAGATGTTTACTTGTCTATGTGTTGTTCAAGCCTGGATTGGTTCTAGCACGTAGAAAATCCTCACCTAGAGGAAAAGTGCCTTAGTGAGATGATGGCGATTGGCTGCATGCAGTGGCACTTCAAACTAACCTATGAATTCACAGGAGGCCAAGGGTCCTCCTGTCCAGTCTATGTTGGTGGCTCACTGTCTCAGGGGCATTTCAAACAGATTTGGAAAGCAGCTGAACTAGAGGCAGCAAGATTTTAGGTGATGATACACAGAAGACAAGGGCAGAGAGAAATGGTGGGAAATCTAGAAAAGTTCCTGTGGTATGGAGAGATGAGATGATCTTGAAAAAAAGGACTAGAAGCTATGACAGAAAAACAGTTTACCATAAAAGGGACAGGAGAAGGTAAAACCATTCATGTTAGGGAAACATGAAGCAAGAGAACCAATAGAGAGTAAGGAATAACAATGCTATCTGTTAATATAGCAAGAGAGCACCTGGAACACAAGGAATAAAGATGACCAGTAAGTGAATTTTTATTGTTTAGTGCTATTGACACATCTTTCCTTTGGAAAGAAAATGTGATTTCATCTTTGAGCTTCCCAGGCACTGAAGAGGCATTGGGCTTGTCCTGATGAAAGTGTCAGAGCACAAGTATTGTGGGAAGCATTTGAATGGAAAGCATAGGCTGAAAACACACAGCAACAATTTATACCTTTCCATTTCAAATACTGATGCACTGGTCATCTCAGATGCAATACCTTCTTTCAAAATATCTATGTTTAAATATATATGTATGTACACGTGCCACAGAAGAGTAACTGCCAGAGGCCAACAATACTGATCTAAAGACAAAGTATCTCCAGGGAGCCTGGCGGTCTATGGTATATTGGGTTTTTTTAGCTTCCAATCCACGCCTCACATTTAAGTAGAACATTCATGCCCCTTCACATACATATATATATATTCACCCTCCTTTCCCTCAATTAATTCTTTATCAACTTACTGGATGGAGTTCTCGATGCGTGTGATGGTGAGGAAAGCTGCTAGGTTTGCTGTGTAGGAGGAGATGACAATCAAAGCAAACAGCCACCAAGCTCCCATCATAAGTCGGGTTGCCAGGGTTGTGTATGGAACTTCTCCTCCTAAGGGGAAGAAGGAAAAGGAAGCATTTTCATCTGGCAGAAGGAAACACATATCCCCATTGCTCATGCATTGCTCAGGAGAACCAGGACCCACAGTGAATAGAGTAAAACAGTTCATTAAAACAAGGTGATTTAGTAAACTGAGCAGGACTTGGAGACTCTCTTTCTATGCAATGAAAAGTACTGAAGGAAGCCCACACTATCAGCCATTATTACTGTATCTAATCTTTTTTGCTATTATGCCTTTAATTGTAATTCTACCAGTCTCCTCCTATAATGGAAACAGACTTCAAGATCTCAGAACAAAACCAGCAAAAGTAAATTCAATGATCTTTCCTTAGAGAACTTGTCTACAAACCTTAACTAAACCTTTCTTGCAGTCTTGAGAACATGAAGTTAAAAAAAACCCACCAAAACACAATTACTTTTCACAGTTCTGTAGGTAGGCAGATGCTCATGAGACCCATATGTATGTGTACATTTTGCTGTAAGTTAACTTGGACATGCAAAAACCAAAATATCACATGTATAGAAGAATGCAAAATTGTTTTGTATGCCCATAGTTGCTTTTCTTTAAAATTCAACTGCCATGTAAACAAAACATTAGCAGCAATTAAACCTACCAAGATGAGCTACACAGCAATGCTCACGTGACCAGAGCCCAGTTTAGCAAGCCATGAATAGAATTATTTTTTTATTCAAAAAGCTGCACCTAAAACATATTAGTTCGGAATTTTTGAAAGAGCTCTTTCAGTTAAAAACATACAAATCAGATTTTTAGATGAAGGAAAACTCACTGTTTTAAAAATACTCACTTTATCTGCAGTATAAGTTTCATCACACCTACACGTAACTAGGGAGGACGGGTGAACACAGCAAACGCCCACAGTCAAGTGCCCCAGACATTTCCCCTTTTCCTTTCCCCCTATACTCAGCAATTTTAAAAGCCGTCATTATTTTTAAGGTAGTTTTATTCAGATAAAAAAATGCTATGGTGGTACAATACCTGGGATTTGCAAAAGCAGTTTGTTACAGATTCAATCATCTGTAAGCATTTTGTGCTGGGTATCACTTACGTAAAAACTCCTTCACGTTTCCCCAGCAAGTAAGTTTAAATGGAATACAAATTACAATTATTCCCAAATAATTTTCAGTTCCGTACACAAACTTGTTATCTAATCAGCACTTGAATATGAAGTACCACCTTACTGTTTTGTTCAACGTCTGCCCTGTCTTTATAAAGCCTTGGGAACTCTGCATCACCACACAATAAACAAATTTGAAGATTTTTTCCTGCCTCAGTGATGTGGAGTTGTACCATATGGGAAACAATAACTGATTCCATTAATTTACATTTTTGGTATATAAGTATTAAAATCCTTTGTCTTTTAAGAATTCCAGTACTGAAAGACAAAACCTATATTAGACCTGTACAGGTGAAAATAACTTTCCTTTTATTTCCAAGATGCCATGTAACTATCTGAAATAAGAATCTATCAATCAGATCAGGAGATATTATTTCAATGTAAGGACTTTCGAAGATGAACACTAACTTCAACATCTGAAGATTTGGTTTTCTCTCTCGCATAATGATGTGAATGATTTTTAATAGAATATTCCTACTTTACAACAGTTTTGCAATGTCTTTGGAATACTCCATTTAAAACTGATTTTTAATAAAATGAAAAGAGAACACAGCTATATCGATTTATCAAAAAACGTGTTTATCGTTTTATCTTTCAGGTGCCAATCCCTGCAGATATAGTACATAATGAATAGAAATGGGAAGAGTCATAGAGAAGGAGCCAATGATCTCCTGGACATCCTTGCATTTTCATTTTTCAGCTTAATGAATAAAACTTCAAGTTCTCACATTTTGTTGTTGAAATAAAATGATAGAAAAGAGGGGACCACTAAAAGTCACACACCCGTATTCTGGTTTTCAAGGAAAGATGTTGTGCAAGACAGACACCTCAGCCACAGCATTCCCCTACATTCATATAGTGTAGTTTTCCCATATGTCAGCAAGGTTGTCTCCACTGTTGGCTGTCACCTTTTGTTTTTTTAAGACCCATGTTAAAAACAGACTTAAAAAAATTGTGAATGCTTGTTATCCCAAGCGCTTTTACTTCACTAAGGTGTTTGTGAATTCTTGCTTCTAATTCAGTTGTACCTTGTGTATCAGTAGTCAACAAATGAAGCTTCAGGACAAAGCTTGCCTCCAAGTATACCTACAATAAGCACATATCAAAATAATCTGTCACTCCTGCCCCTACTCTAAAATATTTGCACTGACACTTCTTAAATCACCCTTTCTTAAGTAGGACTGACACTGCAACTGCATAGGTGCACGATTTTTAAGCAGTACAGGCAGAGAATTCCATCACTCCCAGTGAAAGGAGGAAAGAAAGAAACAAAAATCAAAGGAGATCTTTTACTGCCATAGTATCATTACTTTGGCATCTATTAGAAGACAATGCAGTACAGTCTTGTTCTATTTTACTGTTTACTAAAACACTTCCTGCACCATGACAGCTCACCTTACAAAACCTCTTCACTCCTCCTAGTTTCTTTTTTTTAAAGGAACAAAACTTTACAGAGTTTTCTTTCAGTCCAAATTTACATGCTTTCTCAGTGCAGAAGAGTACCAAATCATTCAGGAGAGCCACCATCATTGGTTTTGCATTAACATTACCATGAAAAAGAGCTGCAGACCTAACAGTCCTTATTGTTGATTGTAAATTAGCATGCAGAAAGGAACATGCATATCAATCTCCCCGGTCTTTGCAGTATCTAGTATGAGTTTCAGGTTCATGGACACCAATATGGATGACAGCATATACTGGATACAAGGAGTTATGTACAGGAAAGAATGTAACAGAGGAGGGAGCCAAGAAGATGAAGCAAGTCTATCCCTGCTCTTGTCTTTCATATCATATCAGCAAAGCTTAATAAACCCTAACAGCAAAGGAGGCCACCTTATGCTATGTAAACACACACTGGGGACCAGAGTAAAATATATCCCATCACATCTCATTCCTACACCAACCTAATCTGCCTTTAAAATTTTTGAATTGCATGTGCAGGAAGGAGAAGATATTTTTCCAGAGTAAACTGAACTAGCAAAAAGCAATCTCATTGGGAGTTTCCTGAAAGATCTGAATTACCATAGAAGTGACTGTGAAAGCAACTACTTTTAGTCCTCCCACTCTTATTTAATACAGCTCTCCTTCATCAGTCCTTGACAAGTTTAATGCTGGCCTACTTCAGATGACAGGCTTGGATTGCAACTTATTTTATGAATTTTTGTTTATTCCCATTTCCTTCCAAGTGCTTCATGCTAAATATCAGAAGGAAAGAAAAACAATGCATTGTCTTGACAATGCAAACAATATAATGTATAATTATGAGAGACGTAAATATCAGGAAAAACCCACCTTAGGAGACAAAATACATACCTGTACAATTCCTATACATATTTCTAATACCTTTAAGTTATTTTTCCTAATTGGTAGTAAGTTTAAAAGCTTCAAGTCAAAAATCACAAGAGAGGATTATAGGTAAAAAGGAGGAATGAAATCATGTGGAAAAATGAGCAAAACAGGGAAACTAAGGATCACAGCCTGGTGAAATCTTGGTATTCTCTAATTCTGGACTAAACTAAAATAATTCAAAACACATAGGCTTTTTCTCCAAACATCTTGTTCTCAGGGATTTGTCAATTGTTTGCTTGAAGAAAAACTGTCTTCATCTGTATAAACCATGAAAGTGTTTCAGACAGAAAAGGGGGAAAAAAAATCTATTCTTTTGTGGACAGAAAGAAACAGTGAAATATTTCTTGGAGAAGTTTTAATCACAGTTGACATTTCTGAGATCAAGCCTGGTGGCAGCTATCTTGCTAAAAAGTGATGCAATTTTTGTTGCTCGTCATCCAGGCAGTAAATGTGCAAGATAAGCTCTCTCTCTGATTTAATATAAATTTAACAACCTCACTGGGAATGCAAAATATTTATAAGTAAAATACATTTGCTTCAAGCAACAGCTCAAAAATAATTTTGTTTACTATTGCTAAAGCAAGTTGCTGGCAGCATAGACACCACGATGTTGAGAACACTCAGAACTGATTATTAAGAACAGTAATATCTTTTGAAGTTTAACTATTGAAATGTACTTTGTAAGCAACTACACACACACACAGAAAAGCCAAAACTCACCACTATTCTATGTCTCAAATTTGATAACTCTATAAATGATGTTTCTGGGGGGAGCTGAGAACTGGACTGGGAGTCTGCTGCAGTAGCTCCATATGTGAAGGGAGAGGTTTGGATGAGAAGGCTCGCTCTGGCCTTCTCTTACAGGAAGAACACTGCAAGAATCATGGCTTGCAATTACTAGTTGTGATAACCACAGCTGCCAAGGAAATCCCAAAGGCTAGGTTCTTATTATAGACAAAACTCAATTTGTCAGCAATGCTTAGCATCAAGACTACCCTACTATGCTCACTCTAAGAACATATCTCACTTGCATATAACTTTGTCAAGTTTCCATTGTTTAAGCTGCAAAATAGTCTCTGCTAGAGGTCTGCAGTGTAAGGAGTTTTAGCTAGGCTTTTTTTTAGCTAATTTTAAGAACCATGAAAAAGATGTTAATTGTAACTTTTTTGTTGAGGAATTCTAATACTATCAAACTTGAAAGCAAGGATCTTGATTGTCTTTGGAAAAGGAAGGTGAAGAAATAAGTGTGAGTTATCTGGGGACAGATATTGTTTTTTTGCCTTTTCCTGCTAAAATTTTGTCCACATTCAGTGAATTACTGGCCTTCGGAAAAAAACACAGAGGACTGTGAGCTGGCTGCATTTTAGCCTTTAGCTTGTTGGAAGAGTCACATCAATTATGCTGTGCATCTGCAATTTCCATTTCCAGAAATACAAAGTGTAGAGTTCTGTTGCAAACTGTTCAGATCAATGTATGTCTTATGTTTTCCTTGTGAAAGGGACATTTAATAGAGAGCTGATGTAAGGGGAGTAGTTTGTATTAACAAAAAGGCAAAGGTATTTTGTATTTCAGCTATTTTTCCTACAAGAAACAAAACCTGAAGTTTGCCTGAACTCTGTTATCTTTACAAAACTCTGCAAAGCAGAGCTCTTCAAAGGCAGAATCTTTCAGGGCATTAGCTATTGCTATTGTTCTGTTAGAAACTTTCCTGATAATATAAAATCTCTCCTGTTTTCAATTGGAAATGTTCAATTTAGTATAGGACCAAAAAATACTTTATAGTCTTGAAGTCTGTACTTATTTCTACCAGCTGGGAAATAAATGTAGCTTGGAAATTGTTGGAAAATCTCTCATCACAAATTCTTCTTCCTTTCTTTTCATTTCTCACCCATAGTTTTCCATTCTTCCTTGAATGGTGCAGAGTGTATTCATTTCCATAACATTCAAGTTGGCACGTCATAATCTGAGTTTGTAGCATTACATTGTGTGCTGAAGTTAACACCCATCAGCCACAGCAGGCACGACATGTATTCTTCAACAGGAGAATACAACCCCTTGAATCAGTAATGCCTTCCAAGTAAGCTTGTAAATCAGTGGCTGAATTCCATAGCCTTGCAAATATTGGCAGATTTCAGAGGATTGAGAGTCTGGAAGGAACTGAGCATGAGGCAGGGCTCACAGCCAGATTCTACAAGATCTGGACAAGTTCAAGAGCCAGCTATTGCTTTTATTCACTACACCACCTGTTTCTCCCTGAGCATTTTGTTTTCATTAAAATGAAATGAATTTTTTTTTAATTTATATGTGAAAAGAGACATTCAGATATTTTGTTTCACATATGAAACCCTTCTCCAGGTCTTACTTCCTAAAGAGAGAGGCACTGCATCTAGGTACTATTACTACCATTACTATTAACAGTGGGAAAATATTCCAAATATATTAGGTAGCAAGTTATAGGAATATCTTAAAACTTTGAAACATCAGACAATTTTTTGACGTCTATCTTCCTAGCACACAACTGATAGAGGAGACATTTTCATACACCTACTCCAAAACATTAGAGTTGTTCTGAGTTTAAAGATGGCTTATTCTTTTTGTTGAACAAAAGGTCTTTATATGTCAAACATTGTACTTAAGGGACAAACTAAACACATCCTGTCTTTGTCTATACTGAAAATCTTTCTGGCATAACTATTTTGAATGGTATCACCTTCACCTAATGTACCATTATCACTATATTTTCTTTAGCTCCTAATAAAATTTTAAAAGCCATCCTTCCTGTTGTTTACAACTCTGACTCCACTCTGTGTGCACTTGCTCCCAATGCAATTTTTCCTGAAGTTTGTAGCTTTTAAGTCTTTGGTGCAATCAGTGTTCCTTTTTTCTTTCTAGCTGTTCTATATGTGCACCCAAGATGCTTCAGCATGGGCAGCCTGAGACTTGAAGCATACATAATTCAGATTCAATTCCCCTATTTATATCTCACAGATTCCCTTACACATAATAGATATGCACTCCAGGAGCCAATCATTCTCTACTTCGGTATGATCTGGTGGTCTACAGCAGGCACTGACATCTCATTTTGTACTCTAGCAAATAGTCCCAAAAGAAATCAAGATCAATTCTTTCAAAGTTCTCAAAGCCTCTGAAATACCTAATGGCATTTTGACACAGCAACACTTGTCTTCCCCTTTTGCCCATCTTGTCCGCTTACCTGTCAGTACTTCACATATTCCTAGTAGATTTCGGTAACACCATGAAGACCAAATCTGTATTCCTAAGTGAGAAATTCCAACTACTGTTGTTTGTTACTCAGATTTCTGGCGCTGGTCTATAGGCAATTCAGGAACGTGTTCACTTTGTCATTTGGTGCTGTGATTAATTTTTTTCCCCGTTAAAGTCTTACTTCTGAACTAAACAATCACTTAGTCTCTCCCATTTGTTGTCATTAGTGTAATGATCCCCCAACTAATCTCATTACACTTGCTCCCTGGAAGATTGTTTCCTTTCAGCTGGGTGGGAAGCACTGCCCTCATTGCCCTCCCAGAAGGGAAGAAATGATCCATGAAAGAAAGATCTCCTCATTTATTTCTCCTTTTTATGTGACAGGGAGAATATCTGAGACAATCTTCCTTCTCCTTCAGACGTATTTCAAATCACTTCTAGTTGTCTGAAATCTGTAAAGTAGTTTGAGAAGCTGCATCTTATATATGCTTATAGATCCTCACCAACAACTCTGAAAGCCAGGTAACCTGAGGATACATGCAAAACCTTAAGCAGGTACCTGTTGGCTTCCTCCAACCTTCTGCCAAGGAGGCCACACATGAGCCAGCTCCAATTTGAAAGGAAGATTAACACGCTACCTTGTCGCTCTTGGTTACTACTGGTTGGTAATCATCTCCAAGTTGTATTCCATGTCTTGCAAGCTCCCTCTGAAAATCCTCCATTTGCTACTGCTGTGTATCTGTTTGGATATGCCTTTGGCATTTGCTTTGCATACTAAGGCTCATTGCTCAGCTCTGTTTCCTCATTAATAGGAAAAGATTACCCATGCTGAGATTTCAAATGTTGGGGCTATTCAAGGACCAATGGCACTGCCACTAAGCACTCATCAAGTTGTAGCCTGTTGTATCCATCTCATAAATCTGGTTAGAGGACCTTGACACATAACCTGATGGACAAACAGTAACATGCAAAAGATGGCCCAAATGGCTACTCAACAAACTACTTTGTTTGAAACACAAGATGCTCAGTCTTATTCTTCAAAATGGTCCTCTCTGATGCTAGAAAATGCACTAGCACTAATGAAAGAACTAATGATACCTAGTGCAAAATATTTCAAGCCCACTACAGTGTTGGTCCATGACTGGGTTAGCAACCTAAAGAGTGTTTATAAGCTTGAGTCTCTGCTACTTCTATTGTCAAATTATTGTTCTAGCTGTCTTCAAATACCAAGGCTGCCCAGCTTGCTGCCTCTACTGCAATGGCTTCATTGTAGTGACAGAGGGCTAATCATCTGGCCACCAGCCTCCCTGCACAACCCTGCCAAGATACAGCAGGAACTGTCATAGACATCCTTGATTAAAATTTTGTTTGAAAATTAATCTATCTGTAAAAGTCTGTCAGGCACAGCTATTCACTACATGCTTCCAATCACTTATCTATGCGGCGCTGCCTTTTTCTTCCTGGATCTAATTTATACACAACAGTAGTTAGAGGCTCTATAAAGCTGAAAAATAATTCATGACAACAGCACTACTAAGGGCAAATCAAGAAGGGCAGCCAGATACAACATCCCTTTAGGTGAATAGGAGTTGTACCTATAAAGGTCAGCTTTACTTCTCTTAATCCTCAGGTACTGAACACAGGCTTTTTGTAATGTTCACCATTTCCATTTTGAGAACAAATGAGTCAAAGTCTCTTCTAAATCACTTCTGAGCTGTGACTAGACTGTACAAGATTCAGCCTCAGAATAATCTAGATAGAACTGCACTGTGTTTGCTACTACTTTTTAAATCTGCTGCTTTTTATAGCTATAAAGCCATTTCATAAACCAAATTCCTATTCATCCTAAACATAATGATCAGGTTTGCAGAGGAGAAAGAAGAGAATGAAAACAGAGAAAAAATGTTTAATGGGAGAAGAAAAAGCGAGCCAAAACCAAAATCAAATGGATTTTGTTTAAGGCTACATGAAACAGAAATTCAATCCTCTGATTAAAAATAAGAACATCTCAATGATAAATATTTTTACTTACTTTTTCTCCTCAGGAATTTTTAGATAAAAAACCAAATATTTAAATACTGAAAGTATAAAAAAGGGCCTAATAACTGCATTCCAGAAGAAAGGAAACTAACGAGATAATGGAAAGTATAACCTCTTTTCAGCTGAGCTGAGATTCCAATTTTCTGCATCACTAGCAATGATAATATTACACAAACAGTGTTCAATCATTAAATTAATTTCCATTAAATCAATGTCCTTAAAGACCAAACAGTACTTTAATAATTACCTGATTAAAATGATGTTAGCATAACATATTAGTTGAAGCATATTCATAACTCCCTTCCCAAAAATAAATCATTTCTTTCCACCCATCTTGCTGAAATGGGGACAATGAGTCAAAAGTTGGGAAGGTAAGCACGTCATACCATCATGTACCAAATAGCTGTGGTATAGCTTCTCCTGGTATTGGTGATGCTTCAACAACACACACTAATCAGATTTACATTTCTATTATGTAGTATTTACTGTATGAATCTTCAAGAGCTATAGAAATTAATTTCTGGCTTCTAAGCCCAGACCCACAAAATAAGTTACTTCTTTCAGATATTAGCAAACCTGCTGTGGTCAAATTCCATCTTTCTGTGGAATTAGCAAAATATAATCTTTTCAAAGTCAAAGCGCATCATAGATAAAAGAAAATGTAACTATTAATAGTGTGCAGCAATTCAATGCCAATACAATTTACTGACTTGCACAACATAATTATAGAGACGGGGGATGGATAGACTTGACAGTGCTTCTAAAAGCTCTGAAAAAAGTATCATAAAAGTGCATTTTGTTTTTCTCTTCTGCCATCATTACAAAAGAAAAGTAATGACCACAGTTAAAGTTTGAAAATGGAGCCGTCTACTTGTATTTACAGAAGTTACTGGGAGCTCTGAGATGAAGTGTTACTAGACTAATACCACACATATCCAGATGCTGAAATATCATGCAAGTCTTGATATTTGAAAGCAAATCTTTTGATTGCTATAATTATGATCACATTGGCACTGTGAGGTGTGCTGCCCAGGTCTAATGAATAAGTTGACCAAAATCTCTTGTATAAATGCTGCTGAAATGGATTGTTTTATCAGAAGACTTAGCAATATTTAAAATTCAATTTTGGGCTTACTGGATACAGTACCATTCAATTACATAATCATAAAGAATTGTGCAATAAGCCTAGCAATTCTACCAACAGCTGTTTGCTCAAAAGAAGCTCTGACCAGATAATCTTCTGTTGCCACTTTTACAACACAGGACAATAATTTTATGTGATATCATTATAAACATACACACATGCAGAGGTAAACACAAACTAGAGCCCAACGTGCATGTGTAACAAAACAAGAAGCTTCTGGGAATCCACTTCTATAGCACTGTAATGTGTGCTTTTAAGATTGCATCTTATTTGCATCTTGCATGCCCATGTGAAAGCACTATTTGCAGCCACTGTGAATGTATCAAAATGATACAATGCTTCCCATTATTTTAGAGAATATTGGCACATGATCATAACAAATAACCTTGCACACTGGTAACCTTATGATGAGATCTCAAGAGATGATGTGACCCAATCTCCCTATTACCAATGGCTGTGTACCAATGCTCTAAAGCCTCAAACAATCAACTGCAATTATCACCCACGTTACATATTCATAAGTGGCCAAGAAGGTGTCACATACAGTTTGCACAGCGGTTCTCTTTTCATAGACTACTGACAGTGTTACACATGGTACCTTCCATGGAAGCAAAAAGAACTCAGCACAATAGACTAAAAGCAGGCCATTTGTACATACAATTAACATTAAACTGAACAATGTCATTAATGAGGTATTAAACTGCTGCTTTAGCTAAGAGCCTGTCAGGGAAGGCATTATGAGCAGGAGGGAGAAAGAATTCTCTTTGGCTGAAACTGAGCAACTATGAATCAAGCAAAACAAAAGACATTCAGTGAGAACATAAGGAGAAACAATAATTCTAGTAAAGCCTCCACACCTTTTGACAGGTGCTTTTCACCATCATCTTTTTTTACCTTTATACAACTCTAGACTCCAGATTTTGGGGGTAGAGGGAATTTTAAAATGAGATTACATATGGCAAAATAGTTTTTTTCTTGAATTGTCAAAGTATTATAAATCTGTTCTTGCAAGATTTCCAAGCATCCATCATCACAGAGTGGCACTTGACTACTTCAGAGGCAAGTGAATCACAGACATTTAGGACACATTAATTCAGATTTTCATGTCACTAATTCCAGTTATCCTTTAATTTTCAGAGTGCTTTCTGCAATGAACTTCTAACCTTATAGAATTCAATCATCACTTATGCAAGAGTTCTAATTATGTTCCTAAATAACACATTTTAAAATTTAGACTAAAATTCCACTTCAGGTACATCCTGTAATGTTGTTATCAAAGTGGTCTCTAAAACTCAGATGACCAAAAGGAATACTTTGAGAGTTCATATCAGATCAGAGGAAAGAAGAAAACACTCATCCTTTTAAGTTTCACTGAGAATAATGCTATAATATCATTTATTGATGAAAATCAACAATACAAATGCTTGTCTTTGAAAGTTGAATTACCTGTTTCTTACTGCAAATCAGCTATCACCCTACTTAAGATCATGACTCAGATTTGTAAGAAGTGAAAAGTGACTTCAAAGATGACTTTACTGGATAGTGAGGATTTTCCTCTTTGGGGATAGATATAGAAATGAAAGAAGCTATTGTAAGAATGGAATACATCCCTATACCTAAAAGTGTTCTATCAGGGAGTATATCCCAGCATGAACAATGAACACTCCCACTCAACAGATTTATTATCGCCATTCCTTAATAGACTGTTTGCAGAAGACTTTCCATCTTTCCCCTTCACTGTTATATTTACTATATCCAAGTATGGGGGAAGCAGACTCTTCAGTCAAAATCACATGTATTCCTTCATCTCAGTTTTTGTCTGGTAGATGAGGTATTACACATTTTTAACCCAACATCATCTCAATAACTTCAAAAGTACTGAAAAGGTAAAGTCCTACTTTATGATCTCTCTCTCCCCTATTGACAGTGGAAGAATAAAAACAAAGCAGCAGGAGGTTCCTACACCAGGATGCTGCTGCAATGAAGGCAATCCCTTTAATTTGCATGCTGGGAAGCTGACTAAATGAAAAATATAAATACAAAATGCAACATCTCTCATTTTCTCATATTTCCTGAGAGTGGACCTTCATCTCAGCAATCAGGGAAAGCAAAAGTTTCGTTAACTTAATCAGAAGATTAATTCAGCATCATTATTTACTTCCTTTCAACATTAATTCTGGCCAGTTCCTTTTATACACAGTTTAATATTACAAGATGTTTGAGGGAAAAACCTTAACAGCTGAAGAAGGGAGATTTTCCTTTCAGCAGCTTTAAAACTCTTTGTTACTCCTGCCTTTACAGTTTGCAGGCAATTTTCCTGGCACCTACCCACTAGTGGGTGTTATGAGGAGCTGCATGGGTGGATACAGCTATGGCACAGCTGTTGCAGAGGAGGGACTCCCCATAGACCAGAAAAGCAGTGGAAAACTACCATGGGTTCCCCTCTAAACCCATGTTCATCTGGTGCCTTGGATATCTTCCACTGAAAAAGGCTGATCAGTTTGTATAATAGATGAAATTGCTGTCACCCAGGCAGAGGGGGTGTCGTTTTAGTAAGACTAAAACACATTTCTCACTTCCTCCCTACCTTAAACAGCTAGACATGCCATCTTAAGTGCAAGCTGCTGTGCAGGAAAATTAAATAGCAGCACAAGTAAGGCTTGCCTCTTTCACCTCCAAATATGCATTTGCAGATAGAAATGTGAGTTACAGTCCTCATCCATGCAAGAAACGATCAGTTCCCGGCTAAAATGTTCTTCAGCACTTAAATATAGATTATACACAGATAAACTCTGAAGAATTAGGATTGATGACTTAATACGAATCTAACTTATCTGTTCTTTACCCAAATGGGTATAAAATCATATTAGAAATCATAACAATTAAAGAAGCAGTTCTGAGTAAAGTATTCTTTTGAAAGAATATGCTTTTGAAAGAACACAGAAAGATGGACAGATGCCACATATATCCAATTCTACTTTCCCTTTTGCCTCATTTGGTCTTTATCTGCATTTATACCATAGCCAGCCAGACATAACCTTCTCACAGTCAATTAATCAGGCTTGGAGCAAGTCCTAGGGGAATGAAGGTGTTTTTTGGGCTTTCACATAACCATTCATTCTCCACCTCCTCACAGAAGGTCTGTCAGACACAACTTCTCTAAATATACTGCCTCATGTACCCAGTGCTATTACTCAAGCAAGCAGGTGCAAACAAGATAAGAAATCCATTATTTTAGATGCCTCCGAGAACTGCCTGAGTCTTAGCTTCAATTTAGGGGAAAATCCAAGCATACTCCCTGGTAGTTTAATGCTAGTGATATCACATTGCTGCAAACAAATACCAACACTACTGAACATTTTCCTTGGAACAATAATTTACAGTACATGTTGTCAGTTCCTGCGACCACTTGTAGTTTCCAATCAGATTTGAGACATAGGACACAATTGCCAAAGTTTAGTTCCAGCACCTCTGTCAGACAGGTGACTTTATGAAGGCACATATACATACTATACGTAAGCCTAGATTTAATATAGTAAAATGAGAATTTGGAACTCTCAGGTTTAGAGGTGGAACTATACCATCACAAATAAACCTACTGCTGTATGTAGTAGAAAGATGTGCAGACTGGTTTGTTTCCTAATGTTTTTTTGTGTCTGACTTTCATTTTCCCAGCTTAGCGCTGTGCATTTTAGGCTCAGCAAGTCTGTTCCCCTTGTTAAAAGAATATGTCAAGACCTGGCATTAGTTTGAAGAGCAATTAAAATTTTTAATTAATGAGATTGGCATTTAAGTTTTGTTTTCTATCTGAAGACATATAACATGATTTTACGAAAGAAGATAGGTAGCATTTCCATTTTACAACTGAGAACTGATATAAAAGATATTAAATAAAGTTTCTATGGTCAGCCAGCAGACCAGATGCGGAGTACAAATTAGAAACTAGGTCCTAGTCCTAAAGCCTTTATGCTGGATCTTTTTTCATTTGCTAAACTCGAAAAATAATTAGGTCTCACCACCAAATATTGCATGTAAGACGTAAGTGATTTATAATACAATTTTTTTTCAAAATGCTTTTAGAGTTTTCCTGTGAATATTAACTAAATAGAGATTGGTGTACAGTTAATTAAGAGAAAATGTCACTAAAAAAATACTTGGTTACAGCATAATGGTTTCCTGCTGATAGGGATATGCTGAGAGTGAGATAAGCAAGATGGAGTAATTTATTAAGCAACAGCACACTCCAGGCAGTGCATTTCAGAAGGATTATAACACGCCTTAGGTGGTAATACAAGGAACAAGACTGAGAAGTCTGAGCAGCTTTAACCATCCGAGAAGTATTATAATGACTTAGAAGCGCCGACGCTTGGAGTCTATTTCATCGCTTCATGAAATGTAATTCAAACAACGCAAACAGTAAGACTTGCTCATTTACTGGGCATTATGAACATAATTGGCCATTTCTGACACCACTGATGACCAATCACAACCTCTAGTTATGGCTAGCATTTTAAACTAACCAAAAAATAAAGGGATAAAAAAAATGGCTCACCAGTATGCTTTCATATCATTCATTTTATAACTTGACTAGATTAAACAGCAGTATTAAGATCTCCAAAGAAAATAATACTTTTATTTACCCTTTGGTCAAACCATATTTATAAGACTATCATCAATGTTTGTTTTGCTGCAATCACTGAGAATTGATTAAACATTGAATGATTCAACCATTTCAAAGATATTTCCTGTTATAGCACCAAAAACCCCAACAAAGCCACATCTGCCTGGTTCTCTTTCTTACAAATTCTTCCAAGTGAATCAGAGCCTTGTATCTTTACTTGTATAATCTAAAATCCTGCCAGACCAGTTCAGAAATGCCTGCTCTTACAGAAAAATTCAAAGTAAAATGGAAAGAAGAAGAGTCTTTCTATTGTTTTTTATATTAAATACAAAACATTGTAAATTTCTATATAACTTCATTATTTTGTCTCCAGTCAGTTGAATTTTACTAAATTAAATAAGCTTTTCACTGTATTCTGAAGTAAAATTTGAGAAGCTGCTCTCAAAATAAAATCATCTAGAGCATTCCTCTGCATGTTCTTAGTAAAAATTATGCAGCATTTTATCTGTCGCAAACCCCAATCTATTATACCAAAAGGGCTGGGAATAACTCTAAATCCTGAACTTCTGTTTCTTAAATCATTAGTTTTCTGCAGTAATGGTAAGAGCAGAGTTCTCTCTAGAGTATTTCATAACAAGAGCCCATAAAGTAGTAGGAAGCTAATAGAAAACCTTCAGGAGATTAAACTAGGTTCTCAGCAAGAATAAATAGACATCGTACCATTGCAGGGGTTTTTTTCAGTTAATCTCCACAAAGTTTTTAATAAAGTTTTTAGTAAACAAAATTTCTTATCTTTGACAGTTCTTTGGTCCTGGTTCATATGGCAAGCTATTGGCATGTTCTAATGGGATCAAAATTTGAGGGAATGGCAACAAAACCAGGGCTGAAGAGAAAGAAAAATGTGGTTTTACAGAATAGCACAAAAGTTGAGTAAAGGCTGTATAATAGAGCATTATAATATTATCACTCAAGCTCGCTGAGGTAAGAAGGGATCTCAGAAGGTTATCTTGGCCAAACAAACCCCTGCCCAAGCAGGGCCATATAGAGTCATTTGGGTAGGACTGTGTCTTTTGAATATCTCCAAAGACAGAGAATCCAGAACCTCCCTGGGGAACCAATGATAGTGCTTAGTCAAGCTGAGTGGCCCCCAGCATACACTGCTGGATGAGGCTGTCCCTTCCCAGTGACAGGACTTTGCACTTCCCTCTGTTGAGATTTGTAGAATACATAAAGACAGAAGCCTGGGGAGCAGTGAAGTCAATGGGGAAGGGCAGGAGCAGCAGAAGCATTGGGGTCATGAATGTCAATCGAGAGGGAAGCTACAGCAATGGTGGCCATCAGCTGCAATGTGAGGCAGGCAAAAGCAAAACCTGTGAGGAGGGATTAATAAGTGAAGGGGAAATACGGAGAGAGAGAGAGGAAAGCCACTGAAAAGGAAACCTTAACATCATTTTTTCTCCAACTGGCAAAAACTAATTTTGAAAAGAAGCAAAACACAGAGCTTTCGCCACTTATTTTTCTAAGATAAGCAAGTGGAAAAGAACAAAATTCAGCAACTGTGACACTAAATTTCAACATAACAGAAATCCTTTATAGTCTAAATCTACAAATTGGTTTCATCTTTAGACATAAATAAACAACTCAGAGATAACAGATGTGTCTTACAGAATCTCATGCCTGGATGAGTAGTTCAGAGCATTAGTTTTTAATATAATCCACAGCACTGCATGGTCAAGATCACTGAAAAGTCTCTTCCTTCTCAGTGGTCGCAGCGTATATATTGGGTAGTAAGACAAAGCACTTCAGTGCACTGGCAACCATTTTTTTGTTTAAATGAAGTGCTTGAATATAGAATAAAAAAATACTGTACAATTTATACATGTCTATATTAACTGAGCATCCATAGTCGCATTGCAGCTCCAGCTTCAGAATTGTTTCTTCGAATCAAAAATCATATGTATGTTAAAATTACAAAGATAACATATATAAATAAATACACACTGATCTCTGTAATGAATGAATATAAAACTAAAAGGGCAACTCAGAGAAAATATACTTTTATATTAAGAGAGTCTCAAAATTGTACCTAGACTGGTCACTCCAACATGGAGAAAAAAAGAAAGTGAAAGCCAAGTTAGAGACCTAAGTTTAAATGATATGAGAAGCAGTAACGTTAAGTTTCAGTCTACCTTTAAGGAAAACAATTAAAAATACTTAAATTTTGCTACTGAGTATGACAGAAATCACAGAGTTGCTATAAAGACTACTGTACTGTCTCTGCTGACTCTAGTCTACAGACAATGGTACAGTATTTTTCTCTGATGTTTCAAAAATTGCAAAAGGCTAAAACTTGTTAATAAAATTTGATCAGAACATCAAGGCTGAAAGAAAATACAAAGGCACCCAACAGATCGAATCTACCTACTAAAATCTGAGGAGTTTTTAACTATTTCAGAAGAAACAAGCAAAAGAAGTCCTTTCTGTTTCAATCAAAATCAGTTATGAGTTCCTTAAAAAGTGGCTTCTATTTTTGCACCAAAGGCCTCTTTTGACTTCAGAGCCATGGCAGCACTGGAGCCAGTTTGTGTGCTTGCAAATCTTTCCTCTAGCTAGAGGAAAGAAAGAGAAGATGTCAGCAGAACGCACTTGCTAGCCCCAAAGAATCCAGTCCTATCAAAGCACTAGCAATCCTCGGTTCATGCTGTTTTGTTTCTCTCAGTGCAGGCTATAAAAGCATCTTCAGCTGTATGTTTTGATACCAGAAATTAGTACCTTGTCATGTTTTAAATCCGCAGCTGAAACAGTTCTTAAGTGAATGTGGCAGTATTTGAAACGTCCCATGCTGCCACACTTAAGATATGCCAATCACAATTAATAGCAACAGATTTGCTATTCCAAAACAAATAAAACCTGCAGAGTTTTCTGCTGAATGAAGAGTTGGATGAGTGAAAACAGGAGCAAAATTACCACAATAGCCAGTTCTACTGTCAATGGAAATTACTTTTATTTGCCTGTATGCACAAGGGTTAGTAAACAATAACGCTCCAGCTAACGTATTTTTTGTTATTCAAATTGAATGTGAAATACAGGCTGACATTATAAATAGATATCTTACTTGTTTGCCCTGGATTTCTGAGGTCTTCTGAGTCTTTAGGCTTAAACTGGTCTGTAAGTTTCACAGGTATTGTCATCAACCCTATTAAATCTGTGTCATTATTCCTTCCAACACAGTAAGGACTGTTCTCTTTTTGGTTGAAGGAGAGATGTATCTATAGATTCCCCCCACAGAGGAATGAAGTGAACATTTTGTATTATTCTAGTGGATTCTAAAGAGTTGTGCTGAAAATCCATTTGGTAGGGTGGAAAGGTTTCCGTCTCTGCAAATAAATGCTTCTCACCTTCCAAGTTCTGTGAATTTCTTTTTCTGAAGTCACACAATAGTTTTGGTGCTCCCAGCTGCCATCTCCCACCAGTAGGTTCTACTAATTCTGAGTTGCACCTCATGACCCTCCCTGGGGAGTGGATGCAAATCTTTCCAAGCAAATTCCTTTTCTTTGATTTTTTTCCAGTAAATTCTGCTTTTTTTTGTCACCTGGTCCCACTTCTTTTAATCTAATTTCTTCCTTGACTTCATGTTTAATTCAAGGCTTCCCTCTAAGCCTTCCTCAAGCACTCTCGTTTACTGACTTGTCAGTAAAACCTTTCCTGTGTAAGCTAACTGAGCACCCATTGAAGGCTACTACACTTGCAGGCTACTACACTGAACCTGTGACTTTGAAATCTTCAGGACACAGGGCAACACAGGCTTACTTGGATAGACATAAGGCAAACAATTCAGATAATTCAGATAATAATTCATGAAACTGAAGTATGTGATTAAAATAATTTTGCCTCCTTTATGCCTTTGCTGGGCTGTCCCCTAGAAAGCTTTTAGGGACTAATGACATTGGGAGCACAGCAGGGATGCTAAGGCTGATACTAAGCAATAAACCTATGTAAAATTCCTCACATTCATGCATTTATTTTAACCTAACAGGCAGACAGATGTAATGAGTCTAGTTCTGTAACAGACCAACTGCTCTCTCACAGTTGGATTCCCTAAACAGTTACATTGGGAATATTTTGGACAGAAATAAAACTTTTAAACTCACCCACATACATTCAAAAAGCTTTTATAGCTCTCAGCTGGCTCTGAAGCCTTTGGTTTTCTTTAAAAAAAAATCCACAACAAAATTGAAACAACCTCTTCAGCTTTCCTCAGCTGGCCATCACTGCTCAATGCAAATGATAATTTTAAAAGCAATTACAGAATTATAGAATCACAGAATGGTTTGGGTTGGAAGGGACCTTTAAGATCACCTAGTTCCACCACCCCTGCCATGCACAAGGACACCTTCCACAAGAGCAGGTTGCTCATAGCCTCATCCAACCTGGCTCCCTTCAGTTACTGGAAGGCTGCTATAAGGTCTCCCCAGAGCCTTCTCATGGCTGAAGAACCGCAGCTCTCTCAGTCTGTCCTCATATGGGAGGTGCTTCAGCCCTCTGATCATCTGTGTGGCCCTCCTCTGGACTCACTCTAACAGATTCATGTCCTTCCAGTTCTGAGGACTCCAGAACTGAATGCAGGACGCCAGGTGAGGTCTCACAAGAGCAGAGTACAATCACATCCCTCAACCTGCTGGTCACACTTCTTTTCACAGTATCACAATATCACAGTATCATAAGGTTGGAAAGGACCTCTGAGATCATCAAGTCCAACCTATAACCCAACACTAACACCAACACCAACACTAACACCAACCATCATCTGAACCATGGCACTCAGTGCCTCATCCAGTCTCCCCTTAAACACCTCCAGGGTCGGCGACTCCACCACCTCCCTGGGCAGCCCATTCCAATGGCCAATCACCCTTTCAGTGAAGAACTTTTTCCTAACATCAAGCCTAAACTTTCCCTGACGAAGCTTGAGTCCATGCCCTCTAGTTCTGCCACTGGCCACCTGAGAGAAGAGACCAACCCCTGCCCGGCTACAACCTCCTTTTAGGTAGTTGTAGAGAGCAATGAGGTCTCCCCTGAGCCTCCTCTTCTTTAGACTAAACAGCCCCAACTCCCTCAGTCGCTCCTCATAGGGCTTGTGCTCCAGCCCCTTCACCATCTTCATTGCCCTTCTCTGAACACATTCCAGTATCATAACATCTTTCCCAAACTGGGGGGCCCAGAACTGTACACAATATTCAAGATGAGGCCTGACCAGTGCCGAGTACAGGGGGACGATAACTTCTCTGGTCCTGCTTACTACACTATTCCTGATGCAGGCCAGGATGCCATTGGCCTTCTTGGCCACCTGGGCACACTGCTGGCTCATGTTGAGCTTCCTGTCAACCAGCACTCCCAGGTCCTTTTCTGCCTGACTACTCTCCAGCCACTCTGTTCCCACTCTATAGCTCTGCATGGGATTGTTGTGTCCAAAATGAAGTACCCGACATTTGGACTTATTAAACATCATCCCATTAAAATCAGCCCATCTCTCCAATCTGCCCAGGTCCCTCTGTAGGGCCATCCTACCCTCTAACAGATCAACCCTTCCTCCCAGCTTGGTATCATCTGCAAACTTGCTGATGATGGACTCAATCCCCTCATCCAGATCATCAATAAAGATATTAAACAGGACTGGACCCAACACCGATCCCTGGGGGACACCACTGGTGAGCGGCCGCCAACTGGATGAGACACCATTCACCACCACTCTCTGGTCTCGGCCATCCAGCCAATTCCTAACCCAGCACAGAGTGCTCCCATCTAGGCCACGGGCTGCCAACTTCCCTAGGAGTCTACTGTGGGAGACAGTGTCAAAGGCCTTGCTAAAGTCCAGGTATACCACATCCACAGCCTTCCTCTCATCCACCAGGCGAGTCACATGGTCATAAAAGGAGATCAGGTTGGTCAGGCAGGACCTACCCCTCCTAAACCCATGCTGGCTGGGCCTGATCTCTTGGCCATTCCGCAGGTGCCACATGATTTCACCCAGGATTATCTGCTCCATGATTTTACCTGGGACCGAGGTCAGGCTGACAGGTCTGTAATTACCTGGATCATCCTTATGGCCCTTCTTGTGGATGCATCTTGTTGATGCAGGCCAGAACATGGTTGGCTATCTGGGCTGTAAGTGCACATTGCCAGCTCATGTTGAGCTTCTCATGCACCAGCACCCTCAAGTCCTTCTCTTTATGGATCCTCTCAATACATTCCGCGTCCGGCCTGTAATTGTGCTTGGTATTGCCCCAACCCAGGAGCAGGACCTGGCTCTTGCCCTTTATGAACTTCATGAGGTTTGCACAGGCCAACCTCTCAAATATGTCAAGATGCTTAAAATCATACCTCTTGTGGAAATTCTCAGTTTCATTTTTTTTTTCTTTTTAAAGAAACTTTTTCTCTTCTGAGAGTTTCATACTTCATTTTCATGCATATCTGTAGCTGTTATAGATGCTACCTGATTTTTTCTAACATGGAATAATGTAATTTCTAAATTACACATTGCTAGTGTAACATAAATATAATGCTTTTAGCTACAGTGTTCCGTTCAAATTCATGTTAAAATCAAAAAAACTATCTGGGAGTTTTAAGGCTGCAGTGGACATGATTCTTTGTAGAGCAGATGTTCTGCACAATTATAAATAGGTGTATATGCAGTGACCGACAAACTATTACCCTGATATGCCAGAAGGCATTTGTTTTGTTTTGTTGTCAAGTGTTATAATCTAATTCTTCTTTGTTCTCATATGAAGCTGTGCTTTCTTATTCCACTTTGCATTAAAATCCTAATTTGTAGAGTAGAATTTCAAGCAGTATAGTAAGCCAAAATCTCCAGTCTCTGATGTCTTTAGGATGCATGGTTAAAGCTCTGTCAGAAGCAGACTGAAGGACTTGGGAATATAAACAGAAATGAGGAATAACCTGGGTTACACCAGATGCTAGAGGGGATTGCGAAAGCATCCAGGAAGGTTAGAGAAGGTTGAGTCTAAACATTATAGGCAAATGGAGATAAATCAGAAGAAAGATGAAAAAATATCAGATACAGTAAGGCCATTTAACACTGGTGACAAGTCTAAATTTAGTTCAAAAGTCAAATCCCAGTACTTTCTATCAGACTGTGTAAGAAAATAGCACTCACATTAACTATGAGTAATTCTACAGCAGATGAGAAAAAAAAAATCCCAGAAAAAAATCACCATTCTCTAATTAGACAACATCTCATCAAAACCAGCTAGCAGGTAGTGCTCTGAACTGCTCATGATTCCCACACCAAGCAGCCAAAAGCCTTAGAAATCTTAAGCACAAGGCTTTCCAGTGCTCCCAGTCCCTTGCGGGCAGTGGGAGGGAGGCAGAGAAGAGGAAGGTCTCTATAGCAATGTGGAGGATACATAGGTTTTCTCTGAGAGGCAGAGTCTCCCTCCGTCTCTTACCTTGTTGCACAAAGGATCCATACACAAACCACATGGAGTTGTAGAGGGTTGTAGAGGTCATGGATCCCATCTGAAGGCGTGGGGGGTTGAGCCAGTTCAAGAGGTAGACCAGTAGCCCTACTAACAGCACAGTGCCAGCTATGCATGCCCACAGGGAAAGGTCAAACGGTGCCAAGCAGGCAAACATGTCCACTGTCTTCTCTGCCTTTCGAAGCAGCACGCCCACCGAGTAGTCCATGTAACGCGTTGTGAAATCCACCACATTTTCCCTTTCGGGAGTGATAGTTAGGGCAGAGATCCCTATATCAGCTCTCTGAGAAAAGAGGACGAGAGAATAACAGGCGTAAGTAGGAGCTACAGAAAAGATCTTTGTTCCTCTGTGATTTACAGCAACTAAACTTACGGAGAAGCAGATGTCAAGGACAACCTCTTAAGCGCCCTATATGCGAACACAGAACTAAGACTGAGGCTTGAACAGAATAATTGTACCACATGTCTTAGTTTCTGTAAAAGCAAACCTCACTTGGTGAACTAGGGCACATTAGCTCTCCATGTTGTTATAGTCCAAGGAATCAAAACACTTCAAATACAGATAATAGATGGAGGAATTCTACTTGTGGTCATTTTTCTCAGACTGACTTACTAAAGTCATCATTTTCAATGTGGCAAACTGTCTTATATATAGCATTTCCAATCAAGGGAAATTAATTGCCTGACAGAGCCACATGATACTCAACATTTTGATGACATGATGATTATGACAAAGGGCCACTGCATGATAAAGGACATTCCATATATCCTAGGATTTTGGGGGCACTTGAAATTCTGAAAAACACAAATTTTGACTACAGAGTTTGAAGTGCAGAAAAATAGATATTTAATGCAGTTCCTTTATTATTAATCCCTCTATATCCTCCTGCTAAGCAAGTCCTCTCTATACCAACCTGTCCTGCAGCTATTGTGGACTTGGTTTGTGCCATTTATAAATTTTTTTTTTGATTTAAAGAACCCATTTCAGATGAGAAGAGGAAGAATAACATTCCTTGATTTAATCACTGTATTTCACAGCATGCCTGGGCATTAGGTCTCCAGAGATACCAGGCACGACTACACACAACTATAGCAGGTGCTATTTTAATTTTCACACGTACAATTAGAACTGCAGTGAAAACAAGAAAGGATATTTAAAGCAGACGTATTAACACCATTTAAAAAAAGCCCAAATACTGAGCAAAAAAAGTCCTGTAAATTCTAGATATTTTAATATGAAAAAGAGTACTTGAAATACTTTTATCTGCTACTAGTTTTTATTAATCCATCTCTGCTCTGTCTAAAGCAGTGTGTGGTCCTAGGAAGGAGGTGAGGACAGTACAAAGGCTTGGAAGTACCGTGTCAAATTTTATTAACTCTCTTGAATTTCTTTCTTCTTGCCCAAAGAAGGCAGAAATTACTAGCTCCTTAGAAATATGAAGCGAAATATTAAGTGGGAAAGCATGACAGCTGAAACTATTTAGAATCAAATTTGAAAAACACTTTGCAGCCCATGGTACAAACATACTTTTCATCATAGTGCACTTAAGACTTCAGTTTGAATGATGTTACTTTATATTAATTGCTCACTGGCTTGAGAAAGTGGCAGAAGATAGCTGGTGGCTGATGATTTGGACAAAAAAGTGTTTGAAAAAATTGTTTTGCTTAAAGGCCATGCATTAGAGCTTCAGCTTTAATTTGTGGATTAGATTCTCTCCTGTCATAAGTGGAGATGTGTTTACATGCACAGCTGAAAACATGGCTTCATGAATTCACTTCATGTCCCTTCCTAACAACTTTTTTTGAGTGATGACTTAACTGGCCCTTCCTCATGAGCAGCAGCAAACTCAGTCAGTAATGCAAGTAAAAATTTCATCAGAATTATCCATGGAAACATTCAGATCATCTCAGTCTCTGTCCTTTGATTATAAAACTTCTGGTCAACAAGTGACTCGATTGGCTCATGGTGTCTTTGCTAATGGTTAAGTCCCAGGTCCAGTAAGCAAGTTGCAAAGCAGTCATCATTTGAACTGTTTTCCACAATTATGAATATAAATGTATTTAAAATAATTTACAAATGTAAAAATCCAACGCTCTATGCCAGTATTTGTCAAACAGAAAACTATGGTTATATTTAAAGAATAAGTGTTGTTTTGATTTTTTTTTCCTAAATGTATATTGAAAAGTGAAATAGGAATTCACTTGGACACATGGAAACAAAAAGTCCAGGACTTAGCCACTTGTTGTTTAACTTAGCTACGGTATTAATCATCAGCGTTTTGCTGAAATACTTCCCTACCACACTACAGTAGTGTGAGATGCTACGAATTAAGTTGTATTTGTAAGATATTTAAGGATTCTCCACTGAAAGGCAATATACATAAGATACTTTTGCCAAATTTACTATAGGAGTAAATGACTAATAGATTTTTTTCTGCCCTTTTCCCTTTTTTTTAAAGACAAACATATTTGTCCATGAGAAACACTGAAGGGCACTGCATGAAAAAGCACGGTATGTGGTATTTGTGGAAAAAGTGATTCTATTTTACAACTCTGGGTAGCAATCTCTTAAAATTCACCAGTATTATGATTCCACACTGGTTATCAGCCAGCTATGAGAGAAGAACAACGTCGTCCTAATGGAAATGTTGCAGTTCCTTTGTCATATTGCAGCAGCAATGGTGATATAATTATGTCTTGCAGTTAGACTGGCAGTGAAGTAAAAAACAGAAGAGTGAGACAAGTCCTGAGCTCTCAGTATTCCTGTGTTTAGCCGTTTAAAAAAATTAAAGGTTACACTGAAATATGGCAACTCATATTCTTAACTTACTAAATCGAACCACAAACAACAATTTACCAGAAAACTATATGTTTAGCACAAAGGCAAGCTTAGGCTTAGCTTAGTAGTTGATTAACTGATGCTGTGTATTCTTAATTACATATAGATTCTGTCAACTTGTATGAGAATCGGAAGACGAAAAAATTAAATGCTTGTCATTAACATGTCAAATTGAATCAGAAAAGACATCAGTTTGAAGAAGTCAGGGTTCACTTAGTGCTTCTAAGACAGAAAGGCAAATGTATGCAAATTATGTCAATATTTAGATGTAAAGCTGCCAATCTGAATTACAAACATGTAAGCCCCTTCACTCAGTAAGTTTTCACAGTGCCAAAATCAACCAACTCTCAGCATGTAGATGTCTGTTTAACACATTTCTGATGAATGAAACTGGGACGCCTGTAACTGACTGACTGAAAAAAACAGCAGAGGGCATTATTTTTCTTTATGTGACCTGCTTAGGAATTTATATTTGTTAACAGCAGTTCTCCTGAGGTCATTGTAGAGCAACATTACCTGAATCAGAAAATCTAAAATAAATGACCAAATGGCTCTGATAGCATTGTTACTAGTACCAGAGAACCAGCTCATCAGCAAAGCCTAGAAATCTCAGAGAAGCCCCTATGCTATTTCTTAAGCAAGCATAA
The DNA here is from genome assembly GCA_033556795.1 of Tapera naevia. Lineage (NCBI taxonomy): Eukaryota > Metazoa > Chordata > Aves > Cuculiformes > Neomorphidae > Tapera > Tapera naevia. The sequence continues at coordinate 10,527,719 of JAUMJJ010000034.1, read as the reverse complement.
CTCGTACACATAAGAAAGCAATCTTATTATGATTCCTGTAGTTTATGATCAAGAACAAGGAAAGTAAATGAATCTACTCTAAGTTGCTCCCATGAGGCCTTGATTTTATCCATTTTAATATTAAATCAAGTTTCATTGAAAGCTGGAAGCAATAAACCACAGTCCCACGTGTTATTAATACGGACATGCAAAAATTAATCATAGAGACATTTTTCCTCAAGTTAACACACATATAGCCAAATAATTTTCCTTTTACTCAGCTATTACTTTGTCTTCTCACTTCGTCCTTCCTGTTTGCTTTCTTCCTTCCTATGCTACTCCCTTTAGGAACACGGATTAAAAAAGAAAAGAGGCTTCTATTTGGCTTGCAGTTTCTCTTAGAGAAGTTTATGCATGTATTTAGTTTTCCTTTTCTGATGGACCTAAGTGGAATCAGGTAGTTGTCCCTGTGCTATTTGGCTTCCCGATGGCTCCTCATTGGAAAAATAATCCTAGCAATCCAGACAGCATGATGAAATGTGGGAAACAATGGTTGATGGATGTGAATATCACTGAGAAGTCCAGAGACGCACTGGAAAGACTACTGCCCTCTCCCAGAAGCGGCATCAGTCACTTCTCTGGCCTGTCACACAGGCTCATCCCTCAGTTAATGTGGACCTACGGGCAACTACAGGAAGCACTGTGAAGACACAGATAGCTAGCAGCAAGAGAAAAATTTGTGGTAAAGAGCTGCTCCCTTGAAACGGTTTTAGCCTCTTCACAGAAAGCTGCTGCTCTCTGATCTAATCCTGTTTGTGAGCTGAAGCTCTATAGGACATGTGGAAAGCCCTGGTCATTTGACAGGAGAGAGGCAAGAGGAACACAAATGAGCCTTTATCCTACGTCCACCTTCTGTTTCAGGCACTCAGCATACTGGACTTGAGTTAGTTTCCAAATTCAAATTAAAGACCAGTTGCTTTGATCTGCTAATTCCAGCTCCTATTTTAACAGGCAACAGGAACTTTTTCTTCAAAGCTGGAACAGAGTGAACTTCACATAATGTCTCATCTGCAAGGCCAGCTGTGGACCTAGGGCACGTACTTGGCACCACATGGCTTCTGCTCTGCGCTGCAGCTCAACGGGGGCTGCTGCAAACAAGAGCAACCTGGGACAGCTCTCGCTGATACTTCATCAGAGCCTGCTGAATGCTGAATAGGCTAAAGCAAACAGCATATGTTGATCTTGAACACAGAAATTATGTGCTTGCTCCTGCAACTGCCATTTCATATGAAATGTCTTTTGCAGTGGTCACAGACATCCTTCTCAATGAGAATCACTCAAGAAGAGAAAGCAGCTATTTTCCATTACCCTTGAGTGGGACTTGTCTTTTGCAGAAATACATTGTTCTCAACTGATTTCTGGCTCACACATTTACATTCACAGTCGAAGAGCATTTCTTCTGTTCCTGGATTTCCTCCATGTGTTGGCCAGACTATCATGTAAGATTTGGTTGGGGAAACAAGGAAACACTCTGTTCTAAACAGGTTAGACCTTTAACTTAAAATTATTCTCTGCTCCTTTGCTTCCCCTTACAAAGTTGCCAAGCAGATAGATATTATGAGTTCTGGGATCAGAACTCATTTCACAGTAAATAAGAAAGCAGCCTTTCAAGAACAGCTTGCACTTGGTAAGGGGTAGATCGACACTGGCTGCCTGCCCAGAGGTTCTCTTTTGCCTTAAAAAGGACAGAGAATGAGAGAGGACAAAGTGAACCTTTACTCTTAATTATATAATGGGTGAGGAAGATAAAAAGTTATACACTGCCATGGTATTGAGAAAACATATTTTTTGAATTCAAATGCAGTTCCATTGACTCTTTGTGCTTTCTTACTGCACATGAAAGATATCATATCCGTTAAGACTCATCTACAGCAAAATTATAGCAGACTGGTAAATCTGTTTCACTCAGGACGTCGCTTTACATATCTAGGTGGTTACCACCTTAAGGGCATTATTAGAGTTACATCAGTCCCTGCCTTGTATGGGGATAAGAACACTATCCATATTTTTCAGTAAACCATTTGATTTTAGATGTTATGAGTTCTGCCTTATGAATAGTTCTTTTCAAATAAAAAAAAATCTCCCAGACCCATTTCTTTCTCGAGAGCTATCTAGGACTAAGACCCCTCCAGCCTGTGTTATGCAGCAGTCTGCTGAGTCTGTTTGCTGAGCACTGCAGAGAGTAGGGCATAGCATAACATCAGATTTAAGGAACAGAAAAAACGATAAATCAATAGGCCATTGTGCTCTTACGTCTCATAATTAGATGAGGGGGTTTTAGTTATTAAAGTTTAGAAGAAGGTGGAAAATGCCCTTTTCTAAACAGCTCCAGCTTATGATCTATGATCACAGCATTCCACCTTCTAGCTTCATAAGTGCTTAGGGTGATGGCAAAGGAAGTTTATTACTACAGTGCAGATCTATGAACTGTGCTACGAGTATGGCATGTGTCATTGTTTTCCATTCCAACAGGCTTCCTGCTGCTCAGGAAAGCAGGATAGGTTAAACCTATCACTAATTTATTTTTCCCATGGGGATAGTTTTTTCATTTCAGATTTTTTTCTCCTCCCCCCTCCCTTTACTTCATGATTTATTTTTCAGCATTTTCCTAAATTTTAGCTGAAGTATTTAATGATTATATCCTATATCTGACCACATTGCTTCTTATTCTTTGCTGTAATTATCAATTTAATTCCACCTGTAGATTTGGAAAAGCAGTTCCATAAATGAACGGTAAGTTATTTACATGAATATCTACTGTAGTTATTTAAGGAAAGAAAAATGTAGGTCTATATAGTTGTAAAACTGCCTCTACGGGTTAACTAAAGCCAAATAAAATACATATGTTCATGGAACAATTGAAATGTCAGCAGAATAGTGTCTGCACAGTCCTGTCTTTCTCTCTTCATGACAGAAACTGCCAACACACTAGATCCGAAGACTGGAAAAAAAGGAAAAATATAACACTTTGATTTAAATTATTTATGATACAATATTGAATGTTTAATATAAAATTAAGTAGACTAAATGCTTTATTAATTACAGAATAGAGAACATACTACTCTTGATTCATACATCTACATAATGTGTTATTGCATATCAATAAAACATTTTCTGTTGATTATATACTTCATGTATTCATCACATCAACATTTTTCTAAAGTGCTATACATTATTTATGTAATGTATCACTAATTACCATAACGCTAATTTTTCCTCTTTCAAACAGCCTCTTCAACTCATTTGTGTCAGGTCTTGCCAAATTAATTAGGATGCCATGCATTCCATTATTTGACTGTATTCAGATTTCATACTGCTGTACTTTGGTTGGAAAAGAAGATTGTCTTGCTTCTTAAACAGTTATCGGCAAGTACTATTTCTAGATTATTGGCTGATGCAAATGTAACATATTATGAATTATTTAGCTCTATCATATGACCTTATTTAGTAAGTTATTAATAACCTTACCTTAAATACCAGTTCTCCTATCAGTCCGTTCCATGATCCGTCATCCTGAGGACTCCCATACTTGTGATCTGGTGCAACATAAATTTCGTATTTAAAGCCGAGGTAAGTGGCCAAGGCTTCCAACACATCTATTGAGAAGCCCTGATACTTCTTAGGTTTTCCCAGAACATTTTCAGACACCATGACAAAGGGTTCTTCCTAAATAGAAATCAAAGTAGGCAACTGTTACTAAAGTGATTACATGCCACAACTGGGTGCTGTTTTTTAAAAAAAAAGTAAGGAAGAACTATTTAAATACTGCTTACACAAACCCTTCCTACAACATGTTGTTAGCAGTGCTTTTTGTATTCTGTAAAATGCTGTTTTGGTATTTACTTTAATAGAGAAATATTCTTCTCTACTATTTACTTCAGAAGTAAATCTTGTAACTTTACAACTGAAATGATTTTCAGTAATGCCTTCTGTCTTCAATTATGTTCGGCAGGACAAACATACACTCATATGTCTGCCCACAAATAGGGAGAATTCTGCAGTACTGCCAGTTTCTACTGGCTGGGAAGGCACTGTATACGGCAAACGTAACTACTGATCTGTGCTGTAAGGGATGAAACACATGGCAAACTAGGCCATACCTATGAAATGCAACAAAGCTGGTGAAGTGGCTGGAGAACAAGTGTTATGAGGAGCAGCTGAGGGAACAGAGGTTGTTTAGCCTAGAGAAGAGGAGGCTGAAGGGATATCTCATCACTGTCTGCAACTGTCTGAAAGGAGGTTGTAGTGAGGTGGGTGTTGGTCTCTTCGGCCAAGTGACAGGTAATAGGACGAGAAGATATGCCCTCAAGTTGCACCAGGGGAGGTTCAGATTAGACATCAAGAAAAAATTTTCACTGCAAGGGTTATCAGGCACTGGCAGAGGCTGCCCAAGGAGGTGGTTGAGTCACCATCCCTGGAAGAATTTAAAAGAAGGGTAGATGAAGTGCTCAAGGATATGGTTTAGTAAGTGGACAGGTACAGTAGGATCGATGATCTCAAAGATCTTCTCCAATCAGGTCATTATATGATTCTTGTCCTTCTAGTGTAACCTGAATCTGAATATAAGCTGGTTTACTTTAAATAAAGTAAACTTCTCCTATCTAAAGAGCATCGATTTGATTAGTTTAGGAAGAATTAAGCATGGGCTTTAAGTTTGTCTATAAGAAAGACTGGTGAATATTAATCAAAAAGGTTACCATAATAAAGGATGCAAATAGGTACTGAAAGCTGGAATTGGTTGGTAGCGTTTCTAAAAAATATGTTTTTCTTTTCCTTTTCCAAGATCTGTAACTGTTGTCTCATTCTTTTTATTACAATTTCTAACAACATTCTCAGAAAGAGATGATTTTTTGGCTAACTTCAATTTCTTTTTCCCAATCTCTCTTACCCTTCCTGTTGAGTATTTCATTTCTAGTCATCATCCTTCACATCTTTTTAAAATTAAACACAAAAAGATATCATATTTCTGAGCACAAAAAAATATTTGCCATAGATGGATCTCACTTATTATTTTCTTTAAGAACATCTGTCTGATCTACCTAAGTAGAGCAAAAGAACCAAATCCCCCTCAAAAGCATGACAGTAATGTAACACCAAAACAAAACTGCAAATCTCCCCAGAACACCAGGAATAATAATAATAATAAAAGAACACAACAGAAGGGTTGACTGTCTCAGGTTATTATTTCCCCATTGTCAGACAGAATTTCTTTCTTCCAAATTATCCAAAGATCAGCCAAATGGAATAAAAATGCTGGACAGGTGCATTTTTAAAGTAGTTTTCCTGCACCTGGCTTCCAAGAACATTAAGGAATTGAGGCTAAGTTGATGCAAGTCTCTCCTAAATGAAAACACAGAGCAAACTCAGCTTTACTAATCACTTGGATAAGAGATTCCCTACACATAGACTCAAAAGTACTGGAAAAAAAATGTTTCCACAAAAAAAATAATTTATCAATCTAAGCACATTATGCACAAGATTCTTAAGATTTGTGTGTATAAAGGGTGTTTTGAAAATTGACAATTTCATTTTAGAAAAGATTTATTCTTATCACTCCTTAATTGTTAGAAAATAGTTTCCCATAAACTGAATTTTTATTGAGTTAGTTAAAAAGCAATTGCTAAATGTACTGATTTAAAACACTGTTTAAAATGCAGTTTGTCATGACTAATTTCAGCCTTTTATTAAGCTATGTAATCTTGCTTGCAGTTGAGAGATTTTCAAAAAATAATCCCAATGTCCATTGTGCTGCTATACATTTCATGAAATATAAACAGTCAAATAGCTTTATGCAAAGCAACTAAGTTCCCAATTTCTCTTAAAGCCTGGAGCAGCAAAATATTTAATCATATTCCAAACAATATGAACCAAACTTATTGCTATGTTTTATTTGTAACTGTTTACAGTTTCTCAGAAGGCAGTGAAAGAGAGCAAAAAATATTTGTCCTGATTTTTTCCCTCTATAGCAACTTGAAACTATTCTAGATATACTTTTGTACACCATGAGGTTGTTATGGGAGCTTCTTTAGAAAGAGATACATAACTCTACAATATTGATGTTAAAATGCCTCCATCCTTAAGAAAGTAGATCTTGTAGAAATACACAAAAATAAAAACAGTCGATACATTTCTCACCCGCTGAACACAAAATAAGCTCATAGAAAGTAGGTGTCAAAAACTCACAAGCTAACTAATGAGTTTGGAGGTGGCAAAATTCACCTAGGTGATGAAACTTTCATTTCATCCCAATAAATTCAAGAAAATCCTCATACACATTCTCTTCAAAGCAAGTAATAATTCAGACTATATAGGTAGGTCTTTCTCAGAAAAGCCACACAATGACCATCCTTGTAGGCAGTCAAAACTCCCCTGGACACAGACCTGAACAATCTGCTCTAACATTAGCCCTGCTTCACACAGGTGTCATGCAAGGGTCCTTGCAAACCTAAATTGTTCCAGAATGTGGTGAAGTGATTAAAGGAAGGCCACTCCGTTCCTGTTTCCCTTTTTCTTCTACTTTTGGAGACACCTCTCTAGGGGACTGATGAGCCTCTGTGGGGCAAGAGCAGACTTCAAAGCCCGTATAGTCAGGGAAGTCTGGAAGGGCAAAGAAATCATGATGTGTGTGAATGGGGAGGAGAAAAAAATAAAAAGGAAATTAATGGATTGCTCCCTCTGAACTTTTGGTTTTGCAAAATGGATTATCTGCCTCTCTGGGCCCCATAGCCACATTTAGGGGATGGCTTTGCATCTAATCTCAATGTAGATCCTTTAAGAGTGGAATTACTTTCCTTCTACTTTAGCCCCAATGTGCCTCATTGTCAATTGAACACAGCACTACTAAACCTGTGATAAAGGCTCCTTCTCAAAATAACTCCATGGTCATCACTGTCTGGTTTCTTCTTGGTGTTTAACCTGTGCTCCCCAGATACAGAGAAGGATGGGTTTAAGACTCAATGTGTATCAAAGGATATTTCACAGTGTTGTGCTTTAACCCTAGCAGACAGCTAAGCACCACACAGCCTGCAGCAAAACCTAAGTCAGCAGCAAACAGGTAACGTTTATATAGGGTGAAACTGTAGATACTGCTTTTTACAACTGTAAGAAGGCAAAGTCTGGTTCCAGAGATGATTACCCTGTGAGCAAGAGAAGCAGTAAAATGCTAGCAGACTACCACATCTTGGGAAGGCTAAAGGCAGACCCAAGATTAAGGCAACGTAGTGTAAAACCAGGAAAGTGCTGGGAAAGACAACATGATAGTACGAGTACATTGGAGAAGCAGCCACAAAAACACTCTCCATTCATTTTCTTATTGTCACTAGGTTTATAAAACTTTAAGGAAGAAGTTACACATTAAGACTGTCATGGGTTAACAGCATGATACATATTAAGGCCAAAATAATTTAACATCCTCCCACCAGAGCAACTAGATACCTTCTCATGCAATACTTCTGGTGATGCTTGATTCCTTTATCAAAGTAATTCTACTGCTCAAACACCACAAATCTACTCAATTTTTGCCAGGTGACTTGATCTGATTGCCGAGGGTCTAGAGAAACACCAGAGCCAGGGCAAAGAATGGAGTAAGATGCTACAAGCAGAAATGAGGGAAGTACCAAGAATGTGCCCTTTTTAGTATCAGGGGATAGCGAAGCAGCTGAGACATCTTATGCAAACCTATTTTCAAATGTCCAACACAATATTATTTGAGCATATTTCATTTCATAAATTAGGGTTTATCACTAAAATATTTGTTTGAGTAAGAAGAGTTACCACCATTTTCCACATGCAGAACTGAAATGCGTAGATTTCATGACTTGTATGGCTGAGAAGTGAATCCAAATGTTCTGGGTCAAGGACAAGAGCCTTAATCGTAGAGTGCTTTCCCTCTATCTTGCTTTAATGCTTTAAAGCATTTGTATTTACATATGTATCTGTGCTCTGGTGAGCCATGAGTGTAACAGTAAGAAAACCAACAGTGGCAATCATGCGTTAGATGAGAGCAAAGGAAGGTGGAACCCAATAATGAGATGTCTAGACCCTGGAAGAGAAGAGTCTCATTCTTGAAAGGACTGCTTACCAGGGCAAAAAGTCAAGTGAGCAACGAAGATTGTAAAATGCCCCAGTCCAGCAAAAACTGATAGCAGGGCAATAGAGGCACAAAAAGGAACATCACACATGCAGAATCTAGACATCACCACCTGCTCAGAATTTTACACAATGGGAAGTACGAGATAGAGAATTTATTTTGTTTTATTTTAAACATATCTGTGAAAATCAGAGGCAGATAGCATAGAGCCAGGAGTAGTCTAGATTCAAGATTGACAGAAAAAATTGCTGCAATTCTTTGCTTTTCCTAATAAGATAAAGGGCTAACAGCATTGCCTATTCAGGATTTAGGTTCATAACAATGAAGTAACACAAGTTTTTGTAAGTGCATCAAAAGTATAAGATTAAAAGTACAAAATACAGTTTTTATTTACTCTGGTGAAATTCTCAGATATGCTAACTATTTGTAATAGTTGGTATGAATTAATCTTTTTATATCCACCTAGACCACCTAATAAAGTTAAAAATAAGAAAGCAGAGAAAAGCTTTTGGGCAGAGATGACCTTCACGTTGCAAGACTCAAGCTAAATAGCAGAAAAGAACAATTAATCTGAGTTTAACCTGGTTATGTTAATTAATTAGAGAATCAAAGAGAAACATTGGTTTGTAACTACCCTACAGAGGTAGGTGATAAAGTCAAGAAATAAATTCAGACCTTACAGGAGGCAGGGAAGGACAGCAAGATCATGGCTGCTTGTGAAGCATTTATGGACAACTTACACGTACAGCAAAAGTATATCCCTAAACCTAGAGTCTCCATTCAGGATGATTTTTTGGAGCCAGTAGAATAAGGATATTAAATTCCAAGCTTTAAGCAAAAAAACCCCAAACAAACTAAACCCCTTTTCTTTTTGAGGTTCTGCTATTTTTGTATAGATTTTCTCTTTTTGGGCAAATTACAGAAAACTCTCTTGAAAGAACAGAAAAAGCATCATTCAAATCTTCAACACAACAATCTAGGTAATTATGTGAGAGGAAGAAAAAGTTGCACTCAATGACCTGTTTACAATGAAGTGGTGGTCACAGCCAAGCTGTTAATGATTTTATGTGCGCACCAAATCACCAGAAGGTCATTGAACAGGCCACAGGACAGATTTTCTCTGTAATTACAAGCATGGATTCTGTGGCTTTAAGATGAGACTTATTTCAGAACAGAAACTGTATGAAACCCTGCCCTGTTGCACTTTTTTATGAGAGTCTTAACGTCTACTCTAAAAAGTAAAAATGCTAAAAAAGTGCCAGGACATACTTTATAAATCAAAAAGCCAAAGCAAAACAAAATGTTTGGGATTATTCTTCTGCTCAGCTGAATATTCTTTTCTTCTTATCATGGGGAGAAAATCCTCCCCATCAGAAGGCTACACAGAAATTAATAAGCGAATAAACATATAATGGCCTGTGAGACCAGAAAACAGATCGCTGCTGGGATTTACAATATATATTGGGGCTTGGCTCTAAAACTGCAGATGGATGGTCTTACATGCTTCTTCTATGTTTTGAAGAGAGTTTTGAAGTTAGGTAATTATATGAGTGGTTAGAATTCATAAAGCATATGAAAACAACTTCTGTGTCTACTCATCAGACACTTCTGAACACACTGGTATATAATACTTTAATATTGACACACTGTATTCCTTAATTGGGAATCTGTACTCATTAAATCTTCCCTTCTTCTCTCCTGAAAGTAGAGAGGAAAAAACACAAGCAAGAACTGAAGCTCAGCTGTGGGCAAGATTGTCAGTCTGTGCTCGGTACTGACTCTAGAAATAGTGGACAAACATAGTAAATGTGCACAGGCACATAGAATCATAGAATTATCTGGTTGGAAAAGACCTCTGAGATCATCAAGTCCAACCGTACCTGTCCCCTTACTAAACCATGTTCCTAAGAAACTCATCCACCCATCTTTTAAACACCTCCAGGGATAGCAACTCAACCACCTCCCTGGGCAGCTGTTCCAATGCCTGACAACCCTTTCGGTGAAGGAATTTTTCATAACGTCCAGCCCAAACCTCCCCTGGCGCAACTTGTGGCCGTTTCCTCTTGGCCTATCACCTGTCACTTGGGAGAAGAGACCAACACTCACTCGCTACAGCCTCCTTTCAGGCAGTTGTAGACAGTGATGATGTCTCCCCTCAGCCTCCTCTTCTCCAAGCTAAACAACACCAGTTCCCTCAGCCGCTCCTCCTAGGACTTGTTCTCCAGCCCCCTCACCAGCCTTGTTGCTCTTCTCTGGATGTTCTCCAACACCTCAATGTCGTTCTTGTACTGATGGGCCCAGAACTGAACACAGTACTCAAGCTGTGGCCTCACCAGTGCTGAGGACATGGTTACAATCAACCTTGTCCTACTGGCCACGCTGTTTCTGATACAGGCCAAGATGCCATTGGCCCCTTGGCCACCTGGGCACACTGCTGGCTCATATTCAGCTGCTGTCAGCCAACACCGCCAGGTCCTTCTCCTCCAGGCAGCTCTCCAGCCACTCTTCCCCAAGCCTTTAACGATGCACGGGGTTGCTGTGTCCCAAGTGCAAGATTTGGCACTTGGTCTTGTTGAACCTCATCCCGTTGGTTTCAGCCCATCGATCCAGCCTGTCCAGATCCCTCTGCAGAGCCTCCCTTCCTTCAAGCAAATCGACACTTCCACTCAGCTTGGTGTCAATCTGCAAACTTGCTAAGACCACATTCGATTCCTTTGTCCAGGTCATTAATAAAGATATTGAACAGGACTAGACTTAGCACTGAACCCTGGGAAACACCACTCATGACTGGTTTCCAACTGGATTTAACTCCATTTACCACCACTCTTTGGGCCCGGCCATCCGGCCAGGTTTTTACCCAGCAGAGGGTGTGCCCATCCAGGCCAATGGCAGCCACTTTCTCAATCAGAATGCTGCAAGAAATGGTGTCAAAGGCTTTAGTGAAGTAAAAGTACATCACATCCACAGCCTTTCCCTTGTCCATTAACAGGGTAACCTTGTCATAGAAGGAGATCAGATTGGTCTGGCAGGACCTGCCTTTCATAAACCCATGTTGACTGGGTCTGATCACCTGGCTGTCCTGCATGTGCTGTATGATAGCACTCAAGATGATCTGCTCCATCACCTTCCTCAGCACCAAGGTCAGACTGACAGGCCTGTAGTTCCCTGGATCTTCCCTCCGACCCTTGTAGTAGATGGGCATAACATTTGCCAGTTCCCAGTCAAGTGGCCCTTCCCTAGTCAGTCAGGACTGCTGGTAGACTGCTGGTTTTTAAACACCTGGAGATGTTTAAAAACAGATTGGATGAGGCGCTTAGTGCCATGGTTTAAACGACAAGTAGGTGTTGGTGTTGGGTCATAGGTTGGACTAGATGATCTCAGAGGTCTTTTCCAACCTTGTGACACTGTGATACTGTGATAGATAAGGGAAAAGGGTTTGGAGAGGACATCTGCCAGTTCTCTTAATACCCTTGGATGGATCTCATCTGGCCCCATAGACTTGCAAACGTTTAATTGGCCAAGCAGGTCTCTAACCAAATCCTCCTGGATCGTTGGAGCTTCATTCTCACTGTCTTCTGGCTCAGGGGGCTGAGTCTCCCCAGAACATCTCACCTTAGAATTAAAGACCAAGGCAAAGAAGGTATTAAGTACCTCTGCCTTTTCCTCATCCTTCGTCACTAGTGTCCGTACTGCATCCAGAAAAGGAGGGAGATTCTCTTTGGTCCCCATATATTTGAAGAAACATTTTTATTGACTTTCACTGACTGTCCAGTTAAAGTTTAGTTGGGCTTTAGCTCTCCTAATTTTCTCTCTACATGATCTCACCTGCTCCTTGTAGTCCCCCTGGGATGCCTGGCCCCTCTTCCAAAGCTCATAAACTTTCCTCTTCTTCCTGAGATCAATACAAAGCTCTCTACTCAGCCAGGTTGGTTTTCTTCCCTGCCGACTCGTTTTACAGCACAGGGGGATGGCTCGCTCTTGCACCAATAGGATTTCCTTCTTGAGGAGCATCCAGCCCCCTTGGGATCCTTTGTCATTTAAAACTGCCTCCCAATGAACTTTATCAAGCAGCCTTCTAAACAGTTCAAAGTTTGCCCTCTGGAAGTCCAAGGTGGCAGCTCTGCTGAGCCCTCCTTCTTACTACTCCAAGAACAAAGCCCAAGCAGAGCCTTGGCTTGGGTTCATACATGAAGTAAACACTCACTCTGACACTTTAAAATTCCCATCACCTGCAAATGTTAAGAAACTGCTCCCAAAAGTGAAATTCACTCTCATTACTGGATTTCTCAACTCACTTCCAGTGGTTGCTTGATGACCAAGCACAGACACTACAACCAACAAGAAGCACTAAGTCTCATGTACCATAACAAAAACATTTTCAAGTACAGGACGCTATTGTCTTGTTGCTTGGCATAACCACTTTTATCTTGACTTATAAAATAATTAACACTCCACTTTTAAATGTTGGCCATTTTGTATTTCTTTCTCCAAAACATTTCAGTGAAATATGCAGACCCAAATATTGAATTTCTTCAATTACTTTTTTTGGTCACTGTTTTGAGAATTTTACTTGGCTAGGAACAGCTCAGCAGCTTGTTATTTTTAATTGAACAACAACGTACATTACTTCATGTTAGAATCAATGACTAAAATTTAATTGAAACATTTCATTCATTACAGAAATTCTCTCACTAGCAACAGTCATAAAAGCTGCTGCAAAACATAACACAATCCTCACCCCTTAATAACACTAAAACAAAGATGAATCTTTCAAATCTACAAAATCTTGGATAATTAAGTATTATAGTCATTCAATATCCTATTGTGCCGATGGGTTGTATAACAGTATTGTCATGGAAAACCACTCTTCTTGGATCCTATGCTTTTCAAATAGACTGATCAGAAAGTCAGTTATACTAACAAAAAAGTTGTCTTGCCTGCAGCAAGAAGCTAGTTCATGCCTCAGCTACTGAATACAATATTAAAGGAATGGGATTTTACATTTAAGCTTTAGTTACCACTGTCCTTATGCATGTCATTTGTCTCTCACTTTTTTTAAGACAGTTTTATCATCATCTTCAACAAGACATGAGTTTCTGCTTTCTACTACTTTATTTCAAACAATATTTTTTCTCCTGAATGAAATCATGGCTTCTGAATTTATTATGCTATTTAGTTTAGTGCTATTTAGAAGAAAAACAAAACATGTCAGACCCTCTATCTAATACCTCCTATTGCTCTACAATGGGATGCAGGCTTCTTTCAAAGTGAACTATGGCAATGGTCTATTAGGATGCAGCCAAACTTTGTGTATTGATTTTAATTCACAATAACTTAATGCAACTAATAGCTCTTTCTGACCCATTACAGTTATATTATAGGAATATGGACTGAGACTGGAATCGATTACAGTGTTTTAGAGTATGTCTAAACAGCACAATGCAAGCTTTAATGTACCAAGCTCAGGTACTGGAATTAGCAAAAATGTAATATGGGAACTGTATTGTACTTCTTCCAGCAGCCATGCAAGAGCTCCTACTCTTAATGAATTCATATAACACTTCATGACATTACACTGTCACGCAGTTCACAACCTTTTCTATCTTGCATAGTGTGGAGATATAATTACAGCGTAAGAACTTCTTTCTGCTTAAAAGTCAAGCTTCCTGTGTGCTCTGTGAACTATATGGATCACTCCGGAATGCAGATATGCCCGCAGAGGAGATGGGTAAGGGTCAGTGAGAAAATAAGTGCAAAGGAGCCTTGAGAGGTAGCCCTTGACATAAAGATGAGTCAGGCTGGTCCTACCAGGTTTTGCACTGCACATACCTTCCTGTCAGTCTCTGGCCCCAGCCAGGTCCTAAAACATCCTTGATATTCACCTCAGTTAGTATATAGCACCTGCTACTTTAGAAAAATGGATGGGAAATCTTAATTGAAAACAAAGGGGCTGGGTTTCCCAGCAGGCATTGAGATTAAAGCTTGTAAAACAAATGATCACAGTAGGCATGTGTGGTGTGAATAACTGGAAGGTTTATGACCTATCTGTGCTAATACAAGCTAGGTAGCTCAAAGGGACACAAAACAGCTATTAAATGTAACCTATGCCCAGTTAGAAGCAATTTCAATTTGGCTCTTGTACAGGTGTGGTAGGAGCAAGGGGAATAGAAAGACAGGCTTTGCGTCTATCAGCGAGTATTAGCTTCTGTTGCTATAAAAATAATTTAAATCATGAGTATTTTGAGGAAATCTCATCACAGTGCAGTACCACTTAAGAAAACCAGCGAAGTATTTTCCAGAAGTAACCAAAATACTTAGGCAAATGTTTGCAGACAGAGGAAAATAGAATGGGAGCATTAGAGGGAGGAGACTATACCAAAACAAAATCTCTGTCAAAGCAAGGAATTGAGACACACTCAGCGCCAATGGGCTCTTGTGCCTCAATTATAGTGCTCAGTTATGGGGACTGATCCATTGCAAGAGAATAGCTGAAATGGCTCCTGTCCCCTTTTTCTCCTTAGTAAAGTAATGCTAAACAGGGATGGCAACCTTAGAAGAGAAGCAGGACAGATGGCTAAGGGCAGGAGGCACTTTAGGAACTTTGTTTTCTTCCATCTCTGTTTATAGGTCACTGTTGATAGTTCCCAAGAAAAAAATTCACAAGTTCCACTCCTCTCTGCCTTGTTCCTCTAATGCTGCCACTTTCTCTGCAATGATATTAAAGATTCATTTTCTTTCATCAAGCACTTAAGTATATTAAATACGCTGATGTTCGTATAATGCTGGCATACTGTCCACATATCTAGAGGGGAGGAGTAGTGTTGAATTATGGCAAATATAATGGCAGAAAATGGTCTGAAAAGGATTATCATCCCAGCTGACTAGTGCAGTGTAGAAAGTTTGGGCTTATTTCAGTGTGTGGCAATGATATGTATTCTGGAAGTCTGTGCCTGTGCAGAAAGCTAAGGCTGCCTACAGTGCCTGTGTACAGCCAGTGCTGGAAAGCACTAGAACTTACAGAGCAGATTTTGTATGTTAACATCTCCTGACAGGCTGAATGGGAGTGCAAGCTAGAAAAATAGTAGGTACTATCTGCTATGCAGGATAAAAATGAAAAAAAGGTGGAGGGACAAAGATGCATATCAAGTCTTCTCTTGAATGTTCACATTACTTGCAACATAATGAAATTACTACCAACTTTCAGCCTTTAATTTTTTATCTGTTAGAAAACATAAACTATAAACTAGGGAACTTCAGGAAAAATCTGTCTCACTGTGGAGTATTTTCCAGCACTGTCTCTTTGCTTTCTAACAATATCTGACTCAACTGAAGTCTAGATATCTTTTTCTTTATTTTCAGAAATTGGAGTCTCTATGTAAAAAGCATGAAATACCATAATCAAGCTTAGAACTGCAATAAAAGTGATTGTTTTTTTACAGTTAGTTTTTTCTAACTAGTACCCTCATATGATGAAATCTTTACTTACGAAGCAGCATAAAATACATTTTGGGGATAACAACACTATCACATTTCCTCCATACTCTACATTTAAAAATACTTAATTTACAAATAATTCTAACTAAAGTTTCTGAGTACAGTTAAGTCAACACAAACTGCTCCTGCAAACCCCTCTTCTTAGTTTATAATTCCCTACATGTTACTGTGTTCTTTTATTCCAGTAATACCAACCTATTTTGTTTTATTTGCCCAGAAATAGATATGGTTTCATGGAAATACAAGCCAAAAAAAAAACAACTTGAAGACCTCCTTTCCTGTTTCTGACTCAGGATCAAACTACCTATGTTTAGCAAGACAAACATGAACTTACTCTTCCTGGACAAAGTACTACATCCTTCTTACAACTGAGTGTTAAGTATTCTTAGCACTTCAGAGTGTAATAGGAGCTCTGAGAGCTTCCCTTGTGATGGGAAATAATTGCTGTAACTATTAACAGTTTGCTTTACCTTAAAATCAAGAAGACTTTCGAACAGCCAAAGAGAAATTGAGTTCCATTTTTAATTTTAAAGACAGGATAATAACTTTTTAGTAGAGTAAAAAGTGATTCACATTGTTAGCATTTTAAAAAACCCTCCTTATATTAAGAGTAAGCAAACTATTATTAAAACCTGCCAAAATTTCAGTTTCAATAAATGCTTGTCCAGAATCATGCCCTGAAATTTGAATTCAAGTTTACAAACTGGAAAATTTGCCTCATGGAAAGATATTCCAGTCCCAATTGACTTTTCCATGGGCAAAAGCCAGTCCCATCATACGTATCTCATACCAAATGACAGTGTTCTTGTCAACAACCAGGGCAAATGTGAAGAATAGCTAATAGTGAGCCTAATCCTGTCATGCATCATTACTTCTGATGATTTCATTCATTTACCAATGAAATTAATACCTCTACTACAGTTTCTGTAATTTACCACCATTTCACTGAAAAGTTTTCTTGATGTGTCTGTCTATAAAAATTAATGAATTCCAACTTTGTTTCAAAGATGCATATGGGCAGCAAAAAGGAAGAGAATTCAAGACAGGGTTTTGTTGCCACCAAGGAAATTATGTGTTCTTTACAACTAGCAATGCAATTCAACTATGGTGCACTATAGTCCAATATACTGATTTTGTTGAGACACAGAGCAACATACTATTTAGCATAACACATGCCTTAGTTAAAATGATATTTTTAAAAGATTGTAGGTCCTGATGCACATGATGTGTAGCCTAAGAGAATGAAGGATTCACAGCACTGCACACCATTCAACTGTGAAAGCAGGGAAGGGGATCAGAAGTACATTAAGAAAACTGAGCATCAAAAAACCGGGAGAAAATAGATGAGGCATTACGTATGAGACTACTATGACTCTACACTATTATAAAATATTTATTCATTGTTTCCACACATAATCTTTGCTGCAGTTGACCTTTATTTTATAGTCATTCACTGATGTTTTTGTCCTGCCATTTTTTTAATCTGTTATCACTTCTGACTATTTGTTCCTCGGAAGATGATTCATCACTGTCTTATTTCATCTCTCTTACTATTTCCTTTTTCCTATCCCATTGAAAGTTACTCAGGTTCTTGGAAAGGATTTTTAAAAATTTTGTTTAAACCAGTGTTGGAAGTCAAATCCCAAAGACAGGCTCAGCTTTCATAACCAGGACTTAGTTTCACATCTTTTCATCTTTTCTCTGCTGGTAAACTCAATAGAAAAAGGGACTGAAGACGCAGACCTCCTGCCAGCTCATGTCACTAAAGATATTGTCTACTTTCAGGTTTGTTTCTTTCCTAATGTGGGCAACAAATTCTCATTCATTTAATGCCAACCATTGAGAATCAAACTAGTCCACATATGATAATATTTTCCCTGGTGTAAATGATGCTTTTTTTCCCTGCTGTGCTTGTCTACTCTTCTGCCAGCCCTCTCACTACACTATGTCCCACAATGCCCACCTGGAGCCAGGGGCCATCAAACTACCTCTGGTCCTTCTAGCTCTGTGCAAGTAACCGAGGCAATAACTCTCAAGGTGTCATACATAGAGATGTACAGAAAAGTACAGCTCAGGATTGCTTATTATTATGCTTTTTTCTTTCATTCTGCCTGCATTTTCTGAACCATCCAGATATGCAAATGCATGCCTCCTGTCTGGGAGCTGTATCAAATTTTCATGTAAATTCACATATGTATTTTGCACCATTAGGAAGTTATATCTTATGTACTTTCAGAAAAAGTTCTGTACTTTTCAATCAAGGTGTTAATTCTTTAAAATGGGGAATTTCAAACTTTTTCCTCTTCCAAACAACAAGGGCTTTCTTAGAAACATGATTTTGCGAATACCTGCTGGCCTATTCATTGTCAAATAGGCCAAATCTCATTCAATTTCTGATGGCTTAACATTCATATGAATAATTCATTAATTGCCACTGCTACTAAAATATTATGTGAATATCTGCTATATTCTAGTTCCTTTTCAATAAAACTGAGCAGCTGAAAAAGAGGAGGATAAACTGAAATAACCAAAATGGATATCTAGCTAAATTTGTTCTTGGACAATTGTTCATTCAAGACACTCTACATTTGTTTGGAGTTATTATGCTGACCTTTGATTGAGCTACATTTCAGAAATTCACCAACAAGTCACTTGAACTTCAAAGTAACTTGTCAAACACAAATTTCAAATTTTGGCTGCATATGGGGAAGCAGTACAAGACAGAGGCATTTGATACTTAAGTAAGACAAAACAAACCTTTTTCTAGAAGTGCAGAAACTGTGGTACTAATCCAAGTCACATTAAAAGATTGAATCACATATACACAGGCGTGACCATAGCTCCCCTCAGAATCACCCACAAATAACTAGTTCTTATTCCTATTTATGCAAAGGAGAGAAATCCCATTGACTTTAGAGGAGCAAAGATTCATTGCCAAATGAAACCAGAGTTTTCCAGTTTGGGGATATACAGTATTCTGTCATATTAACGAAGAGATCTTGTTTTGGATCTGCAGATACGTAGTCCATATGGATGCAGATGATCAGAATTGTTCAGCGCTTCCTTTTTGAAGAAGTGCTTTGGGGAAATTAGTCACAATCGTTTATCATTTTCAGACTGCGGAATTTTGTAATAAGTATAATGCAGTGTAACCCAGGAGCTGCAACTTGCTATCCTCTCAAATTCTACTGTGATGTTTAGAACGAGACCTTTTCAACCTGAATGTGTAAGAAAAATTAAACTGGTAGAGGAGAAGGGTTGCTATCCAGAAAGACTCAAGGGATTTGAAGCGTTAACAGAAAAAAACTTAAATTAATGTTAACTTCTTAAATCTCAGTGAAAAAGAAACTTATTCACTTTCAAAGATACTATTACTTAATTTTAACATAAGCCTTCTTATTTCCCTGGATCAAGACCAGACTGTTAGAAACTGGCAGAATTAATAACAATAAGTAATCATTCATACTCAATAATAGATTCTTTAATTTTAACAGTAATGTATTAACTTAATTGAAGAACCTGGAGAAAGATGTAAAGGGAAGTATGATAGAGATGATCACTAAAACAAAGTTTTTGGGTGAAATCCCTTCTGCACTCACATCAAAGGCAAATTTTGCATTTTCATCACACAGATTAAATATAAATCTCCAGTTTTGCCCTATCCAGCTGATCTAAACCCAGATGAACACTGTGCTTCCACATATTAATATAAACTTCATTAACTTAATTAATTATTGGTCTTTGTTAACCAAGTTTATCTAAGAACAAGTTTTTATCAACTGAATAACAACACATGTCTAATTTTAAAATGAGAGAAAACAAGTATTAATACTTTTCTGATAGTTTTGCTTCATTTTTAGTTTTATGGCATCCCAGACAGGACTCCAATCTAATTCAAATATTCTATCTATTTATTGATTTTATTCCAGTAAAAATAACATAATTGCATTATTGAATAAAGATGGGAACCAAGCTATAATTAGCAACGAGTAAAAGCTCTATAAATTTATGCTATAGCAATGTACATGTTTGAAGTAATGCTATGCTAATGACAGCTATTTAGAAACCAGCCTCATGAATAACCCTTACTTATGCATAGCAAGAGCAATAAAAGAAACTGCTAGAAAGTAAGCAACCTAAATAATGTTCTGTTACCTAACTGGGTAACAACAACATCTGTGGATATCCAAAGATTAGAAGAGGTTAAAAATAACTAGCACTTCGCAATTCTGGCATCTGCGCTATTCAACTTCTCTCAGGCTCTTGGTCAGTAGGTTGATTTTCTGTCAGCGTCTGCCTGCCTGACTCAGTCATTAACGTTTGTGGATGAGGGAGAAAAGGTATTTTACCTTTCTGATTTCTGGGAAAATATGATCAGTCAAGGGAACTGCTAGTGAAAAATACTGTTTCCAGCTCATGAGTTTGAAAGAGTATTTGCTTCCTCCCTTTATTCATGCAGTTTAAAAAATCCTTGCCTCTCATCTTTGGCAAGTAAAACCAAATTAACCTTGATTTGTAGTGTGTTTCGCAGTTGGCTTTGTCTAGATTGCACTGACTAGCCATACAAACTCTAAAATTTTAAGAGTATAAAGGAAGTTTTATGCTACGAGGCCAATATGAATTATTTGCATCTTCCCCATACATTGCCTTCAGTGCACATTGTACATAAAATGAGAGTCAGTCAGCAAAATGATAAGTTAGTAGACTTCAACAAAGCACAATTCAGACTAATAGTGTTTTTCAACAGTTTTGCATGGAAGTTGTCGCCAGTTGTGCTTTAAAACTGTCAACAAAACCAAATGGCTTCTGTGTGCTCATGTGAGGCAGTGTGAGGACTGCAGTGAGGAGACTGAACTGCCATGTGCTCTGTGCTGAACTTTAAATGTCTGCCTTCTGTTTTTCTACCATTAATAGAGAATCTTATCAGCATAACTAATGACTTTTCTGTATTTTTGCAAGTTGTTAAATATTCATGCTATAAAGACTTGAAAGAAGAATACTCTCTGGCACACTAACTAAAATAGTTGAGGATGAAATTAGAGGAATAAATTGGGGAAAATGGGAAGAAGAAGAAATATGAAAAAGAAGTCTAAGATGCTAACCTGAATTTATTTTGCTAGAAACATCCACAGATTTTTGTTAACAGAGAATTATGCTGAATCAACTGACGTATCAGGCAAAACACAAAAGACCAGCCACTGCCACCATGATGATATTTTGATGAATACACAAATAAAGTATAAAAATGCCACCTTACTTCTTTGTGTTTTTCTGTGCATTCATTCTTCTTATTTGTTTGGGGTGTTTTTCTCTTTTTTGTAGATATTATCACAGTTAGTTCTCTGGTGTACCAAGAGCTGGAACAGACTGGACACCCTGACAGATAATAGCTCATAAAGATCCATAAAATAATATAGGAGTAGAAAACTGCTGTCTGTGGCACTGACACACTCTGGTGATTTCATTTTCCACCCCTAACTAAGACTTTTCCTTCATCATACAATGTCAGCAATACAAACCATGGAAACCATTCTTGTGTTGGTACAAAGAGGCCTATGTATCTCACATTCATTTTCTTTTCTTTACGTTCTTTTTTTCCACTCTAAAAATTCTGCTCAAGCAACCAAAGTTTGTGACAGGGAATTCACTGGCCTCATGTCACAAAATACCTCCTTATTCTGGTAGACATTGTCTGTTCAACATTAAACCAACAACTTTGCGGGGGCTGCTTAATACAAGGTGTCCACTCGGGAAGAAACTGGCTGAAGAAGAGCTAGGAGGGAACCACAGACATTTTACTGAACTAATACTACCCACCCTAAGCTAACCTTGAATATTTTCTAAGTGCAGCAATTTTTGTAAGACTGCACTCAATTTGGCAAAGCAATTGCAAGGCAGCTACTTCTTATGAATCATTTAGAGTTTCAGCTAGGTAATTTAGGCAAACAGGGCACTTGAAGTTGCCCTTTACCAGTTCATATGGTTGTGTTATCTAGTTTAGTATGTGTTTGTGGAAGAAACAGGTTTTCATGTGTTTGATTCGCTCTGAAATGAACTGTACTGATAATTTTATTTTGTTGAAATACCTCCATTGCTCTGGTATTGACAAGCTGAACTTAGACACTCAAACACCAACTAAGTTTTTGGTAAAATGGTGTACTTAATAAAAGGATGAGGTAAGAGGAGGAAAATACATTCCTGCAAAAGGATCAGGATGTACTTACCAGCACTGTCACCACACGCAGAACCACTCCTCGCATGTTATTCTCCAACTTTCTGTCTGTTAGTGACCCATTCAGACCAGTGACGGGATTCCAGCAGCCCAGCTGAAAGAGAAAACAGAAATCATTTTCTCACTGCCCATAAAACTCTGCAGGTGATTCCTTT
This sequence comes from Tapera naevia, assembly GCA_033556795.1. NCBI lineage: Eukaryota > Metazoa > Chordata > Aves > Cuculiformes > Neomorphidae > Tapera > Tapera naevia. Next base: position 10,505,710 of record JAUMJJ010000034.1, on the reverse strand, counting down.
TAGGCAGCTTTAAGCAGGAATGTATGAAATAAACAGAACACCTTCTGGAATCAATGGGATGGAAAGTCAGGGAAGGACTTGTGCATAGATTCATCTTTAAATTGCAAACAAAGCAATTAGGGATATCAGTTTGTGCTTTTAAATACCAGTGTGCAACAGATGACAGCATCCAGGGTTTAGGGGTATGTGTATTGCTTTAGAAGAGCTCAGGGAATACCTCTGTATCAATGAAAAACATTTAAATAGTAGTGTGGCTGTCACAATACTTTTACCTTACATTCAGTAATACAGTAATTGGAGAAGTAATAGCTACCATAATTTTAGCATGCTGTCTACTCCAGCTCGTCTTTCGTAGTAGAACTCTGATGATAGGTACTACACTAGTTTTAATTAAAGCTTATACTACGCATTACTAATGAAACAGCAATGATTTTTAGCCAGGTTAAAAATCACATTTAAAAATGATTGCAGAAAAAAACATTGGATAGGCACATCACAGTATTGGGAAAGGAAGGCAATAGATAACGCAGAAAAAGGAACTCAGCTATGAGATGTCTTGCATTGGTCTTATTGTACTTCTTATGGATCTACAGACAGAGAAAAATCTCAGGGTTCTCTTTCGGACTAACTGCCTTTTGATCTGTATTTAGTAGATATTGACCTGTAATTTAGCTTCTCTGAAAACATAACTTGCTTACATTCTTAAATGATGGTGGATGCACAGAAATAGTGCAATCAATAGCGCATCCCTTAGCACCACATACAAACAGTACTGTTTCCGTTTTCAGAATTCACTACCACTTTCTTCTGGCCAGTAAAATTAAATTAAATCCAAAACCCAGCAAAAGAACAATGACTGACTTCAGAGTACTTTGAAGCAGAGTCTTGATGATGACATGTAAACTAAGTGCCTAAGTAAATCTATTATACAGTCAAAGAGATTGACACTTGCAAGTACCAGTTCTTGCAGTTAATTGCCTTCTGTAAGAACTGTGCATAAAATCTGTGGAGGTATGCTTCTTCTAACTCAGGCAGCTAACTTAAGTCTCTAAACCCAGATGGTTTTCATGTCACTATTTAAAGATACAAAAAAGGTCTTGCTTTGAAAAAAACAAGATTAACTTCAATATGTTACTGCTGGGCCTAGTGGCCTCTACTAAGTCTGGTTGGTCAGAGAGTTCAGCTCCATAATCTGTGACAAATATCAACAGCAAAACATGTAAAACATTATTATACTTTAATGCACAGTCACATAAATGGCAAGGTGCCTGAACCAGATGAAGAGGTCTGTGAAAAAATGGGAGTGCCTCTGCTGACTGCAATTGAACATACAAACTTACAGAATGCATTATTTTCAGTCCTTTACTGGATCTTTCAATGCGAGACAGAAAACAAGGAACAAATTCTGAGTACACGCATTTAACATATTTTTAGGGAGTGAACCATTTGAAATATTTGTCTTCTCACTAGGCTATCTTAGGGCAATTTCTAAATTATTTAATTCCAATATATTCATATTAATTCTTTGAAAATGCCTCCTTAAGAAATGGGTTCCTCAAAAAGTAAGAAAACCTTTCTGTGATGATGTAGAGGTGAGAATTGACTTGATGCTCTTAGGGGTCTTTTCTGACCTAAATGATTCTGTGATTCTAACTTCCCCAATAGAAGATGGCCTTAAAACAATGTAGTTGTTCCTCTCTGTCATTTTCAGAAGTGCTCAGAGTTGTTCTAATTCTTTCCAATTTGAAAATGAGGTTCTATATTGTCAGCAAATGAGCAAGGGTAATAGTGAGCATACTTTTAATCTCAAGCAATAACTAAATAAAAAACCTACTGGATTCAGAACTCCAGTAAAAATGATTGGAAGTAGCAATAAGATATGAAGAGATACTAAACCATGAAGCATTATATTCATCTCTTGCAACTACTCATCTTTTCAACAGCTATTTCTAAATAAAAGCACAAACTATCACTGCTTGGTTTCCTCATTTCATGTTCCCAATGGATCACAAGGACCAAAACTTGATTATAGTAGTCATCTCTACTGCTTGCATAACTCCACAAGTATATCTAGCTGTTCACAGTAGTATGGATGGACTGCTGACACATTCCAGGTCCTCATCACTAGCAAAGCACTCCAAAATTTTGAGCTAAATAACCTAATTGCTGAAGTGTGTTACCTGTAAAAATGCAGTGAAATGTAGTGAATATATCTGAAGTGTGTGCAATGTACACTGTATGTGATAAACCACTGCCATCCTATAAAGCAAAGCATTTGATAGTTTATATTTTCTATATTAAAAATATTGAAAATGGCATCAAGTTGAGAACACAATTGCATTAAATCAATCTGGCATTTGTCATTTTTAGTCACAGAAAGAAACTAATTAGAACTTAGATCCAATTAGCATATCCACATGTGTTGGAAGTATAATTACCACAGAAACTGTACTGCTTTTGCCAGATTTAAAACTCTAGGAAATTACAGAAGAACCTTTGTATCTTTTTGAGGTTAAAGATGATTTTTAATTCTGTGCATTAATGTGTACGTATTTATATAACTAACTTTTTAGTCTGACCTATTCTGTCTTTTTAAAGAAAAAATCTCAGCATAACTGATTCCTGGAAATTTAGCATAGTACTAATTTTCCTTTAAAAAGGCACATTTATTTTCAATTATTGCTCATTTAATTTTCAGTTCAAGTTTTCCTTTATGCAGCATGGTCTTTGCAAAGACAAATGTGAAATGCCTTGCCAATAAAGTTAAAATTGATTTTGAATGGGAGCTGCTTACCTTTGTTAGGTGAAAACCAATCAACATTTATTGATGACAGTTTGAGCTTGTCATTGCAGCAGGGAGCAAATGTAACTATTGCTGAAACAGCAAGACAGGGGTTGTATGAAGTTACCTCTTGAGTTCTACTTCTTACCTAACTGCTTCTGCAAAGCATCTGTTGCTTCTGCATTTGCTTCCTTTTCCTTTTGTTCTGTGTGTGATAGTTGAGAGAATAGATCAGGCAATACCAGAATCTCACATTAATTCTGGTTGATTTGTATAGAATGATACGGGTCATCAGAACTCTTTATTATGAACAGTAGCTGCCATTTTCATACCATACAAATTTTGTCATTTATAGTGCTTTGTGCTTCCGTTGCAGCTTCTTTTATTTATTTTAATAACAGCATTCACTGTGCTACATTCAGATATAAAATCAGGAAGATGGAAAAGTTGTCAATGCTCTGCTTCATATGATACCCAATTTACAATCTCTTTCTAAGCACCGTACCACTCAGCTTGTTATCCCCTCTATCATCATTATAAGAGTGAGTTTTTATCTCCTGAATTTTTTGGCAGAGCCAAAAATTGACCTCCCTTCTTCACTAGAAATTTTTGCCTATATTAACTATGTATTATGGAAGGTCTATAAATTGTATATCAATATTAAAAAAGAAAAATTCTATTTCACATATACCTGCAACTTCCAAACATTGATTTATAGGGAACTTGGAACCTAAAATCTATAATGCCTTTACAACAGAACTTACAGCCAGATTTTCTCCTCTGCTTTCTATGAAACCAGTGAATTCTGCTGAATATCGGAGAGTTTTCATTGTTTTTCTATCAGACTAAAATGCAAAATAAAACTGTGTAAATTGACCGAGAAAAATACATTGGTCTGATGATCACAGCTGAAGAAAATAACAGAAAATAAGTAAAACCAGAATACTGATATGAATGCATTACTTAAGTGCTTGTCACTACCGCACAGCTCAGTGTTCTATTTCTTCAATAGAAAATCTACAGGAACCGGTTTATCCAGCACTGCAATGCAACCACCTCTGAACTCAGACTGCATTACAGAAACACTTTAAAACAGTCAAGAGCAGGAAAGCTTCAAGGGAAATCTGAAAGTTAGAACATTGTTACATCTGTAACTGGAAGTGAGCAAGACACTAGGATTACTACTGTCACTCCTCTCTTCTTTGTTTTCCTTACATTTGATGGAGGAGGAAGAAAAGAACAAGATCTTTGTTTTACTACAGACACGCTGACAAAACATTTCCAATGGAAATGCCCACCACAGAGCAGTGATGAGAAACCACTCCATTACCAGCTCATAAGAGAGCCAGTCACCTACAGAAATACCATCTTCCTTGCAATACCCGTATGTTCGTCAGAAAGTCCCTTCTCAGTTTTCACCCAGGTCCAACCTGCTTTACGAATGGACTTTTGCCAAGGCACGACTTCAACAGAAAACATGTGTTTTAATAATGCCCTTTTCCAATCCGAAGCATAATAAATTTACACAACTGGAAAAGACATCGTGAAGCTGTCACGAAACAGCAATCAGCTAGGAGGTTCTAACTCCCAGGAGTGCTGAGAAGACTCAAAATGGAATACACAACAAAAAATAGTGAAGATAAAGGAGTATTTTTGTGATGTGTTTGTGTTAAGCATTTACAAAATTTGCTAGGACACCAGTTTAGGCAAAATGCAAACAGGACAACATCAAAATAGCTTTGCACAGCGTATTCCTGATGTTGTCAGCAGTTGTTTAACATGTCCAATAGTGACTAGGAAATCAGAAACTAAATCCTAAAGATGAAAGGCTATGTTTCAAAGAAGAAACACTAGAAATTATATGTTTCAGTTGTCACTCCGATACTGTTAGTTATATGAAATTTAGTCAGACACTCTGTCACCTGGCTAAAGAGTCCTTTCAAATTCAGCTCTCTAGGCAGCTCTCAACAATTGGTCAACTAAATCTGCAAAAATTCTAATGCCCAGGGGGCTAACCTGTACTCCTGGGCCTGATTTAAAAAAAAAGAGGGTCAGTTTTGTTCTTCACAGCAATATCCTAATACGAGTGTTTAGCAGGAAAGCTTTCTGTGTTTAAATTCTCCCTTCACTGCAGCTTAGGTAATAGTCAGCAAATAATAAGTTGTTAAAATCAATAGAAAATACTGTGTTCAACAAATTGGATAATGTATTGCAGCACTTGTTTCTCCTACCTTCTGTGTGGTGAAAACTATATAGTTCTGTGCATTCAGTTAATTATTTTGTACAGTATGTTTTATTGCTTTAATTTGTCTCTGGACTAGAAGGAGTGACCTGCCCCTGGACTCACTTTGTTATTTTCAAGATATGTTAGGAGAATGTGAAAACCTAAGTTTAATTTTATATCCAGTGGCTTAAGGATTATAATTGCAGCAGTCAAGGTGGTCTATTTTATTAACTGATCATAGACATCAGTGCAAGTGATCCGAATAAGAATTCTTTCCTCAATGCCAAAGCACATAGCAGAATAACACTGCACGCAGACAATAAAATGTTTTGCTTTGGGGACTGACCGAATTTCCTTTTCTTATTGAACTGAATCAAAGAAGTTAATGGAAAGTTGCCTGCTGTTTGTTTGCCTACCAACCCTTGATTCAATATTTGCTCAAGGACTCATTTACCCAGATTGGTGCCAGAAGTTACAACTGGGTGTTAGAGACCACTGAAAAATGTTGACTATATGGGGAAAAAAGCACAGGCTGTGTAGTTGTTCTCACACCACGTGCTTCACTCACAAAGCTCATGCTTAGCGCTTAGGCTAAGCTTTCAGAGGAATACTAATAGTATGATTTTTGGTAAGTACAGTAAATCACCACATCTCAAAGAAAATGAACCGTCTCCCCAAGCCAGTGGTGTCATTCTAATGGTCCCTCCCCTTTTTTTTCTCTTAATCTCTAGCTTACTTTCTCTATTCCTACTTTCCCCTTCATTTATATTTGGTTAATATTTCCCACTTATAAGAGTCTCTCTTTTATCTCTGGAAAACATCCTTTTTTTTCCTTCTCTAGTCCTCTCTGTGAAATCAGTACTCCCAGCAGTTCCCAACCTGTGGTTATCCTGCTCTTTCCCATATTACAATGCCTCTTGTCATTTCTCTCTGTACTTTCAGCATACTTGCTTTTCTCTTTGCTTTTTCCCCTTCATCTTCCCTGTTGCTTCCTGTGCCTTTTCCCTGTCTTGCTCTTTTTGTTTGGAGTTTGGGTTGGTAAAGGGACCTCACTTTTCACTTCATCCACCTTTGACTCATCTTTCAAATCACTTCAGCTCTTTCTCCTTTCTCTTTAGCCCCTGGATCTCTTTTTGTCTCAAGCAGCTCTCTCAGAAAACTTCCCTCAATTCCACCCTCTACTTTTGTGTTATGAAGGAGATGGGACTTCACAAAATACATCACTATATACCTCTGATTCTCTTGCTTTCACTTTTCATACTTTTTCACTCCTATCCCCTGAAATCTTTACACAATTCTGGTGAAAAGACCCAGATAAGGACATTAATGAGCCAGCTGCTTATCTCTTTGCAACTGCCATTCCATATTTCAATTAAAGACAAATATTCAGAAAAGCCTGTTCTTTCACCCAATACAGACATCATCCCTTTGCTACTTGGTGACTTCACTATGGATTGCTGTGTAGGAAAGCTCCCCTGGAAATGCGGGGGGTGTTCAGGGATCACACAGCAGTAATCATTCACAGGGAAAATATCCATCCTTCTTCATTTGTCCTATACCACAAATCACAGCACAGAGAAAGCACACACATGCAAGCTACTGGCATTGCTTGAATAACAGAATGACCTTTATGAGGAGGCAGGTTGTATTCTCCTGTTCTCCTTTTGCTGAAAAATTAGGCAAGAACATAAGCGCTGACAAGATTATATTGCTGGTGGCTGGGGTTTTTGCTCAATAGCTACAGAGAGGCCAGTAACTACCTGAGATGAGTAACATATACTCAACATTTCAGACTTTATGATTCAACCTGACTTTTCCATGTGTTACCCAGAATACACTAAATCATACAAAGTCTGACAAAAAAATAAAAATCAGGGTTTATAATTTAACTTGGTCCATTTTGTGCTGGCACACAACTGCATCTTTATGAAATCAAATAGAAAAATATTAAAAGTTACTACTCCAGATTGTATTAGATCACAATATATAAGACTTTTGTATCATAGTAAAACCTTTGATCAAACCTGATCAGTTACAATGAAAAATATTGCTTTCTATTGGTTTAAGAGAAGCGCCCTCTCTACAGGTAGCAACAAAACACGTGCGGCACATTTCAGCTTCTCCTCATTTCCCTGGGTGTATATGAACATTTTTTCAACAGATTCCAAGGTTTCCCTTCAGCTTAGTAAGGTGCTTTTTGGGGATCTGATTTTTAAGAAAGGGTTTGACAAAACAATATCAACAGAAAGTATTTGCATTGTTGCAGGACTCAAAAATACTGAAGGCAGTGTTTCAGAAATAAATTAAAATTGTAATAACACAGAACAAACCCGGCACTGTTTCTCTTGGACAGAAGCGGGTTTACAGAGCAGGATTCTGAACAAACCCAGTCCAATAAACCACCTAAGTGAATTCGTCAGAGTAAATTGGCCTAGGCTGAATGTCCTCCTTCTGCAGCAGACTGCTGCCAGAGCTGAGTTACTTGGGTACCTCCACACTGCATTGCAGTCAGCTCTGTGAGCAAGCATGCTGAGAAGCAGCTTGGCTTTTTTTCTGCAATGAAAATCTCCCCTTGAATATAACCCCAGAATCAGCAGTCCAGGAGTCAGTTATGGAAGTAAATCTACATGAAGAATTACGTGTTAGCTTCATCACTCTCCAAGCTGGGAAGAAAAAGAAAGGACGTTTTCTACCTCTAGCCCAGGAACTGCAGTATTAGAGCAGTAATACAGACCTGTGCTTGTACTAAAGAAATCTGTGCTTGTTTTAAAAGCAGCTGACAAAAAGCACTGTGTTCAGGTGCATGTAGGGCCCAATAAGGCTACAGAACATCCAGACCAATCTCTGCGGTACCTCTTTAGCCCTATCTCTGAAGTGTAATCAGATTACCCCACCACTGCTCGCACAGAGGGGTGTCAATGAACTCTACATCTGGTTATCCTTTCATATGAAGCAGAACTTTATGAAGTGTACTTTTTTCAAGCATTACATAAGGGACTCTCCCTTTTTCTTTGGTAGGCTAAAGGATTTCAAGTGAAGCAAGACTCCACCACTACTTACGCAAAAGCAGATGTATTTATTTGTCCAGCTACTGAGTGCTCTTTGGCCAATAGTTCTGCTGTGGTTTTTCTAACACACAAAAAACAAGAGTTGAATCCACAGGATCAGGCTAAAGGGTGGGAAATGTTCCTAGGATACACATAGCACAGAAATACATGTTATGAAAACCTTTGAAAAAGGACACCCTCATTTTTACATATATACTTACATTTAGTGTGCTTGACAGTGCAATATAATTCTTGACTTCAGCATGAAACATAGAAAGAGAAACAGACACAGAAAAACCACATTCCTGCCTTACTAAAGGCACTGATGTACTAGCATGAAAACATCTTTCCAAATCCAAGGCACAAAGTCAGAGAGGTACGTATGTTAAGATACTATTTTTATCCCAAAGAATGTGGGCCCCTGTTTCCTTAGACATGTTCACCCTTTCAACATCAACATGAGTGGCAAACGAATCAGTATGGAGGCCATGTGAGAACATGCACCACTGTTCAGTACAGTTTATATACTTTTTTAAAGCATATTTGTACCTGTCTAGAAGGCGTTCAAATTTACACAACCATAAAGTAGCTTATGCTCCCTATTGTTCATCACAGAAGAATTTGCCTGGTCATTCTTAAATGTAGTGCAAAGAAAGAAAGGTCTCATGGGAGCACCTCTTAGTCATATATAGCAGTGCAACATGCTTCCTAGGTACAGGGGCTACGAAAAATCTGCTCACAAAGCATCAACACCAATGACAAAAACAAAATTATTAAAACAAAAATGGCGATGGAACATGAGAAATTCACATGAAAGGCCAATTTAACTCATTTCCATTTTACATAAGCATATGGGAAAGCTCCCAAGAATACCTAGAGTGGAAGGCTTTGGTGAAAAAGGGCAAATCAAAACAAGTTGTTATTCCAATATTGTCTTCAAGTTTCTCACTACAGAGAATGAAACATGACAATACAGCAAGTGTAGCACTAGATGACAAACCGCTTTCCAATGACTCTCCAGATTCTATGATGCTTAAATTGGAAATACAGAGATTGAAACACTTAGACATAGTGTTCCTAAAATCCAGGATTTATTCTCAGAGTTAGCTGAGAAAAAGAGGCTTGTTAAGCTAGATATGTCACAGACTTACTAGCTTGATGCTGGCTAGTAAATCAAAGCAGCATTTTGTAACTGATACATTTAAAAACATTATTCCAGTATAACCCAGCATTCATGGGGTGCATGGCTAGACTATCACCTGTTTTCAGTCCATTATGGACCAGATACTGCAAGTGATTTACTGGATCATATATCTTTGAAAGTTTGTTAGAAAGGCAATAAGGTTATGGGATGTTTTTTCCACTCCCTCAGAACACAGCAGCTTTCTTAGGAATCAGAACTGACAATGAAGAAATAAAAAAAATTAGCACAGCAGTAACGAAACAGAATATCAGTACCAAGCAACAGCTGAGAAAAAAACATCAGCTTCTTCTGAAGGCTTTGGGAAGTGGAGAACAGAAAGGTCTAGAGTGAATTTGAGGAGATGGTTGTGGTCGACAATCTAGATTACAAAAGTAAACTTCTTCATTTTAAATGCAACTGCAATGAGAGCAGATGTGTTCACCTAGACTCTTAAAGACAGCACCGAGGCCAGGAGAACCAAGTACTGGGAAATCTCTGAGGAACTAGGTCATGGTCTGTCTCACACCAGAGGTCCCTCAGTTCTTGGGGTCCAAATAATTCTTTCTAAGATTGTCGCTTCCAGACAATCTACTCTTAGTTTCAAAACACAGGCCTGTTCAAAATCAATAAATTGTCACTGAAATTATTTCTGTGCTAGAGGCCCTGGCAGAATGGCTGCACTGATAACCAAATGTTATACTGATAATGATCAAAAGCAATTTCCTCTCTAACTACTGGCACTATAAACTCACCTTCAGCACAGACAATACATTCAGCTTCTTCTCTTTCCACATACCACAGGACATCTGCTACATCATTATGTAGCAGGAAGGGTGTCCCTGAGACAGATCTATTCTCCTGTGGCCTTCTGATGATACCCTCAATGACACTTCAGAGGCATCATCACCTGGCCACCAGGAAAAGAGTAATTCTGATTGCACAGTGTTTTATTGGTGGTAGTGATGCTGTATGGTAAGCACAGCTGAGAGTCAAATGTACAGAACCTGTTTAAGATGTTTATGTTACACTTGTGCAATTATAGAACATGTATGCTTTAAGGCAAGTTTGGAGCCCACTATATTTACTAAAAATCCATGCTCCCCAGAAGAATATCTAAAACCTAGCAGGTTGTGTTAGCAGCCAGTTCAATGGAGTCACACACAGGAGTATGTGCTTCTGTATGAAAGACACAGAAGCATGAGTGAGTGTAAATTTCATATCCTGAATTACAGGTGGGAAAAAAATGTTGTCTTTTAAAGAAAGGCTCAGTGAACAGCATAACATTTGATAAAAAAAGTGAAACATTTCTATATGCTTGTTATTTACTACTGAAAATTTTAAAATAGCATTACAAAGGCAGGCTATGGCTCTCTTTCTGATACATAAAAACCTAATCTGACAATTAGACATACATTTTTAAGTGCAAACAACAACAACAACAACGTCTCTTCTTCTTTACCATCAGTCGGACAAAACTGGAAGGTTAACAAATTTTTTGAAGGAAAAAGCTGAGTTTTGCCTACAAGGACAAAGCATTTTTAGTAGAGTGCTCTGGAGAACCTGAATGGCTGATGGTGTGAGTGATTTTTATGAACTCATTGCTCCATGTAGTGCAAGTATGTGCTATTATTTTGGTAAATAAGCTTGTCAGAACAATCTACATATCATAAACATTAAAATGGCAAATGATATGCAGCAAAACACCTGAAAGCTTAAATAAAGATGCTTTGTGGAAAATTGTAAATCATTAGTTTAAAAGATGAATTGACACTTCTAAAAAGCCCTCTCTAGAGTAGCTGATTTAGTAAAATACATTTTTATTGCAAATGAAACTCACTGCTTTAATGACAGTGGAATTTGCCACAAAAATAAATTAGCAATATGTCTTAGTAATTAAAACTAGAGAAACATATTATAAATCTATCTTGCAAAGGATGTAAATTATATTTGCTAGTATGCTATATTCCCACAATAGATCCTGTTTAGCATACATGATGCTGGAATTGTATAAAGAACCTAAGAACTTAAAACCACTGAGAAGTTTTTAGTTAGTTTAATATTGCAAAGATCCTTCTAAGAACATATTGTGGCACATATGGCAGTGGTTATTTAACCAGCTAAGTAGTTATACTGTGCTTATCACTACAGTGTCTCTGGGATTTAATTTTAAGAGTTAATATAAATTTTAAGATTATATTTGTATTTAAACATATATACTACTATTAAGAAGATGAAATGTCTGTCTTAGGATTATATTAACAAATCAGTATTTGGCCTCACACTACAGCTACTATAGTTGCCCTTCAGGTACATTACAGCCACTATATTTGTGCTGATTCCTCGCTGCTTCCCATTTTCCATGGCACTCACTTGATATGACTGTTACCAATCCAAGGTAGAAACTACACTACCGTACACATTCATAACCTGTGTAATGGAGCTTTTTACTGTAAACATAAGTATTATTAGAGATATAGCCAAAGCCAAGTATTTTGTCCTCATTTTTCCCTGAGTTTCAGTTATGCCTTGTTTATGTTGCCTGCCTGTAGCTTCCAGCCTGTAGCTACCAGCCTGCTTCCCCTGTATAACCAATTACTGAGGGGTTAGAAATGTCCAAAAACTCTTTCTCTGTATGATCTACCTGTGGATATGCCAGAATCATAGCCTTTATTCTCTGCTGATGAATGTATGTTAAGCTCCTTCCAAAGAGAAGAGAGAAATTTCTTCAGTTGGAAAGGTGACTTGGAATTAGTAATATTCTTACAAACGTTAGATACAGCCCAGGAACAGAATCTTGGAATCCTGTTTCTAAATAGCCTGTGGGTACCACTGCGTTATCTGCCACTGAGCACTCAAAGGTTTTCACTGGGGACACTTATTACCTTTCAATCAGTAGGCCCTAATGTTAATAGCCACGCTAGGGAATGTGGAAATATCTTCAGGGCTAAGAGTGCCTGCTTGGAAGCTGACTCTTGTCTAGACTACTCTTGTCTGAGTGTTCATCTCCATTATAGATGTGACAGAGAATATTACTGGTTTACATAAAATTAGAAAGGAGACAGAAGACATTCTTAATATAGTTCCAGACTTTAACACAAACTTCCTCTACTTATGATCTTGTTTGTTTTTTTTTTTTAACATTGTGTTCTTTTAAAATTTCACTGTCAAAATAATCTCATCTATCCAGTGTCAGGCAATATGCTGTATGCCCACTATTTCAGTCTGAAGAGACAAAAAAAAAAAAAAAAGCCAAAAGAACCTGTTACCTGATGAGGCATCTATTTACTTGTATAAAGCAGAGCTGAAGTCTATTAGCCTATCAGCATTAGTTCTGATTTAAACACTTTATTCTAGATTCATTCATTAACTGTTTTGACATAGCTATTTATTATTGATTTAACCTGCACTTCATTGTACTCCTAATCACATTTTGCAGACGTGAACCTGAATATGAGGCATCCAAGACTAGCGTATATCCAAGAGTATTTTAGTGAAAATAAGCCTCATTAGCCTAGCTGGGGATACAACCCTACCTCTACACCTGCATATGCAACTAAATGTCTTCCTATAATAGGTCCTAAGTACGTCTCCATTTTCAGTAAAACACCTGAGATTTATGCTCAGTTCACTTTTCATTGCATTAAAACACTGATTAAAATGAGAATTTGTACTGTTACAGGAAAAGTAAAATGCTTCTATGCAAGATGCACTAAAACTAAGTGAATAATTCATCTATTTTTCATATCTAAATTTATTCATGGAATAATATCCTCTGACAGCTCCTGTTACAGAGATTATAAGCAGTTTCTCCAGAGCATTCAATAATTAGAAAGCTGTGCTCATTTCTTTGGCTGGACACATTACCCTTACAGAAAATCTTTGCCTTCTGATTGCACTACCAGGTTTCTGGCACGAACATCTGCATTTATGAATTCAATTCTTACCAGATTTAGAACCCATAAAAATACAGACCACATACTTTTTAAAGTAAACATTAACAGTAGCACATATGATAGTCCTACTCTCAGTAATGGTCATTCTGACTTTTAGCAAATTTAAAATCCTTGAACAGTCAACACTGACTAAGTCATTAAGCAAACAAGCAGTGGTAGGTCCAAGTCCCTGGCACGCAAAGAAATCCAAACCAGTCTAGTTGTTATACGATTTTTTTGTAAAGATATATTTGAAAACTCAGACTACTATTACCAATATACCAAACCATAATATATTCACTAATATCCTTCTCTCCCACTTAATGGGATTCATAATTATCTCTCTTCAGTAGCTAAGAGAATTTCCTCAATATTTCTTTGCAGTTACTTCTTGTATGCCATTTCCCTGATAAAACAAGGTTTAAGACACTGCACCAGGCCTATTCCTACCTTTAATGCACAGATACCTCGTATTCCGAACTCCATATAACTAACTATTAGCATCATATCTCTTTTAAAAAACATTCTCTAATTAGCCCAGTCTATTTCTGTGCTAATTATTGCTATGTTCAGGATGAGTATATTGACAAGATAGCCTTAACATTGTTTTCAGTTGTGTAGGTTTCTGTTTCCCTGCTTATACAGAAGTGTCATTGTAGCTCTGCTGGTGTAATTCTACAAACAGGCTAGGCTTGTAGAGAGAAGTAATATCTTTTATTAGACCAAGAGAGATAGTCAGGGAGAGAACAAGTTTGGGCTCAGAAAACTAATGAAACTCCTCAGAGACAAAAAAGCTTTCTTGTTTTTCCTCCAAGTGTATTATTAGGTCTTATAAAAGATATAACCTTTTCCCTATAGGCCTAAGTGTCCTTGGTTATAACATTGCTTACGATGGAGATAGGTCAAAAAGGAGTTGTAGAACAAGATAAAGCAAAACAAAAAGCCAAATATACAGCTAAAGAAGGTAAAATCATGGTCCAGATAAATAGCAAGTCCTTATATAAAATAGCCTGTTTGGCAGTCCTGAAGATGGTCTCTTCAACCTCAACATCATTACAGGATTGCTTGTCAGGATTGCTAACCTCTAGACCGAAACAGAACGATAAGTTTTTTTGGAGAGAGTGTACAGGCAAGTTGCTCATTAACACTGTCAGCTATCTGCAGAAACCAGGCAGGAAATTGGATGGCACTCAGGTGTAGTTATGTGCATCCAGGAGAATTAAGAATATGAAGGCACTGAAAGAAGCATTCTCCATGCAAATCTGTAGCAAAAGGAAGGCTATAGAAAATACAAGCTTGCTGCTCAATGGAAAGGAGACATAGAAATAACAAACAGAAACAGCAAGAACATGCTTTCTTTGCCTGAATTTTTACTGACACAGTCTGTTCCTGGGCTTTCCAGCTCCTGTACTTAATCTGGGAATATGGGAAAATGAAGCACTACCCCACAACATAGGGAAATCGATAGGTGGATGCTTAAACAAGCAAATGAGTCCATAGGACTGCTCAGGATATATTCCATAAGGCTGAGGGAGCCTGTGAATATCACTACAAAACTCAGAAATGTCATAGCGCCTGGAAAAAGGCAAGGATCACTCATCTTCAAAAAACACAAGAAAGAGCATGTAGTGAAGAAAAACTGCCCAATTAACCTCAGTTCTTTGAGGGATTCCGGAGTGAACCCAATTGGGAGGCATTTCCAAAGCCACAAAGAACATGGCACTGCTGAAGAACAGCTGGCAGAGATATTCCAGCCAAATCATGCATGATCTGCCAATTGCTTTCTGCAGTAAGAAAGACTGGCTTGAAGATGAGATGGCTGTTTACTTGACTTTAGCAAGCCTTTTGAAATGGTTTATATGCTTGTAGCCCGGGCTACATTAGTAACAATAGAGCCAGCAGAGAGCTAGAATTGTTCAGCCAGAAGAGGAGGAATCAAGAGGAGGATATATAACTGTGAGTTACAGAGAAGATGGAGCCAGACTGTTTGGTGACGGTGCACAGTGACAGAACGAAAAGCAACAGCCACAGGTTGCAGTAAAAGCAATTCTTTGCTGTTAGAGTGACCAAATACAGGTAACAGAAGGCCGAAGAGGTTTTGTTTAAAAAGGACAGCTTTTGTATCACTGAAAATTATGATTTTCCCAAGAAAGGAAAATCGTAGATGATGTCAATACTCAAAGGCTATATAGTCACCACAGTTAACAAAACTAAGAACTGGGTGAAGAAGGGAAGGACACAATCTAGGTTTCCAGTCAGACAGCAGTGAGATGCCAGGCATAATCT
Source organism: Tapera naevia (assembly GCA_033556795.1). Taxonomy (NCBI): domain Eukaryota; kingdom Metazoa; phylum Chordata; class Aves; order Cuculiformes; family Neomorphidae; genus Tapera; species Tapera naevia. Next base: position 10,490,256 of record JAUMJJ010000034.1, on the reverse strand, counting down.
ATGATAAAACAGAAGTGAAGGATAGTCCTTTCCATCTGAAGTTTGGGGATCCCTGGGGATCAAGACAGGACATTCTGTCCATGTGCTTCACAGGCTGTTGATGTCTTTGAAATGAGAAAGCAAACTCTATAAGAAGAATGATGAAAAATGGTGGACATTTTAATGCCTCTCCTTTATCCAAGCAATTTCTATCTGTATCTTCCATCCAAACAATCTTCTTTTCCTATAAGACTTTGATTCTTCAAATCCCAGTTTATCAATTAATCTAGATTGCTTTTTATGATAGACAGTGCTCCTGTAGTTGTCTGCAAATTTTACCAATGACAACTGTCAAGTTTCTTGAAGAAGGTGGATAAAATATTTAAAAGGCAAACAAGTCTTTTTTTCTTGAATACCTAACAGACCTAACAGAGCTAACAGCAGCTATAATACAGAATCATAGCATAAACTGATGTATTATCAGACAGGTATAATAGATGGAGGTTTAATCAGTAATTATTAAGGTCACCCCATCACAGAATGATTGGGTTTGGAAGGGATTACTGGATATCATCTAGTCCAGTGTCCCTGTTAAAGCAGGTTTAGCTAGCGCAGGTGGTGCAGGAATGCGTCCAGGTAGGTTTTGAGCATCTCCAGAGAAGGAGACCCCACAGCCTCTCTGGGCAGCCTGTTCCCATGCTCTGTCACTCTCACTGTAAAGAATTTTTTTTTTCATATTCAGGTGAAACTTCTGTGTTGCAGTTTGTATCTGTTGCCCTTTGTCCTGTTGCTATGCACCACTGTAAAGAGTTTGGCCCCATCTTCATGGCCCTCCGGTGGACTCCCTCCATTAGTTCCATGTCTTTCTTGAACTGGGGAGCCCAGCACTGGACACAATACTACAGATGTGGCCTCCTACGGCAGAGTAGAGGGGGAAGATAACCTCCCTCAACCTGCTTGCCACACATTTATTGTTCTTCTTGGTCACAAGGGCACATTGCTGGCTCACGGTCAACTTGTGGTCTACCAGAACTCTCAGGTCCTTCCCCATAGAGCTGTTTTCCAGCCAGTCTGCCCTAACCTGCATTGGTGCCCAGGGTTGTTCATCCCAAAGTGTAGAACCTTTATTAGGTTCCTCTCTGCCCAACTTTTCAGCCTGTCCAGATCTCATTGAATGGCAGCACAGCCTTCTGGTGTATCAGCCACTCCTCCTAGCTTTGTATCATGAGCAAATTGCTGAGGGTACACTCAGTTCATAAATATATTGAACTAGACTGGCACCAGTACTGGCCACTGGGGAAGACTGCTAGCTACAGGCCTCCAGCCAAACTGCACCACTGATCACAACCCTCTGAGCTCTGCAACCCTACAAGGTCTAGGAGCACACCTCTCCTCATTGGCTCTTCATTGGCTCACCCATTCTAGCCCTTTCCCTTAATTGTTAGCCATAAGCTCTCTATGTATTCCTTACCCACATCTAAGCATAGCTTGGTACGTGCCAGTTGCTCCCTCACATAAAAAATAACCCCACTAAATCACCTTGCTGGCCTGTATTTCCTAAAAGGTATATAGCCAGCCATGACTATGATTTGTGCTATAAAGCACCATTTTTTATTTGTTTGATATTGGCAATTTCAACTACACAGGCTGAAGTTTTCCATACCAGATGTCAATTCAGGGTAAAATAAAATCTATCATAACTCATATAGATATATAATTGAAGTTATAAAAGCTGATATTCATATAAATTGGTCATTTTCTAATTTCTGTGCAGTATTCAACCTTGGAAATGCCTTAAATCTTTTTTTTTTTTTTTTTTTTAAGTGATGATACAGTAGGTAGTGTTTTAGCATAACTTCTAACAAGGCACTCTCCTACTATTTTGTTTTACTTGTTTCACATTTTCTAGCTGGAAAAGTTCCAGGTTTTGTCTTTGACTGACTTATTTTTCTTTTTTTTTTAAACTAGGGCAAGATTTTTCCAGCTCTGAAAAAGGAACATTGCAGGAAAGAAGTATTCTCAAAACTAAAAAAAAAAAATTAAAGGTGTCATGACCTATTTTCAATGCTATTTGGGACAGGAAGCTCAATTCAGCAAGGGAACAAACAGTCTGTGAAAAGTTTGCATATGCTAGCTGGAACATTTCTGAGATAAGCAAACAGCTCCATTTGCTACTTTAACTTTTCAACTGTCCTACAACTCAGGTGGTTAGATCATCTTGGTAAAATCTGCTTTAGACAAATTTTAAAATCCTGCTAATATGCCTTTTCTTGATAGCATGGGACAGAAGTCTTAATTCGTTGCTGAGACACTAGAATTAGAGCTTTAGGTTTTAGCAGGTTTTTAGGGATTGTTTTTAATCACACCACAAAAGGCACTTCTAAGGCTACATATATCACTAGCATTGAAAACCTGAAATTTCCTGTTGGCTTCATGAAGCTGTTTCTGACAGATTAGATAACGGTTTGTTAATAACCAGTCATAAAAACCTCCACAAGATTATTTTATGGGTTAGGTTTCTGCTGTCTCTTCTTTGATTAAACAATTTTTTGAGCATCATGATTGACTGTTTGTTCTTTAAAGCAAAGAGCTCTTCTTTTTGTTTACTAGAGCACAGGGCACTTACGTAAAATACCTAAGAAAAAATGTCCCTTTGAAGAGGATAAACTTGTCATTTCTAAGGTAGGCTTGAGTTATTGATTTGTAATTTTTCAAGGCATCAGCCTGGTTCTTTTATTCTAACTCAAACTCTCCTACTTTGAAATCAATCGTAGGCAAATATCATAATCTGAATTAATACTTCAAAAAACAACAACAAAACCTTCCTTAAATGCAGAACAACAAAAGATAAAACAACTTCTAACACTCAAGAAATAAGATCTTTTCTATTCTGTAGCTAATATAGAAATTATATTAAAAAAGAACTCTGCAAACAGCTAAGTCTTTCACTCAGGTCCTAAATCAAAGACCCAAGAAACTAAGGAAAGTCTACTGACTTCACGTATATCTTTATCAGCGTGCTCCAGTTTAGGTGCTCAGCTCCATTTTTATTTTGCTCTTCTAATATTCTTAAGGAATGTGGCTGAAAAGTTCCCTGTGAATAAATTATCTCATGGATTGAACCGTTCCAGTTCCTGGTGATTCATTCATAGCTTTTAGGTATTGACACAATAATAAAAAAAAAGAATATGGCAGAGCCTTAGTTCGTTACTTCAGCATTTAACTTTTTTTGACTGAATGTTTGAAACTCTTCATTGGATTATCAAATAGGAAAGGAATTTGTGGTGCATCCTTGGCACAACTATTTATCAAAGAATTCCTAGTCAAAGAGGGAAGATGAGCTACGATGGATGACTTCAAGCCATCCCCAGAGGTCGTTAGCTCTGGGCTGCGCCAGGGGCCTGGCAACAGCACTGGCATTTCTAACAGCCCATGCAGGCTACAAAAACTACATGGGGTAAAAAACATCTGCAAATATTAATTTTGAAATCATATATTGGTTTTATTTCCTGCTGGTCCTAGCCCAGCATTCCTAGACAAAACACACAAGCAAAACTTTCAATATATTGTTAGAATTTAGGAAATGAATCAATAAGCAAAGAAAGTGAAATTCCGTAAGAAATAATGAGCGTGCAGTGGGACCACAAAGGATGGAATTAGTTGGAATACAGAAACGCTCTCTCCTGAATTTTTTTGTGTTAACAGTTTTCTAAAACCTCTAATTATTACAGCACAAGACCTGCAATTCTAAAATCTAGAGTTTAATATCAGAGTTCTTGGATTTGCTTTTGTTCTTATGCCAAGCAGATGCCTTTGCTATGTATTTGCAATTCACTCTCTCTGCAACAGTGAAACAGTACAATAACAGCAAATCAAAAAAACCAGAAGATGACAGAAAAGATACTGTGTGTCATTAGAATAGTAAAATTCATCACAGCTGCGGAATTCTGTATAATATGAGTTCATCTGCAAGTGTAGAGAATGTACAGAGGAAAAACCCCATAACAACTCTTCTGGCTCAGAGCCAGGTTGCACAATGTGTAAATTAGCCTAGTTCTTACAGAGCTATTCCTAAATTTTACTGCTGCCATATCAGGTACCTCCTTAAGATTTACTGATAATGGGTACAAGTTTAAGCAATTTACAATTTTTTCTTGCCTCATTCCAATTACGTGAATCCAGTAAAGCCGATAAGTACAATGGAATTGGACCTATGAAGCATAAGTTGAAAGTGGAGATCGGATTTTTCCTGTAATGAAGTTACTGTCGTCTTCCTCCAAAACACAGCTACGATGAATATGAAGTCTCTGTCAAAACACAGATGATTCTGCACTTGCAAAGCCTATAGTCCCAAGTGGGATATGTGGGAGAAACTTAGGGTGATGAAGAGCTTCCCACTGTCCCATATCCAATATCTTGTCCAAATGAGCAGAATCAGACATAAAGGTGTATCCTTGCAAAAGAGGAAACTAAAAAAAAAACACACAAGGAAAGACACAAAACCCCAGACTAAAGTCCTGACCAAGCAGTTCTGAATTAACTCAAAATTCAATATCTTTTCATAAGTCTTCATTATCTCCTTTGACCATAATCTGCCTTTTTATGACCCATTCTGAACCTTAAAGGGTAGGTTATCATCAATGTCACATTAAAGAATCACTGTACCCTTTCTGCCACACACTTTTACATTTGAAACCATAGGAATATAATGAACCTCTGAAAATGTACATAGTCAAAGGTAAAATGTTGACAGCTGTGATGAGAGGAATTAATTTCCCTCTATCTAAAAGTCATGCTTTTTAAACCATATATATCTAAGAGGAATATAACTGTAGAATTTCTTCCCTGATTCAGTGTTCACATAAAAGCAGCAATTCAAACAGACATTATAAATGCTGGTGAGAACTGTAGTACCATATAGACAAAGTTTCAACAATTCTTCCATAAGGCTCTTATCATCCCAAGTGATCTTCAAACACAATTCAGTAGGAACATATCAGTTGCGGTAAGAGTCAAACGAAAAGAAAAAGCTTAGGAAAAATACTAAAAAAACATATTTCTTTTAATGCTGTCCAACACACAAGGATCTCATTACCAAAGATAAACTGAGATGCCTATTGATTGCAGCCTTTCCCAACTAGCAAATCATCTTGGTCTGTATTCTAATCATATCAAAGGATTTTGATAATTTAAATGGGCATTGAACTTAGTGCTTGAATTCCCATTCTCTAAATAGGGATAGATTGGCCGCCTTACCTCATTAGGATAGTAGGAGTATAATTTAATAAATGCCTATCACCATTTTAAAGAAATAAAATTTTATGAATATCAATGTGACACAAGTACATGGCTCAATAACTACAGGTCTAAGTTTAAACCGGAATGTTCAGAATGAAACTCCAGAACTTACTTTTGTATATTATCAAAATTTTCCATCTTTTTTTGAGTTTTGTGACAATCCAGCATTCCCTTTGCTGCAACATCAGCCCTGAGCTGATTTCCTACAGCCTGAGCACTTCTTTGCTTCCCATATACGTTAATAACTATAATACTGACCTCACTGCCTTCCAGTACAAACTGTCGCCTGTAAAGCTGACTGAAGCAAACGTCCTCACAAATCTTATTCACATTCACTGCATATAGCATTTACGACAATACCAAACATCCTAATTTATGATATTTTTATTCCAACCATTTGGCTCTCAAACTTGCATGGGTTATCAACTGCCGATAGGCAGTTGATGCAACGGAAAACACAAGTCAAATGCCAGGTTATTTTTAAGAGAGGCTGAAAACTGGTAGATAACAACAGACAGGACTCTATTAACACAAGGTGTGAACTGAGTTAATGCAAGAATAGTTTTCTCTTTTCCACTTTGTAAATGTAGTTCCTAGCGCTGCTAATGAGAACAATGTATTTAATTTTCTTTACAACCATATCAACAATCTGATATCACAAACATGACCAAGTTAAATGCTTCCTACCTTGAGTGCTTATTTATCAAATACACAAAACCATATCTATAAAATATGACTAGCTTAACTAGTATATAAATAACACAACAATATTTTAAAGGGGTAAATCAAACAGGAATTGTGAAAGAAATTAGATTTCAGTGATGCAAACTGAAATATGATGTAGATCCAAGCTGATATCTATTATATTTGTATTTCAAAATAAATGTAATAAATTCATTTAGAGGCCAAGATTTCTGAAAGTTTGCAGAAACAGTTCTAATTTGGTCAAAAAGTCATATACCTTTCTTTGCACGATTATGCTCCATCATCTTACGTGAAATACCAAATGGTGTGCATTTTCAGAAATAATGATCCAAGATTAAATATTTCATTTACATACTAAATTACCTGGTAGAATTCTATGTGATCAAAGTTTATTAATCATATCAACTTGATTAATTTTAATGTGAAACCAAATAAATCTTAAGATTTTTGGACAGTGTTTCTATTTTAAAGGAGTAACATTGACAAAATTCTCTCCTCCACTTCCTAAAAATAATAATATTGATGGAGAAAAATTCAAGGATCAATATGCAGAAGACTGAAGAAATTCATGAGCAATTATGCAAGAGTTTTGATACCACAAATAAAAGGGAAGCGTAGAATAAGAGAACCATAGAAAGTAAACCCAAGTGAAATAGAATGTGGCTTTACTTGCCTGAAAGAAATTTTTTTTTTTTGTTTGATATGGACACACAAAATCACTCACGCAACACCTCAGAATCTATCTTGCCTTTATTTTTGAGACATAACTGATTTGTGTGATTAGACTTATTAGACTTACTTCAAAGCGTGATGTAAAAAGCAACTAGGATTCACTGGGTCTACTTATCTTTTTAGAGCTTCTGAAAGTACGTGGAGAAAAGTATTATTAGCATGTTTGTTGGGACATTCTTCTATTTCTCATTATTAGAGGTAATTGGTAATAGCACTTTTTAATGTGAATTACTGCCTTTGCTATTTATTATGTGATGGCATTATTATGATTATTGTTGTCGTGTTTAGATATCTAATCAGTACTAATGTTATTATAATGATGACTGGGAGAACTAAAGCTCTCATTTGGTGAATTAAAATAAAAGAAGGAGCAACCTCTGTTCCTCATTCATTTTGAAAAGTCATTGTCAATCAAGTGCTGCCTCACAGTTCAGCATCTGCTGGAAATATTTTCCTTTTCCACTTAAGCTCAGCTGCAGCTTGACTACACCATATGTGAATTTTTAGATTTTTCTCATTCACATTCAAGAAATATTTCATTTATAAAATTAAAATGATTAAGATGCTCTCCAGTTTCATAAGGGTCATTTAGGGATGACAGTCAGTAACTGGTGGCTTGAACTGGATTTGAATCAGTGATGTAAATAAGGCACATTCTGTAATTTGTTATAATTTCCTGAGCCAAGCACAACTATATTTTACATGTTCACATCAAGAAAAAGCATGTAATTTGATCAAGCTGCAAGTGCAAACTTCTTGGCAGAGCCTGAGGAAAAGTAATGACAATACTAAAATGGATAGGCAAGTTGTCAAGAGAAGCAAAAGAACTTTCAACTCTACACTTTTAAAGAAAATCCTGCCGTGGAGAGGCTGAAAATGTTGTCCACAGCAGTGTCCATAGCTATCCTGGAGGTGAAGGGTTAGTTTATGAACTGCGCCCATGTTATTTAGTAAATCAACTCAGGTAAGAGTTAAATTTGTTCATTTACTTAACTTCATTGTTGGCAGTGGAGTAAATCCTCAGCGATGTAATTTAGAATTTGAGCCATGACAATTTCTAGCATGGGACTGTCTGACCCTAGATGTGTTTATTTTGCTTGAAAAAGTAAAGACAGTTTATATGTAAATGAGATGCAGCTTTCCAGCTCTGTATAATTTGTCAACGTGGATGTTAATTTCACAAAGACTGAGCGTTCTTTATTTTAGAATAATAATAGGCCTTGATCCCACCAATCCTTCCTTGTAGCAGTAATCTTATTATGGTGGTGGGACTAAAGGAACAAAATAAAGTCTACTGTCATGACAATTTTCATGTGAATGCATATCGTATGATACTTATTTTAATATAATTTCTTTGATGTGTCTCCCACTCTCTTTCAACAGAGAGAGTGAAGCTAAGAGCTCAAATGAAATGCTAGGGCATCTATTAAAAGTCAGCTTCTTGATGGATTTCCAGGGAGTAGAATATTTCGCAATTGGATTTGGATGTAGGGAAAAATATAATTTTATAGGGGAAATCTGATATCAAAACTATTGCTGCCCTTTCTGTTTTTCATTATATAAAAGGATTTATACTTGAATGGAGAAAACATTATGAAGCTTAAATCTGTTACATGAGGTGCTTCTTGGGAGAATTTGCTCTCCTAGGAGTTTAAGGCATAAATCCAGATGCTCTGATTTATTCCTACTCTTGATAGAACTGCTGTCAATCTGCAGACTCTGCTTTTAAGGCTTTGAAAAGAGTCTTAAAGCATCTGTAAAAGCAAGAGTGCTAAATCTATTTCAAGGTGTGTTATAAGATCATAATACAGACTATAGACATAATATATTTTTCAAAGGGGACATATTTAAAGTGTTTTTCAGACACAACACTGAATGAAATCACTTTACCTGAGAACTACGAAGAGAAAAAATGCCAGGTGCAGGAAGTGAATCACAGCACACAGGCACACCTCAGCGATATTGCGTGTTTGGCCTCAGATCACCGCAACAAAGCATACAGTGCAATAAAGTGAGTAAGAATTTTTTTCCCCATGTTTACACTGTGCTGTAGTCTATTAAGGTTGCAATAGCTTTATGTCTAAAAAATATGTACCTACCTTCATTAATAAATACTGCATTGATAGACAATGGCACAACGAAAACCTGCAACACGTGATAAAGCAAAGAGGAATAAAACAAGGTATGTCTGTGTTTCATTTCCATTTCACCTCCTCCTTTAAACATACAAATCTGTCTTGTTTTCATTTTCTTCTGACCTAATTAGCATTGACTTCAGGATTTTCAGTTGGCTAACAGGCAGATCTATTCTGATTGTATGAGACACCTGCGACTTTTTTTATAACATTTTCCAATAATCTTTCTCCAAATCGCTTTGTAATAAAGATTTTAGTAAAAACAATGCATACATTTTTTTTTGTGATACCTGCGTCCTACAATATAAGTTCTAATCACCTGGAACTAATCTCAAAAATCTTAGAAGCATCTGTTTTGTTTTAATAATTATTCTGAGCCTCGGTGTTTTGGGGCACTAATTTAATTGGTGTATTAATTAACTTAAACACACTCTCTTGTTTGATTTTGCTTTGTTTTGTTTATTCCAAGTCTTTTTCCTAATATGTCAATATTATTTCTGTTCTCTTTAGGTCTATGACTCTTTCATTCATTCTTTATAGACCTTCCTCCTTCCTTTCTTATTTTTGCTGTCTGCAAGACAGAATCTCTCCATCCATGCAGAAAGTAGTGGATATTATTCAGGAACATAATAAAAGCACATGGTTAGATTTGGCTTCTATCTATCAAAATGCCATGGATATCACTGAAATTTTACCCTGTAAAAAATCAGAGAGTGTCAAAAGTCTCAAGGGTTTTTCAGCTGGGATGATTAGAAAATGGTAACCTAGGAATCACAGGAGTAATAATATTTAACTGGACTCAGTTTTATATTATTGCCATAATTAAAGAAAAAAGAGTTCATTAGATGGCACTGAATGGAGAATAGTCAGCTTCTATCATACTGACAATATTAAGAACGGACAACCAGCATCTTCCAAAAAAATTTCTTTTTCATACTCTCAATGTCACACTAGTATGTCTAAGTTCATTTACCAGCACTAAGACAGGCAGAGTAAGAAAGCAATTTTTTGCCAGTCCCATATTGTTGCTTGAAATATTTACAGAGCACAAAGCCAGAATGCGGGAATACATATCAACTTTTTAATAATGTCTTTTCCGTGGCAGGGATTGCTGCCATTGTCAGAAACAGGCTATAGGGCGAGGTCAATTTTAAATCTGACTTCATACAGCAGTTGATTTCCTACAAAACTGAAAAACCTACATGCTTTATCAGAAAGCAATGCCTGAAGAACATCACTGACATTCAAACCTTGTCTATCAGATTCAGGAAACTAGCTTTGTGCAGGATAGCATATACATGTTTACTTCTGACATGTGTATTTGAAAATTAAATCCCCCATAAACACCCTTGTCCCTACAAAAACTATAAAACATGAAGCATATAATGCAACATCAGTTGACTACCTCACTGGAACAAACAACATTAAATCAAGCTCAAAAGTCCAAAGGCAGTTTTAAATAAACAAACAAACAAACAAACAAACAAGCAAATAAATAAACAAAAGCTTTTCTCTGAAAAGGTGAGTTGTCCAGGGAATATCTTCCCTTTTCAGCCCCCTCTCCTATAGCCTTCTCTTCACTCCACAAATAAATAAACAGCACCTATTTTCTCCAGTTTGTTGCACACCTCTTCAGTAGACTTTTTACATAGAAAGCCACGGGGTCACAGAATTTGGATCAGGGAGTTATGAGCCATATTCCCTTTGACTAGGAAAACGTTAATAGCTTTTAAAAAAACAAGGAACATGAGCATTTTATCATAGAAGATGTAGCTGAGCCTGTGTAAAAATACTATAAGGGTACAAACCCAGAATTCTGGAGATGGTTAAATAAGGGTATTTTTTTCTTCTTAATTTATTGTTCTTTAAGTACATTTTTATTTCTTTAACAGCTTACTATAATGCTGCCTTAGCAGGCAGAACATGCCAAATTTGTGGTCTTCTCTCATTCAGATGTAGGCCATGGGCGCACACAACATATACTTTGCACTCACACTTACAATTTGCAAGTTGTCAGATCTCTGCACCATTTATTATTCCTGCTATGGTCTCAGAATACTTTTATGAGCCAAGATAATTTTTTTTTTTGTCACTAGGAAAAAGAGTCAGAAAATATACAAAAAGCAACACTCACATTTTCCAAGGCAGAAGTTTCACTGAACACAGATAAAGGTGCCCTTCATGTTTCCAAAATGCACATGTTCCCTTGATACTCAAGTTTCAGTATCAGCTGACTGGGAAACAAAAATGAAAAATCTGATGCTTCTATGAAGACTTTAAAAAAATTATGTTCGTTGGCCAAAGACATATCTCAAAAACATTCTATCTCACTAAACCTTCCAGTGAATGAAAAAGAAAATACATACCTTGCCTGCACTGCCAGGTTATCAGGCAATTCAGTTATCTCATTCTCTGGTAAGTGTAAATTACTCAGAAAGAAGAAAAATAATGAAGGAAAAAAATCCCTTGGTTTATATCACACATTTCACCAACATAAAGCTATTTGATCGTCATGTAAGGAAGTGGATCACGAAGTCATGACGCACACACAAACAGACGAAAATAAAAGAAATACAGATACAATTTAATTGATGGTGCTCAGATTTATACTTCCACTGGACACTTTTACAAGGAAGTGACTGACATCTTTTTTTGGTAGATGGGTATGGAAGTGGCTAACAGAGTCTAGGTATTATTATTTTTATATAGTTATTCGAGCCCGAAGTAGATATTGTATACCATATATATATATATATATATAAACATTATACTGGATGGTAGCACTTCAATACTCTTTTTGCCCTCCTCTCAAAGTCAGTTTCCCTATATTTCTTTAAGCACAAGATTTTTTCTATTCATTCATTTATCTTTTTTCTTAAATACACACTGATCTTTCATTCTAGTCCTAAGTTTTCTCTCAAGGTATTTTAACACAACCCTGTCCTTGGAAAAGTAAACCTGTTAAATCTAGGCAGAACCAGACAACTTGACATTTCCAAATTAATGATCCAATCAAGCAGACTTATAATGCTACAATGGCGATGACAGGTAACTTGGTCATTAGTCTAACTGTTTGCATTTTGCTTGCATTTCTTCTGGCAAGCATTTGAGATCACACTGAGAGAGCTGCATGCCTCTTAAAGAATAGCAGTCAGTTCTGCCCTTGGGTGGAGGATACATGAAAAAAAACCCAAACTGCATCAGGAAGGCTGGTCTTCAAATGCTGTTGTTTGAAAAGAGTTACAAGTATAATTTCCAGCTCTAAATTGCCATAAACCACAAATAAATAGCACTGTGTACTAACTGTGCACTCACACTGGCTTTTACTGTGTTGAGCTACTTTTCTACTGATGTTAATGTTACTTTTGAGCACAGATTGTCTCAGTGTATCGACAAGATTTTTTTCTTTTTTTTTGCAAGTGGGAGGAAACTATGATTTTAATAAGATGTAGAATAATCACCTAAGCAGAGGAAAGGAGTTGCAGATAGGAGCAAAAATCTCATCTCCAGAACTTTGATATAGCTGGACACAAGCCTGTCTCACAGTATGTCTGTGCATCATGCTCACTCGAATGGGGAGATAGCCTCTATGTCTAACAACCTCCCTGAAATTGGTGGTCCACAAAAAGATAAGGCAGTTATTTCTGAGGAAAAAAAAGACTTTTTTTTTGTCTTGTTTCAAGTGGGTGGAGAATATCAACCTCTTTTGTACAGAAGGCTGATAGAAACCCATCAAACTGTGGTAATTTCTGCAGTAGAGTCTGAGCCAGGATTTAACTGTAGGCTGAAAGAAAAGCTTACGTTAACATTCCGTCTCCAACATAAAATCCCAAAGCAAAACAAAAACGTTTACATGAATTTCTATGATTCAAGCTGCCTCAAATTTAATCAGAGTAAAACTTCCTGAAGTTTCTGGCAGAAAATACTATAAGTAGTATAAAAAGGACAGATTTCACATTTATAGTACCAAAAAACATAAGACAAGTTTACATAATTGCAGTTGTGTTTCACAATGAAACATTTTCATCTAAAACTATTTAAGGAAAATACATACAATTCTTCATCTACAGTCAGACAAATAAAAGTGCTTTTACAGTAAACAGGCAACATAAGATATTTAACAGCAATCCAAAAAGAGGCTATAAATGCACCACTTCCAACTTTAATGAAGAAAGAAACACCACAATTTTGTGATTACCATAAATGCTGTGCAGCGTGCAGAATTTCCTTTACCAAAAAAGATGACTCACAGTGATATCACAGCTAAGACAGGGAAAGATAGCATAACAGGAAAATGAGAGAAGAATCAGATACACAGTTGAAAGAAAAAATGGCATTTAAAAAAAGAAATGTAGATAGTGGCTTGATCTCAAGACATAACAACGAATTTGTTGACACAGAATAAGGATGCCTTAGGACAAGGAAGAAATCACAGCAAGCGCTGCGACAGGCAGGGCAGCCTACTCCAACACACCAGAAGCTGATAAGAACCATCAAAAATACTGCAAAAAGATGGGGTTAACCTACTGCTTCGCACTGCTCAGTAGCCCGAAGAGCTATCAGGCAATGCCAGCTGCAGCATTACAAAGCTAGGATTGACATATTCCACCCGTTTTGAGGTGTAACATCCTCTGCTTGTGAAAGAAGATCCTGCCTAACCCTATTCCATAGTAGTTGCCAGACACCTGGGATTTCTTCAGCTTATATTTCATCTATTTTTGGGTGTCAACTCAAGAGTTATGGACAGAACTGTAGTTTCACCTACTGTATTCCTGCACCTCTTTCTCAGACTCTTAACTAGTCACTGCCACGCTGCTGCCAGAAATCCTTTCTTTTTGGGGTCAGTAGCAGTGAAGCATGCATCTGGTGTCTAGCTAGTGTCCTCTCTCACCTTGCCCTTATTATAGCTTTGCTGTACACAAGCTGTATAAAACAGCATAGTACATAAATTATCTTCCGAATATTTTACTAGTAGAAACAATATTGCACAGTAATTATTCTTTTCACACAGTTCACAAGTGATTATCAGTGCTCAGAATTAAATCCTTTTGTCATTAGTGATAGGACAATGGTTGTTGACTACAAACATGTGTTTCTGCAAACAAGTGAATGCCCTTATGTGGAGCAATGCAGGAGAATAAGTGAAAATAAAATAATATAGTAAGAAATCAGGCTTTGTGGAATGTCAAATTAGCAGCCTATCAGACACAATTACAGAGGGATGAAGATCTTTGAAAAAGAAAAGTAAATATGGTTGATAACTATATCCTATCTCACATCTATATCATGTTTTTAATTCTGTGGTTTAAAGGATTTGACTTCAGTCATTCATAAATACGGTGCTCAAAGCCTGAAGTTAAATATTACATTTATTACTTACGAGTGGTTTATTGATTTAAAACACTAGAATAAACGAAGATAAGCAAATGAATGAGGATAAGTGAAAGGAATAACACTATTAAACACTGACTTCTCATCATGCTTTAGCTGGCATGCTACATTACAACTCAGTCAAAATTAAGAATTTATGGGGGAAAAAAATATAATTCCTTCAAAATCTTTTTAACAGAAGTTTATCTGAATGCACATGTCCATGTACATACACATACAGATATATTAAAACACATTTGATGAATATGAAGAAGGCAAAGACCTGTACTTACAAACATAATCATAAATTTAGAGTACATACATTTCCAGATGCTGTTTTCCGCAATTTAAGTCTGATTTTTATAGAAGTTCCATGAAGAGACAATATCAAATGAAATCAACATCTCATTAGATCAATCCTTACTGGATAAAACAAATTACTTTACATCCATAGGACAAACATAGAGCTTTTTGACCTGTAAAAAACCTCCGAAAATCTCTAGTGATGTCCACAGATTTGTAGTTCTAATTTTATCTAGAATAAGCACGGAACAAGCAAGACACAGCGCATAGGTCAAGTGAACTTGGGAGTATGGTATCCACAGAGACAAATTTCTCCTACCTTTCTTCTACCCATGTCAAATAGGCGGAACTCACATCCAGGAAATAGGGAAAAGGAAGAGGCCAGGTTGTCAGTAACCAGAAGAAAAAGAGAGAGATAGAAAGATTATTCCCTGCCTAAGCATTGAGGGAGGTAAAGAAGAAATAATTGAAGAAGAAAGTGGAAGGGACCTTGCTAGGCCACCCAACTTCACCATTTTTTATAAGGTAAAAGCAACTGGAACTACACCAACTTTAAAGACAACACTTTGGCTCATGTGAACATTTGAACTCATCATACTCCTGTGCAATGTTTGTTAAGTAAACTGCAGTTCACCATCAGAGTACAGCACGATGTCCCTAATTTTCAAGCTCTGTGCAACCTTACTGAATGAAGGGGTTGGCTTCTGACTATTAAAGGCAGACACTTCTGCTCTAAATACAAGTTTAGAGCATTCTGTGACCAGGTTCACTGAGCAGTAAGAGGACTAATTTTTTTTTTCTGCATGGCTGTTTCTTTCCAGGGACTTCTCACACTAAGAGTCAAATCTGAAATGACTGTATTCTTTTCCTCCTATATGGATTAATCCATTATAAAAATCACAATCAAAACCATATTGGGCACAGATCCTTTTCATACAGCACAATATTCGAGTCAGATGAATGGCAATGTCTACATGAATCAGGCTTGCGTATTAAAAGACTTCATTCAGTTAACAGGAACACATTACTTGATTTATTGAAGTTCCATGGCACAACACTACCACATAAGTGCCATGCTACAATATTTAACAAAAGATACACTATTAAGTAAATATTTATGAATAAATCAGCAGTGATTTGTCTGCAGTGTCTAGGTAGTCACAAAATATTTGGTCGATGATTTTCTTTCTTTTGGTATAAGATGAAACTACAAAATGCGTTTTAAAATCTCCAGTTAAGTTGCAAGTTGCAGGGTTTGTCATTAGCATTATTAGTCTGACGTTTATCCTTTTGTTCACACAGCTCTACCTAATTCCATGTCCATAACTTTTTTTAACTACATAGCTTTCTTATACACTCAAGGCTTTAAATGCATTTTAAATATTAACTAAGCTTTCATTAAAATGCAGAAACTAGGGTGGGGGAGCTACTAGAAAAGGCTTAACTCTGTGTCCTTTAGTTTCATATGGAAGTATTAATCAAAACCTTCATTAATATTGTATGAATTCAGAGCCTTTACACAACTAGAATGCATATTACTTCTTATTTACATTAGTTTTACTTTAGGGTACTCCATTTAACAAAAAATTTAAGAGTCTGAGGATATTTATGCATGTATAGAAATGCTATAAAGAAAGTCCTTTCTCAGATATACAAGTTAAAGGAAAAAAATGTTAAGAAAGAAAGGAAAAGTTTCGTATAAGCAGGACATTACTAATATCGTAGTATCTGTACTAACCTCCTGGGATCTGAGCTGTTTGAAATACTCATACATGATCTAGAAAAGCTGATGAACAGCAGAGTGACAAAGTTTGCATATTGTGCTAATTAATTCAAAGGAGTAAACATGAAAATGGATGACAAAAATTCAGATAGACCTCATGGTATTGAATGACCGTGATATAAGAGAAGACATTCAGTGTTGATATATGTGAAGTAAAGTACATTGGAAAGAAGAAATTTAACTATAAAAGGATAAAGGAAGGAGGGGAGGGTGTCCCAGATTTGTACAAATATGAAAACCTTAGAAAGCTTCAACAAGCATGAAGGAAAATTCATTAATCCAGGTATTATGCAAGAAGTCTTTAAAACTTGCACTGCTGGAAGGTTGATGGTTTATAAAGGGACTGCAATTTTCTTCTGTTCTTCCTTAAGCATCCTTCATCAATCATCAACAAAGTGCATTGTACTAAAGGACCAACCCCTTCTTATATTATCAGGAACAGATTTGTTGCAACCCAAATCAGACCCTCTTGTTTAACAACAAATACTACCACTATTTTTTGTTATAATAATATTATACTGGAAAATGCTGAAACAATATGTGCCAATACTCATGCTTGGCCCTCTTCGCCATTAATGCAACTCCATTCATTTCTCTGTAGTAGGGTCTCCCCTCCCACGCCTACATCCCTTGCCTATACAGACAGAATCTTCACAAACTTATTTTTGACAGCATTAATTCTACTAGGTAAGTCCAGCTTTACATTTGAAGAAAATGTCAGAAATGAGTACTTTTGAACATCGAGATCAAAATTCCACTTGTGTATTCAAATAGGTAGTTAAGAATTTCAGTAAAAGTTTTTTGGAATTAAAGGAAACTTGAGATTAAAGGAAACTCTTGGGATTAGGCTTTTAACTGGGGGGAAAAAGATTGCAAAACAGACAATTTCTACAAAATTTATATGAAGTTGTGTAAATTTTCCTTCTCCCCCCCAAAGACTTATTGGTATCATCTGGCTATGACATTTTTAATTCCAAACAGCAACACAAAATAGATATAAAACCCAGAACTAATCTGTGAGGTCCAGTCAATATTATGACTGCATCCAGTGGGCTGAATAATATAAATAAGAATATTAAATTTATATTCATGGGTCACCTGTACAGCATAGATTTATCATTATTCAGTAGATGAATTTTAACAGCATCTCCAGTTATTAGCCTCTGCTAGAAAACCACTTGAGCATTTTCATTTGTATTACACCCAAAGAAGTTAAAGAATTTATTTATTTATTTATTCAGTGTTAAATTTCATCATCTGTGAATATAGAATTTTTAATTTTCAGTGTTTTTTTCTTTTGTAAATTCTCTAAATGCACAAAGCCATCTATATTTACACTAGATGATGTAAGGCAGCTGCTTATCTCATGGACTGCAGTAAAAAAAACAGGAAAAAACCTGTCTCTTTTAGGCCTTCTCCGGGACCTTTACTAAGAATCAAGTTTACTGAGTTCGGATTTGACTGTGCTAAAGTAGATATTTTTCAGTTCAGAATGAGTTTATATTTGCCTACAAAATGTAAATGGAATGATAACATCTCCACACAAGAAAGCAAAAAGGAGACTAACTTAATAGTGGTTCCTCTTGAAAAACTGAGTTGTTATGTTAGTGTGAATAAGATGATTAACGGAAAACTTAGAACCTAATAAAATGTTTAAGATTTATAAAGTTTGCCTTATTTTACAAAAGATAAATGAAAATTTCCCACTCAAAATCAGCACCACATTCTATAATACATGAAATATATTAAATTCACTTTGTAGTTTCTGGATTATAGTTGTCTTTCTTCAAATGCTGATGTCCAAGGTGATAAACTTGCAGGCAGCAACTTTAAATTTTAGCCTATGAATATATCCAAGTACCATGCAAACTGAAAATGAAACTGAAAACGTCTTATCAGGCACATTTGTGTAAAATTCACAGAACTTGCAATTTTAAATTGGTTTTCTAATCTTCCAACCAGAGGTTACTCTAATTCCAGATATAGTCTAATTCCAGATATACTCTCTTGCTGATGTTTGGGGTGGAGGTGATCTATTTCAGGAAGTGACAAGACAAAAAAGCACCTTAAGTTTATGTGTACATTTTTTTACACACAAAATCAGAAGGGGCTTCACAAGGTCACCTGTGTGAAGAAGCTGCAAACCTTGTGGGGAACAATTAGTGTCATGATCCTGTCCAAGCTCATCCCTTCATTTCCTTTAACCTTTTTATTTACAGTTAACTATTTGGGAACCCATTTCCTGGTGTCTTTGTTACCACACATCAGAGCCCCACAGTAATGTGCATACCAATTATGCATTTAAAAGCACTTCTCCATTTAGTGACAGCCTAGTAGGCAGAGAAATTAAGTAAAAAAAATGTGAAAAAGAGATGCAATGTTAGGACTTAGGAAAGAAAGATGTATTATGCTAAAATGGAGGCAATTTCTTTCTCCAGTGGAAAAAAAACCCCATAAAAGTATATTCATATGGTAAATAAATGGTCAAGCACTCCGTGTGTGCGCACATACGTGTGTGCATATATATATATATATAAAACCTAGTTGCAGATCTCAATGAAATAGCCATGATGCACATGGGTGTGGTGCACTAATGTTCATACTGTGAATTCTGGGAAGCATGTACTATGCTCTACTTAAGGAATTTCCGAGCTCCCATTTTTTAAAATCAAAGCATAAAAAGGAAGTATGTCCATACTGGGCTGGAGTACTACCTCAGCCTGATGGTGAGGATGTCACTTACACAATCTGATGTTTCCTTGAAGTGTAGGTGCCAACCCCATACTGCAGACTTAAAAATTAAAAAATTTCCAGTTGTCTCTTCTCTATATTAGAGATTTCTTGCCCTGTCTTTACATCCCATCAATGGCATAGGTGTATAGCTGGCCACCTTTGCCAGTTATCCAAGGTTTTACTCTATGTCAAACAGACTTAACAGGTAACTGATAATTATCAGGCAAAATAGTTCAGGCAATCAGTTTAGTTCCTTAAAAAAAAAAAATAATAAGGGAAAAGGTGATTTCTATCGAGGTGTTAAGCTGCACAGAAATTGTAGTGCAATAGAAGGACAAGAATAGGATTGATTAGAAGCTATGATATGTTCACAGATCATGCTGGGAATCTCTGGTAAGCACAATGCATCTTTAATGCAAATCAATACAGACAATCTGACGATGGCCCTTGAGAAGGGAAGCGCAATCAAGCTGCCACTCCAAAAGACTGAGCCAGTCCAGCACCAAGTGCACGGGTTCTCTCTTCCCTGTACCAACAGGAGTGAAGAATTTGTCTGATAATTATAGCTATTCAAATGATTTTTGATGTTAAGTAGGCTGTGAAATACAGGAAGATATTCTGGGTTTTGCCTTATAATGGCACAATTACTCATTGACAGAGCACAGTAGCACCATTGTGGGGAATCGCTAGCAAATATCAGCCTCACAAGCTGCAGATCACATATAATTTGAACAGAAGTTGTAAAGTTTTCCCCATATTGGGAGCTTCAAAAGCCCACTCTCAAACCCATGAAGTTTTGCAATAGCTTTTTTAAAGAGAGAAATTAAAAATGAAGGCACCTATATACCTCCAGTCTTCTCAAATCTTATTTTCAGATACAACAGTAGGTGGGTAGTTGTTTTTACAACATTTACTCATTTATTTCAACACAGTGTCTAGAGTTATATTTCCTTCTATGAAAAATTTTCAACAGTCTCGCTAAGTCTCTCTGAAACATATGGCCCTAACTCTACTGGTTTTAGGAAGAAAATGGAGTTTGTGTAAGCAGTGATATTCAGTAAAAGAAAAATTGTCTTATATTGAAAAGTCAGAAAACTTCTAAAACATAGTTTATATGTTCCACATAAATTCAGGAACTTGAATTGAACACAGATTTTAAAAGTAGATTGAAGCAATTTCCCCTACCCCCTGTTCTCTGTAAATTCATGTGTAATTCAATTCCCAGGATTTTAAATTAAAATTGTATGAAAAAAAAGCTTACTGCTCCCTTAACAACCACATCTCTGTCTGAAAACATTAATTTCTTAAAGATATTTCACTGATATTTTAAATGCCAACAACTACATATAGGTACACTATTGGCAAGCTCTGCTCCTGCAGACCAAACCCATGAGGAGATGAGAGGGTTTGCACGAGCCCTTGCAAGAGATGGTGACAACCATTAACTGACCCTATCCTTCTGTCCTCCTGCCTCGATAAGTGTGGTGGGGGACAAGAGTCAGGAGGGGCACCTCTGAGATCACTTCAGAGAGGTCCAAAGGGAATGTTTTGAGTTAACTGCTTGTGCCCAGGCCCTGAAATCTTGAAGAGCTGTGTGATGAAGGGCAAAATCCTCAAAGTAGCTGGAATGAGCAGAGAGTTGCCAGGTCTGCACTGTGTATGCACTCTGCACACCATGAATCTTCACTGGGGGAAACATGCAGGGGAAGAGCAAAGTTAATTATTACAAGGAGTAAAACTCCATGCAATCTTTGAGACCAGGAGCTACGGTTTCCCTTTGGTTTTTTCTGACATACTACACAAGCTTTCATCTGGTGAGGCACCTGAAGCTGTCAGATGATGATAAGTTAGACACTCAGATTCATAGGAAAAAGCTTTGTTACCAGAAAGAACGCTTGCTTTTAAGCAGGCACTATTTTTATAGTAAACCCTGCCTCCACTCACTGCCTCCCTCACTCCCCCACTCCCCCCAGACTAGAAACTAAGAAAGCATGAATTAATATACAGTGTTTAAAATTCACAAGGATAAAACAGCCTTGGAGCTTAATTGACCATAAAGTTCTGAACATTTTGTGAAATGGATTAAATACATGTAAAGCTGTAAAAATGTTTTAAATGTTATTACTTCTGCACCTAAACTTAGGACCTTAAATCTTTAATTGGCCAAATAAACCTAAGTGCTTTCATCTTCTGAGATGCCTAAGACTCTTAGCTCTTATTAACTTTGTAAATTTAGATATCCAACCTCTACTAAGCAAAAAACCCCTTTCCACGCTTCTAGTGTTTCATCAAGTATACTTTTAGTAGGGGATGGTATTTCCCTCTCCATGGAATAATTATGGAAATAAAATTATCATTAACATGTATTTATTTACATTACATACACTCAAAAACACAGCTAAAATTGCTTTTACACAATTTACTGTTTCATCTCACAATTTTACAGTTTAATGATTGACATATACTTTATTTTTATTTTTTAATTATTGATGTGTTAATTACATAAATATTCTACCACAAGAATAAGTATGAACTTTGGCTATGTGGGCTTTTTTATAGTTTTTATTTTTTAAAAAAATATTTTATATTATTTTTATATGTCGGCTTGTTTATTCCACTGTATCATTTCTAAAGTACTCTAAAGGGTCACACATGAAAATTTACATCTAAAGGGAGTCTAATATATCTAAGGGTTTTCTGATTTTTTGTAGATAATTTGTCTTGTTGGAAGAAATAAAATTAAATCAAGTATTCCAGCTAAATTATATATGTATGTACATATGTATTTGTGTGTGTGAAGAAGTCTATGCAGCCTACAGGAAGATAAAAACAGCTTACAACGAGTAGGCTCCATCACAAAGAATAACTCAAGCCAATAGAAAAATCAATCCAACATACCACAGACAGAACATGCAGTCTAACAAATCCACTAATGCTCCAATACGAGTAAATAAATTTGAAGAGTAAACATTGAGTACCACACGGCAAAAAAAACCCAAATCCAAAACAAGATAGAAATCACAGAATCATAGAATGGTTTGGGTTGGAAGGGACCTTAAGGACCATCCAGTTCCAACCCCCCTGCCATGGGCAGGGACATCTCCCACCAGACCAGGCTGCTCAAGGCCCCATCCAACCTGGCCTTTAACACTTCCAGGGAGGGAGCTTCCACAGCTTCCCTGGGCAACCTGAGCCAGTGCCTCAGCACCCTCATCATGACGAATTTCTTCCCAATGTGTAATCTAAATCTTCCCCCTTCCAATTTAAAGCCACTTTCCCTTGTCCTATCACTCCATGCCCTTCTGAAAAGTCCCTCCCCAGATTTTTTGTAGGCCACCCTCAGGTACTGCTAGGCTGCTATATGGTCTCCCTGGAGTCTTCTCTTCCCCAGGTTGAACAACCCCAACTCTCTCAGCCTGTCCTCATATGGGAGGTGCTCCAGCCCTCTGATCACTCCAGGTGGAGTGATATGCAGTCATCACCACAGACCATAGCACGACATAACATGAGAGTGTAAAATATAATAATCGCCTTCTCAAAAATCTGTTATCAGGACTCATGGTAGCTCTAATGAACTGTTCCATCAAATGCTAAAACCAGAAATAAACACCAAGTGACCCTCTTCTGATTTCCCATTCAAGTCACTTGGCTCATTACTTACATTAGAGTAAAAAGTTAAGTCCAAAGTTAAAACATTGGCCTTTCTAATAATACAGAAATAGTTAGTAGAGAATATTATCTAGTCATGAATCTGAGTCCTTCAGAAATGCTGTAGAGGATGGGACATATCCCACAAGATTGATCTGAAGTAACAGCCACACAAGAAAGAAGGGCAGGGAACTGTGTGGCAGCCCCGAAGCACTTCACAACATATGTGCCAAGACTGCTGCATCAAATTATTGCATTTTTAAGATGTGTCATGATTCCTCTTTTTTCTGCTGTGTTGAAAGAGACATGATTGTTTCCTCTTTTAGCAAATACACAGACAAAAAATTAATAACCATCTCTCAGTCTTCTTGAATTGTTTTTGCTCCTTCTAATTTCCTGCCAAAGCGTGTAGGCAGTTTGCAAGGTGACATTTGCAGAAGCTCCTTACAGATTGATTGGCTAAACTGCTGGGGAGTTGAAAGGATTTGTATAAAGAATGACCTTCATTCATTATAAAGTCAGACTTGCTGATATTCACAAATACCAGAAAAGCCCAACCTCTCCACAGCTGATGCTCAGAGAGGGACACAGCTGGATGCAGACCACAAGCAGGACAGCAAACAACAGGATGGACAATCTGCAGAGTTCCTGATAATCCTTTGGTGAAAAGTCAGGCCATGGTGCTGCCGACTGAATGTTAGACAGGTAAGAAAAAAAGAAAACCTTTTCTTGAAAGACACCCTGTGTAGTAACAAAGAATTACTTGGAGCACAAATAGCAACTTCAGGCAGTAAACAGGAAAATCCCTTCTCTTTGTGAGCATCTGCAGGCTTTCCTTGTTTTTTTTCACCACAATTTGACTCCCTTTCAGCCTTTTCCTTCGAAGTTGTTGCACTCTTGGTGTAGCTCGAACTTTCTATCTCTGACATATCTGCTCCTCCATCATTTGAAAACAAGCAGCTCAGAACAGAGGCAAACTTGGCAAATTTGCACTTGGTTCAGAACAAGTCTTTGCTCTTTTTATAAACACCTAACACAGATTAATAGTATTGCTATGCTACCAATGACAGTAAATTGTGTTATATTTCTCAGTACAAAGCAGCATGCCTGTGCTTCAGCAACAGAATAGACTCTCAACTGCTTATGTGGCTCTGGACATGTAACAGATTTCTGTTTTCTTTTATGTCTTTGCCTTGAAATACACATTGGCAAAAGACAAGACCTGTCAGTTTATTTTTGCTCATTCGCTCCTTCATAAATATTGGCATAACATAGATCTCTTGAAATATACGGCAAAACTTTCATTAAAAATGATCCCTTTGAGACCTGCAAGCTATACATACAAAATCCGTGGCATTTCTAAAGAATAGTCCCTCCTGCAGTATAAATTCACAGCCCTTCTGAATCAATAATGCTATAATTGAAGAATTTGCTCGATTACTTTGAAGTAAAACACAGAACTGACCAAAGTTCGACTACAGTCCCTTGATTTAATTTAATCTGATTTAATGATGATACAAAAGTCTAAGGTTATGTTTTTGTGATGTGCTTCACAAAACCTTTCATAATATCTCATAGTTCAGAAATATGCCACCGTTTAAGACTCCATGTATGACTTCAAAGTGCTCCAAAATACAAAGCAAGAAGCATTGGTTCAAGGGTAACTCAGGGAGCTTGCAAAACTTGATTTTCTTTACACAGAGATTTAAGGAAGGAAAGATATTTATAGGCTTTGAAACTAAACTGTGAAATTAGCTACCTAAGATCTCCAGATAAATTTTGCAATTTTGAACTGCCTTCCAGAGCAGCACCTCTCTCTATGTGTTGTAGAGGGAGATTACCAGTTTACATATGCACCTGAATCAGCTAAAATTGACAGGTTTTAATAAAACAGTGACTAGCTCAGTATACTAGCAAGCAATGTCATTAGATTTTTAAGTGCTCATGAGACATACAGACTTTTAAGTGTTTTTAAGAAATTTCTTTATACTTATGCAAAATGTTATATTGTCAGGATGTTTGTATGACATTGAAGCACACAAACAAACAAATAAATAAATACGCCTGTACGCATATGTCTACACATCACAGATCAAACCAGGGAGCTCTCTCACAAACTTCAAGCTGAAATAAACCCTACAAACATCAGAACATTACGGATACTTAATCCACAATATACAGTTTGCTACGATTTCCTAGCAAGTAACACTTGCACCAAAGGAAAAATCCTTTTTGCTCTTTAGGTAAAGATTTGTGAAAGAGAGACCATTTTTAACTCTGACCAAGAGAGGGCAGTGAAATATCTCAAACTATTTGAAGATCCCACACTAGAGCCCTATACCTTCACATCAAGCAAATAATCTATGCAGACATTTAATTTCAAATTCCACGGAATATACAACTGACGCTGTATTATTTTTAACTAACATCCTCCTACACCTAAGTAAGTACACCTAAGTACTGTTGTGTTTGGAACTGGAAAAAAAACCAAAGAAATTATGGATAAAGCTGTAAGTCCTTATGAAATAAGATTTTTTTCTATTTCAAACAAGCTTTGCAAAGCAGACTATAAAGAAACATCAGCCAGGTTGATAGTAGTGCATAAGCTTTATTTTCAGTTTTATCTGTCTTCTCCAGAATGTAAGGCCTTGACAACTTCGCTCAATCTTTATCTTCTTCCAATACCCCAAATGGCAAGTTAGAGAGCAACTTTTGTCCCCAACTTTTAATGATCTTGTTACAGGTAAACAGCTTCACTATGCTTTTCAGGATGACTGATTTTTTGGAAGAACTCCACATAGACATTGTTTTGCCTAAGGCTATTATCTCAAGACTTTTAGGTTGAGAAGCTTGTCCTTCTCTGAAATCTTTCATTAAAATATCTATTATAGATCTGCTGTTTGTGGTCTCCAAAGGACTGCAACATCTCCAAGCCAATAGCCCCTTGCAATTCTGAATTTGCTGCTGTCCCTCAGTTCGAAAAATACAGCTGGCAAAAAGCCAGCACCTTTCTCTATTCTTTCTTTTACACCCAAGTGAAGATTACTGCTTTGCTGAGGTAAGATAATAGCCAAGAACAGAACTTGTAATATTTAATGGATAGATGTAATCCACAGGAAAATATTTGTCTTCCACAGAAATATTTTGGGGTTTATGTTCAACAGGATTTGAGAGAGAGCAAACTGATGATAGAACCTGGCCAATCTGGTACGTGATTGATTATTTATGATTATATTTGCACTTGTCAACTAAACTTTCAAAAGATATGGCAAAAGTGTTTAAGAAAAACCCAAAAAATCAAAAAGGAAAGAAAAGGAAAAACAGAGAGACAGACGTATACTTCCACTTAATTTTAACAGTGGTAACCCTTGAAGGTTTAGAATGATTTTAAGCCTCTATTTTAAAATAGATTGAAGTAAACCAGACACTTATATACGGACTTTTCCTCTCTTCCTAAGGCAAATGGAATGAATAAGAAAATACAAAATAAAATGAAGAAGAGGACAAAGATTTCTTTAAGAAGATATTATAACAATCTGTGTTTTCTTTATTGATGTTTTGATTTTCTTTTGCAGAAATTATTTGCCTCAATATGCTAAAATGGCACAACAAACTAGAAAGCAGCTTCTAATGACTAAGGGGCTGACCGACAATTTAGATGTTACAAAGCTGTTGGAAAAGAGCCTAATAAAACTTAGGGAAGGAATATGCAACTGGAACCAAAAATAATTTGGAGGAATTGATCTGTAATAAACGTGGAGTATGATGTTACATACTGAACACATTAAACAAATGGAGACGTGGTACACCATCGGAAAAAGATCAGAATTTCTTATTAAGGTTCCCTATCATGTTTGTCCTCATCCCTTGTAAATTGTAAAAGCAGCATGAAAATCTTTCCCATGAAATCAGTTTGATGTGAAATTCACTCCCCTATGGACTGAACAGAAATGCTTCAGTAAGTAGAGATGCTAAAAACATTTCTATTCAGTGCACCAATCCCTGCGTAATGCAATCTGTTGGTGGCCTAAAGTCACAAACCGACATAAAGATTGTATTCTCATGTGGGAAGATATCCATCACTTAGTAGGTCTTGTCATGTTTGCTTTCCTGCAGACACAATAAGTGGCAAAGCTAAAAGCAAGCAGGGTGTAAAGTCTTCAGCTGTAAAGTTAGTAGCAAGAGAGAAGAATAACTTCCACACGCTGTTCAGCATACAACAAGCCCCAAGGCCAAACAGAGAAATCAGATTAACTATCCAGAATCAAGCATATCAAGAGACTCATTATAACTTCACTGTAGATCAAACTAGATGTGATTTATTCTAGTCTTTCAAACATATTTGAAAAGGTAATTTGTGAACAAATAGGTCACACAATGTTGGGGAGATACAATTCACCTTAGTCTACACTGACCAGGAGGCTGTAATTTCATATCTTCTAACAACCAGACACACTGACTATCCAAGTCCTGTACATTGTGCTTTGGATAAAATATTACCACATATCATAACCACTGTAGAACAGAAAGTTCACCTTACCTTTCCTCCCTCTGCAATAGACTGCTACATACATAATAATCCACCCACGGGGCACTTCATCTCTCACTTTGCACCTCCATTCTGCAATAAACTTAATGGAATTATAACCAATGACCTCCTTCAATAGCTGAAATCCACTGTGTGAACAGAACTGCTCTCACAGTGAACTGCATCTCCTACTTAATCCAAAGCTTGGACCAATCTTCCTGTAACCTTTTCTGAGTAAGTTTTTCCAGTGTGCAAATGAACCTTTCATGCTTTTATTCTGTTGCCTACACTCCTGCAGCAAAGCATAGAAATTCTCAGACATTACTCTTTGCTAATGCAACATTACTTGTGATGCACTTTGCAAAACAAAGAAGGCTCAAGTTGTCTCCAACATCAGAAGCAAAACTTGTAATTTGAAGGAAAAAAAATGAATGAAGCAGCAAGAAATATACACATAGCAGCATGGCTTGTCCAGGGACTGCAACGCAAGGTCATTGCTGCAGAGGAAAGATGAACAGGAAGATAAAGACAATGCTTAAAGTATATAGGAATGGATACAAGGAAAAAGAGTTTAAAAAACTGCTTGAGCTCCATGTCATGAATGGGACTTATATTCCCTTGAACTAGTTAATAAATATTTTAACAAAATTGCATTAATTGACACTGTTCCAGAGAGTGACAAGTGTAGTTTAATAACAGATATATGCTATTTAACTAGATCTTAACTAAAATATTTATTCTCTTATTTCATATGTTTATGTCAAATATTTGTCTCAAGTAATATAATACACAGCTTAAAATAAACTGACTAATGAGATCTCAGACATGTACATCCAATGGGGAAATCACACATTTTATGAGTAGTTAATAAATTTAGAGAGCTAAGAGTACCTGGGTACTAATTCAGAATACTAATAAGTTTAAAGTACTGAAACATTCTACAGCCAAACTGATGCCAATATCAAGGCTTTAAAATATAATCTATTATTTTTAAAAGCAATCAAGTTATAATGAAAAATCAGTGGAGATGTATATAATCTGCACACTGCATGAAAATATTTATATAGAACACTTTTGGCTCATTATTAAGGCACTCCATTAGAATGCATACTTTAAATCAAATTTTTACGAGCTCTAGGTACATTAATTACTATAAAAATGCATTTAAAAAAAAAACCAAAACCAACACACAAACCCCCAAACCAAAGCAAAAAAGCGAATCCAGCATTTGAGACTAATAGCTTTCTGACTAGAGAAGATGTAGAAGCCTGGTTCAGCATGGATCATGAAAATGTAGCAAACATGAGAATAGATTTGAGCTTCAAGGGACACCATGAGGAAGCAAAGATGAGATGAAAGGAATACAAAGCA
The DNA here is from genome assembly GCA_033556795.1 of Tapera naevia. NCBI lineage: Eukaryota > Metazoa > Chordata > Aves > Cuculiformes > Neomorphidae > Tapera > Tapera naevia. Next base: position 10,461,671 of record JAUMJJ010000034.1, on the reverse strand, counting down.
GCAAAACAGCAGGTGAATGAACTGGAACCACACAAAACTGCAAATGTAAACACATAAAGGGTGGCTTGATTAGCACAGGAGAGCAGGGTGTGGCAGTAACAACTCTGGCAAGATCTGCACTAACACTGGGACCACCCATGAAAGAACAAATGGCTCAGCCGCAGCAACGCAATCCTTATTTCTTGCTCTAGCCATGGCTTGGCTCCTAAATTTTGCTTTTGCTTCTTTAACTATCTCTCCTAGACAGAAGTGCTGAGTAAATCTGTGAAAAAAGACAGGGTTTTATTTCCAGGGGTTTAAGGGACACACCATTTCCTGCACCATGCACTTCACCCTCACTACATATTTCTGCTGTCTGTGAATATGATAAAGTTATCAGTTATAACTAGTAAGTTATTAGTATAAATCTAAACGATATCAAATGCATTTTTTAAAAAAATCAAACCTACCAGTTTTGATACATTGCACATTTTTCTAAACCATGTCATAAAATGTTTCACATATATGACCAAAATTTAAGTTAATTTGAACTCAAATTTCAATAGAAGACCTTTTAAAATTTATCCTGTCCTATTCTTTTCTGTTTACACAAGAAAAATATTCTATCCACTGCTATGCTTGAGAAAGAAATAATCATAATAATTTTCACACGTTTTGAGAAGTATTATTGGAATTAATGATGAGACTTTGTTCTAGAAGACATCTCCCACAGGTGCCAGACATGCCTTGCCAAATTCCTTAAAACATAATATTAGCCCCCATTTATTTCCAGCCTAAAAAGTTTCAAAGCCTTGTTAACACTCACAAACTTTATTTTTCAGACAAACATGTTTTATCAAACTAAATTGATCCTGTTTACCAAGATGAAAATGTAAAGTATTATTTGAGACTTAATACATCGCTTTTTCTATTACTTCTGCTGTTCACTTTGAAGCAGAAATGCACCATGAGGACAGTATTTATTAATAATTTTTATTATAACTTACCCTTTGATTAAGGCATTATATCATAACTTTAGAACAGGTAAAAATCTAAGCATTGTGATTTTAAGGCCAAACCATAAAAATATTTCAACTGATATAATAATAATAATAATAATGAAATTATTATTATATTATTAATAATACAAAATTATTACTGTAATCATGAAATGCTCTGCATTTTCTTTAGGTTCAATTACCAGTTTCCCACTCAGCTTATGACCTGGCTAGCTGATCCTCTAGATTCCACAGCATGTGGAAGGAGGAATAAAGGGATTAAATGTTTGGGTATGGGTTCTCCATGCTTTAGTAGGAAGTGACACTGAATATTCTGTAGCTACAGAGGCAAAGGTCATTCGTCGGGCTTATCAGGGCCGCTTACCACACTGCAGGAAAACACTGCCTACTACTGATAACAAAATATCATTTGGCATCATGCTCAATAAAATATAGTCTTTCCCCCCAAAATGCCAAAACCACAAATCAAAGAAAAAAAAAAAACCCAAACCAAACAAAAAAAACATCAAAACCTCCCCAAGCCCACAACCCCCTCCCCTCAAAAAATGAAACAAAACCAAACCAAACCCCAAAACTAAACCAACATGCTTTCATATCTGCTATAGACAAATATTCAGTACCTAAGAAGACACCTTTTCCTGCTAATAGGCTAGCTTGGAACAAAGAAATCTTACTGTGAAAGAAGACAGTTCTGCCTACTTTAAAACTTGTAGCAAAGTCTGAAGCAATATGAGACTTCTAGGCCTTTCAGAGGTAACACAGGAGCTCATTCAATGTTCATCAGTTAACAAAATAGCACAGCTTTGGAAGAGAAGTCCCTGACAAAATGAATAAGTTGAAAACAATTTACCGAAACGTTGGACCAGATGATCTTTGAAATCCATCCTGTGATGCTCTACAATTCTACAATTCCTTATCATGGGGAGATACGGTTGGTAGGGCACCTAGCAGTGTTAGTCTTGGCTTCTGGTTCTTGAAGAAAGAAACAGTTTATCAAATCTTGTGAAATCTTTGTAGATCTACTTCCATGTATTATGGACTAAGATCTGTGTTACAAATGTTAGATATACCAGACCTCTCAATGCTGCGCACTGAGCTCTTAATTCTGAGAATTGAACAAGACCCTTCACCAACCTTAAAAGCTAAAGCTAAATGACCCATTTCCTACTACCATCTTTTCATGCCCCTGTTGAAAGTAGCAGCTCAATTTTTTAACATCCCTCTCTACTGTCTACATGGTTTTCTAATTACTATTAATTTTTGACTAGGATACCCACTTTACATCCAAATTTGGATGGAATTATTTAACTTACTGAAGATAAAATTATCTCCCTCTTCACATGATAAATTAGCTATAACACTCCCTCCTTTTGGATTAATGGATGGTTAATACTCCCTCCTTTTGGATTAATGGATGATTAAACACGCTTGCTACTTCTTCCTACTACTGCAAAATGTATGTTTGTTCCAGTTACAAGTATTTGTGAAATGAAGCAATATTCATCAGATAATAGCTTTGATCGAAACCAAAACAACTCTAAAGAGCAAAAGACAAGCACTGATATATTTTGAAATCTTTAGTTCTGAAATTCACCTATAATTCATTGAGAAGTCCCACCTTAAAACAAGTAAATCCAAGTTGTGTCATGTTTTATCCCAGTAATCAAGTATGATGAACCACATTCTTTAAGTAGCAGCCACTGAGTGGTCCCTTAAAGGTGAAGAGAAGTCCCTAATGGGATTTCCAAAATTGCATAGAAGCATTAGTGCCTGAGAGATCAACGAAGCATTAAGTCCATTCTTAAATTGTAACAGTTCCTTCTGACATTATTCAAAATGTCAGTTTTGAGGTACTTCAAACTTCCCAAGCACTTCAGATCTCTGAAGTGAGTTACAAAGCTAATTCACCCAGTTGAAGTATCTGAAAATAAAAATTCACCACAACTTGCCAGCCAGTTCTGTGTATCCATGTTCTGTGGGAGGCTTTTACAGTTACTTAAGCAGAAGAAAAAGCCATATAATTATAGAAAAAGTATTTCACAAGTGGCCCAACCAATCATACCGAAAACTGTAAAGAGTTACTAAATGAAAATATTGAGTTTGGAAAAACAAAAGTTATATAATCCCTTGGTCTGGTTGACTTGCAGCCAGCTGCAAGCACTTCAAGGACAGGAAACAAAAAATCAAGGAAAAATGCCTAATGCATATGAATCAAGTTTCACCTGACCAACATTCAAATCCAAATTCTCTTTCCCGCTGTCATTATTAAGAAAACCATGATGCTATTTCTGAGATTCAAAATTTTTCAGAACAAAAAAAATCTCTGCTGTGAAAAAGAAATGTATGAGTTTGCTATCATTCTTTGCTCTTGTGCCCATTTTGAAACACAGAGTAACCAAACACAAGCCTCTGTGGTTAGGTATGTGCCCAGCAGAATCAACAGAAAAGAGGAGTTAATGACACAATTCCTAGCTTTTAAAAAAATATTATTATTTGACTAATCTTTCTCATGTTTCCCTTGTCATAACAAGTTATAAAAGGAAATTAAAAGCACAACTTTCAAAGTGGAAAACATTTTTCCTCTTGTTGCCAAGACAATGGCGATTTTGACAACAGATGGGTAAAATGTAACCTCTGATGAACAATCCTGATGAACAAAAAATAATAAAAATAATGAAATTATGTAATTTAAAGTGTATAAAAGAGATTTGTCTCTTTTGAATAAAAGCAATCAGTCAAAAAAGGTAGTCCTCAAATCACCAAAATCAGTTTGCAGTAGGAACATTCACATCAGTTTTAAAAAGAATGGAAATTCTGAGAAAGAGAGATGGACTCATCTCTTCCAAAACTGCCAAGAGAAATGCTACAGAGTTCCCAAAGGGAACTTTTGTTTGACATCAATGCTTCTCCCCAGGCTCCCACTGGATTCTCCTCTCTTGCCACCCTGCATTTTCTGCTTTTCCCCACTGTTCCCAACGCAGGACCAAGCCTTTCTTCATTCCAGAGCGCTGCAGTTACTCAGAGAATTGAAGGATTTTCTGGGGGTCCAAATTCCATTCCTGTCACTGCTAAAAGCCATCCAACCCACATGATGAAAACTGGATAAACCTGTATCTTAATTACTTGAGTTGAATTTTAACCCAGGAACTTAACCTTATTATTCTAGACCAGGAAATCTGGACGCCCACTTGTATTACAGCCTAAAATCATCTTTCTGTTTCACAACAGGACCTACTATGTTCAAGTGTCTGAGCACACCTGCACGCAGCAGACGTGGCCATGCACCAAGATTTAGATTTCCTCCCACCCCCTATACACTGCAGAGTATCCAAAACCTGACAACTTCTCAAGATGGTACCCTACTGATTACTTTGACTCAGTCTGCCTACCTTCCTGCAATCCTAGATTTTAAAAGCTTGATTCAAAAGATAGGGATTTTTTTTAAACTCTTTTTTTCCCAGGAATACAATTAAGGGTTGAGGTGTTTTTCTGTTTTCCATTGAACTCAAATATGCATTTAGTTTGACTTTTAAGCTAAACAGAAGTGCAATTTCAAGTGAATAACATTTGTCTACTAACACTACTTTCATCATGTTAACATGCAAATTCCCAACACTTTCCACCTCAATTAAACTTTACTGAAAATTCACAGATTTGCAGAATCTGGAAGAAAGAAACAATCATCTTATCTTAATCTCTTGCATAGCAATAAATAAAGGAACGAAATCATACTCTTCAGCAGGTATACAGCAGATTTAAGTACTGTACTGAACTGGAACAGCAGGTCCCAGTTCACCAAGGTATTTCATTATCTCTTTACCTTTAGTGCTAAGTATTTTGTTTAATTTCTAGCAGTCTGCTTAGGTATTTAAAATTGCTTTAGAGAGAGTGTTATGTTAATAGTATGACAGGTCCATCTTTTCTGTCAACAGCAGAGGCAAAGGAGTCAGACAGTAATACTTATTTTCAACTCACTAGAAAACATATCATCAATAATGTCTCTAAATTTCAAGTATATCTTTCAGTCACATCAGAAATTGCATATCAGCCTTTAGAAACAGCTGAAACAGATCACAGCTTAACGTATCAGGTGCTGGCATATATAGACATTTCAAAAATCACATTACAGAGCTCTACCTTTGATCATGATCACAAAAGGAACAGGTGAACCCCTCATTCACCTCAAGTAGCTAACCAAGAAGAAAATACTTTGTCCGCTATTGGTTATTAAATAGTGTTAGTTAGTGTCAGCAAAGCTGTAGAGCTTCTCTCTTTATCTAATAAAGCAAAACGGAATAAGAGATAAAAGATGCACAAAATAAGTTTTAACTTTGTAAGAAGAGACAGCAACTTTCTCCAAGATCACAATATACACTTGGAATATATGTTGCTGTCTGATGCAGATGTAAAACACCCAAGCATACACTGGTTAAGAAAGCAATGCCACAATTGTAAATAACTATTTTCAAATGAAGTGGAACTAGTTGTTATTTTACTAGAATGAAAACAAAAAATGCAATACAATTTTCCCATGTCTGAACAAATAACACAAACATAGAATGTTCCACGTGACTCTTAAAAATCTGTGAAATAAAAACCTGCATGCATTGTCTCAACAAGGAAGGTCCTGCTATTTGCACCATGAGGAGAGAGGAACAGCACATTTGAGAGGCATCATGGCACATTGAAAGGCCTTCAATCACATTGACATGAAATGGTTAGCGCTACAGAAATCCCTCAGGTTAAAACAGATAACACTTCCTCCTTAAGGTCATAAAATCAAAATAATACAGGACAGAGCCCTACAATCCTACAGGCCAAATGTGGAGGGCTCAAATAATCCTGGATTACCTGGGTTCCTCAGCCAGGATTTTTGTTTTCCTGCATGCCCACGGCTCTATCCTTTCTACGAGGCACCCCTAGGTGTCCTGACTACAAAGAAAGCCTTGACATGGACATGCAGTGCAGAGAGGAAGAGACGCGAGCACCTAGCATGTCACCTCATTCCCTCACTGTCAGGAAGAGACAGAAATCGGCTTCAGAAGAGAAGAGAAAGGCACAGGAGGTGAGTATATGCTAACGTGCATATGGAAGCAGAGCAAAATGCACCGTGATCTTGAAATTTCCACACACGGTAAGAAAAACAGTGTGAGAGCAGGAAAAAAGTCCTCTAAACTTCAAAAGGTGTAGCATAGAGCCTTTGAGGATGAGCCCATTCTGAACTACAAGGGGCACTGGAAGAAACATGAAAACCACTTCATTTTTGCAGTGCTGTTCTCTACACTACCAAGATGTAAGACAGTACTGCTCAGAGCTAACAGCTCCCTTTTGTTCATTTGTTTGTTTGATGGTTATTCACAGGAATGGCAGCTTTTATTTCAACAGTATAGATAAAAAGTATTGCATTGAAATTTAAATGCCAAAGAATACATACCCTAATGTCAAATACCAACACACAAATGCCAACAAAGCAATGTCAGAAATGCACCCATGTCTCCTGCTGAATGTAACTATATCTGCACAAACACAAGTCACAGCATGACGTGTAATAGCAAGAGTTTTTCTGCAGTTCCTTTGGGATGTTAACACCACTGGTGTCAATAAGAGCAGCGTCTGACTGTGTGACTCCAAGGACTCCTCTCTGGCAATGCATACAGCCCAAGTGATCCGTGGTCTGCAAGGTGCTAGACAGAATTTGCAGACATAACAGTACAAAATATGTATTTCACACTAATCCCACTCCTGAATTTGCTAACTTGTCACTAGATGAAGAACTCCAACACAATGAACTTCCACATGAATGCCCCACTGCTTTCTAGGCACGACAGTAGCTCATGAAGTTGAATGGGAGGACTTGCAGACAGTTTCTGCTATATACATGGCTTAATCTGGCCAATAAAATCCATGAATTATTGGTGTTTCCTGAATTTTTTGCTTTTTTGACTACTATATTAACCTGTGAATATAAATGAACATTTCAAATGTAACCAAATTACTCTAGAACCCAAACAGAACTGACTTCAAGCAGATTGTGGGCTCCTGAGAAACTGAAGTGCGCTTCAGAATTTTATTTCCTTTAATTAAAATAAATTGACTGTTCCTCAGAGAAAAAAAAATTCTTTACATACTTGACTTAGTGTGAATTTCTGGTCCCAATGACTTCAATAGGCCTTTTGTCATGATTTCACCCTTCATTATCCCCTATAAAAGTACTTGGAAACGTTACTTAATTAGGGAAGATGCATTTGTTTAGAAATTTCAGTCAGTCTGCTAGTTGCAGCTGCTTCCACTAGAGATGAGAAATAAAGATGGCTAGGTAGTTCAGTAGCTGGACCACTAAATACATGAAAATCTGAAGTGCACTTTAATTGGTGTAGCTAAGGAAAATATACCTGACTTCTGTAATTATTGTGATTTACTTCCAACACTAGTGGCTCATACACTGTAAAGTAAAACCTAAACAAAGACAAAATATGTGTAAGTTTGCCAAAATAATAAAATTTATATATGGCATTTTCCACTTCAAATTTTTTTCTCTATCTCTGATGTACATGTTTTATGACCTCTAACTTTTTTTTTTTAACTTTGTGACATTGATTATAAATACCATAATTGTTTTAAATCCTGTTATTATCCAGCTTAGTGTAAAAAAATACAATAATTAGAATTATTTTGAATTTTATTGAAAGACATTTCCAGAAACAATTATCACATTCTCATAACATATACAGAGATTTCTTTCTAAAGAAAATTTCTCTACATCAGGACTCTAAAGATTTCTCTGGATCTCTGGATGCTGTTTAGAAAAAGAAATGGAGCTACTTAGATAAGGTCTGCTCTGGACACTTTATTATTTTCAACTAGTTCCACAGTATTACAAAACTCTAAGAATAGATATTCATAGTGCAACTTTCCACAGGAAGATTTTCTTATAATCCCTGTATTCAATTTTAATTTCTCACTTTGGCAAACATAAAAAAATACAAACTTTCAGTATCTTACTTTTTAATTTTGCTCTTCTCCTGAACAGAATCTTATGACATTGAGTTTCATGGTCTAATTATATTCTGTGTAAAACACCATTTTCTTTGACCAACTTTAAATCTATTTCCTTTTAAAGACAGTGAATGTCTCTTTGTCCTTGTACTATGATAAAGAGTAAATAACGAAGGTTCAAAAAGCCTGTTTATAGTGTCTCATTGTTTTGCACAACTTATGTGAGTCATTAATCTCTTTTTCAAAAGTAACTATACCATAGTTCAAATTTGCACTAAATTTTACAATTTGAAAAGAATTAGAAAGGCTAGGAAGTATTTTTGTACTTCTTCATTTCCAAGATCTTTCTGTGGGTCTCTCTTCTGTGTTTTTGTGAAATAAAAGAACAAAACTTAATGCTACATTCTGTCATTCACCCAGACAGCCCTGAAGCGAAAAACAGCCAAGTCAGCCAATTAAATAAAATTAAGAGATACACATTTGTCTTAGGATGGACTACGTAATTGTTCTAAAGAATAAAAAGCTCCTCGATGCATAGCATGGAAAAAAAATCAAGTCGAAATATGCTGAAACAGACTGAATTTATAGGTGAGGAAATAAGGATTCATGCAATATTCTGGTCACCTAAAGATTTAGCAAAGCACACCTACAAACATCAAGAAGATTCAGTGCCTTTTAGTTTCCAAAGCATCTGTCAGGATCTCTGCTTAAGATGACTTAACTATAGGCATGGGTGTACATCAAGGTCTTGACAACAGATGAAACAGCAGAAATGGAATAACAATTCCAATTAATAACAAAGGAGAAATTTCAGGAGTTTAGAGACAATTTTAACTTCTTATTTTTCTCTCCCTTCTTTCAGAGCACTTATCTGTTACTGCAGAAGGTAAGCAGACAGATTATATACTTCCCCAAACAGTGACACTAACACATGGAACCAGTCTACATACATTAAGATAATTTTGTCATTTGATTTCAGACAATCACTTCACAGACAATCCTCACATATAAAAACTAGTCTGATACACTAAATGGAGATCTTGGTATATTTCTGGAAGTCTGTCTTTGAAGGAGAGCTGCTCCTGAAAAAGTCTATTAGCCTTTGATTTTCCTAAGAGGTAGATATGATTTTTGCTAATTTTGCTATCCCAGATGGGCAGCTGTCCAAAGTTAAGGATACGCATGGCAAACAGAGACCTGCTTCCACCATTCCTCACACAGGACTTAAGTTTGGTTTTACAGAACAGCAAAAACGGAATACCAAATAATTTTCTGGAGTTGTATGCGATCTGCTCAAACAATCTAAGTCCAACTATTTGGACTGTGTCTGGCAGTTGAATACTTTACATTTATTCTGTAAAAGTTAATTTCTACTAAAATATTGTGCACTTATTTCATGAAGACAAGAGACTACAGAAATTTTTTTCTATGTTAAAACAGATCTTATATTTCTGCATCTATGAATTTTAATCATCTAATTGTTGCAGTATCCCATTTTGACCATAAGTATCAAGTGCCCTAAACATCATTCAATGTAAAATTTGGAATTTTGGAAATGAGTGTCAAGGGTCACAAAACAATAGCTTTCACTGGTATTTGATCAACACAACCTACTGCAAGGTCTCTTTGCAATAATAAAATAGATGAGTATCTAGAAGTTCAAGACTTCCATTTCTTATTCCTCTTAATGATAGACAATAACTCCTTATCTGACACCGAATGCCTTTTTATTAACATGGAACAAAACAAAGCTTTCAAAAGAATCAATAAAATAGTCTTGTCTGCATATATGTAGCCTCACCTTGCGGATGCCTCTACCAAGATCTTCTCCATAATTTGTCCCCAAAATTTCAAAATGCACATTGGGATTTCCACCATTTTCTGCAAATTCCAGTTCTCCTGTTAAGCCATTTACTCCACCCTATTCGGGGGAAAAAAAAATGAATTGAAAACTCAGAAGTAGACAATTATAATACCTTCTTGTTTCTCCAAGGAATTTGTGCACTAACTGCACAGAATACACACACAACTATCAGAATTAGAACAGTTTTTCAAAGACTACATTTCCCTAGAAATTCCAAAGCCTAAATTGTTCCTGCATAATTGCAGTTCTTCCCAGAAAAATAAAACTCAGCAATGCTCAGCAGATGTGATACAAGCAATAGTCTTCTCTTAGCATATTTGCACCCCAATTTTTGTTCTTTGACCCAATCAGCGTAAAGGTATAGACAATCTACCTCCATTTAAACAAAAAAAAAAAATCCACAAAATAATGTTTTGTGACTAATTTTAGTGAAAGCAAAATTAAAGACAAATTTGTAAAAGAAATGGCTGAAAAAGTATGTTGGTTTGTTGATTTTTGCTTGCCTGCCTAAATGTTCCTCACCTGAAAGAGATTTTCACATAAGATCAGATTGAGTTTTCGATATAGTTAAGTATTTTGTGAGGATGCAGTGATTTTCCTTTTTTACTCCACAGCTTCTCTACTACTAAGAATGCATGGGATAAGCTGTAATGCAGCATATTTTTGAGCTTGCTTTTACTTTTTTACATTTTTGTCAGGGGGGGTTAAAATACTAAAGATGAAACAGTGAATATTTACTATAGAGAATGAGAATTGAAAGATCTATACATGCTACAGCAATACTCAAAATATATTCCAGGGTTAATTCATCATGAGACACATTTCATCTTTGTATAGGATCTGTAAAATCAATAGAGACACATGAAATGCCTACACTGAAAATCTTCAGCGTTAAAACATTTCATTTTTGAGATTCAGGGAAAATTAGATACTTAACTCACTCTCTCAAAAAAGCTTGAACAACATTTTAAGTATATGCAAGATAAAAATCTGCCTCTGGTATAAAACCACATGAAATGCATAGTTTTTCTTCAAAACATAAGGCAATAGTCGTGCAGTTGTGATTGCTCTTTCAGTTAAATGCTTTATTATTTGGATTGAAAAAAATGGAAAATAAACGCTTGCACTATAAACTACCAAGACAAGCACATGAGCTTTGCTGAATCTTTTTTCTCACATCTTCAGTTTGGATAGGAAGGAGTACAAAATTTGCATCTACATTATGTATTAATGCAACTAACAAAATACTGTCATCCTCTTCCAAAACATTAATATGATTATAGCAAAAATATGAAAGTTGCTCATTGAGATAATACCTTTAAAACTTGCTAGAGACTACTACAGGCTAGTATTGTCAGGGAATAATACATAAAAATTTTATGAAGCAGTATTTTCAGTTAAAAACAAAGAAAAACTTTGTGTGTATATATATATATTTAAACTTTTTTTCATCTTTTCTGTAATTTTTTGAGATACTAGAATAAAAAAAAAAATGGGGGGGGGAGTGGCGTGGGAAACAACATCTTGATTAAGTTTACATCTCCACAGTCCTTTGCAGGAAGACTCCAGGTCATTTTGCCCTCAGTGAGAGCCAGGCTGGCAATTTTGATGCATGTTGCTATGGTTAGCATGACACTGAGGTTATTTATTAGCTTGAGCACAAACCTGTAATAATCACACCATTATGGTTTTTAGATTGGGGTTAACACACCTCTGGCTGGTTCAGAGTAAAGAAATAGTGAGCTTGTGTTTACCTGCAATTTTTTTTTAATGTATCCTTAGGTAAATAAATGAGCTTCCCAAATATGAATCTTTTGCTAACTTAAATCTGACTATATCCTACTTACATACCAGAAATAAAAACCCATTCTATATACCATTTTTCTTATACGGTCTCATCTGACTTTTTGATTAATTAAGACAGAATTTCATGGTATGTGTGATGTAGAAATGCCTGCAAAACAGCACAGATCTGTAAGGCTTGGGATCCTCATCTCAATCCTGAAAGCCTCCATCTGGCTGATTTGCCCTCCCTGACAGCATGCACTTGTTCCTAGTCCTGCACGACCCTGATCTCTTAATATATATTGCTTTTACTACATTATACATCATATTTCCTTCATAGCTTCCTAAAATATTTCCCCCAACAATGGGGGATTTAAACCTGTGAGTCTGAGGTAGGTGAAGTATGAAAATTAATTAAACTGTTATAGAACAGCTGAGTTGCACCATGATTTCAAGTGAGACACAAACAAGGTCCAGAAAAAGAAGGGAATGCTCTAGAACAAAATGATGAAGTAAATATTCAACAAAAATAAAATTAAATCTATTAACTCAGGTGTTTTGTGATTTTTCTTTTTATTATTTTATGAAAAATTAGTTTTAAACTAGGAACTTTTGATATAAAAAAATTAAAGGGACTATTTTCCAGATTAAAAGTGCTCCCAGTAATTTATTGGACATGAAGACAGAATCCAGTCTTAAATACATAAATGATTTCTTGAGAATTGAGACAGAAATTTAAGATTTTAGTAAGCTTTTTAAAAAATTTTAATAATTTCTGTAATTATTTGAGCAAATATGATTAAAAAAATCATTTGAAGAAGTATTTCACCTCAGTTACATCTGAAGTAATGAAACCCACTTTTTAAGAGAACACAGGATTCTTTGGAAATACATGACCCCTAATATACAGTAGATGTTAACAGATTTACCTACCATATTTTGGAATTTGAACACTATCCAAAGAAGTTTATTTAACTTGATTTTTAAACAGCTGCAACTATTGAGGCAAGATACAAAGTGTAAATCTGGTAGCTATTTTTATTTGTCTGAAATAGTGGAACCATAACAGCAATTTTTCTCATTCATCTACTTTGGCAATTTTATCAGGCTTTGAAAATTTCTCATGTAAGAGTGTCTTTGATAAGAAATTTCTTACCTAGACTGTACATCTGCCAACAATGCAAAAAGAGCTCAGATTAGATGGGAATGCTCCTGACTTAGAAAGGGCAGAGGTGATAGATAAAACAGTGAAGAATGCCCATATAACACCAACAACAATACTAAATCTGATAGGAACCTTACTGGAGGTCCCGATGCCTCCTCCCCATCTGGGACCTACCTTGTGGGACCTGCAGGCCAGGCTGTCATTGCTCTTTACAAGTTCTCATTGTTCCACCTAGTCTTTTCACAAGCCTTACATGAGACTGTTTTACTGCTTAGAGCTGATGGAGTGGGACAGTGTATTGCGTAGGAAGAGTTTCAGGACACTGCTCCAATTATTCTGCGTAGTCTTTCACAGCGTGGATCCTTCTAAAACACTTACTTGATTTATGGCTTATGTTTTATCCCTCTGCTAATGCACAGTGAAACAAAATCACAGAGGAAATGGCCATCTCTATGACAGTTACTGATCTAGTAACTTCCTGATGAGATTTTTCCAAGCTATTTTAGTGTTAATTACGATAATGGGCAAGAGTCAAAGAAATTTTTCGTTCCATTTAACTTCTGGAAACAATGCTATATGAGGAAAATTGAAGACAAATTTATTATCTACTCTCTCAAATTCCTCTAGGGTTGAGCTGCAAGCATGCAATTTCCTGACACGTTTAAAATTGAAGAGTTATTGTCAGTTATTAGGACAAAAGTATTTTACTTAAGTTTCTGATCACTGCTTTGGGCTTTGTAGAGCTGTTATAGAGCCTGGCAATACAGTTAAAGCCTACGTGAGACCTGTCTAGACTGGCAAGATAAACTACAGTTTATATATGCTTAGGCATTTCTATACCGTAAGTTCCTGAAGAAAGCACTATTTCCCTAGCAGACAGGACCTCACTTGGGAATGACAACTTGCCAATCATCAGTTATAAAATATCGTATTTGCTCTCACAGTTCCTGTTCAATCTTTCTCTTGTTTTTTTTTCCAATATGGTTATATTCAGACATTAGCTGTTTTACAATTAAGGAAAAAAAACTCCATATATGGTTATAGGCAGAAAAAATGCTATAAGCATTAATATGAGTGTCGTATTTTACATTTAAAAAAAAACTCATATTGAAAAAATTGTTGAGTTTTCAACTCAAGACACCATTTTTTAGCTGCTAGCGAAGACAGTCTAATCTACTATCTGAAAAACAATTTCGTGTCATGTTCACATGTCACCACCGAAAATTACTGACATTTCTGAGACCAGAACTAGTTGACAATTTCTCCTATGATTCATGAAATAGCACCAGGTACAGCTGATTTTCTAGAAAGGAATAGGCTTTATGTTGCTGCTAGCGCTGAAAATTTGCTGTTTGTCAGTGAGCTAAACAAATGTGACTGGGAAGAGATCAGGTAAATGTGAGAGAAAATATATGCAGTATTTTGATGCCATTTCTCCAAGTTGATCCTCCATAAAACCCTACTTACATTTATTCTCAGGCTATTCGGGAAGATTAATTTTTCCAACAGTAGAATTATTTTCTAGTAATACTTATTTTTCTCACTGTGAAATAGCTTTACTGAGAAATAAAGAACTGAGCATGTATTTGGGGATAGCTCCTTTTACAGAAGTGAATTTGGAACTAATTGCTAGAGCTGGCCAAATTCATTAGAAGGATTGTATTTTCTGATGAATTTAACCATGAATTCAGTTCCAGAATAGGCAGAAATAGATATTAGATTTTAATAATTGCAGTGGGTTTAAAATGTTTTGGTTGTGTTTGTTTTTGGTTTTTTTTTTTTAGGCTTTGTCCAATTAGCTGAATTCACACAGAATAAACAGCTTTTGGAGTTGTTTGTAGAAAAAGCAATGCAGGAGTCGAATTTTAAACAGTGAAAAGTAACAACTGACAATAGGGAGTGATTCAGACAGCTATCTTGCCATTTCAAGAAATGTTTTAAAATAATGCCCTCTCATTCCCTACTCTCTCCTCTTAGCTCATTAATCATAAAGAAATGAGTTTATATACTGACAGAGTTCTCCTATTTTTAGCAAGTACTGCTGCAGGTAGAACATCAGCATCCCTTTCTCTTACCTTCTCCAGTGTGTAGCTTTATAGAGATTTCCCATCTTTTTCCTTATTTCCCCTCCAGAATGTAAAGAGAGACTCTCTCTGCATCTAAAACACTGCCAGATATTCCTGTGTCTGAATCTCTGATTCTACAAGAAAGCTTCCTCTAGAAGTAGTTTTTCTGCTTTTTTAGCTGCAAGAGCTCAGTTATGCGCAGCAGTAGCTGGCAACACCACCACCAAGATGCTGCTGCTGCCAGGAGAACAGTTACGTCAGTTTCTAGTCCTCTCCTAGGGCAGACAGGTCAGAAATAGGGCTCTCTTCCTGGCCGTCAACCAGCACACCCGGGTCCTTTTCCACCAGGCATTTCTCCAGTCCCTCTTCCTGAAGCCTGTAGTGTTGCACAAGACTTTGGTTTTGTGACCAAAGTGCAGGACCCAGCAGTTGGCCTTGTTAAATCTCATAAAATTTACCTTGGCCCATCGATCCAGCCTGTCCAGGGCCCTCTGCAGAGCCTTCCTACCCTTAAGAAGATCAACTCTCCTTTCATCTCAAACTTATTGAGTGAGCACTCAATCCCCTCATCCAGACCATTGATAAAGATATTAAACAAGACTAGCCCCAGTGCCAAGCCCCTGGAGTCACCACTTGTGACTGGCTGCCAACCAGATTTAGCTCCATTCACCACTGCTCTCCGGTCTTGGCTATCCAGCCAGTTTTTTAAGTAGCAAGGAATACACCTGTCTTAATCCACGAGCTGCCAGCTTCTCTAGGAGAACGCTGTGAGAGACAGTGTCAAAGGCTTTACTGAAGTGCAAGTAGACAACATCCACTGCTTTTCCCTCATCCACTAGACGGGTCACCTGCTGATCAGGCTGGTCAACAGGATCTGCCTTTTATGAACCCATGCTGGCTGAGCCTGATTCCCTGGTTGTCCTGCATGTGCCTGGTGAGTACACGCAAGATGAACCATTCCATAATCTTCCTTGTATCAAGGTCAGGCTGGCAAGGCCTGTAGTTACCCAAATTCTCCTTTATGGCCCTACTCATAGATGGGTGTCACATCGGCAAGACTCCATTCATCTATGACCTCCCCTGTTCCCCTGTTAACCAGGACTACTGACAAATGATGGAGAGTGACTTGGCAAGCTCCTCCACCAGCTCCCTCAGTACTTTCTCGTGGATCCCATCCAGCCCCACAGACCTGTGAGTGTCCAGGTGGCATGGCAGGTCATTAACTGCTTCCTCCTGGATAATGCAGGGTTTAGTCTGCTCTCCATTCCTGTGTTCCAGCTCAAGGGGTTGAATACCCTGGGGATAGCTGGTCTGACTAAAGACTGAGGCAAAGAAAGCATTAAGCACCACAGCCTTTTCCTCATCCTTGGTGGCAATGTTCCCCCCTTTCTTCCAATAAAGGGTGGAGATTCTCCTTGGCTCTCTTTTTGTTGTTAATGTATTTGTAAAATACATTATTTCTTATCTCTTACAGGATATCTGATGCAAGAGAACAGGCTCAGTCTCACATCCAAATACAACACAAGCAACCAACCTTAATGCAAAACAGTCAGCAACTCTTTCCATGGTAGAATACTTCTAAATTTAGAGATGCTAGCTGGGCTGTCAGACTTTGCCTGAAACCCCAGCACAGATAGTAAATTCTAAGGTGGAAGTGAGTATTTTGCCCTTTCCAGCTCAGGCATCCTATTCGGATTTGAGTAAGTAGAAATAGCTTTTAGTTTGTTAATGAAAAAGCGAGCAACAGTGTTTACATAATGCAAGTTGAGAAGAAAAGTTCCAGAACCAGCCTTTCCTGAAACATAGCTTAAAATACATGGGACTGCCAAATGCGAATTTGGAATCATCTCGATAAGTTAAAAGCAATACAGTTTAAAGTCCTTTAAAGACATATCCTGCCCCTGAAATAAGAAATATATCCTGGATTGTCCTTGCAGTCCCATGACTTCAAACTACTAGAATGGAAAGTATGGACAGCCACCAAAGAAAGCCTTGAAATGTTATTTTGGAGCTTATGCAGATTGACCTGTGACTGGGGAAAAAAATAAACAGTGTTCAAAAGAGCCTTACATTTTGCCTGCATGATCATACTTTTTGGTGCAGTTAAAGACCTAATGTAGAATGGAAACCTCTTGAAAGAGTGTTATATTTTATATTATTTTTTTATGTCTTTTTAATAAAAGCCACAAATAAAGCACTGTTTTAACCTTTTTCACACTTTTTTTTTATTTACAGTGTAGGCACTGCTAGCACATTAAATATAAGTATACGTTACCAGAAAATATATGCAGACAAATGAGAAGGCAGTTTTAAGAAAGGCATCAATAACATAAGGAGACTGAAATGAAAAACTATTTGTGACACTTTTTCGATAGAATATTATTTGTACTTCAAAATCCTACTAGATTGGTAGTTTTGGTAAACAATCTCTTTGGTTTCATTTCAAATATGCTCATTATGACATGGAGAAAACCAAAACCTAATTAAAGACTTTGTTGATTCAGAAACTGTAAATATATCAAAATTATTGTTTTGAAAACATACTGCTGGTACTAGCAGGAATAGTATGCATCTCAGAAGGAAATACTGCTTAATGCAAGTATTTTAGAAATCAAAGATGAGGAAATACAGGGAAAAGGTACCTTCTTGATAGTTTCCAACATGGATCGCCCTCCTTGCCAGGGCTTAGAGTTCTTCCTGATGCAGGTGAGGCTTGCCATGCTGTGCCACTTCCTGTCCTCCAGCTTCTTATGAAAAGCATTCGCCAACAGCAGGACAGTGTCGTATATATACAGGTTTGAAATCTGCAAAGATATTAAAAAGGGAGTATCAGCATTATTTTTTGTGGTTTCCTGCCAGAATCCAGAATTTATCATTTGTTTTGCCTCATCCATAATCCTGTGGTAATTAAATGACTTATTTGGTATTAAGAGAAAATTGTAAGAGCCAAAAAGTCATGTTTATTTGGCTCTGGTAAAAAACTGCAGCTGGGCATGCCAAGCTACAAGTGATTTTCAGCAACAAATTACACACATATGAAGTACAGGCAGTCCAATCACTGACACAGCTCCACTTGCAGGACTTAAAGCCCTACTCACAAACGTAAAAAGACTTTCTTTTATTTTTAACCAGTTGCCTGCAGCTTGCAAGTTTTCAGTCACCAGATATTTGGACACCATCAAAGTCTCTTCAAGATTGTTTATTTCTTCTGCAAAACAGAAACTGAAAATTTAAAAGAAATCATTTCATCATGGTTTGTTTCAGGTTGGTTTCCTTTTCTTTCCCAGTCAATTCTGACTGAAGCAATTTCTGGGATGAAATATGACCGAATGAAATCTTTCTCAGTGTGCAGGTGCATGTTGATTCTGCAATTTATAGCGTTTCCTGTCAGAGTATTTGGCAATGTCTGTTAATTCCTTGCAGGTCGAAGCTATTACAGAGTAAATGTGTATGTTTCTCTGTGAGTATAGTTACACATCTATGGTATGAGGAAGTTCTAGTTTGGCATCAAAGAGAGCAGAATTGAACTCAAGAAAAGTAATGACTTGTGTGCCAGTTCCACTTACCCATGTATTATTTCTATATATGTACTTTTAAATGCATACAGTACAAAGTCAGATGTGAAAGATACAATTCAATAGAAAAGAACGGAAGCTCATAAGACATGAACATTTCTGAAACAATTAATTTACAACGTAGCTTTATTTCAGTTATTTCTGTCCTCAAATAGCATGAACATTTAAGTTACCAACAGCATCATAAAGAGAAACCTAAGCTCTCTGAGCAAAGCTTGTTGGGAAGAGAAATGATGGTCACAAGTGAGAAGGACTTTTGTGAATATTATTTTTAGATAAGCTATTGGTCATTTAAAGCAATGAGACATGAAGTTATTGAGGGAAACTGTTTCCTCAGCTGCATTATGGAGGGGGCTGTATGGCATTCCTAGTCCTTGAAGACAAATTAGCCAGCAGTAACTTGCTAACTGAGGCAAGGTTGATTAATTTTTTCTCTCCATCAGTAAGAGACAAGCCAAAATACATTTCCCAGATTTGTGGAATATGTTGACTGCTCTGTGTGAGGTTTTCTCCATACAAATGGTCAGCTCAAAACCTCAAAAAAAGGAACCATGCAACAGGAAACTTTGTGGAGAACACCTCCTATTCTGCCTCTTAAAAATATCCAAAGACTGGGAAAGTCCTGCAAGTACTGATCAGAAAGGAGTGTATGCTAAGGAAGCACAATAATGCTGAAGTTCTGAGGCACTGACTGACAAATCTACACATCACCTTAAAAAAAAGGGTGGGAAAAAAGAGAGAAAAAAAATAGCCTCTCTTCCTGCCTAATGCTCCTTTCCATATAACCTATTTTTTATGGGTTTATTTTCCTATGTAAATCCCACCTTCACGCATGTTGTCCCTCTGCCATTTGCAATCCTCTCTGTACAGTTCTCACAGGAAAGTTTTGTAACAGACTCCTTCGCTGCCTAGCATCCAGGAAATACTTTGTCTTTCTCCTTACCTTTCTAGAATTTCCTGAGGCATTTTGCCTTCCACAGTTTATTGAAGGAGATCTAATGGCCTGCTGCTCTCCCTATTGCCTTTACAACTTTACACTGTTAGCATCACTAAGATACAGAACTTCCCTATTTTCCTTTTTCTTTAAATGACTGTGATCCTTCAATCCTTTCTTCTGGAAGATGCTTCTTTATTCTTACTCGAGATTCTCCCATGCCTCCAGTGGCTGTGAATATTTCCACTTCAGTATTCACTCAGGAACTAATTTACTTTCCACAGATGCACAGGCCAGGCATCATTGTGCATGACAGGATTAAAAGCATGGACTGAGGATCTTGGTTCAGATTAATCAAGCATTTCTAAAATAACTTGGAGGATTTGTCTGTGTATTGTAAACCTACAAAGAATTCAAAGTATTTCAGCTAAAACCATATTTCCCCAAGGAAGACAGTACTACAGGGACATTTGTTTGAAAGGGAGAGAAGGAATTATTATGCTGTGAGGTAAGTTTATTTTACACAAGCCTTCACCAAAGGAAAATAAAAAACCCTCTAGAGAGCAGAGACAATATGGTCACTAATGAGACTAAATTGGAACATGAAGGGCTACAGATGCCAAGTCATCATTTCCCAACAAAATGACATTGCTTTCAAGGTAGCCTCCGCAGCCTAATATCATGGGAATAGAAGACTGTTGTTGCAGTTTGTTGAGGAAGGATGCACTCCCTAACCTAAGAGTAACATGACTGGGTCTTCATCAAGTATTAACAGGGCTCAGGAGTACAGTGTCCAGCAATTATTGAGTTTTATTATTCCTTCACTTACAGTTCAACATTTACAGCAATCAGTCACTGATAGTGCAATGATAAAGACACTACGATTAATTTCTGCTTTTCAGAATCACATTTCCCTGTCACTACCAGAAGTATGCTTCATTAATAACTATCCTGATGCACAGGGTGGGGCTGTAATTTAAAGTCATTTTATACTTTTGTTAATTTCCCATGTACATTTACTGGGACATTTAATACATTGCCTGGTATCTATTACTGATCTTTTATTTATGCTATTCTCCTAGACTAATGGCTGGACGCCTGCATTATCAAACAGCACCAACCTCCTGTTTATGAAATTCAAAATTCCCAAAGTATAGAAGAAAAGTATTTACTGACCAGATAAAGTATGAGTGATTAATCTGAATTAATAGTGTTTATTTTATAGACTATTGTACATAGATTTTGAACAAAAGAGTTATGGTACTAAATATTTCTGTGAATCCATTTTTTAACTCTCTGCCTCTAAAATAATACAAATTTACAGAAGTTGTTGTTTTGACTAGGACAATCTCAGAGACATGAGAGATTTTCAACAAAATATTTTTCAGTGTTTTAAATAAGATGCTGAAAAAAATAATTAATTATTCACACAAACTTCATGGGGACTAATTCAGGAAAAAAAATAAATCAAGAAATCCACCTTTATAATTTCCAGAGAATATTTCTGATTAGTCACACTTCAATGGTGGAAAAAAAAGGCATTAGAAATTTCAATTTATAAACTGTTTCAACTTCCCATTGGAATAGAAGTTAATTT
Source organism: Tapera naevia (assembly GCA_033556795.1). Classification (NCBI taxonomy): domain Eukaryota; kingdom Metazoa; phylum Chordata; class Aves; order Cuculiformes; family Neomorphidae; genus Tapera; species Tapera naevia. Next base: position 10,440,691 of record JAUMJJ010000034.1, on the reverse strand, counting down.
ATAATATTGCTGGGGAGAACAAAGAAACGGAGAACAAACCCCACAGCTACTAAAAGGTCTGTGCATTATACAAAGACACAGGGGAAACAGTGTCAGTTTTTCTTCCTTTCATTTTTCAGTGTTGTCTCACTCAGCTACTAATGAAGTGCAGCCATCTCAGGGAAAGCATGAAAAATACAAGTCAACTGTGCAGAACAGTTAAACTATTCAAGCTTCCATCATTCCTTTGAACCAAAATGTTATGAAAGCTTTCAATAGGAACATTACAGCTCTCCAAGCTACAGGTTGATCAAGAAGCATAGGTTAAGGTATAAGGTCCAACCGAACACATGAAATGGAATTTGTCAATTTGTAGAGAATAAACTTTAATTTCTAGAATTTTCCTTTCCTAGAGTAAGTTCACTCTACTTAGTGACTTAGTTCATGAAAAATGCTCTTTGCAATCTCCAGTGGCTGCACGCAATCACACCCTCCGTTTTTACGCATTATCCACTGACTACCAAGGTTCCCCCTAGGACTGTGCTGCAATAACAGAACAGTGCAACCTAAAGAATTTTCACAGTTCCTAAATAGCCTCTAGAGATATCCTATGCATCTATTGACCTTACACAGTCCTGATTATTTTAAAAACTCTAATAGGAGCAACATACAGCATGATACAGCCAAAGTTTTTCATGTCATCAATAGTTGCTTACTGGCTGCTTTGTGAGGCTTACAAGTAACCTGGAACAAGGCAAAACCAGCCACACTTCTCTTTCTCTCCTTACACATTTTTCATTTTAAGCAAGGACACTCTTCAACACCTCCGTGTTTCTCTTACTGCCTTTTTTCAGCACTACAAGATGACTACTATCTGCTGCTAAGTCAGATATCTCCTCCTGCGCCACTGCCTGAAGATCAAGTGATTTTTTTGGATTTCTTTCTCAGTTTCTGTGGAGCAGCTGAGTTGTTCTTGTCCTCTCATCCTCTGCTCTCACCCCCTGCTCTAGTATTTTCTTGTCATGTCATCAACTGTTAAACTAAATGTCAAAGAAGACATGAAAAATAAATGTTAAATTACATTAAGACCCTGGGAAAAAACCTTGAATGTATATTTCAAAGACAGTTCCCAGGTGAGAATAGACTAATACACGATCTACCTCCATGCTCTGGGAGAAAGGGTCCTTCGGATCACACAGTGATGAAGATATTCTGTGGTTGCCACGGAAACAGCGCTGACTTATGTTTTGGGGGACTGGAAATGTCTGTCGAATAATTGTTAACCGTCCAATTGATCTTCTCACCAGCTCCTGCACATCTACATCGTTTATTTCCTGGAAGATAAGGCAAGGGAGAACATATGTATGAAAGTCAAAATACAGAACTATTACCACCAGATTATAAACAAAAAATAAACTGAGAGGACCAAGAGGCATGTGATTGGTACATTCTTTATGACCGTACCACAGATTGGTACAACTGACATGTCACCCTTACAATAACTGCAGTTTTAAACATACTGTGCCCAAACCTTACCAAATCTTTGTATGTGTAACTGGGTTTAGTAATTTCATTTTAGATTTTCTCTCCCTCTCCTTTTAACTTTGATCTTTTATTTAACAGTCTTTCACAGCATCCTTAGTAGATGACCTGTAAATCAGTAGGAAGTCATTGCATGATGTATTTGTAAGTGTAGCATCACTTAGGAGCCCTACAGACAGCTATTCAAGCCTTAAGTGTTTGTTTCCTGGAAACAAAGTATCAAGAACTTGTAAACAATGTCTAAGTGATCAAACATCATTTAACAAAATGCAAAGCAGTAGCATTGGAGCATTCTAGGTGTGCATGTAATTTTTTATAGGAAGATCTAATTGAAACCCAACATTTTACTCCATATGGTACCTATTAAGCCTTGCAGCTGAAGACTCAGCTCTATAGACATACATTTTGAAGAAAAAAAACCCTAAGTAAATATGTCAATATGTGAAATATTAAGCTTAAAATCTCAGCTTTAAGGCAGCTTAAAGTAATCAGAAAAGCAGGATTTTTTTTAAATGTAAATTCCAGCAGTTTGGGAACATGGTGTTTTTCATCAAGAACAATGTGGCCCTCAGGGAGCACAGAGTGAGAGGAGTATGGGATCACAGACAACAGCGGCTGACCCCAACCTTCACATAAGAATTTGGGTTTTAGTTAAACACAGGCTTTCTCTGATAACTGAAATAGGGTCAGCTGATAGCTTTCAGGGCAATTCTGTCTACTGCAAAGCAGGAGAATGAAGCTACAAAATTGCTCAGTATTTTTTAGCTAGAAACTATTTTTCATCACGCTGAACAGTTTGTCCATGATCTGTCTTAATTACAGAGGCTGATGTCCTAAACTTTCTAGACATTTAAATTTGTGGATACTGCCCCCACAGGAAGGGAGGTGCTTGAGGAGCTCCTATTAGCAGTCTGCATTTATCATCCCCTTGCAAATAGCCAAAATTTATTGAAGATTTCTGATTCATATTTATAGATTTTTATTTTTTGAAGGGTACAGAACACCTGCACTATTATACCTGTAACTAAATACCATAGCTCTTTTTTTGTCTCCAGCTTCCTGATCTATATCCATAATCAAGAACTTAGGAGACTAGAAGGTAGATTTGAATTAAAATTACAGAATCTTTCTTGTGAAAAGGAAGCCACATTTTTAAAAAAAGTAGTAATTTAACTGTTAATACAATTTTGGCCCTTTTTTTTAATGGAGTTTCAGTTAACATTCTTCAAATTAATTATTTTAAATTAACTTCTTTGGACATACTGGTATTTGCTTACTTCCATAAAAGAAAAATACATGTGATGTAAATTTTAACTTCTATTCTCTTGACTACAGTAAAAATATTTTACTCTTCTTCACGGGTTGTCATAGTCTCTGAATTCATCTGTTAATAATGTTCTTTCTGAAATATAGATTTTTCTACAAACAAAAATAACACATGGCATCAGCTGCGTTCAGTGTAATATCTTGCATTTCTGGTCGATTAATTCTTAATGTACCATAGATAATGGTTTCTCTCAGCTTAAGATGCCGTCTTTTCATTTACTCTGTATCATTTCACTAGCTGCAAGGTAAAAAAGAAAAAAAAATGCTGTTTTAGCAAAATGTATGCATTTTTAAATAATAATTTCAATATAATCAAAAAATAGAGCTCAAGAAACTTCTCATCTTGATTTTAAACTATATCCTGTCTGATACCTGTGTGACCACATTATATTATTTTGACTTCCAGCTGTTCAAATATTTAACCTCCCTGACTCAAAAGTTTATTTCTTTTTTTTTGTTGTTGTTATTCCACATGTTTTGGTGCATTTTAATTACAGTGTTCTCATTTTACCTTTTAGGTTACTGTCTCATATTTATATGTATTACCTGAAAACTAATAAGAGAATCCAAACAACAAAGAGATTTTGTATAGTTGCCAAGCAGGTGTATACTTCAATACATTAATGACAGCTATTATTTTAAATGCTGTGAATTCAAAAAATTATATCATAAATTCAGATTTTAGGTTAACATCAAAGCAATGTCATGCAAACCCAAATTCAACTTTTGTCATCTGCTATATATTTCTTTGTCATTTTTTTAATACTTGGCATTGACTGAGTGATGAGCCTTTTATATAATGACTCTCCAATATCATCTCTCATTCTTGAATTTTGGATCTGACTTAAGAAAACTATATAAAGCAACTATTGTATGACAGGAAACAATTTTCATTTGCACTTCAAAGGAGGATACAGTATAATGATATAAGGATGGCAGATGATCTGTTATACAAGCATCAAATGTCAAAAAAAATTACAAAATTGGCCAAGTTGAACTGAGTTGGCACCTATGTAAATTTAGGTTAGGTTAGGTTAGGTAAGATTTTTTTTGAAAACTCAGAATTCCGGTATTTAGTTCCATACCTTTCTTTTTATGGTATGAACTTGGGATAAAGGGAAAGTTGTCCTACTTCAAATGGAACGAGGATATAATTAGACGTATATTTCATCCAAGTAGGCAAATAAATAAATAAAGAAATGCTATTTTAAATTCATAGTTCTTTACAGATGAATCAGGAAAAAAAGGAATTGAAGAGGGTCAGATAGACATATCAGGCAGAGACTCCAGTGGGAAGTAAGACTACTGGACACTTAATATACATTGCCATTCAGTGTTGTCTCATTACTTTAAGATAAGCAACCTAAGCAGAGACTTGCAATTCATTACAGAGCAACCACATCAGTAGTGAGAGACACGGAGGGAAAGAGTTTGTTCATGTGCTTCTGTAATAAAGCACCAAACAAAGGCAGCAATATCTTTTCTTATGGAAACATCGCAATTTGGGGCCAAGAATACGATTCCAGTATTTATCGTATACTGATTATGCCCTGTTTTCCAGTGCATGGCATCTCTTCATCACATCCTCCATGATACTCGGAGGAGAGTGTTTCTTCCTCCTTCAAAATACAGCAGCAGTGAGCATGCAGCAGAGCAGGACAGGGTGGCCACTGCACACTCACTTGAAGCCTCTGCGCTGCTGCTCTGCATACATAGCATACTTTTGCTATCACATTCCTGAACTGAGTCAGCATTTTCCAAAGAGGATTAGTTGAGGGGAAGACATAATCAGATGAAGGTCCAAGACAAGTAAAGGGAGTTCGTGAAATGCATAATTATTTGCTCCATTATATCTACCCTAGGTTCTGGGGAGGATGATGAGAAATAGAAAATAGATAGGACACAGAGAAATCAATTTTTAGCTTTTTTTTTTTTGGCTAAGTCAGTCTGTCCATTGGCTCTCACCTGCCTGAAACAAAGAGTTACCAGCTTAGACACTGACCTGTACCAAAGGGTGGCATTTCACACTTAACCTGCCATCACCATTGGAAAATGTAAGGACTCAAATGAATTTCAAATGCTACTATTAATAAATTATCAGTACTAAAATGCAGAATTATGTGAGCTCCTGGAACTCCAATTTTAGGACCTGATCTAGCTGCTCAAGATTAAAACATAGTCATTCTCTACATTTTGATTAGTGCTGGAGCACTTTGGGATGAAACACAACAGAACAAGCTGAATGCATTAGTAAGACCAGCCCTCTCCTAGGAAAAACATGTGCATCTGAAAGTAGCCTTTGAATACAGCCTTGTGGGCTCCCCATTCCTCTCTTACTATGATGGGCAAATCTGTTGGATCTTTTTCCCTGAACTGTTCTATAAAAGAGTTTGGGATCTTCTCACTCGTTCTTCAAAGAAGGAGTTTTTCCACACTCTGGTAATCAGAAACCTTCTACTAACTTTTTTTACCCTCTAGTTATTCATGAGTAATTTGAACTCATTTGTTCTTGTGTCAACCTTGTACTGTAGCCTTTGACAATGATGTATTTATTCACACTCTGTAGGAGTTTATAAACACAGAGTATATTCTCTTTCAGTCTTTGTTTTCATAGACTAATCAAGCCAATATTTTCAGTCTCTTCTCACACAAATCAGCTTTTCTGTGTACTTGTTCCATTCTAGTTTTATAGAGCTAGTTGTAATTGGGCACAATATTGCAGGTGAAATCCAACCAATCCTTTGTACAGTAGCATTAATATATTCACCTCCTGTATGGTAACTGTAGGCAGTGGAAAGTGCTTTGAGCTGTCGTAAACAATAGTAATAGAGGACTGGTGGCAGCCCTAGGCATAGTAAGATGATCCTGAATGTTTTAACAAAGGAAAATGCCTGAGAGACACATAGACCTTTTTTTTTTTTTTTTAAAGAAAAGGACACTTCTTTCATTTAAAAAGAGCAAAGTAAAGTGATGAAAATCATACAAATGTCCCTTCTTCAGTTCCACTAAGTAAAATCCAAGCTCACTGTACACTTGTGATTTAAGAACCATAGAAGAAATATAATTTTACTATTCTGAGCTTTTTGAAGTTATATTTACTACTGTATAGAAGAAACAAGCAGAGACAGATAGACAAAGGGAGAGAGAAAAGGCATATTTGATCATGATTACATTCAAATCTATGATGTCTGCAAATTTTAAATAAAGAATTGCACCATCTGCTTTAAGACCCTGAAGAAACAGGAACATTTATTTCGAGAGTGTTTCCTCAGCTGACTGCATGGATCACTAGAGATCTGGAAACGACCAATATGATGTATTATGTTTTAGAAAATTATGAGTTCTTTCATTTTATGGGAACAAACCCCCTTCTCCTATACACGCATTTCCATTATGATACACAGCCTTCAAGCAAATTTGCTGTATTACATAAAATAGCAACTAATAGGACAATAAAGATTAAGAAACTCATTCCAGACATTACAGCATTTAAAGTGAATCATTAAAATAACAGATTTTACCTCACAAAGCCTAAGCAGATTCCTGATCACAAAACTGAAGATGGTATTTCCATTTGTTATACTATACTCGGTAGGTGTTGTATTTCCCTGGCACAGCAGTGGGAAAGGAAAGACAATTCTGGCTTATTTGTGTATCTCAACATAAGGATTTATTTGCACCCTACGTGGATTTTGCAAAACAATACATTTTCAATGCAACACACCATCTTAGAATTTCAAATTAGGACGCCAGAGAAGCAATGTTGAAGTTACTTAGTTGACAATCTGATTTAGCCAATACAGGCACACAAACACAGATATCTAAGTTGTCTAAGATGTCACAAAAGATGCACATAAGCAACAAAATGAGCAGAACTTTGAGATCATTTTCCAGTCATATGGAAGCACTGTGGTCATCAACAGCTAATGGACGACCATACCAAAAGAACTTGGATGTGAAGATAGCTATTTTACATATTACAGAGTAAGAGGCCTGTAAAATCACTGCATTTCTACATCTTCCACTGCAGAAGTGGAGGCACTGCAATCTCATTACTGAACTGGTAAAATGTTGCAATAAGGAAGTAATGTAATGCAACATTCATCACTCAGGATTTAAATTTCTGTTGTAATTTGAACATAGTGACAAGGAAAAATAGGGCAAAGATGATTCTTTCCATATCATTACCTGCAAATCTCATTTAATGCTAATCTGATTTTTGTGTCTGCAAAATATTGTGATTATTAGTATTTTGAAACAAACACAGACTGAATGTAAGTTACTTAAGTGGGAATATAGATTTAGGTTCAGAGGCAGATTGAGACAGTATTAAACATATTCACCTTTAAAACTGACAGCAGGAATGACTGAATGGGATACAGAAATTTTAATGGCTACGGTTTACAACAGTTTGTCAGAATGAACTTAATCATGGCTTTCACCCATTTCCATGCAAGACTATAAAGGCATAATGTACATTTCTCTGCATGCATTATTTTACTCTCCTAGCTGTTGGGACCACAGCTCAGACAAAGAGCTTTGGAGTGGAGAAGGCAGTTGAGTAGTAAACTACTTCAATGGCTCTGCCTTCTAATTTGCTGCAATATGCAAATAACAAAGCTCACAAAGCACTTTTTTTTTTCCATAAAGACACTCATTTCTGAATAAAAGCCAAATAGAAAGCATATATACTAGGAATGGATCCTTGGTTTTATCTTGCTTCTTGAGGGTGGGGGAGCTGACGCAGCTAAAAGCCACCACCTTCCTTTGAACTTTTCAATTCAAATAACATTTAAAATGAAAAACTGTGGCAGTGCCTTTAACTTGAACAGCAAGTCAATATCGGGGCTCTGCCTAAAAAATTGTTACCTGATCTCTGACACTGAGGTTAATGGTAGACTGCTTTAGCTTTACTTAATGCTCCTTTTTAAAATAATGAAATGGTAAAATAATGAAATGTTAATTCTGAAGAGTAGAGATGAGCACTCTACTTCAAGATTCCACTCACAAGCGAATTCTAGTTTAATCTGACAGGAAAAAGAAAACATGTACGTTCTTATGATTGTCTCTAGCTTAAAGCTGGGTCTTCAACCAGTGAGGCCCTATTCAGTGCTGGAAAAAACACACATTACTTGTCAGGAGCAATGCAGGGCCCAAACTAATAATTTCTGCTGGACCTGGGTTGTCTTCAAAGCAACTTATGAGGCATAATTTTCTCCAGGGAAAACTGGCTAAAAGTCCTTTGGTTTAAATGAGTAGGCCAAAGTAAAATCCCACTGACACAACACTATACCTTAGTATAACCTTGGAAAAAAATGCTTTGGCTTAATTTACCTCACAATTAGCACACTCTACTAATGAAACCTGATAATTAAGTATGAAAACAGCAGCGTATAGTAAATCCAGAGAGTAGACCTGGAATTTACACGCGGTCTCTCCAAGCAAGCTTGTATCCTGAGAATATAAAGGACTCACATGATGTACATGTTAGGGGAGAGTTATCTTCCCAGGGAATTCAGTTATTCTGGACCTAAATTGATCTTCATAAAACAAAAGAAAAATCTGAATGCCATCAAATCCAGGAACAATTGCATTGTTCAAATTTTCACAAGCAAAGCTACTTCACATTTAGACTTGTCATATTTCAGCTGACAAGAGTTCATGGAACACAGTTAAAAATAGGATCTCAATTTAACTTTCTTTCCTTTCATAAACATTCATGTATGAATTGATCCAGAAGTCCAACAAAAAGCCTCCCACTAATATCAATAGGTTTGGGTATCAACAATGACTGAATCCTATAGAAATTCTTAAAAGAATAAACCCACCATCTTTCCCTTTATTACTATTAAGAATCATAGAAAAATCATTAAAATATAAACAATGCAAGCACTCCACTATGAAAGATTACATTTGAAAAAAAGATCATAAAAAAGACCTCTAAAACCAGTCAGCTCAGGTCAAACGTGAAATCTCAGTATACTCAGGAGGAAAGCGGGGTTTAATTTTATTTTCTATTTATTCATTCAAAGACTTCTTTTTAGAAGAGGCAAACAAAATGCCGAAGTCCAAGAACTTGTCATTCATTTTTATTAAACAATATTCAATCCCCCAGCATGCCTGAACTTTGTCCTAGCTACTGCTTCCTGTTAGCAAAGTCAAGATCAACATGAATATTGTCAATAAGCCTGAAAACAGGATTCATGGTTCACAACAATTATCACTTGACAGTTACCTCATTTATAATGATCCAGTGACAGTCAAAAGCAACCAAATTAGTCTCCACGACCTGAAACAGAGAACAAACCAGCTATCAGTCAACTTGTTTGTGAAAGCGAGAAAAAAATTAAATGTATGCTCTCTGCAAATGACAAAAAATGAAGCACAGGCTCTCAAAGACCTTTGTTATTCAACTGAGGATAGAAAACCTTTAGCAAAACTCTGCAGAAGCATTTGTGTTCTTGTTTGACTTGCTAATTAAACTTGGAAAATATGTTTCATTGCTGGCATCACAGAAAAGAATGTGTTTCAGTTGATTGAGGAGAAAATTAAATAATTTTTGCCTTTATATTGTGTGTTGAGAGGGAGCAACAGAGAGGAAGACAGAAAATGAATATCAAGTAACTTGTTAGTTTTATATAGCTCCTACTTCTAAGGTCTTTCCATTGTACACCTACCCTGGAAGCTTGTGAATTAAAAAAATGAAACAAACACAAACCAAAAAAAACCTCACATCACAAAGGCTGGGGTTCATAGAAATGCAAAGAGTGAGGAGGAAAGAGCTCTCTTGAGAAACAGGGCTGTCGTAGAGATGATAAACAATGGCCTGTCCCAGGCTTCACACCCAGAGGGCCTCTAAGCGTCCTCCCATGCATCTTCTTTCCTTTGCTGAGAATTATTCGATGAGTTTCCTCTATTCTGGAATGAATACCTACTTCTCAATACATCTTTCACTTAGCTCTATTCTTTCCCAACTTGAATCCACCACACTTTGATGGTGAGTCATATTTGACTCACCTTCAGAGTATAAACACAGAGGGGAAAAAATACATTTGGCCTGCTTTCATTACCTAGGAAAGAAATTTGCGACAGGAAGGAAGGCCAGCAACAAACTACAGAGAAGGCTAGAAACCTATACATTTTTTTCTAAATGAATTTGAATTAGCATTGACAATGAAATAGCTTTAAAAATAAATTAATCCCATTTTATTTGTATAATCACCATGATCATCTTGATTCACAATTCAAAACCACTCAATACTTAAAGCTGCAATGAATACCAGAAAACACCACCACCCCCCCCTCCAAATATCCAAAGAGAAAAATTGAAAGAAAGCTTGGAACTTACAATGTTTTAAAGTTCAAGTGGATGACTAGCGCTGAGTTGTTATTATTTAGACCATTGCACAGCAGTCATGTTTGGCTTTTAATGACAACAAACACAAATAGCTGTCACCAAGGATGATTGCAATTTATAATGTACCACGTCTAAAGGAGAACAATTTACGTGGCCACAAATCTTAAGAGCAGCAAAGGCCCCATACTGATAACTTTCATTATTATTTCAAAGGCTGCAAGAACTGGGGTCACTGCTTATTTACTAGAACAATAGGCAAGACTGGAAATTCTGATCTGGAGAGACTGGAAAAGAAACAAACAACAAAACAAAACCAAGAGCAGGATATGAACTGACTTCTTATTTGAAACTCTCACAGTACTAATAAGAAACGGGCAGAAATGAAAGCCGTGGTTGGTAGTGTACTCCTGGAAAACGTCAATATTATTAGCAGTAGGAATTGGGGTCCTCAGTTTATGAGGAATTTAAGAATCTCTACTCTTTCTTTGTGGTGGCAACATTATTTTGTTGTGCTGCTAGATGTTTTCTTGCATTCTCCACAGTAAGTATGCACACAGTAGATATCAAGGAACAGGAGAGAGCCTGAAACACCTAAGTGATGGGAGACACCCTACCAGGTCCAGCCAGAACTGAAGCACTGCTGTTCTAATCACATCCTTCATATCAAGCCAGTTGGATGTCAAACACATCCAGGAACAGAGAAAGTTAAAATTGGACAGGATAGTAAGGAAGTTCTCAAGGGAGCATTTGCTCCTTATATAAAGTTCCCAAGCATAGAAAATTTATGCTTCTTTGTGCTCGAAGCTCACCTGATCAGATTTTAGTGCACTTTATCTTCCATTAAATCTTTGGCTTCAGTTCATTTAGTTTCTTTATAAGCATTTGGTTCTGTGTATCTACTTTACCCAGGCTCTCAAATTTCAATTAGACAAAGTCTTTTCAACAGAGTAGGATTCTAAGTGTTATTGTTTTTACTATGTACAGCTCACAGACCACTTCAGCTAGACTCTGGAAGAGGCTTACTGGTTTCACAAGTCATTCTTCTCATTTCAAACTGTTCAGGCTACCTGTGATAGATTTATTCACAACTTGCAGGCAATAAGATGAAACATTAATTTTTTAGTTACAGTTGAAAATCCTCAGAAGAAATACCATGTTTTATCTATTAAAATTTATGCATTCATGAATCTACTTAATATTAAAGGCATTTGTAAAGAGCTTATTGCAAGTTGTCATGAACTTGTAATGTACTCAGAGAGACTCTGAGTAAGTTCAGATGGGCTACAAATAGCCACTGATTTAAGAATTCACTTCCCCTTTCAGTCTGCCAGAAGGTGTTTTTTGGCATTTTCCTTAGCCCATCCACTGAAAATTTGTTGTACTATTGACAGTGATTGTTTAAAAAGATGACTGAAGATGACCTGAGAAAAGCTGTCAGTTTTGTTCTTGTTGCTGTTGTTTGTTTTGGGTTTTTTTTTTTGTTTTGTTTCGGTTGGTTGGTTGTTATTTTTGGTGGTTTTGTTTGTTTGTTTATTTTTTCAGAGTTTTTTCTTGTATTTTTTGTTACTTTTTAAAATTTTATTCTTTTTTGTGAAATATAGTTTTATATGTAAACTGGGACTCAGCATTAGACTGCAATTCCAAGGCCATCTTTTAATCCTTGGGTCATTTGGTCTTACCTGGTGTAATCCTACTCCCATTGACATCATTCACAAAAGAGCTAACCATTTCAGCAAGATCATGGTGCTGCATCTCAGTCCCTCCCCTCTGAAATTACTTCGCTCAGTACGGCCTATATTGTTCATTTAATTGACTTTAAAGTTGGGCAGTGCATATTCTGATTATGTCTGTATCAATTGCTGGGCACTACACTACTATCATCATCATTGTCATTAACAACCTTCTGATATTTCCCAATTATTGTGTTTCTTATATTTTTTTCAGTGTAGAAGAACGCACAGGCAAATCCTCTGCTTCACAGAAAAAAACACATACAATACTATATAAACCATCAGTTTTGAGGCTTGAAGGAAAGGTTTGCTCAACCCTAAAGTTTTCATCAAATGCTAACAACAATCATACACATAATCTTACAGTCAGAGGTGTCTCTCAATCAGCAGTTATTAAGTACATATTTACAAGTTCCAGATCACATTAAAACAGTCCAAATAAATAACTAAATAAAAGGCAGTGGCAACACGACCTAGATCTGATTACTCATCAGTAAAACAGTCATTACTTGGACTGAGCAAACCTTTACCGTCATGACATAATGTTCCACGACGCCTTTGTTTACCTACAGAGTTTGCTGTTTTGTTACCTAAAATTTCCATTTTCACTTGCAAGGGATGATAATAAACAAGATTTAAGTTAAAAAAAAACCAGAAAAGCTTAAAATTCTTCATAACCAAAAAGTGCATAGAATATAACAGTATACAATGCAGTTGCGTGGAAGGTTTCTGTGACTGTTACATTCAGAAAGTTAAAAGATTGTTATCTGCGTGATGATCTTTTTGTGGTTGAAATTCATATCTGAATGCATATCAACTGAGCTGGCATGAACTTGTGTTCCGTGCCAGCAAATAACGAAAGTACAAAATAAAGCCTGTAAAGGCATTAGGGCAGTCATGAAAAAGAAAACTGATATCCTGCATACTAGAAGCAATAAAACAATTTGATAGGGGCATGTAGGAGGTAGGGACTTCAAGACCCCAAGCATCTAAATAAAATGCAAGCTTCAGAGTCATCTGTCGGTTATGCTGGCTCTGTGACAGGAAGCAGCGCTGTGCACTCCCAAAAGGCATGGGACAGACTGGAAATTTTCATACACGACAGAAAGAAGGTGAACGTATTGTTTATGCAGCTCATCTCTTAAGCTGAAACTGAGAGAAACTAGAGTTCGCATTCCTAATTAGGGCTGCACAACAAACCCCTTCACAGATATTAAATGCAGGGGTGTTAACCTTTTCCAAAACAAAGAAAACTATGCACATATTTGACAAATTCTCTATTCACACTTGCCCTAGGGGAAATTGTACAAAAATTCAGCTGTGGGTTACTAAACACACAAATCTGTATTCAGTGCAGAAATCTCTCTAAAGCTAAACATAGCTGCTAGCTGGGAGAGTATTACAAGACAGTATCATATGTGCTTCCCCTGTTCTTACTGCTCCCTCAGGCATTTGCTTATGGCCAACTTTGGAGATAAGACACTGAAACAGTCTTTAATCTAAACCAAGATGGCTGCGTTTGTACTTCCAAATATACATTGCTTTCTTAACTGTGATGAATTGCACTAGCAGCAGATAAAAGAAACATAAAATTATTAATTTTGTACCAACTGTTGTGCAGTTCAGACTGGTTTTATTTACTGAAACAGTAAATATTTGAAATAATACTAAAAATACATTTTGTACTGTTGAGATGGCATTTCTGCTGTGCCATTGAGTACCTCTGCTGGGCAGGAACATAAGTAAGCAGATGAACTCCCGTATAAACAGGAAAACTGCATCCTTGCAGTCTAATGCCTACAGAAACTCACATATTTGTGCCTCATCCAACTAAATCAGTGTCAGAGAACAAGCAGAGGACAGCCAATATAGTCAACAACGTCAAAGAACGATTTTTCTGAATGCAGCATTTTTTCATCTATAGGCTGTTAGTATTCAGTAATTTTTAATGCTGTATCACGTAATTCCCCAGTACTAAGAATCAAAGCAGTAAGTTAGACCACCAGCTCTGAAACAGACTTCATGAAATTGTGGAAAAACTGAAAAAGAAATTCAATACCTACCCACTCAACCACTGCTCAGACAGAGTTCACACCAGAGTATTTGAAAACATTGTCTCATTAGATGCATAAACCCTGCAGCAAAGGACACAGCCCATCGAGTACACAGTGCCATTCATACACAGTCGTAGAAATCCACAGCAATAGATATAAAAGAACATTCTTAACACCTTCATAACTTTAGAAAAGTGTTCATGTCAAACTCCAGCAGTTCTCCTAACACACTAGTAAAATAAATCAAATTTCTGCTTCATGAGGAAGGTGTTCTACTTGGTCAAACATGGGTGCTATTGAACCAATGAGCAAGAACATGGATGAAGCAGAAAATAATTTTCTCTTTTGAAATAATTCAACTACATATCAAGTGAGATTTTGCAGAGAACAGAAAAATGCTGTCAAGAAGACAAGTGATGAGCAAGGACGAACCATCTGTCATTGGCAGTAACTTCAGAACTTCTGAATCTTTGAAAGAGCCTCATAATTTATCACAGCTATTTCTGTTGTTCATGCTCAAACCTTCAAATAGTCTAAATACAAGACAATATAAAGCAAACAAAGCAGTAATAGTGCCAGCATGCAAGCTTTTCGCATGTGCAATAAAAAACAATGAAAAGGGCAGGTAATTCAATTGGAAATTATGTAGAAAGTTATCTACATCTCATCTTCCTTCTAGATACGAGATCACAGATGTGTGTCAGAACTGCAAGATACAGGTGAGAACTCTTACAAAGGAAACCCAGTAAAACTGTTCTGGATTTTCAAAATTCATCTCCATACATATGCAACAAGTCAAACAAGTCCTGGAAACTTCTAATGAGAAGTAATGTTGTATGTATAAAAAGATCCATATAGAATATGGCCATCTCCAGTATCTCCTGTTGGAAACATAGGAGAGAGATCCTGAGCTCCAGCTTTACTTTTGCTACAGTTGGGACTGTTTTCCAAAAAGCCACCCAGATGCCATGAATCATTATTCAAAATGCTGAAGAAATGTGTCTCCAACTAGAGCTATTCTTCCTGTTGATTTTCTGTTCCACCAGGAGCTATGGTAGTGCCTGTGAATCTCTTTCTGCTGGACCATCACCGAGCAAACCACATTTTCTATTTGATTTTTTTCACAAAAGTGAACAGATGGCATTCGATAATCCCTTGTTTTGGAAATGGTTGGCACTGAAATAATTTAGAAAGTGATTTAGAAAGATAGCTTTCCCAAGAGTTGAGCTGGGACACAAACTCCCTGCTAACCTCTTCCAAACATCCTCTGCCTACAATATGTCTCATTTATGTGGTCTTGTAATCTGAACTACACTCATCCAGCTGGAAGACCAGTAAATTGCTTTTGTCCAATACCACTAGATTTGTGTTGGTTTATAGGTAAATACATGCCTTGACATATTTTTCTCTCCCAAGGACACAGTAATTTGATGATCATCAAAATATAATAAAACCCAGGCTTCTTGTGCCCATGTGAGACAGAAAACTGCCCCAACCCTCCCCCCCCAAAACCAACCCCAAACCAAACAAAACCCACCCCAACCGAGAAAAACAACTACCAAACAAACAGAAGAAATCAGAGGCCATTTCTTAGCATTTCCTTTAACTGAAGAGATGCGATTTGACTAGTTTGGGCATCTAGAACATTCTCCTGTAGTACAGATGGCTCCTCAAGCAGTGCAAAGAAAAGCAAAATATGAAAATTGAATACTGCTAAATAGATAATGTACAGATGGTACTAAAAATGTTAGGAGATAAACTAAAGACTATCTTACCTGCTCTGAAGTTTGGAAAGGTAAATGCATGGAGCTGTCCTATTTAGTATGTTGTACTGTTGTACTATATTAAACACTGTAGGACTTGCGCTAGAAAATCCTGAGCTTGTCTCCATGTTCTTCCCCCCACCCCCCCTCGGCAATTCTCTTTTTCAAGTGCTAGTTCATTAAACCACCACCATTTTATCAGGGTACTTGCACCATTTCTTCCTGCTGTTGACACAGCAAGACCTTTTCTGCGCCTCCGCTCTTAGCTTTTTTATTTCTCAGTAGGGAAATCAGTTGCTGATTTATAAAGCTCATTCTTGCACACCAGAAACTAAAGCTCATAAAAATCTCTCTTCACCAAAGGCAATATTTTTGGAATTTAATTTTAATCTGTACCCATTTTCACTCTTAAGAGGGAAAAAAACTACATGGTAATACTTATTGTTATTCTCCTGGAGCATCATCTCTTTCTGGAATTCCTTCTCCCTAAGTTGCTTTTAAGTGAAAAAAAGAATACATTGGGTGAAACCTGACAAGAAATCCCTAGACCACAAGTCATCTAGTTACCAAGGATTAAAAGCAAGCTTTGACAACACTTGGTGGAAGAGGGGAAAAACATCTTCTAGTCTCCTCCTAAGGACAGATGAGATGACTGACCTGGCTTCCTTTGCTTGCCTCATGAGAGCACGTTTCCTTGAAAAAGAAAGAAGAAGTCAAGCACTTGATCAGTTTTCCCTATTTTTTCCAAAGTATTTAAAAAAAAAAGATAATTTTAAACTAAAAGGATTTCATTATTCCACTAAATAATTACTTTTATAGTGACTTGGCTTCTTAGCCTAATTATATTTGAAACAAAACAAGCTACAGGGAAAATTTCATCTTCCTTGCCCTAAGATTTTAAGAGATGGAGGCAGTTCATGAAGAGAAATAAGCGCCATGCTAATGAAAACAATATGTTCAATAAAAGTAAATAAACACAGTATTAATACTTCAGTGAGTATGACCATAGGCTTGTACTGAGAACACAAAATAAAAATGTATTCTATCTGCTAGAAATGCCCATCTTAAATTTTTAATTTCCTTCATCATCGAGAAAAGCTAAAACTTTATTTATTTTATGGGAAGCTAAAACCATGCATCCTCTTCTGAGGTCAGTCTGGAGACAACAGGTTTAAAATAATACCTAAAAGTAATTTAAGAATCTTTCATTTAAAAGATTATTTTATTCTTAGTGTTGGTTTTGCTATTCTCAAATTTATATTTTGATTTCTACTCCAATTACCTTTATGAAAAGTGTTTGTAATATCCACTCTGAAAATAAAAACCCTCAAACCAACAAAACCTCCATAGATCTGTTCTGAAACAACTTGTCTTTAACTCAGAATCATGAGTAAATTATATTACCTGCACTGGAAAACAATTGCTAGAAAGTAGAACAGTAGTCTCGGTGAACAGTAATGTACCTTTGACCTACAAACTGCTTCTTTCAAGCTAACAATGTGATTCAAACCTTCTTATATGTTCAGAAATTCAGATTCATTATTTTTGTACAATTGCCTGTACCATTATTTTTTGTTAAGAATTTCTTACAAACTCTTTTATACATAAATAGATTTTGTTCATAGTGGTACTACTAAATTGATGACTGAAAGTCTCTTGTTTTTTATTTGTTACATTTTTCTTTCTTTTATTTTTTTAAAGTTGAATTTAATTTTGAAGTCTGAAATTTAAACAGAAAACTTTAGTATTTGGGTTGAACGTGTTCTTTGAATCAAACTGCTTGTCATCACCTTTCAAGGTGAAGAATCAAACATAAGAAGCTTAAACTATGCTAAAGTCTTGAATTTTCCTCCCCTGTATAGATTAAGAACTGGAATCAAAAATTTCTCCCAACTGTGTTGTTTGTTTTAAGCATCTCACCATCTCCCACACTCAAACACTTTGAGGAGGTACCCTTTGTGTGAACTTGCTCTAGATTGAAGGCTGTTGACAAGTTCTCCAATAGAGGGAAAATAATTGCCTTGCTGATTTTGACATCTTTGTACCAAACTTCACCAAGGCCAGAATTTCTCTACAACAGGGAAAGCTGCAGATTAATGAAGATTTTTCATAGTTTTAAATTAATTCTATCTATATGCATAAGTTATTTTTCTGAGCAGAATGAAAAGTACTTGGCACTGGTGAGGCTACACCTCAAGTATTGTGTTCAGTTCTGGGCCCCTCAGTACAAGAAGGACATTGAGGTGTTGGAGCGCGTCCAAAGAAGGGCAACGAGGCTGGTGAAGGGGCTGGAGAACAAGTCCTACAGGGAACAGCTGAGGGAACTGGGGTTGTTTAGCTTGGAGGAGTCTGAGGGGAGACCTCATCGCTGTCTACGGCTGCCTGAAAGGAGGCTGTGGCAGAGCGAGTGTTGATCTCTTCTCCCAAGTGACAGGTGATAGGACAAGGGGAAATGGCCACAAGTTGCGCCAGGGGAGGTTCAGACTAGGTATTAGGAAGAATTTCTTTACCAAAAGGGTGGTCAGGCACTGGAACAGCTGCCCAGGGAGGTGGTTGAATCATCATTCCTGGAGGTTTTTAAAAAAAGTTTTTGAGGGACATGGTTTAGCGGATAATGGGTGCAGTTGGACTTGATGATCTTAGAGGTCTCTTCCAACCAGAAGATTCTATGATTCTATGAAAAGTTCAATTACTACTTTTAACCCTTTGCAGACTTTATAGGTAGCAGCAGGTTTATGTCAAGCCTATTGATATGAAGAAACATTCAACTTTTTAACATACCATGACATGACAAGCCCAGAGAAACAGCCTTTAACTCTAGACTTTAACTTGTAGAGGAACAAGGAATGTCAGTTTGACAACGGATCATTCTTAATGCTTTGAGTAATTAGGATGCTAGTGAATAAAGCTTTGGAGGCTGCAGGAAAAAAACAGAGACCATAAAATATTACCTCTCAGAATTTCAACATATTCTCTTCTGGTAGCTCATATAAAAATATCCAAATTAATATTTACTATCTCTTTAAAACCATTGCCAATATAGAAACATAAGCATAATGTTTCTAACTGAGAATCATGATTAACCAGATAACATTATCATTTTAGTAAGGCAGTGAACAGTTAGACTCCAAGAAAAATACACTTGTGAGACACAAGACTCCTTCTCAGTGTGCATTAGTACAGATTGACTGCACTCAGCAAAAGGACATTGATTCAAATAAAACTTCTGAAGGAATCATGTAAGGATAGTATTTTAAATAACCTTGCCCTTCTCATCCATATCTGATTTTATACCTGAGCAATTCTACAGATAGTAGTGCATTCACTCTTGCTTTACACCAGTTCAAATAAGGAGAAGAATAGTTAATTAGGATGGAAAAGACTGTCAGAGAGGGAGAGTGGCAAACACAGAGTTTGAAGAAGAACTTGAAGGAATTCAGTGGAAAACAGCAACACAAGAACAGGGTGATTTGGAAAGATATTAGTTAGTGTGAACAAATACTTTTAGACTGCCACTGCTTAAAAGCAAGCAAACACAAAATCCTCAGAAGACAAAACGCCAGTTTTTTAATAGCAGCCAATTTCCATAAAATCCTCCTATCCACCCGAGTTATCATTAACACAAATTAATAACAACAATATAAAAAAAAAACCCTAAACTAATTAAATTTTAAATATTCAGTTTTGTTGATTTTTGTTAGTTGGTTTCTGATACTAGGTGTGGGTGCTCCTTTTTTTAAAGTTTTGAAAGAATTTAAGTAAGAGAACTATTAGATATAGAGACTGAATTTATATCTTCAAACTGAAAATGCAAGGCTTAGTTCACCTTCTTTTTCCATGACTATCAAGGGAATATTTTAGGGCCAGAACCTCTGACTTGCTCGTCAAGTATGTTAGCCAGTTTTTCCTCAACTGGAGCTACAGGATACTGAGTGCTTTTGAAAACTTGCCCAATCCATTCAGGTTTTTAAATACAAGTTGAGTGCCTTGAAAATCCATCCCTGATTATGCTGGCAGCACGTTGTGTATTTTATTAGTGATATGCAAATATGGTTTCAACTCCTTTTACGTCTGTTAGCAAACTCAAGATCTAGTTTGACTGTGTAGTAGGGAAAATGTTAAACATCATGCACTACAGGATATGATGGTATTGCTCTTTTTTCTTCTTCACTGTCTACCTTAAAAGCATTTGTTGCCAAGCATCGGATTGACATTACTGAAATGGAAAGTATTTCATTTTCCTATCACAGGCATTATTAACAAAGGTCACTGTTGAAGTGACAAAATATCACTAAAGCCATCAGCTCTTTTTGCTCTTCAGCTTTATGATGATGCCTCTCCTGTCATTTCACATATCTGTAGAGAACAACAGTGGCAGAGGTTCAAGCGAGATAGCCTGCATTTCTAACTTGCACATAAACTTAGCATGCAGCTCTTCTCCAAGTATACAGGCTGAAAGCATTTTTTTTTCTGATAATAGGAGTTCAAGAATCAAGAGAAGTTTAATAGAATTCTAACTGGTTGCAGGCTTGAAGCTCCCTATACATAAAATCCTCTGAAAAGCATGGCTACCAAGACAAAATCTATTCTAAACATACTGAAAATATTCTGACCACCAAATTACAATATCAAATGGGAAACCCATCTGCCATTTTGTTTTCTGTGCTTCACAAAAGATCAATAAAACGAATCTTTCTTACTAAAGGTCCAAAGGCATTGTAAGCCCAGAAGATCTGCAGAAGGACACAGTCTTAGAGAGTGCACAGATTGGAAACTGCAGTCTTTTTTTATAATGATTCTAAATTTTCCTCATAAAGTACCTCTATATTACAGGGAATTCTGCTGTTACCCTACTTTCAGCCAGTTAAATATATGAACCCAAGCCACAATTTAACCTTTTTTAATTTTACTAGTACATATTTATGATAAGGAATATCTGTCCAAACATCAACCCTACAACAGAGTTCAGATTCAGCTTCTTTCCTAACAGCTGGTGTCCAGAAACCTGTTTGCATACCTTAGACCTGAAATCCTTGAAAGTCATTAACAAAATAAGATTCAAGGTGAATACAAAGTACTGTGTATTACCATGTCCCTATAACTGCTAATGCTAAAGCTATCAGAAATAGGACAACTCCGCAGAAACCCATATAGGTTAAATTACATTCCAGCCCTGAAAAGAAAGAAAACGTACAGTTTTTCATCATTGTTTGATGTTGGTTTAGAAGCTGGTTCCACACAGTATTTGCATCTTGATCCAAAGTGTCCAAGCAGCATCTATTTTTTTTAGAGGACAGACACTGGGAATACAAATATGCCAGATGCAGGCACGTGAAATACAGCTGCAGCTGGCACATCAGCTCAGCTCTAATATGAGAGAGATCCTAACAGATTAGAAAGAATTTTATCAGCAAAAGAATAGCACAACCGGCCAATGTGTTCATTTACAGAAGAAAATGAAGCTTTCTAGCCATCATATATGGGTAGATATTTGAAAACACTTCTGTTTTAAGGTACTAAAAATAAAATGTATTATAAGACAGGCAAAGGTTGCAATCACAAGAAAAACAGATCAGAATTTAAGATACACAGAGTAATTTGAGCCATTCTGTATAATTCTTTAATAATTTTTATGGATTAGGTTGCTAAGAATTGTTTCTCGAATTTTATCTGTGCAACAGTTGCCCATTTCTTTTGGCTTATTGAACAAAGGTTTAAATTAGATCCTTGCTATCATATTTTAAAATTAAATTGGAAAGCTTTTACGGAGAAAAGTAAAAAGAGTAGGAGAACTTTAAGAGGACTTGAACATTTCAGAAAAGGAAAAACAGCATGCACTTTTTTAAAAAAATTAGTTCCAGAATTTAAGCTTGTGAAAGTGACAATAGTCTTTGTGAAGTGAGCTATAAAGGAAAATGAAGACCTTTTAACTTTTCCAAAAAGAAGTTTGAAGATCATTGTAGTTTACGCCTGGACTCCAACTGTGGTTTTCTCATGGAAAAGAAGCTAAAAACATAATTTAATTTTTTTTGAGTTTAGATTGATAAACAACAGTAATTTGACTCATAGTAATGGTTCCTCTAAAGTCAGTGTAACTACTTAGTTCATGAAATTTCTCATGTGAGGAAAATAATTCATATGTATAAGAGATTATCAGCACAGGTATCTTGATGTAAATTATAAAAGGCACATTACAGGATGTCACAATTTTTCTAGAATCACATTTCTTTTTCCCACAGGTACTGTCAAACATCTTTTTTTACCTTTAAGCACTGCATTTTCCTAGTGTTCTTTCAATCATCATTTTTGACTAACCTGAATCAGAACAGTGATATATCTCTCCTGTTCTGCCTATTAATATTATAAGCACATGGTCTTTGGTTTTGAACAGTGATAGAAGCAAACTGACAGAACCAATAGCCAGACAATCCTTGAAGTGATACATGAGCTTTACACAAGAACGATCAACAAGATAGAGCACTATTCTCTCCAGACTGATTGATAGGAAAAACAAGGTGGCTGTAAAGCTGAATTTTCAGCTGTGAACAAGTACATAAGAAGCTCTCTGTGGGTCTTCTAGTATACAGAATGCAAAGCTAAGCCAGTCAGTAGAATAAAAGTAAAGAAAAACGAAGAAAGGCAGGAAGAAAAAAATCACAGCGATCTAGGAAGGTCATTATTTGGTCTTTTATGCAGGTAGCAGGAGGAATACACATCTGTCATGAAGAAATAAATTACAGTGAAGTCTGCTGTTCACCTAAGCAAAATTTTGAGTGTGTGAGCATAGTTAAGGCCCACCTAAAATCCAATTAAATCCCATTTTACATGAGCCAGACAGGCTGGCACAGCCCAGTGGAGTGGTATCAAATGTCAGACAACTTCCTGAGCCCTTCCCAAAGCTAAGTCATGGATAGAATGGAGAAAAACCCTTCCCACGTCCCCCATCTCTAAGTAACAAAGGACCAAAATCTCTGCACAACGCTGTGCAACTGAACGTAACTGCTTAGACACTGCTAACTAACTGCAACTGAACACATTTTGTAGCTGCTTTTAGAGGCACACCATGTTCCCTCTATGAGCTTCATGTATGGCACTGCCTACTCTGACAATGGGCACTTATGCTCCTGTCAGCCCCAGACCTCTGCCTGCAGTCACCACACTTTCTCATCTGCCAACACCACATTTGATCTCCATCACTTAAGCACCATCAACGTGAGAAGAAAGATTTCAGAAGCAGAGAAAAACTGTGCCAGCAGAGCTTTTTCTGCGTACTCCCAGGACTCCTCCTTGCCTCTGACAGCAAGAGCAGCCAGCGGAACTGTGACACGTTTGCCCCCACTTCTTGCCACTTCGATGGGCTGTGCTTTTGTACCTCTTTTTACGGTACTTTTGCTTATGTGGATAATGAGCTTTTTGTCTAGATTAGTCAAGAGAATTATTTAAAAAAGAGAAAAAAATAAAAGTAAAACCTCTTCTGTGATCAACCAAAAACTCGGAGAAGGGAACTCTGGAGGTATTTAACAGATGTGTAGATGTGGTGTGTATGAACAGGGTTTAGTAATGGAATTGGCAATGTTAGGTTTACGGCTGGACTCATTGATTTTAAAGGTCTTTTCCGACCTGAACGATTCTGCGATTCTCTATTAAAGTTCAAGAGAGACAGACATAGATTAATGCTCAGTGAGAGAGACAAAAGCTCTAAGGAATCATGAGAAATTCAAGTTAAGTTCATTTTCAGCACTGGCATCCTGGAAACATTAAAAACCTTCATTACAGGAATGTCTGATGCTTGCAACATAGGCTACAAAATACAGCTATCTGAAAACAGTACTGTACTGAATAAATGTAACAAGCCTATTTTACTCTTGCCCTACAACACATAATTCGTGTATACATATGTGCAGGCACCAGACATTTATTCCTATTTGTCTGATCTATGATGTCTTGTCCTATATGCTATCAGTTTTTCCTGAGAGATCAGGAAGGTATCTTTGAACATGTGAAAGTGTCCTTTACGTGAGTCTTAATATAGTCCTTGAATGCATTTCCTAAACCATACATTTTCCAGTATTCTGGAACACAGAAGATTTTCCCCATAAATATCATAGAAAATTTCCTCTACTGAAAAAGATTCAAACTTTGTCCTATGACCCTCTACAGACCATAATATGTCTCTAAAGCAGAAGAGGCACCATCAAAAAATACTTATTATATATCTGTTTCACTCTCCCCTGGGCAAAAGAAGATAAAAGCAGAGCATCACCGTATTTCTGTCAAAATATGAATCTTCTTGAATGTACATTTCAATAGCCAATATATGACTTTTTTATATTTTCATGGCAATGGATGATATTTTTATCACTATTGTTCTGTGTTTGTATGATGTCTAACAATGGCATCCTGGCATGAGGCTGAGCAATAATGGAAATAAATGAGATATCTTCTCTAGCAAGAAGTTATTACTATTCTTATGATTATACTTTGAAAATTTTAAAAAAGAACTATACTTTTTGCTTTTCTTTCAGAATAAATGTAGCAAAAACTTGGAATTAAATAAGCAGTACCATATCTCCCAACTCCCAAGTCAAGTGTGATCTGGAAGTAGCTAGAATATCATGACAAGAACTCCTTCTGTGGTTTAGAATGAGGAGCAATATTGGAAAAGGAATGAAAAGGCACACTCCTTCACCTAATGCGACTAAAATGAGGGTTGAATTCTTGCAATATTTCATGTTGTAAGCACAAAACCTCTTTTGGAGGCTGCAGGATTTTCATTACATTCCAGGGCCCCCTCCATTTGCTGTATATCTTTACATACGCACCAAGGCTTCCCATAGCCACCCACAGCTCTGTTTCACTTGTTTAAAGGGCATTTAAAGGACGAATGTGCTGAGCATCACCTAGTTGAAAAAAGTACATGGATCACCTCCTTTGGAAGCCCAGAGGCTTTGTTCAGTCTGTGGACGTGTGCTTCTTGAAACCCTATCGTGCTTTTTTGAAGTGCACACATATTCAGGGAGACGGAGGCACTGAAAACATTATGCTAGGTTAATCAGACCTGGAAGTTAAGTCCTAGCAAGTAAAAATATTGCAGCTGTATTTTTATTCTGCTCTTCCTCTGGTCCTAGGGTCAAGTGGAAAACACAAGGAAGGGGTCTCATCATGCTCTCACACAGTGAATGAGTCTTTATTTAAATGTGCAACAAGTTCTGATCTGTTGCACTTGAGAAAGGACAGTGCTTTGCAGATACACAGGCATGGTGAACATGCACCAGACCTCCTATGTATTAGCTATGGGTGCTCTTTCAGCCTAGGACATGGAGCCTGGGCTTTACACCACTTGCAACTGTCACAATTCATTACAGAGACACTCAAACAGGCTCTAAGCAGGGATGCTAGTTCCCCTCTGCTCGTTTCAGATTCTCTCAAGTTATCTGCCCCCTTACTGATCAGGGCACATACAGATGGGAAAGAGAAGGGAGAATGTACCTTCCTTGCCATGGGTAAATAATATTGAAAGGAACAATTGTGAAATGTGCTACAACAGTTACATGGAATGTAACATAACAAGGAATCGTTATTATACTTTTTTAACATAATTTTGTTCTCAATGGGATTCTGGTCTCAGACTCAGTTGAAAAACAAATTACCACAAAAAAATGATAATATAGGTGAAGTGAAAAAAAAAAAAAAGACTGAATTTTCCCAAACCAGTCTCCTCTTTGAAAAGCAAGAAATAAGGTATTGTCTACCAGCTGCATGAGCAGAGCAGGAGCGTTCTCGGCTCTTTTCATACTCGCTAAGGTAATGCCCAGTTTCCCAGCACTGTTGCAGCTGAGCTGGTGAGTACAAGTGAGCACTTAACAGTATTCAAAACTTAATGCCGACTGCACAGTGCCTGAGGTCTGTCTACATTAGAGCATGTGTTGGTGCTACTCAGAATGGACCTACAAAAGTACCAAATCAGATAATAAAGTAACCAATGTTGATGCAATTATAACATATATATTTTCTTTATTTTAGTCTGGAAAGCTTTCTTTATAACCTTAACCATATTAATTACCTGGAATTTTATTATCTCTGTTCTGTGAGTGTGGAGAAAACCTGAAGGAAGTCATAAAGAAAAGGATGAGGATGAAAACGAACACAGCCATCACACTGCCTCTGGATTAAACGCATACACTAATAAACCCCCAAGCACTACTGTATAAGCACTATTGAAATATTATTACTCGGTATCTATAGTGAGAACCACTAACTACAGATAGGAAGGAATACATCAAAAAAACCTTATATCTGATTTTTAAAATGAGACCTATAAAATAAAGGAAAAACAACACCCTCCTAAAGGGAAGGAAACATCAGGAAAATTCTGTGGATATTGAGTCGCTGAGCACTGAGCTTCAGACAACAAAAAACATAAGAGAAGAATCATTTGCAGATTACACCTACTTGCCTTGTTTTGCATTGTGTATCAAACTTGGGAAGAAAATAAATCTCTTAAAGTCTGCACCTTCTTTTTCAAGCCTCTACCTTTCTCTTCACACAGAAGGACAACATAAAAACAATAAAAAAGGGATACATGGCCATATTAAATTTGGTCCCAATTTTATTCCTTACAAAGATAATTTTAAGAAGTTTTTATTCACATTAAAACAAATTATGTTGTTTCCATGACAGCAAAGAAAAACATAGTAAAAGGAGCTTATATTTTTTTATGTGAATTATTTAGGACAGTGTTCAAAAGCTAGAAGTGAATGATCTGTGTTGGATAGTGAGATAATGAAGCCAATATAAATTGATTCAGCCTTTATCCTTACAGAACCTGGAAAACTGCTGTGTAATGTTCCCTTGAATAAGAGACTCCTCTTTACCACAGTACTATGCTATAAAATAGGTCCAATAACCTAATGTTTTACTATCCGAGCTTCTGGTTCCCAAAAAGAGCAGCAGACCTCTGCCAATTTATACTTGCTGATCTTACATACCTAGATTTTAATATGCATAGCTAAAAGAGGAAAATATTTCATAATTTAACATATATATTATATTGTGGAAAGTAGGTGCAAGAAAATACTTCCCCTAAAGGTCTATTTACTGTCTCAATCTTTAAGGTAGGAATAAACCTTTATCTACATCCTCAGAACCTTTAACCCTGATTCATGTAGTGGAAGCTCACCAGTTTTGGCCAGTTGCTCTTATTTGCCAGTGCTATCACTTCATTCCCAGAATAATGGTATGATATTACAGATTTATTAGGGCAGAAGAACAGCTTGCTCCTGGGAATGAAGAGAGTGTCTCTGAAAAGAATCATGTACAGATACTTAAAAAGACTTTTCCAAATCTGTTTGAAAAGAAATATATTTTCAGTGTGAAGAGCTCTTATTTATCCTTGGTTTTGTGACAGTAATATTTTCCCACACTGAGATACAGAGAAACTCTCCTTCCTTGTGTTACTGTGTCTTTTCTTCATAGATGAATACAAATGTAAACGACTAAGGAAAGAGGGGACTAAAAGGAATTAATTTCTTAGAGTCTCTAGCTCTGTAATTAAGGCAGGTAAAGCATGGAACAAATACTGACAAAGAAAAATTAACGTTTAACAAGCTTATTTAAAATAAATAAATAAAAAAACAGTCCTAAGCATACAGATCCCTATGCAGCCATGTCTCATTTTGTTAGATTTATGCTTTTTCACAGTTATGCAGTTTCATATTGAAGGCACCATTGAGATATATGGTGGTACAAGAACTCCCCTATTCCAACATAAATAATAGAAACTTATTATTATATGTAAACCAGATCACATATAAGTGCTACAGCAAAAAGGACATTCTTACAGTAACCACAATTAGCCTGAAGCTAAGCCCCTAGATAGATATTCCCCGTGAACTGTTTCTTGATGAGATTTCAAGTTCGATGGGAACTTTGCATTCAATAAGAAAACTCTTTAGCTCATGGACTGAGGGCACATCAGAGCTCAGAACAGTATCAATACATCAGTTTAGATCTAACAAAATAAATCAAGAGTACACTTTCTCCTTCTGAGGACATTAATTACTGATGTAACATGGAAATGCTTGGAAGATAATGGGAGAACAAAGGTTTGGGCACAAGCTGTTTAAGACCTGTTGATTTCCTTGCAGTTATTCAATTTTTTTCTATTCAATCAGCTACTGTGCTAAACAAAGTCCTTAGGGTGAAGCATTTATAGTTAATTATAGAACTGGTATAATCTGTCTTGCTTGCAAATTAACAATTTATCAGAGCAATGAATTAATTCTCTTTTTTTTTTCTTTTTTTTTTAAACAGCACATTAGCACATCTACCACAGCAGTTATCCTCATTTCAGCTCCAATTATTAAGACAGTTTTTCCTTTTAATTTAGAGAAAGCATGAAATTTTACCACTGCATCTACAACTCAGCTATGAATAACTCACTGAGAAAGTCTTCTTTTCAAATACAAAATGAGTTACAGGCACAAATTTAACCAAAACTAAGCCGCCATACATAGTCTTGGTGATGAAACCATTAACTTTTTGGATAACAGAGGAGTTTTTTATTTACTTCTTGTTTAGTTGCTACTTGCACACAGCACTCCAGTGACTGGAATAAACAGACAATTAACATATCTCATAATAAAATTTTTCATTATGGTTCTTCTCACAAATTCATTGCCTTCAAATCACTAATTTTCCCCATTAATAAAATAATAAGAAAGAAGTAATTATAGCAAGAAAGATGCTTTCATGTATCAAATTGGCAGTCTAATTTAATGCAAGATTGAATGAAACTACATTTAAATTATTCCACAAAGTTTTGAAAAGAGTTTTATTCAACAGTAGTTGATTTTCAGTTCCCAGGATTTGACTGAAGTTAAGGTTTAAAATTCACTCTGAGAAAACCTAGTTATTCTTGAAGTATTCGTGATCTTGTGAAAACCTAAGAATATTACTTTACTGAAAGCTGAGTCTTAGGTGTTTTCCAGACTCAAGACTGTTTAGTTATCTGGACACGCACCCTGATGCTTATTGTCAACAAACTGGGACTGTTTGTGGTTTCATATTACCCATTCACATTAACCTATACTGAAAACCACTCCAAATAACAGGAGAAAACAGCTTTATTTCTGTTTTCCTCCTATCATGATAACTGCTTCTCAGAATACTCCTGCAAGAGAATCAATGGGGTGCACTGCTGAGAACAGAACAACAGCTTCAGTGTTCAAAGCTCTGAGCACTTATGAGGACCAGTAGGTAGTATCACAGTACAATTTTGAAGAAAATCTTTCAGCTAGAAAAGTATCTCTGTGTATATATATATATATATGTAGATGCATTTTATGCTAAACAATCTGTTTTCTATTGTATGCTTGCAGCAGAAATGGAGAAAGAATAAAAAAGTAATTGAATGAAGAACTAGTTGAATGGAACACAAGAAGCAAAAATCTCACATGCATCCATATATCATTCTATTCAGAAATGTCCCTGGGGCCCTGAGCCAAAATGAGTTATACGTAGAGTTCTATACTCTATAGCCCCACTGAATTCTCATAGCAGTTGGTTAATCTGCATATTATCTGGGTCACCTACTTTAACCTGCCTGACAATTTAGAACAAGAAGAGAAACAGACAAATATAGACACCCCTCTTGGCCCAAAGTCTGAAACAAGACAATATTAATATAATGACTTTTGCCTTTGTCCATTCGCTCTTCTACAATCACAAGGCTAACTGTTGCTAAGCCCCTTTCTTATTTGCTTCAACCAACATGCTGCACTTTCATGTCAAATTATAGATATTGAAAATGAAAATTCCACAACACCTAAGAGAAAGATTCCCCACAGCCTGAATCAATGAGAGAAACGCTGAGGTGTTCACATCTAAGCTTTCAAAAGGCATCTTAAATAAAACTACCTTTAAAATGAGAAAAGAATTAGTATGAAATTTATATTTAGATAGTTTCACAACCCCATGTAAGAATATGTCCACTTGCCTTTACACGCATCCAAAACACCTAAATTTCCAGTAATAAAGCAACTGGAAAACAGTGGACGTATGGCCAGTATACCCTCATAATGGCCAAGTCCCCCACTCTCTCAGCTAGTCTAAACAAAATAAAAAAATGAAACAAAAGAAAGAGCAAAGGAAACAACAACTGATAAGGAAGCAAGATATGAGGCATCTGTTAAACTGACCAACTAAGACAGAGCAGGATTGGCTTCCCCTTATATTATTTACTCGCACGTAATAATTCCTAGAGGTTTGTTATTTAAAAAAAATGTTAGATTATCCTCAGCGATACATATGAAAATACAGATTTATGTATTAATGGCAATACTTACTAACTGCTAGATGCCTTTAGCCACTGCAGTGATGCTCTCCTCTTGCCAGAAACAGGCAAGCAGGGGAAGCTCAACAGAGGAGAGAAGTGTATTCGTGTCACACCTCAAAGTTGTCCCTTGTACCTTCCAACCTTTGTTATTTTCCTTCCCATTTTCTATTAGTTTCCCTTGTTGTGCTTTTCCTGAACTCCAGCTCAGCATAAAATCCCATTATCAAAATGTCAAGGCAATAACCATGTCTTTATCTCTTTCCTTCCTTTTTTTCCCCCCTGCAAAATATATACACACTGAAGATGTTATAATGGCTTTATTATTTTGTGTAATTAATAGCACCAGTTCAGGGTAGGAATTGATTATGCTCCATACTTTGTAGTGCGTTCTGGAGGGCTTGCAGTCCATATTAATATATAATGTATATTACCAATTATATGTAAAATATATGGTTGGTATTCAATGGAGAAATACGGAAATAACAGTATGACAGCTATGAGGTTACTTAAGAATCATAAATCTTATATGAATAATAGCAGGTACAACTCAAATGTTTAAGGACCTGTAAGTTTATTTGCTAAAACAGACAAAGCTATGAAAACGGATTTCTTGTGCCTTGCCTTAGACATTCAACACAACGTGATAAAAGCCGGTAACAAGTCCTTTTCCCTTCAGAATAAAAGAATTCTTGTGGTAAGTGGAAAGCTCTCAATCACTGCTTATACACACACATCCTTCTTACTGCATTTCATTAAATCTCCAAATGCAGCCTCAATCTTTCTGTGACAATGCTAATCAACAATTATGAAATGGGGAGGATCCCGCCTGACTGCTCTGTCACTACAATGATACCCATAAACCTACCCTGTTCACCTGTGAGAAAGCCCCCTTCTCTGCCATCCTACTTTGTTTGGTGAACCCGCAGAACTGAAACAGTTTTAAAATGACCACAGAATTCTTTGCGTGCATTTTCTAAGCAATTGGTCCTTGTTGTTGTTGATTTTTCACATACTTTCCCTACACAACAGATGCTTGTGGGTCAGTAGGCAGAGACTGCTTTAGTCAAGAGTAAATGGAAAAGCAGACGAGGTCAATTCAGGATATA
The DNA here is from genome assembly GCA_033556795.1 of Tapera naevia. Classification (NCBI taxonomy): domain Eukaryota; kingdom Metazoa; phylum Chordata; class Aves; order Cuculiformes; family Neomorphidae; genus Tapera; species Tapera naevia. The sequence continues at coordinate 10,409,499 of JAUMJJ010000034.1, read as the reverse complement.
TAGATCTATATACATATATAGATGAAGTTCCACTAACTTCTATTGCATCAGGAATGGATAGCACCATTAGATGTGGAACACATCAAAAGCTGAAACCCAGCAATAGTTATGTCTGTCCACGTGGAATAAGTGAGAGCTTCTTCAAGTATTTCTCTATACTGCAGCTCTCAGAGCTGAAACAAAAGATAGAATAGAGTCAATTTTCTTTAGTGAGCTGTCCAGACATCCCTAATGAAGACATTTCAGGTGTAGGGTTTTTCCTCTCTTTCATCTGATAAAATAATAGATAAGTCCATGAATCCCCCCACCCAAAAGTTTGCTTCAATCAGATTAAGGAGCCTGTGTTCAATTCTAAGTGAAAACACATGGGCGCACCATTGTCAATGAAGCATCTCTGCTGCCTCATGTGAACAATGACAAAACACATAAACCAGCAAAAAACAGGGACAAACTGTTAAAGAGGAGCAGTTATAATATTTTTCTGGGTTGCTTTACAAATTAGAGACAGAGGGCAAGTCCCTTCACCCTTTGAAAAAGACAGCATAAGCACTATCTGGAAGAGCAGGGCAAAGAGCCAGAGTACCAGATCTGACATTCCTTATCAAAAAAATTAAAAAGATAATCAGGATTAAACCCATACCTGAAGAATTTAATTTATTATTTCAAGACAGGCTTGCGGCATTGAGATTGAACCACTGTTCTGTGCCAGGCTATCTACTTGTGATTACTGTAAACAGTGTGAATTGGCACTGAACCCACCCACTCCCTCTACCCCCAGCCCCCTAAATATCAGTACAAAGAAATGCTGCTCTTGAAGGTATAGCCAGCAGCACTGTAATGTGAAAAAAGAACAAATTGCCCTGGTGATCCACCTTTCCTTTCAAACCAATGGTTTCTTTTGCCTGCAAAAAAGGAACTGTTGCAAAATCCCTGATGCATGGCTCTGCCTCTCTGTGGGCTGTGGGGTCCCGCTGTCTCTGTGACACCAATTGGAAATGCGAGGGGGAACAAGGGCTCCCAGGGCAGTGAGAGCCTGCAGACCCAACAGTTTTCTCTCAGCACTGTTTGTATTTTCCAAGAATCAAATGCTGCATCAAATTTGTTGTGCAAAATGACAGCTGAGCAGGTGAGTGGCTCCTTTCTCTTCCCTGAGTTAACAGCCTCAGACACACGCGCCACTGCAGAGCGTGACCTGCTTGGTGACTGATTTAAGCCTCTTGCTTCACACATTACCTGGATTTTTAAGGTTAAAAAGCTGTCACTGTGCAGGGACTACATCATTCTTCGCACTTTGTATGGGAGCTAAAGTTGGCAGTAAATTAAGACAAGGAAAGGGGTGGCATATAGACAACTAGGTTTTGTCAAAAATCTCACCATAATAATAACCTTTTCCACTAAAAAAACATCCTGCCCATTTGTTGTAAAACACTTCTTATTATGGTCTTTAGAGATCATCCACATCTTGGAATCTCATTCTCTCAGCTAGCACATTCCTAATAAGGCTGCTGATGCAATCCATATTGAAACTAAATTGTTTCAAGATACCAGCAAAACAAACAGAACTGCAAGCTGGGCATAATAAAAGGTCATGCAACTTCAAGGTACCAGAAAAATTTCTGCCTCTAATGTATGCTTATGAAAATTCACCTCAGTTCCCATTACCTCCCATCTTGCTTCTCTCTTTCTACACTGTTTGAATCTTAAATGCCAGCAAGCAATAAAATGACAATCCTGAGAAATAACGAGGAAACCTCTGTAGCAACTGTAATTTCTTTCACTTCCCTGGCTCGTTAATTAGCATTTTTTTTTTTTTTTCTGAATGCCCATAGGCTATGTCCAGGAGAGTGTCTAAGAGGAGAGAGTTCAAAATAAGCAATGGCAGAACTGCTGTAACACCAGCTAATGAGGTGCTGTGAAACCTATATGCGAACAATTCCCACTGTCTGCAGTTTGAATTTACAATGATTTGTAGTATCAGACCTTCTATTATTAGAAGCCATAAGCTATTAGTATTTTGAAGAAAGTAATAGCAAATAAAAACTTTCAAAGGGTTTATTCTCCCATTTCACCATGTGCTGTTTTTTAAACTATATTTTAAAGACAGGCCATCTCAGAAGCCCTATTGCCTGGCCAATTTAAAGCAGTTGTGAAAGTCTGCTCCCATATTCCCAAGAATTTAATTTCACTAATTCCTGGGTGTTGCAGTAAAAGCAAGCTGTGAAGCACTTTTCTAATATGCTTAGAAAGCTGTGGAAAGAACTACAGGATCTCAGAAAGCAGACCAGTATTGGCCTTATAGTGTTCCATATCAGAACGAAAGAAGCAATTTACCACCACAAGTATTTGCTAGTAAAGTCATAAATGATAAAAAGACGAAGACAGTTATTTAGGAAGAAGTATTAAGGAAATTATAAGAAAAAATTGGAACTGACATCAGACTTTCATATAGGATGAGCTAACTTCATGCACGCTTGCACAGACCATCTTGCCTCATGAACAGGCATTACTCTCATATGTTCTAAGACTCAGATTATGTTTCCATAGTCAAAGTCTTAAACTGACCCAAAACTGAAGTTCCTTTCATTTTAAGATAATTTGACACTACTCAGTGGAATGAAACAGCCAACCATGAACAAAAGTGAGGTCCAGGAATATAAAACTCTGTATTTATACCTGAAATTCAACTAATACTAGGTTCACTATTTTTTAGAAAGCACAACAGATACCCTGCCTCAGCACAGCTCTAAGAGTTAAGTCCAAGATAAGTGTTTCTTCATCTTGGGTTTTATCAGAAGCCTTTACTTTCAGAGGGAATTAAATATTTTATTCCAGGTGGACTGTAGAGAAATTATTCTTGAATACGCTTTCTGGAACAACTGTATAGACTGAAAAATCCATAGTCTTTCATACAAATTGAGTAAAAGAGTTAGAATATGAAAGTAAAACTAAGCAGAGTGGTTTCAGATATAAATAAGAGGAAGTAAAAATACAGAATATGCCTCCTAAAAGTATTACTCAACTTCAACTGTAGCTATACAATCAGAAAAACAGGCTGGGGGCAAAAAAGAGAAGACAAGAAAGAGGTGTAATTTCCTTGGTTTCTTTACAAATCCTGGTAAATTCCTGAGAGAAACCCAGAATGGTGAAAAGGGCACTTCAGTTAACCAGAGAAGGCTCTTGCATTCACTTTACTAAATTGATGTCCAAGGAGAGGGGAGGGCAGGAGGGAGGCATGCTAAACACAGCATCCCAAGACAATATCATAGCTATGTCAGGCATGATAGCATATTGTAGCTCACAGACACATGACTGCCTCTAGGGTAGACCTCTTGGTTGTGCATTTCTTTTTTCAAAGCTGTATCCTGGATTTTTCTAAAAAAAAACCCTGTTCTCCCCATCCTGATTGTAATACAGAACTTACAAAGGGAGAGGGAGAAATAAACCGTGAATGACTAGGGTAGTAGTCTGAGGTTGATGATAAATTCACAGCGCTCAGATCCTAAAAGTAATAGTCATTTATATCAGTATTTAAGGGGTGGCCACATGGTCTAATTAAGTTGTTCATGTTTTGCATCCAACTATTTCAAATAGTTTCATATAGTAACTCACTCTGTAGTCTAGGTACTTTCCATTATTCTAATTCCACTGGTCTAATATTTTGAAGTGATTCACTCCTGCTCTCTCATGAGGTGTTTATTATATATTTTCTGCTGATATTTTCTTAGAAAGTATTGCCAATTTCTAGGAAATATTTTTAGCCATTGCTTATCTGGGATGCTGCAAGTGAAACCATGAGATCTCAGAGAAAGATGCATTCATTTTGGCATTTTCTTCCAGAGAAGCTGACAATGAAATATTTTTCAAATGATATTCAGAAACACTTGGTTTACCAGATAGGGAGAGTAATTTTTCTGTTTGGTGATTGTAGCATCACCTGAATTGACCCTTCCTGAAATAAGGAAACCTCATGAAAAATCGTTACCTAATTCCCAAGGCCCTTGCATTTATATCATAGTAATACAACCATTCCCAATTTACTGACAGTTAAAAAAGACAATCATATGAACCTGATGTTGTGATTTGAGTAAAAATCCACAATTTCCAAATCTATGCAAAAGGCTATTTTTTCTCTTGACATGTGGAACAATGCTTCAAATCAAATCTTTTCTAAATAGCTAAGGACAGGATTAATTCAAAGAACCACAGAAATCCCCACTTTTTGAATGGTCATTTGCATCTACATTGCTATCTTTACAACTTAGTCCCCAAAATTATTTGAGTGGAACACGAAAAATTAAGAGGCAGTGTCACTCTCCTCAGGGTGCCCAATTGTTGGTTTTCCCTCTCCACTGCTCAGCTCCACCAATAACACTTCAAGAGGAAATCGTAAATCATAATAAAGTCAAGCTGAAATTTTTTCCTGGAAAAGAATAAGTTGCTTCTGCATTTACTTTGGTACAAATACAGTATCTTTTACAGTTGGAATATACAGATCACAGAATCCTTAAGTTTGGAATAAACATCTAAGACCATCTAGTCCAACTGTCAACCCAACAACACCGTGCCTACTAAACCATGTCACTAATTGCCACATTTACACATTTTTTAAACACCCTCAGGGATGGTGACTCCACTACTTCCCCGGGGCAGCCTTTTCCAATGTTTCACTACTCTTCCAGTAAAGAAATTTTCCCTAATATCCAGTCTTACCTCCCCTGTCTTACCCTCCTCCATCCTCTTGATGTCATTTTCTCTCATTCTATCATTTGTCACTTGGGAGAAGAAACCAAAACCCAGTTCACTACAACCTCCTTTCAGGTAGCTGTAGAGGGTGGTAAGGTCTCGTCTCAGCCTCCTCTCCTCCAGACTAAACAACCCCAGTTCCCCCAGCTGCTCCTCAAAACATTTGTTCTCCAGCCCCTTCACCAACCTCGTCACCCTTCTCTGGATGCGCTCCAACACCTCAATGTCCTTCTTGTACTGAGGGGCCCAGAACTGAACACAGTACTCGAGGTGTGGCCTTAATAGTGCTGAGTACAGGGGCACAATAACTTCCCTACTCCTGCTGGCCACCCCATTTTGGATATAGGCCAGGATGCTGTTGGCCTTGGCTACCTGTACACACTGCTGGCTCATGTTCAGCCAGCTCTCAAACAGCACTCCCATGTCATTTTCTGCCAGGCAACTTTCCAGCCAGACTTCCCCAAGCCTATAGTGTTGCATGAGGTTGTTGTGTCTCAAGTGCAGGACTTGATACTTTGCCTTTTTAAAACTCATTCAATTTATTTTGGCACATCGATCCAGCCCGTCCAGATTCCTATGTAGTGCCTTCCTACCCTCAAGCAGATCAACACTCTTGCCCAATTTGGTGCCATCTGCAAACTTACTGAGGGAGCTCTCTATCCCCCTATCCCCTCATCCAGACCATTGAGAAAGATGTAAAACAGAACTGGCTTTAACACTGAGCTCTGGGGAACACCACTTGTGACAGGTTGCCAGGTGGATTTAGCTCCTTTCACCACAACTCTCTGGGCTTAGCCATCCAGTCTTTTTTTTTTTTTTACTCGGTGAAGATTACACATGTCTAAGCCATGAGCTGCCAGTTTTTCTAGGAGAATGCTGTGAGAAACAGTGTCATCAAAGACTTTTATTAAAGTCCAGATAAATAACATCCACAGCCTTTCTCTCCTCCACTAGCTGGGTCATCTCGTCATAGAAGGAGATCAGGTTGGTCAAGCAGAACCTGCCTTTCATGAACCCATGCTGGCTGGGCTTGATTCCTTGATCGTCCTGCACATGCTTGGTGAGCACACTCAAGATCACTCCATAATCTTCCTGGTACCAAGGTCAGGCTGACAAGGTCTGTAGTGCCTTAGATCCTTCTTTTAGATGGGCATCACGTTGGGAAGCCTCTGTCATCTGGGACCTCTTCTGACTGAGGCAAAGAAGGCATTAATAACTTTTCCTCATCCTTGGTGACAATGTTCCTCCCTGCTTCTAATAAAGGATGGAGAGTCTCCTTGGGTCTCTTTTTGTTGTCAATGCATTTGTAAAAACATATTTTATTATGTCTTGCAACAGATTGGGTTTTGTCTTTCTAATTTTCTCTCTGCTTGACTTAACAAGACCCTTATACTCTCTTGAGTTGCTTGCACCTTCTTCCGAAAGTATTAATTTTTTTTTCCTGAGACCCAGAAAAAGCTTCCTGTTCAGCCAGGCCAGTTGTCTTCCCCACTGGTTCATCTTACAACACACGGGAACAGCGTGCTCCTGTACCTTTAAGACTTCCTTGCTGAAGAATGTCCAGCCTTCCTGGACACTTTTAGCCCTTCAGAACTGCCTCCCAAGGGACTCTGTCAAACAGGGTCCTGAATAGTCCAAAGTCTGCCCTCTGAAGTCCCCAGTAGTGGTTTTGCTGACCGCCCTTCTTACTTCACCAAGAATCAAGAACTCTATCATTTCATGGTTGCTAAGTCCAATATGGCCTCTGATCACCCCGTCTCCAACCAGTTTTTCTCTGTTTGTAAACAACAGGTCAAGTAAGGCACTTGCCTGCTAGGCTCACTTACCAACTGCATCAGGAAGTTACCTTCCACACATTCCAGAAACCTCCTAGACTGTTTCCTCTTTGCTGTGTTGTTTTCCAGCAGCTATCCAGTAACTGGAAGTCCCACACGAGAACAAGAGCTGGCCAATGTGAAAGTTCTGCCAGCCACTTGTAGAATGTCTTGTCTACATCTTAATCTTGGTTTGATGGTCTCTAAGTGGCTCCCAGCAGAATATATGCCTTGCTGGCCTTCCCCCTCATTTTTACCCATAAGCAACCTTATCAGCACAATCATTAAGCTCCATAAAGCTGAACCCTTCCCTAACATCAGAGCCACCCCACTACCTCTCCTTCCTTGCCTATCCCTTCTGAAGTGCTTATAGCCATCCATTGCAGCACAACAGTTGTGTGAGTGATCCCACCATGTTTCTGTGGTGGTAAGTCATCACTATCCTGCTGCACAATGTCTTCCAGTTCCTCCTGTTTGCTTTTTCCATGCTGTGTGCATTGGTGTAGATGCACTTGAACCGTGGCTATTCATCAAAATTCCACTAGTGGCACCAGCCTCTGAGCCATTTGTTAATCAGGTGAGTTTTCCTGTTCCTTTCAGTATTTTTCCCTGCTACTGACAGGGACAATACTACCTGTGCTCCTGATCCTTCAACCAATCGCCCTAGTGTCCTGAATTCCCTTTTGATCAGTTTTGGGATTTCTCTCTGCAACCTCATCACTGTCAACCTGCATAACCAACAGTGGGTAATAATCAGAGGGCCATACCAGATCAGAGAATTTCCTATTAATGTCTCAAACCTGAGCCCCAGGGAGACAGCAGACTTCTCTATAGGATGTGCCCAGTCAGCATATTGGGCTCTCTGTCCCCCTCGGAATGGAGTCACCAATAGCAATTATCCTCTTTTTTTTTGTTAACAGAGGCAGTTGTAATGCATGGGGAAAGGTATATGGTTGACTGGTATTCTTCAGAAAGCAAGTCAGTTACATATCTTATTAATGGATTATTTTTGGGGTAAGATATATCTGCACTACAAAAATACAGGAGAAGTGTTGCTTTTAAAAACATGTATTAACACTAATACTTCTGTAGCTTTCAGTTTGCAAAGGCTTCTTACATGGCTACTGGTAAGGGGATTCATTCCTTGCTCTGGATTTGCATCTTTCTGTTCTTCTGTTTTCTCCAAGGCACATTAATGGAAGCTTCTTTACATGACATTCAATGCCAGTTTACAGGATTTGTTCAGGTTATTTAATATGCACATAATATCAAAATTAGTCAAAATTTAGATTATATGCAGAAATAAATTACATAACTACTCAACATCTTACTTTTGCATAACTACACTTAGTACAGGAGCTGAAAACAGCAGTTAAGAACTTCTAAAATTACTAGGAAAATATTTTTATTATCTAACATGAACAGCTGGATTAGATAAACCACTGATGTAGGAGATGGAAAATAGAAAACACAGAAAAAAGGAGAGGAGCGAAGGACTCATTCTGAAGGGACTGTTTCAATTCCTAGCCCTCTGTTCTTTGAACACGGTCAAGATAAGATAAAAGCAGAAAGGAGGACCTCTGCACTGCTTCTTTCTTCTCTACCTTTAGTGGGCACAAGTGCAATAGCATGACCTTTTCTTTGACAGCATAAAAGAGAGGAGGAAATTCTAATAGCTTTACACAGTACTTGATATCAGTAAGAAACAAGAACTGTTTTAACTTCTAGTCCAACGTCTCTCCCTCCCCAAAACAGCCCAGATCACAACAAACAATAAAGAAAACTCTAGAGAGTGATTATAACTTGTTAGCAGTGTCTTAGCACATTGTATAGGCAGGGACTCCTTTACCAATCACAGTATCATACTTGTGTCTCTTCTCTCACAGTGTCTAAGCATGTCATGACCAATTCTCGTAGCTCACTGCATCAGCTACAGTCAGGTTAAAAGAGAGGGAAGACCCAGAAGACCTTCCTCTTCACGCTTAGATCTTCTCCCTGCTGTAAGCAGCCACCTTTCAGATACATGCACAGCAGGGCTTTCCTTTACCTGGACCTTCCACTACTGCAGCTCAGCATTTTTTTTTTTTAAGAAAGAGTATTATACAGAAAATTCTGTCTCTACCAGGCACTCAGGTGTGAATTCCAAATATGCATTTCCTCTAAAATACCAAACCTCTACCAAAAAAAAAAGTAGTTATTAGTCTTCCTACTTACTATAGTTTCTGAGAGGACCTTTAAACTGCTTACGGGAGCACAAGCCCTGCATTCTTGCTGTACAAAATCATAAACAGAAACACAACAGAAATGTCAAAACAGAGCCTAAAAATCCCTTCTCTTTTCTACATCTTTACTTGCACTATTGTGTAGAAGTCATGCTACTCATAAGCTAAGGAAGAGAAAGAAATGGCAGGGATTTTTCCATGGAAGTGCTGGACTTCATTCCTCATTCTATAGCCACTGAAAACACCTTAGAGACCTTGCAGAACTTTCCCTATCTGCAGCACTCTAGCCTGAATCACCACGTAAATATTTCAAATGTTTTTACACTTCAGAAAATTACACTTTTCAGACATTAGGCTAATGAGACATTCCTCTGAGAGTTTGTTAAGATGTTGAATTACAATGTTGACTTAAGCTTCTTAAAGCAGTTATTCAGTAACTTTCCAAGTAACAAATGAGCGCACTAAGTCTTCTAGCTTGAAGAAGCATTTACTGGTGCATTTGGACTACACAAACAGTTTGCATTATAAAGTTTAAACAGCTTTTTCCTGACTGTTCCAAACACTGTTTAGGAATTTGAAGTGATAAAGATGATATATCACTAAATTGTCTCATTTGAAGAACAAATCCTGAAAACTGTGTGAGAAAAAGGTGTCAGATAAGTTATCACAAGACAAAGTCCTTTTCAGATGTTTGTATTATTCAAACACCTGAAAGTGGAATGTAAGACAAGGACACTTTGTTAGAATGCAAACCAGGTTTTATATTAGTTTTGGTCTAGTTTCTTCTGCATGACAAAAAAATTGGGACTCAGATCCCTAAGTCATCTATGCCAATGCAGCTTATTCAGCAGGAGATACAGCTGAGGGTCTGGCCTCCAATGGGGTTGGATTCAATCCACTTTGAAATTACTCAAGTAAATATCATTTAAGTTCCTTTTGTTACCTTCCACTCCTTCAATTACCCTTGATAATAGAAACATGCTTCTGTATTTCACAGCACTGAACAGCTTTGTTATTAGGTCATTTTACCCAGGCTAAAATAAGCCAAGTGGACAAGAATGCATAGCAAAATGATCCTTTCATGAGTACTTGAATTTCAAAAAGAAGGTGTGGCAGCCACCAAGAAGTGAAGAGACTTGTCCACCTTTACAGAATAACCCAGTAGGAGACATAGGAGTTTAGATTACCAACCCTTACAATTAAAGCAAGAGGTCATCATATATTTTTAAGGTTTCTTTTTTTATTACAAAATCCCCTACTTCCATGATGACAGATGTTTTCAATTTTCCTTGGAAATAGATTGTAAATTCTGTTTATACATAACCCTAAAAGCCAGAGCTTATAAATGGAAACATCAGCAGACCCTGAAATGCAACAAAGCTATAATGCTTCTCTAACAATTTCACCTTGGCTAATGCAAGGTACTGCCAGTCAACAGAGGGTAAAATTTCATTTTGTTACTTATGCCATGAGAATAAAAAAATAAATTCATTTTTTTGCTCAACGGCATACAGTGAAACTGCTGAATTTTAAAGTCCATAAATCTCATGCGGGTTTCTCCTCGATTCAGATATCATTCTGGTGTTCAGAAATAAGAGCTGTCCTGTGATATTTCCATAAAAACCCAATTTACCTACTTTATAATTTTAAGGGCTTAAACTACAGCATTTGGTTTGTTCTCTGTAGTCTTGAAACTGACTTTTTTCATAAGCTTTTTGAATAGTTTGTGACCTTCCTCCCCCTCCTCCAAATGTCTCTCTTTAAAATACTAATACTTACAAATCAAGAAAACCAAAAAAAGGCATGTATATCAGACAAAGAGATGAGGACAGTAGACCATGGCTCCTAGGACAAGAAAAAAAGACTCCTGGGAAAATCTTTAAAACATATTTAAATTTAAAAAATCTACCTAACGAGCAAATGTACTCAAAAAGAGGCTCACCCGACTTCTCTCTACATTATGCAATTGCCCAGTTTGGACTTAAGCACCACTTCAAGATAGAGAATTGATCTGGGGAGTGGGCTGAATAACAGTACTTATGAAGCAATAGAAAATAAATACATTAAATGAAATTATGGTATAGTCCATTAAATATAATACCTTCTAATTACTCAATTGGATTTCCAAGATCTCCTTTATATTATAATATATTACCTCCAAAGGCTATAAACATTTCTGTAAATATAGTTGAATATGTATTACAAGAATCAAGACCTGTAAAGCGTTCTAGTCCTGAAAATTTCCACTGAAATTTCCATTTTAAATACACTGGTTGTACCCAGAAGAAAGACTTAAAAACCTGGAGGAATCCTGATCAAGTTTTAGCTCTCTCCAAAATAATGACTACTAAAAGATCGATTTAATCTGTTCATAAACTCAGTAATTCAAACCCATGTGCATTCTAATAGTATTTCCAAATGGTACGTTGATTAATTTCAGATTTTGCATCTGCACAATATATTACGAACATATATGAGCTTGTTCCACCCATGGTCTGACCTCAATGAAAGTCAAAAGAAGCACAAACTCTATATTCATGTACCCTCCCTCTGCAGAGATCATTAAGTGATCTTTAGCACTGTACTATCTAAACTCAGTTAGCTTTCTACTCTCTCTAACTGTGGACAAAGAAAGCTCATGTCTGCGTGAAATGTATTCCATAGGTACAAACCATTAGAAATTTACGTGTTGCCAACCTCCCACCCCAAACATAAAGGCAATTACCTGCATTACAAAAACTCCTACGTGTGTGTGAACTCACAGGTTTATGAAAATCTGTTAATTGTAATATGTTCTCTCAGAATTGTTCTATCAGAACAATTTAATTTGACTTTCTCATTTCATCCACATCCAAACATCTTGATATTGTTCTTGCTATGGATTCACACTGAGTGTATATTTATCATTATTATTATTATTATTATAATAATGTTATGTTGTATTTATATTGTTAGTTATATGTTAGCATCTTGAAAAGAAAATGCTTCAGAAGGGTTTCTTTTCCTAACTTTGCATTCCAAAAGAAACTTTCAAATACTGGCTTTTCACTGAAGCTCACTAAAGTTTAGAGGTCCCCAAATTATCTCTTCTGATCAGGTCCCTTTAAAGATAAAGATGAAAATATTCCCTTCTTTATATACACCTAAAGAAGTAATGAAATTCTCTTTCAGATATTCTGAGTAATTTATAATGCAGATAGTTGAAATTGCGTATTATTATTTGCTTTTCTTGATCAGGATGTCAATACATTAGCTGAAGTTTGAACATGTATCCTTATGTATATAGATTTGTAATCCCATGGATTTCACACCTACATTATATAAGTTTTCAATAGCAATTTTGTTATAAACTTAGCACGTGTATTATATATAAAAAAATAAATTGATGCACCAAATAAAACACAGGAGTACATTAACTCTAAAAGATACCTAAGGCATTTGTGATATTTTATGAACATCAAAATACTATAACATAATGCCAATATTTTAGAGTGTAGTCAAAGCAATACCTAAGTGCACACTCACACACTAATGCACCTGCTGGGATTCAAAAAAGTCTACACCACATAAATTTCCCCTGAGTAGAACTGCGGTTAAAAGCCAAGAGGAATTTTAGATGTTTAACCTCCTTACATGTCAGCGATTGATTTTCAGATATCAATATAGATTTAATGGCAACATTTTTATGTTTAATACATTTAAGAATTTAAACTGTATGTTGGCATGCATCTCAAGTAATTTTGCCTTCAGATTCTGAAAATAGATGATTTAGCCCAATCTATATGAATAACTTGATGGAGTATTGCCATTTCATATTATTAGGAGACCACTATGGGTATTTAAATTTATATTCAAAGCTTACTTCCTTCTCTTCCTTAGAGAATAGCAGTTACCTCAAAGACTGATAACAACGGTATGGAACTTCACTGCTCTCTAAGTCAAATGCAGGAATGTACCTTGCCCTTTTTAGGCTCTGAAATTAAAAGCCTGACCTGTCTTGATTTTCCCATTGTAATGTGAAAGCTTGTTGAATTAATGTTGTCTAACATTTTTTAATGAATCTTTTCTTACAGTCCTAAACCTTTTCTAAACTCATTTCAAATAATGTACATCAAATCATATGAAAGAGACATGCAACAGAGGTCTTGATCTCTTCCAACTGTGAAGGACAGATTCTTCCAGTAACCCCAAGTATTGACTGGCAAAACCCGTTTTAATGGTTATTTTATGCCTAATTCTCCTGGGTTCTTTAAATTTGCTGCCAAATTGCAGTCTGAGTCACCATACTTTATCCTGTACAATTTGAACCAATCAGAATATTTCTGACTTTCTGCTACATCCTACTACCCAAAACAGTAGACCTCATCTCAGGAATACACACTTCAATACTTCTTTAATTGTTGTGTTTAACACTTAGTAAGTTTTAATTATTGTTGCTGTTCAATTATATATAGGGCAATAAAGATCTATGTTTTAGGCCATTTCCATTCTCTTTCTTATACTGGAAAGTAGTCCTTAATTGATATGTTAATCTCACAGTCATACTGAAATAAAGAATCTTCTTTAACATTATCAAGACTGATATAACTTGAAAACATTTTATTACTACTGAAAACAAAGCTACATTCCTTGAAAATATTTTCATAAACTGAGGATTATAAATATATACAGACAAATAATTTATTCATACAAATGACATACTCCACTGCACAAGTGGAAATTTCAGTGTGAGAGCACAGGACTGTCTTGGTCCTCTGCTTTCTCGTGTCACGTAGATTCAGGTAGTCTGTAATTCTGACTTCCCCCTCCAATTAACACCTCCCTTATAGTGAGTTTGGTATTTGAGATGTTGTCTACATCAGCATTGCTGAAGTCTACAAGTGTAACTGCCTGTGACAGTTGAAGTCCTTTAACATATAGCCACTTCTGAATTTTTTTCCTACAGTCTTACTAGGCCAGTTCCACCTTGTTCATCAGATGGAAACAGTATAGAATATTTAACAAAGATGAAATATATGTATGCTTCAAAAGAGTTTTATTTAAAGACTGTAATTAAAGGATGACTCAACATTCCCCATTACCAGAAACATTTGTTGTTGTTTATTCAAGGGAAAATATTTACCCATCTGTCACAAAACACTCATCCTGACATTCTATGAGGAACTAATTGCTATGGATAATTTGATCTTTAAAAATGAAAGATTCGTGGTTCCATCACAACCCAAACTGGAAATGTCAAAGATAATCCATCTGGAATGCAAGAGGGAAAGAAATGCAACCTCAGAGCCAGAGACACATTGTTGTCTCGTTATAGGAACACACAAATATTGAAAAACACACTTACTTTTTTTAAAATGTTAAAAGTGACAGCACGAAAGGCTAATTTCTCTTTCCAGAGAATGTGTGTATGCAGAAGGCCAACTGTGGATGTAATGTTGCATTAGATAAATCAAACGTAGGCAACCATCTACAGCAGACTAACAAAAGAAAGAAACCCACATTACCAATGTGTTCAAACTGCAGAAAATTAAATAATTTTACCAACGACTTCAGAAATCCTCTACGATAGCTTGGTTTATGAGGAACATCTAGGATTTAACCTGACCAAATGTCTGTGGCTTTTTTTTTCAGTAATCACAATGGACAGAAGGAAGATGTAGACATTAACTATGCACCTCAGTGGATATGGCTGTAAATCAGCACAGGAAAATAAGCTAGGATATGCACACTGAAGAATAGTTTATATCTAGATAAAACGTTTTTATGTGTATAAATAAGACACAATATGATTTAGACTGAAGTATTGAACTACATCTTAAAGCAAAGGTATTTTATCCCTCCTATGCTTTTACAGGACCCAATGCAAGTAGGCACTCAGCAGGACTAGTCTACAAATATTACATATGAAATTGTAACATGTAGTGCCTTGTGTAGCTAAAATTCCCCCAGAGGCATCAGAGTTTACAGAGTTTGCTCTTGGGAGATGAGGAGTCATGACTAGGTCAGAGAGAGAGGTGTTAATGAACAATACCTTAGTAAATTAGAAAAGTTTGTGAGTTCTACACATTTTAATAATTCTTTGTGCCAACAAATTCATACTACAGGTACATTAAATATCCTTACTATTTCATGGCTTTATGACAACATCAAAACCACGCTTCATATTTTAAGTTTTAATTTGTGATACAAATGCATAAAAAAGGCATTACATCTATTTGATGACTGCTAATAGAAAGTAACATTGCAGCTAGCTTACACGAAAGGTGTATAATTATCTGCTGGGTTAGAATCATAAAATCATAGCACTTCAGAACAACTAAGCAAACAGTTGAACAAGTGAAAGAACTGACACAAAGGAGCTGCAACATGCAACTATGGGCAGAAGGGAAAGTGCGACCACAGCAGTCAGTAAATTTGGGTAATGTGGGACCTCAGCACAAGTAAATTGCACGTCGCACGAGGAAGTCCTGTAAGTCAAATTCTATCTGGGCACATGAATAAAGATGAGAGAGAGAATTTGCCCTCTCAAAGTTAGCATCTGAAGTGTAAATACACAATAAGAAGGTTCTCTAGATAGACAGAGAGGTAGATAAACAGGTAGATGAGGAGCACAAAGAAGGAAGGGAATATTAATCACCACAGTAGGCAGTTGTCTCAGCGCAACAGCTGCCTGTACACTGTCAAGTTAGCCACAGGCAAGGTGACAAAAAATTTCTGTAGAAGTTTGAAGCAGGATAATGAATTGGTTTAGTGTGAATCAGTTGTGTGCTCTTTCCATGTACAAAAGAAAGTCACAGCGGAAGCAAGATCACTGCGAAAGAAAGCAATGAACAATAGATGGGCAGACCAAAGGAGCTGACATCTGAACACCATTTAAAATATAAAAGACAACATTCAATACTTCAAAAGAGGCTCTGAGAAAAAGCAAAAGCTTCGTGTCCTACACTACTGAGCATGTAGACCCAAGAACAGGTAGATGATTAGAGCAACAAGAAAAAAATAACCTTTCATCAGTATTTTGAATAGCTTCAAGCTGAATAAGATTGTATTTATCAAGACCAGCAAAAGAGATTTTGCAATTGCAAGGAACTCACTGTAGCTGTGCACTTTTTATTGGGAAAGTTTGCATCTTGAAATTACTTTCTAGGCAGAATTAACTATATTTAAACACTGGACAGATGTGAATATCCTGAGAAAGGCCAAAATTGAGCAATAAAGCGATGGATAAGAATGTAGTGGCTTGCTCACAATGATTAAACAGATAAAGATTAAAACTTGTTTAAGTTTAGGTGATTAGAAATTGAACAGATGTCTGAAAGACAGGGAGCACATTTAAGGAGGATGAAGATCCAGAGACAGGGTAAATCTGTGAGTCACCAGCAGAGAGAAGATTCTGAATTTATGTTCACAAACATAATTTTCCAGACATTACGTACATAGAGAAGATGGCAGGAAATAATTATGCCCAACTGCAAATCACCAGCATCCATACTGTGAGAGTCACCCACAGGATCAAATCTTGGGTTACTAAGAACTATTTGATTGATAATTATTACCATCAAAATCCTACTGAGAGAAGAACTTCCCTTTCCATCCTAAATGTTATTTTCCATATTTTAAAATTTACATGTAGTGAAGATACGACGTGAATATACATTAATACCTTTGCTACCATTAATAGAGAATTTCAATTCACAGGGAATTAGCAGTATGCAAAAACATAATACACATCACTAATGTAGAAAAAAATTAGGCATCCTTGTGCAGAAATGTGACAGAAGAATTGAATTCTACACATTGAACAAAATATATTAACAGCAATGGGTTGTGTCAAATAAATCCACTCTACAGCTATCATAGGAGATATGAGCTCCATGAAAAAATACACATGACTGGGAAAATCAGTTAAAAGTCACACAGAAGAAATCAGGGAAGATTTTTTTTTGTGAGAAATACATTAATTGTGGAAAAGTAGAAAACTACTATTGATTTGCACAAATATGCTTTGGTGTGAAATATGTTTTTTGTTGTGATAAACAACTAATATTCTATTTACCTTAAACTCATCAACTTTCTTCTGACTCACAATACACTTTCACCACCAAGTGCTGCATTTTCTGGCAAAAGTTATGACATTTTCATTACTAAAAATGTGGTATTTTTGTATATCACATAATATTAAACCAAAATAGCAAACCCCATCAAGACAAGAAAGTAAAATTCTTGAGCAAGTAGAGGTGCAGGACTCAGCAAACTGCAGAGTGAACCAAAGTCAATACAGTAAAGGAAAGACAAGTTGCAATAGAAGCTGAACTATGCGGTATAAGGAGATTACAGGGTTCTCCTCCCTGACCCTCAAGGAATATGAAAACAAGCATCAAATGTAATAGATGGATCAAACAAAGACAATCAAAGTTCTTCAAGCAACCAGAAGCTAAAAGTCCCAGTTTAGTCTGAGTGCAGTAGATCCGATTGCCTCAGTCAAGCAAGAAATGTGCACAGAACACAGCTCATCATCTTCATATCCCAAGCACTCTGTCTTGAGGTCAGATTGACTGAACTGGATACATTTGAAAAGACAAAGTAGAATATTGATCAAGTTTGCAGGGACTTCACTAAGCAGTCGTATCCCCACCCTAGCAAGCTGTGTGCTACTAAGGAGGAAGGGCACCTCGAGTCATCAGGGCATTAACCCCTGGCAAGGTAAAAAAAACCAAACCATAAATGGACCAGATCATCACACAAAGGAGGATCTGACTCAGTCATCCCATGAAAAGCAGGATGTCATCTGATCCAAAGGGACAAGCTATGAAAAGCTTTGTTGTAAGATACAAAGTAAGTGGGACTTGCATGCTGATTTGCTCTCTAGCAATATGCAGAAGGGTCCACAGAGAAAGTAAGCTGTTGGCTGTAGTGCATATGGGCACCAGTAACAAAGGGAGAGAAGGCAGCAATGTGCAGAAAAGGACCTATTCAAAACAATATGGCACCAAGCAGCAATCACGGTTAAGAGACAAAGACAGGCAAACTTTGTATTCGTAAAAGAAGGAGGTGGCAAAAAAAATTAAAGTTAGTATACAAAAAGAATGATACGATAGCTATATTACAGGTTTATAGATAATGTTTCTATGCAAATCTCAGAAATTCAACAAGGAAATAAGGAGGAAATTCTACATCTGTTTTTATGTAATGGTGTATAATGCATCTCGAAGATCTTGCTCAGTGGAAGATTTACAAGGCCGAACACTAAAGAAATTTCATAGTATACTGTGGTAAAAGGAAAATTCACTCTAGTAAGAGTTACCTTAAAAAGAAGAGGTAAACATATACAGAAGAGTAGTCAAAAGAATAAAATACTCTGATCCTCAACCATCATTAATTTTCCTTGCCTTTTATTGACTCTTTCTGCTTTCTCAAGTCTTTCTGAAACAAGTACCTCAATTGGAAAAGTAGCGTTTCACATAAAGCAGTATTACTTCCCAGTCCTGAGAGGAGATGCACATTTGCACCAGGATTAAAATTGCATTTCACACACTTAGTACACACATATATATTTGAACACAACGAATTTAATCCTGTTGAATTTACTTTAAAATCCAAACAAAGTGTTTGTCAAAACTGAAAGCAGCCTCAAACATTTCTCCCCAGAGAATATTATGCCTCTATTCTTCCACGGTAAAGCATAATGCAACTGAGACTTCTCTTTTCCCTATATTTTGTAATATACATTGGAAAAATCAAAAACCTT
Organism: Tapera naevia; assembly: GCA_033556795.1. NCBI lineage: Eukaryota > Metazoa > Chordata > Aves > Cuculiformes > Neomorphidae > Tapera > Tapera naevia. The sequence goes on along the minus strand of JAUMJJ010000034.1, from coordinate 10,390,972 downwards.
GAGTGTAGGTATCTTTTTAGTATTGTATAACCATAAAAAAAATTCCTTGAGCAAATACCAACAGTTATACCTCAGGGAACATCACTGCACCAACAGAGAGACTGACAATATACTGTAAACCCTCTGTTTTGGCTGACAGTGAAGAGAAACACAGTGAAAGACACAAAGACAGTGAACAGAAATTACAATGTGAGACTAAATTTTAATTTTGTATTCAAATAAAAATTCAGTTAATTTCATAAATTTTTAAGACTTTTTTCCTGAAAATTAGTCTCAACTCATGTCTCAGAATCCAGACTAGGAAAAAATGAAGCACAAATGAAAGCATCTGTAAGTTATCAGAATTGACCCTTTATTTCATTACTAGTTCTTTTGCTGAACTTCTGTACTATCAGTATATATACTTACATATATCATATGTAAGTTTGCTTGTGGCTTTAAGAAAGCACACACTAATATCTTCCATTCTACCCATCATTTAGCTTTTAGACCTCAGGCCTAAAGAGGCACTTCCGTATTTCTTTCTTCAATCGATCATTCCCTCTGACAATGGAGAGAAGTCAGATGTTGGAACTGATTTTTGGATCTGCCAGCAGTCTTTGATGTGGTTCACTAAGTTTCCCATGGTTCATGTCCATGGGCAATGAAAAAAGCAGGGACTATAGTCTGAGCGGTTTGTCTTTTTACACACTTTAGGTGTGATCAGCCAACTGGGATAGAAAAATGGAATCCCTCATCCTGGTCTGCCTCCACTGTTCTTGTGTATGTGGTAGATCCAGCCCCACTTTTGCCTGCCTAAGTTTGCCACCTAGTTTGAAGACAGCACCTAGTTTTCTGCATCCTCTTTGAACATTGCCTGGATTCACTGTTTCAAGTTTAATTAGGATCCTCAGTAAAGGCAGGCTGGCAGCTACTATCCAAATAAGATTAAAATGAAGATTGACAAAATGGACAATGAAAAAGTACTTTAAGCCGAAACTTAGCAGTTGGCAATATGGATACTTAAATGTCCTTATACGGATGCCTTAACAGCAAAGACAGTAATGTAAAGCACTTGGAAGTAAATTTAAATCTATTCAGGAGAAGAGAAGCATAAAAAAGGTCACATAACTCTGCAGAGGATATAGATATTTGAAAATCTGGTTTTCTTCCAGCTTGGAATGAAACTCCAGAGTTTTGAAATTGTATGAAAGATTTCAGAGTCCAGGCTCCCACATGGTCTGTCTGACTATCTTGGACCCACAGGAAACTTGGAATTTTTTGATGGAAAAAAACTTCTTAGCTGGTTTCAGTCAGGATCTGAGCTCTTAGTCAATGAATTTTTCCAACATTTAACTAATTTACAGAACAGAAACTACAGGGTTTATCCCTTAAATATTGATTCCAACAGTAGCGTACTGCTGGCATGGTTTCTGCACTACAAGCACACTTTTCAGCTTATGCATGTGTTAGACAAATATATGTGAAACAGTTTATAAATAAAACATGTATTTATTTTATAATTATTAATTCACACTTCCTAAAATAAAGGCAAACTGTTTTAAATAAAAATCAAAGAAGCATAAATCCGATTCACACTTGCATTGCTACCACGAGGATGCACCAAAGAATTAACAGGGGATACGAAGTGTGGTGTAATTTACACATTTTAAGTGTACATTTTAACCAGCTGGTGAGCATATTCTGCATGCTCTTCTCTGTGCTGATCTGCAGAACATGGACAGTCTCCATGGCTCGGCTTTTCCAGCACTAACTAATGCTTTTAGCTCTAAGGTACAGAGTTCATACCTAGCTGCTGGTTATCACACATCGGTTCTTCAAAGCTGCCCAATATAGAGTTTGGCAGACAAACAAATTGACAAAGAGCTGAGCACACACCACCTATTGCCTCACTTCAGCTGAGACCAAACCACCAGAGCATTCAGAGAAACATATCTTCACTGAGAAGGCAAAAATGAGTCAAATATTTTATAAATCACAGAATGGTTTACAGTCGGACTGACACATTGAATCACACTCTAAAGAGGACTGGGAGCTACTGTACAGCTTTGGTATGAAGAGCTCACATCAATTTGAACAGCTAAAGAGATGGAAAGTTACATTTTTCCCTTGACAGAATATCAAACCACCTGGAAAAGCTCCGACCCAGAGTACCCTGAGGCTTCCAGGATGTATGCTTCTACCATGTTATCACCTGGGGATGCTAGAGATGCCATGGACCCCAACTGCTGGGTTGTCTGGGAAGCTAGAACATACTGTAGACCCAACAGCCTCTCTCTCTCTCCTGAGAGAGGAAAATCTTAGTACTACAATGTTTATTTATGAAAAACATATATATCTCTGAAAGCTGCAAGGGCTCTCAGTACGCATTAACTCTTATTATTCATACATATCCAAGCAATTCAAACAAACTCTGTTTTAAGGAGATCAGATGGTAAGAGTTTTCACTCCTTAGATCATCTCAAAATGCCAAGTATGTTATTTTCTAATATTTTTGTTTTAATCGGAGCTTTTGCAAAGCGGCTTTCATCATTAGTTGACTGAAACTAGAGAGAGCTTTAATTGTCCACTTCTCTTTCCCTTCCCCTACCTCCCCCTCAGCACATCTCACTCTTGTTCAATGCAAAAATGGCAAATAATATACGTAATAACGTGTGACTTTTTCTACTATAATCCCACACAGTCACACAATGACAATCAGCCTACTTCTACAAGCTAAGGCAACCTGCCTGAAGGCCTCCTTGTGGGCTGTGTCCAACTACCCGACCAGAAGTGAAAAGCAGCCCGTGCTCTGCTGTGTTTATAACTAAATGAATATCTTACATGAACCACTCTCTAAGGCTACTTCATCTACCAAATTCCTAAAGAAAATTGATGGAAAACTGTTTCTTTATTTATTCCCTTCTGAATATGTGTCCATCTAACTCGTCAGCAATGCTCGCTCAGATGCCTGATAAGGCATAAAAGGCCAAAGAAAACAGACTTCTCTTAACACAGCAGGTCAACAGTATTACCTGGCAAATTTCCTGTCTGTCTTTTTTTTCTCTCCTTGTGTTTTCATGTCTGGCCACTGCTTCTTAAAATAATTTGTGCTAATAGCATAAACTCCTACTGCTTTTCATTCTTTATTTGCTCTGAAATATAGGAACTTCTGTAAGATAAAAATATTTATCTATCTTAAGATAAAAGTTGATTTCCTCCCCCAGAGAATCTCCTGTGGTTCTAAAGATTACGTTTCAAGAAACACAAACAGTCTGGAGTATGGTATCATTTTTCAGATTTTGTTTCAAAAAATTACAGAATAGAATGATTTGGGTTGGAAGGGACCTTTAACGATCATTTAGTCCAATCCCTTACTGACTGCTTCTTCAACATTACAGCAATTGTTTCTAATGGTGTACTATGCATTTCTATTAACGTGGTGTTAATCTGTTTGCAGATAATTATCCAATTTGGTTGACCAGCTTTTAAAAGAAAGAATTTTAATTGACACAAAGTTTACTGAGGCATAACTAGCAAAAACATTACAGCTACAATAAAACTACAACACACATACTAAAAAAGATAAAAACATGAAAGCTAAATTCTATAAGCAAACTCCCAGCAAACACTATGAAAGGGGTGATAGTTTATAAGCTTCTATCTTTACTCTAGAGCAAACTAATGAGATAGGTTCATCAATGCCACAGGGAATGTTTTTAAAATCGAAGAAATAATGACTATCAGTTCTCCTCATTTCAGTCTAAGAGATGGACAAAATGATTCAGATATTAATTGAGTATGAGTTGATTAATTGTGCTTCAGACATAGAAACATTCAACACTGAATTTTCACGTTAGCTAGGAAACCAGTTATATTTTAGGGAAACCTAGGTAAGCTAATACACTGGTTATACCTCGATTTACTAGTGGGAAGGAATGAAGCAGAAGAGTTCTGCCAATCAGGCAACATGACTTTGGAGGAAATATCAGATTAGAAATAGTTTTGTCAGATCTTATCTCCATTTTAAGTTAATCCCCTCTAGTTGTCATATTATTTCAAAAGGACACTCATCCTGCGGCAGTCAATTGCATATTAGTTTTGCAGATGTTTAGAGTGGGCTTTTCATAACACATGAATCAGACACAGCTCTGTGGAAAATACATACTTTAATACACTGACTGTCGTTACCAATGTGCATATAATAGCTTTGTTTCATTACCGTGTTTTATATATTTTTTTAAATTATTTATTCTGTTTGGCTGTTTGAAGCAATTTTCTTTCTATTGGAAAACATTTGTCTCTCAAGAGGAACACAACAGAGGTGCTTATAGTGAAGCTATAAAAGTAGGAATGAAGGATGAGCAGTAACTAAGACTATCAGATCCAATTAAAATCGCTGGTATGACAACAGGAGAATATAATTAACTATGATAACAAATTAAGAAAGCAGGACAAAGAACAAACAACACAAATGAAAGAAGAAAAAAAAATTTAAATCTTTAAAGATGATGGGAGATCAGTCCCTCATTTATTTGTTTTAGTCTAAAAATCAGTATATCCAGCAAGATCACAAAGAAGAGAACGTCAACGACTGAGTCATTAAAAGTAACAGACAGAAATTTATAGGAAAGCATAGCCAAACAGTTTTCTGCACAATAGCAGATATATTATGAGATTCCCGTAAAGTACATAATACATCTTCTACTCAATACTTAATTACTACAGCTCCTCTTCTTTTCTCTCAAATAAACACCCCAGGAGTTTTCATAAGTACAGTTTTCATAAATATTTGTAGTAAGTTACTTATGAAATTGTACTGAAATTACAGAGTTGTACTTAGACTCATGAATCTGAATTCCAGTTTAGAGATGTGATCAACAATCAAGCCACCTCTCAGTCTAATCCAATATACTTCCTATGAGAACATTACTATCTAGCTCTTATGTACTAATATACAGGTATGCAGGTATTAGTCTTACGTTTTATTAAGAAAAGAAGTAACAAAGTGTGATTCAGTAACACATTCAAAAGTCACATAGCATGGCACTGCGTGGCAGAAGAAGAGAATGCAGCTTTTCTAAATCCCAATTAGATGCTTGTTCCTGAACATACTTGGGACTGGCAGCTGAAGGCACACATGTAAAGGGCAAACCAGCAGATTTTAAATGTCAGATGATGAAAATTTCAGATTGACAAGATTTTAAAGAAGCATCTGTGGCAAACAGTAGCTAATAGCTGGCCTACAAATTCAGTAGTGCCACAAATAGAGGCAAAGGACCACCTAGCACATGCAGTTAAGGCATGCATTAGATGATAATGTCTTCTCCAGAACCAATTAGGTGGACTTGATAGCTCTCTGGAGTCTTCCACCTCTCCTTACTATGTTTCTTATCTGTGCACTTCAAAACAAAACACTACGATCTGCTCCTACTGGAAACTAGAGAAATTTTGCCACAGACTTCGATGGACGCAGTGTCCTAGGTGCATTGGACTCAACTCCTAATTTCAGCTTCATGTCTGTACATTACGTTTTTGACTAAAGACAGGACAATTTTCTTTAATAATAAAGAGAAGAACAAAATACCAAATATCACCGTAACATTCCTTAGGATACATGTAAAACTCAGTGAACACTGCATCACTGAATAGGGTTTAAAGAAACCAAAAAGAGCTCCCATGAACTTTGGAAATAGAGGCTGAATAAGCTTTGTGGAGAAGTTGAATAGACTTTCCTAATTCACAGCAAATAAGTTGTTTAAAGACATATGTGTGTTTAGAGCACTATGCAACACTAAAGCAAATCCCTGTCTTCAGTTCTAAATAATCTGTGATTTGCTGCATAATCAGAACTAAAGCTGGAACATCATAAAGCAATAACTATGCCACTACATGAAAACTATGTATTTTTTCAAATACTTAAGTTTAAAATAACCAATTATTTTCAACAGAGGAATAACAATCAAATATAACAAAACCTAGAATACTTGCCACTAGGAATAATCTCATTTCACAGAATAAAGGTTATTTTTCATTCTATTCACAGTAACAATTAGAAAAAAACATGGTAAAGTTTCAATAGCATAAAGTATTTTTAAATTAAATTTTCTCCTGAAATATTCACTTTTCTCTTTTTCACTTGCCCACTACATGGCAAGAACTCTTCAGTACTTTATTTATATGCTTTATTCTATTTCCCCTGTCTATTTTAACATTTCATTTATAAATATTTCTCTTATTCATGAAAGTAGTAGTGTAGCTTCTCTTTATCTTAGTACTGTCCCACATCAGCCTGTGGTAGAAAAAAATACATTGTAATCTGCAAAAATCATGTGTAGTAGATTGTACTAATGCCTAAAAGCTAGCACCTAGGGAGGCTGGTGCGGTAAGCATGTCTACATACACACAGGACAACATAAAAGAGATATTGCTACAACTCAGATTTGGAAGCTACTGGTTTTGATGAATATACGCTTAAAAATAATTATAACCAAGTTCTGTGATGCATGTGAGCTTAACTTTAAATATATATAACAGTAAATATTTCCAATATCTCCAGCATAATAAATTGCATGATGAAAACCTTGACATTACGGGGCTCAGTAGTTTCAAGATTATAGCAGAATGGAGCCTTTGGAATAATTAAAGGTTAATGTGTTTAATTACACAAAAGTATAGTTTACAGTGAGCTGAAGAGCAGTACTCTCCAATCTGGGAACTGAAAATGCTCACTGCACTGGTGGCTTGAAATTGTCAAGCCCCCACAACAGCTTTGTTGGTGGATATAGGTTGTCAAAGCTCTGAAATTTTTGCCAGATATACTGCTGAATCTTTCTGCTGCAGTTAAAAATGGTTCTTGCCTCTTTAAGTGGTCACTACCCCTGAAACAGAATCAAGAAAAGGGACCTAACAAAGGTCAGCAAAGTGTACAGTAACATCTGCTGAGTTTGCTGCTGGAGTGGTAATCCTTCTGTCGATGGGAAGAACTGACAGCTAGAAGTGGCAGTTATCTTCAGCTCCTAGAGCAAGGCCTTCCAGAACTTGCCTGTTAAAACTCCAGCAAAATTCCTGGTTGAAGCTAGGACACTTTCACCCATAGCTTACTGGATTTTTAACGTGTAAAATCTTCCCCTAGTTGTAGTCTTGTTATCAGCTCCTGGGGTCTTTGTACAGAATACATTCATATTGCTGCCCACAGTTGATAAGATAGTTTCCTTAGTTAAACAGTAATAAAACTGTAGGGAGAGGTGTACTGACAGCATTTTGGCCCCATTAAGGACACCTGTCTTTCTTCCTGAAGTCTTTCTTCCCAAGTTGCTTTGTTATCCTTATAAAATCTGCTGCAATCTGAGTTTCCTGGCCTGTTTCTCCTCCTTCCCTGCCTTCTCACACTTGGCTTTACAAGTTCCCACTTTGAAAGGTGGGCTCAACACAGGGGTAGTTTCCCTCTTCCCTTTCCTAAATCTTTTCTACTATTGTTTTGAGATGCTCTCCTGCCAAGGCTGGAATGATGATTGAAAGAGTCACTGCTCTTTTGTTAAAGCACCAGGTGATTTTTTTGGTTTTTTTTTATTACTTTTGTTTTCTCCCACTTGACCCTGGATTTTTGTTCTCATGCTGAGATGACAAGGACATCCTAGGCCTTTTCCTTTTCCCTTATATGTTTTTTCATGTTCTGCAAGTTCATCACAGATCAGAAAAATACGTGCAAAAAAACCCCATCCCAGAATGATAAGCAAACAAGTGGCACACAGTTCAGATCCATCAGTGCTGTCAGACACCATAGCAATTTTTGTGCAAAATGTTTTGTCCTGAGATGCTTTTCAGTAATGCCAAAAGTTTCAGCGGGAATATTTTGCTTCACCTGTGGGACCTGAGTGACTATGTCAGAGTACAGAAAGACCTCATCCTACTGAAATAACTGAACAAATATATCCCTGGTAAAGTATTTTCCCACATGCTGACACAAATTGATCTGCTAGCTCTATACCTCTGCACTCCTTAGCCCCACTGAACATCACTAATTCAGCAGAAATTTTGCCTTCTGCCCATCTATCTTCGGATCAAAACAATGAAGGACATTAGCGAATTTGGCTGGCCCCTCCCTCTCATTTGACATTAATCTATTAGCCAGTAAGAAGAGATGCTGTGATACCTGCTCCAAAGAATTCCTGTCTTTCTATGCCCTGTAGAGGGCAAATTAAAGCATAATGGTTAAAGAGAGGGTGGGGTTTTATCTTCGTAGCCAGAACAGGGTATTTACATATTAATCTCCCTTTTCTTGACAATACAAGAACAGATCTCATCTCTGCAAGCTCTAGAGATACAAAAGTTGGATAGAAAGAACGGCTCTAACATAAAAATGCAATGCTGCTTTAAAAAAATTAAAATTCAGACCCAGCATGTTCTTACTGAAAAATAAGAATTTCAAAGAGTCAGAACAAAGATTAATCCTACCACAAGGAATTTCCAATTTACAGACCGCCTATTTACACAGGCCAGCGTCTGATTATTTACCCTGGAAAAGTTGTTACTTGCATAGTAATCAAGTCCACGCTTACTACAGCTGTTGCAGACTGAATGAACCCTCTTCTCAGCTAAACAATGAGAAGGTTCAGCCAAATCAGTAGTCTAAGAAGAGACAAAGCAGCAGTGACTATGTGAGGTCTGGGGAGAGAGACTGACAGCTGAATCCAACTAAGCAGCCAAAAGCATCTCCTGGGCAGAAAACCAATAAAAAAACAAGGGCTTGTCTACACATGCAATTGTTTCATATTAACTTTGCAAGATTCACATGCTAAACCCAGTATGTTAAACTGAATTTCCAAGTTAAACTGATCACGCACAAGGCACAATCTTCAGAAGAGTCATGTCCATACTTGAATTATTTAGGAGTGTCTTAACCCATTGACAGGCCATAGGCTTCACAAGTCATTTGTCCACACAGTACAGTTGTTGGTTCAACTGCGAAGTAACAGTTTTTAATATCCATTGGCAAAGGTATGCCAGAAAATTTCTTCTTGCACAGACACTGTGTGCTGGAGCACAGTTGTGTAGTTCATTTCCCACCACCAACAGAAATAAAGTACATTAGTAATCATACTTTTATGAGTAACTCTTCCTATTGAGAGCCTCCTGCTGTCAGTTTTACAAGTCACAGGTCTTACTCCAAATAAACACTGCTATGCTGGCAAAACCTTTAATGTAGCACCTGATGTGAGACTCTTTCTTTGAACCTTACTTACAAAGAAAATAATGACCTTTCATGTAGTCCTAGAGTTTCCTGGAAAGGAGAAACATTGGGTTCTTTGTGTTGAGTTTTTCAGGTTTGTTTGTTGGTTGGTTTGTTTGTTTTGTGGGGAAAGAGGATTGTGGGTTTGGTTTAGTTGGATTTTTGTTGGTTTGAGTGGCAATGCCAAAGTGAGAACTCTAAAATTATTTACTTTCTTGACAACACATACATAGGAACTTCAAAAGACGACAATGACTTTATTACTATGCTTCAGTGTGTAAAAATAAATGACAGTGTATTTTTTAAAAAAGAATGTTTCTCTTTTGGAACAACATAGGAGTTTTGCTAAGTTATTGCAGTTAGAGCCATGAAATGTGCAGTTTCCAGGTTGAAATGTGAAATATCTTACAATGACACTTGAAAAATGAAACATTTGTGACTTAGGTGATGAAAACAGTGCAGAACAATCTAAAAAATGCCCAAAAATTGTTTACATCTTATAAGGCACTGAAGACATTTGGACAGAATTGCAAACGCTCTTTACTCAGACTCCTTCAGTGTTTATGTGGACAGCAGAATGTTAGCCAAAACAAACAAGAGCAAAAAACTTTCAAAAAGAAACAAAACCCCTCTCTTCTAACTAATGTTCCTACAGGACATTCACTTGAGACTACATATGCACAGTTAAGTTTTCAAGCCTCACTTTGTGGAGACAGGCAATAGGAAGGCATAAAAGAAAAGTAAGACAAGTTACAAATTGATGCAAAGAGAAATTATTGTAGAGAGAAAGTGCATTTCTGTGGAACAGAAAATAGATATATTGCTAACCACTGGTTGATGACGAAGACCATACACGCATGTAACAAACCACATCTGAAAAAAAACAGTGCTGTGTAAAAAGAGCCATGCCACTCATTTGAAAAAATGACACAAGTCATAGTCTAATGCGAATCTTCTGTCTCTATATCCTGAAGAGCTTTGTGAAAATTCTGTCCATATTGCTTGCAGTTTATGTTTAAAAACATAAGCATAATTTTAACCTATCATCCTAAATTCCTTATTCACATCCAAATCCTTCAAAAATTTCATTACTTTACTACTATTCAGTGGTAGTAACAGATCATTATCAAACACAGTTTTATATAAAACGTGAAATGCCAATCAGGTAAAACCATTTTATTCACAAATACACATTATATATACCTAAATAATAATAAAATTTTCAATTATAAAGCTTTTTAATGAAGGATGTAATGAGCAAGGAAATAGCAACACAATATCCATGAGCTTCAAACAAAAGTTTGAGTGCTACTTCTTCTGCATATTTCCTAAACACTTTTGCTCACACAGAATGTAGTTATAAATGTGCATACAGAACAGTATAAGTATGAAAAGAACACCTTCACAAGATGATCTCTGAAGAGTGAATATTTACATTTTCAGTTGAGGTTTTGGGGACTTTTGTTTTGATTTTATGAAGTCAAATAAACTGAACGTTTTGATAAACAGCTGCAGTCTTGGGCAACCAAACAAGAAGCAACCCGTGATAAACTCATACCTCTGTTATGAATAAACACATACCTCTGTTATGAATGATTTGGCTGTCGAGGGGTTCATTATAAGAATAGCCCGTCGCAGAGTATCCCTGTAGCGGTTCAGTTCTTCTATTCGCATAGTGGCAAAGAGCCCCGTGATCATTTTATTGATGTTGTTTTCTACTTTCTGCAATGCTACATCCATTCCCTGCTGAGACACTTTGTCCAAAAACTCTTGTATTCCACGGATATCTAGAAAAATCAAAATCCAAACAAGATGTTAATTCATAAGTGGAAAGAAAACCTGCTCAATCTGTCCAGTGTCAGGTAGATTGCTATGGGCTTTCGCTTAATATTCATTGGAGCTTTTCCTGAGCTATGCTCATGGCATTTCTTAAAGTACCGAAACAGGAGAAAGAATGGCCACACATCAGCTACTGTCCAAAAGAACCACTAGAAAACAAGTCTACAATTATTTCTAGCAACTTTCTTTATTTGGTCATTCATTCATCACACTTGTTCCAGATTTTGTATTCCAATTGTGAGAAATATTCTTTGGTGGGTTTTAGCCACAAATGCCAAAGGGAGCCCAGGAGGAATACTCCACCATCCAGGCATCATATGACTTCAGGGAAAAGCTGGAAACAACTGAGCTAGAAATCATTATGCTGCCTTTACTGGAAAAAAAAAAAAAAAAGTACAAGCTTCCCTCTTTTCCAAGACAAGTGAATACTCTTTTTAATGAGTTAGACATTTGAGGATTTGCGGGTGCCCCAACACACACCAAAGTTTAAAGGTTCTGACAAACACAGGTGACTTTGGCATTTGACTTCAGGTTATGGTAAAATAAACTATCTGCGAAGCTCTGGATTTCACATGAGTCCAGCAGCCCTATCAAGAAGATTTGAGGCTTAGACATTCACACCCTGATCTGTTTATTTTCAGCCAAACAGTAGAATAAGGAAAACAACATTCAGCCTCCATGGTAGAGAAAACGCTGTCTTTCTCCCCAGCAGAGATGTACTAACTAAAGAATATTATAGACAGACATTCTTCTCCTGCATCAGATTATCGTGATACTTCAAATTACAATGAAATATAATAGCTTAGAAACAAACAGTCCCCTAAAATCATTTGAAAGGGTTAGTCTTAGAAGTTGGACTGTCACAGTCAGCACGTTGGGTCTCCTGTCTAGAGCTCTAAAATACCATAAACTGGAAAGAAATGGTATTTTAGGTGTTTAAATATTTTAGGCATTCAGTACTACAACTCCATTCCTCAGACACTGCTGAAATACCAGTATTACTAAACACTCAACCAATAGTTTAAACACAAATAAAATACTTGCTTACCCTAAAAATAAAGTTCCATAAGAGAATCAGATGCTAATTACAGCTTCTATTTAATATCTAAATCAGGAAAATTAAATTCAGTCTAATCAAAGATGTTGGGATTTTTTTTTGGCAATTTAAATACCAATTTAATAAGCAACAAGATTACTTGAATTGCTACAAATATGCCTAGTTTTATGCAAATGATAAAATAACTTCTTTCCACTTTAATCCCTTCTGAAGTTCCTGAGGCTTATCCACTCTGAGAGTTATTTAACATCCAGACAAATGGAATAAAAACTGGATAAAGCTGACCAGTCAGAGTAAAAATTATTGAAGAGCAAGGAACACGTGTAGATGGGATCTAGATACACTATCAAAATATCAGAAGTTACTTAGCTTATGAAAGCCTTTTTAAAAACTTAAATTCTATAGCATTAATGCATATATTCTCTTCTCTTCTGACAACAGAACAGGGTATACAGGAACGTATATTTATGTTTCAAAACAAGAAAGTAATTTCACTTGACATGAATTTATAAACACACTGGAGTTACTGGCTGATATTTTGTATAATCTGTGGTGTCCCAGAAGGCAGATTATGGGGTCAAATGGCTTTGTTTGCCACAAATATCTACAAATATAAACAATGAAACAATTACATTGAATCATCTCCATACAAAGGGACAAAATGGGCAGAGGTCCAGTATTATCCTACAGTTCTGCATTTATTAGACGACCACGCCAACTGTACGCTATCTGTGCGATATGCTTTTAGGAAAACAGCACCATCCTAATGTTTAAGTTATTAAAGCAGCATTCATAAAGCTTCTTTACTACTTCTGCTTTCAGCATAGACACAACACAAAGCTGTGGGCAGGAAATAAACACAGACTTTAGTTACACCTTATCTTATGCAGCAGAAGAACGGAGGTTTTGGTGGTGCTCACCTGCTGCTATGAAACAGCAGAGAGCACATAAAACCACCCTGCTATTTAAATGCTATTTAAATCATGATGGCACTTCCAATATTTCAGCAGCAAGTCACTAGCAATGGTCATATTCAAAGCATATGCCAAAGCACAGATACTGCCACTGAATGGGCTGCATTATCTTTTCTGTGGATTGTCTGAAAGTGGCACATATCCATAGTGCACTGTGGAATCATCTTTCTAATAGATAAGCTCCTTCTGCAGAAAAATCTGGCAAGCAACTTGTGGCACAGATGGCTCACTGTGGATACATAGGACTGTTCATGTCTGGAACACAGGTGTTTCTTGCCCTGAATTTGCTAGCCAACCTGCTGCCCGGCCAGAAAATGCATTTCTATTTTCTATTTAAATCAGATGAGTCACAGTCATTTCCAGAAATGTGAAAGACCTGCCCATTATTACCAGTATTAATCATCCTCCTTACTGAAGAAAGCCAAAGTTACCACATAAAGACAGAACAAAGCTGCTATCTCCTCTCCCAACTCAATGTCAATACTAGTTAGTACTACATTTTCCTTTTTTTTCTCTGCACAGTCACCACTTCACTCTATATATGTGTGTACAGGAACACTGTACCATTCTGCAGTCAGATACTCAGCATCAAATATAAGGTTATAGGCTGGAAATTTAAGTAAAACATTATCTAACATACTTCTTTTAACCAAAATTGTGACTGATCTAAGAGATTGTGAAGTTGGCTTGGAGAGTTTGATGAACATGGAGCAAGGCAAGCACTGTTTATCAAGGACTCCGATGGAAATGACCTTCCCTGACCACCCATACATAATCACGAGGTATGGGTCTATAGGAAGGTGTTATGCTCTGCACCACTAGTGCACAGAGGGTCCAACACCAGACAGGCTGCAGCCCCAACTGAGGTGCATATGCAGAGCATCCTACTTGGGTGAGCTCAAGGCCTCCTAAACTCTGAAGACCTGACTGATATATTCAAATGCAGGTACTCAGCTTAACACTGCTCAAGTTGAGATTTGAATTCAGATGCCAGCTTTACCACAGATTTGTCATTGCTGTGTCAGTTATTGTCAATGTGATCGAAGAGAGGACTTAGGAAATGAATTTCAAGTCAAACTGTGTGCAAGCACCTAAACAATCTTTTACATAATGGACGAACCGCAAGAAACAGTCAAGTACCTTCAACGCTCTTGCAGAGCATGCTCAGAGCAGACTTAAACATCCTTCACAGACTATGGGTCCTATACCTAAATCTCCTTAGATGACTAATGGGGCAGGGACACTTATACCTCAGCTGACACTAACAATAGCACCACTTAATGGAAAGTTCATTAGTTGCATCGCAGAAAATGTACACAGCTAGGTGATCAGAGAAAGGAGACAGTATGTTCAGGAGATCAGGAGGATATAAAATTCTCAGCTTTCCTCAACTTCAGATTATAAAAGAAATTGTGTATTTGCTCTCTTCTCATTGAAGTCTCTACACTGTGTATGTGATAAACCTGGAACAAGAAGATTCCCAACTTCCATGACCTGATCTTAACACGAAAAAATAAGATGTGGTCCTTCCAGAAGTGTTTTTTTTATCACTGGATCAGATGTTCCTCTCACTTCTGCATAACTTTTCTTTGCCATCTCTGTTTTTATGAAGAGGAATAATTTCAGATGGAGCAAGCGTTCTAATCCATCTTGGGGAAGTCTAATGAATAGCACATTGTAGAGCAAAATACACCTGGGTTCCGGCATCTCATATAGGAAAACCAGTATACAGGGAAGATTTTAAGTTGTACAAAATCCATTCACCTCTATCACAATATTCCACCTAAATTAAACGGTGATTGCTCAGCACTTTGGTTATCTCTAACCTGATTAAAAGTCATTAGCTCATTCTCCCTCTGATACCATTTTAGATCTGAGAACATTTTCCTCACAGTATCCAGGTGATAAATACCAACTGATTCAGCTGTGGTAGTAAAGGTGAATGCACCTGTCATAAATATTCACTGTCTGATTTACACAAAAGATCACTTTATTTGTACAGTTGATGAGAAAAGCTATTGTATAACAAATGACACTGCTCCAATTCTTATCAAGAAAGCTTTATAAGTCTAGCATAGTTATTCTTCCTTACACAATGATAGCTAACATGACAGCAACCAGCAATTATGGAAATGCATTGTACACAAGGGAGATGTGCAGCTCCAGCCGGACTCTCATGGTGCCACTGCTATGCTTAAAACCGTGAGCAAAATGTTCAGATTCCTGTGAATATGTTGATATTTATTAACACGGTTAAGATCTAAACTGAGGAAAATAACAATTTAGCATAATGATTCAATTCAACAGTCCATCCTACTTTCACAGCAGTGAGATTCCCTCTCATGAGATTATACGCAATTCAGCAAAGCTCCAAAGTAAAACAAGAAAATAAAAAACCATCAACATAGCTCTTTCATATTAGCATTTGGTAACGGAGACAGAGCAGTTACCTGAACTATTTCAGCTGGATGATCTAGATTCAGAGAACACAGGAGTGGTTCAAACTCATTCAAGCGCAAATGTACAATTACACATGAAATCTCATTTAGGTTATCAAAATGTCTGGAACCTAACAAGTGGGGATGATATTTCTTGAGGGAAGCTAAAAATTTGAAAATTATAAGAATGATCGCTTTTCCCCCCCTTGCTTGCAATTTTCTAATTTTCACACGTGCAAAAATGAGACAATTTTTCTCAAATTTCTTAGTATTATCCAGTTGAGAAAAAAGGAAGAAAAATATACTTACATACCTTTTTCTCTCTTTTTAAAAAGATGTTTCCATTTCAAACCCCAATAAAAACAAGTCACTTAAATATTGTCGTTCACTAAATATTGTGACACTATTGAAATGTCTGTGTAACCATTATTTTAAAGGATCACCCACATGTCATTTATGTTACCTACTTTTTGTTTCATACCATATATCAATTATTAGAGATTATCCTTTAAATAACAAAAATCAATACAGATAGACTGAAGGAGCTGAATCAATGATGTTGGGGAGAGGTATTAACTTTTTCAGTTTTCACATCCTGCAAGACTTAAGTTTCCAACCTTACTAGTGATTGACACAAGATTTTTCCTTAGAGTTTCTCAGTTTTTTTAACTGTAAAGAAGGAGAGAGAAAAAAAGCAAGGGATAAAAAGGAAAAATAAAACTGAAGCTAGAACTAATCCTTAAAAGTATCAGCTGCTACCGTAACTCTCAAAAATAGAGAGGGCGTCAGATTGTGATCACTGCTCACTGGTAAAGGCTGACAAGGCATTATATTCTATAATCACATACTTTTGACTGTGTAACCTGCCTTCTACCTCTTCATTCAATCTCTTTTTGACTACAGTTTTCATCAGAGATTTCCAAAAGGCTTCTAGGAGTTGTCTTTGAGTAAACTAGCCTCTTGAAAATATATATATATAACTGTACAACAGAGCTCTATAACTCTGTCCAAATATTTAATACTTTATTTCTATTTCTCTTTGTACGATAAACAAACTCTCCTGTATGTTATTACTGTTTTCATAAGCATGAGGAGCCATGCATCCCCTTCCAAGGAAGTGGTGAGGAACAGCAAAGTGATTCTCCTTGCAGATTTCCTAGTAACAAACCAAGTGTGACTAGGTGTGCAGTAATTTACTTAAGATAAACTGTACTCTGACTGTGAACCAAATTGCTCCTCAATATTTTTTTTTCATTTGATTAACAGAATTGACTACAGAAATAGGAATGTTTTATGATTGGACTGGTGTTACGAGTAACTTAAGCTATGAAAATTATGCTGATAAATTAAGATTTAGAAATACAGTAATAAATATTTTCTACGTTTTCCTGTCTCCTCTTCCTGTTTCCTCTTTTTCTTGTCTGGTTAAAATTCAGAGAGAGACGTTTTCTTTTCAGTTTCAATTTCAATTCTTTTCAACCTGACATTTAGGATGTTATTACGCCTAACTCATGTTTTTTTCCAATGTTGGTATAATTTCTTCCATTGAACAAGCCAAGTACTTTGTACAATAGTTTCCTTGTTTGATAACTGTTCTTTTATTTAGCTGCTAAAATATCTGTTTACAAACTCAATTGTAATAATTCTGAGAAGATATTAAAGCAATCTGTTGAGAGATGAAAAATACTTAGCAAACGTTAGTGAAGATCCATACAAGGTTCATGTACTTAAATATACTTAAAAAGTCACTTCTGATGCTTGCAGCATATATATGAAAGAAATCTCATACCTCTACAAAACCTTGAGATAGCTCCTCTTTTACAGTGATTACCCAATACACAGATATTAGGAGAACATCTACAGTTTTGACCTCAGCAGTGGAATTTTAGATATAATAAAAAAATGTGGTCTTCCTTCCTTCCTAACACAACACAGACAGTTGTTAGGTCAAGCCTTCGAACACTTGATCCATTCCATCCTTAAAGACAGCAACATGAGCGAATGACAAATCCTGTCTTAGCTTTCTACATATTCACTTACAGCTACTGGAATGGACTTCCCCAACTATTGCATGGTTAAAAAGCAGAAGCATGGCCATTGTTCCACTAGCGAATAGTTCAGTTATATCAGAAGTTGACTAATTTTAAGATCAATCAAAATATATATACATTTCCAGTGGTAACGTCAACCAGCAAAAGCCAGTTGTTAAAAAGGTTCTCACAAATAGCTGCTAACTTGAACCATAATTGATACAGTAAAGTTACACAGATGAAAAAATACATGTTCCTTTCCTTATCTAGATGACATAATAAATACTAATGGGAAAAAAAAGAAGCTCAATAATAAGCTTGAATTAATTATATGTTTATTGAGGCACGGTGAGGTAAATGAGTACAGGAAGCTGGCAAAGAGCCAGATGAGTAATAAACAGTTTTAAGACTGTCTGGAGACAGACTTGAGAATATTATAGTCATCAGGCAGCTGAAAACAGCCTCAGGGTAATTACAAGCATTTGCAATCGATTAAAGAGAGCATGATTCTTTTATGAATCTTTATTAAACTTGCATTAAAACTTTAAATGATTTGAAAATGTTATGGTTTCAAGAACATATTTGTCAGTGGTCATCATATATTTATTTCTAGAAAATGTGTGTGCAGCGAAATGTCAATGGAATTACTTACTCTATATGTTTTTAAAAGGAGATACTCTGAGTCCGCAGCCCATACATATGGATGGGCATCATCTCAGAATACTACCCCTTTTACAACACAGGAGGCAGCCTCTCTACTAGCAGCTCAGCCTTTCGAATTCCAGTATAATACCTTCTTTTCCAGGATCTTTAAAGGACAGTACTCTGACCCTATAGCACTCAATTTATTTGAAAACAATCATATTCCTGGGGCAGGGGTGGGGAGAATGTTCTCTCTCATCTTCACAGTTTCACAGGCCTCTTTATTTAGGCTGGAAGCCTCAATTAAACTTTCCTTCCTCCTTGAGACTGTATTTTATTTTGTGTCTTTCTCCAAAATCCTCCCTCAGATTGAGTTTAAGACATATTTTTAGTGATGTGACCAGGTACCTCACACCACTACCTTCATTCTCTCCTGGTGCACAAATAGTCTGAAACCCCTGTGTATGCTGAGGAGCATAAGAGGAGATTCATGAAGAAGTTTCTGCAAGACAGACGCCCCTTAAACTCACCTACTGCTAACCTCCTCCTTTTCCTTTCAGTGATGTCTTCAATTACTTCTTTAGCTTCATTTGCCCTGGGAACGGCTCTTTTAGCTTCATACAGCAAATCCCCATCATAATCAATGTTTGTTTTGTTTCTTTTCTGTACAAAAGTTAAAATTAAATAACCTCCTAAGAGAATGACAAGTATCCATTGATGGATATACGTGGCATTACTAGGAAGGGCAAAAAAACTGTAAGCAAAGATATCTTAGTCCTGGGATCAGTAAACATCACATAAATCAACAGTGATGATTACATATCAAAGGCATGCAGCACTGAAAAGCACAAGGTTAGGTCAGAAATCTAGACAGAGAAGTGGAATTTCTTAAGTATTGGAGTTTTCTAAATATAAAACAAAGAATATTTTTTAAATATTACTACTACCATTACAAAAGAGAATTGGAAAAGAGGCAAAGTTCATTCTCCAGAAACAATCTAATTTTCCCAGCCTTTACAGAAAAAGTGCAGAAACTTTCTTTCTGCTTTGGCAGCAACAAAACATTAAAAATAAATGTTTTCAAACAGCTAGACCATCTCCCTTTCATCTTAGAAATGCACAAAATTTATAATAACGTTCTCGCAATGATTGACTGGTTTCTTCATAAAGAATTTACTACTACAGAAAGTATCCATGTATTCCAGGAAAATACAGTGAACTGTAAACAGCCTGAACAGTCGGACATGAACTGCAGAAGTTTATTCCTTGTTGATACACCACAGAGTTAAAAAACAGTAATATGCTGTGATTCTAGGTCAATTACTCTGCTTACATTGCCTGGGCTCACACATTCAGATCTCAAATGACTATTTCATTTGTTTTCTGCTGCAAATGAATTTTCCATGAAGGTATTTTTCATGTTTTCTATTTTTTTTTCTATTCTATTATTTCTTTCATGTTACTGTTTGGGGAGTGGCCCTTGTCAGATGTCAGTCTGTGAGCAGGGCAGGATTTGCTGTTTCCAACTGTTTCGTTTGGTTTCAACTTGAAATCACAAAGATGTAACAACTTGGTAAAACTCTCTCAAAATATTTACAGATGTCAGTGGCTCGCTTTACAATTCTAAACTTTGCAAATTCCAAAGTTATACATAAGCATCCAGTCTGAAAATGCCTTCACTGAAAATAGTGCTGAAGGTCAATTTTATTTGGAAAAACCCCCATCAGTTAAAAATTTAGATGTCAATTATTTCAGAAATTCATTTCTACATCATTTCTTCAGCATTCAGCTGGTTATGACTTAATGAAAGAATTGTTTCCTTCAAACACTAACTTTTTTTGCTAGTAAAGAACCTTTAAGTAGACTTGAATCATCTAGCATTTAAATGGAAGAAGCGTTGAAATGTTTAAACTGAATATGCTGTTATATTCATAAAAAAATCTGGGAGTTTTTAAAAAGGATAACACTGGGGCAATAACTCTTGGCCCTCCAGAAAGACACACTTCCAATTATAAACTCTGATAATGAAAAGGAATCTATGATAGGCTGCAAGATAAAAATCAAAAGCAATTCAATTCATAGGATTTAAAAAATATGATACCTATAAATTGACTCATAAATGGTTGCAGCCTCTTCTAAAGGTGCAAGGGATCTCCTTTAGCACAGTATTTACTTTGGATATGAGCCCAATTTTACTGTGGGAAAACTTCAAATATGAAAGATACATTTCTTTCACAGAACAAATTTGTTACTGGAAATAATTTCAGTAATACACCTAAACCACTACAGAAAATAATTTCTCAGAAAGAAAGTTATTAGAACTCTGTTAGTTGCTGGAAGCAGTTAGTCTAACAGAATTTTCATGTTTTCTAAATTGGAAAAAGAGGGCAATAATGGGAAAAAGATAAAGGATTAACACATATCAGAATTTATATTCCTATTACATCTCGTAAACATTTGCTGCTATGGAGACATCACTTAACGTTATGATACACGCCTTGAGAAAGAAAGATCACCACATACAAAAAAGTAAACCTCACCAAGGCAAGACATTGCTTTGTTTGCACGCCTGTGAGTTCTGCAGAGGACTGCATAGAAAATACTAATGATCTCTTCCTAATATGAATTTAATTCTGATGCAAGTGTTGATCTCTCATCTACTCTAATGTTTAATACTAAATGTTACATTAAAACTTCTAATATTGAGCAAAGCTTTCAACAAGAATTTGATTTTAGGTCTGTATGAACTGGGAAAAAAAAAAATCACTTCAGCAGATCCTCTTGGGCAAGCAGAGGCATGAGACTGGAATGTTTCAGAGGGAATTGTAACCACCCTCAGCTGCACTGATGCTTTGATGGGTTGTCTAGGGGATGGCTTACCCCTAGACATCCACCATCTCCGTTTGCACAGTCTTGATTTCTTTCTAAAACTAGCACAGGAGCTAAGAGTAAGGTTCCTTTTCTCAAGGTCTTCTGGGGTTATAGAGTCAACTCTCTTTTATAAAACCCAATCTGATGCTGGACTTTTTTTTTTTTTTTAATTTTGTTCAAGTATTTCACAGCTATAGACCCATTAAAATTAATGGCTTTCTCAAACATCACAGAATCATAGAATACTTAAGAGTTGGAGGGGACTTTAGAAGGTCACATAGCATAGTCCAACCTTCTGCTCAAAGTAGGGTGACTACTGAATTCAGGCTTCTCCACTCTATAATCCCTAACAAGTGATTCCAGCTCCTCTTTTCAAGCCCTTACTTTCTGCCACTCTCTGTGTAAGCCCCTTTTTGGTTAATACAGAACCTGGGAAAAGAAAATATGCACTGCTAACATACTGGAAATGCTTTGAGTTTATCAACAAAATAGCAGAAAAAAGGGGAGAAAATGACATAATTTGTTAAGATTTAAAATAAGCTCCTGGCAAAATTGCTCTCTAAGGACCACTAAGAAAATAATGTCATCACAGGTACAAGGAAAACTACTGCCATAGATCAAAAACTGGCTAAGAGAATTAAGAACAGGCAAAATACTGTGTCAAGCTTAATGACTTCACCTGAAACAGGTGAAGAATTAGAGAAGCATTACAGTACAAGCGAGAAGAGGGATTGGAGAGACAGAGAACAACTCTCAGAGTAATGGAAATAACAAGAGAAGCTTCAGGTTAGAGATGGTGATCTGAAATTTCTGCTCTCATTTTCCTTATTAAAAGTGGAGGAGGAGATAGTAACGAAACTACATAAAAATTTATAAAGCAACTGCAAGAAGCAAAAAGAGAATATAAGAACTGCATGTTGCCCTAGGATGGTTGTTGAAATTAAGGATTTAGAACAATTTAAAGAAACTTTATACTTTTGCACAGATAATAGCCCTAGTTGCAGGTTACCTTAAAACTCAGGTTGCACTTAAAAATCTTTCTACTCATGGTATTAGTCCCAAACTATGCACTCACACAAACAACAGAAAAAAAGAGAACACAACGCCTCTCCCAAACCCCACCAAAAACCCATCCAAAACACCCAAACTTTGCAAATGTTTAGAGAGAGGATAGACTACTCAGCACATACTAAATATAGATTTTTTTTTTTACACTTTTTCCTGATGTATGTGAAAGTCATCACTGATTAGAATCAGATAACCAATCTGCTTTGAGCAGTATGGCATTACTTGTAGACTACTGAAGTCAGAAAGCCATAAAGGGCTGGTAGAAAGACTTAATATCGCCATTTCTCATGTCTGGGGATGATGTGTCACTGAATGGTCTGAAACTTATTCCTGGCAGGCAGGCATCTCTGTTACATAAAGTTGCACCATAATGACATTATTACACAGAAATCAAGGACAAAATGGCATGGTGTCTGAACTGCATTCTCAAATAAAAAATAAAAAAAAACCTTGAAAATTTTCAAGCTAATATTTATGAATATAATTTTTTTTTAGGTTTTAAAACTCAAAAATACGTTAAAAAAGATGCCTTTTAGATGGCAAGACTGTGATCTTCTCCACAGGTACACTGGTACTTAAATGCACAAACTCATAAAACATGAACAAAAGTACTCTTCCCTGCAAGTGTTTTGGATGAGTTTTTTGTGTGTATTCCTATGGTCGGTACTTTTAGGTGCTGCTTTGTTATAAATAGCAATTCCCCTATTCATCATTTTCTACCATTCTAATTTAAGAATTTATTATGTAGCCAGGAAACAAAAATCAATAACACCTGACCGGAATGAACCAGGTATTATGCACAGCAAATAGCTGAAGCGAGCATTTTTCCATAACTTAAAGATTTTACTTTGAAAATAAGTTTTAAAATGTTCATCCAAACCAGTTATGATTATTTATGAATAATGGATGCATCTGAAGAAAACAGGTTTGGTTTCAAAGCAATTTTCCATCAAAAAAGATCATAAAATTAGTTAGATAATGCACCTATACTAGATAAATCTGTCCAGCTCTCCTCTCAGCCGTAGAAAATATTTGTACTCAGCTGAGTCACTGAGCTGGATGGCGCAGTCTTGTGATTCCACTGTCGGTGTCACACTAACTCTATCACACAACAATCAATTCAGCACTTTTCAGGAATGCTGAATGAACTCAAAAAAAGAAGGAACATTGCCTTCTCCAGGCCCTCCTCCTCAAGTTCTTTGCTCTACAGAAGTTCTGTCTACAAGTTTTACATTTATGAATAGCAGCTCACTCTTGCTGAGACCTGTGACCTACACGTACCTTTGTTTCAACTTCTGGTCTTCAAATATATGACAACAAACAGGAGAGATTCACCACACTCTAAACAATTCTACAGAATGCAGAATCTTACACATTGTCTCTTGAATTGTTATCTTTTATTTCCACAGTCTGAGAAACAAGAGAGCTTGCTAAATACTTCTATGCTTCATAAACACTGCCAGAATAGAAAGCCAGATAAGTTCTCCATTTATCAGCTAACTCTAACAAAGAAATTATGAAATAAACCTGTAAATGTTGATGGATTTTAGAAATGGATTTCTCTGAGGTGCTATGAAATGCTGACAGTACCATAAATGTTCACAAGCAAAACATTATCTATTGGAAGACTATAAAGATATAATGTGACTGCTTTCAACAGAATTATGGATTTGACAAAAATCACCCTGCTAAATAAATACTTACCATAGTCATTATCATAAAAAATAATGAATTTCTGCCAGGCATATTCTGTGATCACCCTCAGGATGACATCATTTAAGTAGACAGGGGGGCGGACAGAGAGCGTGTAGTCATCATTGCGGTTGCTCCTAGTGAGCCCACAGCCACTCCTTGGCGTTCCTGCCGTTGAGCGCTGGATGAAGAGGTGAGGGATGTGCATGGCATCTGCCAGTGACTGCAGGGATCCTGCTGACGTGCAGCCAATGGAGCTGACAAGGGCCAGGATGCCTTGGTTCATCAGGTCACAGGCTGTAAGAAAACACAGTGAGAAAACAGTGTTCAGTGCATAGGGCCTATTTTGTTGTTGAAATGCAGACATTGGGAATTGAAACAAAAGGTCCAATCAAATGAAATATGGATAAAATTTTGCACATTGTGTAAGTCAGAGCTAAAATTCATTATAATCATGAGGCTTCTCTATTCACTTGCAGCTGTCTTGTGGTGTAAGCTGGAAGACTGCCCTGTCCTCCTTGCCCAGCAATGAACTGGGGAAATACCTTGAAAATGAGACCCACCCCCGAGCCTTCTGAGGAACATTAAGAACTGATTCCAGATACTGAATTAACATGACCACCCAAGGAGATAAGCACTCCTTAAAGTCTAGCACAAGAGCTCCATGAATAGGATCTTTGCATTATACAGAGAAAACTTGAAGAAATAACAGCTCAGGTATGCTATCAACAAGACCACAGACTATGACTATGTACATTAACTTGTCCAAGCAAAATCTGAGCTGATTTTTAGTTTTCAGAGATACATGCAATAATTTTACATAACTTCTTCTTTAGTTTTATTTTTTAAAAATTCAATCAACACGTATTATCCTCACTTCCGTAAGAATGATATGTAATTGTTTATGCAAAAAATAACAGCTTGTAACTAATGGTCCTGTTAATAAAGGCTGAGTTACAGCAGACGTCCTGAAGTACAATACCATGTTAATATCAAAGGTGTTTATCATGATTAATGTCAATGCAATCAATAAATATCAAAAGATTAATGAAGGATTACCTTGTGAAATAAAGCAGAGTCAAGTGTTTATATTGGGTTTATAAGAGACTTCAGAGCTTGAATGAGGAAACAACACAGCCTCGTAACATAATTTCCCAGAATATACTCAAGGCTAAACTTTAAAATACTCAATTTGCCACCAGTAAAGCTACACATGCTGTTAATCTACATTTACATGTGGAAATTAGGTAATGGGATGGTAAATAACAATATATATTTACATATGAATATCTAATACTAAACTATGCAATTATTTATTTTACAGGAACAGGTGCAGTTACACAATATATGAATATGTGTATGTGCACACAACAGGTGCAGGTAAAACCAAGAAACCCACATACTAAAATATATTTTCAAAAAAAATACAAAAACATATTTTAGCACCAGACCTGTTATCTTATATCATATGGTGCTTACTCACAGTGAGTAATGTTTTATTTTACAAAAAACTTGTTGAAATCAATGGGAATATTCATGACGTGATGAATGGAGATAGGCATTCAGGCCCGTGTGGAGATTGACTTCGTAGCCAAAGACCAGCATTGGAGGTCATGAATGATAAGAATCAGTTTCTTATAAAGCCTCTGCATTATTATCATTAAGTTACAGAGATCTGGAAAGTGCTGCGGTGGATTCCCAGGGCATACTGATACTGCTGAGGGTGTGTTCAATGGAAACACTTCTGAATTCCTTCAGGCAGACAAATATAGGAGAGTGAGCATTCCCACAGAGAAATTTCAAATGGTTTTGGCTTAGGATAAAATGTTCCCCCTCTATATGCTCTGAATATAGCTCAGCCTTTAGCCCTGAAGCTTTGGGTTTCAGGTCAAAGGTAATCCATTTTTCAGTAACAGCAAACATCCTTTCCTAGAAAAGGACCTAACATCATTGGTAATCAGACAAAAAACCTATCAATATCTCACAATTTCTAATATTCAGAACATTTCAAAACAATCTTATTAGTATTCATCTTTTATATTGCTTGTTGCATTCTTCATCATCACTTTCAACATAGATAAAAGGCTTTGTCAGGTTATCTTTTTAGGGGGATGTTGAATCTCTGTTTTGATATGGTACTCCTTCACTGAGTTGTGCAATATCCCCAGTGAGAATGTTACTGCTTGAGAAACAAACTATTTTTATTGATATATTGGTCTATCCAGTAGCTATCTGTATGTCAGTGGATATCTTTACTATTAAATATTAGTAGGGGAATAAAATTGATGTTACATTTTACAAAAGTCTGCTTTTAATTCAACAAAAATTTAAGTGTACCTGGCCCTGATGCTACCTGTTCAAACAAAATATGTAGCGTGACCCTCCAGTCTCTCAAAGAGGACTTCTAAAAATATAGCAGTTGAACTGTGCTACAAAAATCATCCCCTTATCATCCCCTTATACCCGGCACTGGTCAGGCTGCACCTTGAATACTGTGACCAGTTCTGGGCCCCTCAGTTTAAGAGAGATGTTGAGATGCTGGAGTGTGTCCAGAGGAGGGCAACGAAGATGGTGAAGGGGCTGGAGCACAAGCCCTGTGAAGAGCGACGGAGGGAGCTGGGGTTGTTTAGCCTGGAGAAGAGGAGGCTCAGGGGAGACCTTATTGCTCTCTATAACTACCTAAAAGGAGGTTGTAGGCAGGCAGGGGTTGGTCTCTTCTCTCAGGTGACCAGTGACAGAACTAGAGGGCATGGACTCAAACGTCATCAGGGAAGGTTTAGGCTTGATATTAGCACTGCCCAGGGAGGTGGTGGAGTCATCATCCTTGGAGGTGTTTAAAAACAGATTGGATGAGGCACTTAGTGTCATGGTTTAAATGACGAGTGGGTGCTAGTGTTGGGTCAAAGGTTGGACTGGATGATCTCAGAGGTCTTTTCCAACCTTATGATACTGTGATACTGTGAAAAATTGCTGAAAAATGCCTAAATTTCCAGGCACACTTTCAGACTGAGAATAAGCAGTACACTCCCTGTAATGCTATGAAGTGAGAAACATGTTTTTTGTGAAAATTGTTATTGAAACATGAAAGAGAAGAAAACAGCATGGAATATTTAGCTCCACAGGGCCGAATGCTAATACTGGCAAACAAACTGAATAAAGGATTAAAATCTTCTCTCTTGACACTGCACAACATTTGTTACAATAGCCTCAGGAGTGAAGCCGCCCATGTGGCTCTCTTCCACAATACACTTATGAAAATTGTGTGTGCTGGATTGGGGAAATATGCACTTAATTATGCTCTCAAATGGACCTTATTCCTGTACACTTAGAGACTATTTAATACACAGAGAGTTAGCTGCTGGAGAAAGGCCTGTTACCTCAGAGGCAGGCTTTTTCTAGAAAACGAGTGCATGAGTTGCAGAGTTTGCCTCTGAGTCACTTTTAACTGGATTTTTCTTTGAATAGAAATATAATTTCTACAGTATATACGCATACAAAGTAAAGCCCTTAGAATACGTACAGTATTTGTATATTCCTTAGCCAAGAACTTCCGTTGTCTCTAGCAGATCAGTTGACTGGTAAAAAGCATAAGACTGAAGTCTACATGTTTTCTTAACCCTTGTTCACTCTCACAAAGAAAAGCTTTATTAACTACTTTTCCTAGTGACCCAAATCTTTCAACTATGTCTTATAAATTGACTAAAAGCTCTAGTTGAAGCGTATATGAAATCCTGGCCACTTTCCCTTCTTGAGCCTGAAATATCCAAGTTATATTTTGTCCCATTTGAATTAAAAAAACCCACACACTCACATATCTATATAAAAAGACTTAAATGCTATCTTGCCATTCAAAACTCTGCTACAATTTAATTTACTATGACCTTCTTAGAGATTGTATTTCCAAGCTGGTATTTAGTATATTGCCAATATGATCAAGGAATATTAGTGTGCCATCATCTAGAGAAAGAAAAATATTGTTGTCCCTTTTAAACCCTCAATCAGGATAGCAGAAATGTCAGATTCAAATGGACTTGTACACAAGTTAAACTGCAAATTTAACAAAGCAGGAACAGAAAATTAGTAATAGTGTTTAGAAAAACACTACTCTTCTATACCAGAAGTTCTCTTTAAATGTAAGTTGTCCAGACATGAACTTGCCCTCATAAGCACTAGACAGCAGATGTTATTAAAAACTGAATCTTCACCAGCTAAAGGAATAAAACTGATCACGGAATTTTACACATTGCATAAACAGAATGTCAAGAATGTCTATAAAATAAGATAATTTAAAATGTTTCTTCATTGTAGATCTATATAGCATGTCTAGCATACACTGGCACGCACCCAGCATTATATTTAACTCTTCAGCTTATCTTGTCTTTCTCAAAATGCAAAGTTACTGAATTTCTAACACTGGTGGGCCAATCTCCAGTAACAAAAAAGTAATCTTTTAGAGTCAAATCTCTTCTAAGTTAGTTTGGCACAGCATATAAGGAAAACTAAAAAAAAAGTCCCCTAATTTTGTGTTAGGTAAGCTATTTTTAAAAATTAATAGCACAGCCAAAGCAATTTGAAATAAATAATTTACATCTAGGCTATCAGCTTGTATAAGCACTTCCAGAAAAGCAGAATTTAAACGGCTGTGGTTACAAATGTATCTTGAAATGTGTTCTCTGTAAAATGGAAACACTAGCAGGTCCTTAAATAACTACTAGTTGCTATAATTTAGGGAAAAAAAAATCTATAAATAAGAGGAAGTTTAGAAAGAGATGCAGGAATAAATAAGGATTACTGATAGAAAGGATTACTGAGATTTAATTATTGCTAAAATTGTGAGCATCTCCTTGCTTATTTCTCCCTTTTTCTTCCTGATAACAAATTGTAACAAATCACCCTCATAGACCATAAACAAGCCAAAATAAAAAAAAATTAAATAAAATATAAGATCTCTAGAGACAACAGTAAAAGTCTAATTTTGCTCCCATTTAAATTGCTGGTTAAACAAAGTCAGACCAGCATTATATTTTCTTTTAAATGCTAAATATTGTGCATATAGAGTGGGTAGTATCCCTTTAAGTAATCAATAAATGCATTCCAGGGTTCATTTCATCTTCTATAATTTAGAACCTACAAGGTTTCTTCCAGAACAATACTAGTGTTTGACTGAATCCTTGTTGAGTAGAAATAAGATCTAACAGAAATTAGGGTCCTGGAACATGGACCTGACTTGGATACCCCCGTGTCATTCCACTGGACGTTCTTTTCAAAGCTGGCACCATTCGACCTCAGTCCTCGTGGATGGTTTCTACACCTTACCCACACAGAGTAGTGCCTCAAGGCTATTTAGCTGAACGTGAAGCTGGGGAAAAAAACCCTCTCTTCATCAATATCTCTGGTTTGGGATGGAGAGTGAGAGGCTATAAACAGTTTTTTTTCCCCCTGAGCACAAACTGTGGTCTAGAAGTGCTTCAAGGCCTCTGAAATCAGGAGGGGTCCATGCAAGTTAACTTTCCCTTAATTTTTGTACAATGTGAGTAAAGTCTTTTCACATAAATATTTTTTATCTTTTAACTCTCTTTTGGGGTCTGTACTATTCACCACCAGATGGATCATGGATTCCCTGGAAGGATACTTGAATTTGTTCTCCATTCCAACAAAATAGCCAGTAACCTACACTCTGGTCAAAGGACAGGGAAAAAAATCTGGTCCATAAGGACCTCAGGTTTTCTCCATACATTACCCATGAAGAGAGTGCTTACAGATTAATTAACACATTCTGGAAATTCATCTTCCCTTCCATCACCTTATTTGTCTTAACCCACATCCAAATTTTAATAAACAACTGATTCAAGAGGCAAAACACAACATCAGGAGACTTGAGCACCTATAAACGGACATTAGGCAATCAGAACTTCTAAGTAGCTTTGAAAATATAAGCTAATATTTCTTGTTTACTTTAAGAATAATGTGCTGCTGGCTGCTCCTCAAATCTTTTCTTAGTTTCAGGATGCTGACGAAGACTGAGGGACAGCAGCATGCAAGTTCCCTATTGCAAAGGGTAAGGAATAAGGTTAAAGTCTGGATTTCTTTCACTGAGATGTTCTGCTCCCTCCTCAGCAAGTCGCCATGCTAAGCACGATGCAATTTTTTGGTCTTTGCCACCTTTAAACAACAGTCCTGAAACATTAACGAATTCATTGCAGAATGATAATACAGCCACATGAAAAAAGCCATGAAAACTTACAAGAAGTTTAAATAGATAAACTACAGGTCTTATTGTTTGGTGGTCATAATCTCAGTTGCAAGAAGTAAGGATAAAATAGGATTATGAGACCCATGATCAAGTGAGATTGTCAATAAATATTTTTAGTCACTTTTGGATAGAAATTCTGCTCTTGCAAATTATCTTTCCTTCATAACACAACGGTTCATCCCAGACTTCAAAGTGAATTATTTCAAGATGACTGACAGCGCATTTTTAATATATCATGAAAACTATTCAGAAGGAAATAAGAGTAAGATGGAGGGAAAGAAATATTATTTACTGGATTTTAAAGAATAATCTCCTCTGCAGTGCAGATAAGACTATCCTGCTCCTTTTCTTGATAAGGTTATAGAAAGCCTCTTCATTTACACCTTCTCTGTAAATATTATCCAATCTCCTCCTAGCCTATGCTACATTATATACAACTTGAACTGCTAACAGTATTTTAAATTCACTTGTAATTAACCTTTAAGGGATTTTGGTTTGTCCTAACTGTAAAACAAACTTGTCTTAACAACTTTGAGTCTTAACAGCTGTGCTTAGTAAGCCTTGGGATTTCTTTGAGCAAAATAATGCAAACTTCTCATATCTAAGAGTAAAAAATATTACCAGAGAGTGTATCTGTACCACTATTGCACAAGACACCACAACCACTTCTGGATGTTTTCAATGAAAGGTATTTTCTGAGAGTATTTTCTGGGTCAGATTTCTTCTAGTATATAGGCTTTGCTGATTATGGTAACATTAAATCGATCACATAAAAATGTATTAATTCATCTGAGCCTTGAAAAAATGATCTAGAACTCTCTCAACTTTGGAGGGAGGCAAGATTTATATCCAACAGGTATTTTGACACCATCTCTTTCAGGATGCAATGGGAGAGCCTTAAAGAAGAACAGCTTGCAGACACTGCCAAATGCAGGGCCCTGCAAGTTCTCTTTTTGGACAAAAGTCCAGATTTTTTATTTTTTTCCTGCAAGCCAACCTGCAGCTCTTGTGTTCAATTCTACAGAAGCAGAACAAGGGCAAGAGTCTTGCCAGCTTACCACATCAGGCAGAGAAACAGCAGCGTATCTTCTTATATCTTTTGAATATGATTTCACCTGGTAGTCAAAAATTGCACACAGGTTTATCTCAGAGGAGTGATGGTTCCTAGCCCTTCAGGAAGCCTGAACTGCTTTGAAAAATATTTTTAAAACCCCAATATTTAAAAAAGGTTACAAGGCCACAAATTTTCAGCTGAAGAATGGCTTTAGCTGCCATCTCCTCTAGCACATGGACATGAGTATACTCCCCAAAAAGGTGTCATAGTTTTTCGAGATGCCTATGGCCGAAGGGTAAAAAGAGGCTGCAGCACTGACAAAACTGGAAAGAGGAAACTCTGCCAGTCAGCACTGTTATAGAAAATATGTTTGGTACGAGTGCCAATAGCTGAAAAGATGCAGAGAACGAAGGAGCTTGAATACATTAAATACATGGCAATGATATTCATTGGAGAAAGAGCTAGAGATGTATCGCAAAATTGACCTCTAGGATCTGCAAAATTAACATAGGCCATCGGAAAATTAAAGAATGCAAGGAAACGTGGGCCTAGATACCAAAAATGACTCCACGATCCTGATTTTTTTTGTGCTGAACCCTCACTGACACAAACCAAATCTCACCTACTGCTGGCACCCTTGCTCAAAGTGTTGCAGGAGCAATTTCCATTCATGCATTCTGCTAAATGAAAACTTATTTCACATGTAAATGTTGGTAGATTACACTTGATTACCTATTTAATGATGAAACATATATCACTTTAATCTACCGTACAGCTTCCTCCATACCTCAACTTTGTTCATCTTCGCCCTTGCACTGTTGCAGAATCTTTTAATTTACCTAATCAGCACTGTTTGAGAACTTACTAAGCAGCTCATAGTGTCTGATACCCTATTTAACAGCTAGCTTGTCTGTTGCAGAGCAGACAATTGCTGCATAGCAGCAATTATACATAAACAAAAAAGGCTGAGACTTAAAGCAGCTTGATACAAAATTGAAGACAATTTTACCAAAAGATAAAATCCTGATAAAATCATAGGGATTTACTCTAGTTCTGGGTTCTCTGAAAGTCTTTGTAGAAATGTTGGGGAAAAAAAGAACAGCCAAAAAACAGTAAAACCTGTTTAAACATTGAGCACCAACAATTCTCATTTTATGGACTTGCTCAAAACACACCAGGACAACAGTCTGGTTGAGAGAATAAAACAGAACTTGATGTCATTTGACAAAAATTATACTTTCCTTGCCACCTATCAGCGAGATTGTCAGGCAATTTTCCCTTCCAGCCGTTTATTGTTGGATCTAACTTTACTTTCCTATATGCTTTTTCTTTTCCCAAGCGTTGCAGAACACTGGCTTTCATCCCCCCATTGCCTGTTCTCCCTCCCCCCTTAGTATCTGCTCCATCCAGGCAAAGCAGTTTGCTCTCCCTCTTCATGTTTCCTCCTCCATCTCTCCTTTTTATTCCACACCCCCCTACCCCCCATTTACTTCACCCCATCTCCTCTAATGTCAAGAAACAACAAGATCTAAATGATTTAGCATTGGACTCAGAATCTGAAGGCTCATATCCTAGTCCAATCTCTGTCATAACTTTGTTGCATTACTAATTTTGGATGAGTAATCTAATTTCCCTTATGCTTTGACAATTATGATACTTTGACATCTTTGTAAAACACTTTTGCACTTTCTAAATCAAAAGGATTACATTTGTGTTGCCCCCAAAAACCATTTTTTCCAAGATTAGAAGAACCATTTCTTAGCATAATTCACATTGCTAGAAGGTCCTTTACATCCCCTTCATTTCTAAACGCTCATGTTTCATGGCTCCTCTTTCTTGCCCAAACTATTAGTATGGAGACAACAGGCTCTGCTGAAGAAATGCAGTGTGAAGCACAACACCACAACCTAGTCCAGGGCAGACAAAAGAACACACAGCTGGTAGCATTAGTTTAATTGGAAGCCCTACAATGGAAAGAGCTGCCTGTGCTGCCCTGGATGAGCTTGGCATTATCCCAAGCATAGATATTACTGAACAATACGGCTCAAAATAAGACCATCCCCCAAAGGAAAATAAATCAGTGAACAGCAATCTGGGAGAGCTTTCTTTCCATTGCTGCAAACAACAAACATTCAGGGAATGTTCTGCTACTGGGACAGTAGAGTAACTTTTTTTTTTAACATGGCATTGTAGAGAGAGAAGCATTTTCATGAGCCAAAAAAGGTACACATTTAATTATTTTTTTTTTTAAAAAAAAAGGAAAAAAGAGGCAATTCTACTAGACAAGTGAATTGAACACAGCAATTTGAAGAGAAAACAATACTAAGGCTGGATTTGCCATGAAAGAGGGAAATGGACTCTACATCAGGATAAAACAGCTTTGTATGAGAATAAAAGGAAAGCAAGGAAGACAGTATATTAAGTCTGTCAGAGTTCAGAACATCAGTTCCATTAGCAACTCAGCCACTCAAGAAAATCTTAGACAAGTCAAAGCAACTATCACCATTATTATTTGCTAAGAATAGACATTGTGCTTATTTCACTGACACACAGAATAACAATGCTGACAAGAATAAAAATATCAACTACCTTTTATAGAACAGTTTTTTATTTGTAGTTCTGAAAATGCTTTGCCAAGAAGCTCAGCATCTTCATCTCTATTTCACAGAAGGATAAAAAAAAACAGATGTGCCAAGGAGAATTACCTACCCAAGGTCAGAGAGCAAAGCAAGAAAATTGTTTTCCAAGCCAAGTTAAAACATGCAGAAAGACTGAAACTCAAGCCTTATGTTGCAGCTTTTCATTGTTTGTTTCGTGCATTAGTGTGCCATTGAAAGCACTTCATGTTCTGATCCCAATATAACTAAGCTTTATTAAGAGGAAAGATTTGAAAGGCAAGGTGACTTGGCCTACAACAACAGGATTAAGTGACAAAGAGTTCCAGATGCATAGTGACCCAGAGCAAGAACTCTGCTGTTCATGAGAGACGGTGGGCATTTGTCACAATTTTGAGACTCCAGCAGGTATGTAATGGGAAGTGAATGAGGCAAAGAAAAGCAGTGCTGTAGGTGGGAGACAAAATCTTGGTGGATAACACAAAATGCCAGCGGACTTGAGGAATGCATTTTAAGGAGAAGTATTCAATAAAGGAATAATCATTTCCCAAGGTGAATTACAGTGTTCAAGTGAAGGGAAATTGCAAATCATTGAGGCAAGGTGGGGTGGAATAACATGCACAGAAAATTCAACCCCTGAGAAATAAACAATCGAGATCAGGCACTTTGAAGCAAAGCCATATAGTTCCACCAGATTAGGTATCTGGTACCAGCAACAGAGGAATACAGCATCATAGCTCATATTACTAAAAGCATCTTCAACATAGTTTCATGTCTGGCATGCAGGGTGATTTCTCCTAACAACCTCAGGTAAGCTACACATTCACGAACAACCACATAAGATGGTGAAATGCAGAACAGCACATTTAGGAAGGATTGAGGGTGTAAGACTTACATAGTGAATGTATGAATGCAGAAATGTTAAAACAGTGCTAGTGGAAGGCATGGGGATAGAGAAAAAGAGAATTTATAGGTTTGGTTTTTTTCAATGAACAACAATGAAGGAATATGAAGAGTAGAGGGATGTAACCACAGCTTTGAGCTCACAGAGAAGGATGTTAAATATTAGCCGGTAAGCGATGAGGCAGTGAGATTTGTAGTTGGGAAGTAATAAATCCATTTAGACATCAAGGAGGATGATGCCGGGTGCTGCAATGTGAGCATAAACACAGCAAGAAGGCCAGTGACAATGATACTGTAACAGCTGAGGTGGTAGATAGTCAGTGCATTGACAAATGCATCAGTTAAAAGGGCACTCAGGAAAAATCAGCTTGGTGCATGTTACATACAAAGCAGCAGCAGGACTTGGCAGCAGCCTCAGCGTATGAAGAGGAGGAAAGAAGAGAAAATGTGCCTAAGTTTGAGAGTTTATTTTTGCTCTCTTGCTGCAGGAATAATAATGGCGCCGTGTTCCTTTGGTGCCAGTTGCAACCTTTTACTGAGATTGCTTTGCCTTTAATGGTTGCAAGAGATGCCAGGAAAAGAAGGTAATACAACTTTTCTTTTCTCTTGACTTTTTCCAATGTCACAGAAAAAGAAATTTGCATAACTCTGAAATGTAAAATATACATTTTCATTAAGGAGTATTTGGATAACACTGAACACTTAACCTTAATTGGAAGCAGCAGTTGTTCCAAACCATGCACACTATGGTAAAACAGGATTACTGGGAGATATAAAATCCATCTCTCACAATGAAGAGATGTGTCCAACAAAATACGTGGCCAACAGACTATAAGAAATCAATTGACTCAAATTCTATTCAGAGTCCAGGGCAAACCTTCCCTTTGCCTGTGAGTTGCATTTTAGAACCGTATTTCGCCCTGGCAAACACAAAATCATGTGGGGAGGAAAAAACAAGGAATCTCAGCTTCCAAAACTATAGCAGAAGTAGTTTTCCACAGCCTATGTAGAATAAAGCAGCAGTGCTATGTGCAGGGACACTTCATGGAGTGAAGCTGAGCCTACTCGCTCACTTTTCCCTCAAATGTAAGTTACATTTTTCCTTCTAGCTCTCTTACAAATTTAAATTGCGATTTGATCTAAGCACTAGTGCCCACTACATTACTTCAGATACCAGCAACTTCATTTCAGTCTTCAATCCCATGGGCGCAGCATTTCATGTATTGACTGATGTGATTTTCTCCCCTTTCTGCAGGTCTTTCATGAAACACTGCCACAATAACTCCGTACAACAAGACCGTTGACCCCACTACAGCATTCTGCCGTCTTGCCACATTTACTTATTTTGCATTGGTATCACCTCATGACAAGTGATTTGATCTGTCATTACTGGTTGTGAACAAGAAAGGAATTGGGCTTCTTGTGTATATTAAGAGCTCTTGGTTGTGAATTGCAAATAACATGATTCTCTTCAGCTTGCCTTTTCTACATCGCACTGCAAGGGAGGCACAAAATTCAGGAATGTTTTTTTAGATGTCAAATGCCTCTGGGACACCATACCTGTGTGTTCAGCTCCTGTATCGAGCTCTACACCCATGTGGAAAAAAGGTCTCAACATCGCTTAGTTTGCATAACTTGCAGAGATGCCCTGAAACTGGCACTAAAACAAAGTACTACATGCCATCCTCTAGTAC
This sequence comes from Tapera naevia, assembly GCA_033556795.1. Lineage (NCBI taxonomy): Eukaryota > Metazoa > Chordata > Aves > Cuculiformes > Neomorphidae > Tapera > Tapera naevia. Next base: position 10,354,631 of record JAUMJJ010000034.1, on the reverse strand, counting down.
TACAGATACCATGCCATAGGACAGCAAAGAGGCAAAAAAGAGAAAAGAACTGACATAAAGAGTATTCTTTTCATTCAGACACGTCCAACACTTTATGAAAGTAAGGAAGTATAGTTACTCACATTTTAGCACATCTGAAGTATACAACAGATTAAGCAACACATCTGAAAAGCTGGACTTACAAAAAAGAAGTCTGTCTTTCTGCCCAGTAAGCAGTAAAAGGCAAGTCTATATATATGTAAGTGACACTTTAAATGCTCAAGTTTTCTGTTTAAATCATGCATGCACAATAGAAAAAATGCTGAAGTTTCAAAACTGTTTCTTAGGACTGAGTAAAGCACAATTTTCTTAGTAACATAAGCACTGCCAAGGGCGTTGTAGTAATGCCTACATGGTCCTTCTGCCATTGGGCTGGTCTGATGAAAGAAAAGACACTGCCTACCTTTCCCACCACATCTCATTAGTGTGCTGCAAGAGGCTTTCCACAGGAAAAAAAGGAAGAAGGTCAGTTTTCAGAAATTTAATTACAGCTGACTAGCTGCCAAGAGTAAATACTTTCAAAATGCATTGTAATGCATGAGTTTGCATAATTCTAGTACATTATTCTATCATCGATTACTCCATTTCTGCAGAATTCATATAAAGAAGGAGGCTTAAGCTTAGGAAACAGCCCTGATTACATTTCACTAGGTTGGAAAGACGTGAACTTTTCTGTCTTTTCCAACAGTTATGCTTGATCTTTGTCTATGAATTAGTGAGAACAGAGTCAAGCACACTTAGTCATTTATCAAATTCCATACAATCAATTATTTTCCTTTGTTAGCAAATGAATTTCAGACTGGTATATACTAAGACACTGTCATCTAGCTTGCCATTTTCCCTCCCTCCATCCCCACTGCTATTTTGATAACAGCTTATTTTTAACAGTAATATAGTTGATACATCAGAATTTATTTTTTTAGAAACTAGATGCAAGCATTTTCTTATTTGGTACGTCTGCAGCATCCACACACACAAATACATATGCATACACAGAAAATATCACATGGATGTCTCCAACTTCTCCTTGTGAACAGTAATATCATGAGACAAGCTGCACGGGCCAAATGCAGAACCAAGAGAAAAAAGGTAGGCTTCAAATTTAAGAATAGAATTTCCATCGTTTATGGAAACTGCCTGCATTTATAAGCCTCTAAGTCATCCAGCCACAGAAAAAATGTAAGGTCAGTCCTTTGTAAAGCTTCAATTAACACAGGCACATATTAGGTATTAGTACAACAGATGAGCCAAAATCCAGTGATTTTGTCACCACAATAGAAAATGAAATCCTTTTCTAGCCTAAAATTGACATTTGAATTAATGCAGCTTCTATTCCTTGTTATTTTGTATGAAGGCAGAGGAACAATGTCAAATACTACAGAATAAGATGATTTGCACAGAAGTTTGAAACACATATAAGGACTGCCAAATAACCAACCTTCCCAAAGTCAGTCATAAAAAGAGAGCAGGGAGGAAAAAAAAAACAAAAAAAGAGTGCTCTTATTCTCAATGTCACTGCGATTTCTAGACCAAAACCCAAACAGTGTTAAAATCTAGGGTTGTTTAATAAAGAATGGCAAAGGGTTAGTCTAATATCTTCATGCCTTTCTAAGATTTGCAAGACCAGAAACTGGTAGAGCATTTAAAACAGAAAAAAAACCCTAAAATGAAAGCCACTCATCCCTGTTCTCAGACTTTATCAGTTTGAAAAATAAGGACGTGGTCCTGGAAATGCACTAAAAAGCTCTGCTTAAAACTGTTTTCCCAGTAATTACAGTATCACAGTATCATAAGGTTGGAAAGGACCTCTGAGATCATCAAGTCCAACCTATAACCCAACACTAACACCAACACCAATACTAACACCAACCATCATCTAAACCATGGCACTCAGTGCCTCATCCAATCTCCCCTTAAACACTTCCAGGGTCTGCGACTCCACCACCTCCATGGGCAGTGCATTCCAATGGCCAATCACCCTTTCAGTGAAGAACTTTTTCCTAACATCAAGTCTAAACTTTCCCTGAATTATCAGCCTCAACTGTTTCTCGTGCTACGAAACACCTTTTTTTCCTGTTATCTCGTATTTTTTGGACTGCTTGGTATCAATGGACACTTAAGGCATCCCAAGATTCTGCGGTTTTGGGGGCAATCTAAAATTGTGATTTCAATTAAAAGTAAAGGTTCTAAGGGAACTTCCACAGTGGAGGCTGAGAGCTCAGTCCCCTTATATTTCCCTGTGGAGATTCTTGGGAAGGTCCCCAAGTCGACCAAAAGCCAGATTTACAGATTTCATTGGAAAATGACAATGAAATGCACCACAAAAAAATCTTCTGAGGTGGGGTAAACTTTCAGAGGGCTGCAGACCTCAAGGCATCCTCATTATGTCACTTTTTCTAGGATCTGATTCAGCTCTTTCTCAAAAAGAGCTGTTCAGGCCACAGTTAGTTTTGAGACACAATCCCCAGCTGACCACACCTTACTGCCTTGTCTTGTGTATACTGAGACATCAGTGCATTGCATGTTTCTATCAGCTAAACAACAGCTTTCTTCATATGCAAAATTTTTATACCTGGGAGCATAACAGAAATAGAAACTCCTCTGGCTGCAGAATATGTAAACTGCCCACTGCCTTCAGTTTTTGTCTTATTGTTGTTAACAGGAGCTGGCACAGGCTTGGAGACACACTAGCACATCCTGTTGCAGAGCTAGGGACTACTGTTATTTGTAAAGTGTTTTCGCCTTTCATGAAGGAAGACTATAGCACTTTATACTGTTTCAGCAGACTGATACCATTGTTTTATTTTTAATAGGTACAACTGTAAAGGGAATTGTTAACAGTACTACCGTTATGAAAAATAGATCAGACAAAACAATACACTTTATAGAGAACACTGCTCATGTGAAGAATAATAAAATTAGTAGGGAAACTGGTTTAAAATACAAGTTATGACCAATTTCCTGCAACCGAAATAAAGAGGATTAACAATTCTGCAAATCAGAAACATGGCCACTTCGAGTGAGGGGATTTTTAAGTAGTATATCCTTACGATGTTAAGCAGGTCTGGACAAACCAGACCAGGGAAATTTTTACATAAAGACAGACAGCCTGGTACTGGGGAGACAGCCATCTGTGAGACAGAAGAAGGAATTGCTGCCTGGTAAAGATCACTTTTTGTCCAACTTTACCGTTACTTACAGCCAGCCATGCTTCTTTCCACATTCATTTAAAACACCAGCCAAGGGGTACTCCCAACTTTTTATATTTTATTGTTTTCACCCCATAACTTCCCTCTACAATACCACTTGGTTTTTCAAGTTGGTATGAACAGGACGGTGTCACAGCCAGATATACTTCAAATTACGGAAATTTAAATAAACTAAAGACCAGGTCTTAGAAACTGAACTGAGCTAGCACATACCCAAAGCAATCTACATTACAGTGAAAAAATTCCCAACCAGTGCAATGCAGGCACACTGTAGTATTGTGATTACTATGTGTGCCATGCATTTACTCCGTAATATAATATTATGAGAAGGACTGTTATAGATCATAACAATTACATTATGAGTTTTACCAATTCAGGTCAATCAGTACAGATGTATTGAAGGCTATATGACAGAAAGTGGAACTGTAAGTAAGGCCTTGACTTAATTCTTTTTGAGTAATCTATCACTACCGCTAGAGCTGTTCCAGGCCGGATGGGTAAAACCTCCAGCACGGACAAGATGCTGTTGCAGGATTTTAACTGTCATGTTACAGACATAGTGTTTTAGAAGACTTAAGAGAGGACCCCTGTGTAAGTCTTACCAGCAGCTGTCTCTCAAGCAAAGGGCATCAGTTACTCATCCAGCAGGCTGCTGACAGCTTCAAATTCCAGAATTAAATTGGTTCACCTGAATCTGGGCTCATAAACTCTTCTCTTTGCCCACTTGCTCTGCCACAGTGCTAAATTAATTCTCCTTTATGTGATACAACTCTTGCAAGCCAAACATAGGGCCTGCAGTCCTGGGAATTTTTTTTCAGTACGTATAAACTTACAGGAAAACACAACTTTTGTTGCCCTTCTTACTTGGAGAGACTTACCACTTGTGAGCAATATGTACACACATAATCAATACACAAATGATTACAGCAAACATTCAGGATTTAGCCCCAGTTTTCTTCTCTACTTAACACCACCACCTCATGTGTCCCAGTCCAAGGGAGCCTGTTAGTACTCACACAGGAATATACTGAGTGGTGAAACCCTACGTTACTTCTCTGATCATTTCACTCTGCTTAGGTTGTCAAACATGTAATGGTGCAAGGACTGCATGCCAAGGGTCCAGAAGCCTAGTATTCTCCCATCAGAGACTCTGCCCTTACAGTACAGCGATTATGAGAGATATAAGTTTAAAACTTTTGTGGCAGAAAATAACTTGTGCCTCTTGTATCCTGCCTGTGTGCATGAATCACTCAGCTATCATGTAAAAAAAAGGAAGTCTTTAGGAATTCTGTGAATTTAGACTCTCACCACCCTAGCTGTTTTTCAAAAAATCTTCAGACAAACTATTTTGCTTCAGACAGAGCAGACACTTCTTGTCTACCGGAATAAAGGTTTGTTTTTTTTGTTTGGTTGGGGTTTTTTTTTCTATTTTATTATTTTAACCTCTTCTTTTCAGCAGACAAACCAAGAATTCTAATTACACTCAGGCATGAAATCCCACATCATCCAAGCTGTCCTTAGTAGACTGTTGAGAAGGTATATGGAACACATATTCAGCAGGCATTTTGAAGGAAATGAATTACATTTGTTTCACTTCTCTTAAGGGCAAATTAAATGGCACTCAAGTGAGATGGGGCAAATGCACATTGCTACCATTGTAATTCATGTATTTGATCTCACCCTGTTGTGACCTGTGAGAACAGCAAGGTAACTCATTCCCTGTACTGCAGCTGGTTGCAGAGCATTTGACAAATGAAAAAAATTTCACTCTATTCTAGAGCCACAGTGTTGTAATCTTCTTTTCAAAAGTAAATGACATGTTTCTCCAAAATCTACGCACAAACCCCCGATACACAATCTTCAGATTCAATATAAAGAATCTCAATTCAATATAAAGAATTTGAAGGACAAATGTGTACTATTTAATTTAGGGTAGATAATGTTATGAAATAAAACCAGGTACACAACAGGATCTGATGTTTAACCAATATTTTAATTGCCAGAGAGAGTAGTACTTAAAAAGAATTGTCTAAGAGGTCTCAATATTTTTGCGTTACTACTTGTTTGTTTTAAAACAACCAACCAACCAAAACAAAACAAAAAACAACAACAACAAAAATAATCCCAACCCAACTGAAAACCTCTGAGGAAGACAGGAAATGCAAGCAAGACAGTAAAATGTTTGAACATAAAAAGAGAAACCAAAACCATATAAAATGTCAAGGATCATGTCTTAAAATCAAAGCTTTCAAACATTTTACTCCCATTATAATATTCCTTCACCCAAACTAAGGACAATTTTTTGCCATAATAAAACCAAAAATATAAATAGAAGACCCCTCATTTTAGGCATTTACAGAAATCTACCTTGTACCTCCTGAAACTCCACTTTCCTTTTATTCTTTCTTGAATTGAAATTTCCTAGCTGTACTAGTTCACGAGACAGATACACTGACATATTGTTAAGCAAGGACCACAAATGAGTACATACAGCTTTACTTATAAGACAGTGAAAACAGACACTGAATTTAAAGTTACAAGCAAGACAATTCACCTCACCTATATATGCTGAGATTTTAATAATCTCTATTGCTTTGCATCTGAACAAAAACAATACATCTAAAAGATTTGCTGTCAAAAACATTAAAAACAAAGAAAATGACAGTGATCAACTTTCAAATCTTGTCTATGCTCATTAAAAGACTGCAGGTGAAGAAGAGAAAAGTTAAAAGGATCACTAAGTCTTTATTTTTATAGACTGAAAATGCTGCAACAGGAAAGACTAACCACAGTCATTCCACAATAAATTAGAAATAATATTCATAGCACTCATCTAGGATAAGGGGAAGTCAAAAGTTCATGATGCTGATCCAAAAATTACGAAAAATAGAAATAGAAAGGTAAATATTCCACATCTTGTTACCATGTTAAACTGCCTAGTTACTTTGGGGAACACACCCCCATCCATCCCCCATTGTGTATCTGCATATGTATTTCCAAATAAGTTCTGCTGGAGCATGCACAATCGTTCAATTTGTACATATAGTAGAAAACAGTGTCAGTGTAATTCCTATCAGCAACAATTAATTTGTTCTGCGTGGAAAAACTGGGTCAAATTCAAAGCTAGTATATACAACTGGAACTCTATGCTGTTACAGAACTGAAAAAAAAAAAAAAAATCCACTGTTTCATTTGCCCTCATTGTCTTTGGTACTGTTTTCGTAGGGGAAAGCTGCCTTATCCCGTAACACCAGAAAGATAAAAGAACTACTAACCCTAGCTGATAGTACTGCTCTGTATCAATTGGGATTTACTGCTCAGTATCTAAGATTAAGAAAAGCACTATGTAACACCAGTGGAATCATATTAGATTGTTGGAGGCTTCTAACCCTAACACAGAAGCTTCAATCACTCCTTATTATCCATCAAAAAGCAAGGGATAAAAACATCAAGGACATTTTCCTCCTTACTTACCACGTACAGGTCATTTCAGGTTGCTTAGTCATTAGATAAGATCTAAGCCATCAGATCACTCTTAAAATGTCACATTTAATTAAAGCTTTCTTGTCCCTTTACTACTCTGTCATCTTTCTTTCATCAAATGCAAGCTTGGACATTGAACCTCAGAACAGCATTTTTCTTTGTGGCTGCCAAAACTAATCCTGGCATGAGGGATATTTATGTTTGTAAGTGGCTTTGGTATATCCCTAGCCTGAATGTACTTACAAGAGAAACTTATAGTAAGATGCAGCAAATTAATCTTGATTTATTTTTTTTTAATAATGATTCCTTAAATGATTGCAAGGTACTCTCACATTTAATGGTTCATAGCATCTCAAGGACCTGTAAAGAGAATGTTGTTAGAGACCCACATATCAAAACAACTTCAGCAAGTTGAGAGAAACGCAGGTAAGAAAGAAGTGGAGCAGTGAATAATATATTTTTTCCACTCCATTTGGCATTTGTGTAGAGGTTTTGGAGGAATCAATATTCTCAGATTTATAAGAAAAGCAAGCAGGGGGGCCCAAATTTCATGGCCTTTACAGAAGCAGACTTCCTGTTAGTTCCACCGAGAAAACATCAGATCACAATGACAGTCCACATCAGGAGCTACCTGAGAGCCATCACATTGACTAAATAGCTTGGAAATGGAGAACTGTGTGAGTCATCAGCTGGAAAGTGCTAAGAAGCTGTCAAAACCCCCCCCCCCCCCCAAACTCAAAACACATACACAAGACACTGTGTCGTTTTTAGCTAGAAGTGAATATAGAAATAGGTCTTTTAGTTATATTTTTGGTGCTACGAGAAGTGATGTGCAAAGGTGATCTCACTAGCTAGTAGCCCCCTGCAGAGCAAACAGAGCCAGTAACTACTCTTGCTAGCTCAGTGGCCGTGGGGTGATCGGCCATGACGTGCCAAATCCAGCTTCAGGAGGAAAGTCTTCTCTGTGGGAGACAGTGACTGATATTTGACCACAAGCACTATGGTAGCATTATCATAGAGAAAGTAAACTGCATCCCTTAAAAAAGAAAAAAAAGTAAGTAAACCACAGAAAGCTGCATTGATTTTTAGCTTGTTTAAAAGAGGGGAAAAAAGAAACTGAGAAAAAAATTCCATGTAAATGCGTATTAGTTATGAATGCTCTATTGGCCTATCTAGGAAAAACCTGCAAAAATAGCAACTTCTGAGAATGGATGTTGACCAGAGACCAGGTCAATGAATCCATTACAATTTAAGCGCAAGCTGCTCTAGTAGACATGTTAGTTCCCTATTATATTGCATTTGCCAGTTTAAAGGGAGAAGAAAAAAAAAATTAAAAAAAAGATGTTGGAACCAGAAAATTCTAGGATTGGGGTTTGCCAAAGACTCCCAGATGTCTGAGAACCTTGTTTATCAGATGCAATGATTTGTCAAAAATATCCCATAATTTACAGCACATGAGAAATGTTCTCTTTTCAGACTAAGTGATTTCCTAGGAGTAGAGGCATCTAGATTATATATTTTCATAACATCTAGGATGGAAGAAATTGAATTAAAAACCTGTTGCCAAGCCAACATGTACTAACTCTCATCAGGTTGCAATTTTCAAACAACACACCACACCCACCATGATGTGAAATATGTAACAGGTTCCTCACCAGAATGACATAGAAATATTTTTCTTTTAAAAAAGGATTTTGGGGATGCAGGAGAGGCATATATAACCAAGTAAACATACATTATCCAAAAACTTCACTAAAATCAAAGCACAGAAAGAAAACATCCACATGCCAAGAAGAAGATGGCAGTATATCCTGCATTCATTAACAGCCAGCGTATGGCTTGCCAACTATCTGAACTTTTTCCAAATGCTTTAGCTATCTCAAATTTGACTGCAGTCCATTTTGGCTTATTTAAAAATATGTCCTTCCGTTCATGTATACTGCAATCGTTTTGTGAGTGCTAAAGCTAGGCATTACAATTACAACATGCAGTACTCAAGCATTTATGTGCTCTATTTCGTTATTTTTATCACATTCACGCATGCAAGCCTACATCTCAAATCATTCAGACCACATCCATTTCAACTCATTTAAAGCATAGAAAACCTCTATGTTTGCTTCAGAAATTAATACATCCAAGATATTCCTTATTCAAGAATGGGAAACCTTTCTTTAAATGTCTTATTTTTCAGGTAATCTGTGTTTATTATTTAGCTAAATTTGCAGTCACATTAGTTTAGTATGTGAAAGTTGTTTTCTACAATCAAAACACTTCACAGATGATACCAGTCTAGGGTCATTGTCCTACACAAATGTGATTTAGGAGGAAAATACGTGGAAAACTCAGACTATTTCATACTCCATGGAAACTTGTATAGATGAACTAAACTTGTTTTCTTGATGTGGTAGTTTCCCAGTACACTTCCTAGACTAAAAAATTACAGCAAACAAAAAGGTATCATCAGTAAGAGACTTAGTTTCATCACCAAGATGAAGGTTGGAGGAGAAGGTGCTCCACGGAAGACCAGATGTTTCTGGGAGATTGTGGTCCATGAATCCATGCAGGATGAATATCTGATACCTGAAGGCATCAGACTGGGAGGAGAATGGACCCTGCTCTGGATATATTTATAGCACGTTTCCTTGTAGAATCATATTTACTGCAGCACAGTAGCAAGAAACATTCACTTTAATCACGTGTATTGTTACAAATCTCACTTAAACACGATTCTGACATTTTCTAGTAGAAATACTCAGCTCTTCACAGATCTCTTTCACATCAGTAATGGGTTTCAGCAGTGACAAATGATACCCACTGCAGTTTTTTTCTCACTCATCTCACTACTTATTTTCTTCTGTATTCCCCACTGAGTACCCTTTAAAAGTTTGAATCATCTTTTGATATAATAGACAGGTCAGTGGTTCAATAAAAAAATATTAAATCTTGCAGGATCAACTCCAAATACTACTGGAGGAGGGAAAGAGGCATTCAATAGGTGGGATGTCTACACCAAACAAAGTTACCTTAGCTGAAAAGCTCAGATAGTTGGTTTGTTGCTGAAGACAGAAGCTGATTCAAACCTGAAACAATTTTTAAAAGAAAGTATTTCTAGATGTGACAGACTTTAGTTTAGAACTGTCTGTTCAAAACCATAAATATTTCCCAATAGGAAGTTATATATTTTGTTTTGCTTTGCTCACTCCTTATATACTTCTTTTCAGATATGAGGATTTAATATCGGGAATCTGGGTTTTTCGTATTTATAGATCTCTCATTCTAACAGCTAATATTGAAATGCACAACTTTTAATTTTGAAACATGATAGCGACTTCTAAGTTTCTGAAACCACTGTAGAACCAATTTTGTGTATATTTACGCAGAGGTTAGATATTTCCATTTGTTTATTTCTGTTAGCCTATGGCTCTTTTGACATGCATCATTCCAAACAATATTTCCACCAGCTGCCAAATAAGCTTAAAAATGTGCTGCACTGTACCTGACACGATGAGTATCTGTTAACAATGATCACCTAACGAAACAGTCAAACTCTCTTCACTTAGGTGGAACTTGCTGTCTAAAAGTAACTCTTCCTTTTAACAGATAGCGCTTACCAAACATAGAGCGCACTAGAAATACAGACAAGTCTGTAAACAGTATCCATGACCAAATTCCTCTCAACATGGCACAATATGGGTACAAAGGCCCCAATTTCCCTTCTTCTATGTGAATACTCATGAGCTGCCTCACTGCCTGACCAGCTAATTCTCCATATATATTTGATTCAGAAAGAAAAATATGTTACTTCACTGGTGTCACTTTGCTTTAGTCCAGGGCATACATAGTCGTGACAATAAATGCAATCTGGAAAGTATTTGGCTAGAGACAGACTTGGTAGGCAAAAGTAGATAGAAACAGAAATCAGCCAACAAAGCTGTTTAGAGTCCGGTTTCTGTATTTCAACACAACAAATCAGTAATAATGAATGTATTAACTAGGTGTATTATAACTATTGAAATGTTTTACGACTGTTTAACTTGGTGTTATTAATGGTATACAAACATATCAATTGTCATGAAAAATGCAGTTTTTCATGAGTGGGCTGAAGCACTTGGCAGAAGATGAAGATTCATAGATAAAACTTAGTTCTACTGAAGGCTAAACTCCCCTGCTTCATAAATTCTATTTATACGTGGTGGTGGTATTTATTCCCACCCCATTAGCCACACAGACCACTCTGTGTTCCTTTGCACAACTTTTTTGATGCACTTGGAAAACCACCTTCTCTCCCTTATTTGGGCTTTTATCTGATCCAGGGGAACACAGACCTCATAGGGAGAAGAATTCCTATTGTACATAGGCAGTCATTCAGGGTGCCCAGACAACCTACCTGAAGCTGCTATAATTGGGAAAGAAACTCCTTAATTGTCTAAAGAAGGGGGTTGATAACCGTTCATCAAAGCACACTGGGGAAAGAACCCCCATTTTTAGAATGCAGCGATCCAGAGCACTTAAGCACTCCCCCAGTGTTTTTGTGGTCCTCTGTGTCTGGGAAGAGGCCCTGTCATCGCTTGAGAAAGAGAGTGATGATCAGTCAGTAGTTCTACCAGTGTGTCAACTTCCAAGTGCAGACAAAGTGAATATTAAAACACCAAAGTGAATATTCAAATATCTTATGAAAGCCAGCTACCTCAAAACCCTATAATATGCGATTAACCAGAAGGCTCTTCGAGTTCTTCTGGATTGCAGCAGGCTGGGACCAGTAATCTCCACTTGGTTTGGGACACCTCTCAGGTATAATGTATGATCTAATTTGCTAATACAGCAAATGAAAAGGCCTTAGGCAAAGTTATCTCCCCCTGAGAGCCAACCACTGCTTGTCGGTAATGCTAGTGCATTATATGTGAGTATTCTTACTAAACCTCAAGAGAGAAACTTTCTATCTGTCATGACCTGTATTTCTCTTATGCTTACATATTGATATACCTTTGTGTACACATATATCTCCATCTCTCTGTGCTTGCATATATACTTATCATACCATGTAGCAAATAGAATTAAATCTCATTATTTTAAAATCTGATTGTCTCTGATTAATTTAATTATAACATATATTGAACAACTTTTAATCAATTGATGATTAAGCATTAATAGGAAGTTAATCATATTACCCTAATACATTCTAAATTGTTGATAAACCAGTTTCATAAATTCCTATCTATGACTTCCTATTAACAATCTCTCTTTTCTTAGAAAAGAAGAGGCTGTTTGCTTACTGTTAGACACATATATTAGGAATGTAAAACAGTGCATAATCACCCCAAAGTACACCTGAAATGCCAGATTCTGCTTCTTGTTTCAGTGTCATCAGAAATTTGACTTAGTTGCACATCAGTTATTCAGGGTAGAAGAGAAGACTTGTAAACTTTCTTTGCTTCAGAATTTTAATGTTTGCCTCTCCCTTTTTACATCAGTGTAATAAATGCATATGTATTACGCACACACAAACATGTAGTATGCACCTAATGTGCATTTAGTATATAGAAGTCTCTGATGACGGATAAAAATAATGCAAGACACAACAGAACAGGCTAAAAAGTCAGGGTAGCACACAGCCTTATGAAAAGTAGAGTCAGGTCTGAAAAATCCAAGATGTTTTAGCATAATATAACTCCTTTACTGAAATGCAGCTTTACATTGCATTTTTTATGCTGAAGATCTCCCTATAACGAAGAAATATACTTTTTACATGGTACAAAGCTATGAAATACAAGAAGTTCATGGGAATGTTAGCAATCCTTCCAATACCTCTGGAAACAGTAATTTACTCATTAAATAAAAAAAAATCTAAAATTTCACCATCGTTTTTCATCTCTGTTTCTTTCCCCTCCCCCTCCTTCTACTTTTTAATTAAAGCTTCTAAGGAGAACTGATTGAAAGGTCTTTTATCCTCTTATTTCTTTTTTAATTCTTTACCTCAGTCCTTTTATACTCCTCCTTAATCATGAATGCAAATAAAATTCGAAGTGCAATCAGCAGCTGCCTAAGGAGAGCACTGAGCTCTGTTGCCATGGGAACAGTCAAGTCAGTCCTTGACCAGAGGAAGACTCACACCTACCTTTTTGCTTTATTCCCTTCACCATTCCTCACCCTTTGCCAGTTTCAAACCACACACGCTTCCCTGGAACAAGCAATATCTGACAACAAATATTTGCCACTGATCTAAATGACAAATGATCAGCAACATGAAGGTCTTTTACATACAAAATCAACCACCAGCATAATGGCTTCTATGCTGGTCCTCCACATTGAGCATCATCCTCACGGTACAGGGTCTGGGTCCTGGCTGCCTAGAGATAACCACTAACCCCACTCAGACTCTGTATCTCTACAAACAGCACTTCCTCTGTCAGAAGTTCTACATCTTTTTCACTTCAACATTTAGAGAAATTACCCAATTGCCTTCCTATGAAACGTCTCTAGAAAGTTCTAATCGACCTGGTAAAACAAACTTAAAGGTTTCAAGACAGAGAAAATTTCAGATACGAATACAAAAATTCACATAAACTCATGACTTCTCCTCTATTCTGAGTTCATCTGTCAAACTGCATCACCAATTACATCAAGAGTGCCCATCACATTTTAGATGCAGTTAGAAACAAACAACGCTGCCGAAGTTACAGAGCTCTAGATTTAGTTCAATTATTAACAGGAGATGAAACCAGACAGACATTCCTGCAACATTATAAAGCAAATGCTTTTAATTCAAGACCCGCTTCCAACCACCTTTATATTGGTGTCACTCTAAGGAAAAAGAAGAGCAAAGTATAAAAAACCCTGCACAGACAGGGCCATAATGCTGTTTCTCCAGGTCTGACAGTGCCCTCATAGAATCATAGAATGATCTGGTTTGAAAAGACCTCTGAGATCATCAAGTACAACCGTACCTGTTCGCTTACTAAACCATGTCCCTAAGAAACTCTTCTACCCATCTTTTAAACACGTCCAGGGACAGCAACTCAACCACCTCTCTGGGCGGCTGTTCCAATGCCTGACAACCCTTTCAGTAAAAACATTTTTCCTGACGTCTAATCCGAACCCCCCTTGGCGCCATTTGCAGTCATTTCCTCTCATCCTATCACTTGTCACTTGCAAGAAGAGACCAGCACCCACCTCACCACAACCTCCTTTCAAGCAGTCATAGACAGTGATGAGGTCTCCGCTTGGCATCCTCTTCTCCAAGCTAAACAACCCCAGTTCTCTCAGTTGCTCCTCGTAGGACCTGTTCTTCAGCCCCACCACTAGCCTCGTTGCTCTTCTCTAGACATGCTCTAGCACCTGAATGTCCTTCTTGTACTGAGGGGCCCAGAACTGAACACAGTACTCAAGCTGCGGCCTCATCAGTTCTGAGTACAGGGGCATAATCACTTTCCTGGCGGTGCTGGCCACACTGTTTCTGATACAGGTCAAGATGCCATTGGCCCTCTTGGCCACCTGGGGCACACTGCTAGCTCATATTTAGCCGATGCAAATCAACACCCCCAGGTCCTTCTCTGCCAGGCAGCTCTCCAGCCACTCTTCTCAATGTCTGTAATGTTGCATGCGGTTGTTTTGTCCCAAGTGCAGGACTCTGCACTTGCTCTTCTTGAACCTCATTCCCGCTAGTTTCAGCCCATCAATCCAGCCTCTCCAGATCCCTTCCTTCAAGCAGATCAATACTTCCACCTAGCTTGGTGTCATCTGCAAACTTACTAAGGGTGCCGTCGATCCCTTCATCCAGATCAATAATATTTCTGTGGAAAGAGTTTAATCCACTGTTTCCAAAAAAGGGTGTGGAAAATGATATTGGATTGTTTCCAAAAATCCCCAAACAGGGCTGGTTAAGATGCACCTTAGATAAATTACAAAAGATATGAAGAAGTGGAAGTATCTGATAACGATGGCCAGTTTTGTTTTATTTCTATATGCTTCACCATAGCTGGAGCTTTTGCCCCGCATTTGATAAATACCTGACTCTTCATTTGTTTTTTTTTTGGTAAGTGCACTGGGACTCAACAAATTCTAAACATGCTAGAATCACTCAGCACTAATTAGGTTTTTCAATAAATAAATAAGAAACCCTGTTATCACACAAATTGAGACAGAATCCTTCGGGGCTGGCCATTGTCCTGACTGAGAAAACTTAAAGGACCTACATACAAACATATACATACATACACACACACACGTACACACATACACCTAAATCCACATTCAAGAAAGTAAATAAAAATTAAAAAAAAATACAAATAATAATAATAATTCATTTACTTTCACCTTTATCAGGAAGCTACATTATAAATGGCCAAAATCTAGAATTTCATGCTTATTTAAGACAGTTAATTGCACTTTTACCCCTTGGCACTTGTTGAATGCATCTTCATTAAGTCGAAATTTCAGTTAAAATGTCCCAATTAGGCCACAGTTGTCTCCATTCACTCTGATTATACCAATCAGTCTCATCAGAGATGTTCCACTGATGTCCCAACTGTAGTAAGTCTGTTCTAATGAAACAAAAGTAAATCACACAGGATGCCACTGCACACCTTTGGGAGAAGGCAAAACTGAAACACACCACATTCCCGTGCTGACTGAATTTCATTCTGAGACATTCTCAATTATATCTCCGGGAACAGAGAGAACTAGTTTGCTCCTTCTTTTTAAATTGTGAGGTGACAATTAACTGTACACAATTACTTTCCTATAATATCTTTATTCTTCTTCCAGTCACTTGACAGCTGAGTACAGCACACCACACACTTGTGAGACAAAAAGGTAAGTCCTTGAACAGAACCCTGTGCTTTCTTACACTTCATATATATTAAGAAACTCGAAGGCCCTGAAGTATAAGCAAAGCTTGACATTCAAAATGCTTGGCAAACATTAGCTACATAAAGTCTATGAAGCATAGTATATGTTCTGTGTTATGGTTGTAGACAGTATTTTTGGCTGGCAATTGTAAACTTGTTTTGTTTTTTTGGAACATCCACCATGGGAAGAAACCTTCAAAAGCTTATTTTGGATGTTTATCTTATTTTTACCAAAGAAGACAACAGATAAAGCATCACTAAAAGAACAGAATCAAAATAGGAGATAAATGAAAGATAACAAACAAGAAAAAGAAAAGCAATCTGAAAGGAAATTGCTCTGATACCCTACTAGGACGACACCTGTTTTGGTACTAGGTCTTCCTAGCTTTATGTCAGATGCTTACTCAAAACAAAAATAACATGCGCTATCATAAGGCTTGTTATAAACATGAGCAACAAACCATAGTGTAATCTAGAAGATTCATCTAACATTTTAGTCTCTTACAGACAGCCATTTTCTTGATTAAGACAGACAGATATTTTAAAAAAATACAGAATGTTAATTAAAGAGAATGACTATAAATGGTAATGAGAAATAAAGGAGTAAATGGGAACTAAAAAGAGCGTATAACTTCATTCTTACTTTCTGTGATTTGATATGATTCTCAATGAAGGAAGTATGGAATATCATGAGTATAAAGGACTCCTTGACATGGTCAGATTTCCTGTTTTCTGGCAGAGTGGTGAAGATGGGGTAAAAGGTGAAATAGGATGAAAATACCTTTTAGCTTCCAGTTTTTACCTTAAAAAAACCTCAACAGTAATGCACTAGCCTTTCTATACATACTTAGTTTGTTGAGGCAGGGCTAAACTGAGTAGTTCAAACTCTGTTAACACTTGGTTAAAAAAAAAAACAAAACCAAAACCAACAACCAAACAACAAACTACCTACCTCAGAACAACTGGTAAGTGTGAAATAAATGGGGGCACTCTGCCCTTCTCTTACAGCCTATGATTCTTTTCTCGAACATTAACCATGACAAAAAATTATGTCTGTACCTACAATTATGTCAACACTGCCTCTGGAGGGCCCATGAGCTCTTTTTCTCTCTAACTGTTTATTGTGTTGTATATTTATAATTCATGTCCTTTAATTACACTAATATATTTTATCTGAAGGTTGCTGTTGTTGGGCTTGGCTTTTTACTCTAATGCCTGCTTAATAAATTTTTTCAAAACCAAACCCATATGCTCATGCCTCTTTCCTAGGTAATAAAATTTAAATCGGGTTCGCTTGCAGTTATTTGGGAGCCTCTGTTAGCACTGGACATTTTATGCTCTCGTGAACGTAACATGGAGCGCACACCCAGCTCTTACAATGTGTTTTATCATTCTGTTGCTGTACATTCACTAAAACCAGCCTTGTGGGAGGACATAGAAGTTACCTACACTACAAGAATGCTGAGAAAATCACCTCACACAGAAGCTTCAACTGGATGATAATGACTAGCAATTTACTCATTCTGTTTGTGCACAGTATCTAGAAACTAAATCCCTTACAGTACTTTGCATCCCAGTCCCATTGGTTTGAGGCACAGACAAGCTCTTGAGTTGTTTCTTGGTCTGAGAAAAGGAGATGTTTTCATTTGAACCAATGAAGTCCCAAGACTTCACTTAATCTTATTCAAGAAGATTAATTCACATGCCATTTAGCTACTGCTGTAGGGGCTAAACTTTTCAAAACTTAAGTTCTGTGTGTAGAATTTTTTCCCTTTTTTTTTTGTTATTTACTTGCACAAGACAGATTTGAAAGATGCATCATTCATGTCTACTGAATATTTTCTTATGTCCTGTAAACTTAAAGTCAATATATGGGGCTGTTTTTAGAACTAATCTCTGCCTTTAATATTTACTACTGCTGTGTTATGGCACGTTTCCTCTAGAAATGTGTCAAAACTATTTAATATTGCTGGAAGTAATGTACAAAGATGTATATTCATGATTTTTTTCCATGCATTGGGATGGTTATGAGGTGAATAGAGAAAAAATATTCTATACTTTTTAAAAAATAATATTTTAGGCTTAACTGTGCTGTGCCCTTTTCAGGTAGTTTCAGTTCATTTAAATCTTACATAAATATTTACGTATTCCCATTATTTTTTTAAAAGAACAATCTATTTTCCCCTGTAAAGTGTAATCAAAAAAATTCTCCATCTTGCATCAGAATATGAGGGGATCTGTGAAGAAATCACTCTTCAAAATGAAGTCAGGATGTAATAATAATTACAAAAAAAAGCATTTTAGTATGTATTTTTATGAATAAGATGTCAAAAGTCACCTCACCATTAAGTGTTCTGTATCTTCAATTTTAACTTCTGAAACAGTGTTGCTTTCCCTGTCAGTACCAAAATAAGCCAGTTACTCTTTTAATCTAATAGCTTTCAATTTTTCTCTTGAAATCAAATGTCACTTTAAAAGCAAAGGCTAGTCTGATGAAAAGTTATTTTGTTTTGTTTTTCCTTTCTGATCAAGCATGCCTGCAATTCCAACATGAAATTATCTTCACCCTTCAGAAGTCATTTACATTAAATGGATTGTTTTAAAAATAATATATCTGTTCTTCTGACTATGAAGTGTAAAGAGGGATGGTACAGCAGTCAATTTTACAGTGTAAAAGAACAGTGCATAAGGTACTGAAATGCTTTAGTTAACAAAGAACTGCAATAATACTTCAAACAACATAAACCAAATTGCAAGGTCAAATTAAAAAAAAAGAAACAAAACCAACAAAACCCAACAAAACAAAAGACACTAAACACTCAATTTCAAATCTGCATTTGGCAACTACTTATCTGACTGATTCACAAAAAAATTGTACCTTCCATTTCTCTCTTACGGCTGAAAGCTGCTTCTGTATCAGATATCATTGCCCCTTTCACCTTCCCCAGAATTAAATGGAATGAAAATATACTGCATATCGATAACTAAGACAGCTGATAATCAATACAACTGTAAAAACGTTAGAACCCCTGGCAAAGCAATATGGGGTTTCATTTCCCTTTCTGGGAGTTGGGAGCTACAATAAGTACAGCCAATTGCAACGCAAATAGCTTAAGTAATTAGTTTTAAAAGTCTACTTCATTGAAATTAAAATTTTTCAAGTCACTTTTGTAAGTCAGGGTTGGGTGGAATTACTTGATATAAAAGTACATTTTAGGACACGTGAGTATCATAAACAAGTTTGGGGCATTTAAATGGCTTTTATATACCCAGAACTATTGCTAGTTTGTCTCATCTTGTGTTCACATGCCCTCAGAAGAGAAAGTGCTAATCTATGGGGGGAGAGTGATGACACAAAGCAATTTATTTGCATCTTGTTTACTGGGACAACAGAAACTGTTAATATTTTGCCATTGTGGTTGCCTTTCTAGGTTTCTTATTTACATGCTTCAGTTGTCTTCTTTAATGACAAAGTTAGTCTCTTAATCAGCCAGCAATGCCCACGTTTGAAATGTTATGAATCATATTGTTTTTAATGGAGATAAAAGAATGGCACAGCAAAATAAAAAATAAGTTGTAGTGCCTCCAAAAAAAGGAATATATAACTCAGTATCACTCTTAGCAGATAATGACTCATTACAGCCATACTCATCTTGTTTTAACTGGAAATTAAAGCAGTATTTAAGCAATACAAATAAAACTTTCATTACAAGATGAAGAAGTTAGAAAAGAACTAGGACCCTGATGACAAATAAAAGACTCTCCTTCACCACAAAAGGAAACATTTTAACTTTCATCCCATTAGTAAGTTTTCCATTGCTTGCAAAATTTCTTGACATATCTCCATTCCCTAAAAACTATGTTCCAGAATAAAGCACTTCATAAGCAGTAGAGTTATGTTAACACCTATTTCCATAGTAAGGCAGATTTTTGCTTCTCTCCACTTAACCTGGAAGCATAGGAGGAAGTTACCAGTGAGAACATAAATGAACATTTTTATAACTAATTAAGGCACGCTAAAACAATAAAAGGATGAAGAAGTGAACAAATTGACAAACTACCATGGCCACTAATTTGCAAAGTGAAAATGCAGTAGTTTCACACTGTAGTGTAAGAAGAAATAATTTCTGGTTCAAGGAACAGAACTGACTCTGAGCACCAGGCACTGAATTCAGATAATTTTTGAACTATTTGAACTAAATAGAAGTGGTGTTCTCTATTAAATATTCCTGACGTAGCAAAGCTTCCATGTACCTGTCAGGATGCTCTGCTGAATCAGGCCCTTTCAGCACTTACAGTCACTTAGAGTACTGGTCTATATAAGGAAAACAAGCATTTGAAGTTATAAAGAACTAAATGTTACCTGGCATATTAAGAAAAGAAAATACAACCAAAAGTAAATCTTTAAAAGCACTAGAAAGGTTATTTTCCAACAGTCAAAACTCTTAACTGCTGCTGGAAGTTATGTAACCATCATTTAAACATAACCAATTACCTGCCATGGAGCTTTTAGCCATAAACAATGCAATACTTTACCATAGTGCAAATATATCGCTTCACATTTCTTTTATACTGTCTCTTCTATGCAAATATATCTGTGCTCTTCTGCTGTAGTAGTACATGATGAAGAGTGGCTCAGAGAAACAGCTAAATCTCCTTTTTAAGGAATTGATATGTCTGTAGGCTTTGGTCTACTCTGCGTTCACCAACTCCAGAAACATTTTTCCTCTACATATCCAGTGTATAAAGGATTAATACACTGATTTGATTTTTATCTACTAATCTTATAGTTTCTGAAGTTTATACATTTAATTAACCATCTTGGAAGGTTTCCTTTTCATCATTTCCCATGCTGACCCTTAGCTCCGCTTACCGACGGCATCTGTCAGTATAAATGGTTATGGTAATAGTCAAGGGCGATAAATGACAGTTCTACCTCTCTCTGACAACAAGAAGTTATTTTTTGGGGGGTAAGGAAATACTAAGATAGGTACTACAGGCTTGTATTTCCCAGTTTAAGACTGAGTGATTTTTCAGGTTTTATTTCTTTGGTTAGTTAGTTAAGGCAAAAGAAGTCACTTCTAACTTCACCTCTAATTTTACGAATGCTGAAGGTATAACTCTTCCTCAACCCTTTAGAAACAGATCCAGCCTCCATGGCTTAACTCAAGAGAATGAACTATGCACTAGAATAAAGAAGAAATATTTTTCTACTCAAACAACAAAACAAGCACCAAATCTGTTTGACAGATTTGAATTCTCTGAGTCAGAAATACCTTCTTTTAGGTGTTATATGAGGAATTCTTTGAGTACATCTTCACCACCCTAGACCAACATCCTGCTCAAAGGAAGGACACAACACAACTTTGTGTCAAAATGATATTCACATTTATACTCTGTTAGACAAAATGTAAGCCTGCACAAGCCCAGTAAAATATCTGCAGGGTATTGATAGACAGTGAATTGCTTGAGGTAAGAATGAATACCTCAGAAATTATGGGTTGGCTGAATATTTTGTTGAAGCCAACCTAAAACCAGAGTCACTTCCCCTACATACAGCATGGGAACACCCTTTGTAAACAGTGATGCTATTATATGTGCAGTTCTTAATGCTTTCCTCGTTTATGTTTGATTTACAGATAAAAATGTTCTGCAGATATTTCCAGCTGTGCTCCCTTAGCAGATTGTGTGATGCAGCAATCTGTTTGAGAGCAGCTGTTAGTTCACATGTAGTTTTATTTGAATCAGTGTAAAATAGAAGCTTGTTACATGAATAATACATGCTTTCTTTTTGTCCTATTCTGTTAGAAATATTTATCTATTTAATTTAGTTTTACATGGGAGGTAGTTTTATTTTTAAATAAGAGTATTAAAAAATAGTCTAGAATTTATTTAGACTATTTTAAAATTAAAATAATTTTCAATTATGTATTTTAAGATTCTGAACATTCCATGTAGTCTTTTTGGAATGTGTGGATTTCATTTTGGTCAGAATAGAGTGTCAAGTAACATTAGGTTAAGGGAATCAGAAGCACAACCTTTCCACCGAAAGACTTGTAAGATACATTCGTAAATACTTTTCAAATGTGTTCAGTCTATACTTTGTTTGAAAAACCCACCTCCTTGCCAATGATCAAAATGATCAAACGCACAGTATGCTTTTAGATTTATATGCAGAAATGTTTCATCTTCAGTAGCAATGGTAACTGCATATGACTTGAGAAAGTTGTAAACAATTACTGGCTAATTCTAAATATCTAGGGAGATATTAATGATGATCTGTTTTCCCAGTGTCACAACTGCAAATCAACATATAATTTCACTTGAAATAAGTAAGCCATAGGAGACCTCTGAGAGAGGTTTTAAAGTGTTTAAATCCTCTTAAACTGGATTCATGCCTGTCACTTCCTAACGGGACTGACCCTGACCTTCAACACTCAGTTATGCTTGTTAATACAGAGAGGTCCTCATTATACAAGGCCACTGATCTCTCCTGTAACTGCCCTTGGTTTTCAGTCTCTCTTATCATATTCTGCTACTCCAGCTGGAGAAACAATCCAAACAGCTGTGGGCCATTTTCTATATTCCTCCTGAATGCTTTCAAAAAGGCTCTGTTTTGTAGAAAGCATCCACTCTATTGGTGCCTTAATTTCTGTCTTTTTTTTGTCTTAGGTTTCCATCTTAACCCTGGCTTTTTACAATTTATGTAGAATTATTAAAATACTTTTCTCCATTGTTCCTTCCTCGATTGAAGAAATGTTTTCTGTCAACCACACAGATTTTGTGTTTGTGCGTGCTGGGAGGGACGTGGTGTTGTCGGTTTTGGGGTATTTGTTTGATTTTTAACATCCTTTAAGTGCTTCAATGAGTTTGGTTAAATATAACTTAATTCCATGCTTCCACTCGCAGCTGCTGCATGTGAAGAGTAGCTGAACTCAGGCCATCTCCTTTATTTTTAAAATTAAAGGACAAAATTTTTCATAAAACATTTTTAAATGTATGGAACACTACCTATTTGTATAAATGTTATTTCTCAAAACAGCTGCAGAACTGAGGGTGAAATTAAAACATAACCTTTACTGCATCCGCATTTACCTTTCTTCTAAATGCTGTTTCTCCTCTAAATGAAGGAACGATCCTATATGTTTAATCTCAGACACACCACTTGAGAAACACCAGGCCAAAAGAAAAAATATATCAGTGTTTGAAAACACTTCAGCAAATCTGCAACCAAACACAAAGGTCAGCATCCTATTCTTTCCTACATGAGATAAATTATAGCTTTATCTGATTTCATCAGGCATTCTCCAATGTTTCTTTTATTTTTTAAGATCTCTATTCTGCCTCTTGCAATTGCAATCGCTCTGCTATTCATGAGATTATATCTCTACCAGCTACAGCCTCACCAGTCTTTTCAAAGGCTCCCAGATATTTTCCACAGATACAGAGCACCAACCATTTGTCACTTTTCTGCAACAGCTGAACTTTCAGATCCATTACAAAAGGAAGCAGCGATAAAATAAACAAGATATGTCACTGGTTTGGATTTGAGGAACTAGATTTTGCCACCCTGCCAAAAAGCATTACTATTCCCTCAGAAGATAACCAGGCTATTCAAAAAGCGTGAGACCACTTACGATGAACAAGGGTTAAGGATCAGACTCACACATATATGTACTACAACACACAGAGACCCTTTCAGTTACTGAATTCCCATTCTTACTTTTCTCTCATATTCATACAAACCATGCAATGTCTATTTAGCACACTAGCTGGTTGTAGAGTCTGCCATCTTTTCATATGTCTCATTTGTCTTCAGCTAGATTTTCGAATGGGTTTTAAAGAGACATTAACACACTACTCTGACAAATATACCAGACAGGTTGGACCTGGTTATGGCATCTAAATTCGATAAAAGCATTAACTTACTCCTTACTTCACTGCCTAATGAATATATTTATCTGCTTCTGCTCTGTGCTTCTTCCCTCCCAGACAGCGGGGAGTACACCAAGATGAGTACAAAAGAGTCCCACTTTTTGAACTCACTATAGCTTGTTGCCTACGGAAGTTCCCACTGCTTAAAGACTATTTTGTGTCTTTAAAAACTCTGGGATGATTTCATGGACTTTTCCCCACTCATTCAAGTACTGTGAGAAACAATGAGCAAATAAATGAATAATTCATAATTTATCTTCTTTATAACTCATGATTTTCAACAACACAACTGTATGCTCCTCAAGAATTCTATTCTATTTAAGTTCTCTATGCCTAAAAATTGCAGAGTTTAGCTAATCTGAATTTCAGCTGACCATCTTTTCAACAGTGCTGTGTTCAAAAAAGTAAGTCACAAAGCCTCAGCTGAACCCAACTGCATTTATATACTGCCACTATGGATTTTACATTCCATTGAAATATCTATAAAAAGCCTTTTATCATTTGATAACAGTGAACCTTAGGCTAGCAGCAAGAAGCTGGTGTGTTCAGTTCCCTGTCCCTTCACTGTTTCTCTAAGGAAATGCACACCAAAATAAATGTAAGAGATAGAACGGCATGATAGCAACAGTCTATTGACATCACTAAGAGTGATGGGAAAAAAATGTATTGGTAACTTCATTCAAATAGTGAAGGAAAAGTGTGAATTAAGCTAAATGGAAGTAGTCAATAAATCAGAATAATATAAGGTTAGACATGAATATATATACCAACAGAAAAAATTGGAAGGCAGACAGAAAAATTAATACAAGAGAGCTACGGTTTATGTTACTGAGGACAAAGACAAGTCAAACGTTTTTACTAAATTCCTCTCTCGTACTTACTGCTGATTCTTTTTGTCATAGTTCTCTAACTGCAGCATTCAGCAGGCATGAGCTTGTAGAAAGCAATCTGTAGTACAGTGAAGCAGACTAAATGCCCAAAGCCCCTGTTTTCACTTTTCAGAGCAGTTTTCCAAGCCATTTCTTATTGGTATTAAAGATATAGCTGCTAAAAATGACTGAAAATTAGTTTTAAAAAATATGCTTCATTCAAAGTGCTCAGGAAACATGACATCCTCAAGAGCCAGAATAAAAGAAGAGTTATCACACTTAGTCCTGCTCCGTTTTTCAAAGAAAAGGTATTACATTTTGATTCCTGGCTCCGAATATATCTTCTGGTTGTGGATCTTATGAAGCCTTATGAGAAATTATTAACAGGATTTGAAGGCAGATGAACTCAAAGTAACAAAAATATTGTGGACCAGCTACTGCACAGACTGACTGACGATTGAGCTGAAAGACACCAGAGAGGCTCAAGAGATTTTTGTGCCCTACAGTTCAGATTAGACCACTGACACTGACCGTCAAACAAATTTAAATTCTATTATTCATTTCTCACCTACTCTCACTTCTTTCCTATCTTCTATTACTCATCAGCCAGTTCTGTTATGAAGTCAGATTCCTTCTAAAGAGCATCATGACTTCCTAAACTTTGAAAGACAAGTATGCCCATTTAATCAAATAATGCATTAAAAAATACTGAAATGATCTTAGGAAAAAAACCCCAAACAGCCCTCAATATCAGCCACATGTGAAAGTGTCCTGAAATACAGCTTGACAGACCTTTACTATAGCATTGGGGCTAAGGGGTATTCCCCCCAACCTTGTTAGATCTCTATATAGGTTCCCTTCAAACCTCCATCTCCTTTATACCTGAAACCGCATCTACGCCACTTACACACCCATCCATCATATTTCCCAGATCTTGCAAGAAGCTAACTGATGCACGGTTTCAAAAGGATAATGCAAAGATACGATAAAGACCAGGAAAATAAGGTGCTAAAGCAAATTTTTGCTGCTTCCTGCTTTAAGAAATGATCTGATGCTCCTCCATCTTACGCACTCCACTGAAGAAATAATAAAAAACCCAACACTATTCTGACAGCTCAGTTTGGGAAAACACCTGGCTATTGTGAGTGTGAGACTGAAGGAGGAGTGGTTACGGTTGACAGAAGGAAGCTAAAAGCTCTACAGAATTACTTATTTTCAACCTTCCTATAATTACCAGGCAATCCAGGATACATCAATAGATTCTCATAAATAATTTTAACTAGAGGCAGAACTGGCTGTATATTCTACACGATACTGACTGAGCACAGAAATCCAGACCACTTTATCTGACCTAGGAATAGTAGTGGTGCTGCTGCTTCTCCCTTCCCTACGTGTTTTAGGAAAACATTCGTAGTTGAACAAAACACCCAGCTGCCACATCCTTGCCAGAAACAGACCACCTCAATTCTGAACTCAACTCTTAAATCCATGTCATAGGTTCAGGTCTGCTCCACAGCAGCCGAGGGACATATCCCCCTGCTGTAGCCTTTGCCATTTGTCTGCTGCAGCTAAAGTGTAAAGATCAATGTCAAAGGGAATATCTCAGCAAGTAAAGAGGAGATGATACTGGTTTCATTTCTAGTGGCAAGATTCTGCCACTCTGCATCAGAAATAGTCATGCCTTTTTACCATAAAAGACCACGAAACCATACACAAGCTCAGGCACAGCTTGTGGCAGAACTCTGCTTTTTGGGAAGGTCAGTGAGAGATATGTTCCTGCAGGCTCACACAGATGCACAGGCTCACAAAATCCCCATTTACATTTTTTAAAAGGATTTCTTACAGCTATGCTCACAAATAGAGAGATTTAATTTTTTTTTTTTTACTACACAGTAGTAACACTGCAAAGCTATACACAGTCTAGAGCAACAATTACCAGAACCTGCAAACTAGCTTAAAATCCATATTCTCTCCCAAAAGTTAATTTAGTTAAGTTCTTAGAAATGTTCCTGTTCAATAATTAAATGGGGTATAAAAAAAATAATGAAAGCTGACATAACTGCAGTGCTAAAATAATTCTGCATCTGCCCAATCAACTGCTTGGCAATCAGTCAGATGCTACATTTTACTTAAATGCCTGTATCACAACACTGACAATATCCCTGTGTACCTTTCTCCTTTCTTTTCTTTTCATCCTACATTAGCACCAAAACTCTCAGAATACCTCCTGTGGTTGATCCCAATAGTTCAACATCAGCTTCTCAGTTGTGATTACTATATATTATTCCTGGATCTCAGCCAACTTGAAATTATGTAGAAAAGTGCCATAGACAGCAATGAGAAAATGAGACAAGCACATGAATTTCACCTTAGTATATAAGGTTACGAATGCACCACTACATTTTATTACAACATGAATTACTTTCTCAGCTATAGCACAGCCTTGTTCCCCTCCAGAGACATAAAGACATAAACAGAAGGTATCAACCAACAAGCACTGATATTGCAATTAACTGATATGTTTTAACTGTATAATTTAACAAAATGTGAAAAAAATAGTATTTGGAGCTAACTAGAATTCATATATTTCCTCAGAAAATGTGTGGCACATGAGATCTTATTTCACATCATTCCATAAAACGTATGTGATTCTTTGATTCTGATAAGGAAGCTTTGTCTTCAGAAAACACCAGGTACTGAACACGTAGCTCTCTGGAGTTTCCTGTGGTCCTTACTCTGAATGAAGCAATGAAAAACACTAGTTAACTTTTACCTCTTCGCCACTCAGTGGCTCTCATACCTGTGTTATCACTGAAGCAAGCTTTTACAGGTCTTGTTATTATCTGGAACTGCCACTGGTACTTCATTACAAAGCCAATACAACTGGAAACAGAGTTCCTTTTTTTGCCTCAACCTAGGATCCAAGCACTAGGAAATACTGAGCACAGCAAACCTTTATCAGTAAAGGCAAGCAAGACATTTCCTATTACCCCTCTGAGTTATTCTTCTTATTAGAGTCAGTTTTAAAATAGCACAACATAGAAAAGGTAAAGTACACAGCTCCTGATACGGTGTATTTTTTTTTGTTATCCCTTTATAATCTTTCCCCTCTTGTTGCAGAGGATGAGCCCACTGCAGCACTGTAGATACAAGCATCACAGCTGCATGTGCACCGCCATCATCACAATAGAAATTTAGTAAAAAATGTGACTTTGCACTTTATAGGATCACAAATTAGTATAGTGATTGAAGCATTTGAATATATAGCACCTGGTACTTAAGTAACAGTAATCTTGCTCCTGATCTCTTTGATTTCCTGTCCTGTAGGATCAAACAGCCAAAGGACTCTTCTCCAACATCCCTGCTCTGCTCTTACCCACGTCTATGGGTCTGCAGCTGTTGCACATTAGGAGAAGACTTCAGAAAACTTAGCAAATGCCAAATGGCTAAATCTACACATCACAAAACCGGTAACTGCCTAGACCGCTGCTTCATTTCTAACTCCAATTGTATTTTGCACTCTAAGACTGTACTTTTCTTCTTTTCAGAATAAACAATGGCTTTATGTAGCCCAAACTAATTGATCATGGTAAGACATAGAATCATAGAATGGCTTGGGTTGGAAGGGACCTCAAAGATCTTCTAGTTCCAACTCCCCCTGCCATCAGCAGGGACACCTTCCACTAAATCAGATTGCTCAAGCATCTTCCAGTCTGGCCTTGAACACTTACAGGGATGGGGCTGCAATGACTTCTCTGGACAACATGTGCCAGTGCCTCACCACCCTCACAGTAAAACTTTTCTTCCCAATATGTAATCTAAATCTCCGCTTTCAGCTTAAGAATTGTTACTCCTGATCCTATCACGATATTTCTTGATAAAGATTCCCTCCCCGTCTTTCACAATGGACCACAATTTTTATTTTCTGAACAGTTATTGAAAACTATTTTCTCACATCAGATATAAATATCTAAGTGAGTTTTATCTAAGCTATCTATTGTCATTTCTCATCGAAAACAACAACCTTCTGTAAGCTATTTCATTATTCATTTTTCTCCCTGCTGAATACAGTTCTCTCTCTTCAGTAGTTCCGGCAAGCAGAATATGTTAATACTTTTTATATATTTGAAAATTTTATTTGTAATGAACTGTATGTCTTGGTTTTGATTACTGTAACAGATTATAACTGTTTCTTTACCATGTTTCTATATGGTAAAATTCACACTAATATGTTTTTGTTAAATATGTAAAAAGAGATAATTTACCCACATTCAAATCTTTATCAATATTCTTAAATCCATTATGTTACCTACTATATCTTAATTCTATTTCTCTACAGCAGAAAATTCACAGTAAAATTGATTATTGTAATATTAACAATACTCTTACTTTCTGGGAATTTTTTTTTTATATGGATGCATCAGAGAGACAAAAGTCTACAAGCTCCACCCAGTTCCTTAGTTCAAAGTGAAAAAAGGAAAACAAGTTTTGAAGAACAAGTTTACTTATATCTTCATTTCCTGATACAAGTCAGAACCTCATAAACCCAGGCGATAACCCTTAGAGCCACATGTAGCAACAGTAATGGTCTACAGAAAAAAAATTACTCTAATGAGCCCATAAGAAAAATGCCTCCCACTCTACTTGCAATACTTAATGTTTAATTGAATGTTTTCTCAATAATGTGGGAAATAGGTGAAACCCCATCAAATAAACAATTTAACTATTAAAATTCTGTTTTGTTCATATTCACTAGCTTACACTATTAATTACACTAATTTCCATCCTCAGCATCAGTACTGTTTATTCTGTTACACTTTTCAAGGAGGCTAGAGAGACCAACTTGTTTGAAAGTGACTATGTGAAAGCTGAAGTTGAAATTGAAACGCATTTGTTTAAATAGAAATGCAAAGGACGTGCTGACTTGGAAAGAAAGGCTTTGTAGTCAGTGGCCTAACTCAGTAAACAGCTCTTTCTAGTAACACATAATATAATGTTACTTTAAAACAAGATCATGACATTGCATTACATCCAACTTTTTCACTATAAAGCCATCAGGAAAAGAAAATACCCTAATCTTTACCAGGAAAAAGTTTCCTTTACTGATTTTCACAATATTTTTTTTTTAAATCAATTGACATATTTTGACACATCAACCACATTGTGACATGTCAAAAACAATTATCATATTTTGTGATTTGACTTGTCATGAAACACAATAAAAATGATAAAAAAGCAAAGCTTGGATTAAAATGAAACTCTGTTTGAACTGAAATGTCGTAATTTTCCCATTATATTTCTCTGAGAGAACATTAATCAAAGTCCACACAATGTAATCAGAAGCATATGGATTTTTTCCATAATGCTTCCCACTGAAAATTTCCTTTGACAAAAATATCCATTACTTTCTATTCTTGGGACATATTAAATCATGTTTTCCCTACATCACACTTCTTTACTGTCAGTATTTAGTAAAAATTAGTGTTATCCATTCAACACCAAATACAACAACCAAACATAATAACACTAAATGTAATGCATAATACACTGTTTGTGGCAACAAAGATAATACAGAAAATTTGGGTTTCAGCAAGCATCTTGAGGAGCCTGCACAATTTGTACTACTCACAAGGAATCAGGAAAAGAGAGCTGGAATGAAGCTTAAGAGGTCATTTATGTCCCTGCAACAGGATCAACTACATATAAGCTATTCCTTGTAAGATATTTGCCTAATCTATTCTTAAAAAATCTCTAAAAGATGGAAATACTGCAATTTCCTCAGGCAATCTATTTCAATGCTTCACAGTCTTTATAGTTTAAAAGCGTTTCTTGGTATCTAACCTAAGACTTCCTGGTGCAATCTACTTCCATTATTTCTTGCCCCAACTACATTTGGAGAATCCTTTGTTCTTACGCTCCTCCCGTGTTTTTTTACATCACTGAAGAGTACTACTGTCTTCACTTTTTAAGTTAAATACATCCAATTCTTCCATCTTGCCAAATATATTCACGTTTCTAATATAGACAACCCTTTTTGTTGCTCTCCATCCCCTATATAGTAGTTCAGTTCATGGAAGAATATAGCAAAGGAATCGTCAAACTTTTGCAAAAAGCAATTAATTCAGCCATACAATTTACTAGATCGTTAATTGAGCTGCATTTCTGGAATAGGACCACAAAACCAGTCACAAAGACATATTCAAACAAGTCCTGTTGCTAGTTCATACCTTCTTTGCAGCTCTCCTACTAAAGCTTGTGAAGGGGTTGCACTAGTCACAGAAGGAAAGAAGGAAAAATTGTGGAATTTTACACCCACGTGGTTTACTGAATGTGGTACCCTTTCTACAGAACACAGTTCCTGAGGCTTCTGTGAAATCCAGGCTCTACTTCATCTTTAGAGTGGATTATGGAAGACCACCCTGGAGCATCCTTACAGCTCCTGTGAAAACAAAGATCAACAGCGGTGACAGAATGCCTCACCTGGAGGACCACCTTTATGCTTTAAGCTTAGAGATGTAACTCTACTTCGATGTATGAACACTGTAGCCCCCTAAAACCAGGGATGATCTTAGCTGCTTAGAAATGCTATCTTCAATAAAAGCCTCTAAAACATAGATTTTATTATATTACTGATCTCTTAAATGTCCTCTCCACTTAGTAGTTGGTAACAAGCTACAGAGCATTTTTAGGTTGATTAGAGGAAGGGATTGTCAATGGTGTATACATACTTCTCTGTAACTGTAGATGCACTTACTTAAGGTTAACTAAAATTGCATTTCCTCCATCTCTTTCACTAGCCAAGAAAACTAGCAAGTCACATGCTTGAGACAGCTCTGCAAAACCATAACACAAAATTCTTAAGCTCTATATAGACCACCTATTAAAAATATTATGAAAGTTTAGATAAGTTAATTAATTAACTGTTCTTTAAGCAGGTTGATAAGTTATCTGAAAAGACATTAGAAGCAATCAGAAAAAATATTAACAGATCAGGGTTGTAAACAAAACAAACAGCTGTCATCATTCCCAGTTTCTCTGGGTTGGCAAAGATGAAATAAATGACAAAGTGGCAGAGATTCCAGGCACTAGAGACAGCTATTGCACTTCATAACCTATATTTATGCTGATTCAGCCCTAAACCATGCCACTCCCCTCTTTGTCTGTAAGTCTAATTCCATGGTTATATGTTGGTAATTCCATGGTTATATATATATTGGTAATAAAAATTTGTTCTAGAAACTAATTATATACTGCCATCACTCAGTCCTATGCCAAAACAGATTACTCTAAGGGCCATCTAATATCACCTTTATAATTATTCTGAAAAAATGCAGCTCAGTTCTAACAACCACAGAAAAGCAGAAAAAATGTACGTTGGAAGAGACCTTTTAAGGCCACTTAGTCCAAACTTCTGCTCAAAGAAGGGCTAACTTCAAAATTAGATCTGGTTGCTCAGGGCATGATCCTGTTAAGTTTGGAAGATCCCCAGGAATGGCCTCTCTGAACCCTTCTTCTAGGGTTTATCCTCCTTCATAGGGAGGATGTAAGGAAAAATGCTCGTCAATATAAAACATGACACCATGTGTGGAAAACTAGAACTCCAGCGGTTATAACATCTAAATTGTGCATAACATCTAAATTGTGCAAAGGCAAAAGGAGAAAGAGAAAATTTCTCATCAGAAAATGCTACCAGCAGCAAAAGAAAACATAATAAATAAATAAATATTCCCATGTAAACAGTATCCTTTCCTGTAGCCACTCTGCAGAGGACAGCAATGCCTTTCATTTTATTGTGGCCTAACATCATGTTTGAATTGTTTCTTTTCTACAGATATGGCAAATGAGTCTTGGAGACATTTATCATACTCTCAAACAAGATCTCCTTCCCTGTTAGACATGCATTCCATTTCACACTAAATGTGATTTGGACAAGACTGAGATGCTGGGTGGAAAAGCTGCCCTTGCTCCTAGATCAAAGAAATGCCTGAGAAGCATCCCCATGACTGTGTCTTTGGAAGTTATACTATAGCATTACTCAATAAACTGCTGACTCCACAGGAGCACATCCCTACAAGTTGAGTCTGGTTTTTTTTGGTAAAAAAGTTTCCCTGCACTTATTGATTGATTAAACACAGAAACAAAATCTATTTGCTTTTATTTCTCTTTCTACTGCGTCATTTTATGTAGTACAAAGAATGTGATGCTTCAATGCTTTCTTCCTTCAGTAGAAGAATACAATAAAATCTCCAAGCATGACAATTACCACCATGCTGAAGACCAGCAAAACTGTACAAACAACATAATAAGAAGACAGTTTCCTAAATTCAGACAGCAACAACGTCAGCCTTACTATGGAAATAACAGTACGCATAATCGAATTCCTTTTGTTTTTCAGAGGAATTCAAGGCACTGAAAGTTATGTAAGTCATACAACTATTTTATTGAACAAGTTCCTATACTCACCTGTCTCGCACCTAACAAAAAGATGACTATACGTTCCATTCCAGATTTTGAAATTACTGTAGGCATGAGTTGCAGTACTCACAAATATTACTGCCTCTCCAGTTCTCACTGTGGAGGAATAAATACCAAAAATTTGCTCACACGCACAGTCAGCTTTATGCTTAGATACAACTTTGTGAAGCAAGCAGGCACTGGCAAAGCAGGCAATGTGTACATTCAAAAGCTGCACTGAAAGTATTTCATTCAAATAGAATATGAAATCATTCCAAATATTGTGCAGAAAATTAATACTGACAGGATAAAAGTGATCACATTTACTTAGCCCCATTTGCTGATTTTTTTCTAAACTGCAGACGCTATATCAGAGACTGAAATGCAATTTAAAAATAAACTCTCTTTGAAATACGATTGTTGAAATGTTGAACATGAGAGAGGCACATTAACCAGCAGCCTCAGTAGACTACTCTGCATTTAAAGCTATTCAGTTCTATTAAAAAAGATAACACAGCTCGGGATGTATCTAACTACACCTCCAAACTGTTTGGACAATTTCACAGATACGTGGGTGTTCTAAGTATGCCCTTAGTTAGCTGCATAATTATACTTAAATTCCAACTTTGTTATTGCTGTAGAATCAAAAGCATAAGGAAACCAGATATTTTTACCACAAACTTTTCAACAATGTGTAGTTCTTTAAGGTTGGAATCCTACATAGACCATAGTATAATTTTTTTTTTTAAGTAAAAGATGCAAGTATTCAACATAAGAACTGCAGATAGGATCTTAAAAATATACACTGGAAAAGGGTAAACCAAAAGTCCAATGTCAATGGAGAGGGGAAAAAACCACCGTTGTGGCTATACTACAACTATGTTTGAATGTGCAGTATTGACAGTACTGAGTCCATCTCTGATGCATCTTCCTGGAAGACTCGGCATCAGGTTCAACTTCACATAGCAAAAGATTTGCTGTCTTTTTGGGAAAAGACCTTTTTCTTTCCCGAAGCCCATTTTCCTTTTAGCTGCCATTCCACTGAAGGCTGGTTGGATTGGTATTTTAGTCATACATAAAGTAGGAGAAAAGGTGGGCTCGAGAAGGGTACTTAGTAGAAGAAACAACCAGTGTTGCATCCTTCTTCTAAGTATCCTCCATGAATCCACCTTTTCTCCTGCTTTCTGTGTAGCTAAAATTCCTGTTCATGCCTTCACCAATATAAACTGAGGTTATTGTAGCTCCTTCCTTCAGGGCCTTCTCTATCATCTGTAATGCTCTGCCTGATCAAAAGAAATTTAACTGTGAACTTCAAATCTTTCTGGAATGTAAACAGCTCCAAATTCCAGCACCTGTCTTTTGTTACTTTCCTTTAATCCATCTGGGCATCAATAGCCCTGTTCACTATAGATCTTGCCTTCCTAACAACCAGAATTGCCTAATCTTGCCTGATAGCGTTGCCTCATTCCCTCATTTCCAGGCTCCTTACTGTTTGGGCTATTGCTTTCACCACTTCAGCCAAGCAGTATCTTCTACTTTCAGCCAATTGCTTATGCAACCAGTTGGCTTGATTACGATAGCCAGAAAAGACAAATTAAGCTTTGTGTTTTCTTCAAGCAAGCCAAAAGAAAACTGAAATCTGCACAACAGCAGTCCACTACTCGATGACATCCTTCTGCCCTTATACTGACAGGGTTTCTGCAGCCACAAGAAAAATTTTTAACTCTTTGGGAAATTGGTTTGTTATGTACAGCCTTACAAAGAGTAATAATAACAACAGATAAGTTTCAGTCACTGTGGTAGGTAACTGTCATTATAACTGCATGAGTAATAAAGATTTCTGTGTAATTAATCATAGTCATGGATTTGTTATGTTTGGGTTTACGTGTGTGGTTTTCTTCATGCAGGCAGACTTTTGTTCATGTAGAAGAGCAGCAAGATATGCTTAGAATTTCAGTACCATTTTTAGGTAGAATTTCAGAAAGTGAGAACTGTGAGAAGATGTGTATCATCACATCTTCTGCTTGGTCTTCAGGATAAATATCGTAAAACACATCCCACTACACCTGTGGAGCCTGTGACCACAAATTAACATTGGAGTAACAGCTAAATATTTTATGTTTTCTGAACAGCTCATGAAACCTAAATCTTTAATTAATGAGTGCATCAAATATAAACACAAGTAAATGTTGGCCTCATTTGCCCAAAACATGTTATTAATGTAATTATTTTCTCCTGAGGAAATATCCTTGCTTGATTTAATCAGTTTCAAGAAAGTTATTATCTCGTTGTTTCTCATTTTCCTTTTAAGTAATTTCCCACACGACTTGCCATAAAATGATCAATTGACACCAAAAAAAGGTACCTGCTTCTTAGCCCCTGCAAAATTGAGACATGTGTTTAAAAATATTCCGTTGATTAACAGACTCTAATATGGGACAAGCCCTGCTTTTATTTAGAGGAGGGAAAAGAAGTACAAAAATCAGACTCCTTCATCTTGTACATAGGGCTTGGAAGTTGGCATAGCATACCTTCCTTTTGGCCAGCATCCTCTTTTAGGTCCACACAAAAAATTCTGAAGTCACAAGGAAGGAAGGGATATAGGGGGAAGAAAAAGAGACAGTATAGGATGAACAGTGAGAAAATGAGTAAAAGGTTATCAGGAAAGTGGGACTAAAACAGATTTGAAAGCAAATTTAGGAAAGAAATGTGACAAAGGAAGATTCACATACTTTGAAGAGAAAATAAGAGACAATATTGTAAAATAACAAAGGAGAAGATATATAGGGTATAGATTGAAGAAGACTAGATCATGTGAAATCATGGCAATTGAAAACCTAGCAGTCAAAGCAAGATCAGGAAGAAAGCGTAAGAAAAAGAGTTGACATTTAGACAAGTTAAGATTAAGAAGAAACAGAGGCTGTTATACTGAAAACAAAAGATAGTGAACCTATTGGAAAGTGCTAGGAGAGGGGAAGAGGTAGCGTGAGAGAACTGAAGAGAGTGTAGAGACAATCTAAACTTTTACATTTAAAGTGTTTCAATTACTTCTGAAAAGGAAAGGCATGGTTTTATTACTTCAAGTAAGTGGAGGAGCAGTGGAGGGAAGCTCTTCAGAGTGGGATCAGTACTGAATCTGAAAAACAGCAGATACAATATTCTAGGAACAATTAGTATGTTAATCATTTAACACATCACACAAGAAGTACAACCAGGCAATATTGCAAAGTGAAGAATCCTATCTGAGCACCTGGGGAATCTAAGAATTTAGTATAAAACATTCAACATCAATTTATTAGGCACAATGGCTTCTTGTTTATGCAAAATAATGTTTCAAAATCTTTATGAATTTTGGCTCAGGGACTTGGAATGTTTGATAGTTGAAATTTTAGTAGGTTTGAGAGAAGAAAACTCTCCCATGAATAAAGCTATCCTATCTTATGGGCATCTTATAAACTGTTTAAATAGAATTTTAAATATATTAGCTATCAGAACCAAAACTCTTTAAAAAATGGACATATGATGA
The DNA here is from genome assembly GCA_033556795.1 of Tapera naevia. Lineage (NCBI taxonomy): Eukaryota > Metazoa > Chordata > Aves > Cuculiformes > Neomorphidae > Tapera > Tapera naevia. Next base: position 10,318,270 of record JAUMJJ010000034.1, on the reverse strand, counting down.
GTTTAGGGGTTAATTTTCCCACAAGAATCTCAAATACATGACACAAGTGTTGTATAATGTAACAGCTGCTTTGTAGCTTTTAACTAATCTATTTCTTAGCCTTTAGAGGCCTTTGTTTCTAAGGCACATACTCCACTTTTACTATAATACCATTACTGGATACAAGGCATTTTTACTCTGGGAGGAAGAGGTGATGGTATGTGGAATTATTATGTGGCTCAATCAGCTATCATACAAGGTACAACAGCAACATACTCAGGGCTGAGTGGTGAATTTTAAGTGAAAACCCAGATTTGAGGGTAATTAAGAGCCTTGTCACCATATCAAGGAGAGCTCTGAGTAGACAAAGGTGAAAGGAAGGAGGGTTGCACTGACGGGAGGTTAGGCACTGGCCACTGGCAATGGCTGACCTAAAATGATGCTCATCATGTTTGACTTGTGCTACAACGATGATGCATGCATTTAGGATGGTTTAAATGGAGAACACTGCCTACTGCTGCTGGACTGCAAAAACCCATAGCACCAGCTCTTCCTTAGGAGATGAGAAAATGGGCTGCATCTGACTGGGATGGAATTAACAGTTTTGGTAGCAGCTCGAAGGATGCTGTGTTTGGGATCTGTGGATAAAACACCGTTGAAAACACACCAGTATTTTGGTTATTGCTAAGCAGTGCAGCCCTGAGGCTTTCTCTTTTTTCCACTCTGACACTCTGGTTAGCAGGCTGGGGTGGGCAAGAAGTTGGAACGGAATTGAGTTGACCTAAAATCTACCTGCCAATGGCAACAAGTGAATAAATTCCTGATTTTGCTTTGCTTTGTACTTCCTAAAGTGTCTCTATCTCAATCCCTCTTGTCTTCCTACTGTTTTCATCCTATCCCACGGGACAGAGCAGCTGGGTGGGTTCCTGGTTGGCTGCTGAGGCCTAACCACCTGAGGAACAATTCTTTCTTTCTCACAATATAGCTTGAAATTACAATCAAAACCAATGTATTCTCCCCACAATAACAATGAAAAATGTAGGAGCTGCTCTTATACCCAGATGTTGCAGCACAAATATTGCAGCAGGTTAATAATAATAATAGTATAAATGTTCTTCCCTGTTCCAAAATTCTACACCACAAGGGACATAGTTTTACATGGAAAAATGGCTTTAGGCCTTCATAAATATGTTTAACTTCTCTGACTGACTTGTTTGACAGATATTTGACTACAAAAGCCAGAGGTAGAGAAATAAAACACACGATTAGAAATTTTGTTGTGCTTACACAGCTCTGAAATATGATACTGTGATGGTGCAACCTAAGGGCTCAGACTCCCAATAATCTATCTGGAATGCTAATTAATGCCGAAAACATATGAAGCCAGTTTAACATTCCTCCTGGGTGGACTTCCTTGAAGATAAGGATTACTACCATCATCAGTCTAATATATTTATACTGCATTTCTCGAAAATATGGCATCTTCTCAAAACTAAATATCAGCTGGCTGAGCTTCTGTGAACCAGTGCAATTTTGCCTGCTGCTATTTTTCGAGGATAGAAACACTGATTGGAACAATAGATCAGTGCAGCACTCAGGAAAAAATCCAGTGGAAAACAACAGTTCTCACCTCCACAGTATCTGTGCATTGGTCTTAAAATTTTAAATCCTGGATTCAAATCTAGAAAGCACTTTAATTTCTAAATACAGCTGTCAGTAGACATCTGCTTCCCTTTGTATTGAAGACAGCTGGTGTGGGAGAGTTAATAACAAGGAAAAAATATAAAGGAACAGAGTGCTCCATGACAACTGAGAGTCAAATATTAATACTTTCAACTACAGACAAGTCCAACAAGCTATAATTTTTATCTCTTATTGATCAACACAATCTTAATAAATCCTACATACGAAACAATGGATGGAAGAGATGAGGAAGGCCACAAGACTATACATTTAGCATTAGTCTAAAGAAAGAGTTGAAAAATGTAAATTATGCTGCTATTTTCACTGGAACTTTTGTCATTGTTCCTTTAGTGAATATGAGGGACAGAAGCGTGGAACTTCAAAAGAATAGATAACATCTGAAGAATGGACAAGCTGACAAAAAAGATTAGTGATGAGATGCGAGACATCAGCCCAGCCAGATAATCCTCAACATCTGTGTAAGAAATGAAGGAGAAAGTGAAGGTTATGTATGGGATTACTTTTCCTAGCAAGAAGTGTCTGAAGGACAAAAGGAAAAAAAAAGCATTAAAGCTAAGTTTAAAAGTTAAACAGCAATCACTGCTGCTTTACAAAGTGCGACTCACAGGCTACATGAACAGGACCTACTAAATGCGAGGCAAGAGGTCTGTTCAAACATGGAAAATGCCACAAGAGGAGGAAAAATGAAACAGAAATACACATGTCAGGAGGCTTCTAGTCTTCACTGGCCCTTAACATTAGGCATCTCTCCCACCCACTAAGTCTTGGCTACATTTCATAGCCTTTCCTGTTTTCTTTCTTGCATGATTTTCTCAGTATTCTCTGGTGGTAATACTGACTTCTCGAATCAATACCTTACTACTATATGTAGGAGAATTCTATACTTCTCAATATTAGTATTTTGGGTTATCAGCAAGCTTGTCTAAACACTCTCAGTTAGGGTAAATGCCTTTTGGGTTATACTAAAATGGATATTGTGTATTTGTGTGAGATACACACCTATTAACAATGCACAGTGTTCGCTGTGCAACGTGGTGGCTGCTTATATCACAGTCTAACACGGAGTATGTATTAACTAGAGAGACAGACCCACACAGAGTGAGCAAGACGCTTGGAAAGGGAAATTTTGTGATTCTGCACGTGCTTAGTACTTTGATGTTCATCAGTAATTTGATTCAGGTATGCAAATGAATTCAAGAGTCAATTCAAGAACTCTTTCGAAATGACGTGGGACTGTGATGTCTTTTATAATTTACCAAGAATAGCAAAACTTTGATCTTAATGATGTCGTACAGGAACCAGACACATCTGGGAGGAGAGATTCTCATCAATTCCAACACAGAGCCCACCAAGCAATGCACGTCTTGCTCAGAAACCTGGTTCATGCCTTGTTAACTAATCCATAAATTGTAATGCATGTCTGCATATCGGGTTTTTCTATTACTTAATGCGCAACTGTTCTTAGCATCTGTGAAATGTACTTGGATACTTTGGTGAATGCTGCATTTAAAAAACTTGAATAGGTAAGCAGTTTGCTTATTTAGCATTACATCTCAGTAGTACCAAAGTGCCTTGGAGTTTCAGGGAAAGTTTGCATGTGAAGAAACCTGTATGAATTTTAGATGCCGTACATTAACTTGAAAAATTACTTCAGGAAGATTCTTCTGTAGCAGCAATCAGATGCTGCTATATCATCTTATAGCTATCACCTTTCACTTAATTGTTGTAGGAACAAGTTCATCAGACCACCAAAAAGAAAAAAACATTTGAGAAGCAGAACTGGTATAAAGCAGTGTAGCTCTAGTAATTTTAACAACCCCAGGAATTTATGCTAGTTCAAAGCAATAATTTAGGCCTTTTGTTACTGTTGAAACTCATATTTGAAAAAACCAAATTTACATGTATGCTGTAACCAACAAGGACTAGAATTATATCACATATGGCAGACAGAACTGGGCTACAGTCAGGTCCCCAAAATCTCTAGTAAATCCTACAATACTAGAAAAAAATCTCTAAGTATGGCATAATACTAGTGTTTTCATTGTTTATTTGTTTCGGTTTCAAATATATTTGAAATATGTTAGATCTTTATCACTAGAGTTATTTATATGGCAGCCCAGACAGAATGCTGATAAGGTATTTTTACTAGATATCTACAGAATTCCCCTGGCTATAAATAATTGCCAGAGCTACTTTAACCTCTTTTTGGTGAGGTACTTTACATTTGCACATTAGGTCAGTTACAGATAACTTCCAGTATTGATTTTTTTCCTGTGTCTCTGCCAATACCTGAAGCACAATGACAGATTCCTACTTTATGGAAATATATTTGAAACCTTTTCCTTGTTAGTTGGAGCTACATTGCTTTTATCAGCCTTGGCTAGCAATATTTTCCAGCTGTTTCAATGTCTGACTACTGTTTTAAAAAGGGTAAAAGGAGGAAGTCAGTCTAGGATTTGGAAACAGTTGTGAATCCTCTTTTGCTTCCACCCCAAAGGACTATTAAAATATTTTAGAATGAATATCTGAAAGAAATGCCATTGACGCACTTACAGCACAAGCTTTACGATAAAATACAATGGTATCTAGAGTGTCCATTGACCATATTTTCAAGCAGTTACAGAGGTTTTCCTTTATGGATGAACAATTCCTTGCAGAAGAATTCTTCTGCACAGAAAGGTTAGTGAATAATAGAAATTATATGGGCTTCTTTAGGACTAAAACTTGTGTCCTGCCGTACTGTGAACCCAAAACACATTCTGTAAACTATATTACTGTCTCCCCAAAGGATATGATTTGCCACAACAAGTATGTGTATTACCTGGATTCAAGTCCCTCCTACTGCTGCATCTCTTTTTCTTAGATTTCTGCAAACATAAAGAATTAACATTACCCAGTAATACAGCACCACTTTGTTGGAGGTGCTACCTGTAGTTGGAACGGTTTGAAGATTTCTTAGTATGACCACCAAGCACGAATGTATTGCAACACCAAAGGCCAGAAGTACTTATTTAGACTATAATTGAGAAGCAAAGAGAGTTCCTGTACTCCAGTACATTGACACAGGCTCATACAAGTTGGCTTTGTAATTACCTTCATTACATTCAATTCATAAATGAAAGCCTCTGTGTTGTCTACATGCTAATCACGAATCTCTTTATAAGTAAGAAACATACAGAAAGGTTTGTGCATAACAAACTGAATGGAAAAAAGGAAGTTAAGAGCTTTGCCTGAACCCCAGACAATTTATTTCTGAACTCTTCATTTCTACTCAGCTCTACTTTTTATTTAGATTGCTCCGTTCAGTGAAATGGAATGCTAGCTCACAATGATTTTTTCGCAATCCCAGTGATCTATTCATTGCTAAAACTTTCTTCTACAAGTTGTTATCTTTCTTAAAATTTATTTTTCCCCAACAGTTTCCCTTCAGCTCTTACATTTGTGTGAACATCAGTGTTCCACAGTAAATACTATATTGTCGAAAAAGAATAAAAGGAAAATAATTAAAAATTTATTCTAGATGGTAAATTTTAGAGAGGGAAATATTATATTATATGCTTATTTTATTTGGAAGAACATAAGGATGAGAGGATGAAAGTCTTTAGACCAGTCAGTCTTGCTATACATGTGGAGCTCCAGCAGTGTCATGACCTCAATTCCTCCATGACACTTCCATCAATAATACTAAGGATGTGGGTACAGTTTTCAGTCTCTTCAGTTCTTTCTGCTAATTTGTCACTCTCTAACTCCTGGAGCTAAGAAACAGGTTTTCTGTCTTCTATTCATATTTTAGAAAAAAAAGTTAATTACAAGACTTAGAAGTCAAAATGCTGAAAGAAGCTCAGCTGATTTTAACGTAAGAACAATAAAAGATAATTATCTAATCTGCAGCAAATTCAGTGGCATGTTCAGCAAAAGAAAAGGTTTTAAATATATATTTGAAAGTAGACATTTGTTGGCCAAGTACTAATTTCTGAAAACGCTCATCTAATGCTAATTAATTACCCATTCCATACATCTTCAGTATTTGGGAAATACATTTACAAGTACAAAGATATTTAAAAGCATGCATAAAAGCCTCACCACCTTCTTTATAACCAACTAAGCAAATATCAACATAGCATCCATTTTTTTTAGAAACATCTTCTCTCTCTGATTTCTGTCATCTACTATATTGAGGTACCGCAGAGCCCTACATTTTTAATAGCCTTTCTAGATGCAACGTCAAATCTTCGAAAGTGTTGATACTTAATTCCCTTTGATTTAAAAGAGAATTAGGCATTTAAAGAATAAAATGTTCCTCAATACGAAAAATGAAATTGATATCTTTTTCAGGGAAACATTATTTAAATGTTGAAAACATACGTAACTACAGTTAAGCAAACAAAATGTTATCACAACTGTATAGGTGAAGATTTTCAGCTGGTTGGGATGCTTTCTTTTCTGAATTCAGTAGATTACTCAAATGGTCATTGAAACAAAGAGGTCAGTTTGGGGGGTAAAACGTCTTATAGACTGGTTCAGGAAAGGTTTGGACAATGGCCCAAAAAATGGCCCAACCTCACTACCTGTAAAAGCATTCTTCCTTTCTAATCTGCCCTCACCCAAGATGTCTTCACCTTTCTTTTCCTAGTCACCTTTGTGTTACTCCTTCTTCCCTAGGTTATGCCCATACAAGAATGTGAAATGATCCCCACACTAGCTAGCAGCAATTCCTAATCAGTGTGTAGAGGTTAAGAAGTTCCAGGGGCCATTGCCAATGAATGTTTTTATTCAGCGTCCTGATTTCGAGGGACAAAGTGAACTCCCTGGAACTAACATTGGCTCTTCATGTTAGTTGACTTGGAGCCTGGTGACACAGTGTCATTTACATCTTCGTCTATGCTGACACTATTTCTGCCTGTCCTGCTTCTTATTTCTCCCATTAAGTCAGCTTTTACATATCCATGTCTTTCTAGCATGGGAAAGCAAAAGGAAAGGTGAGGATCTCCTGGGCTGCAGCAGGACAGCTTCTGAGCAGGGAGCTTCTGAAGGAACTAAGTAAGAAAAAGAGGATGTATTGTTGATGGAAAGAAGGGAATGTAAGCCACGTCATGTTCAAAGATATTGTTAAGTCGTGTAGGAGGAAAATCAGGGAAGCAAAAGCCCAGCTGGAGCTCAAATTGGCCACTTCTGTTAAGGATAATAAGAAGAGTTTTTATAAATATATCAATGGTAGAAAGAAGGGCAGCAGCGACCTCCACTCCTTGTTGGATGTGGAGGGAAATATAGCAACCAAAGGTGCAGAGAAGGCTGAGGTACTTAATGCCTTCTTTGCCTCAATTTTTAACAGCAAGGATGTCAGCTCGCTTGACAGTTGGCCCTCTGAAGTGGCTGATGGGGGCAGGGTGAAATATGGCCCTCCTGCAATCCATGAGGAGGAGGTTAGAGACCTGCTGAGCCGCTTGGACCCTCATAAGTCTATGGGGCCGGATGGGATCCATCCTAGGGTGTTGAGAGAGCTGGCGGATGAGCTTGCTAAGCCGCTCTCCATCATCTTTCAGCAGTCCTGGCTCACTGGAGAGGTCCCGGAAGACTGAAAGTTGGCCAATGTGACGCCCATCCATAAGAAGGACCGTAAGGATGATCCAGGTAATTACAGACCTGTCAGCCTGACTTCGGTCCCAGGTAAAATCATGGAACAGATAATCCTGGGTGATATCATGCGGTACTTGCAGAACGGTCAAGAGATCAGGCCCAGCCAGCATGGGTTTAGGAGGGGCAGGTCCTGCCTGACCAACCTGATCTCCTTTTATGACCATGTGATTCGCCTGGTGGATGAGAGGAAGGCTGTGGATGTGGTATACCTGGACTTTAGCAAGGCCTTTGACACTGTCTCCCACAGTAGACTCCTAGGGAAGCTGGCGGCCTGTGGCTTAAATGGGAACACTCTGTGCTGGGTTAGGAACTGGCTGGATGGCTGAGCCCAGAGAATGGTGGTGAATGGTGTCTCATCCAGTTAGCAGCCGGTCACCAGTGGTGTCCCCCAGGGATCGGTGTTGGGTCCCGTCCTGTTTAATATCTTTATTGATGATCTGGATGAGGGGATTGAGTCCATCATCAGCAAATTTGCAGTTGATACCAAGCTGGAAGGAAGGGTTGATCTGCTAGAGGGTAGGATGGCCCTACAGAGGGACCTGGACAGATTGGAGAGATGGGCTGATTCTAATGGGATGATGTTTAATAAGTCCAAATGTTGGGTACTTCATTTTGGACACAACAATCCCATGCAGAGCTACAGACTGGGGACAGAGTGGCTGGAGAGTAGTCAGGCAGAAAAGGACCTGGGAGTGCTGGTTGACAGGAAGCTCTACATGAGCCAGCAGTGTGCCCAGGTGGCCAAGAAGGCCAATGGCATTCTGGCTTGCATCAGGAATAGTGTAGTGAGCAGGACCAGAGAAGTCATTGTCCTCCTGTACTCGGCGCTGGTCAGGCCTCATCTTGAATACTGTGTCCAGTTCTGGGCCCCCAGTTTAGGAAAGATGTTAGGATACTGGAATTCGTTCAGAGGAGGGCAACGAAGACGGTGAGGGGGCTGGAGCACAAGCCCTATGAGGAGCGACTGAGGGAGTTGGGGCTGTTTAGTCTAGAGAAGAGGAGGCTCAGGGGAGACCTCATTGCTCTCTATAACTACATAAAAGGAGGTTGTAGTCGGGCAGGGGTTGATCTCTTCTCTCAGGTGGCCAGTGGCAGAACTAGAGGGCATGGACTTAAGCTTTGTCAGGGAAAGTTTAGGCTTGATGTGAGGAAAAAGTTCTTCACTGAAAGGGTGATCAGTCATTGGAATGTGCTGCCCAGGGAGATGGCGGAGTCACCAACCCTGGAGGTCTTTAAGGGGAGACTGGATGAGGCACTGAGGTACATGGTTTAGATGATGGGTTGGTGTTAGTGTTGGGTTATAGGTTGGACTTGATGATCTCAGAGGTCCTTTCCAACCATGTAATACTGTGATACTGTGTGACAGGTAAGACAGTTTAAATTTAAAGCGTGGAAAGAGGAGGACAGAGCTTTCTCTTCCTGCTGATACTGGCAGAGAGATGACTTTACTTGGAAAAGCTGCCCTCTGTTGCTGCACATGACATATTGACAGAAGACATTCAAGTTGGTTGCTTACTTGAAACATTAAAAACTTGTCTTATCTGGCTTCAGCAACACAGTCCGCTGCTGTCTTTAGCACTACTGCCTACTTTGCCTGCTGTTCGGAACCAACTTCATAAGTTCATAACCAATGGCAGCAAGATCATTGACAGATGATCTGGGGACTGCAGGAAGATCTAAATATCAACTTAAGATAAATTATTTCCTTTTATTTTTTCTTCTCAGAAATAAGTAACACTAATGAAATCACCTTGATTAGTCACAGAAAGAAAGCGTCAAAACCTGAATGATATCATGAATGGATGTTCTACGAGAAATTTCAAAATGTACATTTACCATATTATCTTTCAGTTATGCAAAAACGATGTCAGTTGAATGTGAGCCTTTTAATGTATGATGAGTAGGGGAAAACCACAGCTTGAAAAGTTCCAAAATACACTTTAACACTAATTAGTCTTCTGTAACAGGATTAAAAAGCCTCAGTTAAGGAAAATTTAAGCTTATTTAATAATGATTTATTCTTATATGGCATTTCTCCACAGTGTCATTTTACCATCAACATTTCAAGTTCAATCAAACTAACCTAAATTAAATCTTTACTAACCAAAAAAAGAAGCTGTTTCTTTCTTCTTGATATACTAGTTATACGCCTGAAAAAGCACACAAACTGACGGATATTGCCCAGGCAGAATCTGGTAGGTAGAAACACAATGTTAGGAACACACTTTCCTAAGGCAACAATGTATACATCCCACTGGTTGAACTTGAACTTCAGAGAAAGCCTAAGATTACAGAACATATTTTAATTTTATAAACTAGGACTAACACTTGTTCATGGAGCAACATTCAGATGTGGATCTAAGGTAGCCTAAATAAGCCCATGTAAAGAATCTGGAAATAAGCCATTTATTTGTTTTTTCAGCCCTCACTCATATGAGAAATCAACTTGGGCTTCAGGTTCATATTCACTTGTCAATGATGCAGGTCATCTGACCTCTTTGCCCAGGCAGTATGGAAAGCTGTACAGGATGGACCTCAAAAGCAGCACATGAAAACCCTCCAGCCAGTAGAAATGACTAAAACACAGAGAGAAAGCAAATATGAGAAGATTGAACAACTGCCTTCTACCATAATTTTAGGGTTTCTTTTTTTTTGTGGCTGGAGGGCACATAAGTAGATCTCATTCTAATATGGGAGTCCAAGCCTTTAACTACATCACTTTCCACACAATTCTCAATTCAGCCTCAAATGACTATTGAATTATCATAGTGTTCTCTATAAAATACAGTAACTTTCAGGAAGATGCAGTTATTCAATGTTTATATACTGTTTGGGTTTTTCAGAAAAAATTGCGACAACACACGAGTATGAAACAACCATTCTCCTTTTAATCTGAACACGATCTCACAACAATGCCATTTTAAAAAAGCTAATATGTTAAATCATGCATTTAAAATGTGCCCAAGCTATATAAATCCTTCTAAGACTTTGAGCAGCAAAACATCTAGAACAGTTTATCACAGGATTTTGGGGTTTTGTTGTTGGTTTTTGGTTTAGTTTTGGTTTTGTTTGTTTGTTATTTAAGGTTCAGGGGAATAGCTGCCTAGCTTTTCTGCTTAAGTATGTTAAAAGCACAAAAACACATCAGTGGCTGAGGTGTCAATATACAAATTCCTTACATTTGTATATAAAACACTAGAGTTTGGATGTGCAAATACGTTGAAAAAAAAATCCTGCTTCTTATATCATAAGTAGCCATTACTTTTCCTGAAACAGAAAGCATGATGCTTTCATGTCTGGCTATATTCCAAATTGGGTAATTGCATCCTACCTGCATAAATTGTGTTGGCAGCTTTTATTAGGCATGGTATTATTCTTTATTTCCAACCTTGCATTGTCACTATTTGCTATTACCACACAGCTTTTTGTGCTTCAGACAAGAAGTGGTTGCATGTCTGTGACGAAAAGCCCACACAAACATTGTTTCTTTTCTATTCATCCATTCCCCACTGCTCCTCCGTAACAGTATTCTAGTGAAATTAAGAAGCAACTGTGAAATCAATATTACATTGCATTGACTAATTTTACCCACCCTCTCCCTTTTTTAAGGTTATAAGATTTTTTTTGTCGGTTTTCAGGTAATTGTTGAAGTAGTTATAAGCTTTAGCATGTTTAATTTGCTCTGTTCAGAATATTTAGGTATTTGATTAGCTTATGGCAAGAGGAACAAAAATAAACATGGTATTCCATGAGAATTTCATCCAAAAGAAAATATTAAGAAAGTTTGGAAAAAACTAAAAGAAATCATGCTCCCTATATAATATACAACATGCAGCCCAGGTCCTGGTGCAGAACCTGGGAACATTGTCACCTGTGTTGATGGACTGCAAACAATGGCAGTAAGGTTGTGTCTCCAATGTAGATTCTGTCTGGAGAGTGATCTTGTTTATTTTGATGTACTTTTGCAGATTTATGTTCGTTTCCACAATTAAGCACCAGCTACTCGATTTCTTTACAGTTATAACACAGTCGTTTTTGACCAACATTGTAAGTAATTGTTTATGAAATATTTTTTAACATTTCAAAGTTAATTAATTAAAAAAGTAATTAATTAGATATGCAATTAGCATTGCTTCCAAGGTATTTGTTGAGAATAAAAGACTGAGTGGGTTTGGTACAGAAAAATTGTCTGTCAGGACGTAGGAAAACTCAAAGATTCTGATAATAGGAATAGGGAGGAAATTTGGAATAATTTGTTGCAAAGAATGACCTACATAGCTTTTTTGTTTTGGTTTGGTTTTAACTCTCTGCCTCTTCAATGGAAGATAAAGTATCAAAAGGGCAGCATTAGCCCCATTTTGCAGGATCATCACCATAATTAAAATGATAATTTAAGGATCAATCTCAGTTGTACATTCCCCACAGCCTTTATTCTGCCTGAATTAGAAGTTAGATAAGGTAATGTAGTTTCATCTTCATTTATCCAAAGGTCTTGTTAACATTCCATAAGCTAGACTCTTGGAAGACATTTTTTGTAGCTTCAGCTTTGATGAACTGAAGAGAGGAATGTACGTGTTATCCTGTGGCTGTAGAGAGTTTTTCAGACCATATACCACCATTCCATCATAAATGATAACCAGAAGGAGGTTACTATTCTCTCTCTACAGAAGGAAGATTAGACTACACGCGGTTAGTGATCCTCAGAAAATATTTTCTTATATGTTAATGCATGACACCAATAATGGATTTTGGGGAGAAGGAGGCGAGAGGAGAAGGCCTGCAAAGGACAGATTATCCAGCAAGGTCTATAATCAAGTCTACAGACTCTTGTACTGAAAATAAAAATAGCACTTTAAATGGACTACCATCAGGCCTTGATTTCTTTTTCAGCAACTTTATCAGATGTAACAGAATGACTTAATATTTCTTGGAAGATGTGTTATTGATAGAAGAGCTCCATAATGACACAATATCAATAAGGTAGTTCCCAGGGTTGGAACTAATAGCAAGTACACAACATGGATCCACATTGGCAAGACTGTAGCTGTCCATTGATTTCTTGATGGATAACTGAAGAAATATCTTTCCCCTTAGTGGCACAAGATTACCAACACCACAAGAACGCCAAAGGCATTCTCTCATAGATGCACTTTGCTAATTCACTATATCTGACAGCCAAGGCAGTGAAAGAAGCTGTAACTCCTTCTAGACAACTTTTTATCTTTGCCAATAACTCCTGCAGATTTCTATGAGATAGAGATGCCAATGAAGGATGGCCACCACCATACTTAGAGATTGTAATTAACATTTTTTGGAGACACACCAAATACTCCTTGAAATGACAAGCCTAGAGAACTTAACTGTATGGCCTTAGAAAGACTAAGATGTTTAAAGACTAGCAGAGGCATTGGGTATTACTGTGAAGGTGCCGTCCTCTGTTGTAAAACCACATAAACAATGACACAGCCAAAATCTGAAATCACTTCCACTGATACTTAAATTGGATTAGCAAAAACATATGATTAAACTAAAGAAAAAAACGGCAGAAAATGTGCTCACCAAGGAATGCTATTTCAAGCTAGCAAGTCAGGTGAGCACAAATAGTTATGGTGGTATGAATTCAAAGATGACTGACAGCCTGAAAATATGGATGACGCTGTCAGCAATCAGTTGTAGTGCCTTTTGATCTACAAATAACTTTTTCCTCCCACATCCAAGGAGGTGACCTTTCCTTTGGGGTTTGTCTCAAAAGGTGATAATGGAAGAGGATAGCTTTTATATTCTAAAGGTTGGAAAACATTTTAAAGGTGCTCAGTATTTGAAGTTTTAGCTCTTTTAAATTAAGACCACAAATTTTATCAGCAGAGATCTAGCATTCATAATCAGAGTTCCAGTAGGTAATCAAAGAGCTGTTTTTTTAGTGATAGAAATATATATTTTTTTTTATAAAACTTAAATTCAAATATATTGAATCTGTACTACTTTTAGGTCTATACTAAAAAAAGTAAAGTTCATATCTTTTATTCGCATAGACAGTGCAACTCCACACAGCCTCTGCTGGACAGAGAAACGAGTATGGCCAGGGTAATCCATTCAGAGTACTGCTGAAATCTCTGTTGCTTGTAAGTTCCTTTTTTTTTTTTTTCTGATAAGTCCTTTAAAATGAGCAGAACTACAATTGCTCATCATCTTGCACAGGTGAATCTTCAAAGCTCAACTTCTGCCACTGCATCCAGAAAGGATGTGCATTTTCAACATTGCTCCAGCGGATGTCAGTGGAACATACAATTTGTTTTATTGTGTTTATTCTATTAAACAATCTAACTCCTAGTTTTATTAAGATTGCCAAGGCATGATCTTTTGAGATAATAATAAATGGCAGAACATTAAAGTATTTTCAAGCGCAACTCTGATAATGGTTTATGGCTGTTTGAAGATTATGTTTGAGAACTGATCGTAGTCCACTGATTCATAAAATTAGGAATCATAGTTCTGAAGAGAAAATACTTTTACCTTAGATATACACATATTTCTTCTAGGACTACATGCATTCTTTACTGGTAATAAATATGAATGCTAGTGACCTATGAAGTGCAGAAAAAATGAATTACTATCAGCAGATAACAGGTTTACATCAATGAGATGAAGGAGTAACATCGTAAAAAAATTAATATTTAGGACATGTTTCAGCAGCAAAACTTGAAATGAAATCCTTCTCCATCAAATAAATTTTAGTGCACTGAGCATGCAAATTAAATTTCACAATTAAACAGTCAGGACAAAAGCCTCTTCCTATTCAGACGAACTCTTAAAACAAACAAAATGTTTCAAGGAGATGTCTTTGTTACCTCAGTGTTGAGTGCTATCTCTGCTATCAATTAACCAATCCCACAGTGATTCCCTAAGATTGCTCTATTTAGTGGCACAGTAAACAATACTAAGAACTGCTTCTTATTTCAGGACACTAAAAAGTTGACCATTCTTACAAATTGGGAATAACACACTTCCTAAATACTGAAACATGATTAGCTTGTTGCAAATGCCCCTCTTCCTCCTCCAAGTCCTGACACGTTCTGACTGACAACTCTCGAGGGTACCAGATTTTTAAAAAGTGAGTAATGAACCACTTTGATGCACTTCTTTTTTTGACTCAGGGTGCTTCCAGAAGGCACATCCATCCCAAATCAGTAACACTGATTTGATTTCTGGCCAAATGCTAGAGAACTCATTATCTCCCACAGTTTGCAATTACAGTATATTTTTCCTCTTGGGAAAACTAAATCCTTCGCAATGGATGGAACTGGAACACTTTCACAGCTTCCTGTAGATAACTGACTAAACAGTTGATCCATAGGTTTAGGAAATACCTTTCACCTTCAGAAGATTGTTTGGTTTAGGAAGTTTTCTTCACCAATTGTTTCACTTATAGTCAACAAAACCAAAGTTATACTAATCCTATGTAAATGACAAATCAAAAGCTTCCCTGCCTCTGTCAAAGTTTACAAAAAGCTTGAACAACAGTTTTTTCTTGAATCCTTGACATTTATTAATGGAACAAGCTTTCATTAACTGATTAGCTGAAACACTTTGCATCCTTTGTACAGTAATTACTTTAAAGATTGCTGATACTATTTTTTTTCATTTGGCCATAATAGCCATTTGTGACAACAGCACCTGATTTCAAAGAAGGTATGCGATCTTCATGTGCATTTAAGCTATTGCTGCTTCCTGAGGTGTCCTGAGGATACTGCAAGAACTTTCGAGACCACTCTCAGTCAGTAGAAGAGCTTCAGATTGACTTGGACTGTCTAAACCCATGTGTATGGGTTACTACATTTGTCAGCTGTCTGTGTAGGTGTCCTCCTAATAAGGGGCAACAGCCATCTGCCTGTGCTAACACCATCACAGCTAAGTGCTGCCCTATGACTGAATAAGAGATATCAGGACTTGACTGCAGTTATACATGGATGTAAGAGGGGATGCTCTTTGTGCATCCAATTTATTAACAAGTAAGAACAAATAGCACTCACTACCTAAAGTGTTCTGGTTATCCCTTTTACCCACCTTAAAAGTGACGTTATCTGGAAGACTGTCACAATGGCATTGCTCTCCCTGAATGCCCAGGAACAATAGAGCAAATCTCAATCTAGATAAGGGATATCTCTTACACAATCAAGCACAACTTTGTTTATACAGCAGCACAAAGGTGCTCTTTCTCCTAATATATTCTGGCAAGAAAAAAATAATCAGAGTAATACAGAATGCAGAAATAAACATAAATCCCACATTTTGTGTCCTGCCACCCACCATCAGATAAGTAATGCTTACTAACCACATTGATGCCATATGCATTTATTGTCTGCCACTTAGAAGCTAAGAAGTACAGCCCAACATAAGCAAGCAGTCATACAAGCAATGACAAAGACAGACTAAAAGATTTTTCAACATAAAATAGTAAAAGAGCTTTATGCTTTCCATATATTATAGTTCCATTTAATTTCAAGAGTTCTGTTAAGCATTTCTCTAATCATACATCACTTCTGGTTCTTGATTTGTGAAGGGAGATAATATGTGTCAAGTCATTGTGCTAGTAGCATTCATTCCATTTATATTTTCAAAATAAAAATCATACACAACTCAAAAATACTTATGACCACATTAAAAGCATCATCACAAAGCCATCTGTTTTAGGCCATGTAGAGCTTGGTAACAAAACAAATGTTGCATTTCATTTTCAGATCTGGGTTTATTGATTATTTTATCTCCTGTGCTGCAGAGTATGCCAGAAGGCCCTGCTCTGGAGGCAAATTGCAATGAAAAGAGACAAGAATTTTATTAGTGCCAGAAGATGCATGGCTTTGCCTTGGAAAAAAATTACACAGCTTTCCAATAAGAAAAATAACACAAATGAACAAGGCCTGAAAAAAAGCAGGAAAAAAAGCCTTCAGCTGACACAAAATTGATAAATGCTGAAGAGGATCTCAAAGACAAGTGCAATGATGCCTAAGCCAATAACATTTCATTGTTATCTCTCTGTAGCTGTTTAGGAGACCAGGTGAGTCCTTGATGTGTTCCCTACCATGTCAATCACTATTTTGCCAACCGAATTAGATATGAATCACCTACAGAATCTGCAGAACAGTCTAGCGTAACTCCTTTTACAGAACAGCTCCTTTTGACAAAGCTACACCTCCAGTAACAGCATTACTGCTAGTTTTATTTCCTGCTAACTGCACCTAGAGAATTAATTGTCTTTATTCATCTACATTTTTTAACAGTTGGGAGTGGCACAAAGAAATGTTGAATACTATTGTCAGTGGGTGCTGTTTATGGCACTGCAATCTTTAAGACGACATGGCAGAGTCTCTCTCTGTTTCACATATTGTCTGACGGGAGAAAAATAACTTGTCTGGGGATGTTCTGACGCTCTACTTTCCACTGACAGAAAGATGTCTTCAACAGACAGCAAATGGACTAATGACACTGGAACCCATTCAGGCACATAGACAGTCCCTCTCCATCGCCATTTTTGAAAGGGACAAAATCAGTTTTGTCTCAGCTGGGAAAGAAAAGTTATTTTAGTAAGTGGGTATATTCCCCCCACCGCCCAGTAATAGTAAAGAAACAATGCTGGTTTTGTCAGTTCTTAAAAGGTGACAGTTAGACATCAGCTCTAGTTTTAAGAGACCTTGATAAGTAGCAAACACAGCTATACAAACCCAAATTTGTACATAAGATAACATTTTCAAAATCTTGCTCAGATCCCTCCTGGACCAACTTACTGAATGCTGACTCAGAAAATTGGGTCTATTTTTCACCAGCTCTCTGCATAGAGAAAATGATTCAATTTCTTATGAATTAATTTCATCTCATTCCACAAATTCTTAGATATTTTGGTAGCTTAAACTACTTATCCCTAATGAGAGCATATTACCATCATTCCTGTCGACTTTCTCCCAGGGTTTTATATACCTTGATGATACTCCCCTCATTCTAGTCCCCCTCACAGATCAAGTTTGGCTAATCTCTCATATCTTGCCGACTGTAAGCTAGAGGTCACTACTGCAGGCTAATCTCAGCAACGTCCTTCTGATTATAACATCACTGGAAGGACACAAAGTACTCCAAACGCCATTTTATTACTTCTTCAATTTTGTGCTAAAATAATTTCAAATTAATTATTAGCATGATCATCTATTTACATGTCCATATCGAGTTACCTTTTTTCTGCAGCTATGTAGTCTCATATGCAGACTCTACTACCTACAAATAATTTTAAGTTAAAATCTGCATTGTTCTCCCTTATCCTGTGTAGCGTGTGCATTATTATTAGTTTTGCTTGTCAGTTTCATTAAAATTTTCTGTCTCTAATCCATTAAAATAATCCAGCATTGCCAGCAGTAGAAAGTAGAAAGCAGTGCTGGATTATTTTAAGGGATTAGAAACATACTGCATTTCAGGACACAACACAATGTCTGAGTTATCAGCATCAGCCAAAGTTTGGTTTTGCCAGTGACAAAATCATTTTGCAACATGTCCTTCTCCAAATTAATTTACTTGTGAGGTAAATATAATTGTTTCTAAAAATTATTAATGCTGCATAGAAATTCAGCCAAAATTTACTGACATTTACCCATTAAAAGAACCAACAACAAATCCCACATTTTCAAGCACTTGAAATTTTCCTTTTTGTATATCTTGATTTCATTTTTTTATAGTAGTCAATTTTGTACTATAGTAACCATAATTTACTTGAAATTTAGCTGATGAATATCATGTGAAATAGTCCTAAAAGCCTAACAGCAGGACTCTGTGGAGAGGCAAAAAAGATTTTATAGATACCAGATCTAAATCTTTAAATGGTGATACACTTTCTACAGATTCTTTATATGATTCTCTAGAATTTGACAGGAGGGATTTAATTCTCTATTAAGTTCTACATAACAGTTAAAATATTCAGGCTGATATACAAAGCATACTTTGAATTAAAAGTCAAATGTCTTGCCATTCATCGGCAATTATGCTCTTAATACATTCTGACTATTGTCAAATCTTTCTAGCTTGTCAGTGGATGTATGCAAGAGCTGATCCCTACAGGAAGATTTATGAATTCAAAGAACTCTCCAGAAAGCTCTCAGTAAAATCTGCCTTTAGGATCTACCAATAATTTTTATGCACAGTATTGTGAGAATTACTCAGTCTGGGGTCACAGTGAATAATTCAAAGCAAATGCATGTTATTAATCTCTTTCGGAAAATATTTGTAAGCAGATCACAGTTTCTCTAAATGCATTCATTACCACACAGAACAGCAGTAAGCACAAACTATTCTATTAATTTTAGTGGGCTCTGGATTAGATCCTACTTTAATTTCCTCTAAATGCATTTTAAGTAGGATTTTATTTGCTTGGAAAGAAACTTCTATACAGAGTTCATTTACAGAGCACTGAGTATTTGCTGCTTGGTTTATTTGGGTATCGTGTTGTTGCTCACAACAACATGAATGACATAACACCATTCTTTCCCATTGGAGGAACTCGACTCTAATCATAATGAAAGTGAACCTATAAAGGCAATGGGATACTTTAATCTCTCCAGAGTGGCTCAAGGATGAACTGGATTAGGGTGTTTCACAAAATTTCTACACCAAGTCAACATTCCTTATCCTTAGAAAAACTAGGAAAGTGTACTTATCACTATGTTATACTAATAGTGTGCAATTTATTATTCATGCAATTTATTCTACCCTTGATGGAGATTTGGGGATCAAAGAGGTATAAATATAGAAGAAATGGTGAGACTACGTAATTTCCAGAGCTACAGCATTATAGCTCACAGATAGAAATCTGGGAACCTGCTCCTTAAGCAATATCCCACATGGAAAAAAACATCATATAGTTAATGATTTCTGTCTTTGTACTATAAGCTTGACAGTTTCTTACACATATTATCAGTATGCATGAAGTATACTGGTTAGAGCAGACAGAGGACATGTTCATTTATGACCTTGGTGATGTTTTTGGGTTTCTAGCAAAATCTCTGCATGTGTCTGCAGTGCATAAAGCACACCTCTATCCCTGTACATTTTCTTGAAGGAAGAAGTTCAGCATTCTAGTGTATGACCACAAGTGTCTATGTAAGCATCCTGGGAACATATCGCAGTATTCACCCACCACCACAAAGGATATGCTAAAAAACTTGCTTCTCACATTAGTTCTGAATAAGAAAATTTCAGTGAGCAAGTACTAAACTCAACAATTCAGTAAAACAATTTTTATGTCTTCTTAGTAAATGTTATCTAAAAGTTATAAAAAAAATGCTCTACTGGCTATGCAATGCAAAAATGTTAGTTCATCCACTAAGTAATTTGTAATATCATGTATTTTACTAACTGCACTGTGTTTTTTAGAGAGTTAAGAAATCTTTTAATTTGCTTTTAAGCTATTTGCTTATTCTTTGCTATTCTCTTATACCTAGAATTCCTGTCTAGATCTTGGAATTACCAACAGGTGTTGATGTTATCTCCTTTGAGAATATGTCACATTTCATTTTGTAACAGGATACTTTTTAATCCCTTCATTTTATAGTTCTTATCCACACCCCAGTAATGACTTGGGATATATATATGACAGATTATCAATACTCTTCAAGATCTGGTCAATGCAAACTAAACTGCATAATGATTCCCTATCCCCCAAATCTCAAAGCACCTACAAAGAATCCAAATTCTTTATCTTACTTATCTACCAAAGCTGTGCATTTCGTTCATTTGAACTTTCCTGCAAAGTTGAAGGAAAATTGTGCAGACTTTCAGCTAGTTGAAGCCCACTAATTGCACTTTGTTGCCAGGACATGATTACTGAAGTGGAGTGTAGGACTAGAGTAGCTTTTGTTAGTCTTTTTTTCCGTAATCATACCACCAGAGAACCATAGCTAACATCCACTTGCATTTACAACTGGAGAGTATGTTTCATACTGGAAGATAGTAACAGCAGTAATAAGGGAAAGCATCATTAAATGGATTGATTTTCCTCCAGAGCTATGGTTCAGCCATATTTCATAGCTATATGGACAAGACATGAGCTGTTACAGTGTTCAGCAGTGGGGTTGGAAGCAGGCAGCATTTTTTGAGTCTATGATTTGTCTGGAATAACACTACACAGATTTTTACCAGAAAATTATGAAGTGATTCAAAATTGTGCAAATTCAAATGTGTTTATGTGCAATACATATGCCTGTATGACACAGGACTAAATCCAGTTAAACACAGTCAGGGGAACAGTGAGGAGAAAGTGAGAGAATGAAGAATGTCCTCTGTAAATTTTGCACTTGCTCTATGTACAGCCCAAAAAAATTATGTTTCAAAATCAGCAACTCCTACTACACTCTGTGGATATTTTTTAAAATGCAGATTTACTTAAGAGTGAAAGAAATATCCTACTGGGCCTACTTTTTTGATCAATAGTTGTCCCACTGTACATGAAACTGAGTATGCCAATCTACCCTGTCTCTCTAACTGTGGCAGTAGGAAAACCTATGTGGGAGCAGATATCTGCAGTCTGATCATTCCTACTTCCCCTTCCCAGGCAATACCTGTCAGTCACCTACGAATGTTGGATGGAAAGGGCTTCATTACCCTTTCCCTGTGATGCCTACTATGCAATAGCAGCTCACAAGTTTTTCTAATTCTTTACAAACCTTCCACTCTTGTCTGTCTGCATTTTATTCTCTGGCAACAAATTCCAGGAGTGCAATACCACCACTAAAGAAAACAAACCAAAAAAATACTTTCTCTTCTATGTTGTAAATGGATTTCTACAGTTTTGGCACATGCATCTCTTCTCTACTTTATGATTTTGTTCATCTCAGTCATTTTCCCACAACAGCACTTTCTTCTCCAAAGCCAGTGATTTTAGTCTCCCTTCATCAGCTTATTTCTTATGCCAAGATGACTGTTACTTGGCTCTTCTAGAGCCACATTCTGCCTACCACGGTCCTAGCCTCAGAAACTGTGTTCAGCAGTAAAAGACAAAATATCATGGCCTGAGACTTCTACTGGAAGGAGAGCTTTTTCAAAGTCTGATATTGTTTAGAAACAGAACAGCTCTGAAATATCAGATATTTTTCTGATACCTTGGAAGACAGGGCACACATCCTCATGGAGAAAATTAGAGTAATACTTTCTAAAGTCATGAAATGAAGCATTTAAAATGAAGTAAGCAAATCACATTTTCAAGAAATAATTTTTATCCCTGGAGTAACTCCAAATCCTCAAGAGCTTTGTGCATTTCTTACGCATTCCAAAACAGGAAACAAGGCAGTCCTTAGCAATCCTGGTGAAGCTGAGGGCTACAGAGGATAACCTGCTGAATTGCATTATTAATGTCAATGTTGGTAAATACATTCAAATATTTTCTCTTTTTTGCTGTCTCTATAGATTTCACATTGCTATACTAGAAGGATAAGCAGACACCGTATCTGCAGAAAAAGATTAAGAAAGATACTTACAGAGGATCATTATACCATAACAACTAAAGGGCCTCTAGGACAAGGTTCTATGAAGTGTGATAATTCCTGGAGTCCTAACACTTCAAGATTAACTTAGTATTTATGGACTACAACAAAATGCGTTATCTCAGAAAACCTTTTCAACATCTCAGCACTTTAACACAATCTATTTAATAAGTAAGAAATAAAAGTAAATGCTAATTCGGTACAACTATGAAAACGAAGAACTATGGACAGATCCAAATAATAATTTAGTTGCTTGTTCTGTCAAAACTCAATGGATCCATGTAAATCTTGGCCTAAACACTGTATTTGGCAGTTTACGATATATATTTTGTTTTATGTGAAGTTACTGGCAGTTTTTAATTGGTTTCTAACATCAATGCAAGTATATCTGTTGTCAATTTGCCAGTTTGTGAACTGAAATAAACACAAAAAAGGTAATTTTACAGAACCTTGTTTTGTATGTTGTAAAAATTGGATAAAATTTTCATTAATTAAACGTAATTATTAAATTATGCTGTTTAAATTATTACAGAGTTCAGATAATCTTTCTCACCAATGTTGGAAGTACACAGAGCACGTCACTTGTATATGCGCTACTTAGTACAAAGTGTATCCTAACTACTGACAGCTCATAACATTGTGAACAATTTTCTTTCACTCCCCTTTTCATCTCAACAAACCAGAATGGAAATTCATTGCTCTTTCCAATTCAATATGGTGACTTCTAAAAGTAACCACTCAAATGACGGAGTACAGTACAGAGGAGCTCATACTGTTGTTTTTTCATTTTCATCTTGCATGCAGACTCTTGGGCTTTACTTTTTTTTGTTTAACTAATGAAATATCCACTCTCTCTCTCTCTGTTAGCCAAAGGTGATCTTGAGTAAATTAATACAACAGCCAATTTCCATAAGTAAATAAACGAAACTTCTGTAGGCTCTAGCACAAGATACAGTTATATACTTACCCAAGAAGATATGGTTTGCTCTCAAGATTAAAGTCTCAAGATTAAAAAAATTGGTCCAGAAGGAAAACAATTTCAAATGAGGGACAAACCCCCCCAAAATAACAAACTTTCAGCTCAAATTTTCCTCATAAGGACAGAAGGTCTTTTTACTTATTCATTTTGCCATTGATGAAAAGTCACTGGTTCTAAATACATAGGTTTTTTTTTATTATTATAGACTTAAATACCATCATCATGCCCATGAATTACATAAGACTAATGGTGACACAGTAGACATGAAACAGCAATTGGTACACTCCCTTGGGTATTTGGAAAGTGACATAAAGGAACACAAATAGCAGCAAGGTAAATTACTTCACTAATTTAATCAAGAATTTACAGAAAAATGAACTGTTTACTAGACTCTGGAAAATCACAGAAAAATGAAGGGTTGGACCATGAAAAAAAAAGAGGGCCCATATGGAAAAAAGACCATGAAAAAAAAGAGGGCCCATATGGAAAAAAGAAGACCATGAATTTGCTGTATATTTTCTATCATCTTTAATAAAAGCATGCTATTTTCTGCCCCCATTCCATCCCTCTCTATTGGGCTCAGCTGGGACCCAACTAAAGCTGAATATATGCTTTTCCAATATCCACAAGTTTGACCCCAGGCACACCATTTCAAAGCACTGATTTTCATGCTTTATGTATTTCTAATTCAGTTCTAAGTTTCAAAACATCCAGAATAATATACCTACTTCCAAAGCTGTTGTTTTGTATTTTGTTTTGGTTTTTTTTCCAAATGAATTTAATCCTTTTAGAAAAAACAGTAATCCAGAAAAGAAAAGGCAAAGGGACACTCTAGTCTTGATGATGCATTTTTACAAATGACATGGCTGAGAGCAAGAACTGTGCCACCGTGATCTGCTTTCCTGAATCATCACTTCTCACCAACTACATTTGAATGGGAACATACATCTGTTGTAGAATTTCTTTTTTATGCCTTTCAGTGTGTGACAATCTAAGCTGATCAGTGTACTGAAGGTAGGATTTCAGTCAGGAAGACAACCCCATATTAGCTTTCATTTAGCTAGCACAAGGACAACAGCAAAACCAGAGGTGTGGCCTTCACTGCATCCATCAACCTGCCAGGTACTTTAGGCTAGAGACTACTGAAATCTGAGCTCTTTCAGTCATCCTGCTCCCCATGGGAGGCTAAAAAACTGATGATGTAGTCTCACATGGGGTAACTATATATTCATTTACTAACTAGGACATCCTTCAAGATGAAAAAATCTTCAGGAAAAATGACATCCTTGCCTCAGATAGGAACTGTCTTTCCAAATGTTGTAAAATGAGCTAAATATGCCTAGACATAGAGACAAATTCTTTACCTAAAAATATTCTGTAGATTCTGAAATTGTATGATTGTGTATTGTAAAAAAGGGAATCCTTTTCGAATGTCATGCACATGACACACATCTTTGCCTTTCTTCTTGAGGATTTTTATAGTTTAAGCTAGTCATTACCTTCATCAGTTCTGGCTAACCTACCTTTCACATCTATGCATCCAAATTTAAGTAAAGCCTCAATAAATCTCTGCAGACTAGATAGTCAAAACCTGCTTTAAAGAGCAAAATATTAGCAAGTATCTTTTCTTCGTGTAAAGCTATGTTTTTGTTATTATCCCAATGGCAGTACTATGCTAGTACAGCTGTACTGTCCCTCCCGTCAGCATTAGACTTGTTGCCAATGTTTTGTTCAAGATGTATGCCACAGTACAACATCAATTTTATACAATATTTTTCAGAGAACAACATGTTCTGACTACAGGTAATTGCTATAATGAATAAAAGGTCACTAGGTCATTTTCTAGCAAACAAAATGTTTCCACAGAGAGAAGTCCATTAACCAAACCAATCCTTGATGCTAGAAATAAAAAAAGATTCCTTTAAGACTTAATAATGGGAAACTGTACAATGCTGTTCTGTATGTAAACAATAAAATTGACATATAAAATGTCTTGAAAACTCTCATTTTTACCTCTGTTTTTGTAGTTTCAAAGTATGAATTGAAATTAAACTTGCATGAAGAGTATGTTTCAGTCAAAGCCTTTAATTTTGTTTAGACATACAGTAAGATACAGCTATAACATGCATGATCACATGCAAATAAAGGTTCAGTAATATCCTACAGACTAACCAACTAACAAAATCATGAAATCAAAGTAGTAACAGTTTAATATAAACAAAATTAGCTAAGAGCATACATTAAAATGTTTCACATGTGGCATTATCTCTTCACAGACAAACTGAGATTAGTGTCCTGTTGTCTCATAATAAACAGAAAGGAGGGCAGGATGTGGAACTGCAAAGAACTAAAGTCATTTAGCATTGAATTGCTTCATACAAAGCAAGAAACAGCTTCTTGATGGAAGAAGTACTTTCGTGAAACACAGATGCCATGCTGTTTATCTAATAACAAAGGAGTTGAACCAAAAGATGGATGTATTCTCACTGGCATTTCCTGCTGACCATGTTAAGTACCACAGTTGAGAGACTTTTAGACTTTCCTGGAATTACTTTCATAAGAAATTAACGTGCTCTACGCAAATCTCTGAATATAATGAAAACTGGAATCTGCAAAAAGGGTTTACCTTGCACTCAGTCAAACCACAGAAGACATAGCTAAGTAGCCTAAAATGCAGAAATAGCGCCTGCAAAAGACTTCATGGCTGATAATAACCTTTCTGGGAATTATCACAGGATTTGGGCGGTGTTAGATTTCGCTCTGAATTACAGAGGAAATGAGGCTGAGTTTCCACATTACTCAGAGTGCAATCAATTATAAAACTTTGAATTAAAGCAACTATCTCCACAAATATTCATCACTATCCAGCAACATGAACTAGACATGCTAATTTTTGTTAGGATATTTTGAAGCCTCAGTTACACATCTCACAATGCAGTCCTCTAAATGAGTTACTGTCAGATTTGCCTAAAACTGCTGAGAGAACAGTCAAAGGCAACTTTGCTATAATAAAGCTTAAACAGGATCAAAAGGTAAACAAGGTCTATCACACTGCAATTGTGTTCAACCAGTCAGTAACCCCTCATCCCCAACCAAACAACAAAACCCCTCAGTTATAGTTTAAATTGACATAAGCATCACTCACCACTTTGTGGTTAAATCAGTGGCTAAAGTAACAATGCAGAAAATTATCTCAAAGGATTTTCAAAGAAGAATATGTTTGCTGTCATTTTCAGACTGTTGAGACTATTGTTCTCAGAATATTTTAGTCTCTCTCAGATCTACTTCTCTGTGTTAGTTTTTAAGTTCAATTTATTTTCTTTTATAGCTGTAAATCAGTTTGCACAAGTCTGTGCAGCCTTTTTCGAAGCACCGAAGCTGCGTAAATGAGCTGCACTGATTTACATCATCTCAGAATTGGACTCAAAGACTTTGAGTAGCATGCTGAGATCGGATATGTAACATCTATACCAGAGCATCTAGGATTTGATTGCAATATAATGAAGAGTCATTTAAGTAATTACTTTTGCATAAATTACTCTATGCTGGTATGTTCCAATCTATAATTGCCACACATTACAAGCACCATGGTTACTAATCAAGGAGAGAAAAGAATTTGAGACCTGGAAAGAGCAAGATAAATTAGGTAGAGCAAATATATGGTTAGACTAAATAACACATTGTTCATTCACAATCTTGACATGTAGTATGCATTTCAGAAGGAGGGTAAGAGAAAGGATCCAAAAGTGACATACTTACTTACCTCAACTGAGATAACACATGCATCACAACATAATAGCAGACTGGCTAGACAACTAATATAATAAATACCTTCATCATGGTTTAAATAAAAAGAAAAATTCAGATGCCACATTTCCGTAATTCCACAAAACCCAATAACCTTAAAATTAGTTGTTCCATTCATTAAAGAAAACCCTGTGACTTAGATGTAGCAGCCTCCTAGCCTTCCTGTGTTTTAGGAAAAGGAGTCTATGGCCATAATAGAAGTCCTTATGCCAATTCCAGTAGCAAAGAAAACCACCAAGCAGGATCCATGGCAAATGCAAGGCGAGTAATAGGAATCAGAGTGCTGGTAAGTGGGGGGAAAGCTCACCCATTCCACCAACAGCATGGGAGCAATAGTAGCTCCTGACTTCTAATGCATATTTGCAAGTCTTTTATGATCCTGGTCCAAATTGCAGGTTTTGCACTAGAAACCAAAGCAGTTTTGACTCGTACTGATTTTTCTTTAGGAATATTTGGCAGAGCTATTCTCTTATAAAACTAAATGTCTTGTGACAGTAAGCGTAGTGTGATGGAGGGGGTCTGGCAGAGATGTCAAATGATCTTTGGCCTTTATTTATATGTGACATTCCCAGAAAAAACATTTTATTAGATAAGCCACTAGGGAACAATCCTTCAATATACGGCTCTGTCCATGTTCTTCTGGCAAAGATACACTTCTGAAAATGCAAACCACAGGTTAGGAGGACACGTTCTGCAAAACAAAGCAGAAATGGAAGAAAAGGAAGGGAGAATCCCTAAAAGGGAATCATATTTGGACTCAATGATTCCTGAGACATCACCACATTAAGAGCTGCCCACAGCACATACCCTGGTAAAGTACTAGCACTCCTACCAAAATCAGCTGTCTCACTATTCATTGACTGATATTAAAGAAGCCGTCCATATGTCCCATTATCACAAATAATGATTATATACCTTCAGATCATACTTAAAGCAAAGTGGACTTTGATGTACACAAAGGTAAATGGAGAACAAAAGCAGATCAACAAGATACACTGCCATTTCAACACCACTGTAACTCAAGATGATTTTCCATAAGGCATAGAGAAACAAATTAGTAATTAAAACATTATCAATGAATATGCTATAGAGTGAGGAATACTGGAAGGAATAGCATCTTCCCCCCCCCCCCCCCCCCCACCTTGCCTTTCAGGTTGTGTTAGTAGGCTATGTTGATTAGCAATCTGAAGTTAAAGCTAATGAAGTCTTTTCTGTGGGAAGAGATTTATATACACATCACACATATAGCTACGTAAACACATACGCCAAAACACAAGTTAATCCCTTTAATGAATCCAGCCCACAACAGTCTAATGATTACAATTTTCTTTATAACAAAAGCTATACTCAGATGCACAAACACAATGCAATCTTGCTTATAAAGTACTACAAGCTTTATCCTTTCAGAAGCTGAAAATAAGGCCTCGTTATTTTCTCTCCTCAACTTTCAGGTCTCCTTGGGCCCAGATTTTAAATCTTCCTGATGTTAATTTCTGCAGCTTAATTATGCTACCATGATTCTTCATCCCCACCAAACACATAGTGTACAAATCTATGGAGAAAACATCAGCTCCTGGCAAGAGCTCTTGGCAAAGTAGTGATCCTTCCCTGTTCTCAGAGCTATTTTGAATATTAAGACTATGCATAGACATACTAAAATTTGTCATGATATGGTTAGGATTTGTTGATGCCCTCTTTGAAACCCTGTTGAAATATTTGAGTCATGTTTTGAGCTTGGCCTTCCTAGAAATGAACAGAAGTGCAACAGAAAGATGCAGAAGAAACAATATTAAACTACAGGAACGGAAAAATATCCCTCCAAGTCTCTACTCTTCTAAAACTCTTTTGAACGGATAGGTAAAGGTGTTATCAAGCCAAAGCTGTTACTTTAGATGAAACCTGGTTTAGATTTAGGAATTTCTGCTGATCAGTAGGACTACAAGTTGCACAAAGAATTGGCTTGCAATATATTTATATGTCTGAACGCTGCTGGCTAATACTGGGAATGGCCAGCTATTAGAAGTTTCCAGTTGGAATTAGTCTGAATATTTGATGTCTACATTCCAGTGGATATTATAACCTGTAGGATATGAAGGAATTTTCTTCCAGAATAAGCAAATAAGCAAATGGAGTAAATGAGATAGTGACAAAAGCAAAATTTCATTAAATAAGTTACAGCTATCCAGTGATTATTCCATCTTAGAAAATTATATTTCTATAAATACAGACTTCTGAAAATGAAGAACTGAATTAATACACACAGTCATGTAACCTTTGCTTTTCTCTCTCCTCTCCAAAATTAGTGATAACCAGCATCACATTTTTGCAAACCTCTCAGCTACATTTATCATTACATATAGTTGTAGATGCATTGAATGAGTAATCAGTTGCAACCAGTTTAAAAGAATCTCAAACCTAGAAATGAGACTGTCAGTTACTCATGATCAGATAAACATTTCTCTACCAACACCTCTGCATATTATACAGAAAATTCCTCAGAAATATAGCATCGCATGAATAGATTGTGCCAGTTGTCAAGCAGAGGATGTTGTAAGCAGTGGAAAGGGAAAAAAACCCCAAGAATCTCTGCTTTAACTAACAGAAAAATCCTTGCTTTCATTATTCTTCCAATGGAAATAGTGCATGACAACCCAACAGTAAAAAACAGTTTTCAAAAGTACCAAATCCATTTAATAGAATAGAGGAACTTAGTCAAATTGGGGTACAACTAGTCATGGAAATTGTTAACTATCCAAAAGGAAACAGCCTTTGTACTATCTTTTTCATCCTGAAATATGATAACTTCTATAGACAAATGAATCAAATATTATGGGAACTAGATTTATTACAGTTACAGGAAAAGCAGCATTTACAGTATAAATTCTTGCAGCGCTCTTTTTATCCTGACTAGCTACGCACTGGCTAAACAAGATGAAATGCTGATACAGTACGGCTACCTGTGTATTATTAAGGCATTAAAAACTTTGTTATTACTTAGACGTCAAACGCAAGACAAAATTATTTTCAGTTTCCATTTCTCTTTCAGTGGTGGCAGTAAAAGCTGCTGAATTTTCTCTCCTAAACAATTTCAGCTTTCAGATTATGCCACAACGTACTGTTGCTTATGCAGCATCTACTATTTTCAATGCCCGCAACGAGACACAAATGCCTTTCTAGCCACATGTGTTAACAGTATCTAAAATTTCATTTTAGAATAGTACAGAAAATAAGCTAAGGTTTTTCACCTCTCGCTCCCTAGAGAACAAAAAGACTGTGTGTCATCTCTGCTTATCTCACTTGTGAGCAAATTTTAATACACTGCCCACGTTACACCTGGGGCACAGTTTCAGTAGCCATGCAAAATAAATTTCTGGGCTTTTCTGTTGTATATTACATTTTTATATTACATTTATATGTTCTATTACTAACATAATAGTTTGGTCTGACCTACACAAGGATATATGAACTGTCAGTGTCAGGTAAGCAGAACAGATCAGGGACCAAAGGTATTTTCCCATCTTGTCTGCATTACTCACTTGAATTCAGCACATGACTGCCAGAATAAATCACAATTTCCAGATTATGCAAGGTTTTATTTTTTCCATCTCTTGTTATTAACAATTATGGCAGTTTTATTTAAAATAAGCTCATGGAGTACTGAGGGAGAAAGCCATGAATTAGATTCACAGTACTTGGTTTCTCACTAGAACAGAGACTTGAATTTTTATCATTGAACAGATTTATCACCTAACTCTAAGTAGCAGGACTGAAGTTTCACTTACACACATCGAGATACACAGCCAGACCCCAGAGCTATTACGAGTATTTCAAAATGTGCCACTGCAAGAAATTGTATTGTAATAAGTCAATATAAAGCATATTCTTCAGAAACCTCAGCCTGGGAAAAATTCAATTCCTCAGGCACTCTAGTCCCTTCTGGTTGACTATTACTGCACAAAGAAAAGGTTTGCTGGAGATTTTGTTGAGGTGTTGCCAGTTTAAGTTCTGGTGCAACAAAAGGTGCTCTTCACTATGAGGGAGATGAGATGCAAAATCCGATGGGATCATTAGCTGCCAACCTATCTGCTTGCATTCCCCAGTAGCACTCAAGGCTTCGGCCCAGAGGAGAGTTTGATACATAAGGACTGGAGCTTGCATTTTGTAAATGATGGACTTTTCAAATATAAAACACAGCTGCAAAAAAAACCCTCCATTATCTGTACAAGTCCACTCCAACTAGAAAATGTAGCTATATAAAAATGAAATGGCAGCAAGGAATGAAGGAGAAAGAAGAGGGAATGAAGGAGAAAGAAGAGGGAATGAAGGAGAAAGAAGAGGGAATGAAGGAGAAAGTGTGCAAAAAGTTAGAGTATTACGAAGATTATCACAAAGGATACCTTTTAAACAATGAAGTGAGCTATATGTCCAGAAATGCCCAGCTAGGACACTAATATGGTCTATATGTTAGAAATCTGTCCCATATTGCTTGTGGCTTTAGAACTTCAAGCACTAATGTGCTGGAAATATGTGGTTCTCATGCCACTTCTTTGCCCTCTGTGCATGCAGACATGTAGCAGATGAGTACAAATATCTAAGTTTTACTCAGGCAAACAACTGCAGTTGATGGAAGGAAACAGAAAAAAGAGGACTTAAACAGCCACAGGAGGTGGGGGGGAAACAACCAGGTCACAACCAAAAGAGCGTAGTCCAAGTATCTACCATGCTTTAATGTGTCAAAATAATAATACCTCTGTTAATCAGTCTAATCTGCTTTAAAACTAGAGATATCTAATAAAAAGTATTTACCAGTGTTAGGGCAAAAAATTGTAAGGACTTAATGTCAGAGAGAGTCTATGTTGCAAAGAGAGTAGAAATATCAATCTGGAAAATATTTATGATTTCCAGTGGAAGATGATGTTTAATGAAGCCAGTTAAAATGCAGAGATAACTTAGGACTGCAAGCTCTCCAAAAGAGAGTCAAGAACTTTTATGGCCATATTTTCCAAGTCATGTACACTTTCTTCTACAAGCACATCTGTTTGAAATTAACTCAAGAACATGATTATATAATGTGCACAACAAAGTCAAAGGGTCTAGCTGGCCATATGCTAACTACTGAACTGTATATCTGCTTGCCCTCAACTTCACTATAGATCACTTTATGCATCAAACTACATAAGTGTGGGGAACTTTGGCATTTTTTTCCTGGTTTTATTTTTCCCTCTGTATTTGTGCACCATTGACTTACAAAATATAACAAACTTTGGGGCTGACATAAATGTTCTCTTACATGGCCTGCAGTACTCCGCAAGATTTTTTTTTTCAAAGCAACTCTGACAAATAATTTCCAGCATGCACTTAAATGTGTGTCAATCACAACAAACGTTATAGTCTAAAAACACGAAGGAAGAATTAACTGTGTAACTTTATGTGCCATTACTCAGGATTCACAAGGAAAACCAAAAAAAACAGTGCCAGAAAAGCTACATCCTGTAATGATCTGCTTCCCAGTTATAAGGAATCAAGTGTAACCATGAAGATTTATGCTGTATTATCAAACATTAATGTTGAATTTTCATGTCTTTATACTGCTCTAATTAATTTATCAGCAATATTCTTTAGAAATGCTGGCACTATGCTCAAGAGCTTTGTTCACCTTCCACTACCGAGCTCTAAATTCTTGAAAGCAGTAAAAAGCAACAGTTTGAAATCTGACTCAATACATTAAATCTACCTTTTAAAATATTTGAAATTTCAGTGTTACTTGTGAAGGCAAAGAATGAACGACAGAATCTTTGGGGGGTTTATTTTAAAAAATGAAAGTACCACAGGAGTTACATATCAATATTAGCATTATATTCATCAGTTGTATCTGAAATATTTTTTCCTTCAAAGTACAAATGGAATCTTATTATTTCATGAGCCTACAAGGCAATCAAGAATCATATCCAAGTGCCTGATATTTTAGATAATGCATGATATTATAATGATATAGATTTTCTAAATGGATTTTTTTTTGGTTTAAATTGAGGTGATCCCTGCCTGACTCAAAAATTTACCTTTACCTTGTCCTTCATAAATGAGATTCAGACAAAGCCCAGGACACAGGATAATCAGAATGCAAGCACTCCGATAGCACATTTGCCCAACCTTCAACTACTGTTAGCTAAAACTAGAATTCATGTCCCTTAGTTAATAGTTCTCCAGGGACTGCTTCATTCTTGAGTTTGTCTAATTGTTTTGGAGTTTTTTAAACCTATATAAGTCTTTAAGTATCTACATAATTTGGCAAGAAGATGCACAACATAATTATGTTGTGCAAAGAACTAACTACTTTTTGTGTACAAAATGTACTTGTGTGCAACTTAATTAAGTTCTTGGTGATTATTTACAGGATTCTGAACATGCAATTGAGCCAAATAACAGATAGTTGAGATAATTTGGGTTAATTCTACTCTGGAGAATGTTTTATTATAAAGTAAAACTGACAGGGAAACTATATTTAATACCTAGACCTGAACTGTTTGATGACAGTAAATTTTCTTTTCAAAACTATAGTTAAAGATGAACTTTTCTTTGAAATAACAGCTATTATATGTTAAAGAAAAAATCATAATATTTAACTTATATGTAAAAAAATCTAGAAGGGTCAATAAATCGTAATGATAATTCACATGTGCCAGAGGACCTGACCCTTTAGAAAAAGCCACAGCTCTACAAAGCCAATGTCTTGTGGATTATAGCTATCCACTCTCAAATGTTATGCTGTAATGAGGACAGACTTTAATATTCATTACACCTCTTCTTGTTTGCTCAGTTGAGAGGGTATTTGAACTTCAGTGTTCAACTGGACTTTACAGACTAATTTCCCTTGGGTAGTATTTTTTGTAGTAATTTCTATAAATTGATATCTAATTGAGGGAATAAAAAGGGATGGGGAGAAGTAAACAGCTGCCAAGCCTGCTAGGGTTCATGAACTGAAAAGTACCCCCCCCTGCCCCAAGAGCAATGAAGTTTCAAACATCAGAAGATTATTTGAATTCCAGCTCTAAATTAATTCTTTTAGGTACTGGTTTCTTCTTATGTTTGCACAGGTGAGGAAAAGAGTAATTTTTGAATTAGCAGTTTCCTTAACATGAGTAAAATGCACATTTATAAATGAGTCATTCTGTTACAGAACAGAAAAACTCAGAAACCAAAGGCTGTCCTGCTATTCTATTGACCTCAAAGAAACAGAGGATTTGTGACAGAAGATTATCATCTATTGATAGAGGTATTGCAATAGGTTGCCTCTGGCAGCTATGAATAACTGATGCTTTATAACACGGTTAATAAAAACACATTGCATGAAGCCACCCATGCAGTGTTGTACCCAGAGGACAGCTGGCTTTTTTTTTTTTTACATTGATTCTTGCATCAATTAGCTTATATTTTCTAATGTGTGATTTACAAGATGCATTTTTTCTATAACACAAGAACAACAAAATGCATAAAAATTAAAAGCAATATGCATATGGCAAGAAATGAACACAGCGATATACCACCTTGAAGAGATAAAAGAATAATACTTTTAAAGGCTTTCTTGTTTTCCTTATCATGATGGTTTTGTGATTGTTTTCATCTTCCAAGTTTTTCTTCTGTTGTTTCTTAATCCATCATTTTCCTTGAAAAACAATTTCTCAGCACTTATAATGCTCCTGTGAGCAGAAATGTTTTTCTTTGTTGTCTAAGATGAATTTTTTAACCCACCAAGATAATCACTTTGGATGAAGGAAAAATTCTCCAAATATCTATGGTGAGCCAACAGGAAGAGAAAAAGACAAAATTGAAGACAGAGCTGAGGCCACCTGGTCAATGAATTACATGTGTTTAGTTGGCAGAAGTCCAAGGCACTGTAATAAAGAGACCTAACAATTAGATTTCCAATTGTTACTATTAATACTGAAACACACTGCACAGATTAACACTGAAACTGCTGCACCGACTTAGAGAGAGTTCTTCATCCCTAGATTTCCAAATGATCATAACGGATTATATTGGAGCATTCTGAACAGTGCAGCACCGAAATCTCCATACTGGTTTAAAGACAGTCCTTTACCCTCCTTTACCATTCATATTTTGCATTAAAAAAACAACCAAAGCATGCAAATAAAACCCAACAACAAGTAAGCAAGAAGGCCAGGTGGTTAGGGTTGTAGCCTCTGAAGGGAAGGATGAGGAGGCTCTATCTTACTCTAACACTCGATTTTTGTATGACATGGAAGATCACACATGTCCTTGTGCTCCTACCTCTTTTCCTGTTCACTACTCATGCTACACGTTCCTGCAATGTATCTGTGCAATATCTGCCTAGAGCAATGCAGTCCTAATATCAGCTAGGGCTCTACTGCCTTCCACTGGTCCTTTACTCATTCATCATGGTTTGGTAGTAACTCCAATGTTTGGCTGTGATTAATAACAGGAAACTAGCGATAATCTGGGAATTGAGCTTTGATTTGGATTAAAAAAAAAAGTTATTTACCAAGCTGCACTAACATGAAAAAGTCCATGAGAACAAACTGTTATCTAATATTAGGTCCTCTTTTTTGCTCTACACATAGAATCCAGCATCACGTTCATACCAATATTATCAACTTGAACCACTGCTTTAGACGGCATTTGACCAAATTCCTCACTTTACCAGAAGGACCATGACACCAAAGTAAACATCAAAAGTTTTGTCTTAATGTAGGCTATGGTTTAAATGGACTCTGCAATCTGAAAGACAAATAATTTCTCAAAACTGTCCTAATGACTAAGTCGTCAGTGTCTCATTTTCAAAACAGATGTCAAGAGAAGTTCTCAAAATGTTATAGCAGAATTTTGCCCCAGACCACTGCTGAATTTAAATCTGAGCGATTATCTTTCACGCTGGTGAGAAATCTTCTGCCCTACAAATTTAGAAATTTACATGTTCACCTGCCCTGCATAGTTGGTCGCAGTCTAGAAAGCCATGATCTTAACACACTCACAGTGGAGTCAGTACTACATTTGACTGTATCTAGAAATACTGATAGACGAGCAGTGCAATAACACTGATAAGTCCTTATGAAGGAGCGAAGCTTAGCCACAAATACACCTCTCCCACAACAGAGTTTCTAGTTCCCAAGATATTTCAAGAGAACAGCCCACATCAGGTAGCAGCAAGGCCCAGTAAGTGTCAGTCTATGGAGATGCATAATCCATGGTGCCCATTTCCCATGTTAACTTGGAACTGTGCTGGGCCAATGAGATGGATCTGCCATTTGAAATTCCCTTAAACAAACCCTAGTCAGGTTGTTCCAAGTTTACTCTAGGAGATGGGTGGGGATGATTAGAAGATGAGATTTGAAAGCGAAAAACCCCATCCAAATTGGAAACTCAACAACCCAGTTCCCCACTCTGTCCTCCACTGCACACGCATACAACCTTGCCTGTTATCTTTTTTTTTTTTTAGAAAAAACCAACTTCAGTTTTTTACATATTCTGCAATGGGTTTACAATTCACTCTGATCTTGTTAAGTATAACCAATTACCAAAAAGTTCAAGCCCCTCCACACAAGCTGTAGCTGCTGTATTGAGGATCCTCTTAAGACTATGTCAGAGGATCAAAAGACAGTTGTCTAAAAAATATGGAAACTTCCATGTAAATAATAATTTGAAGCTTGTAGGACTACTAAACCCACCCAAAGTTAATCATTTCATTGTCTGTAGGAACAAGGATGGGGCTTGGATTTTTCAGAAAAGTTTTAACATTCGATCCAAGTTCAACCCAGTGGGCACAATTCTGCAAACGCCTCAAGAGAACTGTGCACTGATGAGAAAAGTTGTGCTGTCAGAAAGCATTCAGGAGAGAGGAACAAGCAAACTATGACCCATAAACTAGATGTCACTGAATTTACCCAGAAGAAGTCCTTCAATGTAGGAGTGTATCACTGCTGATGCAACTACTTCTCAATGATTTGTTGGGGATTTTTTTTAGTCTTTTTAAGTCATTTTCTAACCCAGCAGGGTCATGTTAACTCTGAGTGCTGGTTCTGTTGGAGTTTGTCCAATTGTCACTGAAATTCCCTGACCTTTGAGGCTCAGAGATGACCTGTTAACATAATCTGCACTGATCACTTTTCCTAATTTAAACTGTTGGGTTTTTTTTCCTTCATTTTCTGAAAAATGTCCACAGTGTGTGGACTCTATAAATTAACCTGGCTTGACCTCCAAAAGAGAAAAATATTTTAAAAGGGAGAAGGAGTAATTATTAAGCTTTTTGTCTGTGCAGCCTGTCAATTTGCATAGCATTATCTGTAATGCTTTGCAAAGCTTTTTTAGGAGGTCATCTAATCTTGTTAAATCTGTCACAGGGCTGCCTCTGTATCAGACTTGAACATTTGCATGACATAACAAGTCCCTAGCAATGGTGATAAATGTGTTTGTTTCTGGCAGCCAGACCACGCAGATGCTTATTATGTATGTATGCATGCATTTACATTACTTAATAAGCTTTAGAAAGGGGAAAAAGGTCCCAGGCACCCAAGATATAGTTTGCTTTTCTATGCACTTACAGTGCGCTTTTGATAGTTGTAAGCAAGCATTATTTGATAGCTGATCCAGAAAGATCATGAACTTCTTAGGAATTACTATTCTTACTGTTTATTTACATAGACCTAGCCATGTAGATGTAATAATAACCAAGACTGTCTTTATCCTGTCTAAAACACACCAACTGGAAACCAAAATATAATAACAGACATCAAGTTCAGAGAACACAAAAGTTGCTAGCTAGACCACTTGTACCAGAAATTTCCTGTAGCTAAAAAAATACATGAAACTAGGAAGTGAACTGTACACAACTCAGCTGCTTTTATAAAGCCTGAAAGATTGAAGTAATTTTCACTTTAGGAATCCAGTCTGTAAGCATGCTAGGATCACAAAGAGTTGAGGGGAAAATCTACACGATGAGGTCAATCCCCTAAACCCACACAGATAGGAAAAAGGTATTTCAGGCACATGTAGGACTGAAAAAGATAATTTGAAAAAAAAAAAAAAGAAAGACACTATTCAGAAGTTGGCAGTTAAAAGATAAATTGCAAGCAAGCCATTTATTCTCCTGAACATCAGAAAAAGCAGCATGTGTGAGTCTCAGCATTCCATAAATGCAAAATCTAGTATCAATCAATCTGATTCAAGAGCAGCATAAGTCCATAAACTGTTGTCAATCAAGACAGAAAACTTCAGTTTAATCATTGTCCTGAACTAGCATTTCTTGCTGCTCAATTTGAATTGCTTGACTACACCATCAGTACTGAAGATGGTAGCTTTTATTTGGTCAAAATTATGAAACCAGAATGTTCAGTATTCCTATGCAATATGCATTTACAGGTGAGAAAACTCTCAATACTTGTAAGCACTGGGAGATAAAATTTACTATTTCTATAGCCTTCCATTTCAGCTCAAATTGATAAAATAACCAGAAAAAAAAGGAGCAGCAATACTAGCTACTGTATAGGAAAAAATATTGAATATCACCTACACGTAATGCTGCTGACAATGAAAAATGTTTTGATGGTCAAGTAAGTAATTTTTTACTAGTTACAGACATGATGAGTGGATGGATAAAGGGGACACGTTTTCATTTTGCTAAACTGCAGAACTAAAGTAACTACCAAAACCATGGTCTTGATATAGGTTATGGCTTAAATAGACTTCACAATTTGGAAGAAAAGCAATTGTTGTCAATTTAGTGATGGAACACGAAGAACTGAAAAAGACAAGCTCAGACAGTCTGACTCTTGTTCCTTCAAGTCCTGTGAGGAGCTTCAGTGAATACAGTCGTGTAACAACTGTATTTTTCTTGCCTTCTGTAGAAAGGTCTGTTTGCTGGGCTTACTGTGGAATTAAATCTGTTTTAAACTTGATGTTAGGTCTTCAATTCTTTTGTACTTTGTGGGTTGACCTTGGCCAGCTTCCAGATGGCGACCCAGTCACTCTTTTTCACTCCCCCTCCATAACAGGGCAGGAGAAGAAATTAAAATTGAAGAGCTCATGGGCCGAGATAAGGATAGGAAGATCATTTACCAATTACCAACACAGCCAAACTAGAGAGAACATGGGAATTAATTTAATTGCCAATTAAAATGGATTGGGATATGAAAAAAGACAAAAGCTAAAACATCTTCCCCCACTCTCATTCAACTTCCCTCCGTCATCCCCAGCTCTCTGTTATAATTTTAGCTATTGACTAGACATGCTTTGGTAAACATTTTCAATGTACTTTGCAGGAAAACACTGATATATTAATGCCAGTTTATGCTAGACAATTTCTATACTCAGAGTAGAAGATACCTCTAAATGACAAACTGCAGCTTGAAGACTGATTGAAGACAGTAATAAATTACTAAATTCTGTAGATTACTTTCACCCATTTGCCTTTTCAAATCAAGATCCACTGTCAATTCAGAACTTAAGAAAATTTAGAGGAAAGTGAAATTAAGAATTGAGGGTTCCATATTACCACATTACAAATCCTATTAACAATAGAAGTGAACAGTGATGATTAATACAAACACTCCATACAACAGTCTTCCCTGAAAATATCACATTTCTTTCTAAACAGTAAATGACCATTAAAAGTAGCATACATATTTGTACAATTTACATTTATTTGGTGTAAGTCTGGTAATTTCCGCAGATCTGCCCATATTTTACAGGTGACACATCCAACAGTTGATTCAAATGTAGCTTTTCAATCTGAATAATTGCTTTTGAAAGACTAAAAATCACAACTAATTGTTATTTTTTATGGATCAAAATAACTTCCATTCCATTTCTTTCTCACATATAGTAAGTTATTTTATGTAATACAGAACTATCATGAAAAGAAATTCTGACCTTTATTTCAAAAGTGAATTTTTAGCAACCAATAATACTTTCCCAACAGCTGGTTAGCTGATTTGCCAGAAGTTGCAAGGCAAGTTGATTCACAGCTGTGTGATTATCCAAATAAAACATTAATTCATGTTGCAAGCTGAGAATACTGAAGATCCATGCATTCTAGTTATTTTTATACAGGTTAAATATTTGATAAGTACAGACTAAAATCAATCACTTTTCCACTGATAGTGTCTATTTCTACTTGTACAGCACGAGGAAGGGAATTTTTGAAAGAGAACTGCGAGATACAGATCATCAACAAATGTTGTTAAATGATAGGATATGACATTCCTCTCAGCACTTTGAAAATTGCCCACATCAAGTGTTCCTACCTTTAAAATAAGAAGTGAAAATTATAGTGTTTCCAATATGGCCTTCAATCTTTCTCTCTTAGTTATGATTACAAGTGTCTAAAATTTCTGGATATATTTTCTCAAGTGAGAAAAATATTCATTGGCCTGAATATACTGGTAAAGAGATACATTTAGCACCTATCAACTGCCAAGAAAAATATTTTTGATATATAGTAAAATATGTGTGCATATATATCTCAGATGCTGGACTATGCAGGATGTTGTTTGTATCATTGCTGTTTCTGTTTAAGAAATAAGTCAATGTATTCAATATTAAGTCATAAATGCCAAGTTTTCCTTGACAATCTTACTGATGGTTTTTATGTTAATATTGACTCAGATTATCTCTTTACAGAGCTT
This sequence comes from Tapera naevia, assembly GCA_033556795.1. Classification (NCBI taxonomy): domain Eukaryota; kingdom Metazoa; phylum Chordata; class Aves; order Cuculiformes; family Neomorphidae; genus Tapera; species Tapera naevia. Next base: position 10,277,993 of record JAUMJJ010000034.1, on the reverse strand, counting down.
TTCAATCTCTGCAATACTCTAGAAATTAAACACCACAAGAGAGAATAAATTCCTGCTCAAAAGTCTGTATATTTTGTCCTCATTAAGGCTGAAAGTGGCAGAGGAAAGGAATGGAGAAATTTGCCAGTCAAAATCTGACTATTGTTTTGGAGAGAACAATTCCATTTCTCTATAAATCAATTTTTGCCCAGTCTCATTACAATAAGGCTGACACATCTTATTCTCAAAAGAAAGGAAGCAATAAAATCTTAACAGTAATGGCAATATAATGATACTAAGCAGATCAAATAAGAACATCTCAACTATGGAAAAATAATTATTTATCATCCATTTAATAAACTCCTTCTGAAATAGCTATCCAAGTAATTATTTTTTTTCACAATCGCATTGAAGGAATTACAATTTTGCATCAATGTCAAAACAAAAAGAAAGACTGTCAAAACTCCAGAAAGACTGGTTGTCTGATGGAAGGTCTTCTGTCTTGCACAGCGACAGCATCTTACTATTCAACTGGCAAGGAATCCATCTCAAATCGGACAGGTTGGGTTTGGGGTTTTTTTTGTGGGATGAGATCAGGAGGTGGTGTGTAAGATTGTACACATGTTTAAGGAGGCATGAAATACTTTATTTAAAATACTCTGTATTGACAAAAGACTCAATCCAAAACTTAAATCACATACGTAGGTAATTTTTTGCTCTGATCTGCTTAGGCTTACAGGACAATTACTGTTGCCTTTTCTTTGAAGGAATTTAGGATATTGGTTAAAGAGCCAAAAAAGCGCTCAGTGTTAAGTCATGTGGATGAAAAATCTAAGTCAGCCATTCAATATTACTAACACTTTAAGTGGGCTGTGAAGTAACATAGGCAAACATAGGCAAGGCAAAACTCTAGAACCAGACATGCTTTTTCCTCCACAAAGTCATTGAGTGGAGATGGGCAAACAGTGAGTTGCAGAAAAGATGGATTTGACTTTTGCTGGCAGCACTATTATCCTCTCACAAATCTAGTTATTGCTAAAACTCTTGCTTATATATGAATCAACCTACCGAAGTAATTACACTTGCTAATATTTCTATAAGAATAAAAAAACCCTATAAAAGTGAGGGAAAAAAAATCTTCCATTTATCAGACTATTACAGAACTGATTCCTAGAGTAGGGTTACAAACCATCAACAAAGTAGGGATGGATTTTTTTAAGTTTGCTTATGTTACAGGTTAAAACAAACACCATCTCAACTTCAAAGTCTCCAAGAAGACAGGAAAAAAATATATTCCACTTTCAGTTCTACAGACACAAAAGTGTTTTAAAGTGTAAATTCTAAGAAAACCTTAAGGAGGTATCTTTAGGAGATGATCTGAAAATCATTTTGAGAAAAATCTCAATTTTCTAACCTGCTACCCTGAAGGAGATATAAGTTGATGAAGTATGTTATTTTGTGATTTTGACAACATTCCATCTTCCTAAAGAGGTCAGGAAGCACAAGAGAAATGATAGACTCTGTTATTGATCAGCTCAGTGGAGATGCTACCAAAATGAAATTGAAACTGTGAAAGATTTATGAATGTTTTTCTCCAATAAAGATATGCTCCATTGGATCTCACCCTACATGGGATCAGGTAGACAAAGCTAGTTAGACATTCCAGAAATATGGCACAGTCCATAAATAAATCTGTGAGAGGATCACATAAAATAAGTGAATAACTGAATGAAAAGTCTTTTTTTTTTTTTTTTTTTACCAGGTGGCTTCAGAATGGCAAAACTAGAAACTCAGAAAGAAGCAAGAAATCACACATCTATTTAAATATTACATGAATCAACCCAAACCTTGCAAACTGCTCTGAGATAAAAGAAGTCATGTAATTTACTTAGAAAATATTTGTACTGAATCAGGTTAACTGTGATTCCTCAGGGAAGGAGAAGCTGATGAATCTATTACTGTTCCCTGAACTCATGTGTGCTGAGTGAAGAGAGAAAGGTGGTGTTTTCAGGAGAAGGGCATAGATGTGGTGGGGAGAAGGGGGGCTCTTAGCAAAGACACCCGCTGATGGTTGGCTAAGTGTGACAGAGCAAGGATTTCAGAGCCCCAGACTGAACTCTGGAGGTGTTTAAGGGGAGACTGGATGAGGCACTGAGTGCCATGGTCTAGATGATGGTTGGTGTTAGTGTTAGGTTATAGGTTGGACTTGATGATCTCAAAGGTCCTTTCCAACCTTATGATACTGTGATACTGTGTGATACTGTGAACTCCACGGAGCTGGAGAACATGTCTCTGTACTTCATTTATTCAATATATATGTACTGTGCAGCAGAAAGGAAATAAATCTTGCTATACACAGTTGCCTCTGAACACAAGCCTCTTTTGGGTGCTTGTGACAGTTCATCTCTGGGTGCTAGGGAAAAGCCCTGATGCTGTAGGCTCACGTATAACAGCATTTGTTTACATGTATCATGCACACATCCTTTCTCACTATGTATATAAGTTCTATTACTGTAAGAGAATTCTGTATTCCTTTGCATTTTCTATTTCCAGATAAAGCTCAAAAATGTGGGGGGGAGGGGGGGGGGAGGAAGAAAAAAAAAAATCTAGTCTTGTCTAGTCTTGATTATTTCCATCTCAAGGAGGGGGAAAAAGCAGCAGCAGGATACTTTGCAAAACAAGCTGTCCCTGTGAAATTCCTGCCTACTGCATATTCAGCTGGCAGCCTAAGCTTTGAATAAGCCTCTCAACTTCTACCATGCTTCTTCAGAAAGCTGCGGCACATTAGAGTTCCCAAGCCTGTGTGAGATACACAAACTGAGGATTTTTATTTTTCAAGTCAAGATGATTTTATTACTCAAATCTGAAAATGCATACCAGCAAAATACACTTGCTTCTTTGCTTTGTTGGTTACTCATTTACCAAAGACGTTTGATGCTGGAAGTTAATGATGCCATCAACTAGCTGGCCACACAACTTTTGCTTCTCTATATTAAATTACTTACCCCTAAGGCATTGTCTGAATGCCACCATCCCAGCAAAACCCCTCTGAGATACCAACTGCCTGCATCTCTTCCAGATAATTTTGGAATGCTGTCCCATTGCTAAGACACTCTAAGATGCCCAACACATGATAAGGTGCCCAGGTCTGTTTAATATAATGTTTCTCCTGCAACTTATTTTTTTTGCATCATAGGCCAAGGAAAAACAGTGTTTCAGGGCCTTGCGTGGGTTCTTCTTCTTTCTTGTCCCATATTCTCAAATTTCCTTAATTAACAGGATTTCTTGTTTACTTTTGTTACATGGGGCACTGGGCCACTCAGCATTGCTCTTTTATCACAGCATTCCTACTTATTTTCTTTCTATATGAGGAGATTTAAATTTATATTTAAATATGCAAAGTTGAAAGCTAGTAATGATAAACTGGAAGTATCAGTGATTTCCCGTCTTATTCTGTAACTAGAGTCAATTATATATGTGTTGGAACCTGCTGCTTCCTTGAACAAATGACAGATCTCAAGGATGACCCCCAGATCATGTTAGGCTAAATGAATATTTACGTTTCTTCTTATGTAAAGGTAGCTAGAATTCACTAAAGATGATTTCCAAGTCACAACACTACAGATGCCTGGCTTTAGATTGAATAGAGAAAAATCATCACCAACGGGAAATGTGTCTTTCCACAGCTTAACACATTTGAGCATCCTCAGCATCCAAATAAAGCTGATGCTGTTTATTTCAGTAAAGCACTGCAAAATCAGGGGAGTGTATCTCTTAAGCAGCCCCCCCAGTATGAAACACAGAGCTTTACAGGTTGACACTTGGAAGTTACTGGTGTGTAAGGGCATCCACTGGACAATTCTTGAAGACTTTTGTCTACTGTCTATCAGTAGCTGCTATAATACATATTCCATAGCATATGCACTATACAGAGTTACAGTTTGTCCAACATTCGGAGGTGCTTGACTGTTAGGTTGTAGCAAGTGCTGCCATGGTGTAGCATGTCAATTATCCATGTTAATCAGAGCGGTGGTCCATGGAATAAAACATTCCCCAATTACACCATACAGCACAATAGACAATAACAGCTGTGAAGGAACCATTGTGCCACTATTAAGTGTTTTGTCATGGTCTGTCAGAGAATACTAAGGAAAATTCAAGTCTGTAGATTGCTCGTAAGATAAAGTGCAAGGTCTCATTCAAATACATAGGAAATCTCCTTGTGAAAGATTTACTTGCAAAATTCCTCTTAATGTTATGGGAATTAGCTCTATGAATTCCCCACACTCTTATGGCAGCAGGACAGACTCTTGTGACACCGTAGCAACAAAGGATTTGGAAATTCGTTACTGAAAAAGCATTGACAGTTTACTGGTAGATAATGTTCTCTTTCATTTGCTCTTTTCTTTGAATGAAATAGCAAGTTGTTTTAATGCTTTTGTACTCAAACACCCAAATGACACTGGTATTTCTCTAGAGAAACTTCAACCAAGTCATTTTTTCACCTCTCAAGACATCCTTTGAAGAGCATCTATACTCCTAAATCTCTCTTGCTCTCTCCCGAGTATAAAAGGAAACTTTTCTAAATGGGCAATACAAACTTATTTGCACCATGTTAATCCTCAGGGCTTCCAGCAGAGAGAAGGCATTTCCTGACACTGAACAGAAAACACAGCTGATGGAGACACCCTACATCAGCAAAGCATAGCTGTGATACCAGTGCAAGCAATTCTGCCAGCATCAGTTTTATGGAAAGTCTGGAGGTTGACTGTGCTTAATGGCTGGTTATTACGCATCCTTAACCAGTTCCACTAAAGGAAGATACTAAAAGTTAGGGTATATGAAACAAGCCAAAGATTATGACAGCTACAGAGTACAAACACCTCTATTACCACAGACACACAACATTCCAGGGAAGAATTCAGTAATATTCAGAGATTTACCTTTTTGTCTTGTCTTTGCTGCTTTTGGAAACAAGAAAAACAGCGACATAAACAGGTCTTTTACATGAGAAAATATTAGTCCTTGGAGACCTCATACACTCTCTCCCTTTCAATTTATTTCTTTATATACTAATCTAATAAGTCCTTCCATACCATCTGAAGCCTCCAATAAGAATTAAAAATACATAAAACTAACATAATTTTCCTTCTTCCTTTAGACAGATGGTCACACATTACAGCCCACTCTGTTTAGATTCACACAAAAACTAAATAAATCCTGTGCATTGTACTCACTTTAAATAGCATCTGATCTTAAGACTAACTGAGCCAAGGTAAGACGTATTCAGGGTGATAAAACATAAAACAAGGCAGGGCACAGGCAACATTTTTACCAAGCATACAATTCCCATTGGGTTAGAATTAAAATTGTGTGATTTGCTTTGGGCACTCGTTATTAAAGCACTGTGTTTCCTTCCTTCAAAGTTTGCGCTAAGTCTTTTTGTTCAATTTTATGCAAACCACAAACCAATATGTCACTTTATTTTAATTTGCAGATTTTTTATTCAAAAGAACAATGGATAAAAGAAAGTCAGTCGCCAAAAGCAGTCTCACAATGCCAGACTGTCAGAAAATGCATTCAATTAAAAGTTTGTATAATTTCCGGCATCACACAACGAAGCAAAGAATAACTTTGGCTTCAGGACCATTCTAATACAGAAGGATGTGTTTTAATAATGGATGCAAAGTATTTTATCAGCATAGTTAGGAGAGATGAGGGTGGAAAGATGATGAATGACTTAAAATTCTGCAGGGGGTTTCTACTGATGTAGTTGTTTAGAAAGATGCAATGCTCTGTCACACTGCTTTCCCTTTCTCCAGGCTATAATGAAACAAGTGCAGCTAGAGAACCATAACCTGATGCAAGAGCAGGGCATGGTCTTATCCATCTTTAAGATCTAGTGTTTTACAATCTGCAGTCATGTGGCATCGGCTCAGATGATGAATTTCTTCAAAAAACCAAGTCAGAGTCTAGTCTCTTTGCCTGCAAGAATTGCTCTTTGGATTAGTAATGACAATATGACCTTTTCACTGCACTCTGAGAGACTGTCTATTAGGATACACCAGATTTGTTCCAGATTCTTTATTGGCACTGCAAAATACTAGAATCTTTGCATTAACTACCTCAATGCTAAATATTCAGGGGACTAATTAGAATCATAGAATCATCTGGTTGGAAAGGACCTCTGAGATCATCAAGTCCAGCTCTACTTGTCCCCTTACGAAACCATGTCTCCATCTACCCACCTTTTAAACACCTCCAGGGATGGTAACTCAACTACCTCCCTGAGCAGCTCTTCCAATGTCTGACCACCCTTTGAGTGACGAAATTTTTTCCTGATATGTAGTGTGAACATCCCCTAGTGCAGCCTGTTCCTCTCGGCCTATCACTTTTCACTTGGGAGAAGAGAACAACACCCACCTCATCACAGCTTCCTGTCAGGCAGCTGTAGACAGTGATGAGGGCTTCCCTCAGCCTCCTCTTCTCCAAGCTAAACAACCTCAGTTCCCTCAGCTGCTCCTTGTAGGACTTGTTCTCCAGCCCCTTCACCAGCCTCATCACCCATTTCTGGACATGCTCCAACCGCTCAATGTCAGGGGTGAGGGGTCCAGTACTGCACACAGTACTCCAGGTGTGGCCTCACCAGTGCTGAGTAGAGGGGCACAATCACCTCCCTTGTCCTGCTGGCCACGCTTTCTGATACAGGCCAAGATGCCACTGGCCCTCTTGGCCATCTGGGCCACTGCTGGCTCATATTGAGCCGGTTGTCAACTAACACCCCCAAGTCCTTCTCCAGGCAGCTCTCCAGCCACTCTTCCCAAGCCTGTAATGCTGCATGGGGTTGTTGTGTCCAAAGTGCAGGACTCAGCATTTGGTCTTGTTAAACCTCAGTCCATTGGTCTCAGCCCATCGATCCAGCCCGTCCAGATCCCTCTGCAGAGCCTCTCTTCCTTCAAGCAGATTGACACTTCCACCCAGCTTGGTGTCATCTATAAATTTACTAAGGGTGCACTCAATCCCTTTGTCCAGATCATTGATAAAGATATTGAACAGGACTGGATTCAGCAGTGAACCCTGGGGAACACCACTCGGGACTGGTTTCCAACTGGATGTAACTCCATTCACCACCATCTTATGGGCCCGTCCATCCAGCCAGTTTTTTATCCAGCAGAAGATGTGTCCAGGCCAATGGCAGCCAGTTCCTGAAGCAGAATACTGTGAGAAACAGCATCAAAGCATCAAAAGCTTTAGTGAAGTCCAAGTACACCACATCCACAGCCTTTTTCCTTGTTCATTACACGGGTAACCTTGACATAGAAGGAGATCAGATTGGTCTGGCACAACTTGCCTTCCATAAACCCATGTTGACTGGGCCTGATCACCTGACTGGCCTGAGTGTGCTGGTGATAGCACTCAAGATGATCTGCTCTATCACTTTCCCCGGTACTGAGGTCAGACTGACAGGCCTGTAATTGCCTGGATCCTCCCTCCAACCCTTTTTTCAAATGAGCATAACATATGCCAGTCTCTAATTACTATTCATTACTTATCTCTAATTACTGTTTATAAGCTATATGAAAGCCACCAAACTTACATGCATTCATTCCAAGACCTTTTTTTGTGACAAAACAACAAGGTATGCTCAGTCTCTTTCACAATTTATTTCATGGCACCTTTCTGCCTAGTGCCTAACCTACAAATTAGTCCTTAGTATCAGCATTAAAAATAGTTGAACTTATATGTATGTTTGTATTCTGTTTCAGGCCAATCAACATCGCTGCCAGTGGTCCCAGAAATGCACATTTACATTTTACTTTCTCTAGCACCAAATTAAAATTAATAAGTTAAAACCTAAAAATTCAAATAGAAATATGGAAATCTGGGCTTCACTATTCTTTTAGAAGAACTCTGCTTCTACAAAGAACATACACTTGTGGAACACGGGAATGCTTACACCATTTTAGAATCAACAATATTGTATTTATTGTACTACAGAAGTCATAAGGGCTTGAATATCCTCCTCCCCTTTCTCCTCTTTTGCTAGCAGCTAAAAAAAACCACAAACCAGAATACTGTGTTTCAGTAATACATATTTCTGTTTTAAATCACAGGCAGTAAGAGAGTGGACTTTCACACTGATTTCAAAAGAATCACTGTAACTTCTTCAGCTTATTTTTGCTCATTATTTCTTTGCTAGCTTGTAGTAAGACCATTTGATAGGTGTTCCAAGGAAACAATTGAAAAGATCCAAAATTAATCAACTCTGGAACGTTTAACTTAATAGTTTCACATACAGTACCTTGGAGCATGTCACTGTATTATGCAACACTCCTAACAAATAACAAGCTGTAAATACTGTGTCTAAAGCATATAGACATTAGACAACAAATTAAATCAGAGGGAAAAAAAAGACAATACTTGGTCTTTGGCAGGGACTAAACCACAGGAACACCCAGCGTTGCATACAATATGTATTGTGTGTCAAAGATTTCACACAGAACACATAGCATGCAAATACTGATGTCGTTACACAGTATCCCATTCATCTGGAAATCAGAGTAATCAAGCAAATCCTGACTCACAAATCACACCTCCCCCCAGCAAATTACACATATAATATCCAGGAGGCTACCATCATAGAAGACAATTTGACAATATTGGAAAAACAAAGGTTTAAAATTAAGCTGAATTTTGAGTGTAAGACCTGGAAACCACAGTAAAAGCTGCATTGCACAGTGGTTAGAGACAGGAAGAAACCATAGGACAGAGAGCTGGAGCTGGCTCTGTTGCTTGTGTGAATGAGTGTAGTTCCCACTATTGCACCGGCGCTGGGAATTTGACTCTCGGCCCTCCCGAAGGCAGAAGATCCAGGCCATTATCTCCTTTGCACATTTATCTTGCAGAAAGAACATGAGCAACACTATCTCTCTTAACAGACTATACTTTTGAGGGTCTAAATGGCTGTGTAGCTGGTTCTTTGCTGACTGAATACACTGTCTTTAACTGGCTTAGAAAACAACGAGAGATGTAGCAACATATGATCTATTGAACAGTTAAAGGTCATTTATTGCAAATTTTAGGAAAATATATGCTTATACTAAATTCCAGAGAGTAAAAGGATGAGTTGACAAAGGACATGTTTATTAGAGGAGACCTAATTGTATACTTAACCTTAGGTACATGCTGACTTAATGGTAAATGAAAATATGCCAAGTATTTTTTATTTTTCAGAACAAGAGCCAAAGACAACAGAAAAATCAAGCTCTCAACACAGACAAACCTCTTCTTTTCACCATTTCATCACAGCTCTGCATATGCACTGCATTCTAACACATCTCATGAGCAAAACAATTGTCCTTAGCAATGGTGGACACTCTTTAGTAGAAACACTGTTATATTTAACTTGTTTGCCCCTTTCCTACCATTGCATAGCAAAGCAATATCACACACTAAGTGAAATAACCTCCAATTAAGCACTATGCCTCTCAGGAGCTGCTAAATTCATAGGGGTTATGGGGACCTAAGTTGTCCTCCAAAGCTTTGGAAGGAGATGATGCATGATTATGTACTGGAAAATCCTTTATGAGGGTGAAAAGAAACAAAACAAAACAACCCCCTCATTCACTGAAGAATGGAAAACTGAATTGGGAGAAAAATCACAACATTGATCTTTCATCTGCTTGAAGCTGATCACCATGATCATGTACCATGGTGATTAGTTTATGGAGAAATTAAGGGGATAAAAACTCAACTCACAGTTATGTCCCTCTGCATCCAAGAACAAAGGACCAACGTGGGTATTTAAGAGGAAACCTGCCTGGAAGGTGCATGGGGAGCCAGAATTTTCCTCCCAGGTTGAAAGGGGAGGATGTGAACTGTTTATTTACAGAAAAAAACAGTGTGTGCTCCTGAGAAAGGATCATATCAGTGACCAAATAGAAGTAAAAACAAATATTCTGTGGAAAAACAACCTGTGAAGCAGCAGCAGCTGTGATCCAAGATAAAACAGACAAAACTCATAGGGAAAAGCATTTGTATTCTCTTGGTTTCAAAAGCCAATGGTTCCTTGGGGAGAAGAAACCTTTGCTGCGTTGGCCCATGGTAGCTCCTGACAACCTGGGTCAAAGAAGCCTGAAAATATTTCAAATCAGACCAGCACAAATGATGGAGAATTGGCATATGCAGATTTGGATATTTAGCCCAGTACATCAATCTCGATTAGTGTTCCAATCTTCTTTCACATACTAAAGATTTATACCAAACCTGGGGCTTAGTCTCAGAAGATATTAAACTTTCAAAGAATTCAGAAAAGAAGAAAAACTAACAAAACAATAAACTTTTTTTACTGTATTCCCTCCTGTCTTCACTCCCCGCTTGTGCATGGGTTAAAAGGGGCTCAATGGTAAGAGCTCTGTGCAAATACGTGATCGCAGACCTTCGAGACTGCCAGCTGCTGAGCAGGTGTGTGCTGTGCATGCACCCTCCTCTGTTAACTCACGAAACGTAATGGCATAGCGACATATTTTCTCCAGTCAAACATTAGAATATAAACTAAGCAGACATTTGAAGCAACTTAAAATCCCATTAAATTTCTCCAGTGAATATTAACTATGCTTCTTCCTGTAGCAATGGTGACTTGTACTAAAAAACACGTTTTCTCTCACCTTTTGCAACGCTCTAAGCACAGACAGAGAGATTGAAACAGAAGTTGTATTTTTGTACTCTGAGGTGTGAAAGTATGGAAAACAATATGAATCACAATACAATATGAAATACCAATAACATTTGAGTGTAATATAATATGTTTTGTATTGTGAAAATACTACACAAATATTAGTTAATTCTATGGATATTTTAGTAAGCAGGCACTTATTTTCAATCACAATTTCCGATGGGAAATGAAGGAATAGAAACGAGCTTTTGAAGTTGGACAGAGACATCCAGGCCCGCAACTTATATCTTTTTAAATGTCCCAATCATGTACTTATTAACCAACATCATGCATTTAGACACTTTGAGACTTCACAGAGAAGGAAAGGTTTACTTGCTTTTAACAGCGTTCTGATACAGTTGGTGGGGCTTGGTGTTTTTAAAATGTCATTAGCATTAACTCGTGAGGATTTTACCAGTGGTGTTAGTCACCTCTTCCATTCTGTCCCTATACCCTTCTAAGTATACCACAAAGATATGGGTAGATCATTTAATTTACAAAAAAAATGTATAGCATATTACAAAGAGATGGAGGGAGGGAAAGACTGGAAAATTCTTTATTCAATGATCCATGCAATATTCATCACTTTTATAAAACCAGTCCAAACTGTTCACGGATACAATGATATTTTAAGGTATTCCGAAAAAGGTGAAAAAAGACTATGCAGAGGTTAGAAATGGTAAGATTTCTACAACTATGAAAGATCAAATGAAGAAAACAGAATGGTAAAAGGGGATTAAGAAAGAATTTATTAAGAATAATTAAAAAGTTGGCACATGCCAAGTGTGGAACTGCAGCTCATCTGAACAGTCTTAGGCTCCTATAAGTAAGCAACTAGGCAAACAAAGTCTTCTTCTGGTGAGTTTCTAATCTCCTAATTACCTAGAAGAAATCTGTTCACTTAATAGAAGAATGTGTAGTTTGTGGTATAAAAGCATATTTTAAAAAATCTTGGAAGTTATGAACAAATTTGTTGGAACACTGTGTAATGGTCTGAATGGAAGCAACTCATTTCAGTTATTGATATTATGGTTGAAAGACAAAGAAGTTTGACATTTCATGGAACCTCAGAAGTCCCCCAGAAGATAGTTTGTGACAGGAGGAAAGCTTTATTTCTCTGGTCATTTCTCCCTCCTTCACCTCCTTTAAAGTTCCATTTAAAATAAAAGACAAAGCTAAAACAACTTCTCAGTGGGTTAAAAAATACTATGCTTTCATCAGTCAAAATGACAGAGCTCTGTTATCCTGACTGAGCAAACTGAGCTCATGATCAGGATCCTCTGTGGGTAACTAAATAGAATCTGTAACTGTGTGGATAACTTAAACTTGAGTTGAAGCCTGATATAATAGCCAGTGTAGCCCTCTTTCCAGGGGTTAACCTGAACTGTGGATCTGATTTTGAGGAACTGTAGTATTTCATAGCCAATTGAGTGATAGCATTATTGTGAAATTAAAACCCCCGCTCCAGGAAAAAAAAACAAACCAACCAACAGCCAAAAAAAAAAAAAAATAAAAAAAAATCAAGCTTTCAGGTTTTCATGTGACCATTGGTGAAATCCTAACCTACACTATACCTGCACTTTCCTTTCTACTGAAATTCAAGTACTAAAGAAGAAAAGTACCATAATTTATCCTCCACTAAGTATTTTTTTGGTAAGGATTTTATTCTTTCAATGTTTTCCACTTGCTTGCACCCATATTCTGCTGCTACTACCTACATTTTACATTCTGTCACATAGCAGGGTACAAACATCAGCATGAACAGAAACAAGGCAACTAAACCATTCTTACGATGAATGCTTTGCAGTAATAGATTTCAAAACCTTGTCTGTATCATTAGCAAATTTCAAAACACACTTTGAAGGCCTTCTACTTTCATTGCAGTTTTCTTCCATGAAGTATGTGTTCAGGTTAATTAAAGAGGCTGCTTCTATGCAGTAATAATGTAGGTACAGGAAGCTTCGAGAAGAAACCTTTATTTCAGGGATGATTATAGAAATTAATATATCACGATTTTTCACAAGCACAAAACCAAAACAAGAATGTCCTTTTGTCCTTATAGGAAACTTTTATTTAAGTCTAACCTGGAGAATTCTAGGAATATTTTAATTAGATCTTATTCTTGAATTTACTTGTAGCACCGAGTAACTGCTGAAAGTAGGAAAATGTGCTTCAGAACATCTTTGATGCTTAAATTGTCAATAAGGGTACAAGTCTCTTTAAACTAATTGCAAATTGCAAAAACGGCTTAATACCATCACTATATATAGTAAGTTGTTTTATGCATAAATATGTCAAGGTCATTTAATGCCATTACTAATATAAGAAGCCATTTCAGTATAAATGTTACTAATTGGAGGATTAATCAGTCATACAGTAATGCTTAAGCAACTTCTTCACAAACCTTGCAAATTCAAGGGTCACTTCTGCAAATATTTAAAAAGGACAATTACTTCTTTCCCCAGTTTGTAAGTCTCTCAAGGACACAAAGTCAGGTCCCACCTATCAACTTATGAGGAATTTTTGTCTACACAGCAGAAATCCCTTCATACATTACAGGCAACAAATAAAATAGTGGCTGCTACTATTACTCTCTGTCCTTAATAGGCTTTCTTGCACATTACAGATCAGAAACCCTTACTATGCTTTCATAAAATGAAGTACATTCACCATTACCCACTTAAGCTTATCCACCACAAACTAAAAAGGATCAAGTGTGGCAAAGCACTTTTAAACCGTGTACCATTTCCAGGTGAACAGTCTCTATACACTTAAAAAACAAATAAATGAAATCATAACTAATTATAGAAAAAGCTTACCTTAATTTAACTACCCTAGGAGAGTGTCAGTATGTGAGACACTCCTGTTTAATGGTGCAATCATGATGACAAAAATACCCACTGTGACTAAAATAATGAAAGATTAATAACTTAGAGATTTAAGAAATGACTGAAACTTGACCTACTCATTATGTTTTGCTAGCATTTCAAAGTTTGTAGCAAAACCACTCCCAGATCCTAAGAGATTGAACAGATGTCTCTAAAAATTAATAAGACCCTTTGGGCTTAAAAATTATTTTATTCCTATTTCTACTGAACACCTTGTTTCTTTCCAAAGGCCACTAAAATAGGAACAATAAAACCAGCACAGATGTTAACCACCAGTGTTAACTTCCAAATCCTACATACTAAGCAAACACACTCCTGAAGATGCTAGTTCCAAAGGTAATCCAGAAGAAATTACTGTTCTGATTACAAGAGCTTCTGTACATCTGTTTTTTAAAGCTTGATACATCTTTCAGTTTTCTCTTTACATTGGGAGATTTCACACTGCCTTGGGAAGGGAATGGCTTTTGGGTCAAAGAAAGCAAGAGAAAGAAGAAATTTTTAAGCTCATACTTCAAAAAAGTAATAAGAGAAATTTCAAGATATATGACAATTTATTTTTTTTTCATAATCACAGTCACTAAAGACTTCTTGAAACTAAATAAAATAAAGTGAATACACCTCCCTGGAGGTGTTCAAGGCTGGATGAGGTCTTGAGCATCTTTACTAGTGGGAGGTGGCATGATGTTTAGGGTCCCATCCAACCCAAACCATTCTGTGATTCTATGATTGTTTCTATGAATAGGCTTTGAATTAACACTTAAAATGAGCAATTAAGAAGGTAAAATCCGAAAAGATGTGTATTTTTAAATTCTGGAAATTCATCAAAAGCCTATTGTCTTCCCAGATTCCTACTATGTTTGCCGCTAATGCAAAATGGAGATGAAGAAAACAGTATCAGCACAAATAACAAGAAGACAAGATGTAAGTTTCAAAAGTATATTAAAAAAGGTAGATATTAGATATGAGATTCAAAGTTATCCCTTCTTTTGCAAATACTATTTATGGAAACACCATTCATCTGCTTTTTTTTCCTTCCTTAGAGCAACCTTCTCCAGCTAGAAAACACAGACCCTATTTAATTGTTTAGAGATTGAGATGAAGCCCATATCCCTACATGTTTTATCATGATGCTAACAGGCCTTGGGTTGATTAATTTGGGAAAGTTAAATCATAGAATTTCACCTCACCCAGAAATGAGTCATTGAGTAATATGAACAGTTCGTAAACATTGGAATCATCCACCCATATGGAATAAAAAACTCCTTAAGTAACTAAATAGACTTAATACAGCAGTAATACTTTTATATAAACTTTTACATACATATCTGCGTGTATGTATAAAAATATATATACACACAGTATGTAATATTACCTACTTACTGTTTCTGAAGAAGACTTTGCAGCTGAAAATATTTTACTGAGTTCAAATTGATGAAACTGTCAAACTGTTATTCCCCAACCATTTTTCTTCTAATGTTTAAGTTTTCCTGTAATACCACAACCGCTTCAATACACACATTTTTACAAAGGCTGTAGTTTCCAAACTGACCTGTTACTATTCCTCTTTCCATCCCATATCTGTTGCAAATGCAAACCCATGACTTCTGTAAGTATCTTTAAATAAACTCCTCCTTTCCCTTCATACAGCTGAGGAGAAGGCAAAGGGTGGGAAAGCAAGGCATCTACTCCTAAAATCAGATACAGCTGGTGAGTCAGTCACTACATGTTAAGGCTCTATGTAAAAGGGAGCAACTGGCCCAGCCTTCCCTGTGACATTTTCTAGGCAGGAAAATATAGTACACATGTAAACTAACTGCTACTTAGATAGGAGAAGTGGTCCAAATGCTGTCTTTCTTTGGTTTTACGACTGCAATTCTTTTTCAAGATCCACATCTGAACTCAACATGGTAATTCACCTGCTATTTGAGTCAGGAATTCCACCACACATAGCTTTACCTAGAAGAGAAGTGATTCTGGCAGCACGAGCCTGCTCTCCTTGGCCTGCTTTAATGCATGACAACATGACATTAAGTGTCTTTTCACTCTGAGGTGGGTTTGTTGTGTTTTTTTTCTTGCCCATTTCACATCTACTTTTTACAGTACTTGATGAGTCACAGCAAGACAGACAACTTAGATAAATTGGATCATAGCCAGTAAAACCCATCTCACAGCTGCTTTCTACCTCTGCAACAGAAACAACCTTCATCATGAGATCTGTTAAAACAAGCTGTCGATAAAAATTCTCCACATTTATCTGGAAAAGAGCTAGTGGCAGAAAAGGTGAATACCAATAAAATCAGGGATAAGGGACTGCAGCATCAGTCAGTGTTCAGTGAGGAAAGAGAATCAAACTACTTCTTTACATTTAATTAGGATTAGGTAGAAGCAAATATGGGGCCAAATATTCAGCACTTGTTAATCACCTGAGTTCCACTGAGCTTTACCTATTGACATCCACAGAAAATACAGGTCTGTCCCTCTAAAAATGAAATGCCATATATACTTATCTGGAAGAGAGGGAAAGGTGTTTATACACTTACCAATATCCTCTATACACCCTCAAGCATTTATCTTTCAATGCAGTGCCACATAGACATATAGCAGCCTATCCTGAGCAGGTCAGCAAAGTTCTACATAGAAAATGACAGCCCATGGTCCTGGATATGTTATCTAGCTTAATTGAAGGTAAAAACCTGTACTGCCTGACCTGCTCTAATGCTGAGTATGAAACAACACTCTATTTCTCTAAGCATTGCACAGCCATAGGAATAACCTTAATAGCCATTCTTGTTGCAAAAGCCTTTATGCAGTCTTTTTAAATAGAATGGAAGTAAGGTAGAGAGACAGTAAGTAAATTCCCCAGACACTGGCAGAACCAAGAGCAGAAAAGAGATTGTCAAGTCCCATTCTGTTACTGCCACTTCTTGACCATAATTTCTTCTTAATGTTCCACTATTGATTCTCATATAGAGCTTTTTTTTATATATCTTAAGCAGAAAAGGCAAAACCAGCTGATCTTTATTGTCTCAGACTGATCTACTAAGAACGAAACAATGTTCAAAACAACTCAGCACAAGGCACTACAGCTGAGGGGAAAAATAATTAATCTTCTGTTCTTTCAAGGTTTCACAATACTTCATTTTGCTTGTAGAAAAATACTTACACAGCATGTCTAGAACTGCATCACTACTGTTTAGCTGAGAGCTAGGAAGATACTCAAAATTACAGTTACAAAAGAGACTGTTTCCAACTTTGAAGTACCTTGCCCCATAAAATCTTCTGAGGCCCAAATATTTGAGTAATTTATCCACTGCACACGAACCTGTCTAAGTTGCTCAAAGTGGGTGGACAGAGGAGGTCTGGTTCTTTAAAAAGGAGTAGGCAGAGCTACAACTCTGTGTATAATGTAGAAGTCCTCAAAATAAAATTTAAAGAATACTGAAGTGTAGAACTCTTGCAGGCTCCTTAACAAAGGATGCCTGTCATACAGACACCACAGAGGATTAGTTTGATTAGCTTCCAGCTTCATACCCAGCCTCTTCAAGAACCTGGACAAGAGGGAGCTAAGAATGTCTCCTTCACTGAGGACTGTGGAACCTAGTGAAACATGAATGCTTTTCATCAGTTTGTTTGTAGAAATATGTTTTCACTTCTGAATTTAGCTGCTAATTAATGCCATATTCATATGATAGTTTGAAACCAGTTTTTAATGTTTGAGGTTTGTTTGCTAAATTGTCACATTACACTGGTTGCTGCTATTTCCCACTGACAAAAATCAGGGGCCTTGCATGTAATACGAAACTCAGGTTCTCCCCTTTTGATTGGAGGGACTTGAAGATCTATCTCCCACTGTAACAATATGGCTATTTCATAAGCTTGGATAAGGTGCTCAAGTTTCTCTCACTGACAGTGTTCTTTAAAAAAAGGGCTTGAATATTTTAAAAAGACTACAAGTCTGCTATTCTTTATAAAATGCCTATGGATTTTGCCTCTGCTTTTGTCTTTAGGAATCCTGATCATTCAGAGTTGAAGCACTGCAACCCACTTAAAGTTTGAAACCTCTGTGTATTTGTTCCTGAAGAACTTTAATATAATTTAGTTTTGTTTACCATGAATTCCTTTTTCTAATCACCAATCTGAGTCCTTCCCTGAGTGCATAATCCTCACCTGAAGACAGAAAAAAAGAGTTTTAGTGCTTTCTTATCATGTATTGATTGTGAATCAATACATTTTGCTTTAAGGCATTTTCAGTCACATTCTTTTCACCATTGGTCATCTGAAGGTTCATCAGTGGCTATGGTATACTGCAAGGAGAAGTGCAGGGATATGCACTTCTTCCTTTGGGAACAAGGGATCAAATCCAATAAAGAACTTACACATCTCTTTCCAATGACTGCTTCACAGTGCACAAAGAGCATTCAGGGTCCTTACGCTGGAAACTGGCATATTTCATTATTCCACTGACACTGCAAACTGATGAAGAAACAGCCTGAAGTCTGCAGATTGATCAAACAACTGCAGGAGTTCACCAGTAGAAGTATGCCAAAAACAGTGTCAATCCTTGTGACACTGCAGCTTCCATAATGTGAGGGATCTTGAAATTACATGGTCTACCAGTCACAACAGTTCCCTTTTAAGGTACTCTGTTCCCTGTTTGCCCAAGACTACACAACATTTATTCTTATGGGTTCATAGAGGAATACAGCAAAGAGTGGAAGAGGTGGCAGTGATGCTGTCCTTACTCCCCTTGCCTTAAGAAATAACCTAGGAAAGGACAGAACTTGGCTTATTCTTTCTCCTCTGCTAGAGAGGGGCTTAAATCTGCACCTACCAAGGCAAAAATGCCAGACACTGAACAAGGAGCTAGGAGGTGCAGCACAGTTAGAATAAATCAAGGTTTATGAAGCAGAGAAAGGAGCAAATTCATACGTGAGAACTCACATGTAAGAAGTCACCCTAATCCCTTTTCCTTGGAATGTCCACATACATCATCCAACAACAGTGCCCCTTTCCCTGAAGTACCGTTTCACCCAGCAATTTCACTAAAGCTCTTCAAGCCTCTTCTCCACTGCTGTGAGTGAGGTCAGTTCCATGCTTACCTTCCAGGAGCATCTTAATAATGATATCACTCAACATTCATTTTTCCCAGTAAAAGTTTGATGGACTTATTTAAGAAATTTTACAAATAGGTTAGTAGAGAAATATATTAGTCTTTGAAGTCTACAGCATTCCAGCAAATTCCTTTCATTACGTAGTATGCTTTCTACTGCATAATTAAAACAACTTTAAGAGTAATCTGCTGGGTTTTTATACTAAAGCCTTCTTAGCTCTTATCTTTCTTTATAAGTAATAACAGACTTCCATTTGTATAGCGTCGTTATACGAGAATTTTCACATTAAAAAAATGAACCTTCCACAAATGCACAGCCTATTTTTGTCCACATACACAGGAAACTACTAATTTTTCACATTGAAATTCGGTATGCACCAAAAATGCTGATGAGGATAGTTCTTATATTGATAAAATGAGATTAGGAAGTTTTACTTCAGAAAGAATAGTCTCTTGAATCACTCAGCTTCAGGAGGCTCCTTGTCTCCTGGACTCCTGTGAATGATGTTTCTAGAATTACATTTCCTACAGCCATCATGGATGAATTTCATTGAAGTTATGATTACATTTAAATATATTTGCATGTCTTTCTAGAAACTGTGGCATGAGCTATCTTCTGTACTAGCTGTAGAAAACCAACTTTTTTTTCTTATGCTGGCATCTTCAGGGACTCATACTAAAACAGCATCTCTTGCTGATCATTGGCTAGCATGTGATACAGAGGATGCATAAGTGTAGGTGTGTGTCTCTTGTATTTAAAGATGAAAAAGATGATTATCTATAAAGATAAAAAAAATAAGAAAAACAAAGACTGTAGTAAACGCTACTTTTGGAATAAAAAGATGCAAGCAGTACTGCAAGAATACCACCCTTTATGCTAAGGTAAGTCATCTAGCAGAATCTTTTATTGCAACAAGTGACATTGAATGTTTGACTATGTCATTTTACACCAGAAAAGGCTCTCTAAACAACCACCACCACTACCCTTGCCATAAGAAATACATTAGTTTCATTGGACCTTTTTTTCATGCTTTTTTTCATGCTCAGAAGAGAACTTGAATCACACAAGAGAAACTAATGCAGTACCACCAGGGTTTAAAGGGTTTTTCAAATGACTCCCTTGAATTCAGATCTCCCATATTAAGGTAAATAAACTAATGGATATTCCACTTTAGCTGACCACGGTTACTCTACTGACTTCCTTAGCTTCCTTAGCCTTAGCTTCCTGCAAGGCACTGGATTTCTTAGACAGCTATGATAATGGCCATTCCAATTTTTCACCAGCACTACTTTTCTGGAAAAAATAAAAAAACAGCTACCTTTCATACGACATTTCTTTTTGCTTCCCTGTAATGGTCTGGCTGGGATGGATTTAATGTTCTTGATAGTAGCTTCTATGGTGTTGTGCTTTAGCAATGTTTTAGCTATTGGTGAACAGTGACTGTAGACCATCAAGGCGTTCTCTACTTCTTGCTTTGCTCCCTTAGCAAATAGATTGGGGGTTGTGCAAGACATAGAGGGCATAAAACCAAGCAGATGACCCAAACTATTACTACTACTGCTGCTATATATTTTGAAATGGCATCTAGTCTTGCATGAAGACATCAAGACTGGAGATTCCCCTATTTTTTCTAGTGGCTTATTTCACTACTGAATTAAAACATCATCATCATTAAATCTTTTGAATTTACCTGCGTTCAGCTCTTCACCCTTACCTTTTGTTACGTTCTCCTCTTCTGATTAGAAAAATACATCTTATATTTTCCTTTTCAAAGAAAGTGTTTATGTTTTGTACTTTTCCTATACTTACCTCTCTATTGTCTTTAAAAAAAAATCCCATAAACTCAGCTCTGGTGATATATATTTTATCACCAAACTATTTGTCGCATTCTTTCAACCTTTTATGGACCTTATTTTTGGAGTTAAATTAGTCATGAGTACCCTAGAAAAATGATAGTTGCCAAGGATTCAATGTAATAACTCAAAATATGGGTCAGGAAATGCCCAACCTGGTACACAAGAAATATCGGTACTAGGTATTTCGAAGGGCTAATTTCCCACAGCTATTCAGTATTACTCTAAAGGCTGCTAAACAGAAAGAAAACTTTCAGAATCTCTGACTTCCTTAGACTGGTTTATTAAATGACTTCCTAAAATTTATGATTATTTTCAAATAGCTCCACAGTGCCACACTGATGGGAAACATCACAGAGAGGTAGACAGACAGAAAAACAGCCCTGTGTTTCAGACAGTGATTTACTCAAGCGACTTAAAAATCCTTAAATCTTTTCACTTACTGCATCCATCCTTTTGCTGGAAGGACCTTGTTTTCCCTTCATCCAGTTTCCCTGTGGAGTACATACTAGTGACAGATGAAAATACTCAGAGATTTTTGAGGTTTTCCAGAACAAGTGGAGATCACCATGAGGGTGTGTTGCAGAGGGCACCACCTTCAGCATGGACACCCATCCCTCCAGCACTGCACTCATCAGTTGTATGGGCAAGCGACATAAGAAATGTCTTTGTGTCTGGGGCCTAGAAGTAGTCCCCAGAGACTTCTCCAACAAGTTAAAGAAATGCTAATCATGTTTTCACCATAAAGAAGGAGGAAAGGAAGATGTGAAGAAAAGCCTTGAATCTCTGAGAAAATAAACACTTTCAAGTGGGTAGGACTTTTGCCAAGCATTTGATAAAGAGTAATGCTACAATAAAGTAGGCAAACAAGATCAGAAAATTTGAGATTTCAACAGTAGCTTATGACTATAACAACTTCATAGGACAATTTTCTGCCATTACCTTCACAGATATTGTAAGATTTTATATATGTAGTGAGGCACCACACATCTGTGAAATCTGGGGACTATTCAACATGAAAATACTATTTGCTATCATTTTTCAGTATTATATTATATAATATAATAATATATTTTATTGTTCAGTGATTTATTAGCTCCTAAACTGAGAGAAGTTAGCATGAACTACCTGTCGCACTTCAGGGACTTCTTTAGCCAGAAGGCTCAGAGCAAAGTATTTGAGTATGCTCAAATTTCAGAGCTGCTCTACATTTTCACAGGAAGGCATCTGAGCAACACTGGTCCATCCAGCTGCACTCTCCTGGTGCTAAAATAGCCTTCAAAAGCGATACAGTTTTTTCAGCAAGACTTCTCAGGGACTACCCTTTGATTTATCTTAAAAATAGATGAGATACATCTTAGCCTCTTCTAACCATTTTGTAGTGTTCAACTTGGACAGTAATTTTCTTCTTGCATACTAAATATATACACACATATTGCACAATAACTGATTATTGACTTTGCAAAACTAGTGAACTCTTAAAATCTACCCAAAAAGTCAACATTCAAATCACAAGCAGTAAAGCTAGGAATAAACTATATTAAATACTGTCTAGTTAGGTGTAATGAACTGTGTTTTCAGAAACGGAACATCCAAAGGGCTTCCTGTAATTCTTTCAATGATAAAAAAGGCTCCACTCATAAAATGGATAACTAAACTGAGAACAAGGTAGTTTAAGGATTCAAATAAAGAATTATTTCCATGAGAGATTCACTACCAGCAAACAATTACTACAATCTGTTATTTGTGATTTGCAAAATAGTGATTTTACTATGGAACAATTTACTGATTTGAGACTAAACCTTTTGCACTCTTGAAGTCAGAAACTCATTTTTAAATGTACTAAACCTTGTGTTTCTCTAAAAATCCTCTTCAAAACAGAGGAAGGGAAGACCTGGCTAGATAAAAGAATTCCATTACCCAAGAACAAACACAATACCAAGCTGTTTATATTATCTTGCCTACACAACACAGTATAACATTTTCATTCTATATAATAGCATATTCTGCATTTACAGAACAGAGGTATTATATGTTATTGCAGAGCTGTTTTATCCTGTTCAAAAAATGACATGCATAAATGGGAAAATATTAAAGAACACAAACAGGAGATTTTTTATTATTACAGACGTGGCAGTTTGTCATAAATTAGCAAGGCCATTATCAGCTGGAGCACCAATACATGCTCCCTGACAGGAGCTCATTTCAGAAGCTGTGACATCCTGATTAATGCTGTATACTAGCAATGCATTTTACATGCCATATATCTTTACAAAAGTATATCACTAACTTGGACGGGATTTTGTCCTAGCTCTTGGCAGCCATCATTCAGGAGCTGGGTATATGCCTCTGTTAAAAATGTAATTAGGACTACTAATTGTTGCTTAAATTAAGACAAGGAGCAAAATGTCTTTTTGGAAGAAAGGCTTTCTTGCTTTTATACTACAGGAAAAAAATGCACAAACAGTATCCAGTGAGCTTAAGGCATTAATAAGAGAAAATATGATTTCAGAAATCAAAACAATTCAGTTGATTGTGTTAAGCACTGCTTGTGCTTGCAAATTTTCTTAAATGCTGTTTGCTGGAAACACTGTTTCATAGGTAATCTGTTTCTGTAAAAGCTTCATTGTTTCATCTTTCATACAAAAGCAAGGCAGAGCCTTATGAGAAAAGCTGACTCCGAGATCTCAGTCGCAATGCTACTGATCCACAAACACACTGTGTTTTGTCATGCCTGCATTAAATTTTGAATTATTCTCTGCTTTATAAACGTGCTTGAGCTTGATCGCCGAGATGTTCATCAAAACTGGGTAGAAAACAAAAGATAGCTGACATTTGATATTTTTCCAAGAATATATAGAGATGTTTTAAAAGAGATTTCATATTTACCTGCCTCACACCCCAGGCAGAGGTTCCTGCTACATTCATTCCGAAGGAATAACTGATAAGGAATGAGAAACAATGTGCCCAACACCTCATACAAATTATAGCTTAAAAAAAACAGTCAGAAGTAGAAGTCCATAATTTACCCACCTACAACTTCCTAAACCATGTCCCTGATCCTCCCTTCAGAGCAACAGCACCACAACAACCTCATCTTCACAGCTGCCCTTCTCAGTCTGGATGCTAGAAAGGCAAGATCAAAAAAATACAAGTGCTTTCATCTATGGGTAATCTGCTCAAATTCAGGAGAAAAATATAATTTATTTTGCAAGAAACAAGAAGGGAATAATATACTTTTTAAAATAATGCAGCTTTCAGATCCCTTTGGTTAGTAGCCAAAGGAAGGCACTGAAGAAGCTGAGACACATCTACGGGCAGTTCATTCGTGTGAAGCCAGTGAGGCACATCACTACCACACGTACAACTTCAGCACACCTACATGATTTTTTGGGGGCTTGTTTACCTTTAAGCCAATTGGGTTGATCAGTTTTGAAACACAAAGTGCCTTTATGTAGCGTAATTTATTCAAGTGGCAGGTACAGAGCTCCAGTTATAGATGAGACATATACAGTGCAGGTTATGTCCAGAGATGACAAACAGGGGGCTGATTTCTTTTCCCCTGTAGCTAGTGACAGGACATGGCAAAATGGCCTCAAGATGTCCCAGGGGAGATGTAGGTTGGATATTAGGAGGAAATTCTCTACTGAAAGGGTTGTCAGGCATTGGAATATGCTGCCCAGGGAGGTGGTGTATTCACCATCCCTAGAAGCGTTTAGAAGACGAGTGGATGTTGTACTTGGGGACTTAGTAGGGCTGGATCAATGGTTGGATTGATGATCCTAAAGTTTTTTTTCCAACTGAAATCATTCTATGAGTCTACGATTCTATGTTGCAGTCTATAAACCCTGGAAATTTTTGTTTCGATAAGAATTGCCTGAAAAGAGAGAAACAATAATCAACTCGCGTTCAAGAGTGATTCCCAACCATACAATATGTATGGCTGTGAAAGTCTCACAAAATACACTCCACTCCCCTTACTGAGAACCAGAGGGAAGAAAGTAGACGTGAACAAATTAATATCAATCAATAAGGAAAGCACTGTCTGGGGAAGGCTGATTTTAGAAATATGAAGTCATGTACTCTTATTGTGCTTATTTTACCTGCAGCTTTGGTTGAAATATATTTGTTACTGCTTTGTGGGACCTTACAGTAGATCAAGGCTTTGTTTTCTCCACAGTTTCCCCTGATGATTTTGCCCTAAGGCACATACTGGCATTCTCCCTCCTTGCAGCTTATGCGTGTAGGTCAAATTCCTTATGTTGGGTCAACAAGCCCGTTTTTTTTTCTTTTTCCTGGGTAGATACTGTCAGATGAGGAGAGATTAATGTATTATTACACAGCTTTTGATTTAAAATTAGCTCATTTATTGAATCTTTTTCTGGTCTTTTGAAAAAGACAATATATTCCAGCCACTGAGCAAAGATGTCTCCTCTGGCACTGACTGAAATAAAAGAGCAGTTTTGCTTGAAGAGTATTCCCTTTCTGACCCGAGACTTGTGCCTGCTATTTTGATAACCCCAAAACAAATCTCTAGCATATAGTCATTAACCTCACGAACCAAACAAGAGTGAAACAGGCAGAGACATAACTATTTCCACACTTTCCCTTCCCCAGCAAATCCCCCATTTTTCTCCCAGTTTTCTAGGTACTGTTCATTTATGCTCTTTCATTTATGCCTTATGATTTAATCTCTTCAGTCACAAATGAAATAATTATAAGATTGCATTAATGCACAATTAATGTTACACTTGATTGTGACTGAAAGTCAGTTTTTGCTTTGATGCAATTATGTTAACGAACACTAGAAAGAGTTAGACAGGTGAAGAACAGAGGTTTGATAGGCAAGTGTGTTGCCAGCTGGGTTATCAATATCAAGTGTGTTGCCAGCTGGGTTTCTTTTCTGCTTTGATGCACCCATACAGAGAATTGACAAATATTTTACAAGAGAAAGTCCCATTACAACCTATACTGCCTGCCTGTGTAGCCAAGAATAATATATACTGGTAATGAAGACTATACAAACAACTCTAACTATACCAAAATTTAGCTATCACATCAGAAAGAATAGGTACGTAAATTTACATAGAATCAAGTTAAAACTCTCATTAATCACATATGCCCACAAATGATGCATACATGCTTTTATAAAATAAAAGGTAACGGTCTATGCTCAATCTTGTACTTTTGTTGTGCAGCATTTGTTGATCATCCTTGACATGGAAGTTTCCCTACAGACAAGCAACTTCAGGCCAAAATTAACACTTGGAGTGCTAAAGACATTTGATGAAAATAGGATATTTAGAACAACTTATTTTAAAAAAGGGGGGGCGCAAACCGTGGAGAAGTGTGGAGAAGTGTAAGTTACAGCATTTTTAAATCTCACCGAAACTTTCTTCAGACTTTAGCTTTTACAAGACCTTTTACAAGTACTTTTACTGTTCCCTCAGTTGCCAGCATTGCTGTAGCTGTTTCCCACAGAAGCTACAGAAATCAGAAACTGCATTGTTAGGCGATATCAGCAGGAAATCTCCTTCCCACAGTGAACTCTTATATTTCCTTTCATAGGCTGAGATAGCTTGCCATTGCTGACTCTTCAATTGTGCAGCTCGAGTGAAGGCATGCCACTCAAAAAGCAAAAAACACCTTTTTCCAAGTAAACTGAGGATCCACCGAATGCTTACATATGCTGTGAGACACTCATGTCATAGTGAGCTGGTTGAGATCAAAGGCGCTCAGGTCTTATAACACCATCAGAAATACTCACTAGGAAGGGATTATACTGCTTAGTGAACAGACCACCCAGACTTGCAAGTTTCTCAGTGTAAGAAAAGTCTACCTTCACTCCACATTATCTGCCACATTTTTCCAGTAGATAAAACTGTTCTTGCTTCAAGCAAATGCACTACTAACGAGTTTGGAGTTTGAGATGTTTTATCATATGGTATGAAGCAGGCTTTAGCATTTTTAATGAAACTATTGATTTCAGATG
This sequence comes from Tapera naevia, assembly GCA_033556795.1. Classification (NCBI taxonomy): domain Eukaryota; kingdom Metazoa; phylum Chordata; class Aves; order Cuculiformes; family Neomorphidae; genus Tapera; species Tapera naevia. The sequence goes on along the minus strand of JAUMJJ010000034.1, from coordinate 10,251,456 downwards.
GTACACAGTATTTATTCTTTATCATAGCTTGTTAGTTATAGGAAGTTTATCTTTAGTTTTAATACCTGTTTTACTGTGATATCCTCCAATTATGTTGGTTTTTTTTTAAAAAAGCCTTTTATTTCCAGCATTTTTACAATCATGCATTTTAAGATTAATGTGAATTACCATATGGTTTAAAATGTAATAGACTTCAGTGAAAATTTGCATGAAGCACACCTGGTTAAACTTGAATAATGGCCTTTTTTTCTGTATCATATTCAGTGCTTAACTCATAATCAAAGCCTAGCACAGATCACACAAAACTCTTGATGAGTTGTAAATGAACTTCCATGAATCCACAACCCTAAAAGCAAACTACCTTGCTGCTCTAACAATTTACATGTGCCACCCTATGAAACATACTGGTTACATGCAAAAGTGTATATGATACTGCTTTATCAGTTTGCACCCACAATTTGTATGAACTTACATACATACTATTTCCTCATACTAAAGGTCTGAAGACTTACAGAAGATCCAGTCAGAATTTAGCTGTCCTGGTAAGTCTTACACACCAGGTTAAGAAACCTCCTGCCCAGACACTTGGATGCCAAAGCATCTAAAAGTGCCAAAACCTACTGTGCAAATCACATTGGGTTACAAGACATTTTGTTGTTGCATTTGGCTGCAGATACTGCAATATCAGCCAACCTGAACACCATGGTGCTCCTACTGCATGAGGTGAGTCAGCATTCATAAACTACAGGTCTTACATTCTGTGAGTAGCCCAACACACCTGATACAACTTCACAACACCCAATTAAGGGCAAACTAGAACAGCAGAAACCCAGTGGGAGAAAAACAAATATGCATCTTTGCAATAACAACTCATAAGTAGCACGTGAAGGATTGCAGGCTAAACTTTTCCCTACCAGAAGCAGCTAAAACCTATTTACTCACTTGTGGCCAATACAAAAGTCTAAACTGGTTCAGCGCATTTTCTTTTGAAATGGAACAAATGCCTGAAAAACACTGCAAAAATCAAAGGGACAGAAAGAAAGAGGTGGCTTTGTACACGAAGAAAATGAAGAGTCCAACGTGCATGCCATTCATCCCAACTCTGAGAAGGTCAGAAGTAACAAGAGGCCTGCTGGCCTCTTCCTGGGAACAGGTTTTTATATATTGGGATAGTCACGCATTTTCACAGCTATTCCTGTCTTTACTGGAAGGCACGCTGCTCATCCCTCTAAAATAATGGTGAAATGAAAAATACTACTCTGCTGCAAGATTCTATTGCTCCTAAAGCCTAATCATAGATGACTGAGTAAAGCTTAATTTTAAATTATGCATTATGCTCAAATAACCCTGGTATGTGCCAAGATCAATCACGAATATATAATCACAAACTTACCAAACAAAATTTTATCAGGTCATCTATTTACCTACCAACTATTTCTTTAAGCTGGAAGAGGAAAATTAAAACGAAACAAGCCTTAATTTATTTGTCTGTACGACAGCTGGAAACTTTCTGCCAAACTGATGTGTTGACCTTTGAAATGTAAAATAGAAAGGGGGAAATACATGAAACATTATAGGAAGTTGTAATGCATTTAGGGTCTACTTCAAGTGATGCAGAATCTGAGTTCCTAGCCATATGCCATCCCATTCAAGTCAGGTAAGAATTTTTGCCAACATCAGTTTCATGAGAAAATGTTTTTCAGGACTGGAGGTGCTCCAGTGCAAACACCTCAGTAAAAATGAATAAAGCCTCTGCAGAAAAGTCTCCTCTTTGTAAAAAAAAAGTTAGAGAACTAAATTTTAACAATACTCTCATATTGAAATTAGTCTCAAGAAAGAATATTTTGCATTTTTATAATGCTTAATTTATAGGAATTTCAAAACATTCTGTAGATATGAATATATTCTGCTTTTTATCTCCTATGAGTGCGAAAACATTATCCCTATTTTAACTAACAGATACTTAAGACATTAAGCAATTTAACACAAGTTACAGAAGAAGTCTAAGGAGGAGAGCGAACAAATGCCATAACCCTCTCAGCTCATCTTTCTCCCTGCTCTATGCAACTGCAGTAATTTTAAAATGTATCTCTATTTAAAAAAAAAAAAACAAAACTAAACTAAACTGAACTTTACGTTTGTTTTCAACTTGAAAAGAAATATCCCTCTGACATAAAGGGAATGCATAGCGTCAGCTAAGGGGAGGAGATATGTCAGCATGTTCTCAGGGTCTTCCTTTCAGTAGTCTTCTCCCAGCTGCACAGTCCATTTGTCTTCAAAATATTCTTCCAGCATAATTGACTCCAAAAGCCCCACCCACTAAACAATACACTGCTCTGTTTCCTCTCAGTGTGAATGGTGAAACATAGAAGTCAAAGGTTATGCAAAGGTACCCAAGGATTCATCGTGAAAGATGGGATTATCTAGAACTGAACAAATACATTTTCTGTTTGATTGTATAACTCAAAAATATTTGAATAATTTTATGTGTGTGATTGTAGGTCAAACTGGGATTCCTTTTTTTTCCTCTATTACTCTGGTGGGGGTGGGGAAAAGGCAAAAAAGTTAAAAAAAGGCAGAAACAAACCTCCTATTACATTTCATTTATTAGAACATTTTACAAATGTGACTTTTTCCAAAATAAAAATTATAATTAATTAAAGATAGAATGTTACTGTTTTTTTTAAAAAAATCCTAAAAACTACTTTGTAAGTAAACAATATAATTTAAAAGATTTCTGTCACCTTCACTCTAGTTTGCAGACTGACTGCAATGATCCAACTGCCAAACACCACCTTCAACGGCTACACTGACCACAGAATTAAGAATGTCATTGACTTGAAGAGGCTCCTATCACAGCTCAAAGACCACCTGTGCTTAACACACCACTTCCTTCTTGTTGTTAGCCACTAGTGCCCAAATGAACTGGCCTTGTTATATGCTTTGATAACCTTTTGATGTTTTTCTGAAATGCCTTCTGCATCAGGGAGCCAAATCAGCCACGATTAAAACCCTGCTTACAAACCTTTCTGTTGCATATGGTCAGCAGTGAAAAAAGGGGAATTGGTGGCATATGGGCCTTCAGCTCCAGGGTTGTAGATGTTATGGTATAGGCTACAGCTAATCTGGAACTCACCCCACACACACTCTACTTCGATACTTCTCATTTCTTCTGAAAACTGTAAACACATAGATAAGCAAACGGAGCTGAAGATAAGCCAAAGGGGTCACCTCCTTGTTGCCTCCATTTTCTCTTGGAAAGAATAGCAGGAATTAAGATTTCAAAGAGTGAATCAAGGCAGAAATAAAACTGAGATGTGAAACAGTTCCAGAAGCCAGAAAAGTAAAGTTCCTTAGTTATAAAACCAGTAAAATAAAATTGAAAGATTTTGTAGCTGTGGAAGTCAGCTTAGTCACAGCCTGCAGGGTTACTCCCTAAAAACATTTTACTGGCTTTTTCCTTTAAAACCAAGCTGAGGCAGGTAGTTGTCTGTCTCTTTATAACTTGGGCAAATATGCTTCAAAAATTTCAGCTGGATTCCACCCTGAGTTTATGTGCAATCATGACAATAATAAAATCCTCTTCTGAAGCAATATATAAACTGTGAGCCTCTTTAAGAAGGCCATACCATGGCGGAAAGGTAAACTTTTGACAGCATTATTCAAACACCAAGGTGACAGGAAGTAAGAGAGAATGGTGAGTTTTGCTCCGAAATATCATCAAACACATGCATTATTTTCTTAGAAATAGATAAACCAGCAGGTTTCACAGTGTCAGAGGTAATATTCAGATTGTAGTGAGTAATTCTGCATTGGGCTCACAAACAAGACACTAAGGATTTGTTGAAGATTTTTAAAATGCCAAAGTCATAGAGAAAAAATATATGTGGGGAATTATTTCCACGCATTTAACATAACATCTCTATTCATCATCAAACAATAGTGCTGTAAATTTACTCATACCGTAAAGATCTTTGCTTACTATATAAGCCTGATGAAACAGAAAAGCACAGTTTACATTTCTCATACTGGAGTTTTTTTCCCACTAGTTCGGACTATTGAAGTGTTTAATATGATATATTGTCCTGGGTCCACCACTATCCCTGTTCCTGCCCAGGAACAGAAGACTGACAGAATTTAACCTTGGGGAAGGTTTTCCTGCATGGGGATACAGAGTTAATGAAACAACCTGCACTACGCAAACTTCATGGTTCAAGTGGGATGCACGATGCAAGTGGAAGAGGCATATGGCTATTTGCCATATGCAGATCAGTTGCCAGCCACAACCCATTGCTGCTGCAGCAATCCTGAAGCCTCTTGAGTAGCACAGCCCACCTGCACCTGAGCCAGGATGGCTCTGAGGGTGCTATGATCTACACCCACTGCTCCCATAACAGCCCACACAAGGCAAACCTGGAACCCACTTGTCTACTCTCCACTCTGATATCCTTTCCCTTCTTTCTACAGGGGATGTGTTAACCAAGAAAGAGAATCTTGTATGATATTTCTTAAGGAAAATTGTAAAAATTGCTCCTAAATTCTTCTGAAAAGGGAATGCACCACACCTTAAACCGCAAACTGATGATCACCAACCAGCTGCTGGCCACAGTACTTCAAACAATGGTAATAGTAACCGAAATCCCAACAAATGAGAATTAGACTTCATTCTTTCAAGAAATTTCTCTTTCTCCATAGAGGTAGATACTTTCTTTCAGGCCTGAAAGATATTGATCTTCAACCTAACACAAAGAATTCCAAATAGCAAAGAATATTCAACAAGCAGAAAGGAAGCATCACGGGTTTACAGAGACCCCCAACCCCGCAGAACCTATGTGTTTCACAGGACTTGAAGGAATACTTCTTCTTTTCACTAGCAAGTCTTAACAACAAATGCATTCAGCTACAGCCCATCTAACATGTCTCCCTCTTATTTATTGATTGTAAATTAGATTGCCCTTTGAAGTCAAAAGCAGTTGAAAAACGTTTATTGCCCAGTCCATATCAGTGCTAAAGCTCCCAAAACCACAGCAAATTCCCTCCCTAAAATACGTCCGGGAGTAAGTAACTGAATAGTATTCTCTTAAAAATCATTTGGAAACTTGGTATCATTAACTTTTTAGAGAAAATCCTTAAAACAGCAATACTACAGGTTATTAGAGATGAAGTTCTAAAAGCTCAGTGAACTTTTCATCAGTTTTCTTCTCAATCACTTGGCTCTGAGCCTTCTTGAATGGTTCAGTTAGCTTATCTCATTGTTCCTCCTAGATACATTCAATATGCATGAAAAATCCAGTGTTACTCATGCCAGAGATCATACTAACACAAGTCTATGTTTAATTTCTTTTAAAAATTTAATTTCTCTTCCTTAACATCCAAATCTTGGTATTTTTGTACTCTTTTTGAACATCATTAACAAGAACTTTAATATGTTAAAGAAACATTGTCAAATTAGGCTTCATATTTTAATGCAATTTATATCAAAAGACTTTGATAATGTAGTCAAAAGAAACGGACTGAAACAGCCCAGGTCTACAAAACATGCCTGGAAAGCACCTTCTGCAATTACACTGGTAGCCATGTAATAGACATAACTCCTAGAGGTGAGGGGTTTGTGCTTTTCTTTCAGCCTAGATGGGAAGCTATGTTTTTTCAAGCCTAAGTGACTTCACTCTATAGAGGAATAATTCTGGGAAGTTCTATAGCCAGTATCGTACAGATGGAATGAAATAACATTCCTTTTTTGTGATGGGTTGTTTTTTTTTTCCGCTTACTGAAAAGGTAAAACATGTATTTAAGTGTTTCCTGATTAAGACCAATTTTGCTAATGCAAGACAGTGTAACTCAGAAAAACAAAGAATGATATATGGGCACTGGCAGTTTTTAAATGGCTTCTACTTTGGGACACATGGTGACCCGTTACTCCGCACTCGCACTAGTATCCTGCTCCCGACTCCTTCTCTTGGCAGGAGTTTGCTTTTTGGGCTCCTGAATAAATTTATTTTCTCTGGATCCTTGGTATATTGAGATGCTTGTCACGTTTGGGTGCCTGTAATCACTGATGCATTTGTTTTCGGGAATGAATTGGTCTTCTGAGCCGGGGCATGTCCAATTTATGAATTAGATCACATTGAAAGCAAGAACAGAACCAAACATGGAGTGATTTTGCTCCCCCACACTTCTCACCCAGCGCAGGAGGAAACACCTCTCCTTTTTGTTTTGAACGCCAAACGCAGGTCCTGTCCTGTGCCCCCAACTCTGGTGGGAGGAAGGGGCATCCCTGTGCCACCCCAGATCCCACTGCGCAGTGCGGAAGAGCTGCGCTGCACAGTGCTGAGCCACTGAGTGATTTCATGCCACGCAATTACACACCACGCAGATTTGTGCCTCACAATTAAGCACACAGAACACAGAAACGCAGTTTTAATAACTGCCACATTTTTGTTCATCCTAGACATTCAGGGAAAACAATATTGTAATAATATTTTTTGACATTTTACTCTGCTTAATACAATGAGTAGATCTTTTCAAAGCATAACCAGTTTGCTGTACATTTTCATCAAGATAGAGGCTCTTAAAAAAAAGAAACAAGTAAAAATTGAAGGAGTAAGGAGGGGTGTCAGCAGAACTGTCACCTTGGACTTCCGGAGGGCAGACTTTGAGCTGTTTAGAAGGCTCCTTGATAAAGTTCACTGGGAGACAGTTCTAAATGACAAAGGAGCCCAAGAGGGCTGGGTGCTCCTGAAGAAGGAAATTCTGCCAGCGCAAGTGCAGACCATCCCCGTGCTGTAAAATGAGTCAGCAGGAAAGAAGGCCTTTCTCATAGTATTCTGCTTGAGAAACTGGCTGCCATTGGCCTGGACGGGCACACCCTCTGCTTTGTAAATAACTGGCTGGACGGCCAGGCCCAGAGGGTGGTGGTAAATGGAGTCAAATCCAGTTGGAGGCTGGTCACGAGTGATGTTCCCCAGGGTTCAGTGCTGGGTCCAGTCCTGTTCAATATCTTCATTAATGACCTGGACGAATGGATCGAATGCACCCTTAGCAAGTTTGCAGATGACACCGAGCTGGGTGAAGCGTTGATCTGCTTGAAGGGAGGGAGGCTCTGCAGAGGGATCTGGACAGGCTGGATTGATGGGCTGAGACCAACAGGATGAGGTTTAACAAGACCAAGTGCCGAGTCCTGTACTCGGAACACAACAACCCCATGCATCATTACAGACATTGGGAAGAGTGGCTGGAGAGCTGCCTGGAGGAGAAGGACCTGGGGGTGTTGGTTGACAGCTGGCTCAATATGAACCAGCAGTGTGCCCAAGTGGCTAAGAAGGCCAATGGCATCTTGGTCTGTATCAAAAGCAGTGTGGCCAGCAGGATAAGGGAAGTGATTGTGCCCCTGTACTCAGCGCTGGTGAGGCCACACCTCGAGTACTGTGTGCAGTTCTGGGCCCCTCAGTATAAGAAGAACATTGAGGTGTTGGAGCGCATCCAGAGAAGGGCAACAAGGCTGGTGAAGGGGCTGGAGAACAAGTCCTGTGAGGAGCAGCTGAGGGAACTGGGATCATTTAGATGGAGAAGAGGAGACTCAGGGGAGAGCTCATCACTGTCTACGGCTGCCTGAAAGGAGACTGTGGCAGAGTGAGTGTTGATCTCTTCTCTCAAGTGACAGGTGATAGGACAAGGGGAAATGGTCAGAAGTTGCGCCAGGAGAGGTTCAGACTGGATATTAGGAAGAATTTCTTTACCGAAAGGGTGGTCAAGCACAGAAACAGCTGCCCAGGGAAGCAGCTGAGTCACCGTCCCTGGAGGTGTTAAAAAACGGGTAGATGAGTTTTTGAAGGACATGGTTTAGCAGAGGATGGGTGTGGTTGGACTCAATGATCTCAAAGGTCTTTTCCAACCGGAAGATTCTATGATTCAGTAAGCAAGAAATATAACCATACTTTCATCCATAAATCCAAAAGTACTCAACCCAGATGTGCCACATCATAGTGTAAGCCATTCTTTTACTTCATTGCATTTGAAACAGAGTCTCCAATCTACTTTGTTTCGTCTGCAGTAAAACCAAATTACTTTTATAGTCATATTCATTAACATGTTAACTATAGATTCACATAGAAGAGGAGATACAGGAGTGGAAAGCAAGCTAATGCCACATTCATCAACACAAATCATTTAGCACTTAGGTGGACTGTAAAGCAAGTGACTTAGTTTACCTCAATTTCACTTATGTGATCCACTCTAGCACCTTTAGGACAAGGTCAACCACGTTTTGTGTACAAGTATGACATGTGACAGACTACAGGGCTCATTTTCTTCACTCAAACTATTATTATCACATAATACAATGGCGACACCTTTTGCAAGCCAGCACACACCTGTCCCTATAGATAACTAAACACTTAAGAGTAGTCTCTGCACAAACACAGGATAAAATTGTGCAAATACACTTTTGCATTGCATTCTCAGATGCCAATTACATTCACCTCCTCTTCCACCTTGTGGCATGAACAAGGGCACCCCTGTGGAGTCTGCTCCTTCACAGATGTATCCTGATCATCAGACATGACGACCACACAGATCAGGTTTTTCTGGGCATACTCTTCTCCAACTCAGACATTCCTCAGTTATTTGTGCAAATTATCTAACCCTATCCCACCACCATTATTTTCCCTGAAGAAAGGTGCTGCACCCAACATCCATTTGTCTAATTAATGCTAAGCTCTAAATTGGATTAGCCATGTAAGGCAGTTCCATAAACAAGTTAATAGGATCTCTTTGCTAACAACACTGGTACCAATATCCAATTACTGTAACCAGGTATTAATCTAATGCTGTTAATCTGTCAGATTAAAAAAATTAAAGCACACTGCTGTAATATTTTAATGCAATTAAAAAGTATTTTTTACTCGTGATTAAAATATGTGTGCGAATTAACATTTTATTTTGATATCATAGTAATGGACATGTAGAAAACAAAAAAATGAAAAAACCAAGTTCACATCAGGGCTCAAATAGTGATTTTGACTTTTTTTTTGACTGTTAGATAGAATAAGACAAATATACCTAATGGACTTCTTTAGATAAATACCAAGAAATTTCTAACAATTCTTCTGAATTCCTTTAAAAACAATTATTAATAATAATGATGATTACTACCAGAATCCATTGTGAATAAGGAATAAGCCTTCTCATTATTTGCAGCTTTTCTTTTCTAGCTTCTTTTACCCAAATGTTAAATGTAGTCTATCAAAGAAGAAATGGCAAATTACTAAAAAGAGAGCCAACAGCTCATTTAGAATAGAACACACATTCTATCAGCCAACTGATTGGTTTTGATGTTCAGTATAAGAAAGGTACTGGTCCAATAATTATGATTTCTGTTTGTTCACTCACTTTTAGCACAGCAAGTTATGAGCTTGTTAAACACTTACACGATGTTGGGTACAGGACGATATTGTAGTACATGAAGACACAGCAAGATAAGCCTAAAGTAAAAAAAAACCCTGAAATTTGCGTTCTGGACAGTACAGTTATTGCTCAAAAAAACTCAATTAATTTCTGAATACCCTTCCCACTGAAAAAAAACCCAACCAACCAACGAAACAAACAAAAAAAAATCCCAAAAGGTAAATAAAGAAAAAAGGTAACAATAGCTAACTTATCATGGATTTCATGTTTCTGAATGAATACTAATTCCATTCCAGCTCCCAGCTGAATGTGTTCAGCTCCTGTTAGGTGAGGAGATGCACCCAGTAAGGGCAGTAGCTGAGGGCTCATCTCACATGTCCGATGGGGTTCATGTTCAGAACCTCCCAGGAGACCCAACCCTCCCCACTGCAGTGAGAAGCTAGCTGTTCTTGTTCAACAGGCTGGTGGGGATGGCCAGGACCCCACAGCCCCCTGGCTTCCCCCCAGGGCAGTGGTGCTGCTGTTCCTAGCTGATGCTGGGGACACTGGAGAGGCAGATGCAGAGAAACTAGTCACAGCTGCAAGCAAGCCAGATCACAGCAGAAGGTTTACACACCATAGTATGGGAAGTGGACTCAGCTTGCCCTCAAGAAGAAAGAGCTTTTAACATAGTGTAGGATCAAAAGACTGATCTTCTCAAGCATCTGAGGGATAAAGGAGACATTAATTAGGGGTGCAGTAATAGTTGCCATCTTAGCTACATCATGAGTTTTCTTCAAGCATGAGAAAGAAGCATATCAGAAAATAGAAACTAGACTCCAATTACTAAAGAATAACACAAATGTGAGGCTTTTATACTAGTCAGAAATCTGAGGCACAAAAATCAGATACAAGTAGAAAGACGTATCAAGGGTAAAAAGAAACCACAAGAAGCAGACAGAACTAATATGAGTAACACCACTTTCCAAGATAAAGAAAAGAGCATGTTAGGGGATATGCAGAAAAGTTTCCAGTCTAATGTAGACACTTTTGCTAGGTCCTTAAAAAACTGAAAGAAGCACTGTCATTGAGAAATGACGAGAGTGGAAAAAAAAAACAATGATCTTTAAAAGCTAGTGACTTATAGAGCAGCAGTATGACGGAGTACAACCACATGGCAAATGTTTAAGCCCACATGCATTCAGAAGTTGCAGAATTACATTCTCAGTGTGGTGGGGCACAACTAATATCTCCTGGATGCCAAATTACTTACTTAACATGGCTTTAGTGCTTCTTGACCCGAGTAGGCATATTCACTTTAGCACTTAGTCTTCTGGCACAGAGTTACTGACTCAGGTCTTTTCGTGATCTGGAAATACAAACCTGTGCTCCAACGCACAGCATTGATATGTTCTACAACTCTTCAGATGGAAAACAACTCTTCTCGTGTCTATATTACATTTCCCTTATGAAAAATCAATAATTTGAAAAATTCTTCAAAATCAGTAATATAAAGATAATAAACATACCATTCATCAACTTAAGTACTATCCAAAATGATAGATAATGGTATATGCCAGTAAATTCCTGAAGCAGTCGTCCTTTCTATTCCATGGGAGTAACTGGCTAAGATTAAAAAATCATAAATAAAACACATCATCATTATCGCTTTATCTCATGATTACAAGTCTGAGATACAAATTATCAAAGGCCCATCAATTTGTCCTTGTACAACACAAGCTGTAAAAAAGCACAATTGCAAGACTGTGATTTGTTAGTCCACCCTTTCCTGACACCCTGCATAAACTTGTTTTATGGGAATAGGAAAATTCTTAAACTAACAGAACTTGAGACAACTCACTGGTTCAGTAATAATGGTCAAGTCATGAGAGTTTCTCAATGCCTTTCTTCATATGCTATAGCTCACACAGCTTGTATAGAAAGATAATAGGAAGTGTAGCTATATATTTTTAAAGGCCTGATAAACAGGTCCTTCCATCTGTTAAGAATACAGCCCAAAAGTCTTTGTTTCATTTTATACTTCCTTAGCTAACATACCTGACTGAAAGTGCACCACATTTAAAAAAATATTAATGCACAAAATAACAATATGTTCTAAATAATACCAACAAATTGTCAATTAAATATAATTACTAATTCCTCAGGATCAAGAGAGGAAGGACTTTGGAAAATGTAATCAAAAACAAGTCAGGAGGATCAGGACATGCAGGAACAGAAATATAATTAACATGTCACAGGAGACATGCCGCAGGGCGATTGCAACTTTTGGCCATGAAGAATAAATCTCATAAAAAAGAGACTTCATAAAACTTCCTCTCCTACATCTCAGTCTGTAATGGACTGCTTTACATTTGTCTCCATCACTCAATAATGGAAGGGCTTATAGTTTCTTTCACATAGCTGCTACAAAGCAGAGCCACTGAGACATCCATATTCAAAATATCCACATACACATGTATATATAACATTGATTCTTTTGGGATGAATGAATAAACTGTGTAGCCAGAAGTTTTGTGAATTCAAGATATCTTGCTATCTGCCTCAGAACAAGTCAATGGTTCAGAAATCTTTTCCTAATCCTTCTACAATACCAAAGCATCCCACATAAGAACAGAGAAGAAAGCTGCAACAGTTGCTAGTGCTTGAGGGTTTTATTTTTTTTCTTTCTGCAGGTTGAAAGGCAAGCAATACAAAGAGAGATCACTTTATATTTAATGATTTTACAATTTAAAAATTGAGACTTAAAAATGCTGCATGTAGTTACCCTTTGTAAATAAATCTGTATTATTTCCCCATCTATAATTCAGTTTTCAATAACTTTATTCATATGAGAAGGTATACAAGTTTAAAAAAGGTTAGTACACCAGCTATGGCTATAGAGGGGAGGTATTACAGTGGCAATGGGTTACTCTGTCTTATACACTATCCTAACTTCAACATCCTGGAAACATTCTGTATTTCACCTATCCTTAAAATATGATCATGAAAGTTGCAAGTTTTCACTGAATCTTACTTAGCGACAGCTGGAATCTAATATCTCCAATCTAAGCAAATGGTAAACATGTTATATGCACTTGCTGGACCCTCATAACCATGAAGAAGATGTAGGTTTGCATTTTTTATTTTTTTTGTAAAGAAGTAGATTCAAAGAGTAGCCTGTGGAGCTATGGAATACAAGACTTCATCAAAGCATGGGGGCTTTTGTGTGGTAAAGAACAGCTGGGAACAGACTCCTATTCCATACGCAAATTAAATTGGCCAGGTTTCTCTCTAGGACCACATTAAAAGTAATACGCTCTATGGACTAGGGCAATTAAGTGAAGACACTTCCAACCTATTTTGATTGTCAGACCTTCCCCAGTTAACAGGATTTAAGTACAACAACATTAGGCAGGCAATAATTTACGTAACATTATCATCCCTCAGAACAGTATCACAGTATCACAGTATCACAGTATCACAGTATCACAAGGTTGGAAAGGACCTCTGAGATCATCAAGTCCAACCTATAACCTAACAACCTAACACTAACACCAACACTAACACCAACCATCATCTAAACCATGGCAACAGAACCTCACATGTTTCTCGCAGGACACTCCAGGACATATGTAGGTAATCAGGGCATGTATTGGTACTGCCATATTATTTTCAGGCCTCTCCTCGTGGCCAGAGTACCAAAGGAAACCTTAGGCAAGAGCATGTTTCCTTCCAGGTACCTAAATGGTAAATCATCAGATACTGAGAAACAGCTCAGAACTTCTTGACTCCATCACCAGACCTTCCTGGATTTCCCTGCCTGATCTATTAAAACACACTTTCTTCTTGTACATCATAGATATGCCACGTGAAGAGCACTTCTGAGCTACATTTAACCTATCTACAACAGGGAAGAAGCATGTTTGTATACTTCCCCTTTATATATTCTTCCAAACACATAGACAAAAATAATTTCTCATAAAAACACTCTGCAGTGCCTTACCCCATGTGAGCCTGTGTCAGGATGAATATTCTTTATTAACACAAAACTCCTTTGTTGGACTTCCTAAGAAGAGCTCCCTCATGAACAAACCTTCCCCAGTCTTTTCCCATTCTTCATGACGGCAACCCAAGACCACAATGAAAGTGCTGGAGGAGGAATGGGAGGGTAGGGGCACAGCAAGCAGCCTGCCCACATACCCATTCACTACAAGGCTTGTATACAGTGTTACCTATACGCTGCCCAAATATTTCCCTTCCTGGGGTGCCACTCATAGTCTGGATCCAGTTGCTATTGCCGTGCCCCAGTATTCATTCTTCATTTTTCTCTCCTGCATGTTCCCCATCTCTGTTGTTTCTGCCCCTTTTTTACCCAAAGTATGATCTAGTCAGATATGACCTATGTTCAGCTTAAATTTATTGAGATTAGGTGATCTATTACTCAAGCAGAGATGTGCAGAATTCTGGGAAAACAGTCACTCAGAGACATCCAAACCCACAATTCTAGCTTTTCAGCTGCCAACCCAAAAGCACTTGGAAATTTGGGGTACTCAAATCCCATGTGGTTTTGCAGCTTCAGCTTAGCATGTGGCAAGACAAATCCTGCTGGCAGCTCATGGTCTTAGACCTCTTACAGTCCCCTGGCTGCCAGGCCATCCTTACTGGAAGCTCCTGCAGTTGCAAAGTCTCATTGAGGGGTCACCACACTTGTATATAGGCAGTAAATTCAGAAAACATGTTGTAAACCATAAAAAACACTTTTTTATTGAGTATAAAAAAAAAATCTTCTTAAGTGTAAGCAAACTGTACTGGCTTTGCAAAGGGACTACTTAACCTTGAAAGAGGTCCTACATTCAACAGCACTGCATGGTTTTACCCATTCACTGCAAGAATAAATGAAAAAAAACAAATATAAAAGAGAACATTTGTGAAAAGGTAAGTCCCTTTGCAGTGACACTGGATATTTTACTCAGATTCCATTCAGATTATATAAATAAAAGCATTTTTTATTCTGACTGAACAAGTACACAACATTCAAAGTACACCTATGAAGCACTTGTACAACCCACCTTTATTTACTGTGGCCGGTACAAACCGGAACTATTCTATAAGAGAGTACTTAGCCACAGAAAAGAATCCCTCAAGATCTTTTCAGATTTACTTCTATACTAGAGGTTACTTCCATGGAAGGGCAGATAACTCAGAAAATGAACAAAAATACAAACCATATCTGTCTTGACCCATACAGGAAGTTGAAAAAACCAGCATTTCTCAGAAAGAATGATAGACGGAAATACCTTATAAGTAAGACAAACAAAAATTAATTTACTAGGTTCCCCTCCTTGTCTTTTTTTAGTCCTTGCATCAAAATTATAAGGCATTATACAATACATTACAAAATATGAACCATGCACTTAGAATCCATCTGATATTAGATTATTAATTCATGCTCATGATAAGCCACGATACCGCAGCTGAACTCAGATTCAGCAGTCCAGAGAGTGTAGAACATACAGTCTGGGAGCAAGTACATTTGTGGAGGAAGCGGAGATCATGGCTGATCTCCCAGTCCTGACCACTGGTAGCGAGAGACTTATAGTTTTATGTCCCCTGAAAGTTTAGATTTTGAGGGATCTCAGCCTCCAGCTCCCATTCCAGAAGGACATGCAGTTTTATTGGTCTTATGTTATTGTCTCCCTTTGCATCTTAGGCAGTCTGAGACGTTTTTGGAAGCCTTTCTGGTCTGGGATGTAGCTCTCCACCTCTTATTTCCAGATTAAACTCTACTCTGAGTCACAACAAGCAAGGAGTGCACAAAAAGGAATTACTACTTTTCTGCAGTTTCATCATGCACTAGAGTGAAAAGAGATTAAAAGGTCAGCATAAACATTTGTTCTCAATATGCAATTTTTAGAAAGAAACCTGGAAAAGGCTGTCATTCCTTAAACAGGTCACCTTTATTCCTTAGCTTTTTTATTCTTACCTTTTTTTAAACCATATGCCATTCTGGAAGATAAGAGCACTTATGTGAGGTTTGGGACAGGGGAACAAATGCTGCACAGTCACTGCCTCTTAACTCTATCTTGCAGTCCTCTTTCAGGATCCCCCATCTAGTTTCAACCCATAATGTGAAGTGACCCAGAAAGTGATTCATTGATGCATTCCTCCTACTCCTTAAGGGGCTTGTGTGTGTTCCCTAATAGAGACTACTGATGCAGGCCTTCCCTCTTCCTTCAGGGTGGGAAAAAAAGGTATGGCCCAGATGAACCCTTGCAGCTCACTGTGGATTCCCTCGTCTACTTTACCGCTCTAGAGAAGAGCTGGTGAAGATATTTTCACAGCTGCTGGTCCGCAGATCAACTGAGGTACAGTCTTCCCAGAAAGAGGCTTTCCATCAACCATATGACATTTCTAAGACTGCTTAAGGACTTGGTTAAGGAAAGCTTACAATTGTGCATATGTGCAAGAGGTTTGACTACTTTTCTTAAAAGACACTCCTGTATTCCTGAAGTCTGGTGTGCTTCCTTTCCCTCTCTCTTCTCTTCCCAAACATGTGCTTATTCCGCATTTCGGAATGGAGCCTCTTTGTCAAAGCTCTTCTGGATCTTCCCTGCAAGAGGATTACCTCCATTAACAGTTGTTATTATATCAGAACAGAGCTCCTTGATGTTCCATGTAGCTTTGTGGATAGCTCTGTTAAAACTCTAATGCACGTACATACTCCAAATTGAAAGAAAGGCATAGATCTTCTACCTGAGTTTTGGGCAGAGCAACTCTCCAAAGAATTATACCATTCAGGGAAGCATCCTGGTAGCAGTGGGAGATGGACGGTGTGAGCCATGCCATATGTCCTTCAGGGAGATCTGTTGGCAGACTTCGGACATTCCAAGTGGATTCCTGTGAAGTGCGAGTCATCCAAACTGTCTGCACACACTTTGGAGGATGGGTACTCCTGAGGTTTTACTCACACATACCAGATGGGGAACTCTATCCTACCAGCACTGTCAGGGAAACTGGATTCCTGGGGAAGCCTATCAGTGCAGTATAGATGCACTTATGAACACCTGAAGTCAAAGTAGACAGACTTTCAAGATTGGTGGATGACGATGACTGATAAGAATCCATAGCTGCTTTTACAGCATTTCATAATATAATAACTGCACAGAAGAAATAGCCAAATTGCTTTTTCTTGGGCATTTTCCCAAGACAGCGATTATAGGCTTGGGACAGACTCTAAAAGTTCACCAACTATACATGTTATTTTTAAAAGATTGTTCAGTATCCAAAGGCTTCAGTCAATAAATGTTCTAAGCTGACAATGTTAAATGTAGAAAATGGGCATTTTTCATGCTCCTATATGCTCTTAAAAAATCAGTTAGCCTATTCCCTTTAATAGAAAATACAGCAAAAATCATAACACATTATACCTTTACAGATGGCAAATATGTAACTCTGATGTCCAATGTTACAGTACAGAAAATAAACCAGTTTTCTAGTGGTGTGCTGTCTAACACAATGAAGTAATTACTTCTGGGATAAATTATGGAAGTTCCCTTCTGTAACAGAACATAGGTGTTCATACAGCATGGTACGTAACGGGAACTACAGAAGAAATCAATGTATCCAAGCACTGTGTGGATTCAGTGAGACTGATTTATTAGTTTTAATTCATGCAAGCTCAAACATATCGTGAGTTCTCACAACATATAAGAAATGACTTTTGTTTGGCTCCAAAATAAAACATTAATTCAGCTCAGTTTTTCTTCAAGATTTGTATAAATAGTTCTATAATATCATCAAGACTCTTAGATTAATTCAAAACTAAACTATCCCTAAACAGAGATACGTTGTACAAGTAATACCAGAATTTCAGGAAAACAATTTCAATTACTCATACTTGAATTGTCAAAGACGTTAGATTTATCATACCTTTTCTTGCAAAAGTACCATAGGGTTTAAAATGGCCTACTCAATTCTTTAGCTTCACCTCTCACCGTAAGCAGAAGAGTACAAATAGCATAGTAAATTTTAAGCCCCACTTCAGTCTAAAATTAAAAGGAAGTGAACACCTCACATTATTTCTAGCACTGTCTATGTTGATACCAGAAGTCACAGCTAAAATTTGCTAAGGTTATGAAATCCCATAAAAGCACTACACAGATCAGTAGCAGTAAATATAGTTATTCTGCATACTAAACTACCCAGAAGTACTTTGGTTTAGTTAGACTAATTCAGGTTTGATAACATCAAAACTTCAGGTCATTTTGCCAGTTATACATGGTTTCTGCCTAAGGTTTAAAGAGGCATTGAACTGCTGTTCTTTTGCTGGTTTTACTCTCTGGTACCAGCTCCTGGGTGTCTCTAGGTCACCAACAACTGAATGTCCAGTTACAAAGAATTTAATTCAGTAATTAACTATAGACTTTAACATAAAAAAGACAAAACATTATATGAATTGCAAATGAGTGATTCAATACTATTTTTTTCCCCAGAGAGCTTTATACTACTACTTTTTACTTTACTTGTCTATCACTTCAGATAGCAATTACCCTCAGGAATTATGAGCCAAACAGATAAGTCACTTCAGTTCAACAAACAACTCATATTACCTGAAACCATAATTCATACCTCAGCAAGTATGAAATTCTTTTCCAACGGTTCTTTTAAGCACAAATATTCACAATCCAACTATAAAATTTACAATATGGAGATTTTTTCCATAAGACATTTAACATTATTGATCCCAACATGTGCAAGCTAAATATAAGAATGCTGTGTTCATCCCATTCATCCATGGATTCTCCTAATGCTGCATTTTGTCACTATTACATAGTCTCTGCAGACACACCTGTAAAAATGACCACGTTGTTCCAGGAAGAAAATCACTACAGTAAGAGTGGTTAGAACACAATATCTTGAGTTAACGTCTCCTGAATTTTATTCCTAGTGTTATCTACTATGAAGCATTTAATTGTCTCTCATTTGGACTTAGCATGGGTACGGTAACATTTACATGTGATATATCCATATGAGCCATATATATACATGCATCTTCCACATATTTATGAACACCACAGGTTTGTTACCAGATCTTCTAATTGGTATCCTTGTCTAAGCATGAGAGAACAGCAAGTGATGAACCATTAGCAAGTGATGCTATTTATGTATGTGCTGGAGAACATCAAGAGCTGGCTTTGGCCACTTTCAGCGACAGAAAACCCTAAGCACAGAAGGGTTCCAAAGGCAGAAAGTAGAGTTTGCAGAGTCCAGTAATTAAGAGTTTTTTTGTACACAGACACTCTTTTGGCTTCAGTCCAGCTCTTGGCTCATTGACCCACCCATCCCTGACTGCCTTGGCCCCCATCCATATTCTGAATTCAGCCATATTCCTTGTATATTGCTTCCACTTGCTGCTGCCCTTGAAACCTCATGAACAGAGCTCACCAGCCACATTCTGTGGGTATCACATTGCAGGCAGACAGTTAGGTTTCTGTGGTTTTGTAGTTTATCTAAACAGTTAATTTTTCTGTAAGTGGTAGCTCGTCTAATAGATCAGAACATCCTATGAAAATGAAAATGCATTTGGCAAACTGATTTAGATTAAGCAGCGATCTGAGTGTCTGAGATTAAAGCTATTTTCCCAACATTTTCATGATACAGAATTTATTATTACCAGGTCTTTGGGGAAACCTGAAGGAGACCAAAACCCCCACGCCTTTGTCTCTCATCTCCAGACATTAATGCTCTTTGATTGGCCACTGCAATAGAGCAAAGTGTCTCAATGTAGAAGAGTAAATCTGTGAAACCAAGACATACTTCATACAATAAACAACACAAAACTTTTGACTTTCTATATTAAGTTAACTTTCAGATATTTAGCAGAAGAATTCACTACTCAGCTCTGTTCTTGAAACATTTTTTCTTTGTACTATCGTCTTGACATTCTGTTTTGAATTAACTTCCAAACGGTATTGATTCCTTTTCTTTTTTGGGTCTGCATTTTCCGCATTAGGAACTGTTCATTTCTACTTTCAAGCCAAAGCTTAAAATACTACTACTACTAAGAATAATATCAACTTCTTCCCAAACTCCTTAGTTACAAAACTTATACTACCTAATATTTCAAATGTATGTTTAGGTTGCATATGATTTAGAAACAGTTGTCATTATTCCAGAAATTATTCATACACAATAACACAAATTCACCCACTCATATATATATAAAATAAAATATTTCTAACAAAAGACCTTCACTAAAAGAATATTAAGGATGTAACGCCAAGTACTCAAACTCTAGGCAAAATGTCTGTATTCAGTTCTCTATACACTATCAGATTTTAATTTCACAAAAGTACTTTTTATTCCTTTCCCACAGGATAAGTACTTTATCTAGTGTGTAGTGTGGGATCATACAACATGAATGGATTAGTGCTGAATAATGAAGGTTGCTGTCCGTGCCTCATTTGTTGCCAATGCTGCAAGGAGTTAATAAATGGAGCTGCAGACAGACGGAAGAGAAATGAGGGCTTGATGGTGAAGACAACTGAACGCTACTCCTGAGAATTGGATTCCATCCCCATCTCTGCCATCAAGCTCTAGAGTGATGCTGAGCAAACATTTCACAGATGGCTACTAATTGTGTCTTTCTCATTTCCTGCATGCACAGCGGGCAACACCTGAGGCCAGATTTACAGAAGCGTTAAGCATTCAAAACTGCAACTGTATTTGACTGGAGCAGTTTTCTGAATGGAAACACTGCTGTAAAGACCTGTTACTTCTGAAATTCCGATCATGCTTCTTCAAACAAATGTTTGCTTGACAATTTTGGTAATAATCTCCTGAAAAGTCAACTGTGTCTTTGTAAAACTGAGATAAGGCAATAACTTCCCTTTGGGTATGGTTAGGATAAATTCATTAAAGTTTATGTCGTACTTCAAGACCATAGCCCTCTGATATAAAATTCCCACTACAAGACTGGCGATGATAATGTAGACTATTTAACGAGATGTTGCAATGAAGTGCACTAAATGCACTAAATGCACTCCAGATATACATCTGGAACTGACAATTTCCTCACTATGCAATACCTCTGAGGAAAAACTGTGACACTACATGAAAAACTGTTTTACGATAGAACTATATAGAAAAGGTAATGGATTATTAACAGAAGGAAATTTCAATTCTAGTATGTTCTCTCTTTCACATATTTGATTTCTGCAATCCTAACACTCATGTTTTCTGAGTACCATTTGTACTTACCTGAATGTATATACATTATAGAAAGATTTCTGTCAAATTTCCTAAGTTTGCAACTGTTGCCTTGGCAACTAAATTTAAACAGATCAGCTGGGTACAATCTTGACCCTTTATTTCTGAAGTTGTTTTGAAATTTAGCTTTTAAATAATCCTCAATATCCCTTTGCTCTAAAATTAAAGTACACCACAGAGTGCAGCAATAGGGCTCCTATGAGATTAAGGGCAATTTCTGTCCATTGTTGTTGTTCGCTTCAAAAATCAGGCTGGCTGATAGTAGAAGTCACACAGGTTTCCTGTTCTCAACTAGCCCACTTGAAGAACTATTTTTTAAATTAGCCATACACCCAGTTCATGCTGAGAAACAGGTATGGAATTTTCATCTCTAGTTTTCAAACTTTATAATTGAGCTCTATTATTTTTGTCTTCACAGTTTGTGCTTGCTGTCTTTCTGCACTGACGTTCAATAAACTCAAGATGAAAGTTTCACAGTAGGGCCTATCTGGACCATGTTGATGCACTGGTGGCTATATCTTGGCCTTTCCCTTTTCCTTTTATCATCAAGCCACAAATTGGAGCCACCTCAAGGCTGCTCTAAATTGTGCTTAAGTGTGATAAACAAAGCCCTTCTGGACTCTGCGATTTACTCTAGGCAAGTTTTTTTTTCCTTCCCCCTGCTCCCCAAAGATTCTTCTGGCACATATTCCACATTGCAGAGAAATCCTGGCACAATGCCACCAAGGGATTTTCTTTCCTCCAGCACACTCCTTGGGCAGTAAGCCATGCCAGCTGCCCTGCTGCTCTTATCTGCCAGAAGAGCGCAAAGCACTATGAAAGAAGACAGACGATCTAGGTCATGATAACTTTTCAGAGAAAGTCAAAATTCCCATTCTGCATTTCATATTCAGGATGTTTCATAATAATGCTTTCAAAATCATAGCACTCAGGTTGAGGAGAGAGTTTTGTGTTCTCCTCCCATTGCCTGCAATAGGCTAAAGTTTAAAGACTTAGAGCACAAAAGTCAATGTATAATTACTAGCAGATAAAGAACACAGATTTGCATATGTTGGTTAAGCAATTGTCAATCTGTCACCAGCACCCAGAAATACCATCAACAGTTCCTACATCTAAGGTGTGTTTTAAATCTTTCTGTAAAGAGCCTTCTTTCTCTAGAAAGAGAACCACAGTTATTCACATGCTGTTTATGGTTAAATACTAAAATTTGCAGGCTATTTTAAATAATATCAGGAAATTTCTGTAAAAAACTGAACAACCTAAATTTTTACTGCTAAGGGCATTCACCAAATGACAGTTTCTGAAGATGCACTGTGTGAAGAACTGTCAGTTTTCATTAAAGTTTTGCATTAGAAAGATGCATTTGGAATGATAAAACGTACATTCCAGCAAACTGGAACATCATTTCATAAATATTAGTTATATTAACCAAAGCATGATTCCGACACACTTAATACAAGACAATCAATCAAGCTCAGCTCCAATTAAGCTCAGCTACTAACCAAATAGCAGCCATTGTCAGAAACAGTGATAGCTTTTGAAGCTCTAAGTTAGAAGTGGAAAAAAGTTTCAGCATGTGGTATTGTCATGCGTAAAGGAAAATCTTCATGGCTTGCATATACTGTGAAAGGGAAACCCATGTGGCTAAGAAACACTGAGCCACACTATTAAGATAAAGTTTATGCATATTTAAATTTCAATCACTTCCATGTGATTTTTTTCCGTGGTGTAATGTACTTCTCATTACACCCGTCTACCTTTTGACAGAGCTGAAGTCATGCACTGAGTAAGACTGTGTTACATTGCCTTTCTGGACATGGATGTCTGCATTTGCTAGTGGCAATGCTGAAAAAAACTCATCCGGCAGACAGATGTATTTCACTCTGAAAGTAAAATTTCAGTAAGAGGCAAACCAGACATGTTGCTTGCTATTTTGAGTTTGTATTTGATATCTGTCTAATTCTTGACACACCTAGAGACAAAAAGCCACAAAGAAGAAAGCTGGCTTTAGAAATAGCCTTTTTTATTAAAGGGCAAGACTTACATGCTTTGATTAATTTCTCATTCAAATTTAATAATAATTAAAAAAATAAAAGTCAAGAACTGTACTGTAGTATCATCTATTTTAAGACAATTATCTCTGGAGGAAAATGGAATGATGGATGTATTGGCAACAAGTTCTCCTCAGATTTACACGCAGTTAGCAGTGAAAGTGGCAGCAGATCCCTAGTTTCATGATTCCATCTGCAGCATTTCAAATTCTTGTTTATACTCCTTACAGGGAGACACATGGAAGAGTTGGGCTTATCTACCAGTGCTAGTAGCCTGAACCATAAGCTTTCACACTACAGTGTCTGATCTCTTGACACAGTTTAGTCCTGGAGTAATTTTTTCTTTAATTATATGTACTTAGTTTTAGCTTAACGTTCACATTTGTGAAAGCAGACTTTGATCTACTTCAGGCATGCCTACACTGCATCAGTGAGAATAGGGCAAAACTTAACTGAGTCAGTAGATGCACATACATTTGTATTAGTGGAGCAGTTTGTTTCTACAGCTATACCTTCTCTAGTGCTATAGCGTTACTTCTTTTACTTAGCATTCAAATTTAATCCAATCCCACATTTAAAATAAATCCTGAACCTTCCTCATAGCTTACTCCATTTAGAAATTTAGTTCTGTATCACCTTTAAGTATTTCTACCTGCCTATGTGAAGGCTTTATCCAAATTCCTTCTGGATGTCAAAAATTATACAGCAACGACTTGCCATGACACTATTTCCTTTTATGCTGAGCTTCCATCCTACAAAGATAAACGGGACATACAAGAAATTGAGGCCAGAAATGCAGGCAATCAAATGATAATTGTCTTTTTGTGTACTACAGCCCTCATTTAAATCTTTCCCAGATGAAAACTTCTCTTCTCAAGATAGAGATTATAGCCTGAAGCTTCACACCATGCTAGAACACTCCTACCACTTTTTTCTCTTGCACTAGTCACAGGAAAAGGGAGCTGCTGGGCAAACCAAGCTCAGACAAGTAGAGAATAGGAGTGTATGAACAGAGTTTGCATCCAGTTATGTTATTCTGAAGCACTTCTTATTATTTCCTCCCTAACATGTTTTGCTTTCTGACTGGAAGACTAGTGTGTTAGTTGACAGTTGGCTGAATATGAACCAGCGTTGTGCCCAGGTGGCCTAGAAGTTCAGCAGCATCCTGGCCTGTATCAGAAATAGTGTGGTCAGCAGGACTAGAAAAGTGGTTGTCCTGCTGTACTCAGCACAGGTGAGGCTGCACCTTGAATACTGTGTTCCGTTTTGGGCCCTTCACTTCAAGAAAGACACTGAGTTGCTGGAGTGTGAGCAAAGAAGGGCAACAAAGCTCATGAAAGGTCTAGAGAACAAGTCCTGTGAGGAGAGGCTGAAGGAACTGGGGTTGTTTAGTCTGGAGAAAAGGTGACTGAGGGGAAATCTTACTGCTCTCTACAACTACCTGCAAGGATGTTCTGGTAATGTGAGTGTCAGTCTCTTCTCCCAAGTAAAAAGTGATAGGACAAGTTACACCAGGGGAGGTTTAGACTGGATTTTAAGAAAAAATTCTTCACAAAAGCCTTGTCAAACATTGGAACAGTCTGCCCAGGAAAGTGGTCAAGTCACCATCCCTGGAAATATTTAAAACACATGTAGATGTAGTGCTTAGGGACATTGTTTATGGTGCACTAGGGAGAGTTACAATTACAGTTGGACTCGATGGTCTTAAAAGGTCTTCTCCAACCTAAACGATTCTGTGACTTTAACCATGAACCTCTCTGCTCTCTAGGCTCCAAGTTTGCACACAGAAACTACACAAAACTTGAATATCTCTGTCGAAAAGAAGATCTCATCACTCTGAAACTAATAGAATTTCCAGAGCTGACAGAAACATTAAAGCTTGACAACTTTTTTTTAATTTTGACTTTTCATCCTCGAGAAATTAAGCATAATTGTATTTATGTCACTATTTCATATTCTTTGTTCATTTAGATTTGAGAGACCACGTTTCCCTGGCAACCTCCATTGCTTTGCCTCCACAAGTTTCTTTAGTCTACCATAACCTTGTCACCTGTGACAGTGTGACCAGTATGGCTTGGACAGACCTGTACTCACTTGTGCTGTTACTTGCAACAGCTGCTGACCTTCAGCTGGCTGCAGAGCCCGTCACCAAAGAACCAGGGTTCTGAAGCCTGACTTTGCATTCTTGGTGGAAACTCAATTGATTTTCACAGAAGTTACCTACAGTTTCAGGTAATCAAACCACACAGCACCAGGCTGGGTTAAACTGCCTCTAAAGAGCTGGCAGCTACAACTACAGACCAGCTTTCTCATACATCTGTCAGTCTATTTAAATTAACTGATATTCAAGAGCTGAGGAGCAGGAATTTGAGAGTGATAGACAGACACAGGATGAAGCCTCAGTGTCCAGAGAAATTCCCATAATGTGTCTGAGCAGGAGGTAACAATGAGAAGGAAAACCTATAAGAAGAATAAGAACTTAATTTCTATCACAAGTTGTTAATAGTAGCTGAGGCACCAGCTGTTTCACAGCTGAACTGTCTTTTGGATTGATCAGTATTGACAGTTTGTTTACTGGGAAGATCTTAAAACCAGAAGTGCTCACCAAGCATTTAGCTTAAGCTTGTTCCTTCCAATGCATGGAAAATACAGGGAGGAGGAGGCTAGCTCCTCACACTCTACTGCTGCAAGAGGAAATGAAAATCTTTTACTTTTTTGTTTTGCATTTAATTTAGAAAATTTGACTTGCTAATCTTTTATACATTGGCATTCTTTCATCTTCTTGAGAGATAAATATTTTTAATCAGACCATTCCCTTCAGGTTAACAATGATTCAAATTATACTGTAATGATATCAATCAGTTATTAGGCATGAAAAATGTGTATATCAAAGCCTAACAACGCTGATACTAACAAAAGTGCAAAGCTTTTTTCCCCCCTCTTAAAAAAAACCCTCTAATAATTTTCTTATACACTCAAGAGGCGTTTTTTTCTTCAAATGCCAGAATACATCCAGCAGTTAACTGGTAAGTTCTGTTTGCAGTAGAACATTATCAAATGTGGAATTAATCAAATTAATGGGAAATACTATGTCATATGCCTGCAGATATACAGAAGAAGATGTTTTCAAAGGCTGCTTTTTAAAATGGAACATTAACATTAAAATGGCACTGTTGACTTTAAAGCCCTAGACAGGGTTGCCTTTACTTCCCATTATTTTGTGAGATACTGATCCTGATTCAGACAGCATCTGACTTTTAAGGATTTTAAATGATCAGCATGTCAGGCCTTCTCCCTGAGGAGTTCTGGTACAGAGCTCTTCCTCCTCTCTGTCTCTCATCCTAGGAGTCAGACTGCAACCCTTGTTGCAGATAAGATGGCTTCAATCAGGCAAGGTATCTGTCAAAGCCACTCATCATCCAGGATCTTCACACAGCAAGGGAAATGCTTGGACCTCATCATGAGTTTTTTATTGGCAGACACCATGCCACGCAAAGGGCTGCTTCGTGGCACTTTAGCTATATCTGGCCATTTTGCAAACCAGCTAGGAATTTGTAGCAGGCCACTGCAGAAGATCATGTAATGAGACAGTAATTTCAGGTAGAACCTACGCAGAGTATAACCACAAGCCTTGCCTGTAGAGACCCATGTTAGCATGAATAACCACTGTATGACCTAAGCATGTACCGATTTTGCCATTAACTTATTCCTATGGAGAAATATAGGAATGTGTGGCTCTCAGCAGACCTTGGCGGCTGCTGGACAAATTTAGCTGATGAATTTATAATGAAAGAACCTGTATGTGGTTCCCACCTAGTCCATGTGCACGACACAATCTACATACTTTGTCTTACCTTTAGATTAGGCAGCCAACCTATACCTAACATTCCTTTATGCAACAACAGAAATGCTGAATATGTTTGTTTACTTTTAAGAAAATCCTTCAAGCTGCCTCCAAAGACCGCACTGCTGCCAAACCTCATCACGGATGGAATCTGCTTAGTGTGATCAACTTGAAAGGATTCTTCTAGAGTTGTGATAGACGAGGTTCCCAGCATGAAAATGGACTGAAGCTTGCTATCACTTTTCCCACTACTTCAGTTAACATCAGAAACGTCATAAGATTGCTGTCACCTTTTCTATTATTGGAGAGGAGAGGAGAGGGGAGGAGAGGAGAGGAGAGGAGAGGAGAGGAGAGGAGAGGAGAGGAGAGGAGAGGAGAGGAGAGGAGAGGAGAGGAGAGGAGAGGAGAGGAGAGGAGAGGAGAGGAGAGGAGAGGAGAGGAGAGGAGAGGAGAGGGGAGGGGAGGGGAGGGGAGGGGAGGGGAGGGGAGGGGAGGGGAGGGGAGGGGAGAGGGGAGGGGAGGGGAGGGGAGGGGAGGGGAGGGGAGGGGAGGGGAGGGGAGGGGAGGGGAGGAGAGGAGAGGAGAGGAGAGGAGAGGAGAGGAGAGGAGAGGAGAGGAGAGGAGAGGAGAGGAGAGGAGAGGAGAGGAGAGGAGAGGAGAGGAGAGGAGAGGAGAGGAGAGGAGAGGAGAGGAGAGGAGAGGAGAGGAGAGGAGAGGAGAGGAGAGGAGAGGAGAGGAGAGGAGAGGAGAGGAGAGGAGAGGAGAGGAGAGGAGAGGAGAGGAGAGGAGAGGAGAGGAGAGGAGAGAAGAGAAGAGAAGAGAAGAGAAGAGAAGAGAAGAGAAGAGAAGAGAAGAGAAGAGAAGAGAAGAGAAGAGAAGAGAAGAGAAGAGAAGAGAAGAGAAGAGAAGAGAGAAGAGAACTCTCAAACCATTTGTGTCTGTAACATAGAACTGGAAAAAAATACACTGCAAAATCAACTAGCGGACCTACTCTTTCCAGCTGTGCTCAACACGATCTTCCTTCTTTACAGGACCAACATTAGGAGTCTGATCTAAGAGGCCATTTGTTCTTTACCTACTGTTCATAAACGAATTGTTTCTCCCCATCTCCAGTCACCAGTAAGAGTAAACGGCTCCATGAAAACCAGCTTGAACATTGCCATTATTTTAAGCTCCCTCTCAAGAGAAACTAAACTGAATGTTAGAGAACTCCAGTGTTCAATAAAAGGAAGACATCTGAATTGATGTTCACAAAAGGGTCTGAGTAGAAGCTGTTGTGATGTTGTTCAAAGGAAGTTATTTGACATGGAGAAGTAGTACAGAAGACTACCAAAAATTCTTGCTTAGAAAATATTTTTACCTAGAAAGAGTGCAGAAATACAGAAAATACAATCCTGTACTCCAAGTCCATTTCCCAGCAGTGGGTAAATGCCTAATTCGAATTAATTCTAGCCAATATTTCATACTTTAATTAAAAAAATATATGTTTCAGAAAGCTATCTGGGAGAATTAAAAAAATTATATAAAAAAAAGCAAAGCATAACAAAACATGGGTCCTGATCTGATGCCATGGAGGATATTCATTAATGCAGCAACAGATGGTTAATCTGCAGACTTAAACTATGTCAGCTTCATTTAATTAAAAGTCAACATTATTATAATATTGCCATCATAAAATCAGGTTCTGACCACGTGCCAGATTTTATTGCTACTTTACTTTTAAAGAGAAACTTCTTGATGAGGAGCAACACACCCCTTTTCCTGTGAACATTCATATGCCACAATAAACAGAGCAACTTCTGTGGGCTCCCTCCTGCAGTGGCTCTCCCACTGATAGTAGGATTTTGATACCTCTACTCCTATACTCAGTAGCACTTCAGGTTGCAACAGGTTCTGAAGCTCATATAGGTATGCTGCTACAGCACTCAAGCTCACTAGTTTTGTGTCAGATCAAATAGCTCAGCCATCATCAATTAATTCGCAGTGTAAATACACAGTTCTGGATAAAACTGTAAGGTGTAACTCCTCATAGGAGTACTGATAGCTGCTTTAAGTTATTTGTAAGGAACTCAACAAAAGGATGCATCCGACAACAAGTAATACTCATTCTTTAACATCACACACCACCAAAGTAAACTGGCACTGAGGAATGAAGTGTAATTACTGAGCTGGCTGCTAGTACTGCATAGAGCAGTCATTACAAGACATCTCAACACCAAAGCTATCCTGATCTCAAGTCCATTCCATGACCCAGGCTTTGCCCAAGGCTTCTCAAATATTTCATAAAGGAACACCTCAATTCATGCTCTAACATTTCTGGACTTAAAATCCCAGATGGCAAGGACTGTAGTATTGAGGGACTTCCCCCTATGCTGCATCTATACAGTCTGCAGAAATTTTACCGCAAAAAACCTCATCTCCTTGTGCAGAAGCCTCCTCATCTCCACAGGAGAACAGGAGCTTTGAGCCCAGCAGAGAGTAAGCACTGGGCACCTGCTGGTACTAGAACAGAATGTAATCAACCTTTAATGTGCATGCTCTGGTGACAGCTGGTTAGGGATTTAGGGGTTGCAAACCTTGCTACAAAAGTGATAGAGAAGATACAGACAAAGTCCCACCTGGTTATGGACTACTACTGTGCTCTGCAATCTGGTGTAGTTCTGTTAATAATATGAAATACAATCTTACTAGCTTGGATGAATTTTTCACTGTCCTAAGAATAAGAAAATAAATATAATAATTTTATCTGAAGGAAAATAAAAACTTTCATTTTACTTTTTTTTTTTAAAACTAACGAAAAAAGCACCCAATAGTTCTTCAGTAGAAACCCTACATGTTACTGACCTACAAATATAAAGTGCAAGTAACAGCAGCACTAGGACATACTGGCTCAAGGGCCCAAGTATGAATTTGTTTTTATGTTCCAAGAAAATACCTATAGGCGGTGTTTTAAAACCATTACAAGTGTGTGGTCTGCAGAGAGACTGTGAAAAAAATTCAGAATGCTGTTTTGCTCTATGTTGCCAGACATCAAACGGGAAGCTAAATTCCTGACAGTCACATCTGCATAATTACCCAGCAGCCGTCTAACCCTTTGCTAGCCCCTATGGACAGTTTCACAGCTGCTACAGTTCTGAGCAGCGGAGCTGGACAAGAGGTCAGAGAGGAGGACAGAGCCAATCACCCAGATGCCTCAGCTGGAAACAGGCAGCCAAAACCTATGTTTTGCAGCTCCTAAGCACACCTCATATTTGACTATAGCATCTGAATTCAATCAACACAGCAGGCAAATGCATGTGGACAAATTCATCACTGCTCCAGTTAGGAAGGTATACAATGACAAAGAACGACACAGCATTTACACGTGCCTCAAAGGATTAAGGAATTCGAAGTAGAACTTTGAAGATGCTACCAAAACTCAGTAGATACTAACTTCTTATTTACATTTTAATAACTGTGTCGTTTCCTCCAGAGTTTTTGAATCTTTCTCCTTGGATGCACAGAAGAACAGTGACAGACATACTCTTATTAAAAATACCAAAACAAAAACCATACTAAATTATTCAAAGCTGAAGGAAGGAATAGGCTGCAGGGTTGTCTTAGTATTGTGTATTTTTTTCTGTTTTAATTGGAGACTAGATCAGCTACTCAAGATGCCAGTCCCAAATATGGATGCCACAAGAAGAAAGTATGAAAGTTACACACATAGATGATAAGAAGGAAGACCACAGCAAATGCAGGTATTGCAAAGAAAGTGGGAACGCAGAGCTGCAGGGAGCTACATTCCTGACTCCTGTTTCCCATGCACCAAACTCACCTTGGGTGAATTTGCTGTTAACAGCTGTAGAAACATGGCCATACAAAAGAAGCAATCTCTTAGGTAACCACATCCTAATCCACTTGAAGTTGTAGTATCATGTAGAGATTATCTATGAGTACCAGTGGACACATAAAAACTTCAGTGGAAACCAAATGTACACATACAAAGTCAGAATAGTCATCTAAAAAATCCCTGATTCTAACCTTCACCCAGCGTTACCTTAAGTTCTATAAAAGAGCAGAATTCAATTGGGTCCAACTGTGAGAGAAATACACTTTCTAGTAGAAAAATACAGTGAACCCACAATTTCTCTACTGTAGGTTGTGTTCTGAATAGCACAGAATTTTGGTAAACATAATGACTTGCTGGGTATAAAGATGTACTCAGCTTTTCCTCATATTCAAAGTAGTAAACCTGGAGTGAACACTAAGAGTAAACACAAAGAAAGCATCTGAGGAAATAGGTAAATTTTGCTTTTGATATTTGAATTTAAGCACTGTGATTTACTTCAATGTAAGAAACCATCAGCCAGTTTTAATTGCTTAAAATATTTTTTTCTGATCAATATAATGAAAAAACAATATTTTTCCTATAGATAGCAAAGGTTTACACCGAAAATCTCACTGAGATCAATTGCCTTAGTAACCCACGTCTGTTGGAGCTGAATAATGACCTGATTCTTAAACACTTTTTCAAAGCAAAGAATGAGAGTCCAAGGACATTTCCAGCCAAGACAAATTTTTC
The DNA here is from genome assembly GCA_033556795.1 of Tapera naevia. NCBI lineage: Eukaryota > Metazoa > Chordata > Aves > Cuculiformes > Neomorphidae > Tapera > Tapera naevia. Next base: position 10,220,345 of record JAUMJJ010000034.1, on the reverse strand, counting down.
AGAAGCAAAATAATTCAGTTCCCAGAGCACTTCAGGATACATCCCAAGTATGTCACTATGTCAAGGAAAGAAGTGAGAAATTACAGGAAAACATGAAATGCTTACAATCTAACCCAAAGGTCACAGGGATCAAAGGAGACTCAAAATGACTTCAGCAAACTTTAGGCCTTGATCATAATCATGCAGACAAGGACATTTCAGATATTTTACAACAGCATTATGTTTTTTTTTTTCCAATCTAAAATCAGGAAAATGTTCAAAGAACTAACACAAATAGTTGAAATACTCAGTACTACTCCGTAGTAATACATTATCATTCTCACAGCATCTCTCATCACCCACCCAATCTACCAGGGAAAACCCGTTGCTGTCATTCTTCTGGATTTCAGCAAAGCCTTTGATACTGTCTCTCACAGTATTCTCATAAACAAAATGTCCAGAATATAGCTGGATAAACACATAATGTAATGGGTGCAGAATTGGCTGATGAGTTGGACTCTAAGAGTCATAGTGAATGAAGTTACATCAGGCTGGTGCCCAGTCACTAGTGGGGTCCCACAGGGATCCATCCTGGGGCCAGTGCTCTTCAACATCTTCATAAACAACCTGGACAAAGGACTAGAAGATTTATTGACAAAGTTTGCCAATGACACAAAATTGGGGGGGGTAAAGTGGCCCTGGAGAGGGATCTTGACAGACAGGAGAGCTGGACAATCACCAACAGCATGAAATTTAACAAGGGAAAGTGCCAGGTTCTGCACCTGGGACACAGCAACCCTGGATATGTGTACAGACTGAGATCTGAGAGGCTGGAGAGCAGCCCTGTGGAGAGGAACCTGGGGGTTCTGGTAGATGGCAAGTTGAACATGAGCCAACAGCGTGCCCTGGCAGTCAAGAGGGCCAACCGTGTCCTGGGGTGTATCAAGCACTGGTCGAGGATGGTGATTGTGCCACTCTGCTCTGCATTGGGGAAGCCTCACCTCGAGTATTGCGTGCAGCTTTGGGTACCAGAGTATAAAAAGGACATCAAGCTACTGGAGAGTGTCCAGAGAGGGCCACAAGGCTGGTGAAGGGTTTACAGAGGAAGTTGGATGAGGAACAGCTGAAGTCACTTGGTCTGTTCAGCCTGGACAAGACAAGACTGAGAAGGGATGTCATAGCTGTTTGCTGCCTTCTCACAAGGGAGGGAGGTGAAACAGGTGCAGATGTCTTCTCTCTTGCGACTGTGGTAGGACTCGAGGGAATGGCAAGAAGATGCGTCAGGGGAGATTTAGACTGAATATTAGGAAAACATTCTTCACCCAGCAGGTGGTGGAGCACTGGCACAGCTTCCCAGGGAAGCAGTAATGGCACCGAGTCTGCCAGCATTCAACAAGCATTTGGACAATGCCCTTAGTCATGTGATGTGAATGTTGGGAGTGTCCTGTGTAGTGTTAGGAGTTGGATTTGATGACCTTTTTGGGTCCCTTCCAATTCAGGTAATTCTATGATTCTAATTCTCTGATTCTCATTCAAGTACTGTGAGTATTAAACCCGTGCAACTCCTATATATCATAAGCATAATAAAAAGAGATCATAACCAAAGATAAAACATTTGATGACTATGTGATATTTCTGGATATCAAAAAATTCACTTTCTAGTTGCAGTCACTTATTTTAATCCTAACTAAAAATAGCAGGGTTGATAGTCTTGCCAGTTCCTCTGCTAGTCTGACAAGTAGTCTAGACATGGTTAAATAACAGTATCCACCTTTAACAGTCCCCTCTGAGATATTAAACATTTTTTAATAATTTAATAAATTCCAGCCAAATACTGTTTTATGATAGTCACATCAATTAATAAATTCCAAGATGCTTATAACTACAAACATCAGCTTGTCCTAAGATAACTTGGATTAGCATAAATTATAAACATACAGATGTTATCAATTTATGGAATAGAACCATAATTGATTAAAAACATACTGCAAAATTCTACATGCTCCTAAAATACAGATAAGCAACAGTTATATTTGTTATGACAGATGCTCTAATGAACAAGTAAAGATCAAGATATATTCTGTCATTCCAGAAATCTTTGGGTTTGCATTTGTATTTAAAATTTCACTAATATTATTCAGCATTTTGTAATGCTCATGCGTCATCAGCTTTAATGAGAAGCAATTCTCAGTAGCACTCAGTCATAAGTCCACCACACATTCCTCTACATTTTAAAGTATTTCCTGAAGCAGTTTCTCTTTTCCTCAGAATCCATATATCCTTGATTTTCTAGAACTAGTTTCTCAAGCAACACTTCGAATCTCTGAATAACATGCAGCATTTTACAAAGTGAAGATATAGTATATTTTCTTACACCAGTCCACATAGCCAAGATTTTTTTCATATTATTAAAAATATTTGAAGCATTTGTGCTATTTCCAGGAAATGTATTTATCTAAGCCTTGTCCTTCAGCTTTCATATACAATTTCAAGCCATTGCTGCCCAGCAGATTTAATAAGAAGCAAGGAAACAGTGCCTCTATGCGACTCAGCAGTGCCCTAATACAACAATATCTAAATATATGCTGACCCTAAACCTGCAAAGAGCATCTGTATTAGTTGATAAGAGATCCATGCAATTATTAGGTCACAGAACAATCCACCTGGATGTTTCAGTTTGTTGCAGTAAACCCTGACAGCTTCAGCGATCATAAATGCTTTCCTGTGCCTACAAGAAAATGTTTAATATTCTTAAATGCATTTATTCCTCCAGACTTCTTTAACCCCTAACATAGGGCATGGAAACCAGAAGCCTCTACAGTATGGCTACAATCAATGAGCATATGGAACTCCATTTAAGAAGGATAAATTTGTTTTCTGCAGATTACTTAGAGAAACATAATTGGTGTCCAGCTACTGCTAAAGATCTATTATTTCCCCTATCTCTCTTTTTCATGGACAGGAGAAGGATGAAAATTCTTTTTGTCTAAAGACATTGCTGCTGGTTAGGTGGGAAGGAGGGAATTTGATTTATTGATGTTAACCTGACAAGAGTTTTGTTTAGGATTGTTCTCATCTATTCCAGAAAGGCAAAGCAGGGAAATTAACTCACTGCCAGTTAAAGTGAGAAAAGCAGAGTACTAAGTGATTTCCTATACAATCTTTTGTTATTTTTTGTACCTGGTCACAAACCAAGAAATCTGATCACAGTGGTTTCTGTTTAGAGAGTCAAGGTTAACTGAACTAGCACAGCCCCTGTGGTGGCCAAGGCTGGTCTTCAATGTGATAAAAGCTCATTTGTCTAAGACAGACAAGACAGAGATATTTACCCTTTTCTGAAAAGCTCTTTCAAAATGTCTGCAAGTGCATCAAATCTAAAATACCTACTTACAAATTGGTTCAGAAATGAAAAGGTTCATGATTGAAACGATCTAGAAATGGCTAGACCCAGAGGTATTACATTTCTCAAACTATCACTGCATAGTTAAAGACTGTTACTCTCCCTTTTTCACTTCTCATTATTCCTTTGTCTAAGATTACCGATATCAGTCAAAGCATCTGAGGAGTCACTTACCTTGCAGAAATTTTGTAACATGGTAATTCGATAAGAGGAATAAAATGCAGTTTCATGGAGCCTGGCACATGAGGCCATGCTCAGGTTATACAGAATTTCACTGCTGTCAATGCCAGAAGAAAAGGCCAATGGTTTGGTGTCAAGCTGGCCACAGCTTCCATCAAAAGCCAGGCAGAACCTCAGCAATGAAGAAAACAATCAAGAATTCTATCCTAATTACTGTACTGCAATTCATTGCAAACAGTCAGAAAAGAGGTTCCAAGCACCTGAAATAATGATGAGTCTGTTACCCTGGGAGAACTCCAAGATGGTTCCATATGTCTGAATTTTTCCAAGTAGATCATCAGACACCAAAAGTACAGAACTCCTTTCCTTTGTATGCTAGCACGCAGTAGAAAGGCTGAGTCTCTGGGGCACGACCACATTTGACAGGTGAAACAGTATCTACACTGGAGAGCTGCTATAGCCTAGGTGTACATACTAAGGGGATGGGGTAGGGAGGAGTGCTGCAAGCCTGGAGAAGTGGCTGAAAGTGAGAGATGCACATCATCAAGGAGGAATAATTCAGGGCAATCTGCTCTAACTGTAACATGAGGAAAGCACTGACATGCCTCCTCCCTGCTGTGATCAAGCCTGCTTAGAGTCCTGTAGAGACACCGTACTAGCAGAGGAGGTTTTTCCCTTTCTCTGAAGGGCAGGCAATGCTGTGTAGATAACACTCCTCTGGCACACCTTCTGCTTGGGAGTGAAAAGACTATTTGCCCCTTTACACAGTGCCTGCTGGGTCCTGCTGCATGGTACCCTGAGGTCAGTATGCCAGTCATGCTCTGGAACTAAACAGATTTTTCCTGCAATCTTTCCCCTCTGCCTCTACGTGCTTCAGAAGCCTCAATAATAATAATGCTAAAATAGAAAGCAAAATATCCTCCTGAAGATGGCTTAGACACATTTTAAATACTCATGGTGAGGGAGGCTGAGGGGAGACTTTATTGCGGTCTACAACTACCTGGGCAGAGGCTGTAGTGAGGTGATGTCTGTCTCTTCTCCCAAGTAACAAGAAATAGGATGAAAAGAAACAGCCTCAAATTGCACTGGGGAGACTTAAATTGGATTTTAAGAAAAATTTCTTCACTTGCAAGGGTTGTCAAGCACTAGAACAGGTAGTCCAGGGAAGAGGTTGTGTCATCGTCCCTGGAGGTATTTAAAAGGTGTATAGACGTGGTGCTTAGGGATATGGTTTAGTGGTGGAGTTGGCAGCGTTAGGTTTACAGTTGGACTTGATGATCTTAACAGTATTTTCCCATCCTAAACTCGCCTCTGTGGCTTCCAGTTTCCCTCTTCCCCACCAATGCCATCCTCTGTTTCTCCTCAAGACCACCCCTGCTCCGCAACTAACCTTACAGCATCAGGGTTTCTCTTTTCCTCAGGCACCTATCCTTTTGCTCTTACCTTTGCTGGATGCTTCTTAACCCTCAGACCTCCTTATCTTTTATTATTCATCCCTCCACTTTCCCTTGCTCTTGCTTTCTCCTTACTCTTCTTGAGCTTCCTCATTACCACCCTCCTCACAGTACTCAGTAGCAACTGCATTGATAAAACATAATCAAATTATTAATCTTTTTTGGAATCTGTGATATATCCAGGTTTGCAGCATCTCCCAGGTGTAACCTAATGCCCAACTCTTGAGATTTTTTTGTCAGTAACCTGACTATAAAATACGTGATTTACTTGCATGCATCTTTGTTCTTGCTTGCCAGTTAGCTATATGTACGTGTGAACTTACAGACACTGGTGCAGGTTACTGAATTTTGGTATTTTTTCTTGGAACTTATTTCTCCAGATGAACAAAACACTCAAGACAAACCCCTTCGGAGTACTTATAGTTCAATAAATTGTACAGTTCACTAGCAGCTATTCCCTATGGCATTTGGTAAATGTAGCTAAGCAGTCTTATTTGCTTTACTGCAATCCTGTCTTGGTTTCCCTTCAATGTTTTTTTTCGCGTGTGATGTTTCTTCTTCCACCACCAAACAACAAATAATTTTAAGACAGAAAACAAAATCCTCAATTCCTACATGTCTGTGATCCCAAATGGAAGCTTCTCTTACTGTCATGAACACTAAACTAGCTCAAAAGCACAAGGAATTTTTTTTTGTTTTGTTTACTAGAAAAATGAATTAAATATATGATAAAGTTAATAATATAAAATTATTTTTAAAAAGCAATAAAAGCTACCAAGATCCCATCCTCAGGAAAAGAAGCAACTCCACTCCAGTGCATGTGTTGGGAAAGATCATGGGAAACTAATTCAACAAAGCTAGAAGCATGACATTTTTGCAGGTGCATAACAGATGATTTAACAGAGACACTGAATGAACAGCAATTTCAAAGACATTATGCACCTGAGTTCCCAGCTAGAACTGGCAATTGCATGCTTAACTGGGAACACACACACTTAATGTCCTTCCCACACAGAACTCAAATCCTCTTCCTTGCCTTAAAGCAATCCCTGTTACTCACAGACAGGTCTGAGAATACATACAAGCACAGAGGTAACCATGCAGCGTTACATATCTTATTTTGGCACTACTAGACTGATTCCCGGTGAACATTTTTTCAGTAGAGAAAGCATGTAAAGGTCATATCCTAGCATTATCAGATAACTTCTCTGGCTCAATGTGTAAAGGTGCTCATCACCTATCACCTCTGAGCTGCAGATGCCAGGGGCTGGTGGGGGGAATTTTCCCATAAGCATAGTAATGAAAGTAATGAAGGCAAATGTCTCCAAATCCACCTAGAGGAAGAGCTATTTACATTTATATATTTTCTTATATTCTGAAATGTTTTTTTGCTTTCCCAGTCCATGACCTCTGTTCTTTCTCCCTATCCATTTCCTCTGTAGGTAAAAACTCAATATCAAACAGACGGCATCAGCACAGCTTATACTCTTCCTGAATAATTACTCCAGGAGAGCAAAACAAGTTTAACAATCAAGTAAAGAAACAAAATGCCTGCATAAAATACCAAGACAAAACTGGACAAACCAATGATAATACAAATTGTAAAATATTTAATTCTCAGGTATTACTCCTTAGGTAAAAAAACCCCGCTGTGAATATATATTGTAGGTAATACTTTTGGGGCTTCTCTATATAGGATAAGTTTGCTTATAAACAGGCAAGGACAATAATTAGTGTGTATCACATTATTTTCTCATAACTATCTTTTCTCTTCTAAGGATTCTCATCGTAATTAGAAAGTATCTCTCTGTAATGGAGTAAAGAACTGAGAGTGTCTACACAGAGCAGAGCCACAGACTGCTAGGCTAGGCAACTACTAATTTACCCCTAATTTACCTGGCTGTAAATATTTCCCTCCTGCTAGAGAGAGGGGAAAAATAAGAACTAAAGCTTACCTAAATCCCACCATCCCACAAAATGGAAAAAGCTACCACGCTTCCATTTCCAAGAGAAAAAAATGTCATGGGGCTGAATACAAGGAAAACAACTTGTTTTCATCAAAGTTGCAGACTGTGGAGAGTTTCAGTAGTAGTACTTCCAAAACCCATGGTTGATATTTAGCAGTCATTCTGTATGATTTTTGAAGAAAACTGATTAATATTTTTGTGATCAATGTCAGAAGTATTTCTGTAACTAGAGTCAATATTTTCTGCTAATAGAGTTTGTGGTTAAAGATGGAAGAGAGGTTGTCAAAAACAGAAGAACAAAGGCCATATTGAAAGCACAAACACTCTTTTTCATAATTTGCTGTATTTTGCAACCAAATTGCCTGGAGAGGAGCTAAAAAACGGCTCAGGCAGTTTTCTCTTTTCATCAGACCTTTGATTACTTCTGAAGTACATCTATTCACACGCAAACACCAAGATAGGGACTTCACTAAATGATTCCAGGTTCCTAAAAGAGAGTATCTGAGAAGTACCTCACTTCTGTTACTTCTTCTAAGAGAAAATACTCCTCTAAACATACTCCCAGAATAAATCTACCAATATTAACAGAATGCTTTTTGCTTTGCATGGCAGTACCCAATTCTGACTCATAGCCGCCTTTGCCACTGGCATGTTTTAAGGACTTTTACTCTATCTGCAGGTCAAATGCACAATAGAAGGAGAAGATAAGGATAACACACCAGTGATTTCCTAACACATTTTCCTAAGAACCATCAATCTAAGATAGATTTTCTTTATTATGTCCATGTTTTTGTGCTGAATTCCAAGCCTTTTATACATCTAAAAAGAAAAAAAAAAAGGCATCAGGGACAAGATTCCCCCTCCCCAAGGTAATCTCTGAAAGTGATTTTATTTAATTAATTGCATTAACTGAGCAATAGATCATATTTTTTAATAAGTGCTGAGTCATTCTCACGTAAAATCAAAACCAATTTCCTATGCTAAGCCTATTAACTGCAGTGCATCTGGTTGGCGTCAGACATCTTTAAACAATATTTATCATGTCAAATGGTAGTGTGTACCTTCAGGTTCTGTTCTTTGTTTGTTTGTTTGTCGGTTCACTTACAAAATAAAATCATACTTTCTCCTTTTTCTTTCCCAGTATCAAACATTTCCATAAGATGTATTATGAAACATACCTGGGGTCCTTACAATAACATTGAGCTATTACCTCTCTGAATCAAACTAAGGAAGCTCATTAGAGCTATTCAAAGACTGCAAGAACAGTTCTTCAAAGAAACATCAGTAAATTCTAAATATACATATGCTTACTTCAAAAGCTCTCAGTTTAACAAGAACTGGATCTTCAGAAATACTTCAGGATCTAAGCAATGTCAAGGAAACATGAGAAAGGCAGTGAGAAGCTTTTTCTAAAAGCTGACAGGGAATCAGACTGAGCAATGCAAAATTTTCAGAATGAGGACAAACACCCAGGGAGGAGAGAGCTACTCTCCCAGAGGTGAGAAAAAGACTAAAATTTTCTCTTAGGACTTAGGCATCCTAAACCCAAATGTTTAGAATGAACTGATGTAAGGATGACCAAGAGCCCTCCTATGAGAGACTCACTACTCCCCTATCAAGTACCTATCCATGCAGTCTTGATGTGAAATCGGATCTTCAGTGCTTCATTGACGTAACACATTTAAAATATTCCTAAATAGACAATCTAAGGAGTTAAGGCTTTGGCTTTTCTTTCTTTTCTTCTTTCTTTCCATCTTTTCTTCCTTCCTTCCCTTCCTTCTTTCTTTCTTTCTTTGGGGGGGGGGGAGGGAGGGAGGTAGAATCTTTACTTTTAGGATTTTTTTATACACTGATTTCATTTAATCATTCTGAATATTACGGTTCCTCCTCAACCCATTTGCAAATTAAATTAATACTTCCTCTGTGAAATCCCCTCTTTGCAGCAGCTTGTACACTACAGCAGGAACCATTCACAATTTTTGGCTCTTTCCAGAACATCTTAACAATAGCCACCCACTTGAAAAAATAGTGTCTGCATAGCTGCAGTAAATACAGAAGTTTTCATGCAGTTCTTCAGTATAATCTCCAGATTATACTTCCCACTTGCTACCAATTACCTACAAAGTGAGATGGCTACCGGGGTAAGGAATCTGCATTACATGTCTATTTTAAAAGTGGCTGCATGTAAACACAGAAGTGATCAGTTTATTTAACTGGCACTGTACCGAGGGGATCAGTTTCCAGGACTTCAATTAAATCCTGATAGGAAGGAAAATAACTGTACAACAAGCTGTTCCAACTTAACAAATGTGAAAGTAGTCAAATTTCATCTTACAGCAATGTACAAGAAGAAAGATGCAAAAGGTCCAGTTGAAATGCTGCTTTTATAACTCTAGGAAAGTGGGCAAGTTTCAAAATTTCCATGCATCCAAGCCAGAAAATTGCATCAGATCTGAAGCTGAATTTGAGCTGACAATTAATCACCCATTATTTCCTATTATTATTTCATCCTGACCTTTACAAATAGGTTGATGAATCATATTATGCTGCTGTACAAAATAATATACCTGTCATTAATTGTCACATGCAATATATTTGAATTTGAATGTCTTCCATAGAAGAAAGGAGGTGCACACATGAATACTGCTGGAAGTACTTAATCTCAATGAACTTTACATAATTTACATAATTTTCTTCCTTCTATAGTCATTAGCACCGATTCCTTTTCCTTCAGCTTTATTTTGACTGTTTTTTCATCCAATACCTCTAACAATTCCTGTAGGGACTACAGCATATGAGGAAACACAATCTGGGCTCTGCAGCACTGTATTCTGAGTCACAAAAGGCCTTAGTATGTTTAAAATATTGAGGGTGGAGGAGCATGTAGCAGAGAATCTGAAAGCTCCGTAATGTATCAAGTACAGATGTACTCTCCCAAGGATTTACTGATCTGCCAGAAGGCACTCCATACACAAGTGATAGCTATATAAATGGAGAGCTGGTGGTCCTCCACATCTGGCCCAGCTTTCAAGTTCACCATACATGCAACACTTGTTCTGTTAAGAAGCAATTTCAGGGACAAGAGCCTAGAGTTTAAATCAATCTTAGAGTTGTTTGCATGTATCTTTCCATTTTTTGTGACCTGTAGCCACCAACACTGACCAACAGTTTCAAAGATTTGTCCAGGCACAAATGAAGTCAAAGAGCATCTTTCCAGGCTCAATGCAGGTACCATCTGGGATGCTCAAAAGCAGTAAGCATGCTCTGCATACTAACAGGGAAGCCTACAAAGTCAACAGCATTTTTGCTACTTACTTCAGAGGTGCATGATAAAATCCCACAGGTACTATTGCAATCCCCCAAAATCAAAAAAGGACATAATCTCCTGTTTTTTTTATTATTGCTACTGTAAATGAATAATCATCACAACCACATTGCAATGAACAGGTTTTCATGCATAAGTATTTACATATTTAAAATTTCTACAGTGTCAAATTAATATAGTGCTTTAATCCAAACTCAAATAATTTCAAATGCTGGCACAGGTAATGCAGTTAAGCATTTCAGTAAAAATCTGTTGTTGATAATGAGTAAAGGGCTTCCTACTGAAACTTATTTTACCATTTAATATGAAATACAAGCTCCGCTACGATGTAGTTAAGAATAAAGCTTGCATTCGTAGCTTGTCTGCTAGCATTCAAGAAGGGATAGGAGTTGGATGATCCTTCCAGCTCGGGTGATTCTATGATTCTATACTAAATACAATCATGCAACTATTTTCAATATACACAAAATATAAAGACACAAAATCCAGATATATTTGCTTAAGATAGTTATTTTACTAGTTCCATTTATTGATTATGGTCAGCTGGGAAGTGCTGAATTCAGTCCAATCTCTGCTATTAATGATCACTCAGTAGCAGTGGTATTTTCTGTGATGCTCTCAGCCATTATGTCGCTGGTCTCAGATAGCTGCATGTAACAATACCAGGTTCACGGCCCTGCCCAGGTTCTGCCTAGAAACTTTTCATCATAAAAGATTTTCCATTAGTGAAAGATTTGACCAGGAAGGAAGATGACTCACTAATGGCCACCCTCATCAGAGCCCCCGTAAGAAAGATGCATACTAGAACCCACCTGAGCTAGCAAATTGCCAAAAATTAAATAGCAGTTCTTCATTCAGCCTCAGCAGGCCATAACAAAAGCAGAGTCATCTCGGTTACTAGCACATGGTCCTGCAGAGACCAGCAAGGCTGTCCTTACCTGATGGACATAACCACATATTCCTCCACAGCATCAGGAAAAAGCAGAGACTGCCCAGAGCAAGGGTTCCTCTGCTGTGTCACAAAGTTAGCAAACAATCAAAAGACCTAGCAGGTGAGCTTCAGTTATTAGCCCCTGTAATTAGCAAATCCAGAAACAGCCTCATGACTTTTGAACCAAGATTAAGAAAACCCATTAAAAATCCAAGCTGGCAAACCACCTTGGAAAAAAAGGAGAAAACCACTTCAAATTCAGCTAAATGCATCTCCTTGTTCCCCCTCTCCACCCCCGACTTCCCTCAAAGGAATTTTTTTTTTTTAATATCCTTACCATCTTGAGTGGTCACCTTATATCCATGTACTAAATACAGCCTATGCTTAATTACAGTTATTTCAATTACATTGTAAAAATAAAGCTACCACCTTAACACACTTTTGTCTATGTCATCCAGCTTCACTTCTCTAAGCCAATGAAGCCATGGTTGTTGCAATTAGGAAGTCTCAATTTTATTTTTTCCCTAAATTAAGACTGAGAATCTGAAACTCTCTCTTACATACACACTTAACTTCACTTGGTAAAATACTCTTAGAAATTGAGGGAATCTTCTATCAACTGCTTGTATATTTACAGGAAATCTGCAGCAAGTTAATTATTGAGAAGGCCCTCTATCACAGCACCAAGTCTGGCTGTAACCAGCCAGATGTACACAGAAACACCCCCCCCACACACACACATCAACCACAGTGCTCTGGAAAAATCACTTTAACTGCTTCATCTTTCAAAATCCCTTAATTTCTTCTGGTGAAGGAGACCATATGAATCATTGTGTAAGCTCATTGACAGAATACTTAGCTGAAACTTGTTCAATTGAATAAAAATGTAGAGACCAATAGAAGCTGAAGGTAGACAAATTCAGAATGCAATTATCTAAGGACCTTTTTTCTTAGTCCTCCTAAATCACAGCAACACAAAGGTTTATGTTGCTACAATTTGTCTATCAGGCTACCAGATCTGTCTGAGACCGTTTTAGGCTGTGCATTATTATAGTAACTCATATTTCATAGACAGATGAAGGATTGCTTGTACAATGTGAACAGTCGTAAGCCTTTATATGAATTTCTTGCACTCATTTTATTACAAGTTGTTCATCAGTTCTAACATGAGGACTCAATTATCTAATTCTTTTCCTATTCCTACAGGTATACTCTACTCTGGACTCTCTTTGAAGCTTCCCAGATGGATGTTATGTAAAGAAGCAAACAAGTAGGAAGGAAAATATATGGACCAGAGTCTGCCCAACCACTTCTAAATTAACATGTTCTGAAAAAAGAAGCAGAAAGCTAAGAGACAGATACGTTGCTTCTGGCAGTAGTGCCTCATTAAAATTAATCCCCAAAAGTGAAACAGGATCAATAATTTCTTACTGAAAAAGTAGGTCTTAAACATTAACTCTTCAGGCCCCTTACTCAAAACCTCATCTTTAAAACTTCTACATTGTACAGAAATGAAGCTTGGCTTCTGACAGAAGTGTAAAACAATGTATAGTTCCTTTAAAGTCCAACCCTCCCAGCAAGATTTCTTTGGTTTTTTTTGTTCTGTATCCTTAAGACTATTGAGTTGCTTACTTCTTATCTTCACTCTGAATGTGTTTCCTCTTCATCACATTCTCCCTGCACCCCTTTAATTCAACTCATGGAAAAGCCCTTCATCTTTCATTTTCTCCTTCATCTTTGCATGAGATACTTAGCTTTGTTCACTGTTCTTTCCACTTTTATACACACATTTGCAACCCCTTCGACAAGCTGTTTTTATTAAAGTCCAGAGTCGAATAAATTTGCACCTAGCCACTGAGTTAATTCTGCTAACACAAGCATAAATCCTGCTTTACAGATGCCCTACGCCTGCAATGAACACAGCATTCACTTAAAATTACAGAAGCCCAAGAAGTTTCCATACAGGACTTAAGAGAGAGTAGCATTGCCCTACGGTCGCATCTGTTCAGTACCCGGTACCGTTCTCTCCATCCACAGCTCTGCCACAATCACTTGCCAGTAGCTGTTTCAAAACACAGCTGTTAGAAGAACTTGAAAATTCATCTTCTAATTTGTTAATCCTTTTTTTTAAAAAACAAAACAAACAATTCAATTCTAGGAGCTGGTGTATTTTCCATGAAAGCCCAGTGTTATTTCTCTATTTTGATCATTCTTCTCTGCTTGTGCTTCCACTTCTACAAATATACTATAAAGATATTACGTGGAGTTGCCTAGTTTGTACCTGGCTTTTCTTTTTCTGTGCTGCATCAAGTAGCAGTACTTGTAAGAAAATCTTGAACTTACAGACCAAACAAAATATTTCTCTATTGGAGTCTTAGAAGTTCAATCATATTCCTGTTTCCAATAATACTGTTCTTTATATTAATTAAATTAATGGGGTAAACTAATTTCATCCTTTAAAAAAAAAATCAGGTCCAGAGCATTCACTTTGTTACTCACCAAGTATTATAATATACCATGCTGTAAATAAAATTTTGGTTTCTATATAAATTGACCATGGTCTTTAAAAAGATGTCATTATCTCCTTCTCAATAAATTTAATATTTTTAAATGTCATGTACATTTTAGAAAAGATGTCTTGAAAAGGATTATTACTGCATACAGTTTAATTTCAATGAGTATATTACATTAGAGAGAGAAAGAAAGGAGAAAGGGCTAGGTGAAGACAGTCATAAAAGAACCTATTATCCAAAAGACATAATGAGGGTGCATTGAACTCACATACTAGGCATATAAATTTCAAAGCAGAAAATACGATTTCCAATGATACATATTTTATAAGTCTCTTCTTAGCTAAGCTGAATTTTCAGCCAAAAACCCCACAAAATTAAAATACAAAACAAAATTAAATGAGAGACAAGGAAATAAACCAAACAGAATGTCAACTCTTTCCTGAGCAGCTGCTTAAAGAGTAGTTTTAAGATTTTGATACTGAGGGTCAGCATACAAATCAAGTTGGATTAACAGGTATTAAAACTGGAAATAATTTTAAACTGAGAAATTAGACAAGACACATATAATCTGATATATCAAAATACATCTCCCATACATCTTGTGCAACCCTGAATTGCTGGGGTAATATTGATTAATTGCACTCTGTCAACAGTTGCTATTGAAACAACTGAAAAACTGTAGGTGACGCAAAATACTTTGAGAATCATCAGCAATGGTACACTTAGTCTTTGGAACCACATCTTTAACATCAATTAACACACAGATAAATAAGAAATGAGAATGCAACTGGATTTCAACAGACCTGAATCAGTTTTTTACCACTCAGGTTGTTCTACCTGTACATCACTGAGACAGAAAAGAAAAATGAAGCACAGGATGTGCTGTGATGAAAAAGTATTTTGGGGTTTGGGTTTTTTTTTTCCTTCAAATCCCTCGATACCTTGTTGGAATCGCCTCCTTGGCTCTGTGTGTGTGTGTGGGGTGTATTGCCACCTCTCTTTTGTGTCAGTTGATTTGGGCACATGTAAAAGACTGCACCAGCAAGTAAATACACGACTTAAAAGCATAAAGCAATTATGTATTGACAAGCACACACACAAGACAATAAGTTTAAGAGTCGTTAGGCTACTCACTACCCTGATAAAAGACTCAAAGAAGGTTTTGCTGGCCAGTTGGACCCAAGCCCAGATGAGGGAGTTCGGCCTCTGGAGCTCCCTGAAGCAGATTCCCCATGCGGCTAAGCTGGCACCACCTCTGCTGGCACCAAGGACATGGTTGTCTCACAACTACATCTGCTGACCTCCAACCAGGGTTTCTATTTACTTCAGTTTTTATACTTTTCCACATCAGTTCTTTTCTTCTCAATTCCTTGAGGTACTAACAATCCTTGTCTCTACAGTTCTGCCTCTTTCTTTAACCTTTCTAACAGGCTCTCACACAGCTCTTTTTCATAACTTCATTATTTTCTCAGACATCTGAGCCCAGATTATGCAGCTGGGCTGTGCTGGAGCAAGACATGACATCAGTGGAACTTGAACATACCTATGGGGACCTGATGGGTCCTGAGGCAACTGGCTGATGTGGTTGCCGAGCCACTCTCTATGACATTTGAAATGTCGTGGCAGTCAGGTGAAGTCTCTGGTGAGTGGAAAAAGGGAAGCATGGCACCCATTTTTTAAAAGGGTAAAGAGGAGGACCCTAGGAACTACCAACTGGTCAACCTCAGCTCTGTGCTTTGGATGATCATAGAATAGATCCTCCTTGAAGCTTTGCTAAGGCACATGGAGGATAGGGAGGTGATTTCAAGACAGTTGGTATGGCTTCACCAAGGGCAAGTTCTGCCTGACCAACCTAGTGGGCTTCTATGATGGAGTGACTGT
Source organism: Tapera naevia (assembly GCA_033556795.1). Taxonomy (NCBI): domain Eukaryota; kingdom Metazoa; phylum Chordata; class Aves; order Cuculiformes; family Neomorphidae; genus Tapera; species Tapera naevia. Next base: position 10,204,715 of record JAUMJJ010000034.1, on the reverse strand, counting down.
GTCAGTGGACAAGCTATGGATATCGTCTGTATGGACTCAGTACAGCCTTTGAACAAAATACTCCACAACATCCTTCTCTCTAAATTGGAGACATATGGATTTGATGGGTGGACGGTTTGGTAGATCAGGAATTGGTCGAGTGGTCATATCCAGTGGGGCGCTCAATGATGCAATATTCTAGTGGAGATCCATGACAAACAGCGTCCCTCAGGGGTCCATACCGGGACTAGTACTGTTTAATATCATCATCAATGACAAAGTGGGATCAAGTGCAGCTCCAGCAAATTTGTAGGCAGGCTGACTGGTGTGGTTGACAAGCCTGAGGATAGAATGCCATCCGAAGGGATCTGGACAAGCTTGAGAAATGGGCCTGTGTGAACCTCATGAGGTTCAAGAAAGTCAAGTGCAAGGTCTTGTACCTGGGTTGAGGCAACTCCTGGTATAAATACAGGCTGGAGGAAGAAGGGATTGAGAACAGTCCTGAAGAGAAGGGCTTGGGTGTGCTGGTGGATGAGAAGCTGGAAATGAGCTGGAAATGTGTGCGTGCAGTCCAGAAGGTCAACTGTGTCCTGGGCTGCATCAAAGAAGCAAGTCCAGGGAGGTGATTCTGCCACTCTGCTCTGGTGAGACCCCACCTGGGTCATCCAGCTCTGGAGATCACAGCACAGGAAAACATAGACATGTTGGAGGGGGTCCAGAGGAGGGCTTCAAAAATGATCAGAGGGATGGGACAACACCTCCCGTGAAGAAAGGCTGTTAGGGTTGTTCAGCCTGGAGAAGAGAAGGCTCCAGGGAGAACTTTTGGGGGTCTTTCAGTGCTTAAAGGAGACCTATGAAAAAGATTAGGATTAACTTTTTAGCAGGGCCTGTTCTGACAGGACAAGAGATAATGGTTTTAAACTAAAAGACGTCAGATTTATACTACATACAAGGAAAAAAATTATTACAATGAGAGTGGTGAAACACTGGAACAGGTTTCCTAAAGAGGTACAGTTGCACAGGGCTCTGAGCAACCAGATATATCTGAAAATGTCCCTGATCATTTCAGGGGTTTGGATTAGGTGTCCTTTAAACGTCCCTTCCAACCCAAACTAATGCATGCTAAGACCCTGGATCACTGGAAGAGACACAGCTGAACTGGGAAGTTTAGGACAAAGTTACAGGGCAGATGCAGGCAGACTACGCTTATATGTATTGCAACACTTGATCATCAAACTTCATCATTTATTAAGTTATGGAACTTTCATGCTAAAACAATTTGCCATAAAGGAGTGATACTCTCATCACCAGCACTGGAAAACGTTTGCCCTTCAGTAATATCACAGCTTTTAATGTTGTTTGTCACCTTTCTCTGATTACTGATCATTAAAAAAAAGCAATTTAAAAAAAAAAAAATTCTAGCAGTTAACTTCTAATACCCAGGTGTTAATGAAAGAGTTAAACATAAGGACTTAAAAGAGCATTGTTTGCCCTTCCTTAGGATCCCATCCTCTGTCAAAAATTGGTTAAACCTTTACAGCATCTGGCTGAATTTGTTTGAAATCATATTTCTCTTTTGAGATTTAATCTTTATTTTAATCTTTAGCATTCCACTGCCCTTCTGGCCTGTAAAACCGTTTACCATTGCAAATCAAAGCTCTTGGGGTACCCTCATATGCTGTGCCTTAAATGCCACTTGTTTATATATACACAAGATACTTTGGTTCCTCTTATTACAACAGAACAAGTCTAATTCTGTGTATAAATATATCATTATATTTGGAATGATATTGTTTAAGTATTTCATGTAGAAATACTTCATTTCTTTATTTCCTGGAATGAAAGTCTGAATGATCTGAAGACTGAAATGCAAAAAACAAATTGAAAGATAGAAAATAAAAATAATACCACCTGAATAAACGCAAAATTTCATTTTCTTCTTGAACTAGTATATCTCAGCTCTTCATCAGCTTCTTGGATTTTTTTTCCAGAAAGCAGGAATAAAATTTTGCAGCACAAGAACAATTTATGCATTTCTTAATGGCACACACACTTATATCCTAATGCAAAGCCAAACCATTTTACACACTTAAAACTACAGAACTTGCAAAATGTAATCTTTTCAGAGGCAGCCAAACTGAAATCCAAGTACTTCTGTCAGTCCTAAGAAATTACAAAGAAAAGGCCATATCTGAGATCTCAAATCACCATGTTTCTACACACCAGCACCCAGATGAATGCTGAAATGTGACTTTTCCCCTGAAAAGCCATCTCTTTAAATTCTGTGGGCAGGTAACAGATTTGCCTACAAGGTTTTCTTTTCCCATTATGTATCTGGTTTTCAGAAGAAGAGTAATCAACTGAAATAAACTTTATAACAAATGATGCTCTCTTCATCTCAGCCCCAGGCATATATGTAGTCTAAAATATCAAGATAATCTCATGACTCTTCCAGAATCACTAATCACTTAAGATAGGATGCAAATACAACAGAAATCAACAAATTCTGCTTTCCAGCAAGAAGTAATATCTTCTCTTTATTTTCAACTTGATTTTCAGAGTGTAAAAGCCATAGCTAGAAAAAATACTTTTTTTTTCTGCAAGATTAATAGACAGATACACAAGTTACATTGTCAAAAATGACAGAAACATTTCAGCAATTCGGAATAGCAATGTACCTTTTTGAAAGGTACACCTTCCCTGTGCACTTCAACCCATAACCAATGAGACTGTAGTTTATATGTTCAATGTGCTCGTGAGTTTTACTAAATCTCAGCAGCAATTTATTTATTTCAACTTCTGTCATATTACTGGTTCAATAGCATGAGTGATTTATTTTTTATTATACCAGCAGCCCCTTCAGAAGAAACATTTAAAAAATGTATTTATTACTTGAAATGCCTGTGATTTTGTTCTGAATCTTCTTCTGACCACTGCATGAGTGAATTAAAATTATATATCACAGCTATGCTTACAAACCTAAAATTAGTACTGTGTTTTTTAAGATAGTCAAAAGAGGTTTTTCAGAACTTGGATTTGTTATCACAGCTACAGAACGATGGAAATTTCCAGCTCCTCTGGCCTTTACTCTGTAATAAAGATTCCCAAGTGACATGCAGAAGTAAACTTCCAATTCATTTACTTTAGTATTGTTTATGAACACAAAGGAGGAGAGAGTATATGGTCTCATTTTTAGTCCTTGAAATTCAGAAGTACTGAAACTTAACAATGTTGTTTAAGTCACCACATAAAACCTTCCATGCAGCAAAACCCACCAGTTAACCTCACTGGGAGCACTCCAGTGCTCCTTTAGCTATTCCTAATATCTCACATGTTCTGAGAAGGGACAGTCAGTCTTTGAGTCTTATAGTGAGAAAGAGTATATTTTAAAAGTGGCCTTATTAGGTCATTTCTTTTGTATGAGGATCAGCATCTCTAAAGCACGATTGGCAAGTAATATTTGTTTAGCTGATTTTCCGTGAAAAAAAGCTCTTTGTTAGCCAAGGCTTCAGTTGCTGAAAAGGAAAACAATGTCTTCTAAATTACAAGAATATGAAAACAACTGTAAGGCAAGTTTTCACGATTACGCATTTTACAGATGCAACTGATAATTTCAAGACCACAAAACCATGAAAAGTGCTTGGGCTAAGAGGTCTTTCTCAAATCACAAAGGAATTGAAATTTTCCTATGAAAGAAGTGATAACCACCAAAATGTGTTTTTGACAAATTCTTACAGTTCTTAACCCAACTTTGTCACTAGCAGATGATCCGGTTCAACAGAAAAGAATTCACCTGTGTTACTGCAAGAAGACTCTTCTATCTTATTACACATTTAACTTCATATTGGTTTCAAAACAAAAAGTTTGTATATTGCACCTCAGTCACCTCTACAGGACAAAACTAAGTAGATTTGTGAAGAAAATTTGTTCCTGTCTTTTAGCCTAGTGCGGTAATTCACAAGCACTGGAGAAGACAGGAAACGCTATAATAGCACAGGTTTAGGATTATTTTTTTTGACCATAACTTTTTCAAAGTTATGTTAGGATTTTTTTCCCCTTTTTCACCTCTAACTTTTCCCAAAGTCACAGTTTCCTATTCGAGGAAAGTAGCCTAAGCCAGAAAAGGATTATTTTTCCCTGTTAATAGACCTATCTCAGTAACACTGATCACTTCACTTCTGTAGATTATCAAGGTTCACACAGATTTGAGCAGAAAGAGCTAGACCAATGAAGTGAATTTGAATTTGTGGTGTTTGGTATCACTCATGCTCATCTCATACTAGGCTCTGAGTAAGACTTAGGTGACTCCAAAATGCGATCAGCAACAGCCAACATGTAATCACGACACTGCCTATAGTAGCCAAAAATAAATCAGGGAAAATAAAACGTAATTCCTTTAAGGCCAGGTTCACAAAGAAATGTAGATATTTAAACATGATTTCAATACACTTATTCTCAAGACAAGTTACATAATCAGCAGAATCTGAGCTCTACTACCAGCATGGGGAGAGATGTAAAGAATTTCAGTTTCAGAAGGCCTATAACTTTCTACCAGAGTCAGAAAAGAATGTTGCTCTTCTTCCTTTAAACCATCTAATAACTACTTGGAAGAAGGCTCATACCAAACATGAGACACTAAGATTCAATTTCCTCCTCAAACTTTCAGTCTTCCCCTATCAGTCTCAGGAATACATCTCTAAAGACTTAAACTTTTTAAATTACTCACTACCTAAAAAAGAACCGCGGAATTCCATTTGAAGCACCAAGGTCATCTAGACTTTTTCATTGTCTTTACCTTATCTGTAAGAATGCTCAGGTATAAATCTTACAGAAGAGGTAATGGCCAATGTGCAGGTAGAAATCAAAATAGATGCACAGAAAATGGCTCATTGTCTGTCAATACAATTCAATGTGTAATCATTGTGGCTGTTTTAATTTACCTAAAGAGACCATTTCCTTCTCAAAGACATTTTTCTAGTGAGAGTCAATTGTTGACATACCAGACTTTCAAGTAGTGAGTTACTGGGGAGCAGGATTTTAAAGATTCTCTCTGTTTTCTACTGATAACATAACTGAAAACAAATAACTTTCCTTTTTAATTTTACAGTCACTCAGACTTAAAACAGTTCTCCTTTGTTTCTGGGATGACATTGGCATGCTCGTTTTCACATGATTTCAGATTAATTTTTATGACAAAGTTCTTAATACTGTTAATTTTCTTTCATTTTGAAAAAGCCAATGCTATTCAGATTATTTTAGTTCCAAAATTTTCAGTACAGCACTTTAATGACATTTTCATCATTTTATGAGTGTCACAACTGGCAGAAAATCATACAAACGACATGGGAAACTTAGGAATTCTTTCAACTCAGTTGTAATCATCTCAACAGAAGCTACAGGAAATAACTTGTCTTCCACTGCCAATAGGTCTGCCTCTTACTAGAGTTCTTAAACCTGTTCCTCATAGAAACAAAATGCCAATAAGCTCTCTTAATAGAGAACACATACCATGTCACTACTGTTCATTTAAAAAAGCCAACCAAACAAGCCACTTTAATTTAAGTGCACCCTGTAAAGGCAGAATCTCAAGATGAGAATAAGTTCAGCTGCACCACTACAGTCAATAGGCTTCGGAATTTAATCAATGATGTCTTCCATGAGTGGCGAAGTGAATAATTGCAGGTACCCTACTATAGTCAAAAACATCATTTGCAGATTCATTTCAGCCTTCTCTAGAATAACACAGCAAGTAAATCTCCATCAAGTCACCCAGCATTGCTTTCCAACTTTTTTAGCCCTTGCAGCCCCAGGTGAAAGGATTAATTTAACAACAAAGCACTCCATCTGACTGGGAAATCATTGCCTCATTGATTTTTTATCACTTCATAACATCACACCAGTATTTCTTAAAGAAAATTTACTAAGCCTTGGAATGGCAAAGTGCACTGGGCTCAGCCAAATGTGCAATTCTATTGACACCTTGTGTGGTTGCGGTTCTAAACAAGATAACCTCTCTCAGAAAATAATTATGATCTCATTTTGTTAGTCTCACATCTTACATATGTAATTTTAGCTTGTGATCCCTATATCCTTAATATTTAAACCATTGCCCAGCAAATTTCTACTGATAACAGAATTCCTAGCCTTTTCAAGCCCAAAGAAGCAGCTTAAACAGTTATGGAAAACAAATGTCACCTTTACTTTGAAAAATGAACCACCAGATGCCCTTACAGCTTTACCCTTCCCTTTTCCAGGCAGTCCAGCTCAGTACTCATCCTTGCAGCATCCTGCTTCTATGGGACTTTGTTTTGAAAAGGCACAAAACATTTCTCTTAGTAATGTCTATCAAGTCTCCTAATGAAAATTTTGACTAGGAAGCCACTGAGAAATCAGAACAGAGCAGAGGAGGAAGTCAAGATAAATAGGATCTAAATCTATCATGATTAACCTCAAGAAGGCCAATTCTTTTTCTCTGTAGTTATCAGAAAGGAAACTACACCTTATCTCCCATTTATTAAATTATTAGAAGGCATTCAGCCACAGCTGCCTAACAGACTACTTCCAAGCATAGCTCTAACTTGTTACTGCCCTATGCTGTCAAAAAAATTACCAACTCTGCTTTCCTAGAAGCCTGAATGACTCTCATTCATCTCAGCTCCTTTAACAGATTCATTAAGAGCTCATTACTTTGTTCTTAGCTAAGAGGGTCTGTGCTAGTGAAACAAGTTATTGCAGGAATTTTGGATCTACAGCTGAACCATCTCACTGCTGGAAAATATTATATTCTGAGTAATTAATTGCTTCCAGTTATGCTATTAGGAACTTACTTCTTTGAGTGTAAACCTCTCATAAAGAAAAGAAATCAAAAATAAAGTACGACCTGAACAAAGTATCATGAATACATACTATAGAATGTCCCACAAATGTCCTTACTTAGCCATTCAGAAATACTAATAAAAAACCACAAGGAATTTTAAAATTGTTTCAGTTACTTGCATACATACATAGATGTATGCATGTATCTGTATCCAAAGTTATACGTCTCTATTCTGGTCTAGAACCTGCATGTCGTCTAATGAGACTGAAGCATTTGTACATGACTAAATTAATTCAAAATACCCAAACACATAAACCAGGAAGATGCACGTTTAAGAAAGCAGGGGGAAAATTTTCATTATTTATGAACAATGAAAGTTTTATTAAAAACTTGACTGTATCACTTTAAGGAATGCATTCCGACAACAATGATTAATTTTTAGAGTGCTTCCAAGAAGCCAAACAAATTACATTTTGGACACTTGCCAGAATAGTTTCTACAAAACATTATTGTCCCTTTAGAATAACCTATACATAATTGTCATTATCATCCCACTAATACAAAATGGCCAGTCTCTTGACTATTCTCCTCTTAATTCTTCAAGGCTTTCCTGAAAATTCAACATTATTTTGCATTTACTTGAAATGGATTTTTCTGCTTAAGGTCTGTCCAGAAGCAGAAAAATACACGGTATTTAAGTTCTCTAATAAAATCATACTTCCAACTGATCTCATGATAGCTTACAAAAGCATTGTATCAAAAATTAACTACCAAGTTTCCAGTAAGGTTTACCAAAGTAAATAGACATTATCTTCATGTGCTAACTCTTCCCTTCTTGTAAAATTAATGAGACAAAGCCTCAGTGGCTCTCATTTCTCCCCTCACCTTGACGGAAAGTAATTTTCTTCATGTTTCTGGATCTGATAAACATCTAATAATGAAAACACTCATTTGTTCTGAGCTGCTTTTTCATTTGGGCAGGAATACACACAACCAGCCCAATCAGAGTAAAAAAGCCTGTGTTAAAATCTCAATATGTGTGCAACATTAATAAGCAAATTCTCACAAAACATAGAGTAGCAGTTCCTATGGCAACCATAAGTCTCACTGCACAGCTATTAAAGCAGAGGCTTTCTTCACATAAGAGGCAAAAGTGCAGACAACTTGCCAACAATTTGTACAGTATGTATTTATATGGGTGTATATGTATCCTCTATTCCATTAGCATGAATCTTACTAACTACAATTAATGAGAATTGTTCTCTCCTCCATGATCACTGAAAAAAGCCACCATGGAAAATTGTTTATCATGTTATACACCATTTCTCAAATATTTTGACACATCTGTCATGACTGTGTGACCTTCAAACCACAGACACTCTTTAAACATCCCCTGATGCCAGTTAAAAGGGTCAGAGTCAAGATATCAGAATAGCTGCTGATATTGTATACCCTGTCCTCTGCAAATACACCTTCATGGTTCATGCTCCACTAAAAATGTTTTTGGTTCTTGAGAAACTTCCTGTTTTCTCTTGTCAACTTATTTTCCTTCTGACAAACCAGTACCTCAATTAGTATTTAATTGAAAAACATGTCTCAAGTCTCTCATTGTTACTCTGACAGCTCAGTCCTCACTCTTGGAACAAGAACTCTTCAGCTTTGTTACTCTGCCCTCATTTCACTGCTCAAATTTTGCTTTCTCTTTTTCTGTTGCCCCCTCAGTGCCCTTTCCAGTCTGTTACAGAAAGCAGAAGAAATATTCATCCCATTGTCTGAAATACACTTTGTGATCTTCATCATTCAGCAGAAAATGCTAGAAAAAGCTTCAAGAGCTAATGACACATACCCAGGTCAGATTCAAAACCCAAAGCGTAGGCCTCTCTCAAATGCTTTCCCACTTCCTGACTATATAACTCCTTTGGCAGCCTCTTTGTTCATCCAAGACAGAAATCTGTCTGTGAGATTATCTAGATTAGGTATATGGCGTGTTATGATAATCTCAGTGCTCTCATCCCAGTTTGCATCTTTTATAAACAATGATGCTCCAGGGAAAGCTTAAATTATATACTGCATGAGCAAATTTCAAGAAATTTTAGTATGAAGTTATGTTTCAGTGCTTTTCCAAACAAAGTCTATACAAAAAGATAGACCTTACCTAATTCTGAAATCTTACAACCCCTTTCTATAAGTAAGAAGTAAAACAAAGGACACTATTCTTTAGGACACCTACCAAGTCCCATTGTGGGATTAATTTAAAGCACTAACAGCAATGATTTACATACCAGAAATATTGCTCTTTTAAGTCTGTTCCCAAATAAAATGTCTAATAAACAAACAAACCCCTCAGTTCAGAATGGCATAAACCCCAAATCAGACTCACCAGATATTTCAAAGACTCAAGTATCTAGTTCTAATGTTGAAAACTTGCTGGGATGCATATAGTAAATCTGATCCGAAAGTCAATTATCTGCATTGCCAATGTAAGTAGAGTCATGATTTTGTGTGGTATATGTACTTCACTAGAGATGTCTTAAACTAAGAGTAAATAACCTGATGATGGTCCCATTATCTAATCACTGAAACAGCTGAAACTCAGTGCACTGAAACTTCTTTAACTATAAAAATAGAGATAATATCTAGATAGCCATATGGAAAAAAAAGCTCTGTAAAACAACTTCCATTTGTAGCCTTCTGTGTTTCGCTGTTCTGACTCTTATTTTTCCTAACAGTGAAAGGGAGTAAATCTGAAAAAGATAGACGAAATTCTCTGTGAGAGGATATTATGAACCCTGAGTGCGCTGTCACTGTGACAGGCTGAGCAGACTGCGGCTGGTCACCACTTGTCCAGTGCTCCCTTCACTTGCCATTTAGCAGTTAAGTAGGTTCTTTCCTCACTGACAGACTTCATACATACAGTATTTCCAAACTCATCTTCATAGCTATCATTCCATTTACTGCTCCTCACAGCTCTGCAAGACCTTCACAGGGCATCTTCTCACCTTACGGAGAAATATCAACAGAGCCAACATGTACAATAACTAGTTTATCCCAAGAAACAATTCCAGCACCCATTTTCAGTTTCCATCCACCTCCAGGGTCTTTTGAACATATAAGATATTTTGATGACTAGAAAGAGCTCTTTGAACATGGTTTAAACACAGAAGAACCCTTATTGATTCTGTCTGCTCTCACAACCACACAAGGAGTGGACTAGTGCATTCTGGATGACCAGCAAATCCCAAGCATTGCAGAACTTCAGTCTAGATGTTCACTCAGAAACACACACTTTCATCACATCTATTATAACCTCTCCTGTCTACAAGCCCAACCTAGACTTTAGGAGTAAAGTAATTTACATCTGTCAAGAACAGAAAATGTGGGATCATTAGAAAATAAAAAGCTGTAAAAACAGGGAAGCATTTTCCTCCATAAGAATAAAGGCAAACAAAGTTGGTACCCATGGGCAAAAACTCAAAACTCGTTTCATACAATGGCCTGAAAATAAATGGCAATAAACATTAACACTTTGGATAACAGCACGCTGTGGATCTTCACACCTTTCCACACTCATTAATGTATTCTCAAAAAGCATTCTGATACCAAGTTTGACTAACCTTCACACGAGATTAGGAAACAAGTATGTGGTGAATTTCTAACTTCCCAAATTGTTAGATTCATAGCCTTACTCAACAGAGATGGAAAAAGTCTTTTGGGAGATATTAGAAGACAGTTTTTTATAGAAAAACAGTGCAAGTCATCACTCCTAACATCAGTACTCTTATGAAATTGAAAATGACAATGTATAAACCATATCATATCATACAAAGTCTTAAAAAAAAAGAAAAAAAAAGATTGTCAGGAAGTGAGCTTCACTCAAAGAATTTCAAGCATGAATTCTGCAAGTTATGAACATAAAATACAAAGGATAACAAACATTTTACTAGGTTTCTGAAACAAATAACAAAGGGAGTGATTCCAGAGAAGGAGGAGTAACAGAAATAAGAAAGTAAACCTTGAGGGGAAAAAGAAAAGAAAAAAGAGAAAAAAATTCCATTTACTGTTGAAGAGCTTCAGATACAGCAGCAGATAAAAGATAACAAACACATAATGCAGTTGTGCTTCTAATGAATCTGTATTTCTAATATAGCAGAATATGTGTAATAGGTATATATTAAGAGATATTGCCAAACAAAGAGCATGTGCTGCATGAAAGAACACTCAGATACAGATTTTCTCCTCATCATCTCATCATCTGTACTTTTTTTTTTTCTAAGCTACATTCCTCCTTTCCATTTTTATCTCATTTATTTTATTTCTTACCATTCCTCTTTGGGTAATTTCCCCCATCTAGTGATCATTTTTTTTTTCCTTCTGTACATGTTTTTTGTTTACCTTCTTCTGCCATTAACCAGGTAAAAAAATTTGGAAAATAACTAATGATGCAAGATGTTCCTGTAGCGAATGTCATAGGAGGATTACAAAGCTGTTCTTTAAATTTAATTAAACTTAACAACATTCCTCTGCCTGCTGGAAAGGATTACAATAATGAGTTTAAAGATGGAAAAAATGAAACCCAGAGAAGGTAGTGTCTGCTCACAGTTCTTGAAAAAGAAATATAACATTTGATGCATTGACTTGAGCTGATGATGCCTCAGACTTTCCATTGTTTCGCAAATTCACTACTTGCTTCCCTCATACACCCTGCTAAGCACAGGTATTCTTGTACTGTAATGGGCATATGGAAGAAGGCTATGCAAAACTAGACTATAAACCAAAGGCACACACTGATATAACTAATTCTGAGTTAAAGGGTCTAAATTCACTAACAGAATTGACAATGGTATAGGATACATCACATATTAAAGGCAATATTCTCTGATTAGGAGTCTTACAAGATCATCATACTCTAGGGGGTGCCAGTCAGGCTTTGCAGGGGTGAAGTACATGAGGCCAGAGCTCAATATAGAAACTTCTTCTACCTTGTTCACGTTTAGCCATACCTGCACAATGACCTCAACAACAGCTTGGCTGGCACATAACAATCTAGAGAGCTGAGAACCTCATTACAGGTAAAATTAGAAGCAGAAACAAGATGCTTCTAAAGATTCAAATATGTTTGATCCAAGCATTTGATCTAGGAATTTCTCCATATTCTATTTTAGTTCATTTTATATCAATTCAGCAAAAAAAAAATTCCTTAAAAACTTAAGCTGCAGCAACGTAGCATTTACTTTTTGAATTAACTGAGTGGTGTGCTTTCAAACAGGAAAATGAAGAGCTATTGAAGCTATGCAAATGGATGAGGAGTTATAGAAATCATTATGGGCTGTACCATGAAATTTCAAATAATATCACATTTAATACTCAGTGACACTAGCCTCATATATCAACTAGGTCTTATTAAAAGGGGTACAATCTTCATTTTATACATAATCAGTATTGACACTCCGTCAAAAGACACTGACAGTAATGGGACACTTGATCCAAAGAAAGTCTACAATCAGATAGACATTTCTTCTAAAACGAAATCAACTGACAAAAAAAAAGGAAGAATATTTTTTTAAAATTAATTTAAAAGAAAAATAAATAAAGCTTTCTAAACGGTGGCACAAAAGTTTATTTACTTCTTTGAATAATGTAATATTCTTCTGTTAAATTACAAATTAATTTTGACTCATCTAGAAAACACACAAGATTCAAATAAGAACCATGACTGAACCCACAGATGATTTCAAAATGAAAACTGTGATGCCTTCTTTCCCTGACCTTTGTATTCTGTTGCCATGTCTTATAGCATCTTGATTAATGCCATTCATAAATGAAGGAAAGAACCATGTCTATAAACAAGAGTCATATCTTGTAAGGGCAGCATGCTTGACTTTCAAGCAGAAATGAAATGGAGCTTTGCTTTTTCTGTATAATTAGCCCATTGATTTTCCAGGAAATATCATTCATCTAGTTCTATCCTGTCTGTGTCCTCTTAGCCAGAAGTATAATTAAAAAGCCAGTTCCCTCAGGTCATGCTAAAATTAAATGGAACGTGGGATCTCACAACACAGGACATTTCCCAGTGCTAGTAGATAGCAAAGAGAGGTTAAATCTTTTTAATGCTCTGAATATTACAGGTCAAATTAATTCCTAAGGTAGCTGTGTGGAAGTCACAGTAATTTGCCCCAAGGGTAGACTTACAGAAGATATAGGACTGTATTAATGTTTATGATTTAAAATTCTGCAGGTTTAAAATTCTGAAAACTTTTGAACTGGATATTCGTTGATCTGGAAGAAGAAAATAGCACCTGTTACTCCAGTAAATATGTCTCTGTTGTGGGCAGTAACGAGTCTCTAATCAATATATTTAACTATAACAACATTCAATCTGTTACACTGCTGTTTAGTCTTTATTGTGATTTTTCAACAGAAGTGAGATTAGACAGGAGTACAAATAAAAAGACAGCATTAATACTATTAAAATTAAGGGAGAACACATGATGTGACAGAGCAAAAGCTGCCAAAATTCACATCTCAAGCGTTTAGTCAACTTGAAAGTGATACGGTACCTGAAGTGAATGACATCTCTTAGAGTGAGAGCTGATGTAGCTCATGTTCTGCACTGACTCTGTCAATTTTATAAAGTTTGTGTTTTCTGGAATCTAACTGATACTTCATTACAAGGCTTTCTCCTTGGAAACTGGAATTTTGATGCTAAATATTTTGTCTCTCGCAAAGTTTGCAGTCAAGGGCAGAAAGCCTTAATAATCTCTTTTAATAAGCTTTGCTGTTTGCTAAGAAAAAAAATGAGCATTTAGCGTATTTCCACAATCTAAAATCCATCTCCCTTACTTGCTTACCCTACCTCTTGTAGGTTTGTTTGAAATGGGGCAGAAAAAGTGAACATCATGTTCCATGAAATAGTGCACCAATGATGTTTGTGACAGTTTTATAATATTTTCAGCGTTTTTTCTATTCCTTTTTGAATGCAGCCTAATGTTTTTATGGTTGCGAAACACTAAGCAAATGTTTTCACTGGAATAGTGACCATCATGTCTAACCTATGGGAAAGGCATGAAGTCCCTGACTAGTTATTGTTGATTACAGTTTCTTATTGCACCAGAGTTCTCGTATTATTATTTTGGAGCTATTTAAAGTAAATCAGTAAAAGAAGTTCATTTCCAGATATTATAGCTATCTCCCCATATTTCTGTCCATTTACCAGTATTCAAGATACAACCTGAATGAAAGAAACTGTTTCAAGATTTTTTTCCCAGACATGTAACTATCACCACATTTTTGAGAGCTGTTTAAATTTTCCTTTTTTGGCTCTCAGAAGCTGGATCAGTACACACCAATTCAGTTACAAAGACTCAAAAATATTCCAATTAAAAATCATCCCAGCGGCTTTCCATGTAGATTTGGTGCAGAGTCTGACATGTCTAACTTTGAACACACTGCATTACGGCTCACTGATGACTCTCCCTACAGCTCACTTTTAGTAATATGGTATGTACTGCAGTTAGACGCCGGAGTTCATATGTCCATCTGCTTTCTGGTGCTCTGCCTCCCATTTCATGTGAATGCTTTTCTCCATTGCTATAAGCTGCTTGTTCATCTAAAGACTAGAAATAATTAATGCCACGTCCTTTCCAATTTGCACCAAGATTACTTAGAGTGCCTTTTTGTATTGTCGTCAGAGGATGTAACATCTGTGCCAAATATGAACTACATGCACATTACACAGGTACTACACTGGAAAGCAGATGCTTTTCGCTGCTTCCTTGTGCATTCCACCATCAAAATTTCCATCAGTGTGACCCAGAGTAAGCACATAGACATAATGGTCCTATTCAACATGCAGGGACCCTAAAGGAAGAATGTTCGTAGATTGACTTATCTGTAACATTCAATTGAATCATTCATTACAATGAATTCTGTCAAACTGGCATCGATGGGCTAAGACAATCACATCTAAGTTTCAGATGTGCAGTGTCACTGGGGGAGACTAATAATATGAATGAATACTAGAAAAGTAAATATCTCCCTATTAGCTGCGGGACATTTGTGCAGAATCTGTAGCATTTTATATGGTACTTTAATACATTGTATATAGGATGTAAACAAAATTTGGTATAAATGCTTATAGAGGCTTTTGTAAGCCTAAAATATATTGGCAATCTAGATCATTCCTAAAATGACTGTAAAGTATAGTTTTAGTATAGTTTTATATCCTCTAAAACCTTTCTGCCCAATGAGAATAATCAACTGAGCAACACTCCAGGTACCAGCTAACAAGTTTTAACACTGTAAAATAAACTATGAAATTAAAAAAATACCTGTACAGAATCTGTGTTTCTCTATAAACACTGCTTTTCCTATGATAAGAATTCATCCTTGGTTACCTTATTTAGAAGAAGTCTCTGTTTTAAAAGAAAGGCTCTGAATGTGGTACAAACTGCCTGAGTAAGTGACAGGCATCCTTGGACTGTGACTGCATCCAGGGGTAGCAGGCGCATCGGGGTAATTGGAAGTCAAAGAGTATTAGTTATTTTAGAGGATTTTAAAAATAAACTGACTTACAAATCTAAGCTTTCTATTAAAAATCCAAGGATTTTTAATTCAAATTGCTATAAAGAAAAGCAGGAAAGTCTTTCAGAACTCTGCAATTCATGTCAAGTTCTATCTGGCTGAGATATGTTAATCGGGTATCAGTCTATTGAAGAGTACAACACAGTTTAATCTAGTGTCAGTAACAGCCAAAGCAGGCTTCCCATGCTTTGACAGTGAAAATACCTCCTAAGAAATAAATGCAAAGAACACTAATAATGTATGAACATACTTATTCTCTCTTATGTATACCCTAAAGTACCTACAATGAGACAGTAAGAAAACTTCATGGGATGAAAGGACAGAGAGGAGTATAGGTCCAGGGAAATGGCACATGAACAAAACTTTTCCCAGTGGTGTTAATGTAACAGCATCTCTGCCTCTAATAGGATCAATTCATTTCACTCTAGTAATTTAGCAAGAGTGAGAGAGCTATCAAATTCTCCTTTCCCAGCTGCTCAGTCTGTTATATACACATGTATATTTCTCATTTCAGTGATTTTCAATTACAACACTTCACTCTTTGTCTTTTGAAAGCTTTTTTTTCTAAAGCCTGATATATAATACATAGCTTGCAGCTAAATATTGTTTTCTAATATGATTTACTAATCAACTGCTTTTCAACAGTTTTTTCATTGCTGTTGCTGAGGGAAGACCAATTTGCCTCAAAAATACCTATTTTTCAGTCTGCTATTGGACTGACCACCATATAAAAGAAATTTGAAACTGAAGAAATTAGAAAGCTTCCAACACAAAGAATATTAAAATATACAGTTGAATATTTGGATATACTGTAAGAAGGCACATCTTAATGTCAGATTTACATATTTTGTCTGAAGATAATGATAAGTAAAAGTCATCTTTTATCTGATCTTTTCATTGGCCTTCAAGCAGTAATGTAGAAACAGTAAAAACTTCGTGGCACTATTTAAATTAAGGTGAGCTGAATGCATAAAACCTTGTGACAATCAGTTACAGAAAAAAAGAAAACGTTCAGTCTTGGTTTTCTTCTTATGTTTAACTAAACATTTTCCTCATCTTAGTGTATTTAGATTTTGGGGATAAGTTTGCTGATGGCTGAATGCCCTTCTGAATAGGACCTTACTTCCTGCTTGGTCCTTAAGCTCTTTAAGAATTAAGATAAAGAATTATTATTGAAGAAACTCAATGAGTAAGTCTGATTTGAACGATTTATTAGTGACATCAGATAGCTTCACTGTCTGAGGATCATGAATCACTGCAGCCTAGGACTAAACTATTCTGTCACTACACATGTAACAAAATGGTTCAACCTTAGAAAGTGAGACATCCTGACTGAAGAACCTGTCTGACTATCGGCATTCTGCACCACTCTTACAGGTACACACGTTAGTCTGCAGGATGTATGGCCATACATTTGTGTGCATAAATCTCATCTGTTCCAAGAGAAAAGTAAATCTCTGTAACAAATTCTTCAGCAAGGACAGAATGAAGTTATGGGAAAGACAAATTTCTCTGCTGAATGCAATACAGTTTTTCTACTGCAAAATTCATTTTATGTATATGTCTATAAAACCTGCCCTGCAGGGAAATCCACCCAGCGTTAGACTACTATTCTCTTGAAAAAGAACTGTAAACCATATAAAAGAGTAAGAAGCATCAGCTCTGAGAAATTACCAGTACTACTCTCAGAGTTAGCAATTATTTTAGTATAATCAAATAGTACTAGATAAATAAGAACATGGGTGAGATATTATTTTGGGTGGGCAGAACACTGTGAGACTGAGGCTTAATTTATTTGAACTAAATTAGTGCACCAAATACAAATTTTTGTAAAACATTTCTTCTTATGTCAGCTCTTTCCTCTTAAAAAGAATAAAAGCCACAAAAAGCATATACTTTTTGTGCTTATAGCAGTACATATAGCAGAGCATAATGGCAATCTTATCCTTCTCAGCCTTATCACACTTTTGCTAGTAAAACATCTGCTAAGCCTGCAGCATAAAATACGTCCATTGATAATGCTTTGTTGAGCTCCTTAATTTAATAAGCTTATTGTTTATAATTGTCTAAACCAGTGTAATCCATTAGCTGATCACCAATGAGCACTTAGTCTGCAAAACTACTATGTCTATTTCTGAACATATATATAGCCAAAGTAAAAATACCTGTCCTAGTCAATATTGAAAGGATGTTCTAGATTTACCATTATCATCTAATTCAGAAACCACAGGAGGATGTTCTCCACTCATGATGATGGTAACACCTATGTAGCTTCTTGGGCTGCTTTTACATTCTCATATTATGCACAACATGGAGCTCTGATCACCTGAGACGGCATCCGTGCAAAGTGACACTTGGGCAATACCCTTAGGTTTCTGTGAAAAGCAACCAGTCTGCAATAGTACCAAGGGCATGAAGGGAGGGCTTGTGCACTTTATGGAATCAGGACACTGCTAGATGCACATCTGGACTCCGATCATAGTGAAATAATTTGTGAAATGCTCTGAAATATATAATATGAAAGTCTGCCAACTACTCTTTCTTTCAAGAAAGTATCCCAGAAACATAGACTTGCTTAACAACAAAAATCATCTGACAACTATGTTACATATCAAACCAATTTACAAGTACTTGTGAAGACAGTACAGATACTTGATGTTGACTAGGAATATCAAGAAAAAGGCATAAAAAAATAAATGAAGTATCCTTGATATCCCATTATCGCTACATTTTGAGGATAATATAGAAGCACACATCAGTAGAACTGTGTTCTTTCATTAGCTAAGCAATAACATCTTTCTTAGCTAAATTGTCAGGTATTTGGACTGCACTGTAATACATTACTGTACAGTAACACAATTCAAGTAAAATACAGTATCCTTGTTTACTTTCTGAGACCTATGGAGGTAAAATAACCAGTCAGGTGAGTAACTCATTTGATCAAGGTCATAAACTGCTAGGGTTTTAAATATAAACGTAATTTGAGGACTAAAAGGTCTGTACACTAAGTATCATTGTTAGCTGGCCTTGAATTAAACAGTGCATGCATTCAGCAATTGAGCTGATAAACCAGATGTGATGATGTTAAAGAGCACTAACTAGTTTCTAGCACTAAAAGAATACACAATGAATGAGAGAACATGCATGAATTCTATTGTTTTTTATGAGTCTGTAGCAAAAGTTGAAAATGCAAAATTTAAGGGGTATACAAACAAGAGATGGAAAGAGCAGTTCACCTAAAATGGGGAACATCACAGACTACAAATTACTCATTTTTCTGAAATTTTAAAATATCAGCTTTTGATTTTGTTTTTCTTGCCTGACTTTCCCAAGCAAATTAAAATTTGAGGAGAGAAAGTTACAAATGCAATCGTAAAACTCAACATTTTTCTGTTTCATTTGTGATATTTAAGGAGCTGTCAGAAAGATTTTTTTCCCCAGGAGATTTCTGACCATTTTTTCCAAGAATCAAAAGTCTCAGAAGGATAAAATTTGAGATTAAAAAAATCCCTTAGCATTTTGCTGTCATGGTTTAACACAACAGCTGGCAAAGAACAACCATGCGGTGCCTAGCTGAGAGCAAGAAAACCACAGAGCCATCCACTCACACCTCCTGGGTGGATTGGGGAGGAAAACTGGAAAGGAAATGTAAAACTTGTGGGTCAAGATAAGGACAGGGAGAGATCATTCACCAGTTATTATCATGGGCAAAACAACCTCTACTTGGGTAAAAAATAAATCAATCTATTACCAAGCAAATTGGAACAAGGTACTGAGAAACAAAACCAAATTCCAAAAAGAACACCTTCCCCTCACCCCTCCCTTCTTCCCGAGCTTGACTTCTTCTCTTGGTATTCACTCCCTTCCACCCCAACAGTGGCACAGAGGGATATGGAGTAAGAGTTGTGGGCAGTTCATCACATGTTGTCTCTGCCACTCCTTCCTTCCTTAGAGGAGGACTCTTCATTCTCTTTCCCTGCTCCAGAGTGGGGTCCCTCCCATGGGAGATGGTTCCTCCACAAATTTCTCCAACATGAGTCCTTCCAGTGAGTTGCAGTGCTCCACGACCTAATCCATCACAGGTTGCCACAGAGTCATGGCGTCCTGCAGGCACATGTCTGCCCCGGCGCAGGATCCTCCATGGGCTGCAGGTGAACATCCACAGGGACAATTCATTAGCTGCAGGGTGACAAACTGCTCAACCACAGTCTCCTCCATGGGCTTCAGGTGTCCAGAGCACCTCCCCCCCTTCCTTCTTCACTTACCTGGGTGTTCTCTGCCACACTATTTCCTTGGCATCTGATACCTGCATAGTTGTTTCTCTCCCATGTAAGTGTCTGCAGGGCTGTTTCTCACACATCTCAATTGTCCCTCTCTGCCACCAAGCCAAACCAGCTCGACCAGTGGGGAGGCCAGTGCCTCCCTCCACACCTCCCTCCTCTCTCCACTGTAGACTCTTCACCATTTTTTCCCCCTCTTTTTAAAGAGGTTATCACAGAAATGTTACCACCATTGATTGTCTCGGCCTTGGTTAGATGTGGGTCTGCACCAGAGCCAGCCAGCCCTTCTCACAGAAGCTGCCCCTGTCTGTCCACAGGTGTGTCATCGTTTTGTTCCCTCCCCCACTACCAAAATGTTGCCACACAAACTCAAGTTATCAAGTGCCAAAAGCATTGTTATACGTATAGAAATGGCATATTCTATAAAATGAAAGAGATAAAGAATGAAGTTTAATGTTATACAGTCCAAAGCCAAATAAGAGCAAACTTACATAAAAATTGTACTTTTATATAATTTGTCACCTTGAAAAGGCTGAGCTGGCAGGTGCAATACAAATGCTACTTGCACTAGCCAGCCTCTGGCACTCAGGACAGGGACTGACATGAGTTCAATATGAGCTGGCAATGTGCGTTTGCAGCCCAGAAAGCCAATGATTTCCCGGACTGCACCAAAAGAAGCGCAGCCAGCAAGTGAAGGGCAGTGATCCTTCCTCACTACTTCACTCTCATCAGATCCCACCTAGAGTATCGTATTAAACCCTGGGGGCCCCAACATGAGAAGGACATGGAATTGCTGAATTGAGTCCAGAGGAGGGCCATTAAAAAGATCAGACAGCTGGAGCACTTATCCTATGGAGAAAGGCTGAAAGAGTTGGGCTTGCTCAGCCCAGAGAAGAGAAGGCTCCGGGAAGACATCCTAGGAGCCTTCCAGTACATAAAGGGAGCCCATAAGAGAGCTGGAGAGGGACGTTCTCCAAGGGCATGGAGCGACAGGACAAGGGGTAATGGCGTTAAACTGAAAGAGGGTGGATTTGGATTAATTTTAGGTAGAATTTTTTTTACTGTGGGGGTGGTGAGACATTAGAATGGGTTGCCCAGAGAAATCATGGATGCCCCTCCCTGGAAGTGTTCCAGGCCAGGCTGAATGGGGCTTTGAGCAACTCGGTCTGCTGGAACATGTCCCTGCCCATGGCAGAGGGACTGGAACTAGTTGATCATTAAGTCCATTCCAACCCATTCTATGATTCTATGATCATATCAAAGACAGCCTCTAAGAAGGAGGAAGGTACCACAGCCACACTTTAGGGCAATTATCTAAACCAGATTTAAACAATTTAATTTGATGCCTAAGAATTACTTGTTTAAATCTAAGCCACTCACACAGATAATATTTTTAGTCAACTGAAGGAAAGAGGAAGCTCCAAAGGGATCTTGAGTTCATCTGTCTTAAAATAGGATGAATTACCCTTGGAAGTTATCGACTTTTCCATTTATTTTCGGAGGAATTAGATGACTATCTTACATACTGTATTTAACAGGTAAACTTTTGTATCAGCTGGTAAAGGGAAACAGTTGCTCCCGAATTGCTGTTATACATTTCAGGTAAAGGCACATTTGCAAAAATTATCATCTGGTTTGTAGCACATATGTTTCAACTCTGCAAAGCCACTGAAGTTGCCCTTACACTGCAAAATGGTAGGAAGCCTTTTTGTCTGGCCCTCTTTATGAAGAAGAATTTCAGTCCACACAAAAAAGGGTGAAAAAATATCCATCAAGTAATGCAGGAATTTGGAATTGTGGATCTGTTGGCCTGTAGCCATGAACCTACAATGCAAAGCTGGGCAGATCAAAAATGGTAATTGAAAGCATCCAAACTGTGTTGACATTTTTAATTTGATCTGGTGCTGAGAATAGGCTGCTTTTGAAGAGACTATCTAATTTCCCATATAAAAGGATAGAGAATGAGTGAAAGAAGAAGTATACAGTCTTTAATATGTGCTTCCTCCCCAGCTGTTAAGATGTTCCAGCCCTTACAGACATTTGGAAATACCCTGCTTAAAATGAAAGTAGTAAACAACACTGATCTCTACAAACTTAGCAGTACCAAGAAAGATAGGAAAAAGCAGCTCAAAATGCATAGGGGAGATAGAAAAATAAGGCTAAAAGGGTCATTGTGGGTCAGACTGTAGGTTATAAACTAATCTTTGAAGATTAAAATGTGTCCTAAAGAACGCACATAGATTATCATTATCTGGTCTAGATATTTGCTGTTTCTTGAGAAGCTCCATTCCTTGCAGCATATTACTTAATCTTTTCCAGCAGTGTCTCTTCATGCTTTCACTGGCTTTAGTGAGAGCTACTGTACATGATGCATGACTTATATGGGTAAATCCCATAACTAAAATGCTCACAGCTATCACTTTTATGAAATGCTGCCAGAAACATAGACCATTTTATTTTGCTTGTTTGTCTTAGGTCTCAGATTAACTTGCCACATTCTAGTTGAACAGCCACATGTGACAATCTGGCTACCAAAAAAGTGAAAAGAGCCCAATTTTCATTGACTATATTATGATCTGGTGAGGTCATTAAAGTACAGAAGTTTCTTAAGGTGAACTTTTGATAAAAGCTGACTGAGGGCACTTTCTGTTTAGATTGTGATGTTACTTCAGCAATGACCTTGTAAACCCACTTCACTAACAACGTATGCTGGGAAAGACAATATGCTTGACTAGTTCTTCTTATTTAATTTCTATCATGTTTCTTTTAAAGTTGAGTAAGCCATATGCCACAGCATACATTATTCCCATTTTCCCACTGGCATTTTCCCTGAGATCACAATTTTTGATAATGCCAAGCTCCTTCCATTTCTTTCAAAGTCACAGTTGCTATTTATTGTGTGGAAAAGCAGTAAGCATGACTCCTCAGCATCCTGGTAGCCAAGGTGCTGGCTGCTGTGAGACGCCACATAAATGAAACATGCTCCCCCCTGCATCATGCTCTCCACCCACACAATGGCAATAATTCTCCTTACCTGCTTCAAGTGCTGCAGAGATTAAGTAGGTTTTATCGGAGAAGGCCTTTTGGTTCCCAGAACAAAATTAGTCCTGCATCTTACATTGACATTTTGGTTGATTAGGGGGCTTTGTTGTACTACTGTGAGCTGCTACTATGAAATGTTTTCATATGATTCTAATGTGCGAAGTCTACCAAATTTCCTGTCATTTCATCAGCAAGAAGCAAGCAACAGCTTCAGCCACTGCCATCCTCTGGCTTCAAAGAGCAATTTGGCTAGCAGCAGCCCATGGGAAAGGGGACAATATTCGCAAGTATGTTTGAAATAGCTGCCTTTTTTGGTACTTCCCTAAGGGGATGGAGCATATGATTTCTTGGACATAAACACGCTCCATTGGTTCAACCAACAGTAAAACAAAGTTATTTCTAAATTTAACTTCTGTTGAAATGGTAATTCTATATTTTTCTATTACATTTAAGACTAA
This sequence comes from Tapera naevia, assembly GCA_033556795.1. NCBI lineage: Eukaryota > Metazoa > Chordata > Aves > Cuculiformes > Neomorphidae > Tapera > Tapera naevia. Next base: position 10,181,559 of record JAUMJJ010000034.1, on the reverse strand, counting down.
TTACATTTTTTTTTCAGAACCTTAAGCATGGCTTTCTTTTTCCTGAGAATAAAAAAAATAAAAAGTGGTTCTGCCAGAGAATAGTGGTGATATGAAAAAGCATGACCAGCAAATACAGAAAAAAATGGAAGGAGAATAAAACAAGGAATAAACAACAGATAAACAGCACCACAAAAAAAAAATTAAAAAAAGTTTTCTTTCCTAAACAAGGAGATAAAGAAAAGCCAAAGTGAGAGAAATTTTGCGAAACTGTTTGCAGAAAAAATGTATAGGGTTCATTTTTTTTACCTCTGTAAGTGACATTTAGGTGGCTTCTGCTGATTGGTGATATTACTACAGAGTATATAAGAGAAAAACGCCTTGTATGGAAAATAAAACAAAACATTATTTCTTGGCAAAACAGTCACAATGTAGTCTAAAAAAAATCATGCTAATTCATTCTTGGAATGGTATGTCAGATTAAAATAGTTACTTTCTGGTATCATTATGATAGACAGGAATCTAATGTCTCCATCATGCTATTGAACAGTGATAAGATTTACTGGCAAAGCTTTCACTGTATTTACTCTAAAATTGTCAGTTTGCTGTTTTCTAGAGATAGCGAGACAGTTTGCGTATGATTCAAAAACAGACAACCTTTGTCTGATAATTTATTGTATTTGGTTTCGACTTTCGACGAGTTTTTCTCTAAGGAATAGAAAGTGTCAGACACGATCAAGCTTTTCTCTCTCGTCTGCGCAACAATCAATATGGTTTTCAGCGTGGAAACAAATGGATAAAGTCAAAGCATTTTTTTGCATTGCATTACTTAGTTCCAGATGCAATACAGATAGAGAAATGTGTTAAATGCTCCTAATTCACAATTGCATTGATCAAATTTAAATTGCTTAAATTATTCTCCAGAAAGCTATGTTAGCTTTATGCATGATCCTTCAAGTCACAGTATGACTTAAAAAAACAATAACAAGAAAAAAGAGCTTCAAGGTAAGCATTGTGTGGAGTAATCAATTATATTATATATTATCTCACTTTCTTTGCATGACTGGCTCTATTAAGTCTGGGTAATGCACTCACAGCTATATTTCTTGAGTCAGTTCTTAATTGTCAATGGACCTCCTACCATTCTGTTACTAAGATTTAGTACAGTTAATAAATAAGATCACAAGATCCTTGGAGCAGGACTCACCTTATTACTTGTGTAAAACCTAAGCACAGTGATGACATTGCAGTAAGAAAACACAGTATTACCTATTCATCATGGTCTGCTCCAATGAGCCAGATAAGTGTGGTCTTGTGCAGAGTCTTATTTTCAAAGCTTCGAGTATTCCAAAGGTTCAATATGTGTTAAAAAACACAACTGTAGCTATTTGGTAGTGGATGAAATGAGGTAGTTATTTATCATGCTACAAAACCAGGACAATGTGCAAATTTCTGGTGAGAGAATTGGTCTTAAGCTCTGGAGTGGAACAGAGCAAGGACGAACAATTGTGCAGAATTGCTACCTGCAACTTTAAGTGACTTCTAATGTTTAATGACAACGAGGACCACCAACAAAATTACAAATTAATGCTATGCCTAGGTTCTGCTTGACAGGTATTTCTACAAATCTACAAAATATTATGTGAATTTAAATTCTAAACAGTGACATGACTTTTGTGACATGAAAATCTTGCACACAGCCATAACATTACTAGACGCTCTCAAGCACCTCTCCTTTTTCCTTTTTCAACAAACATATAAAAAGTAACAGTAAGTTTTGAAGTGTCATCATTATTCTTTTTAGTAGCTTTTAGCAGCAGAGCAACATCCAGTCAGAAACCACTAGTCAGCACCGGTTTATATACGGATGATAGCTATATATGGGATATGTCTGAAAATAGCCCATCACCATAGGGAATGCACCAACAGAGAGGCATGGACACATATATACAAAGCGTGGGGATACAATCAAATCCTGGTGTTCCTCTCTCCAGCTTTCATCAATTTAGAGAATCCACGGTAATGTAAGGACAGTGTAGCACATCAACAGCCAACGTGAATGTTGGATTATGACATGCATAAAGAAGATATGCAGGCAACACATAGAGCACAGCAACACTAAAGCTCTTCCTATACCCCCTCAGATGCTGCCAGACTCTTTAAAAAACAGAAAGCAGCCACCCACAATGCGGTGCCTGGTAAGACGTGGGACAAAACAAGGCAAATTGGGGCTCCCTCTGCCTGGTTCACACTACAAAAAAAGTTAATGGAGTGAAGTGGCCACACTGCATTTAATACACAAAGGGAAGCTTCCAACACATGGGTATTTCTAGAAGAGCTTTGTAGTAAGCTCAAGCTATTTGTAAGTTGGAAGTTTGAAAAAGAACTTGTACAGCCAGACCTACAGATCAGTTTACTTCAAAGCTTCTGAAGCTGAATGCTCCAAAATTTTGTCATAAAACTGAGATAGACCCACCACTGCTCCCCTACAACTTCTGATGTAAATACTAGAAGGCAGTGGAGAACCCTTGGCCTCCCTAGTGGGAGTTTTTCCCAGGTGCACCACTTATATTCAACACAGTTCTCCTGCCCCAACAGACTGGTGACATTCTTGCCCTCCTTCAAAACCATTATACTTGAATATCAATAATGTTTCCTTGGACTATAAACATTTTTTTCTGAAAATTTGCGAAGATTAATAACTAAAGGGACATAATGTGCACCCCCAGAGATTAGTCATTTGATCCTTAAGTTGTAAGGTATGATGTTATTCTGAATTGAGATAACACAACCTGGGTATTTAGGTAACAACTGAACAAATAAGATTAATATGATATGCCGTTGTTTAAAGCAACAAGACAAATAGGGCACAGTTAATTTTTCCTTTCTTTAAAACATAAAAACATTAAAAGGATTCTGTGGGTATAATTTACAAGAGCATATAATGATTTGACTACAGATTTGTTTTTAACAGAGTGAGAAGAGATGTAAACGTCCATTAGAGATGGAGATTCTCTGCAACTGAAAGTCAGGTCTTTAATTTTGGAATTATTGGCTTTTGTTTTTAAAAGATTCAATAATGTTGTAAAATCTAGAAGGTTTTTTCCAAGGACAGTCATTTTGCTTTATTTTTTAACTCCCTTTTCTAGTTTCTCTTCTTCCCCTCCTCTCACCAGTTTTATTTTCCTCCATTTTCCTGCTTCACAGAGGAGACTACTCTGAGGCCATTTACGCACCTGGACTGCAAGGAGCCGCTCAGAGCTCCTGCTGCAAGGAGATTTGAATGAAGAGTCAGTTTAATCTGTGCATGTAAAATAAGCTAGAGCTATTTAAAGTGGCAAATTTAGGCCCTGATTCTGTAAAAGAATTATGCATATGCCTAACTTGACACACATGAATAGTCCCTTTGTTTGAGTTCATTGTAAGGCTAAGAACAGTTTTCAATGGTTTAGGGGTTTAAATTCCATTTTCAATTTTGTCTTACATATCTATAAAACTTCATAGTTTTGAAAAAAGAAATTAGCCTTGGTTGTCATTTCAATGCTTATTTTTTATTACTAACTGAATATATATCATACAGTACGTTCTATTCATTTTTCTTATCTACCAATGTAAAGGAAAGAATTCTTAATACAGCAATTCTTTGATGTCTCAGGCACTTATGTGCCCAGTAAAGAAAAGCAGCTTGACAATTATATGTACTTGAATGCCGTTTCAGTTCTCTAGGGCACTTTTACTGTAGATTATATGTTTACAGATGAAATACATAGGATAATTGAAAAAATTTAGGAACATCCATCATGACTTTGTCTAAAGGTCCATTTACTCAATGTGCTGACTGTGGTGTGCAAAGATATAAGGTCTCAGAAAACTGATACCCTCCCTTCAGCCAACTCCTTACCTTCTGGAAATCAAAATATCATCTTCTACACTTGGAGAGCTAAAAAAATTCATGACAGACAAAGGATGAAGGTCCAGATTCCGTGGCAATTATTTGAATATTTCTTTACCTCAATGAGTTCTTTGGAGCACATCAAATTTCAATTGCATGCTGGTTCAAAAATACATACTACCAGCGACGAACAACTCATTTAACTTGATTAGCACATGTAGATTTGAATGCTTTTGCAAAAATAATGCCATAAAAAGCGTCTAATACTGTGAGAAAACTACACTTGTGGCTACTATAAACCTCTTGCATTTTCAGCTGACAAAACACGCAGGTTTTTCTCCTTTGCAAAGCACAGTAATTAACCTGAGCCTCCCAAAGAGCCACTGGGATGAAAACGATAATAGGTTTACTTGGCAAGTGGGACACTGCTTCACTATGCCCATGGGTCCTTCAGCAGGCATTAGATGCCAGCGTAGAGACAGTCTTGCCCTATGCAGCACCTTAAGCTACCATCAGTGACAGGCCAGTGAACCCTCAAAAGTGCCTTTTTTTTTTTTTTTTTTTTAAATCATTATATAAGGGCTTTCTTACCCTGGCATCCATTCCCATTAGGGCACAAGCATATGACACTTCTACCACCGTTGCTTGTAAGGGACAAGGAACAGAAACTACCAAGCTGGCAATTGAGTCGAACCTCTCCTAATTTTGCAATGTAGACAGTTGGGTAAAAAATGGCAGATTTTTCTACTTTAGATATATTCATTGTGCTTGCTCATTCACAATGAAATTTATATAAATTTTGGAATTCCAGAAATTCTGCAATTGAACTACCTGAATTCAATGGAAGTAAATTATTCAAAAACTTTATAAACCTCCAGAAACTTGATGAACCTGAAATACTGACAAAAAAAAAAAAAATCTACCAATTTTTTAAAAACCTCCAGGGATGGTGACTCAACCACCTCCCTGGGCAGCTGTTCCAATGCCTGACCACCCTTTTGGTAAAGATACCCCCCTGGAGCAATTTAGGGCCCTTTCCTCTTGTCCTATCACCTTTCACTTGGGAGAAGTGATCAAAACTCACTCAGCCACAGCCTCCTTTCAGGCAGCCGTAGACAGCAATGAGGTCTCCCCTCAGACTCCTCCAAGCTAAACAACCCCAGTTCCCTCAGCTGCTCCTCATAGAACTTGTTCTCCAGCCCCTTCACCGGCCTTGTTGCCCTTCTCTGGATGCGCTCCAACACCTCAATGTCCTTCTTATACTGAGTGGCCCAGAACTGAACACAGTACTCGAGGTGTGGCCTCACCAGTGCCAAGTACGGGGGCACAATCACCTCCCTGGTCCTGCTGGCCATGATGTTTCTGATATAGGCCAAGATGCCTTTGGCCTTCTTGGCCAATTGGGCACACTGCTGGCTCATATTCAGCCACTTGTCAACCAACACCCCCAGGTCCTTCTCCTCCAGGAAGCTCTCCAGCCACTCTTACCGAAGCCTGTAACGCTGCATGGGTTTATTGTGTTCCAAGTGCAGGACTCAGCATTTGGTCTTGTTGAACCTCATCCCGTTGGCCTCAGCCCATCAATCCACCCTGTCCAGATCTCTTTGCAGTGCCTCCCTTCCTTCAAGCAAAACAGACTTCCAGATTTCACAGGTATTTTTATATCTCTCATTTTAGAAGAAACAATTTTAAAACAGCTTACACCAAGAACAGATTATAACATTTTGTTACGTGCTATGATACCTCATTCTTACTTCTCTTTCTCACATAACAAGAATTAAATTCAATTTAAAACGAATTATCAAAACCAGTAATGCTGCCATAGTGAGTCAACTTCAAATTGTCATTTTGCTGTATTATGAAGGTCAAAGCATTTTTAATGCTGCATCAAACCACACTGTAAGAATGACAATGTGAAGGCTACAGCATATCAAGTCTTTGCCATGTCAATATGTTCCCAGTGAAAATCCCTTCCACTTCATCAACTGGACAAGTCATATGCTTCATTAGGTCGCAGACTGCACACTCATTAAAGATCAATGGCATCTTCCAAATGCATTGTTTTTCTTTAGTCCTAACATATGGTCATAATAATGCATCTGACAGCAAGCTTGGGCACTGATTTTTAATGAAAAATAATGTTCAAACTGGCCCATGTAATTTGCTTTTATGTTTCTGACCTTGTTCTGAAATGAATCCCCATAGTTCCAAAACATGCTCATTCCAGGTTCTCAGTTCTCTTGCCAAGAAAGGCAGATGTCATGTTTGTAACTTACATTTCTATTTAAATCATAACCCTTCATATAATGCTGGTCTTTGTTATCCCTTCCTATGCGCACATCAGCTCCCAAAGAAGAAAAAAAGAGGTTCAAAGCACTACCTGTAACTAATGTGAGAAATAACAACACAGATATCCCTCACAGAGGCATGCCGTGCTTCTTTCTAGCATGAGAAATGTTGTCATTTCAGATGATACATATTACATTAGCCTATTTTACCATCTGCGTAGGAGCTCCGTGAGTCCAGGAATGATCACAGGGAAGAGTGATCAAAGGTCTGGCAACTATAGCGACGTACTTCAATTTTGAATGGAAAAAAAGCAGTCCTACCACATTTGCTACTAAGGCACTGCAAAGAGCAGCTTCATATATTGAGGTCTTCTTCCAAGTATATCAGCCTGAAAACACAGACTCTCAGCTTACTCTTTCACTTTTGTTTCTGTCATCTTTGCTAATTACATATACAGGCAGTGTCAATCCTTTCTTCAATCATTTTCTTTTCTGGCACCCACTTGATGGTGAATGCTAACTTGCACAATCAAAGTAAGAGTGATACAGCTGCAAGACATCAAGTGCATTATTTTAGGGTGTATATGCAGTTAGTGTGCAATACTGTGGATGAGCTGAAACAGTCACTTCCCTCAAAGATTCATCAGGTCTTCAGTAGTTCTTTTCTAAAAACAGCTCTAAACTTTGTTTTAATTATAGTCTAATGATACATGCAAACACATAAACCAAAGCATTCTTCAGATGCTAACCACCGTCTTAATTCTAGAAGATTTGCAAGACTCTTCAATAAATATACCTGTCCAGTATACAAATTCCCAAATTTATATTCAAATCCTAGATTTAATCATAATTTAATGACTCATACATTCACCAATACAAGCATTTAAACAGAAAAAAAACCAAAAAAAGAAGTCCTTTACAGAAAGGCAAATTTCTGTCCTGTAGATTTTTTCAAAAGTATCGACATGTGCAATGTGAAAAAAGCTGAGAGCTGACTCCATCATTTTTTCTCCCAAAGAGATTTCAAAGAGTCTTTTCATAACAAGATGTTGCTAAGAAAAATGTTGAAAGAAAAGCGTAATACGAGGATTAAACCTGTTTCAAATTTCCACATAATTTAGATTAGACTTTTCTTTTATGCCCAACTTTTTTTCCTACAGGATACATGCCTGTATTTAACTTTTTCATTACATGTCATTAACATTCAAAACAGGAAATTAAGTTTTCACCAAAGTCAAATGAATTAACACTAATTTAAGGAAGAAAAATGTTCAATTAAATTCCAATACAATTTTTACGGTTTGATTTCAAGCTTACTTGTAACATTTCAAGATGTAACAATAGCAGAAAACAGGCACAACATATTTAATCACTTTATGCTTTTATGATGAAGTGATATTTAAGTCAGAAAATCCTTTAGCAGTATGGTTATCTCCAAACTCAGACTGTGTGAATGGTCTGGAGTTCACATATGGGGAATTTCTCTGATATTTTCCTCAATTTTCAGTTCTGTTTGAAAACTATTCGTCTATTCTATCTAACTGTGTCTCAGAATGCTGCCACTTTTCATGTACAGATGTCTTTTTAGCATTAGTTGTCATTAGTTTGCAAGAACTCAGGGGCTGGAAGGCACTATGCATATTTAAGTTGTTATTATCACAGTCTGTAAAATTTATTCTTGACAAGGGTTCTTTTGTGGTTTTAATATCTTACTTTTCTGCTTTCCCCCAATTTGTACTTGCTTCCCTAATCCTTCAGCTGTCTACAGGGTTTTCTAAGTGTTTGCAGCAACTGGGTGTTGTGACATTCCCTTATGTTTTCCTACAGCTAATGTTCAGCTTCACTCGTTCTTTACTCTTAAAACTTTGTTAGCCTTATTTAAAGATGAACTTGTTTCAAGACTTTAGAGTGGTCTACCTGCTGAGTTAACAATTATTATTACCTGTGAGGGTAAAACATACTTTGAAAGAAATGAAAAACATGCATTAGTTGAGAAGCTTTTATATCAGCAAGTAAATAACGTATCTGAATTACAGTGACAGACTTGCAACTAAACTAAAATGTCACTTAAAAATGACACAAGAGCATCACTGTGGCACAATTAACTTGCTATAAAGGGATGTAATTGCTCTGGGAATGAACAATACTCTAGCAACCTAAAGTCTACATACTTCATTATTTTAGTACAGCTGAAAAGAAACATTTTTCCCCTCACTTAACAAAACACATACTTCTAACTGTAAATATGTTTCTTTATTAGCTGTTGGGTAAGATCTCGGTGAAGCCAGCCATAAAGCCAGTTCTTCAGTTTAACAAAAGCCAACACAACTGATGAAAAAGCAAAGATGACTGTTGCTGAAATGTCCTCATTCTCAGAGACAGGAGTTTTTTAAGAGTGCTTCAAGTAGTCTGCAAAGAACCTGTAGTACTAGCACATACAACTTCCCTGATGGCAACTGGGTGTCACAAGATTACTGGCACACAGAAGATACCCAGCGCTGGCTGCATTCTGCTGGTACTGACATATTCAGATCCAGTGCAATTTTTCAGTCATAATTACACTGACTTCACTGAAACTTATTTAAGTGGTTCAAGTTAAGCATGCATTTAATTGCTATAGCTATACTAGAGTCATAATTTGTGAACTGTTCTGTACCCTCCTAGGATTAGAGATATAGGGTAATAGCAAAATATACTAATACTAGAGGTAAAAAGAATTTTTGCATTATTCGCATATTGCATAAATAGCATATGTATAATTTCACTGCAATCAATGGAAATCACAGATTTCCAAATCACACGCTAAATGCTGAGGTTGATTACCATTATATTTAATTTATACTAATCAGTGTGAGTCAAGTGAGGCTTTAATATCACATGAAGATTTACAGCAATTACCTTTTTTCTTTTTCTTTTTTTTTTTAAATAAAAAAGCAAATGTATATAGGGCCAGAAATGGATATTCATAAACTACACATACAACAGGTGCTTAGGAAAACATAATATGTATTTTAAAACCATTTGAATTTTGCACTTAAAAATATTTCAATAGGAAGCTTTGTCTTTCCTCTTGGAGATTTCTTCTGAGGAATGACAAAAGAATTTAGTAACCCTTGTAACCCCATTTATTTCTAAAGGTCTCTAAAAATAGTTTCTTATCTTTCTCAGAATTCAACTAAATAAGACAAACCTCCACATATTTTTTATATGGGAGAAAGTCACAGATTAAAATCACATCAGTACATGTCAGCATATCGTCCTTATGTATGTTACCTCAGTATAGATTGTTTTCTTTTATATCCTGGCAATCCTAAGGTTGCACGTGTCCTGTATTGCATGAATACGGGAGAAAAAAAAAAGAAAATAGAGTGAAATAAAAATAATTTTCTGCCATAAGGCTTCTGATCTTTGAAGTGGTGCAGCTGAAAGAAAGGAAATTTAAATTGACGTGACAATGCCAAATCTCCAATCCTCAAACCACCATGAAATAACTGTCATATCTCACACAACTGAGGTGATCCCTGGAAGTAATTATCTAGAATACAGAAAAAAAACAATTCTTCTTTTTCATATCTTATAGTCTATTTGCTTTAGGGGAAGTTGTTTACTTGTTTGGGGTTTTTTTTTGGTGGAAGAGCAGGAGGTTGCCCTTGCTGTGTAGGGAGGAAAATGAAGTAATTGGTCTATACAATCTTCCACGATATCTAATACTTCGACAGGAAAACTGAAAGGCTGTTTTTCCTCCTTGTGCTTTGTCTCAAAATGAAAAGTTAGCCATACTAAATGAAAACTAACAATATGTGTCTTTTTCTTAATATACTCAGTTTTTCCTTTTTATTGAACCAATTCCTACTTATGACAATAGTGTTGCAGAAAAATCAGGTCCTGTTTCATTACACGAACTTTAAATCTACTTCAGTACAAAGTATGGTGAAGACAACTGAATTAATCAGTTCTGATGTCACAGTTATTGAATATTAATGCTGAAACTTCAATTGTTTAAGAAGCTGGAGGGTACTAGTGGGTAGAAGCACAAACCAGAGCTGGATAGCCAAAAAATAACGAGATTGTAGGATGGATTTTAAGTCAAGCAAGACTACATGTCATATAAGATAATACATTCTATTTCAGACTTAAGAGGCAACATGAAAAACAAATCAATGGGTAACCTGTAGGGAACGTAAACCAAGGCCATTGACACAGTGTCTACAGGTGACAGTATAAAATGCATCTGATGCATGCGAAAAATAAGATCTTGCTCTCTAAAGATAGAGAGGGTAAAGATGACAGTTCTGAACTGAAGCCTGTGAAAAGAACTCAAAGGAAAAATAAGGTATCTTCTCACCATGAGAACCTGACAACCTATAGCGGGATTATGAAAAATTGTATATATTCATATCTTTCTACTGAAGCCAAAATGACCAGTTACTTTGTTTATGTATTGACTTGTAGAAAATCTGTTAGACTAAAGACATAAGAGATAAGGATTACCTAATTGCATCTTCGAAATTGAACTATCATGAAATTCTGAGTTCAAAGCCAGAGCTCTGGATTAATTTTAACTTTAAATTATTACTTCTTAAATACTCATCTAATTTCATACTAGAAATAGATTAAAAGAGCAGAGAACATTAGTGGAAAACACTATTCAAGTTACATCATAAAATGTTTTACTTGGACAAAAACAATAACAATAATAATAATAATAAAATCCTGTGAATAGGCTACCTGAACATTTCAACTATTTGAATTGCAATAGCAATTTAAAAAAAAAAAATTAAGCACTCTTTCTTTGGGACGTTTTTTTAATCAAGACTCCAATGCTAACTTTATATGAACTAGTTCATGCTGTCCTGATTTAGAGATATAGGACCGACAAAGAAAAGCACAGCTGGCAGAGAAAGGGAGAAACTCTGATCAATGTGCAAGCATTCCCTTCAAGAGAGAACTTGCAAGGCATGACGAAAATCAAAAACACCTTTAGAAAAAAGATTTGCTTCATTAAACAACATGATGCTCACACTCATCCATTTAAGTTTCAAATGACAAACCACTAAAGTTCATCACAGCTTCCACACTCTGCCACATAAGATTATGAAGGGGACTCCCGTGACCTAATAGGCTGCAGAAGGCATTCCAGAAGTAAAATGTTTTCCCATGAGGAAAAGCCTTTTGGTAGTAAATAAAGAGCAAGGTACTACAAGATACTTCCCCGGTTCTCATCCTCCTGCACCACTTGGGGTGGGGAAGGAGGTGGAAGAGCCAGGGCTGGACTGAATTTGAACCTGGGAAAGAGGGAGAGGTGTTGTTTTAATTTTTTGTTTTTTGTTTATCACTAACAAGACCTCTTTTAATTGACAATAAATTAAATCAATCTGCCCAAACTGAATACATTTCCCCCTGACAGTAACTGGGAATCAATCTCCTTGTCTTTAGCTCAACTCACAAGATTTTCCATCTTATTTTCTCTCCTGTCCCCCTGAGAAGAGGACTAAGAGAGCAGCTGTGTGGGCATCTGGTGGGCAAAGTTCAACCTGTTACAGTTGCAGTGGCTGTAGTAATGGGGGTAGAAAACTGCAGTCAGCAATAAAACATTGAGGATGTACATTAATGTGTTATCCTAAAATTGCACATTGCAAGAAAGTGAACCATGATGAGAGAGAAGGTGCCTACATTTTAATGTCTTCCCCTATCCAGTTACCTGGAAGCTAAAGTGACTCTGAATGTCAGAAGGCATCATTTCATAGCACGTGGTTAGTGCTGAAGGATTGGGTGATGTTAATTCCTGCTTAACATTAATAGCTGCTTGAGTAAGGAGGTGTCACATCAGGTTTGCAGGTTCACATACTGCCAATACTAGAGCACATGGTTCTGAGAATTCCTACGTGAAATCTCCATTTCTTTCTTGCTTAGAAAGACATCAATTTCCTTACAGTGATTCAGCGTCCACCATAACGGAGTACAAGTGGAAAAGCATAAAAAGGGACCAATACTTAACTGTGAGGTCCTTATTTAGAGATTTAAAGATTATATACAGGAATGCAGAACAGCTGTAAAGGCAATACACTATATACACCTACACCTTACTACAAAGTAATATCAGAACAGGTTTATGATCCTGTAAAATAAGCAATTATGAATGGTAGATTTTATCAATGTTAAAAGGAATTTATAACATTCATTGGACTTTGCAATACCAAGCACAAATGCAGACCAGTTCTTTCATCAGAGTATTTCTACATTGCATTGCTAAAGAAGCTGGGTTTTTTTATAATGTATTTTACTCTTTTTCTTAATGCTAGAAATTAAATACAAAATTGCCTTCCTGAAACTCCTTACAAGAGACGGAATCCAATTATCACCTAGCCAGTGAAGTCTGAAACTTACATTCATGCAGAGACAACAGCATTTTGTGGTTCAGGTGCACTGAACACGCCTGAAATCAGAATTCTCTGTTTTCCACTCCTCACTATACTCTAGTTAAGAGTTTAACCAAATATTTGCAGATGTCTTTTTTCAAAGATTGAGAAAGAAAGGAGTACGGAAGGACAGTGTTTCTGCCTGTGTAGTCTATAAGAGAACTTCAGACAACCGTGCTTTTATGATGGTTATCCTATTTACCACCTCAGAAGTTAAATATCCAATTCTTACTCACATTGGAACAAGACAGAGAAATTGAGGATCCTGGCTCAGATTCTGTCCAATGGAAAAACAGAAAAGAAACACAAAGCTGTCTTCTCAAGGATAGAAAAAGAGTAGTTTCACTGCTAAAATTAACTCAGCCTCAACAGAAACCAGCATCAATACTGCTTGGTCCTATTTCTGTCGGTTTGAATAGTTTGTTGATTTTGAAGACAAATGTAAAAGAAAAGCAGTAATTCAGATTTACAAGAGTGTTCTTTGTTTCTGTTGGGATATTTGCCTTTCAGTTTACTTATCTTGATTTTATTTCAATCACTGAGAATATTAACAAAGGCAACAACCAATGCACAAGCAATGAAGAACTACAAGTAAATTCTACAAGGTTGCAGACAAAATTTTATACCCAAAATGATTACCTTAGAGACCAATCTCAGTATTTCTTGCTCAAATGACTAAAGCATCAGTGAGACCAGAATTTATCCAGTTGCTTTGAAAATGAATTCATAAACTGTATTAGCAGTTCCACACAACACTAAATTTCTTTTCCTTCCATTATTTCTTCTTACATTACTTTGTTCTTGAAAATGTGTTTGCCACTTGTATTTAACCAAAGAAAATTCAACTTGTAGTACTAAATATGGACAATTAATTATCATTGCACTGCCCAGTTGTAAAAGCACAGTTTTTTCTGTTGTAGGGTTACATTATCTAAAAGTAAAATTCAATCCTGAAATTTATCACTGAAATTACAAGAATATGAGTTACAAACAGAAGAAGCAGCTAGAATAATATGGATTATAAGGTCTATTAATATGCAAACATGGCAGAGGTTTGGTGAAACCAGTCCAGAGCTTTCATGTGATTCTAAGACACTGAAATTTTCACAGAAAGCAGAGATGTAAGAAGGGCAGTAGTGAAGCTCTTCAATACTATCAGAAAATAAGAAGAAACAGAATTCTTTCGCATTTGGGGAAAGTCAGGAGCATGACATCTTGAGAAGAAATATTTCTTCATTGTTATTCAGATGCTATTTGAGATAACAGAGCTTGTGATCAAATGCTTTTTTGAGTCCAATGACCAAACCATGGACTTAGTAGAAGATCAGAGACAAGACAATGACACATTCCTTGTACAGATTATAGAAGAAAAGCAGATCAAAATTCCCATTGAACCTGGCTCCATGCACATAACTGGAGGAGAGGAGTGAGAACATAGCAGATACATCTGTTCCAAAAGTATGACAAACGCACTTTAACTAACTATTGATAGCCACACAAATCCTGTTCAAGAAGTCTCCAGAAATCTAGCACACAATAACCAATGATAGCCTGCTGAGTTAGACCTTTTCCTTTTTCCAATGGCACAGCACCACTGTGAATATCTAATACTCCTTGGCATATTGTTACTGCTTTAAACACTAAAGAGAAAGAAAAAAAATACAATGAACTGGTTCCGAGCCAAATCCTATTACTTGGAAACATAAATTTACATGCTGAGCATGTTTTTTATTTCTTATCTCCATTTTCTCATTTTGCAGCACTAAAAGTAGCTTCAGGGTGCTTTAATATTTAATTCCATTGAGAACCTTCAATGCTTATATCTAGTTTTGTAAATGCAAAAAAAAAAATTAAAACAGAAATATTGCAAATATTATTGCCATTGCTAGCGTTTCAAAAACGAGCAAGATCAAAAGAGAGAACACATGCATTAACACATCATCCAATACAGTTTTTTATGTTAACAGTTACCCCCCAAAAAGACAAGTGTTTTAGCAATTTATCTTACATTTAAGTTTGACAGAAGACAACGTATCTGCATAGATGAGAATCAGGTCACACATCAGAGCAATTGGGATGCAATTAGTAAATTAGTACACTATATTACTTCCTTTTTTTCTTTTTCTTTTTTTTTTCCTCCAATCTAGAGGAATTTCAGAGAAATCTTTTCCAGATCTGAGAGTTTATCCTCAGAGATTTATTGATGCTCTGATCCAGGTCACACCAAGGGATTTTTTCCAATTCCTTAGGGTGAAGATCATGCATAGCTGAGGAAGGTAAGGACTGTTTACCTGGGAAAGTTACTGGAAGTAACTTTTGTTTACATAGAAAACTTTACGCCTAATTGTCAATCGCAATTAAAAAAAAAAGACTTATTCTGTGGATATGCTAAAATGACAGAAATAAAAAATAACTCATCCAATAAGTTCTTGACATTGACTGAACAAATTTTCCAGTAAGTCAGCGGACATCACTGAAGCCGTAATGATTGAAGTCAACAAAAGCAATGCACTTATCTCTGAAGTTAACAGCAAGTCCAATGTTTTGTACATTGTTTTGGCCTTAAAGGCAATATATTTATTTCCCCCCCCCTTCAGTTCTTTTTTTCCCATCCATAATCAAAGCAAAGACAAGCGACCTGCAATCATGTTCCAAGAATTAAATCAGTAACTAATACTACTAATACTTCTAATACTGGCAGCATTAGAAGGGATATTGCCTGTCAGGCCTGGCTCAAAGAAGCTGTAATCGCAGTAGTGATTTATTTGCTTGAACTGTGGGCAAAAGGGTCCGCTTTCTGAAGTATATTCATGAAAATACAACATATTTCTGTTTAGGAAAAAATAATTTTTCAAGATTTTACTACAGTTAAAAGCACCTATTGAATTTAGATATCAGTTTAGTCTGAAGATACAAAAATGTTTTCACAGCAGATAAGTAAACCTTTATTTGGTGTCTATATTGCATGTTTTTTTTCTAAATTTTAAAATATTTAAACATGGTTTTCTTATCTTCTATGCTTTGAGAACATATTAGATCATTTTTCCTATGATTGAGAGTGCAAACAACAGCTGAGAAAACAGGTCAACAAACATATTCAGCCTGCAGGCAAAACATTTTGAATGAAACAAAAATAAAGTTTGATAATATAGAGACAAGCACTATATATGATCCTCTATAAGCCTTCTCCAGAATTTTTCACAGAAATGGGAGGCTGAAAGGATATTAAAAAATCCTATGGAAAGTTTACACTCAAACAATTTCACTAACTTCTAATTACTTTCGATTTACTGCAACAAATTGCTGCCTTGTAACATAAGAAAAGATCACTGAGGACAATGCTAATGCTCATCAGAAAAGTGTCTTCCCTCTAAATCAGAGCAAAGACATGTAAAGCCTAGCAAAGATATATATGGCATAGAAAAAGCTTGAAAATTTCAAATGTGCAACTAAAAGAAACATCATCAATTTCATGTTTTCATCACAGACATTGAACTTCTCCCTAATTTAGCAATCTAAAGGTTGTACACAACATAACTGATATGAAATAACATTTACCTTTAACGCTGAACTATATATGAATTTGTAGTTTTAAATGAGGCTCATTTTTCATATGCAAATGTCAAAGCAAAGCTCAGTTGGTTTCAAAGAATCAATTCAATAAGTGAACACAACTTAAGTATTAACCTCAAGGATGAATTCTGAGCAACATTTGTAAGCGTGTATACAATTTTATTAACTGATACAATTCACGTATTCGTTCATTTTCCCACTTCATAACAAACTATGGTAAGATTAAATTAAATATGTCCATACAAGAAATTGGAGGTATAAAAATTATGTTGCAATGGAGCTTATGTATATTAAACTGTTTCTTCAAAGTCATATCTGTATTTTGTTCTTTTTAAATATGTCAACACAGCAAAGCTTTTAACAGAACATAAAAATGTACAACTAATATGAAAACTATAGAAAAAATGATCAGTCAGCCACCAGTCTATATAGATGATATCATGGGTGGCACTTCAATGCTGGAATAACCAAAAGCAGATCTGCAGCTGAGCCTTCTGCCTGTGCCATGCCATTGCCATTGCACTAAATTGCACTAAGCCCAGGCCAAAGTGCATTTAAACGTCAAACTGCTGAACTTTCAATCCTGTTTGCAGTGCCTCAGGGGATCAGGGATCCTCCTGAGCTGCACCCAGGGTAAATGCTCTCTTCCATCAGTACTCGCTGACTAACTAATGCAGAAAAGGGATCTGTCTACTCTGAGTACACTCAGAGTGAGAATCCCTGTCATCTGGAAATATCTCCCTCCCATTAAATTGACCAGAAGGAATGAGAAGAGAGAGATATAGAAAAGCATGAGCAAAGATAATAAGCTTGTGAAATATTTCGCCCTTTCACCATTTCTCCAAGTGTGACTCTTCCTCTTACCCTCTTTTCCCCTACCTTGCATTTTATTAAACAGTCTTCCTATTCTAAGACTTGGAGATTGAGAGCAAATAATGGAACAAGGATCAGTATTTCAGCTTCCTTGGGCATCTTATGTTCTAATTTCCAGAACTAAGATACCCTGTAGGTGAGCTTCTAAATACATACTTAGCTGCCAAAATAATACATCTGACTTTCAAGTATAGTGACTTAACCTAAGAGCTGTTGAATGTTCAACTCTTTTTCATCAACCTATTCACTTAAATATTTTTCTTTTTAAATCTCAGACTAACCATATGCTTCATTCCATCATTCCTCACAAAAACTCACAGGATAAAGACCACAACCGTACTTGTTCATTGACCAAACAACAACATATCCACCAAGTTTCCAGATTCCTATTCACCCAAGGATTCCAGATGGGGGAAGAAAGAGAAATTCTGACTGTTTCCCATATTTCTTTCATGGAGACAACAGTTAGAGGAGGCTTAGGACTGGATTTTATCTTGAAATGAGGAATGAACACATCTGAAGACTAGAAAGCCCTTTCGGGTTCAAAATTACAGGCACAGTCAGAGAGGGAAAATACACACTTCAAAGCTAGTCATTAGCGGTACTTTGAAGACAATAAACTGTATTTAGTAAGATTTAAAAAATGATTAATGAATTGCTCAACACACTGACTTCCTTGGTTGTTCAGTGTTTGTTTATTAAACAGGAAGTGACCATTTGCCATGGAAAATGAACTTTCTCACACTTTAACTCAAAATGTATTTGTCTATTCAACATCATCTTCTGCATCAAGAGTTTAATGCATGCTTACAGAAGTAAATTTCTAATTGTATTTTAGATGGAAATAGACAAATTAATATAGCTTAATAGTGCACCTGTGGTAAATATCATTACTCATATCTGCTTCTGTGAGCTAAAAATAGCACCACTGAAGCTTTTTTTTTTAAAATAGATTCCATGCACAGGCGAGGGACAAAAAGATGAGGTCTAACAAAACACTGCTCTAAAAGCTGTATTGAGCATCTCCAGTTAGTCTGTGAATCTTTCGTAAATATTCTCATACAGCCAAAGAATTTGAGCTGGCTGATGTAATGGATTAATTTCCTTCAGTAACCACGTGGTTCCAGACACAATCCATCTAAAACATAATTAAAATACATTTGGTAGATTTGAGGCTAAGCTTTTCGAGAACAACAGATTACATTAGAAAGATTTTAATGAGGACAGAGCTGATTAAAATCCTTCTTCCTCTTTTGGATAGGAACTGGGGAATCCTCTGAATGAGGTTAATGTACATTTACTGACCAGAAGAACATGGAAATAAGAATAAAGGAAGGAATAAAATAATCATGGGATTTTTTTTAGCTTTTAGTAGCATAAAACAAATGTGTATACTTTGTATTCACTTCACTAGAGGAAAAGAAAGCTGCTGTTACATATCACTATCACCAGAGCACTATTATCTACATATTATTCCTGTATCACTTCCACAAAATATTGCTGGTTTCATTATGTCAGATATGCTTTAGCATGCATCATCCTCCACAGGCGAACTAAACGCTAAGCACTCAGTGAAACAAAAACTGTTTGGGTAGAAATGTGTCACATTTGTGAAATAATTTACATGAATTGGAATTCACATTAGCAATGTTAAATACCCTCTGATACCTCTAGATGAAAAATGCTGAGTCTTCTGTGGGATGAAGGGATGCTTTTATAATTTTCAAATCTTATTGAGTAAGACAGAAGTAAGGTCCTCCCTATAATCCAAATGTTCTGGGTTCAATTCCCAGCTTTGTCACATATTTTCTATTTCTTTCACTTCAGGCCAATCACAGATAAATTTTCTACTGTCTTCGGCAGATTTGGGGATGTAGCAATACTCAATATTTATTCTCTATCTGCAAACTGTAGAGATATATATATTTTTATTACTATGCTGCATGGATGCATTCATTATCATTTGGCAGGCATCCAGATGCCAGGGTGGCAGAGATCATTTTAATAACCTCAGTGTTAAAGATAAAGCAGTTATAAATTTCAAAACAACCACCTGAATAAATGTCCAGATGTTCTTAAGGATTTATCACCTCAGGGTTCCTGTTACACACTTCTTGCCCGCCACCCCTCCATCCCCCCTCCCGGTACTAGAAACACAGGACACTGGATCTTGGTCTCGAACTATGAACTCAGAAGACCATATTATATTTTTTAAGATCCTATCCTAAGCCATCCACACTTCCCAGAAAGAAAAGGTGAAACACATTACCAAAAATAGAAAACTTCTCTATGTCTTCTTCAAAATCCACGGGAAAA
Organism: Tapera naevia; assembly: GCA_033556795.1. Taxonomy (NCBI): domain Eukaryota; kingdom Metazoa; phylum Chordata; class Aves; order Cuculiformes; family Neomorphidae; genus Tapera; species Tapera naevia. The sequence goes on along the minus strand of JAUMJJ010000034.1, from coordinate 10,162,219 downwards.
GTACAGGCAGTCACAAGAAGTGAGCTAAGACTTCATTTTCACAGATTCATGGTGTTTTAACAATGCCGTCAGGTAATAAATCTTCACTGGCTTACAGTAACAGTTTGATTCCCTATTAGGATAATCACATAGCAAGATGAACATTGCCCACTGTTCACCCAACCATTTTAAGTGCCCCACTGTCATCACATACAATTTCTTGGAACCTGCAGTCTCTACAACCTCTTCAGTTTATGATCATAGATACATACGACACTATAGAATTATTACTTAGCAACCAATGTTGGACCTAGTTGCTGTTTTATTTGAAAATTTTATTAAAAAAAACCTTTTATATATCACTTAGGTAAATTGTCTAATGCTATATATAAAAAGCTTAATACTGTGTTCTTTCTTAAACACTTACACCATGACTCTTGTAAACCGCCACAGTAATATGCTCACTTTGCATTTTAAAATTGAAGGAATCTTTCTAACAGTAAGATTTGGATTAACATGCAGACAATAGCTCTTATGACTATCTAAAAGATGAAATGTTTATTATGGTGGTTAAAAAATAATTCTAAAAAATATTGCTGAGCTTATCTGCAAGCAAATCATAACCAAGAGAATGTATTTCTTAATGTTTATTAGATCACTAAAATTAGGCATAACTGAAATACCAGATGCACACAAACTGTAGAACAAGAAGCAAGTTTATACAGACAACCCAGTTAGAACTGGGATCTTTTAACCATATGTTTCAGACTAGAGCTTAAACATGTCACAATACCGTGAATACATTCTGCTAGCACAAAAATTTAACTTTAGCAACACTTAGAAATATGTCTCAAGGAATGATTTTTTTTCAACAATACAGTTCAAAAAGACAAAAAAATCTAACAGATTAGAAGAGTTAGAACAGCAAACATCTTCAACTACAAAGTTATATTCTAAGAACCATACGCACATACTTAATGCAGTTGTAAATCCAAACGAGTTTATGATGTGCAGGCAGACTCAATGTCAGCGAACCCAGAATCACTTGGTATAAAACTAAACACAAGGGAGTAAACTCAGAGTGACCCAACATGTGACACTGTCACACAAAAAAGTGTGCCCCGTGTGCACTCACAGAGGACTGAACAAGTGAGACTGCCATTAGCAAAGCCTAAGCCCAAGGAAATCACCTGTTCAGAGGGATGGGGTATTCTAGCCTGGTTCAGGACTGCGCTTACCACATTCTGAGAGCCTGCGGGCAGCTCAGAGCACGGGTTGGGTGGGGAACTCGCATCTCTCCGCACAAAGCTGTGCAGTGCAGACACGGACAGAGGGGTCACGGAAAGAACCGCGCAAAACAAGGGAGCAACTCACAGAACTCACAGGTCAGAGCGTGAAAGGAGGAAGGTCAAGAGAAAAACAATTGATTACCTAGGACTCCATCAGCAAACCATCACGCATATCCTTTGGTTTTCTGCCACGAGCTTCTAAATTTCTTGATTCAACAGACTATATGACCTTAAGATACTCCTTATTTTTCGGCATGTTACGTTATACAGAATTATCTCTGTTTTTAAAAAATACAATGAGAATTTTCCCATTAAAAATTAAAGTTCTTCTTTAGTATAAATATTTTACATTCTAAATGGTATTTTACACACTATTTTCAATACTGAAATTTCACAGCCATGAAGACTTAAAGTTATATTATACTTGTATACCTAAAAGCTTCTCTCAATCCAAGTTGCTCAGAGAAATTCCACTTATCCACTTTCATTTAATTAGTGATTCAAATCCTGAACTCATTTATTTTACTTCTGCGGAATCTCACATGCAAAGGGTTTCTTGTAATAAAATACAATAGTAACAGGCAGGTTATTTTTTACTGGGACTACTATATCTTCAAGCAAAGCTAAACCAGTCAAATGCATATGATTTAAAGGCCTAACACAGTACGTAAAGAATAATCCTCAAAATTTTGGGGTTTATTGATTCAAAAGCCATGAATCTTCTGTTTCTCACTTTATTAGGCTATTTACATTTCGTAAGTTTTCGTACCTTTCTCTTTTATATTTATTTAACTTACATCTAAACTTGCCTTGATTTTTGATAGCCCTTTATGAATTGCAGGATTCAGGTTGTGACTTATTTAATCTCCTGCAAGGGAGAAACATGAAAAAACTTGTTGCTTGTTTTTATTGATCTGACGTGTCCTTGTGCAAACCAAATCAAACCACACTGGCCCTTAATTTCAGTCTTTTATATTGGGTCATTCAGAGAGTCTTCATTCTTAGTATGGCAAGTGATTATCACACCTTTTTGAATATGTAAGATTTTTAACATGGAACACCAAATAGCAATAAATAGCAACGTGAGTTAGGAAAAGTATAATCTGGGGTAAAATTTGGCATATATGCGTAGTCCAGCGATGTTACAAAAATAGTATTGACTTCCACTTTGTTTTTATTCCTTATTTTCCCCTTTTTTTGTTTGCTTTCTCTATGAATGCATGCTGTGACATATACTTACTTCCCTTCGTTTCCAAGCTCACTAATCAGTTTGAACTACATACTCGTACTTCAATGAGGCACTTAAGGAGATGGAGTGAACATTTTTCAATTCAGAAACTTCCAATGAGCTTCTGTTTTAGTAGACAAAGGTCAAAATACAAAATTGCCTAATGAAAGACAGGCAGATTTCTGACATCCCAGAGAATAAAGAAGTTGCTTCTTTACATTTCACTTCAGAGGCAATTTCATATGCAACCTGTCCTTCTATGCAATTTATGAGGGGAAAAGCCCAGCCTACACAAACAAAATAAAAGTCCTGATTATTTCAATAACTACCGAGTACTATTACCAGTATTTTTAGTAGTTATCTTGCTCAAGGTAAATGATGTGCCATTCAGGATACCTCTGACTATGGCCATTTAGACGATCCCTTCCAGAGTTACTAGCAGTATTTAGCTAGAACCAAGCAATGGCTGGGTTTGGGATTTTTTTAATAGTATTGCTAATGAGGCATATACGCAGTGCAACCAAAAAAGGGGGCTGAAATGCAGCAGTCAGCCTTTAGCAAATCTGATCTCTACAAAAGGAAGAGCTCCAAGCATTGTCTTTCTAGAAACTGTACATGATGTTTCAAGTTTATTTCCTTTAAAAGTAGAGAATTATGTTTTGCAATTTCTTCTAGTAATAGAACTGGAGAGATAAAGGAGAGCTATAAGTAGCTGTTCACATAATTAAAAATTTTCATAAATAATCCCTCAGCCTGCTATGCAGCTGAACTTTCCTACAAAGTCTGAAAGAGAATTATATTCCTTCCACCAAGCACTGTGGGAAGGTTCAAGGGCATTATTCTCTATTCAGCGTCAGAGGTGCACTGAATTAGACCCCAATCTGTAAATTAATTTATATATCTAATACGTCATACAGACTTTCTGTTCCTTGGAATTATTTGCTGGAAAAATTTTAGCCTTTGAGACTATTAAAATTTGTATGGAGTTATTTTGATACCAGCATTTTTTCAGTATAAAGTCCCTTTGCTGATAAATGAGGTTTAGCAGTTTGGGATGATGAGCTGAGCCCCGCTACTCCTGTGCTTTGAGAATCTCCACTGCTCAGCACAAAAGCTAAAAGGCTATAGAAATTCCCATGTATGCATGAAGTTGGGTTTTTTTTCCTCAAATAAAGCAAAAAGAGCAAAGCCATACCACTAAGCGGAAGCACCAAAAATCTCTCTCTCACCCGAGAGATCCCAAGTCAAGGTCCTGAACAGATTAATTTAGGCTGCACTTGGACCTACATTTCCTTTGACAGAGAACCATGTACAAGCTTCTGTATTGCTGCAGGGATGGATTTTTTCTCTACCTGGCATTATTACGAATAATTAAACATTATTGAATGTTACTTACCCACAGCACAGGCGAGTAAGGTTAAAACTCCAGATCTAATGAATAGTTAATTACTAATACAATGTGGCACACTTACAAATGAGCGTATTTCAAAGAAGGCAAAGCAGAGTAGAGCATATTCAACACCAGGGCTTGAATCAGGAAGGGTAGGAATTTGAATCCTGGCTTTCTATATCTGTACTTATAGGCCTTTATTTTCGGTGAGAAGTCTTAACACTGACAAAACTGGCAGTGTATTCCTGAAGAGGGCTGGATAAACGTTCCCGATCTTAGAAGCAGAAGCAACAATTTTTCTTTTCCTCAACACATTCCAAACATCACTGATGATTTGAACGGCAAAAATTAGATACCTTCTGGGAAGGCTGACTGACAAAAGGAGATATACATTTCAGATTGACACAAACAACTATCAGCGCTTATAAATAAATTAAACAGAAAACAAACTGAACTCAGAACAATCTCTAATTTCAAATAAACACGTAGCAAGTGCTAACGCAGGTCACACAAACAACAAAGTAGGTCTAGTCTGAACACCAGAGAAACGGCATCTTTCTAGAGAACACAAAAGATTTCACAAGTACATAAGCAAGAAGAGAGTGTGTTCCTGACTGGTAGTTGACAACCAGACCTCACTAATATCAGAACTCCTGATATCTCATGGAAAAAAAAAAAAAATAAAAAGACAAAAGAACACACACATGATACCAACATAAGGTTTTGTATTTAATATTTTGGAAATCACATCGAGCTTAATACACTAGAAGTCCACTGGTATGGCACTTGCGCTGATGACACAAAACTGCACATTTCTGCAATTTTTTTATATGTGTTTTTCACTAAGACCAAATTAAAATTGTACATTTCCATACAATAAATACAGTCTGGCTAGTTTCCTCTCCTCTTTGCTACCCATTCTTCATTAAAATTCAGACAATAGAGACTTTCAATAAAAACTGAGAAGGAAAAGAATTGACAACCACTGGTTTTGCTGACAACTACCCATCTTATCCTAGAAAACTGTTTGTCCTCCCCTATGATACACATTAGCCTCCCTGTGCAGAGAGAGGATCTATCTCTGAATTGTACAGTGCCCATAACTGATTTCTCAAGAACTGATTTTTAATCAAAGAAACATTTACAACATTCTGCTGTTTTTATAGGAGAGTCTGCTTTTTTCATTACATAATCTCTATGCGCACATTTAAGCTCTTTATAATACAAAAGGAATACAATTTGTCACTTTAAAAATAAATCATTAGGAAAAAGGTCATGTAAAAACACGATAGGCAAGAAATGCAGTGAAATGCAATAAGCAATACCCAGAGAATGTGCTACTGTGAATTCCCCAGCACTTTGCTATCATCAATTCACAAGCGCTTATCTCTCACCCTGTGTTAATCAAGGCCTCTGACACTGACTCTGCAGAACGCACTGATAATAACAATAAAAAGGTTTGGTGCTCAGTCCTGTGTTTGCTGTTGTGTTTTCGTGACGGTACGACACACTCCGCTTCCCATGATGGTTGGGGTTAAACAGCCAACATTAGATGCAACTTTCAATGTGCTGTTTGAACTGTTCAACTGTAAAATAAACACTGCTTAGCACATTTTAAATAAATACTAAAGAATTAGAGAGCACATGGTAGAAACATAATCTCATAATCCTCCTAGCATGTCCGCTGTTTATGGGAATACAGACAGGTGGTTTGGGCTGGGACCAATCACTACCATCAGATCCAGCCTTGAAATACATGCAGGCCCTAAATTTAAAAAAACAATGCATAATCACATTCTGCCTGAAGCTGCTGTGTCCAGTCAGGCTGTTCACGATAGTCTGCTAACTGACGAAGGCAAGATGTGCATAAACCCAACCTGGATATGTAACAAATAAAAGATGCAGTTCTTTTGTCTAGAACCCCTTTTAAAGAGAATAAGCATTTTCCTGCTTTCTGTTTGGAAAAGGTGCAGAATAGACAACAGACAGCTATATCCAGATGTCAGCCTGTAGGATGACACAGCTTGGCTTCATTAATCATTATTTTTTTGCAATCCACCAATGTTGCAGTTTTGCAGCTCTTTCTAGAAAGCATAAGCAGCTACTTGGTGTGACGCACCAACACCACACACGTGTCCCTAAAACTTGATACGCAGTAGCTAAAGAAAACTGGTTGTTCCCAAAACAAACACACAACAAATGGATATATCAATCCTTGCTTTGAATATCTTGACACAGCCTAATTTTATTTCGTTCAAAATAATGGCAAACTATGAATGCAACCCAGCTCAGTTTTCTGTTGATATTTAAAACTTTTTTGAGGTGTTTTGTGATCCATTAGCTATTGCCTATCATAATACTGGGTGTGCTGTGCACAAATGCATGCATAAGGAAAAAGTGCAGGTAATCTATGTTCTTTTTACTCGACACCAGCAGATTGTACCACAGCTCAGAAAAAGCAATCTTGGAAAATATTTAAGTCTGGATGATTTTATATCATAAATATACTATAAGTAGAGCTCCTAGGTGATCTTTCAACTGGAGGTATTATTTCCAATTAAATGGAAACTAACACCTGCAGTCTTGAAAATAAATAAATTAATTTCTTCCATAAGGACTCTAATTCCACTTCTACGCATATACTCCACAATATCTGGTTTCTCACAATTGCCAGCAAGATTTCTACAGTAGGTCTAGCTGATCCTTCTTAAAAATAAAAAAATTCTCCTTCTGTATTTTTCTTTTCTTTTTTTTTTTAATTTCTTTATTTAACAAATCCCCAAATTACATGTCAGGACACTGCAAACAGATTGTTACATGTGCTAGTTCATTTTGACAGCTGTTTTTTGCTAGCTACAGTAAATACTGATGGTAGGAGCCTCTCAGAAGCAGAGTAACTAGTGAGAATGAGAGCAGGATTCATACTACAAGGGAAATTTTAGTCACTGTTAAATCCTGGAGGAAATTTAAAATTAAAGCCTTAGAATTTTTTATGTTTTTTTTCAAAGGAAAATTATTTCCTCACTCTTGTACAACTCCACTTATGCTATTCATTATCAGGGCTTCACTTACTTTAAAAGTTTCCAACTTCATGAATCATCCCTTTAATCCCTTTCTGTTTTGGTTTTTTTTTTTGTATTTTTTAAATCTAATGGCACAGGAAGAAAACAGGAGTGGGAAGAAGGAAAAGAAACAGGACAACTTATACAGGGTTCCTTTTCAAACTAAGCTTTAGGATATGTGTGGATGGGGAGAGAGCAGAGAGGGCAGTGATATTAGGGGAAGTTCTGGGAAGAAGTTTTCAGTATAATAGTTGTCTTTTAAGTGATGAAGTTCACGATCTTTTCTGTACTGAATCTAGCAATGTTTTCTCTTTGCATCAGTAGCGTACTTTCAAATCCACACTGTGTCTCCTTCAGTACGATTTTGCTCAAACCTTACACTATCTGGAATATTTGGGTCAACGTTTGCCTTGCAATTTTTAAAACTCATGCTGCTTTCTCCATCCCTTGTCAACTCTCCAAAAGTACAGGAAAAGAAAAAAATATGAAACTGTACTATATTTTGCAGAGGCAATGAGCCCCCCTCCTCCCAGTACAAGGAAAACAAGCCTTTAGGCATTAACAGCAACATTTTTAAGGGTTTTTAAAAGCTTTTTTTTTTCCCCCTCTTTACTCTTATTTCATCCCCAGAATGTTTTATGTGGAAAGAATTATGATCTACCCAATGAACTTTCCAGTGCTAGTGAGGTAACATTTAAATATGGTTCTAATAACAAATAGATTGCTTTCTATTTCACAACATGGCAGAAGACCAAAACAATAACCAAGTCTTAAGAACCCAAGAATATTCTGTGTTTAATGTTTCTTTGATAAAACTAACTACTGCAGCATGCATGAAAGAGTATGAAATAAGGACATGAGCTCATAAATGGGTGAATTTGGTCACAGAAGTATATTAAAGTTAATGGCGTGCATGTAGGAAAAAGCAAAATGCATACTCTAAGAGAGTCTCTGTTTTTTCACCTTCCTTAAGATTCATTAAGTGACTCTAAGACTGTTTACTTTTTACAAAGCCTTTGATATTTCACTGGTATTTTAAAAAATAACTACATGACATGGGAGTACAAGTCCTATTGATTTTTCCAATAAACTGCTTCCAGATTACTTGTATGCTTCTGAAATTCCAACCCTCCATTTTGTTCCAGTCAAACATATACAAAAGCTTTTGTGCTGCAAATACCATATGTGCCACCTAGGACAAGCAGCGATTCAAAAGAAGGGGAGAGGTGAATCACACTAAGGGTACCCCCAGAATGGAGAATGTGAGAAGCTCATCTCACAGGTGAAGGCTGCTCATAAATGAAGTGTTTAACTGCAAAGACCAAAAGCGTAGTTCCTACATTCTCTTCCAAAAGGAAATTTTATGACAAGAGATCCCACAGAAATCCAAAGAAGCTTCCCTAAACACCATACACCTAAATGAATCATGTCCTAGTCTCTCCTAGTCCTCTTCAGCCAAAGTCACGGACTTTTCCAGAAATACTTGAACAGTATTTTGGATGGCAAAAATGGCTGAAATTTTATTGATGCAACAATTCAGTAAATACATATGTGAATGCATCTTTTTTTTTTTCTAGTTCTGGATCTCTGATTCTCAGTACTGCTTTGTACCAAATCCTCATTTCTGCAGTCTGAAAATGTCTGGAAACCTGGGAATTACTTGTCTCCTATTTCTTAAATGCATCCCAACGGACTCTGAAATAGTCTGAACCAAATTTACTGCTTCAAACTTAGCTATTAAACACTTTAACATATAAAAAATTAAATTTCAAAGAAAGTGAGTTTCATGCTTATATACAGGTGAGCCTTCACTAATACAAAGCTCAGTATTTCAGAAATGATGAATCATATCTTTCACCCTATTTAGTATTCAGCTTTACTGTTCTAATAGCAAAACATGGACTTGAAGTATTTCAAGAAGGTGGAAGGAAAATGGGAAAAGGGGATATGGGTGGTGTGGCAGCACTAAGTATCAACAACATAGTTCATCTAGTGAAGTCCATATTGTTGCTCATCCTGAAATCACAGGTCATTTCAGCCCCAGTATTAGAAGAAAAAAGAGTAAAATGCAGACCATTTACCTCTACATTGCACAAGCTGAGCACAGTTTTGCTCTCAATATGCAGCAGTCCTTTACTCCTCAACTAAAGCATGGCTACGGACACACTGCATTAAAGAGTACATGCCAGCAATTAGCATAAACTAGTCCTATTAATGAAAGCAATTTTAAAACTATTAACATTATCACTATAATAGATAGAACGGGGATGAAAATGCTTAATAATTTAGATAACACATTGGAATAAACAATTTTCAATTGTTTTTTCAGGTGGAAATATATATTGGAATGCTCTTTACTGTATGTTTGGATGAGAAGCTTCATTACTACATATTGGTATAATTACAAATCCATACCTTTTTACTACAATGATGAGAAATATAACAGCTGGATTTTCACATGATCTACTGCTACAACTAGGCCTGAAAGAGAAATGCAACTTCACACTGTCAAAAATAATACTGCAAGCACAGTAGCACAATTATTTTAATAACTTGAAACTGTCTGTTTCACTGGTATAGGAAATGTACTGATAGATTGCTAAGTTAGTTTACTTTACAAGTACATTGAGATAAGATTTACTTCCCTTTCAATTTGTTTTCTCCAGAAAATATTTATATTATAAGTTTGCAATTGGCAATGTGTAAAAGTAGAAAATGGGGTGGGTTTTTTTTCATTTACAGCAAGAAAGCTGGAGTGAAGGGGCAATGTCACACTCTTGGGTGTTGGTATTTCACCAGAGAGATCACAAAGGAATCCTTTCTCTAGAAATAATTTCAGATCTTCATCAAGAATCAGTGTATGTTTTCTTGTTTACCTCTAACAGATCAAGCTTAAGCCACTGATGCAAGCAGGATCATGATCTCAACAGGCCAGTTGCTTTATTTTGTAGAGCAAGTCACACAGCTTCTCCAGTGGTGGCGAAGAGCAAAAAAGAACATTAAACAAAATACAACCAGTTAGGGAAACCTGAACAGTGACATTATACTTAATAGGTTGGAAATATCAGTGCAGTTCTGAAAGCAGCAATGCTTCAGCAAATTATCGGAACTTGTAAAAGTGGAAGGATAAGAAAAAATGGCACTGCAAATGAGAAAGATTCAGCGAGATAAAAAAGTGGTTTGGGGACTTAGCTCAAAGATGATGATCATTAGTAAACCCCACAAGGTGGAGAACTGTATCATCAGTGCCTGGCCCCTAAAGCTCCAGAATGCCAAGGAGAGGTCTCATTTGGAAAGTAAAAAACTGAAAATGCACAGTTTTGTTGAGATTTATGTTTGGAAGACAAATGTAAGTTCCCTGAATTATACCCTGTTTTCTTGTATTCTAAGTGGATATTATTACAAGCAAAACATTTTATCAGATTAGACAGAACAGTGAGTTTGATGTAAATATTTCCCAAGTGTGCAATCAAACAATTTTTCAACAGATACTTGGTTCTATTAAGTTATATTTGATACAAAACTCTAAGTGTAATAGATATTTTCATAGTTCAAGGCAAAATTGTATGCAACTTCCTTTATAATAATTTCTAATTTTTACAAGTTTGGTTTTTTTTCACTTTCAGGATTAATTTCATTGGGCTCAGCTCAAATTTTAAAAATCTATCCAACAGGGATTTGGTTTTTTTTAATTCTTCCTTTTTTTCTTTTTTTTCTGCAGAAAAAAATCAGCCTGTAGGTGTATATTTAAATAAGGCAAATTAACTTACCTCTTAGGAGATATACATAATAAAATTTCAAAGCAATGGTAGTGTGTGAAAAGGGGAAAAGAAAACGAGGAAAATTATCTGTTCCTCAAAAGTAGCAGATTTTAGAGGCTATTAAAGTATTAAAATTATTAAAGTACTAAAAGTAGCCATTATGTAACTACCAATTTGTATATTGGTTGTTTTCAATACAGATAATTCCTGTATTTTTATCATTTCATATTCTCTCTTACTAACTGGGAGCCTTTCCAGTCAAACTGGAAACACAGAATGAAAAGGACAGTCTCTGCCCTGAAGACCTGTCTGTTCAAAGATGAGGCACGAGACAACTGATGGAAAGAAGCCAAGGAGAATATGAAAACAACAAGATAGAGGTAGTCAGCATGACAGGCACAGCAGTCGCCTCGCTGTTGTCAAGCTCTTTTTAGAGACAAATGGTATATTAAGGAAAGAAATAATGGAGAAATGGGGTAGTGGATGTTTTTATGTGACGATGCAAGTCCTTCCCAAGCTAAAAGGAGGAAACATACTTAGCACGCAAATATGTGGGTGACAAAATCCTTAACAACATGGGCTGTTAGAAACAGGATGCAATGAGATGATATCACACAAACAATACATATGTTGGGGAAGGTCTTTAACAGGAAAGCATCATTAACAGAAAAAATCATTACTTTATTCTGACATAACAGAGAAAGGAAAGGCCATGATAGAGGTTAACTGAGAGTAGGCAAAATGCTATAAGTCACAAGTTAAGAAAATATTTCAGCAGCAGCTCTGAAGAGATGTAGATCAGAAAATATGGCATCTGCCAAGACCAGAAAATAGAATATCATGTTATTGGGATAGGAAATGTTACGACTTGTAGATTTGCGCATGGCTAACAAAAGCTGTATTTTAGAGCTGTCACATAAGAAGAAAATCATATAATAAGAAAGCAAATTCTCAAACTGAGAATGAAATCGAGGTTATAGGTCAAACAACAGAAAACAGATGACGCCGCCCACAGCAACCAGCAAGGCTGTACCCTGTGCTAATGGAGAGGAAATAGAAAGCTCTGCTTTAGCCCCTTTGAAATGGCAACCAGTGCCAGGTAAAAAGCAAGCGTCTCCTGAAAACAACACCACTGTTTAAAAGGACACCAAGAAAGAAACAACACTGCTATCAATGTGTTTATTGTTTCTCACAAAAACACCTTTCAAAGAAAGAAGCAGTTACAGTTGTTACTGATAAACGCTAGCTGGACCATTACGGATACAGGAGGGCAGGCTGCTTCTTTTAATACTTTTTATGGAGACTCCAAGTGTGCAAAGCAGTTCCTCTCCACCCCTACTTTAACTCAGTTACACCACCTTTATGCTTTTCAAAATACCATGATATCTCCAAGCTAACTCTTTCTCAAGCTGAAGAGGACAGGGTTCAGCATCCTTATCATTCTTTGAAAAGAATCAAGAGAACTGACTACTTCTGTGGGGTATGAAGTTATTCTCAGGCTCATGATCACAATCTCCAAAGCACTGCTCCACTCTGCTTCTCAGGACAGGCAGTTTTAATTCCAGGAATCCAAGTAAACTTGAGAAGATAACATCATAAATGTTATTTGTCAAAAAAAAATCATAAATATCTCATAAAAAACAGGACACCTGAGGCAGTTAGGTAACAGATTTTAAGAGGTGAATAAATCAAACAAATGTCATCCCCCCAGATTGTTTTTCTTACGCTTTGGAAGTACTTAGGCTTCATTTACACACAACACTAAAGGAAAGAAAAAAGAAAGAGAGAAGGAGAAAAAGAGGCACTTCCTATGATGCCTTTTAATAAAGTAAAGATTAACTTAAACAAACTCTCCTTTTGGGAAATATGCGGAGATTGCACTGTGTGTAAGAATGGACTGAAAAGGGAGAGGGATAAGATGGACAAATGACAGACAGCTGGGATTAACTTGTTCACATGGGGAACGAACAAGTGCCAGTCTAGTCTTCTCTGTCTATCTACAGTTCTGACTCCAGGTCAAGTCTAACTTTACCTTCAGGAGAGTTTAAAAGAAAATCTCTGTTCACAAGACATACGAAATCAAATGTTCATGCAGGTTCTACCAGAATTGCACATACTTGCCTAGTAAAAAACATTAAGCACTTAGGAATTAAACATTAATTTGAAAACACCGAAAGAATAAATCATCGTGCTTTTAAACCCACACAATTTTGTGCTTCTGTAAACACACACCCACACTTTTCTGTACATATAAGAAATTCTCATTAAATTAAATCTCATCTCATTTGCGAAGCTTGCAATGGCACCACAAACAAAGAGAAAGGTATTATGGAAAGAACATGAATAATTTAGGAACAACAGAACATGTTGTCTTAAGAGTTGCCAAAAAAAACATGAGAGTCAATTTTGAAACTGAAAGAACTATTTAAAAAAATGTGTTCTTATCTACCTAGAACAAGCACACTGCCAGCCTGAAACTAGATTTGTAGGTGTTTCTGTCTGTATACAAGTACAAGTAGATATTCTAAAGACCTGAATCTAGGCATTTGTCTTATCATAAGAGGTAATTATAGATATGCTTGCTACAACACTTCTATATTATCTTCCCACACAAAGGGAAAGGATCCTCCACGCTTTCCATCTTCATTGCAAGACATTTTTTAAGATGCCTTTTCACACTGTGGGTTGAAAGAAGTGACTTTTGCAGTGTGCTCAGTTCTTTGGAAATAATCTGAAAATTACAAGTGGGTTTTGAAAAAAATATTTCTTTAATAAAACATTACATCAAAATACAAATATGAAGAAAATCTCTGCATTTGAAATATTCATTATCCAGGTAGAGATTTAAGGTTAAGCACAAGCACCACATGAGAACTTATACTGTTTTATTTCCTCCACGTGTATGTTTTTGCTACCTGCTACTATGCTCCCTCATTTTTCACTTCATGCATGATCCTGTACTCTTCTATTTGTTATGTTATATTTGCTCCTTCTTAACAAGGACCTTTCATAACAAAGAAATCCAATCTATTTGTCAAGCCAAGTTGACCAGAAGCTTTTTGTGCTTACATTTGACTCCTAGACAACTGCCCATCCTCTCTCACATACTCACTAACCACATGACCTCCATCAACACACATGACTACCTACAGAAGAAAAAAAGTCACATAGTCTTTATGCCAGACAGCACGTGTGATTATTTACAGCTTTCTGTTTCAACACAATTACTTTGTTAAGGCCACTATGATTTCCATTATTAGACCAGCTATCTATATCTTCCAAGTTTTATTTGCTCTACCTCTGGCAGGAAATTATACTGAGAATTGATATTTAGAAGCTATTCAATGAATAGCAAAGAATTTAGATGTAAGATAAACAAATAACAGGACAACTGTAAAGATGACCAATAACTTTCCTAAGTGAAATTCACTCAAATCTCATAAGTAAACAAATAGAAATTATGATTATTATCACTAGCATTTAATACCTGTGAAAGAATAAGCCTTACTTCAGAGTGGAAGAAGTTTGACAAATAGATTAATTTTCTATTTTGGAAATGAATGCAGATAGTTCTTAGTTGCAATGAAAGCTGTAAGAGTCCCATATTACCTAAAAATGAAATTGTCACTTGAGCTCCATGCTCCTGAACCTTCCTGGACCAAGATGTAAGTTTTGGGGACTTAGTAGATTTATCTGAAAGAATTAAGAGCCTAAGACATAAATCTCAGAGATTCAAGAACATAGCTGATCAAAGACAATATCAAGCGGTCTGAGGCTAAAATCTTAAACTCAAGCTAAAAGGCCTTTATGTTCCTTGACATCCCTAAATTGAACTGGTCTTGCAAGTACTTTTTTTTCCAGGATAGAGGGCAGGCTGTTTGGTTTTTTATCCATTAAATACCGTGGCAAGTGTAACTTTCAACCATATAGCAACAAAACTGCTCCATGAGGATGCATAAACCAAGCCCAGAGTTTGCAGAACAATAAAGGCAAACCAGTTCCAAACAGCTGCACCTACTCATATTGACTGAAAATAACAGCACTGCTCAGGTGTAGGTGAAGGGCAGTTATACAATGAAAAGATTAATTTAAGCACAGAAACATCATTAAAGTTGCAGCACAGTCTGATTTATGGCTCCAAGAGGTATTATGTAGGGCTGGCAGTTTAGAAAATACATATTGTTACTTGTAAATTGAGAATAGTTTATATGAAAGTCACTGAAATACAGAAATGAAATTCTAAAATATCATGGTTACTGATCTAATTCTCAGTTTTGAATTTTCATTCTGTGAATACTGTACTCATTGAAGGAAAGGCTTGCACACAGAGATGCAAGAAGAGTAGAGGAGAACAGAAAGTTCCTAACCAGAAATGGTGCTTGGATTTTGACCAGACTCAAGAGGCTTAAAGCTAATTTAACATTTCTTCCTAGATATCTTCAAAGCGTGTGCGAACACCAGAAATGCATGTCATCCCAGCCGCACTTGTGAACCAAATGTGCTTTCTCCATACACCTCCAAAGTTAATATAGGCTATAATAAAACTGGTGTCTTCTGTAACAAGATGAAATCTGAAAGCAATAGCAGTGGATCAAAAAAAAATTTTAGATAACTCAAGCATCATCAGTAAAACAGTTTTTGTCATTCTTTAATTCCTCTCCAAAGACTGAGGAAGAAAACAAAGCTTCCAGAAAGCACAATCAAAATAATGCCAGTGATAAATTAAATTTTGAATTTATTCCTGTAAAGCATTAACAATGCACAAGATTTCATTTAAAGTTATGAAGAACATGACCAATCTCCAGTCTTTTTCAAAGAAATTAAGCAATAATTTTATTCTAAGTGAATGTTCCAGAGGGTAAATGACTTCTGCAGTGCAATAAATGGTACAGCAAATTGAGGAGTAAATTTTAAAAGTAGGAGCAATTTTCCTTCCATAACCTTCACTTGAAAGAACATTATTGCTATTTTATTAAATAGACTAAATGAAAAATAAATTAGTTGGCATTTTATGGGATTTAAATACACTTAATATCACAGTAAGATATGTGGATTTAAATGGCAGCTCTCTAAATTATACTTCATTGGCAGCAAAGAATACACAGACCATTTCAAAGAAATAATCAAGCAACATGACGGGGTATTTACTGTTGTTTCCTAGAGGACCCATAAACAGTATCAAAAGATCTATTCTGTCTCTGCTTATGCACCTTAATATTCAAGATCTTACTTCATATGAATCCAAGATTTTGCTGGGTTTTGCTCCCCTGCTAAAAAAATTGTGGCAAAATCTAATACCTTCAGGACATGCAGTCTGTACAATGGATGGGTGGAAGAAACCGTTACATAAATCTTGCATAGCAATCTAATGCAAAAGAAGAAGCCAAAAGAAGAACATACCACTGATGTGCCAAAAAAAGTTGGTGAGCAAGGTTATTTTCTTAATACTAGGAGAGAGATTCAGTTCTCAGAAAATATGGAAGGAGTTTTTAATGTTACAACATGTTCTACAATATAACAGAAAATAATTAGGAAAACAGGTCTTACACTGAAACTGCACAACACAATAACTTGTGGGTTTTTGCCAACTTGCATAGTGGGAATGTCAAAATTAAAGACTTGTTTCATTACAAGAACAATGTCTGTCATGTTTACTTAACTTGTAGGTGACAGGAGTATTCATGTTTCCATGAATACTGAGTTTGACTGAGTTTATTTTCATGATGTAGCTAATAAATTTACATAAAACAGTGAAAAGGTATGGGGCTGCCTGCTAAACCTAAACCTTAAAGGAAGTTGTTGCCTATGCAGAAAGAGAAAAGCAATTGAAAAAAAAAAAATGTTACCATTGTACAGTATTATTTTTCATCAGCCTGTACTTGAGTCCTTGAGGATTTTTTGAGCTGTTATCTGGCTGAAAGTTGACTCTAGGACTTTCCGAGGTCGATGGCAAAGCTGAGTCCTCGAGTGAAGAGCTGTGTGGCCAGGCATAGTTTGCCTTTAGCATGTGTGAATACAGAGTGCAGTGTCACGGTGTTTTACTTTCTCACATAACCCTCACTGCATTTCTTTACAATTCAAGACCGCCACTTTCCTTCTATTTTGTATATTTGCTTAGCTGAAATGTTTCATATGATGCTTCACAGAGTTGCATAAATATGAATAGTTATTATTTGAGCTGCACACAGTGAAAAGGCATATCCAGAACCATGTGCAGGAACACTCACTGCTGATTAAAAATCTGTAACTCTAACTACTCTTAGCATTTTTCCATGATGGTGCTATGAGTTTCTTGTTAGCTCCCATCAGGATGTTCAGGCTACATTTGGTACAGTCCCAATTTTGACACACGGAGAAGATCTTTACCATTTTATGCAGACTGAAGGCCACCGTTTTTGACATATATAATGTTTTCTCAGTATCTATGTATCAAAGAAGAACGTTCCCAGCAACGAAAACAAATATTAAAAAAAACCAAGAGTGCAACATGCTTTTTCTAATTTTAAGGAGAAAGCACAGATCTAGTATCACTCTTTCCACTCTTCCCTGTTACTTTCAATTCACTGGACATTGCATTCTCAAAAAAAAAAAAATAGTGCCACACCTGCTGGGGGCATAGGTTTCTCTAGCCCTCTGCTACCTAAATATTCATCTTCCTCACCCACAGTCTGAGTTTCACAAGCTGAACTAGAACCTTTTCTGCAAAATCAAACAGTACCTTTGGAGAGAGGGACGAGAGGAGAAAGTGAGAGAAACTTGTATTATCACCTCTTTCAACCTAAAGCCTCTCGAGATACCATAATGTTCAAGAAGGCCCTCTGAATCTGACAGGAGCCTCTTCATAAATCAGAGGTCTATCACAGGCCTTTTGAATTAATGCACTTGAGGCATAGAAAATGAGTAATATCTAGAAAAATTTTGAGACTTCTTTGGACTTTCAGTTCAGAAAATTGTATTATCAGTAACAGTTTCAAACTTAAATTCACTCTTTTAAGTCTACACTAGGCTAATAGAACCATTTCCAATTTCTCTGATACAGTCTGCTCAGAACCATCCCGTACAAACCAAAACCCACTCCAAATCCTTCAGTTCAGACTTGACCTGAGCTTCACAAATGTATCTTAGACATCGTTTGAAGTCTGTCACAATACTTTCCAAGCTTGTTACAAAAATCATACGTATGTCAGGAAGAAGTTTAATTCTGTGATACAGCTGTAGTAAAGTATAGACATAAAGCTTTTTAAAGAGGCACATATTTTTAAGATTGTTATAGTTTAAGCAAACATTTGTTTTTTAAAATTGCAAAGAGAAGTTTTGGAGTAAAACAAGAAGCCTTCAATATAGATAGTACTTTGCATATGAATGCAACAAGCTGTCCCGTATCCTTCAGAATCTCCACGATCTGCTGTGCCAAGGGCAGGTTTTCCCTATGACGAGACAAAGTTTACAGTAGCAGATGTCTCACCCTTCTAGTCCAAATTAATCTGGCATAGTGAGTAAAGGATGCAGTCTGAGGAATAAAAAGAGTTTCTAAGGCAGTTTTATAATACACAAGCTGTGTTGTAGATTTTCTTTTTTTTTATTTGGGTACCTTCCTCTTTTAAATAGATCTCTCTTCAGGATCAATTCTTGCCTATGATTCTCAAAAGCTACTAGTTAAGAAATTATGGTCAAACTCAGAGTTACTTGAGTTACTTGCAGAAAAAGTATTATTTATTGACATATGCAAACTAATACCGTGAAATTATAAAGCTATCTTAAATCATGGTCAGATTTTGTTACACTGAACTTGGTCATTCCTCCCTTCTATTCTTTAGTCCTAATTACTGTGTTTTCCTTTTAACAGGACCATAAGAATAGAGAGCCCGTTCATAGGCAAAGGCACAGGTTAGACACAGAACAGAACAGATAATGACAGCTCATTTCTGCTAGGGACCTTTTGTGCTATTACAAACAAATAAATCACTACCAGCATAAAAAAAAAAAAAAAACAAAAAAAAAAAACCAAAAACATTTGCTTCTTCCAGATCAAAATGGTCACAGAAAACCTACAAGCTGTTGGGAGTTATGTAAATAACACAGCCGATATATTTCTTCAAACATAGACAAAAGTAAGTAAATAAATTGTCTTTGTTTTTTTAACTGTTCTGTGTTATTTCAGCTTCTTGAAGCCAAAAATGAACATGTATCCCCATTCTAAATGGCAATAATTAAATACCCCACCAGAAAGGTACTTGTCTATTTGATCTTCGCATAGAACTGAAGAAATGCATCACAAAATACATTCTTGATAAAATCTTCACCTCAAATGTATATCAATGACAATGGCAAAACTAAATTTTAAAAGTTTCTCCAAAAACACCCTAACAAATATGGCTTTATGCTACAATATTACCAAGTGGGTTGAGTTGCATCAAAGAGGTAAAAGTTTGAATGTTCAGTAGAAAGGAAATAGCTGCAAACAGACAAAAAGCAAGATGCTAGGTAGACAAGTCATTTGCTTTATCGTTCAAGAGCCATCTATTTTGAAAACTAAACTGCGTTAAAAGATCACTTGAGTTTGATTCATTATTTGTCACTTTTGATACTAAGCAGCAGACCAATAAATAAGTGACTTTGAGTGACAGTAAACCAAGAATTTCAAGTAAATTAGAGGAAAATAATCTGTACAGATATGAGTCAAAACAGATACTGAAATCTGATCTTTCTCTGTTCTCATACAAAAGTACGATGTAATTTAATATTGTAATGACAACTTAGAACTAAACTGAGTAGGCTCAGGAGGATCTTACTACCTCTGCATCTGTCGCTGAATCGAAGTGCTACTGTACTGCTGACTCCTGCCTAGCAGTTTTATACTCCAGAAAAAATTGATGAATACTGAAAAAGATTCAAAAGTTAACCTCAAGCACCGAGCCTAAAGAACGAGAGAAGTATGTCATAAAAAGGAACGGTAACCTGTTTCATTGATCGAAAGGAACATGAAGGAGTGACTTGATTACAGTCTTTAAGAACTACATGAAGCAGAAAAAATTCATAATGGAAGAATCAGAAATGAATGGCCAAAACCTGAACTAAGATTAATATAGTCTAAAAATACGGAGGATATTTTTAACACTGGAGGCAATGAACCATTGAAGCACCTTATCATGGGCTGACATCAGCTCTGCAGCATTAGAAACATTAACATTAAGCTCAGTGCTTTCCGGAAAGGACAGTTCTATAGTTCAGCAAAGGCTCCTCAAAGAAAGGTCTCTATTGAAACAGCAATAATGGCTCCTCACAACCTGCAACACTGAATCTGGAGAAAAGATCGGGAGGTGCAGGGGAAAAAAAACTGCAGTGAACAGGTCATGATTCGGTGACACATCCTACACACTGAAACCTCACAGTAGGTTAGATGATAAGAACATACGATACGTTCAGTTTCCAGCAGATAATACAAACTGTTATAGCATCCACTTCTTAATTGTTTTATTTGAATGTATTTCAAATTCAGTGGCATCCTGAATGATTCTTATCCAGGAAGAAAAATGGCAACTTAATTAAATTCTATGAACTCAAGAATCTGAATTGACAAAGAAGGCCAAAACCAAGATGTGTTGTCAAGGCAACATGGGCCAAGAATTGCCTTTGATATCTGTTAGACCTGACAGTTGATAATATTAGGCATCATTTGTACAGAATACTGATGCATCTAGCCATAATTTTAATTTATAATGAGAGGCGAAAGCGATGCCTATAAGCAAAGATAAAATCTCATGTTTTAGAAATGTGATGTAATTTTTAGTTTGATTTTTGCATATGCCAATCAAACAATACTGAATATAACCCCTGGATGTTGGTGTCAGATTCAACACAACAAGGGTAAGGAAGTGTTATCTCTAAGGGCCTAATTTAATTATTAGCAGTTTAGGGTTTGATAAATGTTGGAAGTTAAGCAAAAATGGAATTCCCTCCAGCTAACTCAGTCAGATAGTTTATTACAGCATTAATAACTTCATCTTTGTCATGTAATTAGAAAGTAAAATGCAGAAAGGTATGTGAAAAACACACCTTCATGAGCAACTAAGTTGTTTAAAAATGCAGAAAAATATGAAATACAATACAAA
Organism: Tapera naevia; assembly: GCA_033556795.1. NCBI lineage: Eukaryota > Metazoa > Chordata > Aves > Cuculiformes > Neomorphidae > Tapera > Tapera naevia. The sequence goes on along the minus strand of JAUMJJ010000034.1, from coordinate 10,141,398 downwards.
AAAAAAGATGAGGCATTATTCTAATCTGTGACAAACACTTGAACAAGCCAGAAATAAAATCAGAGACGATTACATACAGAACTACAGCCATTTCAAGAGTACTTCTGTAGGGTAGAAGAAAATATTTAACCCAGACCATTACAGTCAAAGCGGATTGTGAATATTTCCATCAGAATACTGGGACATTAACTCCATTATTCTTGCTCTGTGAGGCATATCAGCAGTGCTGGACAGTAAAAGCTTTTGCTTTTATTATTAATTATTAATTGCTAAAAGATCTAACTGGATAAGCACAAACTTGGACCTATATAGTTGTCAGAGAACTTGTGGTTTTCTTCTCTTCCCTTTCCCTCTACTTTAAAAGAAAAAATATGACTGACAAAGCAACTGATACTACTATCTCTCGAGCACTACTCTGTTCCAGTTGGCTTGGAAAATAAGAAAAACCTTGTAGGAATTCAAGAACGGGTGAACAGAATAATTCCCAATATTACTACACAGATTCATCTATATCCAGATGTTCTTGAACTCCTTCAAACCGCACTTTCTTCTCAAGAGATTACAGATCAGAAGTAGTTCCCTGCAGCTTTTCTACTAAAGTTTGTTTTGTTACTATATCCTCAGACAAGCAGAGACATTAGAAGCTCATTATAGCTGTAATTACAGTTTACACAGCTGATATTCACAGAAACAGTTCGGAATTTCCACTGCCGAAGCAGTGAGTGGAAAACTATGTCCATATAGCCCAAGGCTAGAAGTTTTAGCATTTCTACTTCAAATCGTTCCATATAGGGGTTTGGGAACAAACAAACAACAGCCTTGCATATACAGTACTGTGTGAAAAAATGCATGGAAAACTAGGCTGCATTATGGAAAATAAGATACAACCCAGTAGAGGAGAACAAACATGAAAGTGAACTTCAGAAAGAAGATTCATTTCTATGAAACAATTTGAACCTCTGGAAGTTTATACATTTCTAATTAAAAGTCCAGAGGAAAGAATCAATTATGTTTCTAGCCTGGCCATTAGTTCTCTGTGTTCTTCTTGCCGGATCTGATTGCTGGTGCTATTCATATTTTGTTGTTTTACTACAGCAGTGCAAAGATGAATGGCCCTTCCTGTGCTACTGAAGGAAGATTAAATGATCAAAATAAACCAGCAATTGAATATTAAAAGTATGTAAACTTATAACAGACTAAATTAAGAATTACAACAATACACAAAAGAAAATTCTTTTCAAGAACCATGCTCTTCTTAAAGCCAGGCAGCATACTAGAATTGTATTTAATTAACTGAAATTGAGCAAAGCTATCTGTAGTGTCACTCCGCTTCCATAAATGTGTTTTATGAGAGAGAAAATTAGGGAAAATGAAAACAGAACTGTTTATATAAGACCAAAAATCTGCTTGGTACATTCATGTCTTTGAAACAACATCACTCTGCTTAGCGCATAATTTGTACACCTCTATGTTCTAAGACCTCACTTTCAACTAAAAAATACGTGCATGAAGATTTTCAAATCGATCCCTAAAGAACTTACAGCTGAATTTCTGATCCTTCTTGCTTCATGTAACTATGAACTACACTCACTTTTTCTTTTGTGGATGATATTTTAGGTAGAGAAGGTTATTTATTATTTCCATCTAATAGACAGTAAATTTTGCTGTCTTGGAAATTCATCACAGAGAAAACGAGATGAGAAAGGAACTGGAAATTAAGTATATAATAAAAATGCATACTTTGTCGTTTATTTTGGGGCAGTTTTTTCATTGCCAGCAAATGACCCATAGGACAGTTGTGCTATATTTAATGAATCTTCTAAATTTTTTTGGCTTCTTTTAGTATTGCTAAATTACATTAAACCCTCAAATGTCATCTCTGAAACCTCATAATACACTTAAGACTGCCAAGAAAAACTGTGGTCATACAAAATAACAGCTCTCATATGAAGATTAAGATAGTCAAAATACAGCAGAAGGAAGAGAGAATACTTTTAATTGGGTTTTTTTATCAAAAATATAGATGGAAGATATTTTCCTTAAAAAACATTCTTTGCTAGTCACATGTGAATGTCTGATCATTATACAACAAATTGTTCTGCAGTTTAAGAACTATGGTAAAAAAAATCACATATCTAGCCCAAACTTACAGTGCCTCCAGCTGTGACTGTGAATTACAATTACAGGTCTTTCCTGAAAGCAGAAAAGAACAAGTCATATTTCATATTCGTTTACAGTGTATAATACTTAATGTGTGTGGGGAAAAAAAAAAAAAAGAGGTCATCTCTGAGTCTCTTATTCCTCATCTAAAATTTTGTCTTGGCATTGTTTTTTCATCAAACACCTTTCTGCTACCAATCACCACTTGTGTATGGTCTTGCTTATCTACTTGCTAGGTGGTTATATTAGACAGCCAAAACCACACATAGCATTTCAAATCTTAATTTAACAAACCATATAACTTAATGCTAAATACATTTATACTTTATTGATTTTTTTTTTTATTTTGTATCTACTGCACTGTCTTTTTCACTGTGAGTCTGATTATTGTTTTTATTCCTCAGGGTGTTTCAAGTAAAAGTAACTAAGGCCAAATCCAGTTCCACTGAAATGAAGGGAATCTCTGTCATTAACCTTACTGCCAATATGAATTGGCCATTAATGAATAAAACCTGTGCACCTTTTATCCCCTGCATATTCTTCAGTCCTCGCAGCACACCCAACACTTCCAGACTTTTGCTGATTTTTTTAATGTATTTACATTCTCCTGCAAATGTGTAATGTCTTGCTGTGATGACTACCATCTGCTCTATTTTTAATTTGCCATTTACTATATAACGTGCATGTATCCTGTATAAGGTATGTTATAACATAGTGCATTGAGGATGCACATCAGGGACAGAGATGTTGTTTGCTTTGTCCTGCTGCTGCCCTTTAGGTCATGATGACCTTGGAGCTGAGGTTCAAGATGATCATAGAGAGTGGAGGAAGGAGGTGGACAGGGAATGGGAGCTTACCAAAGGGACATGAGCCTGGACAGAAGAAGCAGACAGACAGTCAAGCCTTGGAGGTGAGGGATAAAAGCATTTCTCTGGAGACCCAGAGAAAACCACATAAAAGTTGCTCTCTAGCAGCACAATCACAGGTTAAACTAAGCCTGAAAGGAAGACTTTGGTGGTATCAGGGAAGGAACGTGAAGACTGCAAGTGGAGAGAAATCATGCAGAGCAAAATTTGTAAACTTTCAATATCAGTTTCAGTTTATATGGCTATTTTGAGAATTCTTTTTCCCTTTAGAATATTATTTGCTATGATTTATACTCAAACTAAGACTGGCTTTTGGATTTTAAACATTCTTGTCTTTTGGGGATATTTGCTACAGAGAAGAGTCTTGGCAAATCCACATAGAAAATGTAGCTCACTCCTCATTACATCTAGAGTGCAAAATATTTGTGAGACTTTTCTATCATGCAAAATATGAACTCATGAGCCCTCATCTGAAGACTGAGAAGATTTATTGCCCACACATGAACTGACACTTCTTCTTGAACTTTCTTTCTCATAGACACCACAGCTCTGCCAGGAAGCCTCCTAAATTCATGACTCTTCAATGCAGGAACTCAAGTCATGAGTTTTTAAATTTATTAGGTCCACTTATTAGACAGCAAGCTTTCTAAACATGTGGTTGTATACACTAAGTTTTGAATTTCAAGACACCTGTTCTCAGTGCTGGTCTTCTAGATGACTTATTGTTTTTAAGTAAAACTCCTAGATCTTTCCTGCTGGTAACACTTGATCTCTCATAATTTCAGCGGTAGTATGGGCTTATTTTGCATAATTAATAAACTGCTCTCATTTATGAAGCATTTTGATGAAAATCACACTTACTTGTATTTATAACCAGGTGTTATATAGAACTTTATTCGCACTAAAGAAATTCAGTCTCAAACATTATCCCTCTCATATTTGTAATTATTCTTCACTATGTGGTAAATATACCAATAAACAACATATATCATATAGGTTTTTGGTAAGTACAGTTCAGTTTTCTCTGCTTAAAAATTGGATTGTTCTTCAGTAAACGGAAAGTAGAGGTATATACAAACACAGAAAAAGCTCAAATGTGATTATTTTATAATCTATTGGAAAAATTATATTAGTTTATTACCTAAACGCTGCCTAAATCCTTTTATTTTCCAGAAAGATTCACAGCAGCTTGTCAGGAATCTTTGTCCTTTTACCTTTCCCTGTTTTCTAGGAGGCTTGCTGTTACGCTTACAGAGTTCTTGCAGCATGAAAGCTTTAAAAAACTAATGCTATTTACTATCATCTGAAAGTTCCCATGGAAGCTTCTCTGATTGTTTCTTGCAGAACTAAAAGAACTTTTATTTTTCCAGGTTTCATAAAAATCATCTAGGGATTTACAGCACAGTCTTCTTGGTGGTTCAAGAGGTGGAGATAACAGTAACTAATATTTTGAGGCTCTGCCTCATTGAAAACTAAGAAAATTTTAATGAAACATGAATCAGATATAAAATGTTAAACGGGGCACAGACTTTGAAAACAGTTCAGGATAGCTAATCCTACAAGGGGAGCTGTCTGAGTACACCACAGATATTGGCTTACTTTCAGATTCAGCCTTTGCTAGAGTAGGTCATATACTACAACACCAAAGCCCAGTTTAGATAGCCACTGCCCAACCAATCCTCTTTCAGTCAGTCTGCTAAGGAGTTGAAAATACCTGCCTAAAAAGGAATAAAATGCAGGCATTGGTCTGTGAAAATAGTAGATAGGGAAAATGTCTTGGCAGTATTGACTGCTCACTACATATAGTTTGTAAAGAAGCTAAGGAAAATTTTAAAAAATTAACAAATTCCTGCAGACTCTAGACTGAGATTTCACAATGGGACTGCTCCTCTATAGTTTCTGCCAACTAAATACTCCCAAATGGTAATGTCACTTGCATGTACTGCTTTTAGAGAGGGAATTGATGAAAACCCTTATAATTCAAATATTAATCTAATCTAAAATTCCATTAACAAAGAATGTTGGAGTAGTGGTGTATTACAGATTGATCATAATTCATTACAACTCTCTCCTGTGGTGTTAATGATTCATTGGTCTTTCAGTAGAAAACTTGAGGGATACCTATAGCAAATTATACAGGGGCTAGCTAAGAAAAAATACATTAGCACTAGCTCATGCCAGTAAAATGCTAGTAAAGTATTCTGTGTTGCAAGGAAATGCCATGTTGAAGAATAAGCATGCTCACAGCATATATCAGTGCAGCCACACAGCCAGAAAGAGTATCAGGTGCTTTAAACACTGAATTTCTCAAAAATTAAGAACTTGCTCAATCCCTTCAGCAGTCTCAATATATCAACAAAAATCATAATCACATTAGAAAGCAGCTAAAAGGATGGGGGCAGCAGGAAATAGATATATCCAAGCTCATTTTTTGAGTCCCAGCGTTTACTAAAATTCTGGAGAGAAGCAACACTGAGCATGTGTTTTGCAACCGAAGGGGATTTCTTTTAAGTTTTTTTTCTCTGAGGCAATGCACAATTGATTGTAGAGGCATGCCTTTTAATAATTGAAGGCATTAACCTGAGTTGCAACCCAAACAATTTTCTGCAATCTAATTTACAGCTCTTCAAGGGCACAAGATCTTTGCACAAGAATAAGCAAGAGTTGCTTTGTAAGCTCGCATGATTTTGCCATTTGTTTTTTATTTCTATTTCAGAAATAAACCAGATAACATTTTGTGGCAGATTATACAGTCTTGTGCTGGGTTTGGCTGGGACAGAGTTCATTTTCTTCACAGTAGCTGGTTTCGGGCTTTGGAATTGTGCCGGAAACAGTGTTGATAATACAGGTATGTTTTAGTTACTACTGAGCAGTGCTTACACAAAGGCAAAGCATTTTCTACTTCTCACACCACCCCACTAGCAAGTGGGCTGGGGATACACAAGAGGTTGGGAGAGGACACAGCCATGATAGCTGACCCCAACTGACCAAAGGGATATTCTATACTATATGACATCATGCTCAGCATATAAAGCTGGGAGAGGAAGGAGGAATGGGAGTACGTTCAGAGTTAGGGGATTTGTCTTCCCAAGTAACCATTAAGCATGATGGAGGCACACTTCCTGGAGATGGCTAAACACCTGCCTGTTGATGGGAAGCAGTGAATGAATTCCTTGTTTTGTCTTGCTTGCATTCATGGCTTTTGCTTTATCTATTACACTGTTTTTATCTCAACCCACAAGTTCCCTCACTTTTACCCTTTTGATTCTCTCCCCCATCCCTCTGGGGAGGGAGTGAGCAAACCACTGTGGGGTACTAAGTTGCTGATTGGGGTTAAACCACGACAAGTCTGTGGTATGTACAGGTAGTAGTATTCCAGAGGTGTAGTGGCAGTGACATGAATAAAAGCAATTTGATATTGCCTGGAATGCATCACAGCAAAAATGGGATGATAAAATGAGTCAATGCTATATTCCATTTTCAATAACAAGAATACACGCAACTGTTTTTGTTACCTCTCCTTTTCCCTTCTCCATCCACAAATATTTGTACTTTAAATGCTATCTTCTGGCACATGCAAAAAGAGTAAATAAATACCGCATCAGACATAAGAAAATGCATATTCCATAGCCTCTACCCAACGCAAACCCCACGTAAGCACCTAAATGACTGCTCTACAAAGGACATAACAGGATGCCTATTTTTCATATTCCATCAGTACACATTTGCCAGTTGCATGGAATGTTATGCAAAATACATTTTTATAGGCCACAGTCTGCAGTTACAATTTCAAAGCTGAGGCACTGCTGAAAATGCCACTGAATGAGACCAGGTTTTATGTTCAGATGATATGTAGCACGTCCTGTCACACGTAATTCTTTTTTGCTGTCAGAAACACAATCCTTTTTGTGACATGAATTAATATATATGATGAGGAATGATGGAATTAATAGATATTCATTCCTAGCACAAGAACAAACTTAGATTGCCTGGTACGTCTTTCTCAGACCTGCATTCTCCAAATAATTTCACTGTACTTCAACTTGTATGTCAACAAGAAAAGAAAGAACACAGGATATCTTAAGCAAATAGAGTTTAACTTTAAGCAAAGAAGCAGCTGAAAATAACCTACATCAATCTTACATTTAAGAGACAGAATCATACCAAATTAATTTTAATTAAGTTACTCCATTAGCACTGATTTTCTTTGACAATGCAGTGCATGACCTCCTCTACACTATTAGATTATCACCAAGGCAGAGCTTCCATCATAACAAACTACCTCACTTAAACTTCATTATGTTGTTGCACTAATGGAGTGGAAAGGATAAAGGGAGCAACTTACACTTCTTTTGCCAATATCTCGGCCCTAGGAGAGGTACTCTGCTAGTTTACAAGCTCATATATGCATTAGAAAGTTGCTGTTGTCTGTTACAATAACTTCAGCATAAACATCTGTCTCCTGCATAACTTATTTCTATCATAACATGGCAACAGGAGTTGCATAAGTTAGCATATAATTTTTTTCTTCCATTTCAGATGCTTTACTCTAACCCACTTATAGCAATTCCAATTCCCCTGCCATCCCATGTGCCTCTTCTTCCCATCCTAAATCTCTTGCCACCCTTGTCTGGAGTTAAAATTTAAAAGTATTTTGCAGTTAGAAGTTAAAAGACTACAAATAGGCCCCATTTTGTTGCCATCATGAAACATTTCCCCTGAGCAGAAGACATTAGGCTTCACATTGTGCTCTACAGGCAAAAGAAACATTCACTTGCAGGAGAAAAAGGACATTTCTACCTCAAATTTCTGTATCCAATTTACTCACACCTGCGATGATAACCAAGATAACCAAGAAGAATTTAGAGAAAAGACATTGGCCTCCTTTTTCTTTCACATTTATTTACTCAGAGTACTAGCTCAGAGGCAGCTAATCCAGGTGCTAAAAGGGTCCATAGATTTTAATAAGATCTTTTAGATGCAAACAGTGCGTTCTGAAACCAAATAACTAATGTAACATTTTATAGTTCAATCTAAAGGTAGCTGAAGTCTATCACAAGAAGTTGCTTTAAACCACTGTGGACCTCCAGAGATAATTTCATTAGAACATTTCAATACTTGGCTTTAAATTGCAAAGAATGCAATTTTTAAGAGACCTCATTCTTATAAAAAGTATCAAAAAGTTAAATTATAGGCAGAAGTTAATATTAAAGCCTTGGAGACACATTAAAGCCATTTCTTGTAGGAAATGAGCCAAAACTTCTTGAATGATCAGAGGTGTCAAATCTGCTTTCAGTAGAAACTCTCCACACATCATTTAATTAAATCTTTTGATCACTGGCTATTAAATAAAAAAGGAAACATTTTTGCATGAGGGCAGAGATGGAAAAACAGCTATAATTAATTATAACAATTTAAAGTTGCATTCTTCACACATCATTACTGTCATTAGAAACATACTAATATGCTAGAACTAGTGAATAAGGAAAAGAGGATACAGAGTTTAGTTGAAGTTCAGCAAAGTTCATTTATTCCCACAAATATCCAAGTTACCTACTCATCTTTATTTGTGGAATTATTGAAAAGAAAAATGTTAATCAATTGGTACCTTCGGCCAACTTTGTGTGCTTCTCCAACACTTTTTAGACTGCAATTATTGAAAAAAGTGCAAAAAAAATCTTAGGATTTTTTTTTTTAATATTATTCATATTCTAATCAGTACACATTGTGTTCTACTCTCCTTTTTAAGAACTTCATCCAATTTCAAATACTTCATATTATTTATACATATGTTAACAAACTGGAATGGAATTCATACATCTGTGGCATTATTACATTATACAGCTCTGGATGTCAGAGGGCAATGACAAAACACCAGTATGTCTGCTGCATTTTCTATAATAAAAACTGGAGAGAGAGGAGGGAGAAGAAAAGGAGAGCTGTGTGTATGAAGGGAAAAGAAAAGTGACTGTCACGCAGAGCAAATGACATTAAAAATCTGCTAAAATGAATAATTTACTATTACCAAAAAATGTATTCAAATATGTTTTTCCTTAAGTGAATCTAGAAAACCATACAGAAACTGCATGGTTGAAATCTTTAACAACACAAAGTCTGCAAGACTACACCAGTCTATCAAACCAGTAAGCCAGTGACAGAAGCTTCAAGGGAGCTTGACCATGCAGCATCCACCCAGTTGCTTTGGACAACTGTTCTTTTCTTCTAGTATTTAATATGCATCCTGATAGATAGATTTGGCTTTTTTTTTCTTAGTATGCGAAGCTACAAATTTTAATGCACATAAAACAAATCATTGTATTAGAAGCTGATTCTGCTTTGCCTGTCTTCATTGCTGCAAAGCATATGAGTACAAAAGAGACTGTACGAAATGGATGATGACCACTTCTGTCTCCACCAGACCTTTAACAGATAGTTCAGAAGAAAGCAAAAGCTCCATTATACATTCTATTGAAGAACTGCGAAGACTGAAAGACCAAGGCACTTATGGTAATCAACAGAGCTGTAGATCTTCCCTATGTACATGTAAGGAAACCCCTTAACTTCCTATTCCATATCAACTGAATTAATGCACATGATTCCCTGAGTTAGAAACATTCCATGGGACTGCAATCACATCCAGAACTTAGTAACTTTCATTAGAATGTGGAGAGTTTCTTAAAAGCTGAGTAAGAGCCAATAAAAATTATTCTTATAGAAGCCTGGACTACACTGCCAAGAGGAAGACCTCTGCTGAGCACCCTAGCCAGGGAGTGCTGAAGCTGTGACTCCTAAAACTGCTCTAGGCACGAAGATTCAGTCTCCTGGCCTCATAATCACAGTTTCATTTTCACTGAACAGTAGACTTGCTTCTTTTTTTGGCTGGGTTTGTTTGCTTCTAGATTCGTAAACTGAACTTACTTGCCAAGGGACTAAGGGACCAACAGAGATCATTTGGTGGGGGAGAAAAGGCACATGGCTGGGTGTGGAGGGAGGAAGGAAGTTGTTAGATCATGCAATCTTGCTTACGTGTTAAAAGCCATAATTTAAGTCTCAGCACTCCCATGCCATATGAAGATAACACAGAATTGCCTTCTCAGGTAGTAAGCACCTCCTCAAATATATCTTAGGAATGAAGAATGCGAGACCTGCTTCTTTATTATCTGGCAGTTTCTGCATTAATTTACATTTGCACAAAGTGACTGCCACCAAGTTTAGAAGTATTATATATCCCTTCTTCACAATTTTAATGATGCTACAAGAATGGAATGCACTGCTCTGGTCCATTATGCTAGGGAATATTAAATATATATTTTTAACAAGTTAACTGATGGACTGCATAACAAAAGCTGCAAAGCTTGAATTCTAGAAATACAGAACTGGGAACCTGACTTAGATGACCTGGCCGATAATCAAACTCTCACTGATTCAGACTTAGGTACTGGAAAAGGACACAAAAATCCTGAACAGCAATCAAACAACATAAGCATTCTGCTCAGATTCAGATATATTAAAATTCTTACCTACAAGTAAATAAACAATCAGCATGATTAAAGAATCCCTCTTGAGTGTGGAGTTTACTCATCTGCTTAAAGCCCAATGATGCAACTTCCCATCAGCAAAAGGTCTGGGAGGATGCCATTAGAGCATTGGATTGCAAAACAGACTGAATTTCACATTTCACAGCTGCTGGCCTAAGTTATCAGACTGTAATCTCATATTTGCAGTTTTTTTCATGTTTAAAAGACTTCCTGATCTGTCCCACTGTCACACCTGTGCAAGATAATGCAAACACCTAGATAACCTACCAATGGATGTTTGCTGTACATCCAACAGGGAAAAAGGGGGTTTTACTGGCAATGACCTGGCCTTATTTAGCTACTTCTCACATTTAATTCATAGTTTGTATTTAGATTGTTGAGAGAGATAACAGGCAAGAGAGACAGATATTTTAGTGACTCTCACCACAGCATCTAATCATGGATCTAAAGAGTGTTCTGGACAGAAAAATGAAATGAAGGTTGCGATGTGAGAAGGATGAGATTGAAACTTCTTGACCTCTGATCTTTTAAGCTGAAGAGTGATGTGTCCTCTACATTTCACGCCAAGGAACATAAAACGAAAAAATATGTTCTGCCACTGTGGTCTAATCATGCATAGTTAGGTGTTACTGGCCATCAGCACTTTAGCATACTTGACTAGTGATGTATGAAGTAGGCCACCCCTGGAAATTGGTTTTCTTGCCCTGTGTCCGGCACCAGTGTAACCAGAGGCCATAAATACTTACACTGTTCAATATCCTCTAACTTTTATTTTTTTAGAATGATTTATTCACGTAACCAGGTTAAAATTGCAGCAGTAATTCAGATTGAGGATTGAAAAGCTGTCTGGCATCAAGGCACTTGGGAGTTATTACCCATTTAGACTACAGGCAGAACAAGCCCTGTAGCCTGATTTGCTGACATTTGTCCAAAAAGGTTTCAGCATTGCTGTGTTAATCGACTGGCCTTGATTTGGGAAGGGGACAGAGCACAGATTTACTCCCCTCTTTCACCTTAATCTCAATTCCTACTTCCATCCTGTTTTGGACCACTTAAAATCTGTCACCAGAAATAATTAGTGACACTGAAATGAAACACTCCTGTTGATTCTGTAACCCAAATTATTTTAAGAATTGTGGTTCACTGAAATTAGCCATTAGCTACAAAGTACAATAAAATAAAGTTTCTAAGATAACAATACTGTTTACAGAGTGCTAGCTACTGGCCCCCAAGTTGAGCATACAAGAAACACAAGATATTGCAGTAGAAAGGAGGTGCACGGTTCAAGCTTTTATAAAAGCAGCTCATCTTAACTTTCAGGCACATCACATCTAGAAAGGAATTGCTTAGAAATTTTCATATTTTTCAGACTATTTTCCAGAAAGTTCCTTGCCTATCTCCTTGATGCAACCCTGTCACCACAGAGTCAATTTTAAAAGCAGAATTACTCACGCAATTCATGGAACAATAATGGTAAAATATCTGGATTATAAAAATGACCACTCCCTGCCCTGCAATTCACCTGCTTCGTTTAGCGAGCTTTCCATGAGGCCTCCTAAAAAGCAATGAAAATACACCTTATTTTCTAAACAGCAAGACAATTTTGATTCTTCACATCTGTAAAGTAATACTATTAGCTGAGTTGGGACAATACTTCCAGGAATAGTATATTTAAGGGAGCTGGAAAATCAAAGCACATTCAAATTGATTACCATTAGCTGCTTTCACTCATGCTTTAAAATCACATGAAGAACAGCCTATCCCTTTCCTACCAGTGATAATACAGTAGCAATCCAGATGGAGTGAAATTATTTTATAAATATGGGACTATCGGTGATGCTCACAGCTCTTGTTCTCATCTCAACATGGGTCCCTTATGTGATTAAACACTTCCCTAAGCATCATGCTAATGCAAGTGTGAAAAAATACAAACAGCATTGAAGGAAGTTAACTTATCTAGGAGCAAAAGACAACCTGACACACATAAGTATGCTGAGAGACTCTTTGCACCCATTTGCCTGGATGCTGGGGTAGCAATACAGATGAGCACTTCAGATCTTTATCATTTCCCTTTTGTCTCCTCTTCTGTATTGCTGACAGATGCAATCAAGTATTTTACCAAAGAACAGATAATTTTTCAACTGGACAACACGGAGTATACAGAAATTGTGCAGAACTGGAAAGAATAGGGATATAATGTGTTTTATTTTGCAGAAATGTTACTTTTACCTCAGTTTAGTTCCTTGATGCTGAGCTGACTAACTACAAAAACAGCAGCTGAGAAGTGGAAAGATGATTCTATCCCAAAATGATTTCTTAAGTATCCTGTTGACATGACCTGAGAAAGGAAATTTGCCCAGCTCCAAATCTGGTAACTGATATCTCCTTTATGTTAGCACAACTTACAAAAAGGCACCTTGGAGACTTTTCTCTGCCTCTCATTGCTTACTTAACTTACTTAGCATCTTATCTTAAGCCATAATTGCAGAGTTTATCTATAGGTAACCCAATGTTGCCCTTTGCTTGAAATGCAGGTCTTTGCAAAGATTTCATTTTTCTCCCTTCCTTGTGAATGTATCTGATCAAAGAAGCTATTTTAAGTGTTTTTAATCAGCTATCAGTCAAAAGCCTTTACACTGGCATGCAGGAATTAGGAAACTGAACCTCTGAGATCCACCTACAATGGGACAGTTAGCTTCATAATAACAAATCCAAGTAACTGTGGTGGCACAGAGCTCAGTTAACAATATTCATTCAGTACCAGGAAGCTCTCAGTAGTTCTCTGCTGAGCTTCATCCTCACGCAGTCTTCCATAGGGTCTATGTGTAGTGGGGTAACAGACATTCACTGGGGGAAAGAAGGGAAAAAATGCAACAGCTCCCCTCACCTGAAGGATGCAGTGGATACGGAGTGACAGGATGTAAACCAGCTTGCTGGGCTAGAGCAGCAGGAAAAAACCTGCACTCTGGAAAGAGCATGTGAATGAGTGCACAAAACTAATCTGGGCAAAGCATGAATAGACACACTGGGTGCACCAGTGCTGCATCATCCCCTCTCTGAAAACCTCATCAAACTTTGTAATACCTACAAATGAAAAAATACCAGCTTGCACTTGACTTGCCTGCTCCTCATGCCAGAGGTAGCAAATATTAACATTATTTACAAACCTCCTGCAAATATATAGGTACTTGTGCTAGACTTAATGGGGCTTCAGTTCACGTTGCGAGGAACACTTGGATGGATCGTGTGAGAGAAACTAGAGAATCTGTGTACAAACATATATATAAACAAAGGTATTTTGCTACATGGTGCTGGGAGGAAAAGCCTGCTAGAAATTTACCCCTCGGTACTAAATTCATTATCCATAAACTGCAGGAGCTGGAAACTACAAAAGAAGGAAATGCTCAGTGCTAGGTGTCTTCTGATTGGAAAATCTAGAACTGAGGTTGTCACCCATCCTACACTTGATGGGGATGACTCTGGACAGGTCGAGTTGCTGCTTATGATGGCCCACATCAGAAAACTTTTTCAGGTAGGGTGAATATACAATCCAAATTAAAAGTGGCTTATTTACACACATACATATATAGCATATATAAATTATTACAGCAGCCTCTAATTGCTTCTTACATCTTTCTAATAATAGAAACAGGTTCTGATTCCTACCTAATAGATGGGATAAATAAGTCAATTTACTAATTTATTTGATAGCAAAAGGCTCCAGTCTTTGGAGTTTTGTTGGTTGCAAAGCAAACCAATGTAAAGTCTATGTGCAAACTGAGAAATGGGATGGAAAATGACCACCTATGAGACACACAGGAGATAAAGACCAGCCTTTAACTTGTTGGCTGTCACACCACATTGATTTTTTTCCTTTTGAAGAAACCGTGGGATTTTTTTTTAGTGAGAAGGAAGGAATCAAGATCACCATTTAACTAGATATAATGAGCCTTTGCTTTCCCCATTCAGTAATTTCTTTCATTGTGGGCAACTTAGGTAGCAACACATCACAGTCTACACAATATTTGTGCTGTTCTAAATTAAACTTCTTTTGATGTAAAATCTTCGTTTCCCAGCCTAATAAACCTAGTCAATAAGAGCTATAACAAAAAAAAATGTAATATGGACACCACAGAGAAAAAAAAAAGGAACTGTGAAATTCTCCGTTTTTGTATGATACATGAACTATATTTTCTTGATCTGTCTGTATATCACATTGAAAAGATTCTACTCAATATAAAGTAGACATAATTTATGCATAACTATCTCATAGGAAGCTATGTCACTGATCTTCAAAGGCCTAAGTCTCATTCCAATATCCTCAAAGAATATTAGCAGAAACTAGGAATCTAAATACCTTACTGGATCTGAGACTTTATCGTTATGCTCAGAAAATCACTAACACTTGTTTGTTATAGTACAATAGATATATTCTGTAATATAACAAAGTTATATGAATGGTGATGCAGATTTTACATATTTTGTTTTTCTTATGCACCTCAGATACATTAAGGCTTCTTCTGTAATAGTAAAAGAATATATTTCCTTAATAATTTCTATTTCTTAAGGAAAATGGGCAAGAAAAAAACAATAAAAATGAGCAGTGAAGACAAAGTAAAATAATCTTAATATTTCAAAGTACTCTCTTGAAAATTTCACTTTTTGCATTACAACACAAAGGACAGAGATGAGTTCTAGTTGAAAGTAGTTTTAGTGCAGTAATTCCAGGAATAAATTACATGGTCTTGGTTCAAAACTAAGAGAAACTCACTGACTAATACACAATATACAGATTAGATATACTCTCAAATAAGAGAATCTTTTAATCTGAGGTCTCTGTATCTATAGTATAGTGTCATGTCTAGCTCTGCCAAACACCATGTTGTCATTTTTATTTATCATTTTTGGTTTGCTTTTTCTCTAACTGCACTTAATAAGTTTATTGAATGTATTAGCAAAGGTAAACTGAATTTACTTTGTTATTTTGACCTAGCCATTGGGCTTAGCAGTGCTTATCCTGTCTTTCTCATGCCTCATCAGTGTTCATAACAATATCATTGCTCTCCTTTTGGAAGTCACAGACAGAAATGACATCAGATAAAAATTAGATCCTACTTGGCAGATATACCAGACATTTTTCCATTGGATCTGCTGTCTACTTTGATATTTCCACTGTGGCTGATAGGAATGGATTTTCTCCTAATTAGTACCTGTGTATGGTCCTTCACAAATTATGCCAACTGGATCGAAAAATACTGTCATTGTAATCTGGTAACGTTTTCCATCCTGAGTTTCCAAATAATTAATTTTGGAAGGTTTCAGAGAGGCATTGATTTCTGTTTTTTCCTGGTATGCCTCAGCCATCTCACGTAAATAATTCCAACATTCTCTCATTTTATTATGTGGAGATGCATATAGGCAACACAAGTTAGGGGACAATCACAGCCATACTAATGGGTAATTCAAGGGTATAAATGGCTAAATAAGCCACAGACATCATATTTCTTTTCAATCACGGGGAAAACACTAAGCACATTAAATGGAATTTATAAGATTTTTTTATTGGGGTTTGGGTTATATAGCTCAGCTATACAAACGCATACTGTTCAAATGTACAAAATCTCTTATCTCTAGCTGGGATGCAGACAATGCTGCTATTTATCATCTATTTGGTCACAATTTGTATAATGAAAAAAGTCCTTACACTATCTTCTCTATCTCTCTGGAAAAAAATACAAATAAAATCCAAAAAACCCTAAACTTACTCAAAATCAAAGCCGTTATATATCAGAAGAAAAACAGGAGAGACAGAGCTGCTAAGTGAGGAAACATTACAGGTTGGTGTAAGAGACTTCTGCCAAGATAGCCACATACAAAAGGACAAATGACTTACAGAAGTGTCCTTCTGCCAGTGTATTTTCCTTCATGCCAGGAGCTCTCCCAGCAGAACAGAATTTTTCTACCTTTGCATGGTTCACTGGCTACTTCATACTGTTGGAAGACTTCTAATACAGATTGGCTCAATTATTTTTGGGATACATAAGCCTACACTACAAAAGTTGTTTCCCTTGCAAATCTCACACAAGATTTTGAATGAATCAGAAACTTGCCTCTAGCTATAGCAAAGGAAGGAAAATAAGGCTTCATGTTCTTTGGATGTGAGACTTCACAAAGCCACACACAACTGCCAGAACACTCATTACCAGTGATAAAAAGAAGCTCCACAGAAACACAGGTGCTTTTCCACTACCTCACTGTGAAATCTGGCACGAGTCTTAGCAAAATTGTAATTGCCAGGGATGACACCTACAAAAATAAACTTAAGTATAAATCCTTCTCCTAAACAGGTGTGAAGTTCTGCTAGTCCTGATACACTCCAAAAGATCCCTTTTTACTATAAAACACACATGCAATAAATTGACATTAAATTATAAAAGCAGCTTTTTAACAATTTTGAAGTGTCATAATTTTGCTTGTACACTAGTTTGATGAGCAGAAGTTGAACTTCTCACTATACTGAAAGCTGCATCATTAACATAAAAATGTATGACATCTATAAAAGTTAATAGGCATAACGCTAAAAGCTGCCAACTATAAGAGTAGAATAAAAATAAAAGCCGTTGCCTTCAGAATCCCCAAAACTGTGAAATCTGTACCCATCACAGCACTGTGCCCTAGGTTTTTCTTCTCTAAATATAACACTGCCAGAATTTTATTTAAGCAGTGCTGAGAGAGCTCATTACATTTTAGAAACACAGCCTCTCTTCAAGAGACAAACTAACAAAAAAGAATACATATACAAAACAGACATATTTCACAAGGGGATTTCAAGTCACACACCAAACTGGGAGTGAATAAGTCTTTCCATGCTATTTTAAGTACTACTGTTAGCTTGCTTAAATGATGTCTAGCATGGTACATTATCTGTAAGCATGCTTCCAGACTGATGGTAATATCCAATAAAGAATAAATCCAGTAAGTCCATTAACAAAGGTTTTCTTATTATCATGATAAAGGATGGAACGACTGATGTCTGCAGTCCATCAGCTCCTCCAGCAAGATGTGATGCCTCAGAAGAAGGTATAAATTGCTCTCCAAATGACCTATTGATCTGTACGTAGGCATAAACCTTTTCATTGAAAAATATGGGAGACTGATAGCAATAGAAAATGGATTTTATGCATGTTTATTTCATTTCCCAATTAAGCCACACTTGTTCTACATGCCCGTAACAGTGCTTGATGCTGTCTCTGACAAGAAACGTAAAACATAAGCTCAAGACTAATTGTGTTTAATTAAGAAATACCTACACTCCAAAATAGATGGTTTCTTAAATTAGACTTATAAAAGCACTGTGAAACCTTACCAGTGCAGATGCAAAACTCATTTTTTCCACTTACAATGATTATGAGAGAAGAGGATGATCATCTTAATAAACCAGACAATGAGAATAAGAACATGCACATTAATATTGCATCAAACAAGTTTGATAGGGTATGACGGCTGAGAAGAATTTTATGATCCTCCTAACAAAATAGTTGCTGAATTCCCCAGTGGGTATTAGTGGAACAAGATATCACTGTACCAAGCATGAAAGTTGTTCAATTCATCAGGCAAAAAATGTTTTCTATTTCAGGTCTAACCCAGCAATATCATTCTCCTTGAACCATTAACAAATTCCCCTCTGACTATAATACTGTAAGTAGAAAACAAAGAAACCTGGTTTTACACATCAGTAAAGCCCACGTGGTCTGCTTCTCTCACTTCTTTCCATATAGCTTGACTCATCGAATAGGGGCTCAAACACAATCTAAACCTTATACATTACAAAAAAAATTACTGTTCAGGGATCAGTTTGTCTGACTCAATATCCATCCACATGTGGATGAAAATAAAGACACTATTTGATAATATACAGTAATGCTTTACAGACTTCAGGAGGCATAATTATTGTTCTAGCTAATTACATATTGAGTTAGACAAGACGATCTGAGTTTATCCCTTCAACCGATTTGGCTTTTGCTCTTTAATTCCAGAGACATAATGATAGGTAGAAAAGGTGGACAACTAGAGTTAACTGAGTCAATATACATGGAAATCCAAAGTAGGCAAGAACAACTAGAGCCTGGAGGAAAAAGACATGGAGCAAGGTAGCAGCTTGTGGAGGCTTGGCACTGAACACTCTACTTAACAATCACAACGATGAGCTTGGGAAGCAAGCACAGGAAAACATGTGCAGCAAATATGGGTATGCACATCTGCTACCGAGATGCTTGCAGTGCTGAAGGTATCTATGTCTGTTTTGGAAGGATTTCTTGATTTAGCACCACGTTGGTCTGATGGCATGAAAAGAATTGCCTCTTTCCCTAAAATCCCAGTTTCTATGGCATTGCATCCACCTGTGTCAGGACATTGGACATTTGTACCTTAGTGGAGGGAAGAAGGACATTACTTGTAGATTTCGAAAGTGGAAATTCAATGAGTACTATTAACAGTTTCTCATTAGTCACCGCTTTATAACTCCTCTTCCTTCCATTGCAGCAGTCAAGACATTGACTGCCAGTACCTCTTCCTCCATTCCTTCCACTCGTCTACAAAAATGCATGTCGTAGCTCTTTTCCTCCTTATAGGAAGAATATTAGGGACCTTTTCAGATGCTTGCCCTGTGCTGTCATATATATGTGTACCAAGTTGAACGTAAAGTCTTCCTAAGACTACATAGAGAAATGAATGAAGTGATTAAATGAAAGGAAACGGCAGCTCCTTCAGTGTAGGAGTATCATGAGGCAAGACAGTGTCATAAAATATGTTCCTCTAGTCTAAATCTGTTGCACTGGAAAAGTGAGATAACAGAAAGCTGCCTGCAGTTACATTTAATGATATCCTGAATGTCAGTCATCCACAGAAAGTTGTTATACTTCTCAGGCTTTGGGTTCAATTCTTTCCAAAAGGGGTGGGGCTTATTCAGTATGTAGATTGACAGTGGGAGCATAGGCATAACTATTCTTCAGATGAGAAGTTCTCGTCTCTTGCCTTTGAATTCTTTATGGAAAGAAATGTATTCCTCTTACTATACATTGAACTCACACAAATTAGTTTCAAAGGTACCTAGTGAATAAGTGTTGAGCACTTCTGTAGCTTTTCAGGTATGAAACTCCAGCCTGCTGAATCCCACTGTTATGATCTGAAAGCGTCAATGGGGCAAAACCTACCACCACAGGAAGAAAAGGCTATGAACAGTTAGTGTCCCTCCTCTTGGAACCAATAAACCACTGGTGACTTCCTCTCCTCCTTACCCCATGTTGCTTTCTCATTTGCTGATTTGGTCTATTAACGTAATTAAAATAAAAAGTTTAGCTGATAAAATGGTTTAAAGTACTACTGATATATGGCAGATAGATAAGTGACATCTTAATACACACACCAAACATTGAAAAAGGTTGCTAAGCCTCCTCTTTGCTGCAATTTTGTGTTTTATTTATATACATCACAGTGTGTAAATATATGCTTATATCTTAAAAAAAAAAAAAAGAAAGAAAATATGCAAGAACGACAAGAAATCCCTTGGTGCCAAGATCATTTGGACAGCTTTAAAAACATTTACAATGAATCTTTACATGGCTCTCTCTACATGTTATAGTTTTTTAATAACACATGATGTTAAAGCTTCTTCCTTTAAGAGCTTCTGCTTGAGGCCTTACAAGATTTTCTTGAAAAAATGTTTCTAAGTGATAAAATCTCCTGTAAAACTGTATTTTCACCTAGACAATTTATCTTGCGTTATAACTGAGCAGGGCAGTCTCAGGGGAAAAACCTATATCACAAATGAAAGTCTAATGCTGTCTGCCTTTTGCCAAAATACCATGTAGGACTGTGCTGCTTCTTTTAAACATGACTGTGACATTCACTAATGTCATTTTTTAAACCAGTGCTTCAGACTTGGAATTATTCTTTCACTATAAATACAGAAACCCCTTTGCACAAGTGTTTAACCATCTCTGCATAGTGCCCTTCAGACCTCTTGTTGTATAGTTAAATTAAAAATAAAAGAAAGGCACTTTTAAAGCAGTGTTGTGTCTCTCAAATTCTCAAATACTTCTTTGGGGATTATGTGCTCATTTAGCTAGTGGATGCTCTTCCCAGAGCTCCCAGTGCTACGCAGCAGTTGGCCGGAGGAAGTTATCACTTGTGTTGCATTTACTAGCTGGAGATTTCTGCTTTTCCTTCACAATCCTGCACCACAGCATACACAAATGAATAACTCTGACTGCTCTCCATCTGAAAGCACTAGTTCATCACATAAAAAATTACAAGTGTCAAGTAGCATAAGTGTAATTGTGCTATCCCTTGATTTTCTCTTCATATTTTTTAATAGGTTGTTGCACTGTATACACTGTAATAATACAATTTCCAATGGGCCTTGGTAACTTGTTAGTAGAGAAAAATGTATGACACTGTGTGGTAACATATTGCAAAGACAAACATTCCTGGGGAAAAGGAAAAATTGATGGGTAGAAGAAATGATAACTCAACAGGCAATAGTAATTTAACTTTCAAAAGAGACCAGTGACTTAGGAAAACAGCCACAACTGGAGACAATTTTGACTAGAGTTTATTACTAATCTACTTGTAACAATAATTTTTACAATTGCTAGTAGGTGGGATGACACAACGGTACTAGTACAATTTCCAGTCAATTTTCCCTCCTCCCTCTCTACCTAAACCCAGACATAAAAAATGATGCTGCAGAACTGCATTTTATTAATAATAAAAATAATTGAAAGAACTTTAAAGCTGGGCAGATAAATACATTTGAAGTTCACTGCTCTAAAGCCAAATACTTGAGTTGACTCCAACTCACTACAAAGGATAGATGACTGAACAGGGAGGCCTCTGAGTGCTTTCTTGGCATGTTGCCATTAACTGAATGGCAGCTGGTAATTAATAACCTTTATCTAACAATAATTCATACAGGATTAAACTGCCTTACAAACATTCTGGCTCGATACTGTTGAAATTATTGTGACCTAATTTTAAATCAAGGTTTTCAATGAAATCATCCCCTGACCTATTCTATGTATATGTTTTGGCTTACAAGAGGATGGCAACAGGTGGAAGGATATTTCATCCATTGAGTAACAACACACCCACCTTTTTTTTGGTGATTTTTATGTCAAATATGTTACAGAGTTAAGCAGCCTAAATGTCTGCCTAATGAAGAGAGAGTTAATGAACAAAATGCCAACCTCCTGTACACTGCACAGAACATCTTTGCCAACTTCAAATAAGTAATAATGAGTATATTCATAAATCTGGCTTCTCCATGGTAAAAAATAGACCAGGAGGACAAAAATAACAAAGATGATGCATTACTGTGGGAACAGGCAGGAGAAGAATCTTGGTAAGATTCACTCATTTCAGGTCAAAAATTTTGGTTTAGACTTTTTGGCTATTTTTATATTCACGTTGTAATTATTAATTAATACTAAAAAAATGTCTTTCAGCAGCCCTTCAAAATACTTGAAGCTCTAGAGAAACGAAGAAAACAGTAAAAGATATGTGTTATATGCTAGTCTAGAACTCTAAATTGCAATGAAGACATAGAAGCAGGGCTGGAAGACGAAAGCTGTCTGTATATAGTTCAGTACTAGGACACTGGTTGTGCTGACACACATCTTTTTAAGCAAATGGAGGCTTACGTCTACCACCAATGTTACAAGTGGTACAAAAAAAACAGCACTAAAACATATTCAAGAAACACTGCAAAAACAGTATCTAATTTCTTTTTAAAGTGGTCTCTATTTTGGTAATCACAGCTTGATAAAACATGAGTGGCACAATTACCCACTATGGATAAATAGCCTCTTTGGACCAACTTTATTTTAATTTGATTAAAAAGTTTTTTTCTATCTGAGTTCACAGTTCAGAATATTTTAGGTGGTTGAAAATATTATAATATCAGCATCTGACTTAGAGAATGCAGGTCCTTTTCCTTGATAGAATTGTCTTCATCTCTAAGTTAGGAACGATGTAGCAAAAGGCATACAGGAGTCCCAGGGTGTATTTGTCTCATCTTATTTGTGTTATCTATCATAACATGCAACCCACACAAGCAAAAACTGCTATCTTAGAAGCCCAGACCCTGCAAGCAGACACTGGATTAGGAGACATAAATTTCACTATCACAAACTCTATATGATTCCTTTTAATACAGGCCAATTTTTGTTCCTCCATTTCTCAGGTACACAAGTAACAAAAATGATAACCTCAACAATTTCTAGTGGTGGAGAAATTAAAGGAAGCATTCAGGAGTGTTTAGCATGTCTTGGTAGCGTCTATTCATCCCTTTAAATTTTCTTTCTGCTCCTGCAAACATCTGAAATTAAATGAACAGGCAGCAATGAGACAGCTGCACAGTGCTGCTTTGTGGGGGAGGGTGACAGTTTAATACAGGTGAGTTTTCGACTGATACACTTATTTAAGGCTGTGCAAGATTTCCTAGTGAAGCCATTTCTGAGAATCTTAGGATTTCCCTACATCCAATTAAATTACCAAGTTTAGCACTGCTGAATTTGTTATTCTTCACCTTCAAAAACATCAAAAATGTAAATTAAATATACATTATATTAATGGAATAAAACATGAAGCTCTCTTGCCCATTTACAATAATGCACAGCAAGGATCAAAAAGTGAATCAGGCAATAAGCTTGGGCTTGTCTATCCAAAGTTCTAGTTAGAATAAACAAATTTAATTTGTTTGTACAGCTATTGAAAACAACCAGAACATGATGCCACAGGGAAGTGGGTGAAGGGAATAAAAAGCTTCATGATGCTCAGGGATGTCAAATTCTTGCTGCTCAGGTATGATGCCTTTCAAGTTATAGCAATTACCATCCTCTGCAAAATCTCCTCTACTCCATCCCTGGATTTCTTAGCCTCCAACAATACACATTATGCTAAATGGCACTCTCAAGAGCCTCCAAAACTTGTGAATGGAAAGTGGTGTTTGCTCAGTCTGGGGAGCATTTCTCTATTCTACTTGGACATATGCATTGCATTATCATAGCCTTGCTTCTTCTGATGGATCACCATTACACAATGCAGACAGGCCTTCAGAACAGCCCAAATACTAATGTTCTAATTAGATAGGAAGGATAGGCTGCTGGCTACAGGCTACTGCAAAGAGAGACAATGGGAAAAAATAGGATGCATTTTCAGTATATGCTTATATAATTTTCTGGAAACAATCTCATTCTTGAAGAAAAAATGCCTGCAATTCAGTAAAGCTAAATGTCTATAACCCAAGAAATCTAAAAGTTAGCTGAGGAAATCATTGCTAATATGCTGGTACTAATTTTTAAAATAAAACTTGAAATAGTGGAGATTTTCTGCAACACTAAAAGTGTTACTATTGCAATACTGCTGGAAAGTAACCTGATAACTCTAGGTGCCTTACTGTGGTATCAGCCACCATATATGGAATAATGAAAAATTATGGAGGTGGTAAAGAACAGGAAAAGTTATAATTGGTACCAATTGGTACCAATCAGTCTAATAACTGCATAAGGCTAAGATACAGAGCAGATACACTCATGGGAAATACACATCTTACAATATATTTTAGAAAATTTCAAAATTACAGCTGTCCTTAGTACAGTTCCTAGTAAGACCACGAGTCAGTTTGTCTGTAATGAAATCTTATATGTTACTTATTCTGTAGAAAACTGAATGCTATCCAAACCTTCATGTTGTAGACATAAAGAGATTAATAAAATACTAAAACAAAATATAAGAAAATTCCATCTCTGGGACCACTGAGACCTTTTCTTTTGATCCCTCCCGACCCTCTTCTTCCATCTTATCCAAACCAGATATTGACACATAAGAGAATATTAAGCATCAAGAAAAACAAAGCAAAATACCCTAAATAGTAAAGGATTATTTTGTTTGTTTGGGTTTTGATCCCCTACACATTATAGTGAATCTTTGTCTCAGGTAGTTTGGAATTTGAATACCTTAGGTTCTACCTGCATGAAAACTTGTTTCAAAATAGCTATTCTTAAGTAAATATCTTTGTGGACATTCATAGCCAATAGTCTCTGCAGACTAGAAGAGACCACAAAAAGATACAATCAGAAATAGCTACTCTCCTTTTAATTCATATCCTAGCTTAACACAAATAAACTTCTCTGGGTGCAAAGTAACCTTCATCCTACTTTGGCCCACTGCAGATCTGATTCCTGGTCCACATGACCACAGCCCTGCAGATCTGTGGTGAGGAGGTCTGCTGCAGGGAACCCAGCCAAGGAGCATGCACTTTTTCCAAACTCAGTGAGGTCCAGACCACAGTACACAGAAACATAAAACTTGGTTCAACTGTTTCAAGAGGCAGCCTGGAAACAGCAAAGGCAAACCTCATAAAATAGATCATTTAAGTCTACACTTATATAATTATGCTCTATATAATTCTATAGCAACAATGAATATATGAAAACTTATTATTAAACAACATATATGACTCTGGAGACAAACAGATTAAGAAGTAATCACACTGCAGACTCTGTGTGAGCTCTAAAGGAGTTGACAGACAAGCTACAAAAAGCAGGTAAATATTCCAAAATTCACTTTCATCCAAGCGTAACAAACAACCTGGGAATCATATTACACTTTTCCAGAAGTCTGATATTTCCAAAACTTCAATCTATTCTATCTATAGGTACTCCAGCTGCTAAATACAGTGACTCTGCATGACAGATACTTTTGCCAAGTAATTTTTGTGCCAGGTAAAGCTTTAGGAAATGTGTTATTTCAAATGCCCAAGTTGCTTCCACAATGATAAATTTAACAGAAAACATTGATGCATTTTAAGAAGACATTATGTAAGTTCTTTTAGGCTTGGTAAATGTAAGAATTTCATCACACATTAATATCTTGTACGTATTCATACACACCTCTAACCAAAACTATTCTTTTGGGTTTTTTTTCCCAATTTTTTTTTCTAATTAATTTTCTAATTTCTAATTTCTGTGCCATTAATGTATGGCTAGAGATACCAAAAATTTATATAGATGACTGATTTGATTCCTTATATTACCTGAAAAATGCATATCCATTCCTGTCTTACAATGTCACTGTTCTGACTCTGCAAAGTCCACCAGAGGTAAGAGACGTGGGTTTTTACTCAATTCCTATTTTCAAAGTGAAAGCTAGAGAATTGGGCTTAAACTCTTCGTATCTGTTTCTATATGTATCCATCAGTTAAAAAGATATAACTCAGTCTCATGGGAGACAACTTTTCAAGTCTATTAACAGAATTTGAGAGTCCACAGTAGAAATTAAGAGAAAAAAAGAGTTCCCGAGTTAGACAGTCACACTAGATTTACATTATTCAACTCACAACAAGTACAACATTTCACATCTTTCTAAAGGTTTCTTTCATTTCTCAATACAAAAGAAGCAGATACATAAATGAATTTTAGCTCGTAGAACGATATAATTTACTCTTCCTTGATATTTACAGTTAAAATAAATTTGGTTAATTTTGCCTAAGTTCTGTGTCTCACAGCTGAGGCCCTCTGTAGATGTTGTCACCAAAGAAACAGAATATATATACAAGTGTTTCTCTAGCTTTTCCATGGTATTTATAGACTACAGTGCTCCACAGAAAATAAATAGCTTAGTAGTAAACTCTTCTGACTTAATTGAAAAGTCTGTTACTCCCTTCAGTAGCCACACACCAGACATCCTAGTACTGCTAAAGCTCTCCAACTTTGCAAAGTCTGGATAGCAGTATGTATGTAAAGGCTTAGACATCTTTTGAAATCAAAATGGTCAGCATAATTCATCTCAAAGAGCAATTTGAAAAGCTGGAGAAACTGACAGTTTCCTAGATAAGACAGCATTCATTCACTCTAATGCTGCAGCGGAGCAACAAGCAGAGATCTCCTGTGATGCAGAGGTCTCACCAAAAGCTATATTAAAAAAATCTCTTGCTTCTTCTTCTTAGGACCCTTGTTTATTAAAAAAAATGTACAAGCCCTCTTATATAAGTAATATGAGTCTTGTAATGAATCCTGCACTGCTTTCCAAGTGGCTCCTTATCACCAGTAATGTTCAAAATCTGAGGAGGTTGCACGGAAGGAAGACTTCAAGCCATTTGTATTGTGCTACAGCCAATAAATCCCTATATTTTTATTCACTTCAGTTCTGCATCATGTAGAAAAGCATTACAAAAGACACCATGAGTTCTTTGTATTTTCCCTTTGGATATTTTATCAAAATCTCTAATATTGCCATCACTGCATTCTAACACACAAGATATTAAGCAAGTTTGGAAAGGCACTAACAAATCTTTAAATGTTATTTTCACATTTTTCACTTTGTCCTGTCCCTATTTCTCTACGTATGAGTAACACAGTTCTGCTTGTCAATTTGTGAGAAAGAACTCTCCTCTGAAAAAAATATGATCGCAGTCTGTCTCATTTGCTGCATTGCTTCTGTTGCTTCTTGACAGAGCTTTCTTAAGTCTACATTTCAACCACTTGTTAAGATTCAACACTCCTTTGCATTGTGAAGAATCTGAGCTGAATTCTGAAATAAATTCTACTGAAGAGTGGCACCTACCAAGATCTCATGCAATAAGAAAAGGTTGAAAAATACAAAATACTACAGTGAGCTGATAACTTACACTGATTCTACTTTAGTTCTATTATTTTCAGCCTTAACTATGAATCAAATCACTGAAACAGGCACATTGTTGAGTACATGGATTTTTTACATGTAATATTTTCCAACTTAATATTGTAAAGATAAAACAAGCACTGTCAGAAATAACCAACGAACAGCCAGAATAACCTAAGGGAATAATCTTTGCAAGGGGAGAGGAGTAGATATATGCTAGTCATCCCTTAAAGAAAAGCTCAAGTAGTTCTCATGAATTTGTTTGTAGAGGAAGATACCAAAGTTCAGCAGTACAAGAATCACTCACACGAATAAAAACTACTCAAAATTCTGCTTTTCATTATCAAATCAAATGTGAAATCACTTATCCCCAGTTTTGAACTCACTTTTTTTATGTTGTAAAATAAATTACTTTTTCAGTATTAGATAAGAAAACAGCATCTGCTGATTTATAGCAGCTTCTAACTTTCCCATAAAGTCAGATTGCACATGAAATGAATGACTGAAGAGCAGAAATGCACCCAAGGCGAGGAGAAATGTATGTGAACTGGCAAATATATTACATGTACTTAGTTTAGAGACTTGACACAAAGGTCAGAGTTAGAAATTCCCAAGATATGATCCTGGCATGGTGAAATACATTTAACAGGTACATTTCATTTAAAAAAAGTCACTTGAGCTTTGGAACTAGTTCTGCTCAAATTCCAAGGAGTCAAGGATTAGAGCAGTTGCTAAAAGAAGTATTTTAACACATTGTTTTTCTTGCTAAGCTTACTGAAAGAAAGGGAAACACAGACTGGCCATAACCAGCCCCATTTGTTACACCCACAACTGCTTTTTATATGTGGAAACTAATCCTTACAGAATTTTGATGCCACGTAACACATTAAAACCTGTCAAATTATTTTTGATGGTATTTTTTTGGTGAAGAATCAGAACATACCCCAAGAAAGTCTTACTGATCTGAAGGCTCAGCTAGTAGAAGGCTTAAGTAGTATTTTACATGACTCATGCTTATCGTCCCTTCTGACACAAAAAAAGCCCTTAACAATAAATTTTAATAATATATTTTCTTGCATGAGTCCAAGAGGATCAAGGAATCATGTGTGGAGAGAAAGAAATAGAACAGTGTAACAGAAATTCTTCATGGTTTATTGCAATATAAACAACAAAATATTTATTTCCTTCATGGGTCTCCAAAAAAGAAGATGACAAATACTGAAAGAGAATCATGTTTTATACTTAAAATATTGTGAATTGAGTGTGAATCCCAGGGCAAAGCAATGACTGTGTACAGGGTTTCCCTGGATGCCAAACTTCTTTTAAAAGGTTAAACCTCCAAATAATAAAAGTCAATGAGAAAAATTGCTGAATTCCTGTGAGCTATCAATATAATGCTGTTATCTGGTATTGAAAGATATAACTTGCCTATTAGGAACAAAGTTGTTGTTACTAGCAAAGATTACAAAGACGAGTCTTGCTTCCCAAGATACAGGAAAATGCTTTTTTGAATAGTTATGTATTTCTTGAAGATAAAGATAAGG
The DNA here is from genome assembly GCA_033556795.1 of Tapera naevia. NCBI lineage: Eukaryota > Metazoa > Chordata > Aves > Cuculiformes > Neomorphidae > Tapera > Tapera naevia. The sequence goes on along the minus strand of JAUMJJ010000034.1, from coordinate 10,112,610 downwards.
TGGAATGGTACATATTTTAATGCCATAGGTGAACTAACACAGAAAATAAAACTATTAAAAACATTTTCTTAAGGTTTTAGAGGTTTATTTTACACTCAGTTACTACTATTCTAAATCAAGGTCACTGTGTTTGTATAACACAACTGAATTAGGAGCAGGTAGTACCTTGCCTACGCTGCTCTAGACGTCTCTCTCTCCCCCTCTCATCAGAGGAAGGTAACATTCAGAACTCAAATAGTCCATTTCTTTGCATCACCTCACACTTCAGAATGTACCCACTTGAGAGCATGTTAGCTGTTATAAACTTGGTAATGTTTTCTTTTTTAAACTCTTTTTGATAGTCTGAATGGATTTCATCCCCTCCAAACATTCCTCTTCTTTGTTCAGGAAAAAAGGTCCTGGCATTCCTTTTCACTGAAATGACATCTCAGAAACGCCAAAGTCTCTTCTCTTAGGGAGCTGTCTTCTTCCATAGTTGATCAACTAACCACTGTTTGCTTTCAACTTCTGGCATCCAACGTTACAGCAAAGCTGGCACAACATCTGGCTGCACCTGGAAGGGGGAATCACGCGCCCTTTCTCTGCCCTTTTCAAGGGCTGGCTATCACAAGGCTTGCCACTGAGATGCAATTTGGTACTAAAGAGACATAACAGTTTTGAAAAAGAAAGTGGCTTCTGGCTGGCTTCCTTTCCTGCACCAGGTCATGAAGGGATGGGATGAACATAAATCGTTCACCTGTAACGTGAAACTGCAATTTTTGAGTATAGTTCTCTGGTACTTCGTGAGCGCAGTACATCACAACTCTCTTGTCATAAAACATAGTGTCAGAAGCAAAATCTCTGTAGGCTTTCATTTATTTAACTGGCTTTGTGGCCTCGCACTCTGGATGATTCGTTGTGATTTGAAAGTTTTTCTAGATATCACAGGGCATGGCCATGACCTGCAGCCACATTCTCTGCTCCCAGCAATAGCAGAGGAGCTACACCCACCTAGCACAGTCATTCAGACAATCAGAGGTGCAGAAAGTGAATACATTACCAAGAACTACATATTTCTGGAGAAAACACACCCTTAAAGTAAATAAAAGAATGAATACCAGCTGCCAAAGAAAATTAAGTCACTCACTGATGTGGGGTTGCTTAAGTCCATCCCTGCTCAGGAAAGCCATTTAGCAGGTGCTTAATTTCCACATGAAGTTAAGTCCTATGTGTTACTGCTTTATACTCTTACATAAAGATCCCAGACCCAAACTCCCTCTTGTGTGTCAACAGCACAAGATGCTTTGCAAGGCTCCCATGTCTATTTCCACCTCATACAAAATGTTTCCTGATTACTGTCAACACTACCTGTTTCATCTTCCCCTGCAAGTGCTCTGCTTAACAGCTGCATCCTTCAAAGTGGCTTGGCTCACCTCAATATTCTTTCAGACTACACAATGAAGAACTGCAAAAGATTGGACTGTAAGGAGAAAAACAAGTTTCAGAAGGGCTGATAATCACTGAAGCTAAAGGCACATCGACAACTGAATACAAAGAGCATTACAATCCCACAGAAGACATCCTTTCAAAAAGATAACATGAAAGGTTGTGGTATTCTGATATGATTAGTTTTTTAATAAAACACTGCTAGGTTTCAAAATCTGTCCTTGTAAGTGCTCTCTTTTGCTCAGATAATTTTTCATAAATTGATATTTAGTCAAAATTACTTGGTAATGTACAATATAAAGTGTCTAAGTAACAGGGAGCCAAGCTAAAATATAATTAATTTCCCTATCCAAGAGAATGACCTCCATAATTCACTTCGGGCTTCACCTCCAGAGTGTCATGGCTCATTTCCTCATTATCAGAATTAGATTTTAAAACATTACTGTCCTCTATAAAGTACACTTTGTCTCTGATTATGCACATAGAGAGGGGGAATATGTTTAAAATTATTTGCATCACATAAATACTCAATTGCTTCAAAAACCAGTCACTGTGTTTGCTAAGAATACAGCCCATGCCCAAAGAGCTAACAGACTACAAAACCAATAAAAATCTTGTAAAAGAAAATATATTTGAGAAGGGAAAGAAGAACAGCAAGGAAGGTTCAAAGAAGATAATTAATTAAGTGATTAATTAACTGAAATTAATTCATTACATTGACTTTTAGACAACACAGATATAGATGCCTATAACAAATGCGGATCTGTACACAGTTGGATACATATTAGTACCTAAACTGTCAGGCAAAACAAAGACTTAGTGACTTCAGCTTAATTCAGAGAGTTTAGTTAGAAAAAGCAAAATCAAAATCTGAGATCAGCATTATTTTATGAGAGGACTCAGGCGGACTCCATATAGCTGAAAAAACCCGAATGCAGCAGGTTATTGCTTGGTAGTTACCACAATCTGCTGCAAGCTTGCAGGCTGAGGTCTGTCTGGGAATACACATTTCTGCTTGGGCAGTGATGATTGACTACTGTAGTGATTTTGGTGGACATCACTGTTTCATGAAAAGACAGGGAAGAAATCTAGATAGGGTGTCCATTACTTATTTAAGGAGATTACTTTGGGGACTGACAGCCTAGGGTGCTAGCTAAATAATTGGCATCTAGAAAGATGAAGCATCACTTATTTACTTTGTCTCTGTACTTCTGTTTGTTAAAACACCCTAAAAGCCTTCAGGCACAGTAGCTTTAAACATTTAAATGTACTACTGATATTATTTAATCACATCACAATTTGTACAGCTATTTAGAAGCAAACCACTAGCAGTGTGTCAGTGTACATTAACACAGCAGACTGAAGCACCATGTTTAACATATGAAAACATATATTGGGCAGTTGTGAAGTGCCAGTGGAAATATGCACATTGCGAAAACAGAAATTATCTAATCTGGATTTAAAGTGCAATACTGCAGAATATTAGCCTAACTAGCTACCTTCTATAGTAATGTGATAAAATCCAGCGCTGCACTCCACATCAAAGGGCATCAGACTTGTCCAGTTATTTACTCATTTATTTAATTCACATTTTTAAAAGAGGTAAAGATGTTAATAACCTCATAGTCACATGCTTTTAAACCAAAGGCCTTGGAAGGAAATTCTTTCAGGTCTATTCAAATTTCATTCTGTTATTTGAAAGTGAAAGCTCTGATAGAAATTTCAGAATCTGCCATAAAAATTAATGCTGAGCCAAACTTTGGTAAGTAACGGCAAAAGGCATCAGTATTAGGAAAATCACTCCTGTTGTTTTAAAGTCATGAGAAAGCAGAAGGAAAAAAAAACCTAGAGAAAGGTAGTGGGGTAGGTAATGCAAACTCTGAAACACTAGTCCTTGGTTTGATGTGTGATACCATGTAAATACCTCCAGCTATACTGTTGGGCCTGATCAATGCGAATGCAGCTGAGTATAACAGTGGGATGTTACTGGGTTTCCTGGTCACCTGAAGAAAAGTAGTTTCCATGGAAACACTAATATTCTTTCCTTAATCCACAATAAACACACGCAGCAGTCATAAAGCATATGTTCAGTGGGTTTAAGGTAGTCTGTGAGACAACATGGATGACAGTAACTAAGGGATGGTAGGATCTTTCCCTAGCCTGCACTGCAAAAAGCCTCATTTTTCCCTCCTTGGCTCAGCAATTTGGAACGCATACTTCAGAAAAGGCTATTCAACCACACTGATACCTGTAGTTTAAATTTTTTAGATCTGCCATCTGTGAATACTAAGGACTGCTGAGGTTTGCACCTCTTTACCTCAAACTGCGTTTCTCACATTGCTGAAACTACCCTGGAGAAATTCACTCTTGATGGTCTGATATATTTTTTTAATTTATTTGGATTTGGGGGGATTTCTTGAAGCTGAAGATACAGGATTGGGTTTTTTTCTTCAAGTATCTGAAAGCCTAGTGCAGCTTAGATACGCCAGAATTTGTTTTCAAACTGGAAACAAAGATAATAGAAGTTGTCTTGCAATTGAAGAAAACATTACTACAGAAAGAATTAGGAACTAAAAACCTTGAACCTTAAACGTCCGGAGAGCAGTGGAAGTCACAATTACTGTAACTGCTGAAACAGTATGGGGCCTTACTCAAAATAAATCTGATCCCCTTTTTCCAATTTGCAGTCTGCTCTGGGTAGATTGTTTCCAGGCAAAGAAAGGTCACAAAAGCTTTAAAATTGTTGCTGAAGACATGTTAAATATGCATCCTGCTCCTCCAAAACTAAGCCTCCATTACATGTTCCTTTTCTAGTTCAGAAAATGCTCACTCTTCTCCCTGATCTTCTCCCGTGCAACCACTGTCTTCCCAACTGTCATGATGTTATCAGCAGTGTTGTAAAATCTGGTTATTTTTCTTAAGCTGACAACACTTGGACTCCCATGGTGCATTTATGCAAATCGGACATTTGATAGATTTTGTGGGGTTAGCAGGAGTAAAATGAGAACAAAGCGTGTCTAAGACTACCAAGCTTCTTATCGATCACTTTGAGAAAGGGCAGGATGCCGGTACATTATGTGGATACACAGAGGATAGGTAACTCAAAAGACACTTCCATATTTTCTGAAGTACTGATGATACAATCAATTTGCAATTGCAAACATTTCCAACAGCTTCTGATTTTACAAGGAAGTTTTATATCACTATTGAAATGCTTGTCCTCCTCTTCTCGCTTAACTTTTTATAGCTCAAATCCTAGTTGGAATTCAGTTTTTTCCTCCTCAGTATTAGTAATACCATTTCACATCAAAATCCATTTTATTGGGAAATAAGAAAGCAAACCTGGAATGAAATAGAAAAGTAGTGAAGAAGTGCAACCCCATAAAGGTTTAATCTCAAACAGAACATGCACTGGTTAATAAACAGCACAAGGAAGGCTGAAAATTTTGAAGAAGTAAGAGACACAAAGTGCAAGAAAGTTTAGCAGTCCATGAAATCTGTGGATTTAAACATGTTTCTACAGCAATCAGAGAAACAGGACAGGACAATCCTATTACATTCATCAAGTCCCAAAGGCTAAAGCAGATATATCCATCAGGTCATAATTTCTGTCCATAAAACTTTGCTTGAATGAAATCCTGCATGTGACCTTCATACATTTTGCTGCCCTACAAGCCTCTGTTACTGTACAGCTGAATCCCATTTAGTTATGACTCACTGCCTTATTTACTTCACTGATCACAATAAGCTTTCAAAAGCCATTACAAAGGCTTGAGTTGGTGTCTCTAAGCATACACTGGTGACTAAACTGAATGACAAAAAGGTTGGTTTAAAAAAAAAAAATAACACCCACATATATGTGATTGCAATAGGAAAATTTATCACAAAAAGCAGATTTCAAACAAGTCAAATCTATTTATCATGCGTTATAGGTAGGCTACAGAAGATAACACTGGATTGCCATAGAGGTATTATTTAAGATAGATAAAATGTGATATTGTCAAAAAAGGTAGTAGAAGAAAGAAGTAGGACAAAAAATATTAGCACCAAATAGAAATAAAATGATTGCTGTGAGGTTTAAATATTGGCAATGGATCTCCGAGGACTTTGCACATCTTTGGACGTAAGTCCTGCTGCACTCCAACAGCCCTCCAGATGCTGTGGATGCCTAGAGCACAGCAGACACCTGCAGAGTTTGCTCTATAACTCTCAGTGTGCAAGTGGAAATGGCAGCATGGGGGCTGTAGAAAGTCTGCTGCCTAAGGAGGCAGATCAGCACAAGCCAAAGTGTAACCTCTAGTTTAAGTTACCAAAGCTTCAACTCCCTCCACTTGCCTTCCCACAGATATAAATAATCAATATTGTAAAGATACGACTTTGTGGAAAGACAAGCAGAGTTTGGCGAATCATTAGTGGTGGACTGAACTAAATAGTTAGCCATCTCTCTACCAAGGTAACTCAGAGAATCTGATAAAAGTGCACGTTATTGCACATATCACATATTTCACATTAACCATTCAGCAACTGGAGGAAACAGCAGGCTTTGAACCATTAGATTTAGACTTTAATTATTGGCGCACTGAGGTAAGCACAAGAATAATAAAAGTAAGAAAAATATATGAGAACACAATGATTTTCCAACAAACAAGACAGAAGCTAAGTATTCATTTTGACCAATGTTCCAGTGAAAGAATCACCAGTCCATTAAAAAGAAAGATAGAAATACAAATCTATTCAAAATAATCACAGTATAAGTATACTGTAGAACTCAAAACCTTTTGAAGGCCTATCCCACTCCTATTTAAATGTTGCTTTGAACTGAAGTCTCACAAGAAAGGAAGCAAAGTTTATGTTAATACATTATTATTGACACTAGATGGATCTAGCATTGTAATTCCTCGCATGCAAAAGCTAGCTATACTTATGTTCCTTCATTGTCTACACAAAACAACAAATTCCTGCTTTCTCTTTGTAGCACCAAAGGTGGGCACTGTATAAAAAAGCTAGGCACATTCTTCCTCTTTCACTCACACAAGCACACAAATATTTCAAGATATTACATGAAGAATATTATAATCATTGTGAAGTATTGCATATTGAAGAAAGAAAGGAAGAAAAGAAGGAACATGCCATGTTAGACCTTTTCACAGGTGTGTGTCACTGTGGCACATTTCCGAGACCAGCTTCCCCAAAGGACCTGGCATGCACCACCTACATCCCTCAGCCATCCTTCTCAGCCACTCTCCTCCCCTGCAAACTCTCCCCTTACCCTGTTGGGTTAGAGCTATGCACGCCTGGCCATGCACCTTGCTGATCTTCACGTCGAGCTACCAACCAGGCTTGTCCTGGACTTGCCTCCTCCCTCACGGTGCAACTTCAACCTCATCCCATGCTGAGGGGTGCCCATGCTGCCTCAAAATGTTGACACGCGAACATGAATCACACAACAAACCAAACACACCACACTCTCTGACAGGGGATACAGTGACAGCGAGAAACATTTTCTGAACTTAAATGAAACTCAATTTCACCTCCTATTTCCACGCACTAGAATATCCCTTTAAATTGTTCTTGAGGGCACTTCTAGTGATATTATGAGGCATGTCATTCACAGCTCTTCTAGGATAAAAGCCCTCAGCTTTGAAATATAGTCTCATCCCTCCAATCAGAACTATTAATGAGATGCCCTAAGGTACAAACAGAAGATATTTTAGGGCCTCATAATAATTATAGAAACAGATTCAGAGGGAAGAACAGTAAGTGCCACACAGCAGCCAATCCTCTCAAATTAATTATCTTTACATCTCAAAATCAATATTAAGTATGTGAATGCTCCCTGGTCACATTGTTTGGGAGTTACTCGCTAATTTTGCTAATAAAATTAAATAAAAGGTAGAAATAATAAATGCTGTCCGTTAGCAGATCATTATGAAAAATAAATTTTTTAATATCTCCTCTGATAATGTCTTATCAGATCTTTTTGCACGGCTTCTTGGTTTTTGAAATTCAAAATCCTGGGCAAGGATTTTCTTTACTCACTAAAAGGAGCATATTTTAGACAAATTTAGACCAATTTTAAGTTATTAATACAGCTGTAATCCTTTAAACTAACATTTGAATATTAAAAGCTCTTTTTTTAAAGGCTATTCTGTAGTTTAACCAAAAATATCAAAATCACTAAAACCAGACACTGAATAAAACAAAGCAAAATTCACGCAGTTTATATAATAAATACTATAACATAAAAAATAAATAGTAGGATATAATAATAAATAAATACATATTTAAGACAATGAGATTTTACCTTATTCTAGTTTTTCTTTTACAAACGGAATACAGAAATAGCCTGAGTGCTTAAATTAGCTTTTTCTGGTGTTTAGTACAGTGCATTTTAAGAAAGTGTTTTTTCAAGGCCTAAAGCACGAAATATGTCATAACAGGTACAGAGGTCCTTTTCCCTGCTACTAACACTTGTAAGAAACCCAACTAAGAACAGGGGCAAGTGATATAAAGATGTGGAGGAAAGGAGACAAGGAGGAAATGGGTTAAAAGTAAATGAATCATTACAGTGCAGCTCATGCCTGTATTCAGTTAAAACAAATTAAAAGAAAGCACATTAACCACTATAAATTAGTTAATAAGTACAATTTCACAGATATACACATGCAAAAGATTCACCCTTTGTTCTTCAGTCAAATTATGCCAAACAAAACACAGGGCACTAAACAGTGAATACAAGGCATGTAGCTGTATTTGACCATACATTTACAAGAAACAGGTTTTACTAGCAAATACTTTCTTGAGCTCATCAAAATATAACAGATCTTTTCTCCCAACACAGGATATTAACATTTATGTCAAATCTACTTCACTCACATTTCAAATACTGACTATATCAAGATAAATTAAGAAATTAGAAACATAACTTCTGCCATAAAATAAGTAAACATTAAAATATCAGGTCATTAACTCCTGTGGAATGTTCTGCTTTATTAGACATTCCTACTTTCCTTAAGTCAGAAATAATTAAGTTGCTTAAAACATTGTTCTGTAAAATAATTTGCAATAGATTTAACACAATGATAAAGGAAAGTAATTGCTAAGTATCAGTGTAAACCAATTTTAATCACACAGCATCAACTAACACTATTCATCCTCTACAAACTGGAAAAAAAACTTAAATACTAACAATGTAGAAATACCTAAAAATGATTGACCTGACTTACCCCCCTCTGGATTCTAGAAGTATCCAATAGCTTCAGCTTTTACATTGGTCTTTCCAGATGGAAATAGACTGAATTGATTGTGATTGAAATACTTTTTATATCATTTCTTTCTCTGCCTCAGATTTAGCAAGCCCAGACTGTAATGCATCTCAAGATACAGGTCTACCCATTTGTAAAATTTAACAGAACAAAAAGTTTAATACTACACCTGCAATAAGCATCGTCTGCATCTCATACAAAAGTTGGCATGCCAGAACAGCAACAAAACCCCAGATGCTTAGGAAACGATTTGAATCCATATTTCTAAAGACTTCATATAGCTGTCTTACCTGACAACTACTCAGTCACACCAGTGATTTACTAATCCCTCTCAAAGGGATTTCAAATATTGAGTCCTGTTATCACCCTACTGCTATCACAGGAGCCCAAAGCAACATCCTCATCTCTTGTCCAATAACTGGAGAATGACAAGGGGAGGACTGAGGACAAAATCATATTGGACACAGACGACTTTCTGAGTCATCAGGTTATCTCTAATCCCTCCTATAAAACAGGTAAGTTTTCCAGGTGCTGAAAAAAGTGCAGAAAGCCTGTTTTCCAACTCAGTAAGTGCCATTAGTTACATGAAATGAAACCAAAAATTCATTTTAGAGGGTTATAAAGTAAGGACTATCAGTTTGACAGCAACCTTAAAACAGCCTGCGAAAGAAGGAAGAAGTAAACAAACTTCATCTGACTTTTTTACCATTTTTCAAGAGCCTTTTCTTACAAAATAGATAAAAACTAAGTTCATAGCCTAATGTCACTAGTGGCACACAAACCGCAGCAGCTGAATTTCCAATTAAAAGCAATAATTGATATTTGATGCATAAAGAAGCCAACATACAAATTTATCATAAATCTAAGAAGTTATCAGGGTAATATTTTGCATGTCTCTTCAGAAACAACAGCAGGAAATCCGTTTAGATGCCATACCTTCTTGAACCGCCTGAAATGGATTGTTGCCATCCACAAACGTCACAGAACACGTGATTTTCTCTGTTTGTAAGATTTCGTCATTTTGGTTGAGATCAGCAACTGCCATTCGAAATACTTCCTCATCCTTTTTGGCAGATTCATCAAAAATTGCCCCTGAGGGAAAAAAAAAATAAAAAGAACAAAAATTATGTTCCAGCTTTCATCTGCAGTATCGCAAAGTATTAACTATAAGCATTTAAGACATATTTTATGCTATAACATCACTGCTGAGATGCAGTTTTCTCAAGACAGAGCCCAGAAGCTACTTCACAATATACAGAATTTCTGTATTTTGATATAATGTAAGATATAAATCGAAGAGAAGCATTGATTCCAGCTAGGAATATTAGAGAAATCTAGTTAAGTGCAAAACATATTATCTGTATAGGAACGTGGCCAAGAAATGAGAAGTAATTACCTTTCCAAAGGTGCCATTTAATACCCCGAATAATGGCAACGGGCTAGGATGTAAGTTTAACATCATGTCTAGTGACAATTAAAAAAATATAAAGTTCAAATGAGGTGAGAATAATCCTAAAATGGTAGCAGCACTAGGAAAAGGAGTTAGAATTGACAACCACAATCAATAGACAGGTTAGCAGCAGATATAAACTATTTCAGGTCTAATTCCTATTGGATTTGTAAAACAACTACTCCAAGCTAACTGTCTGACTCTTCAAGTCAGAAAATGAAGTGTAAGCAGTTAATTAAAATAATTTCTGCCTTTATAAATACGACTGAAAATGACTGTTCTGTCTTCTTCCCAAAAACATTCAAGCAGAGGATCGCAAACAGGACACCATTAAACTCAGGAGGATCAGAGTGAAAGCATCCAACCTTTGCACAGTCAATTTTTCAGATGTATTGAAAAATAATTGCACAGCCAATCCAGACAGTTTAGGTTCTTGTGGGTTTTTTTCTTTCTTTAAACTACAGTGGAACTTCTAGCATCACTAATCTCCTCTTATTTTACATTTGCTTCTTTATGAACTATTTATGCAGAGATGGCTCATATTACACTGTGATAGTCCTATGAAGAACACTATGCCTTTTAAAGCCCTCAAATCAGGGCTGTTGTATTTTTCAAGCACCTTTAATGTTGCCATTTCCAGGCAGAAGGTTAAAGACACAGAAGGGATGCTTCAAAACCAGACATTTGAAAACTGTACTTATTCATTATGAAATTTCTTCAGTTTTCAGTTTCATTTATTTTTAAGTGTCTGCTGTCATATGTGCGAGGCAGTCCAAATTAAAAGAAAATGCTGATCACTGATGATTTCAGGTAAATACCTGCAATCAGTGCCGAAAAGAACTGAAAGTGATTGATTTACAGGAAATGGCTACTTTAAGAGAAATGAACTTCATACACAGTGTTTATCATGCTTTTCCCACTGACCTCCAATGCTCATCTCCCTGCCAGCACCACTCATCCTACATGAGCATCATCTCTTTCTACAATCTGACTTCTTTGACTCTGGCGTTTTCCCTCCTGAAGCTGCTGCCATCTGGAACAGCTGTTCTTTACCTCTCCACCTCATTCACCTGTCATCTCTGTGCAAATCTCAGCTGAAAACATTATTTTTTTTCTCTTGCCCCCATTTCTGTTTCCCTTGTTTCATCTAGATCCATAAAGCAAATCCACACATGGCTGAGAATACCCTTGGTTTGCAAGATGCTAGAAACCGTGTAGTTCTACAAAGATCACTGCTTTTGTATCCAGGGAGCATTTAAGGGTACAAAAAACTTTGTCCAATAATACATCTTAAAACATGTTTGTTTCTAACCTCACGGAACAATTCAAACCAAAATTAAATATGTTTCATTTGGGGGATACATCTATACTAACGATGATGATATAATCCAGTCAACTTCATTAATAAACATTTGAAGGAACAATTTCATATGTCTACTAAGTAACAAGGCTAAAATTAAGAACCAAAAAAAGCTGGAAAATAATGAAAGTAATAAGTCTAATTCTACCCCTGTACAGTAATTCTGTAACAGGTGCCACACTGGAAGGAAGTGAAGGTGCATAGGTTTCATGCACACCCAGGCCAGCCGTTAACCCTGTTGCAGAACACCGCAGCAAAACAAAGACCCTCAAGCCAATGCTCCAGAGTACATCATCTTCTTCTGGAAATGACACCTTAAGCCCAGCTTTTTCCCCAAAATAATCCAGGTCATTTATTGGGTAGAGGATACAGAAAAGTCCAAGTTATCTAAGTGTTCATTTTGCATGTGCCATTATAAAAAACTTCATCAGCTCTTCCACTGGGTAGCAAAGAATTGCTCCCAAGACAGCCTATTCACCAGTCCAGCATCAAGTTTCTCAACAAACGAACCTTTCTGAGAAGCCTTCTTGCTTCTTTAACACACAGATATCCCTAATTATCTCCTATGCTTTTTCTCCTACTTCTCAGGCATGCCTCTGATGGTTTCTAGGCTTGTAAGGAACCGGATTAGATGAAACTCCATGCAGCCTCTCAAGTGAAGCTCCTCATTGTAGTACAATTGCTCCAGTTTTGCTCTGATCACCTCTTATTTCATTTATGGCTTCATGTATCAGACACAAATTTCATAATTTCTCCTCTAACCAATACTACATCTGAGATTTTAAACAAGCTACCTCACAGAAACAAGATATTACCCACGCTCTAGTGTAGGAGTATGTATGGAGATCCGTAGGTTATACAAACAAATACACAGGCGAATTGCAAAAAAAAAAAAAGTTGTAACAATAGTTTCTGTTTGTACATTCTAGCCGGAATTAGGTTGTCTTCCTACAGAAACTAAGGCCTTATTCATTGGACTATCTAACTTAGCTATATAAGAATCATTTTAAGATGTAATAAAGATGACATCGTCCCTTTCAGGAAATGCCAGTGCACAGCAGTACACATGTTACACTTCAAACAGTGATAAGAGAAATATTATCTCATGAGTGATTCTTAAAGTTTAATTATAGTTGTTAAATACAATTGGAAAACTACAAAACAAAACCAAAAAAAAGCCAAAAAAAAAAATTGTTCCTATTCTCATACATGTATTTTTAGGTCCTGTGTTTTATTTCAACCATATTCAATGTGTCTTTATATCTCTCCACATTACACAGGTAGGGAGGTTGCTATTATTTTTGTTCGTTTTCTAAAAGAAAAGTCTTTTCAATACAAAGGTAAAGGCATCAAATACAAAAGGCATTGTTTGGATCGTGTTAACATTGCTGGAATATTTTCCTGCAGCTTCAGGAATCATCCTCTGGTTGACATGAGTGAATTTTCTGAAACAGGTCTATTGAAATTTTTGCAGGTACCTTGAAATGCAGTCCTTAATCAGTTTAGTATTAGGTATGATTTTCTTTCCTTGCTGAGGTCTGAAAACACAGTGAAGTTTTGCTGGTTATTCTTTCATAGTTTTTTAACCAAGTTAAATAAACAAACAAAATGAAAAAATAAAGGGTACCACACTTTAAAATTACTTCTATAGCAAGAGCTACATGCTCTCTTGTCTCCTCATGCGCAGCTGTGAAATGAGAGAACTGGAATCACTGCAAACTTATTTGGAGTGTGTGTCCAAAACAAACTCCTTCAGCTATAGGAAAAAATGTTACAGAAACTAATGCACAGCTGAGGAAAAAAAGCAAACTATAGTATAAGATAACCAGTCTCCAGAAAATGATGAAACAAAACTATTTACAAAGGGAAAAAGTCTTTGAAATTATACAAAAGTAGATGTTGCTTATTTCTCTTCCACCCCCACTGCTCACCTCAGCTGAAAAAGGCCTCACATTAAACATGTCTTTTCTAACTATACTCAAGGAGTGTTCCCATGACTGCATCAGGAGCCAACCTGCTGACACAGCAACAACTTCGCACCAGTTTTCCCACTCATTTTATTAGCATGTCATTACTTTCAGCTTTATTTCAGAATGTGAATGACGATAGCACAAATCTAACTCTCTACTGGCTTTTTAAAAACCCTCAGCACATCAATAATGTCCTGTAGCTTAGTAGAGAACTCTGTGTTTAACTATCTTATTCGCATTCATCCATGTCACTACAAACCTGTCAATTTAAATAAATATAGACCAAATCATACAAATGCTCAGTAAGTTTACCAAGAACGAATGATATCATTAGAAATGCTTTTAAAAAATCATTTGTCCTACTGACCCATACATATAAAAATATAATCCAAATTAGATATTATCAGCTATTTCTAGAGTAATTTACACAGCATACTGGAACCAGCCCAGAAAACACAAAAACGGGAAAGAAATATGTCATGACTGCAACAGTGAAGAGACTTAAACCAATGTTGATCTTCCTATGGACTAAGAAATTAAAAAGTCCACTGTTTGCAGTGTTTTCAAGTATTATAATTTTATTATCCATGGAAGTATGACATTTCTGGACCTCAGTGCCCCATATTAGTGTCAGGAAATTAAGTACCTCATTTCAAAAAGGAGGAGGAGTACACAGATTAAATGCCATTGTGAATTGAGGTCATGATCCAATCTCAACACATAAGTTTGATTTTCACTTTATAACATCGTACACACACACCTCACCAACAGCAATATACACTTTGCCCAATAGTTTATTAGTTCACCAGTCCAGGAATGTTTAGAGAGAAAAGGAAGAAAAAAGGAAAACACAAACCACAGAAACCTTCTGAGTGCCTATCTGATGTTCTAAGCAGCTGCTGATTCTATGAAAATTCCTCATCCCACCAATATTGTCAGTCTGTCCCAGTGTCTGAATCCAGTCCCACTGTATTTTCTCAACTGATGCTATAACATTATTATACTGAATGAGAGACGTAATTAAGCTGCTGGGGAAAGGATGGTCATGTTGTTAACATTCAGAACAAGAAGCTGGGAGTTTTGAGTCCTCATGGCAGACCTCATCTGAGATGTCCTGCAGAGCTATGAGCACATTGCCACAGATCTAGTTCCGCCATAAGAAATTAGGTTAGAAAACATTAATTTCCGGGTGCTTAAATCAATGAGACTAATGTTTGAGCTTCTGAGATGCATTGTAGAATAAAATCCCAGGCCATATGAGTTATCTGGTTTGGCAAATTTTTAGAATTCATTCTTTTTTAACTATAGTGGCAAATACTATCATGTCTGAATGAATATATACTGAATATATACATACAGTTTCAGAAGACAAATTATATTATAATGGAATTATTGTCAACAAGAATAAGAGGGACTTCATGTGTTTGAGAGCCTGGATGTACTCATGTAGGAATTTAGAAGGTCACATGCAGAGATTTTCCCGTGCTTATGCAGCTCCCATGATCATGGTATTCAGCGTGCATTAATGCAGCTGGACCCTAAATTTCACTTGCAACAGATTTAGAGCTGCTGTTAAGTTTCTCTATTGACTGGCAGGCAGTTAAGTGCATGCAACTATATCTTGATTTTGTTAATGGAGGAAAACAGCAGCATGCTTCTCCTTTCGCTTTTAAGCTGCCTTAAGTTTTAGAAATCTTTTAAAAAGGGTTTACGAATCCTTTAAGAAAGGGCACAGTAAGCTTGACTTTGTCATTGCAACACAAAGGGAGCAGAAAGCCTTCCTATTAGGTGGGACTTTTCCAGCTAATGCTTCCTCAGCTACCTTGCATGTCACCCTGCAGATGCCAGGTATGGCACAGGGCTTGGCCATCAAGCCCCTCAGCCCTCGGAGACCACAACGGGCTCACATGGGGCCAGTGTGGGTCTCTAGCTCAGGGTAGAGACAATCCACTGCATCTGATGCCACCAGCCTCATGTGTTTCCTTCCCTGCACCACAGGGATCTCGGCACCAGAGCGCATCTAAATCAAGTTGAAATTTTTGAAAACACGACTTGTTTGTTCATTTTAATTTTTAAATACTTTCAAAGCTCCCTTGATGACGGTGAAAGAGACAGGAGGGTAGGTCTAGAAGAACCTGTGCCAGCTCCTTGTGTGGAGAAAATAATGTCCTCCTGCCCATCAAATTGTAAAGGCAGGATTTATGTTGCTACTTTATATCTCTCATATTTTTAGAAGCCCAGATCAAGGAAATGAACAATACCTCAGCACATATCTTTCACTGGTTATCCTCAGGTACGTAAACCAAAATTAAAATAATCAGTTTAGCAGAATGCCTTCGCAAATACTGAATCTACACATATATATATGGAAGGTCGACCTGTGACTAAGCAGCACATGTAAGACCAGAGAATCTGCACTGAAATTTCTGCATTACTACTGATGCAAGAACACTCAAGCAAAGGAGCATCAGGTCTACTGGCATTATTTTCCAATGGACTTTTGTAAAGGTCTACCTCTAATAAAGAAAGGTGCTGAGCTCAATATGGTGCTGCCAGCTTTGTATGACACCACTTACTCTGACCACTGCTCACTCTGGGAGCTACACCATAAAAATAAACAGTCCATTTTTGTTCTTTTTTTAAGTGATTAACTCCCTGTTTTCAGTGCATCTCTATGGCTGGAACATCATATAAATAATAGCTCAGTTCTTTGTCTTTTTTGGTTTTTGTTTTCTAAATTAAATATTTGAAACAAAGAGGTGAATGATAAATTTTACAGGTCTTTCTATCCGGCAAACTACTAGAGGCAAAGTCTGTTTCAAACACAGTGAAAGTAAGAGAATTGCAGTCAGTTATCGTCTAAACACAGAAAAGTCCCTCCATTTTTCTGCTGAAGCATGGTTGTTTTTTAATGTCCCAGTCTCACAGTAAAACAACCAATATAGCTCTGCTTGCTTCTGAAGTCTTACTTGTTTTAAATGGTTTGACCACAGCAGGGTATTCCATTGTATTACACCTTTGCTTTTTTAGATTTTTCTTATTTTTTCTCTCTCTAGACTATTCTATCCAGTTTTGGAAGTATTGAGGTGGCTTGACAGGTTGACAAAATAAAGATTCAGCTTTTCATGAGCTTTTCTGCACAGATTTACTTACAGTGAGAGCCAATGCTTGAGGTTTAGTATGTCAAAATTATTAATGACAAAGCAATACAATAGTTCTAGGAAAAGTGCAATACTAATAGGCACATTGGAATTTTTTTTCTTTTTAATTCTGTTGCAACATTGTGGATACACATCAGCATCATTGGGAATCCTGTTCACGTTTGGCAAGAACAGCTTCTAAGCTCTTATCCTTCTTATACTGTCCATTGGGCATTGGTCACATATGCACAAGCACGAACACTTTCCAACCACTGCTGATTTATTTTAAGCTCACCCTGACAGACATTTCTAATTGTTCTCATTCTAACCCACCATTTTACTCTTATATTTAACATAACAAATGGTACTATTTGTCAAAATCGTCTGCTGAGTCTCATTAATCTCTTTACAAAACCAGATGTCCTTTGCCAGTCTCTTTGGGAAGGTTTATTGTTGGATAGAGAGTTCAAGGAGGAGGACAGAGAAAGAGGAAGGCAAAACATTGAGGTCCTACTAAAAAATGCATTTATTCAAGCGCATTTTTTTATGCAACATATAATCAAAGACATTTTAAAAAGGTGATTCTAGAAAATCTGCTGGTAAATAGTAACGTCCCTTCTCAATTGGTCTACATTCTCATTAAGTGATCCATCAGTAGAAAATTAGGGTAAGAACTACTATATCAAAAGAATAACAACTGACATACCTCCTACTTTCTTTTATAGCTAGTTGATTGCACAAATTGCAGAGCCACAAAGAATTTGTTCCTGCAAATTGAAGAATACTGTACTAACACCTGTTGTGGTATTGAAGACTACTGTCTACTTCTGTAGACGCAGCGGGGCACAAGATTAACATCATATAAACAATAAATTTTATACACAATGTACCTTTCACAGGATAAGGATTAAGATATCTTCAGTGCACTGTTCCACTATTAACTTGATGTGGTGATTAACTATAGTGATAATATCTTATTCAATATGCAACAAATGAGCTGATAATAATGAGAAGCTTTTCATGTTTTCTATCATATCCATAACTATCAAGTTGGGGTCTAGCTGTGAAAAGCATCTACTTTGGCAGATATTATTGCTGCATCATTAATATTCCATACAGAAAGTTTGTGTGATGATCATGTGTTTGCTGAATATTATCTGCATTCTTGGAAAAAAGATTAAAAATACACTCTTATAATGTACATTCAGAGCTTGCTTATATGTTATCTTTGAACCAGAACAAACACTGATTTGATATACTACTTTGCCATTTTTATTAGTCCTGACTTGAGAAGACAAGAACACATCACAAAGCAATGTCAACAAGGATGACAGCATCCTAGAAAAAAACCCTGAACTGTTGTTAAGCATTTGTCATTGATTACTGTCTTCTGCTCTCATACTTGTAGCTCTGCCTCTATGTGCAATTCTGCTTTGTAATTTTTGAAAGACAAACTAAAGCTTTAATTAATCAAATAGGGTAGACTGCTATGTAAAGATAGAGGGAAGACTGCTGCCAAACCATTTCTTTATAATGCGGAACAGCTGCAGCACCTTAGTCTGCTAGCAGCTGAATTTTGTGGAGAATGATCCTATCAATATGCTACAGAAGATACTAAGACACAAACATATGGCCTTACATACACAAACAGAGACATAAAAGTGAAAAGATTACAGTGTGAGATCTTTCTGGAGGGCATTTTTCTTTTTTTTCCCTCCTATTTCACTTCAAAATTTACACAAGCGTTTTGTCACGAATAGTTTAATCATTTTGTACAATACAGCAACCTGACTTAGAAGACCGAAATACAGATGTTGACACTAAATACTGCCATTGGGAGGATATTACAGGAATAAGAGTTTATTTCCTGAGCACCACCAGCCTCTATAGAGATGTGCTGAGTCAGTGCATAACAGACTCACAGAATGGTTTGGCTTGGAAGGGATTTTTAAAGATCATCTAGTCCAATCCTCCTACCAGAGGCAAGAACATCTTTCATCAGACTAGGTTTCTCCAATACCTGTTCAAACTGAACACTTCCAAAGAAAGGGCATCCACACGTCTAGGCATCATGGAGAAGTACAGACACTTGTTATTGTATTGCTTTTAAGAATATATCTGATCCCACCTGTGGCATTATGAATGACATGGTCAAGAATTAAATCTGAGCAGGGAGGAATGTAAGAGTGAAAACATGCTTTATGTGCCTGACTGAAAATGCAAAGATTGACTTCAAAATTAATCCTGCTGTTAAATAAGTTTTCTTTTTAATTCTTTAGAGCAGGTATTTATTCTTCTGGAGGAGAGGCATTCAGCATATCTACACACAAAAACATTCTTTGAATGGTAAAGGGAGAAACCAAACAAATGAGTCTCATAGTCATCTAGCTCATTTTCTTGCCAGGTCAGGACTATCCATTTTCATTCCACATGAAAAGTAACATATATAACCTCTTTCACTCTTGCGTCACACAGGGGTAAACAAATATGGAATCAGTAGGTTTCCAACATCAACAAAAAATACATACAATAGCACAGTAAGAAATAGCAACTTTCCAAAAACGGTACAAATGACCCTGTTTCTACTAAAATGTCACTTTCTTACTTCTCATAACAGAATTTGCTGAACTAGTGTTACTCTCTTTAATTTTAAACACTGTATTTTAACATTTTGGTAAATAACATTTTGTTAGTTGTTTACAACAAAAAATGTTGTCCTAAAATTTGCTCTCCAAATATTCAGGGCTGTGAGCTCAAAGTGACTTCATGATCATGGATGCTGAAAAAATTACTTTCCATTTTCCATAGAAGATAGTGGCATTATCATCTTTTTGGTTCTTACTCATGTTAGAAAAAATAATTTCTAAATTCACAACTCATATTTTACACGTGTGTATAAAAAAAACAGCCATTCAGAATATAAATCCCAGACAAACTTAGTTAGACTTTACATTTCAAAAATGTCACCCACTAAATTCTGATAACAATATTTCCAAATAAAAAAAAGGGCAAAAGAATAAGCGGAGAATAAGGAAAGCTTATTGTCATTCTATGTGACACACACCCCAAATACAACTAAAAAGGTGTGCATTAAATTCTTTCAATTATCTGCTGTAATTTGACTTTATGCTTTGTTTTCAATAATCCTAGTTTGTCTGCAGTATAAAGTTCTTTGAAAATTATGATGCAGTTATATGAAATGCCTGTGAATTTACATTTCCCAAAGCCTCACTGAAAATAAATGTAGTCAAGTTCTTCTAAAGAGTAGCTTCTAGGGTGCCACATATGATTTTAAAAATTTTTTTTACAGACAAGTCATAATTTCTGATTTTAAGATTAAAACCACATGAGGCATGAAGGATAGCCACTTCTTCCATTGGATTCCATTATTTTTGTGCTCTAAGAAGGCAAACTTAAGAGTAAGGCAGTAGCGGCAGTAGCTGAGCTATTTTAATAGCTGTGAATGCATCAGACACCTTTTTCAATCCTAACATTCCCTTCCTCTTTCCCACATTTGTAGAAGACTTCCTAAGATAGTGCTATACAATAGGCTACTTACAAACCTGAGGCTGAGAATCAATTGCTCTAACATTTAAAAAAATTACTGCAGAAGAAATAAATGAAGCATAATTTCCAGCTCCAAGTCTACAGTTGCTATAATCTCAAATGACCCTAGTTAACAAATAGTTTTGAGAAACTAGCCTGACTTTTGATTTTTTTAATGAAACCTAGAACCACACATTTAGTTTGTTATATCTCCTACAAAGAACTACTTGTAAGATACAATAAGAAAGTGAATATTATATTCCCATTTAAGAGATTAAGTAATATTAAGCAGAAGTACAGTGACTTGCTCAGTCACTCAGTAATTAGTCGCCTGTCAAAATCGGAAGACTCTAATAAAAACCTGATATTTAAAGTACCTGTCTTTATTTCTAACACTTAACACATCTAAATACTTGAAAAAAATAACAGTATGTATGTTATTATTACAGATCCCACCTTATCTGAAAATTTCATAGGAAAATAGGTTTGGGGTTTTTTTTAATTTTTTTTGGAGTGGTTAAGCAGGGGAAGCTGTGCGTTTGGGTTAGTTTGGTTTGGAAGGGCATCTTCTTTGTTTCTTTTTAAGTGAAGTAGCTGTAAACTGAAGGGGACAAAAATCTTGTGTGTAATGCCTTGAAAACCACTCTAACTTGAACAGACTTGATATCCAGCAACTTAGTCAATGAGTTTTTAAAAGTTTAACCAGTTTATTTAAATTGGAAAAAAAAAAAATTGCAAGCTGAAAAGTAACTAAAAAAATTAAAAGTTAAAATTATACAGGAAAACCAAGAAAAAACATTGTGTCACTAACCATATTCAAATTTAAACATGTAATATAAAAACTGGAAAATTAATTAAAAAAAAATCCAGAAGTGGTGATTGTGGAAGAATAAAAATTGTTAATATTCAATTTTGTAAGACCTGATTACCAAAGTGAGAAAAAAGCACTTGGGCAGCAGCTGGCTGTTGCCAGCATATCATTTTGAGAATTTTTTCTTATTAATTTACACTACTAATTAATAGAACAAGCAAAACCCCCACTATAATAAAAAATAAATCTTCCATTTAGGAAAAACTCCTATATAATCTAAAATACCTCCTAATACCAACATCCTGGGAACAGATCAAGGTTTTGTTTCCTTTGAGTCAGCAAAACAGTACCTATAAAAAAATGCGCATTTTATTTTCTGTCACATTCAGTAAGTACCGGAGTGATGAACGCACAGGGAAACGCATGCGAGAAGCGTAACCTTCATAGTATTCTTCTTGTAGTCACTTTTAGCATTGGCAACTCTCCCAGCTCACTAGTTTAAGAAAAGACGTTTCTTATAAACTACTTCTGCAACTTTGAGAAAGCACCACAATTAATCATTGTACACAGGAAATATGAACTTTTAGGGAAACTGGGAAATTAGTTTGCAAAGCAGATGCACACAAATCGTGTTCAAGCCTGGAATCCAGATTCTGCCCTCCTTTGCAGTTAAATACTTCAGCGGATAAATGTACTTCCATTTTCCAGTTACTTCTACCTTAATCAAGTTCTTTAATGATTTGGGAGAAGATGATCAAACTTAGCTCACACTGCCTTTGCCCTACAGGACTTTCCTCATTAGACTCAGAGCTTTAAAATTTGTCTACAGGTTTTGAATTTCATTATTGCTGTATCTCTTAATTATTACTGCATCATTATTAATTATTACTGTATTATTGCCAATTAATACAAAATACCTTGAGTATACTGTGGCACATTTTATCTGGGAGAACGCTGAGTTAATTTGCTAAATGACTCCACATGTCTACATCAGAACTGTATCTAATAAATGTGCTTCTTGCACCCATAACTCCCAGTACTTGATTTTTCTACCAGAGGTCAGTAAAAACCCTGAAAAATTAAGCATTGCTACAGGGATTCCCTGTAGCAGACTAGTTCCAAACACAGCTTGTTTCTTAGAATATTTTTTTTAATATATTTCTCTTGTTGGTCTGTTTCCAAGCAAAAGAAGATATTTAAATATTGTATATTTAATATTAACAGAAAAGGTATTTCTGGGAAATACATCCCAGATGCAGACATGACTCCAAATCCCACATTTTTTTAAAGTGAGCATTTTTTTACTGAATTAATGATTTCCCTTGCTAGACCATCACCACACTATCATTTACTGTTAACAAAGTGAAGTTTACTGTAAGATAAAACTCCTGAGGAAGAGGAAAACTATACTGCCCAGGATTTGAGAGCTATATTCATGCTGCATAGCAACAGAGTGCGTATACTAAAATGGCCCTTTAGTGAGGAGGAATATATATTGAAGGAAGAGGACTACAGCAAGTATTAATTTCACACCCAGATCTCCTCTTCCATAGCCTGTGTTCCAGATAGAACTCAATGTAAGTCTGTACTCAGACGTGCAGTTCTAAAATCAAATTGTAGGTTGCAATCCACAGTTTCAAGAGCAAAATTCAACTACTTCTTCTTGGGTGACGGGGTGGGGGGGGGAATCAAAACTGAGAAAAAAAAAATATTATTCATTGTATTGACAGGGCAACCAAAACCTATTTCCCCAATTCTTAGATTGTAAACTACTTTCTTTCACTGTTACTCTTCCAATCTTTGATCACCACAGTGAAACATCTCCTGATGGTTCTTTTTACAGGCTAAAGGAAAGTAAGCCTCACAAAGCACCTTACAAACCATTCATACAGAAGCATTTCCACTTTTCTATTTTTTTTCTCCTATCTTTTTTTCCACATACAGATAATATTATTTTCCTCTTTGGATTTGGAAACGGAATGCCAAAACAAGACTCCCTGAAGTATAAGGTAAAATTTATACCAGCCACTGAAGAAGGAACAAGAATGTAGAGCCCTTCCAGATGAATCATTACCCTGCAGAGTCTTCCCACATTTCTCTTCCCAGACATCCTTCACTTTCATTGGGTTTTGCATCAATAAATTTTCAATTGTTTTTTTGGACAGTAGAACATCTTCACCAATGCTGAAAACATATTTGTTGCATTCTGGCTGAGGTTTCTGCTTTCCTCTTTGATCATTTCAGAACATACATAACCACAAAACATACATCGGTAAGTGTTTCTGAATTAAGCCTCAGTAGCTGATACAAGTTTGAAGCCTGGGTAACCCTTTACCCTGTTGAATACGTAAAGCTGGCTATTCCTGTATATTGAATTTATATTACTTCCCTCAGAAGCTTTTAGTCTCTATTTCTGCTTATCTTATTTCCCTGTGTCTGAATACATATGTGCAGAAAATTGGAAGGAAAACTGTTACTGAGGCTGGAAGATGAATGACTTATCATATTATGCTTTTCCAATTACTTTAGAAAATCCCTTAATATTTCTTTATGTAAGATGGCAGGGAATTTCCCTTTCCTATCTATGTAGGGTATATAAATAAAAATATCACTCTAAAAGGTCACATTGTTATATTTACAGTCTGCAATAAGCAGGTCTGCAATATGAAATTCATATAAAATTTTATTAAAATGTACAAGCTCACAGAAGGAGAACACCATGTAGAATTATTATCTGTGCATACTCACGCATATACATTCTCTGTAAGAGTGAAGAAGCAAAAGAACATGTTTCCTCAAAGGGAAATGGCACGTTATATTTTCAAAGTGAAACAAATTGAAACCCTTCATCAGAATCCTTGTATGTCCATCAGTTTAAGCTACCCTATAAATTATTTGAATATATTGGAATATTTATTTTTATTTTTGTATATTTGAAGATGTATTGAAAATATTTGCTTTTCTAATTGCAAATCCTAAAAACAGTGGTAAGTGTGAAAAGATCAGTTCTGGAATCTGCAGATGAGATTTTTAAAAAGAGGTAGAAATGGCAAAAAAAAAACCCTAACAAGCAGTTTCTAGCTTTGCATTACTTCCCTTGAATTTGCAGTAGGGTTGGAGGCATTATCCAGGCAACCTGAAGTGGCCATAGTTGTCTTCCAACAGAATGACATTGTGCAAGTGAAGTACTGTGCTGAAGTACTGCAAATACAGAGTAACTGAAGCTTCACTTTTTATGTGTCATTTTCAGTCATCTCTCTCACCAAATTAAAGGGCTTGACAGGTGTTTAAATGGTGGCCTGAGGTTGTTCTTAAAGGAAAATGTGGCACAGGTTGTACATCAGCTGCCAGGTAAACACATTCTTGCAGAGCAGATGATCACGTACCACCCTAGGATTCAATGCAGTTAAAGTAATCTGAACCAGAAAAAAACACATGTATAGGCTGCAGATAGTGTTTTCTTAGACATTCCAGTAGGCTCAAATGCTGTGCTGTGTAGCAGGAGCGAAAAGCTTGCCCAGTCCACATTAACTAGGTTGATTTATATAAATAGGCCTTTCTCATGCATGCATATTATTCTTTAGCATTATTACAATTAAGTTACCAGATCTTTTAAAGCTGCTTCATAATCAAAAAACCACCAGGAACATCCATTTGCAGCTGAAGAATATACCATCAAGGAAATTTCTCTATACATTGTGTGAGGAAAAGACACTTCCTGCAGCTTTGCTGCCTTTGAGAGGCAGGCATGCCAAGTACTGACAGGAGAATGAATAGAGCCAGTCATGCTAAACATGCATCCTATTGTTTTGGGCTGTGCCGGTCAAATCCACTGTCAACACATCTTTTGTTTCTCCCTTTGCCTCCCCTTACCACCATCTTTTGTTGCTGTTGTTGGCAACCTTCACCCCATTGCATTCAATAAAAATATGCTGCAAACCATGATGCATTTGGCCCGAGCTGCTCTCTTAAAGAAACACATGCACATTTAATTTTTTTTTATTTATTTTTTGGAAGGACTCCAAAAATAATGCCATGGAAAGCAGGAATTGTTTTCCCCCTTCTGAATCTAAATCAATCTCCTGGGAAAATTCACTGCATTCCTTACACCCTACAAGGACAAGACAGTTTCAAAAAAAGGCCCTGGCTTGGGGTGGACACACCTCTGCCATGCATGCATGCGTGCTGTCATACACAATTACATACATGTATACACATAGATGAGCATCTATTGTTATTGCTTTACAGTGATTAGATTCTGAAGGCAGCAGTGTCCCAAAATGAATCATGCTCTTCTTAAAGACAGGCAGCCTGGCCAGTCATCCAACCAGTAATAGTCTAAGCCAGCGCTGTGTTTGTGGGCAGAAAGAGCTCACATTGTGTTAGAAACCTCAACATGCGACATGTAAGTGGGAGTCAAATGTGGGCCAAGTCTGACTGGAATACAAGATTTTTTGAGACAAATCCTACTGTACCACTTTTAATGAAAAAGTGCAGCTTCTCTAATTTTTTAAAATACATATAAAGAATTAATTCTTTAAGCCAAAATAAAATGTTAAAAAAATGAAATTAAATGAAACTGAGTGAGTGCTAATGAAAACTGTTTTATCTTGTGGAGAGATTTATAAATGATGAGGTGAAAACTAACAAAAGAAATGGTATTATTGTCTAGAAAAGTATTTTACCTGCAGTGTCACAGACAGACAGATTTCCTGAAAAAATACTGTCCAGTACATTTCCACCAGAAAAAGAACATTTGGGTGAACCATCCCCTCAAAAAAACCATGAAGTCTAGAGAAGATTCAAGCTCAAAACTTCTGGAGCAAGGATAGTGACTTTCAAAACCTTAAAAGTCAATGACAAGCATGACGGTGGCTGTGGTTTCATTATACTTTTGAAACAGATTAAACTGGCAACTAGCCTTGGGCTTAAATAACAACAAAATGTACGCACACTGCAAACTGATTCCTTTCAGGTTTCCCCTTAGGGAAAGCAACAGGTTCGTCATCACAAGGAATGCCTTCTCTTGCCTTCCCTGTGGCCAAGTAAAAGAACTGCCTAAAAAGGTGCTCATACCTCAGCCACTATGAATGAAAGCAAAAAGATGATAAAAAGATAAGT
The DNA here is from genome assembly GCA_033556795.1 of Tapera naevia. Classification (NCBI taxonomy): domain Eukaryota; kingdom Metazoa; phylum Chordata; class Aves; order Cuculiformes; family Neomorphidae; genus Tapera; species Tapera naevia. The sequence goes on along the minus strand of JAUMJJ010000034.1, from coordinate 10,086,522 downwards.
CACCAGTGTTCTGGCCTACGGAGATATGAAACAAGACTGAAATTACAGGGAGAGGTTTTCAAAGCAACTGATGGCAGAAAGTCACCGAGCTAGACAAAACAAGAAAGACAGTGCTATCTATTCTTTATCAATCACATAGACTGCATTGCATCACTCTTTTTAACCCTCAAGCTTCAGGAAGGAAAACAGGCTTCTAAGCACTCCTAGGTTATTGCAAAGACAGGAAACCAAATAACAAATAAATGATGTTGGGGAGAGTGGGATCAAAAAAAAAAAAAAAAAAAAACACCTATCAGTCTGTTTCCTGAAATTTTGAGCAGCTGGAAAAAATGGAGAATATTTTCTATGATGCAAGATGTCCTAAAAGTAACATCCAGAAGTCAAACAGCATAGGTCTTTCCAGGAGGAGAGAAGGAAAGAGATGTTCACCTAAGGTTACAGGACTTTTAACAGGTAACCCTGACCAGCAGGTTACACAGAGTGATTTTTAAACTTTGATACAGTTTCCCGACCTTAAGCTGCTTATGATGACAGCACTGAATTACAAAAGATTTGCTAGATTTCTGAGTAGTCCCAGTCTACTTCAAACTCTACAAATTTATGAAGAAATAGGGAAAAATGAAATGCCTTGCCAAGGTTGACTTCTTTGACAAATGTATTAAGTACTATTAAAAGACTGTATAGTGTGTTCTACATTGATCACAATCTACAGAAAATAATTTTAAAACAAACAAACTAACAAACAAGCAACAAAAAAATCCTTGTATTTTTTTAAGGGATTGTTGAGCAAAATATCCTGAAAAATCTGGGATGTACCAGTGTGGAAACAAAGGAACAAATTCCCTTTGGCAATTTTTCCCACTTATGTGCTTCGACTGTAACTTGCTACCTGGGTAATAGGACTGATTACAAAATAATACCATTTTCACCCTATGGGAAATGTCCCTGAAAGACACTTGTTATGTGACTTCAGCCTATGATACAATCAAGTGTGGGACCTCTTAAAAAAACCTCATTAATTTTTTCTTTAATCTTGGTTTTCAGTCTTCTGTTCGCCAACACTTGGATCCTCTCTTCTCATCTCCTCTCTGTCCCTGTCAGCCTCAGCTCCAATTACTACACCATCTCCCATCTATTCCTAACATCATCTGCAAAGCTTCTGCATTCCAATACAGTGCCTGTCAGAAAAGTGTTTTTTATCAAACGCTAGTCTGGTTTAAAATAGAAATAAAATGCTTAAAAAATAAATAGGAAAAGGTAAGAAAGTGAGTCTAATCACATTCTATACATTTTCTACTTTCCATCCCCAAACTTTTACTCTCAGTTACACATTTAGAGTGACTTCTTCAAAAGAGAGCAATTCAAAAGAAATTGTGACTTCAGTTTCCTTGGTTTCCAGCTGTAGTATTACCTTAGAGTTGCATATCTATTTATTTTCCAAGCAAAATCCTAATTGCTGTGCTCCTCCTACAGCCACTTTCTTGCAACCTAAACACAAATAAGTAGGTGGAGAAGTAAACAGCGGTTACAAGAAAGAAGCACAAGCATTAAGAGAAAAGTCTGTTTTTATGAATCAACTCAATTCAGAAGCCTACATCAGATTTAAATCAACATAATTAAACTATCATTGGCTGCTTGAAAACAGAAACTAGAGCAGAATAGGTCATAATTTATATTTTGGCCTTAATTTTTGAAAGAAAAAGTAACATTTTTCCAAAGCCTTCCGATAATAGTCGCTTTCCAGTCTCACAGAAATTGCTTGAAGGTAAGTACATGAAGAACCGTGCAATCTTTTGATACTCAATGGTTTGGGATAAGTATCATGCATCACAAATGGACTACTAAGGTGGCATTTTTCTTGACCTCAGATTTCTTTCGCAACTCAGAAAATCAGTACATGTTCATATTCTAAGGGAATGCAAATGAATCTATTACATTGAGAATTCAGGAACTCAGGAAACCTTGGCCTGGATTCCTCTCTGGAGCATTTGCTTGATGTCATCATCCAATAGCTATAATCAGAAAAGCTTTAGCATAGTAATCAGGTTTTTTTCTTTAGAAGTGCACTAGGCTAGACTCATCCCATATATCAACTTCCAGTGCGTAATCAACATTTTATCAGAAGATTTTTACCTATCGTAATTACTGTTATGATATCCCGCAGCATTGCTAATCTGATGTTTCCAATATTATGTATAAATAATGAAATAAATGTTAAAGATTTATATAAATACTTAGCTAGATTTATATAAATACTTAGCTATGTGGAGTATACATTTTTACTTATTCCAGATGGATTTCAAAATAACATTTTACATCATTAGACTTAGTCTGGTTTTATTTAATCTAAATAGAAATACTAAATTACGACCAAAATCAATCAGTTCTAGAGCCAGAGCAAAAATTTCTCTCATTTTGCAGATACGCCGTTTCCAATTTCAGATATGTCATTTCTCTTTTCTGAGAACAATGGTGCTAATTACAATATGCAATGAAGAGCATCTGGAATCTAAAAATCAACTTATGCCTGTGTAAAGGCATCCATTAGCTTCACTGGGCATTGAATCAGGCTGTTACTGCAGATCGGTCAATGTAATTCTCCTCGATATGTCAGACATTAATGAAGTTAACATGGGAAAGAACAGCACACAGCAAAGAGCTGATAACAAAATTGCCCAAAGTGCTAACCTACAGCTGAAGCCTGCCCATCAGGCACAATTTCATAACCTTCTGAAAAGCTTTCAGACTCCAGACAATATTCTGTTGCTGTCATTAGAGGCATAATCAGTGACTTTTCTTAATCCATTAAAGGTTAGTACTCACTGTTATTTCCGGTTACCAAGAAGCAGCATTCTGACAACGCTTTACAAACATTGATCCCAAGTGGGAATTTTTCAGCCCAAATTTATGAAAAGTTTAATTCTCTGCTATCTGCAAAATCAAAGCAACAACAGGACAAATCTTTATCACCTCCCAAGACACCCCTCCAGCAAACAGAGGAGATTAAAAATTCACACCTATCTTTCCTCTTGCGGGCATGTTACTGTAATAGAATTTATTTTACAGCTTGGACACCCTGCGCTGCATGAATTTCACCTCCACTCACTTGGGAACAGATGATTTTGTTGAAAAAAATCACAAACATATATATAAAAAAATCCAGGTGGTACTATTAACCTAACAAAAGTGAACTTGTCTTGAAGATAAACTTTTAGGTTCCTCTCTAACTCAATAGCTACTAACTTTATTGAAAGTCTAGTAATATCAAACTTTGTAATCATGAACCTGGAGTCTTTCAGTCTCCTGATAACTTACTAATACAGATGGAAATTAACTGCAAGTCAGTCAGCCTCCATACAGGTTACTAACTCAAGAGTATTTACTTCCCCAGCCAGATTAGCCCAAACGAAATATTAAAACAGATGTAAGGCTTCTAGTACTCAAATTACCTCATTTAGAATAGGAAGTAATCCCTGGAGCACTACACCATGCTGTCTGAACACTCTGCATTTTTCCTTATAAAATGCTTTCATCTTCACACATTGTTATCGCTGTTCTCTGAAACCTTTCATACTTGGAACCTGTAAAACTTCCCTTCCTCTGCCCCATGTCTGAAAGTTGTGAACACAGACTCAGCAATTTGTTTCCTAATAAGTAAGGACAACATATTTAACTTCATGTAATGGTCTTAGTAAAATCAGCATTTCTCTGATTTGTAAAGTGAGGCATACTCTTGGTATGCCAAGTGTTTTAAAAAGGATTTAAGATGTGCTCCATTCACCTTTTCTGTGTGAGATTCTGGGTACTCAGCACCTTTAACCATGGAATCAATAGTACATGCTGAACAATTTCTTTGTCATAGGCTCCTCTGTGCTGGCAGACTCAAGAAAGTTAAGATTAACATAAGTAATTCTAGTGTGAAAGATTTCTTGCAGAGTATACTTTTAAAAAACTTTTTTTCTTGCACACAGCTATCTTCCAGTAAGGACTGAATCACAGAAATTTCATCTCTTTCACTTGATTTAGATTCATTTTTCATCTCTTCTTGCTTTCCTTCACCTTAACTCTGTTTCCAGCAGCCAAGAATGAGCTGCTGCAAGAGATCTATTTCTGTTCAACAGCAGAGCTAGCTCACTGCTGTTTTGATTTCCCTAAGTCTTCAAAGACATAGTCTAGGGAATACCTCCACAGTGCTACATTCTTTTGTGTTTTTATTTTCACCCTTCTTACAAATCATTATACAGAGTAGATGTGGCAGTACTAAGACCACCTTATGTACCTCTTACTTAAAAATCTACTTTGTCTAACAGAGAAAATGCAGAACATCTGTAACAAACCAGTAGGCCTTCAGATGGGAAGACCTTGGGGAAAAACATTACTGAACATAAAGACTGGAGAGCTCTGGCACCTTTGGCAAACTTTTTTCTTCTCTGAGAAACACTGAGCCTAAAGATTGCAAGATCTGTGCTCTGCATCATTAAGGCATGGCAGGGTGGGTTTCAAGGAACTGAAAGCAAGGTTTCTCCCCTCAGAGGAATGAGAGTTCAAAGCAATGAAAAGCAGACACCTACTAGTTCCAGAAAAGGGCTCATAGATTAGAGAAACATATAGGTGAAGGAGACTGGCCAGGAGTAGATTTGGATGGTGACAAAGAATAAAATCTGTAATCATTCAGGCCAGTTGCCAAACATACATAAAAAGAACTGACAAGAAACTATGCAAGTTTCTGATGGTGCAGCCTCTCCAAGGTTTCTGTTGGAACCTTGCCTTTTTGGAAACTTCTGTAAGGTTTTCATCACCATCAGTTTCTTATCAAAATTGAAACATCTTGCAATTGTCTGGTTTCTGTAGAAAATATTAACTCTGATTTTTTTTCTTTACTCTAGATGAAAGCCAGTCTGATGCTGGCTGTTGTTTACCAAGCCTCAAATGACTCAGGTTGTGAATTTCTGCTCTAACTGCAAAACTATTTTCCCTTTGCACTGAACAGAATCAGATTGAGACTTGCAAGGTTTCTGCATTAAGGTGAACTAGTACAACTTCAACTGACACAGCACCATTCTCTATTCAGTAATTCTCAAGGACGTTTCATGATTCTGAAACTGCAGAGTCTAAATTTTAAGGCTTTCCTTCTCTCTCAAGAAATAAAGGCTCATGTTTCCAGACAAAGAGGCCAACAGCTCTCTCTTTTCAGATGACCAGTTCACAGAACATTATTACAGCTTGATGATGTATTAACCTTTAGTCACACTTGCTCATCTACACACACACTGTATTGAATGCATTTTCTTCAGTTAAAAAAAGGTTGATGTTCATTTGAAGAGGCAAGTGGTGCCACTTTCTCAGTGTTACAAACACACTATTTAACTACATTAACTGAAACTAAAAATATTGATGAGAAAAAATATCAGTTAGTATTTTATTCCTTGCATTAACTTTGTGAACTATATCTTAATTCCTTATACAGTAATTATCATGTCTTTTTATAGTCAGGAAGTCAGCTTTCACTTTCATTGCATATTACTACTGACCAGGAGGAGGATTTGGATCTTCTGTTGTTTAAACAGCTGGAGGCTGCCTCTAGATCGGCTGCCCTTATTCTTTTAGGAGACTTTAACCTTCCAGATATCTGCTGGAAACTTAATACTGCTGAGAGGAGGCAGTCCAGGAGGTTTTTAGAGTGTATTGAGGACTGCTTTTTGTCACAGCTGGTGAGTGAGCCCACCAGGGGTGAGGCTCTACTTGACTTGCTGTTTACAAACAAAGATGGGTTGGTGAGTGATGTTGTTGTCGGAGGATGTCTAGGGTCTAGTGATCATGAAATAATTGAGTTCTCTCTGAACAATGTAATAGGAAAAGCCAGGAACAGAACATCAATGCTGGACTTCCGGCGGGCAGATTTTGGATTATTTAAGGAACTGGTCAGGAAAGTACCCTGGGAAATAGCTCTTAGTGGCAAGGGGGTCCAGGAAGCTTGGATATACTTCAAGAATGAAGTTTTGCAGGCGCAGGAGCGGGCTGTCCCTGTGTGTTGTAAGAAGAGTCGTAGGGGCAGACGACCGCCCTGGATGAGTAGGGAACTTCTGAAGGAACTAAGTAAGAAAAAGAGGATGTATCATCGTTGGAAGGAAGGGGAGGTATGTCAGGTCATGTTCAAGGATGTTGTTAAGTCGTGTAGGAGAAAAATCAGGGAAGCAAAAGCCCAGCTGGAGCTCAAATTGGCCACTTCTGTTAAGGACAATAAGAAGAGTTTTTATAAATATATCAATGGCAGAAAGAAGGGCGGAAGCGACCTCCACTCCTTGTTGGATGTGGAGGGAAATATAGTAACCAGAGATGCAGAGAAGGCTGAGGTACTTAATGCCTTCTTTGCTTCAGTTTTTAACAACAAGGATGTCAGCTCGCTTGACAGTTGGCCCTCTGAAGTGGTTGATGGGGGCAGGGTGAAATATGGCCCTCCTGCAATCCATGAGGAGGAGGTTAGAGACCTGCTGAGCCGCTTGGACCCTCATAAGTCTATGGGGCCGGATGGGATCCATCCTAGGGTGCTGAGAGAGCTGGCGGATGAGCTTGCTAAGCCGCTCTCCATCATCTTTCAGCAGTCCTGGCTCACTGGAGAGGTCCCGGAAGACTGGAAGTTGGCCAATGTGACGCCCATCCACAAGAAGGGCCGTAAGGATGATCCAGGTAATTACAGACCTGTCAGCCTGACCTCGGTCCCAGGTAAAATCATGGAGAAGATAATCCTGGGTGAAATCATGCACCACCTGCAGAACGGTCAAGAAATCAGGCCCAGCCAGCATGGGTTTAGGAGGGGTAGGTCCTGCCTGACCAACCTGATCTCCTTTTACGATCATGTGACTCGCCTGGTGGATGAGAGGAAGGCTGTGGATGTGGTATACTTGGATTTCAGTAAGGCCTTTGACACGGTCCCCCACAGTAGACTCCTAGGGAAGCTGGCAGCTCGTGGCCTAGATGGGAACACTTTGTGCTGGGTTAGGAATTGGCTGGATGGCCGAGCCCAAAGAGTGATGGTAAATGGTGTTTCATCCAGTTGGCGGCCGGTCACCAGTGGTGTCCCCCAGGGATCGGTATTGGGTCCCGTCCTGTTTAATATCTTTATTGACGATTTGGATGAGGGGATTGAGTCCATCATCAGCAAATTTGCAGATGATACCAAGCTGGGAGGAAGAGTTGATCTGCTAGAGAGTAGGATGGCCCTGCAGAGGGACCTGGACAGATTGGAGAGCTGGGCCGATTCTAATGGGATGATGTTTAATAAGTCCAAATGTCGGGTACTTCATTTTGGACACAACAATCCCATGCAGAGATACAGACTGGGGACAGAGTGGCTAGAGAGTAGTCAGATAGAAAAGGACCTGGGAGTGCTGGTGGACAGGAAGCTCAACATGAGCCAGCAGTGTGCCCAGGTGGCCAAGAAGGCTAATGGAATCCTGGCCTGCATCAGGAATAGTGTAGTAAGCAGGACCAGAGAAGTTATTGTCCCCCTGTACTCGGCACTGGTCAGGCCTCACCTTGAATATTGTGTCCAGTTCTGGGCCCCTCAGTATGGGAAAGATGTTAGGATACTGGAATGTGTTCAGAGGAGGGCAACGAAGATGGTGAGGGGGCTGGAGCACAAGCCCTATGAGGAGCGACTGAGGGAATTGGGGCTGTTTAGCCTGGAGAAGAGGAGGCTCAGGGGAGACCTCATTGCTCTCTACAACTACCTAAAAGGAGGTTGTAGTCGGGCAGGGGTTGGTCTCTTCTCTCAGGTGACCAGTGGCAGAACCAGAGGGCATGGACTTAAGCTTCGTCAGGGAAAGTTTAGACTTGATGTGAGGAAAAAATTCTTCACTGAAAGGGTGATTGGCCATTGGAATGGGCTGCCCAGGAAGGTGGTGGAGTCACCTACCCTGGAGGTGTTTAAAGGGAGACTGGATGAGGCACTGAGTGCCATGGTCTAGATGATGGTTGGTGTTAGTGTTAGGTTATAGGTTGGACTTGATGATCTCAGAGGTCCTTTCCAACCTTATGATACTGTGATACTGTGATACTGTGATACTATTTTAAACAACACAGCAATAGAGGCAAAACACATGAAATTGAATTTATAAGAACACAACAAAATTGACAGGGTGACCCAGAATCAGATGCAGTTTCCAAAAACACTGTGAAATTGATCTTTTTGAAAATGACAAGATTTTGAATTGCCAGCATCCTTTTAAAGTGCTACTTTCCACCAACACTTAAAAACACCTGTTATAAAGGCACAAAGAAAGAATTACTTTCTAAAATTAAAGTCACTGTAAGGTTGAAAGAGGTGTTGATGTTAAGCAAAAGAAAATCACGCAATAAATGTTAGCCAACGCCAAAAAATGAAAACGGTGAATGCTTCCATCTTGCTACTTTCATTAGACCAGAAAACTGCAGAATTTATGACAGGGACAGGACAAACTTTGCCACATAGTAGAATGTGGCTTTTCACAAGCTTCAGAGAAAGCAATTTTACAAGATTATATAACCTTCCATTGTTGCATTAACACTATAAAAAAATTGAAATATAGTCAGACTTAATTAGACTCCTGTTGAGCTATCTAGATACCTAAGATTTTAAATTATAATTTGCACAATTACTTGGGAGATATTGTTGATGGTTTTATTTTAATTGAAATAAAAATGAAACCCATAAATTGATGTCAATCATGCAGGCTTGATCGTGGTCAAATTTTGAGGGGCTTCACTTGATCTACGAAGCCTTGATAGTATTTTTTCTGCTATTACAAACAGGGAAGAATAGTTAAAGATATGTCCTTTAAATTCAGTTACTGATACTGGTCCTATACCCTGTATAATAAATCCAATCTTGCTGTTCTTCGACCACAAAAAACTTATGGCTACCTTCTCCTGCAGAATGTTTCTACAACACCAAGATCATTTGCCTAATATAAACGGAGCAGCGCCCCGTTAAAAATATCTGATCTCAGCTTCAATTCTATTCTTTCTATCCTTTTTCTTCAGCCAGAAGGCCTACACTTATCATTCGGATGTTAACCACCCCACAGCATTTTCTGGCAGTCCACCCACTGATAAAGAGGAGGTTTACCAAGAGATTACAGCATGAAATAATTCATAGAGCTTGTTTCCCCCCATACACTTCATTAATGAAGTAAAGACGCCTTTGTTTTCCAGTTAACTGTGCTGTTGCAGCATGTGTCTTTCCATTAAAATATAATTCAGACAAGAGTAAAGCAAACACCTGCTACCTGCCAAACACAAAATAACTAGCAAAAAACTTGGCTAATGTCCCTTTCTGCATTGCAAAATGCATGTGAACCCTTCGTGGAAAGCTCCAGGAGTCAATCCGACATAATTAACTGTTCAAAAGGTGTCTATTAATAAAAAAGGTGTTTATACAAAACCTTATAATAAAAGCTTTATAAAATTCAGTGCAAAATATCATGAGAATATATTTTCTCTCACTCTGTAGTCTAGACGAATGTGAAAATCCTCACCATAACATATAGAAACAGGTTAAAAATGGCTTTGGTTGGGTTATCCAGATCATGAATAATCTCACTAGAAATACTCCAACGTTCACTTCACTAGCAAGCCAATGCCAGAACTCTGGTCTCTTTTTATATTAAAAAGAAAAAGGTATCAGTCATAAACCAGAAAGAACGTGGGTACTCAGCTTACCTGGGTGCTACCATGACTGATAATGGTCTGAGAAAATGTTTCTTCTCAGTACTACATCTCTTGAAAGCTTTTGTCCCTCAGTTGGTCCAAGAATGTATCAAGAATACAACTCTGCCTGGGTGCTGCATTTAATATTACAGCTGATAGGCAACAACACTGACCTGTAGAGATGGGCCTGGAGGGGCGATGTGCCTTGTTTAGAATAAAAAGAGCTATTTCATTGCATGCACAAGCAGTACTGCTGTCACCTCTCTCTTCTAATTGCCTTCTACAGGGTGATGGAACAAGAAACCCTTACAACTGCATCGAATATAAAAGTAGTTATGTCTGGGGCATGTACAGCTTCAGTTAACAGCCATGGTCAGTTTGACCATAAGCCGCCCATCTCTCTGACTGATTCTTTTTCTATTTTTTCTCTATATTTTTGCCAACTAAAAAAATAACTGTGGCATTTTGAGAAGACCGTTGTATTATAAATATATATTATCACATACTTTCTTAAAGTTGAGAATGCTTGTCTTTCAAAACTGTCTTCAGGTAGGAACAGAAATCTCATTTTACGAAAGCCAAATCTTCAACTGGCTCTATCAGTTTGTTTTTAAGTTATTGCACTGGTACTAGACAATATACTCTGAACAAACAATTCAAAAGTGGAAAATTCCAATAATAAAGATAATCGTAAAGGTCAGCCTAACAAATAGCCTTCAAATCTCTTCTCTTTTCTCTCTTCCTCAACAAAAATGGCTCACCACTGACACCAGTAAGTGACTAATGGTAGTCATCTGCTGTAATAGGTAAAATTTTGGACATCTGTTTAGGTTGATACTCAGGTAGATTGGACAGGTGACAAAGAAATTTGTTGAAAGGGTGATTTGTATGTATTAGAGAGGGAAATTTATTTCGAAAATTAGCTAATGATTTTTTTTTTTTCTGAGAAGCCTAAAATGTAGATAAGCAAGAAAATAAAAAAAAAACAAGAGCAATATAGATTTTTAAATGACAAAATATTCTCTAACACCAAACACAAATACTTAACTTAGAAACAATAGTCTGCATGTATTTAATTCCTATCTTCTTAATTGTATTTACATAAATCAAAGAAAACTCATTTGGTGTGAGGATGTGCATCATAAAGCTGAAATGCTAAATTCTATTCTAAACTTACATGTTTTTGTAATTAATATATCTAACTGGTAGTAAATATTTCTATAACAAATTCTCACCAACAAAGCTCAAAACTATACTTTATAGTATTAGCCATTCAGACAAACAACTGATGCTTAATGGGAGGTAAAATTTGGCCTTGATGCCTTAACATTACGTCCTAACCAGAAAGAAATATTTTTGAAAGATTCAAATTAAAAATTAAAAAAAAACCTCCTTTGCATAGAAGTTCTTCTATATATCTGCATTAATTTTGCATGAATATTCTAAAATCATTCCCTGTGGCTGTTTTGTGTGGAATGACCTTGTGGAAAAAACAAGAGGGTTAAAAAAGGATAGCTAGAACTTTGTGTAGCACGGGAGTGCTAAAAGACCAAAGCTGTCCATGGGGACAAGAAAAATGCTTTTCTCTACTGTTCAGTGGTAAGCAGCGGCCCTTGTACTTTCTTCCCAATCCAAACAAGATGATGCTTTCCCCTGTCATAATTTGAACTATAAAGCCTGAAGTACATTTTTTATTTAGCTGTCTTTTCAATGTCAACTGTGTTTCATGGGGATAAGGAATACTGCAGGGAAAAAATAAAACTTGCAGGTAAGACAATTTGTTTATTACTGAAGAATCATTAGCATGGCTGGACACCTTAAATATGAGAGACCTTGATGATACTGCTTCTACTACCACTGAAAAAATAAAAGAGAATTATAACTGAGACCTATTTTTCTCAGCTTCTCTAGCAAAATGTCAGCACGCTGACACAAATGACAGAGACAATTGCTAAACCTCACTTCAAGGAGTAGTTCAAAGTGTCAGCGTGAAACAAACAGGACTCTTGTGTTTTCTATATGGATGCTTATTGCCTTTCTGCTGTTACAAGATTTTGTTCCTTTTTTTTTGGTCTTAGGGTGTTTTTTTCCCATTCATTTTCAGTACAGAAACATTTATGGGCTAAATTTTTGGTTGAGAAAAACTGTAAGAATATTTCAGTAAATACCAACAGAATAAATGAAATAGTGTCTTCACAGAGCTCTGTCTTGAAGAACATTTCTTCCTCATTCCAGCACAGCTGGAAGATGATCTACTATTCTTGTAAGAATAGGCAAGGAAACACACAATCTTCTGGAAATCCATGAAAAACATTTGAAACCAAATTGATGTTCAGGTAACTTTTGAGCATCAGACTAGAAAGCCCATAACTATGCTAGGGCTGACATGAAGCTCCTGCATCAGGCAAAGCGCCACAGAAGGTGGGCAAATACAATGATGGGCACCTGCAACCTCCACACCCAGGGAGCATACTAGTTCATTTGGATCCAAACCTGAATAGCAACAACACCTCAAGCAGTCCCACAGATACTACTGAGAGAAGCCTGGCTTCTGCCCAGCTCAATGCTCCAAATTCTCTTTCATGATAAGAGGCCAGGAGGGAGTTGACACAACACCCAGAGTCTGACAGCAAAACACCCTGCTTCCCTGCAAGCCAAGATACAAGTGCTCAATGATTCTGCATGAACCAGGTTGCACTCTAACCTGGAAATTCAACAAATGGTTTGACACACCAACCAGATTTAATGTGCTAAGTGCACCTGAAAGCAAGAGTTCGTTGAATTTAATATTTCACAAAGGAAGCAATAGTGCCTCAAATTTTTTCAAGAACATGTTTTCCACAAACAGTGCCAGTCCTTCAGATTTCACACCTTTGTTTGGACAACGATCACTCAAGAAAGCTTCTGAAGCTTTCTGAAAACTCGGGTTAAGACAGAGTTAAAGACTCAGTCCTGATTTCAAGCTGGATCTTTCACATCTCAAGTGAATATCATATTCCCTACTGGTTACTTCAAAATGCTTTTCCCTTTCACTTATTATTTATTCCAATATGGACTGAAAAGAAATAATAAATCAGAAAGCTTTTAATGAATTACTATGTCTGATTCTTGTCCCACCCTTTAAGAAGTCTGAAAAGCACGTCTGCTTAGTTCAGGTTTAACCTTGACTGTACTTGCAAGCTGACAAAAATCCTTGGAAAAAATCTCTAATGGAAATTGATATCTGAGTGATATACAGAAGTAGGAAGTAAATGATTTATATTTTTCTTTTAAATCTTTTGAAATGAGTTAATAATGAGTATTTCTAGAAAGACACAGAAAGCCCACTCAAAGAAAAAGTTCTGTAGGATATTTTTGTTTTCCTCTGATGAATATGTATCGGAAATCTTCCAAGAATTATGTCTTCGGAACCATGAAGAATTGATATTCAACTTACTAAACAAGAAAGTGACTTCTGTTCAGGTTTCTTAAAAATTCTGATTTGGTCAATACATATTTAACTCAAACATCTGGCAAAGCAGTTGGAAGGAAATCCCTGTGATTAAGGTCCAAAGGAGGTATGAGCCCTGGGAAGATCTCCAGCAGAAGAAATGATACAAACTGGTAAGAAAAAAATAAAAAGAATGCAAACCTTCTAGGCCTACATCATAAAGTAGAATAAAAATAATAAGCAGAATACAACATAGAAACTCTACAGTCTCCTCCTTTTGTTTCATGTTATTTTCATGTTATTTTCAGCTCTTTCTCTCAGTCTGATCAGTTCATTTTTTTTTTCCAACCATTTTTATAACCAGTCTTTGGATTCAAATCAAGCTTAATGCCATCACAGAACGGTGCAGCCCTAAGGACACTGTAGTACACGGTAACACACTTTTCCTTTCCCTTCAAATGAATGGCAGGAAACAAAACTGGCTCAGCCTTTGAGTGTTTTTCTACATGCATCACTCAAGGTTTGTGCCTCAGGATGAGCTGTTAAAAGCAAGTAGTCTCCGCTCTTATGTCTGTATTCCATTAAGGCATTTAAGGCTGTCAGAAATTAAATTCAGAGTCAACAGTCAAACACAGTCTATGTAAATGTGAATGTGAACTCTTAACCCAGTTGTATTTCGAACTGTGAAGAGAATACTGCAGCATCTTAGTTGAACTACACTTATCAAAACCTCATGACTACCTCTTGTTCAATTTAATTATTAGTTACTTATATTAATATATATTTACAATAAACAATATAAACAAAACCAAAATAAAACAACAACAATATACAAACCCAAACCCAAACAGCTGTAAGAAAGCAGCAGGGAACTGCTTTTAACTGTTCAATCTCCAAACTGTATTTCACTTTCTGTAACTGTCTTTAAAACACTTTGACAGCTGAGTTCTAGACTTGATAGGCTTCTAAGAGCTAACTGTTCAACTTGTCCTCAAGATTTCAAACTGTTCATTAAAATAGGTTGTTATAAGCAACAAGAGAACTAAAAGAATGCACTATGATCTCTGTGCCTGAGGAAAACCAAGGTATCTTTGAGGAATTCAAATCCACTAATACTTGAGAAATAAAAATGATGAGTTTATCTTTCAAAGTTTCTCCAGAAAGAACTAATTTCTTTCTCAACTATTTTTGCCACATTCTTCTCATGTTATTTGCTTACCACGATTTCTTCTTTCTTCTATTTAAATTAGAAGGATAATGCCTCAGACCAGTAAGTACTTGTGGTTGGGAGAAACTGTGACAAGTGCATATTTAATAAGGGGTTGGGAAATATATTCCAGATGTCATGTTGCCTATTCTACCATAATGAATAGTTCATCTTTGACTTGGTCTGTTTTTCTGATCTGAAAGGATCATAGTACAGTGTAGAGGCAGAGAGGAAACATTTTTTGTCTGGTTTTTGGTTTTTTTTTTTTAATTACTGGACTATTGTTCCATGTTCCAGATAAGCCCTCATGTTATTTTTGAAATTTAAAGAACTTCTTCTCATAGACAGTAATTACCAAAACAGATATAATGATAAGGAAAATCTGTATTTGAGTGAAGAGACAGAGGCTGGTTATGTGAGAAGGGAAACAAAGAGCCAAGCAACGTATCAGTTAATTATTCCAATAGACTTTAACCAATTGAGCCGGCTGGACTTAGAGGTTTTCCCCACAGTGCAATACACATAATCACAGATCAAAAAGGCACAGCACTTGCTTTGAAGTTTCAGGTCTGGATATGCTTGAAGGCCCTGCAGTAAAAAGACTCTTCTCTGTACCTTTAGCTCATACATCTCTCTGTTGTCTCACTCAGCCCAAAGCAGCTATGAATAAAAGTGACATTAAACTGAGCAGTTGTCAGCTAATTTGCACCAGATTATATGATGAAATCAATATGAGATGCTTGAATTCCTGGTGGTCACCTTATGAAAAACTGATAGACCATTAATTACTTCAGTTTCCTGATATTTGAAGGGTCTGAAGCAACATGAGTAAATGAGGCTGGAGGTAGAGAAACAAAGTAGTCAACAAGAAGTTTTCAAGCACTAAGAAGTCTTCCATGCTATAGATGAGAACCCATCTCTAATTTCTGGTCAACAAGGAGTGAAAGAAGGGCACATGAAACAGACATATAGACATGAAAACATGAAACAGACAGATAGAAGAGACAAAAAAAAAAAAAAAAAGGAAGACATGGATGCAACTGTATCTGGGAAACAAGAAAGGTTTGTGACCTGACATCTCACTCCTGTAGACAAGAGTTTATCAACAGTTCCTCAAATTTACCCTAATATATATATATACAATTCTTTCCTTAAAAGTATATTAAAATGTTTTAATACCTTCATATGAAACTCTAGGGAAATTGCCCAAGAAGACTGTCAGCAAAATTTAATAATAAACAGTATAGCAACAAACATTGATACAATAATTTTCTCTGGAGGTTTTAAATACGTACATTTTATTTCATACTTTAAAAGCATATGAAAACATGAACTGTGAGCTACACTAGACAGGAATCATACAAATACTGAGCTCTCGCTTCAGTGTGGCTTGCCCAAATAGAACTTCCTCCTTAGTCACAGCTCCTCAAATTTTGTACATGACCTTACAAAAGGGCCTTTCCTAATTTCTCATTTCTCCCTCAGCATGACCTTATAAAAAACATATTCACTAATTGATTTAATTTTCATATTTTTAATTGTAGTTTCTGCTGAAGTTCAGAAATTAGCACAAAATTTTGCAACAGTTTGGACCATATTTTTCAACTTTAGTCCAAAATGTAGTATTTTGAAAGCCTCTGGGCTCCCCAGAACACCTGGAAAACAATCAGAAACAACATCTAAAAAAACAAAAACTTATATAAAGAGGAAAAAAAGGATTAGAATACCTAACATATCTTATAAATTGTTGCAACTTTAAAGGGCCTTGTGCTATTTTTTTGTCATTGCATTTGCATTGTCATTAAAAACCAACTTCTACAGGGAATGCGCAACTAAGAAATGCAACCTAAGGGGTACCATTAAAATATAAAATAAAATAAAAAGAGAAGAGAAGAGAAGCTGATTTGCCTGGGGATTGAAAATAGCTCTCAAGTTTAAGCCAAGATTCTTCTCCTACAGAGCTGTATCTTAATTCTGACAGATTTCTCTATTAAATAGTTACCCTACCAGTTTTATAAGGGTTGTTCAAAAACCAGTCTGCAACAGTTTCTTCTTTTCCTTCTCTCCACAAGGCTCCCTTCCTTTTGCAAACAGCTAACTCCAGGGTCAGAATCTAACACACTAAAAAATCTTAGTTGAAACCTGTAAGCTCTGTAGTCTATCTTCTTCATTACGTAAAAAAAACCCACACCACGCCCAAAAAACTACAAACCATTGGAAAAACCCAACATGATATAACATGTGGGTTTACTTGGGAAGTATCTAGTAATCAAAAACTTTTCAGGAAGTTAATGCAGAAAAAGCAAAGCACAGTCTCAGCAAGACAATCATCTTCTGAGCAATTAATACTAAATGGAAATCACTCAGATACTGAAGTATGTTTGCTCTGGAGAGAAAAATACGGAAAACACGAACAAACTATGTGTAGATAATTTACAATCCTTAATTTTATTCCTTGTGCTGCCCTGAAGCCTGTAGGTAAATTTAAGGACTCAGATTTTGTTGACAGTATGTTGTATGGCTCAACTAAACCAGATTTTTGGCCAAAATTTTTACTTTCTTCCTGTTTATAGTGGTCTGCACTCAGAAAGGAAAATTATTCTGTGCAGAAAGTCACGAGGACACTTATATCCACATACCTTTTTAATAAAATGCAATTTTGAAATCCCCAAAATTCCCAATACTGAAAACATGAAGCTGAAAAACCAGGAGATAAACACACAGTTGTGTGCAGCAAGAGACTTGTTGTTATGCAGCATTGCTAGAGCCCTCTCCAAAAACCATCATCCAGAATGGCAAATATTTGTGCTGGTCCATTCATATCTAAATTTGTAACTTTGGGTGACACAAAACAAAGATATACTCACAACAGTAAGAATGTCCACTATTGTTTTGATTTTTAATTGCATACATATTCTAACATGTAAATGGACAGAAAATGTGAAGAGAAATCAAACTGACATAGTTGCACCATAAATGTACTCATGCCAGATAAACTGAGAAACTCATGGCTATTGCCTCCGTGAGCACAGGTAGAAAAATTCACAGAATCATAGCAATGTTTGGGTCAGAAGGGACCCTAAAGTTCATCTAGTTTCAAACCCCTGCTATGGGAAGGGACACTTTCCAATATATCGGGCTTCTTAAAGCCTCTCCACATCTCCAGGGATGTAGCTTCCATGACTTCTCTGCAAAACCTGTTCCAGTGCCTCACCACCTTCACAGTAAAAAAGTTCTTCCTAATATCTAATCCAAATTTATTCTCTTTTATCTTAAAACCATTACTTCTCATCCTATCACTATACTCCCTGATAGAGTCCCTCCCCAGCTTTCCTGTAGGCACCCTTTAAGTACTGAAAAGTTGCCTTAAGGTCTGCCCGGAGCCTTCTCTTCTCTGAACAGAACAACCCAACTCTCTCAGCCTGTCCTCATACACGAGGTGCTCCAGCCCTCTGATCATCCTAGTGGCCCTCCTCTGGACTCTCTCTAACAGATCCATGTACTGTGCTGAGGTCTCCAGAACTGAACGCAATACTCCAGGTGAGGAGAATAGAGGCGCAGAATCACTTCCATCAACCCGTTGCTCACACTTCTTTTGATGCAGCCCAGGACACAGTTGACTTTCTGGGCTGCAAGGGCACGTTGCCAGCTAATATTGAGCTTCTCACCCACCAGCACCCCTAAGTCCTTCTCTTCAGGGATGCTCTCAATCCATTCTCCACTCAGCCTGTATTTGTACTTAGGAGGTAAGGTGCAGGACCTTGCAATTTGCCTTGTTGAACTTCATGAGGTTCATACAGGCCCACTTCTCAATCCTGTCCAAGTCTCTCTGGGTGGCATCCATTCCTTCCAGCATGTCCACTGTGCTACACAGCTTGGTGTCACAGACAGACTTGCTGAGAGTGCCCTCAAAATTGCATGTGATTATGTATATGCTTTTTAGTAATGATCTGAACTAAGAAGAGAAACAGTTAATGAACCACATTTGTGACCATTCATAAGAAAAACCATTCACAAAATCTTGATAGAATTTTAATTATTATAAGGCTTAATGATATACAAAAAGATAGTGAAGGTCATGAGCACAAGAAATATTGAGAGTCTGTAAACAGATCTAATGAAAAACAAAGACTTCTCGCTCTATGTAAGGCTAAGTACTATGAAAAATTTTGTAGACATTATCCTATTAGATTGATAAACTGGTTTTGTGAAAGTTACAAAGACTGTTAGCCTGTCACTTTGCTATTTCTAGAAGCTTCCCCAGTAGTCCCAGCAAAACCATAAATTTAACCATAGATATTCTGATATTATTCTGTGATTCACAGATATTGGCGAGTTACCTAGACCACCTGATTCATGTTAGAATTGAAACTTCTTTTACATCAGCAGAACTTCATCAAGTGAACTATAGGTCAGTTTCCTTAATTTAAAAACATATTTTTTTTCTTTCATGTTAAACAAGTACAGAAAAGTTAAGGGCAGTATCAAAATAGCATCTTATAAAGTCTCCTTTGAGCCGTAACCATTTTATCTTCAGAAAAAAAAAAACAGATACTGTCCTAGAAACTTGGTGATAGACATGACTACACATCTACAGAATTTACTTATCAATATCTGAATGCATAAGGTGGTACACAAATGCCAAGCTACCAGTTAACTGCATCCAACAGATTGATAGATTTCCCTTTCTCCCTCTCTCACTAGACATAGAAGTCAGCCTGCATGTTGAATTGTGTATAGTAAACCTAAAAAGCTTATTGTATCTTGTAAAGGTCACACAAATACTCAAATCAGTATAAAAATTTAAAACATTACATTAGTGTGTTTTATTTTCACGATTTATACTTTTCATGACTGATTTAGTACTATTTAAGAGTTACAAAGAATATATTCATGAGATTGAAAATATCCATTAGGTATGGATGACAAATTGTGGATCAGCAGTCATTAATTGATTTTTTTCCCCTTCTTTACATTGGTCTTGCAGACTTTTTAGCTTTGCATCTTAAAAATGCAGACTTAGCCCTAAGCGTGACAGTATAGAGTTGAACACACTCTCCGTGATGCATTAAAATTACAAATCAGTTAATTTTATGTGCATGCTATACAGTTGTGACTTAAAGAACCACTAGAAAACAAAAAGAAATTGATTATCTGCAATACTGAGTTTAGAAAAATCAGATGGCACAATCCTGAGGTTGAAGAACATTACACTTGCCTAGACATCCCTGCTAAACCTCTATTTTTTTATCATAAGATAAATCTAAAAAAGGAAGAAACAGAAAAAAATATATGATTTGCCAAAGGTCATAAAACACATAAGTGGCTCAGTGGGGAACAGATTTAAGGTGATCCAATGTCATTCAGAAAACCATGAATCAACAGTACCTTCTGGGTACGTGTCCACAAGGGAGTGCGTGGTGCACAGAAAAGAAATTCATAATTTGAGTCCTTGATTACTTGTTTACTTCAAGAGCCAGCACAGTTTGTCCCTAATACTGAGAGTATGCTAGACATATATACATAACTTACTCTTTCAACTAAAAGAAAAATAAATATACTGCAATCTAATGCACATTTCAATTCAAATGATCTTCAGTGGCAGATGATCATTAGCTGCAGGTAAAATTGATTCCTTAAAGAACTTGCATTACATAAGAACAAAGTTTTCTCATCCATTTTTTTTGTGACAGAACTGTCAGGACACTGCAACCTTGACTGAGCAGCTAAAAACACAGAATTGCACTTGCACAAAATGATATGGAAAGTTGCCACACAACTTGAAGCTGGAAGCATCCTATTATCAAGGAAACTCAAAATGCAAAGAATATGAACTCTCTGAAGAAGAACAAAGTAAACTAAGTAGAGCCTGGCAACTTGTATCTTAGTGAAGCATGCTAAATTTATACAGTAGGTGGAGATACCTCTTCCACAGAGCGAGGAAGAACTCAAGTACCATCAAGTTGGCATCATCAGTGTCACTTTGAATTCAAGAGCTGAGGTAACCAAAGGCGATGAAGAAGGAAGTAATAGTTCTAATTCTGGCTGTAAGTTACTTTACTTCAGTGTTAATTCTTTTACTATTTTATTGCTTTCAGTACCTTCTTGGTCATTCAAGTTACCAGCTCCCACTTTTGAATCCTTCAGAATAGCTCAGTAAGAATGACAGGCTCTGTAAATCCATTATGCACCTCTATTTATTTCTCTGCTTTCTGGAGATTCCTTTTGCTTTAAAAAGTTGCAGGAATATAAAACAAGAGACAACGATTTAATTAATTCATTAAAAATTCATTAATCCATAAAAAAAAGCAGCAAAATATTCAAAGTAGAGCTGGAAAAAATTCACCGTATGTCTTCAAACATACAATATATTGTGTTAGTTTCTACAAAAAGAAAGAAGAGGTGGGATAATTACAAATATTTTACTTCAAGCTCCGATCAGATGGTATCAGAGGCTACCCAAGATAATCATCTACAGTTAAAAATATAAAACAATATACAAGTGCCAGTCTCAGATCTCACTAAATGACCAATGAACCCCTCAGGAATGAAACAAAACTGAACTGTTTCTACAAGTACACCCTCCCACTGGAACAAAAAGATAGGCAAGAGTCATTATTAATTATTTATTTTAAAGCTGAGCATACAAAACCAAAATCCAATGAAAAACACTTGACAGTTACTGAAAGTGAACTATCAAAGTATGCAGAGTCAATAGTTACAACTGTGGAACCAGAAACCGAACCGTAACTCCCAAAGAAAGAATAAGGGTTCTTCTGTGATGGAAGAGAGCAGAAAAGAAAATGCAGGGCAAATAAAGTACACTTGCCATATACACATCAGTAAAAGAAGATAGGGTTACCCAGAAGCATGGCTCCTGAATGGCTTAATCATTCAAAAGTCTGTGAACTTTCTTTAAGTGAAAAACATACCAAAAGCATAACAAAGATGAGGCTGTGAAAGTTGCATATGCAAGCAACTAAATGTTTAGATGCTTGTTGGACTGTTTGCAGACCTCATGAAACAGCAATAACCATAATTTTCACTGAGCCAAAGAAACAGGCTTCTATTTGTAAAAGCAGAATCAGGAGAAATCAAGTACAATTAGCTCAGAAAAATTGTCTAACTTTTCCAACACCTAAGGGTCATTCAGAGCCTAGACAAGATTCTACTCTGATTTTTATTTTCCCTGCTTTAGTTCACACAAATCTATCACCACTGCTTTCAGAAGAGAAGCATTATTATTTTTTAGAAGGCAAACAATGATTTTTTCCTCTGTTTACAAACGAAATTCTGTCCCACCCTAATCCATGGCAAGACTAATCACTGATGTCAATAGAATCAGGATCTGAAATCACAGCTTTCTTGCCCATCCTCTAGTGCAGGGGTGACAAATTAATTTTTGCTGGGGGCCACATCAGCCTGCTCCTGCAGCGTAGCGCACGTCACTCGCTGCACATGTGACCAGCGCTGGCAGCAGCGCAGGGGCAAGGAGCTCGGCACTGCTGCCAGAGAGAAACAAGGTGGAGGGCTGGTTCAGCCTGCGAGCCATGAGTTTAACAACCGTGCTCTAGAGACTGAGTTATTGATGCTACAGTTACCAGTTGTGGCAGAGGAAGAAATTAGTTTTGTTTTTTTTTTAATCATGTTGGTTGAGCTGAGTTACCTGGCAATGGGTCTTAAAGTAAAAGCAGAAGTAAAATTATAAAAACCAGCTGGTGACACATGTGACATATTGACTAATAATCCAGATCCCCTACTCATTTACACAATAGTTATTCTGGGTGCTAGCTTGGCTGAGAGCAAAAGCATAGGAAGAGGAAATTCCCTATGGACCTTCAAATTGCAAGCCTTATTTTGACTTTTTCAAATGAAAAATCCTAATCTTCAAAATGGGTTTGCCAGCAAAAGCCATTTTTGAATTCTGTCTTTCAAAGGAGAAAGCCCTCACAGTAATTTGAAAACTTTAAAGGTTTATTCCTACTGGAAAATCCATTTAAACAAACATTCAGGCAGACTCTCCTTAGTGCAAAAAAAGAGCTTCTGAAAACTTTAAAAATAGCCATAGGGTTTTCAGCCTCCTGAGGTCAGTCTGCCTTGCGCAGTGACTGCCAATCTCAGTATCAATCTTCTTTGTATCTGTCAGACCCATAGCACTGCTTGAGAAATGCTCTGCCAAGTGGAAAATATTCTTGAAACACTTATAAACACAAAAAAAAAATCACTTATCTTTACTGCAACAATTTAAACACAGGCAACTTTCCAGAGAAGGACAGACATCCACTATACCAATGATATTACAACCATCCAGCATTAGCCTACGGATAACTAGAGTAAAAGGTGACCACAGCCTTAAACACAGCCAAAACTTATTAAAAGAGTTGAAGTATCCAGAAGAGAAAGTATTTAATTGCAGGACAAAACATAAGGCCTTGAGAGAGAACAGGAGAAAAGGGGTGCTTGAATGACCATGTGAATGAAAGTCATTAAAAAAAAAAATTTGCCGTGTTTCAAGTAACACTTTCAGAAATGGATTACTGGAATGAGTGCCAATCTAAAACAATGATTTACCAAAGTATATGTTATTTCTGTAGTGTATATGTGTATCAAACTTAAATGCTAGCAGGTGACACAATTTCCTTGTTCCTTTTTCCAAAATGACTCCATAGTAGCTTTACCTGATTTTTAGAGTCACATCCTTACACACCACTAAACCAATATTTAAAAAAAAATTAAAAAATCCAAACAAACCTGCAAGGAATCTTTTTTTCTTTGCATAAACGTTTATGTAAAATTACTCAAATCACTTACAGCAATATATCTTCTGCTATTAGGACATTTGTCTCAACGTAATTAGAAAAAAGCAAAAGCAGTAAGCATTTTCTTCCCGCTTTTCCAGCTTTACAATGTTCTGGTTAGACCTGGTGTTTTTTCAGCAGTGTTGAAGTATGTATATTCCCCATGGCCTTATGAAACTGATTATTCATTATTTTTGTTTGCCTGCTTTGCCTATGATGTAGATGAGCCTAATAGTAAAGGATTATTCCAGCTTCACCATTGCTGCCTTAGTATTTTGGGAGACTGGGGTCTGTGCTGTAATTTGTAGTATTCTAACCTGGTTGCTTCCTGACCTCCTACCTCCCAACACTGAGTGTGGAGTTTAGGAAACTACTGTACCCATATGTTACCCATGTGGTCCATAAATATTTCTATTACATGCTGCTCATTAAAATTAACAATGTTTCTGATATTTCCTTGCAATCATGCTGTCATTTCTGAATTTATTTTAATGTCATTTAACATTTTCTACCTTTCTGATATAGTCCATTACTTCTGAAGCCTTAGGCTCTTTCTGGATGCTTTATTTTTACCTGCAGGAAACTGCTGTTGAAGCATTATAAATGTGTATTTTCTCTTTTTCTCTCTCATATTCTGTGTGAGCATAGATATGGATATATAGACAGAAAAAGGGGTGTGTATATATAAACACGTATGTACACATACACACACCTGCGCATATGTATGTCTGTGTATGCAAATTTCTGTAGTACTCCAGATCAGATACACTTGACAGCTTATGATGTGCTTGCAGGTTCCTATTATCTAGAAAATATTCCTTTTCCTGAAGCTTCTTAGCTGTAATGATCCCTTTAGCATGTTAATCTTTACACCTTCCCTGAGAGATGACATAAATGCCATTAGCCACTTCCATAAAACCAAGACAGAGAGGTTGCATCCAAACTGGTCTGGTGAGTGACAGTGGTGATGACCTATTTTCCTGATTGCCTACATTCAGGTCTTGGTCAGACTTTGGCTTCCCGATTTGGTGGTTTGTTTAAATTCTCCAGAAAAGATCTCTGCTTTTATCATTTTTGTCACATCCCATAACTATTCAGTCTGTCTAGTCCCTTTTCTGCTCTTGCTGGCAGAACCAGCACCTTAGCTGTTGCAAGGGGGCGAAGCTACGCAGGTCCTCAACTTTACAATGATCCTTGCTACTTCCCACTACCACTTTGTGAATAGAAAGAAATTGAAGCATAATGTCAAAACAAGAACGCAGAGAAAACTAAAATACAAGCTGCAGTTAGAAAAATGTGTTCTTCCGTGAATTACAGTAAAAAAAGCAAGTTTCTCTTCCTTTGGAAGGCATTCAGATTGTGCTTCCATGATTGCTGCAGAGACCAACAGGAAGTTATTTTGATCAAAAAAAACACACTTTAACTGAATCTAAAGCAGATTGAACATGGTTTTCCTTCATAGTGATTCTTCTGAGGTACAACACAGCTAAAAGCTATGGAGGTGCCTTTACAGAAGAGAACATGTCAAAGCTAAAAACGCCATCAGCTCTGTCTACGTGTACTCAATGCATTCTATTAAAATAGGGAGTTCTTACCATAGGCTGATTTGTTTTGTTTGCTTTGTAAAAAAAAAACAAAACCCACCTGGTAAACTACTCATAGCAAAGGCTCTCAGTAACAGCATGTTCCTGCCCCCATGACAATTCCAGCTACAACGATCTGCACTCAAGGATCAACTCAAATCATCAGGAAGCAGGAATTCAGAAAAATGCATTACTCTTAGAATGAGATATTACTAAATTTTATCTTCTACCTTGTTTTTAAGTTAGAAGAAAGAGACAGAAAAACATACTGCTAGAAAGGACCTCAAATAACTCACTTCACCTATCTCCCTTGCCAAAAAGGTTACACAATCCTGCGCTTGTTTTACCCATTCTAACATCCCCTCCTAGCTCAGGGAATTCAAAGCGTAGTTCAGTACTTAGCCGTTCTTGCACGAGGAAAGTTTCCTTTTTATGTCCAGTTTCTCCAAACTGTAAGTTTTCTTTCGTATGCCTCAACTAAATCTCACTTTGGCTAAAACAGCTTATTCCTTGGATACAAATTCAAATACTTTCATTTTTTTAAAGGATTTTTATACATAGGAAAAATACATCTCATCCCATCCTTTTTTTAATACAAACTCTTCAAATGCAGATATTCCAACAAAAGACAAAAAACTCTCACATTTCCTAGCTTTCCTGCTCTGTCAACTCCCTATATATTTTCTCCATCTCTTTCTTGAAGTCCAGGGGCCAGAATAAAACAGAAAACTCTGCACAAGACTTTTCACTGCTGATGAAATTGTAAAATAAATGTTTGCAGCCTTACATTTGACACTACAGTCCTTAATTTTTTGTTTTGTTTTGTGGTTTCTGGGGTTTTGTTGTTTTTTTTCATCATTAAGCTGTTAACTTGTCTCGCAGTTTCTGTTCCACTATTTTCTGTTCAACACTAAGTCTCAGATGATTTTCTATCATACCATTTTTAACCCAGCTATTCCATTCTCCAGTCTTGAATCCACCTAAGAAGGAATAAAAATAAACCTTTTATATTTGCTCTTACTCAATTTCATCTTATTGATCTCAGATAATCTCAGAAGAATTATAACAATATAATTTTACATCCTTTAGGCTGTGATTCCTGTTTCTTAATGAAATGACAGCAAACTAGTGGTGATTACTGTAAATGGGGTGTAATTATCTTAGAATCATCTTGCATTTGCATTATTTGCAATTTTCTTTTTTTTTATGTGAGACTACCACAGAATTCACCAAAACACATGTGCTAGCAAACCTACACAGAAGAAAATCACATTGATTTGATGTTATTTTTTCTTTGTAAAATTATATTGGCTTATTCCTGTTTTCTAGGTTCTTAAGAACTGGTTGCTTGTTAATTTGCTCTAACCTCTATTCAACTCTTGAAGTCAGGAAAGACTTTTAGATCAGTTACGCTTGCTTTTCCTCTTTTAAAAGATTAATTACTATGTTTGACCTCCTTCAGCCCTCTGGGGCCAACCCATCCTCTATGAGCTCTTAAAAGATAAACACTGCTGGTTTCTGAATCATTGATTCAGTTAACTCCTAAGGGATTGTAGGTAAACCTCATCAGACCTAGCTGACTTAAATACAGTGAGCTGGGATAAATATTCTTCAACTTGTGGTTTTCTTGTTCTGGCCACATTTTTATTCTACTGTTGATTTTAACTACGTTAAATTGTTGTAAGAAATTTTTTTTAAAAAGGCCTGAAAAATGGAAGAAAATGGAACATTTTAGCTTCTTTTGAGCTATCCATTATTTTCTATTCCTTCCACTTTAGCAACGGTTTTATAGTTTTCCTATGCTTTCCCCTAACTCTTAATATGGCAAACAGAACCCTTTTAAGGCCTTTTAATATCTTTTAGTCATGGAACTTGCTACAACTTTTAAATTTTGTCCCTACATGTTTGTGTCACCCTTTTATATGTGCCATTAGCAATATAGTGTTATTATTGCTTACAATATGGTTCCTTCTGAATTTAGAAAGCTCTGATTAAACTATATATATATTTAATATACTTACTATCTATGTTTTCCAGCAAAATAATTTTATGTTGTGCTTCTGACATTGCCCATCTAAGGAAACTTTCCCAAGACCTTTAACCCTTAAATGACTTCTTCTGTCTAATTATTTTAGAAGTTGGCTGAAGTCTACCTCACAACATGCATTGCCACCCATTTGCTGCTATCATTATTATTTTTCTTATAGTCAGAGAGATGGTACTCAGTGGTCCAAGTGATACTTTGAAGTATTATGCTTCTGAGGTGTTTTCACAACACTTTCATCCTAATGACCTTCTGCTTTCAAACTCTGAGTTCTATCCTCGTCATTTGTTAGAATCAAGTCTTAAAAAGTTGCTCCCTTGGTTATTTTCTCCACCTTAACAGGTCACGTTTGTTTGCCAGAAGCAGAGAAAATGCAACTTAGCTCAAGGTGTTTTAGCAAACATTGATTCTTCTAGCAAATCATGTACTTTGATCTCAGCTGTACATGTCAACTGTCCTCCTGTGTACAAATCCATTATGATACGTTTCCTCTTATTATTTCAAAATAACTTCATTTTTTAATCAATCACTAAACTGTTTGATGTGGAGCCAGCTTTACAGTTAAACTCTACCTTCATAGTATTTAGTATGCTTCTGCAAATATGTTTACATGGTAAATGCATTTTTTCAACTTCTGCCTTTCAGGTAGGAATTAATATAGTAAGTTCCACATATTTAAGAAAATAGTAGAAAAATGTTTGGGGGAAGGCTGTATAACTTCTTCCTAAAAACTGCGTGAAACCTCCCAGCACACAATAGTGTGGCAAGTTCTATGAATACATCAGCTCAATAAATTCTTCAGGCAGAAGAGTGAATAAAACAAATTATTTTCATATTCTGCAGATCCTTGGTGTATCCACTTAATGAATACTGCATACAGCTGTGACCATGGTATCTCAAAAAGCCTATCCTAGAACTGAAAAACAGAAAGATTTTTTAACCGTGGAGAGTTCACTGGGGGAGAGGAGGTAAGAACAAATGGATGTAGCAGATTAGATGACATGCACTGGAATAAAAATGCAAAATCAAGCACTTCATAACTACTATATACAACAACATAAAATCGCTGAGTTGTTTGCTTATTGTGGTTTTTTATGTTTTGGGTTTTTTGTTTTTTTTTTTTTTGTTTGTTTTTAAAGTTGGAATGATGTACACATGGTTTACAGTTAAAGATGACCAAAGAACCTGTAATGAAGTCTCTGGTCTCTCTGGTATAACATTCCATCCAATGCATTTCTAAAATCACAAAGTTCTGTATATATTACAGAAAATGGTTGTATTTTTAAGAACTATAGCATTAAAAAAGTATTTCAGAATAATGGAAAATAAGCAGTGCTCAACCAGGAATTATATCTTTATCATTACAATTTTCAGTATCCCTAAAAAGGAAATGCAGGCTCTTTAGCTAACATACAAAAATGGTATTAATGCTTTTGTATTTTTAATAGTATTAGCTGAAAATGCCCCAATTGCAATTGCACAAAATAATCCACCTTGCTATACCTTACTTCGACACTGCCTTACATCAAAGGTTAACAACAGTAAGCACCTTTTGAAATTTTAAAACTCTTTGGACAACTTTCCAAAGAATTCCCAAAGAGAAAATTTCTGATTTAACAACAGTTTCTTGATTGAATAGTTTAGTCACAGCATGTAGTATATGAAAAAGGCAATTATCTAGCAACAAACATTTTTTTCCTATTGCACTGTATACAGAGTGGTATCTTTCAGAATTAATCTGTGCATTATCAACAGCAAGTAGAAGTGCATTGTCAAAGTTCAAATGTATACTGTTTACTTTTTCAAATATTGTTAAGGATTTCACTGCTCAACTGATAATGTTTGAGCAAACAAGAGATTAGTCCCATTGCAACTGGATAATAATGAGCAACTATGAGACACATTTTGCTCTACTGAGGCACTAGAGAAAAATATTTTTTCCAGCTGTCTTCAATGTTTGTTTCTAAATTTGCCTAAACAGTGAATAGGACAGAGCAGCACTCTTCCTAGCTACGTGGCCCAGTCTAATCTAACAAAAACACAGTCTATGTGCATGATTTATGCCATAAAATAACAATAGTAAAAATAAAAATTCAACATTAACAAAGCTTAAGGCCTGTCTAAAAATTTTGTAAAGAAAACTGAGAAAGCTAAAATACACCTCATGCGAAATCTTGATTGGAAGTAAGTAGATGCAGTCTGAACAGGCATGCTTTAGCTACCACTTATATTTTGCTGGATTTGTATCATCAGAACTTGCATTCTTAGTGTTCAAATTACAGTTCTGCTATGTCAGTTTCACAGCTTCCTAAATTAGAGAAAAGAGTAGGATCAGTGCCATACTTCACTGACCAAGAAACAACTTTCTACTGCATTTTTAGTCAAGTATTACTAAAATGTAATCTATTGTTCTAATTCAATGTCCATTTAATTTCATGAAGCCTTGTTACATTGATAAGAAAATGCATTTGAAGAAATGCAATAATGACTCCTAAGATGACATCTAGGAGGATTCTTTCTCAGTATCAAAGACTGAGACAAAGACTGATTACAGAAGATCCCACAGCCAGATCTCTGCTAACGTGACAAGACTTTTGCATATTCTTTAGCTAGAAGTAATGCATAATGCCAAGGAAAGAAGTCAAACTTAATGCAGATTCAATATTTATTGCCTTTTGCACTACTTGAACAGCTGAAACTTCTATTATTGGCGAAGAAATTCTGATGACACAAATACCAGATAAGGACACAAAAGATTCACTATAAATTTCACAACAGTTTTGGAGTAGAGGAAGAGATTATAGTAAATAAGGATGGAAAAAGATTACAAGAAATTTTATATCTCTGACAGAATAACAATATTTTGGTTTTGCTAGATGAAGCCCAGTCTTTATAAGTTATTTGGCACAGTAGCTGTCACATCACGGTGGCTCGTTATGCTTTGAAACTAAAAGAACATTTAGGGAGGGAAATAAATAAACAAATAAACAAACAAACAAAACAAAACTCCCTGCACAGTTCTTAAAAAAAAACAAAAAAATTCCAACCTCTCCAAGACAGATTTTGAGAATGCTGGGGTTTTTATTTGTTAATCTCACATTTTCTTCACTAATCCAAAATGTTCACAAGATGCATTCTGAAAATCAGGCATTCCTAATGATTGTTATTAGTAGTACCAAGATAACAATCACACAAGTCTTTCTAGTTGGATTTCAACTGTTAGACAAGGCCATACTGAGGTATGATGCCTTCAGCCAAGAAATACTGTCTCCTATGACTAATTATGTGAGTTTCACTGGGAATAAAAATCTAACGTTTTAGATCACTGACTAATGCTAGACAAAACGGAAAATTGTTTGACCTGTTTGCACTCAAAACAAAGAAACAATTTCCCATAAGGATCTAGAATCTCTATGAAAAAAATCAATGCTGAGGTTTCCTAGTTAATGCTTGTAAGATTATGTTG
Organism: Tapera naevia; assembly: GCA_033556795.1. Taxonomy (NCBI): domain Eukaryota; kingdom Metazoa; phylum Chordata; class Aves; order Cuculiformes; family Neomorphidae; genus Tapera; species Tapera naevia. The sequence goes on along the minus strand of JAUMJJ010000034.1, from coordinate 10,056,307 downwards.
AGGTCTGTGATGGGAACCACTACAGAAACACAACATAATTTCCTATCATAAAAGAAGAGGGAACTGCACAGACAGTTGCTAATCTTGAAAGCAGAACTGACATAGGAGGTCTTTATTGTTTAGCTTACTTGTAAATATATCAATTCTTAAAAAATTATTGCCCCATTGGGTGCAGCATATTTTGTATAATAGTAGATGAAAAATGAGAAGTTTTGCAGAACACAATTTACATAATATAATGGATCACAAACTAAACATAACTAAACACTGTTATGTTTTTATGGAGAAAGACAATCAACACACCAAGATGTACAAAGTGTTATTTATCTATAAAAGACACCAGTTCATTCTTTCACACTCTGTAGTGCTCTCAAGGAACTTGTGGGAGTGTGCTCTCACATAACTCTTTTTTTCTGGAAAAGCACACTCACAAAACCACAAAGCAAAAGAAAACAACAACAACAAAGAAACAGCACCAAACAACAGCAACCAAAACTAGCACAGCAGGGAGGACAATGAGACCTAGAAAACCTGATCTATGAGGAAAGACAGTGAGGCAGTAATAAAATTATTACTATTTAATATTTCAGAGGTCTGGCTAAGAAGTTACTTATCTTTTCTAAATGAACATTCTTTTTGATTAAAAGTTAACAGTCTGTGACAGTTTCCAGCTCCCCACTTCTGAGCTCAGGTAATACTGGGTGCACCACTGCTATGGCCCCCACCAAGAGCCATCTTCCCCACATTGTCACACTATTTACTGTTTGATGCCTTCTCAGCCCTCCCAGTGATGGGTACCTGGCTTTGTTAACATGGAAATGATTAATTTGCCTCACCTCTTTCTTTTTTTTTCTGAAACAGTCTATAGGTTGGGTCTCTGCAACCTCATGGCAGAGGACAGGGGTGCAGAGGGCGCAACACAATCCCAATGTTCTCTCACCGTGACTATAGTTAATAAAGCTCCTGTCTGACCTGTGCTAATTACTACTTGTGTTATTATGCAAGTAATAATTGAATTAATCAGGTTCTCCGACAACAGCATGAAGCCTGGAGAAGGTAAAACAGCCACTATGTGTGAAGAAAAACAATTTTCGCTTCCTTAACTTCTGAAGACAGAAAAGTAAGGGATTTTCATTGTGTTTAAGAAATTTCATATGTAATTCCCCTCACTCAATTTTTTATTTTTATTGATTTATTTTCAACTTGCTTTACCTACCTAACATAAAAATTTAAGAACACTTGTGTTATGACTCAGGAAGGATGTGTGCCTGACTTCTTCAGGTCCTTTTCAGTCCTATTAATTATTTTACAAAATAAAACATGCTTTCAAGCAAGGATACAGAGTGATTATGAAACTTTCATTTGGCAGACATGGACAGAAAGGCTCGGGACCCTAAAATTCACAACAACCACACTGTAATCCAGAACACATCAGAGATTAATTTATTCGCACAATCTGAATACTGACAGGATACTTACAAAAGCCTTAGAAATCCCTTAAAACATCTAAGACTAACACTTGATCTGATTAAAGATGAAAGAGCTCCTACAATATTCATATGATAATGGTATCAATACTGTGAAAAGATATTAAAGCAAGAAAATAACTAATCTTAACTTTCATACCATCATTCCAAGCTTGCAATTATCACACTCAGGATTTATACTGGAAAAATTTAATACCTTCAATCCATAACACAACTAGTTGAAATGATAAATATTTTTATCATGTCTCTATTTCAAAAATCTTGTTGAAAAAAAAAAAACTAGAACATTTTCTTTTTATTGGGTATCAACTGAAAGAAAATTTTCTCAGGCTTGAAAAAAATTATTTCAGATGGAGGAAAGTATTCAGAAAATTTTATTTTAGAGAGAGAATGCTAAGAAAAAATAAAGATGTGTGAAAAGTGAGAGCAACAAGGGAAAGTATTTTACCGCAGTTGCTACTAGCAACTGATATATTGCTTCATATACTGTATAAAATTTCTATGATTTAGACTTAAGTTATCTATGAATATTAACTTTTGCATTACACCCTTTTTTTTTCAAGAGGAAAAATAAGAAAGCAAAGGAACACCTCAGTAGCTTACACTTTTACTACCAATTTCCTGTTCCATCTCTGGAACATATTTCTTCCTTCTCCTTCCAAATATTTTGATAAGAAAGCAGAGTTCAACACAATAATCCCAAGGACAAGTCAATGGTACTGAATTCCTACACACACCATAACCAACCTCATCACTAACTAACTTCAATATCTGTTACTTTCTTTATCTTGAAATTCTAGGTTTCAAACACAATTAGTCAATCAAAATATGACAATTTTGACAGCTTAAAAATAATTTTTTAATATTAATCTAGTTTGGTTTGCTTTTAGAAATTGTAAAAAGATCTGCTAAGTAACGTAATGGAATTTGGAAATCACAGAGCTCTATGTCATAAATAATCAATAAGAAAATAGAACAATTTACTGAATTTATTTGTAGGAATTAATTTTCTGGTTTGTTTAAAAAAATCTGCATTTTTGCAGTGGATGTAATTTTTATATTTTAAATACCCAGTTTGTTAGTACACTCTGAACAATTCAGCCACAGTTCAAGGAAAATACTTTTTTCTGCCCAAAATGCAGCACTACTTCTTCTGTTTGCATTGCAAAAATTCCTCACTTCTTGCTTTAATTGGAAGGACAGAAACAAAGGTTAGGGATTTCTATGGGATAGGTGATATTCATCACTACTGCTGTGTTCAAATCAACATCCCATTAGACCTCTTTTTTCCAGAGCCCCCCTTAATGCCATACATATCATCAATTACTCATTTCCTTCCTGGTCAGTAGCCTTCTGACCCAATGACCAACACAGAACTTTTCTAATTATGTAAAAATTGAGATTTCAGATATTTCATTTCATTCAGAGATACTTAAATAAAAAATAAAAATAATAATAATAATAAAAAAAAAGGTTGAGATAGAAACTGAATTTAACACACCCACAAAATGGGTACGGGCACATGGGCATCGCTGATTCCTCTTGCCCTTCCCCCAGATTCTTCATGGAGAAAAGCTAATAGTTCCCATTAAGAAGCTCTTCAGTTTTGAAATAATTCTTCTTTCCAAATTTTTAAGTCACATTTGTCTTCTACAGAAATAGGAAAACAGTATCACAGGCACATGTCATGGTGTAAGATAGAAAAATGAGATCCCACGATCAGATAATGAAAAAGACTTGGCTCCCTCCCTTGCTTTTTCTTTTAGTCTGGCACCTGGGTCTCACAGGCTTTGCTGCACACGCAGACACTACATCAGTAGACAGGAGACTTTTTGACAATTGGGTAACAAGTGAAAGCACTTGCTCCCAAAGGGTAAGAGACTACAATCTCACCAATTAAGAAGCTGAAAAATTTATAGTTTGAGTACAATTTTTGACATTTGTTTATCTCCACTGTCATTCCCTCTGCAGTCTGCAGGGTTCATTACTAAGTCTGTGCTCTCAGCACTTTCCCCAAAGAACACAGCAACATATAATGTAGTAGCATATGCACCATCGTAGCAAGTAATGTGCATCTCACAACTCTCAGAGAGGAAGCCTTCCAGGGAGAACAAAAGTTAAAATACAAAGGAAAAAAGAGTAAAGAGAAAACATAAAATCATTTCTTAAAGACAGTTTACTCCACATCACTCTGAGTAAGACTCTATGCTGAAGGAAATTCAAAGCATGGAAAGAATTGGACTGCAAATGGTTTTCATTAGGGGAAGCAGTATGAGTCTGTCATAAAACTGAACTGAAAATAATACGACAATGACATTTCCTTATATCCAGGAAGTTTCAAACCAGAAAAGCAGCAGTCCCTTTCTGCATGTTATGATATCCCATGAATATGAATATGCATATTAACATAATGCACACTGAAAGTAGATACTTCTACTGGGAAGTTATTACAATATATTCAATTATTGGTAAAAAAGAGTAGAAAATCCTGATGCCCAAAGTTAAGATTTCTAACACCTCAACTGATTTTCAAAGGTTGTCCAATGACATTGAAATCAGTAGTGCTTTGCTTCTAATTTCCATTAGACTTGACTGAACTATTAGATTCTTAGCTACTAAAACCTTTTTCTTTCTCAACTAACCTGTTTCTTCTGCTAACAGATTAATCTATGGCATAGACCTCCTGCTTTCTGAGCCAAGTTGCATTTTTAGATGAATCACAGAAGCAGTTCTACTGCTTTAACTTTGGTGAACAAATTACATTGGAGTAGTGCACTAATTAGTAAGGAAACAACTTATATTGACAGGCAAATATCATTCTAATTACCGATAATAAGAAAAGAACCACAGAAAATACCCTTGTGGTTTAACTGTAACACCATCATTGATGAATAATATAAATCCTATTTAACTGTATGAAACTTCTGCACAGAGTATTCTCCAGCTGCTCTTTTAATCAAAGTAATGACTATGACCTCTTTTACAGAGCATGCTCCTCTATAATCTCCTCTCAGAAAAGCCTGAGTTAACCTGCCACCCCTTTCAGTAAGCACACGACTTGATCTCTCCTCTTAAGGTCCAGCAATATCTAGACAACACACTTGAACCACCCACTGAGTTTTTCTAAATTTCTCTGAGTCCCAATTTTGCCCATTCTCTAATCCCAAATTAGCTCTGCCCATATAACACACTGGTTTTCTCCAGCAGACAGGAAGTGAGACTTTTTTGAAAAGTATATGCTGCAACTGAAGAAATTTGTAAGGAGGAGGTACAGACAGCGACTATCCCAGGCATAAACTATAACAGCAAGTTACAAACCTGTATTTGACCCCATCCTAAAGTCTGCATATGTCCAGGTGAATCTACAAAACTACCTCCCACCACTCTCCCATTTGACTAGAAATTACTCAATAGGTAGACTAAGAAGAATTCATAAAATGCTTAGAAAATAGAAAATCAAACAGATTTTCCACATTCTACCTTTTTTAAAGATCGTGAATGATAGAAAATTATCCATTAATTTTATTTTCATGTTCTCAGGTGGCTGAACACTCCTGTATCATCTAGATCTCAGGCACCTTAGGGAAATACTTAAAAAAGCTGAACTCCTCTACATATGAGTCTGTATCAGCGTTGTTTGCCTCTTGAAAAAGTCAGTACAGTACTTGGCTTAGTATCATGTTATTTCAGTCTTATATAACCTACTTTTCAGGAAAAATCTGACCACTGCAAGAAATACTATGACATAGTTATACAGTTTCCTTACTTGCTCTGCAAACATTTGTTTGATTAGCAGCTTCCACTCAGAATCTTAATGCTTCTCATTACCTATCAAAAACATACAGGATGTCCATTTAAACACAACTGAACACCTAGGAACCAACTTGATAGCAATGATTTTCTGTTGACAGTGTAGTAATAATTTTCATGCATACCTTGAGACTTGTTTATTTGAGAGTGCTCAGCACTTGTGCATGAATAAAAACTTATTAGCAATTTAGTATCATGTCAAAGACACAGTACCAAGGATGGTCACGACACCAAGGCTACTATTTAAAACTGCAAGGAGCCACAGCCAAAAGGATAAATGGTGATAGCAAGATAAGCAGTTAAATTTAATGACCTTTTATACTGTTAAGCAACGACAACCCAGTTTAAGAGCAAGAATTAGAATTAAAAAGCATAGGTATGAGTATTGGTGTATAGTACTATCCTCAAGAGAATAATAAGAATACGCTTTGAACAAGAAAAAAAAGAATAGACATCAGCATGAGACATTGCTCCAGTAATAATTTTCTAAAGCACTTCAGTAAATGCAAGTAAAAAATCACCGCACAAATAAGCATATTGCTGCTGAAATTGTGTTCAGCATTAAAAGAAACTATTGAGAAGCTGTTAAAACTGTTTGGCGTATGTCTCGCCTCTGACAATCCTAACCTCTTTCTGCTAAAATAAATATATGCTAAGGTCATTTTTTTGCCTTATAACTTTACAACTTCATATCATTTGGTGGATTTTAGTAACTACGGGCGTAGGGGAGGTTAGGCTGGTTGTTTGGGAAATTAGGTGGAGTTGTTAATGTACCATATATTTACTTTTAATCCTTCAGAGAGAAATACAAAATTCAGTATAATCAAAGACAACAAGCTGAAGATTGCCACTGTTAGTCCCTTCTTCAGAATGAAAAATTAAAATGGTTTCAAAGAATTGTTTGGAACTTCATCATGCCAGAAAAGCTGTTCTGGAGGAAGCAGTTTTCAAAGATGATATATTTTATTCGAACTCGTCCATGGTGAGTTGCTCAAAGATGAGACAGTAAAACTCTTGCCTTCTCTCGGACAATGCCTACCCTTTAGAACTCACATTTTTAGTCAAGTCTTCAGTGGCTACTTTATTTTTAGCTCTGCTGTCTTTTTTACTAAACAGACACCAGGAAGATATATTTCCCTCTCTTATGCTTAAAATTAGTTCTTGATCTCAGGAAGCCTAACTGCACAACATTTCTGCTTCCCTAAACTAAAGTAATCCATCTCCATCTTAACTCTGTCATTCTTAGAAACATTGATCCCTATTCACAATATAAAAATCATGCTTTTCACCTTATGTATCCCTTTCTCCTTTCTTAGCATAGAGTGTACCATTCTCAATGCACATGAATTAATATTGGATTAAATATTCAGGTGCTAACTGGAAAGGTCTATACGGTAGAGAAGGAAAGAGTAGATGCATCTCTAATAGCAAAGGCAGAAGGCAGAGGGCAGCCTTATTAACTATGGATTACTATATTTCTAAATTTCTTTGCTCTTTTGTCTCTTTCTATGCAGTGAAATCTAGTCTTAAAGCTACAGACTGTTTTATTATTACATTTGCATTAAAAAAAATGCAAAGCTAAATGGGATTTGACTTTTTTTCTATGGTCTGCTGACATATCTCCAGTTTTCAGTACCTTGCAGTCTTCACATGAAGAATACTCGCTATGCATTGCAGGCTCTACTTAGCAGCCAGACTTTCACACAGTTACTATCCCCTGTAAGCCAAGGAACAGAATGAGTCATTTCATGGGGCTTATACTACTTGATTGCATCACTGTATCCTAATGATCTGCACATTGAAAGGAGAACCCAAATATTGTCAGTAGAATGTCTTTTATGAGACTGTTCAGAACTCATGTTCAGTACACATGGCTCAAAGGCCCCTACATTTTTTACATTAGCTATACTGCCTGATACTTTTAGTAATAATAATGGAGTAATAATACCTTTTAATCCTTTTATTCAATCAAATGAATTAAACAATTAGCTATAGATGCATTTGGGATAGATATTACTGGCCTCACTGTTTTCCCCTGGAATTTGGAGCCTGAATTCCAGAACACATTAAAACAGATGAAGCACAATTTTATTCTGCTTTGCTGAAGTGAAAGATAAGAATCTAATAAATTACCTGAAAAAGGGATTAATTATTTCCTAAAGAGGTAACCTACACAACACATAGATGTTCTGAGTTCTTGTGAACAGCACATCATCTATCCAGATTACATTTTTATCTACACCATAGCCAGCATGACTTGGCTAAAGGAATATATCAATTTTATTAATTTCTCTCTTTGTTTTGTTCTTAAGTTTTAAAATTCATTGGTTTGAAAATAGCCACAACATTTCCATTGACGCTTAACTTAATATGTTTCTATCACAGAATATAGGATGCTTTTTCATATTAAAGAAAATTACTCTAAGAGAAGAGACACCAAGGGAAAAAAAAGCTGAATTAGATTCAGGCAGGTGTGTAAAATCAGCTCTGAAATTAGGAGTTTGCAGCATGCATTAATGAGTTGCAGACCTATGCTGCAACAAGTGCAATATAGATATACCCAAATATTGTCTCTGCTTTTTGGTGGTTACTACACTACTACAAACTGGCTATGAAACGTACTTAAGTTGTATCTGTATTTGCAGATTCAATTATACTTGATATGTTGACAGGTGTTCAGTGCTCATTCAAGGAACTATTTTGCCACAATTCTGCCATTTAACTCTCCTTTTTAAAAAAATAAGAAGGAATTCACAGCTTGAAGAAAGAAAGTAGTTTTGGCAATGTTCATGAAACCTTGATTTGATCTCATTAGTTTGTTCATCTAATGGGAAAAAAAATCCCACAGCAATAGCATACACCCTCACCCCAAAATTAGTCTAGTTATGTAAAAGCTTCGGTGATAGCTACAAGCACCGCACCAAAACACTTACTTTGAAATTTCTGGAGGTTTTTCCTTCCTTTCTATTTATTTATTTATTTTGAGAATTAGAAAATTAGGTTAGCAAGTAAACTAAAAGCTAGCCACTAAAGAAAAGCTAGGTGTGTGCAATAAGGCAGAGCCATCTCTACATTCCGTGTGTAGAATTAGCATATATTCATTTCATGTGCATCAACTACTTGATCACTTTTTTCCAATTTGTATAGGCAGGCAAGTGCCTTGAGCTTATCTGCTTAGGATTGTCTCAAACTGCCAGGACCTCCATTACTAAAAATAAACTGCCAAGTATGATATGGCTTACTGTTCTTTTCTGTGCTGAGATTAAGTTAAGGAGAAACTTTCTGGATCCATTATTATAACTAAACATATTTCAATCTCAAAGTTCTATAGTCCAAATGGGTTAATAAAAATAATGACCATCTTCATTTTTACAGGTTTGTGACTGTTTTCTCGACAAGGCCAAATCCAACCTCTCACAGTAGAGGCCTTATAAGAAGAAAATTGTTCTGGATGTATAGTAAAAAGGATTCTTCATTACCTTCCAATATTGCCGTCACAGCTTTGGGAGGCCTGGAAACCATGAAAATGCTTGGCTGTGCAGTATTGATGCTTGCCCAACTGTGCCACAACGCTTCACTTACCTCTTACATTCCTCAGTGCCAGGGCAGCCAGTCTTCAATTCAATTTGTTTTACTGCAGAGCCTTGCCTGAACACTGAAAGCACTCAGAGCACTCATTCACTTCCAGTAGGCAGCCTGGGGCACAACAGGACACTTACAGCTAACTTACAAGAATCTTCTATGAAATGTCTTCAATAATCTTGTAACTGAAAACCACGCTTCTGGATACACTCGTGCCAAATAATCCATACTAAAAGTGAAGGTAATACAGTTTTCTCCTGGTTCTGAACACTAAGACAACTACTGACTTCCATACTAGGAATCCTTTACATGTAAATGACATAACCAATTACAACTGAAAAAACCCAGAAGCATAGATTCAAGTACAATATTGATGTCTAAGACCCTTTAAACTGTTCTTCCAACAGCAGGAGTTTTTCAACTCATGTATCAAACTCCACCATTGCCAAGATGGCAAGCTGTTTTGCTTGCTCTTCTAGATCCATCAACAGAAAGACTGAGATTTAAGTTCCCTTAGGCTTAAACACACAAGTTGCTCTTTCAGCTGCCTGCCAGAACTCTCCTGCTTAACCATATTTACAATGAATGTTCCTCTCCCAGATGGGTGGATATGCAAAGGAAATCAAATCAGAGCTTTCTTCTTGCAGTTACTATTACAAAACTTAATCATTGCACAATCAATCTTAACACCAAAAGGTATACCAATACCTTTCTGAAATTCCACATAACTCTAAGGTATCCACCACTTGTGAGGTCCTCTATCCACACACAGAATGATCTGCAGTCCCTTTGTACCATATGCCATAGCAGAAAATCAGCCCCCAAGTCCTTTCTGAATCACTACTACTTCCTTAGTCATGTCTTCAAAATGGAGCTGCTTCAAAGTTTTACCCCACACAGGGCTTTCCTTTCTCTAGATCTCAGTTTTCACTGCAATGCACTTCTACTGGCCCTGCCCAACACCCGTAAGTAACTAAGTATATGCAATCAAAGTATAATATAAGATTTGTCCTGCCAGCAACATTTCCATCAAAGGAGAGTAACATCAATAACGTCCATGTGAAATGGTAGGAACCTATCCTTTCAGTTCTTTTACCCTTGTCTAAAGTATGAAGCCAAGAACAAAAACTAAGTTTCTTAGCCAGCACACTTCCGTATGTCATTTATGCTATGTGATTACTATTGCTGCAGAGCCCAGCAGCACAAAAATAAGTACCAAATTGGCCTCCTGGCTGTTTGTATGATTTATAAATAATTGCCTGTGGATGGGTGAGTTCGTTTCTCAGTTTGGCCATGGGCCCTTCCAGTTGATAACTGTGATAAAGTTGGGAGCATTGGAGGAATTTCGTTGACTTTAAAACCGCTTTGAGATCTTTGTGCTTTGATAAAACATGCCCAAGAGTAGCCAGTAGTTATATAAGGCACAGATTAAAAAATTGTTTAATATTTTTACATTGGTAATAAAGGTATTTAGATCAATCAGATCAGGTCACTTTTAGAATTAATTTTCTTTATCACAGCAAAGTGACTTTAGGTGGCTTTTAGCACATATAAAGTAATATTACAAAAATCAGAAATTCATATAGCAGAATCTCATCAGATCTCAGAAATTATGATCTATAACTCACAACAAAATAATTCAAACCAGTTTGGTATGAAATAAATGCTGTTTTCCTGTGAGAGGATAAAACCAACCTCATTTATGCTTGAATATTGTTTCCCCAATAGAAAATATTTTCTTCAACTATCATTGGTTACATTGTATCATACCACTGAGTATTTTCCACTGCAGTAAGTCAGGATCTCCTCCATAGGACTATTCTTTGACTATCTTTATATAATACTGATAAATATGGATTCTTAAATGGATAAACTGATGATGCTCTAGAAAACAGGTATTTAAAAAAAAATCAGAATTCTGACTTTACATTTATTTTCTAATGTCATTTAGACCAAGTTAATATCAAGCCTGAACTGTACAAGCATAAGCAGTAGCAGTTCCTGCCACAGATCAGGGTCAAAAAAATAGGATGATCAAACCATAATCAAACATAGAAAAAGCGAAGAAGTTTAAAATCCTAATTCATTTCAGTCTCTGCTAGGCTTCTCTGAGAAATAAAAAATGAAAGTCATAGGCAATCATTGTGTCTGCAGTGAAACTAACACTTGGAATTGGAATAGTCAGGTGGGGAGGAGAAAGACAAAATTATTCACACGCTGCTTTTATTTATTCCTCAGAGAGCACTGCAGCTGCAGGGAATCCTGAGTAAATGTTCACTTCCAGAATTAATCTGTTATGTAGAGAGAACAAACATGAAACTCTTCACTCTCCATTTTGCTGCTTTTGCTGCTAACATACATCCTTTACATAGCTCACTGCATGTGGCCATCACTCTCTTAAATACTTGACAAACCAACTAAGCACAATACCTCAGCCTTCGTTGAAAATAGCTCAATAAAAAACTGACAACAGTTGGATTGTAAGTATAATCATCAAATTAACAAAATGCCTTTTTGTTCAGGAAATCCATCATTTAAAGAGAGACAATTAGGCAAGCATAACCATACACAGCCACCTAACTGGGACAATTACGTATTTGTATGAGTGACTCATTTCTATTCATACTTAAGCAAACATTGTACAGATGGAGTAATCCATTAATATTCAAGCTTTGCATGTTAACATCATGCATCCTTTTCTACTAGATTAGAATTTAAGTCAGTGAACCATGAGCACTACAGGTAACCAACTGGTAGAGGAAGACGACTACTCATATCGGTAGTTATAATGACTGAAAAATGATAACTGATGTCAGCAAAGAAGCTGCCTCTTACTTGATTTAACTAATGCATAGAGAGATTGGACCTAATACATTCTTTGTACTTAACTAGGATTTCATCAGAGATATCTGCTTTCATCAACAATATCTCCTCACTGAAACATTCCACAGACAATGTGACTAGGCCTTTTTTTTTAATGGACATAGAAAACAATCATGTGAGGGGACACAGTCTCCTTTTGTTAGGCTGTACTGATACTGAGGCCTTCATTCTCACTTTGCTACTAGAAATAAGCAATCAGAAGAGATCGGAAAAATCTTATATTCTAGGATGGAACATTTTTATCCATCTAAAAAAAATAGCATCTTAAAGTGTCCTTTGCAATAAAAGGACATCTTTGTACTATAAGACTGTTTCAGACACCCCAGAAGTTCAGTTGTCTTCTCTCAGAACTGTAACACAGTTAAATAATGAAAACTTCAATTTATATAGCCATTATGTCTGGTACAGAAAGTAGAATTTTCTAGTTAGTTTCCAAGTTATGTTCAGTTAAACTTCCAGTTCTATAAGAACTGAATTTCAGCTATCTACTGAAAAAGCTTATTCTTTCAGCCCAATATTGTGAAGAGCTTCTGACAGGTGACATGACAATGCCTTTTAGGATTTATTGTGTAATATAAAAAAACCACCAGATACATGAAATGTTTTTTGCTGGATAGCTTTTATCCAAAAAACAGTTTAATGTTACCTCAGGAAACTTAGCTGATAGTAACTGCTGCATCAGCTTGTCAGCAAAGTCTGTTTCTCAACTGCAGTCTGAGAATTGCTCTCAAAACTGATGCAAACCTAGGACACAATGATCCTGTACCCATAAATGATGACGCATCCTTTCTCCTCCCCCCCTCCTTACAGTAGGATAGTTTTAATGAAAAATCCAAAGACATCATAACAATAGTTGTCAGAGGCAAGAGTATGAAAATTGACCCTAAAATAGAAAGAGGAGATTTGGTCAGAGGTGACTAAATACAACTCTGGTGCTGCAGCACGCAGCAGTGTGTGAACTTGAAGTCTATTTGGACCATCACTTTCTCTGGTCCCACCGAGGCACACGGAGATGTTATAACAGTGGCTGCAGTTTCAGCTGAAGTTTCTGTATTTTTAATGAAGGTGTTAAATCTTCCTCAGATAGACTGAGCTTAAAAAACAAAACCACACACATGCCTATGTATTTACAATCCATGTCTCACCATGTACAGAGCACAGGTGTGTGTGTGTGTGTGTGTGTGTGTGTAAATACACACTTGCATTATGCATGTGTGAATTCTTCCTAGGTGAGTCTAGGCTCTAAGTATCTTTCAGAAAAAAGAACAACAAAAGAAAATACATGCACCACTGAGGGTGAGGAGAAATGTTTGCTCATCTCTGCATACAAACATTTCATAGGTCTCTTAGTTTCAGGTTTTCATTTATGGGATTTACCCAAGATTCAAACTTACAGGAAATACATAGAACTATTGCCTCAAAATGTTTCTCCATCTCCTGTTTTCAACTCTAGTCAAAAGTAAAGTTTTTGTACTATCAGTCTTCAAAATATCAAAATCCTGGTGCTTACACATATCTTGCTTGCGTTTTTCTCTTCAACGTACGTGTTTTTCTCTAAGTAGCTGCAAGGAAAAAAGGACATTGTGACTGACAAACCCTTTGTCATGTTGGGAAGCAAATTGTCTCCATACACTTGCTTTTCCCTTAACATAGTAGAGCCATGAATTCCATAATATACCTTTAATCAAATATATAGACATGTCTTTTTCTGAAGTGATATTTGGTATTGGGCTGATTTTTTTTCATTTAGAAAGACAACAGTGGCAATATTGTAATCCTTAGAACACAGTAGTTTCCTTTGTATTCTGTATGATTTTTTTCTTTTTTTTTTATTCTATCTCATCTGGCTTTTTAAGTCACCATAATCTCTGCACAACTGCAAACTATTAGCACATTTTTCAGATTTCAAGTTTTGTCCAAACTCTATTTAAATTAGGTGTTGACTTTGCATGGCAAGGGGTTTGGTAGAGGGGCAGTTGTAGAAGGTTGCTAGGTGCCTGGTCGGCCGGCTCCAGGGCTGACCCATATCTGGCCAATCAGTTATGATAGCAACACCTCTGTGATAACACCTTCAAAAAGAGTGGAAAAATGGTGAGGGGGTTAGTAGCAGCAGAGAGAGAGAGAGAGAGGTGCAAGCCTCCCCTCCTGCCTGCAGCTGGGCTGTCACGGCTCAGTGGACCTGTCACCTGGTTCAGCCCAGCGCAGCATAAGAGAGAAGGCGAGAAAAAGAGAGACAGAGAGAGAGAGAGAATCGAGATGTGGGTAAAACAGCCCTACAGACAGCAGATGCAAGAGAAGCAAGTATGCAGACATCAGATGCTGGAAAAATAGCAGTGCAGAGAACATCAAGGTCAGTGAAGAAGGAGGGGGAGGAGGTGCTCTAGATGCTGGGGCACAGATTCCCCTGCAGCCTGTGGAGGAGACTGGTTGAACAGACTGTCACCCTGCAGCCCATGAGGAGTCCTGGTGGACAGCCACCTGCAGCCTGTAGAGGATCCCATGCTGGAGCAGATATCTGCAAAAAGGAGGCCATGACCTCATGGAAACCTATGCTGGAGCCAGCCGTGGAGGACTGCAGCCCATAGGAAAGACTCACACTGAAGAATTCTGTGGAGGAACCCTCTCCCATGGGAAGGGCACCACTCTGGAGCAAGGGAAAAGGTTGAGGAGTCCTCCCCTTAAGAAGGAAGGAACTGCAAAGACAGCATGTGATGAACTGACTGCAACCCCAACTCCCGCTCCCGTTGCGCTGCTGTGGGGAAGGAGGTAGAGAATATCAGGAGTAAAAGTCAAGCCGGGAAAGAAGGGAGCGTTGGGGGAAGGAGTCCTTTGGGGATTTGTCTTTGTTTCTCAATATCTTGTTCAGCTTTATTTGCTAATAAATTAGATTTTTTTTTCTTCAAGTTTGTTTTGCCCTTGACTGTAATTAGTGAATGATCTCCCCTGTCTGTATCTCAGCCTAAGAGTTTTGTTTCTTTCAACTCTCCTCCCCAACAGGACTTAGAAGAGGAAGACCTGAGCAGCTACATGGCTCTTTGTAGCCAGCTGAAGGGCTTAAAGCCAAGACAAATTATCAACTTTTTATTTCAGATCTGGTTGTCTTACCTTTTTATCCTCTACCTGATTCTTTATCATATTGTTCATCTTTTCAGCATAAAAAGACCCCTTGCCACAACAACTTCTGGAAGAGCCCTATATTTTTGCCATGCAGCTGAGTTAATTCAACAGCCACAATGTATCTTAATTTCAAATGGATTACAATTCCTTATTTGATTGGTTATATTATTAATTTGAGATACCTTTTAAAATAACAGAAATAACAGAGCCCAAGAAACTTCACAAGCTTATATTTAAATTCCTCTTTAAAAGCAAAAAAACTACTGCGCCCTCCACTGAGGAACTGTTGTCAGTCACGATAGTTTCATTGATATTAATTTTGGGTGATGGAAGAGATGAGAACAGCAGACAAGAGAAGAGGAACATGGTTTGCATACAAAGGCAAACTGTTCTCTTGCAAGGTTAAGCAAAGATAATTTTAGAAGCCATTCCCAATAATGTTTTTATGCAAGTTCTACTGACATAAGCAAAAACTTAAAACCAAAGAAATCTGCAGTCTTTCAAAGATATGAAAAAAATGGGTCTTGGCATTGTTACTCTCAGCTAAAAAAGAGGAATTTTCTCTATCCACATATAAATGAAGGAGCTGACAGCCTAAACATACAATTATAAGAGCTTTTTATAAGATGTCTTTTTAAAATAGCATTTTATTGTGGCCCACTTATTAATACAGACAGGATCATAAATACCAGATTTTTACACATTTAGATATAGAATTCATCCCACTAAAAACATGCTATCTCTCCTCCCACATACACTTTCTTTCAATTCTGTTGAGGTCTTATAAACACAAAAAAGCTGCAAACCTGGACAGATACTAGGTAACATAAGAGACAATACAGAGCTTATCAATTCTTTGCAAATCTTCCTTTTTCTTTCTCAATACTGCCAAATTCTGACTTCTAGTCATCTATAATCCGTTTACACCCCTATATATATATGTCATAGATACCTCCATAGAATGCAAGATCCAAACCACTTTTTCTATCCTGGACTAGCATTTTGACAAACCACCAGATTTCTATCACGCTGCTGCTGTTGTCTTCCAAACTGTTATTTCTATTGAGAAAGAGGACTAGCACTTGTCACTGAACCTTGCTATATATATATTTCCTGGAATGTATCTTCAGCAATGATAATGAAAATCATATCACTTCTAGGTACTTCGTCCATTTTTAAAATGTAGATAATATGTAATACTTAAACTGTCTTACTGATACTGCAAATACAACGATAAACATCACTGATATTCTCAGATGAATGGTCATACTGTATCCCTGGAATCATAGCTGGAGAAACACATTTACAAAATTGCTAAAATATTTTAATAATATGTATACTATTATATGCATTCCTAGTTATCTTAGGTACCAGAAACCTATGACTGGAAAAGTCTGTTCTGCAGCTTCCACTGACTGTATTAGTAGTGAAGCAGAGTCAAGAAGCTCCATTTCAATGAAGGAGAAAGTGGTATTGCACTTCTGGCAAAAATAAGGCAGAAATCAGCAGGCAGACCACAAGCATCTGCATCACACGTTAAACTGCCCACTGGTTCACAACATTGCCCTTAATGTTACCTTATTGTGTAGTGAAGCAAACATCAATGTTAAAGCCAAGACTAGCACTCTAAATTTTCAGTCATTATTTCACCAGCTGCTTTTTCAATTATTTTTTTTTTTTTTTGCAGTACCTTCGAAAGCGGTTGGACAGACCACAGGTTGGGGCCATCTGTTTTAAACAGCTCAAGTTTTCACAAAAGAAAAAGATTGGGTGGTGAACTAATTTACTGCATTTAAGTAGTCATAAAATCGTGCTGAGAAAAAGTGCAAATCAAGCACTTTTCTAAAAACTAATTCATGGATTTTATTATCAAAAAACAAGAAGCAGAGAGACTTCTACATTTCAGCATTCTCACATTCAGAACTGTATACAGAAAAAAAACCCGGTAATTCATTACCATGTATGCATAACCTTCAAATAATTTTCATAAGAATATATGAACCTGCACTTCCCCCAGTGAGACTGAGTCCATCATTAAGAGAAGAGATCCCTCAACATGATTTTGTAAATAAACGCTGCAGTGATGTATCAGCTTTATACATCATTTAGGTTAACAATATTTTACAATAAACCCCTCAGATCAGAATGCTGAATGTTTCAATGTGGTCACAGACTAACTCGCAATAAATAACAATTAAAACTTATTAAATTTATTTTGAGGAATTTTCTTTTTAGAAATATATTCATAATAATCTTGACTGTCTTCTGTCACCCTTCTCCAACCCCGAGCCCAAACACAACTTCAGAGCCTTGAATAAATTGACTGTAGACAAGAAGAGTAATTTCTCTTGTTGTGTTCATCCTTTCTGTTATTTAGGAATGAGACAGAGTCCTACTGTTTCCATAATATGAGTCTGTGATATGAATGCTATATAAAGAATGAAGGACAGAAAGCTAGCCTGTGACATAATTTATTTTCCAGTTAGCCAAAGTGTCATAGAAACTTACATAACTTGGAAGAACTTTTGACGGTTTAATCTTTCTGTTTTAATGGAGCTTTACCCTTGAGATGTTACTCAAAATCTGATTTGGGATTGGACCAAAAGTACTCTGCTAATGCAGAAGAATAAGAGGTTCCATGTACTGTAGTAGGAATTTCCTTAATTAATTTTCCTTACATAAACTTGACACAGATTTATAGTGTTGACACTCTGCAGAGAATGGAAGTAAATGCATTTCTCATTTTCTTTGTCTTTTAAAGATGGAATTAATCATCCCATTTGCACCTGATGCAAGGGGGAAATGGGTAAAAAGGTTATGCCATTAAAAATTCATCAAAAACATATCTTGAATGGTATATGACCAGTAATTCAAGGGTTTTACAAAAAAAAAGGAACAACCTGTAAATCTAGATTTGCTAAGAGGATCAGTACTCAAGAGTTGTGATATGTGAATAAACACATCTTCCCTCTTGAAGGCAAACGTCTGCCTACTAGAATTTGGATGCTGCTCCTGTATTTTCAGTTTGTCAATAGCAGATAGTTCTATTTCTTGTTAATGGTTTGATTTCTTAAAGTCTAAGAGTTGGGGGTTTTATGTATGGTTTCTTTTTTGGAAACGATGGAGGTTAATGGAAGCCAAGCTTCTCATTCACGCACCAATTTATATTTGAATAAAACATGAACCAAGATGTGTTAAAAAAAAATCTAATTGAAAAAGAAATTATTCAGACTGCAATCATACCCGCTACCATAAAATCATTTGCAAAACCTCTAAAACTGGGACAGACCCCTTCTACCTATTTTAGGGGAAATTCCTATTTCTACCTTTCAGTGGAAAGACTAAAATAAGAATTCAACAGCATGTTTATTAAAAAGCTGTCTGTCAAAGAATATCTGAACATTTCACGTTTTTTTGTTTTGACTCCAACAAAAGTAACAAATTTCAATTAAACTCTATTCTGAAGATATTTGTATTTTTTAACTACTGCAATGGTAAACTTGTTGAATCACTCAATTCAGATGAAAATATTATATTTTTATAAGTAAAACTGCTGTCCCTTCTGTATATTTACAATTAATTTCATTCTAGCATTTTTACTAGAACATTTTTATTTCATTTTAGTCTGGATATTTTACATTTACTGGCATTAAAATATGAAACGTTTCATAAAAGGAGACTATACTTTTTCTCTCAATACAGCTTCTCAATTGATACAGATTTTTTTTTTTGCTATTGAAAATTGCCAACATTACATTCAAACCAATATGCATTTTTAGATGAAGTATCTCTGAGGACAAACTATTCTGTTTTAAAATCTGAATCAGTTCTAGGTGCCAGGTGCTTGGTTTGAAAACAACATGGAAACTTTTACCCTGCCATTGCTACATGACTCAGCGTGAAAGATTAGCACAGCCAGCTGCACCCTATAGTGTAGCATAACAATGGCCTTCACTGGTGACAAAAAGCAACACACCAGATGAAGAGTAACTAGAGGGGGAAAAGAATATAAAGAGAGCAATAAACACGTGCCTGAAATATCCACATCGTAGGTATCTTGAACTTCCTTACACTACTTGGAAGACTCATTGAATGCTGATTCTTCAGACAGGAAGAACAGCAGCTTAAAGTCTCTATTTAAAATATGTTGCATTTAAGTTTAAGAAAGTATTTAAAGCATTTCATTTAAAAGTCTACACATCTGTACATAACATTATTTTCTGACAAAGGGAAGTAAACATCGTTTCAATGACCTCACAAACTGGAAGTGGAAGGACATATATTTAAGCTGTGAACGTTAATTTATGTCTCAACAATAAATATCTTTTTGTGTTACTGGGAGAGAACATTTTTGCCTCCAAACAGTTTATACTAATTTCTTACTCCCAACCACAAAATAAGGAGACAGAACAGAAGCAGCAGAAAAAACTGGTAAATTGCACTGTATGTTTAACTCTAGTCTCAGTATACGCATAGAATAGGTGAAAGACCTCTCTATTGTTCCCTTGTGGTTCATCCAATCAGCCTCCTTTATAGGGCAGTTGTATTATTTTTCATAGATGCAGAAATTCAAATACCCTAAGAGCAAAATAATCTGAGATTACTTGGAGGTTTTTAAACCAAATTTTGGGATGAGTCACCCTCAGAAAAATTTCTAAATTTTCAAATGCTCTACCCCAAGGGTGACCCACCAAAGCAGAAAGGTAGATTAGTACATCGGCTAAAGGAAAAGAAAAGTTTTCTGGTATACTCAAAACATTCAGGAGTGATCTGTACTTGGTGCCATATAGCCTGAAGTGAAGAAAAAGAAAGTTTGACTAAGATAGCTAAATGTAACTGAAAAGTCAGAGAATAATTTTATTTAATTAATAAAATTAATTTATTATAAAAATATTCATCATGTGGAAAGAGGAAATACTGAGATTCTCATTCAGTTGCAATTTGAAAGTCAGCCCACCTTTATGAAATTGCCTGTGTAAATTTTTAAACATTTTAATTTGCTTTATTCCACACGACTTCTTGAAGAATAAGCTGAAAAGTACTAGTCTACTGTTTCTAGATACATTTAACGTATCAGTAAAATGCTATATAAACATCAGTAATAATGAAGTCTGCTCTATGAAGTAACTATGTTGAACTAACCTAGGGTGAGCAGTAAATCCATTAGCCTTCTTTGATTTTTCTCTACTGCCAGAATGGGAAAAGCAGTCACCCAACAACCACCATGTCACACAACATTGTTCGTTCCCAATCAGAGTATTTTTTAAAAAAATACATAGTTAAAAAACCCCAAAAGGTCATAAAAAAATATGAACTGTGAACCCTGGTAAATTCACACCCCAGGGTCACCAACAGCATGTCAGGCTGCTTGCTAAACTCCAAAGACAGATGGCTGAAGAGGTTGAAAGAATGACTTCAGGGATACTCACTGCTAAGACATTCTGTTTTAGGAAAGAATATCCATCACTGCTGTTATTGTGGCAATAATATTTATAATAAAAAAAAACACAACAACAGGAAAAAGCAAAGCCAACTCCTCAGAATCGCTAAAATCCTAAATGACTCCTATATCATTTTCATGACTGAACTACTACGATTACTTACTTAATTTAAGTACAAACCTCGATAGTGACAATAAGAATGAACAGATACAAGTTTTGTTAATGAAACTTTGTACCCTGCACCACTAATATGCATCCCCTTGTATGGTATTTTCTTTCAAAATACATACATATGCTGAATGCACTTGCACATTTTGCACACATATCTATATAATCAGTTCCTTTTAAATATGAAATGCATATTTACACATAAATAAAACATGGAAAGCTTAAATACGAATAAATGAATGCACTTTGTTTGAAAAATAAACAGGTTAGAAAATACAAAAATCAGGTATAAATGTACCTTGTAGACGCAAATAAAAGTAATTTTCATTCTCAGCAACGTTTGTAGTACTTATCTCTGAAATACCGAAGTGTACTAGACATGTCAATCTAAAGCAACTCTTAGTCATGGAAGTGCTGCCTCAACTCAGACATCAGTCTCCTTCAGGGAGTTGCTCTTTTGTAAGTTCATACTACAGTGCTAAAAGTGCAAACACCAACTAGCATTAGTGAGCTAAACTGAAATATTATACCTTGTTTCACCCACAGAAAATGCCTCAGAGAACTCAGGTGCATGACATCAGATTTTAAATTTAGACTACCATAGGAACTGAATGAGGAGCCAGTGTAGCATAATATTTTGCCCTTTCTTACAACCACCCATCTAGAAAAAAACACAGGAATCCTCCTCTCAGTAATTTCCTACCAGAGTTCAGTTTTCTCCCTGCCCCAAACCCGGGGGAATTTTGAAGTGATGTCATAACGACCCAGTCATTTAAGAAAAAGCTATAAACAGTTAATCTGTTATCAGTGAAAAAATGAATTAAGATGGCTACTAATTATTGAATTATAACTGGAATTTATGTTTTCCACAATTTAAGACTTTTGTATACAATAACAGATTGTAGTTCCAAACAACATACAGCAATCCCTCAGTTATCATTTTCATTACGACTAATCTTACAATACTCAACAAGAAATTATGAAGTGTGCAATAGCTTCTAGTCTCTCTAAAATTTTGCTAGTTTCAGTTGTAATCTGTGACAGAAATATCATACAAACATGCAAATAAGTGTTAAATTAAGGACAAATGAGCACTGAATTCGATTTTCTAAATTGTCAGTTCCACTTATGTGACCTTGCACTATTTTATTTCACTCCTTCCAGTCATTTCTTCTCCATTACAAAATGATATATACAACTATAATCTGAATGTAATTTTTTCACTTTAAGTTGTTATTCTCAACATACTTACAAGTTGCCTGTCTGCATTAGTAACAGACTAAATACCTCAAATCTTTAAAAGGCACAAGATGGAGGGATCTTCATTGATGATTCAACATTCTGAATTTAGCCTTTTATGATTTAAAATACTTCATTTAAGTGCGGAGTTTCTAACACACTTAAAGGGTCAAGTATTAAAAACCATGAATACAGAGGGGTTGCACCTAAGACCCACAGCTGCCCCCAACCAGAAGTAAATCCTTTCATGCTAAACTGGCAATAATCCAGTTTAAAAGCCTTGCAACATCATATATAGAGAAAGTGTGATTCATATAGTAAGGTCTCAATAAAGTTCTTAAAGATCAAAATGAACACCCTCTTCCTATACATGAACCTCTTGACTAGCTACTACACTAGGAAGCAATACTTCTCATTTGGTATACCACAATACACTATACTGGCAAAATTCCAGACTACTATAAGGCCTTATTTGGAAATAAAGTACTCAAATTCCAGAAAAAATAAACGACAAAATTATGCCTTCTGCTCTAATGCCTTTTTTCTTCCCTTTCACTCTATATCGCTTTTTTCCTCTCTTGATGAGCTTTGGTAAACAATTTAGAAATAACTTTCCTTTGAAATAACCACAGATGTAAAATTATAATAATTTTATGCAGGAAGGGATCCAATCTGATAGAACACACCAGACAAAAAAAAATAAACTACAAAAAAAAAATACCAACCAAACCCAATCTATACCCCCAAAAATCCCACAATCAAGCCTAGGAAACTGAAATACCAAACTGCATTTTGTTGACACTGACCATCACTTTCCCTGATAAAAAATGAAAACTACAGGTTTTCCAAGTGCCCCTGAGGAAACTTATTTCACAGTTTCCCTACTTTGCCATCTGTAGTTTCCTTCCTTAATGAAGTCTTTAGAATATATTTCCTTGTAGATGAGTAGGAACTGTTAACTCTTCATTGTGGGGGTTTTGACAACTTCTGCAAGCTTTTCTAAAATAGAATTTTTTGCATATTAAAAGGTAGGTTTATCCTTCCCCATATGAATCATTACACTCTGTTTGTTAGCCTGTTAGTCATGAAGAACATACCAGTTGCAGTTTAGATGATGCAGATTTTATTACTATATAGATATATTCAAACAATCTGCTACAACTGAGCACCCAGAACTTCACATTCAGGTATGCTGTAATATAGACATGACTGACATTTCATATATTCCATTGTTCACATTATTACCTAAGAAAAGTTTAAATAAATATGGAAAAGAGTCTCTTAAATTAAAACTATTACAGGTTGCTTTAGTATTTTGGCAGTCAGGATTAAAATAATCATCTAATGTTTTACTGGATTATGAAAAGAATACACTATTGAAATAGTTTACAGACCATTTGACAAGTAGCATATACTGCAAAAACTAATCATCTACAATTATTTTAAATCCTTATTTGCTTTCTAAACAAGCATCTGCATCAACATGATACCGAGCTGAGATCCACATTCATTGCTTTATTGTCACCTCAACCTTTCATTCTCCATCTGTCTCATTCATCTCTTTCATTCTGTCATGACCTTAATACAAGGAATTCTTTGAAGAATATCCTGTAGCTAATAAAGCACACTAAAATGCATAATAATGTATACAAGCAAAATATGAACAGGTGATATTGATAATGATGCTTTTTAATATGTTTTTCATTTAACTGCTCAAGTCATGGCCACTTTGCTTTATTTTCACAAAAAAGGATCAGTACATTTGTGACAACCCTAATTTAGTGCCCGTGTCTCATTTACCTACAGCGTCTTTCTTATCTGCAGACTTAACAGTCTGTTAAATCCAGAGGCTACAAAAAGTCATAAAATTACACGCAAGTAGAAAAACTGATTCCAAGAAAAAAGCACTGATTTACTATATAGTCAGCATGCCTCCAAGATATCAATTAAAGGAATAAAAGAGATAAGCAGCAAAACCATTCAATACTCCACTTTTCAGCCATCAGTTCCCTCTTTCCAATCTCACCTATATTTCATTCACTCCCCCCTCCTCATCTATATATTTCAACTCTTACCTCCTCCTGCAGTGGTGATCATGCTTTATGAACGCTTAGAGTAAAATCTATGCATCTGTGTATGTATTTACAGCTCAAGTTAAAGCCATATACTGGCTATTTAGGAGGAAGAGGTTAAGAATAGGAACATAAACGTGGAGTAAGATGATAAATGGAAAAATTCATGAAGCTGCACAATCTCAGTGTGTAAAATATCCAGTCATAGCCATACAGCTAATAAAATTTAAGTGGAAATACACAACGAATCACAGATATTTTTAAAAATAATATGGCTAACCCTAGAAAGCAGTAGCTCTGTATTAAAAACACATTTTCTTCCATTAATGAAAGCTGTACATTTATGCAAACAGAGGATATCTCCAACAGATTTATATTTACAATTGCTGTAATATAATCTAATAACCAGTCAAATGCAAACCATAAAATATTCAATAAGTAAATAGTTCCATTGCAATTTTTAAGCACTTGCATTTGAAAATACAATTTTCTTGATTTATGGTCAAGATAGTGAGATGTACTTTCACTGTTATCAGTGCTATACTAATGGAAATGCAATTTACCAAAACAATTTAAATATCCCATACAGCTTCAGAATACTCTTGTAAAATATGTCAGAAGCAATCTTTTATCTGTGCCAGTTTTTTTCATACACTATGAATAATTAGATAATTTATGAAGTTCTAGTTTTACAGCCACTTTTCACACCAATGTTTTCATTTACATTTGTAAGCAAACCTGAACTTTCAGCAAGATGTTACCTTTTTGACACCATATGTTTGAATTTCAATTAATGCCATGTGAATGAGAACATACTTCAAATTCTCCCTTCTTTCCTCCTGCCAGCTATGATGAGAGAACACTAAAGAATGTAAGGCAGCATGGCATATAAAGCTTCAGCTATATTTCTGTTTCAGTATATTCAATTTGATTGCAAAAACACAAGCAAACTTCTAAGTTCAATATAGCTTGAATACAGATAGCATTAGATGTTGAGAAAATAGTCTCCTCTTAGTTTTCCTCACAGAACCTAACACAGTCTCTGCACAGGGGAAGACTGGGAAAGACACTGCACAATCACAACCGTGTCATTATATGCTCCCTCATATCTTGTGATGTGAAGTGCTTGAGTAATCCAGAGCGAAATCCAACTTGACTTAAAAAGAACTATGCTTAAATAAAATATAGTTACTTCACATTAGATTAAGCATATCTAAATTTCGCTGTTATTGTGATCGATATCTGCATAAGTTAAACTGAGAAAAGGGGAAAAGTCCAGAAGAAATCATTTAGTTTAATCATCGTTTCTAAGATCTAAAAGCAAGAAAAACTGTGTTTTGTGAAATAGCAACTGCCTCAAACTTTTACTAGTGCTTGAAAGCTTTACCATCCTATTGCACTTCAGGTTAGCATACTTAGGGCCTATTGTTAGTATAAAATCTATAGACATTTTGTAAAGAGAATTTAGAAACATTTTAGAACTTGAAAGTAGTACTGAAACAAGGTTTATGTAAGAAAATAATAAAAAGAAAACTTTTTCTCCAGGGTTGTAACCATATTCCAACAATAAACCAAAACAAACAAACAAACAGTCACATTTTCCTTCTCATACTTTCCTTCTGATTGAACAAAAAATAGACTTTTCTGTGGGAGAGAGTATACATCATACACTCAAAAAGGGTACTTCCATGGTAAAATAAAGAGCAGTGAAAAACATTTATGACAGCAAGTTCTATAATTATTTCTTCATTTCAATGCTAATCGATTTTCTTGTTCTAAAGAATTTTAGTTTCCCACAGAGTCCTCCTTCATAAGGCCTCTCAATTGACATTCATCTTGAATAATGAAACTCCTCATTTTGAGTAGCAAACTGTATATAGATCTATAAATTCAAACCTATGCAAATAAAACTAGAGCTTTTCACAGCAGTGTAAAATAGTAGTAAATTGGGCAAACCTCTGTGCTAGCTTTTCCCAAGCTCATTATTAGTAATAATAGAAGTCACTTTAGAAGCATGGCAAAGTGGAAGCATATGACAAACGCAAGTACAAGACTCTGTGAACTACATATACATATTTGACAAGAATATGTTTTGAAGATTTTTAAAAGATTTAATCAACATAAAGCGGATCATCTTCCAGTTCAAGAAGAATCATGCTTTGGAAGAATTAAGCAAAAAGGACACTTTGAACAGCTAGATAGTTCCTGAAAAAACATAAGCTTCTATTAAGCCATCACTGTTAAAAAATAAATAAATACATAAAATCGAAGCTTCTATCCTTGGGAAAAAAAAAATCACTACCTTTAACCTCTCTGTTTCCATAAGGAGAACATCTAGTATACCTTAGGCACAAATTGAGACATTTTGTTGACAAAGAATCTGGAGCAAAGCACAAAATAAGGCAGCAACTGCTAGCAGTAGGCTATTGAGGCATTTTTGTTTGGTATGTCTAAGGACCTAATCATGCTAATTGTACAGTAGATCCTGCAGAGCCAAGCAGCCCCAATTCCTGTTTGGATTTGGGCCTCTTTAACTGCAACGCTGCTCTCTGATTCAGAAATACATAGCTGTTCAAGGGCAGAGTACAAGAATAGCATGTGAAAAGTCTTAAGAATCCAAGGAAAAAGACTTAGGAATCTTGGTGAAAGAAAAGACAAACACGAGCCAGCAACATGCCCTTGCACCAAAGAATCCTGAGCTGCATTAGGTAGGACATTTACAGCAGGTTAAGGGAGATAAGAGCCTTCCTCTCTGCTTAGCATTGGTGAAGCCACATCTGGAGCACTTGGTCCAGTTCTGCACTCCCCAGTACAACACAGGCATGGGCATACTGGAGAAAGACCAGCAAAGGACCTGAAGAGAAGGCTCAGGGTGATCTTGCTATGTATAAATACCTGATGTTGGATAGTGAAAGGATGGAGACAGACTCTTCTCAGTGGTATCCAGAGAAAGGACTGAAGGCAATGTGCACAAATTAAAATACAGGAAACCTCATTCAAACATAAGAAAACACTTATTCACTGTGAGAGTAGTTGAAACCTCTGCGCTCAGGTTGCCCAGAGAAGTGGTGGAGTCTCCAGATATTCAAAACCCAACCAGACATAGCTCTGAGCAACCAGCTCCAGTTGACCCTGCCCTAGGCAGGGGCTTGGACTAGAAAACATCCAGAGGTATCTTCTAACCCCAGCCATTCTGTGACTCTGTGTGTGACTTCAGATGCTATTCTTCACAAGTTTGTATTATCATGCTTCTGGACTAGGCTTTAGAAGAGTAATTTTAAAAATCAAAGCCTACAGGATTAATAGTCTACAAACCTTGTTTGTAGATTTTCGCATGCTCTTAATTTTCTTAGGATAGCTTGTAAAAATCCCCCATACTTTCACAGCATCTAAAGTACATAACACCACCGTTTTAAGGTCTCAGTGTTGAGAGAACTAAGGTGTCATCCCTTTCTTGCCTCAACAAGGAAACACATTATGTTACTAAATCACTCGTATTTACATCTATAGAGAAACAGTGAGGGCTAACAGGAGAAGGCACATAAGCTGGTTTTACCTTTGACACAGAGTACTTTGTTGGACTTTAAAAGACCAGCCTGACTTTTCATTTGGCTGCTCTTGGCCCTTTTTTTACTGTCAACAACAACATTGTTTCACAGCTTTGTCTCAGAACACAGTTTATTCTTCTACAAGCCAGAAACTGGTTCAAAGCACAAGCTTAATTAAATACAACATGTATCAAGGGATATAAACAATCCTGTAAATGTTCCATAATTAGTACAATCCCTGAAATATGGGGGGATTGAATTGTGGAATACAGGGGCAAAAAAACGTGAACCTAGCACTGGCATTTTTAGCTTTATACTCCCAAAAAAAATCTTTCCAGCTGCTGGAATGTTTTAGAGAGCCAGCATTTCTCCCTTCCCAAACTCCCACAAAGTAAAACAAATTATGTATTTTTTAGTGACCAATTGCTGCAACACATTCTACTATTTGTTTCCCCTTCCAACACAAAAGAAAGGATTACTTGCTTTAAAAAAAATAATCTGCAGAGTCAGAGGAGGAGGAGTGGGGGACAAAAGTGCTAAGAAATTACACACATTTTTCAATCTGTCAAAAATAGACCTTTTAATTTGTAAATGCCAATACATACAAAAATAGCTAACTAGGAAGAACAGCATAAACACAAGCTTGTTATGGATAATGAACTGAACTTGCCCACTGTGTAAATAGGGCAATACTGCTGAGTCATTACAGTGTTCATAGAGTGAACAACATCCTCATCATTTACTCAACATTTTAACGCTCTCAGAAAAAGGCTGCCTTGAAAACCAAAGAAAGTCAATTTAGACATACTGGCTTATCGGTGATTTCTATTGTAGCTCTGTTTAAGGCTTCCAAATTAACTCCTGACCTAAATCTGATGCAAAACATAATCCTTTACAAGTCCATTTGAAAGCACCCACTCCTCCTCAGTGGGTTGAATACTGCCTTATAAAATGATCAAAAAAGGAACAACTTTAGATCAAGCAAGAACAAAAAATCAGAAATCAGGATGTAGTAAGAAAACCAACCACTACAGTCATTACAGGTAAGGTATTCTCTTTCAGAGAGTCGTACACATTTTCTACGTGACTGTTCCATCTTTAGAGAGTCCTACGTGTCAGCAGTGAACAGTTCCATGAACAGCAGCGCCTCCAGGACGACATCACCACTTATGTGGAAGACTTGGAGCCTTCTGCCTACCAAACATGCACTCAATCCAGTTTTCCTCACTTACCCACTCTCCTTTGCAATGACAGTAAACTTACGTGATGATTGAACATTTTCCTTTCCATCTGAGACATTCTTTGAAATGGAAAAAGGTCAAAGAAAAAAACTGGTTATGCTAATGACCACTGACATCAAGTGAAAAACTGAGAAAAACATTGTCATTTGTAGAACTTGATTAAAAAAGTTACACAGTATGATTGACCTAAAAGCACAAGCTCTACAAGAAATAAATTTTTAATCACAGTGGCAACCATGTTTTCCAAACATTGCCTGAGAGCATCTCACAAGGCCAACTAGAAAACTAATTGCTGTCTTTTCTGTTGGTTTTCGAAATTTCAATATAAACACGACCTGCTTAAAGATTTATTCTTTCATTTCAATTAAAGCCCTTTTTTATTCATCTGTGTTACCCCATACCTCAACTTGAAAGCCACTGGAGAACATGAACATTACATTGAGAATCAAGGTTTAATACTGTAAGTTTTAAATCAAAAAAGATAGCTTAGCTCTACTACTTGTTCACTAGAGGTGGTAGGAAGAATGTCATGTCCCAACAGAATCTTTGTTAAAGTCTGTGACCAGGTACAAGTCTGTTAATTTGCAAGAGAATGGCTTATCTACTAAGCCATTGTTTCTCTGCCCTCATAGTGGTAATACCTAATATGCTGTATTGTAAAAGAATATAAATGCTTTCACAGTTAATGCACACTACTATATTAAATGTAAAAAAAAAAAAAATAGATGCATGGTATGTTCTCAGAATCATCATACAACAGCATCATAATCCTGTTCTAAGTAGACAGAATGAATTGGGTGATTTCCTGAATTTTTTCCTGGTCTACCTTTCTGTGGGTTTTTTTTGTGAAAATATGTTGTAAGACACACAGTTAAACAAAGTACAAATCAACCAAACAATACACTATCGTTATATAAATAAATATTGCAAGAACCTCATGAAATTCAACAAGGGCAAAGCAAAGTCCTGCACCTGGAATGGACTGACCCTTTCCACTGGTAATGCTGGGCCTGAGTGCTAGGTTAGGAGCTCTGCTGAGAAGGATCCAGGGTCTCTGGATGTTTGGCTAAAGACGAGTCAGCAGTGGGCTCTAGAATAAATGAAGGCTGACAGCATAGTGTGTCGTAGCAACAAAGATTATATAGTTATTATAGTAAACTTTGGCAAATCTACTGGAGGGCCACCAAGATGGTGAGAGGCTGGAGAAAACAGGGTTTGTTCAGCCTTGAAGAGAAAACGCTCCAGGGGGCTGAACAGGAGACTCCCAGGGACTACAAGGAGCCTATTGAGAAAAAAGAGCCACGTTATTCATGATGGTTCAGAGTAGAAGGTTGAGATACAACAGCTGTAAATGATTGGTTCCAATTGGTTAAAGTCGGGGGGGAGGTAAAAGAGAGACTCACAACGAGGATAATGAATCATCAGAACTCAGAGAGGTTGTGGAATGTCTGTCCTCAGAGACTCGAGATGCCTGGACAATATCGTCTGAATTTAATCCTGACTCTGCTTAGATCAGGACTTTGGACTAGGGACTTCGTGAGATATCTTCTGACCTGAGTGATTCTGCAATTTTACATTACGCAACTGAAGACATACACAAAAACTACCTTTCGAAAGCACAGCAAGAAAATCCTTTCTGCATTATTATTTATATAATCTTTACACTGCTAATGAAGTAGTCTTTTTAAATGCCTTAATAACTGGTTCAGGGACAAATGTATTTGACTATGCTAACATCAGAACACAAGAAGGAAGTTGCCCATTTCTCTAGCATTATTACATTTGGAGAGGCAATTTAGCAAAAAGTATCATTAACATTGTAGGAAGCAAGCATGAAGGAACATCTGAATCACCAGCAAATACAAGCAGTAGGTTAAATTTCCTGTTAACTCTCCCATGATACATAGCTTGGTCACTCAGGAAATAAACAGCCTAACACACAAATACATCTCCTTACTTACTTGAAAGGCCAGTAAAATAACAACTACATCAAGTAAGGAAAAAAACCAAACAACATAGTGTTTGGTTTGGTCACCCCAAACTGTGACATATTTTCTTGTGGGATGCAGAAAGGAAGAGATAGAAATGACAAAACAGGAAGTAAACTTAGAAATATTTAACTATTTTTCACCTCTTCCTAATATTTAGCTCTAACTGCTACAACAGTTATTTTTTTAGAGCTGCATGCGATACAGCACAAGTCAACACTACATCCAGAGTTCCCCAGAACATGCATGTAGCTATTCTGTAGGAGATAATACAGCCTTCATTATTTAAATTAAAAATTCTAAGGTTGTTCTCAAACTTTAATTAGCTGAAATGAGTTACTCCTGAAATATATCAAATCTCTCTTTCTTCTAGTTCTTTAAGGTTAGTTATATACAATATACACTACTTCATACAATGAGAAACAAAGAAAAAATATTCTAGATGAAACCAGTAATATATTACTGAAAACAAAACAATAAGTTTCACAGAAGTATAAATGAATGCCTTCTCCTGACAGAGGCTCCCCTGAAGCAACATGCAGGGCATGCCCCTCCACAAACACATAGATGTACTGATTTTACCTGTTATGATAGTCCTATTGACTTCAAAATATCCTCCTTATTCCTGCTGGTTTAGAATTCTCATATTTTTTAAGGAATCATGCAAAGGGATCTTCTCATCCCAGAAGAAAAAAAAAAGAAAAACAAACTAAAACCCCAAAATATCTTCCCTGACACTTGATGAACACTATTCCCAACAGAACTCAAGAGACAACATTGACCTGGCAGAACCTTTGAATTATAAGGAGAGTAAAGTGCAGTAGCTTAAAGTTGTTGAATTATCATCATGCTTCCTTGGCGAAAAAGAAAATTTCAAAAAAGAAACAGACATAAACAAACATTCTTGAATTACTTCCATAAAATATTACTGTTCCTAACATACAAAAACTACTTTTTGGTAACAGCACTCACTTCAAGGCAACAAATGTAATTCTTACGAATATCCTCCTGGAAAGAATACCCCCAATTCCTTAGAAGAGAAAGGCAATTTTTGTGCTGGCCCAAACAACAAAATCTCTTTTCTTAAAAGGAATAAGAAACCAAGTGTGTTGCCCTAGAGTTTAAGGCACTTCAGCATGGGAGATCGATTGGGCTGTTTGTGCACCTAAAATTAGGCAGTTGCTTAAATACTGCTGAATTAGATATAAAAGGAGGTAAACATGAGAACAGAAGTCTCACTCTAGGGCAACATGCTTGGATATAGATTAATTAGGCACACTTATTTTGTAATCTCTTTCCCCACAGATCTCGTAGAATCATAGAATGACCTGAGCTGGAAGGGATCCACAAGGATCATCGAGTTCAACTTCTATCCCTTCATAGGACACTCCCAACATTCACATTGTGTGTCCAAATGCTTCTTGAATATTGTCAGGTATGGCTTAGGGTTAGGGCTAGCCGTGACTGCTTCCTGGTGAACCTGTTCTAGTGCTCCACCACCCTCTGGGTGAAGAACATGTTCCTAATATCTAACTCAAACCTCACGACAAATCTTCCTGCCATTCCCTTGAGTTCTATCATTGGTCACCAGAGAGAAGAGATCAGCACTTGTTCCTCCTCTTTCACTTGTGAGGAAGCAGTAAATGGCTATGACATCCCCTCTCAGTCATTTCTCCAGACTGAACATACAAAGTGACTTCAGCCTCTCCTCATATGATTTCTTCTCTAGATCCTTCACCAGTCTTGTGGCCTCCTCTGGACACTCTCCAGTAGCTTTACATCCTTGTTATGCAGTGGCACCCAAACCTGCACATAGTACTCAAGATGAGGCAGCACCAGTGCAGAGCAGAGTGGGACAATCACCACCCTCGACTGACTGGCAATGCCGTGCTTGATATACCCCAGGACACGGTTGGCCCTCTTGCCTGCCAGGGCACACTGTTGGCTAATATTCAACTTGCTGTCGACCAGAACCCCCAAATCCCTTTCCACAGGGCTGGACTCTCCAGCCTCTCGCTCCCCAGTCTGTACATGTGTCCAGGGCTGCCGTGTCCCATGTAAAACCTAGCACTTACCCCTGTTAAATTTCATATGGTTGGCAATTGCCCAGCTCTCCAATTTGTCCAGATCCCTCTGTAGGGCCTCCCTGCCCTACAGAGTGTCAATTGCTACCCTCAGTTTCATGTCATCAGCAAACTTAGTTAGTAAATCCTCAAGTCCTGTATCCAGGTTGGTTATGAAGATATTGAAGAGTACTGGTCCCAGAACCCCACTAGTGACTGGTCACCAGCCCAATGTAACCCCATTCACTATGACTCTTTGAGCCCAACCTATCCATTTGGTTTAGGAGTAAACTATGAGAGACAGTCTCAAAGGCCTTGCTGAAGTGGCGAAGTCTTGCAGCAGCTAAGAGGGCCACCTTTTTCTACACAGTATTTATTTCCCACCTCTGATGGGAAACCAATGAAGAAAACTGATTTCAAGTAAGCTTTTTTAGAAAAAAAAAAATCCGAAGTCCAGCACTGCTACTGAGAACAAAATTGTATTGATTAAATAGAAAAAATTTCTAAGAATAACCTAATATACACGTAATTGTGACTCCTATCTTCCATACAAAGCAGCAAAAAAAAAAAAAAAAAGAAGACAGAACATCTGGTACTATGAGGAAAAACAAGAGATCAAAGCAAATATAGGAAAGACTACAATTTAGTTCTGAAATTGGTATTTGAAAGTCCCAGTCAGGGCAGAACATATTTTTCATTCTTACAAGATGCTATGTGTTACGTTCAAGGTACCACCAAGTACAACTAACCTCACTGTATTAATATCAATAATGACAACATATAAAATCTCATTTAATTTAGCTTAACTCTGTTCATAATCCAACTAGAACTGTGCTGGCAAATTAGTTTGCAAATTTCATGTAAAAAACTGAATGTGGAGGAAGAAGTTTGAGCAAAGTGTTTTCTGAGGACAGTTTGTAGCAGAGCAGAATTGAATTTGTGGCCAACATTTGCCCTAACCAGAATGCTTCGTTTAGCTGAGATAGTACCCTAATCAAACACCTCTAGGAACAGGTATTTGACTGAAAATATTGTCTGCTTGGTATCTTAGAACCCCTTTATAAAAAAAGCATTATTATATCACACCATTGGAAGGAGACCATTTTTTCCTCAGTGTCTTTAGGGAACTGTAATCTCTAGGTGATGACTCAGAAGAGCTAGGGAGAAAGGGTATTGATTTGAAGACCAGAGCATGTTCCTAGTATTGCACTACCTACCCATACAAGATACAAGAGCAGGTCCAGATAAGACTACTAACTCAGAGACCTAAAACATTATCATGGGGATTGAAAGCAGTGCCAAACTGACTCATTTGGGTGACTGTGGTTTATATAAAAAGGAAAAGAGAAGTCCTTTTTGCCTGAGGAAAAAAAAAAAAGAAAACTCTCTAAAAAATTGCAGTTAAAGTGTGTAGACAGAATTTGAATGCCTGGACCAAAACAGGAGAGGTTCTTTTTGAGGTCAGTTTAAAAAGGTGAAGAATGAAACTGAGCCAAAGTAGCCTTCAGTAAGTGATTTCAAGTCCTGTAAGAACTTTACCATAATTCAGCTGAAATCTAATCACTCATATGATTATTACTGCAAAGCAGTCAGAGGATGGGCAGAAATGGCAGTCTGGCATCTGAATGTTTGTGGCACAGGCAGGGAAGGCAGGGGAAATAGAAGTAGGAAAAAGCAAATAAGCTTGGCTTATATACCATTCCAAGATGCCAAAGCCAAATACATCTTTTGTGAATTTAAACACAGGTTGTGCCATTTGCCAAAGTGCACAAATTCATTTAATACACTGTATTAATTGTATAAAATATTATTTTGGCCATGCAGATTACAGAGTGACAGCCTGAATGCCTTACATGCCCTTGGCATAAAGTCAATAGCCACTGTCCCACCTTATTTTGCCTTCACAAATAATGGTGTAACTAGAGATGAAACTATATAACAACTGAGTCCACATTTTGCAGCATGGGGTCAGTAAGCTAGAGAACAACAAATTAATTTCAAGCAATCATTTGGACTCAGACCAGAACACCCCTAAACATGTACAAAAGAGTCAAGCATCTGCAGGATGCATGCTAACACAGTAGTTAGCACTTTTGGTAAGGCTACCTTTTATTTTTATTCATATGTACACAACATCAGTAGTATGAGGTCTTTTACTGGAAAAAAAAGGGGGTCCCACATTCCTAACTGAAACTCAAAGGTATCAGATTGTTTTTTTCCCGAGGACTTGCCTCCCTCTGCAGCCTTCACAAAAGGGCCTATCTCTCAGACAGTGAAATAAATAGCATCTGGGAATGAAATTCACTTACCATAAATAAGTTGTGACAATGCTCATATAAATGAGCTGACTCAGAGATGTATTCTCAGTACACCTTCCTCCCTTCTGCGCCAGCAGAAACTGTGTCCTCACAGAGAAGTCACCACAAAAAAAACTAAGACTTATCATCCCAAAGGATTGTCCTTCACTATTTCTACAAAGCAAGAATTGCTTTACAGAGACTTTATGAAAAACTAGTGCATACCATATGACCAGTGCTTTTCCATCACATTCTCTCTTCATGAAGCAACATTCACTTTTTAGAAGATCTCTTACTTTCTGAATAGGAGTTGGAAATAAGTTTATAGCAGGGAGGTGCCCTCAGAGGCCTTTCTAACACATCATTCATCAGGCAGAAGATGAAACTCAGCTGCTGCAATTTTAACAGTTATTGCAAATTTGTACATTATTACAAATACTGTTCTGTTCTACAAGGAGCAAGTCATGCTTACTTTCTTTGATTATAAAGTGGCTAAAGTCCTGTAGCAGTGATGCAAATAGGAATAGTGCAAGGTCATTTTACACTAACATTCATCATAAAACTGTTAAGGTAGATGACAGTATCCAAGTCTCTTATCAATTACTTCACTGTAAAATTTTAAGTGTTTTAAGTTGACAAGTGTTCTCAATGGAACAGACATAATTAATTCCCTAGGAAGAGAAAATAAAAACCATTTTAAAAAATGCATACTTCTATGCAACAATGCAAATGATGTTTTTTCAAATCTCTATCTCCTCCTTCCCCATCCTGTCACAGAACATAAAACATCTGAGAAAGTTATAACAGCATTTAACAGTGAAAATAAATGTAGAAGTTAAGAATTATGAGGAATGAGACAATATTTAGAATTAAGAAAAACATTATTATAAGGAAAAGTCTGTAACTATTGTTGAAATAGTGTATTTAATTAAAGTGAGTCTAAAGACTAATAGTTTTTGCTAACTACTAAATCTCAGAACAAAACAGAAAAGGAAAACCAACAAAATAGGATCTTCCAGGTATGCCACATACTCTCACATGTTTTTTAACTTTAGTAAGGAAGAGGGGGTGAAAACATTAAACATTATTTCTACTATTTTTTGGTTTGTTTTTCCCAAGTTTTGGAAGCTAAAAGACGGAACAATATACTATTAAAAGTTTAGTGGAAATAGAAATAATTAAAGTAGTGGTAATTTTAGAGATGCTGTGAGGAAAACCAAAGGTAACACTTGCTGTTACCAAACTAGTGACACAGGATTTCCTTTCAAATAACAAATGGATATCTGAAGAATAATAGAGTGTTTTAAGTAAACTATTAAGAGCTAAGTTTAACTGAAGCTTCCTTCATTGTTTGCAGTGTGTATTTCTAAACCAGAAAAAAAGTGGAGTTAAGAAAAGCTCCTATTCCTTTCTCTTCCCTAATGTCTCCTCACATTGGATGGAAGAGGCCATCTACTTCCATCCCATGCATTTACTGCATTTAAATTTTCAACTGAGCTTGGAAAACTCATTAGGTTTTTCAGTCTGTTATCAGGCTTACACTACCAATCATGACTGAGTTATCATGGAACTGAGCTCCTAAGTCCTGGCCACCTAACTTTCCACACTTAAAACCTTCTTTAACAAGCAAGTCAACGAACTCAGTCTGAGATAACACTGTTTCAGATACTATTTCCCATATTCAGTACAGACAAGATTAGACCTCATTTGACCCTTCATACACACTTGGAACATCTTTTCCAACACTTTCCCAGTAAACAACGTGCTTTTATACACTCTCATGCATCCTTATACCAAGTCCCATGGCATGCAACACCTACTCGTTCTCTTGCTTCAAAACACAATTTCAGCAGACTGCAACACAGGCTTTGGATTATTTCAGCTAGCCTGCACCGATAGCAAACAAAAAAACACCCAGCAGAGGCAAAAAATAATTATTACAATAAAAGGATGTACAAATTACCATGGGCAAGCACTCTGTAGTGTTCAGTTTGCTGTAAGACCAATGAAGACAAAGGCGACTTTGCATTTGGTTTGGGAGTCAGTCATAGTATGGATTTAGTCAAAGATGATGGTAACGGCTGAAAGTACACTTCATTCAGAACCCAGGTAAAAAATCTGGGTTCTAGGAGACTAGAAAATCCCTACTCCTTTTCCCACGATTAGTAAACTAATCCTTTCAAACTCGAAGTGGCAAAAATTAAGGCTAAACTATGAGCAGTTACAAGGTGACATAAAAGCCACCTGGATCACTCAGCTGCTCCTAGCAAAGTATTCCAATAGATGGGTTATCTAAAACTCATACTAATTTGCAGGATGCGATACTGGTTTTGGGTGACAGCTGAACTCACAAAATCCTCAGCTCATCTTGTCTGTATTTTACCATAACTTTTTCTGGCAGACAGAATGAGACAAAGATGTTGATGAATGCAAAGGGCAGAGAATGATCCTTCCTTTGCCTTTGCATCTCCTTCCTCAGGCTGTTCTTGTGATAGAGTGTGTGTTTGAAACATCAAATATTCTTTCTAGGCCTGCAACAAGAATTTTGAGAAAGAAAGTAAAAAATTAGCACAAGCAGAGTTTAAGGGTATGTTTTTGCCCTTCTCCTGTATATTTTTTCCAAGAGCTTTTGCGTATGCCAGTGCTTCATGTCGTGAAGTACGATAATGAATATCATAGTGCATGACAGAGATATAATTTTCACATTTGGAAAAGTTGCTGCGCCTGTGGCATGAAGTCTCTTTTTTAATCAGTATACATCTAATATAAATTTTGAATAAAATTGGTTATTTAAACGGAATGCTGTGAGCAGCATACATATCCTGATGCACTGCAAAACATCATGATAGTTGTTCTTGAGAAAGTGTAGTCAACTGATTATAGCTCGAAATTAAGCCTTAAGACTCCTGAATTCTTTTCCTACCTGTGCCACTGATTATTTTACAACTGTAGTCTACAGTACTTTATAATAGTGCAAAAAATCCTGAGGCATAACTAATATTTATAGCATAATTTCAGGCCCTAGGTAAAAGGTATATTAATTAGGAGATAGTATGACAATTAAAATTTGCTAGGTTAAAAAAAAAAGTCATTAGTGACTTAAAAATTCAGGGTTATTGTGAAGTGACCTGGGCTTATTGTTTCTGAAAGAAGTCTTCAGAAACATGCTATCTAAAGATCTGCCCATGGCATTTGGATATTTACACTAATAGTTTTTCATAGGATCATAGAATAATTCAGGGTCAAAGGGACCTCAGCAGGTCATCTGGTCCAACCTCCTGCCCAAAGGAAGGCCAGCTACTCTTTAATCCTTCATAAAAAGCCATTTGTCATTCCCTCAGAGTTATCAAAAGCACCATGAATAGTTTGGTAACCTGATTACAATGACAAATTAATCAAGCCTGAATTTTGCTAATTCAGTTACAGCACCCTCAAAGAATTCAGCAAACGTTTGGATGCACAAAGCAGTTACTAGCGATACAAGGCAATTCACAATATTTTTCAGATAAAGACAGCGTAGTTTATTTAGCACAGACTCTGCTAAAAGATTATAGACATAGGCATTCTCTGTTAAGGAGCCAAAGGGTTTAACTCTGTGTTAAGTGTATATATTAGGAGAGAAGGCTTACTATGGATTTTCTATGAATGGGGAGCCAGAGCACGAGTAGCCAGCAGGAAGAGGGAAAATCTCTACAGGTACAAAACTGAGAGTAGTTCATGACTTATTCACCAGGTCACATGAGTCACAGACACCACAACTGGCCACAACTGTCTTTTAATACAGAGCTGGTAGAGAGCAGCCTTGCCCTGAAAATATCGAGAAACACTTAGAATATATCCCCTCTGTACACTTCAGGAATGGCTGTGAATGACAATCTCTTTCATTTGAGCTAATGTGTATATTTATTTTGGGGAAGAACAAGAACAGGAAGAAAACTGAAACTATCATCTTGTCTAATTGATCAAAAAATTCCATCCACACAAAACTACTTCTTCACCTCAATACGTCATATATCCCATAAGATCAGTACTATTCTGGTACTTCAGGATGTCAAATATTATTATTAGGAGAAAGAAGTTAAGACAACTTCTGTAAAGATTTTTGCATCTACCTGCAAGTTAACACATGCTAAGTCTTTGTTTAGCTGATTCCTCTTCAGCTGGCATAAATCACCACTGCTCTACTGCAGATCTCTAGTTTTTAAATTATTTAGTCTACCAGAACCTAACTCATATTTTCATAACATTTTAATATGCTGTTTACACAAAGTTACTTTTGTCCTTCAAAAGAAAAAAAAACAGATGTCACACAAATTAATGGATGATGAACATGGGGATTTATTTTGACCTGATAACAACCAATCACAAATGTATGTATCTCAGTCTGACAGGAATACACCTAGCAGAAGTACGTATATTTACTCTGCATGTTTCATAACCACTGAGCTTTTCATATAGATAAGAACTTTGACATTATTTAAATTTTATTCACCAAAAACATGAGTTAAAAACCTCCAACCTGAAAACAAAGTACAGTGTTGCAAGGTTTGATTTCATCTATAGTTCCATATAGGTGGAAAGTGTAATGTATACTAGCAAAGATACAGAGCAGGTGACAGAGAAGCAAGTTAAAATTAGCCTACTGCATGTGGATGCAAGATAAGGATTTGTGTGTATTAGCAGAAAATAACATATATTACCTGACGTGAGGTACAAGCAGAAAGGCAGAAAAGAAAGGCTAGCAGAGGCACTCCCTGCCCTTCAGCTGGTTTAGCCTGAGAATTCTTCTCATATAGAAGCACATCTAAATAAATGCTACATTTAAAACTGTTACCATAGATATTGCTGAAGAATTTGTTTTCATTATTATGTCTGCTGATTTCTCCCTCCCTTTCTTTCTCTCACACACTCCCTCCTACTTTAACTCTCCTTCGCTTTCCAGTCTGTGCTGGCACTGAAGGTGGCCTCTCTGGGTATGTGGACTTCAGTGACAACTCACTAGATCTAAAGTATTTTTATTTAAATAATGTTTTAAATTATACTGTACTTCATAACAAAGCCACAGCAATCTGCTGGTTTACTTCTGCTCCTGGGATGTTTACAGTTAACCGGATCATAATATTATAATGTCATCCCACCCCTAAATTCAAGAATGTGGGAAAAGAGCAGACCAGAACACACATTGCACTTCAATACATACACTATGTGCTGCTCAGCCTTCAAGCTCAAAAAGGCTACATTCAAAATCCTCTGTGATGCTAACAATTAAATGACTATGTTTAAGGGTTATAAGTTCATAAACTGTACTGAAATCACTTGTGTAGAAATGATACCATTATCACAAAACATCACATGCTATCAAGAAAAAGCAATATTTTTCATTATTTATACAAAGAAAGCAATCTTCTTAACACTCCAAAACATGTAAATGCTATGTATTTCACGCATATCCAATTCAGCTGAACAGTGGGAACACAGGAAAATTATAACTTTCTGGGTCTGTATAACTCCACCAAGAAAACAATTAAGCAGTGCTTTGACTGATTGGGGCACTTTGACCAAAATTTGCTCTTTCCTGTCTAACATAATAAATCAAAGTATATTTGAGGTCATGCCTAGCTCCATTAATGTAAGTACACTTGCAGCTTTATGCACCATACATAAAATACCCCCACAAAGCCAACCACAGCAGCCAAGGTACTATGCTCCTTTGCATGGTCAGTCTGCACTATCAGATTGGGTCTTGTACAGTCATAATTAAATTCAATCAGCACTTATTTATCTTGTATTTTAGCCAAAATTATTATACTGAGATAGGCTGAAAGTAGCTGAAAGTAGGGCTTTTTTTTATTCAATTATTAAAGGAATTGCTTCTGTTTCTAACTACTACTAAATATTAGTCCATACAGATAGAAAACAATGATGCTAAGCTATGTAGGTTAAAAACCAGTCACAGATTCAAGTAAGAGCAGCACTTAAGAATGGTGGAAATAAAACTTTAAGTCGATATGTACTATTACAAATTCAACCCATAAATGGCCAAACCAAAGACTTCCAACTTGTCTCTTGCTATTAGACAGGAAAAGATTGCTTAATTCAATATGTAAGGGTTACACTGTGTGAGCTTTAGATACACCAGGCAGGCAAATACCAAATGTTGAACAATTACTTCAAAGTAACAAATACTCATGACTACAAAATTAACTTTCCTGCTCATCTTTTCACCCATACCAAAACAAATTATTTAAAAAAAGTAAAGACAACAGCACGGCAAATAATAAAAAGCTGCATTAATGAAATACTTCACAATTTCATTATGTAAAAATAAATCTGGTTGTAGTAAATGTTATATTTTGATCAAATCAAATGCTATTGCTATTTTTCTCTATGCTAAAAATGCCTCTACAGATACCGAATTATTTTTGAACATCTATATTGCCATTCTCCATAGAGCTATAACAGTTTATAGTAGATGAGGATATAACCCTGTTTTCTTTCCTTAAACAAATCCAACATTTCACATTAAATTCATTTTGCAGAACATCTGTTAACTCTTCATTATTAATACATGATCATCACAGATCTCATTCTGTTATATTTTGTTGAAAACTAGAACTATGAATGAAACAGGTTATTGATCAGGATTTCAGCATTTTAAGTACATTCTGTATTTCCTAAGTCATACCACTTTTTTTCTAACTAGTTTCCTTCATCAAATTATGTTGTAATAATTTCTGAAGAAATTTTGTTCCTGAAATTGATGTGTAGGCATTTTTAAGTATGACTTAATTCATACTGAGCTGCTGTATTTGTCCAGACGATAAAAAAATTTCTGAAAGGTACAATGGGGGTGGGGGTGTGGGGAGGGAGGAGAGGAGGGGGTGGAGAGCAGGGAGAAACCATCAGTGCATAACATTTACCTCACTATCCTAACAATGCCTTTTAAATTGTTCATAGGCAAAAAATATATAAAGGAGGACAAAAGAAGGAAAAGAAGATACATACAACCACTTCCTATCCTCTGTTAAAACCACACAAAAAAACATTAAAATAAGTTGGGTGCCACTATGCAGCATCATGGATGTGACATATTCAGTGGCTGTATCCAAGCATTGCAAATGATAAGCTACAGCTGAATGCTGGTAAAGAAATATCGTCTTTGGGAAATGTTCACTTCTTTGAAATTTTTGCTGATACAGATCCCATAGCCAAAGGCACCCCACCACCTCAACCATTTAAGTAGACCCTTTACTTATCAGTCAGCACTACTTGGCACTGGCATCACAAGTACTAGAAATTCGGGATGAATGCTTGCCTCAACAGACAAAAACACCTTTCAAAATTTGCTCTGTTGCGTTTTCTTTATTCTTTTCCTCCATATTTCAGAGAAGGACTTCCAGTTCAAAAAAGAAAGACTAGAAATCCATAACTAATGGAAAAAATTCAAAGTTTCAGTCATGACTTTTATGTCGTCATTAGAATATGAAAGAAAAATAATTCTATCCAAAATAGTGGTGGTTGTGTTAAAGTCTTAACTATGAAAGCAGCCTCACATCATAGACATATCACCAAGAACTTTTAGTGAATTATCTATAAGCCTTTAAGAATTATCTTATTTAATAGTTCCGAAATCTTTTCTACTAAGCTATTTTTTCTGTTGATGAGGGAAACACAAATGCCTATGCTTTAAGTTAATTATATGTCCTCATAACAATAAGCATACATTTCCAGATATCTTTTTCATCTCAAAACTGTCACCTCTCCTATTGTCATAACTCATATGTGAATATATCTATTATACAAATAAAGTGCATTTAATGTATATATTAATTTGAAACATGTAATGCAAATGAGTTTTGATTAGCAGAAAGATTAATATAGGATATGTACATTAAATTATGCATAATAAAAATATGTTGGCTTTACATCAGAGAGCATAATGATCACTGAAAGACTGGGTTTTTATATAGGATTACTTTTTCATTGTAATACTGATTTTTTTTTTATAATCCCAGTATAGAAAATAGATGCATTAATCTACTGCAAAATTTCACAAACAAATTACTAACTTCAGGGTCCAGCTCTCACTTTTTGCCTTCAGACATAAAACAGAAGAATCATTAATTTCATGACTAAAACAAAAGCATTTTGTTTTCTTTCTAGAAATAAGCATACTAGGGCACTGATGGTGACAGGAGAATGTTAACAACTTTACACACATTTTAGAATGCCAACATATTTTTGCAAATGCTTTTCCATTGCGTCCTGTGCATCTGGCCAAAAGCATAATCTTGTTTTCCTTTATCCCTCAGCCCTTAACTTCTAAGACTGGGTTATCAAGCAGCACCCTGACCTGTAACTTGCTGCCCTCTGAGTACAGAAACTTCTATCCATTCTAGGTCCAAATATCCAATCTTGGAGAGAGAAATTTCGCTACCTTCCATAATAAATGCATATTAAGAATTATTTGAAGAAACAACAGACTATAACTCAATTTTATATGGCATTTGTGATACTGGAAATAATGTTATAACTTTGATAACTGCAGTTATTTTAAGGTAAAACTTTTTGAATCTTACTGGGTTTAATTTGAGAAGAAAAAGTCAATTTATAGAGCTCACAATTAATAATTCACTTATTGAATTAGGTTTGTTCAGGAAATAATTTTGCTGCATTCATAATTGTATGTAATTCATGTTTGCAAAATAGAGTGGGCTTTTTTTCTTTTCCACATAAACCCCCAATATCCCTTTTTTCTGGAGAAACAGCCAAACTTGACACAGCCCTGTTGAGGCTCAGCAGTGGCCGAAAAGCAGCATGATCTCTGGCATTTAGGCATTCAGCTTCAAAATTAGACCGCGTCCAGTCAACAGCTTCTATCTACAGCTATGAATCTGCTCATCTTAAAGCAGTTGTTGTAGCAATGGCCCTGACTTTTTCTGTCAGTAACTATCAACATAATACCTCGCCTCAATCTTACCAGGCCAAAGCACCAAAACAAGCAAGAAGATATAGAGGAACTCTTTGCAATTTTTTTCTATCACCCTAAGACAAAAGTAGAGCTTCACAACTGTATTTCATTTTCTGAATATGAAAATCTGAAGTTATGTCAAATCAACCTATCTAGTGGAAGGTGTCTCTGTCCATGGCAGGGGGGTTGGAATTAGATGATCTTTAAAGATCCTTCCAACTCAAACTATTCTATGATTCTATGATTATAAATATACTTGTGTGATTATTACTGCTTGGGTCAATCCCCTAGTGATGCTTTCTTCTGTCCTGTAGCTCCCATTGCTTTGACAAGCCAGTGACACCCAAGCAGCACAACTTAAAACTCTTCCTTCCCTTACAAAAATGAAGAAAATCGTTCTACTCTCTCTCAAAAATATTCTTTTGTTGTGTTCAAAACACCTCAAAAAATTCTCCCCACCTTTGCCAATATGTGATTAGGTAAAACCAACAAACATGGAATTTATCTTTTTTACACACTGTCATCTTGCTTTTGCTGTTTTTAAATCGTGCTCTGACAGTGCATGCTCT
This sequence comes from Tapera naevia, assembly GCA_033556795.1. Lineage (NCBI taxonomy): Eukaryota > Metazoa > Chordata > Aves > Cuculiformes > Neomorphidae > Tapera > Tapera naevia. The sequence continues at coordinate 10,011,831 of JAUMJJ010000034.1, read as the reverse complement.
GAAGAGCTCTGAAAGTGTTCCTCACTATATACAAATGCTTAAAATGAGGAAAGTTTCATTAGAAGCTCCAAACCAAGACCTATGGAAGACAGTGCTGGCGAGGGGCGGTGCTGCAGGGTGGCCACAGTGAGGAGCAGTGGAAGCTGCCCAGGGCTGGACACAGCCTGTTCTAGCTGGCTCCAACCCACCCACCACGGGGCATGGCTGGGCCCCTCAGCCAGGATGGTAGAATGTTGGGGAAAGCCGGTGCAAGGAAGGGTAAACAAAACCTGTGTAGCCCTTGGTAGAGAACAGTTAAAAAAAAAGGTGTGAGAAACAGCCCCACAAACACTGAAGACAGTGAAGAAGGCAAGGTAGGAGGTGCTCCAGGCACCCAAGCAGATAACCATGCTGAAGCCCATGGAGAGCCCACGATGGAGAAGAGGAAAGGTGTGAGGAGAAAGAAACAGAACAGAAGACCATGTTATGGATGACTGCAACCCCTGCTTCCCCTCCCCCTGCACCACTCGGTGGGGTCAAGGCAGATAGAGGAGTTGGAAATCAAGGAGTGAAGTTGAGCCGTGGAAAAAGTGTGGGGGGGAAACATTTTCATTTTTGTTTTTGTTCCTCACCATCCTACTCTATTTTTAATTGGCAGAACATTAATTTTCCCTAAGTCATGTCTGTTTTGCCTCCTATCTCCCTATTTTTATTTTGACCCACAAGCTTTCTCATCTTGTTTTCTCCCTTGGTCCTGTTGAGGAGGAGGAGTGAGAGAGCTGATGAGGGGGCAGCTGGCAGCCAGCCAGCCCACCACAGAGTGGTAACATGAAGGCTGCAGTACTCTGAGTTGGGCAGCATATGAGAAGAAATGTTCTCCTAATGTAAGCACCATACACATAAAACTCAATATCAGACAAATCTCCTGTGTAAATTTGAAAGTGTTACCCAACATTGAAGCTATGGTAAATTTTTCCATACTTATGTGACAGAAATACATAATAACCTTTGCATTTAGAAGTCAGAAGACTTCAGTGTCCTCAGAAATTAAGATTATTCCATTACAAAGTACATAAACACGTGACTAATTTCAAGCACACAATCCCACTGACTTTAAAAGAACAACTCAATGATTCATGTTAGGTACTCAAAATTTGAAGCAAGGCAGATGATTATGATTTGATTCTTAATTTCTTACAGAGATACCTGGGGAATATTTGAGGAGTGGTTTACCCAAAAGTAAAAATAAGATCCATAACTCAACTGTTTTAACCAGATATTTTAAAACACGTTTTAAATGTGTAAGTCTATTTTCTTTGCTGACTATGGAAAGTATGTTTCTTCCACCACAACAGAATGATTCTACATGTGTCTTACCAACTGCCACTGGATTTTAGTTTTTGTAGGCTCTACTAAGCTGCCCCATTAGGTAGAAAAAAATATGAAGTGAGTGTTAAATATGATTTGAAATTGAGTTTTACTGACTATCTGACCCTGTACTGAAAAATATAAATTCCCATCTGCAACAGAAACTAAATGTCCTTATGCCAGGAAATGCAGTTTGGCTGTAACTTTTATGCCCTCAAAAAAAGTGTAATTTACATTCCTTCAATTTTAAAAAGGACACTGTAAAAGGTGTCACCTTTATAAAATCTGTTTCGATAAAACTTTACTTCCAAACTGTATTTTAAAATTAATTTGACTTTGAATTCTAGATTTCAGAAAGGTGACTATATAACTATATTTTTGGATGACCTTTTTAAAAATTATAGATATCTGACAGTGTATCTACTGCATTTTAGACCAAAAATTAGGACACTTGGCAAAGAAAGATGCGTTCTATCCTAGCTTTTATGAAATTATAAACTGCAGTTTGGAGTGTACTACATAATTTCACTTTAAACAAAAACATTTTTTAAGACTTAATTAAAAACCTTAATAAAATTGCATTTCTGACTTGCCAAAGTGGCAGAAGACAAACTAATTATTTCACATAGTTATGCCAAAGGGAAGGATGTGAATCCCTTCAACACGAAGGGTTTAATCCCAGCCTTGCAAGGAAATGCATAAGGCACACATCAACATAAAGTAATAAAGCTAAGATCATCAAATACTAGTTTAATAAACACACCTCAACCTAAAATAAAGTCAAATTCTTATATTTCTTATAGCATATATTTCTTGAGACAGAGATAAACTAGCAAGTCTAAGTGAACAGCTTCAAAATATCACATTCCTTATTACCCCATAATATCCAATACAGGTGCAGTGAAACAATACCTCTTGCCAGGTATAAGTCGCCACAAGACATTTTTTTTTATTATGTATAGCCTACCTCCAGTGGTTGTGTAACATTGTTCATTTTATAACGGTATTCACATCAGGAGCCAACATCTTTCTTCAAGCATCACCAGGTTTGCACTCTGATGTGTTTTCCACTCAGACATTAAGCTTTACCTACCTATTTCACACTTTGCAGACATCAGCTGCATTCACATCATTTCTTGTATATTTCAGTACAGAAATTATATATTATGTATTGCAAGTCCTTTTCTCCTTGATACAGCCTTACAAATCATTAAGTCATTCTTCATAGTTAGTCTGTTATCTCCTTACCCACTAAATGTGACATTTTATACCTTTAGTTTAGCAATTGTTCTCATGGCTTTGTCCTCAGTCGAAAGACATCATCTCGGTAACTTTTTCAAATTTCAGTTCTCTCAAATTTTTGGTATCATATTCCACTATTTGGGAGAACCAAAGCTTGAAAAATGACTGAAGGGGATTTAGACTTTACCTTCTGTGGCTTACTTCTAGGATATATTGGACAATGTCTCTCTCTTGAAAAGGGAAAAAGAAACAGTCTCCTTTAGGTTTAGGATTATTCTCTGCTTTCTTGTATCTACAGGCTGACAAAGCAACAGCATTTTGTTCCATGGTCACAAGGAGAGTACTGATTAGAAAAATGGTCAATAGCAACAGACAACTGATGAAAAACACCTGCCAGCTGAACTCCTATTAAGATTACTATTAGAAAGAGCCGGGTGTCCGTGAACACATCGTTGAGCACAATGCCTGTTTTCAAGTACATTGCGTTTCTTATTAGCAGCTTTGCAATTTGAATGTATACTTGATGTTATCATAGATTACTGATCTAAATTGTGCACGTAAAACACAAGGGAAGATATTAATGAGGCTAACCAAAGTATATAAATAAATATGCTACAATATACACTATTTTTAAAAAATATTTTGTTCACAGTACTCTCAAGGTTATCTGTGTGCACTTTATGAACAGAAGAACGTTAATCCACTATAAACAATAAATATTGCATGAGAATGCTTTCATATGTAGGGCATATTCTAAAATGTACAAAGAGTTCTACGTTGATGGCATCATTTTAGAACATACTTGATGAAATATTTTGTTTTTATTTTCTATCTCTATTCTCTACATAATTATGTGTTTATTATATCTGTTATAAGGTGTATTCAAATAAAGGGAAAAAGCTTTGGGGGCAATATAGCATGCCTTCTCAAATAGAAAAAAGTGAAAAGGTGAGATCAACACACACTCTGTCAAGAACATCTACATGTCCTAATTTCCCATTCTGTAGACACTTGCATACATGCATCATTTTCTACATGTGCAGATTTCAATAGATACCTGAGCTTTTTATATACTTGAACACAAGCTTGATAGCAGTCTTTGCAGGACTGGGATCTTTTCCAACTCCTACTGACTTCAGTGGGAATTAATTTAGCTCATCATATATTGTCTAACAAAAAAGGATTTTAACATAATTAGATTAAAGATAAAAACAGATCAGCTAGAAGTATCAATAATAATTGTGGCTATTTCATATGCCACACCACCTAAATTTTCCTACAAATGATTGAACTAAGAATTCCCTACCATTCCTTGTTACCTTTTCTCTCTGCTTTTTTTGCTTGGAAATGCAGGAAGATGCAGCTTCTCCATTTTCAAATAATGCATTTTGCACATCAATACAAACATAATACCAAAGTGGTAAAAAAAAAAAAAAGAAACATCACCACTACAAAAAAGGAAGTGGCAGTAGTTCATTTTCCTCTACTGTCTGAATTAGCCAGGTTGTTACAGAAATACATTTCTCCTCTTTTACTGGAAAAGATTATTGTACAAATTTGGACTGTGAAGACAGCCTCCAAATTCAGACAATCATCTTTAATACTGTTGCTATTTAATCATAACGAGAGGTCAGTTTTGAGGGTTTTTTTTGAGACAGAGAGTGAAATACTTCAATACCGTTTTTATGTTAGAATCAAGACAACTTTATTAACAGGCAAAACCAAACTATACTACTTAAACACCATGGTTAAAGGCAATGGTCTAAGACCATCGACCATTTCTTCATATAAGCAAAGAAACCCTCTGTCACTAAGACCACATAGAAACTAAGAAGACCAGAGTCTAGACCAGGCGTGATGATATTTGTTGCTGAATGAACAAGTCTCTTAACAAAGATAGCACTTAGATACACTATCTGGGTTTCTAGAAAGATTTAGGAGGAAAATGTTTTTAGGAGATTAAGAATTTTCAAAAACTTCTTCTGGGATAATCATGTTTATACAATAAGCAACAAATTCCAAATTATTCCCAAACAAACTAAACAAAAGGGTTTTGAGTGGAGTCATAATGCAGATTATTTTATTAAATTACTATTATATTACTATATACTGCTTATGACTCAGTCCTAGCTGAGAAGTGGGAAGTAAGATCAATTGCAAGGTGATATTCAAAGTATTTGAGACTAGAATAATTTTCTACAAATTATCAGTCATTCTTACCACCTCCTCCATAATAAACCCATAGACTTGTCTTTCACTGAGATCCCATCTGGACAAATTGCTTTTCTCACACAAAGTAACAGTTTAGAATTTCTAACCACATTATTTCACTGCTGCAGTCCTTGAAACACAGCCAGAGTCTGATCCAGTGGACTGCCAAGCAAAGAAGGGGGCCTTCACAGTCAACACAGACCCATAAAGCATCCACCCTCGTTCAAAAGTCATCATAGCAGGTTACTCTGATTTGGTATCTGCATGAATATGCCCAACTATCCTGTTAGATCTTGGATTCCCAGCCAAGACTTTGTCCATATTGCCATGTGCTCTTTCCCACAGATTTATTTGTGCACACACACACAATTTAAAATACTTGATGTACAGGTATGGGAAGAGATAGTTGGCTTTCTATCCATGTTAGTAGAAGAAAAATAGTTAAGCAGATCTAAAAAGCAAGTATAACCGTTCTGCTGCTGTGGTACACAGAAAAATTTGTCTAAAAATTTGTCTGAAACAGACAAATTTTGCCAACTTTAGCACTACTAGTCTCCTTCCACTTAGAATCTAAAATAAAGACTATTTATTCAAAAATACTAATATAAGATTTTTATTCATTATACTCAGCTTTTTCTCTGATACAAATAGGACATCACCAACTTAAAAAAAAACCACCTCTATCTGTGAATTTGTGCCTTACTTGTAAGAAAAAACATGAAAACCACAGTTTTTTACTAAGAGGAAAATCTCTTCCTTATCCTTCAAGAAGTGTATTTTCTTTGTGCAGTGTTAGTAAACCTTATTTTAAGAGCTGAACAAAGTTGAGAATTCCAGAGCTCAGACATCTTATGTTATTCTCTTCCAATTGCAATGCAAGATCCTGTACAGTATCCATAAGAATATTACACATGTAATATATTACAACTTTTCAAAAAGGCTTCTCTATACCAATTGTCCTAATGAAAGAAAGGAAGAAAACAGTAAAACTGAGTGATAAGTTTTCTGCAGTCAATGTCTCTAATACGAGAACAGGACATCATTTCACCAAAACAATCCATCTGTGAAGTATACTAGGGGATGACTGCATTTGGATACAGCAATTAATCACCACATTATTTATAGCACTTCAGAAGCAGCTTACAGTACATTAATCAGGGATAACTTCTGCTTAATTAACAGAGCTGCCAAAAACGTCAAACAAGACCATAAAAAGTAGAATTGAGTAAGAAAGAATTAGCAAGGGACTAGTAATGATTAAATATTCAAAGTTCCTCTTCAGCAAAGGTCTTTTCCCAGTTTCACTTCCTACAGCCCCCATAAGCAATAAATTCCATCTACAAATGATTACACTGGGTGACTATATTAGTACCACTAAACTGAAAGTAAAAAGAAAACAAAGCAACAGCAAGCTGACTGCATCAGTTTTAGTGCCTTGCCATATGCACAGTCACATGGCTGTGGAAGACACAGGAAACATAGAAGCAAATTTTTTAAATTTTCTTAAATCTTCCTTTGTGTAATTAGAAGGATCATTGGAGTGAGAAGGTGCAAGGATTAACTAAATTCGTTGTGTCTGCTACTGTATGGGTTCTGTTCGAGAGAAAGAAGAAGAGTTGCACAGAGTTTGTCATTTAATCTGTTTTCAAATCATGATTCAATGGAACTCTATTATGTCGAGGTTCATAAAATAAAATCCTATTTGGCCGAAGTGGGAAAGACAGTGTAACTCACCCATTCAAAGTACTTGAAAAGAAGTTTAGCAATTAAAACTAAGTAAAACATTAGTGAAATATGGTGAACACAAGTAATTTGCACATTAGGCATACACAAATTAGCAAACAAGATTGGGTTTAAAGAAAAAAAGAACTTCATAAAATTACATGGCTATTAAAAGTAGCTTATATGCTAAGAAGTATTCTGATTTACATAAGCAAATTTATTTCAATTACTACATGCAAATAGTAATTATATCAAGTAAAAACAAATTTTTATTGAAAGCACATATAATTATAGAAATAATTAATGAATCTTTCAAGTTTAGGTATTCAGTAAGAAATGATGGTAAATAAAATATAGAAAGAATGCTTTTATTATTCAGTGCACAGCTAAATTTAACTATGAAGCAACTGTAATTAGATTTCATAAGTCCTTTTTAGCATGGTGTCTATAGATCTCCAAAAGAATTAAGACTTCCACTGGAAGTATCAGTGAGGTGTTTATTTTTACTTGCCATACTTTAATATCCTCTAATTAAAATACTCCTCTTCTGGAACTGTGTCTGTCCTTATGTAAATAAAGATATCTATATCTGTGATTAGACTAGCATTTTAGATGTACAAAGACAAGCATGTTCAGGAACATCTGCCTAGTCTAATAGCATTCACAGAAGTCTTTGTGATATTGTCACTTGACACCAGAACATGCATGCACAAAAACCTCTTTAATGTGTATGTTTGTATGTGTATTGTGTTTAAGCAATGGAAAAAAAGTGAAATGGACTGAAATGAAAATGGAACCCTCTTTATTTCAGAAGCGGTTGAAGAAAGTTCCACCAATTGACGTGAAAGAAATTATTTCCACATCACTTAGAGCTGAAGAAAAAAATAATTCTAAGACCTATAAAGAGAGGAACAAACACCAACAAACTCATTTGCAAAATACATACCTACATAAACACCACATCAAGTTCTCAGCACACATCCCCACCTCAGCTAAAAGTTGCTTGTCTAAGTAGCATAATTTTGGGCAGTATAAAAGAGCACTGCCAGCACTTTTAGTACAACCATTTCACTCTGTATCATTCACAGGGTTATCATGGGTTTTAATGGGTTTTGAACATCATTTGTCTTGTCATACTGATAACAAAGATTGCCACTGAAGTCATGCAAAACACACTTGAGGGGCTCTAATTAAATATTCAGACTACCTAGTAATGGTAACATCTCCAGCTACGTAACTTCTGGAAAATAATATTCCCCTCTCACTACTTGCACTACCGCAGGGACAGAGGGGAGAGGGGAGTCTTGAATAGTTACGTACTAAAAGTATTAAGAAACATGGTTTACACTGTTTTGTCACAATACTGTAAATGTGAAACTATCGATCAAAAGGCCTGTACATTACTTCATTTTATTATATCAGCACTTTTTTGGGTTTTGTTAGTGTTCATCAAATGAAGGATGACAGCATGTGAGCATGAATAGCAGCCTTCCCCCTCAGTGATTCAGAGCAATAAAATACCAGACCAGTCAATTCCCAGCAATACTAGGCATATGGTATAGGTTCTTCAAACAGGTGTGAGGATCTAAAATACACCTCTACCTTTAACCAGTGACAGCTGCTTAACATAAAGAAAACAAAGTGGATGAAACAACTTGATTATTCTTCAAGCATGTCAGACTCAGAATAACTTAAATGGCAGTCCAGCATGTATTATACTAAAAATGGCAGATCATTCTCTAAGGAATCTTATAATTCCTACCTAAAATGCAACTCTGTTCCCTACTTCCTGACAAACCTTTTATGTCTGAAACCAAACACTATCCATCTGAAGTCATTATTTCAATAAGAATTGCATCAGGCTCCCAGAATCACAAATACAAAACATACTCCTGAATATCGCTATAACTCAGTGTAAAATATCTTCTTCCTTTCTGTTCTGCAAAAGTTCTTTTATCACTGATAAATGTTCTTAGACAGGCAATGTTCTTTCACCACTGATAAGTACTCCTAGATGGACAGACTATGCCAGGCAAATAAAACCAATGCTGATATGCAGTTCAAGCATTTCATAGAACTACAAATAAAAAGGTTTCTAGAAATGAATGATAAAGAACTAATACTGCAGGTCCAGAGAAAAACCTCTAAACACAATGAAGGGCAGAGTAATTGCCTTCACTTTATGCAGAAAAAGTGAAAAGGCTCCATCTGTAGAAAAACAGCATTCTGCTTCAAGTTAGAATACATTTAAAAATGCAATGTAAGAAAATTCAGTCAGACAAATACCTAAGCTCTCTCTAAGTATACCAGAGTAAAATTAAATCACTCACCAAATTTGGCCACAAAAAACAGACCTAAAAACTGAGATTATTATGAAGGCCTATCTAAGGAAGTTAGTCTTGTGAAAGGTTCTGAACAATATAGAAATTAGACACCTGCAAACCAAATTACAGAGTATCAACTTTCACTGACATCCTCAGAGACACCTTAAAAGTCAACAGGAGAATTCTCCTGATCTCATCCCTAAAAAAAGGGACAGATTATCTCCGTATCACATGCCAGCTCTGAAACAAGAAAAAATCTTCAAACCACCAGTGAAAGAAAGGGAGAAAGGCTTTTGCATCTCTCATAGAAAATTCAAACTTACTGAACCTCTGCAGGTCCTAAAATAGCTGCTGAAATTTAAATAGGTAGATAACTATCAACTATAAGTGAGCCCAAAATCATGATCACAGCTCATCTAAATGACAATTAAGACCTAAGCCTCAGAAAGAACTCCCCTTTACTCTGGATAGCTATGGCAAAATGGTTATTCCTCATTCAAACCCTGAAAACCCAGGGTTACTTGCATTTTCACATGTAATCCAATTAGTAGCATTGAGACTAAACTAATCACAGTAACAAAGAATCAACAGGTAAACCATGTGCTTTCACACTTTTCCTTTAATACCTGTCCAACACATAATACAGGATTTTCATTCTGAACCAGCTCCCATTGCAGCAGGACAAATAAATAACAGACCAACTTAGGAGTCATGTGCAATGCATTCTGCATAGAATATGAGGTTGTAAATGAAACCATGAATGCTAGTAATCAAAGGAATCAGCTTTCAACGGGAAGATAATTCTCTTCTAAATCTAAACAAGACAAATAAATCTAGCAAAACTGTACCCCACAAAATCTTTGTCTTTCACTGGCAGATGTGGGAGAGCCATTATCATGTTTTAGCAGCCTTCCTGGAACTGATATTCCACTATATAAATTCTGGTTTGCCTGAAATACATAAATGGCAACTATTTTACATGTCCAAGTTAACTAGTCTAACTATACTAAGGACTAACCAGTGATGTCGGTACAAAAAGTTGTTCAGTAAGTTAAATGTTCTCTTACCCACATCTTTTATTAACTATGACTTTGAGCTCAAGCTTAGTATGCCTTTGAAAGCACTGTGTTTATCAGCCTTAATTTTATGTCTTAGCCTAATGTAAAACATAGTTGCATACCTCATACTCAGTGGCTTTTCCTGAGTCGCCCTGTAATCAACTGTTTGGAAGCTTACAATATTATTTCATTCACTGGGGAATTATTTTTTTTTTAAGAACAAGCAGCAGGGGAGCTGTCCGAAATTCATTTCTACTTTCTTTTACTAGAATACCTGGAATATTTTGATGTTTCTATTGATCCTCGCTATGCTAATAAACAAAGCTGAATGTCCTCTGACAAAAGAAAGAACTAATGAAAAAGAGAACAGAAAAAAACCATACAAACCAAAATAATATATGTATTACTGCTACAAAAGAGGTCTATGAAAAAAACAGGAATGAAATTACAGTAAATTAAATGAAATTACAGTAAATGGTAAATGGTGTTAAATGCAGTTAAATCCAGTTGGAGGCTGGTCACGAGTGGTGTTCCCCAGGGTTCAGTGCTCAGTCCAGTCCTGTTCAATATCTTTATTAATGACCTGGACAAAGGGATCGAGTGCGTCCTTAGCAAGTTTGCAGATGACACTAGGCTAGGTGGCAGAGTTGATCTGCTTGAAGGAGGGGAGGCTCTGCAGAGGGATCTGGACAGGCTGGATCAATGGGCTGAGATCAATGGGATGAGGTTTAACAAGACCAAATGCCGAGTCCTGCACTTGGGACACAACAACCCCATGTGGCATCACAGGCTTGGGGAAGAATGGCTGGAGAGCTGCCTGGAGGAGAAGGACCTGGCGGTGTTGGTTAACAACCAGCTGAACATGAGCCAGCAGTGTGGCCAGTTGGCCAAGAAGGCCAATGGCATCTTGACTTGTATCAGAAACAACATGGCCAGCAGGACCAGGGAGGTGATTGTGCCCCTGTACTCGGCACTGGAGAGGCCACACCTCGAGTACTGTGTTCATTTCTGGGCCCCTCACTACAAGAAGGACATTGAGGTGTTGGAGCGCGTCCAGAGAAGGGCAACGAGGTTGGTGAAGGGGCTGGAGAACAACTCCTACGAGGAACGGCTGAGAGAACTGGGGTTGTTTAGTTTGGAGAAGAGGAGGTTGAGGGGAGACCTTATCACTGCCTACGGCTGCCTGAAAGGAGGCTGTGGCAGAGCAAGTGTTGATCTCTTCTCTCAAGTGACAGGTGATAGGACAAGAGGAAATGGCCATAAGCTGCACCATGGAAGGTTCAGACAGGATATTAGGAAGAATTTCTTTAACAAAAGGGTGGTCAGGCACTGGAACAGCTGCCCAGGGAGGTGGTTGTGTCACCATCCCTGGAGGTGTTTAAAAAACAAGTAAATGAGTTTTTGAGGGACATGGTTTAGCGGATGATGGGTGCGGTTGGACTCGATGATCTCAAAGGCCTTTTCCAACTGGAAGATTCTATGATTCTATGATACAGTATGGGCTCTGCAAATCTGTTAAGCTAGCTCATGATCCTTATTTCATTATCACACATGTAAGAAAGCATTTACATACTTAGGAAACTTTCACTGTGCTTGAATTTACTTCTCAACACAATTCTGACTCTCAGGCTTTATGTTACTTTCTTTAAATACAATAGCCTGCAAATATCTCTCAAGTATAATTCTTGTATTTAAAAAAAAAATTAGTCTAACATTTCAAATCGACCAAACTACAATGTACTATTAGATCGCAATCAACAGGTTTTCTAACACTCAATCCAGGAAAGAAATATTGCTATACATACAAAATATATGCATTTTCAACTTTCTTCCTTTGTCATTCTCTTCTGGTTTTCATGACACTATTTTTTTAAATTACATCAGTGCTACCCAGCTTTTGTGCCAAATTCCCATTGTTGCTACTTTCAGCCAACTGTTCCACCAGTTCTGTCTCCATTCTTCCTCTTATAGCAAATCCACACCTTCTCATTCCTCACCACTGCTATTACATGCCTCCTTTCATCATAAATCCACAGTTTTGTCTCTCCTTTTCCACACTCATGCCATTGTTCTAAAGCTTCTTAACTCCAGCAATTTGCTGCTTAGGAGCTTTCTCAGACAGTGGTGGTGCATTTATATTTAACAACCCTCTGAAATATCAATCCCTGCTTTCATGCACCTGCTTTTTAGATCCATAAAAAACACTCAATATTTCTAATAACCTACAGCATAGTTTTGCACAGCTTAATTATGTCTTCTGAGGAGTATCTTCTCTTGCTTTCGAGACTGCCTTCTGCTAGCTTCATTTGATTCCTTGTTTTTCTTGCAGAGAAAGAAACTGTAAAGGATAATTCTCCATTCATCTTCCTTCAGCCTAACGATGTTTTCTGGATTTCTGTCGTATACCCATTACTCATATCTTTTTCTGGTCTGAAGAGTCCTTGATTATTCAATTGCTACTTAGAAGAAGGCAACCCTTTAATAAACTTTTCCATTGTTCTTCTTACCTTTGCAAGCTCTAACATATCCTTCTAGGATAGTCTTCAAGACATGGGCATACTGTGAATTTATACAAAGACATAAAAAAGTGTTTCTGGGTTTTTTTTCCACTCTTTTTGCAATAATTAATGTCACCCTTTTTTGGTGTGTGGGGATTTTATTTGTTGTTTTTGTTTTGGTTGGGGGGTGATTTTTTTAATTGCCATATAGAGTTGAAAGGACATCTGCCTAGAATTATTCATTGCAGCACCTACTTCTCATTCTTAAAAAGTCATTAATTAGTTGCCCATCATTATGCATGACTGCATTTTAGACTTTTTTTTCTACTTCCATGTGCACCTCCTCACATTTATTTACAAATAATTTCATCCGCCTTTTTTCTCCTCTTAGAAGTTGTCCTTCTCTTCATTATCCTGACTACCTTGTCAGCCTCACCAGCATTTGCTTTAAACCCACTTCTGGAGAACATTTAGGGCCCCGTGCAAAAACTTCCATCTTCTCCATTAAGAAAACTGAACACTACTTCCCACTCTGTTATTTGAGATCTGTTTGGGGTTTTAACACATTTATCCATGTTATATCTCTTTTTCTCTCACAGCTAGTTAGTTTTTCAATAGCCTTTTTGGTAAGAAACCTTTTAAAAAACTTTCTGGAAACCTAAGCAAATCATGTCAAGAGGACTACCCTAACCTCAAAGTGAATTCGAACAATGAGGAATGACTAAATAAGCCTTGCTGAGTCTTCTCCAGTATATCATATTTATCTGTATGTCCAATTCCTTATTATAGTAATTTGCTGAACTCAGGCCTACTGATTAGTAGTTCCCTGGATACTCTCAAGAAACCATTTCATAGTTCGATATCACATTATTCTTATTCCAACTCTTTGGTACCAAAGAAGTGTTAGGCAACACAGTAAATACAGTTCCATTTATCTATTTCACCTTTAATGGTCTCCTAGAACTCTTGGGCAAATGCCACCAGGTTCAGATAATATTTACCAATATTTACTGCTTATTTTGTCAGTTTATTTTGCTGCCTCTTCTACTGAATTTTATTCTCTAATCAACTCCTGCAAAAAAAAAAAATGTCACCATGTGGGAATCCACTCAATTTGTTTTACATTTACTGTTACCACAACAAATCTTTTTTGTGTGTGTGCACGCTGTCCTTTACCTTCCTATACTCTGATGATCCACTGGCCTTACAGACTACTTGACAGGCACATCACACCTGATAAGTTACAGAAAAGTCTTTGGAATTTCTTCCTCAATATTGATTGCTATGCCTTACTGCATTTTTTACATTTAACCTGGAGATTTTTACATTTTTTTTTTAATTTTTACATTTAAATGAGGATTTAATTTTGTGAAGAAAATTTATGTATTTAGTAATCTCTGTAATCTTGGTGGTTAACAAAGATGCTTTTTTAATTTGCCTCTCCATTTATTTTTAACAAACATGATCATTTTCCTAAAACCCCTGTTTGTAGAATTAAGTATTGCTGTATTGGTTCTTCTGACTTCTGTTGTTCCTAAAAGAATGTTGAATTTAAGCAGGTTGTTAGAGAAGGTACTTTGGTAATAACTCTGTTTCAATAAACCACCCCTCTATTGATTCTCCAATTAGCTTCCTCAATGAGAAGTCATTTATGGTGTCTAAAAGTTTACTCTGAAATGACTTGAAAGCTACTACTCAATTGAAATGGAGAGGCAGCAATCACGGTGAGCTGAAATAACACATTTTTCTTGTGTTTCCTGACAACTGCCTCTGACCTCTTCTGGGATGCCACATACTGTGTCCACTGATCAACCACTTATCGAAATAGTCTTATTACTTATAATAAATTTAGGCCTGGAAATTCAATAGGGATTCTTAATTACTCCCTGACATAGTTGATTTGTTCATCTGATACAACCTTGTATTTCGTTTACTATATAGAGCTGTTTCTCCACATGCATGAATTATTACCTTGTTCTTATCCCTGTTTCTTTCCAGAAAATTTACAATATGCTTTTTGTAGCAATAGACTAAATTAAAGCTGGGCATCCTACAAAATGCAGGTATCATGAATACTACAATCCCACACAGAAACTCTTAGCATTTGAACAATACAGCAGAAGCAAATTCAATGCTTCAGATGTTGGCAGATTCTAGAAACAAGCCTAGCTAAACATTTTCTCTCTGATATCCTGGTATGAATATGGCATATTCTCTATTTATATTCAAATACTATCTTTCTACAGGACATCTGTTTTGTTCAAGGCAGGGTATGGATAGTACTCAATTGATAGTTATTCATCTTTTCATACTCACTACTCAAAGTGTAATCCCACAGTGTATTTACTGGACACGATCCAAACCCTGTGCTGAATACAGAATTATTACTTTCCTCATGGGCTTTCTGTGGTTCTCTTATTGCATTATCTTAGCATTCTCTCCTTTTCAACAAACTTAATGAATCTATCATTGTAACTCTCCTGTAAAAAAAGGTAGTCCGTATTATTTACAAGGAACATAGGGGCAGCAATTAAAGGTAAAATTGACTAGGAGTCAGTTAATTGTAGCTGGATAATTAGAAAATGATATCTTAGAACTCTCTACACATGTCTATGAAACACATTTCCAATTATATAATTAATGCTACAACTACTGAGAGAACTTCCTGAAGTGAAATATCATGTGTATCAAGTGGGGGAGCCAGAAAAGAACAAGCATGAATGTTTGTATGATTCACTGCATATTCAGCAAGTGGTGATTCTTTACAGTAAAGTTTTCCAGACTATTTTGCTTTCTATTCTACTGCCTCTTTTTCTATGTGTCTTGTATCAAATCAGGAAAACAAAGGACAATCTATGCTACTTTGCTTCATTCCCATAGCACAGGTTGTCGTGTATACAGCCTTTAAAAAAAAATACACCACCAACAAAAAACACCAAGTCAAAACCACCTGATCATGTAATTAAATTAATACAATAAGCTTACAAAATAGCTGTTAACAAGCACACTGTGATCCTCGGTGTAGACAGTGTGTAGAACGTGAAGCAGCTACCCTACAATCAGGTCTCACCGATCCTCATCATCAGCTGTGAATGAGTTCAAGCCCAGGCTCTGGCAACAAGTTCAAATGCTCTCCCATTATTCCTGTTCTCCTTTCCTGTATACACCTGCTTTAAGTCAATTTCATGCTTCTTTACTCTATTTCACCGGTGGGCAAAGTCCAAGACTGCCAACCATTGAAAATCAAAACAAGGAACCTGAAAAAAAATGGAGAAGAAGAGGAAATAAACTATTTTCAACAACTGCCTTACCATGCAAACAGAGCAACAAACTCTTCAGCTCAGCTCACAGGATGAGGGGCACTAAAAAAAGTGCAGCAGGTCCATGCTGCTGGGCAAAGCCATTGAATAGACAGTTGTGCTTAGTCACCAAAGCCACATGTGAAAATTTAACCGTGTTCCCTCATATTGCTCAAAGACTGTAAAGGAGCTAAACGTGTTATACCCTTTTTGGTTTGTTTGCCACACCATAACAGATTTGTCTAAATTTCATGCATATATATGGACAATTTCTTAACAATTGCTTTCAGTTTTTTGCGGGGGAAGGGAGGAAGATTTAGAAGTGTTTTGTCTAAGCAAATTTTCATTTAATTTAGTTCCCAATTACTTCTAAAATGCATTGAATTCATTATGCAGTCACAGATATAGGAACACTCTGGTAGTCTGAATTTAAGGCAGCCCAAAAAATCACACAGTGGGAAAAAGTCTGTTAGGGATAATAAGTTGGGTATCAGAATAGTCCACAAAGATCTGAAAGAAATTTAGTAGAGAAATTTTCTTCTAGGTAAACAAGGAGGGCTTTCTTCAACCCTCTAAATCTACCTATCTGTCTGCCTGCACATAGTATCTGCCTTTTCAGAATTTCAGATAAGCTCCAACAAATAGTACTTAAGACGTCAGGATAAAATTCTCTCATCTGAGATCTCAGAGATTAGCAAAATAACATGTAGCAGGCTACAGATAAACTAGAGGAGATGCAGGATGATAACCCACAGGTACATAAAAGGCTGCTAACAAAAAGCATGGGAATACCCTGTTTTCCATGTTCATTAATGGATTCAACTAGCAGCAAGAACAATGAATATTAAACATAATGGAAACTTTCAAACAGTGAAGAGAGTAACAGACTGTGACAAATTGCCTAGTGAGGATGTGGAAAGTCTGTAATTAGAATAGGCAAGACAGATATCTGCTTGGAACAATACACATAAAATGACATGGGGCAAGAGGATTACCTCTTGAGGCTCATTCTAGCCCTAGTTTTCCACTTTTCTTTATTTTCTTTAACATATATCAAAATTAAAACCATTTCCCTAAAAATCCCTCTGTAAGGAATGTATATTTAAAAGAAGTTACCTCTCCCAGTAGCCAGTGTGAAGTTGCTGTGACTATTCAACAGAAAAGGAAAAACATAAAATTTCATTTTTCCTTACACTAGTCTGTATCAACTGAAATACTGAGAAGCTAGGAAATGCTTCCACTTCTATGTGTGCTCACAAATGGAAGAGCTCTCTGTGTACACAGAAGATAGGTAACTGCACACATATAAAACAATCACATACTAAGTCAAAGTGCAGTGACACAACATTCACCTAAAGTTGATTACCTGATGCGAATATGCCTTATCTTCCCTTGGCTATTAAAAAAAAAAAAATTAAAAATGGGGGAGGGGGAGGTGGCAAGGGGGAATCTGTAGGTAACAGTCTTAATTTTTCACTCAGACAAATGTATTCTGATATGATAATTACAAATTCTTTATTGTTATAACCACCTGAACATTTTTTCCTCTATTGAGTATCTAATTTATCTTTTTAAACAAACACAATTAAACTCGTGTTGTAGAAGAGATAATGTTCCTTATGTTGCCATTTCAGCATCCTTTCCCAATCTCCCCAGGTCTCATTTCAAAGGTATGCTGCAGACAATCTCATGAACTTCTGACACAAGAGGGTTCAAACATTTACTGACATCTAATTCACAAGGTCTTTTCAGATCTGAATTCACTACCTAACTCCACACTGGTGAGCTCCAGCCCAGGATTGACTGACGCTGTCCTGGAAGCTGCAGCTCTTGTAGACTGCAGGCAAATCAAGACTGGGAATTGGAGCAGAGAACAGACAGCTCATTTCTCCAGTATTTTTCCCCAATTTATTGGAAGAGGAGGAGAGACCACAGCAACGGAAACATGACAGGAATACAAAAGGAAACGAGAAAGAGATCAGGATGGTTAGGGGAGAATAAGGGAAAAATGAAGGGGGAAGGGGAAAGTGAATGACAGTCACAGGTAGG
This sequence comes from Tapera naevia, assembly GCA_033556795.1. Taxonomy (NCBI): domain Eukaryota; kingdom Metazoa; phylum Chordata; class Aves; order Cuculiformes; family Neomorphidae; genus Tapera; species Tapera naevia. The sequence continues at coordinate 9,994,081 of JAUMJJ010000034.1, read as the reverse complement.
TAAGAAAACTGACTAAAGAAGGAAATGGGCAATGGGAGGCTGAAAGGAAATGGGGGTGAGCAGAGGATACATCTAAAATTCAAGTAAAAGATCTTTGAGAAGACATCTAGAATGGGGAAAACTGGGACTTCACTAGAAGCAGAGGAAGCAGGAAAGAACACTTTGAATTAGGATTAGGACAAAGTAATATGAACAATAAGATATAAGAAAATGTAGAAAAATTGGAGAGTGAGAGTCTGGATTTGTTTTGCAAGAAATCAGAGAAGGAAGAATTAAGGCGAAAAAGTGGAATTGATATAAAAGAAAACAAAAAGAACTATATTAAACTTAGGACTGTAGAGGAGCTGGGGCGGTGGTAGAAAGGGACCATGGAGCATGAAAGAGATAATGAAGTCTAGATTTGGATCCAGAGAAAGGGAGAATGGAACCGGAATCTCATAATGAGAATGAGAAGACGAGGGGAAAAAAGGACCGACTCATACAATGGCTGGAGGGAAAGAAAGGCTTGCTGGCAAGAAGCCTAGAGCAGTGAAAACAAGGTCTTAGTAAGTAAAGAGAAAGAGCCTAGAACAAGGAAAGGAGAAAATGACATCAGACGTGGGATAATTTGGAGTAACGGTGTATATTCCACACCAGAGCCGGAATGGAACCGAAGAATTCCCAGTTTCACCAACACACTGCTGTCGGCAAGCATCTATGAATCCCATCTGAGGAAAACCCACGTATACTGGCCTTTCACAGATAGTCAGTAATTGCGTGCTCTCATTTTCTGGTTGCCTGCCTGGAGACCCTAGGGTCTGATTTGCAAAAGTGCCGAGCACTTGCAACAGTGACTGAATTCAATGGAAATCACTGTTGTGAAAATAAATTCATTAATGTTTGTGATGCGCTCAAGATACTAGGGCAATGAGTGCCATGGAAAAGCTCATGAGAAAATGAGCAAGCCTGTCTTCAGAAATAATTTAAATGGAGTGCAGTAAAGAAGATATAGGGATATACATTGAACATCAAGTTAAAAACAAAGTATCACAGTTGCTCACAAAGGGAATGCATTCAGTCTGTCCAATGTGCCTCACAAGTTAGAAGCTATACAGAGCAAAGAAATAGAACATAATATAAAGACTATTAATGTAGGTACACAAGAAGTATATTCATCTAGCATCATGAATGTTTGACTTTTGAAACTATATTAGCTGATTGGTGTTATTTCTGTGAGCATTATCTTCATATTCCACTCATGTAGACAAGTAACTGGTATGACCATACAAACCACATCTAAAATGCAGTTCCTGTCTTACAGACTTGTTAGTATGGATTATACATGCTAAAGTCAATGAGCAGTTTGATGATGACTTCCATGAACATGATTTCAATTTCATGATTAGTTCCACTTAAAACAGTAATACAAAATGCTTTTCTCAACTTTGTAAACACCCTGGAGAACAGTATATTGGCCCATTACAAACTAACACACATTAACAGAAATGAGGTAAACAATTATTATGGCATCCTAAAATAATGAAATGAGGTAAACAATTATTATGGCATCCTAAAATAATGAAATTATACTTTTAACAGTGTTAGAGGGGTTCTATTCTGCTAAGTACTACCTGATTCCTCTTTTGACTCTTTTCAATTTGGCTAGCTAACAAAGCCAGCATCATGCCTACACTTCCTGAGGCTAGTCAAATTCATATAGCTTCTCCCATATTTGCTTTCTATACTGGTGCTCAGGTGAGTTTTAATTTTGAACTTAACTTCTAAATTTTTTCTTTTTAAATTCAATTTTACATTCTGTTTTTCAAATAATGGTACAAATACTGTTAGAAGACAGTTTTTCAGTAAATAAAAATTTAGTGAGCTTAAAAACAAAGTAAACGATTAAAGTCAAGATTTTTGGAAGGGACTAATGATTTCTGCCCAAATGCAGAAGACAGATGGTTAGCACTCCTAAAAACACACTATGTATTGAGTTGGGCAACCCAAACATTTACTAGCTCAGGAAGAATCTCCATCTGATTTCTCAAACACAAAATAAACTGGAAAGTAAGTCACATGTAAACCCAATTCATTCACTTTCAAAACTCCAACGCTTTTATTTGGACTACAGCCAAAGATGCACAGATCCAACTGAATCATGAACAATTTAGATCCTTATCAAGATTAGCCTTTTTTCAAGCCACAGTTAAGGCCTATTAGTTTTTGACATTATTGGTTAATTTTTCTTTTATTTGACAAGACTGCTTACATCAAATATTCCTCTAAACGCAATAAGTCCCATGTTAATTGTACAGCACTAGAATTCTGTACTTACACATTGGGGACACCTTAAAAAACGATTTGAACTCCTGTGAGTTCGCATTTTTCCTAAATGCTTATGTAGCATCTGCAGATGGGCAAACACAGACCTACAAAAGGACTGCCTTCTTGCTACTTCCAAGAAGCAAAACTTCCTGCTACTAGATAAAGGCTTTTGTTGAGAACTTTATTGTGCTGTTCCCTAAAAAGCAGTCATTACATTCATACTTCATAGTTTGATTTTTTATTTAAGTACAACAAAGATGAAGGCTCTCATGGAAATTTCTACACAGAAATTTTCACTCTGGATTTGTGAGCAAGTTCAAATAAGACATGAAAGAAACTTCAGTTGAAAATTTTTTGAAATTCCATTTTTTCAGCGCTTCGTAGTTCTACCCAACAGAATTCTTATTATCACCGTTGTAGTGCCCAGTGGTTTCTGATATGGACTAGGACCCAAATTAACATCAATGTTACTTCAGAATATTTGTATTTCAGTTAATAAAAGATATATTAAGCTTATTGTCTATCGCATGTCTTAATGGTACACACAGCTAAACAGAGAAATCAGTAGCCTTGGCAGCCTGAAGCAATACCCTTACCCAATTTCCTGTCATCTGTGACACGTGAGCATCAAACGTTCTCATTTTTGAAACTTTAGTCCCATTTTCTAAGTTATTTGGGTTTTCTCCTTGTTTAGATCAGAGATAAGAATGGACAAGAAGAAGTAGGTAAAAGGCCCACTGTTTTGAAGATATTTAACAGATTTAAACAGCAATATCACATTATTTGCATCTGACCTGCAGTTTTACTCCATCTGTTGATATGTGGAAAGGACAGGTCAGACACAAAACATGTTCTGTTATGTTACAGCTAAACATCCCCCCAAAGATTTTGTTAAATGCCCACAGGAAATTCAAAATGGAAGCAAACAATGAAAAATGCTCAAAAAGCATTGAAAATTGTTTAAGGCCACCCTTCAAATCATAAAAGCAATATGACTGAATAGGAAACATTTGTAAATAAATAAATAAATAAACAAACCAACCAACCAACCTCTGCTCCTGGTAGAGAAATGAGGCCCTGACTGAAAAGCAAGATAAATTAAAATTTTAAAACAACAAGATTTACCACAATTTGTTTGCTTCCCATTTTAATCTGCTGCACTAAACAGCATCAGGATTCAGAATTTCACACTTATTTATCATCTGGTTAAACAACATTTAGTAGCACAACACCAGGGAGCTGCTGTGCTGCTGAGCAGAACACAGACTAATTCTACCCCAATTGAGCAGCAGTCATTGCATCTCCTTATCACTAGGTTACCCTTAGAGAGACGTGCCAGTACTGTGGCTATTCTAATGAAGTTTACTATGAGTAAGCAAAGTGTGGTGCACAGTAATTCAAATATTTCTATGGCAGAACTATAGAGCACTTCAACAAGTATGCATTTTTTTTCTACCTGAAAGCTCAAAGCTCACCACAGCTGTAGTTTGCAGCTACTGGAAGGAAAAACACTTCAGATTTACATCCTCAAATCTGCCTTCAGAAAGCCAGGATCAAAGTTGGCTGATAAACTTTAAGGCTTAATTGAAAGGAAAGCCTGTCAGTAGCTTTCAGTCTCATTTCGCTCCTGCGTAACAGACTGAGTTTTAATTTGTTGTGCAAGATGAGCATGAAAAGGTAAGACCGGGCTGCCTAGTGAGTCACCACACAAAATAAATGACTAATGGCTCTATCTGCTTCTGACAGATTGAGGTTCAAATTCTGCTCCTTTAGGAATGGCAGATCTACTGCTTCAAGGAAAAGCAGTTCAGAGCACAGGTTATGTAGACAAGTTTAAAAAAAAAAAGCCAGTCATTTCCTACATTCTGCCTTTAGAAGGTTCCTGATAACTTTTTTTATTAAGAACAAAACGTGATTGTTGTGTATGTAATCATTTGCACTGACAGATACCACCTTCTTAATTCTGCTGATGTGACCATGGCTCTTATCTGCCCCCTCCTTTGTAAGGGAGATTAAATTACTTCATATACTTTCCTGCTTGCCTACATAACTCTGTTTTCCTGTTTGTTTGTTCCCCGACCCTAACCAGTGTGTTCAGACTGTGTATCCTCCACTTACTTTTGCTTTTCTCTCAAATTCTGAATTCATCTCCACAGAGATTTACCAAACTTTCTTCAAATTCTCTCTGAGAAAGTTTTGCTTATCATATATGCACACAGGTTTTGAGGTTATCTACTTAATCTCCTCACAGCTTCTTTCCAGTACTGAAGCATTGCCCTCAAGTTACACACAGAACAGAAAAGAAAGCAATCAATAAGCAATCAATAAGTAACCAATAAAGCAACCAAAAAAAGTAGAAAGAAAAAGGATCATTTAAAGACCTGCAGCAGTCCAGAGAACAGGTAATCATACCTAGATTAACACTAGTGGCTCTGTTTTCAAGCCTGGTATTCAGACCATTATATATTTATTTTTATATATAATTTTTTTTTCTCTAGAATGGAAATACTTTGTGTCCATGCACACTTGTCAGTCCTAAAGCCTCACACAATTACCAGTCATTTTCTGTTGATCTACAAGAAAAAAATGTCACTGACATCACTTTTAAAAGTTGCTTATTTTTAATAAAGGTTAATTAAAATCACAGAATGGCTGGTGCCTCTTGAGATCATTTAGTCCAACCGCTCTGCTCAGCAGGGTCATCTAAAGCTGGCTGCCCAGGACCTCACCCCCTAGTCTCAGGTGCTCCTTACCAGGTTGGCCAGCTTTCTGGCACAGATGCTTTTTCCCAGCTTTGTCAGGTGGATCCTATCTCTTCCAAGTAGCCCTCAGGAAAGGGTCCCAACGTCATAAAACCCAAAAGCTATCCATTAGTATTTTCTTTTGAGTAACTGAAAGGAGACATACTGAAAATAATCCCAAGTATAGGTCTAGCCATCCTGTTCAGATGGCCAGTTTACTCAGACTCCTACTAGAAAGTTTTAAGCTGGAAAAAATAAAATTGACACTGAGTGTAGAAAACTACTGGAATAGCATATCCTCTTCCCTGTGCAATTCTTTCAATTAGGGAGCTACGTGTAATTTTTGTTGTTTCGGTGTTAAAGCCAGAACCCTCCAGTGTCAGTGCCTACCTCTTACATCAGATCTGATTGAAAGTACTTTGGTATTGTTTGCTTTGAAGTTGGCAATACTTTCTTTTAGATGTCAGTCTCACTGCAGCAGTTGAGGACACTGCTATGACAGGATCACAGAGTCAAACACTTGAGACCAAGTGGAGCTCTTCGTTTGTTCCAAAAAGAAGCAGAGCAGTGCTGAATAACACTTCTAAAAGAACTCATCACCCGACTGCACCTGCATTAGTAGCTTTTAGGGAGGTACACAAGGACAATGAAGGGAGGAAAAATATAGCTAGCAGAAAAGAGGAAGAAGCAGATCAATTGCATACATTATTGTTTAATTGCCCACAAAGGAAGCCTCAGACCGATTTATTCTAAAACAGCAAGTTTTTTTGTTTAATTAGAGATGTACATTTTCCTGATTACACAAATCTTTATGATTTGGTTTTATATAATTTGTTGGATATTTCAGAGGTGACCAAAACACAATATAGTGATTTCCTAACAGACAGCTGCTTTCTTCTTTTTTCCAACCATAGCACTTTTAATTAAACAATAAGAAAAATTTCAAAAGATTAAAACTTGATTCTTTTCTATAGTTATTCAAGCGTTAATTAAATAACATCTTTATGTCAGTGCTTTGTTAGCCAATTGTACTACGTACAGTACAAATGTGTAACAAAGACCTTTACTCCAATAAGCTTATGAAGGATAAAATTATAGATAAAGCTGGGTATAATTACAGTACAAAAGTGAAAGTAGCATCTCAGACTTCCACAGTCAATCAGTTTCATAGCATATCAAAGTCTGAATTTTTAATTAAAAAAAAAAAAGAATTTAAAAGGAATTCAGAACTTTGTTGCATGTTATAGATACAAACAGTGAAGAAAATAGTGGCAAGAAGAAAATTCATTCCATGGCACCAGAATATGCATAATGTATCAGTAGAAATATGTCTAAACTGAGAATCTGAATTCTCATCTGCCAAGTTCATTGACCTGAACAGGCAGGGTACCATAGTCCAGACCTTTAAACCAAGCATGAGCACAGCTTTTCTCATCTTTAGACTTCTGAAGTCTTTCAAGGCCAGTAACTTCTTTGTTCTACCTTGCAGAGCAGATTTAGGTTAGTAGTTGATGATAAAGTAAAACAAATATAACACCAAATGCCACTAGAAAGCAGAATACAAGTTTAAGGACTCAACTTTATGGACTTTGGGGTCTGAAAGGCTCAGAAGCAGCAGGGGACTGTGCAAGCCAAGGCAGATTTGCCTGTGACAAACGGTAGAAATTTTGGCACTGCAGAGGACTAGATGCCTATGGAAATGTCACCAGCATAAAATAGGAAAACGTGTTTCAGCATGCTGGACATAAGTAATTGTGCTCCAAGATCCTAGTATCATGGCTTTTTGTTTCAAAAATTGTATTCAAGTTTGGTGAAGGAAGTAGGACAAAATATCCAAATGAATGGTTCAGTGCTACCTACAGACAGACTCCACAAAGACTGTCAAACTAACGAACAGTGAAGCAAATACACAAGTCCATCTTCTGAAATTGTTGTTTCTCCCTTCTTGCTACATGAAAAAATCATATTGCTGTGTGTTAAAGTTAACGTTCATTCTCCATGCTTGTACTTCATTTGAACTCAGCAGCTATATTATAAGACAGGTTATTGACACAGACTGCAGTATTAACATTTTTTTTGAGAAAGTGAGGCAGTAAACAGACTCAAAGGTTACAGATTTATCAAATTAAACAAGAAAAAACAAACCACTCTTAACAGTAACTGTTTTCCAGCTTTTCACTAGCAAATTCTAGGTTTAGAACCTAAAACAGCATAGAGATTTAAAAAAAAAAAATAAAATCCATAAAGAGTCATCTTAAATAGTCATAAAACCCTTATTTGCTAAATCCCTTCTTCCCCGCTATTTTATTCCTTTGTCATACTGGCTTGTAAAGCACTGCACTCTTCTTGGCCTACCTCCAGGAGAACATCGGTTTGAAGGTAAAGTTTCAATGATTTGACTGTGAAGGACATACCCTTTCCAGTCACAGCATCCCCAAGCTTCTGTCAAAATAATCTCTTACTTTATTATTTGACACTGGCATTCTGGAAAATTATTACTTGAGAAAAAAAGGCTAACACACACACGTACACATGCTTCAGAGATGGATTTGGATGGGCAGGCACATCTGATAAAACCACAGGAGCAAAGTAAAACTTCCACAGCAGTGAACTTGAGTCTGAGGCTCAGCTCCATTATAAAACTGCTTCAGTTTCATCTGAGGAGCACTGATGTATGGTTTATCAGTTCAGGGTACACTGCAACACTGCCTTTCTTTTACCTCTGACAATCCAGATAACAGAAGGAAGAAGCTATGCCTACATCAGTCGTGCTTACTTGGTATTGACAATCACTGATTATATAGGTGATAAGGTCATTTGGAGTGAAAGATATACCTCAATTTTTTAGAAAACAGCATTCTGGTGCAATCTAATCCTCCCCAATTACTCATCCTATGTTACCAATAATTCAAGCAATACTAGCAACTAATGTCAGTTCCAATGTTTTGCTAAAAACAAAAAACAAACCCCAAAACAAACAAGAAAAACGCATTTCCTTTTTTTTTTACAGAAGGAAAGTCTGGACCTGTTTCTGTTCTCCCTTCTTAGCCATAATGTTTCAGGGATTGCCTACAATGCTAATTAATGAGTCCCAAAGTATCTGTTTGGACATAACTGCCGACATCCAGCTATTGTTTCATCTTGCATTCACACTGTAGGCACTTCAAATTCTAAAGTTATCTTTGTTCCTTACTGGTTTAGTAGTAACACAGTAGAATCCTTGGTAAAGACCAGAGTATCCAAACGCTACAGCATTATTAATAATTCTAGTACCTATAACTGGTCACTGGTTTAATGGCATTCTATTGAATTAGTCCAGATTTGTAACACCACAAGAGTAAATATATGCTCTATATACAATAGCTAAATCCTGTTGTCTGGGCTACTCTGAATGTATTGTAAAATGGCTTCGTGATTCAGGAAAACACATCATTTTTAGATTAAATTTTAGGCAGATTTATCTTCATCAAGTGAGCAGAAATGAACTTTTCAAATAAATATATAAAAATTCTCCCATTTTCACTAAACAATTAATCACCTCACAGTGTCTTGGACAAAGTCAAGCGGTGACTAGAAAGAAATAAATATTTTCAAGTTTTATTCCATAGAATGTGTACATGTTATTCTTCCCTGTGATATGCAACTAAGAACAGTAAAGTTACTGATGACAGAGAATACATCTGTCTGCCTTACCAACCAGAACAAGCCCAACTCCATTTTTGCCAGCACCACGAATGCTGCTTTAAATTCATGGCTTATGCTAAGCCCAATGTAAGGGTGAGCTCTCTCATTTGCTACCGCAGTTCTTCATAACTTGAGTCAGGAAGAGACCAGACAAGATAGGTCTGAACGCCTGAGAGCAGATTCAAACATCCTTCCTGGGCATAAGACAGATTTCAGTTGCTGTAAGTCTCTCAGGCCCAGTCTTATTCCTTTTCTTATGAACCAGGTTGCAAACCAAGCTGACGCCTAACAAGTCCAGTGTCCATATTGTCAGACCAAGTTTGGGTCCCATGCAAGTCTACTCAGCTACAGTTTAGGTTACACTATTTGCATGTATCTATGCTGATTTAAGAATATGCTGTTGACACAAAGGTAAGCTATAGAAAGCAACTTTAAGCTCACTACACATCTACCAAAAACGACATCTGTCAAAACCAGAACAAAACATCCAGAGATACTAGTACATTCAGCTGAAAACTTTTAACTGCCTTAAGTTTCAGAGAATGGAGTTTGTACAAATTAGTTCAAAGTACTTCATTGAATATCCCTTAATAGTCAGCTGCTGCTGTAGAAGGTTACATGTACCAGCCAAACAGAACAATTAACTAGGATGTTTAAGGCACCATAGTCATGCTCTCTGAATTCAAGCCTCAGAGCACCCTAGAGATGATGTTTTAAAGTGGGAGCACATAGAAATACTAATTTTGTCTCTCAGTATGTTTTGCTGGAGTATTTCATAAGGCATACAGTCACTCATAAGCACAATACTTAAAATATTTAAGTATACTAAAAAAAAAACTGTACACATTGTACATACATATTTTTATTAAAGAAAAAATAACAAAACCAGCTAATATCACATAGCATATTAAAGGTAGTCACACTTTCAGAAGTCCCTGGAAACGTCAATAGTCATTACCTCAGTTTCCAATGAAGAGGTAAGATCTTATAAGACAAAACATGTCTATTGACTAAGGTTATTACTGAAGAGCAGATTTTTAACTAATGAATACAGTGTGCTTGACTTTTCTTCTCATATCATTAAAACTCTTAACAATGTATAGGGGTGCTTAAGCTAGACGCCAATTCTTTTTGAGTCCATCTTTTTGTCTTTCAAATCTATGATTTAATCTTATTTCTTAACTTCTTTCTTTTTCATGTATGATTTATATTCCTTAGTTGTTTTCTTAACTGGCAAATATTCTCTCATAATATTATGTTTCTTTTCTGTCCAAAAATCAAGACAGTGAAGAACGTTTGCTATACGGATGATAAGCTCAAAGACTTTTTAAAGACCAACATTGACTATCCATAAAATTATTTCAACATAAAACCCTAAATCCATCTGTCAAGATGGCAATAGGTCTGAGATTTCACATAAATGTGTACATGTAATACTAAAAAACCACACTAAATCTGTTTCTTTGGAATATTCCTCCTCTGTAAAGCTGTCTGAAAGCTTTTATCGTTCCTATGATCATCACAGGTTTTTTTACTTGTAATAAGGTTCTCTGAAAGCTAAAATTTTGCTTAATTTAAAAAATGGAACAAGGCAGATTGACAAGTACATTATTTGCCACCACTCACTCCAGAAATGAAGGGTACAGGGACCTTGTAACATACCCCCTTCTGCTAAAGCTGACTCATGGTATACCAGTCTCCAAGACTGTGGGAATAACTGTGGAAGGCTTCACTGATGTCTGCTGATAGTTTGAGGTGCCAGATTTAGTTATAGAATGTGCACCATTCAGAGTTAACAAAGGAGGGAAATAAGGTCCAGAAAAAATTATAAAGGTTTATAAAGCTCTGGTGGCATTAGACAACAATTTCTCAAAGTAGCAACTTCCCTGGCGTCAATTCAGACCCATAAGCTTATCTTCATCTACTCCTTTAAGCCCAAAAAAAGTATTTTTTATCCTATCCCCAGCTTCCCACCCACTTCAAGTATTTTTTAATATATTCTTTCAAATGTTTAGAAAAGTTTCTTCCTTCACGAGATCATCTATTTTATTACGCAGATCTCATTGGTTTAGCAGCAAATACTTACTCTATTAATGTAATAAACTGTAACCTCCTCAGCTGTAGGATTATAAATTACCCAGTCCCTGATCTCATTAAGAAATTACTCTGTAGAAGTGTTAATGAAACAAAGGAGAGATCCCAGTTCTCTGATACGTGTTACAAAAGCCAGGCCATTAGTGTTTGTCCAGAAGGGGGTCAAACAAATTCAACAAGGGCAAACTGATTTCTTCTGGGCAGCATCCACTTAACTCAATGACTGTAGAAGAGTAAAAGTAAAAATTAGTTTGTTTTCATTACAGTATGAATCAGCAAGAGAGAGAATGACAATAAAAGTTAAGATTTCTTTAAGTTATGGATGTGTCTTTGAAACTCCAGTCTAAAAGTTAAAGGTGTGGTAGTTCTTATAAATAACTTCAGTAAAGACTTTATCCATTTTCTTGTTCACTGACATGTGATCCACCTATAATTAAAGTAAAATGTAGAGCTGTAAAATAAAGCTGGATTATTTGGTTTTAAGCAGATGCTACATGAGTACCCATTAGAAAGCAGATTAACTCTCATAACATGTAACTGATATGATTTCAGAACAAGCCCATATGGCTCTCAGTTCTGAAGCTCAAATATAGACTATTCTATTTCTATACAACAGAAACAAACTGCACATTTACATGAGTACTTCTCAATATTCCTAATACTAATGGTACTAACATCTGCATCTGTGCACTGAGCATAAGAATCCCTCACCAACTCAGAGGGCAAAACATAACATAACACAACATCATTACCCTGTTGTTCTGCAAACTCCCCTATAGCCAAGTCCTGAGGCAATGCTGCTAGGCTTTGGAGACCTGTTAAGGTGGATTTATTGTGGGTGGATTAATATCATTACAAGAAAATCCAACTAAAGCAAGAGATGCTGTTGAAGGGACTGTCACATACCAACAGAATTACACATATGAATCAATATACATTACTCTGGTTTGATATAAATCAATATGGCATGCAGACAATTTATATGCTTTATACTCTCTAATCTATAGAGAGTTTTGTTTTAAGCAGCATCAAATAAATGTTGTAATTGTGTTTGATTTCCTTAGCTATCAATTGATTACAGACATCCACCAGCTCTTCATCCACACAGAGAATACCAAGTAGCAATTTACTATTGCGTTCCAGTGAGAACAGCAAAACCCTGTACAAGGAGCCAGGGTGCTTAGCAAAATATTTAATCTTTAATCACACTTTCTTCAAGCTGTCACACAGAAAAGTACATGCAATACAATTAAATAACACAGCAAAACCGTGTAAGTATGACTCTGCATTCAACCCTGACCATAAACGTTGTCACAGCTCGAGCATTTGCCCCTGGCCTTCAATGGTGCCCAAACTCAGTAACCTTTAAAGCTCCTCTTCTCAAACAGGGCAAGCTGAAACACTGAATCCCATAAGAAATTGTCACTCGCTAGACAAAGAACCCTTGCTCATAGTATGACTTGCACTGCCTGCCGAGAAACCAGCTATAAATATGAGCTTGTGTTGCTAATCCTTCTGGCTGGGAAGAGGCTGCTCATGGCTGTGCCAGAAGGGCTCCCATTACCCAACAGTCACCTTGAGCTGCTGGAAAAAACCTACTTCTATAGCATTGAGATGGCAGTGATTGAGACCAGAAGCTCAGGGACTTGTTTCTACTTGGTATGAAACACTTCTTACCTATGGATTACAGGTTATTGTTAATCCCAAGTGAGCGTGTCTCTTCGAGAGATCTTTCACCAGGGAATCCATGAACCCAAGTCACAAATCATTAAAGGTGGTGTGAGAAGTGGTCACTTGGAGCCTTGTCATTCTTACACTATGCAGGCCTGGTGAGACTAAGCACACTTTCTAAGTGTCTTTGTAAGGTTCAGACACTTCAGGTCTCTGGAGAGCTAGTTTCGCCCATAGATTGGGATCATCCTCTGGAAAGTGGTCACATTTCTGCGGTTAGCTATTACATTACCCTTCCTCAGAAGCTTCATTTACCCCAGCTGCTTACTGAAATTCATAGACTGTGATTTATTCACTACAGACATGCAGAAAGTACTTAAGCAATCACTGACCAGCCAAATTCTGAAAAAGCAGTTTAAAGTACTCCGTCTTCTTCCATACCATTATCCCACACCTAACACTTTGCTGGGTTTATTTTGGTTTTACTCTACATCAGCAAAAGCAGCACAATAAGATAAAACAGCTGCATGCTACTTTTCCTCATCTCAGGTGACATGTATTTCCTACCTGGAAACACAAAGTCCTGTACAGAAACAAAGCAAAATACAGCCCTGCTGAGTGAAAAATCAATCATCTTCATATACTATGCTTTTCATACATTGTACACTTAATTTCCTGTTTAATTCAGCAAAACCTGTTTGCTTTCTTCCCAACTAGTTTGTCAATTCATGAATCTTTCAATGCACCTAAGTCTACAGGCTGCAGTTTGAAAACAAATGTAATGATGCATATATAGCTTTTTTCTCTTATAAAACTATGTATGTGCAGTTACAGAAAAATTATTTAATTTGGGTTTATATTTAAAGTTAAATTAAATTTACATGTCAGCAAATTGAAAACCTTTGAAGTTCCTGAAAAGCATTCTGTATCTGCATGCATGCCCCACTTTATTCCAAAACAAATACGGCTGAACACTGAGAGACAAATGAGATCGTATATCTTACCAATGAAAATTACATGGAAAGGGACTTTAATAAAACCTAGTGTCTAGAGCCAAATACAGGATGGTCTGCATATTTCCTATGCTATAGTGATTTCTATTTGTCTAACTTAGCTGCATTAGTGGTAGGAGACCTTTTGAAAGAACATCAGTAATGATGAGAGAATACTGATAGGAAGAGAGGTTTGGAAAAGTGGAATAGAGAATTTCCCCCCAACCTAGATGTAGGCATGTTTCTTTTCATCCAAAGATTGCTACAGGTAAAATATATACTTGCAATTAAAATTACAGCAGAACAGAAACAAAATCAAATAAAATTCTGATAGAATGAGGCTTCACTTTCATTGACTTTAATTAACCCAAGTTACTTCTATTTACAGTTTTATGTTACTAGAACCACAGGAAAAGTTCTCACTTTCAGATTCTTTGTCATGCGTACTATGAAAGATGCAGGCTGAATAATATTTTCCAAGACCAGAAATTACCTCAAGGAATCAGCCCCAACCTCCTTGTCACAAACTAAACCTAGTTCCCAGACCAGTAGTTCAAAACCAGCTCAGTCAATAAGACAGCAGTGGAAGAGGACCAAACTGACCAAGAATCACCACCAGGTAATTTAAGCGAAGTCCTTTTTCTACATGGTTCCTCTGTATTTCTTGGGTTAGTAGATATATTAAAGTTAGTAAAGTTATTGGGATTTTTTTAACAATGAAGTCAATAATATTACTTATATTTTAATTGATCTCTTGTCACTTAATTTTACCAGAGCTGTATTTACTTCTGTCTCTGCTAAACCGAGGGACTGGGATAGATGGTCAACCAAGCTGAACTAATGCATATTCCTTCCCTACATTCCAGTGATACTGCTACAACTTCTGGCATCATAATCAACAGTAGTATACCAATTGGAATTCAGATGATAGGGAACCCAGATTCACTTCAGATACTTAGAGGCTACTGTGATACTGAACTCTGCTGAGCAGCTGAGCCAGGTATCTTCATCCTAAAGCCTTGCAACTGTTCCATGACTAATACAATAATTATTCAGTGACTTTGTACATAAAAATAGAGAGAAAGACTTTGTAATTCGGTACATGCTGTGGACACTGAAGCCATTTCTGTACAGAAACATTCATGAAATACATATGATAAGCTTAATTTGATTTTCAAAAAAGTCCAAAATTCTACTGACTTTCTAGAAAGCTAACTCAAAGCCGTTGCCTCAGAAGAACTAATGGAGCCAAGAAATGATTCTGAAGAAAATGTAGACATTGTTTAGTCGAAGAACACATTCAGATAACCAGCTCCCTCTTTCCTCAGCTACCGTTTACTCCACGAGCAACAATTCTACTTGTAAAACATCACAACAGAGTGAAAAGAAAACAGTGGCCTGGCACCTGTGATTAAAACAGATATGATATTTTAAAGAGAGCTGTAAACACATCGGATGGAGAGAGCTCTTACGGTTTTTCTTTGTTTCTGCTGCAGAGAAATCTTTTGAAGTCCATCACTTACTAGACAGAAAAAAAAATTCCTACCAGAAAACAACAAGAAAATCAAATTAATTAGGGCAGAAGCTGTTCAAGCCAGCAGTTGGAAATCAGAGGGCCATGGAGTCTGAATTAGATGCTGTAAAAGCCACATTTTGCTCACATTTAACTGCAAGCAGCCCAAAAACTACCATAGGTAACAAACACTGCTGCAAACCAGTACTATAATGCAATTATATTCGTATTTTGAAAGTACAGACTGAATAAATATATTATTTCATTGTTCATTTTCCACATCAGTCTCATATATGGTAAAACACACAAATCAAGCAAACAAATCAGCAAGTTTCATTTGTCTTTTCACGTTTCATAGCTTTAAATTCATTTGCCATTTGCAGACATCAGATAGCTGCCTGAAGGCATGGGGAGTAGGAAACCACAGAGTAGTTTTTCGTAGTAGTTTAAGACAGGCACGTCAAACTCATGGCATCTTGTTTCTGGCAGCGCCAAGACCCTGGCCCCTGCGCTCCTGCGTCACATGTGCAAGTGATGCGCAGTACGCTGCAACATCAGGAGAATGGTGGGAGTTGTGAGTTTGACACCCCTGGTTTAAGAAATGCTTTTATTTAAGCACAACAGCTAGCATAAAAACAAATGTCTTACTGAAGGCAAGTGTCTGAATCTTAATCTGAAGCCTCCAACTCCTTAAGTGTTTTTCAATTGCTACAGACGTACGTGTTGATGGAAATACATCACCTAATGAGTTTCCAGCTACTTTGACCGGTCCATCAGCCCTGTTAATAGAAGTGTGTTCCTTTCTCTTTTTCACATTGCTAATGTGCCAATGTCTAAAATTTATCATCCTCCAGCAAAACTCTGACCAGCTAATCTAACAGCTCACAGTATAATTCCAGAACGGCTTAAAATGTTAAAATACATAGCTTAATCTCATTTAGGATACTAATTTTCTTCCTCTTCAGAGTTCATGGAATGTATTTCTCCTACCTTTTTACACAGGAAAAAAAAAATCTTTTCTGCATTCAAAGTAAAATAAATGGGCAAAGTTGACACAGTGTCATGCAGGAAGTTTTGAGTACTGTTGCAATCCAGAATTCAAATTACTTGCTTTCCACAGAATCAGATTTTGCATTAGGTCTAGTTTGAGGTTATCAGTAAAACATTACTAAAGCCAGTAAGGTAAGCAAAAATAACAATTACATACAGAAAGCCAAGTTACCTGCTAATGCTACATACACACCTCTCTCCAAAATAAATGCTACATTTAACTGATACGGGTGACTGTCCCTTTTAACAGACAGCTATGGATTTAAAGAGCAATAAACACACTACATTTCTTCCTTTTTGTCTTTATTATTGTTCGACATAGATAAAAACAATGAACAAGGAAGAGTAAACTAGAACACAATTTAATTTCTTAATCCAACAGAAAACATGGTAGGAGTGTAAAAACACATACCCATAGAAGAAGAATTACCCATAGAAGAAGAGTTACGTATGCATATTGGAACAGAAGGAAAAATACTTGCCATGCAAGAAAAATAAATGTTAGCAACCAGAAAGAATTGTTCACCCTCTACAATAAAAACAGTCTTAACATTACCAACTAGGATATCAGATACCCATATGGCCAAAGTACTCAAGTCTCAGCCGAGGTTGAGGCATAATTTTTAAACACCATAGCATTAAAAAAAAATAAAAATCTTACAAGCAAGTTTTCATTAAGCTATTAAAATAACCACTGTTCACCCATGTAATTTCTCCATCTTTAATAAAAAGAAGAAAGTTACGGATTTTTTTTTTCTTTACATATAACTCCTCTCACTTTTGATAATAGTATGTGGGACAGCCACGGTTGTGTAACAAACCTTCAATCAGAAATGGGGAAACAATTCAAATAATTATTTTCAAACAGTTGTTGAAACAGGACCTATAGTGCAAGTAAATCGTATCTCTGAATATTTTTGTGGGAACAAAATAGTAAAAGTATGCAGTGGTACGTAACTATATAAGTAAATATGTGTATGAATGGTCTAGGAAGTATTACTACTGCCACACTAGAACATTTTATATATATGCTGTCATCACCTTGTTAACATCCAGCAATACCACATTAGTTACACATTACATATCATATAATTCAGAGGGAACAAAACATTCTGAGTGTGCCTCAAAGTGACACAGAAAAGCTCAAGGCAGGGGCTTTGTTTGTTTTGAAGCTCTGGTAACAATTACCTGTTCAGGATGTCCCAACTTTTCCACGTTGCCTTATAAATCCTAATAATTGCAGAATAATATTCTGAAGATAGCATTTATTCACAGAATAAAACGAGATGAGTGACTTGCTCAATGTCACCCAAGAATTTGTGGAAATGTCAAAAACGCAGGAATCTCCCAAGTGCAAGTCAAGTGCTTTAACCACAGCATTATTCTTCACTTCTAAAGTGTGCTACTCATCTGATTTTGTTTGCTCAGGAGATATTCCTAAAGCTAAAAGTTCTACCCTGAGTGCTAATATTTCTTCCTATAAGTATTTTAAATAGGATTTGACTAATCCAGCCAACATAATAAACAACCCAAATCTTCTTAAAATGTGAAATCATGCTTAACATTTAACACTTACAATTGTTGAGTAACTTTAAAAAAATCCTACTTTTATGCTGCTTGGCCTGACCTGACATGAAATACTATTAAAATACTAATTATTTTAATAAAAATTCCAGATGAAGACACCATAATACTTTAAAATAAGCTCTGAAATACATGAACTTTTGAAAGCTCATTAAAACATAATCCCTTCAAATACTTGAAGTATATGATGCTGCAAACCCATGGAATTCAGTGTACAGACATCCTCAAGAGGTAAGAAACAAAGGATAAGTATATGAAATGCTTTATATCTGTATACCTCAGGTACCCGTATCGGGCAAGTACAAATGGGACAATGAAAAAAAGTTAAAGAGAGTTTTCTGCCCTTAAGTGATTCAACTGAAGTACGGACACATGCAGATTAGGACAACCAAATGAGGAAGATGAATCCCAAACTACAGAAACTCCAAGCAAAACACAAGACAGAAGGACATTCTTCAGAACATAACAGTGGAAGCTAATCTGAATCACAGAAAAGGTGAAACCAATCTAGTGACAGCACACAAGTAAGGATATGCAGAGAAAACACTCATATTGGATGCAAGCTGTTAGTGCAAGAATGCATGTTTTTCTTCTCTGCTCAGGCAACATGGCTCATCTCTTTTTCGATACCTACACCAACTTTGAACTGTTTTTTCCCCCAAAAAAAAAATCTGAAAAATGAACATAAGCAATGACCCTAAAGAACAGATGTGCAGTTCTCTGCACTAATGCTTGCTTTCTATTGTAGAATATATGACAGGGCTTTAATTAGCCTGCTACTTGGTGGATTTACAATGCTGGAGTAACGTATGTCAGATAAAAACAAACAAATTCAGGAAATCAGTTACAATTTTCAGTTTTATGTTTCTGAACTGGATATTCCAGATTCTAAATTATAATATTGAAGCAAATTCAAAATAGAGCAATTCCTTCAGATAATGCAAGTTTGCCTGCAACAGCAGATGAGAGTATGTAAAAAAGCCAGGTAGTTTCCTATACTTGGACATGTATTTACAGTGCCACTTGAAACACTGTCATAGCTACCTTTACACAAGCTAGAGTATGACTGCTTTCATAAAATACACAAATATATTTGAAACTTGCACCTAAAGCCCCACTTTCTGCCTGGAATACTAGCAATCCACATCAGCACTTTCCACCCTTCAGTATAACTGAGCAAACAGTCCGGCTCCACCACTGACAATCAATCATCCTGGAAGCATATTATAGAATAAGCTCATTGCTTGCATTCAAATTTTGCATTCCTGAAATAGAATAGCTTGTTCTAGTCACTGATGCAAAAAATACATTTTTACAACACAACAGTTGCACAGTAAACTTCAAAGCTCTCAGCTGAAATGGTGTCATTGTGATTGGCCATGCAGATACAACAGAGCATGAGACAGAGCTCTACCTGAAGAGTGCAAACTCAGCAGACAAGACAAAAGATGTTAAAATAAGGGGACAGACGTTCAACAAGTCAAGGTAACAGCTGAACAGGGTACAACCCAGCCTAAGTAATTCTAGCTCATAAGGAGCTCTGACAGTTTTGACAGCTTATATGCGTCAATCATTGTAAGTCTTCCTCAAGGTCAGAAAAGAGTCCAAAACTGAATCATTCTTTCACAAACTCTAGTCATATTCCTTAACTATAAAACAGCTTTTTGTATCCTTTCTTAGCAGTAGAAATAAGGACAAAGCATAGAGTACCCGGATGAGGACCCGAGCAACTACAGGCCTGTCAGCCTGACCTCAGTGCCTGGCAAGGTTATGGAACAGATCATCCTGAGTGCAATTACACAGCACCTTTAGGATGGACATGGGATCCGACCCAGCCAGCACGGCTTTGTGAGGGGCAGGTCCTGTCTGACCAACCTGATCTCCTTTTATGATCAGGTAACCCACCTGGTGGATGAAGGAAAGCCTGTGGATGTAGTCTATCTGGACTTCAGCAAAGCCTTTGACACTGTCTCCCATGGCATACTCCTGGATAAACTGGTAGCCCATGGCTTGGACAGGTGCACTCTCAGCTGGGTTAAGAACTGGTTGGATGGCCAGGCCCAGAGAGTGCTGGTGAATGCAGCTGCATCCAGCTGGAGGCCGATCACCAGTGGTGTCCCTCAGGGATCAGTGTTGGGTCCAGTTGTGTTTAAAATCTTCATCGATGATTTAGATGAGGGGATTGAGTCCATCATGAGTAAATTTGCGGATGACACCAAGTTGGGAGGGAGTGTCGACCTGCCCGAAGGCAGGAGAGCTCTGCAGAAGGACCTTGACAGGCTGGAGAGATGGGCTGAGTCCAACGGGATGAAGTTCAACAAGGCCAAGTGCCGGGTCCTGCACTTCGGCCACAACAACCCCATGCAGCGCTGGGGACAGAGTGGCTGGAGAGCAGTCGGGTGGAAGGGGACCTGGGGGTACTGATTGACAAGAGGCTAAACATGAGGCAGCAGTGTGCCCTGGTGGCCAAGAAGGCCAATGGGATCCTGGCCTGTATCAAGAATGGTGTGGTCAGCAGGACGAGGGAAGTGATCCTTCCCCTGTACTTGGCATTGGTGAGGCCACACCTTGGGTATTGTGTTCAGTTCTGGGCCCCTCAGTTCAAGAAAGATATTGAGGTGCTGGAGCGGGTCCAGAGAAGAGCAACAAAACTGGTGAAGGGACTTGAGCACAAGTCCTGTGAAGAGAGGCTGAGGGAGCTGGGGTTGTTTAGCCTGGAGAAGAGGAGGCTCAGGGGTGACCTCATCGCTCTCTACAACTATCTGAAAGGAGGCTGTAGACAGGTGGGGGTCGGTCTCTTCTCCTAGGCAGCCAGCAAGAGAACAAGAGCTTAGACTCTGCCAGGAAAGGTTTAGGGTGGATATCAGAAAAAAATTCTTCACAGAGCAAGTAATCAGGCATTGGAATGGCCTGCCCAGAGAGGTGGTGGATTCACCATCCCTGGAGGTTTTTAAAATAAGACTGGATGTGGCACTTGGTGCCATGATCTAGTAATCATGATAGTGTTGGGTTGGACTTGATGATCTTGGAGGTCTCTTCCAACCCAGATAATTCTATGATTCTATGATATATGGGGCTTGCCCTGGACTGACATCAGCGTAGACCAATGGGCCATCTTGTCCTGTCTTTAGTAGTTGACAGTGATCAATGCTTCAGAAAGGCATTAAGGTCACTGAAAATTAACTAGCTTCTGAATAAAGTTTTGGCCTCTTGAGATAAAAAATACTTAAAGCAATACAAAAGATTATAACAATAATAGAAATAATCTGTCAGAGAGATTTCCACCTATATTTAAATCTTGAAATGTGAAGAATTCTCTAATCAGTGTACCTCAATTCACACACACAAATACCCCACATGCATTACGGAAAGGCACTTATGAATATTGGCAGCTACTAATGACTTTGAACAAAAAAAGGCAAGGAAGTAGTTGATGGGAGGGAGAAGGAAAGGATAAAAGGACAAGAAGGAATCACATAAACACAGAAGATGCAATCCAAAGTCCAATAACGCCAATAGAATGACTCATGCTGCTTTCAGAATTCATGCGAGATGGAGTCTGAAAAGGCAGAGAACAGATTTCAGGCCCACTGGTAGATATGTTATTTCTCCAAATGTTCTACAACAGAGGACACTATGTTTACTCTAAAATAATCATCTGTAAGAAGAGAGTTATAGCCCATTTTGTTTTCTTTTAAATGGCTCTGTCAGCTTTTTCTAATGTTTGAAAAGGGAAATATTCTCTTTTGTCCCCATCACATCTCCTTAAAAAATACTATCCACACACATTCACGTCTATCAGACTGTGTTAGTGGCCATAGAACCACAACCCTCAGGGGTTATAGAAATATCGTGAGCTCTGAATTACATACCCTGCTTGAAAAAGTGGCATTCAGTGAGTATTTTGAAAATGCTGCTAGACCTTCATTACATGCCAGTTAGAAATGAGAGAAGGAGGATGGACAGCAGTCTTTATACTGATTGCCTAGAAAAGAAATAATACAGGAATAAATTTCCATCCAAATCCAGCAACACATTCAAATGCATACTGTAGTCGGGTTGCTCAGCAGGTGAGATGAGACCATGACACGTTCTTTTAGATCTCTACAGAATAGGAAAAGTCTGAGAACATTTCAAGGCTGTATTCAGTCATCCTCCTCAGTGGTCAGCAGCTGAAGGCAAAAATATTGTTTTGCATGACATAAAAACAAATGCATACAAAATCCTTTGTTGTGTCACTGCATAAACTTCTTGGCTGTACAATTTATGATTAGTGGTTAGAATAAACGCAAGCTAGCCCCAGGACCCAAACCAATGCCATTTAAAGGCATTGCCATGTACTATGGAAATGACACCAGCAAGAATCTAAAAATCCTATTTTACAAGGAGCAGATCAATAAATAAGCAATTTAAAGAGGATTTTAGTAAGTATTTTGGAGCCAAAAAAAATATGCTGTACTAATAAATATAATCTGTCAGCACAGATGGGGAAAAATAAGGGGTAATAGAAGCACAAACATTTCCCACACAGTTTCAGGCTAAAACTATTATTGAAGCTTTCCCTTGCCTTTCTGGTAACATGAATACAAGAGCATTGTCCTGGGGCATGAGACCAAGTAAATGAAGCTGACAAGAAACAACCAGACAGCAAGACTACAGAAACTTCACTACTGACTGCTTTTTATTACATACACAGACAGCACGTAAACCAGGGCCATAATAGCAGGTGCTATTTGCACAGTATGGATATTAGGCAATGCAGTTAGATGAATAGCACTAGGGAACACAAGGTATACTTTTCCTGTCATTTAGCTATGAATTTCAGGCACAACTGTTGCCTGATAAGCTGCTGCCCCAGAAACTTCTCCATTTCCTTCCTATCGCTACGCCAGATTCCAACATAAACACTTACACACCAATCAATAAACATACAGTTACACTATCGTAGAGGTCTGGATCTCCAAAAAGTCAAAGATATTTTTTTGCAACATAGGGACTGTGATGATAAATGTCACTGCAGGTATCATTCCACCAGGAGGGTCTGGCCAGAGACAGCATGAGACAATTGCCTCTGGTAAGTATCTGCCAAGTGGCAGAAAACTCACCACTTGCTTTGGCTTTCCTTTTTGGCATTTCATGAGCGCAAGAAACTACCAGCATGCAGGTAAAGCCTTAGCTCTCCCCTGTAAGTGGCTTCTGTGGTAGGAAGATAAGGGCAAACTTGGGATGGGATAAGATAAAGCTTGCTGGGAATAAGAATGGCAAGCAGTAGCATATGCACAAAGCAGGAGGGTCATGTGGCCAAGAATATGTCCTAGTTTATTTGGTAAGAAGGTAATGACAGAAGGACAACATTACACCTGCCCAGTATTACATGCAGTCTATGAGCTGGCTTAGCTACCACAAGCAGTTTCTCAGCAAACTATACCACAATATCCCTGGGCTTAGTTGCAGTTTTGTCTCATTTAGGCCTCCATCTTTACTTACTTTCAGCAATCATGCTTTTCAAAAGATATTTGCTTACTTAAAAATAGAAGTAGGTTCTGAGGAGGATTCACAGTAAGGACTATGTTTCTAAGCAGTTCTAAAAAACTTTTTAAAAATCTCACAAAGTATCTTTTTGCACAGTTTTAAAAATATTTAGACCCTGTGATTCTAAAGAAAGAAACAGCTAATGAACACATGCACTGTACAGTATTTCCCCATTTTTATACTGGAGGCAAGAACTTCATAATAACCTGCAACTAAACCACCTCTTCCTTTCCCTGCCTGCTACTCTTTGGCGCTACTAGAACAAGCACTTCTTTCTCTTGCTCCCAGTGAAAACCATCCCATTCTTTGTCCAGTGCTGGGAATGAGAGGGATTAGTAAAAAGGCGGCTGCTAGAAGCAGCTGTGAGTCTTTCCAAAATGTGAGGGATTCATGACACAGATATTGCCCTCCTTAGCCCTATGACAAGTTGCTTCTTATTATTCAGTTCCTCCTTATGTACATTTTGATCTGTTAGTATTAAAACAGTTTATAAGAGGGAAGATAAACATTTAAGTACAAGTAGACAAGCAGGGAAAATGATGTTGGAATACGTCTGACTTTGTTCTCATGCAGTCATCACGAGATAGTCCTGGTAGAGATTACTCAGCACCCAGCATGACAAACAGAGATCCTATGAAGGGGCAGGTTTACTGACTGATGGCTGTAGACTGGCCAATTCCATTTCATTATCCTACTATTCACTGTAAATGTGTGGAAAATCCATCTGTTCTTACTTCCCCATATGCACTTGATATTAAAGGAAACAAAAGCCTGTCTAAGTAAAAAGCAGGAGCATGACAAGAATACCCTTAAGATAAGCGTTATTCTCACAGTAGAAACTGTCTCCATTCCCCATGCCTCAGACAGACACTTGCTAATACAATAGAAGATGGCTCTCTATACTCCCCCTCTCACATCGAATAAACTGAAGTACCTCTCAGTGATAGCACAAGACAATGTAGTTGCTTGGATTGAGGAACAGATAGGCAAGAAATCTTTCATTTATTCTCACTCTACAGTGCATCATCTCAAGAAAGTAACAGGTGATCAGCCCTTCCATATGAAAAACAAGAAAAAACATGTGGGTTCCTGAGGGGCAGCTTGGGAAAAGTGAAAATCTTTAAAGCTAACATAACAAGGGAAAGAGACCTTACTGTTCAATCAAGCAATCAGTTCCAGCTGTACTTCCAGTATGAAAAAATAATAAATGAGAAGAATAAAAGGTAGAACTGGGATATCGTCCAGAAGAGTTGGTCTTCCTGTGTCTTAGCTACATGGACAACACAGCCATTGCACCAAGCAGCATATGTAGGCACACACACACCCTGTCTCTCAGCAAATTAAATTAAAAAAAAACAATTTCAGCTAAAGGCATACAAGAGACACGAACTACTTCTCTGCAAAGCTAGTTAAGAGCGCTAGTTAAGAGCACTAGTTATAGCCCATGAAAGACTCCTATTTCGGAGAGGGAAGAGACATACCAAAAATGCTCCTGGCTGGCCACATTTTCCCTTTTCAACTGCAATTTTTATAAAATGCATCTTTTAATATGCATTTCCCAAATCCTTCCTAAACTAGGCAATCAACAGCTACATGTAGTCTGTCATTACTAGATTTCTCTTGTTGCTCACTTCTTTAAATATTGTGCAAGATTTAGCTCTTCATTAGTAAGAGCAAAGCAGCCTTTACACTGTCACAGAAAGCATTTCCTAACAGATACCAGTAGCTTTTTTAATAGGTTTGAAACTGGTCTGACCCTCTTCTTACTAAATGTTGAATTATTTCTACATGTTCAGCTGACAGAAGATGGAGGATGAAGACGTTCTTCTACTGAGAACATCTACAACAGCAGATCATTCTCTAAGTGTAAACCAAGGTTCACGTACAGAAAGGCCTGAGTGTTTAGCTGGTGTTCAAAACCCTGTAGGAACACTAAGCAAAGAACTGTTTCTCAGTTCACAAGAGCTAAACAATAAGGAATGAAGCTTTAGAATACCCAGGGTGAGGACACTGCCTTGTTATTTTGCCATACAAACCCTATTTGCAGTTACCACTAAATTGTTACTGTGATGTGAATGGGAAGCAGTTGTAAAGAGAAAGGATTCTGCTGCAAAAGTGGGGGTGGAAACCATTAGAAATGGGCATCACTAGTCATATACCACATATATTTACTTCTTTATGTGGACTGAGAGTATGACACAAAAATTCTAGTAGGCAGTGGTCCCCACAAAGAGTTTGCTACTACTTGATCTAAAATATTAATTTAGAATTAGACTTTTCTTCACGCCATGACTCCTCTACTCTGTCTGGCAATTACATAGATTTTTAAATAGCACTAATCCTCACTAGCAGATAGTAGTAGCACTTTGTCAGAGCATTGTTATATTTAACCCTTTGGAATTGTAATGCAATAGCTCTAAGACATACTGGTCTAACTCCTCCATAAAAACGACATTCTAAAGCTTACATCTACATCTGCTGCCATCCACTGACTTCTTACCAACATGAAAAGTGGCCTTGGAAACAGCTGTATTAAAAGTTATGAAATACGTTAGAATCCAAAATGATCAGAGGAAAGTCATGAATGAACCACAACTTCTGTAGCATGGCTGAAGCAACGCTAAAATCTAAATACCTCTCCATGGCATTAACTCCTGAACTTGCCCCAAAACCCAAACACTGGTTAATCCTAAATAACAGAAATTTCATTATTCACTGCAGATACCTGCAGATGAGAGGGAAAACAAACTGCATACAAGTGTTCTACAGGGAGGATCAGGTAGAACGAAGGGATGGGTGCTACAGTGACAAGTTCATGAGATTCCAAAGCACCAACAATTTCAATATTCTATTTGTTACTCCAAATTAGGGGTACAAAATGCAATGACTTTGTTTATATAAAGTTTACCTCTCTCTCTCTCTTTCACATTCTGGATGGCAGTCTGTAAACCTAGTAAACCAGTTGTACTCCTTACTTGACACAACACAAAAACCCAATTAATTCTAGCCTCAGGGACATTTGGCAGTCTTACAAAAAATGAGGGAAAAATGCATCCCTTTAAAAGGAATGCTAAAAAAAACCCATGGTACTTTAATGAACACCTTTTTTTTCACTCCTAAATCTTGCAGAAGATGCTTTTCAGCAGCAGCAGTTTCCAAATGCTATCATTATCTGCCTTCCCCTGAGGAAGTATTTACCCCCTCCTCCCATACATCATTCAGCCCTGTTATTAGAGATCATTGCTCTCAAACAGAAAAATATCTAAGAATCTATTATCCCCAACTCTTATTGTGTCATTTAGAGGAAATACAAGTCAGTGGCTGACCCTCTGCTGCTTTGAATGGGGGCTGGACAAGACTGATGTTGATAGAAAACTGGACTTCAGCCTCAACAGCCTAAATGATGACATATGCTGCAAGATAAGGGTGAAAGCAGATCCACTCACCACTCAAGATCTCTCTTCAGTGAAGTTCTAATGTCTAATGTAAGCTATGAAGCTACTCAAGAGAGAAGGAGAAAGCTAGAGCTCTCACTCCACAGAAGACACCACAGGCTTTGAATCCAGAAGCACACTGCCTTATTTTCTCTTTCCTTCCTTCCTAAATTAGGTCAAAAGTCAATCGAGCAGAAGCTGTGGTTGTGTGTATCCCCTCCTCCCCGTCAGCAACCACAAAAGCAGAGCTTATATGGAAGCACAATAAACTGCTGCACAGAGAAAGAAAAGGAAGATTATTTTATCAGAAGGGTAATACACAGTGAGGTACAATACACTTGGAGTTATACTGGGAGCAGGGAGGTGAAAGATGGCACTTCAGGACTCATTGATTTCATCTGTGTACAATGCGACTTGCTAACATGAAGATAAAATGTATCTCAATTTTCTGTGAAGTAACTGGTTACAATTAACACCTAACGAAAAAAAATTACTATCTACAACACAAATCAAATATTTATCAGTGAAACTATGGAGGCTGGACAGGGAGAAAAAAATCAGTTCCATTTTCTAAGCTATAATTTAACTTCTTTAAAGTGTAATGTTATCTTCTAAACATACTGTTCTCAAAGCATTGTTTGCATTATGTTATTATTCTTTTCAGTAATAGTGGGGCTATCTCAATACCTCACTCCTTTGGAATTCCCAATTTTCCTTATGTGAATACACCTGTACCTCCTCTATCTGGCCTATCTCAAATTTATAAGGCCCAGACTACAGTCCACATAAGCCTAACATTACCTGCTATTCCCTAGGAGCAGCCTGTGCTCATACAAAGCTCGCCTGGCTCATTACTCAGGCTAGCCCCCTGCAAATGCTTCCTTCACTCCTTCACTACCCAACCAGCTCTCAGCACTGCTGACCACAACCCTCCACCCCCTTCCAGAATTTCCACATAGAAGGTACCACCAGAACCCCCACCAGAGTATTCCTGATTCCAGAGCCTCTCTGCTGCAGAGAAACACTCCATAATGCCTCATTTCTTTCAGTTGATTCATGCTGTCCTTTATTCGCAAACTCTTCCTCTCCTTGCGTCCAGATACAGTATCAATGATGTCCCTAAGACATCATCCTCCATGATGGCAACACCAAGTGCTGTTGATCATTTCCTATCTAGATTATATATCGTATACAGGTCACATTTTTCTTCTGCTCAATCCCCTTAGCCATTTTATTTGACATAGCCCCTAAACTCTTTGCAGCACTGGCAAAAATGAGAGAACTTTTCCAGGTGTTTGTCATGTATATCTATGATGCAAACCAATTCCATAACAGTGGCCCTACTCCAAAGAGATGGGAAAACACTCCTTTAGATTATTTCAATAATACTTGAATAACATTCTAGAAACTCCACAAGGCTATCTAATGAGGCTACAGATGCTTTTCGAATCACTGATTATATTTAAGTATTTCTTTTAAACCAAGTAGAGCATTTTGCAACATACATTGTTCCACCTACCCAAAAAGGGCCCCTTTCTTTCTACCTAGATATCTCCCAAAGCTGCACTATGAAATGTTTGTCCAACCAAAGGAGAATGAGAAAGACTGCGCATATGCGTAACCACGCATTAGTTCCTGCACTAGGTAAAGTGAGAGAATAACATGTTGGCAGCTGATAAAATAATGACAGGTTTTATTTTGCCAATTTAACCAATGCTATTGGCAATAAAAAGCACTATAGGTAATAATGATACACACATTGCTTCATTCCCCCTCAAGTTTCTTACCTCACAGCACTAACTTTCATTATCATGTGACCCAGACCAGGTAAGTATTGACATCAGCTATGTCCCATCTACCCTGTCAGTACATCCCTGTAGATATATCTACGTGCTTTCATTCCTTTGTACTCAGAGTGATCATTCATGAACACGAACAAATTTGTCTTTCAAAATACGCTAAAAAGTTTGCGACTTTGTCTCCTCGTGTAAAAACTGTCTGAGTCACAGAGAGATCCAAGCCCTCTCTTTTACTGCTTCTTCAAATCTTCTGACAGCCAACTTTTTGTTTCATATTTGTACAGCTTCTAGCACAGTGGGGTGCCATTTCATGATTCGTATTCATGTTATGGCTTCCTGCAAGCAAAAAGCTTCCCAAATCTCTGTGTTGTTACTTAAGGGAGAAACTAACGTCATCCCAAATTAAAGAAAGATCCAGTCAAATATTTTCAAAAAGAATAAAACCTCTGATTACGGAAAAAGCGTGTGTTTATACACTGTATATGCATACATAAATACATACCCCGTTCCAAGTTAGCAACCTGCACCTGGAAATTTAAGTAATACTTGAGTAGTACATTTTAAAAGATATTTACAGTTAATATATTAGTGGATATACTGCAACATTGCCTGGTTCTATGTGTTCACAAAGTGGAGCTGAAGACAGACCAGCCTTAGGCACAATAACGAATATTTGGGGGTATATTTGTCTCAAAAGAGGTCAAATAAGTGGAATTCCAGAGAAATAAAAAGCAGCTTTAACCATCCAAATAACAGATATTTGTGTTACAGTATGTTTAACTTCATTCTTCCTGGACAGAAAAGCATAGATTCAATAGTATAGAACTCAGTGACCATCACAACTGCCTGCCATTAACTTGTTATACGCGAGAGAGAAATGAATAAAAACAGTGAAAGGGAGAAATATGTGTATTTTAATAATACCAGTAACAGCTAACGCCTTTCATTTGGCATTTAACAGTCAACTTGTACTGTGCAGGGGCTGTATATTGCCAATACTGTACATGGGCTTGCTGAGTGATAACTGGATCTTTTCTACTGTCTTTTTCCCTTTATCAAGTACAGCATACGATATGGTTTAAAAACAATCTCAAATGTTTAAGCTGAACACTGTAAAGATTGCAAGAAGTGAAAGGGTAC
Organism: Tapera naevia; assembly: GCA_033556795.1. NCBI lineage: Eukaryota > Metazoa > Chordata > Aves > Cuculiformes > Neomorphidae > Tapera > Tapera naevia. The sequence goes on along the minus strand of JAUMJJ010000034.1, from coordinate 9,964,543 downwards.
ACAACAACAAAAATCCTTGCTTAATAGTGTTTGGTTAGCGGATGTCCCCACTGTGTGCTTTCAGCCCATGGCTATACTGCCACACAACTTTCAACACTGGATGCAAGAAGTGAGGTAATCTGCAATAGTCCCTTGTCACCTGAGAAAGACAACTGATATCTTCAAAGCATCTCAATGGCTCAGAAGCCTAAGTTAACTGGCAGTCAATCAGAATTTAGCACACTTCAAAAACAAATCAAGTCAGCAGCTATCATCAGGTCTGGCTCTTGAACATAGGTTTTGAGTTGAGTCTAAGGCAGAGAAGCCTGCCCTATGCACATTTTCATTTCTCTGTTTAAAGCAGATTTTTGAAAGTGCTCACTGTTACATCTGTATACATTAAAAATAAGGCACAGCAGCTCCAGGCCCAACATTCAGGTCTGCTGCTACGTCATCCTCTGCTCCCTTTGGAGCTCTCATGCAGAGCTACTTTCCACAGCACCAGAGTGGTGCTGTTTGACTTTGATTTATAAATGAATTATTATCATGAAATCATCAATTCTATTTAAACCTCTGAGAAAGATACGGTTGGAGTAACAAAAAATTGCTCTGAAAAACAAGCAATTACGGTTAGGTTCACTGAATATTGGCCTTAGCAATCCAGCTGATTATAGAAAGTTAATGATCTAAAAAGTAATGAAGAAATAAAGAATTAAATCCTTTAAATTTGTGTGAAAGACTCCAAGAGGAATTTTACAGTGATTTTCACTGCATATTTTATTAGATATATGATATTTTATTCATGGATAAAGCAAATACAACAATTAGGAATAATTAGCATTTCAGCACAGAGTGTTATCTAACAGGTTAAAATACATATATAATTCTTCATTTAATTCTGTATCTTCACATTTTCCCCTTTCTGGTACAGAACTTTTACATTTAGCTTAGCATTTACAAGAACATTGTACAGTTCTCAAAGAAACAGAGAGAACGGGTGGCTCTTGCCTTTGATATCTTATTTTCCTCCCCTCTCTGCATTTTTACTCATTCTCTTTTTCAATTTCCTCTAGACCATAACTTGTGAGATAAATGCAATATAACTTTCAGGAAACTTTTTGCTTTTCATCTTTTTTCCTCACCTTACTTCTACCCACCCATTCCAGAACTAATGTGTGGAAAGCAAACCTACTTTAAATGTAACGCTGCAGATACCCTGACTGAGAGGGCTGTCAGGCATTGGAATAGCTGCCCAAGGAGGTGGTTGAGTTGCCATCCCTGGAGGCATTTAAAAGGCAGGTAGATGAGTTTCTTAGGGATATGGTTTAGGAAGGTGATAGGTATTGTTGGACTTGATGATTTCAGAGGTCTTTTCCAACCTTATGATTCTATGATTCATCAGTTTACAGTTAACTGAAACTAAAGTATTTGTCTCTGTACCACCTCGTCCACTACAACTTTAATACTACAGAGCAATATATTGTACTTATCACATTATCCTTTCTCATTACGTGTCACTTTTTATGTCGGCTACTTTTTTAATGCAACACTTAGAGATCAAGAACATCCCTTCCTTGAGCTGGTGTGGTTACCCACACCAAAGCAGGAGCAAGTCTCTCCAGCTGAAGTGCACTCTGTGGTACAATACAGAATACAAAATACACTGCATTAAGTCTATTATCACTGAAACTAGGATATAAATCTTGAACTTTACAAAATTACAGCACTCCACAATTTGAAGCCCATTCTCTTGCCAAGTTTCATAACTGTCATCCAAACGCCAGAACATTTCATCTACTAACCTTCAATTTCAGCCTGTGTCCTCCTGCTACACAGACTAGTGGTAACTCTCTAAGTCACAAAACCCATTATTAATTATAGTAGTTGGAGACATATGAGAATCTTTCCTTTACTCCATTATCTCTCACATAAGTGCTCAGCCAACAATAACCAGAAAGCACAGCCTGGCTCCTATAATGAAGATAGCAAAGGAAATCACAGTGCTGGTGCTCCTGGGAAGAGACTGAAGTACTGAAAAATATCACGACAGCCACCTTTTCCTCACCCATTCTTCCACTAGGTGCTTCCATTATAGCAGGATACAACAGCACATCCTCTTCCTCCCATGCTGCTTCATCTGTGCAAGCCAGCTAAAATCCGTGCCCAAAGATTCTGCCCAGGTTTTCATTACCTGGTGTTGAGCACAGCGCCACATTTATTAATAAGCATTTAGTACATACTCCATGCCAAGTATCACATTGCACCAGCTCAGTATTGCACCTTCTCCAATACAGTCTTCTCCAATTAGCCTGAATAAGCAACAAAGTTATGGTCAACATTACTCTAAAAAAGGCCAGTATAGCCTATTTGGTTAACTACTGCAAGCAACTACTTGCTAATGGACATAGCAGCCGATGCAGGAAGACAAAATAACATCAGAGAAGTACAAAAAAGAACACCTACATCCAAGAAGCCTAGTAGGAAGCTAGTTAGCCAGTCAGACTAGGTTACAAAATGCCCAAGAGAAACATGACCTTTCATGTCCAGTTCCCAGCCACTGTGACAGTTTGCCAGCAATCTGTGTGTTACACTTTGCTGTTGGGCTGTGACAGCCGTACTTGCCTTGTGGCACTTCTAGACAGTACAATATGAATACATCTGGGGCTCTCAGAGATGGGTGTTAGCGCACTGGAGCCATGAACTGGACAGTAAGGCCTATAGGATGCACATGTGTGGAGCCATCCAGGTTTTGATAGATATGCCAAGCCTGCCTCTGAAATCAAAGTTTTCTTCCAGTTTAACCAGCTTCCATAATAACTTATTCTTTCTGGTATTCGAATTTAATTTTAACAAACAAACTAATAAACAAACAACAGTGACATCTGACTTTGTAGGTACAGAAAGTTATCCTAGTTTGCTTTATTGCTAGTGTATCACCTGAAGTCAACATTTTGCACAAACCAAGCTATCCTGTATAATACCTACTTGCATAACAAGTTCTGAGTTTGATTATTTTCTCATATTTTCTCAAATACAGATAATTTTATGAACATTGTTTCATTTTAGCAACAGTAATTCTCTGTATCTAATAAGTTTTTTTAACACTGAAGATATAAAACAAAAACTATGTTTGGAGAGTGTGTAGATGAAGAGAGTTTTACCATGCTGACGTGTGTGATTCAGGTAATCAGGAAATTTAACTGGAAACTGACAGCGAAATAGAACTACTCTTTTAATAGAGACTATTTTTAAAACCATTGTTAGCATGCTAAGAAAAAAAAAAAATCAAGCAACAGAGTAGCAGCAACAAAGAGTAAAAATACAAACCTCAAAAGGCAAAAGCCTCCAATAAATTTCAGCAAAAAGCAGACTGTCATTGCAAGTTATAGATAGCTATATATCAACTGGAAGAAAATGATGTAAGTTCAAGTCTATATCTAGGGAGTAACCTAATGGCTTACAAAAGTCATCTCCTGCCAATACTACTTGCTTTACAGAGCCAGGGAGTAGAAGAGAACCATACTTAATGCCTTTGTTCATTAAGTTAAATGAACCTTAGTTGGTAGGTTTATGTAGTCACAGTCTTAAAAGATTTTTCTCCAGTGTGTTTTTTCAAAGACGTCATTGTGAGAATAAAGACTCTGTGCATCCATAAGCAGTCATTTGGAAGCATGTGACAGCAGTGATTACCATGTCAGGACACTCCTTGAAAATGGGTGGTTGGGGTTTTTTCTTCTGTATTTATCAAGGACAAAGAACTAAGAATTATTTAAGAACATAGAAAGAAGATGCCTGCAATCTACAGGCTCAATTTAAAATCTTCTGAAGTCAACTAAACCACTCACCTGGATTATGACAGACTCTGTATCAGGCCCTGGTGATCACTAAGAAACACTCCAGAACGCAGTGACACCTAATGGCAAGCACACCTTTGGAGGATAGCAAGTGTATCCTATGGCATGAAAAATTATCACTCTTCAGCTGCAGAGTCACTAGCACCAAAACATTCCAGGTACTGAAATACTATCACAAATCTAAGCACCTGAGAGGGAGTTTAAGAAATAGTGCACATACACAGAGCATGTCACACTCGCTGTGCATTTAAACAGAACATAGTTACTAATAAAACCTACCGGCTGCTAAGCCACAGCATGCTGTATTCCAGTCTCCATCAGCTTGTGTGTTTAAAATAAGCAACTGACCTTGGCACATTCTAGAGCCGGGAAAACAGAGACCTGAGCACCCATCTGTAAACACCAGAAGCCCATAGAGATTTGTTTTTAATAAATCTGTTCTGCTTGCTTGTCCTGCGCTTTATAAAATGTATGTGAGAATACTGTAATGAACAGTTAGTGACGTACACCACGTACCACTCAATGAGGCTTTACCAATAAAACAGCACATTAGATTCCTATTACCAATGCACAACACAATACAAGCCAAGCTACAACGTAGTACAACAGTTTACAAGATCAAATGTGGACATGCATATCACCAAGCTAGATGACTCCCTTTCCCTTAAAAAAAAAATTTACATTTTAAGGGCAATACCAAAGCATGAACCAAAACTCAGAACCAACCAACAATAAGAACTTGTCTAACACAAAGAATGCAGCAGTCCTGGCCTGCAAAGTCTAAAAGCTGAGAGGAATACAGGAAGAGCAGATCTAGTTTTCTGTTTTAGAAAAAAATATAGTGTATATATATATATATATATATAAAAAGCCCATGCATAAATGCATCTAAAAGCACATATAAGGTACATTTATTATAGATTATATATATTTCTGAACCTGCGACTTCTTAAAATAAAAAAAGCTAAAGGCAGTATGCAACTGACTGTGTATGGCTTAAGCCTGAATTATTGCTACGTGCTGCTGCATTTAAGCCTTTGAAAATACTTTAGTTGTATTTTTTCAGCAAAAAACTTTTGTACCACAGTATGTGACCACTGCCCTAGATGATTTTCCTGCATACTCAATCTAATACACACATTTGCATACATTTCTATATGCGCGATAGGACATCCATATGCACATAAACATGTATTACTATGTACATGTCAAGGAAAAAAAATAATACAAAGTACAAAATATAAAAGCATGAGACCAACAACTATAAAAAAAACAAAGCACACACAATTTATGTAGTTGACAAGGAATGCCACTTAATCCCTGCTTAATTAAAGCACTGTTCTAAACTCCTGTTTAGGGAGTGAGGAGTGTAGGACGACTGATGTATGAAGAAAATATCAGGCAGCGTGGCTAATCTCAAAGACTTTGGAGTTTTCAAGCTACATAAATCAGAGCAACTTTTTGAATAGCCTCATAAAACACAAAATAATTGCCATTCCACTCACGACTTTCAGATTCTTCCTACAGCATACAGATCATTAGGAAACTTCTAAGCAATCAAGTAATGTGGGACTGATGAAATTACTCAATCAATGCATGGACTGAGAGAAGCAGTATAATACAGAATAGCACAGTTTTAACATGGTAACCCTACCCCTTTCTTTTTTATACAGGGGAAAGGAAAATTACAGTGGAGTCGATTCATTTCAACATTTTCATGAGAGTGCTTAATGTAGTCTTTCTGAACTGCCAGTTCCTATTTATAACAGTACGGCAGCAGAAACATACAGACTATAAGCAGCCCTATCAATGTTTAAAATATGACACAGGAAAAAGTTTATTTTTAAATGTACACATCTACATACACACCGACCTGCACTAATGATCTAATGCAGCAGCTACACCATTCAGAAGACAGAAATATGAAAAAGTGCATCACAGATAAATTCCAGTCACCATAGCCCTCCCACTGCCATCACAAACTCATTAATCTCTACTCACTGAATTCTAATATTTTTATGACTCTCTAAGAGACGGTTGATAACATACTTTGATACAGAAAACATCCCTTTACAGGAAACACATCAAATAATATGTAGGCAAACAAGATAGTGCATCATACTGAAAAAGTACATGCTATCAGAAAAAAAGGTATGCACAGGTAACATGCTGTTTCTTATGATCACTTGTCCCTCCCAAACATGGGAAAATATTTACCACTTGAATATCTTAACGCTGTAGTATGAGAAAAAGGCAGCAGTGCTACCTCTGGTAGTATTGCTTTTCCCCTGAACGAAGCATTTTGGGTTTTTTTTTGGCTTTATAAATTCATAGTCCATAGAGAGTACTCTATGAATGCTTTTGCTAACTCATATAAATAAGTGCAGGTTATCATTTATGTCTAAATATTTTACACGTAAATTTACTCAGTATAAGTGGAAGAAAACAAAAGCAGGTCAGAACATCCAGGTCACAAAATACAGTAGTGTTACTAGGGGCCAAATTTTCATCTGCAAGCTGTACAAGTTGGAATATTTAGCTGTCGACCCATTAGTGTTAAAATAGTTCTAATCTCAGGTCATTTATTTTCAGTGTATTCATTTTAGTAGATTTAAAGCTCTGTATAACAATTATCAGTTTGCCATTTTCATGGCAACATAAACCCGTCTATAAAAAGAGATAATCTTCCTGTCAACTGTACTAATTGTCTCTCAAGACAAATTAATTGTGTGAGAAGGAACGACTTTTATTTTGGTTTGGTTTTTTTTTGCTTTCAATGAGGATTTACTATGGGATGCATCTAATCGCTAATAGCTTTATAAAAAACATTAGTAGTTAAAAGTGTTGCACCGATCGTACATAAACAAGTGAAAGAAACGAAATTATCATTAACACGAAGAGAGAAAAGCTGTCATCTCCCTTGATGCTATTGGAAAGGCATACAGCTCATCCAGCAACGTTCTGTTCGCCAGGAGGATGGGAGACAGGGGATTGCAAAGAAACTCGTGTGCTACACAGTTACAATTTTCCTCAAAATCCTAAGATTTGATCGGCTTGTTACAAGCTGCTAAAAAAGAAATCGTAAGGCGTAACCGTCTCCTAGCGTCACTTTAACATTTTACAACTGGGAAGGACTAGGAAAAAAAAAAAAAAAAGTCCTTCTCCCTTTAAAAGGAGGGCAATAAAGCACTGCTTCCCTCATGCACTGTTTGATGCTCCAGTCGCACACAGCTATAACGCCTGACCCCTATAAAGTTGCGGTACCTAAGGGGAGCAGTAGCCCCTGGGCAACCGCGGTGGGGGGAGCACACGGCGGGATGGCGCATCAGTGTCCCGCAGGAAATCTATTGACGGTCGGGCTTTCCAAAGGTTCTTCCCGCATCCCCTTTTCACTGAAACCCTCTACGGATTGCCACGACAGACACCGGCAGACATATTTATAAAGCCAAACCCCGGGGGAGAGCGGTGGCTGCCCCACGGCCGGCGCCGGCACCTCCCGGGGGACCTCCCCAAACCCCTGCCCCTAAATGCCCCTTCCTCGGGGCAACGCGGCGCTGCCCCCCCCCCTCCCCCCCCCCCCCCCCCCCCGCCTCTCCCTCCCCCCCGGCCGCCCCCGCGTTCCCAGGCTCTCCCGCTCCGCCTGCGTGCGGTGCCTGCAGATGGGCGAGCGACCGCGGGGGAAGCGCCCTCCTCTCCTCCTCTTTCCCCGCGCATCCCCGCCCGGCTCAGGGGGCGACCCCGCTCCCGCCAGCTGCGGGAACAGGGATGCTCCAGCCGAGAGGGATAACGGACAGAGAGGGTAGACGGGCGACAGAGAGGGGGAAGCCCGGCGCCCGCTCCCCAGCTGGGAGCGCCAGGCAGCTCCGTGCACGGGCATTACCCGAGCTGCCCCGCCGCGGCCGGGAGGGGGGGCCCCGCCGCCGCTGCCCCCCTGCACCCGCGGAGGCCACGACCCTTCCTCGGCGCCGCGGCCCCTTGAGGCTCTCGGGGAAGGGGGTCGCGGGGCATTGGGAGCCCCCTGCTCCTGCGCGCGCCCGCCCGCGGGAGGGGGAGCGCTCACGATGCCAAACCACCTGTTCCGCCGTGGGAGAGGAAAGCGGGATGCGAGGGGGTGCGTGGCTGTCACAGTAGTACGGGAAATAGAGGGAAGCAGCTTGGGGTCCCCCCCGCTTGAGGGCGAGCCCGGGCAGGAGGAAGGCAAGCTGGGGCTGAGGATCTGCGGGGAGGCACCGGGGAAGTGCCCGAGCCCTGGGCCCCCCGAGAGCATAAGCCGCGCAAAACCTCAAGATCTAAAGCACACACACAGCCCGCCGACAAGAAACCTTCACACAGAGTGGGTAGAGAGAAACGAGGACGCCCAAGATCCTGATAGAAAGCAATTCTAAGAGGGGAACAAACAAAAATGAGCAAGCAAGTAAAGGCTAAAAGAGAACGGGAACTGCGCGGGGAGGGGGAAGCCTGCCACGAGAGAGAAGCTTGCAAAGGAGAGCTGGAAAAGTGTCCAGCAGCAGCAGCAGACGCAGCACCCCCTTACCGATATGAATGATTGAATCCGCAATCGCCGCTTTCCAGGTTCGAGTCCAACAGACGGACACGACCAGGATGAGGGAGAAAACTTCCATCTCCTCCAGAGGTCCAGGCTTTGTAAGAACAGATTTCTTCGCCAAGCGGTGCCACCGCAGAGGATACAGCGGCGCAGGAAACCCAAGAGTTTGAGGTGCCGCCGGCGGAGCGTGTAAAATCCTGGTGGCTGGCACAGAGCCGCGGCTGGGCAGGGAGAGAGCCCGGGGCTCCGAATGCCTCTCTCCTCGGCGAAACCCCGCGTCACTTCGGGGGGCTCCTGGACAGCACCAGAGTTGCTGGGAGCGCCGGCAGCAAATCCATCCAGCCCGGGCGCCGCCACGGGCAGCAGACGCCTCTGCTGGTCAGACAATCCCCATCCTTCCGCTGGGTCCAAGGATCCGCTCGGTCCCGGCTGCTGCACAGCAACTTCCAACCCACACCACGCACACGCTCACACACACACGCACGCAGACACGCGCACACACAGGCACACAACACAAACCCTCCTGTCCAGAGGAGCCCCAGGAGCCCGCAGCAAACAGCTCGCCTTGGGCGAGGGAGGAGGAGCGGGCAACCCGGAGAGCAGGCGATCCCGCATCCAGCAATGAGAGGAAAAGCCCCCCCGGAGGCCAAAAAACAAAGTGAACTTCAAGGTAATGCAGCTAGTAATGCAGAGATTTCCCCCCCCACCCTTCTCTTAAAAAAAAAATAAAAAAAATAAAAAAATTGCTTCCCACAACTGGAGGGGAAAAAAAAAAAAAAAAAAAAAAAAAAAAGAAAAAAGCAATCTGCGAATCAAGCCCAGGGAGCTGTCTCTGTCGCGCGAGGTAGTGGTTGGACAGGGCAGGAGCGAGAGGAGGAGTGCCCGAAGCAAGGCAGAGGAAATCAGATGATGGTCTGCAGGTTGCCTTTGGAGCTTGCTTTGCTGGTGGGATGCAGAGAGAGCTGGCAGCTCCAGCACCAGCCAGCACGTTGCCTAGAAATGGATCACCTAGGAGAAGGAGAGAGAGCGAGAGATAAGTGCTATCAGCCAGAGAGGGAGAAACAGAGAGAGCGAGCGAGAGCGCTTCTCTCTAATAACCACCTCCTCCCCCTATCTGCAATACAAGGGAGAAGCAAAATAGAGCTCTCATCTCCCTTGAAATCTTCAGCTGGGACTAAGGAAGAGACATAGGCAGGAATGCGTACAGCCTAAAAATACATTGAAGGGAGGGAAAGGCAGAGGGGGACGTCTTTTTGAAGTGTTATGCCCAGCTTAGAAAAAAAAACACCCACCCCATTTATTTAACCTTGTAGCTCCACTGCAGGTATCAAGTTCAAAGCTAGATGGGTACTTTTGCTTCTCGGTCTTTGACAAGTGAGTCAGGGACATTCCTTGAAGGGGAAAAGAAAAAAAAAATTTAAAAGTAAAATCGGGGACACTTGGCCTCAAGGGGAAAATGAAGACCTAAAAATCTATTAATATTATTTTAATTATCTGTGTTCTTGATGGAATTCTCACAATTCTTTAAAGCAATGCATTGTATTTTCTCTTCTCTTTTTAGATAGTGGAGAAGTTTCTATGGGAAAACATTTAGAGTGCACTCTTCAAGCTCCGAGTACTATGAATTCATTAACCGATTAATCCTCAGGCTTCTCATGGTGTAGTTAAATATGTTATCCCCATTACACAGATGGAGAATTGCGTAGAGAGGTTAAGTATGTTCCTCTAAAGTGGTCTAAATCCTCACTTTATGTCTTATTATACTTTCTTCTAACTTCAATTTTTTTAGTTACACTAGAGACAGAATGCAGGAGTCAAAAAGTTGGTCCAGCACAGTGGTTTTATCCAAAACTCACATAAACCGTTGAAAAGACCTTGTAGTAGAGGTTGATCAACCTCTTTTCTTCAGAAAGAACCTTTTTTTTGAAGGCATCTCTTTAGCTATAGCCCTTAGATTAAGTTCACCATATGGGACATGCATATGTCTTCTTCCAACCATGAGACTAGTTAGCAAGTACACTTATATACCTACAAAATCTGATGATTTAATTCAAGAATAAATAAGATTTTTAAGAAAATACAAACTAAATCAGTGTTAAGGAGCAAGATAATTGAATTTATAAAAAAAAAAAACAACAGTAGCAATTTCTACTTTACAGCTGGTAGCATTCAAAAGGCTTCAAGCCAGATCTAAAGCATAAGTCAGGGCTTATCTTTTCACTAGCTAGAATGAGCTTTCTCTCTTGTAAGAGCTGTAACAAATCACAACTAAAATTGACTTTAAAAGAAAAAAGACAAGGTATATAAAGAGAACAAAAAATAATGATCAATGTGAAGCAAAAGTCTCACAAATTGTCAGTCATGTGCTGCATTTGTCCATATCTTCTGTGCGTGTCACAGATCTGTTGTCAATAAAAGTAAAAAAAAAAAATAAATTCTATAAATAATGGTTTATTTACAGTGTCAGTGAGTGTAATGAGCACTAGTTTTACAAGCAATAAATTCAAATTTATCTGAGAAACTTTTTGAGCTGCTTGAGTCATTATTGCTTCTCCACAAAAGAATAGAGTTCATAAGAAATGTTAATTCACTTCTTTGGGGGGCATGTCAGAGCAGTACTCCTTAATAATGTACAATGCACACTAGGCAGAATAGCAAATGTAATGGAAAAATTTGGAAAATTATAACTTTTTAATTCTCAGTTTAGATAATACTAAGAATGGTGAGACCTTATCTAGAAATCAACTATCCCTCTTTAAAGCCTCCAGTAACCTGAATTGGACACACTAAATGGACATTTTCACTTAATTACATAGACATGCTTTACAGGACAGAAGGCACAGCCAAGAGTTTGTAGCTCACAAATACCCTCTAACTAATACAAAAAGCTTTTTGAGTATGGCTCTGAAAATTAATTCCAGTGGTAAGGAACACTGCTTGAAAATTTGAGAGTAATGAATGAGACTGAAGTTAAAAAGTAAATTCAAATAAACTTACTTCAAATGATGAATACATTATTGACTTAATAGTCACCTGCTGCAGAGATAAAATCATTTGCACTTCCTCACTTTCATTCTCTCCAGTTCTTCAAGCAAAAAACAGTGTCATCCATTTAAAAAGACTGAAAAATCTTATGCTATGTACCAGAGAAAAAAGTTGAAAAAATGTAATGGTCTTGTCTATTCAATATATGCAAAAGATTTGCAAAAAGTTAAAGTTAGAGGTGGAAAAAAAAGAAATTAATTCAACAGTTACTGATATTGTGAAAATATTATCCAAAAAAAAAACCCCAACCACAACTAATAATCAGACCTGCACGAATGTAGACCTCTAATAAACCGTGAGTGCTATTCTCAGGACTTTAGCGACTGCTGCCTCAGGCGCTTTGGAAACTAAGTCCTGCAGGTTCAGTCACACTGCTTTTGCTTCACTATAATTTCTCTCTCAGAACGTCCTCAGTTGCATCAACATCATTTCAGCTTCACCATTAGCGTCCATGGGAGAAGAACCACCATCAACCAACTAACGTTTCTAAAAACAGAACAGGGAGCAGTTGTCTTCTTTCTAGTAGTCTAACTGAAATGTGGTTAATGGTTGATGTACCTTATGTTTCTACTGATCAGCTATTAGAGTGTTACACATTAGTGCAACCCCTAGAGGAGGCAAAGAAAGCAGGTGATGTAAAATACATGTATCAGTGGGGGAAAAGTGTCTGTCTAACCTTTCTTTCCTCACACCCACACACAGAATTCCACTACCTTAACCAAGTCAGCTTTGGATCTGAACTATCTACAGAGGAAAGATTGCTAAATATAAAATTCTCACATGCCTTTCATTCAACTAAAGTCTGAATTTTGACAACCCAGTGCCCCATTTCCCATCTGCTTGGCCATTCAAACAGATCTGACCATGCAGAGGTCAACTTTTAATTTGTGTAATTCTAAGTCTCAGAAGGTCCTTCAGGTAATTGAAGAAGTTAACAGCAATAAAAAAGTCTCACTTAAAACCTTCGGTGTTGGGAGGTAAACAGGATAGCTAAGCCTTACAATGACAGACCTAAAGTACATAGCAGTTATTTACAATTCGCACACAGGAACATTAAAAACACATTTTTCACATTAGAATTCAATGTTTTCTATTCAAATGTATTGATTAAACTTGCAAAAAGCTTAGATGAGAGGAAATGAGATTACACCTTATGGTAGCCCGCTGGTCTATTAGCTCCAACACCTTTTTTTGTTAAGGCCTATAAGTTATTACTTCACAAAGGAAAAAACCCAGCATATACCCATCCCACTATGCACTGTGGTAAAGTGAGATAGGAGAAATTCCTTCCTGACCCTACCAAGCCATCATTTCCTATCTTGAAGTTTGATATTCAGTTACTATTTTTATAACTATGCAAGCTAAGATGAAGTAATGTTAACAGTCCTAAAAATAAATCAAATAAAAAAGGGGGAAAGCAAACCTAGAAGCATTAAATTTGGTACCCTTCTTTAACAGTGATTTCCAGCAGTGCCAACTGGCTGTGAAAAACAACATTTCTTTTACTTGGTTCTAACTTACTTTCCTCTCTTTCATAAGATAGTTCAAAATTATTGCATTAAGGGGTGGGATTGAAAATAAGAATTGATCATCTGTAACAGGAGAGAACCATCAATCACAAATACCTAGCAATCTTACCCAAAGTGTTGTTGTCACCATCTAAACATCAAAGAAAGGCCAGGAAGGCCCACTTACTATTGCTAAAATTTGTTTTTATTTCTGGACATAAATATAATAATTATATAAAATATAATTTGTTTACATTTTTTCTGCAGCTATTTCTCCTTCTTCTGAGTCTTTGTGGGTCATTTTTTAATGATTGCTGCTGACACGGGAAAATCAACTGTTATTCTGTGAATCTCCATATTTCTTTCATAGCTATAGGGAAGAATGTGCTTTTTTTATCTCTTCAGAAGATATTTGGATGCTTGTCACCAAATAGTAATTTTATAGATGAAATACAGAACCCTGTAACACCCTGGGTACTACAACTTTCAAAATATAATACATATTTGGCAATTGTATCAGCATAGGGAGCACCTTGCAGAGAACCATTTCACTGGGCACAGGACCTCCCTGTAAGGATGCTTTCTCAAATCATACCCTAATTACATGTGATGAGGAAATAAAAATTATGATTAATATTAATTCTTATGACTTGTGATTATCATAATGTATGTTGTGAGATGACCTGCCCAACTTTAAAACTTGGTCTACTCAAGTAGGACAACCAGCTATTGTCTCTGAATACCTAATTTACATAGAGAACCTGTTCTATTTGATGGGGCTTTTTCAATCTAAACAACACTGTTTTCCCCGTTCTAAAAGACACAAATTGACAAATATCCCTCACATTGCATTGCTATATTTTTTTTCAAAAAAAATGCATTTTTAAAGGGCTGATATAAAATAACTGACTGACAGAACTACCAAGAGAACATGTGCCATGACCAAATGTTGCTCTGCCACTGAGCTGATGCCCAAACTCAAGGAAACCACCAGCTCTAGGAGGTTACTTCAGCTGACAGATCTACTCAGTCTTTGCTTTACCTGGCAGAGCTTCAAACAAGAAGTCATCTGGGAGGGCTTTAGTTAAGAGGACATCTGTCCATTAGGAAATAGACTTGCTTCAGTGACCGCCAAATAACCTTTAAATGAAAGCTTTAGCCTACTGCCAACTTTAAGGTTATTCTCTGTATAATGGAAAAGGTCCAGGTTAATTGGACCATTTGAATTCTAAGTAGTGGCCCAGATATTAACTCCATCTGTCCTGTCATGCTTTGAGTGAAACAGGCATGCTTGGGCCATTGTTACCACTTGTGAATAATGGCGATAATCTGGCCTACTTAATGGATTAATTTGTGAACTAAATTAGTTCACTTTTTAAAATGCAAAGTATTAACATAATTCTTCCAGATTCCTTCACTCTGTTTGTCCATAGCTTAAACATATGAATGTGTGTTTATCTGCAAGACAGTGTGTGCATGTGCACATGCAGATAGATAAATAGATACAAGGTAAGTCTGTTTTGCCATTATACGAATAAACTGAGCATTAAATATTTACTACATTTCAACAGACAGTGCGTGTTGAGGCTTTGAATATCTTTTCACAATGTCACAAATACCAAACCAGAATCAAGAGTTAGTCTACTGGGTAGAAAAAATTAAAAAAAAAACCCTAAAATTTGCAGTACATGGCAAGGCTTTCAAAGCTTTTGTTTTGTTTGTAGGTTTTTGTTTTAAATTACACTGGTTTTGAGTTTAGTTGAGAGCTACACAAAACTTAGTCATTATGAAGAAAATTCAACACTTAGAGCAACCAGAATTATTAGAGTGAATTAGCAGAGACTTATAGTGAGTTAGAATTATTTTGCTTCCCTTTAAACTTGTAAGTCTCCCGTGTTGCCCTATTTTGAACCTTGCTTGGAATCTGTTATGTTACTGGAGGGAGGACACAGTTCCTCATAGCACTTAGACTTTTGGGCATGATCTGAACATAAAAAACAAACTTGAGAAAACAAATCAGAAGGAAAAATTATGTCAAGTCATTCCTTTCATTGGCACAGGAGAGAATGCTGTGCTCCAAGATTTCTAGGTATGTAACATCTCTTCAATTTTACCTAGGCTGAAAGAAAAACAGGGAATAAATTCTCCATTCTCTCGCTTTATCTACCCAATGATAAATGATAAATATCAAGTCAAGTTCTTCTAATGCCAAATCCTACTCTGTCTCTAAGTACCTAGCTAGTCACCCTCCGCCTCTGAGAATCTCTCTCAAACTTTCTCTTACTTAGCACTTTGCAGAGTTGTTTTCTCCTCTAGGATTTTCCTTTCCTGGTTCCTCCTGAAGATGCCTTACCATACCATCAACACTGTACATGTACAGTTTCACTCTTGTCTTGCTGGCACTCCATGTCTTTCTAATATTCCTCCTCCTATTATTCACCACATTTCACAATCACAAAACTTGCTGCTGTCTTACCTTTGCCCTTTCTTTCCTTTCCCTTCAGAGCTACAGAAGGGTGAGAGAGATGCAAGACACTTTCTGCCAAGGCCAACTCACAATTATGCCAGGTGAAAAGCAAGTCACAAAAGGTGGAGAAAGCCAGAAAGGAAAGCAAGAGACACAGAGAGTCTTCTGGCAATTGCAGCCACAGCTAGAGTTTCTACCTATTGATCTTCTATTGGCAGCAAGAGTTATCACTTCAGCAAGTGCTCAAGCAAGAACTTTGGTAGGGTATGAATGACAAATGTAGAGACAGCACTCTTAGCAACTGGTTAGACACATGCATGTTTTCTGTCTGCTGTCTGTCCATCTCACTCCTAGCTCCTCTCCGGGTAACTGTTAATGACTTGACTCATTTTAGCCACAGGTTCAGGCTATAATATAATATAACATAACCAGAACAAGAGCTCCTTGTGTTCTGTGGAGATGCCACCAAACTAAATACCCCAGTCACTGGGGAAGGCATGCACAGAGAAGTCATCAGGAAGGCTGGAAAACTAGTTTTGAGAACATGACGTGTTATTGTGGAAAGGACTGTAGAAAAGCTTTGAAGAAAGACAGACAACAGAGTGGTGGCAGAACACAGTGGAGTCACTGTACAGATCCAAGTAGCTCTTCATGTAACTTTTAGTGTCACAGAGCTGAAGGACTCAGACTGTTCTGGATAGTATATGGAGTAATAGAGCCAACCAAGGGCCAGCAATTTTAACAGATCTTATTCGATGCCTTCGCTGCTGCTGAGAAGAGATGAGGGAGTTTCAACTGTTACAGTAAAAGGAAGGCCAGTCAGAAGTCATCACTGAACCAGAAATACCACATGCTATCTGTTTCCTTCATGTCATGCAAAACCAGAATCAACTCATTCTTCACTTCTGTGGGTGGTTGAAGAGATAGCTGGAAAAGCTTAATATTGGAAAACAGAATTATTGTTGCTTTGTGAGCTCGTGGTTTAAGCAGTGGAAAAAACAGCACATTAGATTCTTTCACCCATTTGGAAAAGTTAGCAGGAAGCCTGTTAAATTTGGTGGTTTAACAAAAACATGACTCAATTATTTGTAAAAGACAAATAGTGCAGGCATTGCTAGTTATTTAGCACTGTAGTTAAGCTGCAACCTGCAAAGCTATACATATTAGTCTATTGCATCTTTATTTAGTAGTAATCATGAGTGTTGCATTGGGACTTCTAGCAATACCAAGATTTCACTGTGGCAGATACAGCACAAAATGCATAGCAAAATAGTCCTCACCACAAATACAATACACCATGATTACACAAGAAAAACAAGAGTTAGGAAGGCAAACAATAAAGTCAAGTGTATTCCAAAGTTTGTCATAAAATCCGGACCAGAATTTGGATTTCTCAAGTTGCAATATGGGAAGCTTCCCACAAAAAATATCCACTGTCTTTCCTGGATGCCTTTTAACACCATGTGGTCTCATTTGAGCAGAGGCAGCAACATGAGAAAAACTACTTTTTCCTATGAACTTACGTGTTTTAGTATCAGGATCCCAAAAAACATTTGATAAGTTGATATAGCACATGATTTGAACTATGGTGTGTGCGACTTTCTGCATGTGGCTTTAAAAAAAGTCTCAGTACAAAATAAATCTCATGTCATGCCTAAGATTTGCTCTCCAATACAATTATTTGTGCTAGGTTTTCTCAACAAATCAGAAGTTAACCAAATAAAGACCCAGGTAGAGAAAGATAACTATATGGGAAGAGTCAAATAATTCTTCATGCTAGAAGGCACTATTGGTCATGACACAGTTGAATATTAGTATGTTTACTAGTCTCTGAAAGAGTTCATATGCCCTTCATCTAGGAGAGAAATATGTTTGCATATCTAAAAGTCTTTAACCATTCTTTAAGGACACATGTTTCCACACTGTTATTTTCAGCAAGAATTCCTCACCTTTCCTTCATTCGTTTCTCCCCAAAAGAAATACTAAATCAAGGTAGCTGAAATAACCTATTTGAATTTTCTTGCTTTGATGCATTAAACATAATTTCCTTCTCTCTGTGTTTTCATCATAACAAACAGCATCATTATAGTTGACATTTACCTTATTCCACATTATTTCTGTCATAAATAAGAAAGAGCCATTAGATCTGATGACATGGCAAGCCAGAAAATGCCTAACTAACATGATAAATTATTTGTGGTGAATTTTAAGATAATTCAATTTTGTCTGTACAGTGCTTAAAATTAAAATAAACAACCTATTTTTCTCTATTTTTCCCAGTTGTGCCTGGCTCCTGCAAGTACTTTTCACATAATATTTACCCTATAAAACCATCCTGACAGGACTGGGAAGGCCAGACAACCCTGAAGTGCTGCTATTTCAGTGAAGGCCAGTCAGAAAGACTTCGTTTCAAAGAGCCTCTTGAATAAAAACAATTTTAAAAAAAAACAAAACTATAATAGATGGAAAAAAGGAAACACAAAATAACATTATCTTCTTGTTATGACCTACTTTTTGTTGATGCCCACTTCAACTGCCTGGAATTACTAACAAGTGAATTTTTAAAAGAAAAAAGCTACATTTTTTTTTATTTTGACTATGTTAAACCTTTTCTTCACATTAGCAAAGTCATGCTGATAAATTGAAACAATTCCTATCAGCATGACTGCAAAATATATTTTGGCTGCCTCAAGATATCAAGTTCCCCTGCACCATTCTCATCACACACACAAAAAATTCTACGCAATCTGTGTAGTACACTATTACTGTTCTCCATGTTCATTAATCTCTTATCACTTTTCTTCTTTGATGTTTACTTTTCTGGTTCTTTTTTTATCAGCTTAAGTCACAAAAGATAAGCAGATGGTCAGTATACATTTAGGTGACCAGAGAAGTACACAGTATTTCTGTTGAGTGAAATACTGAGAAAAATTTCTCCACCAGGGACAATGAAAAAATGCCCCATTCTCTTGTCTTTTGCCTTTCTCATTTGTGGTCTGTTCTGAAAAGGCAAGCAATAACAGTAACTTACCTCTTTTAAATGTTACTTACATTTACATTGAATTCTTTCTACATCCCAGTAATTATGGGCATAACCAGCCTCCCTCCCCACAAGTTACTCCATAAAACCTCATTTTAATCTTCAGAAAATAAGTTATTGACAGTAATATTGTCCAGATGTAGTGAATGGCTCAATAACATGCAGTACTTCTGTTGGTCATTTGGCTATGGAAAAAGGAGGAAATGTTCGATAAACAGAATGCTTGCATGTTACACTATAAAACATAATTCAAATGCTTAGCAAGCTCTGAAAGAAAAGCTGAGCACTTTATGTATCTTAAAAAACGACCTTCTAATTAGTTCATTAGACAATACTCCAAGTAACGTAACACCGCAAATGCATACAAATTATTCTTGTAGATAAGTGATTACATATTTTCTGACCCTCCTTAAATGCACAAATCCAAACGGACTTCTACTGACATCAGCTTCTTATTTGAAAAGCTGTAAAACAATTTAGCTTGAATATTTCTTATTTAATTGTATACTTCTCTTGGGTATCAAAAGTTCACCATGTTCAGTAAGGCCTACTTCACTGAAGGTCTGCTGTAAATATTGTGTTATTATTTCCCATTTTTTCTCAAATATACAGATATGGCAGCACACTTCCATAGAGTTTTGATCCTTTAATATACATTACTCCTCAAGTAATTACAGGGAAGCATAGTGGAATTGTTTAAGGAGCAAAGGGCAGCTGGTATGTGCACATGGTATGCACATCAGCCTGCGACACTTGACTTGTCCAAGTTAACTGATGAGCTGCAGTTCCAGATTTTAAGCTGCCACTCAAGCAAAGTGAATTTCATACTGACACAGGAAGCAACAACAAGAGGGAAACAATAATTTCATTAAGTCACATTTAAAATATTTTTGACAGGTGTATCTTTGCACAAACTGGAAAGCAGAAAATCACCTCAGGGGTTTAAAACTCTGAAATATCCAGATACTTGTGTATCTTGACTTGATTACCTGACTGCCTTTCAAGTCACCTGAAGTCTCAACTAGGTAAAGACTAAACACATCTGCTCAACTCTGCTTCAGAGAGTTCCAGTGAAATCAGAGATTTTTCCCGTATACAGAAAGCTGAACACAAATACAAGCTTGAAGGACTGAACTTAATTGGTCTGTCAGTTCTCCATCGCAATTTTACTGCTGTTCTTAACAAAATGAAGCATGAAAATGAGTAATCCATAGGAACTACCATGCCTTCTTTTTGGCTGTCAAAGTTAAATGGGAAATATATATATATATATGCATATATGTACTTTAGAAGATGACACATTGTAAGAAACAGTCTTCTACCCCCAACTTTGGGTGAAACTACCAAGCACAATACAAAGCAGAATTCTGTTTTGGGTCTCACTACAAATAGAAAGAAAGAAGCTGCTCATTTGTGAAAGAATGTAACTTTGTAAGGCATTTTCAGACTTGGACTTGAACTTAAATATGATGATTAAAAGGGTTATACAGATGAAATCCAGCAGGCAAAACTGAATTGAAGAATCAAGTAATGAATTAAGCACTTCAGACTAATTAGCTCTGTCTTCTGTCGAGATAGGTATAAAATGAGTATTGTTTCAATATAAAAATCAAATTTCTAGTAGAATGAAATGAGAACTGAATTTCTGGGTCTGCTCAGGGGAGCAGAAAGAAGGAAATTACCTTCCTTATTTGCTAGAAAGCCAGAGAGACATAAAAAGAGAGGAAAAAAAAAGAGGGGGAAAAAAAAAAAGGAGGGGGGGGGGGGGGGATAAAAGAGAGAAAAAGGAATCTCTACGAGCTTATAAAAGCATCCAGAGGAAATAAAACTAGTTTCATACATGGCTATATGATATTTTTTCCAGCATTTTTGACTAACCTTTCATTGTCTACATCCATGTGAAAAACAGCAGAGGACTGTGGATATGGACTGAAGCAGGGGGAGACTTCTATAAGCCCTCTGGGAAATAATGCTAAACTGACTGAGGGATGTGAACTTTGAATCCCAATATCCTGTGGTATACAAAGCAATACAAAGGGACTAATCCAAGAACAGCATACGTTTGAATTTATGGTTGAAATCTTGCCATCTGTTTTTCTTTTTTTAGAAAAAAAATTCTCCAAGTTGAAAGAAAAAATATGCACGATACATTGCTATCCAAAAGAACTAAGCAAATGAACTCAGAAGAAGCAGTATCAACACAGAGTAAGCTTTAAGGTAACCCAATAGGTGGAACTTGAATCTGTGTACATCAGATGAGTCCCTGAATTATTAAGCTATATATAAGGTCTGGCTGAATGATGCTCAGAGCTCTCAGGTCATAGTTCACCGAGAGGGGACATGGCCAGAACGGAAATATTTGCCTTCTCTAGATAACCAAATCACTGACAGGACAGAGGCTTTCATACACACCTAGGAGTGGAACCCAACTCAACAAGGGTTAAAATGCAGTGCCAAGAACTCCGAGTACTCCTTGATAAAGCAATTTGAAAAATGCACCTGAGCTTCTCCTGACAGAGCTCTCCCACTTTCTATAAGTGATCTTGTCTCTCTGCTTAGGCTGTTCTTCCATATGTTTTAATTTGGACCTTCTGCTTCTGCAGTTAATAGCTCTGACCATAGAAGTGACAGTTATGCCGAGATGTCCTCTTTTTTTTTCCTGTCTTTTCTATGAGGATGCACTTGGCAAGAGTTCAGAATAGTTACAGAAATGACACTGTTTTAAAAACTTTGAAAACATCTCTGAAATTGATTGCTTCTATTATATGCTAAATCCATGTATATTACAGGTAGCTCCATAAATTTGTTTTAAGGTGTTATACCAAAGTAGACCTAGCAGAGTGAGCCAGTGGCCCTGACACTGCTTTGGGTTTTGAACTTTGGTTTTAATTTGGTTAAAAAAAAAAAAAAAAGAAAAAGGAAATGAAAGACTAGGAGATAAAAGCATCAAATGTGTATTCAGCCAGTCTTTGTAAGAGTTTGCAGTAAAAGTCACTACAAGTAGAAGCACCTATCCCAAACTTGATCATCACCACCAGGTCATAACCATTCAAAGGGAAGACAGTATGTAACGGACTTATTCCTGAACTCCAACCTAATATCAAAGCAACTACCCTTTGTTTCAGCTCCTTTTAGTACGTCTAGATAAGGCAAAAGAACACTTTATGAGTGTGAAATTGCCAGGGAGACAGAGAAATAGGGTCAGTGTTTAGCAACAAGTAACACTCCCCATTTTTCTTGCCCATTGATACAATATCCACCGCTTGCTACAAGTCAGTCTGAAAAATCTTTAGAGACAAAAAGGCTATAATGGTGCCCCAGGCAAAGCAAATGCTGTGCAAAAAAAAAAAAAAAAAAAAAAAAAAGTTTAAACTAGCAGTATAAGGTTAAGTGCTAATGAAATGCAATAGCTGTCAAGCAACTTTGGGTTGTTGATTTTTAAGCAAATTTTTTTGCATTATATAGGCTCATGCAACTGATGCTCCCTCCACCCATTTCCATAACATGAATCTAAGCTCTAATATGGGTGGGTTTCTGGGGGGATCCAAACATTTCACCTGGTTAGTGACATTTATGATACCACAGGAGACCTTTAGTTCTCCAGTTTTCAGGAAACACTCTGCTTGTTTATTTCTAATGGGCAGTTCTAGTCCACATAATCTCAGAGTCACTGACAAATGGGAAAACTATCTGTGTCAAATAAGCTTCCATGCTATTTTTAACTGTACGTGCTCAGGATAGTAAGCTGTCTTTTTACTATAACAATACATAATAGACACCACATAAATTTAAAAGACAGGGTAAAGCACTTCATTGGATTTTTTTTGTGTGATTAGGGAACATCAAATATATTCACATATGTTCAGATAAATTGCTTTCCAAATAGGTAATGTTTCATAACTTGATTGTGGAGCAGAGCTAAAAAGGAGGCAAAAAAGTGTCCCTAGTTGATGGGTAAATATCTCTATATATTTATCCTCAAATCAATATTTATGCACACTTTGAATTTCAATTTCAGCACATATTGATACTGCACTTTTGAGAGTAAATCCGAGGTTTCTTTAAGAAGAAAACCTGTTCCCAGAATACAAACTGTTCGAGTTTAGAGTACTAACACTGAACCTTAGAAAGCTTCTAAAGTTAATTTTACCCGTATAGTTTTCATACATAAACTCAACTTGTTACTAGGTTTGAATTTACCTGGGGTAGTGCTGTTCACATTGAAGGAGCGTTCAGTTCTTTCTAAAAGTTGTATGAATGCTTGTGTTCTTTCTGTGCGTCATGCCTTGGAATTCTTTATGACAAAACATACCGTCTGGTAGGGTACCAAACAAAGACTATTTTCTTTACAAGGGGAAACCCTGCAAGTTCCTTGCAAGACAAATATTTTTGAGACTCCACCAAAACCTCCCAAACAAAACTTCTCAAATTCAAATACATGCTTGTATCATTTTGAACTAAAGAGCATACCAAAAAGACAGAAGAGCAAAACTACAGACTGTTATACCAGCAGTATGTTTCAATAACTTCCATTTACTTTTAAAAAGGCATGCAAATATTAATTTGTTTGGCTATCTTACATAAACCCCAAAATAGTAAAGAGGCAAAGTAAAGAAAAATCTCAGATAAAGCTGGGAGCAATAATGTTTCACAAGTCAATAAACATTTTTTCTATTTTAACTTTACATACATAGGCACACGGATATTTAAATTATATATATATGTATATATATATATGCACACATTTCAGCAACCAAACACATTTTCTTCAAAGTCTGGTTTGCTGCCAGTGTATGAGACGTGCTTTAATGTGATCTGCCATGCTAGATTCAAAGTTTTACTTTGAACACCTAAGAGTTCCTAGAAACATTAGGGGTTTTATTTGAGCTGTGGACTTAAGCTACCCTTTCTTCAGAGCGTCAACCAACTATTTTCATTAATCAGCAGTAGAATTATGGTAGTTAAAAATCCAGAACTCAATCTCTGTATCCTGGAAAACTATATACTATGGGATACTCCTGAAGCATTTAAAACATTTGTTTTGTGAGAAATTTTCTGTTATTCCATAATACGGGTGTTGACAATCATGGAGAACATGTACAACATTACAACATCAGCCAAACAGCATTTATGAAAAACATGGCTTCTTCTCCTGATCTCTTTCTCAGCCCAGGGATTTTCCTGACGGCTTTTCATCTCAATAGTAAAATAAAATTTGCTGAGTTCATCTTATGCTTACTTCAGTGCTTAGACTCGTAATTTTGGCTGAAACACAAATACAGTCTGGTCAGCAGAAAATGACCATCAAAAGTATAGACAGATCATAGGTCCATAAATCTTTGAGATCAGTTTAAAGAGATAATTGGGAAAAAAGAACAAGCTAATTTGATAAAAACAGTCAAAAAGACTGTTAGGTATGAATTGATTTTTTTTCTAGCAAATTTGATTTTAGGTACATATTGATCATCATTTTCTTATCATAAATCAAATCTGCTCAATGATATTTAACAGATTTATTTTAATATATTGTTTAGATTTGCCTTTTACGTCTGGCAAGTCTACTTTGATCGCAAAGAATACTCGGGGTAGGTGTGGGTCTCTGACAATTATGAGGATCCATATTTTGCTAATGTAATATGCTGCTGACATTTTAACAACTTCTCTAGATATATCAGACTGTTCACACATCATTTGTTCGCTTTCAGACATTCTGATTTCTTTCACCTGATGTATTCATTTCACTCCAAGCTGTCAATTCACAATGTTCCTTGAGTGTATAAAATTTCTTTAGTAATTGGATCATGTATTTTTACTTTCCATTTTTTAAACACACACTTTGAAAACTTACTCCTCCTCACCTGGCATTTGCTTAGTCCCAGAGAGGTGTGTGTCTAAAGTTTTTGCTTTCACCAAATGTTAATTCCGTGCCTAATTAAAACTTCTCAAGTTGCCACAGCCAGTCAACATTTTCAATAGATTCCCCAGCACAGGAATTTCTACTTTAACTGCCTCATTCCTACAGAGATTTGGAAAATATCTGATTTTTTAGACAGATCTGAAAAATCTAAAGTGTTAACATATGGAGTCACTTATTGTAGATTCATTATGTTCTCTGATAGAACTGAAGATTGTTAAACTCCTGTCAGGGAAGCAAAGCAGAGTTGCTTTAAGATGACGATACTTCTCAAAGAAGCTTTCCCAAACAGTTTTTGTTTCTGTACATAGGGCCCAAGATCATCTTAATTTTTTTCTGAAATGTTTCTTTGCAAAGTCTCTTCTAATTGCCCCACAGGTGTTTCAGAAAGCCAAACAGAATTCACAAGAGCTCAGATAGTTTCATCTGCTTCTTACTACTTCCTCATTCCTCTCAGTTATACTTTCCTTTTTCTAATCCTCAAATATCCCACACTGGTACTTCTTCTGTGTAGTTATGTGAATTTTTTAATTGTTCCCCACTATTATTTGAAGTAAAAAAAGATGACTATTATTTTTCAAGTCATGTGGGTTTGTGTGTGTCTCTGCACTCACTCTTAAACATTTCTTAAATGATTTGAAGATTACGTGAGAATACTCGGTTTGGCATATCTGAAGATATGACTTGTATTACGTAGGGCAAATTGTACTTGTGAAACTGAATTTCTGCCTCCAAATTGCTTTATTACATAAAAGGCTTTGAAGAGCCTATTAAAGATACATTACAAAATTATGTTTTGTGTTGGTCATTCTGAGATTAACTGAAGATTTCTGGGAAAGATGTATTAAAACTAGTGATTTCAAACTCAGAATATAAGATCAAATCAATGAGCTCATGCATGTATCTTGCAGTTCCATTGTTACTGCAACAACGAGCTTGCATCTTGAATTCTGGATTTCACTTCCACTGATGCTGTACATTGAATTAGCATGAGAAGCAATAGTATAAAACCTGGTAAATAAGAACATTTTAGCACATTTTGTAAATAAGAATATAAAATAGAACAGGTTAGACTGGTTTCTAACCACTGTCCTCTCTTAACTGTGTCCAAAAGCAAGAATCCGCTTTCTCCAAACAGTGTAAGAAGCAGAAAATGCGTCAAATGAGGGAACCAATATTTTCACGAGATTGTCACTGAACTTCTAAATGTCTAATGTTTAGCTGTTTCCTGTGTATTTCCTTACCTCCTTGTACAAATATTCAGTTCAAAAATAAAGTCTGAAATAAAGCATAGGCTTTGCAGTTTTCCCAAGTTTTATGTAATAAAGTCAATTTTTGTAATTTGCACTCTGTTATGTAAACCAGTGATGTTTTAGAAATAATTTTCCATATAAAGAAATTTTTAGTCAAAATTTACTATAAAGAAGTTTTACAGCTCTCATTTATTTAGCCAGACACTGACAATTGTTTGTTTCTCATGAACTTCACAAATTTCTCCAATTTACCTCTTTGTCTACAGTCAGTTTTGTCATCAAGAGACAGAGAAAGATTGAGCACTTTTAATTGTGGGTATGACTCTGAAGGCAATGTTCTCTTCTCACATATGGTTGAAAACTGAGAACTCTTCTAGAAATCAGCTCCACTTTTCTCTGCTTTTGACTTCTACCCATTATATGACCAAGACATCAAACAAATCATATTTTAGAAGTTCAGAAATAGATGCAAATTCTACACATTTCGTTTCTTAAAATGTCAGTCTTCTAATTATTTTTTCTCTGAAATAAGAATCGTTTTTCTCCTTCCCCACAGTTTAGATATATACACTGTTGAACTTCAAATGTGAACAGAGACCAACGCAGCAGTTCAAGATATATATCACTTTTCAAGGGATTGCTACCCATGGTTGATTGTTTTGGAAGTAACACATTCTTTATCAACTAGTACAGATTTAACTAAGTTAGAATGTAGCCAAGATATTTTCAAGGTACTTTCAGCAGTCTGTGTTCATTTTATTTCACGTTGGAAACAAATAAATTCCCACCCGAAAGCATTGTTCCTGTGAAATCATAAAGTTTTCTAGTGAAAAGGGAGAAAGAAGACGACATTGAAACTAATCTTACCAGCTTCATAGAAATACCAAACAGAAGTACTCCAAAGAATTTGCTTCAGTTTGTGCACTTTAGACCAGGGCATGCAGGAACAGCCCACTGAACAATAGCCCTGCCACAATTAACTGCATAATTAGTGTAAGGCAGTACCAATACAATCAGTTCTGCAACTCATGTTAAAGCAGTAAGGTTGTATTTATAAAAAGGTGCATCTTAGAACCTTGAATCTCAGGTCTCTGATATATTTATGTTGTGTTACAAGGAGTATTTTAATCTAGCACTTATTCCATGTTCACAGGAGCCATGAACAGTAAGGTCCACTGATGCTGCACTGAATTATTTGATAAACAAAATCGATGGAACACCATTTTACATGAAAATCAAGAAATTTCAGATCTTGCCAGTCTCTTTGTCACAGATCTTCCAGAAATAGCATTAGGATCTGATCTTCCATGTGGTTCTTGACAAAACACCTTTTTGGAAACACCATCAGAAATTCTACAGGCAAGATTTTTTCACTGACTCCTCTATAAAATACTTATTGTTTATAAACATGTTGGCACTGTGAAGTTCTTGTGATCGGGTGCTCCTTTTTATCAGCTTCTTCTCATAGAACACACTGACCTAAGTAAAAGAGGGACTGCAGATCCACTGAATAATCTGCAAAACCCTCTCAGACTTCAGGTCATCCACTCAGTTACTCATGTACGTACCTATTAGTCCTAAATGGGTTTGGATCAGCAGCCTAAGCGAGAAGTCCAAAAAGATTTGGGTTGTGCAGGAAAATGTAGGGGAAACAAGGGGCCTGCGGGCTTTCTCTGACTACAGACAATACATGAAAAGGAAAGAAGTTAGTTTCACTGTTAGATATGCTTGCAGGGCTGCAAGACAGATTTTTATGTTACAGCAAGTATACATTAAACAGGAAGAATAAATGAAACAAGTGAGGTATGATGAACACAGAAGCCTATAAAAGTAGTATACTAATAGTTCATATTTAATCTGGAGTGACAATTTAAAAATAAATACTCTGATCTCTTTCTCATCTCCTGGCAAGACCTCACTGTATAAATCTAACATTAAAATGCCTGTAGGATTTTATTTACAGTGAGCTGAATACTATGCAAGTTCATCCAGCAGTTATATCTTTCAACAATAAAACGATAGGTCACCAAGTCCAAAGGCTTTTATTTATCTTCCATGTTTGTGAAGAGATATACAAAGATGATTTTGCTCTGTGCTTTTCAGTAGCAGATTCTGGTTAAGATCAGCTTAGCGGGAAACCATGTGAAATAAAATCTGGGTTCTACTCTTTATTCAAGCTACTGGTATTTTCATATACATACGTTCTGTATGGGTAACAGAGATAAGGATATTCACTGGGATTTGTGCTCCTAAATCAGTGGGACATTAAAAAAATCTTGTAAAGAACCCTTGCAGGTCACTTCTATGCCTTAAAGTGTGGAAAAAGAAAAGCAGCAAACTATCAACCTATTTCTTTACCCCAGAGCTGGAGGATTCTCTTAACACAAAGGCATGCACTATTCATCAATACCGAATTTCAAAACCTCAGGAAAGCACATGACATCATTTTCTTTGTGGCT
The DNA here is from genome assembly GCA_033556795.1 of Tapera naevia. Lineage (NCBI taxonomy): Eukaryota > Metazoa > Chordata > Aves > Cuculiformes > Neomorphidae > Tapera > Tapera naevia. The sequence continues at coordinate 9,936,478 of JAUMJJ010000034.1, read as the reverse complement.
TTCATGATTGATTTTGTGTCAGCCTTACAAGATCTGCTAGTAACCCTATGCAGCGAATCCCTTCTTGACTTTATTTTTCTTCAGCTGTTCAGAAAACCCCATGAACAGAGCTACATTAAGAGACAGATCATCTTACAGACAGGGGACACCTTGGAAAAAGGAGACCTTAGCGCTCCAGAATCAACACAGTGCCTTTTATCCTTGTGTACATATCTCAGAAAAACATTGTCTCCCAAAAATATTTTAAGCAGATGCTGCTTTCAGGTGTTTCTTATTTGATTATTGGCATTTGCAGCATTCAGTTGAGTTATAAAACCCAAACCCAAGAAACTATGCCTCAATAAATGTGTAAGTATTCATACAAAATAAGATCCCTGCGATTAGAGCAATGGCATTTCTCCAGCTACTGAAAAGCATATCTCTGGTGTGGTCCACCTTCTGTTGTGTTGTGCAATACAAATACACAAAGGTGGCATGGCACCTACAAGAGGATTCCAGTTATTTTCATGGTAGCATTCAATAACACCATAGGAAAGCATCCATTAAATCCAAAACTTACGGCACCCAATCAATGACTGCACAGCCATCGAAGGAGGAGGATACATCACCTTGTAGCTCATGACAGATTTGAGTATTTCACTTTTCGGTGATGCATATAAACTATTTAAGCCAAGGAGCTGAATAACCCCCTTTTTCATCTGGCAATAACCATATAGAGGACAGGAAAGAGTGCAGCCACATTAGGCTTAAGGAACGTAAACAAGTACATGGACATGCAAGCAGAGGCCACCATAATATCCTGAAAGAATTCTATACAGCAACAAGCTTTCATGTTTCCACTGTCTTCTTTCTCACAAGATATGTGCTGGGGTATCAACATGTCCCCATCTTCCTGTATGATTTAGAGGACTCCCTCAAAATTTTTAAGTCTTGTGGGCAATAGTAATGCAGGGTTGTTTTTTTTTTTTTGCAAGTCAACTGTGATGAAAGAATTTTATCTGTAATTTTGGGATTGGGTAGACATTCAGTATGCTCTGCCCCCAATGGTTTTAATAATAACAATAGTCAGATAGAAAGTTCAATAAAAATATAAAGTTCTCTTACTTTGCTAAGTGTAATACACCATGTTCAAGCAGGTGACATTTGATCAATAGTTTGCCCTACCCCCTAAACAAATGTTTCATAAGCTTAACATAGTGTTACCTGTTTTAGATGAACAAATCTGTATTCTTCTAGCCCCGAACCTCTGGATCAGCCATTCCCACCACCAAACGTGCTCCATGGGAAACCACAGGATTGTCCGAACAGCAGCTTGTGTCTTGCACGGGGCATCACTCAACAGCTATCAAAAAAAAAAAAGCCCAAACTAAATATTTGTAAGTCTGAAATCTTGAAAAAGGGGGAGAGAAAGAGTGAGAATCAGTTGTACAATAATGACTCTTCCTACAGAAGAGCCATTAATGCAGCTAGTATCCCAGTTTTGCAATCACAAGAGATAAGTGTTTCTGTCCTCACATACATCTTTCCATCATCTTTCAGCAGTCCTGGCTCACTGGAGAGGTCCCGGAAGACTGGAAGTTGGCCAATGTGACGCCCATCCATAAGAAGGGCTGTAAGGATGATCCAGGTAATTACAGACCTGTCAGCCTGACCTCGGTCCCAGGTAAAATCATGAAGCAGATAATCCTGGGTGAAATCATGCGCCACCTGCAGAACGGTCAAGAAATCAGGCCCAGCCAACATGGATTTAGGAGGGGTAGGTGCTACCTGACCAACCTGATCTCCTTTTACGACCATGTGACTCACCTGGTGGATGAGAGGAAGGCTGTAGAAGTGGTATACCTGGACTTCAGCAAGGCCTTTGACACTGTCTCCCACAGTAGACTCCTAGGGAATCTGGCAGCCCATGGCTTAGATGGGAGCACTCTGTGCTGGGTTAGGAATTGGCTGGATGGCCGAGCCCAAAGAGTGATGGTGAATGGTGTCTCATCCAGTTGGCGGCCGCTCACCAGTGGTGTCCCTCAGGGATCGGTGTTGGGTCCCGTCCTGTTTAATATCTTTATTGATGATCTGGATGAGGGGATTGAGTCCATCATCAGCAAGTTTGCAGATGATACCAAGCTGGGAGGAAGGGCTGATCTGCTAGAGGGTAGGATGGCCCTACAGACGGACCTGGACAGATTAGAGAGCTGGGCTGATTCTAATGGGATGATGTTTAATAAGTCCAAATGTCGGGTACTTCATTTTGGACACAACAATCCCATGCAGAGCTACAGACTGGGGACAGAGTGGCTAGAGAGTAGTCAGGCAGAAAAGGACCTGGGAGTGCTGGTTGACAGGAAGCTCAACATGAGCCAGCAGTGTGCCCAGGTGGCCAAGAAGGCCAATGGCATCCTGGCCTGCATCAGGAATAGTGTAGTAAGCAGGACCAGAGAAGTTATTGTCCCCCTGTACTTGGCACTGGTCAGGCCTCACCTTGAATACTGTGTACAGTTCTGGGCCCCCCAGTTTGGGAAGGATGTTAGGATACTGGAATGTGTTCAGAGGAGGGCAACGAAGATGGTGAAGGGGCTGGAGCACAAGCCCTATGAGGAGCGACTGAGGGAGTTGGGGCTGTTTAGTCTAGAGAAGAGGAGGCTCAGGGGAGACATCATTGCTCTCTACAACTACCTAAAAGGAGGTTGTAGTCAGGCAGGGATTGGTCTCTTCTCTCAGGTGACCAGTGGCAGAACTAAAGGGCATGGACTTAAGCTTCGTCAGGGAAAGTTTAGACTTGATATGAGGAAAAAGTTCTTCACTGAAAGGGTGATTGGCCATTGGAATGGGCTGCCCAGGAAGGTGGTGGAGTCACCGACCCTGGAGGTGTTTAAGGGGAGACTGGATGAGGCACTGAGTGCCATGGTTTAGATGATGGTTGGTGTTAATGTTGGTGTTAGTGTTAGGTTATAGGTTGGACTTGATCTCAGAGGTCCTTTCCAAAGTTGTGATACTGTGATACATACAGCACTCAGAGTTGTGCAATTACAACAGCTGAAGGAAAATGCTTTATGCTTCTGGAATAGATAATTTTCAGCTACACTGTAGAGATGATTTATGAGGAGTCTGGTGATTTCTGGGGTCTGCTAGAAGCTTAAATATGTTGTAACTTGAAAAATTTAGATGAAAATCCAGTAAAGATTTAGTAGAGTTCAACCTAAAGAAGGGAAAAGAGGGAGGAAAAAAAAAAAAAGGTGTTTTTTTTTCCTAATAATATACTGGTGCACTTCAGTATAGAGACTCTACTTACACTGTTGCTTGCTCTGTCTTTTGGAGTGACTAGTCATTGAAGCAAGAACAGCTTTGGTTGGAAAGGACCTCTAGAGGTCATCTGGTCCAACCTGTCTCTTGAAACTAGGCTACTAGCTTATGATTTCTGTGTATTTTAAGTGTTACTTAGGCTTTAAGTGAGTGAAAAGTAGAAAGGCAGTCTCAGAGACCTGCTTTTTCTTAAGAAATTTATGCTGCATTTTATTAGTATTCATAAATAAAATATTCTACTGAATCAGAACAACAAACCATAAAGACATAGCAGATCTCTTTCACAGAAATACACATTTCTCTTTACTCTCATTGAAATTATAAAACAATCCTTGTATCCTGCTTTCCATATGAGAACAGACACAAGCCCATGTGAAAATAAGGGGATCTCTATGCAGAAGAAAGGAGGCCTCTACTTGTAACCATACCAACGTTGAATGGATACAACCTCCTAGTCTTTCTGCAGTCTATTTTGGCTCACTGTATCCAAAGCAATAACAACAAAAGATAAATTGCTAGTCTGCGGTCCAATCTGATATATTCTCGATTTCCCTCTATTTCTTGTCATGTAAAGAGACGAAACCAAGATCTACTTCATCTTACGCTTCTTGACACAATAGAATAATTGGATTTATCTTCACTGTGTAGGAAAATGGGGTCTTGAATCTGGCATACAACAGTGTCTTAAACAGTTGTCTGCTCAAACTTTGAAAATGGTCCAGTTAATTAGAAGTTTCATCCTCAGCTGACAAGGTTGAATGACCCATCACTTAGTCATTGCTCCACAGTCTGATACATTTTCTTAGCAACCCTGCCTGTGAATCATTCTTTTTCTATATGAAGGATAAAAAAGTTACCATAGTCAGTTTGATACTTTCAGTAGTACATTACCCTGGGCAACTGTATAGAGAATTTTTTTAAATTATCATTTTATTAGTAAACAATATTTACCAATATCTTCTGTCTGAAATTTCCTGTTTCCTGCACTGTTAGCTGGAGGAATGTACTGTTTATTCAACAGACAGAGCGCTGCTTATCCTCTGGCAGACCTGATCCCTTTGACTTCCATATGCAAGTAAATCAGTCTTCCTTTTAACTACAGTAGACTTCAGTTCAAACATTTTATTTTAAAGGTATTTCAGGCAAAGAACTGACATAATTTAAAATGCGTTGCTAGCTACCCACTCAACAGTACACCATGTCACATACTGCCTTCCATTATTTTAAAAACAACAACATAATAAAGAAATACACGCCACACATACAAACATCCAGACACAAAAAGAAGGGAGGAAAAAATACACTGTGCAAATTTGTTCCCTCACTGGTGACTGAGGTATTCTACGTAGGCAGTGAACAAAGCTAAGAGCTGCTTGGTGCAGGATTTCTGTAGAGGGAATTTTTCTCACAAGGGAATTAAACAGAAATAAAGTTACAATGCCACAGGGTTTTATTGGTCATAATAGAGCAAAGATTACTTCAGAGACTTACATAATAGAATAGATAGTCTTTGAGAAAAAGACTGTCTGCTAACATAAAAGACTAGCTGACATAATTGCATAATTAAGATTCCACTTGAATGAGGGGAAAAAACACATCTAAACTACTTGAATCTACTACTGAGTAGCAATGTTTTTCCCCTTTGTATAGTAAAATAATCATATAAGTGAAGTTCTTGCCTTATAAGTATGATACTGAGGTGCTCTTCAAGAGCTTGCAAGTGAGAAATGGACAGAGCAAAATTACTTCAAGAGGTCAAGAATCACCCTGTTTCCCATCAATATAAATGTTAAAGGCTTAAAATTAAGAAAGTCAAAGCTAACATTATCTCTTTGTAATATACTTGTGCGTGTAAAGAAAACTAAATAAGTGTTCCTCTAAAGTGCAAAGGGGAGGGGACAGCAGCCCTCATACCACATAGGACTTGTTTGTTACTGCCATGTTTCATGGTCAGGTTGTAAGGAGATGCTATCAATTCAAGCATTTCAAACCAAATGCTTCCTGATGATTTCCCTCACTTGATATAGTTAAAGAAAAGCAGTAAGAAATAGAGATGATTGTCAAGTATCCTGGACTATTTGAATAAACAATATGTCTGTGTTTATTTCAATGTCAAAAAGCACCAAGATAGATATTAATAAGATCTAAACAAACTGAAAGATTATTCATGGTTTCAAGAAAATACTATATATCAAAGGCCCACATTGTTAACTGCTGCAGAATGGCTAAGGGACTTTTTCTACCTGCCAAATCAGAATCTTCATTTCCATCTAGACCCTCTTCAAGTTCCTGAATGCCTGTCTGCTACAGTAATTTTAGCATATTTTTCTTCCATAGAATTTGCTTCCTTTGGAGGATTTTTTCAGACCACATTACTTAGAATTATAATTGCAGACATGCTCAAGTCCATTGTGTTTTACGACTACAACACGATGAGTTCAGTAAGATTTGTGGTTGCACATCAATTTGTGGAACCAGGTCTTTAAACACAAGGGTTATGTTGACTCCTTATACAATGATATTATAATTATATTGTGTATTAAGTTACTCTATTTGCTGTATTTCTCAGTGCTTCTTTTCTTGAGAAATTATATTATGCTCTACTCTTTCAAGGGGAGAAATCTTATTTTTACATTTGTTCTCTGTCAGTAATAACACTTAAGTTACATGTTTCAGTATCATCCATAGTACTTCTGCTATTATTTTCATTTCTTTCTGCTTTAGGTGTTTCCTCATAATTCTCCAGTATCTTTGGATAGACAAATGCAGAAAGCTAAATTCTGGCTAGAGTATGTATTCCAATATAGCCAACAATCACTGGTATACCTGTTGCCTTCAGTTTTAAAAGTATATGCATTCAAAATACATTTTAAATTATAAAGCTGGCTCAACTGCAGATTTATGTATCACGTGTCAGAAGTTTCCCTGTCTTATTTTATATGGCCATAATGGACTTTTGGCTTGTTGAATAGCAATTGCTTATTGGGCAATATTGTAGACAATGTGAAGACACTCTGCTGCCATAAAAAAATGTGCATGTCCTTATATATGCATGCAATAGCTAAAGTTAATACAGAGCAGGGAACATTAACTTGATGATTTCCTGTCATCTACTTTCCCTAAACATATAATTTTTATCTTAAGATAACAGCATAAAATTAGCATTATTCATGTTTTGGAAACAAGATTTTTTTGGCATATTCCAATTAAATGTATGATCACTAGAGCATTCACTTGACAGATTATAAACTACTGCTCATTATAAGTTAAGTTGGTTCAGAGCTATAACTGCTGGAAAAGTTTTGAAGTATTTTCTTTTGTTTTGAAGTAGAGAAGCAATAGTTAATTTGTTTCCTTGTATTCTTAAGTGACTTTTGTTGAAAGTGTCAACCAGAACTTATCTACCCAATGTGAAACAATTCAGAAAATTTACAGTTCTTATTAGAGGGAATTAAAACAAAACCTGGATTACACTGACTGGCAGGGCTCTCACGAACTTACTCTTTACTAAAGATAACCAGAAGGCATTTTGATTGCTCACATACCTTCTATAGTCTGTAACATATAAAAGCAACTAACCTACTACTGCACAGCTCTGTGCAGAACTTCAGCTGCCAAGTTTATCAAAGACAGAGATTTTTATATGTATGTGCGTATTATCTGTTAAGTTTTGTAAGAAAAAGAAATAGCCAAGAAGGAAAATATGTTCAGTGTAACTGAGGGGGGATCACCCTGAAATTTGGTCTTGTAAGTATTTTTAAATGATGATGGCATAGGACTCGTATCACTAAGAATATTGTTCGGCTACCAATCAGAAAGAAACACATTATTCTCCAGCTACCTGCATGAAGTTAATTCTACAAGTTAGTGTCTGCAACTTTGAAATGGAAGTGAAACTTTAAAATTATTTCTAAGACAAAGGCTGCAATGAATTATCCCTTTTTAATTTGACTAATTAGTTTCACTTCCCCTGAGTCCCTCTTTAGCAGTTTCTTTTAACTTCAATGTCACCCTTTCATGATGACACCACTGATCCACATACAAACCCATTATCACAAGTAGGTTCTTGTTTCAGTGATTAGTACAAAGAAAGAGAGGAAACAGACGACGAACAGGAGTATTAATTTGACAGGTATAATAAATTAAGAGAGTCTAAAAAATAAGAGCTATATCTGCTAGCAGAGATAAATTCTAAAAGTTTTTAACATTAGGATTTGGAATATAATATATTATCTTTCACGCTCTGGCAAATGAAAATAACATATCTTTATATGAATATATGTATTTTTTTTATACATGGCTCTGAAAGTGAAAAGAAGTTACCCGTCGTGCTTTGGCTAGAATGGTACTACATGGTGTCTTAATCTAGCAACGTTTTTTTTTCTCTTATTACTTTTCCTGTCTATGCATATCCTTTTCTATAAATATCTCTAATTTGTATTTAGGTCTTTTCCTCTCAAAATGTATTTTGATGACAGCAAGTGTCTTAAAGTTTCAGAAACTTGTATAAGCTTTTGTAACCACTGGAGTTAGTAGTTGCTGTGAATTCGTCTTCTGTTTCCTAAAATTAGCATATTTTCTACACCTAAATGGGCTATGAAAAGGCCATAGTGTACAGTAATTTGTTATTTCCAAATACTAACAAAAAAAATCCGCAAAAATAACAATTCCATCCAATTATTCAATAAGAACCAGTACTTTTATTTACCTATTCTTTTGCTCTCCAACTAGTTGCTACTTTGGATCTATTATTAATCAATTGAATGTGTCATTTTAGTCATACATTATTATTTCTGTACTTTGAGAAGCTGATCTAACTTCACACGAGTGGCTAGAACTACAAAAACAACCTTGTGAATAGAGAAAAACTAGATTGCCTCAGTTTCTCCAGCTCCACGTCCACGTGCGCTCAAGAGGGACAGAACAGAAAATTTCTTCTTATTCATGGAAAGACCTGCCTACCTCCTGCTGAGAGCAGGGACTGAAGTCAGATGTTCTGATTTCTGTTCTTCCCTAAACCCATTTAACTCTCAGTAAGGAAGCTGAAAAGTTGGAAGAGGCTTTCTAAATTTGGCTGGAGTCACAGAGGTGGTTGCGATAAGACAAGTGCCTACTCCTTCGTGCTCTTTAGCTCTGAACAGGCGCAGAGATAGTCTGTCTCGAACCATTAAAGGTATTGTACCAACAGCTACAGTTTTCATATTTAAAAAGAAGTCTCCCTGGCAAATATTACCCTTACTAAAATTAGTAAATGCAAATAGCCATAATGCATGGACAGGAAGCAAAATACTTGGAAGCGATTCAAACATGCAAAAATAAGGTTTTATTTCCTTTGCTATTTCTCACATTCCAGCTAAAATTTCAGTTCCATGTTATTTGTTCAGCTGAAGGCCACTAAGACTATTTCAGTTGTATTGGAATTTGTTTTGATCACTAGACTTGAAGTACTATGTCAGAGTTACTGTGCCTGGTGGTGTTCAGACTCAAGCAGAGACAAGCTGTAAATCAGATGTAGGGATTTTCAGGTTGGAAATGCATTCACGAGTCCTATACAATGTCAAGGAAAAGAGAAGCATTTGAGTTTTCAGAATGAAATTGGATGCATTTCTATAAGTTAGGCTTGAGCCACACAGAAAATAATTTTGACTGTTAAGCAATTGTAAAAAAATAAACCTAACTAGCTTAAGTAGATCTAAAACCTAATTGCAGCTTGTGACTCAAAATGCTTGATGTTACTATTGTGTTATCTTCAGTTCCAGTTTTTCCCATCCTGCTCAAAGTTTCCAGTCGGTTCATCAGAGCCCAAGTCTGCAAGGTGAACTCCTATCGTCAACTTGGGGCCTGCTTCTGCTGAAACATGTAACCCAAAGAAGTCTCATTGACATAAAATCAGGCAATGGGAGAAGTAATGAAGGATTGGAAAAACGAAGATGTGCTAAATAAGTGGTTGAAACTTGGAAACAGGACACATAGTTCTATGTTTTAGCAAGAGTAATCAGACATATAGTAAGGAATACAATATGTGAACAAGTGAGAGTTGAAAACCAGAAAACAACATGGGTTTGTTGGAAACCTGGTGGGTCACGCCAAAACAATTTAATAGCTGGCTCATACATATGCTTATTTCTGATTTTACTTTAAAAGGGGAGAAGTAGATACTGAACACTGAGTTGCATTTGGGTGGGACCATGAGAGTATTACACGGTAAAAATACTATATCATAGTAACATTACCTCATGGCAAGCAAAGGAGATTCAAGTGCACTACAGCATAACATGGGCTGCATGTATAGCACTGCATGTTTTTCAGTGAGCAGTGCTCTAAAAGAAAAAAAATACAGCAAACCAAAAAGGAAATGTTATTTTGCTAAAAATTAAAAATGCCCTAATGAAGGTTTAACATATTCATCAGTGACCTGGATGAGGAGACCAAGTGTACCTCCAGCAAGTTTGCTGATGATACAAAACTGGGAAGAGTGGCTGATACAGCAGAAAGCTGTGCTGCCATTCAGTGAGACCTAGAGAAACTAGAGAGTTGTGTGGAGATGAACCTAATGAAGCTCAATAAAGCCAAGTGTAGGGTTCTGTAGCTAGGGACGAATAACCCTCTGCATTAATGAAGGTTAAGGGTGGACTGGATGCAAAGAAACTCTGCAGAGAAGGACTTGGGAGTCCTGATTCACAGCAACTTAGCCATGAGCTAACAATATGCCCTCCTGGCCAAGAAGGCCAGTGGTATCCTGGGGTGCATCGAGAAAAGCGTGGCAAGCAGATTGAGGGAGATTATCCTGCCCTCTATTTTCCCTTGTGAAGCTGCATCTGGACTACTATGTGCAGTTATGGGCTCACCAGCTCAAGAAACACAAGGGACTACTGGAAAGAGTCCAGCAGAGGGCCATGAAGATGATTAGGGACAGGATCATTTCATGAGAAGATGCTGAACGATCTTGGTTCGTTTAGCCTGGAAAGAGAAGACTAAGAGGGGACCTTATCAATGCTTATAAATATCCAAGGGACAAGTGTCAAGACTCTTCTCAGTGGTGCCCAATGACAAGACAAGGATAATTGGGCTCAAACTGGAACCTAGGAAATTCCATCTAAATATGAGGAAAAGTTCCTTTACTGTGCAGGTGATGGAGCACTGGAACAGGGGGCACAGGGAAGTTGTACAGTCTTCTTCTCTGGAGACATTCAAAACCTGCCTGGATGCATTCCTGTGCAACCCACTGTAGGTGAACCTGCTTTAGCAGGACGGTTGGGCTATATTATATCCAGAGTTCACTTCCAAACCTGACAATTCCGTGAAATCCACACTTACTGCATCTACTACCTTTTCTTATCTGCATGATCAACTAATTATGGAACATAAAACATGGAAGTTTGTTTGGCATGGCTCTGCAGAAACGTCATAAACTCATGTGGTTTATAATTTAGAAAATTTTTCATTCTGAAATTTTACATGCTGCCACGTACAGAAGTGGCTTGAGTCACTGGGAAAGTAATTGCTCACCCAGCATACAGCTCATTTACATTTAGATGTGGTGTTAAAGAACAGCACATCTCATGGAAACAGCAAAACAAGTTGAAAACACTTAGACGCTAAAGAAGGTATCTGAAATCACTCACAACTAGAACATTTTGAAGACAAAGTCTTGATTCCTCCTATTTTTAGAAAAATATCTCAAAATTACTTTTCGGTAATCAAAAAGTTGTATGGCAATTGGCAAATTTTATCCCATAGCACATGGTCAGAAAAATACATCTTTAGCAGCCAAATTGTCTTAGTATTTTTTTTTTTAACAAGCGTTAAACAGAACTACTCTGGTTGGCTTGATTTTATAAAACAAGCTATAGGAACTTAAATTTGCATAAGAAAGTGCCCAGTTTCTTGCCTGCTGAAAATATTAAAACAGTTACTAAAGTAAATACAACTGGAATGCTATTGTAGCAAAGTATTACTGTGGTCTTATAGAAAAAAATCTATTTTGGAATTATAAAGCAATTATTTGTACAAAGAAACTATTGGAGCTATTGCTTTAAGTGTTTACCATTTGTATTGCATGGTCGCCTACACCTACAGATCTCCTGCATGGTCTCCAACAATACATTGGGTATTGTTTGTGCTTTATGGATAACACTGGAAAACACACACAAAATATTTTCAAGATTGTCACCCAGTAGAGTATAAGAGTAGAGTTTAAAGCAAAAATGTCAATCCAAGAATAATGAAGCACTGGAAATTACACGTATATCTCTGAAGCTTAATGCACCTTCATGAGAAATAAAATGAAAGCCCATACCATGTTAGCATGAAGAAAATCTAAGAGGGTCTCACTGATGTATGCTGTTTCAGTGGTTTTTTCAACATTCAAAGACATGCTGCACACAGGTATCCCTCTCATCTCAGCTGTTTTAAAAGGAGCACTCGGAATAGCATGAAAAAGAACCCAATTGAGATTTACCAATCCTATTAAAATGTATGCTAAATTTCCTATTAATTGACATGTAATTTTATGTTCAAGTATAGGCCCCCAACACTGGTGAATTTCATGGGTACTACAGAGTTTTCTTGCCCTAAATTTTCTTCAGAAGAGTGGTGTTTAATTATGGTGGAGAAAATATATACTGTAAAAAAAATACAAATTGCTATCCAGCTGGACCATTCCCTTCCTGCTATGAAAACCCTAAGTTCCTGATTTAACATAGAGATTGTAAGTGCATCGAACTTAAAGGTGGCTGCAATTTGTTCTGTCCAGAAAATAAATTTGACAAAGATTAAATGTCAAAGCTGATGGGGCAAACAGAACTCAATAAAAAATATGGGGCAGGAGTGTGTGCGGGGTAGGGGGCGGGGGGGAAGGTCATCTCTACCAGAATATTTCAAATTAACTGCCTGTTTTTAAAAAATCAAAATAGGCAGAGACTGCTAAAATATTTCAGATAACAATGTTATCTAAGTGAGTAAATACACCTCTTATTTAATGTTAACTTAACACATGAGAAGATGTGGAGCTAACTTTTCAGTGCTTTTCCTTCACATACAGCACAATAAAACTAGTGCAGAATAAATGGCAATCAGATACTCTGTCTAAAATATGACCAATAAACAAACCCCTCAAAATTCACTCACTTATATGAGATACAAACTTCACACTGGGCAATAACATTTTCAATTTATTCATTTTGAAGAATTCCTGAAATCAGAGAAAAAAAGGCTTTTTTTTCTTGTGTCCTGAAGATTAATTCCTCCTACCAAGGAGAGAGCTTTGGCCAGGCTCTCTGGCCTTTCAAATTAAGGGTGCTGGAGTCTACATTCTTTACCCACTCTAGCATTGACACAGTGGCTTTCCAAGGAAAAGCCTCTGGAAGAGGAAAATTCGATACATTTAAGAGTTTGTAAATTCATAGCAAATTCTGCTTGTAGTTCAATCCCTGCTCAGTGCAGATTGTGCATTACTAGTGTGGTTTAGATGTGGTTTGAAACAGCACTCTCCAGATGGAGAAAGTTATAAAAGTAAAAAATTAGATGAACAATCCCTCCCAAAACACATATGCACAATCAAACACAATATGTTAAAACCCATTTTTTGTATGAATATCACTGCAGATACAGAGCATCAACTGCAACAGAAGACACTCCTTAACAGTAACTAAATTATAATTGAAATAAGACATGCGACTATCCTAGTGTGACTTACATTTCCTCACTCACCCTTCCAGTTGTTCTACAGAAACATTGAAAAAACCCCAGGCAGAACAAATAGAAGTATCCAAAATGTAAGAAATTTCTTAATACTGAAAAAAACTTACCCAAAGTTTTTCTCAATTTTTAAAGATTTTGAAATAAACATCTTTGATAGGGAGTGCTATCTCCTTCTTCCTTTCACTGAAAAGTTAACTCTCTTTATGACCAAAATATATGATAGCACCTTACCCACATATTTACACATGGTATCTCTTCATTACGAGTAGCATATCACCTCCTTGTTTCTGAATTAAACTGGTAGATACTATATTTGAAACAGAACGGCTCTTAAATACAACTTGAACCTTCCTCTATAACATAAAAGTAAAAAATGGATGTAAGACAGATAATTTACTACAGGTGCACAGTAAAGCTCTTTGACAAACTGGCTTTCCTAAAGCATTTACTGACATACACCAGAAATAACAAATGCAATACTTTTCTCAAGGAAGAAAAATTTGAAAAATTAAGCATTTAATAAAAACAAATTATCCGTTACAAATATGCTGCAAATAATACAGCTTTCAAACTGTCAACACTCAGAGGCATCACACAAAAATTCAAGGGCAGGTGCACTAAAGACCAAGATAGCTCTTAAACCTCCTTCCCTCCTTGACCCTTTATAATTCCATGTGAGAGTATTTGCTTTATGAGACCTGGTAGCTAATAAAACTGCTTTGTGATTATTGCACAAATGTACTTGCCTATTAAGTGGATGGAGATTTTTGAAGGGCAACTTAGAGAACAGACATCTATCTTCATCAAATTTTGCTTCAGAAACTGTTTCTAAAACACGCAGCTCCTTCACCTCCAAGTTTTCGTTTAAGCTTTCATAAAATTTAAGCAACTGGGGGGAAAATTACCCCACAGTGTGTCTTATTTAATCTGACCTTTCAAATGGCTGAGCCTTTTCTAGCTGCATTTAGTATTTTTCTATCATTATTTGAATGACCTTTATTTTTTCTGAATGAGCTTTTCTTTTCTAGCAGCTGTTAAACATTTTATGAAACTATGTAAAGTAGTGTAGAGATAAGTGCGGGAAGGCAGGTGACAAAAATTGAAACCAACAACATTAATTTAACCCCTAACATTTGAGTGAAGATTCAGCTACCTTGTCTAAAATAAAGAACTGTATCTAGACAAGGTTTGGAATCTGGAACTGAAACGTAACAGACAATCATGGATTCATGTAATTGTGGGTTTAGGATATGCTGGATAAAGATGGGAACATGTGGTACAGTTGAGGAAGTGTTCCTTTGAAGAGAGAGATTAGAAACACAGTGGAACCTTAAAAAATTTCCATTAGTAATTGGAAAGTGGAAGAGATTAGTTTTTATCTTTTTACTTGCTATGATCAGGATATGGGTATTATATCTAAATGTTTGTGAACTTGTTTTTATTAAGGAGGGTTTAAGGTCGAGAGACTATAACTACCATACTGTACCAGTAGCACTTTCTCACTTAAAAGCATTTTTACCTATGCAACAAAAAGGAATAATCATATAAAAGTAAGAAAATCTGAAAGTGAAAAGGTAGAAGGTCCTGCTGCCATTTTACTGCCCTCTAATACTTCAAGTGTCTCTCATACCAGCAGACTATGTCTCTACTGCACAAATGGATGTCAGCAAGCTTCCCCTGGTAAACGCTGTCACAAGTGAGAAGCAGTTTATTAGATTAAAATTTTAGGGCAAAAGAAGATACAAGCTTTTTATCACAGTTCGCAAGAAAGACCAACTTGTCTATACAATCCTCAAAGACAGGGTGAACAAAAAATCTGCCACCTGGTATTCACAGATAAGACAGAGCATTCAATGGGAAAGCACTGGATATTTGATTCAATGTAGACAAAGGTTGCTTTTAGCCCTTGAAAAAAACAGACAGACTTCATTTCAGTCCTCACAAACATATTTAAGAGTGCATTATGGATCTCCAAAAAGAGTTGCTTCTCTCCAATATCCCAGTAGCAATATTGGTGGTGTCACCTTCAGAGAACTTCAGCTTGCAAGTCAGACACAGCACAAATACCAAACCTGAATCACTAAAATGTCTATTTAAGAGAGGGACAAGATACTGTGGGACAAGTGAAGTGTTTCAAAAGAAACTTTCCCCAAACTTTAAATTGAGTGGCTGTAGGAGTTTCCTGTTGCCACTTGCAAACCTGAAACTTCATCTCTCTACCAGTTTCCTGACCTTGTTGTAATCTTTGGAGTTATCTCAAAGTACATGAAAACCAAAATGAAATAAACTAAAGAGGAGGGTGATTACCTTCCCTTCTCCATCACTGATTAACAGAGCTGGCTCTTCTCTCCAAATGAATAGTTCAAATACACGTGCAACTATCACTGGGAAAGCGTATGTGACATCCGGCCTTTTCCGCTATGGATAAAAAATGCAGGATTAGGTTCTCCACCTAACTATGCCTAAGCACGTGAGGGAGACATTTCTATCTTATTCACCTCACACCAGAAAAAAAACCACCCAACTTGGTTAAATACTTAAACAGCTCAATAAAAGTTATCTAGAAAGCATAGAAGAACATTTCTGCATTAACGTGGTTGCATGGACAGACAAAAGTACCAATTTATATCTAGACATAATACTTAAGGTTTTGATATAAAATATTTATATGCATTTCCATCCTCTCTGTCCAACTTTTTTTTTTTTTTTTTTTTTTTGCATACACTCTGTTCATTGAAAATCCTCCAGAAAATAGGTACATTTATTCCAAGGTGGAAAACTTCGTTTAAGCTTTCTCGGAAAACACATGAGAAGCCAAGATGAATAAGAAACACCTATTTAAAATAAGCAAATGTGAGGAAGGAGCAGCGTATCTCTTTGTTTTGCTGGCTAGATGAATACCAACATCATCTAAGGGAATTAAAGTTCCCGTAAAAAAAGAGTTAAAACCTCAAGAAAAACTATTACCTGCATTATAGTAATTGGTAATTTTGTCAGTTAGTGACTTGCATTTGGCGGATACAAGTAAGTGGTAATTTTGGTAACCTGGAAGTCATTGCCATAAGCACACAATTCCTACTCTGGTGTAACAGAAATTACAGTGGAGATTTATAACAATGCCAGATGTATAACAGTCTCAGTTAATCCAGCCAGGGTCTGAGTGAGAAAATAACTTAAGTATTGCATGATCTATCTTTGTAGAGATGGATGTGGGCCCACTCTAGCATAATGAAGCTAAACATGTAGTAGTTAACACAATGCCTGAGCATGTCATACGTAGATGGGTGTTAGTACACAGTGCTTATTAACTCATCTTCTAGACAATTTTAGTTCTTTAGTATAGTGGACAAAATTTAATGACATCCATAAAAATCCAAATGCATCCAAATGATCCTGATACACAATACAGGGAAACATAAGCACTGTCATGGTTTTCAGTTTGGCCACTCTGTCTTCTCTGCGACTCTCTTGCTCCCCTGGGCCTCATCTTATATGAGGTTCTTGGAAAGAGAATATATCAAATATCTCTCTGCAAAAAGGAGTTGGGACAGTGTGGGGGGCTGAACTATGACATTTCAGTCTCAAAGATTGCGTTGCTGTTGATCACACCACAGGCACTGTCAAATCACAAGAGAGCACTCTGCTTAAGTACGATCGGGCCATGCGACTGCCACATGAAGACAAACTGGAGGCGCGTGTAGTGTGTGCTCATGCACAATATGTGTGGTTATCATGACAATCTCCGCCAAAAAGAAGTTATAAAAGTACACGTCTAAAGAGCCCTATGCGTGATTGCCCACCACCAACTCATTGTGAGGCTCTGGGACTCCAAACCTTGGGATGCTGTGGACACGTGGTGGCGACTCTTCTTGTGACTCTATCCTGAATGATTGCTTGATTTCTATCATTGTTCTACTCTTTCCTATCACTATTGCCTTTTCTCATTGCCTTTGATAATAAAGAAGATTTTTTTTATGTACAGCATCTGACCTTGGTTATGTCATAATCTCATTCTGGGGCATCATATCAAAACCCTCCCAACATTAAGGTGGGACAGACAGGTACAGTAAACAGTGGGCACCTCTGAAGAAATCAATGCAGGGAAATGTTGTGTGCTATAAGAGTCATAACAGGAGTTTAAGAGCTCAGAACTGCACTGCTTTAAGTCCAGCTCCTAACTGTACAATACATAAGACATACAAGGGAAGCGTCTGCCTATGCCAGGGAGGTAAATCAATATTAAAAGGGATCAAGTAGGAAATGTCTAGCTGCACTTTGAAAAGTTAATTTAAGGGAGATGAATCTTATCCTTAGGGCCACATTTCGTACCCTTCTTCCTTCCGAGTAGTACATTGCTTAATCAAAAATGACTATTTACAAAGTATATATCTTTGCAAAATGAACAAAGGTATTACAAGCTGACACCTGAACTATATAGCTCTGGAGCCAAGGACTAGCTTTTATTGAATGCAGATCAAAATTTGATTGTCCTGTTAGGCACTACTGAATTTACAAATATTAAGTAGATAGTAAATAAGTGGTCTAAGCAAGCAAAGAATCTTAAACTTGCTATTTGTTTCTGAGTTCTCCTATTGATGAAATGTCAAGTAAGGAAAGACAGATTTATTTTTTTTCTCAATCTAAACTTTTTTTTGTTTCTTACTTCTGCTAAACTTTTACACTGGAAAAATACTGCTTTTTTGTACATACAGAAGGACACAGGACAATTGAGAAAATACCTTTGTTATAATGACTACGCAGTCTTAATGGCAATCAGGCAGTTTACAAGAGCCTCGCAATGTGAATGCTGTATAATCCCATCAGGTTGATTGCAATGCTCTGTATGCTCTAGTCAGGGTTAGAGCACTGAATGTAGTACTGCACAGAATGTGGAATTCAATACTGAATAATGAAATTGCACGTAAAATTTATAGTGCAATTTACAGGTGAACATTAAAGACAAAAATCAAGTTATCATAAAAGAAAAAATATGTTTTATTACCTTTTATTACTTAATGCTGTTATTGGTCAATTTCTTAAGTCAGGCAAGGTGCAAATTATTCACACCATTGCCATCTCCTAGTAGTAGCTGGATATGAATTGATATATTCATAGTCTTTAAGACATCATTATATCTCTTTTCCAACACTTCAACAATTAAATTTTTGCCCATTAACCCTGTAGCATGCCAATAACAAAGATCTGATTATAGTCAATAGAACAAAAGAGAAATTATCATCTATGCTTATTTGAACCCTCCCACAACCAAACTCTGAACTAGTACTACTGCTTCCTATGACCCACTGGTTACACCTTCTACTTACATTGTTGGCTGATACTAACTAGAATCCAAAAGGAAGGTCGGTAGGTGATACTGTGATTGTAGCAAGGTGAATAGAAGCAGCCAAAATTGACTGGCATAACTGTTAATAAAAATAAACAAAATAAAACCAAGTCCCAAACACAACCCCAAACAAACTTCGGTTCCACTTCTAATAAAGATTACACTACTTGTGGACTGTTACCAAGCCCAACTGGCAGAAAAAAACATTTGGTATTAATTTGAAATCTTCAGTAAACACAAAATCCACACTTCCCCTTGGCAGTTAGTTTCAAAGGTTAATTACTTTCTGCATAAAAATCTGTGTCTTATTTCTAATTTGAGTTTCTGCATCTTTTGCTTCCAGCTATTAGTTCGTTTTAGGATTCTTCTATTAAAACAGCCCAATAGTACATTTTCTCAAGCCTGTCAATCTTATTCTATGGCTCTTTTTCACGTTGTCTTCAGATTGTTTTACCATTAAATACCAATATCAGATTGTGCACAGTAGAATCAGTATCAATGTTGCTTTGATGAAAGAATAATGGTGGTAATAACACTTCTTTACTGCAGATCCACTATCCTGTGAAAAAAACATACTTAAAATATCTGCAAGAGACCATCTCCTGATGCCAAGGCAGTAGCTAGTATCCCTATATTTTTTCTGCAACCTCCAATACCTCTAATGGTATAGATTGAAGCCTTCCTTCAAAACTTCTCCTAGATATGAAAAAAGAAAATATGTCCATCATGTCATGTTTGATGCATAAGAGAATAAGTAAAACCATTCCGTCACTGCAGCCAATTTTCATATATTTGAAAATTATTACATTACCTCTTCTGTCTTTATCTCTCAGAATCCATCACCTTCAAGACTTCTCCAAACTTTACAGTTCCCTAAGCTTGCTGTCATTTTGTCAGTGAAATTTTCTAGACTTAGTTACAAATTCCATGAAGTATATTGGAAAAAATTAGAAACTATAATGAAAATAAGGGTTCACCACTACTGATGCAGTAGGCAGGTCTTGTTTCCTTATTTTACCAAGGATGAGAATCTATGTAGTCTGCCTATCACCAGTGTTATTCCTTAGAGGGCTATGCGTATGACATTAAAGATATGTGCCCAAATGTGGTGCATATTTAAATAGGTTTTATATAAAAGTTAGACAGCATTCACCAGTACCCATGGCCAGCATGAAGGCTCTGTTCAGACACAGTTCTATGTATTGATGTAAAAGTTTTTTTTACGTTCTTTGAAGAAGCCATGACATATGAAAGAATGAATGGGTAACAGGCTCTGTATTCGCTGTTGTCACATCTCACCTCATACAAAAGCTTTATTTGCCCTAAGCAAGGGGAAGGTTTAGTAGGATATTACCTTATTCTTTGTGTGATATACTACCTCTGCTTTACATATTATTCGAGGAAGTATGTGCCTTTATGTAGATTATTCCCTTGGATAGCGTTAGATTTGTGTCTTCTTCTGTGTCTGGGCCATTTTTGTATTAGTACCACTAAGGTATGTCACTTTTTTTGATCAATGAAAGCACACGACCTCTGTCATCAGAAGCACATCCAAATGAAATGCAGTATTATCAAAATTCCTGTGACTGGTCTATATTAGAGATATACCATTACACTTTACTAGAATTTCAGATCTTCTAAAGCCTGGTATAGATTTGCTATTTACAATACATATAACTGAAGTCTTGAGTAGATAATGAATTCCAAAATTTAAACATATGCTGTGTTATTCACTGCGAAATGCTGTAATTTTACCCTTTCCCCTAGCTTTAAAAGTAATTGAGGGAAAGAGTTTTTATGATATGTTTCTTCCATCATCTTCTATATTAAATATTATGTTTAGGACAAGATCTGGTCTTCTAACCTTATGTCATTATTATGAATTTTAATAGTAGAAAGATACTACTTATAAAATTCCATTGATATAATGAGCTCTCAACTGAAGCATAACATGTATTCTATGTTCAGATTTTCAACGAGTACCTGTACTTTAAATGGAAAAATTTGTACGTGACTTCTTCACAAACAAAATTGATCACATATAGTCTTTTCTTACATGTCTTGCAGTTTAAAGAGGTTAGGTTAAAAAAAAAAAACCCAACAAATAGATACAAATTTCTAGGAAATTAATAAAGAACAAATAAAAAAACATCATTATAACACTCTGCAAACTCATAGTGAACTTTAAGCTCAACGACTGTGCAGTGAGAACCTCTGCCTATACTAGCCCTAGTAAAACTGGAAAGCCTTCAAAAAAGATGAAAGGATTACACAGACACTTTTCCAAGAAGTAGGGTTAAACCTAAAGACTTCCCCAAATCCTTCCAATTTGAATTATTCTATGAAAAAACAGGTACAAGCTTATTAGTCTCAAAAAAGAGAAGGATATTCACCAACTGAGTCATGAATAACATGGGAAGAAGAGGTATAGAATGATCACCACTTCTGATACAAAATCTAAGTTGTCTCAAAAAATGCTAGGTGACTATTTTAAAGTAAACAAAAGGATTTGGTTCGTTGTGTAGCTTGTAACAAAGCTGTAGGACACCTGTCCACTGCAAGTTACTACGAGTTCAAGAAGTTCATGGGTATTTTCATGGAAGAGAAATCCTTTGAGGGTTAAAAAAATACACTGAAAGCCCTTCTAACTCAGTAACTTTGGAAGTTATAAATGGTTTGAGGCTGGGAAGGTAATGAAGTATTACTACGCACTTGCTTTAGCGTTATAGTCTCTCTTAAGCATTTACATTTCCCCCCCAGCCACTATCATAGTCAAGATAGCAGCCGAGATAAATGTTCAGCCTGTAGCAGTACGATCTTTTCATTATATTACATTCCTTTGTCCTTAGGATAAGTCATTGACTTCTGGTGTTTTATCTTGAATTTTGCTTATGAATCTTTCTGCATACCCGTTCATTCGCCCACTTTAAATGAAAACACCAGGACCACACCCCCACCCCACTCCCCCTAAATCTTGTCTCAAGTTTAAGCTGCAAGTGAAATGTACTTTCTTGAATAGGGTTTTACAAATTATTAGTATATTTTAATTACATTCCTGAGTTCTCCTAGAGACTGCTTATCTGAGAGTATGAGGGCCCGACAGATTTTCACACTATGCTACTTAAAGAGTATGTCTACCAGACTCCCACAGTTGCCAAGAAACAACTACTTTTGCACGGCTCACATTTGCTCTCAGTGAAGTTCCTGTCAACTAATAACAGGAGCTGGATCAGGCCCTCAGAGTGAAATATTACTCTCCCTAATGGCAGAAAGCTCAAGTTACACCTGCAGTTCTGCCCAGGAAGAGAAGATTGCTGACCACAAGGAAGCTGAACTTTTCTAGAGCAGTGTTGCACAGCACCAGAAGGGACATTTATGCTTTGACTGACTTTGGTGTACCTCTGTCCTGTCTACTGAGTCTTTTAATCTACTTCAGTTGACCAGAATCTAATGGTGGTACCACCTTCAGGCTTTTCTGCATGCTGAACATGAGAAAACCTCCTATAGAAGACATATTCAGAGAAAATATTGTTTTAGATTTTTCCTTACATTGCATCTTTATTGTGGTCATGATGCCTAGAAATTATTGCTGTCTGACACCAGTTAAATAAAACACCTTATTTAACTGGAAACTATTATTTCATTTTTCTGCTAAGCTCTGTTTGTGACGGATGCTGAAATCAGATATTTAACAGCATTTGAACGTGGTTACCAGCTGTTCAGTCCATCTGGTCTTCAGGAACTCTTTCCAACTTCAGCTTCAGTTCAACTTTTCAGCTTCAAGACTTTACAATTCAGTCCTCTAAAGATGCATACAGTGTTTAAAAGGCAGTTACCAATATTTGAAAGACCAAAGAACAACTCAGAGGGTTTGATACACATGTGAAGTTTCACCTTCTGGCAACATCTAGCTATACCAATCGAGCTCTTAATAATTTATCTTGACATGAATGTATTAGTCTTCTCCTTTTGTGATTAAAACTTAGAATAAAATTGTGCTAACAGTGTCTAAGATACTACTCAAATTGAAGTCTAAGCTGGCTTTAGGATCTATCTCCCTGTTAAATTCAATTGACACATCTGAGCAGTGAAAATACGTTTTACTTAGTTTGCATTAGAGTGTCACATTCTATATTATTTTTCCCATTTTATGTTTTACTTTTGATTTTTTAAGTCTGCCTGAGATCCCAGTACGTTCTCTCCTACCTGATTTTGGAGGTGGGAGGGGGTGGGGGGATAGAAAAAGAAATAAGGGGGAAAAAAAACAAACCAGAAAGAGACACAGCCCTGCACTAGTAGTTCCAAACTCCAGTTGCAGCTTGCTTTCTGTTTGAATCCATTCTCAAAGAGGGCTGAACTTTTTTTCCCACAGACACATGCCTTTAAATATCTTTGAAAGAGGATGACAAAAGCATGCTCTATTATCTTACAAAGTGAGCAAAAAAATAAACTTCCTTCAGTTTGCACCGTGAATTACTGCTATTTTCTGCAGAAAATCTAATTTCGTCACCTTTGTTACCTCTTATTGATATGCCTAAGAAGCCTATGTAACTATCTACAGTTTCCATAATGTAAAGCTGTAAATCCAGAAAACGAAATGTAACTGAAGTGCTGAAGTACTGTAGCTGCAAGCAATGAGGCAATATCATCCACTTAGAAATTTCATATACTCAATTGTACAGAGCTCACATTAAATACTGGGAGCACCACGATTCAAGTAAAGGCCTCATATATAACTAATGTAGAAGGTCAGTGTTTTTTGTGGGGTTTACCCTTTCAGCAGATTATAAGGCAAAAATGTCCAGATATTTACAAACAAGTAATCATTCTGAATACTGGGAAAACATTACTTAAAACAATCTTTCTAGTAATCTATCTTCTTTTGCCAAAGGTACCCTGGTACACAACATCATATTTACATCGGCACTGTAACATGCAAGAAACACACACTTTGAGCCATATTCAACATCTAAAAACATCACATATCATCTATCTAATTATGAACTAATAATTGTCTTTGAAACCTTGATCTGGGATAGCAATTTTTTTCCTGATAGAAAGGAATCCACACTACCAGCATATAAAGTTTCAACTTATAGAAAGATCATCTAATACTATGTTATCTCTAATGAGTACTTTGTCTTTATTAGTCTCTATGTCTTTATTAGTGTCTGATTTATTGACTTACCTTCCTGCTATCATGAAGGAAAGGTACCACAAAGTCACTTCAAATAGAATGAAATATGCATGATGGGAGAAAAAAAAATTAATAAACAGATATAAAAAGTACATAAACAGACATATTTATATTCTATTTTCTACGTCAGAAGACAAAAGTAGTTAAATTTTCCCCTGCTTGGTGATGCTTCATAATCAAGTTTGTACAGAATAAATACCTTTCCATTCATACAGATAAAATTATGATATACAACATAAGGAAGTGCTCATGATATTGGGGGACATAGAATTAGAAACAAGAATTTCTACTAGCAACAGTTGCTGGATCTCAGTATCACATCAACATAAACACAAGAACCAGCAATTATAAGGATTTCCTGTAGCCCCTTGCCTGGTAGGAAAGTGACCTGTGCAAACCGTAGCTAAATTAAAGCTAAAAAATGTTCCATTTTTCATAAAGCTCTAAGGGCTAGACAGATACAGTTTTCCTTATTTGCAACATCAGCAAGGTAACCAAACTTTTTAATTGAAAAAATGACCTTTTAAATGCACACAATCCTCAAAATCATATCCTTCTCACATTTGGGGGTCTATAGGGGGACTATTTTAGCCTAGTAGCTTGCCAACATGCTTAAAAAAAGAGAGCAAGTGCAAGTGAACACTGCAGAAAAATTATAAAAAAGTTTTTTGAATCTAATATTCATTGGCTTGGAATTATTTTTCCCATTGCAGTCATTGGACTTCTTTTATAATATTAAATTAATAAAACAGAACTGTTTTCAGGTTCTTGGCAGTTCTTTTGCATCATGGGGCTTTAATAACACATGTGGATTCAATTTAGACTAAACTACTAATGCAATCATTTGGAAGTCCTTGGTTTTGATCACAACAGAAGCACATATTGTGAAAACAGCTCATGATGGATATAAAGTCTAGGAAAAAAAACAAATCTGATTTATATGAGGGATGGAAAAAAAATATTTTGTTGTTAATTATCTTATCAATAATGAAAAATTGTCTTTAGAGAATTAGTACAACCCTTATTTAACCCATTATGGAGAATGGGAAACAGAAGGTAGGAGGAAGAAGGAGCTAAAGCCTTGGATAATGTGTATGAGGTACATATTCCATTCTTTTTAATATCATGTAGTATATGAGACATCCCAAGAAGAATCTGAACTTTCACCAACTGAATAGCGAAGATGCAATGGCATTACAGCTGATCATTATAAGATGATATTCTGTCTGTTGCCCAAACATAAAAAAGCAGACCCCTGAAAATCTCATTTACTTTTGCAGCACTATTAAATCATTCAGACCAGTCAGGTAGACAAGATCAGCTTTAGGATCTCAGTGTATGCCTCTAAAGTCATAAATTAATTAGTTAGACTAATGCTTAGTTTTATTCCTGTAGTTTTGAATTGCATTGGCTGAACATTACAAGCTTCCGTGATTTTGACTGCTGTTACTACAACTGTTGGTAGGAAGGGCACTGGTGCATTTACCTCCACTCTACAGTGTTCAAGCCCCAGCTGAGGATAATCTGAGACCTGGCAGGAGAACACTTCTTCCTCCTCCACTGTGGACTATATAGATTATTTTTTTACAGGAGCAGTCTCAAGCTCATCAGTGGTACCAGAGGTGTTCACATACTGCTGCAATA
Organism: Tapera naevia; assembly: GCA_033556795.1. Taxonomy (NCBI): domain Eukaryota; kingdom Metazoa; phylum Chordata; class Aves; order Cuculiformes; family Neomorphidae; genus Tapera; species Tapera naevia. Next base: position 9,911,294 of record JAUMJJ010000034.1, on the reverse strand, counting down.
CAAATAGTAATATTAAATAATTTCATATAGGACGTTCTGTGCTGTACTATAAGCAATGCCTAACAATGTGTTCTTAAAACCTACACTACCTTAAGTTGCATTTTAAATGCTTAAAATAGATTAAAATGCTTATAAGTTTTTTAAATGTTCTTGCATTCAGTAATGGGAGATCATGATAACAATTGCTCATAAATACTTGAGAAAAAAAAATTGCCAGTTCTGAGACAAAGTTACTTTAAACAGTAATTATAATAAAATAGTTTCTCTTTCTCAGATAGTTCCAAGGCTGAGGACCCTGTAGTGCTTGTAAATAATTGCCTGCTGCAATGAAAAGATTCTCATATTTCTATTACAGCAGATAGTGACCAGGTTATTATTAGAAACCTCTTCCTTAGTTTCACAACACACACGCGAGCTCAATCGCTTTTTTTTTTTTTAATTTGTCTAAGTTGGAAGCTTCTTATAGATGAAAATTACTGGGATAAAATCTTTATTAGATTAATTAGCAGAGTGGTTTTGTTCCAATAATTTAATTATTTTAAGGGGCATTGACACGTACATTTTCCCATGGTTTCTAATTGATTTGTGTTCCCCAACATTTAGAGATATCCTTTTGGAGGTAGGGGCGAAGAGAGAACCCCATTTACTGGAGTATGAGTACTACAAAACAGAGCAGGAAGTCCCAGTTAGTGAGATCTTATTCCACAATTGCTTACAGCATAGCACAAAATGTTGTATACAATCATAGCAATGTGTGATGAAGGTTGACCAAGTAGAGGATGATGTGCCTGCAGGTACTCTAGTGCAGGACTAGAGCTCCTTTTCAGAGACAGGTGAAATCCTGCAGAGCACTTGCATTTTGCACATCAAGTTTCTAGAACAACAAACTCCACACCACTCTCCTGAAAGATAAATAACTAATCTATCCAAACCATTAGTTTTACAGCTTTCGTAATTATCTTTTTTGCTCAGTTATGAAAAATAAACATAGAATATGCAATTTATTACTTTTACTGTCATGTTTTCTCATACTGAGAACAGCAAATTAAGACATTTGTGATTTATTAATTGGTACATCTTAAATTGCAAATATTTCTGAAGCTAATGCATAGAACAGCACCTCATTATTTTGAATATACCTTGTCAAAGGGCCAAGGTCTTGCCTCTTTCCCATGAGAAAACTGTCACTTCGCTTTGTGCACTTGAATTTATAGAAGCAGTAATTCAAGTAAGCCAATGTTTCAATTACAGGGCATCATACAAGTATCAAAGTACTTTTTCTGTTCCCTCAGTTATTAAGGTTTCAGTCTCAATGGAACTGTGACTTGCTCTACATTGCACTTCTCATATTGTAAGTTATATTCTTCAAAGTCAAAGTTCTATGTGAACAAAGTATTTCTAGGTCACAGTAATAACTAGGATAAAACGCATGTGGTATAGGACAGTTTTACTTGACATAATCAGTTCAAGTCAGGCAAGTCACCACTATCTGTTCAAAAGGAAATCTATTCACTTAGGTTGCCAGAGCTTGTAAAGTCAACCTAGACCTAACAATCTTTATGTCAGTGCCTTTCCATCACATAATAGAAACATAATAATAATTTACTAGTAGATACTCTACATGACACTAAACCTTTGTGTTCTGTTCTAGGATCATACTCTAATCACCAACTTTGCCCTCCTCCTTATCTTTAAAGCTCCCTGCATGGAAGGGCTCTGCTAAGTACTTCCTTCCCTCTTTTTTGTTTTTGTCTAATAGTCTTCCAATCTGTCCTATAGAAATAACACATTAATCTCTTAGTTTGAGCAATATTCACTGTGCTTTTAAAGATTTGGCATCTCAATTCAGATTCTTTTTTATCCCCCCCCAATATTAAGTGTCTTCAAAAATAAAGTGAAAAATGCATGAGGATAGCACCCGCTGTTTTACCTGCATTTTCAGTTTTGTGGTAGTCATGATGCAAATACTGTAATCAACAGTCAGTCGTATTTTGATGTAGATATTCACCAGCCTAGCAAAACATGTCCTTACATTCACGTTATCTCATCCTCACCCACCTATGACTTTTCTGCTCAAGTTGCACCTCTCTTCTGCTTCCAAACAATGACTTGAAACTATGCAGCATAGTTAGGCAACTCAGAGTTTACCAGATGTATAGTATTGCTTCTGATAGTCACTGATCCCTCCTGTTCACTTCTTTACAGCAACAGAATCCCTAATGTAATAATGAATAAAATGAAGTGAGGGGTAATTATTTGGCTAGGAAGTTTAAAGAGAAGCCAGGTGAAGATGTTATTCTAACAACTCAGGTGAAACCATTATGATGGCAGCCCTCTGTCCTAGGGTTCATTGATAGTGGCAACTCCATAATAAATAAAAGCACTTCAAATCAGCCTACTAGCAGCTCGTACTTGTTTTCTATTTAACAGATCACCCATCCTAAAAGGCATTTCTACACATCCTAAGTAATACTCTTACCCATACTGATGTCTTCTTCATGTCACTCCAAATACAGTGTATGGGAAAAGCTACATGCTTACTGAAAGGATGAGGGGACTTCATTCTTTTTGATAATACCACATTTTCTCTTTTTTTTTTTTTATCTGTTCACATGGAAAATAAAGACCTTTTGTCATTTTCTCTTGAGTATTTGTGCTTTAATCCATATGGAGTTCAGTCTGCAGCTTCCATTTTGGAAAAGTAAAAGATTCCAACTATGTGCTTGTACTGTACAGTCCCCAGTAATGAAACGTCCTTCTGGAAAGCATTTTAAACCTTCTGCTAAATAGTAACACTTATTCACAAAAAATTAGTATCAACTTGTCGACCTGAATATGGTAGTGCCCGTCATCTTGAAGAGGCAGCCACAGAGTTTTCTAGTAGTGGGATGCATGTCCAGAAAAAACAGTACAATAGGATAGAGCAAAAAAGTAAGTACAGGTCACACAAGTCATTAAAGGTCAAACATCATGTACAGGAGAGTAAGATCAAGTGCTGCATAGCCAATTTCTTTTATCTGTTTTTGCTCTGATCTGTTTAACTTTGTGAATTTTATCAACAAAGATGTGAAGAACTCTTATTTTAAAAATGTAGTACTGTATAGCTAGATTAAATAGTATTGATACAGTTTGTTTATAATATGACTTTGTTTCAGCCAAAAAGTCAGAGACTTTTAATTTTTAATTTAATTTTTAAAATCACTGTCATGGTTTGAAACACAAAAGTAAATGTTCAATAACTCTCAGCAAAATTAACCAAGATCCAAAACAAATGCTGACACAACATTTATTTTTCCCAACAAATCCTGCTTACCATTTTTGAACTCTACTTTTATTACCAGCTGTTAGATTAAGAAAGAAATCTTGTAATTATCCTGATGTCCTCTGTAGATTATATAAATTTATAATAGTCTTTGTAAATAATGAATTAGAATGATGAAATAAAGAATAACTACATATGATAATTTCTTTTCTTCGTCTGAACACTAATTTTAAACAACTGTTTCAGATCAAAACATTATACTCCTTCCTTTCATTTTTATTCATGCATTAGGGACAATGGGATATAATTAGAGAGTTATGACCATTTTTAAACCTTACATTTCTAAGCTACAATTTTGTAACAAAACAGATTTATTTTCTTAAGCAATCCTCTTTTGTTGCACTGTTAAGCACTTTTCATGCTCAATTTCCATTTTTTTCCCTTAATTTAAGTATCACACCCTCTGAGCTGCAATGATTCCCTGTAAACAACTGTTTGTCCTATAAGTACGTGTGCTATTGAGGTTCTGTGACATTTATAAAGTAAACTAACTCACATAGATCTAATAAAAAACAAACAACAACCACGAAACTTCTTTTTTGTCCAAAATTTTGTCATATGAGAGTGCTGAATACACATTGAAACCATTCCTTTTAGGTAAAAAGCACTTTTTATATGCATAAGAGCAAAAGGCATGGTTGTGTCAGACAGCGATGCCAAATGAGGTAGCGGATACTAATCAAGATTATTTTCACAGTCAGATAGAATCTGACCTTTACCACACATACTGGACAGCTATTTTAAAAATCTTACTTGTCTGATGGCAAATTTTTCATATTTCTATCAGTCTTCATCCTTAGCAGTCAGTATATCCCCTCCCTCATTTTTCTCTGATAATAGCCCACTTCACGCCTCAAAGTTACGTCCAACACCTCATCTTCATTCTGGTGGGAATCTCATGTCTTCTCACATGTGTTTTTATTTGTCTTTCCTCAAGTGTTTCTTTCCTCCTCCCTCTTCATCTACTGTCCTTAGACTTTGTCTAACATCTTCAATCCTCTGTTTTGTCTGGTATTAATGGAATTCTACTTTGACAGAAGATCTCACAAAGCTTTACTTCTATTTGTTCCTCAATGCAGGAAGCTTCTTTGACAGCTTTACTGACTAGAGGAGAAAGTAATGTCTTCTTTCACCTTGTCCTCTATAGTATGAGTTTCTGTGGATTGCTCTTCTGCTCTAGAGTTTTGCCCCCTTAATATTTTTTTCAGTACATATTTGGAAATCTTAGGTTTATCATTTATTATTTTCCATTGAGTTCCTTATCTGTGGCCTGTCACTGTCTCCATTTGCATCTAGACACAGTACAAGGAAATAGACACAAGGAACATAATATCTAATATTTAAAGGGGGAGAGGAGAAAGAGAGTTGCCTTTCAACTTCAGCGGCAAAGTTGCTCTTTTCATTCACCCACTTGTGTCCTGTCATTGCTGATTCTCTGGCATGTTAGGCTTTTTGTCTAGTTCAACCATGTTATGTCCAGAAGCCCACTGTTGTGACTCAAAACAGGTAATTACCTCCACTGCCAAATCACTGAGCCATCTAGAGGTGCCCAGGGTGGGAATTGCATATGTATACAAACCCCAATTTTTACTCAACCTAAAAAGAAACATGAATTTAATTAGGCACAATCTGACTGTAAGGGATTGGGATGGTGGTGGACCCCAGGCATCATTCCCTTTCGTTATGGATGTTCCAGCTAACCATGCCAATAAGAATTAGACAAAAAACTTTCTCTACTTGAGAATCCGACCACAAGATCTTTAAACAATGATATTATCTCTTATGTTTTTGTGTAGTAACTCAGGGAAAATGTTTGCACCTTGCTTGCATTGTGTGAATATATTAAAACACAGGAGGGGAAGTTCCACCCAATTTACACTCTTTGCATCTATTAGATTATTAAATTTCTATTGAGATATGGAGAAAAAAAAGTCCCTTATGCCTTACAAACTGGACAAACCAAATTACACTGAAGATGTGTTCCAGTAATGAATCTCAATTTATTAATCTTCTACTTACTTCTAACTCACTTCAAGAGATCAATTTCACCATTTCTAGAAAAGAAGAACTTGAAATACAATAGTATTAATATTTGCACAGAATTAACAATTTAGGGTGATTCCAGTACCCTTCATCGTGTTGAACACTTTGGATTGCAAGTAGCCTGAGTCACTATTTGCAGAAGAAATTACTCTGAATGAACAGCAGAAAGAATGGCAGAACTGGGATCTGAATTTTAATAATGTCAAAATTAAAAAAAAAAAAAGAGAGAGAGAAAAGTTATATAATTACTACTATGAATAATAGAATGTTAATTGTGTTTCTTACACTTCTGTTAGATTGCTAAAAAAATTCAAAATGCACAAGCCTGTTGCATTTGAACTAAGCTCTAACAAAATTTGTTGAACCTTTATTGCTGAGAAATTACAGGTCTGTTTCCTACCACAAGACTCGGTCCTTAAAAACCAAAGAGAAGTTGTGCCCTGTAATCCTTAATGTAAATTTACCACCAGAGGTGAAACAACATTTTCTGTGCAATAAGGGCAGCAGGAATAGGTTAGATGTAGGAGACTGAATGAAGCTTAAAGAGTATGCTTTATTTTTCAAACTCTAGTTAAAGTATTTATGTAAGGTTGAGCTGTCAAACTCGCTGGGTCTCATTCCTCAGTTCTTTGTTTTTGTTGCTTGCAGAAGAGCTAAATGATAGCGCTCAACAGTTACTTCCATAACAAACCTTAATGAGACTGAAGAAATATTATTAGCTAGCAAGAGAGTTATAACTGGAAATTGGTACACTTTAATTGAAAAAAATCACTTATAATCATATTACACAGCACATTCCTTGATAAGGACATAATAGAATATCATACCATTAGCTGAGTGCCCTGCAATGATCCTGAAGCCTTCTGTTGAACAGTACACATCATTTTGGTGGGAATCAAAATGAACAAATTTGTGAACACAAATATTTCATTAGCATAAAAAAATATAAAAAAAGAGTAGTCAGTTATGTCAAAACACAAACCAGTTGAGTTTTAATAATTATTCAGGAAATTACAGCTTGCAAATACATTCTTTTCCTGAAAATTACTATTTTCAAAATAGGTTAACATCCATGTGTAAAATTCTATGTTTAAACTATCAGCAAGTCCAGGATTCTTCCTGATTATGCTGGAAAAGTTTTAAATCCTCCAGTTTTATGGAAGTAATTAAACAATAAACAAAAAAACTTCAGAAAACAGATGTGCTCTGCCACCCTCAAGAACCAAAGCTGAAAAATTGTGGGTTCCCTTATACCAATGAAAACTTCCAAATTTATAAATTTGGGAAAGCTGCCATTTACAAATATTTTTTTTTTTTAAAGGTGAAAAAAAGCCCATGAAATAAACCTTTCACAGTGTGTATTTCCATTGCATTCTGGAAATGGAGACAAAAGGAAAAACTGAAAATGCTAATTTGCAAAATATATACATTTCTATTTTAAGAGCTGAAGACAGTGAAAAGCTTTACTATCATCTTTGCAATAGAAATATAAATTATACAATTGTCATAAGAGGATATTAAATTACAAGATCAAGCACTACAATAAGTTCCATCTTAATCCTACCCTTTTTAAGTAGGTGCTATGATGTAGACACTCATTAGTCAGTCATGTCCTCTCTTTCTTACAAAAGCTGTCCTAACTTAGGGGTCCACACAGAAGTATGGAGAAAAAGTTAGTGCTCTTGCATTTTCTTACTTTCATATACTTGACTTCCAATACATTTTTTTGAAGATGATTCAAGACATTAAACTTTCTAACCAGAAAATCCAATGAGGATTCATTTGAATTTAAGAGCTTAGAATTGATAACATCAAGCTTCCCTCAAGAAATCCTGTAGCTAACAAACTAAAGATCAGCATAAGGACAATTACTAAAGAAAACTCTTTATTGTATCATCTGTGGTTAGGTAAAAACTAAATTATCTCTTCATTAGGGTTACATCACTATGAAAGCTGCAACTAAATCCTGCAAATGCAGGTACCATGACAGTCACATGCATAGTAGCAACAATTTGAAGCAAAGTACAATGGTTACTACTGTACCCTGTACATGTTCTAGGGTTCACAGAGGAAGAGGAACAGGACTCATTGCTGGCAATATCTGTTTGACTGACCAGTCGTGTATCCAGGGCCTGTTTAACACACTTGCCACAACTTTCTGCAGCTAAAGAAAACAAAGAATCAAAGGGAACAAGCAGCATCCTGAAGCCATGGTGTGCTCATGGTCTGCTTTGGAAGTCCACAGAGCCTGAATTAACCAGCATGGTGCCAGCAATATGAACGCCAGTTTGCTGGTGGCATATTTTCTCAGTGTTATTCTGAAATCTCTCTGCCAATCAATTACAAGCACATAGAGCCTGCTCTGGTGGAGGGTGGTCTCAAACTGTGAGTGCATGAGGAGGAGCAGGCATGCTGAAACAGACCCACCAGCATCACTTGAAATGTTAGTCATTAGTCATATGCAAGGATTATTTGGCCGATTTTACACTTTAGTTAGTGCTGCACTGGCAAGGTGTGCAAGGCCAGGATCCTGTGGAGCACTGATATGCTCAAGATTGCTCAGGGTCGTATTCTTTACTGATGGCAATTGTAATACATGACTACATTAATTGATGCTACTGTCAATGAGATTCATTTGCCTATCATTCTTTCAAGGACCCTACTTATTTTCTGCTGTTATAAATGATGAAGCTGCACTCATATCATGTTTGGGCCAAGTACAAATACAGTTATATGCTAAACAGTTAGGAGTGGGTGATTGAATGAGGGCTTGAAAGACTGAAGGGAAGACAGCACTAGCTGCCAGCTTGGATGCAGTGGCTTAAAACATTATTTATAGCTCTCTCTGGCTACCTACTGTTAGCACAGCTACCGTCGGATGTTTTCATAAAGCATGTACTCTGCACATTAATTATTTAAGTTACTTATTCGTCCAATGGGAAATCAACACAACTAGCAATATCAGCCCAGCTGCAAGACAGGCAGTCAATGATGGACACAATATGTGCACATTTCCAGTAACTTGATTTACATTTTGTACATACATCTTTTCTTATGCATCACCATGGGATATACTATATCTACATGGTACAAGATTTAGGCTATACTTATTTTAAATTTTGGAGATGCTATCAAGTGTATTATTTGCAGTATATTCTGCCTGTAAATCTTATTAGGCTTCAGGCAAGTATAGGTGTGCTTTTTAGTTTAGCGAGTGTTGCATCAGAATTCTCATAAAATTAATTTCTACAGGTAATTCAGTATTCTCCCAAAACTTAAATAAAAGCTTTTGTCTTAACCACATCTGTGAATTTCCTCATAGAGATGCTAAAGACGCCGAAATTTAGCACTTTATATGTTAAAATATCATGGGAAAGGAAGTTCCAGACAGACCAGCTTATTGCTAGTAATAATAGTACTGTCTCATGGTAATGATCATTTATATTGAACATTCTAAAAATTCACAGTATCCCCTTAAACACCCCCAGGGTCTGCGACTCCACCCCCTCCCTGGGCAGCCCATTCCAATGGCCAATCACCCTTTCAGTGAAGAACTTTTTCCTCACATCAAGCCTAAACTTTCCCTGACAAAGCTTGAGTCCATGTCCTCTAGTTCTGCCACTGGTCACCTGAGAGAAGAGACCAATCCCTGCCTGACTACAACCTCCTTTTAGGTAGTTGTAGAGTTCCACATACTAAGAACAGCTACAAGCAATTTTAATGTCAGCAACTTTGTATCTCTAGTCTGGTGACAAGAGTTTGCCTTCCCATTTCTTCCTTCACAAGTGGAGTAAGAAGGTGGAAGGGCTATCTGCAGGACTACTCTGCAGTCACCAGTGGCTTAGGTACCACACTGCCTGCTGCCTAGAGCAGCACAGATGGAGTGACTCAAGTGGACAGAGATCCTTGAGCGGCAGCACAGGCCACTCCGTGTCTCTGCATCCCAACCACTGGCTGCCCAGCAGGTATTTCCAGATGGCAATGTCTGTCAGGTAATGATTGAAGTTTGTGAGCACTCCTCAAGTCAGCTACCAAATTGCACATCGTGAGCATTTCTGCAGTTTGGCACAGTAGAAATCTTCCCAAAACCCAGGGTGACAGAAACAAGATCTGCAATCTAGTGTTCTCTGCACAAAAATGAGACTGAGCAAGGTGACATGGCAGGCCACCCAACTGCCAGAGAAGCAGGTGGAAAATCTGGACTATGCTGGGAAAGAATAGGAGAAATACTATCAAAAGTATCTGTATAATCAAACTGTGTTCTGCTAGAATCAAGACAAAATCATGCATCTCAAGTTCTTCTTGAAATAAGCCAAACACTTGTTTTTTTATGCTAAGTGCAGTACAAACCAGGGAAATAAGCACAAATGCACAGGTAATTCGGCACTGTTTTTACGTGAAGGACTGATAAACATTGAAAGGAACATTTTTCAGAATCAAGTTTCACATTTCATTCCTTTAAAAATAAGGGGAGGAAGATACAACAACAATTATTTTCTAAAATTTTCTTTCTGAAGAAATAAAAAATTTCAATAAATTTCTCTTCTGTGATAAAAAAAAATGTCTATACAGACATTGCAGAATTTTTAACAAGATATGCTGAAATAGGACAAATTACATGCAAAAGAACGTAAGGGCATGGGGCAAGAGGGAATTTGGCTTCTCAGAGAGATAAAGAACAAGTGACAAAAAGACAAGATAAGATATTTTCTGACTGTGTTCCATTATAGGTGACCACTAGAGTGTCCAGCTGCAGCAACATTTGACAAACTATTAGTTTGCAAAGTGACTTTTAAGAAGTTTGGATTTTTTTTCACCCCATAAAGGCAGTGCCTGTAAAAAATTGGTTACTTCCCCCAGGTAAAGTGCCCTCAAAAATATACATATGCCTAAAGAGATAAAGCAGTTGCTAATCTATGGATCTTTTAGAAATTGTCATAATGAAGTCCACAAGTGACTTCACAAGGAAAACGTTTTACACTAACGTGTTGTTTCTTATAGAGAAAGGGGTTCATTTCTATTCTGAATAATACCACATATAAACAGCTCATAAATAATTGAGATGTTTAATTTTGGACTACACTGAAACAAATGCCGCAGTCCATCTTACGGGCTGGTGCACAGCAGTCTGACATGAACAAGCAGTGGGTAATGCCAAGAATCCACATTTACCTGCAAGTTCCTTAAAAAAAAAAAATAAAGAGGGGACTTCAGGCTGTGGATTTTTTTTTTGCATGTAGTGTGTTTGGAGAGGTTGTTTGGGGTTATGTGTTTGTTTGTTTGTCATTTTATTTTTAATTAAGGAATTACAGAAGGTAGTACTCAACACAGAACGTTTTCTCTGGAATTCTCAAGGTTCTTGTATACGCTGAAGACAACCCTAGCAGAATTCCCCTGACAAAAATTCTAGCCAAAATAAGGACTGCAAAACCTGAAGTAGTTATTTTTCATGGACAACCCTGACTTTGTGAAGATCTCAAGGAAATAGTTCTATAGCTATACAGCTTTGCCAGTGCAGAAAAGACAAACCTTGAAACTCCTCATTTGATGAAAAAGTAGAGCTGATTTCCATGGAAGGATCATTATTTCCAAGCTCTTCTGAGTTTTATAACAGGAGAGTCACAATTAATTAGAACAAAAACTTTGAGCATGAGTGGACACCTATTCGTTACTGAGTATCTTGTAACAGTGTTTATTAGAACACTTCAGGAGTCATACGATGTCCTGATTTGAACTTCAAAAATACTTATTGTTCTTTACAAAATCATGATTTTTATATTTAGGAAAACTAAATGTTTCACCTGAAAAATATGAAAACCAGATTGTTACTGGAGAATTACAAAGCTAGTATTCATTTGCGTATTCAAACATACAGGTTAGTTTGGGCATTTATATTGAAATCCATTGTTGATATCCTATAGGAAGTTTTAACAAGCTAATAAAATTCAAAGGAATGATCATAAAGCCAAATTTCTGAACTGATTCTTGTCTTTCAAATTTGCTACGTAAGGTTAAAAATTGAAAGAGTTTCTAGTGAAAAAGAATTTAATTTCACTGCCACCATAATAGTGGTAAAGCAAAATGACAGCCAGTGTAGTCCAGTCTCTTAAGAGAAAGAAGAGCAAACCCATTGTTTTTGAGCAAGAAGGAAGCACAGAAAATTTCAGTCTGAAACAGGAAGAGGCCAAAAGTTCTGAAAGTCCTGGTGAGGAGGAGGGATCCCAGGACACCACACTTCAGATTTAGCAGTAGTAGTTGTAACAGGGCACTGGGAAAAAAATAAGGATATCTGTACTCTGTATTACTACATTCTTCACATACACAATAGCATTCACTAATTAGTGTTCTGATAAATGTCACACCCCTCAAACTGGGACTCCTGCCAGAGAGCAGATTCACCACAGTGTATTGGCATGGCTCTAAACAATAGATAAATGGTACACCTGCCTACAAAAGACCTTAATTATACCCCTGTACTAGGGACAACACTAGATTATCATTATTTACCCTCAGGGGAAGAAAAGCCTGGTGATATAATCTAATAGGTTGGAACATGGCTTGAAATAATGGTTCTGGCTTTAATTTTCCTGACACAGAGTGCTGAAGGTGAAGTGATTTACAAAATGAATAGCACCTGCCAAATAACACTTTCAATAAACAAGACCAGTTAAGTAAAGAGCCTTGCATTAGTACAGGTTAAATACCGAAACATCTGAGCTAAGGTGTCCTCCTTCTCAAGAGGTATCAAACCCAGCATATTAGGGGCCAAGGTTTTCATAGTATGCATGGGGAAGAGTGGGGCACCTCAAAAACCTGTAAAAAATGTGGCAAGGACTTCAGACTAGTCAGTGTAAAATGCTGTGCTAATAATATTTGTGAGCTATTTCCCTTCCCAGGGCCACTGAACCCTGAGAGGGGCTCACACTGTGCCTGCCTCTGAGCTGCTTCAGTTCCAGATTCTCCCCAGGAGTCAAGACGCAGAACTATTCACAAGGACCTGCTCAGTTTTAATTCTAAACTGGGTACTGGTTTGGGTAATGCCAACAGTGGTTACCTTATTAGATGAGTCATTAGTATCTTCAATTCAGTAAACTGGAGACAAAATACAGTTTCTCTTCTAGAGCCAGAAAGACCATGATGATATTGATGCTCTGTCGTACCAAGTAACATGCTCAGCTTGGAAGAAGAAGAAAATTCTGTTCTCTTTCCAAAATGCTTTATATATACACACACACGCACACAATATATATATATATTGTTAACACTGAATGCTGGGTAAATAGTACAAACAGTTTAGTGAGCTGTGCCTGCAACTTCTTACCTCCCACCTGAGTGCCTTTGTCACTAGACTGCACATTCCTTATTGCTTCTTACCAAAGGGCTTAGCGTGCAGTATGGTTCAGTATTAGCCGTACAACTTCTTCATGTCAGGAAGCATAAGATATTTTTTGTAACCAGCTATCAAACAAAGTATTTTTCACTTCCTGATCTCTTTAGCCGTGCCTTCCAGAGGCTGTCACAAGCATCAGTAGAAACAGTACTTATTAACAAACATATAACACAACATTATTTTCAGTTCTGTTTCTTAATTATTACTCAATATCTTTTTTGACTACTGATAGAGATCTAAACCAAAACTTTGCTTGTACCTTTTTATTTCAATACATGCTGTCTTTCTGTGTACCAAATATCTGGAAGTAGACTGCAGTAAAGACAATGATAAAAATGACAAACTAGAAGCCAAGCAACTTTAGCAGGAAGTAGGAACATATGTAAAAATAGAAAAGGACAGCAAGTTCCGAAAATAGTTATCAAATTATAACAGCAAGTAACTAGCTTTTTCTTCTGTTAACTGCAGCTTACCTTGTCCTGCCTGAGCGTATTAGTTACTGAGCCTCAAACAGTATCTTGGGGCATGAAACTAGGTCATAATAGAAATAAAACTAAAACAAACAAAAAACCCAAAACGTCTGCTAGAATAAAAAACAAATTCAGGCTGTTTTATTTTAAAGAAGATTTGGGATTTAGTTCTCAGGTAAGAGAACTCCACAATTGTAATGGTCTCTGATTTTCTGAGTACAAGTGCTTAGGATCTAGCAGATCAGTTTCTAAAGTCTTAAACCTTTGAAATATTTTTTTTTCAGGACTCTTTGGTTGAAGTTTGTCCACTGAACTTGAGTAGAGTTAGAGTCATGTGGAACAGAGGAGAAGAGAAGGACTGGAGAAACAAATATACTGACATGCTCGCTTGAGGCCCTACATACTTCTGCATAGAAATGTAGTTGGGAGACGAAATAATGGCAGATCTCCCCAAAAATTCTTCACGGGTTTTGTCAGAGATTGAGGAAAACTCTGACTGAAAGGACATAGCTATCATGACACAGAAGCAGCCCCTAGCAGCTATATGGGCAGAAATGTTTACCAAAATAGTGATGATCTCCCTTCTATTTAAAGGTTTTTCAAGAGAGACAAGATAATATTCTTTGGAGACTCATGTCTGTAGTAATTTTGCACAAAAAATAACTGAAAACTAGAAATTACAGACTTTCTTATCGTATGATATCAATGCATCAGAAAATATTAATGTGTAGTTCTTGAAAAACTATGATTTTTCTAACCGTGATCTTTGTCTACAAATGCAGCGCACTAACTTGCCTTGATGTCAGAACTAGAAGAAAAATTTATTAATTCTCACTGAAGAGTAATGTCTTTAGTCCAAACCCAAACCAAGAGTTCAAATTTGGTTAAGACTACACCTTGAAAACTTTATAGCAGTCTACTAAGGAAGGAATTCTTTGAAAAGAACTGTTAATTCACAGTCCTCTTCAGGTAACGCGCACCACTCGCTGCAGAGCGCAGGGGCAAGGAGCTTGGCACTGCTGCCGGGTGGAAACAAGGTGCTGAGCCAGATAATACAAGGAGGAGGGCTCGATTCAACTTGCAGGCTGCGAGTTTGACACCGCTGCTCTAACAGAATTGCAATAGATTTAATAATCTGTGTGCTATTTCTATACCCAACTGACAGAACAGTCACTAAGTATTAATCAATTACACTTTATAAATGTACTTTGAATCAGGTTTAAATTAGCTTTCAGAGCTCCATTTCCAGTGATCAAATGGATGCTAGAAAGATATAATCGCTGTACCCATAACTGTTTACAGACCTAGCAGTTTGCAACATGAATTATTTCTAAATTAACTGTACTCATTTAGTAGAAATAGACATAGTTGATAGTTATTTAAATCAGTTACTAGCTAATTAGCTCAGTCAGACAGATGTATCTATAATAGCTATCTTTCTATCAAAGAGGCCAATGACAATGATATTTTAACTGTAAGTCTGTTTTCAAAATAAAATTCTGCCTTACCACCTTTATCTATATTTAGATGCTGGTTGAAACAACAGCTTTTAAAAGCAATTCTGTAGCCGTTGATCCTGTAAGGTACTGCATAGTCCCAATTCCAGGAGGAATTAATGGTATCAGAACAAAAAAAGGAGCAGTCAATAATATATAGGAAATCATATCACATGGCTTAGGGTTCATTCAGTAGATCACAAGGTCTAAGTGCAACAGACACAGGAGCCAAGCAGCAGCCAAAGTTAAAGTTAGTAAAATCGCATTAACCTGCCTCCAAAGGGTTTTTCCTTGCAAGAAAAATCAACTGTTGATTTATTTCATTTAGAAAACATGCTGGAACTGATTGAACAGAGGTGCTTTGAACATACCAGACAGCCATGCAGAGGTTTTGTTCTTTTTAGGATAGGACAGCAAAATATTATTTTGCAGGTGCATTCTTAGGATTTAACTCTCTTTGCAAGGTCACCTTTTGTAATTAGTATTAATTGCAGTTTTGCAAGTACTCCATGTATGGAAGTAGTCAGAACTGCACAGGCTTTTATCTTGGCACAGCTTTTGCTACCAAGTTTCTTACTAAAAAGAAGACAGACTTTCATACGCTGCCTTCCTCCAAGCTACATTTAACTGTGATCACTGACCTGATTTAAAGATACAGAGGCTATACAATCATTTCATACAGAATTATGCCTTCAGCCAGTAAACTGAACATACTGGACACCACAGGTGCGATAAGCTGGGTATCTGCATTATCCATCCATGTCCTGACCCTCAGGTGCATTCACACTGTGTAGTCATATAACCTTCCAAATTGTGTCTCTGAGGTAGAGGCCTCTGAACTCAGCAGATGACGGGCAGAAGCTTTCTTACAACAGGTCCCACGTGTTCATGCTTAAATGCCAAGAGCACTTCAAATCTGCAGGAAAGGAAGACACAAGATTCAGAGGCAGCACTGGCTGCCAATGAGACAGGTTAAACTGCAGCAGCGTCCAAGCAACCCTAAAGACCACTTGTGATACTGAACAGGAAACAGAAGGAGACTGCTGCCTGGAAGCATTCCTAATGGAAGCGTAATGACAAAGAACAATAGCTGGAGAAAAACACCTTCATTACAAAACTGTGACTCTACCTTGCAATTTGCTTTCCTCATGGCAATAAGCGTGTCTAACATGTACACAAACCTCACACCTAACAATGGCCACACACCATGAATTCACTGTATAGCTTGACAACAGCACACCTGAGCTACAGGGTAACATTCAGCCACAGGGTTCAGGACAAGAGGTATGATTTACCCGAGAAGCACCTTGCTGCGATTAATCTACTTCTGATCTGACTTAACCAAGTCATATTTACTGAAATATGTCTACAGATCCTGTGTAATTACTTGGCCTACAATATTAGCCTAGTTTGCAACTGCTGCCAGCTTTTATGTTTAGAAAATTGAAGCAAGTGTCTGATGCTTGACCACACCACTCTATCTGCAATGACATTCAGGTAAGTCGCTTCAGAGAAACTAGTGCAGGATGTTGACATACCTAGTTTAAATTAACAGACAGAGCACTACAGTAGTTGGGGTAGAAAGATACTAGAATAACGTTAGAGGGAAATAACCTAGAGGGCTGTAATTCTTATAGTACTGACAAATACCTTATTTTTCTTGCCCTGATTTGTAGTACAAGAGTTAGGCTCAACCTTCTGCTTCAGTAACACTGGATCTCCTATTTTGGTACTATATCCAAACTACAAAGTGTTGCAGGGGAAAGATTTAATCTTTAGGTCAATAAGTCAAGGCTCCCCAATGATCCACAGCATGGTCAGCAAATAGGAGCTGTGTTACTCTCATATTGTATCCTAAGTCCAGTTAGTGATAGCATCATCTGTAAAGGAAAATTATAGACTCTTCATGCTCAAGTACCCTAAAGAAAATTTTGATCCTAAACCAGCCTAGGACAGAAAATATGAAGATGCTGTAATGTTAAAGCCTACTTTGCTCTCTACTCTCTGAAGTTTTATCATGCTGTTCTGGAACAGGTAGGGCAGTCTTCTGTTTTAATGGTGGGTGGAGGGGGCATGCAGTGTATTTTGTTTTCCTTTTTCTTCAGTGACTGGGATATAATTCACATTGTGCAATACAAATAGGCCAGAACAGTATTTCCTGCTTTTCTAGGAGCTCAAAATTTGCATGGGTTCAAGCAATGGAGGTACAAAGACAGCACACCAAAATTAAGTACCAGATAAAACCTGGCAGCCAGAGTTGGCTTGAAAAAGATTTTTATATCTGCCAATATATCATGGCTTATTGCAGGGGAACCTTTTAGATATTATAGTAACACCTGCAGCAAAAAGCTATCCTCAACGTATGACTCACCTTCACAGCTCCATTCATAATGCAGCTAGCACCTACTTCTCAAGTGCATGGCTTTGAGAAAAACACATGCAGCTAAGCGGAACCAGATTCACTACACATAGCCTGCAGTCAGCAGAGGGCAGTGGAAAGTATTTTCTTCTTAGAAACTGAATTTCTGAGTGTAATGCTTCTGTTATCCTCTGCGTTTAGCAACATTGTGGGAAGTTCTGTCCTGATTCTAGTCTCCCATGGTATTATAATGAACTGAGCAGAAAAGCTCCGTGTTCTTTGCTTTTGCCTTATGTTTTTAGGCTTTTGGAAAGTGCATTCTCTCATGCCTCTGATTTTAAATT
Source organism: Tapera naevia (assembly GCA_033556795.1). NCBI lineage: Eukaryota > Metazoa > Chordata > Aves > Cuculiformes > Neomorphidae > Tapera > Tapera naevia. The sequence goes on along the minus strand of JAUMJJ010000034.1, from coordinate 9,893,870 downwards.
CTTTTTCATGATAATAAATATTCCGGAAAATAAACCTGCTTAAGTATTTATTTCATTAAGCACAAGCTTTAATACAAAACAATTCAAGGCTCCTCAGCAATCCATAGTAAGTAAGTAACACAGTACATCTACATGCAGCAGCAGAGACGGTGCCAAGTTCAAACAGCCCAGAGGTTGCCATCAGCACAGGCACTGCTTGGTTTAGGTCTACCTGAGCAAAAGTCTCATTCCAACTAAAACAGCAACTGCTAATTAAAATAGACCAGTTCATCCTACTAGCAAACATTTATAGAGCATCATTTCATGTTATTTGGCCAAATTAGCTAGCTGCATTTAGTAGCTTTGGGATTTTTTTTTAAAAAGTAGGAAAAAAAATAGAGCAGTAGTGGTACCTAATCCACGATTCCCATCTCTACTGCATGACAGTACACAAAAACCTAAAAACCATTTTTCTTTGAGCTTCCTCATCATACTCTGTATTGATAGATCATGAAATAGAAGTTACCAATTTTTTTTAAATTATTTTTTTAATCTAACAAATTGTTGTAAAGCCAGAAAACAATTATCTTTGCAGCGTCCACATACCATATTAACCCCATCTCCAATAAACATCCTTTTCTTGCTGAACTACTTTCTGTATATTTTAGGAACAGAATATCACTACAACAAAAGTAAATTATTAAAGATCTGCAGTTAGTTTATTCTTTCTAGACTAGAAATATACACTGTCAGAATGGCCAGAGCCACCACGAACAAATCTGCGCCCTGGAAAGAACTGTAGCAGCTAGATGGTACTTCGGTTTCCTAGACTTATATAAGAATTACTGTAAAGTAAGGAATCTTAAATGCAGGTATCTGCCCTCTGATAAGCCTTTCACATGTCTTTTATCAGAGGATCATAAACCTTGACTTTATTCATAAGCATTCTATACCAGACAAATTCTCCTCTCCGGGAAGTCTGCTGCCTCCCTGGGGCCCGAGTTAAGGACATCACTAGGAAACTCCCTAGCTTGGTACAGCCCTCTGGCTGTTACCCATTACTGCTTTTCCAAGTAAATGGCAATGAAGCTGCAATGTGTCATCAAAGGGTGACCAAAAGAGAACCCAGGGCCTTGACACAGTTGGTAAGAGAACCTGGAGCAGTTATTTGTTTTTCTCTTCTATCCTTCCAGATGCAAACAACAACATTAGAAGATATAGATGCACCCAATCTATTAATACATGGCTTCATGGCTTGCCTCACTGCCACAGTTTTCTCTTTTTTGATAATGAGATGGCCTACACGGCACCATGCCTGCTGGCATCAGAAGGCATTTACCTTTCTCAAGGAAGGAAGAGCATCTTTGCTCACGAGCTACTGGGGCTCATTGACAGAGCTTTAAAATAGTCTTGAATGGCATTACAGAGTTGAGACCTGTTGGTCAAACTAAAGGGCAATAGGGATTTGTACAGGCAGGGGAAGCAGGGACAGGTATGCTGGGAAGAGAAAAAACTGCTACCTGGTTGTGTAAGGATGGTGTCAGAAATGCTCAGGCACAGCTGAAACTGAACGTGGCAAAGGATGCAGAGAAAAATAAGAAGAGCTTTTTAACATATGTCAGCCAGAAAAGAAAGATCAAAGAAAGTGTACTCCCCCCACAATGAACACAAATGGCAAATTAGTAACAACAGACCAGTGCAGATTGACTGTAAGGCAGGGGCTAGGTGAGCAAAGACCCTCCCACTGTAGGAGAAGGTCAAGTCCGTGACCACCTGAGGAATCTGAACATTATAAGTCTATGGGACTTGACGAGATACATCCCAGAGTCCTAAGGGAACTGGCTGATGTGGTTGCCAAGCCACTCTCCATGACATCTGAAATGTAGTGGCAGTAAGGTGACTAGAAAAAAGGGTACCACGGCACCCATTTTTAAAAAGACTATGAAGAAGGACCCTGGGAACTACCAATCTGTCAGCCTCATCTCTGTGTCTGGGATGATTATAGAACAGATCCTCCTGGAATATTTGCTAAGGCACATGGAGTACAGGGAGATGGTTCCAGACAGCCAGCACGGCTTCACCAAGGGTAAGTCCTGCCTGACCAACATTCTATGATAGAGCTACTATTTCAGTGGGCAAGATATGGATGTCGCCTACCTGGACTTCTGTAAGGCCTTCAACACAGTCCTTCACAACACCCTTCTCTCTACATTGGAGAGACACATATTTGGTGAGTGGATTGTCTGGTGGACCAAGAATTGGTTGGGTGGTCACATCCAGAGGGATGCTCAACAATACAATGTCCCAGTGGAAATCTGTGACAAATTATGTTCTCGGGAGTCCATACTGGGACAAGTACTGTTTAATAAGTTCATAAATGACATAGAGGGATTGAGTGCAGCTTCAGCAAATTTGAAGATAACACCAGGCTGAGTGGTGCAGTTGACATGCCTGAGGGACCTGAACAAGCTTGAAAAGTGGGCCCATATGAACTTCATGAGATGCAACAAGGCCAAGTGCAAGTTCCAGCACCTCAGCTGGGGCTAACCCTGGTTATCAGTACAGGCTGGGGGAAGAAGGGAATGAGAGTAGCCCTTCCAAGAATGACCTGGAGGTACTGGTGGATGAAAAGTTGGACATAAGCCAGCAATGCGGGCTCATAGCCCAGGGTCACGGAAGAGAGCAGTATAGCTTCAGGATACCCAATCATAGAATAGTTTGGGTTGGACAAGACCTTTAAGATCATCTAATTCCAACCCCCCATGACACCTTCCACTAGATCAGGTTGGTCAAAGCGCCTCAAACTTGACCTTGAAATCTTCCAGGGATTAGGCTTCCACAGCTTCCCTGGGAAACCTGTTCCAGTGCACAGTAAAAAATTTTTTACCTTCACAGTAAAAAATTTCTCCGTAATATCTAATCTAAACCTCCTATCTTTCAGCTCAAAACCATTACCTCTCATCTTATCACTGCAGTCCCTGATAAAGAGCCCCTCCCCAGCTGTCCTGTAGGACCCCTTTAAGTAAGAAAAACATGCTAGAAGGTCTCCCCAGAGCCTTTTCCTCGTATAGGTTAAACAAGCTCAGGTCTCTCAGTCTGTCCTCATATAAGCCCCCTGAACATCTTTCTGGTCCTCCTCTGGACTCATTCTGACAGATCCATGTCCTTCCTGTGCTGAGGGCTCCAGAACTGAATGCGGTAGTCCACGTGAGTTCTCACAAGAGCAGAGCAGAGGGAGAAAATCACCTCCCTTTACTTTCTGGTCATATTTGTTTTGAAGCACAGGAAAGACATGGATGTGTTGAAGCAGTTCTAGAGGAACGCCATGAAGATGATCAGAGGGATGGGACACTTTCATGAAGAAAGGCTGAGAGAGTTTGGGTTGTGCAGCCTGGAAAAGAGAAAGCTCTGGGCATAGCTTATTGTGTACTTTCAGTACTTAAAGGGGGCTTATAAGAAAGACAAAGACAAACTTTTTAGCAGGGTCGGTAGCAGTGGGACAAGGGGTAATTGTTTGAAACTAGAAAAAGTTAGGTTTAGACTACTTATAAAGAAGAAATACTTTACAATGAAAGTGGTGAAATGCTGGAACACATTGCCCAGAGAGATGGTAGATGCTCCATCCCTGGAAACATTCAAGGTCGAGTTGGACAGGGCTCTGAGCAACCTGATCTAGGTGAACATTGCAGGGAGGTTGGACTAGGTGACTTTTAAAGTTCCCTTCCATTCAAAATTATTCTATGATTCTGTAGAGGGGCAAAGAAGGGAAAACAGACATTCCTTGTTGGGAAATCAAGATCCTACCAGCAGCTTTTAAGTGTTACTTTTAAGTCTTCAATTTCTTTACAAGATTTTATGCTCTTTTTGGTTCCCAAACATCTAAAGATTTGTGAAAACGTGCATAGGCATTTGACATCCAAATTCTCATGTTAATGTTGGTATACTGATTTCTTCCTGCAAAGGTCTTGTAAATTACATGAACTAGAAAAAAAGCATTGTGACTAAAACCAGATAGCATGCCCTATTAAACTTTATTTTATAATATTTAAAGCCTGCACAAATAAAGCAGTCTTAATTAAGAGAGTAAAACTATGCTATGAGAAGCCTGCTCGTTTTACAAATCGTTCCTAATGACAGGGAAGTGTCCAGTAGCTTTCAGCAAGGACCACATGGTGCTAAAGCTTCTACAGTATGGACTATGGATTGTCCCTGAACTGTCATACCATGACCTGCTTGCTATAAACCCTAAATGCAAAGGCAATCTCTACAGAGTTTTTCATTTCCCTCTAGCCTTTTTCTTGATATTAGGGCTGAAAAATTACACTGTATTTTGTTAAAAACTTGGTCTCATTTCTGTAAATTTTGGGTGCTATTGGGAGTACATGGAGATCGTTTTATGCAAGTTGTATTATCTTGGGTTAGGGATATCAGCAATTATAAATCAATCTGCATTTGTCTTTATCATAAACTCCCAATACTCCAATTTATCTTAGAGTCATAAAGCAGCATCAAAAACTTGCCTGCCTACTTTTCTGAGGTTTTGTGGGCTGTTGGTTTTGGGTAATTTGTTTTTTAAAAATATTCATATGTATATACAATTGACATCATGCCAGAACAACGCAAATAGCATCCTACAAACAAAAACCCACAGAACAACCACTCAAAAAACCTCCGTGAAGATATCAGTCACTGACAAGTAAATATAGACTATGAAGTGTAATCTTCACAGGAGTATACCTCTGTGGAGACCACTGTTTTCTTCCTCAGCAGCACTGCAAAAAGCCAAAATTAACTCAGCCTAACGTTTTGAAGTCAAGCAAGTAGAGACAAACAGCTCAAAACTACCCAAAAACCTGCCAAGTACAACTGATTCCACTAGTCAACTCAATATTACCATTAGTTTTCTAGGCATGCACACAAATGTCTATGACCTTGATTAATCAACTCCTAGTTATGAGATCCTTGAAAGGCTTTTGATTGGGAAACACAACAAAAAAAAATTTGGCATCCTAAGAGCGAAGTGAAAATTAACCAAATGCACTCAATAATGTTAAGGCTGCTTACAGTCACAAGGCACAGAATATAAAGGCAAAGGTAGCTCAGACAATCCATCCCATTCTCCAACCTCTTTAGGCTCCCTTTGAGCAGTTAGTCGCAGTCTGAGCAGCCCTTAGCTTAGCTTTACCTAAATATGACCTTGCTAATTTTCTAGCAAGTCTCTGTGAAAGTCCTACAGCTTGTGGAGCAGCTCCAGCCAAATAACTTTGCTAGCTGAGGCCTTCGAAGATACGCATCACACCCCAAGAGTTCACCCTGTTCTAAAAGAGGGTGTAGGTGCTCAACTCCAAAGGAAAATGAGAATTACAGCTCCAGAACTGAGCTTGCAGTCCTATTAAAAACTTAGATATGTTTCCAGCTAGTGTTTTTTTTATCAAAGCTTTCTGCTTCTCATGCCTACAAATCCTAGAGAGGTTAGACCATTGAGCCTTCAGCATCAGGGTTCCTACATACGTACAGTTATATTGCAGCTGGGGTGGGGGTAGCCTTGAATTCAAGGCTATCATGAATTCCAGCTGTTGGCAAAGCCACCTGATGCAAAGTGCAAACCTGTGGCATAGAATTGATCCATGATGTCAGCAAAACTTGATTAAAGACTTAGTCTTCTTTCTTTTGACTTAGCTTTTCTTTGTATGCTACCAGTCAAAAGACAACCGTCAAAAAAGAAAAGGTAAAAAACTGTGAAAGTTAAACAGGTTGTTTAAGCTCTTTAAAGCCGCAGGAAAATACACCTGGACTTTTTTCCACATGCTAAGCAATCCCATTCACAGGATAGTCACTGAGAAGCAAATGCTTTACAAGTTCATGGAACCTGCATACCCATTCACAACTGCACATAATATTTCTCTCATTAAAAAAAGGATTTTTTTAAACAAGTATTTTTCACCATCTAGCTTTAAACTTAAATTTTCTTTTACTAGACATCGTACCATTGCAGATGTCGGATTTCCTTTATTTCCAAGCATCTGCATTGCCATCATATGTCTAAGTAGGCAAAAGACTCTCTCAACAGACCTTCTTCATGTATCAGGTACAGCTTAGAGGAAAAAACCTAGCAGGTTCCCAAATGATCTGAGTCAGTCCTCAATTTACATGCCAGCAGCATTTGGCATTGCCCTTTTTTGACCATTCTTTGGGAACTCTGCTATACAGGAACCTAGCTTGCTTTCCTTGCAAATAAGGGGTGATCTCCTAATGCACAGTCTCCACAAAGCCATCCTATTTATCCTGGAAACAGTAGCAACACTGAAGAGTTGAAATATGGCAAGACATAAGTGCATCTCTATAAATTCTAGAGGGTTTCACAGTGCAGCTACACAGCTTTCACTGGGAATATTCCTGCCTTTCAGGTTATGAACTGCCTGCTGTGGCTAAGCTGTACAGCTCTGAAAGGCTTTGTATTACAGATTATAACAAGCTCAGGATATGACCAGTCCGAGAATTTGCTAGTGTTCAGGCTTATGGGTTTGGGTTTTTTTTTTCACTCCCCAACTCTTCCTACTTCATAGGGGAAATACAGTACCTAAACCCAATCTGACACAATGTTATATCATTTACTGCAAAGTACCTCTACAGGGGTATATTATAAAGTACAATTACACAGAATGACTCTCATACTCTTGCCATAAAAACGTTAAAATATGAAAACTGTTGTAAAGCAAATAATTTTGTGAGTTACAGAACTATTTGACACTGGCTTCTTCCTTTGTTCCTGACTTATCTCATTTTTATCCTTGAGTGGTGCCTGTTTACCAAGTTAAGCCAACAGTGTAGCTATACCTTTGGCAGTGAATGAAACCTGGATTTAGATGCCAAGCATATGAATACTTTGCATTTTACTTCACCTCTCTCCCATCCTCATGAACAGGCTCAGGGTCTGCAGATGATCATTTCTGATCTGTTACTTGGCAGGGTCTGCTGATGATCTTTTCTGATCTGTTACTTGGCAAGGTCTTTAGCAAAAAAATGATCCTTGTAAAGCAGTAAAGCAGCATTGAGAGTAAAAAGAGCTACAGAAGTCCTGGAGAAGTTTGTTGGAGTTTGATATCACTTGTTTAGACTCTCTGCTGACAGAAGGTATTCTACAGTATAGCAAAGTTTGCAATGTCCTGAAGCTTCTACTACAAAAACGACAGGGTTTAATGGTAAACATCTTTGAGATGCTATGCCTGCTTCCAAGACAGGTATTTCTCTTCAGTAGACTTAGCTGGCAAGAGTACACTCCAGCCACAATGTTTAGGCTTGCACCCTTTATGTAGTGCTAGCTGACTGATAGCCCTCCTAGAATTCATCCCCAACCACAACACTCAGATTTGATGCTGTATGCAGCATGCAGTAGAGTCCACTTAATCTTACATATTTTCAACTTCAAAACCTATAAGAAAGATTGAATGGGAAATGCCAAAGAAAAGAGTAACCAAGATTGCCTTTTTCTTCTCATTTTTGGAATTAGCCTGGTTGGCTGGGTCTATACACTGCAAAGGCATGTGCAGAATGGTAGAGAAGCAGTCTCCTTATGTGGAAATGGGTTTGTAGCAGCCGAAATAAATGTGTTTTTTTTCTCACAGGGACTGACAGGCAATTTGGTAGGAAGCATTTTAAATAGCAGGCATTTTCAACTGTTTGCTATCATTTAAGAGCTCATTCAGTTGTTGGAGGTAGCCAATATACAGCAGTGATAGGATTGGTGAACATAGTCATAGGAGAGGGCTGATACACATATACATAAACCCATAGAGAAATATCTGGCAGCACTGCATCCACAGTCACGGTTGCTTACGGCTTGTCTACTATAGCCAAAGAGAGCCAGAGCTGCATTGTGCCTTTCTGTGTCAGATCCCCAAATAATCTTCATATACATGCTGCAGTGAAGAAGATATATAGAGCATTCCTTTTATTTCACAAACTTAAGTGATCTATGTGTACTCGTAGAGTTCATGCATGCATGTTGCCCTTTAAATCAAAAATACACAGCAGCACTAACAGAGGTTCTTTCTGGACACAGCATCAAGTTAGTTTTAAATGGAGAAACACAAAGACTCTGAAGGAAGCTAATAAAGCATCTTTTTTTAACCTAAATAGGGAGATTCTCATGCACAGAGGGGAAGAGAGGGAATGGGAATAACACAAGACTATTTCTCTGATGATTATATTTATTTTTAGGAACAAAGCTGTATTAAATAATCTTCAGGATAATTCTACCATTGCAGTATTCCAAGAGGACAGAAAAATACTAACTGTTCCTAAGGGAACATTGAAGTTTGAAGATCAAACACCAAATCGTATGATACTTCATACAAGAATATTTTCATCTTAAACTTTACAAATGCAACACTTCCTAAGAAAACACAAGTTGCACTCTATTAAGCGTGACCCAGCAGCCACTTAAGAGTGAAAAATCATAGGTGTAGATATCAACAAGTCTAACCTACATGTTTACAACTTGACATAACCCATTGCAAGACATGAGGTCAATATTACAGTCTTTGTTTGGTTGTAACTCCCATTAACTTCTAAGATGATTTTACTTTCTTAGGAAAGAACAGGCTCTCTGTTTGTCCAGGGAAAATTATAGAAAAGGAGTCAGAGTTGTCATAACCAGAAATAAATGCCTTCAGTATTAACAAGACATACAAAAGAAATTCTTTTAAGAGGCTCAATTCCAAGTATTAGTTACTGAGAAACAGTCAAGAGTGAAGGGAAGGTGGGTGAAGGCAAGGAAAAAACAAAGGAAAAAAGAGAGACCTGAGATACTTAAAACTAGATTCACATTAGCCGTCAGTTCTCTGTTCTCCCACTGCAATCAGCTCTTCGTCCAAAAATGTTAGAAGTCGTTCTTCTGTTTTACTTACAAGTTAAGATCTGCTATGCTTCATCAAGATCTGATTTCTGTGGGCACCAAAGAGAGCACAATACTTATCTGTCTTGGGAATCTGTCCTAGTCCTGTCTTGCTTTTCATGTGTTTCTATTTCATGCATTGGGTTTCATCCATTAATGACACTCATAACCTAATGTCAACAGCCCCATCTCTTTAGAGCCCTCTGTGTTCTTTCAGAGGGGAGTTCCTGTTCACATAATGCTTTCCACCTGCTTTCTCAGCACACAGGCCCCTCCCATCTTTCTACTAAAGTCATATCCACAGCTGCTAGTCTGAACCTAAACTACATATATTTCTGTAATCTGTGTAAGCAGAAGTACAACATCAATATACATAGGGATACTTGAACAAAGTTTAGTTTCATAGATAAAAACCAGTTTGCAGACTCACACTTTGGACTGCTTAGGAATTTATCTTAGAAAACCATCACTCAACCTCTTTCTCAGAATTAGTCTTTGTGGTTTATAAGCCTCTTCCTATCAGCCAGAATTCACAGTGACGTGGGCTGTAGATTGTTGAAGAGATACAGAATGAAATGATACCAAGAAGGAACTGTAAATACAAAAAACCCACCACAAACAGATCAAGTCAGTGTGACCAAAATGAAATCTATGAGGCAACAGATGAACTATGATAATCATCTATCACTGAGACCAGCGAAGTATGCATATTTGTTCGAGGGAAATAAACTTTGCTACAAAGGACAAAGCATCCGTGATGTCTTCCATAAGCCTGAAGAGGAACTATACTGAAGGGCTTCCCAGAAGAGCTGCATGGAGCACCTTGGGGAAATATTGACAAGGAGAGTTTTAGAGACAGAATTGCATTGCAAGACTAAACCAACACATGGCAGCCATCAACAAAAGCCCAGCCAGGTCCCAGCTAGGAAAACATGCCTTATCCCCAGGTTATAGAATAAACACAGATGCAGCAAAATGAGTCACTAGAGGAAAACAAAAATTTAAATTGGAGGCAAATGAAGCTTTTTGCACATGCATGACAAGAAATCCATTGAGTAAAACTAATTTTTACGTCTGTACTGGAATAGCTGTCTTGCATGTTAAAAATAAAAGACTGCAATGGTAAGAAGGAAAATATCATATAGCCTCAGATTCTAAAAAAAAAAAAAAGAAAATCAAAAAGCCCATCCAAATAAAAGGAATGCATATCCTAGAAATTTATATCCCAGAAATTTATTTCATAAAGAAAAAATATTTTGAAAAGAATAAAAAATAGTTCAGCGTTGTCAATAACTGAGAGAGGAAAAATTACGGTGATCATGAAATGCATTCATAGTTTCTTTATCCATTTCTAAAAAAACCTATGTTCTTTTCATGGAGCTGTATGTTAATATATTTTATTTTCTATTTACTGCAGGCTAAGAAGATACTGTGGTTATTCAGTGCACCTCAGCTGACAGATAGTAGCTCATTAACCCACAACAATTTGGCTGGGTCTGGTATGCAAACTGCATCTTTTCACACTAGTGACACCCGATATCCTGAGACATACAGGAAATAAGTACTTTCCAAAACACATAAATAAATAGGAACATATATATATGAAAAAAATTAAAGACTTCCTCACACAGTAATGATTTTATATTTTTTTTTAATGAACAGCTGAATTGGCCGTGGAATCAACCCTGATTCTATTTGGTGCTCTGAAAACATCAAGTGAAACTCCTGGTTCAGTTCCAATGAGCATAGTTCAAACATTAATAAGGCATCTTCTGAAATGTGTGTTACAGATAACAAATATTTTCATAAAGGCTTAAGTTCAAGGGTTGTTTCAGAGGAACGCAGCATGCAATGTAGGTGCTTCATGCACAATGGATTCTAACTCTGCATACTCTGTCAAGAGAAGTGAAAAATGCTTCCAATAATCTGTGAACATTTCTGCTGTAAACAGTATTTATAAACTCTTTGAAAATGAAGAAAATAACCTACAGCTTCCAGAAGTTTTTTGTACTATTATGATTTTACATCAATTTATCTCCCCATAATAGCCTTTCTAGCACAAACCCACAACTATTCACAGTATCAGAGCCAACTGTTTCCTACAAGCCAGCTCTGCAAAAATAACTGCTACTAGGAGGCAAAAGAGCTGTCTCGAAGTCATCAGTTACAAGTGGGTTATCCTGTGTTACTACATGTTTTTTAAAAAGTTGCTCAGTTTTTTGGTGGACACCTTGCTACTTTTGTATGTTGATTCATGGTTATCTAATAAGAGAACGAGCTGAACAAGGATTTTGAGTGTGGTCTGCTGTTCTCAGGTAGAGACATACAGCTAGATTTTCAGAAATATACGTTGGTACATGTATACTTACATTCATGATCATTCATGCTTTGTATTTCATAAGTTCCAATACTGCAGACTTTAGAATTCTAAATGAAAGAGAACTACGTATTTTATATAGGAATGAAGGAAGCTCTTAACTCAAATATATCAGTTATTTCAAGAGATGTAAAATCACAGCCAGTGAATGAATATAAGAAGAGAGAGTATTCAGTTAGGCATGGCTAACTGGACCTTACAGAAGAGTTTGTCTTTTTATGTGGTAATGCATAGTGGTGCATGCAAGTCTGAGGTTTAGTTTTGGGTGTGGACCCATAGGAATTACCGTGCATTGTTTACAAGGCAGCTCTGGGATTTGGAATCCTTCTCTTTGGTTTGTTTGGATTTTAAATGGGTAATAAAAAAAATTCAGACAGACTTGTTTGGAGATATACTTGCAATAAGGAGAGAGATTGAGAAGAACAGTAAATGGCTAGTTGCTAAGCAATGCACTTCTCATAGTCCAGATGGAGTCCCATCCTGCATGAGAGTCTTGCTGTTTCCCCTTAAATACTGTATAATAACAACAGTTAAAATGTACTCTCCAAATGGTATCCTGTGTGTCTGCAAAGTGCTTGATTCAGCCTCACAGAAGTCATGAGTGCTGCCTGAGGAAACCTGGCTGTCAGGCAGTTCCTGCACCCAAGCCATTCAGCAGTTGTTCCGACAGGAACTTGTTGCATTTATGGGGATAGACAGATGCATTTGTAACTGTTTCAGGTTTTTTTACCTCTTTGGCAGGTATGGAGGGGGAAGGAAAAAAAAAAAAAGTCTGTTGAAATAGTCTTTGAAATAGTCTTTCTTACCATCTTTCCACTCAGGACAAAACCAGATACACACACAGCACAAGCAAACTATACAAAAAAGGAAAAAAAAAAAAAGGAAGAAAATCAGGAGTGGCAAAGCAATGATTCTTCACAGTTCAGCTTTGTGCAGTGCAGGCAGGACTGCTGGGAAGCATACAGCACCCCTTGGTTCAGCCTGCTCTGACAACTTGCTTCCCAAATGGAGGATGCTTTGTAATTGCTGTTACAGCTCAAGAAGAACAGAACAGACCATGCATATGTACTTGCACAAACATGCAGGAAACTTCCTTCCAATCACCCTTGCTAGCTTATTTTTCTGAAATATTGTTCAGCATTATCCAGTTTCCAAACAGACATAGCAATAAACAAGTCAAACTGAAAACTCAACTATTTATTTACTGGTAAGTTTCAAATTTCCTGAGTATCACTCATACAAAAATAACTATAAGATTTCAATATCACATCGTGTTATGGCTATGAGATGATGTATAGCAGCTGGCAATCTGCAGTTTCCAGGTATTAAATTACACTGAACAAAGTTAAAGAACAAACACACTGTTCTTATAGGGTTTAATTGGGGAGTGGGGGTGCTATACCACCACAGGCTCCCACTCCCTTTGTTAAGAGCAAAGACAATCTCAGAAGAATACTTTTGAAGGATAAACTTCAAATTAAATTTTTTTTTGTTATTATTATTATTGCATTCTGGATCTATGATAAACACAGCTGTTTATTAAACACTTATGTGCTAACTATGTTTAAAAGACATTAAAGGTTAAAACCTAATTTTCTAATTTCAGTAGTATGTGCAAATGGTCTTGCTGCTGCCAGAAAGTCAAAGCATGCTATAAAAATACGTAATCTTCTGAATCTCTGTTTTCACAGTGCAAATGTGCTGACATCCAGAAGATGCCATGAGTTTTTTGAAGTGTGTGCTCAAAAATGGATAATGTAACTGGATTTTCCTAGGGAAGCTGGCAGGCCGTGGCCTAGATGGGAGCACTTTGTGCTGGGTTAGGAATTGGCTGGATGGCCGAGCCCAGAGAGTGGTGGTGAATGGTGTTTCATCCAGTTGGGGGCCGGTCACCAGTGGTGTCCCCCAGGGATCGGTATTGGGTCCCGTCCTGTTTAATATCTTTATTGATGATCTGGATGAGGGGATTGAGTCCATCATCAGCAAATTTGCAGATGATACCAAGCTGGGAGGAAGGGTTGATCTGTTAGAGGGTAGGATGGCCCTACAGAGGGACCTGGACAGATTGGAGAGATGGGCTGATTCTAATGGGATGATGTTTAATAAGTCCAAATGTCGGGTACTTCATTTTGGACACAACAATCCCATGCAGAGCTACAGACTGGGGACTGAGTGGCTAGAGAGTAGTCAGGCAGAAAAGGACCTGGGAGTGCTGGTGGACAGGAAGCTCAACATGAGCCAGCAGTGTGCCCAGGTGGCCAAGAAGGCAAACGGCATCCTGGCCTGCATCAGGAATAGTGTAGTAAGCAGGACCAGAAAAGTTATCGTCCCCCTGTACTCGGCACTGGTCAGACCTCACCTTGAATACTGTGTCCAGTTCTGGGCCCCCCAATTTGGGAAAGATGTTAGGATACTGGAATGTGTTCAGAGGAGGGCAACGAAGATGGTGAAGGGGCTGGAGCACAAGCCCTATGAGGAGCGACTGAGGGAATTGGGGCTGTTTAGTCTGGAGAAGAGGAGGCTCAGGGGAGACCTCATTGCTCTCTATAACTACCTAAAAGGAGGTTGTAGTCGGGCAGGTGTCGGTCTCTTCTCTCAGGTGACCAGTGGCAGAACCAGAGGGCATGGACTTAAGCTTCGTCAGGGAAAGTTTAGACTTGATATGAGGAAAAAGTTCTTCACTGAAAGGGTGATTGGCCATTGGAATGGGCTGCCCAGGGAGCTGGTGGAGTCACCGACCCTGGAGGTGTTTAAAGGGAGACTGGATGAGGCACTGAGTGCCATGGTTTAGATGATGGTTGGTGTTAGTGTTGGTGTTAGTGTTAGATTATAGGTTGGACTTGATGATCTCAGAGGTCCTTTCCAACCTTGTGATACTGTGATACTGTGATACTGTGATTCATATCATAGACAATGAAATACATTAAAAAAAGATTATATGGTGTTTTGCTTTTTTTCATGTTGATCAGATATTTTGCCAAGTGAGCTTATGTTAAACCAAGAACAAACTAGTACAATTTTTGCATTCCTTCCAGTTTCCTTCCATTCTTATTTTCATTCAGAAAATGCATTGTAACCACTTGCAGCCGTTACAGCAGATGTAGAGCAGTTCTTTACCATATCACAGCAAAGACATCAGAATAAGGCGCTTATTTTTTTTTCAGAAAGGAAGTGTATTGTGCTACAAAAGAAGAAATTAATGTTTCTTACTTTCCCTTTGGCTTTATTCCATTTTCCTTATTCTGCATGTTGTGTCTGAATATGTGATATCTTCCCAATAATAAGTTAATTTAGCAAATGTACAATTTTTGTCTTTTTATCATTAGAAACAATTCGAGCAATTGGAGGCTTTTGTCAAGTTATTGATTAAAAAAAGACTTAAAATACTTAGAATCCTGTTACACTTTGAAGAGCCTGTAAAGAAAGTTTTGATATGAGCTCCTCCCTTTTTTGTGAAATGCAGGGATATTGTGGTTGGGTTTTCACCCTTTGTTAGATGTGTAATTTAGTAAATATGATTGTATATATTTATACTAATATTTATAATAAGTGCATTTATGTGTAGATATAAAATACACATATAAATGGCGTTATTAAACACTGACAGGAACAGCCTTTAAACGTTCATCATTTAACTATAGAAATAAGAGTTTTTCAAGGATGAATTAAGCAGTCTTAGCTTCTTCCGTGTTGTAATATTTCCATTCTTTGAGGACTTAGAAAGGCGTTTGTTTTGTCTAATGCTAAAAGCAACACCATCAAAGAGTAAAGAAATGTGGAAGTAGAGTGAGGAAGAGTGACCTAATGTGGAACCAAAAATCATCAGAAAAGGAAGACAGATAAAACAATACTTTTACATGCCTGAGCATGGTTAAGTTAGAACAATGTTCTCAATGAATGTGCTCCGTAGGTAGAGAAATGGTTTCAGAGTCAGACTGTGCAGTAACGGGAAACAACAGTCCCTTTGTGGCTCGGAGAGGAGCTTGTAGAGAAGTTGAAAAGGGAAAGGCTTTAAGGCAAGAAGGAGAAGGGGAGGAAACGGCAAAGGGTTTTAACTGAGGACATAATTTCAGAGAATATGAATAATGTTTAATGCAACCAGAGGCCTGGTAAAATTGAAGTACATAACTATTTCACAGTCATGGAGAACAGGGGATGAGCTCAGCCTATCCTGGAACACTGTGCTTGGCAATCTTCTCTGCAAGATCACTAGTGACTTCACTGAGGGTATTCAGGACTCAAAACATTTTTCAGTATTGGCCCAGGTTCCTAATCAGAGAAAGAGACCCCAAAATAGTAAAGTCAAATGGAAATATATAAAAGAAACAGAAAAGCAGAAGGGGAACAGCACTAAGACGATCTTTGAGAATATTTGTGTTGCATTTCACAGCTTAAAAATTTGCAGTGCAGACCTTGGAAGCAAGAGAGAGCACTAACATACATGGCAATCTTAAGAATTTAAAGATGGGTACTGGGAATTGAGAGATGGGAACTAATTCCCTTGTTGCCGAAAACTGGGTGTCATTCCAAAATGGCAGAAAAGGAGGTACTGCAAATGCAATATCAAATATTTTTAAAAACTGCTTTTATAACAAATTTCTACTCAAAAACATGGTGAATGTCTTAGCATGACATCAAAGGAATAAAAGAAAGGTAATGTCATTATAAAGGTTGGTTTGAGGCTATCTTATATTAAAAGTTGTGAATTGACACTGAACACAGAAAAATCCTGGGCAGCACAAAATATTTCCCAGCAACTTTTATTTGTCTGAGGAAATTACTTATAAAAAGGCATAGTGAAAATATCTTCATGTGAGTTTTTTAAAGTGGACATCTACCAGGTGGAAAAACATAGGCAGACGCAGTAGATTCCCTAACGGATAAAAATGTATAACATCAAACATATGCAATAATGAATGATATCTTAATGATGCCTTTTCACGTGGAGAAGACACAGATTCACATGGAAAGTCCTTGTAGCTTCAGGTCAACGGTCTGGTAAAGTATAGTTGTAGATTTAGTTTGATACTTTTATCTATCTGAAATTTCCAGCCACCACCTTATCCTACTGGAGGACAAGATGGTCACGCAGAACCAAATCCATTCTTTAAAACTCTCTCATCTTCATTATCCTTCTTCAAAAAACTTTAGGAGTACCTTTTTAAGCTTTAAGAACTTTAGAAGATTGAAGCTCTGTAAGCTGCATTGTACTGAGGCCTCCCTCTGCCAAACCAACAAGTATTGCTTCTGTTTGCCTGAGTCTGCAAATAGTCCTCTGTTATCTTCTGCTTAGTGTTTGGATCAGGAGCCATTTGGGCAGGAATTCCCTGTTTTGCAAATACTTCTACAAACCTAGTACAATGGAGCGCTACCCCAGTGTAAGGGGTTTAGATATGATCTCAATTAATGCTAAGAATAAGAGTGGTCAGACTAAAGAAGCTGTTCTCCAATAAAGCTGTGTCACTTGAAGGAGACATCAGCAAAGCAATAATTTTTGTTTCTGAATAATTTTCACTTTATCAGTAGGAAGACCACAGAACCATGCAGTACTAATGCAGTCCTTGAGACAAGCCTTACAACAGATGAAGAGTCTCACTGCTGGAAAATAGTTATAATTCAAGATTTACTTAGGCAAGAAAGGAGGATAAACACTCATGTCTCTGCAAATATAAGAAGATACCTACAATTCAGAGATATAACTTGCAGTTTGTTTTAATAAATTTCCAAATATGGGAGGTGGAGCGGTGATGTAACATTATCTACAATTGTACCTGATTTAAAAAGTGTAAACTGATACATATTTATTTTTCTTAATTTATAACTGTGTAAGATATTAACACAGAAAGTAAAGAAGTTGTGCAAACTAGCATAGCTTAAGTGAAAACAAGTGGCAATTCGTGACAAAGTGGATGAAAAATTGTTATAGCTAGAAGAACGTGAAAGATATTCTGGTAAAAGGAAGTGGTTAGCAGGGGAAAAAATGACTGCTTATACCAGCATTTTATACTACGCTACCCTCAGATTTTAAAGAAAAAAACCCAAACTCTCTGAAGCTTAAAGCAGCAATATCTTTCCGAGGGTTTAAAATATTTGGAAAGCTGGTTGCAGTGAACTCTGTTAGAAGGCACAATGTGCACCGGAGGGGTTTACAGTAAAGCCAAAACCAAAGTAGCTTTCAAGATCAATCAGAAACTGCTGTTTCAGGAGCTGTGCTAGAATTAGTGCCAAATAAAATGCATGGTACTCCGCAGAGATTTTAATGAACCTGCTTGGAGGCAACAGAACGAAGGCGCCATCAGCATGGAGCAACATTTCATAATAACCTGGAGCATCTTACTTAAACTCTGAACATTTATAAGAAAACTGAACTAAAGACAAAACAGGAATAACAACCAGGAAGAGGTTAATGAAGATCTGTGAGCAGCATCAATCGCTTCCTAAAACACACAGAGAAAACAAACTATGTTCAATTTTTTTAAAAAGCGCCGTGTGAGATACATTAAAATCCTTTGAAAAGGGGGGAAGTTTGCTTAGCTCCTTTGAACAACTTGAAGCATTTACAGTCAGTAAACAAGACATCTAGAGAAAAATTCTAGTCAAGCCCTCCTGTCCCTCCAAGCTAAGTTCTTTGGTATTTGTCTCTCTCTCTCTCTCTCTCTTTCTTCTCCATCCACCCCACATTCCTTTTCATCTGTGTTTCGCTTTCAACATACCACTTGGGATCAGTACACAGAAACAGTGCATAACGGTGCTGTGCTGGAGCTAGTGATGAGTTTATTTACCCATATGAGTGAGCAGTGATTGCAAGGCATTGCTTATTTCTGTTTTTTTTTATGTTAGGAATTTTTCTTACTACCTCTGGAATCTGAAAGATGTTTCAGTCAACAATGCCATAATTAGAAATTGCATTGTAACAACCAGTTTTCAACCATCTCAGTGTTCAGAAAGGGGGTACTACCAAAGCCAGCACTACAGAAAAAAGTGCTACCTCTCTCATCAGCTATAACATTTTTTTTTCACACTTGTTTATTTTTTTTCTGCTCCTACTCTATGCATCCTGATCCTGAGAGAAAATGACCGTCATCACCTGACACTTAACAGAACAGAGCTGCTGTTGCTAGGATGAGAATGCCTGCTTGTTTGACCTCTAAAGATTGACAATGACGAGTTCCAGTTGTACCAGGCACAACCAATGCTGAATGCTGTCACAGTCCTCAGGATAGCTTCTTTGTAGTAGTAGTGTCACCCACTGGAATGAGAGTGCAGCTGAATTAATGAAAGCATGGGAGAAAAACTTAGAGGAAGAAGAAAAGGCAGGCCATAGGTTCTAGCTTGTTAAGCTAACTGCAAAGTTTCTGTGGAAATCTTAGCTTTTCCAATCGACATCTTTCAGGAACTTATTTTTATTTTAAGGAGAGTCACTTTCCTTTTTATTTTTTTATTTGGGGGTAGCTAGAGTGGACAATATGGTAGAGTGAATGATGATCTATGGTACTTCAAAAAGTATGTTGCTCTGGTGGAAAAATTTGCTTTAAAACAGTTTGGTAGATTTTTTTCATCACATTGGTAACTAAAGCGACGTCATCAGTTTCAGACACCAAAAGGACTTGTAATGTATTTGAGATAAGTAGAGAACATACCCATGCTTCAAACCTACTTTTAATTCGTTTTTTTTCCTGGTAATTTTGAACCACGTGTTACAAGGAAAGAATGTCTTTGAAAATTGCAATATACCAATATTATCATCTCACCCAAGCGAAATGCAAAAAAAAAAAAAATAGCACTTTAGTGGCAAAAAAAGGTAAATTAAAACTTTCAAAGTGTTCACTATTTAGTTCTCCCGTTAATGACATTAATTAACTTTGACACCCATTATGGATGTCACTTGATTCCAGTTCTTGCTACACTCCTATATCTGAAGCTGGGCTAGCTGGAGTTAACACTCTTCCTGAACAGTAAGAAATCATAATTATTGATCTGTGCAGCTATTCAGGCCTGGCTGAACATGGTAGGGATAAATGTGTTTGGAGCAGGTGCAGAGTAGCTCACACATAGCTTGTTTGGTCAGACAAAGGAAACCTGTTTTGCTAGTTTTATGGGTAAGGAACTCAACTATAAACAGGGAAATACCCCCAATAGGAAACATCTCTGCTCTTGCCGATATCCGGCAGACTCAGAAGATGGGCGGGGGGGTTGGGGGGGGGGAGTTCGGGGTGGTGGTGGGGGAGGGCTGGGATGTTTTTCTCCTACTTTTTTAAGCTTTTAGAAATGCTTTCATGAATCACGGGTGGAGAAGTTTCTGAAGTATTTGTGCCCCCCAGCAAAGCTGTGGGAAATACCTGCTTCTGGTAAGCAGGTAAATGTACCAAAACTATGAATATTGTCAATAACTGTTTTCCAAGCCATACAAATAAGTACTAAGCACAGCCTAAGATCGTCATCCTCTTAGTGTTTAGATTCTTATCAAGAAATGTTCTTCCGTAGATGAGAACAGGAGGAATAAAAATGAGCGTAACACAGAAATGTTACGTGTGTGATGAAAGACTAGGTGACTGCCAGCAAAACATTGTTCCAATTTCCCTCTTTTAGACAGTGCATACAGACATAAGTCTTGTGGACTAGTGAAAGGCACAAACAGTGATACTGAAGAAGCACACGGTGTAAACAAAATCTTTCAAAAGAAACAGTAAACCGAGTGGTATCAAGTTTAGGATCTCAACACTCTTTCACCATGAACCTTGGGGATTTCAGGACTAGGCTGCAAAGGCCTACTGAGAAAAACATTCATTATTTATGACCTTGGATAAGGATAAACATAAAAAAAACACTGACAAAAAAAAAAGCGCAGCAGAAGTTATACCATATAGTTTTCCTGCATTAGGTGTTTTGGTTAATAAAGAAAGAGAAAGGGGTTAGCAAAAGCATATCAATTTAAAATAATAAAATAATGAAAAACTGACAATGACATGAAATGTTTCAGTAATATTCCCTGCAATGGCTGTTGACATGTGAAATAAATCATTGAGAAGATTTCTGAAGAACAAATTTAACAAAGTGTGGCTTAGGTAGTTGTATTCAGTACATAGTCTTAAAAGGTAATGCTACATTCTCCCACACTAAATATTTAATCTCATAAGGAACAAAGAGTATAGGACTAATTCTGGCTCTTCAGGCATATTACATTTCAAAGCAAGGGTGTCCTTAAGATCCAGCTGAAACCTGGATCTGTGACTGCATTCCATTGTTTGGCCTCAAACTAATTGTAGCAGAAAATTAATTATGTCCAACATTTCAAACTTAAATTTTTAAAAGGCATCTTGATCCTAAAGGGCAGGAGTTGCTCAGCATGTTACTTATTGAAGCTCTAAATGGCCTGATTTTTCAGAACTGCTTGACTTGTCTAACACATTAGCTTTTGATAGAACCAGATGGTGTTTAGTTCTCGGTGTTTCGAGGCACCTTGACACAGATCCTTACATGCATTTCTGTATAATTCAAACTGATTTTTAATACTTCTAAGGGCCTTGCCCCTGGGTGCATAATGAGATGATCTAAATGTAGATGCCAACATTTGGAAACCGCAGTCTAGGCACTGAAACTTTGCACCTGACTGCTTCTGTATAACGTGTTCAGAACAAACACAATTTGAGGAATAGAAAACAAAGGAAATAGGTCTTTTTGTATAAATCTAAAATACAATGGAAAGAGTGTACTAAAGCTTTGGACTTTTTTTTTTTCATTTTACAGTCTATGAATTGTAAAATGACTCCATGTTTAAATACCTGATTAGATATTTCTAGCTGAAGAGTTCAAATATTTTTTTCAAGGACACCAGGCTGTCTATAGCAAATAACTGGAACAGTGAAGGAAAAACAAGGAGATAAATCCTCTGTATAAAATATATTTTTTATTACCCAAACTACACAAAAAGCCTGAATTTTAATAATTAAAACCAAAACATCTTGAAATTATGACTTATTGGCTTGCCATGGTAGAGCGCAATTCTTGTGGAAGATTTTGCTTCCAAAATGTGGGTAAATATTACATGGGAAAATCTTCCACAAAGGCTCATTGTTGGGAGGTGGTTGAATATTCTCTAAAAGGACTGCCTTGAAATATAAATGTCCTGTCCTTGACTTGTATTGAAATTCTGACACTTTTTGAAGTTTATAACAAATGCAAATTTTGCTTTTACTTTTTGGAAAATTTGAGGGGGTCTAGGAAGTTCTTAAATATAAGATAAAAAACATCAATTACAGCACCTCCTTTGTAATTTAACCCTATTTTCTTTTATGTAACTCTTTATCTCAAATACAATTTTCTAGACCTCTTTGGTTTAATATTTGTTTATAGTTTGACATGCTATTGTCTGAGTTTCACTAAAGCTCTCAGTGAAGTAATGCTAAGGTCAAAATCAGTGCAGTCTATGACGTCTACCACCTACCATGAATACCTTATTCATCTTTATTTCTTTTGTGTGCTACACTAGTCCAAACATCTTCAAAAAAATTACTCCTTCTCCTTCACCCCACTGTGAAATGAGCTGATGACCTTTACAGTCCTACTAGGGATAGTAAGTAGAAGGAAAATAGTAAACATAAATAAAAAATCCTACTGCTTTTTAATTCTTCTATTGGCCTTTAAATACTCCATCTTCAAAAACAGGGCACAAGTGAGTGTCAAGGATAGTAATTTCACCAGCTAACTGCATTATTCACAGCATTGCAGATTGCATACACGACTCTTGCTTTTGTTACAGACAGTTATTATTGAGTTTTAGTTTGTGGTTTTGTTGTTGACATTGCAAAAACATGGAGGAAACAGGAGGTTGTAAAGGAATAGGGAGAAATCAGAAACACGTGCAAAACAGCACACTCAACTGTAATCAGTCCCACTTTCAGTGCAACATCCAAGGCAAGACCTGGTGTGCAGCAAATGTCTCACAAGAATGTTTACTGTCAGTAGGATCTCCTATTGGTCATCAGAGGACAGAGCAAGAAGAGTTCACCTTGGTTTTTTGTCTTCCCTGCTGAAGCAAATCCAAATGTAGAAAGGCTCTTGGGTCTCTCGAACAGTCTCAAACAGATTTCAAGGCTGGTAGGCTGTCAGTGTTCAAACTTTTTTCTTTAATCTTGCTGAATTCTTTTGAATCTATGACATCCTCTTATCCAAAAAACTCTGCTAGAATAACTTTATTTCACTTCATCTTTTATTCTCAGACTAATTGGAAAGCATTTTACTTTTTTTTTGAAAAAAAAAACTTTAATTTGTTATTTACTCAATATCTTAGCAGAAGAGAATCTATTGCCTTGTTTTGTTTCCATGAAGCCAATTGTTTTAACCATCTGGGGATTTGTGTGGTGTCATCTCACTTTTTATTGAAGATACGGGCAGTATAAAGGGATTTTTAGAATGTTTATCCATTTAAACTTACCATCCAGGTATCACAGACACAAACAGTATTTTCTGCTGAAACACAAGGTTTAACATTCATACAGAATGATCTGCAGGGCATGGATGTTTTAAAGTAACACCCACTTTGTTGAGAAAGAAAATTATGGAGATGCTAGAGAAGAAATGATTACTTGACCTTTTTTATTCTGTTCAATGCAATCTTCACTGTGAAATAATAATGATAATGAGTGCAACATTTGCTGATTTGACCTACTCAGAATAATAAGGAAATGTGTCCTTAAACCTGATTTATAAGTAAAAATGAGTTGTTAATCCTCTCAGGATCCCTCTAGTACACAATCAATAAAATTACAACTGATTTTTTTTTCCTTTAAATCTATGTTCCTCATAAAGATTAACAGACAAGAAGTAAATAGAACAGCCAGTCATACTATGAAGTATTTGCCCAAGGATGCCACACTCAAAACAACTTTTGGAATTAATATATACAGTAGTATTACTAAATTAAATACATTTCAATCATCTTATTTAAAAATGTGATGTGTTTGAATTTTTCTGATATTCCTCTCATGAACGTTCGCAAATATAATTCAAAATGAGAGACAGGCCAGAGTCACGTCCTTGTCACTATGCTCCATAGTCATAAAACTGATTATATATATATATTAGGTTCTGCAATATTTTTTCATCAGAGCTTGATATTACACTGAAACCTGGCCTTTACAAAGTGCTAAGAATGCACAGTAAGGAGGAGCAAGGAGATGGACAGCATAAACTGACAGGTCTTCTAATCTTTTACCTTATCTTATGGGTCTATAAATAGGGAATGGAGAGAAATTCAATGACTTTCACAGGCTGAGGATGTTCTTGAATATCAGACACCTTAAAAGAATTACTAGTCTTTAACGTCTGATAAGCTAGAGGCACAAAAGGAATTTACACCAGTTTCTAATTATGAATTTGTTATTTTCTGACTAAAATAATTCCTTCTTGTTTTGCTAGGGGAAGAAAATACATGGGGTAAAATTCAGTTTGCTGAAGTTCACTGTGCAATTAAACTCCCCTCCTACAGAACCACAACTTCATAGCTATAACGTCAAAAGTTTTGATCTCGTGTTCCTATTCAAAAACCTTAAGAGGAGTTTTGGGATTATTTTTTTTTTATTTTATGTTTGCACATAGAGTAAGGCAGTGAGGTGAGGTAAATGCCTTCAAAACAGCTTTAGCAATTGTACTGAACAGTGTTGTACAGATAAATGTCAATTAGGCTATATCTAAGATAAAAAAGTGTTTCTCACCTTTTAATATGAAAACCAGTGATTATTTATATCCATTGCAAGTTTTTCTTTACATGCTGTTTAATACAGGCTGTGCTGAGAACTGAAATGAACTGGGATTTTGAGGGAAGAGTGGGCATGCAGTGTATGAGGTCAGTTTGGCTTCTACTGCGAATACATTCTCTGCATCGAAAGATTTTCCAAAGGTACTTTGATTAAAGAGAGGATCTTGAATATAACTATGCAAAACTTCATTAATCAATCAACTCAAACTACTTAAAAACTGCATAGAAAACAATGGAAAATAATTATAATCAAACTAGTCAAGCTCAAGAGTGACCATTCCACTGTATCCTGAATGAGAAGACTGAAATAAAGGGTACATAAGCAGGCAAAGTTTAATGTTGGAAGAACTGATCTGTGACATCTCCATTGATACATAAACACATAACGTGTGTGAAACATTTAACTAGGAGTGTAACACAGGACAAATATCTTTCTATGGATAATATAATCACTGAAGACTTTTAACTGGTCTAGTAGCCTTGAAAAATCTCCCCTACATCTGCATGTCGGACAAATCATTCCCCTAACAAGAAACAACTCCGACTCAATACTGTCAGTCCATTTTCTTTCAGAACTGGGAGAGAAACTTTGAAGTATCTGATAGCAGCATCACTCAGGTGGTCCCATGGAGCCAAAACCAATCACACAAAGTTTTTTCTATTGCAGACTTCAAAGCAGATATCCTCAATACCTCGATGATCTACAGGCTTCACAGGCGTATTCTCAGCTGGATACATTCCAACACACAAGCAACGAAATGAACTATTTCAAGACACACCACCAATGGCTGATCTTTAGAAATCTGGCATGCTATATCATACTTGGGCTACATTATTAAAATGATACAAAGCAAACATTTGGCATAACTTATACAGAAGAAGTTATGTACAAATGGGAGTGAGCTTACGTTGTTTGTACAGTCTCAGTCTTCTCTTTGTTCAGCCTTTCAAAGGCTGAATACCATATCACTCACTCACAATACTTATTAATTACCTATTTCCTTATTACTCATTAACATTTTTTCTGTTGGTGATGGGTTCCTATAAAGACATATATATTTTTTTTTTGCTTTATTACCTTCTCTGGAAGACATAATATTACTACTGCGATTTACCATACAAACTCAGATGGTTATTCAAAATTAGTTAGTTCTAATGTTTTATGTTAAGAAACATGTTAATAACCATAAATGTGATGCTAATTAGGCATAATTTATTCATTTATCCCTCTGAATCATTGATGACAATTTTTTATTTGAGAACAATAGACTCCTCTGCATGTTAGTTTATTTCTACACTATAAAACCAAAAATATTTTTGAACGGTGTTTATTACAATAGATCTATTTTTACTCTTATTCAGAAGAACTTACTGACATTTCTGTCTCAGCTTAAAAATTTTTCTGCTGGTAAATAAATTTTATAAACTAACAAAAGAATTGATAACTTCAAAAAGAATATAATTTTTATAATTAAAAAAGAGATTTCAATACCCATCTTTTGTCCACAGGAATATAGACCTAGTCTGACGACTCCTTCAGTTAAATAAAGCTATATTCATGCGATCTTAAATCAACAGAGACATTAAGCTAAAAAAATATTACCATTTGAATTAGATATGTAAGAGCTATGTACATCACCGAATAACATCTCTTTTCTGAAAACACCTGTACGTGGCAGCAGTTTCAATTATGTTCCTTGAAGTGCATTTCTGTAAAATCTTTTCCACAATTAGCCACCCCATGTGTAAGAAATGGAATAACTACTGCACATGTTATGTCAGCTTATATGTATTTGATAGACATAATAAATGAAAAACAAGCCTGATACTCCCTCAGGTGTCTGGATGGGCTGCTAGCTGCAAATTTACATATTCAAATTTTAGAAATCTCGGTAGGAAATAAACATATAAAACATCAGTTCTGCTTATGTTCTGCTTTCATGTGCATAAAGTGTTCCGAAAGTTGATCTAAAATAATATGCTTTCTATCACAACCCTGTATTGGTTGCATTGTATGTCATATCTAAAGGCCTTGAAGACATTTGTTGGTATTTTTATTAAGGTCCATTTTCTCATGAATGATACAGCACTTATTTCACATTTCCAAAAGATTCTTGACTGAAGAGAAAAAAGTTGAAAAAATTTCTTCTGCCAAAGCCTATAGTTTTATACAAACTTTGATTTTGCTCTGAGATAACCAAGGGCAAAACCACAGAAGCCTTTTCTCCTCAGAGGAATGGAAGTCCAGCAACATTCTGTATGTCTAGAGCTGTGATACTGTTATAACAATGTCTTTACTGTATGACTCAAACAGGGCTCCAGGGCACACGTAGAAGTCAGGGAGCCCAACTATGACTCAGGTTTAAAGCATCAGTTGAGCCTCACAGAGAGATAAAATGACAATAGCGATGAAGTATAAAACAAAGGAACAAAATAGTTAAAATTGTGAGTGGGTCATAAAGAGTGTATTAACATAAAGAGCATTAGGATTCTGAATGTTTTACTACAAAGTTTCCAAGTCAGCATCTTTTGCTTTTGAAACAAACAAATTAACAAAACCCCAACAACAAAACACAACCCAGATTTTCTGTTCTTAACCAACCCTAGGTATTTCTTGGCACTTGGGGACAATGAATATGAAGTGTAATGACAGAAGTTTAAGAAAACTCAAAACAATTTTCTGAAAAGATACTATTGCGAAAGTCTAGGTGTACAGAAAATGGACAAAGAAAGTGAAGAAACTTTTCATTGTCATAATCCATTGTTAGCAAAAAAACATGGTGTGAGAATTACATCTGCTTTAGATAAAGCATTGGCAAGGCATCAACATCCAAAATGAGAAAGCATTATCATTATTACCATAGTTGCATTTGAGTATGAATATTACATAAAAATTATAAGTAATGAACAGGGGTAAAAAGGACCTCCAAAATTCATGGGTTTCTTACTCTTGTATAAATGACTGAGCTAGGAAATATTCTTTGAAGAGTACCCATCATGCCAAGGTAGAGGCAAATCTGCAGTCATAAGCCTGTGCAGCCACAAAACGGCACCCATAGCGACAGCCTGCAAAAGGCACATCGGAACTGTGGGGTGCCTATGCTCCAATTAATTACAATTGCTACAGAACAACACATAATGCTTGTTTAGTCTTGGCAGTTGCACTCTCTGACATGTTAATGAAGACAGGAGTACCATCTTCAAATGCTTCTCCGTGACAGAATACAAAGTATGAAGGGAAGAAGAAAAAATAAACAGCTGCAAGCAGATGGCGAGATGCACAAAGAGACAACAATGAGCTGTTAGAGAGATTATATTCAACCTTTAACCTCAGTAATACCAGTTTAAATCTTGCATATTCTAGAGTAGCATCATTTTTAAGACAATAAAAATAAATACAAGACCGAGTCTTTTTACCTCTTGTCACACCACTGGAGAAACTATGCCTTTGGGAATCTCAGATCAGTGATAAAACTTTTTGTTAGGAATTTAATTATTAAATACATGGAGGGAAGGAATGTAATATCACAGTGTGTGTTATAATCCAAAAGATAATTATTTCAGTCATAAACAAAAGTAACAAAACATTAATGGTTTTAGTTTGAGAATGCAATGACGTGATGGACCAGAACATGCATTGCCTTTACACAGAAAGTGGAAATGAAAAACTCTTTTTTTTTTTTACGTACGTTTTTTCACATGTGTTTACATATGTAGCATTTAGTTATTAATATACACTGCCTCTGCAGCAGGAGACAGTACCTCCTGCTTCCTTCTTTGTTTGCAAACTATCAACCACACAAAGGAAGTTGCAAAAATGGAAACAGTAGCCATGGGGCAGGCAAAGAAATTTAGATTCTGTTGCCAAACTTGACCATTTGTTAAGTTTCAATGAAGAAATCCAGGTAATTATTTTCATCACCTCACATGAACTCTTCCCTTGCTGGCTGTGTTGTACTCTATAAGGTTTTGGTGCAGCTTTAATTTCTTCACTATAAGGATCAATAAACCTGACTAAGAAGCCCGACCAGTATTATTCCTGAATATTCTAATTACAGTGGCCTTATCATCCCTTGCATTATCATTCCTTATGCAAGACAGCTGGGAGAGTCTAATCCCTGTTTACTGAAATAATTCCTTACAGGCTGCTTACAAATGGCCTGAAATCTAGAAAAGATACAGGTGACTTCGAAATAAGCAACTTAACAGTACTTTTCTGCTGGCCAGAGCTTGGATAGAGGCAAAGTCTCCTGGGACGCTTTCTTTCCATTCTGTTACAGAAGTTGTTACAATTAGAAGCACAGAAACATTTTTCAAAATCAGTTGCCGTGTAAGGGACTTAGTAGCCACAAACCTTCATTAGGAATGAGAAAGAAATTAGAACTAAAAAGAAATTAAATAAAAAGAAGGCCTGGGTGAAGGGATGAGTTACTCACTAGAATAATTAAATGAAAATCCGTTATCAACTCAAAATCTGCAAGATTCACTCAAATGAACCAAGTCAAACTAAAGGATGACAAAAGACACAATTGCAATCCTCTTCTGACATAGATGCTGGAGGTAACTATCTGAAAGTACTTATGTTGTTATTATGTGGTGAAATAAATACCAGATCTCCTGAATGCTGTCACACCCGTGGAGTTATTAAAAAAAAAAATTGAAACTCTTTAAAAAATGATGCTGTCCTAAATATCCATAACTACAGATTTTAAGATGTTACTTAAAAAATAGCATCAGATTAAGAGCTACTTTTCTAACTGTTGTAAAGTCATATGAGTAAATTGTAAATGTATATCAGGACTGAGAAAATTCTTTTGAGTTAAGATCCAGTTTCAGAAGACAGAAAACAAACTGAAAAAGGATTAAAATCAAAAAGTAATTTCCCACTGACTTTCATAAAAACCCAAGTTTCCTAACAAACCAAAACACTTGGCTATTAAAAAAAGACAGTCACTGAATTTTTTTTTTAAAATATCACCACAAGAAACATTTTGGTAGTAAACAGTCAATGTCTACAGAGAAATAGACTTCTTTTTTTGCGGTAGCAACCACACACCTGGCTGAGCTTAGAGATGGGTTCTTTATGTGACAATCAAGAGAAATAACACTGAAAATTACTTGTCCAAATTAGAAAAGTGGTTCAGTGATGGGCAAAAATAAAGAACTGGAGGACCTCCAAAATATTTTTTAATGAATCAGGCTGTCTTTCAAACACATCTATCTTTTACAGGGTAACATCTTCCTTTGTGTTTCCTTATACTAATTCTTTCAAACAGCAAAGCTTTCAAGAGAAGTACCCATCGACATGAAAATTTAAGATGTGCTGTGTTGAAAGGCATCCAATAGGGTTATCTGGTTCATCTTCCTCCTTGGGACCAAGACAAAGTGCATACTGGGACACTCCAGGCAGATATTCACATGAGAAATTGCTGTTTTACCTCCTTACACAAATCCTCTGTCTACAGATTATGTTATTTCACGTGAAGAAATGACAGAAATTCCTGATAATATTTTGATGTGCTGTAAGATTTTTCTTTGTCCCAACAAAACTTTCTTGTATCAATAAAGCAAACCCAGCACTTTCTGATTTCTAAATCTAAATTAACTCTTATTATTTGAAACTTGTTTCTCTCCTCTAAAGAACACACCTATTTCAAAGAAGGACATGTGGGAAGGGTCATGGTACTTCCGAGTACAACCTATCTGCCTTTATGTTCCTTACAAAAGTGAACAGAAACAGCTTCAGCAACACCAGAATCTGTTTGCCTTCCTCCTTCATGAGCAATCCAACATGTCGAAATATGAGAGCTCTGTCATTTGCAGAAAGCGAGGCAATATTACTAAGATACAATCCGTCTGCTTCAAGCTGAGCAGAAGATTGTTTGCATGATAACAACTTCTTTGTATGTTGCAGAAGATCTCTGGTAGGTTAGCAACAAGATGTGCAATACTACATTTACTTTCCTAGGTGTAAGTCATTGGCATGAATACTGTGGAGGACTTCACACATGGTTGATTTCCATTTAAAGAAAGGATTACCGACAAAGGTGCTTGAGATTTGAGAATGGAACTAGAAAAATGGAGCATTTTCTGTTGAAATCTCTGCGTGGTGGTGGCAGTTCACCTATGAAGTTTGCTCATTTTTCACAAAACTCAAATTTTATTAAATATGAACTGTTATGAGATCATTAGCACAATCTGAATTGTGGGTATTTCAGCTGCAATGTGGAGGATCATATCTCAGAAAAAGGACACTAGATCAAATGTGGGTGCAGAAGACATTTTTATTTGCAAAACTAAAACATGTATATGTGTAAGAGTAAACACCTGTTTACCATATTTATATAGTTTACTGTTGACTTTTCATCTGTTACATTAATCTCCAATCTTGGTTTATTTATGCCCATAATTAACTACTTGTGCCTGTTAAATGGTATGGACCGCTGATATTAAAACTAAACTTGGTGTGGGTTGTGGTAGTAGATGTTAGACTGTCTGATCAATCATTTTGATCTGTAATATCCCATAAAATCCTAGGAAAAACAAACAATTAAATGAACGACTGAAGACTCAAATAAGGCATCATAAAACAATTCACCCAAACCACAATACCTTACCTGTAACAAATTTATTTGAAAACCCTTTCTGA
This sequence comes from Tapera naevia, assembly GCA_033556795.1. Classification (NCBI taxonomy): domain Eukaryota; kingdom Metazoa; phylum Chordata; class Aves; order Cuculiformes; family Neomorphidae; genus Tapera; species Tapera naevia. The sequence goes on along the minus strand of JAUMJJ010000034.1, from coordinate 9,863,212 downwards.
GATATTTGTCAGTACTAATGTTATTTTCAATAACTAGTTTATGCAAACGATGGATTGTAACTCTCTCCCATCAAAGTATTAAAGTTTTGGTGCTCAAAATATTGGTACTTTAACGGTGAATTCTCCTCCTTCCTCCTTTTCAAAAGTGTTTTCCACAGGGGTAAAGTTATCTCTTGAAACTAGAGAATTACAATAGAATAGTGAACACTATACTGTGCCATATAGCAGCTGGTGCACTTTTCATTTTTCATGGTTTTTTTTTTGGAAACCGTATAATCTGGCTTATAGCTATTGAAGTGTGGTTCATAAAGCATAGATCATAAAATCATAGAATGGTTTGAGTTGGAAGGGACCTTAAATATCATCTAGTTCCAACTCTTCTTCCATGGAAAAGGACACCTTCCACTACATAAGGTTGCTCAAATTCTCTCCAACCTGACCTCAAACACCTACAGTGATTGGGCTTCCACAGCTTCCATGGGCAACCTGTTCCAGTGCTTCACCACCTTCATATTAAAAAATTTGTTCCTAATACCTAGTCTAAATCTACGCTCTTTCAGTTTAAAACGGTTACCTCTTGTCCTATCATTGAACTACCTCAAAGAACCCCTCCTCAGCTTTTCTGTAGCCACCTTTTAAGGCTCCTCCTTTTGGAGCCTTCTCTTCTCTAGACTGAACAGACCCAGCTCTCTCAGACTGTACTCGTATGAGATTTTAACCTCACGAAGTTCACGCATACCCACTTCTCCAGCTTGTCCAGGTCCTTTTGAATGATATCCTGTCCTTCTGGTGTGACAACTGCACCATTTAGTTTTGTGTCATATGCAAGCTTGCTGAGGGTGCACTCGATCTCACTGTCTATATCACCAATGAAAATGTTAAACAGTACTGGTCCCAGTACAGACCCCTGAGGGACACCATTTGTCACAGACCTCCATATGGACGTTGAGCCATTGATCATTACTCTCCAAATGCGACCATCCAACCAATTCCTTATCCATCAAAGAGTCCACCATCAAATCCATATGTATTTCCACATGTCTCAGCATATTTTTCCAGGAGGATGTGCTCCATGGTCTTTGTGTGCACAGAGGTGAGACTGACCAGCCTGTAGTTCCCGAGGTCTTTTTTTAAAACATGGGATTTATGTTTCCCTTTTTCCAGCCAGTGGGAACATAACCAGTCTGCTGCAACTTCTCAAAAACAGTGGAGGGTGGCTTAGTAACTTCATCTGACAGTTCCTTCAGGACCCATGATGCATTTATCAGGTCCCCAGATTCATTACATTCTTAAAAATACTTTGTATTAACCCTCTGATAGAATAGGGCCCAACCCCACTGCTGGTTCATTATCTACTACCATAAATTTAGACGCACATTGCCAAAGGAAGAGGCATGGTAATAAAAACTCAGCCTGTGTAATGCTGGTTCCCAGCTTCACTATTCTCCTTTAATTCCGCTATTACTCTGCACAGATAACTTTAACTCTCAGATTATACCATGAGGGACTGTCTCTATAATTCAATATATTTTTCTCTGTTCTAGGAGAAGACCTAATTTATTCCACATTTTTGTTCCGTCACTACATATATATATATACATTTTAATAAATAGGACTGTGGAATAGCTGCAAGACTTTCTTTTCAGGACTTTAGGTGCTCTTTCAGCCTCTGTTTGTAACTTAGTCCACTTTTCAATATTAACCTATGGGTGAGCATTTTGTTGCATACAGAGTAGCAGTGGAATCTTACTTGCTTGTGAATACCTGAACAAATACATTTGGAATATTAAACACCTGCTAATTAGAGGCAGATTTCCAAAATCAACATGTGTGCCTACTTATGTGGGCAAATTACAAATTACTGTCCAGCTGGACAAGAGAACTGGTTCAAGGATTTTGTTTTCAGCAGAGAGATCAGAGCTATATTCATTTGGAACGGCTTTGTATATAAAGATGCCTCTAGATAGGATAACTGGCCAATGTACATGATTTAGAATAGTTATTTTGTAATAGCTATACCATTAGACTAGCCAAGTATGCAGCAAGTTTTCTGCATAGCTTTATGGAGTATCTTTATATAACCATTCATTTTCACTCTCAGACTGTATTTCTTTTATCTTTGTGTTCTTCCCAGAAGGAGACCTGATCTTAAAACACAACCGCATAGTGTCAGCTTGCATTGAGGTACCTAAGGCATCATTTGCTGCATGGAGTTCTTGAGAAAAAGCCATAGGAATTTTGCCTTTTACTAAAGTACAAGACATTTGGTAACAGCTTTTATCTTTTTAATAACTTACTGTTGTCTGCTAAACGTGTATCAAATTAAAAGAATTATAACTGACAAAGACACTGTTTTTAAGTAAGTTTCTAGAACTAATTTTGGTGTAGTATTTGCCTTAAGAAAAATAATTTGCCATGAATCAAAAATAAAATCACTTTTCAACTCAAAAGTGTTATAAAATTATTCTGTGTTAAAACTACAGGAAAACCTTTATTTCTTCATTTCTTTCTCAACTTCTGGTCAGACATTCGCATGTGCTATCACTAAACACAGAAAACAAAATCTCTGGCATTTTTTTTTTTCCCTTTGCATATACGCTCTTGTAGCGTAATTTTCTTACAAGTAGACTTCTTATAAATGTTTTTATAATACAAATTTTTTTCCCAAGTTGTAAATATACCCGAAGGAATACTGGTTTTACCTAAAATTATTTTGTAGCATCTTTATAACATGTTCCAAGCTTTCTGTGTTCCAGAAAAAAAAAACAACCAACTTACAGAATAACAACATTATAGAACAACTGAAGCACATATTTTTGATACGTTCTTCAGAATAAATCTGATGAAAAGAAATTAGTAATTATCAGTGGTATGAGTTTCCAGGAGGAAACATTTCCATTTCCAAAAAGAAATACCAGCAGAAGCAACTGTGGTTCTGTTGCCCACAGTTCCAACTTCTGGTCCCTAAAGCAATGTTGTTCAGAAGCCTAAAACTTTTTGGTCTGACTTGTCTCCTCTCTCTCAGTACTTCTCACTGCCTATTTGCTAGTAATAAAGCATGGATAACACCTCTTCTCCCCCCTATCCCCCCACCAAAATCCCACAAAACCACAACCCTAAAAGTCAAAGATACTCACAAAGATGAGGAAAATTTGAAATAGTGCCTTAACTATTGGAAACAAAAAGTAAATGACATTGACTAAGGTGTCGAGGCACAAAGCTGAGGTGTATATAAATTAATGGATGAATTAAAATGTTAAAATTAGGAAGGAGGAGAGAAAGATGGATAATTTGTTATTTTCATAATATATCCAAATTTGCTCGTAATCAGAGATTTTTTTAAAGCCTATTTCATCACGAACCTCAGACTTCTGTTTGAATTAGTGATAAAGCATCTGAACAGAGAGGGGATATGACACAGATGCCTGAACAGCCTTAAACAGAGTATTAAAAATGCGTGTTACTATAATAAAACTTCAACACTACTATGAAGCTGAAACAGAACCTCACGGCTGTTACTCAATAAATTTCTAAAAGATATGTTCAATAAAAATATATCAAGTTTCTGCACTACAGAATCTCACAAGGCCACAAAAGCTTTATATATTGTATTGTATTCTGCCTGAAGCATAGATTTGTAAATGAGAAATTATCTCTTCCCTAAACCTAGCAAGAAGATACCATTTTGTTCTCCAGGGGCCTCCTTGGCCTCCCTCTTTTTTTTCCTGGACTCTGAAGAGCAAGCTAAAATAGCAGATGATATTGAAGATTTTTTTTGACTGCTTAAAAATGCTTATCTGCATATCACAAAAATGCAGATTATTTTTTAACAGTGAACAGTGCCATGGGATATTGCTACACAATTATAGGACAGTCTTTTTAATGTTCTTATGATTTTAAGTAGGTAACGTTATCTTGTACAGCACTCTGTTAGTGAAGCATGAATATAAAACCAGGTGCTAAGATTATACCTATTTTTTAAAAAGCATCTAGGAAATGATTTGTGTTGTTTTTTTTTTCCCAACCCTTATATATCTGATAAATCTATGGATTATGTGTATGCAAGTGGGCATACACGCACACTAGAAAGCTGTCAAGGTTCCTCTTCATTTTGAATAAAGGAATATTTTTTTCAGTCTTCAGTAACTCACTGCCTTGAAATCAGTGCATAACATTCATTTAGAATAGCTATGATAAACTGCAAGAAATATTTGTCAGAAATCATTACATCTTAGCCAGTAACACAATCAGACTTCAGCTTTCAAGAAAATCAGAGGAGGAAAAAAAATGTCATCCAATGAAGTTTGGATGCATCCTTCCAACAAGTCCAGAGTTTCTAAAATAATGTGTATTCTGTTTTTTTCATAAGCCCAGAAACCAGTTTTGCAGCCAGAGTTTGCTGCATGTAATCTGTAACGTTGCCTGGCAAAGGGCTGCATAATTCAGAGAAGCAAATCAGAAGATTGGTGCCTCCCTGTGGAGATATTACTGTATTTTCACAGGAGAATGTCAGACTGATCCAACCATTAAAGGCAATGCAGTTGACTGAATGTCTGAGTCAAAGACAAACAAACCAATCTAAAGAGATCTTTAATGAAGAAAATACAAAAGGATCAAAGACAGAGGAAAGGAAGTGTGTGCAACACTATCACACATTTTAAGCGAAGCTGAAAACCAAGAAAATTCAAAGAGAGGGAGGGGACATGATTTCCTGCTTCCAAAATTTAGACATAAGCATGACATCTGAAAAAACAATATCAAGACACAAATCTACTTCACTTCTCTATCACTGTAGCGAGCTTACTGGCAGTAAAAACAGTAATAGCTCCGCTGCACACTGATAGTGTTCAGGTTGACTGCAGTGCAAACACTGTAATCCTAAAAGCATGCTGAAATGTCAGCTGCCACCTACTAAAAGCTTCACCAGGCAATCCTGCTGAGCAGTCATTCTCTCCAGTTTTCCACAACTGACGCGCGTTATCATGGGTTTAAGAAGCTCCTCTTTTCTTGCCAGGCCCAGATGTACAAATTTTGTTGTGTATGGACTATAAGAAGTAATGTTGAATACATTAGAAAGATGAATGGAGTCTGGTTCATTAACGGGTAGGTTTGAAAAGGTTTGTGGAAAGGGACAGAAAAGGATATAAGTAGAGTCAAACCACCATTTTGGGGTTACCAAAACATGACTTGTTTATGGACTGAATTCTTTTCCTTATTCAGGAAATTCACAGCAAGATACTGTATGGATTAACTAATCACCTAATTTCTATCTATCTTCAAATTTATAGCAATAGAGAGAAAATCTTAGTATTGTTATATTAGCCTAATTATTATTTATAACAGAAAATCAAGTCTTATTTTTACTTAAACTGCACTCCGTCTAGCTGTGCTACCTTACCAGTAGCTATTTAGCTCTTTAAATATCATACTCAGATAAATTACAATAAAAGCAATTTGCAAGTATTGTTATTCCAGCAGGCAACTGGAAATTGCTTCTTAAAGCTTTAGTGCATTTTTTTACGGTAAAAAGAGTTTTTAACAAGTCCTAGGACAATATCAGTTTGTCACAATCAGTAAATTGCATCACTGTCACTGAATTTTATATAATGACTTCAGCAAAGGTAACTACAACTATTAACTTGAGTAACTCTTCCACATTTTAATGAACTGAAACCTCGTGATATCTGTAAATACAAGCAGTTAAAGTTAGCAGCTTCCTAAAGCAATTTACAATGAAATAATTGGGATTTGCCTTATTGTGAACATTATATAATGGTATGATTCTTCTTCAGAAGTACTGACAGGAAAATCCCACAACAACATACCTGAAAATTACTCATTGAAAACAAACAGGGAAAAAAAATGTAGAGATAGTGTAATCTACTCTGAATGCCTTTATTCCTGCTCCTCTTTTCTTATCAAGAGCACTTCAGCTGGACAGCTTATCCCTTCGTCACCTTAGGAGCACTAATAAACCGCAAGTTGTATGTTGGGTATTGGTCACCTCTGTAATCCACATATCCCATCAGCTGAAGATTGTGAAAATCGGAGAACTGATGGAGAATAAACCTTTTATCAGGACAGGAGAAGATTTCATGATTTCTTTTCCTCTGATTCCCATCAAAACTTTTTGAAGTAAGACTCTTTCTGGACAAGTCAACCTGGAATATCTGCACAGTGCGATGATGCCTCAGTAAAGCCTACCTCCCCTAAGATTGTAGCCAGAAGTTTCCAATATCTGCCCTTCTTGATAGTTTAAACATAAATTAAAAAGTTGTATTTAGTATGGAGGTGGATCAACAGCCGGATTTGTAGAAAGTCACAAAACACCGAATGAAAAAGGGAGTCGGGGACTTATGCACAAAAGATGATTTTTTTAAATCAAAAAAACATATTCAGGAACATAGTGCACGGAATGGTATTTAAGATAGTATTTAGAAGAGTCCTGATTTAAAATTAAATAGTTAAGCTGTTAAGGAGTAAATCACGAGGAAGTCAGTGAGAACAGAAGTGGAATCTGAAGAGAATATTATTTCTCATTTTTATTTTTCACTTTCTACACCTGCTATGTACTATGCAGAATTCAGTGGTTGTTAATCACTCTACAGTGCCACAAATGTTCAAATATTAGAAAACATATTTATGCACAATTTTTATTATCTATCTTTATGTATTTATATATATATATATGTACTACTTACCTTTAATGCAGATATGGTTTTATGAGATCTTAATGTTCAAACATCCAAATTTTCTTTAGAATCCTGAGGTTCAGAATGTTATTTAATGAATTTCTTCTACTTTAACTACATATTAGGTCAAAATGGTTGAATAATCAGAAGAACAGAAGTATCTTTCATGAAACTGGAATCAACTCTAGGGAAAAAAGCACAGTAAGAAAAAGACTCTGACTGTTCCTTTGATTAATACTTGTCTTTCGGGCTGGGTTGGGTTTTTTACTCAATATTTCCATAGAGCTTAAACAATTATATAAAAGTATAGTTCGTAATATAAAGTATCTTCATTAAATGCAATGCCATGTAAATAGAAGTAATGGAGGGGAAAAAGTGAGATTATCATAGGCACATACGACTTCAAAAGTTTCCAATTTAGTATCACCAGGTATATGGTAATAATTGCATAAATAAATGGTGGTTCTGGCTCTTCAGTTTAGTTTTCTGTTTCACACTGATCCTCAAATAATCTTCAATATTTCCTTGCTTGGTCATATGAAGACATAACAATGACAAGTACAGTAGTTCAGAAATGTTAACTGTATACAATAAAAAATAGTTAAAATTGCTGTGGGAACTATAACTTCAATTAAACATTGTGCAATATGATGATGTTAAATAGCCTCTTTAGATGTCTGATGCTGAACATCACAGTATCACAGTATCACAGTATCACAGTATCACAAGGTTGGAAAGGAAATCTGAGATCATCAAGTCCAACCTATAACCTAACACTAACACCAACACTAACACCAACCATCATCTAGACCATGGCACTCAGTGCCTCATCCAGTCTCCCTTTAAACACCTTCAGGGTCGGTGACTCCACCACCTCCCTGGGCAGCCCATTCCAATGGCCAATCACCCTTTCAGTGAAGAATTTTTTCCTCACATCAAGTCTAAACTTTCCCTGACGAAGCTTAAGTCCATGCCCTCTGGTTCTGCCACTGGTCACCTGAGAGAAGAGACCAACCCCTGCCCGACTACAACCTCCTTTTAGGTAGTTGTAGAGAGCAATGAGGTCTCCCCTGAGCCTCCTCTTCTCCAGGCTAAACAGCCCCAATTCCCTCAGTCGCTCCTCATAGGGCTTGTGCTCCAGCCCCTTCACCATCTTCGTTGCCCTCCTCTGAACACATTCCAGTATCCTAACATCTTTCCCAAACTGGGGGGCCCAGAACTGGACACAGTATTCAAGGTGAGGCCTGACCAGTGCTGAGTACAGGGGGACGATAACTTCTCTGGTCCTGCTTACTACACTATTCCTGATGCAGGACAGGATTCCATTGGCCTTCTTGGCCACCTGGGCACACTGCTGGCTCATGTTGAGCTTCCTGTCCACCAGCACTCCCAGGTCCTTTTCTACCTGACTACTCTCTAGCCACTCTGTCCCCAGTCTGTAGCTCTGCATGGGATTGTTGTGTCCAAAATGAAGTACCCGACATTTGGACTTATTAAACATCATCCCATTAGAATCGGCCCAGCTCTCCAATCTGTCCAGGTCCCTCTGTAGGGCCATCCTACCCTCTAACAGATCAACCCTTCCTCCCAGCTTGGTATCATCTGCAAATTTGCTGATGATGGACTCAATCCCCTCATCCAAATCGTCAATAAAGATATTAAACAGGACGGGACCCAATACCGATCCCTGAGGGACACCACTGGTGACCGGCCGCCAACTGGATAAAACACCATTTACCATCACTCTCTGGGCTGGGCCATCCAGCCAATTCCTAACCCAGCACAAAGTGCTCCCATCTAGGCCACGGGCTGCCAGCATTTAACATTTAACAATAAATTTCCTTTTGTTACTTTGGCTATAGCATTTACATGGATTGTTTTTTGAATTAGATCTTGCAAATTTTGTGATATAAAGAAACAGAATGAAGTTTTGATGACTGTTTTACACTTTTTAATATATCCAGAAAAAGTGAATAGTATTTTTGTAGGTCATATTTCTTTCTAATTACAAATAATGAAGCTGCTGTTGTTAATACTGTACTATCAATAGTGAATGAAATCTTTTTATAGTAAAAAAAAAAAGTTCTCTGTCCTTACATAAATATAAGGAATTGGAATTAGAATGACATGCAAAATTAAAAATTTCAAATGTATTACCAACTTGCATCCTTCATGGCCTAAATTAGCCTAGAAACAAAGGCAGATGAATATAAGCTGGTCAGACTGAAATTTTCTATGTTGCTTGTCTACTTTGGGCTGATTTCTTTTTCCTTCAAGTTTAATTTAAAATAGTTCAGCCTACTTTTAGGGGACAAAAATACAGTTCTTTAAACTAGGCTGGAAAGCTTCTGTGCTTTGAAGTGAAGGCTTGAAATCAGAATATGAAATGTCTGGGTTTCAAGAACTTGTCTTCTGCAGCTCCTATGAAAATCTAAAAATCCAAGCAAAAAAAAAAAAAAAAAAAAGTGGCCAGGAAATAAAACCCTTCGTTCTTCTGCTCAGTGCAGAGCCTGGGGCAGGACAAGACAACACACATACTCGGGAGGCAAAGAATATCTGAGTTCTGACTGCTCCATAGCAAAATTATGGCAAGTTGAGCCACGAGAGGGGGAGGATAGGTTTTCATTCAAGTAATTTATGTGAGAATTTGTATACTTTTCATAAATATCCAACTCAGTGATTAGAAAACTGTGTTAATTGGTGACAGTTCAAGTAAAATCCCCTTCCTAGGGATATCTTGCCCACAACAGTGCCTCCTAAAGAAGCAATCCCACCCTACCTCTGCAGCTTAAACTCTTGGATGCCGACACAAATACTGCTGTGCCTACCCAATGAAACGGGGCAGAGAAAAAAATCTTTACTCAAAGCTACACTAGGGAGATTTATTTACTTATTTATTTATGCAGCTCTAAGCTCCAAACCGAAACTGCTTCAGTGCAGACAGAGGAGCAGTTTATGTCAATTTAAATGTACATTAAACTATAGCCTTAGAATTGTCTTTCAAGGAAACAAAAATCACATTTTAAACAGTGTTTAACCAAGCATTAATTAGGTATGAATCTCTGAGCTAGTCTATTAATAATGAAGTTGCCAACTAAAAATTTAAAGCACCAAAGATCAAATAAAAATGAAACAGACTGAATCCAGGTTTTGTTATTGCAGTTCTATATAATGGAGTATTTTATATCATTTAATATTTTTAGACTTAAAGGAAAAATTACCCTCTACTGTTTTGGGAAATCTGTTGGACTAGACCAAAACCGTCCACTGAGACACTGCCAATTAAAGAGATATTATAGAACTGCCCCTTCAAATTGTGATTTTGACATGCAGTCACATGTGTGGAAATGTTTTTCAAGAGCAAGATCCAGTTCTCCATGGTTTATAAGAAATAAATTCTTTAATATAGGCATAAGAGAATCATTTCTGTAAATTAAGGTTTCTTATAGGATAGTATTTCTATTGCAAAAGTAAAAGTGAGACTCAAGATGATACTTCATAACTTAAGGTATAAACGCAATTTCCATTGTCCTTTACCTCAGTAGATAGATTAACTTCTAGTTGCACTCTGGCACTTCTCATTTTCTCCCTGCATAATCTCACAAGTTTGGGTTTTTTTTCTGCTCAGAAATTACCTCATTGGAAAACTGCATAACAATACTTTAGAAGTAATTAAAACCTCCCATCTCTTCCTGTGTCCTTGGCTTATGTCAGAGCCTCAGCAGCCTGCGAGGTGCTGTAGATGTGCACAGAAGCCGAGTAATTATGGCTCTGTTAGATGGAATCCTAAAGAGAGTTCATCAGGGATGTTTAGAAATTAACTAATCCACAAGATAGTCTTATGAATGTGTTTAGCATGCAAACATGAATAAAAACATTAAACAGATGATAGTAAATTGCAGGAACTCTTAAATACTATTGTAAACAGTGAAAAGAACAAGTAATGACAGGAGCTGGGCCCAACGTTCATGGGGGAAAAATATCTTGTATTTATGTCCTTTCAGCTGAAAGGTGATGCTTAAAAGTTGCCAGAATAGAATGCGGTCTCCTCCTCCAACCAGCTCTCTGATGCCAGCCAAGAAAAGTAGCCAGAAATTTTTTTTTCAGCAGTGCAATATTTACACAACATGGCCATTTTTATGCCCCATGCCCTCAGACCATCAGATGCTACTGAACCCTGAGTCTTGGTAAAGAAGCAGGGACTAAAGAAATACCTGCTATGCTTCTACACTCTGAAAGTTCTCAGCTCAGCTTTGCAAGACTCAACTTTTATTATTTCCTTTCCATTACTTTAACTTACGTCAGTATAGAGATACAGAAAGGTAACAGAAACATCTGAATATATTTTATCCCTTCAGTTCATCTCCTTCCTAGCTCCTTCATCAACAGAATGACAATTGCTGCTGCAGGAACATCAGTATTACTGCTGCCCAAAGTAGATTCCTCCCAAAATAAAATGTTTAAATGCTGGCACATTTCTATACCGTAAAGCAGATCGTGGATGCATGTCAATCTACCACCACCCTGAGGCTTGCCCCAGGATGCTCCTGAATTTCCAGCCGTGCCTACTAGCATAGCATTATCTCTGCTCTGCCCTTCTTTACACCTTTGGTGATTGTTACTGCAAGAAAAAGCCATTAGGAGCTACTCAAGCACCAAGGAAAACCAAAGATCTATGAATTATCACTAGATGGCAAAGTTTGTTTTGGGCATTTGGGTTATTGGCTGATTTTTTTTTTTGGGGGGGGGGGGGGGGGGGGAGGTGGGTGAACAGGCTCCTGTGATATCCTTTAAGTAATTAATCAGATTAATCAGCATTTGTAGGTTATGGGCATTTAAGAATCAAGGAAACTTAGTTTTGAACAATTCCACAGATTTCCAAATTTCCATAGACACCCACTCAAACTTCAGGAGCTGCAAAACATAGTGTATTCCATTATCACAATGCTTCCACTCAGATTTTCCATTAAATCTGACTTCCTTACCCTTAAAATGCTGGTATTCTCTTACTGTTTGTCAGATTGATTACTTTACTTTTTTTTTTTTAATAGCTAATTTTCTTGTCACAGCCTATAGATACACTGCTGACTCTTCTTGATCAAAGCAAAAGTGCTTTGGGCTCTTTCAGTTCACAGAAAACATCGCTGATAATAGGTCTGTGTTTGGAGGAACGTTTTTGTTTCCACAAAAGATACAAACTATCCTTTTTCCTCAAACATAAAGGAACAAATTAAGCAGTTTCCTTTCCCAGTAAGTACTGCCCAAAGAGACATTACTGGCTCTCACTGCAGAGTGCAGAGTTGAGGTGGCATTTGATACACAGCCGACCACTCAGCCTCAGATGCTGTCAGACCCAGAGCATTGCTTTGCCTCTTGGGCTTTGCTGTTGAATCTGAACCAGCTAGGGCTGCTTCTTGTGAGAAATGGGACTGCAAAATGCACCATCACAGCCATCTAAATCCTGCTGGTAATCTTAAAAAATAAACCAGAAGCAAAACAAATGAACAAACAAACAAATCCCTAAACAAACTAAAAAAAACCCAGTACAACAAACCCCAAACCTGCAACCCTAAGCACGCTATTCTGGTCATGATGCTATTTAGTGCTTGGAAAGAGATGAAAGAATTACCTTTTACTTGAGTACCAGTGGTGTTCCTCTAAAGACAGAGAGGAGAATTGCTCTGTTTTCTCAGAGGAATTCTGCTTCAGATTAGGAGACTGCTTCATCACAAGTTAAATAGATTTTTGCTTTAGAGTGGCTTATTAATTTTGAATGGGACTAAAGGATATAAGTAAAAAATTTGCCAGTGACACTAATAAAAGCATTAAAAGAAAATCCATAAGTCACAAGCACAAAACAGAACGAAATCATACATTTTATAGCGATGCCAAAGCCCCATTAAAAAGCACAGCAGAAGGGGAGGAGAAAAGAAGGAAGTGGTGAGGATAATGAATCTTTTCTTACCTTGGTTACATGAAAGAAGAATTTCTACTATATATTTTGTGATTACAAATTTTATTACTAGAGGGAAATAAAGAAAAGAGTTCAAATTAGTGCAAGAGGAGAGTTACAAGTTAAATGACGTTTTAGACTAAAATTTTCTGAATAAGCCTTGGAGTAGCTAATAGAAGGTAAGATTCTCCTGCTCCGTTATGTGCCTGAGACTCTGATATCACAATCTTCCCCTTTTCTCCTAATATTAAAGAAATTAGGGAAAACAGCTTAAATAAAAATAGCTAAAATCAACCAAACAGGGCCATAAGAATTACCTCAGCTAGAGAATAAAGCTGAATCTGGTCTCAGTTTACAGCCTTGTACAAAGACAATAAGTGTAGCTATTGTAGAAGCATAAAAAGCAGTAAGAGATATTCTTCTTTCTCTTTTAAATGACCTGTATCATCTAGTAATAACTACTGTGTTAAGAACCATGAGGCAGAAAGCGTCAAGGGAAGAAAGTAACCTGTTTCTGGGTAGCAAATTTTTAAGTGTGGACTAGAATATTCAATCCTATCAAAACTGAAGGCTTTTTAGGCATGAGAAGAAACAGTCTTCCATGTGCTTGTGGAAAATTGAGATAAAGTGTAACAATATTAGAAGAGTGAGTCTAGGGTTGTTTGAAAATGTTTAGGTTTTCAATTTAAGATTACTTTTTTCCCCTCTGCCTTTAATGGGTTTGGAATACGTGATGTGCTTTATATATACTGAGTCTAGCTTCCACATCTCAATCCAGAGGTCTTCCAAACCTTTAGAGTTCAACTTTTGTATCAAGTTTTGATTCTTAAGTTTGTTACTTGAGCAGTGATAAAAGTGAGAACTTAGGTCCTACTTTCAAATAGAATAGAACTTTATTCTACTGGCAATTGCATGCTTGGGCGCTGTGACAGGGAAGTAGACAGGACAGTGGGAGAGATGGGCATTCAGTTACTATACTCCTGCTTTCAAAGTAAGTCCTACACCTCATCTATGCTGTACAAGGGATTATTCTTTGAAGAGTTCTGCTTTTCCGCTTAGTCAACTGTCTTATCCACATCATCCTGTTGTTGAAGAAAATACCAACTCATGACCGGGAATCATTCTCCCTGCACCCACACTGCTTCTCAGGCCTAGGAGCCGTTAGCTTAGTGCTATACTTAGTAATCTCCAAGCAGAACAGACATATCTCTGACCACATGTTAAAAAAACAGTTATTTACTGAGCCTCTACATTCATCATGAAGTACCAAAACCGTGTAATCAGTGGGTCAAAATACATCTCTCTCAAAAAAAACAGAAAGAAAGCAAGAACGGGTGAGAATAAACAGGATCATGTTTCTGCAGTTATACTCAGTGATGCCAGAAGGTTGTTTTCCCTCACCGCTCTGTGGATTTTTCTTAACACTTCTCAACATAGTAGTCCCTGGTTCTCGATGAGGAAGGACTCTGGGGAAAACTGAAATGCCTATGTAAGAAAAGAGGTTGACTCTTCTTACATAAGTGTGAGTATGTCAGAGGTGTGGAATGTGATTCAGGCCATTTATTCTCTTTATAAAGTAAAGTTTTGTACATTTGGTAGGCAATCCTGAGACTTGTAGACTTCCTTAGGATGGTATAAGATCTCTGAACCAAGCTAAAACCAAAACCCTTGCCTTAATGAAATGCAAACACCACCACTAACAACCATATTATGCAACTTGTAGTTATAACTTGTGACCAAAAATACCATTTAAGTATTCGCATTCAAAACCTCATTACATCTGGATCACCACTTTAGAGTTCAGGTGAAATAATAGTTATTAACATCCTGTACATAAAAACTTAAGAGAAACTTTTTGAACCTACAATCCCTCTTATTAGTGGTGCGTTTCAAGAGAGATCACTACTCCTGGTGTCCTTGCAGGGCCAAGTCAATCCCTTCACTCCAAATTTCTGCCAAGATAAGTTAAATTCTCTTATGTTTTCTGTTTAAATTTGTTTATTTTTCTCAAGAGTTCTTTAATGGACCAAGTTCAGAAAGAAAGTGGCTGTCTATTACATTTTGGAATGTGGTTTTGGCAGAGACATTTATTTTCTGAACATTGCAGTCAATTCTGTCTAAAAACTGATAGGCCAAGGTCAAACCACAGTAAGCACTGGAAAGCAAATAATGAATCTTTTCAAGCATATTGAGAGAAAACAAACTCTTCCAGCTCAAGGGCCGTGGAGATATAAAGCATGGAGAGGTGTGTATAAAAATATATACACTTGTATACAAATGTGTTTGTATATGTGTATATATGCATTAAGAGCTGGAAACAGTTCAGGCTTTTGCTTCTAACGTCATGGTCCAGGGGCTCCCTGCTGAAGTACAGAGTTTGTTCTATTACATTATGCCATCAACGGATGGGCAGTTCTGTCCCTCCAGTTCAAGATTCTTTGGGGAACTGCCTTAACGTATTACTGATGATTCTGCTGTCTTCCCAGAAGAACCACAGAAGACAATTCTGTTTACTAATGAGACCAGCAAAAAGAAATGCATGAAAGATGAGCTCCCACCCATCCACCCTTGCCTGGGGCTACACTTCCATGCAATCTATTAGTCTCCTTGCATCTCCTTGTTGGATTGCTGTTGTCCTGAGGACAAATATGATTAGTAGGGTCCCAAACTTCTGTTAGCAGATGTAAGGTTTAAATTTCATTTCCTCCTAATTCTCAAAAGCAAAAGAACCATTTTGCCAATAGAGGTTGGTTAATGTAAATATCTGGATGGATACAACACTAGCAACCTTTGTTTTCTCTTCTATAACAGATAACAGAATCCAGCTGGGGGAGAGAACCCAGAAAATAACATGGCAGTTAGTCAAATCTAGAAAGTGACAAAATAATGTCTAGCCAGGTTTGGAAGAGAGATCATTATTTTCAAGGCATAGTGAGACATCTTTTTATTATAAGAAATATGCATTTACAAGGGTTAAATGCACACAAAGTAATATAGATGTTTTCACTTGAGAATATGTTGCTCCCTTTTTACCATGCCTGTATGTAAAATAAACATTAATTCATTTTTGTCTTTAAAGTTTGTTTCTCAGAGCTCATGGAAAAAATACTTGATACAAATCTTAATGCATATTTGAAAAAATAGTCAGAGAAATTCATAAGACTATTAAAAATCAGCAATCTGCTTTTGTATTTAGATGATTAAGCATACACAAGGACTTTGAATGTTGAAATGTTATGCATGTTTCCAACACTATTTCACCTAGCATCACTGCCTGAAGATCTTGTAACTGAAAAGAGTTATTAGACACATAGTTGTAGTCAAGGCTCACAGCACTATTACAGATCTGTGTTTGTCCTTTTATTATTCTGTTGTTCTCAAATTAGTCAACCCTAGAAACAACAGCCTTTACAGAGCTCCCACCTCTGGCATGTGGTTTCACAGTTTCTTGCAGCCATCTTAACATTGGTGGAGTTACTGCTGTCTAAAAAGATAGATTTTAAAAAAAAACAGTCAAGTTTTATTATTTGTCTCAGAGCCTTAGTCTGTCTTTGCATGAAGGGATGAGTAGTGGATGGTAGCATCCATTCCTCTAAGAAGCAGAACACTGATGTAAAAGGAAGGATGTAAGAGCAATATCAACAGAAAGAGAAGACAAAAACAGTTTGCCAAAAATGTCACTATGCTTACATTTACTGGAATTATTCTATCTACATGCAAAATACAGCCCAAAATGGATAAAACAGACTTTCAGGTTTACAGTGGTTTTTTTAAATTCATAAAACAGCAACAATGAATGCAGTAATGGTAGCTGGAGAATATACTGGATAAATTACACATTTAGGGATATGGGTTTGAATATCTTTTCAGAAAAATAAATGAGAACTACATATGAATTCAGAAAATACATTAAATACATATATTAAAAGAAGTAAATTATTGTGATGAAACAAATTATGGGTTTTTTTCTTCATATTATGGGATAATGAAAAAGAATATTTGAGTGTATTTGGGCGAGGCTGTGATTTATATTACAAAATAAGAGTATCTCTTTCCTTCAACTAAAGAGGGAAATAGAACATCTTAATGTTCAGTTATTGAACAGTTGCTTCATTTGTGCAAAATGAAAAAAAACTTTGAAGAGAAATAGGAAGATAAAACAATCACTCCAGAATAATGGATTTTTCTTTAGTTGTCCCTGTAACTTCGGTAACCAATCACATAAATGTTTATGTATACCTAATCGAACTGAGGAGAAAGCTTTACTTAAGCTTTTTAGGCTTTGAGACTCAAGCTAAATCATTAAGTGGAAAGCTGGAGGAAAAAAATACCCTAAAACATAGAATGGAGTAGAATATCACAAAATTTTGAGGTTTTTTTTGTTTCATTCTCAACTTGTTGAACAAAAAGAAGTCCTGTTGCCAAGATCCCTGGCTCTGGTCTAATTAGAACTTATACTCATTTGGTGTTAATTATTCATTTTTAATCTGATTTAAAACATTAAAATCCTCTGTGCCAGGCAAGATTATGGAGCAGATCCTCTTGGAAACTCTGCTGAGACACATGGAAAATAAGGTCATTGGCGACAACCAACATGGCTCCACTAAAGGCAAATCATGCCTAACAAATTCCATCCCCTTCTGCAATGAGGCTACAGCATTGGTGCATAAGGAAAGAGTAACCAACATCATCTGCCTGGACTTGTGCACATGCCATTCTGCTCTCTAAACTGAAGAGACATGGATTTGACAGATCAGCCTCTTGGTGGATAAGGAATTGTCTGGATGGTTGCATTTAAAAAAGTTGTGGTCAACAGTTCACCACCCAAATGGAGATCGGTGATGAGCGGCTTCCTCAGGGGTTGGTGTTGGTAAGAGTGTTGTTTAAAATATTTGTCACAGGCATGGACAGTGGGACTGAAGGCATTCTCAGCAAGTTTGGCTAAGACACTAAGCTGTGTGATGTGGTCAGCAATCTGGACAGAAGGGATGCTATTCAGAGGGAGCTGGACAGGCTTGAAAGGTGGGCCTCTGAACATCACAAAGTTCAACAAGGCCAAGTGCAAGGTCCTGCACCTGGATGAGGGCAACCCCAAGCACAATTGCAGGCTGGGCAGAGAATGGATCAGGAGCATCCCTGAAGAGAAGGACTTGGGGGTGCTGACGGATGAGAAGCTTAACATGAACTGGCAACATGCCCTTGCAGCCCAGAAAGCCAACCTTATCCTGGGTTGCAGCAAAAGCAGTGTGACCAGCAGGTTGAGAAGTTATTCTGCCCCTCTACACTGCTCTTGTGAGAACTCACCTGGAGACCTTCATTCAGTTCTTGAGTTCTTAGCACAGGAAGGACATGGATCTGTTAGACAGTGTCCAAAGGAGTGCCACAAAGGTGATCACAGGGCTGGAGCACCTCCCATATGAGTACAGGTTGAGAGAGTTGGCTGTGTTCAGCCGGGAGAAGACTCCAAAGAGAACTTATAACAGTCTTCCAGTGCTTAAAGGGTGACTACTCAAAAGCTGGAAAAGTAACCATTTTAAAGTGAAAGACCGTAGATTTACATTGGATATCAGGAAGAAAATTTTTACTTTAAGAGTGTTGAGGCATTGGAACAAGTTCCCAGAGAAGCCATGGATGCCCAGCTCCTGCAGGTGTTCAAGGCTGGGTTGGATGGGGCTTTGGGCAACCTGATCTAGTGGGAGTTGTCCCTGTCCATGGTAGAGGTGTTGGAACTGGATGGTCTTTAATGTCCTTTTGGACCCAAAATATTCTGTGCTTCTATGATTCCATAAAAGAACCAATATAGAACTTCCATGGGGAAAACAAGCTTTTTAAAAAAAAAACTATAAAAAGAACAGGTCCAGCATAAGAAAAGAAAGTTCAGGGAATAACCAAGAGTAAGGCTTTATCAGATACTATAGCCCTCAATAATAATCATCAATAATGTAGGTACATCAAGGTTTTCTGTAATTTCTTATAGAGCTTTCTTTTTGTCAGTGTCAGAGGGAACACACTAACTTTTGTCTCCTCTTAACTTCTTCCCCTATTAAGGTATAGCATCAGTAGTTGAAATGTTGATTTTGACACAAATGACATCGCATATCAGGATTCTTACCTCAGCCTGATCCCCACAGGCCGGGTAATAAGCCATTTATATTTTTCTGTTTTCACTGATTCTGAGCAATAACAACCTTGCGGAGATTCTGCTTAAGCCAAATTTTCCTCCACAACTTTTTCTTTTTTATATACTTCCCAGGTAGAAAATAGGTGAATTGTATCCAACATATTACCAATCTACGAGACAGATGGCAATCGTGAATTACTATTTTAATGCCCAAGGTAATAAAACAGATCAAGAAAGAGGGCATAGACTTTGACTGCTAAGAGGGAAAAAGGTTAAAAATGAAGACAAAACTCACAATTGAAGTCACAGGTCTTTAACTTGGGCTAGCTAGATCAAAGTATAAACAAGAATAGTTCTTGAAAGTGCAAGAGTTTGATGTAAGCTCATGGATAGTATCTTTACTACGGCCATTATCATCACTTCTTGGCTTACTTTTTTAGGTGAAACTAGCAATACTGTGTTTAAATCCATTTTTTTTAAATTGGTTAGTGGTGCCTTCATATTTAAAAATGTGTTATTCACAGACACAGAATAGTATGAACTTATTTTACATGGGCATACTGTGAACTATATGAATATCAATCGTGCTTAGCTGTTACAGTTTGTGACATGCTGTCAGATGCCTTCCAGTTTTTTTAATATACACTGTCTACCATGCCAACTGTTAGGTCTGTGATACATTGAAAAAGCTAAGATTTCTCAACAACCGTTTCAGACTCTAGCCTAAGTGATCAATTCTCAATATGCAGGGTTGAAATGCCTAAACATCTATAGTGGGGATTTTTTTTATTTGCCTTTTATGATGAAAGCTTTGGGGTTTTTATGTCTTGAGTAAAAGTATTTCTGATTTTTTTAAAATCCCCTATTATTTCATGCCAAAATCTCACCATATAATTGAATATGACTGATCTTCTGCCAAGGCTTGAATAGCAGGGAGGGCAGCCTGCAAACGTGTTTCACAGTTTCTGTTAGTAACGCACTTCACTCAGAACAATGTTCTGTGCGTGTGTGTTTTAAAACGTCATTCTAAAGTTGTAAGAGAAAAACCCTGATAGTCATACCAGTTACAAAGTGAACAATTTCATCAAGACTACAGCAAAGATCTGTCACTCTCCTCATTACAGTCTCAATTTACACTAAGTTAACCATAGTTTCCTTTTGTGTTTGCTTTTGTGTTTTCTTACTCCTTTTTCTTGCCAGGAAATTCACTAGTATTAATCTGACTTCAGGAGAAGTAGAATCTATTGTTTGGATGTGTAGACACAAGACATCCATGACTGTCACACTGGGCACTTACAGTTTCAGCCCACTTCTAATTTTTGCACGATAATATAGTTATTGTTCACATGCCTACCTTCCCCTACAGCACTGATGCTGCCACGTGTATCTTTTATTGAGCTCACACGGCACAGTTCTGGTATGCAGATCTTGATATATATCTCTCACTGGTGCTGTCTGGGTCTGGGTGACAAACAAAATCTTAACATCCAAGAAAATTCTGTTATGTCATTGTACCTAACTTGTACTTATTTCCTGTCAGCCTTAAACTGTTGCTTACTTTTGAATGTTTCTAGCTACAGGTGTTTTGTGAGAGAAGCTTGAGTTCAGCTACAGCAGTGTCACTGAGGGTCCACACTTAGTGATTTCTGTAGAATCACAAACAACACTGTCTTTTTTCGCTCTTAAGCACAGATTCTTTGAAGACACCATTTGGGTATATTTAAGTGAGTGATTTTTGGTAATAGAAAACAGACAAAGTGATCCTCTCCATTACTACTGTGGTAGGCTTCTGCAACGAGACAAAAGGCACTAAGGAGATACCACCCATTTGCTGTAGTTACATAACCCTTATAATTCTCCAGTGCTAAATCAGAGGAAAGGAAGCTAGAGAGGGAAAGCTGCACTGATCCTGCAATCAGAATTCTACTGTCCATGGTCCATTTGTTGTGAAAGAAACTTGTATCTCAAAATTAAAACATAGTATTTTTCCTTGACACTCCTGCTACAAATTATACGAGTCATACCTTCCTCCCAAGCACCAGTGGATAGCCCACTATTAGCACCCCAGAAGACAACCTGGGCCTACACACCTAAGGGCAACAAAGTCATGCTACTGTAGATAGGGAAGATATCTTACCAATACCCCTTTCCCTGTGAGACAGGAGGAAAGCTCTGTTTTGAAGCTGTGCTGATTTGGGCAGTGACAACCATACAAGTTTCAACATCAGGTACTTGCATATGCACCCTGTCATAACCATAATTCTGGGTTCTGGAGTAACAAAAAGTAATGGAAAAACTCTACTTGGAAAAAAAAAAAAGGTTGTATTATTATAATGTCTCCTTCTGTCTCTGAGATCAGAAGATAATCATTTAAAAGGTATGCCATGTACAGCATGTTTGATTAGCGACCAGCAGAACGAGAACAATGCAGCAAGAGGCTTCAGTATTTCAGTGAATGGTACCAACACTCCTTGAAGATTTTTAAAAACATCCAAGTAATTAATTTCAGAATGTTGCATTATTGAGAGTGTATTAAAAGCATATTGTAAATGCTAAAATATGCTGTCAATATTGTTTCGACTCACCTTGAGACTAATATAAAATATATGTTACACTATACTATATTTATTAGGATCCATTCCATATAAATATCTAGGTGGATTTTTTTATTAAACTGCAACATGAGCGAACCAGAGAATTATATCACACTGTCATAAATTATCTACAGTGACTTACATTCTGTGTTTCACAGCACTTAATATCCTGTTAATATTAATATTGGATTCAACTAGAAAAGAAAAGGCTTTTGGAAAGAAAATATCATTTAGTAGGCTTCTATTTTGTGGTTCTGAGATACCTTATGCAGCCTGAAAATAAAAGTCATATATCTGTACATAATCTTTTGCAAAATGAGAGTAAAATCAATCCTTTATCACCTTGTTATACCATTCGAATAAAGGGGGGTTTCAACTGCACAAGTGCCAGCCACCTGTTTGATTCTCTTAAGAATCATAAGGAGCATAGTGTTTTATTTTCTGTTACACTTTTCGAAAAGTCCTGCTTTGGACATTAATAAGAAGTTAAAATAGAAAGAACAATTCCACACAAGACCATGGCACAAAACTTGTCATTTGGGATCCAAACTGAAGATTGCCAACAACGAACAGAAATAAAAGGAGACAGGGTTTGAAAATAGGTCTGCCCATAATTTGAAAAAGGTTAAATACAGAAAATGAGTAGGAAATGCAGTTTCATATTATGGGAACTGAAGAAATTTGTCTCCTTTCTCTTGAGAGTATGAGATGAACCAAAGTTTGAAAGGGTAGTTGTCCTGGGAGCAGGAAATATCACAAGTTCTTTTAACAAAAGAGTATGTTGTGATACCAAAGCAAACTTCTGTAGGAGCACACCAGAAATCCGGTTGAATATTAGAGACATGAACAATTCAACCCAGTTCTCTTTATCAGTGAATGGGGATTGCTCACAATAAGCTATACAACTCCCTTCTTTGCTTGATAGCAAAGTGGTGTGAGGTTTAAAATGCTTCAGAGGTGGTCACATGGCACCTGCTCCTTGTGAAGACACCAATGAACTCCATTGCCCTGTCTGCCCAAAAGCTGCCTCGAACTACAGCAAAGGGGATCTCAGAGGATCATATAGTTAACAGTTTCTATTTCATGCTGTCAGCTCAGCAACTTTTCCTAGACACACTGCAAAGATATTTTCCACTTTGAAGGGATAAGTAAAACGAAAGACAAGCAAATTAACAGAAACGGGTATTCTGTGACTGAGCAAGAGAAGGAGAAAGGAATCAGATTTTCTTAGTGTGACAATATCGAACAGATTTAGAATAAAATTTCCTTTTGTAATGTATTTTGCATATCTCCTTGATGCCAGTTACCCTTTGCTCTTTCCTGAGAATGTAGCACTTGACCTGCAACAATATGGTGATTTTTAATGTTCTGCATGAAATTTGACTTATTCAAGCCTAATACACAATGAAGTCATTCCTAATTCCCATGTGAAGAGCAGCCTATGAAAGAGCTTTCTAATCTCCAATTCCACAACAGTTCATTGCAAAGTTTTTCCTCAAATGACAAAGTCTTAGATTTGGAGGTTTTTTTATTACTATATACTTATGTAGAGATATTGTTACACTGCTCCTGAACATATCCCCATACTCTTGTCATTTTCTTCTTTAACTGGAAAACTAGGAAATATAAATCTGTCTGTATCTCTACGGAAAGGTAAACAATCTCTAAAAGGCATTTTTTTGGTTGAAGGCCACTTACAAATTACTAAGCCATAAACTCCTGAGCAATGTGTTTTAGAACAGAAATGCTACTGCAGTAGAAATGAATCGCAATCTTAATAGTGTTAACAGGAACTGCTATTATGATGAATTAAGACAGTAATACAGATAGCTTGAGAGTAATATGCTTTGCAGTTCTTGGATCATTTAATGAGGCCTACCGTGTTTTTTCTGTTCTTGAAATTGAGAGGGAGTTATTTCATAGATTACTAAAGGAAATCAAACTATTTCTAAAACCTCAGTGTTGAATGTAGTGTTGTTGCTATCCAAATTTATATTGTAAAGTAACCTGTTGCCTGTTAGATTTTTGCTGCTAATGGAAAAGGTCATGCTAGATTTTCATTGCTATTGTGGACAGGCAGGTAGGTGAAGTAGCAAAACAAGTGGCATATTAGAAACCAAGCAGACTTGTGAAATGTTATTCTCATGAAAGAAGATACCAAAGAGCATTATTAGGATGGTATATTCCACTTGAAGAGAAGCAAAATTTTGTTCACACATTGTAAGAAACATTTAGATCTCAGTAGATCTGTGTTCATTTGTTTGAAGATTTTGTATCCTAAAGGAGCTCTAGGTTAGTGCACGAGGGGAAGACTTTCAGCAAGAACATACATCAGAGGAACTTACATCAGAATGATATCAAGAAGAAATTTTACTGTTAGGGTGGCGAGGCACTGAAAGAGGTTGCCCAGAGAAGTCATGGATGCCCCATCCCTGGAGGTGTTCAAGACCAGGCTGAATAAGGCTTTAAGCAACCTGATCTAGCAGAAGGTGAACATCTAGTGGGACATGAACTAGGTGATTTTTAAGGTCCCTTCAGGCCCAGACCATCCTACGATTCTATGAATGACGTAATTTGGGTTATGATCAGGTAGCAAAACCAATTCCTTTACAACAGGTCCGGATTTCCTGCTGTGAAACTCTGCCCAACACAGAAGCATGCTTCTAAGGAGTTGCTGCTTAAGTACTCTACCATCTTTCAGAAGTTAACCACAAATATTTCAAGAAAATGAGAGTTAAAACTCTTGTGTAATTTTGTCCCCTCAAACAACCATGTATCCCAGGACCACTAGTACATCCCCACAAAGACAGGTTGTCATGCTAGCATAAATACAAACTTTGTGTTGAGATTGGCTGTAATACTGTGGCGTTACTAATCCTTAATACATCACATTTTCTTCTACTATTGAGATTCTGAAGTTACAAATCAACAAAGGACAGAAAAGTCACATGTACAGGATAGAGGCTGTCCATCTAAGAAATACCTGCATTTTTTTGTCAATTTGGAAGCGTAGTGCAGCATTATACTACTGAGTCTTGTCACCCTTCGAGGCAACGAAAGCTCAATTTTTAGTAGTAGTTTTCAGTGTCAGGACATTACTTTAATATTCAGCTAAGAAACACCATCTACCTCTAGATTCAGACAGCAATTGCTCATGCTTCTAAACTTCTCCTTTATTAAACTAATTTCTGTTTTTAAAATGACACCTTTAATTATTTGGTTGTTCATTGCTGTGGTCCTATTACTTTGTTTTCAGAGTATATCAATGTTTGCCAGCCTTTTCTGATTATTTTATTTCTGTAATCCATCAGCATGTGTACCTAAAGAGATCTACTGCTTTTTCTAATTTTTAAATGCATTTTAAGTAATGAAATGGTCATACATACAAGCAATAAGTATGGCTTTACTGAATTCTATCTTTTCCCTGACTTCTGATTAGAGGTATCCATCAGATACGTAATATTTCAGTAATTTGGGGTGAAAAGCACAACATAATTTCGGTAATTTTCTGTCAACATTATCTTCATGTGTAAGTATGATGGAGAAGAGGCATACAAACCTAAGGCAACAGAAAGAAGGAATCGAGTGTCAGAAAAAGAGAGGAAAGTCGTAAACAGCTGAAAGTACTCATTGATACCAAACACTTTCTTGATAATACTTGACAGAAAGTTTTCTCAAGGTAGGCCTGCAAAGGTGTGTAGCTGATTTAAGAGGTCGTATCTGTTAATGTCGTTTAGGTTTTTGGAGGAATCCAGTTTGAAATGTATTTGACTTTTGGGCATGATTACCAGATGTATCTTGAAATCCCAGTCAGAAATTAAGCTAACTCCATTGATGCTTTTGGATATACAGATAGAAATATTCTCACCAGCAAAGAAGTGCTAGTCTCAATGGTTTCAAAGTCACTCAGAGATTGCAGTTAGTTCAGTTCCCAAGCCCGTGCATGAGCAGTGTTAAGATTTATACCTCACAATAGCACTATTATTTTTTTTTGCTGCTTGTCTGCAGTTTATTGTTCTTGATTACTCATTATCTGCAGCTGTATCAGTTAGAAATTGATTTCTACTTTGAATCATTAAGACCACGACCATTATTTGCACCATCACTGTTCCTCAACATATCTTTAAGAAATTGTAATTTATTTTGGAAATTACAGATCCCAGGATATTTTAAATATTTATATTTGTCATCCATATTTTAATTCATTTATCTTGTTAGTAGAATGTGTCAGCAAATTCAAAACACAATTTTGTTGACGATAGAAATATCTTTTGGTGTGTGAAGTTATCTTCTATGCACAGTTGCTATTGAATTCCTGGCCATAAAATGTGTGCATGTTAATCACCTGAGTGCAACACTTTGCATACCCTAGTTTTGTATAGTTTTGCTGTCATGATTTAGCCCCAGCCCAGCTGGATTGGCAGCCAAACGTGAGCAGCTGTACCCCAATTCTGTCCATCCCTATGTCCATCCCCATGTGCTGTCCCCTCCTGCACCACCAGGGAAAGGGAAATGAGAGAAAAGATTTGTGAGTTGTAAAATAGCATAACTGTAATGAAATAATAATAATGAAAACACTAAAATACAAATAAATATACTAACATATTCATGGACTGGAGCTGATTCATGTCAGCAGGGGATTCACATCTCAGCTAATACTGCTAATCAAGAGGGCACATGTACTAACACTATTCCACTAACCTGCAGTTCACTTCCACCTTCCCCTTGTCCAAATATTTGTGCAACCAACCTGAAAATCATGAGGCAGTGATGTAGATTAAAACCAATTTAGACAAAAATAATCATATCTAAAAATCAGTTCAAAGTATACATATAAAAACTACAAATAGTTCAAAATCACCTATGAATTGTCATTTGACTTCAATGGTCCACAAAACATGATCAAAACAGACAACTGGAAAGGTACATTCCTTCAAATAATACCTTCAACTTTTTTCTTTCTCAGTTTCTTCAGCTGCAGCTTCTCCTTAGTATCCTGCATATCCATCTTCAACAATTTCCAGCATTTGAGATTTGAATTTGATAACAAATTCCAAATTCGCATCTCATTTTTATGGATATTACCTTTTAGCAGTCTTCTGCTGTACAATTTATTTTGTATTTGTCTCATGAATTCAAACAATTCAAAATAAGTATAAAATAAGTTCTGCTCATGTATGATATTCACGCAAGTCGCTAGGTCTTTCTCCTGATTGAGCTAACTAGACAAGATCTGGTTTGTTCTGAAGTTCATATTAAGGACATAATTAACTGCTTACAGAGAATAGGCAAGGATCTAATAGCACAATGAAAAGGAGATTAAAGAAAAAAGAAGTAGACATATTTTGATCTCATGTTTCAGGACTGCGTTTTAAACGAACTGATTTCACTTAGCATGTGAATCCCAAATGAAAAAAATTATCAAGGAAATTCAGTTACAAAAAACTCTGCTTTATAGTATTATCACTGTCATCTTTGAAGACACAACAAATGCTAGGGTTTCACTAGGCACCCGTCCTCCTGTGCTGCTGATAGGACATGTTACATTTATGCATGAACAGTGACAAAGCACTATTCCCCCTCCCCCCCAAGTTTTAAGAGTGAGTAAGCATGCGTGTAAAGATGTAAACCTTCTGGTGGAGAAGGTGAACTTTGAATTATATAGCCCCAGTTGAAATAAATAAGCACGAGCTCATAAAAACAAAAGGATTAGGGGTAACACTCAATAGTTTCCTGAATAACACAGGAGTTGAGATAAGAAAGGAACACAAGGAGGAAAAAAAGCAGTTTAGAGTCTAAAATAAACGCTGCATTAAGAATAATCCAGAAGCGATATTGAGGAATCAGGAGCAGTAGCGATGTTGAAATCTGCATACAAAAACTTCCACATATATATTTGTATATTTGGTGGAGGAGGAGGGAATGAATTAAAAAGAGGTGGTTGACCTCGGAGTTTTCCCAAATGTAGTATAGGTCAGACTAGATTTTATTGTGTGTCTGCTCCTGGCGTCAATGTGTGTGCAGTTCAGGAATTTGCCATGTATGCAAAAATTGTTCATTGCACTGAGAACAGGAGGTCACAGAGAAACAATCTTCCTACAGCATGTAATACAATCTTCATCTGAATTTAACTCACGTAGTCGGAGAAATTCTTATTTGGAACAACTAAAGTTCAGGTAGAGGGAGAGTATATGAAATGTCATGAGCTAAACAACACAAAAGAACTCAAAAAAGTACAGATGGGACGAGCAAGCAAACTCAAGCTTACTTTTTGTGATCAGTGACTAAGATTACAGTGACTGTGCCTTAAGAGGTATTAAATAATCTAGACATAAAACCCAGTTAAATGAGAGCCTCTTATGCCTCATCCTTGTTGCTATTCTAAATTGTTGGTGTCCTATGATTTCAATCATTAAGGCTCTTACACAGGTTCAAGAACTCATTAGTATCTTTCTATTATAAAACCAACGGAAATCATATAATCATTACTACTATTCTTATCACCTAACAGTCACTGCTAGGCCACCTGTTGACAAGCAATCCCTGAGGACTACCCAGCCTTCCTGACATTTGCTGAGCAAAGCAGCAAAGCAGAAAGTAATCTTGTCCAGGCATGAAAAACCTACTGAGGAGCACCAATTCCTTCCCAGTAAAGAGGCTGCTGCCTAAAAACAGCAGGGCAGAAAAGCGGAGACAAAACGGTTTCTTCAGCAGGAGAGAAAAATCCTGCCCAGAAAATGGGAAAAGGAGGGTAGCTACTCATCTTTGCACAAATCTGACATCCTTTCCTATTCTGTTAGCAGCTCACAGAGGAAGAGGTTGCTGATTGGCAACTGAGTGTGAAGCCAGAAGTAACTAGTACTGTGTTCTTCAAACCCAAGCTTTTTGCGGTTATTTTTGTTAAACTGAGGGTGAGGTGAGGGAAAAATTATTTCATAGAACTGTAGATTTCTATTGGGCTCCATGTGATACCTTCATGGAAAAATCAATGGTGTTTTATAGGCAATGGCTGCTAGTGACCCATCAAGAGCCTTTAGTACAGCCTTACCCAGTCTGCAGTCAAGGGGAAAAAAAAAAAAAAAAACAGGATGGGAAGAGTGTCAGAAAAGGTATCATCTTATTGGTTTGGAAATTTGTTTAGTAGATTTAGTTTGAAAGTTGCATAGTATACCCAACAGAAGGTTTTATTTTCTCCCTTTGTGACCATCTTTTTTGTCAAATTTCTCCTTTTAGCTGCCATACTAACAAACCACAAAAAAAACCCAAACCAAGACAAACTAATAAATCTTCTCTTGATCTCTTCATGGCTATTACACTTTAATCAGAGCAGAAAAATACCTTTTTTTCCTATTTCAGGATTTGGATTGATTGACAAATAACTACTTTTCTTTGCAAAATATATTTTTAAATGAAATAATTTAGCAATAAAATATTTCATCTTAAGTGAAATTAAAGTAAATCAGAGAATACCATGTGACTTTGCTCCTTCCAAGTATTAAAAGCCAAACATGTACTTTTATGGGAATGGATGATTAATGAGGATTTAATTTGGGATAAATTTGATTTAATACAAATCATCTAGAATTATTTTGTAGCCAGATATTCTACCAAATATGTAATTATAGTCAATTACTGAAATCATATTTATGTTAGGCTGACAGACAGGCTTTCAGTATCTCCATGTCCAGAACAGAGGTTCATATTTCCAATAATCCTTTGCAATAAAAAGTTATTTTATTTGAATCCATTCAATACTTCATGGACCTTAGAAGATTTTTTTTTGGTAATTATACTGTATGAATAAATATGAAATACTTTAAATCATAGATTTCTGTCCAAGATTAAAATGTTTTACTTTTAAAAATTTACATGCTTGTATATCATAAATTTACTAGGGTTCCTGTTTGTATGGCGAGGCTTTTATGAAACACCCTATTAATGAAGTCATTGTCTGGGTTTATGTCTTCAGGTAGGAATCAATCTTTTTTCAGTTAAATGAGTAGCTAATTTACACTAAGTAGCACCTGGTAGCGTTTTGATTTTATGGAGCACATTTAAAACCCATAATCTTAAAAAAGTCAACTGCCTGATTTGGTTCAGAGAAAATGTTGATATTTCTTGTAAGAGATACGTTAGACTATAGGAAACCACAGTTTCTTTTTGCCTTTTTTTTTAATTTGTGTATAGGTGCATACATATGCATGTCCATCCAGAGTTGCAGTTAGACCAGATCATGAAACTGAAATTATTCTTCTGTTGAAGCACCTATAACATCTATGCATAATTGCTAAACAAAGTGCATGTGCACTCAAACAGCCTGGCCAGTTCCATTGGTATAAGTTACTCCAAGTCAATAGATCTATACCCCTGCAAAACAGGTAAGAATTCAGATTTTATATAAGGAGCCTCTAAGGATACCTTAAAAATGTATGTATGCATATGATACAATGAGAGTGAGTACTCATTGTAAAATTAATATTTAGGTTTTGGTATAACATTATTTTTTTTGATCTCAAAGACATTTAAAGTGAAATATGCAGCTCAATAAAACGAACATAAGCAATTAATCATTCTAATTTTAAAAAACTGAAAAGTGCTAGAGGATTTTTTTCCCCACAAGCATATATAGACAGAGAAGCAACATGAAAAACAAGGGAAAAGGAGAATCTATTCATAAGTTATCTTCTTTATAGATCCTGAGGAAGTCTTACCTACAAAGATTATAAAGAAAATTAAAAGTCTCAAAATGCATATGAAGAAAATTGCATCTTATCAGATAATGAATTTGTTTAAGTGAAGAAAATTATAATGAATGCATTAGTAATGCTGTTCTCAGGATTAACAATGAAGATGGTGATTGTGATTGCAACGTAGAAGAAATATTTCCATTCTAGATGGAATAAAATGGTATAAAAAACCCCAGGTAAATGAAAGTTAGCTAGAAAAGAAAAGAAGAAAAATATATGCTAATAATGAAGCAATAGAAACTTCGCCCAACAAATGAAAAATGTCAGAACAGAATGTGGTATCCAAGTGAAATTGGAAACTATACAAATAAGATTATATAAGCCATGAAAGATATGAATGCAAACCTATCTTTTGTTATCTCAGTTTAAATATTGTAATGTATTCTGCAAATCACCTATATACTTTTAAATATGCTGTGAGCTTTTAGTTTTTTATCTAACAGTGTAGTGACATAGTTTTTCCCAAGACTAAGTTTTCACCTATTGGATCTCAGAGTACATTTACAAAGTTATTTTCAAAAGAAAAGATGCATGAAATACAATTTTTTCTTCAATAGTAAGAAGTATTGTCTTGAATAAAGAGCTCATATTTCCTGACATTTTCAAAAATGCAACAATATTGAATAGCCTTAATTTGATATAAATATATTCTCATTAGTAACTGCTCGTAACATGTGGAATTTAGATCTCATTCTTTAGGCATTTGATGGGAAATTTGGATGGAATAAAAAAACTAAAAGGATTTTTTTTAAAGATACTAGCTATTCTATAGTTTCAATGACCATTTAATGTCTCACTGTTAAAGCAATGATGCTCCTCACACAGAATTCAACATTAAAGCATTTTTCCAGTGAAATTTAAAGCAGCTGCTCAGCACTAATTAAGATAATAAATGTTAAAAATATTAATTTCTTTCAATACTTGGTAAGTCAAAATGCTGTTATTGGTAGAGTTACATTCCAACCACCAACATTCATCTGCTGTACTTGAATACATCTTTGACATACATCAGTCGGCTGATAAAAACCTGAAATGGAGTTAAAGAAAAGGAAGGTATTATTACCTCTTTGTTTTTTTTTTATTTTTCATTTTATTTCATTTCAAGGGAATGACAGATCAGGGAACCACTGATTCATTCAAAGTTCAAACATACTCAGGTTTGTACTGTTTTTTCTTTAAATTACTGTCTTATCCTTTTGACTGGTAGATATACAATAGATCAATTGCACGGTAAGAGTCAACAACCTCCCCTCACAAAGTGCCACAGCTTGTTTGTTATTAGGTTTCATTGCTGTTAAAGTCTATTTGGCCAGCTGAAATCATTTTTGGGAAGGCAAAAGTTAGGGTGGGAGAGAGACAAAACAAAATATGAAGAAAAATGTTTACTTTAGAATATTTAGACAGTTTATTACCACAGTAGAAAACAGCAAATGAGTTTTACTGCACAGACATCCATTTCTGTGTAGGGATAAGACTCCCAATTTAATGACCTCAGAGATTGCATCAATATTTACTAATCAAAAAGGCTTGTGTATTAAATACACATATTGATGTGAAACATGGACTATTTGATGCATGGTGGCTGCAAGGATTCACAAGGTGTCTCATTCAGACTAAAACAATGAGGCAGCTGAATCTTATTCAGCCTAAACTGAATATTCACAGCAGACAACTGCTGGGCTTTTTGCTTGTCTGTAAAAAACAAACATTATTTTATAAATAAGTGACAGTGAATAAAATTAGCTGATGTTCTGTATGTGGAAACACTTTCACCAATGCATTATTCATTGAACTATGTACTGAATTTATCAAGAGAACCTTTGCTACAGTTAATTTAAATTGACTTTGTTACAAATTACAAATAATACAAACTGCATGATACAATAAGGCATTTGTAATACTGTAAAGATACCTAATACTCTGTATTCTATACAGTAAGGTAATTGACAGAAGTATGTCTTTAGGTGAATAAACTGCATGTAATAGTCCAAATAATTTTCATGAAACTGTCTCAGATCGACAAGATGCAAAAGCAGAATCAATTAAAATTCAGTACAAGTCTGCAAGTCTCAGGTTCAGCATGGGAAAAGACCATTTAAAAGTCTTACTATTTTTTTATGGAGTACATATGAGAATCAAGATAGCTTTATTCGTAGAAATATTAAGTAAACTTGCATTGTGTCAGGGTATATAGAGTGATTTCTACTTTTACTGACTTTGGTGCCAGTGTAGGGCACTTAACTTCTGAAATAGACTGTAGACTTTGTTTCCTGAGCCTGGCTCTGAAATGTGGATAATTTTCTTATCATGCGCCTTTACCATAGCAGATCCCTATGTGACCCTGAGGGACACAGTTTTGCATTCCCTTTATCCATCAATTCTTTTTCCACAGTCCAGGACTGAGAAAGAAGAAATTAAAAAGCAGTTTCATCTGCAATGGCTAAATAGAAATTAAAAATTTCCCAAGACTCAGGATACGGTGAAAGATTTACAGAGGAACAAAAACCCCTATTTGCCACCCTTATTAGTTACAGTATATGCCCTAAATTTCCATCTTAAAAAGAGAAATTCAGTCATCAATGAGAAGAAATGGTTAGCTGAAGTGGACAGAAAGAGCCCTGGAAGATATGTTTTCTTTGATTCTCACTTTCCATTGTTTCTTTATCTTTTCTCATTTCCAGGCTCTGGAGATAGCTTAATACAATCTTTCACACATGTTCCAGTTCCTAATTCCCTTCTCTCTTCCCCCACCCTGCCCTCCCTCGTTCATTTACTGCTTTTATGTGAGATCTGGGCATTTTAATAGATGTAATATCACTTCATGGTCAAGAGACCGTAATGTCAGGAGTGGGTGCCAAAAGGCAGTGTCATGTCCAATTCCATTTAGTCGCATTGCTTTTGAAGCAAGTCAACATCCTAATGCCTGCATGAGTTTTTGAAGGATTCCTGTACAATTTCTATGCTCAATATGGACATGCCATTATTTAAATATAATTTAGCCAAATTTCAATTATGTACACATTTGGTGTAAGGTTGTAGTGCACCAGTAAGAATTTATAATTATGAAGTATTTAAAACTACATGTCCTTGGGCACTCAAATTCCGAGTCTTTTTGGCTATCCCCACCCTTCCTTCCCACAAAAATTATTAGATAGGCTTTATTTCTTTGTGTTTTCATGTCTTCTATTTGTGAATGTTCAGTTCTTCACTTAGAAGATACTTAGGAAGGTTAAGAGAATAATTGATATTTCTAGAGCAGATGTGTAATTATTGTAAATCACTTTTAGTTAACCAAACTGCACCGCTAATTTAAACCCTACCACACCAGTTGGCAAATTATACAGTAATAAAGTTTTCTCCATGTCTAGGAAGCCAAACACAAACAATACCATCAAATTCCTCAGAGAAGTACTAGTATCCCTCCAGAATATACATTACAAAGAACAAAATTAAACAACACAAAAAATGAAGTTATAGCAAACGATTACACTAAATCTGTTGAGGTTTCCAAAATCCACCTGCCTCAAATTCCAACTCAAAAGCCCACAAATGCACCCAGGAACCCTCTTCTCTCCCTCTGAAGTGTCTTCTCTTTCCTTACACTGTATGTGAATCTGTTCTCTCACTTTCTTTCTACATTTTCCCTCTGCCCATTTGGCTTTCCTTTCTTCAATTGACCTCTTTCTGCCCAAACTACTCCTAGCTTTTTCATTGTTCTTCTATACTCTTCCTTTTTCTTAGTATTTTTTTTAGAATTAAAAGACTACTGCTTTGAAAAAGAGTAGGAAAGCCTAGCGACAAGTGACATAACACTTAAGTTAGACAACATCTTCTGATTTAGAGTTAGACACTTCAGGCTCTCAGAAGAGGTGAGATGTTTTTTCTTTAATGTGGTTCTTCCTCTTTACTCAGGTCACTTTTAAATGACTTTCAATTATTTGCATGTTATAATTTCCTTAGCAACTCTTAGTCTGTCTGATGATATAAATAAATGTAAAACTATGCAAAACAAATAACTCTCATGCTACATTGATACTTGCCTTTTTTCCTCCTTGTAACGTCACACCATCCTTTGATGGGCTCTGTCTTTGTATCAAATTCATAGAATAAATATAAGGAAACAAATCACCTCAAAAGTGCTCAAAATATTCTTACTGTGACACAAAATTTAGGATTACTAGAAGATCACACAATTTCCTCAAAAACAGCCATTACCAATATTTTTTTGGCAGAACAAGCAAAACTAACCTACTACAAGAGCAAGGAATGGTTTGAAGATCCTGTAAATACAGAGAGTACACTCAAACAGTGAAGATACAAGAAGTGATAGTGACTCAGGCCTTCCTTTATCCTCACACCGAGAAGAAAGACTTCAGATACTTAGTGAAATACTTAAAAGCACTGATATTAACTAAACGACTTCATACTAAACAGAATTCTGTTACCCAAGAACAGTAATAGAGTTAAGGACCATATATTCCCTGAATTATCAGTGTCAGAAACCGGGTAGTTATACAGTAATTGCTAGACCTACTGAGGTTGTACAAGATCATAGAATAATCATAGAATCTTCCACTTGGAAAAGACTTTGGAGACATTGACTCCAACCATACCCATCATCTGCTAAACCATGTCCCTCAAAAGTTTACCTATCCTTCTTTTACATACCTCCAGGTATAGTCACTCAACCACCTCCCTGGGCAGCTGTTCCAGTGCCTGACCACTCTTTCAGTAATGAAATTCTTGCTAATATCTAGTCTGAACGTCCCCTAGCAAAATTTGTGGCCATTTCCCCTTGTCCTATCACCTGTTACTTGAGAGAAGAGATCAACACTTGCTCTGCCACAGCCCCCACTCAGGCAGCCGTAGACAGCGATGAAGTCTCCCCTCAACCTCCTCTTCTCCAAACTAAATAACCTCAGTTCCCTCAGCCGCTCCTCGTAGGACTTGTTCTCCAGCCCCGTCGCCCTTCTCTGGATGCTCTCCAACACCTCAATGTCCTTCTTGTAGTGGGGAGCCCAGAACTGAACACAGTACTCGAGGTGCAGCCTCACCAGTGCTGAGTACAGGGGCACAATCACCTCCCTTGTCCTGCTGGCCCCACTGTTTCTGATATAGGCCAAGATGCCATTGGCCCTCTTGGCCACCTGGCACACTGCTGTCTCATGTTCAGCCGGCTGTCAAGCAACACCCCCAGGTAGCTCTCCAGCCACTCTTCCCCAAGCCTGTAACGCTGCATGGGGCTGTTTTGTCCCAAGCGCGGGACTTGGCATTTGGTCTTGTTAAACCTCATCCCATTCATCTCAGCCCATTGATCCAGCCTGTCCAGATCCCTCTGCAGAGCCTCCCTTCCTTCAAGCAGATCAACACTGCCACCCAGCTTAGTGCCATCTGCAAACTTGATAACGGTGCACTTGATCCCTTTGTCCAGATCATTAATAAAGATATTGAACAGGACTGGACCGAGCACTGAACCCTGGGTAACATCACTCCTGACCAGCCTCCAACTGGCTTTAACTCCATTTACCACCACTCTCCGGGTCTGGCCATCCAGCCAGTTTTTTACCCAGCAGAGGGTGTGCCTGTCCAGGCCGAAGGCAGCCAGCTTCTCAAGCAGAGTACTGCGAGAAACGGTGTCAAAGGTTTACGAAAGTCCAGGTACACCACATCCACAGCCTTCCCCTCGCCCATTAACCGGGTAACCTTGTCATAGAAGGAGATCAGATTGGTCTGGCAGGACTTGCCTTTCATAAACCTACATTGACTGGGTCTGATCATCTGGCTGTCCTGCATGTGCTGTGTGATAGCACCCAGTATGATCTGCTCCATCACCTTCCCCGGTACCGAGGTCAAGCTGACAGGCCTATAATTCCCTGGATCCTCCCTCCAACCCTTCTTGTAAATGGGAGTTACATTTGCCAGTCTCCAGTCAATCAGCACTTCCCCAGTCAACCAGGACTGTTGATAGATGAGGGAAAGGGGTTTGGCAAGGACCTCCGCCAGCTCCCTTAATATCCTTGGGTGTATTGTATTGTAGCAAATAAACTATGTGTAGCAAACTATCGCATATAGTTTTCAAAAATACAACTCATTCAAAAAGTCTCTTATGGAACAGCTTAGACACAAGGTTTGTTGATGATGCATTTAACATTGCAAAATTTTTTTTTGTGTTAGTCATTGATAGACTGCATAGCATTTTTGCTGTGCTGCAGAAAGCAAATCTGCAAACAGTTAAAGGAACGAGCTTATGGGCTACAGCATGTGACACCACAGACTCCCACCCAGCAACTAAATGCAAATGAGTTAACAGCACCACTGTAACCACTGTATGAATTTGGAGTAAGGACAAACCTATTGTTAAAGCGACACTTGTTACATTTTGCCTTTTTTTTTAAAAAGGGACTTAAATATTTACATATATTCCTGTCATACATGTGCTGTGCAAATAAATGTCAGCTCTTCACTAAATCAGTACATTTGTTAATTGCTCAAATTTTTTACCAACACATTAAAGATGAAGGTTCACTTAAAGCCAAGTAAAATATTGCTTGAAGTTATCCTGTTCTGAAATTTCATCTTGACCAAGGTCAAGTTCTCCAACATTCACTCATAATTAGAAATTTTTAAAAAATATTTTGGCAAAAAAATTCTGATAATAGGTTTACAAGAATTAAACCAATATTGATAAACTGAAGAGTTCACATGCTACCTAGGTCATTGTGGATTCCGACAGTCCTCGTCAGGATTAACCCGTTTCAGGAATTTTAGAATGCAATGTAATAAATATGCATATGCAGTCAGGAATGCATTTTCAGTCTGCCAAAAAAAAAAAGATTGCTAATGCAGTATCACTTTGATCACATAAAAAAGTCTTTGCAAGGTCATATAAATAATTTTTCTCCTATTTTTGTGTACTTCCTATGTGTTATTTTATTTCAGTATCACTATCCACAAGCTAGCTCTCCTACCACATTTTAAGTGGCTCTTGCCATTTAAGTTACTTTTAAAACTTCATGACTACTTCAAGTACGCTTTTTTCCACTGATAAAACAGCTTATCCTAGCTCATTTTCAAATGCCACTGTTTGTTTCCACTGAGGCAACCTCTATCTTGCAGTTTCAGTTTCACTTTCTTTCCACAGTTCCAGAAGTATAGACTGCCTTTGTTCAGTATTCAAATCTCTTTATGGTACTGGGTAAGTCAGTCACAGGTCAGAGTTTATTAACTAATATGCTATGCTAGAAGATACGTTTTAGTTTTTCGAAGAACATTCATGGAAATAGTCTTACCTTAAAGAATTTGTAATGTAGGAGGGATAGGATTAATACCCAAGAACAAAAATATCCTATCTTCTTACTCTGCTGATATGAGAAAAGAGATGGCAATAAAAATAACAGTCCAACTTTTAGTTGGTTGTCAATGCTGTCCTTTCACTATATTTGACATCTTTCAGAGAGGAAAAAAAGATTTTTAAAAATATTTTTCAGATACTCATTAAGAATGGTGCTTGCAAAGTAGATGAAACTGAAGTAATAATCTGAAAATAAAGGTTTGGAGGCCTGATTTTTTTTTAAACTATATTTTTGGAAAATTTGAACATAAGTATTAGGGGGAATCAGCAAGAAGAATATTAATGGATGGAAAAGAAATTACGTTTTCTTTCTTGAGGTGCCTTGAGTTAATATGTAATACTAAAGAGAAATTACATTTCATAAGCATAAGACAAAAATACCTTTCAGATCTTAAGGCCATTGTTCGCTTAAAATTTATAGGATTCTGAAAAGCTATTGCATTGAATAACACAGCATAGAAAGAAGCGATAATAAGAAGTGAATGTAAGGTCAAAAAAGGTTTTTAAGTGAAATAGTGGATTAGAAGTTTAGAGATTATATAAAAATAAAAAGTACATTTTCTAGCACAATTTTAGTGAAAGCCCACAGGTTGTTTCATCCCCAAGAAATGTGATTTGCATTAATATTGTACTCAATTCTATTTAGTCATCTGAAAAAAATTGTAAACTATGTTTCTGACCTACTAAACGCTCTAAGAAACCAGTAGGGTGGGAATAGACCTCTGTACTGGATTTGAGAGGCAGCAATTGCAAAAAAAATAATTTCGCTCTATTCTATGCAATTACTCTGTATTTATAGGGTTGTAACTGAGAACTAGTTTTGGAATTGTGTTTGTTTCCTGTTCTACTTCCTTCAGATAGAATAATAGTTCAGAATGAAGAAAGAGCCTATTTGTCAGTATTCATCAACTGCCTACAGAATTATTCTACTTTATTAAAAATAGAAGAATAATCCTTTTTAAGACAGTGATCTAGAGAATCTTTTCCAAGTTTGAGATGACAGAAAATTTAAAATCTATAAGGTTGTAAATATATATTTTTAAACTATTGATAATGAGTACTAAGGACTTTGCCTTGCCTGATTTTTGTTTGTTTAAAGCGGAGTTTCATTCCTTTCTGCCTTCAGAGCCTTCAGCATGCAGAGCAACAGCAGTACAGCAGATAGAGAAGCAATGTGTATCCTAGCAGAGTTGAGTCAGAGTGGGAATAACAGCAACAATAGGCAGGTTGAGGGGAGTGACTAAGAGAAGGGTTAAAAACAACACATGGAAGAAAACAGTTGGAGGACAGCAAACAGGAGAATAACAAAAGGCAGTTTACATAAACAGGTGCACATTTTGTATTTTGTGGGGTGAATGACTGGAGGAAACACTGATTTAGCAGAGTCTTTGTAGTTGGTGAAGGATGAGTTAAGCAGTCTTTGTTTAACAGCATTGTGTAGGAGCAGGGAATGCAGTGTTCCATAGTAATTAAAATGGGTGGGAGGACTGAGCAATGAAGGCCCTGGCACTGAACCTCAAGTCAGCAAGTGTCTGAAACCTGTGAGAAAAAGGAGTAGTCCTTTAAAGAGAGCACACGAGAAGGGAAGGAGAACTTATTAAGAGATAACCAGTTAAAAAAGCCATAAAAAATTCGTGTGCAAGTTCAACATTTTTTAATTTTTTGTTTAAGACTTGCAGAGCAACATGCAATA
The DNA here is from genome assembly GCA_033556795.1 of Tapera naevia. Classification (NCBI taxonomy): domain Eukaryota; kingdom Metazoa; phylum Chordata; class Aves; order Cuculiformes; family Neomorphidae; genus Tapera; species Tapera naevia. The sequence goes on along the minus strand of JAUMJJ010000034.1, from coordinate 9,824,061 downwards.
ATGCAAACTCTTCTGTCTGGGAAGAAAGTACTAAAACTTGCAGCAGCTGTTCTAGTCTGCGTAAGGAACTAAGGGAACGAACTGGGCACATTTTAAAGGTCATCCTTGGGAACTTACGGGGTGGAAGATAAACAGAGAAATAAGAAAATGAGATCTCTGTGCTATTTCTTAGAAAGATGATGCTTTCTATAATGGCAAGTTTAAAACATGTTTATGAACAGAAACTAGTCTTGAATAGGTGGGATAAACGTGCAGCTACAATTCACATGAAAAGAACAGGATCATGGGGTAAACTTATGTATTCACAAATCTTGTCCAACAACTAAAAAACCCACACCAAACAAAACCCAGGACTTTGCATTGGAGGTAGATTTCTACCAAAGTTACATCACCATGAAGGGACAGAAATCTAAAAAACGTCAACTAGTACGGTAATTTAAGGAAAAAAACAAAATCTGAACCAGAATAAAGGGACATAAATTGTCAGATTTGTACAACCTTCAGCTTGACCGCCGCAGCCTCCCTGTTGCCGCAGCCTCCGTTCTAGTTTTGCGGCTCACACTTGTTTGTAACTCACACCAGTTGTTGTGTACCTGTTAAATTAACTATTTGTGTGCAATGTTCTCACCACCACAATCATACTATAGGATTTCAGGAATTATTTTTTGCTTAGAAGAGCAGAAGACAAGACATGAGAATAGTCTTTCCAACTTCACAACTTGGCTTCCTCTCTTTTGCCTGAACTAGTCTGTCACCTAAATTTAGAAACTGAAGTTTGGTCAAAATAAATTCAATTTTAACAATTTTTATTTTTGTTTTAATTCAGATTGCACTCATGTTCCACATTTCTTTTTTTTTTTACTGTGGGTTTCTCCTTGCATTGTATTCTGCAAATCTTGCAGCACACCATGAAGATCGAGTGCTTGTAAAGTCTTGTTATGTAAAATTGACAGTAAAGACAAGTTTCAGAAAGATTGCTCGAAGAAAGGAGAGCTTTTGACTATTTCTGCAGTAAAGCACATGAACTCCTCTCAAACTCAAGCCTGGTATTATCACCTCCAGTCTACTGCTTTTTTAGTAATCTTGTTAAATATCAGACTAGCTCGATACATCTATGAATTCCTCACCAACAGAAAATTGTAGTCTAGTCAATAACACAAGGCATTTTGGATCATCTCCAAATCAGTTGCCTACTATTTGCACCTCAGAGAACATGGTTGACCCTGCTCCGAGTCTTCCAACACACATCTAATCCATGCACTCTTCAGAAGCTTCTGGTACACTGAACTGAATAAGTGTACAAATGCATATACTGTGAAAGCAAAAGTTTTTGAACAAGAAGGGGAAAACATGCAGCAGTAATCCGTTAGGTTTTCTCTTCTTCTTCTTTCTCTTTTCTCTTCACAAGCAACGTGAAGACGGAACACCTACTCAAATGCAGTCTCTGTTCAAAGCGACGAGGGGTGGTTGTGGGAAGAGAAAGGAAAAGAAGAGCAACAGGTTGAACTTTCAGAACTTATGCAGCAATATAATATTTAAATTAGATCATCTCTGGCAACAGCCAGAAGTTCATTTGTGGGAAAGTGTAGGAGAATTAACATCCTAAGTCTTTAGAAAACATAACCCCAGCAACAGCAATCACTGATTTAATGATTTTGTAAGCATGGCTTACTGCTCAAGAAAGACCTGTTTAGCATTAATCAGTTTAACCCAAATTTTTACCAGCTTATCTGTTTTGGTTCATGTGTTTCATTCCTGGAAAATAATTCCATTATATCCTGATACAGACTGTGCATTGAGTCATGTGAAGAAAAAAAGTCTAATCAAATAACTTTTTAAAAGTATCACCACACACCACACTTCAACATAACTGACATTAACACATATGAGATATGGATCACTTTTTCAATGCCTTCAATTCCTCATATAAGGAAACTGAAAAATGTTCTATCGTTTACAGATCTTCAATAAAGACATTTTTCTCCTACAAAGTGCTCTTATCTCAAATTGCTTTACTAGTCTTTTAGTCATTATGGAAAAGATAGAAACCAATATTGACAGTCAGGTGGGTTGTTAGCTCTTCTCATATGTTGTTTTTTTTCCCAAACTCAGTGCTTTGCAGACAAGACTATAATTTCAGTTCACTTCCCCCAGGGAAGTACAAGGGGCCAGGAGATCTTAAAAGTGAGAGCCAGGAATGCCAGGCTGTCCTGCAGAGCCAGACAGGTGGCATGTATTTTTCAGGAGTCACATTGAACTCCAGAAATGAAGCAAGGGATTAAAGTTACTAACTGAAACCTGTTAAAATTTGGCTTAAATTGTGAAAGTGGTTAAATGGCCAAGTCCAGTTTAAGTCCTTGCTTCTCTTCATTGAAAGTCAAAGCAACAGAAAAATTTCTCTCAAAAGCAGCATGACTTTATTAACTGTAAAGAACAGTTCTTTTCCTTAGCAAATAGCACAGGTGTGAGTACATGCCCTTTGGAAACCATAGCTGTCATAGGGAAGACCCGTGTCATGCTCTCAGTGGAATAAGACAATTGATCATGTATTAACAAGCACGTGTCCAGCATTCAGCTATGTTTTCAGAAATCAGTCCAACCCTCTGCATGTATCAAGGCTGCTGGGAAATCTGTAAGCAAGTGGGAATAAATAGATGGAAATGACAAGATCTAAAGTAAAAGTTTAATTTATCCTTCTGGATCTTCTTAAGAGCAATCATTCATAAGGAAAACCTAATTCTTATAATAGTCTGGGGAAATAAAAATTAACTAAAAAATGGGTTTTTTTCCACTCCAGTTCAGGTCAAATTCATAATTTAAACTGGTTTCCTTGTGCACACTTCTTGGATTACAAAATTTCTGTCTATACAAAAGGTAAAGGAAGGACTCACTTGCCTTTCTGAAGTACTAATTAGCCAGATGGACAGAGATGTAATAGACCTTATCTACTTAATTGGGACATGCGTTGGAATCAAGCAGTTATTCTCAAAGCCCAGCAAAGAAAAAACCCAACTCCTAAACACAGGTAGCACCACAACCAATCCTGCAGAAGAATCTTTATTACCAGAGCACTTTGGCCATGGCATGCTTATTAATGTGTAAAGACCTTAGCGCTTACAAGTAGGACCACTGTTGATGCTCTGTCTCAGAAGTCATATGATCCCATTGCCATTTCTTTTTTCTTTCCAAGAGAAGTTAGCAATTAGCTAACTGAATTCCTACTGAATAGGCATGTGTTTTACAACTACTTTCACAGCTTGAAATGCTGCCAAAAAATACACCAAGCACTCGATCATAGATGTCTTATTGGCAAACACTAAGTCTTTGGTCTTTGACAGCTTTTCTGACAACATGCTAGTTTTTCTACCTCTATTACTAACAGCAAAGAAAAATAAGACAAAACTAGGTCAGAAATGAAACACTTATTTCACAACAGGTGCAGATTTTCTTAAATACAAGAAAAAACTTTGCAATTTTAGACATTTTAGGGTCCTTTGGACTGAATAATTTTGCAGGTATTTGAGTGTAAATGTGTGCATTAAAAAAAACCTTAAGATAACTCAAAAACATACTGAGAAAACCACATATAGTCCTGGAATTAAAAAAAAATGAGGAAACTTGTTCCACAGTTATTAAAAAAGTCAACTTTCAGAATTGAGCTTTTACGACATAAAAATGATCAAAAAATCCAAATCCAGTGTCCCAGAATAAGTAGAGGAGCTGTACAGAACTAGTGTAAATTTAACTTTTGTGGCATCAAGGTATCCAAGCAGTAAAGACAATTCAGCAAGATTTTTGACTTAAAAGTTGCTGGTAGGGGAAGAAAAAGGAGAAAAACATTCATGGAGCAAATTCCAATCCCTTCTGTCCCTAAGAGACAGAATTTTCTATTGCAGTAGAAAACCATTTGCTTCTTATTATAAACCTAAAACTGTAATTGCAGTACATTATTATTCAAAACACCACCAAGGAAAAAAAATACTTCATAATAGGGCTACATGTTTTTATAATAAGTACCTTTATCAGTGTTTTGTATATTTGTCTACCGAAACATGGAACGCAATAATAAGATCTCTATCTCGAATTCTCTTTTGCTTTGTTGTGTGGGTTGGAGATTGGAGGGGGGGAGGCAAGCAAGCACTATGCCTGTATGCGAGGATTAATACGTAATTGGAAGGCTGTCTCTAAACTTGTTACAGCCTTTTTTAATGTAGGGGGCGAGTTATCCAACCACTCCATTTGTACTGAACTTTTAATGAGTTTTCATTTACTAACAGTTTTGTACTGGACTGAAAAGCAGAAAAAACCTTAGAGCCTAAATTTAAAGACAAAATACAGTCATTGTAGTTCATCTGACCCCCAAAACACCAAAAGGTGATCACTTAGATCTCATATCAGTACTACATGTTTGTGTACTTGCATCCATAGTCAATGCAAGACAAAGTGTTAAAATTGGTGTTCACAATTTTAGTCATTCAAATCATAAACATGCACCAATTAATCTGAGTAGAACTGATTTGACTTATTACTCTTGACAAAAATAATTTTACAAAATTGAAGTCAAAATCCTCACCTACAATCTGGAGTACTCTAAACCCACAATGACCTGAAGCAAATATTGGTAACTCTGGCAGTGGCACATCCAAGATTCAGACATTACATGGACTGTGAATATTGCAAAAAATTTCAATGAACCGGCAGGATCAAACAGCATCAAGTTAGAAAAAACACACCTCTCCAAGTATTTGTGTTCGCTCTATTGCTTACACAGTTCTCAGTACCCAAACTATAATGCAATACAATGCGTCACTTATGAAGCATCTGAAGCTTCAAAGGCTCATCTTTTTCCTGCATAACGTAGCTTGATACCTGACTGAGGTACAGTGCCATTAGTCCCACACCTGGAAGAGTTATAACCCTTCCATATGGCCCTTGCATGGAGAAAGACACCAAGAATATCTAGTCACTGAGAACACACACCATCCTAGCTGAAAACAGTCAGTTTAGAACAGGTATCACAGTCCTATGCTGTAAAATCACACAGAATAGGTTAAAGGGGTTTTTGATAGTAATGCACTGCAGAAAATTATACGTATTACTTCTTGTTGTGTAGTGCACGCTGACATGCTGTCACTGTAATCACATATATGCACTGACATATAGCAGAAAGTGTTTTTCATGGGGTTTATCAGTACCTAGAAAAATGAAAGGAAAAACATAATATTCTCCTGACACAGAGAGAAAGCACTAGTCAAAACTACTCATGGGCTAATGAAGTCTTCAGCCTTCAAAGGTACCTCATCTTCTCAGCATCTTAAAGCATCCATTGTTGTTCTTGGAAGCCCTGCCTGGTGTTTTGATGTCAGTACTTTGTCCTTGCACCCATCCACTCTTATTCTCAATTTTCTTCTCTCAAGCTAGAAGTTCAGCTGATGTCCTTGCAAATCAAGAAGGAAGCATGTATTTCTCCTTCCTGCTTGGGTATTCTGCTGACTAGAAAGCAATAACCTTCAAAAGGTGACTGCTGGCCAGAATACTGGCAAACAACATACTTACAGTTCTGAACAGTAAAGAAGAAGGGACAAGGGCAAGTACAGCTCTGGCGATCTGCTTTTGTTTTTACGCAATCACCATTATTTCCATTAGGGACATGCTTTGAAAAGTTCTTCACCATCAAAGATTAGAACTGACAAAGCAGTATCAAGTATTGCTCCAGACTTTAACATCTGGAAATTACAAGCCCAAGTCTGCAGTTAGATGTTAATAATATTTTACAATAACACTGATATGGCTATGCTTTGCTATATTCAGTTACGGAAAAAGGTTTTTTTTCAAGTGCCATCTTATCTTTATTTCTGCAATAACATTCATCAATATTATTTCTTGACTTTCACTGCAGTTCTTGCCACTGAAGATAGTTTCAGGAACTCCCAGAGAAAAGGATTTCTATACAGTCACATGATTGCCAATAGGACACGCTGCACCAGTATGAATTTTCTTCCCTCTCCAAGAAGAAAATTGGTTTTGTCTAAACACAGTGACTATTGTGACAGAAAGCGACGATGGATCCAGACATCATGATAAATTGGGGTTGTAGATGATTGCAAGCCTCTGCAAGTGCTGTGACTTTTTCCCCCCTGCATCCACAGAAAACCAACTGTTTTCAGAGGCTCCCCAATCCCCATTCACACTAGTCAATGGTCAACTCCCATGGCTTTCCAATCTGATAGCAGAAATTTATGAACATAATTTAACGTACTTTTTGCAATGAAGTAAAGAAACTTTTGCTCACAAAAGCTCAGTTTTTTCATTCAAGTTACATTTCTTGATTTCTAGTATCTAAAAAAATAAATACGCTGATGCACAGAAGACAAAGAAGGTGACAAAAATTTATCTTAAAAATAAAGCTGTAAGGATTTGGATTGCTGTGAATAAAATAAAGGAATTTCCAAATTATAACTTTGGCCCAGGCACTTTGTGTAATAGTCAGCATAACCACAATAAGTGAAGATGCTAGACATGAAAGTTATGTTTTTAAAAGCATAGTGCTTGGATTTAAGAAATACAGTTTATGCTACAGGCATGGCATAATCTCATAAAATCTGTCCGGGATGGATTATAAATTCTGTTTTTGAAAGTGCAAATTAAGGTCCAATAGGCTTTCCCAGAATAGTTGAGTCTTCATTGACATTAACTGTACAAAAGTATTCACATAAGTCTGACACATATTTAAGCATTCTACTTCAAGTAAAACATGAAGTAACCTTTTTGCTCTGTTGTTTATGAGAATATAAGCAGAGGAAAAAGTCATCCATTAAAAGTTTATTTGGTAGAACTGCATTTAAGGCACAACTCAAGGTTGCTTTCCAATTTACAGTTTTACCCCACTTGTCCTCAAGTTGAGCTCAAGGAAAACAACTGATGTTTGTTAGACCCTTTGAGCTGTTTACTAGTTTGTTTTTTTTTCTTCTAATGAGTTCAATGAAGTGCAAAGTTAAATCATGACAATAGCTCCTATTAATAGCTCCTATGTGTACAGCCATTAATAAAATTTACTAATAAAATTTAGCCAAGGAAGTGAAAATTTGACACACATAATGCACAGCAGCTGCATTTAAGGGAGTTGCTCTACCCCTGCACAGATATGTTATTCTGCTTTTGCCAAGCCATACTACAGCCAGTCTTTTTAATGATGAGAAAACTCTCCACTTCTTAAATAAGCACATACATTTCCACAGTTGTTTTTGGTGAATGATAAGAAGCACACTCAAAGATGCAATTGTCACCCACCTAAACTTCTATTCCACCAATTAACAGCTAGCAAGACCAGAAAAAAAGGGGAAATTTTCCTAAAAAAACCAAAAAGGTAGAGTATTGCCTGGGTTTTCCCTTTGCTTGTTGTAAAGTTAAAACTTCTTCCATTAAACCATACTTACAATGCTGGTTATGCTGAGACACCAAGGTAACTGATTTTAGATCCCTCTTTACCCATCTCCCTCTGAGCATTGGTACTATGAGGGTTAGTTGTTTCTTAGGAGAACTTCAGTGCCTTCAAAACACTACAGGGCGAGGAGATGAAGAGCTTTGCCTCTGCTAGTGCATTAAAGCATTTAAAGAAATTTGTTTGACATTTTATTTTGCGACATAATTTTAGAGAACCTGTCTTATTTTTCCTACTGTGCTGATTCCTCAAGGGAAAATTTGCCTTGAACTTGAAAAACTAGTGCCCACAGCCACGTTTATCTTTATAATATATTGTTATTATTATTATTATTCTCTTCTTCATTCTTATTCTTCGAACCTGAGCAAAGCCATCAAAACACAGACATTCCTACTCTGAGAACAAAAGGACATTCCTGAAAAAGAGAGCTGAAGAACAGGAAAGCACATTTTTCCTATTGCAAACATTCAGAGGTAGTGGTGAATTTCCTCCAGACTATGACAAAGAGTGTATTTCAGTTCTTCACAAGACAGCAGGGCAATAGGATATTAATGAAAAAAAAAAATACTACACCTTGATGTCTGGGAGTTGAGGATGTGGTTCCCCTTGACAAACAGCATCAGCTTATGGAGCTCTGATCAACTTATCTTCAAGATAAACTTGACAGTTTCCCCCTGTTCTCATGTTGTAATTTCAATCAGTTTTTCCAGCCTGTTTTGCGGCTGACCTTAAAAACTAAACAAAATCTGGGAAAGAGGTTGATGAAAGAAAGGTGAGAAAAGTGCCATAGCAGGCATTTACATTTTTGTGCTACAGTTTGTAAATAAAATAAGCATAAATACATGGTGAATTTATCTAAAAGTGTTAGAGTGTTTCTTTTGTTTAGCATACAGATAACGTGTTTACTTTTTGAAATCAAGCATTCTCTTTTTTGTCCTGTTTTAACAGAGGATGGGCAAGTTTTTCAGCAACAATTTTATTTTGAAACTTAAGTGTCAGCAGTTTGTTAGGCTATGATGTCTCAAAAAGCTCATTGTTGTTTACTGTAAACAGTGCTGTTGCAGAATATTAGATTTTTTTTCTCTAAGTCTAGGTCTATAAATGGGAGAAGTTGTTTCAAAATCTTGTATTTCAATTACTAACAATTGTACCTTCACTGCATTACTTAGTCCTCCACATACAATAATGAAGTGTTAAATTCTTAAATCTGCCACTACACTGAAGAAAGAATTGACTGCCCAGAACAACAACCATCTTTCATAAAAGTGTAGAGGCTCCATACTAGGATAGCAATGGCCACAGCCTTAATACTAGCAAATCCACTTGGATGGGACTAATTTATCAAGGAACCCACACTTTATGTTAGAAGACAAACGCAGGGCCAAAGAACCTCAGATACCTTCAGAATTACATCAGTGATTGCAAAACACTTGTTCTGAAGGATGATACAATTTTCTGTTATTAGTACCAAAAAGCAGCACAATTACATAGCTAGACTTAATTCAGGCACAGATGTAGCTGCCAGTCCTTCAATGTGTGTTTACAGTGTAGTAATAAAGTCATTGAGAGAATTCCTACAATGGGAACACTCAGGGCATCTCATCTAGATTGTTCAAGTCCTCTGCTTCTCTGATAAATAAGAAACTGCTTAGAGAGTCTCAGTCTGTCCCACACTATCCAATGCCACTGAAAATGAGGCTGTTGACTCAGTGTGCTACAAGTGGTGGTGATCAAGCAATTCTGTGACAGCAGCTTTACAATGTAGTATAATGCTTCAGACAATAAATTGAAGTAATATTTTTACAGCTATGTCCTTACACACCACACATTTTATAGAAGATTAAGCATTAATATACTCACCCAGGTTGTCTTGTAAATTGATTATTTTAACTCTAAGTAATCAAAATATAACAGATGAGTTAGAAAGACTTATGAGTTTAAGGCAGGGCTTGTTTTAAACAATAAAAAAGGACAAAAAAAATCAGAGCCTGCTATTTGTTTTACATATGCACAATTTTCTTAATCTACATAGGAGAGAAACAAATAGCTTTCCTCCCTACCCCACCTTTCTCAGAGTGCCAGACGGTTTCAAGTACTACTGATCTTGAGCAATCATCCGCACCATTTTTAGGGTGACAGATGGAAATTGTCATTATTTCTATAAATATTTAAAGTAGCTTAAGCAATTTCTATGAATATTTTGTTGCTTTATAGATACCTTAAGTAGTTCACTTTCTCAGTTGACTCTAATGACCACAGAAAGTAAAATAAGGAATTAGAATCCTTTATGAAACGCCTTCCAAATAGGAAGCAGCTAGAGCTCTTTTTTCCTTATGTCCTATACTTTAATTATATAGATGTAAAGCCCACACAGTGATATGTTCACCACCAGAAGGTTTTACACTGAGAAATATATCATAGTCTCAGTGATACAGCATAAAGTGAGTTTAGTATTTTATGGGTTCAAAATCTGGCATCTGTGAAGTTATGCTACAGGTGGAAGTGGGTTTGGGAACTGTACAAAGTCTGCAATGATCTTTCATTATGTCAGAAGACAGAAGGCTAAAACCACCTGGATAAATTAAATACCCATATGGCAGGTCTGAATCATATGATATGACCCAGTGGCCACATGCCCATGCTGCTATGGAACAAGCTGCAGCAATTTCAGAAGGCAAAATTCAAAATTATCAGATACCATAGTGCCAAGGTCAGTGCACGCATGTTATACAGGCCAGGGCATACATTCTGTATGTATTCCTGTGGGTTTATCACCTGTTTATTCAGTAATGCTTCTATAGAAATTAAGCAAGCTAGACTGAAAAGACATCTCTTAAAAAAAGTAAGGAAATACTGGAATGGCAATTTTTAAACCTGAGATGGTTTGGTGTCTGATTTAGAGCCCAATGCTCTAGTTTGTATTGAGGCAACTTCTTGAAAGGCTTTAGAACTACATCAGTGCTTTGTGAAGGGTGAGCTAGGTAAATCATACGCTTGTATGTAGCCTGCTCTAAAACACTGCATTTTTTTGGGTTTTTTTGTTTTTTTAAGAAAGGACTTCGCAGAACCTTAGGAATTGTGTGTGATGAGTATACTGTGAGATGGATTGAGAACTGGTTGGATAGAAGAGCTCAGAGGATTGTGATCAGCAGCACAGAGTCTACTTGGAGGCAAGTTTGCTGATGATACAAAACTGGGATGAGTAGATGATACACCAGAAGGCTTTGCTACCATTCAGTAAGACCTGTACAGGCAGGAAAGTTTAGCCTGGAAAAGAGAAGGCTGAGAGGGGACCTAATCAACACTTACACATATCTAAGTGGCAGGTGAAAAGAGAATGGGGTCAGATTCTTCTCAACAGTGCCCAGCAACAGGACAAGGGGCAATGAGCACAAACTGGAACACAGGAATTTCCACCTAAATACAAGGAAAAACAACAAAACTGAGAGGCTGACTGAGAACTGGAACAGACTGCCCAGGGAGGTTGTGGAGTCTCCTTCTCTAGAGATACTAAAAACCTGCATATTCCTGTGCAATCTGTTCCAGGTGAACCTGCCTTAGCAGGGGGCTGGGCCAGATAATCTCCAGAGGTCTCTTCCAACTCCAGTCATTCTGTGTATATTTCAGCAGGTTGCTGGGTTTTAGAATTTCCTTTACTGAATGTACGTAAACATCTCTTAATATTAGCCTTGAATTTACACATTCCGATACAATTAGAAGGTTAATTACATTTGAAGGGGCAGGAAAAGGAAATTAATTTATAGTGATTTATTTATTTCTACTTAATTTATAATGATTTTTGAAATAGAGTGTAAAATCAGTTGCTCAAAAAAACCCTGTCCACTATTAGTTTAGATGCTCTAATGTACCACATTTAGCTTCTGGCTGTTGCTCTGGAGGAATACGAGTCTCAATTTAAAATAAGTATTTTATCATGGTTTTATGTTGTATACATTCTAGAACAGAGTTATTAACACCAGTCAGACACTTAGTACTTTAGAAGGGTATCAAACTCCTGGCCTGAGGGCCGAATCCATCCCTCCACCCTTTTTTATCCTGCCTGGCACCTTTTTTCTACCCGGCGGCAGCACTAAGCTCCTTCCCCTACTGCTTCAGCTAGAATTTGAAGCAAAGCCAGGTATAACTGAGTTACAAGTTTCTACTTGATCTACTTCACTTGAGTTGAAGTGAAAAATGCAGGCTTGACTTCTGCAATAAGCAAGTCTTTCTATGTTAAGCTCAACATATTAGCATGAGCCCCCAAAGGCAAAACCACTATATCTTAGGAAATTCAGATATCAGAAGTTGGAATAATTTTGTTCTGATTGTGAGATCTTTGACATGTTAAACCAGAAACAACTAGGAAAAAAAAAAGAAAAAAAAAAGAAAAATAATCAAGTTCCATAGGAATTACTTATACCACAAAGAGTTTTGGTTTGAATGAGAAATGAAAGCTTTAAAGAAGAGTTATGCAGAATAGTTGCACATTTCATGGGTGCTAATTTTTTTCTGTTTTTACCTTTCAGTCCCTAAATTGCAGCCTGATTGTAACAAACTGTCTGTATCTTTCCTGTCACAAGACCTCACAGCCAGTGAGGTTCAAGGTTCCTAACAGTACTCTAACACATTCGCCAACTACTTACAGGCTCCCCCTCTCCATCTTTATAGTCTGCTGCGCCCTATTTTTGCTCATGGGACTCTAACTGTAAAGGCTGGCAAATACGTCAGCAGAAGACAGATTAGGTTTTATTTTTCCATTTCTATATATCCACAGAATACTTAAGTGAAAGAAAAACCCCAAGCAACTAAAAAAAACCCCTAAATAACCAAAAAGCTAACAAGGGGGTAATGGAGAGAAAGCTCTGGTAGAAAGTCAAACTGACAGTGTAATGCCTATATGTATACTCTTACTGTCCATGGCTCTGCCCCTCCACCTCCCCCAGTTGACATGGGCCAAACCATATATTACTCTCTGAAGGCAGTTAGAGCTCCATGTTTTCCCAAGGAATTTGAACAAAACAGGTGTAGAGACAGTACAGGTAAGCCTGGTTCCCCACGGCATCTAAGATTTCCATAATTATTAACTTTAAAAAAATATATATATAATTCAAGGGGAATTACAATCCAACAAGACAGATTGTCTAAAGTGAAGAGTGAGATGGGAGAGACAGCTGGGGTACCAAAAAATTCTGAGGAAATTTGTCAAAGCTGGAGCTGAAATAAAATTCCAAGATCTGGAGGTATCAGGATGAATATAATGTAATTGCTAAGAAGTAAATGTAGGATATCAGTAATCTAAGCAAACTAAATCTATGTGTTAAAACTGTATCATTGCTAGAAAGAAGAGTAAGAAGTCCCTGAACAGATAGTTCTGCCTTAGAAGAAAGTGTCAAGAGCCACTCAGTCACTGAGCCAGTCCTGTTTTTTGAGAACTACAAGGGGAATTTCTTTTTCAAGGTATAACCTGGGAGGGGTTTTCAGTTATTTCAAACACATACACCAGATACTACTTAGGAATTTTATCCTTGGAGTCTGCCTTTCAACTCAGGAATCTCATAGCAAAGTCAGAGCTGCCAAAGTCCCAGTGGAATTCATTTGGATGGGCAAAAGCCTTTACTTTGCATGATTTGTTGCCTTTATCATTCTGTCAGTTTTCCATCAGTCATGATTTGAAAAGTCTTCCACAGCAAATGAAGATTCTTACTTTTCTTCATTACTTCTGGAACATAGTATAATCTTTTCGGAAGATGATGCGAGTCAGTATCTAGCACTGCCATTGACCAGCCCACACAAACTGCTTTGCCGCAGCCATACAATTCAGTGTTATGGTTTTGAGATTCAAGCTCTTAATTTTACAGTTAGAAGGCTCCCAGTATATATTGCAATCTTCTGATGCCTTTATGCATCAAATAAACAGTGACAGTGTTCACACAGTCGAACTAACACTGCATTTTGTGGACAAACGTCTTTCTTGGCTTTGTGTTTCTATGGTAACATGCTACTACATAAAGAATATTACTTATATGCGCCTTATCTGTTGCTTCTTTAGTGAATACTCTTTTAAGCCTTGGTGCAGCCAAGACACTGAGATACCTTAACACCACTTATTCAAATGAAGCAAAGTGGAGGGCATAGGATATTGCATAGAGTTAGGTTTCTCTGTTAGAGTCACTATTTTTCTGTTTCTTCATAAATACCAGTTTTACCTTATTTTCCTCCCTCTCCAAGATGCTATTGCAGTCTTTTGCTTCTCATCTAGTTTGGTCTGTTTAAAGCTCTGTTTAGAATCAAATAGACCTGTGAGCAATTGCATCTTTAAAGCAAGAGAACAGAACAGCTTCAAAAACTTATAGTAGAAGGAGATGCATAAATGTTCATCTATACCATTTTAAATTATACTCTGTGTGTGTGTGCACATGCTCACAGGTATTACAGCAGACCACAGATTTGGGCGTTTGTCTACATTTGGCTTGCAGAGATCAAGAATTTGTGTCCTGAAGCTACTATAGCCTGAAAAATAAATAGATCAAAACTGAGAGCAGCAACATAGAGGAAATAACTACCCCAGGATGACACACCTAGTTATCAACAGAACTAGGAAAAATTCATAGTCTTAATTTGTAGCCAGATTTCTCTCCACTAAGCTATGCTAAATAACAAAAGAAACAGCTCATTGGCTTCTTTCAGGCATTAATAGAGTTTCAAAATGAAAATCATTTTAACAGAAGGGGAAAGGCAACAGGCAAGTAATGACAGGCAAGTAGGAATAACAGGTCAATAAGCATAATAAACTAAAGTATTAAAAAAACTAAAGCAAACGAGTCAAAAAGAATTCTACAAAATAGCCAATCATTTAATGCGTGCAAAAAATACTGGACTGCAAAGCAGAATCATCTCCAGTAAGAAAAACTTCACATGGCTAAGATGTAGGACCTTAATGACTTACCAAAGCATCCCTTCATCTGGCTTGTTATGGTACTCTTTTGATAGTTGCAACATTTCAATCCTTTGTGCAGTTAAGTCTGAATTTATACCCTTGAATCAAGTGCTGAGTCTTAACTACTAAACCACTAGAGTCTTAAAAAAAAAAATAAATCCAAAATAAAACGTAATTCACACTACCTTATTCCCACCCCTTTGTTCCCCCTATAAAATACACTTTCTCTATCTTCTTTCAAATGTTATTTGACCAAGACCCCTGACAACAACAACAACCAAGACTGCCCTTTCTCCATCCTCACTTTTTAAGGCCTGGTACTTATCTCATGACCTGGTAATTAAATCAGGCACAGGGGAAATTCACTTCTTAAAGTTCTCAGTGTCTTAAAGCGATCACAATAGCTTACATTACAGAAGAAATTTGTAACAAAGTATAAAAAATCCAAAAACCCCCAAAACCCTCCAAATAACCAAAGAAAAAAAGAAAGACTAGACAGAAAGAAAAGAGAAAGAAAGAGAGAAACGTAATAGGAGAGGAAGGAAGGAGAGAATGATGAAAATCACTGAAGTAATTTAAAGCAGAAACTACATCTATCTGGTGTTCCTAAAAGGTGCACACCTATGTTATGCAGCAGTGTAAAGGTAGATGTGATCCTATTCTTCTAAAATAGTACCCTGCATAACGTCAGGTTGCTTGAAACAGTACTGCATGTAGACATAACTATGCTAGCAAATAATTTAACTTGCACTGAGTCACTATATGCAGCATTTTTCTGAATGAAATCTAATTCTTGTATAAAATATTTCATTTTTATCATTACAATTGAAGAATTCAAGGAACTATGCTGATTATTAGTGCTTTTCAAACTTTTGAAAAATTACCTTCAATTTTATAATCAATATTGCTTTCATTAGGGTGTAGCTCATTCGGTTTTCTAAAGCAACAACATTTGTAATATTTTTGGAGTTATTATTACATAAAATATTGCAAATAATAATACAGACCAAACAGACATCTGAGGAATTACTTTGCTGTCTGCTGAATATTGTTTCACTCCAAGTAACCAGTAGCTCTTGACATATTTATGTAATAGGGAATCAATTCCTATCCTTTTGTTTCATAAAAGAAGAGAACAATTTACAAGGAAGTTAAGAAATGTAACCATGAAAAAAATCTCAGACACTTTACAGACTATCACCACACAAAGCCTGAGCTGCCCATCATTTTGAAAACAGTTAAGCTTCACAGGAGTGTTGTCATGTGGGGAAGTCTCCTTAGCCCCAAAACACTTGGTATAACCTGTGCAAAATTAAGAAAACCTTTCTCGTCCTTACACTTGCATCTAATTTGATGTCCCTTTAGCTTCACTGAGTAGAAGGCTGATAAAATAGTAATTTAAATTCACAAAAAAATTCAGTGCTCTGTATAGATACGGACTGGTATAACACTGTCATAGATTAAAAATTATTCTTCTACTGATGTAATAAAAATGTATTTCAGATTTATTTTTCCTTGGAAGATATATATATATACACTCATATACATAAAGGAAATTTTTTTAAATGCGGGAATAAGCTTAAGTAGAACTTTGCTGGCTATTAGACTATTGGTTATGACAGGATCAGCAATCACATTGGTCTTCATATTTCTTTTATTAATAGAGTACTATTAGTGATGACAAATATTTTATAGCCTTAGCAATGTGATAATTTGCTTGTTTCTTCTATATTTGAATCAAAGTAATATTAATGATTTTGGCCTTTGAAGGCTAAGAGGCTAATTCAGGTATGCTATAGGAAAAATGAAGCAAAGTGGAGGAATGCTTTATAACATCCTTACTTGAAACACTGTGATGGACAGTACAAAAACATACATTTAATACAAGTAAAAGAACATAGCAGTACAAAAGCCGAAGAGAAGGAAAAAATAAAATTTGGCCAAATTTTAATTACGGAAGCTATTATTTTCACACTAGTAACAAGCAGAAAAATATTGTGGATGCAAAATTACTTCGATGCTCAGGAAAAAAGTGCAATAACAAATTTGCAAAAAAACCAAGGCAGAATGGATTTTTTTTTCCTGCAACACAATAGAATTTTTATGTATATATCCTTTTGATTGTATGAAAAGACCTGAAAAGATGTTTGTGCTTAATTATTAGCATAGTATCAAATCAAATAGCTTCAACCTACAATTCTCATGAAGTGATTAGAGAACCTAGAGAAAGAGTAATACATCTTTTGATTGTGACAAATTGCTAACAGCACTGTCATAAAAGTATTTGTGCTTATTGAAGTGCACCTGAAATTTCTCCAATAAAAGCATGACGAAAAGTCAAAGAAGTGTAAGATACTGCAAAGAAAAACACAACACAATGTCATCATAGAATAACATAGGATTTTTATTAAAAAATTCTTTTTTGGCAGAAAGGAAAGAAAATCTCTAAGAGCCCTTTTTGTTCACTTCAAATGCGGAAATGTCTGAATGTGAACTCTACCATAAAGTTTAAAATTAAACTTCCATATATATATTCAAAAATATTTTTTTCCCCATCAAATGTAAAAGTAAAAATAACACAAACTAGAAATAAGAACAAAGAAATATCCATTAAATAACACCAGTAGAATTCCATAGTGCTGTTTTATAACTGCCGTAACTCTTCAAAGTAACCCACAAAAACCATACACCCTATTATCTGATTTTAAAAAAAAAAACAGAATGCTGCTTGATATTCCTCAGAGACAGCAGTGTTTGTATCCAAAGGCTATGTATTTCTTTTTCAGTCAGTGCACTAAGACTGAATTTGAAACAATCAAGCTCTCATTGCACACAAGTTACAAAACCTCAAAACAATCTGAAAAATATTATAAAGGAAAAAATCAAAGTATATCGGGTACTGTGATGCTAAAATTGAAGATTAGGGTTGTGCCTTGAACATTTTTAAATATTAGTTAGTATTTGCCCGTTAAATAAGATTAAACATTAACTCATTTACAATTTTGTACGGTAAACCCACTAAAATCACCGATGAGTTTGTCCAATTAGAACTTATATATACTTTATAGCTTTCTTTTCAGAACATAACTGGAAGTTAGGTACCTTGGGGCAAATATCTTCCCTATTTTAAATTCTGTTCCTATCTGATTTTTAAGTTGCCTGTTTAAGAAATGTGATATTTCTCACAAAAAATATTCTAACTTCTTTATTTTTAAATTTAAGTTTCCAACTAAATAACCAAAGTGAAAGCCTGAACTAGAGTATGTTCAGTGAACAAGTTTCCCATGTAGAACCGTACTCTTTTCAACACTTTTCAATCATGCATTATTTATACATAATCTTCAACAGATTAAATAGTATTTTCCTCCTTTTCTCATTTTTGTTACTCTTTTAAAGCCTCTAATTCAAGTAACCTGTACTGTACTGCCAATTATATTTAAAAAATTGTTTTCAATACTATATAGCAGCTGGCCTCGCAGTGTACTATGATTAAAACTAAATGGATGCTTAGCAGCATATAATACAAAAATCAATGCCTTATTAGTCCTTCATTTTTTCTAGTGGTCAGCAGTTTTAAAAAAATAACATCCTAAATAGCAAGACACCCATAAACAAGTGCACGATGAGAAAATGATTAGATATAATGTCCAATTTTAATACATAAAACAGAACAGTTCCATTAAAAAAAAAAAAGTCTAAAGCTCTCTAATGGCCATTGGCAATATTAAAGAACACGTACAATTTTAAAAAATACTCACAGTTGGTCTAATTCTACTTCTCCCCAAACCAGTTTGAATTCAAACAGGCCAAACAGTTTGTGGAGATATTTGTGTAGTTTTCTCACAAAAATTGTGGACCTTCTTTGGATAGTAAAATCCAATTAACTAAACACAGCACTTAATGTAGGGTCTGAGTCTTGACTCTCTTCAATGTTTCCTTATTGTTTAAAGTATGCCAATACCTATCATAGGGGCATTACCATGGTTGCATGAAATACAGTTTTACAAACCTACTTCAGATAGCTAGAAATTACTACACAAAGTGCAAGGCTTTTGGAATACAATCTTTTTTTATCTAAATTTTTTCTGTGTTACAATGCAATTCTGTTGGTTTGCTTATACTTAACCTTCAGATAAAGATAAAAACCTGGTAATAAAAAGATGTAAATTCAGTCAGCTGCTGTTTGATCAAAATATTGAAGTACCCTTATCTATTCTTTGTGATCATTTTATCTAATTTCTTGTTATTCCAAGAGATTTATTTTATAAATATTATTTCAGTGTATTTCACAGAAAATGGCTATGCATCACCACCCTGCAACAGAAAAAAGAGCTGTCAATCTGTCACCCTTTAGCCTTCCATTAGATTTTTCCCAGCTACAAAACATCTGTTCTCTACTTACACAGATTTTTATAGACTGTTGATCCTTTTGCTTAAACAACATCAGATGCATTACTGATGAAGGATTTTTTCTGCTTTTATTCTCCTTGTAATATCGATCATCCCTACATGAAATCTGTAGATCGTGTACAGAAACGTTTCTTTTTTCACCACTCCTAATCATGGGAAAAAAATAGATTTTTTAAAAAAAAATATTAGCTGAGAAAACAAAGTCTGATAGTATAGTTGGACAAGACTTGAGTAGGAGGGCTGTTTCTTATCTTTTCTACTTATCTGAGAGTTTTGAAGAATACTTATATGTAGATATAAGTAAAAATATGTTTGTACATCACACATTTCAAACAAAAATATGAACGACCTTGTTTATATCTGAAAAAAAAATTTGTTACTGTTTCAATAAAGTGGAATTTGATTGCTTTACTTTGATGGGATTGTACACATACTTAAAGCTAAGCAGAGAATTCTGAACCCTGGTGAAGTTAAGTTTAGGCAATTTGTAGTTCATATTAAGTCCTCATATAAAGTGCATCAACATAATGGAAAAATAAAAATAAATTAAAATTATACTGTCGATTTCCTTATACCTTTAAAAACTACCATATTAGTGTTTCTTCCATGTGATAAAAGCAAGCTCAAATCAGGCATGTATTTGTTTATACAGCTGCTTATGTGAGTTTGAGAGTCTTTTTCAGTAGAGGGAAATCAGCTGCAACCACAACTCACTAACAGAGCTGGAGCCTTCAGTGAGGAAGTGGATTTTTTTCCATGAATACATCACTTACTACTCTGACAGCAGTACAGCAGGTCTGGGAGAAAACATTAAACATTTTAATGATCAGATATTAAAAAAATCCAGTGGAGTCTTCTTAAAGCAGAAATGACAGTGTAGTGCAACCTGTCTACACAGTCAGCACAAGTCCAGGCCTGAAGAGAACGTTTCTGAAAACCAGAGGACACAGCAAAGGTCACAATACAAAATATAAGGAGATTTTATTTGTGCACTAGAAAAAAATCTTCCCAGTGGAGTATTTTCTGCTCTATAATGTCTATATAGATTTGGAAAACCAACAGATATGACAATTGACAGATATCAGATTCTCACAAACCTTTCACAGTTGAGATCAATCAGAATAGGTTTTCCATCCCAAAGAGTCATAGAGAAACCTCAGGTAAATTTATTGTTGGCCTGCTTTCATAAGACCAGGATTACTTCCGTAAAAATCATCAACAGTCCTCCCTGTGTGTTTTTTGAGATCTGGATTGAGGGTATCCTCTTCCCGCCCCCCATATCTACTAGGAGTTGCTGACAGTGAAGTTTACACAAAAGGGAAATCCAAAATATGTCACAGCTGTACAAAATGCAAATAACAGCTGTGGCTATTGAGAATCTCAGATTTCTAGGAAATTTATACAGATAAAAGTTACTTTTTCCTTTTCTTTAGATACAGAGAAATATATCAAGGATATTAAAAAGAAATGACCACCAAATATTTCTAAAATATGTCAAAAAGTTCCTTTACCATTAACTTTGCAACAACAGAATATCCTTGAAGAACAGTTTCAGACAATTCCCCTACACCGAAAATACATTGCAAATCTCAGTCCCCGCAGAGGGGTCAGATTTCCCATGTCTTTTATACTATAAGGAGTTAGTACCACACACATCACAGCTAATACACTCTCACAATCTGGACAGATCATCAGTAAAGAAGGAAGATCCAAATAGAGTTTACTAGGTTAAAAGGTATTTTTATCTTTAAAATATAAAAATCAATACTTTTTGCAGCTGCTGAAATTTCTAAATTATCCTAGAAGTGCCTTACACAGGACATGGTAGAGCAAACTCCATTTAAAAGCAGTCATGACCTGCATGATTTGAGTACATTCTCCTGAGGGATCTCTGCCAACTTATTGCTGACAAGAGAACATTAGAATACATCCTGGAAATGACACTGTGTTTCTCCAAGACTTCCACCACTACTTTCAATGCACTATCTCACTCTGTACTGCCTACTTCATCTGGAATGAGCTTCAAACAGCAAATTCTCCTCCAGAAAAAAATCACCAGCAGAGAGAGTGGAAGAAAAGAGGCCATAGGACATACTTCATTAATACAGTCAGATACAGAACTTACGCTTTCAAACCACTGCAAATATCTGTGAGAGGATTCCCTTGGATTTTTTGCACCAGGTATTTATTAGTGTTAGAGGTCACTGTTACTCTACTGGATTTCGTTTATGACTTGTGTAGAAGTACAAAGAGTTCTGCAGGGACATTTCTTTGCTTTCAAATATAAAGTAAAAGAAGGTACCTTCATTACAGATTGTGAACTGGCATTTTTGCTAGGTCAAATCTTTTTACATATTTCTGTAAATCAGGAAAGATCTCCAAATTCAGATATCTTCTATGCATAAACTGAGACTAGTTGGGGTAAAAGCAACAATCCCAATTGTCAGGTGACTTAACCTAGAGTAGTAATTGAAGTCAATTACACCAACTAAATTGATGGAGATATGGCACAAGGTATTGCATATGAACTACAGTACTGATTTTATGCAGACTGTTTTATTAATCTGCAGAATATACTGCGTATTTAACAGTATTAAGTGAATCAGCTAAGTCATTACTTCCAAACTAGCTTTTAGGAAAAATAAAAATATCAATTTTTAGGCAGTCACTGCAATGAACTTGTAGGACAAACACAAATATCCTAGGTAAGCTTATATCAATTTTTAGGCAGTGATTGCAATGAACTTGTAGGACAAACACAAATATGCTAGGTAAGCTTTTAATACTTATACAAATTGCATGCGAACATCTTAGTCTGAATACACTCTCTTCCAATATTTCCAGAAAACTGACAAATAAGCAAAGCCCTTCTAACATTTATATGGATGTGTGTATTTTGGAATGAAGACCAACAAAGTTAAATATTCTGGATTGGAAAAAAAAGGAAACTATCCTGGTTGTTTCATTTTTATTTTACAGAGGATCAGGTTGTCTTGAAAAGGTAACAGAAATTTACATTGTGAGATGCTTTCAGACGCTGCTAAATAGCCTAAAAAGAGGAGAGGTTTGTAGTAAGACTTCTCTCTCCAGTATGCACAAGCACACAGCCTGAACTTCATGTATACCAAAGAAAACTTTCCAATGCTCTTAAAGCCAAACATAAGTACAGTCCTGCACAAGTGTTTTCCTTCTATCTTAATAATTTATGACTATGGTTAGCCCTAGCATGTTTATCTTACAAAGGCATCCTGTAGAAGTACTCTAGTAAGGGAAGTAAGGACAAGTCTAGAGATGACATACCGTTTCAGGTGTGTTTCTATTAAAATACTAAAAAAATATTTAGGGCACAGATGTAATTTTTTTTTTGCCAAGTGATTGTTTCAAAAAATGGGACATTGCTTCAAATGGAAACAGCTTTTCTTTGGGGATTTCCTCCTCCTGAAAATGCCCTTTATCACACTAAAAAATATGGAAGTAAAAAGAAGTAAGTTTTAGTACAAATTTTACAGCTATGCTTTGTTGTACAGAAACATATAAAAAAAAGGAAAAAAGGTACATCTGTGGAAAAATAATAAGCGCTTTTTCCCCCTGGTGTCATGTCTTTGGATATGTACAGCCTTGGAGAAATGTATAAATCATTTTATACATGAAACTCTTAAAAAACTAGAGACTTTTCGTATAAAGGAATCAATTCACTACAAGAATGTCCACATGCTGTTGCTTTATGATTTACTATATACACAAGAGGATCAAACAAAGGACCTCTGTTTTACAGTTACTGCTGTACTGTACATTAACACGTGGCTAATACCCTTCCCTGGGTGAGATTTACACTTAACATTACAAATAATATAACAGTGTTGAAAATACTGATACAAAACAGCTTCAAGATGACATTTTAAAAATATTCCTTACTTCAACTGTTTTCTCCAGTTTTTTAAGTTTCAGCTTTATAAAAGATTCTCCAAGAAAATAGTAGCATTAAAAATGTTCTTTTTGAAATGTATAGATGGATTTTTTTTAATAAAATGTAATCCAAAAGTCCATTTTTCCAGGAAAAAACAACTATAGATACAGTACATAAGTTAAAATTGAAGAGTGGTTTTGGTTCTGTTTGTGTTTTTTTTTTTTTAATGTAGTATAGTACATTTGTATCCTGGGGAAAAAAATCCTTGATTACAGTGTCTGTTATTTTATTTACAGATCTCAAATATAATCACACACATCAGCTCTTGAGATGAGCAAGGCTGAAATATATTGTTAGTAAGGACCAACTGTCCTTTCAGTCTACCAAGACTTTGAGAGATCGGTCAGATGAAAATGTGATCCTGAATAGTGAAATTCGATTCCTACTATTTTAATTTTTTTGGTAGATTTTAAACTATGAGTTTCAGTGCAGGACTGGGAGTTTTGAATACCCATAGTTAATTTGGTCAAGCGGTATTTTGAATTTTTGCACATTCTGTTTTGGCAGTAGCAACATACATATGAACATGAAGAAGTTTGACAAATGTTTGTCCTGATTCTTACATATCCAGCTCTGGATAGACAAAATTACCATTATAGAACATTTAGACAAAACCTGCTCTCTTCAATATCAGATAAAGTCATAAAATTTGCTCTAATCAAGCTAAAATCCTCAGTGAATAGAATCTCGAAAGTTTGTGCTGCTGAAATGGCTTTGCAGAATATCTGCGAAGCACATAGTCTTATTTTTTCTTAATCTAATCAATCCTTGTATTAATCTGAATATTAAGCAGCAAAGTAGATATATTTAACACTAGGTAAAATTTGTATCATTAATTCATTTTATATGCCCTATGTGACTTACATTTTAAAGCATGTTTAGTGGCTACAGAAGATTCATTTTTCATTATATGCTACCTCAGCTCAGTCACACTTTGTTTCTTTGAGACTGTTGCTGCACCCTTGTCTTTTGTTATTAATTACCAGTTAAAGAGGGAGGTGAGGTGTCAGATCTGCCTCAATGGTACATAAAAGGGCAAGATTATCTATAAACTACTAACTATATGTCCTATTATCACTCAGATTAACCTCCATCAGAGTTTTGGTAAACTGTCATGTTTAGTATATGCCACATGTTTAGAGAAACTTGACTGACAAGGCCTGTTTTCAATCTCTCTGACAGGGGAAAACAGAATCTTTTGTCAGTGACAAGTCTACAACTTCTACGGTGTGATCAGATGACTTCATATTCCCATGCACTCTGCACATCAGGTAGCATTAGACTTATCTCACTCGTGCGTAATAAGTCAAGACTAGCAAACCTGCTGAGTTGGTATAAACCATGTCACCAAGTGTAGATGATACAGTCTACAGAAATTATGGCTTATACATGTAATTCAGACTGGGTAGAAGGACAATTTTTCTTCAGTCTTTCACCCATTTTTGTTCCGGAAGTGAAATGGAATTACATAATGCATTTATACAGCACAGCAAGTCACACTGTGTTGTGAGTGATATAGTGCCTGTAAAGCACAAAGATCACAACTTGACATGTCCTCAGAGAACAAAAACTCAAATGAATGTAGCTAAACAAAGGTGGGGAGAAGGAAGGGAAGGTTGAGGAACGAAACTGACATCCTCAATTTGGGACCGAATTACTTACTCAAATACCTGGTGAGCCTCTATGAACATTGTTGTCAGAGGAAAATCAGTCACTTCCTCTACTTACGGCATAAGGCATTAATAAAATACATACAGCAGGAAGTGGTAACACGCTTCTACAAGTGAGCACATTTCATTGTATTAAAAAAAATAAATGTAAAAAGAGGGTCTTCAAAGATTTCTGACTCCTTATTTCCCTAGTCTCTATGAAATTCAAGAGAGTTTACCAATTACTTATCTATTCATTCCTTACATCTACTTTAATAGTAACATTATTAAACATACACAGCATTACTTAAGATCACTTTCTAGAACTTTAGGGAATACAGAGAAAAAAAAATAAAATTTAGCCAATATTGGACTAGCAATGCCAGCCAAACAGTCCTATTTATTATACCCATGGTGCCTTTTTTATGACAAATCAATCCAGTTATTTAACAATCTAGTTAATCTTTTTTTGCCACAGTCCCAAAAGGGGAAGTATGGAAACTACAGACAACAATAGTTTTTTAGTTTATTTTTTTTTCAAGTAAAAGTAGCAGCAGATGAGAACTGAAGACTGTGCTCTAGGAGAGGTTATGTTCCTCTTTAATTAGCTCTCCTTCCATGGCAAAAATATAAGCACCTAATTACCCATCTTGCTGACCTAAAGTCTGCAGCTCTGCTGTGTGTATATTGTGGTGGAGGAAAACATTTTTTCTGCTGTACATGTGTAAAGAGATAGGTCCCCTCGGAGGCTGTCCAAGTCTCCCTGTGAAAGCAGTATGCTGCCGAGGTACAGAAGTTTTGTCTTTTGGAGCTCCTGAGAACACTGGGTAGCTGTCTGCCTTGGATGCTGGCTTTGCTGTACTTGGTGCTGTGGTGGCCAAACCATTCTGTGTGACCTCTGAAGCAAGAGTTTCATATGCGCCTCTAGTATGCTTGATAGCTTCCACAATCTCCTTCTCTTTCAGAAGGTTATTCAGACACAAATTAGAGAGCTGACAGCTCTTGCTTTCATAGGCAGTCGCTTGGTTGCTTGATGAGTATCTAAAAGGGTCCTCGGTGGGAGTATGTGCTGACTTTCTGTCCCTTGTGCTGAGATTTTGGCTCACCATTCTGTTTGGAAATGTAGCCTGGGAAAACAGAAAACAAAACAAAACAAAACAAAAAGCTATTAGCAATAGAACATAGCAGGAAAATGGTGTAAGGTGTATAAAACACTCCACAATTCAGATGTATGGCACATGGGGCTGGCACATTAAAATGAAAGATGAATCTCAAATACTGGTAAAACTCCCAAAGCACTGGCAGCATAAAATAGAAGTATGGTTCATTTGTATTTAACAGAACTAATACTGAAAAATGTTTATTATAGGTAATGATTTGGGCATTTTCTTTAAAAAAAATAGTTTAAATCAAAGGAAAAGAATTTTTTTTTTCAGAACATAATACATTTCCAAAACATTTCACATGATGAAAAAGTAAGAATTTTGACTGCATAAACTTTAACTCTTAACACTCTCAAATGCTTACAAAATTTAAAGAACATCTTTTGCGATTATCTTCATGTCTCAGTTAAGGTCAGAACAAGCTCAATTTTCATTGTCCCCTGAATCTATGTGTTTTGTTGTGTACTTAAGGGTCAAATACATGCAAAAATGCTCTGCCAGAGCACAGCAATAATTTTATTTCAGCTACCTGAAAAAAATACAATGTATGAAGGGTTGTAGCACATTAGCAACTTTCAGTGCTGTGTGAGCATGCATACATTTGTATTCCCATAAAGGGAATTTATCTGTACATGGCAAGTCAGACCACCCCAGATTTCCAATGGGCACTTAGTGTAATGCTCCATTTTTGTCCTCCACAGAACACTTAGCTGGGGAGGATATGACGAGGCTGTGGGACCCTCTCTCACACATAAAAAATATACTCTCATTGCATAAAGAAAAATAGAGTGTTGAAAGGAAAATGCTAATACATATCACAGGGAGATATGCTTGTGGCTGAAGAATGGCACTGGCCAAGTTGTGAATGTTCGTAAGTCTGGTTCCTAGAGGAAATTCAGCTTTGAGCCTCTATGGCTTTGTAAGAAATCCATATATTTATATGGCTTTATATATTGTTACAAAACCTATATGACACCAATTTTAAAAATAGCAATTAAATACATGAAAGATGTATGCGAGTTTCAGATGTCGCTGACATAACCTACTTAAACTCTTTGTCATCTTACACTGTGTGTGCATAAAAAAAAGATGAGTGTGCTCCATTAACTTCTCCAGATACATATGCCTATGATATTTCAAGGAAAATTAAAAAAAAGTTACAGAGTACTTAGTGCACCTCTTTTTGGTTTTTTTCTTTCCTTTTTTTTTTTTTAACTAGTCAAGTTATGGTTCTTAAGCTGCAGTTGTGTGAGAAAGGATTCTTCAGCACATAGACATTGGAATGAAATTATTTTAATTCCTAGGGAATCATTCCTGGGGAAACCTGTCTATAAGTTCAGTCCTTCCTTCCTTCCTTCCTTCCTTCCTTCCTTCCTTCCTTCCTTCCTTCCTTCCTTCCTTCCTTCCTTCCTTCCTTCCTTCCTTCCTTCCTTCCTTCCTTCCTTCCCTCCTTCCATCCATCCATCCATCCCTGCATTTGGTGTAAGGGAATGTTTCTGGAGTTACCATATGTGATCCTACGCCCTTTGACAACCTAATGATTGATGTTATAGAACTGAAAAGAACTTCATGATTGAATATTTGGTCTATGCTATACTTCTGTTCAGCCTCAGCTTATTGCCATGTTGACCTTCACTGTAATCTGTACATTCTCCTCAGCTAACCTTTTCCACTGAACTACCTTTACTTTTAGGAAAGTTCTTCCTAATTCTTTCTAAGATACTAAACTGAATCTTTCTGGCTGCTGTTTCATCTTTGAATACCTGTTCATGTCTTTGAGGAATGCTGTCAAGCAACCCCTTAATCTTCTCTGCTATAAGATAAAAAACCATCATATTTATCTTTTCTTATAGGACTCATCGTCTGGACTCTGAGTCATTCACACTTTCCTTTTCTAAGGCAATTCCCTCACATGCAGGAAAAGCACGATCAATCCTTGGAAGGACTTCTTCACCTGATTCTTTTTAATTCATTCCAGTATGAGGATAGCAATTTTATTTTGCAACAGCATGGCATTGTTCACTCATGTCCATCTGCTTGTTCACAAGAGTTCCAAGATTTTTTTCTACAAAATTACTAAAAAGTTTTTCAGCTGATTATTGTCACATTCCTCATTTGTGTCTGTTAAATTTCATAATTATTCCTCTGATCTTTCATCAGACCTATCAAGATAATTTTGAACTCCAGTTTTATCCATTAATATGTCTTCCATAGTACCCAGCTTCATGTAAACTATAAGTTTAATGAAAAAATTCCCTAGTCCATCATCCAGGTAGTAAATGAATAGTATTGAATATTATAAAACCTTACTTATTCTAGCCTTCTGTTTTAATGTTAGGTCATCGGTCAATAATTTCCGAGGCTAGTTTGCCAATTTGCTCTATATTTTTTATTTAGTTTGCATAGAATGTTTATGAAATAGTATCAAAAGCCTTACTAAAAGCAAGAAATCTAACATCTACAGCTTTTCTCCTAGCCAGAAGGCCTGTTACTGTACTGTTGAATTAAATTAGATTGGTTAGGCCATTGATTTGGTCTGTAATCCGTTTTGGCTCTTCATCTTGATTTCTTCTATATACTTGTAAATAGTTTGATTATTTGCCTCAACTTTCTGTCTGAGAATTGAAGCTAAATTAATGGAAAAACATTACAATATATTTAAGATTAACCATAACCTCTCCTGAGCACTGACAAAAACAGACACTGACACAACACTCTGATCAGTATATGCTTGTTCTATAAAACACCTTAGAGCTTTTCATGGTGCTATACACTACTCAGTAAAAAGTCTTGGAATTAAAAAACGTTTCTCTTCTTAGAAATGCTATTGGATTGCCAGAAAAGAATATAATTTATCAGTTTAATCAGCAGCTACCCTTTTTCTTGTCTTCATTTAGTGGGATTACTCAGTCATAAGCAGCATGAGGTGTGAATAATCAGACTTTCAGCACGTTGCTGCAAACATTTGTAGTCTTGGATACAGAGGCCACTTCAGTGAGAAACATGGCCATTGTTGGAGGTCTTGGATACAAGTTGGTTTATAGTCTTAAAAACGGTTTAACGGTTACTTTTGTCTCTTGAAATAGAATTAAAAGGAAAACATACCAACTTGTAGGGAAAAAAATCTTATCAAATCAATTATTCCAACAAGGTATGTTTTAAAATAAATACAGAAGAATCAACTAGTTCTGAAAATGAGGAGTGCAGAAGCATGTTCAAAGTAAGCCATACTGTTGAAACCGTGTAGCAGTAAAAGGTACAAGGCATGATTACATGATTTTTTATACTGCTGTTTGAACTTGATCTTGATTAAATGCTCTGGTTTGAATATCCGTAACTATAGCATTTCTTTAATTCTCCTTATCACAGTTATATTTCACACAAAACATTTTCACTTTAAAAAATGCATGCTGGGTTTGTAGGACTCTAAAATATTTGCTTCTGTTTGTTGACCAATGGAGAGAGACGGTGTATGTGTTAAGTATGAATAAATATTTAATAGTATATAAGTGGTGAGGGAAGGTCTTACTCAGTTTTGTGAAGCTGTAACTTACTGAAAATCCTCTCCTACTGAATAATTAAACAAATACCAGGTGGTGACAAATTAAAAACTAATTTACCTAACTTTAAAACATCAACAGAAATTTAGAACATGCCATCAGTATTCTAAGACATTGGTTTGACCCTGTTTCCAGCAATAAAATGTGGTTAACAAGGAAAGACAGACTCATTCTATCAGATGCATAGTTAGCCATGCAATGAACAGAGATTTTAATAGAAACATTGCCAAAAAGCAATAGCGTCATAGCTATCTATTACAAACTACTGAAGAACATTTTCTAATCAAGAATAGAGAGAATAGTGATCAGACACGAGTCAACATCAACAAGAAATCCACTCCCTCCCTCCTCAAATGACATTCTTCTTCCCCAAAAATATTGTCAATAAAAAGTTCAATGATGCTTTGAATTTCATGTAAGTTATTCTTTGCTCTAATTTAAACATTTTATAAAAATTACATCCATGTTTGAAAATAATTGTATGTTTTTATTCCTTTGCTGAATTCAGGTAGTTTAACCTGAAAGAATCTAGTTCAACTGAGTTTTCTTGCTGGCCTATTTTACACTTATACTCCTCATGATCTGGTCAGAATAAGAAAAATATCCAAGAATGAAATCCAGAAGAGTAAAAACCACACATGCAGCATTAACAAGAAAAATACTTTGGAAAAACACGCTTTTTTTTTTTAGGTATTTCTTCTTATCATCCTATAAATGTTTCATGCAAAATTTTCTGCAGTGGACTTTTAGGTAACAATTGCATTCTATGAGCGTTAGACATGAGCAAGTTAAGCCACGATCCCAATGCATCTGTTTGCCAATTTGAAGGCTCAGTTCTTGTCCATAGCTGAAGATGGCTTCTCGCCAGTTGTGTTCCAGCCTAGCCTAGAGCAGCTGCAGGGTTGCTATAAACTGCTGCTTGGCAATACTCCAAGGAGCCAATATGCCAGCTGGTGACTGCTGAAGCAAAAAATCCATTCATCTCTTTCCCTTTTATTTTTCAGTAGCTCAGCTAGAACCAACAACTCCCCTACCTCAATGTAGTGTGTCTGGCTGAGATGGAGTTAATTTTCCCCATAGCAGTCCTCAAAGTGCTGTGCTTTGTGTTGGTAGTTAGAAAGGTGTTGATAACTCACCAGGATTTTGGCTACTGCTAAGCAGCATTTGCACAGCATCAAGGCTGTCTCTCCAACACTCCATCCTGGCCAGTAGGCTGAGGGTGGGCAAGATCCTGGGAGGGACATAGCCAGGACAGCTGACCCAAATTGACCAAAGGGATCACAGAATAGAATCATAGAATCATAGAATCGTAAGGTTGGAAGAGACCTCTGAGATCATCGAGTCCAACCAAGCCTGCCTCCCTACTAAACCATATCCCTAAGAAACTCATCTACCCATCTTTTAAACACCTCCAGGGATGGAGACTCCACCACCTCCCTGGGAAATCTGTTCCAATCCCTGACCACTCTCTCAGTGAAAAAATTCTTCCTAATGTCCAGTTTAAACTTGTCCTGGCACAACTTGCAGCTGTTCCCTCTCGTCCTGTCACTCGTCACTTGCGAGAAGAGAGCAACACCCACCCTGTCACAACCTCCTTTCAGGTAGTTGTAAACAGTGATGAGGTCTCCCCTCAGCCTCCTCTTCTCCAAGCTAAACAATCCCAATTCCCTCAGTCTCTCCTCATAGGGCTTATTCTCCAGCCCCCTCACCAGCCTCGTCGCCCTTCTTTGGACACGCTCCAACACCTCAATGTCCTTCTTGTACTGAGGGGCCCAGAACTGAACACAGTACTCAAGGTGTGGCCTCACCAGTGCCGAGTGCAGGGGCACAATCACCTCCCTTGTCCTGCTGGCCTGTTTCTGATACAGGCCAAGATGCCATTGGCCCTCTTGGCCACCTGGGCACACTGTTGACTCATGTTCAGCTGGTTGTCAACCAACACCCCCGGGTCCTTCTCCTCCAGGCAGCTCTCCAGCCACTCTTCCCCAAGCCTGCAACACTGCATGGGGTTGTTGTGTCCCAAGTGCAGGACTTGGCATTTGGTCTGGTTGAACCTCATCCCCTTGGTCTCAGCCCATCGATCCACCCTGTCCAGATCCCTTTGCAGCACCTTCCTTTCCTCAAGCAGATCCACACTTGCACTCAGCTTGGTGTCATCCAGATATTCCATACCAGAGGATGCCTGCTCAGCAATAAAAGCTAAGAGAAAGGAGGAAGGCAGTGTGCATTTATTATTATGGTATTTGACTTCCAGAGCAACCACTATGCATATGGAAGTCATACTTCCCAGGAAGTGGCTGGACGTCGCTTAGTGATGGGAAGTAGAGAATAAATTTTGTTTTCCTTTGCTTCTGCATGCAGTCTCTGCTTTGATTTCATGAAACTGCATTTTCTTGACCTACATTTTTTTTCATCTCATTTTCTGCTCCACCCAGTTCTATTGAGAATGGGAGTGACAGAGTGGCTTGGTGGATTCCAGGCATTCAGCCAGGGTCAACACACCACACCTAGAAACCTCCGAATGCCAGCCTACAGTTTACCTAACTGTGGACCCAGGAACTGGGCTGTCATTAGGATGCAAATGTGGCTCTGAAATTTCTTTCAAAAGTAGCCAATTTTAAATCTTTGGAGAGAAAAAGAAAAAAAATACCCTCCTTTGCTATTTTAAATACATCTTAAAGTTTAAGAAAATATTGGGATTTTAATTTCCTGATCAGATTAAACACACAAAAAAAGTGCATGATTTCCTGCTTGAGTCTATTTCTCAAAAAAAAAAAAAGTGGGGGGAAGGGGGTGATTTTATTAAAATCCCATGGGCTGATAGGTTTGAGAAAGATCTAAATAGTTTAGGTTTGATTATTCAATACCGATGCAAAATACATTAAAATTGAACAAAAAAATGGGAACAATTTTCTTAAAGTATTTTTCCACAAATATTTTTGAGGGTTCCTCTTTCTGACTGTCATTCTCTCAACTTTTCCTTATATTGAGAAAAAAAACAACCCAGAAGCCCTCAATAACCCACTTGAAAGTAATGAAAACTGACTACTCTTACAGAAAGCTCAGGAATGTTATTAAAAAAAAAAAACACAACAGCCATTCATCACTTCCCATTTTCAAACCCAATGACTGAAATATGACAAGAGTTAATGACAAGACAATACTTCTGCAGGACGTTAAAAAATGGATTTTGTTGTTGAGGGTCTTGTTATAAAGTATTGATATAAAATGACAGAAAAAGACATGTATTACAGACCAAAAAAACAACCCAACCCAAAAGGGTGCAGATTTTTCAGATGCCTGTGCCTAGAGGCATCTTGGAGGCCTATAATGTAATTCTTCCAAGTAGAACAACTTTCTTAAATACATCATTCTGACAGTAGGCATAGAGAATAAAACTAAACAAAATATTCTCTCTTACCAGTGTACCCAGTGCATCCTGACAACCAACCAACAACAGTACATTTGAAGAATAAGGTTTTATTACCCCAAAGGATTTTTGCATTTGGAGTTGTTAATGGAAGCATGCTCTAGAGAGAGTAATTATTTTGACAGAAACCTGATCACTTTCTGGATTCCCTCAAGTTATCCACTGCTTAATTACTTTGTGTTTATAGGTACATAAGGAATGTAAAATGTGTCCTTCAATATCATATTAACTATATAGCCCTGCATAGCTCACTTCACCCTTTTCAGATCTCAGTTGGACTGCAGCACCTTCTGCAGAATTGCCTCCATTTGCAGCCTAGCTCAGAATTCATAAAATATAAAGCAACATAAAGAAGTCCAGAAACAAAGCAAGGTGCTAAGGCTCTGTATTTCTTTGAAGGCTAGAAAGAATGAAGCCCTGCATCACACTTTTGAATTTATATCCCTTCAGATGCCTTTCACAGTTCTGACAGTTTATAAACAGTTTATAAACACAGATCTAATTTACCAAAACACAGGTTAACTCAGCACTTCAGTATGCCACTTCTGTCACTGTGTCACCTCTTTAATTTCTATACCTCCTAACTTTTATCCTTACCAGCTTCCAGCCTAGAGATGATCCAATACAAAATGTAATTTAGCTACAGCAGGTAATTGGTCTTCATTCAAGTCTCTTAAAAAGTACTCACCTCTATTGATTTCAGTAGCACCTGGACCATGAAAGTAGTTTTTACAACCCAGATCTGCACTTATTGATCAATGGATGCTGCCTTCTGGCAACATATGATGCATAAAATAAAACCCAGTGTGTCAAAGTAATGCATGGACTAGTAGCAACAGGTTATGGGCAAGAACTTGCTGCTGATCAATTCGTAGGCTCTGCTCTCATCTGTTACAAAATAAATGCAGTCAACATAAATCAGAAACATTTCATTTCTGCCTTTCAAACATCTTTATCTAATTACTGAAAACAAAATTTATTACAGGGTAAAATGCATATTTCTTTCCCATAATGCCCCTTTAACCAATAGTCTGGCTGAATACAAGTGAACTACAGTGGTCAGCTAGTGTCTTAAAAGTGTGAAGAATTTCCCATTAATCTGTAGTGCCTTACAGTAAATCACTATTGTGTGTTCTTAACATTGCATTTCTAGGGTTAATAGGAAGATTTTTCTCATTAGTAAAGCTAATAGAAAACTTTAGATTTTATAGCTGTTATCCATGCTTTCCAAATTAAACATTTGGAACTCTGGAGCTGTTCACCAGTGCTAGCCATAGTCATCCAAATGCTACAAAATTAATTTAGATGATACTGAATACCCATTGTTATACCCTATGGTTTAAATTTCTAAATATTTTAATTATAAAAAAAAACTAATGAAAATGAAGATGCTAATTAGTGTGGATGTTTCAATAATATGACTTCAGAACAGAAGGACACACTATGTGAGATAATAAACCTCATTTTATGCAGTCCACATCTAAGACTTTCCCAAGATCAGGAGGTCAATCCAGAAAACACAATTTTTAATTAAATGGACTTCTCTTATTTTAGACCCAAGGCCAAAATGATAAGAAAGATGCAATGGACTTTTACCCCCATTTAAACAACGCATTAAATCTCTAGTCTTGGAAGCATCATGTGTTTTGCAAAGACTAGTGCCCCACCTCCAGCTGTTTTCATTACATCTCTGTCTCTCTTGATGCCTTTGGCATCTTTTTGTACCGGCCTTCCATCTCCTCAGCTTCTTTGGGTAGCCACACCTATTGCTGCCAATGATGAGGAAGAACCTTCATTAAGCTCTTATTTCACACAGGCTCTACTTCTGGTGATAGGCAGCAGAGTTCATCTCCAAGACAGACTCGCTCATGGACTTTCCAGGCTCCACTCAAGAGTACTGGATAGGGCCCCTGTTCATCCAGCACTTTGGGTTTCTCTGTCTCTTACAAACCAAGAATTAAGGGCTGCTTGTGCCATGCTTTTAGCTACAGCATATAGCAAGTCATACGTGTCTACACTTCAGTTCCTCTTTTGCATAACTGATGCAAAATAGACTGATGGAAAATGGAGAAGTGGATCCATGGGAACAGCAGGGTCACTTCAAAAGATCACAGTTCATGCAGTGTGAACAATGAAGCATGACACAAAGGTTCTGAAAAAACACTAAGGGAGCTTGCTGTGGAATTACAAGCAGGAAAACTGCTCAAGTGCTAATTAGCCCTTCTGAAAGTGTGTGCTACTCAGCTGACATTTATTGCTATGCTAACACAGGTGTTCAGTCTTTGCAAGCCAAACTAATCTTCTGTACAGTGTTTGATGTGCCACTTAGATCTAATAAGTTGTTGAAAGATCTCCGCCTTATGCCTTATCTTTTTTTTTTTTTTTGATGACCAGCAGACTGAAAGCTGTGAAGCCCATTTCCATCCTCAGGTCTGATAAATGGTCAGAAAAACTTGATTATCATATCTGCAGATCATCTGAATTAAAACTGACTTGGAAATAGCAATTACCTTTGACAATTAACTTCTATTATATACATGTTCAGGTTTTACAAAGTTTCTATTTATGCAGTTACTTATTTTCCTACTCTGATATCACCTAACATGATTTCCTATAGCACCAGGAATTCCACATGTAAAATGAAGTGAATATGACTATGTATTTGGTAAGGTAAGATAACCAGATACAGTTGTCTCAGAAGTAGTAATCTCAAAAAAAGATCTAAATATGCAATGATTGTCTATATACTATATAGCTCTACATCTGAGACAGTTTTAGAAAAAAAATGTACTGTCCACATTAATTGCTCATAAATTCTCATTCAAAAGGTGGAGGGATACATTAGGCATTTTGCTTACAGATGGATTCCTGTTATGTTTAGGAAAGGCAGGTCCTGCTTGACTAACCTGATCTCCTTCTATGACAAGGTAACCCGCTTAGCAGATGAGGGAAAGCCTCTGGATTTTGTCTACCTACACTTTAGAAAAGCCTTTGACACCATTTCTCACACATTTTTTTCTGGAAAAAAATGGCTGCTCATGGTTTGGATGGGTATATCCTTTGCTGGGTAAGAAACTGTCTGGATGGCCAGGCTCAAAGAGTGGTGATGTGGTGGTGAATGGAGCTAAATCCAGTCAGCAGCTGGTCACGTTTGTGTTCCCCAGGCTCAGTGTTGGGGCCAATTCTGTATAATCTCTTTATCAAATATCCAAACAAGGGGATCGAGTGCATCCTCAGTAAGTTTGCAGATGACAAACTTGCTTTGTGCGGGAGTGGATCTGCTTGAGGGTAGGAAGGCACTACAGAGTGATCTGGACAGGCTGGATTGACGGGCTGAGGCCCATTGTATGAGGTTAAACAAGGTCAAGTGTCAGGTCCTGCACTTGGACCACAACAACCTAATACAATGCTACAGGCCTGGGAATGAATGGCTGGAAAGCTGCCTGGTGGAAAAGGACCTGAGGGTGTTGGTTGGCAGCTAGCAGAGTATGAGCCAGCAGAGTGTCAAGGCAGCAAGGTATGCCAAGAGCATCCAGGCTTGTATCAGAAATGGTGTGGCCAGCAGGACTGGGAAAGTGATCATACTCTGTACCGGTCCCTAATGAGGCCGCACTTGAATACTGTGTATAGTTTTGGATCCCTCACTACAAGAAAGGCATTGAGATGCTGGCACATGTCCACAGAAGGTTAACTAAGCTGGTGAAGGATCTGGAGCACAAGTCTTGTGAGGACCAACTGAGGGAACTGAGGTTGTTTATTCTGGAGAAAAGGAGGCTGAGGGGAGACCTTATTGGTCTTTACAACTACCTGAAAAGGAGGCTGTAGTGAGTTGGCTGTCAGTCTCTTTTCCCAAGTAACAAGAGAAAGGACAAGAGGAAATGGCCTCAAGTTGTGCCAAGGAAGCTTTAGACTGGATATTAGGAAAAAATGCTCTTCACTGAAACGGTTGTCAAGCATTGGACCAGACTGTCCATGGAAGTGGTTGAGTCATCATCCCTGGAGGTATATAAAAGATATGTAGATGTGGTGCTTAGGGATATGATTTAGTGATGGGGTTGGCAGTGTTAGGTTAAGGGTTGAACTCGATGACCTTAAAAGTCTATTCCAAACTACATGATTCTGTGATTCTGTACAAAACTTAAATACTTTGGCATATGAGACTTTTGCTTTATCAGTTCGACATATAGAAACTCCAACCTCTCTTGTAATTGTCTCTGTATATTTTTATTATCCTACCTTCTGTGAAGAGACTAATCTTATATAATTATCTTTAAGTTCAGGACTTTCTCATCCCACTTCCAATTAGCGAATATCACAAATTTCTGATGAATGTGTGCTTTCTGAAAAAGGCACGGCTTGCTCTTTCATGAAAAAAAAACCCACACAAAACCCAAATGAATTGTACTTAGGCAACACTTACCTTTTTATATTACATTCTTTAAGAAGGATAAAAAACTCTTGGATTAAACTGAGTTTCATAAACTAGCATCCTCACTGTTGAAAGCAATAGAGGCTGAACTTTTAAGAACAGTGGAGGAAATAATTGCATACATTGGCAAATGATGTTCAGCTGCTGTCATGTTAATCAGTGACATGTTAATCACTATCCCTCAGCTCAATATACAACCTGCAAAGCAGAAATCAAAGGACTAACTAAAAGGGCAAACTTTATTCTGATGACAAGTAAAGGAATTTTAATTGCCCTTTAATTGATTTGACTTTTTATTTGCATGACAAGATTACAAAGACCGACATCCCTGAAGAGAAAAGAAAATATTATTTTTATAAATATACATATTAGAGGGCACTTGTTATAGGAATGAAATGTCATGGAGTAGCCAGATTTTTTTATCTCTAAAGTAAAATTTCCATAGTTAAGCCTTTTTTGTGGTTCTAGTAACAAATTCTAGTAACAAATCCTAACTTAGTATTTGAATAAAAGAAAATAAGCAGTATCTGCTGACAAAGCTGCTACTAAAATATGCTAAAAGATAAAAATGTCTCTAAAGAAAAGCATCTAAGACTTTTAGGTATAAGCAATTCATGAATCAAGTTTTGGTTGAGTTCGGAGTTACCCCAGTCTTCAAAAAAAAAGTGTTGGTCATGTAAATAATTATATTTATGATTTGAAGGTCCTGTTCTCTTTTGTAAGTGATATGCAGGATGAATGATGATGATGAGCCTACTATAACCTGCAGAATTACAAAGAACCCAACACTTCACAAAATCCTTGTAGTTACTTGGAAGAATCCTTCCTTTCCATCTTACTTCCTTGGAAATATGTAACCAATTAATGAAGCAATTTCAAAATATTCAGCATATTAGCTCCTTATTTCCATCAGCAAAACAATATTACACAAGCTTAGCAAGGAAAGAAGGACAAAAGGAAACAAAACTACAAACAAGCACCCTCGAAATTTCTTATATTGCCTTTCCTTGAAGGAGAACTATCATGGAAAATTTTCAGAAAAAATTCAGCAAAATTCAGCAAAAAAACCTGAAATGCGTTTATTGATTTCTGCTTTTCTATTCATTTTTCTAACACAAAGAAGGTTGCAAGATTACATTTCGTATTATACTTCCAACTGTCTGTAATAAACCACATAGGGAGACATTTACCTACTGTCTGTTGCAGCATATCCTTCTCTGTAACAGTGAAAGTTTATATTTTCTTTTCTTTACACCCCATACTGTGGGTCCCTCACTTGAAAAATAGTAATAGAAAATTATTTACTCACTCGGGTTTATAGGCATTTCAGGTGTAAATTAATGTAGTACTGCTGACTTATCAGTCACTGCTTAATAGCTGCTAAGGTAGTCAAGAGCTCAACTCTTAACCTCTGGTGTTTGCCATCTTATTTCATAAGTACCATTTTAATGGAACTGCTAAATTCTGAAATGTTTAAGTGAAATCATGGTCTTATTGAATCCACTAGAAAAACTTCTACTGTGCTGTCTTGAGCAGGAATTAACTTATGTTCATGTTTAAGCATGTCTTGAAGGCTATTTCCTACTATATAAATTAGGGACCAGCGTGTTTTTGTTATGTCTGAGGACTACGTGTTGTTGTGATGACAGCCTTCTATCTCTCCCTCCTGCCAAATTAAGGTCATAAATTACTTAAAATAACCTAAAAACAAAGTAAAAAAAAATAAAAGAAAGAAAACTTTTGAACAAATTTCAAGAAAAAAAAAAGAGAAGAAAATCCCACATTTCTTCTATTTAACAGTCTTGAAAGAAAAATATCTGTTTGGTTAGAACTCTATATCAAATACATATTTTAGAAATACAAGATATTCCCCAGGGTTCCATATTGTGTCCAGTCCAGTTTAAGTTCATTTATTATCTGAATGATGGGGCAGAAAGCATCCTCAGCGAGTCTGCAGACGACCACAAAACTGGAAGGAGTGGCTGAAATGCTAGAGGATCATGCTGCCAGCCAGAGCGACCTTGACAGGCTGAAGAAGCTAATTTCAACAAGGAGAAGCGCAAAGCCTTGCATGTGAGAAAGAACACCTCATGCACTAGTACCCTGCTGGAGACCAACTTGTTGTTAAGCAGCTTGGCAGAATAGGACTTGAGGGTCCTGTGAATATCAGGTTGAATATGAACCAGCAATGTGCTCTTGCTGCAAAGAAGGCAATTGGTATCTTCGACTGCATTAGACAAAGTATTGCCAGCAGGATGAGGGAGGTAATCCTTCCTTTATATTCAGCACTGGTGAGGCCACACCTGGAGCCCTTGGTCCAGTTCTGTGTTCCTTAGTACAAGTGAGATATGGACATCCTGGCAAGAGTTCAACAAAGAGCCAGAAGAATGATTTAGTAGGCATGGTGGTGTTGGGCTGACAGTTGGACTTGATGATCTTAGAGGTCCTTTCCAACCTTAGTGATTCTATGATTCTGCTCTATAAAGGGTTGAAGCATCTCTCCTATAAGGAAAGGCTGACAGAGCTGGGACTGTTCAGCTTGGAAAACAGAAAGTTCAGAGGGATCTCATCAATGTGTATAAATGCAAAGAGGACAGATTTAGTCTCAGGACAGGAGGCAATAGGCACAAACTGAAACATAGAACGTTCTCTCTGAACACTAGGAAACACTTTTCGTACTGTAAGGTTGACTGAGCACTGGCACAGGTTGCCTAGGGAGGTTTTGGAGTCTTCATCCTTGGAAAAAGTTGTAAAAAGTCATCTGGTTGTGGTCCTGTGCAACCAACTCTAAGTGGCCCTGCTTGAGCATGGGGTTTGGACAAGATGACCAGTCAACCTCAGCCACTCTGTGATTTGGTGAAGGTATTTGCTAGTCTGAAGTCATATTAAAAGCAAAGGTGAGAGAGAAGAGTCTAAACAGGATGAGGTTTAGGGAGTTACATACACATAAATGCTGCAGCTCACTTTCTACTTTTTCTATTTATTTACACCCTATCACCAGGGCTGAAGCTCTGAAGTCTTGACGCAGTGCGTTGGTCCTAAATAAGACCAGAAGAGCTTACAGCTAAATCTGCAAGGAATAAAATTTTTTCCAGGAGGTAAGTCCTTTGACCACCTTAAGCACTGGCTTGCAGCCATGCCAATCCAGCAACCACTCCCAAGATGATAAATCTCTGACCTGACCACCAGAATGTAAACTGAAATTCTCATCAAGCTGAACTCCATTTTGTAGCATTATTAGTGTTGCAAATGTTCTTAATGTTTTCCCCCATCAGGCAAAACAGCACTGTTTTAAAATCATGATTTATTTATAAATGATCCATTAAATGTAATCCACAGGCAAAGGACTTGCCTATTGGTTGAGAGACCCCAACACTTAAATTGCATAAACATTTAGCCAATGTAGCGAAAAAGGCACCACGATTAAAATTCACAGAAGCCCTAGAAGCAGAATAACAAAAATTTGCACAGACAACAAAGCTGTCTAAGGCAACATACCAGACATTTTAATTCACTATACACTGAAAGATAAAAGCCAGGCAATGTTTGAAATTCATGAAGGAGGACAATGTGTGTGCACACACTCACAGACAGCCTGGGGACTGATAAAAGAAAGTCTCACATTTGACTGACATCCACCAACTCATACAAGCCTACAAAAGAACTCCCCAGAATATCCCAAAAGCACATCCAAAGTAGCAGGCTATGCAGGCTATGCTTACAATGCATCCTAGGTGATCATTATTTATGAGGGGATATCTTATAAACTGCTCATCTCACCTCTGGATTTCTGCTTCTCAGTCATTGGCAAACCTCTCCACCCACTTTCATAAACCTTGCAGGAAGCAGGGAATACCATTATGCTATCATAATTCAGGGCACATATCCATTCTGCTGCCTCCAGGTGTCCAAATATTGCATGTCATCTACCTTTTAGTCTTTCAAACACAGTCTCTTTTGCAATCTGGAAGATGCTTATGCACTAGTTTGGCAGTTCTTTGGTTTGGTCCCAAAGTAAAAGCCTTCTTCAGCTGTAGAAACAGAGATTAAGGTGGGCATCCTAAAGTAAAAATAAGCACACTGATGCTATTCATGCTTATACTTCTAGGTGTGCTGAAAAAGCACCCTTGTCTGATTAGGACTATTAAGCAGAAAATTTGAAATTCTTAAACATTTCCATATTAACCAGGAGTAAAAAGTATTAATCAAGTGTTTCCTGGGCACTGGAGCACAACTGAGTGTATCTATTCTAAGATATATTTAATTTACTGCTGACAGGACAGTCCCAGGATCACATTTCCCTGCAACTAGCTGAACAATTGCATGCAGAGCCACCAGCAACCTCAGGAAGACGGGCAGCCAGTAGGACATCCACCAACTGCTACCTGCCACATGTCATAAAAAGCACAAAGTCATGCCATCAGGGCAGTCCCAACAGTTCACCTTTCCAGGCAAAACAGGTTAACAATTGGCTTCTGGCTTTTCAGGTAGGAATAGTTACACGCTTCTCAACAGACAAACTCCTGTGCTGATATGCTGTCTGCATAGTGGTAGGGAAAGAAAGCGAATGCTGAAGCTTTAAACCAAACCGAATAATCCCAAATCTGCAAACCCACTCCCCCCCACCCCACTTTTATTTTACCACAAGCAGTTGTTTCCTAGTGCACAGTATGTTGCTGATTTGAGAAAATACAGGCTCAAGCAGCATCTCTGTTTCACCTTTCTCTTCCGCTACAAAGAAGAGGATCCTTTTGGGTCCCTTAAACTTGGGTAATTCTATAATTCTATGTTTCTAAGAGCCACAGTAACAATATGTCAAATAATGCCAACCGAAAGTGTTGAATATGCCTGATTTGCCAGCTAGCAGTGCAGGGAACTGCTCCTGCCCTGAGCAACAAAGGGGTTGAATGTTGGTGCCAGAAGAGGAGGAGATTATCAAAGCAAGAGTCATACCCTCCCTGCAAGCTTAACCTGGGACATGGCACTCTGTGATTCCCTTTCTGTGAACTATCCTGCTTTGGAAAGTAGGAAACACACAGTCGCTTCAAATCCTTTCATGAGATGCAGTGATACATGGAGTAAATCGTGGTGTGAAAAATCTCCGACTTTACAAAAGCTCCTTTGCAAACTGGTTTTGAATTGAAATGGGGATCTTCTTAACTTTTCAGATCATTTCCCTTTAAATGCAGAAAAGCATGCATTAGAAAATAAATAGGAAGCAGCTGCTAAGTTGAAAGAAAAGCACCGTCCTTTTACTACCAGAACCTGAATGCCGAGAGTGTACATGAATTCAAAGCTTAATATGGGAAAAAAAAAAAGTCACATGTCCATGCAAAAATGAAACTGCTTTTGAGCAGCAGAAATGTAGGTTCTCCTTTCACGACAGAAATTATTTAATTGAAAAATCGGTCACACTTAACACCTATCATTTCAAGATGGAGCAGTATTGCTTTGAAATCTTAGTAGTGGATTTAAGAAAATTTATGTCATAAATTCAACACACAGCATTACCAGAATATGTAACCACAATGTCTCATTATACATTCTCATTAATATTAAACCATATCCTCCTGGAAAGTGAAAATTCTGATAATTTCTTTTATTTTATTATTTTTCTTATAACCATCCCTAAGCTTTCTTTTAATAGAATTTTTAATAGGATTTAAATCTCACAATATCACCTTAAAAACAGATAAAGCAGACTTATATGACCACCATAAAGGAAAATAAAATCTCAAATTATACGTACAGTACAAACATAAAAAAAAAATCTCTAAGTTTAGTATAGATTTATACAAAATGTTAATGATGGTTATTTAAGATCCTAGTTCCTTCCATAGAGCTTTTAATATTAAATAATTTTCAAACAATGTTGGTGATAATAAATCTGATAAATGCAGAGAAGGAAAGAATTTGCATAGATATCAAAAGCAGAAAGAAGAAAAAAACTACCTAAAAATAACAAATTCCTCACCCACAAGAAGTCTAAGAACAGATCAGGCATCTATGGCCTCATCAAAATATAGATGTCCCAATATGAAACCTGTAGCTTGTGCACTTTATATTCCCCTAATGTTGCTAGAAATGTTGACATGATGTATTGTCTGAATTTGACCGTTCTTGATTCATATAGCTGGTATATACATGAAGTAAAAAGCACAGTAAATCTAACTAGTCCAGAATGCCATAAACAATACCTATTATACTTTATTTCACTCTCTTGGGGGAAAAAAAAATATATGGTAATTTGCTGAGCTATTTTCACTTCATTCTTAACATTTATGGCTATTACTAGTAGAAAGCAACAACAGCTTGACTTTTTAGCATGCAAAATGCTAGATCAGAAAAAGACATACAAAAGAAAAATATGTGCTACTCTCCATTTGTATGGTGTCAGCAGAGCTTTAAATTGGTATTCTTGGTAGAGTTTGCTAATTATAGGTGATTTCCAGTTCTTCCAAATTGCCAAGGGAGGACAAGGAAATGAGATATGAGAATAAGATACTTTAAAAGGGTGTGGCACTAAAAAAAATAATGTCCCTATCTTGCTAAGGTTTTGCATATGAATTATAGCAAATGTACAGTATTCCAAAGCCTGTTGC
Source organism: Tapera naevia (assembly GCA_033556795.1). Taxonomy (NCBI): domain Eukaryota; kingdom Metazoa; phylum Chordata; class Aves; order Cuculiformes; family Neomorphidae; genus Tapera; species Tapera naevia. The sequence continues at coordinate 9,780,473 of JAUMJJ010000034.1, read as the reverse complement.
AGAAATACCCCACATTTAACAGCTGTGTCTGCATTCGGACTGTACATTGCTATGTTTAACTGTGGTGGTTATTGTCTCCCTCTCAAACATGAAGCAACAGGATGGCAACATTGTAAAGAAGCACCCCAAGCAGTGTATAAACTCCACAGAGCATTATTTAAACTTCTGCCCTGAGGGCTTGGGGTTCTCTGTAGTGTATTTGTCTTGGGAACAAGATTTTTAAAAACTTTATCAAATAAAATTGCCACTTCTATGGCAGTCAATATGGGGCACAATCTCGTGCGCAAAACTCGCCCTACTATGTTAAGTTTTGCACCTTTGTCATCTTTATTGTTTGAGTAAAAGTTTCCTGCTGCTTGGGGAAGAGGGTAGTCGTGGGTGTGTGTGAGGGGGTGGCCTCACTCCCAGCCATCCTTGCCTGCTAATTCTCTTGTGTTGGTGTCAGTGTTTGAGTGGCTGTGTAGTGAATTAGATAAGGAAGCTGGTGTGGCTGAAAACTATATCCTCTATGTGGAAAGCCATTTTTCAACCAGAACAGCTCACTGATCAAACTCACCGTGTGGTTGTACAAATGCTTTTTATTCACGTAAGGAAAGCAGCCAGAACAATCAGCCAAGAGGAAGAGGGAGAGTAAGAGCTTTTTTTTTTCAGATAGGGGAGCAATGTGTCAAGTGAAAGTGGGTTATGCAAAAAAAGTTTGGTGGGGATCCATCTCCTCCTCTGCTGCCAGATGCACAGTACTTCTGCTTCTACTGTGCTGTGATGGGAGCATGTGCACCATCAACTCTTGGCCCTGAGTAGAAGCAGGACTCCTGTAGTCACGTGGATTACAAAGCTCTAGTGGGAATGGATCCCACCCACCTCCAGCACCAGAGTATTCCCTGTGCATAACTATAACCTTCATACTCCCAGTACGTCACTGGCACCTTCACCCAACCAGCCTGGCTACTGCATTTCCCACGTTCATCTCTGAGACTTCTGTTTCTGTTTCTCATTTGTCAAGGCATGAAAGGAGCTGCAAGTACTGGCTAAGCTTTCTCTTATATGTGACAACAGTATGGATTATCAATTTTGCAACTTCACCATCTAACAATTAATCCCGCTGTTAAAGAACTTCTTATTTACTACTTCACTATGAAAAAGCCATAAATATCGAGTTATCTTAAGTCCCACCCATTAGGGACACATTTTGAAAAATGCTTTTACAAAGATTTTAAAACTTTGAATTATTTAAAAATTTCTATCTTGAGAGTGAAGATACTAGGGGTTTTTCTTATCCACATTGCTCACAACCAAGTGATGTAATGACCCAGACAAAGCCTTTTTCATAATTAACTATTCTTTCCTTTACAGATTTTTGGGAGGAGATCTTGAATTTAGACAAATGATTGCAGATGGTGATATAAAGCTGTACAGAAGATGAATTGTAGCTGTGGCTTTCAGGTGAAATTCTATTTTATACAGAGCCCTTGTAAATTGTCCAGAATATTTTATCCCTGGAAACAGAGCTTAGCTAGGATTTAAGTCTTTTGTATTCACTTGTGCTGGCTGCTTACAAAGAGTAGTTGCTCAGTGGCAGTGGATTTATTTCTGTAGTCAAGCATATACCTACATGACTCTTACTGAAGGTTTGGGGCTTTTAGGAACATACTTAAAAGGCTTTTTTTTGGTTGGTTTTTTCCTCCCCTTCTGATATCATTTGAGTAATGGGAAATATGAAAGCTGCCAACTCCCAGAAGTATCAAGTGAGAATTTATTGTCCCTGGCTTATAAATTACATCTCAGATAATTTAGAAGGAAGAAATCCTTTTTCTTTTTTTATTATATATATTGAGATCTGTATGTTCAGATTTTAGAAGCAGATATTTTTATCAGAGTATATTTTAAGACAGATCACAAAGTACATAACCATAGGTTTTGAGCTTTTAAGCAAGGATGCAAAGCAAAAATCCTCGTTCCCTTCCCACATCCTCCTTTATGATAGATGCACAGACACTGCAATGGAGAAGTTGTCAAAATACAAAAATTCTTTGCTTCTCATTTTTATTTCAAGTCCCCGAATTATGCACAAAAGGCAGCAGAACTGTTTCGTGAGGCTCTTAAGAACAATTGTATAACATATATGTATTCCATACATAGATCCTTACATTCACTGTACATATTGTTTTCAAAACAATCCTACAGGCTTATTTTAATACCATGTATGCAAGCTACGAGTTTTCAAATAACCTTGTTTGAGACCTAAATTAAAGTCAGTGTATCCTTCCATCAGTAGTCTGAGCAGTTTTGTTAAAAACATCTTTAATCCTACTTAAAATTTTTGGTCTTCTTTGTCTCCCCCCTTTTCTCCTTTTCTTCTTTTTTTCTCTTTTCTTTCTTTTCCTCCTTTCTTTTAATCATCCATACAAAGTCATAACTAGTTCTGTCTCCTCATTCACTCATGCTTACTTTCCTGTTTGAAATGGGTAACTTCTGCCCATCCTCCGCAGCACTGCTATCACATATATTTACTTTAAAAAATATGTACAAAGAATCTGATTTATTTTTCTAGATGCAGTTATATAAAAATTATAAGCTGCTTCTTAGGCTCCAGTTCAGCTCTTAAATGATATAACTCAGTAGTTTCTTACCAAGGAATTTAAAAATTAACCCATTAACTTTAGTGAGCTCTGAATAAGGCCCTTAGTAATTGGGATTTATTTCTGAGTTTTTCACTGTATAGGAAGTTCCTGAGCACTTTATATCCCTGCTGGAAAGAAGGATACTAACACTATATTAATATATTAGACATTTTAAAAGAGAAATTCATATTGCAACTCTGATCCTGTAATAATGTATCCCAAGTAAAACTGGTGCTTACCTGAAAATAACAAAACTATCATTCTTTTTTTCAAATTAAGTTCCAGTGTTCTTGCCAAAATGTACCATTATGATTACACAGAAGCAGAAAAACTGCAAAAGATTTCTCTAATGATTGAGGTTTGAACTTCATTAAAATTTTGTTCTTATCTTTAAAAAATATCTGAAGGAATTACAAAGGAACTTTTGCAATTTCAGCAAGTCTGTGTAATTCCAACTGACCCTTTTTGAAAGGGAGATCATGGTATTTAGTCTTTTAAAAAGTACCAATATAATATAATGATGTAGTATTTAAATGCAGCTTGAAGATTAAGTCCTAGAAAGTCTTAAAGTAAACAGTGTTCTTCATGTTACTATTTTCTGCTGTTGTTTTAATAAAAAATATAAAGGTCTTACTAATTTGTAACAGAAAGACATTTTATCTTTCTTGGATTTATTCATATTGAATAAATATTGAATTTATTCATATTCAATCTAATTCAGTCAGCATTGAAACAAATGGGAAAAACAATTTGATTTCACTGGGCTGTTGGTCAGGAACCCAATGAGTTGCTGTAATTCTGCGGTCATTGTTTCTTCCTTCACAGACTGCAACAGATCAGGAAAAGAGTGTTTGTAATGCAGAACACTGAATATTGTTGCAATTCTCTAATTTTACAGCACATGGCAGTCAGTTTCCTACATTTTATATGGAAACAATAGTTTTATAAAAATGATGTGAAATCTTTAGGATGCAATGCTGAGGGTTTTGGCATATTGTTTTATCTTCAAAATTAGACATCTCTAGATATGTCAGATCTTACAACCCTTGTTCGTGCTAACAAGGTAGGGATACCCACCAACCTCAGAGTAATGACAATCGTAGCTACTGAGGTTCTTCATCACCCACATTACAGGGGATGGAGAGCTGTTTAGATTGCTATGGCTTATGATCAGTTCCCTGAAAATCTACCCTTTTCCCTGTTGGAGACGTGACGTTCATTAGCATTAAAACTGACAACTGGTTTAGAGCAAGAAATTTGGCTTTTTGAAACTGCTCAGACTACAAAATTATGGAAATATTAGGAAAATATTGGAGTAGCCTAACAACTCAAATGTTGTAGCAGTCCCATGACAAACTGCAGAACCATACGATGTAAGTTACTATCAAAAATGTCATCAAACTGTTTTACAAAATAGTAAATTAGTTAGCATTATATTGTGCATTGCATTATAGATAATACTTTAAGCTTCATTTCTGGAACAGCTATAGAATATTTTCAGTCCATTTCTTTCTCAGCAAGTGTACAAAGTGTCTCATTCTGTTGTACAGCAGCATAGTCAACAGTCCTTAAAAGAAAACAACATGGATTTTAATAGCAGTTTGTATATTTTACTGTATTTTAAACAGTAAAACTGTAAACCTATCATCTTGTGGGAGTCAAATTAAATCTGGATCCAAATTTGTTCAAAATTGAGATCTTAATTTGTGATATTCATTATGAAAAGCAACATTTAAATTTCCAGTTTAACATTACGCATCAGATTTGCCAGGGGAAAACTGAAACTCAACCTCTATATTTTCAAGGGAACACCAAGACAGATTATAACTTACAGCAATATATTTTGCCATTTTCTTTATTTTGTTGAGTCAAACAGTAATGAGAAACATATTGTAATTCTTGTGACTAATCAATATTCTGTAATGATCTCGTTCAGGAAACTTCACATGAAGAAACAGAAGCCCCAGTTAGCTTACGCTTTGTAATAAAATGGTCAATTTATGCAGTGCATACTATTTTCCGTTTTCAGTCTCATAACAATGCATTACTAACATAGCATTAGTAAAGATTACAGTACATTGCATTCTGCAGTTTAATTAGGGAACATTCATCTTTGAATTAGCAGTCCTCAGGTTTTATGCTCTTCATCAGCCGACAAATTTTATTCTAGCTAAGCAGGGCTACACCACAGTGAATCTAAAGAGGCTTGTTGCATCCCTACATGGAGAGCTCTACCTGCCCATACTATTTCACGGGAGGAAGCAAAGGAGAAGGCAATAAATCTTAAAACGCTCCTGTTTTGCATAATCTTTCTGCATGCCTGTATTGAGTGCAGGTGTGCAGGGTTTGAGGAAGGGTGCTGTAGGGTGGCCCCTGTGAGGAGCAGCAGGGGCTGCCCTGGGCCAGACACAGTCCTTTCCAGCCGGCTTCAACCCACCAGCCTCAGGGTATGGCTGGGCTCCACAGCCAGGATGGTGGCACCTTGGAGAAAGCTGTGCAAGGAAGGGCAGAAAATGCTGGACAGAGAGGAGACGAGGGAAAACTCCAACAGTATATAACACAAACTCCAATATCCTCTAGGAGAGAGGAGAGGAGAGGAGAGGAGAGGAGAGGAGAGAGGAGAGGAGAGGAGAGGAGAGGAGAGGAGAGGAGAGGAGAGGAGAGGAGAGGAGAGGAGAGGAGAGGAGAGGAGAGGAGAGGAGAGGAGAGGAGAGGAGAGGAGAGGAGAGGAGAGGAGAGGAGAGGAGAGGAGAGGAGAGGAGAGGAGAGGAGAGGAGAGGAGAGGAGAGGAGAGGAGAGGAGAGGAGAGGAGAGGAGAGGAGAGGAGAGGAGAGGAGAGGAGAGGAGAGGAGAGGAGAGGAGAGGAGAGGAGAGGAGGAGAGGAGAGGAGAGGAGAGGCACAAAAAGGGAAATTTTATTATTAAGTCAACAGAACTTTTTTTGATCTCTGTATTTGTTCTTAAAGCCATCCACGAATATGCTTTGCATGGCTTTGCTATTTACATGATGCACAAGAAAATGCAGAAGCTGATCTTCTCTCAGCATGTTGTTCACTTGCAATGAATAATGAGATGTATTTTTTGATGTGTCTATAAATTCTATTTCTTTTACTTGAAAACGGTAATAACATTCAGAGAAGGAACTGCCTTGTAGTACACTCTCTGAAATTAAAAAAGTCAGCAGACTATTAGCACAAAATAATTCCTTTAGAGGTATTTCCAAAACTATATTTCACTGAAGTTATTTTACTTACAGATTCATTACCAGAGCTATTCATAAAAACCTGAAGTGTATTTTCATAACCCCAATCAACAAACTAATGTCCTTCAGGTTTGATAGTAGCATTTCAAACCTCACAGTTTCCTTGTATTATCAGTATGAATAGTAAAAGAACAGATAAGCTTCTCACAAGTCTTTAGGAAGAATTTTTCTTTTTTAGGAAGAAATTTTTTACTCTGTGGCGTGGTGAGGCACTGGAACTGGTTCACTGGAGAAGTCGTGGATGCCCCAACCCTGGCAGTGTTCAAGACCAGGCTGATTGAGGCTATGAGCAACCTGATCCCATTGATGGTGAGAAGGTTTGGAACTACATGATCTTTAAGGTCTTTTCCAACCCAAACCATTCTGTAATTCTATGATTTTATGTCTTCCAGATTTTTTTTTCCGCAAACTTATAGAAGAGAAAGTCTTGTATCAATGTAAGTACCATGCATAGGCCTTTGTTTTCAAGATTTTTTGCTTTAAGAATATATTTTTTATTCTGAAAAGAAGTATCGGTATTCATTGCATATGAAAATGATTGATAATGGAGAGGAAAACACTCGTGGAATATGAAGCACTTAAGGGAAGAGATATAATGTGCATACAAAAAGCAAATAAATTTCTTCACGCTACCCTCTGATGTGAATTGTTGGACATATCTACAACACGTTCTGTCGGTACTGATGTTCAGAATATGTATCAAGCATGTGACACAGAAAACAATGAACACATGTAAAATTCATTAAAAACGCTCTTTTTTTAGCCTACACCAAGGAAAAATCAAACAATGACTTTGTTATTAACAGAAAAAATAATTTTCATGTTGCTCTGGTAGCTTCTCATTCCAATGAGTGTTTTTCTGATCCTCTACAAAAAATAACCTTGCTAAACAGGCTCTGGTAATAGATTCTTTTTAATTCTATTTCTAAGACAAAGGAATAGAATTAAAGAGGAGCAGCATTGCAAATTATCTTCGCAGGTTCTAATAGTCTCATGGTAAGTCCCATCACAACATCTAATACTTTTTCCATCACAACACCAAAACAAAGCTAAAACTAATGCAAATGCAGAACAATTAATTCACCTTGGTTTGATATATTTGATGTAAACAAACAGGGTTTCTATGATTCTGTTGGGCTTCATAATCACTTATATAGCACATACTTGAGAAGATTTATTGAATAATGACAGGACTAGAGAGATTCTTACAGACACTTTTTCTAAAGTAATTCAGTATTACAGGACTGTATGCAAATACAGATTATTTCTGATGTTATGAGAGTCTGATACACTAGGTAGTGATGTGACACAACCCAACACTGAATATCATATGCATGAATCTTAGGAATTTCTCAAATCTTCTAACCACATGATTCCTATTAGGAAAGCATCCATGAATTAACAAAGACAAACATTATAATAATATACGAGTTCTATACATATATGCAAATATAAGTACAGCGTACTGAAAATCTATACATAACCAAATTTGTTTGATTCTTCATGCCTGCCTCCAGTTCCTTCTTGTTCTACAGAGCTCTTATTGTCTTCTAATGAAAAACACTAGAGGACACACAATTGATAAGGCAAATATAAAATTCTCCTTATTTGTTTATTGCCTACATGGGACCCACAGTAGAGTAAAAGTCCAGGTATTGTGGATCTGTCACTTTCGCGTTTCATGTCTTGCACATACCTCTCAGACTACAAAACTGTGGGAGTACAGAAATATAATTTAAAATTCCATCAGTAGTTTAAAATTCCATCAGTAGTAATGTTAGCAATTCCCACAATATAAGCATTGAGCATGATAAATGCTTTGCCTTATCCTTGTAATGTAATTTGCTGAAAGAAAGGATCCTACTATTTTGTGGTATATGTCACTATTTTAAATGGGCTTATAAGAATGAAGTTAGCCTGCCAAATTTTAATGAAAGCTATATCTTAGAGGTATAAAGACTCCGAAGGACATATGAATTGAGTATACTGAACTGTTGTCAAATGCAGACATTTTCTCTATTCTTACAATGTTAATTTGTGGGCAGCATCACAGACATAGAACAATTTTATTAGTACTAAAAACACCAGTAAAATTAATGTATTCTACTTTTAGAGCCTTTTTTTTTTATTTTATTAAAATTTTTGAATTCCTTATATTCTTGTTCGAAGACTGACATTACCCTTTGCTGCACCAGCAAAATAAAATGTGAAATTTCAGGCTGTTGGTTTAACGGACTATAGGCAACACATTTTCATGTTAGTCTTGCTGATACCATGTGGCTTTTTTTTACACATATCTTTTGTTCTGTGTCAATCAATCAACAGAAAAGTTATTTTAAATTTTATACCTACAAACCTATTTTGGACTCCTCCTCACTTCTTCCTTTACTTTGATAATCATTTGAATGATACCTGTATTTCTATAAAGATCTTTCTTTAAAATACCATATCCTATGCTTATATTTTCTATATTCTTCCTATTGGATATTACCTAATTTAAAATCAAGAAAATAAAAAAAATAATCCTTTTGGCCATCACCTCTGCAGCTTTATACACCACTAAGACCTTCATGAATCTTTAAAACTGGGTTCTGTTTCACACTGCCAGATGCACTAGTGTGCACTGAGTAGTTAACTAACCTCTGCATTAAAGTAAACATGGTCCCTGAAAGCTCACATTTAGGGACTACATGTGCATTGCATGAGTCTCAGCTATGTAGTTGTAAGTAAGTTAGGCAAGGTAATACAAGTGACTCTGGTTGTGAAAACCTGACTTAACACACAGGAAATACTTTGATGTCCATTAAAGACACGCTGTTGAGATTTTTTTCCCATGGTAGCTCTGTCAGAAGCAAAACAAGAAAATAAAACATCACACAGAAGGGCTACAGTTTAATTGGAATGCAATGAAGGTTCCAATCTTTCAGCTCTGACTAAAACTAAATTTGCATTTCTTTCAGTGAGTCATGATGACAGTTCTGGATCAGACAAAAGAAAAATTGCTTCTGATTAGAGAGACAAAAAAAAGGTGCTCATTACAAGTTCCATATGCACCGTATGTCAATATTGAGATACCTTCTAAACACACAAGCAACTCCTGAAGTGATAAGGGGAGTTGTTCCAGTGTTTCATCTCTATAATAGATTAGACAGTTCATAATCACACTGTGGATTTGAATAAAAGGAAACAAAGAATAATATCAAGATAATGAAATAGTAACACTTTTAGGGAAAAGGTTTGTCTAGTTCCTGACTTTTTTAAAGATACACTTCTCTGAATTCTTTTGACTTTTTGAATATACAGCTTTGGCAATAGCACTATCCTTATAGAAGTGAGATTCGCCATTTTTGCTGAAAGACTCCTGCTTAGCAAAACTGAAGTTTCACCTTCAAGGCCACAGTGAAACATTGCTATAGAGACCATCTATTTTTAGAAAGAACTATCAAATGTGCATCTAGAGCTATGCATTTGCTTTTTCTTGATCTGAATAATGTGGAGAATAACATTTTGGAAGCCAGAAGGGAAGTACTGTTGATACTGAACACTGAGAGAAAAACAAAATGAATGCAAAGCGGTAAGGGGGCATGGTATAAGGAGTGGGGAAGAGCAGAATGGAAAAGAGATGTTTGTTTCGTTGGGTTTAATTTTAGTGGCAAGCTTTTGTCTTCTCACCAGTTTGGAAAATGTTACTTTTCCTTACATGCAGAATATGATGTGCATAATTAAAGTTCAGCTCATTCTAATTGCGTATCTTGCAGTCATCTCTTGAAGGAAATGAATGCCAGTACTACTCCTTGTACGCTTGAATCGTAAACCAGTGGAATCTTTGCCATCATTTTCTGCTTTTGTTTACTTATTTATTTCTATTTTAGCATGTAATTCTTTACTATAGATTTTTTCATGAGCTTTTCTGGCATCCATTCCACTGGAGCTTCATGAAGGAAAGCCACAAAAGATTTAGCAAGTATTAATAAGCAAACCCATAGTCCTTGCAATCCCTGCAGTCTGGAACTAGCATAGCATGAATAATTATAAACAGTTGGGCACTGAAACAAGGCCCTGTCTATACTGCCCTGGTTGGGTTAACTCTATAATATGAGGATTTCTGTAGCTGAAAATCTCTAATCTGATTTGTGTAACTATTCTAGGTTGCTTTTGGAAGAAAAGTGATTTTCCACTATCTACGCCATAAAAGCATAACCTCATATGCTACTCCTCCTTGTAAACCAAGAACACCAACAAAGCCAAAAATAAATCATGCACATGATAGAAAGAATAGGAAAAAACATAACAAAGTGTGGAAAAACTCAGAACTTCTTTCTGCATTTTGTTCACCTAATAGAACTATGACTTATATTAGATGCCAGCTATGCCTTATGATTGGTCTGAAAACTAAGGGCTTTTTAAAGATTCATGGAATAATGAATCAAATCCATCTGTTCTATTGTAAAGATGCATTAAAGAAAAAGCCAAACCTTCCTCTTTTAAATTTTATATTTTTATCACCTACATATGTGTCATATTAACATCTATTTTATTGCTAGAGATAAATACATAAAAAGATAGACTGTTTTAGTGGCCCATAACAGCAAAGACATGAATTACTACTAATGTGACTTATTATTCATGGTCCAAAATAAATTCGAAATTACTATATTCAAATCTCTACAGTTACTGTTCTTTTTAACCATCATCATATGAATTGCCTTTTATTGTTTGAGATCATTCATAGACCAATAACAATTTTATTATACCTATCCTCCCTTATGTAAAAATCATTTTATAGTAATTTTGAATTTCTTTACTCTCTCAATGAGTGTCATTAAATTAGATGAGACCACACACTGACTAAGGTGCTACTGGGCATAAACAGAATATCTGGCTCTAGCTCCAGATTTGCCTCATTTCTCTATGTATTTTTTGTTCACAAAGGTCATATTTTGTATCTTTTTATTTCGCTCCTACCCTGTTCCCACATGTACTTGCCTTCCTTGGACTCCAAGAGAAAGAGATTCAAGCTCAGAAAAATAATAGTGCATGTTTATAATAATGTCTCTGAAATAAAAACTTTCTAAACTGATGGGTTAAGACCAGGAATACTGATTTTTTTTTTTTTTCAGATGAAATTTGTTTCCCCTAATTTGTATACATTCCACTTCTTTTTTTCCCCCATAAGACTTAATTTGGTATGCCAAGGATCTGTGTGTCCATGGCACACCTGGAAGCAGCAGTGAATTAAGTGCTGGTTCTGGTTGGCAGCGCCCATACAAGGGGAACAAGCGGCCAAAGGCCCCATCTCTGCATTGCAAATGGCTCTTGCACACAAAATCAGCCACGTTCACACCAGAAAAAAGTCAGCTCAAACACACCCTTAAATGCACAACTCCAGACTCACAGGAAAGGCTCAGTTACACAAGGCAAAACTGTCACTGCAGGATGAAACTCTTGAGAACGTGAAGTTGCTTTGGGGTTCCTTTAGCTTAGTACCAGCAATATAACATAGTCTGGCTTAAAAAAATGTTAGCATTCTGCTTTTTCAATGTCACAAATGGAGATGGGGCACCTGGAACAGTTTTCTCATCTATATCTTAAAATTTTCTTTGCAAGTTTCTAATACTGAATTGATTAATCCAATTTGTTTGTCAAAGTGTGTCAGCTATAAAATGCCTTTGCCAAAATTAAACAGCATGTAGCCTTTGTTCCCCTGTCCATTCCTAGAGAAAAAAAAACTAAGTCTCACATTCAATACTAAAGTCATAGGGAAGCTGGGAAGTAACTTTTTTTATCTTGTCCCTTTCTTTCTTTTTCTTTAAAAAAAAAAATAATCATTGGCTTATGTCAGAAATTACCACAGAAAATACATAGCACATCAAGGGCTGTGGCAACATCATTTATAAACCAGAAGTCTAGATGAGAAAATAGCATTGCATTACCACCATTTATATATAAAAATGCTCATTAATAAGAAATCATGAAATATGCTTTTTGCAAATTCAGCTGATTACATTTGCATTAAAGAATGTGTATTAAAGGAATTCATGCTACAAAAAAAAGAAGGCAGTCACTAAACAGATTGGCAAAGTATTTTCAACTTATAGATAAGTCTGCTGATTTATATTTCTGGGAGGTTGAAAAATAATATCATCTATCATATTTAAATTCTTCAGCTGCTTTTCATATGAAACACCACATTATCCTCCCACAAAAGAACACTGAAAAACAGTACTCTGTGAAGGCTGATAGCAATAACTCACACAAATGTCAATGGTGTTTCTGCTCAGTGCTGCTCTGACTCACAAGACAGAGAAAAAATTCCAACGGCATTGAGCCATGAAAACTGAAACATTAGTAGTGAATGCAGAGATAAAAAACTAACAAGGTTTTCTGCAGGGTGACAGAAAGGTACAAACTCAGAATCTGCTGAAAGAGCTTCTCAAGTGATAAAACATCATATTCATAACAACACAATAACAATCCTACAGATAAGACAATCCTAAAGAAACAACTGTTTTCTATGTAACACAAAGATGCTGAACAAGAAAGGCTTGGGAACTTCATACACTAAAAATAATAAGCTGTAAGGTCAATGTGACATAGCAGCAAGATACTTTTAAGATCAACGGAATTAGAAATATCCATTTCATGTATTTTAGTTCATAGTTTTTAGTATCCTAAATTCAGATATTCAATGTGGTGACTACTGGTAGGTATACATTGTCTTTATTGGAGAGATTATTAAAAACATGCATTAAAGTTTACCCTTACCCTCTCCAGTAATGATATTGTGTGCAATGTAATGTTTATTTTGGGAGATAGTACCTTGAGTTTATATGGGGCTAGGCTGAAATATATGGGGTTGAGCTGGGTGGGATGAACACTGCCAAATTCATAACTCTCTGAGGAAAATCAGACAAACCCAGCAGACTGGGGGTTTGCCTATGTCAAATAAATGTTTATCATGAAAGAGTTTGGTGACAAATGATCCTTCAGTTTGCATTAATGCACATGAATATGGACCATTTCATGCTTTCCAATTGCACTCTGTTGAGCTCTGATGCTTACACTGAATTGATCACTTCTTTCTCTTTCAGTATAATTTCCACCTGCATTCATTGTACTGTAATTAGAGACAGGGACAAATACAATATAAATCATACCAATCCCACTGCATTAACATCATAATCATAATCATAACCATAGAAAAAAGGAAAGAGGAACGGCAATACTTGGAGAAATCATTTGATCTTTGTGCCTAGAAAGGCTCATTGGTGCTTAAATCATACTCTATATTGCTATTTTATTTAATTGAAGCTCTTAACATAACTCCACACTCTTTGAGTGACTCCTCCCACAGGCTGGTAAGGAATGTGTCAGTGTTTTGAACATGTTTTATTGTTTGCTGGGATTATTCAGTATTTGGAACTATCGTTTTGTATTGAAAACTTTTCTGGATAAAGAATTTGTCTCTTCTTTTCTCAAAGTATTGACAAAACTTTTACTGAAAACATTTTATTTAAACAAGAAGACAATGCCACTATAGCTCCCCATCATCAGCAAGTCTTCTTGTGTCTTTTTGATAGGTAATTAAGAACTAAATGTTATGCTCTTTGTAAGAGGAAGCCATTATCCTCATTCGGTATCATGTGGTCTTCTTCCCCACTGCCTGAAGCCTTTGTACAGTTTGTTTATGCATATCACACAGGCACTTTCAACTTCTCCCTTTAAACAGAAAACCTGAACAACTCACTGCTTTCATGATTGAGGACAATTATAAAGGCACTAGAAAGTAAATTAGATCGTATCTATTTAGGTCACAGATATAAAATAGATCAAAATAATTTAACCATTCCACTTTTAAAAACAAATAGCACTCAATTATTTGATGCTGCCTTCGTGACAAATTGCTGGACTAGTGATATTTTCTGATGAAATCTTTATTTTCATTTCCCAATCTGTTTAAAATCCTTACATGGGATAATCTCATTTAGCTCCAGTGAATTCATGATTCTCCACCAAACTGGGCCACAACTGGTAAAATTGCCTACAGTTGGAAGATCAAGGCTTATGAAAATGTCTACTAATTCAAAAATTTTATCAGGCTTCACAAAGCATATTGAGTTAGGATATAGTCTGGCTTTTGACAATATACACAACATAAAGAAGGAGCTTATTTATGTGCCCTACCTGTCATATCTAAGGGTGTTGAAAAGCCCTTCTTAGCACCCAGTAATGAGCAATGTTTATATGGCTATATATATGCTTATAATTTGCAGAAAAGACTACGTTCAGTCTTTTCTCATTTTAACCTATTTAAGGAGATTGTTGACCACCATTTGCTCAAACAGTAGGGCTCACATCCACAGAGTTTATTTCATCTGCTTTGATGGAAGAAGGAATTGGCCTCCGAGAATAAATAAAGATAAGTTTGTTCAAGGCCAATTCTGAAGAAAAATAGTTCCATAAAGGAAGATAGAATTTTGTCTCAATTTATTGAAAAATCCTGTAATGCAGACTGTAAACATGAAACACCTGGAGCAAAGAGGTAGAGTTTTCTACACTAAGATTTCACTTCAGTTACATGAGACAAATGCAGGACAACATGAGGTTCAACAAGGTCAAGCGCAACATCCTACACCTGGGTTGGGGCAATCCATGGTTTCAATACAGGATGGGGGACGACATGATCAAGAGCAGCCTTGTGGAGGTGGACTTCAGGGTGCTGACTGATGAGAAGCTCAACATGAGCTGGCAATGTGTGCTCACAGCCCAGAAGGCCAACCATGTCCTGGGCGGCATCAATAGAAGCGTGGCCAGCAGGGCAAGGGAGGGGATTCTCCCCCTTTACTCCCCTCTTGTGAGACCTCACCTGGAGTATTGTGTTCAGTTCTGGAATCCCCAGCATAAGAAGGATATGGAACTGTTGGAACGGGTCCAGAGGAGGGCCACAAAGATGATCAGAGGGCTGGAGCACCTCTGCTATGAGGACAGGCTGAGAGCATTAGGCTTGTTCAGCCTGGAGAAGAGAAGGCTCGGGGGAGACCTCATAGTGGCCTTTCAGTATCTGGAGGGGCTACAGAAAAGCTGAGAAAGGACAAGTAGTGATCGGATGAGGGGGAATAGCTTTAAACTGGAAGGGGGAAAATTTAAATTAAGCATTAGGAAGAAATTATTATAATGTGGGTGGTGAGACACTGGCACAGGTTGCCCAGGGAAGCTGTGGATGCCCTCTCCCTGGAAGTGTTCAAGGCCAGATTGGAAGGGGCCTTGAGAAGCCTGCTCTGGTGGTAGGTTTCCCTGCCCGTGGCAGGGGGTGTTGGAACTAGGTGATTTTTAAGGTCCCTTCCAACCCACACCATTCTATGATTATGTCATTCTGTGAAAATATGAACCAACAAAAATCCATACTACCAGCAGAATGAGATAGAAAAAAAAAAACGAATGCAACAATTGTCTGACAATTGAGATACTCCTTCATTTCACGTCTATGGAAAACTCTTTGAATTTACATCCCACAATTCATACCCAACCATCTGTGAGTATTCAGAGCTGCAATTAAATATGCTACTTTACCAAATCAAATAATAAATATGATGATAAAAGCAATTAATACTATCCATACAGACAACCGTGCATATGAATTAGGTTTACTCACTGGCACTATTATTCTTAAAACATTGCTGTAGTTGTCTTGATTTATATAAATTTTTTTTTACTTTAATATCCTGCCTAATACTACCAATAAAGAAGTCAGCCACTGACGTGCCTATTTGTACTGGAACATATAAATAAGGGGTTTCTCCTTATCCTTATCTTTTTTGTTTTGTTTTTCTTTGAATGTTCTGTGAGATGGGTACTTATGCTGAAAAAGGCATGTGCACTCTTGTAATTTGTAGGGACAGAGAAAGTCTTGCTAGCAGCTGACAAAGACCCAAAAGAGAAGTTCATTATACACTGTAGATGGAGATGTCCCTTATGGTATGATACAGTTTATGGGATGAAGACAGCCAATTATATAGTTTAAGCTGATACGGTTATGTCAGTTCTTCAAATGTGATGAATTTTTTTTATTCCTACTGACAAGGTAGTTAACAATTTTAGAGAACTCTTTTTTTTCCTTCATTCCAACAGCAATTGGTGCTTTCTCTTTCCTCAGTGTTGTATGCTCAGTTGTTTATCTACTGTTAATGTTAAATTAACAAAAAGAAGGTGCCAGCTGAAACAAAGCATACAATGTTTGATATTCAGCATTGCAAGTAGGGAATTATCTCAGTAGGGTGGTGTTGAAACATGACATTTTAGATGCAACCGTAAGAACAAGCTGACAAACTGCATAAGTCCTACATATGAGAACACAAATAGACTGAAAAAATGTTATTTTTATATATGTATGTATATATACACACACAGGAGAGAGACCTTATTCACAATATTTATCATAGATCTGGAAATAATTATTTTATAAATCTATAGTACTCACTGAAAATAGTGCTAGATTTCTTCCTATGTATTCTTATAAAGATAAAAATTCTAGGGTTTTACGAGGCACACTGCACATTAGTCCCTCTCACTTACATGTACATTGCAACTTCTCATGCCAGAAACCTTTGGTAAAGATACTTTTTTCTATAGGCATGCTCTGATTTTTGAATCCTTATACAATCTGTCAAAACAGAACCACTTTCCATAAGAACACAGTGGCGACTTCTGGCACCTGAGATTTGTGACCTCTGACTACCAAGCAGCTTCAGTGACACGCTGACATGACTGGGGCTCCATTTCACAGCAAGTTCCAGCAGGCTACTTCCAAGCAGTTTAATGCTGAAGACGTTTGCAGAAGTGTGGTGTTTTTTTTCCTTCTCTTTGAAATGACAAAAAGGCTTCTCACTTTCACCTCTTTTGAAAGCGGATGGCATGCATTTGGCTGACTACCTTTTAAAAACTTGAGATAGTAGATTCATACATTACAGAAATCAGAACAGACAAAACAAAAGACAATAGCTTAATTTTTATTTAATTTTCAGAGGGTAGTATAAATGGAAAGACTCAGTTGAGGATGTGATTTCATATATTGAGTCTGATGAGTGGAAATTAAAAGCAACAGGAACATATTTCAGAAGACGAGATATGCAGAAAGCAAGGGATTGTGCAGAGGAGTGGAAAGCAAGTGGATGTTTTAGACTGGCAGTTGTATAATGGATATATAATATAAGAAGGTGCCTAAGTACTACTAAGGCAGCAGTCTCGAAGGATAAGACAAGGAGAACTCATGAGGAAACACTTGGGGACATAATAATGGAGTTAGGTTAGAAGGAGGTTATCTCACATTGTCAATCAAGGAAAAGTGAATGAACTGAAAACAGGAACAAAAGCATGCCAGGCCAGTAATAACAGCTTCAAGATAAAGAGCCGAGCTTTTATGATCATAAATGTTCATTTTGTGGGAAACTTTCCAACTATGCCAGTCCATAGGCATCTCCTATCTAGAATCTAGTGCTACAAATGATGCATTGCTGCAGAGAACGTGTTCAGAGACTGTACGCAATTTTAGATTAAAGACCTTTTGTACTATAAGAAAAGGATTGCATCTGCCTTGTATACTAGAAGCTGCAATTATGCAGATAGCACAATTCAATCCATTATCCTTAGAGCTCTGCATACAGAGTTTGGAATATAGAGTTTCTCTGTGAAGATCAATGTGATAGCGAGTTATCACCTGATATACTGCACAGAACATCACATTGCACAGTAGAGCTCCTGTGTGTTTCATACAGCAAACAGTATACTTTATTCTTTAAAATATCCTTGAAAATGCATATTGCTGTTGCAAAGTGCTGCTCAGAAATTCACAGACATGTTTTTTCTTGGACAGTTCTTTAAAATGTGTAAATTCAGGGCAAATATTAATGGATGCTGTGCCTCCTCTAAGTCTAGTCTGCAGGAAAAGGACTCTGTGACTCACAGAAGACCTCAACAGAATGTTACACAAATGAGTTCTTAAGAAAACAAACACTCAGATGAATGGGGGGGGGGGGGAAACAAACACATTTTAAGAGTGATAATTCTAGGCTTGCATTGCACCTGGAATTAAAGATGAGATTGCTTTAATAATTTTTTTTTTAAATAAAATCTCGATCTAAGTTAAGGGTTTCATATTCAAATCCTCGTTTCAACTCAAAACTCATTTTAAAATTTCAACTCAAACCTAGTCTTGCTCTCCAAACACGTTTTGTGTTAAAAGATAGCAACTGGATTCAGCAGTTCAAAGGCAGTGTTTTGTTGCAGAGGCATGGCTATCGGGGAAAGGGTTTTCAGAAGAAAAATAATGGACTGGAATGAAGCCCTAAGACACTGCCCTGGCAGCTTGATTAGCCATGAGATCTTGAGCAGTAATCAACTGCTGCTTTGTAACGATTCCTATTAGTTCCCTGTTCAGGTTCCACCTTCAATCAAAAATAACAGGATGCAGATTTAGCTGTTACTTTGTATACGTAACTATAATTGTACAAAACACTATTTCCTTTTACCTGGTTTAATTATATTAGAAGATTAATGTTATATGCTATTTTCAATTCTGTGTAGCTTTATGCATGAGCAGAAATATATCAATCCGTGAATTAAGCAAATGTATGAACATCTAATTGAATAATTTAGCGGGGTAAAAGAGCCAAGACAGAGAAAGAGGGGTTCTTTCATAAATAGTATTTTCACTGTTGCAGAATTTATATCTTCTAACTGAGTTAAGAGCTAAATTTATCCAACCAGGATGATCTTACTCCAAAATAAAGGAGGTAAACCATTAGTAAAACATGATCAGGAGTATTGTAGCTTGAGTTTGGCAACTGGAAGTAAATGCCATCTGAGCTGGGGATCCAAAAAAGAGCTGCATTTGCAAATTTATTTTGTCTGGAACTGAGGAGGTAGACATTTCTGGGGCATTAGAAACACCCAAAAATGGCTTGGGAAAAGTGAAAACTGACTGTTCCCTAGAAAAATGTATCTTTAGCATAGAGGACAAATTTCTAGCAAATATTTTTCTTGTTTATTTGTCCAAATGTCTGGTAGGTCTTACTGCTGTTGTCCTAAATGCTTCATCTTTTTTTTCTGCTCTTTACTTCTCCAGAAACGCATTATCTTTCAAACTTACAGCTTCAAGTGAATTTAGGGATGCTCCAGGTTTTTAGTGCTTCTACACTAAAGAAAGCTACAATTGCTTCTTATTTCCCAGCTTCCCAGCCTCAGATGTACTTTAACTGCTAAGGTGTATAAAAAGATTTTAAATATGAAATCAAACTAGCAACTACTTCCCATCATCACTAATGTATCTTCCCTATTAGAAGTTACTAAAAGTGGAACCTATACAGAAAAGGAAAACACACACTTATGATTTCAAACACCAGGTCAGTGCTGCTTCTGAATGTCATCTGGAAAATGTGAAGGGCATGTGCTGCACTAGGGACATGTTGCTGGACAAAGATTACAGCAAGAGATGAAGTAAGTGTGCCAGAATCTGCTAACCTATATCACTAAGGCACCAACAGACTATTTCTAAAGAAAATTAACATGGCTTAATAAACCATCTGCTTAATGGGAAGACTAGATGGAGTCTTTCACCATTTAAAACGAAACATTATAAGCAAGGTGAAAGAGCAGGCAAACTGCTGGCAGCAAATCAAAATCTGTAAGAGCTACAAATAAGCAATTTATTAAACACCATTTACAACTAGATAGAAAAAGCCAATGAATTCCACAGAATTATGGAGATAACCATATACCTAATTATAATGTTCATATTTACAATTATCTCAGGCATCAACTAAAAAATTATCTTTCTAAGTTAATGAAATACTGAAAACATGAAAACGAGAGACTTGTTTTCTTGTAAGAAATAAGCAGGTCATTAAGTAATTAAACATAGACACTGGTTTGACTGTGGGGTTTTGTAAACTGTTCTGTCATCATCCAATTCTGCTACAAAAAGCATAATTTCTGGAAGAAGAGGAGAAAACACATCTGCAGACTACTTAATGGAGAAGGTCATAATACTTACAAACAGAATCCATCTCCTTAGCTGAAAAAAAAAGCACCAAAATACTGAGCATGTAGAAGGACAATGTACTCATTGCACTGGGTGTAGCAAGCCCAGAGGTTCACAGGGTGACTGTGTGCATACACACCACATACACATGTGCAATACATAAAGGTTTAAAGGTTTTGCAGTTCAACCTACTGTTGCATTACAGCTCTTTACAGAGAGAAGGGGACTGGCAGAGCAGGATGGAGTTTTAATTAACAGCATAATATAATATTGGTCCAGGTTTCAGTCTCTGAGATTCAACATCTGTAAAAAAATCTGCCTTAGGCAATACTTTTGAATCCATAGAAAAAAAAGCTTTGTGATTCCTTTTAACTTATGACTTGAACTCCAGGTGTCCACCAAGCCGCCCTATCGCTCCTTGACAGGACATGAAGGAGGAGAAAATAAGATGGAACAACCACTCCCCCATGGGTCAAGATAAATGCAGTTTAATAAAACAAAAGCAAAGATTGCACATGGAAGCAAAGGAAAACAAAATATTTGCTCTCTACTTCCCATCAGCAAGCTATGTTCAAACACTTCATGGGAAGTATGGCTTCAGTATGCATAGTTGTTGCTCCGGAAGACAAATGTTGTAATCATGAGTACCCGCCCCACTCTACCTCCTTTTTTTTTAGCCTTTATTGCTGGGAACATGTCTTACAGGGTGGAACAGCTTTTTGGTCAGTTTGGGTCAGCTGTCCTGGCTATGTCCCTCCCAAGATCTTGCCCACCCTCAGCCTACTGGCGAGGATGGAGTGTTGGAGGGACAGCCTTGATGCTGTGCAAGTGCAGCTCAGCAGTAGCCAAAACCCTGGTGAATTATCAACACCTTTCTAACTACCAACACAAAACACAGCACTATGAGGGCTGCTACGGGAGATTTAACTCCATCTCAGTCAGACTCACTACAGTCTTTTAGAACACATTCATAGATTTGTCCTAAGCCATTTATCTCTCATGTGCAAAGATAGAAAAAAAAGCTAAATTAATATCACTTTCCACTTCTTTTAAAAAAATATCAAGCAGGATGTTTTTATTTGCATATAGTGTTGACTTCTCTCTTTGTCCTCAATATATTCACTGAATTTGATCTAACTTCATGAACAGAATATCTGCTTAACTTGTTCACTGATGCTTTGTCAAGTTCTACTTCTTACACGACTTTTACATTAAGTTGGATCACTTACTGAGAAAGTCGCATGCTTCTTGTCATTTCCTGATCCTTCACCCCCCAACTAAATTCCCACTTGTGTCAAGATGCTGAGTTGCAGCACTTTAGCTGCTATTATGTGAACTATTTGCTAGGTATTTTTTATGATGACTTTTATAAATTCAGCCCATTTTTCCTGAACTGTTGTGCATTAGAGGTTACACATGCTTTGTTTACTTTCATTCTTCTGAAAGCATATTTATTTATTAATTATTATTTACTACTTTATTATTATTATTTTGTTTATTTAGTTTGCATGATGCATGATTAATTCTTAATGTTAAATATCTATACAAAAAATTGTCCACAAGTTCCTACTACTGCAAATGAGGAAGTTTTCAAGGAACACCAGTCAAAATAAGGACTGAGTATTTGTTACCATCACATCTCTGCCTGCAGATAGTTGAATTATCTGAATGAAATTAAATAAAAGTTTATGCAAAAGTATTGTAATTATCAGTTGCTTATTTGATTTTAAAGGTCAACAAGGGACTTTAATTTCATGTGTCCCTTGATATATAAACAATGAAGATTTGCTGTTTGCTTGATGGATATGATGTGATGCAATTTAGTTACGACTTGTTCTCATATAGAAGAGCACTTAAAAAACAGCCTTAATTTGAAGCATTTCAGCAACTGTCATTGACTCCAGTATGACTTCTTATGTGCTTAAAAATACATGAATTGCAAAATTTTGCTGTTTTTCTTCTTCACAGAAAACCAAACCAAAATGTATGCTTTTCCCAAAACTGCATTAACTGGTTTCAAAGTTTGGAACTCCTATTATTGCTTCTCCTTGACAGAGAAAAAGAAGATCAGAAAAAGGTACAGAAAACCTACAGCTTGCATAAGAGTTATCACTGTGCTGAAGCACAGTTATGCCATATTGAGTTCAGTTCTTCCTAAATTAAACTTTTGACAGTGACAGCTCATAAAGAAGGCAAATTCCTTTGATTCCTCTGTAATACAGGAAAAGAAACCTGCAATTCCCTGTCCTTCATATTGATAATTCTTTAAGCTATTTGTATAAATTGACATTTGACTGAATTCCACATTAGATAACTTAGCTGAAAAACAGAGGCAAACCAAAAGCACTAAAACTCTTTGTTAGCATTTGCTTGTATAATAAAACAGTTACTTATGCCAGAACAGTTCACCTATGGCTTTTCCCATTCCCTGTATATTTATGGGCCAGTGTGTAGGTTATGTAGGAACATTTTCATGTCCTATTCATGAGAGAAGAATATACTGTAGCAATTTCTGTATCTAATGATTGCAGTAGGTGTACCATTATTATGTCCTCAGTTTCCAAGCCTCCCTCTAGCATTTTTAAAAGTTGCTGTTGCTAGTAACCAAAACTCTCTTATGCATTAGTGGAAAGGAACTATAAGAAGTCATGATAGATTTTTTTAATGCTGCTACAAAGTGAAAGAAACCTCAAAGAAAAACAGTGAAAGATGAGAATCAAATCTCCATTAATAGCCAAATAACTTTTGTCATAAAGATAGTGGAAGTCTGCCAAAAACAATGGGGTCCCTTGCTCACAAAGCTTATTTTATTTTTAAGGGAGTTTAATTAAAAATTGTCTGACACCCTCTGCTCTGAGCACAGCTTTGACTTGTTTCTTCTTCAGTGGCATAGCATTCATTTATTGCGTAACTTTTTAGAGCAGATTAGCTCCAAATGACATGGCAAAATCCATTATTCTAGTGTTCTTGGAGAGAGAGACACAGAAATTTCAGACCAAAGCTCTTTCCATGGTGATTTTGTTACCCTTTCAAAACTAGGAGCACTAGCTCACATAGACTGCTAAACTAAGCTAAGCTACTTCCTTAAAACAGGTTGGGGAAACAAAAAACTATTCTCCACAGTTGAAATGGTCATTATTGAACATAGAAATGCCTTACCTAACATTTTGTTCAGTATCCTCACTACTATCTGTTTGGACAATAGCTTGAAGATTTATATCTTAAAGAGCTCTTGCCAGTTTCCTTATTCCCTTGTTAAGCACAACCCTTGCCATTATTTAAAGATGCACCAAATAAATAAACATTAGAAAAAATAAAACAACATAAAATCAACTTCTCAATGAACAATATTTGAGGAAAGGCAGAATATGCATTTGCAGTGAAAGAAAACTATTAAATGCATTAAAGATGATATAGGTTCATGAGCAGTTTCACTGACCAGGACCATTATGGCAAATAAAATTGATTCCAAACATCAAAGAAAAGGCAAACATATTACTTGCTACTGTACCACTGAAGAGTCACTGGAGCATATGAAACTTTAGTGTAACAGATAAAGAGTAGCACACTACCATGCTTAGTATGTCATATTTTCTCCTTCCTTATATATTAAAAATATATTTGTCAGAGTTGCCAATGACTTGATAAAAATATAGTTTCACTTTTCCCTATCATTTTGTGACAAAGATGCAAGCAAAAACGGGACAAATTTCTTAGCTAATATACAGAAATATTTAAACTATAACTCTGTCACGTTAATTCACTCCTTCCCATATTCTCCCAATCCCTCCACAATCCATAGCTTTTCTGAGCCTGTCAAATCATCCTTTCATCCTCTAAAGTATTCTGGAACAATATCTTCTGATGACAGTGACATTTAATGATGACAGTAAAGCTGATAAACTGATTATTGAGTTGCTATAATTTCCTGTTCTCCTCTCCCACTTCTATAAAGGTGGAATAAAGAAAGTCTAGTACCTGCACTGCATTAAGTAGTCCTTTAAGCCTTCCCTGTAATATTAGTCTCAGTAAAACTAAGCCATCTGTAGCCTGAAGAAAATTTACGCTTCCGTGAACTGTTGTTCCTTGTCCATATATGAAAGTATAAAAGTACACTCATGTTTACATTATGTCAAGGAAAACATTGAGCTGCTAATACTGTACTTCATCAGGAAGAGATTTCAAGCCGAATGTGTTATTTATAATGTGCACCTCTGCTATCTTTGTTGTCAAGGAAGAGACCAATTAAGAGCTGGAACTTTGGATAGGATAGGATAGGATAGGATAGGATAGGATAGGATAGGATAGGATAGGATAGGATAGGATAGGATAGGATAGGATAGGATAGGATAGGATAGGATAGGATAGGATAGGATAGGGTAGGGTAGGGTAGGGTAGGGTAGGATAGGATAGGGTAGGGTAGGGTAGGGTAGGATAGGGTAGGGTAGGATAGGATAGGATAGGATAGGATAGGATAGGATAGGATAGGATAGGATAGGATAGGATAGGATAGGATAGGATAGGATAGGATAGGATAGGATAGGATAGGATAGGATAGGGTAGGGTAGGATAGGGTAGGGTAGGGTAGGATAGGATAGGATAGGATAGGGTAGGATAGGATAGGATAGGATAGGATAGGATAGGATAGGATAGGATAGGATAGGATAGGATAGGATAGGATAGGATAGGATAGGATAGGGTAGGATAGGATAGGGTAGGGTAGGATAGGGTAGGGTAGGATAGGATAGGATAGGATAGGATAGGATAGGATAGGATAGGATAGGATAGGATAGGATAGGATAGGATAGGATAGGATAGGGTAGGATAGGGTAGGATAGGATAGGATAGGATAGGGTAGGGTAGGATAGGGTAGGATAGGGTAGGATAGGATAGGATAGGATAGGATAGGATAGGATAGGATAGGATAGGATAGGATAGGATAGGATAGGATAGGATAGGATAGGGTAGGGTAGGATAGGGTAGGATAGGATAGGATAGGATAGGATAGGATAGGATAGGATAGGATAGGATAGGATAGGATAGGATAGGATAGGATAGGATAGGATAGGGTAGGATAGGATAGGATAGGATAGGATAGGATAGGGTAGGATAGGATAGGGTAGGATAGGATAGGGTAGGATAGGATAGGGTAGGATAGGATAGGGTAGGATAGGGTAGGATAGGATAGGATAGGGTAGGATAGGATAGGATAGGATAGGATAGGGTAGGATAGGATAGGGTAGGATAGGATAGGGTAGGATAGGATAGGGTAGGGTAGGGTAGGATAGGATAGGATAGGACAGGATAGGACAGGACAGGACAGGACAGGACAGGACAGGACAGGACAGGATAGGACAGGGTAGGGTAGGATAGGACAGGATAGGATAGGATAGGATAGGATAGGATAGGATAGGATAGGATAGGATAGGATAGGATAGGATAGGATAGGATAGGGTAGGATAGGATAGGGTAGGGTAGGGTAGGATAGGGTAGGATAGGACAGGACAGGATAGGATAGGATAGGATAGGACAGGACAGGACAGGACAGGATAGGACAGGATAGGATAGGATAGGATAGGATAGGATAGGATAGGATAGGATAGGATAGGATAGGATAGGATAGGATAGGATAGGGTAGGGTAGGATAGGGTAGGATAGGATAGGGTAGGATAGGATAGGATAGGATAGGATAGGATAGGATAGGATAGGATAGGATAGGATAGGATAGGATAGGGTAGGGTAGGATAGGATAGGATAGGGTAGGGTAGGGTAGGGTAGGATAGGATAGGATAGGATAGGATAGGATAGGATAGGATAGGATAGGATAGGATAGGATAGGATAGGATAGGATAGGATAGGATAGGATAGGATAGGATAGGATAGGGTAGGGTAGGATAGGGTAGGGTAGGATAGGATAGGATAGGATAGGATAGGATAGGGTAGGATAGGGTAGGATAGGATAGGGTAGGATAGGATAGGATAGGATAGGGTAGGGTAGGGTAGGGTAGGATAGGATAGGATAGGATAGGATAGGATAGGATAGGATAGGATAGGGTAGGGTAGGATAGGATAGGATAGGATAGGGTAGGATAGGGTAGGATAGGATAGGGTAGGGTAGGGTAGGATAGGATAGGATAGGATAGGATAGGATAGGATAGGATAGGATAGGATAGGATAGGATAGGATAGGATAGGATAGGATAGGATAGGATAGGATAGGATAGGATAGGGTAGGATAGGATAGGGTAGGATAGGATAGGGTAGTCTGGGAGAAACCACTTATGCTTTGGCTAAACTAACTTTCTTCCTTCGTAGAGCATGGAGAAGGAAGGTGAGAAAAATCCACAGCACTCTTTGACGTCATTCTCTGGTGTATGAGAAGATGGTGTTTCTCAGGAGCAATTCTAGAAGCCTGACTCCATGGCCTTCTCAGTCGATGTGTATCTGTGCTTTCTAATGAGAGCACATCAGTATCTATCAGCTACTAGTCCAGTCCATGAGTTTAAATAAAGTCTCCTACACCTGCCCATGGTAAGAATCCTAATTAGTATGAGGTCTCTGTATAATGAGATGTCAGTTATGGACTCGTGAAAGTTAAAAGTATACGTGTTCTCTTCTGCGGAAGCAGATCAAGACCTCTATTAGAAAAGAAGGTCCTATTTTCAGGTTTGACATCTTTAACTCATTTCTGTAGCATTAGTGACTTCAATGGAACAAGATAAAGCTAAACATAATTCGGGATCATCAATCTGGTTCTTATTTAATAAGTTTCAGAGATGTTCTACCTATATGCTCTACCAGTCCCTCTGTTTAAAATGCTATAAAATGATATGATGTCATCTTGACCAATTTTGCACTTAGGAAAAGATAATGGATGTTCCACTTCTTTCTTGGTAGAACAAAACAGGAAAAAGAACATGTAATTCCACTGGCAAATGTGAATCATCATGATGTGGCCATCTGAATGAGCATCAAACAGTCAAAATTGCAAATAGCTTTTAACATAAACTCCAGGCTTTGCAAAAAATGGAGACAATATTCCATTCTTGTAGTATTCTCTCCTGCACGCTGTGTCCTAACATCTCACTTCAGCTTTCTGGAATTTGTCTCCAACTTTCATATTTCCCTTTTTCTAATAAAAGTATCAATGCTGATAAATTTTTTCCCCAAGGCTTTCTTCTCCTGGCAAATAATAGAAAAGGAACACATTCTGTTTCTTAAAACTTGGATCTGTGTGTCAGAAAACCCCCATATCTCTAAGGTCTATTTCCCTGTTCATACAAAATATAAATGATCCTGCCATGCAAGATGATGTAAATATACAAACACGAGCAAAACAAGAAATGACTTTTCACAACTGCTTTTACACTTGTGTGAAAAGACAAAAATCTTGCTCCTTTTTTATTTTACATCATTTCTCCTCAAGTCCCTTCTTCACTTCCTTCTGCATATGCACAATTTTTCAGCAGTTTTTAGTATTCTATGTTTCATACCATACACAGAGAATTTTGCTTTCTGAGAATTATGCTGTTCCTTGACTGAATCAGACTTTTCTAATGACTAGAAGATCATCCATTAATTCTTGTAAATATGTTTTCTACGTACTTTATATCCTCCAACCAAAGCAAACTGACTCTGAATGAGAGTTGTCCAAATAACATTCTCAAATGTACTGCCAGACATATCATTTTACTGTAAAAAAAAAGGCTGCCATCTTGCATCTACTTTGTGAAAAGTGACTAAAATCAAAACAAAGTTCTGGTTTATTGCACCTTTTTTTCATTAACTTTTCAGAGCATTCATTCACAGCATCAGACACTAGATTAAGGCCTCAAAATTTATCTCTAGTCAATCCAACCAATTTTTAACAGCATTTCAATGAAATGAAAACTGACATAGCACACACTGAGTCTAAGAATTCAGCTAAATTATAATCTACTAACATTTTTTTCCACAACTAATGCCCAATTCTTCAAAAGTGTTTGAAGAGGTGAAAGCATCCTGAAAAGGGTAGATCTATCATTTTTGTTTAGAGAACAAATAGAGAAGCTAACACAAAAAGAGTCAGATTCCCCTTCCAGCTGCCATTTCCTACACGCCCTTGCCAGCCAAATGTTGTCAAAAGTGTAAAGTGACAGAATATCCAGGCTTTCTGAAGCTGAAGTGCCAGAATCTGAGAATGGCTGGGGAAGAAAAGGTAGATGAATCTCTTTTTCATACATGTGCATGCACACCGTTTAGCTGCTGTCCAATGAATCAAAGTATACAGATCACTACTCTAGTAATCTCAGATGACTGAGCTCACAGATAAGAATACGAGTAGCCTTTTCCATGCCCACCTCAATCCAGTATTACTCAGCATCATTCAGTTCAAAGCTCTTCTACTAACTCTTGCAGAAAATTGGTAACCTAAGCGTTAAACGATTATACTTCCATAAACAGTTGACTGCATTAATCTTAATCTTAATTACTGAAAAAAAATTCAAACCCAACCCACTCTAAATACAAAGAATTGCAAGTAAAAAATCAGCATAGAGAGGGCGTCTTGTCTTTCGTGAATATTCAGCTAGCACTTTCTTCAAGCAAACAGCACAGTAGGAGAATGGGTGCTTCAGAAAGTTCTGTGTAGGTTTTTCAGCACAAATAAACTTGAATATCAGAAAGAACAGCAAAAAAGATTAAAAGTATATGTTTTAATGTAGTAAAACATTTCCCTATATGTAGTTTTGCATTTTATTTCTGAATTGAAAATTTTACTTCTATCTCAAAGTCTAACATAAAAGCTGGGCAGAACTGCCACAAAGATGACCCGATAAACATATTGACAAAGAAGGACATCTCCTCAGTCAGGAGCCCCAAGACATCCCTGATCAGGTCCTGCTGAAGCATTCTTGATGAGGGGTAGTTGGCAGGATAAAGAAACCTTGATGGGTGCAGGACAAAGAAAGAGCAATAAGAATCTGACCTTCCTGGAAAACAGGAGTCAGAAACAATTATTCTGGGAACTGAAGT
Organism: Tapera naevia; assembly: GCA_033556795.1. Lineage (NCBI taxonomy): Eukaryota > Metazoa > Chordata > Aves > Cuculiformes > Neomorphidae > Tapera > Tapera naevia. The sequence goes on along the minus strand of JAUMJJ010000034.1, from coordinate 9,751,545 downwards.
CCTACACCCAATTACATCGAAAGGTACAAAAAGTGAATGGTTGCTTATGAGAAATTAGCTTGCCTGCACAAGCTTCCCTCCCAGACAGCCTGGCCCCTGGCTGGGGACATTTGGCTGACTCTGTAGTCCATGTCATGGCTCATCTTTGAAGTGAGACCTTCCTGTCATTGATCAGTGCCACAGTTAGGAGCGGTTGAGTGAATGCAGTACTGGTAATGCTTCATTTAATGTACTTATGGGCACACATACAGGTAAAAGTTCATAAGTACATACTTGCATCATGAGTTGTAATTACTTCTAATATACATATATTTGCTCTCCTAGTTGTAATTTTGTAGTTACTTGTACTGTGTGTATATATATACTTACTAATATTGGCTTGGTAGTAATATGTAATAAGGGAATTCTCAGAAACTCAGACTCCTATGTCCTCGTATACTGCAGAATCCTGACACCCCACCATCACGTTTGTGGGTTGGATAACCCTCAGAGGCCATGTCTGTGACCACTACAGAGCTGACAAACTATCCATCAAAAATTAGGCATCCCTGTATCTCTTTATAAACAGAGACAACATTTGAGGCTCATAATGACTGTCAGTGTCCTCTTCTGTAAATATCAACAGAATGTTTGGACTAAGCATTTCACTTCGACCAGGGGGAATCTTCTCTTAACTTCACTGTCAAACCTTTAGCTACATCTTTGAAAATCTGTAACATCATATCCCTATAAAAAGCCCAATTATCATAATTTTCCTCAAGATAAACTGTGAGAAGCTCTGAATTTAAAAATACACAACTTTTGTAAAGATGAAAATCTTCAAATCATTATGAAAAAAGAAAATTAGATAAGTGAATAAATACATCTACTGAAAAAGCAGACTATCTAATACAAATAGTCATTATGTCCTGAAAATGTGTTTGTGTGAAGATGATTATAAAACATGTCACTCACGCTTTTATTACTCAATACAAAACCAGACATGGCATAATAATTACCATTACTACTGACTGTTTGAACTGCTTTTACTCTATGCTGACTGTATTTAAAATAATCCTGCCTCCAAGAATCTCTTCCCTCAGAAGTGAAAATAACTATTACTTCTGTGTACAGTTACTTATCCTCTCATATCTTTTTATTAACTTACTGTCTTTTCTCCATCAAGGTCCTGAGCAGGAGTTTCAGTTCTCCTGTCACCTCCAACATAATGGTGGTTCTGTCCCTCAGCCAAGCTCCCTCTCTTGTATCCTGTTTAAAACACTCTTTATCCATATTACCTTTTAAGCCTGGAGCTTCCTATTATATTTTACACTTCCTTGATTTTCTCCTTTTTGAGGCTTCTCTCACGGTGTCTGTATTCTAAGGGCAGCAGCAAATCCATTACATCTTCCTATTTCTCTCAGCATCCCAAGCTCCTGCTCTTCAAAAGTTTGTGTTATACACACTTGGAAGGCTCCTAATTGTCTAACAAAACAATACTCATTCATGAAGACATCTGCCATAAACACATGTTGAGTGTTTTGGTAGTGTGTTTGACACTGCAGTATGTCACCTATTATACTTAGGCTGGAATAAGGGTTGAGTCCTGGGATGACAGATTTGATTCAGGGCAATGACTGGCCTGTGATTAATCTTCTGTGTATGTTCATTATTGCCTTCTGATGAATTTGATATAGGGCACAAACGGAAGACACGTCAGGAAATTAGAGATAAGAGAGTGTAGGTCTTTAGTAGAAACTAGAAAACTTTTGTTCCCTGAAGCCCAAAGTAATCATTCTGTATGTATTTAAACCCACATCTAACTACTATATATCCCAGACTTCCTGCTATTCATTCAGTTAGCTTAAAATTCGGGAGTTTTCTTCACTCTTGGAAGTAATGTAAGATTCCCTGGTAAATGACCACGCATCGCAGCACAGCTCATGTCAGTCTTACGGGAGATCATCACAATGTAAATCCATTTAACTGTCCCTGTTTTTTTTTTTAGTTCCCCAAACACTTAGGAAAAACAATTATCTGCTTGCCAATGGAGGAACAGTATATTGATCATTTCTTGGGAAATCATTTAGGGAATAATGATGGTTACTGTAACTGGTTTTTATTCTCTATGAAGGCAAGGGAGAATTTAATTGGATGAACTGCCATAACGTTATGTTTCAAGTACATTAGAAAACTCTTATGTATGCAAACTAACTTTTTTTTTCCAAAGTACATAAGATATAGTAACACTTCTATACACCAAAATGCTCTGCAGAGCAAAGAGGAGTGGTCATGTGGGGAGAGGTAGAGAAGAAACAATTTATACAATGCTGACTAAGAAAAAGAGGAATTTGCATCTTATCCAAAGACTGCCTAGTTGGCAGGAAAAAGCTTCTAAAACAAGAGAAAAAAAGATGATGTGAGATAAGCAGTGATGCGGAGTATAAAAAGGAAAGTTCTATAATACAGAAAAATACCTTCATGGTTGGGAAAACTATGTTTGTACAAATGTCTGAGGACACAGACTTTTTTTAGCTGCATACAATTATTTCTACCATTGCTTCTGTATTCATGCCAGTTACAGTCAAGTATTTACTGCAGTTTCTTTCAATGCTGATAACATGCCAAAGATTAACTTTTAAAGTTAATTAAAGTCTTGCTGCTAAAAAATGTAATTTCTATAATTACTTGCAACTATTAGTAATAATTGCCTTTGTGCTGATTTGAAGATGTATATCTGACATGTTTTCAAAGGCAAACCTGAATTAAAATTTGACACAAAATACAGATATTACGGAAAAGACTTTTTTTTTAATCTAAGACTAAGAAATATTTTATTATATTTTCAATAACAGTTTCAAAATAAAACCATTAAAAACTTTAAGTAATTTATCTAATTAAGAATCATTTCTTTCTTTAGCTTGAAAAGAATTGAGTGCTTTGTAGATTTCAATGTGTGAAGATTTTTCCCAGACACAGTAATCATAAATTTTATTTTAACTTATTTTTCTGCATTCTTATTGGTCAGAAGTAAGCTTTGGCCATAAATTATGAACAAAATTGTTTGATTTGTATGGATGAAGCAACAGCAATTTTTAAAAAAATTATACATAATACTTCTTTGTAAATGTTTGGCTTCTTTAAATTCTTCTATTCATTTTCTGCAGTACAATACTGCCATATGGACAATTTGAAAACGAAGCTGTTGATAAACAAGAATCGATGCTCGATTATGATAATTCCGTTTCTAAAGAAAAGACTTGTAAAAATAAAACAAATGTGTAGTAAGTTCAGCCTATAAAGTAAGCACACTCTGAATTGTAAAGCTTTCCAAGAGTGAACTTTTTGTGGGCAGCTGTTCCTAAATGAGTAACCAATAAAATGTCAAATCATTTATTTGACAAAGCAAAACAAAAAAAAATTCTAGTATCTGCTAACTTGTGACGCTTTACCAGATCTTGTACACTTCCTGAAACTAACGTTACAACTACCATCCTTAATAAGAGGTATCCAAATATGACTCTTAACCATTTTTAGTCCAGATGCTATCTGACATAGATACACTTCTGTTTTCTACCAACAATGTTTGAAATGTTAAAAAATGATTCACTTTCTTGGTAAGGGTTTCCTTAGGGTGCCATTTTACCAGACCAGATGTGAGAGACAAACAAATGTTCAATTTTGCCTTCCAGCTGCAAGTAAATTCCCACTGAGTCAGTTTTTGTATTATATAAATGAAGCAGGTAGGTGTTAAATACAAAGAATAGCCCAGATGAACAATCTCCTTCTGTGGAAAGTTAGATTAATTGCAATTCAGCAAATTTATTCTGCCTATAACAAAGATAGGACGATTTAAGCTGACTGGGAAATACTGTATACGAATCATAATTTCCTTCCGCTATTGCTTTAAATTTATACAAAATATACACGCCGAATTCATTCATTCTAAATGATGACTCAGTACAACCTGATAATTCTTCTGCCCTGTCATTTAGGCAGTATTTCAAAGGCTTGCTTTGGAATGGTCTACACACAATAACACTTCATCTTAAACATATATTGAATTTCAAGGTACTTTGTTACCACTTCTTTGGTACAAACTATGCTGAAAACTTTATTTACATATGGAATGCTACCTTCATTGTACATCTTGAAAGAAGACAATGACATGTACTTCTCACGATATCCGAAGACAAAGCTTAGACTTGCCCCCTCCCTCCCAAAAAGGATTTTTCTTTAATGCATTGTGTTAATGATTCATTAAAGCGTAAATATTCTGACTTTACCTATATAGCTTAATTTAATCTGAAAAAAAAGGTACATCGAGGTTGTGCAAATTGATCCAGTCTCAAATTAATCCATTCAATGGATAGATTTAACGTTGCTCATGCAAAAAAAAAAAAAAAAAAGTAGCTGTGTGTGTCAATGCTGAGTTTATTTTAGTCCATGTTCTCTGCACCAATACGATAAAACTCCCAGGGGCCTACATATCACTTATATAGCACTGAAGGAGATAACAGGCAAAAAATTAGATGTCAACATTTTTTTAAAAATCAGAGAGTAATTTTTATAGAAAATATGGAGAGAAAAAAAGGAAAAAAGTAGAAACTTTGAAATAGGATTTCCTAAAAAAAAACATTTTATTCTTGCTTTTTATTACAATGAACAATAAGTAAAGCATCACTGTAATACAAACATTCTCTATTTTTCCTATCCATAAGACTGTGTACGTTTCACCAATAAGGTGTGGATGAAAAATGGAGTCGTTTTCAATTTCCTTTTAGGAACTGAACAAAAAAGATCCATATTTGCTGAGCTTCATAAATCAGAACAATTATACTGAAGTATAGCAGTCCTAGAGTACTTAATAGGGGCTACAGGAAAGATGAGGAGGAGTTCTTTATCAGGGAGTGTAGTGATAGTATGACGGGTAATGGTTTTAAGCTGACAGAAGGGAGATTCAGATTAGATATTAGGAAGAAATTTTTTACTGTGAGGGTGGTGAGACACTGGAATATGTTATCCAGAGAAGTCATGGCTCCATCACCCCTGGAGGTGTTCAAGGCCAGGTTGAATGAGGCTTTGAGCAACCTGATCTAATCGAACGAGTCCCTGCCCGTGGCAGGGGTGCTGGAACCAGATTCAAGGTTCTTTCCAACCTAAACCATTTTATGATTCTATGACTGTACTTAGGTTCCCAGAGAAGCATAGAAATTGCAACTTGAAGAGAACTGAAGAGACTGGGGGGTGATGCTGCTTTGTAGATACACCAAACTGGAAAAAATACAAATAATTTTCAACACTAGAGAAAACTTCAGTAACTGTTTTTTAAAGTTTATATTCTTTACACCCTTGTTTCCAACAAATTAAGTGTAAATGCCATTTAATTGCTCTTTTAATGCTAAACACACAGATCATTTTAAGCAATGACAGCAGGAAAATGAACACAGGGAAATGTGCAAGTCAAGCACTAAGTATGGCCAGTGGTTGCGGAGGAAAAGACAGGAGGTACCAGATGTGTAAACATAATTAATAAAATAAAACACAAAAAAAAAGCATGTACTTTTAGTTCTTTAAATCTCCCATCTGAGTTATTCTAAAATCAAGAGTAAACCTGTTTAGACAGAGGTGTTCCCATTCTGTTTGCACTCAAGCACATCCTTGGGTCAGCATGAAACATTTGTGAAATACAGCTGTACTAAACAGGAAGTCCATTCTGAGTCTTGTCAAGCATACGTACTCCTTAAAGGACTTAACATTATTCCTGCTTTTGAACTCATACTTAGAAGAAGTGCTAATACTCAGTAAATTCCATGTGTCAATTCTACTTAAAAGTAAGTAAGTAAATCAATCAAAAGTCAGTTAAAACTTGAAAGTCCACTATTACATTTATTCTATAATGGAAACCTCTGATGCTACATCTTTGCTACAGATGATGCTTGTCTTTGAGCTCCAGATACCTATCTGTTCAACTAGTCTCTTTTATTTCCATTGTCACTCAATGCAAAGCCTTTTACAGACTACACCATGCAACTTATTCTTAATGAGTCACAGTGCTGGAGCTAGGAACTTATTAAGCCAACATAAACATTTTTCTCCTGGGACAGAGTCAAATTTCATCATAGTACCTTGCATGGTGCTGTATTTTTGATTTGTGACCAGAACAGTGTTGATAACATAGAGATGTTTTAACTATTGCTGAGCAGTGCTTGCACAGAATCAAGGTGTTTTCTGCTCCTCACACTATCTTGCCAGCAAGTAGATTGAGGGTGGGCAAGAAGCTGGGAGGAGACACGGTCAGGACCACAACTGACCAAAGGGATATTCCTGACCATATGGCATCATGCTCAGCAATAAAAGCTGTGGGGAATGAGGAAGAAGTGAGCACGTTTTCAGTTATAGTGTTGGTCTTCCAAAGTATTTGTTATGTGTAATGAAGCCCTGCTACTGCATTACAATTTCTATGTGAAGATGAGTTGTTGGGCATCGACTTCAGAGTTATTCAGGTATACCCTAGAATGCAAGATGATCTGGGTTTCCACTTACGTTATCACCCATAGCCTAGGTCTTCTGAAGAACAGCTAATATTAAAATTTCCATTCCATACAGGTATGTTGACTTCCCAACTAAAAACTGCAAGGAGTTCTCTCTATCATATGATGAAAAAAACTGTCTGTAAGATACTCATTATTATACTCCAAAAAATCAAAATATGCATATATGCTACACAGCTAACAACAGAAAAAAAAAAGAGGATTCTTATTTATCAAGTAGGACTTAGGAGTCCTTGAGAAAGGAATAGGAAAGAAGTAAGGACAGAAAAAACTAATACGAGTGGTGACTGGATATGTTTCAGACAGTGAGTTAGTTATAGGGATATATTGTTAGCCTTATTCTCAGCAGAAAGAACAACTGGACTATGAAATGACTGCACTAATAAAATAGGATCTTAAAAGGTTGAAATGATAGCAGTTTAAAATTTAAATTATCTAGAGAAATAAAGCCTAGATTGCATCTATTTGAAGCAATAAGACCAGGAGGCACAATATGCTTGACTATCTATAATGTGGCTAAATTCAACATATACATCAAATTACAAGGGAATAGAAAGAAAGAGACAGAATATGTGAGATTTAAGGCAGAGAAAATTCTCAGCAATGGAAATCTGATTTAAAAAAGAAGTTAGGAAGAAGATATAAACTGTCAACGCTGGATACAATTAAAACCATACGGAAGTAAAAAGAATGAGGTAGAAAAGTAAGAATAAGTGAAACGGGAGGAATTGAGAATGATTAACTGAACATACAGATAGTATTGACACTGATTATAGGAACTGGAAAGCAAATAATAAATTGTTGCAATGCCACAACTCTGTGAAATTTGGCTGGAAAAGTATACTGACAAAAGGATTGAGAAGTCTTAGTGGAACTTACAAATATCGGTGAAGGAGGTTGAGTGAAAGATATACAAACAGAAATTAAATTAGAATCTCAGCATGGATGAGGAGGAATAAAAGAAGCCAGTCAAACAAAAATAGCACAGAAAATCAAGATAAATTGCAGGCAGGTATTTAAAATACACAGGATGTGAGCAGCTCAATGAAGAGACAGTGGTACCATTAAGGGACAAATGTGACAACGTGGTGACAGATGAAATCAAGTTGCTGAGAGGCTACATGAATTATCTGGCTATTTTTTAAACACCAAAAGCTGAAGATGATCCCTGAGAGAAAGACCTTTCTGATAGAGAAGTGTTTTACTTACTATTTTTATAACCACAGGGTAAAAGAACACTTGATAATGGGGCATGGAGTAAATATTTAATACCCTGGAATCAATTAAATAGTTCAGTGTGCTGGTAACCAAGATGTGAAAGATGCACTGAAACAATTAGAAGGGTACAAGCACATAAATTAATGAGGGAAAGAGGGAAACCTTTTGCAGATGATTTTGTCATTCACACAAAGCTGAATGAATTCCAGGAGACAGCAAATACGTGTAGATGTCCCCATAGGTAAAAATAAAAACCTAACAAGACGAAGGAATGATTCTGCCTGCAGCTGTAAGGACACACTAATAAGAGAAAATGTTTATATACAACAAACAGTGAAGTAAGGGCCAGCCAGCCCAGATTCATGAAAAGAGGATCATATCTGTCAAGACATGCTTGAGTTCCTCCAAGCACATTATTGAACTGGAAGGTAAAAATGTGAAGTAATGGATACAATTTGTCTGAAGTGGAAAACAGTCTCATAGTGTAAAATTCATATCTGCAGAGAGGTTTGATTGTGTCAGAGTGCCACAGCACAAAAAAAAATATTAAAATGAATTAAAGCCTATTTACAGACAAAAGAAGGATCTTAGTAAAAAGTAACACTAGAAATTGAAGAATATGAGGTTAACCTATAAGAAAGCTTAATCTTGGGTTTGCGTTTTTACTCCTTATATATGAGCAACTTGGGAGACGACATAATTTCCAAGCACAATGGAACAAAGGAAATCCCTTCAAGAAGTGGATGCAGTATCTTCATCAGCTAGACAGGATTAAGAGGTTAATTGGAAATATCTTCTTTAACTATCATAATATCCAGACAGGTCTCACAGAAAATGTGCAGCAAACTGAAATTTATAACTACTACAAGAAAAGAGTAAGTGACTTACGTAGGAACAACCAAAGCCCTCTTCAAAACCAGACGTAACTGGTACAAGGAATGGGATTGCTGTCTTTCTGCCAGTTCTAAACCAGCAAACAATCATAAGAATATATCCTCCAACTCTCAAACTCCAGCCCACACAAGTGTTACAGAGAACGTGGTCCTTGCTATGGAACTACTGTGGAAGTCAACAGAAACATTGCACTGAGGGTAGCTTGTTTTAAACATATCCAAGACACCTTTAAAGTAATTAGAACAAGTACCTGCAGTTACATAGCTGCTATTTTCCTTAATCAGAACTTGAGCTGCTCCCACTCCATTGATCCATATTAGTTATGAATATGGCAATTAAAGCCATGCTCATATATCAGAGACATGCACAGCCAAGGGCTATTGGGACTTCCCAGTCTATAAGCATGTTTTACTCTGGTCCACAAGTTTTAAATCACATTGTAATTCAACTTCATTTCAATTTTCAGTGCTTTATAGACAGGAGATAAAAAAAAAAGTAAAAAGTAACAGAAGAAAAAAACAAGAAGGCTGCAGAAGGTTCTTGATTTCCACTTCTCAGTCTTCAATGTTCCATGAAAGACTGGCTGAACTATTTGCAAGTAACTCTTGCTGATTGCTGTTAAGAAAATAAGATCAATTTTAAGAGCAGAGTAAAGCCTCAGATAATATACTAAAAGAAGTGATACTGCCCTGACAGTCACAAAGCCCGTAAGACCAGGTAAGCTACATCCTTTATTTCTTTATTACTGCGCTAAATTTATCCAAAGCACTTTGAGAAGGTCTCAGGCAAATTCACAAGTATAGCAGGCATGTTGTTTCTTCCCCATCCTTTACAGTTGGTTATAACAGAGAAGTTTTTGATAAGAAAATTAAATGAAGCTCCACTCAAAAGTTTTTCTAACAATATACTGATTACATTAAATTTTTATCAGAAAAACTAAAAAAAAATAGACATTCTTTTTCTGATAATGTAATTTTTTTTGACGATGTAAATCTGGTACTTTAATCTACCATTTAGATAAGCTTTTTGATTGCTGTAAAAGATATTTAAATGTAACACTGATGATTTTAGCGTAATACCAATCTGAAATAACATAATGAATACTTTTCGTTTATGACTAAAAATATTCAGAAGTTTTGTTCTGTAGAAAATTTAATATTATTTTTCCAGTTTTGAATGGAAAGTTTTCTGCATTCGATATTCCAGGCATATAAAAAGCACCACTTCTGCCTTGAAAAGAATGCAAATGCTCATATAAATAACTGCAATGAAAAGCAAAACTGTAGGCAACAGGAGTGAATGAAAATAAATAAAAAGGAAGCACAAGAAGATGAACTGAAATCTGGTATAAGTGAGAAAGAAAGAGGAAGGGAGAAAGAAAGGTCAAACATGAAGAGAGAGAAAAACAAGTAAAAATGCATATACTCAGTAAAGAAAAAAGAAAATCTTCGACATTAAAAATCTGAGGCTTAAATGATTTATCAGAAACTACGTAAGCATCTGGGTTTTGTGGGTTTTTTTTCTGATACAGATGAGGAGTAACCACTTTTGCTTCTCCTCATTAATGTTAGTGTAAGTAAGAGAAGAATTTTAAATGACCGGCTGTGGAATGAGGTTGCCTTACACGAAATGCAGTGCAGTATTGTAAAAATATAACACATAACTCTGTGTTTATGGATACAAAGTTATATTTTATTTCTATAGATTATCTCTCCATCTTTATTTTAAACCCTGTATGTGAAGTTTGACATATTTTTGGTCTTGAAATCCCAGTGAACACAGGCGTGCTCATTTTAAATAGGTAAATAGGTGAAAGTGGCCTAATTTGACATTTTCCTGCATATCCCTTAAGGCAAAAGACACTGGAGAACTTGAATGCAGTGCTCACAAAGTGCCTATTTTCTGAAAAAAAAAATAAATTAAATCCTAGCAGCATTTTTACATCAAGTATATAATTTTGCTATGAGCCATATCCTTTTGTAAGGCCAAAAGAAGTGACTCTCCTTTAAAAGTGAAATGCTTCACATTTAGCAAATAATGGTCATTCTGCACCTGAGCTATTCAGCTGGGCATTAGACAACAGAGATTTAACTTTGGATTCTAAATCACAGTATCCAAACTAACCGACCCAGCACAGATTTGTTTAGTATTGCTGCTGCTACACATTGGCCCCAAAATCTTGATTTCCAAAAGCAGGTGAGTCTGGGAAAGGATATAAACTAAAAATTCCTGGGAAAACTCCATAAGACAACCAATTTAGCAAAATCTGATATTATACTCTTGTGAAAAAGATCGTATTTGAGAACATTGACTGACGTAATAAGCTCATCGACTAACCTAATAAGCTCAAACTGTCTAGAATTAAACTAGGCCTACTATGCTCAGTAGCAAACCTCAGTGACACCAAAGCAGTCTAGGTGCCTTTTCATGTCATCATGCTGGAAGATATTCCCAGAAATATTGAATGCTAAAATACCACTACTGAAAATACTCAGCACAACAAACAAATCAGAAACATATTAGCTTTTTCTACTTCATGTGGTACAGTTGTAATAATTAAATATGTAAGCCTCTCTATATGAGTTCCCATTCACTTCTGAACACGTTACTTGAGAAGAATACCATTTTTTCAAGAATATCATCAGCTTGAGAGCAAGTAAAGCAACATTAATGGCTGACATTCCTTTTAAGAGAAAAACAGCTTATGTCTATAACATTCATCAATCCTCATCTGCCTGGAGAGAAGCAGCATTTTCCAGATTATCACCCTGTTAGCACAAGGAAGGAGAAAGTATAATGTATCACAGATTATAAAATATAATTAAAGCTTGCACAGAAGAAACATAATTAAAATTATGTCAGCCTGGTGTAAAAAAAAAAAAAGCCCATTAATTATAATGGGGCGGAGGGATGAGAAGACAGTGACAAGTAACAAACTTATCTTTAGATGCTCCGATTAATTTTACCCATAAAACTGTCAGTACACCATGGCACATATAAATTCCATAAATACAATTTGGATGACTTTGCAATGATGGCAGTCATGAATAATGTGAACACTAAGTATCCTAGGAGTGCATTTGAAGATTAAAGCCTAAGGTCACAATTTATGATGGCAGAGCAAGTACTGAATGCAGTATTTGCATAAATGCTAGGATCAATCTTGAGCCACTGATGAAGAGGCTGAAATGGGTATTGAGAAGAAGTTAGAGAATAATCCCTAGAACAGGTAAAAGCTCTTATCTGGCATAAAAAAGAGCGTATGCAAACCATCATATACATTATACTATATTACACTACATTACAATATGCATTCTATTATATATAATCTATTTGTGTATGCACCTGAAATATTGATGCATTTCAACATGCAGCAGAGCTCTACAGAACTGGAAGCAATGTACACAAGTATGTTACGTTCAGATGAATGCATATAGCCAAGCTTCCTTTCTTCCAGGAAGGAGATCTAACATAACAGAATAATTTCTTTAGAACTAGCTATGAAAAAAATGCTGTGGAGTTTTAAAAATAACAAACAACTATAATAAGCACAGGAAAAACTAGAGTTCAAGAAAATGAAACATTCTCAAATAAGTTAACGTATTTCTGAGAGGAAATGCTTCAAATATTTCTTTTAATTACTGTACCACAAAATCTGTCAAAACCTTGTCACCCTTCATTTTGATTTCATTTTTTCTACCTAGTCAAACTTATGTTAGGATGTCTTAACTTCTCTAGTTCCCCACAAGAATTTCAAAACCCATCAAAAATTTAGCCACACGCTCCGGTGAAAGGAGATATAAATACCACTGAAAAATTTGAACACTGTATTAAGTATTTATCTTTATGGTAGCCTTTTCATCTGAGAAACTGAAGTCATGAGGGTTGCTATCAGAGGAATACTCATCCTTCAACATTGGAGAAAAGGAAAAAAAGTGCTTTATATTTAAAACCAAACAAAACAACCCTACATATCACTTCAGGAGAAGATAACTTCCAGACACTTCTTTTGTTCAGCACAAAGTATTTGTTCTGAGAGTAGTGGAGAGTATCAAATAGCTCCAGATCGAGACAAAATAGATTTGAACCTTTATACTAAAAAGAATGAATACGAAGTCTCATATCTGAGCAAGGGTCATAACCACAGGGCTACACAATATTCTGAGATAAGACTCATCATTTTTTCTTGTTTGTATTTCTTCATTAAGAAACTTGAAAATGTAACTGAAATACAGGCATTACTTTCTCAAGTGTTCAAAGCCACCCTTATTCCCTCTTTTTCTTTCCTTAATGACCAAAATAAACTCCATGTTTGAAACAAAGCACAAAAAAGAATCCACAGGAAAGCCTGTAGGATGGGAGATGGAAATGTGGTTTCGAATTCTTCAGTCAAGGAAAACAATCAGTCCAGGCACCCCTTACCTAGGCTACATATCACCTAAAATGAGAGCAAGATGTCCTCTTGCTTTCTGGCACTGTGATTGACTTTAAAGATTAGTTCTACATTTCTGTTGCTTTGTATTTACTTAAAAAATAGATAACAGCATTATGTTTTAAATATAGTTAATGTTGGTTTTGAAATAAAAAGAACACTTTTTTTATTTCAAGAAAAAATAGGGAAAAGATTAGTTTTAATTTTGATTGAAAAAAATATATTTTCTTACAGGGAAGGAAGAAAGAGTAAACTTTAGGCTACAAAGACAACTGAGAAGGTAACAAAACAATTTCTGGAGTAGCTGTATGAACACGTTTTTACAGAATAAAAATGTATATCACTACAGAGATGTAGTGGACAAAACAACAAGTGTGCACACACAAAACATGTACAGAAATACGAGATTTTAAATAAACTTCCAGAGTAAGAAAAAATACAACAGTTACAAATTCCAACCTTTATTTTGTAAAGGAATGAATAATTCAGTATTTCACTTTTATGTGATTATTCAAGTCCTAGAATACCAACCTCTCCCATATAAACTTTTACCTCAAGTCAAAATGTTTTTTATCAAACATACTTCTACAAACAGCTTAAATGGAACTTGAACTGTGATACACAGTGCACTCTTCTGTTTCTGATCTCCTATTCACAAGAAGTCAAAATGATTTTCAGAAAATCTGCTATTTATTTTTTATTTTTAATGAGGAGTATGAAAGTACTAACGTACGCCCCTATAAAAGAGTTCAGTACATTGGGGATCTGCAGAGAGGGAATGAAAATTATCTGCTCTGAGATAACACTCAAAGCAATATAATCACTAATAACTTAATATAATACTCTAGATAATATAATCACTACATAATAATCACTGTTGGAATAAACTCTCATGCAGTTTGATGCTGAGAAAGACCTGTCCACAAGGGAAAACCTGCAGCACACTGGTACCCCGCACATCAAAATCTTCCCTAGGGAAGCACAGGGCAAAATATCACACGCATACTACATACTTTGTCTGTTGTGTATCTCCATAACCTGGGGAAACCCAGTGCTAAGAATTGAGTAAGACACCAATGTGGAAAATTATGTTATGCATTTCCAAAATCAGTGCATACTGAGTACTTCTCTATGGTGTCATGTTTCCTACCTCCGAATCTGTCTAAATTTAAGTAAACTCTATATAAAATGCTTGAATCTGTCCATATTGGTATCTTTTTATCTTCTCTGATCTGAGGTTGCACTATGCAAGAAATACTCAAACATTCATACAATATAATGCACCAAAAATATGAAAGTTCGGAATTAATATTTCAATTCCAGAATGAAAAGGAGTAATCAGATCTTAAGGAATTGATTTTACCTCTTCAATTATGCTTTGCCCATAAAACCCCCATAACTTTTAGAGTCCACTGACTTTACAAAATCCAAGTTGCCTGTAACCAAGAGTGTTGGAGTGAGGTTGCTCTTTATATTCTGGTCACTACACCTTGTTTTGAGTTTCTGCAATGATATCATAAACTTGCTGGCTTTCATATGACCTCAGAAATGGTGCTCATACGATAAATCACTTGCCCAGCAAACACAGCTTGTTATTGTTTTATTAAAACACATGGCAGCCAAAAGTTTTGCTCTTCCTTGACACAACGCTCAAGGTTAGCACAGTGTGCCAGTGAAATTATCTGCAAAAACTAGACCTAGATACACTACACAACCACTCTGAGAGAGACCTAAGTTCATTTGGGACAACTTCCTAAGTGAAAAGTAATTTCAAATCCCAGAAGATTTGAACAAGCACCAGACAGCATTTCTCCTTCACTCTTCTCTTCCTTGACATGCCTCCACACAAGGCCCTTCCTCTTATTTTCTAGTCTACTAATAGCTTGGCATCAACTTTTCTTTTTACTAACAAAGGTCAGAAATAAAGAAAAGATAAAAGCTGCATCTGAGGACAACAGGTATAACAAAGAGTACCAAAGCAATTATAACTGGAATTTTCATTTTTAAACGGACTTTTCTGAGTCAGAAATCAGTTATAAGTAATTAACATGAAAATTAAAGTGTCCTCAATTGCTGTTAACTCTTAATTTACATTTTCACACTGAGAACAAAATATAGATGTTTATGACTAAAATAAAGTGAACAAAAGCTTAAGTCTTCTTTTTACCAGGCTATACACAATGTATTCCATTTTTCCCTGCAGGAGTAGCCTTTCCTTGTGCTATGCTTTCATAATGCTCTCATCATAGCAGTAGCCATTCACATTTTCATTCTTATTCAGGAACACCTGTTCTCCTGTCAACTCTCTATTCACTGCAGCGCTTCATAAAAATTAGGTTTCAAGTACTTTAGTCAAGGACAGAAAAAAAGCTCTTAGTACTTGAAGATTTCTGCAAGAACTGATAAAAACTGGAAACAGCATAGCAAACAAAATCTGAAGTTCAATATCAATGTACTGGCATAGGGATGCAGTCATGTGAAGTTCCTTCTCCTCAACTGAAGGAAACAGCAAGACTTAATCAGTGCCTTTTTTTTCTTGATGCTCTTATGTGATTGTCATCAGTGGAGATTCAAGTGGCTAACATATGTTGCCCAATTATACCTGTCAAAGAATTACTGTATTTATTATCATATATTTTTTAAAAAATTCTTCTCATATTTTTTTTCCAAAAAAAAATGGACCTGGAGAAACAGCATCCTCTTAAGGAGCAGTAAATTGAGAATGAATCGTTGTCCCACTCCACATTTACAGAAAAAGAACAGAGCTTTACCAACAGAAGATTGAACTTCTCCAACATGTACCTGTATTTCTGACATTAAATCAGGGCATTTTAGCAACACCATGCACTCCAAAAGACAACACATCCACCAAAGACTTCTCAGCATCTGCCTATTTATGATTTGATAAAAAAAAAAAAGAGCTTTGGCCAAGTCAGATGGACTGCATGAGGTACAGTTTTGTATGTACTACTTGAAGACTTCTGCAAGAGGTAATACAAAAAATTCAAAGCAAATGTGTGTTGCGTTTGTATGTATCCTTCTATTCATATGATAAAATTAAAATGTTGCATAAAATTATCTCCATCAGAATAAGGATTTTGCAGCTAATATTCCCATCTTTGAGTTGAGAACATCTTATAATCAAACACCTAATGAATCATAATGTTTTGCTACTATTATCTGTATCGTCTGAAATGATTCTCAAAAATGGAAGATATTTTCAAGCATTTCTGCCTAACTAAAAAAAATTTTCTTAAATCTCAAGTTTCCATGATACTCTCTGAAAGTATTTTTTTCCTGAATAACGCTATAAACAAAACCTTCACTTTACTGCTGGCCTTGTACAGTTTTGTAACTAAGGCTATAGTTACAAAAGTGAGGAACACATCTGATTAATATCTATTTTACCTGTCTCCACGGCAAGAAGGCATCTTTACTAGAAGCCCCAGTTATGGCAAACTTTTTACTATTTTTTTCTTTAATAATAGTGAGATGAACACTGCTTACAAAAATACTTAAACTCACTGTCAAACAATAAGATGAACCCAATTTTGACTGTTTTCAGCATACTCTTAATAGCATTTGGCAATAAAGAATACTACATTTAGCAAAAGACTGCTAAAAGAATAGCTGAATCATATAGCAAGAAAATTCTGAAACACCTGATAATTAAATGCCAATTTCACAGATACTTACCAAGTAAATTTGTTTTGTTTAGATAGAAAAATATATGCAAATCAATTCTTTTCAAAGTTTTCCACCTTCCATTAGAAGCAAAGTGCCTATTAAAAGTGTAGTTTGGTGAACTGGTGTTTTGCTTAATTTCTCTTTGCATTTTTCTATATTTTGTTCAACAACACAGACAAACTTCCATTCATCTGGTTTTGTTTTTGTTTATGCTGGTAACTGAGTCATCCTCCTCTGAAACTTTGTGTCTAATGCTTCACTAGTACTAATTGACTAAAATAAAAAGCACTATTTTATTGAAGAATACCTATTATGAATCATTAGTAATGTATATCATAGTCTCATAGGCACATGTATTCTTCTTAAAGACAAAGAATGAAAAATAATGCTTACTTGATTTACACCTATTGGCTTTATATCATGTAGTACCAAGAAAAACAGGAAACACTAAATGAAATAAAATATGATAAAGTTGAAATGAGTTTGTCACTTTTTATGGTGTTGTTTTGGAAGACAAGAAGAAGATCACCTAAGGGTCTGGTCAGGCTGGGTTTTTGCTAGCTTTATTACCCAGCAGATGGAATGGCAAATGTGTGACATACGGAGAAAGCTAACTTATACGTCAATTTGTTAAACAGATTGTCTTCATCATCTGACCACTGTTAGAAAGGCAACTGAAAACCACAGGCTTCTAGCTTCTCCATAATGAATGTTAAAAATGCAAATATGGAGCCATTTCTCACCCTTCACAATGACTGTCAAAATCACACACACAGCGAAAAACTCTACACCAGCCAAGGTGAACCAGTATCAGCAACAATCCTCATTCTGAAATCCCTCCATGGAACCAGTGAGAATTTACATCTTAAGAATTGGTCCTTGGTTCTCTTCTCATGGATATTCAGTAGGAAAAGATTTCAAAAGTCGGTCAGTGCACATCAACAATAAACACTACCTTCAGCTAAAAAAAAAAAAAAAAAGGAAAAAGTGCCCTTGCTCCATACATGAGTTCTCAGTGTTGGAAACTCGGGGAGATAACTTCTGTTGCATTTTATGTGCTGATAATATACTAGTGTACCACATTAATAGGTTCTGTGTATTAAATACATCACAATACTGTTAGCATACTTCTTATTATTTATAATATAGATATATATTATCATTCATATAGCTATATTTTATCATATACATATATATTCCCCTTTAGTGTGTGTAGTTGGTATGATCAGGTGATAACTACAAGGACATAGCAGACTACAAGTAGTCAAATACTTTGATGCACAATATCTACATCCAGTCTGATTTTCAGTGTATTAAAACCAGTTAGTCTTACAATGTATTTAGATTAGAAAACAGGAAAAAGAAGTTTTGGAACTGTCCTCCAAATACTGCATAAGGGCAGGAAAATTAATTGTTTTAAGCTGGAACTCAAGAAACATGGTAAGGACAGCGAACGTCTGTACCACTTTTTTATTGTGTGATTTGCATGCATCTTTATTTCTGATGCATCATTTACCTTCAATTGCCACAACTGCCATGATCGCAAATAAGGTGTAAAGGAAGGTAAATTGGTATGAGTTAGTAGAACTAATACTTCTGAGGTACTTGATGCACATCCGCTCCCTTCAGTTCGCAACATCACTAGGGCTTTGGTACACTCCACAGGATTGTATAAGGCACTTGTGTTTATTGCAGACACCAATGCTGCACAGGCCTGGGACATTAACAACATTCTTGTAATCATACCCAGGGGCAGATTAAAGGTTATAGTCTTTTACTACAGGTTTTGAGGCTGCCAGAGAAAATTGCACCTGTCCTTCATGTGGGGTTGGAACTTTATGGGCATCACCAGCCTTTCCTAGGGCACTGTCTTCAATAAGAGATACACTCATTTTCCATCCTGTGTTCCTATAAACTGTAATCATGTTTCTGTTATTACTGAAATTAACATTTATATATTTTTAAGAAAGACATTTGAAACAGAAATCCTTATCCTCATTTGCAAACTTCATCTTTAAAGCTTCTTTCTCCCTTACAACAACAAGCCCTGTGAGAAGGACAAAATGCACATCTGTGCTCAGAAAGACAATATTTCCAAGTACCTAAGAAACACAACTTCCCTGTGAACATGCAGCAATCTCTCTAATGCATATGTTGCTTAGCATGTGAACAGTAGTAATACATTTTAAATCAAGAGAATAATACTTCTTTTCCCTCAGGCAATCTCAAAGGCTAGCATTGCTTCAAACACTTGCAAAGCAAGCTACATACAGTTCACAGTTACTTGGTTCACAGCTGAACATAAAGTGTCAGTTAGATTTATTTTACTGAGAAATGTACCATTTCTTTCTAGCATCATTAAGCCATGAATGCAAACAATTAGCAGAACTACAACTGATAGAATCATGCTGTCTTACCATTTACATTAATACAGCCCAATGCCATGACATAGTTACAGCTTGTGCCACTGGAAGGCGTTCATTAATTTCCACTTCCACCCATTCACTCCACTCATGCTCCTAGATAACATATATCATTTTTTAATTCAATACCATTTCCACACTACTTTCTTCGGTACATGCTTTAACAGAGCCTATAACTTCAGAAAAAAAAATCAAGTAAACAACTGAATTTGTCATTTTGTAGTTTGAGCTTTTTTACTTTACAAAGACATTTAAAAACAAGCTATAACCGTATATTTCCTGCTCTTAAAGATCCTTCCTTTCAGCTGTTTTCTGATCCCTCATAATACTTTGATACAATTAAATCTTACTACTCCGCTTTTAAAGAAGTGGAAAAAAAGACGAAGAGATTAAGTAAGTCTTTCAAGGCACCCTGTATGGGAAAGAAGGAATAAGAATGAAGGCTAATGAATATCTTGGAAGATTTTTTTAAAGGAAAACTTGGTTTTGATTTTTTTTTTAACAAAGTATTTGCTTCCTTTGAGTTTTTCTTAGAGACTGAAAATAAGAGGTTTGTTCTGAAAACAGTATGTGCCTTTGATTTTCAGCTGAAATATTTCTTTTTTTAATAAGGTGGCAAAATTTTCTCCTGTGTAATGAATGTTCTGGTCAGCTATACTTAGATTAGCTGTTCAATGCTTCAGCTTCGCTTTTGCAGGGGTTGAACTAGAGAGGCTTCATAAAACACACACACACATATAAGCGCCCAAATACTTCTCTTTTGAGTACTGAGTAGTGCTGTATTTTCACCTATTTCCATACATGAATGGAAACACTCTGCTTCAAAAACAACCCATGAGCTTGGGAGATCAGCAAATGTGACAAGTAAATGAAAAAAGCTGCTGAACCCAACAGGAGTCTGTCAGGCTTGATGCACACAGTATGGGATCCTCCTGTACACTCTTGGAAATAACAGCATAGAAATTGAACCTCTCTGAAATCAAAGAAAGACAGATATCCTTTGATAAAATAAACCAGAAAGAAAAATAAATATTGAGTGTGTAACTTTGAATGTCAACAGACTAATCTGGAGAACTATGGAGAAACAGGCAATCAAATGCCATTTCTTATTTTAAGAACTTAGGTTGAACAATTTTTCAATGCTTTTACAGCATGTAGAACTATTACAGTCCCATAAATAAAAATCAATCTAAAATACCATAAGCTTCATGAAGAATTACTCATTCCATTCTGTCTTAAGTAGCGTATGTTCATAAGCAACAAGAACCAGTAGAGATCCCCAGGATCTGCATGAACAGCTTATAGTATCTCAAAGACAGAAGAAATCCCAAAGTAGAACTACCATACCAGTCTAATCTTTGATCCTAAATAAAGGGGAATTTTCAAAGTCACTCGTGTGCCTTAGAGTTTATCTTTTTCTTTCATTTCCCCCCTTAATATGTATTCTGTTGTCCATGAATTATAACAGAAGTATTGCTTCCAGATCACTTAATTGATTCTATAAACCCTTTCTAAGAGCCAGGTTTTCAAAGAAGACTGGTGATAAAGGCATCCAAATCTCACTGAAATAAATAAAACTACACCAAACTTTCTTGGTTTCCTTCAAAACTCCTGTCATAAAACTGAAGCAGCAAGTGTCAGATGACACAACTTACAAAACTTCAGGCTGTCTAATGCATTTCAGTGAGTTCCTATAATGAATTCCCCTCAAGAGTGGAATAGTAGTAGGGTTCTCTACCACATAGAAAACCAGAAGTTGAGACAACTGCTATTTGCCGTAAGAGATCAGGTGAATCATGAGAGGGTAAATAAATAAATAAATAAATAAATATATTTCTTCTACTACACTAACTTAGTAGAGGCCTCAGCAGATAATATTCATTATTCCAAATGCATATAATTTTCTAGAAGGAAATAAGGACACACTGTGTACCTTAGATGGCAAACAGTGAAATGCATCAATATTTACCTCTCAGGTAAATGGGCTTTAATATCTCCAACACTTACTTTACAGAATCACAGAACGGTAGGGATTGGAAGGGACTGCTGGAGATCATCTAGTCCAGGGGTGTGAAACTCATTTTCACTGGGGGCCACATCCTCCTGCTCCCTCAGTGTAAGGCACATCACACACTGCACATGTGAGCAGCATTGGTAGGAGCGCAGGAACAAGGAGCTCGGTGCTGCCACCAGGTCAGATAGAACAAGGCGGAGGGTCAGATTCGGCATGTAGATTTTATATTTGCCTCCTGTGATCTAGTCCAACATCCCTGCTAAAGCAGGTTCACCCGGAGCAGGTTGCTCCACCCACTTTTCTAGCCTCTTCAGACATTGCTGAATTTTACTTCACATCCCTCAGGTATACAGATTGGATCCCCAGTGTGCGTATCAGTTCCCTAATAGCATCTGCCTCTAACGAGCTCCCTATCACTACTGTTTGCACACCAATACATACTTCTCAGTATCTTTCCTTCTAGAAGGAGCTGTTTAATATAAAGCAATGCATAAATAAAGGATCTAATGACAGAGTCCTACTTGGCTCCTGCACTCTGTGAGAAAGAGATATCTCATTAATTTATCAGATTCATACCCTTCATCCCACTCACAAGCTGCTCACTTTTTACAGTAAGTCATTGAATAAGTCTAAAATTGATTGTATGTATTTTCCTGTGGGAAACTGTACAAATGTAAAGACAGTTTCCCGATTTAATAGAATTCTGATGAGTGCTTCAAAATTTGCTGCAGATTCAATAAGAGGTGCTTAACTGACTCAGTTGATGCCTTTACTTACGTAAGAACATCAAAATCCCTTGGAAGATTGGTATAAGGGCTGAAAAGAAAGCATTGCAATGAAACAGAAGCACCAGTTTGTTAGCTAATACACACTTTTCAAATACTGACCTACCACTGTTGCCGGTTTAGTTTGGAATGAAGCTGTTACTGTGACTTGGTGTAATCCACGCTGTCCATAGGAACAGTGTTAGACATTATTGATACTAATTTTGAAATGTGCTAGTTTGTGTCATTTGCTTCAGAAAGCTGTTTTTCTCACTGGACCAGACATCACATGGGACATTATTTAGTAATTACCTTTTTGTAACTACCTCTCTCAGATGTGTTATTTACTCTGGCCAACTACTTCAGCAACAGAAGATATAATGAAGAAAAGAATCTAATGTGATATGTTTATCTCTCCATAAAGCACACATGTAAGAGAACTGAGCGTTTAAAAATCAGAAAAGACTTTTTTGTCTTTTGATAGTTGTCAGTTTTAATTTAAGTGATTTAAGGGCTCATGATATTTAGCACCTTGGATTAACAGTGAACAATCTAATTTAATCAGCACTGAAGGGTAGACTTCAAAAATGAACAATTTCTGCATGCAGTTTTGATGACAGCTTTGAACAAGATACAGTATTCAGAGAAGTGAATATTAATTAATTAGGAAGGTTCATTGACAGGTGCAATGGGATTTAAAAAAAAACAGGGAGAATTAATTTTTCTTGCTTTGTCTTCTCTGTCACAATTTGTACTTAGTCTGATGATGAATCATTGAGGTCAGACAACCAGATTTGTTCAGCATTGAACTAAATCATCTCCTACTAAAATCACTGTGAATTCTAACCATATTTTAAGACAAAGGTGACTTTACTTAGTCTCATATGTACAGTTTGAGGTTGAGGTCAGGTTTGTGTCCAGGAATGGACTGAGTAAACATTATTTTTTTTAGTTCCTCAAGATAATTTAAACCATTAGTAAATATGTAGAATTTTATTTAAAGAGGTAAAAGATAATTAAAATTCCATTTAGAAAAGAGAATGCATTCTTAGCAGCATCTTAGTATAAATCCTTCTGTCATAACACATTTTAACAGCTTCAAAGCAAGAAGAGATATTTACTTGCACGTGATTCAGTTTTGGGGGTCATAAACATAATATCATTGAAGTATTGACAAATCTGATAGCTTTCTATGATGACATAACTGGTTGGGTAAATGAGGGAGGAGCAGTGGATGTTGTCTAGCTTGACTTCAGTGAGGCTTTTGATGCTGTCTCCCAAATCCTCATAGGTGAGCTTAGGAAGTGTGTGTTAGATGAGTGGGCAGTGAGGTGGATTGAGAACTGGCTGGACAGTGGAGCTCAGAGGGCTGTGATCAGCAGTGTAGAGCCTCGCTGGAGGCCTGTAGCCAGCGGTGTTCCCCAGGGTTTAGTACTGAGCCCAGTTTTGTTCAACTTATTAAGCAATGATCTCGATGAGGGCACAGAGTGTACTCTGATGACGAAAAACTGGGAGAAGTAGCTGATACACTGGAAAGCTGTGCTGCCATTGAGACTTGGAATGGCTGGAAAGTTGGGCAGAGAGGAACCTGATGAAGTTCAACAAAGGCAAGCATAGGATTCTGCACCTCAGGAGGAACAACCCCCTGACCAGTAGAGGTGAGAGGCTGACCTGCTGGAAAGCAGCTCTGAGGAGAAGGAACTGGGAGTCCTGATGAACAAGTTAGCCATGAGCCAATAATGTGCTCTTGAGGCCAAGAAGGCCAGGGGTATCCTGCAGTACATCAAGAAGAGTGTGGTCAGCAGGTCAAGGGAGGTTATCGTCCCCCTCTACTCTGCCCTAGTGAAGCCACATCTGGAGTATTATGTCCAGTGCTGGGCTCCCCAGTTCAAGAAAAACAAGGAATTACTGGAGAGAGTCCAGCAGAGGGCCATGAAGATGATGAAGGGACTGGAGCATCTCTCTTATGAGGAGAGGCTAACAGACTGGGTCTTTTTAGCCTGCAGAAGACTGAGAGAGGATACTACCGATGCTCATAAAGATCTAAAGGACGGTCATCAGGAGGATGGGGCCAGACTCTTCTCTATGGTGCCCAGTGACAGGACAAGGGACAACGGGCACAAATTTGAACACAGGAAGCTCTACCTGAATATGAGGTAAAACTTTACTGTGAGTTAGACAGAGCAGTGGAACAGGCTGCCCAGGGAGGCTGTGGAGTCTCCCTCTCTGGGGATATTTAAAACTTGCCTGTATGCATTCCTGTGTCACCTGCTCTAGGAGAACCTGCTTTAGCAGGGCAGGGGGGGTTGGACTAGATGATCTCCAGTGGTCTTTTCCAATCCCTACCATTCTGTAATTCTGTGATCTGATGATAGATATAAGGACTTGGTCCAAGAGGAGCAGATATCAAACATGAATAAGAGTTCTTCACCCCCAAGTATGAACTGGGTACCAAACCTTAGACTCCTTTATTGAGTCAGAACGCAATTCTTGCAACTATCTATGCCACAAGTCTCCTGTCTACTACCAAACAGGACACTTGCATGTGCTCTAGTGTGGCTTCTGTTTGCACTTCTGTGAGCAGAGTAGAAGCTGAAACACTGTTCTTGGTACTGTGTGGAAGTTACAGAGATGCCTCAATGCTGTTACTAAAAATGGTATCTCATACAGTAGCAGTGCTCTGCAATAAGCACAAGTATGGCTATCCACAACCACAGGAATAACTAAAAGAGCAGAGAGTTAATGCATATGAGAAAAGCCAGACTAGTTAAAGCATGCAAGCATATTGAAAGTTACACTTAGTAAAAGTATACTAAAAGTACACTTAGTACACAAAGATTTAGAGAGAAAAAAAATCGGATGAGCCTAAATACAAGAACACAAAAGGAATTCATGCACTGATTGAAGAGAATTACTTCTGAATGTCACCACATCCATACGTTTGCCTTTTTTATTGCAGGCATATGTTTCCTGTTTATCCGTACACAAGACGGGTATTAAGGTCAATGGCATGACAGAAGTCACAAAAAGCAAGGAGATAATTATGACAATATTGTTCTCCAAAAAGCTAGTATTATTAGGAAGACAATAATTTTAAAGAATTCTTTGAACACAGGTTGAATTGCTTCCACTACTATCATTAAACAAAAAAAATGGCTAAAAAGAGCAGTCACACAAAACCAATAGTAACAGCCAGTGCATAAACCTTGCAAATTTCTTTTTATAACTATATCAATTTACTTTCTTTTATTTCCTCTGCCTCTGGAGGACTAAAGCATGACATTAAATTAACTATTTATGGTTATAATAGTAAAGACTTCTATCTGCCATAGCTTGGAACTTCTGTCCCAACAACTTGAATGCTTAATGAGATATGAACAGCAGAACATAATTATGTAACACAAGTGACAGGTAAAGTCACTTTTCACTAAAATGTCCTTTAAAAAATGCATACTAATATGCCAAACTGAAAGTATGTGCTTGGTATACCTAGATAATCAGAAGATTTGAAAAATTTTGGAACATTTTCTCAAATAGTTTTTCCACTTTGTAAACCTCTAGAGGACTAATATCTCAGCATTGCCATCTACAAAGGAGTACATTACTAAGACAAGCAGCAAGCAAGCTTTAGTAATAGATAACATTTGGACAATGATACTAAGAGTCTGGGAGGAAAGGCAGGGGGAAACATTAACATCAAAAAACAAAATACAAGATAAGAGTAGAGCTGTTCCTATCTTTAGCCTAAAGTACCAGATCAAAAATAAAAACTTTAAGTGCTGTGATACCTCATACCACTGTGTACATATATTTTATGCAACCACAGTTTTTCCTATAGGTGCAGTTAGCCAGTGCAGTATACAGTAGTTACAGTCAAATGAAGGTCTTCCTGAATGCAGCTGGCAAACTGAACCGTTAAATCATTTTCAGGAATATTAAATGCACTTTATTCCTAAATAAGTACATTTAAACTTTGTGAACCATTACACTAAATAAATAAGCTTCACACTTTATCTTCCCTGCCTGAGCCTTTCCATTTAGAGAAACCCTAAAAAAATTATCTCTTGGGGCATATTCAAAGAAGTTGCACTGCTGGTATTTGTACTATAACTGTGTTTTAGAAAAGATTTTTCCTAGCAACTTTTGTCAACAATATTGTTTCGTGTAGAAGAAGAGGAATAAAGACTTATATTTAAATATATATTGAGGTCTAGCAAATAATTTAGCAGCCAATGCTTTGTAGCAGTACTCAGAAAAATACAGAACTTCCCACAAATCTGCAGACATTACAGGCAGTTTGTCTGTAGCCAGAGGTTTTGTTTATTTAGGAGAACTAATTACCTTTGGTTTCATCACAGAGGAAAGGAACAGGATTTTAAGGTATACTTTGACTACTTTATTATATTTACTCTTCATTCAATTTTATAATTTATTTTTCACAGAAAAAACAGCACTCTTGAAAGGCACATTTTCTTTTTCCACTGAACTCCAACTGTAAAATGTTTGTCTGACAAGTTGGTGACTGAGCAACAGCAGAAATTTTAGTTTAAAGGCCAACAGATTTTCAGCTTCACAAGAGTCCAAATGATTGCTCCACTGAAACAAAATTAATATCATGGAAGCCCACAGGAAATAATGTTTTAAATAATCTCTTCCAGTATAGGAGTATATTTCTCTTTTATTGAAGCATTGCAGGCAATCAAACCTAATAAACACTTATAATTAAGGCAAGGTTAAGTAGCATGATGATAAACAACTTATATTATTCACTGAGGACAACAAACCTTTCTATACACAGTTGTTTCAAATGGTTGTGGTTAATCCCATAACCCACCTTCCTACAAGAATTAAACCTGAGCTGGTAATGGAATTGACATCCCTAAAGCCCACTGAGTGCAGGGGTATTCAGGTTCCCAAATGTTTCTTTCATTCAAGGAGATGGTTTAAGGCTAGATATGACTGTCTTGACTACACTGAGGCATTAAATACTTTTCACATTATGCTCACTGAAAATGTCCTCACTTTTCTAATGTGGCAAACTCCTCTGTACAGAAGATTAAAAAGTATTGTTTCCCCTGCTGACCCCTCAGCACATAATTAGCTTTCACTGAACTAAATAGTATGTGAATTAACAAGTTGCAAAACCTGTTAACAATTAAAGGTAAGGGAAGTTTGTTCATATTTTGTCACAACAGAAAAGTTAGATGCACATACAGATGATCTACCTGCCTGCAATCATCATAAGTACGCTCATGCAGAAATTAAGCCTCCTAAATGAGGGACCCAGTAGTTGCATTTCTCACCATGATATATGCTTGTTTAGCCACATACACAGTGACGTGCTCATGACCTTTGAAGATAACATCTACAGCACTCTGCAAGTTCATTGTATTTTTGAATTCTCACCTACACATTGGCGGACATATAGTAGCACAATAGAGTTTACATAATCACAATAATGCAGACCTTTTAACAGTTTATTTTAATTTAGGAGAGATAGGAAAGGCTTATTACACACACGTGAGGTTTGCTAAAACAATTTGTTCAGATATTTTCTTCCTTTCAATTACTTATTTTCGCTCATATGTATCTTAGAAAAGGCCAAGCATGAAATTGGAGCTGTAAAGCAAGTCAGAATTTATTGATATGGCTCTGCTCTGAGAGCTCAATAGGTGTGCAGCAAAGCAGGAAGGGTAAAGGGGCTGAATTATTCATTGAACCTTTAAGATCAACAAATAACACAGTGAACAATGCCTGTTTTGCAACAGCACGTGTGAGGTGTACACATAAAATAAAATAGATGTTTCAAACCCTATCTTATAAGACTATCATAGAATCTTTCTCTTATTAGTAATTCTGAGGGAAAAAGAACACTAGCAAGTTATTTACAGGAGGCACATAGCACAAATGTTTTTTTTTTATTCTACTTAACATCTTGAATATTGCACCTACTGCATTAATTTAAAAGAAAAAAAGCCTGATGAAAAACTGATGAAGAGCCTTTCTTATCAAGCAATTAGAGTCCTGGAATAGAGCAGCTGTGGTTAGCATTAAACTTAGTAAAATAAATTAAAATATATAAACTACACCTAACAAACTATATATAATAAAATATATGATATTTTAACACAAACAAGTTGTCACTTTTAAGTTTCAGCTTCTGTTCCTTCTGTCATAATTTTCTGTGAGAGTTCTTTTGGTCAGAAATTATATTTAGCGAAAAAGTAAGTATTTTTTAATTCTTCAGCTATTCAAATTCTAAAAGCATAAATTTATTTTTCTGTATGTCGACACCTATAACCAGATCCATTTTATGGTGAGAAACACTCAATTATTTGATAAATATGAGATATCCTGTTGGTAAAGTCACGGTGTTGCAAAAGTCTCTAACAGTGCAAATGGAGAGTTAGTGTTATACAAGAGTTGTAATATTGTTTTTAGACTGAATTAATGTGTTTTTACTACTTGCTATTTTTCCTTTTTTTTGATGGATCCATAATATTTCTCATCTTCAACTAGCTTTCAGTGTCCATAGTTCTGGCAGTTTGATTTGTTTTGATTTATCTGCTGCAGGCCTAATCCTAATATTTTACCACCAACCTATTGTTATATCTTCTGAAGGACCACTTACAGTAACGTTTGGGGGCGGGGGTGGGGGAGCTATGATCACTTTTGTTTTCTTTTTACACCTCAGTGAATTCAAATCTTTTGTTCCTCCTTTACTTTCTGTTGTAGTTTGCTTCCACCACTTTCTAAGTTTCCTGCCTGCTGCCTATGAACAAAAGAATACAGAAGGAAATTGGTAAAATTGTGGCAACACAGCTTTCTGCCTTCGACCATGGCCAAGATCTAATATCGAGGGGAGGGTATAAAGACTTTGGGCAATCATACAAGCTCAGCTATCAAATGTGTCTCACCAGTCTCCAGATTTTTAAATGAGATCATGTTGATTTCTATCTCAGCTTTTCTTCATGATTCTTCAACAAAGCCATATTCAAAGAGCTAGTAAGTATTATTTTTAACGAGAGCAAGAAAGCAAGGCATGGGAATTATTTCAGCCCCTGCAGACCACATCAAAATGCCACAAATATGCTTCCCCTGATTACACTGGTCCTGCTTGCTGATGTTGTCTAAAAGGACAGCACCTCCAGCAGAAGTAGCAGGATAAACACATGCCCCGGGCTTAGTGGCTGCAGCTAACTGTTGGAGCACAAAAATGACTGCTGGAGGAGGAATAGCTGTCTAGACATGCATTTACACCCAATAGTCCTGCTCTGGCGTTACTAATCCCCTTACAGAGGGCAGGTAGCAAGAGTTCTCAATATCTTAAAACTGCAGCAATAGCAGACAAAGGAATAATATTGAATTTTGATATTGCAGTGAGATTATTGCATCACCGAAGGCGGATTTGGGTAAAAGCAGCTTTTAGTCCTATTCTGGTACAGGCAGATAGATCCAGTGAAATTCAGGGGCAACACTTGTGGAGTGGCATTTCGCATACGTCACGTTAGACCATGCATTGGAAAGACATTTAAGACACATATTGCCTTCTGTTTTCAACAAAAATTTCATTTAAAACATTTCCAAAACCATCACTTGTATTTCAGCATGGCAGAGTTTCCATCCTGTAACAAAAGCAATTTCCTTTGTGAGTTATCATCTGTAAATATCCACTTGCTCTTTTTCTATGCCAGGCACACATACCAACAGAAAGGAGTTTACAGTTTGAAGCTCTCAAAGCAGAGAACAAGGTTGTGATTAATTATCCTCTCACTTCCTAACAACTCACATGCACCTTTAAATAAAAGAAATTATCTCTCTTGTTTTGAGGTTTGTACAAAATAAATAGCATTTCCAGAGAATTGAACAATTCATTTCTACTTCTACTTTCAATTAACTGCAGTAATTATTTATTATTTTGCTGTATCACAAAGGATGAGAGCTATGAAACAAAACCCACGTAAAAAAAAAAAGCTTTAAATTTAATTCAATGCTATTTCTTCAGCATAGATTTTGTTAACTCCTTTATACCATTGTGAAAACAAACAGCTAGCTCTTTCAGACAGTTTCTGTAAATGAAAGTAGTTAAGACCTGTGTCCTATTGTCAAGGACTGGTGTATGTCATGGCAAGGAGCCATCTTTATCTGAATAACTTTCAGCTTGGTAGCCAAGATAATATAGAGATATAAAAGTGTAAAGCAAAGTCATAAAGTCAATTGGGAGCAAAATATTCATGGACAGTTGATTCACCATTGCAATCACTGAAATTCTCTGCCCTCCTGCTTCTAGCCCTCGCTGATAAGCCCAGGATTGCTTTCATAAGGACGAGCTCCACATAGACATTTGCCTCCTGCTTGAGAGAATGTTTCAGGACTGTACTGCCTTCAGAAGTTTTGTTACAACAATGAACAGAAGTGGAGCAGAAACTCCCAGGGAGCCAATCCTGCTTGTGTGGAAAGGTATGAATTACTTATTTCCCAGCCACACAGTGAGGTGGCCATCATGTGGACCTTGCTATGTTCCAGGAGCCCCGTCAGAATAAACTGAGCTTGAACTAATCTGTAGGAAAAGGTCATGTGCAATTATTTCTATAATATTTTCTATAATATCTTTGTACTCTGTGTAACACTTCAAACAGAGGGCTTCTCTGCCAGGAAGGAGCTGATCCTCAAACAACCTATATAAGATCTTATTTTGAGCCAGCAGTTAGATCCACAAGGAGAATGCGGCCTCATTACTCTTTGCCCTCTAGCACAGGGATTTTACAATTGCATCCAATCCTATCTCCAGATAGACATCTTGCTCAATATTTATTAACTTCTGGCTGGAAAGTGCATGCTCCCCTTCCATGTCCTTTATCTCATGTTATTGTTATTCTATATTTCTCTAAACGGACCTGGAAATCCATCTATCCAACCTGAAGCCAAGCCTATCCAAACCACTCTCAAGTTCATTGCTTTCTTTGGCAGTTCCAGCTCAACAGAAGATTTCATCGTGTTTCAAATTCTCTTAAGACTTTAAACACATACCAAACAAAACCCTTCCTATGTGGAACACAACCAGTTCACCTCCCTCGTCTCAAACTGCGTCCAGTCATGTACTTTCTGGCTACTAGTCCCTGACATGACCCTCAGTTCTCTGTCATAATTTCTAATTTTTTACTTTAGTTATTTAAGGCTGAATCCCAAACACTTAATCAGATATCTTCCCCCACTGCTAAACCAGGGAGAAAAGAAATCTTTTAGTATGTCTCCACAAAGTTTACTGTATAAAATGCTCTGAAACATCAGGGGAAAAAAAAGGAAAAGAGGAAAAATTATATGTGGCAAATCATTCACTGCCAGAGTTGTCGATCAAACGGAACACTCTCTAAGCTCCAGATGGCAGGTCTCCTACAGGAAGCAGCTGTTCTTTTGGCAGTATGTCCTCAAAAAGTGCCAATGGCTAAGTCCGTCTGTGGTAATTCAGGGCCACCACAGGAATTTTATGCTGAAATTAATTCAGCTGTACAAGCTAAGCCTTTGCTCTTCAGTGGATCTGAGACAGTATCTACACCCATTGCTTTATCACTTAACACCCACCATGCCAGAGATGTTCTCTTCTCTGTGAGTGGATACGTCTGTTTACCATGTGCTTTGAATTGCTTTTAATATAATGATAAAAGTTGTTAAACTTGAGTTATTAATTGTGCTATTTCTTCAAGCAGTGACATATTATCCTGTGCGGGTAAAATACCTAGCAAATCTGTGGTAGTAAGGTGTGTAAGAAAAAAGCAGGTGATCTTTTATGCACAGTGGATGATACCTCAAATTCCTTACTCAATTTTATTCTGCCCTTAAGCAGAAGAATTATTAATTTTTATGTTCAATACTACTTGATTACTTGCCATTTCTAAACTTAACACATTCCACACCTAACAAGTTAACACTAAATTTATTTTGTTTTCAAATTTCTCCTATTTCGGATCAGCATATTTAGTGCACAAGTTCAGCTTATTTCCTCCTTTCCTTCACTCTCCCAGTTCTGTAGAATCTTCTTAGGACAGGAAACAAGTAACATCTGCTTTCAGTTTCACTTTTAAAGCTAGACAATATGTAGCTCCTCTTCCTTCTATATAAAACTCTCCTTAACATTTTTAAGATGCTGATTAGGGATTCCTCATTACAATGTTTGTAAGACAACTACTTAACTTTTCCAAACAGCAATTAAAATCAGTGGGTATTCAGCAGACTTGTTCTTGTGAGCAATATGCTTACCATTCATAGCACTGATCTTCTGTCACCACCTATATTGGTTAACAGAGAATGCAATTTCCTAAAAATTAGAACACCTTCTAACTTATGTAAGTACAGTAATAGGAAACAGACAATGACACACAATGTCAAGATATCCTGTCAGACTGCAAAGCCCTGCTTGCTCCAAACTTCAGAGGCACCAGCTGTAGCCCAATTAAACTCTACAGTGCACAGGTGTTCCCAGAAACAAGTAACAAAAGGAAACTTCCCTTTAGGGTTCTGAAAAATTTAAAGTTATTTAATTTCTTCACATCTCCAGACATCAAACAGGTTGAGGAAATGGGAAAGGGAGAGAAAATGACATATAGGGGAATAAAAATAATCTGAATTATAACATAATTCAATTTAACATATATTCGCACAAGGGGATACATATGCTCATGTTTTACTTGCATAAGCCAAAACTCATGAAATGTTTTAGGACTTTGACATAAAAGTCCACTTTTAGTTTTGCTCTGAGTTAAAGGAGCCCTTCTAACTTGGGAAAATAGAGCATGTCATCCAACAAGATGAAGTGTAATATTTCTAAATAGTATTCTAAACCTTCATCTTTTATTGACATTTAAAAGCTATCTGCAGCAAAGACATCTTGAGGTATAAGTAAGTCAACTAATTGGCTACAATTTTTTGGCAACATTTCAGTATGTCTGTGAACAGAGTGGAATCTATTCACAAAAATTATCAAATAGAAAATGTGACTACCTCATTTAAAAATTTGAAAAAGCTCACAGATGCAATATTCCAAAGAGCTAATTGAAAGACAAAACCAATTAAAATAATTCTATGGAAATGCATCAATGAAAAATAAACACTTTACATTCACCTTAGGATAATGTGTTTGATTAAGGAAATCCACTTCACTTTCATGCTAGGAAATTAATCAGGTTGAAGATCTGGAGAGTTTCATTCATCGGTAAAATATTATTTCATTATATCAATAAACTTACTATGACAATGAAAGCCAAGATACTACCTTGTACCTTGTATTGTAAGCATGCAAGATTTATAGATTAGTGTTCTCTTATTAAAAATAAGAGCACTTGTAGTCAGTAATTGATCTTATTATCTTAATAGAAGCTCCAAGAGAAGCTGTGGGGCTGTACAGAGAGCACAAACAATAAAAGTTTAATTACCTTCTGAATGACAGCCTTTATTGATATGACCAACCAATATTATGGAATATCACTGGCAGATGGTCAATTGCCTTATAAATTATTCTAATCTACTAACTGGCAACATAGCAGATTTTCAGCTCATAAAAAGATTTTCATTAGTAATGCCATTAATGCTTACACACTAAACAGAGAATTTGTTTGTAATTTCGTAAGGTAACAATGGTCCTACAAAATGAATAGGTCAATAAAGGAGAAGTGGATTTTCAAAAACTTAAGACACTAAAAATAATCAAAGT
Organism: Tapera naevia; assembly: GCA_033556795.1. Lineage (NCBI taxonomy): Eukaryota > Metazoa > Chordata > Aves > Cuculiformes > Neomorphidae > Tapera > Tapera naevia. The sequence goes on along the minus strand of JAUMJJ010000034.1, from coordinate 9,717,873 downwards.
CCATAATGCAGCTCCATTTGGTAGACCATAGGACAAAATTAGCTACTAAAATAGTCATGACAACTGCACTGAGATAACATATTTTTTCATTTTGCAGCTTTTAGATAGGTAGATATAAGCAACTCACTCACAGATGCCATTTTTAATAGTTTTTCTTACCTGACATGTTATCAGTTAAGAAAGATAACGTGCACAAGGACATTGCTATATAATTTAATTAACATAGAAGTGGGAGATAGGAGCTGGCACAAAAAAGATTTTACAAGTCCTGAGAAGTAGTTTGGAAAAGTTATGATTCTGGCTAATAGATGTGATGTGTTCAGCCAAACTTTGTAATGTTTTTTACAGGTTTATTTTAAATTGAAATTTAAGACTGAAATAAGGCAGGAGAAACAAAACTTTGTGAAGTAAAGCTGGAAAATGGCTCATTGAGTCTCTGGGACCAGAATCCTGAAACTTATACTGTGCTTTTGTTATGCCAATATGTATGACTGTTTACTGCCCTGTGCCTACTGGATCAACTCAATGGACTTCCAAAGAGACAAAAAGAGACATGAAGTTCCACACACACTCTGAAGAAAAAATTAATATAATATAATATAATTTACTATGGAGAGACTCAGAGATAGGACTGAAACTTTCTTTACTGAGCTCAGAACAGATCCCTTCTTTGTAAAGACCTGATTCAAACTGCAACACTTACACAGAGAAAGTTTTTCAAAGCAATAGCAGTTTATATTTTTTCAAACTGCATGCAAAAATAATATTCCCTGTCATTCTTAATAGGATTGTAGATGCTGCTTCATAACAATTGCACTTGTTAACAACTTTTTTTTTTTTAAAGAGTTGTGTGGAAATAGAAACCTGAATGTAAAAATCTGCAAAGTCTGTCTACAGGTTTTGCAAGACTTTGTCCACTGTACTGCTGGTACAGTCTGGATGTCAGTCAGGCAGCTGGCTTTACAAGAAGCACTTCGTAAGCTTGGCACTGTTCACAGCCAGTTGCCAAACTGCAATCTTACAAGCTATGGAAAAGCAGTGGTGTAGACACCTCAGAACTTCTGCGTAAGTCCAGTATGAAAAAGAGACTTTTATTTTTTTTTAGAGCAAAATTTCTCTCTTTCTGGGACTATTGTGCTTTTACTAAGACTCAAATGGTCAAAGGCATGGTAAATCAATCATAAAGGTTGAAGCCCAGAGATGGCCACAAGGTGCTGCAACAATCGTCATAAGTAGTGACAGTCTCACTGTTCATAGTTTGGAACGACTGGTACACTGATAAAGAGATGTAGCATTTTAAAACTGCTTTCTAAACTCACTATGAATTAATAGTTGTGGGACAGCTCTTTTCTAAAAACATCCTTAATATTAGGGAATAGTAGCATGAAAAGGAAATTATTGTTTCAACTTCTGAACTAATTCCTTTTTTTTGGGGTATACTGTAAATCTAATTAATGTGCTCTGGACAGTGTATGGAGCTGACATTTTCAGAGAAGAAAATGCAGGCTTTGTTTTCCCTCTTTACTAGTTCATCAGATTTTGATAAGATGACTGTAATCAAGCCTAGACTTAGTAGACCTCAGATTACAAAACTCTGGGTGCAGAAGTGCCCTTTGGCATTTTCACTAAAAATGGTTTTCAATAACAGTAGTGAAAATTCTGGAGAGATTACAGTAGGAGGAGAAAGTATTTTCTGAAACATTACAAGCTCTAGAAAAACATTCAATGAAGAAAAGCTATAGGTAGTCTTAAGTCTGTCATACTTGCCTGACAAGTATTATACTTGTTCTGATATAAGCATATAACTTTTAAAAAAGTTGTATTATACTTTCACAATATAAAATGGCAGCAACTGTAACAGAAGCACAATTTTTTTGTCGTTGCTGGGTTTTTTTGTCACGATTCCTGAGCAAGAGACTGAGAGGAACCAGGAAAATGTGGCTCAAACCAGTTCAACCATGACCCTCCCAGGTATGAGAGAAGAAGTGGTAAGTATTAACCTTACCGTGCTACAAAAACTTCTCAGAAAGAGAGGAAACAGAAGCAAGTTCAAGCATAAATGTAAATCTCAGGGAACAAGGGAGCCTCAACAGACTCTTAGTTCCTTGCAGAGATGCATGATAATTTAGGCCTTAATTTCAGGAACAACCTATTGGTTTCTCCTAGCTTCATTCCACTGGTCCAGAGGGCTTTTCTATAAAGGTTGGGAAGGAAACAGAAATAAAATAAAAATATAAAAATCCTTCTGATTACAAGTATAACCAAGTGATAACTCAATTTCAGAAAGCCTTGAAAAGCATTAAAATGTTATAATGAGATTCCCCCCCCCTCCTCCTCATACAACAGTGGATAATCCTCTGATTTATAAGTCTCTTTTTACATATAGTCATAAATTACATTGTTAAAATATTGATATAGTCAGACCTGGTTAATTAAAGCCAGTTTTGTCTCTCATTAAGATTTAGCCGAGGCTGAAGCATTTATGGTATAATGTCATGCAGTCTTGGGATGCAAGGAATATAACAGCAACTGAACTGCGTTAGAAATAATGAAGAATATCTGACAGGGAGACAACAATTTTCTCCTGGGCTAGTTGTAAGAGATGGAAATGTAGCAAGCCAGCCTCCCAAGAGAGTTTACATGTGATTAAGCCTTTGGTGGTCCCTTCTCATCTGCCACCTTCTTTGTTCAATGGGTGCCACCAGAACCCCTCCCTGCACAAACACATGCCTTGTGGAGCAAATACGAGCTCCTAAGCTACCAATTTCAACTGCAGCCATCCATGATGTCTGTGTGATGAGACTTGGGCTCTAGGCTGCATAAAAAGAAAACATGGCAATTCTAAATGTATGTTTACATCTATTGTGAAATAAAGAGTAGTTCAAAGTAACTGCATTAAAAAACGTTTTACAAAGTCATCACTTTGGAGACTGGCAGTACATGCACTGTAGCTTCAGATCAATATAAGATCCAACTTCATTTAACCCAGAAGAAACAACAGCATGTAGCAACTGTGACAACAATAACAAATATATTCTTGAGAATGTTGAAAAGAAGTGACAGTTTCCAGGCAATTATAAGTTGTCTGTACTATCAGACTGCAGGCCAGCCAGCAGAGGCAAAATATCTTTTGAGTAAGAATTCACTGAGGAAAAATAAGCAAAAACATTTCAGAACTAGTCCCAAGGTATTCAGCTGAAGCATTACTATGTGGATGGCTTAACCTGAGTTTAAGGGACAAAATACAAATTTAGCCAAAAAATATCAAGCTTTGCTTTAGGATCCAATTTCTCAACAATGAATAAAGATCTTTCATTACAAAATAGCTAGGTTGGAAAGTCCAAACAACTGCAGAGAAAAAAAGAAAACATCCAACAACAGTCGTACATTAAATCTCTCAGGAAAAAGAAAAATCTATAAGTATAAATCAAGAATTAAAATCAGTAGATAACTGAACCTGTTACTGTACATTATGACCATGCATTATTATCCCAAAGTAGCTGCAAAAGCAGAGGAATATCAAGAAGAGAAAAATTCACACAAATGTTATGATTGTAGAAAAGTGATGATTAAATTCCAGAAGGTTACAACAAAAATTATCTTTACCAACAGGCAAATGGAAACTACAGCAATGTTTATTTGGAACTAACTTACCACATGTATTTAAAACCAAAATTAGGTAGAATAACTTTTCTTAGTATTTCTGAGTTCTTGGAAAAGACATCTCGTCCTGAGTTCCAGCACATGGGAAATAAAGCTAAGTATGAGAATAGAACTAAATGTGGGGAGAAATGGGAACCCTAAAATTTTCTGAATACTCCCCCCACAGGCTGAGTACAAAGCAGTTTTTCTTTAAAAGCAAAATCAGTGGAGATGCAAAATACACAGATGTAGCACACTTCTCATCAGAAAGGAATGCAGTAAGGACATTTTGCACTGTGAAGTCGCGTATAGGACGTTTGGAGACCCTGTTATCAGCTAGAAGCATGGTGTCCAAGGACAACTGCACAATTACTTTCCAAGAAGACTAAATGCAGCTGCTGCTCTCTCAATCCTACCCTCCAGTTGACCTGTATTGATTATAGTATCATTATAAAGCTAAAACACACCTCCACATGAAAGGCTACTCACCTGCCCCCGGGCTCTGAGGCAAAACTGTCCCATAACCACTTCCGCTGGGCATACGCGGTTAATTTTTGGCACATGAAGCAAGAACATCCCAGCTGCCATTTGGGGCAAGACTTTTGTATTATGTGCACTAAACATATATCTTAACATCAAGCTAATTACTAGTTTCTCTGCATACTTTGACATTTCTTACTTGCATATCTCTCCTATCTGTGCTTAGGTGCTTGACTTTCAATGCATTTTCCCAGACAGTATCTTATTCCTAGCCACCACCAACCCTTATTTAGTCACGAATTGTTATAATAAAATTGACTTGTTTACACATATACGAGTCTTAGCAATCTTACTAACTGTTAAGAGGGATTTAAAGGGCATTTCTGATTTAAACTCAGCAAATGAGAGAGGATTAACTGTCTTTGTGAGATTGCTCAGTGTTTACCATGATCCAACAAGCGGAACCATTTATTTCTGTTTGTGCGACATTATCAGAGAAATGGTTAAGCAGACTGGTAAACTCTCCCTCTGAAGTGTCTCATATTTTAACTTAAACCATGACACAGCAACAGGAGTCAAATGTGTAGAAAGTCTTACAATATTTTAAAATTACAAAATCTGTGATCACACTCAGCTTTGCCTGTTATGGCCAGTCACAGATCTATGATAGAGAGCATATATGTACACTAGGAGTTTCACATTATTGCTTAAATGAAAAGGCACAGTTCCAGGAAGACATAGGTTTCCTCTACAGCAGAAAAAAGTCTGCTCTCTCTCTGAAATGACAAAGTCAGATTTTCCCTGATCATACATTTATCCTTCAGCTATCCTGCTGGCTTTTTTTACCAGATGAACACATCCTCCCATAACATCACACTACATCATCCCTCTGACTAATAATTAGAGAGCAGATAAATGGTTCCATTTTTATTGTACATCAGAACCAGAGTTCTTAAAAATGTAAAAATCAAAGAATATAACTCCTGTTGGGCCTACTAAGTCCAATTACATTTGAAAGCATTTCTAGGTCTAACTCAATCAGAACATAACTCTTCAATCTAGTTCACAAAAGGGGCTTGATAATATATCTCCATCTTTTCGGAGTATGGCAGCACTGCATAGCTCTACAGAGGTTAAGAGAACTAGAGATTTAAATTTTGCAAACACTCCTTAAGCAAAAAGCTATACTGCTGCTATGGTTTAATTGTGATGAAGTAAGGAAATTTTTATGGTGACATGCAACTTTCCACTTATGCTTTTACATGTTCTCCATGAAGGCACTACTGTGCAGCTGTTTTGAAGTTCCTCTGGTTTCTCTGGGTAGTACAACACTGTCATGGAGCTAAGCTTTCCGCAAACCCTCTACCTGGTAATCTGGACATTGAAATAAAACAGAGTAGTTTCACTAGCATTATGATTTGCATTTCTATTGAAATGTAAATGGTAACATGTTGGGAAGCAGAGGACTAGCCTCATCAAGAAATATGCAAGCGTATTTCCTTGTTTGCTGAACAGGATGTACCTATGCACACCATAAAGGAAATGTTGTCTAAACCTTAGTTACAATACATTCTTTATTTGTGACTAAAACAGCAGCTGCATGAAGAGATATAAATTCTACCGGAGGTTCTGAAATAGTTACAGGTCTGTACTTGAAGAAAATATTCCCCAAAGTTAAGGCATTATTAAAAAATCAGTTTTTCTGATTCAGTGAATGTCTTGTATCACTTCTTTAAGAAGACAGCACAAGAATGTTTAAACAAAACCAGGAGGCAGTATCAATTGTTTCTTACATTCTCATAAACCAGAAAACTAACAATCCTTCTCTTCCCAATTGTGTGAGTGAGAGAGGAGAAAGAGGGAATTCTGCTAAATAGCAAAGAGATTCAGATACTGAAATAAAAAGTAAGCATAAAAGCACAAAGATAATATTAAAGCATTCCTTTCGGAAACTCTATATTAAGGCTACAAATGTGGCCACAAGAACAACAGTGAAAAGTCAAGTAAATAGCTAAAAGATACACTATTGAAATTAATGAGAAAAATGATAATATCATTACCAAAATGGATTGCTAATACTTATATGTAATTAACTGAAAAATTCAGAGAACATATTCTTCCAATTTATGGGACAAACTTGTTAAAAAGTTATGAACAACATGCCAAATTAGATGACAGACATTAGCTTAAAATACTTAAAATACAATGTCTGTTGGGTTTGAGAAAAGAAACTCTCACTGCTGTAATGTTCAGAACTACATGTTCTTTTCTGGCTTTTTTTGCCTAGTGGTTCAGGCTACTACTTGTCAGGTAGAAGGACAGATCTGAGAAAATATTATCAAGCACTAAAGTCCCAGAGTTTTCTGTAAGAAGCTGTCGGTATGAGAAAGGACTAAATTAAAGATTGAAGTTTTTCTATACCCTACTAAATGAAAATGACAAAATACTACTGACAAAGTCTCTTCCAGAAAGATATATATTTTTTTAAAAATGAAGATTTAAACAATGTGTAATGAAATGCCACTTATTCTGCTTTAGCCTTTTTTAGAAGAGGCTTTCTTTTTTATCTTGGCTATCCACATCTAGCATATTCTTTTAAGTGTCCTGTTTTGGTTCCTGGACAGACTGGCTGTAGGCCTGTCACTGTTCTTAACAACCATGATGATCCATCCCAGTATGCAAATCTGGTAAACACCTGACATAGGTCTAAGACTACAGTTTGGATGGAATGCACAACACACTGGAAAAGGCAGCTTTAACATCTTTCTATGCTAGTTAAGGTCTGGCCATGCCGGAATCCACATAAGGCTTCCCCTGTAAAATTAAACTGTCAAGACTGAGTCAGTGACTTAATATTGGATCAGCACTGTAACTGATACAAGTAAGATGTTTCTGATTTGTACACTAACAGGTCCATACACATTGTTATAGCTCTGCTCTCTAGAAACCCACAGTTCAGAATCTGCTTGGGCAGGGACATTTAGCACCAGCTATTCGCCACTTTGCAAAAAGAATTTTCCTTCACTGCTCACTACCACCCCCGATTTTCTGTCTTCCAGAGAAGTAGAACTGCAAATGAAGAACGATTCACCATTCAGTTCCCCACAAAGGATTTATCGTGATGAGATATATAGAGGCACTAATAGACTTTGAAAGAAGTGTGGGCTAAACTAATTGAGTAGTATTGATCCATTAGTGGTAGGGAGATTATCATGGAAGTTTACCTGCCTATCTGCAAAGTCCTCACTATATGGACAACTTCAGATGAAGTGAGTGAACTGGGAAAAAATTCAACCCTCCAACTGACTTTCAGACTGTGCATTTAGTAACCCTGTTGCAATAATATTTAACACACACCATATAGCCTGATCTATCTTCAGAGCTTCACCATCGTTGTTTCGCTCCACAGCACATCTTAATTTTTCTTTATACTTGAAGCTAAAGATTTTAACCAACACACAACTATGTACTATGGCTAAGGAGAAAGCTCCATGACCTTATCTTACTTAATTTGTATTATACCACAGCTAAAATCTTAAAAAATAAATATGCATGTTTGTAGAATTAACTACAATCACTTTTCTGATTATCTTTTAAAATAAAATGCATGCTGACAGTCCTAACAGTCAGTAATTCTGTTTTACTGGAAGTTCAATGATGGATTTGTCATTGAAGTTGGTACTTTTGCAAGTGCTAAAATGTCAAGCAGTGACTGGTTGCTGTCTAATTGCAGACCCTTAAGCAACATTATATGGCTGCTGAATTGTTCACCTAGGTCTTCACAGCGTCACCATGAAGGCTAATTTCAAGACAAGTGCTTAACTCGTGCACTGTATTTGAAAAAAATATTTTCTTTTTGGACATTTTGCCATTAGCATTCCTTAAATCTGGATGAAGCGCTCCCTCCTATCTTAGCAACAAAAGCTTTGTCTCTTACCTCTAAAAATAATTTATTCATCTACTTTTATTTCCAGATTTTACTTGCTATTTAAGCTGAAAATTGCATCAAGAGACATGATGGTTTTGTGAACATGTAAATATTAGCTCAAGAGAAGATAGAAATCAATTCACTGCAACACCGTTCTGAAGGGGTAGAAGATTTCTTGTGTATGCTCAGTGTGTCACCTCTTACTCAAAGAAATCAAGAAAATAACGTATGGTGTATAATTATTTACAAATTTAGTTATCTCTAAGGGTGTGAAATGCTTCTGAGCTCTTTTGAATCATACACGACCTCCACCTCTTTTAAAACATAGCAAATGGGCAAGGCAAAGTCTGAACTGTGTAAAACTATGACTCTTCCCTCCAGCACAAAGTTCATGTAAAAGAGGAAAGAAATAAGCAGAATGAGCCAAAAGCAAGAGAAAGGCATGAGAAAATCGACTGAGTATATTTATTTATTTATTTTACAGATATGAGGGAAAAAGGTAGACGTTACTTTTCAATGACTTGACTTTGGATTTATCTTATGAAATCTTTGCCTAAGGCTTCAGACTATCGGACTTCCTTAAATATCTAAATTACAGCACAGACAAGTACTAGTTCATTTGGACCAGTAATAAAGGATTAGTGTGACATCAAGCTCTGAAATATAAATTACTCCCAAGAATACAAAAAGCAGATTTTTAGTGGTCTTATTACTCACAAATTTTTAATAACATTGTAAGCTCTTAATAGAATTGGCATGAATTTTAGCACTGTTCTTAAATTAGAGCATGAATTTAAGTGAAAAATGACTGTATTGCATCAGTCTTTAAAAACACTTATTCACCTATTTTACACTATATAGACTGAATCATTGTTTATTAACACATCTGTAATGTATTTCTTAATACCTTATTAAACAGCCCATCTCATTACCTAACTATATCATACATTTTAACAGCACCACGCTGTGAGGCCAATTAAAGATTTTGTTCAAACACTACAAGAGCAAAATATGTTTTCCTTGGTGTATACTTTAAAAGCCAGTCGCAGATTTGTTCCCTTATTTTGTGTTTTGTGCAAACAAGCCATTAAGTGCCCAAGGAAAATTTCACATTTCCCAACATGCTTTCAATTCTAGCCTGAAAGTGCAAGCCTAATTTGAGTAGCACATGGTTTCAGTACTGCTACTGTGTATAATGCAATTTCTTCGTATTAAAAAATTATTCTCATTTTTCTAACAAACAGCCTATTGGTTTTACTGCATATTACATTTTTTTATATTTTAGTATATTTTGTTTCACATAAAAATAATATTTTCACTGCCTTTTTAAGAGCTCAGTACATTTTCTTAAGAACTCAGTTGACTGAATCGCTTAAAAAAAATGAGGAATATTTGAAACAAATAGCTATTCCCATTGCATTTTGTACTGCTGAGCATCCTGAAAATCTACAGCTTTCACTGTAAATGTGCACAGTTCAGTAAATCTTTAAAACTGTACCATTATGTTTGCCTCTCTTTTCTGTTCCCCCCAAAAGACTGCAATACAACTCTGATAAAACAACCACAACTAGTCTTGACTACTAAGTCCATTAAGACAGATCTGCATGGAGTAGTAGCACTGGTGCCTGAGGTGCTGTCACAACACTCCTATTTTGGTCTTATTCAGTATGTTTCAATCCTGGCAGCTTCGCTGAGCTGTACTTTAGACCCAAAATGACATACCTCAAGGATCCTTTCCATAATCTTATTCTAAGATGGTATATACATAGTAAAGGAATATCTTTTCCCCGCCTCTGAAGATGTAAAATTACGTTGGTCTTGTGAGTCACAACAATGCTGGTTAAACGTGTTTCCCACCTGCCTGCCCCTCGACTGCTTGTTCCTGCCTTCAGGAGCATCTAAATGTCTCTCCACCTGAGCTGCGCTGTTATAATTTATGGCACAGCTGCTCTGTAAAGCAAGTCCTTGATTTGCTATTAATTAAAAATAAATTTGAAATGTATTTAAAATGAACCCATTCAATCTGCACTGTTTCTGTGAAACAGAAACCATGTATGAAAAATGATTGCAAAAAGCACTGTACGGGCATGTTTGACAGTGTGACAGTATGTTTTTTACATCAAAACAGATAAGCTTCTGACTACCCTTTTCTACTCTGGCCAATGATAAATGCCTGACTATCACTTATCCCTACTCACAACTTCATTTGAAAGATTACATACAGATAACATTTTATATTTAAAATTTCCTTCAGTGGTCAGAGAATGCAGAGAAGCATCACTGCCAATAATAAGATATTCAACTGAAAGGCTTTTAAGATAATTATTAGAATTATTTAAAAGCCATAGTTCTCCTTTTCCTAAGAGTAGAAATGTGGAATTTCTTACACTGGAAACATTAAAAAAAGAAACTGAAAGCATATCATTGTCATAGATTTTACTCTTCTCACAGGTTGAGGTTACATTCTGTTTTTACTCCCTTACATGAATGTTTTATTTCACCCTGACTATGATTTCTGGGCCTCCAACATTTGGAATCAAATATGCGCTTGTGAGCTAGAGTTCTTTCTTTCTCTCCTCTATTGCTCCACCTTCTTCCCAACTTTTGCAATCTTTTTTTTTTTTTCCTTCTTACAGAGATTTCCCTGACAGCAGCTAACAAGTCATTCCCTGTTAAATGTGTTGCTGAAGTTCCCATAAAGTTGGAGCTTCTTAAATTAGTATATAAATACACTTACCACTTTTATGTTTTGCGTATCTACTTTTGAAATGCGAAGAAACAGTGTGGAAAAATCCTCTGAGTACTGCAATGACCCCTCCTCCCAAATACTGCCATGGTAACTCCTCACCACTGTTCTGTACCATCAGATGATGCCAGAAGTTTTGTAGCTCAAAAATGTTCTTTATCCTAAGTGCTGCGAAAGTGAATTTTACTCACAAATGCCCTTTTATATTCCTCTAGAACTCTTTTGACTTCTATTCTTTCCTTTTCTGCCTATTTTGCCTCCTGTAACCTGTTTTGCACCTGGCCACAAGGAAAGACTTAGACAATCCAATGACAGACAAGGTGGCAATTTGTTTTCAAGTGCCTAGCCCTGGAATAAAAATCCATAATCCTTAATTAGGCATTTGGATTCCTTCTTTCATTCTTAATAAAGTGCTTAATAAGCTGCCTACTAAATGAAGAGGTAATCCCGCCTCACCCTAGAGCTGCCTACTCAGGACTGTAACGTCTGCACCGATGGGGTACCCCAGGGTACGGCATTCTCCCTGGGAAGGGTGAAACCCCCATCAGTTCTTGGAGAGAAAGGCAGAAGCCTCTCAGTCTTGGTGCAAAACAGGAGAAGGTGAAGGCTGACACCTAGGGGGTAATTTTTTAAAGAATATTGTTTTCATGCCCTCCTCAGCTGCATGACTGAAGTTGCTCATCTCCAAGCTTCTACTAAGAGGCCCCGGTACTTCTAGAGAAAGGATCAGGAAGAGGAGAATGCTCACTGCTTATCTTGATAACACTGTACAGTTGAGAGAGGGGAAACTTATGGGCTCAGAAAGAATACAAGGTCATTAGTCCTAAACTGGCATCAAAAAGACCAGCAATTGACTAAAACAAAAAAAACACATTTAATGTGAGGCTTGGCCACTAGAGCTACAAGCAACTGAGGAGAGAAGAGAGAGGGAAGAAAGTAAAAGTTTGAACAACAGTATGGGTGTTGAGGTCCCGATTCTACTTGAAATTCTCCTTAAAATACATATAGGCATGATTTAATGACAACTTTTGTTTTGCTCCTCATACTTATGATCTCTTTATGTTCTATGCAGGTCAGCTGGATGACAACTTTTTCTCCATCATGACTGTTATCAGTCCTATTTCTCAGTTAATTACTGTATTTTTTCCCAATTACTGACAATTACATTCGGCTCCTTTTAACTGTTACATCTCTCATTGATTTCTCACAGACTTGTTATTTATTTGAAGTAAGTGCTATACCTCTGAGCAGATATATGTCTCCCTTATATTCCTTCTACATTTGGGTTTTTTCTGCTTTATGCTCAGACTCAATATTCCTAAGGGTCTTTCCTAACTTAAGTGATTCTATAATAAATATACATTAAAACATTTGAGAAAGACAAGATGGCTTGGTTAAACAAGCTAGTAGAAGCATAGGAATGAAATAACTGAAGCAAAAATTAAATAAATTATGTTCAAATAATGAAACAAAAGAAAACAAAATAAGACAAAATTGCTACTTTGGAAAGTCCTAAATACAGACAATTTCAAAGGCCTATCAGCACTCTCTGTGAATACTGTGAGTGGTAAGCACAGGACAAGGCAGTATATTTTCCTAGAATAAAGTTTGAATTGATATTAATCCTGTTTAAACTCCCTCCCTCCTCTTTCAGGAAATGACCTGAAAATACAAGCCACAAACACGCACGGCACTATTCTTATCTGACCTATGGCCTTGGACATAGAATGTCTTTACCTATACTTTAAGACTTCCTGTAGTGTCATGCACATGGATCCATTCTCCTATACTGGAAAAAAAAAAATCTCGATGGCTAATTAGCAGTATGCATAAATAACTACTGTGGGAGACACACATTTTGGAAGCAGTAATTGGCATGCTGTCTAGCTTTGATTTGAAGTTATATTGCATGACAGATATATGGCTGGAAAACATCCACTGCCCCAGACTACTCTAGAGTCTTCTTAAATAGCTTAGATGAGTGGAAATGGAAATAAAGTGATTATTCCAATTATCAAAGGCTCACAGGAATATACTGGGACATGAGAAATTTACCCTGATTTAACAAATTGCCTGAAATTAGTACTGAAAAAAAAAAAAAGGCAAGTGGGCCAAAAGCTGTATGAAGTTCAGCTGACCTAAATGCAACAGCACAGGGCAGCAGAATGCACCTAGCAAACTGGGACATGTTCCTCTTCCCAGTCTGTGCTGATAAACACCAATTAACATCTCTAATAGAGTCCGACTAGACTTGGAAACAACAAGAATGACATTTAAATTGACTTTGAATATCATTTATCTATTGTTTATATTTACTGAAATACCATGCCCTTTGCTTCTATACTCTGGCACTTAAGCACTATAGTGGTGCACTGGAAGTGAAAAAAATTACAGATAGATTTATTCTCTTAGTTTTCCACAAAATTATAAATGTGTAGAATTTCAGCTTCATCAGTGGAACTACAGATATCTCCTTTAACTAAAGTCTTTGGTTGTTTGAGGGTAGTTTTTCTTTAGAATTTAATATGTTCTGCATAGATCCAAAACAGCCTCATAAGAAAATCCTTTGGCAGATTTTTAATGATATGGGTGAAAAAATTACTTTCAAATCTCACAATTTCATCATAGAAATATAACCTGAAATATCAATGATAATGTTTAATGAAAAAACACAGCATTAAGTATAAGGCATTCCATTTTCATTAACAGATTTATTTATTTATTTATATATATATATATTTTTATTATATCTCTTACAAACTAAATTAAAGCAGGACTGATAAAAATATAAAGTATTTAAATGCCAATATTCATATACATACAGTCTCAGTGAAGTAGATCAAATTGCCAAGATATGACCAAGAAAAGGCTTTACAAGTGAAAATATACAGAACAAAAAGTTCAGTTGGCCGGATAAAATGCCCCTTGCATAGCTTCATTTAATACTGATTACATCTAAAAAGTGCTAGCCTATTCCATGCAATCATTAAAGATGTATCTGTGATAAATAATATAATGCTAACTATATTTATAATCAGAGAAGGTTTAGATTATCAGGACTGGAATTTAAAGCACAGTAGCTAAACACAGCTTTTCTTTTTCTCAACTAACTGAAAATTCATGATCAATACAGTATAATAACACCTTTGTGTGAATTTTTAAACCCTCTTGCTAGCAACATATAATGCAGAAAAGAGGCAGAATGATTTTGTAGACTTTTATTAGCACTGTTGTAAGCAGTGCTACAAGATGAGATTGTGCTGTTTGTTCACAAACTGTTCCCAGAAGCAAATACAGACCTGCATATTTCATTCAGACCCTTTTCTCCTCCTCCATTACAATATATCTCCACTTCCAAATGATTTTCAATGTCTAAAATTTACTGAACTTTGACCAACAAACTAAAGGTTGCACTAAAAAAAAATAATCAAACAGCTGCTGGAATTATGGTCTTCTTACATCAAAACCAGAGCTGCCTGAGATTCTGGAGTGATTTTGAGATTGGGAAACCCTAGTAAAAGCGAAATGTGTAAATTTGCAAATAGATTTAAATCTTCTTTTAAGTACATGACAGGTATACTGTGTACTTTTGTGACACAAATATTGTTTATAATGCATAACTCTCTACTAATTTGAATCCAAGAATGATGCAAAATCACCAATCCTACCAGTGGGATTAGACTTAGTCAAATAACTATTTGTCCATCCATTACTTATATCTCTACTTATCTCAGTGTTTCTATTTCTTTCTTCTCTAGGAAGCTGGCTGTTCAAAACAAATAAATATTTAATAATTTTAAATCAAATTACATTTGTGTTTTGCAAAATGTGATTCTACAGCAGGTGCCATAACAAAGCTATTATCCCACATCATTAACATACCTGAACCGTGATTCTTATGCATTGGCTTAATTGAGCCAGTTAATAGCTAATTTTATATCCCATATCTTTTACCTTACTAATATGTAGGCAAAATCCATTAAGGTATTATAATTATACAGGTTGGAACATAACTAGGAAGCAATGATTGTTCAATTAGATTTGATCTCACAATAATGCACCTTGCAGTTTGCATGCTATAAAGCTGCAACTTGCAGCTATTTAGGACCAGATCTTACTTATGACAATATACATTCTGAATGCCTCTATGGCAAGCTTGTGAATGAGGAGAATCATAGCAGCTTTAGTGTTGCTAGCAGTACAAGAAGTTGTAAACCAAAATCCAGCTATTTCAAAGCATTACTTTTAAAAGAAGTACTTTTTTGACTTCCTATATTTGTTACCATTCTACAATCTGAATTTGAGGGAACAGACAAAGCAGCTCCTACTGTCCTAGCAAAAAAGGAACTTACAGCAATTATGCTTACATGCTGTTAAAGTTGTTGCAAAGACACCCAAGATAAGATTGGAAAAGCTGAGAGATAGCTAAAGAGACTAGAAATGGTCACACTTTAATTTTCAAGAATTTTTTTCTCAGTCAGAAAAAGTTATACCACTAGGTACACTCTAGCTTAGAGAGGCATAAGGACTGTAAGTTGTTCCAAAACAAACAGTAAATAGAAAGCAAACTAGGTGTACGAGATGTGACACAATCAGAAGCAACTGGATTATATTCATTTTCACCAGCATTTAGAAAAAAATCTTGATTTTTCTTCTATCTTGTAAGTAGCATGCTTAGAAACATATCCATCTTTAACATGTCTGTGTATAAAAATGTGCCTAACTTCCTTAACTCACATTCATTAATTACATCAACTTTTATTCCTCAAAACCAGGTTTTAAGACATGATTTCCTACTGCCATCAACAACAGTTTACTTGCAACAGCTCTTTAATGAAATTTTCTTCTGGTAAAGTGCAAAAGTAATCAAGTGACAATCCAGAAACAATATTAGAAAGTTATGAAAATTTGCATGTAAATAAGCATCTTCAGGATCCTGATACTTTCTAAATTTTCTCCTTTCTTCAAAAAGAAAAGAAAATCAGGTAGCCATATAGCAATCTGCACATTACATGTTTCTGAAAGTCACATAAACACTGATGAATGACAGTTTGGATACATAGAACCAGAGCAATAAGGAACCACAAAAATACTAATTTATTCACATCAGTGTTTAACATTATAAAGGTGAAAATTACAGCTGAATATCTAGCATTTAATAAAACCCATTCACAATCATGACAAAAAATAAATTAACAATGCAGCTCAGGGTTTTTGCAAGAATGAAACTTTATAGCAAATGTTAATCCACTGAAAATATTACAGGATCCAGGTCATGACCTATGGACAATAAAGAACCTGTATAGTACTGCTTTTTAGATCATAAGGCAGACCATACTTCTTTGTTCCAGAGCATTTTTTTAAAAAAAATTAATTTAAAAAAAATCACTTTCCTGGAGTAATGTTATTTCATATCCAATTGGAAAGGAAGACAGGAAAAAAAAAGTTTAATGTAAAAGAAATTTTCTATGACAATGCACAATACTGAAAAGGTTTGAAAACATACATACAGGTTTCCAGAAATATGCGACACCGTACCTGGTGATGTATGGAATTGCCTTCACACAGTGGTAACGATTACACAGACTGTAATCAAGAATGCAATATGTGACAATGGATGGATGGAAGGGAAAGAAAGGGGAGAAAAAAGGGAGAGAGAAATGAAAATGATATTAAAACACATATAACAAAGATGAACAACTAGTATAATTCATGGACGTACTGAAGAATTAAATGCCCCCTCCAACTCACTTCTGAGACCTGTAAAGTAAACTGTTCATCTTTACAAACTTCACCCTAACATTTGATTACTTTTGGCTTATAACTGCAGTAAAGAAAGACTGGTCTTCTGTGGATATAACATTTCAGCTGATATTACCCTCCATTATTAGAATATTACAGACTGTGGAAACAAGCCCCACCACTGTCACCATAGTGCAATTGGATTTTTGTTGTGAAGCAATTCAACCTTACATGTTACATTATGTTACAGACACATGGAGTGAGATGTTTAACACTTTCGCATGTAAAATATATATATACACAAACCTGTATTAAAACTTCACCCCGACTATATCTTCTGTTTTATAGCATCAGTCTCACTATTTTATGAGGAAGAAACAAATGGAGAGGTAAGAGGAGCACAGATGACACAAAGCTCTGTGGTTCAGTGTGGTACCTGAGGGGAGCTAAACAAGAGCAGCGCGATCTACCTGCTTTCAGAAAGCCTAATCCAGGCATTATTTGATATTATGTGAATTTGTTTCCCCATAATATAGTCTTCAGCCAAAACACTGCCTAAGAGGTTCCCGTTGTTTCTTTATTGTCCTTCCTTCACTAATGTGCTTAGGCTCCTTCCCTCTGAAAAAAGGCCATAGCGTAACTGAAGCGAAGGGATCATCTGCAGTCTGGGGGGAGCAAGGATGGGAGGCAGCAAAGGGAGGGGACTTCTATAACCACTGTTGGCAACAAAGCAAGCGTAACATTAAGGAGTAGCCCGACTGTTCACAACTCCCATATTCAGCCTGTCAAGTGATACACAGTTAGCCAGAAAAATAAAACTGCAGATAATCTCAGAGTACAGTAAACGATCTTCATCTGTCATTTATATGTAGTATTTTAATTACCTGTGTTACACTAAAATCAGATTTACAAATTTTAATAATCCTTTGTTCCACTTAAGGAATAGACTCTATTGCCAAATTGTAATCATTGCTGAAAGTCAACCATAGATGAAGATAAAGATAGATGTAAAGGAAATTACACTATAAGAGCTACTGTTGCTATTTATTGACTTTTTTTTATTTCTTTAAGAGTAAATTGCCAGATTACTGACTGTGAAGGGAATGGACATGTTGCATATTTAACTGTAATGTCCTATTAAGTATAGACAGTGCACAACATGAAAGAAGCTGAAGGACTGGATTTCTGGATTCACAATTAGAAATACATCTATAAGGACTGAGCACCTATTATGTTTGGGGTTGGTTGGGGATTTTTTTGTGAGAATAGAGGTTCATGAGAAATTAAGGATATTAATACTACTTGGCTGGTTGAATCTTTCAAATAATCTTCACTCATTCTGACTTTTTCACTTAGAGAAGAAAATACTAGCCTAAATATCATGAGAAGTTGTTAGCATAAGTGCAAAAAAATGGTAATTTGTTAAATTTATACTTCTTTCTTTATAATTTGTTATCTTTCTAACCATTTGTTAATATCAGACATGATTGTATGTGTATATATACTCAGATCATGTAGTTTGTATATTCACAGATCATGGTTATTTTCTGACAACTACCTAACATGGCAATTTGTAAATAAATATAAATGACAAATGACAAAATTCTATGTATTAAGAACAGAGTTTGCATCTACCTTACACAGTTTTTAAATTCATTTTTTAAGGAAACCGTAATGTAGGTGCTATGTAGTGGTTTGGGTTAATATATTATACTAGTGTAATTTGAACAGCATAACGAATAAAACTGGGAAACCAAATACAACTAAAGCAACCATATAATGATGAAAAATACCGCCTATTTTTCCTGTTATTCAGCTGATTTATGTGAAAAATCATTACTATTTTCAAATTAATTTAAATTACTTTCTAAATCAGAAATAACTAGATTATAGACTTAAATCCCATATTTAAAAAGAAAATTGCTATATATTGCGCAGCCTAACTGATGATTCAAAGAAATTAAATGTTGGAATCACTGAAAGTCGGTTCTTTTAAGCTACCATTCTCTGTGGTGCACTATCACAGCTTTCAATTATTGAGAAAATAAGTCTAAAAATAAAGCACAGAACTAAAACCTACGTTTAACCAAAAAGTTATATTCTAAAGTCTCATATAAATCAAAGACCTGAAAGCCATTGTAACAACATATGATGTTCAAGGCAGTAGGATGAAACAGCAGTTGAATCTATTGATGCAGGCAGCAAAGTTTTCACATTATCTCACCTCTTCCTAATATTTTTGTTAAAACTGGAAACTTGTCTGTAGTTTCAAAATGGAGATTCTGCTAAAATTTTGATGGTAGATCACTAAAGCCACGACTAACCGATAGAAGTTAAATGACTTCTAATGCTAATTGGACACCACTAAGGACTGGAGGAAAACCCTAAACAAATGGTGTTTAACCAAGTTGCCTGTAACTGAAACTCTAAAATCTCTATTCAAAAAGTCTGCTGAGAATTGATAACGGGGGTAATCCCATATCAGTTCGGCTTCATCCTGGTTGGACAATGTAACCACAAGCAAGCCCATCATCATTTAAATACATAGCACATTCCTAGGCCTTGGCTTCCATCTAACATTTTATTACAATTTCAATAAAAACATGAGACTGGGGAATAATTTAGAGAAGTGTCCATTAATCCCCCTAATCCTCCATCCTTTGCATGCATATGTCAACACTCTAGAGGGGTTGGCACATCTTTCTGTCTGTTGCTGAAATTGAGTCATAGAGAAGTTGTGCCACTTAATCATTGACTTTTGTAGTCCAGAGGAAGACCTGGAAAGCATTCTTTCATCTTTTCTTATAGTCCTACACATTCTTGGGACAAACCATTCTCACTGCTGATGTGGGCACAGTTAGCAGCTCTAAGATTTAAAGGCAAACACTGACATGAAAAAGTGCAAAACTCTAAGGAGACAAAGAAAAAAAAACGAAACAAAAAAAAAAGCAGAGAATTGGGGAGAATCTGGAGCATCAGCTTCTCCAGTGAGCAGCTGAGGGGGATCTTTTCCCACCTGACTGGCTAAAAAGGACTTAAAGCACTATGAGACTAATTTCACTGAAAGTTTTTTATTTGTGTGACACCCTTCAACTCTTTTAGTCAGGAATGCTCTGTGTTCAGTGCATCAAGAGGCTATTTCTTTCATTAATTTCTGCTGGGTAAACTTTGTCCTTCCACGCACCACTTCCCATTCCCTTTCATTGATTCCCAAATCCTTGC
Organism: Tapera naevia; assembly: GCA_033556795.1. NCBI lineage: Eukaryota > Metazoa > Chordata > Aves > Cuculiformes > Neomorphidae > Tapera > Tapera naevia. Next base: position 9,698,113 of record JAUMJJ010000034.1, on the reverse strand, counting down.
CCTTGACTTAATTCGGAATCTACTGATTTAAAACCGTAAACTACTTTTGCCAGATGAAATTATAAAATGTGGTTGTCTAAAAAAGATGTCTTATTTCCAGTTTTAAAAAGATAATTTGATCTTTATTTTGGCATGCAACTTCCTTTACGAATATCATTCAGTAGTGCATTTCTTGATATGTCTTAATTTGAACAGTTTACAATTGTCTTGGCTGTATTTGTTTATTGGGGAAGAAAAAAGTTTTTGTCTGGAAACATCCAATAACCACTTGGAAACCTTTCATAAGAATTGTTGCAAAATGAATGTTTATTAATACTACTTTGATAAAAATAAATTTCCTGACACTTTACAGCAAACCTCTAAATTAAAGATATAGCCTTAAATAAATACCTAACACTTGGTAAAACAATCCATATTATCTTTGCAGTGGAGTATGTATAATAAGTCTTTTAGCATAAAAGGGAATAGTTACAATTAATTATTCCTATGAAGGTTAACCAGCACGCAAGTACTGTGCGTCTATTCTGTTGTCAACAAATTTTATCTTACACTGTAAGAGAGACAGATTTATAGGAAGACTGGGAAAAGACTCACATTAGTAAATTTTCATGCGAGTTAACTCCACGTGTAGTGACAACATAGAAGTATGAGGATAGCGGAAGGGATTTGCGAGTTTGGCCTTGCTGAAAGTTTTGAATGCTGTGGAAAAGTGACAGGGGTCGGCTCATGAGGATTTGTATTCAACCTTGAGACTTAGACTTTCACATTTAATTCTCAAAGCAAGGGATCAAAGCATCCAGCACAATAACTCCTTACATATATATCATGCTGAAGTACCTTACTCCATGAGCAGATATACTGATTTTAATTTAAAAATCCATTTACTTAATTCATTTTGCTGATTAGAAAAATCCTCCTTTCCAAATCCACCAAATTACTCCTTTAATTTGCCTTTTTACATGAAAGTAGGAGTGCTTTGAGTACCAGAGATTCATGCACAAGATAGCCCTTAGCTATGCAGAGAGGTACTCAGCAAGACACTTATCCTGTGGAACAAGATTTGAGTGCCAAGCATCTTCAACAAATGGTAAGAGAAGCAGGACAACATTGTCCTTTACACACTATTTCAGCAAGCACTTGCATCAGAAATCTTCTACGAGGCCCTGTTGGAAGACACAGAATCTGTCGACATCAGTGTATTAAGACCGTATGTGAGGCTTAAAGTTTGCTTAGCTGCTTTATCAGGACTGTGATGAACATTAGTCTGAAGTTGTTCTGGGCAAATGACAAACTTCCCTTCATTTCCTCTTGAAACCTCAAGGCTGCTTCCTAAATTCATTGGTACATTGCAGCAGCTATTCAAGAGGATGAATTAGTTTTACACAGACTTTTACAGGGATTTCATTTCATCAAATTATCCCCTCCACCCACTTAACACTAGTACATACTTTACTATTGAAATATTGTATTGTGTTGCACCATATAAAACCTAAACTTGACAGCAGCATAATTGCAAAACTGTATCTAATATTTCATCTTCCACCAACCCTGAGAATAAATATGTAGAATCATATCTATCACTGGTTCATCCCAGACTGTTACTGTAATAAATTAAAAGAAACAAAGAAGTTATATCATCAAAAATAAGACCAACCAAAGAAGAAAGGGCTAAAAAAATTGCTAGTAGGATTCCATATGGAACCAATATACACCAAGTCCTCCTTGCATTGCAATGGATGATGTATAACATTTTTCTGCAGAAGCTCAGGATTTTTCAGTGTGGCTAAACCCCTCTCTGTGTTCAATACAGCAAATTCTTTGAAATCACTTCAAAATTTTAACAAATAAAAGCCTGTTAAATTCATGAAAGACACAGGTACTGTGATTATCCTAAGCCAGAAGCTTGGGAGCTATTACAGACTGCTACAGTTTGTAACATTCTTGTGGTTTATACTAAGCTAGTCAGGGGAGAACAGACTCTGCAGAACAGCCCTCTTTCAGCTTCCACACTTGTGCGAATCTGCTAGAGACCTACTTAAGAGAAACGTGAACTTTTTTGCTAGACTCCAAAGCCCATTAGAGCTTGTTGATCATTATGAATCATGTATAAATGTATAAAGAAAACCAACTCTGTGCCACAACAAAATGATCTTGTTTAATGCAAACAGATTTGAAAAAAAAAGAAACAGCGGTGGTGAGAATAAAAACAATAATGAAAAATATCGTACATATCAAAGACTATCATGAGTACAGGAGACTCCAGCATATCATCCAGAACAAACATGAACTTCTGAGAGATTGCTTCAGTTGAAGCAAGGGATGTTCAACATCTCCACACATTCAACACCTTGACAAATTGGTCCTTGAGGGATTTCTGTTTTACAGAAACTTCCTAATAGGGTGTGAATGACAAATTAGGGGCACAAAGGATCCTAATGGGTGAGTTTTGTGCCTTTAACTTGTACATAAAGCTTGAAGCAATTATTTCATCAGCTCTAGTATATAATTTTGGCTTTTTACTGTGCTAATGATTTGAGTGGATGTAAATAAAAAGATATTGCTCAGAAATAAAATGTCTCACATTTCTCTCTGAGGATAACAATCAGACAAGGAAAAAAAATTCAATCTTATTTTGAACATTTCACTTAATTTATCTAATTCCTTTTGTAAAGCTTCCCCCTTCCCAATTTAATTCATCCTGGCTATTAGATAAAGTCTTAGTTATGATTTTCAAGCTATGAACATTTGTCAGGATTTTTTGATAGTGTATTTGCCATCAGCCTTGGGTTAATCTCACATAATAAGGATGGTTATAGACCACTTACAGTTCTATCTCTTTAACTATAAAAAAAAAAGAAAAATAATATCATAAATAAATAAATTTAAAAAAAAGAGCCTTATCGGCAAAAGTGAAAAGATTTCCTTTCGTAGATATCTTCTAAAAGATCATACAACAGTATAATATTGCAAACTATTATTCAATAGCAACATGGAAGTGTGATGCACATATATTTCAAATAATTCCATAACTATTATGATATTTCAAGTTACACGTGTACACCCCAAGTTCTCTATAGAAGAAGTCATAACAGGACAATTAGTTAAATCAGTCAAACTCCATAGTTTTATGTTCAACTTCATGCACTGTTATTAGTTCAGTTATTTTACTGACTTAGAAGGCCATATTGGAAATATTTGCTTTTTTACTGAGATATACACACCCGCACAAACACTTTTAGAATTTATCTTCCATGTCTGGGCTCGAGAAAAAGTAATCTCAGTTTGCAAAATCTTTTGAAGGCTAACTAGGATTTTCTTGCAAGAAAATAATCAGTGTCACTTCCTGAATAATAGATGGCACCTATATGCAAAAGTATACGTGCAAACACTTTGAAAAGTATTCAAGCTTTTACTTCTAGGTTTCCTACTGAAAATCATCCAAGAATTATGGCAATATGTATAATGTCATTTGTACCATCTTACTAATTCTTCTGTTTGGCCTCATGACTAAGCAGAAAAGTTTTCAACAAGAAAGTTCCAGAAACTGGCAATGTCCAAGAGTTTGAACTAAATGTCATTTCCATCCTTGATGATGCTGTCAGTTTTATGAGCTGTGGCACAAACAGAATATTTTGCACACTTACAACATGCTCAGCAGTGTCATTGTAAAACCATGACAGATGTACAGCCCCAGCAAGATCTCACATTACAGAACACATAGCAACCCCGCCATACAGCTGAGCCCGTTGTTCAGGGAGGCAGAGTACCACCCAGGACAGCCTACTGCCTAAACTCATACAATTCCTTCACCTCTTAAGTACCTACGGAACTCCATCTCAATTTCTACATTTCATTCTGTAACTTGTAAGGTCTTCATGAAACTGACACAATTACTAGAGATGCTTTTCATTTACCAAGTCCTCATCAGAAGAGGAATGGAAGCATACAGAGTAACACTGTTCCTCACACAGAAGATTGATCAGTTGACATGGTAAATTATGATTAATTTGCTGAATAAGTTTGAAGAGCTCTGAAGTTTACCACCTTCAGAGTAACCTGAAAACACACTTCTTTCTTCAAGCCCATGCATGATAAAGTCAACAGCAGAAAACAGTGAGTGAGGATCCAATCTATATCTTTCCAGTGAAAATTTGATGTAATTGAGTGCCAAGAGTGATGAATGCGTAAAAGATGAAGCACTATAATTGAGAGAACATTACAGTAGGATCTTTAGTTTGTGTCTCTCCCATATATTTTCTTTTTTTTTCTTTTACTTATATGCCAACTTCAAAACAAGTTTTTAATACATACAACTATACATCAAAAAATAATGTCTCTATCTCCTGGTGAGAAAAATGAAATTATGCATCTATATCAAGCAAAAACTCATATAAAAAGCAATCTAACCTTCTGAAATGACAGTTCTGTCATGAATAAGTATTTATTTGATGAGAAGGAATAATTCTTTTAGAGCATTTTTCCATTTTTCAAACCAAGCAGACTTTCACTCTTGCATTGGTTTTTCACTTGTAAGGAAAAATACCAACTGTCTTTGCAATGTCAGGAGGCATTTTTTTTATTATCTTTCTTTTTTTTCTGTTTTTGGTTTCTTTTTTATTTTTTTTTCCCCAGTGTTTGTTATATCATGTATCAGGTAACCTGATATCAGGTTGTCTGTTCCCAATATGGGACACCACTTGTAAAAGCAAGAAGTTTTGAATTTCCTATGTAGCGAGCTGGATAGGTATTTAAAGTTGTTATAGGCAGGATAAAATACATTTCTCCTCATGTCCCTTTTTCATAGGAGAGACACAAATATCTTTTAACCCAGCTGAGGGCCAAGATAGATATGAGCATTACTGACCTATCAACAGTATCAGTGTTTAAGGAGAAAATCCTAAGAAAATAGCCATAGTAGTAGCTTCTTTTCTTAGAAAGGGTATGGATTCCAGGATATTTGGCTTGGTAGCCACATCCACAAACACCATTTTAACCCTGCTGCAAAGCTGGTACTCTAAGAAGGTAGGAAATTAGACCAAGAATAACTTTGGTGAGAAAGCTGGTCCAGAGCTACATCAGCATGTAATATAACCCTAAAGACAGACATTTGAAGAAGGAAACTTCTGTAAGTAGCAAAACAACTGAATGTGTGTTATAACTGTCAGAGACAAAATAATTGTGCTAATCAACAGCTAGAGTCATGAAAAGGCCAAATACTACAAGCCTGAGACCTTAGTCGTATTTCAAGGCTTTTGTTAGAGTTGTCAATGGTGAATTTTTATGAAGCGAAGCAACAGCAGCTAACATAGACTCCAAAACCCAAAATGATTCAAAATTCAGATTTACTCAGTACTAGAGAGGGTTTTAAAATGCAGAGTTCAAAGTCTAGTATTCATGTCTTGAAACAACAAAGTATGGATGGACAGGACTACACTCAATTTTGACTCAGATGTATGCACAGAGATAGAATATGGCTGTAAAACTAATATTTTAACATACCCTGAACTTGAGAAAACTTCAATTTTTTTTTTTAAATTTGTCTTTTACCCAGGATTGACTAAATTACATCCAGAAAGCTTTAGTCAAAGTCCTGACACCATCTGCCATGACCTGAAATATAACCAAGGTACAACATAGTATAATTTCATGTGGATGTGGTCTGTCTTCATAGGAAACTGGGTCATTAGTGGGCCTTTCAACTTTGCTGAACAACTTTTCAGGAGACCTTTGTGTAATTGTGAGTTTCTTTGGGAAAGATTTGTCCAGATCTGTTCAGAAACTTCATTAGTTAATTGGATGTTCTTCCTCCTTCAACAGCAACCCAGAGCCAGCCAGATCTGCCATTTTATATTAGTGTTCCACTGAGTAACAAACACAAACAGATTTAACGGACACAAAAATTTTCTCAACCGATTCCTAGACGGGCTAAGACAGTAAGATGGTAGTAAAATGCCAAGGCCATGCCCAGGCTCTCCAAAGACTAAATGGGTAAGCAACAGCATTTAATTGATTAAAGGAATTTCAACAGCATAAATTTATTCACATTGCAAAAGGACAAAATATTTTCAAACTAAATTGCAGGGCAAACAGAAAGAAGGAATTTGCTCCACTTTAAAGACAGAACTGAAAATGTAAATCATAGTAAGGAACCCTCACTAATATCTTTTCTAACAAACACCCAGAGAATACTCACCAGCTTATAATGCCTCTCTAGTGCATAGATTAGTTTGAAAGGAGTACTTTCCTGATGCTCTTTCACTTGTAACTATAGCAAAGCAACTTCTCTTTTCGTTTAGATGATGCTTGGTAAACAAGAGCCCCATATACCAGACAGCTGATTAAGACTGTGTATTATACAGTACTCAAAATTCTCTTCCCAGGCTATCAATCCTAGCATAATGGTATGTTTTAAAAACATGCACACTTGGTCAATTTCTCTGATAACAATGGTATTCCAAATGTTTATGCAGCTGTTTAGCAAAGATGCTCTTTCTGACAAGAATGGCTGGTTAGATATGAGCATAGAGAGACAATTTGTCTGTAATACAACTAGCCTCAAAGATTTATTGAATCAAAAAATAGCTTAAAAGTGTGTCTGAAAGTTTAGAAAACTTAATTCAGCAAAAAGGGGCACAAGCTATCAGGCCATAATGCATTCCACAAAATGCTTCATTTTACTAAAAGGTAAATTTCAAAAGAAAACATCTGGTAAATCTGATTTTAATAATTATGATAACATATCTAATGAAAAAATATAATAGTAATGATATTTTTAGCCTACCACACCACTTGTTTTCTCTTTTATCTGTTTTGCTAGCTTGCTTCTGAGAATTTCTGAGAGTCGAGGTTACAGGAAATGCTTTATATGACTAGCTCTTAAATTACACTGCACAGTTATTTTACCCCAACTACAATTTCATAGTCCTTCATGAGATAGGACTGAAAATAAACATTAAGTTTCTTAAGTTCTAAAACAAGTTAGGATGAATCTATTTGGTTTTGGTAAAGTAAAAATCAATTCATATACATTTTTAGACTAGGTAGGCTTTGTTTACAATAAATTACATATTACAGAAAATATTCTGATATATGCATAATTCAGTACTCCTTATTAGTAAATCTACTTCAGCAATGTAACTAAAATGCTAAATTAGATGGCTAAAGTATCAATAAAAATATAGTACACATAGTCCTACCGATAAATATATTCTTTTATTTTAAAGCTTATAAATATTTATTTATACAGTCTTTAGAGTAGCTCCTGGTTATCCTTGTTGGTACTATTGCATATTTCAAACTACAAACCTTTCAAACGTTGCAAAGAGAGTTTGAATCTAAATCCTTTGAGATAAACTGATAAACTCCCATCGAAGTAAATCATTTTGAAGCCAGCAGAAATTTTCATTTTTTCAAAAACTGTCAGAAACACTTAAAATGGTTAAAGCCATTTCTCCTCTTCTTTGGTTTCAAAATAGAAAAACTCTTTTCCCCTCTGACTTCAGGGAAAAATAACCACCATCAAAAAACCCACATCCAAGATCAGGTATTTTCATGTTTGTGATTGCCTTCTAGTCTCAACAAAGCTATCCAAATAAAGCTAAAGGCTTGATACTGCATTTTCACTGTGAAAATATTGTTCAGGCTGTTTTATTTAGCACCAACAAAGACAAAATTTGAACACACTACTTTATTAGGGAAAAAGTTTCAACACCTACCACCTACCAAAACTTTATAGTAGGAATCCAGAACTGCAGCATCAAGTCTATAATCTCTGATACTAATACATTACATAGAGATTTAAAGGCTTTTAGAAGACACAAAACCTCATAAAAAAGCATGTTCAGCGAAATGTTCATACCTTGTATGATCAACACAATCTGTTGACAGTTTTAACTTCTGAAGTGTTTTAAATAATTAATACACAGCACTGCCTCACCCAAATGAGCAGTACACATTTCTCTACCGTGAGCTAGCCAGGAAACTCCTTTTAGTAGGAATAACCCATCTTTCTGGAGTAAGGGGAGGAAGAAAATGACAAAACTACAACTCTCCAGTAAAGACACGTGGCTCACCGGAAACATATTTTCTGTTTGGAAAAAAAAAGATAAGTACTCCAGTAATTTAAAGTGTAAAATTAAAAAGAAATATTGACATGGAAAAAACATATATAGAAGAAGTGGTAAAAATAACAGAGGGAAGACCAGATGGTATCTGTCTAAGCATTCTAAAGGACCTCAGGGATGAAATAGCTAAATTACTTCTTGCTAGATATAATGCCACACTTAAAACAGCCTTGGCATCTAAGGACTAAAGAATGATAAGTGCAATTTCAGTGTGGGAAAAGAATGTGACAGATCTGGGCACCCACAGACATTGATGTCTGTACTAGGGAAATGAGTAGAAATAGCAGAAAGTCTAGAAGTGGTGTACATCAGAACAAATGTTTTCTGCCTGAGAGGAGTCAGCTAGCTGACAGTTTGCCAATGGTACGGTGTTATTCAGGATACAGAGGGCAAAGGCTGACTGTTAAGAACTGCAGGACATTACAAGGCTGAGTAGATGAGCACTAAGTGGCGAAACTGAGATCAACTGGATGGAGCATCTCTCTTACGAAGAGAGGCTGAGTGACCTCAGTCTGTTTAGCCTGGAAAAAGGAAGACTGAGAGGGGACCTTATCAATGCTTATAAACATCTAAGGAGTGAGCATCAAGAGGATGGGGCCAGACTCTTCTCAACAGTGCCCAGTTGCCCAGACAGGACAAGGGGTAATTGGCTCAAAGTGGAACCCAAGAAGTTCCACCTTAATAAGATAAAAAACTTCTTTACTGTGAGGGGGACAGAGCACTGGAACAGACTGCCGTAGGAATGAACGATTCACTTACGATTATTAATGAACAAACAAAAGGAGATGTTTCTTCATGCAGCACATCACAAGTCACAAAAATGCCCCGCATAGTCAGCGAGAGGCTGCAAAGTCACCCAGACAAATAGCTGGTAGGCAAGGGATTGAGGAAAGCTGATCTTATAACACATTTAACCCAACTCAGTGACAAAATAAGCCAGACCAAGGCAGTCTGAAGTCCACAGCAAGTAGGAGAAAACGTGATGCAAGGGTCGGCTATTTGTGGATTATGGGATGAAACCTCTGACTGAATGGTTCAGCCCTTAAGTTCCTGTAAAGAATTATGTATGTGTATACAGAAGTAAAGGGGGAAGGGGGAAAGGAAAGGAAAAAAGAAAGGTCCTGAATTCACAATACCACGGAACAGGATCAGAATCAAACAGCTCATGAACTCACAAATCCCCTCATGAAGATACCTAACATATGATCAAATCTCAAATATAACTATGCTTATTGGTAACAGATTCAAAGTTAATTTAATGCAATCTGTAATTGTTAATTAAGTCATACCTTCAGCAACGGTAACATACAGAGTCCTTCTGTGTTGTAAAGCACTGTGGCAAGCCATAGTACTTATCCATCCTCAATGTAGGAGTAAGTTGCATACTGCCTTTGAAAACCAACAAGATCAGCATGGAAAAAAAATATTCCATTGAGGGTTATAACATAGTTGGAAGTATATGTGAATTGGAGCTGAAAATACCCGGACTGTGAGAACATATATGGGAAGAAATGTACAGGGACTTGTTACATTTGTAGATAATACAGGGCAAGCAGACATTCATATGGTCTTATTTAGAAAAAGAACACTGCAGAAATTATCCCAGAATTAAAGAAATGAGGTCCTCAGATCCCTTTTCACAATCAGGTTGAGTTGTATTCAAGGGGTTAAGCTGAGGAATATGCACTGCTAAGTCAATCCATGACTTTAAATAACATCAGGCACTCACACCAATACCATAAACAGTATTCTTGATACAACTGATTTTCTCCCTGTGTATTTTAGCCAAAGAATTTAAAGCTCTTTTACATAGTCTAAGTGAACTCTTAATTCAATTCTATTCTTTAACATAATTAGGTTCTACTGTTGAGTGCATTTGTAAAAATACTCTGCCATTTTCCTGTACTTGACTAGCCATACAAATACAAAGGATGTAGTTGCTTTTAGTGCAACTAGTTGTTCCTGTAAGATTTCAAGTTTCTCTTGTACTTTCTCTCATACTTACAAGAGCTAGATTTTAATCAAGAGAAAAGAATGTCAATTACTTTTCCATATATAAAAAAAACCCAATTATTTTCCCATTAAACAATTGATTCATAAAGTTGTGACTAATGGATAAACATCTCAATTTTCCAAGATAAAACTAATGATTCACTTTACCATCCCTTGTATTCTAGGCTATTAATATTTAATTGCGATTTCAGCTTGTTTTTCTTGTCTAGGATTGAAAGAGTAACAGAATGGTGCCAAGTACTAAGGATGTGCAGGCACATTGTTCCTAGCAAAGAAAACTTAAAGTAATAAAGGAAGAAAGATCTGTGAATTGGCTCATGTATTAACCATATGGAAAACTGCCAAAATGGGTGAGACGATGAGTCTGATTAAAGACATCACACTACAAGGCTGCACTGTATACTTTAAACTCTGCTTTTCTGAGGAATGCTAACAACAGCGAAAGCAACCATGATCAAAATAATATTTCTGTCTTGGTCTTCTATGTGTCTCAAACTTAATGATAGAAAATACTCCTCTGTTTTTGTTGGCCTCATAATTAAAAAGTGGCAGAAAAAGCAGAATGTAGGATGGACAATCTGTCTAAAGTATCTTTAACTTCTGGCTGTTTTAATTGCTCTGTTGCTGTTACACATCTTTGCATTTTAGCAGGAGGTCAAGCAGCACAATCCAGCCCAACAAATGTCAAAGTTAATGTGGTAGTGCATCCCAGTAAGCTCAGTTTCAAATACACTTGGGATATAGTTTTTCTTCATAAAGCAAACACTGTCTTCCAAATGTGCAGTCAACCAAAACCAGGAGTAGTTCATATACATATCCTTGTAGCCTCACTTAACATTTTTCAAATGCTATACTGTCTAGACTCCCTCTGTTTGAATATAAACTGATAGTAAACACTGAAATAATTACTCCTAGGACCTGAGAAAATATCTGTATGGGACGAGCACGGGCCAGTCAACAGCTCAATGAATAAGCTTTCACTTTCCTCTTTATGACACAGAAAATTAGCATATACAAAATATTTGTGAATAAAGGCGTTGCTTCTCTACACCATGACATACAGAACATCTGAAAAATCTGCTCCAAAATTATTATGCTTCTTAATACTGTAAAGGAGCTGGCAGGAATGAAAGCAGCAATGATCATGGGGATTTAAGGAGTACCAGATCATTCATGAAACTGGTGTATCAGTGAAATAAAACCAGATTTCAGCACATCAAGCTGCCGTGAATATATTCACAGTAAGAGCAATGACCTCCTATGACAACTGATCAGTAAATTTCTTGAATCGGTAAAAGCTGCCCTAAACACTCCAGAGTGGCAGTTTCCATTTTAAACAGTGCATTGATCACTGATATATATTGCTGTCTCTCCTATTTAAAATATTGAAAAAATGAATCCTACAAACAAAATATTATTTATGTACAAGGAGCTTCTTCACAGCCATCATATGTTCATACAGGCCACATTCTGCTAGCAAAACAGAGCAGAACTTCTGCAACCAAAACTAAATCCTAACCATGCTTGAACAGTGTTTCTTCAAAGTGTCTTTATGTCTTTAATGGTATTTTTTAAGCATCTTTCATAGTTAGTGAAAACAAGGATGGAAATATTGTAACCTGAAAAAAATGGCAGATTTTACAAGCTATATGAAGAGAAGCCTCAAAAGAGTAAGCTTCAGGAATTATGGTCTCTATCTGGTTTTGTACTTCACTTATATGATAGATACTCAGAACAGCAATTACTGATATTTTCCTACCCTTGGGCCTATTCAAAATATCAAACCGCTCTGTGAGAGAGAACTAAAAATAAAAATACCCACTTTTACATTTAAACAAGTTATATGAGATACAGATTAGGTTTTTTGGCTGACATGTAATGAAGAAGGCATACATTGACAATATGTGCACGAACAGCACAAGTATAACTATGACTAGTTCCCCTTCTCTTTCCTGTGGCACCCTAGCTTATTTTTAAAAGTGATAGTGGAAAACTAAGACCTCTGTTGCACGAACATAAAACACACTGCATTGTGTGCCTGAGATAATACAACTGTTTCGGACTTCACAGCAGTGAGTTTGTTCGAATTCAGTCAATGCACAATGAAGTGTAGCAGTGTCTACTTTATGTTGTCCCACTGTTCAATCACAAGTTCAATTTATAGTGCAAACAATTGCTGACTATAGCCAGGAACTAACTGGTGTGATCTACCCCTAAGAGAAGTGTAATGTGCTGGTAGTTAACGCACAACCCTGACTATGCACATGCCTTGCACGATGCTCCATCTGTGCAAGCAAGAAAAGAAAACATTTTGGAAATTTTATATGGTGGGTGCAATTTTCAGCGGATGGTTATTAGGAAGCCTATAATTATGCACAAAAGCAAGAACAAAAGCCAAGTACAATAAAACAACAGCAATCTACATACAAAAAAAAAAAGTCATTAAATCCCTCACAGAAGTAGCCAATCCATGAAGAAACATTCTCCATAGGTAATGGTCTGGACTTTTGTGTATCAGGTGGCCAACAATGCCAATAAAATCTTGGCTTGTATCAGAAACAATGTGGTCAGTTGGACTAAGAAAGTGATTGTCTCCCTGTACTCATCCCTAGTGAGGCCACATCTCAAATACTGTGTACAGTTTGGGGCCCCTCACTACAAGAAAAAAATTGAGCTACTTTAGCATGTCCAGAGAAGAGCAATGAAGCTGGTGAAGTGTCTGGAGAACAAGCCTTATGAGGAGTGTCCGAGGGAACCAAGGTTGTTCAGTCTGGAGAAAAGGAGGCTGAGAGGATACCTTATTGCTCTTTACAATCACCTGAAAAAATGCTGTAATGAGATGGCTGTCAGCCTCTTTTCTCAAGTAACAAGGGACAAGACAAGAGGAAATGGCCTCAAGTTGTGCCAAGGAAGCTTTAGACTGGATACTAGGAAAAAATATTCTTCACTGAAAGAGTTGTCAAGCATTGGACCAGACTGTCCATGGAAGTGGTTGAGTCACCCATGGAGGTATTTAAAAGATGTGTAGATGTGGTGCTTAGGGACATGGTTTAGTAGTGGACTTGGTTAAGGTTTAAGTGATGAACTCGATGATATAAAAGGTCTTTTCCAACCTAAATGGTTCTATGATTCTATTATATCTCCATCATTCTCTTTTAAGGCTATGTAATCAAAAAGTTATCCTTGTGGGCTTTTTTCACTCTGATATAGAAGTATTATTTATATTTCAACCTGCAACACTCATTACAATAAGTACTTTCATGTAAGCAGATAAGCTTTATAGTTATTGATTACCATCATTAATTTGTATTTTCAATATTTTATAAGAAATTTATTATACTCATTCTCAAAATAATGGATTTTTTAAGAGATCAAAGAAATGCTGTCACTGAAAATTATTGGTTTGCAAATATAATCACTGTCACATTACGGTCTGCATTTATGATGAAGCCATTATATTGTTTTTAAATCAAATCCTTACATAAAAGTTCTCAACTTCCAAGCAAAAAGTCATGTAGTTAGTATTTCTGTAAGGCTTTAGAGCACCTGTATATCAACAAGCAACCACAGCTGAACTCTGAAGAATTTGCTAGATTTCATACTTAGATGTCAACAAATATGATTTTATATGTGAAACTTGTCTGCATAGCTCATGCTACTGTTTCATGGATTTATAGGGAACTGTTTCCATGAAAAGCATCAGGACCAAAAATCATCGCACTGTTCCTAGGGTCTAATTAATCACATGAAAAATAAAAGAAGGCAAAACCTCTCAACTACCTTGTTTCAAGGAACAAAAACACTGTGCTCAGACGTGATATTTTTTCTATTCTTAAAAATACCAGGTGATTCTAGACACATTGCTCCACCTGTGTAGGAGAAGAAAAAAAACAACAAACAAAGCCTAGACTGAGTTCATGCAGTCAATGCTTACTTCTTTTTTTTTGATTCCATTAGTGTTTGATGATTATGAAGTAAAAGAAACGGCAGTGTTCCTAACCTCTCCAGAGGAAGCAGTGTGGGCAGCAGCACCACCATGAAGCCTCGTTGTGGCCAGAGACACGAGCACAGCTCCATTTCCATCTCGTAGACCACTATGTGTTGTGGGGACCAGAAAATAGCTCACGTGCTATACTCTACTGTCTTGAGACCTCACCTGGAATACTGCATTCTGTCAGTTCTGGAGACCTCGGTACAGGAAGGACATGAATCTGTTACAGCAAATCCAGATGAGGGTCACGAAGATGACCAGAGGGCTTGAGCACCTCCCATATGAGGACAGGCTGAGAGAGTTGGGCTTGTTCAGCCTCGAGAAGAGAAGGCTCTGGAGAGACCTTATAGCAGCCTCCAGTACTTAAAGCTGGGGAGGGACTCTTTATCAGGGAGTGCAGTGATAGGACAAGAGGTAACAGTTTTAAGCTGAAAGAGGGGGGATTTAGATTAGGTATTAGGAAGAAATTTTTTACTGTGAGGGCGGTGAGGCATGGAACAGGTTGTCCAGAGAAGTTATAGATACGCCTTTCCTGGAGGTGTTCAAGACCAGTTTGGATGGGGCCTTGAGCAGCCTGATCTGGTGGGAGGAGTCCCTGCCCATGGCAGGGGGCTTGGAACTGGATGATCTTTAAGGTCCCTTCCAACCCAAACCGTTCTATGATTCTATGCCCCTCCTGGCATCAGATAGTCGCTTCTTGGCCTTTCCTTTGCCTTGATTGTCTCTTGGGACTGACATTAGCAAAAGAAAACTTCCATTTTTTCTTGTGCTTGCTCTGAGAAACCTGGTTCTAGCTCTCTCCAATTAATGTGACCATTAAAGAGGTTGCTAATTGTAAAAAACATTGCAGTATTCTCTTTTATTTGATAAGGTACAACACTATAATTTAAAAGAGAGATGAGAAGTTTTTTTGTTTCACATTGTTTATTACAATACAGCATCTCATTCTCAAACTTCTGGGTTTTGATATGTTTTTTAATCCCTTAATACTACCACCACCTATAGTAAATTTGTTAAAATGGAATAAAATGCTTCATCTTAAAAGGCGACAATATTCTGAAAGTTAGATACTACAAAATTATAATCACTTTATAATTGTAGAGGGCTGAACTCTCATTCCTTTATTAGTCAGACACAGTCCTCCATATGCATGAAGGTAGTAGTCTCAAAATGAAACAGCTCACCCCTGAGCTCCAACTATGTCATTTAGCCCTGCTTTCTCTTTCTATCATGCTCCTGGTATTCCTCTGGCACTGTATGTATTATTTAAGTGCCTATTACTATGACTTCACAATTTAATACGCAATTGAACAACTTAGTGAACTGTATTATATCTGGATGCGGGAAACTGCTCAGAGGTGACTCAGCTACTGGTTCCCATTGCACCTTATCCACTCCCCTTGTGCGGTTTGCTTTATTCACCAGATGCAATCAAATTACCAGGTTATAGCCTTTCTGGGAATAACAGTCTCCTAGAATTCTAGTCTATAAGATAACAAATTTTCATAATGTGGATAGGAAAACCATGGAACAAAGGAAACATATTAGGGATGCTTTATATACTCATGCTGTGTCCACAGATGAAGCTGCAGAACTGTGTCCTACAGCACAGCAGGAACAGGGCACACAGGATAGGGTTACCTATTTATTTAGTTATGCTACGGATAGACTAATTGGATTAATTTTAAGGAATATCCCAGACTCTGCAGGCTTAAAAACTCACTGGAGATGCTTAATCGTTCACAGGAATTGCTTTGTGAAAGAAGTATAAATCCCATTATTATGACCAGTCTAGAATATAACATTCTTTATCAGTTAAGGTGCACTTTGCTGCATTCAGTGTCAAAGAAAATCAGAACTGATAAAACTACTATAAAATGGCAATAAAATATCTGTCTTTAACCCCTAGATTTACAAACTAACATGTAGTGGTGGTGGTGAAAAATATATTAAGCTTCAGATGCTATTATATTTTTTGCCACTCTACATCATAATTTAAAAAAATCAAATTATGTATCTTTATGTAAATAAACTCACAGTTAATATTGAGTACTTCAGGTCCTGGAAGTGCTACCTCCATCTGTCTGAAGCACTCCTATAGGAGAAGAGGTAGCGTTTGTATAAGAGCCACCTGATTAACACACAAGAATTTGCTGTAATACACTGTAATAGAGTTAGCGTCTGCACACCCTGGATACCACATATTATCCTACCCTAGTGCCTATATCAACAGTTGAATCTAGCATCAGAAGATGATTCACCTTCAAAGAAATCTTCCCAGAGCCATGTTTTCTATAATTCAAGCAATTCACTATCCTGACTAAGCTCATCATCAGAAGCATCTTCTGTGAGAATCAACAAGCATCGAGAACAGCTTAGAACGAGTGTTGCCTGTGTGTAAAGCAATATGTGCATAATTTGTTGACCTTTTTCCTTAGTCACTGGAGTAAATAATTCCCTAGGAAATTTCTCTAGGAAAGCCTCAACTATACACAATAATGCACAATGGTGACATAACGACCTCCTTCTTACCTCCATAGTGAATGAAGAATATATTATTATTTAGCCTCTCTTTCCCTTAGACACTGAACACCTTATTGCACCTTTTGCTACCAACATCTCCTCTGCCTCAGAAGTACCAGTTACCATTCCACTCGCATAAGATGATGCATGTTTAAATTAACTCATAGCATTTTGGTTTAGGCTCATATATTGATTTGAAATTTGCTGTATCTGTGGAGCCTTTCATAGACTTAGAACACTGCTGTTGAATATGATACCACCTATGACACTGTACCTTGATTCAAACAGGGAATAAATGCCACTCTCTATTTCCCTTCCAAAACTAATATCAAATAAAGATGTAATTTTAATGCCTGGGTTGGTATTTAAAAGGGCAAGCTCCCTTGAGAGACTGTCTTTCTGCTTTTCAGCTTTAAAATCAATAGTGGAAGCAGTCTGTATTGCTTTTCACAGTTGAAGACCACAACAGTTTATCAATTAAGTTCACTCCAGTATCAAATGATTGGCATTGACTTTGAAGCCTTTGAGCACTTAAGTAATGCTATCTGAATACACCTAATGACTGTATTATAATCAGAACCCACAATTTTCTTGTATTAAAGTTCACACATCACATGCAATGCCATTCCTCAGATATGAGGTTTTCTAAACATAAAATAGATTTATTTCCTAGAGGGCAGCATTAAAAAACCCATAAAGTATGCCGCTTCAAACATATTTTTTTTTCCTTATATCCTATAATCTTCTTGTATTTACAGCTCTTATGAGAAAGATTGCAAACAACTTTTGTTAAATAAGATTATTCCGATATCACCTCCTGAAAGACACTACCTCACTTCTGCTTCACTCAAGGGGAATGGTATGATTAATTTTTTATAATTAAATGGCATTTAAAACATTACAAATTCAGACTAGCAGAATATCCTAGATATTTTATAGCCTGTCATAGGACTTGGACTCATGCCTTGAGTTCTAGTTTAAATCACAAATAAAATAAAAATAAAAATAAAAAATCCTGAAGCAAGCAAAAGACAGTAGATGAATAGCCACAGTAATACTGTCTTTGAGAGGTCTGTTATGTTTGAATAAATGTGTATAAATGTGTATGTATTCAATTTCTTGGGTTTCGTAGAGAGTAGGAGAAAAATAGTGCACACTTAAAACTCAGAATACTGTTGTGTAAAGAACTTGAAAGAGGAAGATACATGCAAGTTTGGAAATGATGCTGCAGATGAACTACTTTGTTGGAATTTGTTCTATTTGTCTTACACTCAGACAGAAAAATGGCTTAGGGTAGGAAGCAATGCATTTGGCAGTGGCTCTTCATTTGGTACAAAAATAGTAAAATGAAGATAATTTCCAGCCTACAACCATTAAGATTAACCAGATGACTTGCAGTCATTCAGCAAATAGTTAATAATGGGATCATTGAGCCAAAATAGATCTACACACAGGTGATAATATCAATCTGGACAAGTCCAAACTGTAGCAGATGAGCATAAATAATTAGTTGAAGCTTTGTATGGTGTCTCAGTCTCTAAACACAGCCCTCACAGCTATGCCCAGTTCCCTAATAACAGTGGCAACAAAGGAACTGAAGGAGTTAAACAGGTTAAATTTATAAGTGACCATAATATTTCTAAAACACATTAAAGATTCAAATCCAATCTTTGGTTAGTGCAAAGATGATATGTAATAATGAGTCCATTAATTTTTCTATATATTACCATTCTGCATTCTTTAGTAGTGTTTATAGTGGAAAGATTGTCTTGGAATAAGTCACAGCAAGAAGGAAAACTTTCATGAGAATGGCTTGAAAGTTACTATGTTTTACCAAGGAAACTCTAAAAAGACCGAGTCCTTAGGTGAATTATTTAAACTTCACCAACAACCATAAATATTTCTTCCACTAAAGACTTTACAAAATTAGTTTATTCATAACACTAAATGCGGGATTTAATCCTATACAATGTGGCATGACTACTGCTTATGCAGACACTGTATCTGGCTAATTATTATCTCAGACAGATCTGTACCAAGAATACGAAAGATCACCTTTCATCTAGTTTCCCCTTTTTCATCCCGTTAAGAACCACAGGTTAATGTGTACTTAATAGCATCCAATTACATAAAATTATTTATAAGGGAGTGGGGAAGCACCCAAATTATTTCTCATAGTCAACAGAAAGTCAAAAAAAAATCAACAGACTTTCAGGAAAATTTACACAAACCTAGTCTCACTTTTTGGCCTCACCTTGGGCTAGGCACAACCCAACAACATACTTTGAAGGTGTTAAGTCTTGTCTACAACTGCATTAAAATAATTCTATTTAAACTGTTACCGTTTTTACTTCAAATAAAGTATTTATAATCCTACTTTGTGTAAGATTTGATGCAACACTCCAGCTAAATCAGGACGACGAGAATACTTGTATCTCTCATTCAATTTAATCATTCAGCAAACAGGGTAGAGAATGGTCCTTGCCCATTCTGTCATTACATAAACCATGTATTAATAGTTATCCCATAAATCATAATTTAATTAAAATCATAAGCTTATTTCAATTTACAAAAAGATAACAACATCTAATCATACTCCCTGTTATGAACCACAGCTGTTCTTAAGCAGGTAGGTGACTATAAACCTATGAAATGTATGTGTTAGGTAAATGTCAAGTATCTCAAAATTGCTCCCACAGAAGCAAACAATCAAGGAAAAAATATAACCAACAAAAAAAAATATTTAAAATCCTAGTAAAGTTAAACCCATTAAAGCCAGTGGAGTAAATGCTAAAATCCTTAATATCAGCGGACCAGCATTTCAGTGTCCAGGAAATACAACCATGAAGGTGGTGAGAAACTGGCACAGGTTGCCCAAGGAAGCTGTGGATGCCTCCTGCCTGGAAGTGTTCAAGGCCAGGACTGATGGATCCTTGAGTAGCCTGGTCTGGTAGGATGTGTCTCTACCCATGGCAGGGAGGTTGGAACTGGATGGGCTTTAAAGTCCCTTCCAACACAAACCATTTTATGATTTCATTATTCTCTAACTTCAACCTTCTGACTGACAAAAACATACTTTACACTTCTATTCACTTAAATGTACAATGAACTCATAAAATTCAAAGCAAAATTAAAATCTCTGGGTCCACCTGGTGATAAAATATAAGGAGAATTTAAACTAAACCTGAAAAAAAAAGCTGTTAAAATTTTCCTTTAGTCTGGAGAAGAGGAGGCTCAGGGGAGACCTCATTGCTCTCTACAATTACCTAAAAGGAGGTTGTAGTCAGGCAGGGATTGGTCTCTTCTCTCAGGTGACCAGTGGCAGAACTAGAGGGCATGGACTTAAGCTTCGTCAGGGAATGTTTAGACTTGATATGAGGAAAAAATTCTTCACTGAAAGGGTGATTGGCCATTGGAATGGGCTGCCCAGGGAGGGGGTGGAGTCACCGACCCTGGAGGTGTTTAAGGGGAGACTGGATGAGGCACTGAGTGCCATGGTTTAGATGATGGTTGGTGTTAGTGTTGGTGTTAGTGTTAGGTTATAGGTTGGACTTGATGATCTCAGAGGTCCTTTCCAACCTTGTGATACTGTGATACAAAGAAGCATTTCGTACTTCTGACATCAGGATCTCAAGGCGAAACCAGCATGCAAAATTTTGCATTGTGAATCATTCTGAAGCTTTTGCAACATGCACATTGAAAATAGAATTGCAGCAAATTTGTCTGATTTTACAATTTTGTATTCATAATACCGACTGCAGTTGGGAATATAAAATCACATGAGGTACTTCATGTTTTCCTTCAGAGGTCTGAATGTGCACTGTTCAGTTTACCCACAAGGACTTACATTGTTTTCTGAGTGATGGCTGGTGATCAAGAAAGAAAAATCCTATAATAAGGTGAAATAATCCAATATTTGCTCAAGTTTGAGGAGGTCCCCTTTTTAAAGTTGGCCCCAAAATATCTTACAAATAATTACAGATATATTTCCTGGTATGATGACATACAAGGCAGTCACCACTCACACAGAAAAAAAAAAGTAGTTCTCTCAGGAAGGTTTCTCAGGAGAATAAGAGATGATCCTGAATCTTGTCTTTATGTTTGCAAGATCTCCGTGTCTGTGTGTAGCTTTAAGGCTGACAGTATAAGCTGTAGATAAACATCTTAAGCTACTTTAGCAGGACTTGAATTTACTTAACTCCTGCTTTTTTTTTTTGTTAAGGAAAATGGTCAGATGCTCTGCTTTATAATCTCACCAGCTACTTCCACAGGGCAGAGTATTTGACCTTGCAAGAAAAGCCAAAAGCACAAAAGCACAGCCATGCAGATCTGGACTGACGGGAGTGAAAAGTGGCGTTTTCCCTCTTATCTTCCCTTTCACCTAAATGAAAGGGCATAACTTAAACTATGTTCAGTTTATATCAAGATGAAGTACAAACTAATTCAAAAAGAGCCTAAATCTGTTGGTTTGTCCACACTTCTGGAAGAAGGGTAACATCATCGCAACACAGTTTTGCTTCTCAATTTAGTCTTTGCAGTGAAAAATTGTAATTAATTTCTGGATAAGGCTGGTCAAGGCTGGATAAGGTTGGTCTGTTTTGGGCAACAAGTGATGCAGCATTGGTACTGATGACTCTTTTCTGATATAGCTCACTCTTCATAAAGTATGAGCATTGAAGCCATAGAAGTTCTCATAATAATGACAACAAGAGATATTAACTTCCCTTGTGACTTTTTGCATTGTTTTAAATCATCATATATCTTCCCAAAGCTTACTAAAATCATTTGACCAATGAGAAAATGCAACCAATAATGAGAATGTGGAAAGTTATTTCTTCCACAAAATGTATTTAAACATTTATACTTTTTCAAACTGTAAAAACCAATGGTAAGCTCTGTCAATCTGATTTTTTTGTTTTTATTTTCACTACCAGTCCTGAAGGGTTAGTACATAAGGTGCTACATGTTCAAGTACATTAATGTCAAGTTGTACAAGAAATGGAGAAAAAACAGCAATTATATGTAATTTTTAAAGCACTTGATAAGGCTAGCAGGGTGACAGAGGGGAAATAAACATTCCAACTAACCAGAGAATAATCTGCCTTCTGACTTTTTCCTTCCTTCCTTCCTTCCTTCCTTTTCATCTTATGAGGTCACTGGCCCAATATTTCTTCATTTTCTGCTCAGACTCAACTACTTAAAAAATCAGTTTCAACTAAGTTTTAAAGTGCATTTTTTCCAGATTTCTCTGCTTCTATTTCAAGTGAATATATAAGCACAAAATAGATGTTTTATCCAAACAAAACTATTTTGTAGGCTTGCATAAACATGGAGTATGAATCTAAATGAGAAGGTCTGGTACCAAATTAACAAATACCATAAACCTTAGTCAGCCATTTCAAGTTATTTTAACTGTTATGATAATAGTGCTTCCATATATTCAGAACCCCTTATTAGAGTAAAATTACTCTATGTACTATATTGCTAAATGCAGTATACATTTTGATTTATATTTATTTTTTAACAACCTACAAATTTATGTTATAATTCAAAAATGAATGCTATTGCAATACGCATCCTGATACAGCAGATATACTTTTTAGAGATGCTGAACACGCCTAGGGATTTCACAGGGGTGCAGAAGAAACAAGACCAGCCACAGCTCACATAGATACTGTACAGCACAGCTGCTTGAAAGGTTAGCAGGTGACCAACAGACACTTATTGTAACATGGACTGTCAACTATCACAGCGACACAAGCATAATCTTGTTAGCTATATAAACTTAATTTAAGCTACTTCAGATTACTGGGCGGGGGGAGACACGATGATACACATAAACCCTAAACCAACTATTGGATCATTCTGAGAACTGATTTCTATTTGCACTTTATTTTGTGGACATATTCTGTACAGTCAGACCTTACCCACAATTCACACACCATGGAATCTGTTTCGTATTTCAATACCACAATAGAAAGAAAAAAAGCATATTTTTATTCTAATGAGCTAATATCGGAGCCAAGAAAAGCCTGCAATCACATGATAGCATGGCAATAAGTTACTTTTAAATGCAATTATTAAGTATATTGTTTTGTTTACATATTATGGCAAACATATTTTCTACAATAATAGCTTCAAAATGGTTCCAGATAGTCCTTTCAGTGCTTTTTCAGAAGGTCTTAATTCTTCACTTAATGTATAGCCAGAGAAATAAAAAGAAAATACTACCTAAACCGAAATTATTTAGTATTTCATCTTTAGTAACCAGAAAATATTACTTAGTTTAAAATATTTGTTTTATTTAAAATTTTCATAATTTTACTTTTCTTGGTGATGCTGTATCTTTCTCAAACAAGATGAACTTGAATCGCTGAAACAGACAAGCTACTAAACTAAACTAAACGTTACAAAGCTGTATAATTTCATGTAAACTCGCAGTATCACAA
This sequence comes from Tapera naevia, assembly GCA_033556795.1. Classification (NCBI taxonomy): domain Eukaryota; kingdom Metazoa; phylum Chordata; class Aves; order Cuculiformes; family Neomorphidae; genus Tapera; species Tapera naevia. The sequence continues at coordinate 9,675,014 of JAUMJJ010000034.1, read as the reverse complement.
GTGCAGGGTTTAGGGGAAGACAACATCTGGCATATGTTGCTGTTGAGATACTGCACACAAAAAGAAGATTGCAACTTCAAACTTTTATTAGAAAGTCAGTATTAGAAAGATGATCCCACTTCTGAGAAAAGAATCCTTTGTGACTACTGTTGGTAGCTTCCTACATCACAATTAAATTATTGCTAGGTAATGCTTTCTAACAAGAACAAGAAATAAGAATTCAGAATGTTTGCTTTATTGGCAATAAATGCATAGGAGTATTTTATAATATGAAAAGTCTTTTTTCCCCCCATATATATTATAATTGGAAAAAGTCTGAAATCCATTAACGACACCAGAAACTGAAGACATGCATTTAGAATTAACATGTCTAAAAGATGGGATTAGCTATAAAGCACGATATTATCTAAAGCAGGCCTTGTAAAAAAATTATTGGCAAATCTAAATGAACCATATGTAGATGGAATTATTTTTTCCCAAATAATCTATTTAATTTTTACAATTTTTTACTTCTTCTTTCCAAGTGTGCACTCCCAGACTATTGCTTATTTACTAATTCATAACTGAGATTGAGCTGCTGCTTAAAATCTGAGCCAACATCTTCACACTGATCTTGAATATCCAGTCCTGGACTTTCTGTTTTGAAGAAAAGAGCTTTGTATCTTAGTGTAATCAGTGTACCTCATACTGAGCTTATCTCTCACTAGGAGATGTCTATGAAGAAGCAATACAGGACCACGTCATTCAATAAGGCATTATAAAACATACACACATAAAACTACTGCAGTATCCCATGGAAAAAGAGAACACAAACCTACCTTCTGCATTTCTTGACATTTTGATCAGATTCCAGAGGAGCCAAATGGCCAATTCACACACACACTTGGCAAAATCCATTTGTACTACAGCTGTATTGCCATCAAGGAAATCAGATAAGTGCAGCAGAGTCCCTCTGGTGCCACTGATTCTTCTCCAACAAGCATTAATAAAAACAGAACAGGAAAAACATGCTGTGCCTAGGGGTGGGAACCCAAATCATCATCAGTCATGAGATTTCATGTAGATTTCCTTTGTAGGAAAAGCTTTGGTCACCAAAACGTGGAAATTCCAGAAACAGTTTTGTAGAATCTCTTGGTGTTTCATATCAGATCAATGTAGTGAAGTTTAACATTTTTCCATTGCACCTGAGGGTCTAGGACAACTCTCCAGCCCCTCATAGAGAAAACTCTAACCCTAAATCTAACCGTAAGCCTAAATCTAATTGTAATGGCACCCCACAGAGAGCGCTGCCCCATCCCATGCAGCTGAAATTAGAACCAGACCTCATCCCTGCTAAGAGCCACATTTGGATGGTGAGGGTCAGCATATGCAAATCCCATAGTGGGATTAGAATTATTTGCTTTCAGCTGCTTTAAATATATCATCTATCAAAGATAATTTACAGTATTTAAATTGCAATCAGCCTGTTGATTTTGAAAGGAAAAAAAAACAAACTAAACAAACCAGTCTTCAAATAGTTAGTTACAAAATAAGAAATATGAAGAATTACTCCATATTTGTCTTTCTTAATTTTCCACCTAATTCAGAAGCAGGGCAACTCTTAAACAGTCTATTTGAAAACTACAACAATATAGCATCTCATCCTGTAACTATTTAGGCAAGTATTTTCAGCAAATCCTGGTTCCATGATAGTCCATTACGAAATAACATTATTAGCCCACTTCCCATAGTGGTTTCTTTTGTACTTTATAGCTCAATATAAATGTGAATGTAGAACCTGTAGCAAGGCATCCTATGCTTACAGCAATGAAACACATATTTTGCACACAGAAGTACTCAGATTCAGTAGCTTTCCTTCTCGGAGAAATTAATACTGCAGAGTATTTTTCATGTTATTGTTTTATTTCGTATGACTTTTGCACACATTGCATTTAAATTTATTTAAGTGCTGAAGTCAAAAGGAACTGTAAAATATCCAGATGTGATTCCCATTTAAACCTGTAGGTATGCTTGAAAATTCCTCTAAAAATATTTAAAATACTATACGCATAATATTTACTATCATAACCAATAATAAAAGAGATTGCTTTTGCATCTAAAGACTTCACAAAATGAGTAGAGAAATAATTTTTCAAATTTTGAGACTTGTGCTCATATTTGACTTGGGCAGTTAACTGAAATCATCATATTTTGTTAAAACTTTCAGTAAACTTCTGTTTACTTTCAGTAATGGAGCAGTTCCATTACTCCTAACAGGTCATTTGTACATGCAACGTGCTGTTAAGTTTGAAGCCCCATCTCCCAGGCCTCTGTATCTTGTTCCCATAGGATGCTTGGGAGGCTGAGCCTAGGGGCACTAGTAGGAAAAAAATATGACTGCTATTGTTAGCATTCCGTCATTACACCTGTATCACTAATTTACACCACATGGAGAACGTTAGCAACTTAAAATGAAAATTGGCAATACTTTCCACTGCTGTCTCAGTGTGGGTAATTTAAGAAGAGGAAAGGAAGAAAGAAGGTACTACTCCTCCTTATACGCTGTTTTTCATATAATGCTGAAGTAGAGCCATATTGCTCCCCACCTACAGCAGCAGTTGCTTTATGTTGTTTTAATTAACTCAGCTTGTTTTGCTAATATAAGTGATTACTACATTCTTTTGTAAGGTCAAAAATGAATATTTTGTGTACTTTAAAATGGAAAACACTGGAATACTACTTCCATCATAATCCAAAGAATAAATGATCAAAGACTTTTGTTAGGCATGTGTTAGATAAAATATTTTTAAAATAATTTCCAATTTATGAACAATCATTGCTGCTGAAAGACAAACAACAGGTGCTTACAGTTAGATAACAGAAGCCTAACTTTACTGTCTTTTGTACAGTACAATTAAATTTCTTTCTTTGATTTTTTTAGCGAAAGGATGTGAAAAGGCCAACAGAAATCTTTAGCTGTGCTTTCCCCTTCAGTACGTGCTCCCACATAATTACCCCAGAAGGGGTTGCGGTAGTCAATGAAGAGAAAATAAGAGCTAGGCTGTGTTTTTACTTACAGTCATAAGCTAGTAAGCAATAATATTAATCCGTGTGCAGGCACAAGCATACATGCCATAGTTGAGGGCTACCAAACAGTGTGAAGAGACAGGAAATCTGGTTCATGCACAGACACCCCAAGCTCAGACTTCATCAAGTGGCAAGTCTTTTCCCTCTCAAGGCTAGCCCTGGCTGCTAGCAGAAAAAGCAAAAAAATCCTGTTAGGTCTCAGAATGTGTGTTCTTCACAAGAAGACTCCTTCACTCTTTCTAATGAAGGCTGAGAATATATTGTGCTGTTTATATAATTCATTCAGAGAGGAGCGAGTAGGTGAAGCTGATGCTAGCAGATACCCCCTGCACATGTCCAAGACAGCCAATGCTAAAATGAATTCAAACTTTAAAAGCTTTCTGCAAGCCCAGTGAGAAAAATCACTACACATTGAAGACCTCTGTCAAAGTTTTATCTACAAAAGGAATATCTCACAGAGTGGAAATTCAGATGCAAGCTGTAAGCTAGTGAGGCTTACAAAACAGCAGCTAGTGACAAGTACAAACCAAGCTGATCTCTTTGCCTTTTCTCTGTATTGTACCTTTTCTCAACTTACGTAATTTCAATTTCTCTTTTTGAAAAGACACTGTGAAAAAATTAAATATAACAATAAGGCTTTTCACATCATGTTAGAGGAGATACAACACAATCAGACAGAACAGGTTGCACTGAAAAGACAACCCAGAAGAAGGTAGGGACACACTGTGGCAATGAAACACTGGGGATTGTTTAGTATGTAAACCCACAACTAGCGCAAGCTAATCTAGTCTCAACTCTCTAGGAAGGAATACCAAAGAGACACAAATTTAACTTCTCTATCTAGCTATTCTATCACGAATTCATGCTTGCTTCTGTATCAAGCTAGTGTATGGCATGTCTTTGTACTCATGACTATGCCTGTCTTCTAAACACTTCTGTTTGCATGGATGACGGCATTTTTCTTTTTTGGAGTCATGCTTCAGTTAGCTTAAGGAACCAACCCCTTAATTTCAATGCCTAAACCTACACACAAAACTAAAATAAAAGCAACAAAGGAGTAACTCTGAGATGATAATCTGATGACAAAAGCATGAAATGCTAGCATACTACCAAATTTATGCATATATTTACTGTCCTAACAAATGATTGTATGTTAACCCTTCTTACAGTTTTTACCTGTAAAAACAGGGAATTCTGTATTCTTTTATTAAAGAAGGAGATGAAGACTCAATTACCCTCAGTTACCTATACAATACATAGAGCATTTCTCCTTTCTGGTTCTCCAGTCCAAGCCTAGAGTCATTCCCAGAGTTAAGACAAGAGAACTGGTAGCAGACTGTGATACAGGAATGACAGCCACCACAGGACCCCATAAAGGAAAAAGAAGCATTTTTTCCACTGGGGAATTACCATGGGGTTTCTTCACCTATCCTGTTAATACAGAGGATAAGATTTTTCACTGCAAAAAGCTGTAATTTTAAAATAAGTATTGAATCCAAGTATATCTTTATCATACATGGTAGAGTCTATTATTACTTCTCTAAACTTTATGTCTATTTTCTTTAGAATGATAGTCTTAAAATCCAAAAGATCAGATATGCAGGCAAATGTCAACAAATACCAATTATTTCTTAAATAAAATTCTGGAAGCAGAAACCTTCATATTGTACGCTATTTTAACAACAAAACTAAGGAAATTATTAGGCTTTTGAAGAGAAGGGAGAGAAACATTACTGTTGCTTTATAGAAAAGCTTAATAAAGTTTTGTAGTGAGTACTGCTTTCATTGTATTTTCTTATAACAAATGCTTGAAATAGCTTCCAGAAAACATTCAGCAGAGATTTATTTCCCAAGAATAGATAACTCTGAAATAAATAAAAATCGCTCATTCACTTCCTGTGTTTCAGCTTCACAAATATAACCAAATTACAACAATGAACAGTTTTTTATAGAAAACTAAAGCAGTATACACTTTCCAGATGTTAGAAATTAGTGGATAAAAAGGAGGGAAAATTTATACAAAAAGTAACTGAAAGAGTAATTAACTTGGATAAATTGAATTGACATACTCATATAAAGTATTACATACATTGCTACTTAAAATTGCATCATACTAAATGTTCATTTTTAATAAATCATACTGTATTATTTGTATTTATAGTTCCTATGGGTGAACTTGATAAATATCCATGAGTAATTCAAGCATTAGCAATGTCTTGCTTCCTAACACTAAAAACAAGTAATTCTAATTAGTGTTTTACGAAGCATATAAAATCCATGGGTTTTATGGGAAAATCACAAAATGAACAACCAAGTGAAAAGGAGTGAGAAAAACAGTGGATCATTTGACTAGAATCTCTCTATAAAAGCATACACTGTGTTATGTCTGTGAGGGAGAGAACAGCAAAAGTGCATTCATAAGCATGCATGCCAGAAGACTGTGAAGACAAACCCTCAGTGTTCCAAGAAGACTTGGTTAAAGATCTGCTTGGCCAATTAGACGTCCCCAAGTCTATGGGGCTGGATGGGATACACCCAAGGATATTAAAGGAGCTGGTGGAGGTCCTTGCCAAACCCCTTTCCCTCATCTATCAACAGTCCTGGCTGACTGGGGAAGTTCTATTGACTGGAGACTGACAAATGTAACTCATTTACAAGAAAGGTCAGAGGGAGGATCTGGGGAATTACCAGTGAAGGTGATGGAGCAGATCATCTTGAGCGCTATCACACAGCACATGCAGGACAGCCAGGTGATCAGATCCAGTCAACATGGGTTTATGAGAGTCAAGTCCTGCCAGACCAATCTGATCTCCTTCTATGACAAAGTTACCCGGTTAATGGATGAGGGGAAAGCTGCGGATGCAGTGTACCTGGACTTTTGTAAAGCCTTTGACATCATTTCTCACAGTATTCTGCTTGAGAAGCTGGCTGCCTTCGGCCTGGACAGGCACACCCTCTGCTGGGTAAAAAAATGGCTGGATGGCTGGGCCCAAAGGGTGGTGGTAAATGCAGTTAAATCCAGTTGGAGGCTGGTCACGAGTGGTGTTACCCAGGGTTCAGTGCTCGGTCCAGTCCTGTTCAATATCTTTATTGATGATCTGGATGAAATGATTGAGTGCACCCTTAGCAAGTTTGCAGATGGCACTAAGCTAGGTGGCAATGTTGATCTGCTTGAAGGAAAGGAGGCTCTGCAGAGGGATCTGGACAGGGTGGATTGATGGGCTGAGACCAATGGGATGAGGTTCAACAAGACCAAATGCCAAGTCCTGTGCCTGGGACAAAACAACCCCATGCAGCTTTACAGGCTTGGGGAAGAGTGGATGGAGAGCTGCCTGAGGGAGAAGGACCTGCGGGTGTTGGTTGACAGCAGCTGAATATGAGCCAGCAGTGTGCCCAGGTGTGCAAGAAGGCCAATGGCATCTTGGCCTGTATCAGAAACAGCATGGCCAGCAGGACTAGGGAGGTGATTGTGCCCCTGTACTCGGCACTGGTGATGCTGCATCTTGAGTACTGTGTTCAGTTCTGGGCCCCTCAGTACAAGAAGGACATTGAGGTGCTGGAGCGCATCCAGAGAAGGGCAACGAGGCTGGTGAAGGGGTTGGAGAACAAGTCCTACAAGGAACAGCTGAGGGAACTGGGGTTGTTTAACTTGGAGAAGATGAGTCTGAGGGGAGACCTCAGTCTGCAACTGCCTGAAAGGAGGCTGTGGCAGAGCAAGTGTTGATCTCTTCTCTCAAGTGACAGGTGATAGGACAAGGGGAAATGGCCACAAGTTGTGCCAGGGGAGGTTCAGACTTGATATTAGGAAGAATTTCTTTACCCAAAGGGTGGTCAGGCACTGGAACAGCTGCCCAGGGAGATGATTGACTCACCATCCCTCGATGTGTTTAAGAAACGTGTAAATGAGCTTTTGAGGGATATGGTTTAGCAGAGGATGGGTACGGTTGGACTTAATGATCTCAAAGGTCTTTTCCAACTGGAAGATTCTATGATTCTATGATTCTGTATGTGGCATAGAGAAATGGTAAATATTTTTATTCCAACTTGTAACTCTCTTCAACCATCTGAAGTTTTGTCTATTTCTTTGCTTTTTTCCACTGTTAATAAAACGCAAAAGTGATCACAATAACTCACATGCCTAATCTTAAAGGGAAATCTGGAAAAAAGTCATGCCTTCCGTACTCGGACTTGATTGAAGGCAGCATTTTTTAATCTACTGAATAGATTTAAATACAACGCAGAAAACTGTTAATGGTTTAACAGCTATATCACAAGAACAACAAATAGCATCATTCAGCCTATACACATTTGCAATTATTGCAAAGCAAAACATGATCAGGAGATCTCTAGTCATACAGTCAATGAACAGCATTGTGCCAATAACTGTAGATTTATAGAATTTCTCCACTGTGTTTAACATACTATAATGGGAACGGTTTGAAAACTTTTTCATACACTGACTTGCCTATTAAGCCATTCAGTAATTTAAATAACGATCTTCAGCAGTCCCAAATCATCAATCCCCTGAAGACTGAACTACTGACCAAAACAATTAATACAATCATTTTTAATTAAACTACATATGAGAGAAAAGCTCTATCCATTACAATGATGAATCAAAATGCAAATCCGTCTTCATGATTTTAAATACTGAACGTCACCCAAGGTAAATAAAATACATGGGTGGGCTTTTAAGTTTTTGTCATAAAATGATGTTGTAATTCATCATATCATGAAATAACATTTTTTTAAATAACTGTGCATACTTTAAATCAGAAAAACTTGCGTAAATATTTTATTTATTTTAAATTCTGTCTGAGACTGCTTTACTTAAGTGTGTTCCAACATCTATGAGAAAACTAGTAGCTGAAAGCATGGTCTCTGACACTTCAAGGTTCCAAGAAAGCCTTTTAATTTCAAGTTTTGTGTTTTCTCAGCAGATGACTGTTCATGTTCACCCTTATGTATCCTTTCTCTATCATATTTTCTTTCACTGGAAGCTTTATCTTGAACCGCTATATACTCTGCTACACTGCTACACTCATTACTGAGCAATCCCATCAATTTTCTGCAAGGAATCTTTCTTCCTTTTCCTGACGCTTTCCATATAAAAGCACCTCATAACTACGCAATCAACAGAATATTTACAGTAATTAAACAACTAATCTGCAAGTAGAAAAAGTTTTCACAGAAATATTTAGAAATATGAATATGAAAATAGGTATCACTTTTATTATAGCATCGTAGATGGTCACTTGGAGAAAAGAAAGGTTTTTCTTGTGGAATAGTCCAAGAACAGCAATGATATCACAGTAGTCAGAAGGGGAGGTACTGAATGAGGGAGTTCACTCCACTGACAAAACGTAAGCTGACATATGCATATACTGACAATTCATTACAATTCCAAAATAGTTATAAAGAACCCTACTGTCATATTTTAGATAATTCACTAATAGGAAATGCAATTACTTTGACAGGCAATTTATTCAGGATATATGAATCATTGAGTTTACTCCTTATGGAGATCTATCAGATATTCAGTTTCAGTACTCAGAATAAAGTTAGGTAAATAAAATACTCTTCAGTTTAATGCTTAAATGAAAAACAACAGATCAAGCAGAAATATTTTGTAGGTCTAAAATGAAATATCAATTTAATTCAAGCATTATTTACTGCATTAACCTTATTTTTAGCTTACAGAAAATGTATCACCACTTCAAAAATCCATCTCATTTGGAGAACTTTAAACCAATCATTAGCATCTTCTAGAAAAAAAATACTGGTCTTAGCAGCTAAAGTTTCTTAAATTAACTGCACATGAATTGCAAATAGAAAATAAATACTAAAGAAAGACGCAGTTTCAGAGGACTGCATTTTTTGCCTTCTTTCAATCCCCAGAAGTGCTCCCCAAATTACAGACTCAGAGAAGCATTGGCTGTAAGTAGCCTCTGGAGGTCATCTTTCTCTGTATCCTGCTTGGGACTGTCATCAACTGGAGGTAAGCTCAGTCATACCTCTACTTGGCCAAGTATCTTTGAGGATGGAGATTTTACAACCTGAGCGATCTGTTCCAGAGCTGCACTACCCTCTCTCCGAGAAAAGTTCTTCCTGATGCTCATTTTGTATCTGTGAAGCTGTACCTTATGGCCTGTGCCCTTAACCAGATAGAAAGCTGTCACAAACTCCTAAGAAACTATAGTTAAAAGCCACCTGTCTGTAGACACATGCTATAGCATTAGATATTATGGAACTGACAATTCCTTGAATTTATGCAAAAATTTTGTGAATTTCTGCAGAAAATATAGAGCTCAGTCTTCAGGAAAACAAGTATTTATAGTTTTAATTATGTATAGATTTCTGAGAAGTTAGAGCAAGAGAGGTGTTTCAGACCACTTGCCCTCTTGTAGTGAACACAGACATAGTCACTACAGAAAGTAACAGAAATACAAAAAAAAATATTTGTTGGAAGCTGCCACTTTTGCTAATTTTTATGTAAAAACAAGCAGCTTACAAAAAGCCCAGAATACTAAAGGCTTTCATATAGAAAGTATTTTAAAGCACTCCTATAAATAATGAACTGTGTTTTACAGATGTTTTGAAATATGACAGAACTTCCAAAAACATAAAATTAACAGCTACTTGAGGAAGATAAAGAAGCCCAGAGCAGAGCACTTTCTTTTAAAAATTGTCTAGTGCTTTAAAATAAAGTTAGCGATGGTGTTTCTAATTTCAACTGATTCTCTTAGTTTTCATCTATTAACGTTCAAAAGAAGTGTAAAAGAATGTATCTCATTTTCACATTTTAATGGCAGTGACAGGAGAAATAACAAACAGAACAAGCAGTTCCTCAGCTCATTGCTTCTGTACTCTACTCTCTCTTCATTAAGGTCTAATCAAGTCCACAAACACAAAGCAGGACACGAAAAACTGATTATGTCTGAATTTGGTGAATCTCACCCTGATAGACTACTTCTTTCAATGTTGAAAGACAAAGCTTTTGAAGGGCTACTTTATTTAAACAGGGAACAGTACCTTATTTTTAATAAATTATGACTATAGTGTATGTTCTGTGCTGAAGTATAAGATGGTGAAGACAGCAACAATGTAATTGTTTTATTTCTTCTTCCATATTCAGGTGAAGTATGCAACTAGACTTGAAGATTTTTTAATGTACCACTGCACATACCAGTCTAATAAATACTATTCTCCCTCATAAAGCACAATATGATGAAAACAAAAATTCATTTTTCTAAATTCCTCAATGCTCCTAGGAACACAAACACATCCCTCAATGTAATATTCCTCTTGGGCACTTCTGTACTAGCACAATCAAAACGCAATAAAAATTCTTTTTAAGAAGATATCCTTCTTTTCAATCATGGAATTAAGAAACCCAGAGAAATAAAACCCACATGCTAAGCTATAACAAGAAAACTTTTTATTTCTGTTCCATATCTAAGCTCCATAGTTTGTTGAGTGGGTTCCAAATTTGCTTAAATGAATTCACTAGTCCCCAATGTTTTAGAATAATCACTTTTAAAAAACTTTCACTGCGCTAATGTTTGTTTCCATAGAAACAGGACTGGAAGCAGGAACTGCTGTTAGAAGAATTAGAATTCTCTCCCACAAATGAAAGACTTAAAACTAATAATATACTAATAAAACTCTTGTCAGAATATATATTTTCTCATTTTGCAAAAACAGAGCATGATCTTACAACCATTGAAGTTAATAGGACTATAACATGTGATTACAATAGAATAAGCCCAAACTAAGAACACATTACCCAGTTAAGAAACCTGACTAAAAGACTATTTAAATGGATCATTTTCTAATGAATTTTTAAATTAAATTTAGCAGGTGACTTTCAATGAGGTCATTTTTAGAAATATTACAGTGAAGAATTATGAGCCAAAAATGTAAAACATAGATACTAAGGATTATTACTATTGATATGATTTATTGCTATTACTGTCGCTTAATTTTTTGAGAGTGAATTACTTCATTAAAACCTGACTGGAAGTCTTCTGCAGTTAGTCAGATACAGCTCTGAACTCCAGACAGTAACTGAATTCATGGACATCATGCTAGCATAAAAAAAACTTCTACAGGATTAAGAAGCTACATACTTTAGAGTAATTAAGTTTTGCATTTTTCCTTCCAAAATCCATTCTAAGTGCACCTCTCTGCATACCTTGTAAACATTTAAGAACCTCCTGTAAGAAAATTAGTAACTTAAGGTATCATAATTCCTGTTCCCCAGAACAAGAACTTCAGTCAAAATCTTGAAGAAAGAATCTATCCAGGACTGGCTTGCAGTTGCTGCAGTTCCTGAACTCACAAAAATCTTAGGTATGCAAAGAGTTGTGCTGAGTGAAGATTCATTGCTGCACAATTTTTGAAGTCTGAAATCATAAAAAAGAAAACTTTTCCTCCTTTGCATCAGCCTCCACCACTTCACTCTCTGGAATAGCTCCTGTTATATACATATACATACTACTATATAGAAAAGCAACGAAACTGGTGAAGGGTCAAGGTTTATGAGGAGCAGCTGAGGGAACTGGGGTTGTTTGGTCTAGAGAAAAGGACACAGAAGGCAGACCTTATTGCTCTCTACAACTACCCAAAAGGAGGTTGTAGCAAGGTGGGTGTTGGTCTCTCCTCTTAAGTAACAAGTGATAGGACAAGAGGAAATGACCTCAAGTTGCACCAGAGGAGGTTTAGACTGGGTATTAGAAAAATTTCTTCACTGAAAGGGTTATCAAGCATTGGAACAGGCTGCCCAGAGAGGTGGCTGAGTCACCATCCCCAGAGGTATTTAAAAGAAGTATTGACGTGGCACCTAGGGATATGGTTTAGTGATGGACTTAGTAGCGATAGGTTTGCCGTTGGACTTGATAATCTTAAAGGTCTTTTCCAACTTATTAAGGCAGAAACAGACTTTGATAGCTCAGGTTTGCATGAGGCTTAGGGAATTCCCATCTGTATACTTTGGGTCTACGACAAAGAGCCCCAAACTCTAACATTAACCCTAAACCTAATCCTAACCCTCCCTATATAGACTTGTCTAGCAGAGTTGGTGGCCACAGAGAGTTGATCCTTTCTGACACGGCTTAGAGAGGCTCAATGAATCAGTACTGGTCACATTGACAGCAGCACCCAGGGTTTGGCAGGATAGTTGGCAACAAGTTTGGAAGGACTCATGCCAAAAAGAACATTTGAACAGCTTCGGACTGAGCATTCTTCCACACTTTCCACAACTAAGAAGCAACACTATTGTTGCAATGCTCCTACTAAATGTATTACTGTGTACATACCTTTTTCTGGAGCTGACTAAAACACATACAAAATAGTTTCATCTTCAAAGGTTTATTCTTTACCTTTTCATCAATTAGTTATTTGTACTGCTGTCCTCAATAACTTTCCATCCTGCTGTAGACACCTAGTCAAATCCCTCCACTTCTCAAGCCCCCAGCCCAGTTAGGTTCACTAACTTGAACTATGTGACCATAAATTTTACAATAATAGTACCTTTGTCATCACTCTGAAAGGTGGCATAGGTTTTTGCATCATTTCAAGTAGAAACACATCAAACAACTGATAACAGTCTTACTACAGACCTTGAAACCTAGTACAGAAATTGATGACCCTGTATGAGATTAAAACATTTAGCATTTTCTTAGTCAGATATTCAGCCTGAAGAATTCACATCTGGCTTACAGTTGGAGGGAAGGAAAATTTTTTCACTCTTCTGTGAAGGTAAAACTTCCTTATAAAGCTCAAAATACACCAATTTATTTTCCAATGCTCACAATTTTTATCATACATAGAAGAGAATTCTGATAGATAAAACTTTGCAGAAAATACCATGGTTGTACTTTACAAATGTGCAGGTATTTTAATAAGCTTTTTTAGGCATTATTTTAACCAAACAACTACTTATATCTCTTGATTCCATATATTTTGATCAAATCTACAAGAAAATTACTGCCAATAATTTTTATAAGAGAATCTATTTTTACTAGTAGGCTAGCCTACTTGTTTCTAAATTTCTTTAAAATTCTGAAAGAACAAATTTTAAATCTTTTTATTTTCAATGTACACATTTACAATTACCACCATAAGGTTTCTCTATATTAGAAAACCACTCCCATGAAAATGGTTTCCTCCACAATGCACCATGACTAAAAAAAAAACAGTTCACTTCTCAGCATTGTATCTACCTTCCCTGTTTTTTCCCTGTGGCTGACCAAAAGAAGCCATCCACTTCCCAGAAATATCTTGACAGCGTATAAATACTACTTTAAGATTTTTTTATCACTTAAACTATCTACACTAGGAATTTAAGTCTTTTAATCTATATTCTACATATTTTCTGATGTAATTTATGCCTGAAAAAAGTCAATACAGCTAAAATTAAAACTCTGAAGTATTTATGTTTGCTCAAGTATTTAAACCTTGCTTGTGAAATTATAACATTAAAGTGCCATTTATCACAAACTAAGGATTTCACTTCCTGTGACTGTAATGTTATTTTGAACAGTGAATTCTTAATTGTATGAAATCCCCTGCCTACAGGTTAGTTTAACTGCGTTAGATTTCGGTGCTTTATTTATATACAAACAATTCCATACCATCTAGCGATGTTTCAAGTGTCTCATCTAATTTATTCTGTCTGTAAAGTTGATTGTCAGGCACCGCATCATGTATTGATTTTTGCTGAGATTCTGCTGTGTTTCAGAAATATCTATTATAGCAAGGTTCTTTCTATGATATTCCTTCTCATTGTTTTCTTCTTCAAAGTAGTGCTAATCAAAACCCACAAGCAATTTTTCATTCCCCAAGTTATGTGTAAATGATAAGGTACCTTTTCTTAAAAGGTACCGCCCACTTCCACCTTCAATTGGTAATTAGTTATAGTTGGAGGAGATTTTAGATCAAAAAAGGAAAATTTGAAGTATTGATAAATTATTGATAAGAAGTACCATAGATATAAAAAGTTAAAACATTTGTCATCTGGTGCAAGGCCCACTAGTTCAATCCAGTGGTCTAACAGAGGATATGAACTTAAAAACCTGACTCTAATATGTGTTTTCACAGGAGAAAAGGGCAGTTTAAAGGAAATCTTGTGATGAGCATATGTATTTTCAGAATAAACCATGACATGGGTTTACTCTTCTTCATGTAACATGCAAATAAAATATTCTGGCAGTTTGAAATGCACAGTACAGCAGTTTCACCGGTGTGTTTGTGCTTCCAGTCCATATAATGGCAAAGAGACAGGAGAAAATATGACGTCTCTTCGCTCCCTGGGGCAATTATATTGCAATTCTGCCCAGAATTCTGGAGCTGCATTTTGTTTTGATACAACATTTTATTCAGTCATAACTGTATTCTGTAAATCTGTATTTTGCAAATCTGTATTTGCTTTATGTCAACCGTACTCCAATGAACAAATCTGACTCATATAGTTATCATTATGGACTTATGAAGACATCTATATTCACTGTGGACTCCCCATTCAGTTTGTCCTCTGTCATTACATCTTATTTTGTTGCTAATTACAGATAATCTCATATTTATGGTCATTTTGGATTGTATGTTCCTTTATTTCCACTTCTGTTGGTGCCTTCACTGTAAACCAGAAAAGAACTTGCAACCTTTCCAATTGTATCTTGTGGAAAGGAGTCTGAACCCCCATATTGGAAAATATTAGTTATCTTTGTGCTCCATGCCTCATATTTTATAGCCAGTATTAAAATACCCCAGCAGGAGAAGCTTGTTATTTTAAAATGTTATAGAAACAGCATCTCATTACGTTGCCACATTTCACCAGCAGCTTCTCTGGACCCTGGGCTACAAGACAAAATGTCATCACACAGCTTTGACACAGATGACATCTTTGGATGCCCAGAGGTACATGACTTCTCAATTACTCACAACACCACAACCGAGTCTACCTTGCTCACTGGAAGTGAAGCAGCCACAAGTCCCCAGTAGTCTAAAACATTTCATGTGAACTCAAATCAAACTAATCTTGCCTCTTCTACTGTAGTAGAGTTATTGCAGGACCACTGGTAACTTCAGTTGGAAGAAAGAACAGCCTACCTTTCAGTTTCTAAGTGATAGGACACAGCATTTGTCCAGTAGTATCCTGCTCTGGATTCCCAAACATCCTCATTTCTCATTTTTGTATGTGAAAAATAATAGTGTACAATGCTTTCCAAGGACCAGAAAAATTATCACCAGTGACTAGAAGACAGGCTTAGAAAGTTCAAGTTCTAATTTTAGCTTCCTGTTAGGATAACTTTGCCACAACATATTTGTAGTTTCATATAATCTTTGCACCCAGTAAATATAAACCAGAAAAGAGCTGGCTGAAATATTTTTTTACTTTCCTCCCTCCCTCTCTCCCTCCCTCCCTCCAGCCCCAATGTTACATATTCCCTTTTTTATCTGTTTCGTTTGTTTCTATGTGCCAGTTATGCCACTGGCACATTCTATACATGCAGTGTTAACCTACTTCTCCCATCTCACCATTTCAGTGCTGTTAATTTTACCATTATTTCATCAGCTAATCTCTGAGGTTCTGACACTTCTTCCAACATATTCATTCACATTTTTAACCCAAAACATTATCCATTCCTTTGTTTACTCCATAGCTCTGCATCTTTGTTTAGGTACACAATTTTTTCCTGTCTTTGCCAGATAAAACGTTTTCTGCCCTTTTCACATCTTCCCTTATGTTCAAACTACAGACACTTATTTTTGTGATACTGCATCATTCATCTCAAACAGGGGCTCCACACAAGGAAGGAAGTCAATAGTGGCATCATGCACACTTCTGATCATTTATAACTAGGTACGTTAAAGTATGCTATGTGGGTGTGCTTCTAACATCTTCACTAATGTTAACCATGTTGACCAGCAGCAGGTTGAATTTAAATGAAAGTAAGCCAGACAAAAGTTTGAATTTTCATTTTAGCAGACTGTGAAGTGTCATATGTATTGAATAAAAATAACTTCAGCATTTTTTTTCTGAAGAATTCAATGAGAATATTCTTTCCACCGTACCTCAAATAACCATAATAGCACAACTACATTTCATTAACAGTATTTCATCTTAATACATTTTTCTCTCCTTAGATATACCCAGTAGAATATGAACATCTTACATAATTGCACAAAAGAAAGGACACTCATATATAATTGATATTTTTGTTACTTTTGCAAGACCCACACTCATAGACAAATGCTGTATGTTTTCCTATGAATACACAACAGCAGCATCAGTGAATTTATGCAAGCAACACGGTTCAAGACTGCCAACAATGAAGCATCATTCAAATTGCACTGTATTTTATGAATAAGCCTGTAATGTTATATTATGATGAATCTACTTGACATTCAGCAATGCGATGCAGTGCATAGTAATTATAATAATGCAGAGCATGGCTGTAGCTTATATGCATATGGAAGACACTACTGCCTTAGGATGCACATTTAACTCAAGGTAGGAGGAAAGAAACAGAAATAGACTCAAGGAATGTAAGAAAGTCCTCATCTCAAAGTCTGACGGTATTCTAAGAATCTATGTATTTAACATACACACTCACACACGCACACTGTTAAGGCAGTAGAGAGATCATCTTGAACTAGAATGTAAACCTTTCTCTTGTTGTTTAAAAAATATATAACACACGATGTGTGTGGTTTTGGGGGGGGTGTTGTTTGGATAATGGGGGAATTTTATTTAACTTTAAAAGAAATATTATCTATTGACAATATTTCCAACGGATTCAAGGAAAAAAATGAATGAGATCCCTCTATAAAACTTTAAAGCATAAAAGGCTAAACCGTGACATCTTTCCTCCCCAACTCGGAATATGGACTTGTTCTTCAAAGTCTTATAGGAAAGACTCAGTAACATCTGTCTTATAACATTGATTTTCCGTTTCTTAATTTTTTGAGATCCAGATTCTTTTTTGTTTGCACAATGGAGGGATTAATTTGAAGAACAGGAAAGAGAGATTCTTCAGTTTTAACAATGTTTACTCTTTAATGGGTTGAATATATGACTTGAGGATATTATTCTTATTCCTCTCCAGACTTTGAGTCATTATAACATTTTCTTCCCTTCTTGCAATTCTATAATACACAGCACAGCCCCAGTTCATGATGTGTTGAACAAAACACAACAGAGAAATAAAGAAGGGGGTCAATAAGCTGTTAGCTACAAACATATTACAGGCAATATACAACACCAGGTTGAATATTGACCTTAGGGCATTAACTCTATATTGGCATGCCATGCTACAGCACATGAACACATAGTCATTTTTACAACACAGAGTGGAATTTAAGAGACTCACATAATTGCCTGCGAGAAGGTACAGGAGCACTTCCAAATGCTGTGCCCTGTAAATAAAACACATTTTTTGGAGCAAAGGATGTCAGATTAACAGCAGCAGCAAATGAAAACATGACAAGACGTGAAGAAAATGAAGGCAGTGAAATGAAATAGAGACTGTTTAGATAGAGGAGCTTGTTATTACAGAAGAACTGCATTTCCTATTTTCAGATAAACATAAATTATGGTGGAGAATGTTCTATAAGAAATCCACCCATCAGTGGACACAATGAACCAAAAATAGAGAAAAGAGAGAAAGAGAGAAAGAAATAAGACAGAAAAAAAGTATCACCATAAGGCAGGCATGCTCACACTTTTCAGAAATTAAAATTGATGGAAAGGGCAATGTACAGAGTATAGATTAAAATGAATTCCTTGACAAAAAATAAGGAGAGTCAATTACATCAATGTCTTAGCTGATACTGATACTGTCACTCTTTGGAGCTAAAATAAATTTCAAACTGGTAGGAAGGAGATGAAGTGCAGTTTGGTTCCTGCCACTTCCTCCTCTTTCTCTCTGCAAAATTGTTTTACAAGTCCTCACTGGGTGAGTTTGATGACAGATGATAGGAAGCAGCTTTACTAAATCCCTGATCAATACAGAAAGTATGTTCTTTCAGTAGATAGAGCACTTCATCTTTTTGTATATTACAACATCAATTACCACACATCTCTGAAAGAGAATACAAATCAAACGCCAAGTATGTCATACCAGTTGGGATCTGTAGACAAGCCTCTTCCTGCTTGTGGTCTCCTATCCCAACTCTTCACTCATTCCCCAAAAAAAAACCAAAATACGAATAACCCCTCAAACACAGAAAACCAAACTAATCTAATAACAGGAAGACACTAAGAGGATGACTGGATAAAGAAACTCTGCTGTATAAAATTTCAAGAGCAGTGTTAGAACAAAACTATGTTGTCTCATTCTAAATCTAGGTCATAATCAGAGTTTTGCTCTGAGTTTCTGTCCAAGAATATATGTTCCTTCCCAATGTAAAAGGGCTTATCATCTGGATTGTGAAGGATGACTAATTACAGCAATATTTAGATTACATTCATTAACTTAAAACAAAAAATTAAAAAAATCAAACACCTGGAACTTATGAGGCTTGAGCAGAATTTGGCTTCCTTTGAAGTAATTTGACATCCACCATCTTTTTGAATTCAAGACTGGCAGCTGATTTACCAGGCACTTAGATAATACTAGGCATTTGTTCTTCTTGAGATAATTTTCTCTTTGAGGACTTGTAAAATTCCGGTTTCCTTTACCTAGCAAGAGTGAAGCATATATATGCATATCTGGAAAGCCCCACAGAGAAGCCATCTTTGTAACACTGTTCCTAAACCACTTTATTTAAGGAAAATCAGAATAAACAGGATTATTCATCCCTTCAAATGCTGTGGCTGTGCCACTGAGAGCACAGCCTGCTATTTGTCTCACCATGTCCCAAGCTTGTCCCTCTTAGACTAACTCCTACCTTCAACTGTAGTAAGAGATCACAGCCACCACAAGAAGCAGCCAAGGGGGTAAGCTGGAGTTAACTTTTGTTGGGGCAGCAAAAACACACAAGCTGCCTCCCTTGTGTTTAAGGTTGCATAGGCTGCCAGGAAAAGGCAGTGAGCCCTTCCATTTACTGTGCCAGCAGGCAGCATGCTCAGAATCCTTTTCTTTGGGGGAGGCAGTGCCCTGCAAGTGCATTATCCTGCAATCCCACATTTATTTGTGGAGGTATTGCAGCACTGCCAAAGTCCACCTTTATCTCCAGCTAAATTCTCAAAGTAATCAAAGGAAAAGTTATCCTAAGCACTAAATGTAACTGTACATTTGGTACTTAAACCAGTTTTTCAGTAATTAGTAAAGCTTTACCAACTATTTCCAGTGCTTCCTTAAGTCTTCTGCAAACAAAATACAGTTATTTGAAATACTGACAATACACATATTCATCTAAGGCAAAGCTAGAAGTATTGAACAGACGATACAGAAGGACACGACCACAGACTCCCCATTCTGCCAACCATATACTCTTCTGCTTTGCCCAAAGGCAGCTTTCTAGTAAAGCTATAACTGGGAGTGCACAAGTATTGCCGATGACTAGTTACCTTGTAGTTCCTAAGTTAATAATTTATGAAAGTTAGCACACCCATCTGAAGCATCTAAGTGGCTAAACCTTCCCTACCTTTTTGCTGCATAATGTTAACTAAGACATCACCTACATAATAGTATCTCTCAAAATATTACTTCTAGTGTATAGTGAATTTGAATACTGTCACACGCACTAGGCTCACCACAGGACACTGATGAACGTTAATAATTTCATACATTTTAAATGTATATAACTCATTTTCATTTAAAATGCTTTGAAGTTCCTTTTAGAGAGTACACAAAACATGTTAACTATGGCATCTTCTAAACCTATATTATTTAAATGTAAAGAACTGAGTCCAGATTCAACATGTTGGGATCACCGTGCAAACTTTTTTGTTGTTGTTGATCACTCTTCCAATGCCAGTTAATCATTTAATGCTAAAATCAATGTCAGTACAGATGAGAAGGAATTAAAAAACTGACATGATGATTTTTTTCTTACTTTTCCTTTTCCACACCAGTTACTTCTAAAGATCTTTTTGACTTGACTTAACATACATAAATAAATCTCTCTCTGCTAATCCATTTAACATGGAATAATTTTTTAAATTTATGTTCTTGATATTACTACATACATTATACTTCCAACAAATACCAGAACAGTCTAATGAGCACAGTAAATTACACTTTCTCATTAGCCAATTACACCAGTATAAGGAAACTGAAAATGAAAAAAGTCACTGTGATCAGAGATCTTTCTGGAGGGAAGATCTAGAAATGGACAGCCCCTGCTTTTCACCTTTGAATGTACAGGTGAGGAGAAAACAGTCATCAGTACCTCATAAGTTAGAGCTCAGCAGACAAGAAAAAAATCTATCAAGATCCAAAAGCCTCTAAAAGTACAGCTGTCAGGAAGCCTCATTTATAACACCTGGCCTGTTCAGTGGACCAATGAGAGAAATACCGTTTTTAGGACTGCTTTGCAGATCAACACAGTATGATGAGAAAATGCACAAAGTATTGAGATTTTAGTCCGAAGATCTCGCTAGACTGCTTGTCCTGGGAGGGCCATGATCATCCACTAGGACTGAACTGCTAAACCAGTCAGCATCTTGTGTCTGTAGATATAAAGCACATTCAGGAACTTTTTGGAATTAAAAAAAAAAAAATAGGATAAGAGCTCAGTGCAACCATATCAATTTATTTAACATTACCACAGCGTCAGATGCTGAACTAAGCACTAATCAGCTAGTTAATTCATGCTTATAACAGATTCCCTGTATGTTCCCTTCGAAAGCAGAGCAAAACCCATTTTTTTCCATATGTTCCTGTGTCATTCAATTCAGTGCTACTGTCCCTGTTCCTCACGAGGGAAAAATAAGGGAGGCTTTTATTTTATCTTTTCTGCCTCTATATTATCAACATCCCTCCTTGTCAATGCAGGAAAGTTTGATTACCCAAGACATCCCTAAAGTGAATGTGGATTTCATGCACCAAACAAGTAGATACACTGGATTTTTTTGTTTACATTCCCTCAGTCAGTCATTTGTAATTTCTTTTCACTTAGCTTTCAGAATTGCAATCAGAACATTACAAAACTCAGTTCTTTTTGAAAACACTATCAATTTTTAATCTTGTCAAGGTGAGAGTATGACACAGTTTCTGTCAGAAGTCACAGTTAAGTATTCACTGGAAGCTCCAATGAATTCAGCAAGGAAATCTGGCATTTAGTTTCCACAGCTATTTTATTTCTCACATCCTGACGTTGAACAAAATAAGTTATAGTCAATTTTTTCAAAATAATGACCAGAAACACCAGAATATTTAGACTTAAGTATTAATGACTGTAGCTGTTTAGGGACAACAGCAGCAAGGAAGTCCGAATGAAAAGGGTTCATAGTGCAACCTGCTAAACATCAAAGTATGTATTAGTTTGCTAGTCAAATGAAGCTTTTCAGTAAAAATACATAAGCAATTGCAATTCTACATCTCTCTGAACTCTAAGTTATGAATTCACCTGTTACTAACAGTATATAGTGACTGAAGTCTGAGTTCACCTTGAGCAACTTGGAATTCTGAGTACTGTAACATATGAAACGATCAAATAAATTCAACTGAACTGAGTATTCCCTCTGCAGCATAACAACAGAAATATTGCTGTTCTTTTCATGTCACTTGCTATGAGGAATCTCCACAAAGATGTGTATTGACAACAAAACAATCAATATCAGAATAATATGAAAGAGAGCTCACTACCCACTAAATGAATGTTTTGCCAATAAATCCTCTCTTTTCTTTTAGAGCACAAAATGCACCTATTACACACTTAAAAAGGTATTCATTAAAAAGAAAAAAACACAACCAAAACAAAAAAACAAACCACAACCAAAACTGCACCACTAAACCCCAGATTATGATTTTTAAAGCAGCTACTCACAGTAGGCAACACTTTCCCTAGATAAAGCGCATAATTCTTTGACATGAACTTTGAAAATGAACATATCCTTTTTTCTCACATAGAAATGAGACTGCTACCTCAGAATATTTCAGAGCAATACTAAGGATAAAAAGCACAGTCTTAAATGACAGGCTATACTGAAGTCTTAGCTATCACCACATATGAAATGTTCAACTGACCTCACAAGAGTTCTGAAAGATAATTCCTTGTCAATGCACAATGGCATAATACTACTAATGCATGAGACTGGAGACAGAAAAATTTGCTGGATCACTACCACATTCTTCTGTAAGGACAGAATGATTTTGTTTCATGAACAGAGCAAATATTAAACTGTGAAACCATGCTCTGGTACAATAGCTTTTACTTGTATCACACAGCACTGCACTGGTTGAGTGTGTCAATGAAATAATATACAGTGTGCTCCTACTCTGAGTTCAGTAAAGGCTCAGTTGGACCTTCTGCTTTTTCCAATGTAATGTCACTCTTAAATGGTTCAAAGAAAAAAAAATTCAATATAATGACATTAGCACATCTCCAGATATTGTGGTCCCACCATTTTCTAAAATATGCAGATTTTTATCAAACTTCAGGTCTTTTCTTCAAAGCTTCAGTCTTTGTGCAAAAAACCTTATTTGTGGATACCCTCTTGATCACTGGATTTTACTGTGCACACAACCATTCTGAGCACAAACCTCTCAAAAGCCCTTGTGCAACTGAAGACCTATATCTATCTCTTCCGTATCTCCTCATTACTATAATATGATCCAGGGCCCCCTTGACATAAGTATTGCCTCTTTCAGCTGCATTTGGAAAGCAGCTTGTAACAGCTGACTTTACCACGCAAGTCCCCACTCAATTACTCACTTCAGCACTAATGTCCCACCACTTATTCTTTCACAAATGTCTGAAATGTCTGCTGTAGGTTTCTTCGTTTCAGGCCATGGAAATTCACTAATTTTGGTTTTAAGGGTTTTACCATTTTGAAAAAAAAAGAAAAACAACAAAACACCTGCTATTTGTCACAGCACCTATTTTTCTGTGAATTGATTCAATGGGACTATGTTTGTTGGGATTGCTCCATCCTGTTTTCTACCTGAAATTCATATACTGCCTTTTAGCCTTCACTCTATTTCTCATTAAAAAAAAAGAAAAAAAATCCCATTTAAAACCTTAAGTGCTGAGACCATTTCTACTTATGTAGAATTCATTCACCCTTTAGGCTGATTTTGACAAGTTGAAGAAACGATCTTTTGAATACAGAGAGGCGGAGAATTTGATAATTTCGAAGATAATCATCTGCATAAATATAATTGTAAAATTATAGCCAAAGTAGCAGTATTAAAGAGGAAGACCAAAGCTTTAAAGGAAAACTCAAGCAGAACAGTAATTGTTATTCCTTTTAGACAGGATTAGAAAATGTTAAAAAAAACCCCAAACAAGCAAACAAAAAACACCACTATTTTTCAAAAGCAATTGTTTACAACTTAATCTCTTTTATAGCATTATCCAACTTTAACAACAGCCAACATTCAATCTTTACAATCCCTCAGATGAAAAACTGCTTATCATTTGTGTCTTTTTCCTTTATTAGATTTCAGATTGCCATGTGTTTTACCTTAAACAAAGAAATAAGAAAAAATATTTTGTTCCTATAGTGGCCTGAAATAGCACAAGGCCTTCATACAACCCTGAAATATTTAAAGCTATGTGCAATTGAAGATAATAGTATGGCAATCACACATATTTATTTTCATTTTTTTGATAGCTATGCCAGGCATGAACGAGATTACTAAAAGAAATACCCTCAAGAGTAAATGCGACTCCATAGTCTACAGATATATTAATATAAATATGCTCCTTCTCCAAATATCTTCCCAACTGAAGTTATAGCTCAATAAGGAAGACATATTTCCACCTTAAAGTTATCAGTAAATATTTTACTAGCAGTCTGTTGGCACATTTTCAACTCTAAATAAACATTTACATGCACTTTTCAGCAATCTGCTTCCATATATAGGTGAAATATCCTAAAATACACTTCCACATCAGAGTCTGGATTGCAATCCCATAAAACCAAACTATATATACTATGTTAGAACTAAATACAATCTTCCAAGGCAGTAACAGTCTTTCTGGGTACCTACAGCCTCTTATGTGATAGCAATAGGAAAACTGTTTCAAATGGATAATCCTATTAATGTTTCTGTATAGCTAGGTTGCATTTGTTAATTGGATGCTTACTTGCAACTGTCTTACTAGCAACTACGAACTGTTTCTTTAGGTAGAAATTTCTTATAAATTGTGAATTCCTGCATGCCTCTATATCTGCTGGAATATTGTTCTTCAATTTTCAAAAAAAAATATATGTGAACATAATTAAAAAAAAATGAAGTAGGAAAATTTTAACTTATTTGCAGATATCTCATTCACACTAGAGATGCTATGTTACTCTAATTTCTTAATCACTTTATGACCTGTTTGATTCTTTATCCTCTCAGGGGACTTAAAGAAACTTGAATTTAGCTATCCCTGCCTTCAACCTCGTACAAGTAGTTTTAAAGCCATCCTGCTTTGCTCATTTAAGTCTTTCATTAACTCGGTCTCACTGGCCTCTTAGGCACTCTTGCCTATGACATCTTTCATTTAGAGCATATTAACTGTTTAACTAATAACGTAATGTTAACATTACAGTTAATATTAACACATTAACTATTAATTCTAGGGCTGTGCATTGAAAATTCAGACTGAAACTGCTGAGCAGCCTCAGTACTTGGTCAACTTCCACCACTTCTCTCATTCTCAATAGCCCCTTGTTTCTTCCAAGAGCCACCCTTCTGCTGACAGTATGACCTAGGCTGTTTCCATGTATTTAGGTCCTCTTACTTGCACTGATTTTTCATTGAATGGCCACTTTTTGTCTCCTTGTAGCTGATTCATAACTATCAATCACAGTTCTGCAAAGGGATATTCAGCCGTTGTTTGGCTTACATAAAAGATACCAACAACAAGGGAATTCATTGTATTATATCGACAATTTGACATATATTTTAAGGACAGTTGGAAGACCTCTATACAATAAATTGTCAAATATAATGTGTCCCCAACAAATAAAAGTACCATTTAAACCTGTTTAATGTCAGAAAAATACTTTCTGCTGATATTAAATTTAATACAGGACTGTAAACATCTTAAAAAGCAATGGATACCTTGTTGCCTCTCAAGAGTGTGTTAACTTTCCAAGTGGGGTGGATGTCATAGCTGACGTGAACCATTTGACTGGAACCAACCCCTGTGGGCAATTCTGATCTTGTTCAAGAATGGGAATAATGATTCTGAGACACACCTACACAGGGTTTTTTTTTGAAGACTGGTTTTATTTACCCCTGTACTTCTCCCTGCTTCAACCATAGGCAAATTTCTCCATTAGATTCAAAGGAACACAAGAAGGAAAATCACAGTATCACAGTATTACAAGGTTGGAAAGGACCTCTGAGATCATCAAGTCCAACCTATAATCATGCTAAGTTAATTCATTTTGCTTCCCATATTTACCCACTGTTGCTTCCCTCTACGCAATTGTCTTCATATATATGCATACAGATGCAAAATGTCCAGAATATGTCGAGAACACGTCCGGAACACACAAGTAATCACTCAAAAATGGCTATGGTGTAGATCTATATTCATCCTATTGACTGATGATCACATAATGAGCCTCTTTCTGCTTGGATGAGACCTCAGCTTATCACCTAGATCCTCCTCCTTCTCAAAGCCAGGTGCCAACAATGAAGTCTGACTTAATCACCCCTAAATTAAAATTTCAATACAGAGAAG
The DNA here is from genome assembly GCA_033556795.1 of Tapera naevia. Classification (NCBI taxonomy): domain Eukaryota; kingdom Metazoa; phylum Chordata; class Aves; order Cuculiformes; family Neomorphidae; genus Tapera; species Tapera naevia. Next base: position 9,649,154 of record JAUMJJ010000034.1, on the reverse strand, counting down.
AGCAGAAATCATTGGATGATTATATCTAGATCAGAATAAATTTAAACTGAAAGCCCAGGGTTTCACATTCCAATTTTAATTTAGAGTCAGAACCTAATGCTGAGGCACACATTTGCTGCTGCCTTTTCAGCTCTTATTACCACTAGAGCTCGTTTATTTTTAAAAAACCCTCCTGTGCTTTCACACAAAACAGTGGTAATGCTAAAAACAAATTTGTGCCAATGAACAATGAATGTGTGAAATATGAACTTTTCTCCCTATTGCAAACTGTAAATCTATTCACATTCTTAGAAGGTACAGTCCTGCAACATTTACTTTGCCACATTAAATACATGCTTCCACAGTTCTGTATACTACTTCCTGTAATGGTCTCTGAAATATCACAGCAAGACAAACTCAATTTCTTATTCTCAATGAATAAATATGAAGTTTGTACAAATCCCCATGAATGTGATTTGCCACTGCAGATTTCAGTGCAACACGTTACAGGTCTGACAAAATGTACTGGAATTCTTTCACCTCCCAAAGTACCTTCTTCTTGTGTAGACTCAAATACAGCTTGGAGCTCTATATATTTATTAGTTGTCCACAAGAAGTCAGGCACCCACAATCCTCAAGCTGTACAAGAACATTTTAAAAAGTATTTTGCATAACTGAGTTTGTTTTAATTTTACCTGTCACAAATAACATGAGTAGTAAACATGAATAACATAACACAAACAACAGGAATAGAATTTTTACGGGAATTTTTATTTAATTAAACTAATTTGATGTCTCAATTAGGAAAATTAGGATTATGGTTGAAAAAAACATACCTGTAAAAAAAGACATGATAATATATAAGAAAAAGGTGACTGTCAAATTTAAAAAGGAATAGTGATGTAATTTTCATTAAGGAAAATCTAATCCAGTACGAAACAAATGCCATTGGATCAATATTTGATAGCACTCATGAAACAGCATTACCACTCCTGGACCTAACTGGTAAATACTCACATTACAGCAAAACTCTACTGCAAGGCAGTGAGGATAGAGGAGGCAAGGAGGGAGAAAACATTATTGCCTTTGCTAGATAGAAAAATCAAAACTTGATGGGACACAAATTCTCATCTTACACCCCAGAGCTGATGCAAACGAGAAAGATTTATATTCATTTGTATTGCCTTCAAACAGAAGACCTTTTGAGACTCAGCTCTACTTCAAAACCAAATTAAAATATAAATAAAACACATACTATACAAGAAAAGAGACATGATTCAGGATACATTTCATTTTGATTTTTACTTTTACAGGCACTGTGACAAGCTCGAAAAATTCCTGATTGCAAATACCTTAATTTCTCAGCTCCTGAAGACAGTTATCTTTCCTGTCTATTGTTTGCCCTTCATAGGAAAATCTTTGTTTTCAAAATTGGTAGATAAGATGGTTTTCGCAATTTAACCTTACAAAAAAATAATGAAAAAAGACCCAACAGGCAAATTAAAACCACGTGTGTTTCATAATTCCCACATCTAAACCACAATTTGCTTAATATGTTCACGGTTTGATCTCCTTCTTTCAGTATCTGAGCTTCTCAACAGATACAATAAAACTTGATTCCTTATTGAATGGATGGGCAATTGTGGAAGTTATCTATTAGATCCACCTTTGCTAACTGTTTTCTTGTCTTTTCTTTCATACATATATATGAGTTAATTTGACCTATGCCCACCTGAGCAATATAGTGTTTCACCATTTTTGGCATGTGATACAGGTTACCTGTTATCTTTTTACAGAAGTCTTCCACCATCGTGGTTCAAGCACTTAAGCTGTTCAAGGAGTTTATTGCAAAAAAACAACACAGCATCATGCCCTGCTGGAAGGAATTACTTTATTACTAACTTGTGTGCTGCTATTACTACCAGAATATTTCTGTTACTACTTGATTTTATACTTTCTTCCATGGTGAGGGTTGGTGCACCTTCCAGAAACACCTTTTTGTATTCCATTTAGTCCTGTTCCCTCCTGAAAATTCATGTAGAAATACATCTGCAGAACACTATTGTTTCCAACCTCTTATATCAAAGTGCTTGCTAAAAAAATGAACACCTTGTAGCTACATAAAACATTCTGAATGCAGCTCAGACCCTCGCCTCTGTTCCTTATCAGGTGCCCTGACATGTTATTAATGCATATTTCCCTAAGATTACAATGCTTCATTTCTCACATAAAAGTTGTGTAGCATAACAAAGCATAATTTGGCTCCAAACATTTTTTCCTTCCCACATTCTGCAACTGAACTAATATTTATATGCAGTCTCAATATGGAAAAGTCTTTTCCCATTTGATGCATTAAAATTTCTTACTATAATTAGATTTACTGGTAGTGCATATGCAATAATAAATTCCAATTTTTAGTGAATGGACAGTAGGCTATGAGGAAAAAATATGTATCTATTTTACTAAGTAGCTTCATCAATGAGGCATAAACCAAGAGAAAAACAGAGGTGGGGGTTATGACAAAAGTGAAGAAACAGAAGAAACTGAGAAACCTAAGTAGAAGTTGATGGACTAAATGCCTACTTCTCTTATCATAACCAATAATAATGCCAAAGTCAAGATCTTAGCTACAGCATACGGGTGACAGTAGCAGCTATGTGGAAATTAATTCTTATAAGCACAGCTCCAAACATGACTAAAAATAACGCAGATGACATTTCTACTTTGAACTCTAAACTGCTGAAGAAATTTTGGTTTTAGGTTCTGGGATCTTTGAAATTCTCATTTAATTAGAGATGATCCACAGGAACATCTAACGCGGCTTTGTGTACCTGGAAACTCAGTCAAGCAGTGTCTAGTCTTCTAACTGAAACTTCATAACTTCCCAAATCATAGACAAAACTACTACAAAATAGATGAGTTTAGAAATAGAAAAAGAGTAACTATTGGAAGGGAGTTTATTAAACACAGTAGAATTAAAACCTAGATGACAAGGCAAGATATTACAAGGGGTCTTTTGGTGAGGGCAGTGCTAGTTACACACATACATACACATGGGATTTGATATCACACCTAAGTTTTCAGAAGTACTACAAAAATTACAGTAACATCTGTTTTTTTGTATCACTGCCAATGGCCACCTTGACTTTTCCTTATTATTTTGGGAGCTGGTGTTTTCCTCTTCTTTATATAGCCTTGAGGTTATGTTACTGTCAAAGAAAGGAAACCAGCTATTAAGAACTAATGATGACAGACAAAATTATTCTGGAGTGAGTTGCAAAGATAATAACAAATTTGGATTTTCAAAATGTTTCCCCTTTCCTTTTGACAAATGTTTACTATAATAAGAAGGAAGTATTATCAACAGCAAGAAGTATACATGCAGCAGCTGGTCTGGGGGTTGAGGGCACATTCTTTCAGTATCCCAATTTAATAAACATTTAAATTCCCATTTAAAGTGAAATCAAAGAAAAAAAAAAACCTCCTTTACCTTTGGATATGCTCTATGAATTAGAACTCAGAAGCTTCTCATAAAAGTACCAATAGAATATTTGTTTTTCCATTAAGGAACTTGTACCTCAGAGTAGGTGTTCTCAGAGTATGCGTGCCATTAAAACAAGAATATAACTATTATAAATAAACAAACAAAAAATATTATAACTGAAAAAGCTATTTCAAAGGATGCCGAGGCATGATTAATAATAACTAATGTCACATTTAGAAATCTACGCCTCATTTAAGGATAATCCACTGCTCAAATTACATACCTCCAAACAGAGATCCCATCTTTATAGAACTGCGTTTTTTGAAGTGAAAACCATATGATCAAATGTTTATTTTACTACCCACTAAGAACAAAAAATTATTAGCAATTTTATAGCACTCCAGTATTTTGACATACAGCCACATAATTAGCTTGCAGTGAGAGGAGGCACAGCTCAAAAAGTGTTTTGAATAACTTAAAATTTTTGTGAACCCACATGAATGAAACTTCTCATTGTAGCTCATTTCAAACTCTACTAACCTCCAATACTTCAAAATAGTGACAAAATCCAGCTCAAGTAGAGAGAAAAAATAAAAAAAGAAGACATTTGCGTTGCGAGCTCTATCTTTCAAAGCTCAAGAAGGAAATAAAGAACTTAAATTTTGAAATCTCTCCAGTTTGTAGCATGACAGTGGAGCTCCATCCTACTGTCAAGCAAAAGGGCACTCAAAAGAAAACCTAAATTGCTCAGAAAATAAATGTTACATTGTACATGGAGGTAATTTCAACAACCCAAGCCCCAACAAATATTCACTGCATGAACCAAAGGAAAAAACACAAGTCCTATTGAGCAAAGACAAGTTCAAGCTTTTGGAGATCAGCAAAGAAACACATCAGCCACCCAAATACAAGCAACAATGTACTCCCAATTGGAGAGACAGAGCCAGCCTGCAAAGCAGGCTGAAAAGGAAAAACACATGAGTTTGTTGACCCTGCAGCAACCAATACAGTCAAAATAGAAATGAAGAATGAGAATTAAACTGTAGCTCAGAATTTCACCAATTTCCTGTTTTCTGGTGCTCTGCTAACACAGATGAGGCCACCAAGGTCTTGTGCTCTGAAGGAGAACTTAGTTTGTGCTCAGGGTCATAGACATGGAAGGTTAATGTACTGACTCACAGCACTGGCTCGCCATTTCCACACAAACCTTCACGTCTCATTTGAATAGCTTTGCGTCTAGCTGAGCTAGTGCTAGTTAAAATGTGCCAAAACCAATTAGTGAATAAAGATGCTGCTATAGCAACAGTATCTAGTTTTCCAATTAGTAATAATTGCTGAAACACCTGCCATAAAACATAAATACGTTTGGATTGGGGGTCTCTGAAACAAACTTTGCTTTAAGGGTTTTTTTTTTAAATTGACCTTTATTATGATAATGAAAGAGAAGAAAGTGCCAGTTCTCTTTTTTCCTGATACCAAATGTAATAGTAATATACAAAGTATTATTTATTTTTAAAGGAGTCTAAAGAATGTGTTCTAAAGCCTTACATTAATTAACCACACTGTGCTTAGAGATACCCAGACAAGAAAAATTCCAGATGGCAGTCATGTACTGAGAGTAGTGCAGTGAACGCAATATTGAAAGACCACCTGATGGTATTTCAGATATAAGATGCAAATGCTCTGATCTGCAGAGGAAGTGACAAAGCATATAGAAGTGCTACAAGTAAACAATCATGGGATCAGGCAGGTATAAACGACCTTATTCACCCTAGATGTGTTCTGAACTCTGAACATATATTATTTACATGTACTTTTCAGCATATCTGTACTGTCCTGTTCCATTCAAAAACGGAAATAGGACTCATATCTTCCCTGTGATGCACTAAAAATATTTTTAGCACCCTCTTATGGCAGCCACTATCCAGCCACAGGCTGGAAATATCTGAAGTCAGTAAACTGATACTTATTTCCATTCTTACAAAGGAGTAGTGGATGAAAGTGTAAATCCCCATGGTCTTCACATACTTAAATATTCTGTATTTCAAATATTTACCTTTCTCCTCACCTGCGTGGCAGGGATTATATAGCTTTCCAGCACTCCTCAAAAATTATTTGGAAAATAATACCTGGTTTTGCTACTTTTTGATAAGATCCATCTGATTACATAGGCTTATCTATGATTGTCCTCATAAATACATTCTCACTGAATTTAGAATAATGTGAGTAGTGTGATGGAAACAAATGGTCATAAAAAACTGATGTCTGTAAATTTCTTAAACACATAATAACCATGGGCAATGTGCAGCCCTTGAGGAAAAGGAAGAAAAGGGTGCGATTTATATTATTTCCTATACAATAGCTGTATAGGAAATTTTTATTTTTTAGTGAGAACACTAAACTCCTGAGTAACTCTATGATCAAGCTCTTACAGGTTTCAAAGAGGGAAAAGAAAGTGGGCTATTCTCTCCTGTGTAGTGAAATAATACAACAGCGAAGCACTTCATATTGGTCAGTGATTCAAACTGTAAAGACCAGCCAGACATTAGTTCCATGGCTGTAAGAGCCTACAATCACACTCAAGGATTCCTATTTAAGTCTCTTAAGAGATCCTAGTTGGAGTGAACATAAGCAGTTAATCAGAAAGGCAGGTTTCACAATAAATGTAATAAATTCCCAAACGGTCAACCCCAGCAGTGCTTCTTGAAACAGCAGCAGCAGTAAGTGCAGCAAACAGATGTTGTTTTTCACAAAGATAAGTTTTAACAAACACTTTAAGACTCAAAAATAATGTTTCTATATCACAACAGAGATTTTGACTAGTTTTTTTTTTAATTGAACAGAAAAGGAGTAGAACAGTGGTAAAGACAAATTCACACTTTCAGTGGTGTACACTGCTCACTGCATTTACACTTGTAAACTGGTTATGCCATCTGTTTGGACCAACGAAAACAATCTGCGGTTGTTTTTTTCTTTTCTGAAGGCTTTTAGGTTATCAAAAATAAGTTGTTTTTTTCTTGTTTTAAGAAAAAGAACATAGCATAATTTAGCACTTTAAATTAAAATATCTGATATGGAAAAAACAGTTGTTACTACAGCAGACAGTCCAGTATGGGAAAAACTAATGGTGTTTTAATACTCTATTTGTGCAAATGACCTAATTAACTTTTTACAGAAGTACCCTCTAAGTTATATACCAGCTTATTGTTCTTCAGAGTTTCAATAACATGTTAACTTCAATAATTTATATAAAATCATAGTCCTTGCCAAGTTTTTATTCCTGAACTCCAAAGGGACATCTTTGGATAGAGGGACTTATCTAGAAATTGCTATTTCATTAAGCAATTCACTTTCACTTCACCTTTGAAAGGTGATGTCTCAGTGAGAAATACATTTTGAGAGAACGAAGTTTATGATAAAGGCTCTCACAGCATTATTAATTACACTCACTCTGAATGCTTAAAAATAAGATATGCTTCCTTTACATGCTTAAACCATATTAAGGTGTATGAGATGCCACAGAAGCTATGAGAAATATTAATATCGAAAGGAATGCAAAATTGTGGCAAGTCTGAAGAAACTCCTTAATGATTCCATTAAAAAGCATGAGCTTATATCCTAGGACCTCCATGAGTCAAATGAACAAGTACTTTAAAAAACAAACAAACAAACGACCCCCATCATAACAGCCAACTAACTAAAACCATCCTATTTGTTATTACACAGCAAACAGAAACCTCTACACTGTAATTCTAGTTTATAACCAGCTTTTCATAGAAGGTCTTCCTCCTGTTATTTCAGGTAGGAAAACAAGTATACCTGAAATGCCAGAAATTCAACTCAAGTTGTCCAGTAGTTTTTACCATAAATGTAGTTATGAAATTATTTTTGGTCATAGAACAGAATGTTTTTAGAACCTTCACTATGGCACAGGATATAAGCCCATCCACTTACATTTAAGCAATAGTAATCTTATTGAGAGTAATGAAATGATACATGCTTTGAAAATTAAATTATTAGGATTATTCCTTTTTTTTTTTCCTGGGCTGGACCTCTAGTTAGTGGACTTAACACACTGCACAGGCTGAAAATGGCTATTTCATGATGGAGCATGTTTTAAAACAAATCAAAAAGTCAACTATACTGTTTAGCGCTGGTTGTTTTGAGCACATTAGTCTTTCAGGGGGACAATTACGAATTGTCCTCTCTGGAAATGCCCAGGCTAGTATGAGAATTAAAGGAAGTAGAAGATATGCAATTACTTCACAAAAGGACAGCTCTACAAAGAATCAACAATGGGTTACACTGCAGGGAATGGACACAGTTAAGATTTGTATTGTGAATTAAGATTTAATGAATCCCTGGGCAAGTTTTATCAAAGAAACTAAAGGAAAGAGAAAAGAAAGACTGCTTGATTATAGATTAGCTAAATGAAAATGCTATGTATGTTAAAAATAAATTCATCCAAGACAGAGTGACCTTGAACAGCACTAATCATCAGGAGGTAAAATACTCAGTTATTTCAGCATAATGAGGAATTGACCGTCTTTAAAAGAAAACTATTTTGTAAGAGTATTTAAAAATCACAGTGGCATATTTGTAATGTGCATTTTCTGATAATAAGAGATTGCAAAAAATTAAAAAGATTAAAAAAAAGGGAACAGCCTTCTAGAACTACTAAAAAAATCAATTAAGCGTACAAAATTTTCAGTAGAAGAACATCTATTCCTCTTTCATATATCCCTCCTAGAGACAGTAAAATTAGATGGGCACCATATCATATCCAATACACAAATATAACTATCAAGAACAATTATCTAAATGATAAGAATTCACTGCACAAAGTGATTTTTTCCCTTGATAACTATGCTAAGGAACCGATTTTCAGGACAGAGCAAATAGAGTTTATGAATATCTTATAGGCATAAAGTGTTTATTTGGATAAACATTTCCAACAGTCTGTCACAGAAATAGTTCCATTTCCTATTTCCAACAGACAATAATTTCAAATGGAATTGATAAATTATTTGTGGAGTTGGGAACTAGAGCTTTCAAAATCATAAGTTGGAGGACATTTTTTCAACAGTTTTTATTATATGTCAGACATATATCGGCACAAAGAACAGTGGGGAATGTTAAATTCCCAACAAATTGAATTCATCCATGCAAGATATAATCATAGCCCGAATCTCAAGTACCGAAATTGCTGATTAAGAATGCAGCTACTAAGGAAAAAAAGTGTGATCCAGTGTCTTCTGAAAGAGCTCATTGAACATCGTGCATTCCACAAAACAGCAGTAACAGCAGCAATTTTGCTTTGTTTAAAAGACTCAATGTTCTTTCGTGAAAATGCAAGACCAAGTTCTCTATAGAAAAGCAAGGAATTTCAAAATACTCAATTCCTTTAACTAGGATCATAGTCAAAAGTGAGGCCAGAGGCATAAAGCTGATGAGAAGCATTACAGCTCATCCCCATGATTTGTTGGAAGCCATAGAGATGTACCTGATCATATGCAGGCCCAAACTAGCCAGAGGAAGCTGGGTACCTCCGTTCCCCAGCAAGAATTCAAGGCTGCAGAAATGTTTTCAGAAAAAAGTGTTTCGTAGCTTTAGGGGTGTATCCCTCAAGAGCTCTCACAAATTATTATTAAAAAGTATTATTATTTAGAAGTATGATTTAAGTAACAGGATAATCAGAATCTTCTCATTTTATCCCTCACAGTTCAGTTTTTCTTTAGAAATGAAACCCTAAGAGCTTATCTGTCTTTTGCGCTAAACAAATATAAAATTTTAACATTATTGAAGTTACTTTTCTTTTGTAGAAAGACTAAATTACTAGATAGTAGTATAATAACTAAAGTTACAGTAACCAGAAAATAGCAAAGCACTAGAAGTTCCTATCTATATATGGGATAAAAAAAGAAGCAAAAAAAAGTGGCCTTCACAATTCCATATAAACCAGTACTGTCAGACTACATCTCTTAAAACCTTTTCCTTCATTTGCACTTACTTGAATAGTGTCTGGACCCAGCCTGGCATGGGTTAAAATGTCTCAAAGCAGATGATTCTGGAATGTAGGATGGGCAGGTTGGGCAGATTTCCAGGGGAGTATGTGCTGAAGAGCATGTCTCAATCTGTTACTTGATCTGCCACCTGACCCAGGTGGGAGGCCAGGTCAGAGAGCTTAAAAACCCACAGTACACTTATGGCCTCATGGACACCCACCTTCTTGGACCCGCAGGACAAAGAAACACGTGCTAGAACATGCAGAGCTTTGGAGATGGTGACTATCTTTCATCTTTCCTATCTCTCTTATAAACTATCTCTATCTTTCTTTCCCTCTTCTTTTCTTCACTCCTCATTCTATTTAATTTTCTCTTTTTCCTTTGTAACAAGTGTGGCTGCAAAGGCTGTAGCAGGCATTTTTGTTCTTTAGTTTTGGCTGTGGCAACATCAGGCTCTTTTTTATTTACCTTTTACAGTTCCACTAAGTAGATTATTATACTAGTGTTACCAGTGTTTTCTAAGTTGAGGCCTTTGCAGATTTTTGTCAGTGCTCTATCGGTAGGGGTCATCGACTGTTTGTATGCAGTGTTTCAGAGCATGCACCTTTTTTAGTAAAATATTGTTTGCACCCTGCTCCTGAGTGATTTGTGTCACTCTTGATGCCGTTCTGGTGATTCCAAAGAGCACCTGACTTAAGTGGGATGCAACACAAGGGCCAGTATATTAAGACTCTAAAACCCTCAGCGAGTTATGGCTCACTGAAAATAGTTAAGAAAGAGCCTAATTCTTTCCCTAAAATGATACTATCTCAGTAACAACAATGTATTTATGTTTCTCCCTATTCAGGACACATATTTACTAGCAATAAAAGAAATAATTCTACTCATTCAATGCTAGAAAAATACTCTTTAAGACAGTCTTTAAAAATCAAGAAATATGTATGAACAGAGACAGTAAATCACATCTCTGATATAAGTCATTCGGCTTTGAGCTTCGCCTTCTGCTTTCTCTTTCTCTTCATGATGTAGCTGCCAGCAGCTGCCCTTTATCCCAATGAACTTTTGGGTACGCATATATCCTTCATGCCAGTCAACATAAAAACTCATTAGAGACAAACAAGTGGGAAGAAAATCAACGCAGCATGAGAGAAAGGCTGACTTGCTGATGCCAACAGCAAAACCACTATTTCTGCATGACCAGCACATCACTTTCATGCACTTTCCCAGAGAGAGGTAAAGTGGTCTAGTAATTCCATTCCAAGTCAGAAAACGTACAAAACTGCCAAATTTCAGGTACAACTCTGGACAGACCACACAGCTGCTCTCAATTTCCTCATTTGCAACAGGTAGATAATAAATGTGGCAAACGTAAACTGTCATAAAATACCTATGTGTGATTATTGATTTTTGCCTTATAAAAAGCAATAATGCAAATCCCAAATTAAGAACATTGTAGCCTGGTGCTAGTGAGAAGAAGAACCTGCGATGAAGATGATTGTCTGCTTTTATAATTATTGATTTTTATAGGGTACATATTACTTTATTACCTTGACTCTCTTCAAATAAGGAGCTTCATAAGCAATTAACAAACCAAATACAAGAACGAATGGCCTTATATAAATTTCAGTAGCAGGCCTGTTTTAAAGGACAAAAATGAAAGAAATGCTATTAATCAGGCTAAATGTCAGAGATCCCTGAGTGCTTACACTTTATTTGCTTTAGTAACATATTCTTAACCTAAGAGAGTTCATAGTTAATAATGTACCTGTGAAGAACATTCTCCATGGATTTCTAAATTCTATAAATGTTTAAAATTGAAGGAGGTTTTTTTTTCTGTGTACATCCTATTGGGAAGATCTGTGAAGAACAGCTAAGCATCTTCCCGTATATACCAAACATAGAAACTACTTTTGGAGTTTCTCCTAAAAGCAAATACAGTCTAGTAGCTAGTAGTTTGCCACTAGGGCTTTAATCTTTCAAGCTCCATACAGAAGCTCCAATGGTTCTGTCCATGCAGTGCAGAGGTCTGCCTATACAGGCAATTCCTGTATTTGTAGTTACCAATAATATCCTCGCAAATACAGCTGATAACCAATGGTCATGTTTTTGATTTGTAACCTTCCCATAGTCCTTTTCTTTCATTTGTTTGTTAGCAAAAATAAGTATCTTAGGTCTTACATAGTGAAAGGTTGGTGCAGAAGTCTTAAAATACCTCGCAAATCTCTCATAGATGTCTCTACCCCACTGACAAGCAGCTGCTGACCAAAAAGCTCGTCTTTGTGTCACTGACCTGGGTGATCTGGTCCACCAGATTTTGCTGCCTCTATCACATTTGGCAATATCACCAGAGCAATACAGTTTATGGCACGTCACCTACTTATCCTTTCTTACATGAAGTTCATTATTTATGTGAGTTTATGCAGCTGCATAAACTGAACTCCTGGTTTTCTCTTTCATGGGACTGCCGTAACTAAGAGCAGTACAGAATGGAGGAAAGGACTGGAGACTGCCAAGGCAGCTGTTAAAGGGGAAAAGTAAAAAAAAAATGCAACTGATCAACAGATATATATTTTTTTCCCATGGGAACTACCGTATGAAACCACACAATAATTTGGTTGACAACAGATTATTTTTAAAAATGCTGCTCAATTTTGGTCCTAGCTACATCTTCTTCCAGCCTCTTATTGCCTGCACTGTATCATTTAAATTATGGGTGGTAATTGCCACTGTAGCCAACACAGGACTTGGTAAAGAGCAGAAGAAAACAGCAAGGGACCACAACATTTTAGACCAGCTTTTTCGGAAAAGAAATCATGATGCTGCTACATAGTGGCAAAGATAAAACATTTTTATTGCAAAACATCAGAATGCTGCAACTACCATACTGATCATAAAAAAAAGCCAAAAAAACCAGCCACACTGACACACTATATCTCTCCGTGGCAAAACAAGGATCAACAGTATTTGCCACCTCATGAACAGCCTGTAAAATACAGACAGTGTGTATTCATGACTGGCAGCATCTGAAAGCAGGATTAGAGGCTTTCAGATGAAAATTTGTTCTCTTCAGATGAACAGGATTTGCAGTCTTCCACAGGAGTAGTGAATATTGACTGCACCTACCAGTACTTGGATGTAGGATTCTCAAATCCCTTGTAAATAGAGGAAACTTTTATCTTTTTAAACACACTTGTTTTTTTTCAAAGGACAAGGTGGTGTTAATAAGAAATCAGAAAAAGGAAAAAAAAAAGGAGAGAAACCATTATCTAGCCTTTTAGATTAAAGATGTTTCTAATGCACAACTTATACAGTGAGTTTACTTGCATAGAGCTCTACAAAAGTAAAAAGCTTCCAGAAACTCATTTTTACATACATAATACCACAGTTCATCAGAAACCACATTTATTAGAGAAATTAACGAGTATTATTATTGAATATCAGGATAGAGCATGTAACAGGAGTTTCTTTTCCTCCTCCTCCTCCACCAATGTTTAGTAGGAGTATTTCCTTTCAAACATAATTTGTGAGGTTTTAATCAACCAGCTCCAAGTTCCTCACCCTTATCCTAAACAGTTTCCAAATCTGACCTGCTTATTCCAATCATTGTGACTGCATAGAAAATTTATGTTCAATCTCTTACTTTTTTTCTCAGTCTGCAACCAGATTGTTTGAAAAAGCCATTGATAAGCTGGGAATTTCTGCCATTTGTCTTAAAAAGAGGTGTTGACATTAAAGGTCAAGCTCAGCCATTTGAATGGTAGCACTGTTAAACTGCTAGATGAAATACAGGACCAGTGTAGAGTAAGAATCAACAATACATTCAGCAATATACCAATAAACATCACATGTTCAGGAAGATGAACTAGAGGGCTTCCTTAGTCTATGCCTTTTCTAGGGTTCTGCTGCTGAGCACATGTATTATTTTGTACAATATTCAAGTAGCATTTTAATTCGTATAAAAAATAGAGTAAAAGAATTGAGGGTAAGTGAATGTAAACTAACAACTGTACTCTGTGACTTAAATTAGTTGGAGTTAGTAATTTATTCTCACTTCTAAAACTTTTTTACTGAGTATGGTATTTCTATTTCCCATAATCACTGGCTGGGAAAGGAGTCAGACAGTGAAATCCAGTCTGATTAGGTACTGCCGCAGGCAGAGTAACTGTACTTAACAAAAGATGGAATAAAAACATCTGATTTAGAGTCCAAACTGTCTGCCTATAATGCATGTTTAAAACTTAAACAAATCTCAAATTGATAAAACAAACCAAATTTTAAATGGAAACTCTGCAAATCTTTTCCTTCTTTTATATTTTGGCAGATCACTGCATATGGTTATAGGATGCTTTTTAGCAGGTTTCAGTAGTTTGGAGATGGTTGGTGGCTGACTCTCCAAGAGACTGTGGTTTCAGCTGTCACTCTGTTTCTGATATTTGGAAGTTGGATTTTTTTTTTTTAACGAGTAACTAGTAAATACCAAAGCACGTCCTTTCCTGCTACACTCATAACATTTAGTCCTTTCCTGCACTATTTCTTCATACAGCACAAAGCATTACAACTCTGCAATCTTTCCTTCAGTTCAAGGGAAAAACAAGGACAAAATCACGGCAAGAGATGCATCTTCTTTTTTAAGTACAGTGTTTAATCAAAGGAAAAATATTCCACAAAGAAAGGGAGAACTGAGTAACAGTAGAAAGAAAAAGCATTTATGAAGATTCAAAACATCAGTTTGCTTCAGTGCTACCCACAACAAACTAAATACAGAATTTAATTTGAGGCAAGATGGCAGAATTTATACAGCTCTGGTAAATCAATTCTTTCATCCTTCTATACAAAAGAGAAAACCCAGAGAGTAAACTTGATGTATTTTACACTCATTACCTTAAAAGCCAGTCTTACACAAAACCCATCAAGAAGGAAGATGAAGCAAACTCAAGACCTCTCACCAAATGCATTTCACCAGATTGAACAAAATACCTGCAAGCAAACAAGTCTGCAGACTTGTTCTAATGAGAGCGGTATATAGACAATCACTCTTTTCCTCCTTATCTTACTCATTTAAGGCCAGCTTATTAATGTTGATACAGAATCTCCCATGGAAACTCCAGTTCTGAGCAGAGCCAAACTATTGGTTATTAATCTTATTGCCCTCTGTATTTTCCCACTGCCTTTAGATATCCTATGAACCATCTTATTAGAAGACAAAATGAAACCAGACTATACTTATGTAAATCAGTGCAGGTTTTGGGTATTTTTTTCTTCTGTGAAAGAATCCAAGTCTTGGCTTTTGTGCTATGAATAATTGTACTTTGCTTCCTGCAACTGGCTAGCTTGGGACAATGAAACTTGGGAAACGCCAGATAGAAAAGGGGAAGGATCTTACCTCCTCCAGCACTAACGATTACAGAGATTTTTCCCAGTCTATTAGAAATGCTGATTAAATTAACTTTTTTCTTTTTTTTTTTTTTTCAATTTTAAGCGACACTCTGGAAAAAGTATCTTGATAAAAATCGGCATAATCAAAATGAATTAATCTGGACAGCACTTTTTCCAAGCGGATTGCCAGCACATTAACAAAAATAGAAAAAAAGGAGACTGCAGTCACAAGCCATCAGTCTATACTGGAAGCAGTTAGAAATAACTGTCCTCAAATCCCATTTTGCAAAGAAATCCATGTCAACTGCTGTCTCATGCACTGAAAAACAAGTAATATCAGGACTGAAGTATTTGCTTTCTTTCTGTTTCTAAAACTCTCTGACACACTCTGCAGGTCACAAGGTATTATGTCATCGTATTACATTCTTAGTGGAATAGCAGAAAGCATATCAGGACCTAGGGAAACAAAAAGTGGACTATAAAAAGTCTCCTCAAGAGGGGAACAGAAAATAACAATAATTAAAAAGTAAAATGCAAAAATCTTCAGCAGTTACAATTCAAAAGTTTGATTTTTCAAAATCAAATATCCCATTGCACAGGAATTTAAAGAATTGTAAAAGTTTACTCAAATACGATATTTTACTACTAAATTAGAATAATGGATTTCTTTTCCATGGCCGTGTGTTTCTCTTTCCTTGCCTTGGAAAAGCACCAGGATGATGAGTGAGCCAAAGGCGAGCCAAGTTTATCAGTGCAAGGTAAGCACAAAGGCACTCAGTAGAGCACAAGAGGGTTTTGTGAGAGGAAAGAGGGACAGGAAGGAGATCTTCCAACTGCTAAGCATGCTGACCACATCCCAGTGGCCTAGGCAGCTGCCTCTGCAAAAACACTAACAGCCAGCTGCTGCAAGCCACGACCCTTGCAGTTACACTTGCACTGGTCTGCATAAACCGCAACTCCTTTTATTCCACGAGAGCTTCCTGGGGCTTCTCCACATCTTTAGCTGGCTGTACAGTATCAGAAATTGGATAAAGAGTGTCTTGTTTTGCCAAATATGCCACTGGTGTCCACTCCCCCATGATCAAACTGGCTGGAAAAGAAGGAAACAAAGATATGTACCACAATACTGTAAACAGGTTTTAAAGCTTTGAGTAACAGATAGAGCAAGCAGAGAGAGTGAATCAAACTCCAACATCTTGAAGCTTACATTCAAGTAGAGAAAATGGATAGTGAATTTAACTGGGGGAGTGGCAAGTGAACCTCATGAGGCAGCCACAATATTCAAATTAACTTTAAGCATTCCTGTGATATCCACAAAGCCAAGAATCACTTACTGTAATTTCCAATGATAGTTAACACACTGTAGGTGCTGCCAGAGTAAATATGTAATCTCATATGAAGGTGTGTATTTTAAAACTATAGGCTACACCTTTGAATTTGCCACTACTTCTTGACATGAGCTCTCTCAACCATAACAACTGGCTCCTTGTACTATCTATAAATATTCTCTTCATATAAGTGATGCCTATTCTACGTATTAATAGGAGTGCCTTCCCAGGAACAGGAAGCAAAGAAGTTAAAATATTTTCATCTTCTTTAGTAGTAATGGAGAAACATTTCCAAGGGTTCATTTTACATTTCTAGCTTACCCAGTCCCTAGAAAAGTAAGGTCTGCTACAAGAAGCAATGCTGCCTAAAACTTAAGAGCCTTTAAACTGAATGATGAAGTTTTACAGGCATATGTCTTACCTACTAATTCACCAATACTGATCCGGCATTTCAAAAGCACAAATTTTAAAAGGTTCATAACTGATCATAAACAAAATTTATAAACATTTATTTTGGCACTTTCTATTTATGAGAATTGCTCTTCCGAATAAAAATACCTTGATGAAATCTGCTAAATAGTGTCTTCCCTCAATGATTTTAGTCAAGATAATAGATGGAAAAATTAGTACAGAAAAGGCAGGCACAAGCTACCATTACACTACAGGATTCTGAAGTTCTACAGTAACGAAAAATATGCAAAAGGGATTTATAAGAAGTCAGCCAAACATTAATGTTGAAATAAAGAAATCTAAATCCTACTGAATTACTTGAAAGGAAGGAAAACTTATCATTATGGAAACAAGATAAATCTAAATAATAAACATATATTAAAATGCAGTAAACCTGTCTTGGTTTAATTCTTTTTCCAATACTGACAGTTTTATGATGCCTATACAAGCAAAATAAGGAGCAATGTCTTCTTTTGACTATTTAATAGTCAAACAAAGAATTGGGTGTGTGATTCAGCAGTGCCATAGTTACATAAGCACACATTTCAACACACATCCAGTTAAGACTCCACCCTCTGGGACTCTGCGCCCTAGTTTTCAAGTAGCCTACAGCACATGACAAATTTGAAATGGAAATATTTCCCTAATCAGCTAAATCTGGGTCAAAATGTCAGCTCAGCTTAGGTCCAAGTCATCGCCACTTCTGATCTCTACAATGACAATAATGAATATTTGCATGGCATGAGGGACTTGGAACATCAACAATGGGTCACAGTCTCCTAAAAACTATGTAAAAGAAAAAATACATACACACTTATGCCATCCTTTGGTACACCTGATTCTGACAACTTAAGAAAGTAAGCAGCAGGACAGAAACTCTGCTCATCTCCATTGTCCTTTTGCCCTCTCAGAGGCTGCACAGTAATTCATATTCTATAAAAAAGGCACTTCACAATCATGATTCTTGTTGAGATAGATACCACTAATTTTCACAGCAGTTGCTTTTGCATTGTACCTATAGCAAATTAAAGCCACTTACTACTAGCCAGTCAGCTAATTTACCTTGACTAAAATACATAATATAGATAACATTTGCAGGTAAAAGCCCACTTGTGCAAGTGAGGGGCAGGCGCAATACTTGACAGCAATTACTCAACTGTGCTGAAGAGGAGATCAGTGACAAGAGCAGTGGAAAGCAGGTGGGTCTCTCACTGACACATACTGAGCCCATAACCATTTATAGTCAGCAACTATGGAGATTACGCAAACTAAGACAGCAGAAACATTGTTAGCTGCTCCTGGACATTTCTACCATATCTGAAAAAAATTCATGTTGATACAAAAATAGAACATTCTACAAGAAAATAAAATCTTGACTCTGAAGACTGCTACAAAAATGTGGTGACATTAATTATTGAAAAATCAGTGCTTGTGAAATTATTGTCTTCATTGAGTTATACAGATTTAGAGGACAAAACTATGTTTAAGTCTTAGAAAGCTGATCCTCTACCTTTACTAGTCTTATATCAATTCACACCAGCAGTATGCCTAGCTCTCCATTATGTCTCTTCCATTCTTTCAAGCTACTAATGCTCGATCTCAGCATTAATTTCAGATAATTCTTCTAGTCTGTGGAAAAAAGTTATGTACATCTGATGCATATGAATACATGCACATACCTGTATTAATTGTACTTTAGATAAAGATGTTACAGAAATTTAAATTAAGTCATAATGTGCTCAAAATCACCTTCCCTTACTTTGCAAAGGTTCCCATTTTGAAATAAGTGGCCTATTAGCCAACTGAAAGCAGACTGAATACATTACAACTGTGTTACTTGATTGTCTTGGATTGCATCATAATATAGCCTGGAAGCAAGACACCATAAACTGTGGAAGGTTATGTGCTTCACCTGAACCTGATATTTTTGCACACCATATATATTTTGATGAAAATTGACTTCTGTAGGGGAACACCTTTCACGCCTCAGGCCAACCCCAGAAGACTTGTACACAGCCTAACCTGGTGCTAAGAGCAAGCAAACACCTTTCCTTAGCTTCAGAGAGTATTGTTTCGGGGCTTAATCAGGGGGGATTGTTAAAACAAAGGGACATCTGGCACACTTCCCCACCGAGACTGAACAAATAATTTCTAATATCCCTCTACTGTACCAGAGTCTGGGTTTCATCCAGTGCTGATTTGCAATTTTACTGTGCATTCCATCATCTCCACACTACTGTGTAGTAAAAATACTCAGCTCCACATTTATTCCAATGGAGAGAAAAATACAGAACTGTAACCAGAAGAGCTTTAAACTGCCAAAAGACAAAAGTTTGTTTTTCTAAAGAACGCTTACCTAGTACTGTTGGTATTGTTTTTAAGAATACATTTGTGGTATTTGGCAGAACTACTGAATTGTGCAAAACCAAGAGTTTGAAGAATAAACAGAGCAAAATGCGGCAATACAAAATGTACTCAATTTGAGATAATAGAAAGGGTGAAATGAAAAATGATACTCTTAGAAGTACTGATTCTATAAAAATTTCAAACCATCAATTTTACATAGCAAAATGAACAAAGCAACTCTGCAAGAGAGGCAATTACTTATTTCTCTTTGTACTAAATGCAGAAGGAAAGGACGTAAGCAGAAACATTGTTTTTGCACTGCAAATATAAAAGCTTGAAGCTTCTTATGTGAAAAGACTTGAAGCCTTTTTTCGCTCCTACTTAATTTTTAATTGTTCTACTCTCACTTTTCTTTGGAATATTTCTATGTAAATGAGAAAGAACTGTAAGTCTTCCACCAAGGGGCCTCAGTAGGCAAGATACACAGGTGGAACTTTGACTAGGATAAAATCCATTACATTTTATTTGAAAGATGAAGAGGTATAAAAAAAACCCCGATCCTCTGAGAAGTATATTGCATTGCATCTGTGTCAAGCAGGGTAAGAAATATGACAATATTACTCAGCTGTGCGAGGTAGAGTATCATAAACCAATTTGAGATTCTATTCTATCTCTTACTTTAATCTGTCAGCATATGTCCTGTTTTTCAGGGAATAACCTAATACAATACAAGTAATTTAGAAGTAATTAACTGTAAAAGCCTTAGAATGGATTATCACTTGAACAAAGAAATCAAGTCATTATCTATACTCAGATATATTCAGGGACTCTTTCATCATAGAGCAATATTGCTGTTATGGAACTTGGGAGGTGCACCGCATTTTAAAATCTCTCTGTATATTTTAGCTTTAGGACAGTAATCTGAGCTTTATAATTATATTTAAATTATTACTGCACCTTGTTTTTACAAACTGACAATGTTTTGGGGGAAAAAATACTCTGTGTGTGTGTCTATGCAGGATTTTGAGATGTTGTTGTTCTTAGACTAGAATTATGTGATGGTGGAGAAGCAGGCTGAAGGCTTCTGCTGAATTGCTAAGCTGTAGCAATGCTATGATTCAGTAAACTAAACTTCCCAGCCTTTCTGACATTTATATATTTTTTCTCTCAAATCACACAGGAATTAACCTGACCAGTTTAAATATGGCAGAATGTGCCAGTGAAACCTCTGAACTCTGAGTGTTCATTTCCTCATGCCCATTTCATTACAATTACAAACAAGAAAAAATTATAATTATGATAAAATTTTCTGCCACTGTGGTATTTGTTTCTGGAAAAAAAGTTCAATTTTAGCCCATAATACTCAGTAAAAGCCCATTTCTTTTCAGGAGAAAACAACTGGCCTTTTTATCTCCACCCTAACAGCTGCAACAACGTAAAATCTAACTGGTCCAGGCACATCTCTGGCTTCACCTTGAAGAGATCTAAACATTAAGAGTTAGTTATGCAAATATTACTGAACACAATTCAAGCTATTGCTCATACTTCAGACTAAGCAGACTGAACAAAAGCTATAATAACATGATACTAAGATTCCAAAATAGAAAAGATAAATGACTCAGGAACACCACAGTTTCTGTATACTTAATGATACACATTAGAGAACTTTCCAACATCTGCCAAGGAAGTGATACATTAAGCAGAAAACTGGTCAAGTTAACAATACTAAGGGTGTGTAATTTAGCCTCTGAAACCTCACTATTACTGGAAGACGCTTATATAACTACATATACATGTATATCCAAATGGGCCCATACATAATCCTAGGCCATACCAGCACTTGTCAGGGCAGGTAATATGCAAAGTATCATTTCGGTGTAAGCATCTACAAGAAGCAGCTGTTCACATCAGAACACCTAGATTTCTATAGATGTATATATACAGCTTATTCCCACATTATAAACATAGGGATGTTTGCAGATTTTTTTCTGTCTGTGTAACTATACACGTATACGTAAAAATAACATGAGGTATCTATATACATACTCTAGACTATAATATATATATGTGTAGTTATTATAAATAAAAATACGTATATACAAAGACAGTGTGTATTTATGTTTTATTGCTAATTTGATGTGGGCCAGATTTCAGATAAAACATTGATCACAAAAAATTCCATCCTTGAATCAAGGCATACTGAAATGAATGACAGTTTATTTTCACATCTTGAACTGTCATGAATAGGATTTCTCTATATGTATAAGGTAATTATACATGATTATGACGTAAAAGCTTTCGAGTAAAAACATTTCAGTTCAGTTTCTATAACTAGTAATATCTTGGTGAATAAGTTTCAGTAATGTGGGATCACTTTATTCTGAATCAGAGTGGTTGGTGGAAGACAAAGTCAATTTGTGGGAAGAGAGACATTCCATCTGTCCTAATTGCAGGTGTAAAGCCACAGCCATTTCAGCTGCACTTCAGATCATCTATGTATCACATACAAACATATTTAAATACTTTACACTATTGAAAGGCTTATTAACAGTTATATGAGCATTCAAAAATAGCAGTATAGACCTGGAAACTTGTTAACTAACTGCACTGCTAAGACTACACAACCTCATCTTGAAAAACAAAGTTTCAGTTTCCTGGGGTTTCCTAAGCACCACCAAAGAATTTTAAATTATACGTCTATTACATGTTTAAGAAATGTGGGTTAAATGAGTGGCCAGTGAGAGGGACTGAGAACTGGCTGGATGGCAGAGTCCAGAGGGTTGTGATCAGTGGCACAGACTCTAGTTAGAGGCCTGCAGCCATTTGTATTCCCCAGGGGTCAGCTCTTGTTCAACACATTCATCAGTGACCTGGATGAGAAGACAGAGTGTACCCTCAGCAAGTTTGCTGATGATAGAATCTAGGAGGAGTGGCTTATCCTCCAGAACAGATGTCCTACCATTCTACAAGAGCTGGACAGGATACACAGATGGGTAGAGAGGAACCTGAAGAAGTTCAACAAAGGCAAGTGTAGGGTTCTGCGCCTTAGGAGGAACAACCCCTTGCGCCAGTACAGGTGAGGGCCTGGCCTGCTGGAAAGCAGCTCTGCAGAAAAGAACCTGTGAGTCCTGCTGGACAAGAAGATAACCATGAGTCAGAAAGGTGCCCTTGAGGCCAAGAAGGCCAATGGTATCCTGAGGTGCAGCAAAAGTGTGGTTAGCAGGTCAAGAGAGATTATCTTCTCCCTCTGTTCTGCCCTAGCGAGGCCACATTTGGAGTATTGTGTCCGGTGCTGGGCTCCCCAGTTCAAGAAAGACAAGGAATTACTGGAGAGAGTCCAGTAGAGGGCCACGAAGATGATGAGGGGACTGGAGCATCTCTCTTATGAGGAAAGGCTGAGAGGCCTGGGTCTGTTGAGACTGGAAAAGAGAAGACTGAGAAGGCACCTTATACATGGTTATAAATATCTAAAGAGCAGGTGTCAGAAGGACTGGGGTAGACTCTTCAGTCATGCGCAGTGGCATGACTGAAGGCAACAGACACAAAGTGGAACAGGAAGTTCCACCTTAACATGAGGAAAAATTTCTTTACTGTGTGGGTGACGAGAGCACTGGAACAGGTCGCCCAGGGAGGATGCAGAACCTCCTTCTCTGGAGATATTAAAAGCCTACCAGAATGTATTCCTGTGCAAACTGCTCTAGGTGAACTTGCTTCAGCAGTGGGGTTGGACTACATGATCTCCAGCAGTCCCTGCCAATCTTTACTAATCTGTGATTTTTGTGGTTCTGTCTGTATTTCCTCTGACACAACGAGTCTACCAGCCAAGCCGTAGCAGGCATGATTTTGTGCCATTTAACAGGTGGTCTTTACAGTTTCCCACAGAGATGTAAGAGCCATGGAAAAGGCATAATAATTACAGGCAGGATTTTATCTGATAGGAAGGTGCAGATTTTTACCATCTGGAGAAGATCCATACACACAATATACACACAATAGACAGTGACCTCAGACTGGGCACCACACACTGATCATCAAGCTCGGCATTTCTTTTGCAATAAATGTTACATATACTGGGGAAGACAAGCTCATGCTCTCTAAATGTGGTTCATGATGTAATCGTGTAAATTGAGACACGAATATAAACAAAGCACTTTTTTGCAAATAGAAACCTTTTTACGTTCAGACAATTTTGATTTCAATATTTGGAAGCACAGTAAATTCATTCTGAAATCTTTGAATACATGATGAGATTTCAGATGCTAAAGCAAAATAGAAATACAATGTTATAGATGTCATAATCCAAACAAATGGGCACTTGCTCTGAAACTTTAAATAATTCTTTTATTCATAGTTTCTAAGCATTCATAGAAATTTACATTTGCTGAAAACAATTCAGAGTCGTTAATGGCAACTGAACAAATACCTTTCTGATTTGTTCATTCAAAATAGGATCAATATCCTCTAGAGGATTTTTGAAAACTGGAGAATAAGTGCTTAGAAATTGTTTTTATTACTGCCTTTTGAATAGCAGCAGTTCTGGGTTCAATTTTGGCAGTTATTTCCACAAAGGAGGCACACCTCACTGCCACTGCCTTCCATTGGTGTTTCCACGTCTGCACACAGCAGTCTTTACCATGGACTTCAAGCCCACCGCATATGCTGTGTGTCCAGCTCAGAACCAGTCATCTGGTTCAAACCAGAGCCTGAAGTGTAACTACAGCATATGTCTTGCTGACCTTCTTGCATCTCTAAGGCCAAGAGCTCTTACTTCAGAAAGCAGGAAACATTAAAACCTAAGACAACCAAATAGAGAAAGATGAGAACAAGGGAATTTCGCTCAGTTTTAAGCCTCTGCGCAACAAAACTACAACAGTAGCTTTGTTAAAATCAGGTTTTGGGGTATAGAATACTGGTCTTATCTAATCACAGTGTTTCATTAGCATGATATTTACAGCTGTTGTTTTTATCATGAAATTATATAAAATAATCCCTGAACAGTATTCCTTAGGTCTTAATAATACTAAGCAGAAGCACTTGAAATTAGAAACATTTGTTGTCAATGGATGGTATATGTAAATTTCTATTTAATTTTACTGGAATAATTAAAAATTACTTTTATTTCAATAACAGCTTTTTTTTCTGCCATCTGCAAATAAACAGGACTACCTGAAATTCCACAATGCTTACACAATTTTTAGAAGCCTTTTTTTCAAGTGAATGCTTCATACTTTAGAAACTGTCCATAGTTTCTAACCTAACATCACAACAATACTTTTCATACTACAGTACAGAAAGTAACAGGAGAGAAAAAACAAACAAACCAACAAATAGCAAACAACAGATGATGCTTGTTTATGCAGGGGTAAATTTTTTGGGGAGGCAGCTATATAAAATAAGCAGCAAGAATACACTTAGATGAACTGCTCCGACCAGTCACAAAAATGCTTAGAAATAAAAATTTGTTCTGTTTATGATACAGAAAATATTTTGGTAGAAAGCTGTACTGTAGTTCTGTATGGCCTGACCTTCAACTCATAAAATGGTGTAATATTTACTGAATGAAATGGGCTAACGTCACGTTACATTGCAGAAATACCTACAAAGTATATTTTTATACACCTAAAGTTCATTGTGGCTAAAGAAGAGAATAATGATGTTATATGAAAGCAATACTAGTTTAGAGAGCAACAATAAGAGGATCTTTTTATACTCATTGAGCTTTATAATATCATATAAAGCATGTAAATATAATATACTTATAGCCAGAGAGATTCATATTCTTACAGAAATGATCAAAGTATTTTGAAGTTTTGAAATGGAAGCATTTTGTCTTTTATTTCCAAAAGATAGTGTGTTTCAAAGAAGTCATTTTTAACATTAACTTTTAAAAAAAAATTGTCAAGAGAAAACAGATTTCACATTAAAAAAAAGGAAATGCTTGCAATGCTTTTTGTTCAAACTTTAACTTCAGTACCAGCTATAAAAATACTTCTACAGTGTGTTTATTTTCAGTGTTAAAAAGCAAATTCTTATTTTCTGAATTTCTCATCTTTCATTAGAACCATATGACACTGTCAGCTCTGTGACCTCCTTCCTTCAGTTGTCTTTTTGACGCTTACATCAGTAAGCATGAATATTAGCATATTCCAAGTAAAGCCATAATAGTGATTCACAGATTTAATAACACTTTCTGTATTAGTCCTTTTCCTGTTCTCTTCAGAAAGTGGGTATCAGGGGGAATTATCCTCTATTTCAGACCTTTCTCCTCTGTGTCTGTGTTCCAAGGCCTCGTACAGTTATCAGAAAAGCTAAGCTCCAAGTTTATGTGAGGCACAGGGATCTTAATGAGATTCAGAACTATCATAGGAAAAACAAGCACACTTTTTTTTTCCTAACACTCAAAATGATAAGTGTAAAGTCAATCGCAATAAAAATCTGAAATCTGATAGATAGAATAAAACAATTCGCTCAAGAAACATTACTTGCTTTCTGGCCTTCAAAAACGGCTCTGCAAATCATCAGAAAATCTTTGTAATATAAACATTCTAAATACAGCCTAATTTTAAGCTAAAGACTTGGAAGTCAACAAAAGTGCCAGAAAGGTACTTTTATGGTCTTCCATTATTTCCTTTATTGCTCTTTCCAGTTTTGCACATGCAAACTCTAACATCTTAATCATAGCTATCTTCTGCTAGTTCTTTTCTACACAGGAGGCTCATTTTTGTGTGAGCAGCTAGGTCTTATTGTTTCCTACTTCTTGAAATCAAGCCTAAGAATTAAGATTGTAGAAGATTCAGGAAGATCAATGTGACATTCTTACATCTCCCAGTTTTGCCACTGGCCCTGTGATAATCACCTATTTACCCCCACAGAGTAACAGAGCATCCACAAAGCATCCAACACACCAACTTAGGATAACGGCAGCAGTCATGTGCATCCTAACAGCACCTAATGACTCGCACCCTAACAGCAGTAGTAGATTATGCATTTATTAATAAACTATTGAAGCTACTTCTGCAAGGGGAGTAAAGTGGCTTGTCAAATTTACTAATGTTAGAAAACTGTTCCTATCTAATTTCAAGGTTTCGCAAAAATGCCTTCTGAAACCATGGTGAAGGCACATCACACAGACAAAAGTTATATCAACTATATCTGCCCATTCCTGGGAGATGCATAGTGTGCAGATAATATGTAAATAAGTAGCAAAGACTAACCACTAAAAAGGCATCAAACCACTCTGAATAAGCCTAAAGAAGCTGAATCTCATTCCACCACCACACTTTGAAAGGGTACAATTGCTAGGGAGACCAAATGGTCCCATATTAACATACTTTAAAGTGCCTTTCCTAAGGGAAACTTAGCATTCTAGACTAGGGTCAAAACCATGTCACAAAAGCAATTATAAGCAGGTTAACAAATGAGCTATTTTTTCCAGAAAGCTTATTCTTCCTGAACCAGAATACATTTATGATATGAAACTTTCTCTGATATAATCCCACCTGCAATTGTGAATTATACTTCCTATATTGAACTAAGAAGATCGATTATGCACATTTTTCTTCAAGCTTGGAACAGCTGTAAAGATTTCAAATGTTTCTTCATCTCATATTCTAGCTCTCTAAAAGGCTGAACCACATCTATTCTAACAGACAACTGTTTTCCAGACAGAATGTGTTTAACTACAGCTTGACATGTTCTTTTTGATTTTCTGTAGCACATCTATGTGGACTGAAATGGGATTTAGATTGCTTAATCAATAACAGGTTGTAAAAGCACATCATTAGGAATGGAGTTTACTTGAAGTGAGAAGGCTATCAAAAGCAATAGCATTGGTCAGCACTTCACCCTTTTTGTGTCAAGACTGGTGTCAACTCAAATAATAAATTACTTCAAGGCAAAGGCACAGACAGCAAGCAGAGTAACTGGATCTACGATCACAATGCTAAATATATCTGCATTTCATTAATTCTGGGGTTTTTATTATTATTGGAAAAAAAACACGAGACCTGCTGATAAATGTGAAGTTGTCTTTTACAAACTACAATGCAAGAGAAAACATTTCCAAAACAGCGTTAAAACCTTACAAGGGGAATTATTAATTTACGTAGCATGCATCTTTCACCGTTTGTGATGCATCTTGTTATCAGATTTCATGAATAGTGAGGAATGACTATTAAAGCTGGAAAAACACCTTCATTTTCCAGTTCAAATTGGAGGACATAAAGCAAATATCTGAGAACAATTACTCTGGAACAGTCTATAAAAATTTCACTTTTTATAGGACAAAGCTTGGGACACTGTAGGACACTGTAAAATCAGCAACAGCATAATGGAAGCCGTGGAAAGTAGATTAACTTTCACATGGTTTTCCATGGTGAGATTTTACAGTACTGGGACACTGCAAATCTTCTAGGGAAGGAGTGTGTATTTGAATGGCACTGAAAATATTTGAGTGCAGCCATGATACATACACCAGGTAGCAAAGATTTTTGGACTCAATCCAAGTGACAGATTAAACTGTCTTCTGGGCAAGAGAAAAATCTAAGCTTTTCAGCTTAACATTTGCTCGATAGCAACAGTAGTAACAGTATGTGAATTTTCCTTCTGAAAACAGTTGGCAACTGCTTCAAAAATAAGCATCTCTGCTTCATCTCAGCATTCACCTGTCAGAACTGCATAACATTAGGAGAAACAGACACTCATATTCCATTATCTTTTAATTACGTTCACAATTTTTTAGTGTCAGAACGCACCACGTATATGAGACTTTTCCTCCTAGAGTGGGACAGATTGCTATGCATTTGACAGTGGTAGCAGGTTGTTACTACGCCACCTTTTCTGCCCTTCCTTTCCCTTTCACGGGATAAACAAAGAATAAAGGAAAAATGTTATTTTAGACATAATACTTCAATGGACCAACACAGGTCTAAATACTTGCACGTAGAAAACATTGGAGAATTTGCATCCTGACAGGGTTTCCGTTAGTGTTACGATTTTCTTCTACTCCTTTCACAGGCCTGTTTGCTCCTGGTGAATTTCCAGCTGATTTTGTATTTGTAAAGCAGTTCCCTAGTTTGCTTTGTTGCAAAAATCTTCCACTGGTCTTTGTTTACGATGTTTGCCTTATGTACATACAAGGTGTTTCACATAATTATTTTACCAACGCACAACACTAAACTGTAATGGGACTGCCTAAACCCATTTATCACATTAGCACAATGCAGTTCTAAAGGTAAAAGAAATTATATTATGGCATGTTTTAATGACATGCAGAACACTGCTTTGATCTTTTAAAAAAGCATTTCAGAATAACTCCTTTGCCAAAAGGAGTACCAAAGATTTGAAAAGATCAGTTAGTAAGTGATCTTCATTGTTTAAAGTGACTGTTACTACCCATTTTTTTGTAGAAATATACATATATGTAAAAGCTCTTCTGTCCTATTCTCGACAGAATCCAAGAATTTCTTTGAATATGCATTTGCCTCCTTAACCAAGGCATCGATTAAGGTAATCAAAAGCCATATTTTGGGCCTGGGAAAACCCCAATGTTTGTATAGAATCATAGAATGGGTTGGAAAAGATATTAAAGATCATCCAATTCCAACCCCCCTGCTGTGGGCAAGGACACCTCCCACCAGACCAGGCTGCTCAAGGACCCATCCACCCTGGTATTGATGCTTCCAGGGAGGGGGCATCCACAAGTTCTCTGGGTAACCTGTGCCAGTGCCTCAACACCCTCAGCGTGAAGAATTTCTTCCCAACGTCTGATCTAAACCTTCCCCCTTCCAATTTAAACCATTTCCCCTCTTCTTATCAATACCTGCCCTTGTAAAAAGTCCCTCTCCAGCTTTCTTGCAGGCCCCTTCAGGAACTGGAAGACCACTATGAGGTCTCCCCAGAGTCTTCTCTTCTCCAGGCTGAACACGCCCAATTATCTCAGCCTGTCCTCATAGCAGAGGTGCTCCAGTCCTCTGATCATCTTCAAAGCCCTCCTCTGGACCCATTCCAACAGTTCCACATCCTTTTTATGATGGGGATTCCAGAACTGGACACAGTACTCCGGTGGGGTCTCATGATAGGAGAATAGAGGGGTAGAATCACTTCCGTCGACCTGCTGGCCACACCACTTTTGATGCAGCCCAGGACATGATTGGTCTTCTGGGCTGCAAGCACACATTGCCAACAGCATCCCCAAGCCCTTCTCTGCAGGCCTGCTCTCAATCACATTATCCCCCAGCCTATATTGAAACCACAGATTGCCCCAATACAGGTGTAGAACCTTGCACTTGGCCTCGTCGAACCTCATGAGGTTCACACAGGTCTACTTCTCCAGTTTGTCGAGGTCCCTCTGGATGACAACCCATCCTCCTGGTGCGACAACTGCCCCACTCAGCTTGGCATCATCTGCAAACTTGCTGAGGGTGCACTCAGTCTCACTGTCTGTATCACCAATGAAAATGTTAAACAGCACTGATCTCAGTACAGACCCCCGAGGGTCACCACTTGTCACGGATCTCCATATGGACATAAAGCTGTTGATCATTATTCTCTGAATGCCACCACCCAATCAATTCCTTATCCACCGAACAGTCCATCCATCAAATCCATATCTCTCCAATTTAGAGAGAAGGATGTTGTGGGGGACAGTGTCAAAGGCTTTACAGAAGTCCAGATAGATTATACCCATTGCTTTTCCTGTGTCCACCAATCCAATCACCCCATCATATATGAAAAAAAGATTGAAAAATCCATATAAAAAGTGCTCAAAAGAATTGTAATGTTCCTAAATCATACTAGAGTTCGTAAATTCTAGCTCCCAGAGGAAGTCACTTGGATATAAAATTATCTTTAATACAAACTGATAATTTAAATTGCCTCAGCACTGGCTTATTCTCTTAAGTGATTACAGCAAAATGATGCACCTTTTAGTGTTTCTCAAATAAGAAAACAGTTTGTAGATTCAGCACTTCAGTTCATCTTCTGTATAAAGTAAAACAGACTTGAATTAGAAGTAATTCCTGAATATATGATTAATTTTATATATATTAGCTGCATAAATTCTTTCATCCTTCCTCAAAAACCATAGAGCTAAAAATACATTAGAAGGGTATTAAGAGGTAAGGTTACCCCTAGCCAGTTGAACAGAAGCAAATTTATAAGCACTGCATAATACAAGTATGCAGAATACTTACTAACTTTTCCTGTATATATACACTTACTTCAGACCTGATCCTTTAGTCTGGAAATCAATATATAGAATTCTACAACCCTAACATAAAGAGAATAATGAGGGCTTCAGAAGACTGTTTTTCAACAGAGCTTTATGTATTTGCTCCCTATAATGGAGAAAAAAACTCTGTCCTAGCAGAACACAGTGTTTAGATTCAAGCCTTTTACTTTGTCTAAGTATTTTATTAAGTAGTAAAAAAATAGGCTGATCATCCTCAGGAGACAGGTGGGGCAAGGCAGTGGGGGGTGAGGGGGAGAAGAAAGGATATAATTGAGGTTATAAGCCAAGCTGGCTGCTACCCAAGAATTCTACCAGCTGAACCACTGAATTAATTGTTGGCCTGAATTCTCGTTATATATTGCTGCAAAATTATACTGCCCAAATAGGTTGGTAATCTAATAGTCTAACTACACCTTAGTTTTTTTGTACACTACCCAGCAGTGAATTCCAAGAACTAATTAGACAGTCAATTTGAATCCTTGTTCATAGTTATAGTAACTTTTAACACAAGTTTTTGTTATTTTGCTGCTGTCTTAACTCAAAATCCCTTTTAATTCCTCCCTCCTCTCCAATTTGAAGAAACATGGTGAGAGGATGGCATATGAGCGATATAAAAAATATTTTGACACAGGCTATGAATGATTCATGAATTCTTGGTCAATAATTCAAAATGAGGTTTCCAAGCTAATAGTCACAAGTTTTCAGATTTTATCGGAAAATCACTCAAATTAGAGATGTGCCCAATTATATGCGACGCAGGACTGGTAATTCTCAGCTGCACAATAAGCAATCTAATACACTTTTGTGAACAATCACTGGAACTTTCTCAGATTGCACTTGCTTTAGTTACAGCCCATCTTTCCACTCCTCAAATAGCTGTCTGTTAAATAATGGTTTAGTTCAGCATCTGGGCAGAAGTCAGACACAATGTATTAATCTGCTAGGGCCAACATGGTTACAAATGTGTTTCCAAATGCTCTCTGACAACATGGCAAATGTCTTCAGTCTGTTAGTTACCTTTATTACAGAACACGAGGGTTCTTAACGGCAGCTGGAATACATGGTAAATGAAAACTGTCAATTCAAAAAGACTTTTCCTTCTACAAATTCAACTCTGTATGAATGAATGGATAGGTACTTGCTTTATTCCACACTTAGTCAACAACTATACTTCTCCGTTCTGGGCTGGGGTCAGGCTAAAAGGAGTAGCAGCAGGAAAAAATTAAAAGAGGAAGGGTAGGGAAAAAGGAAAAAAATACCTGAGGCATTTTCTCCTTGCCTTGCTGCAACAGACCAGTCCTCTAAATACTGTAAGTAACCATTTGCCTGCAGTGCTCCTGTTAGAGGGCAACACGGACCAGAATATCGAGAGAATAAAGAAAACTCACATACTGTAGATATAAGACTCCTGGCCGAGTTGAAATCTTGATTTTGGGGGGGTATGAATTCTAAACCTGATGAATAGGTTTGAACAGGCTCCAGCCACAGTCTCTAGATACTCTGTGAGAGACTCAATCACAAGTCCCAAGGTGCATTGGTAGATTTTAGGTAGTAGTAGCTTACATGCAAACACAGTATGAGCAGGGAGCAGCAAGGCCCTCAAAGAGTTTGCTCAGTTAATTTTTACTGGAGTTACAACATCTACGAAACAGCCCTCAAACAACTGATCCTTAAAAGCAAATTTTAACCTTTACAAAAACAGGTCTTTTAGTGAGCTGTTTTAGTAGCCAAATGAAAACTGAAGTTCCAAAACTGACTGATATTTTCATCATCCTAATGTCATAGTGTTTAGAATGAAAACAAGGTGTCTATTGTTAGAACATTTATACAGCAAGGGGGAAGGAAAACAATGTTCTAAAATGAAATAAGTCAGACAGATATGTATAGATATGACACTTCAAACAGACAGCAATGACTGTGAATGGGACCAGCTACTCATATAGAAGGAAGGTTTGAAATTTAAGTAATAACATAAAGCCAAGGAATTACACTGCACTCATGTAACAGTTCCAAACTGATAAGCCTAGAAATTTAACAGGTTTGTTTTCTGATGCACATTCTGCATAGAAATGCAGAATTCTACCACAGTCTCTTGCACTGTTGTGGCTTGTCTCTTGGCTAGTTAAAACTGCACTCTACTGCTAAAAAGAAGGAAGAAAACGAAAGCTTGGTGTAAACACCAAAAGCTAACTGAAATAATCAGCACTTACAGTGGTCTTCACTTGCAATGCCTTACCTAGACATTAGAAAGGGGAAATATTTCCTTTTGGTGCATTTGCAACTGTCAAGACAGAGACTGTGATTCCAAATCCCTCTTTGCAATTTTCCTGCCATCAGTGGCTTTCCAGTCATCCTGTGAATCCAGTAAACTTTCACAGACTTACCAATAATGGAACACACTAAAAGGAAACAAAATAACTTCACAGAACTTGCCCTTTTTTCTGGTTAAGTAACACAAAAAGTATACTCCACTTTCTAATCAAAGCAGAAAAGTGGTAGCATGAACAAGACCATTGACACATGTATTTTTATCACCATATTGATGAATGTATTTTGAGTAGAAGTAATGAAAGCTGAAAGAATTTAATAGGGAAGAGATACTAAACAGCATACGTAAAGGTAACAGGATCTGCTTTACTGTGTTTTCTACATAATTAAATAGACTCCAGTCCTGCTGTTTTCCACGTAGGAAAAACACATTACACGAGATTATGCATAACAACTACTCCTTTTAAAATAATCTGCGTTTTCGTACACACTATTCTTTTAGAGGTCTACACATTTCAGTTATAAAAGCAGCTTTCCCTGGAAGCTTTGATCAGCAACCCTGTTGTCTGACGACTGTAGGGAGGAAAGGAAGAAAGTACTTTCATTTCCAATCCAACAATGTAAAACATTCAACACTTGGTGCTTTAATTGAAGCTCATTTCCACGTAAGCTACTTTGAAATGAACTACCATGGGTACTTGAGCAGTGTCATCAACCCCACACAGGCTACCCAAGCCTATTCAGGTGTCTGTATACTCAGACATTGCTGTGTAGATACACCCTAAAATGCAAAATTATATTTTCTAGTCCCCAAGCAACACCTAGAAATAATTGACAATGCAGATTTCCTGTATGATATCCTGCATACAGAGATACACAGATAATAAAAAGCAATTGCCTGCCTTGCTTCATGCATTGATCTCTGCTATCACTAGAGGTAGATCTTAGATGCGCCTTTCCCTAGAGCCACCTGCAGCTCTATCCTCAGATCTGTCACTGAAAGCAAGACACAGTTTAATGACCTTGATCACATCTGCTTCCCCTACTGCACTTACGCAACTCTCTGAAGCAGCCTGACAGCCCCCAGCAACTGAGGTCAAGTTAGAAACTGGGACTGCCCTTCAGGGCAAGTGAAGACTCTGCAGTTGGAAGATACAGCAGGATACATATCATTCTGCATACACACCTCTGTGTATACTTCTGCACCAGCAACATGCTGGAAGGCTGGTGTGACATGTAACTTATAATAAATCTAAAATAGCTACTCAAAACAAATGCCAACTGCATCTTTTAATGGAAATGCCTGTAGGAAATTTAATTAATAATAGACCAACTCTTCTTTAGAAAAATTCTTTTACTATTTCTGAACATTTTACCCAAGTGTGATTTCCTACCCCCACCTTTTATCAAGCAATTTTGACTCCTCTGTGGAGTCAAAATTAATTTAGTTCGAGGCACTTTAAGTCACTTACTAATTTCCTTCTGAAAAAAAGCTAACAGTGACAGAAAACAGGTCCTAGGAAAGCATATTTCACCTTTAGATCAGAAGTAGAATTGAAATACATTGAGTTTTCCGTATATAAGTACATTTTGAAAGTTTTTTTTTTACTGCTACACGCAAAATACCTTACACAGCAGCCAGCTACTGCATTTCAAACTCTCCACCTCACCACCCAAATCAATAAAAACGTTATAACTATGTTCTTCCAATTAGATAAAGAAATAAAACAATCTTGTGATACAGGTATGGCTACTTTGCATCCCACTGCAGAGTGCTTGTGCCAAATCTCAAGCCTAGCTGCTCAGTATGCTTTCCCTTGGAAACTACTTTCAACAGTATCTAGGCCTGGAGCTTCCATGTGCTGAAAACCTTCTCTCAGGTTTTAACTTGCTCAGTTCTAGTGAAGAACAGCAAGTCCAGCAAAAGCTCAGGCTTGGGACTAAGTTTCCGCTGTGATACAGTGACAAATCTGCCACACTGCAAAAGTCATCAGGTCATCCAAGTGGGTAAGGTTACCTGATGGCATGAAGTAATTTCACGGAACTAACTAGAGCACTTTGAAGCTAACTGGATTCTGGGAGGAAAACAAAAAAGTTGTGTGGGGGTGTAAATTCTTACATAACTATAGCAAATTTGCTTGCTGTTTTCCTGACTGGATGAAAATATACCATTGGGAGCACAAAAAAAACCCTGATAAGACAATTATCACAGAGAATGCCAACAGTGTCTTAAGAAATAACGGGGAAGACAACATTAAGAGAAGTATTCGCAAAACTGGAAGGAGCTACACTTGCATAGTTTGTGTTTCTCCAGGAATAAAAAGAATAGAAGCTATGGCACAAATGAGGGATGAAGTGAGTGGATTGGGCAGACACTGAAATGTGAAACAACCTCAAAAAAACCCACCAAACCTCACTGCCTTGGATGTAGAAGCACAGCTGTCTGTTACAAACTTGTTGATCTAGAAGTAAGGCTCATCTCGCCAAAACTGAGCTCATAATTTTGATGCTGTGCTGCCCTTTTTGAACTGAATGAATAGCTTTCAGGGGCACTGAAAGGAAACATCAATTACAACTGGGGCATACTTTGAAAACACAGAGGATCACACCTCAGAAATCATCTCCACAAGAGCCACATAGTTGTTTTCTGTTGTGAAAGGGCTGCAAAAAGGCATTCCAGCTGTACATGTGAAACAGACACTCAAAGGGTTCTAAGGTTGAAAATCACTTGAGGACTCCCAGCCTATTGCACATAACTACTGAACATAAATAATTCATTAATTTCAGTCCAAAATATCAAAATCATGTTTACTGTGTAACTTGGAAAATAGATGTAAAAACTCACATAACTAAACCTATTTAGTGACCTCAAAACCAAATAAGACACGTTATTCATGACCTGTCTTATGGAAATTATTACCTAAAGTCAGGGCTAGCTTCTGGGATAGGCACAGCAGGCAGCAATCCAAGAGGAAATGGAACCAGAAGGAGATTAGATAGCCCAGGCACCTTAACCCCTGCCATGGCTCAGGTTAGAAAATATCTGAACTACCCCCAAGGTCAAGTAGCAAAAATCTTATTAGAACAGTCAAGGAGAATAAGAAAAAAAAAGAGAAAAAGTTTCTTACCAAGCAGCACTTTAATAAACAAAGGAAAAAAAAACAGAAAAAAGTTTCAGAAAACAAATCTATCAGTTTATCAGCAGAACACTGATGATCTAGGAGCTCATTTTGGTATTCCTCTTGTGTGTTCCTTAAGCAGCATATAACAGAAAAGTAAATGAGGTGACAATGATGGAAAAGATGAAAGAATTGCCTCAGTTCAGAATTCCAAGACAGAATTGATTTGAAAATATTTTGTGTGCAATCCTTCTCATAACATAGAGAAGACCATCGAGAGGATTTTTTTTTCTTCTCTTTTTCTTATTTCACTTAGGCTGCGCCAGAAGAAAAATTCTACTTTTTTGCAAACATCTGGCTGTAAAACATATTGTTATGGGAAATTTCTGCCACAAAATACATGCAGACAGTAAACAAACTAATGAAACCATCACAAAGCCACAAGGTTCATGTTTTCTGTGCAGTGCAAGTTGTGCTTCCATTAAAACAAACAAAAATACAATACTTGTTTCCTCTAT
The DNA here is from genome assembly GCA_033556795.1 of Tapera naevia. NCBI lineage: Eukaryota > Metazoa > Chordata > Aves > Cuculiformes > Neomorphidae > Tapera > Tapera naevia. The sequence goes on along the minus strand of JAUMJJ010000034.1, from coordinate 9,613,051 downwards.
ACAGCTTTTAATCAGATACCATTTTCAGCACATGCATTATTCAAGCTCCACAACACTCTCAGAACCTGAATGCATCAAACCTATTTCAGTATTCCTGTAGATGAAGATGAAGGAAAGAATCTACATACAAATAAGAGAAATAGTAGATTATAATAGTTAAAAGAAAACTGTAATGACTAATTATCCATCAATACGATAACATTCTTGATAATCTTGAATATAAAAATATTTTTATTTCAAATGAATCAATACATTTCTCTCGACTAACATTTGAAAATGTTTCATAACATGACCACACAGTAGGAAAACCTATCAAGGGATTTGTCCATTTGTTTAGATGAGGGAAAAAATATCCAAATAAAAATAAAAAATTCTCCATGATGGAAAATAGTAGAGCTTTTTCATAACCCAGACCAGTTTAGTTTTGTCTGAAGGTAATCACAGTATCAGATAATTACATTCTGTTAACTCAGCAAAACAGAAAACTTTTTTCTATGCTTTTTTTTACCTCATATTCTCAACATGATGTATCTAAACCAGTGAATTGAACAGTATGATATTCTATTTTTTGAAGAAAAAAACACCAAAACTCATGAAACATAAAATGTAATAATTTTATGTCATATAGAGTGAAACAAATACTAAAAAATAATCAATTTTTATTGAGATAGAATATTCTGGATTGAGATGTGTCTCTATGTAAATATATAAACAAAGTAAAAATGTACTGACATAGGCTCTTAATTATTCCTCTATATTAAATTAGAGAGACTAATATGTGAATGCCAACTCAAATGGATTTGCTTTAATTTAGATCCAGTAATCTAAGTCTTCGGCAGTTACTATACAAACTGATACAAAATGTACTAGATGTAGAAAGTATGTATGTAAGTAGGAGATCTTGTTGATATATTCTCAGTAAACTGTAGTACTTACATGAAGAATACATTATTAAAAGGATGTCAATTTGAGTTCTAGCTCCCCCTTAAAAAGTCAAAGTATTGACTCTTTTACAGGGCTTCAAAGAAAAAGAAATTATTTAAATTAACTTCTCATGCTTTCATGTGGTGGTTTCCACAGCTAACTAGAGGGTACTCCCTACTGTGAGACAACCACTGTGTGCTGAATTAAGTTCATATTAATTAGATGGCAATGTTTTAAAAATTACTCCAACCACAGAACAGAGAAACTCTATTCATGAGAAACTCTATTCCTTCCTAAGAAACTTGGTTGTTTTCTTGGCATAGGTACATCTAACAGGGACAGGGGGAGCATCTGAACAGCTAAGCAGTTATCTGAGTCATTTCGACACATAATACAGATGTGGGCAGAAAGAGTTAAACTGCTTCTCATGTATGCCATTATCTCCTGCTTTTCAGCAGGAATTTTAACTGCCAAAGAAGCCAACAAGATACAAACATTAAGAGCCTACACAAAAACATGAAATAGTCTTTTACATTGATGCTGCAGATCACAACCAGTACAGCTTAGACTGGACCTTACAAACATACACGTTGATTCGGTTATGGAGGAGGAGAGCTAGAGTAACACTACACTAGTTTCAAGAACAACTATAACAATATCTATGATGCTATGATCATGTGCTTGCTTTTATTATAGACCTTCTGTGATCTGATGCTACAAAGAAAAAAAGGTTTCAAGATGAAATTTGAGATACTCGTATAGTAACGCACAAGTGATCAATTCACTATCCATAGAAATAAAAAACAGAAGCTCACTGAAAAATTGGTGGAAAATATAAAGGAAAAAATATAGCACGACTTCAGAAATTGTGAAGGGTTTTTACTACATTTATAGAGCTCTTCAAGGAGAAGGGGTGGTTTACACTATGAAATAGGCAGAAAGTCAATGGCAGTCTGCAGTTATCTAAGTCTGCAGCATATAACAGTACAAGTGTGGCAAAATATTTCCTCTGTGAAGAACACGATTGAAAAATTCAGTATCCATAGTGAGATGGGAGGAGAAAAAAGAGAAACTGTTTTCAGGGCTTAGGTTGAAAGCCCTTACATTTCCAGAAAGAACACTTTATTAGCACACCCAGATGATATGAAGACACAGAGAAACTGTTCTTACTCCCAAGGGTGTGTGTATATATATTTTGCTTACAGGTCACATTACTTAGGACTGTAATCCAGCATAGGTCTTAAAATGACATTACATGCAGTTATATACATATACCGTATGTATTTTTCCAGAGCAGGACAGTACACTGGAATGAAAAACTGAGACACTGAAGAAGCTGAGATTATAATTATACAGTTCATTTTTGATAGCAAGTTTTGCATTTTTTGTATCACAACAAATGCTATGAAAACACACTTATTTGCCAAGAAACAAAACAAATAAAAAGCAACAAGCATATAACAATAAACCCTACTAATTTGTTGCTAAGGGAAAAGTCTTAGCCAAGGGGGAGAAAAATTGGCTGAAGAACCCAAAAAGAGACATGAGACTGTAAATTATACATTTAAAAACAGCTCTGAGTGACAGTGTTGGCTAGATTTTTGTTTTGTCATGCAACACCTTCTCCTATAACAATATTCACACAATCATTGTGGGGAAACTGTTGGGGAAAGTAGGTTAATGACTAATTAAAGGGATCGCTTGTCAAATATGGCTCAGTGACAGTTTGACCTATCTCCCTCATTTTTATAGTTCCTCCAAACAAGTTGCTGCTTTTCTGATTTGCATCATAACTATTTGATCATTTAAATATAATTCTGCATGTGAGAGAAAGTAATCTTTCCAGAGCATGCATAAAGAAAGCATAAATATTAAAAAAGCAGATGACTGCAAATGACTTGAAAGGGAAGTGGTTAAGCTTAATACTTGTAATTTAAGAGACACTGGCAAAGCATATTTACCTACACACTTGCAGAGCTCTCTTGAGCAAATACAAGCCAACACAGCTCACTAGATAACTTTGGTGATGTTTATCTTACAAAGAGTACTACAGAAGAAAAAAAAAAACCCTCTAAAAACAACAAAAGGAAAATAATCCCTGCCTCCTATGGTGGCCAGATTTTGATGGCATATGTTCACAAGTGCTACATGAATATTAAGAGAATCAACAAAATACAACTTTGAACTGATTATATGATACATGTCCCTTTCAGGTTAGGCTGCTATTCGACTATGTTTAAGAATAACTTGCACAGAATTCTCTATGCTGTTGTTAAGCATTAAAATATATTTAAAGCCATACATACCCCTGAGAGGAATTACAACAGCTTTCTCTTTCTTTTTAGTACACAATATAATTTCACACATCACTATGCATATTCAGTGTTGGACGTGGCTTTCTGTCAGCATTTTTGTTTTTATTTGTTTCATTCATCCAGGTGTATTATGTGAATCTGCTTTGCATACGGTATTGTAGGTGTATACTGCTCACTAACTTGCTTTGCCCTAGTCATAGCTCTCACTATGAGAATACTGTGCAAAAGTGCTGGAAGTCATAGTAATTAGTCACAGTGTGAAACGAGCAAAAGATGCATTTGTTTCAAAAAATATGTTGTTTTTTTTTCTTAAGGGAAAACAAACTCTCAAATACAAAACTCTCTGCATTTGGGAGTCAGTTGATTATCTCTGTGGAGACACTGAATATAATATTCACATCACATGCTTTTGGAAAGAAGCTCAGAGTCAGCTGCAAAAAAAAGAAACAAGAGAATTTCAGTACCATAAAGGGGCATTTTCTGAAACTGAAATTTATTACTATACCACAGCTAGTCAATTCTCTCTGAAATAAGAAGTGATAATTCAGACCATAACCTGATTACAGTGAGTATTCAATAAACAGATAAGCCGACTTAAGGAAATATCTGTGTTTAAGTGACCCTTTAGGACTCTAAAAAAGCAATTTTATTCAGTTGCTTCCTCTGAATGAGCTCTATGAGCTCAGATAGTCTTGGTCTTTAAATCTAAAAGGTGTAAATCAGAATAAGTTTCTCTTTAATTATTAGAATGAAGGTTTAGACATATGTGAAAATCAATAGGTTTGAATCAAAGTGCTCTGATTCAGCTTTTACATCCTCATCACTAGATTAATAATATTTTCTTTACTACTGATCTAACTGTAGATGACTATGTAGAGAAACTGAAATGTCCTAATAAGCAGGAGAAAGAAGTCAATCTATTACAGCAGTAAAACCAGAAAATGTTCCTCTGTATTACAAATTCTGTACACAGTTGAAATTAGCAGAAGCAATTGTGCATTTTTTTTCCTTTGAACACTCAACTCTTGAATAGCAACTCTGAGTGAAGATGTGCTCTGTAATGGACCTTTCTGACATGCACTGGAGTGGTTATTGATCTTGTTTGGCCAAAAAGGTCTACTGCTGTACTAGATAATGATCCACCTTTTTTTGGGGGTAATAGTCTTTAAGACTCTTGTTGCATGTATGAAACGGAAAATCTACTTGACCTTCACTGGCTGGCTCTTAAATGGTAACTTTTCTCTCTCCTGCTTGACATTTTCCGAGTACCTGAGAGCATTGCTGACATCAAATTTTAGGAAGGGCCAAAGGAAGCAGTTAAATTGCCAGAATAATTGTTACTGATATCTAAGTGTCCACAGAGATGTTAAACGTTAAACACAAAAATTGAATAGCCCTAGGCTTAAAGTAATGACATTTCTTTTCTTAAATAATCCTTGCTTTATCCAGTTATCATTATCTGTTTCAAAACATCTGGCAGGCTAAATATATGTATGCCCATAACATCACTGTGGAAGCATGAAGCACTGAACTAGCCTTCTGTACAGACCGATATCCATTATGGTCTGATTTGGGGGCATCATGAGCACACAATTTCCATTAAAATCACTAGTCCTGTAAAGCAGGATCTGAGTCAGAACAAAGGGGTAAGTAAAGATATGAACAGGTTTCACATGAATGGCTGTGATTGTGAACTGTTCTTGACCTGTCACTGAAATATAGGAAGAGCCACACCTCTCAGGCCATGTATATTCCTTTAAAACAGTTTAGGAAGAGCAGAGTCCAGCTCTAATCACAAACAAAATAACAGTCAATGAAAAAGATTAAGTTAGCTTAAGCTACTTATCTTGCATAGGAATATCCTGAAAATCTTGATAATATTAGGAAAGAAACAGAGAAGCAGTTTTTGTCGTTCTCTTCTGGAATTACTGCAACTGAACAGTTATGTATTTAATATAGCCTTTTTATTTTCTAATCTTTGGAAAAGTCCTTTTCAGTAACTTATGCTAATCCACAGGATAAAACAGTTTATAGGCTGAGCTGATAGCTTAGTTCTGTGTATTGTTCTGGTTGCCGAACATTTCCCTGGATAAAAGTGTTTTCAAGTTTTTATCTTTTGCTATTTTTTAAACTGTATGGGATGATATTTCCCATGCCTCAAGCTGTCTTTTAAAAAATGTGAAGTTGAAATAAGTTGGCTAAGTTTGAAAATGGCATCAAAGCAAAACGCTAAGATACAGTTCCTAAATCATCATCACTCACTCCAAAGTTCTTAGGATGTTAGAGAATCCTTCTCTCAGTTTCTTGAATATGGCCTTTTTCTTAGAATCCAAACCCGGTCAAATTACAAGCTATTAAAAAGCCTTCTTCAGGCAGTTTCATGGTAGACATGTTGGTATTTGGCCTCTACATTTTCTTAAATTTTGTACTATGCATGAAACAAACCCTATTTTCTCATGTCCGAAATGCACATACAATGCCACAAGCAGCTGAGCAGGACTTCACTGGTTATCGCTCCTCCCACCAGATATCCAGGGTTTTTTCTACAGTTCTTAATGTGCAGCCAACCCCCTCCCTACTCCAAAACAATCCTCTTACTCTGCAGATGCTCACACATTGGGGAAAATGAAAAAGCACTTGATTTAAAGAAAAGGAATTGAGGGGAAAGCCAGAAGACAAGTCACAGGATCCAGAATGTCAGAAGAACAGAGGCAGAGAGAGAAGGTAAGAATCAAAGAAGATGAATACGCACGCAGACACAGTGTATAAGGATGTAAGAAATCGGATGCAGGCTTAAATGACAAAGTCGAAGACAAGATGAAAAGAAGAACTTACGGCTGCTAGACTCCCTATTCTGGACAAACCCATTTTTCCTTAGTGTTAGCAAATAATTGTGCAATTTCTTTACGCCAAGTCAATGTCTATCTTGTTCCTTGGTGAAATAAAAAGTTTCATCAGAAATCACTGAAGTTACAAAGTCAAACATTGACAAGAGAGGAGATACTGAATTTTGGGTACATAGTATAGCCTGAACATACAGCATACTGGGGCAAATTATAATGCAGAACCTGATAGTTGCACAACTTTCCTTATAACACCTCTGATTCAGTGCCCAGGGTAGGTATTGCTCAGGGAATGATCACATCTGTATAGTAAATGAACCTGCTATCTATACGTATCTTTGATACGTAGAAAATGCAAGATGTGCAATGAATGAAATAATTAAATTACTGACAGTTCTTACAGAATCAGATCTTTGTTTCCACCATCAAGTTTCTAAATGCAAAGAAAACACACCCCAGGTTTTCTCAGCTATCCACTAGTCTGTACATTCCATATTGCTAGGGTTATGAGAGGCATTAAAGGTTTGATGTGACGAAGTACAGAATAGTCAGGATTGCAAATTAAAGGAGGAAAGAGTCCATGTAATCTTATTGGAAATCTAATAAGATTATGCACGCACAAATATATATGATTTCTATTTAACTGGGGAAAAAGAAAAGATATCCATCTCACCACTGTTACATATCAATGAAAAATAATAAAAGTTTGTTTTCCATTGCCTTTCCAAAGAGCAATCAAGAAAGTCATCATATATTCAGCTACAACTTCTGTTAAAGAAGAAAATGACAATAAAATTAATAGCTACTCTAGCTGTCAAACTGATTATACAAATTGCCTTGGTGGTAGCAGCATCAAACATTGTCTGTATGCCCCAAGAGCTCTCAGAAAGGAGAAATAACTCAAGCACTTCAAACTTATCACTGGAATAACGATCAAATGTCAGAGGTTCAGAGCAAAAATTTCTCACGTTGCCTTTACAGAGTGTCACCTGCCTATGAACAGGAACTGGAAATTAATGAATTTTCTCACTGTCCTAATGAAGGAAGATGAAGATGGAATATACATTCTCTTGGCTAATCTATTAGCCAGGGGGTACTGTTTCTAATGACAAAAGTAAATTAAATAGAGCCCCAGAAAAAAAGCTAGTTTTCTCTTTAAGCAATAATCAGTGCCACATCATGCTTAAAAGGATTCTAGGGCAGGGGAAAAAAAAAAAATAGCACACATTCTAATGGTTTTAGTTAATGATACAACATAAAGATAGGACATTGAGCTTGACAGGCAGTAGCTTAATATAAATTCTAAAGTTTTACAAATAAATGGGGATCTAACCTAATCAAACTCAATACTTCAAATACACTGCAAAATAAAATAATTTTTCAAATTACTGAAATGAGTTTTTCAAACTCATTTTGTATGAAAAACATGCCCAAAATATTTCATGTTTCATAGGTGGTCTTGACCACACATTTCAGCTCTAGAATTACTTTTCCTCACAGCTTCCATTCGTTTGCTTTTTAGATTTTTTTTTTTTACTTCAACTCTACAGAGAAATAAAAGCTTGTCATTCATCTGAGATTGAACAAAGACTAATTAATGAGGGACATTTTTAAAAAATATGTTATTTCTGCTACAATACTAAATAATGGCCCCTTTAAAGGACATAGCTTGAAGTCCAAAACATGCATTTAATTCCCCAGATCTCACTTATGTGAAATTACCCTTCACATTTTTTTTTTATTGCAGATGGAGAAAAAGACAAAATAGAAATAGCTAATGAAACAGCATAAAAAAAAGAACAATTTAGCCCTAATAGTTTATGCCATATGAATTATAATTTGATGCATGGTTTCCCTTTGGATTCTATCAGAAAACAGTTCATTCAGAACATAGAATTTAATAAAAATAAGCTGCTTTTCTTTTCCTCTTACAGGCATATCAAATAGCAAATTACAGTCAGAGAAATCCAATCCCTTTAAAATGGAATTTTTAAATACTATTTAAAAATATTTTTATATACTATTTTTAAAATATTTATGCATTCAACTAGAGCATTAAATACACTCTATTTAAGATGCTGGGAAATAAAATCATAATCATGCATAGAACATTAATATTCAAACCAGTACAGCGATAGCAAAAATTAAAATTAGTTGTTATGTAGTTATAAAATTTATGTTACAACCTCAGGCCACTACAAGATCAGAGTGCTATGAAGTTTAAACTGAGGCAATAATCCACACCTCTAAAATCACCTGCCTTGAACAGCAAAGTTTGCATGGTTCAGCAGCCTATGGACAGAAACCTGTTTTAGATGATCACAGATCACCAAAGTTTGTGTTTCCTATAACACAAAATATTTTACAAGTCGAAGATACAGGTGAAATACTTGAAATCTTCTCTACACAATTCAAGGTAGCTAAGGAGCTTCCTCAGCTATGGAAGAGCAACTATTTTCACCACACTGGCTTATAACAGAGGATATTTTCCACCACTCACTAGAGCTCCACGAAATATTTTCATTAATGCTTTGTTAATAGAAAAAAACCTTACCATATATTAATCAAAATACATAGGGATTGTTTGAATGGGCTAATATTTGTCATTACACACAGAAAATTAAAAAAACCCAACAAAATCTAATGTCCCAGAGTGACCACTATAACCTCAATCCAAATATTTATGTAAAGTGCCACATATAAAGCATGTTAGGAACTTTTACAAATGAAGATTGTTTGCCTGATTCCCTTCCTAAATATTCTCTTAACTGCCCTGTACAGCTACTACCAAAAAACTACTGGCAATTCCACTGACTACGAATATAACTTCTCACCTTTAAAACTATCTTTGAGAAAGGATATCGCTTAGAATGTCAATAGAGTATAGTTACATACTGAAATCTTAAGCTGGATAAACACAGAATTACTAAAGACGGGCAAAGACAGATGACCATGAAATGCCAGTAGTGCCACAAAATTTATTACTTATCCTCCATTTTCATCTGCCCAATTTCTGAAATCTGAAAGTACTGGTGTTATGACATGACATTAAAGAACGATGCATGCAAATATCTTTAGATCACACTTTTACTAATATTATATTTTTTTATAAAAAATAAACATGCTACCTTTACTCCAGTTTGAAATATTACATTGTTTAAAGCCACTGTGGTTCAATTTTTATTTGTAAATTACACCATCGTTATAGTATACAGGATCAGCTATTTAGAATCTAAAGCAGTTATTTTATATCACGTTTATTTCTAGATTCATATTTAGCTTGAGTTGATAAAGAAAATAAATCATTGCTAAAACAATAGATATTTTAAATTTCCTTCCTCTCTGTGGAAGGACATCAGATGTTCTGCAAATAATCCAAGTCAGTCTTTTACAGAGAGAGACATCTCTGTAAAGCACAAATACCTGTCAGCAGTACTTCTGATTCTTCCAGGGAAGAATTTATATTCCAGGGAAGGAGTATAAAAAATTTCCCTTCACATGAGCTTCCAGGACCGCACCCAGAAACACACTGATACACGTCTACTTCCACAGCTAAATAGGGATGACTGTTGCTCTTAGCTTTAAAACCTTGATACAATTTGACTGGGCTAAATTATCAGGAGCTTACACTGTAAAATACTGGTGATATTCAAAGAGATTATTAGGCCGGAACATACAAGCTTCCAAGGAACTTTCAGCTTAATCCATCTGAATAGGACTGCCATTAGCAAAAGAGAGACCATGCTAACCCTGAAATCAGAAAATCAGTAACGGGTTGTAGATATCTCCAAACTACCATTTTCTTACTTGGTGTGTGTGTGTGCTTAGCAATGACAGAATAGCCACATTGACCTTCGTTTTCATTAACTCATTATTTATCTAGGGTCTAGGGTATGCAATGTGTCATACGTTCACTGTGGCTCCACCTCCGATAGCATGACATATAGGGCACACAGCGGCTCAAGCTAGAAAACTAATTTTGGCGCAGTGTATAGTCACCACTGAGAAGGTCATATTTCCTTGGCTGAAAAGGAGTCCAAGAAAAGTGCATTCCTCAATATGTTGTTTGTTACAGAGAAGGTCTCGTGGATGAAGGTACGATTGTTGGCTGCCTTGGCCACAGTGACCACAAAGCAGTCAAGGTTAAAATCTATGGTAAAAGGAGGAAAACTGACAGCAAGACCTCACACTGGATATAACAAAAGCAGGTTGCTCATGACACTGCTTAGTCAGGTCCCCTGGGAAAAGGCTTTTGAAAGTGCTGAGATCCATCACTGCTGGTCACTTTTTCAGTACTACCTCCTAAGAGCACAGAACTAGGCAATTCCAAAATGCTGGAAATCAAGCAGGCAAGGCAGAAGGCCAGCCTGGCTGAACAGGGATCTTCTACTGAACTGAGGCATAAAAGGAACACGTATGGCCAGTGGAAACAAGGACAATTGACATGAGAGGACTACAGAGAAGCTGTTTGCCACTGTATGACAGAAATTTGTGCAGCCAAAGCTCAATTAGAGTTGATTCTGGACAGCACTGTGAAGGACAATAAAAAGGGTTTTTAAAAATATGTTCATAGCAAAAGGCAGGCCAGAAATAACAGCGGTCCATTACTTGACAAACACAGATCCCTCATAAACAGGGATAAAGACAAAGCAGACTTTTCATGATTTCTTCGTCTCGATCTTAAACATCTGTGACGGGCTTGGGCACCCCTGGAGCCCTGCGCTAGAGAACCATGACTGTGCAAATGATAACTCCCAATCAACACCAAACTTATACAGGATTTGCTGCTCCAGCTGTATCCTTTTAAGTTGATGGGTCTGATGGGATCCATCCAAGAGTACTTAAAGAGCTGGTTGATGTCAAAGTGAAGCCTCTCAATGATTCTTCAATGCTCTTGGGAATCTGGAGAGTCAGAAATGACTGGAAGCTGGCAAATGTTGTCCAAATCTTCAAGAAGGGCAGCAGAGATGAGCCTCGTAACTACAGGCCTGTTAATCTCACTTTAATACCTAGTAAGATTATGAAGATTATTCTGGGAGCTATTGAAAACCATGTAAAAGACACAGTCATTGGTCCCAGCCAGCACAGGTTCACAAGGCAAAGGTCCTGCCTGACAAACTTAATTTCTTCCTATAACTGTCCTACCCACTTAGTTGACCAAGGGAAGCCAGCTGATGTGGATTTCAATAAAGCCTTCAATACTGTCTCTCACAGTATCCTTCTAAACAAAATGTCCAGCAAACATCTGGATATACACAATGGTGCAATGGGTGAGCAACAGGCTGACATGCCAGGCTCAAAGGGTAACAGTAAATGAGGTTAAGTGGGGCTGGCGACCAGTCATTAGCAGGGTTCCACAGGGATTCATCTTAGGGCCAGTGATCTTTAACGTCTTTATAAATGACCTGGATGCAGGACTTGAAGGTTTAATAACTACGTTCACAGATGACATGAAACTACGGGGAGCTGTTGACACCCTCGAGGGCAAAGAGGCACTGCAAAGGGGTCCGGACAAATTGGAGAGCTGCGCAATCGCCAAGCACATGAAGTTTAACAAGGACCAGTGCTGGATTTTCCACCTGGGGCACAGCAACCCTGGATATACATACAGACAGTGGAGGGAGAGGCTGGAGATTCCAGCCCTGTGGAGGAGGACATGGGGCTTCCGGTCAGTGGCAAGTTGAACATGAGCCAACAGTGTGTCCTGGAAGCCAAGAGAGCCAATCGTGTCCTGGGGGCGCATCAAGCATGATATTGCCAGGCGACCAAGGGAGGTGATCGTCCTGCTCTACTCTGCAGTGGGGAGGTCCTACCTTGAGTACTGTGTGAAGTTTTGGGGTACCACAGCATAAAGAGGATATAAAGCTCCTGAAGGATGTCCAGAAGAGGGCCGCAAAGTTGGTGAAGGGGTTAGATGGGAAGCCATAGGAGGAGCAGCTACAGTCACTTGGTCTGTTCAACCTGGAGAAGAGGCGACTGAGGGGAAACCTCATCACAGTTTACTACTTCCTCACAAGAGGAGGAGGAGCAGCAGGTTCTGATCTCTTCTCTCTCTCACCAACCATAGGACCCAAGGGAATGGCAGGAAGATACACCAGAGGAGGTTTAGTTTGGATGTTAGGAAAAGGCTCTTCACCCAGAGGGTGGTGGAGATCTGGAACAGCTTCCCAGGGAAGTAGTTATGGTGTCAAGCCTGACAATAATCAGAAAGAATTTAGACAACACCCTCAGACACATGGTGTGAATATTGGGGATGTCCTATGCAGGGATAGGAGTTATACTAGATGATCCTTTTGGGTCCCTTCTGACTAAGGACATTCTATGATTCTGTGAGTCTCAGAGTATCAAAAATAATGGATCTGAATAGTAATTTGGAGGAAGAAAATGTTGGCCTTCCACTGACATATATCTCGGGAAATAACAGGCAGTAACAGGAATTTTTGATAACCTACAGGAAAGAAGCTTGTGACTGTGAAATACACTTGGAAAAGCTCTTCAGAATGAAAAAAAGTATGAGTTTTTTAAGCAAAAGACAGACATGGATATTAAAGAGAAAGACAAGTAAGCCATCAACCATCAACTATGTGATCTTAGTTTCATTTAGGTATTTTTTTTACACTGTTTTTCAAATAAAAATATATAAAAATATTCTGTTAATTTACAATGTGATGATACAACTTCCAGGACACACACACAGAGGCAAAAAAAAAAATCTATGTCCTGCTAAATAACTGCAGACCATCCTTCTACAGTCGTTTAAACCAACACAACAGGAAAGTGCTTCTGTGTAACAGAACCTGTGTTTTAGGTTAAATAGCTTCCTCTATTAAAATTGGTTATTTTCAACTTTCTAAGTGTCACTTCTGAGGTTAAAATCCAGTTAAAACCTAAGTAAGCCTTCTAACATCCTTACTCAGCTGATAAAGTACATTCTCCTAATTCTATCACTTAACTGAGTGTCAGTAATACAAAAACAATTAATTGGTTTTCCCTGTAGCTTGTTCCCCTTCTGACTCTCTCATTTCTGTGGTACTAGTCAAAATGAATGTGCTGTGATAAATGACTTGAGCTCTGAATATCTTCCGAGATTTATCACAAGAGCTGATACTTGAACTTAAAACTTCAATGGCACACTTATAATCTTATCATTCAGAGATAATTTCATTGAGGGTAGTTCACTCAGGTCAATCAGATCTAAAAAGAGACAAGGTGGGGAAAGGAGAAATGAAATCAGCAAGTAATGTACTGATACATGCATTAACAGAACTCCTTTCATTAATGTGTATTTCTAATTAACCACTGAATACTCACAAATCCTGGACACTGAACACCTATAAAGAAACTAAAAAGATAAAAGCAACTGCGTTTGCCATAGAGATGACAAAGTTGTGTAATCTGACCTATAATATCATATGCAAGTGCTTCTGTGTATATAGAAAACAAAACCTGAATGTCAAACATCACCAAAGCTTTGGATTCTCATTTATCATTTTTCATGTCTGCATTAATTTTGTTCTCCAAATTATCCCTCTGTGTTTACTCTAAGTTATGCAGAATTACTTCAAAGTTCAAACAAGCTCAGCAGTTTCCCCGCTGGTTTCGCCAGAGGCAGGCTTTGTTCTGGCTCACCTGGCAGAGCTGTAGTGACTCGTGTGCCTCCCAACAGCCACAAGTCTCAGTCTCCACTGCGATAACGTGCTAATTGTACACTCTGTAGACTTAATTTAGGTTACAGTTTCCCTCACAATTACATGGCAAATCATTTCCTAGTAATCATCAAGTAAGTGTTTAGTATATTACTTTTGTATTATTACTTTACTTTGTTTTGACAACTGTATCTTTGATTTTGCCCTGTTTTTCTCCTCCTAAACTGTCAAAACCCAAACCACTACTAATATCTAGTCTTGATTTACTTGAAATTCAAAACATGAAAGGCAATATACTCAGAAACCTGAAGTGGGCTAATAAGAAAAAAGTCACTACAAAAGCAACATACAACAAACACGTAGAGCACAGGCTCCTCCTGCTACATCCACTTGGGAAGAAGATAGTGGAGAATAACATTCCTGCTTACCTCTTAGAGAATTCCCTGCATAGATGCTTTTTTTTTCCTTTGCTTTTCTGGATGAACTTTAGCAGAAAACACAGCTCACCTTAGCAAATAAAACTGGAAGCATCTATGGAGTTTCTCAGTTCCAGCTGAGAAGGCTTTTTTGTATGCTTTCACAAGGGGATAAGGATACTTGTAAATAGTGATTTTTTTCATATAACTAATGTTTTATTTATTTTTAGAAAATTATATACTCTTAGGAACCAAAATTTCTGCTGTATTTTTCCCAAGGGAAGAGAAAGTTGACATGCCCTATAATTAATAAAGAACCCAGCTGTTAAGACTAGAGGTGATTTAATCTTGCATTGATTTTTTTTTTTTTAAGCCTTAGGAGAGAATGGGTGGAAGATTGATTTGCAATGAAGTTAACTGCACAAACCTGTGTGATCCATTCTCTATATAACCCTGCTGGAAGCACCTTTTCTACACCCATCATATCAGCAGGTTTGCTGCCTGTGTATCAAGGACCCTGGCTGTGATAGAGTCCAGCTGTATCATCTTCAGTCAGGTGGCTAAAACAGACCTAGGAGAAAATCTGTACAAAGATTTTCTTTAAGATGTGCTTGCTGTCAACTTTGTGATTCATGAGGGAAAACACCAGCATGGAAAGGAATGTTGGGTCTGGCTGGGATGGAGGCAGCCCTCTGTCACAGCATGCCGTATCATGCTGTGCTTTGCATTTGTGGATAAAGCAGTCCTGGTAACACACCAGTGTTCTGGCTTTTGCTGAACAGTCTCAAGACTTTCTCTCTTCTCCTAGTGAGTGGCCTGGGGGTGTGCATGAACTTGGCAGGGGACACAGCCAGGACAATAGACCCAAACTGACCTAAGGGATATCCTGTACCATACGATGTGCTCAGCGATAAAGCTCAGGGAAGCAAAGTGTAAAGGGGAGATTTGTGGTTATGGTGCTTGTCTTCCCAAGCAAATCATGCAAGCTGATGTCCTGCTTCCCAGGAAATGACTCAACATCTGCCTGCCCGAGGGGAAGTAGTGAATTACTTCTTTTTTCATTTCTTGCATGCACAGTTTTTGTTTTCCTCATTAAACTTTCATTATCTCAGTCCCTGAAACTTCTCACTTTCATTCTGCTTTCACCTTCAAGCAAGAAGGGAGTGAGTGTTGGCTAGGGTCAACCTGTCACAAAAGGTATAAAATCCTCAAGAGAAAAAAAATCCAACCCTGTTTGACTCTGCCTATGAAGCTGGCAAGATACAGCAACTTGGCTACCTGAAGATGCAATCCAGAGAGCCATGGAAGCCAAGCCTTCCCTGCCTGACCGATGCCTTCCTGGCCAGCAAAGGCTCCTTGGGTGCCTTATTAGCAGTGCTGTGATTGAGAGCTCAGTAAATCCTTGCCACCTTATTTGCGTGTTAGTCAATAAATAATTGCTTTAGGTTTTAAATTGTATATATTCTGGTTGCAGAAGGCTCTCTGCATCAGGCCAAAGATACTTGAACAAATTGACACATGCTGCTATATAAATCTCAGTTATTTTGACAAGCTGCATCGAAAAAATTTACATTTCCATGTACAGATGCTATATAGAAAAGTTTGATCTCTTCTGTGCAGGCAGTAGCTATTGGGGATTCTAATATCTCAGAAAACTGTATCGTACATGGCCAAGTTATGCTCTTGCAAACCAGAGAGTTTATAAATAATAATGACATGGCGTGCTGCAGGTCTGCTATCAATGGACTAACCTAGTGAAAGTCTGCTGTCAATGTTCCACAACTCATCCTGGCTAATCAGGCTGCTCCACTTATTATTGCACCACCACTTTCCACTAAGGGGCTAAGTATCAGATAATTTTTCCATCATGTCAATGTTTGTTTTATGCCAGCTAAGACTCTCTTAATGAAAAAAAAAAAAAAATAGCTTCATCTTGATAAGCAACAGCTAAGGGCTCAACACTTCCTTGGGAAATAAGAGCACGGTTACAGATATACCGCCTTGAGATAGAAACCACATTCACTGCCACCCGCATTGCAGAGCAGTCCACTGGGATGCAGGATATTCCAAGGCAAATCCTGCTTTCTCCTGAGAGCTCATTGAATATGGAAATTAATATTCATTAGAACAGATAACTGAACCTTGATCTCCCACTTTGTGGATGACTACTGTAAAAAGCAGAAGAGAATGATGTCTCTCTCCACTGTTCTAGCTACTTTTTTACATATAAATAATTATAAAGTAATTTAAAAAACCTTTATCAGAGTATTCCTACCAATTATAAATCCTTCATCCTTCTTCACTCCCCCAAAGACTAAAATTCATAACTATTCCTGTCTCTCTGGTTTACTCACTTGTAACAGATCCATTTAGTCTCCCAAACCAAGGGAGAGTTTTTGCGGTGAAGTGAGGGGGGAGAAAGAGGTTTGACAATAGCAGTGGTTGAAGAAAACAATCTTGCAGCTGAGATTTTAAAAGCTTTCTATGCATTTGGACACTTCAATTTCTGTTCATCTTTACAGCATCTTAAGGAAAATGTTAATTCAAGCTCTTTGGAAAAGCATCTGTAGATATGTAGTTTGCACCATTTAATGAAGCTCGTAAGAGAAACAGTGCTGAAATGAATGAGGAAATGAACTAGAATGTTTCCTGATTTATCCATATGTTTTCTGTGAAAGCTATTTGCACTCAGGCTGAACATAAATTTACATTTTTCCTTTTATAGATCATAAATTTAAGCACAGGATGTATTAAGTCATTTTCTGTAGAATATATAGTAGGCCAGTAAATGGACAAAACCGGTATCTCTTGGGGATGAGGAAAATGACTGAATTCAGCAGTATACAATGGGGCACTCAGCTTTATGGTAATGAAACAGGTAAGTTATACCACAATATAAATGATGTGATATTAACAAAATACATTTGAATGTACTAACAACAATGTTCCTCTCAGTTACTTCAGACTTGATAATACTTATTGGTAATGCTTATTGGTAATGCTTATTGGTAAAATACATTGTTAATACGTGGACACATCTTCAAACTTATGAGTTATAATGCAAGTGACATGGAAAATATCATTTAGTGTTATTGAAATCGATATGCTAATGAATCAATGTACTATCCTCCACTTTAAATAAAATGACATTTTAATCTTTTCTTCTTAATTTACATTTGTACTCAACATGCTGTGTTCAAATTTTGATATTCTGTCTAGTAATTAGTTCTCTAGTAGTATTTACTAGTTAGCTAACAGCATACTGCTGCCTGCTTTGATTTTCTACATATATCTCAACTGCTGTCATTTCCTCCAGGACATAAAATAGAACTTCTTTTCACATTGACACAGCCAGTAATCACCTTAAAACCATCTGGTAATAGATGCTTTGTAACATACCCATGACTGCCTCATGGGCAACAGCTGTAGTTTGAATGAGAGGAAGTCAGCACACCGTAACACGCAATTATTGCGACAAAGCTCTGAATTTAAAAAGCACAATTCTACAGCGTGACAGTCAGCCCAAGTGTCAGACCAGAGCTGCATGCTGTTTAGCTCAAGATCTTTCTAGCAGGCTTGCATCTCAGGCGTACCTAGATGTCAAGCTACAAAGAAACTTACTCTATGATTCTGTCAGTGTCTTGAAAGGAAATCCTCAGATAGATCTTGCTTACAGCAGATCATGAGGAACCAAGGCATCTCATGGAAAGATCTGAGTTAATCAGTGTTCTGGATGTCGCATTGATGATGCTACTCCCTGTGGATGTGCATTATGAGCCCTACTGTCACCTACCACAATTAAAAATTGTGGTTAGATTATGCAATCAGTAAGGTACATCTGACTAATGGCCATTCCTTGATGAGGTTCAAATTTGATGGTAATTCTTAGGATCCTATCAGCTGGGCAACAGAGTAATTTTCTCTTCTGATTACTTTCAGCAAATCTACCCAGTTATTGTACAGTTTCTTTATGTTACGTATCAGTCTAATCATTACTAATTCCCCATAACGGACTCCCATACCTTCTTAAGAGTTGGTGTTCCATTAATGCTTTTCCCCAAAGAAATTTAAAATTAAATCCTTGAAATAATTACCAGTTATGAGGATGTTATGGATAATATGAAAGGAAATTTTAATAAAAATATAGACACTAACTTGTGGTATCTTTTGCAACCCAGTTTTATGCTAAAAAATCATATCCGTACTGTAAAAATACTTTTATGGCCTCTAAAAAAAATTTGTGTGTTAGTCTTCCATGTGTTCTGTTCCTATGTTCACCAAAAATCACCTCTATGACAGTACATAGTATCCCCTTACACTTAAAACAGTAAAGAGTGTTCCTTTCCTATGTTTGGAAGTTAGGCCAAAGTAAAATATCAGACTAACCTAATACACATAGTTTTGGCTTACATTTCCTTTTACTTCTTATCCTTTGTCCTGACCTATTTCTGGTCTTTCTTGCAATAAAGTTTGAGTTATCTGTGAAGCTACACTTATCTAGGTATCAAGATACAAACAGAAGATATTTATACCCTTTACCAAAGACTCAAAAGGGACAGTTAGACCAGAGGGGGAAGCACCTTAAGAAGCCTACTGTGTCTCCACTGGATTTTGTACTAATGTGACCTGCATTTCTGAAACGATTTGAACAGGAGTGTAAGTACCTGTATTCTGTATGTAACTATCTCGAGCAAAACAATGATAGTCAATATTTTAATAACATTTCAGCTGCAAAAAAAGGAATCCAGAAAATGTCAAAAGCCCTATTTAAGAGAAGCTCTGAAAACATTTGAAACTATTTCTTTTTGACAGCATCAACATCATAATACATTAATTCTCCTGTATGTAGATTCCATGTGTGATTTGAACTATCTTCTAGGAAGGTCATATCAGAAACCAGGCCTTACCTATTTCACCTCAAAGCACTGTGTAAACTTATCAGAAAAGAAATCAACACAAGAAGTATGTGCATAGCTTAACGACAGCATTCCCATTACAGTGAGGAATGCTGTAATGTCAGCTCTTGTGTCCTTCCTGCTCCAAATCTGTCAATCAGAGATGTCTGGTTCATCCTATAAATTGGGACAGAACTCAACTGCTCTGTGTTTTTGAAACACAGAGTATGATATTACCCAGATCTTCGAGGGTCCTATTTTAAAGCAAATGAACTATAAAGGAAAAAAAATTACTGAAAAACTGAAGACAATGCTTTTTTTAAAACATTCTATTACAACTCCTAGAAAAAAAAAAAGATAAAACTCATTTTAAGATGAACTAGAACAACTTCAAACAACCTAAATTTAGGAAGCACCAATTTTTAAAAAAATGTTATTCGTTTGACTTTCTGAGGCAGTGAGATTCTAATAAGGGTAATCTAGACTTTACACTGTGTATTAATATACAAGGAAATTTTAATAAAAATATAGATACTAACTTGTGGTATCTTTTGCAACCCAGTTTTATGCTAAAAAATCTTATCTGTACTGTAAAAATACTCTTATGTCCTCTAAAAAAAATTTATTTAAAAAAATCACCTCTATGACAGTACATAGTATCCCCTTACACTTAAAATAGTAAAGAGTGTACACTTAGAATAGTAAAGAGATTCTACATACGATAGTGCACAATTTAGTTGAAAACCAGAGTACTTTCCTTTGATGTCCAACAACTAAATAATATATGCTGTTCTACTCGTGTACAATTTCACAGACTGCAGTCTAATTTATCATTACTCTATCACACGCAGCACACAGGAGAAAAACCACTTCTCACCAAAATAGATTACTGAGAATAAATTGCACATCCAAAGAAAGAAAGAAAAAAAAAAAAAACAAAACCCCATACCATTCTCATAAATACACATAGTTAGATTATGAGGCCCAGAAATACTAAAACATCTGACCAATGCCACACAGGAAGTCTATGGCAAACCTGAGACACTAACACAGATATGCCAAATCCCAGTTTGGTACTCTATCATGTAAAAATATCCTATCTCTAAGCTTATAACTGAAGATCTTGAGAAAAGTAGTTTAAGAGTAAGAGAAAATGCAAAAAAATTATATGTTTCTCAGCCTGTATGGTACTTTAGATATGGCTTAACCTGGTTTGCTTGAGTATTTGAGTTCTTTTAAAACACTTGCTTCAGGAAGACACTATTTTCACTGTAAGTAATCACGATTGCTACCTGTTCAAGAATGGGTTTTATTAAATAACTCTAAGTATGTGGGGCAAAAGAAACAAACAAAAATCATACATTACTCAGCCTGTCTAGATTGATACTGCTAGCTCTCTGGTTAAACAGCCAGGCAGAAAGAACTGCTCATACTTGTTAAACAGCGGGAAGAAGAGCAGAATGCTAGCTTCTGCCAAGTATTTTTAAGTGTTATGAATTTACATCAGCTCAGAAGTATATGCTTTTGAAAACTGAATTTTAAAGTGGGTTAGATATTTCTTCTGTTCCTTAAAGAGCTTTTTCTCCATAAAATAAAAAAGGAAAAAAAGATGTCGCAGTGTGACAATTAAAATATAACAGACTTTTATAATCTAGTATGCATGGCACTTACATCTTCATGATGAAAGCTGCAAACTGCTGTTTGCTTATGCTTACAATTTTATTAAGAGACAATGACTTATAGGTCTTGTCTGTGAGCAACACCAGTTCTGATAATTCTGACACAGAAACATTACCTAGATGAAATGCCAGATATTGAGATGTTCCTCGTTTCTCTTCCATTTTATCTTGAAAATGAAGTCCTTTTTACCTTGCTCCACCACAACAACAATAAAAAGAATGGAAGCGTTTATCTATTGCCTACATTACAATTCCTTCTGCAATCAATATCAAAGATTCAGCATGTCAGTCATGCGAAGAGATCCTGCTATTTTGAAAATGGCAGTATTTAAAAGTATACTTATATAAACATACATATGTGTGTTTGTTTTAAACCTGGCTTCTAGCTGGAATCTTTGCTGTCAACATTAAAAAGCAAGACACTGGCACAACAGTGTTTTTTTTTAAAAAAAATGTTATTGTTTTGACTACTACATGAAGTCCTTCTATGTGAAAAAAAAAGTAATTTTCTAGGTAAGTATGGAGAATATAATTCCCAAAGAAAAGCACTCTTGTATAGCTGAGATCTCCTATATTTAGTATTTTAGTTTCAATTATTACAAGTGCAGTTCTTATTAGAAAAAAAAGGCAGTCACACATAAGAGGAACCTTCTATGTTTTTAATAGTGTGAATAGCCCCAAGCCTCAGCTCACTTTCCTGGGAAAAATGAGATGGCAGGCAGCAATCCTTTCCACACGTTGCTTATATCACAGAGCGCGAGAACAGCGAGGCCAGCTGTTTTGCTCAGGAATGAATCAATACCAGCAGAAGGGTCAGACTAATGTATTGAGGAGATATTTATTGTATTTATTTATCTACTCCCAAGCAGCCAAACCATAGACAAGTTGGGGAATCACAGAAAATGGTCCGTGAGGCTGATATTATCACCAAAAGACAATTAAAAGCCAAGGCAGGAGCTCAGGTAACATTGCTGACTGTGGAAGGTACCTTCGGCTGTGCCCTCCTCCCTCCCCTAACAACACCTACCCAGTCTCAAGGAGCTTCCATCTGTTTCTTTTTCAGATGATCTAGTTTCTAAGTCACAGCAGATAAGGTTGGCACTAAAGTTACATAAGAGTAGATTTTTTTTTCTTAAATTGCTTATTTGTTATTTTTTAATTAATATGGTCGGGGAACACAAACTTTGACCTGTTATGTTTCTATTTGTAATATTTTAATGTAATTATTTAATGTCCTGAGGCCAACAACAGGTAAGGTTGTGTGAAAACACAGCAACACTCACAAAAAAGTACAGAACCTGGGTTGTGATTTTATATGTTTAAAGCCCAACAAAAAAATGAAGTAATCATTTCAGTAGCATTTTGACAACAGGAGATTATATATTTTATTCTCATTTTATAAAATGATGGCATCCCTAATCCTACAAGGTGATAGAGATAGCAACCCCAGATGCTGGCTTGTTTGTAATGTTAAAAGTTTATTAACTTCTGTTTCCACAGCTCCACAGTAAACAGGCACGGTACTGTTTGCCAGATAATCTCCCTGCAGAAGCCGGTTGCTGTAGCAATGTGTTAGAACAGCTGGGATGCCAAAGTGACCACAATGCATGTGCACACAACACAAAACAGTTCCAGCGGAACCAAGTTGAAATGACAGAACAAATCCATCTGCTGCACGGAGCATTTCTGCAGTTATAAGACTGTTCAGGTAGTTAAATCAACTGAGGAGTCCCTTTGTACAAGGCAAGAACATCAGAAGACCTTATATAAATGAGAATCAGCATAAGTGCAGTCTATTAATTTCTGTCAGGTTTTTTCCCCTACTGCAAAATGTAGCTAGAGACTACCTAAACAGGGGCTTATCATCCTGAGGACTTGTTTTCAAGCCAGCTGGCACCTAGATGCTCCTTGCAGCCAGTTCTTAAAGTGACCTTGACTGAGTCATATTTATGGCATACTTCCAATGCTAAGTTTGAACGTTTCGATATTGACTACAACTATTTTCTGTTAATAATGAAGTACCAGGTTAATTTGTACATTAATACAATAATCACAGAAAAAGTGCTGGTAACTGTGATCAGTGTAATTTACGTGATAAATAAAAAACATATTCTTCCTCTATTAGCCATATAGTTACAAACCCATACGTAAGCATTTCTAAAAGTTGGTAAACTTAGATATAAAAGGCTATGCAAAACAGTGCCTTCTTAAAACTTCTGGCAGCAATCTTGGCTATGGAAATTGCACAACCCCACTTCTCTGTCTCTTCTTCAGTTTGCACATGCAGGAGTTTTCAAGGTATTTTTCTTATTGGAATTACTGCAATCCATCCCATGGATCATGACATTAAAGAAATATGCTTATATATTCATGCATATGCATGCATACATACTTTTGGAATCACATTCTCTGTGTGCTTATTTAACACCCATGGAATATTATTCATACATATAAGAGGGATGGAAACACACATACACAGTACTGTGAGCATACAACACAATAATAGGATTAAGACTAGAGTTAATACTCGTAGACTTCTAAGAAACATGCAAAATTTATTAAAATAAACAGAACTAGAATATTTATAATGACTGCATATGTAAGAATGGGCATATGACCAAATACATTTATCCAGAGTAGAATAAAACTTTAGACATATTTTGCTATTAAAACGGAGAGAGGAAAACCATATTCATATTCAAGAGAGCAGATATACCAGGATGCACCTAACATGCATGTTTTCTATATATGTATTAATTAGACACTAGAGTGTTTCAGGTTGGACAGGATCTATGAGGGTCATCTTGTCCAACTACCCTGCTCACGCAGGGCCATCTGGAACCAGCTGCCCAGAAGCAAATCCAGATAACTTTTGAATATCTCCAAGGATGGAGACCCCCCAGCCTCCCTGCACAGCCTGTGCCAGTTCTCGGTCACTCTCACGAGCGAAAAAGTGTTTCCTGATGTTAAGAGGGAACCCCCTGTGTTTCAGGTTGTGCCCATTATTATGATACTGTTACCTGGCACCACTGAAAAGAGCCTGGCTAGGTCCTGTTTGCACACTTCAGGTACTTACATGCATTGATAAGATTCCGCCCCGAGCCTTCTTGGCTCTCTTAGCCTTTCAATATGGGAGAGATCCTCCAGTCCCTTCATCATCCTGGTCACCCTTCCTTGGACACTCGCCTGTACGTTCACGTCTCTCTTGTAACTGAGAACCCCAGAACTGGTCCCAGTACTCCAGGTGTAGCCTCACCAGTGATGAGTAGTTGGGAACCACCCCCTCCCTTGACTTGCTGTCAATAATTTGTCTAAGCTGGTAGAGGACACCATTAGCCTTCATTGTGGCTAAAGTACATTGCTAGCTCATGGTCAACTTGGTGTACATGAGGACACCAGGTCCTTTTCTACAAAGCTGCTTTCTAGATAGTACCTGTTCCAATTTCCATAATTGTTCAAAGATTACTGAAGAGTGGCCTCACAGTGAAAACAAATACCTCCCCCAGCACTCATGGTTGCATCCCATCAGGGCCCATGGGTTTATGTATGTCCAGCATGGTTAAGTATTCTCTAACCAGATCCTCTTCTACCAATGGCAGTAGCTGTAGTAAATCAGTTACACAGAGATAATTAGTAGATATATACGTAATTAGTACCTTTGTACAGATCAGAGACGAAATCGCAGGTTACAGAAGTTATCTAAATTTAAAACAAAACCAACACCACAGAGTTTTAATCCGAAAACTCAGTCCCAATATACTGCTGCTATCCTGTTCTTTAAGACACTTCCTTCCAGGCAGCAGAACAGACTTTAATCTTTTCTGCATGGAATTCAGTAGCAAGGTCCTTTATTGCTCAGAAAATTTTTCTGTATTTTTAATCAGTAGATTCATTTTATGTAACAAAGCACAATCTGGACTTTTAATCAAGCTGATTTAAGTCTCCACTTCTAATTATAACCAGATAAACAATCATAACTAGTGGAAGTTAAAGGAGGTATAAAAGATTGCCTAATTTGACTAATTTTCTTGCTAAAATGAAAATAGTATCTTTTCCAGCTTATCTTGCATTGTACCAGCATCAACATTTGTACATTCAGTAAAGATTTTCATGTCAATATTTTACTAATATTAAAATCCTGCTTAATTGTAACAGCACAGATAAGTTTTCCCCTGAACTGTATTACCAAAAATGCTTCTCAAACATCACTACCAAATGGTTTGTTCAACTCCCTACAGAAAGGGCACTGCTCATTGAGAAACAGTGTCAGATCTTTGCTGTCAAAATTATGCACAGGGGACACATTTTACCATCTCTTAATGTTTCTAAACCTTTTGAAACACTTCTGTGGTATCATAAAGATTTCCCTTGATACCCTGTAAACAAAAGGTCAGATCTGCATTTACCCAGGTTCCACAGTTATGGTAGATTTATCACTGAAATATCTGAAAATATGGCATGAGCAAGCAAGATGAGCACAATATTTAATTTAAAGCAGCTGAGGCCTCCAGCTCTTATTTTGTCTTTTTTGGTGGTTTTTTTTTTCCCCCTTCTTATCAGAACTGAAAATAAGGCTCTACAGAACATTTTGCTTTGCTTTCTAGCTCATCTACACCATTCAATTAAACACTTAGAGAAAAAAAACCCTATTCCTGTAAGGAAGCACCACGAAGAAATTTTGATTCTTTTGCTGGGTTTGGCTGATCAGCAGTCTAGAAGTAAAATAGTCACGTGAAGATACATTTTTGACACAGAAATTAGTTCTGAATATCAAAAGAGTTTAAAAAGTTTAAACATCATAAGCCTGAAGAAGCTTTACATATTAGTGTACAGTTCTTCTAAATCAAATAGCAAAGAAAAAATATTTGTCCTTTTCCATTTGTTTATTTTGGGCATTTGACAGAACTTTCTGTGCAGTTTGTTTTCTCTCCAGTGTCAGTTCTCTCCTCTGTCTCTACTGGCAGCCAGCACCAGGAACAAGCGAAGCACCAGAAGCTATTTTTAAGTTTTTCCTTCCATCTCTCTCCCCACTTCCCTTAATTGGCTAGGTTCAGGTTCATGTTTTCCCTTTAAGCTAGAAACTGCTTGAGCTCTTAGTGTTAGACTTTAGTAACAGATGGTACACTTCCCTCTGAGTTAATTCTGAACCAGTATTTCAGGGTTGAGATCGCTAGAGGTGTTATCTTTCAGCAGAGATCCTGATTTTATAATCGTCACCAATCCAAAGCCTCCTTTTAAGAAAAAGTTGTTAAACTCTGCTCTGGTATTATTCTGTGCTAATTGGCTGCTTCAATCCATCTAAGAAAAAAGATGCTACTGGAGTGTTGAAGATGCAACAGTGAAATAGGGTATTAAATGGAGTTACTCACTATTTGCTATTGAGTAAAATATCCTCTCTCAAACAATACCCCAAGTTTCTGCAAGTTCTTGCCAATGAAGAACTCATGAAACAGCTTTCCTCAAGAGGTAAAAGTAATAAAATGAAATTGAAATAAATAAAAAAGCATTCATCAAGTCAAAGCTGGAGAGAAAGTAAAGACAATTTGATAAAATTGAAAGGAGACTAGGAGACAGTTTTTGGCCAAAAACAATGATAAAAATAGAGGAGTGTGAGTAATCCATGGATGCCTGAAAGGATGGGTAAAATAGTGAAAGAAAGCAAGCTGCAATGGGAAGGGCAGAGAACACAAAATCACTTAGTCAGGAAAATGCCACTAGACCAAACTGAAATCAAGAGCTGATGTTAGAAAATTCAATAAACTCTATAAAGATGCTGGGAATTTGGCAGATAGGCACAATAAATACATGTTTTTAATTTAATGTATTCTTACAATAATTTCAATATTAGCACCATGGTTCATGCATCTATTAAAAATACAGAAATAAAGGCAAAATGAAAGGAAATGAGCTTGGCTTTCAGTAATCTTGATTCCTTGCATGAAGAACAGAATTCAATTGAAATGTTTCCTGGGGCAGAGAAAGATTAAAAGAAAATTAATGGTACTCTACGGGCACAAATAATGTTTCATAGGGTTTGTCATTGTGGTTATCATAGCTAAAGGCTAAATAAAATATTAAATTTGAGTGAAAGTTCAAATCATATGGATATGCAGCTGATCCTACTTCTTGTTGCCTAAACAAATTCCATTGCACCAATGAGTAAAGAGCTGAAACTTTAATGAGTCCTACTGTTTTGACCTCTGACCAAAATCTTTATATTTAGATATAAAAAGGTTAGATAACCTGTTTGAGGTTTTTTCTGCCCCCCAACAGATGCTTAGGTTGCTTAATTTGCACAGATCTTTTAAACGGCAACCTCTGAATTCTTCCAAAGGCAATCACATTTGCCCTTCAGCTACTGTCTTTTGAGGTATCGACCTTTGTCCTTATTTATGCCCTATATTTCAAACTAGCACAGCATTATGCAGAATTTATTTTGTAAGAAACCCTTAAATTTGTTTGCAAGTGGGACACTTCTATACAGTAATTTAAAATCAAAATTCAACTACTTATTCCTATTAATTAGATTTGTGGAACAACTGGGAACTATTAAAACATGTATGACATGATGAATAACCTTTGTGCTAAACATTATTCTCTTGTCTCCTGTCTCCTTTCAACCAAAAATTCACCAAGTCATCACTACTCACTTCAGCAGGAGTTGTCGTTCTCTTCATCCCTCCCCACTATTCGTTTTTTCTGTAATTCATCTACAAATTAAGATTCTGCCTTTCATCTGCACAACATACAATTCAGGACAAAGTCCCATTAAAATACACAGAAGAAGAAAATAAATATATTGTTTCTTTTAGTTAGTGGGGACCTGATTGCTAACTTGTCTTCTGCCTGGCAGGGCCTGATATTTTCTAAGAGGAATAACACCTTTGTATTCATTACCAATTCGTGATCTAATGGGTTTAAACAACTACCTTCATATTCTTAGTATAAAAATGTATAAAAGTTTAAAGTCATAGAATCATAGAATCTTCCAGTTGGAAAAGACCTTTGAGATCATTAAGTCCAACTGCACCCATCCTCTGCTAAACCATATCCCTCAAAAACTCATCTACCCATTTTTTAAACACCTCCAGGGATGGTGATTCAACCATCTCCCTGGGCAGCTGTTCCAGGACTTGAACACTCTTTCGGTAAAGGGATTCTTCCTAATATCCAGTCTGAACGTCCCCTGGCACAACTTATGGTCATTTCTCCTTGTCCTATCAGCTGTCACTTGACAGAAGAAATCAACACTCGCTCTGCCACAGCACCCTATCAGACAGCTGTAGACAGTGATGAGGTCTCCCCTCAGCCTCCTCTTCTTCACGCTAAATAAACCCAATTCCCTCAGCCATTCCCTGTAGGACTTGTTCTCCAACCCCTTCACCAGCCTCGTTGCCCTTCTCTGGACACGCTCCAGCACCTCAATGTCCTTCTTGAACTGAGGAGCCCAGAACTGAACACAGTACTCCAGGTGTGGCCTCACCAGTGCCGAGTACAGGGGCACAATCAGCTCCCTTGTCCCACTGGCCACACTGTTTCTGATACAGGCCAAGATGCCATTGACCGCCTTGGCCACCTGGGCAGACTGCTGGCGCGTATTCAGCCAGTTGTCAACCAAAACCCCCAGGTCCTTCTCCTCCAGGCAGCTTTCCAGCCACTCTTCCCCAAGCCTGTAACGCTGCATGGGGTTGTTGTGTCCCAAGTGCAGAACTTGGTGTTTGGTCTTGTTAAATCTCATCCCATTGATCTCAGCCCATTGATCCATTGAGGTCGAATCATTGTTAAAAACACAGACTATGAAACAACATTAAAGCTACTGTACAAAAGAAGGAGGGATTCAAATATGCTTCTTTTGCTCAGGTAGATGAGCTCTTGCACCCATTCTCATTGGACAATATAAGAAGCAAGGAAGGTGTTTATTTCGCATGAACGGCATGTTTTAACTGATGTAACATAGAGTTGCAACACCCTGAAACACGTATAAACTCCTGATCTTGGAGGACAAAATTAGGAATATACTGTCTGTGTGACAGCTGATTCCTATAGCAGAAGAGTGGGGCACACTGGCTGCAAGACAGCTATAATTCATATAGTAAGAAATTCTCCACTCAGGCAAACCAGGCCTACAGTGGCACGGCACTGTGAATGTCCTGCAAGCTAGACAGAACCTCAGAGCTGATGTTAACAGTGATGTTTCTCCAAAGATGTTTGCAAGACAAATAGACTAATGGTTTATTAAATCAGCATGTATAGTTAATACTTGCTTCTAAAATTACTGCCACAGCCTGTAATTCATTCTGACCATTTTACATTTAAAATGCAAAAATCTTGGGGGAATAAATAAATACCAGAAAATGTGCAGCACAAATTACTTCAAACTCTTTTCCCCTAATTCAGTTCAGCTTTGATCTCCCTGCTTATTCCTCTATTTTATTTCCGAGTTATGTACAAATTGAGTAACTATATACTCCAAACTCAGAACTGCATTTGTTGCGCACCAGACACAACACCCAGTTCTGTTCTCTAGAAGTACTCAAGGGCCAACACACCGTATGGCATCTTAAAATCAAAGGGTTTTCATTGCTTTCCTGTATACCCTGTCGCAGCATTGCCCAATAAGGTTGTGATCCTTTTCAGAAGATCACCCTAGAAGCCAGTTCTTTGTTGAGGTTTTAAATTGTTACTTATTGTATCACACTAAAAATATCACACTATGTGAAATGTATTATACACTAGATGCCTGTGCTCATGCCCTGGCATTTGTTTGTTGAACCGAGATCTCTAGATACATTCTTACTACCATTTATTTTGGAAACAGTAGCAAGGTAAAAAATACACACCTTAATTCACCATTCGGGATTAAACAGAGTACGGAGCGTTTGTGTTTATCTCTGGCTTCCTTTGAAGACATATGGGCCAACTCCTACTGCCCTGCACACAGCTACCAGATAATCAGAAGGACTGCATAAGATCCTCATCTTGGACAGGAATTTTCTTTTGCAAAACTACATGTTTTCATTCAAGCAGCCTTTAACCGGGGAAGTTCTGACCTCTCTTCTACACTGAGAGTCTGGTTTAGGGTTAGGGTTGACAGTGTCTGGGCTATTGTAATCAATACAATGCAATACACTCAATAGGAAGTGAGATTTCTGTAATTATGAGTGATTTATACTGTCCACTGAACTATGTATGATGCAGTAAGCAGTAACATTAGACCTCAAATCTCTTTTCTTAAAAGCAGCAGGGTGTGCATCTACAGTGCTTATCATGGACTGTAACAGCCTGTTTTAAAATAATGTTGTTCATTTTCAGAAGCGGAAATACAGGAATAGAGCAATGCAGGTGCACAGACATTATCAGCCAAGATGACTTCATTCTGGTGGAAAATATCTCACAAACCTATAAAATTAAAAAATATTCTTTGTGTAAGTGTATAATACTCATACACTTTAAAAACAGGTCTATTTATTTCAATGACAGATAATCACAGCATTGTGGAAACACATTAGCATAGAATATTTTATATAATTTTTCCTTGCATACCAAGGAGATTTAAGAATTAGCACGGCTTCACACCCTCTCCATCAAGATCTTAAAAGTAGATTTCTCCTTTTGGATATTGGAGTGCTTACCAGTCAGCTTTTGTCAGATAACCAACACAAAGCCTAAAAGGAAAACCTTTTCAGCTCCCAGTGGCAGCTCTCAAAGCTAAGTCTTATCTCCGTATGTAGAACTTCTACATCCAAATCCATTAGAAAGAGTTTTGAATATTTAAGCAGAACAGAAGACCAACAGGATGACACACAGTGCTTAAAGGCAATTTTGGCCTCAGTAGTATGTTCAACAACCTTATTCACCCTATATGTAGTGCTGGCCCAATCCTAAATGGCTCCAGTCCCAGAATGAACTCCATCTCATTCAACTGGTGATTCCAGGACTTAAACAGAAAAATCCTTACTGTATTTAGAAAACACAAGAAAATCTATATTGAACTACAAAAACTGTTTCTCAAAGCTTGTACACTTTGAAACCAATCTGGACTTAAATTTAGTTACACTCAATAAGTTATTTCACCCTTTCAAAGTTT
The DNA here is from genome assembly GCA_033556795.1 of Tapera naevia. Lineage (NCBI taxonomy): Eukaryota > Metazoa > Chordata > Aves > Cuculiformes > Neomorphidae > Tapera > Tapera naevia. The sequence continues at coordinate 9,582,246 of JAUMJJ010000034.1, read as the reverse complement.
TCACAAAGAAAATGAGATCTACAGAGTGCTAATAACTAGAGTAAAGCAAGGGTAAAGAGGCAATTGGAAAAAAGGGTAACATCCATTTTTAGAAAGGGTAGAAAGGATGACCCTGGGAACTACCAACCTGTCAGCCTCACCTCTGTGCCTGAGAAGATCACAGAACAGATGCTCTTGAAACCGTTGCTAAGGCACATGGAGGACGGGGAGGTGATTTGAGACAGGCAACACAGCTTCACCAAGGGCAAGTCCTGCATCAAGAACATACTGGCCTTCTATGACAGAGTGACTACATTCTCAACAGGTTCCACCAACAAGACAGCAGAAACAGAGAGGCTGAGCCTGAGCTCCAAGAACCCATAACCAAAAGTTAAGTTGTTAGAACATGCACCCAGAATGTGAGAAAGAAGCCTGATTTCCCTGTTCAGCCTCAGGAGATTCAATTCTCTCAGCAGGGTGCTCTAATTAGCAAACTGTCCCCTACTGTGAAGTTGGAAGGTTTAATGTCTACCACTGAAGCTCTATGACTTTTAAGAGAACATGAACACTGCAGCTGCACTGTGCAGAGAGACGAGTTCCTCCCCCTGCTCCAATGGCTGCTCAATACACTTGAAGTGCATTAGAACATAAACCAGACCTCTCGCTTCCTCTCCCAGGCATGTGTCTCAATGGCTATATTGTCAGAATCATAAAATAGGTCAGTTTGGAAGGGACTTCAACATCATCCCATCCAATTCCCCAGCAATAAGCAAGGACATCTTCAAGAAGATCAACTTGCTCACAGCTGCGTCCAGTCTGACCTTGAATGTTTCAAGGAATGGAGCATTTACAATCTCGCTGGGCAACCTATGCCAGTGTTTCACCACCTTTACAGTAAAAAATGTCAACCTTATATCTAGGCTGAAATTCCACAGACTCTCCTTACTGGTCAATTAAGACTTTAAAATGCTATGAAAAATACAATAGCTTTAACAGAGAGACTTGGCTGGAAACATCATAGACATCCAATAGGCTAGAGGGTAGGTCACCTACTGGGAGGTAAAGGACAGGCAGTCTCACCTCCTCAAGCAGAAAGGTGCACAGATACTCAGTTTCTTGAATCCTGGGAGACAGCTCTGATTTCTGGAAGAGTTGCAGCAGACTGTAAAAAAGGGGGTTACAATCCAATTTACATGCTGCAAGAATAACCACTGCAGCGATTGTTGTAAGAGAGATGGGAAAACACTACCTAATTTGCAGAGCATGAAGAAGAACAAGAATGTGATAAGTACCAGGCACCTCAGAACTGCATCCCACAATATCTAATTTCAAAAATTTATGTCCCCCTCAAGGAAATAACAACAGCTAAAGAGGTTTTTGAGGACAAATCTTGCACTCAGATGTCCAAAGAAACTTTCAAAGATCTTGTGCCTTTTGTGGATATCCCTTCCAGGCTCCGAGGTCTCACATGAGAGTTTACACTGTCTGTCTATCAGCTACTGTTGACACAGCAATAGACAATCTAAGCTGTTAAACAATTGGTATCTATGGATATGAACCCCTGAATTTTTCAGTTAAGAGTTATTAGCCAATGATATGAGTGCGCTGAGCTCTTCTGATGGAAGATAAAAGGAGACTGATGAATAAACAAGTATTAACAACTAGCATACCTTTTAAGTAATAAGCAAATGCCTTGTATATGGTAATGAAAACTTTTAAACAACATCCCATGTACTAATACTTTTTCTCTGCATTTCCTTTTTTGCGTTATGCTGTTTCTCCTTCTATGCTATGATATGGCACATCAATATTGAAACTTGTACTTTGACCTCTAAAGTGCCACCTTCAAACTTAATTCCATTAATTGTTATTCGACACTGTGGGAATAATCCTGGCTTGTAAAAGAGGCCAAGTGAATCCCCAAGGTTTAGTGTTCTGTTTCTTTCCTATACCTAGTCACTAACTGTGAGACCATTTGGCAGCAGCAGTCTTTAAGTCTTCTAATAACTAGTTCTTGCTAAGATAGGTGGAGATTGTAGGAAGAATATAATACGGAAGACTATAAACAAAAAAACTCGAACAACCTAACAACTAACACTTCTGCAACGTGTCCTACTTGGAAAGAGTTGAAGAAAACTTTGTCAACTAAGTTTGTACCTCTATACACCCTTATATTACAATCAAGAGTGCTGTACTTGAGAAAGAAAAACTTTTTGGAACTGGGATGTGTACAAAAGAAAAGAAAAAACAATCTCAGCAATTGAAATTTGCAATAAACAAAAAAGGATTGCAGGAAGGCATAATTTTCTCTTTATTCTGTACAGCTCCACAGTAGTATTTTCACAGATCACTTTGAAGAAATATTAACATAAAGAAATATAATTTAAAAATATATATAAAAAATGTTACTTGCTTAAAAAAAAAAGAGCTGTAAGACTTTCTCATAATCAGATCTGTGGGGTTTTTGTTTGCTTTTCTGGGCTTTTTTATTCTCAGTACTCATTTATGTTCAAGAAGAAACATGGCTTTTCTGAAAAAAGAACTTCCCTGATGGCACTGCTGGAGGCAAGATCTTGTACCTGTATCTTAGTCTTCTAGATCTGAAGAAAGTGGTCTTTAATGACACAGCCACTGAACTGAGTATATCTCAATGTCAAGCAAAAAAAGGAGAGGACTGGAGATGACAAGAACAGACAATCCACTAGGTGACCTTCACGTCTTAGAAATCACCTGTGGGAGGAGGGAGTAGTGACTAGACTCTGTCACCCACCCACCAAGAGACTGCAGATAGGATAAAAGGTCTTTAAAAGCTACAGATTGGCCTATAAATTATGCCAGAAACAGGGGGTATGTTCTTGAGAATCAACACTTCCCTTGCTTGCCTGCTAACATTGATTTCAACTGTAGAGCTGGATCCAGCATCATGCTAAGCATAAAAGACTCTTGGAAGATATTCCTCTCCCATACAATTGACACTCAGCATGTTGACAGCTTCAGCTTCCTTCCACCCTTGGATATACCCAGTAAATTACCTTTTTCTAAAATTTTTATTTTTAAGTAAGCAATTCCAATCCAATTCCTTTCTCTGCTCTCACCACAGTTTTTACTTCCCTTTCCATCTCCAGAAATTGTAAGCAACAGTGTATCTATAAAGTTAGATACTAGTTACTCCTTTTTGCCTTTTTCTTTGATTTTGTTAATATTTGCCTTTTAAAACTATTCTTAAATTATCTGCTTGTAAAAAATCCAAGACAGTCAGACAGAATTGTTTTGATGTATCACCAAGTTGGAAAATGATATCTGGGGATTCTCACAGCAAACACCTGTCCTAATTTTTCTGTTTTATGTGGAGGATAATGGAAAAGGGGAAAGATAAACGGTCAAAAGTGACTCTTCCCTGCTGTTTCTCAAGTGGAAATCAGTGCTTTGATGCCTCAGCTTCTGATTTGCATCCCTGCTCCCCCATCCCACTGATATATCAAAATGCAGAAAACACCCCGCAGCTGAAAGTGGACTTACTGGTTCCTGCTGCTGCTGTTTACTGAACAGAGAAACTGTTTCTGTGGGCAAGTGCATTTCCCATCATCGCTCAGCTTTCCTACCTGTGTTTGTACAGCATCAAAATTCACCAAATACACAAAATCTCAGGTGAATTCTACAATATACTCAATTCAGCATATCAGGACAAGAAATCCAAGTTTTCCAATGACCTTTTCTGCAATAGGGAGAACAACATTTTTTTTTCTAAAAAAGCAGGTTTTACATATTCCACTAATTTATTATTCCAGCTCAAGTACAAGACTTAAGGGTTTTTCCAATGCTAACAATACTCCCAAATACCTGTAACTTCACTATTATTATTTAAAGCTATTCATAAGTAAAAAACAATCACACTCATAACGAAAGCCCCCAAAATCCCTTCATCTGTTGTGACCATCAAGGTACAGGAATGAACTTAGAAAATAAATACAGGATCCTAATGCTACTATGACATTGCTATAATTATGTTATGATCTTCTTCTTGTACTTAATACAACAAATTTCAAGTCTTTGGAGGAAAACAATGCACCTGTAAAAGAAAACCCCAGCACTCCTTTGATATTAAAAAAACTGAATTTCTTTTAAATTACATAAATAATAAAAAATAAATCAGTTCATGCCTGGGGTGGGGTCAGGAGAGGCAGAAAAGAAAGAGAAACACTCAAAAAATAATGATGCTGGGATAGGAAAGTTCTTAATTATAAAGTGTTGGCTGCTGCAATATCAACAGATGGCAATCTACCCAATACAAACTCATCCTGCTTAAGTCCATTACTTCTATCTCCTTACGCTCCCAATTATTTGCTGTTCTACATAGAGTCAGATACTTTGCAGACCAGGAAATGTCTTTTAGAAGTACATAAAAAGTAATTTAGGATTAAAAATTTGAATTTTAATTTATGTTTAGGTAAGTTTAGGTAATGAAAATATTCCAATTTGATATCTGGAGCTGTGAAAGGCTCACTATATAAGAAGTCAGAGAATAGTTTCGAACTGCTGATTTGGGCTGGCTCAATTCAGGACACCATTTATTGTCAATGTTTTGTAAAATTAGCTGGAAGTATCTGGGAAATCACCAGCAACCCTACAGAAGACTCCAATTCTGTTTATATACCTACAGAGCTACAAAGCAACAGTTTAGAGTTTTGCTATATTGTATAAAAACAGGAGGATATCAGTGATTCAAGAATGCAGCTGGCCTTAAGAGGGAAAAAACATTAAAAAATTTTGCATTGAAAATTGTTCTTCCTAAAACAGGTGAATATGTTTTTTGCTTTAATAACCACAAAATCAGGAGAGCACTCAGAAATACTTAGGATAACATTTTACATGCTTTCCACAGTGTGCATCACGGTTTAATGTGTGCAATGTACTTACACACAAACACTCCCACATACCTGTGCATATATGAAACCAGGCAGTATTTTTTGCAGCTTTGGTCAACTTTAAACACAAGTTTTAAAAGTGACATTCAATCTAACAACAAAATATTTACACACAGCTGAAGTGATTATCATCTACAAAATAATTAGCTTTCTAACTTAATTTCAGGAAAATCTGTCCTGGAATACTTTCAATATAGGCCAAGTATAGTGGAGGAGAATTTTGCCTGTTTGAAACAGTTGGTCAAATCTTTCCCATAAAATGCCTGAATTATCATAATTATGTAACTTAACCCTTCCCATTTATTTCATAGCAGCTAATAGCCAACTATATTATTAAACGTCCTATGGGTGATATAATAAAAATCAATGCATGTTATTAAATTACTATCTAATTAGAATTATTTACTGTATTTAACTACCAAACTGTATGACAGCAGAGTGGTGATTTTAATGAATGTACTAACAATTTTATTAATCACATGGTAATTATTACAATAAATTTTAATAAAATGGCATTAAGGGATCACAATTCTCATCAGCATTCTTTATTAGAATTCTTGTCAGATAATTATCAACAATCAACAGCAGATACTCTCTGTGAATTGCTCATGATGGAAATATATTAAGAGTCCATGAAAATCAGAATACAGACACAACATGAGTGCATCATCGGCTCTCTTCAGAAGTTTCTGAGGAGGAGAAAGCTGCAGGTGTGAACACAGTGGCCATGAATGAGATGGCTCCTGATTCTCAGCCCTGGAAAAGCCAACAAGCTCATCAGAGCATGGACAAGTCTCCTGATAATTACACATTGCCATAGATACCCTGCCAGGCCTACAAGACTATGACCCCCAGTATAAGTCTCTAAAACAGCTTTATTTTTTCATGCTTCTTTATATCAGCACTGTTACAAAGCACAACAAAATAAGGTCATAGAAGTGGCTAGGTGAGCAACTCTTCAGGCCCATGTCAGCAAGAGAAAACAACAACCATAAATTATGACATGAAGTAACTTCTATTTTGACAGAAAATTGCTCATCTCCATGTGTTATTTATTACTTTCAGGTGAACAATACAACAGATCTGGCCACAGAGTTGTGATTTTATCTTGTTTCAGAGATGGCAGGCCCCAACAGAAAAACTTTAGCGCTTTTAAAAATGACTAGGATTACACAGATTGCTGCTACAGCTTCACAGAAAGCTTTCATACAAATGCAAACTATCCTATTTATGCAGCCATTTTCATAGTTTTGTTGTTTGCAAAGACAAATAAAATATTTCCCTGCTAAAGAATCTGATGGGCCATGGGCAAATTTTGTCAGCTTGATGGCTCTTGCTTAGTTGCAAGTGCTGAGACAGTTTGGTTCAGGTAGATTGTGCATTACACAGGAGGGAGCAGAAAAAAATCCCAAGAGTTATTTGAAAGGACAACATGAGCAGAGTCTGGCAGGTGTGTCACGTGGTCTTCCCAGCAATCACAAAGAAATACCTGCAGGTGTAATTTACACATTCAATTTTTTATCAGCATGTTTTGTCTCCCACACATCCCAGCCTCATAACCTAGCAATTAACTGAAATGAAAAAGCCAGTGACATGACACTTCATGGTGTAACAATTATGGGCTGGTACGTTTTGACCAAAGTTAATAAAGTCACAGCATCATGATCTAAACCAAATGAAAATGATGCTCCTTTTTAAAACACAGTAATCCAAGAACTTGAAGCACCCAGGAGAATATTTTTTTAAGCTGGAACCACACAGAAAACTTGCTGAGGCAGCCTGAATTGGTGTTTTAGAATTCCTCCAGTAGAAACAAAGAGTCTAGTTTGCATGCTAAAATCCAAGTCCAGGTTAGTAAACAACTCACAGTTTACTCATCTGAAAGTTAAAAGGCAAAAAGCCTTAAGGAAGTTTCATAATCACAAGTTTATCAACTAAAACCACAATTTTATGAGAAATACCTGTCTACGCATGCACAGTTTCCAGAAAAGGAAATAAAGCAACACCATTAAATAGATTGCAGAACTGTATTATGTAGTTTGAATAAAGTAGGCAATTTTAAAACAAGCCACTAATATATTAAGTTTATTTTCTAATAAGGTAGTGCAGTCTTTCCTCACTTACATTGATGAAAAATAAAATACAATATAGCTAGGAATATGCATACAAGACTGACATTGTACTATAATGAGTCATTCAATAATAGGTCATATATTAGTATTAATTTTGTGGTAAGCATTTAAAAAATAAATACCAATATATGAAATAGCTTCTCTATGTATAAAGCTTATTAAAAGACAATAAAATCTCAGCCTGTACATTTGCAGCAAAATTAGGGAGCAGAAAAAATGTTATTTACTTTTTCTAGGAAACACACAAACGCCGAATGAGGAAAATATTCACTTCTTACATACTTAAAATGTTGTATTAGACATATATTTCATGAACATAAGTTATTTTCACTTTAAGCACGTTCTAAGCTTCTAACATTTACTGAAACTCTTCATTTTCAGGAACTTAGTTGAATTTCTCTGTTGTTAGTGAGCAGATGCAACATACTTTTATTAAAAAAAAACATTATCAACCTGTGTTATATTTCCTCTGCACTGAAGCAAACTATCTAACCCTTAGCTACACAGCAGCTGGGATTTACTTTTCTAAACAGATTTTTTATGCTGGCAGCATCAGTTCTGCTTCATTTGTGATAGACCCACAGATTTTATTTTTTCTATGAAAACAAATGGAAATGGAACACCTGGTAGCTGTCATGTCAAAACAATGTATTGCAGCCCATGACACCTCCCATACCTAGGGACTTCTTGCTTAATGACATGAGAACTTGCAATTCTAGCCTTCTCCTCCTCCTGCAAGAGCTTTGCTGTAGTCTACTGCTCATAATTTTATTATAAATAGTAGGCCATTATTGCCCCACTATTAAATCATTCTGGATTTTCATCCAATAAAAAATGCAATAGAAAAAGTATTCTATCGAGTCAGATGCTTGCAACCCATGATAAAAGTTTGTCTCCTATACCTCTCAATTTTAGTGTTCATAAAGTTCACCAAAACTACTGAAGAACATATTCCTATCTATAACCTCTTGCCTGAAAAAAAAAATAATCTTTTTTAATGTTAAAACATACAGGACTTGTCCGGTCACATAACACAAGATAAATTCTTCAGAATTTAGGCTACCACAAATAAATGACACAAGTGTTTGACAGTATGCTTTATGTTATTTTTTTAATTTCTTGGAGTCTTAACTTTGGAATTTTACTCTTTATCTCTCTTTCTATTTTCTGTCCCCTCTCTCCCACAATTTTGCAAGAGTTGATCACAGGAATCAACAACAGCAACTGTCACTTTTCTAACATCTGCACTAGATCAGCTCTATTGTTTGCTAATAGCAGAAAGCTGCCATGCTTTAAATGACCTAGGTCTGAGGAAAATCTGAACTGAGAGGACAATACAGTTCACCTCTACAGAAAAACCTCCATATAAGAAATTAGAAAGCCAAATTAACAGCAACTGAAAGGCAACCTTCTTGGGCAGAGCAGTAACAATCAGCTTTCCAGTTCTAGTAGGATCTGTAAATTACCAAAAAACTAGGTGACCTTCCCAAGTTAATTTTTGAGGTATTCTGGGGAGCTCTGGACCCAGAAGTCATAAGAACAAATAAAACTGGACAGATATTACATGGACCTTAACAGTGGAAACTGTCAAGACAAGCTATAAACTGCTAAAAGATAAATTCTTTCACTGGGCTTTTAGAGATAATTGCAAACACATCTGAAATGTACTCTTCCATGATCCAAACGATTCAGCAGCTCCCTTATATGCAATTTAAAAGTAACCAATTTATATTCCTTTGTTCAGTACTAGAACAACACAATCTGTCTTTAATTTAAAGTCTGCAATGAAATCCCGAGTCCCATTAATGGTTGCTTCAGCCTTGAATTTGAATTCCTATTCCTCATCCTTTTTACATCCTCTCACTGATATTTTCCCCCACACGTAAAAGAAAACATCTTAAAACTTGTTTGCATAGTACAGTACAGCCACAGTACAGAGAAGAATCAGACCTCAAAAATCAGAAACATCATCTAACTTAATTCTTACACTGAGAGCAATCAGCACCTCAAGTCTTCTTCCCAGTGTGCAACCACTCCCACACTTGACCTTTGATGTTCCTTCCAATGTTCTTTCTTGCTCTGATGCTAATGCAATTAGAGTATCTAACAGAATAAAAGTTTCACCCATGCCTGGATCTCCAACTCCACCCTACCTCGCTTTTGATATGTAAGACTTGCTTAATGCAAAATGCATTAGACAAAACAGGGGAAACACTACTTCTCATGACTCATTGCTGAGTTCCTTGCTGAATGACGCAGAACAACCTTCTCTCTTTAGAACATTTCTGTCATCAACAGAAGCAGTATTCATTTACCTGACACTCTAGCAAACAAGTCAGACAATTTAACCTTCCTTATTATCCTTGGATTTCACTAGAACTGATTAAAAAGCCCTCTATGAATCCATAAGTGAACTACTGAATTTTACTACATAAACACTTAAAATTTTCTGCTCAGAAGATGGCAATTTCGAGGAATACTTGTGTATTCCTGATTCATCATGTGTGCTTGTAATATAGGTGGCTTTTGCCTCATAACCTTAGTGGGGTCAAATAACCTTACATAAAGCCTCTGTAAAATTCAATACCATCACCAACTTCATAAGAGAACTATAAACAGAAAGAGAGTTTGAATGGTATCTTGAGATCCCACAACCGATGCCTCTGCTATGCAACAATCCTTTTCTTAAGCAGTCATCCATTTCTATTGAAATACAAAATATTGAAATAATTAATTTGAGATCCGTTCATTGCAATTTTGCCCAGGAACTGTAGACAAAAGTAAAAAACTACGTAACATACTGCACGTCCCCACCAATGAGGGAGACTTCATTTAGTTAAGAGGAAAAAGGAGGCTTCTTAAAATTGACAACTGCATATGCGTATTGAAAAAGAATTCTAATAAACTTCTCTCTCTCTAATATACATACAGCAGACTGCTTTGACTAATATGTAAACGTTAATTTAGCATTCATCTGAATTGCTTCACACCAATGCTATTTATAAGTGGCAAAATTTCCTATGGGACAGTGGTGTGAGAGATGGAACTTGGTTATATTATTGGCAGCACTTTAATTCAACAGAAAAAAAAAGAGATAGGGTAAAAAAAATATATGGAGGGCAGCATTCTACACTAAAAATAGTCATGGTTCATGAATAGATTCATGACCTGACAAGAGATTTATCTACACTTATGAAGACTGAGTAACACAGATGGGATTACCCTCTTCCGCACAGCTAGACTCTGATAAAAAAAATCTTTTATTTTTTTATTTAAAATTATTTCTGACGTGCCACAATGATTATTTAGCTCGGCACAATGTAACTTATATTGAAAAAAAAAATCAGTTAAAAAAGATTAAGTCACACTATATGCAATCGCTCATAAGAAGTTTAAGACAATCAAAGCAAGTGTTGAAGTTATTCAAATTATAGCAACACAGCCTTTGTTTCACACATAGCAAAATATCTTTTTCACACTTTTTTTTAAAGCTCTCAGTATGTATCATGATCTCTAAGTAGTAATCTGACTCACTGCCAGCCTCATTAGTAATTATTAATAAAAGTTCCTTTCTTAAAGAATCTCGATTTCTCCATCAGATTAAATGAAATGTGTAGAACTTTCATTAGGCTTTCAGTACATGCTTATGAAAGACTATTTTGATTATAGGATGAGAACTAGAGAACATCACACGATGCATAGGCCAGAGATAAGAACCCTTTTCATCTGTCATTGATCTAGAATGAGTAATTTATTTCATTGCTCCCACTATTTACCCATCTGTAATGATGTTTTTTTCATATTCACAGATTTCCTTTTGCTTTGCATAATTTGGAAACACCTCTTAAAAGCTCTTTCCTCCCTCAGGCCTATAAAGAATGACAACGGATAGAATATCTTAAAAATACTGGGAAAAGTAATTTTTTGTCTTATACTTGAATAGAAAATTTAAAAGTTCAAATAAATGCATCAAATTATTTCGCCAGTTAAACAAATCCTCAAACTTTCCTTACTTAAGGCTAGGATTAGGAAAGGATTCATCAAGTCACTCAAACTAATAGCTTTTCTGAACTGTTGTATCTTGGCTACAAACTTCTGAGAACACACACCTCTTTTTTCACACCTTCTTTTACTTCTTAGACGTGTCAAGCAACAGTTCAATCCAATGACAAGCCATGGAATCTATCATGTTAACAGAGCATTATTTAATAAAATTATTTGGTTAATGAGATCATATCTATCATGCCTATGGATCTGAGGCTTCAGAACTCACACAGGGATAAATAAGATGAAAAAGTATGAAGTGGTTTGCAAAGAATAATGTTTACACAGCAGTTTATAGCTCCATCTTTAAGTAGAGCAAGTCTGACAAGTACTAGCCTGCAAAGGACTCCCTCTTCGAGACTGAGGTTTATTTTTATTTTATTCTTGAAGAATAAAAATAATGTTTGCTAGCTCATAACTAGTATGTGACAATTTGTTTTGAAACAGGTCTGAAATTAAATAATTGCCTAATTTACCACCTAAACTATAATTTTCAAATTTGAGTGATGCAGTGCTTTGCAAACACAGTATTCATAATACAGCGAATATTCATGTGCTTATGGCCAAAATTTCTTGCAGATACACTTCCCCATTCTCCCAATGGGATGGATGCACACACAGGCATATGCACTTTGTAAGAGACTGATACATTTTGCTGCCTTAGACTACTTGTTTTCAACTGCAGCAGAGGCAATGGCCTTCAACTTTTACCTTGCTGTCACAAGCAGCCCAGTTGTGCTTGCTGCCCAGAAAGGTCATGCTGCCCAGAAAGGTCATGTTGCCTGTAGGAAAGCAGGGGCAGAACAGTGCCTGAAATTTGCTCCCCCACCTCGCCCCCTGCTCAGTTCCAGAACTTTTCTAGAAGAAGCAGTGTGCATGCCCATCAAAACCTATAAATAATACTCCACAAGAGGGACCATTTGTAGCATGGACTCGCCATCCTAGGAGAAGTGGAGGACGAGAGCCCAGGAGGTATCGTTGCACACCTTTCTCAGTTTTCCTCCCTTTTTGCTCTTCTTTTTCCTTAACATATATTTAGCACGCCCAATGCCAATCTTATTCCTATGAATGCCAGTCCAAATAAATGCCTTTTAGATCAATTATTTGACATAGTTTTGTCTTCATGGTAAAAAACCCATAAATTTTACAGAGAGACCCAGGGTCTAAACCCAGTGACCCCTGGACTGTCCAGGCTGGGTTGCAATACATACATAAACATCCACACCTCCCTCAACAGAAACAAGACAACAGTAGGATAGGAGACAGACAGACCAAATATGAGCAAAAATGACTGAATAAAAAAAAAATCTCACATTGGAAAATCTCATGTAATAAAAGAAGGAACTTCAAGTGAAGGACAGCTTGCTTTATGGTTCTCCACACTCTTATGACCTTGTACTTCCGTCCTTCCCTTGCAGTCAGCAATTGAGCATTACCTGGCAGAGGCTGGCATGGCATTACTGTCTCTAAGACAGCAATGCAGATTTATATCTGACCTCCTTCTCTGCAGTTCTTTTCCCTCTTCAGAGTTTTAATGACCACCCTTATGCTCACGATTTGGAAAATTCAGCCTTTTCCATCGCCAGTGCTTGTACATTATTTGTGCATGTTTACAGCTTAAGCATAAATTTTATAAACATCCTGCCACCCAAGATCCACATTAAATTACAACAACATCGCAGTATGTATAGTAGGGTAAAAAGGAACACTGGACGACGATAATCTGCTAGCACAATATAATCTATAAAGAAATAAAATCTGAAGAAACTGAATGGAAATAATAAATAGTTACGCATCAATAAATTCTAAATGAAAACAAGTTATGAAAAAACAATGCTCAGCCTTCCTGCAAAACATACTAATCACCATCCAATTGTTCCTCTAGTTGCATGGCACATAATTCAAGTAATTAAGTCTCCCTGCTTTTAAAAATACTGTATTTCAATTTTTGCTCTTCTAAAACAACTGTAAAATAAGCCTTGTCCTGAGTCTGGATCTTTATTTTCTTCCTATTGTTTCAGCTAATAATTGCTTCTAACACATTAATAATGTGTACTAAAGACTCTTTGGTGCTTAAATGATTTGCTGTGATACTTTAAAATCATTCTTCCTAGACTGAACTCTATCTTTCCAGAGCTAACAACACCATTTTGGGAGACAATGCACAGTACATTCACCAGGATTTGAACTTTCTGCCTTCATTTTCTGTGTATGTACAAATAATCAGAGAACTCTTTAGATGCAGGGAGAATATAAACAACAAGAAAAGATTTTATAACATTATGCTGCCAAATGTAGTGAAATGCATTTAAATAAACAAATGATATCTGCAAGTAGTGTTTGTGGGTGGTATTTCTTTTAAGCTATTTTGAGTTGCTAAAGAATCTGTAGCTCAAATACAACTATTGACTAAGCACCACTCCTTTCTCCCCAGAAAGGCATTTTGGTTCCTTTCAAATCCTTTTCTAGTATTTTATTTAAAATATATATAGTATTTAAAATTTAATACTATTAAAAATACCTTGTATTTTATTCTGCTTTTTTATTTGAGGTCTATTCATGAAATTGGACAAAACATAATGAAATAAAGAACCCTTTCCAAAAAGATGTTGAGGTAATGCCACTTTCATGAGTTCTTATGCTTGACACATCACTACCAGCATATTTCACAGTACATTAAATGGACACATGTGGATGTGCAAATATAGTTTTGCATTATAAAAGAGCGTGCTATTTGGATGCAAGATGCACTGCACTAAAAGACTGCACAGTAACTCCGTATCCCAGGATCCTTACTAGTCCACTAGAACCTGATGTCAAGAATCGCAACAAGCCCTTCATCTGCATGGGTTTTTTTGGGCTATACCATGGTGACAAACTTACGCCAGCCCTCCCTGAGGAAAAAACATTGCAAGGAAATCATAGAAACATCAACAGCTCTGGGAAGGGACCTTGATCAGCAATCAGTTTCATATGAGCTGTGCTCTAGCTACAAGTCAAATACACACTTGAACACTTTTTCCATGAAACTAAAATAAATATCTTCTACTTCCATCATTATTGCCCAATAAACTATGCTTTTTATTACACATACCTTCCAGCTAATGGTGTGCAAAAACACGACTTCTAACTTCAAATAGGCAAATTTAAATCCGTTCAATAGCCTTTAGAAATTTATGATAGTCATTAACTCAGAAAGTACTAACAAAGTTTAAATTCCTACAAAGTCAGGTACAACTGAGGCAAAATTAAAAAGGTTGACTGGTCATTATAGTTGTTGGCGGTTGTTTCTATTTTTTTTCTTTAAATGACTTGATTTTTTTTTAATGTTGCATATAGAATTTGCAACACTAATGCTAAGCTACCACGTTATCAACGCTTTACACTTATGGACTGTAAGATCAGGAGGACACAGTGCTTTTACAATGAGCGTTCAAACAGCTCTTACCATTTCAATATATCGAAGAGAATATGTAGAGTAAGAAAAGTATATATAATTAATGAAATTTCTTCACTAGCAAATCCCATGTAATGTAGTATTGGAGTAGAACTACAAGAATTTTCAATGCTATATAATTCATATCCAGCCATGTTTTGGGGACAGAAGTTCATACTGAAACTAGAAAGATGCAATGCCTGCAAGAAAAACTAAGAATAGATCTTTTATCTTCTTTGGATAGTGCATCTTGCTTAATTGTTTATAAAGTAAATGGGATGGATGATGGTTTTCTCTTAAGAGCTATACGTTGTGCTATATATTTCCCTTCTTGTCTTAGGACGAACAGTTTAGTATCTCCAATCCAACTCAACAAAACTCCAGGAAGTGTGTACACTTCTGTCTAGCTTGTGGTTCTACCAAATGCACGTGGCTTAGAAATACACTAAATAGGTTATTGAATTACAGATTGTTTCTCAGAGACCTGCCCCTGGGCTTCTTAAAGGCATACCTTAATGAGCACGGATATGTGTATATGTGTACATCCTGAACTCATTTAAGTTTTCTTACACACAATACTGAATAATCAATTTTCTTAGAGAAAGACTAATATTTGACATATATCTACCCCATGGAGAAATACTGCTGTTTCAAATTTAGGATGATGCAGCTGCTGAAAAAAAAAAATAAGAGAGAAAATATTTTAATAATGACTAAATAAAGAATTTATGCATAAATGCAGGACCAACAGGATCCATTTGTTTTAATCTCTCAGATTTCTTTTACTCAGGGAAGAAAAAAGCCCTACAAATTGTGGGAACTTTGTTAGGCTGCAGCAAGGCGCAGTACTTACAGACAAAAAAAGCATTTGAGTAAGGTTCTTCATATTCCTATATTTTCTTAGATAAATACTAGGGTTATTAGTTTTAAGATCACAAAAAAACCAGACTGCAATATTTTACAGATGGCTAAACAAGAGTTCACTTGTCTATTACATTAATTGATTGAATAATCTTTTTGTTCATCAAATTTAAAATAAACCAATTTAGACTATTGAGTCCTCTCATTACATGAAGCTTTTGATTTAATGACAATGATACAGAGTTTTAAAAGTATATAAATGTAAACATAATCTATAAATATATAAAGCATTCATAAACGTGGTCAAGAAACTTATATGCTGCTCTTTCTCCAGTAGTGCTTTTGCCATTTAATACAGAGGACAAAACTGCTTTTATTCATGGTACATTGAAACTTGCTAAAATGGGATATACACTTTGAAAACCTCTAAGGCACTGTTCAGGATTACGGAACACAGGCTTTGTTTGTTTGAAGATTTCTGTCTTCAAGACCAGGTTTTTCCAGTTGCTTTCTGTCTAACTGGATGTTTGTAAACTATTTTCACAAGTCATTTAAAAAGATGTAAAAATCTCTGCAAATTCTCATGTTCTTGATCAGAGATATTTTATTACATTTAATAAGCAATATAATGTGACTGGTAAATCATGTCAGGAAGTTTAACAACAAAAACTAACTTAGCTTGAAAACATCACTAGATGAATCACAACCAGCGACCATAAGTAAAACCATAAATAAAATCGATCGTAACAGAATTCCATCAGGTATGGATGAAAAGCCTACTCCACTAGTGGCTGAATGAGTTTTAAAATTTCATCAGACTTCTACAAATAGTCATAAAATGAAAAAGCCATTAATTAAACCTGCAAATGATGCAATATGTGGGAAGATAGTTAAGTACTAGACAGATAAAAGGAAAATAAAAAGTGGGTCTCCTTTAATAAAAACTACGAAAATGAGAATGAAAAAAAATGTTCCTAAGCACTTGTAAGGGAGATAAGCTAAACTTTACCTGTATAAAAGGCATTAGATTTATGTTTATATATAAATGCAAAGTAGCACTAACAACACACTGACAGATCAAAGACTGAAAATACTGTCCCACTCCAATATTAAAACCTGTAAAATCTGCAAAAGGTATTCTGAAAACTGAAAAAGAGGGTGATGATCTGTAGCAGAGACTGTTCCTTAGTTTATAGCATGGAATATATCGAAAAGTCTCCCTACGAATTTTGGTAGTATTTCACAAGCTGCCTAAAGGAAAAAGTTTCAAAAACATTGGTTGCTACAGTTTACCTCTAACTTATTTGAATCACTGACTTGTTATTATCAGACTCTGGTGTTTCTCAAGACTCACAGGGTATAGTCAAACAAAAATAGCCAGCACAGAGCAGTAGCTGAGCCCTCAAATTCTTATCACCACCAGAAATTTGCATTGGTATCATCAGATAATAAAGCTTCAATACAAACCCTGCTGCTACTTATGCTGCCCT
Organism: Tapera naevia; assembly: GCA_033556795.1. NCBI lineage: Eukaryota > Metazoa > Chordata > Aves > Cuculiformes > Neomorphidae > Tapera > Tapera naevia. The sequence continues at coordinate 9,565,379 of JAUMJJ010000034.1, read as the reverse complement.
CTTTAGCAGGATTCCAGGGGCATTTCTTTCTGTGAATGAACTGTTCTGATACATGGGCAAACTCTTTGTATCTCCATATAATCTACACACCTAATCCAACAAGCATGAATCAGAATTGCTACCTTTTGATATGGTTAATCAGTTATATGTTTGGTTTTGTTCTGTACAGAGTTACTGTATCTAAGTTAATAAATTACTTTAGCACAGAAAATAATGGTAAGTTTAAGTTGTCTGTTTATAGTGGAGTTCGATTGTAGCTTTTTGAAAAAAAGAAGAGGACTTAAATTTTTTTTTCCTTTTATATTATGTTAATATTTCTGCCTCTTTTACAGTGTACCTCTGATTTTATAGGACATTACTATCCTGTGTTTCAGGAATAGCATCCAGATCTTCACCAGTCCCTCACAGTGCCTTACGTAAGGCTGCGTATTTTATCCCATCTTCCTTGCTATTCATGCTCACCCACATGAGACACATTACTCAGATCCAAAGATTATAGCATTGTTATGCTGATGATACCTAGATTTATTTCTCCATTAAACATTAACGATGCAGTATCCGGGCATAAATTTGGACTGCATTTTTAGATGTACAAACCTGAATATAGCCATGAAATATATGTCAATTTTTCTGCAAAACAAATTTTCTACTGTCAATACATAATTAACTGCTACTATTTTACCTTGACTCTTCCAAATAATTAACCACAAAAATGCATTTCTGTCTGTATTTTCAGTTAGTTCTGGTAACACTGTAAATTAGCAGAGAAAAGTAACTGATAGCACCTTACAGAAATTCATACTTCTATACAGATAACATAGAAATGACTTATATGCTTCAACTATTGTTGAAGCTTGCACTCATGTTGGCACATTAATTTTTCATGTCCTTTAAAAAAGAATCAGACTTCTGATAAGAAACTGACAATATCACATTAATTTTTTTTAAAAAAAATTTTTTTCACAAAAAAGACAATTTTTAAAGTTAAAATCGAAACCCCAGACTTTATCAGACATCCAAAGTACTAATGAGTATAGTACTTTTCAATCCTCCACTGCTGAGTACATCAAGAGAGGTACAAGAAATGTAAAACAGCCAAAGCTGGTTTTGGATATCACAATTTTTAGCACTGTCTATAGGGGACGCTTAGTAAGATAATTCCTGTTTTATATCATTCAGCACATTTCTCACAGTTTAAACAATCTGCTGCCTCAGCAAAATGGTTTACTTGCAGCTTGCAAACCAAAACTACAAAAAAAATCCAAAACCACATAGGCAGTAATCCTAGTCAGAATAAGGTCTGTTTTTAGGAACATACTCTCTTTTTTTCTGTAAGAAGAGATGAATTCTGCTCAGAAAAAAACAAACAAACCAACAAACAAAAAAAACCAACCACCAACTCCAAAACAACAATAGCAAAATCACCTGCTTAAGTTATATCACATGTTAATCTCCGATAAACATTTCAGTTCAAAGCAAAGGAACAAAAAGAATAATTTTGACCCTTCCATTTCTGTATTATTGAAAATATTGTCCTCTTGAGAACTGAAGGCTTTCTTGGTTTGGTTTTGAGAAAAGTTCCAGTTTGTTCAAACAACCTTGCACAGGAACAGCTACATTAATTCATTTATATAACACATTACTTATAAAATTCATAAATTCTCTCTTGTTACGCTATGGACATATCAGAGACATTCTGAACAGATAAGAAATGGTAGTGTCAGGTACAGTCCAGTATTGCACACTAAACAGCAGATCAATTGCTGAGCACACACATTTCACGGTTTAATAGTAGCAGCATATAAAATTAAAAGCAATGGCGTTTAAACTGTGCCAATTTACGATCCACTAAGAATCCCACTGAATTACCTTTCAAGCTAAGTAAAGATAGATGTGCTTTAAAATCATCTATTTAAACTGTTAATAACAATCTGATTAGCTAATGACTTTTGTACTAGGAACATTCATATTTACTTTGAAATGTTGACACAAAGTCATCACACTTGTTACCTCTGCTTAACTGGTACAAACCAATAACGCAGTACTGAAAATTTAAAAATTTTATGCAAATATTAACAAAGGAAGCTGGTACAGTTCCCTAATACTGCTTAACAGAGAATTTAAACTACTTCAATAAATGGCAATAAAGGAAACCAAGCTACAGAAAGGAAAAAAGACCTAGGTGAGGTTATACAAACATCTGTGGAAGAAGGAGTTAAGAAAACAGGTTTTCTGATCATGAATTCAGAAGCTTCACTGTAAATCATGCTGTGATAAAAAAATGTGGGTAAAGAAAGGTAAAGCAGAAAACTCCAGAACAATCTCCAAAAGACTAAGTGACATTATAGCTACATACACAAAAAAGTATAAATATGAATATTAAGATATCATCAATTGATTGCTCCCTTCAGGGATCTAAAGTACATTACACCATTTTATCTTCAACAAGTACCAAATTAACATGTAAAACTACTACTGTATTTTTCCAAAAGCTATCAGTTTTCAAATGGTAAAATGAACATTTTCATGTACATTGTGCTTTGGTAATAGACACTACAACCCAGGCATGGACTATTTCTGGTGTTTTATGCTAATATAGGCTTCTGTATCTTGTCGAGATGAAAAGAAATGTTCTTGATAAGACTGAACTTCAATTACAGTATCCCTATGAAAGTTTTTCTCTCTTCTGATACTTTATCTTCTTTATTTATTCCTCCTTACCACAAATAATACTGTGCAAGCTCCTTTTCTTTTTTTCTTTTAAGCACTACATTTTTCAGAAAAGGATTCTTAAAGTTTGCTTTTCTTAGAAAGAATTATCATGTCACCATCCCTTAATTTCAACAGCCGACACAGAAAGCAATAGTTATTGAGGTATTTACAACATAGATTACATTATTATTATTACATTATGTGGGCTATCAGCTGCTAGTGTGTCACTAGTTGCATCCCTCAGTGTCACTCGACGCTTGTAGTAAGGCTCTCTAGAACTGTTCTTGCAGCATTCTCTCACCAGGAAGGTCTGTATTAGCATGAGACACGTTCTCCAGACACTTGGGGTATACCAGCATGTTTTTCCAAGACTTGCACACAGAGTATTCTGCTTATGACCATAAACTAGATAAAAACTTTTCTGCAGAAAACGTTCTTTCCCATTATGCCACTTGGCAACAATGCCCTCGACCCTGCCTATGGAGCACCTCTGTGTGTTATCACTGACAGTCACGCTTCACAGACTGTGCTGGGAAGCTGAGTGTCAGCTTGCTTCAATCCTTGTTTTCCCTCTCACAACTCAAGGTACAGTTTTTCTTTTGCCACCACAAACCTGTGGCAGGGGTAAGCTGCACTCAAAGAGAAGTCAGAAGATTCTTGCATCCCTCCAGCTCTTTTATGCCAGCTGTAGAGACAAGAATGCTGCAGGACAAGTTGGTGCAGGTGGCCCCCACTAATCATGCCAGCTGACACACTGTGGCTCCCAGATCCACATGGAAAGCAGAAACCATTTCAGATAGCACCTTGCTGTTGAAAAGCCATAAGTGTAGTGCTGTTACACCATTATTAGTTGATGCTTCTCTTCTTCCTCCATCCTAAACAAAGAAAAATGCTCAATTCATCCCATAATGTCTAGTAACAGCTGACTGAATAGCTGTCAAGAAAAGTAAGAAATCAATATCTGGAGCTAATATACTATTTAAACACCTTCTTAGTCTATATTTGGGGGTTTGCAGGATGCTAGACTAAGGACAGAGCACAAAGACACTTCAGTTTAGTTTGAGGAATATGTTTCAGGACCAGTGCTTTGAAAACACTAAGATAAATTTGTCTAAATGAAATATTGACAATAGATATTTGCAAGTCTTACATTAATAGCATTGAGTTTTCCTAGCAAACATAAAACTACATCTTTGAAGCCTCCCTTTCAACAGCTTCAGGGTTTCAATACTATTGTACGTTTGGCAACTGCAATATTTTTAATGACCCAGTTGAACACACAGTTAACAAAACTAGCACTTTTGCTTCCATTTATTTAAAAAGTGAGTTAATCAACTGGCTGCACTATGTGGACCTTTAAGATTGATTATTCAAGGATTTAAAACATTTGAAAGGCCGGCAAGTATATACACCCACCTATGCACAAAACCTGCGCGTGCACATACTTTTGCCGTGGCCTGAACTCAGACTACTTGCACTATGGTTCCAGGGCCATGGCTCTTCTGACCTCATATTTAAAAACCTGTTAGATCAGCAGATTATCAGCTTAAGCTTTATATAAGTTCTTAAAGCACGGGTGTTCAGGTAACCTCAAGCTCAGAGCCACTGATGGCTGCTTTTGCTAATAAATCTTGTTTCCCAAGTTCCTATTAATGAAGAATTATTGTCATTATTCTCCTTCTCACTTAGTTTTAATTAACTATCTCAACTTCACTATTGCTTAAATGCAATACCCAAGCTGCAAAACAGATGATACACAAATAGTTTTTATAGAAATTCTTAGCAATCCATCATTGAACACTTTCTAACACAGTTTCTTTTTTGTAAGGTATCCAGATTCCAGAAAATTCTTTGAACAAGAGATGGTTTCCAAACTGATTCTCATCCCTTTCTGCTTTCTTTGGACTTCCACAAATTGAGTCATTTCTGGTCTTGAATTGCAGAACCCCAAACACAGCAACAATCTCAGGAGGCCTTACCACTATCAAACGGACAAAAAGGACCATTTTGAGTGTCTTACTGATAAATTTCTGATTCATTTGTGTACATAAATAAAAAGCACATACATGTAAATAGCTTCATATTCATGAAAACCCTAAAGAAACAAATCTATTATTTAAAACTGATGTTCATTTTTTATTCTAGTGAACACGTAAAACACATTATAGCCAAAAAAAAAAAATATAATAAAATGCAATTTTTAAAATATTACGGAGTAAAACTAGAAGCCCTTCAACATTATCCCTAAAGTTGAGGTTTACAGACCAGGTGACAGGCTAGGAAATGGTCGAAGGAAAAAATTGAATAGTCATCACATCACATCACATATCGACAATTAAGGATATCACTAGCTCATTTGAACAACCTCTAAATTCAGCTGAGTAATTTCAGTGATTTTTTTATAAATTTAACTCTTCATAGTCTATGCTGCAGCCTTTCACATATTCAATATGGACAATTTATCCATTACAATGGCATGGTATTATAACATGTCACCGGAGAAAAAAAAAGTTTACATCACTGATCTCGATTATGTCCCACTCTGAAGTCCAATGTTAACACTGACAGCAATGTTGAGATCTTGTGTGCTTCGGAATCTTATATTTATGTGAATTAGAGACTCACACTAGGATTGTAAAAAATATTTTATAATAACTATAATAATATTTATAAAAAAGTCTAAGATTAAATGTATTTGCAAGTCCGACCCAGTCATAATGACAGGGACTTTTTTTTAATTACAATAGTCGGCATATCCAATACGTAAACCAACAAATATTATGCTAAGGAGCATATGATCATCAATTACTGATAAGTGCCTATTATTTTATGAGATGTTTGAAATGGTAGCATTTTGTAACTACTGTTACTAAAGGTTTTTAAACAACATTTTTTGACTTATGGTATGAAACAAAAAAGCGAAAATTATTCCAAAGCAGTATATAAATTTAAATACAAGATAATAAATGGGTTTCAGCTTTTGGTTTTACTTTAACATAGAACAAGGTAGATTGTAACAGACCAGCTATATAAATAACATCTGCTAAATTTTATTTTTATTTTACCAAGGTTGAAAATTAATACTTAGCTTAAGCTATATCACACAAATTGAATATTTCATCACAATGTGCATATGTATTTTTAATCTGCCTCTGAAAACAGAACCAAAATTAAAGCCTCCAAGAAATTTTCTTCTCTGTCAGAATTTTAGACTGCCCAGATTTCAAATTCTGTGCATTCTTACTCAAACAAACAAACAAAAAAACCACCCCAAACCAACCTATTGCAATAAAAATCCTAAAATGTTTCTTACTACTACTGGTAGAAGAAATTTCTTATATTGCATACTGACCAATGTATTATTTGTACACAATGATCAAGTTTATTATTACACAAAGGTTTAGCTTCCAAGAATAAAAAGGAGAAATTATTCAAAATGGTAAAAGGAAAAAAAAATCCAGAATTTCCCTCTCTTTCATGTGCAGGTAAATTTAATTTAATTAATAATGATTTGTGTTCAGAGGAGGGAAACGAAGATAGTGAGGGGGCTGGAGCACAAGCCCTATGAGGAGCGACTGAGGGAGTTGGGGCTGTTTAGTCTGGAGAAGAGGAGGCTCAGGGGAGACCTCATTGCTCTCTACAACTACCTAAAAGGAGGTTGTAGTCGGGCAGGGGTTGGTCTCTTCTCTCAGGTGACCAGTGGCAGAACTAGAGGGCATGGACTCAAGCTTCGTCAGGGAAAGTTTAGGCTTGATGTGAGGAAAAAGTTCTTCACTGAAAGGGTGATTGGCCATTGGAATGGGCTGCCCAGGGAGGTGGTGGAGCCGCCGACCCTGGAGGTGTTTAAGGGGAGACTGGATGAGGCACTGGTTTAGATGATGTTTGGTGTTAGTGTTGGTGTTAGTGTTGGGTTATAGATTGGACTCGATGATCTCGGAGGTCCTTTCCAACCTTATCATACTGTGATACTGTGATTACTAAATAAAATGCCACTAACAAGTTCATTTCAACCAAACATGACACTAGATTCGAAAACAAGTTTCAGATGCATACTTTGGACCTGTGCCAAAAGTGACATGTTATTTTCTGCTGTTCACAGAGCACGAAGTTGAGTAATGAGAATGAAACCTGTTCCAAATGTAAATACAACGAACTAGTCCTCAATTAGCATATGCAGATGTAAGTTCAGAATACTGCTTATTATCTACAGTGTTCAAAATTATAACTGCTATTTATACAAATTTAGGAATTACATTCTGTGTAATTAGGTGTAAATTTTAAGGAGATGCATTAATCATTATTTGTCTTTGCAAATAGGATTAATTAGTGTTTGCAATAGACTATGCAAGTGGAGATTAACTCTGAATCATACTTGCTCAAGTAATAGACTAATCACATTGTATTTTACATATGGATACTGTTTCATACTTAAAATTTTAATGTTTTCATCAAGCACTTTGCAAGTAGAAAAATTTAGATTCATTTTGCAAAGATAAGATTTTCTAAATTCTGAATGAGCAGTCCCCTGCTCTCTCCAGCCACAGTGCAAGGAATAATAAAAATAAATACTACCTATCTCATCCCAAAATGCCTTGCATACAGACAGATAGAGAACACAGCCTTTAAACTCCACAGAAAGGGAGCAAAGCATAAATGTTAAATAAGTTTTTAATTTGGAGAGCTAAACCAAGAAAACAACAAGCAATTGCTATCCTTCCTATTTCTCACAATATGTAAACAGCTTTTATTCCAATTTTGATATATGTGTTCATATGAACCATGAAAAAATTGCCATAGTATTCTATTTATGCCTCACAAATAAATCAACAGCATATTCAATTTCAGATCTCATTATTAAAACCAAAAATTGATACATCCCACCTCTGACACTATTCATGGCAACCTATTTGCACCTTTTAAAGGCGAAGCAGACTTTTATTCCAGCAATGGTGAAACCTCTTCCAGGCAGACACAGTGGAAAGTCTTTACTTGTAGGACATAACAATTTCATGTATTCACGCAAAGTGACACTGCAGTTAATACTCATTAGTATAAGGTAAAGCTTTTGGCACATTTCAGGTACACAAAGTTCATACTGGTAAAACTCTGTTAAGCTAATTGAGAATACAATCATGGAAAAATATGCACTAATGAAAGGGAGCTCTATAAAAACAAAAAACCACCATCAAACCCCCCCCCCCCCCCTCCGCATTATAAAATAATAATAATTTCTTCTACAAAATCTATAAGCTCCTCATATTTGCATAAAAAGTTGTGCCTGGGTCATTTATGTTACAAAGACACTTCAAATTCCAAGTTACCTTGATCGAAGGCAATGGCAAGTAAAAAGGAAAAAGTCTTGACATCTACTATGCGCAAAAGAAAACCCAAACACTAAGAAAACGAGTAGAATATATTCTGAGTGACTCACCCTCATGCCTCAGGATAGTTTGATAGAATGTTCTAAATTGGACCTTGAAGTTGAATCAGGCTCTTAATACTTACTTTTCTTCAATCAAAACAGAGTTTCCCCTGGTATAGATATTGAGCTGTACACTGTAAATACTTCTGTAGAAGTTTTCTTTTAGTCCGATGGCTAAGAAAATCTGAAGTAGTAGTATGCTTCCCTTGGGCAGGAATTCTCTAAACAATAAGTTCAGTGATTTCTTTAACCTGGCCTTTAAAAGGCCTCACATGAAAAGAAGGTGAAATCTTGCCATGTTACATCTCCAACAGCTATGCTTTCCCAGGTGTACTTAGTCAAATTTTTACTTGGTCCTTCAATAATCTACTCATATTAATTCAAGAGCAAGCTGAATATCGTATGAGCATATGACCTCAAATCTTTGAACATGTTTTTTTATGTTTATGCAGAAATAATGGTACCAATCATATCTCAATTAAATTTATCAGAAGTAAAGCAGTACATTACACTCCTTACTTACAACTAAAGGACAAGGAAAAGCAACAGCTGGACCAATGCAGGACAGAAACAAAGATGGAATGAGTGTCTTCAGCAAAAGGGAATCTGCCCAATACTGTTAAAATAATAAATTCTATCTTTACTATAATAGTAAGTAACTCACCTGGAGTTTCAAAAATCAACTTTAAGAATTTTAATCGCATTTGTGTGCAACAACACGGACTATGAAATCTGTATGCAAGCGTACAGCCTAGAAATATTAATGAGGAATAGATTGAGTCAGTGCTCTCTCCACACAGTCCAATTTACTGTGCTACGATATTCCACCAACATGGGACATGATAAACACAGCATTCTGTGTTTAGTCAGAACAGTGGCATGACCTACTGAAAATTCATTGCATTATACTGCAAATCACTAATGGAAAGTAAGTCTTCTGGCAGTCTACTTTTATGCAGATGCCCCAAAGAATTTTAAAGTATTTTTATTAAATTGTCTATCTGCATGGTCAGCTAAAAATAACTCTTCACTGTGCAGTCCATGTTGACAGCATACAGTAAATTTGCCAACCAGAATCTGTTACAAACAGTTTAAGAAAACCAAAGTGTGGGGAAAACAGTTTTATGGGAATTTCTTACTTGATACAAGATGGAGTAAACCAATATAATTTTCTAGACCTTTAAAAAGATACCTTAAATTATCTTAGCATCCAGAGAATTGAAAGTGGCATTATTCTCTTTTTCCACATCTTGAACCTAGCATCTGTCATTCTGGAATACAGGAAAAATATCACTTTCTAGTCCCCGAGAATTATTCTTATGGGCAGTTGGCCTTAGATGTCTTTTTTTCCTTATTCCCTTCTGGCAAAAAAAATAAAAAAGGTTGAGGAAAAAAAGAAGTCAAAAGAAAAAGTGTGACCTTTTATTGTTGAAGTTTTAGGAGCATGCTTTACAGTTGATAAATATGATATTTTACAGAAAAGAAAGAAAAGAACATGAACCAAATAGGACTGTAATGTGGAGAGAGACTAAAAACAATACAGCAAGATAAAAGAAAATGAGCAAAGGAGTAACAGCAGGGGAAAATAATGAGCCAGAACAAAAGCTCCATCACTAAGACTTTGCAAATATTCCTAACAGCAAGACAAATTTGGAGACATGGCAACAAGAGATTTGAGAAAGGAAGACAGAAAAAATATGGAGTTTAAGAATGGAGTCAGCCAACTAATTTCTTCCCTTCCTGTTTAAAAGAGTATAAAAAGCTCATAGATTCAAGCATTTGGCATGTTATTTTGGCAAGCTATGCCCCATATATATAATATGTGCTTAATCTGTTTCTCAGTATAAACATGTTCCATTGAGAACCCTAATGATAGTACACTACTGAAAAAGACCTATAAAATTGGATACTAGATGTATCACCACTATAGATGATGAAAATGTGGTTAATTAACTAATATCATAAAGAGGAATAATCAAACTAAGCCCAAAACAGAATACAATCCTTTAAGGATGTTTCCAGGATAGAGAATCACGAGGGAAATAAACTCATAAAAATAGGTCTATCAGCAATTATCAGTCTTTAGGTTAAGAAAATCCCTACCTTCCTTTGATAAACTGTGCAGTTTACCAGTAACATCCCTCTAAATTGTTTTTCCTTCTACTTTTTCTCTATTCTTGGTCAATATCAGGAAAGAGCACTAAGCTATGAAGACCTTCGGAAGACATATCTATTGCTCTCCCTGGATATTTACTGCAAAGGAAAGTAAAGAAAATTCTGGATGGATGTAGGTGTACTCTGATGCGTTCATAAAAGAATTTTTTTCATCTTTTTTACTCACCAATTTTGCTCTTGTTTTGTTTTTTACACTACCTGTCCTTATTATTTTACCAGTCAGGTCACTCAAATCACATCGAGGAGTTCCATAACAAAGAAATTTTTAAAAATTTTGCTAGTTAAGTTCACACCTGGACTGCGTTAAAAAGATTTGAAAATTCACTTCTCTAGCAATACAAGAGGGGGTATAAGCAATGTAGGTACACCAGTTTTATTCAAATTTCTATAAGACTATTACTATTATTATTATTATTATTATTTTTCTAAGTACTTTATTCCCACAGATAATGTTTGACAGATGCTTGTGAAATGCCTACCACAGAATTTTCAGCCAAAATTTGAAAGGCAAACTCTACCTGCTGTTCAACTCCTATTTGGTTCAGGTCAATCTTGCACAGTCTCAATTGTTGTACAGATTTAGCAGAAAATGTGATGAAGAATAACCTTATATGCAGGACTGCTAATGAAGACATGGCACACCACTTGGTCTAAGATTTTCCAGAACAGTAATATTAAACGCAACACTAATCCACTGCCAATAAAAGAGCAGGCTTGCCTTCTTATAAATATGCTATCTTTAATTTGGCCACGTTTAATACAAATTTGATTGTTATAATAGATTATTTCAAATTAGAATAGGGAAAGGCTGTGTCCCAACAGAACATGGAGTAAATACTGGTTTCCATATTTTTTAAATTAGGCCTGTTCTCTGATATTGAAGATCACCTCCTCCCAAATAAATTGAACGCAATCCCAGCTATATTCAGTGACCTCATTCTTAACTCCATACTGCCAAGAAAGGTTTCCAGTATTATTGCAAATTAATACAGTACCCCAATCAATTTATTTTTTCAGGCCAACTTGAAAGTAAACCCCCCAATTTTTGTGTAGTTCATGAAGGCTAGTTGTTCTGAGAATGTAATTAAATAGGAGTAATGTTATTTGAAAAACTCTTCTTTCTGAAACTTGAATCACCTCCCTGACACACCTGACGCAATGCCCAGTTCCTGTAGCAAAATGGCTACAGGACTGAGATACCAGTGGAAGGTCTGCTACCACTGAGTCTCTGACTCCAAGGATGAATTTACAGCAGTTGTCACCAAGACCATCAGTCTCAGTGTATCCAGGAATTTTGGAAGAGAAATTATGCTAAGTTCCATTAGATTCTGAATTTGCTACTTATCTAAATTCCCACATCTAATCAACCAATTTAAAGTACTCACTCCTCACATATTAACAGATCTGTAAGTCTAGGGAAGCATTTTCCTAATGTGAAAAAAACCTATAAGATGACTAACATTCATCCCATTTAGGTCAACTGTGGGGCTGTGTTTGGTTTTTGTTTGTTTTTGCAATTAGTTTATGTGGCAAGGTGTTGGGAGTGGGAGGGCTTACAGAATGGCCTCTGTGAGAAGAGATCGTGGGCTGCCCCAAGCCAGACACAGACAGCTCTGGCCAGCTCCACCATGGACCCACCATTGTGGCAGGTCCACAAACAACACAGTGAGCATCTGTAAAGCTGGTGGTATCTCTGTGACAATATATATAAGAGAGGGTAAAACACCAGAGAGCAGAGAAGTGGAGGATAAAAATGGAAACACATGGAAACACGCTCACTTCTGCCAAGATATCATAATGATTAAAAGTTCCTGGATTTATTTTGCTATACACATATATGAAACAGTCTTGGACAGGCAACTAACCTGTTAGCTACTGTTTTTCTAGTAAGCACCTTCTAGCATCAGCGAACAGTTCCAAAGCCTTCAAAAAATTGTGACACTGGGAGTATGATACATAATGACATCTGAAGAGCCAACTGTTCATGCTTAGTCTCAGGAATTTTCTTCATGGTCTGCAATTATTGACATATTTTCAAGGTATCTGGATGCTTGCAAACCATAGAGAATCTTAAAAGCTGACTCCACTGGAGCCAAATAGGACCTCTGAACCGGTCTTTTTGCAAACTTCCACTCTAACCAGCAAAATTTCTCTTTCTTCATGTTGTCTTTATTTCCGTAATATCTGAAATTTGGTGTTTGCTTACAGGTTCTCTTCAAGTAATTTATTCATAACTAGACAGGACTCAACTTTAATTTTTTCTCTTCAATCATGTAATAGACTGGAAGATGAAATGTAGATGAACACAGATCATATATATATATACATGGACACTTCATAATACTTGAACAGTGGTATGCTCATGTCTATGAGGTGTGCACTTAAAATTGTTTCCTGTATTTAAAGTATGAAGAATCTACTGCCTCTATCAACTACTCCTCTCATGCAGTTGTACTTTCCACATTCTTCACTCAAAACATAATATTATGTTATTGAAATTGTTGGCATTTCTCTCCAAATGTTCAGCAGTAGGTATGCACTGTTAAACAGTATACATCAAGCCCTCCGATATCAGCATCAAATACAAAGCTATCACTTAATTTCATCATGATAGTTAACATTAACAGTACAATCAAGTTCTTCCTGGATGTTTTCAGATGAATAAATATCTCCCTGAAAATAATGAAGCTAGTATCGAATATAAAGTTGTAATATGGTATCTAATTCATGTGCTTTCAACTTCAGCATGATTTAATACATGCACATACAGAAAAATATATTTGCAAGGGTTTTTTTGCAGTGCATTTGCTAGTCACCAAACAGAACTTTTTTTTTCCATTTTATTGCCGGCATCCAGCAGACTGTTTTCATTTTAATGCCTTTTTGTACACTACAAAAGAACGTACTACTATTCCCCAAATATCATTTATAATCTTTTCCCTTTGTACTCCTTCTTGCTGTTATATCATTAATGTTAATATTCTGTTGACTCTTAAGATGTAGAAACTTCCATTACTAAAAATGAATAAATGAATACTAAAAGAGCACTGTATTGAAATGAAGGCAGGGTACACAGCCTGGATACAGCTCTTACTGCACTTCTATTGAGAAAGCACTGGTAATACGTCAGGAATAGAAATGGCATTTTCTCGTTTTATTATCAGTATGATATAGGTCATATAATTGCATGCTAAGTTTTTCCTCCTAAGCTTTTTCAGGTTTAATGCTTATATAAAAAGCCTAAAACATACTTAAAAGTTTAAATGATAATTAAATGACCAAACGGTGCACCCATACCTAAACAACACTGGTTAACACTGGGTAAATTCAGCTCCAGAAGATAAGCCACTGATCTCCTAACTATTTAGGAACAACAAAATTTCCAGCCCCTTCACCACACACGCAGTACCTATGCCCAGGGAAAGTCCCAATTATTATATTTTAAATTATTTTAGAGACCTGCTGTAAATGCTGTATACTACAGGAACTCTTTATCAACCCAAATGTATACTGAGGCACAGCCTAATAATTTATATGACAGTATTCACATTATTCTGCACATTTTCATGTTGAAATTGCTCCGGAAGATTATTTATTTTTTTAAAAAGCACTGAAAAATGAAAAAATATCTCTTCAATTCAGGCAGGATGTAACCTTTCTGCCTTTCCATTCCACCCCAAGCTTTTTGAGGCTTGTCCGTCTCTTTGAGTGCTTGTAACTATTAAAATCATTCTTGTCCCTTCTCAACCTCTCAATGTTTACCACAGAAAATTTGCTTCTACTGAAACATTTTTGCACCTATGATAATTTTAAAACCAGTGATTCAATTTCTACTTTTCCCTTTCTTAAGCTGTATAAAACAGCACTGCACTTGCACATTTGGAAATCCCTGGAGGAAAGTGCACAAAGCAAACTCCAGTTATCTGGTAGCACTTGCAAAGCACCAAATGGAGAAAGAATAGTGTGCTAGTTAAAATAACAAACGTCTGCACTTGGTAAATGTCAATACTCAGAATGAGAACAAAGTATTTTGTCAATACTGTTTTACCATTGTATCCCAGTTAAGATGGTGTTGTTGCCATTGCTTGACAAATCCAGGCTTTAGATTAAGCTAACAACATGGGAATCAAGATTTGTTGTGATCTGACCTGGCTGGATATTTGCTTTAGCTCTTAAAAGCACTTAACTAGTCACCAGGTTATTACTAACTTTTTTTGCACTAGCTATTGTTCAGCATTTCCCAGTTGCATGGCATGCATCTTGTATTGGGTTTACAAGGCAAGTTTTTGATAGCAGGGTCATGAAAAGGTAGCTTTGCCAGCTGTATGTTTGCATCTTACAGATACAAACTGTGATGAATGATCTTCCAATATCGAGCAATCCAAATAGTAACAGGCACTGGATGACACCAGAGACCCCAGCATTATGAACAACTTAGCAATGGCCAGTTACTCACCACCAAAGAAAGGAAACCTTTGAGGCATGGTAAAACTAGTTGTAAGGATAACAGATGTCATGTTTGTAACCAGTGATAAAGTGCAAGGTGTACAATGTGCTGATAAACATATCAGTGAGATGCCAACTGGATTCCAGAATGACGAGAAAGAAATCACCAATGTTAACATCAAACTCCTCCCAAGGAGTCGTGACATCAGATTTACTGCAGTCCTACCATGCCCACAAGTGATCTGAAGCCATTGACATTCACAAGAGAGGCTGTGCAAGCGTGAGTTATACATCAAAGACAGTTGTAGGTCCTAGGAAATTTATGTACATTTAATTTTTGACTGTTTGAAATAGATGTGCTACTGTCATTCTAACTGTAATAATAATAATAATAAAATGTCTTTGATCAGACTGTTAAGAATTTAGACTAACACTATTATTGTCTGTGCACACAAAGTGTGGGCTTTGCCCAAACTGATCATGCCTCCATGAATCTGAATATTACTTTTCAGTCATGATTTTTTTCCAGACCATTCAAATGCTATGTTAGAAAAAAAACCCAGTGGTTTGTTGTTTGAGTAATTTCTTACTGGTTCATACAGTCCTTGTAAAGTTATGTAAAAAATGAAAGTAAAATAAAGAAACTGCAAAATAAAGGTATTGGAAATTATGGGTAATTTCCTGGGAAAGTTTAAATCGCATCTCTTTCTTACACTCTTTACCCCCAAAGTCAAAGGGCCATGTTCAACAACACCTCTATCAGGCAACAACTTTAGAAATACACCAGCTGTTTGAGTAGTTCAAGTATTCTTTCACAGACTTAGGAGGAACAGGTAAAAAGGCTTGTTCATTTAGGAAGTGAAACTAGCTTTCTTCTCATCAGGATCCTGAAATAATCTTTTTCTTCCACTTAATTACAAAGCATTTTTCACAGCTCTCTCCATTCCCAATATGTATTTCTTTAAGCGAAGCATCACAATATAAGAAGTTCTCTCCATCGACTTTTAGATAACAGTATCCTACATGGAATGAAAATCTTACCATAATAAAGATGGTGATAAAAAAAAAGAAAGCGTGACAGACAGCCAGAGGTAGATATTTCTATGCAGGAGTTTTCTAATACCAAGGAAGAGAAGGAAGACTGGCAAAAGACGAAGTTCAACAAGGAAAGTGAAGGTCAAGAGGATAATATACATATCCTCATTTCTGTTGTTTCTTTAAATTACGTATTTGCTACTTAATTGACTTTTCAAGATACTTCCAGCAAATATAACAAGAACTATACAATTATACATGCAAAGAAATTTCAAGAAGCCTGAGCAAAAGGGCAAGAGAGGGTGATGAAGATGGCTGTTACGGACAAAAGAAGAAAAGATAAGATTGATTTACAATAACACCATCCTAACTGGTACAGAATCAGCCAACATAATGCAACATTACCTGTGAAGAAGGCTTACTCATTGTAAAGATCTGCATATACATTTAGCCAGTTGGTTTTATTTTCACTTCAAATCCATTTCACTGGTGAAATGTAATTTTTAAACGACTGTAGTAAGTAAGTCCTCTGTTTGAAACGAAAGCCCACAGGTGCTAAACAGATGCTCCAGTGGAATAATTGTTATTATTATAGACCATGAGGCTTGATCAAAATGGCATAGTAACAAGATTCAAGTATCTTCTCTTGTTAGGAAGAAAAGGCATTAGCAGTAAAGTTTTAGGAATACTTCTGGCACAAGCATCTTCTTATCTTACCTGGTAAGGGTGGGTGTAGAGTACATCCTCAGGTGAATTAACTCAATCCTGGGTAAGAGAACACTAATAGTGGTGATGAGGTTTGTGGTGAACTGTCTAGTCTGATTTCTTGCTTAATAAAGCCATAACCCAGGAATTATTTCCAACACCCATTCTCCACTATGGACAACACCAGATATACACTCAAGAAACACAGTCTGTGCAGCAAACAAACACAATATTCACTTCTCTTATAAGCATCAGTGCTGTTTTATCAATGTCTCTTAGAAGCTGAAGTACACAGAAAAGAAGACAAAAAGTAGAGCGCATCTTGTAAAAGCTTACCACATCCCCTGCAGAAATGTCCTGAGTCAGACATGAAAATTACATATACAATTATGAACATTCATCAAATACAATACATATTGAAAGGTGTTGAACTCTATACACAATTGGTGCAAAAGTATTATTACTGGAAGGCAAAAAAAATACAGGTTTTAAAAAACTGAGTTTCCTTGTTTCCAGATCTTGAAGACGTATTTTTTCCAATCTCAAAAACAAATATCCCTGGTGTTTTCTTACTTGTAGTGAACCACCAATAGATGATTAATTGTACAAAATGGTAAGAATAACTGAATTTTATTTCAGGTAACTTTGTGATAGCTTACTAATAATTTATTCATAGATATATTTAATAATGAAGATATTTCTGCCAAAAGATTCATGTTTGACTGTTGATAGTACAAGTATTATACTAAGTAGTAGCATTTTGCCAGTAAGGGTAACTTGCAGCTCATTTCATATACAGTAGTATTTAATTAAATCCATAAATGCAGAGTGTCCAGATGTTGTTTTTTAATTTAATAATGATGGAACCAATGAGATGCTGATAGGTTTGTAAACTAAGCCTTCAGAACATGGAGAATTCCACAGGGCCTTTAAAAGAAAAAAAAAGAAAGAAAAAAAAGAAAGAAAACAAAAAGAAATGAAATGAAATGTTAAAGATGCATGGTTTGACGGCAACACAAAGTTAAATGAAAAATGATCATTTCTGCTGTATGCAGTCATGCAGGCAGCATGTAATAATAAGGCCTCTTTCACACCAATGATCAGCATAACAAGGAATTAAGTAACAATGTATACAAAACCAGAAATATGACTCATCAGCTTCTGCATGACACAATTCTAGTTAGAAAACACCTATATACTACAGATGCCGTGTTTGTAGAGGAAAAAGGTCACCAGAATGAGCTAGTTTATGCTAATAGAACAAATCTCATGTAGCATGCACACAACATAAAACCATTTCCAGATTATGATAAAACTTTACAAGTAGATTATTCTGCATTAAAAAGTACTCATTCTAAAGGTATTAATATGACAAAAAACATATATGTTGCTCTATAATACAGTTCTTATCCATACCTCATTTCTGATTGTACTTGTTGATCTTTCCTTCAAGATGAATCCAAGGTTTTATCACTCAATATACTCAAAATCTGTTGTGAAACATTGCTATGTTTGAGAATTTCTGATTGTTATTGAATGCACGTCACCAAATTTTCAGTTCATTCTTTTGAACAAAATTCAAAAGATTTCAGTGCTGCTACAATATTCACAAACGATGCTCTGGCCTTATAAACAGGACACTGCTAGTACTCAGCATAGTGCACCAACAGAGTCAGCAAGGTATAGTCCAGTGGGACAAGGATGACTTTAATTTCAATCAAGCAAAAACTATCGAAAGGTCTTGTTTGCCATCATCCTACTTCCTTCTATCCTTGGCGTAACAGGCCAGAGTACATGTAGTAAAAATAGGTTATTCATTCTAGGGATAACTGCTCATTTAATTAATACTTGGAAACCTCGTAAACTGCCTGGTAGCACCTTTATGACAGAAACAATGTAACTATAACATGCTGAAAATATTCTACTACAGTAACATTTTGGTAAGTTGTACTCATAATTACTACACATAAATTAAAGTAAAAATAAGAAATGAGTCTAAATGTCCAGATGGATATGCTTAATAAACTTCTGGAGAACTCCAAGGAGAAGACAGCGATGAAACAAAAGCAGGAAAAGGAGGAAAAGCACTGTCTTCAAAAAAAAAAAAGAACTTTTAGAATGAATAAGTAAATAAATAAATAAACACCCTCCTTTCCTTCTTCTCTCCTCACAGCCCAAGACACCTGGGCAAAAGTTAGCGATAGGAAATCTGGTCAGTATTTGCAAGTGCCTCCTATTTTTTTGCACTTCAAAAGCAGGACAACAACAGCATAGCTGCAGATGTAAACACAGAAGTGTTTGATGACGGGAGTGTAGAAAAAGTAGGAAGATGGAAAACTTAACTGGCAAGAAAAACACTGCATTGTTATTGCAAAGTATATTGCAGGAAAACAATATTTTTAAAGATACAGAGACTACAGTGTTTTACTAAGATCTAGTCTATGAGGAAACTCAGCTATTATATCATCAAGCCACATATCCCTACAAATAATTAAACAGTATGAATTGTATTGATACAAGCAACCAGAAGACAACTTCTATTTGACAAATCAGAACTAAAGATCATTCATACTAACTGAGCATCACTTCAGAATGTAAATTTACTGTTCTTCATTCCTAGAGATGGCAAAATTAAATGCATAATACTTGTTGATATTCAGAAACAGAATTAAAGTGGTCAGTGGAAGCCTGTCTTTCCATGCAGCAAGTCTCAGTTTCTGTCCTAGAACCTAGTTACTTCTGAATTTTGTTTATGTGATAAGTTGTATTGCTTTTTGCATAGCACCATAGACAACAAACTCTCAGCACAAGCAAGTTCAGAACTGGCAACCTGAACCGTTTATCCCTGCAGTGAGCAGTACAGGGTGTAACAATTCAATCATGTTGACGACTTCATGGTTAAATGAAATTAAAACAGTGAGTACCCAGGGGTTCGATGCTGAGGCAATATATTGGTAAATGTCAGTGGGAGGCAATCATTAAAATAAGAAAAAAGTTTCAGCACACCATTTCAATATCCATGGATGAAAAGTTTGACAGAATTTGCACAAGTAGGACATCCTAAAACATCCCTAGATTTTGAAATGTTGTTTTGAAATTGTATACTAAAAAAAGGAAATGGGACATGAGACAGACAAAATGATTGCTAGAGGAAGTTTTCGGAAGTAATTAGCATGCCAAGAAGAGCTTGGATATCTAGATATGTATAGGTTCACAGAAGTAGCAGCAAAGAAAGATTGAAACGTTCATGTTTTTTTCTCATTTTTTTCAAAAATAATTTTGCATTAGAGAATGATATATTGTGCATAAGTTTTCCTTATTTCACTGTATACTTTTGTCTCAATTTGACCTAAAGTAGAATCAGTTTTCTAACCTTTCAGCTAAGCCTCATCTAAATAATTTAATTTCCTCAAAGTTAGCTGAATGTTTAAAATTTATGATTATCACTAAAGTAAAGGGGCATTGGTACACAGAAAGGCCATTGCTAACATCTGTCCCTGAAGATCATCCCCAAGTTGGCAGAATGATATAAGTGAAAGAGGCAAAAAATGGGCACACCTGGAGAGAGGAGCAGACAGTACAGGTAACTCACAACTTACCAACACAGTATTCTATTCCATATATGTCACACTTGGTATACAACTGAGGTATCACAAGGGTCTGGCTCTCTTCTTTGATGGCTGGCATCTAATACAGACCTCAGCTGTCTTTTTGCCCCTCATCCTGGATCCATGCATTCCTGAATTCAGTTCCTGAATCCAGCTCCCTGCCTGCTGCTGAGTCCAGTCCAGGATCTTTACCCACATCTGCTTGGAAGCATCAGTGTGACACAGTCAAAGGGGCAGGGAGGGTGATTTTGTATATTTGTACATATTTTAGTATTTTCTTATTAATACTATCTTCATTATTATTATTATTATTATCATCATTGTTTTTGTTGTTGTTTCATTAAAGCTGTTCTAGTTTCCAACCCAAAAGTCTCTCTATCATTTCCCTTGCCCGAGGCAGAGGGAAGGGATTGGGATGCAACTGCTCAGGTTTAGCTGCTGATCAAGCCAGATGGGCTAAAGCATGACAATGTTAGAAACCAAACGAGTATTCTTCTGTTCCCTGCCTTCCTGAAGGAGAGAACACAACGCAACACAGGCCCTCACAGCATCCATAAACCATGCTGGATGGTAGACAGAGAGGATGAGGACCATAAAAGAGGGGGGTGGGGGTGGGTAACAATTAAAGCACCTCCACGTCTTCCATTCCCTCCTGGTGAAAAAACAAAGGCTCTCCAGGAAGCCCAGGCTTTAAGAGTGAAATGGAGGCATGCTGTCCAACATACAGCAAGCCACAAAAAAACCCTCCCTGAATGTCTGTTAGCATGGGGACCTATTACTTTTAATACTGCATGGTAGCACAGGTGTTTAGAGCCAGTGCCTTCCCAGCACTGTTGTAAACACAACACTGGTGATCACCAAGGAAAGGTAATTTTTGCATGTAGCTATGCAAATCGAACAGTAAGCAGACTGGGAGCAATACCACACAAGTTTGTGGTCTGAGACTCTAAAAGCATAATACTAAATCTAAGGACCGCTAAACTGGAAAAGTATTCTCATTAAATGGGGAACGAGTTAAAGATCAGCCCAAAACCTGTTTATATGAGCTTTACTCTCAGTATGAAAGACAAAGAACAAACAGAATAACAGTTCTGGGATGTGAAACCTGTAATATTAGCAGAAGGCAAACACAGAAAAGAGATTGTTGAAATTATGTCACCCTTAGGAATTCCTACTCTGTGTAGAATAAAATTAAGTACAAATTCTTTTCATCTAAAGACTGATAAAGATTGACAAAGTGATGCTGAGTCACATTTCTTTTGGTGACAGAGAACATTGTACTGTGATCGTTTAATTCATTAAAATGTGTCTTGAAAGCAGAAAGCTCATTAGCAATGGCACACACTGCAGTGTTTGTGTGATGCCTGCATGATACATTGGGTTACCTATTTAGCTGGCAGCCACTACTAGAGCTGCATCACTTAACATGATCTTGTGATCAGTTACAATGCTAGCTGACTGTATCTATTCATCTTTCAGTCCGTTTTAGTAACCTGAGTGACATGGAAGAAATTATTCCTTGATCTCTTAATAAAATAAGGCTTTGCAAACAAAACAAGGTGAAGGAAATTAATCTGGCACTGATTATTTAAGACACGTTACTCGTTTATTATTTATGTCTCCTACATCAATCTGTTCCACGCGTGGCTCTTTCTGTAAGACTCCCAACATGTTTTAAATTATTCTCAGTACACATATTGGAAAGCAGAGTAAATTTAGGACTATCAGAAGGTGGAGATCCACTAACATTCTGCAGCAGAAAGAAATTAGCTTTCTAAGAAACCTGGATTGCTTTCTAATGTCTTGCCTTGAATGCACATGGCAGCTGGCTTCATATTTTACTTTCAACTTAGCCAAGTAGCAAAATGGTCATCTTAATCACTTAAGGAATGTGTAGCACTTCTCATCATGGAAGAACTTTTTCTTCTTTATCAAAATTTATTTTAAACGTTACATTGTAATTTCATAATTAAGTCTCATATTAGATAATTTTAATACAGAACAGAGATTAAGAGTTGTGTTTTCCAGTTCAAACAGTTCTTTATAACAAACATCTTTACTGCTACAGACTTCAGCTTCCACTTGCTTGCTAATACAGTATTCTAAAGCAATTTCACTTGAAATATCTCAGTGTGTTTCATGGGAAGAAACAGAAATTTACAAGAAGTACTATCCAAAAATTTACAGGTATTGCAGGAGAATGCATGGTCCAAACTTTACTGATCTTCATAGTCAGAATCTGACTGTAATTACGTTATATCCACTAACACAAAACACAATATATTAGTTTTCATTCTGGTAACTTCTCAAATACTTACCCAGAACAGTCAACAATATTTAAACTTTTTCATAGCAGCTCTACAGAGAAAAGAACATTTCTTCCCTTTGAAATATCGTACTTCCTTCTTCACCCATTCCTTCCTAAATATAGAGTAGCCTCTAGCCTTTTTTGACTACTGTGCACCCTACAGATGAAAGGATTCATTCCTCATCTAAGTCAAAGTCAGAACTTTCATTTACCTTTAACAACACATCTAAATGAACACCAAAGCTAAAAGAAAAGTCTCTCAGCTACTGGAGACATTGTCCAGAAGCCAAACAAAATTGAGCATTGTTTTCTTTTGGGGCATAGTCTGTCTCAGGGTTTTTTTTGCACTGGAAAATTGGTAACTATTAATCTTATACAGCAAAAAGAATATAAAAGAATATAAAATAAACTATTTACCAAAGTTCTAACTTAAGGATCTCTGAAATACTACGTTCTAAAGTGTATATCAATATTTGTACAACACTGATGAAATAATGCTATGCAAATTCATAATAATGCTTTTATCTGACTATTGTTAGCTTCTAAAGTTGCATTAAGGAGAAATAAAACAGGTGCTCTTTTTGGGGTTTGGTTTGTTTGTTTGTGGCTCTTGGTTTTGTTTTTGTTTGTGGGTTTGTTTGTTTGGACTTCGGGATTTTGCATTATAGCAGCAAATCTGTAGTGATGATGGAATGAACTTATTTTTTCTGCTTACTTGTTAAACTAGATATCTTAAGTATTAAATGTATGCTACTTTCAGAATGTGTGACTAATGAGGTAAAAAGTATATCTTTCATTCTCTGATATTTTGTGGTTTTCCATTTAATCTAATTTCACATTAGCACAATATTCTTGTAGTTATACACTCTTACATACATCTTGAATAAAATGATATACAGATACTATTTCCCAGGGTTACAACTTGCTCCTTAAAATTTCATAGAATAGTAAAGAATACGAATCTTGTCATTTGGTTTCAATAGAAACACAGTTGAACCTATCACTAGCTGTAATAGCTATCCTTACAAAAAAAGCTGCACAATCTAATAAAGTGACCAAAAGTTTTAAACAGTACGAAAATTGTCAACACTGTTTACTTGCATATTTTTCTTCACTTAATTCCCTTAATGCTGACCACAGCAAGCATGTCTTGCTGAAGATTAGTTGAACTTTCCCTACGATCAATTCCCTGTGATTTTCACAAGTACCCTGTACCAGATAAATACAAATGTATGTGTTGTCCCAGAAGAAAAAGCATTCCACGTTTCCTTTTGTTCTTGCATTGCATAACTTTTCTATGTAAGAAAACCTACGATTGCAAACATGACATTGCAGAAGCATTTTACCAGACAAGGTTGAAAAATGCATTCCAGTAATGCCAAAGAGAATGTCGATAAAGAAAATTATTTTTTAAAATGACTGTTATTATTATATTTAATAGTAAGATCTCAGAAAACTGCATCTGTTTGGGGAAAGGGGTTCTAATTTTATTGCAGAATTGTCAGTCATCTACTTAACTGACAGATGACCTCCCTTCCTAAACTCTAAGGGTATATAGATTAGAAAAAGTTAAAAAGAAAAAAAATCAGTCAACAGCATGAATCCCTGCAAAATGAGATACTGTATATTTGATTTGGGGGGAGAACAACCAAATGCATAAGTCACATTTGTTTAAAAAAAAAAGAAACCAACCCGACAAATTGCTTATTCTAAATTTTAGTGGATGATTTTTATTTAATATATAAGAAGTAATAAAGTAGATGTTAGAGAAAATTAGTCCCAGAAGAACGGGATATAGTATTGGATCATACAAAAATCTTTTCACATACTTTTGAATATTACGGGATTTCCACTATTAATATATACACCCCACAATTTCAGTAAATTCCAACAGACATCATTTCACAGACACAGTAGAACAGAAGGGCCCATATTCGGCAACCCACAAACAAGAATGCAGTGGAGATAGGTAGATTGAGTAATGTACTGGCTTATTTGCCCTCAATAAAAAAATATTCGAAAGAAAAAAAAACACAGCACTCACAAGAGTTAAGTGATAGATATAAAAATAATAACTACATTTTTGTGCAAAGTATTTCACTTTTTTTAAAATAAAGTTAGTAATCTAGGCTTGAATGAGCTTAAAAGACAGTCTGAAAAAAACACCAAAGTATGGTTTGCTTCTAGAACTTTCCAGATTAAAATGTGAAATTTTTATATTTCTATATTCAGAAGACCATCTGAAGAGTCAGAAGACAAAACCTGAATTCTCCACTGATATAAAATATACTGAAACAAAAGTTTCAAAACCTGCTTTAATTCCGGTTATCTCTTTATGAATTGGAAGCAGCATGTTGATACACACCAATGCAGAACCACAGCCTCATTTTGCAGAACAGCCTTTGGTAAGAACTGTAGTTAGATTTTGCTAAAATCACAAAACAGAAATGGGCTAAATATTTCTCATTGTGCCATTCCTAAGCAATGATTATTCAAGAAGGCTCATATCAACAAGAGAATCTCTTACATATATTCAACTGATGTCCCACACACAGAATACGTGCATTTAAAAAGATGGAAAAAAATATATATGTCTACAGTAAACTTTCTTTACTACATTCTTGCATGCGAATACATACTTTCAATTCACCTTCTAGCAGAAAATCTGACAGATGCTCCTTAGAAAACAGAACTTTAACATAACTTGGCAAAACTGTATTTATTTTAATATCTTATGATATTTGAATATTGTTTGGGCAGCATATGGTGAACATAAAGGTGAATATAATAATCTCATTGAGTTGTCAAGAAGTGCTTAAATGAATACTATAAAAAAGTAGAATCTACAAACATATATCCCCCACATTCACTTATGCTAATTCTCATCTCTCTGTAAAGCATAAAATTAATAGAGCATTGGTATGCTGGCAGGTAGTTGTAATTCTCTTCTCATATTTCAGAAGGTATTTGAGAATCATTTAAGAGCCAAGGCCAAAGTTTCAGACCCACTAAGATGACTAAAAAAATACTGTTTGATATGGCTACTTACATCAGGGCCTACAAGTTCTGTCTGCGTGGATTTATCCGCTTGGGAAGCAAGAGCCTTCTGAAAGCACTGAGCCTTTTCCTGTAAAACAAAACAACACATCATAGGTGAGTCATGTTTTTCCTCACTGGTTTTGCATCTACAGATATCCAGATAAGTTCAGAAGTCGTGCATAGACAGTTGTTCAGAAATTTATTTGTTATGGCACTGTCCTCACTGGAAGGATGATTCCCTTCCTGCTATTTACTTTTATCAACTTCTCTTTCTCTTAAACAGACAGTGGACTCATAATGTTCAACCATGCAGCAGAGCTGGGCTCACAAGCAGGACATCACTGAAGCATGATGCAAAGCAACCTTCTTTCAGAGCACATACAGGTACAAAACACTGGGCAGCAGTAGCAACTCTTGCAAACACCAGAATTATTCCAATAGGAAAGAAGTCACTTTTTTTCAAGAAACATTAAGGAACATGCAAACTCCACCACAGGTCCTAATGCTGAGATGACTTCCCTCTTGCCCAACACAAACATGTTAGCAAAGCCTCTAAACATTTCTTGGCTAATTGTGCTGATTTCTGTTTGCCCCATCCTTGTCCCTCTGAATCTCAATCAGTTTTGGAAATTTGGTGTGGAATCTCAGGGATAGATTTCAGCAAAGAAATCTAATTGGTTTGACTCAGTTATGTTCTGCCAGAAATAAAACACCCAAAACCCCATTTTGATACTTTATTTGAAACTCATCACTAAGTAGAAATGTTGATCCTCATCAAGCCCTTACATATTCTGTATTATTTTCCAATAGAAAGTATACGATGAAACAACTGCAAATATACGGGATAACACAGGAAAAGGCACACAGGAGAGGAGGGTTCCCTGAGTAGACAACACAAAATCCTTTATTGTACTGATTTGTGTTTTTCTAGCTACAATTTTGGCTTTATTTTTCAGTTAGATCCATATAAATTACTCATCTTTGACTCAAATTCCTCAATACTTACAAAAATATGTTTTAATAGCTATGTATTACAGTAAAACAGAATTTGTGTAAATTAAATTCCAAGCTAATTGAAATTTCAGTTGAATGAATCCATTTTTTACTGAAATAAAGATATAGGAATTTTATTTTTTCAGCTATTGTCGGATTTCTACTTTCCTTCTTAAGTGTCATTTCTACATATTTTAAAAATCAAATGTTATTCATTTTAAAGAAAAGGTCCACATCAGTTCGTTAAGTGAATTTTGGCCAAAAGCATGTAAACAGCAGGAAGATGACAACATCTAAATGACCCTATCTTCAATATTTCACTCTCCAAATACTGGGGGTGGAGAGCAGAATCCAGACCGATCACTTCACTGCTATGAGACCCTCTGCTGGGTCAAAAACTGGCTAGATGGCCAGGCCCAGAGGGTAGTGGTAAATGAAATTCAATCCAGTTGGAGGCCAGTCATGAGTGGTGTTCCCCAGGTTTCAGTGCTCGGTCCGTTCCTGTTCAATATTTTTATTAATGATCTGGATGAAGGGATTGAGTGCACCCTTAGCAAGTTTGCAGATGACACCAAGCTGGGTGGCAGTGTTGATCTGCTTGAAGGAAGGGAGGCTCTGCAGAGGGATCTGGACAGGGTGGATCAATGGGCTGAGATGAATGGGATGAGGTTTAACAAGACAAAATATTGAGACCTGCACTTGGGACAAAACAACCCCATGGAGCGATACAGGCTTGGGGAAGAGTGGCTGGAGAGCTGCCTGGAGGAGAAGGACCTAGGGGTGCTGATCAACAGCTGGCTGAATATGAGCCAGCAGTCTGCCCAGGCGGCCAAGGTGGCCAGTGGCATCTTGGCCTGTATCAAAAACAGTGTGACCAGCAGGACAAGGGAGGTGATTGTGGCCCTGTACTCAGCACTGGTGAGGCCACACCTCGAGTACTGTGTTCAGTTCTGGGCCCCTCAGTACAAAGAGGATATTGAGGTGTTGGAGTGCATCCAGAGAAGGGCGACGAGGCTGGTGAGGGGGCTGGAGAACAAGTCCTACAGGGAAGGGCTGAGGGAACTGGGGTTGCTTAGCTTGGAGAAGACGAGGCTGAGGGGAGACCTCATCGCTGTCTATGGCTGCCTGAAAGGAGGCTGTGGCAGAGCGAGTGTTGATCTCTTCTCTCAAGTGACGGGTGATTGGACAAGGGGAAATGGCCATAAGTTGCGCCAGGGGAGGTTCAGACTAGATGTTAGGAAGAATTTCTTTACTGAAAGGGTGGTCAGGCACTGGAACAGCTGCCCAGGGAGATGGTTGAATCACCATTCCTGTAGATTTTTAAAAAAAGGATAGATGAGTTTTTGAGGGATATGGTTTAGAGGATAATGGGTGCGGTTGGACTTGATGATCTTAGAGGTCTCTTCCAACCAGAAGATTCTATGATTCTATGAACTTGTGCCCAAATTTGCTGATGTAACTACTGAGATAAAATTAAATTAACAGCTAAGGTAATCTCATTTCTGACAGAAAAGCTGCATCTTCTTGAGGTCTGAATTCACTAGTCTACTGCCCACAGATTTTTTTACCTATTTAGAAAACAGATATTGTGGTACATCTTCTTTTTTATTTAGAAAATTAAATTTTACTGCTCAAAATCTCCATGAATTTTCTAGTTATAAACCTAAACGTTCATAGGGACTGAATGTTCATCTAACATTATGATTGGACAAAACCCAGTATTAAACTATGTATCTGATCAAATTTAACATTTCCATACTTTCTCTGTGGTTTCATAAATACATATTTTGAAGTAAATGGGGAAAAAAAAAACAAACAGAAGAAATCAGAAACTTCATTAAGGTAGCCAATTAATTGGGAAAGCAAGGAAGGTTGTAATAATCCTTTTTGTGAGCTGTTAATTGAACTGCATATATGCAATGAGATCCATTGCTAACATATTCAAGTTCTAACTCCACATCACCATCTTTACAAGAAGCAGAAGTTAAAAGATGTCCATGTTGACAAGCAGTATCTTCTCTTTTCACTACAAAAAGAATACTTTCAATTGTCTTGATAAGAAATAACCTTCGTAATAAGAATTATTTCCAAAATTATTAAATGAGAGTACAGTGTATTAGGTTGGTGCAAAAATAATTGCCATTTTTGTTGTTGTAAATTTTGATGCTTATTTTGGATTAAACTTTTAGTTAGCTGTATTTACAAAGTATTCCATTTTAAAGTGTGAAATTTGCTCTTATTTATGCTACTGGTTTTGTTTCCAGTGGTTATTCTTTTTTATTTTATACTGTCAAATTAAAGATGGAAAGAAGCAAATTTGAGCAATTTTGTTTTATGAGTTCAAAAGGTGACATAAAGAAGCAGAAAATTCTAGCAATATCAACCAAGCATTTGGCCAAGGAACTATCAATGCATGCACAGCTCAACATTGGTTCCAATTTGTAACAAAAGGAGAGCCTTGAAGATGAGGAGGGTTGCAGATTCTGCAACAGGCAACAATAACCAGAGGGCCACTATTGAACCACACCCATGCACTACAACTTGAGGGGTTGAAGAAAGACTAAGTGCTCAACAGTTGTTTGACATTTGCACAATCAAAAAAGCTCGAAAAATGGGTTATGCACAAGCTGAATGAAAATTAAAAAAAAAAATTGCCATTTCCTGATGGCATTGTGACATGTGACTAAAAATGGATTCTGTAGGACAACCGATGGCATTCTGCACAACAGATGGACTGAGGCAAAGCACTAGAACACTTCCCCAAAATGAAGCTGCTTCAAAAGAAGGTTATGGCCACTGTTTGGTGGTTGGCAAGTGGAATTATCCACTACAAATTCTTGAATCCTGGCAAAACCATCACGGCAGAGAAGCATTGCCAGGAAATTGACAAATGCACCAAGAACTGCCACATTTACATCTAATGCTGGTCAATCAAAAAGGACCATTTCTTCTCCGTGATAACACCACACTGCATTTCTCACCAGTGACTCCGCAGAAGCTGCTATGAAACTCTACCTCACCCAGCCCCCTCATTAGTCCTCTCTCCCAACAGTTGCAATATTTTCAAGTATCTCAAAAAATTCCTCCAAGAGAAGGTTTTCCAGAAGCAAGCAGCAGCTCAAGATGCCTTCAAAGAATTCATTAGTTCCAGGACTCCAGAATTGTACGCTACTGAAACAGACTTATTTCTTCTTGGCAACAACATGCAGACTCTAATTGTTCTCATTTTGGTTGATAAATTTTATTCTGTGCTGAGATGTACTGCTTTAAAGTTGCTAGTTAAAACCAACAACTATCTTTGCACCAACCTAATATTTAATCTTATTTCCAGGGATGCAGCAAGTCTGCAAAAAGTTTAAAATCATGGAGATTAATATTTTCAATGAACTAATGCAGACAACTTAGAATTTGTCACAAAAGAGCGTCCTACTGGAAGAAGCTACTTGTACTTCATAGTCATTCTGCTTCATCTCAGTTACGTTCCCATAACCTGTACAACTTTATTTCTAGAATTCTAATTGCCAGGGTAAAGTCAGTGTTCCAAAAGATATACCTTTGCTTCTGAAATCTTTTCAGTAATATTAAATGTATTATATATCAAAAACCATTATAAAATATTTTTCCAATGTAAAAACTTCTAAAAATGATAAGTTGATACTTTAAATATAATTTCATGCTGCATTGACTATATCAATAGACAGACTTTGTACTTAAATAATGTGGCAAAATTCAGGAAAAAAAAATGTTACACTGTATTCTGGCTTGAGCTAAAGCAGAAATTATTTCCTAACTTTTCCACTAAGCCTCTTCCAAGTAACTTCTTTTTCTGAAAGTTAACAAAATGTTTTTCAGACAGTGTCTGCCTCTAGAGGTGATAATGCTTAATATTTATAGTTACAAAGAAATTAATGGGACACTGGTATGCAGAAATGCCATTACTTTTACTTATTGCTATAGAAACCAAGGTGATAATTGAGTCGGTCAGGTAACCCAAAACTGACCAACAGAGCATTTCATTCCATATACATCACACTCAGTATAAAGCTGAGGGGTCAGCTCTCTTCCTCAATGCCTGATATCCAGTGAGAACATTGTCCACCTGTATGCTCCTGATCGATGTGTTCCTGAACCCACCTCCTGAACCCAGCTTCCATCTATTGCTGAATCCAGTCTGGGACTTTCCCTGAGCCTGCCCTGCAGCATCCATGGTGATATAAAGGGGAGTTTGATTTCACATATTTGTGTATATTTTATTATTTTCTTATTTATATTATTTTCCTTATTATTGTGGTTGTTTTATTAAAGCTGTGTTAGTTTTGGTTTCCAACCCACAAGCCTCTTCCTCATTTCCCTTCCCCCTTGCCTTGTGGAGGGAAATGGGCGTGGAAACTGTGATCACAATTGCCCTGTGTTAGCTGCCCACCAAGCTCCAGCAGGAGGGAGAGGGAGGCAAGGAACACACGGGGATGTGAATTTTAGTAACAGAAAGTATAGCATACTACACAAAGCAAGCTAAACGCAAAACTTCAGTGTAACTGTTCCTGCAAAAGTGTAGTGGATCTTCACACAAAAATACATATTCATCCTACTCAACATCAAAAAAATATAAAAAGACACTACTGGGATTTTACTACATAATAAACTATTTTAAATATTTGGCAACATTTGCTGAATATTTACAACGTTGTCTGCTTTTGGACATAGATTAGCATTCACGTAAAGCACAGCATTTCAGAGGTAGATCCCAGCTCCCAGCTACAACCAAAACCCCTCTGCAGGAAGGTCCTGTTTGCCAACAAAGAGCGCTTGGAGGAGATCTGCACCTTTGTTCAAATACTTTCTTTTTGAGATCATACTAAAAATAGTCACTTTAAAAGAACTGATATCCGGGTATCAATTAATTTTGTTTTTTCAAAATTGAGTCTGCACAGTTACTTTGCTCTTTGGCCTTAGAACAGATAACAGACACTGCTGGGGAACGTAACAGCCTGTGGCACTAAGTGAGAGGCAGTCTGGAAAGGTAGGCAATACTTCGCATTTACTTTATATTAAGCTAATAAAAATGGGAAAGTCTAACAAACTTCCAGGTTCCCAGGTATTGAAAAAGGACTAAAAGTCTGTCCCTTTTTCTCAATTATAGAAAATCAGCAAAATAAAGATCTTTAAAAGCCAAGTAACATAAGCTAACATTAACTCATAACAAAGAAAGCAGTTACCTGGACATTATTTCCCTATAGCACCCTTCAATTGCCATCATATCACTATGACTAGAGCCTGTTACTATTATAAACCAACATTTTAAAGCAATTTTTCAAGTTCTAAAACTTCCTTTACACTTTTCTGCCATTTTAAAGCACTAAAGTTATCTTCTTTCATAGTCTTCCTAGCAAAATTGAACGAGTGACTTTTTCCATGTGACCCAGTCTTCATACCATTAAACGCACATGCTGCACCCTACCACCTTCTCCCCAGCTACCCAAAAGTGTCCAATAGCTTTTTCCTAAGCCAGTGTTGAAATATAAGAAGTTTGAGAAAATCACAACTCAGTAAAAGTTGCTTCCTTAAATGCCCACATTTTTTCTTTTGAGATGTTTCACAGACCCATCATCATGCTTTGTGCCCTTTTACTGCACGTATCTGAGAAGACTCGACCCCACCTTCCCTATAACATACTAGGTAGTAAAAAGACTGCAAATACAGCCTTCATTTTTTGTTTCAGGGTACACACGAAACAGGTGCTTTTGCCTTCTCTCTGTAATGTCAGACACTCTTGACCCCTAAGCACCTTAGTGGTCCAGTGAAAGGAAACTCTCTAAAGACCAATAAAGGTCCAAATCATTTACATTTGAGATACTTCTAGATTTTTAAAAACAGAGAAACAGAGTACTTCTGGGTGACTTTAAAACAGAGCATAAATGAACATCTTTTCTTACCCTTCTGTGTGTTGTTATTATCTCTTATAAATAGCATTAAAAATACACTTGCAAGGTGACAAGGACTAGAGCATGAAAAATTCCCATTCCCTAGGTTCATCCTAATTAGTAAAAAACAAGAAGAGATGTTGGCAATTCTTAAGGCAGACAACTCATAACAACATTTCCAGCAACGTTCACTGTAACCTCTCTCTCTCACATATATATATGTGTGTGAGAGTGTGAGTTTGGAGGAGAGAAATAGAAACAACATTGAAGGCCATTTTCTCCATCATTTGCTGTTGCTTAAATCACTGAGATGACTAACTGAAGTATTTCAACAGCCCTAGTGATAATCATTGAAACATGATCAACAGTGTTATTCCTTTACATATAGTTTATGTGTCAAACTTCCTCTCGTACGAGAGTGTCAGTATTTATATACTTATTATTTTATTGCTACATTTTTAATAAGTCACTGAGAGGTGCTGAAATAGGAAGATAACAGGTACAGGTGTGAGCTGATCACATGCATGTTAAAACATTACAGACACAATAGGTAAGTGAAATATAAGATAAAAATAGTACGTGAAAATGTCCTTTGTCTTCACAACTGAAAGACAACTATCAATTATTACCCAACTACTGATGTTTAGGGAGGCAATACAGGTTAAAACATCTTGAAAAATATGACTGACTTTTTACAGCATTCCTTATCTGAACAGAAAAGCATTGAAACAATTTTCACAGCTTTTACTGTGAAGAGGTCAAAAGCTATTTTTTGTAGCCATTCTCTTACTCAATTTCCTCTCAGTGACAGCACTGTGATCACTTCTGATGGTTTGTTTAATTGCAAATTCCAAAAAGAAAATTTTTGAAAATTACCTTGAATGATCATACTAAACCAAACAGCAAAACTTACTGTTCCAGCTATTTTGGAGGAATCAGGAGTCTCTTAGCTAGTACAGCTGTGACTTTCATTACTAAAGAATCTGTGCTGTTTATCTCATAACATACTAAACAAAAGATAGGTCTTTCCCTAACAGCTGTTCCACCTTTATCCTTACTTTGATTAAAAAAAAAAAACCTCACAACTTAATTTTTGCATTCAAATCTCTTCACATGACTCAACCTCTCTTTCCTATAGTCTGCACAGATTATTGTAGGACTTTATGAAGACAGATCTGTTTTATTTGGGTTTTCTCTCAGCACACATCCAAAACAGCCTACAGTTGTCAGCATCAGCACTGCAGACAGATTTACAACTTACATGCAATTATTTCCCTTGCTTCAGGCATTTACCCCACTGTGAATAACAACTTATATTTCTCACAGACCTCAGGGAGAAAAGCTTTTTTCCAGAATACCTATAAAAATGCAAAATCTTTTAATTCTGATGTCCTTTGGGATTAAACTTAATCAACAGCAGTGGTTAGGTAATGACAGCAAAAGGATAACACACAGCACAAAAATCTGCTCTCCAACATCTATTCTGTCTAATTTGCTGGTTACAATAAGCTACAGAATTGACTATATGACAGTTATTTCCATAGAAATTGAGTCCCTATTGGTTTGAGTCTCTTTTGGTGAAGAAAATTTAATATATACTGCATAGGTCTGGTGATCAGCTGTGGTATAGCTGAATCATATCACACTTGAAAAGGCTTTGTGTAACCCAGCAAAAAGCCCAGCTGTCTCTCGAGCACAGGCTATCAAAGCAGCTACAGTATGGTTCAACACTCAACAGATAAAGAACTATGGTGCTAAAAAATTCACAATTTAGAGGCATTATTCTGGAATCACAGTGGTAAATTGGATGCAATTATTCCCAAGAGGACTACCCCATCACTCAGGAGAAAAACAAGGAACAACTTGGTGGGAATGCACCCAAGTATGCACAAAGAGAGGTTTCATTGAGGGTTATAGCTCTGTCAAATCACTATAAACAGTAAACAACAAAGCAGAATTTCAGTGAATGTTTCATAGCTTTCACATAGGACTCACACAAAACAAAATAGTTTTTCAGCTATTATTACATTAATTGTTTTGTAAAACAAAGGCAAAGCCCTATGAATATGCTAAGTTTGGTATCTGGAATGAAAGATGACATCTCTTCTGCTTTGATTTCTTTCAAAACACAGAATCCACATGTGAATCAACAAAGGCTAATACAAGCCTGTTTCCAAATGGTTGGCAACACGTCTGAATACATTTAATGAAAAAAAACCCAACTTCTAAAATGCAATCACTTCATAGTAGGACCTTGAAGATGAATAATATTTAGGAAGATTTCAAACCTTAACAGAACTAAAAGGCCTACTATAGTCATGGCAGTTAGCCATACTCACAAAAGCATTTACAAATCACACATTCATATATAGTCTTAACATGACCATGCATGCTTTGAACAGTGCAATACAATAATAATAAGAAAAAAATCTGGACACCCTTCATTAATAATGTGGTCATAACAAGTGATGTCAATCTTAACACCCCCTCCCAACAACAACAACACTGCTCCAAAACCTGAGAAAATTATTGAAAATAAAGAAAAAACAAGCAGTAGTGCAGTCATAAAACCCTTCAAAAGCTTGAAACAGCAAGCATAGTCATCAGTGCAGAAATTACCACTACAAGTACAGTTTTGAGATTTTAACTCAAAACTGTTGTTAGTTTTTGTTATGGTTGCATCCAGACGCCCAAGAAGATTTCCTTATACTAGTTCATCTAACAAAGAATTAGCTTGCTCTTAACCCATATGTTCTTAGATTATCACTGCTACACCACTGCTAGGACCACAGACAAATGCAATTCTGTCCCAAAATATAAGACACTGAACATACAAGACTAGAAGAGACAATATTATCCCAGTTTGATAACCGAAAAATTGTGACTAAGGGACATTCAGCCTTACAGCAGTAAAATGCAAGAAAACACCCATCAGTGCTACAAACTTATCTTCCTACAAATATTTGAAGAAAAATAGTCAATAAGTGATTTAATTTTCAAGGTCAGGTGTGAAGCCACCTGCAGTGTTACAGAGTGCTGCACAGATCCACTGGCCGAGTCTTATGTCCTATGCATAAAAGCAGTCTTCCTCATTAAACATATTTGCTTTAGGTATCAGTTTCTGGGCTCTGTTATCTTCACAGAGTCACAGTGAATAATATTCAGTAAAACTATATGCAAAATCACTGCAGAGAAGTACTATGCATTCAGGTTCAAAGATCCAACTTGCACACCTTCAATTCACAATATTTCAGCATTTTTTTTCTAAACGGACATCACAGACATGTCAGTGAAATCCTCTTCAGTTACAGCTCTCATTTACTTAACAGTATAGTATTAATAGCTCCACTGAATAAGTGAAACTGGTTACTGTTCTGTTACACTGCAATTGTTATCTAACCAGCTGTAAAATAATTCATCAGCAAGAACAATGAAATTTTACCTCATTTAAGTTGTTCTTTTCTTAAGTTTACTAGCTTAAAAAGGAGATGAGACATGTAAGTCTCTATTTGAATTGCTTACAAGCCAAACAAAGCAGTGTTCAATTTCTTTGGAAAAAACTGCAAGTTAGAAAATTACTATACAAACCTTAAACAAGGATATAAACATATTTATTCCCATTATTTCTCTTGTGGGAGTAGCACACTAAGTTTCTCATAGCATAGTGAAAATTAACTCTTCCAAGAAACTAGATTAGGACAAAATGGTTTAGACATTATTCCTACACTTCTGCTTTCATCACAACATAGTGCCACAACACTGGCTCTAGTTGGTGTGCTCATGATTCAGCTGGCAGAGTTCTGCTGACATACGACAAAAAATAACATGAAAATGAAAACAAACCTGTCCACTTTGGTAAACAAAAAAACCACACAGTTTATAACCTTTTTTTCCTTTCCTTCATCCTTTTTCAGAGTTGCCACATTTATCACTTCCATGCCATACATAATTTTGAATGCTGCCAGGTTCTGCATGGATACACAAACAGAATTTCACAGGCTGTTCCAAAACATCCATTTTGGAAGGTTGTTTTTAAATTTCCATAACTTCTTCCATGTTGTTTTGGTTTTTTTTTTTTGTTTGTTTGTTTTTTTTTTTTTTTTGTTGACTATCAGTTTTCACTGAAGAAAAAACTCTCAGATGAAAAAAACACAATACAAAATAACAGCATTATGAAAAACCTGTAGCACTAACTAGCATGTGACTCTGCAACACATTTAACCGTGTCACTTTGTTAACTTTGAAAGTATCAAAGGCACTCATTAACTTTTCCTTATGGTTTATCTCCCCTGTCATGTGAAAATGGCACCGTTATGCACTTTGACTTTTAGGCCTCTTACTGGAGCCATGAATTGCCTATCAGATCTTTTCACTGGTTTCCCATTTCCTTTCCCTCTGTGCAGGCAGGGACACTGATGGGATGTGATTAATGATAATGCCAGCCGCTTGCACACAGATTTAACAGCACATACATTAGTCAGAGCGCAGGAATCATTAACTCGGCTTATTCCAAATTGCAACTGATGTTTACTGAAAGCTTCTGGCATTAATTAAACCTCACACAGCTAAGTGTTTACAATAATTTTATAGATTACTGTCCTGAGGAATGAGATTCACATTTGTGGCATTAGAAGTGCATACTACAAACACAACCAAAAGATCATTTTCAAGTTGTCCCAGTAACAACTGCAAGGGGCAGATTTTGAACATTTGTTGGTGAAATACGTAGAAGAAAATTCACATAAAGAATTGCTGCAACCATGGAAATAAACAAAAACATGTATCAATCTTTGTGATAATTAAGTCTGCACTTCTATTCATTGATATCAGCAACGTACGATCCCTGTATTACTGTAAATACACCTGGCAATACCAAAGCTGACATTCTTGAGCCGTCTCCTCTGTGACATAATGCCAAATAATCAATAAATCATTTGTACATTTTGGCAAGTATTTTGGATAGAATCATAAGCTTGGGTTAAGCACTGCCAGAACAGGACAGCCATGGGATTTGCTTTTGTCCTGTACTCATATGCAGCCCGTTAATTGTGCAGATTCATACGCACACACTGGAAGTGGTCACATTGCCTGTCCACCTATTCTGGAACAACAATTTTTTATTACAGTGTTCAATACAAAGTAGTCCAAGAAAAAAAAAAATTGTAAATTAAAGTTTCTGTAAGCTTCTTGAAAGTCATTGTTTAGACAGATGTGAAGGGCCTAAGCTGGCAAGGGGCTTCAGCATGAGCTTCAAGCTCAAAGTCAGCCAGATGGGCAGGCAGCAGAGAGCTGTGAGCCAGCCAGAGTGCGCAGTGCCTTTGGCCCAGGTAACAGAAACCCAGAAGGATGTTTAGGGACTGTTTGTGAAAGCAAGGCATGGAGAATTCCAGGGAAACAGAAGAGACCTACCCAGAATAGGATTTAGTAGCTTCGTGTATGAAAATGCTTCAGTCACTACACAAAGCTCTCAGATGCACTGTAAAAACCTTTTCCTGGGCAATTGTTTACTTAAGCAAGGACCAAAAGGCATTTTTACCCTCTGTGAACCTGCTCTCAAGTGAAGCCACAGCATGGGTCTGGCCAGTAATTGACACTGGAAAGTTATTAAATTAGATATATTTTTACTGTGCATTTAGGTTCATGACTCAATCCCTCCATTCTTACCCACTCACCTCAAATGAGATGCTGGAAATTAAATGTGAAGTACATCAAATTTAATTAAATAAGACAAAACCAACAGTTTAATATGCATTATCGTGACATCAAAATACTTTTACATATATAACAAAAGCTCACGAGTAATGTTCAGCAGCTTTGTATTGCTTTACTAAAGCAGAATAGTTTTGGTCAGACAACAATATTTACTTTGACTTTTATAATACAAAAGAGATTCAAGCCAGCCTTTGTATTTTTGATAATACTTGACAGACTACAGCACAGTAGCATTCCAGCACAAGGTGGAAGAGAAGGATATTGATATACTGTTCCTTTAACTATTTCTTTAATTGATTGAGAAACTTTCCCAATGATGGGAGTTTGATGAAATCTGTGGGACTTATGAATTCTACAGCAAACCATCGGGATGCTGGAATTTAGTTGAGTGTTTACAGCGTTCACATTTTGATTTTAATTGATGAAGGTAATAAAATAGGTAGCAAAATATTTTCGTAACCGTATAAAAGTTGTACTTTTCTAAGCATCTACAAAATACACTCACAATTCTTATACCATACAAGGAAAGTAGTCTAGTTTTCGGTATGATGCATAAGCACAGAGAAGATACAGCACAAATAATATGAAATAAGTTTTTTCTTACTACTTTTGGAAGTACCACAGGATCTTCAGGAAAAAGTACTGAAAAAAGTCTCTCCTTTTTCTCCCTTTTAAAAAATAAAATTTATCACCATTTAAGGAAATGGTGATTAGACCTCTGTTTCCTACTGACATACATCATAAGCAAAGTGTTGCTATGGTCCCCAGATTACTGCTATAATGGAACCAAAGAGATGACTTATAATTATGATCATAAGCAGTCATCACATAAAACTGTTTGAAAAAGGGGAAATAATAACCCAAAAACGATATATTCATAAAAGTATAAGAATTACATTACAGAAATCTAAAGAGACACTCTGATACTATTTTACAGAGTACTTCAGACAAAAGAGGAATAAACCCTACTCAGAAAATAAGAAGTGAAAAAGATATGAAGGCGAACCTATTGCACTTGAGAAACATTAACAGTCAGTTTTTCCCATAACATAAATCCAAAGTACTGAATAAACCCTCTTTATTGGCTCATAATCAGCCTGTTGGTACACTATTGTTGACAAAATTTTTCTGTTAAAATTTTTACAAGTGTTCTTTGCTGCAGCACCAATGCTCATAAGATGTGCCTGCTATCAAAAAAGGATTTGTTTGTAAATGCTGCTTTTACTTGAGCCTGCATTGCCTAGGAAGACACCTCATTTCTCAACACATCCTACATGCTACAATATCTTGGGAAGATGCAGAAGAGAGCTGAATCCTGTTCGTTGGTTGAAGACCAGGGCCTCCCTCTGATCTGTAAGTGTAAACCAATGAAGACAGCTCTGAAGCAAAAGCACTTTCAAACTAGGCACGTTAAAAATGCAGTGAATGGTTGAAGGAGAAGATAGAGTTATAGAGACAAAAACACTGTAAAACTGGTTTAGACAAATGAGCTGCAGAGATTCTTCAGGGTAACAAGCAATAACAATAAGCAGGTAATAAGCAGTACAGGAGCTCAGTTGACCTGAAAACTGATGAACTGGGACAGCATTGAGGAAAATATCACATTCTTTCACATACTAGCTTTCCTATAACCAGCTGCTTGTGGCCACCACTGGAAACAGACAGCTGAAGGGCTGGATAAACTCTTGAACCGACCCAGTAGTTTTTCTTTCTTCATATTCTAGAGTCTAAACCAAATCCAATCTGTTTTGAAATACCACAATATCAGCCTCCCAATCACCCAGCTCACACTGTTTCAATGGGAAAAAACTTGGTTACATGTACTTTTCATCGACTCTTTCCTTGTTTCTTAATAAAGAAAAGGTACTTTATGCAGATTTTTCCTCTTTCTTCAGTTAAGCTTGTAGTACGAGGAGCTAACAAAAAAAAAAAGAAAATGAGCAAAAGCTGACAAACAGCACATCCTGGGGAGAACTTTCTAACCAACTAATATAAGCTTAAAGAAAATAGTAATCTCTGTGATAACATTTCAGTAATGTTTGCCACGTGTTCTAATAAAAGTATATATTCTCAAACTAGGCATTATAAAAAGTCTACATAGTGTTGCTGAATCTGAAAAATAAGCCTTGTCTACATATTTTTATATGCAAATCCAAACCTGACTATAATTTGAAGATCCAGAATCCAGAGTTTGTATCAGAAATACTTAAAGACATTGGGAAAAAAATTAAAGATATTACCATGAACAAAAAATAATGTGGCAGATAAGGGTATAGTTCATGTGTGGGGTGTAGATGGGAAAGGAAGAGGCTACACTTAACTAACCAAAATTAATGGGCAATGTACAGTAAAAGGTAGTAAGTCAATGTTGCATTCCATGGGTGATTTTACCATGGAAAATGTTAAATCAATGTCATCATATTAAAACCAAGATCTCTGCCAAAAACTACTACTACTATTACTATCATCATCATCAAATAGCTCACTGGATGGTGTGATCTTGAGTTATAGGTATTTAGCATTTGCCAGGGACAAGTACTACTTAGCATTTTTAGACAACCACAACAAATATTTCCTTAATTTAGAAAAAACCTAAACAAATTATTTTAGCCTACAACACTTTGCACTCAATTGGGAGCCATATAGCAGTTCTCAATCATTTTTCAAAACTCCAAATGGAAACAAAGTTATGAAATAGACTAAGAAAACAGGTGTTTTATTAATAGAAGTGAAAAGAGACTCTATGAGAGCCTCTAAGGGTTCACACAAAAGCAAGTGGCAAAGGCAAATTAGAATTTACTTGTCAGACCTTGGGGTAGGGTAATCACCTGTGCCTCTACACCATACTGCTGCTACTGGGTTCAGATTTCTGTTTTCTCCAGAAACTTGCTGCGGTGTCCATCGTAAACGCGACATCTGCAGATTAGGAATCACCACCACACAAACAGCACCTACAACCATTAAGTGCAAGCTGAGCAAAAAGCTCAGGTCGTTTTTCTTTGTGGCTGATTTAACAAAATCAAATAAGGTAAAAATCTGAATTAACTCAGTTCATTAATGGGTTTTGAAGAACTTTAAACTTAATAAAGCTTTTTTTTTCTTCTATTAGGTCTTCAACCCATTTGTTTCCCAGTTTCCTATATATTTTCTTGAAACTCAGACTAACTCAACAGATAAAAACCTCAGAACATCACTTCGTTCTCAAAGTCAGGTGTATACAGATAAACTGTTTCCATGAGTGCCACAGAATTTCTCAAGTAGGTCATTTTAAACTTTCAGATTATCTTAGCTATACATTCAAGAAATATTGCAGACAAAATTGACTTGTTATTCACAAGCACCACTCTATGTCAAGAGAGTGGCAAGTTTCTTGAGAAGTGATGCAGTGTTCAACATTTTTAGGAAGAGATACCCAGTTTATTCTGTATACACTGACTTTTCTAGCATCGCAGAAGCAGCATTTGCTTTCCTATCAGAATTTACACACAAGCAGAAGTGAAGAAGAAAGTGACTATTTTTTGAAGTGCCAAAACGGCACCTAACCTGTTTTCAGTAGCCTAAGTCTCCAATTCCGCCACAGGGAATATGACAGACATTACAAACAGATGAATTTTCTACATTTGTATTCTTATGTGTGCATTTAATTTCTATCTTAGTCCTGAGCTTGTTCTCCTGAGGCATTAGAGATCTTCCACGGCATCTGATCTTATATACTCAGCTCAGCTTCGTTCATCTATGAGGTTTTACCTGCTACAGACTACAATATTCCTTTACTTGTCTGTTTTACTTATTTACTGGTCCTGATGGTGGCTGCTACATAGACTTTTAAGTAGAAGGGAACTGAACCACGCAGAGACCTAGGCAAAAAAATTACACACAACACACAGCCAAGGCAACAGGCAGAAGAGATCATCAGTTTGTCACTGTGTATTGTAAGAGGACTATGTCCAGAGCATCATCCTTTAGGCCAGCAGCTGGTCTAGAGTCTCAAGTGGTACCAAAACTTTACTTGCTCAGGCTGGTGCAGTATGTATGAATTTTACCTGATAATAGACAATGACCCAAAAGTGGAGTCTTCTCCACCAATATGAAACAGGAACTTCCATAGAAGGAAAAAAAAAAAAACAAACACCACAAAGAAAATTGCCTATACAAATTTTTGTGATCAGCATGGTTAAGAATAGGATAATAGAACACTAAAAAGCTAAACTTCTGACACAGAACTATCAGTTTTACTCAGCTGACTTCATCTCGTTTTGTCTCTTCTCATTCTGCAGAAGATTTGAGATTACCATCTCCGACATATCTTTCTTCCCACTCATTTTCTCCTAGTAGATTTTTTTCTTTCCTTACTTGTACCTTTTCTTCTTTCCCTGCTACAAAATGATTAATAACCTTTGTTCTTTCTCTGCTAGTGAGACATTTTGCTCTTCTCTTTAGACTTCAGTTTCTGGAACATGTGACCCTTAAATCCAAATCTCTCCTCATTACAACAACTTCAGCTTCAGGGGGAGTCACAACAATTGGCTGCTAAAGTGGCAGGACTGGCACCCTTTTCAGAGTTCTTACTGAAGAAGTAAAGGTTTCATGGAGAGGACAAAAATGGAACTCAATTCACTGAAAAAGTTATCTTTGAATTGATACTTTTATGGTCTTAGAACATCCTGAGACATGAAAATATCAACAGATAGCATCTTTGTTATCCTCTTTTACAATGAGTATTCTTTGACAGTAAGGGAAGCATGCATTTTCTGAATTACAGAATAACTTACAGACTGGGTATATGTGCTTTAAATTATATCTTAAATGCGCATTTAGACATTTAAGTTAAGGTCATAAATCCTGCAGAGGGAAGGGTGATGCTTTCAACCACTGTGTCATGTAGAATATTTCTGTTTCTCTTTTGATCTGAACTCCAGGTAGCTGCAGCGAAAATGATAGCCAAGCCGCAGCAATGTCTGTTGCCGTATCTGGGACTCCACAAAATCATCTAGAATACAAGACTCCCCAGTCACACAGCAAAGCAGTATAGCCTCAGCATAGCCTCTACCACACTGTACGGCACAGGTTTTCACCCTACTTTCTCACATCTTCCTCACCTCCAGAGCTCCTCTGCTCCTCAAAGCAGCCCACATAGCTCAGGCTTTACAAGAAAGCTGAGTAGACGGATGTTAGATACGTAAATGTGGAGGACACAGTAAACACCACTTGCCGATACAGACTCCTGCATTACCAGGTTCTCAGAAGAGAAAATAAGACAACTCTCTTGTTAACTTGTCATCCCCACAACTGACACATTTAACATAGTGGGCTGTCATCAGAGACAGGTAAGCATCATTTTTGTGAAATGGAGCCTTTATGGGTCATGTCCTAGGGAGCCAATTGGTACCAATTCCTAGAAATCTAGCTTATCATGGCCAGAAAAAAAATACAGCTCTATGCTTCATGTTGGCCCTGCATGGTGCAGAGTGCACACAGGACAAAGACTAGATTCGTTACAAAATTTTGCTAAATACGTATACATATATGCACATTCATCCCTCTGACAGTGAGTGACAGGTTGTGCCTTCCATTGATGGAAGCTGTGCACGATTACACCTTCCTATTATTCTTGATATAGTCCAATTTCAAGAGAAAAATACTCCTGAAGTTACAGTCTAAGTCACTTTTAACTACCAAGACACCATTAGACAATCCAGTTGCACATGTATGGTGAGATAACCTTCGCTTTCAACAGTTTTAGAACCTAATGAAATGATGCTAAATTTATTGTGGCTAATTACTGTGAGCGAGCGCTCCACAAATGAAGTGGAGAACACGCAGAAGGAAATTTTGAGTGTACAAGCAGGACAAAAGTGTATAGTTGCACTGTGATAGAGGTCAAGATTCTGGAGAATTTAATTCTAGTGGTCCAAAGAAAAAGTTGAAGAATGTTCCATGAATGTACCATAGGTATTACAAGAGTCTCAACTACTTAAGTTATACCCAGTATACTGTAAGCACCTCTCTTCCAGTCTAGGAAAAGCCCATAGATTCAATTAAATTAAATACACATTTTTAGTAATAAATTCTCAGAAAAAAAGAATGCTCCAAATCACATTGGCTTTACACTGTCTTTCCAGGAAAATCTTTAAATTAGACATAATGAGAAATCCAAAGTCAAAAAGTAGATTGGGAGTTGTAGCACACTTTTCTCATCCACCCTTTCCTGT
Organism: Tapera naevia; assembly: GCA_033556795.1. Taxonomy (NCBI): domain Eukaryota; kingdom Metazoa; phylum Chordata; class Aves; order Cuculiformes; family Neomorphidae; genus Tapera; species Tapera naevia. The sequence goes on along the minus strand of JAUMJJ010000034.1, from coordinate 9,521,091 downwards.
TAAATTTTCATTCATTTTGCAGTTCAAAAAGGTAGTTGCCAGAAATTCAGTGTTCTATACCAATGATTCTTACCAAATTGCCTTGCAGCACAGGTCACATCATTCATACACTACCCTATGTTACATCTGCTCTTCTGTTTCGACTGACTGCTTTACACAGATGGTTTCTTTATCCATCTCCAAATTTCTGCTCCCTACAGTTACTGAGTGGTAGTATCAGGATGCTACTTTGTAAAGATCTATAATTCTGATTTTCCCAAGTGTACTGTGCTGTTACAATCTGCCAGGTTAGCATATCCAGCTTATCACTTCATTCCCTGTCCAAAAAGAAAGCTTCAAAATCATGTATACTCTTTAGAATTCTTTTGCAAATGTGAATCACGAGAACAACATCATGTTTTAGTCACAAGCAGAAATGACACATTACTTCACTGCAGCATCAAATCAAAACATTTGTGGAAAATCTGGAGAATAACATCTTCTAACATGCTTGAATAAACAATATTATTTATGCAATTAAGGATGTCACAAAATTAGATGACTAGACATTGTAAGCTACTGTGAAACTGTTTCATACCGATGTGGTAGTAGGAACATGTTCCTGAAAATGCTTTGGCACCTGTGGGAAATCTTGTATGGTCAGACATTAGCTCACACAAAATAACCCAGTGAATTAGGTTCCAAGAAGATATGCAATGAAGAAAAATAAAGGCGTTCATTTACAGTGTAGTAAGTTGTCAGAAAATTTGTTTCCCATATGACAGGTAGAATTTTTATTATATTATAGAGATCATTTGCTTTTGAAATTCAGGTTTGGTTTTGTTTTTTAATTGAGCAAACCCATATAAATATATTTCCTTCTTATTTGTTCCTTACCAGGAAGAATCTCATAAAATGCTGGGCAACCTTTGCTGTATTGCAAAAAAATGTTATTTTTGCCACAGCAATAGCTTCCCCGAAGTTGAACTTCCTCGCTTACTGTATTTCTTAAAAGATATTTTGACTTGGGCTTTTTGAAAAAAGTGGTTAATGAGTTATTAAAACTCTATGCATGTAAAACACAACTTTTTGATTGATTTCTAAGGCTTCCGTCCTTCAACAGCAACTGCTGGCAGGAAGGTGGAAATTTCCAAGGCTTGGATATGCTATTCCAAGGAATTTGCTCACAAGGAAATAAATTTTGTGTTTTGCTGAAAAGAGAAAACAAACTCTGAACTGAGTAACAAGCAATGACTACATTAAAAGCAATAAACTCTCAACAGAAGATTAATTAATCCCGCTTTTGGAGGCTGAGGTGGGGACAGGGGAGGCAGGAAGGTGGCTCATATAACTGGAAATTTTATCACTGCCAGAAATGAATACGAGCAGAAATGAAGGCAATCTTCATTATGGTACTTCCCACGGGAGTGCTTTATTTTGCAGTCTTCATTTTATTTCAAGTTTTCTTTAATTATATTTCTATAACTTAGTCACATAAACAATATTATGATTTAGATACCTCTCCTTAGTTCTATCCCATAAAAAGAGAAGATATGGATTTTTCAATTCTCAGTATAATAGCCAGCTTATTAAAAACATGTGGCAGAATTAAGCAGTAATAGGATATCTTTGCTTTCTGATATTTCTCTTAGAAATAGCTTTTACAGATCTCCTTGGGACAGAGCCTCTCGAACAATAAAATTGAAATTCAACTATGTAACATTAGTGTTGATCTTCTAAACAAAAAAAAAATTGATCATCTTACTCTGTTACTGAAAAAAAACTGTTCTCAATCATATTTCCCTATGATCAGCACAGAAAATTCTGATGCTTAGCCTCAGAAAAAGGTTTTTAAAGAATTAAAATTCAGTTCTTTTGAATTACTGTCAACTACAATTTCCTTCTTGATTAAGATGTCTAACACTGTTTTTGCAGAGCATCAACACCTGCATGAAGGCTTGTAAAGAACTTTATTTAACAGAAGATATATTTGTACAGTTGGGAATTTTTCTTGATTTGAGTTTTTGCTTTGGTTGATTGGGTTTTGGGGGTTTTGTTTGATTGTTTTTTTAATAGGATGCAGATTTTGATGAAGTTATTATGCCCACAAATAACCCATCTTTTCAAATGCTGGAAGCACTCAATGATTTGTATTAACTTCAGTGATACTCCCAAACACCAAGCATATTTTAAGACTTACGAAATTTTCAAGTTTAGGACCCAGAAACCTAAATTTAATTAGAGAAAAATAGATAACACATGGTCTCCAAAACCTGGCTGTATGATAAATTCATGCTCTTAAACCAGGCGAGGAGGACGGGGAGTTAAGTACTTTACTTTCTGTAGCAACAGATTAAAAGAACATTTACATATCCAGAGCACAACATACTGTCACCAACCGAATTAAGTTTTCAAAAGCCAATGAGCAACAATTGTTGCCTTCAACTCATCAAGTAAAACCAAATTAAATGAAAATCCAAAGCATTAGCAAAGAAGTAGAGTCATTTAAAAAATAAACATGAATATAAGAAATGAAGTTGAAGGAAATGAAGGATATGTTTTAAAATACAATGAAAACCATATCCTGGAGATTGGAGAATGGGTGCCTTGTGAAAAAAAAAACAATTCCAGTGAATATAACAGTCTGTTTATTTGTATTTAAGTAAATATTTAGCAGATATTATTTCAGATTTGCAATTTTTTCTTTTTTAGACTCAAGTCAATCAAATAATTAATTGTTAATGAATGTAACTTTTATTTCTTATTCACATAGTAACTTTCAAATAAATTCTCCAAAATTAAAATGGTGGAAAGAAACAGAATGAAAATTATGGAATTGTAGAATGACCTAAGTTGGAAGGGACCAACAAGGATCTTTGAGTCCAACCACAACACTCACGCCATGTGTCTGAGGGCATTGTCCAAATGCTATTTGGCACCATGACTACTTCTCTGTGGAGCTGCTCCAGTGTTCCACCACCCCATGAGTGAAGAATTTCTTCCTAATATCCAATCAAAACCTCCCCTGGCACATCTTCCTGCCATTCCCTCAAATCCTATCACTGGGCACTAGAGAGCAGAGATCAAGACCTGCTCCTCCTGCTTCCTTTATGAGAAAGCAGGTAAATAGCTATGAGGTCTCCCCTCAGTCTCCTCTTCTCCAGGCTGAATAGACCAAACGACATCAGTCGCTCCTCATATGCTTTCCCCTCTAACCCCTTCACCACCTTTGTGGCCTCTTCTGGACATTCTCCAGTACCTTTATGTCCTTTTTAAATTGTGACACCCAAACCTGCACACAGTACTCGAGATGGGGCAGTACCAGTGCAGAGCAGAGCGGGACAATTACCTCCCTTAACTGACTGGCAATGCCGTGCTTGATGTGCCCGAGGACACGGTTGGCCCTCTTGCCTGCCAGGGCACACTGTTGGCTCATGTTCAACTTGCCATCGACTAAAACCTCCAGATCCCTTTCCACAGGGCTGGACTCTCCAGCCTCTGGCTCCCCAGTCTGTACGTGTGTCCAAGGTTGCTGTGTCCCATGTGTAAAACCCAGCACTTTCCCTTGTTAAACTTCATATGGTTGGCAATTGCCCAGCTCTCCACAGCAAACTTGGTTAGTAAACACTCAAGTCCTGCATGCAGGTCATTTATAGAATCACCTTGGTGGAAAAAACCTCTGAGATCAAGCCCAACTGTACCTGTCCACTCCCTAAACCACGTCCCTAAGAAACTCATCTACCCACCTTTTAAACACCACCAGGCACGGCAACTCAACCACCTCCCTGGGCAGCTGTTCCAATCCCTGACCACCCTTTCAGTGAAGAAATTTTTCCTGATGTGTAGTCTGAACCTCCCCTAATACAACTTGCGGCTGTTTTCCATTTAGGAAAATACTAAAGAGCACTGGCCCCAAGACAGATCCCTGCAGAACCCTGCTAGTGACTGGTTGCCAGACCAATGTATCCCATTCATTATGACCCTTTGAGTCAGATCCATCAGTCAATTTTTCATTCATTGCATTATATGTTTGTCCAGCTGTATACTGGAAATATTGTTTATGACATTTATATTGTTTATATTATGATATTTATATTTATATTAATGCAGCATTGCATTAGGTCATTGATTCATGCTATGGAAACAAGTCTTGAATCAACAAAGGCAATTAAGCCAATTAAGGTTGATATATTATAAATGCTGAATTTGCATCAAATTTGATCTTGGGCACTGCAATGTCAATCCAAATGTTATCAACTAGCTGGGGAGGGACTTTTTACAAGGACAAGGGGGAACGGCTTTAAGTTGTAAGGGGGAAGATTGAGATTAGACATTAGGAAGAAATTCTTCACGCTGAGGGTGGTGAGGCACTGGCACAGGTTGCCCAAGGAAACTGTGGATGCCCTCTCCCTGGAGGTGTTCAAGGCCAGGCTGGATGAGGTCTTGAGCAGCCTGGTCTGATGGGAGGTGCTGCTCATAGCCTGGGGTTGGAACTCGATGATTTTTAAGGTCCTTTCCAACCCAAACCATTCTATGATTCACCAGAGTTTCACATGTAGAACAGGAAAAATCTATACTTAATTTCACACAAGTGACAAACTAATTTAAGAACCATATTCCTAATACCACACCAGTATTAATGTAAAAGGATAAACTTGCAAGCACCTGCAATTTAAGAAACAGGCTTTACTTCACAGTCAGAGGGATTTAGTCTCTCAATAATTATATCTGCTATGCATTATTACAGAGCATTACTCATCCAATCACACAATTTTTTAATATTTTATTAAGTTCCATGTAAGATGACACATCTGGTGAAAAAACAGAACTATACTGGGTTTTGTAACACCAAAGAAATGGGTAAGCAGAAAGTACAGAAGTGACAAAGGGAAAAAAAAAAAAACACAACTTTTTTACGTCACAGGAAAAAAGCTTAAAAAAATACTTAAAATAAGTGTCTGGAAATTCAGAGAACCATGAATGAAGAAGATATTCGCTTATTAACTGAATACATAAAGGTATTCTATCAAGAACACTACCTGCTAACTGTAGAAAACCTATCAGCAACAGTACTTGTATGGAATTCATTCTGCAATAAAGAGTTGATATATGAACTGGGATATTTCAACAGATCAATACTGGTACCATAGATGTAAAACCACTGGCAATTGAGATCAGAAGACCATATGATGAGAAACGCATAATTAAAAACTTGACATATGGTGAACGAAGAACATAAAATAACAACTGGATTTTTCAAAAAAATCTGAAGTCATACAAATTTGTAAGAATACATTCCTTATAAGAAATAATGGTAGCGCAAGCCCCAGCTTCTGTCTCAGACAAGCAAGGTAATAGCCAAATGAAAATCAATATGAATGAGTGAATTGAACCTATAAGAATTCTGCCAGTATTTCTTCAATCTAAAGGTTCCATATGGCTTGCTCCTCAAAGGACAAGTTATCATCTTTGGTATGAACCACATCAAACTCCTCAAGCACATACAAGTTAGAATTACCTACTGCTTAGGTGAGCAAAAACTGTCGGACCATGTTTTTCAACTTCATATAGAGGTATGTACACCAAGTACAGTTACAGGTGAATTACCAGCTATAAGGATTTCAGGTGCATATTAAAAAAACTCTACAGAGAACTCCAGTACTCCATATTTTGAAGTGTGCCAGATTATCTTCAATTTCTGTGTGGTACCTCAATTCAATGTTTTCTGTCACACAGACATGAATCATTAACACTATACTCACATTGAATAGCTAGGGAGCAATGGCAGCTGCTTTGCATTCCAGGCCTTTTTGAACACAGAATAACTCATTTCCTCATTGAACTAGAAAATCAGCTATAGATTAGATATCTCTAGATGTTTAGATTTCTCTTTTTCAACTAAGAAGTCCTCTAAATGTGGATGAGACAGCAGCCATACTGGCTATGTGCTTAAAAAGCAACAATGTTTAATGTCATAAACAGATTAGAAATGAAGATTATGAATTATATGAAGTACACCTTTCTTCAGAAACATGTATGAAAGAATCCAGATCTGACTACCAGGAAGATATCCTGGTTTTAATTTCCTTCTGAAATTTTGAGATAGGAATAACTATTTTGGACTTGCTTATTATACTGTATTATTTTTAAGTGAAACTGATTGAACATCCTATGCTAATCTAGTCTACCGTGTTCCTCTAAGCTAAGTTCCATAGAATACATTTAATATATGCAAATAAAGGAAATTTGCAAATCACTAGGCACCAAACACATTGACCTTCGCTCTTCTTTTGAATTTGCAGTATGGTTCATTTTAGTCAAGCTGTTGAAACATTTGTGCTATAATGCATCAAATTAAGGCAACCAGCTGTGATGTTTAATTTAAGCTAAAAGTTTATGATCTACAACTACACAATACCTTAGGGAATAACTGACATGCCATGCTACCAAACTAAATGCCCTTACAACATGGTTACTATCTTTCACACATTTTATTCAGAGCACACTACATTTTATTCAATGCACATTTTCATTTAACTTTTGGGTCTGTAAAGAGCACAAGCATTCAGTCAAACCTGTGTGTTACAGTGAATAAATGCTTAACCACTTCTAGCCTTTGCTGAATATATAGATTCGAAGCCTTCTGGTCTAATGAGTTGTTAGATTACTTCTCTTTTTTTTTCTTTCATCTCAAATAATGGGGTTTCTGCATTTATGGGAAACAGAATTAGGAGAAGTCATTAACTATTTTGTCATAATCCACATTTTTTTAGTAGATATTTTGTCCCAATAGATGCAGTATATAGATTTGAATAATTGGGAAAAAACCAACAAAAAATCCTCCGAGGACTTTCGAGCTATGAAGCACTCTTGAAAGAAAATCCCCTCCAACAATGGGTAAAACATTGTATTTTTCTTGACAATGGCAATGTATAAAAGGAGAAAGAAACAGTACTTTATGAATTATTAAGTACAATAGCTTTAGGAATGTCTTAAGAGATTAATAAAGGAAAGAAAAATAAGGTATGGGTATATATAACATGTAAAAAGTATGAAAGCTAAAACGAAACTTGAAAGTTCAGGTTACCCATCTAGAAAAGAAGAAAGTCAGTTAGAATATTGATATATGGCAAAAATATCACATATAGTAATTAGTTCACCACTTTGTTCACCAGCAGTCAGATATTCCTTTTAGAAGTGTAAGCGATAATATGATGGGTTACAAATAAAGGATACATAAAGCACATCCTCCAATGGAAAAGATACATTGATAACATTTACTGACAATGACAATGTGCCTCCAGTGAATTAGAAAGCTCATTGGCTCTGAGGTGTTCTAGGTAGCTCTTTAAACATTGCCTTAATTAAAACTGTCTTTAGCAATCTTCTGCAAGAGTCAAAACACCAAGACAACATCATCTATATGAAATATAAGACCGTTGTGCTTACTGCAGCTTTCTGGTAACAAGCTGTGTCATGGGCAATGAGATTCCAGCATAAGGATGGTCCATAATGGACACAGTTCTGCCACAGGGGTGCACAGGAGCCTCTAATTTTTTTTTTTAATTTCATTAAATTAAACATTTTATAGATTCATTCTATTTGGGTTAGTGCAGCTTCTCACTGGAAACTGGGGGAAACTGGGAAATTACTATTACATCAACAATATCTCTCTATTAGAACTTGCTTCAACTAAGAAGAGAGGGCGGAAAAATATATTTTTCTTATTACAGCAAGAACAATGAGAAATCCTCCACCTTTAACATCCAGAAACTGCCAGAATTTTTAAATATATGTTAATAAAATAGATTCACATTTTTATGTCTTTAAATTCATTTTAATCACCACCCTGCTTCCCTGTCATATTTCAATCTTGCATGATTGCAGTTGGCAATTTCATCAAAGGGTCATACAACTGAGAAAGAAACGCTGCTTGAAAGCTGATTACTACTCCAACATTCTTGTGATAAAAACTATTCAGATCTAGTGAAGGATAAAAGCAAGCACAGAATCTGCTGCTTTCAACTACACACTGTTTGATACTCTTCTGGAATCAGAAGTGTCTGTTTTGCTAACATTTGGAAACTGGAGATTACCTGGTACAACATAAATGCCTGTTTTCTACAATATTTTTAAATCTTAGATTCAGACTCAGGAAAGAAACCTCAAACCTCAAAATTAGCAAAAGCCAACCTCAGCCTAAGGTGGTTTATAATTTTCTAAACAATTGCTTACAGGACTTTTAAATTGAAAACCTGGTGCTGAATATTTGGCTTGATCTTTAATAACACAATTATGAAGCGACAATCATTAAAACACTCATATAAAAGTTTATGCAAACCATATGCCATCTGTAGAATTTGAAACAAGCACTATAATTTCACAGTGAGAAGTACAAACTGTGAAAAAGCAAAGTACTTTGTGCATACAAGACGTTTGGAGGCATAGCTCTAATATCTACAATATTTTCAACTGATTACAATCTTTCATTCAAGTAGATACTAGTTACAACCCAGAGAGGAACAAAAACAACCCAACAAACCACAAAATAAAGATCCATGATAATTACACTTAAACACAAAACACTTGACAGTCAATTCTTCCTTTGTTTCCCTGCCAAATAGTGAAGTCAGAATTTTATGTTACTCTGGCAACAGTGAATTAGATCAAGTGCACCTAAAAGCAGGCTTTAACTTTTGTTACAAGAATACACTACCTCAAGAGTTACAAAAAAATCCCTAATTTAGAGTTTTCAAGGTAGAAATAAAACTGAGTTGAAGCATTTTGTTTTTAAATGCAATTTATTATGCTTAACAAACACCTACAGAATGTTAATCATCAGTGATTTTGTTCTGCTTTTAACAGTTAAAAAAGAGTATTTCAACCTCAGCAGCATTTTCCTCAGTGGCCACATAAATACCAACAGAAAGCACCGAAAGAACAATGCCAATTTCTTTCCTTAATAACCAGTTGTGTTGGACACTTTCTGAAGACACTAGCATCTTTAAAATTCAGAGACTTGTCCATAGATGACCATGGATTATGTGAGACTGGTGTTGCTTCCAAAATATTTCAATTTTCTCCCAAAGATACCAGAATAAAAGTAATATTTAAAAAAATGTAAACATAAGTGTAGTTACCTGCATGCTAAGAAAATAATTTATTTTATTCCCTTACTGTGACTTCAGATGTGCAAGACTGTTACACACAGAGCAGAACTCTGTTACTACGCCTAGAAAGTGTTTTTTGAGTTAGTGACTTCCCATCCACCAGTACAAGTGCTCGGATGTTTGCTCTTGGTTTTGATCAATACAATTGTGTTCCTACGATTATCATACCTTTATAATTCCAGGCTAGCAAAGCAATAAAGTATGTCTTTAACAATGAACAGATGCGAGAATCTCACTTGAGCTTCATTTCAGAGTTGACTTTATCTTTTCCTAATCTATGCTGATGACCACAAAACTGGTAGAACTTGCAGGGATAAGCATTATGTAAATTTACAGTTATGTAAAACCATGTCACTTTTGTTTATCAAAAATTCTATATGCAGCACATAACTTTGAAGTGTTGTTTATAAGTGGTGAAACTAGTGGAGTATCACTTGAATTTGCATTTCGCAGCACCACTATAGTGCATGAAATGGTATTTTCTCTCAGAAGCAACTGAGAACCTGCCAACATTGATAGATGTATGTGTGAAAGACTGGACAACACTATGGAAGAAATACGCCTTCGAGGACCTTGATATATCTGCAAAAGCAGTGTATTAATTTATTTTTTATTTTGTCTTGTGGAACAGAAAAATATACAGAAGAAAGTTTTCTAAAAAAAGTTAACCTGCAACTTTTACTCTAATATTTTAGCAAATTATTACCTATCAAAGAATAGTAGTGTTCTGTAATCTGCTCTATAGTGGCTTTGCTGACTACAGGACTCCTACACACTATTCTCAAATACATAAATTTGTTGTTTTCTTCCCATCTATTTATTGTTTATGTTACAGAAGGACAATGTTTTTTAGTTTTCAAACTTAGCTTGAAGTCCACTTTTACTAAGGATACGTGTGAAACTTTCTTAATAGCTTTCATTATTGACAAACCCATTAGGAAAATAAATATTTATATTATGAAAGGATAACAATTAAATATCAACCACTACCATTTGAGCTCTTTTTGGAGGGCAGGGCAGCAGGGGAAAGAGGGTGGTAATATTTATACTTTTCTATTACTCAGAATCTGCTTTACATGAAACAACAGGGATGGTTCATAAAAATATAAGTTCTAGTAATACCAAGAATTATATAGTCAGAGCTTTTAGGATAAGCCTAAAATCTCTGACTATATAAAAAGCCCCTAATGAAAAATATTTCATTTTCTCACCATAGACTATGAAATGACTTATATCATAATCCATACAATCTCTTTCTAAAACACTTCAGTGTTGTGTTCAACAAAACCTTACATTCTATACATTTAAATTTTTTCCAGAAAATCTCAAGAAACCAATCATTCCTAATAACTCTCACGTAAAAATGGCCAACAGGCTTTTTAAACAGACAGAACACAACCCCCCCAATATGAGCTGTAGTTTTTTTACACATTTTGCCATTCCAAAGTTTAAAAGACATTTCCAAGCCTAATTTAAACACACAGCCTAATCAACCTATGAGAGACATATCACAGGGAATTGCTAATACTGATGTGCATATTTTATTCTCATCAGATCTGAAGGCAGATAAAAAAATTATTGGGAAGATACACGAACACTTGCGAGACATGTTAGTACATACTACTACCTGCAGAGTCAGTGTTAACTCCTTAATTCCTCATTAATAGAGGTAAGGAAATGGCAAGTGACACAAAGTAGTCATGCTGAATATTGATGGCATTTGGGTAGGAATAAAAAATAACATTGAAAACATTTGCATAGGTATGTAAACAAATAAGTATCCACATCTAGCTTAACAGTATGTTAGAAGGATTCAAAATGAAGTAGCTTAGAATTTTTTTTATACAGGTTATAAAATATGAATACCTTTGCAATATTTTAGGAAATGTAATTGTTCATATTTAATTCTATTACGTTCAAAATACAAAAATACATTATCTTCAGTCAGTAAAAGTTGAACTGAAAAAAAATGTGCTTATAAAAACAAAGATAAATCTTCAACTCAGAATGCTCAAAGCCAGCAAATCACTGTAAAATGAAAAGCTATGTTACAAAACCAGTAATGTAGTATTTGCCCTTTCTAATTGTCTTTCTCATAGCATCTTTAACTGACCACTACTGGAGACAGGACTCTCTACAAGATGGACATTTCAGTTGAACCAACTGATGATGACCCTCACATTTTCAGAAATAAGTGATGGTTCTTATACCCTTATATTTTTATTTACAATGCTGCAAGCATTAGAGTAGGACAGGCAATATAGCTCACAATGAAATTTCAGGAAAATTAAAGCCTAACTTCTGGCCAAGCAGTTAAACACATGCCTAATTTTAAGGCCATGCATAATTCAAATTACTTAAAAACCTACTATGTATTTAAATCACAGATAATGCTCAAGTGCTTTGCTGCAACAGGAAATGACCCAGAGGATAGTATGGAACTGCTCATAACCTTTCTTACTTTGCACTTTTAAGTTAAACACTGGATTATTTTAAAGAAGAATTTTTGAATACAATAGACTCTTCCACTGTCTTAGAGGTTGGACTCATCTTTAACATACTTACAACACCACTAAATCTTTTGTAAAATTAAACCAAATAATTTCTGTTACTTTTTAATAAAGGAGGATCACTGAAGTCATTAAATGAGATTATAAAATGCATAATTCTGTTTTAATATGGTTAAAACAGTAATTTTACAGATGTCAGTTTAAGGGGCTTAGTGTTAGGCTATTCATCTGGAAGACAGTATTTCATACGTATCATGTATTAAAATGAAGTCTTACTTTCAATGTATAATTAATGTGTGTTTGGAAGTGGGTACTTCCACTTCAGAAGAGAAATAAGCCAGTATAGCAAAATGTTCACTTTTGTATATTACAGCGTTTATTTTGCATGTTCCATGTGGATAATGTGGTCCTGAACATCAAAACGTTATTTTCCTTTAGAGTACAAAAAGGAATTAGAGGTATAAATATAAGAAATGTAAGTCCTCAGAAATATACACATTAGATATCTTCCTCGTATGGCTGTACTCCTTGCTAAGTGACAAAATATATTTGTGCTATCATTCATAATCTTCTAAACTATCCTTCCCTACAACACAGTAACTTTGTTATCTTCATAAGACAATAAGGTGATGCTGAATACCTCGTTAGCAAAATCAGTTTGATCACACTTAACTGTCCACTAAGCCCTAAATATAGTAACTGAAAGAGATTGAGCACACCTTGACAGAAACAATATATGTTCTGATGCTTCAGCTCCTTGGAATAGAGGCTGTTGATTGCTGCACTCTACTTAATAGAGCTAGTGCCTACTCTTAGATTGTCCCTTTCAAAGTAATACAATTGGATAATAATAAAGTTTTCTATGAATGAACTGGCAAAAGCAAGATCAGGTGCTTGTGGAAATACTGTAAAACACATTAATTTCCAGAAAATATATGGGATTAGTTTTGGTAGTCTTTTTTTTTTTGTGGTGTTTTTTTTTTAATTTAAAAGTTATTCATATTATCCAGTAAAAGAGAAAATTTATGGCTTCGAAATATAGATTTTCATTACTGAAGTTGTTTCACAACAGCTGAAACAATGAAAATAAAAAAAGAAAACCACAAGCTACATGCATTCATCTCCACAATCCAGAGTCCAAAATGAGATCTTGATTTCCAGTGTATTCTTTCCCTTACAGGACTGTATGCTGACATTTATCAATGAACTTCATTGTCATGCACAGGCAATTTCCACACTAATTCTTTTGTATAGAGTATACTAAAAGGTCTTAATTGCTGTGGAACTTTATCTTAAAAAATGTCCTTAAAACCGCCTCTTTTTTAAAATGCTACAAAATACCTTTCCTCTCTGAACTAAAAGAAAACAGCTACTGAAAGCATTTAAGTCTTATAAACAACCTGTAGTCTATGCTATATTCAGGCACATTTCTTCTAATAAGGAAATTTATCTCAATGTACAGAAAACCAAAAACATTATTAGGCAAAACAGAAGGCAGAAACAAATCATTCTACTTCCTTTGCTTGTTACATTAGTTGCTGGCTCCCTCTGAAACCCCATTTGAAATCCCAGTAAATGGGAACATCAGAAATGATAGAAGATCGTCAAGGTTAAAAATTCAGTAGCTTTTCAGCAGCAACCAACTAAGCTGTTCCTCACCTACACAATGTGTTAGTTAGGAAAGCAACTTCTTACTGAAGCTGACTTACCTGCGTATTGCACATCGTGGCCTTTGTAATAACTGCATTTGAATCGATAGAAAAGTCAACTGCTTTGTCTAGGTGCTTAACATTTAGACAGCTCATACTACCATGACAGAAATAGGCAAGCCCCTGCTGACAGAACCTGCACCTGTGCAGCTTATGTGTACATGGAATACAAAGGAACAATGGCTGGTTTTATATCATGTATTAGTTTGCTGTCATAGGTAGCAGCTGTGTTCAGCAGCTCCATCCTTCCGACCTGCTATTTAGAGACCTCGGCACACTCACGCTGCAACCAATAAACTCTGCTATGAACACTACTTTCTCAAAGAGCAAGGTCTGCTGGCATAAGAGCTTTTTGAACAGCGATAAATGGAGCCAAGCTAGGATTTGTATTATATAGAACTGAGTTTAATTATTTCATAGAAAATAAACTGTAGCAACATATCAAAGTTTCAAAGCAACAATAGACTCTGTATTGCAAAGCACATCTGAAAGGGGTCTAAGGGTTCACTGATTTGTGCTTACAGTGACTGAACTAGGTGAGTAGATCTGCACAACGTATGAAGATAAAGGTTATACTCTAATGCACTTGCTATTCTTTAACTCCATAACCACTGAGTCTGGCCAAAACATATCTCCAGTATCTCTCCAGGTATGGGTACATCCTAGTAACATTGACTCATAATGAAACAGTACATTCAAAGCTTTCAAAAAAGTTGCTTCCCATTCTACTGAAGATCTAAAAAAATGCATTTGCACTTTAAATTAAACTTTGAAACAGTGAGCATAGTCAGCTCTGTTTTATAACATGTGGCTTAGTGGTAAATCTCTGTTAATGGGAAGAGAATTTTCTAACCTAAGTAATTTTGCAGTACTTCAGATTAATTGCACATATTTAGTATCAATTGCCATTAACAATGTCAACTGTAAAAAGCACAGATGTCATGCTTGTGATAGCACTAAAAGTCAGGTACTTCATGTTGCATAGATATATTTTTCAACCTTTCGATAAAATATTAGGAATTCATTTATAACTTCATTCAAGTTGCTTCAGTGAAGGAAGTTACAAAACAGAGCTGACTATGCTCACTGTTTGACATAATAGCTTTGAAGAACAGGACTGAGAAAAGCACTATATAGTGATAATGCCTCTATAACCATACTTATAGCCTGAAAACAAACAGGCAATTAATAAATCTGAATATCATCAAAAAAAATAATCCTATGACAATCTGGAATTCACTGAAGATTTTGTCTGTTGCTCTTGCCAGTGTTCAGCAAATCCCACCGCAGAACTGTACTCTTCAGCTACTTGTCCACTCTTGACAATCGTACTAAAATTCAGCAGGTTTTCTCTTTCTTTCATTGTGAGAGAAGGAATAGCTTTTTTTTTTTTTACTTTTTAATGTTCTAGTTGCAGAAGCAACGTGTATTAACAACCCATCACACAGGTAAGAAGAAAGCTGGGAAATCTCAGCTCTTTCAAGGTACTCTTTCAGCATAGTTAACCTTACATTAACTTAAATATTGTCAAAGTAGCCAGTTTCAAGACAAGTGAAGCAAAAACTTGCTTATATTAAGAAAACATAATTTGAGTAAACAGCATGAAACACGTGTAACAAGGGGAAAAATGCATATTTCCCTCAGCCCCTTCTAAAAAGCAATAACCCGCAACTACACAAGCATTCTAAAGGTAACAACAACAGCAAAATCATGAGAATGTGAAAGATCATATAAAAAAAGACATTTCTGAAGATGTAAACTATTTTGTCATATTTTATAAAGGTTAATATGAATTTTCACAATGGCACCTCAAAAACAAGAATGTCAGAATTATACCTGTGTTTTTAATCCATAGGAGAAATGAAAATTACTGTATTTTGAAGCATTTTCCAAAATACAGTTCCTCTAATTATTAATGAGGACTACAGGTAAAAGATTGTAAGTCTTCTAAGTAATATGCACAGCATTTAGGATACGATAGTCCTGTAGATTTCTAAGACACAAGTAATTTCAGTTTCTGAATAAGTGAATGATTCTAATGTTTGAGAAAGTGTTCAAGGATTTAGCATAATCTTCCTATAGAGTTTGACCTCCCATTCCAGAGCTGTGAATACTTCAGTAAGAGCCAGACTTTCAACAAAGCTCTTCAGGTGCTCAGAGACTTGGTCCAAGCTACCATGTGGAATAAACCTAACTGCCAGATGTCTAATTTCCCCTAACACCTAGTAAGTATAAGGGCCATGAGAGGCTCAACAAATTCTTTAAAATGATTGCGGTTTATCTTAAGGAGTTTGTTTAGTTTGTGACTTCAAAACTGAAGATAGACATTTATGCTTGGATGCCTCGTTCTTAGTGTCCCCTATCAGAACTAAGCTTTCTCTTGTTTTCATTATTGTTGCTTATAATTTGAACACACATATTGCAAAATTTATTTTGCATAGCAACGTACTGTACACAGAGTATCAATCTGGGAAGTAAGCATCACTCGGTATAAATACAGAAACCAGATTCTGGCTTTGAACTTTTGAGAGATGTAAACAGAATAAAAATATAAACGATCTATTTAATCAAAATGTTTAGAAGAAATATACAATGAGAAAAAACATTCAGTGAGAGAGAAGACAGAGGTATCTGCAGGAAATGGAGTTTAAATGGGAGCAAAGTCCAACAACTATCACAAAACAGCAGCATAAACCTCTTCCAAAGCAAATTTGTTTTCTTTGTATCCATAATCACATGGGACAAATCTCACCTAATCAAACACAACAGAAATTTTGTCATCAACTTCTAGAAGTAACTGGTATCTGCTTGTTTGGAACAGTAGTACTGCATACGTTTTTAATATGCTGAATCATTCAGAGATAATCAGAGGGAATTAAATGAATTCTGTGACAGTTCATTCATTAGCAGTAAAGTTTTATGCTATCACCCTGCATCCAAGATTCCATTCTCTCTTTAGATCTACACTGATGATATCACAGTGGCATAAATGCTACAATAATGAGACTAATAGGATTTTTATAAGATGATCAGGCACTATAAGGAAGGAATAATGATTTCTCCACTTGCAACCTGTGCATCTTTCAGCCATTCACAACGAATGAAAAGCATCAAAGTGTGGAATTGAAGTGAATATTTCAGTCTCTTCTCAGAGAAAGGAGACTTCAAAACACTAACAGAGCATTTCACGGTGGTTTCTTCAGATACTAAAATAATAACACTTCTAGTGCCTACAAAAGTTACACATCATGTGTGAAAATTGTGCAAACAATCCATTTCAGATCACATTAAATAGAAAATAAAGCCACAGCTGTCCATCTAAGTGGCCCTTGAACATACTCAATTCATATCATAGCTCCAAGACAAGGGGGAAAAGAAAGACCATTATCATTTAATCTTTTGACAAGAATCATAGCATCCTCATGGCTGAGAGTAAGAAGTCCACTTCCATTTCATTCCACAAGATTCACTAGGTCATGCTTTCAAACGTAAAATCATATGCAAGCCCTTTAGCTTAGTCCTGCAAAACAAGTCACCAACACCTGAACCAGTCTCGGGGTGAATTCCATACAGACATTTGAGTTCAGATAGGGTTTAAAAATGTAAACTTCCCTATGAAGCAAAGTTCATAACAGATGATGATCTCCGAGTGCATGAACTCAGCTCCTTTCACATCAAACTGAACAAAAACGTGTATTTAGGAAAACACTACGTGCTTCAACTCCAAATGATAGTACAATCCTGAGGACCAGATCTAATAGTAAAACCCTACAAAACTGCATAGAGCTGATACTGGATCATCATAACCAACTGCTATAATCTCCAAATCCATTATATCTTAATTTGTCAGCATAAGTAGTAATCTCAAATTAAGACATTTGTAGATCCATGACATAAGCAATGTAAACAGCTTCCATGGCTACAAATAACTGTTCTAATAAACAGCAATTTGAACCCTGCCAATGCTGACAAATCTATATAACTTAACATTTTTCTTTTGTCAGATTCATGACAAAAAAATGCAGTGATACTCAAGTTAATTCTGAAAGTTTCAAACAACTTCAAAGGGAACTCAACAATGCATTTTCTTGGCTTTGATTAGGAATTTAACCCAAATTGCTTAATAAGTTATTTCTGTCTTGAATTAAGACAAGCTTGATTTTTTTGGTTTTTCCTCTTTCAAACCTTCAAGAGAATTTTAAACTGAAATTAACTGAATGTTAATTTGGTAACAGAAGTGAAATCAAAGATGCCTCAAATCAGTAAACCTGCCATGCTGACTTGGAGGTACTCTTCTACGTTTTGATCTGAGCAGATTCAAATCTTAGCCATATTCCCAGAAATTTTATTAAAACCTGTTAAAACAAAGCAAAATAAAAAAAAATCACTGCACAATAAAAATCAAGTAACTGTTTTGTGATGGATGGTCTTATAAAGGAGGCCAAATAAACCATCAGTTTTTTTTTGTTCCTGCTTGAAATGAAAATGAGCTGTTCCAAAACCCTCAAAATAATCACAAAAAAATTTAATAAAAATTATTTACTACATAAAATATTGCATTAAAATTTTTAGAATCTAATTATCCTGTCACCACAGAGATAAAAATAAATTCAATTACACTTCCAGAAGTCATCTGAAGAAAACTATTAAACTCTTGTGGGCACATGAAAAACCTAGAACTGCTGAATTTTCATTTCAGTGCCTGGGAGGATTATGGAGAATATTATCCCAGGAGCTACAAAAAACATCTGGAAGACCATGCAGTCATTGGTCCCAGGCAGCATGGGTTTATAAAGGAAAGATCCTGCCTTACAAACTTAATATCCTTCTATGACAAGGTCACCCACCTGTTCGACCAGGGGAAACTGGTTGATGTCATTCTTCTGGACTTCAGCAAAGCCTTTGATACTGTCTCTCACAGTATTCTCATAAACAAAATGTCCAGAATACAGCTGGATAAACACATAATGTAATGGGTGCAGAATTGGCTGATGAGTTGGACTCTAAGAGTCATAGTGAATGAAGTTACATCAGGCTGGTGCCCAGTCACTAGTGGGGTCCCACAGGGATCCATCCTGGGGCCAGTGCTCTTCAACATCTTCATAAACAACCTGGACAAAGGACTTGAAGGTTTATTGACAAAATTTGCTGATGACACAAAACTGGGGGGAGCCATTGACACTCTTGGGGGCAGAGAGGCCCTGCAGAGGGGTGTTGACAGATTGGAAAACTGGGCAATCATGAACAGCATGAAATTTAAGAAGGGCAAGTCCTGGGTTCTGCACCTGGGACATGGCAACCCTGGATACACACACAGGCTGGGAAGCGAGAGGCTGGAGAGTAGCCCAGCCCTGTGGAAAGGGACCTGAACATGAGCCAATAGTGTGCCCTGGCAGCCAAGAGGGCCAACTGTGACCTGAGGTCTATCAAGCACGGCATTGCCAGCTGGTCGAGGGAGGTGATTGCCCCACTCTGCTCTGCACTGGGTGCAGTTTTGTGCACAACAGTATAAAAAGGACATCCAGAGGAGACCACAAGGCTGGTGAAGGGTTTAGAGGGGAAGTTGTATGAGGAACGACTGAAGTCACTTGGTCTGTTCAGCCTGGAGAAAAGGAGACTGAGAAGGGGTCTCATAACTGCTTACTGTCTTCTCACAAAGGAGGGACGTGAAACAGGTGCTGATCTCTTCTCTCTTGCAGCCTATGATAGGACTAGAGGTAACAGTAGGAAGATGGGCCAGGAGAGGTTTAGATTGGATATCAGGAAGAGGTTCTTCACCCAGCAAGTGGTGGAGCTCTCGAAAAGTAAGCAGGCACTACACAAAGTCTGCCTGCATTTCAGAAGCATTTGGACAATGCCCTCAGTCATACAATGTGAATGTTGGGAATGTCCTATGTAGAGATAAGAGTTGGACTCGAATCAATGATCCCTTTTGGGTCTCTTCCAACTTGGGTGATTCTGTGATTCTGCTGAAGTAGAGAGTTCCCCACAATGGTTTAAATGCAGTTTACCTTATTTTTAATAGTGTTCTAAAAAAAATGGCCTGAATGGCAGGGTATGTTCAGCCACACTGTTTTAAGGATGAATAAAAACTTTTTGTTAAATAGACCATAGGGGCTTCTCACATGATCATTTTGAACTTCACCTTCAAAAGTTGACAGGGTAATGTACTGTTTTAAACAGCTGTGACATAATGTTGCACATCTTTCCTTACCAATTTAGCTTTTTATTCTTTCCAGGTACTCATTACAAGATATTCTGTACATATACAGAAAATGCCCAGTCTATTAAATTATAAAACTGTGCTCTGCTTTCCGTGCTGTAACTGTCTCTGCCCCAAGAAGAAATATACTTTTTTTTTTGACAATGAAATTGTAAGTCTACCAAATTCATACAGACAATACGCTTTGATCAATGTTTCTTCAAGTATATTAACAGTAACAGGAGGACCAAGGAGAATCTCCCTCCTTTACTGGGTGCAGAAGGTATAGTAGTGATGAGGGATGAGGACAAGGCAGAGATACTTAATGCCTTCTTTGCCTTGGTCTTTAACAGTAAGGTGAGATGTTCTCAGGATATTTGGCCTCCTGAGCCAGAAGACAGTGAGAATAAAGCTCCAACGATCCAGGAGGATTTGGTTAGAGACCTGTTTGGCCAATTAGACATTCACAAGTTTATGGGACTAGATGCGATTCACCCAAGGGTATTAAGGGAGCTGGCAGAGGTCCTCTCCACACCTTTTTCCCTCATATTCAGTCCTGACTGACTAGGGAAGTGCCACTGGACTGAGACTTGCAAATGTTATGTCCATTTACAAGAAGCGTCGGAGAGAGGATCCAGGGAGCTACGGGCCTGTCAGTCTGATCTTGGTGCCGAGGAAGGTGATAGAGCAGATCATCTTGAGTGCTATCATACAGCATGCACAGGACAATTGGGTGATCAGGCCCAGGCAACATGGGTTCATGAAAGGCAAGTCCTGCCAGACCAACCTGATCTCCTTCCATGACAAGGTTACCTGGTTAATGGACGAGGGAAAGGCTGTGGATGTGGTGTACTTGGACTTGTGTAAAGCCTTTGACACCGTTTCTCACAGTATTCTGATTGAGAAAGTGGCTGTCATTGGCCTGGGCAGGCATACTCTCTGCTGGGTAAAAAAATGGCTGTATGGCTGGACCCAAAGAGTGGTAAATGGAGTTAAATCTAGTTGGAGGCTGGTCACAAGTGATGTTCCCAAGGGTTCAGTGCTGGGTCAAGTGCACTCTTAGCAAGTTTGCAGATGACACCAAGCTGGATGGCAGTGTTGATCTGCTTGAAGGAAGGGAGGCTCTGCAGAGGGATCTGGACAGGCTGGATCAATGGGCTGAGACAAACGAGATGAGGTTCAACAAGACAAAATGCCGAGTCCTGCACTTGGGACACAACAACTCCATACAGTGTTACAGCCTTGGGTAAGAGTGGCTAGAAAGCTGCCTGGAGGAGAGGGACCTGGGGGTGTTGGTTGACAATCAGCTGAATATGAGCCAGCAGTGTGCCCAGGTGGCCAAGAGGGCCAACGGCATCTTGGCCTGTGTCAGAAACAGCGTGGCCAGCAGGACTAGGGAGGTGATTGTCCGTCTGTACTCAGCACTGGTGAGGCCACACCTCGAGTACTGTGTTCAGTTCTGGACTCCTCACTACAAGAAGGACATTGAGGTGCTGGAGCATGTCCAGAGAAGTGCAACAAAGCTGGTGATGAGGCTGGAAAACAAGTCCTACAAGGAACGGCTGAGGGAACTGGGGTTGTTTAACTTGGAGAAGAGGAGGCTGAGGGGAGCCCTCATCACTGTCTACAGCTGCATGAAAGATGGTTGTAGCAAGGTGGGTGCTGGTCTCTTCTCCCAAGTGACAGATGATAGGACGAGAGGAAATGGCCATAAGTTGCACGAGGGGAGGTTCAGACTAGACATCAGGAAAAAATTTTTCACTGAAAGGGTAGTCAGGAACTGGAACAGGCTGAGTCACCATCCCTGGAGGTGTTAAAAGGCGGGTAAATGAATTTCCTAGTGACATGGTTTAGTAAGGGGACAGGTATGGTTGGACTTGATGATCTCAGAAGTCTTTTCCAACCAGATGATTCTATGATCAGGGGGAGTCTCCATTGGATGATCATAGAAAGTGAGAGATACACGAGTACAAATATTCTTTTTTTCATTCTTATTCATCTCCCCTAAGCCTGAATGGATATAAATACATATAATTCTAATAACTCATCACTGAAAGAGTTTGCAATAAAAGTAGTGTCCAATTTCTCTCCACAAAAAACAAATCTCATAGCACATTTAGCTTTTTCTGGTAGCTCCTCTGTCAAAGGTAATGTACTCTGTCTTGGAAAAACCTTTTTCCAGGACAACTTAAATATCCCTTTAAGTTGATGCTAGTGCCTAAAAACCACTCAAAATCATTTTCTACCTATGTTTCATTAAATCCTAGATGTATTTTAATGCATTTCTGATTGCTCTGTGTGACAAAAATATTACAGGATTCACAGCAGTTGCAGTGAAAAGGACAGTAATAATCACCTCCAGCAGATGACCTTGTGAATGTAAGAGAAATTTTCTCTAACATTCAAGTACAATTTTTTCAAATCTTCCCTAAAGGCCATCTACCATTCTAGTTGACTTTGTGATTGCACTCTTATAGCTGCTATTGTGTTCTTCAGCTACAATAAACCAAAAAAAGTCTCAGAAAACAAAAAGAATTACTACACCTTCAAAATTATTCTTGTTTTCTTGATTTTTAACATATGAAGTCCAAGAGACACTGTTGCTATTTTATTTTAGAAAGATCAGGTTTCAATTTTCTATATAGATAAGGGGTGGGAGGGAAGGGATTTTTGCATGTGAAATGGCGTATGACTTTGTCAACCTTTCCCTTTCTTCATTTCCAACGTGATGTTAAAAATAACGCCTTGTTCTTTTGGTCACTTGGTTAACGAGGTCACATCATTAATCAAAGGGAGACATGCAACTTAGTTAACATTGGCCTTTTTTGCACTCTAACTTCAAATGCAGTACACAAATCATTTTTAAATCAAAAGACACAATCGGATCTAATGAATGACAAAGTAAGCTGCCAACAATCTTTACGTGTCAAGTACTACATTAATATACCTGTCCATCAAAAGCATGTTATTAAGTAAATGAAGCATTCAATTATTCTCCTACAAAATGGATACTTACACTTTTCCCCTCTAGGCATACAATGACAGGACTTGCTGTAAATCAGCACAGCTCATCAGCACATCAAGTAGCTATGCTTATGCACGCCCACTAAAGACCGAGCCCTTATTGACAGATAAATCATTATAAGCAGAAACCAGAGCTTTCTTTGCTCTTATCATTTCACACTCAAGTTTTTCAGAGAAAAAGTGTAAGTCACAAAAAGAATTTTTTTTCTTGTTTTACATTATAAAATGGTTAATTGTGATTACGGTAGAGAAACTCTCACTTAGAGTTTCTTTTGTTTATTTGCCTATTTTTAAAAGACTTTTTGCCTCTGCTAAACAACATCCAGGGGTATTAATGCAAATAAAGACAGTTGCCAGGAATGAAGCCTGCAAAAGAGAGCTTTAGTGGTACAATAGAAGGTTCGTTCCAACCTTATGCAAGAAACAGAAAACAGCTACTCTGGAGCTGGCACAAGGCAATGAGGAAAAGACTGCATTATTACTTCAAGTCCTACAATGGAATACTATATTACATGGCTTTAAATGTAAGACATTAATGGGATACTATCAACCTGTTTTCTATACTGCATTTAAGTTCAAAATAGACACAATAGGGAAACAAGTCCAAGGTACACGGCTGACAACTGGAATTGTTAAACATTTTATTTTGAACAGTAAAGAACCATGCATTAGCCTGTCCACGCAATTCTCTCACAATAATTACATTAGAAAAACTAAAGCAGCCAACATTTCAGAGAAAAAGGATAGTTATTTTCACTTATTTTAGCATAAAAACAGATGAACTGTGAAAGGTGTCTCCTTGTACATGATCATTCTCAATTGCATTAATTAGTCATAAGTATAAAATTCTACTCCCATGCCTTCTGATTCTGAGAAGTATAGCACTATTTATAGTATCATTCAGGAACTACTTCACCAAGTGTCTAGTGAAAGACCAGCAACATTACAGGGCTCTGGAATATTATTCTATGTTTTATTTACTCACACCACTGTATACAAACACAAGGACTATAGCACCATGAAACACAAAGAGGGATACTAATGATAATAGAACTCTGCCAAAAAAAAAAAGTGAAAATCGTAACAAAATGTTAAGTAACTGGATTTGACACCTCTTTAACACTCTTCACTGATAAACATTTCTATTCTGCAGCCTGAAGTAATTACCAAGAAAGCTGATCAAGAAACTCTAAGGCATTCATAGAGCTAAACTTATGTAACCTGTAAATGTGAGGCCCTTAAGACCCCTTTAAAGATGTGGTTCCATAAGTCAGAAATATGGTACAATATACTTATGAGGAGATGTGCAGCAAACTAAATGAGAAAACTTTATTAACATTTTCTGTTGAAACTTTCAGCACACAATAGTGCAATTATATGTAAAAGCCTGAAAAGGATTTCAACAGTTATGTCATACAAATCCTCCTCCTATTGTTGCTAAACACTTTGTTTTGAACAGCAAAGAAAAATGCATTAGCCTGTAGGTACCAGCACCTACCTGGGCAGGAGGTAACAACTTCCTACCTTTCTAAACAAACTTCTTTGTGCTGATCAATTCTACTAGCACAGTGTCTTTTTGGTAAATTATACTACACCAAGTCAAAAAATAATTAAACTACAAAGCATTCTGTGGAAATTGATGATCTTGATCACAAAAATTATAACAGAAAGACATAAGCGTTAAAAACAATTCTTCTCAGAGGCGCACGCATGCCTAACTATGCATACTGCAGAAAATGGTAAAAATAAAAGCAGTGTCAACAACAGGCTAGGAATTTTACAAAGTGTATTGGTCTAAGCTGTGGAAAATGAAATGGAGAATAAGTCTGTTCTGAAAAGAGATCCCATAAGCCTTCAGTGTCTTATTTTAAGAAGAAGGAGTAACTCATGAGTAATTGTATCCTGATTTCGCTGTGACAGAAACCAGAAACGTCTAGTTGGTGCACCATGGGGCAACTTGAGCCTGCTGCTCATCTGAGTTACATAGTCCCACGCAGCACTTAAATTCTGAGCTGTAATCCCTTCCTTCATATTACTTTATCTACTTTAGTTTTATACTGTTACATGTCCTTGGCATGAAAAATATTTTTCCACGTTAATTTTCTTAAACACATACCATTGCAGCATTGCATAACATAGTTACTCAAGCATTCCTGAAGATTCAGTTAAACAGAGGCAACGCTGGATTTTCAGTTCTATAGAACACCTTCTACTACATCTTTGTGTGATTATCCCAAAGGCCAGTGTCCACATGTTCTTGCTTAAGAAAAATCAAATAGATGCTTATCAGCCTTTTTACACTTAAAAGAGACAGAAAGGAAGGAAATGATGCAACAAACCATGCATTCTCAAATCCGGACCACAACCCAAAAGCTTATGCATGGGTGAGTTTCTCATGTTTTAAGAAGACTAATATTTAAGAGCATAAATATCCAAGTTTTTCACCAAGTCATCAAATCTAGCTCAAACCCACAGTGAGTCAAAGCCCTTTCTATCTACTAGATGATTACTAACTTACGTAAACCAGGTTGAATCCTGCTCCTCCTGGGCAGGCATCTACATCACCAAATGAGTATTTGTCATTAATATCCACTCTTCATAGAGCCTAAGCAACCCATCAAAAGACTAAATAAACAAGCAGGTAACACTGCTGCCAAAGCAGCACTTGATTCTGTCACATCAGGAGATAAGCGTCAGTACAAGGCTCATCCATATCAATAAAGCAGTATAGGAAATGACATAAGAAGACAAACTTAATACACAATATTTGACGCTTGTGATAAACAGGTTCATTTTTTTCATCTCTACTTCTCCCTTCCCTAAGGCCTCTGGAAGGCCAAGCAGAACTAAAAATACAACTGTAATTAAATTTTGCATAAATATCAAATCAACACAACTGAAGTATGCTTGCTTGAAGCAGAACTCCTTTCATATTTAACCTCTCTTTACTTAAATTTTCTCTGAAGTGCCATTGATGATTTCATAAGGTGCTTTTTAAAGCAGATCTTAATATTGAACTTGTTTACATGAAAGAATAAGCCCTGTACTATTGGGGGCTTATTTATTTTTGCAAGTAATCTCTGACAGCAAACAAGGGAGCTTTATTTTGTTTTGCTTAACAGTATCTAACAAATGTAATATGCTGTACTTTTAACCCTTTACACAGGCAAAGCAGTATGAATAGGAGAAAGACTATTTTGAGTCTTTCCTTTTCTGTGTTTGTTTCGTTTCTTTGTAAGTATATGAATCTATTTAGAGAAAGAAACACTACAGTATCTAGTAGAAAACATGTTATATACAATGATAATGTATGAGAGATGATAGTGCCTCAGTCTCACAGTTACACATTAGCCTGGATTTCAGGTATTCTTACACAGAAAAACCCAGTATCTGTACTTTATCCACTAATAAGAAAATATTATGCAGCAATATATCCCACATGGTCTCAATTCCCTATGCTGGCCTGAATCCTTATCTTACAATTTCTTAAATAATAAGTTCCTAAATAGTAGATTTCCATCCGACATCATTAGAAGACATGCTAGGAGTCTGACAACTATCTAGATTTTTGGATAGCACCCCCACGAGAAAAGGAACATGTTTTCAATTAGCTCAGCACTCCTTAAAATATGATAATGTAAACAATTATTTGATTACAATGGTATTTGATTATGGTATTGAATAATATTATGATTTATGCTCAGACTCCAAGACTATAGGTTTAACAGTATGCTGAGCTACCATGCCAAACACACAATCACCAAATGGCTGAATCTGCTTTTTCCCCCCTCTAATCAGTGTTGTGAAGGTTGCATCTGAAAATAACACATATAGTTTCAGGGGCCTCAGTATGAGACGTGGATGCAAACTGTAGAGAGTGCAGGACACCAAGATGGCGTCAACACCATCAAATCAAATGACATACAAGGAGAGGCTAAGTGTGATTCTGAGTGGTCCCTGAATTTTAGGTTTAAAAATCAAGAGAAACAGACATACATTACTAAATTTGATTTGACAAATGAAAATCAAATTGTAGTAGAGAAGATGTCTTAAGCTACTTGATGCTAGAGAGAAGGGAGCAGAGGAACCAGTAGTTCTCAGCTGGAGGGAGGGGAAAAAAAAAGCAAATATCTTTGTCTCTTAAGAACTGATTCTATTTCCACAAATCAAAAAAGATAAAACAAAATAAATCACACGAAAATCCAGAGACTGATCTAGGCTTCCTTATTCACACTGAGGATCATTTACACATCAAGTTCTGTAGGCTGAGCACACCTATGTTTGCAGTGGTCTTAGAAGGCTGGTCTCGTGACAATTGAAATATCCTCAGTCTACTTTATACAATCCTTCATAATTTTTCACACTGCTCTTAAAATTAATATGATAAATATGCAGTTCAGTTCAAAAATAAGATGAGCTTTCCTGCTGCTTTAGATCATCTTGTAATTTTAACAGTTTTTTTCCAAGCCTATTTAACCTGAACTCCTCCACAAGCATACCAACCCCACTGAAGCAAGTTTACAGAAAGATAGTTAATTTTTCTTCCTTCTCATTACCCTACTACTAGTATAACAGCTCCACTTGTTCTTTCCGAAACCATAATAATACAGCAGTCTATTGCCCAAATAGCAATGTTTGGTGAAACGCTCATTTGTAAGCTGGTACACAAATACTACATTGTGAGAAAATAGCACAGCCTGCAAACTCAATTACTCTTCTGGTAAATCATGAGAGCCCTCTTTGAGAAAAAAAAAACAAACAAACAAAAACTCATTTTGTTACTAGAAAACACCAAAATACGTTAAGTATATTTCAAACTTACTGAATAATTCATAAACAATACCTCATAAAAATAGAACACCAAACCAAACCCAAAAGGATACATATTCACTCTATATTCTGACCTCAAAGAATACTAAGAAACAGTTTATTGCTTTTATTTCACTAGCCATAGAGAGCAATCCATATGAAAAAAGATTCAGAATTGAATATCACAGACAAACCAAATAATTGTATAACATGTGAGATTAGGTTAATTTGCTATTAATTAGTAGCTTATTTTCTTCCCCTTGCAATTTGAATGGAATATATGGCTAAAGGTAAGATTTTTTTAATTTGATATTCTTTCAATCACCATATATTTTCTTCTTCTAAATCAAGACACAAAGGACTACAAAATGCTTATCCATTTAAATTCTCTAAGGAGCCAAAATATGAAAGATTACTTGAGCAATATTTTTAAAAGAAATTTACTAGTGAGAGCAGAAATTTGCAAGTTACCTTTCTGCTATGACACTTATCAGGCTTTTGGGTATAGTCTTGAAGCACAGTTTTTATAGGCAATATCCTACATGGAACTTTCTACTAACACTCAGCAAGATCACTTCACTCATCTGTTTTCCCCCTGAAGGGCAATAAAGTGCTTATTGATAGAGTACTGCCTCTCTCACTAAACTCCCAATTTATATAGAGAGTAATAAGCAGGTCTTCTATGAAAGCTTTGCCACAGAATCCATCCCTTGTAGTTATATTGGAATACTAGCAAAATCTCATCGAGTGAAAGATACTACAGCTGCATATCAATTTCATTGACTGAGTTTGAAAATAATAACAACCTACACTCAAAACCCAGAATCAGGCATCAAGTCTAGCTTCTCAAATAATGGATAAAACACAGATGATACATTATAAGACATACACACTATGTGTGGTGTCTACAGAAAGGAAGAGGGAATAATATTAAAAAAAGACGAAGATAGGTGTAGGAAATCAAAACATCAGAAAAAAGACCTGAAGTGGAGCATTAAAGAGTTGGATGGAAGAGAGAGGTTTGGCATTGTTACCAAAACCTACTTCTTGCTGTCAGACTTCTATTATGCTCAAAAAAATATAATTTTACTGAAATTCTTTTAAAAAATTGGCACCAGTTCCAGTAGCTATCTATCTAGCATTAGCATCTTTCTCTCTCATCCTAGCAAAAAAAAAAACTAGAACATCCAAGTTGTCGATGAGCTACCAAAATCTAGAAGATTAATTCTTCGCTTTATTCTACTTAATTCACTTTTCATAAGCACGGGAAAATTTCCCGCCTTGATCTCTCCACTCCATCGACTTCCTTGCCTCTAGAAAAAAAAACTCCTAAAAAAGCTATGGAAAAAGACATAACAGAAATACATTTCCAATTCCAGACATAGGACTTTGCACAGATGAATTAGATATACAGAAGTACTTTCTATGAAAGTTACAGTAAAACTCCACATACACATCACAGCTCTAACACAACTTAAAATTGCTAAAAACTGTGTCTCAAAGAAAGTGGAGGAAGTGTTTGAGCACCATTTGAACCACGCAATACTGATGATGCCATAGTATAAAAACTATCTTCAGTGAGACAGTGCTCAGTCATTGAAACAGAGGGCAAATGAAACCTCTTTAAGTCTTGTACCTCTCACGTACAAGCTGAAACTAACTAATAAAAGAATGACAAAAAAAATACAAAACGAAGAGAATCTATGGAGTCCATTTCTGTGAAGCAGTATCAGTAAGATGTAGCAAACCCTTTAATCTGGTAATTTCTTGTTGGGTTATTTAGCTAGGAAAGGACAGAGACTGCAGTTCAGCTTTTAAGTGTCTTGAGAAGAGTTTCCCAGTCCTTACATGAAAGTACTTTCAAATGAAAGTTTACTATTTTACTTTCTAAATATACCCATTTATGGGCAATAATGTCTCATTGACAGACAAAAATATTTAATGTACTTAAATACCGGAATATACCGTGAGTGAAAGCATATATATTCATTGAGGATAAAAAACACATAACACTTTCCTTACAGAACGTCACTAGAATGTAAATAAAAATCATATTTTGTATTAAAATACAGGTGATTCTTAATTTGTGATGTTTGCTATATCGTTGTGCATGCACAGACTTTCCTGTGACTAATATCCAGGCACGGCAAAGAAATCTGGACAAGGCACTAAACTATAAATCATAATAGCAAAAAAACCTGATCAAAAACAAACAAGCAAAACACTATTTTTACATTAGATCCCTAGAGAACTGCACAGAAAAACATCCCCACATCCTCAAGAGCAAAAATATTTCTTCAACCAGAAAATTAACTATTGGAAGAAACAACAGTACCAGTTGATTCATTAAACTCTGCTGTGCAGAGATGAGGATTAGGCATTTATTAATCTGAAACTCATCCACATCAGATGACTACAGCAAAAATATGTCACACAGATAACTTCATTGAAGCTGTATAGTCATACAAATTAACGTGTTGATCTTAAGAAGCAAAGCAAGCTTTCCAGCATATGTACATTCGGTTTTAAGCAACATTACTTTCTTTTTGCTCTTATAAACATAATGCAATGGCATTATCTATCGCTAGACGGTTCCTACAGCTATCATCATCAGGCAAGCTCAAACTTTAGTAGTACTTTGAAAATTTATCCAATATCAGAAATACAGGTCTATCTCAAGCAACAGTAAATTCCCATATTTTTACCCAATTTTCCTTCTATAAACTTTTTTATTATAAAAATGTTAGCAATTCTTGAGTGGAAAGTAATTACCAAGGAGCACACTGAATATGAGAGAAAGCATGTGCACGCAGGCAGGCTTCTCTGTATCTATATAAATATATTTCTGGAGATGTATTTATATGTGTGCATACATATGTCTGTATGTATGTATGAAAAACAGAAACTGAATTTAAAAAATCCAGGATGCTGAGTAACCAAAATTATATAAAAAACATACTGCGTCTTTGTTGCCTTCATCATATCTTTGATTCTTCGAATTTATAAAACAACATAGATTTTTTTCCCTTTGCCTCAAGTATTCAGCAAGCCTTAGTACAAATCCTGGTTTGCACCACAAAAAACTCCCTTTGCACATATAAGGTAAGGACTGCTCCAGCTGGCCCCACAGGTGAGGCACAGCAGTGCAGCTCCACAGAGCTCCAAAGACACAGGTTAACAGTCCAGTTTGAACTTGATACAGTCATGGTATAAAACACACACATTACATTATATACTGCTGCCTAGAACTATAATTTACCATAATCTACCATAACTCATTTAAGGAGTACTTTGAATCTCTAAAAATATCCATCAATGAAAAGTATGTAACATTTACAAATCTGATGAACTGCAACATAAAAAGACCCAAAATCCTCCCATTTCCATTTGTCGTAAAAATCATCTGTAGCTGGTTATCTTTATATCTTCATTAGAGCTAAAACAGGTTAGTTCATACTGGTGAAAAAAATAAAGTAAAAAAGGAATGGTGACACTGAGATCCACTTTTTGTCTTTCACATAAATAAAAAAGTGAATTTCTCTGAGATTTCAGAGTGGCCAGACCATATTTGCCTGTTTGCTCCAAAAGACTCATCAGTAAAGTGCTGCATGTCTCATCAAGCCAGCAGCCGACAGGTAACACTGCTGCCAAAGACAAGCTTATGTGGTAAATTATTCTTAAAGGAGCATAAGCCTCGGCTGTGTGACTCGAAAGAGACTTTGGACAAATATTGTGTTTCGGATTTGCTTATTCTGCAGCTTATTTTTATGAAACACTAAGGAGCAGAATCTCAGTGAGACCAGGAAGACACTACTCTATACCACTGACATAATTGTTTGTCTATGTCAAACACCATTATATGACAATGGCTTACAATGGGGACTTAAACTCATATGCAGAACCACCTCAACAAGTGCCAAGGAATATTAAAGATGCTATCGGACTGGCAGCATCTGACTGGTGTAGATGAGGAATCAGAGCCTAATCCTGATGTGTGTCATAGGATATTGGCACTTTCACTCTCCACGTTCGTCTTGGGAACTGATTCAGAAAGTAAATTACAGCTCAGATAAGCTTTTTCTGGAATATGTGCAATTATTTTTCCTGTAAAGAAAGGGAAAAAAGCCTGACACTTTAATAATGTTTAAGTACACCTAACCTAATTTTTTCTTTTCCTAATGTTTCCTAAACATGAGGGAGAAAGAAGATTAAATTATTTACAATAACTGCCTGTTCTTATGTAAAACATCCATGGGTTTGTAATATCCCCTCATAAAACAGCCAACATAAAATAATACAAATAAGCAGAATGTAAAGCAAGTGGGTAATGAGTGTAAAAATTAATCTAGATTTTTTTTAAATATAAGGTCTATTATTTTTTTCAAGTAAGAATTAATTTCTTTAAAATTTCAAGGCTAATCACTTTCAAAATTTTAAAAAGGAGTAAACTGAGTAAAATTTCTTTTTCTTAATAGTTCATTAAACAGTATTCACTATATTTCATTAATTTAGTTTTCAAAATCTCACTTTTAGCCTGTCAAAACAAATTGTGATTCTAGGACTGTACAATTCAAGGCACCTATATTGGCTTAACTAGATTTTGAGGTGATTTTTATACTTAACCTGAGTCTTTCATAAACAGTTCATCAGCAGGATTCAAGTGCATCTCAGGCTTTCTGTTACACTTCAAAGCTTGATAACAAGTACTTATCTTCATGATACTTTAAAACTGCTGCAACTGGCTAATTGCCTATTATTGAAATCAACCTGCGGAAAGAGCCAAGCTTGTCGTCATTCTACCCACTAGAAATACACTATATTTAGGAAGGTAAAAAAAAAAGAACACTACCACAAAATGAACACCAGAAAACCCCCACCAAACATGACCAATCCAGTTCTGTCTCTCTCTCCCCGCCAATAAATTAACATAGGCTTTGGACAAGGAGGTAGAACCTGTTTACATCTTGTAAAGATAAAACAAAAAAACAAGCAGCTACATTTTGGGGAGTTGATTCTAGAACGCCTAATCCTAAAGCATTAATTTCTACAGTCTGAGGTAAATCTCACTTAGCTAGCACTGTACCTAGCTACTCCATAAATGTAAAAAGTCTAATATTTGATGAAGAGCCACCTCCACAGCAGAGAAATACCTCCAACAGCCGGGCCGCAAGGGGGATTCATTTCCTGACCTAATTTTGCCTCCAGTTCTACTCAGAATCCACCCGAACTGCTTCACTATATTTTTCATTTCAATGGAATAACGCCCATGACTCCAGTTACACAGGGACATCAAGGCTGAAGGGATCATGATGTTAACACTCATTTTTCAGTGTTAATGCTGCTGTACCAATGACAGCAGTGGAATACATGTTACTGTA
Organism: Tapera naevia; assembly: GCA_033556795.1. Lineage (NCBI taxonomy): Eukaryota > Metazoa > Chordata > Aves > Cuculiformes > Neomorphidae > Tapera > Tapera naevia. The sequence continues at coordinate 9,488,310 of JAUMJJ010000034.1, read as the reverse complement.
AGCAGCACTCAATTATTTTTGCCCCTATACCATAAAAGTAAAAGTCAAAGTAAAGTCATCCTAAAGTAAAGTCATCCTAAGCATTCTCACTGTAGAGGAAACACATTGATTTGTAAAAGGTACATACAGATGCAGTATTAGGGTACAGCTTGGTAGGAGATAGCTGAGGTTTCAAACAACTGTCTGTGTCAAGTGAAAACTGAGACCTTTATTCCTTTTTATTTTATTTTATTTTAGAGGGGAAAAGAGAACAGCAGCAAGTAAATGACTCCTTTCACCAAACCCTGCAGAATGGACTCACTTTTTTTCTTTGATTTTCTGGATAAGAGGATATTTTCACAAATGAGCACAGCACTGAGACAAAGAGTAGCTTTGAACCCAAATTTTAAGTTCCTGCTTAGGTTCACCATTTCTGAAGAACTTTAGAGCAAATTTGAATGCCTGACATCGTGGAAGCCAAACTCTCGTCCAATTCCTGGAATATACAGTTTTCAGGAGATAATGAGAGAACAAAGAAATTAATTCCACTACTCTACCTACTTATATTTATTCTTCCAAAGGCTACACGCAAATGTCTAGTGATCAAGGGAAGTAATCAAAAACTAGCACTAAATAAAGAACAAAACAAAAAAATTGACAAGGGACTACTGTTCTAAGCTCTTCTTGCTTTGCTCAGAGATAGGTGAGGGGTCCTGGCATTTTGTCTTTTGTACCTACATCTGAACAACTGTACCTAGCTGAACAGCTAAAACCCCGTTTTCTTTCTTCAAAAATTTGCCGTTTTCTCCCTTCAGGACCCAGATAGAAATCAGGAGAAAGAACAGCTACTCATGCTGTAAGCTGATGAAGCTGCAGAACAAGCCAGTTAGCACTTTATTCACATTTTCCAGCCTCGGCTCTCTTTAGAGATTCCTCAAATGTAGAAGAAATACTTTAAAAAGTATTTAAAAAGTAAAAAATCAAAGGGGGAACGAGAAGACTACTAAAATATTATAGAAAAACTAGGGAAAAGAAAGAATAAACCTGCTTGAGCATCAAAACTTACCTGAAGTTCACCAAGTTAGTTGCAGAGTCCTGCAGAAAAATTAGTTAACCAAGTGTTTTAAATCTACATGCAAGCATCCACCTAAATGGAAAACCACAGGGCAAGGACAGATTTTCATATTTGTCACTCAAGAAGAACGCAATTAACTCTCTCTCAAATTGATTTTTATATTCAAGTGCTATCTGAATTAACAACATGTTGTCAAGATTTTAACATAGGCAGGTTGTATTACAACTATTATATTTCCATATTCAGAATGACAATGTTCTGAACATGGGTTGCCCTAAGATACAAGAAAAAATATAGTAGATATCTATCAAGTGCTCACCTCGTTATATAATGTAGCCAAGTGAAAAGGCATACAGTTTCAATAGGTAAAATCGCTTTTCTATTTATATTTCGTAAACTTTCACTTCCCTAATATCTACAGTCTCACAAACACATAAATAACCGTAGGATTTGCAGAATATTCAAGTACGTTTTGCATCAATTTTCATCTGATTTTATATCAGTGAAGACAAAGCATTTTATCAGCATTTTTTAGCAATCACTTCCAATTTATTTCATTTTTAACAGCTCTAAAAGGAGATTTTACTTGGCTTGGGCACCTGTTAATCTAATTTTTTTTTTTAATTAAGTTTCATAATCTTAAGTCCAGCTTTTGGCATGTTCACCTCCATATCTGGCTTTACTTAGTTCAATAGGAGTAAATGAGACATACTGAGTCCTTGCAAAATTCAATTTCAAATGACTAAATGTGGTCTCAAGATTCCTGTCCATACTCCCTTTCACAAGCCACAGAATATCAAAACTGAAGTCAGTTAATCATAGATTAAATCCATCATACTTTCACTCATATGGAAATCCTTATTTCATAGAGTCATGTACTTTTCTGTCTATTATGAGGTACAAGAACTATATTCCCTATGGGACTTCTTTCTGCAACTGACACACATACAGATGAACTTTGACAACAGTTGACAGCAAATGAGCTACAGCTCACTGGATCAATACAGGATAATTTTACACTGACAAAACTGTCGACCAGTTAAATAGCATATGTTCTCAAATAGACTGATATAAAATTAATGCTCCAGGACTATGCAGAAGTTTGATGTTCCCTGTGTACCATTTTGTCATTTAATTTTAGATAATAATTACATAATACATCATTTCTTAATGTAGCCAAATACGAAACAAAGAATATTGATGATCTGTATTTATTTTGCAGACGCTAATAAAGCAAAGAAGTCTTTCATCCTTGAATAGCATTACATTTTTCCCAAGTAACTTGAAACTTAGTTGTTTGTGCTGATGTAAAAGTACACTGGTGTTTTTGGTTAGTATATAAAAAATGCAGTTAACATATGGACCTGAATTTATTCTGCCCAAGTTCTGAGCTAGCCACAACTCCATCTCTCAAAGGGGGCTTATATGAAATCATAGGTGCCTGTACACCTAAAACTTCCATGGAAGCAATGCAAGTGCCAAACATCTTCTTGAAAGTGGTGACTCCACGTGCTTTTTCTGCATATTCTTAAGTTCTGTTTTCATGAGAGAGTGGGCTAAAATTAAGAATACTAAAGATATACAGGCTTTAATCATGCTCCATCAAAAAGGAAATTTTAAAATTATGTTAGTACAGTGTTAATAGCACAATAAAATGCATTTTCATGTGTTTGGGTTTTTAAATTGTTATATCACATATTTTAACCTCACTTAGTCACTTGAGAGTATTCTGTCTATCCTTAAAAAGGCAATAGTCAAGCATTAGTAGCTCATATGCTAAGGAAAGGTTCAGCAACTGCAAGAATATATTACTTCACTTGAAATGAAGACATCTATTAAGGAGAAAAAAAATTTCATTTTCTACTAAACAATCTTGTAGATGTGAATAGCAGTTCATGACAGAAGTATTCACAATCCATCAAAACATGTGCATGGCCCTTCAAGATTTTTGGCATATGCATACAGTTCCACGCTACTTCTCTGCCTCTTTGATACTGCAAGACAACTGTCAACACAATCTTTTAAAAGAAATTTCTATTAGCAGTGCATCTTGATGGTAGCCACTTTAGAGGCTGACAAGTCCCTAGAAATGTACAGTCAGTGTTAACAGTGTTTACCTGAATGATTAACATAGCCTTAGGCTAGCTATTCTGTATTGGGTGTGAAATTAGGTTTTTTTTACTTGCTAGTTTCAATGAGTGACACTCTCAGGTAAATGAACTTATTGCTGCTTCTGCTTACCAGCTCCTCACGAAGTTGGGCTATGAGTTCATCTCTCTCCTTCAGCTGCAGCTTCAGCACTGAGCATTCATCTTTTATTCCATCCTACAAACATCAAAAGAGATGTTATAATACGCTTAATGCTTTTACTTTGCTCTTGACAAGAAAAGGCTGTTTCAAATAGTGTGAGATAATTACTTTCAAGTAATGATACTCAATTCTTCTTTGTCATGTGTGGTATTTTCAGTAACACATTCCAAGTTGCTGCATAAACAAATAAATGCATCCAAAGACATCACATAGAAATGTGAATAGCTCCCGGAACAGAAGTCCATTTCATTGTTTTCTGAATCTTTAAAAGATTTAAAAGGCTTGAAGCTTTTTTAGTGAGACCATATTAGGTCATTCCTTTTCAGTTAGGGAACAGCTACAAAATGTTATAACTTAACTCATACAAAACAACATTAGAGAAATATCCATTTAGAAGCCTTAACTGTAGAGCTCTTGATCTTGCAGAGGATGAAAAAGAAAGCACAGTACACATTCACAGGAAAAGTAAAGCACTCTTCCCATGCATACAACTTCCATCCCAGATCAGCCAAAACAGCAGGAATTCTAGCATTAACAGCATGAAGGAAAGAAAATAGTTATCACTTAAGAGATATAACCACTGACTATAACTCCGTTTGACTTGCATGAAAACGAATCTAATAGTTAAGACTGGAGCCAAATCCAGGTCCATGAGGCAGTCTGCAAGTTGGCCCCAGGCAGCTTTATGAGCTCATGTATAAACACCTCATTTAGAGATGAAATGTCAATCGCATATTTTTGTCTTATTACGATAAACATCCAAGAGTAGAAACAAAATGACTGAGTTGTTGGAGAATAAAAACCCCAACAAACTAACCAGCCAGCTGTTGCATGTACAAATACAAACGAAGCACCATATCTTTAAATCCTTCTACTACAGAGATATATTTACAATGTTTGGGAAATCTGCTGGTTTACAGTACTATTTCCCCCCCCAAAACAAGCCACACAATAAGAAAACATTTGGGAATACAGTGCTACTTGCACAACACTTCTGTCCTTATTTCAAAAATAAGAAAATCAGACCTCTAGCTAACAGATAACAAGCATAAGATGTAGAATTTATTCAGGTCATGAAGAGCTCAGGGGTTCAAAAGGTATAATCAATGTGATAAACTTGAACTCTGTCAGTACTAATGTATTTGCAACTCCAAAGAAACACACAAATATGACACAAAATCTAAAGAGTGTGAAGTCCATTTTTCTCAGTTCAATGTAAATTATAATAATTACCTTTCAAAGTAATTATATTGCTCATCATCCACTAAGAACTGGAAGAAGAAACAAGATACTTGCATATAAACCCCAAAATATTTACAAGTAAACAGAAAGAGATACCCCATTTCTGGCAAACAGATAATGAACTTGCTTACATGCTACTTCAGTACTATGTACAGAACTCCTGAAATACTCAAATTTAGAAAAAAAAAGTCGAGTTGCACTATCTCATTAAGGAAAAAAACTCACAGGAATTTTTCTTTGCTATATGGCATTAGCAGCATTTTAATTTAACTATCTACTATAGATTGCTGCTTAGGAATGTTGGCTGAAAATAAAATAGTAACACATACCAGAATACAGCCCTCAGCACACAATATGTTACTACTACATATTTAACATTTTATTTAGCAAATATATCTGCTAATAAAAAATATGTGTTAAGAATCTCACTAATATTTTAATCAAATTGAGTTCTTTTTTGTTAAGAGTGGTTTTAAAAGTGATGCAGCATTAACTATTATATCTCAATTTCTAGTTCCATTATTCTGAGTTCTTTTTGTCAGCATGGCTGCACACTGTTGCTGTCTCCTGATTTTCCCCTTTTTAACTAAAATATAGGTTAGCTGAACACACAGTGCAAGAAGGTCCCACAACTAAGACTATTACAAAAATAGCTTTTGGAAAGCAGGCACAAGCAAATACAGCAATAAGACATGTATCGTAACTAGATCGAGAAAGACCTTTGATATGAGCTGTTGCACTAGGTATTACCTAAGAGACAATGGAGGCCTCCTTTGGACTAACAAGAGCCTGAGAATGATTTTGCCTCCCAGAGCTTTCACAGACATAAAACTCACAGTGCACCTCTCCCAACAAAAAACAGGCACACACACAGCTGGATCTTCCTTATCCACACAAGGGACAATCCTGCGCAGCACAGTCCTCCAGGCACTTTACTTTGGCATTTTATGCGATAATTTTCTCATACAATAGAGACCACAACTCTCAACAGAGTTTGGAGAAAAATATCTAAGGCTAAGGTAATTTTCCCCTTGTCTTGCAGCATATCAGTGAAAGTCTGATTAACACTTGCCAGAGGAACACTGTTCTTGTAAATAAATACTCTGCACTATCAGCTCTTAGGTAGACCTTTGCAGCTTACTGAAAGCGCATCCTGCATTTCTGGGGGACCCACTGTGCTGGGATACTTAAGACCACGAGGGTTGGACAATATCCTTCATGCATTTGCCTGCTTTAGAGAAAAGCATGTCTATTATTTTCATCTCTTGCTTAAACAATCATCAGTAGTAAGGTAAGCTAGCAGTTAGGCAAACAACTGCAAAACGCAGATGCTACAAACATTGCTGTCAAACAGAAGACTTCATGTGCACCCAAGCATCTCCACAAAGACTGAACATAGACAGAATCTTCCTTACAACTTGCTGTGCAGGTACGAGTAAGCAGGAGCTACCCAGAAATGTCTACTAAAAGAGAAATGCTAGTAATTCTCAATTTTTTATGTTATTGCTCAGTAAAAGAAGTAATAGTAAACACAGTCTATATTCCATCCACTCTACACCTTGCTGTGTTTGCAAACAGCAGAGCACTCTTTCTTGTTGAGCACAGTGTAGAACTAGGATTTTATAATTCCATTTTGCTTCACGGTACCTGCACGACCATCATTTGTTCTGCAATTGACAAAAGGGAAGGGAGAAACGGTGCTTGGTGATGCTTTTACTATATTTTGGGACATTTCTGCTATAATGCCAACTGAGAACACGCACTGGAAAAAGAAAATACTATATGGGAATAAAAAAAGCAGTTAATTGCAGAAAGGCTTGGGTAATTTCAATATCCCATACATCTGTCAGAACGTAGTACTAACAGAATGTTATAGACCCAAGTATCTGTCGCCAAAACAGTGAATACAGTTCTTCCAGAAAGTAACTATTGAGCTACAAAAGGAGAGAAGGCTCCAAAAAAGACATTCTTGTGCAAGAGTCGAAATATTTTAGTGAAGGCACGCAAGGAGGACACCAAAGAAGAAGCACTGAAAGGTGTGGGAGCAGGAAAACCTGGTGGAATGCTGTTTTATTTATTAGTACAGAGGGTAAACAGCAATGCTTATCACATAGTGTAAACTCAGAAACAGATTGCCTTTACTGCTTAGGAGGACTGAAATGTTTCATAACCTACTGTGAAACTGTAATAAACTGTAAGGCTGCTATGGAAAGACCAAGAAGTTTGTTGAGAAAAGCTTCTCAAAGATTTTTTTTTGAAGAAGAAGAAGAGGAGAGACGGTCCAATAGGGATTAGTAGTGAAAAAACAAGCTACCTGAAAACCAGAATTCCTTTCTATGGAATTGTCACAACAACAAACATTAAAGAGGAATAGACTTGAAAAGGATGGTCTGCTTTTATAGAGGTGCATGCAATCAGTGCATTCTGAGTCAACACTGTAATTACAAAGCAGGAAGGAACATTTTCCCTCATAAATTAGGGCTTTTTAATATACCTCAAATACTCTAGGGCTGCATGACTCAGGCTTTTCACTGTTCCCACATTCCAACAGATACTCCAAGATGCCTCACTACAACTAAGACACTGAGGTGCTGGAGTGTGTCTGGAGAAGTGTAACAAAGCTGGTGATGGCGCTGGAAAAAAAGTTTTTCGAGGAGTGGCTGAAGGAACTGGGGTTGTTTACCTTAGAGGAGTCTGGGGGGAGACCTTTTGACAGCCTACAACTACCTGAAAGGAGGTTGTAGCGAGGTGGGTGTTGTTCTGTTCTCCCAGGTGACAGGAGATAGGATGAGAGGTAACAGCCTCAAGTTGCTCCAGCAGATGTTCAAATTGGACATTAGGAAGAAATTCTTCACTAAAAGGGTGGTCAGGCACTGGCAGAGGCTTCCCAGGGAAGTGGCTGGGCCACCATCCCTGGAGTTATTCAAAAGACAGGTAGATGAAGCACTTAGGGATATGGTTTTAGTAGTGGACAGGTACGGCTGGACTCGATGATCTCAAAGGTCTTTTCCAACCAAGTGATTCTATGATTCTATGACTGATCGGTGTATTCCTCTATTCAGAAAATAAGCTTATTTATAATACTGATTATAGTATTGTATGCAAAATATTCCTCATGTTTCTGCAGCCCTTATGATATTTATAGAGCATGAGAGAAAAACATAGTAGCATATAACTATTCAAGTATCAACCAGAACCAATTAAACGACCATAGAGTTAAAATTCTGCTAGGTAGCATTAACCATTTATAGTCAGGAAATTAATATCCTTGAACACTGGTTCCTTATCATTCCACAAAATGAGTTTTGACCTGTATATTTCATCAAGGCTATCATTTCAATGAGAACATGGATGCTACGAAAATATTAGTCAATTCTCCAAATAATTAAACTATATACTCTGTGTTCATAAGATCCCTGTATACTCTATAACTTTGAAGCTATTTTGTTGAGTTTAATAATTTATATGTAATATGTATTACATATAGTATTACATATTGTAATGATATTGTCATAATTGTTCTGAATATTATTCATAAACTCACTATGTAAAAAGGATAAGAATTCTGCTCTCCATTGCAGTAAGCATATTCATAACAGTTTTTTTTAAGACTGCAAAAACTTGATTAAAAGAGACATCAGTTAGTAGCTCATTCTTAAAGAAAACTCTTAGATATAGTATGATCTGTAAATAAAATCCTGCATCTTCACACTATTTGTATTTCTTAAATGGAAGTAATCAAAAAGGTTTGTAGTCTAAATTCCAGGTGTACTTCATAAAAATGCAAAAGCAGCTGTATGCAAAATGCCCATCAAATTTTCTTTACTTTTATTCTCCCATACTGTAAAAAATCCAGGATTTAGCTGTGTATTATCTATGGATCTGCTATTATTATTGTACATAATTATAGCCAGAATGTTCTTCAAATTATCACCCTTTTACTTATTTTCAGTTGTAGTCTATGACAGTGATTGCTATGTCTCAGTGCTAGTATTTTCTTATTTTAGTTTAATTCTGTCCATCTGGGAAAATGCTAAATATAATAGAAAATCTGTTTCTCATCAGATCAGGTCATAAGATGACATGATGCATGTACTGCATGTGTGAAGACAGCTGCAGCAGGCTACGCATTAAGTCCCACAAAGCATAATCCTTTCCATTTTGAAAACTTACCTTATACCTCTTCATATTTTGGAACCAATAGACGTATAGTGCTCACTATAACCAAAGCACTATAAACGGAACTAAAAGTATTATGGTAGATAAATTTACTGCAATTTTACTTTGACACTAAACAGAATATTCTGCCAATATAATACCATAAAAGTATAATACTGTAAGACTCATGATATATGTGCCCCAGATGTTGAACAGGTTATTTACCAACTTAAGGTAACACAAAAGTCAGTAATGACTTAGGATGTAATTTCTTTTAAAATATCATCCTGGACCAATCCAAACTAAGAAATTTAAAACAGAATAACAGGTTCAGAAAGCTATAGAAATGCCATAATAGTTGAAGCTTCCTTTAAGTTATACAGCAGATTCATACAGATAAATGAATAAATTTCTGGATAGCCACCTACAACTCTCAGAGAAAACACGTTATTTGAACATGCACAGGATTTTTGTGCCAGTAATGTAGGAGTCTAGACTACATACAGGGTTATGGATATATTTTACAGTTCGCTTTATACCACCTGGCATGTGAAAAGCACCAAGCACTTTTGGGGATCTTCCTGGAAATCTGCAGAGAAGCACCATTATCTGTCTCCAAACTGAGACCTCACTTCTGTTAACACGTATCATGTTGACATACACATTTTTATTAAAAGGAAAAGCATCTACATATTTGAGATTTTTCATGTGAGCAACCTTCTGGATATTACAGACTATATTTTCAGAATTTTTTTTTGTCAGATCTTGAATAGTTTTTTTGGTTATTATTAATGTTTTAACAACAGTGTTAATGATCTTAACATGTGATAGGAAACCTGAGACTGCATTATTTCAGGTATCAAATTGAAGTCACTGATGCATCTTTGAGAGATGGTCGCCTGATATATTTACACCATGATACCATATGTACACAGTATGACTTTCCAGTGTTTTATTTTCCCTTTCTGTGTTCACTCTAGCGCTACATATTGTAGCAATTTATATCTGTCATATCAATTCCTTTCAATCACACCAAGAGAGGAATGAATTGGCGGGCTGCAATTCTTCACATGTGCAAAGCACACTGATTTTGCCTCTTTGTCTCATCTGCTGTTTTGATGCTGTGCCAGGCCAGTTATTCTTGGCTGGAGTCCTGACAATGCTCCCAAAGAGCAGCCACTGACTGCAGGCAATGGTCACACTTAACTTGCCTGCTTCACATGTCACACTACTGTGCCAGCTGTTACTCAAGCCCAGCACAAGGGCAAGGCCAAGTCTATGCTTCACAAATTCCTGTTGAAGTATAACATGGCAACAAAAAGGGATCTCCCAAGCTCACCTCAACTCAACAGAAAATAGACTCTCACTACAGGGTATCTTTCCAACAGAAACAAACCAAATCAATAAAACTCTTAATCAGCTTTGGAAGCTGTGTTTGTACCAGAAACCGACAGCACTATGCACACCTTCTTTGAACTTAACTACAGCATTCAAATAATGCATCTAAAGGAATACGTCTGTATTTTATTTCTTGATTATTAAAAAAAATGATGTTTTGGGACCACAGGATCTTATCTTATAATGATAAATAATTGACTTAATGAAAAAGTAATTTATGATAAATTATTGCATCTTATAATGATAAATTAGTGATAATTCTAGTGGAAGGTGTCCCTGCCCATAGCAGGGGGGTTGGAACTAAATGATCTTTAAGGTCTCTTCCAACCCAAACTATTCTATGGTTCTATGAAATAAGGGTGATTAAGCCTCATAAAACCCTATGGAATTTTATACCATGTTCTACCTAAATTCATTTACATAGAATATGCCAATAATTATTTTACTAGAGCAATTTAGAGCAGCTATATAGAATTATAGAATGGTTTGGATTGGAAGGGACCTTAAAGACCATCCAGTTCCAACACTCCTGCCATGGGCAGGGACACCTCCCACGAGACCAGGCTGCTCAAGGCCCCATCCAACCTGGCCTTGAACACCTCCAGGGAGAGGGCATCCACAGCTTCCCTGGGCAACCTGTGCCGGGGCCTCACCACCCTCAGTGTGAAGAATTTGTTCCTAATAATTTATTCCCCTTCCAATTTAAAACCATCCTCCTTTGTCCTCTCACTATTTGCCATTGCAAAAAGTCCCTCCCCAGCTTTCCTGTAGCCCCTTCAGGTACTGGAAGGCCGCTACGAAGTCTCCCCAGAGTTTTCTCCAGGCTGAAAAACACCAACTCTGTCCAGCCCTCTGATCATCTTTGTGGCCCTCCTCTGGATCCATCCCAACAGTTCTACATCCTTCTTATGTTGGAGATTCCAGAACTGGACACAATTACTCCAGGGGGGAGTCTCACCAGAGCAGAGTAGGGGAGGAGAATCACGTCCCTCGCCCTGCTGGTAACTCTTGTTTTGATGCAGCCCAGGACATGGTTGGCCTTTTGGGCTGCAAGTGCACATTGCCAGCTCATGTCGGGCTTCTCATCAGCCAACACTCCCGGGTCCTTCTCCATAGGGTTGAGGGGAGACCTCATCACTGTCTACAACTACCTGAAAGGAGGTTGTGGTGAGGTGGATACTGGTCTCTTCTCCCAAGTGACAAGCAATAGGTCAAGAGGAAACGGCTGCTAGTTGCGTCAGGGGAAATTCAGACTTGACATCTGGAAAAATTTCTTCACTTAAAGGGTGGTCAGACACTGGCACAGCTGCCGAGGGAGGTGGCTGAGTTGCTACCCTGGACGTGTTTAAAAGATGGGTAGATGAGCTTCTTAGGGACATGGTTTAGTAAGGGGACAGGTACAGCTGGACTCGATGATCTCAGAGGTCTTTTTCCAACCAGATGAATCTATGATTCTCAATCACATCATCCCCCAGCCTGTACTGGAACCACAGATTGCCCCAACTCAGGTACAGGACCTTCACTTGGCCTTGTCGAATCTCATGAGGTTCACACAGGCCCGCTTCTCCAGCCTGTCCAAGTCCCTCTGGATGACATCCTGTCCTTCTGGCATGACAACTGCATCACTCAGCTTGGTATCACCTGCAAATTTGCTGAGGGTGCACTCGCTTGCTGTCTATATGATTGATGAAAATCTTAAACAGTACTGGTCCCAGTACGGACCCCTGAGGGACACCATTTGTCTCAGATCTCCATCTGGACATTGAGATTTGGCCACTACTCTCTGAATGCGATCACCAAACCAACTCCTTATCCATTGAACAGTCCAGCCATTCAATCCATATCTTTCCAATTTAGAGAGAAGACTGTTGTGGGGACCATGCTGAAGGCTTTACAGAAGTCCAGATAGATTACATCCATTGCTTTTCCTGTGTCTACTAATGTGGTCACCCCATCATAGAAAGACACTAGGTTGGTCAGACAGGACTTGCCCTTGGTGAAACTGTGCTGGCTGTTTCTAATCACCTCCCTGTCCTCCGTGTGTTTTAGCATAGCTTCTAGGAGAGTCTGTCTAAACACCAGAACTCCATTGATATTCCACAATGAAGGTAACATTCAAAAAGACTGAACAGGCTATGCTATTCTAACCTCAGACACTTATGAATACAGAGCTAAATAAGCTTTTTCTTCATAGAGACTCAACTGTCAATTAACTCTGAAATACAGATTGAGTAAATTAATTCTCTCTTGTTTCAACTGAATTTTGCACTCTTCAGCAGCAATAATAAAAACCATGAAGTTTAAAGGAGTACTGCTTGATCAATAAACTGCAAACCATAAACCAGAATGATCATACCAGATGAAGCCCAAGATGTATCTAACCTGCAGAAATCGTGAACAGCGGCCAGCAGAAGAAACGTGCAGTAAACACACAGATGTGTTTTTTACTTAATTTACTCTCTCCTTATAGCTCTTCCTGAGCCAGAATTCATATACTCTTACCACACCTTTTTTGGTGATATACCTAAATAAATTATGCATTCATGAAAAAACACACAAAAAGCCAAACAAGCAAAACAAAGAAACCACTCCCTCAAGCCTTCCTTTTTTTTTCAAACACACTGCCAAACAAACTCATTGTTCCTCTCTTAAGAAAGATAGGAGTATTTCCTATTCATATTTCCCATATCTTCCATGGTTTTACATGTCTGCATTTTTACTGCACAACTCCCGCCATCTGTTTAAAGCTTGGGAATCGTTGTCCATAAAACTCCCTTTCTTACATAAACCACCCTGAGCCTCTGACCAAAATTGTGATCCACCTTACGTAGTTGCACTATATCATTCATTGAAATTGGGTAACCAGGATGTAGCACTTGAGAAGTGGCTTACCTGTCCATTCATACAACTGCCCTATGATATTTTGAATTGCATTCATTTTTGAAGTACTTATACAAAATAATTCTTATGGGTCCAAATTTATAGAAAAAATCAATGTTTTCGGAAGAAGAGGAAAAAATTTCATCACGAACCCTAGTGTAAAACTAAGAACTTCAGAATAAACAGACTTCGGAAATAACATCTCTGTATCTAATCCATCAAGAATCCTGCAAGAAATCAATTGTATGTACTTTTTTTTGATTTTGTAAGTACTAAGCTGTTGTTTTCAGGGAACTATTCACAATGTCTGAAAGATCTCTTCCCTTGTTTAGAAAAACAGGTTTGTTCTTCTTTGTGTGTATTCCTTTGTGTCTGCTGACACTGAATCTCAGCTGTCTTTCATCTTTAAATCATTTGGTATGACGTGATCTTTCTGCAACATTTCGTACTTCATTTTAATTATGATTATTCTGGATCGTTCTGGAAGTATAATTCTTCCTTAAATAAATGACTACTTAATCATGTCTTTTGTACTGTACACCTAATACACCATTAATCCAAGAGAAGACTTCCCACTCACCTTATTTTTTAAAAGCCTTTGATGAAGTGCCTTGTTGAAATCTTTTTTTGGAAATCAAGTTAACTACACAAAACAGATTATCCTTATTCACATGCTGATGACTCTTCCAGTAGAATTCTGAGGTATGATTAAAATCCAGAAAGTCAAGTCTGCTCTTCCTCATTTATTATATTAATTTATGGGCCAATTAAATCTATTTTCCTGAACAGTTGCTACTAATTTACCTGGTAACAAAGTCAGATTAAAATAACTTTTACAAAAACCCAAACAACAAAACAAACAAACAAACAAACAAAAAAACCCCACACCCCAGCACCTTATTCCTATCTGTCATTTCGCTAAGAGGAAGACTCGTATCAAAGAATATCCGTAAAAATCTATAACCTTCTACAGACATAACTTCACTCACAATTGAAATGTAGCCACTTTTTCACTGCTATGTTACTGTTTCTTTCTGCCTATTAGCATGACAAAATCTTTTAGGCCAAGAAGTAAAGTAAAAGCATCTGCCAACTGTGGCATTTTTGTAAAAGGTTCATTACCCTCCAGCCCAGAAAATGTATTTCTTCACAACCAGAGAATAAAGCCCTACACAAAACCTCATTTTTCTACATGTAAGGACACTAAGTCCAAATCAGATTCTGGATTCCTTCTGATCCTTCGGGGTCCAACAAAGCACAGGCCACCAAGGTGAAGTCCCCTGAGTCTACTGTAGTCTTCTACTAACATCTTGAAAACATGACAGCATTTACGTTATTTTGTCTTGAATCCAACATTTATGCTTTAAAATTGTTTTTTCTCCTGCTTCTTCAAATGATAAGAAAATTTTAGACAGAAGCCAAGGTGAGCCTTAAAAAAAGTGACTTCAGCTTTTCCAGTTGTGAAGAAAAATGTGATAAAAAACTCTTGTGCATAACAACTAAAAGAAGATACATTTTCATATTTTCAGTTACTAGTTTCAAAGCAAAATCAAGATTCTTTTATTAGGATTCTAATAAAAGTAATTTTAGATTGACCAGGATGATTCAGGGAGGAAATCAATAAATAAATTTGTAGATCTTCCAAAAACACAGGAATTCACAGGAGTAATCTTATTAAATGCTCTCAAGAGGATAAGAAAGGGGAAGCAATCCAGCCAACTCTGGTTGAGGTTATAACAATGAAAATAATATGTAATTCCAGGAAAGCTTTTAGGATCAAAAATACAAATGATTGCATGCATTGGATAATGCACATAAATAACAAATACTCAGAGAATTCGGTGACACACAAATTACCATTGAATGTGATTTAGTGTAGGTCTGGAGTTGAAGTAAGAACACAAAAGCACATGGTGGCAGGGCACCTGGTTCTCTGATAGGTACTTAAGAAAATCATTAAAAAGAGACAGATACTAAAAATTCTTCATATTCAGAATAATATTCATAACATTATTCAAAATAATACTCATTCACTCATATTCAGATAAAATGAATTACAGAAGTACCATAAACTGCATTTATATTTATACCATTAAGGGGTAACACAGAGAACATTATATTCTCTATACTAATGCTTGTAAATTTCTACTTCTTAGAGACTATTAAATGTATTATTATATCAATAAACTTACTATATAATATTACTGACCAATTAAATAGAATGTGAGTGAATAGCGAGATGGTGCACAGCAGGTGGGCATATCAGTAATTCACTTTGATATTTCAGAACATCTTGCTACAATTTCTGTAAAACTTGCTGATATAAAACAAAGATTATTCCCTTTCTTTATCACACTTGCTAAATACAGTTGGATGTGTTTCTCTAGATGAGGAATTTTGCAAATTATTGACATACTCTCTCTCACCTACAGCCATTTAGTACATAGAAGTCTCGGACATCCATTTCTTCTATAAAAACCACTGAGGATTTATCCCTTCTTATCAAGTAGACAAGAGTAGATTCTGAATTACAGTAAACATACTTCACATTGACTTTATACATCTCTATTCAATCACTAGGCTTCTCACTTACATAAGTAAATGAGGAAATTTCATGGTAATGGAAGGATGCCGTTTTCTATATATATCTTGCCAAAAGGATAACTGGCTGAGTTTTTATTGAAACTATTCATGCTACTCATTATTTTGATGGTTTCAGTGAAATATTTTGCTTCTGTTTTTCTCTTCGAGTGGTTACAACTCCATCAGCTTCTTATATTCTGTAGAAGAGAATCCTGAGCTTTGCATGTCAATGTTCAAGCTAGATGGTCACAGAAAAATAATAATAAATAAAAAGAAAATTAGGAAGACTCGACTATACATTCAGTGTGACTCCCTCACAAAGCGCATACCCAATTATTTACTGACCTTAGATGAAAATGCATTTTTTATTTGAGACTAAACCTTTGTTCAACCAATGTGACATTTGCCAGTAGTTTTTATGCGGTTATATCAATCTTTAAATGTCACCAACTATGCATACATATAAAAACCTAATATCTGGACTGACATTACGATCATTGCAAAAGAAAATACATCTTTATCTTAATGAGTTTTTAAGCAAAAATAAAATAGAAAAGGCTTTGACAAATAACTGAGAGAAAGTTCAGCTAAGAGAATGCTACCACAGGACAATTAAAGACATTACAAAATTTAGGTTTCTTAAGACAATACAGTACCAATTATAAATACCTACTTAGTTTGGCCAGTACAGAAAACAGAACTGTCTAATTACTACCATAACCAACATGCTAACCCAAAACTGCTCTTCCCATTTCTAAGCTATCATGTACAAAGATACGTGACGGCACTAAACCAAACAGAAACAAAATTCTATACATAACATAAAATAACATAGGAATAGAAAAGACTGGGCTTTGTTTGGGTTGTTTTTTGTTGTTTTTTAATACTTAGTTACCCCCACATTCCACATCTTAAATCAGTTTATTTAGTGTATACAAGTTTTGCAGAAGAAATTTGACCTATATCATTTTTTTTCCAAAAAACAAATGAAGGAACACTATAAATTTGGCAGTCTATAAAATTTTCCTGTGTAAGAAAAAATAAACAAAAAGCCTAATGCCAAGATACCCTGAGAAACAACAGTGGTCATGAAGCAAAGGCATCATTTGTTTATTTCTTTGTAACCAAGGGTAGATCACCACTTTTTCTTTAAGATTGAAGCCAGCTGGGGATTTTATAACAACATATCTTCTCACTTTAAAGTGTTTATTTCATTAGAAAAAAAACCCTTGACCTTTTTGAATAAAAATTCATCAGTTTTGAAGAGTCTTACAGGGGCAAAATGTTTTCATCTCATTGAACCAGAAGAATAGCTGTCACCCTGCACCGCTGCCTACCCATCAGCTGAGTGGCTGAGGTTACCCCTAGGGTGGTCAATACAGACACCTGTGCTTCCTCACAACAAGGGCTTGAACCCAGGTCACCGGCATTTACTGCAGCTGCCCAGACCACCACGTTACTGAGGTTTTAGAGCAGCCTGCACTTTTACCTCTCTACAGAAAAATGAAACAAAACCTCAGCAGTTTGCATAAAAATGAATTTCTGTTTCAAGTAGAGCATCATTCAAGTTTGTTTGTTACAAATGACTATGGAGCACTGAGTCTACACTGGCAAAGACACTGATGGAAATCTGCTACTGAGTATGGCTGCACTGCTTCTGTTTGGAACAGCATGTTTACTTTAACTTCTTTGCACATACTGGGAACATAAGTTTTGCAGAACTTTTTATTAATATTAAAAGACTTGAAATTAATGGAAACAAACTAAAGATTAATTTGCCTGTAATAACACTGTAATTATGCCAGTGGGATTTGAATTAAAAGCATCCAAATGCTAGTAAGAACTAGTTAACACCAGTGGGTAGCTGTGATTAGCTATTACTAGATTGGTCTTTTACAAATGGGGAAAGTTGCAGGGTTACAATATTAAAAAAACAGGTGTTATGGATACTGATAGAAATTCCTCTCATAAATCTTTGTCATTTTGGAACTGGGAAGCCTGAACTTCCAACCTCTTCTCTGCTCATTTTGAGCAAAGAAAAATGCCAAGAAACTCAGCCAAAACTAAGCTTGATGTTATTTTCTTTAGGCAGTTTCCCAGAGATCCAGTTACTAAAATATGACTTACAAATAATGTTTTAAGTGATCTTGTGTGCCACAGAGGCATTAATTATGCTGTCACTTACAGAGCAATATTACATCTAGTTAAGTTCCTGCATGATTCTTCCTTTGCCACAGTTACAGAGCCTTAGCTATATAACCTTTCATTCTCCTTATTAAAAAGCTTATTTCACTTACAGTAGCTCTCTGCTGTATCCTATTTTTTGTCAAAAAAGGAAAATAGATGCATTTCAGTGTCCATTTGTTCCTGGGCAAGAGGTCTATCTTGACATACTCCCAGAGAAACTTAACCAATAGATGCAGTGAGCAAGACTGGATAGATTAATGAGCTCATTATAATTCATTAGAGAGTGATGTGGGGATGACTGCCCACTTTAATTAGTTTTATTACTGCAGGAAATTGTTTCATATGCCAAGCTCATCACCAAGCATGCCTGGAAAACATTAGAGTGGCAATCAGACTTGTTATGAGAACCTTTCATTAGCCTTTAAGGCTAAAAGCACTTATAATGACAAGGAAAGTATTAGATGGACTTAAGAGTGGCCAGTACAAAATAACTTATGATGTCAAATAATTCAGTGATAAACAGCACAATGGTGATTTCAAGTTAAAAATCTGATGGAACGGCCGTGTTGCTATGGCACACCATGTTCTCTTCCTGTAATCATGACATTAGCTGACAGTAATAGATTTAGGTTTAGTAGGGCACGTTTGCTCAGATAATAAATCCTAATGCAAATTAACTATGACTCAAATATTATAATGAAAATGTTAATTAGTAACCGGAATTTCTGTAATATTGAAATATGTAGGTCTCTTTTCCTAGTCATCCCCCAGATTAGAAAACACATTTCTACACACTTGTTGACAACTCTAAGTTGCAGATAAACAAAGGGTAAACACTTTTTTTTTGTAGATAACAGATAAAAAAACCCAGGTAAAACAATAGTAGATTTGGATGGAGAGAAACAGAAAAAAAATCTTAACAGTTTTTCCAGTCTGCAAAAGTCCCACTGAAGAAAGGATTACATTTTAGGATCCACTGTTTTTTCAGGTAAAAGCCTCGAACATGCAAGGTCTCTCCGTCATTACACAAATGGTTTAAGGTCTAATCTCTAATCTCAATACCTTAGAGCTTTTTAATTACACTTTCTATAACTCTAAAGAATAGTAAATCTTCTTAAGTACTACATTCCCAATCAGGTCTATTTTGAGTATATTTTTCAGTATTGTCAGGGTCTACAGCTTATCAAGATTTTGGTATTTGTTTTAATACAACTGTTAAGGGAATATGCAAAAATGTCTCCATTCCTTTCATGAACAGTAGAAAGTGATGGAACTATAGCCTAAACTGGTCACTGATAGGATCATGGATAATCAAATTTCTCAATAATGTGTTATAATGAATTACGACGAATTATGGCTGAGCGTATCTTTAGTGATGGGAATTCTGTCCACTTTAAGATAATTTTCAGGTGATTTCACAGTAGCAAAATGGAGGATTTTTTTTATTCCCCCCGATAAGTTAACTAAACAATAAAGTTGTTTCTAAAGCAATTTCAGTTCTCAAACATACCATTACATTTTCATGTCTTGTGTTGTTCACACACTCTGAACACCCATGACCTCAAAGCCATTCCTTCTTCTCAAATTTTCACAAAGAGCTGTTTACTCTTGAATTTTCTAGTGCGAAAGTGTAGATTTCTTTTTGATTACACAACAGAGCAACTGCTCATTGTTATTTTCGTTCTTGTAAGAAAATAGGTATCACTAGCACACCTCACTCCTTTGCATGGGTTTTGCAACTCCCCCTCGGCAAGCAGCCACACGGATTATCAGTTGAGTATGATACTGTTAAGACTGATGCAGTAGCAGCATCTGGCTGTCAGATATTTTCACATTCCTATTATAAATACAGTACATGTAAGTATCACAAATGGAAGGCTAACAAAAAGATAAAAACACAGAGATTGCTGGGATATGGTTCTGCGTGCTGTCAGCTTAAAGGCACTGTGGCTCATGGTACTAACAAACCTTATAACAGTCTTCTGACATAGGTTGTTGTTACAATCTTACAGAAGAAGCAGGTGAACAAAATGGACAATGAAAAATCTCTGAATAAAACTCCATGTCATTTATTTTCTACTTGTAACCATGATCATAACACAATTCTCTCTTTTGCTTGTTATTGCTCTCAACCCCCTTAATCCTCCTTTATCCTTGCACTACACTTGGGTCAAGCATAATTAAGGGCTGTCCACTTTTCCTAAGCCACAACTGTTCTGAGTCCAGGACTTTATATTCCCAAAAGACTTCCAGTTACTTGAGAGTGGCTATGGTGAAACAACACTAACAAAACTGAAACCATTTACTGATAGGATTCCTGGATTCCTGGATTTACTTTCAATCACTGAAACAGACTGCATCATTTTTTGGGGTATTATTTTAGGAGTGATCAATACTGATTTCCCCCTCAGTTAGTACTTGCATGTTTCACCCTCTTGCACATAATCTTATTGAGGCTCAACTGAACTGGAATATGAAGTACAACATGGGAACTGGGAATCATTTTACATTTTAATAGTCCAACGCAAGGAGAAATATTTTCTGCATTTTAAGCTGTGAAACAACGAGAGAAACAAAACAAAAACACCACATCATACCATACCACTCCCCTTTTAACATCTAGGTGGGAGGATTTGAGCAGATTGCACCACAGTCGTCTGACAATTGTACACAGTGGACTTATGGGAGCTTCAGAAAACAGAGAATTTCAGTAATGCTGGATACAACAAATTCATCTGTTCAAGTAAAATCTGTTCAATATCATGAGTGTTTAAGTATATAGGATAAAGCCAGCTGTAGCTTAGCTAACCCATGCAGACTGATCATTCTGCATATTTTGAAGACTGCCAAATTACTGTCAGCTCACCTTGTTCTCATTTGTATCACATACTTATTATTCGCAGTTCTCTGGGAGCTGTGGAAAGGAATTGTGGTTAAGAATCTAATCTCAGGCAAAGCAATAACATCAAGACACTCTATAGAACAGTTCTGTCTTGCTACTTTAAGTTGATTCTCTCTGAACTTGTAGTATTAATTTCGTCCCATCCAAGATTTTGTCTGTTTGAAAACCCATTCAACATACTAAATTAAGATTAAACTATTCCTTCTTAGCTGATGCTATATTTATGTGCCATTGGCATAAGCTTTGTCCCATAAAAGTCAAATGCTATCTCTTGAAAATACAAAACAGTTGATTTTGCAGTAAAAGAGTGGAAGTTTTAACTAAAATTAGTAAAGAAATCATCTGAGCGTGAAACTGCTGTTCAAAACCATATAAATATAGTTTCACCTGATTATCTTCCCCTCCCCTCAAGGAATTTAGGTATGTGAAAATCCTATGACAACAATTACAGAACAACTTAGAAATGACTCAGTCCTGTTTAATATCTTTATTGATGATCTGGATGAGGGGATTGAGCCCATCATCAGCAAGTTTGCAGATGATACCAAGCTGGGAGGAAGGGTTGATCTGTTACAGGGTAGGATGGCCCTACAGAGGGACCTGGACAGATTGGAAAGATGGGCCGATTCTAATGGGATGATGTTTAATAAGTCCAAATGTCGGGTACTTCATTTTGGACACAACAATCCCATGCAGAGCTACAGACTGGGGACAGAGTGGCTGGAGAGTAGTCAGGCAGAAAAGGACCTGGGAGTGCTGGTTGACAGGAAGCTCAACATGAGCCAGCAGTGTGCCCAGGTGGCCAAGAAAGCCAATGGAATCCTGGCCTGCATCAGGAATAGTGTGGCGAGCAGGACCAGAGAAGTTACCATCCCCCTGTACTCGGCACTGGTCAGGCCTCACCTTGAATACTGTGTCCAGTTCTGGGCCCCCCAGTTTGGGAAAGATGTCAGGATGCTGGAGTGTGTCCAGAGGAGGGCAACGAAGATGGTGAAGGGGTTGGAGCACAAGCCCTATGAGGAGCGACTGAGGGAGTTGGGGCTGTTTAGTCTGAAGAAGAGGAGGCTCAGGGGAGACCTCATTGCTCTCTACAGCTACCTAAAAGGAGGTTGTAGTCGGGCAGGGGTTGGTCTCTTCTCTCAGGTGAGCAGTGACAGAACTAGAGGGCATGGACTCAAGCTTCGTCAGGGAAACTTTAGACTTGATGTCAGGAAAAAGTTCTTCACTGAAAGGGTGATTGGTCATTGGAATGGGCTGCCCAGGGAGGTGGTGGAGTCACCGACCCTGGAGGTGTTTAAGGGGAGACTGGATGAGGCACTGAGTGCCATGGTTTAGATGATGGTTGGTGTTAGTGTTGGTGTTAGTGTTGGGTTATAGGTTGGACTCGATGATCTCGGAGGTCCTTTCCAACCTTATCATACTGTGATACTGTGAAAATTATGGTAGTCCTGGACATCCCATCCTTTGGTGCCTTTCAGATTCTGAATGAGGAGTTTAATTAAGGCTATAAACTATGGATAGAGAGGATTTTCATATCTATAGATATGACTAAACACCTGTCCTAATGATGTCCTGATCTTTAAAGATTGTATTGAGCACTCTACCTCATGGGTTAAATCTTTGAAGCAAATGTCAGAATTTACTGCTGTTGTTGATCAAAGGACTCATTTTCACAGAAAGTTTCCATCACATTAAAAAGTGCCTCCAAAGATTATCTTCTCTACCCTATGGAGAGAGATCACTTTGCTTCTTTTGTCTTTTTCCTTTTTTTGCCTTTTATAAAAGAATTCATGCTAAAGGCTATGAAAACATTAACACCTCATCTGTAGTCTATAAGAAACAAGCTAATTACATCTGATATGGAGCATGCTCACACTTGGAGTCAAATTGTGAACCATTAGAAAATTTACTTCCATTTTAATAAGCTTAAGTAATGCTGAACTCAAGAAAGACTGCGAACTCTACCTTATTTTTATGAACTTGAGAATTTTTGAGGTTAAAGACATTTGCTTGTACGTTTAATACATACAGATGCAGTTTCATGCATTAACAGCAATGCTGCAACATAGTCTCCTTCCACGGACATGGAAGCAGAGACTGCCCAGGTGAGTGGCATTGCATGCATTAACCCTAACAAAATAAAATAATGACTTTTGCACAAAATTCACCTTCTCCTTTTCCACCAGAAGACCAATCCCACAATACTTATAGAACTAGATTCTCACCCTCTGTCTCCACATTTGTACAGAGATGGAGGATTTGCTCTACATATTTTTCCCAAGAACTGTTTGTAACTTCAGTCACAGATAGTCTACAGGCTTGGTACTTACTACTAGTTGTTATGAAAATTAATAGGACTATGAAAAGTAGTGAGCTTGTGTTATACACCTACAGGAGTAAGCAGCAATTTTTTGTATGCTGCAGAGAGGAGTTTAGACTTCAGAGAAAAGGAAAAACAGACTGATTTTGCAGGGATATCAAACAGAATGAAAACTCCAGAGCAGAACTTCTCCATAAAAACAGAGGCATAAATTTTCTTGATTCAACAGAAAGAATCAGCTTACGGGAGAAACACAATGGTTTATGGTATCATAAAGATCAATGTGGGCAACTCCTGGTTTGTGCTCTACATGAGCAATGTGTTTTCTGTCAGGCATATTACTACCTGGATTGTTTATATTTTTTTTTGACTCTCATTCCCTCAGCTTTTACAGTTGTTGGTATGTAGCCAAACCTGTCAATGCAAGGATCAAATTATTTCACTCGTCATTAAACAGCAGATGAATTATTTACTCTTGAACTCTTTTGTCAATTTTCTACTAAAACCTCAAAACCAGAAAAATTGTTTTGTACTGATACAAATCAGCTATTGTAAGATGCTTTGGGAATGCTGTTAGCTCTTGTAGTCCAGTCCACTAAAAGCAAAGTAGTACATATGCATTAAGCATGAATAAGATCAAAGGGCATCAAACATCTACTCACCAAAAGAAAATAAAATTCTATTTATTAGTCAAAAAAAAAACAACAAACCACTTGCTAACCATCTGCTGCACAGAAAGTCTGCAGACTCAATTGCCTTTCTCAGTGCTAGAGAATTTGTCAATATATATTCAAAATGAGTATATCCATATCCATATATATATATGACACAACCAAACAAGAAATCATATCTATAAACTGGCTTATTTCTAGAGAGCATATCCTCTTACATACGATACAAATCTATGCATTTGAACGCAGACATGAAGCATACAATCACTTCCAGTGGTTGTAACTGATGTCCTACAATTCTTCCCCTGAAAAAGGTACCTACACAGTTCCTTATTAGATATAGGTCACAAATGATGCATCTTCTCCTACCTATGCTACCTGAAGTTATTCCATTCTACTAGTGATACAATTAGATGCAAAGATCAATATTATATTTCTCTGGACACCCCATCTGCTTACTTGGTCTTGGTTATCCTATACAGGTGCTGCTCCCTCATGCAGGAGTCCAGTAGGTCAATGCTGGATCAAGACAGCTGCTTCTATGCCCTGAATCCTTAATTAGCTCCTTGAATAGTTGCTAAAGGCTACCCATAATTTAAGCTCAATCCCAGTTCAGACATAGTTTCTTATCCAGGGCCTCCCTGAGCTCGTCACTACTTGCTGGTTGAAACTGAGTTGAGAAAGGGTTCAACTTATTTTGAAAGTAATGTTTTCTCCTTTGCTTATCAGACACAGCTCTCCAGAAAGCCTAATGAAACGCTTGGACTTGAGTATGTGGTGAGACAAACGCACGCCCCAATCACAGGAAAGGAGGAAAAGCTGTGGAAGAAGAGTAAATAAGTATTGTAACAGAAGAAAGAATTAAATAAGACACAGAGGAAAGAAAATGATGCGATAAATGAAACATAAAGAAAATCATGAAAGAAAAGTAAAGCTAGAGGAAGTTATCAAAAACAGAAGAAGAAAAGTTCACAGCATATAACAGAAAAAATGATTACAAGGAAAAAAAAAGAGAAACAAAGAATAAATACCACAAAAAGTCTGCACTTGGTTTAAATTTGTAAAATTTATAATAAGCAAAAAAGATAAACTACGGTAAATAGCATCATATTATGTATCAGTAGAATATATTCTTTCACAAGAACCTAAAATGTATGTTTTATCAAATGTCTCAATTTTTGACATGTAAGAAAGTAATCTGCTGAAAAAATGGGAGCAGTATTCATCTTTCTTTCTTTCAGGCAATCCTGCGGAAATCATCTAGAAGAAATAATGGCCTAAGGAATGAAGTCAGGGTTACATTAAGAAATGCCCATGGCTGGAAAATTCTGAGTATTCAATAATTTTTAAAGAGACAGCCCCATTGGAAAATTGCTGTTCCCAGCAGAAAAAAAAGAAAAATCAAACGAAAAGACAACAAAAGAAAGATAGAAGAGTTTGATGTTGAAGACCATAAGAGACAAGACTTTAATGAGTTAGGAAAAAACTCAAAGATCAAGTGGACCTTGGGCAGGCAGTGCATCTGGACAGGAACGTAAGCCAAGGATCATTTCCCACTGGGGGAAGCTCAGAATTACAGACATAAAGTAAAGGGTCTGAGCAAATGAGGCAGCACAAGGAGGTGAGGAGGCCATACCTCTGGACACTGGGTGAAAAAATGTGTGGTTTGATGGAAAGGCAAACATGCCCAATACTTTTTTGTCTTCTCTTCTATTCCCCAGGTGGTGCTATGATTACTATACATTATTTCTGAGTTTTTTTTAGTCTCAGGATTCACATAAAAGATAGCTCACACGTGGCTGGCAGAGCACTTGAAAGGAGAGTAAAACTGGTAATGAAATGTTGCTTAGAATTCAACATATTAAACAATAAAGAATCTTATCCTAAACTTTCAGACTTTATGCACATCACGTAATAAATGACTGAGAACTTAATAAACAAAATTTTAAGATTAGCAGCCTTTTCCAAAATTTATTCATCTTGCGTTATTTACAGCAGGTCTCTTGATCCAAACCTATTCATTAGGGGACAATGCTACTTAAGAGTGGAACATAATTTTCATTGAAACTGTCAAATAGGCAGTTTTTAAATATCATATCCATGAGATTAAAAAGAATTAGAGCAATGATTCTAACATGTTTCCTGTAATGCAAGATGTCAACCCTTCTGAAGCACTGTTATATTCACGATAGTAAAAAAGTAATTCAGACATAGCTGTATTAGGAAAGACATTGCCCATCCCTTTCATGCACACCAGATCTAATCTTACCAGTTTGATGGAACATCTTCAGACTTGCCAAAAAGTAGTAACTGAATCATAACATTTATAACAGTCACACAGTAAGATGTCAGTGTGGACTATTTGATGCCAATTAATATTCTTATTATCGATTAGCACTCCCATGGTTTTCTGCATGCAGCCTGCAGTATCATGTTCATTGCCCTATTCTTATGTATTTTGGCACCTAGAACACTTGCAAGTACTAATATTTTGCATATCTACCATAGCTGCCTCTGAGCACTTCAAAGGATTAATAAAATTAGTCTCACTATGCCACTATAAAGAATAAATGTACTCTGGCAGTTCTGCAGATAGAATTTAAATCACCTGCATAATCTCTGCTAGAAAGATAAGCAGCTTCCAGGACAGAAGTCTCATATCCTCTGATTTTCCTTTTGTATATTAAACCCAAGGCCATCTTTCTCTATAAATAAATAAGGCTTGCACTATTTGCAATTTAAACACACTTTTGTAAATCACAAATGGAAATCCCTGCCCCTACAATCTTCTCCTTTTTGTCCACCAGAAAGAGAAAGAAAAATGTAGTGCTACTTCTGAAAAATCACAGGTAAACTCAGTCCTTTCTTCTTCTGAGGCACTCGATAAGAACCTTTGATTGACATTTGATTTACTCTTCTCCCCTTTTCCTTTGTTGCCCTTTTCTCCCATGAAACAAAGGAAATGAAGAGGATGAGCAGGCTGCTGTCATTGAGAGCTACACAGATGCAGCTCTGAACAACAGCAGGTGTAATTTAAAAAAAACCAAAAACCTAAGAACTGACAGTATGTTTACAGTAAGTACTTCTGCAAGAAATATATACCTGTATTTGTGGGTGTGTATATATCAGGGCAAAATTGGTTTCCAAGTGAGCCTGCTAGTAGACTTTATAGTAAAATAAACATTATATTAAACTTTCCAAAAATTCCATAAAGGAATCCGAAGAGCCTTTAACTTACACAAGCCAAAAGGCTCTGCTAGGATTAAAAAAAGAACACAACTCTTAAAATAGAGAAAACTTTGAATTTTCCAGGGAGAACTGAACAAAGCTACAGTCACCTCTCAACTGCTCTTGTGCCATGGGAGATACCTTCACTGTTTTTCTGGCCTGGTTTGAGCAGCCCTGCTCACTATCCACAGTGAGCTTTGCCACCTGCAAGGACCAGATGACCACCCTCACTATAGCAATGTGAGCTTCCCATGCAGCCCTCAAATCCCTGTTGCCTCCCTCACCTACTGCTGGATGGAGAAGATAGTTCTTTGCCTTGGTGTGGGTGGGCTTTGAGCAGAAAAGCATCAGTCATGTCACACAACACTCCACTACCTCCTACACTCATATTAAACTGGACATGCTCGGTGACAATGCTACAAAGCTGAACTCTCACTGCCTAGTCCAGTCCTGCCACCTGTAACACTTCTCAGGTAAGTTTTCTTGGGCTTCTCTTTAGGTACTGAAGTCGCGTTGTCTGAGAAACTATATCCCTATTCCTGGTACCTTTGCTCTCCATTGGCCATCCTTCCAATGGCAGCATATTCTACTCAAAGCTGGATGTTTAGGTGTTCCTGACCAGAGCAGATCATTGTCACTTGAAAGAGAATTAAAGTTGTTTCATTCAGACAATTTTGCTCTAGCTCCCCACACAAGGAAAAAGAAAGTTTTGTTTGACTAATAACATACAATACTGCTACTTACTGCAAGTCACTTGTCTGGTGCTTACAGTTCAATTAATACTTTATTGGAATGAGCAGGTCTTGTGCCAAGAGACAAAGGTCCTGTCCTTTCCTCAGTCCCAGTTCTTGTGCCCCACCTGTATGCAAGCCAAGTCAAACTAAAATGGGGATCTTTAGCACAAATAGGTGTGATGGTAGAAGAGAAGTGAGGCTGGAAGTGTGACTGCTTCTTCTGGCAGCTTGAGATGGTACCAAATTTGAGAGATTAAGCTAGTACTAAGTAGCAAAGTGGAAAATTATGAGATCTGAATATTCTGTCAATGACAAGCAGTTAAAAGTTTCTTCTTCACAACTCCGTGGTAAAGTTTTCCCTTTTGTTTATTTACTCTAAATTAGATTTTTTTTCAAACTCCCTTTGCCTTCCCCAACTGAAGAATAATAATCTACATATTAACGAAAGGAACTAGTGAAGTTCACACCTCCTGGATGGTTTACGAACTTGAGAAAGCAACTCAACAACTTCATGCTGTGCAACAATGCATAGCACACCTGCCAATGTATATTACACATATCACACTAACTGCGGTTGTTTTTTCAAATACTCTCACAAATTTCATGCATGCGATATAGATTGACAAGCATAGGATTCATTCTTCAGGTCACCTGTTACACAGATGTATTCTACACTCCTTCTCTGAACGACTTCTCTTGGTTAAAACAATGTCATTTTGGATTACCAATTTCTATTCTGGATTATCAGATCTCAATTTAAATTCCAATGGATGGTATCAATTCCTGACCTTCACATTTATTTATGCTTTCACAGTGGTTTTCACACAAATCTAAAATACAACGAAGAAAGCAGTTGTATTCCAGCTCTGTAAGAAAAGAGCATCAGGTCTTTCACAGAACAGTGGATTCTTGCTCACATGCCAAGCATCCACTCTTAGCTAAAGCTAAGCAGAGAATCACACAGCTCAGAACATCACAAAACGTGCCTAAATCTGTTATGTGCGCGAAGTTTAAAAAAAAGAAAGTGATTTCATGTCTAATAATTTTAGCCTAATAACGATTTTAGCAAGCTCTACGCTAATGAAATATATTGATTTGGTTCACAAATGCAAGAGTTGTGTTGCACTATTTTTTTTTCCCTTGGATAATTTTTGTTTATCTGCAATTCATTGAATACAAACTTTTTTCCAGTCCCTTGACAAGTAAAGTAGTAATTTAAACGAAATGGAGACTATAGGCATACAAAAGACAAATCAGAAACAAACTTTCACCTAACAACTGCTGAGTATCCTGCTAGCTAATATGACCCGACAATATGTCTTTTCTCCCAGTAATCATATGCTCTACTCATCTGAATATGTCTATTAGCCTTTCTTGGCTTATAGTCTTGTTCTTATAATGCTCCCATCTTGCAAATAAATAACAGCTGATACTCTTAAAAAACCCATAGGAAGTTATGTAGACACATTAATAATCACTGTATCCTTTTGCAAATGAGTTATGAAATAGTTAACTTTTTAGTTGAATTTTAAAATGTCAGTTGACTCTTCACAGTGAGATGATATCTGTCATACAAACAATGCTATCCCTATAAGTAAACCATTTTGCTAAGGCTGTAACATACTCATATTCTTAGGTAACAGACCAGGCATTTCAAGCTCTTTTGTAGCCATTTTATCAATCAGACCTTTATTCAGTGCTTTTAAATAATTTTAGAGCTAGAGTTGTAGATTAAATGTCAGTAATTTCTACAACGTGCTTCTTTGAAGCCTGATGCATTACTGCTGTTTTGTTTATACCACCATTATGCCTGTAAATACTAATTCTCATGCTAAAAGTTTTAATATCAGAAATGGCTATTGCAGTTTGTCAAGAGCACTAAGCACATTCCTCTTCGCTGAACACCAGTATAACAAATAGAGTTCAACCTTCTCATAACACCGACGATAAGGCTACACCACAGCCAAGAAAATCACAGTACAAAATACAATCAGTTTCCATAAGAATTCCAAGCCCACAAATACTTTAAAAATTAAATTGCCCAATGGGCTGGCCAGGAGTAAGAACCAACCTAGAAGAAGCTGTTTTGACACAGTAGAATCTTGTAAAATGCTCATATTTTTTATGACATGTTTTTTTCCAATGGCACAAAAGGAATCCTCCCCCCTGTGCATACCAGCAATGTTTCTCTCTCATCATGAGCGTTTTTATTTAAAAACAGAGTTAACATCAACTGTCACACCACAGACTGTTTTGAACCCCTTTTTAGGTAAAATACTTTAGAGGAGAAATTTTTCTGGTGTTAGACATGTGGTATTTGCAATAATTTTGTTCTGTTACAGTGATATCACAGAGACAAAACCAAGTCAAGAGGGCAAAATTATGAACATGCTGTTATTTAAGATGAGACAGGAAAAAAAAAACAGATGGAAAGAGCTACCTGATAAACTGAACTCATGCAGAGCAAAGAATGATGGCTTCTGTTGATTTTAACCTAACAACTGGTGAATTCCACTGAATAACTTGGTTGTAAACATTTTGCTTATGCAAAATAACAGTGTGACAGAGTTAGGCTGGGTAACACCCACATACTAAGGAATGAAGATGTTACTTGATTCATTTAAAGAAAACGTGCAATTGAAAGCTTGTTCTCAAGAATATAGCAGAACATAAAGCAAAACAATGAAGATACCAAGAAGCCACAAGTACCATTCTGGTCATTTCTAATCATGACAAATAACTCATTATCACGGCTAAAGACTTTGCTACTTATAAATGGGCGTGGGCAAACGAGATGGCTTATGATCTGCTTCCCCCATGCCTGTGCATAGTAGGAGAATGTTTTAAGTGTTTGACACTTCCAAAGGAAAGGAAAACTTTCTCATTCATATTTAATTCTATATTGATATGACAATTAGCATTCAAGTGGTCAGGTTTGACGAGCTCCTTTCCTTCCCACGACATCTCTGCTCTTCACGCTGCGCAGTGATCAGAGCACACTACGGAGACAGAAGTAAGCACACAACCAGAACTGCCTGCACGACACTGGCCTACTGAGCTTGCAGATATGGGAACACTTATTTTACGTCCAAAGTGATTGAAAACTCAAACAAACAAAAGAAACATTCCTACAGTAAACCAAACAATCATACAGAAAAATAACAAGTCAATATTACATTCCTAATTCCCCTTCAGTTTCCTAACTTCAACCTCCTTCACAGTTCCAATATCAGCATGAAAACAATATTTAACATATCTGAATTTT
This sequence comes from Tapera naevia, assembly GCA_033556795.1. Classification (NCBI taxonomy): domain Eukaryota; kingdom Metazoa; phylum Chordata; class Aves; order Cuculiformes; family Neomorphidae; genus Tapera; species Tapera naevia. The sequence goes on along the minus strand of JAUMJJ010000034.1, from coordinate 9,457,378 downwards.
TTCTCTCAATAGTACAAAAAGATTGGTAACTTCTGTGTGTGTCTGCAAAACACTTAAATTCTTTAACACTGCCACGCCAAATTAATTTCTTTATTTTAAACATTCACCCGCTTTATTCCTATTTATCTTTTTCATGTTTCCATAGCATTTGTTTTCATATGATATATTAATTTTACCCTGTAAATTTTCAGTGAATGCATGTTTCCTAGGCATTTTAAATTTGGTGCAGACACAGCACCCCGTGAAAGAGGTGAAGCTCCAGGTATTTTAGTGAAAGGTAAACAAAAAACTTCAGCAATAGTATTTTTTGACATTGCTTGTAAAAACTTGATATTTAATTTGCCTTGAAAACAACTCCTTATTCCTCAGATACAATCTTCCCTTTGTTCAGTTTTAGATACACTATTTTTTTCCTGAACCTTACTTCTATTCACTGCTGTATTGAAATAAACTGGCTATTTATGCCTCTTGTTAGATGTGCCAGAAACAAAGATTTGCTCTGTAGAGTAATTTGGAGGATTATGTACTTCTCTCTTTCACATGAAGATGAAACTTCACTCTGATTTTCTTTTTCTTTCTTCCTCCACATGGCAGAATCTTTCCAAAACAATCATACTTGTTCATTCTCTTCTTGATTATTGAGTTACTGAAAACATCCAGAAATCTAACTAGTACAGCAAATGGGTAATGTTGATTTCAAAGGAAAGTTGTCTTTTATAAGAACACACAAACATCAAATTTTGCAGATATGGATCTGGGAATCCACACTCTGTCACACACCTGAAGAGACCTTTTTTTTCAGTATGCTCTCATTAGACTTAATTTAATTTTTTAGATCTTCAATTTAAAATGTTAACATTTATCAGAAAGCTACCCAGAACAGTGTACAGCTCCTCCCCTCATAGCTGTGTAACACCTATGCAACATTATCTAAATTAAAACTGCTATTTCTTCTCATCTATAGCATTCAACTTTGCTGGAAGACATCAAATCTAAGAGAAATAAAAAGTATTCCTCAGTTCACGCATTCCCTGTGAATTTCTGTCAGACAATCTGCTGAATATTTTGTTCATTACTCACCTGGTCACAGTCAAATGACTAAGCCTTTTTTTTTTGCTACTCTCATTATAAGCTGCTTCAAATATGAAGGCAGTGCTCTTTTTTCTTATGCCCTTTTTCTTTTAAACAGCAGTTTATAAGTGCATCACGCTCACCCTTGCTTATTAAAAGAAATGCTTAAAAGTGTATTACAGTATCTAAAAGTTACAATTTTTTTAAAAGTGTCAGTTATCTGTAAACTACTTGAAGTAGAAATGATATTTGCCCATATATGCGCCCATGAAAATGATGTAACATACCTGCAAGCATAGAGAATGAAGCTTCTCAACATTTTAAAAAGGAACTACTGCCCAACAGTTTCCGCTGACTCCCTCCCCAATACCTTCCACTGCTCTCATTAATCTCTGATAAATGAAGAAGCTTGAATAAAGATTTATCCTACATATGTAATTGGACACTACTTTCCTGGACCACTATTAAGAGTCGCTTCATCAGCCATATTTAAGAACCATTCAATACATAAATAAAAGTGCTTCTTTACTTGCTCATTTTTAAAAAGTTTTGGAAAACAGACAGACGAAAACTTGACAATTCTCAAACAAATTATGAGGCTTGAAAAGGTCACTTTACATATGCAAATGTATTTTATTACCAATCATAAGTATACTGAACTGCATCACTGATTGAAACAAAATTCAACTCAACCACTTGGAATAATTCCGCTTACTAAAAGAACGTTCATCATATTTTCAAAATGCCAGTGTCCCCCTCTAGATTTACTTATGCCTATTGGTTCCTAAATGAGGGAAATTAGGAGGACTGACTACCTGTATTGAGATGATTGGGATGAAGAACTTTAAGTGGTCTTACTGGAGACAATCAGGATCCTCCCATGGAGCTTCAAGAAAATCTTTTTCATACTCTTAGTCATAACATGTAATGCAACCTTAGTCAGCAACCTGTAATGCTATGTTTTATGACTTTTTAATCTTAGATATAAAGTAGTCAGCAGGAAAACTTATCCTGTAGGTATACATCAAAATTCTTTGCGTCAGCATATGTCTGCCTGAAGGGAGAAACCTGAATGAACCTAATATTTACCCTTGTAGTACCTATTACATTAATTCGTAAGTTATTCAGGAAACCCTGTTAACTCAAAAAAAAAGTAATGATGCATACCTTTGGTTTAAGTATGATTTGTTTCTGGCTGCTTTTGGAGACCTTAGTAAGATAGAAATTAACCCTTTTTCTGTATGTAGATTGCTGAGGAAATAACTGTATTTTTGCTTAAGCCAATGGCTAACAATTTTGAAATATTAAACTTACTCTCAATCTAAGAACATTTCAATAAATTAAGGAAAACATATTAAAAGAAAATAGAATGCCTGCTCACAAAATTTGGGAAAGAAAGGCAGGTATGATCAAGGCATAGAGGCAGAAAGAAATCAGGTCATACAGGCATGGTTCCCAGTCTTATTTCTGATTCTTTCACTGACAAATTTCATATGTTGTAACTTTGCTACCTGCAATAAAATTTAATTTTAAAAAATAAAACTTGTGAAATGTCTCTGTACCAGGAAAATTTCTGAACGCACACAAGTTTTCTTGAATGATCCCACATTTCGGGTGTTGGGGCCTTCAGTTACTACCTTTTTTCAAGTATTTTGTTCTCAGACCAAACTTTGAGCTACAAGCCCCGAATGAAATAGTAATCTCAGAAAATACCATCCTGTGTTCAGAATGTGTAAATATTTGTTTGTTTTCTTGTGGGACAACAGACTTACTCAGATTTGCCAAGGCCAGTCTCGCAAGGGGGCCAAACTGTCCCTCTGCAAAAGGGAGCACTTCAACTTGAACATCTTTATATTGTAAGACAGATTGACCTGCTGGTGGTCTAATGCTCAAATCAGCTGAGTGATACCTGGGATGAGATGGAGGCCTCACAGCCTGATGTTGCTTCAGTTAACAACAGAAACACCCCCTAAAGAATGTACTGATCTCTCTGCCCTGAGGCCGTGACAGACTGCTGAAGTCCCACTTCTGGCAACACAACTGGCCTTGCCAAGAGCCAATTAACAGAAAATAATAATGAACTTAGTCCCACCGCAGCAACAGGAGGAACAAAAGTATAAAACTGGCACCGGAAGACCCTGTTGTTGGGGAGGAGGAATCAAATGACCACCTTACCAAACAGACAGGTCTGGACTACTCTTATGCTCCTCAAGAAGGAACACCTTTTTGCTATGAGTCCCGTCTACAAACTACAATTTAACTACAAACTTGAGTTTCAATTTTAATTTCTTATATATATATATATATGATCATTGTTACTTGATTGCAATCCTCTAGCACTAATGCAGCAAGTGACTCTATCAATGGCAATTCTGAACTTGTTTTATCTGTTGCTTTAAATAAATTAACTATTGCTATCAGCATTGCAAATCTGTCTCAGTGAGAGACCTTGGGAGGCCTCTGACAGGCATTGAGAAATTGTTTAACTGGTCTGGTGACAGCACATCTAGCTCACTGATAGCAAGCATTAAGCTGGCAGCCGAAATGCCTGTGAGGGGCTCTGACATCAGATCTGTGGGTGACAATCCATGAGGGGACTCTCACAGGTGACACTAATTCTGATTGGTGGCTAAAATATATCTTCACATAGTACCCTCCTAAAGAGGCTGTAGGGAAAATTACATAATCCCTTAGTCATAAACCATTGACCAAGTCAAGGACCAGCGACAGATCCAGCTGCACCTAGGCTTCCCCTCTGAGGAGGAGCTTAGAAAGCAAGGGGGTCCATCCTGAACCTCATGACTTAATGGGAGGGCCTCCTTCAGCCATGGAGCAGAGCCCTATCTCTTTAACACATCATACATGAAGTCTGTCAGATAAAATTATCTGTAGGCACTCAAAACTACTTTTGCCTAGGTGATAATTTCTTCCTTAACTATAAATCAGTCATTCAGAAAATAATATCCATTGAGGGGTTCTTGATGTCCACGTGGTTCTACAGTCTGTTTCTTAACACTTCATTACAGTTAGATTGGTTAATTAGTGCCACTAACGAAACAAGGATGAAGCCCCAGCCCTGGAGGCAGTCTTCTGACCTGATCGTCACTCTGCATTGGGAGACAGCCTATTTTGCCTGTTTCTTGCTCAAACAATTTCCCCTAAGAAAGCTAAATGAAATAATTTCACATAAGGAAGTCTAATAATCCAAAGTTGCTAAGCAGTAACATTAACTGAATGATTAACTGGCATACTGTATTCCTAAAATTGTGGAGCAATACTTTTAGATTATACAGTAGCTCCATTGTCTTCCGTATCTCCTCCTTTCAAAACCTGTAGGAAGAGGTAGGTTCTGATTCTATGCTGTACAGGACAGCTTGTTCAACGGACACATACAAGATATATACAGACTGGTTCAAATTTGCCCATAAACATAGTGTATTATCAACATGAGCAAGAAGTCATAATCAATAACTGACACTGAAAGCACATTGGGAGAGATACAACTTGTTTCCCAGACTCAGTGTAGCGGACAGGATAAACTAAGACCTGAAAGAAATTATTAGACCAAGGGAAAACTGGGCATCTATATATTCATTTTTTTTCCTTCCATTAAGCTCTATTTTGATTATGTCTTTTTGATGATTCTTTGTCACTCCATTTCATATCAGTCAAAGCTTAGGAGATTTTCACAGTCACATCCACACCCTGCTGTATGAGCTGATGCAAATATCAGTGATGAAACAGGTGATGTGGTTCTACTCAGACAACTTGCTGGCAGAGACTCATTCCTTCGGAAAAGTGAAAAGAGTTACTGAGAAAGTGAATAGATGTACAGGTGCTTCTTGCAACAGGAACCATAATACCCACTTCTCACTCCTACCTTCACAATAAATTCAGTGCTTTTGCAGATCACATACACTACAACGATAAAGACTGTGAAACAAATCAGGTGTATAAGTCTTTTCTCAGAAATCACAAAATTGAAGGCTGTCAACCAAGACAGAAAGCTGCCGTGATGCCATCACTTTTGAAAGACTGTGCTACACCAGTAAGATAAGGAGTTGTAGAATACTGATACAGGAAATAAAAGTAAAGAGTGGGAGGAATCAATTAAGTCGCTGAAGAATGATGAGAGACTGGATTAAAATAAGATGGAGATGGGGAGCTAGATTAGGAGAGGTGAAGCTGAGTGAGTCATACTTCTATAACTCTATTCACTTTAGCAGAAATACAAATTTCTGCAACAAACAAAACTCACAGAAGCTTCAGAGCTTACATGCTGCTCAGTGGAAGCAAAAATTCAGGTGGAGAGGGGAATGAGAAGGACAAGAGCTGATGAGGCCTTCAGCCCATGAAAGAAGATCACTGAAACCTAACCTGTATCTATCCAGGAGTCATAATGTCTATGTGATTATTTCAGAGTTAATTTTGAAAACAAAAACAAACAATACATTAAAATTCTCTTATTCAATAAAAGTGAAACCAAATACTAATATATTTGAAATAGTGCATTTAAGGAAGAGAATGTAAATAGGCTGGTGGTATGTCAATTAGCATGAGAAGTTTTTTCAACTACAGGCCAAATTTTTTATCATTGTCTAACTTAGGACAAAACCTCATTCTCCAGCTACATATGTAACGTCACACTCTCAAAATACGATGTCTTGGCAAACCAGTAATCATTATCGTGACTGTCATACTGATTATTCCAAACCCCCTTACTAAAAATATTAATCTGATTGATCAGATGGAAGATCTATCTCAGGTTATAGTTGTATACACAAACGTCATGAGCTGCCAGAAAGTCATGCCTGTTAGTGACTGCAAAGATCTGCATTTACAGAGTGGAGCGTGTAGAGCTGCAGGATGAATGGCTGAACTATCAGTACAGAGTTAATTTAGTATAGATCTATACCTTATTGGAACAATGGCTGTGGAAACACTGCTAAGGACTGTTAGCTTTTGCTACTTGTGCTGTCATCTCTAATGCTTACTCAGGGAATTGGCATCGAGAGTATTAATTACAGAAGTCAAAACACAGTAAGACATTAAATGTCAAAGGAAATTCTCAGCTCCCTCAAAGCACAAAGGAAAGAATGTAAGGATTTTTTTCTTATGTTTAATATCAATTAGTAAAGCATGGTTGAATTCAATCATGGAATTCAAATGCAATTAAACATTGCTATAATAAATTACTGTTATGGTTACTATTTATAACATGGTTGTGGCCACTAAACAGCGAGACTGATGTTCATCATAACAACTAATGTATAATTAGGTAACACTAGATATCTTCTGTGTTAAGTGGTTATCACTGATCCCTTCTTAAAAGTCCCTGTCACTGAATTTTAGAATAATTTTTAAAGTAGTAAAATACTATTATAATAAAGCACATTATGAAGAGTAGGAGAAAGGAATAGGTTCTAAAAAATGGATGAGATTTCGGTTGGTAAGTTAACCTTTCAGAAGTACATCCTCCTTCACTGATCTTCTAAATAAAAGGCAAGATTACTTTTAATTACAGCTTATGAGCATAGATATAAGTAATCATAATTAAAAGTCACTCACATTTGAACTAGCTTCAATCTTGCTAATATAACATAGAACAACAATTGAATTAAGACCATGACAAATAACATTCTGTTGTGTTATATTTCAAATTCTCAATTTTGAAATTTTTCAACTGTGACATTACTTTTTTCCACAAGATAAGGCTCTAATTCTTCAAGAAATACTATACATGGACAGAAGGATAAACTTCTGTTCCAAGAAACATCCTCCCTACAGAAAAGTTGAAGTGCAAAACCACCAACAGAGATGATGTTCTTTGTGTGAGAGGAAATAAAGTTTTCCCATAATATGGGAAAAGATCTTGCTTCTTTAAAATAGCTTTAACCACAGAAAACAGCAGAGGATTGAAAGCTGATGTTTGACATAAAAATAACACACACCAAAAAGAAATTCCTGAGTGTTTTATCAAAATTTGGTTTAGCAAAGCTTTTCAAACGTGCATTGTCAGCATACATGTCTGAACAGGATTTTTTTTCTAAGCTTTTACATTTCTTGTTCAATTATTTTCTATTCCTTTTGCTAAGTTTCACTCATACTCCTCTAAAGGTGGTGTCTTAACATAGTAAAACATGAGTCCATTAAAATAATGATATACAATAGAATCAGGTGGAGCACCTGATTGCATTACTGGGCAAACTTTACCCCAAATATTCCTGAGTATGTTCACGCATGATTTGGATCTTTCTGGCAGTGCTGCATGTCCCAGAATGCAAAATATATGGTGAAAATGGTAGCTGAGTTCAGTGTTACTAGAGCTAAGATATAACATGAAAGAACTCCCCTGGGAATCTTGCTTTTAACTTTCCTCAGATTAAGTTCAAAATCTTAAAATGTTTTTGAACCAGCTTAGGTTCTCCTTCACATTTATAAAGAACATATATCCTGTGGGATTAAAAATGTCAGGAATCTGCTTTGACGAAACAGGATATAATAAGAGTATGATTGCATTCTTTCTTCACACAGAAATGCAGACTTCTTTTGAAAATGAATTGACAAAATCCAAGAAAGGACAGTTCTCTTTCTTGGTGTAAAACCAGGTACGATTGAGACCAGGGGCTTAGTTTCATTTCATAGTCTAATATAAAAGCTCATTAGTTCACAGATCTTCAGCTATCCCAAAGAGACCCAGCATTTATACTGCCCTGCTTCATTACACCTCTGTTTTCAGAACCACAGAATGGAATTTTTTTTTTTAATCTTCATTTCCACAGCAAGGAGGTGGGAAAGATTATTATCATGTTGCTAAGGGAAATACATCATCCCATCATCAAAAGCCAATATTATAAATTGACAATATTTGGAGAGGGTTATGGCTTGTAAAACCAGTCATTCACATTACTACTGGAAAAATATTACTCTCTCTTTAAGTGAATCAGGGAGAAATAACAGATACTGTTATATTTTATATTACTTTTATTCCTACTTAAGGGTATTGGCTGTGAGATGTATTTGACTTTTGCCTGATTTGGCCTCCATTTTACTTCATTACAGAGGAAAATGTTTCCCCTTTTGAAGATGGACTGAAAATGAAAGATTAAATAATCTTGCTGCCTTTTTTTCCTGTTTCTTGTACAATTTTCTGCTATAAAATATAAGGGAAGGAGACTTTTAATATGAAGAAATACCTTCATTTTTTTTTATTAGAACAACTATTCCACTTCAAATAAGTAATTAACAACCCATTTTGAGCTATATAAGCACCATTTCCGTTAAAATAAAAAAGGCTCTATGATGCATTCGTTAGAGTGCTCCTGATGCAAACAGAGTAGTGTTTGCTTACTTCACCTGAGAATTTAAGCATGAGAGTTTATTGTAACTATTTCTAGCTAGATTTGCTTACCTCATACACCTTTACCTCAGCTAAGCACCACCTTTCTTTGCATGTGATGTATCTTAGCGGTTTCCCAGGCACAGTGAAAAGCAATAACTACTGAATCTGATTTATAATGTTAAGTAGACTTCAATACACATTTAAGGTGTATTCCCAAGGAAAAAAGATGTGTGTACTCTAGTATCTTGGCACAACATTGCTCAATTTCAGCCATCTGATTGAGAGTTACAAGTCTTGAAATCATTAAGCCCCACAAAAGGAATGAGAATCACTGAATAGAATCACCGTGGATATCCTATCTGTACCTGTATTAACAAAACCACCGAGCAAGCTCAGTGCTTAAGCATTCTGTAACATGAATCATCTGGTTAGCTAGCATAGACATACAAAACATGGGAAATAGGAAAAAAACCAAAACAAAACACCAAGTTTTTTTATGGGGTTGGCCAGTCTGAAGGAGGGTTGGTATTTCCTGTGCTGGAGGCACGTGCAGGAGAGATGCAAGATTTATATCTTCAAACTCCATTAATTTTACTTCGTCAGTTCTAATTCAGCCTCATCACATACTGACTGAAAACACAACCAAAGCTACTAATTGTTTGCATGCAGTAGGCGGAAACTTACAGGGGAAAGGGGAAAATTTTAAAGGTATGTTCCTGTGAGTGTAACTTTGTCCGTAGTATGACACACATTTCAGACAATGGTACTGACAACCCAGGTGCCCTCTTCCTTGTCTTAGCTAACAACCGGCAAGTTGTTAGCAACTGTCCACTTTGGTGGAGCCAGAGCACCACGTTGAATACCTGGGGGGCCTCAGGATACCTCTTCCAAGAGTCAGGACCTGTCTAAGGCAAGGTCTCATGACTGGACATCAAGTCAGATGAAAAATCAACATAAGGGCACTTGTTCCTCACTGCATAAATCTTACAAAGTTGCAGATATCATACCATCATTTATAATTAACTAAAGTGAAAGGCCGTGTCTTATGCCAAAACCATTCTTTGCTATATCTTTAATATTTCCTGTATCTTTGCAGTAACTAATCATTATTTCATTTCATGTACTTGAAATAAGATATAAAGAGAAATCTGTTGACAAAAGATGACATACACATACATAAAGGAATGCACATAACAAAATGCATCACTGGCAGATAAGATAGATAAAAACACAGTCTTACAGCTCTAGTCTGCCAGAAAAATAACCCTCTCAAAACCAGCAATGTTTTACTCTAGATACTTCTTCAAAACTGCATGGTACAAAGATACATAAAAAAACCAGCTGATATCACAGTAATTTAGCATGTTATATAAAATTAATATCTAAAATTCATATACAATATTTACTATGAAATGAATTAACTGTACCTTGAAAAATAATGGGTCCTCAGGAAGAGGGCTAACAGGGAGTGAGGTGGTGCTACTAGCTGGACTCATGTCCGTACTCTGAAAGAAAAGCACACAGGAGTTCGCATTTCCAATCAAGTTCTACAGACATCTTTTTACATTTGGGAAAAAAAAAAGAGCTCAAAATCAACACTGAAAATCCAAAAGAATTAGGTTGAAAAGAAATTGCAATCTGTACTGTACTTACCTTTAATTAGAAAAAGTAAATATTTCACTAATGGGTAAGCACTATGCATTTTCTTCATTTTAAATTAATTCTATATTCAAAAACTGAAACATATGCATAAATACGCAAACATATTGTGTCTGCAAATGAGTGAAACAAGAGGACGACTGAGAACATAAAAATTTATTCCTATTGAAAAAGCCATAACATACTTCTTTAAAAAAAAATATTTTTTGATGGCCCATTAGTGAAGTTAGAAGGCAAAATCAACAGGAAAGCAATATATTTTAGGAAAGTAGTTGGATCAAAGTTTAAAAAAGAATCATTTTCATAGAATTCGATATAGCTTACAAAGAAGCACTAATATATGAAAAGAAATAGTGAACCGTGAAGTTAATAATGAAAATAAGTCAATTTACTTCAATGAACTATCCAGTAAAAATGCTTGAATGATTGATCTAAAAACTCACGCTTTTTCAGGTGATAATTCAGTAACCTTTTGGTTAGGGTGGTCATTATATTTACACATGTGACAGATACGAAAAGATGTGTAAACTCTTAATAATTTGGAATGGTAATAACAATAGAAGACCAAACCCTGGGATTAAAAAAACACACAAAACATACCAAGATTGTTTTGGTGAAAAGCAGACTATATAATAATTCTTGGGAATAAATTCTTAAGTGATTTCCCTTAAGGGAAAAAATACATCATCACCACCAGCAAAACAGAAAAGGTATAGTAGAAAACATAATAAAAAACAAGTTTGTATGAGCCAGAAGTTGCTGTGGCATTGCAATACAGAATGATTTAATGAATTTGACTTATGCAATCAACTCATCAGATATCTAGTTTCACATTGCTGTGAATCCATTATGACCTTTTACATAAACCCAAATTCTGCAAGTAAAGAACGTCGCTCCACTCATGAAGTTTGAACAGCTCATTAATCAGAAGATTTTTATGCAGAAATATTCTGTTTTATTCAAGCAACTGGTACAGGATGAAAACTGAGAAAAAAAAAATGGGGTAAAAAAATCCATATGTCAGATTTGAAATACTTCAAAGTTAACACCTACTGAGAAAATCACTGAGTTTAATTAGACACGTATCAGTTAAACCATATCTGAAGGAAAAGACAACAGTTATTTGCTAAATAAAAGGGATACAAGTAAAGGAGAAAAGAGGGGGCCAAGGTAATTATTTCCTAAGAGAAAGAGAGAGACAAGTAGTTTATAACCCATGGAACACAGAGAAGTTGTTGAGGAATAAGAGATATGATAACATATCAGGAAGCCAATATCTGTTGAATCCATTGCTCTGGTATTCTGAAAAATTACAAATTTTTATACAGATCATCAGTTGATCATCAAGGAAACTAGCTGATAAAATTTACTGAGAAGGATGTGAAACATAGCTCATTTATGATTAAATTCAATGAGCAGACAAAACTGGTGACCTCCTCTGTGAGAACATTCTGTCTCAAAACCCAACAGTTCAGCTTAAGTCTTTTAATTTACACTGAATAGAAAAAAAACTAAGAGGGGAAAAAAATCAAGTAGTTGCTTTCCAAACCAAATCGAGCATCCTAATCTACAATTAGAAGTGTACAGGAAGGCAGTCCAATCTTTTAAGCATTGAAACAGCCTCAGTATGAAAATCTGCAAAGCAAATGCTACCTGTACACAAGGCAAGCTGCAAGGTCTTCCTTCAGTGATAGCTGGAATCTAAGAAAAGTTGAGTGTGCCAAAGTTACTTTGAAAAAACACCTCAGAAAAACATCCGCTCTTCTCTGACGACTGGACACAAGCCAGCTCAGGTCTGGATGCCACAATGACGTGGCACGGTGCCTGAACGAAAAAGGCTGCAGAGAGGTAGGGGATATCAGTAGGGGAGCCATGACTACATGGCTTCTGGACTGCAAATGGCTTGTGTCTGGCCAGAGAGGAGCACTGGCAGAAGAGCCTGTGTCTGGCTACAGCTGTTTACGAATACATACCCTCAGTGGCCCCTCCAACAACTCCAGTAATTTTCCCCTCTAAGGAATGCAGCGCAGCTTCTCTGCCAATGTAAATTAATTAAATCCATTGGCGCTCAGAGTTTACTATAGCAGAGAAACGAATGAGACGGGACCAAAAGGGTTGTTTCCTGAGCTATTAAAAAAAAAATCCCTTCCAAACTAATCAGTTTTTGAGAGATGTTGTCAGCTTGCCCTCCTGAAGGAATACATTAACAATTTCAAACACTACACCTCCCACCTAAATTTACTGTCCACAGGGTATTTGTCATAATCACACTTTGCAGTTTAAAGCTCTCCATACACACACGCAAAAAAACCTGCCTCTGTTAGGAATTCTCCCAAAGAGGACTTTATATTTCATGTTGCTTAAATAAATTCTGTTCTAATAAAAGCAGCATTCACTTTAACTCTGATTTAAATTTGACAGATTTTAGCCACAGACTAGCTAAAAGATGCTACAACATAAGACAATAATACCTTTTAAGTTGTAGATGTTAACCATCCTTTTTATGTAATTATACATATTAGGTAAAACTAGGTAAATCATGACATCTCATTTTGCAGTACTTTGCTGTGCAATTGTAACATTTTAAAACGTATTTTTAAAGTACAGTGATATCACAGCTGGATTTTGTAGACTGATCCATTTTGCTGTGCTGCTGGAAAATCTCTGAGTGTTCTGGAGGGCATATAATGTTGCAAAGCCTTAATAAGCTGAATTCACATTTTTGAAATGTCTGAATATCAAGCAAATAATGTATTTCTCAGACCAACAGTTTAGAAAATACTTTCTTGCCCACATCAAAAACAGCTCTGTGAGTTTTTCTTTCTGTGCTTTTAGGCCATTTTTAGATTTGTAGCAGACTGTTAAAATCAAGCAAATGGACATTATTAAAATTCTGCAGATAATTGTTGCAGGACTACAATGATTGATGCTCCAGTTCTCTTCTTATTTCTAAAGTTTATCAGTCTAAATATATATCATCCTCACTGTGCAACTGAATGGATACCATGGAGTCACTGCCTAGCCATGCTAATAACTTATCTTCAGAGAATAATATAAAAACATGATTAACTATCAGAAAATTTCTTGATAACAAGGCAAAAGAAGAAAAGAAAAGAAGTCTAAGAGAACAAACTGTTGCCACTTCAACATCCTTTTTAGGGATCCAGGAGTAGAATTCTGCTTAAGGACAGGTTCTTTTCAGTTGGATTAAACTTTCTGTAAGCTGTTTTAAAGTACTCACAGGCTTGGTTTTGTTTTTTGCCACTTGTATATATCTGTCTCAAAAATGGAATATCTCATAAACCTGCACACCAATGTGAATTGTCTAATGGCAAATTAGAGAATGCAGTCAGTGTTTTTCCAGCAGCAGCGAAGATCAAGCATATATAAATACAAATTGTTAAAACCATGCTTCTTTGAAAACAAGTCATCTGCCAGGCTCCAGCAAATGCTCTTTAAATGAAAACAAATTTGTCTCACCTCATAAATTGGGATTTTTCTTGCTACAAACTCTTGTCTTTAACCTGATCATCTCTAAGAAGAGGCCTATCTATCAACCTTCATTAATTGTACCACAAAATACAGACCAGACACTGTATATCTTCTACTGACAGAAGCCAATTTAATTAGCTACAACTGCTTTTCAACAAGGGTAAATACTGCAACGATAGCTGGCAGACACTGACTTCTCTAGAGATCAGTATCACAATTTATTGATCCAAGAAGTTAATACTGACAGAGAAAAACTCCAGTGGATATTAGAGCTAGAGATCAAATACATCCTTATAATAACTGAAGAAAAGAAAAGACAATCTGTGTGCTTTAGAGGTTTTTCTAAGGTTTAGTGGATGATAGTTGAACTCATTTTCAGGGCGATAGTTTTAGTTTTATCGTAAGTTATGCCACTAAGTATCTTTTTATATTCTAAAAGCTACTAGAACTAGGAAATTAAATAAGTGCAACCAGCAAGCTCAGTAGTGACATTTAGATATAATGAAGGTAATGAAAGACCTGCAAATGGATTTATTAATGGTTCTGCACAGCATCTTTAAGAAATATTGTGTTGAAACATTATCATCCTGTTTTATGAATGAGAATGAAAAAGAAGGGAAAGTGATGTACTCAAAGCTACAAAGGGTTGTTTAAAAATAAAGATAGAAATCAGGAACCCACAAGTCCAAGCACTCCAGTTGTTCATCCAGAGTGTGCAGCACTCCCCTACATACTTTTGGAGTGTTGTGATTGCTATTGTAGTTTCTATGCTATTGAATGCCATCAAGTTTTTGTTCCCCATTCTCACTGACTAAGAAAGGAAGTGACTCTTTAAAAGTGTTTAGGTCTATTTTCTAACACCTTTGAATACAATAAAGGTCGTTATTCATAAATTAATTTCATGTGTATTTTATTAGTAGGTACAGTTAATTATTCTTAGTAATTAATAATACAAGCAATTATCAGCTGAGCCTGGTTATTGTTTTCGGGTGTTTGCCTGGTACATCTCCCAGACCTTGCTGTTCCCATAGCTTAGAATGCTGTGGGGGTCTTGCATCTGACCCGAGTTATTGTAGCTCTCATTACAAGGGAGATGTGATTACAACTGCTGCCGCTTCTTGCTACCTCTTTTTATGCCACTATGTGAGGTGTGGATAGCAAAATAAGATCAACTGTCTACAGATTCTAAACCAGGATTTAACATATAGGCAGACAGATTAGCCTAGATTCCTCTTAATATCTAAGCAAACCTAATCACCTGAGCTGTGAAATGCCAGTGAGAAATTACACCTTACTTAAGATAAGATGCTGATATGTCACTTTACAGCATTTGCATGTCTAGTACTGTTTATTTTAGAAGACTCAGAGTTCTAAGGAACTCTGAGCAAACACATTAAATGCAACATTTTGCACAATATTTTTTTCAGTGAGGAAAGATCAGGATGAAAGATATTTTGTTGACTGCTGTTTGTTTCTACTTTGAACAATAGCCGGAAAGATGCTCTTAGCCTTTTAATTAGGCTAAATGAACTATAAAGCCCCAAACCAGCAAGCAACATTAAGAGCGTATAATCAGTCCACGCAAGGCTACAGTGTTTGAAATAGTTTAGGCTTCAGCTTATCTTTTAAGATTGTTTAATTTATATTTAATATATATTTAATTTATTCCAACATTTAAATTTAGTATCATAGCTATCTCTCCTCTCCTTATGCAGAAGTATAAGACCATCAAAGAACCAGGAACAAATTACTATTATAATCTGCTCTTCAGTTTCTGAAAGTCGCAACATAACACCTAACTTAAAAAACATCCAGTAACTGGCACAATGAAAACACCTTATTAAATGTTTTTAAATTTGTAAACAAACTAGAAAGCTGAACTAAGCCTCTATATAGAGACTTCTAGTTTACAACTGAGTACATACAGGGAGGAAAAAATAGTCTGGTTTTATGTCTATAAATGCCACATTTCTCATAATAGGAAATGACACATAGATCAATACAACACTAATAGTTTATTCCATAGCAAACATCCCTTCTTTTCTGCTCTTTATTTTCACCTTGATTTGTTATTGTTCGTCCTTCCAGTTTGTCTTTATTTCCCATTTTCCTTCAAAAGACTCAACAAACAGAGACACAAGTTTCCTTGGTTAACACAGATTAGATGAAGGGTCTATTTAATACATAGGAGAAAACCACTTTTACCATCGCAAACAGAAATTTCAACTCGAGTTAATCACTAAACACCCTTTCACTTCTATCTGCAAGCAGAATGTAGTTTCAAAAGTAATTTGGACAACGACTTTGGGGTTAACATATATTTGTGAAAAGGATCATCAACGACTGACATTGTGTCATATTTTTATTCTAATGAAAACCAGATGAGTTGCTTTCACAGATGCAAATGCTTTGTTAACAACACGTTGGAGTACTGATTTCCTTGAGAAAAACTCTACTCCCTCTACAGTTTCTATTGTTACTTCCATACTTCATTGACTATACTATCCAGACCTGACATTTTGTTATTGTATATTCTTCCCTAATAATATTATATAACATCAGCTTTTCCTGCTCTTTCAGCAGTCAATTGAGAGAACCAAGTACTCTCCTGGGATTTTAATCTGCAGGCTGCCTATTGCAATTGTTTTTCTTTCCTTGCAGGAGATCTTTCAGTTTCAAATATACTTTTTTTTTCTAACTGCATTCAGTTTTGTAGCAAATACAATGGTTGTCTCATATAGTAGCTTCAGAGACCTTTGTGTTTTGTTTTTTTTTTTTACTCCAGTCACAAAGACATTTCTTTTCTCAAAGCCTGCATTGCAGCACTAACAGTAACTACACTGATACTCCATACTACAGCCACAGCACGAATCTGGAAGAAAATGTCTGCATCTACTCAAAGAGCCTATTGGCAAAGTAGCTCTGGGATTTTTCAAACTCCTACATCTTCCCTGCATACAGATGCATCGTTCTTCCACCTTTACAAATAAAACACTTAGAAAATTAGTAATCAATTAATTAAATAAAGAATGATCAAATCTGGTAATAGAATTGCCTCCTCTCCCTCCCTTACACATTCATGCATGTCCTGCATCATAAAATACAGAGATCAAGACATAAGCTGAAGCCAAAAAGGATCAGATATGAATACAAACAATGCATCTTCAATTACATTAAAGAGGATAAGAACATACACAGGATATACATTTACATGATTCTGGATATGTGGAAAAAACTGTCTTTATTGGTTAGGGAAAAAATACTCCTGAAAATAGGTTGTTCTTTAATTCCTCTGAAGTATTCGCAGACAGGCACTGTGGAAGACAGACATGGATTTAGATGCCAATTTCAGCAAAATTTGTCTGCGCACATACTCATACCAATAACTGTTTTCCACAAAGCTCTGAAAGATGTCTTTCTACAACCTCTTTCTACAAGAGAAAGACATGATTGTTTCAAGGGAGAAATCTACTTGCACTTGCTATTAATTAATATTTTTCTTTAAGGTACATAGTTTTTCCTACACTAAACTCATATCCAACACGACTTACAGTACATCCCTTTGCCCATATCCTGCAACAATATGGTCAATTTTCTGCCTGCAGTTTCCCTGCCACAGATTGTTTTCATGTGAATGAGGACAATGTTTCATAATATTAATAAAATGTATGTTTTAAATGTGAACATAGTTATGACAGCCTGATTTTCATTAATAACTTGTTGTTCAACTGTCCAGCTGTTTTCTTCCTTTGTTTTACTCTGCATCAAGAACAACATTGCCAGACTTTCACACTGGTATTTTAAATGTGAGGCTGTTTTATTTTCCTGTGTATCTCAGAAAGATTCAGATGCCTTCAAATGCTATGCATTTCACTGAAGTTTTAACAAGCCACTTTGCATTTCCTAAATGTTGTGACTGCATTTTTTTCTCACTTCTTCATCAGTTCTCAGAAGGGTTTTTACAATTTCAGTGTGGAACTACTTCTGACAGGGCATTATAACTTATTTAGATGCAGAGGCTTCAGTCTCAAAACTGTATTGAATTGCCCAATAACAGCTTAAAGGAAACATGTTAAACATCTGTATGTGTCTGCTGCTAAATCAAGGGAGACAGACTTTTTTCCCCACTACAAGAAAAGAAGCAAGTGACATTTAACAATTTGAAATACGCTTCCCTTGACCGCAACATTTCTTCTGTATAATGTTGCTAGAAATAAAAGGTAAACATTTAGTAAATAAGTTATGCCATGTTATTTGTGTCACAGTGTTTTAAATATTAATGTTCTTTAATGTTTTTAGCAAGTTGAATCCTTTGTGGAAATAAGGCAGTATTTCAGCTCCTGAAATGCAGACATTCTCATTACCACAGACACAGTTTCAAAGCATGCTAAGCCTGCTTTTTGATTTAGCAAGCAGGTTTCAAAGTGGAGTCGGTCAAGCCAGAACAAATGTTCCTTGATTTTGTGAATATGTGGTATGGTGAGTTTCTACCTTCAGACAGTAGCTTTAATTCTTAAGTGAAAGATTAAGATGAATAAGGCATAACGGGAATTTCAGCTCCTACCCTGGCAGAGGATTCAACAGAAATTACCCCAGATGCAGTAAGCTCTCCACAGTCTGTCTAGCTCTACTTGCTCTTCTTCCCTTCTCTAGTCTAACATTTACTTCTCTTCCCACAAGCGCAAACCAAGATCTGTCAAAATTGTCTATTCTTTCTTACCTCTTAGGGTATTTGCACAGCATCTTCTATTCACACTACTTCCCATTGCTGCACCAACACTACTCCATCACCAACACTTCTCCTGTTGTGCCATCCATCTGAACCTGAAAGTCTTCCCACCTTTACAAACTTTCTCCTTTCCTTTGGTCTACGCCCACCCCCTCCAGACCATATGCATATGGCTGATGCATATAATATATTGAAAGTATATGTAATATATATTAATAGATTTTTACACACATGGAGACACACAAAATTGACTGAATGAATCTCTTTATGTA
Organism: Tapera naevia; assembly: GCA_033556795.1. Lineage (NCBI taxonomy): Eukaryota > Metazoa > Chordata > Aves > Cuculiformes > Neomorphidae > Tapera > Tapera naevia. The sequence continues at coordinate 9,438,813 of JAUMJJ010000034.1, read as the reverse complement.
GTTGCTATGATGTAGCAGTCGCATGATTCATTTTCTACTGGTCAAATACGGCATGTTGAAAAAATATGTCAGGTTACACTACAATGAACCTCCATTTTGACACAGCTTCTCAGCCCTAAGCTCTGTACAGCCTGGGGAGGCCATAATGCATTGCTTAAGAAACTGCTGTGAAGGAATGGTGGAGTTAAAAGTTGCCTGTACTAGTACTTAGGCATTGAATCATTGTTATTTTTAGAGCCCTCAGCTGAGTGTTTTGCTTTCATTTCTGTGTTTTGCAATGGAAATACATATTAAACTTCCTGAGATATCTGAATCGCATTTTATAAAGCTACTAGCAATAAAATATTCATTTTTCATTTATATTATGCCCAAGAACAAGAATGAGTGTAATTTCTTCCTACCTTTCAACATTAATAGGGACACCAGGGAGAAAAATTGAACACACTTTTCACATTCATTTAACTACAATAAAATATAAATAGCTTTTCAAAGGCAAAATATTTTTAAAAAATAAATACCCTCTGTTTTCTTTGGTAGTATTGTTGCATTCATCTCCACTATTGTATTTACATATTTATTTATTTTCTAGTTTGGTAATTCTAAAAAGCAAGGATAAGGGACTGGCCCAATCATCATGTGATAAATCAGTATTCCTTGAAATAGCTTTGTAAGAACTATTACAAAAATAAATGGGAAAGAGTCAAAATAAATGAAGAGATACGTTAGCAAACTCCTATGCTCATATTACAGGCTAGGAGTTTATTCATATTGATGTTATGCCGTGAAGCAACTGGCACACTGGCTTATCTGATGGCAAGCTCTCTACATGGCTCCATTTACGTTCTTTTATCTGCTTCTTTCCACTTCCCCTTGCATCTGCCACTACAATTCTAGCTCTCAGCAGCTGCCACTGCTTACAAGAATCTCTGTGGGTTAAGTTATGGTTAAGACAGAAGATTTTCCCGGCACCGCTGTTGCATCCTTCGCTCCTCAGCAGCACAGAGATGGTGGCAGGTTCGAACACTGCCTGGCTGCTGCAGGGAGGCCATGTGGTTGTCGCTGCATCAGCTGCATCCAGAGGCAAGCTTGTGAACAGCAAATGGCATGTGACTCCCTCATGCTAGGCATGAGCTGTCATCTGAGTTTAAGTGAAAGCTAGCTCCACGATGCCTTCCTAAAACCTCAAAGCACTCCAAGGGAAAATGATTTCCAAAAGGATACAAAACATCCAGGGAGACCGTAGGATCTGCAGGCAACAAATACACTCTGCGTTTAAGTGATGTCCATCAGCAGAGCTGGGCTGCAAAGCCTGTCTCACATCGTTCCTTCTGTACTCTGGCTCTTATCCTGCTGCTCCTCCCAACCTTTCAAGAGTGCTAAGTTCAATACAAAAATGTGATGAGACTGCTCTTCCATGCCACTTAAATTTAGGACAATTTTCTATTTGTCTGAATCAGACAATGCATGCAAAGGACAGTTTAGGAAAGGATGCTGCTCTGAGAATAGAGACAAACGGTTTTTGGCAAAGCATTTCTACTGGAATACAGGAATTGAACAAATCAAATATATCAAACTCCTAGCACATACACTGCAGAAGCAAAAACACACTTGTGGAACACTGCGTTATCAACAGAAGAAATCAATATTGAGGGAATGCTAAAATCAATATCACCCATACCTATCTATTTTATTGTATCTTTCAACTAATGGCCACATACTATTTTTTACCAGAAGTTCTGCTTCAATCAGAGCACATGGTGATGGCTTTTAAAAACTTCTCAATATATTTTTTTTTAATATAGAACACACAAACTGCAACTCGGGAATGTTCCAAAGGGTCTGGAACATACCCACATATGATCAGAAGAAAATTCTGCTATCAGGTTTCAGTCCTTTCTAGTCTAATGGTTCCAATTTTTTCACTCATTTATGCTTGTCCTCCACTAGTATAAAGTCTAATTGGTTTCTGTTTTAGCAGGGTGATAGATAGGTGCCCAGAAGCAGTTTTAACCCTTGTCATAGCCAGAGATACAGAGTTCGCTACCAGAAATTCTGGGAAATCTTAAACTGAACAAAACTGCATTGATATATTGATTCTTTTTTTTTGTTTTTTTTTTTTTGCAAATAAGTTAGAGAAAATCATACCTAGTAAGCAGGAAAAAATGTCATTCTTTAGCTTTTTAATGGATGCATGCAAAAATTCAATGGAAAATTTTCATCCTTTCATTCATGAAGGAGAACAAAAACTTTCATAGGATTCTTGCTGAATGCTTTCTACAGTATTTTGTAGGCAAGTACCTAAACTTAAATTTACGTAAGAACGTTCTGGTAAGGAAAGCTACTTGCAGGAATATATTTTTCAGTAGATATCTACATCATCACACAAACTAGAAAAAAAACCAAAAACTTTTATTTCCATATGTTTCCCATGAGCTTCCTAAAACAAAAAAACATTTTTTTTTAAAACATCACTAGTAAATGATAATTTCAGGAGCATGCAAATCCGAGCTTAATTGTCTGAAAGTCAGACTGTGTTATTTTAGAAAACAAGGTGTTTGTCATCCTAAAACCAGGAACTAAAATCACACAGGCTTACAGCCTTATGGATTTTGTAAGAAAATGAATGACTATACCATTCATCATGAATTAATCTGGCTACGCTAGAAAGGAACCATCTTACCAAATGCAAACTGAATCTAGGTCAAATACATGTATTGAGTACATGCAGTAAAAGTAAAAAAAAAGAAAATCATAAACCTGAAATTAACTATTGATATTGTTAAACTTCTCAGGCGAATCTTGCGCAGCTTGAATTGTAATCAAGTAAAAAAAACCCGCCTTTCAATGATTGCCAGAGCCTCAAATGCCTACAGATACATTCCTGTGATGTTCCCTTTCCCCACTGAAGTGAAAAAAATGCGCGTTTCCACGTATTATTTAAACAATTACAAGAATCTCAATCTATTTTGAAAGCACATTTATTCCACCAAGTGGCAAAAGTAATTAACATTTTGAAATAATTTTGGCAAGAAAGGGAAGCTTTTCCTTGAATGTAGTATGTTACAGAATTTCAAATCTACAAAAAGCCATGCATGGACCTTCAAGAGATTTAGACAGCAGTGACTTATATCCGATAGTAACAGATTTAAGTGATCAATGCTCTGATTTTGCAAGCTATTTCAAGTAGATAAAGGGTATTTCCTGCATGGATTGTCATGTATAATTGAAGCCTAAAGTAGTGGATCACAATTAACAAAGTTAATCATAATGTAACAAACAACAAAGGAAAAAAAGACAAGGAAATATTGAGCGGGGGGAAAAAGTAAAAATGCATGAAAATCAAAATAACATAACTTTATCTTCTACTTTAAGCAGCATGATCACTTTCGCAGTCTTGTTTGAATACATTTATAATTAAAGCTGATTAATGGTCTATACAAGAAAATTAACACCTTTTAATTATCACGATCATTTAAATACTTTTAAAAAGAAAAAGGGCTTTCTCCTGCTTCTTCATTTAAATCTGCACAAATTTAATGTCCATCTTCAAGCATTTGTGTAAGCAAGGCTAAATTAACCTGTGAGCCAAAGTCAGCAGGTTCCTCCAGGACTGAAATATCTTCTCCTCTACGGACTGTCCAGGCATGGAGCTACTACTACACAGTTAGGTAGGACATGAACATATACAGTGAATAATCTGTTTTGTCTAACCTCCCACATGAAAACTCTTCACAAAATTGCTGGTGTGAAACATAACTAATCTCTATTTTAAAAATTAAAGAAACACATTGCTCTGTAAATGCAATTGTACCCGTGCAGTAAGCACCTCCTCTGGATAAATCCCATTTTTTTTTTCTCATGCTTTATATTTATAAAGCAAAACAGGGAAACCGGAGATCTGAAAAGGTCAAAGCCTCCTGCAGATCATCATGCAATTCTGTAGCTAAGAGTACTGTACTCTTAACAACTCAGCTTAAAGTCTTCTGAGTGATTATTATCAGAATAATTTTTAAAAATAGCACCAATTTCTAGACACTGGGAAGAAAGAGAACAAGGTGTGACTGCTGAAAAATAAATCTGAGAGAAAGAACCTGTCTTTTGTGCTTATTTTGACACAAACCTTTAAGCTTTTGACTTACTGAATTTCAGCTACCTACACAAGGATACATTATTCATTTGATGTATTATGTTTAAAGTAAATGTTTCATATTTTTACATGTTTTGTGAAATATGAAATCTGTTTTCTTTATTCTAAACAGACTAAAGAATAAAATTTAACAGTATGTCAAGTAATAAAATAGTAAGATCCTGTGTTGCTATAGGAATCAGTGAAATTCTGAGGACAAAAGTGGCACATTAGGTTTCAATTGTATATTATAAGAGAAATTTGCATAAAATACAGCATTATTTTTCATGCCTGAAAAAGTCACAGATGGAATTGATATAACGCACATTATTCTGCAAACTACTACCCTACAACTCAATAAAAGCTAGATTAAATCATTGATTAATAACACTAACTCTAGAGGTCTACTTTTTGTTTATTCTTTATGAAGAATTCTTTATGAAAAATGGGTGGGAGTGGGCTTCTAAAGTTGCATGATTGTCTTGTGAAAACAACTGACTTTTCACGTGTGTTTTTGAAGCTCATCAGATAAGCACAGATACATTTTCTTTCTGGTTGCCAAGGGATACAGAAGACCATTTTCACATAGTGAATCATCACTGCATTTAAAAAATGGTGTTAGCAGGAATTTCTATGACTGATGAGTGGATGAGTTTTTCTCTCACTTTCAGTGGTCCTGCAGTCATCTATAGTCCTGATATAGGATGAGATACTTGGTTACTTGGTTTTCAGTAATTATCTATCCCCATAACCTTTACAAAGTACATACTGCCATTAGACTTAGCGGAACTCATAAGTCTGATTACACGCGGACTGAGACATTTCTTTGGAACAACAACATACTGCATAAGTGACTAACTGTTCAATTCTATAATAAAGTATACATTCAAAGCAAGATTTGGTATGAACAAAGCCTCGTATGACGTGATTTTCACCCAGTTAAATCACAGCTGAAGACTTTACAGAAAATGGGGAAAAAAATGATTGTATCTGATAATTTACTCTAATGTAGCGGCTTCAGTCAGCCTTCTGATGCATGGTTTGTGTGCAAATCTACTTGCATGCCACATAAGGGAGCTTCCATAGAAGAAATATCAGTTGCAGTTAACATCCATTGAGTAAAAGAAACTTGGAGGAGGTAAGGGAAGCCTTCAAAAGACTACTTCTCTGACATGAAAAGAACTACGTTGTACAGAAATAAAACTCTGAATCTTACTGAAGGATTGTCTCAATAAAAGACAGTTTCTGAAAGAAGTCTTAGTGGTATACCATCAACAATAGTTTTGGTATCTGATTTCAGTTAATAGTTCTGTAGATGTTGCATATTTCGTTTTAAGAAAGATTAATTAATAGATTTTGATATGTAACCATTAACAAGACAGTCTTTATTCTGGCCTCAGTTCATCTAATACCTGAACTGTTTGCTGTGATAAGATGTGCTCCTTAAATGAAGAATCACTCAGAAGAACTGAGAACTAAGACATTTTGCTGGAACAACTTGGTGAGAGGGAGAAAATCCAGAAGCCAAATACAACAGCTTCCCACTGGTGTAAGAAAAGTACATCAGTGAACATAATTAATTTCAGAAGTATATTGCTAGTTCTAGTTGTGCTGGATTCATATCCGGCAATAAACAACATTACATGTGACTATATGGCGGGTTTACCTCTGGAACCACTCATTTAGTTTGAACAAAATGAAGCATATCTCGATAAGATTGTGAAAGCTCTGATAGATTAATATAATCACATAAGATAATCCAATGAGACGTGAATGAAGAAGAAAAGGACACAGAAGTGATTGATGGCATCCAACAGTATGCTAACGAAAGCACTAGGGCATTCTGTACTGAAGAACCCATCAAACAGTCAGAAGCAAAAGACCCAAATACCCACTGATGCTGAAAAGGACAAGATCTGAAGAAGAAAGTCTTGACATAGGTGGTTGGCAGGTCTAAAATAAAGGGAAAAGAGTAATGATTTTAACTTTAGGCTACGAAGTAGTCATTAGAAACTGAAGTTTTTTGAGCAAAGGAGATGAAGGAAGGACTTGAGGAAGAGTAGGATGATTGGAAAAGCAGAAGTCTAAGCGCAGCCTAAGAGGGGTCTCAGTAAATCTAAAAGAAGTCATTAAGGTGATATCAAGGTTTTCTTCAGTTAAGACAGAAGACAATAAAGAAGGTTTGTATTGTGACAAATAGAACATGAAAAAGGTTGAGGACGACAAGTAGAAGGAATTATTTACATTAGATTTTCTATCAAAAGCTAATTGAAATACAGTGGGCTTATTGGGCAGGTGGGGAGCCTGGAGAATAAGAACAAGTGAGGACCTTGATACGGGCTGAACAAAGAGCAGGATGGAAGCATCAAAAGAAAGGATTTCTTTGGAAGAGGGAGTTAGCACAAGGTAATGCATGATTTCTTCTCTCTGAAGGGGAAAAATCCAGTAAGAAATAAAGCAACACACCACCCTGAATGTTATTTGGGTTGTTCCAGGGACGGATCTCTCCATTTTCACAGTGTGCTAGACAACATAATCTGAGGACAAAACAGAAAAAAATAAAAAGGTCTTGCTATTCCTGGTTAGGTAACAGCAGATTTCTTGTACAGTTCCATGTGTGTGCTCTATTGAGACTTTTTCATGTAACTGTAGTCCTGCTATACCTGCCCATAAAGAAAAAAAGGGGGGTGGGGGCAAATAAAGATGAAAAGATGAAGCATTGAAATCAGTCCAAGACAGTAGACAATAAAAATGCTTACAGATTAATACAAAGAAAACCAAACAAAATTAAAACAGATCACATCTATCCTCAATACATATAACTCAAGTGTGTACGCTTCACTATCCACTGATGTATAAACAAAGCAAAAGAACTCTTCTCACTTTCCTGCAGGAGCCTTCTATAAGACAGATGATAAAACAGATAAAATATGATGTCTTGTAAGACAGTTCCAGTGCCCAGTGCAATACATAGATAAATGGAATTAACCAGGTAATATAGATTGATTTCATTTCCCACCAGAGCCCAATGGTTTTTTTCACTCTCAGTTAATGCATTGATATTTTATATAAACCATATAGTTTATAAGTTATATGAAAATGGAAGACTATATTTTCTCCAAACCTAAAAAGCAAATGAAATTTTAATTTAAGGTCAAAAAGTGTACCACAGAAAGGAGCAGAAAACAGAAACCATGATAATTATTTGTCCAGATATTGATGTGCTAAGCAAAATAACCCAATTTAGAGCACAAAATAAAGTATTATGTAAAAGATCTCTTCAACGTCTTGCAATATAATACCAAACATATTAGACAAGATGCCCACATTTCACTTACATGGTTTTGTTCTAACAAAAGGAAAACCTGTAAGGGAAACCTGTAAACTAAAGATCTTACAAATGCTGAAAGATTTCAATTTGTCTTATTGATTTAGCAGGTACACAATTAAAGTTACTCACAAGTCTGCACTTAATTGTTTCCAAGATTAGGCCTCCGGGTATGCAAAAGACAGCTTGTAATGACACCTACAGGCAGCCTGGCTAATGTTTTTCATTATAAAGAATTCCTGCGACCTTTTCTTCAAAGCTTTCATGCACATCCTCTTCTCTGCAGGTGTTTTATATTTAGTGCAGAAAACAGCCTTGAACTGAAGAAGTGACTTTTCTTTGTTTCAAGAAATGTTACTGAGGTATAAACCACTTTAAAGTACAATTTTTCTACACTTTTTCACATTCTTTGGGAAAATGTTGGCAGTCTACCTAAAACAGTAACCCATCAAAGCAAAAATCATACAACTTAGTACATCACACTACAAAAGTATTACTTGGTGCCATGGAATAGCTGTGAACTGCCAGTGAGAGGAAACCGTTTATTTGCCGTATGATACAAAACTGTTTCTACCAGTAAACAAAGAACTTTTTACCTGAACTGAACCATAAGGACAAATCTACAGAAGCAGAAAAAAAGTCCTGATAATGAAATTGCATCAAAGACACCACACTCAGATTTTATGGATTGACATGTGACCTTTATTACTTAGAAATGTAGTAGCACACACCAACACCTTCTTGTAAGAAAAATATTCAGGACAGTCATTATGTATTAAAAAAAATAACTGTTCCAGTTCCAATTGTACTAGCTTACTGCTGATGTAGCTGTCTTAATTATAAACATGTGAGCACCTGCTGTGAGAGAGAAGGCAGGAGATGCAGGAAATTTCTGAGAATCACACATAGCATGTACAAGTAGGTTAGACGCAAAATACGCCTACAAAGTTATCCATCCTTACCTGACAGGATATATAATGTGTTTTCTGATGTACATCTGGGGGTTTAAGAGGAAACTCTCTGAAGACGAAATGCTACTGCAGTTCCTTACATGTTGGTATAAAAAGATACCAATGCTACCTTAATACAGAGACTACAGTTTGAAGGGTAGCCCTGAAAAAAGGAGCTGCGTACTGAAGTTCCCCTGTGCCTTAATACTGGTGGCCTTCAGATTGTTCACAGCAAACAGAGTAGTTTTGTCCTACTACCCCCTGCTCTTCTTCCACAAAGCTACCATTTCACAAAAAGAGTGTTTGAAAGTTATGTAGACACCTCAACTATCTGACAGCGTTCTTTCAGTCTCAAAATGTGGACAAAATAAATAAGACTAGGCTCAAGAGATGTCATAAAAGATAGATAAATATTGCGAAAACATAAAAAACAATCATAAAGCTCTGTTATTACACTTTGACATTATTCAGCAATCACTAATATGTTCCTTTATTCGGCACCGTAAGTGTTCTTCCTTTGCTCTTCTAATACACAAAACAGATCAACTTTTTGAGACAAAAGCAGTCACCATCAAGACTTGTCTGTTGAACTAAAGCCAGATGGCAATATTGCAGGCTCAAGATCTCAGGTCGGTGCTCGCTGGAAAGGAAAGCTTCACCTGATATCATCATTTTTTATCCCAAGTGCCAAGCTTTCTGGAAACATTGCTGAGGAGAGGGTGAGATACAGGAGGTCAGAAAGGAAGCGTGCACCAGGGAAGTGATGGAAATTGATGGAGGATGCTGCAGTCAGACCGCAGCTCAAGGTGGCTTATACACTTGTTTGCACTGGCAGACATAACTTCTTAATGTGCAGTCTGTTTGCTACGGGTATGCTAAAATTATGGTTTCCATTTATAGCAAAAGACCTGGAAATAGTTATTGGTACCAATATGGTCATGATGTTAGCTTTTTATGTGATCTATCCTGCATGTTGCCTACTCTAACCATGATCCTCAACAGTAACCTTCCTTGTGCTTACACAACAAACAGGAGTTGTGGCACAGCCACAAAAAAATCTGCAAAAACCTAACTACAGTTAGCATGGTAGAAACTTTATATTTGTACCTCCTCTCTTTAAAGCATAAACAAAAGAATAAAAAAATACTGTAATAGTGAATCCGACTATCTTGTCCTAAAATCAGCACCTCCTCTCAGACATTTTACTGGCATCCTAAGAAAACCCTCCTCCAAAATTAGACACACACCAGCAAATATGTGAATGATTTTCAGCAAAATATTTCCTCGATTCTGCAAGTAGTGACATAAAATAAAACAGAAGACAATGTAACATTGTTTTAAAACTTGCCTATAAACCTTCTATTTCCTTCTAAAAATATTGCTGTCTCCCTTCTTTCCTGTGAGACATTTATCACAGTATCTTCATCACCTTTACCAGGGGAGGTTCAGACAGGGTATTAGGAAGAATTTCTTTACCGAAAGGGTGGTCAGGCACTGGAATAGCTGCCCAGGGAAGTGGTTGAGTCACCATCCCTGGAGGTGTTTAAAAAAATGGGTAGATGAGGTTTTGAAGGACATGGTTTAGCAGAGGATGGGTATTGTTGGACTCGATGATCTCAAAGGTCTTTTCCAGCCAGAAGATTCTATGATTCTATGATCATCTCTGTGAAGAATAGGACAGAACATATACTATTTACACATGGCATTGCATATTTATTTTTATATGTCACAGATGTCTCTGTGAACTGGTCTATATAACAGTGCAGGATATTAATACACTGTTTTTGTTTAAGATTAAGTTTATATATTCAAGATGAACTGGATGAACTGCTGCCTTAGTGGCAGCCATAGGGAATGAAAGAAACTGGGATAGCATTAGTAGCAGTCTGGAATCAAAATGAAAGTATATGTAGAATTTTTCCTGTATTTTTTGCAGACTACCCAGATGTTATAGGGCTTTTTTCAGTATCACAAGAAGTTAAGGAGGAAAAAATCCAACTTAATTCAGTAACTCTTCTCAGCAAGCAGTCTCAAGTAAACCAACACAAATCACAGGGTTTGGGGGAGGGTTTGGTGCCCTGTTTTTTTTTTGTCCAACAGAAACTGTGGGCAACGAACAATTGAGAAGAAGGTAAGTTAAGAAGGAAACAGAGGCCAAAGACCTGCAAGTCTTTCTGTTTTGACTGATTCCTACAGTATGTCTGAGCTGCCCTTTAGATCTGCTAAATGAATATCTAGGTCTCAGTATCAATTATCTGGTGAAGACTCAAGCACTCTTGGCTAGTGCCAGGGAAAAAAAGAGTGTGTACCAGACTCACTAACTATCCTAATCAATGCAGATCAACTCAAACTGCATAATAGCTGCTTATGCCAAAAATGAATTGAGCAAACACCTTCAGACTGCTTCTCAGCTAACCAGCACTTACTGGTTCTTGTCTGTAAGCATTTCAGAGATTCAAAATTAATAACCTTTATCCTACTGATTATCCTGTTAAGACAGGGTTAACTGTGGTATAACAACAACAACAAAAAAAAAGATAATTAAGCCCAAGACCAATTCATTCATTTTCACAACAATCTATGACAGTCAGAGGCAAAGAGTAAATAGGTGGTCCAAGCATTAAAGACTCCATGGCTGCTGCAGATCCTAATGTCATATTTGACAATGTCTGAAATCCAAGCTTCATCCACACAATCTTCCTTCACCCTTATCCATTTTAATCATCTGCTTAGAGACTATAAACAAAGAGCTTACCAAGAAAAATAAACAATAAAAGTAATGCAACCACATTGCTGCTACAGAAATAGTTTCTTCTTGACAACTTATTTCAGAGATTATAGGCTAATTTAGGAAACAATAAAAGAGAACCAAAGCAAACTCTGAGAGGCTGGGTGGAGAAAATGAGAAATACAGCAGCAGTACATGTTAACTACATAGCCATCATGATAATATACTTTCATATTCTACTATCTTAGCAGGGCATTAGATCTTTCTGTGAGATACTGGAATGTTTTGTACTGAATTTTGAAAATCTTAATGTGATAACTAAAGTTATTGTTGGTACTCTCTGAGTAGAAAGACTAAATCATTGATATCTACCCTCGAATTGTCACTGTGAAAAAAGAACCAAAGGGAAGGAGTTATCAAGTACAATCCCTTCATGTCCTGCTCAGCTCACAAAAGAGCTTGTTCGAGAAGTTAGGGGAAGTTAATGAAATGTTGCGTTTTTCTGCAGAACGTATAGTGAAGAAGTTTTAAGGACTGACATATTTTGAGATCCCAAACTCAAAGACATAACCTACAAGCAGCACAGGAAGACTGTGCTGTTTCTCATCTCAGCAAATCCAGATACTTCTAAAGTTAACAGGAAGTGTGCAGCCTTAACTAGTAAAGGGTGATTAGTTAGCTTAAGCTCTTTCCAAATTAATATTGCATAATATTATCACAATCACAAAAATTTTCTGAGGCTTTGGCAAGACATTCCACATGGTTATTCTCAGAGCCTGGCAGTCTTTCCTCCAGCACCTGTTTCTCGCAAACTGTAAAACTCCTGTTCTTCTCCTCTCTCCAAGGATGGTCAAAGTTATGTTCCAACCATGGATGTAGCAGAGCCTTTTCTCATACTTTGTCTTCATTCCCACCCAGTTTTGATTTTTTAAAAATCCCCCTTCACTTAAACAATCACAGTATTTAAGCAGTAAAGCAGAATCTATCCAAACAGCCCAAATACAAAACCACTACAACATATAAAACCTATTAATTCTATTGACTTCTCAACATGATACAAGCAGGTCTGAAAAATGTACACATACAAAGGGAAAAAAATGCAAATAACCTTCATTACAGAAAGTTCTGATACCCCAGAGGCTATTTCGTAACTGTTTTCAATTGCTGATCCTAGTCTTAAGGATCTATTAAAATTGTGAATTTCAAGGATGACTGAGAGGAACATGTATTCAGTTTTTAGGTGTCTTTGACACAAAGCAAAACCACAAATATTTTAATTAGGACAGATGCTTTTAGTCAAAGCTTTTTTTAACAAATGTATCTCAAAAATACTTCCTTTTTCAATGCTGCCAAAGTTATTTAGAAACTTATCCTTCATCTAAATTCCCTGCTCAACAGGTGACATTAGTAGTGCATCAAAAATAAATGCCACACAATTCAGCATACATGCACAAACAAGGAGTGTCACATCATACTAAATAGAAACGCTCAGCTGTGAGTACTTGTCTGAGGCTCTACACAAGCCATTCCCATCACCATTTCATGCTTAGGAATACTCTTGATAAAAGGTCAAAAGTAGTAGTCTGACTGAAGTCCCTAAATGCAAAACTTCACAATAAATTCCTAGGGAAGGTGGGAAAGGATTAGAGAGAAAGGCAGAATAGGAGTAGGAAAGGAAGTAAAGTTTCAGACATTTTCCTTATGAATATAAAAGGCTTACAGAAGGAAGTAAAGCATTGATTATTTTAATTAAACAGCTTTGCTTCCATGCCTCGAACTGTAGCTGCTAATATTGCTATTAATATGGTATTTTCCTCCATTATGCATCCCAATTTTTAATATATTTACTGGGTTTACATGCTGAGGTTTTAGTAGGGGGCAAGGGGTGCTGCAAAAGCTGCTGCTGTATCAAAGAGAGACAGTTCCAGACAACTCCAAGATGGACAAACTGCTGGCCAAAACTGGGCCAATCAGTGACATTGGTAGTGCCTCTGTGATAACATACCTAAGAAAGGGTGAAAAAAGCTGCGCAACAGCAGCCAGGAGAGAGGAGCGAGAATATGTGAGAGAAACAACTTGGCAGACCAAGGTCACTGTAGAAGGAGGGGAAGACCACATCAGAGAAGATATCCAATCTACAGCTCATGGAGGTTCCCACACTGGACCAGGGTCCTGGCAGGACCTGTGACCCCATAGGGGATTCGCCCTAGACAGACCATTCGTGAGGGACTGTATTCTGTGGAAAGGACCCATACTGAAGTAGTTCTTGAAGAACTGCAGCTCATGGGCAGGATCCATGCAGGAAAACTTCGTGAAGGACTGTATCCCCCCCATGGGAGGGACCCCACGCTGGAGGGAGAGAAGGGCACGAGGAGGAAGAAGCAGCAGAGATCTGACAATAGCAGCATTGTGATTTGACCACAATCCCCATTCTTCGTCCCCATGCGCTACCTGGGGGGAAGAGGTAGAAGAGTTGGGAGGAAGCTGAGCCTGGGAAGAAGGGAGAGGCAGGAGGAAGGTGGCTTTAGTTATGCTTTATTTCTCTATATTCTACTCTGTTACTATTAACTGACAATTAAAATAAACTACATTAATTTCCTTGAGTCAACACTGTACTGCTCATGACAGTACTTCGTAAGAGATCTCTCTGCCTTTATTTTGACCCACAAGCTTTTCTAACCATTTTTCTTCTCTTGTCCTGTTGATGGAGGAGAAGTAAAAGAGCAGCTTAGTGGGCAATCTGCAGTCAGCTAAGGTCAATCCAAAACAATACTGTACCATGCCAAAAAAATCAGTATTAAGAACTTACAGAGCTAAAAAAAAATTGATTTTATGTGGAAAGAGTGAAATAGGCCCTTTTTATCTGGAAAGATCTTTGACAAACCTCCAAACAACAGGTGTCTGCTTTCACCATCAGCTACAGAATAGACAACAACAAATAATATTTGAAAGGAACTATGCCTGAAATGGATGCAATGTTGAGCATCATTCCAAGGGAGAGAATCTAGACAGATGGCCAATTGTACTCCAGTGAAATGGACTGACAACACGAAACTGTGAAGTGGAACATTAAAATAATACAGATAAAATTCCAAAGTCCTAAAGTTCCTCATTAAAAATGAAAAGTAAAGGCACTATTTAAGGAGCACAATGTATGAAAACTAAATGTTAAAATGATTAAGGGTAAAGAAATCGAAGTGAAAGAGTGTACCTTCAGTATCTTAATTAACCGAATAAGAACTCATTTTACCAGGATACTACAAGACACTAGCTTTGAAAACTAATTTTAGGATTAAGGGAATCAAATGCACGTTAACAAGGTTCTGTTGTTATACACACTAGAAGAGCAGAACTGTATAGTGGACCACAACATTATTACACGAGGTCTATAAAAACAACATGAAAAGATAGAATCATAGATCATAGAATCATAGAATTATTTGGTTTGGAAGCGACCTCCAAGATCATCAAGTCCAACCCTTAATCCAACACTATCATGATTACTAGATCATGGCACTAAGTGCCACATCCAGTCTTATTTTAAAAACCTCCAGGGATGGTGAATCCATCACCTCTCTGGGCAGGCCATTCCAATGCCTGATTACTCGCTCTGTGAAGAACTTTTTCCTGATATCCAGCCTTAACCTTCCCTGTCAGAGTCTAAGCTCGTGCCCTCTTGTTCTCTTGCTGGTTGCCTGGGAGAAGAGACCGACCCCCACCTGTCTACAACCTCCTTTCAGATAGTTGTAGAGAGCGATGAGGTCACCCCTGAGCCTCCTCTTCTCCAGGCTAAACAACCCCAGCTCCCTCAGCCTCTCTTCACAGGACTTGTGCTCAAGTCCCTTCACCAGTTTTGTTGCTCTTCTCTGGACCCACTCCAGCACCTCAATATCTTTCTTGAACTGAGGGGCCCAGAACTGAACACAATACCCAAGGTGTGGCCTCACCAACGCCGAGTACAGGGGAAGAATCACTTCCCTCGTCCTGCTGACCACACCATTCTTGATACAGGCCAGGATGCCATTGGCCTTCTTGGCCACCCGGGCACACTGCTGGCTCATGTTTAGCCTCCTGTCAATCAGTACCCCCAGGTCCCTTTCCACCTGACTGCTCTCCAGCCACTCTGTCCCCAGCCTGTAGCGCTGCATGGGGTTGTTGTGGTCGAAGTGCAGGACCAGGCACTTGGCCTTGTTGAACTTCATCCTGTTGCATTCAGCCCATCTCTCCAGCCTGTCAAGGTCCCTCTGCAGAGCTCTCCTGCCTTCTGGCAGATTGACACTCCCCTCCCAATTTGGTGTTATCCACAAATTTACTCATGATGGACTCAATCCCCTCATCTAAATCATCGATGAAGACGTTAAACAGAACTGGACCCAACACTGATCCCTGAGGGACACCACTGGTGACTGAACTCCAGCTGGATGCAGCCCTGTTCACCAGCACTCTCTGGGCCTGGCCATCCAGCCAGTTCTTAACCCAGCTGAGAGTGCACCTGTCCAAGCCATGGACCACCAGTTTATCCAGGAGTATGCCATGGGAGACAGTGTCAAAGGCTTTGCTGTAGTCCTGATAGACTACATCCACAGGCTTCCCTTCATCCACCAGGCAGGTTACCTGATCATAAAAGGAAATGAGGTTGGTCAGACAGGACCTGCCCCTCACAAAGTCGTGCTGGCTGGGTCGGATCCCACATCCATCCTGAAGGTGCTGTGTGATTGCACTCAGGATGATAAGGCCAAACAGTTAGCCATAAATTTGTGCATACAAAGATGCAAAAGCAATGAGGCTTTCAAATTCTATCTTTTGAAAATTAATTTTTAAAATAAACAGTGAAATAATCCTGCCTGTTCCATCTCAACTTTCTTAGTAACAATTAATGTTTACATACTAGTTTATTTCACTGGTGCATGCCCAGGATCAGTAAGTGTTCTCAGACAACTGTAGCCTACACAGGATTTATAGAATATATATAATATATACAATCATTTCAAAAATACATCATCAAAATGCATGACAATGTGCAGTTATACATTATGTAACTTCCATAATTCATATATTCAACAAATAATGAGACCAAGCTAATGTATTATGTGGTATTGTCTTGATTCTGCCTTAAAAGAATAATGAACATTCCAGTTCATTTTTCCTGTTACTTAAAAGCATTCGCATGACATTTATAATCTGGCTTCTACTCAAAAATATGTTATTTTCATAATTCTGCTACACATTTTACATCCTAGGATATATAGTCTATGGTTAACATTTTTATTTATTTCTTTTCAAGTACAGTAAAGTCATAAGACTTCCCAGTTTTTACTAGTAATAGAAATAGACCCCAATTCCTAGGCTGTGTAGCAATGTAACTTTAAATGTCCAAATGCCCCACACATTACATAACTCACTTAAAGAAAATGTCTTATCTTCACCAGAAACCTTACTTGGAGAAAAGGTAAAGTTTTCCAACGTAGCAAAAATAAATTTTCTTTCTTTCAGCAACTTAAGTCTTTTTCACTGGTTATCCAACAATGCTTATATATGTCAACCTTTGGTGAAGAAGAGTGACCTTACAAACCATGATCAATAACATGGGAATAAAATAGGAAGGGTTGGAAGAAGGGAAAGGTGAGAGTGAAGCTACTGCCAGTGGCTTTGAGACACATAGGAAAGATAAGAAACGATATTAAAACTGATCTGCTTTAGAATAAGAGGGGGAGATCAGTAAAAATAAGAATAAATGCTTCCATAGAAAGCAATTCTAGGAACTGTGGACTATACAGGTTTTCTTGGCAGAACATATCAGATTGGTAAGGGCAACCGTGAGTTTTAAATCACAAGGTTTAGCATAGGGCCATTCAGACTATGGCAGACTATTAAAGCAGACTTTCTACTTCTTTTCAGTTCTGCTTGGCATCAAATGCTTCTAGAAATTCCACTGACAGCCTCTACATTTTTAGTGAATGCATTGCAAGATAGTTTCCAGATGGTGCTGGTGGTTTTCGTGTAACTTGCCCACAAAACTAGTGTGTATTTGAGGAACAGAGGGAAACTGTTGTGGAGGTTCACGTTTGGTCATGGAGAAGCTTATGGGGATTATAAAGACAAAGGGGAGAACAGCTGCTGTATATGCAAAGCTATGCATAGTTAAGTCAAATTTTCACTCTTCCTGATGAGGGGAAGTGAGGAGTCTCTTCAATAAATTTGTATGCATATATTACTTTATATTCCCAGTTCAAGTCAATTAAATTGACTTGAAATTTTAAGTCCTGTGCGTTGTCCATTTCCTAAAACCTGTATATCCCTATTACATCAAAGTAAAGGCTATGGCAAAATCTCTGCTGGTTAGTATAGAAATTGCACATTATGGAATATTTTTCACTTCTTTAGGAACCTGAGATTCAATTTCAGTTACCAATTTAATGCTTCAGATCAGAAGAAAAAGCACTAATTCTCCCACAATTGATGAAACTGCCAAATGAATCAGTGTATCAGCTAGAGGCATCTCTCCTTAGGTGGAAGTTAATGAAGTCGAGATCCTGACTTGGGTATTAGACCATGTTCATTATACATGACCCGCAGTTAGCTAAGTGCCAAGGGAAAACCAGAAGACGAGACAGACAAAAATAATGTTTTCTAAGATCCCTCCTTGGGAAACAGGGAACTTTTACAATCGTTCTCCTAAAAACTGGATTTCTGAAGTAGTTCTTGTTTTTTTGGTATTCATCTCACTGAAGAAAGCTTATTAACTTCCAAAGCCAATATCTTACTGTTTTACTTAAAGCCAGCTGTCTGCTTTCCACATCAGTCTAGCACAGTGATCCAATATCATTTCTGCACTGAATTACTTCAGTATTTTTTATAGTAACTCTTCTTGATATGTTAGTCATTCCTAAGAACATAATTTACATAAAATACACTGTATTAAATGTAGAGTTAGCCTTGGATCCTGAACCAAAATCAAAGACATGCCTTCTTAGGTAAGTGTTGAACAAAGACCAATGCAAAATCACACTCACCAATACTCACATGATGCTTGTTGTTTTATTTTTCTCCCTCCTTGAACCACTGAGTCTTGAATATTTTTCTGCACAGAGGGACAACACTGAAGGGAGTAATGGAGAGCATTCTCCTCCTGCCTTCATGAGCCACTTGCTCAATAGCAGAAATGAGTTTCAATTTCCTTGGGTACAACAAGGATGTTATCACAGGCTTGCACCCTCCCACCCTGCTGTTGTGAAAAGAGAGGTGCCACTCCTACCACTTTCACTGGTTGCTTAGTAAAAATATCATCAGTGAGATTGTTGAGGAGACCCAGTTTAATCGGTGTTTGGCAAACTTGACCATTGAAAACATGTATGAGAAAGGCCCTTGAGCACAGTTATATGAAGATGTGCTTCATTGGCCTACCTTGAACTAGACCTCGCATGAGCAAGGGTAGCACTGTGGCAACCTTCTAATGTGGTAAACAACATTTGCTAGACTCCAATATTTTGGCAACAAAATTCCCAAGTCAGTCTTAAATGATTTAAATTTCTTTTAATCTGAACTATTACCAGTTCTGCATGATCAGTAAGAGCTAGCTTTATAAAAACAGAAGTGCTTACAACTACATGGACATATTTGGAAATGGTGAAATATATATGTAAATATCTGTCAGTGCCTAATCAAATACAGATTTTTGATTTTCCACATGACTGGCAAACTTTACTTGCCATTTGGCAGGGTACATGTTTGATTCAAAATATGTCAGCGTAATCCAAACTCATGTGCAATAAAAATAAGTTTAGTAATATTCCTAGTTACAAAGTTACCCACTTAAAATATACAATAAATTTAGAGCCAAAACAAGATTCTCTAATACACCCTCTATACAGGCAACAGTATACACCATGCCCTCTACTGTATCGTGTAAGAATATGAGTAATTTTACATGCACACACACACGGGTATACATATAATGCACATTAATATATATACACACACTGATGCATATGTGTAAGTTTTAAACGTTTTCCATACTTTAACATATGTAATATATATAAGTCAAATATTATTCCATTATTCTAACTCAATTCACAAAACCTGAAGAGCTTCTCAATTTTGAAATTAAATCTGATAACCTTGAACGCAGTTGTTTTTTCTTACTGTCAACATAACTACATAATCAAACTGCTCTGAATGTCACCCAATTACATCTCAAAACAGATTAAAATCTTGTGCTTTGTACTTTAGATTTGACCTAATTAAGTTTAGAGTAAAATAATTTATTGAAGGGGCAATGGGTGTTCTTAAAGATAAGTAGCTACCTACTTATGCATGCACATCAAATCTCTTTTACTTTATGCAGACACATATTGATCTTACTCTTTTGTTGAACAGTCAGCAATAGTCAGGATAGCTCTGAACCTTATATTCTTTAAAACAAATCCAGAAATGAAGATAAATCTTCTCTTTAATAATGGCTAATTGCTACACCCTACTCATATCATTCACATAAGCCAGAGCTAAAACCAACTTAATTACAAAATCTCAAAGTCCTGGAGGGGCATGCCAAGGTAATTTCATCTCCATGCCATCACATGGAACCACAGTAATATGGAGACCCGGTTGTGCACCGTTGCAAGCCTAGTTTGGCTTGTTTGAAAATCCAGATTTTAGAACTGTCACTGTTCTGGCAGGGCGGTTCAGCAGGAAGTAAGCACTCCATGGGCACCAGGGAAGTCTACAACAAGCCTGAGGCATTCTCCAGGCTGGATTAACAGACTGATACATGAAGTTCTGCAGAGAACAAGACTGCAAAGATCACTTTTACACAACGCTGGTGAAAGAGAAAGGCCTCCAAACCTGACTCCTTTTCTTGCAGAGGAGTTACATAACAGTTTTAAATTACTGACTAAGTAATAGCTATTTGCAAAACAGAAATGGGAAGCATTTCAGAGCTAAAAAAGGAAGGGTCACTTTTAGCCTGAATATTAGCATCAGGTTAAAGAATACTATTCATTGCCTTCAAATTCTCACCTTAGGATAGACAAGATAGGATTTGGTTTCTTTCTTGCATATACTATTGTAAAGAGTGACTAGCTAAGACACATTTTTCATGATTCTCTCAGGCGTTACTCAACTCACATGTAAATCCCTCCAGTTCCAGGTGAGCAATTATCAATTTTGCATCAGTACTTTACAGGTAACACTTCGTACACTATAATAACAAACACTTAAAAGTAAAGTGCAGTCACTGGTGTGACTCTAATGTTATATTTTGACATCTTCAGGCAGCACTCTTGATTTTCAAGAGATGGGCATATTTGCTATATTAACATATTTATCTTAATTTCAGACAAGGATTTCCCAAAAAAGTTGCTTCACTACTGAATTTCTGAACATTAAAGAAGGGAAAAATAAAAAAATAAAATATAAGATTCTAGATAGGTAACCAATTTGATAAGCGCCCTTCCTTTCTTCCCGATGTTATATTAATTCCTACAGGTTATATTAATTCCTACAGGTTGAAGTTAAAGTAAGATGCTTACCACATTGATATTAATATAAAAACATATAAAAACATTCCTGATTAGTGGCCAGGTCCTTTGTGCACAAAATCCTAAACTAAGGTCACTGTTTCAGAATAAAAGTAAAATAAGCCCTAACATTACTCCCTCTTTAGAAAAACAAATCTAAGCAAGTATTTACCTCCCACGGACTTCCAAAAGATGCTCACACGATACTTTAAACAAAGGAATTTTTGAGAATTGCGTGGAATGTACATGTGGCCATATTGCTGGGAAAGGACATTTAACTGACCTGTGCAGCGTTTAGAACATGCTCTGTGTAACTTCATGTATTGCAGAAAATAAATCTGAAAATAAGCCAGGGTTTGAGCAGTTATTCAAAGTCTAGCTCTCTCTGTCACCACTGCTTTCACTTTCCATCCTCTCATCTCAAAAGACGGTGAACAGACTGTTCTAAGTCAAATTGAGTATGACATTCAGCTATGGCTGATAGTAGAAATCAAATAGGGGTCTTCGGGACTTAATTCTCTATTATTTGCGCTTTATTTTCAACAGACAAGCAGAAACTAAGAATTTTCCTACCTCACTGTGACATTTATAATGCAGGAAGGTGAACAATTAGGTTGAAAATAGAAGATAACAGAAGCAGATTAAATCACTAATTACTACACATTCATATTATTCAGAGAAGCTACTTTAAATTTTACTTCTGATCAGTTTGATGGACTGGCCTGGACTGACAGTTGTCATCAGCTAGTACACTATGAAAGCTTATTTTAATCAAACAATACCATCTGGCTCCTGGAACGATTCAGGTTAAAGGCGAGTGTTCGTTACAAGCAGACACAAGGTGAGCTGGCGTCACGGGGCTCAAAGCCATGCCCATCCCTAGGCCTACTCCCTCTCACAGAGAAGATCCTGGCTTTGACTTCAACACTTGAGCATATCCTCAGAGAGCCTGGGCCAGTTACAGTTTTCAGATCAACACTCCAGCTATTACATAAATTCAAGATTTAGGTTTAGGTCCAATTCTCAGAATAAATTTAAATAAACTATGTGCATAAGTGGAACTTCCTTGTTTTATACTACTCATAGATAAATAATCAGGAGAGTGCCACAGAATAATTCAACACTGATTTTTTTCCATGAAACTATTTTAATCAAAGGACCATTGTGTGTAGTATTTAGAAAGACTAAGTAAGCAGAGCGATTAAAAGACAAAGCAAGAGGAGAGGTACTTAGGGAGCTGTAAGGCAGACAACATGAGATTAAGGGCAGCTGCTGAGAATCTAGACCTACACGTCCCATAAAACTAGCAAAAAAAGCACTTCCTCTTGGATAGTAAATATAAACCACTACTGAACTATGTTTGCTCTTTCAGAACCCAAATTTTAGACTCCTAAATTGCTGGAGATTCCTAAATAATAATTAAGAAGACAACTCACACTGAAAGCTTCTTTAGCATGAAAACCCTATACATTTTTTTTAGACTTTTGACATTTATAAAGCTTTATTTGCATTTTTCTAAATGATATTTTATCCCACACATTCACTCAAAATGTAAAACGTTTTTGCTCTGTAAATGGAAGTGAATACACAGGGCTCTTGTTCACAAGATGAAAAGCAAAGGTATAAAAGAAGAGACGGTTTAAGGACTTCCTGACAAGCAACACTAAAACCATGATTTCTTTATTTTCCCGTACTGCAAATGATGTAGGCAAAACAAAAGACATCCAAGATATTATTATGTCAGACTGAATGATAGCAAAGGGTACTCTGGCAAGCTGAACGTAAAATGCATCCTTCATTTCAGCAGACAAACCCTATTTAGTAAAGAAGATGTGATATCCTAGCATAACACTAAAAATGAATGAAAATTATACTTATTTTGCAGGATCAAGAATAAAAGATGCCACCACAGAAACATAGTGTCTTCTAATTTACAGTAATTCATACCCATAGAATCCAGATGGAAGATAGAAAAGCTTTTCTATACTCACATGGAAACGTCATTACTGACTTGATTTATGGGAAAACACTCTATTATCTTTCAGGAGCCACTATACCAAAATATTGAAAAAATAAACTGTTCAGGATATCCATCTTGCCTACATGAGCTGTGAGGCACATCGAGTTTATAAAAAGAAGAAGAAAAAACAAAAGGCAACAAAACCACATTATAAGGATTGACCTGAATTACGGAAAACCCCATAATCTGTACCAGTCCAGCAAGGGTTATTCCTCAGACTGCTAATTCTTCCCAGATAGTCATCAGGCAATGGGAAAGAGAAGGGAAAGGAGGAGGAAATTAGGAAGGAAGATTTTTTGTTGGTGGTCTGCTCTTGTTTCCTTATTACTAAAATTAATAAAATGAAAATTAGGGCACTTAATTTATTTTAAAGCTTTTGAACACTATGAAAAATCATTGCCATAAAAGTGATGCTTCCTGTATTGGCTAATGAATAGGAGCGAGTGACAGAGTTTGTGTGTATATGCCTGTGCACGTATGTATATGCAAAAGGTACGATGTGGACTCACACTGCCTAATAGCCCATTTGTATGGCATAAATCTAGTATTCCTCTCTGTTGGGGGAAGTATTCTAAAACAGAGAACTCTATCAAGAGACATATCAGTTGTCAGACTCTTACAAAAAACACATCAGTGCGTTACACATCATGTTCCTATGCTTACTTGCTAAGCTGCGGTACCTTCAGCAGGTAAGGTTGCCCCTCGCTCCCTCTGGATGGCACCAGCACTCAGAAACACAAACGCAGCCCAGCTCACAGAGAGCAGCTGGGAAATCATTTGCCTTTGCAGAATGCCAACTGTGTGGTTTAAAACCACTAACTCATCTTAAGAAAAGAAAGGAAGAAAGACAGGAGCTTCAGATGTAATAGGCAAAAGATGAGACAAGCCAATTTATTTCTTCACTAGCTTTGATTTTGTTCTGATTTACCAGTTATAACTTTTGGCCTGGTTTCTGGCCGTCACCCAAGCTAGAGGCATATAAGCTATTTTAGACATAAAATTACTTTGCACTACAGGCAATTAGTGAGGCCAAGAGGCCACTAGAGAGCTGTGTATGATGAATGTAATTGCTAGTGGGAAATCCTGGAGAGTTTTTGACCTTGCTACTAATTTTTTTTCTTTCTTTGGGAATATCCTGAAAAGTTCACACAGCTGGAACAACACTGTTGCCTCAGAACGAAATGATGAGGTAATTCACTCATTATGGAATTAACAGCTTCAGAGGCTAAAGAGTTTATGAACAAGAACATTAAAAAGATCTTAGTACCAATACAGAGGAAACTGTTAATAGTAATTTGTCCCATTTAAAATCTAGTGGACTTAAAGTTCTTTGAAAAAAAAAAATTCAGTCTTGGAGACGAGGAATCAGCAATATACATGCCCAGAGTGCTACAGAAACATGGACCAACATGAGGTGCAGAGCACTCACTGTACTGCAAGTAACACTGTTAAA
The DNA here is from genome assembly GCA_033556795.1 of Tapera naevia. Lineage (NCBI taxonomy): Eukaryota > Metazoa > Chordata > Aves > Cuculiformes > Neomorphidae > Tapera > Tapera naevia. Next base: position 9,414,693 of record JAUMJJ010000034.1, on the reverse strand, counting down.
CACAGATAAAAATAACGGAACTGAAACTACTCCAATGAGTTTGTATAATTTGCTTTCATATTTCTTTCCAAAAATGAAAAAGGTAACACCTTAAGCCAATACAGCACTGAAGTCATAGGGGAGGCTGTACTAAAATCACTGTTGCTCAACAGGACACCTCCGCCTCCAGCATTCAACGAGCTAATCTGGGCACTGCCAGAAAGGAGGCTGGAGCAGCCTGAATTTCATCTTGGTACTACGGCCGCCTTAGAGCCTATTCAAAGTCTCTGCCAGCTTTTGAAGCTCACATTGTGCTTAATGGTGTGGCAGATACATTATGAGCTACCTCAAGTTTAAAACAAGCTCTGTTGCGTCTACACAAGCTGCAGCCACTGCACTGCAGGTAGATCCTATGTCTGCTCCTTTCCAGTTCAGCGTTGACAGTTCTTTCAGACAGCTTTGTATTTTGCGGTGTGTAGAGAGATGCTCTGAGGAGGTTAGTTCTCCTACACAAAAAGGATTAACTGGCTAAGAGTAGTGTTCCTTCACTTGGTGTACAGGGAAACTAATAAAAACAAGCATTTAGATGAAAAAAAAAAAGCATCAAAGTCTTAACAGGAAATGTAATAACAACACTCCTTGGATAACCACAAGGAATGCTCCAAGCTTCACTGGAGCTTGTCAGCAGATACAGTGATAAATATGTATTCTCATAAATCATTATATTCACACAGATGGATAATACTTTACTCCAGCTGCCTATTACATGGAAGGTATTTCAACATCCTCTTGCAGAGCCTCAGTAAAAGGAGCATCAAACGGAAGGTTCAATTTTTCATCATCGTACGAACACCCTGATTCCCACGGGAGTGCTCTCTGCAAAGGCAGGTGGATTTTGCAGTCAGAGAAATGCAGCAGACCCATGCCTTGTAATGAAATCAAACAGCTCACTAAATCTAATATACACTCTAGTTGAAATCTGAGCCTCAAAAGCAACAGCCCACAACTTCAGAGATTAAAACTAGAAGAAAAGCACTGATGGTGCTGTTAGATGTACTATTTTAGTGTCATTCTTGCCTCACATGAAATGTTTCTTCTGAAAAATAGAGCCAAGCTGTGTGGGCTTGATACAGCCGTTAAGTCTTGTAACTGCATTACTTTATTGCATGCTTAACAATGCTGAAAATGGAGATTTAAGTTCTCCTGTCTAAAAGGTAAGGAGACTCCCATATAAGCAAGATTTTCTTTTTTTGCCTTTTTTCTTTTTAAATGCTTGTTCAAGACCTTTTCCTTAAAAAGAAAAGCTATAACAATGAGAGCTGTATAAGGGAAAACAATTATTTCTTTTTTTTCTATACAGAAAATAGAACTCATACCTCCAAGTGAGTCTAAACACATTTAGAGCAAATATTACTCCAGCTTTATATTCCGTTGCTCTCTACAGTACTGAAAAAAATCAAACATGGTACGTTTCAGTTGTCTTGACCCGTCTGTTTCCTGATTTGAGATCCTGGGAGCAGTTCAGTTGCCTAAATTTAAGTATCTCTGAGATATCCTAAGGTATCTAATTCATATTTATAGGCTGGCAGATATGACATAGGGTTTATAGGAGACCCATGCTTTTCAAGAGCTGGAGCCAGAAGCCAGGTGAGATTACCATAAGGCAAATTAAATAGCATTCAACACCTGCAGTAAAGCAACTGAAATTAGCCCTTTCAATATTTAAAACATATTTATTCTATGCCTTGCTAGTGTACATAACTTCCAAGAGCACAGTTTATGACAAGGTAGAAGTCTGCATGAACCTTTGTAGGAAGCCGGAGTTCTTCCCCTAAATCACCCAGAACTTGTAGTGAGCTTTTACCACCACAGAAGATGCACCCAGGAAGCTCTCATCAAAACCGAAATAACATGGGAAACAATGACACTGCTGACCTTCAAGAGAAACCTTAAGAATAGCTAATCAAAAAGAATAATCCTTACTGAAGCTTACATTACATTATTCATCATGCCTTTGTCTTCATCTGATCGTTTTTTAGTTCTTGCTCCCCTTTCAATCCTTAAACACATACATGCAGGGCCCACATTTTGCTCCAGAAGCCAGTGGAAGCTCTGGATTTCCAGAAGAAACTGAAGGTGGCTGTACCAAAATGGTGTTTGTTCAAGTTCATATATTCTCGGTTAATAGCAAACCAGGGTAATTCCATCTAGACCTGTCAGAGTTTCAGCAGGATCACCGACTGGAAGCAGCACTGGCCCAGTATTTCTCTCAAATGGATGGACTCCAAATGCCATTGGCATTCAATACTATAATATGTTGGGGTTTACTTAGAGAAATCACACAAGAAAGCTTGAATACACACACTACTACCGCCAACATTGTCTTTCTCAGAATTCAGTGTATTACATTTGAATATAAAAAAATGGTTCCATCACTCCTATTATACTTTAATATTGCTTCAACAAATCTCTTTGAGTTCTTGTATTCTTATTTCCCTTCCATGTACTCATCAGCAAACTGTTCCAGGAAGGATGGTTCCTATTTCTTATAGTGTGATACTGATGGATACATTTAATTTGCATGTCCCACATCTTTCTACTCCTGTCCACTGCCTATAACATTCTCTTTGTCCTCACATGTACTTGGGTATTTTCCGCTCCATTCCCTCTGATAAATGGAAAGCACCATCGGTCATATTCAAAACCAAACCAAATGTCCCTACATCTTTGGGAGACTCTTCTTAGTAAGGGAGGTAGCTATAACAAGAGCCTTTGCTATTCTTGAACCTGTCATTAAAAACATCCAAGTAAGATGTAATTTTTATCCTTTTTTTAAGAAGGAAAAAAGTTTGTCTTCCATTTCCTACCACAATTTTGATTTAGTATCAAAATTAAATATCCTTTCAATAATCTTTCATATTGCCTGCCAGACAGCAGTACACATTAGCTATTCTCTATCCTACCTCACTGTACTACTTTATTGATGTGAACTCAAGGTCTCCTGCCCTCTTTCAGAAGTTCTAATTACCTAAAGGTAATATTATAAGGAATGCCCATTAGCATAAAGACTATTTTTGGCATTATAAGATATATTTTAAGGCTATCAATCTTTATCCAGACCAAAAATAATATATTTTGCTACCTCTGGGTTTTTCCGCATAGCTTTTAAAAAGTAGTATTCCATGCGAAGAGGTTAGATTCACTATATTCAGTTTTAATTTCATTCCCAGCTATTTTTATTCCACTAAGATCCAATTTAAAGTTGAAGCTTGCCATCATGCATAATGACTGACAGAAATTTTATAAAGGATAATTTCATCTTCCCCCTATGCTCAGCAACACTGTTTAGAGTTTGGTCTGTCATGCTGTGAATCTTGCTTTGGCTCTGTAATCTGCAAATACACTTCTAAGTACCAGAAAATGTCTGTGTGAGCATCAGGCAGGAAACAAGTTTGCCATTTAAAAAAGCTTGTCATTTTAAAATACAAGTAGGACATATGTGGCTCATAAACCCTAGCCCTCCTTGTGGGAAGAAACGTCTAGTTGGTTGACTAATCTAGCTCATGTATTCTTCAATATTTAAAGGTAAACCTGAATACGACAAATACAAGATCATTCACAGAGGCACTGTAAAATACATGCATATTTGTATTACACATTGAAAGGTAAACTCAAAAAAGTGGTCTTTCTTGTTCCACATATTTGCATAATGCGAGTAAATGTCGTCTGATTTAAAAATAAATAAATGCTTTTTAGTATATGGAAACCGCAGAAGGAAGTTTGAATTTGCTGGTGTGCTCTCAGTCGTGTAGATTAATAAATTACTTTGTCCTCCAACCTTACTGTCCTACTAAGAAATTGCTCTGGTCTAATGACTCCCTTGGTGACTGCCCAGTGGATTCTCCCTTCCTGCCAACAGAGGTGATGAAGCTATACATCAAGAGAAGGCAGAGGTTTGGTTTTCCCAGCTTGCAGTCACTGCAACAGAACAAGCCCAAGGCACAAAATTACATCCTCTCTTTGAAGAACTGTACTAGTTTCCTTCTCTTTCCTGATCTTCCCTTGCCCAAAGCAAGACCAAAGCAGGAAATGAAACAACATTTCTTCCTTCAGCTTCTTCTAAGAAGAGTGGTTACCAGCTGCTCCTTGTGTCGACAGGTGCTGAAAGACTCATGGAATACCGATTTTTCTGCTAAAGTCTTGGCATAAAGCAAATTAAGTATTATATGAGATAATGAGAAAGTACCAGACGAAAATCGAGGTTTCAATCATCTTTTTCAGAATGAAAAACTAAGACTACAGAAAACATTTGCTAGAAGTCTTGAAACAGAAAGAAGTAGCAGCTTGGCCAAATAAATCACCAAGATCTCATTCTTTATATTGTTTCTAAAACAACTGCTTCTGCTACCTGAAGGCATTTCACAGTGGACATAGTTTAACAGCTGCTATGCATGTAGAACTTCTTTCCAAAGCTGTATTTGCCTTTTCTTCCCAGCTCTATTGCTTCTTATACTCACCATCTGATTAAGCTACCATATTAAGAAACCTGACATTACACAAAGAAAATTAAACAACTAGAAATTTTTCAGATGGTACTAAAATTCCTGAAGATTGGGCCTAAAGGTGTGATTCCATTTGAAACTACATATTAATTTGGAAAAGAAAGTTTTTATCTTGCTTTTACTGGAACTTCAGACAATCTTCTTTCTGCTTCCAAAAGTCATTGTATATACATATGCATGCACTTCAAAACCTCTTCAGTTTTTACATTTGAAAGCAATCGATATTACCATTTGTATAGAAAACCTTGAATATTTTGGCAATATGGCTTGAAAAGCTAAAAACTGAAAAGATTTGACAAGATGTAGTATTGTTAAGTATACAAGCATGCATGTGCCCTGAACATAGAGCCGTATGGTATTAGTGATTGATCTGTTTCTTCTTTTAATAATGAAGGTGAAAACAAAACAAAGCCAATGTACAGGCTTCCACAGAAAATGCTAAGTTTTTAATAGGTCTTTCAAGTCCTACAAAATTCCATAGTAACTGTACAGTACTTATTAACTTTTACAGGTTAGATAAAAAAACCTTAACAACCAATTATCATTCTACATTAAACCCTATCAAATTTATTTAAAAGGAGATGGAAAGACTCTTTTGGAGTCTTCTCTCAATTGGCACCTAATACCGTTAACGGAAAGACTTGAACTGACCTTTTATATATGAGGCAGTCACTGAAAAAGAGATATTAGAAGAAGTGATATGCATATGCAGAGCCAGAGGCCAGTGATACATGGCAGCAGAAATTTACTATGAAATAATCTACCCATGGATTTTTGTATCTTACAATGTCCACAAAATATTCACAAACATTCACAACATCCATATCTCTGAAAGCAGACCTAATAAGCCTTTTGTCCAAAGTCCTATATGGAATGCAATGGTGCATTGGAAGTACAGGTAAGAGCCACACGGCCATCATGAAGTTACCTTTGCAAATATCTAACTCGAGGAATTGATTTGGCTTGAGAAAGTCCAAAGAATAACTTAAATCATGACAACATCTACTCTAGTTATAGGTAAAGATTAACTTTGTAAATAGAATTAGCCTAAGCTAACTTGTACTGCACGAGTTCTGTGCTACAACAATCAAATGACAACAGCGGCAATAATGCTTTTTAATTTTCACAGCCAATGGTCTAGTCAAAGACAAAAAATAATTGCAATAGGCAGACTTTCAAAATAAGACTGATGACTGCACTATTCACTGCTAATATGCAAAAGAACGGAATTATAAATGTAGCACTGCTCCGAATACATCTGTGCTGCACAGAGACACAGAAACTTCTCGGTGCCCGCAAAGGCCTCGTATGTGAAAAATTTGTCAAGCTGTTGAGATCCCTAGCTCTCAAAATTCAAACTAGGTCTTCAGTGCTTCTTTAAAAAAAAAAGGGAGAGGAGAAAATGTTTAACAAGACAGCAGCTGAATGAACAGAACTATAAATTCATACAGCCATTTTATTTTAACCTACTGTAGCAGAACTTTAAGTATCACAACCGCTAGTCTAAGTCCTCTATTTAATATTACTGAAATCTAACTTGCTTTACAAATATTATTTTCTAGAGACATAAACTGTATGTATAAAATACTGCTACCAGAATAGTCAGTTTATGTATATGCCTCACATACAAGAAAGGAAGCAGGAGGTTTTGTCAGCAGAAGTGCTCGCTGTGTAGCACCCCAATTAGTTAAGAGAATCACAGAAAGGTTTGGGTTCGAAGGGACCTTAAAGATCATCCAGTTCCAACTCCCACCAGAGCAGGCTGCTCAAGGCCCCATCCAACCTGGCCTTGAACACTTCCAGGGAGGGGGCATCCACAGCTTCCCAGGGCAACCTGTGCCAGTGCCTCACCACCCTCATCATGAAGAATTTCTTTCTAACGTCTAATCTAAATCTCCCCCCTTCCAATTTAAAGACATTTTCCCTACCTGCCCTTGTAAAAATTCCCTACACAAATTTCTTGTAGGCCCCCTCCATGCAATGGATGGTTGCTATACGATCTCCCTGGAGCCTTCTCTTCTCCAGGTTGAAAAACCCCAACCCTCTCAGCCTGTCCTCATAGCAGAGGTGCTTCAACCCTATGATCAGATCCATGGCCCTCCTCTGGACCTTTCATGCTATGGTCCAGCTTGGATGGTTGAGCTAGACAGGCTCTACAGGCCTTTCTAGATGATCAGTGCATCAGGAGTGCCTTCATTTGCTGTGCACTTGTTATTTTACAATTGGCAAATTCAAGTTGCCAGACTGGCTTCATCTGTTCCACAAAGGCCTGTATATCCTGCTGCAACTGAGCTGTTGTGTTTTGGACTCAGTAGAAAACCAGAATTCAGACATCCATGGCAAAAACTGCACTAGTGATTATTTGATTACTTACGTTTTGTAAGACCGTGGCATGGAGCAGACTAGTATCTGAAACTGAGAATGGTAGATTTCAGATTTTTTTTTTCAGTGAAAATTAAGAATTGTTAGAATGAGTCCACAAAAATACAGTGTGTGCTTCAGTTTACTTAAAAATTTAGCCCAGTTTTCATTAATGCCATTATTTTCATATCAGCTCTACTTTGCCAGTCATGCTGTGAAACTAAACCCTGTGGTTCAGTACAAGTACCCTCTTTGCCCGTAATCAGGGGTACAAAATGCCCTCTCTTCTAACTGCCAATATTACAAGCTATCAATACATTCTGCAGGGCAGAAACCTCTCTAAATAAAGCTCTATCTTAAAATCTAATATACAAAGAAAAAAAGAAATCTTGTTTTAAGTTAATTCTCACAGTCTCTATCCTTCAATGCTGTCAAGATATTAAAAAATGCTTCTTACTGATCATCTACAGTATTCAGATGTCAGTACATGGGGGAAGGAAAATGAACAATATCAAAATAATTAGAATATTGTGTACTAATTAGAATATTATATTATTGTACACTAATTCCTACTAATTCTACACAATTAAGTTGCATATAATGCAAGTCCTGAAGTGACTAGAATAGAAGAAAATAATTTATCCAAATAATACTGCCTAATTCTATTTCCAGAAAAGCTGGGATTTAAATACTAACCAATTACATTTTTTTTCCAATAAATTGCCTTAATACATTGTCCAAGAAGCTGCCAAAATGTGCCATAACCATGAGATAAGCAGATACATGCTTAAGCTGTGAAAAAAAAATTCAATTACAGGAATATGAAAAAACTATTTTAAAAATACTTTTTATTTGGAATTATATTACAGGTTTTTTCGTATGGTTTCTGTTTTTAGCAGCAAATTCAATACCACCGTTAGTTAACTTCTCAAGAGATAGTGTGTTTATTTCAGGTAGACCTATAAGAACTGTGTGCTCATGTATATTACAAAGCCATATGTATAGTTAGAACTAATTTATTCTAACAACTATATATATAATTAAAAAGCTATGTACCCACAGATACACAAGCATGATCTCAACAAAAAAAGGCAGTCTGGCACCACCACAATGCAAATTATAACGACACCCGCATACAAATAGAAACTATGAATGCAAATTCATTTTGATGTCACTGTCTTATTCATTCAGGTAGTTACCCAAAGCTCACTAACATCAATGCAGAGTTCTCCACTGCCTCAAAGAACTTTGAAAGAGAACTAGCCAGCATACACTTATGATAGTTGTCTGGTTTTACACAGGTCAGTATGATTAGCAGTATTTTTATCTTGGATTATCTTAAACTTTACCATGTTCAGTTTGAGTACTCAAAAAAAAAAAACTAACTCTCTAAACACCAAAATTGCCTACACAAAAGGGATACAAAGTTCTTACTTCTGATGGGGCAAACCAGGAAAGGCACCACACGAGTGGGACCACATAGTTAATAGCTTAAGTGATTATTTTGGTTAAATTTTTTTATAAATAAAATACCCAAACACACTAAACTGTCCCTCTCTACATGCAACATGCTAGTCATTTTGAAAACAATCATTGTTTCATATCACTGTTCATGGGAAACTAAATATCAGACAGGCTAGGAATACAAGTTTAAGACGCCATCTCATGCAAAGCTGCATCACAAAGTGTAAATGGAAAAAAAAAGACTGCTAGGTCTTCTAACTCCACAGGGAGTTGGGGCCTGGACACAAAAAAAAAAATGCTCATTCTTACAGCTAAATGACTGACAGAAACACTGCTTGCTTGTTCTGTGTTATTGCCAGATAGCAGCAAAGGTCTTGCACAGATGAGCAAGGCTGGCATGGCTAGACACGGAGATTCAAACATTTATTTCATCACTGTCTAAATTCATAACATAGTTTAAATAAAAAGTGAAGGATAATTTTTAGAAGAGATTTTGCATGGGGCAGCAACTAGCAGAAACTTTTTACAGTGGCATTTTGTAGCTCTGACCCGAGAGCTGTTTCCCTCATATTAAAAAAAAAAAAAAAATAAAATCCACATAAGACACATAAGATTAATAAAGAACCTAGAAAGTGATCCTTTGGTAACTGTTCTTTGTAGTTACCTCTATCCAGCTTAAAAGACATGAGTCATCAAACTATATCCTTGCATAGCTGCTTTATGACATGTTCAGTCATAAGGCAAAATGAATTATTACTGAACATATCTTTGTTTTTATCTATATTATCTTCATACAGATTTCACATAAGAACAGTTGATAAAAAGAAGAAACCTCTCTTCCTCTCTTTTAAGCTTATAAAAAAGGATATTGCTTTCACCTGAAAACTTCCCAAAATTTTTTTATTGAGTACAGGATTGAAAACAGGAGAGTTTTCAATTTAAATTAAAAAAAAAGCCTAGATATGAGCTAAATTTGTACTTGTCATCCACGAGTTCTTAATCATATTGATGATTACTCTCTGTAAGGGAAACTCACAGTGAAAGTAAAAACTCAAGGAGAAAGTTAAAGAGAGTGGCTTCCTGTGAAGGCATCAGGTATCAGCACAATTAAAAGGACCTATGCTGTTTCACACCCAGCTGAGGCTCTGATTGAAAGCAGAAAACTCTCATATTTATAATATTAAGGTATATAAAGGAGATAAATACAGATTGTTGGATAAACACAATATTTCTTTATATATAACAAATGAAAATTACACGTGCCCTACCCACTGGCTCTGGACAATTACGTAATCAGATGTAGTATAAGTTCCTAATGTGTGATTTCTAAATCCTTTCCAAAATAAAGGATTCCTCTTCTGTCCCTGGGAATCACTATGTCACCCTTTAAACAAATCATTTCTTCTTCATGAATTAAAGTGGAACCAGAATGCATAAAATTTTATTATTTTGACCAAAACCATGAATTTCTATTACATGCTATATTAACAGTTTTCATATCTTTTCTTTCTTCTACTAGAAAAATGATCAGCACTGTTCTGATAACCCAGGTTAAAAAGTAATGGCATGCACTGTGCAGAGCAAACGTTAAAAAGATCTGCAGCACAGAACTATGTCAAGATCCATTCTGTGAACTGCGAGAATTTCTCCTGTGACTACAGTAGCATTTTTTCGTAAATTCTGGCTTATCAAGGGTGAGAGAAAATTAATTAAGAGATTAAATTTAAATTCTGCCAAACCACCTATACGGTCATATAAAAACACAATTATGGAAATGGATAACTACATGCAAGGTTGGTACTTTACTACCTGAATACTAGACCTACATTTTTATCTATTACTTTTTTATTCTTCTTGTACATGCATTTATGGCAGTAGTCACATATTATCAGTTTTACTACTCTATCTATATAACCATTTTTCTATGTCAGGAATTCTCTGAAACCTATCATGGAGAAGAAAAAAGTCTTAATATAGCAGGAATATAGGACTGTGAAACTTCAAAAGTTGAGAAACCATTCAAATGAGGATAATTCTTTTTGGTTTTAATACACTGGACTTGAAGACAATGGCACCAGCTTATTATAAGCCTCTTAGTAAATGGGTCTTTGTAAGTTACAGAAGTCTTTGACGAGTTGGAATTTTCACATCCACAACCCCCTTAAACTTGTAGCAAATTCAATTGTAGTGCAGTCTAGGTGTTGTACACTCATCTTCAAATTAATCCTATTTCCAATCACTCTGTTAAAAGAACTGGCTAACTCATTAGGAAATCTGTTAGATCCGGCAGTATTATTTGTTTTCTTACCACAAAATCTTCCATCTACCCTCTGTATCAAGTGTTGCACTCAGCCTAAAATTACTTATGACTTCTAACAACAGAGTATAATTGATTCCTTCTATAGAATTTACAGGCTTTCTGGATTTCTCCCATTTCTTGCTCATTATTTTGCAATGCACTTTTCAGTATTCATAGATTTATCAGAAAATGTAATCGGTGTGATCAGCTCCATTGCTAAGGAGTGTCAAGATTTAGCTGACTGACCTGTAGCAATTGATCTAAACCATGGGAGTACCAAATGGAAAAACGGTTTCATTTTTGTAGCTGTTATAATTTTATAGTCTTCAGCCACAAGTTAATCACAGCCAATTGCACAGAATTGCTGATGTTGGGACATTACGTATTAATGGGGTTGCTATTTTTAATGCTTTTCTGAAGGTGCTGTAAAGACCTGGCTGTTGAGCAGGCTGGGGCAGCGTGCTATGTAAATGCATGCTGACCTGGAGAACATCGCACTGTTATAGGAAAATGTTTCATTCAGGCAATCACAGGAGAAATAAGAAAAAAGTTTATCACTTGTCTTCTGAATACACGGAGCAGACACATACAAAGATATAATCTCTACATGTGGGAGGACAACGCATTTCATGGTGAATCTGGTGTCAATGAGGCTGTAGCACATAGACAAATGTAGTCCACAAGGATTAAGCCACTAGGTCAGCAGTGGAACAAACAGAACATAACTAGTATTAAAAATTAAGTGTATTAATTTGATACTGATAATCTCAAACAGTGGCTCAAAAATGCTCTGAATGTGGCCCACAGAAGAACTTCATCATAAGCATTGGCTCAAAAGTGGTAGTGAATGGAGCTAAATACAGTTAGCAGCCAGTCACAGGCTGTGTTCCACAGGGCTCAGTACTGGGGCCAGTTCTGTTTAGTATCTTTATCAATGATCTGGACAAGGGGATGGAGTACATCCTCAATAAATTTGTAGATTACACCAAGGTGGGCAGAAGCGTTGATCTGCTTGAGGGTAGGAAGGCTCTACAGAGTGATCTGGACAGGCTGGATCAACGGGCCCAGGTACATTGTATTAAGTTTAACAAGACCAAGTGTCAGGTCCTGCACTTGGGGCAGAACAACTCCACGCAAAACTACAGGCTTGGGGAAGAGTGGCTGGAAAGCTGCCTGATGGAAAAGGACTTGGGTGTGCTGGTCAGCAGCTGGCTGAATATGAGCCAGCAGTGTGCCCAAAAGGTGGCCAAAAAGGCCAAGAACATCTTGGTTTGTATCAGAAACAGCGTGGCCAGTAGGATCAGGGAAGTCCCCCTGTATTTGGCTCTGGTGAGGCTGCACCTCAAATACTGTGTTCAGTTTTGGACCCCTCTACAAAAGAAGGACATTGAGCTGCTAAAGTGTGTCCGAGGAAGAGCAATGAAGCTCATGAAGGGCCTAGAGAGCAAGTCTTACGAGGAGCAGTTGAGGAAATTTGGATTGTTGAATCTGGTGAAAAGGAGACTGGAGCGACCTTATCACCTGAAATAAGGTTGTAGTGAGGTGGCTGTTGGTTTCTTTTCCAAGTAACAAGTGATAGGACAAGAGGAAATTGCCTCAAGTTGCACTAGGCGAGGTTCAGATTGGATATTAAAAAAAATTCTTCACTGAAAGGGTTGTGAAACATTGGAACAGGCTGTCTAGGAAAGTGGTTGACTCATCCTCCCTGTAGGTGTGGTATTTAAGGACATGTTTTAGTGGTGGACTTGGCAGTGTTAGGTTTAAAGTTAGACTCAATCATCTTTAAGGTCTTTTCCAATTTAAATGATTCTATGATTCCCTTGATCTGCCGGGAAAATGGCTTTCCCAGGCACTACTATACAACTATAAACAATTTTGAGAAATTGTAAATGTTGTACACATCGAAGTCTATATTGCACGCACTGAAATAATACAACATTCTCCAGCACCTTTTCTTATTATCTGATCTCAGGTTTATTCAGCTAAGATGATTGGGACTAGAACTGCAGTATTGCAACTTGCTTCAGAGTACTACATATGCTACGTTCAGCACACATTATAACAATGTTGGAAACAATATCTGCCCTTTGCAACTTGCCTAAAGTATATTAAGGGAAAGAAGAGCTTTCTTCTACCTTGAGAATGTCTAGCTAAATAAGAAACACTAGTGTGGGATTGTTCCTATTAAATGTCTTATAAATGTTTTCGAATAAAACAACTGCCAAAAAGAACACCAGATTATATCCACCAGCTCCCAACATTCTCCGCTACTCTGAGATATGGTACTAGAAAATATACATCAAGTGTACCAATGGGGTGTTTTTCTGTCTCTTTCCAAGCAGCTAGGCAAGGGTCTGCCAATGTATATTTCCTAGTGAAAAAAAAAAAAATACAATAAAATTAAATCCTACTACCAAATCTAGAACATTTTTATTAGTGGTTATTTAAATTTATGGGTATATACAGTGTCAATACACCATGAAATGAAAGAAGTACCAATTTTTAGCATGATTTACTTGATAAAAGGGACTGTATTAAATGCAGACTTGTTGAATAAATCAGTAATGTGGTTAATTACAAAGTTACTTAAAGAAAGAAAATCTGCAGTATTTTACAGTGTATTAAACTTGCAATTGCTTCCTAAGTGACTAACAGACAGTATTAGTAAACACAATACATTTCATAGTGGACTGCAGGAAATACTTTAATGTCTTTAAAAATCACAGTTTAAGGCCAATTCCATATTGCTTACCAGTCAGGCTCCAAAATACTGCAAACTACACTTAACTTTCTCTTAGTAGTCACCATCAGTAGACTGCAAGAGCAGCATAAAAGACTCTATAATTACGCTTGTTTTACTGATGAGGTGAAAGATGCATGGGGAGAAGTAATGTAACCAGTGATGTCTGACAGGTTAATTGCAGACTGAGTGGTCTCACTCTGTCCATCAAGTCTCAGTCAACTGTCATGGCCTGTCTTACAGGGATTTTCACATGATTTTCCATATTTCTCATTTTTTCAAGTGCAATCTAAAACCACCATATTGGTCACATTAAGTTTTAATGACAGCCACAGACAGCTGCAATTTTCCTCCGTAAAATAAATGATTAATTAGTAAAGCAGTACACAATATATGTCCAGAGTGACTTATCCCTATTGCTAACGATAGTAATTAGCTTCAACTTCTAAAGATCCACAGCCTGTATAGTATTTTATAGAGCTGTGAAAGAAGCATGGGCAGGCACTGAATAATTTATATTCCAAATTACACAAATATACAGACAACATGTCTTAATTTTCTTGATTAGCAACTAGTAAGGTCACTTCTGATAGACCCATAAAAATATCTAAAAGTAGCATTATGTAGTTTATAACCTATATATTTAATAATGAATACTGGGAAAATGTGAACCATAAAAACAAGCCTAAAAGTGGGCAAGATTTTCTTTTTACTGAGACATTCAGTGAAATACATCAGCAAGCTAAACATCTCAAGTTTTAACAAAAAAACATTCCCACTGACTAAATGGATTCCTTCCCAAAATATCCGTATTTTTTGACTATGTTTATTTCAGCATAAAGATCTTCTCTTGCCAGGCACAAAACCTTACGAGTTTTCCTCATGTGTCTGCCTGAAATATTCTACCAATGATTTCAACAAAGGCAAAGCCCTTAAGTGTCCTCTCAATTAGCCAGCCTTTGACATTGCCTCAGTTAGCTATAACTCAAACCATAAAGAAGTTAATAGATGGAAATAATTTCAGACTCATCTCGAAGAGTACAGGAAAGTCCATTTATTGTTCGCAAAGGAGGCATCTTATTTTCATTATTGTTGATTGCACTAAGCGAGGAAGAAGCTACAGTTTGATTTTTAGAAGCCCATTGACAATGCAATCAACTGGTAACCAGAAATGTAATAAAATATAGAAAGTATAACACAGCATATGGCAGAAAAAGGATGATACAGTTGAAGACCAATTCAGAGCAGAAAGGCCTGTCTGAAGTCAGAAGATAGAAAGGGAAGAACCCATTTCTTAGGAGAAGACAAAACCTTGCAGCCCACAAGATTTGATTACTCCATTTATTGCAGATTTATCTGCCAGAAATTAAACATCCGTGAGAAAAACCTGCTCAACAGACATACTCGCTGAACCTCCCAGTGAGTGGTTCAGGTGGAGCTCTGGACAGCTCCCCAGGGAAGCAGTCACGGCATTCAAGAAGTATTTGGACAATGTCCTCATTCACGTGGTGTGAATGTTGGGAGTGTCCTATGTAGAGAAATGAGTTGGACTCGATGACCCTTTTGGGTCCTTTCCAGCTCGGGTAATTCTATGATTCTATGAACCAATTTCTGGTGGAACACCGACTTTCCTCACATGCCAGGGTCCTCCAGGCTATTTTCAGCTTTGTTAAATTTGGTTCTCAAAACATTAGGGGACAATCTGCCTTAAGAGACTTCCACGGTCAAAGCTATAAAGAATTATTAGCAGACATTTTCAAGGCTTTTTCACGGAAAGTGAAATGAGAATTAATTCTCTTAATTGAACGATCACTCATTAGTCTTTTACATTACCTAATAGCATTCTCAGTCTTGCAAGTTACTGCCATATCTTCAATTTCCCATTTCATGATAAGACTAATAACATGCTAAACTCACAGCTTTATAAACCTACAGCACAGTACAGCATATATTGTATGCAGTTTTCCATTTATTTTCTTCAATTACAAGCAACTGCAACCAAAAAAAAAAAAAAACAGCATATTGTAATAGCTAGTAGTCCATTTTGAAAGATCATAATTAAATTGTTCCTTAGAAGCAGCACTCAGTGCTTAAGAATGATTACATTGAATAATTGGGCTAATATTTTAACCCAATTAACACGTTATCTTTCAATAAGGCAGTGTACACTACTGTAGCATTTTCTTCTATGGGTAACATCAGCTATAAAACAGAAATACTGCCACTTTATTTCTTATAAGTGTGTAATTCCTCCTATGTAGACTGTATGCTTTGTATATTTTTCCCAGTGAATGTAAACATGTGACATATTATTATTTTTATAAACATACTTATTTTTTATCGCTATATGTATAAAATATTTCACTTCAATAGCATATAAGCCTGCCAAAGACTATGACTACATCTGAAAATACAGGAGTGTTCTATGGCAAGGAGAGAATTTTTCGTTATATGTCTTTTAATTCTGTACTGTTGTAAATTTGATTTATAATAGTGGATGAGGTAGAACTGATTTTTAGATTAAGAAACTACATCTGGTTACAATAGAAGTAGGGTACCTCCTCCATGGAAACTGCCTGTCACGTATGCTCAGATGACTTATTTATCAGATTCTTCAACACAATATTTCAATTTGATGGAATTACATTTTTCTGCAATCTTTTACTAATAATTTTAAAGTGGCAAAAACATATTTCTGAAAATAATCAAGTTGTGTCATTCCAATATCAATTTGTAATATATTTCAAAGGCATCATCACAGCAGATTCTTACATAAGTTTATTGGAACTCGGTAAGTTAAAAAAAAAAATTCTTAATGCTTACCATCATGGTAAGAAAGAGCTATCCTGAGCAAAACATACAATTATTCACACTCAAAGCAACAGAGCATGCTGCCAATGTTACCAGCTGAATGTTACAACTGCTATGTCATGCAATATTATAATTCTTATTACTTATTTCTGTATATCATAGCGCTAAAAAAACTACTCAGTGGACAAGAACCTTTGCATTTACTTCATATTCTGACATCGTATAAGGAGGAACTGACCATGAAATAATTCAGTTCTTGATTCAGCAAAACAGAAATCCATTAAGCCCAATAGCATACGTGAAACTTCTACTAAACTGATGGAAACCGGAAAGCATGAGGCTTCCATGCAGCAAAAACATGCTGTTTAGGAAGAATAATGGATAACTATCACAGGTAAGTACCACGGATAACTATCACAAACTTTCTTGGACAGGACAACAATCTACAAACTGAATCTAGGAAACTTTAATTTTAGTACTCTTACTTAAGAGAACATTTTTTTCTTTGCTTCTCTCCTCTGAATAAATTACAGGCAACTTCATATTGATTAACAAATGTAGAAAGAAAACTGAAAAGCTCTAAAATACTACAGGAAATCAATACAATTTGTTTTGATCTAAAGCCTGCCCACTGTTTTGGTAAAAGCTCAAGAGAAGCCTTGTATTCTGCACACCAAGATGGCAGTATCCATTAAACTCTGCTACAGCATAAACATTCTGACCTCCACCATGGTGAGGCACTACTATTTATACTTCTGCATCAATTCCATATGTTCAAGATACATTAAAAAACATCGAGTCCATAAACTTTTCTGACCCTTTTCTTCTGCTTAGCTCATTAATGCTGAAAGCTATTAATTTAACAAATGAGTGGGTGATTACCTCTTGAAGAACCCTCTTCATTTTCAGAAGCAATGTCTTTACAGCTGTACAATCTTGCAACATCAATCTGAAGGGCAAAGATTCAATGCCTCCACCTTCTTCCAGACCAGTAAAAGGCCACTCCACAGATGGACTCCCAGCCAGCTGGCTAACACGAGGGTACCTGGCTTCTCCTTGGTCTACCTCCTTTGACAGCTTCAGAGAAAGGTTCCTTACAAGAGAAAATAAAGATAAACGCTGAAATACGAAAAAGAATTCAATCATTTTTGGCTTTTAGTTCCTTTGAGTTTAAAGACACATCACATTAACTTTTTGAGCCTGCTAGCATGAATGGCTACAACGTACATATAGCCATATGGTGTTAACAATAAAATATGCATTTATAAATGTACCATTTTCCATTGAAACCATGCTTTGGCCTTCAAAAGAAAGTAATTTTCTTGAAACAAAATATCCTATAGGCAAAACTATTTTATTTCAGCTCAGTTTTATAAAAAAAATGAATACCATGCACTTCAAAAAGCTAAATCATATTATTCCATATACTTTGACTGACTTAGAATTCAAAAAGAAAAGAAAACCACCAAAGAAAGTATTTCCTTCTTGGCTGGCACAGATGAAGCTGTTTTTCTATAAAATGGAATTTAAAATTCAATTAATCGTTACTCACTCTCACTTGAAGATATTTAAGCAGAACATGAAACTAAGAATTAAGTTGTACTTGAGTATCCATCCAGACAATAGAAAAATTCAGAAAGATTTTGACTTTGGAGGTAACAGAATACCATTATTTTGCTGCAAACATACTATCTTCCTTCACTATCAAAGCAAGATATCTCTAAGACTTTGCCATGCTGGAGCAATTCTAGTGAAAACCAACAAGATGGTGAGGGGGCTGGAGTGCACAACAAATGAAGAGAGGCTAAGACAGCCAGCTTTGCGTGGTCCTCTCAAGAGAAGGTGATAGGAACCTCACTGCTGACCACAGCAATGTTCACACTGGGAGGATGTGGAGATGAAGGAGCCAGGGTATCCTTAGGGACATAGGATGCAAGCTAGAATACAGGAAATTGTGACCAGTTACAAGGACTTCATTTATTTACGAGTATTTACTTACGTATTACCAGGAGGATGGTCAAGCAAAGGAGCAGGAGCTCAGACATGCTATGGAACACCCATCCTCGGAGACATTCACAACATGATGGGGCATGTCCCTCAGTAACCTGCTCTGATTGAACCTGCTTCGAACAATGGCTTGGAACAAAGACCTGCAGAAGTCTCTTCCCATCTGTGTGATTCTACAATTTAGATGTTATAGATTCAATCAGCTAAAATCAGCCCAAATCAGCCAAAAGTTTAATAACAGAAAATAGTAGAAAAATAATTTAAATAGAGACATTAAATACTTGACACTTTGGTGGAACAGAATGCAACTAAAAACACTAAGCATTTTTATAGCATGAAAGCATTCGAACCTCTAATGTTGCACCTATTTTCTCTTCGACCAGCAGGTAAAAAAACCAGATCTGAATATGAGAATGTAACTTCATTGTGCAACAGTGGTATATTAATTATTATTAAATTACAAAAGTGTTGTAACAGCAATGCATGACATCCATATTCATACTAAATTAATTCACTACAATTAAAGATATTAGTGTAAGTGGTGAAGAAAATGAAAATTATTATTCATTTAATGTATAGTTCAAATTTTCTGTTCCATTTAAATTTTCATGCAGCTCAAACCTGATTTTGAATTTTAAGCATGGCCATATATTGGAATGACAAAGAATATCTTTCCATGTGAAGTTTTCCCTCTTTAACAATGGTTTCATAGGAACCACACACAAAAAGGGATTAACGTGACAAGACATGCAATTCCCAATGCCATAGTAACAAACTGGAAACGAGGCTACTAAAATTACCTTTTATGGATGGTTTATTTTTATATTTTGCAAGCTATGTAACGTGCATTAGGGACAACGCGTCAAGAAATGCACCACAAAGATCAGAGATATGGACAGATGCTCATGATGGCCAATGGAACTAAAATTTTCTAATTCAGGCTTTTCAATACTTTCATAACACTCAAATCAGTCTGTCTTAATTTTTAAATACATTGAATCAACTTTGTGCATGGAATATTTTGCATCCTTTAAAATAAAAATCTGAGGTGGATGGTTAAAGGTGCTTTCGACTGAAGGATATTAAGCCACTGCTGATTCATAGCTTTTAATAGAGAAGCCTCAGGTATAAATCATGCAAAGAAAAAACAACTTTTAACTGAAGTTTCCTAACAGAGGCCAGTTAAAGGGTTTATAAAAGAAGTCATACTCAAATTATTGGAACCTACACTTGAGTAAGATTAATGTAGCCAGAAAAGCACGTTATTTAAATTGAGTAAGGTGAAACAACAAAGTCCTCTCTTTTCCTGTCCAATTCCGGCAGGCTGGGAGACAAAGTATTCCTTAGAATATTCTGCATGTTCACTTTGCAAGTCCCACCAAAGTTGCATCTTCCTCATGATCCTGAAGAGGCATCTTACGTGGGTAACTTTCTGACACTAGAAAGAATGAACTTAAGATGTGATACCTCCCAGAGGAGTCTTTTACAGCACATTATCAGGGAGAAGAACCTAGCATCAACAGGAATACCCTGCTGCCCCAGTGATGAGGAAACAAGCAATACTCTTGGAAGAGACACAGTGTTTGTATATAAGCTATCAATGTACTGGAAATAAAACAAATTTTAATTTCAACTGAAGAAGAAAATACATTCAATGACTTTAGTGGGCTTTATGTTGACATCACACGGCTCAACATACAAAATAACCATAGTTTCAAATACAGAACCTTGTACTAAAGTATGAAAAGCACCATAATAACCTATCACCATAATAACCTATCACAGTCGTAAGAGTTTAAAATCTAACTCAATTGCTACAGGTCTGGTATAGAGTGAGCATTCAGATCATACAGTACCTCTGAACTATCTGAAAAGAAAATAACTGAATTGTGACAGAAAAACTCTTCTATGTCTGATATAACTCTTTCTACTCTCTGCAGGAAAAAGCTCATTTTAAATTCATTTCAGAACTGATACTTCATCAAGATCATTATTAACCATGTCCAGGTGGTCTATTACAGTACTATTAGGGTAATCCACTGCAATTCATCTCAAAGCAGCAGTAGAGATTTAGCAAAGAAAAAGTTCTTACTAAAATTAGAAGCTTACCGTTACTAGTAAAACATATCTTTGCCTCTGAAGAAGGGGCTTGTTCCTCAACTAGTAGTGCAGGAGCTCCTTACAGATGGCCAACCCCCTTTGCCTTTCAAAGATGTGTTTATTGTCATCTGTGATAAACCTTTTGAAAGTCTGAATAAAAAGCCTCAAATGTTCTATTTTAATGACTAAAGACAATGGATTTCATTTAAATGGCAATAGTAATTCTATAATAATATCAACATAAAATGTTTCAGGAAAGTAATTTGGTCACTTTTAAATATATGGCTCCTGTCTGAGCTCTAAATTTGCCTGACATACACACACTCAGGCTATGACCCTACTTTAATGAAACCATACTTGTAAATGTTCCTGGGTACTGGAAGTCAGTCGTTGTTAAAATGAAATCACTTGACCCAACGCAGCTATAACTCTTTCAAACGATTCCCTGGCATCGTCTGGGTATGAGTAGAGGCAAATTGGGTGGGATTACTCCATTCCGGAGAATGTCAGTGGTGCAGATGTGCACTAAAGCACCATCTCATGTAGATGTCAGCTCAAATCTCTGAGCATGACTATGGAGTTATGAAGCTCCAAGCCTGAGGCCTAAAATCCAGTCAGACTCATAGGCAAGAGAAGAGTTAGCCTGTTTCAAAAGGTCTGAGATGAACTGTGGCAAATCACAGCTGAGAAGAGTGCTAGGAAACTACTCTTAATTTTCTCTGAGATATTAGAGACTTCACTTCCCAGATAACAAGCGGTTCTCAAATTCTGTTTGATAAAGATAAGCTGAAGTCTGACAGCTGACATACTTAAAACTCTGTGCAGTACTCTCAATGAATGTCACAGGGAAACAGGGAAATTCAAGTTGGTCAAGTGGTGTCAGCCTAAAGCCTCTGGAATACTATACAGCTCCATGTTACATTTAATGGGAGCAGAGACGACAACAGAGAAAAGCAAGCTTAATGTCAGTAGAATTCCTGTCGTCATAAGGTCTGAAAATCCACAGAAAATTTGTTACAAATTTGTAAATGTTAAACAGAGTGAAAACCTACGCAACTTAATGGTATAATACTTTGGCCCTGCTGGCTTGCTTCTGTTTTATCTGGACATATCCACTGAACACTATGCATATATTTCCCTCATTTCTAATGGATACAAAAATCAGAAGCCATAATATCCACATTTAGCAAAATGGTAGGGCCATTAAGATAGAGGTCTATTTCAAAAGCAGTCTCTATTGAAATAGTGAGATAGCATTAAAGTAATCAATCAGTGACTTTTCGAATTTTAATAGCCTCTATAAATCCAGTGTAACTGCATGTTAACTGAGGAAGAGACAAAATTGTGCAGCTTCTTTCAGAGCTTCTTTCCCTTAAGAAGGTAGAACAAGAACAACTTTCTCATTCCAAAGCATCTTTAAAGGATTTTAATGGGGAAAGAAAAGGACCCAAATATTTGCAGCTTGAGTTAGTTTGAGTTATTCTTCCCTTCTTACTAATGCCTATATCAATGATTTGAAGAACTTATGGTACTTTGAACTTCACATACATAAAGATCCTCAGATTATGTGGAGTTTAATCTTCTTAGTTTTCACCAGCAGTGTTCAAGACGTTGCTATAGCAGAATTAGCCTAAAATAATGCATTTGGTCCCATCGAATCTGTACTTGATACCAGCTTAACAGGAAAAAAAAACACGTAATGCTGCAGGCATCAGGAAGGCTCTGCAAGCAGACCAAAGGACTCCAGCCTCTATGGGAAGAGATGAACATTCTTTTTTCTCTGAAGGCACATCTTCTAAAGCAGAGATTTAGAAAACACTTTAAACCACTTATTTTCAGTGTTTTGAGTGTGTAACTATATATTGTATATCACTGTACATACATTGTGTATAGATAGACTTTTTATACATGTGTTGTTAGAAAATTCATACACACACTTACATATGAATGTATATAAATTTGATCTTTAGAAGTCTTTCAGCACCAAACCTTTCTTATTTGTTCAAAACTTGACCCATCAGGAAACATATGTCCTTTTATACCAGAAAAATGTTATTAGCTCCAGGCAGAGGTTATGATCAGAAATGATCCTGAAATCCTCTTTCATACAAATCAGGGTAGCTTTTAATCCAAATTTTTTTCTCCCATCCAGAACTTTCTTTTTTTCATTAACAGCAAATATCTGAAGGGATCTTTTTTTTAGAAAAATCACCAATTACTATTTTGAAAAAGGTCCCTTATTTATGGACCATATAAGACATAAAAGAACAATTACTTCTGATTTTCAGAGAAAAATCTGCCTACATCAAACACTTCCAAAACTCAATTCAAAGCACTCTGTGGGTCTCGTTACAAAGATATACATTACAGTCAAATCCTATGATCACCCCAGACTGAATCTTAATCTCTGAGTAATCTCTTACTAATCTCTCTTAGTAAGAGATATGCTCTGTATCAAACAGTTTACAACTGAAATATATAGATACATTTATGGAAAAAAAGAAAACTCTTTCCCCATATTTAGTAGAAGTGAGGCACAGACTTTTAAAAGCATGGTCCTTAATATTCCAACAAGCATATAAAATAATCTTCTGCTAGGTATCTAAATATTCTCAAACTCTGGTCAAAGAGGATAAAAACTGCCAAAAGCCTCACTCAGTTCTGAAAATGCAACCTTTTCAATACTTAGAAGATAAAAAGGTAACCAGAACATAAACACTTGCATAATTACCCTCATTAACATTCTTTGGTATCAAAATTTACACCTCTTTCTGCCTCACAAAATTTCTCACCATCACTAACATTACTTTTGTTCTAACCAAGAACACTTCAAAAGTTATAGACATGATATCTCACCACATTAAACCCCACTGTGTCACAAGGTACATACTGTTTGACATCTTACAGATTTTAGAACTATGTATCATTTATCGGTACCAGATGTTATGATTTTCCAAGGTCAGTTTCTCAGAAAAATGATGTTCATTATCTGTCACTATTAAACTATGCACCCACACATAAATGTGCACACAAACTCTAATGGTTCATGCTGCTATAATTTAAGGGAAAGTCAGCCTTTTCCATTATAACCCCTTTTCTTTCAAAGGTTTATATCATAGTCATAAAGATTTCCTTTGGGCAAGAACCTGGTGATCATGAAATATGGAATCAAATTAAAAAAAAAAAAGCCCTCCATATTTCAGCTGCTTGTATAGTACAGTTGATAAGGGCATGTCAAGCATTTCTTTCCTTTCTCTAAATTCTACAGCAGGCAAGAACTCTGTGATATCTCTCTATATGCATATTATATATATGTCTGTATCCCCGATCTAGCACACAAAACCACAACAACACTTGAGACTTTGAGATTTCAATGCATTTCTTCCTCCTGGAATCCATTAGGAAAATTTAAATGTGATAAAAATAAGATAATGTAACGCCATACAGTAATTGGAGAACATAGAAAATCATAATGGATAATGGATATGATGACTGTCTTCCAAGAAGCACAAGAATGGTCTTCAATGTTTTTATTTTGGATTTCAAATAACTCATGAAAAATACTCAGAAAATTTAGTTTAATTTGAATAAAGCACTGCAGCAACATTTCTGTATTGCCCTCTTACAGAAGAAAAGTTCCTCCTTCCTCTTTTCCCCCATAGCGTGACTGGCTAAGCAAAAGCAAATCTAAAAAACTGGCAGAGTGAGGTGAGAGGCAGGTGAAAAAGAGATGTTTGATTTGGTTGACTACGAAGGCCCAAAGCTCAGATCTCTGATTCATATTTAAATCTCTCTAAATATTTATTTGTACACCAGCACGCAGAAGGAAGTAGCGTGCTAAAACTTTGACTACTAAGACTGAGCTGTTTATTGCTTATGATATTTTTGTGTTGATGCAGCATTGCTTGATACTCAAGTGCTTACAGACTATGCCCCATCAGAATCTTCATTCTCTCTACAATGCCGCATCTCTTCACCAGGACATCAGGTCTCCTGTCTTATAACTTTGTTTTATAGATGGTCACATTAAAATTAAATGCTTATTTCAGTTGTTTACTCTTTTTTTTTACATTCTCTACTTCAGGGATTCTTCCTGAATTACCTGAATATTTGGAGTTACTGTATTTGCTCCTATTCTGCAATATCAGACTTGTTTAAGGTTGAGAATAACCTGAAGACTAGTGTTGTGCAAAACTATGCAAGTTTAGAAAAGGTGCATCTCACCAAAAATATACGGCCCGTGATTTTACTTTATGTCTGATGTATTAATACTTTTGCACTGTACGTATACAAATTTTAAGCAGAAAGTAACAGTAATATTGGAAATACAATTTTGTTTAACCTAGCAGTACTGTTATAACCTGTACCATTAATTTATTCAAAGTTGCAACAAATACGGAAAAGAATTGTGTCTTCTCATGCATTTAAACAAGCAATAAGACATTTCAAGAGCAACTGCAGTAAAAAGAGAAGCTGAAAGTATTCCTAGGAACAGAGGGGCTTTTCTCTGGGCCTGCAATAAGACGTATCTCAGCTGTAAGACTGATGTCACAACTTTAATAAAATACATAGTACAGACTGTGTTCAGAAGTGGCCTCAATGGGTCGTTTGGTGGGCGTCGTTCTTAGGGCTTTCACAGAGGTACGAATACCCATCTCCTGGAGCTGTACCTCTGTTTCCAGAAGGGGGCCATGTGAGTGTTATCTCATCTTCTCTTTTGCACACACTGAAGGGTCCTTGACATTTAAAAACCGATAATGCTGGCTGGCAGCTAAGAGGAAGTTTTCAATTCACCCTACAGTCGCATAAACACTGATCGCTATCTTTGTTCAATTGTCTTTTAAACAAAGCCCAGAATGCAAATACTGTCCTATCCAAAGATTGGAAAAATGATAAAAGTCTTTCAACTGTGAAATCTCCCAGAAGAGACAATCTCATTCTGGTAAATATAGTGAAGGGCACTGATCAAAATTGGATAAAGTCCATTTTTTTCTGACAGGACTGACAAATATCATATATCTGACAAATACGTGCTGGTTTATTCACATGCTTTGTGGGCAGTTGATAGGAAAGATGAGCCAGATATCAAATTACATCTTAAAAAAATCTTGCTGTCACAAAACCATAGGGAAGCTAGTAACATTCACTTAAATCCACAGTTCTTAGGCTACAAAAAAAAAAAAAATGTCATGCCTTTGAGTTTGCATCTAGCCATTTATGGAGATTTTTACCACCAAACAAAAAGTTGGTTAAAAAAGCAAGTTCATATAAAGTGTGGTCAAACTTTCAGACAGGGGAGAGGGCACTAGAGATCTGTTGTATGCAGAACACATTATCAGTATGAGGGGTTTAACAAAATTCAAAGCATAATCTGCAAGTTTTTTTCCCTCCAAATAGGGCCACTGCCTGCCTTTTGCTTAAACAAATTTTCAGTTTGGCCAGGGTGACATGGCAAAACACAACGTTTACCAGCAAAATCTGGCAGCAGGCTATTAAATAAATACGCTCTCTCTTAGAGACATTTTTAGTAGTTCTAGAAGCATCATTTTGAAATTTTAGTATCATCAATTGAACTATATGAACTCTGATAGGCTGAAGCCTGCATTTTTTGTTTACACAACATATTTTGTCAAGCTTTTTGTTTAATTTTAAACACCAAATGCAATGTTGGAAAAAGACAAGGAAATAGAAATTCCCAGATCAGAGTACAATTTATGCAAAAATCCTGACTAAATTATAAGTCCTATAATATTACAAATAATTTTTAGAGAACAGAAAATACATGAGAATTCATAAACATAATGCAGATGGTTTCTCCTTCATCCCATCACTCTGGAATAAAGCTCTTCAGGGGAATAACTATAAAAGAAATGCAGCAATTACTTTACACGAAGACAAAACCTGTAAGACAGACAATTAACACCTTCATCCAAGTGTCAGTGAACAGGGAAGGAGCCACACCAAACCTACTGGACCTCTGATTTATACTTGTAAAAGCATGGTAAAAGGTAGGAGATCTTTATTTGCATGTCTTAAGTCAAATGCTCTTGTCACAGCAATAATAAAGAGAAGAGAAAACGTGAAAATGTAAAGTAGAAGACACAGGAATATTAATTTCATTTTTAAAGCAAACTATGTGAGGATAACCAAAGAAATAACTGTGATTCTCACACCTTTAAGTGGAAGACTAGAAGCTTGCTTTTTAAAAATGTTGATCAATTCACTACCAACAGAGAGGAAACATGGATCCTACAAGGACGATTAAGCTACACAAGAATAACTGATTATCCCTTCAGAACACAAACCATAGAAATCACTTGGATATTTACTTAATTGTTGAGGCAGCCACTGAAACAAGCAAAAGTTTTAAGGCAGAAAGCTCAAGATGGTGTATCTTTATTAGTCTTTATTATTCTTTGTCTTTATCCTGCTTGGCTGATTAAGTGAGACAAATGGTAAAGTTATTTGTGTAGATGGCATTTTCCCCACAGCATCATCTAAAACAACAGGCTGAGCATTCTATACTTAATTACTTTATTTCCAGTTTTGTATGTACTGTACCTTTTTTTTCATAAAGTTAGGTATTTTAATCAGTATGAATTCCAGTACTTTGATACACACAGTGGGTAACTACAGTTGAAAACAGCAAGGAACAACCTAGGTGATAACATAGCATTTCTGCACCTTGATATATTTATGCCTGTCTCTCAGCGTATCTCTCTATATTAATCTGTGAAACCAGTGAAATCTGTAAAAGGTTGGAAAATACATACACACTCTTTATCCACAAGATTCCTGGAACTAAACCAAACTAAACATGAGCCAACAGCTTGCCCTGGCAGCCAAGAGGACCAACTGTGTCGTGGGGTGTATCAAGCACGGCATTGCCAACCGGTCGAGGGTGGTGACTGTCCTGCTCTGCTCTGCACTGGTGCTGTCCCATCTCGAGTACTGTGTGCACGTTTGGGTGCCACTGTATAACAAGGATATAAAGCTACTGGGGACTGTCCACAGAAGGCCACAAAGCTGACAAAGTGGTTAGAGGGGAAGTCATAGGAGGAGTGGTTGAAGTCACTTGGTCTGTTCAACCTGGAGCAGACTGAGGGGGGTCCTCATCACAGTTTGCTGCTCCCTCACAAGGGGAGGAAGAGGAGCAGGTGCTGATCTCCTCTCTCTGTTGACCAATGATAGGACCCAAGGGAACAGCAGGAAGATGTGCCAGGGGAGGTTTAGACTGAATATTAGGAAAAGGTTCTTCACTAAGAGGGTGGTGGAGCACTGGAACAGATTCCCAGGGAAGTAGTCATGACACCAAGCTGGACAATATTCAAGAAGCACTTGGAGTATTCCAAGTATTACCCTGAGACACATGGTGTGAATGTTGGGGTTGTCCTATGCAGGGATAGGTGTCAGACTTGATGATCCTTATGGGCCCTTTCCAACTTAGGTCATTTTATGATTTTATAATTTTACGGTTCTAAACCAAACTGAAAGTTATTTTGTTTGTAGGTCTTTAAGGTTATCAATAGAAACAGGTGCAAAATGACAATTAGAGATGTGTGATAGCCAGCAGTTTCGTCATTTATTATTCTTGATTTTGGTAGCAAAAACAATTAAAGCCTTGGATATGTACACTGTTTACTACTATACACATAAGTTAAAAAACATGTCTATTCATTGCTGAAATGCAAATCTCTCTTTTTGAACTAGCAAAAATCCCTTCAGGCGTCTGAACAGTACATTGTCCAGTTTAAGAGCAGAAATTTAGAAAGATCAATTACAAATAATGCCTGGGGCTACCGCTCTTATATGAGAAATATTTGGACTTTTAATAACTTAATATAGGCAAGAATTCTATTTTACATCCCTGCTGAAGTCTGCATATTTTATCATCACACTAAACTATTCCTTAAACGTCATAAAAAAGTATTGAGTTTCTCATTAGCACTAGTGGCTACCAGAGCAGTAAATTTCATGGCAATCATATGTCCAAATGTAGGTAATAACATACGAAATATATCCCAATAAGTTTTTGGAGAGGAAAGAAAATAATGTAGAGTGAAAGTATAGGGAAGTACTGTTAAAGGACATGATCTTCCCAGCCTGGGGGACGCTATTTCACCTGTGTTCCAGTAGTCTATCTCTGTGCACATTTGTTCATGTTTCAATTCAGAGATCAAAAGCAATTTCATATTCTGCTGAGGCATTTCAGAGCTTATCACACTACTTGTGTAACTTCAGCGGAGGTCTCTCCTGACTCTCTCCACTGAATTTCAAATTTCAATATCTAAGTTGAAAAAATCCTTCATTTTCAGTTAACTTGTCATCAGTGTTTGAAGTCACGAAGCAGAGTTAAAGTAGGAGTCTTCTAAAAAGAAGAGCTGTCTTATACTAAAAAAGAAAGACAGGGCAGCTCTTACAGTGAGGACTGTAGGGTCCATTCATACCAGAACATTAGCAGGTCAGCTTGGTCATGTATTTCTCAACGATTTCACTTGTGTGTAAAAGGCTGAATGGACATGTCTATGCCAAACCCAACACCAGAGTACATCACAGTCAAAAGTGTATTGAGCCTTTGTGGACACCTTAAGGCAGGGTGAGGTAGGGAAGGGGTGAATGCATCCCAGCTAAAAAGTATAAGAGCTGGTCCTGCCCTAGGAGAATGAATTGTGATATATTTTTGAACAGATATTCTGAAGCTCTAGAAGAGTAAAAATGTTTTTATTGCCTCCTTCTATTTCATGGTTGCAGAAATCTGGATAAAGATTTGGTAGGTAAGAGAAGGAGCTTCATGTACCAGAACACTGGGATCTATTTGATATGACAAAAGCTACTACTGAGGAAGGGAACTTCTTAGGTGAAAAAAAAAAAATTAACTTATGTTAAAGGGGGTTTTACCTCATACCACTGCACCATCTCAGCACATTGTAATTAACACTGCTTCTGGACCATTTGAAGATTCCTGTCATACACGTAGAAATTGCATGTAGTAGATGAGAGCAGGAGAAAGCTCCCAGCCACACACAGCAACAGTGCAAGGCAAAAACATCTGAAACAACAGAAAGGCCATATAATCAAAAAATACTCCCTTCCTCAAGGACTTGTATGTGAAAGCAGAGGATACAGAAGAGAAGTTATCACCTTGTTTTGTGCTGTGAATCCCCAAACTGTCCTTTGACACCCATTCCAATAATGCCAGACAGATGGCTAAGACTGATTTCAGCGATTCTAGGTGAACACACCTGGCTAAAAGCCTTATTATTCATTTGTTTCCTTGATCCTTTCAAAGACATTCAAAAGTTGTTTGCCTTGTTAGTGTTTTCTAACATTTATGTATGCTGTTATATATTTGCATTCATTTTTCAAGATACAGAACCTTATAAAAGGACAAAGGGATGGGAAGACATTCCTGCATTAGAACTCACTGGCGCAATACAGTCATAACAAAACATACTTTTTTTTTTTTAAGATATAAGTGACCTTTCTTTCTGCTCTTTAGGGAGAGCTGCTTGGAAGCAAAGAAGGACAAGAGTTTACTCTTTGCTGCCTAAATGCAAAAGAACAGGAAATGTTTCTTCTGCTTTAGATATTCTTTCCAAACTTCTGATGACAAGACCTCTTATTGCTGTTCTTTGAATATCACACCAAGTGCAAAGTCCCAAGAGCTGCACCACATCACCAGTTTACTACTACCCACTATTCTCTAGCAGAAATTATGACTGAAAAGACAAATAAACAACAAAAGACAGGCATTTTATAAGGAAGTAGAATGTAGAACCTTCACTGAAACACAAACAAATGAACCATTTATGGAAAAGAAAATCTAACTGGGGAGGGAAATTTACATCAAGAGTAATTTGACTGTGTCTAACACACAGAAGACAGCTCTGAAGAACAATAAAGAGAAACTGTAAAACATAGAATCATATGTACAATGCACTGAGTACTCAACAATGAGAGGCAACTAGAACAACATTCCTTTCTGTGCCTTATTTTATCATTCATGACCACCCAAAATCCATGAAAAGAGGATAACAGTCTTGTGTTACCAACTACATGTTCTGTTCCTGCAATCCAAACACACATTAAGCGACGGGATAAAGCAGACTAAATGCAGGCATTATATTTTAAGCTCAACTTCAGTTCAGCATCATCTGTGATATTACAGTAGTTCCAAGCAGCCAAATGGAGAAATACAGTGCAGGCAAGTGCTGACTGACAGCCAAGAAAAATGCTGAATTCTTGTCACCTGCATACAGAGGGAAAACTTGGACATAGACACATTATGTTTCATTTCAAAGTTGACTTGAAGAAGTTTGATGTCAGACCTTGAAAACAAAACCAAAGCATTTCAAAAAGACAAGCAAGTTAATAGTGAAAACTGGCTCACAGAATGTATTTGTGCTCATTTGTGTTTGACTTGAAAACAAACAAGCAGAGAGTTTACCTGGTGTTTTTATAGCTTTTCATCCCTTTAAAAAAGTAGAAAAAAAAGGAAGAATACACGGTGAGATCCCAAAAATCTCTTCAGCTCTAATTTATCCACATTTATTGCTTCTTATGCTTAGATTTACTTGATTTCACTATACATTCTAGAGAATTTACAAGATAAATAACCTCTAGTCTAGAAAAAAAACAAAAGTTATCAAAAAACCCCATAATTGGGTACTATGTTCAAAAAAAAACCACAAAAAGCATAAAATAGGAAAACGGAGAGTTGAACTATAGTCAAAATTAGTCCTTTTTTCCAAGCTGTCAATTAGGATTTTCCTAAGGCAGCTCTTCCACAGATAAGGATCACTATGATTTGCTCCTGCCCCAAGGAAGCTGCCTTTGGGAAGGGATAAAGATTTGTTTTAATCTAGCTGTAAGTTTATCTGGGCTACAGTGTTTGAAAGTTACTCCTGGAACTAGAACCTGAAACTATCGCCCTTCTTCCTAATTAACTGAGCAAAATTCTTATGTTTCTATAAGTAGTCAGACTACTTGTAAGAATTTGAAGTTCATCCTCCTGCCTGTGAAATTAATTAAAACACAATCTTGCAGACTCACTCTTTCCCAGATGAGCTTCAGAGTAACTTGCAACTCGAGAAACAAAACATTTGACATATTAAAACTATATTAGTAACTTAACATTTAGAAGGCATAGTTCCCTTCTCTATCCTTCCTTTTTTTTGTATTTTTTTTCATATTACAGACATCACATTTATTGTCTAAGCATGCTATATTTTTAGCACATATCTAGCAAGAACTAGTCATATATTTATTTATTTACTTTATATGCCCCCCTGCATAGCAGAAATAAAATGACGGAAGAGTAGTTACACACCACTCTTGCAAGCAGGGCAAAATGGTCAGAAGTAGCCACTTAGCTAAGGAGAAATTTTTTTTGAAATTGAAATAAAATGGGGAAGGAAGAGAAGATATTTATATAGAGAGGGAATTAACTTTTGATGCTTCAGTAAATAGCTAATTGCTATTGCAATGCTAACAGCATTATCAGTAAAATATTTTCATTTGCTGAAAATATTCTTCACAGAATTGACATTTCCACTTTTCTTTTAAAATTCCTGTAATGAAGATTATTGCATAAAAGCAATATGTGATATAAGCCACTCAATACAAACTCATTCTGAATAAAATTCAATTATTTTATTGCACTAAATATGAAAATCCTCTCTGTTCAATGTTTTCATAAAGAGTTCAGCCTCTACTGTCAGAAAAATTTAAAGCCCAGAGGGAACTTCTGAAGCATAAACAGGATTAAGATTTCTTGATGCTTTTTATATAACACATTTCATACCCCAAGATGAAAAACCTCGGTGTATGAACTGTTCCCATAGGCCTTTTCTATGCAGATGCTTTTCTTTTTTATCCCAAAGCACAAATACAGTATAAATAGCAATGACAGAGTTTCAGCCTTCATAATGTTAGCTTATAAAATAAATAATAAAGATCACATAAAGGGACACTTCCCATTATAACAACGTACAGCAGACAGCAGGCTTTGGTTCACTCCCTATGGAAAACGTGCCAAACATGCTCTTCTGTATAAAGGATACAGCTGAGAAATTCAAATTGTGAAACCTTTGTTCTCCTGCATGTAAATTGCCTTCTCAGTATTGTGTGCCAGAAGGGCTTGTAATGCCAAAAAGAAAACAGTCGGGAGGAAAACGAAACAGCAGGAAGCAGGATGTGAATCTGTTTTCATTCTACAATGCATAGAATATATTTAAAATGTGAAAATCGATAAGAAAAAGAATAGGGAAAGCTACTGTTGCAGCTATCACACACGGCAGGTATCTCTGCAACTGAGGCAAGCTTGGCAAAGTTGTTGTGATTCTTCTAAAGTCAGGTTCATCCGGTAAAAAATAGGCTGACCTGCTGGCAAAATAAATACATGGCTTCTTCATGGTGACCTCCTTGCCCCCTCCAGCAATGCTCCATGAACAGACATGGCCACACATCTTTGTATGAACAATTTTCACCAGAACACATTCTGATGGAACTCAGTTCTCCCAAATCTACAAGGCGGTCTACACATAAAAGGGTCATCTTTCAACAAAGTTCTGCTTTGGACTAGCATAAGGCCAATGGAGCAAGCAAGGAACCCACTTTCAGAGCTTCTAACTCTTTGCCTAGCTTTATTCCTACTTTTTGCAGAAAGATAGATTTTTTTTTCTTTCCTAGACAAAATTGTTGGCATTTCCTAAATTGAAGCTGTTTCCTTCACTGTACAAACAGTTTAGAAGGTTTTTATCCCTACAAAGGCTGAATTTTACTCAATGGCATAGTCATTACTTTTATGGCATCCAAATTCTATCAGAAACACACTTACAGTCAGAAAAGAGTTTAGCTCCAGTAGTGTCAAATATGCTGCTCTTGGTTTCACAGCTCTCAAGAGTATTCAAAATACATAGATTATACAGGGGTACTTAAAAAAAAAAAAGAAAATAAGGAAAAAAGTCTTTATAAAAATCTGTCCTATATTTGCAAGAATGAACATCTTTGGCTTTTTTATGCATTTCTTTATTGCACTAAATATTCATCATCACATCTGAAAAACACACATGAAGAACAACTGAGAAGTGGGTCTAGTTGGCATATTGGACCATGCGTTCCCTTCAGAAGAGGGTCTCCTATGACAATAATAATCACTCTTTTTTTCTTCAAAAGGTGGGTTTGATGCAGAGAGTAGGCCAACTTCACTCCGGGGACTCCTCACATCTAGATGAACCACTATACTCATGTTTGTTTGGTACCACATCCAGAGCTTCAAATCTATTATACAAGGGCACTTGGGAAGGTGAAGCAGTCAAAGAAGAGACGTGCCTGCTGTGTTGAGCAGGAACTTGTTGCCATTCCCCCTATCCCTTAAGTCACCTCCTTCTGCCAAGTGGAGAGAGGACAGGGGATCCTCTGTATTATGTGTCCTGTCTGCCTCACAGGCCTGTTCCAGGGAAGGTAGGGTGCGGTTCCAGTAGTCTATCTCTCTCTTAGACAACCTCATACTCCTCAGCCTACTCACCTCCTCCTGGAGTTCTGCCACTTCAGTTCTTCTCTGGAGTTGAGAAGTTCCTCTCCCAGGACACACCTCCCACAGGTGTGCTTACTCCTGCCATCGGTACTGGCACAGGAGTCGGGCACACCCTGCAGCCTGACACTTGGGTGACAGTGTCTTCCCTTCAAAGCTCTGTCTGGGAAGCAGCACCAGTTGCAGACATGACCTTCTACCAGATAGATACCACTGCTCCCTAATGGACTGGTAGAGCTCCAGCACCCTTCCTGCGTGCCAGCCGCCATGCCACCCCTCGCTCAATAGCATTCCTAACAATAAACTCGAATGATATTTCTTCACCCAAGAAGAGAGCTTGCCAATGCTTAATATTCCTTAACAAAAAAAAAAAAAAAGAGGAAAATGCAAAAAATCTTCAACTCCTCTCCTCGCCTTGTCAGCAGTGTGAATTTACACCCTAAACTATGTAGCTTGTTATTGTATGTGTGGGAAATGAAAAATAAAGCCCTGTGTGCTGTACAATAAAATGTAAGCACATACTAAACAGAAGCCTGTATAAAGCCACTGAAGATATGCATATTATACATGCCTCTGGACATACGATAAAATCAAATTTTATAATGTGAGAAGAAAACATCTACCAAGCTTTATCTATATCAAAACTGGAAACAATAAAGCAGTTGATGTTTGAGATTTTCAAATCCAAACATATTTTGCCTGGGGAGAGAAGGCCAGCCATGATACTTCTGCTTTACAACTGAGTTTATGTATTTGCATCCTAGATTAACCCTAATGTCTTCAGATGCTCCCGTCGTATTTCTGAATTGAGAAATGCATACACCAGTGATCATTATTACCTCCGAGAGACATCATAATTTCAGGAAATGAACCATTAAATTAGAAATCTTTTACTATTTTTTTTTTTGCAGCATTTCCATGCAGCTGGTTTGGTGTGAAACAATGTGTAATTCTCCAAGAATAAAAGTAATAAGGATTTACTTATATTACATACGAGGAAGGAAAATTTTCTCACATTCATAACAATGAAAAAGTAAGAAATTGAACATTTACTCAAACACAGACATAACTACAGATAATACAACAACATATCAAAGAAAAAAGAGACAGCAATGACTTACTATGACAGCAGATATTTGAACTATTCTTCCTATACAGAAGCCTTTTAAAATAAAAGAATATGGTGGATGTAAATTCTGCAGTCCACAAGCTGTTTTTAACAGGTGAGTACATTTTAAAAGCTTGATTCAGTGCAGGGAAATAAATGCAGAGAAGACCAGAAAGTAAGGATGAAATGTTCACACTATATTCATAGCAGCTCTTCAAGAATATTGCTTGTAAATAGTTACAAATAGTTTATGGGAAAAATTTCTCTTAAAAAAAGGAAAATAAAGAGAAAATTTCTTCCATACGGATGAATTCAGATAAGATGTTCCAATGAAAAGTTTGGTGTTACTTTGCTTTTAACAAACAAACTATAACAGCAGCTTAAAAGTTACTGTATATTTTTTTCCCCATTAAATAAATATTGTTTTTTCTTCACAGGAGGTATTAGATGCTGGTTTGAAAGAGATCATGGCAGGACATAGCTGAAATAAGCCAAATGAGAGATAGCAATTCACTTGCATCCTATTTACTATTTCGAGGCTTCTGAGGAAGGACAAAGGAAGATGAATTTGTGCCAGTGAAGAGCCTAATGCTTAGTCTTACATTTCCAAGTTTAAAACCCTTTTCTAGGCCTAGTTCCTTCCTTTTTGATTAATCATCTCTGCTTTAAAGCCGGTTTTGCAGTTTTATTTCATTTCCCTCTTTACTTCTACCAAATGTACACTGACTTTCATCAACCTCCTTTTGATTTCTTCCTTCGTTTTCCTTCCCTAATTCCACCTCATGAAACACAGCATCGTCCTTTGCATTGCTAATCTTGTGCATCTGTTACCTTTCATGGAAAACATACATCCACCTAAGTGGCAGTACAAATTTACTGGTCTTTGTTACAGACTTGCTACCAGCTCTCCTTGCCATATCCTAGGCCAGACTTTATCTACAACACCTAGGGGCTTTACAACCTTTAATTTCACCTTCTGCTGCTGTTCTTCTCATACATTTTTCTCTTTCAAAATACGTAGATACTCCTTTCATTACTGCATCCACTCTGACCACGATTATATCCTGCTTCCTCTTAAACCACAACTCTGAAGTGTCTGGTCTGTCCTGCTCTACCTGTTAATATGTTCTGGTTGTATATACATACCTTCCTGTTTCAGTTTTCCTCCTTAAGCTTCCACATACCAGCTTTGGTATTCCAGACTTTCAAAGAAGGGTACATCATTTAATATGACCTGTCTCCTTGTGACCTTGTATGTCATTTACAGTGCTTCCCCATATCATACCTTGTATGTAGATCTGTATGTATTTACCAGCACGGGAAAAAAGTCTGCCTGACAGAGCCCCAGGAGTGGCAGTGGAATATGTGATCAATACCTTCATTCTACCTCCTAATTACCTGAATTACCTACACCTTCCATTCTACCAAACTCCCCTTACCAAAGACTTCTATAAAGGCCTTCATTTTCCAAGATAACATCCATATTCACCACAAGCAGATGTCTTCCCCAACTATGTTCTTCCTAAATGA
Organism: Tapera naevia; assembly: GCA_033556795.1. Lineage (NCBI taxonomy): Eukaryota > Metazoa > Chordata > Aves > Cuculiformes > Neomorphidae > Tapera > Tapera naevia. The sequence goes on along the minus strand of JAUMJJ010000034.1, from coordinate 9,378,198 downwards.
CAAAATAATCCCAGCTTTCAAGGCTGCAGAATACACATACCCAGTTAAACAAAAGCATAAATATCAATAATGTCACAGCAGAGAGATTTTACAGAACATCAATAAAAAATGCTTTCTTACATTACCTTGCAATTTCACATTTCAGCAAGTTCAGCAATTTATCTTTAAATAGAAACCAAAATCTAATCTAAACAAGACAACAAAATACCTACACAACAATTTTTAAGGAGATGCCTACAATAACACAATTTCTGTAAAAATATATTGCCAGAAGTAGGTTTCCTTAAGCAGCAAATTAGCAGAAGTTTCAAAAGGATTTCCCTACCAATATTTTGAAGGTATCTAACTGTTGGTGATTATATCTATATTACTAATGTACCAATAACAGTAAAAATTTACACAGCTATTTCCTTCCCAGGGCAAAAATAAAATAGTTTGGTGATGATCAGTTTCCAGAATTAAATCACCAGTCTTGCAGTAAAAAACTTTTGTGCAATTTAGCAATGGATTGACTGGGTGGAGACAAGGAATACAGAGAAAAACCCAAAATGTTTGAGATCAGTTTTGTAGGAGTATCGTAACAGTCAGAAAAAGATCAAAAAAAAAAATCCCCAAAAAACGAATCCTCATCAGCAATGTTGCAGACTCCAACAGGATAATTCAATTAGCTGTTTGCTATAGATTTATTTTGCATTCTTGATTCTTGTTCCTCTCTTTTTCCCATATTTTTCCTTACCATAGTTTGAAAAAAGGGTCAGATATTTCCACTAGTAGGATGTAACCCCATAACCATGACACACCATTCCCTTTTCTTAGATTTTCCCCCATCAGGAGCTAAAGTATTATGAAAGACAGACATTACAGAAAGTGGCTGGTGATAGCTGTTGATAACTGTAACAGATAAAGCCAAAGCATCTGGGACACCAACAGTTTTATACACTTCTAAAGCTCAGCAATCACTGCATTTCCCTCTTAAATTCATCATCAATGCAAAAGAGGAAGATTTGAAAACGCTGCAACTACAATAATTCTTATTAGAAATTAAGTGTCTAAAAAGTTCTTCTAGATATCACTGTTTTACAGGATTTATGGAATACTGGAAAATAGTCCTTTATTTTTGTTTTACATTGCAAAAGAAAATCTACCTTTTCAGAAAAAAAAAAGATTGAAAATCAGGTCATGGTACAAATTATATCTCCTGTTTCCAAATCGCTGTGGAATCATTTTTTGCCTTTTGATTTTTAGGTTCTTAAAGGTGCCACTTTGGATGTTGTGAAGTCAACTTCATTGATTAAAAAAGTATTTTATAGAACCATGCTCCTTATCAGTAATTTCTCTTTTTTCTTTTTTAAATTACACCTCCCAGTATACTAATACAACTTATCACAGCCAGCTATAAATTTGCTTCAGTTATTGTAGAAACCTGACAAATTGCCTGGAATCTACATGACACATTTGGGGTATCTTCTATCAAGTATCAACTTCATACACCCAAGTTAATTACATCATATCTTCTAGAGTTATCACCTCAAAGCAACTCACCTCAGCTGGCTTTAGTAACAACTTGGGACTCACACAGCAACAACTAATGAAATAGTTTAGTTTTTAGAGTAGCTACAGGGATCTGAATTGAATGTCCTGTGCTATTAGTTTTTGATATGACATGTGGAACATCTGTAGCTCTGCACAGAAGGAATTTGCTGAACTTTCTCACAGATGATTTAAAACAGCTACAATAGATTAGAAAGTTGGCTCCGCAAACATGCAATCACAGCTTGTAACCTCATTATTACAAACTTAATCAACCTATTCCTAGACTTCCAGTCACTTTTACTAATCTGTTCACATGGGATTAGTTGTTTTACTCTTCATTTGCATCGCAGCAGACTCAGAATTGTGCCTAATATTGCATGAACTTCAGGCAGTAGTAATTCCACTGAGGTTTAGTTAGACAGATATTCAAAATACCACTGACACGAAAAAATAAATCTGCATCCCAGCTTGTAAATCTTATTTTTCCTATCTTCCTGGGCTCTCAGTACTGGTATTTCAGTGCTTGCTGGTGTCAGTGCTTATTCTCTACTCTGTCTTCTAGTGTAAATCTGACCATTTTCTACAAGTAGTGGAAATGTGTTATTTGCTAACACCCTTATTGATTGCCTCAAGCAACAGTCCTAACCTTGGCTGAGTCAATGATCTTCCATTGTCCCAGCCAATGGTTTATAGAGGGAACCACACAATCATAGAACATCTGGCATCATTTTACAGAAGCCACCTTGGATTTCCCCAAACTTTCACAGTCCAACATGTATTTCTTGTTAGTGCCACAAAAGAATGCCCCAATTTCTGTTTGTATAGATTCTGCTGGACTTAAAGCAAAAGAGCAAATTGACCACAAAAAAATTCAGACAGATAATTAGGCTTGCCTCCGATTCACAAAATGCACACACCTCAGTTTCCCACTTCTGAATGTGCTTTTGCCTTGCAATTCAGCACTACAAAGCCCTATTACTTGAAAGAAGCCCCTTAACAAGACAGTACTGCACAGAAATTCTAGATGCATCCTGTAAACTAGTAAAAAATACGGTCCTACAAACTTTATATTCACTGGGGACAACAAACACTAGAGGGGTCTTGCCACGCCACTGTAACAGCTTGAGGGAATGATGCCATACCCGACAGGGTATGGCAAGGAAAGCAACAGTACTGCTGAGAGACAACCTCCTTTCGTGGCATTTCCTGCACGGAGAATGGGGCAGCAGAAATTGCAGCAATGAAAACATCTTCAAATCCTTTAAGATTTAAATAGTATGTTTCTTTCTGATCCCAACTTAAATACATTATAGCAGAACTTTTAGTTTTGATAGTTCATAAATTAAGCCAAATCTGGTCAGAGAGGTCCTGTAGCCATGCCAGCCACACCAGCTTCATCAGCTGGTGTAAGTCAATGAACGCAGAGAAAGGGGCACCTGGAGGACGGAATGACAAAGACGAATTGAATTCTGACATTATTAGCTCCAGTAATGCTTTTAGTCCAAATACTCCTACTCATCTTTTAAAAAGTATTAACAAGTAGTGTGCACATATCTCAGGACAGAGAGAAAACGTGAGGCAGAATGAAAGATACTAATTCTATTATAAAGTCACTGCATATACAGACTTACAACTAACTGTTCTTTCATATGAAAAAATATGGTTTGGGTGTTTTTTCTAGTTAATTTTTCATCACTTTCTCTTCCAACCAGCCTGGAATTTTTCATGTAAAGAGTAAGCACTTGAGGAAATATATCTTTATGTCATATGCTAATGATATACATCTTACAAATTCCACCACATCACAGTATCACAAGGTTGGAAAGGACCTCTGAGATCATCGAGTCCAACCTATAACCCAACATTAACACCAACACTAACAACAACCATCATCTAAACCATGGCACTCAGTGCCTCATCCAGTCTCCCCTTAAACACCTCCAGAGTCGGCGACTCCACCACCTCCCTGGGCAGTGAATTCCAATGGCCAATCACCCTTTCAGTGAAGAACTTCTTCCTCACATCAAGCCTAAACCTTCCCTGACGAAGCTTGAGTCCATGCCCTCTAGTTCTGCCACTGGTCACCTGAGAGAATCATGGTTTTTCAAAATTGCCATATCCACACAGGCATGCACACACATGACAAATAAATGTAATGATTTCACTTCATCGAAGTTATACAAAGGCTCCTTATACAGGATAATTCAGAATCAGTATGAACACATCAGACACTGAGTTCAAGCCCCAGCTATACCTGGCAAAGCCAGTTCTGTAATACACAACAGTTACAGTAAACATGGGGTAAAGGATGAATTTTAATGATCACTGGTCTGCACTGCAGTTAGCATCTTGCTGTGCCAGGTTCCATAGTTACTAAATTGGTCTCCATAACTAATGACACGGTATGGTGCATTATCTTAACATTATCTTCTCCACATTGGTTAAGAGGCACAGTTCAAAATGTATGCCCAGAAAACTCTTCCATTATGGATTATCAACACAATCTGCTCCCTACCTGTAACCAGTCAAGAGAACACATATTCACAAAAAGACAAGCAGGTTTGTGTATGTAATGTGGCTTACTAAAATCTAAGGCCTAGGATGTAGGCCATACATGGTTATTTATTTTCTGTGAAGCACTCTTATCTCAGCTAACATGGTCACGTACCCTTGTGAAGCTGTAGAGTGTTTCCAACAGTAATTTTAAGCACTGTATATAATGCAATTCATTCACCACACATAGGTATGATACCCAACGTTGTGAAGTTTTAGAAACAGGGATTTATTTATAATACTGGTGATGGCAGGGAGGAGTTGTTTTCCTCTGTTTCCCATAAACAGGAGACAAAAGTAGGTTCAAACATTGACTGCCTACTTACCAACCTATTTATAGAAAACAGATAAGGTTTACTAGACACTAGCACAGAGAATAAAATTCAGCTATAAAAAATTCATGACACTAACCTCGACAAGGAAAATAAATTAAATTAAATCCAGGAAGGATCTTAAACTTATGACATAGCTCAGTTTTGATTTTAAGTGCCATACAGTGCAACAAGTGCTTATTGGCAGATCTCTTTGCTAGTTTCTTAAATGGCATCAAGTGCCTTTCCACAATGAAAAGAAATTAAACAGCAAGAAGTACAGAGTAGTTGTATCAACAGTTTATGAGAAAACAGCACTGGAAAGTAATATGAAAACGAATCTTAAAGAAGTACTTTCAGTTCTTTAGCTGTTTATCAGGAAGCAACAAAATTTTGAATTAAATTCTCTAACAGAATATTTCTGACTCACGCCTGCACAACAAAAAACCTCTAAAAAGCAAGCTTAATGCCCATCTAATTTAGTACAATTTTTTCATACTCTTATACAAACAACAGTAATCAAACAAAATGGTTGAATCATTGGTTCACTTTAATTTTAAAAAAATCTTCATGTAAATGATGATATAAAGCTAAATGTTTCGCAGTTAGAAATTTATGGTGGCACATCATTTTATTGGCACAGTAAAAGGCTACAGTCATGTTAACATCTCCGTGTATAAAATCCTGATCAGCTTTTTAATGTCCATCCTCCTTTAGCACCTTCTATCGAGAACCATGAAAATCAGTTTTTTGCTAGCTTTTGCTAGTTTTTGGTCCAGTCCCCTTAGCTCAAAAGCTTTGATTTACTTTCCTTGTCCCCCACATTTGAGGCCAGCCATAAAAAGTCCAGGAACAGTTAGACTGTAGCACCTGAAGGGTTATGGAAGACTATTTATTTACTCACATCAATATTCACTTCTGTGCTTTCACAGAATTTGTGTGCCACTACTAACAGGGGCAAAATAACAAGTGTCTCAAGTGTCTGCAGCACAGCAAAGTAACAATAAGAGTTCATAGTGTTCAAGTGACTTGAAATTGCATTCTTCAAATCCAGAGCTGATGGTTTTTTCCTTGGCTGTTATTTAGGAAGGGGAAGGGTGAGCATGCTGTCAGCCTCACAGACAGCATTACACCCCCAAGGTCTACTGCAGGTAGCACGACTCCTCACCACAAGTCAATTTATATTCTTGCTCCCTCCAGCTTCAAGGAGTCATTCTGCTAGACCTCCTTTATCTCTGGCAAAGCACACTGTCTTTCAGCTTTGCCAGCCCAGCTTTATAAACTAAAGAGATTTCATCCGATCTGCAGTAACAAGATGTACACCATAGGTTTTGACCCCAGAGCTCCAGGAAAACTTTTATAGCTATTGGGAAATACCTCAACTCCCTACCAATTCCAACAGTAACTGAGCTGTTAGAGCTGATAAGCTGTAGAGGAAACGAGACTGGGATAGCAATGATTGTGAAAAACAATATTAGAACAGACCCATACTAGAGGTAGTAATGTGATAATCCACTGTGAAGAAGACACTGCACTACAATTCCTGTATGATCAACTAAAAAGGTCAGAAAATGTAATGCTAAAATAAAACTATACAGCAATTTTCAGTTGCTATTAGTAAAATTATTGCTTTAGGAAAGTACCTAAGAATAAAACAATGAATGAAATAAAAAATCATGGCTTTGCAAAGTTGGAATCACTCTGTTTCATCTGACCTGGGGTGAACCGACGGAGGACACATTTTATGCTCCAAGTCTGAAGTATCAGCAGGCTGGAAAGCACCATATGGGTTTTGGCATTCCTTAGTTTTTAAAAAAAAATAATAAAAGTATGAATCTTTAAAAGACAGAGGGACTTTTTTCTTATCGAGAAAAAGTAGGTCCATAGAACCAAAAATGTTTAAAAATAACAACAGTTGTTACATGCCATAGTTACTCTAAATCAATGTCTCTAAAGCCCTCATTTTTTTTCTGCTATATTTTTCTTTTTAATTTTTGCAAGTCTTACAGTATTTGCAACAGGAAATGGCAAAGTTTAAATATCTGATGTATAAATAATCTTGTCAATAAAATATAATCTAAAGACATTTGTCTTTAGAGTTCCATTTCTATTGAGCTTTAAAACACTAAATATCCAAATACGATGCAGACAGATACTAAGGGGTGAAAACATTAAGAACATAATCAAAAATGACATTTAAAATGGAAATATAATAAAAAGAAGTAAAAATTTATCTCTGTGAATTAAATTCTATTCTCTGACTAGAGAGAATATTCAAATGCATAATTTCTTCTTTTTCTTTTTTTTTTTTTCCAAGAAGAGTCCAGAGCTACTAACACACACTATTTTGTTTCAGCACATCTCTTTAAACAGTGGAATGTAGTGTAATGCATTACATTAGATGCTATTATATGTTATACTCAATTAGAGTACAGAATAGAAAAGGCATTTTGCTTCATTATTTATTTATGGAGAAAGAAAATTAAATTTAGAAGAAAATCACGATCAAACATGCTGAACATCACAAATATATGTAAAAAGAGTGCTAATAGAAGAAAAACCTTCATTCTAAAAGCAGTAACATTATTCATTATGAAAATGGTAAACTCTGGTATAATTTGCATGCTTATGTTTTAGTATTCTGTAGTAAATGACACTTCTTCAGACATAAATTGCCTTTTAAAAATAAAACAGGAGAATTTTAAATTCAAATATTTTACATCTCAGTGCAAAAGCTCATCCTTCATCAGACTTGGTACTGGCATCAGAATTTATAATTATGCAACAGAGTTGTTTATTTCTGCAGCTTAAGAAGCTTGATATCTCTTGGAGTTGTTTAGCACTTCACAGCACTGATGTCAGGGTGCTTAACTTCTTCATAAAGGGAGATAAAGCACGAGGTACATTTGACTGATCTTAAGTAGCAATATGAAACAATTTATAATGGCACGTGAAAATGCAGACCAACTCATTCACTCCTGTTCATTAAAGATAATTATATTATTGGCATCCTAATGTATTTCCAACAGTTATTATTCTTTACTGCTAGCTTTCCTTACCTTGAGATAGCACATCAGCCCAATAAAATGAATACCAGAGAAATCACCATTATTAATTTTTCTTACGAACACCTTGCTAATCTAGTGGAAGTATGTTATAAAATAGTTTTGTGAATGAAGGACGGTATATGCTGCCTAGGAAAGCTAAAAAGCTAAAAAATGAGACAAAAAAAGAGTGGGGGAAAAAACTGTCTTTTTTTTCTTCTTACATTGACATTAAACAAGTTTTTGGAGCCAGTTATTAAAATAGCAATTTAACAAGGAACTGTCTCATTTGTGGAATTCAAACTAATAAAGCCTATTTCTAATATAAAACACTAGCCCTAATATGTCTCAAAAATTAATAACGTAAGTTGATATATTCCTTTTTTTTTTTTCTCCTGTTATCCTTTTATATAAAAAAAAAAGAAAGGAAAAAAAGGGACTAGAGATAAGACAACCACTAGGTCTTTTAAATAACTTATTCATAGTTGCCTAAATTGATCACTTTGGTCACAGACATATCTCTAGTTTGGAAGTGACACAAAGAATAATTGGATTTTTTTCCTCATAATGGCTGCACAGTCAACCTTTATTTAGTGATAAATATCAGAAAGACTTGAAATTAAGGAAAACGTTTAAACTAATCCAGGGTTTGAGCCACTATTATTATTTCATATAATGTGTGGAACTTCAGATAAAATTGTCATGAAGCTGTAGGAGATAAAGACGGGAAATATTATTTGGTAGAAGTAGTCTAACTATCTCACTTTACTTTCTTGACTCCTACCTCCTCACCCAAATAAAGCAAGGATGATTAGATATAGAATTATAGGCAACAAGCTACTGAAATTACAAACCATCAAGTCCTTTAATCCATGGAAGTTATCATCAACATATGTACTTCAAATACTTCAGGTATTTTTAGGAACTCCTTAACAAGTACACTTTAGGTATACCTCAGGTATCTTAAAAATTCCTTTAATGAGCTAAGAACATATACAATGTGAAAACTAATGAGACAGCAAAGTTACAAGCTGTATTCATTGTCACCATGAAGAAAGAAGCAATTTCTGGGGCTAAAATACATCTTTTATGACATTAATTCCAGTTTCCAGCTACATCCTATACAGCAGAAGACTGATTTGGCCTGAAACTATCTTTGTTTTAAAAGATTATTCTGCTTTCATACCCATGTGACACATATTGGACAAATGAAATTCCTATGAGGTAGAATTCATTCTTTGGCATACAAAGGAATAAGATTGAAATACTAAACTAGCGGTTTTGAATAAGCTTCCTTTTCCTGGCAATACACTGTCAAGATTTGTTAGCTTAAAACACTATTCACTAGTTTGGAGCTTTCAAATCATAGAAGTATAGAGTGATACATGATTCAGTAGCAGCTATCCCAGCCAGCAGGGTGTATGAAGAGACACTCTGAGAGCTTTCTACAGGATAAGGCCCATCCTCTCTACCCAGTACCTTCAAACAAATAACAATTTATATACTCCACAAAATTAATGTATTTTTTAGCAATTTTGTTATCGACTTTATATCACATCATTAAAAATGGGAAATATGTTTTCAGTTCAGTGGAACCTATCAAGTAGGTGGTGTCTGTAAACTGTATGTGCTTTCATTAAGTCTGGAATAGTATGGCCCAAGAAACAGTAAAAAACTTCAGAATAATGATATAATTAGACCGTTACTCTGCCAATAGCTCACTAACTATTTCAAACAGCAAGATTCAGCCTAATCACTATCAAATGCAAATGGAGGAAGGGGGCTCAAGATTACAAGACACTTCCCAAATCACAAACAATCTTTCTCCACAAAGCCATCAGTGATAAATCAGTCATGCAGTATGATTGCACTCAAGTTGGTCCAAACCCTGTAATTTGGAATTTCTTTACTGTTTTGTATTCATATTTTTAACATGACATTAGAACAACGAAGGTTAGCTTGGGCATCCATGACCATTTTTTACTGTCACATATTTTCACTTAACGCTCTTACACAGTGAAATGCCCAGAACGCATCCTCTAAAACATCATCTCGACAGATCTCTAAGGTTCAATTGTCAAGGTTGTGGTCATTTTTTCGGCTTTTTCAAAAATGCAGTCTGAAGCACTTTTCCTCTGCGACCTGCAAATTTCAAGTAAAGCTCTTCAGATGATTACCATTTGTAACAACAGATTTCCCAAAGTGAAGGAAGTTTGATGCAAAGAGGGAAATTTTTCTTCAAATGCAAATGTTCTTCATCTTCTTCCTCAGAATTGCAGATGCTGAAGCAAAATAGAATAAACTATCATCGACCTCAGCAACAACAACTTATACTCCTAAACCACTTTATATGTCTAGCCAGGAGGGAGCTGTCTGACTGTATGAATTTTTGCACATCTTTCAGATAATTTACAGATCCGGTGTAAAATCAAAAGCTCAAGGACATCATAAGTATTTTTGGTACCTTCTAAAGACCTATGGGTCTATAAAGCAATGAATCAATTACACTGATCTACAAAAGTATTCACCTAATCTCCAACAGATACAATCTTCATTTCACTGAAGAGCTTCAGAGCAACTTAAGAGGGCAGATCAAGCAGCATTTTCATCACATGAAATATGCATGTCTCTGCAACAAGAGGAAAGCCACATGCTGACCTTTCCTAAGACATACCAAAGAATTTGTAACCACTACTGTCAAATAAAGGAAAACAGAGTGAGGGGAATATATTTCTTGTGATGCACCGTAATTATCAGACAGTTAATATGTACGTACAGGTCTCCACTGGTTAATGGTGTTAGATCTTCACTTTGTTCAACTTTCAACATTCCAGAAACTCATTTATTTTTAACAATCACTGATATAGCCTTCTTAAAAATTACTAATGAATCCTTTATGAACAATAAGGCACATCTTGAAAAACAGGATCAGAATCTCATACGGCTTAATTAGCTAACCTACATTAACTTTCATTTTAAGAGGGTGATTTGCATTATCAGAAAATTTGGATAGTTAGTTAAAAATACAGCACGATAATAAAGATCCCTTTTAGATACAGGTATGTTGGTACAAAAAAAAACCTTGCCCACAGGAGCCAAACTCAGTACAAAATGTTAACAAAGAGAATTTAAATGCCCATGGTGAATATGTTCTTTAGTTTTAGAACCTCAGCGTCTATTCCCCTCATATTTTTGAATCATTTAATTTATTTAGAAATTTACACAGGAAAATTGCAATGTTAATATAGCAAGTAATACATAATTAAAAAGGAAATAAAACTCTATTTTCTTTTGCAGTGCCTTTAAAAATTACCTTTAATCATACTGGGTTAAACATTTCAGAAAAAATATTCTTTTAAACTGCCCCATTAAAACCACTGAAAAAAAATCCCATTTGTTTAGATTATTGTTGACTCTGCTGCTTGTAGCATTCCCTTAAAACATGGAAATTGGTATTATTTCCATCAATTTTACTGCCCACGTTTTAGCAGTTTTGCAGGAATTTCCCTAACTCTACACTGTCTGTAACCTGGAGCAGAATCCATCAGTGTTGCAGAAAAAAGGAAATTGTTAATTTTAAACAGAATTTTATCAGATGAGAAAAGTGGGAAAGTATCTTTTGAATAACACCCCAATCACCATCAGTAGGGTAATGCAATGACAGTCTACATTCATTCTGTAGTTGTAGTATAATGAACAATGCACTCAAAAGAGCCCGCAAAGGGCTCTTGAAGCCAAGGTTATTATAAGAAATAGCAGCATGTAGTTGTGGGAATGTAAGGTGAAACAAGTTAATAACTTCCTATTAGCTACTGGTAAAGCTGCTACCTCCATATGTGGAAATAAATGACACGAGAAAAAAAAAATTAACCAACCAATAATTTATGTCAGGTAGCAACAGAGTACAGATGGTGATCCTAAGCTGCACACATCATGGCAATAGCAAAAATCATCTACTTCCATTTGAAAAATGTTCATTTAAATGGCTTCTTTAGTGAAAAACATAGGTAGAAACCACCTGAAAGCTTTAAAGGAAGGTTATGGTAAGTACTCACACACATTAGTGGACAAAGAAATCTACAAGGTGCTAAGCCTCTCTGTTCCAAAGCCAGATCATAAAACATGGGAGAACACTTAGAAGTTCTGGACTCAAATCCCTCCTCTTCCTGAGGGAGTTTTGACCCATGTGTTTCTACTCCTCCTCATGATTCAACCGCAAAGCTACAGGGAATTTTTCAGAAAGTGTCAAATGCTTCACCGATTTTCTGGCCATTTTAAACAGAAGAGTGAATAAAACATCCTCAGAATATTACCTTAGGTTCAAAAGCTCTCCTTGGATGTAGGGCTTTGTGTTCTCTACGCCAGAAAGACTGAAAGGAAGATTTCCCAGATACAGTCCCGTTACTGACTCACCAGATAAAGCAAAAGCCTACGACACATTTTTTTTCAAAATTTTCTGTCAGGTCAGTTATGGCTTCCTTTACAAGCAGAAGACTACTGGGTACAAGTGGAGAAATATTATGAGACTACCAAAACACTGCAAAGAAACTGATAGAATTACTTCTGTCAAGTTGAAAGAGTAAGAGAGAGTCGATGAAACGTGAAATTGCTCCTTAGAATTTTTTCAGTGGCTCTTTGAAAGAACACTTTTAGCATCTTTCTTAACATCTGGTTCCACAGGTGAGGAAGTCAGGGCAATGCCTATTCTGCAAATCCTGAAGGAGGTGAAAAAAGGAGCCCAATGCAGAGCAATTCATGTCAAAATTAACTGGCTTTGAGCATGCCTAGAGGCATTAATTTGGGCACCATAAATTAGAAAAGATTTTGTGAATAGTGGAAGTGCCTGGAAGTTATATTTACATTTTTTAAAACTGCTCAGGTACCTACCTCTCCCTAGTCACTGTCTTACGTAGATTTCTTCCCATACATTTTTTAGAACTCTGATATCATAAATAACATTATTTAGTTCTATGGGTGGTTTGCAAATTTTGTAGAAAAGTCATAGTACTCTCTCTCCTAAATTCTGCAGGAGTTTAAAGAAAACAAAACACCTAAATGTAAGAGATGTTAAATATCCTTTAAACCCTGAAAAATATTATCCATAGAGCTGCAATAGAGTATGCAATGTTTTTACTAAATTATTTATCGAAAACTGTGCAAATACCTACAGGCTTCACAGTTCAAAACCTGAAAAGTTTGTAATTCATCTTGTATCCATTGTCATGTAGGCCAATTTAGTAGAGATTCATTACTTTAACACTACGTTGAGAAAATCACTTTCCTTAGAAGCAGCGTGGAACGAATACATCACAGTACATCTATTCAACTAACACAAATTTTTAATGAGCAATTACTTTACATAAATAAGTAATGAAATAGCAGCATACTGGTTATGTATCAAATTTTAAGCTGATTAAATACAGTATCATATAGACCTTAGCATGGGTTACGAAACACAAAAGCTGAGAAAATACCTAGTAAATCTTTAACAAGGAGTGGACTAGGGAAAGCAAGCTGAAAAGAAAATGGGCCATGCAGATAACAGCAGATGGAGCTAATACAGGAGGTAATTTCCATCCTCTTACCATAAGACTCTCAGTGTGGTAGCTACACCGCTAGCAGCCACTGAACAGGGCGGTTTACAGCTAACCCAGTCACAGAATACAGACACCTCCCCTGCTGCAAATTCTTTAGGTGATGTGTCCTTTCTTAATCTTGTATGCCTGTTTCATGTCAGCACAGCTGGGTCCTAATCTCTGATAAGGAGTTCTATGTGTGACCTGTTATGGTACAGCAACAACAAAAATTGTCCTCAAACAGACTGAAAGAATTATAAATCACCATTTACAACTGAGAGCAGCAGCAGAGATCTTGTATTTTGCTTTCCAGGTGCATAGAAAAAGTCAAGAAGTCAATCCTTAAATTCAATAACTTATGTGCTAGGCATAGAAAGGGCTTCCATTTGATAAGTAGTATTACATGGTATTATCGTTATCAGCATTGAGACAAATGGTCTGTTACCATGATATTAAGAATTAAGAACACTAGAAATCGGTGGGAAAGGTAAGGTTAAGAAAGAACATATTTCTCATTTAAACAACAACAGGTATTTTCATTCTTCGTAACATTCATGAGATGAAGTACACAGAATAAACAACTGGCTGGTTAAGGATCTCTGAGAAATCTGCATTAAGAACAAGGCACAGAACCTTTGCCTTCTACCTCTACAAATGGCTGGAACACCCTCTGAAAATAACCAAATTGAACATTTTTATCTATGTCTGAAAATTATCCCTGAGTCAATGGCTTACACAAAGTCTTCTTCCAGGGCTTTCATATCACTAAAAGAAAAATAAAAAAAAGATATCTGCTAAAAATTAAGTGTTCTATATCCTTTTCCAGAAAACAGCCTAGATTGCTACTGCCTAAGTAGATTTGTACTCTATCCTCCAGCCACTCTAACAACTGCTTTTGTCAAGATTTACATATCTAATCATGTGAATTTGATTTCTTCTTAACTTGTCCTAATGCCAGGGAATAGTGTCTACATATTAATCTAGCACTAAGACAACTGTATTAAAAGCGAATCACCTATAGTGTGGAAGTTTTCTGTGATGTTACTGGGAGCATCTGCCAGGAAAGCTGCTCTAGATTTTCCACTCCAAGCCAAGTTTTATACACCAAGCTTTTTGAACCTTTAAGCTGACATCTACTGAATGAGTTCTCAAGTTCCAAAAGAAATTTTCAAAGACATTCAGAAAACACTGTGCTTGTAAAAGAGTTGTTCCCAGCATTCAAAAAACTTTTAGCATCGAATAACTCATTCCATCCCAAACTTATTCCATCCCACTTCTGAATTAATTGCCAAATAGCTCTCCCTCTTATCTTATTCAGGCTTTTGATACCTTTAGACAGGAAACCCTTGCTCTGTGTTCTCTAAGATAAAAAAGCGCACCTTCCTCAACTATCTACTGGTAACAGGAGGCTTTAAAAAACTACTCAAAAATTAATAGTCAGAAATGATAGCCTGATTTTAACTTCCATCACTGATTTCTGTATTTTCCTGGACACATACAAACTAGGAAGCTAAAATTGATATGAATAATCTTATTTTATTCCCTGTTTACTCTTCTGTTTCTATGGGGTCTTGTCTCTTGGAAACAGTGACAGAGAAATTAAACCTCTGGTAGCATTTCCTCTCAATCACACCATACAACACTGTATGCATTATGAGGATTCAAAGATGCAGGTTATTCTTAAAGAACTTACTTGCTAAACCGTGCTGGGGAAATCACTTATTGAGCTTCTCCATATTGCTATACTCACTTAAAAAAACAATCAACTATTTAATATTGTCTAGAGACCCACAAAGAAAAACGGAGCTAATTTCTTTCACAGCTCTACATAAGTTGGTGAGTTTACTAGGATTTAGTGTAATCCATTTCTGCTACAAGGATTTTTTTTGCAGAAGCATTGTCTCCTTTCAGTGCTTGAAGAACTTGATGCTGCCAATAGCATTTGCAGAGCAAAGAGAAATTGCCTGAAATACCTAGAATTTTGCTTTAATTATCTTTGTATTGTAAACAGATTGATAACAAGAAAATAAAGAAATGAAATGCAAAGGAAAAATATACAATAGGAATCATAAACCCCCAAATTCGATTCCATTCTGTCTCCTTAAAAAGTAGCATCATATTCTTATGATTATTGTATTTTCCTTTTTTCTGGACTAATGATGCTTTAGCACACCATTCTTAAAGATATCATCGCTAGGATGTGGGTAATGACAATATTGCCACAATTCAAATTTCTGTTACCCAATGAAACGTCAGCTGTACCTTTTTAAATATTTCCCTCATGTGCTCTCAGTTTTTCCACCAGCATTCTGAAATGCATATTGTATGATTTAAGTATTTTCCAAAGGATAATCACAATAATCTCTTTGGCTGCAGGTGCTACTTGAAACCAGACATAGACTTGCTGCTATAGCATGTCTAGTCTCTGTTCAGGCCTAGGTACCATAACCATACCTTTCAAGCTGACAGCAGTTAAAGACTACACAATAACAATGTTCCACTGGTAAAAATGGTTATTAGTTGTGAACCTACTTTATAACAGCTTGTGATTGGTGTCTTGACATTTCCCAAATCACTACTCTCCATAAGCCCCAAATGACTGTATTGGGTTTGCGTGGTGAGGTTTTGGTAGCAGGGAACTACAGGAGCGGCTTCTGTGAGAAGCTGCTAGAAGCTTTTCCCCAATGTCCAATAGAGCCAGTGCCAGCCAGCTCCAAGACAGACTCACTGCTGCCCAAGGTCAATCCCATCTGTAGCACCTCTGTGACAAAGCATTCAAGAAAGGGGGAAAAAAATGGCTCTGCACAGCAGCCAGGAGAAAGGATTGACAGTATGTGACAAAAACAACTCTGCAGACACCAAGCCAAGTGAAGAAGGAGGGAGAGCAGGTGGCATCAAGCATGAGAGCAGAGCTTCCCCTACAGCCTGTGGTGGAGACCAGGGTGAGGTAGGTTGTCCCCCTGCAGCCCAGGGAGGTCCACAGTGGAACAGAATATCCACCTGCAGCCCATAGAGGACCCCATGCCAGAGCAGGTGGATACCCAAAGGAGGCTGTGACCCTCTGGGAAGCCCGTGCTGGAGCAGGTTCCTGGTAGGATCTTTGAACCCAGAAGAGGTACCTGCACTGGAGCAGTTTGAAAAGAAGCACAGCCTGTGGGAAGGACTTATTTCGAGAAGCCCATGGAGGACTGCTGCTCATAGGAGGGACCCCATGCTGGAGCATGAGAAAAGTGTAAGGAGTCCTCCTCCTGAGGAGGGAAGAGAGGCAGAGACTCTTTCAGTCAGTGACAAACTGACTGAAACCCGCATTTCCCACTCCCCTACCCTGTTAAAGCAGGAGGAAACAGAGAAATCAAGAATAAAGTTAGTCTCAGGAAGAAGGCTAGGGTGGGGGAAAGGTGCTTTGAAAACTCGGTTTTATTTCTCATTATCCTACTCTGGTTTGATTGGTAACAAATTATACTACTTTTCCCCTAGGCTGAGTCTGTTTTGCCCTTGATGGTAACTGGTGAATGATCTCCCCGTCCTTATCTCGACTCACAAGACTTTCATTATATTTTCTCTCCTCTGTCTAGTTGAGGAGGGGAGCAACAGAGCGGCTTTGATCAATCCACCACACTTATTCACAAAAATCAATGGCTACTGGCAGAGCAATACCTTACAAAAGGGACAGGCAACAGGCAGTGTAATGTTATCTTTTTAACCTGTGTGGCAGTACAGATCATAGAATCATAGACTCATAAGGTTGGAAGAGACCTTTGAGATCATCGAGTCCAATCATCCCTACTAAATCATATCCCTAAGAAACTCATCAACCCGTCTTTTAAACACCTCCACCACCTCCCTGGGCAATCTGTTCCAATCTCTGACCACTCTCTCAGTGAAGAAATTCTTCCTAATGTGCAGTCTAAATCTGCCCTGGCACAACTTGCAGCCATTCCCTCTCGTCCTGTCGCTTCACTTGCGAGAAGAGAGCAGCACCCACCCCGTCACAATCTCCTTTCAGGTAGTTGTAAACAGTGATGAGGTCTCCCCTCAGCCTCCTCTTCTCCAAGCTAAACAAACCCAATTCCCTCAGTCTCTCCTCGTAGGGCTTATTCTCCAGCCCCCTCACCAGCCTCGTTGCCCTTCTTTGCACACGCTCCAGCACCTCAATGTCTTTCTTGTACTAAGAGATATTATTGTATTTTTAGGCATACATAGCTCTTAATATATATAAACGTATCTGGAACCATAAAAGTAAATAAAAAAACAGTTGAATCAATGAGATAACAGATTCAGTGCATGTACAGAGTCACAGAATCATAAAACCGCTTGGTTGGAAAAAGATCTTTGAGATCACTGAGTCCAACGATACTTCTCCACTACTAAGCAATAACCCTGACAAACTCACCTACCCGTCTATGCCGTCGAGGGACAGTGACTCAACTACCTCTCTGGGCTGCCTGTTCTGGTGCCTGACCAACCCTTCATCGAAGAAATGTATACCACAGAGGAATAACAAGGAAAATAAGGTTGAGGCTAGAGAAAATAAGGGCTACTCAAATATATGAACACAGCACTGCTGCATTACGTACTCTAATTGTCCACAGGAAAATAACACAAATGGCTTTCAGATACATATGAAATGCTTACATGTCAAAAAATTAGTTATCTGTACTTGTTTGTGTAATCATACCCCAACATGAAAACTAACATCCATCAAGAAAAGTAATGACTACTTCTGAGATCATTTCTGGTAATGGCTAAGCCCCTGTCCTACACGTTCTTTTAGATCCTACATTTGCAGTAAACTAATTGAACTGTTTCATTTGTTAGCAATATAGACTAGAAGAGGTTAGAATAGTTAGAGATTAGAAAAGGTTAAAAAAAGGAGATTCAGCATATTGCAGAACAGCAGTTAGACATGAAATTAGAGATTTTATAAATAATTGAAGAAAAATTGGTAAGATGAAGGATAGCATTAAGTAAACTAAAAGACTGACTGACAGTAGCAACTTGAAATTGAGTAGTAAAGTACAATTTACGTGGACTTGGATTTTCTAGGATTTTGCATCCAACTTCTGCAGTTTTCCTATAAAGTTAGATGCCTAATCCCCTTATCACTGATCATATATGGGAAAAAAATTTCAAAACTTGAATAGAAACTTTAACTTGAACTAAGGATCTAGACAGTTCTTGCTACTTCTCACATTTCCAAAGCATCTTTTAGCACAGTTCAAGCTGGTAGCAGCATTTTGAAAAATAGGATGAAAGATTTGTGCTTCAAAATTCAATCATTGACACAGAAGGGAGGGAGTTTGTGTTGTGAAGTTCTTAGTCTTGGAGCTGTGCAGAAAGAGTAACTAAGAGCAGTAAAGGATACTCTAAATAGCGCTGACACAGAGAAGAAACCCAAGCCAGGCAACTTGGGGTCAGAACTACATTCATGAATTAATTGGGTCTGGGAAGTAAATAAAGAAACAGAGAAGCTGTAGAAGCACTTTTTGTCTGATGGTTTCTCCAGCTTTTCTCTTTCATTTACTTTTTATTTTCCACAAGACACAAGATTTCTTTGGATTTAATCACCTATGAAAATATAACATTGTAGGCTTTTAACATCCTCAAGCTCAAAATGTTCTTTCTCAGAAAAAGAGTTTATAAATCTAATAGGTGTTACATTGATGTCAAAAGAGACCAAGTAGTTCAACAACAACCTGGAATTCTATCAAGGCAGTAAATTAACAGGCTTGCATATGAAAGCACTTGGATAAATTCTGAACCTAATCCCCAGGTCCTCTGTGTAACCGGCTGCTCCTCCTTTTGACACTGTTTATAAGCTAATGCCATAAACACTTCAGTTGTCTGCAAAACTATCAGAGTATCTGCACCAACACAGCTACATGTAATTCAGATAATCGTCTCATTGGAGCTCCTCACACATTTGTCAGTCACAGCAATGTTTACAGTACCATGAAGCTTTGCACTTCCTAACACAAGCAAAACTAGAAATGCATCAGAAATCCACCTCTTTCCAACAAATTTGTAATACTGAAATCAAGGAAACATTATTTTAATATTTCAAATGCATTACATTTGTGCGGAAGAAGCTGTTGCTGAAAATTAAATAAGTAAAATAATTTTATATGAGCCAATAGTTATTTAACACTCCCAGGTTTAGTTTAGATAGTCCACCTCAAATTCAAACTCAAAGAACATCAAACCACAGCAGCCATTCAGTCATTGGAGCCCGGAAAGTGTGTTCTCCAGCCTTTGCTTTGGCATAGGCTGGAAATGGGATGAAGGGAGGTACAAATCAGACGGCATGAAAACACAGCATCAGGGAACATTTGCGAAACCTACAGGGCTCAAACTGAAAAAAAAAAAAATAATTGAGGTTGCGCTAGTCGCAGTATTTAAGAAAACCCTGTATCAGTCTTTCTGTTTTCCTTCATAGTTTCTCTAAATGGAAGACAGAAGGATGGAAGAGTATTTTGCCTCATGAAATTGTGAAAAAGTGTTGCAGGACCAGCAGGGGGAATGCCTTGTCCCAGAAGCACTGCTGTAAATTTGAAAAGCACTTTTGCTTTGTAACCTTTTAATTTAAAAACACACAAAATATAGGAACAGACCATTTGTAATCTTAAGGATTTCAAGGCTGTAAGAAATAAGGGGGAAAAATTAGGTATCTTAAGAATTAATCTTCCTATATTATATGATTTGAGACAATTAGATACTTATCCTAAATTTCATTAATGGTCAACTGCTTCTAAAATATTAAATGTATAAGCTACACAATGCTTGAGAAATTCTGACCCTTGATGTTGTTACTAGTGATCTATGACCTCCCCCAGCACTTTCTTCCCTAACCAGAGTATTGCTAATTATCTTGCCTTCCTAAAGCCCTTCATAGCGTACATTTTACCCCACACACAGTCTTAAGCTTCCTGATGGTTGAAATAAACTCTTACCTGATTCATGTATGGCTTCATAATGTGATCTGATCTACTTTGATTGGAGTAGTAAATCCATTAAAGTTAGTTGTAAGTAGGCAAAGCTATAATATTACTAGTAAGAAAGCACTTAAATGGAATTTTTGTGCTTATTTAAAGAAAGAGGTCAGACGTGATAACCTGCTGATCCCAAATGGCCAGAAGAATCTATGAATTATTTACTATCTTTATGACATGATCAGAATGTATATTTTCACATGATTTGTACTGTTGGCTTTGGCTTCTTTTCACCAAATACAGCAAGAATAAAACTCGACACATCAGAGTTTATACTGGCATGAATAGCAACAAAATAAAACAAAAATACGTAAACTAGAAGAAAACCAGGCCAGGTGTCAGGTTTCTGATCAGGAATTAAATTCTGTTTTGTTTTCAGGTCATAACCTATAACACAAAATCTTTCCACTACGCACTTGGGGAAGGGGAGGAATCTCAAAAAAGGCTTAATTTATTTGAGATACTTCTATTTGGTTTTCCTGAAGCAGAGAACAAGGATAGCATTAAAAAGAAACAGAAAGCTGCCTCTTAACCTACAAGATCTAACCAAGACTTTTGACTGAAAATTATGTAAGTACACATTGCCTTACTTAAACAACTAAATCCCCATTGTATTTCATAAAACTAAGTTGTTCTTTCTAGAGAAAATGCAGAATTACAATGTTTCCTCTTATTGAAATTTAGTTTGAGAAACAACTACTATGAGGAACTAAACAGTAAGGGAAATCCGTTCTCACATTTTCCTTCACTCAGAGATATTCATTAAGATATTTTGATCTAATCCCAATACGTTCAGTGCTTGTAGCCCTCACTGACATCTGCAAAAAGCTACAAAACTTTTCAGTGGGAAATACTTCAATAGTTTATAACAGATCTCATTTGCAATTTTGGCAAATTCCTTTCAATTCAATGACTCACACATATTTGGTCTCATTCATGTATATTGGGAAGTTTATATTGTCTGTACTCAAGGATTGTCACTGTTTAGATAGAAGAAGACAAACTGACAAGCACAACAATGTAACTATGGCTTTAATTTCTTTCAGTGCAACTAAAGCTTCAAGGGCTCACTCCTCCGCAAATATAACTAGAAGTTTCAAATTAATCTGGCTGGAACTTCCTAATAATACAAGGAGTAGAGGATCATTAAGCTCTTAACAGCCAACAGTGATATATGGGTTTTGTAAACAAATATGAACCCAGAAGACCCATATGACTCAGGGACTGCTGGAGTATGATACTGTGGGCCTGCCAGGGCTTTTCCACACAGGTATGTATCTCACATATATAAATCATATACATATATACAGATTTTCCAAAGACATGCATGGCTTCCCTGCAGCACAATTGCTTGCATGCATAGTTCTACTACAGCATAACCTAATAACTATAAATTTAACAATGACTATCAGCCCAATCCGACTCTTTCGCAGGAGCAAAATCCAAGATCTATGCTGTAATTTTGAGAAGAGTGTTGTTGGTATTGTTAGTGGATTCTAACATCTTCAGAAAGTTCAGCATTACAGAAGAATAACTGTGAAGAAAACCTGACTGGTCAGAAAGCAAAAATGGATAATATCAATTCTTATGATAGCTTTTATGTGAAAACAAGTTTGCCAAAAGATAGTATTTTTATGAGTAATCAGTCTCACTTTACTAATATAAAACAATAATTTCCTCTATCCTTACATTTACAAATATTTACAAAACAGTTTGTTATATACAAACTAAAATAGCAATGCTGCTAATACATATTGATAAAAAGAAAAATGGGATTATAAATTTCATTGCTTTATTGCATCTTGGTTCATATCAGCACAATCCACAGAACTATTTCAATACTCATCATATTTGAAAACAAAGAAAGAACTACTTTGCAAACTTGTCTTTTTGCAAAGAACAGTAATACCATTTTACAATTATTAGACTGATTCAGTCTCCTCTATATTCAAGTACTACCTATATTACTTTATTGATACAATCCATTACAGCATATTGAAAGAGTGCATCCCACTCTTTCAAGCTATTTCAAGTACTTCTACTGTTATTTCATAAACAGTGGGGGATTTATCATTTTAAGTTTAGGCAAAGCACCATAATATGGTGTGTCAGAAGAGACTTATTCTGCATGCCATTACTTTCAAATATTTTTCCCATTTCTTTTACTAGTCAGTCATAACAGGCTTTCTTCCTTGTGCTTCACTTTCATAGTATTACTTTCTGCATTTTTTCAGTGTGGATAACTTCAGTATTCCAAGAGAAATACTTATTTCCTCCCACCTTTAGAGTGGTATTGAAGTCATATTTGCTCTCCTACACTTTCTCATCTAGATTTACTTTTCTTTTGAATGTTCACATTTTTACTAAACAGCAACCTGTGAATGACCATGGCCCAAAAAAGCCTCTAAGTAAAACAAAAACTAGGGTACTGTATTACTTGATGTTGTTGTGGCCCAATGTACCTTACATATTATAATTCTTATTTCTCTCATATGATCTCCTGCAGATGAATAAACAGTGAAAAGACTTTCCAACTAATTTAATTAGACCTCTGTCCTTCACATAAATGTAATAAATAACTCCTTTATGAAACAGCATTTGCTTATATAGTTGTAGACAAAGATAAACAGTCTTTTTTTTTTTTTAGTAAATTGCAAATTCTTGAAATCTAAATTTAACAGCAGTTAACTGAAGACTAATGGCAAAAGTCAAGGCAAAATCCCAGATCACCATATCTACACACATTTGTCAACTAGTCCTACCCAGGAGATGTTACCTGCACATTTTTAGTGATGTATCATCTCAATGATGTTGTTTAAATTTCTTCTACATTCAGACTTCATAGAAAATAAAATGTGTTCCTTTTTTCCGTACTTGAATTTGCTTCTTAATAAATGTGGACAATAATACACACAAATATAATAACCCTGAATAATACAAATACTGTGTTGTAAAAGCTGCTTAATTAATAAAGCCATGCTAGAGCTGGTAGTCTGTCAAGTAAAAGATTGCCGCAGCTGATTACACCGCACACCAAGACAATCCCTACTTCAAGAAGATTACAGTATCTTCTGAAAAAAATGAATGAATAACAGCAATTACTGAAGCCTTAAGAGAAAAAGAGGTTGGTAACTTCATCTTTTCTTTGTCCCTCAATAAAAAAAAACAAGTGAAGGGAATTTCTAACAGTGGTTTGTCTCTTGTGGATTAAGAAGCATCAGCACTTCTGCAGGAATAGTTCTGAGACTTTTTCCTGGCCGGCTGTTGGCCTGGTGCTGGGCTTTTGTTCCCGGAACAGAGGTTGGTATCTAGGAAATCCAGGAAACAGATCCATGTAAAGCATCAAGATGCATTTCCTTGGCATTACTAAGAGTACAATACAGGGGAAATTCACATGCGTTTTAGATTCAGTTAATAAATATATATTATATATGTACACATATATACATAAAAATGCATGTCTTTGAATACAAGCTAAGAATTTCACACAGGAGTTTTTAGAAGTCTGGCTCTACTAAACATAGCAAGACTTTGCCATCTCTACTGAATTAAGGATTCACCAACAGTTATTTTACAAATCTCATAATACTTCCATCTGTGTTTCTATTTAAGACTTTAGTTGTCACTTTCACAGATCTTCTATTTTGAACTGTAACTGGATATATAGACTATTAAACCTAGATAAAGATCAGGGTAATTAAATAGAATTGTTAATATGTGTCTTATTAAACACACAAAAGAGTTCATCGGATCAATGCCTGAAGGTATGCTTGAACTGTGAGACACATTGTTAATACAGTCCTAATTGATGATTTATCCACATAACATTTAAGCTACCAGTCTGAGTACCAGGGCAGCATAGATTTTAGCACATACTTCATCTAGTTTTTGAGCAAGTCTCTTTGTGAAAGAGCCATCCACTACGATATGTGCTTTTTATTGGCATCCTACAGAGCTCAGCTTTCTTTCAAACTTATTTTGTTTCATGAATTTTAGGCTTCAAGTGACAGAGAAATGTGTCTAGTGAACATTAAAAATACTTCAGCACACTTATTGCTGCTTTCTTCCACTTCCACTCCTGTATTTTCAGTGTGTTTTTAACCTCTTGTGGTCACCATTCCTTTTTTTATGCTTACTTTTTCCTTTGCAATTATAATCATCATCTTGTTTTAAAACAATCTGTTTCCTAAGTTATAAAATGCATTTTCATCCAAATATAATAGCTGACAAAGAAGCCTCTATACAGTCCAGTGAAACTTCCTCAAAGACCTCTAGCACCAGCATTTTATGAGTATGTGATTTTTTTAAGCTTCATAACCTAGTACAAATCTACTACATAAAACAGGTACTGAGCTCTCAATGTATTTTCTTATGAAATACAAATTACAGAATCGCAGAATCACAGAATCATTCAAGTTGGAAAAGACCTTTAAGATCATTGAGTCCAACTGTAAACCTAAGGTTTAAATTACACTACGTAAGATTAAATAAAGTTAAATTTAAATCAGATTAAAAGTATAGCAACACTTCTCTCTGTCTTCATTTTACACTTCAGTTTTAAGGCATACTACACTTTTTACCAATCCTCAGCTATTTTGAATGATGTTTAAGTTAAGAGGCCCTGATAAGCTTGGGAGCAAAAAAAAATTGAGAAGTTAGGAAATCCACGATTAGAGTGAACGGACAGAGAACGCCTCCCTCAATCACAATTTCTGCCAAGTATCAAGCATCAACTGAACATCCGTGACAAACTTCCCATTCAAAACTTGAGTTTTCGGAGAGCTAGTGAAGAACATTCTAGCTTCCTAGTAACTATCCTATGAAACCTGGTTGACTTCAGTAAATCCCATTAAAAACGCTCTTATTTTCATCGTGTCTGATAATCATTACATTAACAACTCTTACATACTCCGAATTTTATTTTCAACAGTCAAGAGAAAGCAAAAGAATAACATTACTGTTGAAATGGTATAAAATTTTAAAGTATAATGAATATCGAGGTCTACTTTAAAACCTTTTCATTTGAAGTGGTGATTACTGAAGACATTTTCCCATAGTTGCAGACTGGGGTTGCTCCTGAACTCTCATCCACAAACACATGACATCATATACATTCAAACCAGCTGTCTGACAGGAATGAAATTGTGTTTATTGCAGAAGCAGTCAACTTGTACTCCTTGCTGAATAGAATCAAGCCATTAATCTTTATTAGGTAAAAAATCTCTCAAAAATCATGCTCCTTCTGCTCATTAGAAAACTTATAGAATCTAAGACAAACAGCAGTGCCCCATGACCACGACTAATGACTTCAAGGTTCATTTTTCTTTACTGCACAAAATTCTGCACAACCTATGCTGGTTTCAATGGGAAAGGGTACACCAGGAGAGAAGTTAAAAAACAGCAACTAGAATTTCTGTTCTGTTTCCCATCTTGTACATCAATCCATCTTGACCAGATGGACATACCTCTTTTTTCCTACTGAAAATTGCACTAGCCTGTGATAAGGGTGTTTAGGTGAAGAAGGGAACATAGCCAGGGTTTCTGGACTTTGGATCAATATAAATCCATCTATGTGGACTTCCAAAACATCCAGAACACAGAAGATTCACAATACTTCCACTCACATAGAGGAGACCATGTCCTCCCATGCTAGTCAACAGAATTTAGACATATATAGAATATAACGTTCAAACAGTGGGGAGACGTTACAATCAACTGTAAATACAGAGTTCATCCAAAACAGGCAAAGAAGGAATTTCTTATTTTATTGAGTCAAGGAGTTACCAACAGACCATGCAACTAGAGGAGATAACACCTGATCACAGAAAAAAAGGTATCTGCTTCTCCAATAAGACATGGCAGTTCTTCATTTACCCCTTGAGTTACAGTAATACAGTTCTGTGGACATCTAAAAGTAGCTAAATGGAGGTCCTTAAAAACTCCAACAAAAAGTTAGTATATATTTAAGGGAGACACATAAACTGGGACAGCAAAGAGAACATAAGTCCGGATTAGCTGAGTCAAGAATGCATCTAAAGCAGGTAAAAAAATACATGGAGAGAGCTCATGAGTTTTGGAAATTGATGTGGCACATCACAGTAAAAAAATTTCTTCCTAATATCTCACCTAAATGTACACTTTCATTTTAAAAATGTTAACCCTTGTTCTATCACTATATGCCATTGCAAAAAGTCCTTTTCCACCTTTTCTGTAGGTCCCCTTCAGCTACTGGAAGGTCACTATAAGGTCTTCTGGGAGATTTGTCTTCTCCAGGATGAACAACTCCAAGTCTCTCAGTCTGTCTTTATAAAACAGCTGCTCCAGCTCTTTGATCATCTTTTGTGGCCCTCCTCTGGACTCAGTCTAAGTGATTCATGTCCTTATTTTGGCAGGTCCAGAGCTAAATGTAGTATTCCATGTGGGTTCTCACAAGAGTGGAATAGAATGGGGAAAATCAATTCCCTTGACCTACTGTCACAATTCTTTCGATGCAGCTCAGGACACGGTTGGCTCTCTGGGCTGTAAGAGCACATTGACGTCTCATGTTGAGCCGCTCATCAACTAACTCCTTCTCCTCAAGGATGCTCTCAGTCCATCCACTGGCCAACCCATATTGGTGTTTGGGAGTGTCCCAATCCAGGTGCAGGACCTTGCACTTGGCCTTGTTGAACTTCATCAGATTCTCACAGACCCACCTCTCAAACCTGCCCAAGTGTCTCTGGATAGCATCCCTTTCCTCCAGCACGTCAACTGTGCCACACAGCTTGATGTCATTGGCAAACTCGCTGAGGGTGCACTCAATCCCACTGTCTCTTTCTCCAACAAAGATGTTAAACAGCACTGCTCCCAGTACTGACCCCTGAGGAATACCAATCATTACTTGTTTCCATTTGGACACCAAGTTGTTGACCACAACACTTTGAGCGTGACCATCAGCCAATTCCTTATCCTTTGAATGGCCCATCCATCAAATCCATGCCTCTCCAACTTAGCAACAAGAATGCCATGTGGAACAAGGTCAAATGCTTTGCATAAGCCCAGGAAGATGACATCAGTTGCTCTTCCTTTATACACCCATGCTGTAGTCCTGTCATAGAAGTCCACCAGATTTGTCAGGCACGATTTGCCCTAGTGAAGCTGTGTTGGCTGTCACCAATCACCTCCTTATTTTCCATGCTCCTTAGCATAGTTTCCAGGAAGATCTGCTCCATGATCTTGCCAGGCGCAGAGGTGAGATTGACTGGCCTGCAATTCCCCAGGTCTTCCTTTTTAAAAATGGAAATTATGTTTCCCCTTTTTCAGTTAGTGGGAACTTCACCAGACAGTTCTCCAATACAATAGATATTCATTTAGCAACTTCATCCACTAGTTGTCTCAGGTCCTGCGGATGCATCTCATCAGGTCCCATGGACTTGTACACCTTCAGGTTCCTTAGATGATCTTGAATCTGACCTTCTCCTACAATGGGTGGTTCTTCATTCACCCAGTCCCTGCAGCTGTCATCTGTGACTTGGGCAGGTGTGGCGCGAGCCCTTGCCAGTGAAAACTGAGACAGAAAGCTTGCTGAGCACCACAGCCTTTTCCATATACCAGGTAACCAGGCCTCCTCTTTCCTTCCAAAGAGAGCCCACATTTTCCCTAGTCTTCCTTTTATCACCGACATACCTATGGACGCTATTCTTCTTGTCCTTGCCAGACTTCATTCAATCAGGGATTTAGCTTTCCTAATGTGATCCTTGGCTGCTTGGACAATTTATCTGTACTCCTCCCAGGATATCTGTCCTTGCTTCCACCCTCTGTGGGCTTCCTTTTTGTGTCTGAATTTGTCCAGGAGCTCTATGTTCATCCATGCAGACCCTCTGGCATTTTTGCCTGACTTCCTCTTTGTTGGGATGCACTGCTCCTGAGCTTGGAGGAGGTGATCTTTGAATATTAACATTCCTCCTCCAGGGCTTTATCCCATGGTGCTCTACCAAGTAGATCCCTGATGAAGCCAAAGGCTGCTCTCCTGAAGTCCAAAGTGATGAGCTTGCTATGCACCCTCTCACTGCCATAAGGATCTTGAAATCCTCCATTTCCTTGTCACTGCAGCCAAGGCTGCCTATAAACTTAACATCCCCCACCAGCCTCTCCTTCTTGGTGAGGACAAATTCTAGCATAGGACCTCTCCTCACTGGCTTCTCTATGACTCAGAGAAGGAAGTTATGATCAACACATTCCAGGAACCTCCTGGATTGTTTATGCCCTGCTGTGTAGTCCCTCCAACAGATATTGGAGTGTCTAAAGTTCCCCATGAGGACCAGGGCTTGTGAATGTGAGGCTGCTCCTATCTGTCTATAAAGGGCCTCATCCGTTTACTCTTCCTGGCAGGGTGGCCTATAGCAGACCACCGCTATAACTTCACCTCTCCCCACTCTCCCTTTAATCCTGGCCCGTAAGGTCTCAAGCTGGCTCCTCATCAATCCCTGGGCAGAGCTCCATGCACTCCAGCTGGTCATTCACACAGAAGGCAACTCCTCCTCCTTATCTCCCTTGTCTGTCCTTCCCAAAGAGCCTACATCCTTCCATTTCAACACCCCAGCCACAGGAACCATCCCACCGCGTCTCCATGATGCCAAGATGATCATAGCCCTGCAGGCGTGTGCACGTCTTCTCTTGTTTATTCCCATGCTACATCCAGTAAATGAAATACATTGTGAAAAATTTTAAACTTCTCCTTTTCTATAAAAGCTATTCACAGCTTTCCTGAACAAAAGAGAAGAAATAATAACCAGCTGCGCTGGTGCAGCTCTAATAGCAATCCAGGAGCATGCAATGATTTCTTTCGCAGTTATTGAAAGTAACAGTGAATAATTGAACAAGTTAATGTAAGCAGAGAAAGGGGATTGCTTTGGGGACAGGGACTCAGGTAAAAATTCCTGCAACCAGTACAATACCCAAAAAGGAAGGATTTGACTAAATAAGCTTACATCTCTGGACATGCCTACACACATGCACATTCCAACCTTAAACATGCAATCTAAAGGCCAAGAAATTTGCTCTTTTGCTGCAGATTCTGACTCTAAAACTCTACTACAATTTTTGCTACACAATTCACCTCCTCAGTCTTCATTAGAACAAAAAAAGAAAGGGAAAAAAACCTGCCCTAACTTTACTTGACTGCAAAATGAATTCAATCAAATGGAAAAAGAATTACAGCTCTGATCCAATTTTATTGCAAATCCTTTGCAACAAAAAAATAGAAGTAGCTAGTTCTTATAATTTTGAAAAATATGCAATTTTCACTTGGAAGTAATTAATTTCACTAAAATTACATTTCATTTTTATGCAGACCAAAAGAAACCATCAAAAGCTTGAAACAGAAGTAAAATATTTTGAGGATACCCAGCTTACCCTGAGGTCCACATCTGCCAATAAAGGCTTTCATTCCAAATTGGAAGAAAATAGTTTTATACTGCCAAGTAACCAGAGCAGATTAATGCAACCGTATTATACTCAAACTTTCTGAATTTAAATTGTATAGATTTGAATGCTGTAACTTGGCTATAGCATTGAGTGTTGTAAAAAACAATGAAAGTTACTTAAACTGGAACTCTTACAGTGAAAATATATTTGATATCACTGTTTAAATAAAGCTATGTATCAATCCATAAGACTGAAGTTACAAAATTGTTATTCACATGAAATTTCACTTATGAGCTCTCAGTTTAAGTATGAAGGCGAATGTAAATATATATTCATTTTTAATGCAGAGCAGAACCAGAAAAAGGTATAAGAAACATGACAGTTCACTGCTTAAATCTAGTCACTTAGTATAACGTTAGCCTCTTCTCATCTGTCTTTGTCTCAAGTGCTGTGCACCTAGCTGTTTCTGCTTTTAAAACTGATAAGCACAAAATAACAGTCAATGCTATTTTTGTGAGAGAGAAAGTAAAAAACCCTAAGTTTCTGGATCTTAACTAGGCCAAAGAATTCAGGAAAAGTGATTCCTTCATCTCCAGAGCTTTACAAAGCCTTTTGCTAGAAAACAAGCCTGAATGCTGGAGTAAGAAGTGCCCAGTACAATACTACCTTCTATGAAACTTCTCCAGATGCAGAGGATATTCTTGCAGACCAAAAAAGCAGAAATTTGAGCACCACCAGCAATGCACAGAAACATTTCCTTCCATGCTCAATAGACAAACTCATTTATTGAAGTGAAGGTCCCTAATGTTGCCAGCACAACTTTAACATTGTATGATTGGCAATATAAGGCAACTATTTACTATGTGATATAAACACTATTTACTATGTGATTCCAAGCTCTTTCATCAAGCTAGTTAATAAATACCATCTACTAAGGCACTGAAAATCTTATTTTCATTGATAACTGGATTTTCTACACCTATTCTACCTAGTTTCAGATAAACTTCTAACAGCAAGGAGTCAGCTCCAATTCAGCACTGATAAGCGCTGCTGACTTGTATACGCAACAGCTAACATTTGTATTCTCCAGAAGTGCAGTATGATATGCCTTAGCCCATTACAGTCTCTCGGGTAGAAATTAAACATTACACAAACATGACTATGAAAAATGAAAGCTTAGCTTTAAATGGGAGTGAAGCTGAAGAAGAAACCTTTGGAAACTCCTTGTTAGAGCTGTACCAAAAGTTAGAAGGTTATTTTCCTGCCTATGGCAAAGTCTACTGTTTTTCTACATATTGTTAGAACATCTTTGTCAAAAATTATAATGCCATAGGCACATGAAAAAATATTCTATAAATTGAGACTTATACAATTTGTAAAGTATCTGATTGTGCCAGCTAGCAGGTATTTTCCCCTTGTTCCCAGAGTCTCTGTTAAGGCTGTATCTCCTGCTGTGGCTCAACTGATCTGTTTGCAGGAACCACAGTTCAGTACCAAGTTTCTGTCTGAAGTGACAGAAACTGTTTGTCACAGTGCTGTTAAGGCTAATGTTTTTAGGGCACATACAAATCTCTCAAGTAAGCACAGAGATATGAAAGAATATGTTCCTCTGTCGCACCAATGCCATGTTCCAAATTCATACTTCAAGGTGTAAGCCCTGAGGACACCACTTGGCTTCAAAGGAAATGCATGTGATGAGCTATGGGAAGATTCTGGCTCATGGTCTGATTCATTCAAAGCATCCCAATATAGCTGGTGATCCTGAAGCATTCCAGATATCATTCCAGCTATAGTTACAAAAAGATGCTACTCTAAACTTCATAACTGCCCTTCAAATTACAAAAAAAAATAATCCCCAAGGACATTTTTCAAGAAAGGAGTCTATTTTTTATTTTGCTTGATATATTTGCTTTTCAGCATCAAGTAGATTTAACAGGTTTGTTACTAAAGATCGTCACAAATGAGAAACTAAAGCAACTGAGCCCTATCTGCATTAAGACAGCTGCACTGCAGTGCAAGAAACTTAAATTGATAGTTTTCCTATTATTGATGTAATTGTTTCCAGCAATGGGGAGAGAAAGGGGAAAAAAAATAAGAAAGTACAGTGTCTGTAAGCTTGACTGACATATATGCTCTTCTCACTTCCTTCTTGCTGCGTAAAGACTTGTTTTCATCTAAACTACAGAATATTTTAGCAAATCTAATGTGATCTGACAGTTAATCTTAAATTGTGTCATTATATATAAAGGGAAAAAAAAAGCTCACAAACACTATATTACCTATCATACTTTCAGGAATCTGTATTTTTCTCCTTTTCAAATCTAATATTTAACACAAGCATTGACTGAAAAGACTGCTTAAAAATTTCTACAGTCTTTCTTGAAATTCATCCTCTAGAAATGAATTGGCATTTCTGGTGCAATGGGTAGTCATTGGACCCTTTTCCCAATTTTTTGAGCATATTTACAACAACAATCTTGCTGTCATGTGAAGGGATCACTCAAAGCATTCAGCAAAACACCACAGAAACACCTGTAAGCACTGTGCCCCATGGCATGCTGGAGTCACTTTCCCCCTGAACTGCCCTCGGGGAGAATGATTTCACAAATAGAAAAGCTCAGTTGAATACGTGCTGCCTTCAATTCTACAAGCTTTTACTTCCAGAATAGAGATAAAAGTGCTTCAAGGAGCACAGTGACAGACATTGCTTCTCTTCAGCACTTCACGTGTAAACACCAATAGCTCAAGAGTGAAGTCTGACAAGTGGTTAAGAGATTACCTAGGTCTTCCATGGCTTAAAACATCCCCATAAATACCTAGGTACCCAAAAATACAGGTCCCAGTTAAAAATCTAAAAATTATCCTAACTTCTTGTCCACACTAAAAATAGTAAAAAGCAGCATTCTAAATTTCCTATGCTTTCTTTTTAAAAAAATGCCCTTTTTATATATCTAAACTCCATAGAGTTTCAATAAGACAGACTAGACAAACAAACTCCAAAAACTTTGAAGATAAATTTTCTTCCAGAAGTTCTTAAGTAGGATAGTAAGCGGCACTTATATCTAGAAGCTTGGATGGTTTTGCAGCCTCCCATTCAGTTACAACACATACAGAGAGCAAAGTATACACCCTAATCATATACTGAAACATTTCTTACTTAAAGAATAACAATCAATTGAGAACTGGGGTATGTCTGCACTGTACACTTCATTGTGTGCAAAGAAACCTAACACGGTATAAAACAGAACCAGTATTTGAAGAAGACTCCTTTGTTATTTCTTCTACTTTGAGACATTTTGGTAAACATTACCTTTAAAAACTGCAAAATAAGTTCTATCATTTTATTTCAATATTTTATTTTTAAAGCATTTTAGAAAATTATAATATTTTTACATCAAATTTTTCAGCTGTATTTTTACATCAGACCTTTCTGGAATCAATTTTGCAATCACAACAATTCTATTTTGGCTGAAAATACACTAAATACACAGGATGAAAAGCTAGGCTAGTACTAAAACCAAAGGCTTCATATATTATACTTCCATGTAATATACATTTGAAGTTAGTTGAAGAAGAATAAGAGATCTACAAAATACATATCATCTCCACCAATATTGTCTAACAAGTAACCTTAGCATTATAAGCAGTCTTTGTTACCTAGAGTACTTGTTCATCAGAACATCCTCTTCAGCCAAACAATTTTGAACACTTGTGTTCCAAAGATCTGTTTTAATTAATGCCAAGTACTGGTAAGAGCTGTCACAACATAACGTATTAACTTCACAAATTCTGTTGTTCCTCAAAAGCAGACAGGCAGCCTTATTAAAAAGCACATCCATTTACTAAAATTTTTAAAAAACTACAGCACAAAATATAATCTGTTTTTTCTTCTGTAGAGTAAACTCTTCTGATTGTAATTCAGTCTCCAAGATAAGGTAAGACATTTTGCCTGTTTGCCAGCTTAATATTATGCCTGCAGTGAGTCTTCAAATCTGCTAAACCAAGTTCTTTAAAACACATTTTTTTTTCAGACTACCCACAGTGATACATTTCATCTCCAACCAAGGATGGAAATATATCATAAAAATTGAGCAAATATATGCTGTAGGTGGCATATGGACTATATTCTAAATGGTGACCATTCAAGACAGAGGTAGTTTGCAGTCAGTCCTAGAGCACTCCAACCTTTGTCTTTAGGTTTGATTTCCATAAAAACCATGGTACATACCAAAGGAGAGGTATGATGTGTACACAGCTGGCACCTCCACACATAGACAGCATACAGATGCTTCTCGGAGAAAAGCATTTTCTCTTAAACACAACCTTCCTCCTTTCATATGCTCATCCCACCACCCACCTCTTAGTCTCTCAAGTGTGTATTTCTACTTTTTGAGAAGCGGGGCTGCTTAAATAAATGCCACTCTTCCTATCAACTGTCATTGGAAGGCTCTATTTTTCCTCAGGACATTATTTATCTGTTTTAGGTTGCATTTTAGAGGGTATGGGAAACAATAACTGTTTACAGTTTTTCTTATTATTTTTAAGAAACTGTACCTTAAGACTACCTTCTACCCAACCCCACCCTTCCCTTTACACAAAAGAATATTTCTGCTTATGTCTCTACCCCACAACCCAAATGAATCTTCAAGATTCCCTTGTATTTCAGCACTTCCTAGGAACAGAAAATGGGGAAAATAAATGGTTCCTGGTTTGGATCTGTTCTTCCACCTTGCTTATATTCAAAACAACAAAAAAAAGAAACAACCTAAAAATTCCTCATGAAAAATCATCTGGAAGTCAATATTTTAATGTGCAACAGCAAAATATTTTAGGAGGACCAGCATTAAAAGTGTCTAACAAGATACCTAAAAACATGTCAGTTTTCTTTCTTCACTTTGGGACTACAATATTGGCACTTAGATATACACACAATATGAGACTCCACACCTGTAAACAGAAGCCAAGAAAAAAAACACGAACCTGATGTAAGGTAGTTAAAGTTTATTCACATAAGTAGTGATTCAATGTAGTTTGTCAGTATCTAAAAAGCGCAGTAATTCTTGTCACAGCAGGTTATTAGTCTGCCAGTCAGCTCTGACTTATTTTCGTCTAGCTATGGCAACAACTGGATTTTGAATACATTTCTTTTCCTTTGATAGCTCTACATATGCACTTGCACAGCAACATATTGTGAAGAATAAAGAAATACCCAAAATTCCTGTTTAAACAGAGAGGTGACATATTTTTGTGAGGAATACTGGGTACTGACCTGTCTTACTATAGAGAAGAATCACTTACTCATATAAAAAGCGTCAGTCAAATGTCACAGGAAATATGCTACACTAGACTGTGGTCTTCAGCTCACAAAAAAGGAAAGTGCTTTAATGAAAGATATATAAACCATACTGAAAGGAATAAGAACAACTTGGTAAAATAGCACACATTTTGAATCCAGGGCATCAATGTCATATAATTAAGTCTGTGATTTTAAAAATATTTGACAAAGACACTCTTTGAGGCTATTCAGTTAGCTCATCAAAAATGTACTCTCTTCACAAACATTAAGCTAGAAAAACAAGCTAAATATGTCAAGTAAATTATGCAGAGTGATCAGTCACTTGTGGTGAGATCCAAGAGATACTTAAAGGTTGTGACATTGAACATGGTAACAGCTGCTGAGAATCCAGCCCCTGGAGAAGAAACCACAGCCCTAACCTGGGCACCTGAAGTTATTATAAAATGGGTGGAGAAAAAGAAGTTGCCTAAAAGTAGAACACGCTCAGAAAAGGAAGCCCTAAGCAACTCATGATACACAGGAGAAGACCATCTTAAATCTTTTCCATTTAAGCCAAGTAACCTGTGGTTCAGAGACATCCAAAACTGTAAGATTGCAGTCTGCATTGTTCAACAGTTGCTGTTACAGATTACAATTGTCAAATTGACACTCATATTTTGTTTATTTTATTTAGTAAGCTAAACCACCAGAATATAATTCACCATCTCTTTTGCCAAATGAGTGCAAGTCAGAGGGAGGAAGTAAGAATACCGCTGTCTTCCTACCTCCACGATTATGCCATGCACCAGAGTGAGCACCGACTAGGTAGCAAGCAGCTTTACAGAAAAGGACTTCAGCGCCCTGGCGGACAGAAGCAAACAGCACTCAGAGCATGCCCCACCAGTGATGAAGGCCAACCACATACTGAGCTGCAAGAGGGGAGCCAGCAGGCTGAGAGAAGTGATTCCTCCTATCTATCTAGCACTGGTGAGACCAGGACTGTGGTAATACGCCCAGTTCTGTGCTTCCATCAGTAAGACAAATACGTATCTACTAAAGCAAAGCCAGTGGATGGCCACTGGAACCACAGGGGAAGCTGAGAGAACAGGGGTGGTTCAGCCTTAAACATTGTCTCATCTGCTCTCTAAATCTTCATAATGCCAGGTGCAGAGAAGATGGAAAACATAATAACGTGTTGATGCAGAACATAATAAATTCTTATTAATTATACGGAAAAAAACCCTATTTCCTATGAGGGTCAGCAAACACTGGGAGAGGGCCTCAGAGAGACTGCCAGGCCTCCATTCTTGGAGATACTCACAACTCAAATGGACAAGATTTGGAGCAACCTGCTCCAAACAGACTTTCTCTGAGCAAACTGTTGGGACTACAGATCCCTTCCCACCTACATTATTCTATAATTTGATAACGGAGCTCAGGGATATTCTTTTCATATTATTATTATATACAAACTGAGGTACCAATATTCTCTCTAAATCTTTTTTGTGGATATGAATTTAGTCCTGAATACCCAGTTACTTCATCATTCTGTGCTAGAAGCACCAC
This sequence comes from Tapera naevia, assembly GCA_033556795.1. Taxonomy (NCBI): domain Eukaryota; kingdom Metazoa; phylum Chordata; class Aves; order Cuculiformes; family Neomorphidae; genus Tapera; species Tapera naevia. Next base: position 9,341,946 of record JAUMJJ010000034.1, on the reverse strand, counting down.
TGTCACTCACAAGGGACCACAGAAATCTAGATTGCACACTTCTTTCCAAAACCAAAATTCTAGTCAACTAAAAATCTGGAAAAATTCTTTGGAAAAATCCAAAGCCACTTATCCTTTTGCCACCTGCTTACATCATCACTTCTCCTTCCTTCTGTTTTCCTTATTTCCTTGTGCCCCTAATGATTTCTACTACGCAAATACATGAAAGTAGATAAAAAATAAGGACTAACCATTCAGTAGCTTATATTCCGAACTGAATTGCTTACACTGAATATTAACTCAAGTATTTTGATTAGCCTACTGCTTGATATGAGCTCATATACCATATATAACAACCACAATAATTAGCCAGAAACTGTCTAAAATACAACACTTAATATATTATTTCAGACTTCAAACTTAAGATACACACTAATGAAATACCACTTGCAAAAATTTTTCTGTTCTCTCTTTTACATGAGCAACAGATAAATAATAAAGCCAAGACATAAATACCTAACTGAATAATATTCTCTTTTTTTCATTTTTAAATCCACAATTATCTGAATCCTTTCTAAAATAGGATTAATAATAAAACATTCAAGTTATTACATAATTCATTTACCGGTTTAAAATTGTAAATGTGAATACAATTTCATTCTTCTTATAAAAAGTTAATTGCCAGATAAACATAGGATGTTGTTTAAGGGAAATACTGTGTAGTATTATGATTTCAAAAGTGAAAAGGGAATTTTTAATGTACAGTGGACTTTGTTTCTTAACCATGATAAAATATTACATTTAAAAAAATAAAATGCTTAGACTTTCACAGAAATTAGTTTAATATATCATACCACAGCAACAAGGTAGTCAAGCCACAGTGTTTCTGAAAAAAGTAAAAATTGCTAATGGATCTGTAATTCTCAAACACTGGCAAAAAAAAATGAGAAGGCTGAATTTAAAAAAACAACCTGATATTTCTTAAACTTGAAATATTAGGAAATATAAAATGTACTTCAAAATGGCCAGGTTTTGTTGGCAAATCTTGCAACAAGTTGACTAATGCTCCAGTTGGTATCAATGACGGTGCCTTCACTGATTCCAAGCAACTGTTCCCATTCAGAGAACCAAAACACTTTCCTGGCCCAGGGGAATATCTTCAATTCTTTCACAATCATATACAAAACCAGAAAGAAGTAAACAGAAAAGAAAACCATGACTCCCTTTGTGTTTCTTAGCATTCTTAATGTAGTAATTTCTCACAAATCTGCTTCTAAGTACCTATAATGGGAAGAATACTCAGGAAAAACTGTAAATATTTAGTGAAGTTCACAGAAAGCAAAAACATACATAGACAAAAAGAGCAGAAAATCAACTCTAAAATCCACCAAATGTGGATGTCCAAAATGGACATCCTTTATCATTCTCCAACAGACACTGGAAATTTTACATGATGATGAAGTTAAAAACATTCAAGAGAAGCAAACCTAGATTCTTCCTAGCACCTGTAAATCCTTTAATCTATTGACTTAGCTCCTTGCATCATGACTTTTGATCATAGAAAAGGAAACTAGATTGTAGTCATAAGAACCTTGGGAAGCCATCATGCTGTTATTAGCATGATAGTTACTTATGCTCATCTGATGAAGGAAAGAAATCATGGATTAAGAACAGGAGTGAAAAAAAAGGAAAAAAACCAAGAGAAAAAGACAGAAAAGCAAATCAACAAGTCACATAAGGCAGCAGAGTCAACATAATGATTTATTTCATAGTTTTCCCAGGCAAGGAATGCCTTCTTTTAACACCCTTAGGTTTGGAAATTGATGACTCAAATGCTTTCTCTACTACTAACTGCTGTCAACCGAGACTCAATAATTTAACTCTGGCTTGTCATATGACTCTGACAAGTAATGTTTGATCTTCATCATCCCGTCATAAGATGCCATGCAGCAAGATGAATTGACAATAATACACTGAGATGTCAAGAAATGACAAACACTTCCCTCTGTTCCAAATCCAAAGGATCTTCAACATTATAGTGCACAGGAAGACATAATCTAAAAATATGGTAAAAAGAATACAGGTACAAAGTCAACTCACAGTTGATGACAAAGACACAACTACTTTCTACAGCACAGGGTTGTATACAACGTGGAACTAAAACTCTGCACAGGGATCAAAAATAACAGACGAGAAAGTTACGGAGTTTCAATTCAATGAGATAAATTTGTTCCACCAGTCCAAATTGCTCTGTTTTCTGAGTTATGGCTGCTAGAACCAAAACATGAGAATGAAACATGAAAGAAAAACACCTAACTCCAGAAAAATCTTTAAAATTTCACTCCCAGAAGAGCCATCTAATTGAGGGGTAGGAAATATGTGCATATTGGGGTTAGGGCAGTTATTTTAATATATACTAAAGACTTCTCCACTAGTAATCCAATACATTTAGAGCCTCCCCACCTTATTTCCTAGTTGCTAAATCTCTTCATTCTGCTCACCCCCCTCAAGAACACCATGTATTTCACGAGGAATTCCTCTCCATTATTGAATCTTTGGTTCCTTTTTTTAAAGGAGATCTTAAATGCCTTTTTCCATAGCTGATAAAAATCTCAAATATTGGAAAAGTACCTCTATTTCATTGAGTTGAATTTCATGCTGTTGTGGCTTTGCAAGATAACAGTCTGTTCAAGATTTACATGAGGCAACAAGTTTGGCAGATTAGGATTTCCGCTTGAGTATTTCTATTTCGTAGCCCATATTCAGTGCCTCTTTCTAATTATTCAAACAACTGATGCATATTGTGAAACAGAGACGTACAGCACCGCGAATCATTAGTTACATATACACACCCTAACATGTGGTGAGCTCAAAATTAATTTTAAAAAAATTGTTAGAAGATAAGCCATTTTATGTGTGATTGCAACATCATAGCCAACCACATTGAACTGGTATTCAAATGGATGCATGGATGCATTAAAACCAGCTCAAAATGCAGAATTGCCTGACTAGATGCTTCTGTAGAACTAATCCAGCCAAGGCAGAAAATTATTATTCATTTCATCTGAGCAGCTAAGCATAAGGTAATATAATGAGGAAGCACAGATACCAGGTTACTTAACATTTCTTCCTTAAAGCACTGAAACCCCTATTAAATTTCTGTACTAAGAGACTTAAGGAAAAAAATCTAACTCTACACCTAAGCACCTTATGGTTTGCTTGCTGAGGAAGACAATGTAAAATCATCAATTGCAGTTAAACAGAAGAGGACAGCTTTAACAAACAAATAAAAGAAACCTACAGTGACAGCAACCACCAAGATCTGTATGCAGAGGCAAAGGTCAAATACAGTTTTCTCCTATACACTTCATACAACAATAACAATTGTTTTCTAGGATTGTATTACTTTCTTGTAAAGCACAATAATGTTGACCTAAAGCCTCACATCTTTAAAGTGTGCAGTTCTTGTAGAAAGGCTGTCTTCTTCAGTGAGCCTTTTTGGGCAACATTATATTAATTCACTGTTACTGAATAAGGCACTACTCATAGACAAAAAAGAGTTGGTGGAGGGCATAAACTAGCAGGAAAAAAAATGGAAAACTCAGGTTTCTCGACAGGAAAGCTAATTCCTAATTAGTCATCTTCGGGTATAATTACTCAGTGATTAATTTTTGTCTTAAACTTTCAGCAATTCATTTCTAAGGATTCAATCCTGGTCAGGACAACTGCTCCACTGAAATAGATTGCCATCGTGTCTCTGACTCGTGTGTAGTCACACCACTATAGGATTTGAAACTGTATGTATTTTATTGACATTGAAACATTTTCCCTGTTAGGGAATCCTCTGGGGATGCATTTGCTGTAATCATGGGCTAATTCTACCAATTCTGCAGCACCCTAGAGGTCAGCCTCCAAAAGCGCCACTCCAGGGCTGCTGAGGGTTCTGATGGTCCATGCACTTTTGACTGGATACCTGCAAAATGAGGCAGTTTTGTTCAACAACAGGAGAAAAGCAGCACAAACAAAATGCTAGTTTTGTACTACCACCTGCAAATTGAGAGAAAATAAACTAGAGAATGGAAAAAAATCCCAAAGCATTGCAGCTTGTTTAGCTGAACCTCTCAAAATTCAGCTGCCTGTTCCTACCTTTTCAAAACCATAAAATTCCAACTTAAGATGATTTTCTATTTAAGACTTTGGTGCTTTGTGCCTCAGTACTTGCCAGGAATGTCAGAAAAATGAAAAGATAGCCTCACCATATTTTGGCTTTTCTAACTGTCATCCTGGCTAGAAAGCAATATAGCACAGTTCATTGCAGTTCTAGATTTTTCAAAGAATCGATTTTACCAATGTTTCTCAGAAACATATGACAGAGAAAAGGTTCATTTTCCTACCCTAAGTACCAGCTAAATGAAAGTATCTAGTGACACGATGAGGAACTCCTCAAGTGGAACAAGACGGCAGCAACAAAAAAATTTTGAAAAGAGACTGAAGTTAATTCCACTGCTCTATGTTTCTACCAGGTAAATCCTGAACAGCTGTGCCAAGCTCCCATTTATTGTAGCAGACTAAACTCTGCAGGCAGAGTTTGACCACTCTGTGCACATTATGAGAAAAAGAACAAAAAAAGGGGAGGGACAGACAGAAGACAAGAACAGCTAAATACCTATTTGAATTCATCAAGGGATCAGTTTCTAAGGAGGACAAGAATTTGTAATTGCATTATCTGGTACTCAACAGTATCCAGTTTTGCATTTATCTTGTTCTTTTTGCAGTGAGCAAGCAAACTTTCGTGCTTCACTAAGAGGCTCAGAAAAAGTACCTGATGGACTGTAGAAGGTATTTCTACTGCCCTGAAAAATTACATAAATCAAATGCTGAACGATTGCCACTTTCCAACTAAACGCTATTATAAATAACTGTTTGCATGGCCTTATCATTTTTTTCTGCCTGTCAACTACTGATAGAGAATCACTCCCTAAATCATAGTAATTTCCTTTTAGCTGTCAGAAAGAAGATTTAATATGGTGATAAAGAAACAGATGAAAAAAAATGTGCTTTTCTTTTAAAAAGAGTTGTATATTTTTGTGTAGATGTTTCAAAAGCTTTGTGCTTTCATTTTTTTAGTACACGTACAAACAATGATACCAATTTATTGTGACATATGAGATTCTCTTCAAAAGCTTTCATATAAATAACTTGATAAAGTTTTTTCTCCTCTCTCAAACTTAGCACAAAAATTTTAACACTATCGAGTTGCTTCCAGATTTTTTTAAAGTAGAATCACAAAATAAGTCCTTTGTAATGTTATTGAAATTAGCATTCAAAGCTGAATATTATTCCTTTTCATTTGTATTACCACATAGATCATCTTAATGCAATTTATTCTGAGTACTCAAAAACACAGATTCTGTCAAAGATTCACACATTCTCAATGAATACCACAATACTATTAACTGTACAAAGTAATCAGCAAATGGTACACAACATATAAATTCTGGGAGTAAGAAAGGGGTAGACTACCTAAGATTTGAATGTAAGAAATTAAGTCCTGCTCACTAGTCTAGTTTCACTTCTACATCATGCATATGGCAATAACTGATAATGTAGAAGCTGACATTTTTACCATCCTCCCAAATAATATTATTTGAAAATTTAAAAATACTTTTCAAAGTAAAACTGTGAAAAATTAATTACATTATGAACTGAAAATTGCCATAGAAAGGCAAGACCCTTCAAACTGTGGTTACCAAATATGAATATACACAGATATCATGTTACTCAAGAGTTTTAAACAGAGGAAATCATATATTTCTACACGTAAATAATATCTTTGAGCAGCGATCAATCCTTTGGCAGCACTGAAATGGCAAATGTAATTGGTAAAGTCAACACATTTTGTTCAAGAGCTTTGCTGCTTATGTTTACTATCCAATTTTACAGAGATTAATTTCACAACAACAGAATTTTTATGTGGCAATATCCCCAGGGTTATACAGTCATCAGTTTGCATAATGATATTTTAGTAGATAGAAGAATAGTTCTTAGTATTACAGAAAAATACAGCTTATCTCTTTTAAAAAATGCACACAAAAGAAAACAAAACGTTTAATCCAGTATATATTAAATTTAATTTCCTCCCTTTTGGGAGGGGGGGCTGAAAATAGAAATTTTGAACCACAAATGTTCATTCTTTTCAATGAATAAAAATGTCCTCCCGTGGAATTCTCCATAATTAAAACATTCATCCTCTTAAAACACAAGTTTTCGTTTCTGGCTTCATACTTAGAAATGGAAATAGTTTGATGCTGCTGTGGCACACAAACACCAGAAATGCCCTGTGCTCCTCCAGGTGGGAGTTCTAGGGTGGTTGAAGTGGCTATTTTACATTAGTTTCTTTTCAAATCTCATTTTTTCCCAAACTTGCCTATGATATATGAAAGCACAATTACCACCTGGTTTTCACATCTGCATTTGAAAATGACAAACAACTGGTTTCACCATACGTCTTTATCCCAAGTATTCATTATACCTTATTCAGATTTACAAACCAGCTTCCCTTGCAGTGCCTTCCTTCACTTGAGGTACACTCCCCCTTCTTACAGCCAGGAAACCATGTATGGCAGAGGGCAGCTTCTGGGTTTATGAGGACATTTTCACTACTGACTTCTCTTTGCAGGTTAACTATTCAGTCATGAAAGAAAAACATTAAATGAACTGATTGATTGACAGATCCCAAAAGGCAGAGGTAAGGGCAGCATAGGACTTTCAAACCTTTACTTGCTCAAACTGTGTATTGTCCTTCCAGTACCTCTCAGCTTTACAGGACGCAGAGATCTTACAAAACTTCTCCCTTTGATAAACTATCTTCTTTCCTGGGATAGAGTCAGTGTTCCTGTTGGTCCCATAATGTTGAAAAAGATAAACTGACTTGACTTCGCGTGTTTTTTAAGACTGTTTTTCATTACAAAGAAGTCACTAGTGAGCAATTTAACCAAGTAGATACCACAGATTGTATCGGAAGAGGCAATCTTTTGGTGCATACAATTTATTGGGATTATTTATTGATAGTACCAATAATAATTTGAGCCAGGGCATGAAAATAAAAATCAAATATTATGACATTGTCCTAAACCGTACAGATTTAGTATTTAAGCATTTGTGGTGAAGAGCACAATGCCCATTGGACTTAACTGACTTCACAGACTTGAATAGCAAGTGAACAAAATAAGTGTGCATAAAGCGTACAATTTTTCTTGGCAGGAAATTCTCTTCTACATTCTGCCTACAAAGAGTCTACTAATTCTAGTAATTTCTATCGAACAACCATAATAAATATTTCTCTAAGCAGAAAATAAATTGCAGATTTAAACCAGACTTTCATCTGAGAACAAAGGACAAAAGGAAAAGGGTCAAAACTGGATGGATATCAACAATACTGTTGGTTGCTTCTGTTCTTTCAGTTTTCTGGATATTTACTAAATTCCTGAGAATGACAAGAACGAAGTATTCCGTGTTACCTTCCCACACTAAAATCAATGAAGAGTCTCCAGAACTCATTGATGCTTTTCAGAACAACAACCAGTTTTACCTTATTTTGCAGTATTTCCTTTTCATTCTTTTCCTCTTAATGCTAGAAAATATTTGCAGAGTTCTGAATTTGATGCTTTAGTAATTTCCTGTATTTTAATATCATACCACAAGAGGCAAAGGGTACATATTATTTTCTCTAGCACCAATATAAGGTTATTGAAAAAAAAATTAAAATAATCATTTTCCCAAAAGCATAAAGGCTTCTCATGCCATCAAAGGACTATAAACATAATCAGAATGCTCCTTTAAACAAATACTTTGGTTAGATTTGCTTTCTTGTACTTCAAGGATAACCTGATGTTTGAAACAACCCATTTGAAATGGCTGACTCTGTCTTTGCATTTCCTGTTACTCAAGTCATTCAGCATGTGCCCATACCATAACCCATTGGGAAAGGTCTTTCTGAGACAACATTTAAAGAACATACAAGTGCTGCACTCTTACAGTATTTTGTGATTTCTAATAACACGATGCGATTCACTTCCCTCTTCAAGTTTAAGTATCCAAAGGTTGATTAAAACAAAATAAAAGCTACCACAAAGTCAGATTATTAGAAAGCAAGGCAAGAAGAAAGATATCAAAACAGGTTTAAAATACCAAGTTTTAAAAAGCCAAAGAGTCCTCAAGTTCACTGTATCCATCTGTCATTAGTAAGGCACAGGTACTGTGGGCTAATTATGTGCTAATGAAATATAAATAATCTGCTGGTCTCAAAGCATTAGCTAAGCAGTAACTGCACAACAGCTGCTGCAGCTCACCAAAAATGCTCATGTCAGCACCTCAAACAACAACTAAAGTCTGGTTTCAAAACATCTGAATGAAATAATAATGACTTCTTCATGCAATTGATTTCAGAAGACCTGCAATTATTTTTGCTTACGACAGAGTTGAAAGGTCCAAGTGATAGCAACAACAGCTGCAGTTTCAGGGATCAATACAATTAAATATGAGATTTTTCATCCAATGTTTTGTGAAAATCTTTCTAAGTAAAGCACAGTGTCTGTAAAAGCAGTACTGCATTACGATGTGGATAATATCGACAAACGAAACTCATGACGAAAACACTAATGTTAGACACACAAAAGTTTTATTCCTCTTTCATAGCATCCTAGTTAAACAGTGCATTGGGCAAAGACTTCAGCTCACTCCCTATTAAAGCCATTTTTATGCACAAAGATCATACCAGCGAGAATAAAAAGGGCTTACATCTTGTTGTGGTCCAGCTGGAGACAAGGAAAGACACAAAAGACTACAATGGCAAGTGAAACATCACACAGACAACATGCAGGAAGCTAAGCTAGATCTTGAGGAAGACCACAGGGTATGCTGAGAACAAAACACACAACTCCTTATCCACAGGAAGAATTTTAAAGGCCAACACCAACAGCCTCATGTTTAAATTGCATCCTTAAAATGGAAATCTTCCTCAGGAACGGCAGAGCTGTTCCCCCAGCTCAGGCTACGTGCACGCTCTTACAGGCTCATTATGTAAGGACTTGGAGGTTAGGCAACTCATCTATTCAGGAGACCTAATGCGGGCACTATTCAGATGGTCCAAGACAGATGCCTGTGTTCCTTATCTGCTCTTAGATAAAGAGAGATGCGATCTACAAGGAGTGGATTCTGAACATCTTACTTGAAGACCTTGAGGCGCCTTAAATGAAAGAGAATGACTACTCTTAAACATCTCTGGACATGATGAGAAAAACCCTTTTCCTCCTAACATTTGGTCAGCCATTTTACTTCATACCAAGAAAGAAGGAAGTGGCATTCTCAACTTACTAAAACACTCCTCCCTGCCTTTAAACCTACTTGAGCAACAACGAAAGAGTAAAGAACAATTGGTGTTCTGTTGGAATGTGGTATATCTGTTAAAACCACTTCTTTTGGATTGAGTGTTGTGTGCCAGAGTTCATCGCTGCCAGCTATCCCATGATAACACACGTTTACAAAGACAGACACAAAATTAAGTACAAATCACTCCACAAAAAAATTCATTGTGCAATAATAATGCAGATGTTCCTATGTGCCCACCCCAATCAGGATGCATTATGAGAACACATCTAACAATTAGAAAGGGTTATTGATTGATGACTTCCAGGTACCTTCTAAGCAACCTGTAAATATGGGGCTGTTTTTTGAAGCCATTCATATCAATGCTGTATCAAGAAAGAGGATTTCCACTCCACACCCACTCATTCACCCACAAATGCCTTTACTGCAAAGGTGTAATATTGTTTCTTTGAAGTACAGCAAAAACATTCTTAACACAGAGCAAAAGCACAGAAACTCTCTTTGCTAAATGTCAATGGAGACCAAGTCCATCTGACCCAAACTGTGATTCTGAAACTATAAGTGTTTTACTCTGCTTGAATAATTGGGGATATCTTCAACAAGAAAGATCATCCCTGGAAATGAGTTGAGAAACTAAATAATCGGTATGTTACTCACATTCATCCTTCTTAAATAATGCAAAGGAAAATTAAACAAACTACAACGTCACAAAGAGACAGTGTCAAAATAAAATACTTCAGATTCTTTGGTGTTCTGAAATCAAGGGAGTTCTTGTTATGATCCAAACAGAAGCAGTAGATCTGTTTACTACAGATATAGCACATCAATGTTTGTAAAATCCCTGTATAGCGGGTGGGCAAATGGATATCACTGGCATTTGTCATATAAGAAATCTGCACTTCCCTGTTAAAAAAATCAAATACAGTTTTTGAATCTGTCAAGAATTTTCAATTTTTGTGTTGATTTTTTTTGCATTTGAAAAATACAAGCTCTCTTCAGCTCCTTGACTAAGATTAGTACACACATCATCAGACAGCATGTGGTCTGTGTCCATTGTCAGAAATATGGTCACCATTTCAAAGAATTTGATTATTAATTAGGACAAGTCAAACATTTGTCCAGAACATGTAAATTCATGCTGCCTTACTGGTGTTGAAATTGTACTTTCTATCTCTATCAATCAAAAACATTTTTCCAAATGAATCCAGGAACTTCCCAGCTGAACAGCAAACATGAAGTGCACTGTACCACAGCTCACTGCTGAACTTCAATCGTGCTCAGTCTGAAGTGTATGGACTAAGCACAATCAAACTCCGACCGGGGATTCAGGATGGGAAGCAAGGAATGTCACATCTAACCAAAACTCCGGGAAGAATAAAGTAGTTACTGTGGACCTAACTGAAAAGAAATTTGGCCAGAAGAGGAGAGGTTTTTTTCCCAAGAGCTCCACGCAACCTTTATGACCACAAACAGTAAGAATCAGCATTTTACATCTTGTTCAAAACCAAGCACCTCACGAGTCTGAGCTGTTAAGATTTCAGTTTGCAACTAAGTTGTGAAATAACACCTGCTAAATCATCAGCATCAATCTCCTTTTTCTTCATGGACACCTTACCAAAGTACGCACCCAATTAAAATTATTTAAAGTCAAACAGAATAAGATCTTTAGTCACTACCGCAAAATAAATTATAAGAAAATCTTGTTTATATTGTGCTTTATATTACAGCTTATGGAGTCCTAAAAAAAACATAATTAGGTGATACACTCATTCCAGATTTCAAAATATGTTTTTATGAACAAGATGAAAGACAACGGAATATTACTGTCATCTTCTAAGTTCTCCTACTTAACTTGGGGGAAACACAAAGAGATTTCCACCTTTTCTCTTTGTTTTTTAACGTTTAGATCATATCTTTCATCTTTCAAATGTGTCATTATGATCTTTTAATCTTTTATCTTTTGCTTCTTTTTAAGCTCTTGTCCACGTGCAGAGAAGCAATTAAAAAGGACCTTTTTTTGTGTGCAACTGCAAATAGACCAGTTTAATGAGAGTCACTCACACCACCCGTTTCTCTGACAGAAGACGTATTCAAGAATGACTTTGCCTCCAGCATTGAACAATATCTATGGAATGCTAAAAAAATACCCATCACATTTATTTATGTAGAGAAAAGACAAGAAAATAGGTATTATCTGAGTTTTAATTTCACTCTGTATATATTCTTAGAAACCCCCCAAAGCTTGCCTAACCTTTCCTATTAAATGACCCAATAAGGGAAGAAATCACAGACATGACAAGTATGAAGCTTCCATTTATTTCCCTTAAGTATGGTGAAAATATGTTTTATCCAGCACCCTGGAAGCCACAAAGTGACTTTTAGTTTTCTACTTCTCAACCTACAGTCTGACCTCAGACATTGACTCTTCTCCTTGCAATTAAATGAATGTAGTGTATTACACTAAAACATTAGTCCTTTAGTCCTTTGATTAAGAAAATAAATCATCTTGCAAATAGGATCCTCTCTTTTGTAATCGTGCAGTGTTTCTTCCTCACTCTCTCCCTGAGACACAGTAAGATTCCTTGATAGGTCATCACTGGAGATTGAATCCTGGATGCATACCATGAATTTCCAATGTCTCTTCTGAAAGAATGATACCAAGCAACTTCCAAGCAGAGAGGGATTCCTAAATCATGTTGTCTCATGAATAAAGACAAAATACCTTCTGCACGATCACGGTATACTCCAGAAGCAGGGCCTTCAAAAGAAGCACTAGAGTTTCCTTTTTGCAGTATTTAAATATCACATTCATCCTGACAAGATGGGTGAAGGTATATTTAACTGATGAACCAGCATTCCAAATCCCTTACTCAGCACAGAAACGCGAATCATAGAATCACCTGAGTTGGAAGGGACCCAAAAGGATCATCAAATCCAACTCCTATCCCTATACAGGACACTCCCAACATTCACATCATGTGACTGAGGGCACTGTCCAAACGCTTCTTGAATGCTGGCAGACTCGGTGCCATGGGGAGCTGTTCCAATGCTTCACCATATGCTGGGTGAAGAACCTTTCCCTAATATCCAGCCAAAACCTCCCCTGGCACATCTTCCTGCCATTCCCTTGAGTCCTATCACAGGTCGCAAGAGAGAAGAGATCAGCACCTGTTTCACCTCCCTCCCTTGCGAGAAGACAGTAAACAGCTATGAGATCCCCTCTCAGTCTCCTCTTCTCTAGGCTGAACAGACCAAGTGACTTCAGCTGTTCCTCATACAAGATCATTTAAAGCAATGTATACAAATATACTTGAGAATATAGTGACAGTGTCAGTATTTTCTGTAGAACCTCAGATGGTCTATCACTGCTCATTAGTACAGAAAATATTAAGTTAGCTAAACTATACACTCTCTTTCTACAAAATGCATATTTTTACACCAGTCTCTATTAACAAAACTTTTTCCTTTCTTTGCCTGTGTTTTCCAGTTTGCATTTTTCGATGTATTTCACAGATATATGTTACATGTAGAGGCAAAGCAAAACTTAACTATACAGCCAATGCCATGAAGCAACATGTGGATAGCAGCAAGAAGAACCCAGCCAGCAACTCAGACACAAAACCGGTGTCGCATAACTTACACTGCTGTGTAAAACAACACACAGCTTCATATGAAGAGAGGCAACGGGTATTTATAAAAGCCACATTAAGCAGGCAACATTTCACTCCAAATTTGACCCTCCAGTTGTTGATTCAGTGCATGTAATTTACAAAAGCAGTTTAACCAGTTCAAATTAATAACAATAATGAAAGCACTGCTGAATTGTGGGCCTTCTCCAACCCTTGAGGTATTTTTTGTTACACTCTTCCTTTTGTCAAGGCTCATGTAACTGAAAAGCCTATTTAAAAGAACAATGATAGAGACCTTCAGTATTCTTTTTTTTTCCAGCATTAAAGTTTGTACTTCCTTACTATTAAGAACTACATGACAATAGAAAGGAAAATACCATAAGAAAACCATTTAACTTCCAGCATGCTTGAGATCAATAAACCATGGAAATCTGGCATTACTGCAGATGCAGAGCATTAATTCCTTCAGGCAAAGCTTTAAAAAACCTATTCCATAAAGGTATAGACAAAATACTACATTTTATTTGGGGGAAAGGGGTGATATCAATGGTTGACTCCAAAAGTATCTATATTTCCTGAAATTCTACCACCAGTGTACATTGTATTTTTTTTTTGTATTTTAAAATAATTATTACAGAAATTATTACTGAAAAAAAACAGGATGTCCAAGTCAGCAGATTACAATTTGCAGAGTATGGCAATTGCTTCCACAGTTCTGCCAGTGTGCTTACAGTGTTACAATGTACTGCTGTACTATCCCCAAGCATCTCCGGCACCACCACAACCCAGCTAACACAACTGCTCTCATCTGCTTATCCATAGCATCTACAGCCTTCAACACTTGCTAGAAATTTAGCTTCCATACTCCATTTAGGTTGTTGTTGTCCAGTACACTATATTTCCTAGGCTTCATTTGGCAAGGAATGCAGCTCTCCATCTGACTCCTACCAGTGTATGATAAACACCCATTCAATGGTAAAAAAAATCCTCACTGCAAACTTAACTGGTGCAATTGCACAGCATCAGTCTTCCTCACATACCAACCATTGCAGAAACTTCAGTAAGGCAGCTGCTGTCATAAGGGTGGTCTACAAGGACAAAAGCACAGGTTGCACAGGTTGCACATGTGCATTTCACTTCCACACCCACAGTCACAGGCATTCAGTATAATTCCTTTTACAACCAGTGACGTGAAGACGACCCGTAGGAGCTAAGTTTACCTTATTCCCTTCGGGAAAAACGTACACCAAGATCAATAGATAGCCCAGAATTATCACAGACAACATGACACTGCTGTACCCACATCAGGTCAGCTAAAAAGACTTCACTTTCTAAAACACATGATGCCTTCAAAGGACTAACTATCAAGTGAGAAATTCTAGACAGATGCATAAGCAGCACTGCATCCTTTGTGGACATGTAAATTAGCTTAGTCAACACATAATCTGTGTATATTTGTAAAACACCTGTGAATAACTTCCACAAAATCTTAAATTTTAGCGATACATCCTCACCAGATTAGGAGAAGCTTTGTGGCAGGAATTTACAAAAACTAGATTTGTGATGAGCAATGTAATCTGGTAATGAAATAATTCTTTAGAAAGACTGACATCAAGTTAGAAACACATAGCTTACATCCATGAATGGTATAACTTCAAAGAAGGTCTCTGAAGAGGAACTGGGGCCATGTAATCACAAGAGGTATGAAAAACTAGTCAATTCTTATCTTCAATAGGGTTTCACTATCTGGAGGAAAAGTGACAGCTATGTACTTGCCATGAGAAGACAGCTTGAAAATAGCCACATTAGAACTGATATTGAGCGTTCAGTGATATATTTTATAACAAAGCCTCGGACTTTTCATTCACTTTTGCTTCACTACAGCAAGTACTATCAAATACACTTTACAATGTGCACTAGTGTTCCATAAAGTAATATTAAATTGCCTGGCAATACCATATTTTTTCATTTATGGAACTCTGCAGTACTACAGAAATACTGAGGCAACATGAGAATGCAGTATAATACATTAGACAAATAGAAATTTAAGAGTAATAAAATGTTTCAACAACAAAATGAAGCTTCTTGCCCAACTACAGATCTGACAGTGAAAAAAGTAACAGTTTATTTATCTTGTCTGATGTTAATCTTTGTTGATACTCCCTAAGGTCAAATAGAACCACATGAGCCTGTGTTTCTATATGAAATTATGATTATTGCACACTTTCATAAGGAGAAAAAAAAGAAGCCAATTTTGATTCTCATTCACTCAAGTGAATCTTCAACAGTTTATATTGTATTTATCTGAACAAAAGCAGAACTTACACCAATAAGTTTTATCTGTATAGGCATAATCACGTCTGGCACCTAAAAGAAAGAAGCTATTCTTCACATGACGTATCTTCTCATCATAAACACAGAAATTCTAAATTCAAGATATACAAACTTGGAAATACTGATTTTATGTTGGATGTTAGTCACAAATCAGAACAAAATATATTCAGTTTTCCAGAGATTCCATCTGCTTAGATTGTTCAGCATTACTCTGGCTGTGAATATCCTAAACGTATATTTGTCCTGCTCAGAAAAAAAAACAAATAATTCTGGAGAAAGGATAATAATTTTCTCTGGAGCTACATTAGATCATACAGTTGATTATTTCAAAAGACTCGAAAGGAAATACTAGGTTTCCACAAAACTGTTCCCTCAAAATTCTTCTGATGGAAGAATTCTGATGGAATTCTTCTATAGTAAATGCACAATAGCCTCATGCAAGCAGGTAAGCAAGCTAAAGCAAGCATGCTAAGAACCAACTTCCATTGGCTGGACAGAACCACTGAAAAACATCTGCAAGCAGCTTTTTCCATTACAACTTTTTAATAGGTTTCATATACCATCTAAAAATGCTATGCAGAACTAATTAGTTTTTATATTTTGCTATGTTGGCAAAAGACTTCTCTGCTCCTCAGATCTTCCACACTACTGTATACTAAAAACACTAAAAACTTTCAAAGGGAACATTTTAACACAATTCTTTTCTTTCATGGTGATATAATCCAAGCAATATTTTTTTTCTCTAATGTGTTTATAATAAAATGCTCACAAAAGTGAGAAAATTGAGTTTTAAAGCAATATTGTTGGGCTTCAAACAGCATGAGTTCACTTGGAACAAGCTGAAAAAATATCTTAACACAATCACTTTGGTTCAGACAGCACCTCATATTTTCAGATTAAAAAACCCTAAACAAACAAAAGACATTCGTTTCTAACTTGGCAATGACAACAGGTTATAAAAAGGAAAAAAAAAATCAACCCAAGTTTAAGTATGTTTATACTGCTAAAATAGCTTTGACTGATAAAAACTTGAGTCTTTCATTATCTGCCTAATAGGATGGAAGGTTCCTTAGAGGAAACCTTGAAGGATTATCCCTCATATTAAGGATACAGATCAGTTTCCATATCCTCTGAGCTCAGGAGGAATAAATATTCCCTCAGGTTATATTCTTAGGACATGTCGAATAAAGATTTTGAGATTTCAAAATAAAATCTGGATTTTATTGTGAAAAAAAATCCACCTTTGAACCACTTGAAAAGGATTGTACTATTTGGGTTAAAAGTATAACTATAATTTTAAGAAAAGCTTTTGGAAAAAAACAGTACATAAATAATGCTTTTAAATATCATATATACAAATAGTGAGTTTCCAAGAATGTCTCACCATAATTTAAAAATGGTATTAAATGAAGATAGTCAGCTTTTAAAATCATAGCAATACCTACTATAGTTCTAATTGCTTATCTCAAAACTGAGTTAATACAAAGGCATTCTGTCTTTGGCTGATGCTTTTTCTGCGGAGCCATTCTTTCCCACAGCATTCTTGTATTACTTTTAGAAATCCATTGGTATTGGAACCTACAACTCAGCATTAATTAAAGTCATCCACACAATTTACTCCCAGTGTAGACAAAGCTCTAGTGTTAAACATCTAACAATAATTCCAGCTCCTTAGATCCCCTGTAGCACGGTTATTCTGTTGCTTAAATAGATTTTCTCACTCCTGCATTGTAACAAACAGAGATTAGATCTGTTCTGAGCTCAGACCGCTACATTTAATTAAAAATAAATGGCTTGTGCTCTGTCTGCAGGTAGGAATGGGTAAATCCCATTCAGCTGAGCCATGAAATTTCAGCTCTCGTGGACTGAATTCCTCAACGTTTTGTCATCCGCAGCTGAGAATAACTGTGTTGTAAGTGGATGCTCCACAGACTCAGAACACTATTAACAGTTTTCAACTTCCAGTTTGTGGAAACTGCACAACTTTGCCAAAATGCTCCGGTACACTTCAACACCTCCGGTACACTTCAACCTCCCTTACAACTGGAAGGTTTCAATGCAGTGCCAACAAACAATGAACAAGGTTGGGACGCTGCAGAAAGTGACACGTGCCTGGGAAAGCTTCTGTATGAGGTGTAGAGCTACCACCTGATTACAATAGAACACCAGAAATAACTTCTTTACTTTTTCAAAATGTGATTTGGACCCTTTATCCATCAGAAGTGGTTAAGATCCAGATTAAGTATCCTCATCTGGAAGAAGATCTTAAGTATATAATAACTAATACTTAAGTTAGAACTCTATTACCATGAAACATTTCAGTCTTCTCTACTGAAATTAGTATGGGTAGCAAATGGATTTATAAGTATCATTAATATCTGAAGTGAATTTTAAATGTGCGTGTAATGAAGAACAGAAAAGGTAAGAGATCACCAAATTTCTTTTTAATGGTTAAAACGGTAAAAGAGATTTTTTTCTCTACAATCTTCACCTCAAAAGAAAGAAATAAGTTTAAATTATTCAAAATTAAAGGAGAGTCCACTCTCTACAAGGACACAGACTTTATCTGTTTGAATTACAGCTTTGTCCTTTGTATCTTCCCATTGAATAGTTGAAACTTTCTGACTAGTTCTGTTAGAAATAAGGATGCTTTTATATTTAATTTCTGGTTTTCCTTCAGTTTTCAGTACTTACTTTCCTAAAGATCTTTAAATATTGCCATGCAAAAGTACTTATATTTACATTTCACAGGCATATATCGTCCCACATTGCTTTACTGAATGAAAGAATACTGGATAAAAAAGCACAAACTTGCCACAAAGACCTATGCACAGGCTTAAATGTAAATGGAATAGTCCTTTGCTTAAATTTGAATAAGTATGCAGATCTTCATAGCACTGTAACGGAACTTTAGAAGTGTACTAACTTCATTACGACACTTTCAAGCTTCAGATTAAAGTGCGTTTTTGGTAAGTTATAATTTCTGCAAAACTCAATACATCAAAATCTGTGACTTTCAGACATGGGAATAGTAAGAGGATTTTCAAATCATCTTCTTCTAGATCTGTTTTTTCTCCATTTTCAGTGGGAGAGCATAATCATTATGATTCCAGTTGGCTCCCATGAACTTTGTTGAGTTTGTAATATTCTAATACACACAGAGCCATTGTATTTTAGTCCAAAAAAAAAAAAAGACGAATCCAAGATGGGAGTGCAAAATCAATGGCCACTTTCTCAAAAGGTACTATTCATACACGCTAAAGGCCCCCATTTTGCAAGCACACAAATGTATAAGGACATACTACTCTTGGGCAGTAGAAATTACCGGGCAAAGCCACTCAGCATAAAGCAGTATCTGGCATTTTATCTTTAAATACAGAAATCTTTTAATGTCAGCATATTAAAGTCTACAAAGTGAATCTCAGCACTTCTGCTTTACCACTATATTTGCATTTATATAAGAAAGAGGACGAGAGATTGTAATTAGTCTTTTGAAGACAGTGTAACAGCTGCCACATTATAAACTTATGCAGCTATATAATTCATAGTTTACTTTTTTAACTAAGTTCATGACTACCTGGAGGAAGTAGCAACCTCAAGATAGGCATAATCCTCATTCAACATTTCCCCACAAATTTTGCTTGACCCGAGATTTTTCTGTACTTTTGTTTGGCAGATGGATAAAGCAATTGTGAAGTCCATTTAAAAAAACAGAGCCTTTGACCAATACATGTCCACACAGCCACCAATATGCATCCAAGGTGATAGATCTTTAGAACAGGCATGATTTTTTCATAGGTGTGCTTGAATGAACAAGTTTATCCTTGTGTCATCAATATACAATGGGATTCATAACTTCAAGAAACCTGAGGAGTAGATGGCAAGACAGCAAACATGCTTTCTGATCATCAACATTCTTAGGACACAGAGGGCTGAAATGCATGATTTCAGGAGTAATCCTGATGACAAAATACATTTGCCTGTTAGAAAAGAGTGTGCTTGTAAGCAAGTACCAACTCAAGATTAGATGCCTCACAAAATGTAGTAGCTCTATCAAAATGTTCCACAGCTAACCTCTCTGGTAGCAAAAATGTGAAAAGATCAGCATATGTTCTTCCATTCACTGCCAAAAATGAGTAATATTTACTTGATGTATTAACCAGTACAATAGATATAAAACAAGTTCTTTACCTCCAGCACTGATGAAGAATCTATTGAAAGAGGGATACAATACAAAAGAAAAAAAATCTAGATCATACTTGATAAAAGCTTCTCGAATACAGAGCAATTGTATCAACCAAAAAAAAAAAAAATCTTAAAAATAATTAATCTGCTATTGTTTCCATGTAGCTAGTAGGCACCATGTAACTATTTACTTATGCCAACAGTGACAGGCAGACATGCTACAATCAAGTTAGGTAGCATTCCATTCAAGCTAAAATACTATTATTTTCTAAAAAAATAACAAATTGACTAGAAAATACTAAGTTAACTGCTGTTTCTAGAGATCAAGGAAGGCTGTTTAGCAGCTATTTTAGATTTCTTGTCATGGCACTGTATGAAACCACTGACACATTCATAGTTGCATATATTAATTCTTTAGGAAATATCTCTGCAGCTTCACTGTTATGAGCCAAGACACCTCTGAGGATATGCAATGGAATTGCTCTGGACAGCCTGATTTATTGGCAAGGTACATGGGAATCCAATGCGGTTGGCACAGGTATCCCATTTTATGGGAAGTATTTCTCCTCACTCTCCCCAGTGAAAATGCAGCAAACAAGTACATGAAATTCTTTCTGCATTAACTGGAGTCCCCTAAGCTTGTGTCATTGCTCTGGTTTTATTCCGGTGTAAACAAAACACAGGTAACAAAATTGATCCCTATGAATCTCATGCATGGTCAATTAAACTCCCCCAGAAATTCATTGCTTATATGTATTTCCTAATAGATTTGAAATTTTGCCTGCCTCCATTAGCTAGTTTCGAAGATGACAACAAAGAAGTGTGACTTATTCTTAAGTAACATCACTAATAATCTCTTATGTTAGTTTTTACTATTTACTTATGACTTTATTTGGTTACATATAATAAGGAGAATAATCTGGAAAACATTATAGGGAGGGTTCAGTGCCTGAAAAAAAATTACTTCATAACACAACCTGGTCTAACTTTAAGCAACAGCAGTATACAAAAGTAACTCCGACTACCACACAAGCACACTTACAAAAATCAGACATGTGTTTTTAAGACAAGATAAAAACCCCAAATCAATTAGCTGGTCCCATCAGAATGACTCTATCAGACTTAGCACAGAAGTAAGCTTCATCCACAACCAGTGCTAGCAAAAATTGTGCACAAACAGAAGCCTTCTGAAATATCTTTGCAAAGGTCATTTAAGAAAACAGATAAATGAAAATCAAGCCAATGCCACCTATAAGAATAATGGATGCATAGCTGCTTTTACTTCATCAAAAAGAAATTAATCATTTTATGATATATTGGCTGTCCAAAATCACTGGAGTGTAACCCGTTTATGAAGCCTTAGTGATGACTAAGCTTGAGTTAACTTGCTCCAAACCAAGAGAGAAAAGCAATCTATAAAAACGTACTCATTATCTTTTCCTGTCTAAAGCTAGACTTCTAGCCTGTCTGTTATTTTTTTTTTTGACAAGTTCTGAGGTCATCTTTTGAAGCAGCTGTCAATAAGCAAAGAAAAACTACCCTTGTTTTCTGCCAGTGCCACAAAAGGTATTCTCCTCCCAGAAGAAGTACACCAGGAAAACCTGCCTGTTCCTCCCAGCTGTGTGGCACAGTCGGGCTGAGCAGTGCCTGTACTCGCTGCACTGTTCCCTAACCATCAGCAATACTAGCAGGGAAACAGCGCTCAGATAAGGAACTATTTCAAACAGATAATGCTGAGCCCTACACTCATTTCAGCTCCGTTAGCAATTTGTCTGCAGGCAGCACAACAGATTCGTCTCAATTCCCATTAAAGGCAATTTCATCAGCTTTTCAATATGGCTTTGAACCAGGCTCAGGATGGTAATGAAGCAGCACATAATAACCATGGCAGCTATACGTGGAGCGTACAGCCTCTGCAGCAGCGCTCAGTGGGAATTTCACAGAGAACTACTAACAGAGATAAGCATAAAACCATCTGTAACACAACTTAGTGGCTTCAGAGCCCCCAGATCCTCCTTCTTCATGGACGAGGATGTCATGGTCAATGAATATTTGAGAAGTTGAGAAGACCATTGAGCTCAGTCATATCCAGTATTACCTTGCCCTAGTAGTTTTTTATTCCTTCATTCTTGACAGCAATTTGTAGTTAGGCTGAGAAACTTAAGGCTATTAAATGATCTAAACAAAGTACTGTAGGTGAAAGCGAAAAACAATTGTAAAGATATGTGTTTTCTTTCCTCAAAACACAGAATCCAGAAAATTTCAATTTATAACTCTGCGGTGGCAAAATATAAAACACTTCCTTGCTTTTTAAAGATGATCTGTAAGAGTACAAGGAGTTGCACACATAGAAACAGTAAAGATCCCAAACAAGCCAAAGTTAGTCTAAATCTACAGACTTTCCTCTCGTACTTG
The DNA here is from genome assembly GCA_033556795.1 of Tapera naevia. NCBI lineage: Eukaryota > Metazoa > Chordata > Aves > Cuculiformes > Neomorphidae > Tapera > Tapera naevia. The sequence continues at coordinate 9,320,017 of JAUMJJ010000034.1, read as the reverse complement.
CACACACTATGTCAGTTAGTCCCAGGTTTCCCAATAATGATACAGAACTGTTCTCAACAACAATAGAGTCATTCTTTTTTCTCACATACAACTCTGAAAAATACAGCATATCGCTCTCATAATAAATATTACATCCAAAACAAAAGAGCTGAGGCTTTTTAGTGTGTCCTTAGTGCCTCTAAACATGTTTCTCAACATACAGTAGTACTCTTACTTTAGAACGAAAAATAAACAAGCTGTATGGTACTTCACATCAAAGTAAGCACAGAAAATTAGATGACTTATTTACCAGAGTTTACTCTGGGTTGTAGTACAAGGTCAACACATTCCTATATCTGGAATTTTAAAGAGATACACAGAAATAACACATTATTGTTTAATACATATTTAAATAACAGTTGATAATATATTTCCAGAAAGTTCATTTCTTTTAAAAGAAATCAAAGAACCTTCTCCTTCTTAAATTCATTTTCATATCGTGAAAGTAAGTGCGCTAACTGGCTTCAGCTACAGTTTCCTTTACTCCAAGGAACCAAATTTCAGATGTTTCCAATTCTTGCAGATTGTGCCTGTTTCAGTACAGGACAGTGCATTCCTGATGAGTCAGCTTTTAAAGTTTCCTCAATAGATACATAAAAACTCCTATTTAGATAAAGTATAAAAGATGCTTTAAATGTTCTTAATTAATGTTTTCTGTATGGCAAACTTGGACTTGTAAGTACTCCCTCTGTGTAACATTCTTTCTTTTAAGAAATACAAAAATTGAAGTACAGATGATAAAATTTAGAGGTAAAAAATAATAAAAATAATAAAGTTAACAAGTGGCTTAGCAATATTATAGAGTGCATAATGTGATTGTGCAATTCTATTTGAAAGCACTTAAGCTGTAGTGAAATACAGAACTGATAACTATACTTGCTTTTTCCTAACTCTAGCTTGTGTATTCCTTATTTCCAGGTTAAGGGAATAAAGGGAAAAGTATGCCAAAGAAAGTGTGAAGCTATAGTACAGTTGCTCTGACCTAAATAAGGTTTATGAGATAGATCTCCCATAAATGGTCTCAGAAATAAAATAACTGATCCACACTTCTCCTTCACTCACTAATCCTCTCTGCAAAGCACTTTTTGCTACACAGCTCAAAATCTCTAACTCCAAAAGCAGCAGCAGAAAAATGGGGGAGAAGGCAGAAAGAGGGAATGCAAAAAAGTCTACATTATGTAAATGGTAATGTAAAAGGTTTTGCTTCAAATATTTCATGTTATTTAGTCTTTTCCTCAAAAAGCTTTCATAGCTTCTTTGACTCAGAAGAATATAATTTCTCTTGTATATACACAGCAGTTTATTATGTTGAAAAGCCTTTCTTTATCTGTTACCATAGTAACAAATCCATTCTATTACGTGTATTTAATTGTTGCATTTTAAAGTATAATCTATTATTATAGCTGGAGTCAGCATGTTCTGTTGCAATCTAAATTATGTATTTCATGAAGTCTATCAGACACTGATTATAAATTCAAGTTTGCTTTCAATAATTCAGAATTTAAAGCATGTATTTTATTATGTATATCACATAAAAAATATAGGACTAAGTATGTAGACAGCACAAAGCTACAAGCATTAAATATTATTTTGAATAAGTGAATTCTATTCATTTCAACTTCAAATATGATGATAAACAAGTCTTGCTAGATCTCATATCAAAATTCCCTACCTGAATGGGGATCTGGCTCCTTTCTGAACTATGGCTCAGCTTTGTGACTCATTCTTGTAACACACATGCACTAAGTTCCAGATTTCCTAAATGTATTCCTGGTTTTCGGTGACATGTTTAAAACATGGAAGTAATTTCTGGGAGAATAATAATTTCCCTACTTAAGCTTTCTTAAATAAAATAATCTGTTTGCCTTAGCACTGTATTTATTCTCTGAATTTTAAGGGCAGCATACAATTTTAAACTGCAGCACAGCTGAATAGTAGAGAATTTGAAAACAATTACAAATAGCATTTATCATTACACATCATACTTGCATTAATCCATTTCAAGTCCATCTGATACTGAAGTAAAATACATTGTGTGGTATTTTAATGTATATTTGTTCCCACAATGCCAGTACAAGATTTAGAAAGTAATATGGCAATACTACTTCTGAACACTTTTGCTTTCTCACTGACTCGTAAGCGCTATTTTCTAGCTTCTCCAGTATCACAAATAGAGTGCACTGTTCCTTGGACAAGAAAATGATGTTTTTAGTTACCTGTGAAGGTATACAGGACGTTCTGGAGAGCTGTAACACACTTTGTGAGAACCGACAGTAAACAATCAATATAGCAACACTTATCTAGTTCGTACCTGTGAAAATGCTTATCGAGAACAGAAAAATAAGATTACAACATTAGATTAAAATTTAAACAGGCTCAAAATATAGGCCCATTAATAGGGGGCTGTTGCAGGACAAAAAAAACTTGACATCACCTTATCACTCAGTACATCCGTCAATAAGGACTTTGGTTTCCCTCGTTCTGCCTTTATACTGTGTATGAGACATTTGGACTGATGCAAGCAAAACCACAAGAAGTGTATTTTAAAATAAAAGAATGTTTTCCATCCTAGTTGCTCATAACTCTCACTCCAGGATGTTCTGTAGTTCTGATTTGAGGTCTCTGTCACCTCTGCACCTACTACTGCCAGAAGCGACGAGTTCTTTTCAACTCAGTATCTTACATAGTAGTAAGCTGGGAATATGCTAAAATTGTATACAAAGATATTTATTATACAAAAGGACATAAAATGCTAATTTAAAGTGGGACTGGAATTCTCATGAAAAATCATGAATAAAGGGGATGGAGGAGTAGGTAAGTGCAATGGTTAGACGACCATTACCATACTTTTGGGTGAACACCTTATAGGCTTTCTGTATAAACAGAGTTTTAGGAAGACTATAGGTGAAAAGCATGATTGATTAAAACATGAAAAATTTCATGCGCTTCCCATGATTTTTCCCAGTAGCTCATTCCTAGTAATTTCTTACCCATGTTTCCCTCATCCTACTTGTCTTGCTCATCGCAGTAATCCTCCTGGGATCTTAAGGATTCACTGAACACATAAAACAGCTGATCTTGGAGCCAACACAGCAGACTGCTGCAGGTTGTAGTCTATGTTACACTCTGAAGTATACGTACATGCTTCTGAAAAAGCAACCTCACAGATACAATGCAAGCAATGGCCTCTTTCTTTCCCTCCTTCTCTTTCTGAAGGCATTTATTAAAGCTGTACACAAGCTGATGTTGTGGGCTGCTGTGATGGAAGCTCTAAATCAGGATTATTAATAGCTAGATATATTTGCAATACATGCTGTTATGTATTTAATCAATGTAGTAGCAGCAAATATTTTTCATGTGCAACAAAAGTTTCATGTGTTTTTCATGTGCAACAAAAGACACTACTCCATTGTCTACTCATAAAGAGAGGATTAAAACACCAAAAGCAAACCAATTTGTAATCAAAATAATGGGAGTAAAATCAGACCATGTCCATCAAGACCTAGGAAACAAACAGGAAGCACATGAAATACTTACATATATGGCACGGGAAATGAAAACCAAAAATAGTCTTCTCATAAACACCAGTGAACTTTTTACACAGTGACTACTACAGCTACTACCGATAAAATCAGCTTGACCAGTTATCTCCTTAGTACAACAGAGCTTAACCCTGTTCTTGGAGCACAGCAGAAGATCTTTTATTTGTACTTGCTTCATAACTGTAACAGTTAATTTTTGCAGCATTCAGCTATTTTAAATTCATTGTTCCTTGGTACAATATTTTGCATTTACAGCTTTACCTTATTGCAATAATTCCAAATTTACATCTCAATCCAACTGCACCAGCGCTGTGTCCAAATGTACTGATGCAGTGTCCTTCCTTTCACTTTTATCTCCTCTGCTTCCTATCTCCCCATATCCCAGCCTGCCTTTTTTTAATGCCATAGGTGTATATATCTCCCATATGGTGACTGATACAGCCACTGCATTGACTGTAAAAAGCCAGGATGAGGAAGACAAGAAAAGTAAAAAGAACAGTACCATTTCACTTTTTCAGCTATAGCCTTCCATCTCTGCTATCAGTAAATCCATGCAAGTAAATCACAATATATTGCTCATTGTAAACACAGATTTTGATTGGTTACTAAAACCCCTGCTATCAGGACTATTCATCAGTACATTGCAAATCTACATACAAGACTAAGAGCCATATGTCTCTATTTCTTCATTACCTCCAGCAAAAAAAAAAAAAGAGAAAAAAATAAATTGGAGCTGTAGGTGGAGGGAATTATTTCTGTCCTTTCTCTAATATCTCTTTTCCACTCTGCAAACCAGAGCAAATCTTGCTCTTACAAATACTACCATTTAGATTACGCATACTTCTGAAGCATTTCTCCCCGTTTAGTTTTGCAAAATAAGAAGGGAAATCTGACTGATATTATGCAAAGCATAACATGCTGGTATGTATTTTTTTCACATAATTCATTCCCTCTAGGATGAAGATATCTCAATTGAAGCACCATGAAGCACTTTCTATATTTTTAAGCAGTACGCTGATTAAACTCAGGTTGCTCCAGCAGTACTCCTATTTAAGTCACGATAGCATGACTCAGAGTAGTATATTTTCTAACAAAGTTAACTCTAATACAGCCTCTGCATAGGATGATAGTTTTTAGGAATGGTCTGCACAATATATGGCTTAGAAAAACCCTCAATATAACCAATAACAGCATCATCACATCATTATTGGTTTTCAGTGACCAGCTTCAAAAGAATACCTGATTGTGTCTTCACTGGAAGCATATAAAGGGCTATAAAACAGCACAGCACAGTCCAATAGCTATACCATGAATTCATAAATACAAATCTTCATAGTTTTTCCCTGGCATCCCTCTTTCCTCCTACCTTCCAGTGAAAGAAATCAACAAGAAATAGTATTCTTTGTTATGCTTCAGAGATATTATTAAACCACTAGGAAAGTAAAACAAATATATCTCTGCCGTGTACTTGATCTGTTTTTTCTAGTTTTAATCTACAATGCATTTGTCTAACCAAATTAAGTACTTTGCAATCCTAGCATTACATATACTAGCATATTCCTTTCATATTTATTTTTCATTTTATGATGCTTTAATTGTTAACAAGTAATAACATAGTTGATTAATTTTTATATTTAAGCTGCAATTATGCTTTGAAACCTAATTTGTAAGAACTGAGGATCTACTTCAATGCAAACACCAGAGACTTCTAAATTACAAAACAAATTATCCCCTGGTCCCTTCTTGTCACCCACCCCAACCCCCACCTCTCTAGCATTTAGGGAATGCTACCACAAAACGATGTTTCTGCTGCACAAAAGTATGGACTCAAACCTGCCTTAACTTCCTTGTGAGATGATAAAGCACTAGCAGTGGTTGTGGCTCAAACAGTAAAAATTGATGCTTCTATATACCAGAAAATATAACTCTGTTTCTGGAGTGTTTACCTAAAACTAAGCACTTCCACTCATTTTGTGCAAGCTGGAGTCAAAGAAGTCAGGTTCATCAAATATTTTTGCCACAATTTTACAGCAATATAATTTTTGTATCCTTTTAAGATTTTGGACATATAAAATTCAAGAAAAAGTAATAAATGAGCACAGCTAGCACTTCTCTCTTCCTCCTCATTTTAATTTAAAGGGCATTCTCCCAAAGCTCTCAGTTCTGTACTTTAAAAGCATGTTCCTTTAGTGAAGTCTCACAGTGACTGCAAATTCTCATTAGGCAAAACCAGGCATTGAGGTTAACCACGGGATTTGACATTGCCTTCCCAATTGCTGCAGTATGCTACAAGAATGGATTATTGAAATACAAATTTAACAATCACTATCAGCATAAGTGCATATGAACTAACTTTATACTTAGACTATCATAAAAATGGCTTTTTTTGAAAAGAGGAAAAAGACCAGACAGTAAACCACAGCGTTTATTTTGAGGTTTCATTATGCTGCCCCAAAACCAAGCTATTTCAGCCCCTTGAATAAGTGCCTGATAAATAAAAACTTTAGATCTGTTTTAATACATGAAGCAGAGGAAGAAACAATGCTTGTTATGAGTATCTATGTTGGACATGAATTAGGCTGGATGAAAATGAAGTCCGTTTTCCACAGGGAACTTTTTTTAAAAAATCCCAAGCAAACAACTGAGTCATTTCCACATGCCTAACTGCAACTCTGGCTCAGAAAGCCATTATGTCTGAGTGGCTTTGTACAGTCATCCCAGTAGTTCAATAGGTGTGCTCTACTGGGCATTGATAGCTGCCACATAGGATAATAGAAAACACCCTAAATTTATTAGAATCACAAACCCTGTGAATGACTAATGTTAAAATTTAGAACAGCAACTCTTCAGATGTGGCTCTCCAGATAAAATAATAATGATTTTCAATTGCCTAAGCCTGTTCTAGTCGCTCATCTTCCTAGAACCTCCCAACCATCTCTGCCTGTACTGCCTGCAGTAATCATTCTTTTCAAGTAACCAGGTAAGATTTCATTTACTTCAACTACATCTCCTTTTAGACTTGTTCCAGAGGTTAAGGATCCTCGATACACATGTAATCATTCACATTTCATCACACAATAAAAATCCCAGCACAAAATCCAAATTCAGATGAATGTCCTATGTAGTCATAACTGTGTCTTATGGTTCATTGCTCAAATTACAATGTATATGCCAAGAATATTTTGCAATGATTACTCAAGGCCATTAGCTTAGAAGAGCTCTTGGTTGCTGAGTGGTAGGCTGCTGCTTTGGGATTCAATTGATATTGGTGATCCAAATCATACTTTTCAGCAATGTAAATAAATCAGAAATTTCTAGACACTACAGTACACACAGAATAAAATTTCCAGCCTTGAACCAAGTGTATTTTAAGCACCTAACTTTATTTATCTATCTGGGTGACAAATGGCATCTTTTCAAATAAGATCTCTAATTAAATACTACTAAGTTACTTATCTTGATGTATTTCTTTCAGGGAAATTTCTGGCCATGAAGGACAAGCTCATCAGATGACTAAAGCTTCTACTATCACATAAGTGTCCAGTGGAGAACATGATGATTCACAGAGGACAAAGAAAAAAAGATGCATGGAAATGGAAGTGCACAGATTTTAATTTAGGAACAAAAATTGGCCTCAGGTCTGATACATAAATGTATAACCTTAATCTGAAGGAGTGATAGCCAAAACTAGAATGACATTATGGTATCATAAAGGTATGTAAGTTTACGGATATGAATGGAACAAAGTGATCTTTTTTTTTTTTTTTTTTGCTTCAGGCTAAACCAGAACTGTTTTCTAAATGTGATTTGGTGACCATGTTTTTCTTATAATGACTTCAGGGCTAGTTAAGAAATTGTAGTAGTTGAAGCAGTTACATTGTCCATTGCTTGCTGCTGAAGCAGGGGAAATTTGTATTCCAGAAGACTATAATTGGATTTTACTTAGTTTGAACAGTCCAATGCTTTAAGTCAGCTTTGGTCATACTCTCTGACAATGAAAATTACAGTACTATATTGACTGGAGAAGTTCGATACTAGTATTCACCATTTGGAGCTCAGACACATCACTTTTCAGTAAAGCTGCATTATCTCTAAACACTTTTATTTCCCGGTTTTCTTTTATTAATAAAGATTAGCTACACAGTGAAATGAAACACTAGTTTTATTTTCAAATTACAATTATCTCAACTTGGAAATGTTCTTGATCCTCCATGCTTTGATTCAAAGTGACCTCATTAAGCACCTTGCTTAACATTCCATCCCTATGTCTTTTCATGAAATGCCATTAAGTTCCATCACATCAGTAATACTTTAAGGTCAACACTGAAACACTTGCCGTCTATTATCTATTAAAAACCAAATCTCTTCCCAGAGGGAAGAGTAAGTTTTCCAAACAATGACTATACTGCAAAGTACTGAAGCTTTCTTGGCAGGGCTACAGATAAAATCTGGGTAACAACTCTCCTGCTTAAGACAATTGCCAAGTTCTTCTGCCTCCTGCACTATTTACTATCACACAGGAAAAGATAGGACTTGAACTACAAAATATTTTAAATATCATGTGCTCTATTTACAAGTTAGTGGCTTTCAGAAAAACAGCTTATTCAACATTTGCAACTAAAGATCAACTTACGCTGTTACAGAACTTCTTAATCCTTTGTTTGTAAACAATTGCCTAAGATATTTAAAATTTTTCTATAGATTGTTTTCCTGTCAATCTTTGATACAAATTGTTGGTTGTTGTGATGAGAAGGAACATGAGAACTGATGATGCTACTGTTCTATAACCAGATACAGAATTTCTTCCGTATTTGCTTCGCAGTACAATTATATTTCATTTGCACAGCTGTGATTTATTTTATACTTGTTTGTACAAAATAATTCTCATTTTGGCAGTGGCCAGACACATAGAAAAAATAGAAACATCAGTCTGGCTTATTGTTTTGTTTTTCCTCAAAACAAGCAGAAAGAGTTTACCATTTTGAGCAGCCTATACAAGAGGCAATGTCAGGTAGGAGTTTCAGCTAGCTAGGGTTATGGAATAGCAGACAAGAGAAGAAGTGTAAACATTCTATTTCTCCTAATTTCTGAAATGTTTCCTGTTTCAGAGAAGACCTGCATACAGCAAAATAGCTCATTTTCCCATTACATGCAAAAAGCAATAAAGGATGTACAAGGAAACCATGGAATTGCTACACACTGTTTTTTTCTCTATTTTATTGCAGAGGGGCAAGGAATTGGAATCATTAAAATGAGTTTTTAATCAAATGTAACAGTTTAGTAGTACCTTTTAAACAAAGAGTTAATTTGTCATTTGTTACTCTAATTACGTTTGGAGTACTTATTAATTCCTTGCATAGTGATAGCCAGTTACTTATATATTTTTAATACGTTCTTCTTGCAGTACAAAACCTAAGCATCCAAAAATCTAGCAGAAAATATTTTTCAAAGAAACGTTTACATTTCACCTTTGTTTCATTAAGCATAACCTTATCAAAGGAAGTCAACATGTTTTACCAAGATATATTCTGTTCATACCATGTTTCTTCAGAAGACTTTAATATATCCTAGTTTAGTGTAGGCATATTTAACGTGTAAGACCCACCTGTTCACTAGGATCTAAAGCAAATCAAACATCATACTGTACTTTGGAAATTACCTTCCCAAACATCTACTGGAATTTCCAGCCTTTGCAGGCAGGACAAAATGTAGGTCATGCTCCTCTCTAGTTATAATACCTGCATCTGTCCTGTTCATTTACAGACAGGCAGCACCCATGGCTAGTTTTCACAGGGGTGAGAAGCAGACAGCACACAGCTCAGATAAACAAAGTATTTAGGAATTATGCTCTTTCTAAAACTCAACTACTGACTACAAATCTGTGCAAGAATGAAAGGACTATTTAATAAAAGAAAAAGAAAGAATCACCTTATAAAGTCTGTTAAAAAGTTCATTTCTAAGAGTAAAAATGCCCATTCTCTATATATAACTCATTACCAAAAGGCTTGGAAAAAAAGATGGAGTAATGAACAAAAGTAGCAGCCTAGCTTTAGGCCAATTTCTGCTTTTGGAAATGCCTGTGTAACCTCTGATGAAAACAGAAAGGAGATTTATATGCATATCCACAAGAAAGAACCTGGTCTGACGTTTAAAATGCACTTGTAAAAGATCATGTTATTTGAATAACTCACTGTTTCGATACATCAGGCATTATTGTCTGTTCCTTTTTCCTTGTATCCACTGTCGGCTCTACAGGGGAGAGTACTACAGCAGCACATGAGACTATCGACTGGTATGAGTCTTCCCGGCAAACTGTAAAGATAAAAAAAACTCAGTGTTAAAGAATGAACTTAAGAGTTTGTACTTAAAATGTTTAAAGAAAATAAAATATATATATAATCAAGACATACTGTGATAAACAAAAAAGTAAATGATTAATTAGACTTCACTGTGATCACCTGCAATGAAAACGTCATTGTTTATAACATTTCCTAAAGTGCTTGCTTGGCACTTTTTTTTGCCATAGACTGATACTCCCATCATCATTCAGCAAGTTTTACCCAGCACAAGTTCTGGTGTCAGCCTGCTCTAGATCATTCGTGTTTGAGTCCTAAAAGGACCCATATCTCAATGAATGACATCAGAATATGATGCACCACTACTTCCTTTTTCATCACAAACTGAAAATGAGAGTGGAAATTATGAATAGTTTTCAGAAAAACCACCCACCTTCAAAAACTCCAGACTTTATAAGAAAAAACAAATTTGAGAAAATCTGGTTTGCGATTTTTTTTGTCTTCAACTGTTACATCTCACTTTAATCCAAAAAAGCCAAATCTAAATGGTCTGGGAGCACCACCTGATACACTGATTCATGTTTTCCATTAATATAAATTATCTACACATCACTGTGGTGCATGATAGGACTTAGACAATATTTACAGCTAGAAGAATGATCATGTATTTCACCTGAATATCTGGCTCACTTAGAACTTATAAAAGAATACCCAAAAGTACCTGACCTCCAAACGTACAACTGTATTAGAAGCTATACATAACCTAAATCCTGAACTGCAAATGTTGCTAGTGCTTCGGCAGTCACCACTTACATCTACTTATTTTGAAGGTATAGATTTCCTTTATAGCCAAGGTGTACCTTTATGAGCAAAAGAAAAGCTGGAATTAAAACTTAGTTGTATTGAACAAAGCACAGCAGCTTCTTATATAATGGTACTATAAATGTATCATATCATATGTAAACAAGAAGAAATGTGCTAAACTAACTTCCAAGCAGAAAGTCACACAGTATTTTGTATATGTAACAAACAGAACTATATAGAGCGTACACACACAGGGGATAACAGGCTGTAAAACAAGGATGACTGCCACAAATCCTCAGCAATTCAAAGCCAGAAAGATCCTATTTTTCAAGTACACACAAATATGCAAGATTTTGACAGCTGAGAACAATGAACTGTGGCATTTATTTAACAGTGGAAAACCTGTTTCTGATAACTTATCTAACCCTTCAATCCTCCACAATCATGTGCCTCCTTTTTATTGTCCACAGAAAACACACCCTTTGCATAGCCTATGGTGCTTTTACAAGAGGAGTAAAACTTCACCTGTAGTTTTCCTTGACCCAGTCAAGGCAGTAACTGTAGTGTTTTACCCTGCACACTCAAATTACATTGAGCATTAATTCAGCACACATCAAGATACACTGCATGCCCAATGAATACTCTGGAGTGATATCTGGTGCTTTAAGGCAGCTAGAGAGTAGACTATAAGGAACAGGGTTAGATATTTCTACAAAGGTCAGAAACATGCAAAGGTCTCTGTTTCTAGGGCAGTTCTGAGCCACTCAGCAAGCCACAGACCATCTACTAGCAAGGTGCTATTTGGTAGGCACCAAGTAACGTACAAAACAGTGTCTCCTCATTAGTTACAGTGACTGAATACGTGCAAATAAATTTATGTATTTCTGACTGTTGATTTTTAGTCGAAGAATTGTAAAAAGATAGGTTTGTCAAAGGGTGATAGATATTCAGTACCTGACTTTTAACCAGACACGCTGATAAAAAAAGGGAGAGTAAAGGATGAAACAAATAAGGAATTTTCTTTAAAAGACTTATGGTAACACTCAAACATCTAGTTATTACTTTAGAATTTATAAAACCTCTAGTGACCACAAAAGCATCACGCAGCAGGATTTTCCCTGGATCAGCCACTGTCTACCAGAGCAGTTATGAAGAAATATAAAATAGAAAATCACAAGTAACAAAGAAGACAACGCCAGTCTCCCAACCTTTACAGAAATTTCACAAAAGAATGAAACTGTGAAATTGCTTTTGTTTAATAATTAATGCTATACAGGAGTTGTATAATCCCCTAATTTACAGCCGAAGACAAACCCACTGGTCATCCAGTGATCTGAGCTCATGGAATTTATTATCCTTCGATTTTAGACAGTGATATGCTTTGGTCTGCCTTTTGAAAACCACTACAATTCCTCCTTTTTATCTTGTCTCTGTGCACACAGTCATAAGTCATTATAGGACAGTATAATTAACTAAAATGTCATGAAGCAGCGACAGCACAGCAGCAAGTAATTTTCACCTACTGGAGTGTATTCTCCTATTATCTGTTCACGACTTGCATTAAAATAATGAGCATGTGCTTGAACGCAGACTCAACATTAGCATTGATGGGGATGGGTACGGTTTTACTTAAGAAGACTGCTTTCATTTTACTCTTCAGATGTCTTTTTTTATGTACAAGTGGCTTACATTACCCCCCAAAAAGCCCATTGGTGATGTTCACATATAGTACTCCATGAATACAAGTCTCTTAGATCCTCAAAATATTGCAAATGTCAGAATATCAAACAATTACCCTAAGAATTACCCCTTTTAACCATAAATGCTCTCATGTGTCCAACTTACACCTCAAGGGTCAGCAAGACCTTTACAAATTCACTCCCTGCCCATCCAGCTTACACAACAATAGCTTGTCTACAATATCTTATGGGAGACAGTGCTGAAATCCTTACTGAAGTCGTGGTACACAACAGCCACTGTTCCAATAAAGAAACAAATAAAGAAACTTTTCCTATCCATCTGTTACGTTTTTCTAAAGGCACACAACTGTTAAGTACACGCTGCAGTAGAGGTTCATTATCGCACTTGCAGTTGCATAACTCTGGAAATCTGGGAAAAACTGTACAAGAATCTAACATCAAGAGAAACCATCACCTCATTTTTTACTACCTGTATCAGTTTATTTAACTTTAAGAGACTAATATCTCGGAATGTGTTTGATACTGTATACCTTCTGAAAAAACAAGTAATTTGCATACAAATGAGATTTTTTCAGTACCACTGTATCCCCATTATGCACAATTCAACCATTATGTTAACCAGCTAATAATTGCAATGAAATAATGCAATTGGAAGAACATCTTTACTTAGCATTTTCAACAAAGAAACGTTTTTTTCTTAGTGAAAGATACTATATACCAACTACAAGTCATATAAAAGACAACTCAACAGAACAACAGTGTAACTTCATGTAATACTATTAAAAGCAGTACAGATAGTTTACGAAGTTGCACAGTTTCTCCCCATATCTTTCAATTTATTCATTAATGACACATAAAGTTCGCTTTCTTCCATTGCCAAATCTTTTAAAAATACCCCATATACTTATCAAGAGAAGTGCTGGTTTGTACTTATCATAGCTGGTTTAAGCAGTTCCAGAATACCATTCAATATCAAAACAGATCTCTATTCCTAGAGAAGAAAAACATTAGCTTTTTTTTTTTCCTTCGCTATTTCTTTCAAGAACAATGAGAACGACTAATTAAACAGTTTTCTTCTACTTTGAACTAACCAGTGAAAAAAAATTAATTCCCTAAATAGTAGGACAGTAGGAAGCCTTCAACAGCTACTGAATATAATGTAACTCCCGTGAGAATAGAAAGATTTTTAGGCTCTAGGGGTGTCATTTACAGCATCTATTTCAAAGACTGTTAATTGTACATAACTTTTTCCCTTTTTTTTTTTTGTAATAGAGGAGAGAAAAAAATCTGGTTATCATCACTCCCTATCAAAACAAAAGTCTCCCTTGACACAAGATGCAAGTGATGGTTAGATGAAATTAGCAGCAAGAACTACCTGCTTAGAAGAAAACAGAAGGGAAATGTTTTATGCAGTGTGCAATGATGCATAAGGGATTTATGACACAGGGAGACAAAAACAGTGAGGTATCTCTGGCTTTAAAAAAACCAAGCATTTATTCTGACAATTCAAAGTATTTATACTTCGACTTGTAAAGTTCAAAATAACCAGCTCTCACAGTTCAAAGGACAGATCAACCGTGGAATCAACTGCTGTTCTACACCAGAAGACCTGCTTTGGTAAAAAACTAGGCAATCAGGCAGGAGCATGAAAGATGCTAAATATTTTCCCCTGAAATATCCATCATCTGCCACTGCAGGAGATAGGGGACTGCAACAAGAGGGAGCAATATCTGGACGCAAGCTTGGCATGCTGTTTCCTAAAAGTGTCTGCCATGAGGAGACTCAGGAAATAAGTGGGTTTTCCTTAAAAGCAAATTCAGTGGAGAGGTCTTTGTGTTATGCATGCTAAGAATATATCTTAACATCAACCTGATTATTAGTATCTCTTTACACTTCGAATTATAACTACATATTTTTTCCTGCATATTGTTCCTTTCTATCCTTGGGTGCTTGACTTTCAATGTATTTTCACAAACAGCATCTTATTCCCAGCCACCACTGAAGCTTTATTTAGTCACGAGTTGTTATAATCTTAATAAAATCAACTTGTTTATACATATACAAGTCTCAGAAATTTTACTCATTGTGAAGAGGCACATAAAGGGAGTTTGTGATACAAACTCGGCAAGCTAGATGAGGCTGATAGTCTTTGTGAGATTGCCAATAGTAATCTGAGAAAGAAAACAGTTTAGAGCAAGCTAGATGATATTATCCTTGTGTGATTGCTTAATTTTACTATATTCTGACAGACTGGGTAAGTTACTTTTCATCCTTGCAAGATCATTGGATAGAAAAGGGCTTCAGGAGCAAGAAACATGCAAGAGGAGCAAGTTGGATTGCTTGATGATTTTTGCCATGGTAGGTTTTTTGGTAAAAAAGGGTTACACAGATTACTAACGTAACTCTTAAACTCTTTCCTTCTCTTCCGTCTGAGTTGCTGTACTATTATCATAACAATTTAAAATGTGACAAAAAGGAATAGAGGATCTACTATAAATTTCTTCAGTAGAGTAGTCTAATTTTGAGGGCTACTGAAGAGCTAAGAGAAGAAAAAGTAACATTTAAAATATATAACTCAAAGTATTTTCCAGGAAAAGCTGCTGATATTAGAAATATTTTAAGAGAGGATCTTAAAATCTAGTCTACTAATGCAGGTATCTTCAGTAAGAACTGTATTTAGTCACCATGTTAATGCCTTCCTCACTGCATAGGTGGGTCTTATTGTTTTCTTGTCCATTCCGTAGGTTCAAAATTACCCACTGGTTAGGCCTGTTCTCTTTGTCAATTCCAAACATCAACTGCACAAAACACTTCAGAAAAACCAAGTCTGTGATTACAGTTCCATAGTCTTTTTCTCAGATTCAGAAATGCAGCAAAATTTTTTAATACTTTGTTATTAAATCCTAAAGCACAAGTAGATTTTCATTCTCTTTAAAGAAACACAAAAGGTCAAGGTACACTTAAAACACATTTTTGCCCATCTCCTTAAAACAAGCCTAATATTAAAAAAATAAAAAGAAAAATGCCTAATTTTCCTGCTGCTTAATATTAGTTTTGAAGACAGACTTCAGGGAAAAAAGGAAACCAAATGGATCTCTATTTTATTATTAGTTCAATGTTTATTCTAGGCCCTTTTGTCCCTTAGAAAGAGCTACATTTCACAATATTCGCCAAATGAATACTTAGGAGAATGAGACTATATGCTTACAGTCCCCAAAGGTTTTGCTGTAATAATTCTGCAATAAAACCACAGGCCCAATTCTTAAACACAGCATACTCACAATCAGAAATTTTGTAATAGCAACAATTACAGGCCCATTACAGGCAAATTAATTACTTTCTATCAGGTTGTTATGTCCTGTGGCTCTTTTCTAGTATTCACAAAGGCTGCATACACGTATCTGCTTTGTGCTATCCACACTGGCACCCAATGGTGAAGGGTATAGCACGGCATTAAGCTGCATCCAGGGAATTCTTCTAACACACCAGCAGTTCTATAGTGATTTTCTGCACCCTTGCTTTTGTAACCTAAGATTGTTTGTCGTTACAAGCCACCGTGACAGTATGGCAAAAGCCACATGTGAAATTTGGGCCTGCTCTCTCGTATTTTATGTGTAAGAAACTAAACTGTAAGAAGTAGTGAACGCTGCTTCTTTTAATGTTAATTCTTAACGGAATGCTGCCATTAGTGTTGATACTGAATGTGACAGCGTGCTCTGGTCACCTAAGGACCTCACAGAGACCTAAGTGATTGGAAACACAGTCATAAAATAACTATGTAGATAATGTTGATACTAGTGGCCCACTTCTCACACTCTGTTAAGTATCAACAGGACGAATCCTAGTTTGGTCTCTCTCAGAAGGGCAGGATAGCACTTTAGCTGCTGTTCAGTCTTCTTAAGCATCCTCCCCTAGTTTACATGACTTGCAGACTTGCTAAAACAGAGAGGCTGTGCCACTACCAACTAACGCCTCACAGATTTTATGAATTTGTTCAGTTACTTCTGCACTTGCACAAACTTGTAGCATCCACATTCTGTGGAACTGAAAGCTGAACTACAGGGTACGCCAAGAAGTATTTCTACTAGCCCATTTAAAACTTGCTACCGAGTTGTTTCATTTGACTCCCTCAATTTTAGTACGGGAAGTGAAAAGACATAATTCCCTCTTCACTTTCCACTCAGGATTTTACAGACTTCTTTTGGATACTTTGCCAGTCATCTCTCTTCTTACAGAATCTGCATTTCTTCCTGTACAAAACCTGTTCCACATTGTTGGTCACCTGGATAACCTCTCCACAAGCAACAACTCCGTGGTTGCAGTTCCCACAATCACAGATCACTGCAGCAACATCAGAAGAAACTGCATTTGTGGAAAACTAAGTAGGTTACTTTTTCAGCTGTAACTACTGTACACCTAAAACATTCTAAGTATAACTATTTAATGCTTGAGGCTGCTTCTAAAATACTTAAGAGTGAACTACTTAAGCAAATATTATTCCAAGCAGTCTACACAGGAATTGGAAAAACAGCCTTCAAAAATAAAAGCATATTCTATATCTAGTAGGTAGGTATTGTTCCTCAGCATCAAAAACTATTGGTTTTGTATTAACATTAGGATTGTCAAAACAACAACTAACTTTCATTAGCGGTCAGAGTGATGTCACAGGCTTGTATTTTTAGCACGGTAGTCTATGACTCCTTTTGTGCCATGGAAATTAATAAAATCCCTGTGCATACATGAGGGAAAAGTTGTAATGAAAGCCCAGTGACCTAGGGCACAACAGTCACAGCTAATTCTGCCAAATTGCAGGAAGCCTCATAATTGAATGGTATGAATAACCATTAAATTAAAAAGTGGAGACTTAGTCATTTGGTCTAGGATGCACGGCAGTAATCAGCATGTGGCCCAAGTAAGTGCATTGGCTGATTCACAAAGAGGCTTTGAACAAAACTGGTTAAATTAATTTACCATAGAAAACAGCTGCAGGTAGGTTCATGGGGCAAAGGAGGCTCTCCCAGACCTCCTCTGCCAGTACTGTACCTGCTGTTCCTGGCCTATAAGCAAGCCTGAGCTCTTGGACCCCTTGGTCCTCCTGACTTATCAACAGAGCCATGAAGTGTGAGGTTGTCTGCAAGAGCTCTTGCTGGGAAGTAGGAAAGAAAAACACCACAGTCATGAGTGATGGAAGAAAACAGAACAGCCAAACATTCTGATTTTCCAGTAAAAACGCAAAAGTTGTTCCTCAAAGTGCCCATTTCAGATGGAAGCACAGCCATCCCCTGGTAATAGACATAAGGTACCAGAAACTGGGAAACACTCATCTCTCTTCCTGAAGGACACGTAAAAAATCCCAACAGGGACTTCACCAGCTGCAAGAGCAAGCTGCCTCCAAATTCCCTTTTCAGCCAAGAGAAGAATAATAGTTTTAGTTATGGTTTTGGTCACATTTGGGTTTCTATTTAAGCTGTGTGATGCCTTCAAGAAAAGGAGAGAGAACAGGAGTGACAGTAGCATTGGCATCTTAAAAGGAGAAATATAAAAAGACCTGCAGGGCATTTTTGTAGGCACAATACAAGCCCCTGAAGGAATGACTACTCTAACAACAATATCCTCCACTGTCATTCACCGCAAGTAAAACTGTCAAAACTCAATAGCAAGTGTTTTCAGGAGCATAGTCTCTTGGCTTCAACTATTATTTTTGGCCTAGCTGAAATAAAGACTGACAGGCAAGCAAGATTAATTTATTGTTGTTTGTATTGAATGGTTGTAGTCACAAGAAATTAATTTAAACAATTAATACACAGACATCCTCCAAAAGCAGTTTCCCAGGAGAAATTATTAAACAAAATCAAAATGTCAGCTCTCTTTGCAGTTTCTAATAACAAAAGCACACCAGAAAAATTATGTGAGGTATTTTTGTTTTGCAAGAGTACAAGGCTACTTGGCTTTTTATTATAACCATACTGGTACCCGCTAGCAGGAGCACGAGGTACAGCTGCCAGTAGAGTCGGTATGTCTTCTTAGTCGCAGAATGACAACCTTTATCAACCTTAGTGACAAGCAACACAGTGAGCAGTGCCTACACTGCACATTTGTCATAGCCATTCCTGACTCATTCAAACATTCTTCCATAGAAGTCACTATTATACTGTGTATTAGAAAATTACACTGGACACTGAAAAAATAAGAGGATTCATAACAAATATGCCCTCTCTTTTCTCAGGGAAGGCATCTTCCATATGCAAACTATAAAATCCACACAATGTATTTCACACTCTTGTCCACTCTAATGTCGGTGGGGTTTTTTGTGGTTTGAGTTTTAATTTTTTTTTTTTTTTTAACTTGAGGGAGTTTTGCTGTCATTGGTTTAGTGATTAAAACCATCTCAACTCTGGAACTTAGCTTAGGTATTAAATCCAATATTTGCACATCTTCCTTGAGAAACTTCAAGACCACTATGTGCTAAATTGGTACTAAGGGGAATTTTTGTTTGTTTTCTTAGGGCTAAAATTGTTAAAATTATACAAAATTCATTTTCTGGTACTATTTAATAAACCTAATAACACCACATACCAAATAAAACCAATGTCTTCATAAAATAAAATAAACATATACTGCGGAAACTCAATTCTACCTTATCCTTCAGACTAGAGTGGTTACGGATCTTTCCTGGGATAAGCCTGACCCCCACACTCACGTAGGATTCTATGGGAAAGCAAATTCAACTCTGCAATCACTTCACACTCTTGCACATGAGCACACATAAGCAAACACCTGGCTCAGACTCCATCTGACTGCTCCAGCACAACCACAAAGTAGTGGAGAAATGAGGAAAGTGGGTACAGTACCACCCACAGTCTTACCACTCAGTACTCCAGCAGCAAAGGGACAGGCCAGCAGCATTATGATCATCTATTGATAAACCTCTGAAACAAGAGGGGAAATGAATAGGCTTTAAGGAACAGCAGATTAAATCCTGGGATGAGACAGAACACACCACACCTCCCTCCTGTGGGCATCTATAGCTAGGTATCATCTAAACCTGTGTGTGAAGGAAGAGCATTTATATGTCCACAGGATTAGCAAGTGAAGGCTTTTCACTGGTACGTTGTGACAGCAAGCAAAGGACGGAATCCAGAGGACAACCAGAATAAGAACCTCCTAGGCTGCTCACACAGCTTTTCATGCAAGGCCAGGAAAATGGTGTTCACAAGTCAGCTAGGTGACAAGAAAGGTCAGTGGGTAGCTGTGGAAAGAGAATAAGTCTCCTGTGCCACAAAAGAAAATTGGGAAACAATATAACTGTCTGTCCATTTGCTGTGCCTGCACAACAAATTCTGGTCATTTACATAGCTTGCAGATTTTGCTATGCTTTGTGTTTGTTTTCTAATTTAATAGATTTCAAGGCCAAATTAAACTATTGTGGTTACCTCATCTGACCTGTGGCACAGGTACCTGCTGTGTTTTTTTCAAAAGTTAAATATTATAGTCCTGATATAAAAATTGGAAGAGCAGAGGTCACTGCTGTGCCAGGTTTGTAAATGATCTGCTGAGTTCTTCCTATTAATGGTCAAAGCAGCATAATTCTTCCAATTGATTTTCAGAAGTACAGACTGCTATACAAACATCTATGCTGCAGATAAAGCATATGCCCAGCAAAATATATGCATCTGTCTGAGAAGTAATAAAAAAATTGATTATTACTGACATCTTTTCACACTTCCTCTGAAAGTCTCAAATATTCTCAAAAAAAAAATCACTATGGCTTGAAATCTAACCAACTTTTGAGGTCAAGACTAATAAATTGAAATAGGAATAGATTACTCTTGGCAAATATGGTCAGGGTCAAAAGGACAGGCAAGTGTAGTAGTCTCGAAGAACCATGAAAGTGGACGATTCCAACAGTGTTTGAATGGAGCCCAATGCAGGATTATACCCCTAGAAACAAAGAACGAAGACTTGCTATGCCTCTGAAGTGGAATTTTTGTTCACAAAAAATCAGCAACTCAATGAGCTGCCTCTACAAAAACATCCAACATGCTGGCTGTATAACTAAGGAATTGGTAACTTGGTAGTCACTGAAGTCAGGCTCAACTCGGTTCTCATCTCACTTTATGAAAAAGATGACTGAAGGGCGTGTTCATTACGCTCTATGTGATCCTGTATGGGAGAAAATCCCAGTTCTCCCTAAACAAGTAGAGAAAGATATAACAGGAGTCAAACTGTACATTTAAGAACAATTAAACTATTGAAACACAAAAAAAAAACCCCAAACATAAAATTGCTGGTTGGCTTTAGACACATTTAAAATTAAGATTAATACCTTCCTGAAAGATGTGCATTACTCAAGTAAATATTTTAAGGTTCCCTACAAGCATAACTATGCAAAGTTTAATCACTTTGCTATTTAGGAAACCAGATTTGATGAATTCCAGCCCCTATCTAACTTTGAAAGTCACAAAAAAGTGGTTGTTCAATGTCACAATACAAGGGTGCAACAGAGCTGCTTCAGTTATCCTGACCTGTAAACCAGTGTTTTTAATTACACAAGCAGTCATGGCAAGCAAAATAACATCAGCAGGAATTTTGGATGCTGTTTTCCTTAAGAAAGTTCTCTAAAACATTCTCCTGTTCCTGTAACTTTCAAATTCGGTATTGACATTTACACTGCAGTCCCACAGAGGTCTACAGAGCAAAAGAAGAATCATGTATCAGAAAATTAGATACAAAATTACATGGTTTTAATTTCTTCCAAAACTATTTTCTTCTGCACAGGCCATAACTCTGCATAACATGCAGATGTCTGTAACTGATCACGTGCTTGGAACCTCTATGTAAATATGCCTGAAAAACTTCAGAGCATGCTCACAAGGGACAATGAAGCATCAAGCAGGTTGATACTGGACGCCAGAGGTCAGTGGTCTCCATCCAGACTTGGATTATATATGCTCAAAACCTGTTAAACATCAGAAAACCTATCAATGAGGAGTAATTCAAATTCCTAGCATGAATCAAATACCTAACTTGCAAAGAAATTCAGTTGCTTCTCTTGTTTTGTGTTACATGTGAAGTTCTTCACAGAACTCTGTGAAACAAACCTACAAACCAATGCAACACCTAAACCCAAGCTATTACAAATTCATCAGGTTCTGTTCATATTCTACCAGTCATAACAACTTCAAAGTAAAGAATGAATAAATAAGTCACTTTCCTTTTATTGGCAACCAAGGATTTGGAGAGTAGATAATAAGAAAACATACGTTTGTATATTCTCCCTCTACCTTGATTTAAGCACCCTGCCTCTGGTTTTGGCTCTAAAAAGGAAAGAGTGCCATTTAGTGGTCAGGCAGATTTACTGCGCCTTTTAAACTGAACGCATACTGTTCACTGGTAATACTACTAAGACACTTGCAAATGCTAAGCAATGGTACAGTTAACAATACTGTTGGCTTTACTTGATGAAATACTGTAAACGTTTTTGGAGGGGGAGGATGATGTTTCAATTAAAGTATGATTTGGAAACCATACTGAATCCTATTGTGCCTCATCTCTCCCAATACTAAAGAACTACATGCCCAGTCTCCTGCACTCCACCAGACAATAAACTAGGCTACAAATTTTATGAATAGATAAGAGGATATAGGGATATTCTGTAAATGCTGGCAGAAAGATAACTCAAAAACCTGTTCCAGAGAAAAAGTCATTATGTTCTAAACCAGCAGCAGATGTACAGAAAACAGGAGTAAAACACACTTTACTGATCTTCACAGGATAACTCTCCAGCTGAAGATAAAAAGTAAACGGCCAAATTCACCTGGAGCTTTCTCTAGATTTATCAGCCTCGGGACTTCTGAACCCAAGGTGAACTGTACAAGTAAAAAGATGAAAACTCAATTCTCAAATTGCACCATTTGTCAAAGCAGATGAGTGTTCATGAATATGGAAGACTGGTTGTGCATCTGTGAACACAGCAGAATCTGGCCTAATGACTATTTAAATAGCGAGAACAAATTCACAGCCCCATATTCCATCTTCCCTTGGGAAATCTTCAATCTTTACTTCACATGTCATGCCAGAGGCATCCAAGGAACCAGTCAAGTACAACAGATCCTTGTGAAAGTTAGCTGAGTGCAAAAGGACCAGATTTCTAGAGGTACCTAAAAATGAAGATAAACCACTTGTGTCTAATCCATAGTGATTCTGGAGACATCTTATATCTACAACTAAATATCAGGGAATCTGGCCTTACAGAAAATTAGCTATATATATATATATCGGTGTCCACTGCCTGTTTCCAAGGGACACTACTTCCCTCTATTATTATACACATTTATGTAGCTTGCTCCTAAAGGATGGCACATACAAAAAACACACACATACACAAAAATCCAGGTTCTAGAAAAATTGTAACCTACATAGCAAAGCTGAATAAATTAGCTGCCAAGTTCCTAAAATGCAGTGCACATAATGGCACTGCTGCATTCTCACCCAAATGTCAACAACCACCACCTCCACAACCTAATTTAAAACCCTAGCACTCACTGGAAGGAGTCCCACTAACTTCAAGAGTACTCCAGACAGTAGGGTGCAAATGTTATATCCTCGTCTCTTCAGAAGGAGGGTGACTAATGTGATCTTCAGAATTTAGAGCATTTACGAGCATTTTACTGTGCATGACCACCAACTCTGGAACCCCTTTCTGACTAGTTCTTTAAGCTGCTATGTATAAGAAGGTAATTCACTTTCTGGTGAACAATTATGCTCTTAGCTGATTGGAATTTAAGAGCAGGCCTAAGATTAACACTTGACATTTGTTGAAAGCCCTACAATTTAAAAACAAGAATTACTTGGAAGTTACCCAATATTTTAAATATCATATGTGTTAAAATAAAACTTCACTTCTCATAAAATCTTAAATATGAATGTTATGTACTGCACTTAATCCATAGTTGACAATATTCAAAATATAAAAATCCAAAAATTGAAGGAAACATACATATTACATCATTCTCCTTAAAAATACCTCTCATAATTGCTCTATAGAATTTATTTGTGTTTATCAGTGGCATCTGAACCAGCTAGATGCTTTATAAACTCAACAGCATAAAAAGCTGGAAAAACAGATATCTAATATAATGTTATTGTATTTGGAAGAGTAACTGCTGTTGCAATTGAAATTTAGTTTTATAGCTCTATAATAAATATATATAAAAACCCACAAATGAGATGCAAGATGCCATGTATAAAACGTGCTGAAGTTACTGCACTTAATCCATCAGCACTTATGGAGATTTAAAAAGCAGGCAATGTCTTTTCTTCTGAAAAAGATTTTTCACTGTATGCTTTTAGTTTTATTTCATATATTTGGTTTGTGTTTATTAGCTTTAGTTTCAAAGGTACTGTCTAGTGTGACAATATAAAGCATAAAATACTCTTACGAGATAATTGCAGTCCCCTGGGATTAAACTTGACAAAGGTTTCATTTGACTACCACTCTCTCTCTGCCTTTGTACAGCTGCACAAGCAATGTGGATAGCAGTTATTACACGCAGAACTGCTACTCACAAATGAGAAATGCTGTGAAAAAGCAATACATTGAAATTTGATATTGATACTACTTCTGAATTCTATAATTTATTCTGATTTTTAGATCTACTAATGGGTTTGTTGTTGAAATGTGGTTTAAATATGAAATAATATATTAAAACATTTTACAGCCTGTCAAGGCCAAGACAGTAGGCAGACTATTCAATCTAAATAGCAAATGATTCCCAGAACTGTACTGTCAGTATTAATGATGTCAAGCCATGAACATGAAAGAAAGAATGATTAATTACTTTACAGAACCACAATTCTTTCTTATAGAACAGGAAGTAAAGATTGCACAGTAAGGTATGGTTCGCTGCAGCTTCAGATAGGATATACATTGCCTCCTGTGCCTGCCAACGAAGGTCAAGAATGCCAGAAAGACCAGCACTCCTCCTCAGTCCCTTGAAATTCAAAGATGTAACAAGTAGCCGAAGGTTGAAAACTAAGTTTGAGAGTCAGGTTGATTGTGGGATCAAGGCTGACCACAGAAATCTGAGAGGTATACATTTACTGTGGGATATGTGGAGCTTTCCTTCCTTAGGTAAACATTTAGAGTGGTTTATATTTAAAAGAAAAAAAAAAAAAAACAGAAAACAAGACATGTCTTTTCAGAACAGTTGAATTCAGGATTTGTGGCTGTATCAGACAGAAATAACAGCCTTCATTCATTGTCTGACATAGCAACCAAAACCTGAGCAGCAGGAAGTTTTATCCGGCTCTGTGGGTCACACTTAATGTTGCTCTTAGTGATTTCCTGATGTTGGCATAGTCCTGAAGGAGTTAGACAAGGCAGCTTGCCTTCTAGTTCCAAGAACATGCTGAGAGCAAGAGAAATGTTAGTAAACCAGAAGGAAACTGTGAAATAACATACGGCTTCCACTTCAGTTCTCTCTTGTGCAGAAACAGCTTAATGTTAAAACCAACCAGTTACACCTCTAAATAACAAGGAAATGCATTGAAAAGGTGTACACAAAGTGTATTAGAAGTAGAATTTTATCTGAAGTCCAAAATACAGCTAAAGTGCCCTGTCTCAGTAGGAGTTACCCACGCCTCAATTAAAGACCATAGCATGAAGATGTGGAGCCTGCTTTGGAGGTAAGCCATGATGAGGTCCTTCTGCTGATGCACAGAGGGCTATACAGTCAATTACCACATGCATTAGCTCTGGAATATCTAATTTGTTATGAACATTAAGAGTATAAAGAAATATTTCTAAATAAACTAATCAAAACCAGCTGAAGTTCAGCACACAGCAATATATTAGGCAATCTTCACATTCTACCTCGCTGACACATGGAAAACAGGGAAGCAACAACCACTTTTGGTTCTATAGTTTCTCACAGGACAGTAAAACATCACAAGAAATGTTTGTAGTACAAGACTCTATTACTACTATAAAAATAATCTGGTCTGGAGGGTATTTGCACAGTCATACACGTGTATCTCCAGTGACAAGTCCTTGAAAGATGGCAAAACACAGCCACCGTGTATGAATTTTTGGATAACTCTGATATTTATACAATGCCTTTCAAACAAGTAAATACAAAACTGGAGGAAAAAATGAACTGATTTAACAGACAGTTTGTTAAATGAGAGAGTTGCCTCGATATGCTCCACAGCAAAGGTCTCAACTAACTAACAAAGACTGAAGAATATACTAGGTTAGTACTATCTTCCAGCCTCCAGCTTCTTGCTTTCAATTTTTAACAGAAATGCTGTTTTGGTTTCTAGAGTTACTGAAATGAAAGGCGGAAAAACCTCTTGACACCCTGCCTAATTTTCTAGTGACTATAAGGCATGAAAATAAATGGTTTTGATTTCCTAAGTGCGTAATATCACACAAGTATCACTTTCATTTTCAGAAACTTAATGCTTTTTCTTTTAAAAAACAGTGCATTTATTCAGGTACTCACACAGAGATTCAAGAGTGTTAATTTACACACATACTAAGAAACACAGAAAACATCTACATCCAGTATTTCAGCATTGTCAGATATATTCCTGAAGAAAGGCTGAACTGCTCTGGCTTTATCGAAGCAAAAATCCCAGAGACAATGAGGATTGACAGTGACTGTAGGTCTCACCACACGCTGCAGCTATGCTCAGCTTCACATGCAGTGCCTGGGCCCTGGGATGGAAGAAGGTTCCTAGTGGTTATGACCTGCTCCTGCCCATAGGTAGGGCACCAGTGAGCATGGTCCAGCCAGCAGGTAAGGTAGGGGTGGGAGCAGGTAAGGCCAGATACCCCCAGATGTCAGGACCATGGTGTCAAGGACTACAAGAAATTTCTCTGCTCAGTTGAGCAATAGCAATTAACGGATCAACTCTAAGTCAACAGGGCTTCACAAGGCACCTTTGAAGGAAATACAAGCGCTGAGCTCCTTTATTTACAATCTATCTTCTAGTGAAGGCTCGGTCTAGCTCTTCCTTGGTTTTAGAGGCTTACCTGAGATTGCAAGTAAAGTCTGAAAATATAACTTCAGTATCTCACTGAAATTGGAAGGAAAAGAAAAAATATGAATTCTTCTGCATTTTTAAAATCTCTTTTATATTGAATTATTTTTTGAGTATTTGAAGATGGCCATGCTTTGTTGTGATCCCTGCCAGCAGAGCCCTACCCTCTAAGGTCTCCATGTTAACAGAGTAGGGATGAAAACAACATACCAAATTCTAAGTTTACCAACACTCCCCTTTCATTGTTAATGACAAACGTGAAACAAAAATTTACAGAGCTCTTATGAAAGTATATGAAGGATGTTTAAGTGTTTAATAATATTTAATTTAATAATAATAATTATGTCATATCTTAAAACGTCTGTAAGCTTTCAGGAGTTCTACCTAAAAAATTGAATAGGAAAGCTTTTTTAAAGACTTCTGACATTGTTTACATATACTACATTCATGCATGCATATTGTGATTTGAAGGCTAACATTGGGCACTCTTATTAATAGCATATCACAGATGCTACCACACATCTAAGAACAGTAAACAGGCTAAACAGAAAACACAGAGCCCAGTTAACCTCCCTTTTATGTTAAAGGGATAAGGAGAAATGGGTACTTGAGAAACCTCACTGCTGTTATGAAGCTCGTTTGGGAAAAGGCTCAATCTAACCTATATTATGTATGTTGCTTTACAAAAGGAAAATAATTTATTGTATATGCAGGTGGCTCACTCCCTCCCACGTGCCATCAGCTTTATAGGTAAGTGAACTGGCAAGCCACAGAACATTGGTCTTGATGGGAAACCTCAGCCACTTAGTTCCTTTTAGCCTGCATCTCTGCATGTGCAAGTAGAAGACATTCAGTTCTCCATGCCATGGTATTGCTACTTCTCTCTTAATGTACTAAATAGAATTTTCCCCTCTCAGTGTCTCAGAGTTCTTGATACTTAGCAAATGTGACTATCTGTTTAAAACAAATTTTCCAGTTTCTCACTGAACAAAAAGCAAAGCCAAAGGCCAATCTTAATTTGGATGGAATATCTTAGAAATATTTCTACAAGGAAAATGAAAGTACTTCCTCCATTACAAACTCTATTTGCAGGTAAAGTATTATCATGCTGTTAAATGGGTATTTCACAGATTTTACTATGGAGTTGCATTCCCTTGAGAGGTATTTTCACAGTTTAGTTACTATTATTTCAATGCGAGAATGCTCTGTCATGTATGTAAATTAGTAATGCTATTAGGATAGGAATATTTAATAACAATAGTCAACTTCAAAAATTTTACATAGTAAAGTTTACATTAACACAGCAGTAACTTTGCATTTTTAAGAACCCAGTAATCAGTGATGCAGAAGTAAGAAATGCACTTAAGTGGCTTAAACTGTATCTTATGGTGCACATTCAAGTGGGCAGTTATTTCAGAAAGCTCCACTTCCCAGTCAATTCAAGTGTAAAATCTTACGAATATTAGTGAGGAAGAAAGCACACAGAACATGCATGCACTGCATTTTGTATGCTGAACAAAAACAGTCAAGAAAATGCTCATTTCTGCAGAGTGCTGTGGACTACTTTTCTATGTGAACATGAAGTTTGTAAAAGCACAAAAATGTTTAGCCATTTATTTGCCTTTGAAATGCATCCAATATTGTTGACTTGCTAAGAAAAAAAAACATGATAATACCTTAACTTTAATTTTTTTCCCTGATCTTTTAAATATCAAAATTTCTTAGGGGCTTCAGATATGTACCATTGCCTCCCTGATACAGTGCACATACTATGGAGATCTTACATTGTAAAAAAATCCCACAGGGTCTAGCAAATTCATAAGCAGGGCCATGACCCTGATATATAATGGGAATGGTGGCAGAGGAACACTTTGCAGAAGAATTTCCTATTTCAGAATCTGATTGACCTTTCTTAATTAGGTAGTGGATAGAGAAGGATTATCACTCAACTTTTCAGTAACTTGTGTTGATTTTTCAGTGATACATCTAAATCCACAGCTGCTCTAAATGCAGCACTCTTGGATTTTGTTTTCATTGGTGAGGCTTTTTAGGAATACTGATAAACATTCACTTCAAAACCACAGCCTCTAAAGACATAATTACCTTGATACTAGGTTGCTAATTATTGCTGAAATTAACAGTATCATGTACAGTTTTAAAATAATTACATAACACGTAGGTAAAGATTAAACTTACCAACACATAAGCAAATAAATACAAGAAGAATTATTCTACCTACAACACACACTTCATAGTCCAGAGTCACAGTTCAATACCACAAATCATCCCAACAACGTGTTTTGGACTTTGCTAGTTTCAGGTACATACAAATAATCATTTTGACTGAGGAGATTGGGGGAGCAGGGGAGGTGGGAATGAGGGGACAGAAGACAGGATAAAATTTCTCCACATTTTGCGACATAGCAGATAATCAAACTATCCAACCTTTCCCAAATGCTTAAGAATACAATCAGGGTACAGAAAATTATAGGAGGGATGAATCTGGCCTTTTGTGCTGTTATCATCTTCGCCGTTTTGAGTAAAAACGTTTTGAGCATATGCCATAATATAAATGAAATATATTAAGTTCTGCAAGAACTTCTGTGCAAAAAGACAAGTTTCTCTACTGCTAAGGTCTCCCAGGTAAAGACAGCAGAATGGATGAGAAAAGACACAGTTTCTAATTCAGAACAGAAACTCCCAGGTTACCATACATATTCTAGCATTTTTATTACAGTATCTATATATAGGAATTCCCTTTACTTACAAAATAATTTTTATTAAACAAATTATCACCTATTTATTGAATTATATGTATCTAACTCCTTATTATCCCAGATGTGGGAAGACTACAGTCACAGGCACTGTAAAAAATAAAATAATTAAAAATTCCCAACTTCTACCAATGCATACTTCCACAGTAATTTTTCCTTGTGGCTTTAATTCACATATTTCAAGCACTTTATAGCCACGAACTGCTGCTTTCCTTAATTCATATTTTTTATTCAAGTACTTTATAGCCACTGAATCACAGCTTTCCTTGATATCTTCATGTTTCCAATCAATGCTTGTAGTTGAAATTATGTATTTGCAGGATCATAAAAGAATATTTCATCATAAAGTAAAAAAACTGTTTTCAAAGACTATTTTAAGATCCAAGGATTTTTGAAAGTACTTAAGCATACAAGATATCAGAGCTAAATTAAAAGAATATTGTGATTGAACCCTGAAATTATCTTTTTCAGACAAAACTGGAACACAGTTTAAGAGGCTAAAAGTAACAGAAAATGGTCTTCATCCCTAAATCCATCCCTGATACAGCAAAACTCCAGTAAGCAGATCAACCCATTGCACACGTTTTCTGAACTCCAGCCTTCCATTAGGCCATTGCGTAAAAAGATAAAGCTAAGATCCAAGTTTTTAACACAGATGTGCAAGCTGCTTTGCTTAGGTCAGAGGTGTCAAACTCATGGCTCGCGGGCCAAATCTTGTTTTATCCAGCCCAGCACCTTGTTTCCCCCCACCCAGCGGCAGCGCCGAGCTCCTGGCCCCTGCACTCCTGCCAGCATGGGTCTTGTGCAACGAGTGACACGCGTTACGCTGTGGGAGCTGAGAGTTTGACACCCCTGTGTTAGGCGGTAGGGCTTAACTGAGCCAAGCTTAGTAGATCCAAAGGTTTTAACAAATACGAAACACAACACTTAGCTCTTTTCGAACTCTGGACATCAGTCTAATGTCAACAGTCCATTAGTCTCTTGGGAGCTCGTATCTCACTGACAGTCAAAGGAAGAACCCTAAGTAACTAAGTACTTTTATAAAATAAGAAGACTTGTACTCTGAGGCAAGTTAGGTCTTGCAATGCAAATCACCTTTAAATTCCACGACACAGACCCCTAGCTGAGGAGAACTGGGATAACACAAATTAAGCACTAGTAACTGGCATGAATGTATAGTTCAACATGGCTGCTTAATCAATCCTCTCAGTAGCCTAGGAACACAAGCAGTATAAAGCATACATGTATCAGAAACAGAATATACAACAATAAAGTAGTCTCTGTGCAAAACTGATGCCTCTTCACAGACATATAAAATCGGAGTGGAGAGTCAGTCTTGCTTCCAGTGATGCTCTTAGCACTAAGAGGTTTTTTGGAGTAAACATTAATTTGAATTTTAAGTAACACCCTCTGAAGCCACGATTTATTACCCTGTCTGTAAAGGACAGCTAACACCTTAAAATACTACAGCATTAATTATGTAAATAAATCACTACACAAAGCACAGACAGTTAATTTTAATCATTAATTAATTGTTTGCTGTTTTCGTTAGAAAGACGCAAGGCTTAATTAAGTACCACAGGAATAGTCTTTCATTTTTCCACTGTCATAGATGAAAGCGTTCAGAGACTTTCTTCCTCCTCCCAATTAGGCTTACATCCTCTACAGTCATTCTACCATTATATACAAAAAGGCATATTAAGAAACACCAAACAGAGATACACATGACAGAACTAGCTACCTGCAGTTGACCACATGCCCTCAGAGCTCTTCCCTTAAAGCCTCTGAGAGTCTATTGAGTACTCACTCAACACTACCGTAACACCATTAATGCTGCACAAAGTAGAGCTGTATCGCTTATTTTCCAGCTTCTCTGAAATTTTCAGAGCTATCAGGGAGTCTTATATGGTTGAGGCTGCTACTACAGTTAAAATTCATTTATTTTTGAGACCCACACACTGCCAGAATCTCACCCTGCACAGCGATGTTCAGTTAATCTATCAAAAGACATTGCAATGTTTTGGGCTGAAGCTCCCACAACAAAAGTAGTAATTAATTTAAAATTAAACAGTGAAGCATTAATAAACAAAGGTAAGAGTGTGTCCATGTATGACAACAGTCATGCTCCACTCACTTCGAAACCAATATACTTAAGTCGGTACAATTTGTCATACAAGCTCTATGATAAAGTCTCCCAACTTTTGCCTTGTAACTAAAAACATCACAAAAGCAGTTAATAGAACTGTCTTGGCTCTGGATCATCTAGAAGGAAACTTATGTCACTGTTTTGCTAGGATTTAGCTTTTCTAAATTGTAGTTGTCAATGCAAATTCTTTGTTACAATAAAGATTATAAAAACAGAGACATGTAAATCAGAGGGAATTCTTTCTTATTTCAGAACATTATTATTTAGATTATCATTTATTTCAGTATTTCTTAGCAGTAGCATTCATCCAGAGCAGCTAATACCAAACAGTAGATGTTAAGGATTATGCTATACAATCAAAACTAAGATTTTTACCACAAAAAGACTACTAAGCCAAAAGCCCATTAACTGACACAGTCATGAACAAACAATGAGCTGATGAATGAGTGATCCTGATGCATTTGAGTACAGATGAGGAATTTACAATGCTAAGCTACTTATCTTCACCATTTTCCCTGGAAGAATGCTGATATTTCTTATCTTTAATACACTCTTCTGGGACCTCCACCTTCATGGCATACCCACAAGTCTAGACTTTTCTCCAGTTCTCAGATGGTCAATTGAGTTCTTTTGTTACTTATTTTCCATGTAAACATGGAAAACTTTCGTAAATACAGTTCATTTTAATGACAGAAAGGCTGTGAAGAACAAGTTATCCTCTACGAGCAACAAGAGCACCAAAACCAAGCTATTGAAATCAGTACTATTAGAGTTGGCATTTAGGCATCTAGCAAGCATTCATGGATGGTTGGACAGAAAAAGCAAAGACGAAATACTGACCTCAAAGAGCAAATCTAATTGACCAAAGCCAAACTATTCTCTTTCACTGAGAATTCTATTTAATCACCAAAAGATATAAGCATATTTGTATCATTTGGGGGACTGGTGTATGTATCTACTGAAAGCATCATCTCAGCATAACCACGTACCAGAGTCTCACGAGGCCCTACATTTATTCTCAAAATGATTCTAGAGTAAATATGCTCCATTTATTACTAAACACTTTTTCTTTTCCCTTCCAGCCAGATCAAAATGCTTAATGCAGCTTCTGGGTTTCTTTTAAGGCTAATGTATCATCACCAATAAAAATCAGAAGTAGTTCACAGTTCCATTGATTGAAAAACCTGTAGATTAAGACAAAGAAGAGAAAAATAGTTCACTTCCTCCTTTTTGTACTCCTTCTTCCACTAATGAAGTAAAATATCAAAACAAAATAAAATCTGGACATTTAGTGAATGTGCAAGAATCAGAATATGCAAGAGAAGCTAATCATAGAATCATAGAATTATCTGGGTTGGAAGAGACCTCCAAGATCATCAAGTCCAACCCTTAATCCAACACTATCACAATTACTAGATCATGGCACTAAGTGCCACATCCAGTCTTATTTTAAAAACCTCCATGGATGGTGAATCCACCACCTCTCTGGGCAGGCCATTCCAATGCCTGACTACTCGCTCTGTGAAGAATTTTTTTCTGATATCCAGCCTAAACCTACCCTGGCAGAGTCAAAGCTCGTGCCCTCTTGTTCTCTTGCTGGTTGCCTGGGAAAAGAGTCCGACTCCCACCTGTCTACAGCCTCCTTTCAGATAGTTGTAGAGAGCGATGAGGTCACCCCTGAGCCTCCTCTTCTCCAGGCTAAACAACCCCAGCTCCCTCAGCCTCTCTTCACAGGACTTGTGCTCAAGTCCCTTCACCAGTTATGTTGCTCTTGAACTTACTAGAAAAAACAGTATTTTAGCTGAACGTTTTCCTTACTATAATGAAGAAACACTTTTTCACAGAAGTCATGAAAGAAAAATATAGGGTGGTAATTGCTCGTATTTATAGCCGTGTGTGTATTAAATATAAGAGAGGAAATGAAATCTCTGTGGCAATGAGTTTTAAACTGTGAGTTTATTAGTAATATGGTAGTTTCAAGATTATTTCTTTTACTTATTTGAAATTATATAAAGAACAGTTTAAAAAATTTTGACAACAAAGTACTTTTGATTTTTACCCACATCAGAAAAAAAAAGACGTTTGCATCTTAGATAACTACTGTTAAGTTTAAAATAACTGTCTGTTACAGAAAATAATGAAAAATATGATCATGATTAAGAAGCACGATCACAGAAGTAAGAAATATGACAGTGGAACTCTAGAAGCATCCGTTCAATTTGTTCAATTCCCTCACCTCATCATCTATTTTTTCCTTGGCATTCCTTCAGGCATCATTCAGATCTATGAGTGTGAGATACAAATCAAAATAAGGAAAAAGCTGAAACATGGAAAATTCTCAAGGCAACTGGGCACAGTCTCATTACTGAGGTAATGCAAAACTGATAGGAAACATACTGTATTGGCAGGAGAAAGGAAGAAAAACAAAAAAATAACTGGCCAGATGAGTTAATTAGCTCATTCCATCCATAACTTCCGTGTTATCCTACCCTATCAGGTGAAATGAATGCTTCTGGTGAAGTGAATAACAGTGAAAGAGGTAAAACCGGCATGCAAAATTTCAACAATAAACTTTAGGGTTATTTGCTTACTGCTGTCAATGGGCAGCTTATAGTAGTTGGAGCAATCATGACAAATTCTTTTTAAAATACATTGACTTTCATGGCAGGTATTTGGAAACAACACAGTAAAATAGGGCTTGTTAGGCATAGCTGGAAATTGAGTTTACCTCATATTTAGAAAGTCATCTCTATAGCTGTTGAAGTTAGCAACTTAATTTGCTTTGAATTTTAAAATTAAAATTAATGGCAGGAAAAGAAAACAATTTTCTGCTCAATTTCAGCACAATGAACAGGAGTTGCATATATAAACAACAGAAGTGGTCTGCATCTTAAGACTGCATAGTGAACTTGATTCTCCAGCAGTTCTTCAAATGGAATTCCCATTTTAGTCAATTATACTGTTTACTCGATTGCTTTTTGAGCCTTCAAACACCACTGGGTTTAATTAATTAAACAAATAAGCAACAGTTTGATTAATCAACTGCACACACAAAAGCCATTGAAAAACCAGGAACAAGGAAACCTTCCCAGCAACTTCAAGAAGCTTTGTTATCAGCCTCTGCAAGACCACATCAATAATCAGGAAACTAAATAAAAGACAACTAAGAGAACTGAGGTTCTGCAGGTATGTATCTATATGCATATCACTACAGCTTTACCACAGAATCCAACACACACATAACACTTCTCAAATACAACTCAGTTGTATTTGTAAGCGAAGCATAGACTGAGCCCTTAATGTGTTTTAAGATGCTGAGACAGAATCCACAGAAACAACAGTAGAATTCATGTCAGCAGGCATCTACACACCTGAGTTGGTTGTTTAGACTCCTTAATAGCCCACAGAGAGAAACAGGCACATCTGAAGTATGTCTCACAACAAGCAGTAGCTCTCATCAGCCACCAAATGTAGAAAAGTCACTGACAGTTCAAAAGTAGATTTCTAAAATCAGGTAACATGAATTTCAGGTCTGGGTGATTACAGAGAGAAAGGGGAGAGAGATCAGCCAGGTGTCTGAAATAAGAGTTTGAAGTTGTTTGTACTCATGGTCTGAAGGCAGTGAGAGGCATTGTAGGGAAAAGCAATACATCTCCAGACATTGATGATAATGCTAACCAAGGACAGTAGTTAAAACAGGTGCTAAATCCTAAGGACTTTGCTCCTGCTTGGCTACTCAGCCAAACAAACTGAAAACTGAGAGATTAGCATCAACAGCTTACTTGGGACAGCTTGCAACGTCACTGCTATCAGTCTGCCCCTGTAGAAAAAAGACTAGGCAGCTCTTAAATCATTTCCCGAACCACATTCTAAGGTAAACTGTAATTGATCTTGATTTGCCTTAAGATGTCAAGTTCTAAACTGCAGAGGCTCAGAAACTAATTCACTAATAGCTCAGTCACCTGGGCAGAGGGCACGGGCTTACCAGCAGGACAGTTTTCAGTATTAACTTAATCATAGCGAAGAACCATGATTCCAAGTAGCTAGCAATAGTAAACAGTATGGAGAAAGGCATGTTTCCATGCCCCTCAGAATTTTCAAATACAGGAAATTCCTGCAAGTCATACGGACAAACAAGGCAGACTTACTTGGGTGGACACAAGAAGATAAATCAAACTGATGTGACTCTAGTAGAAGGAAGACTGCAAATACACAACAACAACAAAAAAGAACTGAAATAATTTTAAAATGCTGAATACAAGCCATGGTGTAAGACTGACATGGAAGCAAAGGGGGAAAATATTTAAAAAAAAAGGAAAAAAACCTCTCAAAACTACAGTTCACTTAAATGACTGACACTAATTATGACAATTATGACAATGACATGAAACTGCAATGCATGAAGAAATATTCATCCTCCAAAAATGTTTCACATTAATATAATTAGGCTACATTCATATATCAATAATTGACAACATTCCTTCAGCTAAGTGGCTTTAAATAACTTCATACAAAATACAGTGGATGTAGGTTACTATGGTGATCACTACAATTCAGGCATAATTGGTTTATATTTTAGACAAACACGCTTGATTCTTCAGCCTGAGGCTCTGAAAACATTTATTAGCCTCTTTGAACCTCAGCTTTCCTGCTTAAGGCCCATGACGTACTGAAGAAACTACAACGTCCTCGAAGTGAATAATGCATTAAAATGATCAGTCCATGATGCTGAATTATGTATAATACCATACTATCCCCCCTTGATTTCTGTTCTGAGATCATACCTGAAACTTATCAAAAAAAAGTGTGACAAAATTTGCCTGTAAGATGATATGGCTGCATTTAACTGATAAGTTTTCAGGCATGTATTCCAGGTCGTGATCGCTCCATCACTGCACAGACCGCATTAAGTCAGACCAGTATTGAGATGAGAAACCAGTGAAAGAGCAGGAAGCACGAGACTTGGTTCTGTTGACTTGGCAGGAGCCTTGGCTCTTTGTCCCAATACTGTTCAAGATGATACTGTGCCTTTTCATATTTATACCATAGACAGACAAATGTTTAGTTCATCAACATAAACCCAATACTACTGAATTTTTCCCACAACCAAAATGATTTATACTGGCTCATAAAACCCATGGTTGTTGGCTGGATGAAAGATGTCAAAATATTTTTCACACTAGTAGGTATGGTCAATTACGTGTTCTTTCAAATTTTCTATATTTTCTTATAGTCTAGAAAGAATCGTTCCACTTCTGCAAATAAACGGATGTTAGAAGTAAATATCTGAACTTTTAATACTAGTAAATGCCAGGAAACAGTACAGAGGAGGTTTTATAACCACAGAATCCAGAAAGTCACAAACCAATCCAATCTACGATTGGGTATAGGACATACTGGTAAGTGTAGATGACAAAAACAGCTCAGTTTTTTTATCTGGGTAGTAGGGAGGTTTTTTCCCTCCTCATTTTAGTTTGCTTTCCACATTGGGTTTTACACTAAGAATACAATTAGGGATATAATTCCATTAATATTGCTTGTGACGCCACAAAATGTTTTGAGATTCTTCAAGATGAAAAACTTTAGTTAAAAAGTGGATGCATATACAGAATAAATACATTTTACATCTTGGTACAACATCTGTGATGAGAGCACATCTATAGACCTGCTGAAGGCGGAACAAAAGTACAGAGCACTGGAGCCCTTGGACCAGCCCCATCTTCAGTTTAGACTGGTTAACACAGTTTGAGGATGCAGCTCGTGATAATCCTTATTCCTCATACACCAGATCAGGATCTCCTGTTTGCTTCTACGCACTGTCAATCAAGAGACCAAGCTCCCTGTAGAGCATTTTGTTTCATCATTGTCAATTTTAAAGCTATTTACTTTCTCTTTTGTTAAGAGAAAGCATAGCTTGTAAAATTACAGGAAAAAAAAAAGCTGTAACAAAACAATCAATCAAGGTGGTGTCAGAATCTTATTTACAAAACACTTATTGTGAATTATTAGACTGTAGGATATATTATAGTACTTGGAATACCAGTATATAAACACCTATGAATGAAATAATGTTTCCCAACAGGATCCTTATGTGAGAGACATATACTTATAAGTAAATAGAATAAGTATCTTGCAAAGTATTATATAGACAATCTGTGGCACAGATAGAAGCAGATCTCAAATTTCTTGAATCAAGACTACACAGTTTTCCTGTAACTGTATGATTTATTTCTGCTTGTCCAGAATAGGGCTGTAATTCCATTGCAGTTTCTGGGAAGACCATAAACATAGCAGGAAAAAAAAGCTGTTCAGAATACAAAAGACATATAAGTGGAAAACTAGCGATGGTTTAATTTAGCATATTTAGCAAGTAAAATACTTTTTAAAATATATTCATTCTTATCTGTTAACATTTACACAGCCTCCACCAGTATCCACTTTAACAAAAGAATAAAAAGCCAAAACTAAAAAGAAAAATACTTCTCCACTACTCTTTCTTTTTTTCCTTCTCAAAACCCAGCAATCTAACAACTAAATCTACCATATTTTTGTGTCAGCATAATTATTGATTTTTGGACCAGATGTACTACAGGGAATCCACAAACCTGCACACTGCCCTTGAATGCTAGATGCACTCTTAGAATCTCTCTGAATTATGAGAAAGATATACGAGATCTCACATCACCAGATAGTTCCCTACCGGGTACAAGTGAAGAGGAACACAAAACAGTCGTGCTCTCTCCGAAGTCAACAGAAGTCAATTCCTTCATCTGACTCAACAATCACCTATTTAAAATGACAATATTCGACTAAATTAAACCTCCCAATGATATTTTGCATCCATTTGGTTTATTGTATGTAACATACTACATGTCTATGGAAACCAGCAAGCCTACACTAGAAGAAAGAAACCTGTGAAATTCAAGTTATCTTGAGCCTCCTCAGTTTTACCTATTTTCCCAGAACACCTACAAAATCAAAGCACAGTTCATTTGGAAACTGAAACCAAGCTCCTAACACAAATATTTCTTTAAAGTACATATGTTTATATAATTATACAGAGAAAGCAAAAGTTTTCTTGCTGTTCTTAAAGCTAATAAGCATCTAAGGAAGTTTATCCCTACCTTTTCAACGTGACACTTCATTTTACCAAAAATGTTGGAAAAAAATCATCTAAAATAAGTTTGATTATTACATTCCCTTCCAAACCACTCTCTAAATATGCAGCAAGTGCTACAGGGCCTGAAGAGATCCCTAGATAATAACCACAAAACTCCATTTGCTACATTAACAGGAAAAGAAAACTTGCTCCTTGAAGACAAGTTAAATTCAAGGTTACTTCTTCATTAGAAACTCTAAACAGCTCTTACACTGTCTAGCAGAACTCTGTTTTTAAAACATCTGCTGTGCCAACTCCAGACTATGCGAACTGCTGTTATTCCCATTTTCAAGCAACAAACTGTTAAAGTAATAATCAACAGTGATTCAGGAGCATGCAAGAGTTCTTTCTGTAGTGTTATCTCACACAAATATACTTAAATCTTTCCAAGATAGTACATAATAATTTTTCAGAATGTTAAGGAAAGTGTTTTGAAAAAAAGAAAACCCACAGTAAACAGTCTAAAGCTGTACAACAAAAACAATGCAATACTACCTATGGCATTAGCCACAGAAAATACAATTAGACCCTTTTCAGCTACTATGTTAAATATTAAGGTGAAAGATTGCCAAAAAAAAAAAGGCCAGAGAAATCTTTTCAAATCCTATCCTCTGCTCAGCCAGCACACTGGCTATTTTTCTAAAAATACTTAGGTAAACTAAAAGGCATGAATAGCTATTAGCTCATTCTTGCAATCTGGACAGCTATATTATACAGAACAATGCATATGAATAGCAACCGGGGAAAAATAAACAAACAAAAAAAACTACTAAGATCATTAAGGAGTAGAAGGTTAAGTCCAACTAAGTATGGAAATCTGCATCAGTACATGAGAAATTACAGTTCTCCACATTGCTAAAAACCTAAAGAACAATGGCTTCGCAGATCTGTTCCTTCTATAAGTAGTCTACATCTAACCTACTTTAATTTTGTATCTATCCATTCATATCCTATTTACTGCATGAATGCACTATATCAGATAAAGAAAAAACAGACAGTATTTTGATTTTTATCAAATTGTAACATCTGCCATTTGAACAATGAGTGCTCCATAGCTCCATAAAACCACTTTAATCACTGTGTGGTACCTCCGTAAGTGATTTGATTACTTGCTACCTAACCAGAAGAATAAGGAGTAAAGGTTAAAGAGCTTAATGTCACAGACCATATAACTTAGGTAGGAATGAAGATGCCGTTAAAACTCAGCAGCTCCAGCCTCCACTTGTTGTGAGAAAACTGTGGTTTGATTTTACAACACACCAGCTCTTTCAAAATAAACTCATTTAAGTCTTTCACTAGGTTTTTTACTCATTTTTCACAGTGGAGGTATTCTAGATGTTCATAAAGGTCACGTCAGAGATGGAAAGTGCTGTAAAAACCTTGTGCTCAAAAAATCTTTAGAAAATATGTGTGGAAAAGAAGAAATTAGGAGTATAGCTTTAGTCACCTACTGGGAAAACTTATTGGAAAATACATGCTCAAAATCCAGAAACAAAACTGAGATATCACGGTCTTTGGTTTAGGTAAGAAAAATCAAATACTCAGGTTAAGAATGTCCTATTCACATTATGAATTATTAGTTATGTTATCAAGACTGCCAAGAAGGACAAAGCTTCTGTTCAGGAGAAACTTAGACCATAGCACTTTCTAGGCTGACCTGAAGCAATTTCAGTGGAAATCACTATAAAAATAATCAACTTCTTCTGTTAGATACAGAATATTCACAAGCTATATTTATGGAAGTGAAAAAAAATTAATTTATTTAAGAAGAGGATATTGAGGGATCTAATCTTTTTCTACTTTATTAAGGAACTAATCTCATACCACTTCTTAAAGAGGAGTCTAGTGGATTAAAAGGCATGCTGAGATTTTAAATGAACCTCACCTAAATGAACCTTGAACAAGTTATTTATGCTCTGGGTTTTCTTCACACCACCCTTGCATAATTGTTT
Source organism: Tapera naevia (assembly GCA_033556795.1). Taxonomy (NCBI): domain Eukaryota; kingdom Metazoa; phylum Chordata; class Aves; order Cuculiformes; family Neomorphidae; genus Tapera; species Tapera naevia. The sequence goes on along the minus strand of JAUMJJ010000034.1, from coordinate 9,279,559 downwards.
TCAAGGTCTCCTCAGACTACTAAGTCTAGAAAACTGGCAGTTACAAAAAAATCTGCTAAAAGAAAATATTTATTAGGAGTAAACTCCTCATACTACCTGTTTCTGCACTGCTTGGATGATTAAAAATGAGTGAGGAATCATGTCCTCGGTCTTTTGGGAAAACGGCAAAGTCTGGATGGCCTAAGCCTCACTAGAGAAGAGTACCCTCTGAAGGATTTTTTTCTTAAAAGATATTAATATCTTAATTTAAATAAGCACATTGCTCTTTCCTACCAACTCTAATTTTCCTTGCAATATAAAGAAAGAAATTGTGGTATCTTCAAACCTTTCTCTTTCATACCCATGCCTTAAAAAAACAATGAAATTCAACAGCTAGACAGATTTTAGCAAAAATAATAATTACTTATTTATTAATATGACCTATTGTTCCTCTAGAGTATGCTGCTATTAGTACCACAATTCAGTAAAAACTAGCCCATAGGTTAGCTATCTGTAACTACATATTTCCTCAGCTGGGCTACACATTTTAGCTTTCTACCATATCTGTAGCATCGCCTTTAAATAAAGCAAATGTGACTGAGTAGTTAGAAAAATTCAGTCGCACAAGGGGGCACCATATGAGCCAAGGCCAAGCTCCCAGGACCAAGGTCACTTATGAACGAGCTTAAATCTGAATTATATGATCCCACTGACTTCTGTGGAGATAGTTATGTGCCTTAAGGTAAGTACATGCTTAATACCTCACTGAAAGGGTTTCACAGCAAATTTTTGAAGTGACAAACAACTCCTGCTTCCCAAAGCAAAGATGTCTTTCTTCTAAGTATTCTTTGATACACTAGTAAAGTATTTCCCACAAACTAGTGAGCATGCATATATACAAATGAGTAAGGACTTAGAAGAGATCTGAATCTATAATGAACTGAAAAAATAAAAATAAATCAAAGGGAGAAGTGGTAAATGCAAAACATGCTGAATCATCCTTGATACAGATAGGCATTTGTATAGAAGAGTAAATGCAGTGACCTAGATCCTGATGAGATATCAAAATTTCAATTTATTTTTTTTTGCAGCAATAAATATAGGGAAAATTCATCCCCACACATAATTAGAAAGGAGGCTGATCTCCGAGGAGTTCTGCCAACTCCAGAATGCCTAACCTATAATTTGTAAATACAACTAGTGTTATTAAATAATCATGGTGATTCTATTCTAATACATAAGAAACAAAATAGTCTATTGGGAGATGGTATTCTCCATTATTATACCAGTAAAAATCCGGCAAACTTAATTAATGTTTCAGTTGTGTGGACTTCTAAGCTTGGATGTAAGCAAGATTTATCATTTTTGACCTACAGTTTCAAAATACATTGTTACCTGAAATCAAGAATTAACTGAAGGTTGAAAGGATACACACTGTCTGCACTGTACCTCAGTATGGGACATGAACAAGAATGTATAGCAGAAAGAAACCCATCAAAATATATTTCTTTAATAGAAAGCAAACAGTACCAGGTCAAGAGAAGGACTAAAGAACAAGTAACATATTTTTTGTTGCGCAACACATCTAGAATGAGCAGAATCTGTGAAAGTAACTGGTTTTCTAGGCTAGAGTTGCAATCATAATAAATTCAGATGTCTTCTGAGATAACATAGGCTGCTGCGTATTCCAGGAAAGTACAAAAATTTATTAGGAAAGAAGAGAAAAAAAGACATGCTAAACGTGACTTGGGGGGAGGGAGAAGCAAAACAACCTCACTTGTTTTTAAGAAGTTACTCAAACTGTCTTCTTTCATTTGCAGTTACAAAGCCTGGGAAATATAAATTCTCTCACTGGAAGGAAGCAGACCGTTTCCTGTCAGCTCCCTGGCCTCACTGTGTTCCTGTTGCCACCCTTCCAGCACCTGTCACTGAGCCGATTCAATGGTTACTCCTGCATGCCAAGAGAAGAAATCCTCAGGAGCTTTTCTTGCAGGTTAGATAAGAGTGCAGGCTATTGTGAGATTAAACATAACATGTAACACACCTCTCTATCACTTCTTACCCGTAGTCTGTGTTTGCTGTGGGGAACAAGGGGAGCAGCACACAAAACAAGTTTTATTATGGAGAGCCCCTGTTTATGAACCCTGAAGCCTGAAGAAAGCATTCCTCAATTTCATTCAACCTATTGATTTCTTTTCAGAAGTAAGGGACAGAATAATACTTAGTTGGTATCTGAAAGCTGGAAGAGTTTGGAAAATTCTCTTAAGCTGGTTGCTGTATACCATTCTAAACCAAATTTAAAGCAACATCATTCTGAACTACATTATTTTTCCCAGAAACTAAAGGTGAGATTTTACCACTCAATTTTTCCCTTCCTACCTCTATTCATTTCTTTTCCCCTTTCTATTTACCCACATTATTTACTACCTATGATAACTCGAGGTCAAAGGAACACAGTGTGAGATTCCAAAAAAACCTCAGTGAAAGGCAATGCTTTTTGCCTTCTGGACATCTTCCACTTCCAGATGCACACTGATAAAGTCACCAGGTTTTTAATCTGAGTAATCCCACACAGCTCTGTGCAGCCCATCTGTGATTACACATGTGCTGCATTTGCAAACTGAAGGGTTCTGACTGAACATCCTCAGAACCAGGAGCTATTTACATTTAATCTAATACACACTGACAATATGATGGTTAAGCAAGTGCCTAGGTCATTCTAGGCTAAAAACCGTAATTCACAGAGTAGTATGTCATGCCAGTAATGATATCTTAAGAAGCATAAAGAATAACTTTTGCTGAACTCTCAATTCTGTAAAAATCTCCAAACATACTCAAACAAACAAATTATAGAGTGAGTAGGGAAGAAAACAATGAAATTGAACCTTAGAAACAGAGTTATTCTATGTTTTATTCATGGAGAAAATGTATTAGAAATGCAGAGGCTCCTCAAAACTATTTTCTGTGAAATTAACAGCGTTGGGAAAATGCACAAAAATTATATTACAACATATCTGCACTTTCATTTTATCTAGTACTTGCTTTTCTACTTCCAAATAACTGTATTTTCACATTAAATTGCTTTTTTATAAAGAAAAACTGTGAGAAAAACATTCGTGAAGTCAGGAAGATCTTCAAGAGGTTAATCATGTTGTCTGGCTTTTGAGTCAGCAAAATCATAAGTCATAATAATAAAGAGAATATGATTTTCTTAACCTTTGCCAAGAGAATACTTTAATTCTTTTTTCCTAAAAAATACGTGAACTGTGTTTGCATGGATGGAAATATTTAGGGAGCAAAAATAAGTGTGTTATCCACCCTGCAACCAAAAAGCTTCGGACTCATTTACTATCAATTTTCTGTTTTATTTCTCACTCATCCAGATTCAGCAGTTACTGTGTTACAAACAAAACCTGTCACTGGTTCTCAGAAGTTGGTTGTGAAGTATTAAACCATTCAAAACCCTGAAACGTTTGGTTAATAACATACGTTTTATGCATATACTTCTAAGTACATACATCCTACTTTCAGCACTTACACACAGTATGTGTTGCACAGGGCCATCGGCTCCAGGGCTGGGGAGGTCCCTCCTGCCCAGCCATGGGGGCTCTGTTAGAAAGTCTGTGCTCCAGCCTGAACGACACTGCTGCCACTTGTGCATCTGCAGCTTGGACCAGTAGCAAAAATGAGTTTAGTATATCCCAGAAACAGACACACACAGGACACCGATACGGCTGGAAACACAGACGGTCACAGACAAACGCAGCTGGTAACAGCACCTACACACAGGACTTGCACAAAAATGCAAGCACAGACAGAAGGATCTCATACTCCTCTTGGGCTGGTAAAGACTGAAGGTCACTAGTGAAAGCACACACCTCCCCACTCTCTGCATTCACACACACATTCGTGGATCCCCCAAGCACCAGCACAGCCCCTCTGTCTGCCCGGCACCCCTGCCCACATCCCACCTCCTCTTATGATAATCCTGGTTTTAAGAACTATCTTTTTCACTGGCAGCTTAACTGATCTTAGCACTGTATTCCTCACCACAAATAACTGCATCCTCTTTTCCCCAGTACCCAATGCACTGCCTGCAGAAATACGCTGATTTTTCTTTTTTTTTGTGGAGATGTGAAAATTTCAGTGTCACAATTGTTTGTGGTGAAAGAGAAACTTTTCGTACAGCAAGATCCAAGGAGCTCTTAAATTACCCATGCGGACTATGCTCTTGGAAATTGAGAAACCTTTATTGGCAATTTCACAGACTAACGTGTAGTTCAGCAACTCTTAAAATAACAAACTGTTAATTGCTTAGTTCTGTGAAAAAAATGAAACTGATACAGATACCCATAGATTCAGAGCAATATCAATTTGTGCATAACTTGTCACTTACAAATCCATCAGTATATATGTTATTCATTCTGCAATGGACCACTTGTTGCTGGCTCTCAAAAGTGCATTCTGAATATTTTCAACTGCAACCTCGCTTTCCTTTAAATCTTAAATGGAAATAGACTCTCTCTCTCCTAAAGCTGTTAGAACGTTATGGAAATGGGACAGAAAACCTGCAAACCCCAGTAATACTGATCTTATAGTCAGTAGGTGTAATGAATATCTTTTGCAGAGACTATTGGAGTGGTGGCAAGCAGGTGCTTTGAGAGACTCTTTTTAAAGCTGTTCCTGACAGTAAGGGTTGCATGGAAGAATTTCAAAATCAGGCATGCAAGGAGGAGATTCACTTTGGGTAAGAGTGAATAAATAAGCCTAAGTACAGAAGGTATAACCAGAATATTTCTCCAACGTCACCTTTCAGAGTTCATCTCAAATCATTCTTTTGGCAAAGAGAGGAGTACAAAAGCACTGACTTCTCCTGGGTTTCTCCTCAAGGCCAAAACATTCTCAGGAGTCCCACGTACCCTGACCTACCTTCAAAGCATTTGCTACATATTCACACCCTTCCTAAAGCTGAAACTAAGCTGCAACAAATCTCGGGGCTTACTTACCTGCATAACGTTTATTTGTGAATTCCTTGTACCTCCAGTTAGAGGTAAAAACAGAAATAAAAATCAACAAAATTCAAACAATATTAAGTATTTGACAGATTCCTCACAGGGACAAAAGAAGGGACAGCAGGCACTTTCATCACAAGAGACCCAAGTACAAGACATATAACAACAAAGTCAACTAATATTTTCAAACACTACAGCAGATATGACCCAATCTTTGAGTAATGATGGATAGTTGGTACAATTTTGATAAGATTTAAAAAGTAATTTATTTTTGAGGCTTTAGTTGATGAGTGTAATACTGTTTTTTTCCTCCTGTTGTAAAGAAACTTGTGTTTTGCTTTCACATCTTTTCAGCAGAAGGAAAGACAAAAATAACAGGAGCAGTAACAGTAGTGGACACATTAGCTACAGCAACGGCAGTGTCTGCTCCACTTCCTGCTATGATGTATGAAAAGGCACAAAATACAACCTAATTGGCCTCTAAAGACTGTAATGGCTCCAGTTATTAACACAGCTCCATCCCAACGGTATCTTGAGTATCTCTCAAACTTTAACACCAAATTCCCATAATCACTTACTACATACTAAATGTAAATTAAGTGGCTAGCCCACAGTAACACTGGAAATCTGTATCAAAGAACCCAGATCAACTTAGGAGACTAAGACTGAAGTTTTAACCATCAGACTGCTCTTCTCTATTTTTTTTTTACTTAAGAGTGGAGCTTCAAGGATTCCAGAGACAAATGCTTCAAAATGTCAAAAGCCATCATTAACTCACGCTTTCTAGACACACACAGATTCAGTCTGACCTTAAAGTCAGATCCTTGCATAAGTTGTACATAAGGTGCAGATGTTTTTATATAAACTGAGTTATGGCTGTTCTGCAGAATTGTAGTTCTTAGTCCCTAAGCCTCTTGGTTGTACTCATGGAAAATTGAAAAGAAATAGCATGTTCCTCTCAAGTTCCATCACATTTTCATTTCGACAAGATATCCAGTCCAGACCTCTGTAAACTCACAAAGCAGGAGAGAAAAGCAGCGCTTAGCACCCTACTTAAACTTTGCCACCTAAAAATGCAGAATTACTTTAAATAGGACAGTATGCTTTGATTTGTCATAATGTTTATTATTGCATTTATTTTCTGCCTGCAGATATTATTAAAGAAGATGTTTCATCTCAATGTATGTATAAAATCAAAGGAATGAAGAAAGGTAGTATGCCTAATTTAATTACTGTCCTGGTTCTTTCAGTAAATGATGGCTGAGCATACCAATACGAATAAGGATTTGTAACTAAATGTCACACTATAATTATGAAAGAGCAGGAAATTGAGATAAAAACTCTTATTCTAATTGCTCCATCATAACCATATAAATGCATCTCACTCAAAGTATTCTTTCATGACTCTCGACCCATGGACCGCACTCTTTTGCCCGTCTCGTCTATTTATGAAGGAAAAACCTCTTGACATCTAAATTATGGCTGTGATGCTCAGTGATGCTGATCTTCTAACTGCACCATTTAACTGAATAGCATTTACACGTACATATCATTTTAATAAAACTTGTATCAACCAGAAAGGAACCTGACTTATACCCACCATCTGAACACACCTGTCCTTCACCCCTCTTCACAGCAAAGAAAGCTAAAAATACTAATTTTCTCAGGAAACTGAGCATTTTCCTCAATCCACTGGGAATGCACAGCACAGGCCAATTACCTATAATATCTCAGACATGTTTTAAACGTATTCTAAGGGAAGCACAGCTAGAAGCTGGAGTTACATGACTCCTGTGGCTCATCAACCAGCTTCGTTTTCAGGTAACATACACTAAAAGACTTTAAGGAAAAAGTTAAATGGGTAGCAGCTCTGGGTTGTGGTTTTTTTTCCTTCAATTAAAATTGGAATAAATTCACACTATTCCTTTGCATAAATGACAGAACAGAAACAGAAATCTCAATTCAGTACTACTTTTCCAGAATATGGACCAGGGTGCACCAGCATGGTAGAGTACTAACTTTATATAAGCCTATGATTTCTGTTTAGTTTCATTCCAAATTAATATTAACTTTTTCTCTAGTCTTTGTTTCTTCTTCTGCTTATTTTCAAGTAGCTTAAGCTTCAACAATCCCAATAACAAGCCTAGCCACAACGCTCAATGGCTAGTTTTGACTAACACATATATGCTCTTTTCTTTTGATAATGCCACCTTTCATTTCATTGCAAAGCCTGCAAAATCCTTTTCTTCCATTCCCAGTGCTCTTTTAGGTATTGTGGATCATGGTTAGAAAGTATAAATGGCAAGTTTTATTTCATTTCCTTGGAGACCTTAAGTTACTTCATTAATGTGTCAGATTTATCACACTGTGTTCCTTAGCAGAGTCTGTCATTCTGAAAATACAAAAATCCCTGTTTCTAACTTTTCTACCTGTGGAGAAACTAGCTGCATGTGAGTCTCCACTCCATGCTTCAAAGCCATGCTGGAAGTCAGATGTATTTGTTGGGCACAGTGCTACACTCACTTCACAACAAGAAATTTAACAGAGGTATAGAAGGAACTTATTCAGTGAGTCTTTTTCCCTTGTAAAATTAAAAACTAACAGGAACTTCCCCTTTTAGTTGTTATTAGGATATCTATATAGTGGAGTAATTTATGTAGTGAAGTTGCATATCAGTTTTTGTTAACGTTCATTATAAGTACTGCTTACTTTTTTATTACCTTATTGTCCAAAATCTGCAGTGACAACCCAAGTGCTATTGAGCTAAATAATCTGTGGACCTCCTTTTTGGCAGAGACTTAGAGCTCTGTTACTTTACCATCATAATCTTTATTTTGCTCAAAACCTGTAAATAAAAGCTGAAATACCATTAGGCATTTCAAGCAGAAAAATGGCAGGATGTTGCCCTAGTTAACCTGATCTGTAACATCTCTAAAGGTGACATGTGGGAATAGTGAAGCTTTCAAAAGTGTTCAAGGAATGGGGTGCCCAGTTCCAACTAAAAAGCAAAATATGTCATTGTTTTTAAAAACAGAAACATAATTTGTTGCTGATACATTCATGAGCAAAGCAATAATTCAAATTGCCTACGTATCTCTTCTCTGGTTCTAAACAGTTTTCTGACAAAAATACATACTTAAGATCATTTTTTTCCTATATTCTCTATTTAAAGTCAAATTCAAACAACTGAAAAATCTGCTTTCCTTGCATTATTACACAGATGCTTTTTCAGACTCTCAGAGAAAACTTCTGCTTCAGAACAAGAGTTTTGCTTTTCAATGAATCCCTGATTCGCCAAAGCTGAGGAGCTGGCTTTTGATGTTTTGCTGCCAAAACAAGTAGTATAACTTACAAATACAGCATATGTTTTTATTCCCTTATTAGATACTAGAAGCAAATTTATTTCTGGTTCAGAATTTGTAACTACCTGTGTCAATGACCCACTACCAGCATCAAATTGTTCTGTACTTTTTATTTAATAGCATCTGTATTTCTCTCACTCCTAGTCAAGAAAACCAAGCAAAACATCAAAGAGGCTTCATCTCATCTCAGCGCTCCTTCCATTAAAAAATTAATTTAAAAAATAGTACATTTAATTAATAGACACAATTCTCAAAAACAGGGACGTACAGAAGGGATGGATTGTGCTTCAAGGAAAAAGTCCTGAGTGCACAGGAACAGGCTATACCAATGTCACGCCAATCCACAAAAAGGGCTGCAAGGAGGACCCGGGCAACTATAGGCCTGTCAGCCTGACCTCAGTGCCTGGAAAGGTTATGGAACAGATCATCCTGAGTGCAATCACACAGCACCTTCAGGATGGACACAGGATCTGACCCAGTCAGCACAGCTTTGTTAGGGGCAGGTCCTGTCTGACCAACCTGATCTCCTTTTATGATCAGGTAACCCACCTGGTGGATGAAGGGAAGCCTGTGGATGTAGTCTATCTGGACTACAGCAAAGCCTTTGACACTGTCTCCCATGGCATACTCCTGGATAAACTGGTAGCCCATGGCTTGGACAGGAGCACTCTCAGATGGGTTAAGAACTGGCTGGATGGCCAGGCCCAGAGAGTGCTGGTGAATGGGGCTGCATCCAGCTGGAGTTCAGTCACCAGTGGTGTCCCTCAGGGATCAGTGTTGGGTCCAGTTCTGTTTAACATCTTCATCGATGATTTAGATGAGGGGATTGAGTCCATCATGAGTAAATTTGCGGATGACACCAAGTTGGGAGGGAGTGTCGACCTGCCAGAAGGCAGGAGAGCTCTGCAGAAGGACCTTGACAGGCTGGAGAGATGGGCTGAATGCAACAGGATGAAATTCAACGATGCCAAGTGCCAGGTCTTGCACTTTGGCCACAACAACCCCATGCAGCGCTACAGGCTGGGGACAGAGTGGCTGGAGAGCAGTCAGGTGGAAAGGGACCTGGGGTACTGATTGACAGGAGGCTAAACATGAACCAGCAGTGTGCCCGGGTGGCCAAGAAGGCCAATGGCATCCTGGCCTGTATCAAGAATGGTGTGGTCAGCAGGACGAGGGAAGTGATCCTTCCCCTGTACTTGGCATTGGTGAGGCCACACCTTGGGTATTGTGTTCAGTTCTGGGCCCCTCAGTTCAAGAAAGATATTGAGGTGCTGGAGCGGGTCCAGAGAAGAGCAACAAAACTGGTGAAGGGACTTGAGCACAAGTCCTGTAAGAGAGGCTGAGGGAGCTGGGGTTGTTTAGCCTGGAGAAGAGGAGGCTCAGGGGTGACCTCATTGCTCTCTACAACTATCTGAAAGGAGGCTGTAGACAGGTGGGAGTCGGACTCTTCTCCCAGGCAACCAGCAAGAGAACAAGAGGGCACGAGCTTAGACTCTGCCAGGGAAGGTTTAGGCTGGATATCAGAAAAAAATTCTTCACAGAGCAAGTAATCAGGCATTGGAATGGCCTGCCCAGAGAGGTGGTGGATTCACCAGCCCTGGAGATTTTTAAAATAAGACTGGATGTGGCACTTAGTGCCATGATCTAGTAATCATGATAGTGTTGGATTAAGGGTTGGACTTGATGATCTTGGAGGTCTCTTCCAACACAGATGATTCTATGATTCTACTTAATATCACTGGATCATTACACCAACTTTAGTTTGGCTGGGTACTGCTGGCAATTGATCTGTATGCTATCTGGATTTTAAAGAAACACAATAAAAATTCCTGACTTTTATTTTCAAAAAAACAAGTGCATTGTGTTTTTGTTGGTGAGGCTGCTAATACTCAATGTAATTATGTTATTAAAAGATTATAATATGATATAATTTTAATTTGATATTTAAATAAGTACATTTAAGTACTGCATCCATTTCAAAACCCAAAACACGATTTCTGCCTTGCCCTTCAAAGTTTGCAAAACCCATACCATAGTATGTCAAATTATTTTAAATGAAAAATAAATTTTGTTGTGAAAGAGTATTCTAGTCCAACACACCACATTTTGTATCTCACTAATGTGCACTAAATAAAAACTACCTAATACAAACACATGACAAAAGTTAGATCCCACAGTTTGCAACCCCTTCACTAGGATGTGACTCTCCCTGTTCATTACTGACAGAGCTAAGGAGACACCATTCCAAAGCATTACATTTTAAACAGAAAGATCATCTATTTAATAATTATTTTCTATTTTTTTACCAGGTATACATGAGCGAGTGTTAAATCACAAGTGATTTAACTACTACATCACATCACTACTACATCACAACTTCACATGCTCATTCCTCTCAGTTCCAGTAACACAAAGTTACACCAAGAAAAGGCCTTTCTCAACATCCACTAATAGAAGAAAAATATATGTAGTGCATATAAGAATCATTGCCACCATGTTAAAAGTCATTGTGTCAAGTAATTGATATACTTTTTCATTCATAAACCTTGAGCAAGGACCAAAGTATGTATTATCACATACATAGAATTAAGCACACACTTTAAAAGCTTGTAACAGAAATGGCCTTCAGTCCGGTTTGAACAAAGTGTGCCCTATCTCTGAAAATGTTTGTTTTTTAAGAGTTGAACAACATATAGGTGGATGTTAAAGTATACTTTCATATTTCTACTTTTAATTCTTTTTTTTCAGCAAATAAGACAAATAATTTCACATCTGAAATATGCTGGGTGAACACCTATACCTTACATTTACAATGGATTACTGCTTTACAGATGAGGCATTAAATCCAGAATGGCTAAAGCTCTGACAAAGACAAATCTCTTCTAAAAATTACACTGAGCTACATCATTAAAACTCTTCAGCATGCATTAAAGCAACAAGATGATAGATGCAGGAGGCCAGTCTGGGTACACAGCTAATCAGTATCGCACTCGTGAATAGTCACCATTTAGTGTGGAGCCTGATGAGGAGATGACACATGCATGTATTTAATATTCGTTACTACAAGCAGTGCCCCCAACTCCAACAAGACCACTCGCTACAAATCCCGGCTACAGGCAGACTTCTTTGTAGAAAGATGCAGGGGCATCGGTTTTATGACACCTATGGCAAACAGCCAAGAAATTACAAAAGACCTTGGATAGCTATGCCTTTGTGAACTTTTAGAAAAGGCTACTATTAACTGTACTCATAATTTAATGACAACACTAGCCATACAAAACCACGTGTTTGGTTTTTCAATAGGCTATGGCACAACATAAGTTCACAACTCACGTTAATGTTCATTACTTGAACAAATTCCCCACTGCTTATATCAGTGAACATAAAGGTCTTCCTTATATATTTGACTAATCAATAGCTGGAATCAAGTAAGTCATGTTTCACCGGGGAAAAGGAAAATGAATGAGGTTAAATTAATGCTGTCATTTTCTATAAACTGGCAATGCTTTCCCACTACAAAAACCACTAACTTCATTATTTTACAACAGGAAATCAACACTGTAGCATATTTTAAAGGTCTAATTTACTTAGAGTAATAAAAAGGCAAGCTCAAGGCTCATCGTATATGTCATTATGCTTAGTTTTAAACATTCCAGCTTAAGAAGAGTATGCAAATATCTCAGCAAATCAAGTTGATTAATATTTTGCATTTGTATGCAGTAGTTCACTCACCAAGTACTATATAAATATTATTTTATTAAATCTTAAAGCAATTGTGTTAGGTGGAATAATAAAATGTCTCTGTAGTACATTTTTTTATCTCAGAAAAATAGATTTTAAAACAGAAGAAAAAGTAGTAAATTAATGCTCTCTCTTACGGAGAGAGGGTCAGAAATGAGGGAATTCCAGACTCCTAAAGCCATACCAAGACTATCAGGGCAAAAAAATCTATATACAAGTAGAATCATCTACATGAGGTTTGCAATGGTATGGTTAGAGAAAGTTAGGCATATTTTTTGATTTTCTAAGTACTCATCAGGGTTCATAGTGCCTTTTTGCAGGAACCCTATGCTGCTGGAGGGCAATCGGTTCATCAGGGAGAGGACAGAACAAGAACACAGGTGAAAAACAAGCTGGAGCAATACGAACAATGAAAGAGGTAACAGATCTTTGTATCTCTCCTTTTTAGCTCTGTATTTTAATTAATAGGCTGTTGTACTTTTTGGAAAAATATCTCCTTGCCTGCTAGTTGACTCCTAGCTCCTCAAAACTCACTCCTTAATATACATTTTTCCCAAACATCCTCCAATAAAGTCTTATTTTCTATTCATAAATGGTCACTAAAATTACAGTAGATCAATACAGTTATACAGTAGAAAGTTAAAAAAAAATCCTCACTAGCAAATACTATTCCTTTCAACCAGCAGCTAAAAGCAAAAGCTATTCTAATTTAGGCTTTAAATAAAAAGAATCTCTAAAAATCTGAGGGTCCTAATGGCAGTATTGAGACTTTCTTAATTTGCCATAGACCAGCCTATCAAATGTATTTATTACCTGTGGCATTACACTTCAGAATTGCTATGTTTCAATGATATAGCTTGCTGCATAAAGCCCCCAACCAAAGAATAGTTTGCGATAGTCAAGTCAAAGAAGTAATGTTAGCCTTCTAATTTCTGTAATTTGTCATCTTAAAGACTTTCGTAGGCTGTTGAAGAATAGGAGTTTGCCTGATTCATTAATTATCTCTCCATAACAACTGAAGAACTGAATTATTTTCTAATTACACCTCTTCATACTTCAACATATTTATTAAAACACTGAACAGAGCTTCTCTTAGAACATTTTCTCCATAGTAGTTCCCCACAGGATTCCTTATGAAGCCCCAAAGCAAGGCACAAGTGAATCGTAATATGGCTCTAGGACTGATGGCCTTAGCCAAATAAATGCCATAATCAGCATCAGTATGTAGATTAACAGGATTTTTATTGCACTACAAATAGACACAGTAGTGTTATGAACACAATACGAGTTGATCTTGGTTACTGCCATTAATCAAGGCAATTCAACATTGCCTAAACAAAACACAAGACAAAGGACCAAGTTACACTGATGTCTCAAGTCAAACCTTCTTTATTTGAAGCATTCTGACGCGCACAAAATGGCATCACAATTATATCAAAAATGGTCTTTTTTGATAACTGCCTGGGGTATGCATCAGTTATTGTAAGTATCTAAGAAACCAAATGGGTCTGCCCTTAGTGCTAGAATTCTTCTTTAGCTGTAAAAATCACTTCCATTTCATAACTGACCATACAAAGTCTAAACGCAGTATAAAGACTATCTTTCTGTTAAATGGCAAATGCATTTAGAAACAATACTACAAAACATACACTGCTCTTCCCTTTCCAATAAAATGACAGCTTTATTTCCAAATAATTGTATTGAATACATTTACTTTTTATTTCTAGAATAATAACATCGTGCTGAAGTTATTCAGTATTTATCTGACTTACCAGAACGATGGTGATGTTGTTCTTCAGTGAACTCCAAGTCAAGCATCAGGTCATCTTCATCCAACTCACAGGAACCCAAGTTATTCAAAACATCCTAATACATATTGAAAAAAAAAATAAAAGTAGCAGCATTTAGGCAAATGTGTTAACCAAACTGCTCTGCACATAATAATAAGCAATTATATCTTGGAAATATGTTCAAGTAGAAAATTTTTCTACTAACATAGAAGAAATTGTATGAAACAACTGTTCAAGTCAAAATACATTGGTCACCATTCTCTGCCTTCACAGGATCTCGAATATTTAACAAAACAAAAACAACCCAGAAGCACAAGTAGTACCATCTATATAACTCGGGATGGTTTTGTACCTTTCCGTGTTTAATCTTAACTTTTTATGAATCATAAAAATGTTATTTTTAGCACAACATAGAAGTATCAATACTTGTTTTTTTTCATTAAATTTTGAAATTCCAAGCACTGCCTGCCCTTACCAACATCCTCTGAAGAGAGATTTACTGTTCTATTTATCCAAGGTACAAAGAGACACAAATTTAGGATAAACAGGAAATTCAAGCATAAATGATTCTACTCAATTTGAGAAAAACAATCACACACAAAGAGAATCACAGTTTTCTAAATTGAAGCTCCACCAGGTAAGATGGACCAAAAAGGAAAAAGGCTGAATGCAACTCTCCACCTGCATATTACTGCCTTCCAGTAAGTTCTTTGCTTACAATAACCTTTGAAGTGGAGGCAAACCTGTCCCCTCTGTCCTGTGAGGCTGATGTACACGCAGCTCCTCACAGCAACATCTCTGCTTGCCTACTAGATCTGAGGGCTCCTAGCTGCCTTTCCAATGCCCCTGCAAGCCCCTGCATTCCCTTTTCCAGTCTCTTCAACTGCACTAACAACAGTAGGCAAAGATAAGCTTCCCCAGGTTTATTCTTCTCAGAAGCACCTCTACCAGGGAAACAGCCTCCTCTTTTGACCAGGAGTTCACTTGTTCTTTATAAAGGGACAAATCACAGAACTAGAAAAAAACAAACTAAAGCTACTGTCCACCGTGGTGAGAATGAGGGTTTCACAGAGAGAGCTGTTCCACCTGCCAGAGGTGTCAATGAAGTCAGTTCAGCTGCTTCCCTGGTCTGACTGCCCACCTCTGCCAGTGGAGCGCTTCAACAGACACAAAACAGAAACGAACTCACAACATATAAAAGCACACTCAAGCAGAGAACATTAGTTAGATTCCCAAGGCTGTCCTAACTGAGTAACATTTTCTGAAAACATATAATTAGAAAATATAATAAGAGAAAAGGGGTCTCAGAATGACCTGACTAATGCCACAGAACAGCTCAGCAGTACCGCTGTGCGAGAACACGCCAACGTCCTCTGCCTCTCTGCCTCCTCACCACGATCCATTACTCCATTGTTGCTATGACAATTAGTAACCACTGTAATTTCTTTTTAAGTTTAATATCTCTTGACCCTTTCCCTGTCCTCCCCCTCACCACTGCTGCTACATCCTTGAAGAATAATGCAATTAAGTTTTTATAAAAGGAGAGAGAGAGAGAGAGAGAGAGATCAAGCCTTAAAAAGCATTCAAACTAAACAGTTTCAAGGCTTTGTTACATGAAGAAAAAGAAATTAATCCATCAAGGTCCCAGGGAAACATGTGTTGTCTATTTATGGTGGCATACTTTTATTTATTCCAGGGGGCAAACCATTGAGTTAAGGCAGAAGCTCTGCAGCAAAAGCCTCTTTATTGACGCTGTAACAGCCCCTTAAGACACTTATTTCGTGCTTCTGGCATCTGCTTCCTGTTTGACTTCTACCACTGTTTTGCCTTTATAATGGACCCGAAAGTAATATGACTACTTTTTTCTTGAAGTTGATCATAATCTGTGAGAAACAAAACCAGACTGACTTACTTAATCATTTTCCCCACATCTCTCATCTTTTCCTGGTCAAGACAGGTTGCAGCCCTTGTTTACCTACCACTCTCTCCCCTTTGACTGGGTGAACTACTACCATAATTTAAACAAGTTTCTATTTAAACAAGAGTTTAACAGCGGTATTTTAAATATTCTAATTCAGAATAAAAAGCAGTAATTTGTATATTGGCTCGGGTTGTTTTTGGTTACTGATAACAGCTCTGCTGTAGCAGAACAGGGTGTTAATCAAAGACCATTTCAAGGCATCAGTAACTTTTCAGTACCATTTTTCATATTTAGAATTCTTTCAGTAACAACACGAGGCATAAACTGCTGGTTTTCATAAAACATCTAGGTATTTTACAGTTCACTGAACTCAACAGTACTCAATTTAGTTAAGACCAGTTATTATCACTATTATGAGGAAAAATGACATAAGAATCATTTGTTACTGAAAGATATGCAATGATTTGCATAAATATAGTTCAGAAACAGTAAAATGTTACTGAGATAGAGATGGATTAGATATACAGCTCCTCCCAGCCAGACTATGTGCATCTGGATTACTCAGTTTACTCAGGGCTGCAGAAGGGGACTTCCTTACTGCCTCGGTTCCTTCTCAGTCTTTCTTCCCAACTTCCCTTCCTATAGTCACTTAAAGGAAATCTATCACATAATTTATGAATTTTCAGTCCTTATCCAGAATGCTCCAGTATTTCATTATTTTTAACCCTGTTCCAGTTCAGAGTTTATGACATTAAAAATTAGTTTGAACGTTGGAATAAATAAAACAGCTTTAGCAGTAAATACTTATAATATGCCCACCATAACAGGTCTCAAATATACTAGGCTTAATCAAACAACAAAAAAGAAATAAAATTTCTTTATGAACTTTCCTTTACTATGTGTTCTTTTTCATTATTATACCAAATAACCAACTTACATAATATAAATGCCTAGTGAAATTGTTGCTTATGGAATTACAGTATATTCATCTAAAAACTGACTACTCTCATATTCAAAAATGACAATAAAACATCCATATGAATATATGAATACACTAAAGCATGATATTTTGTTAAGTAATGCAATTCAATTCCAAAATGAATTGGCAAGATCATATCAAATGCAAAATATATGTAAACAAAGCACAGTAAATCCATGCAGAACTGAATATTTACAAGTAATATGCAAAATCAAGATTTATAATTTGATTTAGATGACAAATCTCTTTATTTGAAACAGCCAGCAATCAATGGCACCAGGCAAAAACTTAATGTTTTCACACATTTTTATTCTAGACTTCTTGCTCCCATACCACTGATATAATAAAGTAAAAAAGCAAGGTCCTAAAGGCAGTTGACACAGGTTCTCTGTCATTACCACCATCTTTGGAAAGTTGTATTTTGTAATTTTATTCTAATTAACATGCAGCTCCTGGTCAATGAGATGTTCAATGGCTTGTGCTTCTTTTTCATTTTATATGCTGATATCTTGAAGGAGATTCATCCCTGACAAATTTTGTTTTCCTAGAAAAGGGGAAGTAGATTTTTTTTTTTAATGACCAGTGCTTTTGTGTATCCACAGACAGTTTTCCATTGGGATTTGGCATTTTCCAGTGTTTTCAAGGTTCTTTTACACAGTTCACAGAGATTTCCACTTCATTACAATATAGTGATGCAACAAAATATTGACTATTGCTTGGAGATCATTCAATACTTCTGAGAACTTGAGGTCCAGTAAGCAACCTGATGAAGCTATAAGACTGAAGCACTGAAATGTTTACAATTACACAGCTCACAATCATTTCTCTCAGACAAATACATGCCCAAAGACAGCATTCACAGAAGTCACTGAAAGTTACCTTGGGTTATACAGACATTGATATAGCCTTACTGTCATGAACTTGAATATATTGACTACATTTTAACCTTTAAGGTATCTTTCGATCAACCTTTGCACCTGCACTCAGCATTCCTGGAAAGCATGTTGCCATTGTGCTTCCCCGGTACATGCCTACGCAGAATACTCACTGCTGCCAGAATTCAAACTGCACAGATGAGCTTTGGTCATGGGCATCCCTCCTTGAAACTCCATCACCTACATTGTATACAGATGCATTTCTCCTCAAGAATCTGTACTCTCACTTCACTGCTATTTTACACTGTATCAGGAAAGCCCTAAAATCCAGGGCAATAATCTTTTAAAGCTTTTTTTCCCCTTGACATAATAGGCAAGATCTCATTTGCATAAGTAATTATGCAGGGATCATTGGATTTTCAAAGATATTTTTAGGAATAAAAGAACAATTTTTTTAAAACTCACTTTTAAAAAAAATGCTTTGGGCTCTGTTTTGTTTTCCTTTCTCCTCATGTTTGCCTCTAGACATCTTTCTGATGATCTTCCTCTTTAATATTGTTCTTAACTATTTTCTGAATACAGATTTTCATATCTTGTCAGGTATTTTTTCCAAAATAATGATTTAATGTTTATTAACCCCATCAAAATGTGGTTTATAGAATTCCTCTCAGAGAAAAATAGCCCAGCATTGCATGTATAATAGTACGTTAGCACTTCATATTACAGATTCCTTTTTTTTCTTCACTGTGGAAATACAGGGCAGGGGCTGCGTAGGGTGTTGATATCAATGCTTTTACGAGATCACACGGAAAACACACTCCAAGAAGAATAATCTGATCCTTTGTAAAGACATATGTATAACAATTCACCTGTATCTACTCAGGGTCACTGCATATCTGATGCTGGAAAAGATCTGAATTAAATACTTATTTCAAGTCTGAAATGATTTCTGGAGATTGGCAAAAGATAGTACTTAATCAAAATTGTATTCAGCAAAGAAACATGGCATGCAATCAGCATAAGAATGAAAACTGAGATATACTCAAGGAAAAAGAAAGACCTTGAGCTATTTAAAGTAATGTTAACTCCTAGAACTGTACCTGAATAATTCATGGACATAATGAAGTATTTTCCCTTCTGCACTCTCCCACACACTTCAAAGGGAAAATGAAAGTACACGAAACCCAGTAAAAAGAAAAACCTTTAAAAATACAGAATCCCTGCCAAGAAACTAAAAATCTCTGTATCAAATGTAAAACTTATGGTTGCCTTTCATATACCAGGAGCACCTTAAAAGCATTCTTTTTTCCTGAATAGCACCACCCAAAAAGCGTATTATTCCCTACTCGAATAAACTAGAGACTTTAGAAAGAAAAAACTAAATCGTGTAACATTTGGTAAGAACATGTGGAAATCCATTTATTTTATACATTAATGTACCCTTAAGACTCAAAGAGAGAAAATTATCAGTGGAGGGAACAACCTAACTAGAAAGCTCACATCCATCACACTATGCTTCAAAATATTTTTTTGCATGCATGCTTGTGGCTGTGAAAGTGAAGCACGGTATTTTCCATCCTGTTCTTGTTTCTGCCTTTTTGATTCTGTCTGTGCATTAAATCATTGTCTGCAGTGATGCTCCTTTTGCCTGAGCAATTGTAACTAATGGACCCTCCTAACATGTCTCAGTTTGCACTCACCCACACAGTCATTCTGTCACAATACGGTCGGCTGGCTGAAGCCACAGCAGTGTAACACAATGCAAAGCCCAAGCGCTGCCGGCAGGAGGAACCGAAGCTCCTGTCTGGCCATGGTTTTAAGTCAGGATGAGACAATAGGGGGAAGTGGCACCTACCATCAGAACTCAACAGATAAAAGCATTGGAACAAATAACGTGTCGATGTATGGTACCAACCCTCACTCTCCCTGTGATAGCAGGCACAGGGATCACACGGTGGGGTACTTTGACACCCAGTGGTCACTCACCACAAAACTCCAAAGTCTTCTCTTACTACACAGCAGCTGTAGGTGTTGCCAGCTGGTCTTGGATACATTTGCTGCTGTTGGGTGCTACACCGCTGGTGAGGATGACGTGCAGCTGAAAGACACAGACTGATGACCCCTCTGCAGCACTTGGCAATACTTCAATAGTGTAACCTGCCTGTAGTGTCTGGCACTGTGAATGCCCAATGGGTTCACTTTTGTAGGCATAACCAAAGAAACACTTACTATTTGCTTGCCCTAGACTCAGACAGACACACACTGAAATGGACAGGCAGTAGTCAGTGCAGGTATTTTTTGTAACACAGCAATGTCAACTGTGTGAGGAAGCCAGAACCAGTCCCGGTCCCAAAAACAAGGTGACCTTCAGGAGAGGCACACAAGGTCCCTTCCCTTTCCCTTTGGGGAGGACACTGAGAAGCACAAAACCACCAAGGACAAGTGAGTAAAGATGCAGAAGGAAGCAGCAGCATACTTTGGCTCCAGTTTCCAACACCTGAGAGTGCAGGATCTTGCACTCCCCCAGCCGCAGTGAGGGCGACGGTGAGTACCACCGCCAGCAGCAGTACCTGCCCCCAGCAAAACCGGCCTCGTTTGTTAGTCTCATGAACAGCTCTATTTCAATCAGCTACACTTACATATATGCACATGCATGTTAACACACACCCTTGCAACACACAGGCAAATAGCTCTTGGAGAGCTGGGAGGCAACACATGCCCTCAGCAGTTAAAGTTTAGTGGTTTTTACGCATCTATTAAAGTATCATAATAAATTCAGGCAAGTCAACCCTAGATAAGGATCTGCTCTTGACAAAGCTGATAAAGACAGCATCATCCAAGCTTGAATTAACTATCTAGCAACAGAATATCAAAGTAAAAGCCACATTTAAAATGTGCACAAGCTTATGTGCATCAGAAAACTTGAGATTTGGGTCTGTGAATAAAAGAAAAAAACAAAATCATTTCAGCCAGAGAGGCACTTTGCTGACTGCCATTCTTTCAAATCATTCTAGAGTGCTCAGATTCACTTTGGTTGCAATCAGAACCAAGACAATTGGATTTTTTGTGTTCAAAAAGAAAAAGATACATGCATTTTTTATACATCAATCTAGAATTTCATTAGCAGGCTCCTATAAAAAAAATTCTTCCATTAAGAAAGTATTAAAATACAGTTAAGGTAATGCAATAAAGTTTAAAATGACCAAATGTAGCCTTTAATAGACAATTTTTTTTTCCCTCAGTCACACACACATATGCTTTTCTCTCAGCAGAGGGATACATCTGCAACACATAATTTGCTTTGTGGATTAGTTAATGTTTTTACAGCTTTTGTAATGGGCAAAGCGCTATGCAAGCGTTCTAGTGTAGTCATTATTGTCATATAGGTTTGGACAAGTTTTCTACATCTTGTGTGCCAGATTTTTCTACTAAACACAGAAAAATCTCCTTGAGGATCTCTATCTTGCACTTGTATAGAATATAACTGAGACCACTCTGTGAAGCTTATTTGTATATACCTTAGAGACGTGAGCACAACAGGTTATTCAACACATAGATTGGACAGGTACATTCTTCCCAACTCTCTCAAATTAAACACATAACTTAGAACTGAACTATTCAGCAACTGAAACTTTAGCAGCAAGAAACTTCTAGATGTGTCCTGACAATTCCCAATGCTTCAGCCAACATTTAAAGGGTTAAAAACACCATTATGACACTTAATCTTCAATTCCATTTTTGCCTTTTCTTGGCCAGTAGAACACAGAGGAAAATTTTAAAAAAGCATATAATCAAACAGCTAGTGAGAACCTGGCTGCCAAAAAAAAGGAAATTCAGGTGACACAAGAGGAAGAAACTTGGCATTCATAATCTTGATAAACTACCACCACTCCCAAGGGGCAAAGCATGGCAATCTCTATAAAGAATATTATTCTTCTGACAAACCACATCAGAACAATTCTCCTTCTGCCACCATCCAGCACCAGCCACACTCATTTGGCAGCGACAGTTCAACTGAAGCCCCATTCCCCCATACAAGTCTAACATTGTTTAGCATGTGCTTTCAGTATTTCTGAAAAGCAATGCAGGAAAGGTCATGTGTATGATACCAAGCTCAAGAACTGATCAATTCTTCTTGCAAATAACCTCTCCCCAAAATGTCACAATTTAAGCTGTATCTTCTGTACTGTTGGAATCAGCACTTTTAGATGCCAAATGACGATAATCTATTTAATAGCTTAAGTATTATTTTAATTCTAAGAAAATACCAAGAATTCGCTGCATATGATGAACTCCAAACTCTCCTAGACATATGATTAAACTAAAAAAAAATATTTCTGTCTCGTAATAGGAAAATATAATGCTTTTTCCTTCTCAATATTATTTTAAGCTAACTTTCTATTTCTAATACTAATTTGTAGCCTGTGATATTGGTGATAAATCACTAAAAAGTGAGCTCTGTAAATGAACCAAAAGTGACCCTTTAGTACAGCATCATTAATGCAATATCATAATAGGCATGCTATTGCTAACATTATTTGAATTCTTTCTGTTTCCATGGTAACTTTGGCCTACGGCTGCTCTGGTAAACAGGGGTTTAAATCATTCTTTGAGAAGGGTTTCTGCTCAAATGTCAGTTTTCCACTAGTGCCTACTCTTCCCTACTTTCTTTGGTTTGTTCTTTCTTTTTTCTGACGAAATATTCCTAAAGGTTTTGAACACCCTTGTCTGTTCAGCCTACCCCAAGAACAGCACTAGTTTTATTACTCCTTCAGAGGCACAAAGAAGAAACTAAAAGATGATTCCCTTTGCAAGAAAATGAATTCACAGTCCATTTTCCGTACAACGTAAACTTTAATAACAATAATAACATCACAAACTGTTACTAGATGGCAGGACATCCAACCCCTCAATAACTTCCTAGAGTAAACAGATCTGCTTACAAATGAAACTGAAGTCAGGTTTATCAGATCAGCGAAATGTAATTGTTGATGCATTTTAACCAGTGAAAACCCAAATCATAATGTTGCATGTAACATATATTCTATGTATAAATATGGAGCCCAAATAATGTTATACATGTATTGTAGAGACTGGATCAGTGTGGTGCTTAGAAGAAAACAGTATTCTAAAAACTATGCACTGGATTTGCCACAAACTAAAGCACAAAACTTTTTCTTCGCTCTGCTTACAGGTCTTTTATCCACAATTCTGTTTCCATTTATTTCTGTTTGCTGCATGGCTTTGCAGTTTAAATGGCGCCTGCAATATTTCTTTGACAATTCCCACTCTTCCTATAAATTTAGCAGAAATAATGTTCATATAATACAGAATAGCAAAGACGTTGCATGTTTTTTGTTTATAAGAGCAATGAATGAAATTATGCACTCACTTAATCAGCAACTTAAAGTTAAATGCTCTCTGGTTTGCCAGTAAATATCTTGCATCTAGTCACAGAATTCTTAATCCTGACCACGAGAAAAGTCTGCTGAACAAGTGGAGATGGGCAGCTTATTACACTGACAAGTTAGACATCAGATCTGAGGCAGTCAGGAAAGATTTAGCTCCCCTAGAAAGTACTCCAAAGACCTTTTTCACTAATCAACATTTATGCATCTTCAATACAGAGACCAAATGAAAATCAATGAGGTCACAGTGACACTGTCAGAAACTTTCTCAAATCCTTACCAAAAAATGAAAAGACAGTAATTATAACGATTTTCACTTGCCATTAATTCCCAACTGCCTAATTTAGTAGAGAAGGAAGCAGTCCCCCCAGTACTAATTGGAATAAATTTTTAATTTAATAGTCTAATGCACTCCAGGTCCGGATTTTTGCCTTTCAGCGAAACAGTGCTTTCTTATTTGTTAATGGCTTGGTGCTCAGGGCATGCTGTTAAGAGGCCTAAAATAGTGTAGCCACTTGGTCAAAAGTCGCAGTTTCAAAAGAGTTAGCAATACACGCATAACAGAGTAGATGGCTTTAGTACAGTTATGACTTTCAGAAAGAGGTAAACCAGTCTTCTGTCCTGTTTCAACTAGGATAATTCAATAAATAAAATGTTGCTGTTTTGTTCCGACTCAAAACAGCCAAAACCACAAAAATGCAGACTTCCTCAGTGCTAAGGACAGTTTTTTATCCCATAACGTGAATAAACTGGATCAACACGGACCACGCTTCAGTAGCGCTGTTGCAATAAACTCATCTGGAGAATACTTACCATGAAAAGTTATGCAGAATATAACAACGCATAATCTTAATGCTCATATTTATTAAGACTCCAAGTTCTTCTTGGCATAAGAGACCTGTCTTCAATGTCTAAATAGTCAGGACCTTAAAAAATAAACTGAAGTATTACATGGTAAATATTTACTGTCTTAGCAATGGCAGATTGCCATTATTTTCAAATGTTTACTAGAATGAGGAAGCTTTTGCACTGAACATTTCAGTTCAGTATTTCTACAGTACTAGCACAATACCAGTATTAGTGATGTTAAAACTACTTGATTTTCTCTTGTTGCTTTGATTTTCTCTCAGATTCAAATTTCAGTCAACAGGTTTTAATAATGCTTTCTACAAGGATTAAGAGACATCTTCACACATCCAAAGTAGAGTGACATGTACTTTAATGAACAACAAGTTATTAGCCTTCTTTCTGAAAGAATAAGGTTGATATCATCCCATTGTCTAAGAACAAATTTTTTTTGTTCTTTTCCCAGGGAATTTTAAACCTCTCTACCAATATTAACTGAATTGCACAGAAAAGTGACAGTCTTAAAAGGCTAAGCAACAGTAGATATTTGCATGGAAGAGTGAGGTTCAAGCACTTCACCTGCTATAAACAATAGTCCTGTACAAACTCACACCTCACAACGGTAGGCATGAAATATCCACTTTGTCTCAACCACAGGAAGTTTCAACTGAATCTTACATCGTTCGATACTGACACTGATCCATCTGTTCCAAAACATAAATCCCCTTGCAAGTCAGGTTTCCTTACTTCCCGTGTTCATAAAACTCATTTTCTTGCTACACAATCAAACAGTGAATATTCTATGACTACTTTCCATACACTAATTAATACGGACCAACTTAACATTCTGTTGCTTTTAGGAGAGAAATCAGAGACAGGTGAAACTACTCCACAGAATGCAATGGCTGCACTGCTGGGACCAGAATGTAGACTTTTTCATTTCTGCTCCTCCCTTCTTCAGCTATACCAGGTAATTGCTCAATGTTATTGTATCATAATTTGAGTAAATGACCAGAAAAAGACAGAGGGATTTCTTAATTTGCCAGAGGTTCTTAAACAGGTTTGTCTGTGCTGCCGTACTAGCCACTAAATCCCTGTGTGTCTCTCCTTACAGTTCCTAAACAATGAATGTGTACCAGCATAATCATAGGTAGCCTACTTTTCCTAACAGAAGGGAGAGGTTTTTCATCTTAAAATCTGTATTCACTTCAGACAGGTGAGCATTCAAAGCTGTTAGAGAACTATATACAAATTATTGTAGTCAGAGATTTACTGAGTTTAAGGTCAGGTGTAAATGGTATGGTTGTAATATTCATAAGCATGTGATAATTGGAACTGACTGAGAAACAGGCATGTCCTTTCAATACAAACACATCCAAACACACATACAGCACACCTGCTCATCTGCTTCAGCAGCACTCGTCACCATGAACATGCAATCTCAGGACCATCCTCCTTACTCTGACTCAGAACTGAACTGAGTACATTTAAAGGCCAATTAACAGGTAATAAAAGGTGTAAGGAGAGATGACCAGTTAGTTATGACTTCAACCTCCTAAACCAGCTGTGCCACACAGAGACAACAGCCCTATTGCCCAGCTGGCAGAGACTCAGGATTGTGTGAGGCAAACATTTGAAAGTACTGGGCCAGAACACTAACAAAAATCTAAACCACACTAACAAAAACCTAAACCAAACCATACCTGCTGACAACTATAAGTACTACAAACTAATTTCAGTTTTCATCTGTTCTTTTAGGGGATGAGATAAGAAACAAAACTCCTCATTTTCTTAAAACTCTTCATTTTCCTTCTACTGGTCACTCTAAAGGCAGCACTTTATCTTGTAGGTTGCTTTATTTTTTTTTTTACTTTGATGAAGTTATAAACTAAAAATATGCAAACATTACACAAGAAAGGTAGCATAACCTAAAGGAACATCAGTCAACTGAGAAACAGTGAGTTTTGATACAGTTTATGCACTTTATATCAGATAATCTCTTCAACCCAAAAGTAGTTTCCACTCTTGCTTCATGTCTGCCTAGCTTATTCAAATAGTAAGTCTCAGAACAAAAGACTCTGTAAGTGATTTTTTTCCATTCACATTCAGCAGGAGATTCAGCAGGAACCACTGAGGAGATCACCAACCCTATTTCGCTGCTCCATCCTTCCTCTCACTTTATTGCAACCTTATGAGGACATGCGGAACAAGTACTCAATTCTGAACTTGCACTAGTTACCATTAGAAGTGTTAAAATAAATTTCTTGAAGGTAATTTATCTTAAAAGTCTCTGATGTAAACTTTTACGACCCAGGAGTAGTCACACATCATATTCTGCTTTGCCAGCCAGAAAAACAGCCAGGTGGAAAACAGAGAGCTGCAGCTGCTTCAGCCATAACAGCTCCCTTTCAGTACCTTACACCTATGCAGAATGCCAAGTGTGTCTTTTGAACATCTTCATCCCGGTGTTCATACACCAAAAAAAAAAAACAGCAATAGTGACACAATTTAGGGCATTATTAAACAACGAACATTTACAAGATATCTTTACTTTTTTTTTTAGTGTCATATTGCATGAAATTTACCTCTTTCATTTGCGTACACCTGTGTGTTATTAAATTATTCTTTTCTGAAATGTCAAGACAATTTATAATAAAAAGCAAACCAAGTCTAACCTCTGTGATGCAGTAATACAGTAGGATTTTATTTTCCCTTCCATATAATACTTGCATTGCCACCAAGCAACAACTTTGAACAACTGTAGACTGTAACTCTACTATTCAAAAAGCTGAAAATTTCTTTTTTAGCCTCTCGCTGCTTACAGAGGCAGAGCAAAAGCACGCTGAGCCAGCCTGTCCATCACAGCACTCAGAGCATTTCTTCATCTCACAAGAACTGCTTAGCCTACTAGTTGCCCAGTGCCTTTAGGCATCTCTTCCCCGTAGGCCACACGACTGATGTTGAAGCTAGGTGCCTGACTGCACAGAGCTTCAACATAAGGATTTGACTGGCCACGGTAATTTATCTGTCAGGCTTCTTTACTGCTGAGCAATCTCAGATACTTCCAATTCCAAGAACGACGCGCTGCAAATTTCATCGCATGGCAGGGTTACGGCTCCCTATCTATGACAATGGCGTCATCAGCAATAAAAGCTCAAAGAGGCTTCCTTGTCATGGGTCTCACCTCCTGAGAAACCACTGCACTTCATTGCTTTCCTCTCCATACCTCAACACGTTCTTCTACGCTGCAAAGTGGAATGCATCTCCTAAATTCTTCCAAATATTATCGCACCATTATTTGTATAAAATAAGGAAAACATAATTTATGTTTTAATCAAAAGACTTATCTATCGTACTACACAAGAAATCGAGCAGACTTCTACGCAGAGAAGCACATCAGCATTCATCTTTGCAAAGAAGCCTGCTGCCACCAGGTGGCTAAGAGGGAAAATAAGTTTCTCCGTGAAACGCACTGAGTCTGCAGAAGCCGGTAGATCCCAATTTTTGATGCGTTTCCCAAAAGAATGACTTTGAAGTGCAGCTGGCAGTCTGTGTGTGTGTGTGCACGTTAAGAAAATAAGTTAATCAAAAATTAATTTCTAGGCACAACAATCAACAGACATCTTCCTGGATCTCTGAAAGAAACAAATGGTGTATTGATACAACAGTATAATTGCCTTCAATTTTTGCCTCAAGATTCTGTCATCATAAATTTAAACTACAAGAAAAAAGTATACAAAATTAAATATTAATGCTACCCAGCATTTAGAAGTACATCATTATTTCCAGTGGCAGACATGAGAGCTCTTCGGCATACTCTTAAATAAACTTCATGTGCAGGAGTTCCAAGCACATTCTCTGTTATACTTGGATTTCAACAAAACACCTTTGCACTTTCTTTACAAATTAAAAATAAGAGGATGATATTGTACTGCTGTCTGCCCTTTATACACACACTTTATATTTCAAATTCTCACCTGAAAAGTAAAAGCTTTTAAAAAGTGAATTAAAAAAATACCAAAAGGATTTTTTACATCCTCAGAACAAAGTCCTACCTAAAAAGAAAAAAGTACTTGATGAGTGATAGGCAGTCACATGTCTCACTGCTTGTTTGTTCTTGGGAGCTCTTACACTGAACATAATCTTGTTATGGGACTGTGGCTCACTCCTGTTGATTTGAAGGTACTATGAAAGAAGAGACTGTGCAAGTTCTACATATGTGAATTGTCATTTTCTCTTACTGACATAAAAGCATGATAGCAGTAACTTTCTGTATCCACATACATTATATCACACGGTTATCCATTATACCACATAGCTATTCTAAATTTCCCTGTTCCATTGTCAACAAAAAAAATCGTTCAGAATAGCAAACACTGTCTTCTGTTTCATGTGATACACAGTACTAAAAGAATTTAGAGTTTCTACTACTAGCTGTTTGTTTCAACTCCAGAACAAAGAAAAGAAAAATCATATCTTCAGATTCATTTTTGCACACCTGAAATTCACTCCACTTGGCTCAGACAAAATAAAGAGCCTCTGACGTAAGCAATCTGCCTGTACTCTAAATCAGCAGTGGGAGAAAGAAAAGATGCTAAAGATTACATTTAATTTTTGAACACTGTGAGGTGGTTAAATTTCTTATCAATATATCTCTATTCATAGATTGTCTACACACTTAGAAAAGAATTCCTAATTTAATCTCTACAGTCTAACTAAATAATCTTAGCTGCTTTTAGCTGATAAATAGCCCTTAAAACAATGTGATACATAAAAATGGAAGTTAAAGAAAGTCTTTGGGAGGACTGCCATTAGTGTTGAGTAGGTTAGAAAGAAGATAGAATTAGGTCATAAGGACAAGAGATAACAGAGATTTATACTGAAACAAGAGGTTCAGATTGGATATAAGGTGACACTGATTCCCCATGAGGACAGTCAGGTACTGGGAACAGTTCCTTGAGGCTGCACAGCCTCTAGCCTTGGAAGTTTTCAAGATCAAGCCCTGAGCAACCTGGTCTGATTTTACACCTGGCCCTGCTGTGAGCAGGAGCCCAGACTAGAGACTTCCCAGGGTCCCTTCCAACTTGGATGATCTTGTGATTGTACAAGCAACATACATAAGTCTTACAGAGAGGAGACCTATCTTCCAGTTTGGTATTTAAGATTAAGCTAGTAAGAAAGAAAACGGCAGGAAAACACTAGAAGCACGAAGCATCACAAACAAGAGATGATAACGCATTTCCAAGAGCAATACTAGGAAAATAAGCTTGACTGAAAATAGCAAAATAAGTATTGTGCTGTTTATTGTATGAGATAATTATCTAGTACTGATACGGTAATAAAATTAAGAGTTCCTTTCATAGACTCTCTTGTATTGAATACATGGCAAGCAGAGGTTCCCATCTGCAAAGGCCCAGAGATTTCCTTGGAATTTAATAGGGATTTCTTATCAAATAAGGTTGTCCTCTGAATGACATCAAAAAAAGAATTTGCAGTCTTCTAGACCTCAAATACACATCCTGTTCTTTCACTTACTGTCACTTATGCCTTTTTTTCTTTTTTTTTTTCTTGAATCATCAATTGCATTGTGTGTTTAGAATTATGAGAAGTTCTTCTTTATTGGTGTGTAAAGCCTATGAAAGTCTGATTTTATCAGAAGACTTCTGAACCTTGTTGGTTCCCAGCTCATGGTGGGGGATCAACAAAAACTAGTTGTTTCCCTGAGGACACTGTATAGAAGTAAACATTCACTCACACAATGTTCAAATATGTGACCAAAGCATCTTTTCCGTTCTGTGGTTGATTTGATACGCAGAATACTTATCTATGACTGTGAAGAAACGAGACTCCTTTGAAGAGTCAGACTTCCAGATTTATGAGTTATGAAATTACTTTATGACACCACGATTTCTTATTATACTACTGCTGAAGAAAAATTTCAGACCCACTTGCATCTACTGATAAAATGTCATAGGATTATGTTTTATGCTGACAGGTAAGGTAATCATTATTACTACTAAATTTTAAGAGTATAAGTTAGCGAAAAAATAAAGACAGTAGGTTTTTATAACTCATATTGAATCTTGCTTTCAGTCTCTGGACAGTAAATTCTACTGAACAGCAAAAACTCTCTATGTGAAATCCAAGTAACTTTGTGGTCTGTCCACGGGTACGTTCAGAACTCGTTTTACAACAAGTCCACAATGTAGTATCCAAAGACGGTACTAGGTGATTTGCCTGTTTCTTACAAAACATCTCATTGAACCAGCTCCTTGGCAAAGACAACAAAACAGTTATGAGTTTACATACAATGGCCCTCATACTGTCATGCCATGCAAATTAATTGAACATCATCCCAAGAACAAAATTTTACACTATTCTTCATCCACGGACAGGAGTCATGAAAATCCTTTAAACAGAAGCTGGCTTTCAGAATACAGATGTTATGCTGTACCAGCTTCAAATGTGAGGTTAATCAAATTTCAGGAAGGGATTTTAGACTGGAACTGTGTACTAACTATCAGGAGCTAGGAACAAGATCAAGAAACAACACTTTTGAATCTATTCACTTATTAATGAACTAACTGCCCCAACAGTGCAGTCTCCAATGAAAAATATTTTGACTTTTAAGGAGTAAACGGGCAGCAGAAATGTGTAACTTCTAGCTCAGCACAAGTGTGATTATTGCAAGGCACTTATTCTGAAGTGGGTTTCTAACTGAGCATCTTAACATCTTTGCGCCTTCTAGGAGTTTCAGATGGGCCCTTAATATGCTTTTAGGGAAGTCTGTTGCCTGGCTTCAGATGGGCTCACATCAGTCGGGAGCTCTGTTTGAGAATTTTACTGTGCAAGTCAAAGTGTCCTCCCCACTCTTTAAAATTAAAATAAAAGCTCAGTAAAAAGGAAACTCAGTGAAAAGGAGACTGATGAACACTTTCATTAAATTTCCAGAAGTCAAAACTATCATGTAAATTTGGTGAAATAAACTTTATTTTAAAAACAACTCAATTCAGAATCTTCCTATCCCCAATTCACTTCCACTGGACATTCAGCCCTTGTCATAAGCATATGCTTTCTTTCTTTAGTATCACTGTGACATCTTCCATGCTGTCCATTTTTATTTTGGTTTTGGGGGTTTCCGTGGGTTATTTAAAAAAAAAAAACTTTCTTTACGCACAATACAAACACAAGTCTCTCAGTTTTCAAAAGTGAAATCACAGACTTATCAGTTAAACCCTACCTGAACACAAAGCAATTCCATATTGTTAGGAATCAGCTCTTCTACCTTTTATAAAACATATCCAAGGTTATTAAGCAAACACAGATGCCTTACCATCTCCACAACAAGCATAATTTGACATTGTAGAACCATCTGAAAAAATTCCAGTTTGACTCAGTTGGTTTGATTACCATCCAATCTTAGTACTTGCATCAACACTCTTGTCCAAAGCAAAGCTTAACAAGCATCAATGTCTTGCACTTCTTTCATTTTTCATCTCAGGATCCAGATAATTCAGGACATGCGCTACAATAACAAGGAGGCAGAAATATTGTTTCTCTCAGACTCCCAAGGGCTTCCACTGACATAGCACACTAAAAAAAGGAAATCAAATGTCTTCATTCTTGTGATGCAGCCAATTCTCCACATGAATACAGTTCTAGCAAAATGGGCCTCTCAAGTTTTTGAATTGAGTACAGAGAAAACTCCAATTATTGTAGTGCTACTAATTCTCTAGTGTTAGGCTTCAGACCAAGATATATTCTCCAGTGAAGATACAGCATTAGTATGAAAAGCTACACCTTCATCAGTGGTGGTAAAGCAGATGTAAAGATAAGACAAGGACTATCTCAACATCTGGCAGATATTTTGGGGCTGGAGGAACAAATGACCCACATACAGTATTACATCAGCACATCATTAAACTGAAGTTCTGATCTGAAATTAATTGCATTCTCACAAGGTGGTACATTGACTAATACGAAAAAGTACTTGCTGGAGGCTGCAATTTTTTCATGTTAGTAATGCTTCTGCTCATCCCAGTTATTCTCATGGGCACCATAGCACATTATTTAATCAAGGATAGAAAGAAAAAGGGAACAGTAAATGAAGCACTAAATGGGGGGAATGACAGGACACCCTTAGCAGATATATCTCCCACCTTAAAAAAAAGTCGATAGTTTTCTTCTAAACTGCAGATAATAAGTTTAGTGAATACAAAAGCATTCTTTCAATTATCTAAAATACAAGCAGCTTGATAAATTTATTGCTGTAGGACTTTACGAAAATTCTATAAAAGAAAGATAACAACCTTACATAGCAATATTTTGTGTATGGGAGGTGGAGGGTTTAAAGTAAACCTTCGTTCCTTGAAAGATTTTGCCAATGGGAAGACAAATAATGCAAATGCCACTTCTGAACACAAGACCAGTTATCACCTTTTCCCCTTATTAAGAAAACTATAAAAGCACTTTTTCATACTCAGGCTGAGTCGCAGATTGCTTTAATTCCATCAAAGTCACTGTACCTAGTTTTTGCTATTGCTAGTTGGCTCAAAGCTCCACAGTAGCCAGCAGGATGCACTAAAAGCAGAAGTTAGTGGAATTTAAATGACTGATCCTGCCAGTATGACCTGAACCATTTGAAGCCAGAAGATTTTGCACCTGGGAAAAGATAATGGCATTACATCAGTTTGGTAGGCAAAAAGGCAAAACTAGCACTTAGTTTTCCACTAATCTGATGGTGTGCTAGCATTCCTCCCTATGTGTAATCAGAGGAAGTTTATAAAATGTCACTGTAGGAAAGTTTATAAAAATACACTGGTTGCTGAAGTTTAAAAAAATCTCTAACACATTTCTAATGTAGTTTTCCTGAGCGATTGTTATGCAAAGACAGGCACCACGACAGCTGTTATTTCTGAACATGTGAACTCACAACAAATTCATATAATCAAAAATAGATATATATACACACACAAGCTAATATAAAACTCTCAACTTCACACACCAATACACACTCCAGAATCTTTCTCAGGCAGAAGATACTGGCCCAATGATTCAACAGCAATGATTGCTGCCAAATAAGAAAAATACCAGTTAATGGTGA
The DNA here is from genome assembly GCA_033556795.1 of Tapera naevia. Classification (NCBI taxonomy): domain Eukaryota; kingdom Metazoa; phylum Chordata; class Aves; order Cuculiformes; family Neomorphidae; genus Tapera; species Tapera naevia. The sequence continues at coordinate 9,246,543 of JAUMJJ010000034.1, read as the reverse complement.
TCTAATAGTGCTTTCAATGAGCTCTCCAGGTTCTTGACGGTTCTCTGGTGTTGGCTCCTCTAATAAGAATTTTTTCTTCCTACTCCATGGCTGTGACACACACGGAGAATAAATGAGTTATCTGTTGAAAATCCCACCTGTTTTGACTTCGCTCCTTCTATGTACGTCAACCTAACCTGCTGGCAAGTCACACTGAAGCTTCACAACTGCTCACAGAGCGAACAGCACATAATTCGGAGTTACAGAAAGTTTCAGAAAGACTAAAGTTCCTGACACAAGTCTACTACCCCAAGGCAGTAGGGAATACATGTACATAATTTCCAGCCACTGCTTACCCAATTTGTTCTTAGACATTTCCAGTGATGGATATTACATCATACCTTAGAAAAAAACTTTGTTTTTCACAATCCTTACCATCAGAAAGCTTTTCTCAATACATCTTGAAAACTTCTTAATGCAAATTAGGACAGATACTTCTTGTCCTAACTATTTTGAACACAAAGAAGAGGTTATTTCCTCCACCTTTGCAGCAGATTTAAGTATATGTGAAATTAATTATTACATCCTCAAATTCCTCCTTAGGTTATTTTACCTAAAATCATTCAAAGCCCAGTTTTCTTTAATCATTCCTATTGTTTCTCCTTCCCCCATGCTTCACAAATGTTTGAGACATGCCTAAACTGAACATAGTACTCCACATTTGAAAATTTTCATGTTTCTGCATTGTAGAATTAAGGACTATCTCTCCCAAATACAAAGAATTTTCCAGTAACAGCTATTCAGTTATGCAACTTTCAAGACCACATTAAAGTACTGTCGTACAGTACACCTTATAAATCAAGATATAGATATTAAGACTAATATATTAGATATGTTAAATATGTAATATAAGCTACTATAAGATATATGAGATTAAGCCATACATCCAAAATGATGTTTTCAGTTCAGCCTCTGAACTCACAGATACTAAATTCCATGCTGAATTGGGGTCATGCAGCACTACAAACTGAAGGATCATCTCCTTAAACAGGTGAGTAAACAGGCACAGTTTTCAACACAATTTTTATGACCAGTGCTTCCCAATCCCTGTGCTAAACTGGCTTAAGATATTGAAAACTATCTTCATTCAGTGAAAACAACCATGATATCTTTTATTCTCTCCAGAAGCATAACAATGCATTAGTTATTCCTATGTTCTCAGCAGAATAGAAACATAAAACCAAAACAAAATAAAACTAAAGACCAGAAACCACACTACAGAAAAACCAGCAAAATCACAAACAAAAGGAAATTTATCATGTGTGTACACATAAGATAAAGACTGGAGATATTAAGACATGAGGGATATTGAAGACAAGTTCAAGATGCAAGAGGTCAATTATTTGGTGTCTGGTGGGTGGTGCCACCAATGCATCTGTATCACAACTGTAACATCGATGACACTAGAGAAAGCCAAGTTTTAAGTATTTCCATTTTAAGCCATTTTCTCCTATTACCAGTAACCTATCCATGTCTCCCATAGTCAGAGATAGTTCCTCCCAAGCTTGAGTTTACTTTAGCATAACATTATACCAAACTAACTTATTGTTAGTTCTGGAAAAATGCTGGCACTAATGAGAGTAAATAAGTAGCTACAATTTAAATAGATCTATTTCAATGCAAAAGAAGAGTACAGATGGGGTGTGGAAGGATGTACCAGCAGAGCAGCTTATTTCCACTCTCTTCCCCTGCTGCGATAAGCACAGGATTGGGCCTGGCTTTTCATATTCCAACAGACTTTTCCTGAATACAGGCTCAGGACGTTCAATCTCTAAGGGCTCACACTGCCCACCAGCAATGTGTTTTTTTCTGCTAGAATGAGTTTAATGTAACTAAAAAAATGTGTTCTAAAAACACTAGTTCATGATTTGCGCTTAAAGCATCAATATTTTCGTAGCACTTTATTAACCTGTGACAGGCTATATGGAGCTCAGCATCAGTATCTCTTAATCTATAAAAGCATGTTTTGTGTTATACTGGTGAGTGATAAACTGGCTGCTGCGCAGTACAATGCACTCTCAGTACTGCAAACCCAAACTCGGGTTTCTCATCTGCAGGCCTGCAGTCTGTGCTGATCTGTAACATCAGAGCAGTGCCCAGCCAGAGAAGATTGCTCCCCTGCTGATACAGAGTTTCGTTAACTTGATCAAGGGTTTTATTAAAGCATTAAGTAAAACCTTAAATCACTGCCTGTTGCAGCTCTTGCACAGACACTCACACACCTAAAATTTATTAGTATGGGGAGCCATATTGACAAAAACAACATTATGAGCACACAGCAGTAAGTAAAACCACATAAAACTTCAAGTTTATAGTGGGTCCTGCACTTCTCAATGTACACATCGAATTAGCAGCACATTAGTCTCCATCCTCGATAGAGAAATTCAAAGCGTTTTTTTTCCCCTTTTTTCACACTCCTTTTTATGAATAAATGTGTAAAAGGCAAGAAAATTAATCCCTGCAGACCTATACGCTGCCATGAGAAATGTAAATAATCCATTCTGCGTATCTGTCCCTTCAGTACAACTTGGATACTGTTATTTCACACCTTTAGGTAAAATTATCTTAGGATAAACAAATGAAATTTAGTATTGGAAAGGGAAAAAAGCAAAAATCCCCACATGTACTTGCCACTAAAGTACTGCTTGCAACATCATCACTATTGATCTCAATTCAAGGAGGGAAATAGTTTGATCCAGTGATGTCAAGAAAATCACTCTTCCACTTGGAGCATATAGAATCAAATAAGCCTAAGCCCAGCATTTTTCACACACGCTATTGAACAGTCCCCAAGAGGAAGTGGTGATGTGTTTGTATTTTAGTTATACTAACAAACTCATAGAATTTTGGTCCCCTGCCATGAATAGCTGCTTCCCTACTCGTATTTGTAGCCAAAATAACACTCCAAGGTTTCCAGAAAAGCGAAGTTTCACGTTATAATGCTTTAACCAACCCCTATTGAATGTTCCCAATGATTCCACTGAACATCATGGCCCTGACATCCCAGAGAGCTGCACTGTCAAACCACATCTGAAGTATAAAATGCCATAGGCTACAGAAACCTCCTCCAAATTTAATGGCTTCTCTGGAGACAACGTTCAGGCAAGGCCTTATTTTTCTTATCAAAACAGAATGTCCATTCTCATGCTGAGGTTTTTTACATCCAAATTGCTGTATATTCTAGGTGACTATCACGTGCTTCAATACAGCATCTGTAGGACTAAGGGTAAATTTTAATATTATATTTATACGGAGAACAAGAAATGCAAAACCTAACAGCAGATAATTCTAAAAAGAAGAAACCGGTGCAGTCACAAACTGTACCTCTGACACCAATATGAAAGCCTCTAATTGTCAAAGAAATAGATTATTAGTTAAACTTCCTGGTCCTTTGCTAAATTTCTCTTACAGGTCTGCCTTATCAAATTTGTTCTGCATACATGTAATTTTCTGTTCCAGATAAAAAGCTTGGGTTCATCATAACAGTTCAGCCATGCCTGCAGGCTAACTGGAGTCAGAGTTTTCATTTTCAACCTAAGATTGGATGCGCTTGGACAGTCAATGCACCACAAACTTCATTTTTTCCTCTAGTAATATAAACACAATAAAGCCAGTGAAGTTAATGGAGGTTTGCACTACAGCAAAAAAACAGGAGACTAGTGTTGACTGGGCAGATAGCTGGTCGCTTTTTAAATGCAACAGGAAGGACACACAAAGATGTTTTTCACCCTAGATTAAGGAAATCTAGTATTTTCCTTAAACAAATCACATAAGTATCTCCTTTATCCATGAGAATATTAATACTTGAAATAAATGTTTCACTGTAATAAAAAGGATATTTCTGTTCATTGTTTGTAAGGCTAGCAGGAAAAATAATTGCTTTCCTCTTTCAAAGGCCACTGGGTTGAAATGTCAATAACCTGATAAAACAAATTGAGACCTATAAATTAGCTATGACTCTTAAAATGAATGTAAAATAAATTCTCAACAATGTAACAGTAACGTTACTTGTTTAATCAACATTTTGAAACAGGTTTCCAGTCTCAAAACCACCTGAAATGTATAAAATTGCATCAATATTAAATAACATAACATGAAGAAGCTACCTCAGAATTATAAGCATAAGGGTTTTTTTTATCTTTTCTTTGTCATGCTTGTATACACAGCTGCTTCTGAATCTATTCATTAGAGTAAAATCCAGAACTCGCACAGGCCTTTAGCTTTTGCATTTCTTCAGACACTAAACTGAAAAAGACAGATTAAGAGATGGCAAAACCCTCTTTTTATCACCTTATGCTCATTACATCAGCATCTTCACAGCCAGCAAGTTGACTACCATTTTTTTTTCAGATAAGGGAAAAAAGAAGGCATTTGAGAAACTTAGCTCAAGCTATGCAGCAAGTCTATGAGGGAAGCTAAGGGAAAGCCTCACAGTTAACAGCTCTTCATCTTTTCACGAAACACAGTTCCAGGCACAGCAAATTAAAGTTCTTTTTCAAGAGAGATGAACTCAAAAAATCTGTCCAAGTGTTATTACTATCCCTTCACCGTGGTATCTCAGGAAAATAACAGACCTCCTATGCCATATTACACGATAAGTACATAGAGCACAACTAACTTTATTATGAACTCATTTCTTTTATTATAGTAAATAAACCTTTAATACTCACAGATCTAGATGAAATTATCACAAATTTCTACAGTATTCCAAGCATACCACAAGTTTTGTAGCAATACAAAGGCAATGCTGTGACTATAAAGAGTCTGCAAGTTAAACAGATGAGATAAATGGGGCTTTCCATCAGTCCTAGATACAAAACAGAAAAGAAAAACAAGCATGATTATGTTCCACTAATAACCACAATGGAGAGGTCCAAGTCAGAAAACCGTGAATAAGGAGAATTTAAGGGCACAGCAATTACAGGATTTTCCAAAAAGGAATGTATTAATTTAATAACCAAGCTATAATTTTTTCTTACAGCGTTTAGCTTCCTATTTATAATGTAAGTATTTGTGTCAAGGAGCTGAGCATCTGCATTATGCTCTCAATGAACTGTAATTGTATTTAATGCTATGCGTACCACTGGAGTAGCCAAGTATGCAGAATGACCATCAATATACTTTTTTTTTTACATCTTTATTTGTAATTACAATGGACTATTGATCCTTCTTCCCTTCTTCTCACACTGTGCTTATACTGTTGCATGGAAGGACAGAAGAAAGGAGCCTCTAATTCCTAAAAGTACTATTTATGAGTCATTGACTTGCAAAGACCCATAATCATTTGTGTTTTTTGAGAATGCAATAGCTGAAATGTAGTGTATCAAGCCTAAAATGGGAATCAATAAGCAGGAACACTGAGGTATATGATACAGTGATATACAGCCCAAATGTATACAAAAAAATCCCAAGGGCAGCAGCAACTCAGATTAACTTAATACATCAATCAATGAGGGAATCAACTAATGAAAGAGCAATACGTGCCCTCTGAACATTAATCTGTTATCTCTACCTGTACTTTCAGTCTATTGGCTAAACTGAGATAAAATTTTGCCTTAAAAATTGTGCTTGCAATTCCAGTAATCTCCCTCCTATTCCTGTTGCACCCTTTCTCAACCTTCTGTGAGGAGTCAATGATACAGCAAGCATTTTTTGTATCAGATGCTTTTTCCAGAAGTAGGAGCATTTACTTTAATTTCTTGTCAGTCTTTTTGCAAAAACGAGAAAAGAAAATTCTTGTACTACCACAGACATTTTTGACAGCAATGTCACTTTTTCTATTTTTTTTTACTTTCTCAGGCAAAAAGGAACCTACTTTCTTAGGCTTTCTAAGTTGATGAAATTAAAGGTTTACTTATACATCACAAGAATGCTGTGTGGTCTTTCACTCATTTCTCAGACCTTCAATTCCAAGATTGTGCAGTAAGATGGTACAGTTATCACTTTAATTCATGTAAGAATAGGGGAAAATATAATGTCATTAAAAAGAGACCTTGGCCTAAATTTACACTATTTCTTTTCTGGACTTGAAATAAAAAAGCTATACAGAGAAAGAGGATTAAATGGAGGATAAAGTAAGCAATCTAAACTACAGGTGTTTTCCAGTATTTGACAATGCAGCTCATATTTGAATGTCGTGAAAAATAATAGCATGATCCTTGGCTATATCCAACCTTTCACACCCTGTCTTTCCTGATGCAAAATTTCAATTGATTTTATTAGGAGTTCCCCAATACATTATCTCTGTTCTAATAACAAAAAAAAAAAACCAGTCCTGAGACAAAATATCATATGCTCCATATACTATGATGCTCTAGCAAATAAAAAGGGAGGGTATATTTTTTCCAAGGTTACAGAACCTTATTTCAGATAACATCAAAAACTAAACCTCCCTGACATGCCATCCAACGCATTATGAAAATATGCTAATCAATCCATGAATTTCAGAGCAACAGCTGTAGAAGACAGTCCTAGTTTCTTCTTGGAAGTCTGCAATGAAATATGTATGTGTCTGATAGATAACAGACTTCAGCTGTTTGAGATTGACTGAGATGGGTGAGGCCAGGATGAACATTATGTAACCATGCAGTAACTGTACCCTTTTTAGACTGCTACATTCAAATGCATTTTTGGGTATGAATATGTCCTCCTAACTTCAAGGATCACAGGCTAAAGGGATGAAGAGTGTTCTGAAGAAACCTGCTGTAATTTAGTGGTTTGTTTCAATTTATAGTATTTGTGCTCTTTGTTAACCAAAATACTGTTTCCACCATGTCTACTAATGATGAATAACACCCTAGAGCTGGACACTGGAATTTCTAGTTGACACCTACTCTTTAATAAAGTTTTCTTCCATCTACTCTCCCTGAGTCCATCCCTCTATCAATAGAGCTCTAAGGACAGCAAGTCAAATGAAAACCTGAAACCAGCTTTACACCAGTTTGCTGCAACTGGTTGTGATGGTCTCTGATACCCTTCTAGCCAAGATTTTTGGATAATTTAGTAACAACACTAATAAAACTGTAAGACTAAAAATCTCCTGGCAAATAAAAAAAAATTTCCAGAGAAAAAACAGATCAAAAGCAAGGCAGAATAAAAAAGTGCTGGTTCACATCTAAAATATACGGCAACATCAGTCAGTATGTATAGGAAAAAGACCTCTGTAAAAAGTGACAGCTATGTTAAACCAATTCCTCTTTAATAAAATGAAAACTATTGTGTACAGAATTTCAAGTTGAACCTCAAAGAGTACCAACATGCTCTGATTAGATGAAGTTAAAAACCCGTCTTATTTACATAACAAGTGCCAAAACATCCTGCAGATACCTAAGAATACAGCTAACCTAACAGTACAGAGATGCAAGGGGACAAACACTATCAGTTGAAACAGGTAACCACATGATAAACTCAAAAATCAAGCTGGATCCACATAGCACAGGATTTACCATCATGGAGAATGAATTAACAAAAGCGGGTCAAATGTTTTAATAGTGAGCCAGACTCTCAAAGAAAAACCAGTTCAATAAGGCTAATGTGTTTGAGAACCTCTCAACAGTCAGCAAGGAGGAAGAACGGGATAACTTACATGTGATTTTGAAGGGAAGTTAAAATTAGCCATTGTTAGTTATCTCCTGGGGGGACCTTTTCCTTCACTGAGTAAGAAATACACCAGGGAAATTAACCATAAGTTAAAGTTAAGTTTTAGAAATGTAATGTACTGGGTACATGCTACCTAAGATCACAAAGGACAAATGTCCAGTGTTACGAGATGAGAAGACTTGAATCATTATGCAGTTGAAATAAGATAATATATAAGTAATTTATTTATCACACTGGAGTTAATACAAAGCATTCGTGAGAGTGAGTTGAAATTTCCTTCAGCTCTTGATTCAAAGACTGCTCTGTAAAAAATCAGAGATGTAACCTTCAGTATATAAATGAGAAATGCTGGGAAACTATGCAAAATATAATCAACTGCTTGCTATTTGCAAGTCAGCCCTCAAGGAATGAAGCCGTTCATGCCAATCCCTTGGAACACTTGGTTAAGGCCACAACAAAGAAAAGCAGTCAGGGAAATACCGTCTGAAAGTCTACAAGAAGTTAAAAGCAGGAGTAATGCTTTAGCATAGAAGAATCATCAGGGTTAATGATCTTGCGTGTCAGAGAAGGAAAATCACTGGGGCTGACACAGACCTTGAAGAGACAGAAAATATGTTTTCTCTTAAATGGGCTTGTGCAGTCACACAGGCTTTGGATGTCTTAAAAGTGTGGATTCATCTGGGTTCACAGAGAACTAAGCCCATTTGCCACCAGGGCAAACCAAAGCAAGCATCATATTAGTGCAGCTAACAAACCAGGAACAGCTATACCCATCCCCTTCACAAATGTTTTTTTTTCAAGGGAAGTGATGGAGAGGCAGCCAAGCACAATAAGAAATTCAGTAATGTCTTTTGCTCTCTAAAAAGTAATCTGAAACAGCACAATAAAACCAAATAGCCCACAGGTTCTCAACAACATCTGGTGCAGCAAGCTTCATTTTCAGGACCCATAAAAGGTTTATCTTTCCATCCTTTTATATGGCAATACATTATAAGCTTTCTGTCTTTGTGATCTCTTCTTACCGTTTATTCCTGTGAACATTTAATTTTTCTACTGTTACTAAATAAAGGAATACTTTTAAAACAGTCCAGCATGAGCGAAGTGCATGAGATCAGCAAAGAAACTTCCAATCAGCCCAGCCAGATCATACACCTGCTCAGTTGCTCTCTGCTGTCCATATCTCTTAGGAGAAAGGACCCTATCAGACAGGACCTGTGAGACAGGAGCAGTCCCTGCAGCAATCACACCAAGATATACAAAGCATTGTTAATTATAAGACAATTAAAATGCAAGTCTTTGAGTTCATCACTTCCACTACTTACAAATGAGATTTTCTGTTACCATTAATTCCTTCTATTAGCTTATGTCATCTCCTGCAGCCCCTCATGTGCAAATGTTATAAGAGCACTTCACAGGTTGACAGTTCGAGTTAACAAGTATAGAGAAAATAACATGACAAGCACATAGAAATGACTCAGGTATCCCCCTTATGAGCTTAGCCTCCTAATAAAGCTTAGCAGCATTCACCTAAAAATGTAAATGATGAAAACTGCCAAATTAAGAAAGGCATCACCATTTTTTTAATCAACAAAATAAAGAACTAGGAGTCTGCAACGAATAACTGCAGCAGGAGACAAGCAACAGTATCACCTTTATATAAAAGTAACTGTGTAAAAAAGTTGATTAACCAGGTATATTTTTAATTTTTCTGATATAGTTCTGCTTTACTAGACTTTAATGCATTAAAAATAGACACCTTCCATTCTGCTTGTGTCGGCTGAAGGCACATAAAAGCAGGGAGATGAGAAACCAAGAGCTGTCTGAAAGCTACATTAGCAGAATTATTGCATTCGTGCTTGACTAAAGATCTAGGAGAGGCAAGGTTTATTAGAAGAAATAATATCTTCTATTGGGCCAATTTTATAGCTAGAAAAAATAGTGTGTTCCCCAGACCCAAACACTTCTTCCAGGATAATTACTTATTACCTAAGGAACAAGCCCTGAAAAGGATTTATGTGCTAAAAGCTTGTTTGTTTTTTTCTCTATTTCAATTAGACTAATAAAATATATTACCTGTACTGCTTGCATCTTTCTGCACTGTGGTGCAGCACATCTTTTCACAAGAACAAATATCTCTTCACAGGGATTCAATGCAAGTTGATGATAGATGAATTTATTGATAAGGACTATTCACTTAGAGGCCGATAGACAAGCAGTCATGATCAGCAGCCCTTCCAGAAAATATACATGTAGCCCTCAGTCAAATAAAAAAATGTGAAGAACAGCAGAACAGCTGCAACAAAGAAAATCCCAAGTCAATTATTTCCCATAAAACACTGGAATCATTTCATATGTCATCCCACTGAGCTACAAAAGGACTTATACTTCAGTGAATTCAACTGATAACACAAAATGTGTGTTGCTGCCTGCACTTCATTTTCTTTAATGCAAAAATAGTTGCATCAGCTTTACAGCAAACAGCAGAGTGGAAAATTGCCAACTACGTGCAAATTTAGAAAATACCACTCTCTTCACTGAGCAAAATGCCTTATGAAGGACTAGGTGTTCGTTAGCATTAGCATGAGTAACATCGAGGTGAAGTCAATACACTCTGCAACAAAGAATTCATCTTCTTGGGAAGTGCAGTGTACTTTACCCTGCAGAATTAAAGCATTCACTGCTATTACAGCTACCAACTATACATACAACACTAAGACAGGAATGAGGTGGTAATTTTTATATTTCTTTACTAGTTTTTTTCACAAATACTTGATGGGGTATTTTATTATTACTTTGCTAGAACCAAACAAATTATTTTCTTATTTCTTGTCTAACCCATTCTCCCACAAAAAAAAAAATTAATACAGCCAAGTAAAAAGCCAGAAAACCAATAAAAAGTCTCAAAATATTCTGCAAAGTAAGATATGTAAATAATTCAACCTGTTCAAGCGCAAAGAAGAGCAGACCAAGAACATTATTTACAATTTATAAGCAGGTTTAATAGACAGAAAAATGCCACGTACTAAAGGATGCCCTTAATTCTAGGTATGGAAGGCAAACTGAAGCCTCATGGCAGGAAGTAAAAACACCATTAATTTAAGAATTAGTCTTGTTCTTTCAAATATATTCTTTTGGTTTGTTGGTTTAAAGAAAAAAAAAAAGAAAAGGCACAAAACCCCTAAACTTTTGGAATAAACCAGCAAGTGAAAGCACAGCCGTTCTATCTCTTCATATTTTTGACATCCATACTCCAATAAAACTTCTTCTTCTTTACCTAGACTTTTATGACATATCCTATGCTATCAATGTTTTTTTTTCTGTTCAAACTCGTAGCTAAGTCTGTACCAGAGTGTTTTTTGGTATCATCTTTTGTATCCACACAAGCAAATGCTCTGTTATTCTCTACCCTGAGACCTCACCACCTCTGAAGTTTTGTCATACCACACACTTTGATAGTTGCTTTCTGCTCGGACACAGCACCACCTCTTACTTTAGTAAACATTAAGTACAGGAAAGAACAACATAGCCTGGGTTTGGTCTAGAAATACCGTTAGTAAGAATAATTTCCAACAGTTTGTCAAAGGAAAAAAATGCTAAAATAGAAGGGATCTCAGACAATAACACAATTCTTTTCTTCTATTCATAGACATGTATATTTCTAATTTACACTCAGGAATATTGTTACGTACACAGTCCTTTTCAAGTTCATTGTTATTGAGAATCCACCCGTAAGTATCAAAACTTTTATGATTTCAGTCTTCCTTACATTACGTATTGTTTGAACTTTGAAGTACAGCCATTCCCTACATATACCTATTAGTACAGTGTACAAACCCTTTTATGTGGGAACACCATATCAAAATGAAACTCAGGTCTGAAATGAAAACCTAATTCACGTAAGGATCTGCTAATCCTTTCCATTCACCTTGAATATAAAAATAATCTGCAGTATAGCTACACAAAAACGTTGCATGAAGCTGCATCTTTCTACCTTTGAAATATGTAGAATGAATGAAAACAGAAATTAGGTTTGTTATTTGCCAAACAATCCTAAGCTTGAACAAAGCCCCTGGCAGAATTTGTAGTGTTTGTTGTATTTTTGGTAAAGAAATACTGCCATCTTAACACAGAGCCAGAATAATGACCAGTAGGTTTGTTCACCAACTATTAAAACATGCAATAATGACTAAAGTATCTGATCATGAAAATTTTTTTCTTACCCATACGATCATTGGCTTTTCTTTCTTTGCAACAACAACCAGGCTCACAAACAATTTAGTTTTGGCAGTTTCAAGTGTTAGCTCCAAAAAGAAGAGCTCCATTAAACAAACTGAAATGTGCATTACATGGAGAAAAGAGGATCCTAAAACCTTTTATCGGACACCCTGCTGCATGGAATTTTTTAAAAATAAAAATTGAACAACGACAAATATCTTTGAACTTCTCTAGTAAATAAACCTTACAGACCTCCTACAGTGTAGCAACAAATATGCCTCAAGAAATCAGTGTATCACTTCATACCATTTAATAATGCCACAATTGCCTTTGTTATGCAGGCTGTATAGAAGGGTGAATGCTACCCAAGAGTAAAATCACGCATTAATAGGTCCTTTCTTTCTTGTGTTAGTAAGCACAGCATCCCTGCTTAAGTTCTATTCTCTTCCACCTGTTGGTCCTTCCAGTAGAAAGCGGAGTTCACTTAAAGCATCAAATTCAGAATAGTTTGGCATCCAGTTTCCCAACTCAAGTTATTAAAACAAGAACTGCTGTGATACATGAACCATGGTTGAATGGTTGACAATTCCTTTCACTTAGGTTAAAGATTTTTATTCATGTATCTGTATGTCTTTGACATAAAAACCTCACAAAGACACCAACATGCTGAGATTCAATGTCTAATCTTATCAGTGCCTAATACAGGCGATGAAGAATCTGACATCCACAAAATCCCATCCTAAATCTTTCTATTCTGAAGATTTCATTTGCACAAATAAGCTTTGTAGGTCACTACTCACTTCTCAATGGGTTATTTTACCCCCGCTTTTGCATCTGGGCACAGAAAAGTATGAAGAACTTTTTACTTTCCCATTATTTTCCAATTTTAGAAATATCAAGATAAATAAAAATATACGCACATTTATGGATGCACACATTCACAAGAACTCAGGAACACTATTTCATGTAAATGTACAAGTTTTGATCATAACTTGTTACTAAACTGTACGGTTTTGAGGCATTAACTTTATTTCTGCTTCCCTTCTGCTCTTACAAACTTGAAAAGCAGCATAAATATCTTGACAGCTAGTCTCTAAAATAGAGCCAGTTCTTAGTCATTAACGATGATTCTTGTTTAAGACATACAAATTTTCCCACTATGATCAATTCATAGACAATAATCCTCTTTTTTAATCTCTTCATCCAAGAGTAAACTTTAGAAGTGATTCAGTGTAAAAACTACTTAACCTACGCATTACTTTGTAGTTGATTGAGTAATAATTTACATTAAGTAGACATTGTGTTACATAAAACACACATCCTTAACATATGCCTGGGAGCAAGCAGCATCTGAAGCCTAGTCACGGCTCTGTCTTAATTTCCTTTATTAATTTTTTTTCCCACACAATCTGTAATGACTTGTGTGCACACTTCCTACAGTATAGGAATGGGGAATTCAATGAATAACATCCCAAACTAGGGGGAAAGCAAAAGTTTCCCAAAAGTCACCTTCTAACACATGGGGAAAATAATTGTGCTGTGTATCTCCAGTAATCAGCTTAACAGTGTAGGTGTGAACAAGGCATATTAATTACGCATCTCAGAAAATCTCTGCATCACTGGCAGATTCACCCATTAACACATCACCAGCAGCTGTCAGTTTCTAAGGTTCAGCACAAAGCTGTAGTTAGACACGCACTTTAAGTTAACAGTGATGCCAAAAAAGTTGTTTCCTCTGCTTGCCACCCTCAGCTAGCAGAGGGTGTGTCCACACCACTCCCTACAGCATGGAGCCACAACTACGGTGAACCACACCAGGATCAATTGATCCAGCTGGCGCTTGCTTTCCTTTGTCCACAGAATTTTCTGACAGGCAGAAGCCCTGAAGCATAGGGTTAAAACAGTAACGGTATGGTACAAATAAACAGGTGACACCACATCCTCTCATAATTCCCTTAGAAATATCAACACGGCAGACACACAATTAATTTCAGAGGTGTACATGTCCATCTGCAGGTATATGCCCTCTTGGATACAATTCTGTCCATAAAACAGTTTGTGGTCTCTACTGACTGCTTTTTCCCCCCTTCTTCATCTAAATCCACTCAATACAGCCTCAGTTCTGTTCTGAAACTGTTCACAAATTTGGTTTAGTGTGTCATATTTCTCTCAGGTGACCAGTGACAGAACCAGAGGGCATGGACTTAAGCTTCGTCAGGGAAAGTTTAGACTTGATGTGAGGAAAAAATTCTTCACTGAAAGGGTGATTGGCCATTGGAATGGGCTGCCCAGGAAGGTGGTGGAGTCACCTACCCTGGAGGTGTTTAAAGGGAGACTGGATGAGGCACTGAGTGCCATGGTCTAGATGATGGTTGGTGTTAGTGTTAGGTTATAGGTTGGACTTGATGATCTCAGAGGTCCTTTCCAACCTTATGATACTGTGATACTGTGTGATATTTGAAGAAGGCCAAATCACTTAAGGAAACTATTCACAGAATCATAGAAAGTCCTGAGTTATAAAGGACACACAAGGATCACAAAATCATAGAATCATCTGGTTGGAAAAGATCATCGAGTCCAACCATACCTATCCACTACTAATACACGTCCCTAAGAAGCTCATCAATGCATCTTTTAAACATCTCCAGGATGGTGACTCAATCACATCCCTGGGCAGCTTATTCATTATGTCTAACTCCTGGCCCTGCACAGGACAGCCCCAACATTCACAATGTGTATCTGAGAGCATTGTCAAAATGCTTCCTGAATATTGTCAGGCTTGGTGCCGTGACGGCTTCCCTGGGAGGCTGTTCCAGTGCTCCACCACCCTCTTGGTGAAGAGCCTTTTCCTAATATCCAACATAAAACTCCCCAGCACATCTTCCTGCTGTTCCCTCAGGTCCTATCACTGGTCACCAGAGAGAAGAGATCAGCACCTGCTCCTCCTCATTCCCTTGTGAGGAAGCAGTAAATTGCGATGAGGTCCCCCTCAGCCTCCTCTCCTCCAGGCTGAACAGACCAAGAGACTTCAGCTGCTCCTTGTACGACTTCCCCCCAAACCCCTTCACCAACACTGTGGTCTCCTCTGGAAATTCTCCAGTAGCTTTGTACCTTTTTTATACTGTGGCACCCAAAACTGCACACAGTACTCAAGGTGGAGCTGCACCAGTGTGGAGCACGGCAGAACAACACAGATAATAATCCTTTCACCTTCTCTTTAAGAGACGGCTTTGCATGAAACTTGCACAACTAGCGGGACCACACATCACATAATTAATCACAGAAGCCTTAACTACAGAACAAAGAAAAACATATTTTTCATATTCTATGCCTGCAAAATAAGGAGCAATACAGCAAAGTGTAAAGAACAGCTGTGAAAATAGTAGCACTTGGTGAGTGCCAGGTGAAAGGAGAAACAAGTACAGAAAAAGAAACATCATGGTCTATTGCAAAAAGAGCTCATAATTGTCACATCAGAAAAGATAAAATGTATCCCACAGAAAGACTTGAATTAACAAATTAAGGAAGATGTCAGTGCTGGGGATGCTTTGTGATTCAACTTTGATCAAAGCTAACACGAATGGAAGTTATAGGCATAAATCTCTATGAATCAAGATGCAAAAATATTCCTTCTTCTTCTTCTCTCCCCTTATATAGGCTCGGAGAAGGTGAAATGTTTCAAAAGAAAAGGTATAGCTTTGATAACAAGATCAAATTGCTTTCAATGTCACATCAGTCTTTAAAAAGTGAAGACAGAAATGACAACTTCTTATTCTCACCTGGAGGAAAAGCTCTATTAAAATGTGACTAATGAAAACACAAAGAGTCATACTACCATGCACACTGCCACACTTTCAGCAGCTAGACTGCATTACTTCCCTCTTTCAGCTGAAATGCCTGACAGGTTGTTGTCAACAACGCATATTTTACAGGCTGCTTTATTTTCCTCTGAACAATGACCCTTAGACGGAATATCCATTGAAAATAAGATTAATTCCCTTGACTTTAATATTTCAGGTAACCAAAAGGTCACAATTTTTTATTGGCAACCAGTCCTGTCAGCTCCTGACCTGTTCAATTCCCAGCTTCTCCCTTAATTCCTGCCTCATTTACAAATATATAGAATGCCTCTTTCCAGCTTCTTCCACTGATTTACCTCCCATCCTCTAAACTTTCAGAGCTCCACTAGACCCAAATTTACTTGAAACGTTACTTCCCAATGCTTCATCACTTCCTTTTTCAAGTTACCTGCATTGAACTCCACCTCATACCTAATCCCAGTTTTCCTACTTGCCACCCTTCCTCTCTTATCATCACCACTTCATAATTCTCATTTTCTAATGGGAACATAGCCCATCCTCCAGTGAGTCCAATTTTTCTTTATCCTCCTCACTCCTCTCTGCATCAGGTCCTCACTTGCCTCACTCTCACTTCCTCCACTCCAGTAAGGAGCTAGATTCCTTAAGTTGCCAAATTTATAAAGACAAAAGTCTGCCAGGGTAAAAGTTTGCCAAGTCTGCAGATTTATAAAGACAATTTCATTTAAATCAAGTATTTCCTCCCACTACTTACTCATTTTACTTTGCACAACACAAGTTCCATAATGCTAATTTTGGGATCATTTCTTCAAAATATATTTGAAACACTTAAAATCTCATCCTTTCAGGTTAGAGTAATGAAGTCAAAACTGGTGAATTTTACTTTTATCAACTACAACATGCCAAAAAAAAAAGATGACAGGAGGCTTCTCATGGAAATGAAAAGCTCTGATTTTTGGAGCAGTCAAAACTAACTTCATTTGCTTTGATACACTCCAAAAAGTTATCAAGTGAAGAATCTTGTAGCAGTCATTTTTAGGAGACATGAGTTCTGCTACAGTGCTGCATATTTTACAGGATCAGGCATAATAGGGTATGTGGGAGTAACTTAAAACATGCGTATCAATAAGAAACAATTAAGTAAGAAAAATTGAAGCCCTTCTATTTCTTGAAGATACCTGTCTGAGCAAAAGAAACAAACTTTGGTGAACAATCTTCCATTAGCCTAGGATTGATTAAAACCCCTATCCAGTTGCAGATATTCAGGATCCTGAAGCAGACTGTTATTAAACATTTTAACTCCACTCCCCAGGCTTTCTTCGGAATCAAACACTACATGTGTTGTGCAATTAACTGCTCCAACTACTACTGACTACTACTTCTCAAATACCAATCTTCCTCTGACTGCCACTCAGCTCTAAACCGTAACAGTTATCCAGATTGTTTATGTAACTATAAATCCTAGACAATTATCTGAAACTAATATTCTTCAAAATCAAGAAAGCTTCTCAAAGCATAAAAATGTAAAATACGTGTTTCTTTTTCAAGAATTCACATACCAAAATACATATTCTTGTCCTGAACTTAAAGGGTATTCATTAACTACATGTTTTATTTGGGGAGTTGTGGGTAGGTCTAGTCAGTGACATCTAGTGGGTGACATCTAGTCAGTGAGTTATGAAAATTCAAAAAGAAATATATTAAATTATTCACCAGACCTATGCTATTTCAATGAATTTTATTAGTTTCACTGAATGAATGCTATGAATAGAGAAAATCACCTCTGAGGCAACAAAATATGTTTCCTTTCCTGAACAATGTATTTTCACCTGTTCCTCTATTAAAAGGTGAATTAATTTAGATAAGTATTGTCTAACCTAATTTCCATTTATCAATTAGTAATATGACATGCAAAATATGATCCTGAGTCCTGAATGGGCTAATATGCACTTGACTCTAAATCAGAAAACAATCTTGTTCCAAACAGCAAGCTTTTGGGGTCTACATCTCATTTCCCAGCCACTGCCTTCTCTTTAACCCAGGGTTCACCAAGCATTGCTTCCAGCAACACACTGGCAAGACAAGAAGGACTGCAAATATAATGACCAAACAAGTGACCCAACAGCATTGCCATGTTTCACCCTGTTACCTGGAAGAATAAAGCAACCCTGAATTGCAATTGCCTGCAGTAAAAAACACTGTATTTATTCTGTGTTTATTCTCACATAAGCAAAAGAATATAAGTAGGTAGCATATCATCTGGACTTGGATGACCTTCACGGTCCTTTCCAATTCAAACTATTCTATGATTCTTCTTAGCGGTGCCCAGTGACTAGACAAGAAGGTAGAAACTGCAATACAAGAAATCCAAGAAAAGGCTTTGGGTTTTTTTAAACCATAAAGGCTAGACAAACATCTGGACAGGCTGCCAAGAGAGGTTCTGGAGTCTCCACCCTCAAAGATATTCAGAAACCAGCTACACACATCCTTGGGCAAATCCTAGTTGACCCTGATCTGAGCGGAGGTGGTGGAACACAATCTCCAGAGGTGCTTTGCAACTTTGGTGTTTCTGTTCCTCTCCTGCTACTGATTAATGTATTGTGAGAGTTGGTAGGGAGCATGGATTAGATTTGTCTGACGACTGTTTAATCCTTGGTAAATTCCTGACCTCCCTCACATCTCCACAGCACGACAGGCACTGAGCAGAAGGTAAAGCTCTCCATTAGAAATGAGTTGTTTCTTTGGACATGGCACATAGGTGGTGACATGCATGTTTTAGTAGCCTGCATGCACAAAGGGACCGAAGACCATAGAACATTTCTTTTTAACCACACGGTGTAACAGTTTTGCTAGAGTACTCACCTGTACTCAGAAACACTGTGCTTGTGGAAAGTGTGATAATGAATGAGAAAGAAAAATGCAGAAGTTAAAATAAAATAGAAAAAGAAAAAAGCTGCTTTTTCTTCACAAATCTGTCTGTTTAAATAACATTGATCATTATTGCATATTTTAACAGATTACTAGATATCTCTGTGTAGAAAGAAATCTTTCCCTTCACGATGGAAAAAAATCCTTAAAAATAATATCAACTCAAAACATAAGCAGCTCTGGAATAAGCTTTCCCTTAACATTAACTGATAAAAATGTTTCAGGATTATAGCGACACTAGTACAGAAGTGTGTTTGTTAGAAACATCCATTAATTGGATGTGGTTTACACATATTTTTGAGTCTCAATAAACAGCTAAGTATTTCAGAAAAATAAAAAAACAGAAAAACATACACAACATACACAGAGGACATCCATCTGCAGTTTCATAAGTCCAGTCCACTGTAAATTAGTTCAAACAGGACTTAGAGCAAGAACTCCTATACTAGAACTTCAGAAGCAAATATCAGCTACCCAGCTTGTACTGATTTCAGCTGAGAGAGAGCTAAATTTCTTCATAGTAGCTTGTACGGTGCTATGTTTTGGATTTGTGAGCAAAAGAGTGTTGATAACACAGGAAGAGATGCTTTAGTTATTGCTGAGCAGTACATGCATAGAATCAAAGTCTTTTCCTCTCTTCACAACACCCCAACAGGCTGGAGGTGCACAAGATGATGTGAGGGGACACAGCCAGGACAGCTGACTCCAAAGGACCAAAGGGATATCCCTGACCATATAATGTCATGCTCAGCATATAAGGCTGGGGAAGAAGGAAGAAAGATAGGACATCCACAGTTACGGCATCTATCTTCCCAAGCACCCGCTATGCGCAATGGAGCCCTGATTTCCTGGAGATGCATGAACATCTGCCTGCTAATAGGAACTGGTGAATGAATTCATTTTGTTTTGCTTGTGCGTGCAGCTTTTTACTTTACCTGTTAAACTGTCTATGTCTCAATCCACAAGTTTCCATACTTTTACCCTTCCAGTTCTTCTCCCCATCTTGCTGGAGGGAGTTAAGTGAGAGGCTGCATTGTATTGAGCTGCTCATTGGGTTTAACCCACAACAGAAGTAAAAGAACTAATTCTGTTCTATTTTCTCTATGTAACAACACACCCAACCACTACTATGACAACCCCAGAACTTAAAATTGCTAATACATCACTCTACTTTTTATGTGTATTAACATAACTCTATTCAATTGGAAAAATTACAGCACTGTCATAATAACCATTTGCCCTTTTGGGGGGCTATAATGATTATGTCCTTAAAGAAAGGCATAGAACATAAGTATTAAGGCATAGAGCATAAGTATTAAGCCACATCTAAATTAATTTCTGTTAGTTACTTATCTCAAGAATTCAAAGACTAACAACTGTAATCTGATTTTTACAAGTTCTTAATATGTTAAGAAATGTATATTACACTACATAAATTAATTTCCCACAGGGTATTTAGCTGAAATGCTTCTAGTTGACTTGAACTAAAAATCACAGACAAAATACTGAAAACCCCATTTGTAGTTTCCATTTTCTTATGCTAATAGCATGTGAAAGGCATTTTCACCATGCTACATTAAGAATATAAGGCCCAAATTACTATATACCTACAACGAGCAATTTATTACTATTTAGATAGCACTGTTCAGCCTCATACAATCAAAGTAGTACTGACAGTTCTTGCTTTAAGTGGCTTCCACAGTTTCTTTCCACAGAGGAGCAAAACATCAAATTCATTGCAAAAGGGGAAATCTTGTTACATTAGTAAAAAGTCAGTTATAGATGAATGCTGTCAAGTCCACTTCACATGAAGGGTGAACTGCTGCCTTACAGGGTTTGCTTGAACAGTTCAATAAGAATTGATGTTCCTAAATGCTCTCCCTCGAGAAGCCCTGCATAGCAGAGATGAATTTGAATTAAGCAGAAATCTCATAATTCAGTGACAGAACAAAACATAACATCTATTTTAAGTATGAAAAAAACTTGTGGGAACATCACAGATACCAGAGATCATGTATCCGTAGCAAGTTAACAACAACAGGTTGCAGTTATTCAGAGAAAATGTAACCTTGTTAGTTCTGAAGAAGATTGTGCAGAGGACATTAAAGGAGTGTGTGTATTTTGCTTACCTGGTTCATATTTTTGTAACAGCTTTGGTATATCTAAAAAAATGCTGGTTTGTTTTGAACCCGTACTGAAATGCTGAGTATTCAAATCCTCTCCATAATTGCTGCCTTTCCAATGCAGGCTACCAAGACAAAAGCTTATCTGCTTTTAAGACATAAATCATTAATGTGTCTCTAGTCTGTAGATGGAGAGCATTTCCCATAGAATTTTCTCAAGCTTCTAACAAGTCACATTTGCAGGTCACAAAAACAACCACCTTCAATTCCACTTTTAAGTTTACTGGTCACCCACTGTAATTCACAAGCCATACAACTCATGTATTTTCAATAGTACTTTCCACTTAAAGTGGTGGCCACAGACTGCATAAAAAAATCTCAGCTTCATAGACTGTCAGAAGGTACGAAGCAGAAGATCAAGCCCATCCTCAAGGAGAAAAAAAAGCAGAAGAAAATAACGTTGAAGCAATCTGGAGCAATATGAAAATCATTTCAATCCTCTCTAGACTAGCAGCCAACCTAGTTTTACCCACGCTCAATGTTTCATCAGACAAATTGGGAAAATACCATACATATTCAGCATAGAGAAGAGGAACATAAAAACCCATTTTAGCCCTTAGTCGTGTATTCAGTGAAATCCATGGCACCAAAGGATTCTGTTATAGCAACGAGGTTAGAACTAGGGCTTGGTAATAAGACTACTCAGGAAACATCAAAAATTAAGTCACCTGTAAGAAACAACGATCACACTTTATAGAAGCAGATTTGGATACTGGTTCATAACCTACAATTTCAAACACAAGGATAGATTCAAATACAGTGGTTTAGATAACTGCTCTATCATTGCCAGTACCATTTCTGAGCTATACTAGAAACTTGACTACTAATTCCTAAGTCACCCCAAATCACCTAGGTAAAAAAAACTAGACATATTGACACACACAGACTATCCAGGACATCTAACTAAAACTTAGATACCAGCTGCTAATTAGACAATTATCACAAACAGACATTTCCTTTAATAAGTGACCTTTGTTTTGCATTTTTGCTACCTCAAGAGATACAATAGGAATCTCAAATACTTGCAGTTATTATCTCTTTTTCTAGCATCTCAATATTTCTGTGTCAGTTACCCCTGTTGTCTTCCCAAAGCTTCAGATAGCCCTCTCTACACTAAATTAATCAATTATTAAATATACAAATTTAATGTTTACCTGACATATTTAATGACTCCAATTATCAAACTGAACCCTGTAGTAGCCCATGAAATCTTACTCTGTATTCTAGCAACAATTTTTGCGTATACTGTTATTAGTTTATGTCATAAATACACTTACTGCAATGCTACGTACTCAGAGCATCTCTACACAATAAGCATAATGTAAGTACAAGGAATAAGGGATTTTGCCTAAGTGTCAGATGGACAAGCAAAAATTTCAGTAATACAGTACTGGCACACATCTTGAAGAATTATCTTAGTTCATTGTGTTGTACTTGCAGAAAAAAAATTTAAAATGGAAATCAGAAAAGTTTTGTGGCAACTGCAGTTACTCTACTTCACAACAGGCAGTGTAGGAGAAAAGGCAAATACAACTGTTTGACATTTCGACAAGTGAGCACTCAAGACTCCTATCACTGTTAAAGGTGAGGGGAAAAAAGCTGGGATGCCTTTAGGCCACAAAAGTCCTTTAACCAAGAACAAGCAGTTTTATCTAATAAATTTGAATCACAGAAAAGATACAAAGGAAGAGATGACACAGTCAAAGCAACAATTAGAAAAAATAAGTTGTGCACTTATAATCGGACTGACACAAGTAGACAAGGCTGCCTTGCTCTAGGCAAAAGGAGATGATGATGCAGCACTGAAGGCAAGCATAAAATCTTTTACCTGCAAGGATGAAAACTTGTAGTTGAATTTAAGAAATGGAAAACTGGCAAGACTTGGACAAGATATGTAAAACTGAAGAAAAACCTGTACTCAAGAGTACCCAGAGAAATGCAGGTGTACAGAACAGAAAAGACTGTGGTAATCTTCACGTGCTCAGACAGCGAAGGGCTGAAAAACGAGGATTCAAAAGAATCATACAGCACATATGCTGATAGTCAACTGTGGACAAGGGAGAAGTCTCAAACAAACAGCTATTTTTGTAAGTAGTTACAGAGTATCAAAAAGGCAGGTCGGTGAGAGCTAAATGTAAGTGGGCAGTCTCATTCTACTGCATGTAGGCAGTCATATTTCTAGACAGAGTAAGTTTAACCGCATACTGCACAGCATCGCTCCCATCTTGAAGGTGGGGACTGCGGCCTAGGAGCTCCAACAATCCGCTGAACTTTTTTTAACTTGTAGTAATGCACAACTACTTTCATTCACGTTATCCCTCATGACTATCTGGTTTTAATGTCTGACTACAACTTCTTAGCATTTCAAAACCTCATGAGCAATGTTTTTTCTTAAAAAAGGTACTTTTTTTTATTTTCTTTTTAGTACTGTTAAAGGCGATATTTAGGATAGTCACCTGCCCATGTTAACCACTACTAAGAGTGATGGACAATTTTGTTGCTCACATACATCCCTCAATTTCTACTGTTAAGTATTACAGCACATCAAATCTTTTTTCCTGCTGTTTCGTGTCCTAATCCTCTTAAAGAGCTTACTTACAGTGGTTTGCGGGTTGATCTTTATTTTTTTGATGTGGTTATTCTAATTCTCTCCCATATTCAACTACCCAGGTTTATATTCTTTCCATTAGTCTTGCAGGGCTGCATATTTAAGGTCTTTCAGATAATTTACCACACTTTGCTTTGCATTTTCATGTCTTCCTTTTTGCCTCTCTTGCACACTGTAAGAGAACCACCAAGTAGCTGAAGAACAGATAGGCGAGTCATAGCCTCTATTGATCTTTTGAGACATAGCTAACTAGTCCATATATTATGTCCAAATAGTCACAGATGTCTAACTCCTGTTTTCATAGTTGGAACATACAAATGACCAGAGTTTCTACAACAATATGAATTTCTTTAATTTTCATCCGAATCAACCATGTTCATTTGAAAAGGGCCTATTGCATCGCACAGGCTAATCAACACTAAACTGTTCCAAAAGCAGAGCGTAACTGTAACGCCATGCTAAAACTGTTTTTAATGGAATGGTGTCATCTTGTGGCAGAGATTGGTCACTGCAAAAATGACGGCTTTGAAGAAAAACATCATCTAATCTCAAGCGTCTGTTTCAGTTCATTATTTATATTACTAGGAATTGGCATGTTTGTAGAGTTACTTTGAAAGACTATTTTCCCTCCCTACATCTCACTTAAAAGTATCATTGTTCTTGTCCAGATTATAAATCACTTTTGGCACCTCACAAGTGAATTACCGCCACTCTTGGTAGAGGTGGTGCCTTCTTTGTAGGTTTGATCCATATTCTTGGTATTTGGACACCCACCTATCCAAGTTTTTACTTATCACCTTCAAAAAAGAGCAATGACAGTCATGCAAGAATAGTCGGTTAAGCAAGATGTTTAAGAGGATAAACAGTCTCTCAGATGCTAAACTTTATTTCTTCTTCTCATCTCCTGAGAAAATCCAGTATTCCCTCAGTTCTTCTGAGTCCTCGCTCCTGCCAGCATCTCAGCAGAAGCCCACACTGCCTGTCAACAACAAAAAGAAAGCAAACAGGGTCTTGGAGGACTTTCTTCAGTTTGTGAGGAAAGGGTATCTTCCACACTACAAAGCTTCTTCAGACTAACACAATGTCTGGATAATGCCAGAAAACTACTGACATCCACAACTACCATTTGCTCAGTGCCACAGAGCAGAACTGAACAACAAAGCTGCTCTCTTCAGGGGGGTTTTGGCAGGCCCCTATGAGCCCGACATCCCTAAAACACTTGTGGTTGATTTTCTTCCAAAATTAAACAAAATTAATACAAATAGACACAGAAGATTAACTCATATTTTTCTATAACTTGATTCAGTGAACTCCAGTTCTTTACTTAGCATTTATTATTCAGTAGGATCATTCACTGGTTACAATCTGCTACTCTAGTGTTAAGCATCAATTGCTCATGACAAGTATTTTGAAGGGGCCTTTTCACAGTTCAGATATGTATTATTCCACGCATTCTTCAATTTCTTCAGGTTTTAATTTATTTTCCTTCCACAGAACCCTGTTTATTCTTTTACCTTCTTTTCATTGTTGGGGGGTAGGGGAGGATGGAGGGGTAGTGAGGAGCAGAGAGTTCTGTTGGGTTTGGTTTTTTTTACTTCTACTTAAATTTCACTTTTTACTAATAAAGCTTTGATTTAGCATTTTTCCTAACATATGAAGATGATATCCATATGTATTGGGGGAAAGCAGGAATAATTTTACCTTCAGTCATGAGTATGTGCAGTAATCTTGATGTAAGAAATCTCAGTCTATTACTGTAATACAGATAAGCATGAGCAAACAATTGTGAATTTGTGGACAATCTTGATAATGGAAGTGGAAAAAAAGCCACACATTTCATAAACAAAACATGAAGAGACTCAAATCACCACCTAACTCCCATGTGCACTTTGCTTACTTACTGTTGTGACTGTGTTGCCACCTTCCCAATCCCATCATTAATACAAGAATAAACAGAATGAAGTGTTATGGCATCAATCTAGCCTAGTATTTAAATGAACACAAAGATCTCCTTAACAGCTTGGGTCTAACAACGCAAACAAAGTTTACCAACTTGAGCCAGCATTAACCAGTTTTTTAGGACAGAATTGTATATGTGTAATCTGTAAGCCTACATGAAACAGCATTTTTAAAAGACAATCATATTCTTCTTGACTTTGCAAAATAAGATGTTATTCACAGACATTTGGATGTGAAATTCCTGCAAAAACAGAGACACATGCTAAAACTATCTATGTTTTAATACTACAAAGATTTCTTCTGCTATTTAGCAATTCTACCTCTTTATTTGTTTACTGTATCTCTGGGAGTAATAATTCAGTGGATAAACAAAAATTAAAAAGCAACGATTTTGTGTTGAAATAAATTTTGCATTACTGTTCCAGTTTGAGCTAAAGTATAATTAGTTTTCTAACTTCAGTTGAGACTCATCTAAGTAACTTAATTTTTCTGAAAGCTAACTGCACTTTCTACGTTTTTCAGACAGTGTTTCTCTCTACGAGTGATAACATGAGGCACTGGTGTACTGAAAGGCCAATGCTTATAGTTAGTGCTACAGTAATCAAAGCCATCCTTGAGCTGACAGAATGCTAGAAGCCAAAGGTGAGAAAGGGTCATATCTGCAGGGAAGGGTAGATAGGACAGGTGACCCCAAACTGACCAACACAGTATTCCATCCCATCCGCGTCATACTCGATATAAAAATGAGAGATCGTGAGGGTCTCAGTCTCTTCCGTGGTGGCCAACATCCCGTGAGGACCTCATCAGTCTGTTCGCCCCTGATCATGAATCCATGCATTCCTAAATCCAGCTCCTGAACCCATCTGCCTCCTAGGGGTCCAATTTTGTATATTTTTCTATATTTTATTATTATTGTCTTCATTATTATTATTATTTCATTAAAGCTGTTTAAGTTTTAGTTTCCAGCCCACAAGCCTCTTTTATTTCCCTTTCCCCTGTTCCTGGGGTTGGGAAAGGAAATTGGGGGCCAAACTGCTCAGTTTTAGCTGCTGAAACAGGCTGGGCCACAGCTAAACCATGACAACTGTACTATTTTATCTGATAAGATGGCAACAATCTAGAAACAAGAAAGGCAGACGTATAAAATCTTCTTTCTAAAACTAATTTGCCTCCTGCCAGTGAGGCAGTGAATATTGATAAATCTGCACAATCCGATACTGCTAAGAAAAGAATAATCCTGTCCTTGAAGTGTAGGTAATCCAATCAGCCCAGGTTACACAAAGTGAGTGTACAGGCAAATATTTCAGTAAAAGTCATCAAGTTATTCCATTTTAGTTGAGTAGTTTTAGTGACCAACGCTTCAAGACACTGGTACACTGGAAAATCTGTTCTACATAAGCCATATATAGTAAAAACGTGCTTGGTAGTGCTGTAATTTTCTACCACTATGCACAGCAGATTTGTGAGTCTAGCCACAACGGAACACTTGAATATTACATTCAGACACATGGGTGAGACATATGAAGACAAAAGACAGGTTCCACACCCTCTTGAGAAAGCCCCAAACTCCAATTTCCCACCACAGCTTCCATAAGGGGATTTCACACTAAAGCAGATCATTCTCTGGGGATCTATTTTTAAATGACCAACCAGGAACCATTATGGACAAAGCTCACACAGGAAAACAATTTTAGCCTTCCTTGAAATCTCAGATGAGAGAATTTCACTGGCAGTGAAAGCAGCACACAGTCATAAAAGCTGTCTAAGTAATGGTATGAGTAGCTGAGTTTTTGTATTAGCTGGTAAAATTACACAAAAAGAACACAACTGGAAATTCAGTATCACTTCGCACCAACCAGTTTCACATATCCGAAAAACTGCAAAAAAACACTCTTACAGAAGTCAGTTGTGTTCACATCTCAGTCTCTCAGAGATGTGTTTGGTCCTGCATCATTGTAATATAATGGCTATTATGTAAATCTGAAAAGGAAAAGTCTCTTTATTTATTCATCTGTTTAGCAGCTCTAGGCAGTGGTAAGAAACTACGAGACTTTTTGCTTCCTACAGAAAACTGTTTTCAGATATGGGTACAAAATTAATCCTCCTTTTTTCCACCAAGCAGGTTGAATAAAATCTTTCAAACTAATAATTGCCATAAAACTTGTTTTAGAGATTGTCATGATCTAAAGGGTCGATGTCATTGGTGTAGATGTTCAATCTCAACATCTTCTTTATTTCTTTCGCTAGAGAGCACACGTGTAAATACTAATCACACTCATTTTAAAATATTTTTTCTGGCTACAGGAAAGCACAATCTTGTCAGTCAGTCAGTTCCTTCTACTATTCGTTCACTAGAAGAGGTTTCAAAAGTACTTTCCTACAGTTGTTTGATCTATCTTAGCTTTTTCAGTCCTCAGGACCTACAAGAGTTCTCAGAAGAGATCCTTTCTTCTCCTTACCTGGTGCTCAGATTGAAAACATCCAATACTTGTCACTAGTTTTGAAAGGGACCACTCAGACCCTTCAAATGAGCCTCCTTACAAAACTTCTTCTCTATCCAAATATTGGTCAGAATCTCATCTCACTTGTACCAAACATGACTGCATGAAATAACTAACACAGTAACACTAAAAAGTTGCCACACAGAAGCCCAATGTATTTATCCTCAGAAACAGTCATACTGAATTTTGCTGCAGTCTCCTCTCCCAGTATTTTTCTCCCAGGCAAATCAGTAAAGCATGACAAGAAGCATCTCTTCACAGAAAGCATGCAAGATTTTTCACAATATCACACCCTGAAAAGATACTTTTTCTAGCTGAGCCTAGATCACATTTTGGAAGCCTAAGACAGATTCACACACACACACGCTTTATTACCATCCATTACTTGTAAAGTTGCTGCTGCTGCTTCTCATTATAGTCATACCAATAACAGGAGAACAAAAATTTACATATATGGGAATAAAACTCACCATGCTGTTCATTTTTGAAGAGGATGAGCTTGCTCTCTGCTTCCGTAAGCTGTTAAGCTCCTCTGTATTTCCATCCTTCGGTTTTATGATCAGTCGGCTGCCTCCAGCAGTACCTTCTGAAGAGGATCTCAGTCGTTTCTCAACAAATCTGCCTTCTCGGTATGGACTGAAACTATTGGCAAGATCAACTACAAATAGAGAAGCAATCATTACAGAGAATTACTCACTAGAAGTATTCTTTTAATGAGAACAGTGCTTTTGCTTGAAATGCTTAAATTGAAATACAATTGCATAAGAGACGTTCTGCAGAAAGCAGAGCCTGCTTACCTAAATAAAGTTGTCACCTGGGTCACCAGTTCACTGTTTAGGTCCTAATTACCAGCACACTCAGCAAGCTGCAGCTCAGTCCACAGCTCCTCATAGAATCCATGCTTTGTTCCATGCTTTCCTTTCTCCTCCGGTTCTAGGACACTTCCAAGCTACTATGTAGTAAAATCTACCAGAGAAATCATTGTTGGTCCACTGGTGCCAAAAACCAATCTGCCTTACCCTGCATCCCGAGCCAAGCTCAGGGTTTGTAGGGCCAGGTCACAGCTTTGTTACCACTGCATAGGTTGGGACACACATTGGCTTCGGTTTCTGTTTGGCCTTCCTAGCTGACTTCTGCATCCATGTCCTCCAAAGTGTCCTGGTGTCAGCAGGGATAGAATCAATTCTCTCCTCAGAAAGTTACATTTCTAAGTAACTGCATTTCTAGGTAGCTGCAGCACTAAGTTTAGTGTGGGAATAAAGGTGATAAGACATTCTGGTTTAGTTTTGTGGTCAACTGTAGAACGTGGGTTTCCATGAAATCCCATGACTTTTGCACTTTCAAAGGAACCAGGGGTATAGTGCTGGGAAGGAATGAATTCAGGACAGCTGACCCAAACTGACCAAAGAAGCATTCCATACTGTAAACATCACACTTCCTTCCTATATTACTAAGAAGCCATCTCGGGACAGCCCTTCTCGATGGCTGCCATCCCTCCATGACCCATTTGCTGTGCTGTTTTGAGTCCAGTAGTAGTAGTAATATTAGTACTAATATTAGTTTTATTTTTTTAGTAGAACTATTTCTGTTTCAGACTTCAGGTTTTTCTTCTCCTTTTATGATTCCCTTTTCCTTGGGGGCAGGGGTAAGTGGTTGATAGACAAACTGTTGTTTACCTGCCAACCAAAGGGGCCTAAACCAGGACAGTTAATTTGGCAATCAAAACAAGGAAATCGAGGGAGCGCAGAGAGCTCAATTGGCTAGTTTGCTTGACTGGCCCAGCTGGAAAAGCTTCAAATTCCTAGTCTTGAAAGTCTGCAGTTTCAGTCACAGCTCCGGTATGAAGAGACCCAGCTATCTCAGTTGGTAGAGATTTAGATTTTTAATTTGAGGGTCCCAAAATGTTGAAACATAAATAGACAGCATTCGTTATGTCAATTATATTCTTGCTGTCCCATATATTTTTAGAGGTTGTTGCAGAGCTGTCTACTTCAGCAGTCCACTACTCGCCGTATACACTGCTTGTTAGTGTTTATCACCTCTGGGCACTAGGTTCAAGGTATCACTCTGCTATGCAGCTTACAATCATAAAATCATTGACAGCAGTGGTAGCGGACAGAGCAGCGGCAGCTTCATCTGCATCCTTCGCGCGCCATCTGGTGGACCTAGTTTTTAATTACACCTTCTGTTTCAGTCCATGCGGGGAACTTTTATAGTTTCTCCTTCTCCTCTGGGCTAATTCTAACAGCTCTTGAGAATTTCGAATATCCTTTGGAGACCTGGAATTGATTGCCCAAGAGGTGGAAACACAGTCCTACGACTTGCCACAGACTGATTGAGACCAGAGTAGAAAAGGACAGAGCTCCAGAACACCTGCAATACGCAGATGACATCAAATGGGTGACACAGCAGAAGTTTTTGAGAAAGGGGAGAAAATAATCCAGATCCTTCTGGAAGCCACAGAACGAGGTAGGGTCAAGAGACCTGCATAAGAGATCTATTTTTTACAAATAAAATGGTAAGATGGGCATCGGCAGATCTCAATGATGTGATTAACAAGGTAACAGCTATGTCTCCACCAACTAACAAAAAAGGAAACACAAGCCTCTTAGGCACTGTGGGGTTCAGCAGAATGCATATTCCAGGTTACAGTAAGATTCATAAGCCCTCTCTACCAAGTGACATGAAAGAAGAATGACTTCCAATGGGGCCCTGAGCAACCACAAGCCTTTGAACAAAGTAAACAAGGGACTGTTCATGCTCTTTAGGCCAGTATGGACAGGACAAGATATTAAAAACGTGCTCCACACGACAGATGGGGAGAATGCCCCTGCCTGGAGCCTCAGGCAGAAATCATGAGGCGAGACTCAAGGCTGACCCCTAGGGTTTTGGAGTCCCAGACACTGAGGAGCTGAGGCATGCTATACTCCAACTGAAAAAATAAATGCTAGCAGCATATGAAAGAGTTCATGCTGCTTCAGAAGTACTGGGCTGGACATCCAACGTAAGGTCCCTTCTACAGATCATGCAACTGATGGTACATGGAATAAATGGGTTACACTAATCACTGAGCAAGCTCGAATAGGACACCTTTATCACCCGGGAATCTTAGAAGTGATCATGGACTGGTCAGAAAGCAATGACTTCAGAATGCCACCAGAAGAGGAGGCGAGGCATACAGAAGAGGCTCCACTATATAATAAACTACCAGAAAATGAAAAGCAGTACACTCTGTTCCCTGATGGGTCCTGTCATACT
Source organism: Tapera naevia (assembly GCA_033556795.1). NCBI lineage: Eukaryota > Metazoa > Chordata > Aves > Cuculiformes > Neomorphidae > Tapera > Tapera naevia. The sequence continues at coordinate 9,215,435 of JAUMJJ010000034.1, read as the reverse complement.
GTCGCAAAACACAAAGTGAAAAGCTGTTGTGTGGAGTCCTACATAGTGAGTCACAGAAAGATGCTGAACGCCTTAAGGAAGTGGTTAAAACAACTGGCAGCACAGAGGTGAACCCATCTGGACTGCCCCATTGTGGCAAGGCACTGCTGCCCACTTAGAGAAACTGGTTGTAAAAGTACATCGTACAGATGCTCACATACCCAAGAGTAAAGCCACTGAGGAACATCAAAACAATCAGCAAGTGGATCTGGCTGCTAAGGTAAGTGTCTTAGGTAGACCTGGACTGGCAACATGTGTGAACTATTTTTGCCCAGTGGGCCCATAATACTTCAGGACATTAAGGAAGGGATGCAACACATAAATGGGCTCATGATTAAGGAGTGGACTTAACCACAAACACTACTGCAATATCCATGCAGGTAAACCATGAATGTGAAACACGTGCCACCATCAAGGAGGCCAAACAGTTAAAGCCACTCTGGTACGGAGGATGGTGGCAGAAATACAAATATGGGAAGGTCTGGCAGATTGACTATATCACACTCCCACAAATTGGCCAAGGCAAATGCTATGTACTTACAATGGAGGAAACAACCACCAGATGGCTGAAAACATATTCTGTGCCCCATACCACCACCTGAAACACTATCCTGGGCCCTGAAAAGCAAGTCTTTGTGGCAACATGACACTGTAGAAAGAACTGAGTCAGATTACAAGATTCATTTCCAAAACAGCCTCACAGACACCTGAGCAAAAGAACATGGCACTGAGTGTGTATATCATATCCCCTATCATGCACCACCTTCCAGGACAACTGGACAATAAAATGGACTGCTAAAAACTACCCTGAAAGCAATGGGTGGTGGAGCATTTAAAAATTGGGATAAAATTCAGCAAAAGCCACCCGTCAATACTAGAGTACCTATCATTTCAGTTGGCCCACTCAATCAGAACTTTTATATACCAAAGAAGAGGATAAAGCCCCTGTAGTGCACATAAGGAACATGCTGGGGAAAAGAGTCTGCATTATTCCTGCCTTAGGTAAAGGCAAATCCATCTGTGGGATTGGTTTCACTCAAGAACCTGGATTTATCTGGAGGTTAGTGCGAGAGGATGGGGAATTTCAATGTGTACTTCAAGAAGATTTGATTTTGTGTGAGAATAGTCAGTAATTTGAACTGTATGATGTTAATTACTATAAGATATTGCTTGTCATCTTTTCTCTAGGTATTTATTACAGACCATGACCTATACCTGGTACAAGACCCAGATTCACTACGCATCCTCCTGCTGCACACAGTATCACTCTGCTATAGCACTGCACTATTTTGTCGACTGAGTGAACACCTCATATCTCAGGCCCTGAAAAGATTGTTATGACAAATGGACCCCATGGTCATGGACTAAATGAACTCATCAAACATTCTAGAGAGATGGCCCATAGACTTAGGAATTGATATCTGTGTATATAGAGTAGAAGGTAAGAAAAGTGCTGGTCATCTAAGCATAAATGGTATGGAATAAGGGGTGGACACTGTCCTGTTTTCAACTGGGATAGAATCAATTCTCTCCTCAGAAAGTTACATTTCTAAGTAACTGCATTTCTAGGTAGCTGCAGCATTAAGTCTAGCGTGAGAATAAAGGTGATAAGACATTCTGGTTTAGTTTTGTGGTCAACTGTGGAATGTGGGTTTCCATGAAATCCAATGACTTCTGCAGTTTCAAAAGAACCAGGTGCATAATGCTGGGAGGAGTGAATTCAGGACAGCTGACCCAAACTGACCAGCACTGCATACCATGAGTCACATCTCCTATACAGACAAGAAGTTATCTTGGGATAGCCCTTCTCGATGGCTGCCATCCCTCGAGGACCTGCTCTCTGTGCTGCTTTGAGTCCAGCTACTGTTCCAAGTCCAGTTCTAGTTTTCATGATCTCTCCACAATGGCTGTGACAAGAGCCCCACTGGAACTGCTGCGCCTGCGGTGTGCACCATCCAGTGTCCATGGCTTATAGCATGCATTCCGTGATCCAGCTGATTGATTGTTTTGTATATTTTGTATGGAGGTAGTAGGAGAAGTTGTTGTAGTAGTAATATTTGGTTTACTGTTTTATTGAAACTATTTTTACTTCAACCTTTGGATTCTTCTTTTCCTTTCTGATAACACTTCCCTGGGTCAAAGGGGAGAAGTAGGTAATAGAGAAACTGTCTAATGTTTAACCAGAAGAAGGTAAACAGGGATGCAAATGCAGCGTACAGGCTGAATCCCAGTCCCCAACTCCAGTTAAAGAATCACACATCAAAAAAGAGGAGAAAAATTACATTTTGAGACGTTATGGCGAATTTAGAGATAAAGAAAGAGAAAAGCATAATAAATGTAAAACAATCTTATCTTCTTTTGCCTTTTGTGACAGAATAGACACTTTCTCTAAGGCTTTTCAAAAAAATCCATATTACATAAAAATACATAAAGTTATACTAAGAAATACATGGCACATCAAACCTACTCACACATGAATGTCATGTTCACAATGTTATCTATAATGATATCAACTATAAGACCAGCTATGGAAGAGAAAAATATCTATTACCAAAGAAAAAGTACAGAAATATTTTGCATTCACATCTGGGTTTAAATACTGTTGTAGCAAAACCAAATGTTCAAACCAATCTTTCTGTAACAGATACAACTACTTACAAACATATCTTACTGAATGCCAGGTATACTTTTTCTGTATTTTCTGAATTTCTGTATTTCATATGACACTATTTTAAATCCTTTTTCAATGGCCACCTTGTATGCTTGGCGAACTTCTAATTTTAAATACATTCTTCATTCAAGTCCAAATAATTGCATTTTGAATAGAACTATAAAACCCTAACAATTAATCATCAACTTTTACATAGTGCAGTATCAGCTCTAGTGTTTCTTTGAACATGAATCCCATTTACAAAATCCCTCTATCACAGTTTAACTCCAGTTAGCTGCCTTCCAGAAATATAGAATAAATATACAGCTGCCAATACATGCATTTCAAATGCACTGTGCTTTGCTAAATACCACTCTGAGCAGATCACTTGCTGTTCTGCGGTACACTCTAGTTGGATTCAAAAGGATAAGCTCATTCACAGATGAGCCAATGATGCAAGACCAACCAACCAAGTGCTCAAGACCAGTAACATACAACAATGGAAACACTTTTTCTCCCGACTGACTGAGGTTCGGAAGGAAATAGGTCCCTTCCGGTGAAAGCTAACTTAATGGATTAATTTGACTTTATGTTGTAATCTATGTACATAATATTCAAGACTTGCAATGACAAATAATTCAAAAAGCAAGATTATTTTTTATTGCTTATAATCTACATACCTAGACAAATGTTGAAGCAAGAAGAGGTATGAACTCATACGAGTTTACACTTACTCATCTTCTGATAACAACACTGCATTTATAGTGCTTGTAACTCCCACAAATTTTGGCCCATCAGATACAGCCTTAGGATTAAGCAAGAAAGCACCAGTCTTCAGGTAGGTTTGAGAAAATAAACTCTCAGAGATAAACGTCTTCTGACAATTGTCCTTTGCTCAAGGGCCTAGGGCCTTTACTCATCTGCATCTCTATAGACCAGAATTTCTAGGCACAGTCTTTCCCCTTAATCTTGTTAATACTTCCAAATTCCTTTTCATCAGGTAATTAATTCTCTCCATTTCATAGATGACATAATGAGAACTTGCACAATCATGCAATGTTATTTCAGATGGAAGCAAAAATGGGACGTCTCATATTCTGCCAGAGAAACATCCATTCCAAGCTATTCTATAAAATTAGTTGAATAGAGCAGGCAAGAATCAGGAAGTTTTGAAGCCCAGATCAATATAAAATAAACTGTGATATTTTTTACACCAGACTAAAAGAAGCTTTATTACTCTTGCAATGTTTCCATCTTAAACAATGCAACTCTTTGGCTCATGTCCAAACTAGGCAAGCCTCAAAAATCCCAGCTTTAGCCTTTGAGAACAGGTGAGAAAACATTCTCTTTACTAATTCATTTTCTACCACTGGAAAACAAAGCTATGGACAGCACTAATGAGTTCTAGCAAACTGTAAAACATGAACTCAAAAAAATCATAAACTTTTTGTTTAATTCCTACAATTTTGTGAGCAGAGCACAATTCATAACTTTTGAACTTACTAGCTAGCCCTGACAATTCTAGAAAAAAAATACAATCAAACAATTCTCACAAAATAACTAAGGCCCAAAAAAACCCCACCAAACCCAACAATGAAAAGACCACAAGACATACCTTTAGAATGGTTCATTTCATAACCCTGTTGTGTTTTAAAGGACTGAGGTTCAGAACATGGAATAACCTTAGCCTCCATTACAGGAATTGTCTTTCCTGCATGCTTGGACAGTGCACTTTCATCTCTCTCCCCACTCAACCCTTGTGTCTTTGGAGTGAGTATCACTGATTCTTCTCTACGCTGTAACACAAAGTTTTCTAAACGTGCATTTGCCAAGTTAATTTCTTCCGTGTGCCTGGCATCATTAACATGTAGCTCATTGGCTTGCAAAAATACTTTTGTTTGATTAGCAGCTGAGTTTTTGAATAAGGTATTAGATTCAACACTACACGAGCTTGCATGACTCACGGGAGACACACCAGCTGAATGGCCAGTACTTTCCACAATATCCATTTTCCTCGTAGGAGCAGCAGAAGGATTAAAGATGATCTGAGAGGTAGAGACATTGTGGCCAAAATCCTCTGCGAGCAGCACCCCATTCCCATTGCTGGGCAGAGCATCCACCTCTGAAACAGAATCCTCTGTCAGGGCGACAAAGTCAGAGGGGGTCTGGGCAGCCGTGAGGTCAGCTGAGAGCAGCGGGGATTGCAAGGAGCTTCCCAAGCACTCCGTTGTTTCAGCCGAACATGGAGGAGAGGACTTGGCAACAACAGGTTCACTTTCTACATACGATTTAATCTCCAGCAAGCACTTTGACTGCTGCATGGAAGAAACTGACTGACTCTCCGGAACTGGTTTGGAAAATTTGTAGTGTGATGAGAAAGATTTAGGAAGAAGTTTTCGCGTGGATTGTTTGACAGAGTACCGGCTCTGCTCCTCCGCAAAGCCAGAATCATCACCCTCATTCTTCCCAGAGCTTATGCAATTTATAAAGACATTCTTATTAGCTGAAGACTCCTTTCCCCTTTCAAAATCGTCTGTCAAAGACCTTGTTATTTTCTTGCTACGTGAGCTGCTAAAGCTAACTGAATGCCTTCCCCTGCTTTTAATGTGTTCCTCTAAGCTCAGTTTTTCAAAAGCACTAAGAGAGGTCTGGGCACCATTTGAGATGTTAATGTTCTGAGCAGCCGAGTCAGGCTTCTGCTCACTCCCTTTCTTGTTATGGAAGCTAATGGAAGGAGTACGGAAAATACTCCGACGCTTGCCTGTGCTCCCTGAGCTGGAGTTTGTACTGGATGGGGAGGAAGTGTGGACACCAATTGCACTAGCAGAAGAAGGTGAGGAAGGAAGGGAGTCGTGTCTCCGGCTAATACTTCTCCTGAATATTGGCAAACGAGATACTAGAGTTGATCGTCTGGATCCTGAGTCCCCCATCAGTGCACAAATTGTCCGTGGCTCTTTGCAGTCAATAAAGTAATCTAGGATGAGAAAAAAAAAATATACATATAAATTAGTCAGCCTCAAACCCCACTGTAAGAGGATCAGGCTTTAAGTCAGGCCAAATACATGAGATGCCAACATCAATTTTATGTACAGCTGCAAAGCTGTTACATATGCATTACTGAAGATTTTTAGCATTTCAAAGTGATGTTCAATAGAAAACTCAGCAGTTGAGCAATGATCTGGTTCAAAACATTCCAAATACAAGAGATACAGTATTATATACGATATGTTATAAAATGCAGATCACACTGGGCAACAGTATAAAATCTACGTGCAAAAAGGTACAAACACATCACACAAATGTCCTTGGTTTTGCAAGTGCTTAGGACAAGCCTTCTTATAAACTGCAAGTTCTCCTGGAAGAGACATGATTTTTCTTGATCTAAATACAACAAAATGTTATTTTGTGTTCCTAAATACTCAGATTTTTGCAAGAAAGAGGATTAAAATTTTCCAGTCTTCACTGAACTTTCAGTTGAATTTTTAATTCCTTTATGTGCTCCTGCTAATAAAGTATTACCTTACAGTAAAGAAAATGCTGGCATTACAGTCAAGCTAAAATACGTATCACCAAAAATTCTTCCTAAAGAACTACAAAGTTGTAGGAGTTTACAGTCAAAATATGGGATCATGTTTCTATGTTTGAACTTTAAAATTTCCTTTGAACACTTATCTGAGATCCTCTTGTAGTCTACTTGCTTATAATTACTGATATTTTCTTTTTTTTTAAAATTAGTGAAAAGTTTCATACACAGACACTTGGCAATTTTTATAAATATTTAAGTAATAAAAACATATTTTGATCCATATAGCAGAGGTACTAGAAGAAAATGCATCTTTATGACATATGTAACAGTTCTATTTTCTTTTCGTTCTTTTTGTAATTAACTGCTGCTGTGAGAGACAGGACCATGGAAGGAGCAATAAAAACACGTAATATATAATCACAAGAACAAGACAAGCTGTAGTTGTACACCCCAAGTGTAACTTCATCAGCTGAAGTGTTCAGCATGTAGGAATAAAAATCAGGTCATTTTTCTAAACAATGTATGTCAAGTGCAAAAACAAATTCATTCATTTAATGAGCAATTTAAAATGCATTATGCAGCTACAACATGTATCTATGAACAGTATACAAATTTATAAAGTCTATACACACACATATAAAAATAAAAATTGGAACAGAATATACAAGGAGTACTAAATCTACATATATGCTATGTTACTGTGAAAGAAAGGGTAATGAGTAAGTTCAGAGACTATTTCTGACCAGACATTGGACTATACTTGGTGTTGTTATTTTTTTTTTTAAAAAAAAGCTAGAACAGCTCCATTCTGAACATGCATTACCAGACAGCTACAGTGTTCACAAAGGCCAGGAATCAATAAGCAATTTTGTAGTTTAAGATGAAAGAAACAGCTTGGGAACAGACACTAATTCCTAGAAGTCATTAGTGATCTCTGGTGACAAGCTAAAACCCAACCAAGGCAATACAAAGGTCCTGCAATTGAAACCCAAATTTCAATTCTGTTTGACTGGTGCTATATGTGCACATATGGAGGTTATCAGAATAACTTCACAGCTACCCAACAAATTGATGCACGGCCGGTTGTTCCATTTTACTGACACATAAGCTTGTTTGCATTCACACCACCGTAAAAGCAAAAGCAGAGACAACAAATAGCAGCTTAGGTTATAGCAGCTTGTTTGTATGACCACAATTCAGTTTACTGAAAATGGGCTTTGGAAAACCACTGGCAACCTTCTCCACCCTCCCCATAAAGAACAGAGAGATCTGTAACCACTTTGAGACCTATTGTGTTGGGTTTTTTTTCTGTTTTTGAGAACATCTACTTGCTGACATGTCTGGATATACACACACACAGACACAACACAAGATTATGCAGAGCTGATGGGGGTTCTTCCTTGTATTTTAAGGAGGCAATATAGCTGCTGAAAAAGAGACTTTAGAACGCAGTTTTAAAACTGCAGTAGATGCGCAAAAATATTTATTAAATACATTAAATCAGTATAGGCATTTTATGCTCAGATAAAACATTTGCTCCGATCATTCTCACTCCTGCTCACACCTTAACTGTCAGTTCACTGGACAACAAATCATCCTGGTTTGTAATTATGAAATTATCTTGAGTTGAGATTGGAAGGAAACAGAAAACCGAGCAAAAAAGCAGATATTGGAACTTTTGCTGGAAATACAAAGGCTGTGTCCAAATAATACTAGAGATTATTTCTTATAACTGACCCGTGAACAAACAGAGCATTGGCTTTCCAGGTAGTAACAATTTTTAATAGAATGCATTGCCTCTAACTGCAGATAACAAGATGGCATTTATTAAGTCATTAATCCTTCCTGTCTCTTACAGGATGAGCACAAAATAAACTGTCAACATTTCTCTTATTGCCCAAGCAGCAGAAATCTCCACCCATGAAATATGAACTAGATACAGACTGTTCTTTCTAGGTCTACAATAGCAATGAAAGGACTTTTCTTAAAACACACATATCTATGTACACATACAAGTATATACGCATATATGAATGTATATATGAATGCTTGTATGTATTTAGTTTGAATACTTTGAATATTGGAAGGATTTTATTAATATTTTGAATATTATTTGTATATAGTGTTTATTTTTTATACATATACATATTCTGTGAATTATTTCAGGATCTGCTCTTCCTCAAGAGCTTGGCTACAGCTCATCTTCTGAGCTCCCGTGCTAAAACCAATGCAACTTAGAAACATGCGAAGTGTATACAAAATATTTTCCCTCTTATTGGCAATTTTAAAAGTTTATCAAATGGAAATAGCAGCCTTCCACATCAATCTGCACCAAGATGTTGCAAAATACAAAGTAATCTCAAAAATATCTAAAAGTCATGTACATAATTGCCAAAGAAAACAAAGAGGCCAAATTTTTTATACTCGGGGTTTATTTTTCCCCACATATTAGGTCTTTGGAAGAACAATCCAATATTAGGCCTTTATCTTGCCTACAGCAGTTGTATGAGTATAAATTACATAGATGTACAAGGCAAGAATTATACAAGGTCTGCATTTTATATATTAATGTCTCTTGTCAAAAGAAACAAATTGTTCAACTTTAAGTGAGAGAATGTAATGGCGGAAAAAAACCCACAAGTGTTAAAACAGGTAAAGTTGTCAAAATATTATGCTAAAATCTCCAGAGAAATCTACTCCACTAATCAAAATAAAATAAAAAAAAAAAAAACACTTACGCCAAGCAGTTACTGACACAAGTGTTTCAGAGTGCAGTGTGTTCAGTAAAGAGCAGCTCTCATTGCTGGTTTTGAACTCCAGTAGATGGAGCCATGGATCTACCTTTTCATTGATTGCAAGTATGAAAAAGCAACAGTCAGCGGCTTTTACATTTACCACTGCCTTTGGGGCAAAAATTATTGAGAATTCTAATGTTATCAAATTAGATGTACGCACCAAAAGCTAATATATGCTTATTCAACAGAGAACTGTAATGTATAAGTGAATAAAAACACTCCCTTTATAAATAGCCAACCTACTACTACTCCTTAACACTTATTAAACAAAGCTTTCCTAAAGATGTTCTCCTTAAAGATCCACCTCCTAGAAACAAGAAACAATATCTTCCACTCAAAGAACAAATCTGAATTAGCTAAGTTTAAATAGCAAGCTGAAAAGACACACAGCTGAAAGGCCCCAACCTTAAATGAAAGAGCAGAATGTCAATACTTGATCTGCTCCCTACCTCTCACCTCCACAGCAGTACAATTTTTCGGCTGCGCTCATAGGTTAAGGAAGATGATACATTTTTTTAACGCTTTGAATCGGGAATCATATAATAAAGCAAAATACTCAAGACCAACATGTGAATCTTAACCTGTGAAAATACCTCATTCCTCACATGAAGGCTACCATACGGCAGAAGGCAAGGACCACAAGACAGAATTAGTCTCTGTACACCAGCTGGCTCCAGACTTACACAGAAATTAAATTTACCCCAGGATACTACAAATGCCCACAAAAATCACATTAATAAATATTTCTAATTGCATCTAGTGATAAGATGTCCTAATGCAGCTGATACACTTGTAAGGAACAGTCCTTTAGCCCATGGGTACTGTTGTAGTCTATGGCTCCCACACAAATCATTACGCTTCCATTGTTCAGATTTCAGCACTATGTTGTCTCAGCGTTTAATCATTATCAACTTCAATATTGTTCTAATTTTATTCCAATATTGTCTCTCCAGTATATTTGTGACTTGTTTTTTTCTGCATAGCTCACAGAGGTCAATATGTATCAGCAATCCCATACAAAGTAAGATAAGAGCCTAAAAAAAAAAACATTAAAATATTGTTTTACATTAAAAACAAAAGCAAATGAAGAAACACCTGCATATAAATACTTAGGGGTTTGGTCGTTATCAAGGACTACATAACTGGATTAATAGTATCTTATTAGAAATACTAGTGAAGCCAAATGTCTGTACAATAGAAAGCACTAGCTAGGAAACATGGGATTGTTGATACTGAAGCAATTTGGTTTTGCAAATGAAATGAGCATTAACTCCCGATACATAACAGTTCCATTTGCTTTTGTGAATAACACTCTTCCCTTTCCTTTTCCTTGCAGTCTGGTACACAGCGCAAGAATGTACTTTGTGGAACAGCAACCACAGCCGTATTCTCAGTGTAAAATTTTTTAAGCTATGACCATGTTTGCACTTGCTTGGAGTTTATTTTTTTCTACAGTTTTTATAAACAAAAGAAGAATACCCAGTGTAGACAGCTAGACCTTTAAAAAAAATCATAAACACCTGTATGAGTCCTCACAGTTTTTTTCCTCAGTACTGAAACAAGACCAAGTGCTGAGTCCTGCACTTGGGACAAAACAACCCGATGCACCTTTACAGGCTTGGGGAAGAGTGGCTGGAGAGCTGCCTGGAGGAAAAGGACCTGGGGGTGTTGGTTGACAACCGGCTGAATATGAGCCAGCAGTGTGCCCAGGAGGGTCAATGGCATCTTGGTCTGTATCAGAAACAGCATGGCCAGCAGGACAAGGGAGGTGATTGTGCCCCTGTACTCAGCACTGATGAGGCCACACCTTGAGTACTGTGTTCAGTTCTGGGCCCCTCAGTACAAGAAGGACATTGAGGTGCTGGAGCATGTCCAGAGAAGGGCAACAAGGCTGGTGAAGGGGCTGGAGAACAAGTCCTACGAGGAGTGGCTGAGGGAACTGGGGTTGTTTAGCCTGGAGAAGAGGAGGTTGATGGGAGACCTCATCACTGTCTAGAACCACCTGAAAGGAGGTTGTGGTGAGGTGGGTGCTGCTCTCTTCTCACAAGTGACAGATGATAGGATGAGAGGAAATGGCCACAAGTTACACCAGGGGAGGTTTAGACTGGACGTCAGGAAAAATTTCTTCATTGAAACGGTGGTCAGGCAGTGGAACAGCTGCCCAGGGAGGTGGTGGAGTCGCCATCCCTGGAGATGTTTAAAAGGCGGGTAGATGAGTTTCTTAGGGACATGGTTTAGGAAGGGGACAGGTATGGTTGGACTTGATGATCTCAGAGGTCTTTTCCAACCTTATGATTCTATGAAAACTGATTGGGCAAAATAGCTTTTATACATCTAGAAAAAAAGAACACAGAATACAAGGACTGAGGTATCCCAAGGCAAGACACAGACTTCTCTCAGTGTGCAGTGTCCCACAGCCCAGGCCTATCTTTATTTTCAAATACTTCTGTGCTTTCAGAAAACAATAGAGGACATAGGCAGATAAATTAGCAATAAATAAATTTGAAGACACACAGCAAAACCACATCTCCCATTTTGACTGGTCTTGTACCAGTTGAAGACAGCTATTTTTTAAGTCTCTAATGGCTATTCCCAGTGCTGGGATGAAAGTGGAAGTGTTACAAACATTCAAAGAAGAAAACTGAAGATAAGTTCTCTCTATATTCTTGTTTGACTTTAAATTAGCCAAAAGGCAAATGTTAACATGAGACGTCACATATAACTCTTTCATTCATTATCAATGGATATGTAAATTTATCCCAATTGTACCAGGTGAATTGCAGGTTTAGTAAAAGAGAATCAGGGAAAATGATCCCTAGAAACCTAGGGGACACAGTTATCTCCTACCTGCATTTAAAACATTCCCTACTTCCAATAACTCTGTATCACACCAAAGGTTATCTCAAAGAACTTCATTATAATATAACAAAATGTCGAGACAAAGGTGAAGCACTCTTACTAGTAGTCTGAACATACATCCAGCAGCCAGTCACTCCAGTAGGAACTAGGATCATCTACTGGCAAAAAAAAGCTGACTGTGTGAAGAAGAAAAACAACTAACTTTCACCTATTCAACAATCAGACGCAAACAGGTCAGAAACAAGGCAAGGACTATACCACACTGAAGCAGCAGTCACATTCAGGTGTCTAGGTTTTGGTGGGTTGGATTTTTTTATTATTTTAACACAGAAGAAACAGCTTTCTCTCACCTGTATCATTTATGTGGATTCTGGAGAAGTGTACAATCCATTCCCTACAACAAGGGCTATTCAAAATACTTACAGTTTAATTAGAAACAATTACAAGTATAAATAATAACCTGGACATGCAAGTATCAAAGAGTATATGCTTGCCTTGTGATTCAAATGTCATGACTAGGTAGGATTCAAAAGGATCAAATAGCATCTTTCTTCCCTCACATCTTTTACTCCTCTCATCCCTACTTATGATGTACATGGTAGCGTTTCTATGATGCTTAGAGACAGGAGAAAACCTTGCACTATTTAGGTTTTAAGGAAAATACCTAGGTTTGAACTTCTTGCTAAATAATAGCATTTAGTCATAAACACAGGATGTGTTAATTTATAGACAACAATTTAACTTTCAGCTGTATTTTATTTTAATCAAAAAGGAAAAGCAGTCTAGAAAGCATCAAGAATCACCCTTTTTCTTCATGAAGGAAAAATAGGTGTAATGTGCACAGTGTAGTACTGACTCATTTGCACATTGGCAAAGAGCAGATCTAGCATTTGCCTCAGCCCAGCACATTAAAAGAGGGTGAGATTCCTTGCCAGCCGTTTGCTCTGGAATTCAAGTGGAACAGATCACTGCTGCATAATCCAGCTGGTACTCTCATGGGGAAAATACCAGGAATAAGACTGCCCTAGCTCTGTACCCACGCTGCACTGTTCACTGCACAAAATTTTTCAGTAGCATGAAGCAAAGCACCAATATTGTCTACAACTCCCACAGGCATTCAAAGCATCTCTATCAGCTTCCCCACAGAGGAAAGAAAAAAAACCAAACACACAGCTTCTATAAAATATTCTGCTGGCTCACAAGATGTCATAAGTGTCTCAAAAGTGTGATCTGGCTGATTTGTGCAGTCAGTAGTGAATAAAAGTTCTGCTTTAATGTTCCTTCTAAAATCTGTCTTTTGATCTATTACAAATGCGTACCTCCTGCTCACTTCAGGCAACCATCTCATAACCGCCTCAGCACTACATGGTCCGAGCAAAACTGAGTCTTTGTTCTGTGCTCTCATGTGTCTATTCCTCTTATCTTCCAGAACCACAACTTCAGTGTCACCCGCAATTTATTTTTTTATGCTAAAGCTTCCTGCACATTTTCCAGTCTGGCTGCTTTTCAATCTCAAGTGCTGCCTGCTTCTGCTGTGTATATGGCAACCACAGTGACAACACGGGCTGGGGTCATTTATTACCTTCTATCACCAGCTGAACGTGTGACCTCAACTGCATTAAAATGGACCAAATTCTCATCTATTGTAAATTCATGGGGCTCCACTGAAGTGAATCACACTGATTCAAACCATTTGGGCTTTCATCCTCACAAGCCTCAGTCACCCCATCTGTAATCCTTTTTTAACTCTTGCCAAAGCAACTCTTGGTCGTATATGATCTAATTACACCTAGTTCTCAGACTCCCATTTTAAGTGGATGGAAGTAGGATTTTGTTTGCATCTTTTTTTATGCTAACCAAGTACAGAATCTTTAGTGGATTATAATGAAAATTGATAAAACCCAAAATAATTTATCACGCTTCTAAAGATCCATATACCTGTGCTCCATTCCTACTCCTCCCTAACAGTCTGCTTACAGCCACTGTTGAAAACATAGTACTGAGATACAGAGCATCACAGTCTATCCTCACAGTGAAAAGGACTGGACCATAAGAACTCTTCCAGGCAATCTAGGTAAGTGAAAGGATTTTAAAAATAAAATAAAATAAATCAGTGTGGTTAGTTGTATTCATGAAAGCAAACTGTGAAAGCTTTGCCTAACGTTAAGCAGACTGATCTACCGATCACTCTTTCCTTAATAATAAAGTAACTGTAGTATATCACTGTAGCAGCAGCTTTTGACTATGCTACCATGAGATAATACATCGTTAACAGCAACAGGCACAAGAATGTTCTTTTCCAAAATTCCCTAAGCTCAACAGAAAATAATGACAACTCCCAACCCATACTTTGAAAGAAGTCTGGTGTTGCAGAATGAACCGATACTCCTCAAACTGACTGTTCCAGGCAAAGTACTAACAGCTTCTTATACTCTAATGAAAAGGCAACCACATGATTCCTGCTCCCTGCAGGTTTTACCACACATAAGATGCAAGCCTTTTGGGGCTGCATATAAAATACATTCATAATTACCACCCCAAACACTGTGTAATTTTATTATTTTAATTGCAAACTAATTGCTGTAGTTTCTTTGTATATTAATATACTCCTCTGGACACCACTTATAAGAAGAAAGCATTTTTAGGAATCAATCATGGTACATTCAGAAATAAATTATAATACTTATCATGTTCTACTCAAGACTTCCAAGAATCTTGACAAACACTCAAGTAATTCCCCTTTTGCTACACCAAATACATAATTATTTCCAGATTAGATTTATCAGACAGTTCCATAGGAGTCCCAGAAAACTAAACAACTAAGTTCATTGCTTTCCCCTGGACTTGGAATGAAACTCTCTGGAAATTCACAGTTTGTAGTCACAAAACACCACAGACTTCCATTAACGCTAGGATTCAAACCAAAGTTTAACACAGAAAAGTTTGCAGAAAGATGTTACATCACTGTCACAGTTCAGCCCCAGCCTGGCCAATTTTGGCAGCTAAAACTGAGCAGTTGGGGTCCTAGTTCACTTCCCCACCCCCAGGGGAAGGGGAAAGGGAAGAGAGGAAAATGACTTGTGGGTTGGAAACTAAAACTTAAACAGCTGTAATGAAATAATAATAATAACAATAATGATTATGAAGAAGAAAATACTATTAATAAGAAAACACTAAAATATATACAAACATATCAAATTGTGACCCTACCTCTCAATGACTACGTCACCACAAACGCTGCAGAGCAAGCACGGGGAAGAAGATGAGCAGCAAGAGGGAGCTGGGCTCAGGAACTGGGTTCAGGAATGCACGGATCCAGGATCGGGGCAAAAAGACAGATGAGGTCTTCATGGGATGTCGAATATTGAAGAAAAGAGCATGACACATGTCATCTCTCAGTTTCATATAGAATATGATGTATATGGGATGGAATAATCTGTTGGTCAGTTTGGGGACACCTGTCCTGTCCAATCCTCCCTGCAGGGATGACCTTTTTTCATCTTTGAATTATGGCATTCTATCAGCTTAAGAATAGCCTTGGTTACTATAGGAATAAGTATAGGCAACGGCCTTTCTGCACACCAATGCCGTGTTGCTACTTCGAGAGAAACACTGTCTGAAAAACACACAGTTAACTTCCAGAAGATGAAGTTACTCAGATTAGATTTTAACTGAAGTTAGAAGACTCATTCTACTTTAGGTCAAACCAGAACAACCACAGTTTCTATTTACCCAAAGTATTAAATAAATATCCAAGTGTTAAGTGGAAGAGTAAGGCTCTTTGAAGCCATCAGCTGTGTTCCCTCTAACAAACAATGACCCACAAGAATCTGTCTCTGCCAACACATGGATCATAATCAAGCATCGTAGTTCTGTCCTGTGAAAGCAGGTTGAGCCAACTACACGGACAGTTGCGGATCTGCTGCTCATGTTTTGCCTCCAAAAATTGTCAGCATATAAACAAGTTAAGCAAATAAAAAGACACAGAAGATGGGTGAGCAGGGATGCCAAGAATGGTGACAGAAATAATCTCTCATGTCAATTCCGAGTGACCTATCTCAAGACAGAGAACAGGTAAGAAAGTATCGTAACAGGAGAGATGCCTATTGAAATTAGAACTGCTTAGAAACTCATGGAAGAAATTCAACACTCAAACTAGAGAGAAGACAAATAGCTAGAACTGACAGTTAAAAACAATGTAGCTGCAAAATGTATAACAAAAAAGTTACTAAAAAAGACAGATGGAATAAATAAGTTTGGTGATAAAACCATGGCCAAATGAGGAAGAGTCCTAAACCCAACCTGATTTATTTTTCAACTCCATAGAAAGATATCACACAGGAGAGTTTACTGACACTTATCATTTTATGACGTTACCTCTGAGTCCATAAAACTGAACTGGAACTTATAGAAAGAACCTTCTGAACAAGCTGCTATGAGGTACAGTTTTTCCTGTGCTAACTCATAGATGCTAAGTCATTCAATTCTGCCAAGCACTTAAGCACATGCTTGACTTTAAGAATGAGAATAATCTCATCCTTATTCTTTAAAACACTTAAAAGGACATACTTAACTTTCAAAACATGAGTGGTCCCATTGACTTCAATAGGACATAAGCACAATGCTGAGTGCTTTGTTGGATGAGCGCACAAGCATGTAATTTAGGTCCCTTTCACTGGATGAGTTGGACATCCTGTGTCTTTCCTTTTCATAATAGAAATCAGAATAGCAAAACAAACAAAGGGTAAAATTAACTATATAGCAACTACAAACCAAATTGCCCTATTCCTACAACTAGGGTTGTTGTAAAAGCTGAAATTAATTCTGGGTATATTTTACACAGTAAGAACAAATGAATAGATTATTTTTCTAAATTTATGTACAAGCCTAATTGCTATGCAGCCAAAATTAAGACAATCTAAGAAATGTAAAATCAAGATACCATATGGTTCGCAGTTCCAAAAATCAGAGGCATAAGAGTAGATTTCACACACACGTGTGTGATCACAAAACTCTGAGTAAAAAAATAGCTAAATATTGAAGGTCTCCATGCTTCCCTGAGTTTTTTAAACACAGTTTTGAATGCATAAAAGAGGTGTCAAATAAAAAAAATGGGTATTTCCCATTTACCTCAATCACTCTTAATAAGTAAACATTTTGCACACTAATTATTGAAAGATTAATAATTTCAGGTTAAAAACTGATTCAGAAGCACATGTTACTCCATTTCTGCATAAATATTGAAGAAATAGCAACATTTGTATATTATGGACCTCAAACTCCCTACAGATCTGAGGTTTTACTGACTTAGTTACACTCTTTTGAGATAAGTGAGATAAGTAGTTTTGCATACTGTTTGTTTTACACAAGTGAATTTTGGCTGCTTTTGTAGCACTGGTGAGTCTGAAGGAAATTGTGGTGGAGATATTAGTAAATAGGAGGGAATATTCAGAAAATTAAGCTGTATTATCTCATTTACTATGTAAGTGCCCACAACCGAGTAACTACAATCCCACAGCTAAAAGCTTTGGACAGCTTTTAAGTTTTAGCTCATGATAGTGTCTGTTCATCATTTACTCCATTACAATCCAGCTCTACAATATTAAATAGCAACAGAGCTTCCATAGTTCCAAAGTGGCCTACAAATAACTGAAGTGTTTTGTGAATACAAACCACACAGTTGTTTCAAAAGCAGGTACTCAAGACCTATCCTTTCTCCATGGCCCTCAAGTGATCAGGTAACAAAACTTACACTCCCAGCAGTAAATATGATTCCTATTGCAGCTTCAATTACAAAGCTGATCTTTCCCATTATGAGCGAATACTTTTACTTATTCAATAATTTTAGCTTATTCTGCTTAGATGTATCTGCTTCAAAGTGGAAAATATCAGTGAGAAAACTTTGTTGCACCTGAAAGAAAAGACGACTCATTAATTACAGTCAAATGCTCAGTGTCTAAGCGGATACCAGTAATGAGTCACGTCCCTCAAGGATCCATACTGGGATCAATGCTATTTAATACCTTCATCAACAACACACACAGTGGGACTAAGTGCGTCCTCAGCAACTTTGTGGATGACACCAAGCAGTGGTGCAACTGATACACTAGATGGAAGGGATGCCATCCAGAGGGACCCTGACAGGCTTGAACAGCTGGAACCATGTGAACTTCACAAAGTTCAACAAGGCCAAGTGCAAGGTCCTGTAGCTGGATCAGAGCAATTCCCAATATCAATACAGGCTGGGGGACGAATGGATTAAGGCCAGCACCTTGGAGAAGGACTTGGGGATAGTAGTGGATGGAACACTGTACAGTGAAGGGCCACAAAAACAATCATCAAGCTGGAGCACATGTTGTATGAGGAAAGGCTGAGAGAGTTGGAGTTGTTCAGCCTGGAGAAGGCTCCATGAAGACCTTCAAGGAGACCTTTAATTACTTAACAGTGGCTAATAAGTAAGAGAGACAGACTTTTCATCAGGCTCTGTAATGACAGGAAGAGGGTTAACAGTCTTAAAATGAAAGAGGGTAAGTTTAGATCAGAAATACAGAAGAAATTTTTTATGAGGGTGGTGAGACACTGGAACAGGTTGCCCAGGAAAGCCGCAGAAGCCCTGTGATTGGAAGTGTTTAAACTCTGGTTGGACTGGGCTTTCAGTAACCTGATCTAGCAGAAGACTTTCCTGCCCATGGCAGGGGGATTGGACTAGTTGATCTTTAAAAGGTCCCTTCCAACCCAAATAATTCTGTGATTCTGCCCAATTTCCAGAGCCATGGAAGGGCTTCTAAAACCTGTCAGCTACACATAGCCTGCCAGAATAGTTCCACAAAGAAAGAGACCCTGTATGCTAGTCTCAAATAAATACCAGGTGACCCACAAAAGTGCCTCAAAACTGATTTTGAGACATGTAGCTCTGGAGAAGTCCCTTAATGAGCAATGTAAAAACAAAAATAAGCCAGCAACACAATTCAGACTCTGCACGCTAGGAAGGAAAACATCTTCTGTTTAGAACAACTGCTTAGCATGACTGCTGAGGCAAGCCTCCCTACACTGTAGCACAACATCAAAATGTATTCCCAAAATACAGCACATTTACATCTGAATACAAGAACATCTACTGATCTCCATATATTCTAATTTTCATGTACTTATCTTTGTTTGTTACATAATGAAGCTTTCAAGCTGGCACAAACTAGTAAGTTAAAAGTCAGAAAGGGGACACTTAAGCTATTGCCATTATCAGCTTTGTGAATAAGAACATCTGCCAAGTTAAATGAGCATACCTGGTCAACAGCGAATCTCTGCATATTTGCAGCTCTCCTTGTCTTTTCAAGAATTTATGTTCTCGAAATGTAAAATATATTACTATTCTTCTCCAGAATAAAAGGACAAAATCATCTAACCAAAATGCTCTACTACTCATTAAACACATAAACAGGTAAAAAACCAACAGCAGTGGTCAGATTAAGCAACATTATTTTGAAATTCTGAAGCAGCTTTCTGAATCCTGGTGCAGTTAGTATACCTGTTTGTTCTTGTGGGGCTATGCACAGATGGCATAACCAAGATATGGATAGCACGAATCAGGAGCAAGCATACACTGTTGAAAAGTCTCACCAGGATGGTGAGTATATTAGTATTTAGCCTAGTGGCTCTCATTAGTCATGTCAACTGCATGTGTTAGTAAGCAGTTGCTTCACATTTTTAAATCACACATTTAAGCAAGTATTCTGCTTGCAGACTCTCTTTCCACTCTGTAAAAACAATGCTAACAAAACAACATAGAGAGAAGGAGTTACAGTCCATACAAGGGGAAATATTTGGAGCTAATGGAGAGTTCTGTTGCTGGACAGCAAACTGCCAGCTTCAGAGCAAGCAAATGAACCTCTCTGCTTTAACAGAGCAGGAAGTATTTTGAATTAAATTTCTAGAACTTAAGTGTCGCCAAGAAATTGAACTACTGGCAGCACTGTGCCATCTGCCAGCTCGAATAAGATAGTCAAAAACATTTGACACACAGGGGTCTTAACTAGTCAGTCTCACTGAGATCTTTTGAAAAATCATAATTTTGTTCAGAGGGACAGAGTACTTTTAAATCTGACTAATGCTAACGTATGTTGTACCAAAAAAGCTGCACAAACTTCATGAGTTAATTTCATGAAATGTTACATTAAATGCCTTTACGCTCAATGATGACATACGATGGCAACAACAAATCTCTCATCATCTTCTACCAAGAGCATATGTCATAAAGGCAAATTTCACACACATCACATGCAGGAGATGATTAAGAAACAAGGTAATAATCCTCCAGTGTCTGACAGAGACCAGACAGTGCAACCTAGCAAAGGAAAATACTGAATGGAAATGAAGTAATTTCTTAAAAAGAAAAATGCTGCTAAAAGAAGCTTCAAGATAGTTTTTCTTCCTCAATTCATGACAAAAATGTCTAGCATTCTTTAAAAAAAAGGCATCTTAGCATTTCATAAGTTATTTATTATTTGGATTAGACCAGTGACTACAGGTCCTCTTTAGGGCACCCTGTGGTACACGATACACCTATATTTAAGAAAATAGCGTCCATACTTCAATGGGCTTACAACTCAAATACAAAACAGCTATCTGAACTTAACAAATGATGGTGCAAGCTGAAATCAAAATAATGGTATGCAAATTATGGTTATTTTGTCACAGTATGAAGATTTCTATTGTGGTTCTAAGTTAGTCTTACAAACAAGAATTACACATCACAGACAACTGACAGAAAGCAGGAAAAATCAGTCTTCCTGCTTCTGTGCCTTGACTCTAGAGAAAATACAGGTATTTGGTAATTTTTTTAGTCAGCCACAACCTCTTCTTTCAATTACATTAGGTTTTCTTCACATCACTTATAATTCAAATCCTGTTTTATTAGGTCTTCCATGGTCAACCAAAAGGTTTAACAAATTCAAGAGATGTCTTTGGCCTTTATTTTCCTATCTGCATTCACTGAGTACCTCAAGATCATTAAATTTCCTTTTTCTTCCCCTCACTGATTTTTGTCATTCCCTACCTAATCTTCTGGGCATACAACAACCCCTGAGGGATTCCAAAAGCGTCCCTTCAGACATATTAAAGCCTTTAATTGTCTATATTGCATCTTAGTTAATACTCAATTATCAAATCAATAAAAAAAAGACGCTTTGTAGTTGTTTTACATTTATGAAAAGTAAACATGACACATTGAAAGATTATGTATCTTATCTTTGTCGCTCTCTGGAAAGTGGATGAAGTCCTTTAACTTCCATCATGCACTGAAAGTTACACTATTGGTGTGTTACTTTTCCCATAACATCAATAAAATTAACACCTCTGCTTTAGTCCCGGATTCTGGTAGCGTACTGTAGAGATTGTACTCTGTGTTACCTCTTAAGCTCATTACTGCTGTAATAATTAGGTCCAGGGTTACACCATTTTTTGGCTGTGGGCCAAAGGTTGTTCTGTAAAGTATTATCATGTGTTTTGTTTCAAGAGTATTCTTCTGATCCAATCAAAAAACTATTTTCAAAAGACAATGGTAGCTGAAAATAGTTGAAGCTCCAGAAAAGTCAACTAACAGCAGCTCTGATACTCAAGAGTTACTTTCCCTTTTTTGCATACACACCATAAACACAAAACACACAACTTTATCCTGCTACAATATTATATATATTATCTCTCAGATCACTATGGTCAGATCTCAATTTCTCTCTTAAATTGTTTGTTTTAGAGCAACAGGGCAGGACATGGATTTTCTCATGTCAAGACTTTAGCAGACTGCTTTCATGCTCTGCCTTGTCCTTGACTTAGAACTCTAAGTCCTTTGCAACAAAAGTCAAGTAAAATGGACAAACACATCATTTTTACAACAACTGAAATACAATCATGGGCAATACTGTACTGCCTACTTCTTCAAATTAAACTTTTTTTATATTACTTTATGTATTGCACCAGGGTGCACCAAAAGGCACAGCACGGTGGCTGGGTTGCACCAGAAGGCACTTGGAGGACCCTGGGGTACCAGGAAAGGGGCAGGACCACCACACACAGGGGCCCTGGGGCAGAAGGAAAGCTCAGGCAATCCTTCTCTCTCAAGCTGGGTATAGCCCTGGGGTCCCTGGAGGTGGTTTGTTTAACCTGTTCAGCCCTGTATTTGCCGCTCAGCAACATTTCGTTTGTACACTGCCTTGGCAGAAAAGCCAAAAGCTGCCCGAGAGTGGTAAGTCATGGGAACCAGGCAGGTAGGATGGTGCCAGATGGCTGGCAGCCAGGATCTGCCAAGGCCTTGGGCCAATAACGTGTAGAATGAGGACTGACAGCCCATGTGGATAAGAAAGCCTGGGTAGGCACCAAAGGTCCTCTAACTCTTCCCTACTGGGAAGAAGTAGGTCTTGGCCACAGAGGAAAAAATGATGACAGGCTGACCCACAAGGGGAACAAGACAGCCTGCCTGAGGTGGTCTTCAAACAACATGCTGCCTGAGGCAGCCAAGCCAGGCTTGAGTCTCTCCAGGAGAGGCCAAACTCAGCCAGAGAGGTCTCAGCCTCCTGAGGCTCCCACCCCTTTCATCATGCACCCTGCTCTGTCGTTTCCAGGAGATGGGCCAGGCACCCTCTGTTTCTCTAGGGACATGCTGCCAGGGGGATTGCTCCTGCAAGAACTACAAGTTGATCTGCTAGCTGAAGGAAAACCCTGACTCGATGAGGAGCTACCTGTGGCACCTGCACCACTGCTACCTGCAGGAGGGCATTCTCCAGACAAAAGAGAATAAAATGTAGGAAGATTTGGAAGAGGAGAACACACATTTCTCTGCTTTACTATATTTCAACAGCTCCAGCAAGGCATTGGGAGAAGGTGGCAGGACATTGCAGGGGATGCAGCAAGCAATGCTCTTCCTGTAACTGGGACATTTCCAACAATAATTATTTTATATGAAACCAGCTCCAAGCTAAATGGTACATCAAATGCATGTTCAAAGATACAGAGGCAAGTTACCTTGCACAGGACTGTTGGACAGATTTTGTGAATGAAACACTGTAGCTTTGCATTAGAAATACATATATACGCAACACATTTTGACTTTAAGCAATAATTTTACCTTATCAACACCATTCTGCAACTTGTTTCCTGAGTTATTACTGTTAATGTACACATTCATTCTGTATTAATATTTTTAGTTCTATTTCAAGTTCAGTTATTTGAATCCTTCAATGTCTTCAGCAATTCAGAGCAAGCAATGGATCAGGATGAAGTCTAGAATATTTTTAACATCTATTTTCTTATCATAATCCTAATTGCAGAGCTGAGAATTCTGAGATACATCTATTCTAGTTGGTTTCAGAGAGAACACCATTACTAAAGACAGTTATTTCAAACAAAAAATGGACTGTTTTTCCACATACGCAAGCCATGACCCAAAAGCACTCCAGTGTCATTTTATATCCAATGGTCAAAAGAATGAAATGTTGAAAAATCACTCCTGAATACAACTGATACAGCTGCAACAGAAACGGGTGTGATCTTTCAAGGCCAACTAAAGGTTTCAGAGGATAAAAATATTTTGAGTTTTGTGAGGCCTTACGTGCTAGTAAGGAGAGTAAAGTACTGAAGTATGCGAAAGTGAGTTACTCCAGCTGAAAACACAGGATACCAATTATTAAATAAACATGGTTTTAAGAGAAGCAGTTTCATACTTTTGAACTGGTTGCATTCAAATTTGAAACCTAGGAAATCCACCTTTTCATACAAAGAAAGTGATTTAGTCTTAGAAGAAAACCAGATGTGTTTCAGAGCCATAGCTACCTGACTGTCCTGCAAAAAAAAAAGAAAAACTCAAATCAAAAATTCCTTAAGCAGACAAGAAATTAGTAATAGAGAAAATCACTCTCACAACAACTTCAGCTTCACTTAAACTGACTCTGATGGTCAGGATTTCACATTTGCATCTAACAAAGTCAACTTAGATTAGCAGCACATTATATATCCGTTTGACTTTTAACTCCTCTTTGGACCTCAGAGAGGTTGGACAAGACTTTCAAGAAGTAAAAAATGATCATTCTATGAATGCAGGTGAAAGCAGAAGAACAGAGGTATGGAAGAATAAACCCCTTAAATTTGGTTAATCTCATAACTCAACAACTCTGATCAGTAATCGACATAAGCAGAATTAAAGACAACAACCCTAAACAAGTCATGGATTTTCAATATACTGTAAAGAAATTGTAGAAAGAGACAACAGCACTCTGTAGGGAATAGATCAAGTTTCACGATTGACAAAACTGCTAGAAGAGCCTTTTAAGTTAAAACATATTGAATAAAAGGGAACTCTTTTGCTTTTTCTTCCAATTTTGGTACTAATTTCAAGAACTTAAGGATCAAAGTCTCATAAGACTATATATATCTCTAGCCAAAGGCTAGGTAAGGAAGTCTAAGATCATCAGTTTTCCTCTGTTGGAAATATTTACACACATTTCTACACATTATACACATATTAGACATTTTTCCATAGAACAGTAAGGCTGAAATGGAAAATAGAACTTAATCAATACATTCCTCTGGAGGTTATAAAGACTAACATACTGTTCACAACAAACAACACAAGACTCCATTTAGAGAACATGACTAGACAGGAACAATTTTAACTGACATGCTTTAAAATACATCCTATTACAGCCAGTCAATCTCTTAACACAGCAAGCCTAATTCTAGTGGACTTGTAATTCAGATTAGATTCTTCAAAATTCTCCAAGGCTGAGCTGATCTATCAAAACTTGCCATGGAAATGTGGCCTTTTCCCTTGTCTCCATTATCTTACATCCTGTGCTGACGTAACTTTATATCCACCTTCCACCTCCTTGGTATTCAACTGTATTAAAAAAGCAAACATCAGCAGAGAAAACTGAAATTAACATTTAGTACCTGGAATTCCCTTTATTGATGAAATATACAGTATTTAAAAGGCTAAATAGACTTAGGAGACAGTATCTTTCAGCACCGCCTCCAAGGTGGTACTATGTCATATAATAGATGCTATGCCCCCGGGCAAATCCCCATCAACAGCTGTGGCTGCCTTTGCAGAAACATCAGTCTTCAAGACACCTGTGGTGTCCCCCTGCATCTCTATGGTGTCTTGTGTGATGATGGTGAAGACACCTAGTCATTCAGGCATTAAAATGGATAATCCTTTCAGGGTTATTGAAAAGATTTAATACATTATCTACCAAAACCTCCAAAATCTGTAAGTGTCAAACTCTTCTGTAACACAAATAGGCACAACAAAGAGTGGAGATAAATAGCAACAAAACAAGGAATCTTCTTTACCAATGGAACACAAATTAATAATGCATTATTTTAATATTATCCAAAATCCTCAAGTGGGAAAGTTCTGTTGCTAACTGTTAGACCGAACATCTGCTGTTTGCTGGGAACATATGGTGCAATTGTAACAGGAACTGCTGACTAAGGAAATACAGCACTTCATTTGGACAATAAAGCATAACTTGAGAAGCACTTGTATTGACCACATACAACTTGGTTTATCACTGAGTGTCAGGATTTGGACGCTCATTTGCATGACCATGTTTCAAATTCTTCACACTATAGATGTATTCTTTCTTTCCTTTCTGAATATGCAGCTAGGACCCAAAGTCACTCAACAGACTAAACAATGCATAAATATTTACAGAATTGTCTTAGTTTTATAAAAAAAAAATCAGAGAAGTGTCTGGGTGACAAACACTTATGATCTGTCCTGAAAGTCCGTATCAAACTATATAACCAAAATAAGCCCATCGAAAACCTCCTAATTTATGTGTGTAAGCCAGTTTGAAACGTATCAATGAATGTAAATAATTTCATATTCACTTGAACCTTGGAGAAAGCAGAGAACTACACAGACTTTAAACTTTGCTCAGAAAGACAGCTATTAGACTACATGGAACAAAATACATAGGAATTTTAAATGGAAAATACAAGGACAGTAAGGTTTATGAGCAAAATAAAACATAACTAAAATAAAACCAAAATAGAGGTGGAGCCAAACTATCAAAACATTCCTAAAGAAATGCTAGAGATATAGTTGGACAGGCAATTTGGATTGTACTGATAACATAACTAAGTCATTTAATGTAACAAAAAATTCTACATAGTGTATTACAGCCCAACATAAAACTCAGACCACAAAACCAAAGTATTGCTTGGAATTTCCACACCAAAGATACTAGTAAAAAAAAATCCAGAAACTTAACACCAACCTTTCTGTAGCTGATTTTAAGCTACTACATGTATCTGTACTTGCAGTACACGTAACTCCATTGCTTTAATCCAGACCAACTGAAATCACATGGCAATAGCAAGCCATCAAGCACTAATCCTGCCTCTGATCAGCCAATTTATACATCTCACCTGCAATCACTAAAGGCACTGGGGAAGAATAAACTGTTGTTTGAAAGAAGAGATGAATCTATGTTTTTATTCCTCTTTATTCCCCTAACTCCTGCTGAGTTTTTTTCTCTTCAGGATAGTTTGTTGTGCAAAATATTCAAGATGAGGACACCAGCACAAGGCCTATACCTGACACCTGTCCATTGTGCCAGCAGTACCCTTTTGCACCATGCCAGGGACCCACTCAAAAATAACTCCCCAATTTCAGCTTGTAACATCTAAAAGACCCTCCCAAAAGCTGCACAATTGAACACCCAAACTGACAGCTATAATCCTTAAACTCTGGACAGAAGTGACAGAAGAACTGACAAATCCAAGTTTCCCTCTGCAGTTTCTGAAGCTGAGACTAATATAAGGCAGCACAGTGAGCATTTGGAAATGCAGTAAATACAGAAGGTGCTGCAGCAAAGCAAAAGCAATCCCTTGAGACACTGAAATTTCAGGGCAATGTGGACTGTGTCCAGGTGGTATCAGTATAACATAACAATAGCAGCTCATACTGATTCCGTGGAGATTTTGAAAATACCAAATCTCAATGCTGTGAACAAGAGTGCTGAAAGTAAGGCAGACCAAAGGAAAGACTTGGACAAGACATCATACAAAATCTATCTTTTTACACAAATAAGGCTGTTTAATAGTTTCAAGAGTTGCTGTTGACAGATACAAGTAAAAGGCAACGTTGACAGAGAGCGTAAGGTTTGTAAAGTTGGCCAGGAATACTAAATTAAGTCATTCTCCATTCAGGAATGGGCCGTACAGGAACACAGTACCTATTCTTACATCTTTCTGGCTGTGATCCAGCATGAAAGCACAACAAGTATTGTCCCACTACATTACCACAATGGCTTGTCTGCTGATTAAGTGACAGAAGTGGGTTTCTGCAACATCTTTCTTCGGTGCTGGTTTTACCGTTATGCTTTAAATAGCACCGATCACACTACCACAACCATCAACACATGACAAACATAGAAACAGTAAGAAAACGGCACAGCAGTTGTCAGTAAGTGGTTATAGGGCATAACATAGCTTTTACTTTTATGTCTCTATCTGAACTGTAATTTTGGTGATATCGCTATCAAAGCAGTAGAAATGACTGACTGCTATCAAACTGAACTGTGCAGGCACACACAATTCCCTAGCACCTAGAAATCAATACTGTTATTTAGGTTAGTGACAACCAGGTGCATACAATTCTCCTAGGCTAGACTCCAGGGGTAAACACGTGTTTTTCTTCTGGCCTTTATAACAGCATAAAAATGGTTGCAAGTCAAAGGTAACTCACTGATACTTCAGAGGTGGTTCTTCAGAAGGTTTCTCTATGATGTGCTCTGAAGAAGCAGCTGTCTATGAGAATGCAAGCCTATGGCTTCAGGCCTTAGATCTTTATTAAGCATGTTCCAGTCATTTTTCCCCCAAAATGAATGTTAGCAGGAGAGGATGTGTGGTAGCATCAAAACCAGTTACTGGCGTTTGTCTTAATTTATAACATAAAAGAAAAGTGACTTTGCATTATTAGACATTGCAGCCATGTTTACAAATCCACCTGCAAAAAAACAACTTACTCCTTCAATTTCTAAGGAAGCGAGAGAAATTGTGTGTCAATATTTAACTGCTTACTTTCAGGAAAAAAAAATGTAATTTTGCTCATTTTTTACAAATGAAGTAATGCTATTTAAAACCCTACAACCAATAGATACCAAACAAATCTAGATAGACAGACAGATAGATATAGGTGAAGACTTCTTTATTTTTCCTAAAATTACATCACTTGAAAAATAAAACTGAAGTAAATTTTATGCATGGCTATTTACTTCCCACGTGTTCCCGTAATTCCATGAATGAATGCTTGAAGCACAGTACATGTCTCAATCGTACTGAAGTGATCAATATGACTGGCTGAACAGCCATCAGAAAAGCTGTTATTTTTAAGCAGAGTAGCTCCTTGAAGCCACAAACACTACTATGACTGTTACCTTAGATGCCCTGTTTACTACACAAAGTGATTCTAAAAAGGTATTTTGTCATCCCACATTGAAAGTATGATTCAAAATACACAGGCAAACACAGACGATGTTGGGTTATAGCAGCGTTTTTCTTTTTCCTACTCCAGAAAGTGTTGTTGCAGAGGAGACTGAGAGTTAAAGCTCAATTAGATCAATTCTTAGATGGGCAATGACACAAGAGTTTTCACCACCAACCTAAAAGCAAATATTTTATAGAAATTAAGAAATAATAGCTAATAATTATATCTGTGAGTGCTAGTTGCTCACGTATGCATTTTTAAGTGCTAGCAGACCTAATTCTTAAATACCCATGCTAAGATGTCAGGTTTGGCTTTATCAG
The DNA here is from genome assembly GCA_033556795.1 of Tapera naevia. Classification (NCBI taxonomy): domain Eukaryota; kingdom Metazoa; phylum Chordata; class Aves; order Cuculiformes; family Neomorphidae; genus Tapera; species Tapera naevia. Next base: position 9,186,763 of record JAUMJJ010000034.1, on the reverse strand, counting down.
GTATTGCACTGGAAATGTGCTCACAACCCAGAAATAAAGACCAAATATCAGCTGTTCCCTGAGACTGAAAATAACCATTTATCTACCTATAGCAATCAGTGCAACAAAGTGCTCAGTTCTGAATGGCAGTTTACCTGGGAAAGGATTTGTTCCCCAGATGAACTTTCAGCACTAGACATCAATGCCAGTTCAAGGCTCACCAAATCCAACTTCACGAACTATTTCCTACAAGTCTAAACTAAACAAGTTAGAAAAATCTGTAGCTTATAACACAGCAGAATGGAAAATTGACAGACCTTGAAAAATTGGATCATTGGTACATCAGTCTTCCACACTGTGTGGGCAAGTATAGCTATGAAGACTTTGCCACTATAACCTATGAATTACCAAAATATCAGTGCTTCGAAGTAAAATTTGCCTTGAAGATCTTTTTAACAGAAAAGAACAATAACCATTTATACCACTTTTAACACTGCTAGTTCTTCTTCAACCTCCTATAATAACACTGGCTTTTACCTAGTCTAAGAAGGAAGCATGTTTTCCTTCAAAGAAGCAGAGATAGCAGCAAATGTGTTGACATACTTTCAGCAGCAGGTGATGCAGCCATAATGACACAATTTTATACACGAGCTGATGGGCTCAGCAAGAACAGTAGACGCAAGTTGCCCTCAAATGGCATTACATCACATTTCCAGTCAGAAAGGGATTTTTATGAGCCTGGGTTTGACAGCTGACACTGCACCTTAACAAACCTGGGTGCTACCTTATTATTACAGGTTCTATTAGAATCATTGTAATTAAAGCTCTGTCAGCACTCCCATTATGAATAATTTTCCAGAGTTAATAATTGAGCTGTAAAATTTGCCTTTGATTGGGTTTTTGCACCTGGGTGTGAATACCTTTTTCAGTGCAAGAAAAAAAGTCTTTTCCCTCTTTTCCCTGAATACAGACAATTATAATGCTTTAAAATGACTGAAATACAGTGCCAATAACAACAGAACAGCATTTTCAGCGTTTTTTAAGAAAATAAATCAATACAAGCGTCTTATTGTGGTTCTGTGGAAATATCATGGACAAGAGATTTATGAGATGTGGAGTCTGTTCCTGCCAATGGACTCTCTTGTGGCTTTAGGCAGGTATCTTAATGTCCCTGTGCTTTGCCTTCCTTATGTCAGGAAAGAGGATAATTGGCTTAATGATCCACACATGAAATGCACTCACTGGAACCTAGGGAATACACTGCGTAATCAAGTCCCTTTTAATATAATATGTTGACCCTTACATATCCGCTGACTCCACATGCTTCATATACACATAGATGCTCTGTGTATGACAAGTCAGGCCACCTATGGACATCCAGTCTCAGCTTCATAAAAATACCTATCCCACATAATCAACGACAGGGTTAATACCAAAGATCCTGATTACACCTGAATGTCAGAGGCTTAATCATGGGTGTCTAGAGAGCTTAATACACATATTACAACAGCCTAACCATTTGTTACTACTCAGACAACTGTATCAGGAAACCTTTGTAAGATGTTTAATCAAACATAAAAATGTGAACAAGATTTTTGTTTACTTCAAGATTTTCAAAGTTACCACTGTTGCCACCACCTTTTGCCACCTCCTTATGTATATCTGATCAGAAATCCATGACCTTTTTAAATTCTTCAGAACTTTTTTGCAAAGCATAATCTCCCATGTATGAAAGACAAACCAAAAGAACACCTGTTGGAAATAGTACAATTGGAAAAATTGCCTACCTTCAAAACTCTGAACAAATTAACTAACTCTTTTAGGTATCATGCATAAATATAATTCCTCCCTGAGGGTTTCAAACAGAAGGCCTCATATCAAGAGACCCGAAGCCTGATGCTAAAGTCACACCATCAACAGAATCTCAGGTAGTTCATGATACTGTAGTCAGTCTCTTCAACATTGTATTTTCTCTGCTTGACTTAATCCACAGTCAGTGAATGACATAACATTGACCAGAACAAAGAATTATTATATCTGTACAGGGGAAATGAGCTCTGGACTTCAATCCTCTGACACTACATTCACAGCCACTTTAAATTTGCAATGCTTCTTTTCTAAGAGTATAATAATACCCTCCTTAAAAAATAAAAAAAAAAGGAAAGATGTTGCTCAATCAGTACTTAAGGCACAAGCTAAATGACAGCAGAAATCAGAACAAGTGAAATAGTTGAAATTAATACTTTATTGTGAATGACACTGGCATCAAAGATTAACATTTGCCTGTAACTATGGCTTCAGGAAACATGTAAAAAAAATGGCCTGTGAATCACTACTGTCTACTATAGTTACATTATTCCTTCAAATAAATCCAAAGAACAAAAAAAATAATTCTTTTTTATTCCAGATAAGTGCAAAGACAAAAAACAGACACTTCAGTACTCATTCCTACCACATAAGGGGATATGAATATTCAAATTCCTGGCACTTCTCAGAAGCCTGGAACCAGAGACGGCAGACAGGTAAACTACTAGGTGGTAGGACAGCTAGGGATGCTTTAATACATAACACACCCTTATTACCTTTTACATCTCTGCTTTCTCAAAGAACAACCATGAAAATGAGAAAAAAAAAAAAGAAAAAACTCACCTAAGCCCTTTTTTGCAACAAAAAAAACAACCATAGGTGTAAGTATTTTACTGATTAGAGATCAACTTGAAACTAAATCTACTATAGTCTGGTTTTGGAAAACAACATTAAATTGTGTTCATTTTGCCTCCATAAGAAAATGGCCACACATACATTTCCTGAAACAGCAGAAGGTCCTCCTGTTCTCTTGACTGAAATGCCAACTGTTTTCATAAATTCTTGTTGACATTAATATACCATTCCACCACAACATGATTAGGAATCCTGCATTTAGTAGATTGTGTGAACCATATTGCAGAGCCTGGGGGCCATTACCTTGTTTGAGTCTCTTTAATACTTTTACCCAACCATCAAAGAAAAAACTTCCCACGGTGCAGTTTCCAAAGGTCTTGTCCACAAGAAGCCAGAGTCACCACACTGTCTGCCTCTACTTGCTCTAGAGGAGAGGTAACTTACAGAGTTTGTCAAAGCCTTGATTTCGTATTACAGTAAAACAAGCAAACAAATAAAATAAAAAAAAAAACAACAAAACACATACACTCCAAAAAAAATCCTTAGAAAAAACTGCATAAGGTCAGAGGAATACATTTTTATTACAATTTTAAACAATGTTTCAAGAGGAGATTAAGTAAAACAAAACACAACCAAACAAAAAAAAACTCACAACACTCAAACCTCACAGTTTTATTTTACAAACTACCTTGTAAAATCATCATACATTCAAAGACTTCTCAGAATATCTTCATCCAAATGTCCTGGGGTGGTCTGTAGGTGTTATATAAGCAACATGCCCACATTACCAATAATTATATTACAGAAGGATAAAGTTAGACAAAGGCTACTGATTAGTAAACGTTGAAACAATGTCAGAGTTGAAAGCAGTTTCCCACATTTGAATCTAGGTAAGACTGTAAAAACTTCAGAATTTTTAGAATTAAGTTTATTCATTGTTGAGAGTAAAACTTCAACAACTGTATGTACGTGTCTATTCGTGGATCTCCTAAGATAAATTTGTTCTCGCACAGCAAAGTACATGACAATTTCCATTTTGCAGTATTTTCTTTCTTCTGAAAACGAGTGAAAAGCTTGCTGAATCTTATTCAGGGGGTGCAAAGTTCAGACAGCTCATTTAGTTTGTTACAAACCTCACTACCAAATTACAACTGTAGATGAATGAAGGAATGGGTCAATATGTACTGCCTGGCCTCTTCCATAATCAAATAAAATAAGAAGTCTATCTCCTTGAAATCAATATTGATAAAGAAAACCCATTCTGGCAAAGAAAATTAATACACTGTGGATTTAACCAGGTGAAAGATTACTATATCTTTATTTTCACCTGAGAGAAAATAAACCAATTATTTGGACAATGAGCTGTCTGTAATTCACATCAGTCAGCTGTTAAATTTTATATGCTGCTGCACTCTAAATAACATGTAGATGCGTATACTAAAGACATGTAAAAGTAATAACTACTCAGCTGTTTGAAACAAGTTAATTTTCTACAACCAAATCTTATTCTACTTCAGGTAAGAAAAAGAGAAAACCACCTCAAAATTTTATTGTAAATACTATCATACAATACCTATTCAAGCTATAAAATCTTGTAAACCAAGAAACAACTTTCAAGATACAAAGCTTTCCTTACTTCTATTTCTCTTAAGCAAGTTGTCTGACATAAGATTTATTACAGAATTTAGCAGAATTTAGTACAGTTGGAATTTAAAATAAAAAGTCATGAGGGAAAAAAAAAACATATTCCTAGAAGCAGAGTTTTAAATAAATAAATAAAATTAATTTTAAATAAAAACATTAAATAGATGAAGCAACAGGTTATTGAAAACTGTGCTGCTACGCTGCTGGTCCATACAAATCGGTGTGCACACCTAACTATTTAGGGTTATTCCCACAATGAAAAACAGTGTTTCTGTAACAAGTTGCACCAACTACGGTCTCTTTATGCCCACTTTAAGGCAAACAGGTAAGAACTGTTCATCCAGGCTTCAGCTCCAGCTATCCAAAGGTATTTCTGGGCAGTGCTAGATAGTGTTGTAGAAATTAAAGTGTAAGCACCAGAAGCACAGTCATCAATCACAAAATAACAAGCAAAACCAGCAGAGGTAGCAGGTTACAGCCAAGAATCCTACAAGAACCCTGAGGAAGAAGACTGTGAAAAAAGGAAAGGATAAGGGAAAATAAGTTTTGAAGATGAAAGTGAACTTACAGAAAGGAGAGTGAAGAATATCAGAAGAGATAAAGACTACAGTATTTGAGAGAGAAAAAAACCTTACTGCTAACAGAGAGGTGCAGAAGAAATTTGTTTTGCCCACTATATTTTTGGAAGTTCAGTTATGTCCCATCTGCCTCCTTTTGGCTGCCTATGCACAAATCCCAGCACTTACGTGGAGCTCACACAAATTTAACTGAACATTGCACTTTCCACCTGTACAGATAAGACAAAAAAAAAAAAAACAAAGCCTAATTCACTTTCTAAAATCCACAGCAGTTTGATCAATTTTAGGGGCACATAAGGCATTATTAAAACTGTACTAAACTTCATTAAAACTGCATAACCTCACTCTATAGTTCCATATCACTCGCCTCCTCCTTTTTCACCTTCCACATAGGCCCATTCCTTTTCCTCCATCCCCAGCACACATCCTCACAGTCCATTAATTTTAATTAGTCTTTCATTCCTGTGCCCTTAAATTCTGAACACAGTTTTCTACCTTAAAATTAAAAATGAAATGAGTAAAATCTTTTTTGAAAAAAATTGTCCACTGCCTAGCTGGGTAAGTAGCAAGCAGTGCTCACCTCACAGACCTTCCACCTTCTTCAACACCTGTAAGAGTGCACCTGTGCTCTCCAGTCCACTTTGCACCACTTTCATTTTTCTTGCAGTATCTTCCCTAGTGAACACAGTTATCTTCCAGGTGTAACTAATCAGGTAACAAGAAGGCAAGCAGGCAGAAAGGTCTTAGGATACAGTAAAGAACAAACTGGCCCTTGGTAAGATTACAACAGTCTTCCATGAGGAGTCATCTGATCCAACTGCCAGGGACAGGGAAAATCCAGGCTGCAGTTTCCCCTCTCTGTGTGATTGCTAGCAAAGATGTGAACCAAGGACTGCTTCCCAGGCAGTGCCTCACTGTCAGGGCATGAAGATCCTGAGAACTCTCGCCTGTCGAAGCAATTCCATTTTGTACCAAATACATACATACGCATTCAGCACGAGATAAGAAAGAGAATGCTGTCCCACTGAAACAGTGATCCCAGAGTCACCTACCTCACAAAAGTCAGTTAGGATACCTCAGGAGAAGACAAGTATCAGCAATCCTATCTTTTCCTGCAAACTGCAAGGAATATTAAATTTTTTCTTTTCATTAAAAAGAAGTCATAAAAAAATCAAAATAAGCCAAATCAATTTTGTTTTGTAACAAAACATATTTTAAGCTCATGTGCTGGTTTTGGCTGGGACAGAGTTAATTTTCTTCTTAGTTGCTCGTACGTGGCTTTTTTTTTTATTTGTGCTGGAAACACAGAGTTGATAATTCAGGGATGTTTTAGTGAGCTGTTTTTTTTTCTGGTAGCAGAAGATGGTTAGGGCTTTTCAGCTTCTCACACTGCCCCACCAAAGAGTCAAGAAGTTGGGAGGGGACACAGCCAGGACAGCTGACTCCAACTGACCAAAGGGATATCAGTGACCCTATGGCAGCATATAAGGCTGGGGGAAAAAGGAGGAAAGGCAGCATGGTTGGACTTAGGTGTTTGTCGTCCCAAGTAACTATTAGGTACTTATTGTCTATGCACTCATGATGCTGTTTCTAATGAATTATTGGTTTAAGGCAAGCTAAATCAACAGAAGAGCCTGTTCTCCAGGAGAATTTTAATATACATATGTACAAATTCTCTTTCCTACCCTTTCTAAATAAATCTGGTGTTGAAATAACATCTTTATATTAATTCAGCAGATACTGCACAGACTACTGAAATCATGACCTGGACTGACAGATCAGAACCCCTGTATCATTTTGTAGAATCTTCAAATTGATAATGGGCACCTGTACGCCCACTACAAGGTTCCTATGGCAAATCAGTGTGGAAAGACCTGACTGTGAGGGTGCGCAGACCTCACATTCATCAGCTACATTGTCCATTCAAATTGAAGTTACATAAATTAACTAATACATGAACACAAATAGAAATCTGCTCCAGTTAGCTCCGACTTCTGGCTAGATTGTAATGATTTTGAGATCTGGTGACAAGAATCAGGACCCAGATTTCTCCCATTTCAGGAATTACTATGCTTCCACAGATAGAAACAGCTTTTAATCTTTATTTGGAGATTTTGTTTGCTGAACTTATGTGGCAACTGCAGCTTTTAGGTGCAATATAACTGCATGCAGCAGCATAAATCACCTCCTTCCTATACTTATTCACAAGAACTGGAAACAAGGATTTGTCACACATTAATAAGCAAGAAATACATACTTTTAAGTGAATCACTTTACTGCATTCTTGAGTCGCTTTAGTCTTTGCTTCAATGATTAACACAAGAATCGTTCTTGTGCCAAAAACATAAGAGATTTGCCTGTCCATTTGTAGGATATTTTAAATATTTAAAAAAAAAAATTTTGCCCATGTCTTGTACCATCCGTGCATCCAGGAAAATGCCTGATGAGTTTTAATTTGGAATCTGTAATAAGGTTCAAAGAAGAGACTCTGGCTATCATTTATCAATTAACAGGGTAAATCATAATTCAGCTATGTTTCAGAGAGAAAGCATTTCTACAGCTGAGATGAGAGATAGAAATTTCAAAATAAAACCCCATCAGGATGACCATAAAGTTCAATGTATGCTTCAGGAATGTAATTAGGAGTGATCTCAATATACAATAGGTCTGAACTATTGAACTGTAATTAGCAAAACCCTTTTCAAATGCACTGTACAGACAGAAAAAGACAGAACGCATACTAGATTTAGAGATGGACAGTGTAGTTGTGCTTAATCAAGTACTAAATTAACTGGAAAAATACATAAGTTAGCTCAAGCACTTGTTTACTAAGTAATAAATGATTACTACATGTTTCATACAACTTTACCAGGCTGTTGCAACACAGTCCTCAAAGAAATGGGAATTCTACCTGGCAGCAAGGCACCAACAACACAGAACAACACTTGGCAATCATAGAATCACAGAATTATAGAATGGTTTGAGTAGGAAAGGACCTGAAAGATCATCCAGTTCCAGCCCCTCTGCCAAGGGCAGGGACACCTCCCACCAGACCAGGCTGCTCAAGGACCCATCCAACCTGGCCTTGAACACTTCCAGAGAGAGGAGGCATCCATAGTTTCCCTGGGCAACCTGTGCCAGTGCCTCACCACCCTCAACATGAAGAATTTCTTCTTAACGTCTGATCCAAATCTTCCCCCTTCCAATTTAAAGCCATTCCCACTCATCCTATCACTACATGCCTCAAAAAAAGGAAATTCCCACAGAGCCTCACATATCTCTGCTGTAATTCTTCACACAAGGCCAGCAGATGGAGGAGCTATAAAGACCAGCACTCGGGAGTGGAGCCCAGTCTAGAATTGAAGAGAGAGTCAGAACAACATCTGGAGCAGGGGGTGCAACCTGCAACCAAAGCAAATTACACTATTTAGCTGGTGCACCAGCATAATCTGCACCAGATGGAAATTCCTCCTGGCTATCTCACTGCTGTCCAGACATCTTGCTATCCATTAAGAAAACTTAGTCATAAATGCATGTGCCTCGATAATATTAAAAAAGTAAAGGATTAGTGATTACAGACCAAATCTAGTAGTATGAATCTCTTCCTTGTTTTCAGTGCTGAAAGAAACAGATGAATCATTTTTTCTTGGAGTTTTTTTCCTTTTTAAATATGTCCTTTCTTAAATGCTGAAAGTAAATACGTTTATTTTCCTTTTTGTTTGTTTTCAGGCCTGCTAAATCCCCAACAAACAGTTGCGAGACACTTCAACTCATCCTGCTGCCACTCTGCCCTCCTCTCTTATTCTCTGGGACACAGACAACAGCAGGATCATCCCTCTGGTGTCAGCATAGACAGCTGAGGAATTTAAGTAACATTGACTGTGGCTGCAACACATAATAATGCCCAGCAGTCTAAAATAAAGTGGCAGTACACTGTCTTGTTATTATTTTGTTCAGTTTAGTTTTAAAAAATGTCTGAAATGGTTTGTTCATCCTCACCCTCCAAGGGATGACTTATATAAGGCTTTGTCAAAAGCACTGAAGATCAATAGTGTTTGCTGCTAATTTGCTACCCTTTTGAAAAGCATACCTGTCCATCTTTACACAGTGTTAAAGAAAGGTTTTGTAACAAAATGAGTAATACTAGCATTAGAAATACCATCAGTGTATGCCATAGCTGAAAAGCTGCTCATTATTCTCCAACTGTAAGCCTACGAAAAGCTCATTCACCTATTTGTCTCCAAAGCATGCTCAAAGAGATGCAAAACTATATCTAATATATGTATATATCTCATTCTATCCAGGAAACACCTGCACACATGTAAAGGAACTCTTATCATTTCCTCAGAGTTTCAAACAAATTCTTCCTTCCTTCCTTTCAAAGCAAATGGCTGAAATTTATTGTCTTGTGAGATGAGTAAGGGATAACTTTCGAACTTTTACACATTTCCAAATTTTTGTCAGAAGCTTTCACACTGCTCCCACCATCTCTTCCCTGTAACCACAAAGCTATACAAAGACCTTTCTCTCCTCCACAGGTTTTCCGCAGCAGAGATATTTCTGCAAGCAAATCTGAGCTGTTTTGCAAAAAAACTTCTGTGGACACAGGAAGCCCTGTCACCACTAATTGCACTCCAGGTACAATAACTGTGCAGCCAGCACTAGTCAAACCTCAGATACCCAGAACTTTGCACTTATCAAGCACTGTAATCTGAGGGACTGTCAAATCTTATCCTACACCCTCAATAGTACTGTGAGTAGTTCCAAAGCCAGGGGAAGGGGAAGACATCAAAAATTTTCACATCATTTCCAATTTAGACTAGTATTTTCTCATGCTTCCACAAGAGAACAACATTTATCCCCTAAAACATATTCTTAAGAGCCAACAAACAAGGCTCTGTGATACTCAGTACAAGCATTCCATCCTTTAGAAACCAACATAAGAGAAATTTGCATCTTCCAAGTACCATTTTGCAACTCACTTCTTGTGCTTCCTCTACAGGAAAGGACTAAATAACCGCCCAGAACAGTTCTGCTCCCAGGATTTGAAGGAAAGAAGTGTTTATCTTTTAATGCTTGGATATAATTTCATAGAAAAAGTAAATTTCTGGAAAGCTATTAGGGAAACTAACTCATCTATCATCTGTCATTTTAATTTGTCCATAGCATTCATTTTTACATCTTGAAACATTAATTAGTCAGAACGAATAGAGAAACTGGTTTATTACATGATACCCAGCACTTTTCCAAAACTATCACCTCTGTGCTACATGGAAATCAGCTCTCTAGAGAAAAAAAAGGACACTATTCTTAAAAGCAGCAGCATTTTGATTTATATATTCTTAAAACAAAAAAAAAAAAAAAACAAAAAATCACACAAACACAAAAAACTTTGCCTCCTTCCCCACCTTCCTCTGCACTTTGACAATAGATGCATTTCATGAATTCTGTGCTGTCTCTAGGTCTGAAGCACAAATTAAAACTATATTCTTGAGGGCCATTTGCCAAAGAGTGAGAGTGGAAAAAAACCCAAACATGCTCTTGCCAACCCTTCAGCTCCCCTTGGCCCATGCAGAGGATGGCACGAAGATGGCACAAGAAAGTTCTGTTTCAAATAAGAGATGTATGGAAGCCTTTAACACACAACTGTTGGAAGTATGGCAAAAAGGCTCCAAAATTGCAGGGGGAAAAAAAAAAATCAGTAATGTGTGTATCTTCCACTTATTGTTTTGAATACTTATTTTCAGACTATTTTCAATAAATCAGAACCAAACCAAGGCCAATTCTGAGCGCTACGACCATCTCTTAAATGTTTTGCCTTTCTTTTTTTTTTGCTGTTTTTCACTTCTTTTTTCCTTTTTTACTCTATGTCCTTAAGGTTTCTACTGCAATTGCTTGAATTAAAAAAAAAAAAACAACAGCTACAGCAATTCTACCATATTCTTCTCTTAAAAATGCTCCAATATTCACAGGTATTTTGTTGAAATCTAGCATGATACAAAGTAACAATATAGGACTCGCGATCATCATCATCTATGTGTTAGAAAAGAAGTCCCTGAGACTTCTGTTATATAGGTATTAAGAGAAAATTACAACAGAGTTGCTAACAGCAGAAACCTCCATGCAAAGAAACAAACTAGAAGCATAAGCTCATTTTATACCGGTCACTGAAAAGAGGTGCTAACCAGAGGTGCTGTTCATGAGACTTTAAATAAATAAATATACACAAATCCAATAGCAGTGTACAAATTGATGTCTGAATTGAACACTGGATTTGGTTCTGGAAGCACTACAGACTATTATTCAGCATGCTGGATCCTACCTCCTCTGACCTAGCCTCTCCTCACACATGCAGAGGCAACCCATGCAAGGTTTTTTGTTAAAACCTAAGATTCTTGTAAGTATTCGATTTGGCACATTCAATCCTGTTTATAAGCTACTTTTTAGAGCTATCATTAAGAAGACAGAAATTTATTACATTTGAAGCCATTTTCCTTTGAAGCTAGAATGCAGGAACGCACCAGTTGTCAGAATATTGAAATAAGGTGTACGAATGCCTTTAAAAATGTGCATCAATTAAAATGTGTTTTAAATAGCAGATGAACAATATTCCACCTCCAGGACTCCCTCTTTGTATAGAAAACCTGTATCTACTGTGATAGCACTTTGAATTTTAATATCCATCTTCTTTCTGAAGGAGGGCTAGAAGCCCCATGACTAAAGTGCATGTCACAAAGACATTTTTTTTCACAAGTCAGAAACAGTCATTTTAACCCTACTAAAGCATTACAGGATTAACCCCACAAAGCTCTGGAGGATCTTGCTTTCAAATACATGCTTTTCAAGACATTTCAGTGAAATAAAAATATTATAGCAATGCTTGAGAAGCCTGGTGCTTCCACCAACTGGCTATCAGAGTTGTATCATTAGCTGCACGTGATCAACCCTCACACCTCAGTAAACTGTATGAAACAGAACTGACACCTGCTTGGTGCAAATGCTCCTCCAGGGGGAAAGAATCACTGGAGTTACGGGCAATGAGCTATATATTTATATACCAGATACCAGCTGATCTTTGCAGAGGGACTATTTTAACACCTACCGTTCTAGTAGCTCTCCCCTTCGTAATCCAGAACTCTAGCTTTTGTCTTACCTCAGTGTTGAAACAGAATGCAGCGAAACAGCAAGAACTGCAGCTGATTTTTATTGATTCTACACCATTTTGCCATTGCACCTCTGTGTTCATACTGCATTTAAAATATGTATTTGATACAACAGACACATCTTCGTGATTGATTTGGAGCACTAAACAGAGAGATAGAAGGTCACAATGTGACATTTGGTTTTCACTCATCTTAAGAAGCCAAGACAATGAGAAAATACATTTAAAGAAAAGGCAACTTAATTTAACAGACACAGCTTTAAACTAAATGAATATGAGAAAAATAACTCAGAAACATATTCCAGTAAGAGGATTACAAATCACTCTCAATTGCATTTTGAGTGTTCTCTCAATTTCAATACTGGCTACATACGCTACAGATGTGATCTGACACACTTCAAGGAGGGGACAAATGCCCTCAGGGTACAAACATGGATACCAAATATAATTTGGGCTTTATCAGAATCTGGCTATTGCTCTGTGAAGGACTGGTCCTGCACTGCATAAAGAATGTACTTCTATAAGAGCAACCAAACTCATCTCACTGCTTGTCTCTCTGTAGTACAGTTCAGAAGCCTTACATACATAAGAGAATTAAAAACTTCCATAAGAGAGCAAAAGCTTGCTAACAACTCGTAAAAATGGGCTAAACTCAAGACACAATACTAGGATACGGTCATCCAATTAAATTTAATTCAAATCTGCTTTTCATTAAACTTCTTATGCAAGCAATATCTGTAGTAGTGCACAGTAATTGTAAACAGGGCATTACAAATTCTTATTTTGTTATGAATAGCTGTTAATAAAAATATCATACATTATGTTGAGAGCCGCCATACAATACATCCAGTAACTATTAGAAGTTCTACAAATGGTTCAGATCCAAGAGAAAATTCTTATAAATTCTGTGACTCTTAAAAAAAAAAAAACAAAACAAACCAACCAAAAGCTCACTTGAAAAGGAAATGTCACCTTTTCAAAGCCCTTATCTCCAAAACAAAAGCAGAAAAAACCTTGCACACTTTTCATCCTCCCTGACAGCCCATGTTTTCTGCTTTTGGAATTGCCACAGACAGAATCAGTGAGAGACCCAAGTGGTTTTGCAATGCATTCTTTCTCCTGACTTTTTTCAAAATTTCCCAAGTATCTCTAGCATATATTTAATGTATCTTATATTAAATACATATCTTTAGTGAATGCAATGACATGCACATACAACAGCTTGAATTTTACACTTGCAAAGCCAAGCGTACAAGGATGAGTAAGCACAAGAGACTATAATTAGCTCTGTCAACTCCCTGTTCTGCCTTCACAGATTGCCATAAAACCAGGAGCAGTCTATACAATTCAATCTTATACGGACTGACTAGTTTTACACATAATGAACAGAAAGGAATATTCCACAGATGAGGGATGAATTTGTCCATTTAAGTTTACTCAAAGCAATGCATCTCAAAACCAAGATGTGATTATTTGCAGAAAATGCCTATTCCCAAGCAAATATTCATGTTTTAAATCTGAAGATAGAAAAAACTGCTAATCTGCCTTCACCTCTTTCTCATTTCAAACTAAAATAATTGGTTTTCAAGTAACAGATGAAAATATCCATAAAACTGATTTTCAAAAAAATAACAGATTACATAAAAACATTCTGCAAAACATCACTGCAACCCAAGCCTATATCCTGTTTTCTAACCTGATCTAGCAGACCATGGTATCAAGTCATTTAAAATACTTGTGTAACATGCTTCAAAACAGAACTGGTGTTTGTAGTACCAAAGGTGGATGCTCACATACAACTCGCCAACCTGTTTTAATGGTCTCTTACTAATCCGTGTTTATGTATCTCAAGAAAGCACACAATTTTATCTCTACAAATGACACAGAAAAATGGTTAAGTGTGACATCATTATTATCAGTAGGCAAGTTTGAAGCAGGCCTATCTAAGTTGGTTGATATAATTTTGTAAGCTTTGTCATCTTAGAGCTTACATACATGCACAGTGAGATGAAGGATATTTTTGTCACTGCTTCAAAAACTAAGCATGCCATGTCCAACATTACTAGGTCACTAACAATCCAATCCAGACAGTTTTATGAACTTTTAAGTGTTCCTTTTATAAACATGTAGGAAGCCCTGAACAGAAAGCACACCATCTCAAACCTGAGCCAGAAGTGAAGCCACGAAAAGGCTGTGATGAGCTGGCAGGGGCATTGATGACTTACTGACCCCTCCCAAGAAGCAGGGGTCTCCTCTCAGCTCCAAGGATGCAACAGGTCACTGCAATGCTGCTGTCTGAGCTGTCAAGCCCTTTTCCAGCATTATGCACCTTGATATTTCACAAACTGCAAGGAAGCAAAGAATAAAGCCAGAGCCTGTGCAATCTATAGTTAGTGCAATGCTCTCAGTAAGACAGCAGCTTTCTTGGTTTAAATTCTCTAATTTTGCAGATTTGTGCTTCTGACAACAAGACAGCTCCAGCTCCTAAAATCAGCCATTCAGACACTAAGTATTTTTATCTCCAGATATACGTATTATTCTCTGAAGGGATGAAGCCTTGGAAGTCCACTGAGCTCACTAACTCAGCATCATGTAAATCATTCGAAGAATATTTTATTTATGTTTGCCTCTACTGCAAACTCAAATATTTCCAGGAAAGAGTTACAGTTCATTAAAATATTTTTGTATTTTATATCCTTTCTGACAAACCCCACTTGTCAACTGAATGTAACACTCTCTGATTTATATATTTGATTTTACTTTCATTACAGGCTTACAAAGAGATATAACTCCATATTTCAAACAGACTACATAGCCTTCTAAACATTTTGTCATTTAACACCATTGTCCAATCTCAGTCAAAGTATCTCTGGCCATTCTGCTGCTCTCCATGGCACATTTATTTTGCAGGAAACCACTAGCTATTCGATCAGGAGCACTAAAAATATGCTATTGCGGAAGACAGAAGCAACAGATAGCATAAACATTGCCAACTTGGGGCTCATTTTTTAACATCTCTTATTTCATATGAAAATCACTGAAGCAAGAAGTTCCAAGATTCTATTTTTACATTTTACTATGTTTTGTTTTCAGCTTAGTGAGCTATTCTTTGGTTACACCAAAATAACTGACTCAAGATGCACATACACTTCGTGTATACTGTGTGATCTTAGTGCAGCAACCTTTGGGCTCCATTCCCATTTTCCCATTATGTCCCATCAGGCTGCACACAAGTCCCTGGGGCTAGGAACTGCTTATACTTCAGGAACTGTAGAACAATCTCAAATAAACTATTAGCAAATGCCTGACACTGAAATGACCTCTTTCAATTCTTATGGGGAGTTTTATACTTAAAAAAAAAATTATACATTTCCCCCTTAAATTGAAAACTATAGAAAACTGAAAAGCAGATTATGATAAACAGATCTTTTGAGGAAGTGAACGCGCTGACTCTGATCCAAAGCAGCACTTTGCCAATTATTAACTTCAAGTACACAAACTGATCCTATGCAACTCACCAGAACCATTAAAAAAATCTGCTTAACTGTCAGCCAGGGAGAAAGCCCAACTGCTTGCAATCATTCTTGCAGTTGTATGCCAATTTTGCTGGTGAGTGACAGAGTTGCAGAAGCAGTATTTCTCCTATACACTCTAAGTGTTACCATTTTAATGCATTAGCATGTCAGACGAACCCACACACTTGTACACACATCCTTAAAACTCACACACTACAGAAGTTTTGCTTTCTTCATATAAAAACAAAAGCATGTATATAATACTTCCAATAAGTGTCCCTGACCATTACTCTCTTTCAAGAGAAAAACATCCAAAACTGAAATGCGTGTGTCACGGACGGCATGAAAACTATTTTATTAACCAACCTTGAATGAGATGCTCAAGGGCATGTGGAGCTTGTTACTTTCAATGATTATAAATACACTAACACTTCAAAATTCTGAAAGCACCATTTTATAGTCAGCAAATATTGTTGCATTTACTATCACCAATGTTTTTTGGACAAGTTTTTCTAAAATGAAAAGGAAAGGTTTAGTGTCATGGTACTGAATTTCAAGTGGTTTTCCACCATATAATGTAAATATATATTATTAATAAAGTCAGGTAGAGGACCCGACTATATCCATTCCACCACATCTGACTTAAGAGAGTATACTATGAGTCAAGCTTCCCTAAGCTCCTCTATGAAAAACAGCAGCCTGCATCAGGGTGTAAATCAGGGAAGTAATCCAATTTAGATGTTCTGAACTGCTTTACAGAGAAGCCTCCCTGACTCCATTGTTCATAAGGAAACATAAGAATCTGAGTTAAATGAGTGAAGTAAGATGATGCAGACGCTTCTTCCTCTCAACATCTTTAAAATCAAAACACATTCTGAAATAGGACTACTTACTGTTTTATTTGCAAAGCTGAAGACACACCTTGAAAAGATCTCTACATCACATCTCACCTTCCATGGAGATCAACTGATCTAAGCACGTTGCATCCCCCTACTGATAATCAGTGCCAGTGGGATCCATGCCAACTGCAGATCCACAGCTCTGCACCTTAACATTATCACAAGTCACAGGATCAGTCCACTCCTTGGCTTGTAAACCAAGATGGCAGTTGCTACATAAACCCCTGCTTTCTCCCACAAGCAAGTAACACAGAACAAGTTTTCTACTACATACTCAACCTTCCTCACCTTTCAGTAATAAAATTAGCAGATATGCAGTGTTCTCCTGTTCCTTGCTTCATACCAACCCAAACATGCAGAAGAGAGGACAAGAAGTCCTCTTTTCCGCAAACGATCTGTCTGAATTTACACTTTATTTTGGCTCAGCAAAGCTAAAAGATGAAAAGTCTCAAAAATTATTCTAATGTTGTAATTGGCACAAAGTGTCACACCCCTAGAAAGGTGAAAGCTCAGAGCCTGCATTTATTGACACAGGAGATCAGGAAGGGATATAGAGAAGACATCATTTACAGAAGGCTGGTCAACTATTCCCAAATTATTCTTTATCTGCAGTGCTGCACAGAGACATTACTTTAGAAATCTTATGAATATGGTCCAACATATCTTGAGGATAGCAGGAAACACTCAACAAGTTTCTTGAAGCATTTCAAGGGATTAAACCCAGCAAATTAACATGTGCAGCCACATTAAGCTTAGTTGCTGTTAAGCTAACCACCTGTCCTTCACCAAAAGGAAATATTTAATAATACACTAAAATATGCAAAGCATTTAACACTATCCGACACAACATCCTGGTCTCTGAACTGAAGAGTCATGGATTTGATGAATGGACTGCTTGGTGGATAAGGAATTGGCTGGACAGTCACACTCAAAGAGTTATGGTCAAGGGCACAGTGTCCAAGTGAAGACCAACGATGAGTGGTTTCCTCAGGGGCTGGTATTGGAACTGGTGGTGTTTAACATCTTTGCTGGAGACATGGACAGTGGGATTGAGTGCACCTTCAGCAAATTTGCCAATGACATCAACCTGTGTAGCACATTTGATACACTAGAGGGAAGGGATGCCATTCAGGGCACCTGGACAGGCTTGAGAGGTGGACCTGTATGAACCTCATGAAGTTCAACAAGGCCAAGTGCAAGGTCCTAAAACCAGGCTGGAGTAATCCCAAGCACAAATGCAGGCTGGGCAGAGAAAGGACGGACAGTAGCCCGGAAGAGAAGGACTTAGGGGTGCTGGTGAATGAGTAATTTTGCAACGAAAGCTCAGTAAGCATCCTCAACAAATTCCAAATAAACTTCTGATAGTCATCTCCTGCACAAACCTTCAGTAAGATACTGGACTTCTTTACTTTACTGGACTTCTTTACTGAAAAACATTTGGCATAAACACCATCACCTATTCCAATAATTTAGAGAAGTTCTATGTAGTACTTTTCCAATACTAGTAATATTGCTGCAATAATAAGTTTCTGATGCAGAAGATACATTCTTAGAAGTTATACCTATCTCTATAAATGAATACACCTATGTTCTATTCCTTCCAAAGCTATGTAATACTTTTGTTAAAGTAACTTCACTAGCCTCCCTGGATGAACCAGTTTCTTCCTCGCTTCCTGAGGAGGCACAAGAAGCTTGAAGCCTCTTCAATTTTTAGTGTGGGTTGTTTTTTTTTTTTAAAATCATTATTTCCAACAAGTTTACAAAAATCAAAGAGAATAAAAGTGTAAATGCTTTTATTATTGGAGGACTGATGTGTACCAATGCAGCCACACTCAAAACTAAGCATTTCTTTGGTCTTCTATGCCTTTAACCTAAGCAATCAGATTTAAAAGGTCTCTGCAGTTTCAAAGACTTAGGTAAAAATCCTTGCTGAAACCCTAATTTCTGTTCATTGTTCCTGATATCTCACAATGGCACTAGACAAACTACATACTCTCCAAGAGATCAATCACAGTGACACGGGGACCTATTTACTACGCTCCATAACAGACTGCTAGACCAATTTCAGTAAAGAGAATTATAGTAAACTCCAGCACGAAGAGTTAGATATTCAACTAGATGAGGGGATTGTTTTGTTCTGCAGATTGTGGTTAAGAAGTGGGGAGAGACCCCCTGTTACTGGCAGGGACTACAGAACCAAAAATTATGGAAGACTGGGGAAATAAAAACAAAACTTAAGCCTCTCTACAACCCTCTACCATTTTTTTTAAGTGAAACAAAAAAAAGCATTTTTTCTTCACTTATCCATGAAATATGTACAGCATACAGCTTACCTTATTCACACACAGTCTGTTGATCATGACAGTGTGTGTTCAGTACATGCCTGTGGCCCCACTGCACCTAACAGAAGCAGTAAATCTGTCTGATCCATCAGCAATAGCCCACAGAAATTACAGAACACGTGTCAGACTCACAGCTCCCACCCTCCTTACACCCCTGCAGCATAACACGTGCCACTCGCTGCACACGTGCCCAGCGCTGGTAGAGCGCAGGGGCCAGGAGCTCAGCGCTGCCACCGGGTACAAACAAGGTGGAGGGCCGGATTCGACCCATGAGCCCCAAGTTTGACAGACCTGAGCTAGAGTATGACACTCCATAAAATATCTCAGCCCAAGCTGGTTCCAGTTTTCCAATTAAAAAACAAAGATGGATAAAGTTCAACTACAAATGATTTGAGAGAGAACACAGGTGTGGGGGGGTTTCTTTCTTTTAGTAAGAAAACCATGTTTCATTTTACTGCAAGGACAATACGCATTAAGCAATAATTCAACATTTTCAATACTCCTTAACCTCTCTGTTAATTACGGAAACATAGAAGAAAAAAGAAAACATACAGAAGGAAATAGATTTCCAACAAATTGTGGCGGAAAAGTATTAATGTAATATAAAGAAGGAAACAGATTATGAGAATCAGTATTCTGAGCAACAAGGTAATTAGATTTGAGGATAACTGCTCCCCCCTCAGTGTTAAAAATCTAAATATAATGAAATCTTCTATATACTCAGACATATATCAGAGTATAGTATATTTCAGCACATACTCAGCTGCTGAATCAGTGTGTTTGAGCATCAGCTAATAGTCTTTAAAAAAAAAGTGGTACCTTCTGTTCAATATTCACTCATAAAGTCCAGATCAACACAGAATGTACATGAAATTGCAGCCAGTCCTGAATAAACAGATAATAAGAGGGGGTTTTATTTCCTTAATTGACTATATCTGGCTAATATACTCTGCCTTCTTCTCACATATCACTAATTGAATGCATATTTTATTGTAAAAAGTATGCTAAAATCAAAAAATAAGAAACAGTCTACTCAGTTTTAAATTAAATTTTTATTCTGTGTTTCCTTGTATACTCTTTCAGCTGTAAACAAACATATTAAAGCTGTTCAGCTCTGATTAGCGCTTATAATAGTCTCAGTATGGCAGCTCCACACATCTTTCCCCAAAAGCTTACTAGATTCTTTCTAGCGAAGTATCCATCTATACTGACATAGTGATTAAGAGTTCTTAATTCACTTCTAAACTCTAATTCACATGAAGCTGCTCCTATTACTTTATCCTAATAATATTTTTGGCAATAGCATCAGCACAGCACTATCTCCCTATGGTGCTGCACCAACCCTCTTGTAACACCTCTGCATTGCAAGCACCTCATCGGTATAGATGAAGGGATGCATCACACACTATGTAAGTTGAGTTCACTGAACCCTTATGTCCACTATCTTTCTCTCTACAACGATGACTCAACTGTAAGAAAACCTTTTTATCCCTTTAACATCACTAGCTCTTGTGCTGTCCTAAAGTGACTAGAGGAAGGAAGCGGCACCACAGGTCCCTAGTCCCTACAGCAATCAGCTCATACAGCAAAGCATGATAACCTTTATCTTACCATGCATAACTGCTAATGCTGTTCTGAGTTTTTAAATTATCTGGCCCTGTTAGAATTCAACTCAAATACTTAACTGTCTGACCTCTGGCAGGCAGTCTGCAGTCATGTTTCATATTAGAACACATGCTCCAATTTAAACTGTAAAAATTGCTTGGGTATACAGTGTTTATGTTCAATGCTTCCATGAAGAACATTCAAATATAGATGAAAAACACTCATCTCAACATTATACTGATAGTAACAGCTGGATGGTTAGAAAAAAAACAAGCTGTTCTATCATTTGCCTTTCAATATTTACTCAATTTTAATTATTTAACATGGTTTTCAATGTCCTTAATAAAGCCAAATATCTTTCAGTTCAATGGTTTCTTATCTTTTTCTTTTATTCAGCTAATTGTATAATTATCTATTTGGATATAAACAAATATATATAGAATAACCCAAATGTTCTTGGCAGTATTACTGCAGACTCATACTAGCCTAAATTCAAGATAAAAATTTTACCCATTATCAACCTTCTCACTACCTAAGGTGTTCAAGTGACTCATGACTGACCAGTGATCAACAACATGTCTACTGAAATACTGGAAAACAACTTCATTTGCATATGCAATAGCCCAAGCGTTTGTTTTTGGGGCTTTTTGAGATCTCTCATACTCTACTATTCTGGAATACATTTTTTAGGCTGCACAGATGCCTTAACCTCTGAAAAGCTGCTAGGGCTACTGTTCACAACACTAATAATTTTCTAAAAAATTGTACAAAGAAATTAGACATTCTACTCAAACGATTAAAAACCTTGGACTAGTAATTAAGAGATCTCAGTATCATGCCTTTTTTTTAAATTGCTACAAGCTAATACAGAAATTCAGTTTTCTTAATAAGCAACTATCAGGACCTCAGATTTTGAAAAAACTTCAGACTTATTGCTCTGATCACAGGATTTACTATTCCTGCAAGATTTGTTGCCAAGAAAAAAAAGAGAAGAACCTGTGTTTCCAAGCTAAGTTTCTCAGTATGAGTATATAGAAAACACAGAGTGTTTCTCTGTATCAAGAAAAGACTAAAAGTATAGGCTTATGTGTGACACTGAATTATTAGTATTCATGTGAACAATGCACTAACTTTGCAATCTAAATAGCAACTTAAGAACTTCACTGATAGTTCAGATAAAACACTGGGATAACACGTTAACCAAGCGTCACCAGATACAGTGCAATGATATACTAGAACAAGAGTGGAATTGCTGCTTACTGGGATGATGAACTGGGTGTTTAATTACACCTATTCATATCTGTCTTTTTAAAAAAATGGTTTCAGCTCCTTCCAAAAAATCATAAACATTGGAATACACCATCATAAGAGAAAACTGCTGTGTCTAAAAGACAAAGTGAGTTTTTACTTACAACTAACCTGTGCACATAAAGTAGCTTTCCAGGTGGTTATCATTTTTATCACAATAAGGTGCCTCTAACGATTCATAGCTACCTCTTGAAGTAAGAGCACATACAGACCCAAGACTGAAGATACTCTATGATGACTATGTTCTTAGGATCCCGCTGTCTTTTCTTAACTGAAAAAAAATCCCTCTGCTCTTTAAAGGTAATCAATATGCTGCATATAATGATCAAAATCTGTAATTCCATAGGATTTTAGCACATTCATAGATGCTACACAATACAGTGATTTATGTTCCTGGCTCCTCTTGAGGGGTACCAAGGAACGCAGATAACAAGGCTAGAATTTGCAATGAAACAAAAACTGTATTCAATTTTATGGAGAAGACAATGCTGGTGACTACAGTACTTAATGTCAATAAGCTATCCAAATAGTTTGTTAAATCTCAGCTTTCAAAGCAAGGAATAAAAGCAATGCCTATATAGGAGTCACATCTGCAACTCCTCCCGGAGCCCTTGCCACTCTTCACTGTGCAAGGCAGAACACTGGATTAAAAAGGCCACAGACTTTAAATAAAAAGCAAAGCTTTTTTTTTTTAATGTTTAAATGCTGATACCATTTCCTGAAACTGTAGCAGACATTGCTCTACAAAAGCCCAATAACAAGAAAAAAAAATCTGGCACACTTGAACATGAATCTTTTCTGATTTCATCTGCCTTTTTCCTCTTTTCTTGACATCTTCTTCCCTTTCCTATTCAACTTTTTAACTCCAAGCCCCTGTGGTACCACTGGAAACAACATCCTGCTCTCCTTGGACAGGATGGGGCAAGACACACATAGAAAAGTGCTCTCAAACTTGGGAAGCTGCAGTCCAGGACGCTATTGAAGAAGTTCAGGAGGCTGCAGGAGCCCAGGACACAGGTTATAATCACACCTCCTCGAAGGCAGAGAAGCAAAGCACTAAAGATATGCCTATTATTGGAAGCTGCAAGCAAGAAAACAAACCTGTAACAGCAGCGGTCCTGGTTTTGGTGTATCAGTCAAAGAGAGCACTGGAAAGAATTGTTTCAGTATTTCTGAAGTGCGCAGGAGGAACACAGTTTAATGTTGTAACAAACCTTGATTTAAGCAGAGCTTTGTGCTAGTTCCTCTGCTTGCAAAAATCCACACACAGAGTAAGGGTCGTGGGTATGGTCTGAGACAATCTCTTTTGCTGTTGATCAATTAGATTGCTTGGCCATTGTAACCAATCCGGTAAGAAATTAAATAACAATGGTAGCAATAGCTTTTCTACACAAATTCCCAGGTGTATGCACTGTCTTACTGTGAACCCAATTTGACATGCATGGATATACTAGGTTTTCCTTTTCTCTGGCTTAAACATGGGATGTGAAATATATTGCACTTCTTAAGTCCTGTAATATTGCTGCTCTTCATAATTCAAAACATTTCTGCTTTCCCTATTAAAACAATCTTATTCCTTCACTTAAGGAAAAGCTATTTGCCAGGTGACAAATATGCTATTTCAATTGTCTTCTCTGACCTTTAGGGTTTTTTAATACATTTGCAAAACAGGGAAACACCAACTTTGTAAAGACTCCCCAAAAACACTATCTGGAAGGTACCACACAAATGCCAGTCACTCCTGGTTTGAGGCACACTAGGAGAATATAGCTATATTAGCTGTTTTCCGGTGGAACAGCTCAGCGGGCCTATAAGTATACAGGAGGGAAAGCTTCATGGTGTATTGTCAGAGGAGAAATTCGCTAAGAAATACACAGGGTGGACTCCTCAAGATAAGAGCTATCTAGAAGGAAGGACAATGAAAGTCAGCTGGCACCTACAACAATAGATTCTACAACAGGAAATAACGAGGTGTAGCAAGTAGCAAGATGCACTTTGCCCTCCTGGCCTGGCTGTCCCCACCCCGCCACTCACATTGTACACCGTGAAGCTATTTCAGCCTCAGAAAACAATTCATTAATATTTGTAAAGTGCTTTTGGAAAGGTCAAGCACTGTCTAAGCACTAAAAGTTATTGCTATGGTAAGGAGAGAGAAACAGTTTGAAAGTAGTTAAAAAAATATATGCTATTAGTTTTGATAAATCATATATTCTTATGGCAGAATAGATATTTGTTCTTAAGTTTTAATCCATCTTACTTTTACTTATACCACAGTTCACATATGATGGAAATCTTAGAAATTTAAACCAGTTTTTAAGATTATTGCTGCTGCAGTGATCTCTCAAAGACATTTAGTCAAGCGAAGCACACAATTGTTTTCACCAGGCAGTAACAAACATCTTTCCTTCCATCTTGCAACAGGGTGGAAGCTAATGTAATGTAAAGTTGTATGTTTTTACATCGCGCATATGCGCAAACACAGCGTGAGTTATGTTTGATGAGAATTTTTTTCAGGAAAAAAGAGAATCAGAGAACATTCAGTCAGACTCCTCATTTAACACTAATGCTGTTGTCTCTTCTCTGAAGGCCTCTGCTGCACCATAGCTGAACAGGTTCATCTGAAAGAGCTACAGCTGCCCAGCTGCCACACGGTAAAAAAGAGGATCTTTCAAGGTCAATAGTCCTACTGTCATCCTCTAACACACAATGAAGCTCCTGGCACACAACTCACACACAAAACATTACTCTTTTTTGACATCATTTCTCCATTCCCTCCTCACAGGCCCTTAGTGCTATCCCTCCACCTATATTGCTCATTGTCTGCATTTCTGCATTTCCATTTCTGATGCAGGCACCAAAGTCGAGGATCCCTGTGATCTTGTGCGATAACCGTAACTGGAGTATAGTAATAAAGTGGTTGACCCAAACCATTCCAGGAGTTTGTCTACCACAGCTGACTGGGTAGAAACAAGGATAGTTCTTGGAACAGAAATCCTACTGTCAAAACACTTAAAACGAGCCTCTCCATCAGCAACCAGTGCTCCCACTACAGTCACTATGATACGGCATCACAGTAGTTCTAGATGATACACTAAGCACAGTCTTCGAACACAGTCTTTATCTGCAATATCCAAGATATCCAAGGCTCAGATTTTCCACATATGTGGTATTTTGTTGTTTTACTTTAATCATATTTCATTAGCATAGACTGTCACATGATTAAGTAATAACATTTTTAATAAAAAAATAAACAAAAGCCTCAAATTCATTAAAATACAGAACTTCCCACTACACCATTAGCTGTGCAGGCCTACTGAGCCTTTAATCATAGTTTGAAGAACAAGAAATTGCAGACATGGAAGCCACATGAAAGAAATGGCCTCGATCCAAAAGGAAATAATGTATCATCACAAACCATAAAACTCAGTAGTAGTTTAATTATAGCTTGCCTCATTATGCTTTATGACACTACTGTATAACACTGAAGTATAAAATCAACTTTCTCGTATATACACACATACAAAAAGTAAATTAAAAAAGCATTGTGCCTGTGCTATACACAAGAACATCTGAAATCCACAGTCAGCCAAGAAAAACGCCATATATCCTCCGTACACTTCACCCCACGAAATGCTACCACAAAAAACTTCTAAAGAATTCAGCTGTGGCAAAGTGGTGGACAACATACGGTATGCCTCAACTGTCTAGGAACTTTCTCGGATTGTTTTCTTCTTAAAACATTGACGTGTTTGAATACAACTCTTCACATAAAAATTTCTTTGGAGAAGTACCAGCAAAGAAAAAAATATCGCACACTAAACTTCTAAAACTACAAAGTATTTCATCGTAAGAGAATCACAGTGAAAGTAAATGAGAGAAACCTGATTAATTTAGGGTCTTTGTACTGGGTAGCTCAGACAAAAGACCAGCAAAGTTCACTTTCAGTTTCTGTGGGTTCAAATTTATAAGTAAGGTATTTACATATCCACTACAGTCCAAGAAAATTTCAATATGGAAACATGTTCATAACAGTTTCAAGCCATGAACTGACTACACGAAGTGTCTTCTAAAGCTCCAGATCAGCCTTGAACCCTTGTAGAAATACTAAGCCAATACATTAAGATAAAGAAAAGTATAAATATTTCTCCCTTTAGTCTCTACACAATGATGGACTTCATTAAACAGATGCCACCCATCTTTCATTTCAGTCAGCTGAAAGAACAAATTAGATGCAGATTTTCATAATGAAAATGTGAATTCAACACAAAGCTTTGTCTAACAACAGGCTTGTACAGCAAAGCCTAAGCAGAGTTAAGCCATGGTCTCTGAGGGCTCCTCTTGGCACAGACTGCAAATGTAGGACAGGGAGAGACTGTAGCTGCAGGCGTCCACAGAAGTAAAACACCAAAGCTAGCAGCCAGCAAGGACAGCAGGTGAAGTTGTAGCTGAGGGGTGGGGAGAAAGAAACCTAAGCTTCTGGCTAGCAAAATCCATAATCCCTCAGTCTCTGAGGTAGGAAAATGGCTGATCTTTTTCATTCAACATTATCAAGAAGACAAAAGTAAGTGTAGTCTTGAACAACAGAATCGCAAGCTTCTACAAAACCCACTTACACTAGCAGGAGAAACCTTGCATGAGAGCTATGAACGCTGGCTAGCCATGTGGACCATCCAGAGGACAGCCTGTGGGCCGTCCCGGGCACGTGGGACACTTCCATCTGGCCCATCTCCTGGAGGAGAGACAGAGCAGCTGCTCGAGCAGTGACTGCAGACCCAGCAGTCAAACACCTCTTCTTGAAAATAGTCTGGCATACGACACAGATGCCACTTCTGCAATTGCCTGGGGGATGATATTGGCTGCCAAGGATGGAAGGAAACACTTTTCAGGGCCTGGATCCCTCTTTGCATTCCAAAACCTTTAGCCATTCTAGCCCTTAGGCCATATCAAAATAAGTTCCTCCAAACAGATTTTAAGTCAAATTTAATTTAATATACAGACTTACAGAAAACAGACTTCTGTCAGATAACGAAATGTATCTATATTTATTTTTAAGTCCCACGGAAACCAATTACGTTAATTAACCTAGCTCCATCAAATTCCTTATTAAGTGTCTCCTAGCGCACAAGAACATGAAGATGGAAGAGGCTAGATCATTTTCCTATAAGCTGTAAAAAAAAAATTAATGGAAAGAGTAATCAGCAAGAACAGTGAAAAAAAGCCTCCATGTTAAAAATATTTTAGTGTTAAACTGAAGATACCTAGGCTGCAGTCTCTTTGGAATTATTTCCTTTTTTAATCCATCCATCACAGACTCTTAAAATAAAATTTACCATGTGAAAGCATGCATCACAGGAATAACTATTATTCTCAGATTTTAGGGATGGATCAACTAAGACAACTACCGCATCACTTCAGACCTCCTAAATAACAGTCTATGCAAATTAATTCCTTCATTTCAGACCCCTGATTTTATAGAAGCTTCTCTTCTACTTCCAACTCCTAAACTATAACTAAATGCCACCCTATTTCATGAAACTCTCTCTCACCTGCATTTGCATATTGATATTTGTTTACCAAGTTACTTTCCCCCCCCTTTTAAATCAAAGAAGAAGTCCTTATATAACCCCTCTGGTTAAAATATTTTATGATTCTTGAATAAACTTCCCTAATTGTCTTTAAACTCTCCAAAAGCTGACATATTTTCCAATATAAGATACCAAATTGACTGATTCCAGCAAGTAATCTCACTAATGAAATATACAGCAGGAAAATCGCCTCCTTTAGTTCTGCTCAGTACCTCCCCATGCAGAAACATTTTGTACTCTCATTCCGCTACGAAACAGGGATTGGTTACCCACAACTTGAGCAAGTCACTGTTTTTCTCATGTAGTTTAAGGGTGACCTAAATTTTTCCTCCCTATTCATGCAATGTTTCATTTAGCTTATTAAAATGAATGCTGTAGAAGTGAGTTCATCTTATTATGCAGTGCAGATCACTCTTTGAAATTGAATTCCTCTCATTATCTATACAGTAACAACCTTTTTGTGCATCTCAAACCTGAAAATTTAAGAAGCTATTTTTGAAAAGAAGTGATGCTAGTTATGGCCACAGCACTTTTCGCACCATTATCTGTTAAAGGGTCAAACTGTGACACACGCTTGGTATGCAAGAAAGTAGGGGAGATCAGATTTAAAAAGCACAAACACCTCAGAGACAGGGTTTTTGTCGAGAGGCTAAAATCCCATTAGCTAACAGAAATCTAATATTAATCTGAAGTCATGTTACAGAATATGAAATTAATTCAGCTGCCAAAAAACTGTTGTCATCATTTGAAACACACAAAACATCTCCGTTGTTTGGTCACATGGGACAGTGGATTATCAAAGTTTAAAAAACAAAAAGATGATCAGTAGCATTCCCTTAGCTCACAGAATAAGACTGTCAGCTCATATAATTTGCATTATCTTGGGTACTACAGAGATAAGTAGCTCATGCAATGATTTTTCAGTTCTTAATTTCCACAGTTATGAACACTTCTGATGACATTTTGTGAGTGCAGAACTTTGATCTGATGCAGCCATTCCTAAGATATAGCCAGCCCACACACCTGCCTCAGGCACCCAAAACCATTCTTCCTGTGTCTATCATTTTCACATCAGGATTCCTGCACACTTCGTAACTGCATTTCACGTCCAGCTTATCTTGCATTCCCTTGAAAACATAGAGACTTTTGACCTTCACCACACACTTTGGCATGAAGCTTCAAATTCACATACCTACCACAAAAACACACCTTAGAAAATATTTTTTAAAGACTGGCTACATCTAGTTTCATTTGTCACAGTCAATGACAATCAGCAAACACAGATAATACATTTTAAGTATACAAAACAACTTACCAATAGTACTTTTGGCGGTACTTTTTTGA
Organism: Tapera naevia; assembly: GCA_033556795.1. NCBI lineage: Eukaryota > Metazoa > Chordata > Aves > Cuculiformes > Neomorphidae > Tapera > Tapera naevia. Next base: position 9,158,141 of record JAUMJJ010000034.1, on the reverse strand, counting down.
CTTACATCACAGTTGATGTAGAAAATGTATATATTTGGGGAGGCAAAAATCCTTTAAAAGCAAAATCTTTAAAGCTTGATAATTAGATTTTTTCACACAACTTGATGGAAGGGAAGGGCACTGTCAGAAAATATAATTAAGTACAGCCTTCTCTCTCAAAGCCACAACTTTGTTACGGGATTTTCACCATGAAATTTAAAATCTTTCGGGTACCTATGCCTTACTGTACCCAAGCAGCGACATCACCAATTTCATGACTTGAACTAATACTTCATTTCAATACAGCTGAGAGGGCGGTGGGGCAGGGGGGGAAATAACAACATACCTGAAGCCTCTAAACCTCTATCATGAACCGAAAAAAAAATAGAATGAAAAATCCAAAGAAGCAAGAGTTTCTGTAATGGTGTTTTAATTATTTAATATGTTTTAAATAGTTTAATAAATTATTCATTGAATATTTATATTACAGGGATTAGTTCTCACATTTTGTATCTGTAGGTTATTTTCTTATCTCCATCACTTGACTGGTCTGTGCTTTCTAGGGAAGAGTGCTGAAACCACAGTAACAGCCTGAATTACTTGTGGATTTAGGGAGAGATTAACCCAGCTTTTCAGTAATGATAGTATTTTCTCAAAAGCTTATGAAGGTCATGACTAGCTTTAATGATATATTGTTTATTGCATTCAAGACATCGACCAAGTGTGACTTGGATGAATGAAGTACTTTAGCATGGAAAACATTGTTGAGAATCATACACCTTACTCAGCTCTGAAAAAGGCCACAGTCTGTTCCTCCACAGCAATCACAAGTAATCATATTCCTTTCAACTACACTAACTCATACACATCATAAGTAGGCCAGGAGCTGCCACAAAGCTATTGTTTGGCTAGTATTATATGTCTTCCCCCTCCTCCTGTAGTTTCAAATCCAGCAAGATCTCCCCAGCAGATTGAAACAGTGAAGTGTCAGATGAGGATAAAGGATGAGCACAATCCAGAAAGCTAGCTAAAGGGTACAGTCATTTACATGGTACAGCTTTGGAGATGCAGCCAGCTACCAAGGCATGCAGGATAAAAAACAGCCTGTGAGCACTAACATCCCAAAGATGAAAAAGCTGGAAAGCACATGGCTCCTCTTGCTGGAACAGACCTAGGAGATCTGTTCCTTGTGAAAACTTCACTATGTGAGCTGTTGTTTCAGATACAGCATGAAAAGAAGATTCCAAATCCAAAGCTGCTAGGCTGAGTCACTGAATCAAAGGATCTGCATTGTTCTGGTGCAACAGAAGATCCACATGCTGCTCCATTTGAACAGACAGAGCCCAAAAGAGAGACATAAGGTAAAAACAGCATAAAAGACTGTAATACACAAGGAGCCTATCAATCTGCTCACAATACATCCTTACGGTAAACGAAGGGTAAGCATCAGGACAGATGGCAGAAACTTTTAAAGCCTACCGGTGGCTTTTCTTCTTTTGTAATCAGACGTAGCTGTAGAGATTAGCACAACACAATAAACAGTTTGAGGATTACTCTGAAATTTGTCTCTGTGTGTATCTACTCCTAGACAAATAAACAAATATTAAATATATCCTGTTCCATCTCCAGCCAAGATATGATTCCAGCTTCCATCAAATCTGACCTCTCCAGAAAAAAAACACTCAGTAGGAAAATCCTCAGGGTGTTAAACGGACAGCGAGGCACGAACACTCCATTCTAGCATAGCACCTGTCTCCATGGGTCTTCAACTGATTTTGAAAACTAGATTCATGACAAAACATTGCACCCTTTATAAAAATCTTCCCAGAAGATACAACAGGCTATGATCCAGTATTAATCACAGGAAAAAACACTTCTTCATTTTTTATACATTGATTAACTAACAGCAAAAATCTAGTTAACAGAAGGGGAAAAAAACAAGCAAACAAACAAACAAAATATGTTGCAAAATATCTCCTGAAATAATTTCACCTGTGCATATTGCAGTGACTGGTATCTTTCCCTTAAAACCACAAATGTATGTAGAATATTACTTGGCTCGGTTATATTGACTTCACTGCAAGCATACTTTGAGTATGGATTGTAGGACAGGGAATAAAGAGAACTACATTTTGTTCATAAAAGCTTTTGACTTGGGAACCCATAAGACATCTAAGCAGCATATTCTGGTTAATTTACTTTGATATGGGAAGATTAACACTAGGGAAATAAAAATAATACATTCAAGAATTCTTTCCACTACCTCTGTAATTGTTTCTCTTGTCACGGATTCATTAAATGCCTCTGGTAAACCCCCAAGTATTATAAGTCTGCAGTATTCAAGATAATAAAGTAGTTGATGAAACAACTTTCCTGAATAACAGCCATTCATAATTGATAAATTACAAAAGGTCTTTCTAATACACATATACAGTTAACAGAGGGCAACTGAAGAGCAGCCTACCCTGACTGAAGCACAACATGAACAGACAAAACTATCAGAGTGTCAAAGCAAGAATCCCAGCTTAAAAAGAATGTTTCACCCTCCAGTTACTTTGTTGTACCCTGCATACCAGTTTATCTCAGCTAAAATTTTCATTCTAATAAACAGATGCATTTTCTGCATACAAGCTCAGCAAATCATTTTACAGGAACACAGCACTGCACACCTGTCTGACAATGCAAACCAAGTTCATTTTATATATAAACATACTCTTGAATAATTACTGTAGTGCCCTGCTGTCTTCCAAAACAAGTAACCACACAAGAAGATTTTTGCTGTTGTTACTGTGCCAAACACACTGTATCATTATTTTTCACAGTCACTGTGCTGGTTCTGGATAGGGTAGCAGTAGTTATCTTCATGGTAGCCAGTGTGGGGCTGTGTTTTGGATTGGTGCTGGAAACAGTGTTGATAACACAGGAATGTTGTAGCTACTACTAAGCAGTGCTTACACACAGCCAAGGCCTTTTCTGCTTCCCACACAGCCACACCAGCGAGGCGGCTGGGGATGCACCAAGTGGTTGGGAGGGGACACAGCTGGGATAGCTGAACCCAACTGACCAAAGGGATATCCTTGAACATATGATATCGTGCTCAGCATGTAAGGCCAGGGGAAGAAGGGGTGAGGGGACACGATGGCATTTGTCTTCCCAAGTAATGGTTACGTGTGATGGAGCTCTGTTTTCCTGGAGATGGCTAAACACTTGCCTGCTGATGGGAAGTAATGAATTAATTCCTTGCTTTGCTTTGCCTGCTTGCCTGACTTTTGCTTTACTTATTAAATTGTCTTTATCTCAACCCACAAGTTTTCTCACATTTACCCTGCCAGTTTTCTTCCCTCATCCTACTGGGATGGAGTGAGCAAACAGCTCTGTGGTGCTTTGTTGCTGGCTGGAGTTAAACCACAATAGTTACTCTCTTCAGTACTTATTCTGTTCTCCAACGTAAATTGTGGTCCCCTACAGTTCAGACACATAACATGCTTTCTAAATCTTAGCGTAAGGGCCGAAATACTGAAACTTACTGTTCCATATGGCTATTAAGCTTCTCTTGACACAAAGACTCCCCTGCTTTATTTCTAAGCTCATTTTCTACCTAGAGTTAGCAAACCACTTAAAACACTTTGGTAGGATTGCATACTATTTGAATAGATGTTGAATGGCAACAGTGTAGAGTTTACTAGTTTCCTATCTTCAGCTGGGTATCTGTAACCGAGATCTTCAGTTACACTATGTCCAGCCCAACAGTACACTATGTTGCCACGGCTTCTGTTCTACCAAGCACTCAACGTGCATTAGTTCAACGTGCATTAGTTCAATGCAAAATCAACTAATCTACACCTTCTTGACAGTAAGGTTTGTCTGGGCTTTCCCCATGCTTTTATGACAAGTCATCATGTCTGGCCGCCTTTGCTTATGCTGATAAGCTTGCTGGATGCCAGTGAAAAACTAACTTAAAAACACAATACATGTTACTTTTTCAGTCAAAAACTAAGTTTAACAAAAGATCCATACCTGCAACATGCTTCCTGGAGGACTTCAGGTAGGTAAGTATTAAAAACAAAAACAATGCCAAATCTTCAGGTAGCATAAATGGACACAGCATACGGGCTTAAACAAATCAATTCTCATCAGGCAGGCATCAGTCCCAACAGCCTGCATGTGTGCTCCACCCTACACTTTTTGAAAAGGTGCTACAAAAAACAACTCAGTAGGAGGGAGGAAGACAACTACTACTGCTAAAAAAAAAAAAAAAAAATCAACCTTAAGAATGCCACTCAGGTTGCTTTCTCACATATCATTATGAGCACCAGATCTAACAAGGTCTAGTTATCTACAGATTTGCATGTCGTGGTCGGTTCATTTCAATGTTGAAGAAGATCCCAGCAGCCAAGACACATACAAGACTCCTCTCCTAGGTTGATCCTCTAATACCGATCACAGAATGAGCTCACCAAGCAGCTTTTCTCTCAGTCAGAGAACTTACAAGATTCTCCTCTGATTTCTCAAAACTTATTAAAACTTTAATTAGTAGTTTTAAGACTGCTATTCTTTTGTTATATATTGTCGAAATCAACCAATAAGTTAAAAAATATGTAGTCCAGGTTAATATTCAAACAGTACACTACAACAGTGCAAGAGCTAGTATTATTTCCATAGAAAGTCAGGATAAGCTATAATATTTTTATCCTATTGTGTTTTCATCTATGCTCTGTTGAAAATTTACCAAAGGACTGCAAGCTTCCCTTTCAACTTCCAGGACAGAAAACAGGATGGCAGAAAACACGACAGAGAGGTCCTAAAGGTAATGCAGTTCAAAAGCTATTGCACTGCCTGCCTACTCCACCCTTCTGTCACTCAGTCATCAGCAATCACTGCCCAGCCTAACAAATACAAGGCCAAAAAGCTACAAGGAAAATGTACATTTGGCTCCATTGAAGGAAGCAGTACTATAACATTAACTGAGGATCTAGACCCATAAGAACATATTAGTAAACAGCTTTTAATGCCTTCATTATTTATTACTAATATCGTCTCCTTGGATTTCATATAATTACTGGGTTTACTATCAAAATCAGAAAGACATAGTGCTTTCTGAAAACTAGTAACAAAAACCTGGGCAACAAAAGAGTTCAAAGTTCTGTACTTTTTTTTTTTTTTTTACTGGGGGAGTGTGCCATCTTCACTGTCCTTTTATGCCTTCCCCAAATCCTTGACTTGAAACAGTTGTTCAGTTCCTCACCAACATCTCTCATGCCTCTCTCAAGCTGTTCTGTGTCATATCAAGTCTTATTTTAACCATACTAACTCTTTATGACAAGGATTTAGCCTATATTTAGAAAATGCTGCATAAAGATATAGTGCTGTGATTTACGATTTCTCTAGTGTTCAACCTCAGCGTTTTGGAAGTCACATGCATTGTCCTGGGCAATTGCAGACTATAAGGAAAAAGAATCTTTAATGTGAGAAGAGAATTGCTTCCTTTATACGTGATTTTTTTCCCCTTGATTATTCTCAAAGCATACAGAATCACAATAAAATAGCTACACTGTAACACCAAACAAATTCAAATGAAAGCATGAGAAAACAGGAACTCTAAAATTCTCACACTCTTTTACAATAGTACCTTCTTGCTTACGTTCTTCAATGACTAGTATCATCCTGAGGCCCTCTTAAACTAGGGATATAAGTAACGTGTACTGCTAACACAAAGCTTTTGAAATATCTTACTCACAACATATTAAATGCCTTAAAACCAGGATGAGCAGTATTTTGTTGTTTAGTTATTTCCTCTCCCCAATTATTAAGTATTTTGAGATTCAAGAGTAAATTTTAAAAGCCATGAACTTATGTTTGGATTTTACTGTAGTAGTGCAAATAAGTGAAATAAATCCTTTTTCCTGAATTATTCACTATTCCACACCTAGAACACAGTGTAGCTTCCAACTGAAAGCACCACAGCTTACCTTCTGACCTTCACAAAGACTATTTGTATTATATACATGTAAGTATGCAGCATTTACCCCAAAAAACTGCCAAAAAAGTATAAATGATATGCATCTCTTGACAAAGAAGATTCAGATGCATAATCAAGTTATTAGGACTTTAGCTGCGCCACATAACATGGCTTTAAACATTCTCGTCTCATGTCAAACAATTTTAAAAGTTCAAATTAACTTTTTTGCACATTAAAAATATACACAGGTACAACAGAGCTGCAGATCTGACAGTCTAAAACCTGTAGTTTCTGGTTCTGATTTCAGCCTGTTAAAAGTCTAATCTGTAACAAAACCTATCACTAACAGACTCCCTTATTAAGGGCCACGAGCAAGTACTAAAGACTGGTGTGAAATCTGCTGAGACCTTGCCACAGACAGTCAGCCACCAAAAACATATTTGACCATGATCAGGATGTTAAGATGAGGGCTTAGAGAGGATAGAGATTACCTTGTGGCAAATGTGACTAATCCCTGAATTTCTTCTAACAGCCTTTTCGTGGTAGAGCAGAACAAAGGCACGGAGCTGGAAGAACATAACAGGTGATTTTTCTTTCATCCCTCACCAGCTCTCTTTTATGTCTTTTTCTTCCCTCATCTCATCAGATGCCCCAGAGTTTACTAGCTACAAAATAAAGATTAGTAGATAAGTCATTTGTGTTGTCAACTTTCAACAGATGACAAACTAATTTCTCTATATTCTTGTTACTTCCTCCCTATCTACTCCATATGCACGTCTTCCAAAACTGTCTTCTCAATTTTATTTTCAAAGACTATTTTTCCAAATCTTGTATTCTTTCTTCTACTTTCCCATTATTCATCAACTTCAGAATATTTAAAAACTAGGCAATCATTTCAACATCCCTGGTCTTTTTAACCTCTTCTCCAGCTGGATTTAGTAAAAATTCTAAATGCTTTGTTTCCCACCTGATGTTGTGCTCTTGCATAACTACAATTAGCATAGAATAGGTGCCTATAGGTACAGACAGTTTATTTTTAGACACAGTAAAGTTATTCACATTAATGGTATTTGCAGTGTCTTGGCCATTCTGAAATTCCTATTCCTATTCTTCTGGACTCAACTCATTGTATGAAAAAACTGATAACCTTATTTTTAGAGGTACTAAGAATTCGATGACTTAAGAAAAAACATCAAAACAGTACATGCTCAGTATCTTTTGCATATCAGCCCTTGACAAAAATAAAAGCTGTACAATGCAAATTAACAGACACTAGAGTATTATTTAAGGGTATAATCAAAGCCCCATTAAAATCAATAGCAGTTTTGGCACTGGTTTAAGGGGCCAACATTTCTGACAGAGCTTATAGCTGCTATATTTAAAAAAATGGGTTCAAAACATCAAAAGATTAGGATGCTAGAGTCTTCTACCCACAATATAATCCCTGGACTAACTATAGCTACAAAACACTAGAGAATTCACACAAAGCTAAACCAGATGATTTTGCTACTCACAGTGAGGGCACAGTCTGCCATTACCTTTGCACACCACATTCCTTATACCACATCAACTTCTACATTGGAAAACAATAAACCAAAAAGAGAACAGAAGATACCCACATGGCTCTCCCACCTCAAAGTCCTTTATAACTAATTAACCTCTAATAGGAGGAACCCACAGTGAGCAATTAGAATGCCTTCAGAGACTGCCTCCAGAATACATACAGATGTTTCTTCCAACTAGTCATGCAAGACGGTATTGTACAACATTTACACTTATATATGTATATCAAAAATATTTGTGTTATATGATATCAATTTGAAAATGCCATTTCCTACCAAAGCTGTGTGATTCAATGTAATGGTCTAACCCCAGCTGGCAACGAAACACCACCCAGTCACTTCCCACAAACACACACAGTGGATAGGGGGAGAGAACTGGCAGGGTAAATGTGAGAAAACTTATGGGTTGAGATAAAGACAATTTAATAAGTAAAGTAAAAGCCAGGCAAGCAAGCAAAGCAAAGAATTAATTCATTACTTCCTATCAGCAGGCAGGTGTTTAGCCATCTCCAGGAGAGCAAGCTCCTTCACATGTGATGATAACTTGGGAAGACAAACGCCATCACTCCAAACATCACCTCCCCCACCCTTTCTTCCCCTGGCCTTACATGCTGAGCAGGACACCACATAGGATATCCCTTTGGTCAGTTGGGTTCAGTTATCCCAGCTGTGTCCCTTCCCAACCACTTGGTGCATCCCCAGGCCCCTCGCTGGTGTGGCTGTGTGGGAAGCAGAAAAGGCCTTGGCTGTGTGTAAGCACTGCTCAGCAGTAACTACAACATTCCTGTGTTATCAACAGTGTTTCCAGCACCAATCCAAAACACAGCCCCACACTGGCTACCATGAAGAAAATTAATTCTATCCCAGCCAAAACCAGGATACCCAACAATACTCATTTTTAATATCAAGAAATATTAAAAATGTAATACATTTTGATATTATTTACAGTTACTTGATGATTTTAAGCAAAATTGATACTTTTTATCACAGCTAAATGCACTATCTGCTCTCAAGGTATGCGAGAGGCCTGTAATCTTAAAGAACGTACGCTGACTTGCAGTACCACTTTACTTTAAATAAATATGGAGAAAGTCACTTCATTTTCCCCATTGCCATTTTCACAGGGTCACGTCCCTTCAGCAAAAAGAGGAAAAAAAAAACTGTCATTGAAAAAGTCTACTTACCAAAGCAGATTATTAATATTTCTGAATACTGCAAATGAAATTAGCTTGTTAGCACTTTCATCTTTTCAATATATAAAGTTCTTATTTAAAGCTTCTGTCTTAACAGCAGAAGAAATACTAGGTTTATTCCACAGACCAAAGTAATAATAATAATGACAGTTAATAAAATCAAAGGCAAACTTATTTTTGGCAGGACTATTATCCTATTTCCATTGTATTTGTACCACAACATGTTGGGAATCAAGAATACAGCTTGCATGTTTTAAAGCTATAAAACCTGTAAAACAGTCACCAAGGTTCCCATTCAAATCAACAGCAGTTCTGCCACTGGCTTAAATGACCAAAACGTCTCTAAGACCCTATAGCAAAACTTCACTCCTCTTCTCACTAGTCATATAGTAAAAAATGAATACAGAACACTTAATAAATGAATACATAAATGAATCAGGATAGTTTAGAAATATACCCGCAGTACTGCCGCAGCAATAAATATACCTAGAAGACACTGAAGAATCTGGAGCTAAAACAGAGAACAAAATAAAAAGCATGTACGAAATGCTGGCATATTTGGTTACTGGCAGAGGGCACAGAGCTACCACTACCACCTTAGCACAGCAACCTCTCCTACCACGTTCTGTCTCTATCAAGTGACTCCATCTTTCTCAGGGCCTGAGATTTTGATGGTAGGTTAACATCACTGTAAGGTGACATTTGCATATGCCATTGCTTCGCAGGTTCAGCTTCAAATGATAAGATTTAGACTACATAACAAGCAACATATCAATGAGGAACCTGTTGAATACCTCTATACTCTCACTCATATCTAAATCTTACTGTACTATTAAAAAAAAAAAATCAATAATCACTCAAGAGCTGCTATTTTCACATTAAAACATTTGAAGAGACCACACGAAGACAGCACAACAAAGAAGGAGAAGAGCAAAGGCCTGCAATGAGAGTAAAAGAAGCAAAAAACAGAGAATAAGAAAGCCAGAGCTGGAAATGCATTAGAACCAATATATTTTCAGAAGCAACGATTTGCACTACCAAAACATATAGGCAAAGAATAATTTTAAAAGCTTCCTACCAATCTGTCACAACTGGTTCATCACACTGGAAGACAGCTGTGAACCTCAAAAGCGTTGCTGACTGAGCTAGATCTCAAATTCCTGATATGCTAGAGCATTATAAAAAATTAAGTGGCATTTCCTTAAATAATGTAACAGCGTCATTACATTCTTGGAGTGCTGAATCGCTTTCTCTCAAACTTAACAACAAAACAAGATCCAAGAAAAGCCTTTTCTACTAGACTGAAAAAAATAATCCACTTGTAATTAGTCTTCATAGAGAAAATGCTACATAACTTGGCAAAGATATGGAAACTTCTTACAGATCCAGCTGCAGGATTTGGGTGTAAAGTTATCCAAAAAAACTGTACTAACACAGCTAAGTCCTTAAGATAGGACTATGGGACTTAGGATGCATATTCCAGTTGAACTGTCTTTATTACAAACCAACTGTGTGACTTGAACGCAATCATTGCTTCCATTTGCCATCTACAAAGAAAATAATTAGATATTCATATCCCAAAACTCAGAGGCTTTCATTGCAACAACCAGGGCAAAAAAATAGTACCATCTATAGTCAATCTAGAACATTTAGATAGAAAAACATCATCATTTAGATGTTATAATACACTTCAATACTTTATTTAGGGGCAGAATACAAAAGGCATGTAACAGACTATTGCACACATCTTAAAATTTTCTTGCTTTTTCCACATTCAGGGCTTTTCTGCTTTCGCTTATTGCTTCTTTTATTAAAAAACAACTATCCTGTACAGGACAGATCATATTTCTGGTAAACCCAACAGACTTTGTAGGAAATGTTAACATTTTGTTGCTATACAATGGAGAAACGATTCTATAGCCTTCAGTCACAGAGTGTGTGAGTTCATATGATCTAAACTATATATGTAATTCAGTGAGTGAGTTGAAAAGTAGTAAACACAAGTAACCACATGTTTAACTAGTGAACAGCTATACAAACTTAATACAACTGTATGTAAAATATATGGCTACATCTTCCATAATCTCAAAGTTATAGGCCCTTGCTGAAGCATAGGAATATACATGAAACAAGTACAAATCACACTATACGTTCTAAGTGTTTACAAGTTCTGCATTTTACACATCATCTCACACACACAACACATTCAACAGCTAGAGTCTAATTACAAAAGTATCAAGATAATCCAGTTTATCATCATTGCAGAAAACTGCCAAATAAATGCACAAATGAGATAAAAACCTGATGAAGCTTCTTGGGAAATGAATCCAGCCCCTACTTGCCATTATTGATGTGTACATTTCCCTCTGTTTCCCCACACATGCACAGAGCCCCTCCAGTTACAGCAAAACTCCTCACAAGGGGAAGACCTGGAGACACTGCATTTTATAACAAACAGTAACTTCAGCAAGATAGGGGTAACAACTGAACTACATCCTCTAACAAGCCACTAGTTACTCCAAAAATAAAGTATGCACTGTTTATGAATTTGACTTGAAGTGTCTGTAAGGCTTCTTTTCCATTAATACTCTAATTGACACAGAAATGCTATTTCATCTCATGCTTTACTTGTATCAACCTCAGAACAACAACCATGCAGCTTTCACTTCTCACCTTGCCTCAAAGGTCTGTAACACCTGGTAAATACACAGTCTCCTTATACTAGGACACCTACAGTAGTACAGTGAAAACAACCCAGGAACTTAAACTCAATAATCACGTCACGTCCTCAGAATGTGCAGATTTTTGTTTTTCAAAACCTATCATTAAGTTTACTTTGACAAAATACTTTTCTCAATAACTTGCATCTCTGCAATTCACACCATCACATAAAAAAAAGCATATTGTCCTTCTGAAATTCCAACTACTCCTTCCAACTACTCCAACTAATTGGGCTAATCCAACAAAGCCACTGCATCTTCTATGAACCTTCATGGAAAAGTAGGAATTTGTCCAGGTAAAGCAACATCTCTACATCTCTCCGGCAATTTATTATGCACTCCATCTACCAAACAAAAACATTGCCAAATTTATTAACTACAAAGGCATATGTGAGGCATTAGGCTTGAATCAGGAAGGAGAAGTTCAACCACACACATACAGCTTACGCAGCATGAGAGATCATGCTGTCATACAACCATATGCTTAGACCCGAGGATATAAGACGCTTTTTCAGCATCTTCTGTGAATAATAGGCTTAAATATCAACCGTTATCTCTGGTATATAACCTAAGTACTGTTCCAGATCGTCCCTCTGCTACCGCTCCTCACTCCTATCCCCCCTACGCAGGCCTGCACCAAGCTCTCCAAAAGGCAGGCCATGCTCAAGATGACATGCAACAGCTATTCCACAAAGTCCTGCCAGGGACTACAGACAGGGTTAAAGGATTTCACCTGTGGGCTAACGGACAAGTTTCCCACCAACCCAAATTCCCTCACCGGACTGCCAGAAAAAGCTGCTGCACTTTGTACCGCTCCAAGCCAAACCAGGGAAGTTCTTCAAACCTCAGGGATCATTCCATTCTGGACTCCAAGGTGGAAAGCAATCACAACTTGCAGAGAATATCCCTCGTTTGAATGACGTACTTTCAGCAGACCCTAGACAGCCACATATTACCTTCTTCTGAGACGCTGCACCTGTTTTGGGATGCTAGAGATGAATAATAACTTCAGGGTGAATGGTTATCATCATGTTTCAAAAAGGATTTTCTAAGGCTAGTTGTTCCTCTGGGTTATTCCAGGTCCGAATCAGTCCTTTCCATTTCCATTTCTAAGAAAACATTCTTGGAATATTTTCTTCTGTCTTTACAATAATTCTCTGTCTTCTGGCAGCCTCAAAAATCATGGTTAAAGCAAGTCACTGCAGGGATCATCACCAACACAAAAAAAAATATGTAGTATTACTATTACTACTTCTAGCTCAACAAATGCTGTCCTTTATACCAACTGCATTTGTACTACAGAGACACGTAAAATGAGGAGTTGTAAAGAGGACAAGAACCCTCCTGAATGATGAGGCGCAATGCCTTTGCTATCTAAGCTTTTCCAGTTCATTAATATTTCACTTTTATATATACCGCAGCTGCTTTTACAACATGTTCCCTTCTCTCCTTCTTCAGTATGAGCAAGGAGAATTCTTTGAAGTAACTAGTAGACCTTGCCTCACATCCCCACCTCCGCGCCCCCTGAGAGTTTAACACTTCAAGTGCGATATATATTACATAGGAAAACACATCTGGCACAGAAGAGCATAAGAGAGGATTCCGACTCTCCCTTCTAGTTACATTCAACCATAAAGCTGTGCAATAAGAAAATAAAGTGTACTGCAGTTTCTCTATGCCAAAGCACTTACTGTTGTCAATCTCAAAGGCAAGAGGAAGACCTAAAGCTGTGGGGGGCTCCCTGCTCCGTGGAAAAGCAGAACCACTCCTTTTTGTTCTTTTACAAGACAACTCGCAACAATTCTTTCCCTTGCCAAAAGTGAAAGAGAACCTCTCAGCCAGGAGAAGCAACACAAAATCTGTCCGGAGGAAACAGGGGATTTTCACAAACCTCTTCCATAATAAGCACTACCATCACCATCTGCTCCACTTTTTAAGCATGCCATGCGATTTTGAAAAACACAGGCAGCATTCCTCATGCTCCTGCCTCCAAATCCAACCCCACCACAGCCAAGGCCACACACCAGATCGCAGTGCCCGGCCCTACCCATTCACATCTCGGAAACCACTCTTCTCCGTGTCACCCCACAGGTTAATTGCAGATTGTTTAATAAACCGGGGCGGAGGGAAACGCCAAAAACAAACAAACATAGGGATCTGATCTTCTTTACCTCCACCTGCAGGAGCGAGGCCGGAGCTGGCTCACAGCGAGAGAAGCAGCCGCACCGCAGCCGGGCCCCACAACGCCCCCGGGGCTCCCCCTCCAGCACCGCCGCTGCCCCGTCCCTGCCCTGGGGGCCACCTGCGGGCGCTGATCCCCTGCCCGCTCCGCCACAAAGCCGCTCTCGCCGCCGGTCCCCTGCCCCCGCTAATCCCCGCCGCCACCGGAGCGCGCTGACGGGGATCAGCGGGGACCCGCGGCGCCGGCAGCCCCGCTGCAACCGCGGGTCGGCGCAGGGCGCCCGGAGCCACCGCCCCGCCTGGGGAGGCGAGCCCAGCCGGGGGCGGGGGGGTGCCCGCGCCCCGGGGCGACACCCGCCCGCATCACCTCCGCACCTGGGGGGAGATGCGTTACCTTGCCGGGCTCCTCCGTCCGCCGGCGGGGGCTGCGGACCCTCCCCGCGCCGCCGCCGCTGCCTCCCGGCTGGTGCGCTGGGTGGGTGGCTTCCTGCGGTGTCCTCCCCCCGGCGCGGGGAGAATAACCCCGCCGCGCGTCAGTCGGTCTGTCCGTCCGTCAGTCCATCATGCTGCGGCCGGGCGTGTGCGTGTGTATGCGCGGCGGGCGGATGGGCGGGGGGGCAGGGAGGGAGGGAGGCGGGGGCGGGACGGGGCGGTGCTTCCGCGCGGCTGCCGGTGCGGTGCGCGGTGCGGGGCGGCCTCCGAGTGTGCGAGGATCGCGGCCATGCGTGGGGGTGGCTCGCGTGTGTGTGTGCACGCGTGTCGCGGGAGTGCTGCGTGTCCCTGGGTCTGGCCGGGTCCCTCTGGGTGTGCGATGAGTGTGTCCGTACGTGTGGCGTGGGCTGGGTCGTGTGTGTGTGCGCGCACGGTACGGTAGTGTGTGTGTGTGTGTACGCGTGTCATGGGATCGCTGCGTGTCGCCGTGTCTGTGCGTGCCCCTCTCTGCATGCGATGAGTGCATCCGTATGTGTGACGCGGGGGTGGGCCATGTGGTGCACGCGTGCATGTCGTGCTGCGTATCCCTGTGTCTCTCCATCTCCGTCCCCGTGCGTGTCCCCCTTCCCCCGCCGCGTTGCCACCTGCCAGGGATGCCCGCCTGCCGCTGCGGAACTGGTGATGCGGGAATTGGGGGGGGAGGGGGGCTCTGTGTGGTGAGTGGGTCGTGCGCGTGTGTGTGCGCACGTGTGTCACGCTGCATGTCCCCATGTCTGTCCGTATCTGTCTCCGTCCGAGTGTCCATGGGAGGAACTCAGCAGCGCTCCGGTGTGTTTGCACTCACCATCTGCTCAGGGATTTGTATTTATTCTTTTTCCCTTTCCCGTAGGGCGGTGGAGCCGTCTGATTTCACTTCCTCATCCTCTTTTCAGATTCATGTTTTGTAATTATTTTGCAGTTGCTCCACTGCCATCCCGGCGCGTTGCTGATCCTAGGAAGGGAACAAGGAAACGGCTTTGGAGAAGTAGTCTCTACATCAAAGGCAGGTCTCACCTGCACCACCGTGACAGCAGGAACAATTCTTCTGGAATATTGGATCAGGGCAGAAGTCAATTACATGGTATTTAAATACATTTAATTCAGTTCCTTATTCAATTCAGAAAGAAAAGGTAAAACAGGAATAACCACATTCTTGGCAACTAAGAAGGAATATAACTGAGTTTTCATACTGGGTTTTTTTGCCAAGTTATACAGGATCCTTCCTGCACCTCATCCCAAAGTGAACTATCTTGCCTCAGTAAGGACATCATTTGAGTAAAATGAGTGACAATTCACAAGTGACAGACTGCAGGTATATGCCCTGTCCCCTCATATTACAAAAAAAATAACATGCACAATTCGATGAATTGAAGAATCACATTGACCTTGCAGATTTAAGTCTCCCCAGGAGCAATGTTCTTCATTCTGTCACATGATTGCTCATCCTGAAGCTGAAGTTTTAAGTATTAGGCTTGTACAGAGAAATGCAGATCAGAGAGGAGTCAATGAGAGTTTTGAAGATTTTTGAGTAAAACACATTTCCACAAAATACAGGTACAGCTTAACAGCAACAGTAAGATCCTGCTGAAATTCTGAATAAGAATTGTATGAGAGTGTAGAAAAAGTTGTGTCTGTGTCACACTCAGTATGAAAGTGTCAGGAAACTGAATGCTTATCAATACATCTTTACAAAAGCTAAGCTTTCAAACGAGTAAGTTCATCGTGTCTAATTATATTTAAATATAACCATCACTCTGTTCAGCATGTTCATGAGACTGTTCTATGAAATGTAATAACCTAACATAAACGTTTCTCTGTTTGTTCTAGGGCCAAAAAACCCAACCTAAACCAGATGAAATTTTCTACAGACACAGAGTAAAGCTTGGCGTATGCAGCACACAGTATTTTAGTAACTTGTTATCCACATTTGAAAGGCAAAAAATCTTGTGTGATGTCTCTTCAATAGTAGGTATTCATTATTGAAAGTACCTGCCTTCACAGTTTGGGAATTTCAAACAAGAGTGTTCAGTAACCAGATCATTTTACTGAGAGCTAGTTCACAAAAAGCAAAGCATTTAAGCGTGTACTCAACTCTGTGCGCATGAGTGTTCTCAGTGAAGACAAGGGTGTTTGCTGTAATTGAAATTATGTGTTTGCTTCAATACTTTATTAAGCTCAGGCAGCCTTGAAGTTACAGGCAGAGGAATCTGTGTTTCGCTGAATCAGGGTTCTTCTGAGAGTCTTGGCTGATTTTCAAACTCCATTTCTCACACTCCTCCGTCTTCCTTGTATTCAGCAGAAGATTCCCAGAGCCTCCTGATGGTTGATTCCAACTCTCTGCATATGTCTATAAGCTCTCCTGCCTGCCATTGCTCTGAAAGTTGAGCCTCTGTGATTAAGCTGTGCTTCCAGATATTCAAGTAATACTTCCATTGAAGCTGTCAAGGCTTTGATCACCCCAGTGTTACAGGCAGATGAAAAACAGCCAGCAGTTAGATCTTGTACAGAATAATGGCAGCTTTTCCAACACTAAATTTCATGCTAGTGAATTGGGAGGAAAAAGCCCCAAACATTGTAATGAACTTAAGCCTTGACCAGTACCTGTTTTAAAGTAGATTTGCTGAGACCCCAGCAAATAACTGTGGGAGCTACAGGAGGAGGAACATTTACAGACACCGCACCCTGGACCTGCCCAAGCACATGTAACTGCATTCCCTTCTCCCACTAATTTCTTACTGGTATTGCCTCAGTGACTCCAACAGAAAGCCTCTTTGTATGATGGACATTTCACCGAGATCATCATTATGTTTTGCTTGTATGACAAAGCCTTAAGAGGAGCTTCCAGCTTCTGAGATGTGTGGATTCACCAGGAACAAGATATTGTCATTGACTGAGAAATAAACATTCAGAAAGTGACTACAACTGACATATCTGATTCCTGTTTCTGCTCTTTCCATTCCCCCTCAGTTTGTGTTCATTCCTTGTTGCCTCACCGATGATTTCACATGATCCCACGTGCTTGATGCTGCCTCCTTCCTAATAAATAATGGAGACGTAGTTCTTTCATATTTTTATCGCTTTCCCCCCACACACACACACATACACACACTTCTCAGTGTGGATCCATCCCAGGGTAGGCATGAAGAGGGGGCATGTGCAATCAAGTCGATTTCAACAGTCATGTCCACCAGGGGTGAGCATGCATCCATGTGTAACCTTCTTCAAGGCCTCAGCTCTTCACCAAACAGACATCTCTCTGTTCCTGAGACAAGTCTTCGCCACAGAGAAGAGAGTACTAGTCTGCCTTATTCAACAGCCCAGACACTTAGTTGGCTGTCTGCATGAACGACCCTGTCTGTATGGAGCTGGGGGCTGGCCATAGCTATAAACAGTCCTTTTGGCATAAAACAGATTCATCTCTGTTTTGTAGGCACATTTTACGAGCCTCAAAGGAATTGGTTCTGGAAAGGCTGCTAAGTATACCAAGCAGTGACTCATGACCACAGGCTGGGAGTGTAACCTAACCTCAGCACCTGGGATACTCTGGAGCATCTTGAGACAGCCAAGGGATGTATGGCTGTATAGAATTCACTGAAGATTTTTCTCTTACAATGCTATTTGATCCAGGTTGGTACCGAGGCTGTTGATACTCCACAGCCACAAAGAAGTACTCCGGTTAGGCCCTGTTTTACCTTATCATCACAGGAGAGGGCTTCCGCTCTCATTTCAAGACACATCTGTTAAGTGGAGCACTGTCGTGCTAATCAATATGTATTGGTTTTGTATTGCATACAATCATATCCACTTACACCTTTGGAGCAAAGACTAATCGAGTGACCTTCCACTTGCTGTATAGTGCCTTGGATGTGCAATGTCCTGGATAAAGACAGTCACAGAAAGTGGGGCAGTTTGTTAAAAGTAATAAATTTTATCATGCTAACACTGAAATCTCAAAGGAGTTTGAAGTCCACTTTAGTTAATCATAAAAGAATAGTGATCTGAAGCAGTTTTTAAATTAACATTCATGGGTTTTGTCGCCTGGTTTTAAACATGCTGTAAATTGATTTATAGTGTCTGTCACTGGGCTCCCTCAGTGCACAAATGACACCACTTTTTAGGAAGATAACCATCTTCACTATAGAGGACAGAAAGAACGATTGCAACTAGAAATGGAGAATTTCTATTAATTCAGAAAGAGAAATAATACATTCTCAAAATTTAGTTTGTTAAATAGAACAATTTAACAAGGTTATTTGACAGTCTCTGTGGTGAGATAACTGACATGAATTTACCTTTAATGAAAAATCTCCATTTTGGCTCCAAAGAAATAGATCAGTCCCCATGCCCTTGCTTTACTCCTTGTTTAGTCTGTTAAAAAAGCTCAGTTTGGGCATTCCTATTTCTTTTCAAACAGATTCAAACAGTTAACACAGTATTGTCATCATCCATTGCAGGAAATTGTGATGCCAGTGAATTTATAACTGTGCCACAGAAGGGCAGCAAAAAAATTCTCTTAATGAAACAGCTTTGTGAATACATGTTTTCATTTTTTAGCTAGTCCAACTTCAAGCACCGCTGTTGTGCAAGCTTTGTGCTTTGTTATCGATATAATCAGAACAGTTAAAATCTTGTTAACTCTAGTATTCATATAAATGAACGTAACAGTACAGTTTGTTTACATTTCCGTATAGAAATATGCAATAGTTGGAGAATGCACTTTTGTATAAACATAAATATATTTACTTCCATGTTTCACTGGCAAAACTGTCATGGTGAAAAGTTCAAGAGTCTTAACTCTCAGTAATATTTTCCCGGTAAAATCTGTCCACACTGGCTGAGGGTCCAATCCTGCAGTATGGGAGCAAACTCCTGGTTCTCCATCATAATTCCTGAAGATCCTCGTGGGCATGTAAATCCAAAAGAGTCCAAAGGATTTGAGCATTATATTTTTTTTACAAAAAGCAGCTAATAAAATCATCCAGTGGCTGCCTTGTGTGTTTGCATGCCTTTTTATTTGGTCAACAAAAATTTGTATAAAATCAGTTTTACTTCTCATTCTCAGCTCTTTCACTTGGTGAATCCCCATGGCAAAATATTTTGGTTCTCCATGCTACCAGGGTTTATTTGTTTGTAATTTTTCTGTTCAGCTTTGTAATCTTTGTACTTAAATTGTGGAAATATTTTCATTTCTCTGGGGATTTTTTAAAGGTTATTTTTATAACATTTACATGTTTGGCAAAATTGAAGTTGACAGGCATTCTTTTCAGCCTTGTTATTTATGCATTGTACAAAATGGGAATAGGAAGGAAACCTGCTGAAAGGGAAAACGGTATTTCTATTTGAAACAGATTGAGTGTTAGCATCAAAAACATAGTCTGAGGGTAGTATTCTGTACCATAAAATAGAGGATTTAAAAAGAATAATATGTGCCTCATTTTATTGTATCTGTGACTCTAATACATCATCACAGCAGGAACTTTCCATAGTATCACTGAACCTGGAAGGGCTGAGAAAATTCTGCATTTAAGTGTGATTAATTAGGTTTGCCTGAGGCCTAAATAGCACCTAAGGTTGTTCAGCTAGCATGGAATTATGAAAGTTTTCTCATACGTTTAGTGAGCAGCAACTTCCCTGCTTTGCAGACAAAAGACCACACAGAAGATGATAAAGGAGACAGGCATCACCTGAGATTATGCAAAGGAAGGTAGGATGTCCCAATGTAGGTATTAATAAGTGGAAACATAAAAGGTACACCCATACATCATGCAGTGTAACACCTAAAAGAGCAGTTATTATTCTTCTGGCACACATAGACTAAGGAACCTCAAGTCTATCGTTACAGTTCTCACTGGCACTCCGTATCACAAGTTCCATTTGGTATTGTTCATCCAGTTCAGCAATGCCTTGCAAACACTCCCTTCCCAAATTCTCCCTTTCAGTTTTGCTACTGTAGATCTAACTGCTCTCCTGAAATGCCCATTCTTCATGCATCAATCCACCAATTGCAACTTTACAGAGGAGAAAATATTTGTTTCTCTACTTCTTTAGCATGGTATAAATAAATCTGCTAGTAAGAACATCTAGTTGAACTTTAAATATTGGTCAAAGAGTAAGAATTCATATCAAAATCAGAGGAATACGTCATGTATTTTATCTTATCCAACTGTCTTGTATGATCTGTAGTCCATATTGTGGCAACACCCAGAAAAATGTATAAACTCATTCAGCTACTGATGTTCTTCCACACAGGCTTTCAGTTTAATGTTAAGTAGGAGGAATTTACCTGGAAAAACATCTGGGGAAAAAATAAGCAGTAACTTTTGAATCCCCACAATGCATTATCTCCGTATCTCCACAAGAACTTGGAAAGCTGTACATGGGTCATGACCAATGCTTTTTCAGGAAGGCAAAGTATTTGGTCTTCATGTAAAATGTAAGCTCTTGCTTTCCTCAAGCACAGAAAAAAGCACATTAGTTTTCAGATCTTCAGCAGTCACACAAACAAACCTGTGGTCGACCGTGGATGCCTACACAACAGTAAAAAGGTACCTAAGTAAAAATTAAAGCATTCACTCTTAACTAGCAATTTGAATTTTTTAATCCTGGAGGCAGATTGTTTATAGATCACTACAATATAGTGTGTCTGAATTCTCAGCAAACACATTCTTGTGCCCTATCTGAGGCTGCAGCTGGAGACTGGACATACGAGACTACATGAGCAGACAGCCTCACATTGGAAGCCTCTTGCTGTGCTGGCGTTCGAAGAATGCTTTCACGGTCTGATACTGATGCCTTTTCCAGAGCATCACTCTTACTTTCTATTTGCTACCATGTGCAATACAGGCTCAGGCAGGTGTGTGAGATAGCAGTCTCACAGAGCAGTACTTGCATGGAAATTTGCAAATTTTGTATCAAAATCTGTTAGAGATTGATGTCTTGCATTTCACTTTAGATTGATATCATGCAGGGACAGCTTTGTATTGTCAGCCGTTCTGTTGGCTTGTGTGATAATGAGGCTCCAAGAGACAAGGCATCGAGCCACAAGGTCTCACCTCACAATGTGCAGTCAAACTGAGACACAAAGACATACTAAGATGCATCCATTTTCACATTCATTTCTATTGTGCCTAAGTTCATAATTAGTATTTATAGAAGACAGAGCATTTTCTTTATTCAAACATGTCATATTAAAATCCGTTTCCAAAAATATTCTAGTCTTCTGTAGAGACAGACAGTTGCTGAAACCCATGTTGTGATTCTGATTGAAGTGTAAGGTCTGCTGCTAGTGGCTGGAAATCTAGCCTGCTTAATGAATTTATTGTGCTTTGACTCTCTTCCTAAAGGATATTTATTACTCCGTTACATACTCTATTATTACACAGTATTATTGTTATGAACATCACAAACACCCATAATGTATAGCTCTATCATAGTCAGTATGAGAAAAAAATCAGCGCACTTCCCCAAATATAGAAATGCTCAGTGTTGCCTCATGCACTGAATGTTTGAACAGGCTCATAATTTAGCTCATGTTCCTGAAGCACACATCCCTTCCTAGGGAATACGCATCTGGAAGACAGGATCTATGGTAATGGGACAAATCTGGTGTTCAGCAAAAGGCACCAGCTCCCTACTGCTCTTCCCCTGTGTAAGTATCTTTCCCAGTTTGTGAAGGGTTTAAATGACCTCAAGGACAACACCAGAAAGGTCTACTAACTTCATCCTCAGTGATTTAATTATTTATAGTCACACATATGTGGTAAGTGTCTTAAACATCCAAATTTTCAGTAGCGTGAATTTCAAAAGCAAATGCAGCAACATAGAGGATATGTGTTGAAGTTTGTGGAGTTCAGTATTGCCCAAACATTGCCAAATAAATACACATTTCACAACTAAATCAATACAAGAAAACTTTTCAAAACATTTCATGAATACATAATGACATAAATTCATGTCACAACGTTTCCTGACTTTTATATCCCTATTTACTCTTCCCCCAAGTATGATTTTATATTTATCATTAAGATCTCTGGAAGATATACAGATAATAAATAGGCTTCTTTTGAGGTACATGTACAGAGTAGTTATGAAGTAAAAACAGATATTTGTTAGCAGCTCTATTCAATGCTCAGAGATTTTCAGATTACTTTAACTCATCTGTACCTGGATCATAGACAACTAAGTGCCATTGAAATAGAAATTGAAAAAATGGAAAATGAAAACCTGAGTGTTGTAGCAAGTAAAATGTGCCAGTACATTAAATATGTGTTCATTAACACATACACGCAAATGTAGTGTGTCTTTGCCTCCCAAGGGCAATAGTATGTTATGCCTCAACAAGCAGCATAGATTTATGTCCCTAAATGCATCTTTCTTTGATAAACATTTGTATACCTGCCATGAAACCTGAGGAATCACATGTTCTTCAGTTAATTTCAAGATACTGAATTAATCTTTGAGAAAAAAGTGTATTAGCTAATTCTATTCAATAAAAAATGGTATTAAAAAAAAGCACTAGGGCAAACCTTAGTATTTTTTTCTATATTGTAGGTATAGGGCATTTTTACACAAACCTACGGTTTCTTTTCTTTTCTTTGACTGGATCCTATATTTGGAGTGATTACATATAAGATTCTTTCTAGCAGAAATTGTCATTTAGGCTGTGTTTTAGCCCAGCAGGATTCCAGTCTTCACTGAATATTTTGGGGAGTAAATAGGTCTGAGATATTCTGCGAGCATATAGGAGCTAGGGACTTAAATCCTATTAAAATGTTGGAAATTGGATACTAACTCCCATAGAATTCCTTAAATATTCCATCCTAAATGGACGTGCTCTTTAAGATCATGCTGGCTTTTGAGTCTATAGTAAATTTTTTTTTGTAAAAAATAGAACCTCTGAAAATACTGGCTGATGTTCATGGATTTTAGTTAGAAATTCTGACTATCATCATCTGCATTATATAAGACCATAAAATTTTAGTCCTTGTAAAGGTTATACTGACTCAGTGAAAGAGAAATCTTGCTATGGAAGCTCATGAGCACACATACATATATTTTTCTAATAGTTAAGTGAAGAACACAAATTGGTTTTGCTGAACTTGATGGCAAAGGCCCCAGCAATTTTAATGGGAGCAACGTTGAAATTGTGTCAGCGGGTGAATTATCTATAGCCACAGTACTAAACACATCTTTTGTGTAAGAATCCCAAGAGTTTCTCCCTGCCTCTTTGCCAAAAAGGGAATTTAGGCAATAGATATTAGGAACAGAGCGGTGCTTGAAGCTATGTATGTTAAAGCATCTATAGCAATAATAACCAGAACATAAAATCCAGATGGGAGGATGATTACATACTAATAGCTTTAAAAAGATAAAGGTAATTATAGGTATTTGGGGCCTGATCTAAACACTGTTAAAAACTTATCAAGAAAAATAGCAGTTGTCTACAGAAAGCACCTAGAGTTACTGAACTACCATTCCTTAACAATTGTTCCCACAGTACTAGAGGTGGCAATTAATATGAATTATTAATTTTCTTCCTCTATAATAATGACTTAATTTTAAAAGATGGTGAGATATAAAAATATTTTTTAAACTATACATATTCTAAGTCTGCAAATACATACAACCTGGTGAGAAGAAGCAGAATTTTATCCTGTTCTAACTTTCATCACCTAGTTTTCTAAAGACATGCTCTCAGAAGCACTAAACAGAGCAAATGAGTTATTATTTGTAAGTAGAGAAATGCATCTTTAAAAATTACTTACACTTGCCTCCAAAATGCTTGGAGACATTTCTGAATTATCTTTGATGGTATATGCTGTGTTCAAACAAAACTCACTGTTAGGCTCAACTATCAACACCACTCTGCTTCAGCTTTTAAATAGTGTGAAAAAACAGAGTGGGAGAAGAAAGGCAGCAGAAGTGCTAATGCAATTGTTTGATGTGTGTATGTGAGGCAGAGAGGAGGAGGCCGTCATTCTGCTATGTAGGCTGCTGGCAATAAGAACTATCTCTCTCTCCCCCACCCCTTTTAGTGTAAAATAATTACAGCTGTACATAAAAATTATAGTGTCAATTTTATTGGTCTAATATTGCTATTACTTACATCTCCAGTGAACAGTTCATTTTTCATTGATCTTTTTTCTGTCCCTCAATGTATGCTACAGCCAGTGAAGAGAGCTGTGAATGCATCTGCCCCTGCACCATTCAGTATGGCAATTTGCCAACAGAGAGAGACTGACTTCAAAATGTTTTCTGTTTAATTAGTGTGAAAAAACCCAGCAACCCAATTATCTAAAAGGACCATGCAGGTTCTTTTCACAGCAAGGAAAATAACACCACCAATATCCTCTACTGCAGGAGTATCTAGGTTGTTTTATCGGAAGACTGATCAGGTATTTAACAGTGTATTCTCAGAATAACAGCCTTAGCTATAAAGCCTTGAGTTTCACTACCAGACTATAAAGAGGATGCTGTATTAGAGTTTGAACCCTTAAAGCTGGGTTCAATTACTTCCCCTGCAAGAAATCTTCCTCCCAGACACCTTCCTATACCTTCCCCATGTCCCTGCACAGCTTCAGAAACCCTCAACGAGACACTGAACAGGTAAAATCCTTTAAAGGAATTGAGACTTGAGGACTAGCAAACAGGCAGGGAAATCTGAAGCAGGTATATCCTCAGTACAGAGCCAATAATAGAAATAATGTTAAGTTTTGCAGTATCCTTCTTGGCTCCAACATCCCGTATCTACTAAACTAAATTGGAAAATTACTTTTGACCTCAACATCGGGTCCACAGCAATATACTCGTTTCTTGGACTTGATCCAGACTCACTTATTTCAATTCCAATTATATTAATCTAACTATGCACAGAAGTTGGGCTGAAGATCTTTGTGTAGAACAGATCCCTTTTTTCTGATAGAAATAGTATTTTAGGATTTCTGTATGTTGTATATAAATTAGTCCTTTGATTTATGACTAACGTGCATAATTTGAAATGCACAGTGAAATGTTTTATTTCTACAAGGCAGAGGCAAATAAAACCGAACATTTTCCTTTACAATTGAAACCCATAGAATTTTATGTATACCTGTGTGTAGAAGCTCAGAGTTTTACATAGAATTATCTGAATCTTACTAATCTTATTGTGGGAATATGCTTTTACCTTCCACGGGATAAATTCCTAGACACTGAGATTC
The DNA here is from genome assembly GCA_033556795.1 of Tapera naevia. NCBI lineage: Eukaryota > Metazoa > Chordata > Aves > Cuculiformes > Neomorphidae > Tapera > Tapera naevia. The sequence continues at coordinate 9,132,878 of JAUMJJ010000034.1, read as the reverse complement.
TATTATTTACTCAGCATTTAAAGGAGAGATGTTGTTCAGCACTGGTTGGGAAACTCCTTTGTGCCCATTATTGCAATATTTATAGAAGAAAACCTGCTGACACTGATTGCAAAATAAGATAGTCTCAAGAAAAAAAAAAGGCAGAAGGCCTCCGGGACCTCACTGTGGTTGTGCCAAGGGCTGAACTTAGAGGAAAAAGGAGGGCACTTTTCACCTGCATTCAGAGACTGTTGTTGTCCCTCAGAATTTTCTGCTGTGGCCCACTTGTTCATATGGTTTTGGTGCTGGAATGCAGTGAACTCCATATACAGGGACGCTGCCCGAAGACTTAGAAAGCCGTCTGAAGGTAAAACAAGTGTCAAAACATCAATTAGTGCAGTAAGGGGCCTGAGCCTGGAGATCAGAGAGTCCTGTTCAGACCCTGCTCAAGCTGGCCATCTGAAGTTATTTTCTGTTCTTCCCAATTATATATTGTGCAAGTAAGTCCACATTTATTAGCCCCATCTTTTACATCTGCTGGCAAGTGTGGAGCCAGCTTCTAAACGTCTCTTTCTCGAGGTATGTTCAGGTAAACACTTACAGAAGAAGAAACTGATGGAGACCTCAGCCTCGCAGAGTATCTTCTAGCCTGTTTATCAGGACAGTCCCTCTGAGGAGCAGAACATCGGGATTCATGTTTTTGTGGAACAGGCAGGACAGGAACATGAACTTGGGCTTCTCACATGCAGCTGTTTAATCACAAGCCATTGGAAACCAGACAATGTTGTGCTATGTCCCTCCACCCAGTCCCCACAGAGGAGGAATAATTTAGGTCAGAAGGGATCTCAAGAGGTCATCTGGTCCAAGCCCTGCTCAAAGCAGGGCCAGCTTCAAAGACTCATCTGACTAATGTCACATTTTGGAATGAACTCTCAGAAAAGGGTCATGCTTTGGATCCCAAATGAAGGAGTAGATGGCACATATGTAAACCCCAGATCTTTCTTCTAATGTTCACGTCTTAGCTGTTCCAAACAACATGGTCTTTTCTGGTTTCAGAGGATCCCTTCCACAGATTTTTTTTGTTATTTTTTTTTCCAAAGGAGCCTGGATGCCCAGTTTCGGCCTGAATGCTAAATACATACTGAGTGTTGAGACACAAGAGGAAATCCCAAGAAGGTGGCCTTGACCTGCAGAGCACCCTGCCTCCTCTGGAAGGGCTGCAAGCCCTCTGGAACACCCTTACCTTGATAGGCATACCCTTCTGCATATCAGAACAGATATCAGAACAGCCCCTGTAAAAGGGGGATTGCCAGATAAAGTCATTTGGCAAAGGAGAACCAGAATCAGTGGCTCTTCCATCAGAGCTCTAACATTACCTTAGATATAAATATTTTACCCTACTTACAGTTTGTCATGAGGGATTTCATGAAGAACACTACTTACTAATTACCAATGTCAGCTATTAAAATAAATAATAAAATCTTACAAATCTAAACAGATCTTTACAATGGAAAGTATAAGCTGAAACATCAGCTAAAAGCTATTCTTTTGGAAACAGACTCAAAGAAAATCCCATTAGTACATGAATAATTATTTGAATAAAGAGAATGCAGGACAGAATATGAGTGAAGATGACTATTGCTGAAAATCTGTAGGTACAGTAGAAGAAAATATGACTCAATACCAGTCACCACAACACATGACAGAGCTTATGATATGGTAGACAGCTGTAGGGGAAAGGTTGTGGACTAACCAGCCTCTTCACAAGCTGGCAAAAATTCTGAGGAAAGTAAGAAAAAATTAACAAAACCATTTGAACATCAGAAAGGTGACAATGCAGTTAATCACGTTGGGTTAGGACCAAAGGATAGGAAGTTTCTAAATTTCACATAAATTCCTTTCCACCCCCTCAGCTGCAGAGTCCAAGCAACACTGAAATGGTCAGTGACCAAGGGGCAGTGATTCACTAGTCAGTTATAGCTACAGTTAGACATAGTTTAAACTCTAAGCTGAGTCAAATTGTGCTGTATGTCATAAATTTAGGTGAGTCAGTCGATCATCTTGTTTCACAACTATTCCACCTGGATATCTGAAAATCTGAGATGACAATCCATAATGCAACTACCAAAATTAAAAATATTCAAGAGAATTTGATGTGTCTGATTATTATAAATTAATTAATAGGGGAAACTCGTCTCGTAATTAAAAGACTGTTTTCCCAAAAGGAATGATAAGGGGTGTTGAAGTCTTGATGTGTCTAGGGTGAATGCAATGGTCAGAGAGTTCATCCGTGCTCTGCTGACAGACAGCCGCAGGAATCTGTGTCAATCTTGTGCCAGAAATAAATACTCTTTGATCTCTTTAGTGAACAGTGTGAACCATGGCAGAACCAGATATTCAAGTTCATCCACCTCCTGGGAAATGCAACACCATCTCTTTGACCTGAGTGCCTCCCCTCCCTGTGGGAGAGAGCAGGCTGGGTGCACCAGTGGGTTCTTGGGTGGAGAACAGAGGAGAGTCCCAGACAGCCCATGGGGCTGGAGGACTGCTTTGCCCTGGCTGCGCTCTCAGTTCTTGCCACCTCCTCCAAGCACAACCCAACCCCCCCTTATATAAGAGTGTCTGAGCACAGTTTCTCACTGTCTTGCTTCTTCCCTCACCCTGGGGTGCAAATGGAAACTAGAACCTGGGGAAAAAACTCAAAACATAGATCCCCAAAATTTCATGTTGGCTCTGTGCAGCACTTTCGGTGTATTCACGTCTGAAAAAATGACAAAATCTTCCATCAATAGGTAAGAGCTGTTAAGGAATGCTCTCAAACTAATCAACCAGCAACTTGCTAGCACCCAAATAATTTTATATCGGAGGGGAGATGTGCAACACAAAGCTTGGCATTTCTATTCACACGACAGCAGTGTGTTCGTAAACATTTTACAGCATTTTTCAGTTATTCTCCCGTCCCTCTGCAGCTGAGGAACAAAGACATCAAGGTCCTTTGTGTACCTGAGCCAGACACCTGAAAAACACCCCTGTCCCACGCCATGGGCTCTGCCACAGAGCAATGAGGAAGTGACCCCATGATCAGAGCAGCGAGGAGCAAACACAAGGGGGCCCTTCAGGAAACCATGGGAACAAGGCAGAGGAAAAGCTCTCACTCTGGTAGGATTTTTTGTTACCAAACCCTAAGGAGGGGGCTGCAAGAAACAGTTCAAGCTTATCTTTTAGATTAGGTAAAACTTGTACATGATCTTTCTCCATAGCATCTCCTCACTTCTCTTTAAATGAAGACACATACAATTGAATTTCATTTATTAAAAAAAAAAACCTCTCTGAATAACATGATTTTTTTAGGAGGAAGAAAACATTTCCAACAAGTACCCTGTCTAACACAAATCCATGTTTATAAGTAACAGCTAGTAATAGCATTGCATATCTTGGATGTTTTCTTCTGTCTGCTAACCATAATATAGAGAAAAGTGAAATTATGTTCTATGATACAAACAAAAATACCTTTGGAAAAGAAAACCTGTGTATTTAATTATTCTCTGCAGTGTGCGTTCAATCAAATCTTTTATCATCGTTGACAAGGCCAACTTTGCGCCTTCCTGTTGTTTTGTCTTATAAAAACAGGATGTCATCCCACTGGAGAAAATAATTGTCAGACATAAAGAGGTGGTTTCTTTGACATTTGCTAAGATATTGCTGAAAAAATCTCTTTAGTATGGATCACTTCACCTCACTGAGTAGGAGAACTGACTGGAAACTAAGCTCTAAAGCCTGATGCCTGCCATTGTGCCTAATATGAAAATTCAATACCTACATTCCCCATAGCTTAGAGAAAGATGTACCCCCTGCTAGGAAAAATACACGTGTACTACTCTCTCTGCCTCAAGTTCATGCTGCAACATAATGAATGGCTGTTCACAGATACTTAAATTCTGTTCACAGGGTTGGGGGGAGAATGAGGAAAAATACTGCTGAGATTCAGATGGACATTTCTGCAACATCAACATATTTTTTAGACTGGTTCAGAAAGACAATATTGAAAGTCCAGTTATAGTGAAAACCCAGTGGTAGTTCCACATCCACAAACATACAGAATATTTTGGTTAAAATAGTCTGTCAGATATAGCTGATATCTCAAGGATAAATAGTGCTCAGAGACAGAAGGAGGAAGAATCTCAGTCAGATTCCCTGACCCGGCTCTCATTTTCCAGCAATACATATAACACATTCCCAAACAAAAGACACAGTTTTGTAGGGATCTTGAATTTTCTTAATTTCATGAGAAAGTCATTACACATTAGACTAGGAAGCACATGGTTAGGCAGTTTGTCAATATTTATCTGATAATGTATGGCAATTTACAGTGATTGACTACAGAGCTAAACACTTGCAGTGTCATCAAAATGAGTCCCTGAGGTTTTCTTTGTCATGCAAATTAAGAAGTATGAAGAAATTAAGAAGATACTGACACAGTACCAGCTGGGCTGAGTCAGCTTGGAAGGATTAAGTGAGATGCTAAGCCTTCCTTCAGTTTTCTCCGGCGTTTGAAGTTGTCAGAGCCAAACCTGTCCCTGGCTTCTGCTGCGGGTCATGGGAGGTGACGATGATTTTGGAGTCTGTATGATTTCCACCTATAACGAATCCCCTTCAGCCCAACCCACTGAAGTGTCCTTTCTGCCTTCCTGAAAGAAGCAGAAATAACAAGAAAAACACAGTCCTGCTATGCTCTCCCATGCCTGTGAAAAACAACAGGACCTACTTTGTATTCTGACTTACAAATACTAAAACTTAACCTTCCCTTTGTTTTCCATCTTCTTTTTCAGTTGTTGCTTCTTAAGTGAGGGCCCCTGAACTAAAAATAATTGTTTCATTAATAAAGGCTGAATAACAGCCATATTTCCTTTAACATTTTCTGTGGACAAAAGTCTCACCTTTTCCAGCAATTTTTATTGCTCAGGTAACATTAGAACATTTGAAATATCTGCTACTTTTATGTACTTCTTTGTCCACGTTAAAAGAAATCTTGCAGGTATGGCTCATGAAAGATCAGCACTTACTGTAATATGAGCAGGGTTGGACCATGTGACAGGTGTCCCCTTTTAAACTGTGAGTGCATTAAACAGTCAAATGCTGTATACATCATTGCAGATTAATTAAAAAAAGAATGTTTCCCTTATTCCTTTCAAGTCACATTCCTAGAAGATCAAGTCTTAATTTTTTTTCAGAGAACTACTAGTCTTTTTGTATTTATTGTAAATGTCTGTAGTATACATAAAGCTGATGCAAGGGTAGTAGTAATTAAAATTAATTGTGGAACTTAATTACAATGGAATAGAATATACATCAATAGCAATACGTGCATTAAAATACACTGTCAACAGCTATGTGCATTTAAGCACTCATAAACAGCATCAGATATTTCTTGTAGCTGCTTATTGGTTTACCATTTAAGCAAATCACAGTCTGTGTGAATTCATGGTAAACTGTTTTATGAGTGCAGCAACTAATGCCACTGGATAATTGCACAGCACAAATGGCAAAACAGCCAGTGTCCGTGTAAGCACTAGGGAAAAAAAAAGATCATAACAACCAGCACACTTTCAGAGCCATATCAGATCAATTCAGAAGGGGCATGAAATGTTGCACCTTATTTATGATTTAGATAGAGAACTCACAAAACAAATGAATGTTTATCCTTAGAATTCATTCTACTCAATATTCCGCTTTTCATAAAGCCCGTGGCTTGTCTTCATTCATGAACTATCCCAGGGTAAATCAGATGACGCTTGACAGGGCATTTTTGCATTTCATATTTTTAGTGAAACAGAAAATGAATCGCCAAAGATTGCCAAGTCAATACGAGAATGTACATACATGAGAACGAGTGTACCTGCAGAAAATTCGGTCAACTGCTTCTATTGTTATTTCAAGCACGCAAGGAGACAGACCTGTATTTTACTTAGCCCTTTTACACTCCATTTTATATTTATGGAATTGAGCTGATGGGTGCAGATAGCTGCAGGGCAATTTGTGGTTACAGGTACAGACAAGGGTCGGGAGCTCTGGGCTCTGTGTGTGTATCTTCCACTGGAACTGGAGATGACTATCATGCCTTCAGCGTACTCATAGGTCTGTTTAAAATTGGGCAGAAATACTGCCTCGTCTTGGCAAATCTTTTTGTGTCTTTAATTAAAAAAGAGGCAATGTATGCTTAAAATAATACTGTAACTGGCGATTTTGAATTGATTGGATTAAAGTAGCAATAAAAAGTAAATTTCCTATTATTTTATTCTTCTTGATCTCCTACGTGGCTAGAAGACAGCGTAAAAGAAAGCCTGCTAACTATCAGATCATCTTGTTACTAACTCGGGTAATCCCACATGCTAGTGGGTTGGAAATACCCTGCCATACAGACCAAATAAGTAGAAATAAAGATCCAAAAAGCTTTGAATTTTTTTACCAGGAGTTGAAAAGTAAGAAATTCAATCTGGCTTGGTTTTCCACAGTACAGTATTTCCTATTGCCAATTACCAAACCGTTTCATTTTTATCTGTAACAAGAAGCCCATCAGGATACACAGAGGTCTTTGAAGTCCCTGTGCCTGTTAACAAGGTCATAATAGATAAATCAGGATGTGCCCACTCGACCTTGGCTATGAAACCACAGGCAGTTTGGCAGGGAAAATGAAAGTACACAACTGTAGTGTCAGATGAAGAGCCCTAGTTATAAAACTGATCCATAAGAGCGAGTTCAGCACAAGCCGCCAGGAGCTGCCTGACTCTGAACTTCACCAAGAAAAGACTGAAACACTGCAGTGAACCTAGGATCCTCCTCTTCCTTAGCTATGTCAGTCATTCCTGGACTTCCCAGAGCAAGCTGACTCCTAGCACCTTCCAAGGAGGGGATAAAAAAAAGATTAAAAATTGCATCTTTACCACCATAACAGGCTTCCCCAAGGCTCTCCTAGAGACCAAACTTGGAGACTGTAAAACAGCGCTGCTTCAAGCATGACCCCAAGCATAGCCCAAGGCTGTCCGTCAGATCTCCAGCAACAAGAGGCAGCTTTAAACAGACTCAGAGTTTTTCAAACAGACTGTCAGCATTAGGGTGGCAAATGACTGCAAGGAAGACCTGTGCATGAGAGGAGGCTGGACATGAAAGAAGCAAGTCTACCGCCAGTCTTGCTTCTTCCTGCAACCAACATAGCTCTGCGTTGCTGATGTGGGTTATCAGAAGCATACATCTTTGCAGAACGTTAGTAATAATAAACCCCATCAGTAGCAGCAATCCAAAAACTGTTGTAAGAAAGGGGGAAGGGTCTGTTGCCAGTCTTGTCATCTTTCTGCTAAGCTCTACTCTCATTTTTATGAGCAGCACAGGATTGTAACTACAGTACATATTAGAAGGAAATACTGTATACTGACATGTCACAAAGAAAACTGGTCCCTGTATCTTCTGAGCAGACTCCTATTTTCTTTCGTGATGAAACAGAGGTTTTATATCGCCTACATTAAAAAGCAAATTTTTAAGTTATTTATTCTAATACTTTCTTTTCAGAGCCATGAAAATATTCCACAACTAACAGTGAGCAACAGCAAAGAGTGTAAGTTTTTATTTGCTTTACAGAAATTAGGTTTGCATTAGAGACCAAAGCAAGGAGAGATTGGCGCTGGGAGGCAGCAAGCTGCTTCATAAATCGGGCTCTGCACAATACTTGAGACTCTGCTATAGGGAACGATATCAAAAGGGAAGAAGATGGTATGTTTCTGCTATGTCCCTTCCACCAAATCACACTTAGCTCCTTCCTTAAGCTGCTTTAGTCTATGTCATAGGGGTAGGTACATTTGTGTAGCTCTCACTGAACATACATTTGGATGGTTTGGATTTATTTCACTCTTTCCTGATATGTTCAGAAACTACTGTAGTCTACCAGTCAATAGAGGATCACATCAGCCTTAACCATACGTATTCTCATCTAAGCATACGACAACACAAAAATGTCCTTACTACAGTTCTTTCAGTATTCAGTGCTAAAGAGAAGCATAAAAATAATTACCCTGACCCTGACTGTGTTGCTGGATAGAAGTATGCAGGGCAACCACGTGTCTACACAAGGAAAGCTTGAAATAATTTTCATGTCCTGTACCTCTGCATTGACTCCACAAGTGCCTGATCTATATGTAGCTGTCACAGTACTGACTCAGACTGAAGGACATGGGGAATTTCAGCACTGCATCTCCTCTGCCCGCTCTCAGAGAGGTCAACGGCACGGGAAATAGTGTCGTGACAATGTATCCATGTGATGCAAGGAAGATTTTGCATTTTGTTCTACAGCAACAAATACCAAATACCTTAAAAATTCCCATCACCCTGTCTGAGCTGCCAAATACTCACTGAAGAACAGAGTCGCGTAAGAGTGACGAGGCCCAGGGACAGTGAAATGTTTCAACTGCGTAACACAGTTACACCATCCTTTCTGAACTACCAAGCGTATTTTGGAGTTTGTTACTATGCCTCTAGTTTCCAAGCTCAGGAAAGGCCCTGAGCTAGCTGAAGTCATTTCACACAATACTTCTTCCTAATTGTTGCTGAATCTTGGATTCAGATAATTGTTTTTCTCTTCAGCTACCTGACAGGACGCTGTAGTGAGATGGGTGTTGGTCTCTTCTCCCAACTGACTAGCCATAGTTCGAGAGGAAATGGCCTCAAGTTACGTCAGAGGAGGTTTAGACTAGATATTAAGAAAAATTTCTTTACTGAAAGAGTGATCAAGAGTGAATAAGCTGTCCAGGGAAGTGGTGGAGTCACCATCCCTGGAGGTGTTCAAAATACATCTAGATGTGGCACTTCATGACATAGTTTAGTAGGTATGATGGTGTTGGGCTGACAGTTGGACTTGGTGATCTTAGAGGTCTTTTACAACCTTAATGATTCTATGATTCTTACAATGCATTTTTATTGACCACAGTAGAAGACTCCATCTTTCTGGCAACTGTCATATTGAGAATAGGAAACAACATTTAATCCTGCTCGAAGACGCAATCTAGCAATTCCCTTCACATATCAAAGAACAGAACGTTATCTCTCATATTTTTAAGTTCAATATTTAAAAGGAATTATTATAAATATCTTGTATAAACTCACCTATTTTACAAACTGGGTGTTAAAATCTAATCTAGAAATGTCTGCCTTAAAACTAGCTTTTGCTTGAGCGATAGTTTCTCTTTTAAAAAGTTCCAGATCTAAGGATGTCAAACGAAGCAAAATCTATTTCTTCTCCAGGCGTTTTTATTCCACTTACTAATTGCTCTTAAAAGTAAATATTAAAATTCATAATTAGCTTTCTTGATTACTCAGAACAGTTTGACCCTTACACTATTCATTTTTCATGTTGCTTTTAATAAGCAATAGGCAGAGGGCTGAGGAGGGGAAGTAATTTTTATTTTCTGCAGAAGTAGGGGGGAGGAAATGAGAAACCTGCAGGAAAACACAAAGCCACCATAAAATGACAAAATTTTCACAATGTGAAAACCTAGAGAGCTCCACTGAGCTTGTTAATTGTATTAATCAAGATTAGTGGATAACCAGATCTGATAGTAATACATATAAACACATATGAGGATGTATTTGTTTATACATTCAACATGGCAAATGTATTTTGTGTAAGCTTAAGATTGAAATCAAGTATAGCAATCTTTTAATTCCTTTGGATTATGAGGAATGAGAACTGTCAAAACACCCATGATCCAAGACACACGGATTCACTACTTTGTCTTGTGACTGTTTGTTCAATTAACAAGTGCTGTAAGTAGAGTGGTTGCATAGACGCAAAGCACTTCTTTTCCTAGATCTAGCCTTTCAGATCTATGATATCTATATTAATAGTATTAACTTCTTGGGGAAGACTTCGTAATTACTTCTGCAGAGAAAGGAGCTTAGGCAGCTCTTAATGCATGGCTCTTCTCTAAGCTGACTTTCCAATACTTGGATTTATCTGTTGTATTTCAAAAGCAGTTTATGGAGATAGGATGTTAAGGAGCAACACTATTCATCATATCTTTCTTCTAGTTTTCTTCTGTATCCTAATTTTGGTCTCCCTAGATAAGAATGTGTTTTAGTTTCACATTCTATTAATTAGCTGTTATCAAAACTCGAATATTACAGATCACATTGAGACTACAGTGTGAAATTTCACATCTTCCTAGCATACCAGTTTGACTGTTAGGCAGAATATAAGCACCAGCTTGCATGGCATCTGCACAAGCACTCCAGACTGAGACTGAGAACAGTTTTATGCAACTAACAACATTGATGTTAAAGCACCTTTAAGAAAGGATAACTATTTGCTATCTTCTTAGGTCATCTTGCTGCAGTTACAACTCAATACATATAAAATAGGGGAACTCACCATCTCTTCCTTGCTCTTTTTCTGCCTCAAAAAGCTATTTTATCTTTATCAACCTTTAGATTTGCATCTGCACTGCTGCTTCAGCTCGTTAATGTGTATCAGGAACACTCTGAGAACAGTGAGGCAAAGCACTTGGATAATTGTACTTTCTGGATGTTGAAAGCAGTTACAGGGGCCTTTTCTCAGCTCTCTCAAATCTCTTCCTTTGGCTTTGCTTGCAGAGGGCACCGGTACCTATGGGCAGAAGCAAGGTCTGCTCTGACTGCTCTTATCACACAGCAAATGGAAGAAAACTCTCCTGCACAGCAGCTAAGAAGCAATGAAGAAAAGCTGACATATACTATTAATAAAAGACTCATGATGTAGCCATGTACTGAAGGTAAATCAAAACCTTCAGGCCCCTGGAAGAAACAACACTAAATCTCAATTTTCATTAAAAACAAAACAACCTCTTCGTGAGTTAGAACTAAACTGATCTCCCAACTTTTTCTCTGGCATCACAAAGTGAAAGAAAAGGTGCCATATTTCTTGCAGGACTGATCATTCTGTTTCCTTCCACCTGATATTTGTTACAGCTCTTAACTAGCACAGGACTATAAATGCAAGAGCCAGTCCTTATCCAGACCTTTTATCCACAAAATAAATGGAAAGAATAGTACAACTACACCTGATAAGAAAGAAAGAAGGAGAAAGAAAAAAAATAACAAGCCTTTTCTTGTACATACTTGGGAAGGCTGTAGTTGCCCTCAAGTGTTAAAATAGACGGTCGCTTATGACTTAACCCTAAAGCAAGCCCCAAAGGCTTCCTCCCACCTGAAGCAGGACCCCATTTAAAATTCTCAGCTGAACTGATTCACAGAAGAGGAGCTTATTTTGTTACAGAGCAGGGCAAGCTACTCAGCTGTGGCTATTTTTAGATTATTTCAGGAACTAAATTATTTTTTTTTCCTCAAGTTGAATTTAACAAATATATTTCCTGTAAAATAGGAGGATATTTTATGAAAAAAAAAGAGAAGTTTTCAGACCATTTAAAAGGGATATAAAATGTTAATTTAATTCACAAAATATGGTTAAATAAGCTGAAAGTGGAAGTCTTCATCCTGAATAGAAGAAATGTTTGATATTGGACATCACTTTTATTATTAATTTTTACCTATACTTGAACAAGTTCCTTTCTTAAAGGGGTGAATATGAAGATCTAAGTAGGAATCAGAGGGAAAGGAATCAGTTATTAAAGAAATTTGGGAGGAAATCTCATTCCACTAATACCTGGGTGTATTGCAAAAATTAAATAATCTTCGTTGTGCTCTTTGAGAGATGAGGGGATAATAATATCTCTGTTACACAGCAAAGAAACAAAAGCACAGGCAGCAGGAGAAAAAGTACACTTCTTCTGTAAGGATCTCATTTGATGGACATAGCGCATGGTTTTTCAGAGCACACAGACTATAGAGCACTTAGTATAGTTAAAGCAGTGCCTTTACACTCAGATTTCTCAAAAAAAATCAGTAAATGATCAATCGGCTCTTGTAAATTGTGTGTTCAGACCTTTGTCATGCCAGAGTATGTATTAATAGTTGAGAGCAGACAGCTTTGCCTCATTCTTAAAAGAAATTAAAATTGTAAGAATCCCCCTTATGTTCTGCATTGCTTAAGAATATGAATCACTTAGTAAGACAAATCATTATAAGAAGAGACAGAAACTTCTGCAGATGAAAAATAGTCTGTAGGTGAATTAACACTGAGTGGTCTGGTTTTGGTGTCCGCTAGTCTTCATTTCCTGAGATCTAAATCTGATGTTATTGATAACAGGAGCTAATTAATTAAGTCAAGTGTGCACTAGAGAAATCTTACCTTTTTTCCCCACTTCTAAACTAAAAACTCATGGCCATTCCCTGCTAATTGCAGTGTATAGATTACTTAAGTGCTAAGGTAAGCTGCATGGAAAAGATAACACTAAACTGAGACATGAGTGAAAAGGATCTGACCTGCTTAGTCAAGGTCATTGGTAGTGTAATTATCTTGATAAGCTGGGCATAATGATCTCATGTGCTATCAAGACACTCAAGTTACTCAGTTCAGAAAAAAATACAGTGCATTTTCCAGTGTGTAATCCGTGCACGTGCTTTCAAAGACTAAAGCTACCTGTGCTGATCTGTCTGAACACAGGACTGTGTGCCAGGACAATGCTGCCAATGGAAAAAAGAAAGGTATGGGGAAGGCTTGCTGCATGCAAGGCTGCCCTATACATCCCTCCCACTGGGCAAGCCTAAGCAGGGGGGGACCAAGTTTTAATTTCTCGGCTCTGGGCAGCACCCCCAAACTCCCCAGACAGAATGCAGCAGCAGCAGAAACGATTTTCAGCTGCTTTGCTACTTCTCAGGCCAGGGCTGATGATGAGGCAGAGACGTACCACAACCACCACCAGAAATCCTGGCTAACTCGAATCCCTTGCCTTCCATGGATTCTTGCCATACTGTCCCACTAGCTCTAGGGCAAACTGTAATCAAAATAAAAGAACCAAAGAGAAGTCACCTGTTCCATGCAACTCCATCTTTTTGCAGAATCAGAGTAAATGAGCTCATGTGGGTTTATTGCAGGGTGTAAAGTTCAGAAAGAATTGCTATCACTTTCTCAACAAACATTGGACTGGGAAAGCTCAGCACTCATAATAATCCTTGAATTTAAAAAGCCTTAATCTTTATTCACAAGGAAATCACTTATACATGTGCAGTTGACAGGACAAAATGCAAAGTTTTCTTGATCTTCAGACTGACTGCACTTTTTTCTTTTTATTCCTTGGGGTCCACAAACAAATTTCAACATATCCAGGAAAACCAATGTTGTATCATGCAGGTTCCTATAAAATCAAGGCAAAGATTTACAGCACATAAAAGCACATCTAGCACATGACTAAGACACTTAAGCAACATAACACAAAATATCACAATGCTTGCAAGGGCTTGTATTTAACACATGACCAATCACCACAGATTGTTCTGTGTGACTGCAGGAAATTATGCACCTACTGCACTGGGACAGCCATCACCAAAGAACAAAAGCAGTGGGGGAAAGGGTAAGGCAGCCAGTAGAAATGCAGCCAGTCAACCATTCTTTCTTCAGAAAGAATCAGCCCTCTACGGGCATGTTGATCCTCCCACTCGAGCTGAAAACAGGCCTATTCCTGTGTGGAAAAACAAGGCTGGAAAGCAATAATTCCTTAGTATGAAGATTAAATGAAAATAAGTTGATTCCAGCAAACAAAAGTGTGTTTCACGTTACTGAAGTTCCACCAAAGACTGGATGTCTCCTTTTTGTGCTGCAGCAATAGCAACATATGTATTTATTTGATAGAAACAAAGTGTTTCTAGCCTCAGCAGGAAATAAAGAGCTTTCCATTACAGACATCAAAATTATGTGCTGGTCTGTGGCTTGTTCTGTGTATTTGCTGCTCAATAATACAATATCACCTCCTCAGCAGCCTCTAAGCTGTGGCAAATATTTGTGCCACTCCACTTAATGTTCTGATGACTACATCTTCTCTGCTTTTGTTTGTTCAGAAGTGTATCATGTATCTAAGTAAAGCAACAGAGATTTAAAAAAATAATCATAAATATCATCACACTGGAGCTGAGTATTTTCCCCTTTGTTACATTGCATTTATTTCGTGATCTTACTGGCAAAGTCTACAGATGCTCATTGTGCTTTCACACATACAAAAGAGTTGCAAAAGATACATTAAATATACAGGTTGATGGACAGATATTTTCAATGAAGAATAACAGAAAACATACATCTCTATTCCAGCACAGCTCCTAAATAATATTTTCCTTCTGCTAGAGATGTTTTTGCTCTTTGTGAGGCTCATTTAAGAGTTGAGTTTCAACAGCTCAGAGATAACACTGGAGTGACATCCTGTCTTATTGCCAGATCTAGTTCATCATGAGTCCAAGGCAAGAAAAGTCCAACAAGCATTGTGAAAAAAATTAGATTTAGGGAAATAACCTTGTTGACCATTTAATTTTCACTTAACTGCAGTCCCAAAAGATGAGATGGAACATGTGTTTTTCCCTCTGTGACACAACCACTTTAATCCTTGGCTACAATCTATCAACTATTCTTTTCAAGCCTAGGATATTTGTTCTTTGACTCAGAAATAAATAATTTTCTAATCTGTTCCTCACAGGTGCATCCTTTCTTCTTGATTTTGGGTCAAGGAAGGCACTAACTACACTCTACATAATAAAAGTCTCTGAATTGCTATGTAAGCTGTTAGGAAAATTAATGTATTCAAGTCTCTGCAAACCTCCTTCTTCCTTAATCCTCATTTCGGCGTTGGCAAATCTTCTTTTCCTTAGTGACTCTACCTCTCCAGTGGAATATTTATCTTTAATTACATTTTGCTATACATAATCCAAGCCATCCAGTGTCATATATGTGACAACACGTAAAATGTCTTTGTAGCTAGAATGACAGTTAGGCTGAAAGAACTCTGTCAGGAACACAAATAAATACTGCATGTTGTTTCCTACATTTTGAAAGACAAAAATAGATAAAAATAAAAAAAAAATTTAAAAATCTGAAATGTTTCAGATTTTACAATTTTTACATAGTTGTGTTAATTTGATAATGAAAAAAAGCAGCAAAAAGGGCTTCAAGATTACTGTGAAGCCTGCCTTAAAATTATATTCATTTTCTCTCGATTTCTACGAACCATTTTTCTTCTGCTTTGCTTCTCAGACATAAGGGTTTTCCTGAAAAAGAAATGCTTTTTGCTATGTATCTGCCCAGCATACTTCCCGTCGAGGTCCACAGCAGATGGGACCTCTCAGTGCTACGGAAAAATATCAGTTAAAATCTTATTGCTTTAACAGGAAAAACACACTCCATAGGCATACTTCATGCAGCAGTCATTCACCAAGACTAATTTGAATACATGAGAAAACAAATGCCTTCTGAGTGCTGCAGTAGTAATCAAAGGAATTGCCTGGGTTGGACAGGGAATCAAAAGCAACTGCATGGGCTACTGCCTACACAGGCCCAAGACAATATTTGAAAATTGCTTTTACAGCTGCTAAGATGATGAAAGACTGCTGTCCCAGATGAGATGATATTTCTAGAGTATCACTTGGGAACAAGCAGCATCTGGATTTACCTTGTCATTTGGCTCATACTGAATCCTCTTTGGAGCAAGTCTGGGGTGCCTTGATTTTTTGAGTGTACCTCATCCTGACTTGCAATAATTGTGTAATTGCTGTACACAGTCACCTATACATCATCCCTGTTGGAGGTGCTGCAAGTTGGGCAGGCAGAAAAAATCAATATATACCTAATAGCTAAATAATTTTCAAAACCATTAACCAAAATGCTATTTAAAGCAACTACACATTACAAGTATGTTAGCAATGCCAGGCATTTTCAGAGCTGTCTAGGGTCCTATATGCAATTAAAACATCATATTGGAGGTCCTTTAAATATGGTCCTGCTGCTATGCTGTCTGTTGCTGTACTTTTCTTCTAGATAATTAAGGAAGAATATTCTTTTTCCCCCCATCTTTTCCAAATCAGGCTCTGCTCATATTAATCTGTTCCATGTGGTCATTAGCTCAGTAATATTTAATATGTAGGATAATTAGATGGGATTTATTGTAGACATGCCACAATTCCAGATGTGGCTGTAAGGTCATGGGTTGAAAACATCAATTCCCCTCTGTGCCCCTACTTCATTCCAGTGTCAGATATCACTTCTGAGTAGCCAAGTAATATGCCAATGCAGTCTGACAGAGGGCACAGAAGAATGCAGACCATAAATGCCAAATGAATAAAATTGGTAGTTTTCTCTGATGAAAAAAACTGTAAGCTTATTTTTAGCTACTGGAAAGCAAATAATGGCACAAGTGAACAATAGGTGTGGATGGAAGGACTACAAATTTCTCAGTTCCAAACAAATTATCTTAATTAGATGAGTCTCTTTTCTCTCTTCATCTCTCCTTTTTTTCCCCACAATTATTTTGCTCAACAATAAATACTCTTCTCCCCCTGCTACAGAATAATGAAAAAGAACAGCTGTGTGTCTGTGTTTCCACAGCAATCAAAGAAAAAGGCAAATAGTCTTTTATTTTCTTTTTCATTTGCAACCATGCACTACAGATATGAGTGGTGGGTTTTAGGCATTGAGCCCAGTGGATGTCAAGAAAGCTATAGTGATTAAATATCACCTTGTCACATCTGTTTAGAGGCAATATATAACTCTTAAAAAATCTAGATCATGATAGCTTCTTAGTTACCCGTCTATGCAGGCAAGACATGGTAACCTATGCAACGCTAAGACCCTGCCTGTGCCAGACACAGAAAATCAAGGAGAGATGCAGGAGTTGTTAATGACAGGTTTACAAAAAAATCATGGTGAGTGGATTAAACAAATAATGATCTTGTTTCAAGAGACATGTACCCATGTCATGGTTTATAATACTCTCCAGAAAAATTAAGAGAATAAGACACATTTCTGATGAGAGATAACAGAGTGTGGGAGATCTGGGTTAAGGTCTTTCATATGGACAGTTTCTCCAAAATTTTGTTTTTCTGTGGGGTAGACACAGCAAAATTTCTCTATAGACAAGACTATAAAAAAACAAAATTATTGTCTGATCCCAATGGATATAATGTGTTGAATAGCATACTTTTTCATAAAATTTAATTTCCTACGAATGGGAGCTGGCACTGGATTCCCCATGACAACTAATGTCCATGCTTTAATAAGCTGTCTGAATATTCTAGATTGTCCTACTAATTACGATGGTCTGTGAACAATGAATACAAATAGTATAGAAATATCAGCTTCTTAGTGTTTTCTAGCGTTAGGAGAGGACTATAATTAATTTTCTGCATCTTTTCTCTACAGCAACCCTGCATTCGAGGAAGTAGATGTGCAGTTTTTCCAGTGAAAATAAAAGAACTGCAGGGCTGATGATCTTCTGAATGTCTCTAATCCTGCTTTTCAGCTGTCAGTAGGGAAACACTTAGAAGAGACGAGAGGAAGGTTATCTTTTTCTTTTTGTAAATCCAGGTGTATGGATTTACAAAGAAAACACTGGATGACTCCATGTTTTCTACAATCCACATCCGCACAGATCAGGTAAATCTGTCCTTGACAACGCCTTCCTAGGAATGAGGTTCTGGAATCAAATGTCAGCTAGACCTACAAGTTAAGTTTGTATCTCAAACTCATCAAAGTCTCTTGTAGTCTTCCCTCAGGTTGAGCTATCATCTAATGCATCTGTGATGGTGAAGTCCTGCGCCTGAAGAGACTGGATCTGTGAGAAGGGATGGCATGGGCAGGGATCAGAGACTATGAGGTATGCATTCTTATTTAGTTGTATAACACCTTGCACGTTTTGGATTTTGGGGATCTTGCCATGGAAAAGTATTAAGAAAGAAAACAAAAGCAGAGTAAGTGCTTTGGAATGAATAAATTCATTGTTTTCGCAAGAATTAAAGAAACCAGTGTTTGCCTACTTGGTTTTTGGCCAGTAATTTGAATGAGAGTAACTCTCTGGATAAACACAACACTCAAAGATCTTTGACAGCAGTATGTATTTAAGTAGAAGAAATTAACATAGATCCAGCTGATATAGCTGTATGCTTGCAGGGTTTTCTTCCATTTCAGTTGTGGGGGCTTGCCTTACTTTGCTCTTGTGTGATTTGTTCGTCTTCAGCTACCAATTTCTGCAACTGGGAGGTTTTAACAAGATGAGTGCTCTAGGGAAATAAGCAATAGGATTGCTTATGCCATTTCTGTTGGGACTACTTCTGTGTTTTTACTGTAATCCTAGTTTTTGTTGTGTAAATAGGGATTATGTGAAAGAATACAGAAGACGTTAAGATACAGAATTGCCTCCCTCTTGTAGGCACAGTCTGGTAGCACCTTGGCTGGAAATCTTTAAGATATAGGAGATCAGAGGAGGGTAAAAGAGATTTATTTTGAGTGATGTAGGCTGGCCTCCTTTTCTGGATTTCAGCCTGCTCACTCAGGTTAATAGCAAATAATTAGCAGCAGAGAAAGGAGCAATCTGAAGTGGGCTTTAACATCTGCACTTTGCACCATGTGCATTGCGCAGCATTTATCACCAGTATTCAGTAAAAACATATTGGAAGACAAAAACCCAACTATGCACTTACTGGAAAGAGCATGTGAAATAGCATTGTGTGGAAGATTCCGTACCTGGTTGCCAGTGTGGTGGCAGAGGTGAAAAAAGAACACAGGCTTTCCAGCTGTGGCTCCTTCAATAGCAAAGCCAACAAGACCTTCATATCAGACTTAAACTAAAGACAGCTTTGCTTAAATGAAAAGCAGACAATTAAATGATAATCAGAAGAAACTTGTGCAGCAGCATGCAATATAAACACAGCATGCAACAAATAGTAGCAGAATACTAAAATACATGGGAATTTCTTCTTTCCTCCCTCAAGCATAAATGTGCATCTTCTCTAACCTCATCTTTGTAGTTGTTGATTTATAATGTGAACTCATTTTCAGCAGTAAAAATTAATCAAGCTCACATTTTATCAACGGTAGAAACAGCTTACTCCCAAGGCTGATGCTCTCTAAGAGGATATAGCTTGAAGACTGAGGGAGGTCTGCAGTGGCACATATTATATCTTCTCCATAATTTCAGAGCTGCCCAAAGAAAGGGAGACAACCACCATTTGAGGCAGCTGGCTGAAAACGTGCATGTAGCATTGTCTTACAGAGAGTTGAAAGCAAGAGACACACCTGAAATGGGAGGGGGGAAAAAAAGAGCAGAGCAGAAAATAACCAGCAGTGGACAGGAGAAAGTGGAGAAATGAAAAGATGTGTAATGAGATGTTCCTAGCTATCAAAGCTAAGGGTGATAATAAAAGCTTGTTTAATGGAAAAGGCATAAAGGAAGAACCAGGGAAAAACAGGTCCACCGATAAATGAGGGGGATAATCAAATTAACAAGAATATTAAAATGGCAGGGTTAGTGAACTCTTATCTTATAGCAGTCACCCAGAAGAGAAAAATGGTGAAGATGTATGAGGAATTATGCATTAATGAGGACCTAGATAATAAGGAAGAAATTGTCAATTGAAGTAATGGAATAATATTGTGGAATTTTTTTGAGGAGATTTTAGTTAAGAGATATAAATAATAGAAGTGTGTTGAAATCTCCATCTCCATGATTGTTCAAATTCAAGCTACGAAGTGTTCAGAAAAGCTAAGAAAAATTGCTATTGTGAGAGGGCCCAGTTCAAGGGCTGATGGAGATAGTGCTCATTAACAGTGAGACACTGTTTCCTCACCTTCAGCAGGTTTGGACTCAGACCTGAGCCAGTGAGAAGGTCACATGGGGTTCTTAGTCCTGCAAGGTGGAGATGCCTCTGAACTCTATTCAAAAAAACACTTCAATGGGCAATAAAATTCTAAGTACAAAAGTTACTTTCTTATCTGCCATGTGACTCTGAAGTTGCTTGTGGTTAAGCATGTGCTTTGCTCAAGCTGGACCTGATTGCTCTGCAGTTTTCAGGACTGACCCCATCTGAATTTGCTATTTCCATCTTGCCAGGCTTTTTTGTTTGAACTTGCTGATAGCCAACACATGGGAGCTGCCATGTTCTGCAATACATAAGTTTATATCTGTGTCAAAAGGAAAAAATATTGATGTTGTTCTTGGTGATATTCACAAGAAAAAAAAAGAAGGATTTCTGCATTCAAATTACAAATGCACAAAAGAGAGAAGAATGAGAACTGCAAGACTGTTTTCCAGCTTGATTTGGAATTGCCAGACAGATTTGTGATTGCTAATTAGGAAGAGACAATTCCTGAACTAGGAAGACATTTTTATTCAAATTCATGTATTTCCATATTAAAAGAGGATTGTAAAATTATTAACCTTTTTATATTCCAGATAGCAAGCATATTTTCTTGCATGTCATGATTTAAATTTAGAAGATTTTTTAATATACTCTTCAGAAAATGATTTGTATAAAGAGATTTTCTTTTATAAACTGGATTAAAAATAATACAATCAGACATTCTAATGCAGTTGTGCATTTAAGGAGGAGAAAGTACACATAGGAGCCTTGTGTCCCCAGTAGTGTAAGGCTGCTAGAGCTGGAGGGTATTTTGTCCATGGATTTTGCCTTGTCCTAAAATGTGGATTTTCCTGTAATGCAATACAGCTGTTCTCAGAAGGATTTCCCTGTGGAAGCAGAGCTGTAGCTGCTTATGGACAACACTCCAAGTAGTGCTCTGTGGCTACTACTGGTGACTGGCAGTCAGCAAGTACCTTCCCTCTTCCTGTCACCATCCTCTTGATCTGAAGGAGAGACAGAAACAATCTCCCTTTCCTCCAGCAGATCAGCTTTACTGGTTGTGCTCTATGATTTGCTTTTGCTCCACAAGTTTATCTGGAAGGCCTTGGGTTCATGCCTAGAAATCTCTGGCTCTGTCATTGGGTCGTAGAACTGTTATGTTTCCAGGCCCTTGACATATTCAGTGATGAGGGACTACACATACCATACAGTAAAATACTGTCTCAATCCTGCAAGCCTGACATCATCTTTTTACCCTCTTCTTTCATTTCAGGTAACTCATCAGCAAGATAGAACAACCTTTCTTGCTTCCTGTTTTCAATTCCTGTAAAGGAACTTCAGGTAGTAATTAGGTTCACGTACTAATTCTTCCACTAGACTTGAAGGAATATTTTAGGTTCTGGTTACTGGGTTCAGAAAAAACCCAGCCCAACAGCCCCAACGAAGAGAAGTCATAAAATATCAAGAAAATATCAAGAAGTTTTATCAAATGCCACAGAGATTTGTGGTTTTCTGAGCAGTAGGATACTTGTGGAAAGAGATTTCATCCTACCAGAAGTGTCAGGTTAGTTTAATGTTGTCTTCATGTGTTAGCTTTCTGGGACTGGACAAGTGAATAAAAATCACATAGCTTTTTATTTGAGGCTTTTAAAAGAATCTGATTTCATTCTGTTTGCCTTGCAACATATTTAACACATACTAAAACTCATTACTTGCCAGACTAAGAGCAATGGGCTTATTCAAGTCTGTAATATTTCAAATTAATGACTTTTCTTCAAAAACCTGATCAGTTAAGAAGCTATTCCTTCCTGACCAACATATCTTTTATTTTTCAAACAGTCTCCTGGTACACTGATTGTATTGTTTCTCTGTAGGAAACACTAGTTCATTTCAACTGACCTATCTTTTTTTTTTTGTCAGAAGTGCTGTCAAATAGAATCTCAGAAATTATTTTCCTTACTAGAGGGAGAAAAGGAGCTCTCACTGACAGAAGTTATCATCCTTACCTGACCTGATAGCAGAGTGTCACTAGACATTTTTAAATGAAATTTAAAGAGAATATATGTATTAGTTATGTATTACTCTCTTTTAACAATGATCTATAATTGACTCAACTAAATACCTAAAATTCCTCATATATAATAACATATACAAATTCAATCCAGCTTTTTATTTGAAATCTTATTTTTCTATTATCCCTGAAGACATTTGTAATTTTTTTTAGGCTTTGTTTGATTGTACTATGCTGTTAAGCATATCAACATATTCCTGGACTTCAGATTCATCAGGTAAGACATTCATACAGCACAGCAATATAAGAGAGATGAATATATTGCATATTTTTTACCCACGATACAGGGTGCAGCTTGTTTCAACACACCATGAAAACTGACTATGGAAGCTTAAGCATTGATGAAGTAGGTTTCTAATAAAAATTTCAAGGTAAAAGTCTTCAAAGTTGTGATGGATTCATCCACAAGAAGTCCCATCTTTGTTTTGAAAGTCCCTGTATCCAGGCATCACTTGCTGGCCAGATTTTAAAATATTTGAGCCCTCCTGCTTTGCAATGCATTCAGTATACCAAATACCAAATGAAAGTAGCAAACTGACTATTTTAAGCAATGTTCCTAATACAGAAAAAGGGAGTATGTACTACACCTCTAGTTTTCCATCTCACTCATGATAAACATTCTTATGCAAATAATTTTGGTAATCTTGGTTAGATATTTGATAATTTCAAGATATTTTGAAGGAGTCCTAAATGTAACAGAGTAGATCTCTGTGGAGAGACACTAAGAGAGTATGTGTAAAATGTTCACCTAGAGACTGTATTGACCATGGAAAATCTCTTTAATCATATATGAAAGAATGCCAATACAAGTTAAACACAAAGAATGATTGGTAGGGGGCATAAGGGGGGATGCTTACAATTATTCCATAAATGTATAAATGAAGAGGTCTGGAAATTTTACATTGGAAGTTAATAATAGCAGAACTGTGGTACCAAGCATTTGCAAAAGTAGCTTCCACAAGAACAGTGGTGCCGTGATATTGTGCTGCTTCAGTATGGGTTTGAGCCTCTAGGGAAAGCGAAAAAGTTGGGCTGTGATAACAACGAAAATAAACTAATCCAGCAGGGAAATGAACTTACACGCCAAGATGAGGATGTCTTGTCTATAAGTCTTGCATAAGAGTGGCAGGGATGAATGTATAATACAAGATCTATTTTGCTGCTGTCTTACTACAAGTCTGAAATAGACCTGGCAAAAGGATGAAACTATTATTTGGCAAAGGCTTCAAGTAATTCAAAATCTGTCTTGGCTTCAGTAGGAGTCACAGTGAAACACACTGCTGATTTTGAAATCCTTAGGGAAGAAAAATTCTGGGAAGAAAATTTTTTACTTGGAAGCTCTTTCTTTTTAATAAAAAAAACATTTTGTTCTGAAAATATTAGAAGATAAAATAATAAATAACTGGAAACTGAAAAAAAATATAAGTAGCTCATTTCACAATGTCAAAATGGCACAAATTTTTGATCTTTTTAGCATTAGTGTTGGAGAATAAAAGGTTTGCAGACATTTTGGGAAGGAAGAGAGCACCTTTGCTCCAGAGGAGGAACATACCAAGAGGAACAAGAGGACTTGTGGGCTTCTGACCATGCCAGCTGAAGTTAGTGTTACTTGCATGGAAGTCAGAGTTTCAGTATTAGTAAGATTACCAGATAAGCTCTATTTTGCTTTTTGGCCAAGTGTTTCTCCTCACGCCCTCCCCCAGCTGCAGGTTTAGTGTACATTACGAGCTGTTTTCCCTTGCATGCTCTCATTAACCATATCTTCTATTTTTGCTTGCATCTCTGACAATATAGTTGCTGTCAACGATAAAATATTCTCTTTGATTCCTTTCCTCCCTTACTTCCCTTCATGGCCCTCCAGAAGGCATCAGGAAATTTGCATTTCTATCTTAACGGTGCATGACTAAGGAACAGTGAAAATAAATCATGACACTTGTGATTGGGAATGGCATCACAGACAAGTCTTACATGACATCCATGCAGGTGTGCTCCTTTAGCAAAGCACTGCTCCCCAGCAACCAGACTCCTCTTGCAATTATAGCCATTGAGTTAGGATTTTCAAAGCAACCTCTGCATACCCTTCACAAAACAAGAGAAAAATCAGTTCTCCTCCACTCCACCCTTCTCCCATGCCCCAGAAGAAAGATTTACAAGGAAATATCACAGTATCACAGTATCACAAGGTTGGAAAGGACCTCTGAGATTATCAAGTCCAACCTATAACCTAACACTAACACCAACACTAACACCAACCATCATCTAAACCATGGCACTCAGTGCCTCATCCAGTCTCCCTTTAAACACCTCCAGGGTCGGTGACTCCACCACCTCCCTGGGCAGCGCATTCCAATGGCCAATCACCCTTTCAGTGAAGAATTTTTTCCTCATATCAAGTCTAAACTTGATTATTTTTTTAAAAATAATCATTCAAACAGATGAAAAGTTTTGGAAATATTAACATATCTGTATCACACATGTTATCATACACTTCACATCAGGAGAGGTTTCAGGCACTCCTGTATTATTCTACATGAGATGATTGTTTCTGGGAAAGGTAGTCTCTGGTCTCTTTGGGGTTCCTTATTTTTTTCAAGAGAAAACAGGTGACATTATTTGAACCTTCAGTTTTAAAATCATAGAATCATAGGATAGTCTGGATTGGAAAGAATCTTTAAGATCATCTAGTTCCAACCTCCCTGCTGGTGTCCCATAGGCAGGGACAGCTTCCACTAGATCCAGTTGCTCAAAGCCTCATACAACCTGGCCTTGAACACCACCAGGGATGGGACATCCATGACTTCTCTGGGAAACCTGAACTCCTTGATAAAGACCTCAGCTTTCCTGTAGGTCCCCTTTAAGTACTGGAGGGCAGCTATAAGGTCTCCTCAGAGCCTTTTCTTCTCAAGATTAAACAAGCCCAGCTCTCTCAGCCTATCCTCTTATGGGAGGTGCTCCAGTTCTCTGATCATCTTCATGGCTCTCCTCTGGACTCACTCTGACAGATCCATGTCCTTCCTGTGCTGAGGACTCCAGAATCAAACATGGTACTCCAGGTGAGGTCTCATGAGGGCAAAGTAGAGGGGGAGAATCATCTCCCTTGAGCTGCTGCTCACACTTCTTTTGATGCAGCCAAGAATGTGGTTGAATTTCTGGCCTGTGAACACACACTGCTGTCTGCTTTGTCTTGATACGTGACTTTCCACGGTTTGCTGGTTGTATCCAATGATCTCCTTGGTCTGCCAACATACAGCTAAAGCAACAAAAGCATTTAGTCACTACAGGACAATTGCACAGTATACCTGAAATTAAGCCTGTGCTTCATTTTTTTTGTGCCTGATCTGGTGACAGAGCACACATCACCTCCAAAGATTAAAGCCACAGTTTCAGTGTTTGGTCTCTAACAGATGTTGCTTCTTCAGTAAAAAAAAAAATTCAGTAAAATAACAGATTTAGCTGCTTTGTTTCTCCATATTTACTGATGAATTTTTAAAATAAAGATTACTAGAGCAATGTTATTGTACTTCTCAGTCTCATTAATATAATGGATTGTTTGTCAGCAGAGAGGAGCAATGAATCACAAATGGTGTGACAATGGGGAAACACATCAGTTTTATAATGAGGGGATTAACTCTGAGGTGTGACCATCCTTGCCATTCAGAAGGCATTCAGTAGGTCCAATTCAGATTATAAAACCAACCTTATAAGAAAGCTACCTTGAGTTCATGTGCAGATATCCAGCATTCAAAAGGTAAAAATCTGGCTCAAACATTTTTAGACAAAAAGAGCTGAGTTCAGTGCAAGAATAAAATGTAGTTATATCAACATACACAGACCCCTAAAGGACAGCAAAAAGAGAACTTCTTTCTGATCACAAAAATTAGCAGTTGGCTAACATCCACAGCAGGAAGACTGGTATTGTTTTTTACGTTCTCTTCTAATGAGTACAACTGTGGAAATATTATTATTTATGTAGGCCCTGGTCCAAGACAGCACTTAATCTTATCAGTGGGAATTTTAACCCCAATATACAGCTAAGGCAAAGAGGTTAGTAAGATTAAAGAGTGATTAGTTGTTCACAGACATAGTTCAAGACAGTGTGCATGAAAGAGCACTTCACCATGTAGGTCCTGGAGAAATTCGGCCAAGATTTCTTGTTGGCTTTCCCCTGGGAAGAGCATAGGAGTAGGAATAGACCTGCCAAAGGGGGGAGCTTCTGTCGGACACTGCAGGTTCTTGGGAGTGGCTGGAGTAGAAACAGGCTAAAACAGCTCTGACCAAACCAGCAAGCAGTATAGGGTTTTTTTGCCTCTCCCTTTGCCTGCCCTGAAAGTTCCAGCTTGGTGACACTGACAGCAGTTTCAGTGCCTCAAAAAGTTGTAGATCAATCTCTCTCTCACCATCCATCAGAGCCCTTGCAGCAATACAAAGAAACCACTAAGAAAATAAAATGATGTGTTTACATTTTGGATATGTAGTGTATTTATTGTTCTCAACAGAAAACCTAGTGGGAAGCAAATGAGAAATGCGAGTGAAGCCACTCACTACGTGAAATATCACAATGTTTGGCTTTGTTTTGTTTTGTGGGGTTTTTTTGTGAAATGCCATTTGGGCAGCAAAGCTTGATTTTCCCTTTTGTGGCAGTATCTCCTGGAGTGTAACCTCTACCTGTAATAGCTTCAAAAATAATATTTGCTATAATAGCTGTGCCTTCTAAGCTGTGCTACAGGTCTCTTATTTTTTCCCCTGTAATTGTAATCTTTCATATCCACTGTTTGTTCCTATTTACTGCATGGCTACCTTTGCCTGACCTTTATTCTTATCCTTCTATCTTCTTTTTCAAACAGTCTGTTGTAACTGCAGTATTACATTTTTACAAGATTTTTAGAGTCCTTAATTTTGACCTTCGAAAACTCTTAGCCTTTTGTTTCAAGGCTTTGTTTCAATGTATTGTTTCAATTTTTATGCAAGGAAGAAACAAAATTAATGCAAATAGAGGGAAACAAATAAATCATGTGCCTTGCTACTTTTGCTTTCTTGTACAGCTCTGCTGTACTATTTGGAGTCTTTCGTCTGCTTTATGAACATTCATGATTATTTTGAAGCAGTTTAGGGAGTTGCTGCCCAATTACTTCATTACAACATCCCAGCTAAGCAGCTTTGCTAGGCAGTGTTAAGGCTTTTGAGTCCACTTAGAAAAGTTAAACAGTTTATTCTGAAATGCTTTCAGTGATGATTTAAATTAATTCAATCGGGTGCCTTGAAGGAGGCTAAGAAGTTCTCCAAGTCTGTCAGGGCATTTTGCCTTCAGGAAGGGTGGTGGAATAGACTGGCAGAACAAAATTTGGTTTAGCTACACTGTCATAGAAAGATAAGTAAAATTACCTTCATGAAACCATCAATCATCCCATTCGCAGAACTTTCCTGAAATGGCTTTGTACTGACATCATTGTTCCTTTTTTCACATGAGACTCTCCATCCTAGATTTTGTCAGATGTATGTTTGGCATACGATATTTGAAAGTGTTTTCATTGGGTTTTATTTATTTAAAAACAAACAATCATAGTAAATAATGTGTGTAGTTACATCTAGGTCAAAGTAACATCTCGTAATGTAATTATAAACCCATAAAAGCCCAAGACAGGTACATACTGCAGTATTCACCACCATGAGAACTAATTCAGAATTGTCTGTTGTTTCTATATTTTTCCATGAAAATATATTGAAACATCCATCTTTTTATTTTCCCCTTGCTGACAAATATGAGATTCATAGGAATATATTTCCATTTGCATAATTTTCTTTGTTATTTAAATTTTAGCTTGTAAACTTGCACAAGATCTGAAAAACCACACCCTGATACCAGCTGCTGATCAGAGGACTAAACCCATAACAATGATAAAGAGAGAGGCATTTGCTGATGTGATTTGTTAGTGTCACCACTTATGTTTTAAGAACAAACTAGCCTTTTGCATTGTCCTCGGTGCTACTGAGGCGTGAACAGGAGATCTTGCTTGTGGGGTCCCAATTACTTGGTGTGCATTAATTATGGCTGCTGTTACCTGAAGGCAAGGCAGATTTTAAAATTTTCATAGTGAAACATGACTTCTTGTAGATATAATATTACTTGGACTTAAAGAAACAGTATATCAGGCAGGATAAAACTCCTCATTGATGAGAAAAATCAAATCAGCCAGGCTTGGTGGCTGAAGTGTAGTGACATTATATATTTGGGTTTTTTTTTTCCTAAATGATCTGATTAATAATCTTTAAAATATGGTGTGTTATCTTATTTTTTTGCCCAAGATTCAAACTATACAGGTTGCTCTGTTCTCTGAAAAGGCTACGTTGTTGTTTTTAAGTCAGTGATGTGAGCACACTTATATTCTCATGACCTTGAGAGTAGCTGAAGGTGCACAGAAGCCTTGGCACACCTCTCTATATCCTTGCGGCATTTTACAACAAATGTTCTTGACACAGAAAGAGCTGGAGTCACATGCTCTGATTTCTTAAAGGACAGGACAAGGCATGCCAAAAATTCAGTTTCTCAGAGCAACTCAGCCCAGCCCAAAGGTATTATTTAATGCACTCAACACTCTTTAAGACGCTTATAAAGAGGTTACAATGGGTTAAAGAAGACCCTATGCAACACCCCTGTAGAGAGGAAAGTTTAACTCGGGGAAAAACCTCTCTAAAAGCAGAATTTGGCCTGAAATCAAAAACACAACAGCACAAATTCTCACCTAGCTGCCTCATTGACCAAGAGATGCTCTACCTGCTGTTTGCAATACAGAACCAATATCACCTGCATTTTTCCTGCCAACAAAGATATCAACCCAGCTTTTGATATTTATTGCTGGTGTTGTAAAAATTTTGAACAGCCTAAAGCAATTTTTCTGTCACAAGTTAAATTTACAGCACAGGCTGCAAAGCTCACAAAACCAAACCTTTCTTCCCTATGGCAAATTGAGCTCCCACTGAATTTCTGGCATTTTCATTCATCCACTTCAGAGAACCAATGGAGTGCATCTCCCACACAGATTATTTGTACGGAGGCTCTCATCTCCACCAGTGCCCCAGCTTCCCTCTTCACTTGGTTAAATCTTGAACCTCGACTGGGGAGCTGTGGAGGAGGCATTATTCCAAGGTGGGTTATCCTCCTTGTAGGATCTTCAAAAGGACAAGGGAAAGGAATCCCATTCAGAGGCTGTGTTCAAAAAATCCCATGTATAGTCTCCAAAATGCGTGGTTTAAAAGACAAGAGTGATGCTGAAGAGGTAACAGAGCCTTGTGAAGGGAGATTTCGGTTTTCAAAATTGGTGGCCATCATGATCCACAGAGTAAGGATATGATCTATTGCAGGCTGAGCTGAAACGCACATGGTTGTTTTGTAGTCATCTCTCATCTGAGTATCAATCAGCAAAATCTGTAGAATACACTCAGCACAAAACTAAGAATATTTTGGGCCTGACTCTGAAAGTTACTGAAAGCAATATATGCAGTTCTGTTCATTTTTTTAGTTATTTTAGATGACTTTTTATTTCCTAATAAAATGTTTTACTGTTGATACACATATTGATGAGTCTAAAAAAAATTCAATCTCAGCTCTCAGAGTCTTAAAATCTCACAGTGATCAAAATGTGGCAAATATTGTAAGAATGATTCTTATAAAACTATGCAGCAAAGAATCAACTTGACAATTTCAAAGTGCATCATGAGATGCTTTGAAAATGTTTCAATCAACCTTCACACAGCTCAAAAATCCCTCTGTTCCGATTTTGCATAAATAAGCCTGCCATGTCCTTACTGATGCTGCAAGGACTATCAACAAGGTGCTAATGAGGATTTTTGTGTGTGTATGCGAGTATGGACTATCTCTTAACAAAGAACTCAACTAATC
Organism: Tapera naevia; assembly: GCA_033556795.1. Lineage (NCBI taxonomy): Eukaryota > Metazoa > Chordata > Aves > Cuculiformes > Neomorphidae > Tapera > Tapera naevia. The sequence continues at coordinate 9,103,182 of JAUMJJ010000034.1, read as the reverse complement.
TGACAAGGTCACTTCTATATAAGCAGCCAAACATCTGTCAGCCTGTAATGACTTCTTCTGATCAATAGTGACATGGTCAGATTTGAAACTGGCAACCTGGAGGCAAAAGGCTTTGTACCCTGTTACTAATCTCCAGAGCTTTCCAGTCCCCTCTGAGGTGCTGCTTCCTAATGAATACATTCTACATTTAAAATGACAAATGGCTTCAATTAAAAAAAGATCTTTGGATAAACATTCCAGTTGTTGAGTGAATGACCCTACAGTATTACTCATTTATTCTTTCAGACCAATGGAGTTAATCTGTCAGTTCTGGAAATTAAATGTTTCTGTGTGAATCATGAAGAAAGATGCCTGGGAACCGTATTGCCTTGAGATGCAAGCTGTCCCTCCTGCACTCATGATGAGGTGGGAAGCAGAAGCTTTTGAGGGCTGGGATCTTGAGAGATGCACTTCTAAGAGCATTGCTGGTATTTATAGAATTGAAGCCCTACTTCTCTTAAGGCTTTGTAATTGTTACAGGTGCCACTTACAAGAGGCAAGCAATGCAGACAGTGCAATAATAGGGGAACTGGGTGAGCTCAGTTACCATGAGAGGGAAAGCTTACTTTTTTTTTCCTTTCTGTGAAGCTGTAGGAATGAGGTAGCAAGGCCAGCGTCATCAAAACAGAGCTTTTAACAAGGAGTTTTGCTGTTTTACTCCTCATCCCAGATTATTTTTCCTACTGTTTCCTGCAAAACAAATGCTTTCTTTCAGCCTTGGTTGTTGGCAACAGCTGGAAAGCTAATGCAGGGATCCAAGCGAACAATACCCACTTTATGTGTCCTGCAGACCTTCTGACCACTTCAATGGTGCACTTTTCAAAGTTAAGCCTTTAATTAAGACATTCAGGTTCTGATCCTAACATTCCTCCTCAAGTCTGAGGTCAAGTGAAAGCCATGCAAATCATAATATTCCTCACAGATATACACGCCAAGCAGTCCCAAGTTCACCGGAGCTGCAGAGCAGCAGCTTCAGGAGGTGACAGGGAGAGACTGTTAGAGAGTTACAAATTTTTGCCTTGATTTTAAGCAAAATATTTTAGAAGCATATCATTATGGTTGGGCAAAAAGAAGTGCAACGTCTACCAGCTCACATAACTCAATTAAGCTTAAGCTTTACTGCTTAAGCATTCTTGAGGGAGCTGAGTGGCGACAGAGGCAGAGACTGTACGGAAGCACTGAAGCATTTTGTCCTGAGCTCTTCACTGCTGAGGTTTACAGAGGATTTGCACCCACCCTGCAGCCCCCAAATCCTTGGAGGTGTAATCAGCTATCCCAGCATGACTTCAAGCAACCCCACCAATTCATATCCCACTTGTCTCACAGCTGGAAGACACAGGAGCAGCCGACAGATCATCCAGCTACACTCACCCTTGAGCTCTGTTGTGGAAACAGGTCCTCACTTTGCACTGTCTCTGATACAGCTGCCCTGAGATTGCTCTGTCAGATCACCATTTGAATGTCTGATGGTTTGCACACTGTTTCCCGTGTGTTAAATTCCACCAACTTCTAAAACTTGGTCACCAGAGCAAACTGGGCATGAGTGTTACCATCTGAGCTGTTCCAAAGCAGCTCCCATCTTCTTCTTCTATAGGCATAAACAGGACAAAGCAGAAGGCTGTGGGAAATTAGACCAGAAGTTTTAAAGTGCCTAGAAGCTGTCATCTGTAAAAAGAGGACTCTCAGACAAGAAATCACTTCACAGCTTTAGAAATCACTTCTGTTCTAGACAATGCTGTGAAATATGAACTTTTCTTTCTCTAAACTGTTGGGAGAGTTTTCTACTACTTGACTTTACTGAAAAGGTCAACCCAGGCAGTTGGGGCTAGCAATTTCCGTTTGTATATCTTTTTCCAAGTACAGGAGTTGCCAGCTCTATACTCATCTCAGCTCTAGAAAAGCCTTCAGAGATTGTTATCTTCAAATTGTACTGGTGAGCTTCTTACCTAATGACCTCCAACAGAAACAAATTGGTTGTTTCATAAGGAAATACTAAAAGAACAGAAAGATCATTCCTGTTGATCTAACATTTGAAAACAAGCCCTGCTGCAGTTCTGGCCCTTCTGTCTATGCTCATATCTGTAAGTGCCTAAAGCATAAAACCACATTGGCAGTTCAAATGAGACCCTGACCAGCTGGAATCCTCTAGACCTTCCCAACTGGTTATACACCAAGTCAGGAAAACTAGTATCTACAGGCCTTGTTCAATAGCAATGCCACTACTAAAGAGATTATATAAGGGGGGCAACATTTACACAACCTGAATATCTATGATGATAACACAAAATGAGATGTCACCACAGCATATCCTAAATGCTTAAGCAGTAGTATACAGCTTCTATGAATGTGAAATTGCCTACCTCATCTTTCAGATGAAAAGCTGTAGCTATCATAAAATCAAATTGCAAAAGTTGTTACTACTAAAAAGCAGCAAGCTAACAGTAAAAGTCCGTGCTCCTCAGTCATATCTTAAGTGTATGACACTCTGTGGCTTGAAACTGTAGCAAAGTTAAATCCACAAAACAGTTTCTCATTAATAATATAAGATGCTACACACCTGGGGAATGGCTGGTTTGTCTTTTGGCTAGACTCTTTCGTATGCTCTTAATCTGCTGTACCTTGTACACACACAGAACTTCCTAGAATCATAGAATGGTTCGGGTTGGAAAGGAACCTAAAGATCATCTAGTTCCAACTGCCCCCCCCCCCAGCCCCATGGACAGGGACACCTAGATCTGGTTGCTTAAAGCCTTATCCAACATGGCCTTGAATACCTCCAAGGGTGGGGCATCCACAGCTTCTCTGGCATGCTCAGAGTGAAAAATTTCTTCTTAATATCTAATCTAAATTTACCCTCTTTCAATTAAAACCGTTACGTCTTGTCCTATCATTGCACTCCCTGATAAAGAGCCCCGTCACAGCTTTCCTGTAGCCCCCTTTAAGTACTGGAAGGTTGCTCAGGTCTCCCTGAAGACTTCTCTTCTCTAGGCTAAATAACACCAACTCTCTTAGCCTGCCCTTGTATGGGAGGGGCTCCAGCCCTCTGACCATCTTTGTGGCCCTTCTCTGGACTTGCTCTAACAGATCCATGTCCTTCCTGTGCTAAGAACTCCAGAACTGAATGCAGTACTCCAGGTGAGGTCTCAAGAGAGCAGAGTAGAGGGAAAGAATTGTCTCCCTTGATCTGTTGTTCCCTCTTCTTTCGATGCAGCCCAGGTTACAGTTGGCTTTCTGTGCTGCAGGTGCACGTCACTTGCTGATGTTGAGCTTCTCATCCACCAGCACCCCCGAGTCCTTTTCTTCAGGGCTACTCTCAAATCCACTCTCTTCCCAGACTGTATTTGTGCTTGGGATTGCCCCAATCCGGGTGCAGAACCTTGCACTTGACCTTGTTGAACTTCATGAGGTTAGCACAGGCCCAACTTTCAAGCTTGTCCAGGTGCCTCTGGATGGCATTCCTTCCCTCCAGTGTTAACAGCTTGGTGTCATTGGCAAACTTGCTGAGGATACCCTCAATCTCACTGTCCATAATGCCACTGAAGATGTTAAACAGCACCAGTCCTATACTGGCCCCTGTGAAACACCACTTTTCACTGGTCTCCGCTTGGACACTGAGCCGTTGACCACGACTCTGAGTGCGACCATTCAGACAATTCCTTACCTACTGAGTGGTCCACCTGTCAAATCCATGACTCTCCAATTTAGACACAAGAATGTTGTCCAGGCGAGTGTTGAATGATTTGCAGAAGTCCGGGTAGATGATGCCATTTACTCTTGCCTTATCCACAAAAGCAGTAGCCCCATCGTAGAAGGCCACCAAATTTGTCAGGCACGATTTGCACTTAGTTAAGTCATGTTGTCTGTCACCATTTTCCATGTGCCTCTGCATAGTTTTCAGGAGGATGTGCTCCATGATCTTGCCAGGCACAGAGATGAGGCTGACTGGCCTGTAGTTGCCTGTACTTCCATCTTTATTTTACTAAAAATGAGAGTCAGTTCCGGTCAGTGGGAACTTCACCAGACTGCCACAGTTTCTCAAATATAATGGACAGTGGCTTAGCAATTTCACCTGCCAATCCTCTCAGGACCCACAGATGCATCTCATTAGATCCCATGGACTTGTGCAACTTCAGGTTCTGCTGTGTACATACAAAGTCATTCTATATTTTACCATTAACTGAACCCAGGATGTTCAACTCACTAAACATCACTCTGCATTTACAGGAATCCATTCAAATGAGAATTTCAGAGGTTTGTCCATCATATCACTCTTTAGAGTCTACTACCCAAAGCATTGCAGTAGGCAGATATACAGCCTTGGTCTGAGGAGTTATTTTTGCTTTGGCATTGAAGATCTGGAGCCTGAAATCCGCCTTAGTAAGGGATCTGTGCTATAATTTATTATATCTTTGTTACAAATTTGACTTTACTGATGCTTCTTCTACTATATAAAATGCTGAAGAATCTGTTCAAGTTTACAGTTCACTGATCTGTGCTGAAAGTATTTATTATGATAAGCAGAAGAATGAATGGAAGGGAAAATTCTCTGTCAGCACTCTCAGGCGAAGTTCTCAAGAGCAGCAGTCATGAAAGTTATGACATCTACATTTTGCAAGTGTAGATCTGAGAACATTTCCCCAACAGCTATAGTAAATTGCATCATACTTGAGTGTATTTGTCAGTATATTAATCTCACTATTAAACACCTGAGAGAAACAAGAAAACTGCAGAATCTGACGGTGAGAGAAATGAACATCAGCAATAGGACAGCAATTCATTTTCATTTAGGAGAAACTACACAGAGCAATCTGGATTGTAATTCTGAAATGATGGGAACATTCAGAAGGTTTTAACCTTAGGAAGTACCAAATGTCACTACAGTTTCTTACTTAACAGTCCAAACTGCTATGTGAGAAGCCATTTAACAGCTTATAGTATTTCATGGATTTTCTTGAAGCACACACTGACATCGCCATAGCATTTCCCTTACAGTTTGCTGCTATATTTTTCCATCATTTTTAAGAGGATTCAAATCTTTAAACTGTACCTTAAATGACAAAAAAACCAAACCAAACCCAAAACCAGATCACGTACCTTAGAAAATTCAAGACTTTTTTTTTTCCAACTTTAGTGCTGCACTTTTCTCATTCATAGAATGGTTTGTTTTGGAAGGGATCTTAAATATTATCCAGTTCCAACGCCCCTGGCATGGGCAGGGACACCTCCCACCAGACCAGGCTGCTCAAGGGCAAATCCAACCTGAGTTTGAACACTTCAAGTAATTGGTACAATATGAAATACTAAGAGAAAAATCTCACCTCATTAGCTAGGTTGTCTACCTACCTGAGTCCATCCTCAGAGTCAAGATCCAAAGAGTCAATATTTTTTGAAATCATATTTTATTCTTGTAAGTGCTACAGAATAACCTTAGCAAGAGAAACCTGAGGAACTTCTCTGGCTCTCACATCATATCAATGTTAACCAAGCAGTATCTGCAGGATCTTTACCAAGTCTCAGTTTGTACTCCAGCAGCATCTTAGCACCTGGGATCAAGATTATTGGCAACAACCGCCGATTTATTTGTTATCATGCTTGTGGGTGGTGCTGTCTCCTTCCATGTCTGTCAGCACTTAACAGACAAAAACTGTTAATTGTAATTAGAAATTATCACTAAACCTGTGCCAAAACCCAGCTTGGCTTAAGACTCCTGGCTGAAACACTAGCAGTAAGTATAAACTGCACACATTTCTCTGCTCATTCCTCCCAAAACCAGGGAACCTTTCCAGTCTTGTGGCAGGATCAGCTGGAGGATTCCTAGTCCTTGTGAGAAGAACAGAGGAAAAGCACTTAAATCTTATCTGGCCTTTCTCTCTTGCAAAGAGTGTTAATGCAGCTGTACCTCAGACAGCCAACGCAGTGTAATCACCCTGCTGAAAGGCAGGGCTCGTCCCTATGGGAAGAACAGCGCAATCAATACCTGGGCTCTAATTCCTGTGCTACTGAAGGCCAGATGGCCAGTAGGTAGGGTGGACAAAATTTAGTGTCAGTATCTTATACTTGAAACACCTGGTATTGCAAGAGTTGTTGCTTACCTTGCCTCTTCCAACTGCTTAGGAATTATCTTGGGAAAAACAAAGTGATGCAACTGAAGTAGGAAATACAGCTGCTGAGGTAAGCAGGGACACCAGTGGTCTCAAACAAAGAGCAGGAACAAATGGAAATGAAAGGTAACAAGAGCAAAAATGTTGGAAACAGTTCAGTCTTAAAACTGCTCTACGAACCACATCTGGGGAATCAGTAAATGTTGCCTATTTAAGTGTCTGCATTGTAACTCAAGTATTAGCACCTGCACAGATTCACAGCTCATTCAAAGATGACTGGTTTTACTCAGGATTTCCAAATAACACTGGGAAAGCAGTAGGCGTACAGCTGGCTGTGAATGGGCTAATGACAACCTGGAAATGAAACAACTCAAAGTCCACACAGGTGAAGGCTGGACCACTGAAGATACACTTGAATGGAAGCTAGGTGGCTGGGCAAGGAGTCTTGCAGTCAATGTAACAAGTGAGGATCCTACAGCAAGCTAGGAACCTGGAGGCATGTCTTATTTTATTTTATCACGATGGTAGTGTCCTGTTTCTGTTACTGCTTCTGGCCGGAGGAGTGTAGCACTTGTCTGCCTGGAGTGTTGGCAGCTCCTGGAGGAATCTCTCTCCCCCTCCAACATCAAGCACTGTGTAACAATTGCCATATTCCTGCTCAAACATCTAGTGTTGATTGCTCAACACGGTGCCACTCCCCCTCTCTTTACCCTTATTCAGAGCATAAAAGAAAGAACTCCCATCCACATCCTCCTCATTACAACCCACAGTGCAGTGCCCTTAAATAGCACCTTTTTTGTGTAGGCCTAATTGGCCAATATACAATTGGCTCCTTTGAGCACTCAGGGCACACTGGGCGTGCACGCATGTAATTTATCATGTCAAATTCATTTTCTTTTACACAATATTGTTCCTGCCTTCCTTCTTCCAGAGAGTTATTATTTCGCGTGAATTTCCTTTGTCATTAAGTGCCTCAGTTGCTGTTACCAGCTCTGGAAAAATGACAAAGGGGAAAAATGAAAGAGCCACCGCCTTGAATTGGTTTTCATTCAGCAGGGTTGCCTGTCATTTGCGGAGACCAGCAGATGTCAGCCTAAATTGAAAAATGGAAAAGAAATACTGTATCATAATGCTAACATCTCCCATGCCAGATGGGAGCCTTATACAACATGGCAGGAGCAGTTAACCGGCAGTGGTTAAAATTCAGTGTTGGAACAAGTACAGTTACGCTGCACGCACCAATAGCATATTTTGATTATAGAACTTCATTGTATCATAGATCAATGATAGTTTAATTTATGAGGGTTGATTTTGTTAATTCAAGCAGTTCAAAAGACAGTGTTAAAGATTCAGTTCATTTAACTGTATCTGATTTAAGCTTTGCTCATGCCATCAGAAGACAAATGACTGTATATAAAATAATACTGTCACCTCCCCATCCACACATTTATTTCATCATCAGTTAAAAACTGGGAGTTATGCCTAAGCGCCAAGTGTTAGATAGGCAGGATACAGCACTGGGCTTACAATACTTAAGAGCCCATAACAAAAGCATCACATGATTATTCGCACATACACACTTAATGATTCTTTATTATTGTTATTTCCCTCAATTTCATAATACGTAATTGTCACACTCATATTAGACAGCAACAGGACAGTCATGAATACTGAGACAGAAGAAAAAAATGGGTGTTTTTTTTGTAGAATACGATTTCTGAGCTGTGGTACACAAACGTGACATCCAGTACAAGCAAACACAATGTTAAGTTTCTAAGAGTCTCACAAGGTTCTTTCTTGAAAGTTCAGATCATAAATACAGTTTTTACATGAAAATCTTACTATTTAATCAAAGCTGACATTTCTCATCAATCCACCTCACACAGATTCTTGTAGCTTTTTTTTCAGGTAAAATATCTCAGAGGTAGAAAATCGGGCAAATAAAATCCCAACCAAAAAAATTAAGATCATATTTTTTATGCAAGTACTATCCATTTTTTGAGCTCTGAATTTTCTCACCTTAAATATGGAAGTAATTTCCCTAAACAAGACATAGGGAGAGACTGGTTTGTCAGGTTTAAATAGGCTGTTTTCAAGGAAAAGCATTCGTGGGCTCACCCTCATTTCATATGGATTCTTCTTCTGTCTCTTTCTTAATCTGATGAAATCACTCAATTCTCCTCCACTCTTGTGCCCCCAGTGATGAGCCAAAGCTATGCAGGATGCACCTCTCTGCAACCTCTGCACCTTACAGTGAGTCTAAGTAGACTTTTGCCACCACAGTCAGGCAATCAATAAACATGGGGTTTTGCTTCTTGATTTTAATCTTTAATCCCATGTTTATCATGTATCACTTGCAATGGAGTTAGGGGAAGGAAGTATTTAACTTATGAAAAATGAAGAAAAGGAGATACATTTTTCTAGAGAGAACTAATGAATCAGGAAAGCTTTGCCATGTGACAAGCATGAACAGAGCAGAGATGCTAGAAAAGCAAATAAATAATCTTTCTATTAACAAAGTGTCATCTCACAGGAAAATGGAAAGCTTTCTTAACGTTTATTCTGACTCAAAAATATTGGTCCAAAAAATGAGAACAGAATCATATCTATCACTATTAGTTTTATGTTATGACATTGAGGTGAAAGTTCCTCTTTCCTCCATCCCCCTGCCACACCAGCTCTTCAAACTAGCTTTGCTTCATATGCTTCAAAATCAGCTGAACAGAGCCAATGCAGACAATCTGATGCTTTCTTGAGCATCTGTTTGTGTTTCCTTTACTGGTTTCAGGGTTTCTCGGACAGATTTCCTTTTTACAGCAGAGGTGGGAAGAGGTAATCAGTCAGCTCTGAGCTCCTGAAGGGGATGTCGTCTCTCCCCTTGAAATCAGCATGAAGTGCACTTGTTCCTAATGGAGAGTAGGTCTTCCACACATCTTCCAGGCAAAGAGAGGTTCTTTCCCAGGAAGTGGCATATTGCAGAGGACAAAGAAGAGCAGACAGGCTGATCTCATCACTAGGTTTTCCCATTTCAGTTGAGACACTTTTTCAGAACAACCTTCGTGGGCCCCACAGTGTTCAAACTTCTTTCAGGCTTTACCTGTAAGGAAGACCTGTTGTTCCACTCCCCCTCACCCAAGACCTGCCTTATCTCTCCTGTCCTGTGCAAAGAGAAACTAACTTGGCTTAAGGAAAACAAAAATCGTGAATATAGGAAAACATGCTCTGCTCATCAGAAAAATCTTTCAGTTCTTCCTCTCACATCATTAAACTAGCAAACATGACATAAATTTTTCATTTCAAACACAGGGGTGCACTGACCGGGTAAAATGGCACTGGCTGCCTAAAGAATGACTGAGTCACACGGGAAGAAAATCCGTGGAGGATGTCCCCATCCCTCTTTGAAGAGCCAGCACAGCTAACAGAAAAAACATATTAACAACAGGCAAGCTTGAGTGTAATAAAGAAGGAAGTTTAGACAGAGTGGTGTGGTCAAATGAAACAAACGATAACAATAGCCATATAACTGTCCTCTGCTCTGCTCCCCAGGTGCCAGTAGGGAGAGTGGAAGTCATTTCCCTACATCCTGCACTTCAAGAAAGTGAACCCAAAATCACAGGGTGCCCAGGTGCTGTGGCAATAGAATGCAGGTGCAGATTACTTGAGGTCACCTGTGAGTATGACAGGAGGATGAAAACACTTTCTCAGTGTCTCTCCTGCTCCTTGTTTTATCTTGCTCACTATCTGGCTTTGTTGCTCCTTCCTTGAGAAGACCTGCACCTATTTTGAATCACACACTGAGTTCAGCTCTAGGCATCTAATAATCATATAGATCTCATGTATGCTGGCTGATGAATCACCACCCATAAATATTTTTTCCTTGTATTTCTTGTTTTTCTTAATCCTGCCCTCTTTTCCAGTACTTTTCTCCACAGTTTCAGTCTCTCTTGTCAAATACTGCTTTTCCTTTGTAGCTTGCTGGTTTCCAGTTTTGGATGCTCTCCTCCAGCAGCATGGGAGTCCTCAGCTAACCACACAGCTTCTTTCCTTTCCCTGACAGGCATTCTGACTTCTCTCACTCCAGTAACATATTTTCTTTCATCATTATCAGGATGCAACTCACGCCTAGACCTTCAGATTTTTGCATTGTACATTCTTAACAGATTTTCTCCTTTTTTTTCCCCTCTCCCATTTTCATTTTCTGGTGACATTCCCAGGCTCAGATCCTGCCGTGCAAACACCTGTTAGAAAGCAGAGAGCAGAAGCCTCTGGGGAATGGCCTGTCATATTCCTCTACTCTGTGCTAAGTTACAGTGGTGGGCAGGTGGCACACAATGCATCATGGCAGGAGCACGAATGTATTTGACTGGTAGTAAAGTTACAACTGTTTAAGGGTGCAGATCCTGTAGGAGAGAGAAATTGGAAATCTGAAACAGAGCCACGTGGCTACCAGAGGAACATAAGAGAACTCTTGACAGTGTAATTACACTCACCAGAGCACTCAAAAATAATTACCATCCTTAAGAATCAAGATGCTTGTTTTAATCTTAATGGGAGAACCTATTTTATGTGGTATCAGTACAAAGAAAGGAGAGGCCAGACAAAGCAAGATGCTTTCCTTTTGTTTTTGTTCGGTTTATCTGTTAAGACTTGAGCTGTTACCCTTCTGTATATCTGCACAATACAGGAATTATCAAATTAGCTGTTGTAAATCCCAAACTCATTCCATATGGTCAGACAAAGGATCTTGAGGAAAAATGCGTAATAAAGACATTTAATTTGGAGAATTTTAGAATTGTAGGAATATGTGGCAGTTCATGTGAAACTGGCAATATAGAAGTGAATCAGGGCGAGTTTCTAAAGCAAAACATCATTATTTTCTCAAAGATTATAGCAGTTCAATAATCTGGATAGTTGTGCACAGGAATTGCATTCACAGCTCTTAGGAGAACAGAGGAATGCTTTGACACTTCAAAATGTGCAGTTAGATCTGGTAGCTGTGAGGAGAATTAGTCTTCCAATGCAAGGCATTATGAAAATGAAGGGATTTTTAGAAAGAGTTGCAAATGTTTCTGTGAAAGCATTTTTTGTGTCTATGTATTTGAGCAAAGCCTCTTTGAATTTTAGAGTGTTTAGCTTCAAATGTTTTGGAGACTCTAGAGTAATACATAGTTTCAAGCTAACTGTTTGAAACGCTGTGACAAATAGTTCCTATTCAACAAGAAAGTATCAGACATCAAAGTGGACCCAGGAGGAGAGGAAAACAGAATCAATGTATTTTATGTATTTTTCACATAATCAAAATGTACAAAGCCATGTATGACACCAGATTAGGAGCCAAGGTCTCCTCAGTTACCAATAAATATATCTCTACTGAAGCTTGATTTATCTTAGAAAAATGGAAGGCTCTCATTTACCTTTGGCTCTGGGTTCTTGTGGCACTTTTTGGTTCTGTGTGAAGCCCATCATCTAGAAATTGTTCCTGTTCACACTGCTCTCAATCCATGTGTCCCTGAACCCAACAGGAAAGCCCGGGCTGGTGAGATGGAAATTATAAATTGCAATTTCTGGTCACCGAAAGGTGTGTCTGCCAGAGATGTGAGGAAGTGAAAAATAATCAGACACAGCCTTGAAGGGAACCTACTCCAAAAGGAGAGTTTAATTTTTCAAGGCTCATGTGAATCAGCTTTCTAGGGATGACTGAAGCTGTATGGCCCCACACCAGACCCTAAACAGGTGCATGTTTGTACGTTCAAACTTTACAATCCTGTTTGTAAAGTGCATGAGACAAAATGGATCAAAAATCATGCAACACACTCTTAAAAACACACACAAAGGTGTACTGAAGTGGGTAGAAATAGATGCTGTTCCCAAGGGAATTCCTTTTACAGTCCTGGATTATGGCAGTAATAGGATTTGAAAGCAAATTTCCAAGATTTTAATAACTAAACCAGTGAATCATCAGCATAAGAATCATGGTGGTAATTATTTCGTGTGCTGCCTGGTCCAAAGAAATGTAGAAGCTCAGAGCAGCATGAATGTAAAAATTGAGTCCCAATGAGATTTCACAGGGTGTCTGGAATAGACTGGCAGGAAATAGGAGCAAGCTAAAAGCAGGAAACCGTATGGGATTCGTTACAGAAAGACTGAGATACTGCAGAAGTATTGACCACTTCAGAGCTGACCTGTCTGTCAGGTTTGAGAGACAGGTCCAACAATACCAGCACACATGACCATGACTGGTGCTGGAACTCTGTAGAGGACAATCCTCATGCTGTGACAAGATCAAAATGCAAACAAAAATTTCTCATTAAAGGTGTTACCTGTGAAGCAGCTTCATAACTAAACTGCCATTGCCAACAATTTTGAAAACAGTTGTGGGAAGAAAAGTAGTGAATTGGATGATGATGAAAGACTATTCCAAGACAGTTCTTTTACTCAGGCATCATTATTTTAGTCAATAGTTGAACAGCAAGAGCACCCCAAATTACAAAGTCAACATGCTAATTGGTTATAGGCAACACTTCATCCTGAGATCAATGTTCTACCCTAACACCTGGTGGTTTAGGAGAAAATTGCCAGCATTCAGTAGTTTTGGTCACCCTCTTCATGGACAGGGAACAGACTCTGCTATTCACAGTGACCACACTAGCTGCAGGCTTTGAGGCTCACAGTCATAGAGCAGCCTGAAGTTGAAAAGGTACAAACACAACAGGAGAATAACTTGAATTGAGAAGGAATCTGGCTCTTAACCCTTCAGTGTTGTCAGGAATTTCTCATCTATTTCTCTGATACTTCAATGTTTAAAATACGTGCTGTAAATATTAATTTTCTTCTGTAGAAGACGTTGCTCTTTTCAACAACATTGCAGTGAAGTATGGGAAGATGCTGCACCATATAGTTGTATTCCATCAGAAATAAAACCAGAAAGAACAACACACATATGGTTTGTTTTTTATTCATTCAGACATGGCTTTACCCATTGTTATAACCACCTATGCCTGAGTTTATAAAAAATTTGCCATGCTAATACTGCCAGTAGCATTGCCCTCTGTGGAAAGGAATGGCAATCTTCCTCCTTCCTATGAATTCAATACAGTTAGAACTAAAGGATGACAAAGCTAATTCCCCGTTTTTAATTTCCTTCAATATATACTGAAATATTGTAAGACATCTTTTGCTACAATTTTTAAAGCCTGTCTTGGGTTTCTGACTGCAAATGTAATTTAATGCAATCTATTATTTTCTTGAACAAATATTTTTATAATAGACATTACTTGGCTTAAGTTTGTCTGAGCAGTTCTCATTTAGATAAGGATTCAAATTTTTTTCCACAGTAAGTTATTGCAAAAATGTATTCAGAATTGCATGCAGCTCACATCAGGTAATTTAACATGAGACACTTAATAAGTTTGCTTTTATCAGTCCCTGTAAACCAAGGGAAGCTCTCTACGTACACATTAATGCACAAGCTGGAGTTAGACTTATTATGCACCTGCTTGTAAATTATACCCTGGTTTTGATCTAATACTTGGATATGTTACAATAAGAGCTGAGATTGCTCAAGATACCCTAGATATCACCAGCTTAATCATGTTGTTCCCAGTTACAAGGCAAGCACACCATTCAGGTCCACTCAGATTCAGTTTTGCGGTACCCACTGATAGTCTTCCTGGCAAGTTTCAGAGTTCACATGATTCTTCATTCTGTATGTCCCTTCTGCTTTCAGGTGGACATCAAGACTTTACTTATGTTTAAATGCTTTAATTAAACCTAATTTTACAGATCTTTATGCCTTGCCATTCGTTCTTTGTCTTCAGTAAATAGGAAGCTTTTCTGATCAGCACAGATGAGAATTATCCACCTGACTCTTAGCAGTGGTTAAAAGCTCTATCAGTCTATCCTACACAGTGGGCAGAAAATGCACGTACCTGTTCCTGCAGAACAAGTCTGGTCATTCTCAAAATCAGCAGAGTGATAGAAAGAGGTGCAAGATAGAAGACAGGAAAGGCTGAGAAAAGGCAGGGCTGTGGTTCAGCTCAGAGCTACAGCGAACACCCACAGATGGTATGGGAGCCTTAGTAGTCCTGAGCGCACCTGGCATGGAGCTTCATGGGAGCAGTGTTTCAAATTCTCAGCCTCCACTGAAATTTGTAGTGAGGCTTTGTACTTGTGTGGTAACATTGCAACACTACCAAATAAGATTGATATAAGTCCCACAAGAAAATATACTTCTTGCAGCAAAACTGTTCCATGGTTACCTTTGTTGCCTTTTAACTTTTTGTGAGATGTCTCTCCTTTCTTTTTTTTGTAAGTGCAGTTCCTGTTTTTCCAGAAGTAAATGTATTGTGATAATGTGTACCTATGACCTGTAGTACTGTTCAGATGTTTGGGCCAAGGTAAGAGAGTGGTCAGCTTAGACCCTAGAAGTTACTGACAGAAAAAATTCTTCAGGTCTACTATGTTGTTCCAGAATGTGTCTAAACACTGAGCCTGAGAACTGTCTCTTGCTTGCGTAAGATGGTAAAGGCATTTCCTTTGTCAGAAAGTAATCTTAAACATTTTTCTCATGAGTATTATTTCACTTCAGTAAGTAGCAGTAATGAATGGCTGATTTTTTTTTTGTTGTTGTTCCTTTCCAAGACAATTTGCAGATAGAGGAATCAGAGTCATTAGACAGAGCTGAGGATAATTTTCTGTCTAAACATGCCCAACACTTCAGTAATTTTTTTTTATTGCCACCATTCTTGACTTAGTCATTAGGTAAGAAGGAAGGATGCTCTAGCAGATGTTTAGTGTCAAATATGGGATTTCATTTGGGACAGACAAGCCTTCATCACACTAAAACTGTGTAGATGTGAGATATATAGAGTTCAAAAGGCTTTCAAAAGGCTTTTGGTATTTATAAAGAACTTCTGGGCACTCCAGATCGTTTACTTGATATCTCCCAGCTCACACCGATCTGAATAGCAAGCTTTCTGGAAATACTTGTAAGCAATTTGTAAATAACCATGGTCTGTTCTGTTCACAACTTATATTTTCTAAGATAAGATTCTTCATCAGCAACCACAACAATAAATATTTTCAGAAATGCTTCAGCCTGTTTACATGGAATACGTGAATGCAGAAGACTGTTTTCAGCTAGCAGCCTCCACAGATTTCTGAGCGTGGAGAAGCAAGGCAAGGAAGTTCATTATGAGCTAATGTGTTAGTTTTAACATATCTATAGCAACTTCAGCTAGGAAGCAGCTTCCTGATAAAGTTTTCATACCAAGCACTCCCGACTGGAGTCTCATTTGAAGGGAGTGTTTCATTATGTATCTGTCTTGACAACCCTCCTGCCAGTGCTGCTGTCACACAAAAAGGGAGAGTGGCAGCTTTGCAAAGAGAAACTATTACAACGGGACTTCTACTCTATATTTTAAACATAAGGTGGTGATAAACACTTGTACTTTTATAGAAGTCTGCTGAAAATGCGATTACACCAGGAAGATTTATTACTTTCTCCACAACAACTAAAGAAGATTTCCATCTTCTTCTTTTGGTAACACAGCATGAGAACAGGAGTATGGTGCTCAGGATTTCTAGCAGTCAACTGAGCATAAAAAGATGTATGAATTAAGTAAATTAAAAGTGGATGAAAAAATGTAGACCTTGCTAACTCCATGATATATCTCTTGGCCTGAAGGGGTTAATGAAATCCATGGAGCTGCCTGGCAATTGTTCCTGCATCCCAGTAGCAGCCATCAGTGAATGATATGTGAAGTCACGCTTTATATTTTTGTATATAGTTGCTTTGGAAATGTCAAAAGTGGTTGTTATTTTTTTTATTATTGTTATTTTGTTTTCTATTCTTTTGTACTCTTATGCTCACTTGCCCTAATTTAGCTACTAGGAAGATTCAGCTTTGCAACTGCCTAAAAGCACTCATTATCCCACTGTCAAATGTAGGTAATCACCAGATACCCACAGATTTTGGTGGGGTTTATCTGCAGTGTTCCTCCTAACAGATGAGTTCAGGTCAATATCTAAACTCAGAAATAATGGCTTTCTTCCTGCTTTCTACCAACATAAATGTGATTATCTTGAAAAAATATTTCTTTTTAAGAATGTCCCAGATGTATGAACAGACAACAATACCCATAACCCAGCATCAGGCAGGCAGGTACTAGCAGGGAAGTTTGACATGATCAGAAGTGAAGCAGGGTTGCACTGGTTATTCAGCTAGAAAAGGCGTATGAGGGAAATAAACTGCTGATCTCAGTATGAACGGTAAGTATAGGAGGGGCTGGGGAATACATTCAGGGATAACTTGAATGATAATGCAAGCTCCGGAATAAATTGGATGGGCTTGTCAAAGCCAAACCAGACTAAATGTTGCCATGGTTATTGAGTTACCCAAATAAAGAGAACATCACTCACTCTGAAGTACAAAGGCTCAGGATGGCTTTGTGGTCCTTCACAAGGGCTGTGGGTAGAGATGAACATTCAGATTTGCTGCCTGCTATCATTAGAAAATGTAAATCAGAACGTGAAAGCGAAAGCAGAGGGTTGACAAGGTGCCTCAGGAGCCACCTTTTCTGCTTGATGCCTAAAATATTCTCCTGGGATTTCAGACTGATTGCTGTCTATTCTGCATAATGGGTAGGCTGACTGATTTTATTGATCCCCAGTTATTTTTCAGTATTGCTTGCTTCATTAGTTCAGGCAGCCCAGGCGCACAGTCACAGACCCACAGATAAGCTTCAGTGGCCAATGCATCTTCGTGGTAAAGAATTTGCATTTCAGTTTTTAACAACAGATAAATCCAAGTATAATTAGTTTAAATACATCTGAGAAAATATTTGATTGGATTATTGCGTAGTATTAAAAAGGAAGAATACATATATTATTTTATTAACAATATTATTTATTTCATATTTTAAAATTTACAATGAGAATTAGCTTCGGTATTATTTTCTATCAGGGAAATTATTTTTCTATGTGTTACTCCTACAGATCTGGTTTTAATCAGAATTCTCATTCTACCCAAAGGAATGTGGAGTTTTGTGAGAAAAAAAATAAAAAAGACAAGAAGAAAGAAAACAAAGAAAATCAGTGCAATGATATAGAAAGTATCTGTCTGCTGAAGAAAAACTGTGCCTGTGAAGATGAGGACTCAGCTTGAAGAATTTAGAGGCAAGGGCAGAAAGGGCAAAGAAAGTCACATTAAAACAGAGATGCAGTCTCTGGTGGGTCATTTGAATTTCATCTGCAGAGTAATTTTCATGCCATTTAGCCATAGCCGCAGCAAAAATAAAGAGGTCTAAACACATTAAAATGACAAAACCGTACAAGGAGGGACTGGGGTTTGTAGTCGTCATATTTGGTAAAATTCAATGGTACAGTAGGCTGAGTTAGTGCCGTATTCAAGGATTTTGAGTGTTTACAGAAAAATATGATATGTGACAGGAGACAGGTTTATAGCACACTCATTCAGGCTTCCTGGCACATTAAGAAGAAAGGTGTTCTGGTTTCAAAAAAAAAACCAAAACAAAAATAAAAACAACAGCAAAACACCCCAAACTCTCAACAAGGTTTGGAGTTGACCCTTGGAGAGGGTCTGTTTTTTTCTGATCCTTCGAGGAAACACAGGATATTTTAATAACTATTTATATGCCACAAGATCCTTTAACAATTAATTAGTGGATTTAGGGCCTCAGAAAATGGGGTTGGATTGAAAGCTTCCATCAATTTTCAATTGCTGTCCTTAAGCATGAGCCCTGGTAGGATGCTCCCCCTGAAGCTGAGAGAATGCTGTTCAGTGCTGCACACTTCTTGTAGCTCAGATAGCCAGCACACAGACACACATCCACAGACATACTTCAGTACCAATGGTCTGGTGAAGAATGAGTGTTTCAGTTTTGAACAACAAAGTGTAGTTTCACACACCTGAGGAAAGATGCTGTGAAATCTCTTACCCACATGCAGCATCGGAGAATTCAGTCATTTCATGCACATTCATCTTAAGATCTAGTAGAGTACATTAAGTAATACTAAGAAGAGACCTGGACATTTTCATGTGTTTTCAAGAAAAGTTCCTGACAGTGGAAAAGAAAATAATTCAGGGATCTTCAAAACATTCTAGGCTTTAATGCATCGACACATATCACTGGAGCAAGCTGGTTAACAATATCTAAGTGTAAAGGCCATGGAAGAAGCGTGTCTGCTCCTTTAAGGGTAATTGGTCGAAAGAGCCATAAACAAGAATATGCAGAGACAAACCTGCCTGACACAGGGTAAGGGAGGTACTGATGAGAACAAACCTGTCTGGTGGCAGTAATTGGTAATGGTGTGTGGTGTGTGAGAACGTTTAATTTTTCAGCTGGGAGGATAAGGAAAAGAAAGGAGTCAAACGTACAAGAGAGGTAAAGCCTGAACATTTAGCAAAAGCAATAACCAGAAACAAACCCAGTCAGTCACACCAGTCAATCAAGCTATCAAGAAACTGCAGTAACTTGGGACTTTGCAACTGATAAGAATGCAAAACTGAGGGCTTATTTTTCAGACAGTAGCAGCATGAACTAAAATTATTTTTTTTTATTGGGTTGGTATTTAGAAATCACATTCTGGTTTACACAGGCTGAAGTTCACTAAGTACTGTCTTGCCGCAGTACTTAGTGAATGTAATGCAGAAACAAAGAAAATAATAGATTTATAGAGTTCAAACTTAGAAAGTACTATAATTATCTCATTTAACCTTGTGCATTTTATAGGACAAAGTTTACATGCTGAGATCTGCAGCCAATATAACCATGTTTGCTCAAGAATATATCACCTAAAGACAATCCAGCAGTGCTGTAAATGCTTCAAGCAACAGAGACATTCCACCAAATCCATTATAATATTTTTCCCATGACTAATTATATTCACTGCTAAACATGAGTATCTTATTTCTAATCTGAAGGTATCAACACTCAGCTTTTATGTATTCCCTCTTGTTTTTTTTCTGCTAGATGAAAAAATACATTATCATATTGGTTATGTAAAATATCATGAATCCATTAAATGCTGACATATCAAGGTGTGAATAACATAAGGCAAAATGAAAAAGAAATGTATTTTTTTTTCCAAATGGAATACATACAAATTATTATCACTTCATACAATGAGCTAAGTAACAATCCAGCACCTGAGTCATCAAAAGCTATCCATCACCTTTGGTATGCACTCAGGTTTTAAAGGAATACTCAAAAGCAGCTCTGATTTGTCTTGAGAACTGATTTTAAGCTACCTTGTGTAAGTATGTTTATGCAATATAAATGTAGAACAAATTTATATTCGTGCTACCCAGTCATGCTTATATGATAAAGCCTGTGGACTTTATTTGTAGATGTACACATGGCTACAACCAAGCAGCTTCTTGCACTTCAAACTCAATCATTTTACTTACTTTGAGAAACTTACTGCTGTTAAAGAAACAAAGATTTAAAGGCAAAGATAAATTCACATGCAGGTTGCTTCATTTGACAGTAACTGTTTACATTTATGACCGACTTAGGTACGATACAACAAGTATCCACTAAAGGTAGTAACCGGTGGATACTTGGCTGGTATGGAGCCAGTTGCCAATCTAAGCCAGACTTCTTGACCATAATTTAACTCTAATAAAGCATTTCCAGTAATTACTCTGTCAGTGTATTTGTTGCTATTAATATTTTCAGCTTGAAAAGTGAGTTTGTCTATTCCATCAATGACCAGATAGCCAGATGCATGTGGACTAAACGATTCAATGGTATATTCAAAAACATAGACCCCCAGATATGGAACATGGAACTTCCCAGTTGCTGGGGCAAATGAAGCTCCATAGTTGACATCCAGATTGTTAAATCTGATGGGTCCTGGAGTCGTCATTCCATACGTATGAGAGGCAAAAAAAGCTACCATAGGTGCATATCTGTATGATCCTTTTGAAAAATCTGGAAAGGCAAAAAGAACAATTTCAAGTAATGTTACAGATCTTAGAAAGGCAACTTTCAGCAGCCAGAAGATCAAAAGCAGGTTTTCTGAAGTCACATAATCTAGCAGTTTGAGTAACTGAAGCACAGTGTTTCTGAAAAAGCACAGAGTTTTTCTGTTTTGCATAAAAAGTAATTTTCTTCACAATTAGTGCTAGGGGTGCCCACAAAGGAATTATTCTAGAAACAGCAAGGGACCTTTATGTTTATCTATACTATGTTATCATTAGGGAATTGCTATTTTTCTTTTTCCATCCCCCAGCCTCCTCAAGTTTTTCCCACCCCAGGATCTCTTTCATTGTTCATCTGTGTGTTGAAGCCAAGATTTGTTTCCACAAATCTTAGACGAACATTGAAGAGGTTTGGCACTCCTGATGTTAAATGAGGGAGTAAAGGTATACATTTTTTGTCTCCAATTTGAGCCTGCACACTATGATTCCCTGCCACTGTACAAACTATTTTATTCACTATTCATATGCTGTCATGAGTGAGACTCAGCCAATTGGTTGCTGAAAGCTGCATAAAATTCACATTCCATGTTGCCAGGACGTAAATTATTTATTTGCTTTCTGGACTGAAAAGCACATTTTCTTTTCTTTTTTGAAATATTTGTAAGGGCTGTATCCTTTGCTGATGAAAATCATGCCTAAAATGATTTCTTAAGGCCATAGTCCCATACATCGTGGTAGATACTGGTATTTATAGAACATTTGTGGCTATGGTGAAGCTAGTGTTCCCCAGTGATGTGATTTTTCCTCCCCCTTTGATTTCCATGATATTGTGTTCAAACACATCTATTGTACACCCTCCCACTCTTACAATCCAGGAGGGAGCTTTCCAGCTATTATGGCTGGTCCTCAACCAATTTAATCCCATCATCTGGTCATATTAAAGAAAGAGATCAGGAATCACCCTCAGGGATTGATGCCTTCAGCATCAAAACACAGGACAATACTACTTGAGTTTGCACTCATTAAAGTGAAATGTGAGACCTTTGACCAGCAAGTGCTCTCTAATTAGGCCCTTGGGCAGAAGCCTGTACTGGTAGCACATTGCATTACTAAATTCTATACTTGCCGACACTCAGAGAATTGTCGTTCATCAGCTTCGTACTGCAGTTGACTCCTCCAAAGGGGTGGCGACAAGCACAAATAAAACTCTCTCTGCTGTTGATACAGGTTCCTCCATTCTGGCATGGGGAACTGACACAAGCTGAATACTGTCCTGTGGTAGAGAGGGAGGAAAACCAGCAACCTCAATTGCAATGTCATTACAGTTATGCTTCCCAAGTTTTCAATATTTTGGAAAGTCTCTGTCAATTCGTAAAGCCAGTGGAATTTCTCCTGAGGTTCTGTGTGAAGGCCAGCCTCAGATCCTGCCCAGGCTTTTCAGACCCTTCACTAGTTCAGCCTCCCTCTTTGCCTGAACACAGCATACCCTCAACTAGCCTCCAAGATACTCAGAATAACCTGTAAATGCTGAACTCTTCTTGTTGCAGAGGGACAAATACAGGTAATAAGATGAAAGATATTACAAGTCTAATTTCTTTGGAGCACCTCACTCAAAAACATTATGAGAACCATCAAAAGATTGGCATGTTTGAACACCTGTGATTGTACAGTTCAAGAGAGTCCTGTCAACAAATACCAACCTTTCTTCAGACATTTCTTCCCTCCTGTATTCCTTAATTTAGCAGCCTCCCTCTCTGCAATGTAGGTTTAAGGCTAGCAAAGCCTGGCTACCACCAGCATTAGGAAATTCTCCTTCTACTCTTGTCTGCACAAGTGTTTCCATAATAATCAAAGACATGGTGGCCCTGCAGGTGGTCCTCAGGACAGATTCAGTCTGGAGAATACCCATTCCAATAGGAATGGGGGACAGTGGGGGCAGAATACACCTCTCCTTGCCACAGCCTGACATGGAGACCTGCAGTCCACCCAACACCAGTCGCTCACTTCCCTCCTCCAGCTGGTCACAGTGACAGTGCACTTCTGTGCTGAGCCCTGCACCGCTGGCTCAGCTTCCTTCTTCCCTTTCTTACATGGCAGCCATCAGGCACTACAGAAAACCAAGACACAAGTAAAAATCAGGCAGTCTGCAACCATGTGATTTAAGAAATATGTTTGATCAGCTAATTAATCTTTACTAACAATGGGAATGTGCCGAGAGGCTTGGAGCTGGCAATACTGCAGGAGTCCTTTAGAAACAAACAGCAAAACATCAAGAGACAATGTCGACGTATCCAATGTTATTTCCTTCTTTTGGTGAGACAAAGAAATACTTATTTTCCTGCTAGTTCAGGAAAATCGGTAATTTAATTTGGTTCTGTTAGTGCAGGCACAGAAGGCTGCTCATTTTAGACAAAGCTGGCTTATCCTTGGGCATATCAAAACACAGGTTTTGTATTGCTGGGTACAAGTTGGACTGTTCTGTCTCTGACATTACTCATCCAGATGTGTCAGACCCATTGCAGGAGAGTCTGGCTACTGATGATGAAAGATCTCAAATGCTATCCAAAACACTTCCAGAACTTGTCCTTGCCCATAAATAACTCAATTGGATATCTATCAAGATTGTTGAAATGATTTGTATTGCAAGAAACACAAATAATATCAAACAGGTGGTTTTGCAGATCACCCTTGCTGAGGACGTTCTTGCTTCTCTTCCTATGTATGAGCTGGCCGGGTCATGCCCAGCCAACAGGGAGAAATCTGTCAGTCCAGTGCTGCTGAGCTCTGAGACAGTAACTACTGAGTGTAATTGTATGACAGGTTGTCACAGTAGTTTAGGGGGAAGAATATTCAGGCCACATTAAAAATTAAATAATGCCATGAAAAAGTTCTGAACACAAAGCACTCCCAAACCAGGCATTTTTTTGCTTTCTCTTGCTTTGGTTAAATAAACATCAGATGTTTTAGGAAATGAATTTTTCTTTGCCAGAAACTACTAGCAGAGCTCCAGAAAGAGAATTCCATACAGTCCTGTGAAGACAAATCTAGATTGATAGGTGGGAATTGAAAAAACCTTTCATAAAAAGGTCTGCTTATTGCCAGGGATATGTTAAGCTTAATGGTCACATAGATACTTCTTCAGATTCCCATCAAGCATTTCACAGACTGCTGCACCAAGGCAAACTATTTCCATGAGAAATTTTAGTTTAGTGGAACGCTAAAGCACATTGTACAGTGCCACTTGGATTTGTACTGATAGAGCAGATGGGCATAAAAACACGACAATAATTCTTTTCACAGAAAATAATGTCCATCCCATAATGCCTGGAATACAGCTATTTATGGCTGCTATGACTGGGGTCACAGCACAGGCAACTGGACATAAGGAAATAATGTTTTCCTTCACAGATAAAAGATCTGCTGCCCACTTAATTGAAGTTATTTTTCACTCATATTTACCAAAATTCAACAACATTTCACTCACATTTACCAGGCATCAGCCAAGTAGGAAAGAAAAGTCGAACAGGAAGGAAAAGATCTGATTGTGCTGACTTTATCATATTCCCAAAATACAAAAGCTTTTTGTAAGAGCACAGCTATCTCTCTGTTAATTGGTCTCTGCTTATCATAAAAAAGAAGTAACTCCAAGAAACAGGAAAAAAATCACAAAATGGAAATGATAATGAGATTGAGACTAGTGCTTTAATAGTCTGCTGAGGAGTGTTTTTGCCTGAACTTAACCTTGGAGTTAAATCAAATTCAGACATAGCTTTATAGACAATAAATTAACCCTCCAGGTACAGCATTGCTTAACAGCAACTGGGTAGTCTGCTCCATTTGCTAAAACTAGGAAAAGCTGTGAAGAATTTGAAACAAGTTAGGATTGTCAGGCACTAGATCACCACTGAGCAGGTCATCTGTGTGTAATTTCCACATGGTCTTACAATAGCATGGGTTTGCTGTCATTTCTGGCTGAGGCTGGCCCTTTGACCAGTATTTTCTTTCTCTTTTTCCTTGCTGAAGGGCTTCCTGAGATGCTATGTCTGTATTCTCTGCTTGGGATAAAAATGCCAAGAGATTCAGATTAGGAAAGCATTCCTACTATAGTACATATCCTATTTTTAATGAATCTTTCACAACTTAAGTGTGTAGATGAGTAAAAGAGAGAGACTTTATAAATTAAATTAAAGGCTTAAATTGCAGCTATTAATACCAGAGTATAAACTGAATGCAGTTGCTATTTACACTTAATATGGTAGGAGTGAAGAGACATAGTTAATGCTGAGTTTTGCTACTCTTCAGGAGGGTAAGCAGCCAGAAGCTCTTTTGGGAAATAGACTTCTAATGCTGTACAAACAAACCTTCAACCACATAATGAAGTATCTACTCAAGCGTTTTTTAGAAGCAAATCAAATACCTAGCAATTTAATGGTCTCCTTATGAAAAGAAGTGACTCCAGTGCTTCAATTTCAGAATATCTGAATAAGTAGTAACTTACCAAAATTTTCTTAATATTTAGTTATCTGTAACTGTCTCTTGGGAAGACCTGGGAGACTGGGAGAGCCTGGAAATCTACAAAACCACTCAGCTTGCACAGGGTCAGACTGGTTGTCAGTCTACAATTATTAATCACCTCTTGCTTAGTGCTTTCAGTCTCATAGTGGTAAAAGCAATGAACATTCTCAGTAGCTTAGATACAAGGAGTACCAGAGGGCACTGGGAGAGGGGCAGCCCCACCTGGGCCAGCAGCCAGGAACTGAGGGTGACAGCAGGGCTAGCGCCTCACCTGGAAAAGTGACAAGAACAGCATGGCAGGTTGATCGTGGTAACCTATGTTAGTGATCAGCCAGCATGACTCGAAAAGCCTGGGATTTTGGTTTGAACTGAAACAGGAATTCCAGTTTCATTGTCAGGGTCTAGGTGAAGATGCCCAGGGCAAGTAAGGTTATGAATGCACTAGTCCTTGACAGGGTATTTGGGTATAAACACTGTGTAAGGCAGTGCAAAACCCCCACAAAGACTAACCTACAGTGCTCTTGGGCAAAAAGGAAGGAGGAGAGGTGCCTGAGCAGTGCTTTCCAATTTGGGGTAAGGGCAGATGGTCAAGATCTGTCTGAGTTACTGGGACTCTGACAACTCTGCTTCTCTGTTAAGCAGATGTATCTAATACTTCCAGTGTAATGGTTTCAGGATCACTAAATTAAAAACAAGAACACAGTTTCTTTTACTTATTAGTTTCAAGAGTAAATATGCAAAACTGAAGTGTATTTTGTCAAACTCAACTAGAAAAAACATCGAACTTGCGCAAAAAAATGCAAGATGCAAAACATTTAAGTAGGTTAATTTCACTGTGGGTTTGAACGATAAAGCAACAAAGGAGGCTTGCATTTCTGTGAGGAGTCAGAAGTCATGTGGAAACAGAATCAGAAATAAGGCAAATTGAAAATGAGAATGAAAAGAAAGTACCACTCACACATGGATGCACTGTTTTAAATATAACACAGCTGCACTCATAGTTATTCATGTTGATGGGAGGGTGGCATAATCTGAATAAAGCAAAACCACAACTAATACAAGACAGGCAACGAGAGAGTGCATTCACTTTTGAAAAGCACGGCAAGCTCTGTGTTCTCTAGTGAACATGCAGAGTACTAAATGACAATGGGAAAAGTGGAACCGAGCAAAGCTGCCTGCGTGCTGCATCACACGTTTCTGCAGTAGAACAGTGCATTGGAATGTAGGACCAGACATAATCCATAACCAAGATGAACAAAGAGTTTATTGTATATTTTTTCTGTAAAGGCTGTCATCTCCTGTATGCTAGTTACTTGAAGGTGTATTAAAACCATCACTTTATATTCACCCCAGGTTGCCATTACAGTTAATACCAGGTAAAGTCTTAGATTTTTCATCCCTGATTTAAGCACTGCAGCCCTGGCTGACATAAATCTTTTCTTTTGTTCATTCCACAACATGGGAACGCTCAAACTTGTATGTCCTTACATATGTAATGCAAAGCCACATGGTTTCCCCTTGATTTCAATGAATACCTCAGGGCCAAATCCTGAGGTAACATTCTTCAACAAAGCAGAAGACTCAGGTGAAACTCAAAGGCATTCTATCTCATTTTCCCTTAGTTTAATTGTCAACAAAGGTTTTGAATCTCTATCCTGTTTGGTGGCTGGAACAGGCAAAATCCAGAAATGACTGAGAAAGAATTGCCATTTTTAATATAAAAATATCGGATTGCTTTGTAGTAAGAATTTGGCAAATCTCAGCATTCCTAAGTGTGACTGCCTTGGAATAGCTGTATATTCTATCTAACTAAAAAGATAACCAAGCACCAAAATAGTTCAGTGGAATTGGCTTTCCACAGAAGGCAAGCTACTTATGGGCTTGGGGCTTTAAAAAGGATCCTTTCCATCGATTACCGAGAAGTACAGTACCTAGGAGAGGATGAGACAAAGAAGAGGGGGTTGGAAATAAGTGTGGAGAGGGAGAGGAAAGGGAGATTGACCCATGGTTTTAAAATGTGGGCTCCAATCCTTCCTGAGCCGGAAGACTTTGAAGGCGAACCCTCAATGTTTCAAGAAGACTTGGTTAGAGACCTGCTCAGCCAATTAGACGTCTACAGGTCTATGGGGCCAGATAGGATACACCCAAGGATCTTAAGGGAGCTGGCAGAGGTCCTTGCCAAACCCCTTTCCCTCATCTATCAACAGTCCTGGTTGACTGGGGAAGTGCTGCTTGACTGGAGACTGACAAAAGTAACTCACATTTATAAGAAGGGTCAAAGGTAGGATCCAGGGAATTACAGGCCTGTCAGCTTGACCTCAGTACCGGGGAAGGTCACGGAGCAGATCATCTTGAGTGATATCACACAGCGCATGCAGGACAGCCGAGTTATCAGACCCAGTCAACATGGGTTTATGAAAGGCAAGTCCTGCCAGACCAAACTGATCTTCTTCTATGACAAGGTTATCCAGTTAATAGACGAGGGGAAGGCTGTGGATGTGGTGTACCTGGACTTTGGTAAACCTTTGACACCATTTCTCACAGTATTCTGCTTGAGAAACTGGCTGCCTTCGGCCTGGACAGGCACACCCTCTCCTGGGCAAAAAACTGGCTGGACGGCCAGGCCCAGAGAGCGGTGGTAAATGGAGCTAAATCCAGTTGGAGGCTGGTCACAAGTGATGTTCCCCAGGGTTCAGTGCTTGGTCCAGTCCTGTTCAATACCTTTATTAATGACCTGGACAAAGGGATCGAGTGCACCCTTAACAAGTTTGCAGATGACACCAAGCTGGGTGGCAGAGTTGATCTGCTTGAAGGAAGGGAGGCTCTGCAGAGGGATCTGTGCAGGCTGGATCGATGGGATGAGACCAACGGGTGAGGGTTAGCAAGACCAAATGCTGAGTCCTCCACTTGAGACAGAAAAATCCCATGCAGAGTTACAGGCTTGGGGAAGAATGGCTGGAGAGCTGCCTGGAGGAGAAGGACCTGGGGGTGTTGTTTAACAAGCAGATGAACATGAGCCAGCAGTGTGCCCAGGTGGCCAAGAGGGCCAATGGCATATTAGCCTGTATCAAAAACAGTGTGGCCAGCAGGACAAGGGAGGTGATTGTACCCCCGTACTCGGCACTGCTGAGGCCACACCTTGAGTACTGTGTTCAGTTTTGGGCCCTTCAGTACAAGAAGGACACTGAGGTGTTGGAGCACATTCAGAGAAGGGCAACGAGGCTGGAGAAAAAGTCCTACAAGGAACAGCTGAGGGAATTGGGCTTGTTTAGCTTGGAGAAGAGGAGGCTGAGGAGAGACCTCATCACTGTCTATGGCTGCCTGAAGGGGGGCTGTAGCAGAGTGGGTGTTGATCTCTTCTCACAAGTGACAGGTGATAGAACAAAAGGAAATGGCCATAAGTTGTGCCAAGGGTGGTTCAGACTAGATATTAAGAAGAATTTCTTTACCGAAAGGGTGATCAGGCACTGCTGCCCAGGGAAGTGGTTGAGTCACCATCCCTGGAGGTGTTTAAAAAATGGGTAGATGAGTTTTTGAAGGACATGGTTTACCAGAAGACGGGTGAGGTTGGACTCGATGATCTCAAAGGTCTTTTCTAACAAGAAGATTCTATGATTCTATGATAAGAGAGGCAGCTCTTACTACCACCACATCTCCTCATAATATGGACCAAATTTTTCAGAAATGTTCGTAAGTTCAAGAATGCTTTACAGAAAAGATTTGAGTCTGAGTATTCAAAAGTATCTGGACATCTATCAGTCATTTAGGAACGTCTCATTTTAATGTGAATTAGATTTCTTTGAGGATTTTTAGTCTCTTCACAGTTCTTCAATTTCTGTAAAATACCAGAAATGGTATTTCCATATAGCATTACTTTGTCTTATTGATTTTCACTCAAGTCTAATTCCGAAAGGCATAATTCAGAGTTTGTGTTTCTATGAATTCATCCATATAAATTCATTTCATATGATTATATTCAAATTTAAGTTCAGAAGAGAATCACCCTCAAAATGTCATTTTTAAGAATGGCAGTTCCTACTCGGCTGAGCTGTTTTCCAGATGGACTCGAGTCAAACATACTTTATTGGCTGGTCTTCTAATTCTGCAAGTATACACTGTTGTAATTGTAACTGCACTAGTAATCTCACTGAAGGAGCTGGCAAAGGCCTCGCTACAATCATTTGGTGTACTCACTTGCTTCAGGTTCGATAGTTTTCATTCCCACTGACACTGCAAAAGTGCTGCCACAACTCCAGATTTCTCCCCTAGTTTACTTTTGAAAGGTCAGGTGCTCAGCTGAGTGTGTGTGCGTGCACATTGATCTTAAATTGATCAGGTGTGATTAAGTAAAATTAAAGGGAGCTTCTAGATGACTTAGTGCAGAGTCTCCTTGTAAGAAAAATAATCTTGAAAGCAAAAGACTACAGTAACCTCAATTTCCCCTGAAATACTCTTTGTGACAGTCCTTGGACTTTTCCTTCAACCACAGTCAAGTTCTGCCATGTCAGTTCATCACAATGGTTACATAAGGCTTTATAATAAATACCCTAATTTTTAGTAGAGAAAAATGTGTTACCTGGATCCATAGTACCATCTGCATTTCTCTGACTTCGGCTTGCCAGGTTCATGGTGATGTTTGCTGCTCCTTTTTTCCCTGGGGCTGGTTTCTTTATAACTGGTTTCACCTGCTTCTGAGGTTTGGTCAAGTTGTTCATTGCACTTGCCACTGATATGTCAACATGCTGGGTTAAATTTGTCAGGATAGTTCCTGCTTTTACTTCAAGCACAGATTCAATGAGCTCTTTGAGGCCTCTTTGCAGCAGTGGGATATCTGGCTGGGCAAGTTTAATTAGCACAGGTACACTTGCATTCACTTTTTGGATGCTGCGATTGGCATCCTGACAGAGCTCCCAAGCCTCATGAGTAGTTTTGTTCAGAAGTGGAATACTGTTTGAGAAGCGGATTGACTTTGCTTCCAGGGCCCTGATCCTGGAACTCAATGTCTGGAGCTGAAGTGAGACCATTTGTTCTTTCTCTGAGGAGGCAGCTTTGGTTTTTTTCAGTGAGACACAATTGTTTGCCAAAAACTTGGAAATTTTTGACTCTACACTCAGAAGGCGAACCTCATGATCCTTTGATTGCTCCACAAAGTCAAAGAGTTTTTCTTCCAGATGTCTAATATCTTGTTGTTGATTGTCCACTTTTGTCGATGTTTCATTTAAAATATAGAAAAGTCTTCTGAAATTGTGGAGGATAATTTTGTCAGACTCTTCATATGGAAGATCAGATAGGGATGAAGATAATTGTGAGGTGGATTCATACTTCTTGCCAATGAGCAGTGTCTGGAGGGATTCATTCAACTGTTGGAACTGGGGAAGGAAAGCCAGGAGGCTGTCCAGCTTCTCAGCTCTGCCACAACAGCTTTCACTCTCATTTCTCAGAGCATGTACTGTGTCTTTGAGTATACAGTTATCTTGAATAGAATCAATAGCACTGTTAATTACTATCATGGTCTTGTTTAATCCATCTTCTATTTCCATGGAGCATTCATTAATACGACTCTCAAACAGTTCTTGATAAGCCTGAGATTCATTTATAAGTCCTTCCTGAGTTTTGGAAAGCTCCTTAATTGCAGAACTCATTCTGTTAATGACAGTCGTGAGGTTTTTAAGCTTCTCATTGATCGCTTCAGCTTGGATTTGCTGTTCATACCCTGAAGTCAGACCGAAAGGCACTCCTTGTTCAATCAAGGGCTGCAGGATCTCCATATCGTAGCACAAATCATTAATTTGTTCGTTCATTTTGTCCATTTTATTTTCCAGTGGAAGGACCAGGTCAGAGAGACTTTTGTTTAGGATAAGCACGTTATCTTGGGTTGCTGCCAGTTGTGTTAGGAAATTCCTTCTGCTCTCTGACAACATGTCATCGCAGACTCTCAGAACAGAGTCTCCATGAATTTCCAGTGCAACACTGAGGTTGCTAATCTTGCTATCTTGGACTCTTAAGTCATCATAGATCTGCAGCACCATCATACCTTGCTTCTTTACTTTTTCATGCAGTGTGAACATGTACTCTGTAACATTGTACTCTGTGACTTCATCTGCTGAAGGGATGTTTTGGCTTGAATATTGTTCAGCTAGTAACAGTTTTTCATGAGCATCTTTAATTTCAGTGAGAGTCCTGTTTAAAGATTCATAATAAATGACACTTCTTGACTGTTGATGCTCCAAGTTGTCTTCCAAGGATTTCTGCTTTTCCTGTAAAGTTTTCATAGGTATGTCACAAGTGAGGATCATTTTCTCTTTCATCTGCACCATATGACTCTTTAGCTCCAGAATGTCAAACTTTGTTTGTCCACTGTCTTTCTCCTGAGCAAATTTTTGTTGGGTTTCATTCAGATTCTTGGCCAATTCTTTTGTATTTTCAAGATCATCTGACAAACTAGACACAGTCTTGAAAATTTGAGCCATGCTCTCTTGCATTTCACCTTGAAATACCTTTAACTGTTCTCCAACAATGTCTTTGACTACTTCATTAATAATTCTGGATTTGAGACCTTTGGGAAAGAAGGAGAAATATGGAAACAATCAAACCAATTGTGTTAGTAACATCTAAGATTTATCCACAATGTGAGAAAATACACACATCCCTGCCCTGATTTACTCACCGATGTAGCAAAATTTATAGCTGAGGGATGTAGAGGATAGCCAATAGTGTTTGAAGACACATCCCTGTTTCTACTGAAATCAATAGGAGTTTTGCTATTGCTTTCAAAGGGCAAATTCAAACTTTACATATGTGGTATCAACTTTGATCTCCTAGCTAAGATGTTTCTGAGCACTGGGGTGAGGAGAGCTGCGTGCTTTTGTGGCTTGCTCATAAGAAAATGATGTGCCCTTCCTCCACTGGCAAAATTATGACAAAACACCTGCTTTATCATCATTATGATCAAGAAGTGACAACAGAGATTATTGCTTTCTTATTGTATTGTATGTGGTAAGTCATAATACAACACACTATAGTCAGAAAGAAGCAAAATAAAAAAAAATAACCTTATTAAATATTTGAAGTTAGTAACATGACAACTGCTGCAAAAGGCAGGCATTTCAAAGATACAAACTGTAGTTAATCTTGCATACGACAACTCTTTAAATAGGTCCTAGGAACACTGATCCTGACATGCACCAGACAGAGAGGAAAGTGTGGGAATTCTCCTGTGAATAACATAAAAATACAGCCTCAGATGGGTTAAGACAGTCATAAAACAGTGTTGAAGAGTGCTATGTAACATATTTGATTTAATTAGAGCAGTAATTCTGCTCTAACGTGAGATTAAAAGGATTTTTAAACCGCGTTTTCCAAAGGTAGCCCCTATGTCCAGCTAAAACACAGAAGTATTCTTTGCACATTTTTTCAAAACCCGATGAACAATTGTGATACAATGGCTAAAACCTTCAACATCTACAACACCTTGATGACTCTCGGTTCTCTGATTAACACTGTATTGATAAAGGCAGAAATTCTTTGTTGCCTTCCTTTATTTCCCTTTCAATTTCTTCTATAGCCTAGGTTTAATTGTTTCCTTTCTAAAACAGCAATGCATGCTCTGAAACCTCAACAAGTAAAATAGCAGGAAATCAGACCCATGAAACCCAATACAACTTTGGGCTATAGTGGTGCAGAAGTGGTTTTGTTCAGCAAGCTAGCGAGAGGCACAGTACTTTTTCTGTTCAAGAGATACACTTGAATTTTATGTGTGTTTCCAGCTGGAAATGGTAAAACTGTGGTTGATAATACTTGTTTTTTACGCACTATAATTGAATCTCAGTCTTCATTATGTAAGGTGAAATGGACAGTGAAGACCTCTGATGGTCAAGGGAGAAATCTGTCACTTGTTCAGATAGTGTTTTGCTCAAGGCAGGATATAACAGGTAGGTACAACATGCTAGCCTAGAAAAGAGCCACTTCATAAATACAGCATGATGTTTCCCAAGGAATAAGCTCAGTCACTGTAAACCGTGATCACAGATCACAGCAATTTTAACAAAGTGTAAAAAACAACAAAGAGAGAATACTGAGATTGCCTTTGTTACTTAACTTTTTACTACCCGAACAGCAAGTAAACAACTAGATAGATGCATACACATAAATGTGTACATGAATGTGTGAACTTACACACAGAGCTTTGTCAGTGAACTTCAGCAAAGGAAAAACAGTGAGATAAGGTATCTGAGAATAAGATTCCTCTGGCAGCTGAGAGGAGGAACCAATATATGAAGAATGCAGAGTAAAGTAACTGACATGTAGAGAAACCAGCGCAACTGATGATGTAGGCAGGTTATTTTATGATGTTGAAAAATGTTCTGTTCTTTAAGAGACATAACGACCTGTGAAGAAAAGTTTAATAGCTATGGAAAGAAAAGGTTGCTTTTCACCTTCTGTGGGGAATTAAATAAATTTATCCATCTCCGCGACAAATCTTGATAACAGATTTGTTGATATCAGATTGGTGGAACCTGCAAAAAACAGACAGCTTTGGGTTTCTCTCTCTTACTTGCTGGCTAGAACAACTAGGTACTTCGTAAGCAAGTGCTATTCCAAAGCTCACCAGTGGTTGTGAGAGCATGCTGTTCCTCAGAACGACTAGACGTAAACTTGTGTTACAGGTGAAAATTGAGCATATCCTTAAGCTTGAGCTAAGAATACACATGAGCCCACTCATGGATGTAACTCAATTTCTCCATTGCTCATTTTGAAACAGAAAGGTCTAAACTACCTGTGAATGTTAAAGATCTCTTGTACTTTTTATGAGATTATAAATTTTAATTTTAACTCTCTGGATGAAACTCAAAGTGTGTAATTACTTTGTGTCAACATATACTCCCTTTGCAATTTCATTTATTTGAAGAATAATGTGCAAAATAAATGTATGTATACAGGAGACTGAGTTAATGCTATATTTCCAGCTGTAAATGGCATTTCTGTCTTGGAAGTGATTAAGATTCAATTGTAGAGTTCATTTTTAAAGGAGTGTACATTTTAATAATGAAGAGGAAAGGAGTCTATAGAAAGGCTCTATGTGGAGTGAAAGCAGGAAGAAAGAACAGTAGTTTATTAAATTGAAAATAAAACACCAAATTATTTTCTCTAAGTAAAAAGTAGAAACAGTCACCTGAGTACTGAAAATAGTTTGAAAAATACACAACAGGTTTCAGTGATCAAATTAGAGGAGCAGTTACTTCAATGAGAGCTGCCCTGTTTCAACAGGGACCAAAGAGACCTGAATAGCATGAAGCAACTACAGATTTAACTGTCCTTTGAAAATATGTTGCTTCAGGATGATAGCAGCAGTGGGAGAAGTTGTGTTCTGCTTCACATGAGCTTCTAAGAGTAACTTTTAGCTGTGCCTGCACTGCACATCTGCACCAACTTAGAGGACAGCATGGAAACTCCTTCCAGCTCCTGCTAGCTCTAGGATGCTTTTTGCCCATGTGGAGTATGACTGACAGATATTCTCTGGACAGAAACTGCAGTTGCCCTTTGACATCACATATACAAGCCAACAGAAAAGCAGGTTCTCACTCTCCTCCTCCCGTCATTCCTGCTGTTTGCCTATGTATAAGCCAAGAACAACCTGTATTGGAGTGTCCACAATTAGAGTCAAAGGGAGTAGTTGATTGATAGCAACATTTTCACTAGAGTTACTTGATTAGGATGTAGATGGAGAACATAAATCAAAAATGGGCCAGCAACTGGAGATTTAATCTAAGCAGATAAAATACAGAGCATTGCAGATAAAAACAATAAAGGCTTGAAACACACTTACAGAGAAGTGTGAAATAATGGGGTTTTTTTGTACTACACGTTTTAATTAGGACTTGGACCCCTAAATGTAAACAAGGAATGGAGAAACCAGAGCACAGGATGCAGTAAAAGTCATCTTGGAATAGCACGAAAATGACAGCTAGAATGAATGGAATATAAAAAAGAATAAAGAGAAAGCAGAAGGAAAATGGGAAATATTCAAAACCAAATTAAATGTATGCCCAAGGGTCAAGAATGCCATCTAGCAATATGTACAGAGGTGAAAGCAGGTCACTGAGCTACAGACAGGATAAACTTGATCCAGGGTACAAGACAGCCATCTAGCACGTGGCACGAGCAACTCAGGAGACAGAGGATTACCAAAAATACAAGAAATGGACCCACATTTGGTAAATTCAGGGGACATATAAAATCACTTTTTTTTTCATCTAGTTTTATTCCAATTTAAGGAGCTCCAGTTCTCCTATTTTTAAACAACAGAAAAGTCCTTTGGATTCTAAAGTGTTGTCATGGTTTAGCCCCATCTGGCACCTTAAAAATACATAGCTGATCTCAACTCCCAGTAGGATGGAGAGGAGAATCAGAAAAGAAAAGGAAAAGCCTTGGGTTGAGACAAAGAGAGTCTTAATAGAACAATAAAAGGAGAAGTGATAATAATAACAATAATAATGATAATTATAACAAAAAAATATATAACAAAAATATAACCGCTAACTGCTCAATGATTAACCTGTCCCAAGCAGTGATTCCGGTGAGCGCAGTGATAGGCAGCAAGCGCAGAGTTCATGCCAAGTGCAGAGATCACAGCAAGCAGAACACTGGACACAGGACCCAGACTGCCTACCTGCCTCTCAGCCAAATACCCATTTCTATACTGAGCATGATGTTAGGGCATGGAATATTCTGTTGGCCATTTTGGGTTAGCTGTCCTAGCTAGCTGTACACTAGTAAAACATGGAAAACTGAAAAATCCATGATTTCTTAGCAACAACTGAAAAAAACATCAATGACTTTTCCACATTCTTATACTAAAGTTAAAAACCAGCAGCTGCTGGGAAGAAAATTAATTCTATCCCAGCCAAGCATAAACATTACCTGGCAACAACTAAAACAATATGTGTTATCAACATTATTTTCACACTAAATGCAAAACACAGCAGCCACTGGAAAGAAAATTAACTCTGTCCCAGCTGAAACCAGGACAAGTGTATTGTACAAACAGTTTGGGGAAAAAATCCTGAAAAATGAGAAATACATTGCACATCAAGGAAACAAAAACTTCAGTCCCAATCTTTGTTAAGCATCATTTGTAGGTGGGTAACAAACAGATTTTGTTGCAGGATTCACAAAGAATAGATGTCAATTCTGCTGCCCTGCGTCCTGATCCCCGTCCATGTATTTCTCATTTACTGAACATGACTACAGATGTTTATCAAATGTAGCCTAATATGATCAGAGGTAAATCAGGATGTTTGTCCTGCTATAAACACAACCACCATAGAATACTTCATAAATTTCCCCTGCATATGTGGATTATGTATTAAAGAATATTATTTAGACTTGGTAGCAAAGCCAATACTATGTCCTTTGTCAGATAAAAAACATAGATAAGAATATCTGTAGAAGCGCTAAGTAAAACAAAAATGCCTTGATAGTGGCTTAAGTTACAATGTAGATTACATAGTACCCAAGAACATAAATTTTTTGTCACTATAAAAGACAAAATAACAAATAAACAAATTCCTCTATTATGAAATGAAACTAAAAAAGGGTTCACCGGTAAATGTTGAGCAATAGACTAGGACAGTCAGTGAATGCTTTTAGTATTTTTTTTCTGACATCTTTAATTGGGTGAATGACTGCATTAATTTCTTTTTCTTACCTTTTAGAAAAGTCTGGAAGTCTCTGTCCTTATCTTCATTGATTTTGCCTTCCAGAGAAGAAATCATTTTGCTCATATCATTCATTGCAGCAGCAATGCTGTCAACCTTTTTCTGTAGAGAAGTCAGTTTCATCTCCTGGCTGCTAATTTTCTTGTTAATTTTTTCTGTAAGTGCTTGGTCAGAGAACAGAATAAGAAGAAGAAAAAAAAAAAAGGTAGTGTTAAAACTACTTGTAGGAGGAAAAAAGTTAATGTAGTTGACTTGAGGACATTAGCTGGAAGTGGGATGATAGTTTCCGAATTTTTAGTTTTGAGTAAATCATCTTGATTTTTGTCATATACCATGTGAAATTCAGCAGCACAGCAGTAACTAATTACTGAAGCATCTGTAGCCATTATAAAGTATTTATAATTCTACAAGAATGTTTTGTATGGTTAGCATATTTTAATCAGCATAATGCCATTCTTCCTCCACTAGCACCCTACAGGGTATTCAGTTAGCTCTCACTTAGTCTACCTCTTTTAAAATAATCACAAAAGCACTGATTTTTTCTTACCATTTATAACATTATTCATGAATTTGGAGGGGTTGTGTCTGAAGGAACACATCATCTTTTCAGTGTTAGGGTCAAAAATAAAGACTCATTCAACACAGCAGCAACACAGAAAAACAGCTAACAGATAAATGACTTTGGAATAATCATTAGTCTGTCATTATGAAAAGATGCCCAACCGGTGAAGTCAAGTTTATTTTAAAACCTACCCAAACTGAAAAGGCCTAGTTGGATGATTTTGGGATAGGTAGTGGTGAAGAAGGTCTTGGTCTTGCACATTAAGACTTCACATGGCTTCAGCTAGCCCTGAGTTTCACAGCTGGCAGAATAAGAATTAGTCTGGGATGTTCAGAAGATTCTGATAATATTGAATGTCCTAATTCCTGTAAGAAAAGCTACAAAATCTCTTCAGTTCCTTCAACAACTCAGCCTAAATGGCCTACCTTGAACACAGGAAATACTACCTTACATGATCCAGGTCACACTATTACTTAATAAACTGATACGCAAGAGATTCTTCAGCAGTACATACAAATATTTATTAGTGTAAATTTACAGTATTGCCATTGATCTTATGTCAGTTTTCATTATAACACCAGTGTCTATTCCCATGGCAGTAAATAGTTATAATCAGAAACTAGAATCATAGGGGCCTAAAAACTACAACAACAGCAACAAAAGCAAGTCATATGTAAAAGGGATATTCTTCTGACTAGAATTTTATTCTTCAGAATTCTAGTCGTGAAAAATAAATGTCTCATATCTAATTCGATAGCGTTTGGGAAAATCCAGAAAATCTGTAAATGCACCCATTCAGCACATATGATGCATGCCAACACCCGTGAGAATACTCTCCTGTAGAGGCATGTTTGTTGTAAAATTCATAATTGGTAGAGCCTGGTGAATAAGGCTGGCTATTTTAGGATAGGATGTAAACATCTCCATCTCTTTACTTTTCCCATGGTGTGTATTTACACAGACATAAAATCAAGTTTATAACTCAGCCACCTAGTTTTGAGTCTGGCAGTTCTCCCCAACAGCACTGTGGAGACAAGCCATTGATGGATATTCTGAATACTCTTCATCATAATACTACTTTCTGACGAACAGGCAGGTCTGGATACTTCTGCTCCTGTTGAACTGCTATGATAGGAAAGTGATTTGAATTCACTACTGGCTCATGCATAGTCACTGAATCTGATAACTAACCTGCAGAGTGCAATGCTTTGTTTGGTTTGGTTTCTGTCAGTTCTTGCTGAAGAGGGAAGGCAAGCTGCATACATGAACCTGAAAGTGGGGTTTGTAAGTGGCACGTCTGCACAGTGGGAGCTGGAAACAATCTGGTTTGCAGAGTCCTGGCAGCTGCTGATGGAATAACAGACAGGCAGGCAGTTCTGGCCCCAGGTCATGTTTGCAAGTGGTGGCAGCCAGAACAGGTATCTCTCTCCTTCTAAAGTGACCCCATTTGATTTTAAAATAGCTGAAAAGCAATTAAAATGGAGCTCTGAGATTCCAAATTCAGAGTTATTTTTCAGAGCAAAACTCCTACTAAGTGAAGTGGCAGATTTTAATGTTCTATTGATCAGGCTTAGTTTTTCATATACTAAACATCCTCCTTCCTCCAGCACTGGAAAACTTGGTTGTTCACACAGTATCACTAAGGGGCAACAGCATTCTAATCCCCATTTGAAAATACCTTTCTGTATCTCCATGCCAGATTCAGTCTTTCCCTCTCCAGCTTATGCATTCTATTTTTTCTATTTGTCTATAACGATGTAAAGTAAAACCCATATGGCACATATATGTGTACTGTCTCCATAAGACTGAGTGGCAGTCTAAAATCTGACATCCCGTTCTCTCGGTATGCACAGATATCCCAGCAGCAGAACAGCCTATTGACAACTGCAACACTCAGACCTGATTTTATATTTTTTCTTATTATTTGGTTCCATAAAACATTTTCAGACACAGGCCAACTGTGTGAGTGACAATAACACCATAATGTGTAACAGCTGAAGATTATACAGAAAGCCAGTGTAGACGTTCATAATCAAAACACCAACAGATTTAAAAGAAAAGGAAGGTAGTAAGAAAATTCAAGGAACATGCCTCGTTTACAGTCTTTCAGATCTTGTCCATCTTCTGGCTTCTTATCATGTAAACTACAAGCTCATTTTACATTATAGAGAACACTGCTCAATAACTTGCATATAATTTGCCATCAAAAGTTCACCCAACAGTCTCACTTGCTGTTGGGGAATATATCACAAGCAGAGATTATTTTTTTCAGACATCTTCCTTATTGAAGCATGTTTCATATATTTCTTTTGTTGTTTAAACATGATGTGCTGATTGTTGGCAGTTCTGTGAGTACACAGACTTTCTAAAAATTCCGCATTACAAACATCTCTGTACCTTCAGGTGGACTGGAATAGAGTATAGACTGCCAACTACCTTAATACTTCCAAATCTTGGATACCTTCTCATGTTTCTTTATAGTGAACATTTAATATTTTGATTCATGGTTAATTGGAAAGTTCTGATAAACCATGATTGTTTCTGCTCCCAGTCTAGTGAATGTATTCATGTATTCATGCCTGGTATGAATAAAATTCCATTCCCACGAATACTTATGCAGACAAATATGAAATTAATTTTATGGGACCTTTGTGCAGGTAAACTTTAAATTGTACAGTTGGTAATGGAAAATAAATATAAAAGGCAGTGAGCACACCCAACAATTCTAGAGATTAAGGGATGGAGAAGCTTTTAATGCAGCGGTCTCCTAAGGTAGCTTCTCAATGTAGAACAATATTTGAATAAAATCATTATAGATACTAACTAGCTCTTACAATGTCTGTACTTACCCTTGCAGGAAAACATTATATTCCAAAACTTTACAGTCAAGAAAGGTTGAAGTAAACACAGCAGTGAGAAAATAAATAACATAATAAGAAACAGTCCCAAACATCTCTAGTGTAAAACTGTAAACCATCCCTGTGTTGCTTAGTTATTTGATCATCCTATATGAAGTAGCTTAAAAAAACCCTAGGCTGCCTTTGCTAAAGTATAGCAGTAAACATCCTAATTTCTTGCGTGACAAATACTACTAGCCCATATTACTCATAGATTTAGTTTGGGTTTTTTTTGGCTGTGTTGGTTTTGGTTTGGTTGTTTCTTTTTAAATTATCCTATTAATTCATCTAGTTTACTCAGCAATATAATAGTTGAAATATTTCTATGGAGAATTACTTTCCTGTGTTTAGTTAAGTTGCAAGCATTCTGTAAATGCTAAGCTCCTGGTACCTTCAAATTTAGTTTCTTCTGCCTGTCTTTATATTATACTGGGGCTGTTTAGTCTGAAGAAGAGGAGGCTCAGGGGAGACCTCATTGCTCTCTACAACTACCTAAAAGGAGGTTGTAGTTGGGCAGGGGTTGGTCTCTTCTCTCAGGTGACCAGTGGCAGAACCAGAGGGCATGGACTCAAGCTTCGTCAGGGAAAGTTTAGACTTGATATGAGGAAAAAATTCTTCACTGAAAGGGTGATTGGCCATTGGAATGGGCTGCCCAGGGAGGTGGTGGAGTCGCCGACCCTGGAGGTGTTTAAAGGGAGACTGGATGAGGCACTGAGTGCCATGGTTTAGATGGTGGTTGGTGTTAGTGTTGGTGTTAGTGTTGGGTTATAGGTTGGACTTGATGATCTCAGAGGTCCTTTCCAACCTTATGATACTGTTATACTGTGATACTGTGATAAGAGAAGTATACTGCTGAACCATGACTGCTAGGAACTCTTAACTGTTCTGTCAGGTCCCTTCGGAAAACAGGGATTTTCCTCTATTGGTTTTTGGAGTGATCTTAGTGAATCACATGGTCAGTGATTGGGCTAGAGAAGATAGTAATTTTAAGAGCTGACCTGGTCCGCTGGGGTCCTGAGGAGCTCCTGGTGTCTTCTCACTGACAGTTCTGCTGCTTTCAGCCTGGCTGCTGTGTATAAGTAACTGTTGTACTTGAGCTAAAAGAGGAAGAGAAAGGAGAAGATGCAAGTGAAACACTGAACATGACAATCAGAATTCCACAAAAACTGCTTTCTCTCTCTGTTCTACACCAACTTTACCAAAGCCTAATGATCTGCAGCAATTTTTGTTATCTTCTTAGTCCATCTGTATCACAGTGTGGGACCACATTGATGAATACAGCGAATGGTTTTATAAATGGCTTCCTGAAACTGGCAGGGGTTGAAGTTAGTACTAAAATGTCAAAACTTTCCCTGTAACGAATTTAATTTTGAAATCTCTCGGGCTAAAAATTCTAGAGGAAGATTTTAGATCAATATAAAACATGAACACAAAGGCAACACAAATTTGTCAGTTATAAAATTCATTATTTTTTTTTCACAGCTGAAAAATTGTTCAAGTTTATTGAAACTGATTTTTTTTTTTTTGTTTGACAGATGACATAAATGTTCAACTATGGAAATCTTTACATTAAAGGTAATGGTGATGGCATTGTCGCAGCACCTAAGAAATAACATTTTAAAGTATGATCAAATTCTGAATTCCAACAAGTATCATCTGAGATTTGCGACTGATACATGCATTTAAGACCTTCATGAAGGTGATGATAGGTTTGTAAATATTTTCTCTGGTCATGGCAGATGAGATTTGCTGTGCTCTTTTTGCAACTCAGTCCAAAGATCCTAAAGCAATTTGCAAAAAGCTAGACTAACATTATTTCAATATTACAGTTGAGGAATATGAGGTCCAGAAAAATGAAGTTCCTTCATTTACAAAAACTAGAGAAAACTGACGAAGCTGGGAACTGAACTGAGATTTCCACCTTCCTAACTTATTTCTCTGAACATTAGGTTTAACTGTGTTGCTTTTATTTCATTATTGTTAAAAAAACCCCAAAGAAATATGGACTGTAGGCTGTAATTTCGCTAGTGTAAATTCATACCAATTTTTATATGCTTGCTCGGTTCATGAAGCATTTTGAAGTGGATGTTTTTCCAGCTGTAGCATTATCTAAGGAATGCCACTTATGTGACAGTGATGTGATTTCCAATCTTTAGTACACTGCAAGCAGAATAACTTAGGTATGGTGACATTATTTTCCAGTTTGAATATTGAACTCTAGTCTGGCCATATTGTGAGTTTCCAAGGAAACAGAATAAAATGCTGAATCAAGAAATTGCTTGTGTTTGATCAACCTTTTGGCAGTATAGATGAGGATCAATAGATTACATTTAAGGATGACTTAAGGTGGTCTGAGGTTGTAAATTAGCATGAGGGTAGGGGGAACTAACAATTAGGTCAGGAAATCGAAGGAATTTATCACATGGAAGGAAATTATCACATGGATTGAAATCTTCATAGAATTTTTTGAAATTGGCTGATAAGAAACACAAAATCCTCAAATAGTTATAGTTTCAATAGCTCCTGTTATCTTTCTGTGGCATAGTTATTGACATGAGTTAATACTTGCATTCAGGCCAATTCATTACACAGGGTTTATCAGGTGGTGATGTGATGATATAATCTATGACAAAGGAGTCAGTTACTTGCTTGTGATAAAGACCAGCTGATCGATGTCCTTTTATGCTTTCATTTACCCATCTTTCTGTTGTTCTCAATGTTTTTACTGCTACAGACAGCAGGGATTTGTATACTATCCATTTTATCTTTCATCTTCCCTATTAAACCAGCTGCCTCACTCACAGCTTCACATTGTGGAATACCCAAGCCCTTGCAGTCTTATTCACTTTTAGAGTTTCAAGGATATATTTTTATAATTGCATGCTTGGTTTTCTAATGCTTTAAACTGTTTAGATAACTTAACACTGTAAAACCTAGGACATAATATCAATCCCTTGGAGCAAACCAGTAACGGAGGACGCTAATAGTGCATTATACTGCTTCTAAAAGCAGCAAGGACCGGAACCATTGATACACACACTCAAAAACTCACCCGGAGACAATATCTCATATTGTACAGTCATTAAATTTCATCACTGTATTGGAAAGGTACTTCTAAGGCAGCATTAGAAATTCAGAGTTGTCATTTGTGAAAGAAATTTTGAAAGTCACTGGCAATATAGCTTCTCCTACATCATTCTTCCACTGTGGCTCAGTCTTTTCCCAAAGGAATGACTCTGACGTACTATATGGTAATTGTCGTAAGTTCCACAGCTGAGATTCCCCATCCTAAGTGCTGAACAGTAGCAGATGTGATGGGAAAACAAGACTGAAACTCTAATACATATTCTGTTAAGGGTAAAGATAGCTATCAAATGACTCATATTTGAGACCTTTTAAAAAAAAATTTATACTATGCTCAGTTTAAGCTAAAAATATAAAATAAAAAATTTAGACTTCAAGACCCATCTTGTATGTGCCACTTACAATAAGAAAAAGCAGCTGAGCAATGAGATGTTCTTCCAGTTGCTCTAGGAGCTTCAGGGTCCTAAGCACTTCTGATCAGGTAACACACATGGGAGTTTAACATTAGGCTCCTATCATTGAATATATTGGCCTAGATGTATAATTTATTGTCCCATGTATTTTTAAACACAGCATGCAAAAGTATTTCAGAGAATATTAAAAACATGGAAATTGGATCTTTTTCTCTCAATATATTTTTGATGAAGCAGGAGTGACTGAAGGGGAATCCCTGTGGGGAGTTTGGTAGTTTCCTCCCATTCCCTGTATTTCGAGGTGAATTGCTACCTTTTGTGTCTGCAGCTCACCCCACAGAGGACAGCACTCGCTCTTGTGTGGAACGTTTTACAGCCATCTGCTGGAGAAATGAAATCACCACCATGCAAGAGACTTCACTGTTAACAGTGGCTAAGGCATTGTCAGCAACCCTGAGAACCAGCCGTCTGCTTTCAACTACAGCCAGGGCAGATGGAAATGAATTCATACAGACTAAGTCACCTCAGCTTCACTCCACAGCAAAGCTGAATTCGAACACAGCATGATCTACATTTGAAGATGCATCTACCAGTTCTTGAAACCATTTCTGACACATAATACAGTGTTCAGAGACCACATATGCATGACAAAACTGAGATTTCTTCCCTTCAGACATTACTACATGAACATTGTTTTCTCCAGCATAAGGATGAAAAGTTAAAAATAAAGCTGTTTTTAGTAAAAATTACATCATGAACTGTACAACTCAAATTACAAGGTCTTTCATTTTAGCAGTTTTGCTCCCAGTTAAGCATTTGATATTCCCAAATCAAAACAATGATGCTTTATCTGTTGAATTGTCCATATTGCACAGTTTCGTGAGAGTTGTGAGAAATCATGCCTACATTTTTCCTTTAAAAAGTCTCCTGCAAAAATGTGTTTTCCATGCTGGACTAGGATCTATGTCTTATCCTGTTGCCACATAGGAAGTAAAGTTAGAATAGTGATCTGAATACATCTCTTCCCAGAGGCTCTTCTGTCTCACTTGCTATTACATTATCTTGAGAAGAATTTGTAACCAAGCAGTTACAACGAGGCTACCAAATATGGTTTACAGATGTCTAGTAATAACTATCAGATAGTGACAACTGTTTCCTTCTGCTTAGATTGTCAGACTGAAATAGCTACATATGATTTCACTTGGTTTGAGAGAGAAGCTAAACCAGAAGGTGTTTTGAATTAGCATTTGCTACAAGCAACCCACATCTCACTAACAGTGCCTTCCCAGGACCTAAAACATATTGTCAGAATACCTCAGTTCCCT
The DNA here is from genome assembly GCA_033556795.1 of Tapera naevia. Classification (NCBI taxonomy): domain Eukaryota; kingdom Metazoa; phylum Chordata; class Aves; order Cuculiformes; family Neomorphidae; genus Tapera; species Tapera naevia. The sequence goes on along the minus strand of JAUMJJ010000034.1, from coordinate 9,058,584 downwards.
TGGCACAGAAACCGTTCAATAACAGTTCTGTTGAGCAGATCGAGTGCAGAGAGGCCAAGCTCAGTGACTCTGGAGAGCTTACAATGTCTGTCTTCCCACTGCTGTAGAAGCAGAGCACCTGAACCTAAAGCTATCGGGCTCCCAACTGTTCAAGTTTGTTATCTGATGTCTCTTCAAGGGAATTGAATAATACAGGCAGAGTTTGTGCTGGTGGTCTTTTCCTCATGGGAGGTGGGATTCCAGAAGCAGCGAAGAAGAGCCTTTCTGACATAACACCTTTCATCCCAATCTCTCTAAGCACTTCTATAAGCACTAACTAATTAACTATCACAGTGCCCCTGTGAGATGTGTCATCTCAATTTTCTAGATGGGTAAACCTGGATATGCAGATTATAAGTGGCTTCCCCAAATTATTCAGCAAGCCAGAAGACATTTGAAAATAGAGCCCAGGAGATGTGATTTCAAATCTGCTCCTTTATTCTTATTTTACACAGATGCTTCTACAAATTGAGTTCTACAGCTTTTTTTTTTCCTGGTCAGTTCTTCCATGTTGTTTTGATGCCACTTCAATTTTATGAACTGCAGCCTGCCCCTTCAATAAGCATTTTTTAATATTTTTTTGCTAACGTTCATTTTTTAAAAGCAAACATTTAAAATATCGAATGCATGCTCACTGAACAGCCTTGCTGACTGACCGTGTCCCACATTAATTTCTGACTCCACACTCAGCTGCACAGAAAAGGATTCTGTGCCTGCCGACATTCTGGCTCTTCGGCATTGAAATTTCCCTTCTGGATGTGAATTACAGTGATTTCTCCTCATTCCTTTACATTAATTTTTAATCACAGCCTCTACTTTACCATTGCTGATTGAATTCCCTGCCACATCTAATAGCCTTTCTTGCAATATTCATTCATTTAAAATATGTATGCTGATACCATATCTTATTTTTCAAGGACAGCTAGTTTAAGGCCAGCAGCAAAGAAATAGCTATTATACAGATGTTAAACTGCAGTATGTTGCCATATGTTTGATCACCAGGGCAGAGGTAAAACACTCTATTCTATCAAAAAAAGGTCACAATTATACAGGGATCTTGTGTAACACCTAGTAGAATTCAGTCACTGTTGAAATGAGAAAAAAAGCCCCACTCAATACAGACAGAAAAGAACTTGATGCAGAATTTCATGATGTCTAAAATGTATTCTTAGAACCTGCAACTGAAAGCCAAAAGTGTCACTATTCTGTAGATTAATTTCACAGCAAGTATTCAACAGAGGACCTGGATTTAATATCTCCAGCACTCAATAATCAAAAGGTCAAAAGTAGAGACGCACTGAATGCAAACTCTGTATTTTAGCAAATTGGAATAAGGCTGAAGATTTTCTGAGTTTTATTTAGAGTAGAAGAGAGGTCTACTGTGCATTTTTCCTTGTTTTAAATTAACCGAGTGAACTGTATTGATTTTCAGGAAAACCATTGGCTCGCAAATCCAACTGCATTGTTTTCTTCTGCTGAAGTGAATAGTTTTAAATCCTTACAACTCTACACACCTTTGGGTTGGCAATTTTTTCCACTGTACCCAGGACAGCACTTCCACTCCAGCGATGTTACTATTTTATGTTTGATTCTGTAGGCTTGATGTGTCGTTGTCTGGGACCTGCAAAACAAGCATGTTCTGCCATACCACCTAGAGGACAACTCTCAGAAGAGTCAACTTGACCTGTAAGAGGCTTTTGAAATTTTTCATGGGAAAAATACGTTACAACCTCTGTTTCTGTTTGCCATTTTCCAGGCCCATGCATTAAAACCCACTTCCATTTACCATCAAAATCTAATGTTTGGATAATTCAATAAGGCACTCAAACAACAAAGGACAATCTGAACATGTTTAACAGAGTCATTTTTTATGAGTTGTAATCAGGCCAATTACATTTCTAGATTCTCTGCCTGACCAGAGCTGTGCCAGAAGTAAGTACCCAGCAGAGAGATAATAAGAAATATATTTATACCTCTCAAGGGAAGCCTTTTGTTCCAACAAAACACAAGTTTGAAGAAATGCACAGAAAGGATTTTCTTTCACACATTGCTTTAAAGTTCTGTCCATGTGCACCTTTCCTTGCGGTACTCTGGAAAAGGAGGGCAGCCAGTGGGCTTACTTGAAGATTTTGAATTTATCAGAGGGTGCCAAGCCTACATTGTGGAGCCCAAGAAGACTGCCCAGTCGTGAGCTTTCATACTCATTATAGGGTCATGTTAAAATGACACCTGAAAACATGCTAATCCACTCCCTCCTGTTTTAATTTTGATTTCTAAAGGTATGGTTGTATTCATTATCCAGATGGTAATAATTAAAGTACTTGCAAATGCTCTTTCTTTCTAGTTCTACACACCTCTGAGCACAGGATCCAATGTGCCAAGTGCAAGGCTTCACTCTGCCTGATGAGAACATTTCCAGGTTATCCACTACCACTGCAGGTAAGAGTCTAGTATGAACATAAGCACACCAGTTCCTGTAAGAGACAGAAAGTAAATATAATGAAAAGTACAGATAATGTTTACCCTAATATGATGATATATGATACTTAAAGGGGAAAGTTAAATCCAGAACTACAAACTCATATTAACCCATAAGATACGAAAATTAAGTTTGATTTCTCTCAGACCGCCAGCATAGTCTTGGGCAGTAACTTAGTCTTTGCTTCAGCTACCCATTAACAACAAAGAAAACAGACATGCATTTCTTCATCTCTACCTATATTTATATTGCAAATCTAAATTAGCTTTTGTAAAGGTTTGTGGATTATCAAGTATAAAGAAGCTTCTGGAGACTGCAATAATGACAGGGTCTTAAACTATACCTACGCTTCAGACTATGGAAACTGCTTATCCAGAATTCAAAGGATGGGTTATAAGGTTTTTAAACATCCATAACTTTTGCTTTATATATAGACGTATCTACTCTTCTGCCCTTTCACCAGCAATATTGTGAGTGTATGCAGACTGTGTTTTCAGTGCACTTTGAGGACAAAGCCATGCACAGTAACATCATGCCATAGCTCTACACTTGCCTGTGTCACTGGCTAAGCACCCAGAGAAGGAAGTCACATATGAAGTCACTGCAGCATAAAAGGATTCTAAGGAGTTGCAAGAAACTGCAGATTGTTAAATCAGATATTGAAACTAAGCAACTGGGTAAATGTTACAGTAGAGAACAAAATAAAATAGAAATTAAAATCTGAATAATAGCTTGGGACAGATTTGTACAGGGAAATCATGCCTCATAACTCTATTAGCATTCTCTGGATCAGAAGCAGGTAAATAAAGGGATGATTTTCACAGGCTTTTGGCAAGGTCACTTACCAAAAGCTGTTAGAGGAGAAAGAGCCCAACCTGTCACATAGTAAGAGGATAGAGTCTGTTACAGATTCATAAGGCATTAAATCAGTGAGGTGAAACACTAGTTGGCTTTCTCAAGAAATGATTTATCAGCAGAATCCCATACGAATTTGTGACAGAAATTATATTCATCAATGAGGGGAAAAGTAGGTGAGTAGGGAGATGACAGTTATACAAAGCTATACAAAATCATTTTGTGTAGTAAACCTAAAGCTGATGTTGAAGAATTGCAGAAACCTCATGAGACTGAATTTCCAGGGAAATTCAGTAAGGAAAGGGTCTTGTAATGAAGAGTCAGGCATAAATAAAGACACCTCTGTATAGACAATATGAATATCTAAATTAACTATCATCGGGAAAAAAGATCCTCAGTCATTGTGACTAGCTCTTTGAACATGCTGATTTGGTATTTTGCTGTAACTAAAATAGTGAATCAAATACATGAAATTCTTATGGAAGGACTAGAGAAAAAACAGAAATCGTCACTGTTTCAGTACATCAACTCCTTATTGCTGTGTATGAGTTAATGGTTAGCCCATAGTTTGAATACAGAACTGAGATTCGTTCCTACATCTTGAAGAGATGTGAAAAGAAAGTTACAAACAGAAGATGAACAGTAGGAAGAATGGGAAGTCGTGGTATCCATTATTCAGTTGGTCTTGCTATGACGAAGAGGCATAAAAACAAAACAGGCTTAAATATAAAGGAAAAAACAAGGGTAGGGTGGTGTTTCCACAATCCATTGTGCCAGATTTGGAAGTCTGGGAAGCCAAAATGGATTTTAAAAAGCAGTTAAGTGATTCATGAAAGAACATATCATCAGGGTGTTCTTGGGTTTGGGTTTTGGATTTTTTTTGTTTGGTTGGGGTTTTTTAATATAAAATTGAAGGCGTAACTTTTATCTCCACCTGCAGATTGGAAGGCGTTCTGAAGAAATTATTATTGCATTTCTGTCAGTGGAACAACTGTCTGTTTGATCTAGTAGTGCTTTTTCCTCCTTCCCTTGACCTAGGACAGCTTTTCTGAGGGTCTTAGGTTATTCTCTTGTACACGTTGAAACATATTTCATTTTTGACTTGGCAAGTTAAGGACAATGCATTGTCTCAGTTGTAGAGCTGGTGCACTTGCAAGTACTTCCATCCCAGAATTTGTGTATGAGAACTTAATGTTAGTCTTCCTGGGTCATGTTTTGCTTCTAACCTTTGTTTCCAGTTGTAGTAGTTCTGTTAGCGCTTCGTGATCCAATAAGGAAATATCTATTTACATTATCCAGCTGGCCCTGAAACCCGTGTCTTGCTATGGGCTGTTTACAGTGGAAATCAAAATACAATTAAGACCCGATTAGTTCCATTTACTTAACTAGCATTAGTACAGATTTACACTGTTTCAAACAAGAGCAATGGCACAAAACAAAATAATATCAACGGCTATCCTTAAGTGATTGTTTTTGTCTACTAAGATCCTACCAGTACATTCATATAGAATTCATTAGTGCTTTACTTGGAAAATTATTCCTGACCAAACAGCAGGATAACCTAGGAAGCAAGATTTTAAGTAAGGTCTACAGACTGAATCAGTAATACTTCTGCTACTAGTATCATATTGTGGCACTGCCTCACACAACATATATTGTTTAATTGATGAATTATGTGCTGCATATAAAAGGAGTATTTATTGAGTCTCTTTGATCCTATTTTGCTGACTCTTTCTCCACTTCCTTAAGAGTTTTCATAAGGATAAAATTTCTTTTTAATTGAGTATGGAAAGTGTGTGCTTTTTGTTTGATGCTTTCTTTATGTTCCTCTAGCCATAGCCTTTTGTCCGTGTGTATAAATTAGAGACTCCATGAATAAATATTTGCTAACAATTAAATGCAGCTCTCATTCATAAGCTTAAAAATTAGGTACTCTTCTCACTGCCTCTGTGGAAGCCAAGAGCAACTCTATGCAAGTTCGAGACACATAAAATCAGTAGAATCAAAAGAGACTGAAGTCTTCTGAGTTTTACAGAACAATCATGAAGTCACACCATCCCTCTGGCTGGGGCACAGGAGTCTTTTACAGTCTCCTGTAGGCTGAGAACACAGAGACTAGAAGTGGTAACTAAATAATAATGATATTTGCAGTTAAATATTGCCAACAGTTAGAGAGCTTGTAGCTCCATCCTTCCCAGTCCAGCTCTGCAGCAGAAAGGGAGCATAGGCACCCTCTCTTGTGAAGTATTCAGTAGGATTAGGACACAGCAGGAGATTTAGCTCTTTTACAAGCATGACCAGGAGGACAGCTCTTCCTTGGGGCTTTCTTCCTGAGCATCATGGAGCAGCAAGAACAGGGTCCTCCCTAACAGAAGATGAGCCAGGAGGGGAGGGCCAGCCACACAAGCCAGGCACTGACCTCCCCAGCTGCATGCAGTACCATGGCACCAGAGACAGCAAGTAGCAATAAGGTGACAGGAACAGGTCAATCAGCAGTCCAGCAAGTATCAGGCAGAGACTAGGTAACAAGTCAAGTCCAAGAGGACTGCTACAGCCAAGCACCTTTATGAAGTGAACAGGATCAACGTGGACCTAAATGGAGACCGTGGCCCATGAGAGTGGGCGGAGGTTTCAGGTGGGACTGCCCAGGGCCTCTGTGGCTTGCCAGGGCACTACCACTGAGGTCCTTTCTCACTACAGGCTTGAGGTCTCTTCCAGCTTACAGCTGTAGTGAGGGTTCTGCATATTCATACCTGAGACTAAAAACTGTTATTTTTCTCTGAAGTGCAGTACACAGATTCAAAAAAAAAAAAAATCTCAGTGTATGAATATTAAACATTTCTTAACAGATACCAAAAGTGATACCGGGCCAGACTGACAATGGCCTATTCAGGAGGAACACAAAGTGGTGGTTTGCTTGTGATTTGCTTATGATTTAAACTTGGTATAGAGAACATAAACATCCAAATTCCTGAATAACTCTCATAAATTAAATGATGATATATAAAATCTGATCTGAAGACCTCTGAAGTGATAACATCGCAGTTATGCAGTATCACATCTCTATTGCTCTTGCAAGGTAGCCTTCTGGATAGTGAGGAACTACGAGTTAACAGCTTGGGCAACTGGGTGCTAAGCTTGCCACTGCTGCAAAGCAAGTGGAGTCAGAGCAAATACAGAAATCAGTTTTAAAATCAGGGCTACAATGTGCCAGCGGTGAGGTTAGGACTTGGGTTCATGGCTCCCTTGCCTGTGCTCTACCCCCCCATGCAGACCCAACAGATCACCAGAGAAAGGGATTAAGTAGAAGACATAGCAGTGTTGTCAGTGACAATCTTTTCTGCAGTGTACATCGTTGGGGTATAATATTTGGTAATAAAATCCCATTTTCTACCTGAGCAAATGAAATTTGATCAATGAAAAGATGAAGTAACGAAAACAGGCATAAAAAAGAGTCATAAAACACATGAAAGCCCTGGAATACAGAGAGTCCCATTTAAAAAAAAAAAAATAAAATAAAATTTATAATGTAAATCCACTAATTGTAATTATTATTGAGGATGGCTAGCTTAAAAGTAACAGCTATTGGAATTGCCTATTTGGAGATGCCCTCCAAAGGAAAATATGGTACAATAAATTCCAAATGTATCAGTTATACTCTTCGTTTCTAAAGATAACTTGAACTCAGCCTGTGGTCTATACCAAAACTTGAGTAGACAGTTTCTGTTTAAAATATTTAACTAATTTGTAAGCTACATTAATGCAAAATCTGAAGTTGTCGTTCTCACATGGCCCAGCAATCTTGTATCAGGCTAAATTGGAGGAAATATTCCCAGCAAAAGAGCCCCTGGTGTGATTCATAATTAGGTTTATGCTACCCATGAAATAAGATCATTAAGAGATGTTAAGAATGTAAATATAATTTTGAAATCAAATTGTCTGAAAACATGTAGATTTGGAAATGGAAGATGAAGTGTGGCAGAAGAACCAAGACAGGCAGTGTTAATGCAAAGGCAGAACAGAAGACAACATATTTGCATAACAGGAATTTAAACCTGAAAATCCTCTTTACCCTTCACAGAATAATATATTCCAGATCAGCAACACAGGCTCCTAACATGCAGATTTTGTTGAGAGCTGCAGAAGCCTGGTGTTTCTTTTGCATTGAGCCTGATTTCAATCAGGAAAGCTGTATTTAAAAACAAAACAAAATCCTTACAACACACAACAGAAATGCGGCCTGGAGAGAGTGGTGCAAATCCCTGCCTGGCATAAAGCCCATGTGACATATTTCATCCTCATCTTGCATGTATTGGCCAGGAAAACCAACTGGTAGCAAGGTATGGGAGAGTACATCTGAGCTCTCAGGCCTCAGAAATAACCTCTTTTCTTGCTATATTTGCAGCACTATTTCCAACTCTAGTTAAAATACTGCTATCACGACTCTGCATGAAGTGCAGTTTGACCCTATTTGAGAAGCAGGGCAAAAAATGGAGAGCAGCATTTGTTTCTTTTGCAAACACTAAGCATGTCTATGCTGGAGCCTTGGCAGGCCTGAGTCTTCAAGGATTTATGGCCGTTGCAGATTCAAAATCCTGATTAGGTAATGGGCCATGGAGCCTGCCTGGGCATGTGAAGCAAAGCACCTACAACTGGCAGGGCATTAGTGAGACCCAGAGGGTGCCTTTAAGGCTGTCTTTAGTTTTGGAATCCTGCACGTCCCATACAGCTATTCAGCTCTTGCGATAATACCCTCTTGGAAAAGTTTTCTTCTCTTCTACTTATACCAGTCCTCTTTCTTTATGCACAGAAAAATCATTTCCATGAAGCATTTCTTTATTTCTACAGCTGACCAGAAAATAGAAAGGATGCAGCCTGGAGATAGCTGTGAAACAGAAGTAGCTTTGGGGCAATTGTCATTAAAGGACTGCCTGCACTGTATCTGTGGCAAGAAGCCCAGTGCCCTCCCTAGGTGAGTATGTACCAATATTACATGTTTCCCTCAGCTGGAAAAAAAGCTGATTTCTGACAGTGTAAGACAGATTACTGTAGTGTTTCTCTGTATTCAGCTGAGCCATACTCAATGATTCACATCAATCTCACAATATGGAAGTATATATATGTATTTGTGTATATATGTGTATTTGTGTGTATATATATATATGGTGTGAAATACTAGGCAACATCTTGCAATTTCAAAGGGATGTGATTCCCTACCAAAAGCAATTTCCCAATCTGCAAAAGGAAGCCATGTGGCCTACAGAAACCCGCTCTGTGATGCACAGGTAGGAGATGAATAGCAGCTAATATCTCAGCAGTAGTCGTTTACTTATTCTTTTTTAAGCTTTCATAAACAACAAATATGTTTTCTTGATTTACTGCACAGATTTCTGAACCTGGACTCAACTTTATATGTTTAAGGGCACCCCTCTTGGTTGGAAGTAGCTGAATAAGCGTGTGTTCTGTTGTAGACCTATGCCAGGGCAATATGTGGTTTCAATACAAGATGGGGAATGATGTGATCAAGAGCAACCCAGCAGAGAAGGACTTGGGGCTGTTGGTTGATGAAAAGCTCAGCATGAGCCAGCAATGTGTTCTCACAGTCCAGAAGGCCAACTGTGTGCTGGACTGCATCCAAAGAAGCGTGGCCAGCAGGTCAAGGGAAGGATTTCTCCCCCTCTGCTCCACTCTCCTGAGACTCTACCTGGAGTATTGTGTCCAGTTCTGGAATCCCCAACATAAGAAGGATATGGAACTGCTGGAACAGGTCCAGAGGAGGCTACGAAACTGATCAGAGGGCTGAGGCACCTCTGGTATGAGGACAGGCTGACAGAATTGGGGTTGTTTGGCCTGGAGAAGAGAAGGCTCCAGGGAAACCTCATAGCGGCCTTCCAGTACTGAAGGGTCTATAGGAAAGCCGGGGAGGGACTTTTTTTCAGGGGCAAGTAGTGACAGGACGAGCTGGAATGGCTTTAAATTGGAAGGGGGAAGATTTAGATTAGACATGAGGAAGAAATCGTTCATGATGAGGGTGGTGAAGCACAGGAACATGTTGCCCAGGGAAGCTGTGGATGCCCCCTCTCTGGAGATGTTCTAACCAGGCTGGATGGGGCTTTGAGCAGCCTGGTCTAGTGGGAAGTGTCCCTGCCCATGACAGAGGGTGGGAACTAGATGGGCCTTGACGCCCCTTCCAACCCAAAGCATTCAATGGCTCTATGACACCCCTTTTGTATATCTCTGCCTCCCGACTCGGGGGCCGCTCAAGAGCCTTGAACTCCTCAGTGGTTCGCTGGCGTGCTGCCAGCACTCCCAAAGCCCTCGCCTCCCCCGCTATCAGCAAGGCTTACGCTCTGCTCCATCACCGCCCTCGGTGGTACCCCGGGTGCCCCGCCTGAGCGCCCGGTCCCCGCCCCGCCCCCCCCCCCCCGCCTGCCGCCACCGCGCGGCACCGGGATGCGCGGAGGGGGCGCGGCGCTGCCGCGCGGGGCCGGCAGGGGGCGGCCGCTGCCCGCAAAGCTGCCGGAGCCGCGTTGCGCCTGGCGCTGCCCGCGCGGGCCGGGTGCGGGGGTGTGGGGGGGTGTGACTGCAGTACAGCCCGCAGCGCTGCTTCGTCGCATCGTACGGGTCGCTGACACCGGCGGCCAGCCTGGAGCTGAGCTACCGGGGGCAGTTAGACAGAGCCTGCGGGAAGAATCACAGAATGTCTTGGTTGGAAAAGACTTTTGAGACCATCGGATCCAACCCTACCTGTCCACTACTAAACCACGTGCCTGAGCTCTTCGTCTGCCCGTCTTTTGAATCCCTCCAGGGATGGGGACTCCACTCCCTCCCTGGGCAGCTCTACCAGTGCCTGACAGCCCTTTGAGTGAAGCAATATTTCCTGATGTCCAGTCCGAACCTTCCCCTGGCACAACTTGAGGCCATTTCCTTTAGTCCTATCACCTGTCACCTCAGGGAACAGCCCACCTCGCTACAACCTCCTCCCAGGCAGCTGTATACAGTGATATGGTCTCCTCTCAGCCTCCTTTTCTCCAGGCTAAACAGCTCCAATTCTCTCAGCTGCTCCTCATAGGACTTGTTTTCCAGCCTCTTCACCAATTCTGTTGGCCTTCTGAAGGAGGGCAGCAAAAGGAAGAAATAAATTTGGTTTAACTCCAAAGGAGAAGTGAAGTCAGCTGGTGAAGTCAGCTGGTCTGTGACAGGATTGCCTCAAATACGTTTGCAGTCAATAGGAATGTTTCCCTTTAACTTCAGCAGGCTTTGAACCAGTCCTCTTCCTGAACAAAATGTCCAACATCCAGCTGGATAAACACATTGTGCAATGGGGGAACAACTGGCTGACGGGCCAGGCTCAAAGGGTCGTAGTGAATGGGGTTACGTTGACCCTAGCAAGGTTTTGTAGAGATCCATCTTAGGGCCAGTACCCATTAACGTCTCCATAAATGACCTGGATGCAGGACTTGAAGGTTTACTTGAAGTTTGGATGCAGGACTTGAAGTTTGCAGACGGCACAAAACTGGGGGAAATGTTAGCACTCTTGAGGGCAGAGGCCCTGCAGAGGGATCTGGACAAACTGGGAATCTGAGCAATTGCCAATTGCAGTACATTTATCAAAGGCAAGTGCTCGATTTTGCACCTGGGACATGGCAACCCTGGATACACACACAGGCTGTGGAGCAAGTGAATGGAGAGCAGCCCTGTGGAAAGGGATCTGGGGGTTCTGGTCAAGAGCAAGTTGAACATGAGATAACGGTGTGCCCTGGCAGCCAAGAAGGCCAACCGTGTCCTGGGGTGCATCAAGCACAGCATTACCGGGCAGTCAAGGGCAGCCCAACCTCAAGTACCGTGTGCAGTTTTGGGTGCCCCAGTATAAAAATAATGTAAGGCTACTGGAAAGTGCCCAGAGGAGGACCAGAAAATTGGTTAAGGGTTTAAAAAGGAAGCCATATGAGGAACAGCTAAAGTCATTTGGTCTGTTCAGCCTGGAGAAGAGGAGGCTGAGGGGAGACCTCATCACAGTTTACTGCTTCCTCACAAGGGAAGGAGGAGGAGCGGGTGCTGATCTCTTCTCTCTGGTGACCAACGATAGGACCCGAGGAAATGGCAGGTAGATGTGCCCAGGGAGAGTTACGTTGGATATTAGGACAAGGTTCTTCATGCAGAGGGTGGCAGAGCACTGCAACAGCTCCCCAGGGAAGCGGTCATGGCACAAAGCCTGGCAGTATTCAAGAAGCATTTGGACAACACCTTCAGACACATGGTGTGAATGCAGGGACAGGAGTTGAAATCCATAATCCTTGTAGGTCCCTTCCAACCCAGGACATTCTGTGATTCTATGACTCTTGACACTTTGATAATGTTGCAGAAAAGCAAAAAACAGTTTACACTAACATGGAAAAATAATAGTTTCCTTAGGGTGAGAGAGTGACTGCAAGTTTACAAGACTGCAAAGACCCCTCCCACAGCATGTTTCCACCCTAATCTATTATTTGGGTACATTGCCAAGAAAAAAAAAAAACAACAAACCAATCCTCCCAAGAACTGTCAGCTTCAGAGTATCAGGTATACCTGTACACCTTTGCTTCCAATTGCTTGTAAGCACAGATCCAGTAAGTGGATCCTAAAGCCACTCAACAGGAACAGTGGTGGAAGCCAGGCCACAAAGGGTATAGATTTTTTTCTGCTCCTTTCATATTATATCTGAAAATGAGTTATTTTTATCGGTGAGTAAAATTAGATTACCTGGCTTTTAATAGAAATGTTATTGAATCTGCACAGCTGAACATCACTGAATCATGAAAATAAGATTATTGTATTACTGAAGGAATACAAAAGGACCCAGAGCTGGAACCATTTTTAAAATGCGTGCACGGCTTGTTGGTTGTGCTTCATTCACATTGTACTCAGTTTATTGGTATTTCACATAATAGTTTACGAAATACTAATTTTGATTCTACACCTGTTTTCATTTTGTATTATCCTTTACACCTCAGCAAAGGGGGTGTAGAAATCTGCTACGAACATTTGGAGTCAGTAGATGCCTTGTAAGGAGGGGCTGAGGGACCAAGGTTTGTTCAGGCTGGGGAAGGGAGGGATTTGAGGGCACTTAACAGCAACCTTCCAGGCTGTGCAGGGAGGCTATTGAGAAGCTGGAGCTAGGCTGTTCCCAGCAATACATGGCAGGAGGACAACAGGCCGTAATGAAGCAAGAGAGGTTCAGACTGAATACATGAAACTTGTTCCCCATGAGGACATACAGGCAGTAGAACAAGGCTCAGAGAGGTTGGACAACTACCAGCCCAGAGCATGGAGCTCAGTACCAGACTAGATCAAGCCGCAAGCATTATGGTCTGATCTCACACCAGGCCTTGCTGTGAGCAGGAGGTTGGACTAGAGATCTCCAGAGGCCCCTTCCAGCCTGAATGGTCCTATTGTTCTACGTACCTGTAATCTCTGCTCATATATCTATCATCTTCCTTGGGTGACATCCTTGTTTTTCTAAATGCAGTAGGTTAAGTGCGTTCATTCATAAAAACATATAATGACATGATGTGGAAGAGATGTTTTTTTTTTTTTTGTTTTGGTAAAGTAGGATCTTTCCCAGTCTGAAAGACTGTTGCATGAAGATCAGAGTACAGGCCCTGAATTTAACTTATATAAAAGTACATTGTTGTGATATATTTTCAGTTTCCTTTAAACAATTTGCCGTGTTTGGATGAGGAGAGATAATGTTGATTGACATAATGTAAACACTCAGATTATAAGGATGGCAAGCACCCTCAAAAGTTTTTTTTTGCTATTGCGTAGGTGACCAGGATTTGGTTTCAGCAACTTCCTTTGAACTCCACTAGGTGACTACAGAGACTTTTTGGTACTAGTAATATGATAAATTCTATACCTTTACATGAACATCAGTCACCTTTCAAAAATATAAGCTCTAGTTCAAAGAGAAATTATAAATCTGAACCAAAACTAATTATATTTTAGGTTCACTGCCTTGTTTCCTTTGCTCCAAAATGTATAAATCTCAGCTGAAATAAAAATTCAGTACTCACTAGGGACTGACCATAAATAAATTAAATTGGGAAATGTGATTTACATGCTGATTGGAATGGAAAACCTGGACATCCTCGGAAGCATGCATTTAATATGCGATATAATATAGTACGGGATTGGAAAATACGTTATAGGATATGTTTTTACCTGAAAAAGAGCTGACTTCTGACTTGTTGACATTGAAGTATCAGGTGGGGGAGTAACACCATTTGTTTAATGTTTTTTTTTCAGGACTCGAGGTCCTGACATTTTGTCCTGTCTATTACAAAACAGAAATTGTGCTCTCATCATTCATTTCCTTTTTTTTTGTATGTACAGTGCTAAAGCCTTGGACTGTGAAGAGCCTCTTTGTCTCATCCAAGTTTCTTTTTACTGTCATGACCAATTGTGCATCCTACTTTGTGCTCCAAAAATTAATTCATAATTTCCCCTGACCTAGTATGTTGCTGATTAGCATTTAAAAAGTTGTCTCATTGTGAACTAGACTAGCTCTTCTGTATGTTTTCTCCCTCTTTGTGTTCAGAACCCTTCAAAATAACCAAACTCTCTCACAAATAGAATTTAGACTTTTTTAGAAGGTATCAATTAACCTGCTTTTTCAATCATTTAATAAAACATATTTTAAAACCCAGGCAAACTGCTCTTCAAAAGGGTCTTAATTCTGCATTTTTCCTCTTGAACATATATTTTCCATCATCTAATTGACTCAGAAAACAAAATTCATTAAATTAGTTCTGGTCTAGTTTACTGACACCACTTCTCAGATGTCCTTTGGTGGTACTGGTTTGTTAGTCCTTTTCTTATCTATAGAAAAGGTGTTTGTAGTATGTTAGTAGTGGCTTCTCTACTTTGAGAGATACTAACCAAAACCCAAAAGTCTTTAAGTGACAAAATGAAAATTTTAAAAAAGAAGATCCCAATTTCAGGGGTGACGTTGGTCTTTAATCTTTTTGAAGTTTTAATTTGGTCAATTTCTTTTTTCTTATTTAGCTTTACTAAATGGCTAAATTACTTGCCAGTTGCTTTGTACCTGATTTGTCACTTACTCATAGAAAGCTGTATCTTTACGCCGTCACTGATTGATTTCTTTGCGGGTTCTTTTAAAAACATGGATCTGGGCCTAATTCCATGAAATCCAAGGTGATTTTTTTCCCTAGGCTTTTCGTCATGACCTGTGGTGTTAATTACCAGGTGTAAGAATGCATTCTCTCACTGACAACACAAATAATGCCTTTGGAAAACATATGGGGGTACATTGCTGCTCTCCTCTTCCTTCCCACACTTATTTTAGGAATTAGTGTCAGTTTTCTAAATGTTACTTGTATTCAGATTTGTAAGAATGCATATTTTCTATGTAGACTTGAGCAGATATTTCTGGTGTACCTTAAATGAAATGCTGCAAAGGGTTGCATGTTTGCAGTGCTGGGAAGAAATTTCTAACACTGAATCCAGTTTGTTGCAGTAATCCTAATGTACGCAGTGGAGTGAAGAGACATTCATAGGGGTGGAAAACAGTCTGCTCCTAATTCTTGCTGTTCCCATGGCAGATGAATTGAAGAGCAAGAGTAGAGATGAGCTTGAGCATTAATGCAGTAGTTAGTGTAATGAGATGAACAGAAACTTTTATTATTTTCATTAAAATAATTCAGAATTGATATGTGTAGTAATGTCGTATCTGAATCAGATCACAGAAAGACTAAATAACCAGACCCTGAGGAGGCTAACAGAAAAGTATGCTGGGGCCTTTTGTACCTTGTGTGTGTCTCAAAAGCAACATAGATAGAAATAGGATTTTTTTTTTTCAGTAGTATGTTTCCTGAGCTTCTGAAGACAGTCTCTCATGACTCTACCTTCTCATCATTGCTAAAAGGCTGTCTCAGAAAACCAGAACTTTGGATTTTGTTATTTCCTGATTTTTTTTGTCCAGTTTTCTGAAACTATTGTATCACCCACAGTTCCAAATTGTATGGACATACGTTTACCATTTCTTCTCTTCCTGAAAGACAAAACATTCTATAGGGTCACTCTGGAAGGTAGTGCAAGCTGGGTAAACCATCGCCCACAATGGTTCCTTCCTGCCCAAATACTGGAACTGCTTGAAAGGTGACCACCACAATGGAGCAAACAGACCCTGTAATTCATTCTGTGCATGGAACATCAGCAGATGAAAAGAGTTCATCAACGTGCAGGATATAATAGCACTGATACAATCAAAAACGTTTATGAATCACACAGCCCTTGTGCAGCTCTTGCCCTTTACCAGTACTGCTGTTCATTGCGCAGTCGTACGTAACCTCCCTGACACAGTAAAGCGTTTTGCTACTTCACACTGCAGTCTCAGTCATCCGTTAACTGTTTCACTTTTGTGTTCAGCAGAAGACAGCACTAATCTCTAAATATTTGCATTAAAATTCTCTTTAGACAGTTATATTCTCTTGGTACCATGCCACATGCATCATTAAGGAACTGCATAAATATGTCCTTTGCCCCACTTATTCTGTGGGTGAAATAGCAATGAAGTAGTAGTGAAATCATGCACTCGGGTGAATGATTTGCTTTGATCTTTAAGACTGCAATGGGAGTAACACTGCATTCAGCATGTATAGGAAAATTCGATTGCAGGCTTACAGCCAAGTATCAGAAGTATGTTCAGGGTGCTGCTGGACAAGAGGTTGTTATTGCAAAGGGCTTCTGCATGGCTGGAATACAACATTATGAGGGCAAAGCAATCACTGCTTGTCAAACGTCCTCTGACACTTAGCCACCAAGGCTACACAAGTACCAATGTACGAGGTTCCTCCTTCCAGGTCATAGTGAATATACTTAGTGAGGCAGAAACCTAAGCCATGCGTGACTTTATTTATTGCAAATGCACAATGATGCAAATTCTTAACAAATTCATTTAAAGAACAGTTCTCTCTGCTCCATTAAAAAGTGACATGATCAAAAGAGATTGTGAACCTTGTATTAACTAGGCAGTTTTAATGTGTCTTGTGTATTTGAACCATCTGCTGAGTTTAACCATTTATTTTAATTTCACACTGGAAATTCTACCAAGCTGATAGAGGCAAAAGCAATTTTCGGGGAGAAATGTAAAGGTCTGGTTATAAGAATGAAATATTTCAGCACTCCTACTACATGTGACAGCCAAGCAAATCTGTCCCTGGTGCTGACTTTATTAAACCGTTGTGCACTTAGTAATAAAATACTGACACCTCACCACTATGCAAGGCAATGGCAGGGAAAGTCTATGAAGACCCTCAGTGGATTCATAATAATTGGAAAATATGTAATATAAACATATTGAGTAATGTACAGCCATCCAACAATGTGGAGATAGTGTGGTTGATTTACAGTCTGAATGAATGTGTGATGTGTTCAGGAGCTGCCTTGAATAGTAATTAATAAAATTTGATTTTGAATGGAAGAATGAGTGTGCTAGTCTTAGGACTTAACTTCAAACTTGCCCCATAGCACTACTGTTATTTAAGCTGCTTTATACAGTTAAATACTGTGATTCTCTCCACAAGCTAAAAAAGGTGTACCTCTCATGAAATGAATTGAATAAATGTACACCAAATTCATGCTGACATTTAATATCATTGAACTTAGAAAATCTCTCACTTCTGCTGAAACACAGATCTAGTTTTCTAGTATGTATTTATTGATTGATGTGGATCGCATGAAAATTTGGAGGTAGGCAGACATGGAGAAAAATATGCTTTTTTTTTTTTTTGTAGAGGCATAAGCCTTTCATTTCAGAGTTTCTGTCAAATTCTTTACTAGGAGTGAAGAAAGGAATTTTGCCTCAGCTCAGGCCATTCCGATGTGTTTCCTACAAAGTTTCCTTATTCTTCTGAAAGCTTGGGTGCAGGCCCTCCCAGAATGGGAGATACTTCACCAGAGAAGCCACACTTTCAAAATGATTTGACAGTAGGTACCTACAGAATCTAAATTATGTCCTCTTGTAAGGTTAACTATGAAATTGTTCCACTTGACTGCAAAAGAACAGGATTTCCTTGCATTTTAATTCCAGTAAAGAATAAGGAAGAGTTTAGTAGGTTTAGAGATAAGGATATGCACAATATTTAGCACTTAAAACACCACATCGGGCTGCAATACAGAGAGGCACAAAGCCAAACTTTGTCTTACTAACAGCAGGATCTTGAATCTGAAACCTTTAGCCCTACTGACTATACTCCTCATCAGGTGATTGCCTGTTGCAATATGTCTCTGTCCCCAGAAGTTATGCCAGTACCTCAAAAGCCAGCCTGAGACAGATTTTTAAAATGAAGTCATGATCTTTGGTAAATATGGTTCTGTTTCAGTAGAAAAATAAAAAATAATTTATTCTGGCAGGTCTAACAGCACATTTATTAAAAAAAAAAAAAAGAAATATCAGGACCTTGATGTTACTTCCTGGTCTTATTTTCCCTCACCAGCCTGACCTGAGGTCTCCACCTGTACACCCTGACCAAGGGCTCAGGAGCCACACTGAAGTTCACCCCAGGGTTACATTGCTCCTGTGGCAATCCTGATGTGCCAGCTGACATCTTGGCCTACCTTTGATTTTGCCCCATCGCTGTGGGCTTACCCACTGATCACTGGACTGTCTCTTAGCCTGGTCACCATTACCAGGCCTGATCCTGACTCACTGATTTCTCTTCCCAGATCATCTTATCCCTGCAGAATCACCACAGCTGTGCCTGGCAATCTGGACTCTGGGGTGATGCTGGTTGCCATATCTAGGTGCATACTTTGTGCCAGAAATATTCTTCAGACGCAGACTTTGAAACTCCAGGAAATATTTTCAAATCATGCTCTTCTGATATTTTAATGGGAATTTTGAAAAAATATAATGAACAAGAAAAACATTTTTCTAATATAATTCGAGCATGTATATGCTATATATATACATAATATTGTCCTCAGTTAATCTAGGGTAGAGACAGCAAGGAAATTGTCTTCATAATTAAGCCAGTAAGACACACAGTCTCCTTCACAAAGGGATATTTGGGTAATTAACCTTCTACAATGGGCACGTATTTTACCTCGTGGGCAATCTCACAGCCCTAGAGATGTCTCAACAAAGTATATGTATTGCTATTTTTTTATTTATAAATATGATTTTTAAAAATGCTCATTCTTGGGTTTTTTCCTTCCTCTTGTCTTTCCCTGACCTCTTTCTATTGTTCCCTCTTTATGGAGCCTCTTAACAGCAGCATCTCTTGCACATATGTTAGCACAATGGGTTGCCATAAAGGATTAGAGGGGCATGCAGTTCCTACAGGGTCACTCGGAAATTCAGACTGGAATACAGACTATAACCAAAGAGTTGCTTTAAATCAAAGAAAACCAAAAAGCAAATCGTGCTTCCAAATTTCCTTAGAGGTAGTACATTTTACAACTATGAAATCTTCTATTCACTAATTCATGCCGTGCTCAAGCATTAAACGAGTAAAGCTCAAAGAAAGGTGTATGCCTTTATTGGAAGTTTTACCACATTTCTTTCACTTTATTTGAAATAAAGATGCAATTTTTTTAAAAAAAAAAGAAAACGTGTGCTAGAAAGGGATAGCACCTGCACATAATAACTAAAAATGCTTGTGTTTTATGCCTACTTTTTCAGCAGTAGCTTTCCAGGTGTTTCACAGCAGTGATTAGCACCATGAAGCACACTAGATTTGGCACATTTTCGTGACTTTACTGAAGAGCAATGAGTCACAAGTGACTTTATAATTCATATCAGTTTAATTCATAGGGAAAGGGAAACAGAAGAGTGAAGTGACTTACTTAAGTCCAGTTCAGGTCAGTGGCAAAGCTGGAAGAAATGCTCAATTCACATTAGCTGATTGTAAAAACAGTCATATGTGGTAGAAAGACAAGGCTTGCAACACAAAAATCTTAATGTGAAAAGGCATCTAGGCCATTAAGGCACACCTAGAACTGTATTCTTTTGCTAGAGAGAGATTATATAGCCCAGCAGCCTCAGAAAAATTGTGGGGATTCAATGTTCTGTATTATGCTGGGCTTTCATGCTGTTACACATTTCTGTAACTTTGATATGTAATACTAATTTTGTCTCTAACTTGCTCAATGGACTCAAACCCAGAAAAACCTTTTGCATGTTGCACAGCAGGTTGCTGCTTGACCATGAAATAAGGAGCTAGCCAATACAAGATTTGCTTATTTTGCCTCTCTGCAATCGCAACCACATCCCACTGCAAAAAATAAAATGTAAGACCTTGTTCACGAGAGGCTAATTTTTTGCTTTTAATATTTATATCTTATGTAAAAAGAAATAAACAATACCTGACAATTAATAGATTTTTTTCTAAAGATCAATTTCACTGGAATACTATTGTTGAACAAAAGTTTAGAAAGCTAAAGACTCTAAGATTAGCATATATTAAGACCTATTTTAATGGAGATGCAGTTATCAGCTCTCAGGTGTAAAAAGAACACATTTAACTCAGACACTCTGCCAAACACTGTAGTACGATTGCATTTGTCACCGAAGGAGTATGCCAGGAAAGCTATCTGGGAAACACAGATCCTTATCAGGATATTGCTTCCCAGCTGAGGCAAGGGATGCCTTTCCTTTTGGTCTTTATGGCATTATTTCACTTATGTATGATCCAAAACATGTTTATGTCAATGAGAATCTTTGAGTTGAAGGAACATTAGCTTCCAGCCGCATATAGCAAGATAATTGCAGTCATATTTCCAAGGGTTGATTTATTCTCTTTTGTGGGAATTTAAGAGAAAGATTTTTTCCTCCTTTTGGATGCTAACATTTGTACAAGTACTATTAAAGGAAGAAATCTGTATTCTGAAAACTCACTGTCCATAAATACTATGGAAAACAGCTGATAAATACTATGGAAACCAAACTGTGGTTTATATAATGTATTCAGTATCTGAATATACATCAATAATTAAGGGAACCTTGCATTATCTCCAAAGTCAGTATTAACATCCTCATTGAGAACTGAGGACATTAGGGAACAAAGAGAATAATGGAGGGTTCCAGAGCTATAATACTAGGCAGTACAATTTGATATACTGTGTTGTGCATAGCTATCATGTATTAAGTTATACAGTTCTGAACGCATATTCACATGCAACACCCATTTCATAAGTTTTTATCACAGAATAAGGCATTTCAAATTGTCAGACATTGATGAATTTTGTATACTTAATAGCTTATACTTTTAGTTCAGTAGAGAAGTTTACAAACACAATAATTTTTAATGGATTCCAAATGAAAAAAGTATATTTGTAATTTCTTTTACCCACAAGAAAAGAAAAGAAAAAAACCCCAAAGTTTATTGTGCATAAAACAGGGAGGCACCTGTTGTGGTCCTTTCCTACCCATATGTGATAATGACTTTCCTGTTGGTTTTGAGATAATTGCCCTGAGGAATAAAATGTTGCAGCATTAGCTTTGTTATTAATGTATGGTTTTGACTGAGTACATACTGCAGGTTTGTTCCTTGCTTGTTTTAGGTGGCCTTCTTTAAGCTCAGAAAACAATTTTACCAAAATTTCTAGGACTTTTGCCAATTATTTTGCTGGGAACAGGAAAATAACTAATAACATTCCTAAGCAGTACATAGGAGACAAGAAAAAAATACGTAATTTTCCTTACTTTCCCCTAGTAGTTTCAAAGCTGGATGATTTGGTGTTCGCATCCTGCTGGGTGTTGGTGATACCAGTGCTGTGGGATGGCTGCTTGAGAGATCTTTTTTCTGTAGCTGTATCCTGGCTTGTAGTGACTTCTTGCTGTAGATGGAACTCTCTAGCATTGCTCTGTAGAGATGTCCCTTTGCTGCTAGATGATCTTCCCATATTGTCTTTGTCAGGGTCACCGTCACTGTGTCCATTTGACTGGCTTGCAGAGGTAGATGCTGTAGTACTGGAGGTTTTCTTCAGCGCTTTCATTTCCAGAGTCTCATCTGAAGATGCAAAAGTGGGTCCCTGTGATGCACTCACATCAGCATCTTGGATCTCAGAATAACTTGACCCCATAATTGTGGTCAGAGATGGAGCTAAGCCTGAGCGACTTGTCTGGGTTTCGCCACCCTGACCTGTGGTCCAGAGCTTTCCTGGAGTGTTAAACCCAGTGCTGCCATTCTGGAAGTGCAATAGGAGCAGCAAGAAAATTATCTCCTTCATTTTTCTGGTCTGAAAATGCTACAAATTATCTCACAACTATTTCCCAAGCTAGAAATCGTGTAGATTCTCCTTTCTTCTGAGCTGCTTCTTATATAGTGAGCCTACACAGAGGATGCCCTGACAGGCTTTATTTTTGTAGAAAGGAAACAGGTTTTGGTGTTTCAAAATTGACTGAGGAAGCCTGGTTTCCTGTTTCTGTGGATTTCTCTGCAACCTGTGACCCCTTGGAGAGTGGGAGCCTGGCAGCCTTTGTGGGAGGAAAAAAGAAGTTTCTGCAGAAGGCACAGGATAAAGATTAATACACAATAGAAATGTGGAAAAATATGTACAGTGAAGTAACCCTGAGGGATGAAAACTGAAATTATTAGGTAATTTTCCTTTCAAATCTACATGTGCAGAGAACAGAAGTGACTTGTCACAGGTGCCTTTTGGACAGTCCATGCTTGTGACCTTGCTATTGAAAAAAGACTTGGCAAAACTGGTGTGCTACATAAGGGTGAAAGTTTACTGTGTCTTCTCTTTTTATTCAAATGATTTAGCACGCTGCTGCCAAAAGTGGGGAGATGGTAAGGAAGAGGTTCATGCTATATGACAAGCTTTAGAATGTAATCATTTAGGTCACTGGTCAGTTATGCTGCATCCTATTGCTATAGTTCATACGAGTATAAACTATTTCTATAGCATTACCCATAGGTTCCCAGTGTCATTTCAGACCCTCTAGGGTACAAGAGACATCTACGTGAGCCTGGCAGAAATGGCATATGGTCTGAGGGAGACATGCACTTCTGTGGCAGGATACTTGAGGGCATTTCAAATGGTGTTGAAGGTTTACATAGGGGCAATCTCATTCTAGATCCCCGTTCTAGTTTTCCTGCTGATCCATATTTATGAATGTCTAAATCTGTATCTTTAAATCTGCTAGCTGAATCCCACCCATAGACAAAACTGAAAGGAATATCTTGAATCACTGAGTTCATTCCTTCCCTTTTATTGCATGCTTTTATAATTAATTAATTACAATTAATATTATTCTAAAACAATCTTAATTGCAGCCTAAACATAATATTGGTAACTTTACATGCAGAAAAGATATGGGGAGATGGATATTCAATATAAAGTGTAAAGATAATTTTTTACACCAGAAAAGTAGGCAAATACTGTAGCAGGTTACTCAGAGAGGTTGTGGGATCTCCATGCCTGGGTATATTCAAAACACAACTCAACAAGACCCAAAGCAACATGATCTAAGCCCTGCTCTGGGTTGGGTTTTGGACAGGTGACCTTTGGATACCCCTTCCAATCTATATTACTCCAGGAAATTTTACTTAATAGATGCAAGTCCTGGATGAAGAGAGGCAATCTTTCCTCCTCTACTGCCATTCTCCATCTCTCTAAGGAGAGTCAGTTTCTTGCTGAAGGAAAGAAGGAGAAAAGGTAATTGCTGAAGAAATTGCACAGAGAAATGGAACATGAACTTTTAAAGTAGGAACAAAGTAGTAACTGAATAGACCTGTCAGAAACCAAGTAGATCTGAAAGGGTATTGTCAACCTGTTGAAAAACCCTCTAGCCACTGACACAAGTTCTGCACTAAGAAGTATGGACAATGTGTTATGAAAACACCTGGAAACTGAACAGCATCTCCTGGGCTTCATATTATTTGAGGATCACTTTTTCTCAAAAACAGAAGCAAAGTTCCTGTTCCATGGAAGTTTGATGATTAACAGTGACACCACAGAAAATCTGGTAAATGACTTGCAGTTCTTTCCAGAAGATACTTTCAAAAAAACCTCAAAAAACCCCCATGGAGGATAAACCCCTAGGTCTTATTGCAGTCAAGTAAATCTCTGTGATGCCTGTTCCTGTTTTGAAAGACTTGGGTAACAGTACCTTACTTTCAGTTTCCACGTGACACTCTGGCCTTTTAGGTGTGCTAAAGGGCTGGATATCCCACTTACTATGATTTCATTTTCTATGTTTTATTGTCTCAGTAAAATGTAGGCTTCTACTGTGCAAGTAAATAGGTGCCATTTTTTTATGACACAACATGTTAGAAAAGAAATGCAATTGTGCTCCCTTTTGGAAATTTTATTTCCCCTCTCTTTTTCTTATTCATAGTGAAAATCTGTAAATGTCCTTTGAATGTAGGACACAGGAAATTGTCTGATAAGCAATTTCATTTAAAGGCTAACAAAATATATTTCACGTGAGTGCTTCTTTTTTTGAGTACTATATTTGAAATTTTGAATTACTACCACTACCTGATTTAGCATTTGTCATCCCATGTTTTTAGAAATCCCAAGATAAAATGAAGATTAAATTAGTCTTGACTGTATTTACAAATAATATGCAAGCTGGCTTCAAAAAATAAAAATCATGGCAGTTGCATATTGCGATTATTTATACAGTCAGAGTGCCTCATAACAAAAAAAGCCTGGATTCTGCTTTGAGTTAATCCACTGTAACTGTTATTTCTGCCTCTAAAATGAGGGAAGCAACTGCAGATTTCCACCAGTGCAGAGAAGAGCCAGCAATTTGGAAGAGTCTGGTTTTTCATTAAAATACTGTTTATTTCCCTGTCTTAATACTCCAAAAATGGAGATTTATTGTTAATATGATTTTATTAGTACATGTCTGGGCTGTTGATTAAAAGATAAAATTGTTTGAAGCTGGTTTTATTTAGCAAAACAATCTCGGGATTGTAAGAATCTCAGGATATAAATTTTCAGATTGCTGCATGCTGAATCCCAAGATCCTTACAGACTGTATTTCACCATTAGTTCACGTACAAATGCCATTTGTCTCAGTGCAAAGTGGACCTAGGAAAGGATAAGCATTTGGATGCATTTGGTGAAACAGGTAGAAATAGCTTCAAAATTATCCTGAAAACTGCCACTCAGCATGTTGCTTACTCCCTGATGCATAAATCCATAGGTGCTACATTTTTTGCCTTTGTTGTGTATCAGTGTTGCTGAAATCCCGGCGTATTGGGCTGGCCTCATGGGCTTTTATTGTAAAGTTTAAAAGTTGACCTTGGAGCAGAAGCTCTACCTCAAGTTCCCAGTCTGTATTAAGTGCCCATCCCAGATTCTACTCTCACGTTTGCTATTGTACAAATATTCTTCCATTCAACATATCTTAACTTCTGTATATATCAGCACATTTAGCAGGAGAGGTGGAGAGTCTCTTGGCTGTCGTGAGAGTACAGAATGGTAAAAGAAGCAGCTTTCTGAGAGGTAGAAATGGGTTCTCAAGACATAACTACAGTTCTGGGGAACTTTTAAATCATCAGGCTACATAAAAAGGCAGTATATTTCTGCTCACCAAAGTATTATCTCTGCTTGGTACTGTGGAAAAAATAACAGTGTTCATTTTCAGAGTTACAGCTGTGGTTCTTCACGTAAAGGCAAGCACTTTACTGAAGCCCGACCAATCTGATCAAAGGCTGAGATATTATAACTCATTTATACTTAACATCTGCTAATGGCATACACTCAGTGCTGCAACTTGAGACAAATCCCTGCTCATCTCATTTAATAACTTGAACCATCTTCAGGGACTTCCAGTTCTCCCCAAGCACTGTAAAGGGAGGACCATGATTGCTGTCTTCTGCAGTTATCAGACTGCACAGCCACTCTGGCAGATCTACTATTGATTTTCCAGACTATTGAACAACTTCTATTAACACACCTCAGCTATACTGCCATGATCTGTTTCACTGCTCTCTATCATCCTTACTCTGAGATTTACTCATAGCAAAGCTATTCCCAGTGTTAGTCAGAGTAGTCCAAATCCACAAGAGGCTCAGTGCCTCAGAACTATTCCAGCAAAGGGCTGCACAACCAGATCATCTTCTCTACCTATGCTGGCAGCTACAACAGCTGTAAAACACTGCTCAGACCATGGGCTGTGTGCCTGCCTACCACCTAGTGTCACAAGTGATCTGGGTAAAAATAAAGAATTTCTCTGTGAGAAAACTGTTATTGAATAGCACTTTTTCGCACTGGAGTGCTTACTGCTGAGAGAATTTAGCTTTCCCTTGTTCCAGATAAAACATGTTTGTGTTTGAGGTAATTTTTCACATTGCTTCCACTACCTCTTGGTACCCGCTGAGCACATCCAGCGAAAAAGACATTTTGCATTCTTCTCTTAGACAAGATAAGGCAGCACTACAGGCATGAAAATAGGCACATCAGGAAGAGGAAATCACCTCTGTAGTCACTCTGCCACTATGCAGAAAATTCTCATGGAGTTATATGACGAGCAGTAATACCCTTCTATATCAGAAGAGAAAGACTTTTGTTCTTGTCATAGCACTTCCCCTTAAGTTCCAAAAGCATATTCAAAGCTTCTGAGCAATTCTGAATTCCCCTTTTTTTAAGGAAACAGCTCATATCCAATGTATATGGCTGCTTACAATGAATTAAAAGGACACAATATGAGATGTCTTCATGCTCAAAGTGGCTACATTTTACTGGTTGTAACCATTGCGTGGTTAGACAAGAATACTTCTCAAATTTTACACCTAAAATGAGATTCAATAAATCAGTAAGATTTCTTTAGGTTTGCTTTGATTGTGTGATACAGACCACTCTGGTCCTCTCAAAAAATAACTCCTTTTAATCTTACTTTGCTTAGAACAGCAGTAACAGGAAAACCTATTACTTTGTGTAGAAAGGACATAGTAGCAGAGGGATTTTCCGATTAAAGGCCAGTATGTGAAGTTTGCATGGCTACACCATAAATTTGTAATGGTTTTGATTACTCAGCTGCAGTCTGGATCCAGTTGCAGTGGAGAGTCACAGTCCATCATCAGCATCACCCTTGATCAAACTAAACAAACAAAATACCCTATGGTATTTGAGTATACATTTGCTGAAGCATCATGTAGTAGCTGTGATTTTAAAGTGTGTTCCAATATATTCTTTTCCTTTGCCTGTAGGCAGATTTTTAGCCTTCAGAGACACATGTATTGAAAATATCTTTTATATGAGAACTGTGGCAGCCAATAAAGGAGATTCCTCTCTGCTTTTCTTCAACTTCAGCCTGTCCTCAGGGCAAAGTTAAAATCAGATAAGTGGGAACTGGCAGGGGTCTGGGTTACTTTATAAAAACCCTATGACCTGTTCCTAGCATTGCCTTTCTAGAAATTATTTTGATATGCAAATATACCAAAGAACATGAGGATTTTCCTACACCAAAAGGAATAACTCATTGGTGCAGAACTCTAACCTTGGCCATTCCCTTCCCTGTACTGCCTCCCAGGTGTGATGAAGGCACTGATCTTTGGTGAGCACTGTAGCCTCTTAGCAGCCTCCAGCCAAGGCTGCTAAGGGCAGTTTAGCTAGGGAATGCTCACAATATTCTGGACATCGAGCCATCCCCAAGTGCAAAAGATATAGGAAAGCAACAGTTACTTATATGGCCTTTAAATCCAACCTTAAGAAAAGCTTGGCTAGCCCCAGGAGTCAAGGCTTTACTTTCATGAGATTGTGGCTAGCTGGGGAATAAGTAAACATTTCTGAAGGACAGAAATTTCCTGGATGCACTTTTCATCTGTCTGAGAGTGTGAAATTCCCACGCATATCTGCTACTGACAAAACTTCGTTAGCAACACCCTATGAAAAACAAAGTGGTGCTGCTAGAGATAAGTGCTGAAAAACTCCCATGCTAGCTCATTCCCTAGTATGTTGATCTATAGTATTCTTTGGAAACTAGAAGGAAGGCAGAGTAGTAACAGAAGACTAGAGCAGTAAAATTTTCCTCTACTGGTAGAACACGTTCACATCTGCACTGGGTGGGCTGGTTTCTCAGAGCTGAGGGTGGTTCCACGAGGAGAGATCAACCTTCCTGAACAGCAGTGCTGCAAGTGACTGGAAGAGCGGCATTTACCTGAACAGTAAACCTGAAGCAGCCAGACCCCTTGGCATTATTATTAGCAGGTTAGCAAGTGCTGCTAATTCCTTCAGATTGTGAATCATCTCTGTTTTGCAGTCTAGTGCTAACAGACTGCATTCAGCATGTGTGCCTCTTTCCTTTGTCAAAAATGGTTGCCTGGTTTGGCTGTGGCTTTGTTCACATCGGTAGGGAGGAGAAGAGCTTTGGTAGCAAAAACAATGGGAAAATGAAGTGGGAGGAAGGCAACTCAAAGGGAACAGAGCATCATAAGGAAAGGAAACTGATAAGATGCGAAGAACAGAGAGTTGAGAGTTACAGAAATAGTGATGGTTCTGGAAAGGTTAAAATTTGGATTTGCAAATTCAGTTAAGCTTTCTTAGAGCTTGGAGGCGCTTTTAAAGTCAAGCTTTTCCCGGCAAGCAAGAAACAAAAAAAACTTCAAAAAGTGGAACACAAGAGTAAGGCCTGCACTGCTTTGTCTCCAAGTGTTTTCCAAGGAAGTCCCTCTCCTTCCTTATACTGTGTGCCTGTGTAAGGATGTAAAGAAACAGACAAATGGGTAAATGAAATACACATCTGGGCTGCTGTGTTGGCCTCACAAAAATGGGGTAAGAGTCCATAGTGAGGTGAGAGTCTTTTTCACCCTAGCTTTCTCCTTTCTGTTTCGTTCATTATATTTTCTGAATATAGCAAAGGATACCTAGCACATTTCAAAAGCAGCAGCCAGAAATGACCCATAATTACCAAGCTAATAAAACTGGCAAGTCTATCAAGCTGCATAAGGAACAACCTACACTTTGCTATGTCTGCCTGCTGGAAAATCAGACTGAAGTGATAGTTGATATTCCTCTCATCACTGTGTTTCTTATAACTGCTGTTTCCATGGCAAATATACAGACTTGGCTTTCTACAACCATACTCTTTTATCACTTTTCTTGTAGATATGTCTTTCATGGGAAAACAGATTTCTTCCTCCCCTCCCCCCCACCCCTCGAGCAGCTCAGTCTAGAGTGAGAGCCACAGCTCCTTTAAGGGACAGTGAGAAGCCATTTGCTTTCTTTTTGAGCAGAAGGAACGTTATGCATGATACACAAAGAGCAAGTCTTAATGGATACAATCAAGAGAAAAATCCTCTATAAAAAGTCTGCACGTGATTTCCTAAGACCACAGGAGTTCTGCTCAAGATATTTTGTTTTTCTGCATTTTGCTCATCTGAAGCATCCAGGGGCCAATCTCATTTTCATCATTTTATATACGGAACTGCTGTTTCAGTTTTCCAACACTGAGGCCCCAGTGTTGCAACTGGTACCACGCAGATAGCTATAAAGTTCTTCCATTACACATCAGCCTATGGCCTGGTGCCAAACTGGGGCATTTGGAAAGCCATAGTGGGATAGAAACCTGAAAAGGAAGGTGATAATACAGCCGGAAACATTTCAATATATGTAAATTTATATCTAAGTTTAGCCATAATTCTATGTCCTAATTTTTGCCACTGTGCTTGAAATTTGTCCAGGTTTGGTTGGATACATGACTAGAGGCTGTTGCTGTTCACAGTGTGGGTGTATGAATGCTCAGGAATAAATGTGTCAGTCTGTAGTTTTTGTAGTGGGCTTTGGTCTGATAATGATGTTCTAGTTCAGCTGGGAAAGAAACTTGATTTTCCTGTTTTCTTCCCCTCTGGCATCTCTGTGGCTTGAAGTATATTGGGACAGGCTATGGTAGTGTCTTAATTTCATTCAGATGTGCCTCAGAGGTAAGTTGAGTATCCCAGAACTGAACCAGTTAGCTGCACATTGCTGCGGTATCTGTAGAAGTAGAGCTCTCTGCAGAGTAGGGCACTCCTGTGGCACAGAGATGTTTTGTATAGCTGGATGAGATTAATCTGATTTGCAATGACTGGCTGAAGCCAATTTCCAACACTGGTATTTACTTAACCTCCTCATTTTCTTTTACAGAGTTTGCTTTATCCCTTTTCCTCTACTTACAAAAACATTTGGGAATCTATGTTCCTTAAGATTCAGCATTTGAAAGTAGGGCAAATTACCTGCAGGTTTGTCCAGTGAGATCGTGTTTTAATGTTCAGTCAGAAAATGTTGCATAGCCATGGGGAAAGCCTAAAACCATGGATTTGTCAAGAAAACAAACGAACAAACAAATAAACCAAAAATCCAACCAAACAACCAAACAAACACAAAAGCACCCTCCCCCCCACCCCCCAAATTTACACTTTAGTGTAGCCTTTGACACAAGAGTTAAAAAATATCCTTTCCACCTGTATTTAAAAACTCACTTTCTGCTACTGGGTGGATAGGTACTATTTGTGGTTATGCTTTGTTTTCCTGTAAACCTTGATAGTATGTGAAGCTTATCTACATTGAAGGCTTGTCAAAGTCCTCTGATCTTGCAACAGAAGGATATTGTTCCAATCTCTAGGAGTGAGCCCTCTGCTATTTATAGAGAAGTTTTCCCCATCACAGAAAATAGATTTGAGAGATTTTCTCTGGCCCATGCAATTAATTCTATTCCTAGAAAATTAGTCTTGACATACCCTGGGAGAAAAACAAAAGGAGGGCAACAAGAACCTCAGTGTGTAATCTCCAATTTGAGCAATTGTAGATTTGTTGTGGTGACTAACATTTCCCTTGGAACCAAAAAGCGAAGGAGGCTGACTAATGTGCTATGCAATGGTTGCTACAGCTGGGACTTTAGAGTTGGACTGGAGCCTGAAGGATCCTAATTTAGAAAATAATGAGCTTTGGGAGTGAGTACTAAATCTAAATATATGTGTGCGTGTTCATGTATAGTAGCCATGATACATTAAGTGTCACATGAGTGCTTTGATTTGAAAAGTCTCTCTTAGCTGCATCAATAAGAGGAAATCTGGAGGTTAACAGATGCTCAAAGGAGGTAACAGCAAGAAGTAGTGGCCACCAGCAACTGATCTCAAATGGAAAAGCTGGGAAAATTTGTACCAAGTGTATAAGCATGATTCACTTTTCACCCTTGCTTCTTTATTTTGTTCACGTTCCAGGTTGAATCCTCAGGAGCATGCCAGTAAATCTACAGACGAGGGTGGGGGTGTTATTTTTTTAAAAAATAAAAATAAAGTCATATTTAATCAAAATGTTTGGGAGGTTGCTGTTATTAGAAAATCCCCAAATTAATAAAGTGTGTCTTTCATCACCATGCCAGTCACTAGTGGTGAGAAAATGAAAGGGAAATAAAATAAAGAGAAACAAATTGAATAACTAAGTAAAAGCTTTCAAATTAAAATCTCTCAAAAAAATAAAACAAACCAAAAAATAATTAATTTACAATTACTCCACTTTGTGAGCTAAGGATGTTAAATTTCAGTGCTTCCTTTGAAATTATTTTTCTCTCTTCTGCCGGCTCCACTTTATTATTTGTAGCTGAGAGTTAGGACCTGCTACCAGCTCTTTTAGCGACTGAGGAGTCAAGATCACAGTACAACACCAAGCATGGTGTTCCTACAGGAGATACAGTAATGTGGGCCTGTCTCACCTGTCTTTTGCAGTGCCTTTAAATGCTTAAGAAAAGATCAGGCAACTTTCTTGAGCCTTGCTAGGAAGGCACCAAGATTTACGCAAGCCCTCTACGTAATATTCAGACACAGAAAAAGTACAGGGAAAAGACATTTTCCATGCACTGGCTGACTGCACTGTTCAAACTTTGTACAGGAGCAGCAAAGGGGCTTTGGGAACTCAACCTCTTGGAGTGCCCAATGTCAACTGGGTGACCTGGACTTCATATAGTGTATTGCAGCGAACATCACTGACGAAGAAGGCCCTATATTCTACATAATTTTAAACTGTTCCAATCTAATTTCAACAGAGAGAGAAATCTTGTCCTACTCTTTCAACATCTGCAGAATTTGTTTCTCCAGCTGATCCTACTGCATTTGCAAGTGGCTTTCCACTCCTGGCGTATGATGGAGTCCTTTGGGGACTGATTATTTCTATCTCCTGTAGCTCTTTTTTACATTTAGAGGAAGGGGAGTAAACTAGATGCTTTTCTTCCTTTCTCTATTTGTACCAAAAAGCATTTATGAAAGGCTAGACTTGTTCTGGTTTCCTTGAAGCTTTGTTTGAACTCATTTCATTGTAACACTAATTAGCTATTGACCAAGTATCTATTAGTAACCTTGTTTCAGTGTTCACTTAGCTTTGTACAATTGTATGATGTAACACTTATTGTTGTCCATACTTAACACATAACAAGAGCAAGCAGTTATTATGTGTAGAGTGAATCATCTATGACCTTCAAATAAAGTGCAGCGCAAAGGACCATAGGCATAGGCTCAGAGCAGGAACTTTAAAGCACAGGCAAAGGACCAAATCAGCAGACCCATGATTATAAACAGTTCAGTACTGGTCAATTACTGGTTATCAAAGGAGAGAAACCTTGGCAGCTAGGTAAAATCAGTTCTAGTGGTAAGGAAAGAGAACTAAGAATTAGTATATAACACATGTTAAACACACAAATGTGGCCAAAACATGGTATCACAGACCAAGGAAGAAATAACAGACTGTAGATTTTGTCACCAAACATAAAAATGACCACAGATCCTGGGGTTAGAAGGAAGAATAAACATCCCTTTCCTCCCAGAGAGGAAATGCAGTTTCTGGTGTATCTCCCTGACCATGGCCTGAAGCTGCTAACCTTCATACACAGAGGGGCAGTGCAAGAGTGAGCACAATACCAGAGAAAAATGTAGGTATTAGAAAGGTTGTATATACATCATTATTACCTGTATTTCATTTGAACCGTATAAGTATCATTGTAACTGGACTAAAAGTAGTTATTAGATTAAAAGGCTGAGTGATTAATTAAACTAAAAATAAGTTCTTGCTTTTGCATATAAGTTATGTTCCCCTTTTTGCTCAAGGATTTGGATTATAAAAAAAACAATGGACAATTCAGGCAATCAGTTTTTGATGAGGATGCAACAAACCAGTAACATGGTGCAGAGCAGCCTGTACTGAGAGCAGCAAAAGGGAAGTAGCAGGGGGAAAAACATGAGTATGTGTTGCAGTTTAGCACAAGCCTTGCTGGTAACCAGGGCCATTAACCAGGGGTGTTTCAACTTCTGGAGGGGGTTTTCTAGTGGATTTATTTCTTATAAAAGGGCTCACTGTCAAAGATGTGCATTGCTGATGAAAATTCAACGAAAATGTAAGAGAACAGGGCAGGCCAGTCTGTGCCTTCTTCCTGGGAATTTTTGTGGTTCTATAAAATGGATTGTGTGGTCTGCTGGGAAATATAGGCTTGACAATTTTATAAGGCTCAGTAAAATTAAATGATGATGGCTTATTCCTGGCTTTTCAAACTGCTTGAACTGAGCAGCACGTTTTACTGTCATGTGGCAGGTAGGGGCCTAAGATGCTTGCTTGCAATTATGTGTGAGCTATGCTCATTCTTTGCAATAATAAAATTTTCCCTATGAACCTCGTTTCTATTTCTACTCGTCCTGCTTCCCTGATGGTTTGCCACTGCCAGCTACATTAGCTGAGTTTCAATCAGTCCTAACTGATAAATTGCAAGACAGAGGGGTGGAAATCATATCTGTACTTTGGGATGGAAGCTGTTGCTGTGTAAAAAAATATGCATATCGAAAGCAGCAGACTACAGCCTTCTGAAAGCCACTCAGGCAGGCATTGAAGAGTATATAAAAGAACACGGGAACACTTGACTGGACGTGCATCGTGATGTTCCCTGGTGGTGGGCATTTAATAAACTTAGTTGATATGTAGAATCTGTGTACACTCCCTTTATTGTGTCCCAGTATTCAGCTTCACTGTTGTCTGCATCAGGTGTGAGATGGCAGTGCATCACAGCTCCCCACGCCTGAGTTTCCCTCATTTCTTTCTTAGGGCCACCAGCAAACTGGTGGATAGGCTAGGGGGTGGCTAGGGACCCCTAATTTCACCAGGTTAAATTTCTATTCAATGGTATCCTGGCCTGCCTCAGGAATGGTGTGACCAGCAGGACTAGAGAAGTTATCATCCCCTTATACTCAGCACTGGTTAGGCCGTACCTTGAGCACTGTGTCCAGTTCTGGGCCCCTCAGTTTAAGAGAGATGTTGAGATGCTGGAGTGTGTCCAGAGGAGGGCAACAAAGATGGTGAAGGGGCTGGAGTACAAGCCCTGTGAAGAGCGACTGAGGGAGCTGGGGTTGTTTAGCCTGGAGAAGAGGAGGTTCAAGGAGACCTTATTGCTCTCTATAACTACCTAAAAGGAGGTTGTAGGCAGGCAGGGGTTGGTCTCTTTTCTCAGGCGACCAGTGATAGAACAAGAGGACATGGTCCCAAGGTTCATCAGAGGAGGTTTAGGCTTGACATTAGGAAAAAATTCTTCACTGAAAGGGTGACTGGCCATTGGAATGTGCTGCCCAGGGAGGTAGTGGAGTCATCATCCCTGGAGGTATTTAACAACAGATTGGATGAGGCACTGAGTGCCATGGTTTAGACGACGAGTAGGTGTAGGTGTAGGTGTTGGGTCATAGGCTGGACTTGATGATCTCAAAGGTCTTTTCCAACCTTGTGATACTGTGATACTATTTTTTTCCCTACTTTGTATGGCGAACTTTATATTGGTGGAAAAGGACTGAATTATCTCTTTAATTGTAAAGAAGAAGCAAGGGGAACCTCAGAAGCACAATCCACTCCACTTTAGAAGTATGTTTCCATGGGATTTTTGAACTCCTTCCCTTCAAAACATATGGAAGACTACTAAAAATTAAAGTAAGGTTGTTCTTGTAGGACTGCGTGGCCAGTAGGGGTATTGTAGACACGGATGTGAGGGACATATTATTTAAATATATTTTTATATAAAATAATTTACAGTGATTGGTGGCAGGTTTGTGTTACTATTATTTTCATTACTCATTTAATTTCATCAGGTTCTTCTCTCACCCTAGTCTGCTTAACAGTGGTCAGACTCTTGTATGGACCATAAATGGGATATTTGGCTTACAGCAGTGATAGAGTTAGTGGATAATATGTCTTCAGATTGCTCTGGCTCAAATTATGAATTCATTATAAAGAAAACCTTACTCCCTCTCAATATGTAAATTCTTATTTTGTTTTTTTGTTTGTTTGTTTGTTTGTTTGTTTGTTTGTTTCTCACAGAGGGAACACTAGTTCAATACTCTTTCACAGAGATTTTCAGATTTTGGATTATTGCGGGCAGATTTTGGATTATTTAAGGAACTGGTCAGGAAAGTGCCCTGGGAAATAGCTCTTAGTGACAAGGGGGTCCAGGAAGGCTGGATGCACTTCAGGAATGAAATCTTGAAGGCGCAGGAGCGGGCTGTCCCCATGTGTTGTAAGAAGAGTCGTAGGGGCAGACGGCCGAACTGGATGAGCAGGGAGCTTCTGAAGAAACTAAGTAAGAAAAAGAGGATGTATCGTCGATGGAAAGAAGGGGATGTAAGCCAGGTCATGTTCAAAGATGTTGTTAAGTCGTGTAGGAGGAAAATCAGGGAAGCAAAAGCCCAGCTGGAGCTCAAATTGGCCACTTCTGTTAAGGATAATAAGAAGTTTTTATAAATATATCAATGGCAGAAAGAAGGGTGGCAGCGACCTCCACTCCTTGTTGCATGTGGAGGGAAATATAGTAACCAAAGATGCAGAGAAGGCTGAGGTACTTAATGCCTTCTTTGCCTCAGTTTTTAACAGCAAGGATGTCAGCTCACTTGACAGTTGGCCCTCTGAAGTGGCTGATGGGGGCAGGGTGAAATATGGTCCTCCTGCAATCCATGAGGAGGAGGTTAGAGACCTGCTGAGCCGCTTGGACCCTCATAAGTCTATGGGGCCGGATGGGATCCATCCTAGGGTGCTGAGAGAGCTGGTGGATGAGCTTGCTAAGCCGCTCTCCATCATCTTTCAGCGGTCCTGGCTCTCTGGAGAGGTCCCGGAAGACTGGAAGTTGGCCAGTGTGACGCCCATCCACAAGAAGGGCCGTAAGGATGATCCAGGTAATTACAGACCTGTCAGCCTGACCTCGGTCCCAGGTAAAATCATGGAGAAGATAATCCTGGGTGAAATCATGCACCACCTGCAGAACGGTCAAGAGATCAGGCCCAGCCAGCATGGGTTTAGGAGGGGTAGGTCCTGCCTGACCAACCTGATCTCCTTTTATGACCATGTGACTCGCCTGGTGGATGAGAGGAAGGCTGTGGATGTGGTATACCTGGACTTTAGCAAGGCCTTTGACACTGTCTCCCACAGTAGACTCCTAGGGAAGCTGGCAGCCCGTGGATTAGATAGGAGCACTCTGTGCTGGGTTAGGAATTGGCTGGATGGCCCAGCCCAGAGAGTGGTGGTGAATGGTGTCTCATCCAGTTGGCGGCCGGTCACCAGTGGTGTCCCCCAGGGATCGGTGTTGGGTCCCGTCCTGTTTAATATCTTTATTGATGATCTGGATGAGGGGATTGAGTCCATCATCAGCAAATTTGCAGATGATACCAAGCTGGGAGGAAGGGTCGATCTGTTAGAGGGTAGGATGGCCCTACAGAGGGACCTGGACAGATTGGAGAGATGGGCTGATTCCAATGGGATGATGTTTAATAAGTCCAAATGTCGGGTACTTCATTTTGGACACAACAATCCCATGCAGAGCTATAGACTGGGGACTGAGTGGCTGGAGAGTAGCCAGGCAGAAAAGGACCTGGGAGTGCTGGTGGACAGGAAGCTCAACATGAGCCAGCAGTGTGCCCAGGTGGCCAAGAAGGCCAATGGCATTCTGGCCTGCATCAGGAATAGTGTAGTGAGCAGGACCAGAGACGTTATCGTCCCCCTGTACTCGGCACTGGTCAGGCCTCACCTTGAATATTGTGTCCAGTTCTGGGCCCCCCAGTTTGGGAAAGATGTTAGGATACTGGAATGTGTTCAGAGGAGGGCAACAAAGATGGTGAGGGGGACGGAGCACAAGCCCTACGAGGAGCAACTGAGGGAGTTGGGGCTGTTTAGTCTAGAGAAGAGGAGGCTCAGGGGAGACCTCATTGCTCTCTACAACTACCTAAAAGGAGGTTGTAGTCGGGCAGGGGTTGGTCTCTTCTCTCAGGTGACCTCTCTTTATGGCCCTCCTGCAATCCATGAGGAGGAGGTTAGAGACCTGCTGAGCCGCTTGGACCCTCATAAGTCTATGGGGCCGGATGGGATCCATCCTAGGGTGCTGAGAGAGCTGGCGGATGAGCTTGCTAAGCCGCTCTCCATCATCTTTCATCAGTCCTGGCTCTCTGGAGAGGTCCCGGAAGACTGGAAGTTGGCCAGTGTGACGCCCATCCACAAGAAGGGCCGTAAGGATGATCCAGGTAATTACAGACCTGTCAGCCTGACCTCGGTCCCAGGTAAAATCATGGAGAAGATAATCCTGGGTGAAATCATGCACCACCTGCAGAACGATCAAGAGATCAGGCCCAGCCAGCATGGATTTAGGAGGGGTAGGTCCTGCCTGACCAACCTGATCTCCTTTTACGACCATGTGACTCGCCTGGTGGATGAGAGGAAGGCTGTGGATGTGGTATACCTGGACTTCAGTAAGGCCTTTGACACGGTCCCCCACAGTAGACTCCTAGGGAAGCTGGCAGCCCATGGCCTAGATGGGAGCACTTTGTGCTGGGTTAGGAATTGGCTGGATGGCCCAGCCCAGAGAGTGGTGGTGAATGGTGTCTCATCCAGTTGGCGTCCGGTCACCAGTGGTGTCCCCCAGGGATCGGTATTGGGTCCCGTCCTGTTTAATATCTTTATTGATGATCTGGATGAGGGGATTGAGTCCATCATCAGCAAATTTGCAGATGATACCAAGCTGGGAGGAAAAGTTGATCTGTTAGAGGGTAGGATGGCCCTACAGAGGGACCTGGACAGATTGGAGAGCTGGGCTGATTCTAATGGAATGATGTTTAATAAGTCCAAATGTCGGGTACTTCATTTTGGACACAACAATCCCATGCAGAGCTACAGACTGGGGACAGAGTGGCTGGAGAGTAGTCAGGTAGAAAAGGACCTGGGAGTGCTGGTGGACAGGAAGCTCAACATGAGCCAGCAGTGTGCCCAGGTGGCCAAGAAGGCCAATGGAATCCTGGCCTGCATCAGGAATAGTGTAGTGAGCAGGACCAGAGAAGTTATCGTCCCCCTGTACTCGGCACTGGTCAGGCCTCACCTTGAATATTGTGTACAGTTCTGGGCCCCCCAGTATGGGAAAGATGTTAGGATACTGGAATGTGTTCAGAGGAGGGCAACGAAGATGGTGAGGGGGCTGGAGCACAAGCCCTACGAGGAGCAACTGAGGGAGTTGGGGCTGTTTAGCCTGGAGAAGAGGAGGCTCAGGGGAGACCTCATTGCTCTCTACAACTACCTAAAAGGAGGTTGTAGTTGGGCAGGGGTTGGTCTCTTCTCTCAGGTGACCAGTGGCAGAACCAGAGGGCATGGACTTAAGCTTCGTCAGGGAAAGTTTAGACTTGATGTGAGGAAAAAATTCTTCACTGAAAGGGTGATCGGCCATTGGAATGGGCTGCCCAGGAAGGTGGTGGAGTCACCTACCCTGGAGGTGTTTAAGGGGAGACTGGATGAGGCACTGAGTGCCATGGTTTAGATGATGGGTTGGTGTTAGTGTTGGCGTTAGTGTAGGGTTATAGGTTGGACTTGATGATCTCAGAGGTCCTTTCCAACTTTGTAATACTGTGATACTGTGATACAATAGTTGTGGGGTTTTACAATATTGGAAATTCCTCATTAAAGGTGGACTGAAAATTGTCACAAAATCTAAGAACATTACCTCCTACAATCCCAGCCCTGCATTTTTTGCAACCAAATAGACAACAAAGAGACATTCTCTAAGTGACATAAAATGAGCCTTTGCTCATTCAGTATTTGTGTGCATTTATAAAACTCAGAAGAAAACAGAAGTGAGTTATACAAAATACATTGTTGCATCCATTGTTTCATTGCTGGACAACAACACTTTGTTGGTTTAGGCCATATGACAATATGTTATTCCTTTTATTCAGAATTGTATTAGGGGGAGATTCACCTCAGTGCATCTACAGTAGTGTTTTAGATCAAATCAGGAGAATTCTTTTGAAGCAGACCTTCCACTCTGCCTGACTTACTGGTTTGCATCACAGATCAGTCTCAGAGGATGCAAACTTTTACTTTTGGATGAAAATAAATGGAAAGCTGCACTCATTCCACTCGTTGTCCATGGGACCAAATTAGATGTTTCACTCTAGAACATCTTTATCCAAATACATATCTTGTGGACACTGTCCTATCTATAGATCTTTCCTTACAATGCTACGCTGCTTTTGAGTAGACATGGCCGAAGAACAATGGGACAGGAAGACCATCAGAAAGAGACTGCAGCCTCTTCCGTGGAGCTACTGAGTGTTAAGGGAGAAAAGGTCCTATGGCAGAGCCATAAAGCACCACCTCTAGCCAGAAGCCCACAGCTCACGCAGCCTGTGGATATCACTGAAGACCAGAGAACAGCCAGCAGGCCTTGGGTGGGGCTGAAGAACTTCCCAAGGACCAAAGGGGATTGTTTATGCCTTGCTTGTTGCAACTCAGAAAGACGAGGATTTAATCTGAAAGCAAGTCTGGAAAAAAGAGTTGCTGCCAGAATGAGACAATCCAGGAAAAGTCAGGTATAAATTATTTTTTTTTATTGTTGGCCTAACTGGTTGTGCTAATCTAATTGTGCTTTACTGGTAAATTGGGTTTATTTGTCTAGATTTTACTCAGATCATACCTGACTTTTTGAATGTTTTGGTCTTCTTTAAGGGAAAGAGAAAAGGCAGATCCACTCCAAAGCTTTGGCTGACTTAGCATCTCATACCATGCCATGTGTAAAGTCAGTTCTGTGGTCCCTGTGAGGAATCAGTTTTTCACAGAGCTAGACTAAGTGGTGCCCCAAACACACACGTAAAGTCAAAAGCAGGCAAGTTTTCTGTAACTACACACTAGATGCATCAAAACTACAAAGTTATAACATCGTGTTGAGAAGGTGCTGGATGGAAGCAATAGAGCTGACTTGTAGAAAAGGTTAAAGACACCGGAAATGTTGTTCTCAGACTGAGATGGCTTAATGAGTTGTCGAGCTCTCATTTTCTCCTTGATGCTCTTAATACCTCACCGCATAGGTGACCCCCACAGAATGAATACTCTGTTATCCACAATAGACAAAAGTAGCAGTGACTGAAACACAGCCTTTTAAAATCAATAAATGGAAATACAACTCAATGCTTCTTTAAGGCATTCAGTAAAATGATTTTAAGTCAAGAACGTAAAAGTTCATTTATAAAGGTGAATGTTCAGCTTCAAAGTATGTCATCAGATACATTTCAAATGTATGCTTGCTGATAATAGAGAATGCCTTCCTTTAGCAGAGCATTCAAGCTAGTCATAGAATAATGAAAGCTGCATTTGACACATGAAGAGCAAACGGAAATTCTTTACAATTCCGATTTATGCCCTTTCCAAATAGTTTTGAAAGAGTTTAATATTTGGAGGGTGTTTCATATGTACCTAGTAACATGGTCATGAGGATGCCAGCAGAATATTGTACTGATGAGTATATGCCACAGATACAAACAATATACTACTTGGTTAGACATTAGCAGTAAACAATAATTAACAATTGTTTGAAACACTGACAACATATCAGCCCTTTATAAAGAGCTTATACACAAAAGCTTAATGTAGACTGTAGCCAAAATATATGAACTGTTACCTGTGAGAGGGCCCTGATTAGGGAAAATTGCAGTTATCTTCTGCTGTTCATAACCATAACAGCATCAAGGAAGAAGATATTGAATGGGTTTGTGCATGATGTACAAAAGCATGCATGAAGTTTGATGCATCTTGATACAGATGTTTTGGACCAACAACATAACCAGGCATCTTTTAATTGTTCAGCACGTCAGATCTGTCTCTTTCAGAAAAGCCTGAAATTAGCAACAAAGGCAGCACCTTGCTAAAAAAAGTTACAGAAATGCTAAATTCTCATTTCACAGGGCACTTGGTACATAGGTTGGCAGTGATCTATGATTATTGCTTATTATGAATGGTTCACCTGTTTCATTCTCACTACTTCTCACATTCTTCATCTGTGCTTTATTTACCTGTTTCTACCTTGTCATGAAACCAAGACAATAAAACCTTTTGAGCAAAGAATATTATCTGATCACGTCTGTAAAACATCAAGCACAATGAAGCATTCATCAGCAGCTGTGAGTGCTCATAAGAACTAAATACAAAAATATATTAATAGGGAAAACAAATTTATCTTTGAAAAGATTTTGAATATGCTTTGATGATCAGGACCACAAGAAGCAGATAAGGTCCTCAGACACCAAATCTGCATGAGTTTCGTGTTTCAAAACACAGATGTAAATCTGTATTTTGGCCTAGGGGAAATGCAGATGGCCAATATGAAAGCAGACCGGCCTTTTCCTGGAGATACAGAGAACTGAAGAGTTGGTTTCAAAGAAAAGGAGATTTAGATGTTTCAGGCAAGATCATTTGGATTTTTTACGCAGAGCACATAGCAGGGGTGTGACTACTGAGGGGTCTGAGCCACAACATTGGGTACCAAATGCACCTTCAGGACAGTGCAGAGCCTTAATTGTCTAAATGAAAAAGCTTATTTAGATAAACTAAATCAGTATCCCTGTTTTGGGGGGCAACAATTTTTTTTGGCTGTTACAGGCAACAATGCTGAAAATCTGGTCATTTGTTTCACTGCTTCAGGTGGCTGACTTCACTCACCCAGGTATTACAATCTAAATATCTCTGAGAGTAAGTCGCCTTAGAGTCACCGAAGGTATAAACAGCCTGGGAAGGAAGCACTCCTACAGCTGGGACTTAGGAACTTTTATCCCAGTAGAGGTAGGATGTGGTTCGTGTAACACTGACCTTGCTGAATTGGGGTATCTAAATTTATCTGATTACCTGGCAAGCTTGTAGGCCTTGGCAAATACAGCTTCTACTCCAACTTTGACAAATGCAATCTTTTCCAGTATCCCCTCAATAAACTGCTGGAAAAATAATTTTCCTAGAATATTGCTTTCACCATGTCACCTCTCTTTTGGAATGTCCTCACTTTCCCTTGTTTTCATGAATGGCAC
The DNA here is from genome assembly GCA_033556795.1 of Tapera naevia. Taxonomy (NCBI): domain Eukaryota; kingdom Metazoa; phylum Chordata; class Aves; order Cuculiformes; family Neomorphidae; genus Tapera; species Tapera naevia. The sequence goes on along the minus strand of JAUMJJ010000034.1, from coordinate 9,016,932 downwards.
ACATCAAGGCTCCCTACGGTATGTCCTTACCTAACCGACCTTCTCCTGTCTGCTGCCAGCATACCAGTGTTGACCTCCTTTCTGCCAGGTGCCTGAGCCATCTGACCATTAATGATCGTTTGAAACCTCTCATGCCCTCTCTCCCATCAATCTTCATGCATGAAGTCATTCTCCAGGAATCTACTCACTGACCACTTGCAATTCTTTTCTAGACAAACCCCTCATTGAGATGCTTACATAAATCTGTCTTGAGTTTAACTGTGGCCTTTCATTGGGAGTACTGGTGCCACATTTGCTGCTTTGTCCTCCCTTTGTCCCTTACCTTACTAACTTGTCCCTTACTTAAGTGATCTTTCAAGTCTTCTTCTCTTGCCTCCTGGGCATGACTGCAAATGTGGATGCCTCAAACTGCTCGTGAATTGAAATAAATTAGAGAGCCTAACAGAAATTAAATGTTTCTAAGGTAGTTTTTTTTCCATGATCTGAGCTTGAGGCAGTAACTGGAATGGCGGTTTAAATTAAATTAAATTTACAGGTACATTTATTTTGTGCATGAATATGAAGAAAAATAATCTTTTTTTCTATTGATTGTCTACATTGTAGAAGTCTGAGTAAACTTCCTTTTGTGAAGAAATCTGAAATGGCTCCCTGCAATCACTCTGTGCCCTGCTTAGTGCTGCATGTAGATAAATCATAATAGCTTAGGTGTTGCCTTAAAATTTAGAATTATTAATCAAGACAAATATCTAAATATTTTGTAACCAAAAAAGCATAAACAAGAAGGTGTAGGCCTGCAGGCTGGAGATTGCGCTAAGATAGGGTTCCAATAAGTGATTCCACGTAATAAATAACGGAATCAAAGGAACCAAACCAGATAATAATGTTCTTACACAGGTATTTCCTTTGTTATTCTTGGTTCCTCTGATTCATTCTCTGGTCTAACGTCAGCACGAATGAGAGTTGAATTGGACCTGTAGTCGGTGTTGCAAAACAAGCACTGGCAACTGATGACAGTGTCATGAGTTCTTGGTGATTGGAATGCTACCAGCAAACAGTACCTATGGAACCCACTTGGCTGGGAAGGAATCAGAGAAAAGAGAAGAGAATGATGTGCTGCCTTTTCTGGAGCAGACTTTAGGTTTTCCCTATGGATTAATATATCAAAACAATAAAACAAACTATGTAGTCTTTATGCACTTGTTCTGTATATCATTGCTTTTATGTATATATTTTGCACACTCTGAATGTTCAAAAAGGGAATCTCCTTTTTATCTAGAAAATGTTGGTGAACATTACATATATAGAACATTTGTTTATTAAACGTGTTGGATAACTGTTCCAGCAGTAAAGCAAACTTGTTCAAAAGCAATATGAAAACCAAAACTTTCTGTGTGAAGATGAAGTCATGTGTTTGGATTGCTCATACACTTATCACCTCTGCATTATTACTATCTCTGATGGCAGAAGAGCGATCTGAATAAGAACTGCCACTTTTCTTTTGTGTGATGTCTCTTTTCCCTGGGAAATTGTAGAAAGAAGACAGTTTGATAGAATGAAGTATGCTTCTGTCTGAGTTTTGCATTTGTTTAAACAGTTTGCTGGTGACTAACTTTAGTATCTAATTAAACTGCTGCTTTCCTGGTATATCTCTTGAGAAATGCTGCCATCCAGGTAATTAATGTGCTGTGCCTGCACCAGTTCAGACACCTATACTTGCAGCAGGCTACATTAGTGTGCAGTCTTATCATTGACCTTGGAGACATCTCATGCTGGCCTCCCCGTCAAACAGGATTTGGGACAAGACAGGCATCAGACCTGATCCTGTGTGATGATTCCCACTTTTCCAGCATTAGCATTTTCATTTATATGAGATATTGCTAACAAGTCACATCACATGTGAGGAAGATTACTCTTTCTTTCAGTTACAACCAACCCTGTAATGGGAAACATCTTAAAGAACAATCCATACTGATTTTGCCAGGCACCTTTAACTCAGCCTCATCTGACATACTGGGTGTTTCTGAGTAGAAACAAGCTGCTAGATGACCTCCTTGGATCTTAAGGTGTGGCTTTCAGAGTATAACCTCACTTAAGGTCTCAGGTGCAACAGATAGAGTTGTTCTGTCCTTCAGCACTGAATTTTTAGACCAGAAAAATTAATTTATGAAAGATGTGATGTCTCTGTTACATCAGCCTTGACTGCAAGTAGAGGAGGTGTAGGTCTGGAAAGCTTTGCATGTTACAGGGACAGTATAAAGCTGTGAGATCCTTCCTTCTGTTGGTTAGAGTTATGTCAAGATTTATGTAGCTGATCTGATATTTACCAGGTCATAACCACACATTAACCTTCTTTAAATATATGTATGCATACACACATATATGTTTACATACCTCCAACATGGTATTTTGGCCTATATGTCTGTCTCAATTAAAACATTTTTAATTTATATGCCTTGTAAATATTCTCTCTCATATACGTATACATATACGTATACGTATACGTATACATAATCATCCAAGATAGTTGAGCTATGCCTGACTAACTTCTAGGGAAAAATTTTAAATTTTACCTATGTTAAAATATCCTGGAGAAGTTTTCTTTTGAGAATATTTATATTGTTCATGTTTGGAAGAAGGAATCTGAGGTTCAGCAATCTCGGTTGAGCTATACATACAGGTTCTTTCAGATATGCTTTCAGTTCCAGTCTAATTTGTTTAAACATTAAGATTTAGGGAAGCAGCACTCCTTCCACGGTCTCTGTCCATGCACCTTTTTTTTCAGTTAAAGCTCTGATGCATACATTTGCACTGGACATGTTCTGGCCTTAAGCTGAACATGGCTTGGCCTGTAGTTTGCAGACATGAGAAGATAAATGTTGTGTGCAACCAAGCTGAGAGCAGGAAGGACTAAGCTAGATTGTCCGATCTGAACATGTTGAACACAAGGTTTAGAACTACAGAGGAATGAGATTTCTGAAAAAGAACCTGGTGCCAGAGAGGAGCAGGTAAATCAGAAGCATAAGAAAGGCAACAAAAATAAAGGTTGGAACTAGGTCTGGTCATGGAAGTTCACCTCTGTGAATGTTCTGTCCATGCTCTGGTTTTTGAGATGGAGGTCTCTTTATGCACAAAGACATTGCGAATGTCGATCTAAATTTTAAACAAACCTGCTTCATCTCTACTTGTGATTCTTGGCAATGGTTGCATGACACTGGACAACCAGTGACCCAGTCCATAGTGAGTACCCAGTTAGATCTATCAAAACAGTTAATGAGCAGAAATATTTGCAGTAGGAATGAACTGGAAATGGCAACTGCTGCAAAATAATGAATATGAATTTAAAATTCATAAACAGAATGCTTCCACTGGAAAACTAATTCTGAAATAATAACTTGCAATTTGATTGTATGAAGATTTGAATACATACACTTAATTTTCAGTCGAATAAATATTACTGGAAATACCATGCAAGTGAGGCACTTCTATGCTCTGGAGTGTTACATTACGACATTTATGAGCATGCTAAGTATTAAGATAATTCTGTACTAAACCTCAGGCTTACCTGTAAGCAAAGGAGATGTCATACTCAACTTCTTTTGAAACTGAGAATGTTCGTGAGTTTTCAGAAATCACTCATGCACACAGGTAGTTACCACATGGTCAGTGATGATAGTCCCACAGTATGACCTGAGTGGGAACAGAAACCCAAGCGTTGTGATGCAAGAATCTATGAATACGGTCTGAACTCCCAGTTGCCTCTAAAGCTATGCATATAGTAAACTGTGCTGGAAGAAATCCAAACACTGAAATATATTTGCATAAAAATTGCACTGTTTCACACAGTTAATGGATTTACCAAATTAAGACCATTTTCAGATTATCTGCCATCAGTAGAAACACCCTGAAGTGCAATAATTGATGTTATCTGTGAATAGTCTGCCCTAAGCTAACTTGCTTTCATACTGCATCTTTTCAGGTTTTCAAAGGTACCTTTCTTCTGAAAAACATAACCTGTCAGTTCCGTGGTAACACAGAGAGCCTGTGTTCGTCTATCTTTCAATAAACAGGGGAAAGCTTTCAATTTAGTATGTAGTGTTCAAGGGAAACAGCTTCTCAGTGCTTCACATGAAGAGTTCTACATTTGAATTTTTTAACTTGAAGACAGTAAATTCTGATCTGTTTTACTCTGCAACATTCTTCAATTGTCAGTAATTGTTCTTTTCATAGTGAAAAAGTAGATTTACTTGATCACTAGCAACTAAACCAATAAGTTAGCCTGCAATGCAAGGTAAATTGACAGAGTTTTTATTACCACCTAATTGATTTTTGCCTTAGATGCTCACACAAATTAAACAGTGTCATTAAATAAAGATTTGTTTTAAATGTGATCAGTGGGTAATTAGCTTGCTACTATCTTTTCTTCAGACAGGAAAGGCTTCAGGGGAGAACTTACTGCCATAATAAGACTACTGAGGAAACAACCTAAAAAAAAACCCATCCAGCTCTTGTGGGAAGTGTGGTTCAGAAAGGAATTACCTTGAAGGTAAAATGCTAATTCCCTACGATATTTTTTTTCTGTTTTCCACTTAAGTCCCATTCATTTCCAGAATGAAGAATATCTTGTGTCAAAGTTCATACTCTAGATTTTTTTTCCTTCTATGACTTTTATCCTCTGATTTAGAATTTAACAGTTTCTAATACTACAGCAGAAACTTTAAGCTTTATATCTGCTCTGGTAACTGATGCCTCTTGCCTTTACTTCTCTATTTCTAGCTGCATGATTTTATTAACCAACAAGCTGTTACTTTGTTTAACAGCAGAACATAATGCCTTCCTTTGATAAACACAAGGCAATGAAAGAACCTTTGCAAAGGCTAGGAGTTGCAAACATCTGAGCTCTTCTTTGTAAAGCTTTCAAAAATAGAGACATAAGTATACAAGGATATTTATCATGCTAGATTCTGTTATTGCTAACATAATTAAATAAAAAAGCCTGTCCATATTTATATCAGTATAATAAAAAGCAGCATTTCATGCTTATAGTTGCTTGCATGCTAGAGAAACAAAAGGCTTCTTTGAATCCAGAAAAAAATACTTACATAAGGAGTATGATATTCACTTTCATTCTAATCTGAGATGTAAGTTTACTGGCCTGAGTAGTAGAGAATGACTGAGGGAGTGGCTCTCAATGAGCCAATTTATATACCGAGGTATATAAACTGCTGGCCCAGCTAACAAGTTGTGCAAAGAATATGATTTTCGTTCACTTCGATTTACTGTCTGAAAATACACCTGTCTTCCTCCCCCCCAAATTGGGAGGAAATAGAAATTCCACACCTAGTTCTTGCACTACTAAGTATGACTGTGCTGCACTGGCTGAATGAGATGAAGCATCTTACGTAATTTAATTCCTGGGATCCTCCTTTTCCTTTTTTTTGGTCTTTTTTTGAGGGCAGAATTATGAGGGAATGATTTGTATTCTCAGTCCACACCTTATTGCACAAAGAAATAAAATATATTGTTGAATGCTTAGTTGATTTAAACTAGTAGTGGAATGAATCAAAAGAACACTTACTAAACAGTATAGAAATATTAAGGTTTATAAGGAAACCTAGCAAGAGGAAGGCTGCACTACATTTTCAGAATGAAAACAAAACCTGGAATGTATCAGCTGTCTGCACAAGATGAGGGATGAAAGATGCTTCTTGCAGCTCACAACCTTGTATCTCATCTATATTATCTTCTTTTGGAGTGCAATATAAACCAAAATTGTTTCTGTAATATTGTAGGATTTTATTCAGCATATGAACTGATGTACTGAAGCTGCAGGTCCATCTGTTCTAATGCCTTGTCTGCCACTGGTCTTGACTTCTCATGCTTAAATTCTCCAAAATAGAGGAGTTTGATAGTTTTCTCTTTCTGGAGAAAATGTGACTTCTACGTATCAGATTAAGACTTGAATAGCAAAGGCCATGGAGTATAAGGTGAAAGATGCTACTAGCAGTATAGTAGTCAGGCAAATATGGCAGGAGTGAGGCAGGACTTCTCATGGTGTTCCTGATTTGGGATGAAGATTTCTTTGGTGCATGCAATAGGGTTAAGACTCAAACTACAGCCACAAGAGAATCACCTCCCATACTTAAAAATCAGCTGGGATCATGAATCTTGTGAGAACAGTGACATTAAACTCCAGCCACTTAGGGCCAAAAATTTCAAAGCAGAAGAAAAGCAATTAGGTGCCTGGGGAAATTTCCTAAGGCTTTGGTGAAGAGATAGGTCAAGTGCAATACAGGTGCACTATGATCACCATCAACAGCTTTCTGACACTTCTAAGATGTGGTGCTGTGGCCTTTTAAGCAAGGGATGGGTGTGCAGAGTCACAGAGGAACCAAGTCGCCTCACCTCCCTTTTACTCTTGATCTGCGTCGATGGAGCGCGCACTCTTCGCTTATCACACCTCCCACCGCGCTCCCACGGAGGATGCGAGGGGGTGGGCACAGGGGGCCGGGCATGGGGGGCGCAGCCTCTCCGCGTACACCCCGGCAACAGGGTGGGCTGGGAGAAGGCGGGGAGCGTAGCGAGAGCTTCCCTACCTCCCTCCGCTCCTCCTTCCATCCCTCCATCCCTGCATCCCTCCCTCCCGCGGCGCATCCTCTTTCCAGCCCTCGCCCTTGCCTCTCCCTCACACTCGCTGCCGTCGGGGGTGCTGCCAGCAGACCCGCCTGGCTCGCCCGCCTCGGGGATGTGCTGAGAAGGGGCAGCTCCCCTCGGCCCCCCTGCGCCTCCCCGCCCCCCTCCAACACCGCCCCACGCCTGCTCGGAACGGGTCGGTCGCCGGCGGCGGAGGAGCCCGGCGGTGAGTGGCGGGGCGGGGCAGAGTGGGGGGCGCCCTCCCCGGGGGCGCGGGGCGCTCGAGGGCCGTTGCGGGGCCGTTGCGGGGCCGCGGGGCTGTCGGGGCTCGGGCAGGGAGCGGCGCGGCGGGCGTGAGCGGCTCCGCTCCGCGTCGGTGCTGCCCAGGGCTGGGCGTTCTGCGTGGCCATGAGCGTGCGTGCGTTCGTGTGTGTATAGGCATATATGCAATTATATACATTAATTTATAGACCTATATACAATTATATATATAAAAATGTATAGACTTATATACGATTATATATATATAAACAGAATCATAGTATGGTTTGGGTTAGAAGGGACATTAAACATCGTCCTTTTGTGCGACGGGAAGGGACACCTCCCACCAGAGCAGGCTGCTCAAGACCTCATCCAACCTTGAACACTTCCAGGGAGGGGGCATCCACAACTTCCCTGGGCAACCTGTGCCAGTGCCTCACCGCCCTCTGCGTGAAGAATTTCTTCCTAATGTCTAATTTAAATCTTCCCCCTTCCAGTTCAAAGCCGTTCCCCCTCTATACTATATGTATATTTTTCCTGTTGAATGCTCTCTTATGGGCGCGGGGGAGGAAGGAGAAGTCGTGCTGGCCGCCTTGTGCCGACAGCATCAGCTGGAGCCCGTGGGTGCCCATAGGGTCTCTTTGGCCTGCCCTCCTCTCTAGGTGCCTCTCTCTATGTACATACCTATGTATATACATGGTCGCGACTCCCTGCCCTCTCCCTCCCTCTGCAGGTGCCTGTGGATTATGTGCTATACATCCACTCGCCTGTAATCCCCAGGTGTTTCCGCATCTGGTTTGCAGCACTGCCCCCCCCCATTACTGGAGGAGCCGGGTCTGTGTGTGTAAGGCTCACTGCCCAGCCCTAGGGTGACTGGTACTGTGGGCAGTCTGACTGGAGCACCAGTACTGCCTTTCTTCGCACACTTGTCACGAGTTAGTAGAAAGCTGCAGCAGACCAAATGCCTTCCTAGACATCCAGTCCTCCTACTCAGCCTCCAGCAGAGGAAAGAAAATAACAGGCGGTATTTCTGTGTGGGTAGAGGAAGAAGAGAAAGGACTATCAGTAACTGATTTGTTGAAGGGACCATGGCTTCTTAGTTTCAATTACTATTTTAGTAGTTTCTAGTTTAGTAGTTCGAGCTGGGTTGTATAGCTGCCAGAGCTATATACTTGCTAGCTTTAGTGCAGTGCTTTTAAAATCCTGCATTCTTGCTTTTGCTTTTCAGTAAAATCTTTTCTCAGTCCTCATACATGCAAAGAACTCATTTGGTAAAACTCAGTTTCCATATGAGTGATGTGGACTGTGCACAGAATGCTGGGCTACTGGAGAAGCAGCATTTTCTATTTGCTCCATTCCTTCTGGGTTGTGATGACAGTTTCTTGTAACAAGTGAATGGTTTTTTTGGTTAGTTTTTTGGAGGGTTGTTTTGTTTTGCGTTTTTTTTGTTTTATTTTTTGGGGGGGGGGGTGAGGGACTTTTTGGTTTGGGTTTTTTGTTTTTTTTTGTTTGTTTGTTTGTTTTTTTAAGTTGCTAGTGTTTCTTTAAGGTGGCTTTGTCCTCTGGATAAGAGGTGGAGTATCATCAAATCATGAGGCTAAATCTTGCAATCTGCACTTAAATGGAACTGTCCTTTGGAGGTGTTGATGCCTTGGTAGGCAAGAAAGGTTTTTTTGTCAATGAATCCATCTTCCAACCAGAACTACATTAGCAGCAACCTCTCTGTAGTATTCTGTGGAAACAGGATCCTCAAGCTTTTCTTGGAATGAGGCAACTATTCTTGCAGCACTGTTTAGCTTCCTGTGTATGACAGCATGTGAGAAAATGTAAAGGTGATTTGTGTAACCATACTCCTTGTTTTTAGTTATTTAACTGTTCTTTCTGTCTGTAATACTGAGTGCAACCTCACATACAGAGGAGTGTTTGAATATTGCTAATGGAGATGTAGATGAAAGCTACGTAACATGGGGGTAGAAATAATATAATTTTTAAGTAATTGTGATTTCACTAGGTTTGAATGAAATTTTCTTCCCTTTCTGGAATAAAAAGATGCAAAAAATCTTGCTGAATGCGTATTGTCTGTTTTTTCTCTAGAGCTGTGTGAGGAAATTCTTCAGCCATGGATGTGTTCATGAAAGGGCTTTCCAAGGCAAAGGAGGGAGTCGTAGCAGCAGCAGAAAAAACCAAGCAGGGTGTGGCAGAAGCAGCAGGAAAGACGAAAGAAGGTGTCCTCTATGTGGGTAGGTGGGCAGCAGAGATCACGCTGCTGGTCAGTGTACACTAACATTCACTGCTGTATCCTCATCAGACCTATTATTCTGCAAAAATAATATGTAATCACTCACAGGAAACTGTTGCAAAACAAACAAGAGGAGAGTTGTGCCCTCCTGAGCTCCAGTTCTTTGAAAACGAATGTTGGTTCTTGTGTCACTGTGTTGTGCTCGCCGTGCATTACTGCTCTGTAGAGACAGGTCTGTAACACCATAGTGAATGAGGTCATGTTGTAGAAGTGCCTTACAGTACAGGTCACTCTGTTCAAGAAGCTTGTTAGGTTAAGGCTGAAGGGGTAGTTGGTGCAGTAAAAATAAATGTATAAAAGAGATTTAAAAGCTGAAGTGGAAAGCATCACACAGCATCCCACAGAATACCTGGCTTTTAAGTGGGTTTTTAAGAGAAGAAACTTTAGAGGTTAATTCAGGATACTGAGCATAAGCCGTACTGACTGTTTGGCATATCAGTAGTAACATTTTGTATGGCAAAGTGTCAACTCCTCATATTTTGAAATTAACTTTGTGTTCTATACTTACTATTGTATGTCCACAGTAAATATTTTCCATGACTTTTCAAGGAAGAGCCACTACATTTAATGAGGTAGAGCAAGTAGATCCCAAGGTAGCAAAGCTTGTTAAGTGGCTTATCTAGGCCACATAAGAATCTTGCACAGAGCCATGGATAGAATTCTTTTCAAATCCCAGATCAGTACTTTGATTTACACAAGCAATTGTCAGGCTTTAGAGGACTATCTTGCAAATGCTGCCATGAAATATTCACAGGAAATCTGCAAAGACCATACGAGTAAGTGGTCATTTGAAAAAATGATTATGGATCTGTTTCTTCTGTTGATCAAATAAAGTTGGTCTATAAAAGAATGGAACTGAAAATATACTCTTTTCTGTAGATCCTTTCTTTTTGGCTGATTTTGTAGCAGGTCAGTTCTGTAATGGACGCTGTGTGTACCTAGGGAGATATGCACAGATATCAAAGAGAAGTTACACAGAGTTGAAAACTGGTAGTATCTCTTAAAAATGACCGCTGAGGTTTCTGCGGTTCTGATGTTTTTTCAGACTCCCTCTGCCCTTACAGGCTAGTGCCAGTCTGTAACAAATTATTTCTGCTCCAGATCGTTTGGACTACTCATTTGGAACACACTTTTCTTCTACTGAGCCATAGCAAAGCTCGGTGCTCTTGCCAACAGAGATGGCAGTCATTTTGAAAACTAATTGTAAGATGAGTCTATTTTAAAATGAGCGTCTGCTCATTTTCAGTATATCAAAATAGATGTTCTTTCACTGTACATTGTGCTTGATATCAGACTTATTTTTCACTGGCAGGGCTTTCTTTTTCTTCTTTTCTTTTCTTTTCTTGTAGTTCCTGACCACGTTTCTAGAGTCAATGATTTTTTTTGTTAGAAACTTGCATTGTGTGCTGAATTAATTTTTGTGTCTGACCTGTTCTCCAGATGGCAATAATATTTGAACCTAGTTCTGCTCCCAAAGGCAACAGACTTCCTGTTGTCTTCAGACGCTTTTGCTGAAGTTGAACTTGGGAGGGCAGGCTTGCTATTTATTTAAAAAATAAAATACTGAGGACAGCAGAGCCCTCACAGGGGTCTGTGCATGTGACTATAGTAACAGTGAAGGGTCTTTCCCACTGTAGATGCCTGCTTTTCAGAGGGAAACACTTAAGCACCATTTCAGTCATGCAGCTAAAAAAGCTGTCTCCAGAAGATCTGGCAGCTCATGTGTCCAGGTGTGTGCCTACCCATACCTGCTTGTAGGGAGACGCAGTTTCCCCAGCTGAAGTTTCAACAGGATCAATTAGGGTAAGGGCAAACGAGGAGCTGGGTGCTTCTCTGTCTACTTCCTAAGCACACAGCAGAGACACCTCTTCTCATGAGCAGTGTTAGCAAAGGCTGGTGTGATAATCTCTCAGTTCTGTGGGCTGATAACGGTTGCAATGCAAAAGGTGGTGAAACTCTGTATGAGCAGAGGAGAGGAGCAGCACACTGCATTAGAGCTCCTTAAGGTTTCTTTCTTTCTATCTCCATAATAGGGTTTTCAGATAGGACTTTCACAGCCAGATTATGCTGTGAAAGCTGCCTGACATCTTGCAAAAAACAGAACCTAACAATGTTGAGCTGAGAGGGACCTGTTAATCGTTTTCAGTTTCAACAGTCAGCTCCGTAACATTCAGCCTTTCATTGCTTCTGGAGAATTAATATGATGTAAAGTCTTTGGTCCAGATCCCCAAGTTAATGCAGTCTCCCACTGAAATCAGTGGAATTCAAGTAAGTATAGTAAACACCTGGGCTTTTCTGTCCAGGCCACTGCTAGCTTTTATGTGAAAGATTGTAATATAATTCTACTTGGTAAGAGTTCTGTTAACAAAAGCTGCTGGGGATGAAATGTGGTTGTTGTAACTTATTTCTTTTCTTCTTGTTGGTGTTCTTTTTCTTTTTGGCACAATAAAGTTCCCTTTGGCACAGGGGAAGTCTTGGAACTCAGAGGGAGTGTGATGTATTGGAGGATTAACAGTATTTTTTTCCCTCTCTGTGCTGAGAACTATTCTTTGTTCCTTCAGTCCACTGTCTTTGTCCTGCCTTTTAATACGCAAGAAACTGTTCAATACAGTCTATAGTGTGTTTTTATGCTTTCAGGTGTTTTCTTCCTAAATTCCTCTGCTGATGTACTTCAACATTGGCCAGCTGAAATCAGCAGTTCTGTCCTGACTCATACAAGTAGAGGATTAGAACCTTTGCCTATGTCAAAGAGTGGCCTGATCATTGATTAGAAAGGAGGACTGAGACTCAGCAGTCCTATGCTGCATCATGTATGCCTGAAATTTAAAACAAGGTCTCCGTGATTACTTCTTCAAGAGTTAGTGGTGTGAAGCAGTGAGGAAATGAGTGGGGATACTTACTCTTACTGACTTTGATGCCAGGAGCTGAAGGTAACAAGGATGCTCTTGCATGCAGTGATGTACTGCTCAAGAGCTTTGCTGAGTTCTGTGTGTGCTACCACAGAGCTAAGTTTTTGCTCAATTGACTCTTCAGTGTTCAAGAATGGAAGTTTGAAGTCTGATCATTTTTTATGTGTTATACCATAGGAGAACAAAGGAATAATTTATCAGGAGAGGAGTGGCTAGCAAATGAGTTGTTTACTAGTCTCTGTGCTTCTCTGGCATACAGCCTTACGAGTAGAACAGTTCAGTCATGACCTATTTGGCAACACCATCCAAATGGTTCTGCTGCACTCTTTTCACGAGTTTTTGTATTTTCCAGTCATAACAGAAAAGCCAGCAGACTAATCAAGGGACTCAAGGTCTGTCTCGTGAAATAATGAGCTGCAGCACTTGGGAGCAAGTGTTTTCCTTAGTGATTTCTGCTTCCCCTAATTTTGCTTTATGTCTCCTTGTTTTTAACCATCTCCCACTAAGGAGTCTGAATCTCAAGAAGGGCTTGCTTGGAATAGTCTGTTTTTCTCTCAGAAAGCCCAGAAATAAGTGTAAACCAAACAGCTGATGCACACTTTCTTTTTGCAGTAATGATAGTGATAATAATAAATAATGAAATTAGGAGAGCCTATTGTATTTTTTTATAATTACACAAAGGCAAAAATTCTGGTTTTGGCTTCTCTCTTCCCTCACACAAATGTGTATTACAGCAAGGAAAAATAGCATTAGCATGTACTACTATTGTTCTTGCATCAACTAAGTAGCGTAGGTCAATGTCAGGTTCCTTTGTTGTTATATTATCCCTTCACTGATTCCTCCATTCCCCTTGTTATACGGGGTACAGTGAGCGAGATTATTGGTGTTTTGGAAATGTTAGGATTAAAGGCAACTAATTTCTCTCAGAAACAATGAGGATGACCAGCTTTTTCCTTCATTGCCAGTCACAAGTCATAGAATCACAGAATGGTTTGGGTTGGAAGGGACCTTAAAGACCATCCAGTTCCAACCCCCCTGCCATGGGCAGGGACATCTCCCACCAGACCAGGCTGCTCAAGGCCCCATCCAGTCTGGCCTTGAACACTTCCGGGGATGGGCCATCCGCAGCTTCCCTGGGCCACCTCTGCCAGTGCCTCACCACCCTCAGCATGAAGAATTTCTTCCTAATGTCTAACCTAAATCTTCCCCCTTCCAATTTAAAGCCATTACCATTCCCCCTTGTCCTATCACTACTTGCCCCTGTAAAAAGTCCCTCCCCAGCTTGCCTGTAGCCCCTTCAGGTACTGGAAGGCTGCTGTAAGGTCTCCCCAGAGCCTTCTTTTCTCCAGGCTGAATAACCCCAAATTTCTCCACCTGTCCTCATAGTGAAGGGGCTAATGTACTTCTAGATGCTGTTGTAGCTGTGACTGCAGAAACAGCTACTTCCATGCAAATGTGCAGTAGTGGGGCAAATAGTATTTAGCTTTAACATATGCAGTGAGGTCTGGACCACTGCTTAGCTGGTTGTTTACCAATTAATGGATTTGGCTACATGTATATCTGTTCTGCATAGGTCTGCGAGCTGAGCTTTTACTAAAGAAAAACTTGTATTCCACTAACAGAAAATAGCTAGTGTTTCTGTATTAGTTGTGATTATAGCAGTGTTACATTAAGATAAGTGAAGTAACAATCAACTTGCATATGCGCCTCTGGAGATATTTGAATTCCAGAGGTCCTCAAGGGGTTGTCGTATCATCTCTTACCAGCCCTAGGGAATGATGTAGTTACTATGCACAGGTTTCCATGTGTTAGTGGCTTGGCTTGCAAACAGTACCTTTAAGAGATGAATGAGATATTGGCCAGGTCCAACAATGCACTTAAAAGCATATGTCTGCCTGTTCCAATAGACACACAGTAAGCCTGAAATGATGCTTGGTCTGTTTCTAGAATGATCATCTCCTTGGATTCCAGCACGTGTTCGATGTGCTTTGCTTCTTCAGGTCTCATGGTGCTGCAAGATTGAGAACCAGAGTCCTAAAACAAATCCTTAGACATTAACTCCTTGGATTTAATAAAATGGATGGTTCTTTCAATGGTAAATATTTTCACAGAGAGAAAATGAGATTTTTAAATCATACTATTTTCTTCTAATATATTTTTTCTTGTATTAGTTTGTATATGATTTTATACATTAAGCTAAAATTATATAGATGTTAGAAATGTAAAGTCTGAAGTATAAATTATAGTATCTTTGATACTGTATGACATACAGACAAAAAATTGCATTACAAATAAGGTACTTTCTGGGTTGGTAATAAAAAAACATCATCCTGTCTGTGGCAGACTAGAGTAAGATGATAAACTAGGAGCCATAAACTCTGTCTCTTTAATGCTTAATTGCACATTGTTAAGAATCATCGTCCACAGATGGATACTAATTCCTGAAATGTAGCCAAATTATAAAACCTGACAAGGACAAGTAGAGCTCTGGTAGGGAAAAAGACATGGAGTTACATTTTCAAAAGCAATATGTGGTAATTCGTTTCTCCCATTGAAGACATGGGAGATTCTTCCCCTTCATGCAGCATGGTAAAAAGTTGTGACATTTTTACATGTGTGTTCCAGAACTGATTTGGTATTAAGGGTAGCAGACTTCTATTTCTTACACAGGTCTTGCATGATGTCTCAGTATAGTACTAGCTCTAGGTTTCTGTCTATAGAATCTTTATCTAAGTTGTCACACACATCTGTAACGAGGAAGTCACTGGATGTGGCAGACTTTGGGTTTGACTCTGGTGACATTTGTAAATTTGAATCCTATCTACTGTTTAATATTCCCCTTTCAGATGAATTTTTTTGCCTAAATCTGGCTAACACTACCAGCTCCTCGTGCTGTTAACCTCTGGGTCTTTCTGTAGTTCAATAACAGTTGCTAACACCACCACCACCACCAGTTGTAAACTGAGTTCTGGAGAAGAGTTGTAGGATGAAATTGTAAGGATCTTCTGGAAACTTTGGCTGCGATCTTCTGCAAGCACATGCATGAGTCTTATTAGGACATTAACAGTAACGTGCTTTCTGTAAAGAGTCATCCGTGTGAGTTTGCAAAGTGGGAGGCTTAATTAACACAGCTATAAAGAAAATGGCAAGGAAGTCAGTATGTACAAGAAATAAACCACAGAAATGTTTCCAGTATTATTCACCTTTCCACAGTCAATATACATTCATGCGGTTGCTCTTTATTGATGGCTTTGCCCTTTCCTTTAGATTGAGTTTCTCTTAATTAATTTTGCTAATCTCAGGAAATACTGTATGCAATTGTATGTGATCTATATATTCATCCCTCTTTATTATTCATTTAGTCTTTAACAGTACTTAAGAACACATATTTTCAACATAATATTGTTCTTTGTTTAGGTTCCCGGACCAAGGAAGGAGTTGTTCATGGTGTCACAACAGGTAAGACAATTATCTCTTAAAATTTCAACTGCTTCCCTATGTTTGATTAACCAACCATTGAACTGTTAAAAATTCTGTGTACTTTTGAGAGCACTCCAATTTATGAATAACAGAAAACCAGAAAAACTGAGGTGCAGAAAGCAACATTCATTTTGTCAAAATGCATATGCTGTTTTACAAACAAATATGTAAATTCAATATAGTCATTTATGTTTGAGAAGGGGTTTTTGAGGAATGTTCTGAGTCAAAGACAAGCTGTACCAGTAAAAGGCAGGAGACTAATGAAACCAGATTCCTAAACAGAAGGAAATAGCATGCTTTTGTAGAGAGAAATGAAGGATCTTTCTGTTCTTTATATACTGCCAAAGGTGGAATATTCTGTGCTGGAGAGTTATAAACAAGTTGGCATAAAAAAGTGAAGTCTTTCTTAATTTTTTTTTTCCATGAAGAACTTTGACCTATAGAAACTGAAAGGCTGGTTAGCATGTCCAAGTTTATCTCATGGTGATCTGAGGAGGAAAAAAAGTGGGCTCTAGAGAAGAGGAATGCCACTGGAGTAGGACTGTGAAAGGCAAAGAGAGGAAGGACTTGGGCATATGTCAGAGGACTTTAATCAGCTGATTTAGGAGCTCATAGTCAGACAGGACTGATGCTAGTGGAAGAAACAGGAATTACTGCAATCAATGAAGATGTGAAAATAGTGTAAAAGGAGCCTCCATGCAGTAGGGACTGTAAGAGCTTGGTAGAAAGGAAAAAACACAGCAAGTGTTTGCAGATAAGGCAAACAAAGGCAAACAAGGTCAGCAGTCCACAGTGGAGCTGGGATGCAAAATGGAATTTCACCTCTGCAGTCGCTAACTCAGCCCTGCTGTACAATCACTGCTGTTGACTGCAGGCTTGTGATTTTACCCAAGCTACCATGAAACTGCCTGCTATGTAACTAGATTATTGTGTAATTATTGCATGAGGCTTGCAGGGTGAGGAGAAGCAGCAGCAGTGGTGGAGGTAGGAGCTCCTGTCAGAACTCCTGTTAGAGCATGCACCCACCCAGACTTCATGCTGTGGAGTGTGTGTGAGGGTACTCCCCGAGATGGACAGCAATGCTGTGCACATCTGCAGGAGGTGTGACCTGGTGGATGAGCTGCACTGCCTGGGGGCCAAGCTGCAGGTGAGCAGGCTGAGTTGTGTCTGAGAGTCTGAGAAGGAGATCAACCTATGGAGCTGTACTCTGTCATCTCTTCTGCACACAAGACAGCTCAGTGTGGCTGATCCAGGGTCTGTTCTGTGCTGAGAGGAAGGCAGTGTTATGGGGGATAGGGAGGGGTGGAAGCAGGTTAATGCATGGAGCAGTAGGAGGAACCCTCTCAGCTACCTTTACAAAATAGGTACAAGGCTCTGGGTATGGTAGACAAAACACATGATAAAATAGAAGAGAAGGAACCTATGTAAGCACCCTCACCAAGGGCACATCAACCAACTTCTCACAGCAAGACCTGCATTAAGAGCAGTGCCAAGAAGAAACAATGGAGAGTTACGGTGTCATGGTTTAGCTTAGCCCAAGCCCTGGCTTGGCCAAGCATCTAAACACAGAGCACCTGTAGTCCCACTTCCCCCAGCAGGGACAGGGGAAGGAAATGAGAGGGAGATCTGTGGGTTGAAAACTAGAACTAGAGCAGCTTTAGTAAAACAACAGTAATAATAATAATGAGCTAATAAAATATATACATATGTACAAAATTGAAGAACACACCACTCCCATCCCCGATGACTGTGTCACCGCTCATGCTGCAGAGCAGGCATGAGGAAAGGTCCTGGGCTAGACTCAGTGACAGCTGGGAGCTGGATTCAGTAACTGGAGTCAGGAATGCACGGCTTCAAGATCAGGGGCATATAGATGAGTGAGATCCTTGCCTGATGTCAGCCATTGAAGAAGAGGACTTGCCATCCCTCAATTTTTTATGAAGTAGAACATATAGGGGATCAAATACTCTCTTAGTTGGTTTGGGTCCCCTGTACTGTCTGCTCCTCCCTGCAGCTGTGACTCTGTTTCACCCCTTTCACTTATGGCATTCTACTAACTCAAGTATAACCTTGGTTTCCATGGGGATAGGTAAAAGCAATGGCCTTTCTGCATACCAACACCCCATTACATTGGTGATAACTGTAAATTTTAAGCATTATGACCTATAGAAACAGACACTGTCTGAAAAATGGTAACTTTCAGAAGAGGCTTAACTGAAAAGTCAGAAAATCAATTCTGCTTTGGCTCAAAAAAAAGATTTTTATGGCTCATCAGTATGTCCCACTGGAGCTGGCTGGGTAGGAAGATAGGATGAAAATGGCTTACAGGAAAGAAACAAATTTCAGAGTTTTGATAAACTGATTTGAATTCATCACAGTTTTGAGGGGTTTGAAATTTTTTTTAGAACTGCCTAATCTCTCAGTAGAAAAAACACTTTCAAACTTTGAAGTTAATGCTGGGCATGTATATTCATATTACCATATCTACACAAAAAAGTGTAAATTTGCCTTTTAAATTGATGTTCGGGGATCATTTTAGGTGTAAACTGAAACTGCTAACCAATAATTTGTAGCAAGTGTCAAAATGAATGGAAGTCTTTGATCTCTGCACGATGCAGGAAAACCTCAGTGGACCGTACTGAGCTGCATAGAACATGTAGTTTTCTGCTGGAGTGTATGGGAGTTCTGGAAATGTGAAGAAAACGTGTTGTCAAGAAACATATAAGGTGTTTTCCCCCTAAGAAACTAGAAATCAAATAAGTAAGGGAATAGAAAAGGATTTCTTATTTCTTTTTTATTCTGTGCACAGCCAGTGTGTCATTCTCCTGTGCTCAGATAAGCCATTGCAAAGGATAAAAAACTGTACTTAAAACTTATCTAGGTAGTACTTAATATCAGAATCCAAATAAATGTTTGAGAAATGAGTCAAAAGTATGTTTGAAAACAAATTTGAACAGAATATCTATAATAGTCCTTCAGAGCTTAGCCTCAGGTTAAACATGGATGTTCTTGTTATAAAGTTTGAAATCTCAGCTTGTTAATCCTCAATTAAGAGAAATATTCAGAGGGGTCACTACTATGACCAGTAGAGAAATACAGTAGAATGAGATTTGAGGCATGTATATCTATTATTATCACAGTTATGGGAACAGCAGCTGATAGCACCAGCAAGCAAGTTAATGGAGGTGATGTTCACCAAGCTGGTGAACAAAAGTCAAGGGTATTTCATGGAATCATAGAGTTACCTGTTTGGAAAAGACTGAAATCATCAAATCATATAATACCTGTCCCCTTACTAAACCAGGTCCCTAAGAAACTCATCTACCTGCCTTTTAAACACCTCCAAGGATGACAAATCAGTCCCTTCCCTGAGCAGCTGTTCCAGTGCCTGACTATCCTTTGTGTGAAGAATTTTTTCGTGATGTCTAGTCTGTCCATCCCTTGGTGCAGCGTATGGCTATTTCGTCTTGTCTTATCATCTGTCAGTTGTGAGAAGAAACCAAGACCCACCTCCTTACAACCTCCTTTCAGGCAGTTGTAGACAGCGATGAGGTCTCCCCTCAGCCTCATCTTCTCCAAGCTAAACAAGCCCAGTTCACTCAGCCACTCCTCGTAGGACTTGTTCTCCAGCCCCTTCTCCAGCCTCATTGCCCTTCTTTGGATGCACTCCAACACCTCAATTTCCTTCTTGTACTGAGGGGTCCAAAACTGAACACAGTACTTGAGGTGCAGCCTCACCAGTGCCGAGTACAGGGGCACAATCTCTTCCCTGATGCTGCTGGCCACACTGTTTCTGATACAGGCCACCTCTTGGCCACCTGGGCACACTGCTAGCTCATATTCAGCCAGTTGTCAACCACCACTCCTAGGTTTTCTCTGCAAGACAGTTGATTTGAAATGATGTTGAATTTTATTCTGGAAGACACAAAATAGATTATAAAGCCAAACAAAAGAAAAGTGCATCTGTTACATGCTGCACCTATAAGTAGAACATTCAGAAAAGGTCCTGCAAATTTTGGGCAAAACAGATGTCACTCCTCACCCACTTTACGAAATGGGTGACACAAAGTGAAACACCCAAAGCCTGGAAATAATGGGTTCTCAGCCACAGTTTTCTTCCTTCTGTCCTATTAAACTGTCTAAAAGGAGTTTGGCCGTTAAATGAAAATGGAAAATGTATAGAGAACACGCAGGCTGAAATGTGGTACTGAGAAGAGGAGAACTAATGCAAAATCCAGAGAGCACAGTTTCTAAAATGAAACGGTATGGGCTTGTTAGTGTAAGAACAGAGGACTTGATTGGACTTATATTTTAAAAGTAAAAAGTAAATTGCATGTCTATGAAGAGTTGTTCTGGCAAGCAGAGAAGGTAGACAAAACCAGATTTGGGTTCTCTGTGGTGATGCTATGACGTATAATATGAAGACCATGAGAAATGCTCACTAAGTTGTCTTAGAAATCAAATGCATTTAAATCAACGCTATTAAAGTTGATGTGACAAAATTTCCTTTTAGGACATTTAGGGACCTACTTCTCTCTTTTCATAGGACTACGAGTTCACTACTTCTGGTGGTCGTCTTATGATGCACTAGGGTGTTAATATCAAGCAAAGCCTGAGGTGAAATAACACATTTTGTTATGTTGAATAAAAATTATTCAAGAGGCTGTGGACAGTCTAATGCAGACTAGAGTCATTGATCAAAATGAGCGTGTGTTCACAGTTGTGCAGTCAGTTTTTTCTTACTGTCTGAGTTCCACGTTTTGCTATTTTTTAATATTTTGTGGTTTAAAACCCTTTGCTGGCGAAGGAACTGGAAGCTGACGCACCTCAAAGTGTTGGACAAATAAATACACTTTTCAATCAGTTGCTTTCCAAACCCAGAAATACCGGACTGAGATGTTTTTGCCTTAAGTGAAGCATGACCTGATTGTATTGGGTTTCGTGGCACTGTAAAATGAGGATACCAGGCTGTGATTCATAGGAATATTCTGAGTGTGTTGTTTGTCAGGTCATCCTTTCTCAGAAGCTCTGAGGATGAGGAAGCTCTTCTTATTGGTTTTGTGGGGTGTTAGGTTGTGTATGTGGTTTCCCTGCGTGATTAAACATGGCTACTGGCCTTTGACTGTAAATGCATAATTCATTCATCTTGCTTATCTCTCAGGGATAAAGGTTCAGAAATGTACAGTATCAAAGATGAAATATTTACAGTCCATCTCCTGATAATCAAAGTAAAGCACTATTTTTTACAAAAGATCATGGCCAAAAAGCCCTTGATACTTCAATCATGTTTTCCATTTCCTGAAGCTGAGTCAAGACACAATATTAACAGTTATGAACCATAGTCAAGTGTTTTACTTAATTTTTTTATCTGATCATTCTTGTTCTTAATGTTCTTAGTCACTAGTGTTCTTGTTGTGTTTGTTTTAACTCTATCAGGTATCTTACAGTAAATTGAATTACAGTCCCCTCGATGTATTTATAGCTCCTTTGTAAAAGAAGTGCCTAAGGCAACCTTATTGTCTGAAATACATATTCAAAAGTCATATTTAGTGCAGTAAGAGTAATTTCATTATTTCAGTGAAATCCCATGGTTTTCATCTACTTTTATAGTTCAAAATTGAAAGCAACTAGTACTCATTTTTAATTGCTCCACAGGTTTCACATTGATATCATGTGTTACCCAGTTGTCTATAGTAAGTAAGGAAAAGAGAATTTCAATGCTAATAATTTTTGCACAGTTCTATAGTCAGTATTAGAGCTTCAGTTTCAAAGTTATTCTTGGCATGATCATTGTACACAATCCCAGGATCATTTACTGGAATAGACAGTCTCTGTGTAGATGGACAAAAGTAATCAGGCCATAGCATGGTAGAGAGCTGCAGAAGCTGATTTGCTCTGTTTCTCAGCACTGTGGTGCAAAGCAGACATCAACTTTACAAAGACTTAATGGCTTCAGATCATTAAACAATCTGGTATTCAGATTAATTTAATTAGTTGGTATCAACCCCCTGCATTTTGAACTGATTTAATTCTGCACACTTAGTGTTACTACTTAGTGTAAGCAATAAAGTACATGATACCATAAAACTATTTTGTTTTTTGTTCTCCTGTCGTAAGGATTTCAACGCTGAAGGGTCACCAGGCTGGAGCTTACTATTTATAGAGTTACTCTGATAACAGACTTTGGTGGTGTTTAGGTATTCCTTAGAGCCAGGATAGATGACTTTCTCTTTCTCCTACTACTGTGGGTGCTTTTGCAAATCTGTGCTGTGCATTTAGTTTGCTGGATTTATCTTTATGGCTCTGATTTCTGAAGCAGTGTACAAGAGGTCTTTCATGGTACCTCCCATGTCTCCTGTCTTATGCTATATGTGGAATGGAGGTAATCTTAAACATACTACTTTTGTTACTACTTTTATCAGATATCTTTTTGTGCCAGTAACAGTGTTAGCAGCCTGATTCTTTGGGGTTTTTTTTTGTTGTGTTTGCATGTACGAAGCGTTTCCTACAGTAATGCATTTCAGAGCAGGGGGAAGGATAGACTTCAGCCAGAGCTTTCCCAAAACACTCAAATACTGGGAAAGAGAGCTACTGGATAGTTGATCTTGGTACGTAGTTGTGCTTACCATGTAGTCTGAGAAATGTGGGTTTAATAATGGCATCAGGAATTAATGTGTTTTATGTGGCAGCATTCACTGTATTTCTTGGTATTTTGCATTTGTGGTGTAGTTTTTCTTAAAATCTTGAGATTAGACTATGACTGTTGACAATGAACACAGTGCAACCATGCCATATCATTTTATCAGAAGGGAAGAGTTCGCTTGAGAACAGCTGAGTTTGTGATCCTTTGTCAGCATCAAGCTTGCTGAATTTGTCTCTTTTAGACATTCGGCCTTTCAATGTAGTTTGGAAAAGGGAACTTTCAAAACAGTGTGTCTCACCTCCGTACAAAAAAAATTAACAGAAGAAAATGTATCATCTTTTGTTCTCTTTTTTCCTTCTCTCCCAGAAAAGGAATGGGACAGAGGAGAATATCACTTACTTAAAAACTTATTTTTTGCCAGATGATACTTTTTTTTACATAGCTCTGTTTGAGATTTCTTCTACCCATTCTAAATAATATCAAAGTATTAGCAAGTTTCTGTCTCATACTGTTACTCAGTTTGTTTCTCAAAGACTCCACTCACAATCAGATCTTAATATTCTTTGGAAGATATGGTGGGTTACAAGAACACACTCCTTAAGATATGTGTTTGCAAGAACTAGTGAAAATCTTCCTATATAAATTTCATGTGTAGAATCCAGAGCTTTTGTAGTCTGTAGCTGATAATAATGAACTGGGGCATCTTTGATGTCTTCCTGTACTTGCTAGCATTATGTCAGAGCTTCCCTGAGGGCAATGTTTGCTTTCCAGCAAAACCTACTTCTGATTTTTTTTCTAGAAAACAGCACGATGATAGAGTACTGGAGGGATATAGTGAAATTTCTCGTGAATTTGTATTTTATTGGCATGTATAGTCTGGAATATCTTTGAAACAGACTGGTTTTCTGTTTCTAGTTCCAGGCAATGTATAGTCTGTTATTGTCCTGCTGTGTAAGGAAGGCTTCTGTGTTTGGTTATCATAGAGGTAATAACTGATTACTAATTTTTCCCTTTACATTAGTTAGAAAGAGTTTTAAATGATCTGCCTCTGTTTTCAGTCAGCATATTAGAGACATTATTTACCTTTCTAGCTTTTACCTAATTGTTGTTATCTAATGTTAGTCATAGCAATCTATGCTGCATGCCCTACGATAAGGACAGATGATACTCTTTATGTAAGGAATTGAAGAAGTATAATATATCCATAGAAAGTCAATTCTTATTATGTGCTTCCCAAAGAATTCTCTGAAAGGGTGGCCTGTCTGCCAAGCAGAATCCATCCCATGCTCATAAAGGGTGCAGAGCTATGAATAATCTTACGGATCAGATTAGTGAATGTGGTTTTTTTCCAAAAATCTGGATGTGTGACTTTAAGACACAAAATCATCCTATCTCTTTTCTTAGAGCAGTTCCACTATAGTGCAGGCTCCTGTCAGAAAGAGCCCCTGGGGATGAATGAGCAGAAAGAACCCAGTAATATTCTGAAAGACTGAATGGCAACCACTGATGTATATGTAGGCTAAATGAGTTGCTTCCCTGGGGTTTTGAAGTTAGCTATCAATCCAGTTTGCTTTGGCATCTATGGCATTGAATCTTTTTGTATGTTAGTGTGTTATGGACACATTAGCAGCAGGGCAAAAATGTCAAAATCAAATGAACGTTTGTATTTGAAATTCTCTGTTTGAGAAACAGTAGCCCTGCTTATTAATTGTCTATTTTAAAAAATAAAAATTAAAGATTAACCAATGGCTTTTCAACCTAATGTAAAAAAATCTTGCCTTCCATGCCCCACAATTATTTTACATTACACAGTGAAAATGACTTTTCTTCCTTAAAGAACAGCTAGACATGAATGAAAATGTCAGATGTCCTTCCCATGAAAGAAATTAAGCCACAAATAAGGCTTATTTTTACCTCTGATGTTACCAGATGGATAGTCTCATTTCTTAAGATCCACTTGGGGTACACAAAGTGTAATGGTCTTATGGATCTTCACGATGTTGAGCTATCAGTGACAGGTATGATCCTCTGAAAAACTTACAGCTTCCAGAGCTGTAATATGTTTTTCACATTCTGATCTTCTACTTCTCCTCAGTGGCTGAGAAGACCAAAGAGCAAGTGTCTAATGTTGGGGGAGCTGTGGTGACAGGAGTGACGGCGGTGGCCCAGAAGACGGTGGAAGGAGCAGGGAACATTGCTGCAGCCACTGGCTTGGTGAAGAAGGATCAACTGGCCAAACAGGTTTGGTTATTTACAGTCTTTGCTGAGTAAATACGTGAAGGATGAGCAGCCACCCTGAACTGAGGGGCAGATGGAGTGATTTATTTTGTGTCTGTCAGTGATATGACTGAAGGATTATTTATGTTATGCTAAGCAGATGAACAGCCGAGAAAGTGTCTGCTGTTCATAGCTGGTGTTTTGAGTGACTTACAAGATGACCTGAGCAGAACTGGTTATGGAACTTTACTGTTCTGAAAAGTCTTAGCAAATTTGGGTTGTGGTTTAAAGTGTGGTCTAGTGGTGAATCTGAACTCAACAGGCTCTAGCAGGGGCCAGCAGCTGTAGGACTGCTGTACAGGAAGGAGAACAATAGAGCTGAAAGGAACAGCAAATCTCAGGTTTAGCAACCCAACTTGTATCCTCTTCAGCTGAGCAACGGAAGGGTTTGTCTACCATTCCACTGACTGGTTAAATACATTGCATCTAAAGTTAAGAGCTGGAGAGTTACTATCTTCCGTGAATATAGTGCCATGCACTCAAAAATGCCTCCAGCCGTTCTGAACTCTTCAGATTAAATTTACTCTAGTTTATCCTATAAAACACCCTGTAGATATCTTTGTTCCAGCACTGAGGTGAACGCTAAGTATTTGCACAATGCCATTCATTACTACATTTTTGTTGCTGATAAACTGCAGTTATATTCTTCCACTTAACCTTAGATGGAAAGTGACCCCAGAGAGCTGGTAGAAAAGATGCTTTCCAAAGTGTGTATAGTGTTATTTGGAGACAAAATAACTCAGAAGAGACAAAATCTTTATTTTGTGCTGCTTTCTATATGAACATCTAACTATTAGAAAAAAATAGGATTATGAAGAATGTTAGTATTTGCACAAAAATGTGACTATCATATGGATTTAGCATGAAGAAGTTCTATGGTCTATCCTGTTTCCAATTAGTGTCCAGAGGAGCTGTTAAAATTGAATCCTTAAAAACTCTTCTTTATCCTGATCTGTTATTGAAATGAAATGTATTACTGTCTGTCTAACAAATCCTATTGGTGCTTTAGTTCATGAGAGGGGAAAGGGGTGTTACGCTGTGGTAGGCATTTACTCTGCTGTGGTGCACTG
The DNA here is from genome assembly GCA_033556795.1 of Tapera naevia. Classification (NCBI taxonomy): domain Eukaryota; kingdom Metazoa; phylum Chordata; class Aves; order Cuculiformes; family Neomorphidae; genus Tapera; species Tapera naevia. Next base: position 8,991,363 of record JAUMJJ010000034.1, on the reverse strand, counting down.
GTCTCAAGAACATTTTACAAGCAGTTTTGTTCTCTTTCAAAGCAGTTTTCCTCGAGGGCTTTTAGTCCTTTTTTTTTTTTTCATCTGTAAGTAAAATGTTGGGTTTTATGTGGCCATGTTCCTTTGTAAAAGCTATATTGAAGATTTACAAAATTGTGTTTCTAATGAACTACCAGGGGCTACAGGATTATGGCATGGCCTCAGTAGCCTATATCCTTAGTTTCTACTGAAGCACTTTTGTAGTTTTACTTAGAATATTCTTCTCTGTTTGTACCTCTTCAAACTCAGTGCCATAAAGATCATCATTGCTATAATATGCAATTACCTATTTTAATGTTGACCATACCTAAATTTTCTTATCTTAATCTTAATATACACATGTAGATCCTTATAATTATAAAGTACGATAACTTAGATTTAATTCTATTCTCTATATTGTAAAGCTTAAATATGAGTCATGATGGCTATAACAGAATAAGATCATATCTGTGAAATTAAAGAACATCGATAGTGTATATGTATATTATTCCACAGCCCTGTATTTCAAATGCCATGCAAAGATACAGTTAGACAGATTTTCTGTTTTGTAGATCTTACTAAAGTAAATACAGTAGCAGGCCTTGTCCTTACTGTATTTAGGATCTGTATGAGCCATATGGATAATGTCTGGTATCTATATGTGTTAAATCCTTTTTCTTTCTAGAGTGTCTCTTAATTTAACAAATTCACAGTAAATTTAACAAATTTACAGTAAATTTCACTGTAAATACAAACATAAAGTTACAGTAGGAGATAACATATAGACAGATAATATACTTGCAGTCCAGGTAACACAACTCATTGGTTTCATTACCAAGCTTTCAGGGAAAGAGAATACCATAATTGGGAAAAAAAAGTTCAGTTTAGGCATTCGTCTTTTTTTTTTTCCCTCCATAGAAAATATTATTTAACTAAAAGTCCTTGCTAATTGCGTTTAATATGAAGAGTAATGTAGAAGAATGAAAGAGATGGGAAATTCTCTATATTTTCTTCCGCCTATCCCAGCCTGTATTTCCTGGGACACCTTAGAAGCCACTGTCTTGGCACTTAGAAGCACTGTCCTGTTTCAGTGCAGTGGTCCTCACAGATAAGGAGTATTTCTTGTCTTACTACTTTTCTTCATCAGAATAGCTAGTCCTTCAAACAAACAGATTGTTCTACTGAGCATTATACGTGGCTTAGAGCCAAGGTGAATCCACTTTGGGAAATCACCATAATCAAATATACCAATATGTGGGAGCCTTTTTCCACCTTTTTACAAGGAAGGTCAATGAGACATTGTGTACTGCTGAGAATAAAGACATGATGAAACACCTTTTAATTTTGATTAAATGAGTGCTACTCAATTTTGATTGAGATACCATGTATCACAGTGTACTCCAGCTAGCTATTATTTGCTCATTTGGGCAATGTTACTGGGAGGTGGGATGCAGATCCTCTAAGTGCCCCTGAAGATTCATTTCTTTTGTCAGTGGCAGAATGAGGGTTTCTTTTCTACTTTATTAAATGCCCATTTTGCAATGCAAGTGATACCTGATCTTTCAAAGACTTCTGTTCTGTCTTGTTGCAAACTAAGATTCCTGAGTGTTCCCAAAAAAAAGTGGAATTGCCACTGTGGTTTAAAAATAAAAAAAACAAGCTGAACATGAAATGTATTTTTTGCACTTTACATTTTGCATTTTAAAAATGCAGAAGTCTTTTTAGAAATCCTTCTATTGAAATCTTATGAGGAAATAACTAGAAACTTAGGATTGACATTTACCTTTAACTGAAGTTATGTGAGGTGCAATCCTCAAAGTTTAAATGCTTAACATTAAGGTTCCCATCACTGTTTTAGTAGTCTTCTTGATGCCTTCATTGAATATAAATGCCTTGCTTAGTACCTGAAAAAGCTCAATCTGGCATGCTACATGGAAAATTCTTGAAACTTTTAAAACTCATTTTTAATACACTTCTTTTTGTAAACAAGGTTCCGGAAATAGGTCTAATCATGGCAGAATTTTGGTTTAGGTGGAACCATGCATTTTGAAAGAATATGAGTATTCTCTAATTTTCTGCCCATCTTTGCACTCAGTATTCTCTGCAGAGTGCTTGGCTCATTGAAGGATCACTCTTCCCTATCTTGTTTCCCTCTATAGATAAGTAGATTCATCTTGAAAAGCTTAGCTGAGAAACACAAAGGAAAAGCAACTGAACAGAGACATCCAATTTACTTCTTCAGAAAGGGTATTAGAGAGTTTTTCCACCTATCCATTACATTTTATGCTATTAGCCAGCTGGTATCCCAAAAGGTTAATAGACACCAATGAAAAGCAGGACAGGAACTGTGAGTTACATGAAAATGAAACTGTTGATTTTTTTTTTTGAATAAACAGGTTTATTCATCTCCTCTGGAGTTTATTATGAGGAAAAAGTCAAGTCTTGAATTAAGCAAAGAAACTTTAGTAGGATTTTGGTACGGGAAATGCAGAAATAGCCTCCACCCAGTTAATCTCTGGAGTTGTTGCTTTTCTGTAGACACTGTAAAACAAGCAGGCTGCAGGACATCTAATTGCTCAGCTGAGCTCCTTGTCGTTCATGGCTCTAGTAGAAGGTCATAGTAAATGAGAGGTAAGTTTATCATTAAATATACATCATCTAGATTCCTATCAAGCCTGCCAAGCAGCCAGAGGTCTAACCCTCTACACTTGAGCCAAGCTGTGCCAGTTCTGCCTTGTAGTGCAATGCAGAGGGGTGGGATTTTTGATTGTTCCGGGTAAACCCAGCCATGGTTCTGATGTGACCTTCTTGTGTGATCTGTAGGAGCAATTACAGCAGTAGTTTGGAAAGTTTGCATGCTGTAGTTTCTGGTAGGATGACCAGCAGACAGTAAATCTTCCTCAAGGAAGCCGAAGTGTTTTAGGTAAAGTACAGGAGAAGGCCTGCTCAGCTAGTCACCACTGACCATCAATCAGACAATACTTGCTTTCAAATTTCTAATTAAATCATAACACATTAAGAGCACATAGTTTGAGACAGATTTTACATTTTCCCTTACCGATTTATTACTTGATCTATGCATAATGTATGAGTGACTGCTGCGAAACAGAAAGGATATTTAGCAGCAGTTATCAATGTTTCCTTTTTTAATGTATGTAGATGGATTGAGAGTGTAAGCATGAGGAGAGAGATTCCCCATTAAGGGATTCACATTGCTTAGGAGCTGAATCACAGAAGGCCTCTCTTAAGAGTAAGCATTTCCTAGGTATTTCTTTGAATTCATGGAGGACTCTCAGTAAACTGACTTATCTCTAATTGTAGTGTAGCTGGACTGATTTATTTCAGTAGGGCCTTTCTTACTGGTTTCAGAATTAATGATGGTGTATTTTATTAAAACATCATAACATCAGTTCTATAAAGCTAATACATATTCTTCATGTAGGAAACTTGAATTTATTATAAATCATAAGGTGCCCATAGATAGGCAATATAAAAGTTTTGAATGTGTTTCCTGTACGCAGTCAAATCTCCCCCTCATGACACTGCACATATTTTTTGGATGGGAAAGCTCAGGAATTATCAAGGTTGTACAAAGGTATGAACAAAAATAGACTTATGAAATTGATTTGCAATCCTGTATGAACGCTCTGTGTTGGAATGCAAGAGGCTTTGATTCAATGTTTTGTAATTTGTTTCCGAAACAAATTCAACAGTTACAGGTAAGGCCAATTAATGCAGTTCCATTAATACAGCTCCGTTTTCCTTTGGTGTTTCCGCATGAGCAAACCCCACGTATGTAGCTTGGTATTTGTTAATACTGTATGATGGCACTGTACAGAACATTACAGAGTGCTTGAAGCAGACTCTAATGCTTACAAGCTATTTCATTTGGTGAAATATGCTAATGATGCCTACAGAAAACAGACTGATAAATAGGAAGACCACAGAAGTCACATAATCAGCAAAGAGATCCCATGTTTTTCTTCTACCTGTCACCTGTCACTTTCATCTCAGCAGGAATGTGCACATTCTGATAGCACTTCTAGAAATGAGTAGCTTAATTTTACTTCACTCTAAACACTACTATTTGAAATATTTAAAACTAGGCTGAGCAGGACAGAGAATATGCACAGAAAATAGCAATACTCTGGAAAAAAACAGATGGTTAAAGATGGATGACTCCAGGTAGAAGTGCTAGAGTTTCTGTGTTTGTTGAAGAGAGTGTTGAAGTGCTTTAAAGGAAGACCATGTTCTCTGTGTCAGACCATTTCTGTGCATTGAAATCTGTGACTCGAGAACTTGAGTTGGGGCACAAAGAAAGAAAACTTTTGTGGTATTATTTAAATATTCTCAAGGGTAATACTCTTCAGTTAATTCAGGAACAAATACCAGTTTAATGTAAAGGTCTTGTGAGTTTTCCTGGTTTCCTAATGGTTTTCATGCTGTGAGATAACATTTTAGTGCAGACTGATGTTGCGGATCTACCTGCTGCCTTCACTCCTTCTGACCATAATGTATTCCTCATTACCTATGGAGCAATTAAGTTGAGAAGCTTTTAGGTGGCATCATATTTCCCTTTGTTTTCTAGCAGTTGCTCAATGATAGATTTAGCTTTGACCTTGGAGAAATGAAGTACCCTCATCCTTAAACGGGATGCATCTCCCTTGATCTCCAAGAACAAGAATTGTTGGCTATCAGATAGAAGGGTAAACACATTCTCCGCTAGGAATTGCTCATGTCATGTTAATGACAATGTTTGTAATATCCACAAATAGCAGAAGACAGTTTTTCATTTCTTTTTCTTTAACTTGTGAGAGAAAACCGAAAGACTCTCACCATCCTTTTGCCAGAAGACTGGCTTTTGCATTTATTGTGCTTGTTTGTCTGTAGCCCGTGCTTTTTCCTTCCTCTTGTGTTCTTTACCCCAGTCTCCCTTCCACCTTCATATATCCTCCATCTCCAGTTTCCTTTCTAGCTAACCTAATATGCCCCTGTAGCATGTTCCAGGCTGCTGTGTTTGTCTCCCTGGGGTATGTATGGCTGTTGCATTATGCAAGTCTCCCAGGCTAGCAATGGACCAGTTCTGTTTCACAGTGTCCCAGTCTTTCTTACGAATCTGTCTGTGGAATTTCATGCAGTAGTCACAGAAATGTATTTTTTTTTCCCTGCTCCAAATAGTTGCCAATTCCATGTTAAATATTCAGGAAGATGCTGCTTGCTGAAAGGAATATGTTTAAGTTTTTTTTGGAGATGGTTCGTATTAATGCCAAATATTCCTGTTCTTGCCCACTGTTGCATGAACGATTCGGCTGTGTCAGATAGGAATTAGTTTTACGTGACTCATGATAGTTGGGCAAACTGAATAATGGCATTTTTGTGAAACTTAGGGTAATGGTTTTATAAGCTTGCAGACGTTACTGGGTTGCAATAATGGTCTCCTTAGTGCCTTTTGCCATGTTTCAGTATTTCTTTCCTCTGTTGGCCAAGATGAATTGTGTAAGCCTTGAAAGATAAGGAGTTCACACTTGATTCATTCAGTGTCTATCTGGAAGTTGTTATCTTCAGAGGATTTGTAGTGGTAACTGGTGCCATTTGCTGGTGCTGTAAAAGCCAAACATTGCAGCTGGCAGTTTTTTTCAGCTAGCAGTGAAGTTTATGGTGCTGAAGTGTCATTTTGGCAAAGCACTGCAACGTGTGTTTATGTCTGCCAGTCTATTCAGCAAAGCACGGCACTGGAATGCTTCATCATCAGAGTGGCAAATTGAGGTCCTGAGTTGATGTGGTGATGAGGATTGTATAAACTTCAAAATGGTTCGGTACTGAAGTGAAGAGGAAATGCCACTCTGTGGAGAAATAATTAATCTGTGTTTTCAGAATATCCATACAATGTAATCGCTTAAAGCCAAAACCAAATAAACCCCACTTGTAGGTTAAGAGGAGAGAGAAGAGAAAAGAAGGAGGGCAGAATGGTTTAATTAGGGATACCTAATTACTGGCAGTGCTACTGTTAGTAGAAAGGAAGTTTATATGAGGACTAGCAATTATCAGCAAATACCAGTGGCGTATGATGTATGTAATTTTAGTGGCTATTTTGACTACTGATAGAACTTCCTAAGGAATCTATGGGTTAATAAATAAATGCTTGTGTTTAGCCTGTGGATGTCTGGGTCTTCTTCAAAGCTGCTAGCACTTAGCCAAAGAGATGACTCAGCTTCTCTACAGTAAACTGGTGTTAAGCTGTCTGGCTTGTACCTGCTTTCAGCTGTGTTAAATCTGTGCCTTAGAGAAAGTTAAGTAGCCTGTGTAAGGATTACTGGTAATAATTTTTCAGTTTTAACGTACTTGTCTCAAAGAAAGTCTTTCTAAAGCTTCTGTGAGCTAATTGTAACTGAAGAAAGCTGCATTGAATATCTCAGAAATATATCTGAAAATTTGGATTGCAAAGGGTTTTTTTTGCCAGTGGCTTGTCTAATGCAAAATATTCCCTGTGAGGAAACTGGAGGTGTAAGCTGCTAAAGTTGCCCTCTAAAAAAGCCCATGCTTTTTGCAAGAGTGAAGCAGGCAGAGAACCTGATTCTGAAATGTATTGTATATATTGATTGCCTTCCAAGCTTTTGGTGTTAGCTTGCAGAGCTGTTTGCCTAGGAGGTTTGCCAGGCTTGGGTCAGAAGGGTCAAAATGAAGCTCAAGATAAGGAGGCACAACTATAAACAGAAAGGAGCAGTCCGTGACTGCACTTGCTTCAGAAGCACGTAAAACAGAATTTATGCCTTTGAAGCTGCTTAACCCCTCTGTCCCAGCTTTTACTCTAACCCGTGTGGAAGAGGTATAACTTAAAGCGGCTCATACCCTGCCAGTATTATATCAGCTGTGCATATTTCTTCTCTGGGGCTGTGGGTCAAAGCAAAGGCTCTAGGTGTTTTTTGGCTGACCTTCACTGTACCTTTTCATTATGAAATGTAATCCTTTCTTCATGTTCTATTATATGTTAAGAAGATATGTGGATTTTTTTTTTTTTTACTTACTAATTCCCTCCCTGTGATGGTGTTAGGGCCCAAAGAATGTGCTCTGGTCCAAACAGACACGCATTGCCCTGGAGTGGTGTGAAAAAATCAATTAGGGTGTCAGAATGTCGGTCATGAGAAATGTGTTCTTATCCATAGAGACAGTATTTCTAACAGGGAGTGTCCATTCAAGGTCAAGAAGGGAAGATGCCAGTTGTTGAAACAATCGTTGAGGGCAATTGAACCAGGGTAGAGAACACTTTTAAGCCTTGGAACTTCTCTTAATTTTGTGTGAGCTTTTAGGAAGGAAGCTGGAAGCTGTAAAACCTGTTAGCAGTTCTAGTATTGAGAACTGACTATGAACTTCTGATTGCTTCTAATGTAAAGTAGGTATCATTAATTAAGCTAATAATTTATAATCAGTTAAGACTTTAAAGGTGTTGAAATTGTGGTTTAATTTTAAGCATGTATGCAGTCACTGGCTAGTTTGGTAGAATTTATATCCCTAATGCAATTTTTAGATGATAATGTGTGCATGAAAAACTTATGCTTTGCCTAATGAATGTACTTAAAGCAATTAAAATAATAACACTACACTGTGGCATCAAACACTTCAGTTCATTACTTAACTTCCAGCATATCTTAGCAATGTAAGAATTGCACACTAAAATGCTTGTTTAACCCCTGTCTGACTTAGCCAGTGCTTTGCCATAGTTGATCTGAACAAATGCTTCTTTGCACATTCCTAGTACCATCATTTTTAATGGTTGGGTCGCTTTTAATTTTCTGCATGCTATATTTCATCTTACAGATCCCTCAAGATATAACAAACAGAGTTCAGATAGACATACTATATGTAAATTAATTTGTAGAGAAAGATCAGAGATCAAACAGAGCTGGAGGCTGAATTAATTTTCCTCTCTGGAGAAAATTATTCTACTAGGTCAAGAGAAAAGTCACTGGAAAGGTGATATAAATGTGAATGTGTTAGAAATTTGTCTGAAGTGCATTTGCTATTTTGATGGTGCTGGACCAATGCATTTAGCCACTAAACAGTTTTTCCACGGTGTGGAGAGAGGCTCTGTACTGCCCTGTTAAAAGCATATATTTGCATTGCAGTAAAAAAAACAATGGCAATTTAAAGGGTGAAGGCAGGATACATTAGTGATGACTGTTGTGACGGAGTGCAGCGCAGGGTTGTCAGACCAACAGGTGGAAGATGGAAACTTCTGCTTAAGAGCTTTGTTTATGTCAGTTGTTTCCTTTTGTTAGCTTGGAATTCATAAAACTGCTTCTTGAAATGAGGATGAATTTTTTCAAACATCATTATTTCCAATAAATTTGATGTGTTTAAAAAAAATAAGTAATAGCTGTTCCAGTAGCTTCGAAGGATTTCACGTGTTCACATACAGCTGACCTGCTGTTTAAACCGGAGTGGTGAACTTGCTTTTCGCAGTCATCAGCATAATGTTTCCTTCATAATCTATTTTTGGAAAGGGTGGTGTGCTCATCATTCACAGGAAAGGTAACAGATTTAGCAGTGCTTCTTTCCACCTCCTACACACCATCTATGCATCTATGAGATGGAGTTTTTAAGTCTTGGTTCTCTCTGCAGATTTTATCCTGAGCTTCATTTCAGATCTGTGCTTTGTAATGCAGCTGGTTGGACTGGTGTAAATGTCTGCTATTGTCCAGATTGAGAAATAGGGGAGGCTGGGAGAGGTAATGAGAACACTTCAAAAAGCAAAGCTTAGGCTTTGCTTTGGAATCTTATTTGAAGTGATATAAATGCCTTGATGACAGTTGAGGTTAGTGTATTTGTTCGTTCATCTTTCCCTGACTTCTTTGTTCCTTAGCTCAGTTTTATGCCTCTAGATTTTGTGTGGTACGTGATGGGAAGGGAAGCAACTAAACAGAAGCCTTTGCTGGCCTCCTGAACGAGAATCGTGCTTGGCAATTCATCTTGTTATGCAGGCTACAAGGAGAGAACATGGAGAACTATCAGTCATACTTGAAATAAAATGGATAAGCATAGCCAGTCAAGGTGTTATCTCCCAGTTAGCATGTTCTACAGACTGTTAAGAACATTCAGTTACTTCAAATTTTCTCTGTGCATCATGGGTTTAAAGTTGGCCTGACAAAAATGTAACTGTTTTGACCTGGACAGATGGTGCTAAACCCAGCCTGACAGTGTTCGTTGACAAAACGCTTTTGAAGCTGACACACCTGGCTTCTGCTGGTAAATCTTGTTAGCCCTGTAGTGTATTCTTTGTGCTAATTTTTACAAAGCCATGTTATTTCAGATGGATTTCAAGTTTAGTCGGCAGGTAAAGTTTTCTCTAACTCTGTCATTGCTTCTCTCTGCATCTCTGAAATTTGTGCTACCACTATATTAATATGTTTATACACCTTGATCAGTTCCACTATGTTCTTTATCCTTTACAGGGATAAATCAGAAAAAAAAAAATACCCTTATGTCAGGTGTTGTGTGTAAAGTTTATAGGCTGTAATATTCATTCCAGGTCAGGATCTGTTCCTGGTTTAGCAATCTTTTGCAAAGTTAGCTGTGGGTGCTCTGTCAAAGGCTCTCTTGATTTTAAAAGAATGATGATTAGAGGATTGGAGCCGGGTCAGAGTTGTCTGTTCAATGATAATGTTTCAATCTTTAGTTTTTTTAACACTAATTTTTTTTTTTTTTTGAGAAAGAGAGAGAGACGGAAAGCAAGCTCTTCTTTTGTTATGAACATAACTGAATTATTTAGGTGAATGTAAGTCTCCTCAATAGTGTTTCAAGTGATTCTTGGCATTCATGATCATATGCTTCTTAGTACCTTTGCCACTCCTTATTCATTTTAGCCTATGGTAAGAGAACAGGGAAGAAAAAGGGCTTAGCCAATGATACAGGATGTGCAACGGATTCTACCTTTCCCTTACACCCAGCTGCTCTCTTGTTTTTTGCCAGCAAAATAGTGACTCTGAAGTCTAGCTTCCTTGGAATTTGAATGTTTTGGCCTGATGGTTTTTTTTGGTGAACATTGGTCGTGGACATTAAAGCTATGGGAGGAAGAGATTATATTTCAGGTTCTTTTTGGTAAAAACTCTGCTTCAGTTCTAATGCTGATCACATTGATAATTGAGACTTACTTGAAGCAGAACTTGATCAGTGCTGACATCCTAGCACTTAAAACTGGAATTTTTGCATGTTCTGGCTTCATTTAGAAAAGCAGGGCCTTTGAGTGATTTTTTTTCAGAGACACAGATTCACCTAAGAGTTCATTTTATCTGAGAGGACTTGTACAATGTCCATCACGTCATATCCTCTTCTGCTCCTTTCCTGTCCCACTCTTCAATGCCTAAAGTATATTTTGAGTTGTGTGCAAACTATCACATCAGCCCAAGTGTTGCTAAATTCTGTGTTGCTGACATGTCACTAGCTCACCTGATTAATAGCCCTTGCCCCAAGGAGAAAGGAGGTGTTATCTTGGATTCAATTGAGTCACATTCGGAGGATCTGGTATTTGAATGAGTTTACATGCATGAAAGAAAGAAGAGTAATTTTCAAAGATTAAAGAGCTTAAGAAAAAACAACAACTTTGTGCCTTGTAAGTGTTAATTATCCCAGTTAAGAAAAAAGACTGAATACCTTCTAAAATTTCCAGTGAGTTAAAATCTGTTCATACTATGTCTTAGGTCTGTCTGTCTTGCAAACACCCTTGTGTCCGGTGGACTGCTATCCTTCTGGTCTGCATGGGATGCATAGTCTTTGATGATCTATTTCATCAGTCTATTGCAATGTCATATTGTGCCATTTTCTTCTCTGCTCTATTGTCATGATCTCTGTAGCCATCCTGAGGAAGTAAAGGTGACCATCTTGTATTGGTAGACACTAATCTGCCCTTCACCAGAATGACAAGGGAAGAGACTGTCCATCATTGGGCACAATGCTGACACTCAAAGGAAGTGCCAGCAATTTCAACAAAGTACAAAGAATTTACTCCTAAATGTTCTGTCTCCTCTTCTCCAGTTTTACTGTTTGAGGAGTGTTTGTTGCATGTATACCACAGTTGTAACTACTTCCTGCCTCTGACCTCTTAGGTAGACAGATAGGAGATCAGAACTGGATTGCTGCTTTTCTGCTTTTCTTACAAATGATCAATTTACAGGTCAAACTAGGCTTTTTATTACCCTGATGCTCAGGTTCTGTTACTTAAATATATTGGACGCTACCTTGCTTGCTCAGGTGTAAACAGGTACATTATTTTTACCCAGAGGGCTGTGCAGGAGAAACTGAAGATGTAGTTTGGCTAGGAACATCTTTATTAAAATATAGTGATAGTCTAAGAGAAGTAAAATCTCAGGTTGACTTTTAGACTTTTCTCTTTACATTTAGCCAAACATATCTGGCATTCAGGGAGAAAGACACACCTGTCATAGCATTTATTAAAGATTCTTTAGAAGGAATAAAACTTGAAAAAAAAAATTTTTGTTTTGACATGAACTGTCCACTGCTTTCAAAAATCACTTCAATTTAGCTGTTAAAATCAAGACGGTATTTCAAGCTACTGTATGTAGTATATTATTGAAGAGCTTATGTTACAGTATCTCATCTGTTGTGTCCCTTATTGTAAGGTTGTCATGTAATTTCATATTGTGATATTTGAAATCCATTGGATTTGGGATTTTTTTTTTTTAAAATCTCTTCTGGAGTGGATGAAGGAATTTGGCTGGCTTGTTGTCAAACTTTGTGGCCTGTCTTTCAAAATACACAACTATCTGTTGATCACTGATTTGCTTTGTTACAAGAATACACTGCGCTTTGACAAAATGTCATTCTGCATGTGCAACCATTTGAGATTGATTTGAGAGGTGTGGGAAAAGAAGAACCACAGAAATCCCATTTATCTCTGCATTAGAGCAGTTGTCTTCCTTGCAATGAGGCGCTGCATGGAATTTCTTTACTTGGCTCATACCTTCAAAAGAAGTATGGAAGGTATACGAGTAGGATCCCAGCTGCACAAGCTTAGGAGTGAGGGAGCCTGACCAAGAAGCTCGTCTTTTGGCTGATGAATTGAACTGTGGCTCTCAAGAAGAACAGCCTGTTTCAATCCCAAAATCAAGACAGGAGACCACCATCTAACACTTGCATGCTCTGTGGACTAGCACTAGGAAGACCTGGGGGACACATTTGCCAGTGGAGTATGCAAGAGAAAGGGTCGTTCACTCAAAAAACATGATCATCTTTGTCCAGGAGTACTAGATAGGCTTAATTGTTTTAATATATCAATGTTAAGACAACAAGCGCATCAAGGTAGGAGTCTTCTGTTCTTCAGCCACTCTACAGTGCTTTAGTGAGAGGTAAACTGAACTGTGGTCGCTGGAGCTGCTCAAGAAGTAAGGGAGAGTTTCAGCATTCAGCAGGTGATTGCAGGAAAAACAAGCAGAAGTGAATGGGCATATTGATAATATAAATTACACAGGTATGTATGTAAACTGGTGAAGTGGAACTAGAGTGTTTAGCAATGATAACACATTGTTCGGTAGTTGTTCTGATTAATAGTATGGTTTCTCAGTCATGTCTCTACATAGACTGGCTACAAGGAGTGCATAGTTTAGTTACAAAAAAATCAATCTTTGGGATATTTCCATAGAGAGTTTTTACTGTTTGGGGTTTTTTTTGTGGTACTCCATGTTCAGAATTCAGAACAGTTGTGACTAATTTCTGCTTTGCTTTTACTGCTGGAGCAATACATGCTGCAGTGTTCAAATTTTTATTAATAATCTCAACCATCATCTTGTAAAGTTGTATACGAGAAAGAAATTACAGTAATTGTCCTTGACAAACAAAAATATGAGAGTTTTGCCACCAGGCATTACTGAACAACAATTTCAGAGAAGTCTCTAGAGGGCGGAAAGAAATGGGATGTGTAATTTTTCTAGCGTTAAAGGGAGGCATGAAAATGTTTCCTTCTTTGTTCTTCATATTGTTCTTGCGTACCATCTTGAGTGTTGTCTTCTCTACTTTACTGTGGGAGTCAGCATTAGTCATCCGGGCAGATGCTCCATTCCAGAGACATCAAGCAATACGTGCACAACATCCAAAAAGAACAGAGCAGCAAATAATATTGTATTCTTACCAGGAAAGAACAGTGCTGGAGTCTGTTAAATTCGTCCCTTAATTCCATGTCTTTAGTTGCATGAAGATGGCCTGTTATGAGCCTGTCAGCAGTCAATTCTGTTCTGTGCGATTGTTCGTTTCAACTTGGTATGTCTCATAGATTGGCAAGATCTTAAAGAAACTAGAATTTATTAGGGACAAGAGGGTAAGATTGGTACAGTGACAGCTGGGCAAAGGTGGCAATTGAGTTTTCTTACTTCCTTTGACAGTAAATTTTTATTTCACTGTTTTCTCAGCCACCTCAGCATGGACTGACACTCTTTGAGAGTGCGTGCAGCAAGGAAGGATGATGCTGTCAGTCAAACCTACTCAACTGAAAAACTTGTGTTCCATTTACTTAGTGTTTGCTTTCTGTTCTGCTTTCTATTCTAGCCAATTCTGGTCTTTGAGTATTTAATTATACCGTATAAACAGTTTCGGTTTTCGAGACTGTGTGGAGAGTGAACATCTGAGAATCTGAAATTATTTCATGCATAGCCAGATTTCTTACTGAGTACTTTATTCCTCTTCTTGATTATCAGTGCTAATATAATTGTGATATTAATAAAAAGATTAAGAAGTGCAAAAGCCAGAGAGCGGGATGTTCTTCTCAGAGAAAAACTGTTTGGTTCTTCAGTTGTGAATATCCAAAATAATGTACAGTTAAGCATTTCATGGAAGTGCTTCACAGTAAAAAATTAGCACAGATGTGAGTTGTGTTTTTGGACAGATCATCTAGACTGTCATGTGGTTGCTCTCCTAAAGTTCTATTGCATCAATATGCATTTAGCCTATTGTATGTGCCGTGGTCATTGATGGCATGTACTGCCTTTTCATTTATTTTCCCTTATGAAAGATCAGCATATTTTCTACTCTCTATGCAGACTTTTTAAATCTGTAGCAAGTAATAATAATTCAGAAGCATCTTGACTTTTTGTCTTGCTTTTGCCTCCTGCTTCCTCCTTCCCCAACTCAAGCAGCTTGGGTCTTCACTGCCATATTGTCTGGAATACAACAGCCTATTAGCGTGTCCTTCAAACTGCCAGAGAGGCAGACAATTATTGTAAGGTGATGAGAGCTTTTGCCCTCTTACCAGATAGAGCAATCACAAGACTGGTGAGTTTGGGTTCTCAGGCAGTTATTTTATGAGGACAGAATGGTAGAACACCTTATTTTCCAGTCTTTGGTCTTCACGTCCATCATCACATGTCCATCACTGGAAGGAAAGGGGTTTGGGGCAGAAAAGGAGCAGACAGAAGTTTTTGGCTCCTGTGGAGTTTGGATTCTTTGAAAACCCTTCAGTCTTATTACTGGTAGTTATCAAGGATGAAGACGCATTTACAACAGGGATATCTTTCAGAAGAATAGACATGCAGCTATTAAAATATCAGTGAGGGGTGTATGAAATTTTGTACCAAAGTAATTACACTTTTAACTTCAGAGGAAGAATTTTGCCTTGCTAATTTTTGGCATACCCTCTAGTGCATACTAACTCTTTCATCCTTTTATTTAAGTGTTATCTTAGTACTTGGGCTCTATTTGGAGTGTTTCCTACTAGAACAGCTATGCAGTAGCATGAAATATGTTACATGTACCATTCTATGCAAGTTTTTCTTGGCAATGTCTTTCTTCTGTGTGACATTATTTAGACAGGGTTGGCTCAAGTGTCTACTTCTGGTGGAGAAAAGAGATGGGAAACTGAACTAAGTGTTCAGTGCCAGTTAGTATTTAAAGATACAGTTTAAAAGTACATATCCAGACAGCCTGGCAGCACTGAGCATATATGTGACTTCAGTCCAGACACAGCGGATACAGCTGCTGCAGAAACAACTGGTTTTGTGTGGTCCTACTTCAGTTTAGAAGAGTGAGCAATATGGCTCCTTTGCAGTCTCTCAGCACTGATTGCATTAGCTTTGAGACCAATCCTTATGGAAATTGAATTACTTTACCTCTTTCCTGGCTGGGGAGGAGAATGTTTTGTGCCTTAATGGGTCACACTGGGAGGCTGGAGGGTTGCAGACAGGCCAGTGCTGGCCTGAAGCTGATCAGTGTTGATACTTCACTTTCTGTACCTCTAATCCTGGAGCAAACACATCAAAACTACATTTTCCAGTCTTGAGGGACTGTCTTCTAAGAACCCACAGTGCTTCCCTCAAACCCAGCATGAACTGAAGTAAAAGCTTGTAAGTAGAACACAACATGTTTTTTAGTAATCCTTGGGTGAGGAATCCTGTGCTGTTATCTGAAGTTGCCCTATATCTTGAAGAGTGTAGTTTGGGAAAAAAATGCAACAGAAATGTAGCTCACTAGAATGAGATCCTCAAACCATTAAACTGAGAAGAATCATTAGTCCTTACGCTCTGAAGAGCCTGCAGATTATTTCAAACAACTTAAAAGCCAAATGTCACTTTTCATCTTCAGAACAGACGCTTCTAGTCTGTCGGAAATGCAAGGCAGGAAGCTTGGATTTCTCTTGCTATTTGGGAGGGAGAAGAATATAAACTACATTAATTAGTCCAATTAATAGCATTGATGTCAAGGTGGGAACCTGATCTGGCCAGGTGTCTGCCAAACGTAGACATGTATGTAAGCATTACTATCAATTCAGGCACCTACAGGTAGGGTTTAGATGCCTTATTGGAACATCCTCTGGGGCTTTACAAGCAGCTGTTTACACTGGTTAAAATTTGCCAGCACTCCTAAAGCATTTTAGAAACGGTGCTGTCAACAGTTTCTGAACACTGAAAGAAATCTTGGCACCATCTGTCTAGTCAGGTACAGCTTAACCCTGATGAATTGCTTGTCCTCTTAAATTTAAACCAATTAATTTTTTATTTGCTTGATGACTTTTTCTTCAACTTTTTAAATATTGTTTCTTACAGTAACAGGAAAGCAAAGCTTGGTAGCTATGTCTTTGAATGTTTCTGTTTAAAATCTTCTAATACAAAGGCAAGGAGGAGTGTTATGGACCACCACGAAATTTTAAAGTGATATTGAGTTTAGTTATTCCAACTCAGTATCTTTTGGTATTGCTGCTTCAGGATGTAGGGACAGATTTCCAATGTAGATTTTAAATTGCTCTTTGTGCTTCTTGATATTATAACCATCACAGAATGTTTAAGGTTTCTTATGCTGTTAATATTTTTGTGGATTTTGGAAGGGAGAAAAAAGGGGGTTTGGCCTTTACACTGTGTTCTGAATTAAAAGGAAATATTTATTATTTTTTGTTTGAGTCAAACCAATTTCAAATGGCTGGGACTTCAGTTAACATGTGTTGGCATGGCCTTATTTGTTTGTCTGGTCCAAAATGTCTAAAAATGTCTATCAGCTGTAGTTTGTCTGTCTCAAGACTATTCTGTACAGCTGCTGCTGCTGCAGGTTGATTGGTTGGTTTGTTTTCTGGGATGAACCAGGTCATAGTGAAGATATATTCAGTTTGGGGTGTGGTAGCAGAAGGAGAAATCCCTCTGTCTAGAATAATGTCTTGTGATGCAAGACGTGCTTCATACTGAGCAGGCAACACAGACCTGTTGCTAATGATTTAACTCCTGATTATAAACACCCAGTTAATTCCTGGGAACGACAACAGTGAGCATTCAGTATTGAGGGCAGAAATAATTTCCCTTCTCAGAAGGAAAATGGGAGAACATTGAAACAAAAACAAGAAAAAAAGAGGGATGGGTGTCCTGTAACCCTGCCCCTAGCAAGGGTATTTTTCATAATTGATGATGGTGCTATTTGTGATTTCAGTGGCCATTAGCTTGAGTAGACATTGATCTAACAGTAAAAAAAATAGAAAAGTGCTTAAGGACATTTATCTACCGGATTATTCTCTCTCAAGTGAATGAATAACATGAGCCTTTACAGGGATACTCACCCTCAAGGGGATATAGTAAGTATGAGGAAAAATAATAGCCAAAGCAGTCTCTACCTTCTTGCGAACTTCCCTCCAGCGTACTGGAAGTAATCATATGGTGGAGATAATTGTAAGAGCCATGAGGCCATTAATCATCATATGTCTCTTCATATCCACAGAGAGGAGAAATGGCCTTTGGCACATTCTCAATTCTTGTACTCTCCCTTGCACATGCGTGAGCTATTTTGAAAACATTGCTTTGTATAACAGAGCCATCACTGCCTCTTTCTTTTTTCCTTCATGGTGCCTACTGACTGAGAGAAAACTTTTCCATCTTTAAGGAGTCACATTGATTTCCTAGGGGCAAGAGTAGTTGCTACAGCTATCCATCCTCCTCCATCTTGGAAATTAGAATTAAGTGGTTTAGTCCCTTTGCTTATAAATGCATCAGATATAAGAACCCAAGAAGAGCTTTAAACATTGGTGTGGCATGGGAATCTCATCTTGAAGACGCAGGACATGCATTGCATGATCTCACTCCACAGTATTCTCCCCTTGCAAGCAGGTGTTTGCTGTTGAGGGACTTCCTAACTCAGAGGTGTCAGTAGGCTCTATGAAAGGTGCTGTGTTGCTCTGTGATACCCCTTGACTCATTCAGCAGTTACTTGAATGTACGTAACCCTCTGCAGCCAGTGTCCTACGCTAGGGTTTTGATTGCAGCACTGGTAATTTTATTTGATGTCCTTTGGTTTTCATCTGTGAAGACAGCTAATCTATCATTCCTTATCAATTCTGTGCTGTTTAGCAACTAAAGGTCAAGTTGTTGATCAAAAAAATATCAAATCTGAGCTCTTCCAGTTGCTCTTCATCCTGATATTTTTTGATGTTAACTGGGTTTCTGGTTTTATTTGCACTTCCTGAAAAATATTTACATTGTAATAAAAGGAGAGAGAAGGGGAAATCCAACATTATTTTGCGACTTATTCAGTAGAGCTGTGTTTTTGTTGTCATAGAATGAATGCTTATAAGAAACTGGAAAAAAAGAAGAAAAGGATAATCTATACACCGTGGTCCTAGTTGCCATTCTTCTCTGTAGTATATTTTCTCTTGCTTATTTCAAAACTTTGTTATGCAGAAATTTCACCTGTTGTGTCCACAAATGATGTGTGAAAGGATTTCAGTTTCCATGAATTTGCCCCTTATTCAAAATTATTTGGCTGTTCCAGCCTATTGTTTGCTCTGCCTCTTACTTGAAGTTTATTTGTACACTACAGTGTCACTGATTGTGCATAATGTTCCTGCTCTTGCACAGAAAGTTTTCAAAGCCTTTCTGAAGGTACTGTACAAGTACGTTGGCAAATACATTACCGAATGCATATTTGCAGTCTTTTCATATGTATGATAATAGAATGTAAATAAAAGGAATGGCGAATGCAATAGAAATGGTTATAAAAATTGTGTTTGTACAAGTGTTCTGGAATATTTTGTAATGGATTAAAGTTACTGCAGCTTTTCCTGGATACTTTTTAGAGTAGATGCTGTAAAGACACTGCCTTCAAATTTCTCTTTCCTATGCACCATTGAGACAGAAATTTGTATTGGCTATTTCTGCATGATAAGCCTTAAGTTATTTTATATTTTATTTAAAAAAAAAAATCCACGAGTGAAAGTTGCAGTTAGTCCAGGACAAATTTCATGCAACTACCACTCTGGTGCAATAATTTGGATATCTGCTTATTTAAAAAACAAATTTAAGATTAAGCAGTATCTCTCAATGGAGTGCATCATCACAACTGATGTTGGAAGTTTTGATGGAAAAGGGAATCTGCCGTTGTGAGTATGTATGGACATAAACTGGATGCTTCTTTTGTAGTGAGATTTACTGAGATAGTTAATTGTGTTGACCTTTAACACTATTGTCACAAGGTTTCAGACTTAAGAGCTGAAAGTTAGGTGGCAAAGTATTATCTCTGAGCTGTCGATTGGTTCTTTCTGCAGTTTAGAGCATGCACATATGCAACAATTACTCTTGGCTTGTGTTTTCAAGATTTCCTGCTAGTAGTATTTTATTGAAGGGAAACTTCAGGCTTATGGACAAATACAGATATGGCTTTTGGGATACATTCTGGACGTTTTATACTTGAGATGGTTTTTAGATATGTTCCTGTTCTACTGCCAGTATTCAGAATTCCTTCCACTTCATTACCGCTTCTGAATTTCTGACTAGTACTCTGTCTTCTGTGTCACAGATCTTTAAGGAAGATGTTTAAAAAAAATCCCATTAGTAACTGATGAAACATTTTCCTTCAAACTGGAGCACTGTCATATATCAGTATTATGGGGTTTCACTCTTTCAGTTTAATTCACAAGGCCTTGTTTTTATTCAAATCAATTTGAATTAATTTTTTAATTAAGATTATGAGGTGCAACACCAGCTCCTTCATTAAAATCTAACTTTTTTATTCCACTGTGCCCCTTTAATCCACTAATTTTTGCAATTCTCTGCAAAAGAAGCAGTCTTGTCAGGCAAGATTTGTTCTGTTTATTGCTTGTTTCCACCAGGCCCAGAATTTTCAGCTGTGCATAATGTTGGACTACATCTCTTACCAGTATAGTCAATGGGAGACTTAATGATCCTTTCTGTGAGAGCAGCTTTATGGTCTATGTAGTGTAATTCTCAAATCCTCACTCTAGATGTCTAGTTTCTTGTTCATGAAGTGCCATGACCTTGAGACTGTGGTTATTTCAGACTACCTGAAGATCTGGTCAAGTATTCAATAAAACATTTGGTAGGAGGGTAACTGGACTTTCAGATAAATGTGGTATTTCGCTTCTACGTGATTTTTAATTTTTATTTTCTTTTTTTTTTTAGTTTGGCACATGCATATAGGATTGTCCTGGTTATTTTACTCCCTGTTTGGAAGCAACTGGAGGGAAGATTGCCTTCAAATGTGAAGTTCTTACTCTGTCTCTTAGGGTATGAAAGAGGAGAAGCAGTGTTTCCTTGAGAAAGTGCAATAACATACCTATTTTGGCTTTTTAATGATGCAGTTCTCTCCCATCAAGCTCTACTCTCTGTGCAACGGGTGCCTGTCCTTGGCAGTGGAGAATGCAATTCAGAGAAGTTTTATTTGCAGATAAGCAGATAACGCCACAATTTTGACTATTTCCTGGTAAAGGAAACTTATATTACTGGTTATCCTGTCGTGTTTTAAAAAAGCACCAATTAATTACTTTGTTTCCTTCTCATAATCAATAAAATAAATGATACCATTTTAGCATTAAAAATTAGGATACTGCCCAAGACAATTGTTGTGTGACCCATAATTAGGACTCTAATTTCAGGGTGTCTAGTTTGAGATTGATTAGAGGTGTCCTAAAATAGGTATTTCTAAAATGCCTCCAATTATGCTCCTCTGTGTTACTAATTCTGATCCACTCTTAAATGAACACAGAGTTGGCCAAAAAGTCCAACAACAAAAATTCCTCAAGCTGGTGATTAAAACCCCACACTCCACCCAAATGCGTGCCATAAATAAGTGACATACGCCTACCATGACAAATTTAGTTGAAGAGAAAAAAGGCTCCTGGTAAAATTCAGAAATGTCATCTTTGTTAGCATGGTGCATGTAGGAGCCTTTTCTAAAAAGGAGGATTCAATACTGTATGAATAGATGAGTACAGTATGTTAAGACTCATGAATAGCATAGTAAATCTCAGTCTCGCATTACATAGTGTGTTGTTGGGAATGCTATTCCTCACTGTTTAATTTGTAAGACGTACTGTTCCACCAGCTACAATACAGCACTGAAATTATTACTTGTTTTGGAAAAAAGGAAGTGAATTAAGGTCACTGGTTTCACTTTTTTGAGCCTCTTAGAAAGATACAACTCTGTTGCATTCTAAACAAATGTGGTACGGAGTTGTCAGAGAGTCTGGGGACTCCAAGTGCATAAGCACATAAGTAAAATTCAGGACAGGTCACACAAGAGCTTTATTAACTATAGTCATGGTGAGAGAACATTGGGATGGCCTCTTGTCCTCTGCGCCCCTGTCCTCTGCCATGTAGTTGCAGAGACCTGACCTATAGACTCTTCCAGAATAAAAGGAAGAGCTCAGGGAAACCAATCACTTCAGCGTCAATAAAGCCAAGTGAGGGGGGATGGACTTCTCAAGAAGCTTGCTAATCACCAAAGTTCTCAGAAAGCAACAGTAAATAGTGTGACAATGTGGGATAGATGGCTCTTGGTGGGTGGAGCACCTAGGAGTGGTGCACCCAGTATTACCTGAGCTCAGAAGTGAGGAGTTGGAAACCATCACAGACTGTTAGTTTTGAGTCAAAAAGAATGTTCTTTTAGATAGGGTATACTTAGCCAGATCCCTCAGATCTTAAATACTAATAATTTTACTTCCATAGAGTGACTGATAGAAAACAGGCAATTTTAAAAATGAGATTTTCCTAAAGGCTGTAACTGTAGTCACAAATGCAAAGAGAATGATCTCTCTGTTTGGGAAGTTCAGGAGACGAGTCATTCACTATGTTGGCTTAATAATTTCTCCGTATTTTGCTGAGAGATAGCACCTTTTATGTTTCAATTAAGTTGTTCCCCATTAAAATTCATTTTGATACATAATTGTGCGAGGAAGTGGTTTTACTATGGTTCTCGGTCATTTCTTTGAACAGCATAAGAAACACTAAGGATTCTGACTAAAAAAAGAATCAAAAGACAAACTGAGAGTTAGAATGGGGATAGCAGGGAAATGAACATTGACTAAAGCATGTAGTTTCTGTGAACATTCTCGTGAGTTATGACTCCTATTGGAAACTGATGGAGAAATCAGTGTACAACTAAAATCTGGCACGTTCTGCCAGCATAACCCTGCTGTGAATAACCTGGCTTTGGCACTGGCTGCCTGGTGAAGCCTTGCCCTAGAGCTTTGCTTTGGTGGCATGCCTACCAAATCTGCTGAGGAGGAGCTCAAAAATGACAGGTGATATGCTTAGCTACATTTTAAGGACTCAACTTTAGCTTTTCCTGCAGGAAAAGAAAATAAAACCTCTTAGTCATTTGAGCGGAAGAGAAGCCAGTATTGTTGTACGCCCTCCACTTGAATTTTTTTTAAGGCAATGAACAAAGGTGCCATGGGCTACAGAAAGAATGACAGCTGGCATACTTCCTGCAATGGGAGAATGGGTATAAGTAATTGGTGGGCTATATTTCTCTGTTTTCAAGATCAGCATGGGTGCTGAATGAGTATCAGAGTTTGTAACCTCTACTAAATAATGAGGGGATGCAGCCAAAGCATCTGTACCCAATATTTGGCTGAGATAATGATGGGAGCAGCATACACTAGCGAAGCAGTCTGTGTTATTCCAAAATATATTAGTTCAACAGGCAGAAAGATAAAATCAGTGGCAGCTTATAAGGTGATCAGCAAAAACCCTGCAAGTTATCCAATGCGGAGAATGTGGCTGAAAAACAGTTTAAGGCTTCCTTTTTCCCCTGCAACTGTTGATGTTTTGGCAAAAATGAAAGGAAGAGTGGAATATTCATCCTGAACACCATTATTTGGGAGATACAAAAACTGTCATATGGCTCCCACTGAAAACCTGTTTAAATGAGGAAAACTTTTTTCTCTATGCAACATTCATTTTCCTTTTCCCTGCTGAGGACTCGGAGGATACTGTGTGGGTGAAGAACAAGCAGGTAGATTTTCTTCATAGAAGACAAAGTAGTTCAAAGGACGGTTGTTCGTATGATGAAAATGGTGAAAATGGAGCATGTGAAGGCTTTGTCGAGGCATTTAGTTGGATTGAACTGTAGTTATGGAGCTGGTGAATTTGGGGCTTGTAGTCATTAACAATTAGATATTTTGCCCTTGGAAACAAGCAGTCAGAGAAACTAACAATAATGCATGATAACCTACCTGATGGCAGAGAAGCAGGTAGTCAAGAGAAGCTCCACAAAAATATCAGAAGTGACGTTTGTGGTTGGTAACACCTCAGTGAAGTCTGTGCATCCTCGGAGGATGTCAAGAGAAAATCAGAACTTAATGTTACATTTTACTGTAAAAAATAAGTAATATCCATGAATTGTTATTCTGATGGAAATGGAGAAAGTGCCAATCAGTTAAGGATTAGTGTAGAAAGTAGGAAAGAAAACTCAAGGTGAGTATTTTTCCTGGTTCTTCCAGTACCAGTTGTAAATTAACTGGCTGTTATTGAACAGAAGCTATTTCTATAATGAAAAGCATCACTGAAACAATCTCCATGAAAGTAACATAACTTAAGGGTATGTTGCTAGGCAAAATTAATTTTTAACTCTTGAGCTTAAAATGCCTGGGATGCATTTTGAGCTGCTTTGAAGTTTGGATCCATGGACAGATGGATCTCCACTGGAGAAGCAGGGGCAATTGTCCTACTCTATCATAAACTTCCTGCGGTTTTGCATTGAATCGCTGAAGATCTTATAAACCTCATTTCCCTGCCTGTAGAGCTTGTAGCATGTTTCTGCCTTGTCTATGAAAAAGGAAAGAGATTGGCATGCTGTTGTTGTAAGGAAGTTGAAGACCTCTGCAGAGGTGCACATCAACACGATAAAACATTCAGAACACTAAAATTCATGGACATGACATAAAATTCATGACAGAGATATATAGACTGTGTTTGATCTCGCTTTAACTCCGTGGCAGACCTTGAGCACCACTCTTCCCAAAAGTCATTCTTGTGCCAGACAGGTTAACACTGGATATTTTCTTCTGGGTGATCTGTTCACCAGAAGGTGATTGAGTGAAGATGGAGTCCCCCAGTAACTGTGGCTCATAGGTAATGTAGTTGTTATCATAATGGTAACACTAGAAGGAAAAAAAAATAAAATTACAGCATTACATGGAAGTGATAGGAGGGGAGCTTGAACATATGAAGGTGTCTAAAGGTATTTTACTAGCTGTGGGGTTTTTTTCTCTATTTCCTTATTGAGTTTAGGTAGTTCAAAGATCTGTTTCCTCACTTGGTTCACATATTTCCCATCAGAAACTCTAGAGGAACAGAGCAAACAACACCAAGGACTTAATAGTTTCTCCAAAACTACCATTTCTTTTCATTACGCCATGGAAGTTGTATTAGTAATGATAGCTTTTGCCAGTTTATTCCTTTTTCATATTGGTTTTACACAGTAGCATCTTAAGAGAACCTTTCCGTTGCTATCTACGCATTTTGTTTACATGTGTTCTGTTCTTTGTTTTTATACCAAATTATTAGATGCCAAGTAATGTGAATAGAATTATTTTCCATATTTAAATCAAAAATTGTTTTGAAGAGGGAAAAGAAAAATAAATCTACACTTCTGATTTGAACAACAAAAATGCTTTTTGGAGGTTGATAAGTTAGGAGAAAAGGATACTCTTTGTACAGGTGTTGCTGGGAAATGGCTGTATAGAATCCCTAATTATTCCTACTTTGCAGGTAAGAACACGACACCTGGCTTTCTTTTGGCCTCAGGAAAAGTTACAATAAAGAGACAGGACCCTAGAAGTTACCTGTGGTAGTGACTAATTTTTTCTTGCAGTTCTTCTGTAGCTATTTGCTAGTGGTTTCTGGACTCTGCTCTGGTTACTCTTAAAACCTACTTGTTCTGCTCATCCTACCGCCTCTTCTCTACCTCCTAGAACCATGGATGAGATTTCCCCATGGTTCACCAGAGGGTAATCGAAGGCTTGAGGACTTGGATAAAGATGCTGCCACTGTTTCTGGCTACATTTGCTTTAGGACTTTTTCCTGAAATGGTGATGATACTTTCCAATAACACTGCTGTTTCCTAAGTACTTTCACCTGCACATTTTTGTGGCCGAGCAAGGTAGGGGTTTTGGTAATGCTAGAGGAATCCATGTGATGCAGATAAGATATGATAAGGCTGACAGCCTCATATTTTGCTTTTTATTATCATTCCTAAGCATCCAAGAGTATAAGCCTAAGAGACAAATGACAGCTCCAGTCCTGAAAAACTTGCAATCACAAAGCTTGATTCAATAATGCAGCTGTCTTTGGATCTGGGACTTTTGCTTGATCAGGTAAAATGTAAACTTGAAAAGTGCCCGAGATGCTTGTTTTCTTCTTGAAAGCTGTTGTGGTGTGGGAACTCATGAATGAGTTCAAAAACACCTTCTGAACATGTGTTGATGACCACATTTAGTAGCAGGTGGTCATTTGATCTGATTTGTAGTAACGTAAAAAAATGGATTCCTGCATGTGTTAGATGTATCTTTGCTTTCTCCTTAGAGGCTGTACTGGCAGTACCAGCTAAAGATCAATTAAAAAGGTCATCTCAGGGTCTCTCCTCTTTTTTCTCTTTGTAGTAATTAATGTTTAAAAAGTAAAAATAATTTAAATATCCATCCACCCTCTGAGAATTCATCCAAAAAGAATTCCTTACAGGGTAGTTACAAATTCTTCTCTTCTCTTGCAGAGTTACTTGTAGTGGATGAACTAAGATATAATTACTGAGGCAATTCTGCTTTGCTGTACACTTAAATTATATTGTGGAGCATAATATACCTGATAACATTTCAGATTTCCCATTTCCAGTATTTTTTTACTTATTTTACCTATTTTCTTCATCTAGCGTAGTATAATTAGGAACTTCTGGGTTTGCTGCTGCAAGTTTTATTTGACATAGCAAGTAAATATTTTAATATTAATTTTAATACTGCTGTTCTATCAATTTCTTCATTTCCTACTGTGAGTATACGTGGATTGGTTCACATGGCACCCAGGAAGCCTCTGTGCCCAAGACTTGATAATAAAAATGACAACAGAAAAAAGAAAGGTGATACTTGGAAAATAGGCTGAGGCTTGCAGCTGTGCAGAAGGAAAGCACAAAATTCATTAAGTAGTTAATGAGCTCAGTGGTTTTAAGTATTGGGGAGGAATAGCTTTGTTTTATTGAACTTAGAGTCTCAGCAGTAAAGGAGAGAGGGAGGTGACTTTACAAGAAACGTTCAAAGGTTCTGACATCCTGGTTTTCACCTGGCTGAGCAGGGGGAAAAAACTGTAACAGTTGTAAGGAAATTACTAACTGCACTATTTCATATTGGAAAATACAGAAAGCAAACTATATGCCACTCTGAAAATTGCCTCCCACAGATCGCACTGCAAGGAACACCAGGATTTGGTTCTTGCATGTGTGCTTGGGTTTGTTCTTCTGTGCGGGTATGTGAACTCAAGTGTGTGTATGCAAAAATCCTGAGTAGAATTAGGACATGGGGTACTGTTGTTAAAATAGGTTGAGCTCATGTGTATTGTTAGTTTGAACTTTCTCATGGATACCTCAGTGCTTGGGGTGAGTAAGGGTCATGGGGATCAGGGTCACATCATGTTCCTTCAAGCCTGCTTGCACCAGCTACCTCAGTTTGTGCACATTTCTACCTTCACACATACAGCATCAAAATAGCTTCTAACCTAAGGGCAATACTCTATTTCCTGGCTATGATAGCTGTTTTAAGTGGTACAGGCCTTACATGAGTCAGATATTAGTCACAGAACGTTCTGCAAAGCTGCAGGCTGTAACCTAGTGAGCAGAGAATGGAGTGGTTTACGCAGCAGAGCCTCTGCTTTCCAGTTCAAACAGATGAGCAGGATGATGGGGTTAAATACTTTGAATATTATTAAAGGCTAAGGCTGGGGCTGAGGTTTTGGTTAGCACCTATGCCAGGTGTGCAGTGAGGGGAGAGCAGGGGTACTGGGTGCATTTCCAGATTGTCAGCTACACCTGGGTGCACCCAGATCACTCAGTGCCCAGCCCAGCTCAGCTGTTGTGAATCTGACGAAAAGCACCTGTAAGCAGTACTACTTGGGCTGCCCTTCTCCAGCTGCCAGCCATGGGTGTGCTGGTACCTCTCCAGTACCTATTGCACCCTGGTATCAGCAGGCAGTAGCCATGACATACTTTCTGTTTAGGAATAGCAAAACCTTTTTCACTTTACATAAAAATAAAAACTGTGTGAAGCGGCTGAGTAGCGTGTAATCCCGGTGGTGTAAAGTTGGCAGGAGAGGCAGAGCTTTATCTCCTTTCCCCTAGACATGAACGTGGGCTTTGCTTGGACAAGGACAGAATGAGATTTGTGATCAATGTGTGGTTCAGTGTTTGAGCATTGCCTCGCTTCCAGAGGCAGAGAGTTCAACTGATTTCTCAGTCAAGAGCTATACCAATTTAAAAATGAGGCTTGGAACACAATTCTTCAAATACTCTATGGTAGCAGTTAAAACTAGATTTTTGAGAGACTGAATATGCTACTCTGGATCTTAAGTCTGGTTATGCATTTGGTACCGCTATGGAAGCTGAGCTACGTTGAAAAATAGTCCCTGGAGAATGCTTAATTTTGTAATAAATTTACCATCCCAAATCTATATAAATGGTTTTAATTCACTTTTCTGAATTTCTGGTTTGTACTTGTGTGATTTTGATTATGAGAGCTGAGAGCATTAGGAAAATACCCAATATGAGGAGGGTGAGTAATGTTGGCAACGCCAGCAATGCTGGTAGTCATTAGAAGATACAGGGGAGCAGATGGTGTTTCATGATTTTTTTTGAGTTCTTTGCTTATCTTGGTATCTCTAATGTAGCCCTTTGAAGAAAATTACCTGAATTTTAATCTTTTCCATCTCTCAGAAGAAAAATTGAGAGTAATCTTTTTTTTTTTTTAAGCAGATAATGTGTTATGGTCACATCTGGTAATGTCACAGTATGGTACCTGAAGTGTCTCTGCATCCTTACAAAGATTTGTTTATGCTTGGAAAGCACTGCTTTGTATCAGCAGCGAGCATTTTATTTTCAACTTTTCTCTCCAAAACTTCCCAAAGAAAACAGAAATTGTAAGTAAACATGTCACGCCCTTGACTTCAAAACCATGGCAAACCTCTGGGACTGTTTGGCTTTCTAGATGTGCAAAGCTCATCATTCCACACTTCTAATGAACCTCAAGAAGCAGTCTGGGAACCAAGTTTACAGGGGAGAGGCTGGGAGCAGGTTCCTGCTGTGCAGTTTATAAAGAGCAAGCATCAAAATACAAAGTTTGCTGGTGAACTTTGCGGACTTAGAAACAGGCTCTCAGCAGTGACGCAGCACTGGGAGAAAACAACTAACTGCACAGTCTAATAATCGACAGGAAAGGAAAGAAATGTTGTCAGATCTATGCTATCTCCAACCTGGCAAACACAGAGTTGAGTCTGTCGCTGGCTTAATGGAGAACTTGAACAGATTCCGTGTACCACGAAAGGTTATGATAGATGTGTGAAGAAAGATTTTATTCAGAAGGCAGAGAGATACTGGTATAGGTCTCTGAGGAACTTCATCCCAAATGTCAGTGCAGCTTTGTAGTAGCTTAAGTTTTAGTTTAAGGAAGTTCTTCAGAGCACACCATACTGGTGAAAGAACTACATTATGAGAGTGGGTGCTGGTATAAGGGTATCAGTAAAGACAGATCAGTTTCATGATGCCAGTGTGTACAACTAATCCAGCAAAACTTTCCAGTGGAAACTCAGTCTGCGATTTCTGCAGGGTGAGTACACTCAGCATTTTGGCAAGCTCAGCAGATAGAGTTAATTACTTTGATAGACTCCCATGCAGAGAGGCAACTTTTAATTTGCAATTGGTTAAATATGGGCTATTGAGCAGCGTCAGATTGCCATGACTAAAGCGAAAAAATGTATTGTGGAAGGTGGTAAAAAGTTGTTTTATCTGAATTGGAAAGCTCCTTTAGTGTTTCAATACTTACTGTGCTGGGATTATTAACATTTACTGGATAGCTTAATGAGATTTCAGATCTCGGGGTCAATTAAAATGTAGAATTGAAGAGGTGGAGTAGTAGCATCGATGCTGCCTAGGCTGGAGTGTTGAGTGATGCTGCGGATCTGGTCAGTACTGCATTTTGGTAATCTTTAACTAGCAGGCCAGCACACTGAAAGAGTTTCACTGACAGCCATTCAGCAGTGACTGTAGGGCTTGGAGCAGGATAGGCCCTCCTCTGGGGACGTGGAGGAGAGAAACATCACTTCCAAAGATCTGGCCCCTCGGCCTGGACATCTTCCCGCGTAATGGCAGGGCATTCGTTGCAGTGGGTCGGTGCTGGCTGGCCTTAGAGGACTGCTGTTACACAAGGTGAAAAGCACAGTGAGATGGGGATGGTGAGATCCTTGATAAAGGTCTGTCTGCCAGAGGAGCTGTGACTTCGAGAGGCAGGCAACACATGGCTGCTGGGTTTGTGATTTGTGATTCTAACTGTAAAAAAAAAAAAAATTGAAAGCAGAAGGGGAAACAAAATGTATTTCAGGCAGAAAAGCAAAGCTGCCTGAGGCATGAGCTCAGCTGCGCTGGGAGTTTGTGGGCTGCCCCTTGCTGCAGTGAGCTCAGGTCTCAGGCTGTTGTCTGATGTGTCCCTTGTATGTAGCATGTACCAAAGCAAGTTGCTTTCTGTTGTCAGCCGCATCTGTGCCAGAAGGGTACTTATTTAGGCAAGCAAGAGGAGGAATGAATGCTTCCTTTAGGCTATACACAGACACTTGTCTTGTGGAAGAAACTTGAGTGGTGTTTCCAGGATGCACGTGCTGGGGAATTAGCAGCTTAGCCTGGTACAGCCAGTCTTAGTGCTGTTGTAGGCTTTTGTGTGTTGCGTCTGGCAGTTGTAACTGGGAAAGAAGCTTTGACCTGCCATCGTGGAGAGATCCATACATGAAGATCTCTGCCTCTGGCTTGGCTGAAGCAGACCACTTGAGCTGTAGTTAATCAGCTCTGGGAATTGGTGCCCCAAAAGATGCAAACAGTTGTTGTCTGGGCTACGTCGTCGATATTTATTTTTTTTTTTACTCAGAAGGTCATTTATTTCCATTTTTCTTCCATTTCGCACCATTTTCATTCAACAGGTTCATCAGCTTTATAATAAGAAGAAAATATTTGCCTTGTTTTTTACAGACCTCTGTGTATTCATTAATGTGCGCTTTGTTTTTTATGTTAATAGTGTTTTTGTGGTTTTATGTCATTTTCCATTGGTATGTTCACTGTATAAGCTAGCTAATAAACTTAATTTTGCTTTGTGTATGACCAAACCTGTATCAGCTGCTGTGGAGCAGCTTCTGTTTTTCAGAAGGACAAGAGAGATCATTTAGAACTAAGTCCCTAGCAAAATTATTTGCCTTCACACAGTTCAGTTGAACAGTCATGCCTAATCAGGACCAGCTCTTTAATGTGTATGTCCTGGAAGGATTCAAATGGTACTATGACTGTATGAATGACTAGTCATCCTCTGAAAGTGTGTGTGTTTTCTATTCCAGTTAATTAAATCTTACATCTGAGTGTTTGCTCAGAACTATATAAAAGCCTCTCCAAGATTTGTAGCGTTAATGATTTTTTTTTTTACAGTTGCATTGATATGGGGTAAATAACAGTCTTTGTAGATAAGCAATCTGTCATGGTGGATAAGTGATCTATCATGGGATCTGAAGTCAGTGCAACTGCTCTGATATACACCTGCCAGATATGTGGTTCTAGGTATCTAGAAAATATGTGTGTTTTAAGTACATGTTAAGTCAAGGAGTGGTACAGCCTTGATGCCTCATTTACTTACCTGTCAAGTTTCTTGTGTTACTGTGTCTGAGCACTGACCTCTGTATTAAATGGTACGCTTACCAGTATAAGAAGTCAGAAGAAGCAGTTATTCTCTTAGTCAGTCTGATAAAGCCTCCTGCGTTGTGTGCCTGATTGATAGCAGTTTTGAAGTTTTATCAGAGAAGAAGTTTAACTGATGGATGGATGTTAATTTACGTCACTGACACATCTTTAGATTTTGCTAACAGTGCACTTTGCCCTAGCATTTATTTGTGCGAAAACTGTTTAGAGTATGAGGCCAAATTACTGTATAGTTAGTGTTAACAAAAGGAGTTCATTTGTCAAATGGAATGAAATTAAGTTGTTACAGAAATAATTAAGAAACAGATAATTGGAATTGAAAAGGGATGTAAAGAAGGAGCTGAAATCCAATCTAGTGGTAGCTGGGATGCAGGAGGAAGTGGCAGTAGTCTGTCAGAAATCAACACTCCTCCCCACAACCTGCAGCTCTTCTCAGTGGCTTTTTCATTCTCATAAAACATACAGTGCCTTTTGCAGTATATTCCAAGGGATATTTTTTCCTTCTCCTGAAGAATAAATCAATTTTTAGTGGAGTGCATTCATTATTTGTATGCATTTCATACTGTTGAACAAGCTATTCAGGAAGGTTGCTACAGGAAATGTGAGCTGGGCTGTGGTACAGAACTAGTTCTCTGTACAAACACATCAGTGGGAATGCACCAGCAGTGACCAGCTGGCTACCCACAGAATTTAATAGTTTTGAAGGCAATATTTTGGCTGGTAACAAGTGTTCAGGAGATATCCAACACGGGGCTGAAGAAAAAAGGATTACGACTGTAATGTATTTTCTGTGAAGTTATGAAGTCATTGCTGAAGTACAAGACCTGACCCACTAACTCCTTCCCTGTGTTTGTAAAGCTAAGGCTTGAATTATTCATAGAGCAGGAACTCTGAGCAAACTGCAGCAGCCAGCATGCTTAAGGTGATTAATGATTAGTCTGAACTGGTGCATATGATGTAGATGAGTCATTAATATAACAGACAGCTAGCAAGCACAGGAGAGGGCTTGTGTGGGAGGGTGGAGGAGCCATCTCTCCTTAGCTTGCTAACAGAGGAGAGGATGACCAACAGGGCTGGTTTAATCTTAGTGCTTTCAAGTGTTTAATTTCACCTCATAGGTTAGAGACACACACCCTAGTAGTGTGTGATTAATATTACAATGAAAAACAATCACATACACTTCAATAGCATTAACACATTCAAGTACTTTAGGGTGTTGGTGCCCACAGGACTGGCATCCTACACCTTTTAAGAGGGTAGTGTTAATTCTGCATTCAGTGAGTTGAGTATGTCTCCAGCCACTGTTCACAAGGCACTTAGCTTTGAAAGGAGACACAGTAATTAAAGTTTATTTTATAGAAGCCCCTAGACTTACGCATGTTCTGTGCATATGGATTGTGTAGCTTGTGGGGTTCAGAACAACATTTTCTGTCTCTTTATCGTAATTCTGTTTTCTTTTTTCATTGAAGTTTGGGAAACAGAAGAATTTTTAATTTGAGGTTTGGTTTTGTTGGGTTTTTTTTTTCTGGAGAAATGGACAAAAGCATCACTGTTTGTATCACATGAAGGAATTAATATTAGTTTTGAAACCAGTTAAACAGTCAAGGAAGGAGAAAAAAAAAATCTTTTTTCCTGACTGCTAAATATTTTACAGGATGCTGAATGATCAAAGGTCCCTTTTAAGTTTTTAAAACAACAAGATAAAATTGAGTCTAAATTCTCTAACATTTGCATTTGTGGTATCAAGAATATGAGAAGCAGTGTCAAACGCTAAAAGTCCTCCCACTTGTGCAGTGATCACTGAGTCACTGTACTCACAGAAGCCCATTTAGAATGCTTCACCCTGATATAAACGCTGGGTCTAACTCAATTGGGAAATGGGACCATTACCCACACAACACAAAGCCCTGGAGCATTTTTCTTTCTCATGGGGTAATCAGCAGCAGTATGAACAAAATAACTTAAGTGCTGAAAGGCTTCTGTTTCTGCAGTGAATAGTCATTTGGGGAATATTTTCACCAAAGTTTGCTTTGACTTACATAAATCTTTGTTTCCATGGGATTATTGGAACATTTATGAGGAACACACTTTGCTTGAATGCTGTCCCTTTATATGTGAATCTTAAAGCTCCTATTGCATTGAAGGTACAGTAGAAGAGCTCTTTTGTCACTGTTTTAATTTGGGAAATTACAGATGGCTAAATGCTGTCTGTCTATCTCACTGGATAAAAATGGTTTGCATCAGATTTCAAAGATGTCAGTAGTTTGTTCTTTGACACTTGAAACACTTTGGATTTCTGAAGTTAGTTCTTTATTCACTACAGTATTATTTTAGTATTAAGTAAATGTAAAAGCTTTGAGTTCAATGGGACTAACTACTTGCTTAAGTGTAGGCTTGAAAATCATTTGCTTAATCAAGACTTGTATGAATGAAAATGTGTAAAAATAATTTAAATTCAATAGATCAGTTTTTAAGCTTTTGTTAGTAATGATATTACAAACTTACCAGATTGCTTACATATGGTATACTTTTCTTGTTGTTGTTTCAAAGAATGTGTTGAATTCCTTTTCTGCCAGAACCCATTGAGAAAAATGCTTCTGAATATTTGTGGTACTATTTATTATTCTTTAAATAGCTTTATGAGAATGCTAGATGGTCCAAGGCACTGCTGGCAGAAGTGTCTCCTGTTTAGGTAAATGTAGCCCATTAAGCATCCACACTTTACACATACACATTTGGAATGTTGCAAATACGGGAAAGAGGTTAATAACATTACAGCAGTCGCTGTTGCAATTTCCAGTGCCGCTGCCTTACTTGGATAATTCTTGGCAAATGGGCAACTAAACCAGAGAATAAGAAGCAGTTGGTTTGTTACCTGCTCTTACAGAAGCGATCTACGTGTAACAGAGATCACTACTATTTTTGGTACTATGGTTTTTCATGGAATCTGCTGTTGAGCAATGCTTATTAAAAATAGTAAACACGTCAGCTACAAAAATTTTCATACCTTAATGATAGCCATTGAAGTACCCCTATGATGGGAATGCATAAATACTTATCATCAGATAACTGAAAAAAGATGATATAGCATGCTACTGAATTTCATTTATTTTGTTTGTTCATGGCAAACTATATTTACTTTTAGCCTTGTATTCCACATAAGTATTTTTTAGTATGGTTCATTTCTAAGTGTCATTTGCACATAAATTCAGCAGCTGAGTGTCTAACTGATAGCACTTGTGCATTTGCAAAAACCTGGGCATCTGGCTGTGGCAGTCATGCAAGTGAGTTGTTTGTGTTCAGATTTGCACAGGCAGTTCTTAAGATCTGGCTCTCTCTCTCTCATCTAAATGTTCACCAAGCAGCACATGTAGACGAACATCTTTATGGGTGGTAGGTAGATAGGTTTTTGTGTTATTTTTAAATTACAGGGAGTCATATCATAAATGCACATTTTCTTCTTTCTTGTCCTGCCAGTTTTTTGGCATCATTCTCAATACTGAAAATATAAAAGAGCTCCATCATAGAGAGAACCTAAGTGCTGAAGATGTGGTATTGCTCTGGACAGCATATCGATGTTCCTTGCAGGACCTGCAAATGTGGCTTATAGTAGAAAGAACTGTAGCAACTGGAACTGATATGTCACATGTGTTCTCTTAATTCCTCCTCGGTTTTAACTGAGCACCCTCATTGCTATAGAATAAGCTTTGGTTAACATTGGCATTGGCATGATATGCATGAAATTACTCTTCCACAATTTCATCTGACCTTCTGTAAGTCATGTGTAGTTGGCTGTTATGAAAAAAAAAAGTGGTTTTGTTTCTTTCTATTGTTCTCCAAAGTAGAGGATGTAATGAGTGCAATTGCTAATTTTTCACTCAAAACTTCCTCACAGAAATGTGTTTTTACATACTGTTCTGGATGTACTGAGCAGAAGGAATGCTTTACCTCCACTGCTTCTTTTTGTGTGCTGCCCCTACGGTGTGTATGCGTTGTATTTTCTTCTTGTATGCTTATATATTAATGAGGCGGTGGCTGGAGTATGATTAGAGGCCCCTGTCTCAAGTCATAAAAGCAGGTGTGGAGGTTATTTCCCTTTCATTGTGCTCCTTGTGCCTGTGGGACTTATGGCTTCTCATGCATTGTAGTAGTTTATGATGATTGCTTTGCTGTGACTCCAGTGCAGTCCCGGCTGCAGAGGGCAGGCCACTACTTAACAGGTGAAGTTTGGGAAGCTACTGTGATTAATAATAAGAAAGGACCAAAGGGAAAGCACCATTCTAAATGGTTTGATGGAATTTATTAATAGACTCTTTCTGGCAAAAGCGGTGCAGTAACAATCTCTGTTTGAAGTTCCATCTACAGCTGAGGAAATCATCAGCCCACATGTGTTCAAGTAGTTTTCTGACATTAGACACTGCTGGGGCTTGCCCTCCTTTTCCTCTATCAGCCTGAAAAGCAGTGTCTCTGCTCTACTTGACTCTGTTCCAAACACCAAGCAGCTGCATCCCAACTTTATAGCATGACTCATCTTCTGTGCACTTATCATAAATGAGCACCAGAGATGCATAGTAGTGAATGCTCAATGGATTTTTCCTAATTGTATTTATTATGTAGACAGAATGAGCTGGGTTAGTCCAAAGAATACTGAAATGAGTCAGGATAAAAGTTTCTCCGTTATCAGACCCTTGCTACAAAGAGAAAGGGAACTGTGTCTGTTGGAAAGGGCACTAGAAATACTGACACTAAATGGTAGTGAGGGAGATTGAGGTTAGATACCAGGAAAGATGTTTAGTGGAAACATATACTATAACATGTTTAACACTACTCAGCAACTAAGTGCCACGCAGCCGCTCGCTCACTCCCAGCCACTCCCCCTGCAATGGTGTAGGGGAGAGAATTGGAAGGGTAAAAGTGATGAAAACTCATATGGTGAGATAAGAATAGTTTAATGATTGAAGCAAAGTAATAATAATTGTGATAATTAATTGTAATGAAAGGGAAAATAACAAAAAGATAAATAAACCCCACAAAAAACAGGTGATGCAAATGGAAAATTGCTCACCACCTGCCAAACGATGCCCAGCCAGTCCACAAGCAGTGGTCACCTCCAGTCAGCTTCCTTCCAGTTTACATACTGAACATGATATGATATGGTATGCAATACTGCTTTGCTCACTTTACTTCAACTCCTTGCTGTGTTTCCTCTTAGTTTCTTGTGCGCCCACTGCCTTCTCACTGGCAGACCAGCATGAGAAGCTATAAAGTCCTTGACTGCTTAGCAACAACTGAAACATCATTGTGTTATCAACATTATTCTCCTTTTAAAGCCACACAGCACTACACCAGCTACTAGAAAGAAAATTAACTCTGTCCCAGCCAAAACCAGGACATGAGTAATTAAGTGCAGACAGAACTTGCTTGAAGGTGCTTTAGAATTTTTATCACTGGAGGCTTTTAAAGTGGCTTCTCCCAGACACCTGTTGGGAATGATTTAGGGAAGGCTGAACCTGCCTAAAACAGAGGTGTGACTTAGGTGACTCTTCAAGGCCATCCAAACTTGCACTCTTATGATTTTCTATGTAAGAAGAAGTAGTGAAGATTTTTATGGTGTATATGTGGCTGGAGAGTAGTCAGGCAGAAAGGGACCTGGGAGTGCTGGTTGACAGGAAGCTCAACATGAGCCAGCAGTGTGCCCAGGTGGCCAAGAAAGCCAATGGCATTCTGGCCTGCATTAGGAATAGTGTGGCAAGCAGGACCAGAGAAGTTATTGTCCCCCTGTACTCGGCACTGGTCAGGCCTCACCTTGAATACTGTGTACAGTTCTGGGCCCCCCAGTTTGGGAAAGATGTCAGGATACTGGAACGTGTTCAGAGGAGGGCAACGAAGATGGTGAAGGGGCTGGAGCACAAGCCCTACGAGGAGCGACTGAGGGAGTTGGGGCTGTTTAGTCTAAAGAAGAGGAGGCTCAGGGGAGACCTCATTGCTCTCTACAACTACCTAAAAGGAGGTTGTAGTCGGGCAGGGGTTGGTCTCTTCTCTCAGGTAACCAGTGGCAGAACTAGAGGGCATGGACTCAAGCTTCGTCAGGGAAAGTTTAGGCTTGATGTGAGGAAAAAGTTCTTCACTGAAAGGGTGATTGGCCATTGGAATGGGTTGCCCAGGGAGGTGGTGGAGTCACCGACCCTGGAGGTGTTTAAGGGGAGACTGGATGAGGCACTGAGTGCCATGGTTTAGATGATGGTTGGTGTTAGTGTTGGTTTTAGTGTTGGGTTATAGGTTGGACTTGATGATCTCAGAGGTCCTTTCCAACCTTATGATACTGTGATACTGTGTGATCTGTTTTGGAACAGGAACAGATGTCTGAAAAGGAGGATCATAAAGACAGTCTGCTCTCAGCAGTACGAGTTCAAAAATGGCTCGGTGAGGTGAAGAGTTACACCAGGCTTATACTGACACAGATAAGAGCAGAATTTGGCCTGGGAAAGGCTATTTTGCTGTATCCTCCACTCTCGTGCAGTGTAGAGTGTAGCAGACATCCATCTGATGCTTTCTTTCATCTAAGGCAGAAAACAAAAGCAAAGATAACAGTAACAATGCTCAGGGAGGGAAAAAAACCAGATACTCAGGTATTGCATATTTAGGTACTAGTCCTTTAAGAGTCTCTTCACCTTCTACATCTTACTAAGTAAACTTTTATTAAATAATTCTTTCTACTTAGTTAAAAATAATTATTTTTTCTTGTACAAGAGGATAATAAGCTGCAGAGATGTATGTGTTGTTTGTGTTTCACTCCACTGGACTATGAAGTAATCTTTCCCAATGCAAGTGAAAACTGAGTAGTTGTATACTTGGCTTCTGGATGAAGAGGAGTACTTCAGGAATGTAAATTTTGAAATACTCCTGAAACCTTTATAGTTCAAATAATTGTTTTTCAGAGCAACTGCTGCTTTCTTCTTTAGAAGAAACATATTTTAAAATTCTCTAGCTAGGTAAAGAGCTGTAATAGATAGGAACTGAAGGAACACTTTAGAGACATGCTTACTGATAGTAACTGAAGGGTAACCACTTCACTACCAGCACATCCTGTCAATCAGTTGCAGCCTTTGAAGGTGACCATGCTGCAGCTAGCTCTCAGCCCACAGCTGAACATGCTGGAGAGTAAAAGCAAATGAGTCAATGCTGATTGTATTAGCTTATTCATGCATACTCTAGAGCAGGAGTGTCAAACTCACGGCTCACAGGCTGAATCTGGCCCTCCGCTTTGTTTTACTCAGCCCAGCACCTTGTTTGTACCCAGTGGCAGCGCCGAGCTCCTGGCCCTTGCGCTCCTGCCAGCGCTGGTCACATGTGCAGTGTGTGACGTGCGTTACACTGCAGGAGCAGGAGAACAGTGGGGGCTGTGAGTCTGACACCTCTAGTCTAGAGAAAAGTGAAAGGGAGAAAATCCTACCCTGTTTCCACTTCATGTAGAGATCTCTGTCTTTATTTAAAATCTTCCTTTGAAATGACTGAAGTTACTTCATTGCTTTGTGAATACACTTATACAAGATGGGATACAGAAATGAAATATGTCCTGTCTTTGGGACTCTAATGACATAGGAGCTCTTGCTCTTCATGGTGCTGGAGAGTGATTGGTCTTGAAGTTCTTTATAGGGGACTTTTTCTAAGACTAGGAGAAGTACTATGTAGTTTATCTTCTCTAAAAAATACGTTATTTTGGAATGTGGTTGTGATATTCAAGGAGTTTTAAATAAAGTATGGTAAAATTCCTTTGCAGCTTTGACTGGACTAGGCTGTTTAAAATCATCTTAATGAAGCCAAATCTGAACAAGGACAATAATTTCTATGCTTACTGCGAAGCCGACATGTATTATTGGTTTAGTTAATGTGACCAATCAAGATCATGCATCATTGTGTTCCAATTTTATTTAATGAAGACAAAGCTCAGGTATCATCCTTGTGGGTCATTTTTGGTCATAAGTTCATACAGATTGGAGAATCTTCCATTGCTGCGGAGGGATATATGGGTTTACATAATCTTATGGAGCTCCTGACAGATGCAAGGCCAGGCTGTTCTTAAAGACTTCTCATTAAGGTAATTCCTTTAGGATTATATGAACTTAATTCACTTATATTTTCCTGACAGTTTGTTCCATTTTTTTCTCTCTATTCTAGGATGTGATCATTCCTGCTGTTTTCTTTTGGGATCTCCCAACGCACCCAGCAAAGTGTATTGTGTAAACCAAATTCTGTATTCAGGAGAAGGCATCCTTGAGCTGGGTTAGACCATGTAGATTACTTCACAGGCATTGTTAATACATGAGAGAATGGCTTGCCTTTTTTTTGCAGTAACATAACATTGCTGGCTTATGTTATTCTTGTAATTCTTCTCTGTGCACCATTTGCCCTTCCTCTCTGAATTGGTGAGTGCCTAAGTGCAACATATTAACACCTTTTCCTGCTGAGCTGTATCTTATTTCAGTCACTTATTCAGTTTTGACAAGATATCTTTGAATTATGTAGTAAGAATAGCAAAAATAAAGTCAGGCTGTTTATTGTTCTTTAATGCGTAAGAGCAGTCCTGGGTCCTTGTTCCAAATCCTTAGTGAAAATAGTGGTATTACCAGACTCAAGATTACTGTGAAACTGCACTCTGAAACTTCAATTTGGAGAATGTTAATCATGACGTTGATAGTGAATATTGTTCGAGCAGATTGATTACCTGAAATATTTTTAATTGACCTATGCTTCTCTACCTTGATCAGGAGAATGGGAAGTGAGGCACAGTTGTGATCACATCCCTGTGATGTCATGTTTGGTTAGCATGTATCATTCCCATTATTTTGCAATTATTAATTTGGTGCAAAAATAATTGACCTTTAAACCATCAAATTTTATTCGACTTGGAATAAAATTTATTAATTGAAATAAGAGCCATTAGAATCTACAAATTTTTGCCAATAAGAAACAAGTCTATTCAGTAGTGTAGAATTCTGGAGTCCTCGAACTGATGAATTCTTCAAAGGCATTTTGAGCTACTGCTTGGTTGTGGAAAACCTTGACTTGCTGGAAGTTGTTGAGATGATTGAAAATATGGTAATCGGTAGGAGAGAAGTGTAGTGAGGAAGCTGGGTGTGGTAGAGTTTTGTAGTCCGGTTCATGCAGCTTCTGCAGAGTCATTTATGAGACATGCGGTCAGTCATTATCATGGAGAAGAGCTGGTCCTTTTCATTTGACCTCTGTTGGATGTAAATTTTGCTGTTCTTGGAGCATTTTGTTGATTTTCTGGCAGCACTTTTCTGCTGCGATAGTTTTGCCGTGATTCAAGAAATTATAGTGGATAATTCCACTTGTAAACCACAAAACAGTGACTGTTACCTTCCTCTGATGCAGCTTTGGTTTGACGAAGTTCTTTGGTGCTTCACCTCAGTCCCAGCCACTGTGCAGAACGCCACTGGTTGTCATATAAAATACATTTTTTGTCACGTCACAATGTGGTTAAGAAATGGATCGTTTTGTTACGCAGAATTGCCGAGCAGACTTTGTAATGGCAATTTTTTTTATCCAGCTTGTGCAGCACCTATTTGCCAAGCTTTTTTGATTTTCCAGTTTGATTACAAAGGTCGAACAGCTGTTGAATGGTCAATATTTAGTTCTTCTGCAGCCTCTCAAGTTGTTTTGTGTGGCTCTGCTTCGATAATGGCCCTCAACTGGTTGTCGTCTAACGCAGAAGGACATCTGCAACCCTTCAAGACTCTTATTTTGGTTACGAAATTTTTGGAGCCACTGTCAAGCTGTACATTTATTGATAGTCTCCTAGCAAAATACGTGGTTGATGTTGCTAGCAGTTCCTAATACTTTATATCTCCTTTTGAACTTATACAACAAAATCACTCAAATTTGCTTTTTTTCCCATCTTTAATTTGACAGCATAATATGAAAAAGAACAAACAGTGAAAACAAAAGCTTTAACATAAATAAGTAGAACAAATTTTGCACTTTAAAATGGTGAACTACATGAACACAGTTAAATAAAAGTTTAATCAAAAATAAGCATCACAGTTTACAATGACAGAAATGGCAGTTACTTTTTGTAGCAATCTAATGCGTAAGTCTTTCTAAATGGTAAGCTCTAGCTTTTTCTTTCCCTGCCTGTGGAGTTTTCATGTTGTCATAGATTTGGGAAGCTGAAAGGGATGAAGCTGAATGGACTATGTGTTCTAGATGCATTTACATGCATTACTGATGGCACATTGGCTCAGCCCCTAGGCAACCTGTTACTCTAAGTCACCTGTAATTAGTGTACGTGTCCATTACTATAGAACTTGTATGACCTGCTGATCTGACATGTGCGATGGGTGGGTTCTCAATGTAATCCACACCAGCAGCTCTAACTAGATACTTTACCAACCTGGTTAATGCAAAACATGAATTTGAGTCTGAGGAAAATTGATTGCTCACAGAAATGTAACTGTTGTACTTTGAACTGAGTTGAGCCGCATCTTTACAAGTAATACTAAATGGGAAATTTTAAGGGAAGGAAACAAAAATATACACAATCTGTGTTGTATTGAAGTTTGTTTCTCTAGGAGTTTACAACAGTTCATAAATGGTAGTAAACAGCAAGTATTTCCAGTTATTTATAAACACCAAGATGGACCTGTAACCAAAGATGCTTAAACAGTCTGCACATTCCTTCCTCTCTCCATAGACCTCAGTCTTTATCCTTTTCACTTTTGTTATTGCCAGCTGAAGGGCAACAAAACATGAACAAAATGTAGCCTGTTGCACTTGCAGGCACTATGTTAGCCTTTCACGGGAATTGTACTGTCATGCTGGCATTTATTTGTTTAATTAAATATCTCTTCTTCACTTCCACTCTCCATTTAAGGAGAAGGAGAACAGTAGTCCCGTTTCATTATTGGTGACTTGTGCACTGGAACAGCTAGTTTACTTCACGCATAATGCTTTCTCATCATTTCCTTCACTTAGATTTTTAGCTTAGGGCTAATTAAGACAGTTTACTTCTTTCTAGCTAATGCACAGATATCTCTCCTCTCTGTATCTCTAGAGTAAAACCGCTAGACTGCTGCTAATGCTTTTTCATTCACAGCTGAGGCTTGGAGGCACTGACTATTGTGATGAGTGAGCAGGAGATTTAGAGCATCTTAAGCTGACCTGGCAACTCAGTTGTAGCCAATCAGCTTCACATATATAATACGTTAGGACTAGGTAGGTATATAAATTAAGGCCATTTAGTATATCTTTGTTTTGCATGTTGTTGGGAGTTTGTTGGTTAGTTCAAGGATTTTTCTCCTATCCCATAAGTTGGACTTTATGGTGAAAATGCCTTTTAAAAATGTTACCAAATGGAAAAGACAGTTATTTGTTCATTTGTGTCCAATATCCAGCCCTTAATTTTTCTGATATTTCATGGAGAAGAAAGAATACTAATTATTTCTTTTCAAAGGGGAATTTTAAGTCCATTGGCATAGTAAATTTCTATTTAGTTTGTAGGAACAGGTGAATTTTGACAGTGTGCGTAGCGGGTGCACTGAGAATATGCAAAAGGAAGCTTAAAATTTTTCTTTAAACTTCACCGTATAATGACTGACAGTTCCTGAAGAAAGTTCTTACAGGGTGCATAACACCAAAATGAAATGTGACTGGTCAGGCTGGAGGGATATTTAGTTACCAGTTGTAAGGGCTTAAGGCAGCCCTGCTGGGTTACAGGTTTGGGATTCAAAAACAGGCACGAGGCCAACAGCTTTAGGGGTAAATAATTTATCTCTGAATAATGTTGTGGTAACAGATACGGATTAGTAATACAATCATCCAGACTCTAACAACATCAAATTCAATAATTCGCTAGTACTGGGCTAAACCTAATATCTGGGCTCGTGAAGATGTACCTGACCATGGCAATCAGGCAGGCAGGCAGGCAGGAAGCAGTCACGGCTTCTTCTCCAGGCAAGCTACTTGGGCCACTTAATGAATGTAAAATTCCCTGGTGGGAATGTCCTTTCTGTTGTTGACCCAGGAAAGCACTGTTTGGGTTTTTTTCACTAAGCTTGACATCCCACCTCTCTACCAGTTTTGCCCTTGATGTGCACAGGGCTCGGAAGTACAGTGTATGGCAATACTGCCCTTAATCTAATCTATCAGTATAGGGTAATTTTGCAAGGCAATAATGCCATTTAATGTGATTTTTTAATTCTATTTTTTACATCCTTATATTTATTTTGTGTGTCCCCGGGTACCAACTATTGTGTACTTACAACAAACTGGACTATGTTAAAAATGCTTTGCATGAAACATTTCACTGGGAGTCTCAAAGGACTTTCCAGAAGGGATTTTAAAGGTATTTACAAAAGAGATGTACCAAAATTATCTTGTAAACCAGCTTTGCCGCTATTCTACTTCACTACTTTTTCTATAGTGCCTCTTATCTTGGTTCACAGCTAGTCAATAATTATAAAACACTCAACAACAGACTAGCAAGTGATGTGACCAGTTCTTTTTGAGTTTATAATAATCTATTTTGTTGAAATTAACTATGACTTCTCATGTTAGGTGTTTGTTATGTGTTTGAGGCAAGCTTCATCTTATTTTTGCATGTATAATTGACTGTGGACAGTAGAGCTTCCTACTAGAGAAAAATCCTCCCGTGATATCTACATGGGAAATTTCATAGAGATCTCAAGAACACGCAGAGATTCAGCAAGTATGAACAAGATGAATGTGAAAGTTTTTGTGGGGAGCTTGTCAATGTGTATCAATACCTGAGACAGGTGGTGGTAGAGGAGATTGAACCAAAATCTCCAGTGGTGCTCAGTGGAATGACAGGAGGCAGTGGGCACTAATTGAAATGGAAAAATTATAGCATCATAGAATCATAGAATGACCTGGTTGGAAGAGACCTCTGAGATCATCGAGTCCAACCGTACCTGTCCCTTACTAAACTACGTCCCTAAGAAACTCATCTGCCTGCCTTTTAAACACCTCTAAGGATGGCAACTCAGCCACCTCCCTGGGCAGCTGTGGCAGTGCCTGACAACCCTTTAAGGTAAGAAGTATTTCCTGGTTATCTAGTCTGAACCTCCCCTGGCACATCTTATGGCCATTTTTTCTCGTCCTATCGCTTGT
Source organism: Tapera naevia (assembly GCA_033556795.1). Taxonomy (NCBI): domain Eukaryota; kingdom Metazoa; phylum Chordata; class Aves; order Cuculiformes; family Neomorphidae; genus Tapera; species Tapera naevia. The sequence continues at coordinate 8,947,503 of JAUMJJ010000034.1, read as the reverse complement.
CACCTGCAAGAAGAGACCAGCACCCACCTCACTACAACCTCCTTTCAGGTAGTTAGAACCGCCATTTAAACGTAAGAAAATGCTTTTCTGCTCTGCAGGTAGTCAAACACTGGGCCAGGCTATCCAGTGAGACTGGAGTGTCCATCTGTGGGGTTGGTCAAAACCCAGCCAGGCACAACTCTGAGCAACCTGCTCTGGGTGACCCTGCTCTGAGCCAGGAGATTGGATTAGACGATCTCCAGAGGTGCCTTCTGACCTCTGTCGATACTGGAATTGATTTCTAGGGTGGTCTTCTCTTGCCAGTACAAACATTTTAAGAGCTGACACTTTGATAACCTGGTTTATTTGTCTCAGAATATGGAATCACTCCATAAGGAACTAGTTTTAATGAGAATATACATGACTCCTTCAGCTTTCATAATGGAAAGAAAAAGTGTGTTACTAGCCAGAGAGGCAATAAATTACAACGCTTAGATCAGCTGCTAAATTGCGATACTTCTTATTGAAGTTGCATTTGTCGGTGATGAGATAAAATAATTTATTTCTGATGGCAATAACTTGGCATTCAGAGACATATCACCAAGAGGACTGAATAGACACTCCTGAAGGTAACCATTTCACCGCATGTTGCTGACGTAGATGTGGTACCATGAGCAGACCACTTGGTCTGTTTTCTATGTGTAGGGTATCTTAAATAGTAAAGGGAAAGAATGGGATACGATTTTCATCAATAACACTGAAATAAGATATACCTATTTGGCAATATTTTCTAAGTAAAAGAAATAGACCTGACATTTTAGCAAATACTGTAGGATTTATACATGGTCAGGTCTTTAGGAAGACCTTTTAATTAGTTTGATTAGTATTTTATTGCAAAAGTGGGTCATTTCACACTCTCATGTAATAAAGGAGGAATAGTCAACATTTTGGAAGCATTGCAGCAAATAATTTCTGCTGCGCGTCTTATTTCTGTCACTCTTGTATACCAGTTATTTTGAACCCTTTCCTTGAGTCAGAACAGATGCACAGAGCAATGCAAATATACCACTTTGCAATGATGAGACACTGTCTCCTGTTTGTTTATAAAATGGCATAAGTTGCTCAGCAAAATGACAGCACAGCGTGCTTTGGGAGGGGGCTCTGCTCTGGGTAGCTGCAAAAGCTTACTTTCCATAACATGGAGTCTGAGGGCACAAGACTCTCTAGAGATGCAGATGTACAAGTCTAGCTCAGAGAGACTGTGCTTCAAACCAAAATATAGGTGGGCATTTTGTTGTTCTCAACAGAATCCTCAGGGAACAAGCAGATGTCCTCATTTTGCCATTTTTTAACACCTTGTTTATTGCCTGAGTTGTAATTTTCACTTTTTAAAGTGTTTTCCCTGCAAAAGAGCTCATGCTCCCCAGTTTAAAACTGTCTTCATCTCTGATAAGCTTTTGTTTAGCTTTTCAGACCTAATAAAAAGCTTTCCCTTCTGGAAATATCCTTATATATGATTTAAGAATAGAAGTAGAGTCTTTTGTACTAAGACAAGAATTGGTCTATTGGGTGTTTTTCTCTTCCTTAACTGAATTAGGGTATGGTATTATTGATCATGTGAATGTAAAATTGCATTTCTTTGTTGTGAGAAAGGTAAATAATAATATAAAGTGTGCCTTAGATAGCTTTGTGTTACTGGGGGCTGTTGTTTACTTTTGTGATATTCTGACTTTGGAGGGGTGGTACTGCCGAAGCAGGGAGTGCCATCATTAAAAACGATGTGGTCACCTGTGCTATTGTTAATTGTAACAAATGCAAATTTCAGTAATGTCATTCTCGTCTGAACTGCAGTGACATCCACATGAAAGGTGGTGTTTGTGCTACTGTTGGCATCTGCACAAAGATGAGAAGGCTTTTGCAAGCAAAGAGTTCCTTTGATGGTTTGGGATAGCTTATGATTTTCTTCATTTAAAAAAATACTGGTGTAGTGAGTGGTGGTGTATTTTACTAGTGCTGCTGATTGTTTTATTTGACATTGTATAGGAATCTTCATTCTGAATTCGCTGAAGAAACTTGGGAAGATGATAAATTCAGCCTTTTTTAGACATTTTGTCTCTGTAATCCTGATGGACAGTCTGGAGCCATGGCAGAGGTTGCTAACAAACAAACAGCATACGAGCTTTGAAGCTCTTCTTTGAAATTTGGTTATCAAATCTTTTTCTTTGTCGTTACTAATGGTCCTGGCCGTTTCACTCACCATCTGTTTTCCTGCTACAGATAACATTAAGCTGTATGCTTTCTTCCTTGTGCAGCCTCAAGACTGATTTTGCACAGTTTTACTTGATGTACCGATTGTTAGTTAAGGGGAAGCAGGAATTAAGTTATGTTTTGGATTAAACAGGAGGATAGTAGACTGGAGCTGAGGATCCTTAGAGCTGATATGTTAGATCAAGTGCACAGTAACAGCTTTAAAATTTGTGTTGCACATGCAATTTAGCTATTTCAGTTAAATCTGATAGAGACTGATGCTACTTCTCATAAAAGCAAATAGGCATAAATGCTCCTAAAAATTTGTTTAGAAACTGGGGTATTCAAATGTTGCACATCAAATAATCTTAGGAGCTTGAGTGTTTTGATAAGCCAGGGCAGAACTGAATTGGGCTGTTTTTCTGAAAATTTCATAGTTGAACAGCTACCTGTCATGTTTAACAACCCAAATTATTAGATTTTTCTGGAAGACACAGTCCTAAATAAAGATATTAGCAACACTGTTCCTTGCTGTCCCTTTTGGATTTTTTACGTGTTATCTATGCCATAGAGTAGTGCAGAGTGTTAACCAGTAATAGGTTCATGCATGGAGGGAACTTGGCAGAAGAGTAGGCACTGATTCCACGTGGATTATACTGTTTACCTTTGAAGGAAAAAGCATATCTGGTCCCACTGAGAGCTAATGGAAGCAGATACATTCATACTGGACCTTTTAAAGTGTGAAGTAGGAGCTAGAGGAAGAATTCACATTATGGAACTAAATTCTGCACATAATGGGCTTTGATGAGGGTGAAAAACACATGTACATGCACGTGCATCAGTGCTGGAAAAGGTGGCTGAACCAAGGAAGAACAAGATTTGTATCTGGCAGATAAAGTCACAATTTGTGTGAGAAACAGAGTATTATGACTAAGGTCACCTGGTTAAACCAAAGAGGGAACTGATATGTGGCAAATGGTGAACAGCAGAAGCATGATAAATACTATGTGAAGGTAAAGAGGTTATAGTGCCATTTGTTTTGCCTATTATTTTCTGTTTTGTGTTAAACTCACAGAGATGAGTTTCAGGTTTAGCTTCTCTTATCCTTGTTTTAGCTATATCCTAAATTCAGTTTAGCATCACTGCCCTATAAATTGCAGACTTTGAAGAATTACCTAATTAGTCTGGGTTATGACTTACTCAGTTTTGTATTTCTGTCTATGCTACCAGCCTGCAGGGTTGGGTGTTTTTTTAAGTTAATTTCTTCCTGAGTGTCTGTAATTCTTTATTAGTGCATTTCTGTCTAGATTGGCAACTGGTATAAATCAGCATGGTCACAATAGTTCCAATGAGCTACTCTGCCTGTTTTCATATCAATTTTATTAAAGTTCAGGACAAACTCCAGCAGCCTTCATTCTTTGAGAACTTCTGTAGTGCCAACTACTAGGGGAATTGACCCAATCGGAATGGTTTGCTTCCTTTATAATTTGTGTTTGTTCCAGGTGTTAAATATTATCTCTAGTTCTAGGACAACACTTAAGCAATCTTACTCAGCAAGTTGTTCCTTAAACAGTTGAAATCTCATTAATTCCAAGAACCTGTTATGAAAATTACTAAATAAAGTAGAAGTCCTTCTATAATGGTCAATAACAAATGTCCAGAAAAAAATTCTAAGGAGCTGGGTATCAGGTAGTGCCATGTATCATACACTAATACAGCACAGAGTGACATTCTGGTTAACATTAGAAAGCATGTAGAGATGTGACCCATTAAAGGGAAAAAGCTTTACCCAATACAATTTAATTCTAAAACTGAAGGAAAAGGGATGCAATAGTCTCACTTGTAATAGTTCTTCCATTTTGGCCACTTTGACATATACTGTGAAAAGGCTAAAACTGTCAAATAAACAATGATTTCTGAGAGGATTGATGTGTCTATAACATTAAAAGATATATAATTGAATTACTGTTTAATTTGTGTGTGTTGATACTACCCAATTCTTTTGGCCTGCTTTTACAACTACTTTTGCATACCTGTGACTGTATTCCGTCAAGTACTTAAACAGAAATCAAGGTGATAACCTACTCAAACAGTTTGTGTGGGACTATGTTTCCCAGATCAGTTTCTTAGGAAGCAAAAAAAAATTGATTTGGTTTGCTTGATGACCTGACCAAAGCATTTTTCTGTGGGATTAAAGGACACTCAATAAGTTGGTGGTGGTGCTGTTCTTTTGTTCAGATTGGTTTCTTGGCCTGTCCATGGCAAGAGAGAAATGGGTATCAGCACGTCATCTGTTCAGAAAGGTGATAACAGTCATTCCCGTCGATACCTCTGTGAAACATGGAGAAGATCTCTCTGGAGCTGATGTTCTCTAGCTCTTCACAACCCCTAGCAGCATCCCTCAACCAAAGGACAGGCCAAGAAGTCAAACACTGATGGAGAGGAAAGGCATGTTTTGAGATAAATGACAAGGCAAGCAGTTACAGTCTGACAGTTCTTTTTCCCTATTTTAAACATAGAATGAAGAAGGTTTCCTGCAAGAGGGAATGGTGAATAATACAGATGTTCCTGTGGATCCTGAGAACGAGGCTTATGAAATGCCTCCAGAGGTAAATCTGTTGTATTTGCTGTGAACACACTAGGAGAAGGGCACAGGAGAGGGTGCATGGTCAATCAGTAGCCTGGCACAGGCTGATGCTGTGAGCTGCAAGGGCACAGCAGAAATGTGGTCTCTTTGACTAAGATCTCCCAGAGGTATAGTAGTGGGAATTAGAAAATCTCTTGCTTTCTTGACAGTAAAGAAGTTTAATAGCAAAATGTTGTGTGTGTTTTGAAATGCTTGTGCCTTGGTTTCTGAGTAATCCTCAGTAAACTTGTATCTTTTTCTTATGATTGGTAGGGAATATGGGAAACACTGCATGTTCATAGATTGTTTTAATAGCTTGGCGATTTATCAAAGCAACATACTTCGTAGAACATTATATTCATTATTATACTCAAGTTAATGCAATTGCAGGAGTAAATTTTGTTGGTTTTGATTGAACCTGCTATTATATTGCTACAATGTCTGTCATCATGCATTGGTAGTTGCAGTGGTAGTTTTACAGTAGTGCAGATAATCAGGCTAAAAATGAGAGCCATAGAACATTCATGCCATGATCCAAGAGCAGATTTAAAGGCACACTTAGTCACTAACACTTTGAATATCACTGAAATTAGGAGGGCTGCTCATGTGCCTGCAGTTAAACCGATTTAGATTATTTACTGACTTGTATGAGCATCTGCAGCACCTGGTGTGCTGTTCAGCCCAGAGGTAGTCCTTCTACCTCTCCAAGTGAATTGCCATGGGTCACCTCGTGAGTTCCTGGTAACATCAGCTGAACGACTTCTTAACCACTCTGAAAGCCTAATTCTCCTGTAAGTACAACAGCTTGTAAGGTACAGTAGATGGAAGATGTGACAAAATAATGATAAATGGCAAGATCCTGATGGTATGAAAATCCATAATATTTTGGCATTGAATCCACTAGTATTAGAACAAGCTATGAAAGTAGGATGTATTTATATGAAATACTAGTAGTGCTAATTTCTGCTCTCCTCATTAGGGAGAGTATCAAGACTACGAACCTGAAGCATGAGAATCCTTTCCTTCCTTTATATCTCCTGAAATCTACTAACTACTGAAGATGTCCCATCCTGTACAAGTGCTGAGTTCCAATGTGCCCAGTCGTAAAATTTTTTTACAGTTTTTACGGTGTATTTTGAAGTCTTCCATCAGCAATGATTGGAGTATCTGTGAATGCATCCACCTTGTTTCAGCATTTCCCTGCTGCTGAAATGAAAGCCGGTTGACAGGATCATTGTTGTGCTGTGGATATTGTGGCTTCAAGTTTAAAAGTTAAAAAAGAAAATAATAGAAACACCTAAGTGTCTACTGCTTATTTCTAACTCTGTACATGTTTTGTTGATAGACTGTCAGTAATTTGATATTGTTTATTATACAATTTTTATTTGTTTCCTATGACTATTCTTTCTGTGCAGAGATGACTTATTGTGAGAGCTTTATATATATGTGTATGTATTATACATATTAAAAAAGAGTAATTGAGCATGAACTATGCACCTATAAATATTAGTTGTTGAAATTTTATTGTTTTGTGATGTGTTTTATTAACTTGTGTCTGTAAATAATGGTGTTTAACTGAAGCAAATAAAATGTAACCCATTAAAATGAGCTTCTAAATTGGTGATGATTTATAACACCAACTTTCTTCTCCAGAAAGCCCTGTTAAAGCATTCAGGCTGCGTTGCTTCCTGTGAAGGAACTGGAGGAACAAAAACTGTAAACGAAGGCCTAGTCTGTACAAAAAAACAGGATAAGGGATGAGAGTATCAGGGCTGGTACCTCAGCTGGAAAAAACTGTTGACAAAATAGATTAGTTTGTAATGCTAATAAACTTTCTGTCATAAGGAGAACCTGGGAGTGAATGAAGCTATTAAAAATGGGTTGATTGTCAGTAAATTGTGAGGCCCTTTGAAGAATTACTGTTTCAGGGTTGTTCAAGTGTTGGGCTATACAGAAAAGTGATGGGTTAGTTGTAATCACTTTGTCTTGTGTAAAGTCCTGTTTAGCAAAAGCACAGTTTACTGTCTGTTTTTAGACACAGTAATTTTAGTTATTATGTTGCCTGGATACTTTTCCATATAGTAAAAAGATCTAACTGTGAGATGTTTTTACTTTTGTCAGATTTTATTATCTATCATTTTAGATCAAATTTTGCCTCTAACCTAAATGATACCGTGTTGTTTTGTTTAAAGTTCTCTAATCCTGAGTAAAATTTTGAACTTCCTTACAGCTGTTTTCCCCAGTGTTCTGGAACATGGTTCTTAAAACAGGCAAATATTGTCTGGGTTTGTAAGTGGGGAAACTCGGGCACAACCACATAACATGCCACAGGTGTATGTACAAAAAGTGACCCAAAACCCTTAAGGCTGAACTCTCCAACTTCTTGAACTTGAGCTCCTTTCTGGCTTTCTACCACCTCCCTGGTATTAGCACACCCAACATGGAATAGATCTTTCCAATTAGGTACCCATCCCAGCTGTATACAGTGGGAGTTCATGGTGTAGTACTGTGAGCCAAAATCACATAAACATATTGATTTCACGATGCTTAGAAAACCAATGTTTTGATTTCCCATGTCATCCCAGGCTTCAAGTTTCTCATGTTGTGCGCTCCTTTGCAGAAATCTTTCATGATAACCTGCAACAACGTACTGACAATTTGCTATCTCCTTCACAAGTGGTGTGTTAAAAGAAGCTCTTGACCTGGACATCCCTGCTGTTCAAGTTGATCTTGATGCCTCAGTGGCAAATTTGTCGATTGTGTCCATGGAAAATTAATATCAGGACAGGGCACAATGTAAGATACTGGTTTTATAATTTTTAAAGATCTTTAAGATCTTTGTGTCCTAGTAGAAGAATTTGGGAAGAAAAGCCTAGTGCTGTAGTGTGATTGTGTTTCTTGTTGGCATGCTGATTGTGTTGGCATGCTAGCAGGGGCTCATCCATCAAAACCAACAACTGAGAGCAGTGAATAGCACTGGAAATAGCAGCCTGAGTAGAATATGTATTTCTGTTGTTCATCTTTTCTTCCACAGCCCACAGGTCTTGATTGCTCTGTTGTTCCACTCTAAGGGAATCAAATTAAACTGTTTGGTTGTTCACATCTTTCAAATAAGTCATCACTTCTTAAATAAGCTATGGGGAGCAGTATGTCATAAAAAACAGTAATAAGATTTAATTGATTGCTGAGACTGGCCCATTGTCTGAGCATGTAGGAGTTAATTATATTCTTTTGTAAGTTAACATCAGCAAATCATTCAGAGTTTTCAGGTCATTTACGATATACCATAGGTGATCAGTTTAGTTCTCATGCCTGTTGCAAAGGTGCCCTCAGAAGTCCATGGCACCCCTGGTTACTATGGCAGCACACTGTGTTGCACTGCTCTGGTAAGAAGCTGCATTTTAATTGGATTCGTTAAGGGCTGTCTGACCATCCTTTCCAGGTAAATGAAATGCCATTTTGTCTTATTTCCTGCAATGAGATGAATGCTGACTTGCGGATTGCAAATGTCAGAATTGTGTTTGATGCTAAAGCTCAACTGAATAGATATGGCTATAATCAGATTTTTTAAAATGTTTACCATGGGTTTTAAAAATGCTTTTACTGTTGTGATAACATTTGCTTATGCAATGCCAGAGAGAAATTTACCTCTTTTCCTTAAGAGTCTAGATTTCAACCTAAACTGAAAGCAATCTTCTGTCCTCAAATTACAAGTAAATAATGTCTCACGTATCCCAGTCCTCCAGGGAAAAAACACATGTTGCTTTTTTGTTCTATATTGGCAGCTTTAATGTGTTTCATAATGGTTCCTAATTAGACATATTGTAATAATATTTTTATTTATGTAAATCATAGTGTTAATACTTGCCTTTCATAAAATGACTTTCAGGTCACCGTATCTGCCTGAGGGATAAGACAAGAAATGCCCTCCTCCCCCACTGAGACTTTCCCCCAAGGCAGTTGTAGGCAAGTTAAGGTAAATCGCAATGTCCTAAACTCGGGGGAAATTAACACGCTTGTGTCTCTTCAGGAAGCATGTTTAACTTGACTTGCACAGCTTGGGCAGTCTAGGCTCAGTGGTTCTCATATGGAAACATCTGACATGGACAGTGGGTCAATCAGCTGCAGCAAATTCAGAGTTGAGACCTCTGCCTCCAAGAGCTGGGAGACCTGATGATTCATGACTGTTCATTTAATAGCTGAAATTATTCCAGAAACACAGTGGAAGACGGGTATGGAACGGCTACCTACACGTATGCACAAAATCTTAATATACCATGTAGAACTACTTAATTGCCTCTAAGATTTGATCCAAAGTTCACTGAAAACCATGGAAGGATTCCTACTGGGTTCACATGAGTGCTGTAGGAGACCCATAGCTCCGGCATACATTTGATCTTCTCATACAAATTACATGTGACAGTCTGTGCTGACATGATGAGTTTCCAGTTCTTTTCTGTATGCTTTTTAGGGAGAAAATAATTGCTGAAACCCTTGCTTCTGGAGTTTCCTAAGGCACTGGCTACTTTTTGTAAGATAGATGGTGCACAGTGGAGGTGATGCTCCAAGGCATACTGATCCCTAATTTGCTGAAAATGAAGGCAGTCTTCATTGACTTACATGGGTGTGGATGATCCTTGGTGCCTCTCTTAAGTCTGCGTAGAACGCAGAGATGGCAGAGATCATATGATCAAGGTCCCTCTTCAGATTATGTAGGAGTCACAAAAGTAGTAGAAAAGCAAAGATTACCATAAAAACCCACAGCTAGGCTTTTTCAGCAGCACTGTGGTCTTGTGTGCTGGCACAATGCTGTGCTATAAATACAGCATACCTCAAATTTTGGGTTTGAATGGAGTAGCTGCTCTTAGGCATTGCAGCCTTAGAGGCAATTACTCCTCTAGGTATTTGGTATTTAATGATGTATTAATGCAAACTAAAACTTTGTGTTCTGCCCTGGAATAGCATAGGGAGTAAGTGGAAAAAGATAGATGGTTCACTGATACAAGTTTGGGGGTTGATTTCAGTCCACACAGGGCTTCCAGTGACTTTGACTGAATTAGCTAATTTTTTGGCCCCCAGCTTGAGGCTTTCGGTGTTACTGAAAGCAATGCTAATGATGGTCTTCACAGAGTATCATCATTTTGCTTGGAGTTACACAGGTCTGAAAAGGTTTCACATAAGCAGACTTATGCTTTTGAGTTATGGTAACCAAAAGTGAATGAGATATTAGCCTTTAGTGTCTCCATGCTGCATTTTTAGTGGAAAATATAATCTGTTTAAATGCAGACATAAACAACTTTTCTCAAGCCTGCCTGACATTTAACATGTAACTCAGAAGGTTCCTCTGATCTAAAAAAGCCTGGCAGATGGAGAAACGGCAGGTGGAACCACAGATGAGACAGCCAGGAGGTAACAAACAGGGTAGAAAACTAGGTCAGATGACATGTCTTCCACGTTGGAAAAAATGCTTTGAAAATCCTTCCTCCAGCGGAGGCATAAAAGTGGATTTTCAGCATTTTCCGTGAATATTCACACCTCTGAATAGGTCAGAGTCTATCAGCTTCTGGTACACCTGTAGGCTGTATTTCTGTGGAAAAGGTGAAAATCTGAGATTTACAAATGTGGCATAGGAGACCTCTTTACAGGAGGCCAGAGCACCCATGAATTTCTGATTACTAACTTGACTTTTAAAAAGGAGGATGTTGTTACCACTTTCCTGTTTCTTTCTCTCTACTGATCTACTACGTTTTCAGAGGGCTACATCTTCTTACCTTGTCCCCATTCCCAAGTGTCCATTTTATTGCAAAACCTTATTCCAGCCATTGCATCTAGTACATTGTGGTGAAGATACAAGCATGCCTAGAGAACTGAGGTTTAGTCTTTGACCCTCCCTCTAAAAAGAGGAAGGACTGCAGCTCATCTCTTCAGGATACTGCCATCATTACTGTATCCAAAGACATTGTAAGGCAGAAGCACTGCCCAAAACCACTGAGCTGGAGAAGCACAGTGGCTGTTGAAGGAAGACAGAGGAGGAGGTTGAAGAAGCCAAGCCAACATGAGAGCCTTGATGAAAATTGGCTGGCATTCCACCTGCCTCCCTTCCCCAGGTAGAGATTCTGGTGTCAGAGGCTAATGATAGAAAATAGCCCACAGTTTTACAATGCTTCCAGGGACAGACTCCTGGAGATGGCAGCTAAATTCAGAAGAGGGCTGCTTTGCTCTCTGTGAGGCAGAATTCCCATGCTGGTTTTATGTTACATTCCCTTTTCTGTTTTTCTGCCACCTGAAGTCCTCTTTACCAAGAAAATAAAAGCAATTTACCAAGGAGTGTTCTAGATTAATAAATATAAAACAAAGTATGAAAGCTGATTTTATCAGTCTCCTGCATAGAAAGGGGAATTCTGCAATGCCCACAGGACGGCTGTCCTCTGTTGTTTGATCTTACAAGGGGCAACCTTAGTAAGAAGACAAGACAGTGCTGTTGAATAAAAATGGATAAACATGTTAATAGTGAAAATGTGAAGGACAATAATTTACAAATGCTACATAATGAGACCAAAAAGAAGTCAAATATCTTTTCTCAGTCCACTAAGTAAGTGACAACTTTCATTGGCAAAGAAAGGTGATGGCAGCTCGAATTAAACACTTGAAACAAAACTCCCCCTATTTATTCAGCCCCCTCAATACAAAATTGAGTTCCCTCCTGGCCTAGATTTGCAGCAAGAGGATGACATATTTTATTTGAATAATTGGATGCTCTTAGGTATGAGATAAATGGAAGTGAATTAAAGGCTTCAATTCTCTTTTTCATTCTTAGTTTTATGAAAGCTCAATAAATTCAAATAATATGATAATTCCATTCTCTTACAATGTGTATGAAAGGCACTTGCTATGCACTGAAGAGACAGATGTCCTTTATTAACACATTTCATGGACAGATTAATTTTTTTCTGCCATTAGGGGTTGTCCAATGCCTGCACACTTACAATCGTAAGTTTACTGTTCACTGCACCTGATAGAGACCTGCTATTTGGGAAATGCTTGAAGAAAGGACAGGAATTGTCCTCTCATTTTTTTCAATTTTCATACATGTTAGAATATGCCTGAAACACGATTTTGCGCATCCTTATCAAGACACAAACCTGAATCACATTGGATACTTTTTCTTTAATGGATACTCTGTGTCTGTGTCTTTGTATGCCCCTGTATGGGTAAGTATGTATGGGCATTTCCATTATTGTAATAATGCTCTTCATTGGGGGAGTTTATCCCAAATTCAAGGAATGCATTTTTTAAGACACTTAATATAAATACTAGGTAACATATTTGAAAGCTTCCAAATTCTTGCCTCAAAACTAACAAGTCCAAACTGCCTTAGCAGGGTTTTGTAGGTGGAACCACATAACTCTGCAAATCCAGATGTGGCTTATTTTAGCTACAATGCAGGGGTATTGATATTGTTTGGTCCCTCACAGTGAAATATACAATGTTAATAAAGATGTACTGTTGCTATTGCACTTTTTGTCTAGGTGTTCTTGATGATACAGCTACATCAGTCGACAGTCACATTTATGCTCACCCATGTTGTGTTTTGTGCCCTTTCAGAGGCTGAAGCGCTTGTCACGATGCCAATTGCGCTTGACTGAGTGTGATAATAAAAGCACCCTACCCAGAAGCCCTGAAACTGCTTAGTTACACAATGGATTTTTTTGGCAAACCTTTATTATATGGAATTGGTCTTCTACTCCTAGGAACAGCATGTGTTTTCCTGAACCCCTGTCTGCCAGTGGGACGTTGGCTCCTGTGTGACCACGAGAAAGCTCTTCATGTAAGCAATCATGGGAATTCCGTCTTCTCTCTCTCATGAAGAGATAAGCTATGCTGCTTAAAGAAGGGGACATAGCCTGAAGTTGAATATACCTCTGAGTAGATGAGTGTTAACAGGGCAGCAATGATGCAGAGCAGCTTGACAGTAAGACAACTCTCAGAGGATATTAGCTGGCTGAGACAAATCAGTCTAGAGGAAATGAAAGCAAAAGTTCAGGCTCCCCCAGGAGGCTGGGTAGATCTGAAAGAAGAGAACTGATGGTGAGAGAAGTGCACTTTGAGGAGAAATGGTACCTGTGTGTTTTCCATCTTTAATAACTTTGTCTTGTCTTACATGTTACAAGGTTTCTGGAGAAAAGGTCATTGCCTATTCCATGACTGTTCCTGCCCTAGTACAATGGGATCCCAGATATTACTGAAACAATATAGAATAGATAAGAATAATAATACTGCTAAACTGGAGGTTCATGAGTTGAGCTTGCTGCCTCTGGAAACCCTTTTGAAATATGCAGGGGAATAGCACAGGTAGCATTGGAGCAGAGTTCAGCTCTCAACTCCTGCAGGCCACTTCAACTCTTGGTGAACTGCTGCCTGAGTTCTTGCCAGCCTTCTCATTACACAAAACACAGGAGCTGCCATGGGAAATAAATAACATTTGAGTTTATTCAACAGCAAAGAATTTTGTCATTGTTTAAAATTGTGTACCTGTGCACCCAATGTAAGGCTGTGTCTTCAGCTCTTGTGTCTGTGATGGGCATGAAGGGTTGCCATTAAATTAGTCAATGAGCATGTGTTGGTCCTACAACACAGTAGCACAGCAAGGGCATCGTTTGATGATATAGAGACAGACATTAATTCAAATTCAGCTAATTGCTTGTGGTGTTATGGTACGAAAATCACCCCAGCTGAATTTATGACCTCAACTGTAAGACAGAAATAGCTGTACTTGTAAAGTGCTCGCAGATCTGAGAGGTGTTATTACTGCTAATTCTGAAGCTAATCTGATGCTCTTGACTGATACGGACATAATATGGCAGAAGAAGATAAAGAACTGGAAATTAATTTGTGGCTAGTTGCCACAGTTTGATGCTTCCCTTCCTCTGCTTTCTCCTGCCTCACATTTTTATGTCTTTTATCAGGGATGAATGGCTGTCTTGACTTTAAGAAACACAGCACAAGATCAAGACAACTGCTCTGGAAAGTGCATTCAAAGGAATAAGATCTCCTGATCATGCTGATGTTGCTGCTAAACTGTCCAAACCATACTGTTCATAGAAGGCTGTTTTTATTTAAAAACGGAAACATTGCCACAAGGGTTTTTTTAATATCCCACTTATCATTCTGCTGGTGAGAAAGACTAACAGCAGGTTTTTTCCTCCAACTATTCAATTTAAACTGAAAGCAAAGAATGAGTTCAGTTAGATGTAAAATGCAAAAAACAAAAATATCTTTCATTTTCTCATTATATGATCTGAAGCATGAATATTCACATGGATATCATTAATTTGCACAATGTCAGTTTGCAGCTGAGATACCTGAAGACCAATGTGTGTCCATCTTCACTGGCCTGGGGTCATGCCCCAGGCACAACATGATCCCAAGATGCAGATCCCTACTGCAATGACCCCTGGGCTTGAGAAGAGCTGTATCTTGCTCTGTCAGGTCTGAGCTTGTTGATTGGGGCATCAAGGCTCCAGTTTGTGATCTGGTACTGTTGTGCCCTAGTGTTAGGTTGGTTCAGACACTGTTCCCAAAGCACGGCTACCAAAGAATAGTCTTTTTTCTCTTTTGACTTCTGACCTTGTCTTTCTGCTGATCTTATAGTGTTCAGTTATAAAGCCAAAGATATGTTGACTATCAGGTCATTAACTTCCACATCCCTAATTCCCAGTGGAATCTCTTTAGAGACGTGATATACAGAAAGTGCAGGGTCAGGACAATTGGGGACACCCAAAAAAAAAGAAGAAAAAGAAGAAGAAGAAAAATGGGTTCTTTTTTTTTCTCTTCCATTTCTGTTATTGTTAAACTAAATGGTTAGGAATATCTTCAGTTTTGTGGGAACATTACTAGATAATAAATAGGTAGTGAAGCCATCTGAAGGGAAATAGAGCAACAGAACTAGAGAACAGAAACCAGTATTGTGGTGTCTTCTCTATAATTGTTTTTATGTATTATTGATTCTAGTTACGTGCCACAGTTTGGTTTTGCAGAGCCAAGAGGGAACCTTGGAATAAGTGATCCAGGTGAGAAGCAGTCATGAACATGCACTGGAAAAGAAAAATCCATTTTTACTATAGGGACAAATAAAAGTCAGGCAAATCTCAGAGCCTAGATTTAATTAATCTGCTCCTTGCAATCCAAGTAGTTTATTTTCATGCATGTCAATCTGATTTCCTTCTCCAGACAGGAGGCTGGGGTCACCTTGCTGTTGGTTTTAAATCTGACTTTACACAGTACTTTGCTATTAAAAAACCCTTAAGGAAACCATTTCTTCCTCCTGCCACTGAGCACGTCTGGGCTTTAGATTTCTACCTCTCTCTTTGCTGTTGCGTACCAGTTTTACCTTCTCCAAAAGTAACTTGCTGCAATTTTTGTGAGTGTGCAAGGCTTTACAGCCTTTTCAGTTGAGAAAAACTTGCTGAAGCACAAAGGGACGTATCACTTGCTTATTGGCATTCACCCAAGATCACACAGTGATGTACTCCCAGTGCCATTTTTAATGGTATTATTTGTAATAAAATCAGTATTTGTGACTGTCATGTACAGTTTATCAGCCCTCTTGCTGGTGTCATTTCTGCGTTCTCTGATGAGATTGTAAATTCTCTGGGCAGGTCTGTAGCCTGTCTCAGCTCTCACTTTCACAGTAGTTACACATCAATGAAATCCCAGGTGCTTCAGTCATTATTATTTATTGTCTGCATTAGGAGAGTATCTTCAGGCCCAAGCCACGATTGGTCCAGGAGTTTTAAAATATCAGACTGAAGAAGCAGACCTGACAAAGAGTGTAAATGAATTTGCTGCGATTTACAAAGCTGAAAGGGAGGTGAGGTTTTGGTGACTTTTTAGAACATCTCACAGGTCCCTAGTGCCATGCAAATAAACAACATTGCAGGGAAAGGTAGTGAAATACTTTCATTTTAACTGCCATCATTTCCCCATTTGTCACTAATTATATATGCTTGAGGGTGAGGGAAATTGGTTTTTAGAATCAATTGGAAAAAAACCCTAGACTGTAGACTAACGTGCTGGAGATTGAATACTGACCCTCTGATGCAATGTTCGTGCATTTTCTGATGAAAGAGTGGGTAAACTGTGTAGTACTGTGGTGACTGAGCATCCAGTAGCAGTCTAAGTCAGCACTTGGCATGCTCCTTCCTTTATTAGGATGTCACTGCAAGGTCAGGGCCAAGCATTTCCCCTCCTGATCTGTATGATCAAGCTTTGCCTCTTGAACACAGGAACGAGAGCACTCAGGGGGATATCTCTGCTGAAGTGGTCGTGGTGGGAAACATTCTCACCCTTGTGTTGCAGACACCAGGCAGAGATGCAAGGCAGAGGGCCCCCAGTGGTGCAGATTCTTTGTGTGAAGACAAGGAATCTCATCCCCTGATAGTCCAAGACTTTTTACACCCAGAGGATCGACAGTAATGATCTGCTGTGTTTAATTAAAATTAGACTGGCTTTGAAGACTCAACTGTTGTTTTTAATAGTTAATTAGAAATTTATTTCTATAGTGGCTAGAGAACAGGGCAGAAAACAGCACAAATTCCAGACTATAGCTATTAGTTCTCCATGACTGAAAATTAGTGTGACTCTAATGAATAAAAAACAGGACAACTCTTTAAAATGAAAAAGCTGGGGAAATACTGCATTTTACAACACAGTTTGAGTTTATAAAGCTGGAAGGTTTCAGAACCTAAAGGAAATCCACACTTATATTTCCAAAACCACTTTGCAACTTCGAGGGCTTTTCCTGCTACATAGGATTTTGGCAAAATTCACTGTCCCATGAGGAATTTAAATTTGGATGGAAATTTCTAAGATTTCTCATATTACTTCTAGCGCCACATATTCTCGTAGGATCTTTTCAGTATTTCTACCTTGCAATAAGAAACTGTCTTAAAAATATCCATGTTATTTTCTGGATCTATCGCAGGCCTTATCCTCTCTTCATAGCAAATTCTGGTCTGTGGATTTATCATTGCTGTTATTTCAGATGAATGACACACACACATACAAATTTTGAGACTAACTTTGTTGTGGGGGTACCCTGAAAGCCAGCATTGCCTTTCAGGACCATGTCTGAATATACTTTGAATACCCTACCAAGAATGTTATTCACATGTCATCATTTACATACTGGGTTTGAATAGGATCTTCTAAAAAATAACTTAAAAAATAAGCCCTCTCATGATTTATAGCACCAACATGCCTTTCATTTTTTCTTCTCTTAGACATGATTTGCCATTTAGGCCATCACACAAGTAGCTGAGTAACAGATAATCTTGAGATTTTTTTAGAACAAATGATTCACCAAACAGCGGTGTACTCTTTGTATGAATTCCAAGTCAGGCTATCAGTACAGGCAAGACAGTGCATATGAATGGCAGTGACTGTCTCCTCTCTGCCTCCCTGCTGCTTCACCCCCTCCCCATTTTCTCCTTCCTTTGCTATGTGTGCATATGCAGCCTGAAGTGTCTCACACAGCTTAAGAGCCTGATGAAGCCTGGGGTGTTTTCAGGTCAAGGCTTCAACTCATTTGCTGGTGGACACAGAACAATACAAATACAAGGGTTACAGAGAGGTACAGCCTTTGGTCAGAGTATGTTTCCAGAAAGATACTGGGTTACTGTGCTACCACCTAAACCCCTTCACCTATGTACTTAAATAGCATCTTTTTGTGGATACTTTTAAAAATCTGACCTCATAAATTTTTAGCTCTGGAGATGTCAGGACATAAGCCAGTGTGATGGAGATGACTAGTGAGATTTTATTTTTATTTTAGGAGAAGGTTACTGTCTTTGCAGCCTCCCTAGTACTTATGGGTAGTTGCATCACAGGGATTGCTCTTGATTTTTAAATTACTATTGATTGGAAGTCATCATCGTTTTGTCACTTGTATTCTAACTCAGATAGAAAACAACATCTGCTAGAATGAAGAAAATAGGCGTGTTTTATTTAAGCAGCTCGAAAACAACTCTTTTAAGTCTCTGCCAAATATATCTAATTTCATATTAGTGAATTCATATTTATTGCATCAGTTCTTGGCTTTCAGGGAGCCTCTTCCACTTCACCTTTGCATGGAACTACCTCAATGGGCATTTTAAAGGAGACACAGGATGTGGGGTTTTTGATGGGGACTGAAACTCGCTTTGAACCTGAGTTTTAAATTTCTTCTTTCAGCAAAGAAAAAAACCCAGTGGCAAGTCCCCGAGGAAGGTGGGAAAACAAAAACTAATTCTTCCTCTTCCAATCTTGTGAAATATTACTGTAGAAATGCCCAGCAAGGCAAGTCCTTTTCACACCAGAAGCCTCCTTTCTTTTTTCATCCCTGTTCATGTACTCCCACTTTCTCTTCTTATCCAGCCTGGAGCTCAAGGTGATCTCACATATCTGGGGAAATACCAGCATTCACTGATACTTCATAGCATGCAGCTGTAGCTTCTAGGAAATTACTTCTAGATTTTGCACCATCTGCCCTAAGACTGAGAGAAAAGAGGCATTCAGAGAGGATGGTGGTGAAGATGAGAAAGCAGAACAGAAAAGGAAAAGGAAAAGGAAAAGGAAAAGGAAAAGAAAAAATCCATTGTGAAGAAGGGGAGAGCAATGGGATATTCTGCTTCTTTTTCTGCCCTTAGTTGTTGGTAGGCATGCTCCACATGCTTGTAAATCTGGACCTCCCATCTCAGAAAGACTGTTTTCAGCACCATGTTCAGACAGGGAATAATTAAGTAGGTACTTGATGGCAATAGCATTAACAAAACTAGGCTTGGCTCAAGCTGATGGCTCAGTGTGAGGAAGCATTCTGCCATTGTGCCATGCCATTCGTTTCTAATCCACCTGCTGCTGTTTGTTGTTTATTTGTTTAATATTTCTTAATTTTACATTGTACCACCCTTCTCCATCCTCTGCCAAAATCATATTGCAAATTATTAACTACATGTGGCACTCCTGTGGTGCAGTGCTCAGTGCTGGGTTATTTTGTGCAGTGCTGTAGCAAAACAGCAAGTGAGAAAATTCAAGCCTAGAAAAGCAATAATTTATTACAGTAGAAATGAGCACTGAATGAGTCACACTGCTGACAGATTCCGATGTGAAACTGATCTATTAGAGGTTTGCCTTTCTGCAAGCTTTTTTCTCCCTCTCTTCTCCAGATGTGCTCTTCCTAAAGTTTGCACAGACAAATATTTCCTCGCTCGGAACTTTCTGTCTGTTCTTATCTGCAAAAGCTTTTAAAAAAAATCCTAAGCCTGAAAAATCAGTAAACATGTGGTGAAGTGGCAGGGTTCTTCTTCTGTCTTATGATGCTTCGATATTTTTAGTAGAGAATGAATGTTAACAGCAAGTGTTTTGGGACTGTAAAATATAACCTGGAGGCAGATAACTACTTCATCTGTGAAAAGATATTTATGCTAGCCAAGTTTTTCCCAAAAGACATCTGTGTCATCATCTTTTTCCTTGGACTTTAGGGCGTTTGCTCAGTGTTAAGATATGAAAACTTCCATTAAGGCAGCATTTTAAGGTGCACCTTTACTCCTAGCTGCATACTATAAACAGTAGCATCCTTTACCTCCTAATGGTAAGGAGTCCTCCTAAAGAGTAGGCTGTTGGAGCCTGCTAGTGCCTTCCTTAGGACTGAAGGCTGTGTGATTTGGGACTGTGTAAATTTGAAGCCCTGTTTATCTCCCTGACCACAGAATAGTCCATCTGTCTTGAAACAGAGCTGTGCAAAAGGGCTCAAGGCAGGAATCCTTTTGTAGAAACTGCAGCTTAGTGCTGCCTTCTCCATAGACGAACAATAGGTAATTTACATGATTAGTCAGTCTTCTAAATTCAAGGTTCAACTATGTTTTACGCTGTGGGCTGAAGAGGCTGAAGAATGAGACTGAACTTAATTATTAATCCTTATTTGCAAACTGTTTCTAAACCTCAGCTGGAGTTACTGTGATAGTTACAAGGACTGCATAATAGGACTGCATAATACTTTAAATTCTGATGCTTTCTCAGCCCTGGGTTGTTCTGTGAAGAAAAAGAAAAGCAACACACAAAAATGGTATGTATCACACTTATATAGATGCAAAGACAATATTGAAAAACTTGATCAAATCCTTCCAAGAGAGAAAGAATAGGTTCTGTTTGAATTTAGTGCTCAGCTGCGTGCTTTAGTAGTTTGTCTGGGGCAGGTAGGCTTGTTGTCTCCTTTTTATGCCATGAGAAAAACTCTTTGTAAAGACTGTGGTGACTCAAGCAGATAAAATATTTTATAGGTGTCCTTAAGACAGAGAAACAGCTTTTGTGGTATTCTGCATCGACTTTAAGTTGGTTTGAGTATGTATCTTAACATGAGCTGCATTGCTGAATTTATAAAAAGTGCTTCTTTATGAGTTTGAGGAATCCCCAAAAGATCATGTTGGGATTAGTGGTAGTGATGGGTTTGGGTTTGGTGGTTTTTTGTTTTTTGTTTTTTTTTTTTTCATTTTAATCTCCTTTGCTAACTATCTGGTCAAAATGTGAACAAAATGTGAAAATTTTGAGAAATGTCAGGCAGCCTGCTCTGGTTAGCATCCAAAA
Source organism: Tapera naevia (assembly GCA_033556795.1). NCBI lineage: Eukaryota > Metazoa > Chordata > Aves > Cuculiformes > Neomorphidae > Tapera > Tapera naevia. The sequence continues at coordinate 8,927,033 of JAUMJJ010000034.1, read as the reverse complement.
CCTTAAATTTTACTTCGATGTCCTGCAGGCTTTAATTAAAAATAATAAATAGGATTAAGTACTCATCAAAAATGCAGCAGGATCATAGTAAGTCATGTTTCTCAGAGGACAAATGCAGTGTATTTTTTTTCCCTAAGCAAGAAACAGTACAGTATTGGTGCTGGGGGCAGGTGGGACCTCCAAGGACTTGCTCATCAGTTATGTCAAGGAGAGAGCAAGGAAAGGAGCAAAAGTGAAACATGGTAAAGATCCTGCAGAAAGGTTTGAGGTATTTCATTTCTGTGACATTAATAGTTACATAAATGAGCACAACAGAAAAGGCCAAGGGCATGACTGAGGCTCCAAGAGCTCTTTCAGAAGAAACTAAACTGAAAGGAATTGATGGCTAGAAGGAAGGAGGGGAGGCAGCTCCAGACATCCACTGTGCTCAGAGAAGATCGAGAGGTGAAGAAGCAGCAGCAGGGGTGGGTCCTGGTATGAAGTCTTAGCACTGCAGGGACAAAGTTGAAACACCTCGTTGTAAAGCTCCACCTTCCAAAAGTGCTCAGCCTGCTAATTAGAAAGGGATGTGTGAGAGTGGCCGCTTCCACAGAGCTGTTAATGGGCTGTTGTGTTTTTTTTAAAAAAAAAAACATTCAGAGAAGCTGTGTCTGGTTGCCAGCCTCACCTTTCTGTCTCAAGAGGTAGTTATTTAAGGAAACTCTTCTCTGGCAGACACAGCCGGTGCTTCAGATGGGGCTTGCCGGGAAGGAAACTGTTGGCTATAGGCTGTTTTATCTGCAAAGGCTTTGCTTCCCACCAGAGAATTTGTGCACAGCATTTAAATCTTAGGTGCGTTATCAACAATAACAATATAAAAGAAAAGGAGTAAATCTTTACATACACCCTGTATGCATGGTTGTGTGTTCTCTGAAATCACTCTTCAGTGTTCAGTGACCTCTCAGGAAGCCTCCTGCTCTTAAAGCACTGGCAAATTTCTGTTATTTACATTAGCCTTGAAATGTTATCTTTTGCATACCTGCAGCAGTAGCTACATCTGCAGCCTGTGCTTTCAGCTGCTGCTCTGTTTTTCACTGGAAGGTGGCAGGGCTTTGGGGTGAGGTTGCCTGCATCTCCCTGGCTGGAAGCATTTCTGGAGAGGTGAAGAGGCAGCTGTGGTTCTGTCTGTCATTGCCTATGAAGCCTGCAGATGAATTCAGTCTGCTAGCGCTTTGGCTGTGGTGTGTTTTTAACTGCAGCTAAAAACACACGAGACCTGGAGATTGGAAAATATTCCTAGTGGGTAGGAAGAAAGGTGAAGCTGTTGGTAGGTGCTTGCATTTTAGTTCTCAAAATAGACAGCTCGGTCTCTGCACTATATACAGCTGTATCACTGGAGGGGAGGTTTGGAGTGGGTATGAGTCCTGGAAAGCAATTGCTAGCACAATTGAAAAATTTTCTGATAGAGCATTTGATATCTCATGTCAGGATGAAGTTCAACAAGGCCAAGTGCAGGATCCTGCACTTTGACCACAACAACCCCATGCAGCGCTGGGGACAGAGTGGCTGGAGAGCAGTCAGGTGGAAAGGGACCTGGGGGTACTGATTGACAGGAGGCTAAACATGAGCCAGCAGTGTGCCTGGGTGGCCAAGAAGGCCAATGGCATCCTGGCCTGTACCAAGAATGGTGTGGTCAGCAGGACGAGGGAAGTGATTCTTCCCCTGTACTCGGCATTGGTGAGGCCACACCTCGAGTATTGTGTTCAGTTCTGGGCCCCTCAGTTCAAGAAAGATATTGAGGTGCTGGAGAGGGTCCAGAGAAGAGCAACATAACTGGTAAAGGGACTTGAGCACAAGTCCCATGAAGAGAGGCTGAGGGAGCTGGGGTTGTTTAGCCTGGAGAAGAGGAGGCTCAGGGGTGACCTCATTGCTCTCTACAACTATCTGAAAGGAGGTTGTAGACAGGTGGGGGTCAGTCTCTTCTCCCAGGCAGCCAGCAACAGAACAAGAGGGCACGAGCTTAGACTCTGACAGGGAAGGTTTAGGCTGGATATCAGGAAGAAGTTCTTCACAGAGCGAGTAATCAGGCATTGAAATGGCCTGCCCAGAGAGGTGGTGGATTCACCATCCCTGGAGGTTTTTAAAATAAGACTGGATGTGGCACTTAGTGCCATGATCTAGTAATTATGATAGCATTGGATTAAGGGTTGGACTTGATGATCTTGGAGCTCTCTTCCAACCCAGATGATTCTGATTCTATGTCCAAATTGGATTCCAAGTCAGTAAAAGAACTCCGTTCTAGGTATTAGCTTGTTAATAGAGTACAAATTTTTCACTGTCATCCAGTTCCTAACAGCACCTTGGCTGGAATTGAGTTTGGGAAAGATGGAAACAAATGTATTCTATCCTTTCAGCTCATGTTGTACTGAGGGGCCCAGAACTGAACACATTACTCGAGGTGTGCCCTCACCAGTGCCGAGTACAGGGGTACAATCACCTCCCTGGTCCTGCTGGTCACACTGTTTTTGATACAGGCCAAGATGCCATTGGCCTTCTTGGCCACCTGGGCACACTGTTGGCTCATATTCAGCTGCTGTCAATCAGCACCCCTAGGTCACTCTCCTCCAGGCAGCTCTCCAGACATTCTTCCCCAAGCCTGTAACGCTGCATGGGGTTGTTGTGCCCCAAGTGCAGGACTCGGCGTTTGGTCTTGTTAAACCTCATCCCATTGATCTCAGCCCATCGATCCAGCCTGTCCAGATCCCTCTGCAGAGCCTCCCTTCCTTAAGGAGGCTGTGGCAGAGCAAGTGTTGATCTCTTCTCTCAAGTGACAGGTGATAGGACAAGGGGAAATGGCCATAAGTTGTGCCAGGGGAGGTTCAGACTAGATATTAGGAAGAATTTCTTTACAGAAAGGGTGGTCAGGCACTGGAACAGCTGCCCAGGGAGGTGGCTGAATCACCATCCCTGAAAGTTTTTAAAAAAAGGATAGATGAGTTTTTGAGGGACATGATTTAGCGGATAATGGGTGCGGTTGGACTTGATGATCTTAGAGGTCTCTTCCAACCAGAAGATTCTATGATTCTATGATTCTATGTTTACAGCCCTTTCACAAATTACCAGTCACTGTATTGTATTTCTAACCTGTGCAGCATCCTGAAAATATTGGAAACAAAGAGTTATGTGAGTAGCCCAACTGCTGAAATTCTACTTGTCAATGTGTAAATAGTAAATCAGCTTTCCAAACAAAGCCTGTGTACAGCTCACTGCTCAAAGAGGTGGCATGACACTCCTCCTTCTCTCTTTAGCTTATGTAGTGTTTTGTGTTGGTAGCTGATATTTCTTCTCTGGTTCTGTTTTTCTCTGGTGTTTTGAACGAAAAAGATCTTAGTCACTTGAAACGGAGGGGATAGTTGCATCATATTTTTCCTTTCTTTTCTTTTACAAACATGCATTTCACTGTTGGCAGGTTTTTTATTTTAGTTTAGTTTTAGTTTTTGTCTTTATCAAGGTTAAATCATTTATCAGCAGCTTCTTCATAGCGCTCAGCTTCAGTTATTTGGAAGTTCCTTTCTAGTGAAATAAGTCTATTATGATTGTTAAACTTGTCTTTATTTTATGTCAAGGTCCCTATACACTGATATGATAGATTAGAGGGGGGTTAAATTACAGCCTTCCCTGTCCACATACACCAAATACATGTTCATGTCTTTTGAACAGAAAAAGTAATTTTTTAAACATACACATTACATATAGAACATCAAGCATCCATAGGCTGCAAATCTACTCCTGTGTGAAACTATGGGGCTTGAGAGTAACACTTTAAAGAAAATGCAGGGCCACTGCAATACACGTTGCAATACACTGCAATTTCCATGCTGGGAAACAGATGCATATTGCAATTTGCAAGTATATTTATATTAATTTGACCAGTTTTAATATAGCCATGGTCACTGCTTGTTAACTTACTATTCAGTTTATTCTCATTAACAAGAATGATATTTTGCTGTGTGCTCAATAATAGCTACCAAGGGGTACTTGAAAAAATATTCCTAGTCAACGACTCTTAAATACTTAGACAATTCAGAGCAATAAAATGAGAAGCAGACTTGCCTGCCTCTCTTCTAATATAGCATGGGATTTTTCAAAGGAGCCTATGTTGTTAAGATACCCGCCAGGCTTTGTACTGCAATAAACCAATTTGTTTTGTTTACTCTAGGTAACTCTTCAATCTTCTCTTAGCATTTTAGTCACAATCTCCAAGCTCAATGTGAAATGATGCAGTCTGCTTCTAGAGGGGCTTGCAGGCAGGACAAAGACTGACTTTATTGATGGTTGTGTTTTTAAATGGAAAATGACATGTTGCTTTTAACAATCCATTTTTTTTCCCAACCTACTGTGGAAATGTTTTCTATTTGTAAACTCTGTGTTCCTTATGCTATACAAGGCTTTATTTTACTGAAAAATTTCCATGACCTCTAAAGTTTAAATTAATATTAATGTATTTCTGTGTATTGTCCACAGGGAAAGAAAAATATAAGCCATTACTGGGATATGAATGGAGATGTATGTAATTCGTTAGATATCTCTTTTTAAAATCAAGCCATTCACCCAGGTGCTAGCAGAGCTCTTGACTGTGTGCACCAGGCTTCTGCCCAGGGCAAGGCTAGGAGTTTGTGTATAGATGGTGTTTCTAGAATCATCTACACATCTTTTAAATACCTCCAGGGATGGTGATTCAATCAATTCTCTGGGCAGACTCTTCCAATGCTTGACAACCCTTTCAATAAGAAATTTTTCCTAACAACCAATCTAAACCTCGCCTGGTGCAACTTGAGGGCTTTTCCTCTTGTCCTGTCACTTGTTATTTGGGAAAAGGGACCAACACCACCCTGCCACAACCTCCTTTAGGTTATAGTTATAGAGGGAAAAAAAGTCTCCCCTCAGCCTCCTTTTTTTCCAGGCTTAGCAGTCACAGTCTTCCCAGCCACTGATCACAACGTTTGTGCTCCAGACCCTTCACCAGCTTCATTACCCTTCTCTGGGCATGTTCCAGAAGTTCATCGTCTTTCTTATACTGAGGGACCCAAAACTGAACACAGGATTCGAGGTGGGGGTCTCACTAGTGCTGAGCACAGGGGGATGTTCCCTTCCCTACTCCTGCTGACCACACTATTTCTGATACAGGCCAGGATGTTATTTGCCTTCTTGACCATCTGGGCACACTCATATTTAGCCAGCTGTCGACCAACACCCTCAGGTCATTTTCTAACAGGCAGCTTTCCAGCTACCCTTCCCCAAGCCTGAGGGTTGTTGTGACTCAAGCGTTGGACCCAGTGCTTAGCCTTGTTGAATCTTATACCAGAGGGGCTCAACCCATTAGAAAATAGATTACACGTGTTTTTTTCCTGCTCTCTACCCTTCATATCTCTGTATGACTAACCTGCACCACTGCTCTGCATGTTCTGTGTCAGCTGGTGCTGACCAGGGTAACTGAGAAAGAACAGTGGGGTTGTTGCACCCACCACCTGGAATGGGGGTACCTATGCCCAAATGTACATCTTTAAAGGTGGAGTTATGTCTTCGCTGACTCCATGCTGAAATGAGAATCCACCTCAGAAGTGTGTCTTCAAGAAGCAATGGATGCAGTATGTCAAAAGGCAGTGTACTGCCCAGGATTTAGCTTTCATAGTGATGACTCTGGTGAAGACATGACATATCAGAAAAATGGTAGAAAATTATTCTCAGCCACAATTTTGAGGGAAAAGCAGCACAAGAACAAAAAATGCGAGCACAAAGAATTAATGGCTTCAAAAACACCAGGGTGTTTTGTGTATGAAAAATTAATGACCTGTCCTGTGGTAATAACTCCCGATACAGACAAGGAAATTTCCAATAGCTATGAGAATAGAAGAGCACAAACACAAACCTGCAAAGATCTCTTCAGTATAAGAACAGCAGAAAAACTGCAGGGTAGGTGAACCTACAAGAAACTGTTGATGCAGGTTTCTGCCTGCAAATGGAAGTAAACCTCTCAGGAGACAGACCACTTTATAAGGAAAGGAAAGCAGAAGCATTTCTGTTGCCTTTGGCTCATTACCTTCCTGAATTAGCACCATCATCCCCTGGGCTTCTCCTTTGCCCTTCTACTAAGTTTGTCCACAAATTGTTTAATTTTCCTCCTTCTCTGATCCACAGAGGCAGGTGATCTATGACTACTTTCAGTTATCCTGTCAATTCAAGTGGCAAATGACTCTGCAATTAGTCAAAAGGTTGAATCTATAAAGAAGTACCATTGAAACCTCAAAGGTTGCTGAGGGTAACAGTTTCCGAGGGGCTGGAAAATTATATTGAAACAAGAAACATTTAGAAATCTCATTTACAAAATGTATCATTGAATCATAGAATGGTTTGAGTTGGAAGGAACTTTAAAGATCATGTACTTCCAGCCCCTCTGCCACGGGCAGAACACCTTCCACTAGACAAGTCCTATCCAACCTGGCATTGAACACTTCCAGGGGAGGGGAGATCCACAACTTCTATGGGCAACCTTTTGCAGTGTCTCACCACCCCCATAGTGTATAATTTCTTCCTCATAACTTATCTACCCTCTGTCAGTTTAAAGCTGTCAGCCTTTGTCCTATCACTCCATGCCCTTGTAAAAAGTCCCTCCCCGACTTTCTTGTAGGCCCCCTTTAGGTACTGGAGGCCGCTCTAAGGTCTCTCCAGAGCCTTCTCTTCTCCAGGCTGAAGAACCCCAACTCTCTCAGCCTGTCCTCCTGGGAGAAGTAGTCCAAGCCCTCTGATCATCTTCATGGCCCTCCTCTGGATTATATTCCAAAACATATATAAAAATTTCAAGGTTAAATGCTCACAAACAAGAAAATATTTGGCATTGCTTTACCTCCTCAATATTACTGCCTAATTCAGGCTTCAATTAAATGTGCATCTTATTTTTTTTTGCCTAGTCTCCATCTCATTTAGAAATTTGTCCTATGAAGCCTTCACATTCTCCTCCCTTACAGTCCTACATAATATTTACCCTACTCTGACAGTACCTTGAGAAAAGTAGCCCTAAGAAGAAAAGTTGGCACAAAAAGTAAAGAAGTCAGCCTGCTACCCGGAGCACTGGACTGCAAACATCTCCTTCCCCCAGTGCTCCCACTACCCTCTCATCAATGCTGCCAGTGAAGCAAGGGTAACGGAAAGAATAAAGATTCAAGGGCTTCCTAGCCCAGATATCAGAAACTGTGCACTATGGAAATGAATGATGCACTTTCACCTGTTTGAAACAAGATTTTCTTCTAAGGAAATCCTTTAAAACATAATGGCAAGACAGTTGCTCTCCCACTCAGCTTTCTGTTTCAGTTTTGCTAGGGCAAAACCCCACTGTGAGTTTTGTGCTGTCTTGCTCATACTCTTATTTCCTTTTAGCCTTATTCTGCCATCTTTTTCTGAAGTGTAGCTGAGGCCTGAAAGCACTCAGCTGCTGTGGAGTAGTTTGTGTTAACTGCACAAAAAAACCCACTGTGATTTGAAAAGAGTCTCAGACTGTCTGACAAATAAGGTATGTGCCTCAAAGCAAGTCCCTCAAAATTTTCTCCTGTAAATAATAGGCTTGGTCATTTCAGTTGGCCTGGACTCCTTTACAAACAAACAAACAAAACCCCAAAAACAACAAAAAAAAAATAGGCCAAAACTAGCAAAAAAACCCTGCCACCCTCCCTTAGGTGTGACAATAACGTGTAAGCAAATTCAGGCATGATGCTACACACTCTAATTTGAGGTTACCGGATGGTAATATGGTAATGAAAGGAAGATATAGACCATCTTGCTCATCCAGATGCATTCCTGCATTGGCTGGTATATAAAGTTTCGATGAACGACAGCACTTTTGGTCCTTAAATTTTTTATCTAGATGTATTATATTACATTTTTTGGTTTCAAACCAGAAATGGAAGAAACATTATTTCTCTCAAGACGGCACGCTTGTTCTTTAAAAATATTTTAACTTAATAACTGTATTTACTCACCTTCTCTTTGTTTGTTTCATTTTTTCTGCTTCACATCCTTTTCACAGTTACACTATTGGAAATATTATTAGTGGAGGTAAAAATTAATGTGAGTACTAATGTATCTGTATGTGCTGCTCCCTGCCCAGGCACAGCTTTCTTCCTTCCATTTTTGAAGAAATCCTTTTTATTTTTGCAATTAATTTTAGGCTCATTTGCTTAATGCCATTTTCAGTTATTGGCTGCTGTTCAGGAGGGCTTATGGGCACACACATGGACCACCCACACAGGTGTCCAACAGGGAAGGTAGGAGCTGGCTGTGGGAAAATCGAAAGAGGACATCTAATTCATGGTCCATTTGGCATTAATTGGATTGCCTTCCTGTACTGCATTGTGAAAGCACTCATTTGACGGTTTCCTGACCTAACCTTTACTACACCAGGCTGATATTTTCTGCTGGATTACCTGCTTTGAAATGCAGCATGATCTAACCTCTCCTGAGCCCCTGTTGAGATGGGAAAGCAGTTTTGCTGTGTGACACATCCTGGAAAGCAGTCAGCTAAACCACAGCTGCAATTGTAAATGCAACATTAGGGGCTGGGAAGGATACTAAACCTCAGGCTTTAGACATTAAGCCAGTCTCCAGTTGACAGGGATGGGGTTACAAGGGACTTACTTTGGATTTTGCAGTCTGGTCCTGGTCTCACTGTGATGAGATTGAAAGGCAGCCTCTGCATGTCTGAGCAGCACAGAGCAATTTCCATAGCAGAACCTGATGAGTTTGTGTCTTAGTCTTAACAATTTTATTAATTGTAGGGTAGCAGTGCGTATGGATTTTGGCCTAATTAGGTTTTAAGATTCTTTTGCGTGAGCTGCTATGCAGTCATAAATGCCCCAAATGCTTTCATATAGCTCCTTTGGGGTATTGTGCTGATACTTGACACCTATATTTACTTACTGGTTTTGATTCTTTCAGAGAGATTTTTTGAACTGCCAGTTGCTACATTGTTATCAGGAACCAGGTAATGGAACTGACGGGCTTGTCTCTCACCAGTGAAGCAGAATGCTGAGTGTGTCTCTGAGAAAAGGGAAGTGATGCAGGGCTTGGTGATGCCTCCCTTGAAGAGTGTGTCACCTACCTGCCGATAAGCATGGATACTCAATCAAGAGATGGATTGTGCCTACAGCAGATGCTGGCACGCTGCATAATTATTGCTTGATTAAGATTTGCCATGCTTCAGATTGTGAAAAATGTGTTGATATGTCATTTATGGAAAGGCCTCAAGTCCACTTGACATTTCAGTTCTAGCATAGGCCTGCATTTGGCTTTAGAGTGGTGTTGGTGAACCTGATTAATTGCAACAGAGGGGAAAAATCAGATGTTAGCACTAAATCACTATATCTGTCATCTGCTTAGAGGTTCAGGAATTATGAGATATAAATGACTGGTATCTAGATTACTGATCACTGATCACTGTTCTTAACCTGTTACATCTGGGGCTCCCACAGAATCATATATAATCACCTGTATGTATCAGAGATGTTCTAATGTAGAGAACTGGAAACAAGGAACTCAGGGTTCAGCTGCCACCTGGATGACATGGCATCCTTGTACATCCCGTGTCTTGTTCCATGAATGAGTACAGACAACACTGTGCTTGCCAGAAGCAGTTGTCATAGATGGAGAAAGATGGCACAAGGCATTTTCAAGCATTATTCCAAGCAAACACGACATAATGCCACCCCTTCTGACTTCACTGACACAAATAGGCTAGAGCTAGATGTTTGGGAGGCATTGTGTGGCATCCTTTTGCATTATAGCAGCTTTTCTTCTGCTGTCAGTTGAATGTCTTCTGTGCCTTTGTGCCTGAAGTAGGTAACATCTTGGGCCTTTGTGAAATGAAAGAATGGAGATACTAAACATGAATTTACAAATATCCATACAAAGCGGAACCCTTTTGTTAGGCCCTTTAAGAGGTGTTGCAGAGATAGCAGCATTTCCAGTCTCTTCCTGCACTGCAGGAAAATCTCCACAGTGCAGTGTGTCTGTGCAAGAGGAAAGAGGCCATTACTGCCTTCCTCAGAATTCCTGAAAAAGCAAAATGCATTCGTACCTCATTCCTCTGTTTGTGCTTTAACAGGGTGAAGTGGGGAGGACCCTCTGCACCCCCCTGCTACTCTAGGGCTTCGAGGAGAAAGCCTGTTGTTGAGGGGATGAATGAGTTGGATGGGGAAGGGTTTCATGCAGATACCAGATCTCTGCCGGTCAGTGGTCCCAGTTAGTGGCCTAATTGGTTGTCACACGATAGAACAAACCAAGATTTCTCTGACTTGCTGCCAGGGCAAGGTTTGGAGCCTCTGTGGCTGAAAGTTGACCCCTGAGACTCTCACTAGGCTTTTGCTAAGACATTTTTTATTCAACTAAGACATTTTTTATCAGATCTAGCCCCAGCACTGCCTCGCCCCCAGAGAACAAGGGAGGGAAACCTTGTCAAGGAGGTATTAGCCAAGCAGGTGGAGGGACAGAAATCTGAAACAGTGCAGGGCAAGTTAATATAAACACATTTAATCCTCGAACTTCCTCTCAGCATTAATCATTTCCATCTGTAGCACGTGCTGCTCTTGCTGCCAGAGCTGATCCTTGTCCAGCTGGCAGCTGCAACTCTTGCACAAGATGCCATATCTTCCCAGAAGTGAGGGTCATTAACTCCATGAATCACACAGCCTCAGCTGGCTCAAACCACAGGCCTTTGTTACAGAGACCTTTGTGTTCAAGCAGTTTCTTTTCTCTTGCTCACCCTAAGAAAAGCAGTAGGTTTTACATTGTTATGCCTTCCTTTTTTTCCAGTGCAGTGTTTTATCATTATGCTTCTTACACATTTCATTTGTTCACTGTTGTGCTGTTTTAATTGGCATCTAAAGCAGATCCATGTGAATACTGCAGAAATACAGGAATGCTTGTTCTAACTTGCCAATAAATTCACAGCTATTTCATCTATGCTATTGCATTTCCAGGAGTAAGGGATGCTGCCTTTTCTTCTGTGTTTATGAAGCACTGGAGCCACAATAAGGTGTGCAGGCTCCTGAAGTAGAATTGAAGCTCTGAGGATCTCTTGGACCTGAGCCACTAGAGTAGGATGGATGCTCCCAGGAGATACTGTGCTGGGCTGAACTCACAACAGGCTGAACTCACAATGTCAACAGCCATCAATTTTTCCCCCATTTAAAATGTCAGGGAGAAGATGACCTAACAGGCAAGGAGACCATGTATAGCCCTACTCTGCACAGGACCATGACTTCTCTCTAAAGCTCTTTCTGAGTGAGTGCCGCAAGCAGGAAACTATGGGCAGGGTCCAGATCATAAGGGAAAAATCAAAGCTATGCCCTAGACCGCCACGATCAGACCTAAAGATGGTCCTTACTCCTGGAACTGAGCTTGGGACTCTGCTCTCAGCATCTGAACAGTGGCTAGAGCCCTTCTTGTAGTGCTCTGGCTATGAGTCAGGCTATGCCACCAAGTTAGATGCTGTTGGAGGTTAATGTTCTGCTGTATGAATGTGTGCTCCTGAAGGGTAACCAGTCCTGATGAAAACATCCAGGGATGGAAACTCGGTTGCCTTCATTCACAGTGAGCTTCAGTGATTAAGTTTTGTTTCACTCCCAGTTTTAATTTACCAAGTTTCATCTTCTATCAAGTCACCTAAGTTACACTTTTCCTTGCTAGATTAAATAGCACGTCAGGACCTTCTTCTCCAGCCCCCAGGAAGCACTTGTGCTTTATAATCACATCATCTTTCACTCCTTGTTTTGATACTCACTAAAGAGATTGCCCTAGTCAAGCCTTTCAAGTTTAAGGTGTATTCTTTGTCTCTTGGGGTATTCTTTGTCTCTTGGGTCACTGTGGAAACTCTTTTCTGTGTCTTTTTCAAGTCTTTGCAAATGAATTAATAACACCTACTTCAATGTCATTGTCACACATTCCTTTTTCTGCTGCAGGTTGTATTTTTATGTTCTAGTATGCCACTGGCATCTCAGGGCGGGACTGCTGGATATTGTGGCAGAGACTTCCCTGAGTTGCTGCTTCGGGATAGAGCCTATCATGCTCTAAGCTTGTTCTGTAGTCTGTGTGTTTAGATATGGTGCTTTGCACTGAAATCTATTAAAACGAAATTTCATGGCAAGACCCAGGTTCTGTTATTCTCTATGACTGCTTGTCTATTTTCATTCTACCCATCTTTGTCATTTGAAAATTTGATCATCAAAGTTTTTGAAGTACTTCTGGATAACTGGTGAAAACAACAGTGTTGTATCACATTTAATATAGTTCCATGCAAAAAAAGATCACTAGAAATAATGTGATTTCGATTACTGTTCTTTAATAAAATTGTGTTCTTGAAATCTGTCAGCTTGTCCAGTCAAATCCATTTATATCACACAGTTTTTATCAGAATGCATTGCAAAGCTGTACTAAGCACTTGAGCACGGTCTCTGTACACTACATTACACACCTGCAGTATTCTCCATTAATCCAACCATAGATCCTCAAGGATGTTTTCCGTAAAACTGTGTTGACAGAATTAATTACATCCTTCATTATCTATCAATCAGCTGAATCTTGTATTAATTTCTCCATGATTTTACTCGGAACTGATGTTAAGTTAATTTCTCTGGGTCATCTTCCTTTTTCTTTTATAATTCTGGGATGAGAAAATTCACTAGCTGTACATACCAAAACTTTTGAATTTCTTCCTTGTGCTGCAGTATCCACAGATATAGCTTGTTACGCTACTCATGTGAGTCTTTCAGACAGGAGATAATTTCTTGCTTCTCCTGGAAACAGGTACAAATTACACCTGTTGCTTGATAATCAAATGATAAATATTTGTTTGAGGTTTTTTTAACACTACCTTGCTTAAGAAAGTTAACGTCATTCTGTTTAGGAGCAGAAAAAAACAAAAGTCATCATCAGATAAGCCTGTGGTTCTGGCACTTTTTGTATGTCCATATTGCTTTCTTTAGTAATTCTTTGGCAGAAGTTGTCAGGAAGAAAATATCGACATGAAAAAAAGTAGGGACAGAGCAGAGTTAGCAATAGCTGGCCTTAATTTGCAGGAAAAAAGAAAAAAACATTCTTTTTCACTTTAAATAAAGAAAAATTTGCAAAAATTGCAGATAAAATCATATGTATTTTAGAAGCTTTCTCTGTCTTTTTTTACCAAGAAGATTATTTCTTTAACCTCATCTTTAAGAATCTGTAACATGAATGTAAACATAGCTTTGCATAGCCTATCGATTCTATTGCCACTGGAAATCTCTGATCTCTGCTGTTGTTGGACCGCTACTGACTTGGGGTCATGTAATATATCAGAAAATACAGGTTAATTAAGCTGTTGTTTGCTAGAGACTGAACAGGGATTTCAAGACTTCTTTCCCTCGACTTTTCTTTTTGTGTATGAATGGTGAAAAATTATTAGTTCTTAAACAATTTAATTTGGTTTTCTCCAGCTCTGCAGCTTTGAGTTGTTGTAACTGCATTTGAGAATGAAATCACTCATGTTTGTATTATCAAGATTTTTCAATTTTACCTTTTATTCCTAACAAGTTGGTACATGCAGAAAATAAACTAGATTATAGTGCTAAAAGTATAGCCTGAAGTTTGCAGAAAAAGGATTCTGTAATTTGTAAACCATATAAATCTTTCTCTTAATTTGCATTTGTATTCTGAAATTTAATCCCCTTTCCCCTTGTCCCCTGGTCTTACTGATTCAGGTTTTGGATATAGACTGTACAGTGAGGATTCTCTTAGTGTGACTTAAAGCCCATCAGAATCAATTCCAGCATTTGACAAAGACCCTCAGCTGATGTGTCCTGTTTCCTTCAGAAGGGCTTTAAGGGTTGGTAAGAATCTCAGATGTACCACATAGAAATTTACTTCCCTTGCAGATCAGGAATTAGAATCAGTATAGCTATTTGCATGTGAGAGCTTTTTTACTGAGCCTTCATGCCCTCCCCCCCTTTACATTCAGCAAAGACTCAATTTCTAATAATTTAGAAAAAGTTCATGGGTTTTTGAGCCAATAGCACTCCAAAACTTCTTGGAACCAACATATGTCAATACTCATGAGGAATGCCTTTACTGAAATTCCCTCTGTCATCTACATTAATCTTTTGTTTTACAATTCCTAAATGAACAATCCAATTTACTACAAATCTGACAAAGAGTGTGAGGCTGCTTAACACCTGGGAATTAAAAAAAACCCCATGAGGTAGAGAGGCAATTAAATAAACATAGGCAAAAAAATCCCTTTGCCTTGGCTTGTACTTTATCTCACTGCTGCCAGCTTTTTTTCTACTCTGATTAGGCAGGCAGCACATTGACACAGCCTAGACTGCATGTTCTTACATGAAAAAGCAGCATTTTTAATTAAACACACGCCTGCTTTTTCATAGTGCCTTGGTTTGACCCAGCAGGCACTGGCTCACTCTCCTTCCCCAGTAGGATGGGGGAGAGAATCAAGGAAAAAAAAGTAGAATCTGTAGGCTGAGATAAGAACACTTTAATAGGGCAGCCAAAAAAGAGGAAATTAATAATAAGAATAATAGGGTATACAAAACAAATTATGCACAATGCAATTGCTCACTACTCACTGACCAACTGATACCCAGCCCATTCCCAAGAAGTGACCCCACCCTCCAGCCAGCTCCTCCACAATTATATACTGAGCATGACATCATACAGTATGGACTATCTCCTTGGTCAATTTGTGTTGGCTGTCCAGGCTGTCTTCCCTCCCAGCTTCTTGTGCACCTGCTCAACCAAGAACCTTTTTCTTAACTGAGAACTTTTGTTCTCAAATTCATTACTTTCTCTGTCTGTAGTATTTGCCTTGTTTCACAAGAACAGTGCCATATTAAGGTTCCTTAATTTTCCTTATGAATTATATGTCTGGTTACACTGCATATCAATACCCTGCTCATTTTTTACTTCAGCCATTGCAAAAAGGAGCAAGTCCAAGCAGCTCAGCAGCACCAATGTCCTGCAGGAAGTTCCTGGTAGTGGTGGATTTTTCTCAGACAAAGGCGTAATACAATACACATGCTGGAAGACAAAGCTAATAAAAAGTCACTTTCAATGTGAAGTGATCAGAACAATCCTACAGAAATTTCTTTTTATTTCCTTGCTTTTCTCTTCTTTTCTTTTGAGAAGTAGACTTCAATCCCATCTCTCATTTCAGCTTACAATCCCTTATATTTGGGCTCACAGATGAGCAGTATTTTTTAAGTAGAAAGGCAAGCTCTTTTTGTTAATTATAAAAGACAGAGAGTTTATTAAGTACAAAGCAGAATGTGTTCATGAGCTGCTGAATAGAAAACTCACTTTAATGGAAAGGTGTACTGTATATTTCGTTTTGATAGCAGAGGCCCCAGGACATTCTATAGCAGGACGGTTTGGTAGCTAATGTTCAAATTTTTTCTCACCTGTATTTATATTTCAAGATGGACTGGATTAGAAACTGCTCACATTTTGTGTCCTTTGAGAATGACTTCCAGCCCAGAATAGAGGATCTGCAGAGAGCCAACCCTGCTTGCAAGCTTAGCAAGTGAGCACAACTCTTAGGTGGTCTGAAAGCCCTCCCATGATATGAAGTCATTCTGTACACTTTATAGTGAATTCATTTAGTGTCAAGAATATTTTCTGCAAAGACACACTTCACAAGATTTTTTTTTTTTACATCAATGTAATGAAAATCAGGTCTGAAACTGCATATGCACTAAAATGAATATGGACAGTAAAAATGTGATTCTGAAGAGTACCAAGGACATGAAAATTTACCAGATGATCTTTTTGTCTGGTCAAGACATCTCCAGTGAAGAATGTAGACACTCAAACTGAACTACTTACAAAGCACAACTTTAGATAGTATTTAGTGCATAGTTCCTGATTAAAGCTTATTCAGGAACAAAACAACATGCTTTTGCTCTACACACAGACAGAAGCAGAATTTGTCAGATTTGTTCTGTATTATTCCTTGGGCTCGGAGATCCACATCCACATCTGTTCAGTCCACAACAAAATGCTCCTGGTTTCAGGGCTGACACATGAAGTCTGTGTTCTAGGTGGTGTGTGGAGACTATTTTGTTAAACATGTTAAGTCATATTGTCAAGGTAGACTTTTTCTTCCAGCTGTTGAGCAACTTCAGAAAGCAAAAGCGTACTGCTGGGCTGGAGAGAACATGATCATTTGGCTGCTGAGCATGAAAGGAAGAGGTCCAGTAAGCTCAAAAGTTAGATTAGAAATCTAATTTGCTGAAGGTAATGTGAGCTAAAGTGCACCTGGTCTAGTATTGTAGATATAAATGTGATCCAAAATATGAATTTGATAGAGATGGCAGTTATAGACAAGTCACAGAGAGAAGACTGTACAATGAGTTTGTACTGATCTCCATTTGATGAAGGTGTCTCCAAATGGCTGTGCAAAATATGCATTGCCATAAACACTGTAGTTTACTATCTATTGACAAATACAACCTAAGTACCTCAGGTAAAAGAGAAAAACTGCAATGGATGTCTTCAACTGCTCAAGGCTCTGTTTGTCAGTGCTTCATGTTTCCAGTTATATTCACAGTGGACATATTTAACTATTCCATTGATAAGAATGCTTCATCTTAACTGATGTTGCCATGGGTGGGATTCAATGTGAGGCTGCAACAGCTCACAACATTTCTTGCTGCAAGTTTCATTCCTCCAGCACACTCTTCATGCCATCAAAATTAAAAATCCTAAAGGAAGGGTCTTCTCAGACAGAAACCGCTTTTGTAGTCTTACTTCTGCAATAAGTTCAGGTTCAGAGCTCTAGGACAAGCCTGAAAATGAAGTTCTTGTAAGAATACCTTTTAAAATTTATGTTCCATACTATTTCAAATTTGTTTGTAATCATATGTAGCACAAATATAAGGAGAGTTCATCTTCAACATAACAGAGATACACTATTTAGTGAATTTATCCAATTCCAAAATTTTAAAATTTCAAACTACTTAGCATAAACTATTAGAATTTAATTAGAGCCACATGTTTAATTAAACTATTAATAGAACCCTTAATCATTTTTTTCACTCTCCTGAAATGGAAACAAGAAACAACCCCACCCTAAAACTTCTGTATCCCACAACGTTAGTAAACAAAGAAGATTTAGCAAGTTGAAACATAGGCAGGATGCTTATGTTCTATAAATTCCATCCTATTAGATACTGCTTAGGGGTTAACATGCAAAAGTTATGGGGGGTTTTATTCACTTTCTTTAAATTATATTAATTGTTCCTAGGAAACATTTTGAGTGTGATACTACTAGTTCCTCCTCTGCCTGTCGTAATTAAGTAAACAAGCCCAAAGACCACTCTGAGCTGTGTAAATGCTTTTAAGAAAAACATTTTGCAGGCTATTTGACAGCTGGGGTAACTTGAACTACCAGGATTCATTTTGCTTAGAAAATCTGGAGTAAATGCATCGCAAAGTTGTTCATTTAGTGTAAGTGTACTTCTAGGTTTGGAAGTAAATCTGACCTGAGAACAGCATTCATTAATCATACTCCACAGATATCTGTGCCAACAGTGAGGCACACTGGACAAAAATACATTTGCAAATTATCTCCTTACCTCTAATACATAGAATTTAACAAATGTTTACTATAGTTTTAATAAATCTAGTAAATTGTGCCAAAAGATGCCTATGGAACTAATTTTCTAAAGAAATTAGAGATGACTGTTTCAATTAATATTTTGTGTTTAGTATTTTGTTGTATCAGCAAGTAGTCAAAATAGCATCTCCAAATTACCAAAGAGACATGGAGCAAATCATCACCTAAGGCAATTATAGTAGATTGACTTTTGGATTTTTCAGATATTCCTTAAAAAAAATGGCCTTTACATGCCTTCCTTAACAACGGAGGTCAGGATCCACGGAACTATTCCATATCTTCCTTTAACGTAACACAACATACAAATAAGGTGTAGATAAGGGGTACACTCTCTTCTTCTTCCGGGAGGCTGGAGAGCAGGAGCTGAGGAGTCCTGTCTGGAGCTGAGGCCTGCGGTGGCTGCTGTTGTCTGCCCACGTGCTGGGGGGAGAGTCCTGGGTCAGATTTAGCTGTTCTACTTTCCTCAAGGGAAGCAGTGAGATTTTGCTAGTTCTTTACTTAGTTACCAGGTCTTACAAGTGCGCATACCTTTTTTGTTTTAGTTCCTTTTTGTCCTTTTTCCCATTTTCCCTTCCCCTCTTCCCTTTCTTGGGAGTTTTGCATGATATCCTTGCTATATGTAGTTGTTCATATTTAGAAAATACATAAATAGATATATTTAGTGTGATTTTGGTTTTTCTATTTTTTTTTTTTTTTTGAAAAGGGGGAAGCTTAGGGACAGGGGCTTAAACTGAGCATTAGAGAGCTTGGGAAAGCTACCTCAGCAATGGTGTGATGTTCATGCTGAAATCAACCTCTTGCTCAGGGGTCCAGGTGCCTGGGATGTAGCAACCCAGCAGTGCTCTCTCACTCCAGTATTCCTGAGCTTTACTGATGGGGATCACACATGGATGTTAACAGTACACACCGCCTCTAGGTTCCTGGAATTGCATTTGTCTGGGGGCACCATACCTTCAGAAAACATCTCTAGAGAGCAGACTGTCATCAGGCACTTAAGTTAGGTAGTCAGGGTGCACATCAGAAAGACTTTTATCTGAGTATAAGCAATAGAAAGCTCTCATCTCTTTGACTAGAAGAGTGTGCTATCCTTTCTTAGGTTGCAAACATTCCCAGATGATAAGGAGAGACTGAGCACTGGGATGTGTATGGGAACAGTCTCAGACATTTTGCAGGTAGGTCCTGTTCCTAGTCCTTTTCTCATCACCTTTTAAGTCAACCTAAACCTGAAGGGTCTGAGGTCAGGGTTTCTTTCTTATTGTTGTTCTTTTCTAGTTAAAGAGGAGATGGAGCAGTACTATTCGACTGGATGCAGAAGGAGAACTGTCATTCTGCATATGCCACTGGTTTTGTTTTTAATTTGGTTTTGTGATTTCAGAGGCAGCTCAGCCTTGGACTCTGCTTAGGCTCAGTGCATAATTGCATTGCTTCTTCTGACTGCACTGACTGACACCATCACTAGAAATTATTTAAGTGGCTGAAATCTGACTTCTGGAGAACCCAGAGACTTTCTGGGTCTGTTGTTGTTCTATACACTGAGCTGACCAAAGCTTGCCTTCAGTTAGGAGTCCTACTGTTATCTTTTATCTTAAATATCTCTGGGTAAACCTGGATATACCCCTGGGAATGGGCTTGCAGTGTCCACCCAGCACACAAGCCCTTTTGAGGTGCTGGTGCCATGGTCTTGCATCCGGCTGGATCCAGATTCTGCTTGCTGGTGTTTGGTAGAGCTGCTGGAGATTATAGCAAACAAAAATCCCACTGCTTTTCTGTTTGCTCTCCGAAACAGAGCTTCTGTTGCCAATCTTTGGTGAAGTATTTCCATTACATAGCTGCTGTTTACAGGATGAAGGCTGGCCCACTAAGCTGCCCAGAGAGCAAAAGGAGATTAGTAAGAGCCAAGCATGGTGGGAGAGGGAGGAACTCTGTTACAAATGCCTGCTTTGACCTCGTTCTCAGAAGCTGCACTTTAAACAGCAAATTAATGTTTAGCTATTTATCTTAGGCATCGTTTGGATAGAGAAGATGCCCACCAGCTGGGCTGCCACAGCAGCAGGTTTGCAGCATGCCGTTCAGGAAGGGTGGGAAGGAACACAATTCCCCAGTTACATTTGCTCCAAAGGTGCAAAGTTTCACTGAGGTGTGACTGGGAAGGCAGCTGAAATTCTTTAGGGACAGGGCATGATTCAGCAAAAAGCAAGGAAAGCAGCATGCCCTTTGGTGAACTCTGTAGAAATTTACCAAACTGGCCTCTTCATAAGGGAAAATAGCAGTCCTGTATATAAATTCATTGCTCTCCCGCCTTCTTGGCTTTGGTGGGGATTGCTGCAGCTGATGTTTTTTAAATGAACATATTATTTGAGTGAAAGCAGTAATGAATCACAGCCAGAGTGCTTTCTGCTCCCACTTAACACATTGTTTTAAAGATTCTTGTACTGATTGATGTTGGCAAAATTGTTCTTGGATGCTTCTTGCACATGTGTTAAGGCTGCAGTTACCTCATAACATTTTGTGGAACTAAAACTATCTGCAATAAAACTATACCTAGCATCTGTGTTATCATTTTATCCACCAGCAGAAAAGCAGTGAGACATGTCCTCAAATCAGCTTTTACTCTAGAGAACAGTACCACTCAGAAATGGCTGCACAGCCAGGGTCCACTGTTTATGAGATGTTATTTGATTCTTTCAATTTTATTTCTTCTATTTCAAGCAGAAATCTCTGAACCAGAAATCAAAGAAAACTTGATTTCAGAAGCACCTAAATGCAATTTATTTGAACCAAAATATTTCCCTCACTCAGCAGCTGCTCCACGGAAGGTAATGCCGTTGTTGCCAGCAACGAGGACTGCAAAGCAGCAAGAGAGCCCCCAGGGTGCCTGTCTCTTGGGCATCCTGCTGTACACACTGTTTCAGAGCAGCCCAAAAACTTCCAATTCCTCCATTGCAGCTCCCTCACAGGAACACTGGCATTTATAAGGAATAGCTGTTTATTTCCAATGAGATTTAAAAAAACAAACCATTTACCTCCAAACATAGCACAGTAGTGTTCACTACTCTTCTCCAAATAAGTCCAACTCATGCCTAGCAGGGTGGACTTTGATTTTAAATGTTATTCTGAAGACTGTTTCAGTTTTGGTTTGCCTTTGCAGTGACCAGGCTCCAGGTGTCTAATAAAAATATTCCCAAGGTGAATGTTTCTAGTCATGATCCATGTGCTCCTACAGCAAATTATTCACCTTTGTGTATTGTACAGAATGATAAAACAGTACTGGGAGTGATCTGAATGTTTTTTTTATAATAGAATTGTACATCTAATTCCTCTCTTCCTTGTGACATTCTCAGTTGTTTAAAGTGACTGAGTCTTTTCCACGTTCTTGTGTATAGCTTAGAGAAGTCCTTACAGCAACTCATTACTGATGTACAATAAACACGATAGATTGATTAGACTAATATTTGGCTTGCATTATGACTTACAGGCTTTCCTACTTGAGTTTAGATGCATAAAATATAGAGCGTAACAACCACTGAGTTACACAAATTCTTTCTTAGAAATTGCCAATCAGGGATGGATGATCCCCATTCAAATCTTCCATTGAAAATAATAAATATATGAGCAAAACTGCTATTTCATCATCTCTGTTTTTTTTTCACAGCTGAAGAATATGTCTGTAAACCTCAGAATGCATCCGTGTGTCTCTGGACTTCCCCTTTTTTTATGTTAAGAATTTGGCTACAGAGCAAAGTTGAGTCTACACTACACAATAGGCCTCAGAGATACAACATTACTGATCTTTGTTGATGTCAAAACTTGCCCTGCAAATACCAGAGGACTGACTTCTGAATAATCTGGGGGATGTTCGTGTAGTTTCAGAAATTTCAAGGCAAAATTTTCATCTTAAGAATGAGAATTTTACTGACTCCACACTGTAAAACTGCTGTTCTGCAGATAATACTTGAATACATGTATGTTTCTGTCTTGGACTAGGATGTTAGTAAGCCAGCTAGCAAGCCTGCCTCAGATTGCTTTAACCTGGAACAATGTCTTTCATATAAATGAGTTATTTCATAGTGGATGTTCAGGACGTATTTGTTACTTTCATCTTCTGGCAGTTTTAATTTTTATTCCAGGCACAGATGAAGCAACGCTCTTCCAGTAGAAAATCTGATGAGCCTGACATGGCCTAAGCAGGGACTTGAATGCCTAGTCCTGACTCGCATGCTTGCGCTCGCCTGTGCACCCTCTCCCAGATGAACTTGGCTTATACTTCTGACCGCTGTACTGGTGCAGGCACAGGGTGCCCAGCTTAGCACCCAGCATACAGAAGAACCAAATCTAAGCTGTCAAAATAGCATAGACATCCCCAAGAAACTAATCAATAGTCTACAGAAGGATGGGGGTTTCCTCCTTTGCTGTTCCATATGTGCAGTCAGCGACCCATCACTAGCAGAGTTCCACAGGGATCCATCCTGGGGCTAATGCTCTTTAATATCTTCATAAATGACCTGGATGCAGGACTTGAAAGTTTACTGACCAACTTTGCTGATGACTTGAAACTGGGGGGAGCTGTTGACATTCTTGAGGGCAGAGAGGCCATTCAGAGGGATCTGGGCAAACTGGAGAGCTCTGCAATCACCAGTCACATGAATTTTAACAAGGGCAAGTGCCGGGTTTTGCACCTGGGATGCAGCAACTCTGGATGCTCATACAGACTGCGGAGCGAGAGGCTGAAGGGGGTCGACGGCAAGTTGAACATGAGCCAACAGTGTGCCCTGGCAGCCAAGAGGGCCAACTGTGTCCTGGGTTTCAATAAGCACGGCATTGCCATTGGTGGAGGGAGGTGATTGTCTCCCTCCTCTCTGCACTTGTGCAGCCCCACCTCGAGTACTGTGTGGAATTTTGGGCACCACCACATAGAAAGGACATCAAACTACTGGAGAGTGTCCAGAGGAGGCCACAAAGCTGCTGAAAGGTGTAGAGGTGAAATCATGTGAGGAGTGGATGAAGTCACTTGGTCTGTTCAGCCTGGAGAAGAGGGGAAACCTCATCACAGTTTACTGCTTTCTCACAAGGGGAGGAGGAGAAGCAGGCACTCATCCCTTCTTTCTGGTGACCAATGACAGGACTTGAGGGAATGGCAGGAAGATGTGCCAGGGGAGGTTTAGGTTGGATATTAGGAAAAGGTTCTTATTTCAGAGGGTGGTGGAGCACTGAAACAACTCCCTAGGGAAGGAGTCATGGTGCCAAGCATGTCAGTATTGGAGAAGCATTTGGCCCTCAGACACGTCGTGTCAATGTTGGAATTGTCCTACGAAAGGAGCTGGACTCAATGATCCCTTTGGGTGCCTTCCAACTCAGGTAATTCTGTGATTCTATGATTTTATGATTTCAGTGATGTGTCCTTTTCTGCTGTTCATCACATAGTATATTTACAACAGTTACTTCGTCAATAATTTTTAATTGCTCCGCAGGACTTCACACTTTCTTCTCTCTCCTGGGACACTTCTACCTATTCTTTATCTTTCCAGATTTCTTCTTTGAGTTGAAATCCCTCCAGACAGTTCTTAAAAGGTCAGCTCCATTTCATTCAAAAAACAAAATATTTTTGACTAGCTAATTCCTAACAGTTATTTAACACTTGTGAATTCCTATTTTCTCTTCCTCCCATCCCCGCCTCCCCATTTAGGCCTGCCGTGACCATTTCTATTACATTTCACACAAGGGAATGATGAAAATCCAGGGGCAGTTCCCAGGTTGCACTGAGAGCAGGTTGTGACATGTGTGTTCATCAGATGCAGATGGAACTCATTTTAATAAGTTCTCTTCACCTCTTCCAGAATTTACAGGTCCTGGAATCAGTAGTAGACGAATTGCCTTCAGCTGCTCATGAACCTGACCAGCTGGTTTGATATCACTATATCACCAGGCCACTGGGTCTTGGGTTTAAGCCCAGTTGCTCTTGAAAGAATGACATCTTGTCCAATTGCAGGTTAAAAAGAAAAATCCAAAGATGGGTTTGCACTTTTTGGGGGGGACTCCTGCGTTTTTTTTAGGTATGTGAAATTAATTTGTTTATGGTAAAATAAACATACCAATTTTTAGCCTCTTTTTCATAGCATATAACAGCATAGCACATCAGGCAAACAAAAGTCCACTTCTGAGTCACAAATTAATTCATTTATAGACTTACACAGAAGGACACAACTCGAGGGCATAAAAGGTTGCTGTGATCTGTGCTTTCGCAATAGCTCCATGATGGCGTTTTCAGAGTCCAGTACCTGGATTTCCATGCTGGTTTCTTAGACACTGACATAGATAGACTTTAAGGAGGAGTTCAGGAATACTCTTGAATTCTTGCTACTTACTTTAATCTTGACCTAGAGAACAGCTTGTCCCTAGTTTTAAGTAGAGCTCTAATTGACAGTGCAGCTTTGTTTGCAGAATTGCCAAATAATGGTCTTGTTTTCCTCTTCAGTCACATGTAAACTCTCAACAGCTAACATGATGTTCTCTGCTTATTCTTCTAAATCTGTAAAATTTTCTCTAAAATCCTATAGTGGCAGCTTCTGGATTTGATGAGTACCTACTGACACAGATTGAAGCATCATGAAAGGAATCCCAGCCACACACTGAAAATATAAATTTTCTGTTGTACTAATGTTAGTGTTCTTTCTCCTTGTGACATCCTCTTATTTCTTCTCCCACCTGTACCTCAAACTCCTACTCTATAGAGGCGTCCTTTGTGCATGATTAGTCACTGGTTCTTTCTGCCAAAAGAAACTTACCCACATTTTTCTTGTTATCATGTCTGCAAGGGCCTGGCAATTCTCTCTGACTTGCTTTGTTTGAACAGTTCATCCCTTTTCATTTCTTTCCTTCTTATTTGTCTTTAGAAAGCGTTCATTTCAGGGCTTGGAGAGGCCAGGAGAGGTCAGGAGAAGTAACGTGCCCTTTCAATCAACTGTTTACTAATGGTAGGTAAAATTTTAGGAGAGAGCTGAGCTCAATATTAAGCCTTTTCAGCGTAGCTTTAGGAATTGTGCAACTTTTGTGAATTTTGCTTTGCAGTTTGGTGGTAAAGTAAAGCTATATCCAACAAAACAGAGGTGATTGTAGTGAGAACATTTCATTCTAAGACTCTGAAATTTCATCAATTGAAGGCAACCTATGATTACAAACACACTGTCGAGCCGTGGTACCTTACAGAATGCAAAAAGAGCCTGTAATTAACCCTGGGAATATTTCCTTTTAAATATTGTGAAAATTTTTTCTCACTTCCCTCGTGAGAAACAGCCATAAATGTTCAAGTTGATTTGCAAACTGTTGTTGAGATGTAAATAGAAAAAATGAATACTTGTAATAGTACAACCACACTAGTCTCAGTGCCAGACTCCAGAAAATTAATTGCATCCTCATAAAATATAGGTGGAATCTGCATTAACATATTTTAACTCAAACATATTTTCCTCAAAGGGGCTGAGAGGTCCTGCAGAGAGGCCTTCCAAACTTAAGGAATATGATTTTAGGTGACTGATCCTTTTGTAAACTTACACACAAAGTTGCTTTATGGAAGAGGAAAGACGGTACAAGACACAATCTAAGCAGCTCATCTGAGAGGACTGGAGATTTCTGACTGTTGCAAGTCACTTCAAGATGATGGAATGTAGCAGCAGCTTTGCTTTAAAGGAAGTCTTAGATATGAATATTCTTGTTATCACATCTTAACTGACCCAAAAGACTAAATAGTTAATGCAAATATTCAGACAAGCTGTATGCAGGGAAAAAATACTGTATTTAGTAATAATTTTGTCTAGTTATGTTATAGAAAATAGATGGGGGAAGAAAAAGTGAGGGGAACATGTCAGGAATAAAACTTGCAGCTTTCTGAGCAGGATCGGCAAGTTTTTATCTCAGTAAATATAGATTGACCTTCTGAATACAGCTGGTGGGGAGAGGGGAGGCTAACTGAGGAAATACCCAACATTATCAAGTACTGAACCACCAAACGTGCTCGGAGGAAAGAGATGCTCATGATGCCGGGCCAGGCCAGGGAACACCTCCCAGGGTGAGAGCTTTTGCTGACACTACGTCGCCATCTGGTGACTTCCCGAGGACAACAGCCCCGAACTCGGTGGGAGCTGCTGTGTTCACTGCAAGGGCAACCACCTCCCTTCGCCAACCCCAGCGCTCCTCCATCAACTCCGCTGTGCCCGCACGGTCCCCCTTCAGCCGTGGCTGCAGCCCGAGGTAACGAGAGCTACTGGGAAATATTGCTGAAATGCTGATGGTAACCCTCCAAGAAGGATTAAAAGTATTGGTTTGGCCCAGAGAGTGATGGTTTTACATGCAAAACTAATGCTGTCCTGTCCTCCTAATTTTAGGACTTTCTTCCCCCCTTTGTTCAGCTTTGAAGATGTTCTTCTCCGCATTCCTTCTGTGTCACCAAATACAGTTTCTCCCATAAAATGTAGGGGGGAATGCAGCTGGTGAACTGACATACACAAACAAAGCATCATTTAAGCACCTGGTAGGCAGTGCTCAATGTTGGGACAAACGATTCCCTTACTTTTATCTATGTGCTGTTTTCATCTCTATAAAAAGGCACAAATAACACAAGAAATTTAGTGAACAACTACAAAATTATACAGTTCTTCTCATGCATCACAGATGACGGCAAACTATGCCAACAGAAAGAGACTGCAAGATGCTTAGTCTTTAACAAGGACAGATGACTCATTCTGACTACCAAGAAGACAGATTATTTTTTATTTCTTCTGAAATAAGGAAAAAAACAAAACAAACACCACAGCCCAGTAATTTAGCAAGGTGAATAAAGAAATGAATCAAGCTTTTGGATGTGTGTATGAACCACTAGAACCAGCAAACACTCTTTAGATTGTGGACATATGGAAAAGAGACTCAGATCTCAAATGCAATAACTGAGTGTACTGGTTACTTTTGCTAAAGGCATCTTTGTATCTTCAAGATTCAAGAGAAAACTCTTTGAGGATTTAAGAGTTACTACCTGTTAGAAGAAGTACAATTGTAGGTGCAAAATGTATTTTTACGAGGGGTTTTCTCTAGATAAAGATTATAATGAACACTCCCCATGTTAACTGCACTTTAGTTTGAGCACATTAATTACACTAATTAGAATGTCACCATGATGAGACATTAACAAATAGTACCACGTTTCAAAAATATAGTTTAGTGTATCGTAATTTCAGAAACTATTGATCTGAGCCCCAGATAACTTCATGTATGGTGAAGTTAAATATGACTAGTAATGCTTAGATGGAAGGATTTCCTGAAAATATAATATGATCAAATAATCTCTCTTTTAACCTGTCTAAAGTTCATGTAAACACCTATCAGTACAATGCTCAGTGTGCCTACTGCTGACCAACCTTAAATTAATGGTCAGTGTTTCATATGCCTTTTGGGAAATCAGAACAAAAGAACCCCCACATTTGGATTAGCTGTATAAGAATACGGCTGCAACAGAAGGCAGCTGTATTGAGAGGAAACAATACAGAAAAGAAAATACTCTTGGAAGATATTTGTTCTAGGCTTGAATGAACTGAGAAGAAACCATCACCTAGGAACAATATTATGGCTTTAAAGAGAGACACATCTGTTCAGTGCCTAGCAGCTCAAATAAGTCATATTGGAGAACTAAAATCTGGCTAAGTAAATAAAAATAATCATGGATGGAGCAGTGAGGACATAACCATGACTCAGGAAATCTACAGAGTACTATAATTCTTACATGTACTGCTTAATTTTGCAGGTCCTGCATTATTTGAATCAAAATTAGTGAACTCAATAGTATTTATAACAGTAAGAGAAAATAAAAATTCATTCCATAAGTTGCAAGTCTTAAAGACTCTGCTGGAAAGCATTCGATATATACAGGGCATAAATGCATATGGTTTGACTGATCAGTAATTGGAGTATTAAATTTCAGACAAGTATAATTGCTAAACAGCTTCTGCTGAAAAACAGAGCTTTCAGTATTTGCAGGTGCACTGTCCTGTATTTCTGTTTACAATCTGGATTTTTTTTAACTAATTGGAGACTATATTTTCTATCCCTACTAATGAAGCTGAGAAAAATGGCTTCTGTAAGATACCTTGATAATGAAGAGGAGATATGCTAAGGGTATGGATGGCTCAGGTATGCTCCAAGGTGAAGGACACAGCACATTATAGCTCGTCTTGCATTATGGCATTTTTATCAATATCTGTCTCCAAACATCAGAGAAGTTTACTTATTGGGGCCAATCATAAAGGGAAAATAAACAAAAAAACCAACCCCCCTCCCCCAAAATCCACAAAAAAACTTCCTGCATGATAATTCATTTAAATGGCTGAGCTTTAGATTCAGCAAACCCAATATTCCCTCTTCTTAATTCAGCTTAAGCTTATAAGCTTACAACTAGCTGCAATTATATTCATTAGACATTTTGTACTCTCCAGTACCATCTTGTATTCGTATTAAAACAGCATACAGGTCAGGTCCTTAAACATGTAAGAGCTGCATCTCCCATCTGAAACCATCTGCTGGGGTCCCATATGATCAACACCCTTCCTATTTCTTGGTTTTACTGACATTCAACCTGTGACTGAGCACCCGTGCACATATACATCTCACCGCCTCCAGGAGAAGATACAGCGATTTCACGCAGAAAGAAGCTTCCTGCTCTGAACAGTAGCCAAAGCCTGTCATTTTGAAGTGGTTTGGCTTCTCAGTTGCCCAGTTTTGAGCCTGTCAATTGTATGCCTTACAGTCAAATAACAGGCAGAGCCAAAAGCACTCTCCTATATGGCTTGTCATGCTCTATGTTGCCTTCTCAGCTTTTTTTTCATTTCATAGCTTTACTTTAAGAGTAATTGAGTTTTGCTCTCTTACTGTTGAAACACTAAGGAGAGGAAAAGATATATGGAAAACAGAACAAAAGAGCTATTCAGGACTGAGATTAGAAAGATCCTTTCCTCTTTCTTTTTTCCCCATTTGTCTCCTAACAATAACTCCTACTAGGGAAAGTTTCAAGGGCAAAAACACCAGGCCTAAACAAAAAGCAATTAGGGTTAGAAAACTGATCTTAATGGGAGGAGAAACTGTCATTCAAGCCAATGATTCTCACTATTTTGCTGTTTTCACATAATTTACTTGAGGCAGTTTTCTTTTGCAAAGACTGAACACACATTATTGTATGACTGCCCCAAGGCACAGGGCGTGAATCTGGAACTGCAACCCTTGCTTGAAGAAAGAGCATTGCTGACAGAGCAATGACTGGTTGGTCATCTGGCCTTAAAAATCTGCACATATTAACACAGGTAGGAAGACTGTAGTTTCTCTGGCCTCAAACCTGCCTTCCCTTTGGGCAGACACAAGGATTCATGCAGTCAGGTGACAGACAAGGCTCGAGGAGCTGAAAAATATCCTGACTGAAACTAATAAAGAGGTTTATTTTTCAGCCTGCTCAGTACCCCAGTATATTCACAGAAAAGCTTGTGGTAGCATAAGGAAGGAACATGGAAATAAAAAATCTGGAAGAAGGGCAGGGCTGCCTCTTTCAGTGGCTGTTCTGGCTTAGGTTGGTTGAAGGTGTCCTTTGATGTACAGCCAGACAGTTATCTGAAAATGTCTGAGTCACTACCCAGCCCAGCTTGATTCCCTCCCCTTTGAAAAACACTACTCAGATTGTTAATATTTTTAGGGAAGTGAAAATTTGGAAAGTTTGCCACATCTGGATACCTACTTTGGGAGATAACCTTGAGTAAAGTTTTGGCAAAAACAATCAAACTGGGTGACACACCATCACTGACACTGTTAGTTGTATCAAAGTCTTTGTTAACAGCACACAGAGAAACAGGATCTTTGCGAGGCTCAGCTTTGCAGGTCAGTGCAACTGAAATGGGAGCAGAGTGAGACACACTTAATTTACTTTTGGCAACTGACTTCTGAGGCCATGAAATCTTGACTCACAAGACTTACTGGAATATGTTAGGACTGGATTACAAGGATGTTTCCTCACTTTATGAAAAGGAATTAAGTCATAGCCATTGGGCTGCTCTGGTGTTGAAGGTTTTGTGAAATATTTGCAAGACAGCAGTGCCATTAATGATGTTGTTAACGTAGAGGTAATGTAAATATGAATACGTTCACGTCTATCCACTCAAAACATTTTTGCCTTAAATGTACTGGTGGGATAAAAGCTTGTAGCTTCCTCTAATTTAGCAGGTAATTTGTTTTGCTTAGACCGTAGAAGTGCATGTTTGTGGACAGCTCTCTAGAGAGTGTCACCTTTAATAAGTGCCAGTCATATCATCTATCTGACATAGGAGACTATTAATATGAAAGGGAAAATGTACTGCTAGTGAGGTTTTTACTTTATGACTTTGTGACCAGTGCCAAAATTTTCCAAGGAAGTTAATCTGTGCTATTTTGTAACAATTTCAGTATCAGCAATAAATCAAGCAAAAAATGACCATCATTAAACGGGGCTTGGCTGGTCTAGTGGTCAGCAAGATGTGACAGATCACTGAAGAAAGACAGCAAGGGGTGTGGAGGATGTGGAACCACTGCCTGACATACAGCAAATTGCAACAGCAGCAGAAGCAGCACCAGCAGCTGAGCTCGCCACTATATCACAAACACTGGTGGGACCAGAGACAGGCTGTAGACATTTATAATGAATTAGTCCTGGATGAAGAGGTAAAGAAGACCTTGTAAAATCACTTAAGATGTCAGAACAAACCATTCTGAAAAGAAAAAATCATCTGCAAGAAGTGAAAACTTAGCAGGAAAAAATCAAGGTCATTCTAACTTTGCAGCAAAGGTGTACTTGTTCTAAGAAAGGCAGCAAAATCCTTTGTGTGTGAAGCATGTCAGAAAGGTTTTGACAAGCAGTGTGAAAGCAAAGACTGTTTAGTTTTAGCCAGTGAACAGGGACAGGAATTATGAGGTTAGTATTCATTAGCTACCAAGGGCAAAATATAATCAGAAGTGACATATAATCCCCCACCAGTTGAACCGTGGTAACTGACATGGAAGCTGATGTTCAGCATGACCAATGGAAAGCAGCATACATGAAGGAAATGAGACAATGATAAGACAAACCTCTAGCTGTATCCTTAGGTACTGACTAACCAAGATTGGTGCTTAATATTCTAGTTCAATAGTGATGACTTTCCTCTTACCTATAGAATTTATGGTTTGTTTGTTTAAATATGTAAAAGCATGTAAATCTAAAGATAAGTTGATTTAACCTCAAGGCTTCTCCCCAAGCATACATTCTCAATAAAAAGTAAATGTTCAAACTCAAATTATATTTAAGAGCCTGCTTTGAAACTCAGCGTTTGGAATCTTCCAGCATGTTCCAGTCATGAAACAAAATATGTGACCTTCAGTCATCTTCAAAATGACCTGCTTAGGAGCTCTGCACAATTTCAAAGGTAACATAACTGTAATGAAAAAGTAAATATATGTTCAACTGTTGCTGGGTGAACTGGTTGGTAGTTAATTAGGAGCTAATTATCTTCTGTTAGCAACTGACTCACCAATGTTCTGAGCCTTAGAAAAAGAGGCAGGCATGACAGATAATGACAACAGCATTTTGACTTTGTTTTAAAAGCTATGTGTTACTGTCTGCTGCGATTTACTCTAATGGTTTAATTCATGCACTTTTTTTTTGAAAGGAGACATACGGAAAATAAAGTGTTGCTACACTGAATGATTACCACCAGTTCTACTTTGCATCCAGTGAGTTTTGTGACTCAGTGGATGTAGTCAGTCTAATGCTACATCGCAAAATTCAAGTGTAGAGAGGGTTTTTTTGGCCATCTTTCCTATTTGAATGCATGTATTTTTATGTAGAGTCAGAGGCAATTCCAGTAGAGAAAGAGGAGTTGGACAAATGGTAATGCAAATTTATAGATCTAGAGAGAACCTCCAGTCACTTGATGTTACAGCTGTCCATGCAAAACTCTTGGGTTCTTTTTCTTAGAGTGGTGTTAATCCCTATTTGAATACAGGTCTGGTGTGTTCATACTCTTTTCTAACTTTCATTCCTTTAGGTAAATAAGCTGTGCTCTTTCAGTATTTTTCATCACAGTTTGCCTGCACGCATGTAAAATCTTAAGGAAAAATACAGGAAAATACTGAGGACAATTTCTGTGCAGAGATAGAGAAGTAGAAGGGGTTGCTTCAAAGGAAGTAAAAGTGGAGGAGAAAAGGGAACAAAAATGTCGGTAGCGTAGGGTGGAATAGTATGACATAATGTGTAGCTGACAAGTTTGAGTAAACCTTCTAACCTTGATTTCTTTGTAATCTATAAAAAAAATGAAGACATTCCCTGACGAGTAAACCATTCTTCATACAATTGTTTGATCAGCATTGTGAAGATTTATTTTTTTTGTCTTTGAAGGAGTGATCTGCTATTTCTGGGCCATTTCTGAGAAAACCAAATCTCCAAATAATTGCTCAGAAGACTGCACTGAACCAAAAAGGCATCAGGTATAACAAGAAATAGTTGCTCTCTGTTCTGTGTGGAAAACCATTGTTCTATGCTTCTAAAGTACTGCCATTTTTGCCCGCCAGCCATCATGTTGGTGAAAAACTTGTGTTAGCAGACCCTTCTGGAGTTGATTGTGTCTATTCTGATAAGACATCTGATCCTTTTTTCATCCATAGAAAACTAGAAGCCCTTTTTAATTGTTTTCTATTATTCAGAAGCAAGAAACTGAATAACATGCTCCTTTTGTACTGGTGCTTGTTGCCAATATCATATTTATACTACAGCAGACTACTCCACAGTCAGGCCTACTGAGTTTTTTGCAGATGCAATTTGGTCTAAGTGTGTGAACTTGTGCATAGGGGCTACCAGGCCCGACAACAATAAGTGGTAAAACTTGGTATGACTCAAATTAAAAATAGACAGAGTGGTGTGTGGACCCAGATCTTTCTTCATTTTTCCCCATATCGTGCTTCCACAGTGGCTGGTGTGGTCTTGTACTCAAGCAGTCCCCTATCAGCCACTACATTTTAGTTGGATCAACAGGAGGAAGTTACTTGCGGTGTACACTGCTGCTTGAAGAACAGGAGATATTGCGGAAAATCCGAGGCATTTTTGCCCTTTAATGTATTTTGATTAAGCAATAAAGGTTACAAAGGCTTTTTAACCTTAAAAAAATGGCTGGAAAAAAAACTTACATAAAAAAAATAAGAGGAGTCTTTAAATAGTCTTTAGAAAGAGACTAAAATTACCCAAAATGCTTGAGCAAGTGAAAAACAAGTTAGTTAGTCCAACTTTTGATGTAAATAGATCATGTACATAGGTCCATTCAACTAACAGACTGAGAATTCTGGTTTTTACACAGAAGTTAATTATAGTTTAAACAAATTATATTCCCAGACAAAAGGTGTGTCACAAATGTAAAACTAAAAAGGTGCAATTTACATTTTGAACTGATAAAAGGAAAGAGAAATTATATTTCAATGGCCTAGCCACCTGTTGTCAAATCTTCTGTATCTCTTCAGGCAGCATCAATTTAACACCATTATTTTCTGTGAATGTGCTATTTTCCTTTGCAGTTATTATGCAGAGTTCACCAGAGAACAACCAAATTATCTGAATATGCCTCTCACAGTCAATGCTTTATCCCATCATGAAGCTTCTTGCTGGGTATAGATGGAAAAGTGTGTCATTGGCTCACAGTATATCTTGAGTTTCTGTAATTTTCCAGGAAACTCTGCAACTCCCTTTGTTTAACATACACTTAAATACATTTCAAGCAGAGAAAAGAAAGCCATACCAACCATTCTGCTTTGAGGAATAATTACAATCCTTGGCCATCTGTAGACAGGGAGAGGGTTCCTAACCTGAACTCTTGGTTGGAAGGAGACTGGCATTATGGAGAAAAGGAGGCTGACACCAGCAGGCATTTTGCATTGATCAGCTTGAAAATCCCATTAACATTTTATTTCAATTGTATTTGTCTGCTTATTGTCTTTATATATTAAAATTTAGTGATACTATTCCAATTGTTATTTATTTTAGTAAAAAGGATAATAAAGCTTGTAGTAAGGGGGATATTAAAAAGGATATTAGAAGATTATAGAACAGCGATAAAGTAAAAAAGTTGCTGCTCAGGCAGATATTGACCATGCAAGGAAATTGGAACAAAGTCTTGTGGGAAAAAAAAAAAAGAATAAAAAAATTGGACAGTCGTCTAGAGAGAATGGGATTAAATTCAGCACAGTTTGCATCAGTTTTCAATGAAGATTGCAGAAGAGGCTGCTCTGGCCTGTAGCAATAAATAGTTGAGCATTGAAGCTAAATAAAGAAAATAGTTCTGAAGGTTAAAAAAGACACAGGGATACAAGTCCTAAAGACTAAAAAGGACCAGGGAGACAGAATAGTCTCTATCCCAGAGATGTGGTTCAAGGTGTTAGAGATTTTTTTGTTTGTTTTAAATATAAGTCAAACTGAGGTGCCATAAACGCCATGACCATCAAATAACAAGTTAATAACTTCTTTTGAGAAAAGAACTGAGTTGTGCAAATGTTGCACACTGTCATTTGACCTCAGAATGTACAGAATTCTAAAACCTGACAAACAGAAAACTTGTGCAGTGGTAGATGGCAGACTGAAGCAAATCAACCTCTAGATCCATGAGAATTACAATTATTCTTTTTTGAGATGGGAAAGCAGAATAGTTTTGATTTGCTTACACTTAAGCACAATATTTGATTTTGTAGCGCAAAAAAAAAAATCACTATTTAAACTGAGGGAGACAAGATTTAATAGAAAAAATATAGAGCAGGTAAAAAGTGCTTGAAGGGTGTATAGCGTTGGGCCATCTGGAAACATATGGCTGGGGGAAGGTAAAAAGGAGCACATTTGGAGATGATCTCTGTGGGCCTTTATGGTTGTGCAGATGAGCATTTATCACATAATCTATCACTAAGTGTTTGATACTGCAACACATGGACTGTATTTGCCTATACCAGGTGCTTCTGTAGTAGATGGTGTGTATGACTGGAAAAGTTCTGTGTCTACACTAGCGATGCCACATGTGTGCCCTTCAGGCAAACCACACAGCTCAGTAGGACTTGCTGACTGAGTCTAGAGCAAAAACCATCCTAAACTGCAAATCTCTTAATAAGTTCAGAGGCATTTTTTTGAGCTCCATGGAGAAGCTGAGGAAGGCGAGCAGACTCTGTCTCCAGGCAGATGAGACAGAGGTGACTCTGAAAACAGAGCATGCCAGTACTGTCATCAGAACATTGAGTTGGACACATTGCAATGTCCAAAACAGCATTTAAAGAAGGCTCTGACTGAGCTGCTCAGTTACTAACACAAAACGTGACATGGATCTCTCCAGATCATAGAATCATAGAATATTCCAGTTGGAGAAGACCTATGGGATCGAGTCCAACTGCACCAATTTTTCAGAAAAAGAAATTGACAATTTTTCACACACTTTTTATGACAAATCATGAGATTTCTACTAATCTCTCCATTTGGCTGAACAAAGTTGTCCTAGTGAATGGCAAATAAACATATAGAACATAACTAAGAAAAGGTTTTGTAAAGCTGTTGGCACTAAGCTTGAATTTTAAGAAATGCAAAAATGAGAGAAGATGGAATATTAATTCCATCTAAATGACTAGCCTTATTTCCATCCTAATAATGTATTTTAACTCCGTGTAATCACAATATTGTGTTGTTTAGCTCACTGAAATATAATCTTATTAGTAGTTTGCAAGGTTGCGTTTAATCTAGCTGAGTATGCTACTGCTTCTCTGAGTAGTTGGTTCTGTATTGTTGCAACTTCTAATGAACGGTTTGTTCACTCAAATTCACAAAATAAAAGTTATTGCCTAGCTTATTCTGGTTTGTTCTAGTGTTCTGCACACACTAGTCATTTTTCCTTCATTTGAAGTCTTATGTAAACTTTCTATTGCTAACAAACAAACAAAACCCTTTTAGCATATATTTTCTGTATGTCAGCACCTATTTGCGGTCTTCGTAATTAAAAATAAACAAAAAAAAAAACCCAATCAAACAAACAGGTTTTCTTCCCATGATGCTAGCATACCCCTCCCGGTCTGTTGATAACCTTCTTGGTGAAGAGTGCCTGACTTGGATAGTAGTTCCACAGCTCCATTTGCAGAAGGAAATTACAGCTGCAAGACAGGCTCTGCAATGTTTTCACTTTCTTTCAATACTGGATTAGTTCTTATATTAATCCCTATTAAGACAAGTAATTGTTTATAGAGAGAAACTTTAATAGCAATGCTGAGGCTTTCACTCTGCTTTTGCGTGTGTATTGAAAGTCACTCAGCTGTGACAGATTACACTTCCATCTGGGGACTTGTGCCAAGGGAAAGGGAAGGTCACCCCTTGCAAACAGACAAACAAAGCACTCTGCAGCAAGAGTTAAAAGCCAGGGCAATGGAGTTAGGGCTGGTCAGGGAAAATGAAACAAGGAACAAAAGAATAATTTTCACCTGGTTATAATGAGGTTATAACCTCACTGACACCACAGTAATTACACCAGGGCTGAGTTGAGCTGTGCTGTCTTCAAAGAAACAGGCTCTATCTAGGAAGAATAAAAAGAGAAGTATCTGATATAGCCTTTTGGAAGTGCATTAGCTGGACAGTAACATCTTCGGCCATCCCACTCTCCATCACCTAATATCACAGAAGGCTGGGAGACTGCAACGTGTTCCTCTTTCTGCTGTTCTCACTACTGTTTTACTTTCCAATATCAGGGACAGAAATACTTGCCTCTACCTTCTCCAGAAGAACCTTAGCAGGTCTCTGTGAGATGGGATTAAGTGTTGGAAACGCAGACTTCTGCAGTAGAAATCAGGGATGCTGGTATACATTTTCCAGAAGTTTATTGCCTGAATGCTTAAGATTGTATTTGCTATTGCAGTTCTTGGAGCTCTTCTAGATACCTCTGACAGGATGAAGAGTTTAAAAAGTTAGATGGCAATTTGAGGTCAGTGGGAGGGTTGAAAGGGAAAGAACCTGAGGGAATGCACTGGTATGTAACCTTGAGGTCCACCTCCAGCTGCCAGAGTGAGATGACTTAAACTGGTCAGTATTTCCTCACTTTTCAGGGGAATCTTGCTCATGAAACATTGCATTTCAAGTGCTGAGACTTTTTTCCATCTTCCATTGACCATGAAGCAATGAGCCTTACTGCTGTGGTTCAAATAGTATAAAACTAGAAGTCCTGAAGGACATAAACCAGCTTGAATGCTTTTAATTATCTTGTAGTTAAAAGAGATGCTTTATACTCGAGGATTAACAACAAATTCATAGGATCTGTGAGAGACCCATCAAACTATTGTTAACTATAGTTTGTAGCCATGATGGCAGTGTGAATGAGCAGCCAAATCCAGATGCCATCTGTGCGCCACCCTGTTTGTCTTACTTTGAGCTGCAGGTCAAGGTCACAGCATGCCCTGAAAGCCATTTTAAAATTGTAAGCATACAGAAAATCCTTATGATGTAACCAGGGGGTGTGTTGTAATGTTGATAGAGGTGTTTATATTATACATGGGATAGAGATGCAGTTATGGGTACTTAGTGTGCAGTAGTAGAAAAGAATGCATGGTAAGAAAATAATACCTATTATTCCTCAGCTGCTATACAGGAAAAGTATTTGAGATGCTGTAATCTGGGTTTCTGCTTAGTATACACTTTTGCTTTTGACTTTGTATGGATACACAGTGAAAATGTCATCTCCTTTCCCCATAAGCGAGTAGAATGTTAGATCAAACGCAGTAGATATTAGCTATAACTTGCCTTTGAGGTCACATTTTCATGATAACCCGTCTGACCCAGAGATTTTTGCTAATTTCGGGGCAGCTTCAAATGGGAGCAGACAGTACAGACCTCCTTTACACAAGCAGGGCCACCTAGAGCAGGCTGTCTAGGACCACATCCAGTTGACTTTTGATTATCTCCAATAATGGAAAATTCGCAGCCTCTCTGGGCAAGCTGTCCCAGTGTCTGGTCACCATCACACTGAAAAAGCTAAAAAACTTAGCTTCTGCATACTGGGTCAGATACTTAAATGGGACCATTTTTAGCCTGAAGTGCACTCTTCTGTTCTGTGCTGTAAGACTACCTTACTCTCCCCCGTAATTCAGAGTTCTTTCAAGCTCCTGAATCTGCCATTCCCATTTGTCTTATCACAGTATCACAGTACATCTCCAGACAAACAGCTTTGTAAAGGAGCTAGAGAAAGCCTGCCTGCAGCAAGCGTACAGCTATGAGAATGTCTCGCTACTCTGATTAAAAGCCTGATTTTTATTCGTGGTTCCTTCCACTCTGATAAACATCAGAAACAGTCTAATTATGTTTTTCTCACTACTCAACTTGTGTTCATTAATCTTATCTACATGTATTTCCACGTTCCAACATAGAGATTTGGAGTCAGATTTTTCAAAGGCTTTTAAGCACCTTATGCACAACGACAAGGACCACTTCTATAAACTCTTATTGTCACCTATCAAGGTAAGGAAAGCTGGTAGCTTAGAAAAACCTTACACAAATTATCTGAGTAGAATGAGGCAGAGAATGGAAAGTCTGATTGGCTATAGATTTTTGTATTTCCTAACAAACAGAAAAATAACTCCAAAATGGATACCAGTCTGTATTCCACTATACAATTGGAAATTGCTAAATAAAACACCTAGAACTGAATTCTTATGAAATGTGGGCTGTAATGAAGATTAGCATGTTACCATGTTGCCAGAATTCTTTTCCTTGTGTTGTCCTCTGAGACAATGTTTTGTCAAATCACTACAATTTCACTAAGTTCAGTTTCAAGGAAGACACATTTTTTTTAAGAGAAATTTATTTTCCTGATCAATGTCCAGCCAGCACTGCCTGAACTGATATTTTGTATGAGTTGAACATATCTATCAATTTTTTTTCTGGGGTTCTAATGAAAATATGACTTAAGTCTTCCATCTGGGATTATTCAAAAGTTTTATCTCCAGCTCTATAGATCCTTGTATTTTCATGTACTCAGTGTGCAATATGGACACATGTGTCCCTCCCTTCTTTCTGCAAAAGCCTCATCTCTAGAACACCCTGAATAAAGCAGGAGGAGATGACATGAGAGTTTTTTAAGTGAAGCAGCCATTGGATAAAAAGTGCCCATCCATTCCATATGGTGAGACTTGTGTTATATCTTCTGCTCACAGAACCAACTTGGGGCTTTGGGGACAGCTGTAAGTTTTGGAACTGATGTGGTCAGTAGAGTCTGGATATGTTCAAGAGTACAAAACCTCAAAGTTTCCATTTATGCCATGAAAGCCCTGCTCAGTCACATTTTCTGAGCCTTTACTGAAACATGGAAATTCTGACAAGCCTTAGTAGCAGAAATAATGTTTGGCTGAAAGTTGCCTGGGCAGCTCAAGCGCAACACAATAGTTGTTTCCAGTGTAGGCAAAGAACAGCATGAATGCACCCCATGATAACGGGGTGATCGGCAGAAACTACACTTTAAATAACATAAAAATATCCAGGCAGGATCTGACCTTTTCTGGGCTGTAAAAAAGCACACATATATGAGGAGGAGAGTGAAAGATTCTGCTATTTGCAGATGCTATATTTTAAACATTGAAAAAATTATACAATTTACCAAGTGAAATGAATATCTAAAAAATTTTTAGTGAAACCCAAGTTGCTTAACAAACCCACACTTCGACCAGAAACAGCACACATACTTAGAGTACACCATCACCCCAAATGGTACAGAAGAATTGTACCCTTTGTGTAACGACATAAGCCAGACATCTTCACTAAATGTGAAAGGGCACAAAAACATTGCTGGAGCCAGTGCTTGCAGAGAGGCGGTGTGCAGATTTTTGCATGTATTTTGTGTGCTAAATAGGTGCCTATTAGATAAGCCACAAGACAATTTGCTCTGAAAAAGCACTGAAGCCGGAGGCATTACCTTCCTAGGTCAGACCATCCACACTGTCTGGAAGTTCTTGAGATTTAGAAAATAATAATAAAAAAAAAAGCACCACTAGAAATTGTTGCAGCAAACAAATATGGTGTCGTATTTCTCATCCTGTTCTCTGTTAGTCAGAGATCTGTGGCAGGTAGAAACCAAAGGCTCTTATCCCTTGCCCAGTATGAACATGGCTATTGTTGAAATCTGTGTGTTCTCAGGCTTTTTCAGAAGGTCTTGGTGTAGTGCAGACATCTGCTCTGCAGCCATGTGTTGTATAGAAAAGTGTTTCATTTTATCAGTTTTCACTGCCCCCCCTCTTATCAACTTCACTGGCTGGCCTCTTGTTTCAGGGTTGTGGAATGGGGTAATGGAAATTTGTGGCAATTGTATTTTTACATGTAAGGATGAGGTTTCCTCTTCCCTGTCTTCTGCCTTCCACAAGAAATTCCCAGGCTGTTTCTTAATCTCTTTTCATGCAAGAGTGTTTCTAAACCTGTGATGACTTGCAGTGCCCCTTTCAAGCTTGGTTCAATATCAGTGCCACATGGTGCCACACCAACAGGAAGCACTTTTCTTAAAAACTAAAACTAAAAGAGGGCAGATTTAGACCTGATTTCAGGAAGAAATTTTTTACAATGACTGTGGAGAAACACCGAAACAAGTTGCCTAGAGAGCTGGTTGATGCCCCATCCCCGGAAACATTCAAGGTCGGGTAGGATGGAGCCCTGAGTAACCTGATCCAGCTGAAGATGACCCAGCTCATTGTAAAGGGGTTGGACTAGGTCACCTTCAAATGTCCCTTCCAACCCAAACTACTCTATGATTCTATGATGTTGTGAATGCTGCTCCATAAATACGTGACTGGAGAAAAAAATTATAGTTCTTCTCTCAGATGTACCTGTCATGGTGATGAATTTTCTCAGTTACAGAAATATGGAGTATCACATGGATGATCTGTTGCAGTGTTCTTTTGTCAGGCAGGAGAGATTTTCCTGTACTATTATCATGTGGGTTTACATTTGTTATTATGCTGGAAATCTGCTGCATGAAGGGAAAGTTGTGTCACCAAAAGATAATATGTAGTACCATGGAGTACTGAAAATCCTGCTACCAAGCGAGAAAACAAATAAATATGTCTTATTTGTGAAGTAAAGTGAGATATTCTTGAATGGAGAACAGCCAAGAGCATCTGAAGTCTCTTAAAACAGTGAATAAGGAAGGGACTATCAGAGTTACCATTAACACTGTATTCCATGACCTGATAAAAATTCTGATAGTTTTCACCTAGTTGTGATAATTTTAGATTTTCCAACTTTTGAGACAGGTACATCGCTACCCACAGAGTTCTGTGTTCAAAGTGACTATTAATTTATTTAGGACAACCATTATAAATGCCTAAGAAGGAAATCCACACTGAAATTTAAGTCCTATGTAAAGACCACCATTTAATCTGTCTACAGTATGTCCACATGATGGAGCTGTTTAGAAATGAGGAAAGTCTCATGCCATGCCTGTGAAGACATCACTCGCTCTTGCCAGGTCAGTATTTCTAAGGTTTCAGGCACACCACGAGGTTGTGAACAGACAGAAATGCTTCAACAGAATATCCAACATAATAGGAATGTTCTGACTTAAACAAAAGCAAGGATGGGTCTGCATTACCACACAAGCTTCCCTCAGCAATGTGGATAAAACATGGCCTAGGAGCAGCTGCTGTGAGAAAGCACACCGTGGCTTTGTTCTCTCAAGGAATTTCAGAAATTCTGTGGTCTACTGGAGGCGGGCAGGAAAGAGAGAGATTGTTTCTTCTGAGACACATTTAATAAAGAGAAACATATCCTGAAAGGAATGATCCTGACAGACTGCTTGATGGCTTTTATACTGCTTCTAATG
This sequence comes from Tapera naevia, assembly GCA_033556795.1. Taxonomy (NCBI): domain Eukaryota; kingdom Metazoa; phylum Chordata; class Aves; order Cuculiformes; family Neomorphidae; genus Tapera; species Tapera naevia. The sequence continues at coordinate 8,885,462 of JAUMJJ010000034.1, read as the reverse complement.
CAGAGATTTCTGTAGAGAAATCTCTGCCATTTCTATGGCCTTGGGTGCTAATGGGAGTGTTCATTCAAATGGCAAAAGCACGTCAGAGCTCTGAAAATGTTCAGTGATACTGAGCAACTGTGGCAGAGAAACAAACTGTGTGTGAGTACCTGGATGTCCTTTATTACTTTTTATAACGCCTGTGAGAAAGAAAAGAGGAAGATTTTAATGATGGTTTTGTCACCCTTTAGCAATACTGTTTATAAACAGCTTAAAACATAGTTTCCAAGTTCCATGACATTTAGTTTTTCTGACCTGATCGACAGGGTTACAAGCTTGCTAGAAGACCAATGGTACCCAACAATAGTGAACCAAATGCCTGTATTAAAGTGGCACCACCTGGAATGAGACCTCTGAGAAACTCAAAGCTAAAATGGCAGAAATGTTACAAGTTATTAGTTATTACAGCTCAGAGTATTTTCAAATCCTTCAGATTTATTTTATCAGAGCAGTGGATGTTTTTCTTTGGGGTTATTTTTGCTGTTGTTAGGTCACGGTATCCAGCAAAAGGACATGCACACAGGTAAAATGTGTACCTAATACTGAGTCACATCTTGATGATAGTTACGTAAAATTACATAGACTAAAAAGTGGAGCAGCAGTTTCCTGAAAATTTGACACAGTGGTGGGTGTGAGTCAAACCAAGACCTTCTCCTGGTTTTCCCCTGAAAACTTGCATTTGAAAAATATGTATCTGTAACTCTGCACATGCTGCTGATATTAACTATGCATGATGTTAATCAATTGCTCTTAAATTGTCAGTGTAGCTACATCCACCACAGAGTTCTGCCAGTGCAGAAGCATCAGGTTGGTAAAATCCCAGATGAGCAGATATTTCAGACAGATATTTTACACAGATATTTTTGCAGAAAGAGTATCCTACATACCTTTAAGATGACTGTCTTGAGACAGCATCTTGAGGACAAACTCTTGAAACAGCAATGTCTCCTAATGAACTCCTAGCTTACCGGTTCTCTCTCTCCTACGTCCCTACATAGTGTATTTCTTTATGTTTGAGGAATCCAGAGAGACAACTGGATTTTGCCAGGAAGCCAACAGACAATTTAATTCAAATGCATCCAAAGCAAACTTGCAACTCTTACTTCTGCTTCATCTCAGTGCCATCTACTGCAGTCTCTGTGTTCAGTAATCTGTCATGAGTGTTCAGGCCCTCCAGATAATTCCAGGCTGTGGTTGATACAGTGTCACTGGGGAGAGGAACTTGCATGACCCACAAGTGAAATCTGTTCACTAACAGATGCTGTGAGCTCATACCTCACACCTCAGTGCTGGAGGCTTTAAAAGCTAAATTACATTTCAGGTAATACCAGTGTTGTTTGTAATTAAACTAACTTGTGCTGTGACTCAGTCAGAGAGCAAGAAAGAAATTACATGCACACAAAACTCACAAGATCCTTACAAGACACAAAATATTGGTACTGTATGATGTCAGTAAGTTGGCGAGACAGTGCATGCTGTTTAGTTTTAGCATTATATTCAGTACTATTTGTGATGAAGCTGATGGGCTTTGGAAAATTTTTTTATCTCCTGGTTTAACACCTCAGACCCAGATTTGGAGAAGACATTGTAAGAACACCAACAAGACACAGCTGAAGTCCCATGGATATTTGCTACTGAGCCTGACAAGAAAATGAAGTACTGCAAGTCCTGGTTTCTTACCTCACACAGTGACCTTAGTAACTGGACTGTGGTAAGTTGACAAATGTGTCTCCTTTGTAGCCCTTCACTGAGATTCCTGATAATGAAATTGTTGTAGAAATGTAAATTCAGCATTGGAAAAGCTGCTCTAACTTTCGAGCAAGGCCCAATATAACCTTCAAAGTTCCTGGCATAGTCAGGCAATTAATGATTAAAATGCCATTTGTTTGGGCCAGTGTAATGTCCTGTGTCAGTGAAAAAGCTTGCATATTTTTAAACTGTTCTTCAGCTGAGTATCCTATCTTAAAAGTAGCTTCCTAGTGTGCCCACAACATTCACAGCATCAGATCACCACTTGTGAAAAGTAAAAGCAAGGGAACCACATGGGATATTGACCTGCAGGGAAAGACGTCCATGGAAACCCCTGGAGTCTGATAACACTTCATGTTTGTAACTCTTTCATTTAGGGCTGTGTAAACACAGCATTTTTTCATAACTGACCTTGGACCAGGGAGGGCAGATTGCCACAACTGCATGCGAATTATCAATTGTGTCTCCAATGGGCAACTGCAGAGATACAAAACTAGGGTTGGAAGCAGGATTTAGCTCACATATCTTACCAGGGAGCAAAGAGAAAGGAGGGGAAAAGCAAACAAATGACAGTAAATAAAGCCTCTGGAGGCAGCTGATGAACATGGATTGCCACCACACCTGCCTCAGGACTAAGGCTGTGCAATGGAGTGACAGGAAACAAAATCCATAGAAATGGCAACCAGCTGTGCATAATTTCGTTTTATAAAAAGTAATACTATTTGGTCTATAGATGCATCTCAGTCCCCCTGTACTCGGCACTGGTCAGGCCTCATCTTGAATATTGTGTACAGTTCTGGGCCCCCCAGTTTGGGAAGGATGTCAGGATACTGGAATGTGTTCAAAGGAGGGCAACGAAGATGGTGAAGGGGCTGGAGCACAAGCCCTACGAGGAGCGACTGAGGGAGTTGGGGCTGTTTAGTCTGGAGAAGAGGAGGCTCAGGGGAGACCTCATTTCTCTCTACAACTCCCTAAAAGGAGGTTGTAGTCGGGCAGGGGTTGGTCTCTTCTCTCAGGCGACCAGTGGCAGAACTAGAGGGCATGGACTCAAGCTTCGTCAGGGAAAGTTTAGGCTTGATGTGAGGAAAAAGTTCTTCACTGAAAGGGTGATTGGCCATTGGAATGGGCTGCCCAGGGAGGTGGTGGAGTCGCCAGCCCTGGAGGTGTTTAAGGGGAGACTGGATGAGGCACTGAGTGCCATGGTTTAGATGATGGGTTGGTGTTAGTGTGGGTTTTGGTGTTAGTTTTGGGTTATAGGTTGGACTTGATGATATCAGAGGTCCTTTCCAACCTTATGACACTGTGATACTGTGTGTGATAAAAGTAGAAATGAAAATCTGTCTTAAAATGGCTTGTGAGAATGGACAGCATAGTTTGCTGTTTTATATCAATCTGTCTTTCTTGCTGATGTCTGTAAATACTGGTGCTTAGTTCTTTGAATTCCTATTTATTTCGTTCTGGCATTATTATCTCTCTGTCATTACCAATAAATGTGGAGTTAGCCATCTGGAACAAAAAAAAGTATATTCTGAATTATGTTTCTTTCTCTAGTGTCATGTGATTTTTAACTCAGATAAACGGATTCAAGCTATTCTTGGTCCTTTAGCTATCTGCTAGGAAATGACAGTAAATTGCTAACCACCTTTTTTAGAAACATTTTGAGATGTATGGAAAGAGAGCATCAAATAGTAATTCACCCTTCTGAGTGATAATACTGGTCATTATAGCACCTGTTCTCACACTTTTATCCATGAGTCAGTACCGCAGCTTGCCACAGCTTTTCCCAGCGGTGTAGAGGGAGAGGTGTTTTGGGGAGAACACTTTTCAGTGATTATGAAATGAGTCATAATTTGTCTGTCAGCTCTTCAGAACTGGTATGAATTTCTTTCACTGCCTGCCAAACATATTTTATTGCTGACCACACATAGATATTAAATACAGCTGGCCCACATCTTGATGCTCAGAAGCATACCCTTCAATGAGATTCCACAGATACAACTTTTAAAAGTAATATGCCATGATTTAGCTGATAATTCTGGTAGATAATATGGAAAGGATTCCATTTAATTTTGGTTTAGAAACAGAAGCTCCAAACAGCTTGTAAGTCATCAGATGTAAACATTGAATGAACATGCTGACTGAAAAAAACCTGTTTTGAGACACTTGTGTCTTAGATTAGATGAGTATTCAAGATGCATGTTATTGGAGCTGTGGTGCAGAATCTTTTTTCATTTTTCTGGTACTTCAGAGATGTTATGGTTTAGTGACATCAGTATGTGTCTGAATTTCCTTATGAGTAATGAGCCACCCTTTAAAAACTGAAAGTGAATGTTTGCTTACAGTTAATAGATTTTTCCTTCTGTTGTTTCTTTTGGAGTACATCTTTTCCATACATATTTTCATTTCAGATGTAAAAATATAGAAGGTATGTATAGAAAGAGACTATATATATTTATATATATACGATCGTATATCTTGTGTATACACACATCCTCAGTGTAAAGGTGCTGCAGTGAGTCGGGACTTGTACAAAATGCCATATGGTTATATACTTAGTACAACTGTAAGATCTGAAAAGAAAGTACAAATTGTAAACCTAAGACATCACATTCCCATTCCCATGCCATCTCCTGACATTTTATGTATCCTAAATAGCCCCCAGGACTCTGAACAATAAATTTTGCATACTTTCTGACATGAGCTCTTCTGTCAGGATTCACCAACCTTGTAGTAATTTGTTTGTTAGGGATCAAAAGAAGGCAAGATGCTGTGAGATATTGTCTCCATAGATTTGCCAAAAGTACATTTATCATTTAAGTCAATGTAGAAATAGATAAATAATTTGGTATAAACTGCTAATTTTCAACAGTACCAAAAATCACCATCATCTTTTGCAAAATTTGATCCATATACCCTGACGTTTTCTCTTTGTTAGGGAGGAGGGAAGAGAGATTTTTTTTCCTTAAAAGCTTGTGTTTAACTTACAGCTTAAATGCTAACCATCAGTTGCTGGCTTAACAGAGTTATGCTCTTTTTTAGTGTAGAAAAATGTTATGCTATTCCTTTGCACGATACTCAGGCTTCAGGCGAACTGGTTTCTGACCTTAGTCTTGCAGCAATATCATGACAGCAACATTTATTCCCCTCTTCCCATCACGGAAAGAAAAATCCCTTAATAAGTCAAAGTGAAATTCCTAGTAAACTAGTAAAGAATACTTAGTGAATATCAAACACTTGTATTTCAGTCATGTCCATGTCTCACATAGAAATGCAGAAGGAAAACCAAATTAGGAATGAAATAGTACCCTGTAACTAAGCTGTCGGGTCCTGGATTCTCTGATGTCTGAATCAAGGGCTAATTCAACAGGGCCACAAGCTGCCCTCTGCACCCCAAGATTCTCCTTCAGGTTGTCCTTTCTGCTGAAAGAGGACGCAGAGGTACACCTGCATGCACAGATTTCATTCCTACTTGCAGTTTGCACGTGTGTCTGCTACATGTCTCTGGTTCCCACAGTTCAGACTTCCTCCAGGTGCCTTGGACCATTCAGCTGACAGCTCACATCATAATTCTTCCACCTACTCCCAGGAACAGGGTCCAAATCTGAGACTCCAAATCCCAGAAGATGGATCTCATTTTACTGGTGTAATAATAAGAGCTGGCTCCAAACTTTACTTAAGTTAGTGAGAAAATCCTATCACTGTAGGGCATTTGGATAAACATTTAAAGCATTTAAAGGCAGAAGTTAGCAGAGGTCTTCAAATGGATGGGCTTGCCAGCAAGCACATTTTATAGGGCATCTCTTTTCTCTCCTACATATAAAGAGTAGGCTGAATATATCAATTTATTTTAGCTGCTGGCAGAATATCAATAGCTATTCTCTTTCATTTAATGGAAAGAAAGCATGAAGAAGCACATGAATTTAGTCCTTCTATCTCTGCACTAGATTAGTAATAGCCAGAATGATCGAATCCTTGAGTTCACAGGCAGCATTCACTTCAAGGAAAAATTAATTTTTCTTATTGCTTTTTTCAGGCAGTTGTGCTAACCAATATTTTCAACAAAGCTTTTTAGATAATAGTAATGTTTAGTTGCGAGGAAACCAAGTAAAGCTGTGCCAATTTAGTACAGGATGAAAACTCAAGATTTTCAGAGGGGTATTATTGAAAATGTAAATTGTTGTGTTGAATATAGTCCTTCAGGTGCTTAACCTTCAAGATTTTCAGCAACTTCTGAAGATGATGAATAGCACTGATTTTTCTTATTTTCTTATTAATATTTTTCTTATATTTTTTTTCTTACTTGGGTGGGGAGAGCAAGAATGACTTTGTAGCCAACTGGCTGCTGCCTTCCCATTGGGGTGAATCAGAAGGACCTATTCTGCAACTGAATTCCTTGTTGATGCAAAGTTACTAAGAAACATTAATTACTGGCACTTTAACTTTCTGTCACTATATAATTCCTATGTCCTGCCTAATGCCTGAATAAGTAATAAACATGGTAAATCTTTCTGTGTAATTATCATATAGAAATTGCAACACCAAGAGAAGTTAAGACATTCTGCTATAGGGTGCAATGGGGAAATATGCAGAGTGAAACCACCTCAAGAAGGGTAAGGAGATGAATTTGACCTTGTAGCAGCCCAGGCTATAAGGCAGTAACTGGAAGAGTAAGGTGTTGCAGGAGGATCATCATACGGCCTTAATATAAAACTTACCTTGTCAGAGTACATGCCAGTTTGTACACTAAAGACTAGGCAGATGGAAATGAAGCTTCTAGCTGTGAATTCGAGGCACCTCACTACTCTGCACTTCAGAGTCCTTATTGCTCTGGGATTTCACCGCTGAAAACCCTGGTCTGTAGATACTTTACACACCCGCAGGCAGCATGCAGCAAACACACAGGAGAATAAAGAGTTAATTTTCAACTTTACACTGGGCCTTTAGACAGCACTAAAGTTTCTAAATTCTTCTGTAGATATAGTCCTTCTGTAATATTATTAGTGTATTACAAATAATTTCTTATACATATTTAAATAATAGAAACATTATCATAATATATTTAGTGAGGGTATAGCCCTTACTACTAAAAGCTGTCCACCATTGTGTGTTTAACATTAAGGTCTTCAAATTGGCAACTCACCTCTACCTACCTTAGGAGGGTATGAAATAAAACCTTTAATTAGGTGGTTTTAAAACAAGGTTACCAAACAAGGAAAGTAAATACATGTACTTTTCTAATGAAATGAGTACAGCAACCTCTATTTAATTTAATAAAAAACATCAAAGGAAAAGCTCACAATCAATAATTCTACCCTGGGAGAAAAGAAAGGCAGAGATTAATAAGACATTCTGTTGGTACATGTCTGTGTATATGAACGGGAGAAAAATTACTTCACATGATGAAGCTGGACAAAATTATGCATTTCTACACACAGTAGACATTAAAAAAAGTCCTTTTAATTAAATTACATTTTTGCAGTAAACTAGTACTTTCCTAAATAACAGTTCACATATAATCTAGTTCACATTTTTCTTCCATAATATTTATCCTTCCATATTTCCCTGTGTATCAGATTTTGTGTGTGTGTTTTCTTACACTGATTCTGACAAAAGATTCATTTTTCTGAGCACTTCTGAAATAACCATCCAATCCTGTTGCAAAGGGTGCCATGTACATGGCCTTGATAAGGTGGGAAAAACAAACTGTGTGTAATTTCTCCTTTTTCACTATTCTTACAGCTTCCTGCTTTTCAAGAGCTATGAGTTGAATCTGAATATATAGAGAAAGAGAATATCATAGTACAGGATAGTTTATTACCTGAATGTGGGTCCTAAGTTTTCTGTGGCAGTAAGGAATAGGAATTCTGCATCAGGTCTTGCAGGACTCCCTCATCTTCCAGAAATACAGGGAACCTAGCCAGGTTGGTATAAATTAATTAAGATTTTTAAACTCTAATGTGGTCTCAGAGTAAAACATCAACTACAGCATGTATTTATTTCCATGGAACACATCCACAGAACTCAAGACCAGGCAGTCACCTTCTTCCAGTGTCAGTTGGCTACCAGGAATGGCGGTGATTCATCACCTGCTGAGCACAAAGACAGGCTGTACAGAACCTGAGATATGGATCTGATATGTGTCCCATAGAGTAATTACCCTCCCTGTCAGGGTGACGTACTTCCTCTTCAGTTCATATTTCATCCTTGTTGTTATTCTAGCTGATCTTTCCCAGTCCAGCATGAATTCAGTATTGTGTTAATGAAACGTGAGGAAAATGGCTGAGTTAAATTTGCTCCACTTCTTTGCACCAGTCACTCTTCTTTCAGCAGGTTGTTTGTAATCACTGCTAAAACAGAAAACAGGTTGGCAGATGTAACGTACCTCTTGAGTAAAGCGTGCTTAGATTTTACCGCCTTTCTGCTCTGTTTCCTTCCTTCCCAAGAAAACAAAAGAAAATATTTTCTTCTGTGTTGGTCTGCTTGAAAGAACTTTGTTTTCTGCATTTCTCATGGAATATTTCAAAACATTTTCCCTTCATATAATAGATGTGAAAACTGCTGAGCGCTGGTTGCTCTGCCACAAAGTACATGTGCTGCTGAGGTTAAGGATGTGTTTAAGCATTTTACAGGATCGGGGTGGAGTTAGCAGCATTTTGCCATACAAAGGATAACAAAGTCCGCAATCCAGTGAAAGAATGTTTAGGGAACTCACTCAACAGAAGTTAGAGGAATAAGATTTTTGTCAGATGACCACACAACACATCAAGACACAGAGGGCTGATCTGTGTTTTAAGAAGTAGCCCTAGCTGTTTTCCCAGATAACCAAAGTTGGGGTTTCTTTTCCTGAGTTTTGCACCTCTTTCCACAGCTTTGCAGGTGTTCATAGCAGAGTGTAGTACTGAAGTCTTGTCTGCTTCAGACTAAAGCGGAGTGGCTGCTTACTGACATTTTTAATAGGCACAGGTTTTCCAAATGGGTGAGGATCCATTGAGACTACCAGAAAGAGAAGTATGACCTTTCTTTTCTCCTTCATTAATTAAGCCACCTCAGAGATGTCAAAAAAATGCCCTATTCCCTGCCTCCTTCTCTTTCTCTTGTTTTCAAACCCACCTGATGTCATCAATAAATAATTCTGATAAGAGCACATAAGAATGGCTGTCATCCACAGTTTCTGGGTTTTACATGTTCCTTTAATGGATTTTTCACTACCGTTTCTTGGAACAGGAGCTGAGATGGAAATAGAGAATAAAATTTCTCTGACTAGATAAATATCCTGGCACTACATTACACAGTTTATAAATTCTTGTTGAATGGTAGAGATCAGAAGTAATTCAGGAATACAAAAAGGCTACTTGCCTTATACTCTGGGATTTATTTGCTTGCTCAAAAACCCAGTTTAGGAACCAGGGCTGTCATTTCAGGACATTGAAAGCAGCAAATACCTGGTGAAAATAATTAATTTTGAAGTTTGTGACCTGAAAGGATTTAGGTAGTGTATGTACTCATACTTAACATTCAGTTTTACATGTATTTCTTTAGCATGCTAACACAAAAAAAAAAATTACTAACTTCTAATGCTGAAAGTCAAAAAAAAAGACAAACTAATAAATTATTTTAGTATCTATCCATCTGGGTTCCTCAGTGCCCATGTAAGTAAGAGTAGTAATAATGTAGTAATGATAGCATTGAAGTAAAAGTCAACCTCTAAAAAACATCGCTACTTCACAGGCTTATTTTCTACAGTAGTATCCAGGAATGGCACATCATCAAAACCAAAACAAATTCAAATGTTCTGTCCATTTGTCTAGCAATGCAGGACTAAAAGGAACAGAAGATTATATTTGATGTCTACAGTGTTTGGAGCAGCATCCTTTATCCACACTAGTAGAGGAATTGTTCCCTGCACAGGAATTATAATGAAAGAGCATACATCTTTTTCGTTCTCTCAGAACCTGTATGTTGACCTACAATACCAGCCAGGACAAGTCAAAGGTAAAAATCTGCCTAGAGCAACCATTTTCTTTGAAGTGTGGAAAACCAGCACCAGTAGTTTTCCATGTTCCTTGTCTCAGCAATATAATCATGTGAAGTATAAGGAGAGACAAGAACTTTTGTCCCACATAGATAGATTATTTAAATATTGGCACGATGCTCTTTAGCTGCACATTGTCTCTTTTCCTGCAGGTTCACAGGCATGTTCTTTCCCAATCCTGTGCCCACCTTGTTGTTACTCTTGCACGCACCTGACAAGTGAGTGGTGAATGAAATTACTCCCCTAACCTAGCATCTTGGCATCCTTGTTGTACTGAGTGCTGACCAGTTCGGTTGCAGGACTCAGACGGTCTCGATTCACCAGAGCACAGTCGGAGCTGTACGGGGAAGTAGTCAAGGCACCGAGTCTGCCAGCACTCAATAAACATTTGGACAATGCCCTCAGTCACATGGTGTGAATGTTGGGAGTGTCCTGTGTAGGGATAGGAGTTGGACTTGATGATCATTTTGGGTTCCTTCCATTTCAGGTAATTCTATGACTCTATGGTTCTATGAATATTCACTGCCCAACTTAAGAATTGGAAAGCATTGGGGATGTTGATACTCTGGCAAAAATCCTTTTGGGTTTTCCTAAATAAAGACATTTATATGGATGCTGATTCCTAGACAGCTAGGATCTACTCACTTCCAGATGTCTTATCTGATATGGTCTAACATACTCTAATATATGAATACTAATATATGTCTCTAATGTATTTGCACAATTTAAAAGGTGATTTATGCATTATGCATTTCAAAAGGTTGTATTTTCTGGAGATTCTTGCATCATTCATAAAAGAGTCTCAGAAGCTTTTTAAAATATCTTCCACCAAAGGTGTGCGTACTCAGCTTTTTATTTATCCAGTGTGGTCCAGCTGCTATACAATTAAGAAAGCTTCAAAATGCCTCACATAAATGTTTTTGTAATCCTAAGCTTCAAGTATAACTACGCCAATTTGAAAGTGCATTACGAAAGCGCCTTTGAGCCAGTTCAGGGGCATATTTTATGATTAAATTTTACAAAGGTGCTACCTGCATCTCTAGTGGCCGAGTACTCAGAAGTACTATCAACAAAATGTGCAAGTACTAGAGAGCCAAGCCTGGTCTTTCCAGCCTAGTCTGTCCCGCTGCTATTCCATTTTTTTAATTCATCATCATGAGTTCATGATCACCTTTTCACTTTCCTTTGAGAGTTGTTACCAAGTAGGTACTCCTTACTAGGAACGGGAAACTAAGTGTCTCTCATCTAAGTGTTTACGTTAGAGATAAAATAAGGCTGGACAGTTGAAAAATGCAGTTTGAAATGTTGTGAGTATCCTTAGACAGGAGGAAAGCAGCTAATATTAATTACGTCCTTTTTACAGCGCCATTTCTCAGAGGCTTCAATCTCTAATTGACTACAGGAAAGTGCATTTACACATATGAAGAAGTAGTAGTAAAGCTTTATCCTCTTTTCCTGCATTCATTACCCAGCTTGCCCTGAATTGCACCTCAAGCTGATTGGGTGGAGGGGTTGAATTTTTATTTTAAAATTGTTTTTTTTACTTTTCAGCTGTTCACAGAATTCTCTAAATAGGGAAAAAATCCCCGCCCAATCTCTTTAAAATCTTGACTTAGATGTTTAAACACTGATGTTCTGACTTCATTCCTGGTCTATAGTGTGAAACTGACACATAATATCAAAAGCTCTGCTGTCTCAGAAGACGCAAAATGCATTAGAAGATCAAGAGGGAATTCTCTCAGACCTTAAACACTCAGCAGCATTAGATCAGCTCGCTCGGGCAATGCCTAAGTTAGGTAAGAAGACCTTACTGTAGTTACAGTAAAAGAAATGTGGAAAAATGAAAGAAATTTGTGCCATCATATGTCCATTATACCTCAGAACTTCCTGTATCAAAAGACTTGCCACTTGAGGTAAATCTTTTGGAAGTGCTAAATAGAGTTCTCCATTTTCCCTTAGGTCTGATTGACCAGCTTTCCATGAAGGTCTATCAAAAAATTAATAAAATCATTATTAGTTGCCAGATATATAATAGATTCATAGAATCATAGAATCTTCTGGTTGGAAAAGACCTTTGAGATTATCAAGTCCAACCGCACCCATCATCTGCTAAACCATGTCCCTCAAAAACTCATCTATCCTTTTTTTAAACACCTCCGGGGATGGTCACTCAACCACCTCCCTGGGCAGCTGTTCCAGTGCCTGACCGCCCTTTTGGTAAAGAAATTCTTCCTAATATCCAGACTGAACCTCCCCTGGCGCAACTTATGGCCGTTTCCCCTTGTCCTATCAGCTGTCACATGAGAGAAGAGATCAACATTAATAAAGCCTCCTCTGAGAGATATAACAGAGCTGCTGTTTAACTCCATTTCAACTACACATTGGTGGGAAGAGGTACATTGGAGCTGTGAAGAGATGGCTTGGCCACAGAGCTAGTAGAGCCTCAAGTATTGCAGTGAAAATATGATGGGAACACCTGACAGCTTGCGAATTATTTAAAACCATCTTGGGTATGCATCCTGAAATATTTCATTCTCACTACACGTATCATCTCAACAGAAACAGCAGAACTGGCACACAATCCTGGTGGCTCAGGCCCAGCTGCAGCATTCCCCACTGAGAATGCTGACCTGTTTCTCCTTTGCTGAGTGGGAGAGGTAGGGAATGCTATAGCTTGGAGACCTTAAACTGAAAAGTGTGTAAGCATTGTTACCTCTGCTCCACAGGCTGGGTTTTCAGTCAAGACTGCAGTGACTGTTGATGTTGTCAAACAGGTGGGGTTTCCGGGTGCATTCTGCTAAGGAGTGAGCCTCTGTGTTGCTGAATCCCCTGCCTCTAATCTGTGCTGCTGGGATGTGAGAAGCTGGGCTAAGGATGGTGCACAGTGAGCTGTTACCAATGCACCAGGTGAAGAAGATACCTTTGGAGACACCTATGTAAGTGCTGACAGTTAATGACAAGATCACCATCTACTGGTATGTGAAAACACCACAGCTTAGGTACCCATTATCCTGTACCATGCCTTCCCCATTATGTTTGTCTTTAGCCTTGTTTAGATCCATTTGACATGGCAACCAGCAAAAGCTGGGCACTTGTACTGTGTCTCAGGACCTAGCAGAGATCCCTGGTATCAGCTTCTGCTTCCTAGAAGGTCAGACTTGACTCAGCAGCTCACTTCAAAATGTCCATGAAAGTAATAATTAATGCTTTTGAGTTTTCCCTCTTGTTTAAAGACTTGGCTGTCAGCCAAGAGTCACTATATACAGAAATGACAGACACACACTCAGAATAAAATAGCTTGGAAATAAGCTTATTAAATTTTAAATGTCTGAGAGAGAAGTAGTGATTTTGAGGAGCTCAGAGGTGCCTGAAACTTAACTGCAATCCATCCTTTCTTTTAGGAGATTACTCTGCAGCTAAGATAGCATTGATCGTAGCGTTTAGATTTCTTTCCAGAGATCTCAGTGCAGTGAAGTGATGTGACTTAATAAAAGGGAAAATGTCTCTGTGCAGTATTCTGTGCTGTTTACCCTGCCACAAGCACACAACCCCACTTGCGGGCCAACACTTTTACATTACATTTCATGTAGTAGACGCCAGTAGCCAGTTTATATTCTCTATAGGAATCCAGAGACAATCAGCACCTTTGAAAATCAGGCCACCCTACTTTCCCTGTCATTGAATGTTTAATCAGAATTGCTTGAATGGATTCCTAGAACTTTCCTGACCTTAGAGAAAGATGGAAAATGAAAACAGGGAGGAAATTCTCTGTGCTTAAAGATGCTGCAAGTGTTACCATCTAACGCTTCGCAATTTTAGTGGATTATCCCACTAGAGAATTTCTGGATATGGAGGAGATGTGAAATTTTCATATGGCATGCATAGAAGTTGGAACAAAACATCTGTGGTTCATACATAGGTTTTACTTTCTCTGCAATTTTAATTGAATTTCCATGGAGAAGTGCTGCAGAAAATAAGGCTTTCAACTCTGCCTTATGTGACATTATCGGTAGCTAGCTAGGGAAAGCACCACAAAACACAGAAACTCTTTGGGGAACTCTGTATACCAGGGAGTTCATCACTGAGGTGAAAGGCTGTACTGAGCAGGATTCTGCCACAATCTGTCTGATCTGGTTCTTGTCCGTATTTTCTGTAACAGAGATAATATGTATCACATTTTCAAAGAAAACATATTCTGGAAAGAGTCGCAAATAGGGTTTAGTGGACCTCTTTAGCCGGTCAAAATTATCTTGACAACTTAGAGTAATGGATTGGAAAAACAGGATGCTATTTAACAAAAAGATGTGATTATTCCTGCCTTGACAGGGGTTATGACTAGCATATAGCAGAACAGTATTGGGTATTACTGGAATATAGAACTAGTTTTACATTGCAAGACAAATGCAAGACACAGTGACACAGGTACAGCTGTTCCTGACTTTAGGCTGCAGGAGGATGGGCTCTTTCAGCCCAGATTTTCTTTGCTTCAATGCCAACTATAAGCAGCAAGAGAATGGGTAAGGTAGCACAGAGCTAGAAGAGGTCTGTCTGTGTTTTGCCCCAAGGTAACTAAGGGGCAAAGACACATGACTTTAGCTCTGGGCTGAATTCCTGCTCATTTTTGAGTATTGCCAAAGGCATTAGTGAGAGCAGCACAAGCACATCTAAGGGCAGAAGACAGACCCACTGCTTTAAGACTTGCTTCGGTTTTTGCTGTCCATAAGACTGCAAAGAACATGTTCATGTTAGAAGAAGAAGAAGAAATGTTATAAAGGTATTCAAATGGCTAAATACTCCTTACAGTATCTCTCTGTGACATCATCTGCTAGCAGTGGTTATAAGAATTGGAGCTAGGACTTAAAGTTACATGAGTCATTTAAGCTATTTCTGTACCAAAATTCATATTACTGAAATACAACCCCAGGGATATTTCAAAAGCATAAATAGGTGTAATCAATTGCTAGAAAAGAATCAGGGTTTTGCTTTTTTTTTTCTCCCTTTATAAACATTCCTAATGACTAAAAGCATCTAGGCTTTGGAGTGCAGACAACAAGATCCTGGACTGGATTTTTGGAGGGAATTCACCCTCTACTCCACTCTCATGGGGCCCCACTTGGAGTTTTGTGTCCAGTTCTGAAATCCACAACATAAGAAGGATATGGAACTGTTGAAACAGGTCCAGAGGAGGCTATGAAGATGATCAGAGGTTTGGAGCACCTCTGCTATGGGAATAGGCTGAGAGGGTTGGGGTTGTTCAGCCTGGAGAAGAGAAGGCTCCAGGGAGACCTTATAAAGGCCTTCCAGTACCTGAAGGGGCTACAGAAGAGCTGGGAAGGGCAGACTTATTACATTGGCAAGTAGTGATAGGATGATAGGATAGTGATGGCTTTAAATTGGTAGGGGGAAGATTTAGATTAGACATTAAGAAGAAATTCTTCATGCTGAGGGTGGTGAGGCACTGGCACAGGTTGCCCAGGGAAGCTTTGGATGCCCCCTCCCTGGAAGTATTCAAGGCCAGACTGGATGGGACCTTAAGCAGCCTGATCCCTTCCAACCCAAACCATTCTATGATTCTATGAATTTAGCCTTCAGAATTCACATATCAGTAAGGCAATATTTTCCAAAATAGCCAAGTGAGCTGTCAACCAGCCTGATGCTTGTCTTCACTAGCAACCATGTTTATGCCTTTCTTTGAGAGCAGAAACAAAAAGTTTTTGCTACAAACTGCTTGTTTCTGGCTAGAGCCATCAAGAAAAAGAGAGGGTAAATATGAGATAGGTGGTTACACAAATTGGGAAGGGTAATGCCTTCTTCTATTCAGATCTGTGGCTGGTATCAGCTTGCACTTGCAACAGTCAGTTTCTGTGAACCATGGCTCATAATCCAGACTTTCATGGCAGATCTGGGGCTTTGGGCAGAAGTATTACTACACGATATGTAATATTGGTTGAGGATAAATTAGATAATTTTCCTTGCAATGAAGGAATGCAGCAGGATGAGGTTTTTTGGCCTTCACACCGTGGTTTCTCATTATACACTGAGGACAATGAGACAACAAGAAAAGACTGGTAATTCTGAATCAGAGCTGAATCTCACTTGGCATCTGATCTGACTCTCACAACTAAAATATCAAAGTGATTCACATTCTTTGTTATATTTATCCTCACAATGAACCTTTGAGACAGGAGAAAACTCCTTCTCTTATGGAACTGCGTTACATTGAAGTTAAGATCGTTCTCACATTTAGTAGACAGGAGCCAGCTGTGGATTTACTCTATTATATTACTCTAAGAACTTAGTAGACTGGATATACCCACCCTAATTAAAGCATTTGAATATCCTTCCACACAAAATTACTCAGGTATCCCTGAAAGATACAACTGCACAGACAATCCTATTACCATGGAAAGAGAAACAAATTGCTTTTTTATATCACTAAGCTGTCATCACTCCACTATACTTGTACAAAGTGACACTTTGGTGTTGCAGACCAGAAATGCTGTGCCTTTCTCTCACAAGTTACAACACCATCAGAGAGGAGAAAGTTACCTTTGTAGTATCAATTTTGTGTTCTTCCTGTGAGAACTATAACCTCCAAATATAGAAGATAACTTCTAATTTATCATCGGAGGACACATACTTTCAGGTAAACCCTGATTGTACACCCCCTCTGCAAAGTCATCAGAAGAGAATGCTACATGCAGATTTTCTATTTTACAGTGACACCTGCAGTGTTAGGAGAAAAGTGCCACTAGCAAGAGCAGTGTTCAGCTGTTTCATGTTAGGACACGTGCTGGTTACCTTTGAGGGCAGTCTGTGAAGCAGCACAACACTCAACAAACCCTGGAAGACACTTTCCAAAGAGTGCAGGTCCAGCACAAGTTCATCAACAGGTTTGATTTAGAGCAAGCACTGATCGCTCAGTGTTGGCAAGCAAGACAGGATTACTTCTACACTCCCCATGGTAGAGTGAATCACATCAATTTTTGAAGCAGTGCTAGCTTCCAAAGCTTTGTTTGAACTTCATCTTTCAGATCTTTATTTGTAATGTTTATATATAATTCCTGCATCTTTAAACAAACTGATGTTTGAAAAGTTGTTCAAGAAAACAAGCAGCTGCAGCAAACCCACAGTACAGTCCATCCTGTGTGTTGTGTAAATTAAATTTGGGGACTGCCTTAGCTGTATAGATCCCAGGTATGAATTGTTGGGAATTCCACACACAATATTATTTTTATATCTCTGGTGATCTTTCTGAAAGTTTTCAGGTTTTATAAAATAGCAATTTTGTCATCTTCTTTCTGTTTTGGTTTGGTTTTTACTTAAGCATTCTGAGCTCTAATGTGCAGTTGCTGGCAGCTCTTGTCATAAAGCAAAACCAGAAATGAGTTCGTTCCTGAAGGGAAAGGTTTTATTGCCAAGTTTGTGACTAAAGGCTTCTTTCCACAGACAGGTATGGTCCAGAATATATTTATGTATTTTCCCCCATTCATGTTGAAAATGCTGTGCTGCTGTGGTCAATCTCATAAGAGAAATGCAACTGCTGCCAAAAAATGGTGTATGCTACACTCTCAATAATACTATATTTGGTTATATTCATCTATTTGTTCGACAGGTTTACCATCAGTATGAACATTAACAGAAATACAACTTTTAAAAAAGATTCAGCTGTATCCAATAGTAGCCAGACTTCAGTAAACCATAGATACTTGAAGGTACTGACTTCCAGTAATAATGATCAGTTCCTCTGAGGAAAAGGAATGGTTTTTAAAAGAAGATATGTGAACAAAACTTCCTGTATGTTTGAAGGAGTGGGTTATTAAATATAGCTTCCCAGGAAGAGCTTATGCCTACATTTCACGGTTGTTAAAATGCACTCCTAAAGACTCAATGTCTGTCTTTTAATTTCCCTACCTTCATGTACATCATAATGAGCTTTTTTTGTGCACAGAAGTAGAAATACATGGAAGTATATATCGGAATGGAAATGCAAGGTGGGGAGGATTCTTACCTCTAGTGTTGATATTCCTCTTGCAAGTGGAAGGACGAGACAAGGGTTAAAAGAAAAGGAAATTGAGAAAATCTAAGATCAAACCTTACAATGTTATAATATTCTAAAGAAATAAGCATATACTTGCAGTTCTTTATCTCTCGCTATGCCCGTGTTCCCATTTATGATGGGAGGGTAATCTGTCGCACATGGATGTTTCTCAAGTGAAGTACTCTACAATTTGTGGAAAGAAAAATTTCTGCCCTCATCTCACCAACTGCAACAAGGCCATGGGAAAGTCTCAGATTTGAGTGGAGAGCACGTATTTCCAAGAAAGACTAGCAATTTCTTAAAGAAATTATTTTATTTATCTTGCTCTAAGAGACTTGTTACTTTCCATCTTTATCTCTTCCAATCACCTCTAACTGAAGAGATGCTTTCAGTTAGTTTTAGCTTTTAATCCACCTCTTTAGAATGTCCTGTTTGGGATTGTGATCCAGCTCTCTGTGTGTAGAAGTGCTCATGATAGGGGAGTCTCGCTATTCCCAGAGGTCTGCAAGGGAGCTACATGCCGTGCTGGTTTTCCATCCACCAAACAGATTAATTACGTGAATATAGAGGGAGCACATGGTAAAAGAACATCTACAAGGCTTTAAAGATATGCATTATGGTGAGCGCTGGACTGCTTTATCTGAGAACTTGCGTCAGGGAAGCTATGTCTGTTCTTGTTAGTGGGAGTATATTCTAGCCTATTTCTCTTTTTTCATGCCCCTGCACATTGTTAGTGCTCAGATATGGTCTACAGAGGGAAGGGCTTTTGGAGCAGCAAGGGAGCAATGCTTGGGAGTGCACACGTAATGAATTAAATTCTGGCCATGTTATATGATTTAAATGCCAGACCTGCACAACAGGAAACACAAGTATGCCCCTAACACAGGGCCACAATCCAATGTGTGAAGACAACTGAGATAGCAACACAACAATCCTAAAGTTCTCTGGAGAGATCAGGACATGAAAACAGATGGTCCAGGCTAGAACATGAAATTTGCATCATGTAGTTGCCCAGTTTTGTCTCGAGGGACAGCCTTGTTCTGTAATCTTTATGTTGTTGCTGTGACAATTCCTTTCTACGATTTTCTTCCATAAGACAAGTCACAAGGTAGGGAAGACTCATATCCACCAAAGGAGGTTTGACCAAGGGGATTGAGTCACAGACAAGGATTTGGGAAGACTAGTGACTGTTCCTGGCTTTACTGGTAACCCTTTTCATTGCACTGAACAATATCTTTTGCGCTGCTACTTGCCCCATCTTTTATCTCCACTGCCTGTTCAGCCTGAAAGCCGTCCAGGTTGATCATGTCTTGCATGTTTGTACAGCACTCAACGTGTTGGAGCCCTTATCCACATCTGGGATTCTAGGTGCCAACCTAATAAATAATAATAATAATAATAATAATAATAATAATAATAACAATAATAATGTGAAAAAGAATAAGCAAAGACGACACAAGTGACAATTGTCCTTATATGTGATAGGATATGGAAGTTGTTGCGGTGACAACACAAATTGGGAAGGATTTTTAGGCTTAGCTGGTGAATGTTAAAGGGTTAAAGAATGTAAAAATGTTAAAGAACGCAAAAAGGTTAAGGAACATAAAGGAGTTCATTCTTTGAGTCATAGCAAATGTATAGTGTGAGTTATCAGACAGACCTAACTGCAGGACGCAGAGATGCCACCCTTTTTAGAGTCCAGCTTTGAAAACCGTAACCAACACTGATCAAAGTCTAGACTAGTATTACTAGATTTTATTGGAGGAAAACCAGGAGAATTCTTACAAACTGCTATTAAAACAGGACCTTTAACACCTTGTAGAAGTATACCTTAGCCCAAACTGCTCTCAAAAAGTCTTCTAGGCAGGCAATGAATACTATGGTAGGTAGAGAATTGGACAGCATAGTTTCACAAATGAATTGGCGGGCCATTTAGCACATCTTCAACCTAATCTTGCCTTGGTTATTAATTTGTCTGCAAGGGCTCAGGTAATGAAGAAATTCCACAGGCAATCGCTTTTCATGAAACTTCCTTTCTAGAAAACCAGCAGCTGAGAAGGGAAGTGATTTCCTCAGTCTTCTCTGACTCAGAAAAGGAGCTGCTGCCTGGGATGGTGCACTGCTGCACACAGAGCTGGGGTGGTTCTCAGTTGGTCCCTGCTCCCTTGTGACATGGCAGGAATGGCCTTGCAAACTCAGCTTTAAATGGTATCACCACCTGCTTCCTATCTCTACATCTGTAAATCCTCCCTTTTCTTCCCACTCCCAGACTGCAGTATCCATCCATCCATCTCACCAGCCTGAAGGACATGTGCTACACACATAGGCATCCTAGCCTAGGTGTTATTATCTGAACAAGTGCTGCACTGCTTTTCTTAGCCTAGGTGAATGATTTACTTTCCTAAATTCCTATGAAATAAGAAAACATGTGGATCTCCAACACAGGTGGAAGAAAAAGCAATGTGATTTTTCAGGAAGGCTGTATCAGATGTGTTGGAACTGAGTTTCTGCAGGCAGACTCCAGGCGTGAGGAATCAACCCTCTTCTCTCTGCAACCCTTGCTCTTCTTACTTCTGTGTGGTTCTGCTTATACGCTTGTAGACACCCAGCAAGTCAGCAACTGGCTGACAGAAATAGCACAGGTTGCATCTAATGTGTGATCCTGGTTCCCAGTCTGCTAATTCCCATATCTTTGGGCACAAATTTTATATTCCGGGGCTTGATACTTGACTTTTTATCTCTTCTATTTCCTTCTCTAGAAGGGAACCAGTTACTTAGCCACATTTTAATTTCTTGTTTCTCTGCATATCATCCCTCCATTATATCTATTCTTCTTTCATAGAACACAGGTTAATTTTAATAAATACGTCATATATCAAAATTCTTATCTACTAATTTTACTTTTGAGTCAGTAGTGTTATTTCTTACCAGGTACTGACTGAACCTGCTTTACTAGTCTACTCTACTGTATAAGCACAACTGTATTTTTCTTGGGGAAGGCAGAAATAGGTACAGTCAGAGGAGCTGTATCATCTTTTTCAGGGTTAAATTTAGCTGAATGCATATAGTCTATCTGCCTTTTTGTTCTGAGATGAAAGTGGTTGGAGTACTTGCCTAATCTAATTCTTTAAAATATGCTCTGCTTTGTTCTGCAGGTCTCAGATACTATGGGATTAGAATAAAAGGTGTAGAGCTTTGTTGCTTAAATATTGTCTCTAAGGTCACCACTCATTCCCCATAATAATTATTTCTGTTCTCCTGTGGAAGTTGAGATGAACTGGGCAGGTTGAGAGGACAGCATCTGTGCTGTTCATTGTTAAAAAAAAGGATCATTCAGTCTGAGTACATTGTTGAAGTCCCAGAAAGAAAGAAAACATCATGAAAGCTCATTTCCACCCTATGATGTGTTGTATGCCCCTACACAGAAGGGAAGTGACTTATCTAAGAGTTACTCAAGTTAATGAAACAGGTCTGAACCCAGTGCCTAGAGCACTTGGGTAGAGTGGGGCTGTCTGCCCCCACCAAAGTGCAAGCCTGACTCCAACTTCACTTGCTGGATAACCAAGGGAAAGTAAATTCATTCTACATCTGAAAGATTCTCTTCATTTTTTAAAGTGTGACATGAAAAAGCTTTCTAGATTTGCTGTGAACCAAGTAGTGCAGCATCAGGAAAGAGCAGTCTGTGCAGCTGCCAGTCATTGATGTAATGACATGTGAACTAAAAAACTTCAGACAGCCAACAAGGGTGCAAAGGTAAAGCTGTTTCTTTCTTCCGTAATTACCAAACAAGATATAACCTCTGTTTTGCCAATACCTTTCACTCCAATTTTTTTTTAATTAGCAGATGTGAGTATCAACAAAAATCACCTGAACTATTTGTTTCACATTCAGCCTTGTATTTGCTTCGACAACAGGAATGTTTACGATTTGTTAAATAAAAATGCCACGGATGATCCTCAGTTGGTGCAGATCAGCATAACTACACTACAGTTTCAGGAGGTCATGTCAGGAAAAAAAGGACTCTGCTTATTTGGGGTCTTCCTATAGCTACAACAGAGCTGTGGTTTCTAAACAATCGCACTGCAGGAGACCAGACAGGTAATTCCTTCAAAATGCTATTGCTAGCTTTTCGTGTGAAATCAAAACCTGCTTAGTAATATTCCCCTTGATATTTAACTTCTGAAGACACAATATCCAAAAGTCATCCCCTAAACCAGCTGAAAAGCTAAACGTGAGGAAAATTTTTGTTACCTTGGTGCTTTCATTTTCAGCATTTCAGAGCAAGAAGAACAGAGCAAATATTTTCAACACTAGAAATTGAGAAGGTTTAAAACTTTCAGTAAAGCCCACATAAACTTTCAGTATATAACTATCAAGTGACAGATGCAGCATTGGGTTCTTCCTCATTTTATCTGCACCAACTGTCCTTAGCTGATGGTCAGCTAGAACCTGCAGCTGTATCCTTTGACGACTTCTCAGAAAGCAGAGTAAGGTTTACCCAGTGGTCTCCCAAATAAATGTTAATTTAAAAGTTCAGAATGATATTATGCTAATGGATTACTTCTGGAGGCAATAACACCTCATTTGCACTCTTTTTTTTTTTGTCTACCTAGATTCCAAATGGTTTGAGGTGACAGCTCCAATAGAAAACATTGCTCTCTAGTAGTCACTTGGTAACAGTCACCTTCTGCCAGAAGAGACCATTTACGACTTTGGGAGCCACATAGCCATGCCCTGCAGGTCAGCAGGGAGAAAAACAGGAGCAGAGGACATCAAAACTGGAGAGAAGTTATTAAGGAAGTAGGCAGTAGAAGTGTCATCTGATGATCTCAAACTGATGACAACCTGGGGAATTCCCACATTTTTCCTATGGAAAATAGGACAGACTTTGTGTTTTCTCTTCATTTATGGTTCATCTCTCTGCTAGTCATAATCACATAGGCATTAGGTCGCTTAAATGAGCTGTGAAGGGCTGAGACCAGAGATTACTCTGGCAATGCAAAGGAAAGCCATGGGCAGGCCATCAACTTCGGATGGATGTCATTCAGAGGAGACAGGCATGGGCCAGGACAGGCAGACCAGGCAGGACAGAGCTGAAGATGTCTGGCAATTCAGAGGGCAGATGAAACCTGAGGTGCTGTTGAGCAGGAAAGGAATGAAAGCAAGATTTTAAGGAACTCAACATTTTTAAAGATTAAATAACCATTTTCATCAATAGCAACATTAACCAACCGTGCACCCAGTGCCTTTATTTGTAGGACACAGCTTCTGCTTCACATTAATTAACATTAGTGTGCTCTGTAATTGCATCACACCAAAAACCATGATGCCCTCCTTTGCCTATAGTCACTGGTAGCTGGGAATCACAGTGCTTCACTTTGTGATGCTTGTGTCAAAGTGAAAAAGAGACTGAGCTGTTGTTTCAACTTGTAGCAGGTATCTCTGCCAGCAGCAGCCTGAGGTTTTTTGGTAGAGGTGTGCCCCTGTTTCTGCAAATCAAACATGGATGTAAACTGAAGCAATAAAGAAAACCATGATCAGCACATACGAATTATTAAGGCAGTGCATTTTAAACACATTTAGTGTAACTCATGCATACATACTTGGTGCTGTGCTGTCTTGCTGTGTTGGAGCAGGGCCATCAGACACATGGTTCACATGCTTTTTCCCCAGAAGCAGGGCTCACTGCTTGAGTGTTTTGTCAGTGACCTCAGGCAGCTTTGCAAGACAGCAGAAGCAGTAGATCTTTGCAGATGCATGGAAAATGCAAATCAAATTCCTCCAGATCGCAAAGCAACATGGAAAATATGGGAATGAACATGGTCAGTGAATGGGAAGAGCCAGACAACCTCCAGTTGTCTCCTGAGAATGCTTCTCCTGCTTAATTGTGGTTAATTTTTCTAATTCCATCATTATGATGAAGCTCCTTCTTAAGGCAAGGTGGGCTTTTGTGTTCAAAGCCTTGCCTCACTCCTTAGCCTCTTGACAGCTTTGTGCTGTCTGCTCTGCACACTCACATTGGGATCGGGCATGTCCCACTGGGGGTTATGTCTTATGGAAGAGCTGCAAAAAGTTGAAGAAGGAAAATTTGAGTGGTGTCTAATTCTTCTTTTTCTGCAGCATGCTGGATTTTTTGGTTTACTTTTTAAAAAAGTAACCACATACACAGGATTCAGCAGTGAGCAGCTATTCAGTCGAGTCCCTTGCTTTCTAACAGGCATTTTCTTAATGAGAAAACAGCTTTCATGGAGCCACTAAGTGGCATTGCTGTCCTGCAACAATAACTCTGCGAGAGAGTCACAGGATAGTTCCTACAGAGAGCTGCAAGCCAGGCTGCTCCTTGAGTTACTACAGGAAAGTAGTCAGACCAAGTACATCCAACTTGCAGTAACATGACTTCTCCAGTGCCATATTCATTTGCAGTGGTTTACTCTTCTGATGAGTCCCATCTCTTTTTTTTCTGAAGCTTCTGTCTCATTTTTAGGAGTGGATCATGAATTGCTTCAACTCTCACCTTCCTAAAATACACTCCTTCCTCATGAGGACGGAAGAGCTGCAGGCTTTTAACCTCAACTTGAGGACAGACAGTGACACCAGAATTTCTTGGATTTATTTCTAACCTTGGTTGGCACCTCTTCTGCTCCACCTGGTGAGCAAGACACTCCTTTTATCTCCTAGAAAAGTCCTAGGGAGTGGTCAATCTCACAGTTATCAATTATGTACTTTCCCACAGTAAACTCCCCACTAGGCTCTCTGGCTCCCCACATATTTTGTTTACAGCTAAAAACACAGTAATCTGGAGAGAAGGACTTAATCCTTACAGTAAATGGACTAAATTATACCCACACTGATACAAAGCACAGGAGATTTACAGAAGGATGAGCAAATTGAGATATACACCGAAAGGGAAAGTACATTTCCCTTGACTGTGCAGAGCTCATCAAAAGATAATGAATATGCAAACAACTTTTGACATGCACAGAAAGTTGTGGGCCCAGACTGCACCAGCGGTACTCGAGCAGCATTTTCCCCAGAAGTCACCTTGGCTGGTTAGCTAGGCTGGGAGGGTGTATAAATACAAATGAGCAAACTGTTTTTCACCAAGCCCACTGCTGTTCTGTAATAAGTGAAATATTACAGACTGTTTTTAGAACACCATACATGAAGCACACAGGGGATCTTAACACAGAGTATTTTTAGATGTAATATTTCTGAAAGCACACTAGATCTGGAATCAAAACCAAGCAGAGATCATTAATTTGTGATTGCACTGGCTGTCTTGTGAGTGGCAGCTTGTTAAGGTAGAGAGACAGTTTATGTGCAAGCTGAAGTGTGAACAAAGATCATCATGCTGCTTGTTTCTAGTTTACACTGTTCACTTAGTTTGGACTAGATGTGTTGCTGTACAAGCAGGAAGAAAATAAAAACATGCATCCTAGTTTGGAGAAACTAACTGAAGAGTCCGTAGTTTGAGCAATTGCAGTGTTTGCAGACTCTCAAGTTTTACTGCACATAGTCCTCCCTTTGGGTCAAAACCATATTTCCATTTGTGCTTACAGCTTGTAACTTATAGCATAGTCATGCATTTTCCTATATGGTCTAATGCTCTATGGTTGTATAGAGTTGCATCTGCTATATTTTTTTCCTTACATCACAGATGATGATGGTGTGTTCTGGTAATCAGAAAGCAGTTATGGGTTGTCATTCCAGGCACTACTTGTTTTAATTCTTGCATAGGGAGATTTGGTACAAAATTAGCCATTTCAGTGCTTCTCTTCTTTGTGCCCTGCAGCCACCAAAATCCCTGCTCTTCAATCTGCCTTCTTGAGGTAACAAAAAAGAACAATGGAAGGTCTCTGCACCCAAGCTTCCAGCAAAAGTGTATCAGCCTTAGCAACAACAGAGAGGCTTTTGGGGAAAAACATGCCTGTTTTCAAAGTTTAATGATGTCATCCTCCTGTTGTGTATGCCCCTGCCTTCTGTGCACTATCCCCAGCAATTCTGAGAAGTGAGGAAAGCACAACTTCCCTTGCATGCTTTGTTTGCATCACATCTGTAATTGCCCAGGTTGCATGTAAGAAGTCAGTCTTTGGCTATGGAGAGCTCAGCCTGCTGCCTCTCTGGGTTATTAAAGGGGCTCAGGGATTTAAAAACAATGCTTCTTTCAGGAATCTTTGCACCTGTTATTGCCTTAAGTAACAGCTCACATGATCTGGGCAGGCCAGCATGAACTGCAGCAGTCATGTCAACGACTGCATCAGCCCTTGACAGGCTCTGGTGAGGGAACAGATGGTTTTCAAGCCTCATTTGCCCCTGCTTGCTAGTCTTTCACCGTGTACAACTCAGATAGATCATACAGCCAGGGCTCAGTGGTGTTACTCAGAAAGGAGCAAAGCACAGTGACACAACACTGTGCTCTGCCTCTGGCCCCATGCTGAAGGCAGTGGGCATCAACAGAGCTCTGTACCTGGCAGGACTAAATCATTAATGTACGCAAATGCAGCAGTGGAAAGGAAAACAAGATGGACAGTTGTGTGCTGCTTTGGCATAACTTTGACTAGAAAGGAAAAAAAGTGATGCTAAACTCTAAGATTGCTCATCAGCAAAGCAGCTGGGACAGGGAGTGTCTGTTTTGCGTATTGCCTCATTCTTGCCTGGTCTTTATCATTTCCATAATAAAATCAATGAATAATAATAACTCTGTCCCAATGCACATTTATAGTTTAAATCCTATGCTAATCCTAGCAGTACAGTCTATTGTACCTGAGAGGTAAAGGGGAAAAAAAAAACAACCCTGGCTCCAAGCTAAACCAGGCTCTCCTCTGGAAAGGTAATTAACAGCTGGTCTCCATGGAGCCTTTATCACAAAATCAATAGTAGTCAGCTCTGATTTGCCTTGTTCTTCTTTACTTTGCACTGCTTTCACTGTTTATAAAAATGTTTGTAGGTCTGGCTGTGTTAGGAAAAATGAGGCTAAGATGGTTGTATCAACTGAGGTGCACAAAATCAGGTAAGTTTGCTTCGTATAAGATTTTGGCAAATCTTTCTTTCAGGATTTTACCCTGCCTCCACTTTCCTGAGCTCCCTATTGTGAGCTGCCAATTTTATCGTTCTTGTACCACTACAGAAATCATACGAAAATTATGACTTTCCATTGATTTTAATCTCAATAATACAACCTTCTTTTTTTTTTAAGACTACTGTGAGACCAGCTGTCCTGAACACAAAAAGATTTATAGATCAAACCAATGGTAAAGTGAAAGATGAAGGTGTTTCTATAGCTGTGCACACAGCCTATGCTCCCTCTAGGATCATCTGGAAAGACTTTAGAAACCTAGAGTGGATTCAAAGAATCACAAATAATGGAACCTAGTAATCATGTAGATAAATGTACACGTTTTATCAAAAACGGAAGGAGCAGACGGACGTTTATTGAAATGAGCATATTCTTGCAAGAGAGGAATTACACAAGAAAGTTGACATTCACTGTCAAATGGGTGTTTAAACCAGATCAGATAGTCTTCTATAATAGAAGTCTTATCTTGGATAACAAAAAGCTGTTGGACCTGATGTGAAAATCACTGGATAGATTTATCTGGCCAGTGTTATGCAGGAGGTCAGACCAGATGCACACAGGGTTTTCTCCTGACCTTAATCACATGAGCATTTTAATCTTCTAGCTGCCTGGTACAGTCAGCATGGCTTGTAGCTCTCTCCTTTCATACACCTTCTGAGAAAATCAGACTCTTTCTCAGATAGCTTACGCCAAGTTCACAGTGGACTCAGAAATTAAGTCCAACTTCCCATGCCTTTCTGGTTCAGCTAACCTCTTGTTACCTTTCTCTCTACCCTTTGCTTGTCTTTTCTAGTTCTCCTTTAACCTGACCTTCAGGGTTGTAATAAGAAGGGACTTGGAAGTGGATTACATTTCCTTATCTGTTGGCTGCATCCCAAGAGAGCAGAGCTGCCTGGGAACGCAGACTTTATGGGGTACCAGGGTGTTAAACATTTATTATATAATGTGTGACCTACACACCATAAAGGCCTTCTTTGCTTCCTGTCCTCCTTTCCATCATTTTTTTCACCCCAATAAACTTGCTAGGCTACAAACAGGAAAAAAAACCACCTCAAAGCAAGTCCTACTGCTCTTGCCGTTATTGACAGGGAACAAACTGCTGTCAATAACAAAGCAGAAGGATATAAGGAGGACCTTTTTTCTCATGTGCAGTGTACAGTGCTCTGGATTTTTTTCCTATGGGTTCTGTATTGGTTTTTCCCCTTACTGTTTGTAACAAAATGGGGAAATGAGATTAAAAATTCAATATTGAATGTAAACAGACCATTTAGGTTATACTTTGTTCAGTCGTGCTTCATGTTTACTTTACCGATATAACCTTTCCAGACATTGGCCACTTCTGGTATGATAAATAAATATTATCTTTAAAATAGAAGCCTTACATCACTGCATACGTAATAGATTTGAAAACACGACACTTAATAATCACCATAAATAACAAATAGCTATTTATAGGTACTGAGATCCCTATCAAGACATGACCTTTTATATGCACAGGAAGATGACGAGTGAGATGAAGAGTGAGAATGTGTTGACCCAACAGCACACCTGTAGAAGCATCATCTCCATGGATTGTTAAGAAATGGAAGTTCTTGAAAGGAAATATCAGATTTTTCCTTGAAGTTCAGATATTTCTTGATCTTCTTTCTTCTCTCAAAACAAACCTAGTTCCAGAAACAATAGAGAAAACAAATGCTCCTATACCTAGGCATATTTTTAGGTTTTGTAGGAAAAAATAGCAGCTAATCCAAAATGGACTGTTCATGAATAAGGATTTCTGGATCACAGTCCAACCTGCCACCATACTGGAGAGCACTGGGACGCTCTCCTTCTGCCACCTATCCTGGATTCCAGGGGTTTTCATCCCAGCACTGTCAGTAAAGGGGTTTAATTTTAAGAAATACAAAATATCAACAAATGAGATCTTATCCCTTGTAAAGTCAGTAGACGGATATTTAGGGAATTCAGTGCAGCCAAGCTCTCACAATGGAAAAACGACTTGAAGTCACCAGGTTTCTCTTTAATCTGTTTAAGTCATGGAGGTTTCTTAAAAGTTCACACAATTCTGCAAGATCTGAAAGCTCTTTTATAATCTTGGATGATTCTTCAACTATAATAATATGCAAGTGCTTCTTATGGCACAATGCTAAAACAGTTACAACCCTCTGTTTCATAGTGCAGTTTTATTTGGCTAAGCAGGTGGCTTCTAAAGGTAGTTGCGTGTATAGTTGATTTTTTTAATTTGCTGGCCAAACTGGGAAATGACTACTGAGATGGAAGACTACTAGCAAGATATGTAGCCTAACAAAAAAGACTAAGCATCGCAATCTGCAGATCTCACATACAGAAAAAACTTTTACTTGCTATGATAAAGCAGCTACACTTTAATTGTATGAAGTAATAAAATGAATTTTCATGTCACATAAAGGATGTCTGAATTTCCTCTCTACTGAAATGATTCTCCCTACTTTTTTTTCTGGTTCAAAACTCATTTGTGTTCTGTTTCACACCAAGGTCTAAGAAGCAGGTGCTCTTTTGGAGGAGACAGGTTCTTTACTCTTCCAGTTTGGGATGTTATGCAGGAAGTGATATTGGATTTTCAGTCTGTAACTACTGGCTAATCTACTAATGCAGTACTTCTGTGGTGGATACCTGAGCCAGAACCAGCTCTGCTGCCTAGGCCTGAATCTGTCCAGCTGTGAAGTTTGTGGTTTAATAAATTCCATGCCTGTTTTTGGATCCTCTGACTTCAACAACCAGGCACAAGACGAAGCTGAAGGTGGTAAAGGACAGCGTATTATTGTCATTCTTATTTCTATAGCTATAGCTGAGTTATAACAGGAATATGAAAATACATGAAACAGCAGCAAAGAAAGGCAAAATGCATGTTTTTAATCTATTAACTCCTTCTCACAGTTTTTGAAAGCAACCTTTTTTTGCTTCTTGTGTGAAGAGGAGGGAGATGGCTTCTCAGACCCTTACTCGTACAAAGGGCTCCAAAGATTTGGGTTGCTCAAGCTGCAAACCTGATCCACATCTGAGCAGACTTTGCATCTTATAGCTTTGTCACACTATGCAGCTCTAATATCTCTGTGCTGTTAACGTTACTGTGTTCTCCTCTTAGAGATGCTGTGACAGTATCTTTAATGGGGGAGATATCATTTGCTCCTTATTCAGGAAGCAAATTCACGTTCAAGTCCATACACTGTTGCCCTGAACACAACCAAGGTAATAGGTTTGTTACAGTGAAACAGCACTCAAATTAACGGCCACTCTTCAGTTGACTTCTAAGGGCGTGCAGCTGGTTACTGCAAAGATGCATGTAGCACATGTGGGACACATCCTCAGTTACCTTGGCCTAAGTCACTGCAGACAACTGCTGTCAATGGGACCATGTCAGTAAGCTCTTCTCTCTGTGTGGAGATACAGGAACAAAATGCTTTACATGTGGAGAAAGCCTGTAAGGACATACAGGAAATTAATTTAAACTGTGGGAAGACAGAAAATAATTCCATCAACTTTTCACTGGAAATACAAAATAATACCTTCAGCTGATTATTTTCAAGAAATTGCATGATGGCCTGTGGAAAGATGAGACATTTCTCTCTGGAGTTCTGTGTAGTGCTATTACATCTACTACATCCATGGCAAACATTACAAGAAATATTTGAGAAAGTTGCTTAAAACTGGCTGGATTCAAGTTTTTCTACAAGCTCCCTCTACCTGGAGATAACATCGTTCCAAAATTCAGATATTGATAACTAAATAAATAACCATTTGACATCCTATCATTCCCACTAGGAAAAAGTCAAGTTTCTTTGCATGAAAAATGTTATCTACTAAATAATAATGTCCAGGAGAAAGCCCAGTCCTTGTCTCACTCAAGGCAATATTTATCTGGGGTATTCATGTTGGCTAGTGATAGCCTAACACAACCAAGGGCTGCATGTCTGTGGGACCCTTACCCAAGTAAAACACCTATTGAAGTAATGGCACTTCTTATTTTGGAATAACACTAAAAAAAACAGTACGGCTTTCTAGGAATCTGCAGGGCTTTCTAAGATCAATTAACAAATCGTCCCAGTGACTACGAGAGGGTATGTGCACAGCCTTGCACAGCAATGAGAAGGCAATTTGGGATCACAGAGGCTAATCTAGGATGGCAGTAGCTGTCACCTATCTGTTGGGTACAGGGACGTTCTGTGCTTTTGCTAGCACTGCTAGCACTGAGTCTGTGGGGAGAATTACATCTTCTAACATCCCCAAATTAATAATTTATTCAGCAGAATGGATTCCTGAATGCCAGTGGGATGAAAAAAAGTGCATAAACAAAGTAGTCTAACACTGCCTTACAGCTCCTTGCATTAGCAAACCAGCATAACTTGGGGTCAGAGCAGATTGCAGCAGCAAGAGCCAAGAGAGCAGCAATGAATTCCTTTCTTGCCCATGCAAACTACACAGGAACAGCTTGTTTTTGATCCCAGTCACTGTCATGCTGGTCTAAACACACCAGATAAGGATTTCTTTAGCTCCCAACTGTCATATGTGAGTATCATCCAATGGTGAGGAACTGGCTGAGGAATACAGACCCTGACTCATACAAAGGGCTTCAAGTCTTGTTTTTCTCTCAAAATCTGCCTGCATTTTCATTCCCTAGCAGCAAATAAAGAGGAGACATGACATCTACCACCTTATTCTCCCTTGGCTATATCCCAAGACAGTTAAAGTCTAAAGGCAAAGCCCCTCATCCTCTAAAAAACAGAAATGTGTGCTGAGGCCTCCTGCATCACCTGTGTATCTTATTTCCACCTCACACCTTCCCACCCTTTTTCCTCCAGCCTTTCTGCTGCTCTCCTAGCTTTGTACAAACACTTCAAAACCTGTCTCATCTTCATATATCAAGTGCACAGCAATGCCAGGATTGGTCAGGGTTATCAGCAGGAAGTCTCAAATCCTGTGCCAGATGGCTGGGAGAGTCTAGCAGATCCAAACAGTGGGGGAGGCAGAGGAGTGACAGCCTGACATGGCTATCAGGAAACATTTTTTTGCACCATGGCTCACTTGTCTCACCATTTGTGGAGTTGTTGAGCCATACGGTATGCTGTCAGAAGAAACAAGCTCCGGAGCAGGAAGCAGGGATCACCACTTCAGACAATCAGCTGGCTTCCTGCAGGACATTTTTACCTCTTCTCTTCGCATTGCCTTCCTTGCTTTCATGCTGGCTGTTGTGGAAACAAGGGGTTCATGAAGGAACATTGCTGGTTCTTTCTATACGTTTCTGGTATAAAGAGTCCAGGATTAGGTGACTGAAAATGAACTCAGGTGTTTTGGTTTTGGGGTTTTTTTATGGGCTGCTTTAGGGTTGGGACATGGTTCTGAGTGCTGGAAAAGGGGCTTGCTGAGTACTGTCATATTTTTCCTGCTATTACAACAGCTGCCAAAGGGGGTGACTGCTTATATGTTCTTTTTCTCAGATATTCAAAGCCTCTAAACTGCTCCTTCTCTTGCTC
This sequence comes from Tapera naevia, assembly GCA_033556795.1. Taxonomy (NCBI): domain Eukaryota; kingdom Metazoa; phylum Chordata; class Aves; order Cuculiformes; family Neomorphidae; genus Tapera; species Tapera naevia. Next base: position 8,853,015 of record JAUMJJ010000034.1, on the reverse strand, counting down.
ATGTTGATGAGATAAACTGTAACTTGTTCATATTGCTTGAACCTGACCTCAAATGGATTACAGCAGACCATGACATTCAAGAGTAACTTGCTACCCGCACCACAAAGCCACTGCAAAACATAGGCCCTTTGTGATATTGGGCTGCAGAAGCATATGAAAGATGTGTGCACACTGCATTATGTATAGAACAAAGAGTTAGCTGAGATCCTCACTGGCATAGTTAGCTGTAGAAGCTAGCTGTGCTTCTGGCTGCAATGCCCCAGGCAGGGTATATGAACTCATTGGCACTGTCTCAGGCGAGCTGCGTGACATTGTTTGTCCAGGCCAATATGGCTATCTCCCTCCCGACTCTACCGCAACAATGCAGCGTGGCAGAACCTTTGGAGGTGCTCTTATCTCCAAACACTTAAAATCACATCAGGCAAAGAGAAGGGGAAGAGATGTAGAATTTACCTGCTTATGCAGATTATTTGGCTGCAGTCAGCTGAGGTTATTTTTGTCTGCTGCAGAGCTAGAAACAGAAATTCAGTCTCCCAAGTCCTGAATGGTCTCTGTGCTTGACCAGAAAGATGAAGAACATCGGAAATGTCAATACTTCACAAGGCTGATGGCAGAAACTGTGCTATAAAGAAACACTTTCCCAGTAGATTCATAAGAAAATACCACCATAAAATGAAAGTTATTCTTTCCTGCAGCAGAGCCTATCAATCTGACAATGTATGTATCCAGATTCAATTTATATTTCCAGGTAAATTGGCATTTACAGAAATTTGCACTTTTTTTTAAACGGTTGCACAACCCTAATGCGGACCAAGCATAGATTCAGCAGCACTTCAAATAAACAGGCTCTCTGCCCCAAGACAGATTCTCCAAAGTGACTGAGTTCTCCATAATTCAAACTGATATGCTAGGAGAACTGGAGATGTGTTCAGCTCAAGATGTACAGTACTGTGGCGATAACTTTAGAAAGCATCAAGCTGAAAAGCTAAACAAATTGATGAAACACTTTGAGATGAGCATTAATCAAAACCTCAGGGAACCTGGGGCATGTTCAGAGTAGGATTCATGCTCTGCATTTTAGACCCCTTCTGCCAACCTTGGCGCTGCTCCCATATAGCCATATTGTGGTATTACAGATCATCTGACAAGAGATGGATGTCATATAAGCAGCCAGGAAGAAAACTGTTCTCTCCCTAAAAGACTATGCAATTCATCATTCTGCTTTAAAGCTTGCACTACATTCCAGTATCTAAGTGCCTTATTTAAAATTGAATCTCACCAGTTCAGGATCAATTTTTTCAGCATTCCAGCTCTCTCTTCTACCAGGATTTCTCAACTTGCAAAATGTAACTATGCTGAGATACTGAATGGCAAATGCTTTCAGTCCCTGACTGTATACTGTAAGCAGCCTGGGAGGCTCAGCATGCTGAATGAGCAAGCTTACCCTTAGGATGAAAAAGAGATGTACATTTTCTGGTAGAGTGGACAGGAAAAACTAAAGGCCTAGACCTCCCCAGAATATGTAGGAACAGCCCCTCAGACCTCCTCCTGTCCAGTCTCCCATCAATGAAAGAAGTCTCATTGGCATCAAAACCCCTGTTCTGTTTTCTTTTTGTTCTCTAAATGTGTTGTTCAAGAATTCTACGAAGCTTTTGAGGAGGCAGTGGTTTGTCTACATATCTACCAGAAGAAAAGCTATTTGGCTACTTTGAAATCACTTTGCTTTTCTTCACCTTTCTGTAGTTTTGTCAGACAACCATAGAACCTAAACAGTGTCATTTGATAGAGGGAATTAAATTGCACCTTGCAAACACAGAACACATTCACACATTCAAACTGTAAGCTGGGATAGATTTACATTTGCATTTACAGATGAAAATTCAACAGTTGACCCCAGGCCATTAATGCACAGAAGAAAAAAAAACCACAATGAAATACAGTGTTTTCTAGGAACAACATTTCCACACATCTTTTAAAAAACAGTCTTTAAAACCAGAAACACCTTAAGAACGTGAAATACAGGGTATCTGGAGCAAATACTTATTTGACATTGAATGTGTAATTATTGTTATTTTTCTCTAGGTATTTATTACATGTTCAAAAGAACTTTTTTGTGTCCCCTTAAGTTGTTGCAAAAACAAACAAACAATATTGTTATCACTGTTGCAGTAACAAATACAAACAAACAAGAATTTCTCATCCCATTTTAGTTATATAAATTAAGTTTATGGTTAATTGCTTTTCTAATGGCTTTGGACCTACGGATGATAGTGTTGGTGGAAGGAAGGAAATTATACAGTAGAGGACTGCTTATTAAATTATTATAATGCTTGTGGCAGGGGAAAGAGCTTATCCTGTAATAAGTATACCCAAAATATGCTGAGAAGGAAAAATGTAGTTCTAGATGAGCTTGTTTCTGTTTGCATTAACCATTGTGGTTGTGGCACACCAAGGTGAACTTGGGCCCTTTGCAAACAATCTAGCTGTATCCTGTTTTGAAGACACAGGTAGAGGCATAAGGTCCTCCAGACCTGCCTGGGCATCATGATGAGCTGATCTGTGAGCAAAGGGATCTCTCTAGGTGTGCTGTAAAACCATCAAGAGCAGAAGAACGACAGAGCATCCTCTAGTTGTCATCAAGCCCCTGAGAGCAAATAAAACAAACTCTGGGAGACTCAAGTCAGCTTGGAGGAGGAAGAACTGTAGCCATGCTATTCCACTGACACTTTCTATTCCCTTTTCTAGCCTAGTATCCTTTCCTCATGGTCTGCTTTCCTGGGCCTCTTTATAGCAGCGTTCCATTCTCTAAGTGAGGTGACATCAAGCTATGAACTTAAGCCTAACTACTGTGAAGAACTGATTACTGGTATCAGTTTCTATCGTAACACATGCAGCTCTCACTTGGAAAACAAATCACTTTTCTGCTGACAGCTAAACAAATGCATATTCTTCTAAAATGACTTGATTTCTTTTTGAGTGGAGTGGTTACATTTTTTGGAGCATGCAAAGTGTAAGAACAAACATTTTCAAACAAAAAAAATGAACATATCAAGTCTTTACTGCCCTCTCTTGATAGGAGGACGAGGTTGGTGCATCTTAAGTGCTAAAGGAAAAAGAGTTAGAACTGTAGTGAGGGCAGACTGCAATATTCTCAAACTGCTACATTTGTGTAGGTAGTCCCAAGCACTATGGCTATCTACAGTCTTGTTTCACACTGCACTTCGAGATGCACAGGGTTATTGCGTAACATTCATCCAAGATGATGACAGAAGGACTGAGCTAGAGTCAGGGATTTTCACTGCCTAAAGCACTAGTTGGTCCTAAATTCTGCTGACTGTCCCTAGTCATTCTCATGGTGGAAGCTGTTATTTTGGTTTTTTGCCCTCGCCCATCAACACTAACACACGATTAATGTTATAAGGAAAATAGGCTCTAACCAAGCCCATCTTCTCTGTGAACCTTTACAAAGGAAACGTTTTTCTCCTTCTATTCTAAAAGACCCTTTCACTAAGCCAAGATAATAACAGGCAGCTCCTGTGGAGCCAAAGATTGTACCTGACAAGGCTGTTTTAAAACTAATATGCCTGTGTTTGTATCCCTTATTATGCCTAGAGATAGGAGAAAGGTTGGCAACTGGGTGGCAGTTCACAGCTTGTAAAGGCTGGAGCCTCTCTTGCAGAGATTGCATGTGTGAGGTGTACATTTAGAATGTATTGCCTTATATTGTTCTTCAGCATTATATTTTAACATATTGCTTGTCAGTGCCAGGGTTAAGGAGTTACTGCAGTGTTATGTATTTCAGCAGAGAGTCTAAATCTAATATGAGTGGCAGCAATCCACAGTTTCTTCTTAAAATTGCAATCAGACACATCATTGTTGTATTTCATTTGCCCACAGTGATGGACATCACAAACATCTTCCCATTCCTTGGGCTAAAGGAGGTGAATACAATAGAAACAACAAGCAAAATTACCCATTTCATTCCTTTCCCCGATGCCATTGAAAAATTCCTGTTGAAATGACATCTGGACGAAGTCTGAATGTCTGGCTCTGCCTTAGATGCACCAAAGGCAAGTAGATGTCTGGCGGGGGCTGTAAACAGCTTGTGCAGGCGTGCAGAGGGACGGCTGTCCACACCTCCCCATCTGGCTGGTAGTGTAGTCTCTGGTTGCTGAAGAGCATGTGCTCTGACTGTGCCTGAGCTTGCTTTGTGTTGATCTGCAACACAGTGAAACTGGCCTAAAGAGTGCGTCTAGCCTGCAGCTGCCCTACAATTCAGTCTTCCTTGGTTACATCAGGTCAATTTTTTTCTGTGGCCCACCTGTAAACTCAGTAGCAACTGCCCTGGGAGAGGGTAAGGGGGCAAATGGGCTAAGAAAGACTGTAAAGGGTCAGAACAAAGAACCAGGTGCCACACAATTTGCACAACCACTTTTTCTGAGGTCCTCTCTACCCATGTTTGCTAACTAGAACCAACAACCTAGTTAAGGCATAATTTTACTCATTTGGTTAAACTAATGTGTCTGACTATGAGACTGTTTTGTTTTAAACTAGTTTGACTGGAATGAATTACGCCTAATTTTGAAGGAACTATCAATCAGAAATCAGATTTCAGAATGCCGCAACCACACGTAAAGTCTTGATCCAGTTTAAGTTCATGCAGCTGGTTTCTATTTGTACAGCTATGGTATCAAGGATCATTCAACTACAGCCTAGGAATCAGTTTGATTAAAAATGAAAAAAATATATTTTCAATTTAGGCCTTTTTCTCAAGGGTCTCTTGTAAGTTCATTACGTAAAAGGCAAATTGCCAAACAAGAGCCCGATTCTGAAAACAGGTAGGTAAACCTCAGCAGTGATATTGTACTAATCGCAAAGGCAAAACATAGATAAATCAATGTTCATGTGCTCTTTGCAAGTAGTAGCGGTAGTCCAAACATCCAGATTGTCCTCTGCTCCCTGATGTGGCTTCTCCACAACATCTCTGCATGACTGAACCATCTGCTTTCTCTGTCAGTGGAAGAGTCTGGTTGCTAAAATCATGCCTCTAAAAGTGCGCCCAAAGAAATTTATCCATGGGTATTAGAAAGCTACTACAATGCAAAATGTTCTGGCTTCTACCACAAATTATGGGTTTTAAGTAACTATATGTCAAAATATTATGTTACCTTTTGCAGATGCTTTAAGAAATTACAATCCAGAACTTGTAAAGTACCATAGTTTTACATTTCATGCTGTTAGCTTGTAAGCCAAAGGGTAAATAATGACGACCACATAGATTTTGTCTTGTTAGGAATAAAACCAGAATGTGACAGTTAATGCCATTATTGACTGTAAAACAGACACTAGTGCCCCTTCTGCGAAATGACAGTTCAGTTTATACAAATGAAATATGAAGGCAACAAATTTTGAGTAACATTTAAGAACAAGGCAAAGCAAAGAGGTGTGTTGTTTGCACAAAAAGCTTAATGAAAATGCCACTTTCTTCCTCTGCACAGCACACAGACATAGCACTAAGCAATTAACTTGATATCTTTGGATTACTCCTGAATAATATTTTACTTCATTGAACACCCACAGCAGAATGGTTGCTTCTGCTTCCACTGATACCAGGAACATGCAGTCAGATCCTACACTGATCATATGGGTCACAGGCAGGACTTTCTAGGATCTTGAATTGCTAGTAGATTGTAAAGTTGTAATCTTCGTCTCACAGGTTACCTGCTTCATGGCTTAAAGCACACCAGAGTTCTCTATTGGCTGCAAAGGAGTGGGTTGGCTTTGCTAGGAAATGAACTCTTCAGAAAAGCTGGTGCTGTGAACTTCTCTGACTATGGCCTAGATATGGGGATTATATGATTTATCAACACTGGAATACATGTAGGAGTATGTGAGACATAGAATAAAATTCTTCTGAAGCAATAATTTACTATAAGAAAGGAAAAAAATCTATCAGCAGATAGTGAAACAACACCCATTGTCCCAAGATCAAAAATCCACAGGTGATTCAGTCTTCACTGCTACCAGATTTGAATCAAGAAAGATAAGAGCTAAAAGTACAGAACAGAGAGCCCATCTTGCTCGTGATCTTTGTGGTCAGTGAAGAGCTACCTGAGAGAGCATGATAGAGAAAAAGTACAGACCAACTACCACTAAACAAAGGAGGTGAACAAACCTCAAGTCTCTTTTAATCTGGTAGAGGAAGAGCTGGTTCTCTTGCACCATAGGGCAGTGACAGATTTAGGGCTCAGATGATTAAAGGGAAAGCTAGCTGTGTTCCTGTCTGCTATTTTTAATGGCTTTGCTTTGTTCCAAAAGGTACTGTCTTTAAAAGCCTATAGTTTTGTTGCATGTACAACAGATGATAGAATTCCTGAAATCTTCACATTTCATGAGACAAGAAAAATACTTCATGCCCAAGGAACTTCTCACTGAAAGAAAGAAAATTCTAAAAGCAGGGGAAAAATATGGCTAACTTAGACATAACTGCTGTGGGAAGTGTCCTACACTGGTACTCTATGAGAAAAGCTGAGAATTTGATTTGAACAATTATCAGCAACCATGGTCCCACTTAAAGTGCTTGCTTTGTTGAGAACTTAGGTTTCCATCTTCATGGAGAGGAATACTCTGTTAAAGACACGGTTTTTTACTCGTGTGCATAAATCAGAGAAGAAACTAATTACATTTGGACTATCTTCTGAGCAAGATATACTCTGACCTTGGCCTGAGACGAGCCACAAAATGTGTCAGCGTACCAGCATATACTTTCAGGTCATTCAGTGTTAATGTGTTTGCAGACAGATCTCTGCTTCCTCTGTAAGTGAAAGAGTGAAGAGAGGGATGCTAGGAACTGTGAGAAAATCTACCAGTGTAAGCAGCTGCCAGGTAGAACTATTTGGAACACTTCAGATTTGTTTGAAAGATTAAAATTCAATATTAATGAGCAAAAGCTCATTAAATTTTTAGCTCCCAGGAAATACAAGAATTCAGATTATCTGTGCAATCTTTATTTAGGTCCCTATGTACTTCTCTTTTGTTAAACCTTTAGCATCAACTAGGAAGTCTGCAACAGCCTCAGAATCTTTGACTTAAGTTTCTAATGTTTTAAGTCTCCCCAAAAATAAAAAACAACTATCTTTTCCTGTCATTCTCTTCCTCATGCACTGCCCACTCTGTGCACTCCATAAGCTAACAACCTTCCAGCACCACTAGTAAGAAACTAAAAATTGTATTGGTGTATTATGGGAAAAAAGGCATTTAGACCTGTCACACAGACTGCCAACATTTACACTGGGGAAATAGCTAGAAGAAAAGAAATAAAAAAGCAATAAGTTTCTGGTTTGCGTAGACTACCTATACTAGGGGTTGATGTGCATGTGATCTTGCCATTTTACAGACTCATGTCTAACCCCAGTGCACAATCTCCAGTCATCTGCAACAGGACGTTGTGGCAGTGATTGGCACTGGTATGTTAAAGCACTAAGGGCATAGTTTCTTAAATATGCTTGGAAAGGTCACCTCACAACTGAAGGAAAAATGGTAATTTTACTTTGGTGAAGTAGTTCAGCGGATATCTGACTTCCTTGTCCAGATCAGTTTGTGCAGCACTTGTGGTTTCAACACAATCTGAAAAAATGCTGTGTAAGTTACCAGAGAACTTCTCATAAAAGAAGGCAGATGCTCAATGCAAAATTCTTGAGAGAATAAGCTCTGAAGAACGTGTTCCTTAATGCAAGGAAGGGCAGTGCCAACCAGGACAAGTTGCTGCGTAACAGCTTACATTATGAATGAGATATTTAGTGTCTCTGTTTTGTTGCCTTATTGACAAAGCCTCGGTGCGTTGTTAGGAGTGATTCTAAGGATGTTTGAAGCTATCTGTAAGCATTCTAGCAGGTGGAAAAGACAGCAGTAGGAAGGTGAAGAAGGCCACTAAAGCATCAAGGGTGTTATTGCAGAGAAATTATACTCCACCAACACTGCTGGTCAACCTAGGAGCTAATTGATGGGAGACTCCATTAGGCTGGCAGTTTGGACATCACAAACACCGTAGACTGACTCAAAGGAGCTAACCTGGGACTCTGGTTTCTCATACAGATAACAGGAAGAGCTTGGTCCCTGACACAAGGTTCAGAGAATCTGCATGAAATGCCACCCCACTGCTGAGTCGGCAGCCAGCCTGGAATATGTGAAGGGTAGCACAGTGTTCTGCAAGTTAGAGCTACCTGGTAGGCAGTGTGAGAAACTGGCTTGCACTATATTTGTATATGAAATATATATACGTACACATGGATTGCAGTTAGGACTGCACATTAACATATCCCAAAATGGCTTCCCCCTCCACACCTTTCCCTTATTTCTTTTAACCCTTGAGCACTGCAGGTCAGGTGTTATCTCACACATTTGACAGCTGGAGGTTATTGTAACAGAGATTAGAAAAGCTGCTCAGGGTTGTGCTGATGGATGCTGTTGATTCTTGAAATCTTGCCATGATGTCTGAACCAAGTTTTTATTTCCTTTCATCAAAAATACCTCTTTCCATTTTGAGAGCAAGGCAAGACTAATTATTGTTATTATCCTGTAATGGAGTGATAAAACCCAGTGACACACACGAAGCAGCTGTCACAGCTTTTCTCAGCCAGCCTATAAGCCCCATCTATTTCTTTACAACAGTTTTAATGACAGTGCTATGCTGATGTCAGGGACACAAAGGGCTGTAGGAGGGGCAGAGCATCATGTAGTTTGTCCAGTTGCCCAAGGTGACTGAACTTACACAGACCTTTGCAAGCTGCATAAAAAGACATTATTTTCATGGTCCTTGTCTTGCTTAATTATCACTTCAGCAAGATAATTTCATTTATTCACCCCACCGCCACTCATTCTTTGTAAAGATCTTACTTGGAGTGGAAAAGGTCAGCTATGGAAAAAGTCACGGAAGAAACTAATGCTAAATAAAGGTTAGGTTATTTGATTTGACTCCTGTGTAAACATCAATTGTGTTTTCTTCTTCGTGATTTATTAATGAGGGAACTGACAGAAATGTCTATATTTAGATTCTGTGAAAGATTTCTTTATAATGAATTCTTGAGACTTTTTCTTCTCTTGAATAAGCATGATGCTTGACAGGACTCCCCCTAGCCATAGAATGCCTCTGCTTTGCTTATGGAGCTCCACACAGTTTACATCCCTGCAAACAATCCATATATCCAGAGAGGTGCAGAGTCAAGCAGGCCACCTCTTGAAGTCAATAACTAAAATGTTAACCCAACCAAAGTGGTCAGCAACTTTTAAAGATATGTAAGCTCTACGCTTGCTGGAAGAGGACATTAAAAATTGCTTTGTCTCTGTTCTTTGTTGTTTGATAAATGCAGATTTTTGCAATTGACCAAATTCCTCATTTGATTTATAAACTGAAATGTATTAAAGAGAATATACATTCATGGGGTTAGAAGGTAAAAACAGGACAGATCTTTACCGAAAGCACAGGGAGACATTCTGGAAAAAATAATGCTAAAGTTTAGGTGCTGAACCCTTTAGGCCTTTTGTTACTTGTTTTGTTGGTTTTTTTTATCTAATACATCTCCACCTCCTAATCACTCAGTATGTGAAGCTGTTAGAATTAAAAATCCATTGCATATTACCATGTCTGCTTAATAGTAACATCAGCTGTCATTTTCACCTTACTTTTTGTCTATTGAACCTAACAGTATAGAGCTCAGATGTTCTGCCTCTACTCCAAAATGTCTGCAAGTTAAAGCCTCTTGGATAAAGGTCCTATAAAATAATAATGCAATCAAGACGCACAGAGGGTTAGAGGGGAAAGACTTGTAGAAATAGAGTGGGGTTAAAGGGACGTTTAAGGTATAAGAATGGAGGAGTAAGGGAGTATCATTTCAGTTGCAACAGGCTGAATACTGTGTAAGTACCAAAAAGCCAGACAGTTTTCACAGCAGGCTTTTGCCTTTTCCTGTCCATTTGTATGCAACACATCACACATTCAAGCTTGTGGAGAAAGTGACCTTACACAAGGGAAAGCGAGAGTGAGACCAACCACTGTGCTGCTCCAGGGCAGCCAATCCACAGCTGATGCCTTGTTGCTAAATTAAGCAACAGGCCAGGGTCTGAAGCAGACATGGACTCAGGGCTTCATAAATCAAATTTCCCTGCAGCAATAGAAGCTTACAAAGAAAAAGCAAACAGTGCTTTTGCAAACCCATTCATGCATTTCCAGACTAGACCTTCTTTTTTTTTCTGGCCATTTCTGAACAGTTCAGAGCTATTAGTAAATAAATGTTGCAACAGATTTTTACTACATGATAACAGAACACTTATATTATTACTGAAATATTTACTGAAACTAAACAGTATTATGTGTGCAAAACTCAAATTTCATCGGCAGGAAAACTGAAACAGAAGCAGTATAAATGTTGGATCGTAATTAGCCCTAATTGCAAAAGCTTTGAACTAAAAAGGAACTGAATCTTTCCACTTGCTGGGCTTGATTTAGCACTTCATTAGTCAGATTTTGCACCAGTTACAGAGCTGCTTTGGAATTCAGCTGGAGTAGCACAGCAGTGAATAATGTGCTTGCTTTATGGATGTACTGCTTGTAGAATTGGAGTTTTTAGGGCTTACAAGATTAACTTATAAAGGATGCCAACTGGGCATCACCTGAAGTTCCTTCTCAAGGGGAGAATCTCAAGCTTCCATTTCTGTGGGCAAAATTTGAATGGTACGTTCAAGCTATGAAGTTGTCCTGCACGGATGCTAGACCCACTTGAAGTTTTCAGATGGAAAAGCTTTTGGTGAATCCTGTAAGATACTTTCCTTTCAGTTACAGTCTGAAGCAAAGCAGGCAGGACCCTGAACTCATGTCCCTGGTTTCTGCAGGAAATGCTCTCACTTTGCCTGTTCAGCTGCTTGTGACATATTGCTGTATTATCTATGTGGCAACAGAGAATGAAGTTTTGTTGCCAAAGCCTTGTGCAAATATGAAAACATGGGATAAGGAACAATGAGTGTCAAATGAGTTTACAGTCTCCATGACAAGTTTTTCGCTTGTATGGGACCACTCATGACAATTTTTTTTTCTAGGACCACTGGGTTTTATAAGTTCCCAAGTTCCTTGTTTCAATAGTAACCACTGTGTGGTAAGATCCATGAAAATATTTCTTTACGCTCTCAAACCTTGAAAAAGCCACCTTTCCTTCTGAATTTTACCTCAGATTATGATGTCTTGTTGTAATAAGGGCATATTTTTATTTTTAGAAATTGAAAGGCCCACTTCATGGTTCTGAAGCAGAACTGAGAAATAATTGGTTTTCATATCAGCGTCGAAAAGAGAAGTGGCAGAGAAGCACTAGGACCTAATCCGTGACTTAGGTACAGTTCCACAAGAGCTTAGGACAAGTCTATAACCTGGAGGTTTCATTCCTCTTTCCCACTTCAGGTGGCAGGGGGTCCCTACAAACTTGTGGTAAGATAGTTTGGATAGCTGGTATAGCTAAAATAGTTTGAGGAGCAATAAGTTTTGCCTGGTCCAGCTCACAATGCAGGCAAGGGAGTGTTTATGCTGGTCTGGGGAGAGACAGGAGTGTGCAACTGGGAGGGGAGGAGGCACGCAGGATTGTAGATAGTGTGAACTGTCCTGAAACTACACTCCCACACATCCTTCTGGTAGCCCCCAAGCAAAGACTGTGTCTGTGCCCCCTCTGCCAAAGGATGAGGCCAAATGACATGGAGCAAACTCCATCAAATTTTGTAAATTCGCATATCCTTCACAACAGGATGATTGTATCCAACGTGCAGTTGGGCATGGACCTGGAGCATCCTACCTGCCAACCAGCCATGCCCACAAGTTGTTTGGGAGAGTGCTAGCTCACTGATAAAATCACGAAATATAGATGAAGGCACGGTGTTCTTGTCTAGCAGGTTACATGAATGTGCCCCCTGGATGCCCTAGGAGCTTCAGCTTTGATGGATCAACATCCGTTTTCCAGAAAAATACATAGTTCAGCTATATGCACTGTACTGTATGAGCCCCATGAGCTGCAGGAGGATCAGAAAATGCATACAAAGAGAGATAACTGTCTTAGGTAACTGTCTTTTTTCCCTGTTGAATTCCCTCTGTACTTTCATTTTATGTGTCAAAAATGGCTGTCCTTTCTCCTGTGCCATAGAGGCACAGAAAAGTCCTGGAGGAGACTGGGCTAAACTTGAGCTCAGTGGCTGTAGAAAGCAAGCATATTGCTTTCCTCTGTGGAAACATGATTAAATTGAGTCAGTAAACAGCACATGCAGCAGAAGAAAAAAAAATCCACACACTGCTGACCTATGTGGAAAAGTACCGTGTTGATTACTCTACAAACACACTACATCTCTTTTGTATGAGACTTGCAATTAACTCATGTGTTTCCATTCACTTCTCTATTTCCTTAACTTCTGAAGAGTCACTAAGTTAAAGATGGCACATTAAGGCCTAGTACATGCGAGAGGCTATTTGACAGAACTGCCCAAGTAAATGTTTCCACCTTACTCTCCTACCTACAGATATGACTTTTTCTCAACCAAAAATAATTGTCCGTGTACAGAAGGCCTTACTAGGAACATCTTGGGATGCTCAGTGTTTTCCAGAAAAATGTATGAGCTCTAATGTTATTGTGAAACATTACTAATGTTTGGGGTTTTTTTCCAGAGGGCGGGGTGCTGAGCTTTTAAGCAGGGATTCAGTTCTGCTCCTTCTGTAATATTATAATAATCTCAGTGCGTTTCAGAGAAGGAGATTACTTTGTCTTATCTCTCCATTGCATGGGACGCACCTTCTTCACTCTCTTCCCTGACACAAAGCCAGCCTGTGCTAGGCAATTTAAAAACTTTCAGAAGATTTGAATTTCAGTTTTGGCCAATGTTTTAAAGGGCAGGACCTCTAGTCTAAATCTACAAAGACTCATTTCTCTTACAGAAGCATCTCTAATGTCAGAGACATCTCAGTCTGTAGTGTTAAAGGTGCCAAATCCTTCACAGTCACTTTGGCTGTGTTTTGGTCATCTGGGCCTTTTTCTTTGAAAAACAAGGTACAGTGTGACTTAAGATGCTGGTTGAAATGGCTACACCCAGGACCTGCTCCTGGCCCTGCCTTCACCCAGTAGAAAACCAGGTCCAAATGTTATAAACCAGAAACAAGCAGAACTATGTCCTCAGAACTGATGTCTAAGAGTTTGAAAGGTTGCAAAACATGGTGGCTGGGTCCCTTTGGGGTGCAAGCCTGTGGCAGGCCCACCCCAGCACTCTGCAACAGGGGAAGCATTTTCACATCCATGCACAAGATGCAGAGGTGCACCCAGGCCTGCAAGGGTAGAAACATAAGGACCACCCAGAATACACCTGCTGCCTGTGAGAGATATGACCAAAGAGGGAGAAGGCATGCAGGCTCCCAGTTTTGGAGAGTAAAATGCTGTTTGTGGGTGCTGTGCACATCCTGAAGGAGAATCCTCCCAAACTGAGGGAAAAATCAAGTCTATCTGAGGGAGGCTGGCCTTGCTGAGGAAGCTCAGCCAGGCAGTACTGACTTTAGCCAGTTGTACACACCCAAGGGTAAAGGGTACATATGTCAAGACCCTTGTCATCCCAAGGACCCAAAAGCCCTCATCAGCACTGTGGTGCCCCTTAATGGAGGACATTCAGCAGCACAGGGCAAATGGGCAAGAACAGTGCGAATTCCCCTGCACCCTGCCACTACAACAGTTCACACCTGTGATGTGGAGGGGACTTGCCTCTGGACATGGCATGATTAATCCATGCAGCTGTGCAATGCAAATGAATACAGGAGAGAATATTGCTTTCATTTTTCTAGCCTCTTCTCATCAATCTTGGTAAATAAATATATTTTTCTATTTAGTTCACTTTTTCTTTACATAAGTAAATAAGACTAAAAAGACTCTGCCTCTGACCATGCTCAGGACCAGAGTCCCTTCTTAGCAATGATACTGAGATCAGAGAATCATTGCCAAATATTAAGCCAAGAGTGAGAGCACAATGGGATCAAGATTTGGTTACAGTTTTTAGTAAAAAGCCTTAAACTCTTTGATGGATTATTTAATGCTGTTGAAATATTAGTTTTTCTTCTATTCCCCCCCTCTGTTTCAAGAGAGTCACTCAGTGCATTGATGATATCCAATTTATTCTTCTAGTTGTGAGTGATATCTTCAGCCAGCAGTGTAAATTGCACCCATTGCCCTTGGCGGAGTTCTCAACAACCCTCCTGCTGCTTGTTAAAACAGTTTCATAAATAGGCACACTTCATTAATATACAGTTTCTAGAAAACTAATTGAATTTTTCCAATATATCCCTCAGCAGCCATTGAATTATTTAGCTAGTGCTAGATATGTGCAAGCTCATGGGCAGTGATGCTGAAGAGTCACTAGTGAATAAGGGAAAGTACAGGACGTGCTCTGCTGATGTGTTAGTTGAGATGCTTCAGAAGGCCATGCTCCTGAGAAAGCAGGCAAAGTAGAAAGTTCTTGTCAGCATCATCTTGCTGTGACAATGAAGCTTGCTTAAGGGTCAAAAGACTTGTCAAAATCATCTGATGAGTATACACGGGGACAGAGAAAGTTAAACCTAGTCTGAGAAAGGAAGGAACAGCAACGGACTCTAAGTTCAAAACCAGGCAGGGCATCCTGAGGAGAAGATCTTCTGCAAAAGGCATAGATTGCACTGTGACCTTTGGTAGAAATCTTAACAACCTAAGACTTCCTCAGAAGTATTCAGCAATGATGATAAATTCAGTATCTGCTTCACTCATAGGTAATTGGCATAACTAGAATTACATGCAGAGAATCAATGTAGGAGAAAAAGTAACCAGGAAAGAGTAAGAAAAACCCCAGCACTCAAGACAGGGACCAAATTCAAAGAAAAGCAAGATAGCCATTCTTCCTACATTAAAACTAGAACAGAAAAATGCATGTGTAAGTCTGAGAGGAAGGAATTAAGAAGTTCATGCCACAGACTTGCCATGACTAACAGACAAGAGCCACATTAACAATTTCACAAGGGCTCTTAGCATGATCCAACGTGAAGTCCCAACAAATGTTTGCAATGAACTCATAAATGGACTTGTGAGTTTTCCTGGTGCAGATAATGCAAAATTTAACTTCTCTATTTTTTTCCACCTTTCCATCTGCCTGTTCCACTCCTGTGATGCAAGTTACTGTGTGCAGAACGAAGCCAATACAGAGAAATGTCTCCTTGAAGCCCCAAGGCTTTAGAAACTTTTGTTAAAATCACAATAAAGATGGCTTTAAAGACTGCTTACTTTTCTCCCTTAGACCTGGGGATGGTAATGCCTGTCAGAAAGGATGGATTGCAGGAAGAAGTAACCTTCAGTCTCTCAGTGAGAATTTCCAGGGCTCTCTTAGAAAACCTCCCAGTAGTCTGCCATTTATTCTAGGGCAAAGAATTTGGTTTTCTCAAAAAAAAAAAAAAAAAAAAAAAAAAGGAGGGTTGAATCAGGTGATCAAATACAGGAGTAAATTTCCTCCATGTGTGACTAGTTCACACTGCTCTTCAGCTAAGATCAATAGATTTTTAACATTTTTTCCTCTCGACAGTACGAATTCTCTCCGTGTATATGCAAAATAGTCAATTTTTAATGTGTACAGGGAGATAATCCTACTGCCATTAGTATTAATAACAAACTCATTCACCTTGGTGGAAATTAATCCTGTTAAGACTTACTTACAAAGAAGACTTACCAATACTGACTGTCTTCAATAATTACTAAATATACTGATTATCTTTGTGTTAAAGGTTTATGCTGTACTGAGCTCAAAAGCAGTTACATAGGGCAGAGTTTCTTCCAGAGGACTTGCAAAGGATGAGGCTTTACTACTGACTGTATTGTCAAAATGGCTGTACACCATCTGTTACAGGCTGCTGCCTTTGTGACCACCAGTCCAATCCAGACTAGCCACAACCAAACTTCCTATGCTGAAGAGAACTCACAGGCTGCTCTTCCAATGACCAATTTGACTCCTTCCATAGAAGAGCAAGAATAATGTGAAGTAACCACATACTCTTAGAAAACTGGGGGTACCCCGCTGGAAAAAATCTGTAGTCACTCCTGAAACACAGTATTTGTGTCTCCTAGGAGCAGTGTACTTCTGCATATACATGCAGGTTGAAAGGGATTAGAGTAAATCTGTAATGACTACAGCTGCAAATAACATTTACCAAATACAAAACAGTTGTTCAATTACCCTGAAGATACTATCTAAGCAAAGAATTCGCTACCTTAAAAAATTCTGGTTTTAACACTAAGCCATTCTCTAGTTAATTTATATGGTCACAAACATCATGATTTTCTGCAGGGAATATGCGTTGTATGCTAATAATGTCAAAGTCAAGTGAACAATAACAGAGCCTTATCCATCCTTTGCAGTTTGGCATTTAATATACTATAGATTTAGGGAGATTACTTTAGTTTTACCTACATCTCTCATATACAACAGATTGCCTCACAGCTGAGGTTTTCTATATGAGTCCCTCAACTACAAGAATGTTTTCCAGACAGCAATGCCGTAAATCTTTTGGTTGGGAACTGAGTAGGTGATAAGAACGTTAAGTCATATTTATGGGTTTTTTTTCCCCTGTAACAAGTAGAAGTGATTTATACTCAGGCAAACAGCTCATATACAAAGACCCCTATAAATTTAAAATGTTTGTTATCCCAGTGACATAAAAATACACTGTTTTGCTGGCAGTAAGAAATATGCTTTGTCTGTGCATTCCAAAGAGGCAACGCCAAGACAGAGTCAAAATTTTCAGTTGTTTTTGAAAACTCAGCAATCTTTTTTTCTTGCTGGACTTCCATGTGTTTTTGTAGGATCCAGTCTGGTTCATGTCATTACCTTGTTCCTCTGTGCGTCACAGCTCCCAACATCCCACAAAAGGAGGGGCTGTTTCATGACTACTTGAAGTTGCAGCCATCTGCTTCATCTCTCAGGGCATTCTGCAGCAACCAGGGGCCTCTGTAGCTGGCAGAGCTGCTCGGTGAGTCCTCAGGATTCCCACTTAACCCAGAGCTTTCAGCTTCAGCCCACTATGACAGCTTTATGACTGCCGAGGATTGCTGTGTCTTAACAAATCATTTAGATTGATTTTAAGGGTTTCGCTGTTGCTAAAGGCAGATTTTTATCCATTATAAATTGCCAGAGGTTCATTGATCTCAGTTTACTAATAATGATTGCTTCTTACAGTATTACCAGTTGGCTTCACTTTGATCAAGATGTAGGATCAGAGCACACCACCAGGCAAAATGGGTACAATTCTCTCAGTTAAGTCTAACATGTTATATTTGGGGGACTGACTACTTAAAAAACTGAGGAGGTCTCGCTCCTTTGAAGCAACCAGTCACACAGCATTAGGAGTTATGTGTGTTAAACCCTAGCCTAGAAGATTATATATATATATATCCAGTGTGTATAACCACAGAAAGCATTGGCCACAACAGCTGAAAGCTTTGCAGTTTTTCATCTATGATATGGAAGCAGTGGAGGAAAGAGGGCATTTATTTGGCTTATTCTCTCAGTATTTTGCCATCCTATTCAGCGACCACATCCAGGATCTCACATCAGCTGAATCTGATGATGAGCAGAAAGGCAGAACTAGTTCCAGGACTCCAATTTTGGAGTCACCCCACCAGGATTCCATCACACAGTACAGAAAAAGTAACAGCTGACTCATAAACATTTAGCGGAATTAGGGAAAGGATGGAAGGGTGAAAGGTGCCATCACATGAGGTCTGAGGTCATTCCCAATGCGAGCATATGGAAATGTGATCTGGTTGAGACTCACAAGGAGAAGACTTATTTGTGTGTTTAATAGTGGGGTTAGAGTAAAGACAGGATTTTTTTGCCATTCTAGAGGTAGGAGACTCGGAGGAATTGGCAACTGGATTAGGGAAAAGCCACTGGGCTGCCCAGAGTGTTTTGCCAACTGGGAAACATTTTTGCGCTGTTTGATAACGGAATATGATGTCAATATGTATCCCTCAATACTCATCAGCTACTTCTTCAGAACACAGCAGAAAAGAATTTGCCGTGCTTGTTGTGCTGTCTGGGCAAACGAGTGATTTCCCTTTGCAAAGTGCCAGGCATAAGGCTGCCAACAAGGTTGTTGTTACGAATTTGAAAAAGACTTTCTCAATATAAAAAACAAACTATACCACTCTTGTAGTACTTTCCTTTTAACATTTCTATTTCCTGGGAGACAGCAGAAACTAGTACTTTAGGCCCATGTTCAGATAGAGCCATATAAAGAAGCCTCACAAGTGTGGAGATCAGTCAATCTTTCATGGGGAGAATGGGGAAAACAAAGCTGCTCTGGTGGGACAGAGAGGTAGGACATCCTCAACCTGAGCTGGCTGGCTTCTCCCACATGTAGGTAGCAATGTCAAAGCCCAAAAGAATCTGTAAATCCTCCTATCCATTGAAAAAAAAGGTATTGTTCTGCATATGAAGCAGGTTTTGGGTAGTTTCTATTTCAAATATCAAACATGCAGGTTTTGTAAACAGTTGACTGATGATACGGCTACCACTGATTTTTCTGTCTCTTGGTGTTTCAAACAATCCTAGCTTTGAAAAAGCAAACCTAGACTGAGTCTCCTCTGTCAGTTCTGGTGATCATAGTACTCGAGTATGTCCTATTCCATCACAAGCCTAGCAAAGAAGAAAAAAGTTTGGAAACCACAGCAGCCTTGGTTTACAGTGAGCTATCTCCTTTGCTCCCAATAGCTTCCAATTCTGTCATTCTTCAGCACCTGACCTGTGCTTATGGATTTCTTTTTTGCAACTGCCCTGTAAAGCAGAGAGAACTAAAGCCCTAAGGGTTTGACTAAGTCATGAAGGAGGTCTCCAGTCATGCTCAAATAGATGCAAAATCATGTCAGAATCCAGTGCCCCAAGCACTGAATCATTTATGTCTTTCCCATATTTGTAAAACTCCTCTTTCCCAAAGCACTTGAGCCAGCCTTAGTAATTTGTTATCCTAGGAAAGGTTCATATCCAAATGCCCAATGAGACATTCAGAGTCCTCCAGCTCCAAAACATTGACATTTCCATGCCAATTGGGAATGTTCCGGTGACTAATTTGTAGACTGTAGTAAGGCCCAGGACTGCATCATTAACAAATTTGTTCTAAAATATTCAGCTTGTCAGACAGCCATCTAGGTAATTTGTTTCTATTTTATAGTTTGGGGTGGTCTGTTGGGTTTTGGGGGGGGTGGTGGGGATGCGGGGGGCAGAATTGGTGGGGTTGGTTTTGGGTTGGTTTTGCTCTTAATATGCTGGAGGTTCAATGTTGTTTATGTTGCCAGCGAATGCCTTTGGCTGCTCATGTGGCACTGATCTTAACACTCTTAAGCTATATGTAGTAGTACTAAGAAAGTACTCAAGTAAGAAGAATAGCAAATAAGAATAATAATGGAATAAATTAAAGGCATATCCAGTCTTGAGTATTCTGTATAACATCATCTCTTTCTGGAATTTTGGGAGTTTTCACCACTACTAATACCTAAGCACAATTGCAAAAATCTTTCCTGACTAATCTCTCCAGTGCTTCCTGAGATCAATATGACAAAATTCACACTTTGTGGGTTTTTTGGTCATGTACATCAGAAGAATTAATATTTGTTATCTTACTGTTACATCATGGACAAAAAATCCTGAAGCCATTTGGTCAGATATACTGCCTGACTTTATTTCAAGGAGTCAACAGTGAAATGGGTTTTTTTCTTGTACTGTTACCCAAAATGTGCTTGAAATGCTCAACCAACCTTCAGAAAGAAAATTGTCTTACCTCTGCTATCTGAAGGAAAGAGATTTTATGATTCTTACAATAGATTTATCTGGTAAGCTACACTGTAAAGTGAATTTGCATCCATGGCCAGGTTAGAAGATTAATATGTTGTGAAAAGCTTCAATACTGTCTCCAAAAGATGAGGCTAGAACATCTTCCCTAGTATATACTTCATATTCTACCAGTTCCAGAGGGAAGGGACAGAGGAAGTGACTGGAATCAGGCAGGCAAATGACGAATTGGGACAGAATTGGCAGAGGAGAGGTTACTTAGGGTTTGCCTATGGAAGTGGGATGTTCTGTAATTTAGACATGGTGTAAAAGGGGAATGCTACTCCGAGCATCTCTTTTTAACTATCTTGAATGTTTTGATATGTCTTGAATACTGCACAGAAGTGTCTTCCTTTCTCTTTTTTTGTTGTTCCTCTAATCTTATCACAGCAGTATTTAAACTGAACATTCATAGAAAGGAAAAATTCCACAGCACATGTCAAATGTCACAGCTACATTTCACCTAGGGTACAGGTAGTCACAGTACTAGGAAGTGTAGGAAGGCGCACTGTTGAATTTGAGTTTGGCTTTGCAAATTGGTCCAAATGCACACTCATTTTTTCATTTACTCATTCCTAATGCTATGTATCCAATACATTCTTAGATAACAAAGATTGCAAGTCCTGAATGACACTGAGAATGAGGTCTCCATAGCTCTGTGCAGCAATGTGAAGTCCAGCAGATGTGGTCAAATCCAAGAATGTGTGATAGCAACTACTTGTAATGTATACCTGTGGAGTATATTTTCTTGCCCGTGAATTCCGGTGGAATATACTGAGAAGAAGAAATAACTAGTCTCTGTAGTTTTTAAATTAACAGCCTTCTAGAGCTGAGTTAAACTCACAGGTCATCAGTTTCTGAGTTCAGAACGCTGCTACTTAATCAAAGCTCCTGTCATAAAGTAATGTGATGTTAAATTCCCATTAGATATAGATACAAAAATTGCTTTTTTGTTCCACGCTGAACATCATTTAAATATGTTATCACTAGGCAAGATAATATAAAATTATTAGAATTACTTTCAACAATTTCTCCCTGTCCTTCTTCCTTGGTTAACAGGACTCTTAAGATTTTTTTAGCTTAAAGACAAGATGAAGCTCTTCTGAAATTATTTTAAGGGATGTTGACTTTAAAAGGATAGTAAAAAACGTTTTTGATCTACCATCTGTGACTTATTCCATTATTCTTGCTTTGTCCTCTGAAACCAGCAAGAAATCACCTAGAAACTTCAGTGTTAGTTGTGTTGAACTCAAAGACAATTTTTGTTACACATATATTTCCATAGGAATTACAGGAACAATGTTTATTTGCTCTGCAGGCAGGAAACACATTATCTTCCAAACCTACACATGAATAACTGAGCCTTGACTAGCTCGCGTTCTGGGGGCATGTACCAGACTCCAGAAGAAAAAAACATCTCTAAAGAACATACTGGCAAAGCAATTTACGATAACCATGCTGATATATTTAATGCAATTCACCAACAGACAAAACGGACGTGGTTTTGAATGAACCTGCATGGGAAACAGTGACAGTCTATCCTGCAGAAAGTCCATCTCAAAATGCTTTCCATAGGCTCACAGGTCATAAAAATGCTGAAATCACATAGAATGGGCCCTCTGCATATCCTAAATGGATCAGTTCAGTCTTGGCTTGAATGAATCATGTCTTTGGTGTTAGTGACAGGGTTTGGATGGTCCCTGAAGCAAGGAAGGTCTTTAAAAAGGGAAGTAACCAATGAACAAAAGAAAAGGTCTTACAAGGACAAAGACGGAGGGAGAAACTCCCAGGCACGTCTTGTCCACTCAAGTGAAACTAACCCAGTGTGAGCTCCCTGGTGAACCCTGTTCTGGAGGAGTCCACAGGGAAAGTACGGCGTGGCCATTTGGGCAGCCTCTGAACAGGACTGGCTGAGTTTGTAGATAACGATGTCCAGTGTGAATGGACTGTGCTGTTTACAGCATATTTACAGAATACAGAAAGCTTGAACAGAAAATAAGCCTGAGAAACAAAAGACTGGGCCTGACCTACTTTAAACTAAGAAACTGTAAAATCAGTTGGTTTGATCAGGTGGAGATAGTTACTTCTGCAGTAAGAAAAAGAGCAAAAACAAGCAAAACAAGCTTTTTCAAAAGGTCGAGCTCATCTTCCAGAAACAGCTACACTGAGCATGTTTATTCAGATAAATAGAACTGTTACTACCTGTTTATGATACCAGTAATGTTATTAGACCCATGGGGGGCAAGACATGAAGTAGATGCATGGAAAGGCAAAAAAAAACCTGGAAAGATTTTGCTTCCTTATTTTAGATAAAACAACATAATACATAGATGATTGATAGCTAGATTATTATGATAGATACAAAACCACAAAGAATGGCCAAGAGAAAGTAAATAAGATTTTTTTTTTAACATAGAATTCAGGAATAATGGGTGCATGAGCAAATTTAAAGATGGTAACCAGGAACGTGCACAGTGACATCACAGATACCTGAGAACATATGCCAGTAGGATTCTGGTGAAAATTAGTGAGTACATGCAGGAAACAGAAAAAGCTGATTATTTTACTTTATCAGCTGCCTGGAATGAATGTAAGACTTTCTGTTCCAAGGCAGTACTCATGTGTTTAGAGATCATATTAACAGGTGATTTAATCCCAGATTTATTTTTTTTTTGGGGGGGGGGGGGGGGGGGTACCTTGTTCTAGACTGACCTACAGTATACATAGTTACTCTTGGTTTTATTATATTTTTTATGTTTAAACAAGAGCCTATGCTTCTCCTTAGTTCTTTTCATCTCCACTCCCTACTGTTCATGGTACTTATTCTCCATGCTTACAACTATACATTATTTATCTACTTACCTTACAAGTACTTATTACATCCGTTTTTCATCTCACCTGTTCTATGAATCAGCCTAAAAATCCATGTTGTAGGGAATGCCAGAAACAGCCTTGGTAGTGGTTGAGGGAATGATTCCTTTGGTAGTATGAGGAGAAGTTCCTATCTTGTGCAAAAAAAAAAATTAAGATATGAAAGTAGCCATGGTAGCCCTGCCAAAGGATCTTCCCCTCTGGAATAACAGTTTACACCACCAAGGATGTAGGCAGAACTAGGCTCACAAACAGAACAAACTGTTTCTTAAACTCAGTGCAAATGTACAGGCTGTAGAGTAGTCCCGCATGACAGAAATATACCGGAAGAGTATTTCATTTACATTTAACGTTCAGCACTCACAACCACTCCTTAAAAGAATCCTTGGCCGATTTTCTTTTTTCCTGAAATTCTAAAAACGTCAAAGGCTTTTGATATATATAGTCAATACAATTCAAGTAGAGGCAGGGCCTGAATCCAGAGACCCCATGTATCTGATACTGCATTAACTTAATTTATTGTTCACAGTAGGCAAGACGGGTTTTCCAGTCATTTATTTGACATCATTACAGTTGAATATGCACCAGAATACCATGTGGTGAGTACGTAATAAATCAGCTCATTATGCCGATAATCATTATGATTATGTGTTGTTCCAGATCTCAGTTTTGTTGACATAGGAGGAGGTAAACAGTATAAATTACTGACTCATCAAATGGTTTGTTTTAATTTGTTGAGAAGGGATAAGGTTAATTTTTTGTGTGGTCTGTTTTACATTTAGAATTGCAGTAATGCATCTATACAATATGTGTTAAACGGGAATAGAAAAATGTGAGATTGATCATACCCAACTGTGTTTTCACACTAAGAGTGAAAACATACCTGTCACGACACATTGACCAAAGGTTCCCATGTTCCCATCATACCAAAGGAATCACAGACTACTAGAGATTGGACAAGACCTCTGGAGATTATCTGGTCCAACCCTTCCTGCTCAAGTCAGGCCACCTAGAGCAGGATGCCCAGGACCACGTCCAAATGGCTTTTGAATACCTCCAAGGACGGAGACTCTTCAGTCTCTCTGGATAACTATGCCAGTACTTGGGCACCGTCACAGTTATTCCTCTCCAGGCACAGAGTTTTGCACTTCCACTTGCTGAAATACTTCAGGTTCATGTCAGCCCATTTCTCCACCTTGTTCATGTCCCTCTGGATGGCACCACGACTCTGGTGTATCAGCCACTCCTACCAGACTTGTGTCATCAACAGAGTTGTTGAGGGTGCACTCTGCCTCATCATTCAGATCATGAATTAGGTTGTTTAACCGTAACACAAGCCTTCACCCTGGGGTACACCACTAGTGACTGGCTAATTACTAGACTTCCTGCCACTGTTCTACACCCTCTAGACATGGTTGCTCAGCCACTATTCAATGCAACTCACTGTCTGCTCATCCCATTCATACTTCATTGGCTTCTCTACGAGGATCTCAGTGGATTCAGCACCAAAAGCCTTCCTGAACTCTACTGCATTCTCCTCATCTTCCAAGCCATTATGGTTAATAAACCATACATGTTTATTAAGTCTGTCAAGCACAATTTCCCCTTGGTGAAGCCATGATGACCTTCTGACTGTTCATGTGCCTGGAAACAGTTTCCAGGATTAACTACTGCGTTACCTTCCAAGGACTGAGCTGCGGCTTACTGGTCTTGGTCTTTCTTCCTTCCCTTCTTGAAGATAGAAGTGTCACTTGTTCTCCTTCAGTCTTCAGGTTCTTCTCCCAGTCACCATGATCATTTGAAGATAATCGAGTGGCCTTGCAAAGACATCAGCCATCTCCCCTAGAAGTTGCGGGGGGAATTCCATCAAGGTCCATGGACTTTGTATGTCTAGTCTGTTTTAGTATTCTCTGACCTTATCCTCATCCACCAATGTTATTTTTCCCTCACTCCAGAATTTCCCTGGTCTCTGGTACCAGGGATTTCTGAAGGACAATCTTGCTAGTAAAGACTGAGGTCAAGAAGGCATTCTTACAGCCTTTTCCCTGTCCTACGTAATCAAGTCCCCCATCTCATTCAGCAATGAATTTTCCCTAGTCTCCTTTTTGTTACCTACGTACCCATAGAAGCCGTTCTTGGTGTCTCTGACATTCCTAATCAGATTCAATCCCAGTTGGGCTTTAGCTTTCTTAACTTCTCCCCTGGATGCTCTTACAAAGTATCTATAGTCCTCTTGGGTTACCTGTCCTTCCTTCCTCCTTCTGTACGCTTCTTTTTTGCATCTGTTTGGCCATGAGCTCCTTGTTCATCCATTCAGGCCTCCCGGCACTTTGCCTAACCCCCTTATCGTTGGGATGGACGGCTCTTGAGTTTGAAGGAGGTGCTGCCTGAATATTAACCAGGTTTCTTGGGCCCAAGCCCTCCAGGGGTTTATCCCATGGAACTCTAACAACCACATTATTGAAGATGCCAGACTCTGCTCTCCTGATGTACAGGGCTGTAAGCTTGCCTTTTATCCTACTCCCTCCCTTCAGGATTCCAAACTCCACAATCTCAGTGTCATTACAGCCAAGGCTGCCTTTCACCTTCACATCTCCAGTGAGCCTCCCCTTGTTGGTGAGTATGAGGTCCAATAAGCACTTCTATTCTTTGGCTCCTCTGTCATTTGAGTGAAGAAGTTAATGCACTCCAATACCTCCAGGATCGTCTATGCCCAGCCGTGTTGTCCCTCCTGTATATATTAAGGCAGTCAAAATTCCCAATGAGGACCTCCATGGCACACTCCAAAGCAAAAACTATCAAGAGGTGCATGGTAAGGGCCAAAGATGTTTTCACAATGCTGTAGAAATTCACATCCTTACATATTTTCAACTGAAACTTGACATAACTGCCTGAGATACAGCAGCTAGCATATGGATTCATAGCATTTTAGAAGCACCATGGAACATGAAAGTAGCCCAAATACCAAGTTCACTCACAATGAAATATGATTTGTTTATTGCAGTTTTCTCTATACACCTTTTTTTTATAAAGGCCATAATGTTTAAGGGAAACACTCTTAAAGGAAATATGACCCATAGGACCTATTCTTTCTAGCCATAAACTGTATTATCAGTCCCAGTCTAATGATCCAGGAGTGTTATTACTGTGGCTGAACAGCACATCCATTTGCGAGATGCCCAGTACAGCCCATTAGGTATGTGAGAGGTAAAGGGAGAGAGAGATGCTGTGTAACATGTGGAATGAATATTAGCTCTGCTCTGCTGGTTATACGGGAAGTGCATGATAACAAAAGCCCCGCATCATGTCACCTCATGTATGGTTTTCTTCCTCAATACACTTGTCTCTAATGGTACAGCTGCTGACTGCAGGTATCATACCAGAGGACTCGTACCCTTTTTGGTTCAGTTCCCAGTCCAAAACAAACATGTTCTTCCACTCATTCACTTGTTTCTCACATTAATGGGAAGCAAATGTGTAAGTGCCTTCACAAAACTGTAAATGTTAAATGATTGCATTCACAAGGTTGCTATTTGCTGTTCTTTTCAGCTCAATCTTCAGCTGGAGTCTTGCTTTGGAAAAGTTTTGTTTTTAATACTTCTTGAAGTATTCGTAACTCCTTTTCCTAAAGAAGATATATGTTGCATTAAAAAAGGCTTCCACAGAATTTAAATTTGGTATCCATGTCATCAAAAATGAAAATATATTGAGAAATATGGTAGAAGCAGTGCAATAAACATCAAGCCTAATTCACACCAATGTAAATTTGTGTATTGCTACTGAAGAAAAAGAAACTATGATAATTTAGGTCAGCTACACATCTTCTCAATTTCTCATTTCAAAAAGCCATCAGCTCTATTTTTTCAGTTACTTTAAAGAACTTTTAGCCAGATGGTGAAATACTTTAAATACGAGGTTTTACAACATTCTACAAGAGTCTTCAAAAGTACTGTAGAGGTGTGGTTGTCATTTCTGATGATTAATTGTATTCTGGCAGCAATCCAGGTTCCTGCTGCCCTGAGCTCTGCTCTAATACATATCGAAAGATAATCCCTCGACTGTTAAATTCATGCTTTCACCTTGGCCAATACTTGCAAGTTAAAAATGTTTAATTCTTTAATATTCTTATTATTGAGATCTATGCACACATTTAATTTTAAGCACATTCTGTTGACTTCAGTAGGTACAAAGTACAGTGCTTAAAGCTAAGCAACCATCTATGTGCTACCCTCAGTATATATAAATACCAATATTGGATGATGTACCAACTAGAACAGTTCTAAGGCAGACTGTGGTTCAGAGAAGAGAAAAGGGCGTAGGGGAAAAACATGTACATATGAAGAATTCATAGATAAAGCAGCCAGGCACTGAAGGCACGTGTGCACTTCCTCACCTTAACTAATTTATACAATGATCTGAGTCTCTTTGATATCTCTTCTCAGCTTTCCTACGCCATTATTGCATTTGGAAACAAAAGCATCCATGCCCTCTTGGGCATGGGAGATTATTAGTTGAGCTGTATTTCAATCATATTATTGCATTTGTTCCTCTTGGATTTCCTTGTCTGTCAGGTAATAATAAGTAGAACCAGTGCTCAGCCATGACTGCTGAGAGCAGCATGGGTATCCTCAGTAATGTTGTACAGACAGAAGGAAATGTTTATCTGAAGTCAGCAGGAAAACATTCAGGCACTAGGCTTGAAGCGCATGGGCCTGGAGGGGCTTGGAGTGAACAAAGGTCTCAAACCCTCTTGTTTCTGCCTCAGAATTACAGTTGCGCCTTTCTGGTAGGTGCTAGGACTGATTCCTCCACATGCTCTGAAGGGGCTTCACAACCCTAAAATAGGAAGTGTATAATAGCTCATATAAAGGCTTCCCAGCCTTTCCAGCTGAATGTATATGATTCTTACTGTTGTGACTTTCAAGGCTGGATGGTCAACCGCCTCTCTTAGAAGCCTTTGAAAATCCTACCATGTTTCCATTTCAATTAATTTCAAAGAAGAGGAAAGTATTAGCTATATACTCTAAAACATCTGAAGTTGCTCGCTTTGCAAATGGTTTCAAAGCCAAACAAGGGCTGCCTGGAGATAAGCCTGATTCTCACCTTCCTGTGATGTGTTATTTTTCACTGGGCCAGGAAGGTTGCTGGCAAGGGAGTGGTGTCGATATTTTTCAGTGACTTGGACATGGGGACAAAGATGCAGAAAGGAGAAAATGACAGTGGGATCTTAAAACTACATTAAAGGACACAAGAAGCTTGGCTATCTTGCAAAATAATTCAGTTAATTGGTTAACTGAGTGCCAAAACTGTGATTTTAGTATCTAAAGGAGGACCTTATGTTAAGGAAGGTTTAGGAAAACTACACTGTTGAGCAGCTCCTGAGGTCCTGCAAAGTCCTTGTATCAGCAAGGTCTGTAAGTGGCTGGCTACAGCTACCCTTTTATAACAGTACAATTGCTGACAAAAGGAAATTGCATGATCCAGCTTTACTTCTTTAATAAAAAGGGTAAGTTTCACTGTAGTAATGTTAATGGCAGCAGGATTAACTCTAGGAAGTTTGGAAATGTTTCTTTAAATATAGGTCATTTAGCAGAATAATGAAGAGGAGTTGAACGCTGATTCTGTTTGCCAATCTGGCCTCACATTTCTGACTCAGCCATGACCAGGGTGAGGACCTGGCTCTGTACAGCCCTCCAGAGCACCAAAAAAAGTAGCATGATTGTAAAGAGAACAAAGTAAATAAAAGCTACCAGGAGGAACCCCTGCCTGCTCTAGTGTTGTAAATCTCATGCCCTTCCTGATTAAACTTGATGTTTTTTCTATTCTCCCCAACTCCAGTGAGATTTCTCTCATGCTTGGGATGTTCAGGCTTTTAAGGGTACTGCCAATTAAGTTTTGGTATGTGAAAAGTGGTTATTGTTGGTAAACAGTGAAAATTTTCCGTAGGTAAGTAACTGTCAGAAAACCACATTCAGTAGTGACTATTACATAAATATTTGCTGAACTCACTGGCCACCACTGGGGAAGAAATTACACATACAACAGTAGGAAATGTAAATGATTTTCATGAACACCTAACCCATGAGTCAAAGACATTTCAGATCAATAAATGAGCCTCAGTGTGTTTTGCAGAGCAGTGAATAAAACATGGATCCATTCATATGGATCAAGGGAATTTGATTTATTGATAGTTACAATGATTAGAGATAAATATTTTCTTAGGTCCTCTAGTTAATCATTCTTTTTTCCTCCCAGTCCTTTCCATATTGCAATAGAGTTCTCCTCGTAGCTTGTCCTATAGTTTTGGAAACTGTGCTCCGTTTTATCCAAAAAAAAAAAAAAAAGGTAGAAGAGTTACAACCATTCCGGTTGAAAACCTGTGCTTGACTTCGGTCTTGCAGACACTGCTGAACCGTTTCCCGTGAGAGATAAAAAAGCTAGTTCAGATCAAAGATTTCCAGACAACTCTAAGTCGTAACCCAAAGCGTCTTTTGCTGCTAATATTTTTGCTTGGATCTATTTTTTTTTTTTTTTTTTTTTTTGATGGCTCGCTGCAGGCAAACACGGCAGTGCTTCACACAGGAAGCCAAATTTGCCTGCCAAAAACACCACCAATCAAAGCCGAAAGCGTGACAAGAGTTGATCGACATTTGCATACACTGCAATGCCACATGAAGATTTGTTACAACTCCGGAGGCAAACGGCTCCCGAGGTGCCCCGATAGCTCTCTGCAAGGCGAGCTTTCTCAGTTGACACACGCAGGACTAAGGGACGGCAGATGGAATGAGTGGATCTGGGATGTGCAGCTCTAGCCCTTCTGCCGCGCAGCAGCTCAGCGTGTAGGTTTGCGGTAGGAGCTGGCAGGGGCCAGCAATGCAGAGCCAAGCCCGGGCGCATCGTTGGGGCTCGGGCGCGGCTGCTGGGCTATCATCCTGCGGTGCTGCCGCGGGCGGGGGATGCTCAGCCCTGTGCTCCTGGTGGTAGGACTCGAGAGAATAGCAGGAAGATGTGCCCGGGAAGGGTTAGGTTGGATATTAGGAAGAGGTTCTTCACCCAGGGGGTGGTGGAGCACTGGAACAGCTCCCCAGGGAAGCAGTCACGGCGCTTAGCCTGACAATATTCAAGAAGCGTTTGGACAATGCCCTCAGACACATGGTGTGAATGTTGGGGTTGTCCTACGCAGGGACAGGAGTTGATGATCCTTGGGGGTCCCTTCCAATTCAGGTCATTCCGTGATTCTGTGGTGGAGGGCAGGAGCCTCCAGCTCCCGGGCTGTAATAGCCTGAAGAGGCCCGAGGTGGGCTCGGCGTGAGCTGCCCGTGCCTCGCTGCTACCTGCCCGTGCCCTCCGCACCTGAGCGCCGGCGGGGGTGGCACGGGGGGACGCGGTGCCCCCGGGAATTGCCCTGCTCCCCCTGCGGCCGCGGGGAGGACCCCGGCCCGGCGCCGCAGCCCGAGCGCTCCCCGCCTCCCCGAACCGCCTGTAGCTGCGGACACGGCTCCTCGGGCACCCCGAGCCACGGTCACCCCGAGCCCCGCTCAGCCCGAGCCTCCCGCAGCCGGCACGACCCGCCTGCCCCCCGCGGCGGGGAGCGCCACCCCAGCGCAGCCCTCCTCCGTCCCTCCCTCCCTCCGTCTCTCCGCCCTGCCTCCCGCCGCCGCTGCACACCGCGAGGAAGGGCTTGTTTTCCTGCCCGGATGATGAATTTCTCCGCAAGGTCATCCCTGCCCGCCGCGGCGGCGCCGCTCCCCGGGAGCCGCCGCGAAGGTAAGGGGTGGGGAGCGGAGTGAGGGTCGAGGGCATCTCCACCACACACAGCCAGCAGGGGTTTTATGAGCCGGAGAGGGGCGAGGACAGGTGCCCGGGGCACGGAGGGGCGGCGAGGAGGGGGCTGCCTCGCCCCTGCTGGCCTCGCCCAGCGTGGGGATGCGGGGATGCAGGAATGAGGGGATGCTGGCCGTGCCGAGCCGTGCCCGCTCTCGCGGCGGGGGCTGCGGGGGCTGCGGCCGCCCCCGAGAATGGTCCCGCGGGAGTGGGGGGCAGCCGGGCTGGGCCCACCCTGACGGGGGCTCGCTAACCGTCTGCTCGTTTGTACTGGCGCTTGGAAGCGGGTTTGGCTCACTCGTGTCCAGGAGAGCGGAAAAACTAACTATACGTTTGTGTACGTGTGTATACATGTGTATATGTGTGTGTGTGTCAGTATATATAGGTGTATATATAGGTGTATATATAGGTGTATATATAGGTGTGTTTTATAGAATCCTGGAATGGTTTCGGTCAGAAGGGACCTTAAAGCCCATCCAGTTCCAAATCACCTGCCATGGGCAGAGACACCTCCCACTAGACTGAGCTGCTCGAGGTCCCATCCAAGCTGGCTTTGAACACTTCCAGGGAGGGGGCATCCGCATCTTCTCTGGGCAACCTCTTCCAGTGCCTCACCACCCTCAGCGTGAACAATTTCTTCCTAAAAGAAATGTTAGTATATATGTGTGTGTATAGGTGTGTATATATATGTATAGTAATAACAGTAAGGTGCCCCCCACACAGGGGGATGCGTGGGGGGGTGCGTGCTGCAATGGCCACCACAGCAGCAGCGTGGTTGCCAAGGCAACGTGCTGCCCTGTCACTGCACAGAAGGTCCTCTGGAGGCCACCTCCGTGGGGTGCAGGGCAAAGGGGCATCCCCAAGGCCTGCCCCACTCCCGCATTCTCCCCAGGGTGAGGCCAGGCAGACACAGGCATGCGGGGGTACCGATGTACCCCCAGTTGGGTGTCCCTGAAATCTAAGGCTCCCAAAACCATGTTTTTGGGAGTGCTGGGCCAGAAGATGAAGGGTAGTCCACTCAGGTTGCAAGCTGTGATGTTGCAGTCAAGCAACAGCATGCCTGAACAGCTGACCTGGGAATGCTCATCCATGTTAGTATTGTGTTCCGTTGAGAAGCCTGGCTTGGAGTGTAGGATTGGGCACAAGTCCCTTAGCATCCTTTTCTCCCTCCTGCTGAAGTCAGTGACAAAACTATGGATGATCTTGCCAGCTCCCAGACTGTGACTTGTGTTGTCTATAGATCAGCCTACTTTTTGTGCCCCATACGGGCCTTGGCTTCCTTTTATGTTTTATTCCTTAATACTTCTTTTCCTCTCAGGGGAATATAACAGTGCTGTTGGTGGATTCATTAGTGTCATAAGGAATTATTATGATCCGATAGTCTAACCTCTTCCGTCATGTAAAGCATAGACTATTCCCCAGTGAGTCCAAGGTCTGGCCCACCAGCCTCTTCAAACCATCTTGATTTAATGACTTGCGACAATGGGGAATTTGCTACATTTCTGGATAATTGAGTTTGTTAATCTCGTTGTTAAATCCTAGTATCTTTTTTCCACTTTGAACTTTGCTGACTTCATCTTCTTGCCACTGGATCATGTAATGTCTTTGTCAGATTAAATAGCTATCTAGTTTCAGATCATCTCTCTCTGCTCAAGTGTTTAAGGGCAGTAATTAAGTAGCCACTTAACATTGTCTCTGATGAAATAAATAGGCTGAGCTCCTTTGGTCTCTCCCTGGAATGCAGATGCTCCCAAGGAGAAACAGCTCAGCTGCTCTCTCTGAGCCCCCACAGATGTCCTTGCTGGCCATCAGCACTGCATAGTTGATTCCAGGAAGAGTCGCATTAATGTCACGTGCGGAGATAATACCCTCATGCTCAGTGTTCCCCTGTCTATGGGAATACCCAATGGGAAGATCTCTCCTTTCCCACGATTACACAGTGGGAACTTATGTTCCATTCTTTACGTGCAGTGATCCCTGTGTTTCTTTGCAAGCCAGGTTTTTCTCAGATGGCCTATCCTGTAAGGGTTATTTAAATTAAATCTTCCTACATTAGTAACTTTGGATCTGCCTATATTAAACAGATATTTTCCCCCCCTCCTGTCACTTCACTTCCAGGGAGTCTGCAGCTTGGAAAAATTACAATAGAGCTCTGGTGTTTCTCCCTTTAGAAGTCAGCTGAATTTTTTCCTAGGACTTCTGTGATGAGAAAGTCTTTCTTCTTCTTGGTAACATTTCCTCCAGATGACCTCAATGTTATTTGGAGTTTACTGGGGGAGAAGTTACATTGAGTAAGATAAAAACTGCAAACTGAAAGTGCCCATTACAGTGAAGTGGTTTCGTAACTGCTTTTGTTCAGCTGTGCCTCCAAGTGCTGGTAAGAGAAAAATATTTGCTTTACTGTCTTACAGAACATAATTGTCATTATGTTGCAAACCATTAACTTTGATTTTTTGGGTTTACTTACACCAAACTGTGCCTAACCCTGGATTTATAGCTCTCTTTAGAAAGCACAGTATCTGAGAGGATGGGCCAGAGGTGGGTGTTTTTAACAGGTTATTGTCAAGTTTTCCAGTAACATGTAGCAGCTCAAAGGGAACTGAAAGGATGAGATTGAATAGTCTGAAGGTACTTGCTGTGGGAGATGGTACAAAATATTATAAAAAAAGTTCTTTGCAGTGATCTTTTTCTGGTGGTGGTTGGTTTTTTTTGTTTGTTTGGGGGTTTTGGATTTAGTGTAGGGGTTTGAAGTTTTTTGGGGTGGAGGTGGTTGTGTTAACCACCTTGACTTACCCTGTCTGAGACTTTATCATGCTCTGAAGGAGGGTGATATAACAAAGATGAAAAAAGATCTGTGTGTGTAGGTTGTCCCATGATGTGAGATGAGGATCCTTGTGAGCATGGTTTGTTTGCATGAATGAAATTAGCAGGTTTCAGCCTTTAGAATGATCTATTGTCTTCAAAGTCTTAAAATTAACAAAAGGTACATTCTGATCATGTAATGGCCTAAGTGTCAGGACAATGAGCTTTCTTGAAATTTCACAAAGGATTTTTTGTTTTCCTTTTCAAGTCCCTCAAAATATGTCTACACAAAGGATTGTAGTAAGTATAAATAATGACAGGTGAATGAGGTACCCTTAAAAGGTCTGAAAATCATTACTGACCTCAGATATCCCATCTGATTGAATAGGGTAACACTTTGAGGTCTAGAATTGGGGTGAATTTTCTACAGGCTCCTGTCAGCCTCTTGGGAATTATCAGTTGTTTATGTAATTCTATATCCCCTCAATAGGAAACTTTGAAATTTTACTACATGCAAAGTATCTTTCCCCCATCCATTCAAACTCAGCTCCTCTCACCCAGACTGATCGGGCTGGTTTCTCTGAGTTTTTCCAACATATGTTTTCCATTCTCAAGGTTGCATCTGCAACTCATTTTTGCAATCAGAAGAGCATATATATGTTTCTATAGGGTGACTGGTCCCAAAACTTATACATTTTTGAGTCACGATGCCTATCCTGGGTCAGTCCAGCATTAAGAACAGTGGCTGTTAATTAATCCCACAAGGCCAGGACAGGCAGAAGGTAGTCTTTTTATGAGTTTCAAAACTTAGTGTCTTCTGAAGTCTGTCCAGCAAGGGCTAGGTTAGAGTTAGATGGATTTCGTTAGCAAAATATGTTGGGAGTAGTAAAATTTGTCAAATTTTGTCCTACAACTGTTACTGTCACCTTTATTTTTAACAACATAAAACCCCTTCATCAGAGGCAGTCAACACTAAGGAGAACCTGATTATATGAAGAGCAACATCCTGCCTCCAGTCTGTGAAATTGCCACTGCTGTAGGAGTGAAAGCAAGCTGCTCATAGTCTTACAGCTACAGACAGAGCATAATTTTGTGATTTGTATCACTATGATTCTAGCAGAACATCATTTCTTAATTGATAACCCCAAACTAAAGGCAGAAGTGGGATATAGGTTGAATCTGTTGCCTTTGTGGATTTAAGAGCAATCCTGGATTAAGAGCTGATATTACCTAATGGCATGTAACAACTTCATAGCTGATAAAACTTTCATATCTGCCCTACATGGTTATGAAATGATTCTGTTTCTGCAAAATTCTTTAAAATGAGTTGTTTTGTTACTGGCAGTACTTTGATACTTATTATGGCAGTACTTTGATAATATGGAAGATCATAAATGTAATGAAAGTCACCCAGGATTGTTTCTGTATTAACCCTTAATGCGGATTGGGTGCCCTAACTGTACATGTCAATACTACGTGACAAGGTGTCTAAGCTGATCCCATATTGGGTCTTATGCACTGGATGACTTAGGTAAACATCACCTTTTTAAGAGCCAGAACAAAACAAAGATTGATAATATTTACTGGGAGAAAATAGGTTCTGAATTTGTTCTGAATGAAATTAAAATACTTTCCAGTAGGAAAAGCCTTTAAGAGCATATCTGAGCACAGTTTACTTTTGCAAATGGTAAAAATAGAAAAGGGCTACATATATCTGTTCTATTATATACGTGGACTTTGAACTGAGTAACAGTTCTATAGAAACAAAGATTTGTACTGATTAAATTTTTAATCACAGGTGATCAGTTACTTATTAAAGTTGAGTGATTTGTTTCTTGGAGTCCATGGCTAAGAGTTCGCATTTGTAAACTGGCAGCAAACCCGAAAGGGCAGAGGTTTCAGCATGCTGATGAATAAGGAAAAAATGCAATGCAAAAACTTGCAAACTCTGTGTGGTGTGTATGGGAGAGAGGCAAAGGGAAAGGTGGAGCTCAAAGCAGTAGCAACTAGGAACCAGCTTAATATAATTTGCCCCAATTCGTCCTTTGTCAGCAGTGGACACAAGTATTGGGGAAAATAATTAAGTGGAGGGAAGAAATGCCAGCAGTCAGAAATATTACAATGAATTGCTGTAAACGTTTCTGTCGGGGTCGGCATGCCTGTAGGCATGTCCATAGAGAACAGATTGAACTTTTCTTTTGCCTTCACCATTTCTAACTCTGTGATACTGTGTTATGAAACTTGGTGGCAGGTAAAGAAGTTGGTACCACAGACCCTGTCAAGACATCAAGGGAGATCCTGTTATTTTTTTGAATGATCTAGGTACAAGAGGCTGTATCTGTTATATCTGTTGGTGTCATTTTTAGCAACACCCATTACTTTTACCATTATTTTACTATATTTTACATGAATAAAATGTGGTAATAACAGTTGAGTTGGCTTTCTTCCCTGCCTGCTTTCTTCCCTCTGAAAGTAATGCACTTAGAAGGACAAGAAAGAGTTAAGCAAGGAGGACAAAAACTGACAACCCCCTGCTTTGTTAAACTATTTCTATCTGTACTATTAGCAACTCTACATACTTACTATTATTATCTCTGTGTAACATAGATTCTTAGAGCTTGTATCACTTGGCAAATGATGACAATTCATTTTCTGAGCTAAGTTATATCACTGTCTAGCTTTGGAGGTGAAAATATTCTGCTGATGGAGTGAAGAAAGTTTTTTTGAGTAGTATTGTGAGAAGAGTATATTCTGACCTGTGATATTTCTCATCTCCCTCTCAGGCAGCCCTCACAGTCTGTACTAAGGAAACAAACTCAAGTATGATAAAAGAGATAAGCACACTGCTAGAAGGGAGTCTTGGTTTGATGAACTTTTGATTCAGGAAACAGCAGCACTATTAATTTTAAAATAATTTATACTGTCTATGGATTTATTGTAGTTACGTAGTACTAACATACACACTTGCATTTGTGTGCATATACATTAATGCACACACACACAAATGAGGGGGGATGGGCAGGGAAGAGCAGTGTTTCCTGAAGGGCTGGTAGTCTGGCAAGAGCTAACAAATCTACCTCAGTAGTTCAGTTAGCTACAACTATGTATTTGTTCAGCTTAGGACGAAGTAACTAGTGTAAGAAAAGTTGCTTGAGAAGAGCCTGCAATCAAAAGATATGTATTCTTATTGTCTGAAAAAAGCAATATACCAACCATAGGCAGAAAACAGTGACCAACTATTGAGCTTTGGGAAGACACATCGTCTTATTTTCCCCTTTTTTCTGCTAAATGGACCAGGTGTTTGTGAAAATCTTGATAAGTAATCATTGTTTGCTTGAATTCTCTGTGACACCTGTATGTTGAGTTTCTGCTGTAGCTCAGTGATGGTAATTAATATTGTCAGCTCTTTGTAATCATCATGCAATTATCACCAGTTGGTGTTTTGTCCCCAAGATCAGGATTGATTTCTATGTGCATATGTATGGGTTTTTTTTTCTTTTGGAGGAAGTTGTACGAATATTGCTTACTGTGATTTGGATCCTAGATTGCATTCTAGTGATGAAAATCTTTCCTAATGACACAAAAGTGCAGACAAACAAAAAGCTCAGTTTTAAGAGGGAAGTCAAAAAAAAGAGGCAAAATGAAACGAGGTGAGGTGCAATTATTTTTACTGTTCTTCATGAAAAAAAAGACAACAAATTCAAATAGAGGACAGGAATACTACACTACATTATGGCTAATCTTAAAAGGATACTTTAAAAAGCAATGGGTGCTCCCAAATGATGACAGCGAAGTCAGTGAAGATTTAGTTCAGAAATTTTCCAGTGGCTCCAGACCCCCATTTTATATGCAAGACTAGACCTGCTGCTCCATGGAAATGTCACTGGAAATCTGAGGAAAATCGATCAAGGTGTTATCATGGAAATAGTGGGAATTTCCAGCAGGGTAATGAAGGATCTGATGTTAGCTTAAATTTGTATAAACAGGAGTCAATTCATTAACTTCATTAACTACTCTGATTTTACATGTATTTAGGAAGAGATGAATATTCCTGTTGGTAGTGTGTAGAGCTGGAGCAAGTTTTTTCTGGTACCAAGGAAACATGATGTCTTTAAGCCCAGGGGTGAGCAGAGTGACTTGAGCTAAACCAGACCAACTAAAAGTGTTTTCCCACTCTTGGGTAGTTATTTTGCCTTAGTAAAGAACCTGTAAAACATGTTGGAGTTCAAGGACTGGTGCTTTACCTCAGGTGTCAATGGGAACACGCAAAAAGTAGAGCGGCTGCTGAGTGCGCAGGGAATGAATGGTCCTTCCACAGGACTGTGACCATGGAGTATTTCCAAAACCAGCATCTAACAGCAGAGTAAATCTGGAAAGTTGGTGTTATGGACTAGATAGGGAGTCTTCTAGAAAAGGTTATGATATGGACAGGGCACTTTGGGTTTTAGTAAATCCTCATTTTCTTTGACTAGCGGAGTTACAATTCAGAGCAGCTTTTAGGGTGTCCTTTGGGCACTGGGTAATGAAATATATTTCACTAGGTCCCAACTTCATAAAGCGTAGAGCTGTAAAAATCCTATAAATCTTCCCAGCTCAGCTCTCCTAGAAGCAGTCTGGCCCTGAGGAGTTAGCTAGCCCTTAGGCTAGAAAATGCTGAAACATAATTAACCCTTAGTATTTAACAAACTAAAGGGTCACTATCATTAATGTCACTCTCTTTGATTTGAAGGATCAGTACTTCACACAGCTGAAATACTTAGTTTTAGAGATGAGTCAATAGGAAAATGATAAAATGTAATAAGCATGCTGGGTTGGTTAGGGAGGGGTAGAATTAATGTGGTAAAATATTTGTCAGAAAGTTGATACTCTGAGAAGAGCTGCATGGTAACAAGATGACAATTATTCCACCCTGAAAGGCTGGTATTTCACAAGTGCTGAAAGTTGCGTAACACTTCAGAAAGCCACAGAATCAACATATTTATTAACAGAAAATGTTAATCCTCCCCTTGAGGTTAATAATAGGAGAGTATCTGTTAAAAGCCAGTAAACAAGTTATGAAGGTCTACGTAACTTTATCAGACCCCAGATTTCTGGGGTAAGCTAAGAAGTAGCCTTACAGGATCTCCTGTTTCAGCACTCTGAAAAATAACATTCTGGTTATTAATTTACATGTTTGTGCATTTAGGAATTAATCCAGCCTTTATTGATTGTTTAAGTCTCAATTAGCTTGATGCCTAAGAAGTGGAAGGGACAAGCACGGGAGGCACGGAAAATAACAGGGAGATGGCCTTCCTTTTGTTAAATAGAGAGGTCTTCACCTCCTGGCTGAGTTCAGTGTACACCTCGATTTAAAGGGAGCAATTCAAACCTGAAATCATGGAGCCACTTTACACCATCCGCAGTGCAATAAAAGCAGATAATAACCTATATTAAGGCCTGGAGGCCTTCGCTCAGAAATACTCTTCTATTAAATGGTCTACTTCGAGAGTTGCTTCCAGCTGGACCATGCTTGGCCATTATCATAGAAAAATGTGCAGTTGATATTGGGGAAAAGCAGAACAGCATTTATCCAGTTCAAAAGATGCGCTTCATATGAAGAGCCTCAGGGGAATGTTGCTTGGAAAATGTATTTTCATAATAAAATTACCTATTTTACAACTGGTTTTCCATGCTGGAGGAAGCAGGATGGTGACAGGAAGCTTGCCAAAGAGGTGGACAATAAGCACACTTACACTTGCTCCCCAATAAGAAGACAAGTGGCATGAATGTATTAATATCAGTTAGCACACAGGGTTTTTTCAGATAGGTTCCTGCGTGCAGGCTGTTTATATGTGTCTCATATCCAAATGAACATGCCTGCAGGAATGCAAGCAGACGTTCTTGTCGGCAGCCAACCCAAACACACAGATGACAGGGAAAGAGCCCACACAATATCTGTTTGAGCTGCTCCTGAAAACCGTTAGGAGAAAGAAATGAAGAAAAAGGGAGTCAAAACTGACGATAGAGACATAACTGATGATAGAGGTTTTTTTAAGTAACTACCAAGAAAGCAAGCTTCAATTACATTACATTTTGAATATATGATCCCCACTAGTGAGCTGTGTAACAAGTGTTGTTTGCTGTTACTCATCAGTTCCATCTGCACAGAATCTCCAAGACAACCCATGTGTTGCTTCTCCAGTAGCAGAGCCTGCCTTCTAGTGACTAATCAGTCCCACCTACTCAGCCTCAGTTTGTCTCATCTTTTGCCTGTTGAAATCTTTTTTTTCAATGTGATTTGTAATCTAACTTCAGCAATCAAATTAGTCTTTACCATATGAATTTAACTAGTTGGCAATCAAAGCCACACCTGTTATTGCAAAATCACATCAGAGTCAGAAGCTAACACGGTGCTAAAAAAAAACCCCAATTTATTATATGGGTGCAGTTTGCCCCTACAGGTAAAAGCTGTCATCCTTTTGATGCAGAGACACCATTAAATGGAGCTTCTGGAGTTATCCAACCAGAGATATTAAATTGATATGAAATTATTCCAAACACCATAGTTGCCATTCTGACATGTAGCCAAACAACATCATCATTTCAGTCATCCAATCTTAGGCAGCTGATTCAGGATGACTTTAGGGCAGATGAAGTACAGATGAATGGGCAGACTATTTAGCCATGGTACTTCATCCAGCCAGTTGCATGCCCTTTGAAATCCTTGTCCCCTACAGTCTTTAGTGATGGTCCTGAAATACTCCTGGCCTATATAGAATGATGTTGCCACCCTAAACATAGGGATAATGATGGTACTCAACTCACAAGAGTTAAAGTTTTATTGAACCAATAGCTTCTGCAAATCCAGAACCCATCTCCAATGGTCTTTGCATGGATGCAGTGTGTTGCACAGAAGGTTTCAAGCCCAAAGTTTTCTGTGGTTGCCATAGTTTCCTATCAGTGAATTTAGCAGAGACCAGAGTGGTAGAAAATTTGCAGAGGAAAAGACAATGAATAGATCTTTTCATGACCTTCTCATTTTTATGTCTGGTTGCAGAAAAGCATTTTTTGACTACTTTTATGCAGTCTTCCTGATGCTTCTTTTATCCTTTTTCTGGGTGGTTAATGATTCAACAACTTCTCATATCTTTAATGGAAACAGGAGCATAAAGGTACCTGTTCTCTTGCAGACTTTAAGCTGGCTCTCACTAAGATTTTGCACAGTGGAGTTAAAGACACATTCAAATGTGTCTGTTAGCGTAGGTTTGGAAGCATTTTGAAGGAATACACGTGTAAAATATATTACCCCTTGAATTAATGCAATATTCCTCCATCTCTCTTTCCCCCTCTTGAATGCTGACTTATCGTGTTGCATGTGGAGTTCCATCAAGGGCTCCTAAGCTGAGCTCCATGACAAGGATTAAAGTGGGTTAAATCTCCTGTAGTCACCCAGTCTTGATTTGAAATCCTTTGCTGCTGACAGTTAAAATGGTTAATCAGTCATAATTAGTCATGACTGATTCTGCCTTTCTTGAGAGAGAATTTCCTGTTTGTGGCTGAAAAGAGCGTAGTTTGGGGGGAAGTGGGCTTTTGTCTTCTGCAGTTATGCATTTTTGAATTCAGTCTATTTGCTTTACTTTTTTTTTTGCTTCTTATGTCCTTGGAGAAAAATACTTTATAGTCAGAGAGCAGCTTTTTGAGTAGTGTTTGTGGTTAGTCACCTCTTGAAACAAAGAGACGTGACAGATTACAAAAAAAATAATCAGGAAATGGGAAAAAATACCCATCAGCGTCAGAAGCTTAGAAAGACAGAGCAATGCTTACAGTGTTCAAGCTGAGCATGAAGTGTGAGGTAGCAAGAGGTATGAACATGGTCACCATCACGAATATTTAAGTAGCAGTAAAACTGTTTTTCAAAAGGATGCTATACCATGGTGCAATACGTGATTTAAAAAAGGTCTGTTTCTTGTGAACAGTTTCCTGGCCTTGAGCTATATGAAGCTGTGAAATGGTCTGGCAAGGAGCACAGAGTAAGAGACAGATGGGGAATCAGTGCTGGAAGAGCATTCAAGCCTAGGTCCAGGAGGCAGAGGGCCAACAAATTTCTGTATCACATGGACCAACCAACTTACCTCCTCCTGCATGTCTTATTTTTTTTCTGACAGAGCAGCTCTCTCCTCTTCCTCTTACCTCTTAATGCCTTCTTACCCAGCCAGAATTTACTCAGCAAGTACAGAGACAGGTCAGCCTCATAAATGTAATAAAGTCGTTGAGTCTGCATAGAAGAGGGCTTGTCTTCCTGGAATCAGCATTTAGCATTGTTTTCTTTGTCAGAAAAACTGAGGACAGTAACCTTGAATTTCAGCAGCTGATAAACTTGATCTAGTTGTTACCAGAGAGAAGACTAGGCAACTAATGAATTCCTGAGGGTTGCAGCTTTTCCCTTAAAATGAAGGGCAAAGCCCACACACGCTCAGGGAAAAGAGCAGGCTTTCTTCTTGGGAAAGCAAAAGGGTGAGAGTTTAGAAGTGGTCATGAGGGCTTTTCCAGCCCATCTGCAGTGCTAACCAAACGTCTGGCTCTCTCAAGCCACCTCCTGTGGCAGTCTGCATTTGCGAAAATGGTTTTCTCCTGTTGACTTTGAGTAGAGCAAACCCATTGGTTTTCCGGTGCCTGCCCACGCTTGCAGTTCACAGTTGTTAATAAACAGATGAGGGAGCAGCGTGAACAGGACTGAGGCAGTGAGGATCAAGCTATAGAAATTACCTGTGCTGTGCTTATCAGCAGCTGAGCAGGGATGCTTACCAGCAGCTGAGGGGAAGGTGCAAGCACCTCACCTTAGTGATACCCAAGTTTCTTGGAATGGGGCTGGAGTTTTTTGATAGTATGATTATACAAGGAATACCCGATAAATTGCTCTTGTTTTGCTATCTTTGTAGCCTGGACCTGCTTGATCTTCTGACCCAATCTGCTTCTCTATCCACATACTTCCTCCATTCATTCTTGGTCTGCTCTGAGACTCCCTGCTCAAGCATGCAGGCTACAGGTTTGTAGGAAGGGTCATTCAGAACCAATTGCTGGTCTTGTTCTGTGCAAAAGAAGCGACTCACCTTAAAAAAAATAGAGTGGAGTTGCTTGCTCAGTATCATGTTGTCTGCTGCCTTGTTCACATTGAATGTTCTTTTCACTGTTGTAAATGTTCATACCCCATCCAATCCTATGTCTCGCCCAAGCTTTGTGAAGAGTATTAACAGAGCCCTTTTCAAAAGTGCTTACCTCCTTTTATGGGGGTTATAACACAGATCTGCAGTGGTTGCAAGTACTTTTTTTTGGGGCGGATGGCCTTCCTAGGTCAGTAACATCCTTTGCTTGTTCAACTGCAAGGTGGCGCTTTTGGCATTTTGTGGGTTTGGGTTTTTTCCTTCACAAATGCTGACAGCAGCATATTCTGTACGCTTGTTTAGTTTTCTTGCTTACGCTTTAACAGAGGTACCCATCTGCTTCACCTCTATAGATTCAGGACTTGCTGTATGGCAGTGAGAGGACACCCCTTTTAATAGTTTTTGATAGCATGTCAAAGGTGGATGTCTAAAGCCAGATTCCTACACTCATGATTGCAAAGAGTTTTTAGTAGTAGGTGATGAGATGTAGGAGAAAGGTTCTGCAGTTAAACCACCGTCATTAGACACTGACTGTTGCAGTGCTCTCTGTGATCTTCAGCTGTGTTAGCTTCTAAAGAGG
Source organism: Tapera naevia (assembly GCA_033556795.1). Taxonomy (NCBI): domain Eukaryota; kingdom Metazoa; phylum Chordata; class Aves; order Cuculiformes; family Neomorphidae; genus Tapera; species Tapera naevia. The sequence goes on along the minus strand of JAUMJJ010000034.1, from coordinate 8,809,896 downwards.
AGGCAGAAAGGCACCCATTCCTAGCTCTGCTCTGTATCTTGCCTCTTCAGCTGTGAATGTTTAGTATTTCTGTGCTCAGAGTTAACATCCAGCAAAATGGCAGAATATGTTAGGGCCTCCTGGCATTTCTTGGATAAGAACAGGAATAAAAGGAATTGCATTTTCAAAACTATTGAGCAACTTTTGGATCCCACTGGCTTTACTGTTATTTCTGATTATTCTGTTCTTTTGATGATCAGACTTCTTTAAGTGCTTAGCTTTAGTCACCCAGGTTAGGCTGGATGCCTATCTTTGTTAGCATATATGAAATGTTCTGTGTATGTGTATGTCTGTCCGCAATCATTTATATAAGCCTAGTTTGTGGTAATAGAAATAGAAATAAATAGGATGACAATCAAAATAAATTGTGGTAAGAAGCCTACCACGCATCCGTAGCTGTCAGATGACTGGTTGAAATATCTAGTGCTTATCTTCAAGAATGTTCTGAGTGGAAATAAACCATCTTGTCTGGATGTTCATACTGGCTCTAAGGTTGCCATGTGTTTTCTTGCTCCTTCAAGTATGCCTCTGTGCATGAGGCATCTGTGTTCAGTGCGAGTACAGTAATTAAGCCCTAAGCTGTGAATGATCCTTTTTCAAGCCCTGCCAGCTTCCACTCCAGCTGACTTAGAAACAAGGACAAAGCTATCGCGCAGCCCTGCCTGCTCACAGCTGTGCTCTAGCAAGGTACAGCCTGACCTCGGCTCACTTCCATGATTTGCAGGTTAAATATGCTGGAAGCTTGAGCAATAGCAGCTAAAACTACTCCAAAGAGGCGTAAAAGGGAATGCAGCCTGATAAACTCTGTAATTACCTAGGGCTGCCACTTCTTTTTGGGGGTTGCTTTTTTTTTTTTTTTTGAATGCTTGCTTGCTTTTGTACCATGAAGCAGCTGCGTGGAGCTTGGGAAGCTTGTAGCTCCACCATACATGAAGGTGAGCTGGATGGATAGGTGCCATGGGGAGTGCTGGTCACGCAGCCCATGGGGCTGGCTGGTTTGAGCTTAGCCAGGTGGTCAAGGCAGCCAGCTTCAGTAAACCTGAGACTTTCTTAAATCCAAATGTGGCATATCTTGTTTGAGCTGTCATTTTATTTAATGCTAATTATACTCACTAACCAATTTGGCAATCATCCTGGAGTATGGTGATTCAAGCCAAAGTTAATGGTTTTTACCAGTGCCACACTGTCTGGTGTAAGCTGTCATGGCCTTGCAGAGGTCCAGGGTATGGACCATACATCTGGTATGGATAAAGTAGAGGTCCAGGGTATGGATGCAGTTGTGCCTTATGGCAATAGGCAAAGATTTAGCTTATGACAACTCCAGTAATTGAGTCCCAATATTATTATTATTATTGGCTTTGATAGGGCTTAAAAATCATGACACGTTGGGTCTCTCTTTCCAGCATGTTTTATTGAACCAGTTTCTAGATTTCTTCTTGAATATATGCTGTCTTGAAGTATTTCTGGTTTTAGTTTGGTTCTGACACAGATGGGGCTTCCCTAGTCTCAGACACTAAATAAGAATTTGTCTTACGAGCACTGTGATTTTTAAGAAATCATAAGCAGAGAATGTATTTTTTCTTAAGCCTGTGAAAATCCACATTTAAAGCATAGTATAAGAAGTGATGGGCTGTTGGGTATTTTAGTCCCCCTTGTTGGGCCAGGAGGATAGAACACATTGCATCTAGAGATAAAAATACATGGTTTGAATAAGCCATTGTTAGGAGACAATTCTAATGGAAGGGAGGATGGTTCCTGCGATTGTTAGTGTGAGAGATTTTTATGCCCCTGTGTTGCCTGGAAGAGCAATTCTGAAAAGCTATTACCAACAGACACCTGTGGCATAGACTGCAAATAATGAGTTGTTCCTAAAATTATGCTGTCATACAGCACAGGTGTTGATGGTTTTCTTTGCTGCAGGAAGGCAGAGGTGTTGAGAGAGTGACTTGGTGACTGAGTTGGCTTTTTCACCAAGGGAAGGCACTGCAGACTCTTCGTTCAAGCACATCCATATGATTGATAGAGAAGACTTAAGACCCTCTTTTTGTCCTGAAGAGCTCTCTGGTTATAGGGTGAATTTCTGGACTTAGAGTTAGCAAGATAAGTTTTGGGGGTTGATTTTTACCAATGTTGAGTTTGTGTCGGTGCTAGTATCTCCTTTTTCTTAAGCCATGGTCTAAGAACGATCAGTTTCTCTCAGTTTTACCTGGTCAGATCTGGTATGGTAGCAGTCAGTGTCATCTGGGAGGTTTCTCAGTTGTGTCTTTCAATGCCATCGGTCAGCTCTGAGTGGAAACTGAAGAAGTCATGGTGTGGTTTATAGGTGTAATATTTTACCAGCATGTTCCTATCTAGCGTTTGCCTTCATTAGCGTCAAGTGGCTGGAAGCTCTCATGTGGCTGCAGTGCTGTGTATAGGGTTAGGCTGTTCCATCATTTCTGGATATAAAGAATGGTGGTGTCACTGACTATCTGCAATTCATGACAAGTGTCATTTTTCCCTGGCTTTGCAAGGTGAAATTTGGGATGTGTTGTCCTGTCACTGGTTGGTTAGCACCCCTTGCCTTCCTCATGTCCCACATGCAGTACCTCATCAGTTGAAAAAAACAATAACAACTGAGACTCTGATCTCTGGTTTCATCTAATTCCACTGGAGACAATGTTCAACAAAATAAAGCATATAGCTTAAAGTAAAAAAGAAAGGGTCTGAGACTGAGATGACAGTAATGGTCCCACTGAAATCATATCGTAAGCTCATGTGGCTGAGGTGAGCAGGTTAGAGTCCTTAGCTGAATATACAGGTTTGAGTCATTGCTCTCAAAAGAGCATTTACCGGTGCTGTAAAGGTACCACTGAATTGCTCTGATTTTATCTCTGAACACTGAAGGCTTCCAGCCTGCAGCCATTTGGTTTCCTGCAGAGTCTCAATGAATCAGACAAAAAGTGGCTCAGCACACGATGCTTCCTCTCATGTATTTTTGAGTAGGTCTTTAGCAGGAGGCAGTTTAGTAAGGAGATTATTTTGTGCTTTTTACTGCCTCTATTGTCAATGACAGAAAGCAGCAGACTGAAGTGAGAACGTGAAGAAACAGGATGCAACTGCTGAGGTGGTGGCAGGGAGAAGGCAAGATATTTTTAACCATTTGGGGGGTTATTTTTTTAAAAAAAGTCACAGTGATAGCTGTTTCAGCTGCCAGCCTCTTTATTCACATTAGTTGTGTTTCTGATAGCCAGGAGGCAAGAGCAGACATGGTGAGATCATCATTGTGCCTTTCTTAGGTTAATCATACGCTATGGCAAATTTCAGTTACTGTAATGACTGGTTAGGCTCTGTATCCTTCTTCTCTAATTACGTGCCATTTGGAGCAGTTCTTTTCTGTTAGGAAAATGCCTGTAGATGACAATGGATATGTCTTTTGCCAGGTGCCTGTCATGTGTAGATCTTTTCTCTAATACTGAACCTAGCATCTTCTTTAAAATAATACGGTATATGAGGAGAACTTAATTTTTCAGCTTGTGTATGGAAGTTAAACATTAGCATAGAGTTTTAGCTTATGCAAAAGACATTCCTTCTGCTATCAGCTCGTCCAAGGCAAAATTTCCATACTTGCAAGGTTAGTTAACAAAATCCTGCTGCTATGATGCATTTCTCAGGGCACTGGTAATATGGTTACTCAACAGCAAATCAGGCCTAGTTATCTAGGGTACTACCACTACTACTGGGGCTCTTTCATCCATGTGATGAGTGTTTGCATTCAGTGCACTGGGAGAATGTTAAGGAGAAAGGTCATCATGAAATTCAGGAAATTTGCTTTTGAGGACCTGAAAGCATGTTAGAAGTAGATAACATCCTTTGTCCCTTTCCAAGACAGACATACTCAGTAGCAGTTAAGTTTTCCTGACCACACAAAATGTGATTTTGGTCTTGGTCCAGTTCCCAGTAAATGGATGCCCACACACACCTCACCATCCTGGTTGCTGCTAGTTGAGTCTTAGCAGGGAAAGCAAGAGATGCATGGGCACTAAGCAAGTGTTATTCTTTCACCCCTGAAGACAATCACTTTGCTTTATAATGAAGTCACATTGCTATGTGGGAAAAAGGTATTTGTTATTGACTGTTGTTAAACTGCTCTCTTGAAAAACAGGGATTTTGTTTATCAGCCATCAGTGTTCAAATGCATTCATCAAGTCTTTATAAGACAGAAGGAGATATCGGGGATATATAAGGAATGAAATTCCCACTTGGTTGGTGGGCAATTCTCTTGCTTTCAACATCAAACATGAAAGTGAAGTTTGAAAGGTCCATAAGGCCCTCCTGTTCACAACCCTCAGACACTACTTGTTTTTACTCACTAATAGGCTGAAGAAAAAGAATGTGGCAGAAAAATAATGTGGCAGTGAGCTATGTGAAATGGAGTCACCTGCCTGAGGTGTGCAGCAGGGTGATGGTTTCCTGTCAGGTGCACATGTCAGGAGCATGGATGCAGCCATTCCTCCTTAAACATAGCTTACCTGTGAAGTCTGCCTGTGTTTCCTTAAAAGTCACTTCAGTGTTAGATACCAAAATTTAAAAAAATGCTCAGGTAAATAATGAGGCTAAACATAATAACATGCAGTCAAAAAAAAAAAAAAAAGAAAAACAAAGGAAGAAAAATATGTATATTCCTGTGGGGTTTATCCACGTGTTACATTCCCTTTAGAGTGGCCCATGATATGAGGTAGGAGTGTCACTGTACCTTGTGCAGCTGTTACAGCTGTCTACACCTGTCTTCTAGTCCATATAGTTGTTTGATTTGGATATTTTCATAAACCCATTTATCCTTCCTTTTATCTTGGAGGAGAAAGAATGGCAGGCTCTTGGAGATGTTCTGCAGGAAGCCTGGTTTTGAGCAGGGACTTTCACGTACTTGCACACCTCACCAAAGAAAGCCTTTTTACCAGGTGCTGTAGCCATGGGAGGAGGTTTGTGAAGAGAGAATCTGTCTTTGCTGCCCTGTGCTGCTGCCCGAGACCCCTCTCTGCCAGCAGGGAAGACACTTGGAAGCACAGCAGGGCACAAGCTGAGTAGGAAGGTAGAGGCAGGATGGGGACATGGGGCAGAGGAGGGGGTGATGTGGGGCAAGAGTGTGGAGGTGGTGCACATTCGGGCTGCCACCCAGCCTTGCTGCAGTTCCTTCCCACATCACCCCTCTCTGACCCCCTGTGGGGCCCTTCTGAGAGATTCAAGAGGCTGTGATTATGTGAGGATCTCAGCTTCCCTCAGAAAAGGCTTTTAATCTGTGAAAAGGAGGAGAGCTTTGGAGGCTCAGAACTTCAAGGGCAACAGATGATGCCACAATTCTTAATTTAAATCAGGATTTTCAATCTCCTTCCCAAATATTGATTTTTAACAATCTTCTCAACTACATTTTCTACCACTTTTAGATATTGTTTTCCCTGCTTTAAAGTGTTGGAGTGCAAAGCAACCACCTTTTCCTTCTAGAAAACTGAAAGAGTTTTGCAAAACCAGGGCATGCTCATAAATCCATAACCACTTGGTCCTTACTCCCACAAAAACAAGCTGCTCTTGCAGCACTTCCACAGCCCATGCCAGCCTGCTGCCTTTGGCCAATGCCAGAGGATGGTGAACTATTCAGCAGAGCCAATCCAGTTTTGGTGCTGCGGAACCTGTGAGTGAAGATTACTGATGTGACCGCAGTAGCTGTACACATCAGGGTACAGAAAAGGATACTGTGATCTCTTCTGAGACAATGACTTGTTGACAGAGATTAAAAGCAAAATGCAGCCAGGAGTGAAATTTACAAGCATGCAGAAGATCTACATCACAGCACTGCTAAAAGCACACAGGCTCCCATCAGGGCTCTGTGAACAAGCACCAGAGCAGGATGCAGCACTTGCTGCTTGTCTCCTGGCCAGGGCAAGATGAGCACTACCCACGGGAAACAAATGGGACACAAGCTAGAACATCCCACCTTAGAGCAGAGCTGCAGTTATACTTCCTTTCAGATGGATGTCTTTAACTGAAAGGTAGCTAATTATTCTGCTTCCAGCAGGACAGTAGAGCTGAATCAGTCTTGTTCGTCACACAGTTTTTATTCAACTGTGGTTATGGGCCTGTTTAAAGCCGGCTGCTAATACTCACGCATGTCTGCCCTGGGTGACTGCTGAGGTGCACACGTGTCTCTGGACTGTTTGGAAGTGTTGGGGCGAGGTTCTTCTCAAGCTCACAAGCTCACACTCTTGGATGAGCTTGTCAACACCGTCCTGCAATCAGAAAGCCATGGAACTTGGGTTGGTTCACACCCTTCAGCCTGAAGTTGGAGCAAAGGTGTACCCCAAATCTGGTTCAGCCCTTCCTGGCTGCACCCTTTTTATACCAGTCTAAAGTTGCTGCCGCCAGTACTGATTTTTCTGGTAATCCTGAGGTCATGCTAGGGATGGAGTGACTGATGCTTGCTTCTAAACTGGGATAAACACTGTGGTAGATAGATGATCCCTTGTGCTCACTGCTAAGTACCGAGAGTACGTAAGAGAGATCTCATCTCTCCGAACTTATTCTGTAGTTTGCTGGACAGCACTGCCCTTTCTGGACTCACAGGAATTTAGCAAAAATCTAGGGAGCACAGAGAACATAGATTTAAAGAGAAGAAATGCAAGAGCTACCTGCAGAAACAAAATCCAGCAATACTATCTGCATGCTGCAGTGAGAAAATGCTGGAAACATTAGACTTAAAAATGTATTTTAAATTAATCAGAATTGCTTTGCATCTAGTTGAGTAGACTATGTAATTTTCAGTAAGGTTATTGTAGATTCTTGGAAGGGTATACTTAAGTTTTGGTCAAAAGCTCAGCAAAATGAAAGAAGGTGCAAAGCAGTTTGCTTTGCTCTAGATTAGGCCCAGAAGCCGCTGTGCCCTTTGGTGGGACTGGCTTAACTCATTTTCTCATCTGCAGGTTGTGGGCAGAAAGTTAAGCTGAGCTTTGTCCTTCCAAAGTAGAGCTCCCATGCTCTGCACTTTGCAGATTTAAAGCCTATATCTGGCAGAGACATGCAAGACAAGAGCAGTCAACAACAGAAGAATATTTCTTGCTTGTACAAAATATTGCTGCATGAATTTTCAGTAGCTATCAGGCTACTGAAATTGGCAGCCACCTCTTTTTGGCAAAACACAGCAGTGCATCTTGCCTTTGATTTTTCAACTGATTTTCCATAGTTTATTACGATTACAAAGCAAAGACAAGCAGAGCCTGATGTATTTCTTAAGTACATACCCTCTGGTTTTCCATTTGGACTCATATCCCATTTTTCCCTCTGCCTTTTCCATATTTCAGCATTGTGTCTTGAGACCTGCATAAGCAGACCTGCTGTGAGCTGTGTCTCGACATCCCAGAGGAAGAGCTGCAAGGCCGGTGAGGATTCAGGCTGCACCCGGAGAGCCCTGGCAGGAGCTGGGTTTTACTTGAGGCTGTTCATGTGGTTCAGTTGATAGTTTCAGGTGATTTAGTATTGCAGTGTGCATCATGGGTAGTTTAAAAGTGCTTCTAGTGCAGGTTCTGTGAAGGGTTTTAGGAAGGACTGTGGAGTTTTGTTTGCTGGTTTTGATTTAATGCTAAAATGAGTGGCCTAGACTTCCAGTGGGCAGTCTTGTACAAATACAGGTCCTTTTCTCATGGGGCATGCATGTGTGCGTTGCCACAGCATTTCATATAGGCTAATATGCAAAGGGGTTTCATAAATAGATGTGTATTCATTTCCAAAGGTGATTAATATGTGCCCTTCAATTTAGAAAATCCTGATGGTTGGGAGCAGGAAGGGCGCACAGAGGTTCTGTGTCTCTGTGTATACTAGGGCTTCAGGCTGGCTAGAGCCTTCAGCAGTTTGCTGCATAGTAAGGGAATAAATAGGTATTTTGCAGTATCTGCTAAAGTGTTACAGTAGTTCTACTAACTGAATCAGCAGAGGGTAGTCAAAAGGAAACCACTGCATACAGTTGCCTGCTTTCTGTAATGTCTGCATAGAGGGTGCTGCAGCCCCGTGGTGTTGAATTGTTTTTGCCATCCATCTCCCTCTCTGGCTTTGGCACAGGTTCCTGCATTATTTGCAGGTGTGGCCTGCAGTAGGATGTGCTGTCTCCGGGTGGCGAAGGAGAATTGGGATCTTGTGCACCTTCTCCTTGAAACACCAAACCGTCTCTTGTGGAAACCACATGTATGCAAATTATCTGTGGGCATCCCTTGTCACCTTTTGCTTCCCTGTGATTGTAGTGTAAGAGTCTGTCCTGCCAGCACCTTAAGTCATGCTGAAAGATGGAAGGTGTATCTTAAGTATTTGGGCAACCTCTTTTGTATTTTAATGAATAAATCTTTAGTTTTTGCTGTCCTTCATTTGTAGTGCCAGTCTTTGGTCCCACAATAATTAGAAGAAAATAGTCCATGAAGGAAATTTTTCACAGAGAATAACAAACACCCTTTGACACTAAAGAGGAAGTCACAGCATTGACGGAGAACAACTTAATGAGCTGGGACAAAAACAGTGGGTGCAGAATTAGAGTGATGCAAGTGCATGTGTATGTTTAAAATTTTAAGAAATGTGCTGTATGTTCTATATGTTCAGTGGTCGAATGCAAGTTAGAGCAAGATATTGTCTTTCCTCGGATAAAGAAATGAGAAGGGAGGCTGAACTCCTGCTTCAGCAGATATTTATCTGTGTCATTAACCCATGTGGTTCTATGATAACTTTCATGATGATCTGAGAGATCCTGTGATGAGATTAGAATTGTTAAGAACAAATATTCAGTTCTTCTGTTTGTAAAGGCAAGGGTGAAGTGGGTGATCAAGAAACAGCAAGTTGATGAGAATTCAGAAGGGTTGCTTGATTAGTTTGAGAGCTGCTTTTTCATAGTTTTTCATTATTTTAAAATTCTTTCTTAAATTGAGGGTGGGTGGAGATGCTGGCAGTTTTATTTGTGCTTTTGCAGATTCTCAGCTTTTTCAAGAGGGAATAGGAAGCAGAATCTTATGCTGAAATTTCCTGGAAATTTCTTGAGTTTGATTATTAAACATGCAGAATTATTTTTTTACATTCTCATAAGCAAATGGAAATTTATAGTGTTGTTTTATTGGGGGATGGGTGTTACTGTTAGTAGTTTCTTTATGTTGTCAAAGTTAGAAACTTCATGTTGCAAAAGGTCCAGAAAAATTATGTTTTGAGATTAGATTGACACAATCAGGCAGACTAATTTGATCTGAAAGAATAAGGTGTAGAAAATCTGTTATTACCAAAAATTGATTTTGACCTTTGCGGAGACACTAATTTTATCTCCTGATAAAACAAAATTTTGGATGATTGCTTCAGGTCAGACATGCAACACTTGAAAAAATCATCAACTATCTTGATTTGTTTTGACATGGTTTTTGGCCTGCTATTGAGTTTTGTATTTCTGTTTCTTCTAGGTATTTGCTTACAGTCTGTGTTGCTTGTTGGTTTGAATACTCACTGTCTTGGCAGTTGAATAGTGTTGATCACAGGTCCCAGCCTTATTCTTGACTCCTAGATAATAGGACTCCAATTAAAAGAATGAGACTATAATCATAAATAGGACTCTAATAATAAAAATGCCTTTCCAGTTTTGTAATTAGTTGGGTTTGCTTGCCTTTCTCTTGTGTCAGACTTATATTTCATTCTGATTTTTATTAATTCTTAAGGAACAACATTGTCAAAAATTACCACATTTATTCAGACTACTACAATGCCTTTGCCTCCAATCATTAGACTCTTCACTACACCATCCTAACAAGAAAATAGCTCCCATGCCTTTGACAATGAAGTTTTTACAAAAACCTTATTCTCATAAATTAACTCATTTCCAGAGTCATCCCAAGCAGTAGAATGACCCAGCCTCCCAAGCCACATTCAAGCAAAATGTCTTGAGTTATGCTCTGTTTTACCGCACCAGAGAACAGGTCTGCATGGGTTTTGGGGGACAAAATTTCCTCTGTTGGCATTATATGTCAGGGGTTTGTTAGCAGCATCACCTTTTGATTAGCATGTGGCAGTTAAGTGCATGATTCTGGTGGTGCTAGAAAAGATGTGGAGAGCTCATGTTGGGGTTCAGATCAGAACTAATTCAGTTAATTGAAAAATCAGGAATCCTTTCCCTGTTATGGTATGGGGATATGAGTTAGAGACAGTGCTCCAGCATGGAGATTGCCTTTCCCAGTTCTTATACAGTGAAGAGCCAAATAGATTTGCTCTGCCATCTTTGTTTCTTCTGAAACTGTTTGCCAGGTAGTACGTCTCATCCTAAAACGGGGATTGGATTTGTTCCATTATTTCGTTAATTGTTCTTAAATAAACTCTGAATCTGAAAAAAAAATTGTGACCTGCCTAATTGTACATACCAGTTTGGTTTGCATCTGTACTTGGAAAAAGAGAGAAGAGATTACCAGAAATTAGACAAGCCCAAAGCTATCTGCTCCTCTCCTCACAATCATTAGACGTTCAGTTTGGAGTAATTCTCCTTGTCTTCAGGGCTACATTGACTGGCTTTAAAGAGAGTGCAAAATGAGGTGGAGACATCTCATAGGCAATCACAAACTTTCACAGATTTGCAGTCTTGTAGTCTGATTTGCATAAACTCAGTTCTTCTAAAAAGCTTAGACTTTCTGGAAAGCCATTTCGGGGGAATGCTGGGCTGCTATCACGGTTTGCAGTGAAGATCTTGGGATCCTACAGAGGCAGGATCACAGTTTCCCAGGGCTGGCTTAACCCAGCAGGCTGTGTATATCTGAGATTGGACAGAGCCCAAAGACACAGTATAAAAATAATAAATTATTAATATCTGGGAGACATAAAGCTTAATTAATAAGTAATAAATCACAACACTTTAATTTTCTTAGAAAAATAGACTGAATGTATTTGTTTTAATTTTCCATTCATTGAGCATTTTTCTCCTATTGCTCTTCCTAAGTCCCATAAGGTGCTGAAATTTAGGATTAATTTTACAGAAACTAATTAGGTTATACAGCTGCCGTTCAAGCTGAGAGAGAGAAGGAAAGTAAGCATGTTTTCTGGAAAGGTCTTTTGTGGTTTTGCTAGTGGATAGGGAGGGTCACGGACAGCTGGGCAATTGCACAGGTCCTTCAAGCAGCATCCCCCAAGTAATCTAGCAAAGGAGACCCCACTGCAGATAGATGGGTACATGGAGGTACCATAATTTTCTCAGAATCACCCCTCTGGTTAACAAAAAACTAAATATTCATTGTGTTTCCCAAGTCTCAGAGCTGTGCTTTGTTGACAGCATAAGCTGTGGAAAGACTTTTAAACAAACATAGGTAGCCTGCAGTTTAAAGGAAGACTGGAGTGGGATTTCATCATTGGCCACCACCGCTCTGCTGCCACTGAGAGGGATCCAGCCTTTGACCTCTAGCAGGAACTGAGTTGGGCAGTGCTAAGTCTATTTGAAAGCCCAGCCATTTGGAGATCACCTCCTGTTTGGAGCAATGTCTTTTCAGCAGTCCTGGCCAGATTTCAGCCTGAACAACTCTGTTCTACCTGCTTAAAATCCCTCTCCAGTGTTTCACTGGGTATGGCAGGGTCCCCTCCTGTTCTGCAAGGTTGCAATGACCCCCTTCCAGTTTCATGCCACCTGCTCATAAATTGATTTCTACATCACCTGTGCCTCTGTTAATTAATCGAGCTGGCTTCGTTGTATTTCAGATGATCTAAATGTGAAATTAGTAAGTATGTGCACAGCCCTATGCTGTGCAGTGCAGTAGCTTCTCTCGGTGTTTATGTATACCACCCAGTAGGCTGTTGTCTCTCCATATTCTTTTTATGGCTGAGGTTTGGGTTTATCCACGTTAGATGGATCTGTTGCCCACTGTGAGCACGTTCTTATTTGGTAATAGAGTAACATAAGGGCTCTCTGTGAGAAGAAGGAGGAAGTGGTTCTCAGCAAAGATGTGGGATCCACTCAGGTCACAGAGTGCGTCCTAAGGGAATCGGATCTGTTCTCCACACAGGCCCAACAGGCAAGGTAGCACCTTTCCTTCCACAGCTGGCTTGCTAGAGAATTCTATCACAGTGAGTTTATTTTGTGATCTCAAACTTTCACACAAAGTCTTCTCCCCTTCCCATTCCTGCTTATACTTTTTTTCCTGCTTTCCTCCCTCTTGGCATGTCATTGTATTTTCATTAATGTATCAACAACAGTACAACTGTTGTTGCTTTGTCCCCACTGTTGTCTTCTCTGTCCAGACCTTGGAACTGGGAGATCCTTTAATCTGTGTCTTGTGTCTTTTTTGTGACTTTTAGGCAGAACCAGGTGCTTCACTTTCCCCCTTTCCTGCAAGTATTTCTCTCCAAACTGTAAAATCAATCTGTTCTGGGCACTTTCCCTCTTCAATCTGACTGCTGCTAACACTATGTTTCTTTCATTAACAGATTAGCTTTACAGGAAGCCTGACACTGACAGCCTGCCCCATTGTACCCACCACCAGGCGAGAAAACTGAGGAAAAGCTGAAGGCAAACAACGTTTCAGAGACAGTCCATGGGGACTGTACCAGATTCTCTGAGATCTGCCAAGCTTGCCCTGGTCACAACTTCTGCGGAGGAGGACCACCTGGGAGACCTGCAGTCTGCTAAGCACCAGCCACAACTGCCCAGCGGAGAGAGGGCCAGCAATGGTTTCCCGCGCACGCCATCTGGCTCTGCTGGAGTTTGCTTGTTTGACCTGAAATGCACAGCAGCTGCCAGTGCACAGAGATGTGAGCAATGCTGCGAGGACAGCGCTAGCCAGCAGGAAGCCTTCCCTCCCGGGCTCATCAGCAAAACTGCAGAGGGACATCCTGCAGCTGGAGAGCCTGCCAGTTGCTCCCTGAGAGCAGGCAGCCAGGAACTGGCAGCACCAGCCCTCGCTGCAGCAGGAGCCCCCTTGGCGGGGCAGGAGCCAGAGATGATGCCAGCCCCCCAGAGCTCCCGCCAGTTTGTGCAAGGCAGCCAGACAAAAACGAGCTCCCTGTCCCAAATGGATGACTCTGACTTGAAACCTCAGGGGACTCATGATCAGCAAGCACTTGAGGTGTTGAATTATTCTTCCCCAGGTGACCCTATTAGGGGTAATGAGTCCTGTTGTACTTCTCAGGCAAATGTTTTACAAAGAGCGGAAAAATACAGGGGAGCAGAAAAAAATGGTTCTGCTGCATGTCAGTCAGTCTCACCAGCAAGGAATACCGAAGCTGACCTGGGGAGAGACACACAAACCAGTTTGGAGGCAAAAAGTGGGGCTGCAGAAACCATACAGGTGCGTCCCACAGGTGAAGCGGTGCCGAGCAGGGAGGCACCAGCCCAATCTAGCCACGAGAGTCCACATCCAACGCACAACACGGATGCCATGCTGGGAAGTCCAGGCCCCACCCAGCTGTCCAAATTCAGAGAAGCAGGTACAATGACAGTTCAGTCAGAGAGCTGCTCTCTAGCTCAGGAAGCAGTAAGCAGGACATGGCAAGATGCTGAGGTTCAGGCCGTGGCTACCATGGAGAGCAAATCAGCCTCCACCAGTCCCAGCATCCTTGCTGCCTGCTTAAAAGGGAATCCTCCTCCAGAGGAGAGGGAAGAACTGCACATAATTTACCAAGGAGGTACAGGGCAGAGCCAATCTGCACTTACTGACACCATATCCTCACAACAAAAGTCCCCATGTTCTCCTGGTATCACATCAAAATCGACTGTTGTTATGGCTGTGACTGCTTCAGTCCTAAACCAGCCTGTCAGACTGCCTGAGGTCCCCTCTGATGTGGTGTCTTCAGCATCAGTGGATAATGCAAAACCTGCTCTCCTTGTTTCCCCTGCAGCCATTACCTCCCAAGGGACATCTGTGGGTAATGCTGAAATGACCAGTGCAACCCATGACATCAAGAATGCTGCTCCCCTGCCGATGGATGCTCCAGTCCCACCAAAGCCGATCCCTGTTGAGCAGCTTGCAGTTGACTCCAGTAATCAAACTCCAGCACAGTATGGGTCTGCTGCTAGTGAACCAAGCACCAGTTCTGCTGCCACTGTCCAAGGAACCAAGAACAGCATGCGAGATCTTGCCCATGATGCAGGAAACAGCCAGTTACCTATTCTCTGTAGAACAGACAATGAAGTCAAGCAGAAGGAGTTCCTTGGCAGCTCTGAGCAAAAGCCTGTGCAAAGTAAGGGTGAAAGCCAAGGGGAGATCATTCCTAATCAATCTGTGGTAAAACCAAAAGAAAGAAACTCAGTGATGCTTGATACTAAAGGAGAAATGAATGTTAGCAGCCAGTCTGCCACTGTCCGCATAAAGGTGTGCTCGGAGGGTGCAGGTGAAAAGGTGGAGAACAGAGGCCAGGGAGATGCTGAACAGGCTCAGATGGCTGGTGGCCAGAGCCTGCAGGCAGGACTGACACCCATTTTGAGTGCAAGTTCTGCACATTACATCCCTCCCTTGGAGGCAACAGTAGCTCCTCAGCAGCAAGGCCTCCAAGCCAAGAAGACCAGACACGAGGTTCACACAGCAGCTCTTCCTGCTTCAGCTGAGGCCTTGCCAAACCTAGGGGAAAACAAAAAGCAGCCCACCCCAGCCATGGAGGCGAAAGTGCAGGTGAAGCAGTCCAAACACGTCAGGGATGTTGTTTGGGATGAGCAGGGTATGACATGGGAGGTTTACGGTGCTTCTCTCGATCCAGAATCCCTGGGAATTGCCATCCAGAACCACTTACAGAGACAAATACGGGAACACGAGAAACTGATCCGGGCCCAGAATAGTCAGACCCGGAAATCCATTTCCTCAGATACATCCTCAAATAAAAAACTGAAAGGGAGGCAGCACAACATGTTCCAGTCCATGCTGCAGAATTTTAGGCGTCCTAACTGCTGTGTCCGGCCCGCTCCATCTTCTGTGTTAGACTGACCTGGTTTGCAAGGGTGCATAGATGTCTGTGGTGGTAGAGAGACTCCCTCTCCTCAAGTCTTGAGTCCTGCTGTTCAATTGTTATTGGGATTGTGATGCAGCAACAGTGGAAGATTATTCCCCTTTGTTTTCTGAGAAGCCAAGCGTTCCATCACACCATTATTATTGCCACAGCTAGTGCATTTTCACATTATGCCCCCGTCCCGACTACTGTCAGATGAAAAGCTAGGCACTTAGCAAAAGCACAAATTTGAATTGCCACCTTGCTGCAGGGAGAGCAGCACCTTCTGATAAAGCAAGAAGTGGAGAAATTGTCAGAATTATTATGGGAAGTTATTTGTGTGCATCACAAGGTCTAATACAAAGGGGTGGGCCAGGGGAAGCTAGGCAAGGTGAATCTCGAGTCCAACGACTGTAAAGACCTAATGCAAGATAACTTTCCTGGTGTCTAAGTTACCCTTGCTGAGGCAAGTCCATGGAAAGGCTACGGACATTGAGCAGCCTCAGCTGCGTCAATACTGGGTGTACTGTTCTCATGTGAGCCCCAGAAAGTTAGGTCTTCCCCTCCCACTGAAATGGAGATCGAGGCAAAGACTAAGGATAAAGGCTGAAGGATTATCTCTTTGGGAGAAGTCCATGGGATTTTGATAGCTAGAAAGGGAGGTGAAAGAAGGATATATTCTGCAGGCTTTTTCTCCCCTGCATCAGCCTTCTTAAAGTATAAGCAGGCAAGTCACAAGAGAGCACATCAGTAGATGTACCTGCACCCAACAGGACGGTGCCCTCACTCACACTGTGGTGCTCCAGCCAAATATTTCAAAAGCAGCAATCCGTTGTGGCTCCTCAGCCAGAGTGGGCAGCCCCTGCTCCCAGCCTCCCGTGGCACCGAGCGTCTCTCTTCTAAATCACTCCTTGAAGTGATCTGGGTCTTTTCTCTCTCTCCAGAGATGCACAGTAACGTGTTTCCATAGGAGTAGGTTGTACTGTGCATCTGGGTCCATGAGCCTACATGTTTAGTGTTACATTGAGTTTCTTTTTTCCTTTTAAGTCCTTAGCCAGCTCTACTTTTTTTTTTGCAGTATTTTGGTGCTTTTTTTGCTGCCTTTCATAAACTGAATACCATTTATTTAGCCTATACGTATTTTGTTTTACCAAATGCTCTCTGTGTTATCAACCAATGTATTGTTAACTTGAAACATTTACTTTACAGAAGTACTGAAATCTTGAGACAATCTTTGCTGTATTTCTAATGTTAGAAAAGTTGTAGAAACTACTAATAAAAGGTAGCTTAGTGACTGTTTCTCCAGAACTGTGATATACAATAATGTCTCAAATGTATGTTGGTCACATTTCATACCTTAATAATATTTTTCCATCTGGGAAATGTGTTTTCCACTAGATTTCTATTCTGTCCGCTAGAGTCCATGATGGGAGACTGGAGAACTCCAGCAGTTCATAGAAAATTCAGTTTTCAGTCCTGCAAAGCACTGAGGATTTGGATATTGTAATCTTGCAGAGTACTAGAGTTAAGTAGGGGTTATTTTTATTCCATTAAAGATTTTTCCATGAATCGTGATGATAATTTATTTCTGTCTGTAGTACCACACACCTGTAGCTCTTACTCTTACAATTTACTCTGTAAATCTTACAGATTTACTGGATCTCCTAAATCTTACAAATTTACACAGTGTAAATGGATATTAATATCTTTTTTCTTTTTTTTTCTGTGAAGCAGACCCGAGGTAGTCCCCTTTTATTTAGAAAGCCAGTCTTCTTGAGTGTATCAACTGCCAAGCCTTCAAAGCAACTGTTTTGGGACATCTTTTCCCCAGCAGCAAGGTAAATACTGTAAAATAAAATATTTTAACCCAGTTCAATGAAAAGTGTTGCCTGAGGCATAGTACTGAATTGACTCCTAGTTTTCCTCTGGTATATATTTAGGGGCTCTATGGAACACCTTTTTTCCATTTCTGTAGTTATTTCAAGTCCTCTCCAATTTGATGCTGAATTGCTTATTCTGAAATATCAGATTAGAGAATGTATTCCGACCTCTGCCTACTGGGAGGGAGGTCTCCTACCTTTTTTCAGTTAGTTATACTGTTTCCATCTCCCTCCTAGCAGTGTCCAAGATGTAACTTTCATGTAAAATTTTGTGGGGGATTAATATTGGCAGTCTCATTAGGTCAGGTTAGTTGATCACTTTGGTGTCTCTTCCCACATTGTGTCCATGTCAGCCCTGAAGAGGTTCCCCCGAGTTGTCCGTGGTGTTGCTATGTCTTGTTCAGGTCCAAGGCTTTGCCTCCCTCCTGCCCCTCCCTTGCTAGCTGCTGCCCAGTTTGTCTTCCTGTGAAAGTGTCCTTTGGCTCAGCTCATCCCTCTCTCCACTGTGGCCCCTGCTGTAGTGTTGTGAGCCAGCTTACTCTGAACTGTCCGTTACAAATATGCTCAGTCTGAAAATACAAATGGATTGTCATCTTTTTTTTTCTAAAAGAGAATAAATGGCTATCACGCATTCACAAATTTCCATGAGCCTTATCCTTTAGCTTAAGCTCTCCAAATGTTTCTAGTGTATGGGTATGAGTTGCTTTATTGAGACCAAACTTGGGCTTGTCAATGAATGAGCAGGGTGCTTGGCCAGCACTGGAATAAACTCTTCTTCATGAGGAATGGGAGATCTCTCCTGGTTTCCTGTGCCTGCTTCCAGCTGTGAGTCTTCACCAGCGACACCTCCCTCCCCATCCCAAAAGATCTTCCTTCCAGGAAAAAAATCATCAACACAGAAACACTGTGGGGCAAGTTACTGAGTGGATGCATCTGAATAAACGCACCGGCATAAGTGGAAAAACTGGAGCAATCAGCAGAGCACTTTGCTCTTGTGTTCTGGGAAAATAAGAGTGCAAAAACCAACTGCAAACATCGGTGACACTGCCTGGAGGTCCCAGAAGTCCTGCAGGCATGTGTTTAAAGCCAAGCAATATTGTGCCAAAAAACAACACACAGGATCAAGTCAATAATCACCAGCGCGTCTTATGGGAATTACTTTAGTTTTTTCACTTTGCCTTGCTAGGGCAGACTGTAGGCAACCTGGTAGTTTAACACTGGTAATTTATGCATTTGCTTGTCTATAGAGTCTAGGTGACAATGTGAATTCTCATAGGGATGATGCATCTTTCACCAGCAGCAAAACAGAACCATATTTTGGGTAGCAATTAGCAACTGTTATGTGTGTGAGTGGTTGGTAGCATCCAAGAAAGACTGTTCTTGGTATTACAGCAACATTGAAAATGAGTGTGCTTGGAGTAGCAGTAGGGCAGAGGGTAGGGGGGATGATCCTGCTCTTTTTCTCTGCCCAGAGACGCAGAATCAGTTGTTGGATGGTTAACAACCAAGGAAATCGTTTGGGCTAATAAAAAGTGTTCAAAACAGAAAGTTCTTTGTCATTTCCAAAAGTAAATCTGTTATTTAAAAGAAGAAAAATAACTGTGTTGCAGCCCGGCCAGTTGAAGTAACTCTTAATTGCTGCAAGATTAGAAATTTTGGGAAACATGAATTGTCAGGAAATTCTTCCCTGTTGGCTGCATCTTCTGGAAAGGCTGACATGACCAGAATCATTAATAATAAAAGCAGGAAATGAGAATGGAAGAGTTACTTCCAGTTTCACTTCAGGAGCTCTCAACTAGGAAAGATAAGACTAAGCATGCTTCAATGTTGCAAATACAAAACGTGTTGAAGGAGTACCTGGATTTCATGTGAGGTTGTGACATCCACCACTGTCTGCTTGTGCTCAGTTGGTGTCTGCCAGCTTTGTGTTGCCGTGGGTGCAAGCAAATCCTGCTTCATTCCTGCTGAGCTGATTTAGAAAAAGAGTGGGAAAGTAGCAGGAGGGACAATGAGGAGAATATATGTCTTCTCCGTTTCAGAGGAGGAAAATCTTATTTTGGATACACAAGAAGGAATTGCAGAGAAATGTGGGGAGGGAGGGACCAAAAGAGAAGTGAAACAAAGTTGATGTAGGTGCTTCACAAGGAATTCCCATTCCTATGTCTCTAAAGCCAATGTTTTGCTCAAGTTTTGCCCATTGGTTCACTCTGAGCTCACACATTTTTCATATTGTTGGTGCCCTGTGGCCTTAAAGTAAAATGAACACTTGTATTTTGCTAGTACGTGTAGATATATCCAAATACGATTCAACAAAACCACTAGGCAAACAGCCTCAGGCTTTTACTGCTACTATCACGTAAAAACTTGTAAATGCACTGTTTGGAGAAGTATATTCAAGGGATTCAGAAAAGATGAATATATGCTATAAAGACAACACTGGTTTTTATCTTGAATTTCATGATTCTTGAAGTGTTAAAGTTAGAAGTGGAAATCCAATAGAAAATCAGTGTTCAAGCTGATGGAAAATTGGAATTGGCTACCACTGGTTTTCAGTTTGGAAACTTGATGGAATCTACCATACCAGTGTTTCATTACTTTTCTCACTCTATGCAAGGTTTGTAAGACAGTATGAATGTTCTTACCTTATTAGTTCCATTGTCTTGTTCCATGCCTATCCTTCTACAGCTTTTAAAAATGAATGTGGATTGTTGCCAAGACAGAGTATGTTCTTTCCCATCCAGCTTATGGAAATGGCTGTTCTGAATGAGAGACAACTGATTGTCAGGCTCCGTGATCTTAGAAAGTTAGGGACTATGGTCTGAGGGAAACTCTTCTCTCCATTTCCCCCACTCATTTTTGTAACATCTCAACCACTGCCAGTTAATTTTGCGATGCCTGTAGGAGTGGTCAGTACTCATCCCAAAGGTGTGCACATAGATCCTTATTCAAATGTTTGCACACTACGAAATATCTCTGGAGTCACTGGATTGTGCGGTGGTCCATGGGCCTGAAGGTCAGGTCCTGTACATTGAATGGCTGCAATATTCTCTTAGGGGCCTAAATTATCCCATTTGAGTCAGTGTAGATGTTTAAAAGAAAGAATGAGGTATTACAGCTGAACTGAGCCAAACTGAAATTAATATCATCCATTTTACAAAAAAAAACCCTCTGAGATTTAGTGTTTTTTTCTGCTTTGTGCTTTTCTGAGCAGTTCTTCCTTCCCAGCATTTATAATGTGGATTTTGCATGAAATCTTGGTAAGAAAGATGTTGCAATGTGGAACACATCTCTCACCATTCGGGCTTCTTTAAAGAAGCAAATTATGTTATTGCCAAGCCCAATCACACAGAGAGGAAATATTTTTTCCTCTAGGAAAAAGTTTGCTGTAGGTAAGCTTCTGCGTGCGAGTTTCCGTGTTGAAAAGAGGGGTACATTGTGCAGGTCTCATGCATTACTCATCCTTTAAGATTATTTTTTCCCTTTGCCCTTCTGATTGAATGCTGGAGGCTTAGCATTTTCCACAACTTTGAGGCAAGATTAGATCACTGCAAGGATTTTGTCCTTACCTGGTCTCGAAAAGAATTCCCACAGCCATATTTAAAAGGAAACCCTTCATATGGCCAACATCTGTGTCTGGACTGTCAACAGAAAGTGCAGTGGCTGAGGTGTACAGAGATGCACACTGGCTCCTGAGCTTTGTGGAAATCCACACTTGTATGTTCAGACTGGTTTCTGCACAAAGACGATGGGTGATAAGAGGCATCTGAGCTCATTAGAAACAGAGTCACATCAACTGAGTCATGTTTGAAATATTAGACCTTAAGTTTTTGTTAGCTTTCTGACAAGACTGACGCTCTCTGAAGTAGAAATAAATGACAGTTCTGCCAGCAGAGTCTCCAGCAGTTGTCTGTTACAGAATAGGAGTCTCTCAGGAGCTTCTCAGCAGCTCTGCTACAACAGGTGACCCTTCTGCTGAGAGTCCTCCTGACAACACTTCCCTTAGCCCAGTTCATAATCAATAGCTTCCAGTACATCAAACATGTTTAGACACTGCCCTGAGGAATTTCTGTAAAATCGAAGAGAAGATCCATGCATTCATGGTAGATAAAAGCACGTCTGAAGTTCAGGTCTCAGTTGTGCATTGAAAAGCATTGAGAGTTTCTACCCAGAGTTAAAGGGAGAGAGAGTAGGTGATCTTTGAATTCCTGACTGTTTTAAACAGCACAAAAATGATGGCTGTGAATCAGTCAGCAGCAGAAGAAAATCAAATTGGGGGCTTCTAACAACAACTATTTTTATAATCATACTGACTGAACGTGATGTACTGTATGAAGTAAAGCTAGTACTAGGCTTCCAGGTGAACTGTGGCATTCATTTGAGACATAGCAACAGAAGTTTGCATGTGAAGAAGTCTTAACAGTGATACTAAAGCAATGTTACCCACCCAGTCGATTCCCTTAGGAATTTAATGTTTTGCTGTTTTACATCTCCTGGCTTCCATGCTGAGTACAATAAAATAAACATTGTCTTAATTATTCTGGGTCTCTGTTTGTAGGCTGACATGGGAAATTACTTTTAAATGGGGCCATTCTGTCTAAATCTGTGAATGTAAGACACAGCGACTAAGAAGGCCTTTCCAAATTCAGGCTTGAGACCTGGCACCTTGCAAAGCTCAGTGCTGTGGAAGCCACCCCAAACTGTCTCTGCTGGAGAGAAGACCAGTCTGCTCCCTTCTGTGTAAGTGCCATTGACTTTCCACAGCTGTTTATGAGCACAGGTTTTTCCACAACAGCCACTAGTCCACCCTTTCACATGAATTCAGGCAGCCTTTTCAGCAGCCTGTTGGCACACAGCAGCACATTATTCATGGAGCTCAGCTCCCCAGGAGCCATGTCCTACTCTGAGATGGAAAGGGCACTGTGTCACTGCTGTAGCAAATTGTCACCACTATCCACCTGCACACCATCCACAAAGCCAAGAGCATCAGCATAATTTGAACCATTTTCCTCCCCAAAAGGAAATAAAGTTTTGTCTCATAGTACAAAAGAGCATAAGATAACAGAAAATGGCAGTGAAGTATTTTGACCCAGGGGTGTTACAGGTATGGTATTTCCATGTGCCTGTGTATTACTACAGGGCATGAGGACCCAACCATACTCCTTCTTATGGTGAATGGAGAGGAGACAAACAGACCCTGAGAAAATGTGGTTGCACAGTGCCACTGCTATCAGGGACATCCGGGCATTGATTGCTCATCCCAAGCTGGAACCATCTTCCCAAAAAAGATGCTTGCTTTGCTGTTTCTTTACTTACTGAGTCCAGTGGCTGCTTGGATTCAGGCTGCTTCAACTAACTGCCTAGTGCAATTGTGTGGGGTTCTTTATTAATGAGCTTTACTGGGTTCCCTGTTGTACAGTTCAGGTTCCTGCATGCCACTTGCTGCCATAGATTAGTCCTGAACCCAAACTGCCAGACGTGCCATGTTTTCCTATATAGCTGAACTCACTCAGCTGTGTGCCACAACTGGCAAGCTTTTTGTAGGCATGAAAACTGAGGTCTGCCTTTCCTACTTCATCTCTGTAGTCTTGCTGCAATAAGGAAAAAGCTTAGATATCCCCTGCCCTCAGGGGACTGACCCAGTAGAAAGAGGACAAGTGCAGAAAACAAGCTTAGCATCCTGTCAAACCAATAATCACCAGTGCACGTTTTCCATCTGACACAGATTTTATACAATGTAACACAGCAATTTCAAGGAGATAGTGTCTTCATATATAGAGAATAAGCCTGGCTTCTTGTTCATGCATCAGCTGATTTATTGAGGATGTGAGCTCTCCAACAAGCAGCACAACATCCCCGGGTGTCTGCTTTGCTTCTTTAACCAGTTAAAGAAACTGCAATGCCTTTGGGAATTCAAATGCCATCAAAAACACTCTGTAGCAGGCAGCAGTACCATAGCTGAAAACTTAAAATTTCCTTATCAAATATCAAGTTACTCCTTTGAGAACCATAAATAGATAGTTTTTCTAGCCAATGTTTTTTTAAAAGTAGGCACTTAAATCTGCAGGTTAGTATTTAGATAAATATGGCCTCACTTGTGAGAAGTGTAGGGTGTTCTTACCTCCCGTTGAGGTCAGGTCATGGAGAGCTGTGGATGTTTGGTATCTCCACAAAGAAAGCCATTGTTAACAAGACACCTATACCAAGTGTGATAGTAGGTAACTCGTAGCAGGCAGCTCTGAGTAGTAATGACAGTCTGCTTGTTTGGACCAACAGAAAGTTGTCAGTGCTAATTAGGAAGTAGTAACCTATGCCCCATTGCTACTCATATTTCAGCAATGTTTGTAGGCATGAGGGTATCGCTGCTTGCATTGCAGAGCACCCTGCTTCCTAAAGCATTGTCCTTTGCACTTGCAAGAGTCAAATTAAGTAGGATCAGCAGATTGGGAGAGTGGGTGCCAGACTGCAAAGGAATTTGCCTTTGCTGCACCACCTTAGTGATGAATTAACAAGGTTTTTTAAAAAAAAAAAAAATTATAATAGCCTGTTGTGGACTGTGGAACAAGGAAGGGATTTGGGTCATTCCTGCTGAGGTTCTGCCTTAATTCCGTAATTCTATTTATTTCTTTTCCTAATTAGAAACCTGCTCATGGCAGTGCTTTTTCTCTAAATCCACTTATATAACATCAAAAGACATAAGTGAGCTGAGCCGTTAAGGATGTGCTTCTCACAGACGGGTGAAAAATACCCCAGCAGCTAGAGCACAACTGCTCGGCACCTGCCTTTGTCTCAACACCTCTTAGAAAATGGCTGGTGTGTAGCAATGGCTTCTGGACTCTGCAAAGCCCCCACATCCGTGCTGAGCCAGGGGCTGTTGGGCTACATCGACTTGGACTCGGGAAGGAGGAGAAAGAAGGTCCACCCGGGACACAGCAGAGGTGAGGCCACAGACGAAGCAGCTCCTCCTGTGATTTTGGAGTCTCTCACCTTTCTTCTCACACATTTGTGCCTTCTCCTTTTTTAAGAACAATTACTGATGTATTAATGAGACAAATTGCTTAGGTTTAGTAAGTCTTAAGCTAAGGGAAAAGCCTCTGGGGAGATAGTGGCTCTCTGCATTGGGTTACTCAGCCTTCTGAAATGCCTGGGCTCCCATTAGGTTTCCAGTGCTTCTAATGCCAGCTCTGTAGATAGAGCCTGGTGGACAGGCTTCCCTGGCTTTTTTTTTCCTGGCTCCAGGAGAGAAGCAATAGGGAATAACAAGGGCTTAAAATTGCTCGGGTCATATCCACCCAATGTAACCATACATTTACGAATACCAGATATTTAAAGGAGAAGTGCTCGCTGAGGATGTGGAGAGCTATACAGCAGTTTAAGCAAGACACTGTAACCAGATGAGTGCCACAAACTATCTGAGGCAAATGCAAAAGCAGAATACGCTCCATTTTTGGTTAAAGATGTGCAATATTCTTTATTACACATTTATTTCCCTGTTTTTATTGACATGCTTATATAATTCTCTGCTGGGAACGTTTTCCTGGTATTCACCCTGACTTCCCTGGTGCACAGCTTATGCTACAGCAGGCAAGACCACCCATCTTAAGAAATTGTCTCTCTCCTCCCAAGCTCAACCATATTTCCAGCTTGGCTCAAATGATGTTGAAGGACTGTTTGGAAGAGTGGAGCAGCTGATCGCTCATTCCCATCTGATCTTCATTTATTGGATGTTGCCATGAGTGATACTAGCAATTGTCTTGCATTTCTTATACATGAGTTCCTGGGCTTTGGGGACATATCCTGAGATCACCAAACTGAGTGCGAACAGTTCAACCAGTACATGGCTTCTGCGCCCTGGGGTGGATGTGGGTTAGTATTAGCCTGCTATTCATCTCTCTGCTCTTCCTCTACTCTTGCAAAGCCACAGCCAGCTTGTCTGCTCCATTCCCCCATGGCAGCACAGGTGGAGTGGAAAGTAGTCATAATTTCTCCACTGGATATTTCCCTGAATGGAACACGTCCCATAGGCACAGAGCTGTGCTAACCATCTCATAATGCCCACTCTTTTGCTTGCATGGAGAAAATCTGTACCATTTCTTTTGTGTGTTTTCTTTCTAGCCTGGCTCACATACAGGCTGGAACAGCTACTGCAAACTAATTGGCAGCACTATAGAGAGAGCCTATAAAATTGACAGCAGTGCCTAAGTGGTCCTAATCTCTGCTGAAACAGAAGCTGGAGCATTTGTAGAACTCGCCCCTGACAAAAAAAAAAAAAAAAAAAAAAAAAAAAAAAAAAAAAAGAGAGCAATGTGATTTAGCTCACAAGGTTTTTATTGCTATGCATGTGGAGGTTGTGTCCATCTTCATCACAGCTGCTCCCGTCTGTTTCCAGTGTAGACTGAAAATAAAACTACATAGAAGCCTCTCTCTACTGGGGCACACGTATCCCTTTTATTCGTCCAAGCATGTGTAGTGGCACAATGTACACATTGCTCTTTCCTGGCAGTCTGCTCTCATCACATGCTTTTCTACCATTGCAAGGCATCCAATTCCAGCTCCTGAAGAGCTTTCGTACTTCTTTGTTTGGCAAGTTCAGCTTAGATCAATTATTTGAGTGTTTCAGTGCCCCGGCTTATTTCCTTAAAAGGTTTATGCCTAATAAAATTAATAATAAAAAAAAACCCTACCTTTCCAGGTGCTAGGAGGAAAAAGAGGTTTGGTTTCAGTGTCCCTGTCCAAGAATGCAGCATGTGCAACAAACAAGCGCAATTGGGAAGAGCAGCACAGAACTTTGTTTTGATAGTGTAGAAAAAGGTCTATAGGGATGGACTGTTTTAAATGGTCCTTTTCCTGGGATGCTCCACACCTTTCCAGGTGAATGAATTATATTTTGCAAAGACATTTCAGCACTGTTAGAACAGCTCAGTTGACTTTCAAAAATCAAGTGACTGACATGTTTTCCAAAGTGCTGCAATGTGGATGAAAATGAGCAATACCTCATTAGAAGAAAAGTACCCATTTGGGAAAATTTCTGAGTAGGTTTCCTGTAAGACTGATTTCTCACCAGCAGTCTTGGCAGGCTGGACCTTGCCAGGGACAGCAGTGACAAAGGAAGCTCCTGTGTCTCCACAGATTTGTGGACTCCAGGTGTATTGGTGTTATGCATTAAGCTCAGGAGGCAGTAAAGCCTCTGCTGGATGGAAGGAGGGGTGGGGCACAAGTACTTTTCATTACTTAAGCCCAGTGTGCAGGAGGAGATAGGAGCCAAGAGCCTAAAGATAGCTGGCAAAGATGCAGTGAGTTGCAGCAGAGACTTAGGTGTAAGAGTGGGCAAGGGTCCCTCTCAGGAGAGATGAGAAAGCCTTGGTTGTAGGCTTGAGAAGACTGTTCATCCTGCAGGGCAGCTGAGAGGATCAGGGGAGGTACAGGTAAGGTGCAACATTGAATTCTTGCCTGTGTGATAACTTTACTCAAGGATATGAAACTTTAATCTGGTGAGGGGAGAGGGTGGAGGGCGTGGGTTGAGAGGAGGGACCCAGAGGTGTGACACTGTGCTACATGGAGTTCATAGTGTTATTAATGTATAGCAAGAAAAAGGTGCAGCTTCTGGGAGAGGCTTTGATTCTCTGAACAGAAATGAACTGGTTAGAGATGATGGGCTGGAATTATGGCTCTTGCAAACCAAAAACAAGAACAGATAGAGTTAGATCCAATGAAAAGGAGGACAAAAGAGCAGCAGGTGTTTCTGTGCTCTCACCAGCCAGGGCAGCCAGGGAGTGCAAAGTGGCACGAATGTCTGCACTTACCAGAGAGGCACATAAAACCCTCTAAGGCCAGGATTTTCCCCTGAGGTTTTCTTGTTTCCCACTCTTTCTCTTGCCAAAAGACACATAGCTGCAAAGAGAAATATGAAGTTCCTGGTAGACTGTTTACCTTAAGTTTGCATTGGTTTTAGAGGCAAATAATACATTGACTGGGTTTTGAGAGAAAAGGCAGATGTAGGTTGATTGGGTAACCCCACAGAGTACTAAAGAAATGCGACATGAAAGTTTTTGCCTATATAAAAAGGTATTTTGCATTAAGACTTCAATAAAAGAAGGAAAATGTGCTTTGGCAATTTGGATGTTAAAGTCATATGGGATTGCCACCTAACTTAAATGACATCTCTTTTAAATGGAGCTAAATTGAGTCTCTGTCTCATAGTTCTCGTCCTAGTTCTGCCTGCTTTGTTTACCAGGGACAAAACATTGCCTGCAGGTATACACAGCACACATTGATTTTAATGTCACACTAACACACCGCATGCAAACACCATAACAGTTCTAGTGAACAACACTGGCCATGGCGTCACATTGATGTTTAACTGTTTCTCACCCTGTGCCTTTGGTGTGCAGGGCCAGAAGTGGATGTGGCCTTGCAGGGTGTCCATTTCTACTTGAGGGCAAAAAAAAAAAAAAAAAAAAAAATCTGAAGTTTAGCTCTACAAGCTGCAAAGATTACACTAAAATTGTGCCTCCAGCATAATCGATGCAGCTGTATGCCTTAAACCTGCAGGTAGCTCTAAATCATTTCTTGCAGTGCAAATTAATATCTAACTAAAGAATCAATTTTAAAGCCCAACAGGACTGTTGGCAATAATTGTGCACAGAATTTGGTCCTCCCCTGCTGTTAGCTGTGGCATAGGGTATAACAGCTGGGAAGAGTGAAGGTCATTTTTTTATTCTTTGAGCAAAGGAGTGATACTCTGCTTTGCTTCTAAGTGAAACAAATCAGATCTTTTTCCCCTTCTAACTTTTAATGAGCTGTCAAACCTTGATAGAAACCAAGAAGAAACAGATGATCTTGGTAGCACTCTTACACTGCAAAGCTAATTATCTCCTCTGAGAGTGACCCTCCTTATGCCTATACAGCTATGCAACACATGATCATAGAATGGTTTGGGTTGAAAGGGGAGCCAGAAAATGCTGCAGTCACATTGAAGGACGTTCCACAGCTTCTATACTGAGACTAAGCATT
This sequence comes from Tapera naevia, assembly GCA_033556795.1. Lineage (NCBI taxonomy): Eukaryota > Metazoa > Chordata > Aves > Cuculiformes > Neomorphidae > Tapera > Tapera naevia. Next base: position 8,782,033 of record JAUMJJ010000034.1, on the reverse strand, counting down.
TTAAACCAATTGCCTTCAACACAAAAACTGTTCAGGTGTACTTTTGTGTTTGTGTCACTCTTTTTAAAGCCACTCAGCCGTTGATCAGGTCATGGCCTGGACAGGCTGCCACGTATGGAGGGCAAAGTGAGGAAATTCTGGCTACAAGTATTGAGTTGTGTCAGTGCCAGAGTCTAAGAATGTTGCTCAACTAAATCACTTGAGTGTTTCAGGCAAGATGAGTAAGCTCCAACTCAGCCTGGATGCAAATATTGGTTAACATGTTTCTCTGGCATAAATTAGGCAGACAATGTGTCCAGGTGACTAGTAAAGTCTTTTCCATGTTTCAAAGGACATAACCTTGCAGAAAACTGTTCCTTCCAGAATATTAGCTCACTCATCTCCCAAAGCACTCAACAGGGAGCAAAGGCCTCCAGGCTCAGTCCCCAGTCAGTGGAGGCAGAGGCAGACTGCCATTTCATCCCTTTGCTAAGCAGCCAAAATGAGCAGAGAACCTCTGCTAATTAAATGCATTAAATAATGCTGCTTTCTGAAAAAAAATTTGTAAATCAATCCTTGTCTGTCAATCCACCCAGGCACTGGCACCTTCCAGCTAAATCTGCAGTAGCATCACTTACAGAGCTATGACGCATCTCCGTACTGCCCATGGCACCTCGCTGTCTCTGCTGCTGTTACGTAGGGACTCCTTACAGCATGCCTTCTGCAGCAGGGGAATAAGGCACAGAATCTGTACCATTTGCTCCGTACTGCCCGGGCTGCCCTCAGGCACTACGTGCTTTGGTTACTCTTCAGTGTCATCTCCACAGTCCTGCAATTAGTACTGACAGCCTCACCTGGATCGCTAGGAAAGGAGGTGGCCAAGGCTTTTCTTGAAGGAAGGCAAGGCTGCAGGAAGCCCACTGAAGCCAATCTCCCATTGCCTTCATGCTGGGCTTTAAGCCAAACTGTCCTCGCACAAGATGGAAACAGCCACCTCTGCCTGGAACTGTCACCTTGGCCAAGAAGTCCCAACTCCCTCCTGCCCAGCCCAAGTGGGATGTTACATTAATGCTTTCTCTTTGCTCGGATCACATGCAGGGTTTGTAGGGAATGGATTTCCTTTCAGTTTAATACCACTTCTACTTTACCTTTTCAGTAAAACTCCTCTCTGATAGTCTTGACACTCCTTCTGCTTCTGGACTCTGAGTTGATCAGATTCCTGAACTGTTGGAACTCCAGGAAGATCTCTGACACCACAGTACAAAAGCATTGCTCAGGGGAGACCCTTACGAAGAAACAAAATCAAGAATTTTAATTTCCATCTGAAAGCCAGAGGTAACCTGTGTTTACCTATTCCTCAGCATCCTATTTGGCTTTTAGTTCAGCCAGGCCTTGGACTGCAATCAGCAGCATTTTGGGCATTATTGACTCAAGCAACTGCCCAGGAATGTAATGAGACTGCAACATATCAAGAATAATAATACACATCGTATTCTTCAACTGCAGTACTCTGCAGCTGAACTCTGTGTTGCTTTTATGTATAGCGACAGGGACTCTGGTTTGCACAGCTTGATCTAAAAAGACATATTTAGTTGGTCTGTTGTTAGATTTGAAAACAAAAAAAAAACACCATGGCTGTTAAACATACAGGGAAAAATCGCCACCTTCTTCCTATTCTATTTGATGGATTGTCCATAAATGCATCATGTATCTCATGTTGATCTTCAGTGGATTAAAGATTTATGTCTGAATCAAACTCCAAGGGCCAGATCATACACTGGAGTTAACGAACATAGCAGTATTGACTACAACAAAGCCATCAGTCTCTTTGTAGCAGCTGACGAATTGACTTTAATTCTGAACAGCTCCATACACTAGTGCACCTAAGACCCGAATCTGTCCTGCAGATAGTGAAACTGATCTTTGCATATTTTGGGGTAGATTAGGCATACTACATGGTTGCACTTCCAGGCCTACCTTAACTGAGACATTGCCAGAAATTCAGTGTTCAGAATTGATGGATCCCAGTTTATTGACTATTCCTTCACCTCCCAGCCCTGAGTCATTTTTCCCGCTGTTCTGCTTTGTTCCAGTCCTCTAAGACTGAGACAGCAGACCCAGAGAAGTAGGAAAACCACTCCCTGCTCCAGGCTGTGCAGTGCCTGGTGTAAAGGGGCTTTGCCTCCTGAATGACGTTCTTGCTATTACGTGAAGATGGAGTTACTGAGCATTTGTGAGAAGCTGACAGGACTCTTAGTGCTACCCATAGGGCATTTGGTTCCTCCACTGAAGTGCCGTCTCTTAATCAGTTATCCAGTTGTCACAGTGCTTGGGCTTCTTGTTTCCTGCAGCTGTTGCCTCATCTGGATGTGATCTTTGCAATGTCAGCCAGCAGAGCCAGAGCCTGGCCCCTGAACTCCCTCTGATCCCTGAAGCCTCCTGGGGATTTCCTTCCCTGCTGCATGCAGGGCCCAATAATGTTGCTGTGGCTGTGCCACACAAGACTGTTTTTCCCCTTCTGCTCTGGGAAATTCTGCAGCCGTACCTGCAGGCCTGACTGCAGTTTGGTGCCTGGTTAACACCTGCACTTCTCTGTGTGAGCCCAGTCCAGTGCTGTGGTCTCTGCCAGGAAGCTGTAGGAAACATTTCATAGCTGCCAAATGCTGGATTGCTAACATCACTAATCAGAAAGTCTGGGGTACTGCTGGTCACTACCCAATGACCTTTCAATACCACTCCCATGGAGGTGTATTAGGTTAGTTTTTCAGCTGTCAGTGAGCACATTCTACCTGCAGCAGTGTGGGCAGCTTCTTCTCTTCACCAGGTGTCGTGAGGGGTTTACACATGCTGCTGCAGTGAACGTCAAAAGTAACGGGCATTTGGCATCACAGATCTTATGGTTCAGTTCAAGCAGAGATGGTTTGGGAGGCAGAGAACATCTGCAAATTCAAGCTTCTCTCTGAAGATTGCTTGAGAGATAACAATGATCAGTAGCATAACAACTAATTACAGCTTGAGGCAGCTGGGCTGATAAGAAAGAGCCCGATTGTGGAGGTGGAGCTGGCATGGCCTGTATAGTGACTTGAAACAGATGGGGTAAATAGTCACTTTATACTAGTGCGACTTTTGTCTCTGTGAACACAACACAATCAGGAGATTCTGAAGCTCCAATCTTGTCTCCTGGGTACTTTTTACACCCAACTGGGATGACAGAAAACAGCAGGCTCTAATGTCAACCCTACACACTGAAGATCTCAAGGTCTCAGTGGTTAAACAGAAGGTTTGTGCTTGTGGAAGCAAGAGGCAGTAAAGAACTCAACACCAGGCAAAGTCGCCCTTATATCAAGGGCAAGTGTTCCTTTGGGGAGTCTTTCAGTATTTCCTTTTCCTATGATGCTCTGATTTCTAAAGCTTTTGGTCTTTTACTGTGGATCTTCAGCTTGTTTGCTGGGCAGGTGGTCATGGTACATGGAGGAGGGTGTTTCATGGGTGAACTACATCACCACCCAGCAGCAAACATTATTTGATTATCAATGTTCATTTTTTGCAGTTTGACTCTATGAAAAGGAAAAAGTGCACTGCTGCCTTAGCTCTGAGTAATATCTTCAATACTCCTTAAATCTACTGGCTAATTGTTCCTCATACTACTCAAGGAATCATATAGAAATAATTAGAGTGAACATATGTTGGTTTAAGGCATTAAAAGCTTATCTTTAACACCTCAGATGTATTTAGATTCAGGGGAAAATTATGAGAACAGCAGAAAACTGAGTGAGTCTTGACAGATCTTTGTATTTTGGTTTTTTTTTTTTTTAAATGGACAGGCTGAGACTGTGCAGTGTTATTACTGTTTGGCTGAAAGCGTAAGCTGTGAGGGTCTCCTCTGCACCTTTTCCTGCATTGAATTAATGAAGTTATTCTAGTGCTTTAATACCTAGACAGATTCTCATTTGCTCAATCTTTATAAAGAATAGGAGTCTTGCAGTGAAACTGTACTATTAAAGTAGTAATTTTAGGGAGGGCTAAAGTAACAGCAAGCCCATAATTTTCACCAGCAGAATTTCATTGTGTTCAGACTGAGGGCTCGGACAACTGCATTTAGATTATTTCATAATACTGTTCTTTCTATTAGATTGGGCATAAAAAGACAAAAAATGGATATAAGCGGGATGACCCAAAATTTTTCTTAGCATTTATGGTTATACCCTCAGATCATCGCAGAATCCTAGTCTTTTTGAAGTCACTAGCAAGACTTCCACTGATATCAGAAGGTTTTTTTCCATTGGGGAGCACATTGTCTTTCTCTCTAAATTTCTAGCAGAGGAAAAAAATCAGAAACAAGTTTGTGTCAATTTCAAGTCCAACTGAACACCAGGACATTTTCTAAGCAGTTTCCTACAGGGACAGTCTTCAGGTGTCCATCCCACTGCGTCTACAGAATGAGCCAGTGGGCAGTGACACATTGCCTGGGTAATGTGTTTCTCCAGCAGTGGGCCAGCCTGCAGGAAGATTTTAGTGTAAGTTCAGAACACTTACTCGTGTCCAGAGAAAAAAAGCCATCACTGCTGTCCTTGAGGAGCTCCAGACAGCTCCATGTCCAGCACAGAGGGCAGAGTAGGGTGACAGCCCTATCACACAACTAAGGGTTATTCTGGTGGCTGGACCTGTTGCAAAGCACTCATCTTTAGATGTGTCATGCACAAGTGTCCTCTTGCTGCTGGGACACTGGGGATGTTGTTGGCTTAGAAACACTATCTGCTGTTCACTCCATTCTTCTTCAACGCAGTACCCAGGACAGCACCTGCCAGATCTTCAGTGAATTTTACTTCTTATTGTTAATTCTTAAAACATGTTGATAAACCATTAGGTGCTACTTTTCCTGTACTGCTTCTGACAGAATAAGTCAATGTGTTTCCCAGGTATCCTCATCTGAAAAATAAGCATGGCTAAGCTAGCTGGGACCAGTATTTATGAATTAGTCCTAACTTTAGCCTTGCCCCCTATGTCTTCCCAGACACACATGCTTACTGCATCATTTCATCATTCAGATTACACAGGAAAGACTCCTGTTTGGATAAAGCTTCTACAGAGCAGTGAAACAACCTGTATGTAGGGGATATAAATAGACAACCTTTCTGAATGAAAACAACAGCAGTGAGAAACAGCCCACAGATATGTGTGACAGATGCCCTGTAATAGATACCACAGAAGCCATCTATCAGCACTGCCTGTTCACTGTTGCAACTGGAGTGCCTTCAAAACTAGATAAAATATTATATTCTGATAAAGGAACCAAGAACAAAATGAAAAATCTCATATGATTTGAACCAGATACATTTTCATTGCAAATAGAAATCAGACCTCATCTCATGATCAACAAATCTGGCTCTTCACTTCTTCCTGACAACTCTGCCATCTTTGTCTTCTAATTTTTGCACCTCCAGGATTTTTACCCGTGGCAAAGTGATCTAGAAGCTTGTAATCAGGAGGTGGTAAAATACTGTAGCTGGCAGAAAAGCCACTTTGAACACTTCAAATACTATCAAATAATAGTTCACATTCTGTAAAGGGTCAACGTGCATACTCTGCTATGCTTCCCTAAATCTTACTCTGCATTTTGGAATTAGAGACTGAACTGAATAGCTATGACTGGCATATGGCTGAGATGAGTTTGAGTCCTTGAATCCTCTGTATTTTCCTGGTTTTCACTGACTCTGGAGGTCTTGTTTTGACCTTGTGGCCTAGTGCTTCAGAACAAGTCTTGCTACTTGTGCTAAGAAAGCGAAGCAAGCATATAATCAATATTATAACTCCAAATGTTTTGTTCTGTTTAAAATGTTACTTATTTAGGCTAAACAGCTAATCTTTGTTAAAGAGATGAACTGCCTGGCATGCAGCCCAGCTGTCCAAGAAGGATTCAAATGGGTTTCACCAGCAATCTATCACGGGTAAAAGATCTTGTTGTTTCAAGGAACACCCTTGAGAGGCATCCCAGTGCAAGAGGAGATCATTGCCATGCAGCCACACTGCCTAACAAGGACAGCCCAAAGAAGTTCACTCAGGTTATCATATTTATAAGATAAAAATAGTTGACTCATAGTCAAATTGTATATAATAAGAACTATGCACAAGGCTCCTTAGCAGTGTTCACTGCGTTGCTCTGCTCCTTGTGGGTTTCTCAGAGAAGACAGGAGGGAAGTTGGGGGAATTGCAAAATGTATGCATCACACCAGGTCCTTTTCTGTAAAGCTGCTTTACAACAAATTGACCCCCAGCAAGTACTGGTGCCTGGGGTTTCTCTTCCTCAAGTGCAAGGCGTTGCACTTCCGCTTATTGAATTGTGTGACATTCCCGTCAGCCCATCTCTAGCCCATCAAGATCCCTCTGGATGGCAGCACAACCCTCTGGCATATCAGTCACTTCTCCCAGTTTTCTGTCATCTGCAATCTTGTTCATGCCAGACTCTGCCCACTATTCAGATCATTAATGAAAATGTTTAACAGTACTGATTCCAGTATCTTCTCCTGGAGTACACCACTAGTGACTGACCCCTAGCTGGGCTTCATGCCACTAATGCACTTCATGATCACAACTCTTATGCTGGCAGTTCAGACAGTTTTCAATTGGCTGTCCATTTATCTAACTGATACTTCATTAGCTTGCCTATGAGGATGTTATGGGAAACAGAACTGAAAGCCTACCCTTCTGGTTTGAACTAAAGTAGAATCAGATTTCTAACTAACTTTTCTAAGCCTCATCTAAATAACTTAGTTTTCTGAAACAACGTGTTTTCAGACTGTCTATCTCTAGAAGTAATAATACTTAAAGGTTATGATTATCACCAAAGTAACAGAGTATTGGTATGCAGAAAGTCCATTGCTTACATCCTATAGAGACAATGGTCATGCTGAAGATGGTGAAATGCCATGAGTCAAAGGGGTGAAACAGATTCACACCTGCAGGGAGGAGTAGATAGGACAGGTGACACAAAACAAACTGACCAACAGAGTATTCCATTTCATATAGTTCATACTCATTATAAAACTGAGAGATCACACGGGTCAAGCTCTCTTCTTTGATGGCTGGTGTCTAGTAAAAACTCTTTGTCTTTGTGCCCCAATCCCAGATATGTGCAGTCCTGAGTCCAGCTCCCACCTGCAGCTGAATCCAGTTCAGGACCCTTTCCCCTTGTCTGCACTGCAGCATCAGTGGTGACTATAATCATCATGCATGGAATGTTCAATTTTGTGTATTTGCATACATTTTATTATTATTACTAGTATTTTCCTTATTATTGTTTCATTAAAGCTATTTTAGTTTCCAACCCACAAGTCTCTCTCATTTCCCATTTCCCTTTCCCTGGGGGGGGAGATTGTTACACAACTGCTTGTGTTTAGCTGCCGATCAAGCCAGGTGGGGCTAAACCATGACACCTACAAAAGCCTACTCAACAAATAAACAACATCTGCTGCTCTCCCTTCATTCACTAAACGAGTCATCTCATCATTTTCAGGTTGATCAAGCACGCTTGTCCTTTCCAGTTCTCCACATCCTCTTTCTTGCCCTTTTTACAGAGAGAAGTGACATTTCCTTTCCTCCCATCTTCGCGAAACTTTCCCAGGGACAACAGCCTTCCAAAGGTTAGCAAGAGTGGCCCCACAATACCACGTGTTAGCTCCCTGAGCACTCGTGGGTACACCCCATCAGAGCCCATGGACTTCATGCATGTCCAATTTATTTAAGCTTTCCCAAAAGTGATCCTCTTTCATCAAGGATAAGTCTTCCTTGCTCCAGAGTTTCCTACTGGTCTCATGGGTCTCAGATTGCTGAAGAACAGTCTTACCAGTAAAGACTGAGACAAAGAAAACTTTGCATACCTTGGCCTTTTCTGCATCCTTTGTCACCAGGCCCCCTACGCCTTGCAAAAGATGTTCCCAAGTACCCTCCTGTAGGCTTATTTTTAAGAAAACATGTAGACTAAACCCATGAATATAACTCAGGCAATTGGTATTGTCTGTACAGCTGCTGGGCAGCACTATAGCAAAGCACATGAATTATCCCTTTGCTGTCAATAGCATTACTCATGTGCTCAATGTGAAGCATGTATTTAAAAGCTATGAGAAATAGGCCTTTAATTTCCATCAATGTGAAATGCTTGAAACACAATCTGCTGCTATTTAAATCTTGTCTGAGACATCTACAGAGTACAAAACTGTACACATCCAAAGATCAATTTAAAAAACTGCTGCTACCAAAGGAAAATGATAGATAATAAGAGAACAGCCAAGAGTGATTTTTAAGGAGGACTAGAGCTGGACCAGACCAATGTTCTCATGCTTGTTACGCATGCTGGATGTGTTTGGTTTAGATGCGTTTGCAAAAGGGTGAAACACTGATCTTAAAACACAGAAAACTTAAGATGGGTCAAAAAAACTCACCTCAGCTCTGAGCAACTCTGTTCCTCAGATAAGGAGCTGCCTTTCCTATGGACTTTAAGCTGCAGAAATTCAAGTCTTGGTTTTATGGGACCTCTAAACTCGGTAGCATGAAGTACATTGTTGAGTGTCTTGTTGAGTGTGCCAGGCCAACACCCTTGGGGACAGTTTTCTGTGTATCTTGGTCCATTCCTTCATTAGTCTCTCTGCTGGCATGTGTGGTTCTTGATTGTAATGACAAAGGGTAGAAAAGGAGTTCAGCTGATTCCTGTAAATACAACTGATCTGGGAGTCAGAAATGAGTGTTTTCAAATTTATGATACTGCTGATGTCATTTCATTTCTCAGGGTGGAGGAGTTGCCTTTGTATTAATTGTGATAAATTGTTTCCGGTGAGAGTTGTGTCTTTGCACAGTCTCTGCCCCACTAGGAACCACAACATTTGCCTAATCTGCGATTTTGAGAGTAAAAATATTCAATTATTGTAACGGGACCAAGATCACAACTCACTTTCTGAAAAGCAGCAGAGCAGCTACCATGTGCTGACAGGGTAATCAGTGATGGCTTTTGAGAACAGCTCTTCCCAAGAGATTACAGAGATGACAGCCTGACCTTGAGTTGTTAAGGGCTCCCTTGTAAAACTGAGAGATTAGTTTCACTTAGATTAGCCCTGTTAGAGTCAGAGCTGGCTGTTTGCATCCATCTTCCTGAAATTACCTTTGAAGTCTCAGTGAGTTTTGGTGTAACAAATCTCTTTTTCCTATTTAGCATAAGTCTGCTATCTTCTATCTTCTCTTGGAGTAGGTCTGTGGGGAACACACACAAAATAGCAGCTGCAATAAGGTCAGACATAAGCTGACACAAAAATGCAGGTTTTCAATTTTTGCAAGGGCCCTGAAGTTTCTTGAGATGAGGAATATGAGGAAAACATAAGCACTTAATATCTAAGTATAATTCTATTGGATTAACGTGCATCAATAGTGCTATCAATAGCACCATCTACTGCCTCTGAGATGGCAGGACCGAAGTTCTACCTCATAATAGCAGAGATGACTAGTTAAATGAGAAGAGGGCATCTAAACAGGTTGTCCTTCTCACCTCCTGGTAGCAGCATTACTGGAGAGCCACTGCATTCACCTGTGTTCATAATGCAGGCAATCTGCTGTGAGCCAGTATGGCAAATCTCTGTCATTGTGTCACAGCCCTGTTTTTAAGCTATTAGGGCCTTCTTTTCAGTTTGGTTGTCACCAAAGCATCCTATCTGAATTGGTAACAAATACCAGGAATATTATTTGCCTAGTCTTCTCTGCTTGCCCTTGTCAGGCTTTAAGTACATTCAGGGACAGCATCACCTTCTCCGCCTCCCTGTCAACCCACTGCCTCTGCAGGGCCATCCCAATACGATTTCCTTTCTTCTCTCCCCAAGATACAGGCTGTGGATGCTCATGAACCTTTGTTTGGAGACTAAGCCAGGCAAGGGAATACACATGAAGAGACATTGATGTCTGTGACCCAAACTAAAATCATCAGCTGATACAAGCCATTATGGGTTTTATTAACCATTAAATGTACATAGGAGGCCATAACACAGGGCAGTCTTAAGAGCTGTCCGAGCTTCAGGGGATGACAAGATCTCTGTCTTTTGCACAAGTCAGATTAATGGTGATCTGCATATGATGCAATCTTTATTTTCTTTTCCTCTCTCAGGATACCATAAGGCTTTGGACCTTTTGGCTCTTCAGAGCTCTAATCCCTTGTCTAGTGAAGAGGGAGCTTTATCCCAAAGAGAGGGTTATCAATGTTCCAGGATGCTTCAGCCCCATTCCTGGGATTTGAAAGCAACCACCTTCTTACTCGCTTCAGATTTACCCTCTTGTAAAAAGGAACAAACTTTTCTTGTTCCTTTGTTTGGCCTTTTTTTGTTGTTGTTCCAGGACAAGTTGTCTCACCCAGAAATCTGATTTTTTTAAAGAGGAATTCAATTTTTCACACTGCTGCCAGTTGCTCTCCAACATTGATAGAGCCACCGCTCTTCCTGAGGGAACTGAAAAAAAAAAACCAAAAAAATCACAGGCAAGGAAATAGAGTAACCTGAAGTAGCAGGCATCAACATGGGAATGAAGAGTACCAGGAAAAAAGCAGTTGTTCCCAGTAATGCAGAGCCAAGGACACCTGGGATATGGCCATGGTTTTTCAAGGTGAGTCTCTGGTGACTCCAAAGAGATGGGCTCACATGCCTACCAACCCCACAAGAGGGCATAAAAAAGACCTCTTTCCCCTTTCTCAGCCAGTTGTAAGAACCTAATGTCTCTTGGGCTTCTAATCATCTCTAGGCACAGGCAGAAATGAAAAACTGGGTTCAGCAGGGACTGTTGCAAGGAAGGGCAAGGGCTGGGATGGGACGCACAGAGATTGCTCCCTCGTGCTCCTCTGATTTAATCTTCTGCAACAAATCAGGCAGCCTGATGGCCTGGCATAAGGCTCAGGATGAAACATTCAGCAAAAAAGAAAATGCAAACACTTCCCATGTGGTGAATTACCATGAGGTTCTCTGGAGAAAAAAAATATTGTGTGATTATGCCATTAGGGGATATCTATAATTACACACCTTCCTTTGTGGTCAAGTTAAATCTGTACAGACAGCCCTCCTTATATCTCCTCCTAACTTCTGGGTGTTTATATACACAGATTAAATCGTGTGGTTCTGCTGCAGGATTTTTAGGTGCTATATAAATTTATGCCATGAGAAAGTCAATAAACAGCAGCAGTTTAAAGATCTGCTCGATAGAAAAGAAAAAAAAGACAAAACTAATCCAAGCAAAAAACCTGAACAGTTGAAGAACACATCGGTCCTGCCGGGATTTGAAGATTAAATAGCTTCACAGCTAATATCAAATAGGAGGATAAAAGACTCCAAATGCTTACAAGACGTTCAGGACCATGCTTGAATATTAATTATGAAGCTAACTTAAAAACTGAAATGCTTCTATGGGCTTAATTTTCATAATAGTCTGTTGGGGCAGTAGTGATGCTGTGAACAAGCACCTTTGTCCTTGGGAATGTCAGGGATGCTACTTATATTAGTCAAATAATTGGCTAACCTAGGATTCCACATCGCTAAAACATTGACAAGTGCTTATGGAGAATTTCATCACTGCTAATCACTGCTGAAGCACTTACACATTCTCTGCAGGCAACAGGAGGCAATTTTACTATTGAGTAGCTCCTGGGCTTGCGGAGACTTCACTTCTCCTGCTTCCCCACACTGCAATTCCTTTTCCTCCCCGTCAGCATACCCAGCATATTTTTCAGCTCAGTGCCTTTCTCCAGCCCCCCTACCGCTGTATTGCCAGATCATTAATCACAAACGCATCTAACTCGAATTCTTCTGGGACCTGATAGCCTTCATGCCATTAATTTGGCTGCCTATGAATCAAGGTGGCTTGAAAAAGGCTATTTTTCTCCTGTGGCCCTGAGTTAGCAGGCAGAACGCTGGTGCCTCTCTTCTCAGGAGGTCTGCTTTCAGTGCCCTGATGGGTGGATGTTTCTGTCCACTACCAACCTCTGTAAAAAGCAACTGACAGCGAAGATCAGCCTGCTTGCAGCAAGGCAAAGTCCAAGGCCCCTTTGTACTCCAGACAAGGTGAAAAGTGAAAATGGCTTCAGCCCATTGGCGGAGACTTGTAAGTTTTCTCTGAAACATCCTGTGCTGATAGTCAAGAGGGATCTTTTTTCCACCGCAGTCTGAAGAGCAGGAAAGAAGTTGCTTGCGTAGGGAGAAAATAGTGAGTTGAGCAAACCCATGAGGTCAGATAGATGAGGACATGTGCCATCATGTGCTGTGTTCTGTAATCCAGCATGAAAAATATTATCAGCAAGTATTGACATCAGGCAACAAGCCACAGAGACCCATGAAAATTATCTTGTTTCTGCTTTATCCTCTTCTGAATCCTGACCTTGCTCTAAGGGGAGTCACCAAGACAGGTGCCAGCGAGCTGGGTTCACAGTAAGGTCTTCCAGCAAGGTAATGCATTGCAATGCTGTGTCCCTGTGCTGTTGCCAGTCACCTCTCTACGCTGCATTGGCTTTTTAGTGCCGGGTTTTGCTATTTACAGTGCCCGATCTGTTGTGTTACATGCATCTATAGGGTACTTGAACCCATACTTCTGGGAGAAGAATTATCTGGAAAGTCTAAACTCCCCTGCAATTTCACCATTGTCTTTGAAAATTGGTCTAATACCAGCAAGAATGGGTACCCCATGTCAACTCGGAGCACTAAGTCAAAATGTTAGAAGGCCATTTGTGTTCCTGTCTCTAACTGGCCATGGTTTTTGATGTGCTGGGTGGGTGATGAGCAGCAGTAGTATCTCTCTGCGGTGCCAGAGCCATGGGTGGCTATTGCTTTCGGTGTTCATAGGGCATACTCTTCTCCCCACTATTTTCTCCCTGAGTTGCAAATGAAGCATAAGGAGGTCTTGCTGGAAGAGCACTGCAGGATCCACTTGTACCTTCACTATGAAATGAGGATTGTGCTGCTTTCCTGTCGTGGTTAATACAACTATTCAATGAAAATGGGCTTTATAATTAAGGTGCCCTACGGTGATAATTGTGTTTCATCTACATCCAAGCTCTACTGTTTCCATTGACCTTGTCTGGTGTCTGTATGACCCTCTATACCACTATTGGCTATGAAACATAAACGGAATTAGCTGTGCACAGAGTGTTTCCTGCCTTCTCTGAGGACAGGCACAGCAAGTAGAGGCAATCCCCACTGCTTTATGTTCCCTTGTATAGGCAATGGTGCTGTATCTCCAAATCATTAGGCACTGTGTGGGAGAGATACAGTAAAAATGACCTTACAGCCTCTCTGAGCCAGCACAGACAGTAAATCAGTTGGCAGCTACAGCAGGAAAAGAAGGCAATGGGAAAAGAAAAAAACAAAGGTAAATCAGACCACTCAATCATGTCTGAGTCATATCTGTGCATATCCTTTTCTATTTGGCCAAGCTCCGGAAAGTGGGACACAGAAACTCCCAGATACGGAGGATCTTTTTTCTTTCTGCAGCAGGAAGCACAGTGTGTGTATGTGTATGTACACGGGCATGCTTTTTTTGACTAGCTGACATTGCAAAGAAGCTGGGTTGCAACCCAAAATTATGAATTATACTTGGAACAACTTCTGAGCTGTGGTCAGTATGAGATCATGAAATTAATCTGAAATCTGTGGCTGAGCGCCCCCTGCACCTCTTGCTGATAATCAAGCTTATAAGAGCTGCATGAAAGAGCTGAGCTGAACTCTGTGCTAACTCAAGCTTGTTGAACTACAATGCCCAAGACACTTGTAGGTGGCAAAAATGTGGAAGACCTATCAGAGGATGCTTCTTCAAGAAGAAAATTTGTTATTCCAGATGCATAAGATATACAGAGCTCTGTATGATTCACAGAACAACAAGCAAGTAGGAGAGAAAGGTTCTGCTGCAGTGGATAAAACTTCATTTCTTCTTAAACAGAAAAATTCTGTAATAGAATAAATGAAAAAAAACCCTCTTCAGTCCCATTTTTTCTCCTCTTGGAATAAAATTATTTTTCAAATAATTACATGCTTATTACTGTAGCCTGGGATCCTGAAACGCCTCCTGTTTCATCCGACACAAACCTTGGCTGATTTACAGAAACATTTTATTTTTATTTATTATTTTATCCTTTCATTCAGCTTTATTCCATTAAGACCTTGTACATTGTAATTGTACAAATTGTATTTGAGTTTTCTATGGATAGATTCATTATATGGTTTACATCATTGCAGAAGTCCCTGCTCCAGGCTGGCTGCTGTGCTGGTGCATCAGGGTTGCTCACTGCCCTCTCCTCTCACAGACGAACCATGGAAAAACACACTGGGCAGAAGGTGAATGGACTCTCTGCCTCTCCTGCTCAGTCATCCTTTATTTGTCTGTCTTGTCAAGGGTATTTGGCACTGAAGAAACAAGGAAACAAGGCCATTCCTTATCGGGTTTACAGTCCAAGCAGATGTTAGTGCTTGGACATCTTGAAAATTTCCAGATGAACATTTCTCAGTGGAAAATGGCTTCAGTACTAAATGAATATGTTTATGGAATGTGTCTGCTTCCCATGAAAAAGTCCTTTTTGCTGGAAAAGGGAAAGTCCCAAACACAAAAAAAATCAACTTAGCAACTCAGTTCCTGTAAAACACTGTGACCTGGGGTTGCCATGTCATGTATCTTTCTCTCTCAAGCCTTCTCTTGGACCACGGAGAGGAAAAAATCCACTGGGTACCCAGGGACGCTTCCTGCTACAACAGCACTCCCATCTCATAATCCAACTTCAAACAACTTAGGTTTCTTGCCTTTACTTCTCCATCCAAAAAGCTACTGCAGAACTTTGCTAGGTTTTAAATACTTTTTCCAGTCTAAAGTTATCCACATATGCCAGTTTGACTTTTTGCCAATGTTCCATATGTGACAGGTCTCTCCTCTCTCTGGTGTTTACCTCCACTATGTTGTGGCAGTAAGCAACCATATTTGTTTTCAGTCTTGTAACATCAAACTGAACTCTCCTACTTATTTGATCCTACTAGTTCTTTTCTGCATTTGTCTTCATTTCTATTAATCCTTCATGAAGTAGCACCAAACACAGTACCACAGATGAGCTTATGCCAGTGCCTCAAACAGCGGAACCGGTATTTCTTTGATTCAGCTGGAAATGCATCACGCCACAGACCCTAGGATCTTCACCAGGGTTCATTTTCACACTACAGCCAAAGCAAGTCTTGGGCCTCCATCTAAAACAAAGGATAGGAGCAGGAGTGAGCTGGCCAGGATGTCAATGAGACATGGTGGGGCAATTTCAGAGTTGAAATAATTGATTTTCAGCCAAAATGGCAAGGACTGACATTTTACCAAAAAATACCAACGTTTCCTTCTGAAGAAAACATTCTTTCCCTGATCAGCTCTGCTGAGTCTGTCCTTGATATAAGCTTTCTGGAACGTGAGCAAGCCCAGTAAAGAAGTCTGTAAAGCCTGAATGAAACCAGATTTGTGACACTTGCCTCTGCTTTGTCTCTAGCTTTTGCCTGGCTCCAGGATGCAGAATCTCCAACAAGAACACGTAATAAATGGTTTGCTTTTTGAAGGCAATTTGAGCAGACTTCAGCTGGGATGCTGACTTTTACAGTAAATTGACTTGTCAAATGCTATTCATTCTCAAAGTGCTTATTTTAAACACTTGGTAAGTGCCTGATAAATTAAAAATATAACAAAAAATAACTCAGGGCAATGGCAGACAACACAAGATCTTCCTTCTTATCCTCTACAGAGCAGCTGGGTAGCCAAAATAAGGCCTCAGAGCTTTACCATAAAGGTTGACTTTTGCTCTCCTTGTGGGCAATAACAAACTCCTGATAGACTGGAGATTGTTACAGGAAAGTCAGATTTAATGCAAGTGTTATGTGTTTGCACAACAAAACCTAGAGGAAATTCCTTGTTCAGTGGTATCCATCTCCAGTGTCCAAATCCTGGCTTGTGGACTACTCTGCACATACAAATTAATGAGCAGGATCCTTTAGCAGTATCAGATGTGGCTCTCTGCAGTCTGGTAGTTGGAGAATTTTTTTATTATTTACACAAGCCTGTCTTTTCAAGACAACAGAAAAAAAACACAGAATGTGTAGAAGTCGTATTTATGCCCATCCCACACATTTCTCCTATCGACCAACCTTCACTTCACACTGCAATAAAGGATGTGATTTCTGTTGTCTCTTTGGCTTGGCTGTATGATTCATAACCTATTCTGAGGCAACATCTGCCCACAACACACATTTTGCGATGTTCAAAGCCAGTGAGAACAGAGATATCTGACAAAGAAATAGAGGCTCATAGCCACGGTCAACTTTGGGTAAGACTTCACAGTATTTTGAGTTGGGAGACGTTTGCAAGCACCTTTTTTCCCTCAGTTATGGTTGAAAAGGGTTGAATGACTCATCATAATTTGCTAAAGTCTCATCTTTGAGGCCACCAAGTTCACTTGCAACTGCCACGGAAAAGCTCTGTGTTTTGTGGTTCCATGGCAAAGCTCTGTGTTTTGTGGTTCTATATCCCTCATTGCAAAATCCTCAGCAAACTAATTGAATAGTTTTGGTAGACTTTTAGGGAGTTTTGAGCATTAGCTGAGTCAGCAAAATCAGGCAAGTCTCCAGGGATGCTGGGGATCAGTTTCTTTGAAGGGAGAGGCAGGCCTTTTACATTCATAGTACAGAGAGGCAATGAAAACCAGAAAGTTAGCGAAGAGCAGAAAATCTGAGTACTGTGAGTAGCCAGCCCTGCTGTCTTGTGTTGCCTTTGCTGCCAGCTGCCTCCTGGGTAGGAAGCAGTGGGGACATAGCTGGCAGCTTTGCCTGAGAAAGGGCTGTGAGATGAGGCACGTAACAAATGAAATTTCCAGGCAAATTGATCCATGTAGCTGGTCACTGAAAAATGAATGCTTTTAATACGTAATACTGGAGGGTCTTATCATCATATGACAGCAAAAAAAATCCTATTTCTTGCCCTCCCATTTTCTCTTCCCTTCCACCATTACTCTCCTTGGGGAATTCAGGAAACTATTCCCTATTTTCTGACAGTTAACTGGAGTGTCTGCTGCTCTCAAAATAACAGCAGTTCAATTACCTTGGGCTGTTTTGCAAGCTTTTCACCAAGTCCAGGCCAGATTCAAGAACTCAGATTCTCTTTTCAGCTGACTTGAGCTCATGCAATACTGCCTGTTCACAGATGGATTCTAGTGGGGTCTCAATTTTTCAATACCAGGGCTTCTGGTCTGCACAGGGCATGAAGCTATAGCCAGATATAGAGGCTAGATTATGTTGGTTTTCCAGGTCAGGAAAAATTTCTGAGGTGAAATTTCTAAGGGCTTTGGAACAGGGTAGACATCCCACTGATGTTTCCAGAAGTGTGTCAAAACAGCACCACAGGCTCCCCCACACTCATCCTGTCCCATGGGGATCCTACATATCTTTGAGCATGCTGCAGTCCTGCCAGCTGCTGCCTGCATCTGCCTGATTTTAAAAGCGTGTGCAGGTTTCCTCAAGCACCATTTTTGGGGACATGTAGCTTATTATAGGATAGGGAAGAAATACCTTTCTCTCTCATTGTAGAGCTGTTGATCTTTAGCAGTTTAATGGACAAGGCTGACAAGGAAACAGTGGGCAAACATTGCTTATCTGTTTGTAAAGCTTGTCAGCATTCTCACAGGGTTTACAATGAAGTAGTATCATTCTGCTGTAGTCTTGTTACATTTGTCTGGCACTGTGACCTTCCCACGCCTTTGCATTTCAACTGTTTCCTTTGCTTCAGAGTTCTTTATAAAATGTCCCAGCCGCTGAGGTTTCGCAAAACATACAATTCTGTAATGTTTGGGACACAATGGGGTCAGTGTGACCACATACATCATGCAGTAAAAGTACTAACTACTCTGAAACACAGCTGTCCCTCAAAGATGAAACAATCCATGCAGTGGAGGTATTAAAATGCACACTCAAAGTGAGAAATCACAAACTGAGTGTATGAGACTGCCATGGCAGCAGTGTGCCAGTGGCTCTGCTAGAAATTTTCAGTTGGTTTCTTGATCGGTTTTGTAGACCCTAAGATTTACCTTCCTGAACTGATAGGTACATTTAAATACCTATCTCATAAAACAGATTTGGGAAAAAATAATGTGAAAGAACTTTGGTAAAAGCATATCACCAAAGAGAGAAAATACTTTCCTAAAAGCTAAGGACAAAAAAAAAAGATGGGAACAGCCAAGTAGTCTACCTTCAAAATAATATTGGGTGCTTTTTATGTATTGTGTGCTGTGAAAACGAGACATCATGTAATAATCAGTGTCAGTCTTGCTACAACCTCTAATAACTGAAAACCAGCTCAAGAGAGAAACCGTGTGCGTACAAACTTCATAAGGAGACAGCCTGTAGAGTCTGAGGCTGCAAGCCCCGCTCGGGACAGCTTTGGTATGCAAACACAAGACTAGTTTCTCAAGAAAGTGCCTTCTTGAAAAACAGATCTGTTCCCTGTTCTCATTGTCACAGCAGTCCATGTCTCTTAACTCCTGTTTTTATTATAGCCCTGATCCACAACTTACCAGCAGCCTGTTAAATTAATGCACTGAAGCTCAGGCCTCTCCTGCTAAGATGGGATACAGAAGAGGATGTTGTTCCTAAAGTACAGCTAGAAAAGTTCCTAAACTGGTTGGCACAGTACTGGAACTTTCTACACTAACCCAAAGAAAGTCTTTGGACGCAATTTTGCTGAGATTTTAGAAGAAAGTACTTTTTTTTTTCTCTTGACAAGGACAGGATTTTTATCGGGCCCCTCTTATTGATGTGGCAGGAGAACTGGAAGCAGTGGAACTGGTGTGAGATTAGAAACTGCATGACAACAATTACCGAGCGAAAAGGACATGCCTTATGCATACTGCTCCTTGTTTGTGAAACCTTGATTGCCCCAGTCCACAACGTACCATTTTATTTTGCTGCCTTGCAACCATTCCCTTTTGCCACAAGATGGGGATGTAATGACGAGTTTAGACCAGTTATGAAGCAACTTCTTCCCCTGAATGGAACATGCATGATCCTTGCCCACTCAGGGACCTCGTTTTGTTGCTATTATTTGGATCATGCATACAGGCAAGATACACTAATTCCTGGATAACATCTACTGGTCTGCTTTGCTGTTATTGAGAGATGCTTGGGTCTGAAACAATTCTATATCTTATCTTCGTTGAAATTAAAATATCTCCATGCTGTAGTTGGCAGTAAACCATGTGGACTCCATGCGACTCCATACAACTCCATGTCACTTTCAAATCATCGCAGCAATAGTAAGAGGCAAACCTTGCTCTAAAAATGCCTATGTGAATTTATGTCACTAAGTAGAGATTTGTGAACTAATGACTAGTCAGCTAATAGCTGACTATAGATTTAGTTAGCTAAATCAATTCTAAACTTACATAAACTGCTTGATATTCTGTTTTCCACTTCAATATTCATTATATACCCACAAATGTTCTGTCCCAACTGGCTAAAGTGTGGCTGCGGCGGGCCCCTGCCATGTAAATCTGATGTTCAGTGGGCAGTGATTGCCAGCTTGGCTGAAATGAGTAACAGGTTACATTTTATAGTATAGCAATGGGCAGCCTCTGAAAGGTTCTGATAGAAACTACTATGTCACATACATATTTATTTTCTTTATGTTGCTGTGATGAAGCCTCTCATTCCTTCTGAGCTAAGGGCAAGTGTTTAGCATACTCAGCCATCCATTTTTTTAGGCCCTGCATACATGCGAGGGTTGAAAGGAACTTGAGAACCCAAAGCCCCACCTTGCATCCTCCATGTTATCAGGTAATACATCCTTTCATCATCAGTTTGGGACCACTGATATCTTTGTGAATAGCTCTAATCACTCTCACAGATCTGCTCCAGGATGTTGGAGCTCTACAAAGATCAAACATTTCAGCACTTTGATGACATTTGTGTTTACAGTTATCCTGGGGAGGGAGGAAAGCAAAGGAGGACAAGAAAGGTAGAAAATGAAACTTCAAATACCAGAAGCCATACAGAAGGTCGGTACTGGACATCCTTCATTGTTTATCCACAACTAAAAAATAATTTATTTAAAAATCCTTTTCCTATTTATCACCAATTATTATGTCTATGCTTTCTTTTATAGTACTCCTTATATGATGAAGTACTCATCATTCAGAAGATTCTATGTTCAGAGAAATGGCTCCAACAAAATTTTTCTAACAGAAATTTTGTATAAATAAAGTGGGATGTCATAGAAAACAAGATAATGTTGAGCAGCAGAATAACATTCAGGCTTGGTTAAACTGCAAATTGTGTTGCAAGAGCAAGAATTTTGGTTTTTTCTTTACAATAATAACTTTCATATCAAATTTCTCCTCCCTGTATCCTCCCGTGCTTTGAAGGGCAAAGGTGCATTGAAGACATTCAAAATTCATCCTGTCACTTCTGCAGAGCTTAGAGTGGAAAAAAGCCACACAATAAAGCCCAGACCTATCTTTCAGTAAAGGATCTCTAGAAAACGATATTTTTAATTTTCTATTATCCATGTGCTGCCCAGTTGCTTTTGGTGTTTCTTCATTAGGACAACACAATGAAGTGAAAATGAGCTAATTTCTAGTCCCCTTCACTTTCTAGTTTTCATGCAGAACTGCAAGGTAGACAAGTATTTGTTCACAAAACCAAACAATTTAAAAAAAAGTATTTATATTCATTTTAGATATTCAAGACATTTAATCTGTCTACAAGAACAATATCCTGTAGAAAGTTATCCTTCTTTTGACTCCAAAACCAAGTGTATTTTGGTTTAGTGTTACTGAAGGGCAGGCACTGTCATTGGCAACTAAAGATACACAGAAAGCAGCATTTGCCCGACTGCTTAGAGAGGTTACTTTGTTTATTTGTTTATTATACTTATTTTGTTTCTTCCAGCACCAGCGCTAGGGAAGCGAGACGTGGGGCCCTGCTGCTAACCCTGACCGCCGGCAGGCTGAGCCCTAGCGCTGGCGCCATCGCCAGCCTCACGGATCTTTCTTTGTAGCACAGGCGTAGGTTGTGTTGCTGAGGAGGAAAATTCTCAGGAGCAGTTTGGCTGCTGGGCAGCCCACACCATATTAAGGCAGAAATTGTGTAACACAGACCATGGTTTTTATCTCTCACATGCAATTAACCACTGTGATTGTTAGTATTACTTCACACAAGCACAGTGATTTGCCTGGGCAAAAGTTAATTGCTGTGATACAGTTTCAGTTTGGGGAGAGGGTTGACTTTTCCATGTTGTTAGCATGCTACAAGCTGGGAGCTGGCATGATGGCAGCAGCAGCAGCACTTCTGCTCCTGGCACTCTATTGCTGGTTTTAAAATCCAGCTTTCCCTGGAACATAACCTAAATTATCACACAGTTTGCAATGGTACTGTTTCTCTGCACAGCAAAAATTTAGATCATCAAAATCCTCAAATGTCAAACAGTTTTGCAGCAACATATTTAACTGTGTTATTAGGTAAGCCTGAAGAAGTACGGTATTATTTAAAACACTTTGTAATAACTGCCTCCATCTCATTGATTCAGTAGGCTGGTAACACCACTGCTTAAATATACACTAATTTTGTACTCAGCTATTTGATAGATTTGGTTTTCCTTGGTTCCTTATCTTATTCTACTGAGATAAGCCAGTTCAGTAACATAATACTTCAGTATTTCATATAGACATCTTGATCTGAGTGAATCACATGCTTTTAATCCTATTTTTTTTAATTTTTAAATTCTTTTTTAGAAAAGATGTCTTGTTATTGCTTTTTGGATGAGAAGCTCCAGTTAGTTACACAATGGTAGAGAAACCTGTCACCCAGATGCGTTGGTCTGGCAATTTCCAGCTGCTCTTGCATGCTTCTTGATTCCTTGATTTGTCTGCTCCTCTCACCTGCTGCTGCCAGGTCTTACATGAAGCTGGTTACTGGAGTGTACCCCACCTTTAGTCAGACTGGCATTCTCATGAGTGCTTTGGAAGGCCACAACTACTGTCTTGTGGCTGGCCACTTTGGGTAGCCAGGAGAGAATGAAGTAATGTTCAAGGATGCTCGAGCTGGCAGTAGAATTTTATTTCACAGCAGCCTGCTTTTATGTGGGCTGTTGTGAAATGAGTGCTGAATTCTGATGTCACAGTGGAAACGTGAATGATACACAGGTTAAAGTGCCATATTGTAAAGCAGAGATAATGGGATTATCCACAGAAGTGGCATAAAGAAGTTCCTTTGAGCTTTTAACACTACCCCAGCTGTTCTTCCCCTCTGGGAATGTTGTTTCAACATCTGAGGTTAAATACTTTATTTGTAAACAAGTGGAAGGGGGGGGGGAAACATGATATGTTTTTCCTTTCTTGATTTATTGCATGATTTCATTTGCCTGTCCTTTGTGGTGGTTTTTCTTTAGTTTTTAGCTGTTAGGTGGAGTTAGATTATGCACGTCTGTATCTCAACCAGAGAATATATTCTGTTGCCCCCCACTTGGAAGATAGACTTGTTAAAAACCATCAGGCACTTCTTGCACACAGATGACAACAGAGTAGCTGAGAACTATAGGAAACAACTGTGTGTCCAAAAGTAGGTAGGTGTGGTATGTCGACTTGAGGGTCTCATAGACCTCATCAGTCTATAACAATGTGTTTGTTCTGATTTTGCCCAGCTTCCCTGGGCAACCTGTGCCAGTGCCTCACCACCCTCAGCACGAAGAATTTCTTCCTAATATATAATCTAAATCTTCCCCCTTCTAATTTAAAGCCATCACTATCCTATCATCCTATCACTACTTGCCTATGTAATAAGCTGCCTTCCCCAGCTTTCCTGTAGCCCCTTCAGGTCTTGGAAGGCCGCGATAAGGTCTCCCTGATCCTTCTGTTCTCTCAGCCTGTCCTCATAGCAGAGGTGCTCCAGCCCTCTGATCATCTTCCTGGCGCTCCTTTGGACCTGTTCCAACAGTTCCATATCCTTCTTGTGTTGGTAGTTTCAGAACGTGACAGGACACTCCAGGTGGGGAACTTATGAGAGCGGAGTAGAGGAGGAGAATAACCTCTCTCAACTTGATGTCCGTGCTTCTTTTGATGCAGCTCAGGACACAGCTGTCCTTCTGGGCTGTGAGCGCGCACTGCGGGCTGAGCCCCGCACCACACCGCGCCCCGGTGCGTCCGGCTGCCCTGATGCAGGGCTTCGCTTTGCCTCGCTGGCCAGCTCTGTCTCAACTCCGAGTGTGCAAGGGCACGGTGCACTTGGCACTTGCGCCACGCTCACACTCTACCAAAGGCAAGGGCCTGCCAAAACAACGCTGCTGCGAGGACCGGCTGAGCGCGTCGCGTTTGTTCAGCCTGGGGGAGAGAAGGCTCTGGGGAGACCCCACGCGGCCTCCCGGTACCTGGCGGGGCTAGAGGAGAGCTCGGAGGGACGCTGTACGAGGGCAGGCGGGGACACGATGGGCCCACGCACAAGCGGCCACCCCCGCTGCGCCCGCCCGGCCCGGGGGCGATGCCGGGGGTCACGCCTGCCCCTCGCCCGCCACGCCCCGCGCTGCCCGGGCGCTGGGGAGCGCTTCCCGCCGGCGCGGGGCGGGCGGCGCCACGCGGGGCGGGGCGGGGCGGGGCGGGCCTCCCACCCAGGGCGTGCTGCGGGAGCGGGCCCCGCCGCCGGCCGGCATGGGGGCCGGGGCGCTCGCCATACGCGTGAGTGGACGCGGGGCGGCGGGGGTGGCGGTGGTGGCGGGGGGGAGGCGCGGGGCACGCGGGGGCACGGGGCTCCCGGCTGCCTCCCGGCTGCCCCCCCCCGCGCCCTCCGCCGCGCACCCGTGCGGGGCGGGGAGGGGTGAGCGGTGAGCGGGAGAGGCCGCCTGGGCTGGTACGAGAAGTAGGTCCTGCTACGTAAAGTGGGATGTTCTCATTTCAGCTAACGTAGGGTTTAGTAACTGAAGTGGGGTTTTTAAGTTTCGTCTAAGTAACTGTTTTTTTGGAAGTTAGACAATGTCCCTTTGAGAGTTGGGGTGGTTCAGCTTGGAGAAGAGAAGACTCCGAGAAGACCTTTTTGCAGCCTTTCAGTGTTTAAAGGGGCCTTATAAGAAAGACGGGAAAGGATATTTTAGCAGGGCCTGTAGCAATAGGGAGGGGGTAAACTAAAAAAGAGACGTTTAGACTAGATATTAGGAAGAAATTCTTCACACTGAGAGTGATGAAACACTGCAACAGGCTGCCCAGAGAGGCGGTTCATGCCCCATCCCTGGAAACGTTTAAGGCCAGGTAGGATGGGGCTCTGAGCAACCTGGTGGAGTTGAAGATGTCCTTGCTCAATGCAGGGGTTGGACTAGATGATCTGTAAAGGTCCCTTCCAAGTCAAACGATTCTATGATATCATTTTTTCTTATACCATGCTTTTTTTCAAATAGTGTTTTTCCAGACACTGTTCTTTGAGAAATGATAATGTCTTAAGTATGATCTATGTTGAACAGATGTGAATATGCATCCTATTTGGGGGAAAATTTATACACGTGCATGTAAGTGGGAAATATATTCTGCAACCAGCTCTTCTTTTGTTATGTGTGATTGATGGCAATCATTTGCTTGCACATCCAGCACTGAAATAAAGGATGCTGCTTTCTAAAATGCGAAGACAAGTTTTAGAGAGGTTTTTTTTGCCCGCGCTTTCAGTATCAGAGCCCAGTGCCTTCCCTGAGTGCTCTCTTCCTCCCCTCTCAGTAGCTTCCCCTCCTTTGGGAGAGATGGAAATGAATAAGGGCGATTCTAGGCTTCTCCCCACCCCTTTCCTTTTTTTTTTTTTAATTCTTTAAGCTAGTGAGCAGCCGTGCTGTGTTGTGCCCTGTTAAGGTTGCTGGATGAGCCTCAAAAGCCCATTCCTGTGGCACACAAGCAGCTTTTCTCAGCTCCAGCCCTGTGCTTTGCAGCAGTATCGTGCGGAGATGGTGACGTTGCTTTTTCCCGCCTCGGCAACCAGTAACAGTTGTGTTACCATTTGGACAACTTTTCCCTATGTAAAATCAGATCTGTCTGTAAGAGCATAGAACAGTGAGCTCTTTGTCTTCAGGAGGTGATTTCATTTTGATTTCAGTTAGATGTATGTTTTGGATAACTATGCGTAATTCTTCTTCCAAGTTAACACATCCTTTCCACACCCTGAAACAAGCTCAAAAGTTTCCTCTTCTGTTCTTCTGGGCATGGGAAACATCTCTTGGTTCTCATTCAAATTTAAATAGTCAGTTTCCCCAAGTAAATCTAACTCCCTGACTCAGGTTTTCATATGCTGAAATAGAAATAGTCTGGAAACCTGTAACAGAGCAAGGCTGTGAGGCTAATTGAGGGCCTTAATTGGAAAAGCTCTCTAATCATCACAGCTGCTCAGAAACTGCTCAAAGGATTTTTGCTGTCTTCTGAATTTACCCCCAGCTACATGATTTTTGCATGTGTCTCCCTGGAGTGAAAATCATCTGCTATTTAATCCTGAATGGGACCATCTCTTTTTAAAAGAGGTGTGGCATTTTAATGTCAGACAAATTTTAACTCAAACACTCTCATGCGTGCTACTTACCATAAATATTTATAAGGCGGTCACAATAGTGCTGGTTCAATTTGTGTGTTGCAATTCTGTTTTACAAATTACATTTATACAAGCAGCATCTGTTGTAAAGATCAGACAAGTATTGCATAGGACCTGGGACTATAGAACACAAATGCTCTAAATAGCTGTGTTTAATGGGAGAAGCATGGCAAAGTGAATTAAATGAACTGACAGATCATTTTATATCTGAAAGAAGGACAGTCATACTTAATAGCAGCACTGGTGCAGATGTTCTTGTTGCTTACAGACTACAATAAAAGTATTGTATCACAGATGAGAAGTTTCCACGGGTTTGTTTAAAACAGAAGGTGTATGCCTTGATAAAACCTGTATTCATGCAGTCAAGTGCCAAGACCTAGACAAGCATCTGAGCACTTCTTTATGTTACTGTACAATATTCTCTCTGTAATATTTGTGCTACCTGTTAATAAAACACAGGAATAAGTTCATTTTTAAGCATCATGCTAGCGGTGGACTTCATAAACAAATAGATTGAACTGCGTTGTAGCAGTGGCACCCAGTTCCTATAGTGCAATGTCAGAAACATGAGGAAACATCAGTAGAAAAAATTTCTCTTCTTTTCTTTTTTTTTTTTTAATTGAATGAGGTTTGCTGAGTTGTACCGTGTGTGTCCCTATTAGAGAAATAATGTTTAGGTGTGTGTGTAAATCACAATTGTGGTAGGTGATGCTGCTGCGCTGCCTTAAGCAGTCTTTCCAGACCTGCAACACTGTATGCTTGTTTAGATTTCTGCCTATTATTGATCTTATACATTAAACCTATATTATGTTATTCCTTTAGGTTTTATTTCCTATGCTCTCATGTTTTCTGTCACTGCACTTCAAAACTTGGGAGAGTGTTGCACCTCCAGAAGAGCCTATGGGATGTAAGCAATTAAGGGTTATTGTGGAGTATTTTTTCCATACCGCCCTTATTATGTGTGATTAGATTACGTAGTCCCTTTCTAACTTCAAAACCTTAGTAATTAAATTTCAGACTTAGCAGATGCTAAACATAACATAAAATCTTTCACAAGGATCCATCTCACCTGACAGCAACCAAAATGAATCCCTAGGGAACAGCATTTTGAATAACGGTGCAGTGAACCTTCCCCAGAATACTCTCCCAGACTTGTGACAGGCATCCTGGAGACAACCTGAACTAGTGGTGTACTGGGATTTTTTGTGTTCGTGTGGTCTAGTTGCTTTTGTAACATGCCTGAACTGCATTGATTACAAGAGCAATCTCCTTCGAGTCCCAATTACTTGTTACTCCAGTAACAAACTTGTACACAAAAGTGTGTCTTTCTCCCTTATCTTAACTACAGCTTACTTAAACTCCTTTCTCCTGTTAGTTACTCCTCTAGTTTTTTTTTCTCTATTCATTTTTATTTTCCTACTTCACAGAGATTTTCCTGTGTATTAAAAGGAAGACCAAAACCTTATGCTGGAGCATAAAAGACAGTTTTTGCTGGATATGCTTATGTTGTAACTATGCAGCCTTCTGCAGCAAATGTGACTAATACGCTTTTGTTCTCTGCTCCTTAAAGCAAAGCAAATCGGCTGTGAGATTGAAGGAGGACATGAAAAAGATAGCCACACTTCCACTGAACAAGCAGAGGGACAGAACCTGTCCAAAGGTGTTTGGTGTGAGTCTTCTGGAGCTCCAACAGCAGGGACTAAGCAAGAACGGCATCCCAATAGTTGTGTGGAATATAGTTGAGTACCTCACCCAGTATGGTAAGCTTAATGGGGTCACTTTTGCTTAGTAGCACTTGTTGCAGAAGACTCTTCAAAGGGATGGATTTGTCTTTTTTGTGGTATGGGGACTGAATAAGGCTGTGGGACTAACCACATGCAAACAATGTTACTGTATGTGGTTTGCTTCTTTTCCTTTCTGCCTTGATGCTGAATTTACTTTTTAATAGGATGTTGATAAAGGTTAACTACAGTGTTTTGAAGCAGCACACTCTCAAAAATAAGCTGTTCAGTTCATAAATTTAGTGTATTTCATTTGTGACTGTTTTCTAGTTGCAAAACTTTTGTCTTTAACACTTTCTGACAGTGAGAAAACATAAATGTCTCTGTAGAGACAGATTCCAGTTAATATTAATCCTCTTGAGGAAGGAGGCATCCAGTTCTTAGCTTCTTTTTGCATTCATTTAGTAGGGCTTTAGTTCCTGTTGTTGAAATAAGTCTCTCTGCACAAATCTGGAGCACCATTGGTGCACAGATATATCTCTTTGGCAGTTGTTTAGCAATGGAAAAGATTTTGTGGAGATAATTTTGTCTTGAAAGAAGCTGTATCTGGATTTACCCTAAGTTTTTTATTTTAGCTTCTCAGTAATCATAATCCAGTTGGAGAGCCTTAGATTCCATGTTTGTATCTTGATAGACCCTTAGAAGCTGATAGATGCAAACACGGCTTGGAAGTTAGCTTGGTTTAAGACACAGTGCAAATTTAAAATATGATCCTAGTTTTATATGGCAGCATCTTATTTGGTCTACTTTGACTTGCCTTAAAATGGTCTGCAAGAACACTGAAAGAGCAAGGATGGAAAAAGTTTTTGTATCATTTAGGCTTAATCACAACCAGAAGCTGACAAACACTCAGGACTGCAAATTGTGGGCTGTGCTCTATGTTCCATAAAAAGATCTGAATTCCACACAACTGTTTCCCAAATATGAACTAAACAAGCCAAGCCCTCTACGCTGCAGCGAGATTAGCCAGGCTTCTGGATGCCAAGGTGATTATCCAGCCCCAATAAAAATGTCATCCATCCTTTTTCTCAAAGTGCAAGCAAGATCTCAAAGATGCCATGGAAAGTTCTTGAAATGGGAGCCTTGTGCCTGCCTAATGTTTGTTTTGCAAATTGATGGTGAAGTTAAATGTGAAGATGTTTTTAACAGAGGTCCAGATATGAATTCAGACTATCTGGGGGCAGTGTGTTCTGTGAATCATGGTTACTGTGTGGTCAGTATTGTCTTATAATTCTATTCTTTAAAGAGGTTATGATAGATTATGATAGATATTGTAGAGCTTTTTAAAGCTAGGCCATTTCAGAGTCGCTCTTCTAGCTCATGATGAGCTGACTACCTATTTGTAAAAGCTGAGCTGACTATTGGGCAACTACATCCTTGAACTGACTTTGCATTAAGATGACTATTTTCACATGTGTAGGTGAAATCAAGTTTTCCTATGCTGAATTTAGTAGTATCTGATAACTGTTAACAGTATGTTTTAGCCTCTTTTTATTTCCATAAATGAGTGAGGAAGAAGCAAAGGAAGTATTATCTCAGTGGGGACTGTGTCCTTTGCTTTGCTTAATGCTGCAGAAATTAAAATCGTTATTGAGATGTGGTGTTTGTTCCTGCCCCCAAGATGGCAGTACAGCATGTCACATAAGAATGTGTGTTGTTGTGAATGCAGGATCTGTAAGCAGTATCTTGTATTAGTCAAATGAATAGCCAAATAAAATGCTTGAGTGCTTATCCATTTTTTTTCCATTAGTAGGTCAGCTTGTCCAATAAAAGAGATTCTTTTCCTTTACAAACTCTGCTGACTCAGATTTCTTGAACTGGAAGCATTCTGTCAGACTGCTGTTTAGTGATATCTACTCTTAACTCCCTGGTTTTGAATGTCAGCATATGCCTGGAAAGTGTTGTTTGCTATAGTATGTTTCATCTGACTTTCTTCATGGAAACCTCCTTCTTTCTGCATCTCCTTCACTGGATGTGGGGTGTCTAGCCTGGACTGATCAATACCTTTTCTTTTTCATTGTGCAATACTTTGGTCTTCACACTGTCCAAAATACACATTTGCTCTCTGAGGTTTTCTGCTGTAGTAAAGTTGGAGTGCTCTTTTTGGAGTTATTGCTGCAATCAGCATGTATTCAGATGTTCTTGCTCCACGGTGGTCACAAGCAAGAAGCTGTTACCCTAAAATGAGAAGCTAGGATTAGTCGTGTGTGTGAATATGGCAGGAATCTGCTCAAAGTAACAGGCTACTTGCAAAAGTGAAACAACAGAACTGTTTTATAGAATCTGGATCCTTTTCTGTTGAAATATATCACTGCAAAATGTGGTTGTCTGTTTGATTTCTGTGTGGTGTGAGGCCACTGAGTTTTGTGGGTTCTCAAAGAGTATTCCAGGCCTCGAGATCTGGTCACTGGAGTTTGCTAATTATCATAATCCAGTTACTTGTCTAGAGGCCAGTTTCTGGGAGGAAGAGAGAAGTTTATTTTAAACTGTGTTGTATCAATTGCCCTCTGTTGTGTTACTGCAAGTGTAGATGTCCTAGTTCAGATCAATCTCCTATGCAATATATAATTACAGGTATGACGCAGGAAGGCCTCTTCAGGGTAAACGGCAGCATGAAAATGGTAGAACAGTTGCGTCTGCAGTACGAGCGTGGAGAAGAGGTGGAACTTGTTAAAGATGGTGATGTGTACTCAGCAGCCAGTCTGTTGAAATTATTTTTAAGAGAGCTGCCAGATGGGATTATCACCTCAGCATTACATCCCAGGTTCATTCAGCTTTACCAGGGTAAGTGAGAGGTAAAATCTCCATCCTTCAATGAGCTCTATTTCTGGATAATTGATTATACAGTGAACAAAACCGGTGCACTCTGTTTCTTAGTTTACTTACTTTGTTCTGTCTTTTCTTTGACTGTTGCTCTCACTTGCTCACAGAAGTGCAGTTCTGCTACAAGAGACAGAAGATTGCTTCTTATATGTTCAGGAAAGTCTGGGCTATTATGATTTTCTAATTCGGTTGTATCTGCTGATAAATGGAAATGACCAGCTGGTTTCTTTGAGCAAGTTTGTAGGCAATAGCTGCACTCTCTTTTGGGCACAAATTTGCTTCTCTTTTGCTAGGGTAATTTCTGACAATTTCATTCTAATGGACTTTGAAAAATAATAGCAACTTCATCTGCTAATCAAATTGAATGTCCATTGGGACCAAAACATATGTTGTCTTAAGTTTCTGCTTTTCACTAAGTAACGTAATTGCCCATCAAAAAATGAGCCAGTTTGCAAGTAACAGCAGAGTTTACCTTTTATTCACCCGTTCAAGTGATGGGCAAACCTTAAGAAAGAATACTATTTCTGCTTTAGAAAGTCGAAACTTGCACAACTGTCTGTTAAATGATTTCTCAATGTAATTCATCTATATCAGACAGTCCATGGTGCTGGTGTGTGGAATATGTGGTAGTTGGCCATGTTCCTTGACCACGCAGCAATTCTTTTCTCTTGCTGCAGGCAATTAATGCCTCTTCTTACTGTCTTCCTAAGAAGGTATAATGTGAGTGGGTAAATGTTACCAGAGCTACGCTCCTTACAGTAAAGCAGACGAATTTGATGCATGATGCGGAGGAGGAATGTGTGCTCTGATTTGCATCCCTGATGAAAGACAGTGCAAAGTCATCACACTCTTGTCCTGAGGACTCACTTCCACTATTCTTGCCTGCAGTGGAGGTGAAGTTTAGCTGTTGCCTGGAGGAGGGAGAACACGACTGTGTCTTTTCTTTCTGTCCTGTTTGGGGCTGTACGTGCTGTTGAGGGTGCACTGGAGAAGGGCTCTGTGGCTGAGTGCACTCCCCTGAGTGCAGGCATTTCAGATGTAATCAGATTGTATGTGGGCTGTGTAAAATACTTTCCTCGTTTCCTAAATTTGTCTGGGACCTAAGGATAGGGTTCGGAAAGTGTTGTGTAGGAAGGTGACCTTGTTTTAGGAAGTCCCTTTTTTCTAGTCATGACTGTGCTTTCTTTTGGGTCTTTTAGATTTCGCCAGGTCCGACTCATGAGCTGTAGTTAATCATATTCTTTCTCATAGGTCACCATTTAAATGGAAATTTTAAGTCATACCTTCGCTGTTGTACATCCGTGTCCCACAAAGGTCATATTGGTGTAATGCACCAGGAACTCCTGATGTACTTTGTGAACAATACTGTTTGTGGAAAGTTTCATTTGTTCCTGCTTCCCACAGGAGATGCAAAATCCCCCCCAGTTCTTTCTGTGGAAATGAGGTAGATATCTTGGTGGGTAAATCTGCAAAGGATTTCTTGTTTCAAAAAAAAGTTAACGGTGGAACTTATGAACACAGTTTTGCAAAAGTCAGTCCAACTGTGATGTGTCTTCACAGCTGAGTTTGCCAATATTGCACAGAAAGCGTCAGTTATAGACCCATTTTAATTTTGATAAGGAAAAAAATCTTACTTAAAAATGCCAGGTTGGCTGTATGGCAAGGTGGAGGCTTTTGTGAAGTTTGAAGAAAAGAGAGGGTTTTTTCATCCCCTAGAAAATACGGCATAAATGAGTTGCTGTGAAAGGCACTGATGACTTTCACTGGGTTTAGATTAGCTTAAGTGGTACAGTTAAATGATCAACCAGCTGTGCAGGACTGGAGGAGTTATCTGTTCACTTATCAAAGTACGTACAAGGGTATTTGTTGCCAAATGGTATCAACAGAGTGCATACTTGGGTTTTCTTTTTGTAAACTATGAAGAAAGTAAGTCATGCTCTTTCTGACCTAACAGGTTATTAAAAACAGGTTATTAAAAAAATAACTTTTAATTTGGAGCCACTTTGCTGTATGTCTGCAGTGAAGGCTATTACAAGCTCTGTTACAACCTCTGTATGCCCTCCTGTTGAAGCTTTACTCAAGAAATGTTTTTTGGGGATTATGTTAGAGTTCCTTTGGAATATTTTCAGACATTAGTATTAGCATTTTTTTAAGCCATCTGAGATCTTGTCTTGAGAATAACACACAATTACTTTACTTACTATAAAAATCATTAGGAAGCAATTCCTTTAGTTAAAAATAGCTGGACTAAAAATTACAAATTTTACCTGCAGCTGTAACCTTTTTTAATTCCAAGTATGGTCTTTGTTTCCAAAGCAAAGAGTAAATAATCTGCCCTTTTATGAAGAAGAGAGAACCTGACCCATTGGTAGTTCAGGAAGTCCGCACAGCTGGTTTGGCATGCGGTCTGCAGCCTGTGCAATGTCATGTGAAATGGAGCTCTGCACACTGCATTGCTGTTTATATAAATATTCAGTGTAATGCCAAGACTATTCAGCTCCAAAAAAACATCACGTATCCTAAAGGCCGTTTGATATGTCCTGATGTTCTCTCTCTGCCCTTGGAGAAGGGCAGTGGCAATGGGACCTGGTAAAGGCCTCCCTCTGTAAATGATGTTGATCGGAGATGTGTGTAGCAAGTGCAGGCCAGGGACATGCTGATAATGATCTTTGTGTTGGCCAGTCTCCTCAGAGTGCCTGACAAATGTCAAGGCTGCTCCTTGCAGGGAGTTCTGGGTTAAAAAAGTCCATTGCGGTATTTTACGACTGAGGCTTCACTGCAGAGCAGAGCTGTGCCTGCCTGTGCCAAACAGCCCGTGCTCAGAGTGGTGAAAGTTTCTTTTGGAAACCTCAGCTGGAATAAATCAGCAGTCCCTGCTTGAGCTTGTTTATACCTTCTGGCTTTTCACTCCTTATCTTTTATATGGTGATCACTGACTCTTAAGACATTTGTACATACTAGGAACTGTATGCACAGTTCTTATCCCCTTTCACAGGTCACTTGCTTTCAGCAAGGCAGGTTGCTGTTGTGCTTTTCCTTTTTAGCATACAAAAGGCTTTTCCCTTATGTTAATTTCTTTTTTGTCGTGTGAATTTCTTTTTGTTGTTTTCCATCCTCCAGTGAAATGTGGGCTCTTGTCTTCCTTTGGCACTCAGTCTAATTGAGTTGAACGCTATTGGATCACTCTGATTTCTTGACATTTCTCCATCCTAGAGAATTTATATTTTTTGGTGGACAGCAGCTAAATGCGAGTTTTATCTCACATACCTTCTCCTGCTCACAGCCTGCCACGGCTGACAAAGTTTTGTCTGGTGCCCCTGAACAGTCCTGCTAGTTGCAGGGAGAGGGATGGGAAGTAGTGGAAGGGAAGGAGCAGCTCCCTTCTGGATCAACAAGTCATTATAGGGAATGCTTAGTAGGCAGCAGCTGTTTTAGTTGCATGAACAAACAGAACCAAAAGCATAGATTGTTTTAAGGGATTTTAGAGGTCAAATTTCAAGCAGAACAGTGACTGTGAAAATGAGTAACTGAGTGTGCATATGAATAGATGAGAGCTGCCTTTTAACCACAGTAAGTGTAGCAGTGAAGCAAATGGGATTCACTAGTTGTCTGTGGTTCTCTAGGCTCTTGTGGTGTGATTTTAACCTTTTCTTTTGGCTTTTATTGTCATTTTGGTGTTATCAGGACTAGTTTCAAACTAGAGAAAGAATTTCTGTTTTCCACATGCAGAAGATGTTTATTATGCAGCAAAAACTCTTGGAACTGGATTTCTTACACAGATGATGACACTCAGCAGAGCTGCAAAAGAAGTGAGAGTGTTGTGTTCTCAGTATGGTAGAATGAAGCATAAGTACAGACCTGAAAAGTGCCGTAATGATGGAGAGTGAGGGGTCTCAACTTGGATTGTGATGACAACCTTCTTATGATGACTTCCAGCATTTCTGCTGTTGATGGCAACAAGGCATGGTTGTTTGTTTTTTTTTTTTTCCTTCTGGGGCAGGATCCTGTCTGAAGCAGATTTCTTTTTTACAGAGAGAGACTGGAGTCCTGCATTCTGTAAGTTATGGAGGTTGAAAGAAATGCTTTGATTCTTTCAGCAGCCCCGTGGGCGCAATGGTAGTGCAATGCACAACCTGCTGCCTTTGTGCTGAAGATTAACTTCCTAGAGCACATTGACATCTACAGACAGATGCAAGCTTTTCTGTTTGCTCTCCAGGCTGGTAGTATGCAAGGCAGCTGAAAGCTATGCAGACATGGTGGCATGACACGGAACTTTAGACTCTCTTCCTTGCCTCGCAGCAGAGATAATTAGCTAGGTCATGGCACAGTGCTGATATGGTTTCAATGTTTCCAGGCTGGAGTTGTTTGGGGTCAGACCATTTCAGACATAAGCAAAGTAATTACACACACCTGTCTGCAGGCATTCATACCTTTAGTGATGTTCAGGCAGCATGCTCTGCAGGGGGAAGGAGTAGCATGAAGAGGCATGGATTGGGGAATTACATCGTGTCTGTAGCTTGTCAGAGAAACTCAATATGTTCAGAAATAGGATAAACCCTTGGAAAATATGTCCCTCTTGTTCTGATCTGTGGGTGTATACTGAAATTAAGTAAGACTGAAAACACCCTTGCAAATGAATCTGTGCCTCCTACACTGTTGAGGCTCCTATTTCTAGTTAATTAACATTTTTAGAGAGACTGTCTTTCCTTTTCAATTTTCTCCTTGACATGTCCCTCAGTAGTGAGTCCCTAGCTCAGTTCTGAGGTGCCGCTCTGCCCTTGCTGGCTTCCTTAGTTCTTTACCTCACTGTGTTCTGTGTCCTCTGGTTCCTAAGCCTAGACATGGCCCGGGGCTGCCAGTTTTGTTCCCTTCCTCAGCCCGGAAACCACCATCTCATCCGTGGTTTCAAACCCTTCCTGGCTACTCATCAATTTAGGCTTCTTTTGCAGACCTCTGCTGGCATGCCATCTGTTTCACATGACTTCTGGCAGGCTCCCAAAATAAAAAAGTGGATGCCTTTGACTGTTCCTTGAGAGCGTCTTCCCTTTTAGCCTTCACTCTTTTACTCGTTTCTCCTTCTCTCTACGCTATTGGGCAAGCTATTCAAAAGAGCTTCATGTGGTGTGCTTGAAAATCACAAGAGTGCTGTTAGCTGGGCATATCTGGAAATATGGCTTGAATATAGGTTCCTGAATTGCCTTTGAAAATCTGGCACTCTGCTCTTTCTGTTATTGACAAGCTCGTTTGGGTCGTCTCAGGATGCTGCAGAAGCTGAAACATATGCTTAGCTTCGTGCCAGCCCCTTTAATCCGACTGAATAAGAAAGACCACACATACTCATGACTTCCACGGAACAGCTTGTACTTCACAAAATTAGGCATGTACATAAGCTTAGGGCTTTGGTGCACTTGGTGCTTGACTGCATGATAGCATAAACAGCGCTGGTGCTCTCATGTTTTGTCTGATGGTCAGTACCAGCAGAGTAAACCTTAGTGATTGACTTTGAAGCGAATTGAAGAACTGTCTAGCAGGTGGACAAAAGGAAGAGAAATGCTCCAAGCAATCGGATGTCATGACTCAAGACTGTTTTTGCTCTCTATTATGTTGAAAAGCTGCTTTATTTGAAGTAATATGGTCATGGATAGCAGAGGTACGCTTGTCCTGAAAAATGTACCAGGTGCATGGAATACTATGTATGTGTGCCACTCTAAATTCACCACAAACTGTAATAGTGGTTTTAGAAGACAAAGCTGAATTCTGTGAAATAAGTGTCAACAG
Organism: Tapera naevia; assembly: GCA_033556795.1. Classification (NCBI taxonomy): domain Eukaryota; kingdom Metazoa; phylum Chordata; class Aves; order Cuculiformes; family Neomorphidae; genus Tapera; species Tapera naevia. The sequence continues at coordinate 8,746,062 of JAUMJJ010000034.1, read as the reverse complement.
CAGGAGTTAACAAATCAGGTTTGATTTTTTGATTGTACTGGGAAAAGGCCTGGATCCCTTCCCTTGGTTTTTAACAAAAAAAGAGAGGATAGCCATATTTTCTTTCTCCCATTTCACAAGGACAAGAAATTTCATGGCTCAGTAAATGAGGTTTGCTGCCTCATGTTGTTCAGTGTCTCTGTATCCTTCAATTAGAGTAATTTCTCAAGATCTTAAGATCTGATATCTGTCTCTGTTCTTGAAAGTACAGAAATGAACAAAGGTTTGGTTGTGCGCAACGATAAGCATCTCTAATGTTGTTCCACAGCACATAGTGTATCATGGTTAATGAACAGGGACATCCTGCCCACCAAATACAACTGATGCCACGACACCAACAGCTTTGTTGTCAGAGTGCAAACCTGTTTTCAGAATGTTTGCAGTAGTTATTAGTGTCTTTCTAGCTTGAAAGGCATGAAAAAACCTTCAGTAAGTGTAAAAGTACCTGCCAATCTAAAACCCCAGTGGGAAGCTCAGAGAGGCAATTAGTTCTCAAGGGCATTCCCTAATTAGGTGATGGGGTGATGGTGGTGGAAGAGGTGCGGTTTTTTCTGAGAGATGGCCTTGGCTTTCTTTATCATAACTGCAAGCCATTTATAGTAGAAAACACTATGTGCTAGTCGTTTTGTTATCTAAAGAGAAGTGTATTGGGAGGTCAGTTTTGATATTCTAGCTATGTGGAAAATAGTAGTGTTTTGGGTTTTTTTAACCTTCCTGAAAAGACAATTGGTAATCAAGTCAGAGACTGTCCAGTCCACTTTGAGTGCAAATACAAATCCAGTTAAATTCCTTGTTGTTATTCCATCTAATACAGCCTTCAGAAGCATCCTGGATTTTGCTGCAGAAATAAAATTAATAAATCCTATTTCTTACTGCTACCAAGCTGATTCATAGTAGCAAAGTCATGATCATTTTATTCTGTATAGCTCTAAAAAATACTTGCGTTAAATAAGCAAATATGTTTTTTGCTCATCTGCTTCATGCATGTTTCATATTTACTTTTTCTGAAGGAGCTAATTTCTTAGCTGTAGAAGGAAAAGATGTAATCAGTTAGTTGAAATATTTGATCCTGTAATTTGAGTGGCATTTTAAAGTTTGGCCCGCTGTCATGAAAGAATTCATATTAGTCTGGTACAAATACAGATATACAAAAAAGTATTCTCTATGTATATAAAACTTAGAAAGGCTTCTCTTGCCATATACTGGTACTATATGTGTCATGTAAGGCAGGAAACAGAAGCCTGGAAGCAGACGAAATCACTCAAGTTCAACTGTATGAAGTGGCAAGTACATATGTGAAAACTCATTTGTTTCCCAAACTCTATGCGGGATAAATCCTATTTATTAGCCACAAGTGTCTGATTGTAAAACAGATCATATTGTGAATTAATAGCTGAGTTCTCAGGAGTCGCTCTCAGATATTTTAACACAGACTAACCACTTTTTAAAGCACTCTAGCCCTGGAATACTGTGCCATCCAGCCCTGGAGTATTTCTGGAAAATGAAAAGTGAAAATGAAGGTGAAACTTTTGAAGTGTTTACACATGCCATTCTCGGTGTTCGAAGCTTTTCCGTTTTTCTTGCCTCCCCAAGATGTTGGGGAAATGTGAATTGTTTCTTGTTCCTGCATCACAGACAGGGGAAGTTTTCCGGCCAGTCTTGTCCTCTGCATGCTGGTAGCAACGTGTACAGGAGAGGCAGCAAGAAGTTGCTGAACCATTTCAGAGGCAGCCAGTTTTATTACATCTTCTTGACTAAATATGAGTCTTGAAGACTGAGCAAGGTTTTGTTTTGACTGAATGCTGGGTGAATCTCCTTGCTAAGGATCATAATGTCCTCCTGTTAATTGGCACTACCTATAATTAGATTGGTGAAGAAAACCTTTAGGGCCTGAGGTCTTCTGTCTGAAAATCATGTGGCACAAAAATCCGAGAACTCTGCATATGTGAGAATTTCAGTGAAATTTCGTTTTGATGGAGAGTAAAAATGAATATTTCCAAGTGTTAAGGCATCCTGATTTGACATAAAGGGAGTGAGATACTGAATTGTTTTCAAAACTTTGCTTTTATTAACATGTAAGCCAAATATTTTGATGGGTACAAATTACTTTTTGGAAGGTGTTTTGGATTGCAAGAGGGGAGCAAAGAATTTTTCAGGTTTTGAGTTCAATTCCAGAAGCAGAACACCATTAAGTAGAAGCTGTGTCTGAAGCCAAGCTTGTATTTGCTGCCTGGGTATGTATAAGCACAGCATCTGTGAAGTTCATGCAATTTTTGCTTTAAAAAAAAAAACAAAACCAAGAAAAACCTCCATGAAAGAAAGTTTACCTTAGTCATATTTTAATATTACTCCATTCAGTATGGGAAACTGTTACCCATAGGTAAATTCTGCAAGAATATGCAGTATAACGAGGTTACTCTCTAACATTAGGCTGCATTTTGGCGTGTTATGGAGTGTAACGCTACCCTGAGCAGCCTTTTTTTCCATAAGCAGGACAGTTGACACTCTGCAAAAAGATAAAAATCTGAGTTTTTTATTAAATGTACCTAGTATTGTAGCACTGTTATTCTAACAACACTTGCATTTCAGGAGACTCCTTCTTTTACTGTTCTGGCTTTCTTCCTTTTGGAGGTTTTCATGGGAGTGGAAACAAAAACAGAGTGTAAGACAGAGTTTGGAAGGTAGGGATAACACCCAGAAGAAGCATGGAAGCAGGAGGTCTGGTAGAGCTGGAGCAAAAGCAGATACAGCTGTGTAGTGGGTAGAAATAAACATGCTCCAGTGCTGTTAGCTATGACCACTGCTGATGCTGCTCAGGAAAACCATTACAATGTAAAAGTGAGTTTGAAATAGTGCCAGTGGTGGCCAGAGTGAGCCTCTGGAGAAAGGTGCAGGTTCCCAGAAGAAAAATGAGGGATATGAAGGATTCTGTGTCTCTGAACAGAAAGAAGTCTAAGGTTTAGATCCCACTGCTTGCTCAGCCATGTAAGTAAATTGGCAATAATGTAGAAAACCATATACATATGTTTTTTCTTCTTTTTTTTCCTAGACACTAGAAATGACATGCAGAAGGAGAGTAACTTGAAAGAACTCCTTAAAGAACTGCCTGATGCTCATTACTGCCTGCTGAAGTATCTGTGCCAGTTCCTGATAAAGGTTGCTGAACATCATGTAGAGAACAGGATGAACCTTTGCAATCTTGCCACTGTGTTTGGACCAAACTGCTTTCAGTAAGTTGAGGTTTTCACTTTTCCCCATATGTTGACAGAAAGTGTAACAGAGCAGATGGCCAGAAATGTGGCTCAGAACCTTCACTAATCAGAGTGATCAAATGGAGGCAATGACAAGGGCTTTGTGATAAATTTTAGTGCTAAAGCAGTTGTTTGAGCTGAATGGGAGTTGAGTTGCCCTCCTGTCTCCTCTTGTGTTTTTGCTAAAGAGTCGGTCAGTTTTCTATTGCTTTATTGACAGCAAAGCAGGAGAGTAACAATGAAAGGCCTTCAGACTTTATATAAGTGCAAGAACACTTGTGCTGAAAAAGCTTTCTTTGCCATCACGTAATATGCATGCTTCTCTGCAGAAGGCTTTAAGAAGTTATACCTGGGGAAACAGGACTCCTATGCAGCACCCAGGTGCTGTGTAGTTTCTAGAGATGGATGCTGCATACTCTGGGCTTATGATCTGGTGTCTGTCATTAAGATGGAGATGATTCTGGGCTCTTTACCATTATAGTATATTCAGAAACTGCTCTGGAGGTTATCAGTTTCCACTGGCCTCTTAAGACTTCTTACTGGCCTCCCTAGTTTTACAGGTTTCTTTCATTGGGCTCAGTTCCTTGGTGCTTGTGGTGAAGACAAGATGTTGTACCTGCTATTGGACCTTGCAGCAGTAGCAAGAACAGTTATTTACAGGTTGAACTTGAGTGGGAATGCTTCTGTTGAGTCACTGCTGTGATGCAGTGCACCATTAGCCTTTTCACCCTGGTCTTGTCTGCAGAACACCCACTGGCTGACATCCAAGTTCAGTCCTCAGTCTTGAAAGACTCATGGTATCAGCAAAAAGAGATAAGTGTTAGCAAGAGTTTCTTGTAGCAAATGTCAGATTTGTATTGATCATTGTAAAATTTCACACTAAAATAACTTTGAGTTGCCTAATGAGGCTTAGATTAGATTACTTGCCTAATGAGACTGTCTTCCTAAGCTTCTTTTGTAGCCAGTGGAAAGAAGTAGACTTCAATAAGAGAAAACAGAAATTAGGTTCCTTGTCATGTATTGGGCCTGTTGCACATACTGAGGCTGGATGCTGCCTGCCTTCTTTTTAAAGTAGCATGTGTTTTTCTATTGATTAGGGAGAGAACAAGCAAAGATGAAACTTTTAAACCAGGGCTTGTCCTTGTGACTGTAGTGCTGCCTCATCTTAAGATGTTGCTTATGGATGATGAAGGTGAATATGTCAGGAATAAGGCATTTGTGGTGTTAGTACAAAAAAGATAAAACTTATTTTGAAAAGAATTGTATTCCTCTTCAAAAGAAAGAAAACTCAAAAGACAGACTCAAAAGCATGAGTATGAGAGTTAGTGGATGCACAATAATGCAAATTTCTGACAAGAAAAAGGAAATTAATTTTTAAAGGTTACATTTGTATGGGCAGTTTCGGAATTTTTGTCTAAATGTATTAGTAAAGTTAAGAACAAACAAAATAAATTAGAAGAATCTATATACAATGGCTGAATCTCTATGACTGTGGCTATTAGAATATTTATTTTACTCATCACGTTCAGGAAAGTTTAAAAATTAGCTCTGCATGCTTTTTGGTGTAGCATGCAGAGACTTGCACTTGGAATTGCAATTGGCATTCCTAAGATTAAACCAAAGCATACTTCTTAAAAGCTGCATATGTGTGGAAGAGGGGCAGGATCATATCATTCCAGTGCACAAGACTGAAAAAGGCAGAGTTCACTGGAGATGAAGGCATGGGGGCTCTTGTGGCTGTATATGAATGCAACCAGCCATGTGGTTGTGACATGCATTTACGTAAATGCTCGTGTAGCAAAAGAGGCAGTGAGCAAGGCTTATCGCTTAAAAAATGGCTAATGTGTTTTTTAGAAGACCCAAATATATCAGAATTACGTATGTAGATTTTTATTTAGACTAGCTTTCACCATCTGGTAATTCAGCTATATGTTTCATCAGATCTTGATCTAGTTCAGAATTGTGGTCCAGACGAAAAGATTGTGAGCAACAGTTCAAATATACTTTTTTCCTAAATTAATGGATGCAGTCTTAAACTGCTGGAATTGTGACCATCTGTATTCACAAAGATTTGACAGGAGGAAGAAAAAATTTGCAGCCTTGAACTTTAGGCATTGGTCTTAGCCAACTGGTTGGCCAAACAGCCAGTGAGAGATCCTCAGAATGTAATTAAGAGCTCTGGAGTAAGGCTGCCTGAAGCCTGCTTGGCAAGGGTTGTCTTACTGCTGGCTATGACCCTCAGAGAGACTAGCTGCAGAAATTAAGAATCAGCAGGTGGTTGAAGCAAATACTCTTATTTTGCATTGACTGTTCAGTGCAGTGTATGAGATGTTTCTCTGGGAACAGGAAAGAAGGCTTAGCATTCAGCTTGTCAGCAATTACACTGCTGAAGCAGGAAGATCTGGGTATTTTCTGTCAGAAATTCACACTCTTGTCTAAAATCAGCATCAGCGTCTGGGTAGTTAACGCCTAGTGTCAGAGAAGATAAAGCCCATCTGCTAATAATGATTTCTTTCTACAAGGTACTTTTAGTGACATTTTAGACTTCTAAACATATTATGTCCTACTCCATAACTGAAACTGTTTAACAATTGAATAAATCTCACTGTTGAGCCACTTTCCAGACATTTAGACTTTGTTTTAATTCTCTTTGTCTCATTCTATTTTTCTATGTCATGTTCTCTGTAATTTATTTGAGTCCTAAATTTTCAGCTCTTATTGCTTTTATCTTATCCACTACTTCCTCTGCCTCCTAACTTGCTGTTTGACAAACTGCACTGGTGCTGTTTTAATGAAAGGTTATCCTGTGCTTTCTGTATTTCTAATGAGCAGAAGAGGGGAGAAAATGGCTATTTGCATTCCTTGTAATGAAGTGTGATGTAAGATACAGGAAATGGTAAAGGGTAAGGTCAAACAACTTTAAAAAAAACAAAAATATGATGGTTTGAGACTTAGTTCACTGTTTTCTTCCAACTTGGATTGCTTAGATTTATTGTGATAGAAGCCAAAGGTCAAGTATACAGAGAAATACAGCCCTTGAGGAACAAAGAGCATGAAGGTATGGGAACTTAAATAGTTGTCTTTTCTGTCACTGGGCTAATCTGTTTGGAGTATTAACACACACAGTGTAATTACTCTTGGAGGCAGTTATTGACAATGAACCAAATTTCAGTTCCCATAGAGCCCGTAGCCTTAGTTATAGCCTACTGTGTGCCTCCCCTCAGCTCTCACACCTTGAAAAGGAAGGAGAGAAACAGCTGTGTTTTGCCTCCTTCTCTTTGCTGTCTTGGAGCTGGGTGTAACAGGGGCTGCTGTATTCATCTTGTGCTTTGGTTAGAATGGTAAGAATGTGAAGTCCACCAATTATAGAGTAAGCAGAGGATCTGTTTGCACCTTTTTTTGCAGTGCGTTCTCAAAGAATGGTCTATGTTGCCTCCGTCATTCAAGCCCTCAGTAACCTGATTGTGTTTCTTTCCAACAGAGATTAGGCATGTTGAGAGGGATTTATCCATCCCCTAAAAAGTGGCTGGCAAATGCAGTTATCCTGTTAAAATACTAGGTAGATGCAGTTATTTCTGTATGGGTGACTATGTAGCAGAAGTTACCAGAAGAGTTGTACAATAAAGCATTTGGCATGGAAAAATAGGTAGATCATCTTTAGGTATGGAGAAAATGGAGACTGTCTGTACAGTAGCTGTAGGTATTTCAGACATTCAGAAAGATTTCCAATACGTTGATGAATTTGTAAGAATGAAAATCCAATCTAAAGGTCTGCATGAATGCCATACCTTGGTTTCTAGCAGCCTTGGAGTTGCACGGATTGCTTATGTGAAGCTGAAGTGAAAGCAGAGGGGCTGACCTAGAACTCTTCAGTGAGTAATATTGGCCTTTGAAACATTATGTAAATGGACTTTATTTTCAGACAGTGTAATCACAATCCTGCATCAGTCTTAAAAACAAATGTGAGTACAGGATTGAGGTCAAACTGAGTGCTGAAAATTGTTGCTCTAATATTCATTGCAAATTGGAGCATGCAACCTAACCTTTGTTACAGGGTTTGTATGGATTTTAAATACTGCAACTGCTAGCAGGATAAAGGAGTTGTTTTGCGTAAGAATTCAGTATGCTACACCTTACAATGCAATTTTAAAGCATCAGGCATAGTATAAGAAGGCCATAAATGTTCTTATCCATAATGATAATACTTTTTCTTCCTTGGGAAGTACATTGAGCCCTATGCCTTTCTATGACATGTGATCTTGCATCAGAGTCTGCAGATACAAGTATGTACCTGTTTTCAGCTGCACCAGTTTGTGGTCCAGAGTGTTAAGACAAATCACTTCCATCAGCTGAAATACAGGGCTGAGTTGTGGCTGTGAGGTCACATCTTTTACAGTCACAGTAACATCAGAGTAGACTGCCTGAAGTTGCAACCTCTCAAAATTACTGCACCTGTGCTCTCAAAACCTTCAGTAGTGCTTGTTGAGCAGCTCATGGGCATCTGAGGTACTGATGAAAATGGATTTTGAGGGCTGGAGAAACAAAAAACCCATGTAGTGTTCCCTGTCCTCTGAGTCCCTTCATTTCTTGTGCAATCCCCTAGGAGAAAGGTAAGGTTGACTTTGTGGTGCTTCTCTACAAAAGGTACTGTAGAAACAGCAGAAGCAGCAGTTGTAGAAGACGAAGTATACAGCCCTCAGTGCTTTGTGAATTACAGTTACGGTGCTGTCATTCCACAGAAGCTACTTCTGCAAAGCCACATCAGGAAGTGGTCATGTGCGTTCTTCATCTCATACAGGGTGGAGTTGAACACCATTGGGAGTTTGTAATGAGACACACCATTTCACGTGGAAATCTCTGGTTCTCAGTTGTGACAGGGAGCTGTCAGCAGTTGCTGCTGGAATAAATTGGTTCGGTGATCTCAGTCCAGCTCATTACAGGCAGATGACTACATCCCAAGTCCTCCTAGCCTTGGTTTCCGCTTGAAGGCAGTTTCTCAGCTGTGGTGCATGATAACTGAGCCTTGTAGTGATACCTGTCTCGTGCTGGATGCAGTTATCTTTGAGTGTGCTATTGCACCACTCACGGTGCGAGTCTGGACATCTCTCATAAGCCCACTCTGTCATTTAGCCTGTTACAGTTTGTTTACAGGGACACTGAGATAAATTCATTTAACTAACACATGAAATGTAATTCATTCACAGTGCATTAATCTGACCTCAGGTTTGCTTCAGTTCTGAGTAAGAGTTGTGACACAGGGTTTTGTGGTTTAAGCCATTTGAAACTAACTTTCTTGAGCATCCCCATGGAAGGAGACACACTCTTGGCTTAAAGTGGTCTGAACTAAGTGGGCTCTGGACTGTATGGACATGAGTGGCACAGAGCTGCGGTGGGTGAGCAAAGCATGCTGGTAGGACATTGTGCAGGAGTGCTCGGTGTCTTATTTCAAAATGAAGGGCCAATGATTTGATCCTATTCCCAAGTAATGTTGTAACTTTGAGAACTACTGCTTTTTCTGCTTTAAAGTGGCTTCACCAATAATTTCAGTGTTAATACCCTGTAACACGTGTGGTACTAATCCACCTTTGCCCTTGGCCCTGCTTGACTGAGTCACATACTGTGAATACTACTAGTGCCTTGTTTAGACAAAGCACATTTTTTCCAGATGCTTATAGCGGAGCCGCTGTGCTTTGCACACAGATCACTCTGAGTATCTGTCTGGGAGGGGCAGGGTTTCTGAGGAATGTAAGGTGAGGACATTAGACAATTTGCTTCTATCACTGCCTGTGCTGTGTATGCGTTCGTGACTTAACAACCTGTTGTGAGAACTCAGTGAGAGTTTTATAGCTCAAATCTCTAAGATAGACTTGAGCCCATCAACATTTTTTTTGTTATAGAAATGACCACAGAAATTACAGGCTTATGCCTCCCTTTTAGAAAGTGTGTTTCTAGTAGTAAGACTGATGTTCTGCTGCTGTTCAGTTTTTCCATACGTGTCTATAAGGGGATCAAGTCCTGCCGTTTTTGTAACTAGAGTAAGATGAGTGTATAACTGTAAAAGTAAGTGTTTTATGATGCCTGTTTAACATGCAAATTAGACATAAAGGGACCATGAATATGAACACAATGTTACTATAATATTTTAATAAGGTCTTCACAAAAGAATATGAAAAATATCAAAGGAGTAGGGTGTGGTTCATTAAAACGGTAGTGTGAGAATACTTTCTCATAGGACTGGGTTTTTAAGTGAGAAGTAAAATGTGTAGATATCACGACTTTTCAGACTAAGAAAAGCTAAAGTAAGATCTTTTTTTTTTAACACACATTTTCAGAAAGGTCTAGTCAAACTGATGGATCGTGGAGTGTGGCAACAGATGGGTTTTCACTTGTATTAAATATGCAGGGAGGTACGTGCTCATAATCTAAACTTCTTTATATATGCTGAGCTGAAGATTTGTTGCAAGGAAAAGCTCACCATGGATAGGTCAAGAAATATAATAATCCTTGCCATAGTGGAGGTCTAATAACAGCAATTAAAAGAAAAAATAAATGAGAAACTTCATAAAATATGCCTATTTAAGTGGCAGAGAGATAGCAATAGATCAAGTATGTTATACTGCCATTAAAATAAAACAATTCATGCTGCTCTGCTTGGTTACATTCAGAGAGGGGTAATAAAAAAGACTAAAGCCATAAGCTTTAACCTTGTGTTCCGCATGTACATCTCACCCTACACGTACAAAATTGTTCAGAATAAGTTGTTGGAGTTTTCACAGATTTGATTTAATAAAGTTTAACTGACAAAGTAATATGCAGAAGGCAGGGCAAGAAAGCCATAAAATTTTGCAGAAATTAAGTACTGTTTGTGTGCTCTGTGGAAACTTTATGGGCTGGACTGTTTTTCAGCCAGGAAGAGAATTTGGTGTTAGCAGTTGCCTGTAGGTAGATGGTGGCTGTAGTTCCCAGCAGATAGTGTTTAGGGGAAGATTCTGCTCTAAATCTCATTGAAGCTGTCATCTGGAGCCTTTATTTTGACTTGACTCTAGTACATTTTCAGTGTCTTTCCTAGGAATGAGGTTCATAGGGATGCCAGGCTTATTAAAGTGGTATTCTGTTTTGGAGAAACACATCAGGAAGATAACAGTCAGGATTTGCCTAAATTATCAAGCAAACTCTCCACCGTGCCAACTCAAGAACACATAATTTAGTATTGGAAGAGGAGTTTTCTTAAATCAGAATGGTTGCATGGGCCTATTGCATACGTACACTTTGTTTTATTCAGGCCTGTTACTGTCTTTTAGTGAATGTGTGATTGACCCATTTTACAGCTGACGGTGTTCTGCTCTTCAGGTCCTGTGACTCTAGCATGTATTGAATGTTGAAATGACAGCAGTAAAGGTTCTCTTCTGAAGTTTACAAAGACGTATTCTGCTGCAGTGGGATCCTCTCCCTGTTGACAAGTGGAGGTACTGCAGAAAGAAAAACATTGAGAAGGATCAGCAGCATGCAACCACTACAAGAAGGCAGTTTTTGACGGCAAATTTCTTGGAGCATCTGCTTTAAGGCTTTTCTTGTTGAAATGCACATGTGGCCCCAGTAAACTACAGTTACAGTTTTACAGTAGATAGTTATTTGTAAATTTTAATTTGCTGGTTATGATAATCAACATTTTACTTTCAAGTTACATCCCTGTAAAATAGCTCAGATGACATTTGTTTAACTTATCAAAGTTTGGGTTGTTTTTTCCTCTTGTACAGCCGCTAGTTGTCCTCAGCCAAAAAAACCTTTTTGTTTCTGGTTTTGGCTTCCGTGCTTCTTCCCTTTAAATCTTCCCTGTGTTTCCTGTACCTCCTGAACTGCAGTCTCTACCACTTCATAAGCTCCTTAGAAAATTCACATCCATGTAGCCACTTTGGGGATTATTGAGAGGAGAATGTGTCTCCTGGAAATAGGGTGCAATGGGAAACACCGAATGATTAGAGACATAAAATGCTGAAGAAGATTCTTCAGATATCCTACTTTCACAACAAAACAGAATTTAAATCATTTTTGGGCATCAAAGTCCAATAAAACATGTAGAAAGCCTGTATTCCAGCAGATGATCATTAGCTGCTTCAATGAATTGTGTGCCCTATTGTAAGTAATATGTGAGTTTTACTACACGACAGTGTTGTATGAAACCTGTAAGGAAGGAGAAGGAGCATAGACTGGAATACAGTGCTTCTTCCAAATCAGCACCTTGTTTTTTCATCTGTGTGGCTTTAAGGTCTGTGACAAGCAACTCCTGGCTGCACGGAGGCCTGATTCAAGACAGCAAGAAGTTGCTTCTTCTGCACCCAAGTAGTTGATTATTTTCACTGAAAGCAGAGGTTAGGAACATCTTTTTATATGAATCTTCTAGGCTGTTCTGCAGAATGCAGCCTCCGTCTCTGTGTTTAAAAAAAAAACATGTGAGTTATGAGCCTGCTTTGAAAAGAAATGGCAACTCATAAGTGAGATGAAGAAATCTGATGTATGGCATGGGGTCAAATCTTGCTTAACTTTTGCTTTTAGTGTTCTGCTCAGCATGTGTGTTTTCTTAATTTTTTTGACTCATCCTTCTTGTATGCCTTTGAGGTATTCAAACCACTTTTTGGAGGAATCCGACTCTTCCAATTAGCAGTTAACAGTCAGAGCTTTTAAATGTCTCATGTTGTCTGTGTGGCAGTCACGGACCCAATTTTTAGCTCAGTTGGCGGTATCTCATTTGGTGGTTGACTCAGTTACATCTCTGCCTAGGTTCTACGGAGTAGGTAGTTTGACAAACAGATATGATATTTAATATTGATAAGAAAAACTACAAACAAACCACCATAGTCATAATCCATAGTAGTTACCACCATAGAAATAATCCTCCTTTCCAAGAAAAAGTTTCCTGTGCCTGCTAGCTGGCTGGCATCCACAGCTGAAATGTTAGAAACTCTGTGCAGGAACTTGTATATGTTTAGTACCTGTAACAGTCTGCTTTGTGTTCTGTCCAATTTTAGTGTGCCCTCTGGATTTGAAGGTATAAAAGAACAGGAGATCTGCAACAAGATAATGACAAAAATGCTGGAAAATTACAATACCCTGTTTGAACTGGAAAGTTTGAAGGATGAAGAAAAGCCTGTACGTGACGAGCTAGCAAGAATTATCTTGGTAAAAGTGAGTATCTCTAATATGTTATTTTCTTACAGCAAATCAGTAATGCAGGCTTCAAGTCAGAAATCTTTTAGGTAAATGGGAGGCAGACGTAATAATGTTCTGTGTTATTGTTTGGTGTACAGCTTACAAATTAACACTGCTAAAAGGATGATTTTCATTACTAGTCTGGAAGTTTATTCTGTTAAACATCTTTATTCTTTGTTGGCTATCCACTTTTATTTATATAGGAAATATATTCACTAAAATTTAAATGAGTAGGTAGAATAATTCTAGGAAGCATTTAAGCTTTCTGACATGGTGATCATTTATGATGTACATCAATGATGATGAACGTTCATACTTTAGGACAGTATGAGGTTTCTAGCCTTCGCCACTATGAAGTCTACGTGTCTCAAACACATTCCTGAACTTAAAAATCATGTGTTTTAAGTCAGAACAGCCATTTCTGAGTGCACCTGAAGAGAAGCATTAATTGGTAGTTACCATTCAAAGAAAGTACATTGGAGCTGTTGAAGAAAAGTGATGTAATTCAAGTAGTATATCTTTGATGGGACTAGGGCATGTGTATAACATCAAAGAATTTTGAAGTTCAGAAAATTGACACAAATAAGTAGGACAGCCAAAAAGTCTGCTGTTTTGGCTCTGCTACAGGAAGCAACCTCAAGTTTGTGTAGGAAACAGTCGTGAGGATGGTTTGCAATTGCTCGATTTCCTTGTGCATGTTAGCTGTGCAAATAAATACCTTCCAAGGTGTGAGCTTTTCATTTTGAGAGGGTTGAACTACATGCTTTCCGTTAGTATGGCTTTGTGAGCACCCACTGGTAAAATCACCGCAGCCTGAAATGACTGAAATTGAAGTTCTCGGGAAGTAAGTTGTAAAAATATAGTGGTTTTGACCTTGACACAACAAGAAGTTTGGTATGAACCCAAGTTCTGCCAGTTGTCAGTGTTGTGTTGTGAATGAAAGAGGAAGTCTTTAGCTGTTTAGTCTTGTAGCTGTTTCTAATATTGACCTAAAATCATAGAATCATAGAATGGTTTGGGTTGGAAGGGACCTTAAAGATCATCTAGTTCCAACCCCCCTGACAGGGACACCTTTCACCAGACCAGACTGCTCAAGGCCCCATCCAGCCTGGCCTTGAGCACCTCCTGGGAGGGGGCATCCATGTCTTCTGGGGCAACCTGTGCCAGTGCCTCACCACCCTTACTGTAAAAAATTTCTTCCTAATGTCTAATCTAAATCTCCCCTCTTTCAGCTTAAAACTGTTACTCCTCATCCAGTCATTGCACTGCCTGATAAAGAGCCCCTCTCCTGCTTTCCTTTAGGCCCCCTTTAAGTACTGGAAGGCTGTTACCGTATCTCACCAGAGCCTTCTCTTCTCCAGACTGTACAAGCCCAGCTCTCTCAGCCTGTCTTTGTATGTGAGGAGCTCCAGACCTCTGATCATGTTTGTGGCCCTCCTCCAGACTCACTTCTGTGGAAGGTGACAGAAGAAAGGCTTCGGCCATGTCTTCATCTCCTCTAGCATTGGCCAGCTGCAAAAGACAAAGTAGTCTTTCACTTCTAAGGAGTTACTAGTAATTGGGAATGCACAAAAGGTGGAGATGTAGGAGATTTCCAACAGCAATTCAGAGATCTGAGCTATCTAAGTACGTGGTGACAACCAGAATTACTCCAACAAAGTGGTCTGAAAGATATAGTTACTCAAGTGAGATGAAAAATGTTGCCCATCTCTTTGCCTTAGGAGATGGATGACTGCCTGAGAGGAATGAGCCATGCCTGAACACAAGGGCTTACATTGTATTTGTGTCTTTGGAACTTGTTCATAGCTTTCAAATTCTACTCGCAGTCAGCTGCAAAAATTTGACTTTGTTCCTTGTCCATCTAGCTTGGGAGGGAAGTTTTCAAGCTTAACCAAGACAAATACTCAGCCACAAGAAATACAAGCATCTAACTTCATGTAGCAGAGATACATATAAGAAGTGCTTGTTGAAATTTGTCAAGTGGCTCTTTGAAAGTATGTTCCTTTTCTTGTATCCTAAAATATCCTTTATCCTACCCAATTTGTATAATACATTAGAGATAGTGCACTCAAAGAGAACACCAAATGGTAATAAGTGATATACAGTAGAGAAAAGTGATTGCCAGTTTGCTAAGGCATGAACTGTTAGATACAGTAGGAGCTAACTGATCCATGTCATAAAAGTACAAATGCCTCAGATAATGATATGGCATGACCTGGGTCACAGTGTCCAGGAAATAGCAAGCCATTTGTAAGTAAAGTTACTGCTTCTTGAAAAGCCACTGATGAATTCAAATGTACAGGTAGCTGGAAGGAGATTTGACAAGTAATCCTGTTGGTAGGAGTGAAAAATGTAGGATACTAAGGACAAAGCTCTGCTGGGTTTAAAAGGACAAAGCCCTGTTGGGTTTAAGGGGCATTCGAGCATAAGCCATGGTGGAATCAGGGAAGGGATGAGGAAATGCCTTTTACCAAACTCAGCTGTATTTAGCTAAATGGCTTTTTTAGCTTTTACACTGTGAGCAGTAAGAGGATGAGGAGGGAAGATTTAGATGATCTCACTCACTTCCTTCTAGGGTATTTCTGTCATTCGTTCCCCAAAATCACTCCTTCTGTTGCCAGAGTTTCACCCTGAGTCACTACACTGCTACCTTTGCCATGATTGCCTTCACTTTGTTGCCTTTCTCCCTTTTCTGTGTTTACATTTTCCTTCTGAATTACCACAGCCCTGTCCCACTGTTCTTCCTGTACTCAAATTTGATAGCCCTTCATTCCCGCTCTAGAGAAAATGCTGGCAGTCTGTAGTGAAGTACAGAAGCTCCAGTATGCTTGATACATGGCCTTCCATCACCTCCAGTCAGGAAGCGCCTTCCAGTCAGGTATTGATTGCAGCAGCTTAAAGAAAATCTGTTTTAAAGAATCTAAAAGTTAATAGATTTTAGAAGATGAGACGTGGTTCTGTAGGACTGTTGGTAGTAGAACTACCATTCTTACTGCATATTTGCACTGAGGAGGCGCAGGAACACCTTCAGCCCAGTTTTCTTCTGTCAAAGGCTGCTCAGTCATTGGGAAAGTCAAGTTCTGCCAGGTAAAGGGATTTCTTAGCTTGCTTTCTCAGTGGATCACAATTCAGAACAAAAGAGAGCTGGAAATCTCTGCAAATTCCATTCCAGTCCCTGCTTTGTTCCCAGGATGGTAAAGCCTCCTCTTGCTTGTTGCTTAGACATATGGTAGGATTATAGTTAGAAATGGTGGGAAGCTTTTCTTTGGAAGCCTATATGTTTAAAAAAAAAAAGTATAATATTTCTTAGAATTACTTCTGTTTCAATGGGAAATTGAACTACCAGGTTCCTGATGACTTGCCTGAAAGGGATTTGTTGTTTTCTCATTCCAGCTAATAGAATGATATCCATATGGTCTTCCAGACAGGTGGCCAGCAGGTGGAAGTATAGCATGTACTTTCTCTAGAAATATATATGTGTGTGTGTTTGGAAATTTCGTTTTCATAAAAGAATTACGAGGTTTGAATTTTTTTTTTAATTCCAAGATAAGTTGAAGTTAGTTGGGGTTACAGGTCTTATTTGCAGCCAGCTGTTATCACAATCCTTAAGACTTTTATCCAGGTTTCAGTTTAGTTTCCTAACCCAGTAAAGGTCTGGAAGGGTCTCAGTCTGTTGATCAGTAGGCTCTGCTAGTTAGAGGCAAACGGGTGGAGAAATGGGTTGTGTTCTGATTAGCTAGCTATCTGCTCTGTGTTCAGATTTTCAGGATCACGAATGGCTCTTTTTTTGATTGGGCAATTTTATGTGTGAACAGTTAGTTCTCTGACAGTAGATCTGCACTGCTGTGCATTTATCACATTGTGTGTGCCAGGGTATTATAATAAAATGTTGTTTCTATTTGGCTTTGGAACAGAATTCCTGGTGCGTATAGATGTGGTCCTGGCAGATTTTTGTGGCACTAAACTGCATGACAACTCACGTAATGAAAAATTAGTCAGTTTTGACTCATAGTATTGCCAATTTTATCACTGTCTTGAGTAAATAGGTTACAAAACCTACAGTAACAATAAAAATAGTAATTTTGAATGAGGACCTTTCATTTCCAAACTGTTCAAACTGCAGCTGCTATGTTGTGTAGCTAACCAGTGTTGAATTGTTAGGACTATAATGAAATGGGACCTTTGAATAACAGTTATTAGGCTTCTCTGATGGTCAAAGATTGACAGTGAAGAGGATTTTTATTTAGTTCAAGTGGCAAGGGAAATATGAGCAGCAGACTATTATGACACTCACTCTTGGAAGATTTTTGACATTACCCTGTCCACTGATTTCAGGAGACACATGTTGGTTTTAGTAGTGTGATGTTTTTTAGCTCAATATTGTCTTCAAACCAAACATAGACGCTATTACCTAGTCACACAGGGTTATAAGATTGTTTTTTCTATCTTTTTTACCTTTTCCATCTAAAGCCTTCTTGACAGAGCACTTCTAGTTTTAAGAACCAGTCAGCTCAGAGCACATAAATGTTTGCAGTGGAACACAAGCAATGGCATGATGAGGATGTAATGCTGTTCCTGGCTTGATTACATATCTGGGACAGGAATGCAAGAGGCTTTTCTCTTTCTTCCTCTGCTGGATGGTGGAATACAAAGCTATGTTCATCTGAGGCAGAACAGAAAGCAAGTCCATTTATAAAATTAAAATTATAACATTAAAATCAAATTAAAAATCAAAGTTATGAAGTCAAATAAAACTATAAATGCGCAATTTCAATATTGTGAATATAATGTAGGTGCATCCTGATGACCTCTAAACAGGCAGATTTACTTCCCTGAAGAGCTACAGAAATTGGTCTCTTGCTGGCTTTTTCAAAAACTAATAGTTTTTTTTTATTTTAGATACAATTAACTTCTTGTAATTTTGTCCCCCTTTTTTTCCAGTCTTCTAATGAAAGCTGCCACTTTAGTTGGGAGGATTCGTTGGCAAAATAGTTCTTTGTACTTTAAATGGTGGCAGAAGTGCACACGCTGTGTTCTACAAGCCTGCTGTTAGGTTTCTAAAGAGGCAAGCAATCCACCACAGGTAGCTACATCCGATGGTGCTTGGTGTATGCAAAGTGTGCAGTGCCCGACCCAGCCAGGCGAGCCCCTAAGTGTATTTTTTATGTCAAGGAGAGTGCTCCAGCTGACTTTGGCAGCACTGTTTTGAGGTGGAGTGCTTGCTTGTGCATTCTGATTGAACACCCACGCCAGATTATTTAGCCCTTGGCAGGATTTGTGTCCTTCATCCTTGAGGAGGGGTAGAAAAGATAAAATGGTTGGGAAGTTCTCCATCTTGGTTTGACTTTTGCCCCCTTTGCAGTCAGTTGTAAAGCTCTATCTATGCTGAAAGCCACGATGTTTTGGATTATTTCCCGAGATGTGTAAAGCAAGATCGTGGCTAATAAATGTTACTTTCCCTTCCTCAGCTGTTTTTCACTTAAATACCTTAGCATGGGGATGTAATCCCTTGACAGCATCCAGAAGAAACTGCTGAATACTCCCCGACTCTATGGCTGAGTGAGCTCCCCCGTAAATAAGTCATCTTTCCTTGCCTCCTCAGTGCTCTGTCCCCATGGTTATACATTCAGCAAACACGAGAGCAATCCCTCATTTATGTCAGGAAAAAAGGCATGCACTTCTAATCCATGTTATGTTGCCCTAGCTAATCCTGCAGGGTCTAGATAGTTTCCTTTTATTCTTCCTTCGTGTTTGGGACCATTTTAGCATCATGTTAACAATCAGCTTTTGGTACCACATTAATTCTTTCCCATCAGGAGGCAGCAGGAACTGAGTTCCTTTGTAAAACTTTCCTGAAGGTCTCAACAAACGCTTCCATTTTGTTCAATATTCACTTATTTGGGCAAGTTACACCAGTTTTCTCCTGCCTGGGCCAGGGAACGCCTAAGGGTGGGAATGGGTTCACATGGGAGATGTGAAGATGGGTGGAAAGTGTGTGAGGAGGAGCAGCACCTGTGGAAATCTGTGTCCAGTTTTCCATTTCATATTTCTTCCAGCTAGTATTCACTTCACACTTGTCCAGTAGTGAGCAGATAGGCGTGTTTGTATTGAGGGTACATAGTGAGGGTGTGTAGTGATTCTGCCAGAACGACATTTTAAGATATGAGCAATATGAGATCTGTAGGGGAAAATTTATAAGGCTCCAAACCCTTCATGATAGCAGATTCAATCTGGAGTGAAGACAGTCATGTTTAGGATGTGATTCAGAAGGGCAAGCAAAAAATCAGATGGTGCCTAAACAATTCCTAGTGTAATTTCAAAATGGTTTTCCAGTACTTTCAGCTCTGCTGTTTTTGACAGCTCTGTATATGTAGTATTGGAGTATTTCTACTTCTGAAGTTCATTAAAGCATTCATGAGATGATGAATCTGTCACTTATGAAGTTATCCTGAATATTTACACAAATATGTTAATGCTAAGCTCTCAAAAGTGATAAATGATTATGCTGCTACTTCTTTAGCTAGAATTTTGCCAACAATGCTTTCATTTTAAGACATTAAGATTTAGCACATTTAAAGGGTACAGGAGCGTATAACAAACATGTCTCTATCCTGCTGTCCATGTTTATATATACTATGCTATTTTTGAACCTAGCTGGCAAATTTTGCAGTTGAGATGCTTAAGGACTTTGCTTTTCCTCTTCATGATTTTTTGTTTAAACAAATACCCAGTGATATTATCATTGCCCCATGATAATACCACATAGCCAAAATGTAGAGAAAATAAGATCCATATGTGTGTAGGTGTCCCGGTGTGTATTTGCACATGTTTTACTTCAAATGTTTTTCATTCATTGTCCATTGTTCCTTTGTTGTGGGGTGTTTTTTGGGGGGGGACAGTGAGGAGGATGTAATGATTTAGCACTTGAGGAGCAGTCCCTCTCAGTCAGTATAACAATATCTTTCAAAAGGGAAGCATCAAAGTCAGCACCAAGAAGCAAGGTACGTTAAAATCAGTATGAGCCCGTGCTCTAGCCAGCTGTTTCTGAGCATCTTTGCTGTACTCATGGGGAAAACAGGTGGTTAGGAGGAGAATTTTTCTATCAAATCTCCCCATTCCTCCTGTTCAGATTCTCCAATGTTTATTCTGTTTCTCAGTAATTATTCATTCAGTTAATCAGGTTACACAAAATGATCTGCATTATTCCTACTGGATAAATCAGCAGTCAGTGCTGTCTCTGTAACAACGACATACTGCAGGCAGTCAGAAATGATCCAAAGTAATGAGGTGCAAGACATTTTTCAGCCTACAGGGATTTAATTCTTGCTGACCTCTGCCATTAGCTTCACCTGTAGTACTTTCAAGGTGGGAGCTTCGGAAAGGCTCAGTGTTGAATTAATTCTTTTTCACATTATAAAATATTAGTGAAATGTTTACTGACTTCAGTATAAGTCCTGTGCATTTTTTTAAAAGCCATTCTTTGAGGACTATGAAGATCAGTTTGTTCAGGAGAAGCTGGTTGGTGCACCCTGTTGTGCCTGTGTCATCCACTGCTTTACAGGATACCTTGTGTCCCGGAATGTACTTGTAATAAACAGGGCTCAGGGCAGTCTAAGAACAGGAGTATGTGATGCAAGGGACACAAGGGGCCAAACACTCCGTTATTTGTCTAAATATGTACACTCTTGAAAGTCTGAGCTATCCATCAGGTTCAGACATTGCTGAATTCCATGCATGAAAAGGTTTTTTCTAATTGGTATGTTGAGTTTTAGATCCAAAAGTGCAATTTAGCTTTTCCAAGATGGAGTTTAAGCAACAGTAACATGAGAGGCAGAAAAGCCTGGGTGTCTCACATAGTTAGGTCATGTTTTTCTTTTAGATTGTACTTTCTCTGTTTATGAATAACATTGCAGTAAATAGATACATCAGACTCAAGTTTTCAAAATTGCAAGGGAGAATAAAATGTTCCCCTGGAACTAATGTTAGCTCTGTTATTGCAAACACACACACACGTATCAGGTACATGCTGCAAGAAAGCAATGTTGTTATGTCACTTTGTAAATGTTTGATTTGTTCTTTTGATCTTAAGTTCTGCTTCAGGCTCCTTATTTCTACCTCACCCGCGAGAAGCTGAGTTCTGGCTATTGCATGGCACCTTAACCTTGACAGCTAAAGTATGATGGGCACATACAGATTGTGGGGATGGCAATAGAAAAATGAATATTTTCACTCAGTGAAGTCTCTGTAACCTTTTACAAGTGTTTGAATTGTATTTGATCCCAGCATTACCAGCTTAACTTTTGCAGCATTCAGTAACCATTCCTCTTGGATGGCTGGGGATACATTTTCTTTTCCTCCTAGAGAATATCATGATAGTCCACAGATGTGGTTCCAGCGTTGAGGTATATCATGGGATTATTACTATGTTTGTCATTTCCTTTTCTATATTGCAATCCTGTCTAAAAATAATGGATTTCCGCATCTCTCTCTTGCTTTTGTATCACAATTCATGACCTTTGTACGTGTTTTGTGGCAATAATTGCAGTAGGTTAAGGTTGTAGTGAAGCGGAACAGAGTAACCTTTAGCTGTTTATTAAGAGATATGGTCTCAGGTAAAAGGTCATATATATAAATAGTCTTGGGAGAACAAAAGGAAATGAAGGGAACTGAATAGGGTATTAGTTTCATACTGAAAAGCAGTGATGCGTTTTTTGCAAACTGAGGTTTTGCTTTTTATTACTTCTGCCTGAAACAGCTCTGCTGAATTCTGGTTATTAAAATATAATGTGAAAGATAGCAAGGTAGAACAGCAGATAGATACAGAGTCAGCTTTACTCTTCATCCTGTATGGCAATAGCAACCAAGGCAAAAATCCCATATATAAATCCTAGCCGTTTCAATCTTTGTTACATGATTTGTTAGATAAGAGAATGTTTAACAGCTTTGCCAACGTTGTTCCCTCTCCTAACAAGGATATTTTTCATCACTTTCTGGGTACAAAATAGAAAGTACACCTAATACGTTGCAAAGAGAAATTTTTTTCTTAGTTACTATTCATGTTAAATCATTTTATGTATTTTCCTGAAGGTATCTGTGCCATTGAATAATGTCTCTGTGAACTGATATCTCAATAAAAGTTAGTTATTCCATCCAGTTAACATTCATGAAAATGCCTGTGACTGCATGAATTTGAAAAATGCCTTTGAAAATCCCCATGCTACTGGCTACACCATTTTGGTCTTAAAAAACTTTGACTATTCAGTAGTTTGCCTGTGTTATGGAGCCCTAATCAGCATGATCGTAGAGGGAAAGAGATTCCATATTTTCTTCTTGCGAGTAGGAGGAAGCACAGCCCTGTGATTACTGTTGCCCTTTTGCTTCTGCGTTGGCACCCTTGATAGCACGGGTGGATGTCACATCTGCACTGCCCTGCTCCAGGCAACTTTGTGCAGGGGACAGCGTTGGTTTGAGTAATACTCCCTGCGCCAACATCAAATGAAGGGAGAGCCAGGCACTTTGAAATCCAGTTTCTCCTGAGCTGCTCCATGAATAACACTGTTGTGTGCTTTCGGTGTAGCCCAGGGAGAACTGCAGGTGTGACCCTGCTGAGAACTACCTGAAGCAGAGGCTGCATTGCACTGTTACGTGGGGTGCTGCTGAGAGAAACCAGATAATCTGTCCTCTATGGTGTACTGCTGCTGACCCAGTAAAGAGTTAGCTGCTGGAGGCTATCCCAGTACAATCAGCTAATGCATTATTTCTGCAGTCCTTCACAGCATTGAATTCACTGGATAATCCTCTTATGGTTGCTCATCCCACGTAAGAGTGGCTAGTAATGGCTCAGGCTTGGTATCAGTCTAGCCTAGTGTTCTGCATCCCACACGGGCCATAAGCTGATGTCCAGGGAGGAATAAGAACAGGACAAGGTGTTCCCTTCATTTACTCTACCAGTTTGTGACTATTCTTACAGGCTTTTCTGATCTTGATATGGCTTGTGTATTTAGCAATGTCCAAAGTAATTGCCTTGTGTGCCACTGGCACACCTGCAAGCTTTTTGCTTCCAGCATGTCATCTGGCGAAGAGTACTACAGAGTGCTGCTTCTTATGTGAAGAACTGACTCCTTTTGTTTCTTATAAATATGGCTTTTACTAATGTCCTTTGAAGGTCACCTGGGTTTTTTCTTTCTTTTTTTTCCTTGATTTTTTTTTTCAGTTCAAGGAGATAGTGACTGGTCTGTCTTTGCTCCACCACCCATGACTTTGTATAGCTCTGTCAGATCCTCCCTACAAGGGATTTTCTTTTTCTAATGAAAAGTTATTACCAACATTTGCAGCCTTAGTCACTGCACTGGCAACAACTGTGTTTCCTGTCAAAGCCACTGCATGGAGTCAGTGAGCAAACAATCGTGTAGTAGCTCTTCCCTTTGGGGGCACAAGGCCAAGTACTTTGATACAGTAAATTGGATGGCATTTTGGTGAATCTCAGAGCTGCATCTTCATTGTATCAGAAGGGAATCTAACTCCTTGTTTCTGTAAAAAGTGCCTTAGTTAAGAATAAGCTTCATGTTGATAAAGTTTGAGTTTGTTTTAATTAATTTCTTCTTCTAGGTATTAACAGATAACAAAAGAGATCTGATGCTTTCTAGCAGCATTTAAAACTTGAGCTGAAAATCCCAGAGGCCAGTTTCCTCTGATTAGGCAGTTTGTGAGGCCAAAAAGTGATTAGTTACAGAACCAAGTAGGAAAAAGGGTTAGCACAGCAGTAATAGTAAGATTGTTTCAAAGGTACCTTGGAATACCAAGTTATCAACAAATAAGTTTATCTCTATCATTAAAATAGAGCACAGCATTTAATCATTGGTTTTACTGACTTGGGCAGTTGTAATCAGATGTGTTTAAACTCTTGTGTTATGGTGAGTTAGTGTGCTGCAAATAGAAAAAGCTGTAAATTCAGAATTCACTGTCTCTGAGGCTGTGATTGTCTGAAGCTGAAACATAAATATTTCTGTGCCCATTCAATGATTTGTTGAAAACGATAAAAGCAACAGTAGTATTCTGTTCAGTTTGAACTTTGCATCCTAGCTGGATAGCAGTGCAAGGTGCAAGTATGCTGTATGAATCACTCTTACTTAATATTGGCAATGTATAAAGAAACCAGTACTCTCTATTCTGTTTGAAGAAAAAGGTATAATGACTAACTAAAGCTGATCCTACTGTAGCAAGTATTTTCTCATTCCATTGAAATTTACCCAAAATTTTCCAAGGTTCTCACCAAGAGCCAGTAGTGCTAACTGTTCTGGGTCCAGGACATGAGGTCTTTTTTAGCCAGGGTCTTCCTCAGTCTTTTCTGCTAATGTTAGTCATCTCCCTAAAATTAATTCAAGTACGTAATTGAAAACAAATATGTAATTGAACACTCTCACCCTTCCACCAATAATCCCTGTTTATGTCTGTTCAAAGACATAAACAGAGAAATAAGCGCAGGAAGAGTAACTGAGTAAGAGATGTTGCAAAGTATCTTATCCCCTGCCCATGATTTAGTCTCCCCTTTAAGGATGTCCTTGATCTATTGTGTTTCTTCATTCATGTGGGAGGAAGCTAGGAGCTGGAGTACTCAGCCACCTGTCTTTACTGGCATCAGTGCTTCTTGACGTTGGAAGATTATTCTCCTGAAGAATAAATAGGTCAAAGAGTGTTACAGGGATGTTCTAATCTTTCCTAATCATTGAGGTATCCATAATTAACTGGTTTAAAGTTTTTATTGAGGTGGAGTCTCATGCATTGTAAAATCTGCATTTTGTATGGTTTGCAGAGAATCTACCAGAGAGAGAAAAAATTCTTTGCCAACACACTAGCTTTGCTAAGGAAGAGGACCTGTTCTCTGGGCCAGTGTAATTCATTTTATCTAGATGTAAGAAGGATGGGCTGGGATTTGAATGAAGTGAGTTCTTTTCTCAGTCACCTGTGCTCTGTAGTGGTTTTTGATAATTATGATATTTCTAGTCTTACCCAATAATTTTATTCAAGGGTCAGGAAGCACTGCTGCGGTAACCCTGAGCTAAAAGATGGTCTCGGGCATGCCTGAGGGAGCTTACAGACTTGTTGAGCTGTTTGAGTGATATTAAGTATTCAGGAGTTTTGGTATGATGACAATAATCTCATGGAAAATAACAGTCCATGACTAAGACTCAGCCAATGGAAGTTATTATTATTGTGTAAGGTTAGAAAGATCTGAAAGTCTCTAAATTCACTACATTTGCAGGTGTGAGAGATGACTGGACCTTTGCTTTGTGCTGGCATGCTTCTGACAGGGCCATTTGCCAATAAATATTGCCCATCAAAGGTATGCAATTAAATGAATCGTCTGTAGCTTTCCCCATGATCTCAATTCTTGCCTAGAAATCATTAAAGAAATTTAGTTCAAAACCTGAGTTTTAACAGTGTTCTGTACAGATGCTGACTGTTTATTCTGGCCAAAATACTCTTGATAGCAGAAAATAGTGGGGCTTGATGGTGGGACTTGATGCCATGATGAACAGGTACTCTGCTCTGGGCAGGGTTTGAAGAAACTGTGCTACATCATTCAGAGTTGACGGGTGGGAGGTGGCAGTTTTTCTACGTGGCATTGCCTTTTTGGGGAGCCTGGGATAGGAGACGTGGTCACTGGCCGTTAGAGTAAGCAGGACTTTGGTAATTTTTCAGATGTGAACAGTTAGGTTACACTGAATGTTGAGCACAGGCAGTTGAGCAAAACAAAGCTTGAGCTTGTTTTCTATCCAGTATGCTGTAATGGAGATTTGTTTCCACCTATGAGAATGGAAAGTGTTTAATTGCTAACAAATTTTGCTTCTCACAGCACTCTCTGGAGATTTCTAATTGTTTAGACAACTGATACTCAGGTAGCACTTCTGCATGGGATACATGCTAGTTGTTGTATGGCTCCAAGCTGATTTATCTCAGCTGTGTTGTAGCCAAGTCATTGGTTTTAAAGGAAATCAACCTTTAAAGCACAACAGATTTCACTCCTTAGTTTCACAAATTTCACAACACTAAAAATGAATTAATAGAAATCTCAAAGAATTCTCAAGTTTCAGTAATTCAGAGATGCACAGAAAAGTATGTAGGTAATTACACAATATTTTTTTTTTATGCAAGTATAAATGTTGATGTAATTTCCTGGTGTTTCTTATCAGAAACACAGTGAGACTTCTGCTCCTTAAGTCTTTGCAAATATCACTTGACTAAATTTTGACATTTTTAGCACTCCATGTGGAATGCAGGTGCCTGACTTTGAGTACTCACATTTGGAAATTATGACTTACATTTATTGTTTGAATCCCAATACCAAAGAGTGTTCTGAGAGCACCAGGGTCATATTTCTGAAGATGTACAATTATTTAATCTCTGTTAGTAGAGTTAGGAATCAGTATAACTGTAATGAAAAATATCTTAAGTGACTTAATTTTTCTGAGCTGGAAGTTCACACAATGTTTAAAAAATGAAATACATTCCAAAATACGCTTAGTTACAGAAGTGTGATATATTATTGGAAATGAGCATATGTTCTATCTATTTTCTGGATTTTAAAGAGTAATCAAACAGACTGCCAGTCCTTTAGGAGCTCATATGTACAAATAAGACATTGACAACAGCAGATTCTCAACTTGAACTGTGTTTGGGGTTCTGGTTTTGCTTTGTTTGTTTTAAGTTTTCCAAGTAGCCTGGGAACCTCAGCAGCCTGAAAGTGTGACTGTTAAGCCCTTCCTCTTGTCTTAAATAATGTAAAGATATGCTGTAAAGTTAAAGTGAGAGAAAACAGCCAGTTTATAAGAGGAGCACAAATCATATAGTGCTAATGATTGTAAAACCCAGCATGGATTGAAGGATGATAGGAAGGTGACAAAGGATTTGCAAATGTTGGAATAAAATGTAAATATAATCTTTTTTAGAGAGCCACAAAATATACTTGTTTGCACTCTGCCCAGTGCACATAAGATCTGTTGCCACAGCTTGTATTAAGCAGACTTGTGGAGGTTAATGTTTAATAAATTCTTAGCCGGAGCTGCCTGCTGAGTTCTCAGCTGACACATCTCCTGTTCCCTTGGAAGCATTATTTTGTGTAAACTAAATGCCTTTTTATACTGAAACACATCAATCTACATGTGCTATTACAGAATCCATGGTGGAGCAGTTAATAGTGTGCTGTCAAAGGAGTTTCTGCTTTTAGCTCATGCACTTCTGTTCTCGTTTTTCATCTCTATTCAACGTAATGAAGGCAATTATTGTACCATGTGATTCCTGCAATCACTGACTGTACATGCTCGTCTTAATGGTACTCAATCAGTGGCAAGCCTGGTCCTACGCTGACTACTGGAATGTTAATTTCTAACTTTTGCTAGCAAGTGACAGAAGAATCTGATCTAACACACCTATATGACTCACTTGAGTCATTTGTCTGCAATGACTCATAATTAAAATTAGGGCTATAATAAAGACACGTTGCCATGAAAATGGGAGGTAGAAAAGACCGATGAGATCACCTTGAGGATCCTGTAACAATACAGAATGTATTTTCTGATTCTGTTTCTAGTTCAGAGGTGAATGCTTCAAGAACGGGAGGTTTATAACCCTTTTTTGCTATATCATTACATGGTCTAGTGGAATTTCTAGTGGAGTGTCAGCTTATCTGTATTACCCAGTGTTGATTCAGAGGACCGTAAAAAAACATACTCGTTGAGCTCGGGCACATGTAGTGGCAGTTTATTGGTGTGCTTGAAAGTGCTGCCCTCCCCCTTCAAAATCCCTAAGGCCTGAACCTGCTTTTTTTTTAAAGCATTTATAAACAGCATTCTTTATTGTTGAGAAGGAAAAGTAGTTGAAGGGTGGGCAGCTGGAGTGAACCTTTGTGGTCATCATTTCAGTTCCTCAGGTTCCTTTGTAATGCGTTGGCCATATGGTATTGCAGGGCAAGGGGAATACAGAGGTAAAACTGATTTATTTTCCCTGTCTGCACCTTATGGGATATAGTACAGTTCAGGCCAGTGCCAGCAGTGTCTTTTAGGCAGCAAATTCTTTCATTACTGTGTAATTCATGCTGCGAATGGGAGGAGTACCATACATGGAGAAAGACAGGTTTCTCAGCAGCTTGTTTGAGACTTTCCAACCTACTTACATGGAATTCAATGGAGCAGCTTTGAATTTTGGCACAGCTTCACACTTTTCTAATGCAGAAATCCTTTGGCAAACGCTGATTTGTTTACACCTCAAACAGCCAACAGGAAGAATGGAGGAATGTGATGGGTGTACCTCTGTTCCTTGGCTTTTGGTGGTCTTATTGACATTTGCCTTTTAAAAGCAATTTGCTCTAAGATTCCTCCACTGGAAGTAGCACGTTTATTTTAAAAATATATTGAAATATCAAATGGTGCCCATTGTAACTACAGTAACCCACCATGTGCTTCTAATGTTTGATTCATCTTTTGTTCAGGTTAGGAGAGTCCAAAGCAAAGCAGAAGTTATTCCCAGAGAAGCAGTGTCTCTGTAGTCAGGTGAGAACTCTGAGATTTGGATATAAATACTTACATTATCTTTCCTATCTGTGGGCATGCTCTGACTCTACATTCAGGATAATGACTGAGGCTTAATTTTTATGTTTCTCAAGAAGCCGTAAGCTTTGCTGCTGCACAGAGGCACTCCGACTATCAGCTAGATATGTCCACACAAGGAGTAGGTACAGAGCAACTGTTCAGCAGTAGTTGATGGACCTGTATTGCTATCCACAAAAAACATACCCCAAAGAGAATTAAGCTGATTCTTGATGCTCATAATGTCCAGTTGTCTTTGTTGGAGCCTGGACAGAATTCCTGGTTGGAAGGTGTCTGCTTATGAAAGCAACCTTGGGACTCATTACCAAAGCTTCACTTCATAATCTGAGATAGCAGGATGCCTGATAATCTCATTAAGCATCTCTGCTGTGCTTGGTACTCCTTGAAAATACTGAAGCTGAAGGATACTCACCAGTATGGAGCAAAATCCATGAGAAACACTCAATTACTTGCTGCAACCAAGTACCAAGTAGTGGTAGATCCATCTTTCCAGTCTCCATATGTGAAACACAAATGCAAGGGAAAAGAAGGCAAATGTCATTTACAGTCTGCTAGCTGGTTTTACCTATTAGGCTGGTTGGTCTCTACTTTGTACTTGATAGTGTTGTTCACACACACATAGATTCAATCCTAGAGCATAAAAGAAAAAACAGAGTCAGTCTGATGTGTTAGTGTGTTTCCTGGGAGTACAGACACAGGATTTGAAAAAATGGAATTTGTGGTCCTTGGAATTAAAAAAATTAATTGTGAGTGACTTTGCAAGAGTATGTGGAATCAGGCTTATACAGGGGGCAGATTTAGGTTACCA
Organism: Tapera naevia; assembly: GCA_033556795.1. Taxonomy (NCBI): domain Eukaryota; kingdom Metazoa; phylum Chordata; class Aves; order Cuculiformes; family Neomorphidae; genus Tapera; species Tapera naevia. The sequence continues at coordinate 8,717,152 of JAUMJJ010000034.1, read as the reverse complement.
GCAGCTAGATTGCTGAAGTGATTACATACATTTTAGAGGGGAAACTGAAAAAAACTAACAAATGCTAGAGTCTTTCTCAGTGCATTAAGACAATCAGTGGCACAAAGACAGTACATGCCAAACCGTTAGCCGGTGGAAATCTCTCAGGAGTGCAAGAAAGGATTATTTCATATTGTCCCGGAAAACATGCACTTAGGGAATCAAGTATTACCTTAAGAAAGATCTATTTTGTTATTATGGGGGGGGGGGGGGGGGTGTTCTGTGTATATTACTTTAAAACTAGGCAGTATATCTCCTTGATGGGAGGCAAGTGTGCTGGTTTTGCTTTGGAACTTGTTTTTTTTCATTCCACCAGGGAGTCTTTAACATGCCTTTCACTGAGATTCCTCATTGGTGGGTTCAGTTACCAAATCAGAGACTTAAACTTTTCATTTCAATTTGCAGTGAACTGGCTGTTCACTCAGCTGCAGGCTGCAATTCTCTGCCACATCTGCAGACCCCTGACTTGCAAAGTCTACATCGATCCCACTCATTCCTCTCCACTGGGAGAAAGTTCTCTTCAGTCTGCTTCAGAACATTGCCTGCTCTATCTTTCCTTCTGCAAACAGATGCTAAGAAGCAGCTGGCAATCACTGGGAGCTTGTTGTATCTTCTGGCTAGAGGCCCATACATCTTGTTGCTTTTTGGCCTCCATCCCATGTGTTTAGCACACATGCAGCACTTTGACAAAGCTGCCTATAGAGCTGCACAGGGTAGGAAGCTGAAGGGATTCTTTTAGGTAAACGCATCTGGCCTCCTGCAGAAAAGGGGGCTTAAGGTGTTGCTGGTTCACTCCAGCAGCCTCCTGTTATGTACCATGGAGAATCCCGGGTTTCAGGATAATCTTATTACAGGGCTGATCTATTGAATTTGAATGTTTTTAGGACTGGATAGCTTTTGGGTTCAAAATTGTGTACAATTGTTATGTTTAGCCTTCAGAGAAAATTAGGAATTTGTTCACTGAATCTGCCCTAATGGAAATGTCTCCAGTGTTCGTCCAGACCTTATTTGAACACCAGAGTGCCAGTAATCTTTTGTAAAGCCCTCAATCAAAATCCTTGATATTTGAAATTGCCAGTTGCACAGAGAAAACAGGCAAAGTTTGTTTTCCTTAAATATCAATAATGTGAGTGGTTTCCCAAGTCATGATAAACTGCCACTTTGCTATCAAAGTATTTTGTATTGGATTTACTTTTCTTACATATCATGCAGCAACATATTTGCAGTAAAAATCCTTTTTTTCACTAGTGGTGAAATACTTTAGTAGTTCATATGATGTGTCTTAGAGAACAGAGCTTATGGGGAAGAAATGGGGGTCAATATTGAAGTCTTTTAGGGAGCTTATACTTGTCATTAAGTCTAGCCTTCTTAGTCATGTACAGACAGTTTAACCCAAGATAGTGACTGTCTAAATAAATAAGGATGGAAACACAGGTAGTATGGGTAAACACTGAGAAAGGAAGACAGGGTGAACACATGTGTAGGTCTTCTCCCTTCCTGTGCCTTTCTGGATTCGGGGATTCACTGAGTTAAGCAGGTTTAACTTAGTGTTTGGAAAGTCAATCTGGGAATAAGATACATTTAACCAAACGTTTTCCAGTTAATGAAGCTGGAGACTGAGGTAACAGTATATGGGTCCACAGGGTAGGTACCACTACAGTCATGTTCACTGATGCCTTAAATTTAATGCAGGGATTTGAATTATGTAGCCAAAGTGTGCAAATTCTGGAATGCCCCATTTATGTAGACTTGTTTAAAGATTAGGGTAGCTGGGACTGATGCGTTTGCTTTTCATCTGCCTGGTACAAAGAAGAGCAAGTGACAAGCTCAGATGCGTCCACTGAAACATCATAATTTGAACAGCTCTGATGAACCACTGGTACAGTCTCCTAGAGTGGTTTCATGTGGCCTTTAGACCAGAATCATCCACGTGATACAGATGTCTTTTCTTGAAACTTTTCTATCAGCAGCATTTCTAAAGGTTTACGGAATTTTCTTCGGTATGGATGTAACTAGGGAAAACTGTTACCAATTCAGTGAATCTCAGTCTATAGTTAGAATCGAGTCTATTAACTTTAATAAGCAGAAAAGTATCTACTGCTCTTCATTTACATTATCTCTGTGAATCTGATGCAGTTAGAGACAGTGAGTTTATTGTGATTTGGATATCTACAACACTCAGTAATTAACTTGCTGTAACAGCATTAATTTTAAACTTCAATGAAGACAAACAAAATTTGGTACAGCAGTTGCACACAAGAAAATGGTCCTAAATTTGACACCAGTAATTCTTGTGCAGTTCGAGTTCCATGGGCTTTCACCAGTCTGTAACAGACATTACTTTAACCTTGAGAAACTTTACTGAAACAAAATTACGTAATTCACAGCCAATGACAAGTGAATAGCTTTGGAGCTAGAAATGCAATATCTGCATAGTCGTGCTTGAATTTTGTGGGCTTTCTGAGAGGATTTTCTGTCTCCCTACCTCTAGACTCATGCAGTGTTAAAGTTTTTAAGTGTGTGTTTACTTTTAAGCATTTAAGCAGTTCTGCTGTTGCAGTGGCTTCTGTCAAATATGGAGGCTGTGGTGATGTGATTTAAAGGAAGATAATAGTTCTTTCAATCCCAGCAGTCTTGTCCTCATTAAGACACGAGAATTTGCATGAAACATCAGAACTTGCTTGAACTTTAAAGCTTCACACACTTTAGGATCACATCAAATTTATAACTTTGATATCTGAGTAGGGTGGAGTACAGAGGAGGTGTTTTAGTGATCTAATGCCTAAAAATACAAGTAGAGTAAGAGAAATCCAAATTTGGCAGTGGCAGCTGCACAGATTGTAAGGATGACTACATTAATCATGACTTTATGATTTCAGTGTGGCAGTTAATCAGGGAAGGATTTGGGGCTTGGTTCTGAGTAGGGAAGAGAGTTGGTAGCTGGATTTTGCAAGAACGCCCTGTTGCTTATGGTATGTGTACTGACTGCTAAACCTGATAAGACTTATTGAGCTATTGATCTTTGTCTCCCAGTGTCAGTAATTTAGGATGATGAGGCATTTTTTCTTTGAGAAGAACTTGTCAGCTGCAATATGCCTATGTGGTTTTAAAATCAGTATTGTACTTGCTAGGTGAAGTGACAAAGCAGGGTGGGTTTTAATTACTTTTTTACATTTTATTACTATGCTTCAGCAAGTATTCGAACACAGACCCATTTTTAGCATGTACAGCAGTCTTACTAAAGACGACTCTTCTCTTACTTTAATTTCAATCCAGGCTGAAGGACTTGCTTAAGCTCTACTGTTATGGGAAAAAAAAGCCAGCACAGTTCAGGTATGTTTAAATTATATTGTTTCACAGCCTCTCTGACACATTCATCCGTGTAGTACACGTAGCAGTCTGACTGTGACTTTGGCAGTTACTTTCTCACAAACAGAAGTTCTGTGACATGGCCAGTAACGTAATGCCTCAGGCCCTCTTTGGAGAGTAGGACTAGAAAGTGAGAGCATATTATAAGTGTGAGGGGAATGTAGCTGAAAAATCTCGCTGCTGATTTGTCACTGCCTTTGAATGCCCTTTGGGCCTGGCCAATATATGGTCCTCAAGGCTGCAGGGGATTCATCCCAGAAGTCCCTGCCTACAACAGAGCAGTGGTGAAGCTGGTGCTGTGTGAGAGCTCGCTGCCCTACACAGCTTTGGAGAACAACGCAAGCACAGTGTAAATACTTGGTCTGAATGACCTGAAGGGCTTTGCTGTCTCAGCAGGATTGTATGGGACGACTTAGGATGACCTGGACCCTCCAGCTAATGTCCATGTGTCCAAGCAAGACCTGATATTCATTCATTGTCACTACTGTTACGTAACTCTGGTAGAAAACTTACAGCCCTGTGTATGTGTGATTAGAAATGCCATTGGAACAGTTGGTATTTTAAATGGAGTGAATGTAATATGTTTGTTTCAAGAGAGTTATCAGTGGCCAAATACAAAGCCTCGTAATTTTGGCAGGTGGCTCATTCCCTGGTTATTTGACTGGACAGAACTGGTTGAATCAGTTTGGTTACCTGTGGTTCACAAAGCAGAGGTAACGCTGATGAAAGAGGACGAGGGAAGTGATCCTTCCCCTGTACTTGGCATTGGTGAGGCCACACCTTGGGTATTGTGTTCAGTTCTGGGCCCCTCAGTTCAAGAAAGATATTGAGGTGCTGGAGCGGGTCCAGAGAAGAGCAACAAAACTGGTGAAGGGACTTGAGCACAAGTCCTGTGAAGAGAGGCTGAGGGAGCTGGGGTTGTTTAGCCTGGAGAAGAGGAGGCTCAGGGGTGACCTCATTGCTCTCTACAACTATCTGAAAGGAGGCTGTAGACAGGTGGGAGTCGGTCTCTTCTCCCAGGCAACTGGCAACAGAACAAGAGGGCACGAGCTTAGACTCTGCCAGGGAAGGTTTAGGCTGGATATCAGGAAAAAGTTCTTCACAGAGCGAGTAGTCAGGCATTGGAATGGCCTGCCCAGAGAGGTGGTGGATTCACCATCCCTGGAGGTTTTTAAAATAAGACTGGATGTAGCACTTAGTGCCATGATCTAGTAATCATGATAGTGTTGGATTAAGGGTTGGACTTGATGATCTTGGAGGTCTCTTCCAACCCAGATAATTCTATGATTCTATGTAAGGTTTCTGCTGATAGCTGGCTATCGTTTGGTTATTTCATAACCAAATTGCAACTAGAGTGAGAAAGAAGATAACATTCTGAATTTCACTGTCACACAACTGTGCCTAGATTTTTGCAAAGTAATGTGTATTTTTCTATTCTGTAGAGTATTTGTATTGATATACACAACTTCTAAGCCAAAAGAGCCTTAGGCTGTTAAAATATGAAACCCTTCAAAGAGTAATGTGTACCTCTGTTTTGGTGAACAGCTATGAGTACCATTTATTTATTAAGGATGTTTTTGAGTGAGGTTCCTCTCTTGTCTGGAAAGTTATTATGCTCATGCAGTATTAAATGAAAGAATATGCTGTGTATGTTTTAAATACCTCCTATTTTTTTTGATGATAACCTTATGGAAACATCATTATCATCCATTCAATTATGACATTCAAATGTAAACTCACAGCTAGCTTCTTCCAGTAGTTCTACAATTAGACTTCATAATTACTTACTCAAATGTGAATGATTTTCCCTTATTATTTACATGTTCATGTGTAGCTTGGGGTATTGGAAGTTTTTCTTTTTCCTTCTTGAGAAGATGAGTAAGGTACTCAGAAAAGTAGGAGGACCTGTGTAAAGCATCTGCGTCTTTACAGGCGCGGAGCTCTCCAGGCTCATCTTGTTTTGGAGCAGTCCCTGTTCTTCAAAAGTAGGGAAAGATTAGAGTCACCATAGCACACCAGGTCTTTATAATATACAGCATATTTAGTCTTTGATCTTCAAGCCCAGGGACTTCTGACACCTCACAGGGAGATGAAACATCTCTATGATGCTCCCAGTTAGTTATGAATAATCTTAGCAGTGGTATGTGTGGTGTGATGCCACCTTGACTGGTTGGCTTGTGCCTCTAGGGGAAAGGTTTTCTTGCACTTTCTTCAACACCCATCATGACATATGTTTATACTGGTCATAAAACTGACTGGTCTCTATTAAACTGCAAACTCAGTTCCTTGCATCTGAACTTTCTGAGACAGCAAAACTTAAAAGTCAAATGTGGGTTGTATGGTGTAATTATTCCTCATAGTTGTCCACTCTTTGGTGTTGTCCTTTATTAGGATGGTCTCTTTGATCCCCAAAATCTGATACTCTTTTACTTGTGTTTAGCTGAGAATGAAGATGTATTTTAAATTACAGAGCAGCAGACTTTCGCAGCTTGTGCTGTCAGCAGGCGCAGCGTGTAACTATAATGTAACAGCCCACAGCATGTCTGATTCAGGCTGAATTTGATTTTTGTCAAATGCAGTTTTAGGTTAAGCTTCACCAGATAAAAAAAACTTTCAGGAGTCAAATATTGAATTATTTGCTTTTCAACCAAAATTACTCTGTTCTTTGAGATTGTCCTTGGATTTACTGGTGTCGTCTTCCAAAGTGCAACTTTTTTCTGTATTTACAAAGATTTATAGATTTCCCTTAGGCAGACCATATCAGTTAGATTTTGTCTGGGCAAAATGCTCCTTTGACATAAGCCACACCACATTATAAGCTGTGCATACTGAGATGCACATCTTTGGTTCGTTAGCTGGATAGATTAGAGTGTCGAAGGGGAAATAAAAAATCACAGAGTAGTTGTGCTTGAAGGGACCTCTGAGAATCATCTTGTCGAACTACCCTGCTCAAGGAGGGTCACCTAGAGCCAGTTGTCCAGAACCATGTCCAGGCATCTTTTGAATATCTCTAGGGATGGAGATTCCACAACCTCTCTGGGCAACCTGTGCCAGCTCTCAGTCACCTTCATGGGGAAAAAGAGTTTGCTGATGTTCAAAGGGAAATTCCTGTGTTTGAGGTTGTGCCCATTGCCTCTGGTCCTGTCACTGAGCACCATTTAAAAGAGCCTTGTTCCGTTCTCTTTACGCCCTCCCTTCAGGTATTTGCACACATTGATAAGATCCCTTCTGAACCTTTTCTTCTCCAGGCTGAATAGTTACAGCTCTCTCAGCCTTTCCTGAGAGGAGGGATGCACCTGTCCCTTTGTCATGTTCATGGCCCTTTGTTGGAGTCTCTCTAGTCTGTCCATGTCTCTCTTGTACAACACTGGGGAGTCCAGAACTGGTCCCAGCACTCCAGGTGTGGCCTCACCAGTGCTGAGTAGAGTGGAAGGATCCCCTCCCCTTGACCTGCTGGCCAAACTCTTCCCAGTGCAGCACAGGTCAGCATTGGCCTTCTTTGTGGCAAAGGCACGTTGCTGGCTCACAGTCAACTTGTCCTTCAGGACTCCCAGATGCTTCTCTGTCAAGCTGCCTTCCCCCTGGGCAGCTCCCTGCATGTAGTAGCTGTTCCTCCCTAATGCAGGAGTTTGCATTTCCCCTTGTTGAACTGCTGCGTGATGTTCTTGTAAGCCCATTTCTCCAGACTGTCAAGGTCCCTCTGGATGGCAGCACAACCCTCTGGCATATCAACCACTCCTCCCAGTTTTGTGTCATTCACAAACTCGTTGATGGTACACTCTGCCCCATCATCCGGATCATTAAGACAAGTTAATTGCTTCCACTGGACTTTGTAACAGTGATCTAACAGATAAGCAATGCAATCAAGTTAACATTTGCTTGATGATATGGTGTTAAATATGCAGAAAAAAAAAAGCCACAAAGCATGGTACTGTTTGCAAAAGTCACTGTGCAAGATGACATTTTAATGAATAGGCAGTGACTTTCTTTTCTGTTTGTTAGTGTTTCTAAGTACACAGCAAGCTGAAAACAACTGCCTTGTTAGGGGCGGTCCTTACTCAGAGAATAGAGGGATCTTCCACTCATGACCATTATAAATCTCACTTGAATCTTTCTTTGTCATTTGGTGTGTTGCCCTCTCTGGAGGCAAAACGCGAATGAAGGTGTGCTGCACAGGTAACTACAAACCTCCTGCAATGCTTGGTATGGAGTGTAACAAACCTGTAGAAATGTGTTAGAACATGCAACAAGTTTCCATAAGGGCTTTTTTATTTGTTTCCTTTTAAACTAATGCTTGAACTTTTCTAGGGATTTCTTGTGTGTCTTTATAAATAGCCCTGCCAGATTTCGCTGGCTGTCCTCTGTGCCTCCCAGAGTAAGGTTACACCTAAGGCTGATCATGAAAAGAGGGGTGTTGAAGAAAATTAGAATATCCTTCGTTATTCGATTTTGAGCTTTTTTTACTCTCTTCTGTCATTTAAGAGCTAAATACTTCCAGTATTGTCTTGATAATGAATAACTTCCAGTATTGCTGTATATACGGTATTGTTATAAGGTATTGTTCTGTCAAACTTCATTGCATGAAAAATATTCATGAACAAAGAAATTCTTCCAAAATTTTTCTGAAGAGCTCCACCTCTCAAAAACTTTTAAGGTGCCTCTGTCTGTAGTTTTCTAATCTGCTTTGTGAGTATTTCAAATTACAGAAGTGTTTGCCTGCCTGCAGGTGAAGTGGTGGAATTACAGTAGTTGTTCAGGTAGCTTTTTCGCAAGGTCACTAAAAACTGTAGAATGAGATGTAAATGTAAGTTTAATTCAGATACCATTTACCATTACTTGTAGGTTATATTGCTAAAGAAATAACTAGAATGCTATGATATTGTATCCCAAAACTATCAAAATACTAGCTTATAAATCATCTTAAACAGAGGATGGAGAACACTGGTTCCTTCGACTTTTTAGTGATTTTCAAGTGCCCTAAAAAAGCAGTTGTAATACTAAATTTGAATCTGATCTTTCAAACAGAATTTTCACAGAGTTCATACATGATTGTCACACCTGTTGTTGGAGGTGTCTGCAGAAGAACAGAACGCTGTACCAATTTTTTTTTCCTTTTAGAGCACCAGAATAGTAAAAAGGGGTTTTTAAATGGAATTCCCCAGTATAAGGAGCTTCTGTACATCAGTCTAAAGTTGATGAACAATTTGCACAGAGGGAATCTGATACTTGCTGTATAGCAGATGTTGCTCGTTTCCTAGTGCTTCTTGTTGGGTAAGGCAGGTTCTACAAATGCAGTATCTGGTAGCAAAATTCAGTGTGTCCGTGCTTCCAGCTCGCAAGCCCTGCAGCCTCCCATTGTGCTTCCCTCCTGTAATGCTGCCAGTGCGTAGCTCCCTGCCTCCCTTGCTCCCTGCAGGCATGGTCTTGCCCTTTAAATCACGGCACCGCTGCCATTTTGCAGCTGCTGAGAGCTGCTGGTGTCCATGTGCTGGGTGCCCCGTTCCCGTGGTGTCAACAGTCAGAGACCATGGCAGGTGACAGGCTAACAGATTATTGCTGGAAACCAGTGGTGGGCCCAAGGTGAGATATTGACTTCAGGCAAAATGCCCATTGACATCAGTGAAGGCAGGATCTCACCTTGGGCCAGAGGCTGGAACGGGGAAACTCTCTCAACATATCTGTCTGTTTTCCATTTGCCTCTGACACACATATTGTTTTAGGTTATTCTCTTCAGAGCTCAGTGAGAAGCTTATGCTGCCTGCATTTATGGTTACATTTCAACAAGTACTTAGTAGAAGGTAAAAAGGTGTAGAGAAAAGCAATAAAAGCATTCAAATGCATCAGGATGACTTCTCCAAAGAGAGATTATATAAACTGGGATTTTTCTGTCTGATTAGAGACTACTGCTGGAGTAGTATAAAGTCAGGAATGGTATGGGGAAGATTGGTACGGAACAATTACTTGCAAATTCTCATCTTCAAAAACAAGTGAAAGATTATCTGTCATCATATCTAAAATAGAAGTACTTTTTTTTTTTTAATCAATGTGTAACAATGTTGTGAAACTCCCAGAGATAAGATCTTGTAAAGGCTAAAGATAGAAGTGAATGCAAGGGAAAGCTGAATGCAATCACAAAGGTTAGATTTGATGTTTGCTGTTAAACACACTGAACCAAGTCAATAAAAGCCCTAAACCGCAGATTGCCAAGAGCTGGGGCAGTGCATGAGGGGCAGATCTCCAAAGTGGCTCTCCTTCTCCCCTGAACATCCTTTATCTGCCGCTGATATTGGACACCCATCTGGCGCTGCAGTGTCTCTTCTTAAGTTCTGTATGCTTATGCTGAAGGGTCACAGCAAGAGCCCCGGCTTTCCTGTAAGTGGGCTCAGTAATGCTTGGAAACTTTGTCTTGGATTTACAGGAACTGGCTTCCAAATCTGTGTCCTGGGTACCTCTGCAAAGAATGCCAGTTCAGAACGTTCATGGCCTGAGAAATTTCCTTTCAGGGCACATATTGGCATCAACTGCCATTAACAAGGATGGCGGGGGGTTGAGAAGAGGTGTATAATTACTTTTACCATCTTATTTCTCCAGTTGTGTCAGAAGTTTTTCAGTCTGTCTTTGTGATACAGCTAAAAACTTTGTTTATTTTACTTACCTTTCTTTTTTAAATTCCCCTCTTGCCCCTGTTCTTTCAATAGACACACCTTTATTTTTTTAAATAGTCTTTATCAAGCAGAATGTTTGATTTATATGTATTTTATATTATTATTTTGCACCTTGTCATATTCTTTGCTGTTTGTGCACTAGTACGGAATGTCTTTCTGTTACAGATATCTGAAAAGGCTGCTCTGCCCTTTCTTCCTTTCGCATTTGATTTTTCTCTCTCTTTGCTTCTGTAGATGACAAAGTCCACAATGGAAGGATCCAACCAGACGTGCCTAGTGCCACAACCAGGCCTGTCAGGTGGAGTACCTCAGGTCAGCCTCCGATTAACAGACGGTGGTTCATGTTGGAGGGAGATGGATTTAACAGATGAAATCTCCTTCATTAACAGTGATGTGTTTTTCTCCAGGTTAGTGTGCCTTTTTTGTCTTCGAGTTTGTTTGTTTGTTCTGTGCCTTCACCTCCAGTTCTGAGCTTTTTGAACACTTTTTATCCATTGATGCTTACAAAGTCAGTATGTTGCAGTGTAAGGCAAATTAATGTGTGTATCCCTGTTGAAGCTGCACATTCCAACAGGTTCCTTACAAAACCAGCTGTGTACTTTAGTTTGCCTTTCCAATATAAATTTTCAAGCATATGAAGGTGGTCTGATTCTTGAACAAGTGTAGATGGACCAAACTGATCTAAAATCAGCCACTAGAAATTACACTGAACACAAGATGCAACCAAAATGTGAAGTGTCTTCTCTGAGTAATTAAGCGTAGTTGATCTGCCCAGTTTAATTTTTAACAGATGACTGACTTTAGTCCCGTTCTCAGTAAAAAAAGAAAGGGACTTTTCATAGGTTTTATCTTTCTGGCAGGAATGATGATAGTACTAGTTTTGTTCAGACAAGATAGAGAATAAAAGAGTTATCTATAGGGTACCTATAGAGTTATCAAGTATCTGTCTGAGTTTATCTATGAGTCTACCTCTTACAGCATCTATGAGAGTATCTTTCTAAAAGAGTACCTTTGATTGCTGGCAGTTTGTCAGTGAGGTGGACAGGTAATGGGCAATTCATTTTTTTGTAAAGTCCTTCCTTGAACGTCAGAATGAACCTGTATCTTTTCATTCTCAGGATATTAAATTGAGTCTGTCATTCCCTTTCTTCTTGTGACTTGTACAGCACATGAAAGATTCAAGTTACTGTGGGAAATTGCTGTATGCTACTGAAATATGGGGCTGGCCTAATGTGGGAAATAGTGCTATTTACATGTCATGAAACATGACACTGCAGTGTTTCTGCATACCAACGCAGAACACAAAGCAGAGGCAGTGCTGCCAGACACGTAACTGAGTGACTTCACTGTGTAAGCAGAAGATGAGTGCTATTCTCAGCACTAGCGCAGACAGACAGACAGACAGCACTCATCTTACCAGATGAGTTAGCAAATTATGCACTAACACCAGATTTTGAATCATGATGGTGGTTAAGCATAGATGTGAAATCCAGTTTCCACCTCTTGCAGGCAAATATACTCTTTAACTTCTAATTGTGTCATCTATGTAGTTACTGTCCTCACGCCTGCCCCTAATACTGCAGCCAGAAGACATCAGGTTCATTTACACTTCTTCATTAATACAGCTCCTTTTGACTGAGGTGAGTTAGGAAACAATTACCCAAGCAGGTCAGATAGCAAAACTGAGAAAGCAGTAGAATTCTAACAGCTAGACAGGGCCAAGCAAGTGGGGCTGGATTAGAAGTTACGGCTCCTTGCACTGCTATGTTTGGGCTCGGCAGAGAGCGTGCCCCTGCCCACACCCCACTACATGTTGCAAGGTGTAGAGGGAAATCAGCTGCTTGAGGGCTGAAACAAAGGACTACTGAGTGTTGTGTCTGGGAAGGTGTGTGCAACTGGTGTACTGCATGAGGTGCCCCAAAAAATTTTGATTCTTTCAGGAGAACTTCCCCCAAAAGGAGTTAATTATTTGCTGGAGGAATTTATGCTTTGCTGTCAATGTGTAATTCCTTAGAAGACTACTGTTGAAGCATGGAACAGTTGGGCCAATACTGGCATAGGACATTGAACACCAAATGAGATACGTTTGTAATTGGGCAGAAGCCTAATCTCCATGCTCAGGCCTTGAGATGAAAGATGTCTGCATCTCCAATTTTATCTGGGAAATTAATAAATTGTAGAAATTAATTCTCTTGTAATCACATTTTGTTCAAGAATGCCCTAGTTTTCTGTCCTGCATCACACTTTCGTACATATTTACCTAATTGGGTTGGGTGTCTGCACTGCTTTGAGCTTCCAGTACTTTTCTGTCAGTGGTCTACTGCTGAAGCTGAAGGAGGAGTAAGTAGTGCTTACTGTTTTCTACTCAGCTCGAGGGTGGCAGGTTGTTGGGCAGGATGGGATAGAGCACCACTAGGAGGAAGAAGGGAAAGAGGTCTCTAGTAGACCTAGCGCGCCTTGGGGACAGCTGTCTGTGCAACAGTCAGAAATCCCGTTTTAAACATGCTTTTGACAGCCTTGTGTCACTGCTGTGTAATCTAAGCTCACAGTGAGGTATTACCTGGTGTTATCTCAGTGCAAGGCTACATTAGGAGTTTTCACCTTTTTCAGCCGAAGGACTCTGACATCTGACCTAGACTATAAAGTGCTTTGCAAACACACTGCTCTTCTTATTGAGAGGTTTTGTGTCACAAGGTGCTAACAGTTCTTAAATAAATGTTATCATTAATTATATGTAATTATCAGATATGTTTTAGTGAAACTACTGTATCTGCTCAGCTATCATATGATCTTTGTTAGAAAAGAATAAAGGTTGTTCTTGGCAATGATAATCATTTGCTGTTTCATGGAAACACCTGTGGTTTGTTCCCTTTCCGTGCTCAGATGCCATGATATGGGTGGATTAGAAGAGGATGAAGGGCTATGCAGAATGGTAGATGCAAAATAACAATTTAATAGATTTTAAATCAGTTTCATTTTACACTATAACAGATGTCTTCAGGGAGAAAATGAGAGATTCCTACTTGATGAGTAGTTTTTTAGACTATTTAAAATACCTCTCAGTATGTGTATTTATCCAGCAGCGACAGTTGTGACTATGTCTTCTAGAAGGGCTTACTAGTTTTTTAAATATTGAAAAACACATTATGCCTCTTTACAGATACAATTTCCTCATCGCAAGAATTCTTGAAGGTGCTGCTGTTATTTGAAAGGTGAAATATCAATTGTAGTCAAAACATATTGCAGAGCATAACATCTGTATCACCTTCTGTTCACAAGTATTACCTTAAGAAAATGGTATTCGTAAAATTTATATATTGGTATGTTCTTTTTTCTTATCCAAATAGGTGGATTAACTATATGTACCCATAATCCCCGGTAGCACATAGGGTATGTGTTCTCTTGAAAATTGCCTGGTTATTATGGCTGTGTGCCAAGGGCAAACTGCTAATTATGCCGTAGCAGAAAAATGTACCAGTACTGCAGTCTTCAAGTAAATCCAAGAATGGTGGAGAAAGAAAGAAAGGAAGGGGCAACAGAGAAGGCAGCTGGTTCTCTGAAAGAAGGACAAAAGTCTGTAAGCTATACACAGCCTGTTGCATGTTTCTCTGAGGCTTATCTCATTTTTGCAAGAGCTCCTGTGCAGAGCTTCAGATCAGGGCAGCCCAGATTCCAGATTCCAGACCCTGGGAATGACATGCATACTTTAGCTCTACCTGGTTGAGAGCCACAAGACCCACCCTGCAGACCTCACGAGCCAGGGGAGTCAGGCACTTTTGGACTAAAATGTTGGCAGGAGGGAAGAGGGCTAACTAGGCCTTTCCAGACCCTCAGCAAGAGGGTCTAGGAGTAGACTTGCAGCTCTGTGAAGCTCAGTGTCCGTGTTTGGGTTCCTCCTTCTTTCTGCTCTCTAGAACAAAAAGGTCTGCTTTGCTTTATATGGCTGTTTTAGCGCTTGCTGGAGCTGCATCTCTTCGCAGTGCTGGTGCTGTTTTGAAGGAGGACCCATCAGTGGGAGGGCACCCACCCTACTGTTTGTGGTGCTGTTGGGCTCTGTGGAAATATCTCTGAAAGGAGTGCAACAGTGTAGCCTTCCTTGTCAGTGGTGGTCAGGTGCTGGGGAAGGGGGGGTGTACATAGCCAAACTTTGTGAAAACCATTGTGTAGTTCCTGAGAGCCAAAGTTTAGAGCCACCACAGAAGTCGTTCAGTAAGCAAGCCACCTTCTCCAGTACTTTCTAGCCATGTCTGTGTGTGCCAATAAATTCCTGTTTGTGGCTGCAGTCACAGCTGCAGTGAGATTTGCCAGCACAGATACCCCGTGCTGGCTTTCTAACATGTGCATGTTCTCCAAGAGAAGGTTTGTTTATATCAACCTTTTGTTCACAAAGATCCTTATATTCAGCCTGTGTCCTGCAAATAAAGGGATCACATGCTGTAGTAGCCTACCTAAAATACGGGTGGTTTAATGTACCCTGCTGCACCATCTTCTTAAAGGCACTGCATGTTCCCAGTGTTAATTATTGAGGTATGAAAGCACATGCATTTGTACACTGAGAAATTCATGCTTACTGTAAACACTTTCCCTATTTGTTGGCTTTACTTTTAGCAGTTGTGGTTTAAAACCAAGGCAAGCCAAAACTTAGCATTACCCTCTGACATGTGATAGGAACTTGGGTGCCTGTTGTTGCCAGAACAAATCAAGCAGGGGGCTGGTATTGTTTGCTTAGCTGACTATTTTTGTTTAGGTTTGGGGTTTTTTGTTTTTGAAGTCTGTAATGACAGTACATTCAGTCCCTATCCAAAGTATTAATTTGCCTTATCACTCAGGGGCCTTGCTGCCAGGTTTACATAAGGGATTGCAGCCAGCAGGCAGGGTTGCCCTCCAACAGCCCTAGATTCTTCGAGAAAACCGCTCGGGAAAGGAGCAAAGGTCGGGCGTGAGGTCGGTGGGGAAGTGGTGAGGGCGGTTGCCTTTATGCATTGTTCAGCAGCAGCTGCTGGTGGGCCCTACTTGAGCCCTCGGAGGGGACATTTTATGTAGGATATTGTTGCTGTTTGTCACTTTCTCTCTTTAGGTTGTGTTGAGTTAGTTTTTCCAAGCTGACTCATTTAACTTTGAGAGTACATATGTCTCCACCCTTCTATGCAATCAGTTCCCTTCTTTCTTGCATTGTGAGATGCTGGCACTAGGAACTGTCTTACGTAATGAGTTGTTAAGAAAAGCATTCAGTTTTCTAAAAACACAGCCACAAAGGCATGTGATTTCTGTGCCTCTCCAAGGTAGGTAACTGTGAATGGTGAGTCAGGGTGTAGTTCCAGCTTTTCCTGGGTTCTTCTTCCCCATCTATAGCCAAAACATAATGACAGTCACAGTAACATGTAATTAGGTGGACTTTTTTCCAGGCAAGTCACCTGGGTGGATTTCAGTTTACTTTTCCAAATATTCACCCTCTCTCTTCCACCCTGCACAGGCTACTACTCCTTTAGATTAGGCTTTCTCCATTCTGCCCTTCCTGTTTACCTCTAACCATCTTATCTTTCCCTCTCTATGCAAGATTTACCTGGTGACAAATTATGGCCTGTGGGATGGAGAACATTTTTTAATCCGATGTCCTGACCTGTGCCACAGAAGTGGAGGTTCATCTTAGAAGCAACAAGAACCATAAATGAAACAAAGATCTGATGACTGTTAGATGTAGAAAGCAGCCCTTTAATGCCATAACATGCATATAGAAACAAAGTTCTTTCAGTCCATGAGCCAAGTATATTAGCTTTTCCGCTTTCCTTGGACAGCATCCAGCAGCCTTAGAAACCAGAAAGGGACTACAGTAAGTTCATAGCAATTGAGTAATAAAGCTGAAAAAAAACCAATTCCCTGTCTGCATCTCAAGTATTGACCTCACAGCTAGAAGGACTCTTTTTTTTGTCATCTTGTTCTTTTTTTTTTCTCTTTTTTTGTTGTGAGGAGCAAGTCACTTCACCTCATTAGGCTGGTGGCTTCCTGGTACCAACTGGGTCAGATAATAATTTTTGCTGTAGGAAATAATGTGCAAAGGTCTGTCAAAATTTTTAATTCATTTTCAAACAAAAGAATCTGTTACCCTTTATGGGAGAACACACAGTGAATAATAAGGAATTTAAGTGAGCTTGGAAATCTTTGTGATTTTAATATTTGTATTTATGAAAAAACTAAGGCACCCATCACTAACCTTTCTTCCTAGCAACTAGGGAAGAGGCAGCCTCTACACTGTGACTTGACTTGTTTTTACTGCAGTAAGTGAGTAGTTCCCTCTCCTGTGGCTTCCTTAGCCTGTTTCCTAAGTGCCTGGTGCATTGTTCAGCTGAGGAGGTTCAGCCCAGCATGCCTTGTTTCCGGCAGCTTTGCCAAGCAAGCAATTTTCTACCACCTGAAGCTGTGAGGTCCTCCTTCCTGTGCGGCTTCCCAGAGGGGACCTGGGCCTGTGTCCTGCAGGCAGTCTGCAGGAAGATCAGTGGGCAGAGGTCACAGAGTTCTCAGCCAGGCTTGTTTGCTGCTGCAATTTCCCTGTTCAGCTGAAAGAACTGTGCATTTGGACACTGTGTTCAGCACGTTGCAGTGTAGGCTGATGGAGTTCAGCTGTGACTTCATGGCACACATATATATTTTTAATCAAAGTGGTCAGCTGGCTGTCTAATAAGAAAAGGCTAAGGGTGGCAGGGCAAGGTTGTCACTCAGTTCTCTTGTCACTTTACCTGCATCTGTTTGTCTTAGAGCCGTTGTAAAATCCTCATCTTTTGTGGTCAGTGGCCATGAGAGATTTCCTCTCATTTTATCCGTTGCTAAGAACTGATCCCAGGCTGAATTGCACTTTCTTACATTGACTCAGAACCTTCTTCCAGGCCTGCAGTTAGAAAGTGTGATGGTAGTCACATTTCTGTACCAAAGCTTTCCCTTTCATTCTTCACCTTCTGCAAGAAGTGTATTTACACTACAAAGAGAGGCCACTAGGTAATTGCAAAGAAGTTACTAAAGGTTGCTTGGGTGGTAATGACTTCCAGTCATTAAGGCTTAGACAGGGTTCCTGGAAACAAGAGATTCCACCACTGATTCCTCAGGCCCTTTCAGTATCCAAGCTCTCTGCATTCGGAAAATTTGAGTCATGTAGGGAGGGATTAATATCTAATAAAATAACATTTCTATTGTCCTGCATTATGGTTAGGAACCACCAAACCACCATGAAATGATTACTCTCTTGGAAGCACTGTTAACAGTGCTACGTGTTTTATAAAATTTATACGTGTTGCCTTGCAAAAAAATACCCTGAAACTCCAGGAAGTGTCAAATTGCAAAAGAATCAGGTGGTCACCATTCTGAGAGGGCTACTGATCATCAGAAATAATGTTTTCCTCTAAACTCTAAATAGCTTTTGCTGGATGTATGCCCCTAGGGTAGTAAAACTTGGATTTTTCCAAAAGACTGTGAAGATAGGTTGGGAAGTTGCAAGCTTATAGACCTTTCTCTTGTAATTCTGAATGTTTCTGATGACTGAATGTAGGTTTGTGCTGAATTTCTTTTCCCTTTCAGTATCCACTTGTGCCACTCCTAACATTGCTCAGACTGGTTTGCAGCAGGATTTGAGAGTGTTTTTGCAGCCTGGACACGACTGGAGTGGTTAGATTCAAAGCTGATGTTGCAAATAAAGGGCACAGCAGTGAGGTCTGCTGGTTCGACCCAGCAGTGTTGTATCTGACTGTGCATAAACAGTAAGTGGTGGTTTTGATAGAGGCACAGCTGGGGGCAGGAGAAGCCCTGGGACTGGCCTGAGAGGGTTGTGCTCTGGTCACAAACAGTCAGGTTTTAATAGATCTGGTCAGAACTGTCTTTTAGTCAAGATCTCCCTTGCTTCCATGGCAGATGCATCTTCCAGCTCTAAGTAGAGAGATGGAGTTATTCTCACCCAGCTCACTGTGCTCTTAGTGCCTCCTGGCTGGAGTCGGTCTCCCATTGAGTCATCTTTACCCACCACCTCTCCTGGGAGCCAGGCTGACTGCTGGGGCACTTGGGCAAATGAGGACTCCTTTCAGTCACACCATTAGCTGAAGAAGAGGAGCTATTTCTTAAGAGTTTTTCTGGAGGATAACTCTGCCAGACTGCCTGCTTTGCCAACACAGACAGCAGTCTGTCTTTCAGTGGAGTAAAAAGCTGAATGCACCAAGCGTGATTGGTGTGGCCTCCTCCTCCGCTGCGCTCACCCCTCCTGATATGGTGGTTGTTTTAGAAAGGCTAAGGGTGAACTAGAAGCCTTTCACCTGATGATTCTTTAGAAAGTAGGAAACATGGTGGGTGCAGAGACATGGAGTTCAAAGGGTAGTAATTTTGTAGAGGATTGGAAGGATGTTTTCAGAGGATGAGAAAGTGTGAAACCAAGGACATTTTTGGTAGGGAATATAAATAATGCGTGGAAGCACCAAGGGCTTGTTTAAAAATTTTTGGAATCTTTTTGCTGAAGAATGCTTTTTCTTCAGTGTTTTCTATGGCAAACATTTTCATTGGTCTGAAACAGCTGAATTTTTAAAGGATCTTTGTGCAGACTGTTTTATAAAAACAACAGTTTAGAGGAGTGGGAGAAGCTTCATTAGACATTAATATTTAGGACTTTTCCATTAGATTAGCACAGCTTTGGAAAAAGCCTGCTTTGAAAATAACTTGTACCCAACCAGACTCCTTGCTTGCTCTCCCATGCTCTGGCACTTGAACTAACTGGTGCAAATTAAGTACCAAGTGACCTGTTGCACAGCGTGCTTTACCCTGTTCCCACAGCAGATTAGCTGGCACAACCATTCATTACTTGAGGCTTTCCCAGAAAACCTTTTCGGAACCTACTCCCAATCCTCCCCCTGCTCCAGGAGTGAGGCCAAGAAATAATTTCTGGGCTATACCATGGAGTGAGAGTCCTTTGGAACAAGTTAAAGCAGCTGATGGCAGGTGTGGCACTGCTTGCAAAGGACTCTGCTGCTTAATGAAGAGAACACAACAGCTAATCCAGGTCTCCTGGGAGCCTGCCGTGTCCATCTCGATGGCAGATGTGCTTTTGCATGCTTATCTGTTGGCTGAGATCAGGAACTCTGAGAACCTTAAGCTCTGAGAAGCTTTCAGCTGTTTACTTTTCTCCTGTCCAAGCAAGTTTAAGGAACACTTCTGGAATATGTTTTCTTCTTAATAGATTTTAACTAGCTTTGTTTAAAAGATAATTTGGCCTCCAGGTTGCAGGAAGGAACAAAAGCGCTATAGTCCAAAAACCCCAGTATATTCCCCATGGATATGCCAACAATACTTCCATTTCTGTGCCAGCACAAAAAATAAAACGGGTAAAATAAAGTCAACTGAAAGCAACTTACTTCCCTTTTGGACAAGAGGAATGCTAGTTAAGAAAATGAGTAAGAGATCCTGCAAATTTTATCTAGACAGATTGTCCAAGACTTGGCATTCCTAAGCAGAGGCAACTAAGTTGTAAGAACATTAAAAAATCACCACTGTCTTCCATCAATTGTGTCAGTAGTTAATTATCCTCTCCATCTAAAAATATCTCCTTTCTAGTCATAATTTGTCTGTCTTTGACTCCCAGCATTAGATCTTTTTCAGCTTGTGTTAGGTCAAATATTAATGATTCCTACATGCACAGGCCGTTTAAAAAGCGCTACACCTGGAGTTTAGTTTCCTTCATGTGTTGTCTCTGAGTACTCTTCAGTTTTTCGCAACTTGCTTGAGGATGGGAATTCCTGAACTAATCAGAGCTTTCTGTAGCAACCACCCCAGTAGGAAATACAGACAAATACACCTTTTCCATGCAATATCCATGTTGATGGCTTAAAGACCATGGTAGTTGCTCAGAGCTTGTATAGAAGTGCTGATCTAGTGTGATGTTGTATCCCTCAGTAGGACCCATCATCTTGCATATCTTTCCCAGATTTGCCTCGTCTATGGCTGTACTGAAACATCTAATGCTTGCTTGCTCACAGCATACAAAGGAACTTCTGGTATTATTTTACATTTCCTTTCATGTCATTGATAAGTGATACGGGGCAGAATACCAGCCTTGGAAAGCCACTGTTAGTACTCACCCCCTTTCTGAGGCTTTCCATTTTACTAAATTACATTTTTGGCATAATAGTTGCTCTTTCTTTCCACTTTGTGCTCTTTTGGACATGGCCTATTTAATCATCTGTGCTTTGTTTGGACATGAAGGGCTACAGTTTCCAAATATGGTTTCTATTTACATGTAACTTGTTTATTTCATGTGTACACACAAATCTTCTGGCCTGTGGGATGTTTTCCAGGACATTCATCATTTGTGATTGCAGATGACAAATAATATGCACCAAAGCTCTGAAGAGAAAAATGCATGTATCAATGGATATATGTGTACATGAATAATGGCATTTTAAATTTTATATTGGTGGTATTTTGAGAAGTACATTCTCTACTTTTCAGTCTGATGACATCCTTGCTTCGCATTTCATGTTTGCCAGGGGGAAAATTACTGCATAACTTAGTAAACATTGTAGGAATACATTGATGGTATTGAGCAGAACTCAAGCATCTTAAAATCCCTCAGATTTTATTAGAGCAGGCAAGATTTTTTTTTTCTTTTTTTTTAAATAGTATCTAATTTGTGTATTACAGTGAGTGAGGCAAGGGATAACTGCTTTTCAAGAGGTAGGCAGAGCCATAACCTCACAAAATCCATTATCTAGATTATTTATATCCTTTGGTGCTGTTCAGATTCACTTCTCTTGTTCCTTTATACACTGAGCAAATTACTTGGTGTGCAGCTAAGTATGAAAAGGAAAGACAAGAAAGCACTTCTGTAATTGTCTACTGACAGTAGACTTCCTTTCCAAACGTGTGTTCATTCTTTAAATGTCGGTGTTGACGGAGAAAGGTGATTTTTCATGTTTAGTTTCAGACAGTGTCTTTGTTGAATCTCAGTACAAAATTTGCAAATCAAATAGTTTGAGCCCAGGTGTAAGTGCTGAAGTGTGCCAGTATGTGTTGGTATTTTAGGTGGCTTTATCATTTTAACTGTCATTTGCTGTCTATTTTCCTGAAGTATTTGCAGTACACTAAAGAGCGTACAGTTAGTGGAGAGGATGCTGTGGCTGTCCTGAGAGGGAAGTTATTTTCCCCGTCCTATGTATGTGTGTTTGGTGGTACCATAAATAGCCACTGTGGTGCATTGTTGCTACCAACAGATGAGTTCGGCCCTTCTGAGCAATAGGAATGCAAGAATTGTATGACACTTGCAGAAAACATTTTGCTTTCCATGTTTAACATGAGAGAACAAATTCAACAAGTACAAACAAATGCAAAACAAGATGTTGTATAATCTCAGTTTTTTATATGTGTTAACCCAGCTTGAATTATGCAAGTTAAAAAGTGTGTAAAAGGGCAGGGGAGGGTAGGAACTCCTGCCTCTGTCAAGTAGCAAGATGACTTTAACATAAACATCTGTGAGAAGGAATTGTTTGGACATAAGACTGCAGTTCTCTGGCAGCTTTTGTCTGCCTGCTTTGTGCCACAAACACATCACTCGTGGTCCATAGCCATGAAGAGGGGAGGTGAAGAATTAAGGAGCTGTGTGCTCATTTAGCAGGGTGACAGATTCAAAGGTCACATTAAGAGGATGCGAACTGAAGTAAGGTGATATGCAGCGTGGGGCAGTCTCCCGCTGTTTGAGTAGCAGGTGCTACTGCTCTTACCAAATGGTTGGTCACCGTGCCTCAAAGTACCTTTGGAAATTTCACTCTGACATTTCTACAAGTTAAAATCTTTTATTGCAATATCTGCAGCTGCTACAAAAATAATGAAAACCTTAGGAAACCAGCAGTGCTAGCAGAAGTTCACGGGCTGCATTTTTTTCATCTTTGATGTCCTTTATTTTATTGGATGTTGAAGTTGCAGGCCTGTGGATATACAGGGAAAAGTGAGCTAGGGTAACTCTTCTTATTTGTGATGGTTTTTGGTAGAGTTAGAGACAGGCAAGGAAGGAGAAGAGAAAAATGGTACCTCATTGAGGGGACTCCAAAAGCAGAGAACAGAAACAGAAGGTAGATCTGAAGGTCCTGAGGGAGCAGGGAGCCCTGGGCAACTTCTATGTTCTCCCAAGGCATCTGGTTGATTCTAGCATGGTGCCACCAGCTGACCTTCTTTGCTGTTGCTAATTCATAAACTAATCCGTCTGATTATTTACAACATCTCTTTTTGGTCGTGAATTCTTTGTCAAGGATCTTAGTACTTTTAAGCTCATTTATATGGGCAAGTCCCATGGAAGTTGCAACAAAATACCTAGGGTATAAATTTAGAGTACGTCTATTTTGAGTTATTCCACTTCTGTTTATTCAGTGAGCTGCTATGGAAAACTCTGACTCCTTTTCCGTGTAGATGGGCCCTTAGTTAAAAGTGGAAAATTATTTTCTTGGCATCCTGATGGTAACACTCAGTTTACAGAAGTGTAATAAACTATGAATAATTGTATGTGTATAAAAAAGGCTGGCCAGGAAGAAGCAATTTGATTTATTGTTGAATTGGGAAACAGTACAAGGTGCTTTTGTTTTATACTTAAGAAGTTTTATCTATCAGAGTAAAATCTTTCTTGCATGGTTTTAGTTGCCTAAGAGCAGATATGTCACATTTATTTTAACAGGAAGTCGTCAAGATTTTCATTTAATTGCCAGAGATAAGAGCAGCCCAGCTCCGTAATGGCAGAATGCTTGATCAGCATTGCTGACTTTCCTAAAAGGGGCCCTGTGCTGTGCCTGGCGTGACTGTGGCGCAGCAGAACTGGCTTGTGCTGAGGCAACAGGCAGAAGCATTACTAATACACTTCTTCCAGTCAGCCTGTTGACAGGAGCAAATATTAAACAGTTCAGTGTACTGAAGCGGAGCCACTTCTCAACTGACCTCTGCATCTGTACTCCATGCCACCACTTTCTGAGGCTGCAGCTGCCCACTGCTCTTATTTTTAAGAAAGAAAACAGCCCCACCTCCTGCAGAGAAAGGTCAGGATCTGTTAGGCATCCCTGTGAAATGTCTGATATCCTTCTGCTAACCTGTGAGCATCTGCTGCTTCTCCAGAAGGCTGCTGTGGCTTGTGTCTAATTCACATGACCTACATCTGTATGAAAGCCTTGTACATACAGGTACTAAGCCCTTGCCACAGTTTTCTCCCAAACCAGTACCAGTCCTTGCCAAGGTTGAAGGTGACTGTGCTTTTAATATTGACTTGCATTTTTGAAAATTGGCATATCTGGCTGTGCTAGAATTAGCCGTTAGGCTTTTACCACCTAAAATGTCAAAAAGTTCTATTGTCTCATGCTGCTTCATCAGTTTGAGATTGTCCCCCTTCTCCGTCGCATAAAGCGAGCAGTGAAGTAACATCATTCACAGGTGGGGCAGCAGCAGAAGTGTTTCTGTCCAGTGTCGGGGGAAGGTGAAGATGATTCCTTTGGTGTTCTGGGCTTGGAGGTGCAAGGGTAGAAAAATTAAACACTGGATATGCTCCTTCAAGCAGCCATTAAACATTTCAGTGCAAGACCTTCTGACAGATTGCATGCTGTTCCTTTTCCGAGGCTGTCATGTCCTGGAAAGTGGCATACCCATTGTGTGGGGTTGTTTTGTCACTGCTCTTCCCAGCCCTGAGTTTCCACCAAATGGAATGGTGCGATTTGTTGTTTCAGAGCAGTATTTGGTCAGCAACCACAGATGTAGAAGCAGGAGTGCTTGAGAGTGGCCCACTGAGAACGTCAGTAAAAGTAAGTTTGGCTTCTGCAACACTTACTTATTCATTTCAAGTGTCAAGAGAAGAGTTCTCAGATAGCCCGCTGTGTGTCCGAATCGGTTGGCCAACTATTGCACAAACCCTCTGAACCCCCGTAGCATCTACTGTGATGCAAAGGTTCCAAGGCCCGATGGTGCCAGTGCCTGTGGAAAACTGCGTGGAGAAGGCACGGTGTGGCAGTGTGCAGAGCCAGAGCAGCCCAGCCATGGTACCGAGGACCCTGGGGTGGGCCAGGTGCTTGTCAGTGGGCATCCACCCACACCAGGAGTACCCAGCGCCAACGTGCCCATGGGCAGGGAGGCTGGGGGTAACTACATTTTATAATTTTGAAGATTACACCAAATTGTATGGGAAAGTTGATTGGCTTGAGTGTAGGAAGTCTCTACAGAGGGATTTGGACAGTCTGGATCAATGGCACCAGGTAAATTGCATGAGGTTCAACAAGGCCAAGAGCTGAGTCCTGCACTTGGGTCACAACAACCCCATGCAACGCTACAGGCTTGGTGAAGATTGGGTGGAAAGCTGGCTAGTGGAAAAGGACCTGGGTGTGCTGGTCAGCAGCTGGCTGAACATGAGCCAGCAGTGTGCCCAGGTGGCCAAGAAGGCCAACAGCATCCTGACTTGTATCAAAAATAGTGTAGCCAGCAGGAGCAGGGAACTTATTGTCCTTCTGTACTTGGTGCTGGTGAAACTGCACCTCAAATACTGTGTTCAGTTTTGGACACCTCACTACAAGGACACGGAGCTGCTGGAATGTGTCTAGAGAAGGGCAATGAAGCTGGCGAAGGATATGGAGCACGAGTGTTATGAGGAGCAGCTGAGGAAACTAGGATGGTTTAGTCTGGAGAAGAGGAGGCTGAGGGGAGATCTTATCACTTGTCCACAACTACCTGAAAGGAGGTCCCTTCTCCCAAGTAACAAGTGATAGGATGAGAGTGGCCTCAAGTTCTACCAGGGGAATTTAAGATTGGTTAGCAGGAAAGATTTCTTTACTGAAAGGGTGGTGAAGCATTGGAACAGGCTGCCCAGTGGTGGAGTCAACTGTCCCTAGAGGTGTTCAATAAAACTAGTAGACGTGGCACTTTGGGGACATTGTTTAGTGTTCATGGGTGTTGCGCTGGTGGTTGGATGTTGATGATCTTAGAGGTCTTTTCCAGTCTTAATGATTCCATGATTGCACCCTGGGTGACATTTAAGAAGGGGGGGAGGGTGGGTTCTGGTTACTAAAAGGGGGTGAGTTTTTTCAGAAGGTATCACGTGGTCATTAGTCCCCAGCTGGTGGCATCTCTTGGGGGTCCAGGGTTGACTGCACATAGAATCATAGAATGGTTTGGGTTGGAAGGCACCTTAAAGGCCATCCAGTTCCAACCTCTGCTATGGGCAGGGACACCTCCCACCAGTCCAGGCTGCTCAGGGCCCCATCCAGCCTGGCCTTGAACACTTCCAGGGAGGGGGCATCCACAGCTTCCCTGGGCAACCTGTGCCAGCGCCTCACCACCCTCAGCGTGAAGTTCTTCCTAATGTCTAACCTAAATCTTAAAAATAAAAGCCCCTCCCCAGCTTTCCTGTAGCCCCTTCAGGTACTTCTCGCGCTGGCCCCGTGCTCGCCGTGGCTGGCGGGGCGCGGCGCGGCTCCATCCCCCGCCAGCCCGGGGCGGGCGGCCCGATCGCCCCTCCCTGCGCCGGGGGAGGTGCTGGCGGCGCTGCGGGCGAGGCGAGGCGAGCGGGCGGGCGGGCGGCGGCCCGATGGCCAGCATGGCTTGCGAGGTGCTGCCCCTGCAGAGGTGCGTGTCCCGCCGGGGCTGCCCGGCCCGGGGAGCCGCCGCTGCGCGGTGCCGGGGTGGGGAGGGGGCGCCGCGTTAAAGGGTCTCTGTATGAACGGGATTCTGCGTTAACGGGGCTCCTTGTTAACGAGGCTCTGCCTTAAAGATGCTCCGTAGTAACGGGGGGGCTCCTCATTAACAAGCCTGTGTATTACAGGGGGCTCCACGCTGGTGGGGCTCCGCATTAACAGGGCTGTGCCTTGAAGGGGCACCGTATTGACGGTGTTGTGCACTAACGGGTCTGTGTGTTAAAGCGAATTCAGCGTTAACGGGGCGCCGGGGGGGTTCGATGCAGCGCTCGCAGGTCCACGCAGCGGGGCGCGGGGCGGAGGGTGCCCTGCGGCGGGGTGGGGGCAGCTCGGGATCTGTAAGGGATGTGGGTGCTGCGGGGCCGTCCCCTCCCGGGTCTGAGGCCTCCCCGCACCCTATCAGGGCTCTCCCTGGCTCCCCGGGGCTGCGGGGCAGGAGCCCGGCGGAGCCCCCGGCTCCGCGGTACCGGCGGGGCTCGCAGGCGAAGGGCTGCTCGTTTCCAGGGTGTGCAGACACACCTCCCTTCAGCGCCTGCCGCTGCTGGCGTGTGCTCCGGCCACTGCACGGCAGGGATGGCTGCAGCCAGGCTTGGCAAATGGCAGGGCACAGACCCACTGCGGGAGGGGGGGTGCACACAGCTCTTTTACCGAGTCATTAATTATTTTTTTTAATTGTTTGTTTCAGTTCTCAGAATAAGCGGTCCATGCCTCCTCTAGCCTTATTCGAGCGAGCTGAGTATTAATCTTTATTTAATCTGCAAACCAGTAAATAAGTGACTTAGTGTGCTATTTCAGCACTGTGTGGTGCTGTTTCAGCAGAAGCCGCGGGGTTGCTGCTTGCTTGGACACGATGAAATAGTAACTGAAATTGCTGCCACAACTGTTATTGTCTTGATAAAGCTCGAGGTCCTCTGGAGATAGGTATGGAGGAAGCCTCTTTTGCAGTAATGCAGTCGCCAGGGTTCCATGTTAGCTGCAGAGACACTGAAATGTAGTTTGAGTGTCTTAAAGAAGTAGTCACAGCTCATTGCTTCTGCTTGGAGGACCACTATCACATTTTTAACCTTTTTGTGTTGCCAAGGCTCTGTGACTTTATTAGCAGAGGTCAGAACAAGTGTTTGTTATTGTGCTCTTGACTGTTTACCCCAGGGGAAGACAGGTTTCACAAGGTAGACTCTTTGTTTTTTGTTGTTGCAAGGACTGACTCTCAATCAGTTAGAAATGCACTCTGCATTTTTATACTGAAGTGGGTTTTTTTTTCGAAGTCCCATTAAACCTTGAGCATGGTACAGAATTTTTTGAGCTTTGCAGTTTGAAAAAAAAAAAAAACACAAAATTCTGGATACTTTTCCATCTCCTTGTTCTATTTTTAGGATGTGTATAGTATACTTATAGCACCTAATTTTCTTTGAACCTAGGGGCTGACAAGCACAGACTCCAGATCTCTTAACAGTAGCATTCTCCAGGTTGCATCTTTATTTTCCTGTTCTTCCTTAGGAGCATTTTCTTCTCCCCTCTTGGTGCAGAGGTTTGCCGTGGAAGAGGGTCTTGCTGGTTTTGGACATATTTTTTTCAGTTTCAGGAAAGGTGATGCCTAATAATGGTCAGTAACCAGCACAGGCAGCAATATGCTTGCAGTTCCTTGAGGTGGACAGGCTGGTGTCGCTGTTCTGTTTGAGGGCATGAACAACTTGCAGTACACGATTCCTGTTGCTGGGTCTAAAGCAGACTAGTGTCAGCCTCAAAGTACTCTGACTCCAGGCAATTCCCAAGGTGAGAGCATTTCTCTTTGTCTCTCAGGAAGGGGAATGAGCTGCCAGCAATAATCTCCCTTGATTCCATTCATGGGCAGATAAACTCCATCCTGCCTGTTTCCTGCTGGTGCCCTGTTCTGTGCTGTCTTTGGGCCGCAAGCTGGCTGTTCTGCACCTGCCCTGGGAACCCTCCAGTGCTGAAGAGATATGAATGCATCCCTGTATGGCTGGTGAATAAAACTTGGAAGAGGGAGAAAGGGTCTGTTTAAGAAGCTGTGACATCTAAACAGCATTTGTTACTAGAGATGCAAAGTATTGTAGCTACCAAGGTATCTGTAAGTCTGTCTTCCTAAAAATTGTATACTGTGCTTAGGTAGAGCCATATGTACTATGTGGCGTCATTTTATTCTATATATAGATGTCTATGGAATGGCACATGATGGGATATGGTGGCCTGCTGCAATGGGAACATCAAGGTTGTGTTTCATTGCATGAGAAGAGGTGGAAGGTGGTGAAACCTCTATTGCAGTAGGTGCTGTATTTCCCAGGCACTGTAAAAGGCACCTGTGGATGTTGCATGGGTTACATTTCTGATTTTACAACAGCCTGTCCACTAGTAATTGTCTCTTCTATCGCTAATAGGCTAACATGTTTTCTGAATAGCATTAGCTTACCTTGGTATCCTGGAGTCCTAGTTAGAGCATTACTAATGCTGTTAATGTATGTTTTAATTCATTTATTCCAGCTTGGTCTATTGCAGATTTAACAAAAGCTGTGCAGAGTTGAAACCTGTGGCGTCTGCCTTTGCACTTCACTGAAACAAATCAAGGTAGAGGAAGAGTGAAGCCATCACAAATGTTTTTAGAATGTGCATCTGATAGATTTGAGGAGTGTGACTGATCCATTTCTGACCTGTGCAGTTGTCTGAATGGGCCGTCTCCCTTGCAGTCATCATCGGCATTGTTCGATTTACCTTACTAGTTTGTTTGCTTGGGGTCTTTCACAAATACTGAGTATTTTAGCTTGAGAACATCATCTGTATTCCATCACATTTTCTTCTCTGTTCTCTTTAACAAATCAGCGAGTGTTTGTGTAGGTAAAGTTGTATAGCAAATAAGTCTGATCCTTTGGAATTTGTTATTTTCTATGTGAGGTACTGGGAGTGCTTGACAAGCCCTAGTGAGGTGTGTTCTGGGATATGTATGTGAAGCAAACTTCTCTGAGGGAAGAGAGAACTTCTGAATTTTTTGGCTGGTTGGTTTGGTTTTGTGGGGTTATTGTTTTTTTTTTTCTGATGGAAGAATGAAGAGAAATTCAGACCTGTAATTCTCAACGTCTTCAAGGCATAGACTATTACAAAACGCTGTGTGAAGTTTTTGGCCTTCCAGGCTGACATCTGACCCACAACTGGGTACCCGGTCTTGTCAAAGCTGCCGTAATAGGAGGCTATGGAAGCTCTTCCTGAGTACCACTAGGTTGGCTCTGACTGAAAGTGGAAATTGATGTGGAAATTTTCCGCACTGTTTGCCTCTGGTGTCCACCTGATTAAGCAAGAAAATATGAATATTTACCTAAAAACTGAGATCTTAGATAACTTTGTTTGAAGTGTGCAAACTTCTAACAAACAATCCTGAAATCAGAATTTCTGGTTACCTAGTAACAGTTCTTAACCAATATAATGCGACAGGTATGTGTGTGTTATGCAACTTCACACTATTAAATTCTGAGAAGAGGTGAGACTTTGGCTGGTACATTTATTCTGCCTTTTTCTGACCCATTTTCTAGTTTTATCCAAGTGCGGACTATTGCCAAACCGCAAGCAGAAGAACAGATGCTGCCCTGTCTTTGATAATAAGCCCCAGCTACTTCCAAAAGTAAAATGACAGAAGGAAGCTGTTTAACATTGATGTCATTTTATAAAAGATAAACGTATTTGCAATCCAGGAGTACAGTGAGTAGAAAATAGTTATACAAAATGATGCTGTCAAGGGTTCCAGTGCCTTCAGATATGTTAATGCAAATGGAAGATCAGCCTCTCACAGTGGCATTTAATCAGCAAGAAGTTCCGCTTATTTCAGCTTGCCATGGGATACCCTGTACTTCCCTGATGTTGCTTTGAAGTGGGAGGAGGTGTGCAAAAAGGCTTCAGTTTATTTTTTTTTCCCCATTCAGGCAACATGTCTCAATCAGTGACCCCCTCTCACCCAGTTGTGCTTGTGGACCATGCAGTACATTCCGAATGTGTTTGTTAGTTTTCCGTGGGATTAAAGGACTGCTGTTCTAGGCTTGAGTATTTGTGCCTTAATCTTGGCTGTGGAAAATAGAACACAAAATAGTTATGTGCTCCCCAGATATGTGACAGAGCAATCCTTCTTATTCACCTCAACTTGTCTCTATGAAATAGTAATATTGACATTTTGAATGCAGAATTTTATGCTTCTGGAAGGTTAACAGGGACCTCTCCCCCCAGAGGGGTACCTTTTTACAGTCCCACAGTTACATTGCTGCACACTGTGATCTCACAGGCTTAAGATGTAACTTAGTTGAGAGACCGTTAGGAAGAATACTGCTGGAGAGGAGGCTTTGGGAAAGACAGCAAGATCCTTTGGAGAATAGTATTTAAAGCAATACCAGTCCACCCCAGACAAATTTACTGGAGATATTTTGGAGAGTTTGTGAGTTCAGAATAAAGAAGCTAGGTTGTCTGCCTGGTATTTTGACATGTGGCTCATTTGATGAGTAGCTAACCACAGGTACTTAAGCATGAGCTTAACTTGGTTTCAGTGGTAAGCATGGTTAGGTTTAAGTGTACCTATTGTGAAGACTGAAGATAAATATCAGAAATGACATGTTATGGCTTTGACTATAAAATTGCTCTTCAGGGAAAACACAAATGTGTGGATGGAAATAACTTTCACAGAGAAACAGCTGTTAAACACTGGTTTCTTAGGCAGTTACTATATAGTGTATCCCTCCTCCCTCCCCCTCTGATTAAGGGTATAGAGCAAGAGTGGCATTGCTCAACAATTGCTGGTAAGTGGTGGCTTTTAATGGTGACCATTGTATCACCACAGTGTTATCTTGTTAGATTAAATTTATGATTACTCTTGCATCAAGTATGGTATTATTCTTTCCTCTTTTGCACAACATGCCTCAATTTTCTTGGTTTATTTGAAGGAAGAAGCTTATATTGCCTGCTAATTCTCATTTGCAGAAACATCACCTTTTACCCACTGGTGTGAAGCACAAACTATGAGTAAATCACTCTACTTAGAAAATAAGTATGCAATAAATTTTCATGAGCAGTTTCAATCTTGCATTTGTTGCAAGCTTGAAATAACTTATGGGGAAATGACTTGGAGGGAAAAAAGAAGTGCTGAAAATTTGTTAATAAGACAAGGTGCTCAGAAAAAGCATTACTGTGGCCTCAGAACTGAGGCTTCCTTGGAGCTGTTTCTAGTCTTGTTGATATTCAATGTCAGAGTAAGAAAATAATATTTTTAAAATCCCCTGTAACTGCAGAAATAGCATGATGTTTAGTCCAAGGTGGCACAATGGTCTAAAAAATGGAGGGAAGAAAACAAGAGGGAGATTACTTTGAAGGCTCAACAAATCACCCAAGCTCAGCCTTCCTTCCCCCAAAAGCTTCATTAAGTTTTGATATGTTTAGAAATTTGACGCCACTGAATTTTTAAATTAAAATTAGAAGCAGCGATCTCACTGCCTGCAAAAAGTATTCTCACTAAAAAAATAATTTATTTCTTTTGAGGTCCAGAGTAAGCGAGCCATTGCCTTATCTAACTTTTGAGGTCAGAACAAATAGAGCCTATGGCAAGACATTAGGAAAACATGGCCTTGGCTGAGCAACATGACCCTGCCAGTGTCTAGGCCCTTCATCTCTAGTGTAGAATGTTGACATTTGAGTTGAAGTACATTTTCATGATTGTAAAGAAAGAAAATATTGTTATTTTCTTTTCTAATTTGATGAGCATAATGTCCCATTTAACTTTTGAAAAGAGATGTGAAGTGGGAAAGCAGTGATAGCTTGACAATGGACGCTCTAGTGCCAGCAAGCCAGGACGAAAGAACTACTGTTCATTTAAGTGCAAATAAAACAAGGGGAAGGCCCCAGAGGTACCCTCTGGCCTGGGGTGTCCATATACCATACAAAGTATCCCATATGCATGTAAGTAAATTGAGAACTCTAAATCTGAATGGGTGTTTTACAGCTTCAGCTCTGTAACAGGCTCAACAGCTCCCTTATTCTTTCTGAAGGGCATGATAAAACATTAAATAAAAACAGACAACCATCATTGTCTATTTGAGAATGCAGTGGGTGAATGGTTGCCTGTAACATTCCTGTTGCAAAAGAGGGAGGCAAAAGAAGGTAACTGTGGTTCTATAATGGAAATTTATCATTTAACAGTTGGACTTCACCCAAGCTTTCCTATTTCCTTCTTTAGAGATAGAAAGGATGCTTTACATAAATTCTGTAAAATACAAGTGACCGAAAATCTTAAGATGTGCTAAACTGACTGGTGGGCAATATTGGTATTCTTTCCAGTCCTACAGACCTTTTTGTTAGCTCAGTGGAGGTCACAAACATAACAATATTACTTCTTTAGCCATAAAATAAGGAGAACAAGGGAGGTTTTTTTTGTTTTGTTTTTTACCAAGAAGGAAGTGATGAGATACTTTGGTGGTCTTTAGGAGTGTGAGAAATTGCTCTCCCAACTATTGCATGAAAGAGTAATTAATTTCTGCTTAATCCCTTCTTTTAAGGGGAGCTATGTATATGTCTGAGAAGAGAGAGACTGCTGTGTTTTGCATTCACCTACTTGCCCAGGTAGTCGGTGATTGCTGAATAAATAACTGATTTTTTTTTTTTCAGAAGTTATTTCATCCCTTCAGTGCCTTCTGGCGGTAAAGCAGTTGGACAAAACTTTGAGGGTATTTAAAAAAATAAAATGCCTGGTTTACTTCAAGAGCTGCTTGCCTAGTGGATAAATTCTTTGCTGGGCAAGGTAGAATTTTAGTCTGTGTGAGAGACGCACATCAGTGTGACTTACCCCTCCGTGCTGTGACAGCTGATTTGGTTTGCCAGGTCACTGTGCCACACAGTAAGTTTTCCTTCCTTTCTGGAAGGGTCATATATCCCTTTCACCAAAGAGGAATTATGCAGCCCAAGTACAGTACAGTTAAATGTTAAACATACCTTAATGACTGCTGGCATTTTCTTTGAAAGGATGTATGATAGAAGGGGCTTCCTAGCAGTACTAATAAGCTCTACAGTGCAAGGTATTCTAAAAACAAGTAAGCACTTAGCTTTTAATGAGCACAATGTGAGTGACAGTGACAAAGAATTGTATGTGGCAGGTTTTAAACCAAATTCTAGCCTATTTATTGTGTAATATCAACTGATGATCATTTATGATTCATATCTCATACATGTTTCTTACTTGCCTGTCTCTTTTATATTCAAAACCATGTGATTCTATATACACAGTTTTAAAACCTCTGACAGTTTTCATGTCTTTCGTTGAACTTATCTGTGCTTGTGTGTATAATACAAGCACATCAGTTTATTACAACACTAATAACTCGTTCTTTCATGAAGTATTTTAATCAAAACAGAATCCTTGTGCACTGACTTGTTGCAGTGGGGCTTGGTGGCCTCACATTTAATTTGAGGGTTTGTGAGTTGTGTGGAATACCTGGTTTAAACCTGCTTGTAACTTACGCAGCTCATGTCTTCTGGCTTGCAGAGATAAGTTGGCTAAGGTGCATGAAGTTAAGAAAAGATGTTTGGGATAGGTTGTTTTTAAGATTGGGGTTGAGGGGGGAGGAAATAGATCATGTGCTTTACTCATATGCAGGAGATCTTTTTAAAGTTGAAAGATTTTTATGGTTTTCTCAGAAGTCTAGTTTTCATACAGGTTAGCTTGGAGCTTTTCATCCCAGATGCAGCTTCTGATCAGTGCTGCATATGTAAGACTAAAATGCACTATTGGATAAGAGAGATTGTGCACAGCTACAATTATTATCAACCATGAGAAATTTTGAAACATGATCATCTAAATTAAACTGGTATTTGGTTTATAATTTCTCTAGAGCATCTGTCTCCCTCATTCTCAGCTAATGTTCTTCAGTATTTGTTTATCCTATGTTATTTTGTATGAGTGGATAATGGGGTTTTGTACAGATATAAAGCTTGTTCATACTTGTAGAGCCATGATTGTACTGGCTGTGGAAGAAAAGGAAGGAAGTGCAAGAGATTTCAGAGTCCCTGTTGAATACTGCTATTCAGTACGATCTGTCAAAGCTGCTAGTGGGGGTATGAATATAAGAAAGTTATTTGGGCTTTTTCAGTATCATTTGGCTTTTTTGACTTTGAAGTTAATTACAGACCCTGAGATGAGGAAGGGGTTTTATGATGGAAAAGAAGGTACGTTTTGTGTGGCTTTGACAACTGCCATTTGTACACAAAGCAGCATTTGATGTTGTCATTTGAAGTTGCATTGATGCACGGAAATCTTGATGGCGTTGTGAACTTCTCCATAAGTGCTAAATAAAGAGATAGCTTATCTGTGCAAGCTGAGAGACTGTGCATGCTGTCAGGGGAGGGAGCCTGTACCTGGCAGAGGTTCTTACCTGTGCTGTTGTTGCAGGTCATCATCTGGGAAGGGCAACAATGGGCACTTCCGTGTTTCCCTCCACTTTCTCCAGCCTGTCTTAAAGCCATTGCAGCTTTCTGCAGACCCTTCAGGTGGTGTTTGCCTTGGTTCACACACAGACAGCTGTTACCTTGCTGCAGGCGGGCGCTGTCAGCTCACCTTGCACTGCTCTTGGTGCTGGCCAGGTCTCAGGAAGACAGCAGTGTTCAGTGCTCCCGTAACAGCAGCCGACTGTAACTTGCTCAAACAGCTGAAGATGGGCTTTTGGAAGTGGCAGCAAAGTTTCCAGTAGCAGCTGCGCTTGTGGTCTTCTTGGAGGGCTGCCGAAAACTGCGCAGTCACTGTTACGTTACAGAGGTGATGCGAGTTTTGGCAGATGGTGCTGATTTCAGAAGCAGCTTCCCTTCCTTCCGGCCTGTGGTATTTCATGTTACCCTTGAATCGGTATCTTGGGCTTCCCACACAACACGCTGGAAGGTCTTTTCTGTAGATGTATGTAGCCATCTCTGTATGAATTTCTGTGGTAGTGGTTTCAAAGTGGTGCAGGATTAAATCCCTGTGATTTTTTTCTGCCACACAGGCTTGCTCATCTATCTGTCTGTCTGCCTTGGTGGCCCTTCTGAGTCCCTTGCATCCTATCTCCTCCCTCATGCTCCTGCCACCCAGATGAATTTGTGGATCTGTTGTAATATTGGCTGAGTTCAAAATGGGCCAAATCTGCCTCTGGCCATATTCAGTGTGAGAGCAGGGTGCTTACCTGGCTGCAGGCCAATTTCAGCTCTTCTTCCTAAGGGAGCTTCCTGCTGGCTCTGGTGGAACTACAAAAGATACCTGTGCGTATTTGATCTCCTAGCTACAAAACCCATGGAGATGGTCCTTTCCCCTTTATTCTGTACTCAGAGAAGCTTTTATAAACCAACAAATAAAATCTTTCAAAATAAGAGATTAACGGCCTCAGGCTGGGTTTTCAAAAATTGTTGAGTCTTGATGTCCTTCAGATCCGTGTTGAAGTTGTCAAAGTGTCGAGGTGATCAAAGACTTCCAGTCACTTGAGTTTGAAGCTGAGTTCACTCCACCCAGAGTGTTCTTCTGTATTCATCTTCTGAACAAACTCAGAAGCAATGGATGCCTTCATAGCATGGCAGTACCCTGGGACCTGTTGCTGAGTACCTCTGGCAAATTGCAGTCCCAGGCTGCTGAAGCAGTGGAAAAGCAGCAGGGAAATACTTGATTTCCAGTGCCTATGGGGTGTTATCCTTTCTATTTTTGCGGCTTCCCATCTTTTCTGCCAAATTTGGTGTGCTCTTCAGCAGAACCAATTAAAGTCCTCTGGGGACTAATCAACCCTGGTGTAATTTCCTGTATACTTAGAAAACAACAAGTGTCCTGCTCTGGAGAATTACAAGGCTTAAATGACCTGCAAGGCTGATCATTTATCTGGTTGTAATGACTGGATGAAATTCATTTGAACCGCTTCTTTTAGCAGCGTAGTCTTAAATAGCCTTAAACAATGAGTCCGCAACACCTTTTAAGTTTCAGAGTCCCAGCAGCTGGTTCAAACCCTTGTGCCAGCACAGGCATGATGAGCTGGAACAAGGAATGGGTCAGCCACACACCAGGTAGCTATGTTTGGGCCAGGTCAGCTGGCCGCTGAAACACTATTTTGTGAGAGGAGCTCCACGCCAGCCAGTGGCAGCCCCTGATCTGAAGCCTAGGGAGATTTCAGCATAGTGAAACCGGCTTTCAGCAGAAGCAGTAAGACCTGGGGAATTCATAGCCTCATCCTTACACCCATAGCCGTTCTTTGTTCTGTCAAGATGTCATTTGTCTTTTTCCTCAACTTTTGCTTTAATAGGCAGGTGGTTTAATTCTGGAATAGCAGACAGCAAAAGATTCTGGTGGTTTTGCTGGCAAAATATTTTGTCGTTGCTATGGGAATAGTCCTAGCACTGCTGCAGAGATGAAGTGAGTCCTGTCTGTCTAGCAGGAGTTCTGTTACACTGCGTTTGTGGATGCTGAGAAAGAAGTTGGATTCTTGGGATTTAAGGAATGTAACTTCCATGAGTACAACCAGAGGACAAAACAGATGTGCATGTACCTCTGTAACAGGTGTACTGTTTCACTTTTGTTATCTCTACTTTTTAAGAGTGAGTATCTTGCTGTAAATGAACTGCAAATACAAGACAAAGATGTGTACTAACTTTTGAAAATATGTTTTGTTTTTAGCTCCCAAGAAGATGAGCGGCCTATGTCACCCTTCTATGTGAGGTATTTACTCAATTGTTGTAATGTATTTTTTCTGTATGGGATTGACTTATTATTGGAATTACATGTGGAGAGTTATGTCAGAAATGTTGAACAGACTGTAACCTAACTGAAGTTTAGTGTTAAGTTCATAATTATTGCTCAGCTAGTGTGATGGATGAGTCTTCAGATACAAACTCTGTTAAAATCTTTTTGTATTTAGAGACAAGGCTCAGCGTTTAATGTCAGTCTTGTAAATTCTCAATTAGAAGATGGACACTTGTTTCCTCTTTTCTTCAGTTCACTATGTAGCTTAGATGCCTGTCATGAGTGGCTTATAATCTGTGGGCACAGGAGAGATTTTTACCACAGGCTTTGAGGAACTGGCAGTGTGTGCTTCTCAGAAAGAAACCAAGAACCAGATGGTGAGTCAGCAGCCCATACAACAACTGTTCCTCTGCTGCAGCCTGGAAAAGCAGGAGAGTGCCTTGGTCCACAGCATACCTGCCTGAAGGGAATGGCGCTCATGCTGCATTTAAACAAATTGTGATTCTTGTTGTGCCAACTGAAGGGCAAAGTCACTGCTTGTAAAAGTGGCCTAATTCTGTTGACATCAGTGAAGTTTGCTCTGCTTGCTTCAGTAGCAGGCTCAATTCCAGTGCTTTCATTTATACTTAGTGGAAGAACAGGAGCCAGAGCAATTAGCAGTGAAGGGCTGCAGATGAGGAAGGGCCAGATATTGTAATTGAGTTCTTTGATCTCTGTGGAGTTTAAACAAATAAAAGAAACCCCTGTGGTGCTTTTTGTGAAAGCAGTGGTAGTTGGAATTCTTACAGTGACCTCTTCAATTTATTAGTTCTCTTGCATAGCTTGGGGGTTTTCTTAGAGGATTTATCTAACGTAAACTACAGAAAGTGTGTTTCATGCATACTCTTAATATAGGGGCTTGCATTATACTGTGCAGAAATATGGGTCAGTGAACTGTTTATGGAATAGCCTGATTGCACAGTCTTGTCTGCCTTTCTGTTGATTCGCCATCATTCACTGCAATGCTG
Organism: Tapera naevia; assembly: GCA_033556795.1. Lineage (NCBI taxonomy): Eukaryota > Metazoa > Chordata > Aves > Cuculiformes > Neomorphidae > Tapera > Tapera naevia. The sequence continues at coordinate 8,679,681 of JAUMJJ010000034.1, read as the reverse complement.
ATGTTGCCTGTGCTTCAGAAGCTCCGAACTGTACAAAGAGGTTCTGCCTTTTGCTTTGGGAGATTATTTTGTAGTTGCAAACATTCCCATGTCGACAAGTTTACCCAGTTTAAATCCTCATTCTGTCTTTCTGTCGAAAATAGGCTTCCACTTTCTTTTTCTTTCTGGCTAGATGTGACCTTCAAGCGACTGTAGACTTTCATTACATTTCTGTTCATCTTTCTGCTTAAAACTGTCCTTCCCAGCCATGGAAAAATGGTCCAGGAAGGAAATTGTCTTCAGTTGACCTTCTCAGGTTTGCTGAGGAGATGGGGAGCAAGGAGCGGGCCTGAGGAAACTAATGTCAAAACAGGACATTTCTGAAAGGGAAGAGGCTGTTTTGGAAATTTTATGTGGAGTTGTGGGCATAGTAGGATGGGGAACAAAGAATGAATGTGTCCATTGGAATGAAGGAATGGCTTTCCATGGCAATACATCTTGCAGATGGGAAGGGAACAGTCAGGACTAAACGTATAGACGTAAAGTGAAGAAGTAGGAGCAGAGAGAGGGCAGCACACCATGCAACATAAGGCTTTATGCCCAGCTTGCGTCTTTTGTAACGTTGTGGAGAGACAGTTACTTGTAAATGAAGTTAAGAGCTTGTAAGTCTTGCTGCAATTTATCACGCATCAGAAATGTGCACTCCTGAGGACACTTCCAAGTGCAGTTAATTTGGCAGGAGAACTGGATCAGGCTGGACAATTCGTGGTATTTCAACAACCAAGATCTTGAGTGGGTGACGAGTCTTTTCTGTGCAACTTTGAATGTTCTACTTGTTGCCCCAGGACTGTGCCATGACATGTAGGAATTGCATTTCACACCATGGGAAAGGAAGGGGAGACCGTATGCCTTAGCCATCTGATGGTCAAATCTCTTTGTATTGCTACCAACTACACTTAAAGAGTTTGAAATATTATTCAAGTACTTCTTCAAGTGAATGTGTGTGTACAGAGCAGTTGCTTATGTATTTATACAGTATTCCATATAGATAATGATGCAACCAGTTAATTAAATGGAAACAGGAGCTCTGTAGCTTCCAAACACTGCGTAATACTTGGCTTTTGCCAGACTGAAGGAGCGTTGTGTCCCTTTGTAAACCAGCTTTGGTAGGATCAAACCAGAGGCTTGAGTCTTCAGTGCTGTACCATATCTCAGTGGAGATGTTTCCCTGGATATTACTTTTTACAGTGAGGCAAATGTTCAAGGTCTTAACTTTACATCAGAACTGTCAAAATGCCACCAATGCACTATTGCTGAAAATGGCACTCATTTCAAATTGTGAATTTTTGGGGTTTTTTTTCTTCATACATTCACAAGTTATGACTAAGTGTAGTATAGAATTAATCACCTCTTCTGCTCTGTAAGGGAATAATCAATCATTATCAATGTGAGAATAAGTGGTAAATGAGACAAAAGGTGACATAGGTTTGTCAAGAGAGGTAATACTGGTACAACCAGATTATTTTCAATAAAACTTCCCAGAAAGAGGAAGGAAAAGAGTATGCCTAATCTGTCTGTCAGCAAAATGCTTTTTAAATAGTGCCATCTATATGGACAAAATGAGCATTAGTACTAGAGGTTAAAGATGAGTAGAGAGCAGATGAGAACTATAGATATTGCTGGTAGGAGAGGAAGAGTACTAGTGTTGCTCCTTTAGTGTCATAGACTTTTTTTCTTTAATAGCCAGTGGCATAATAAAATAGAATGACACTCTTGGATTGGGCTTGTAGCAGAAATTTAGGAGGGGTGAATAGGATGGAGGTGTCCTCTGGGAGAAAGTATGACAGTAAGGTATGATACCGGATGATTGAGATAGATGTAGATATATGTAAAGGTAAGCATGATATATTAGGTATAGGATGAAGAATTATAACGCAGGTAATAAAGTCATACGTCTCAGGACTAATAATGAAAATCTGTGACATGAAAGGGGAGTTCCTCACCTTTGGAAATGCCAGGAAGAAAAGGATGTGAGCATACTTGGTTTGGAGGAATGGAAGGGAGGGCAGGTGTAGGATGAAAATATTCAAGTTGATGTAATCACATGACAGTGGATATATAAAGTTTTTTCAGTATACTTAGAGGAAGTATGGATGCCCTTGTGCAAGAGTCAGATGAGGCCTCATACAGTTTCAGTAACTCACGTTCAAATTACATTAGATTTGTGAAGATGATTAAAGAAGTGGGCAGACCCTGTTACAAGATGGAGAAAAGAGCAGTGAAGACTGACTTACCATAAGAAATGAACCAGAGTACACACATTCCCTTTGGGTTTTAGACAGAGAGGAAGGATTGTTTATGTTAAATAACAATACCGATGCAAGAGAAGATATATGCAAATAGTCTATGAATAAATTTGGGCAGAAAATTGTAATTGTTTGTGGCTGGAGCCCTCTTTTGTTGGACATTGCAAAGGTGAAGTGGGCTTAACCAGTTTGTGAGATCTAGGGTTCGAATCTATTCACCTGCTGCTGACCAGGGTTTTCTTCTCCCTTTCAGTACTCCTTGGTAGGACAGTGTGTTGACTCAGCTGTGTTCAATGCCAGGCAGCGAGATTTCTGCACTGTTGAAGGAAGAGGAATGCCTTGCTAGCTGATTGATTGTGCTATGGAGTTGTCCCTGAAGGGCTTTTACATTCCGAATCCTTTTATAACAAAACCTTGTAGTAAAGTGAGTTGAAATTGTTAAAAAAATTATAGCACTGTTCCTTGTATATTTCTGTAGTAAAACTGTGAATGCCAGTGGTAGGGAGTAATCAATACTAAGAAACAGCTTGCAGTTTCAGGTAATGAAGCTGTATCTGGGAACAGCAGTTCCCTGTAAGCACACTTCTACTCAACGTGTGCAATAAGTTTCTAGAAGACAGGGAATCTGCAGACTTGCTTCATGCTGGCGTATATGCTTTAGATTTGACATTAGTCACGTAGATCATTTCAGAGGAGTTTCCTGATGATTACATCCTGAGATAAACCAGACTGATATTACAGGGAAAAAGCAAAAGCTTTGCAATGTGGAGCTTCCTTGTTAACATGCAGAGCATTAAACTGAAATTGGGATCAGAGCTGACATCGCGAGCAATGCCAAAAATTACATTAGATACCCATGAGTGCAGTGCAAGGCTTTGGACAGTTTTATTACTTCTCTTCCTGGAAGTTTTAGTACTTCTCTTGAATTTCTAGCATCCTGTTGGCAGTATTCAGCACAGCTGTTTCTCCTTTTAACAGTTGTCATCTGAGACAACTCTTTACATAATAAAAATGTACATTTATGTCAGTCAAGTGTTTTTAGTCTGTGCAATATTGGGTGAAATGTTTTACTCTATTTGTTCTCCGGTCAATTTTCTGAAGAAATTGAAAAAAATCTTGTAGATTTTACACCTGCTCAGAAATTTGCTTGGCCACCTTCCCACTGTATGCTTCCTTCTTGGTGGGACATGTCATAAGAGCTCCCGAGGCCTACAGGAGTGCTGGGCCCTTTTACAAGTCATGATTACATTGTGTGATGCATCTTGATGACCTGTGTCACATCAGCACTGACAGAAAACAGACAGCAGGGTGCTGGGTGCCCCTGTTCACAGTGTCCAGCTACCGTGCACACCTGAGGCTCCTATGGGAGCATTTCTGGAGAGGAACCTGTGCAGACACAGCCATCCAAATTCACCAAGCTAAATTGAGGGACATGTATGAATCCCTTTCAGGGTTGTCTGTGCTCCAAGCAGTAGGTGTCAGTGTGCACCCGTCATACAGGGCAATCCCAGTGTCAGTGAAAAACAGCAGGAATCCAGAAGAAAGCAAAACACTTGATTTTAGTGAGGTTCATCTCCTGCATAGTAAGAAAGTAGTGTCAAATATAACGTACTGTATTTAAAGGAGGGATAACTGAATCTGAGCTAGTGAAGTTGTGAAGGTGCTGAGAAAACATTGAAAGTGTCTGCTGTGTGGTGGGACATCCCAGTAACTAAAAGTACATCTCTTTATTTTTAAACTCAGTTATTTTCACATTTCATATGCAGACGCAGCCCTTCGCTTTGGGAAACATGTGTTGAATGGAGTACTGTCTTAAAATAGATCCCATGTGAGGCTGTGGTGTTGCGTGTCACAGTGTGTAACAGTTGCAGAGAGTGAACAGTGTTTACACCACCTATGAAAAAGGGATTTCTTAGGCCATGGGCTGGAATAATGTATTTGAAATTACTTCAGAAATTTCCTGTCTGAAATATCATAGCCATTTTAACATCCTCTACTTTGCTGGAATGGAAAAATGGTAAAGTTTTTGCTTCTGTTGAGGCTTTTTTACTGTTGTACTTGGCTTTTTTTTTTTAAAGAAAAAAAATAGCTTTACTTCCTCAATGAAGCAGATAGATTGTAAATGAATTTCAGCAACTAGTACGTATTTTCAAGCTTGTGGTGTTCTAACTGGGGGCTGCTTAAAGCCAGCAGAAAACATCACCCTCCCATTCTTAAGGGTGAAACAGAATTGAGTAGAGGCAGTAAGAATTCGCCTTAGATGTGAAGCAAAACGTTGTCCAGAGCTGATAGGGCACCTCGGAAAGTGAGCAAAGGACTTTGGTAAACAAGTTGGACAACACTGGGAAGTGCTACAAGCCAGATTTGGTAAAAGGAAAAGCATGAGGGTCATAAGAAACCAGTTCAAAAGTTTGTAGCACTTAAAGCAGCTCTGTGCCTTAGTGCAGGTTTTGTGGCTGGCTCTCTGAAAGTAAGATTCCCTAGAGCTGGGAAGCTGTCCTACTGCTTCCTGTTGCCCAGGGAGAACCTTTAATTTCTGTCAAAAGTTGCTATTTCTTAGCATGCTCTGTAGCAACTGCATAATTTAATGAAGATAATCTAGCTGTGCAGATAATTGCCCATACATATTAGTGAAATGGAGCAGACATGAGGAGAAAATAATTAGCTGAAGCAGAGCATGAGTTCCTATTGTCCAGATAATTTGCTGAGCAAAGCAGCCCTTCCAACGCAGCTGCTTGCATATGTGAGCATGTCAAGAGGGCTCTTCTAGGGCATGGCTTGCCTCACCTGCTCCATGAAGCATAAATCCAATGGCAGAGCTACTTTTACCTCCCAAGTAGTTTGGAAGACCCTGTAGAATGCACCTTAGATGTCTTGTTCCTCTTCTGGGCCATGAAATCCTTATATGGCTATACCTTTCCTGAGTTTGCTAACACACTCGAGCACCTCCCACTCTGTCCCAGGGCAGTCTGGAGTCCTAAAGCCACTCTATAACTCTCTGGGGGGCACTGTTCTTTTTGAATGTGAACTTTCTCAATGTAAAAGAAGGTTGGTGCAGAACAAATCAAGCAATTTAGCAAAGTATTTAAATTAAGCTGCCAATTCTGCAATTAAAAAAAATTTAGTGCGTCCGGAAAAACTGTGGTGTAAAATCTCTGTCTTATTGAGAAGGGGCTAATAAAAGAGCATTAAAATATCACAGTGCTAAGAATAAAGTTATATGCAGTATACAAAGAAGCAGTATTTAGAAGGGAATTACAATAAAATCAGAATGTCAGAGCTTCATTTTGTAGTCATCCACTCAGCTGGCAGGTAGCTGTATACATGTTTCTTTTTTACTTGTAAGTAGTTTGAAAATCACCATATCTATATGACAGAATCTGTATAGCCTAAGTAGATCTTTCCTAGATACCACAAAGTGTTACACAGATGCATGTCCTCATGAATTAGCAAGGTTAATGGACTTAAAACCAAATTGCTGTTAAGTAAAGCATACAGTTCACTGAGAATTAGACAGCTACAAAATGTATTGGAGGGTGGTTACAAAATTTTTTTGGCTTTTTAATTAGTTATTTTGCAGCTTTATCTTTTGTTCCTTCTTTTTACTATTTTTTACATAAACAAACCTGTGTGTTTTTAGTGATGATGTGAGTGGCTTGCAAATAGTGACTGTTAGCCTTGAGCACTTCAGATGAAGTTAGCAGCATGTGGTCTTACTGATATATAGTATCTAGGCTTTCATTAGGTTTGCATGAAATGAGAGTTTGCATTTTTGCATGGTATTAACCCTGTTGGAAATAGAGGGAAGAGCTGTTTCCTGACGTGTTCTGTCTTGTCTGATCTTCACCTACACCTTCATCCTAGAGATTTTTTTAAAAAATAACTAGAATCCAAACAACCCAACCTTCCTCTCCACTACTGCTTTCCTGACATGAAAACAGAGCAGAACGGTGTAATTTGAAAGACACCCGTATTCAGTTTGGATTGAATGTAAATGTTATAGAAAGTTGATACAGTATTAACTCACTGCCGCATATGTAGGAGTGGTAGCTAGCAAATTAATTGTATCTTACACTGTGGTTTAACCTACCACACGACCATCTTGCCTGCTAGTCCATCTCCCGTGGGAGGTCAGGCCTTAAAAACTAATTTCGGGCTGGGAAGAGGCCAAATCGTTTATGTAAGTGAACAGGAAAGCAAGGAGGATGCTTGAAATACACACTTCAAATTGCATGTGGGAAGAGAGGTATCTTGCAATTTTTTTTCCTATATACAGATTACATATCTAGAGTCATAAATGCAGTAATACTTGTTTGTATGTCTTCTGTCCATGAAATCTTCTGAATGGCACAGGTGCTCAGGTGCCGTGCAGGTTATGTGGGACATACTGGCAGATCCATGACTGCTTTCATGCTGTGCCACTGCCCCAGGGACAGATCGGTGGGCTGGAGATGAACAGCAAGTGAAGCCAGGACTAAAAGGGATGTGGGTGTGGTTGGGGTACCCTGCTTTACCCACACCAAGGCAAATCCATTGGCTCAGCTGAAGGAAGCTAAAGCTTATTGCGAGTCTGATTTGGAGTTGGGTGTTTGTGGGGTTGGTGCTTTACTACAGGAGTTAGGCTGTTTTGTTGGTTTTGTTAAACTGGCTGTAGTGGTCCCACATTTACCCCTCTTTTCCTCTGTCATCTGCCTCCAGCCATAAGGGGCGCTCAAACCCAGCAAAGCTGCAGAGCACCTCTCAGCCGAGAGTGCTGTAGCTTCTTAGCTCACACAAGATCTGTATGGCAGAATGCAAAATATTTGAGGAAAGTGGAGAGGAAGCCTTTTGTTAGTTAAGGGAAGTCAGCTGTTGCTGTTTCTTCTGTCTTGAAACAAGTTGGGAGAAATTGGTACAGACTGAAAGCACTAACTGGCTGTTCTGGCAGGAAGCACATCTCGCATCCAGCTTATCTCATACCTTGACCACACAGTGCCATTTTATAGGGATAGATCAACCAATCATATAGCTAGTTCCTCTGCTGATGTGAGGATAAATCCAAATGAAACTCCTATGCCTGTAACTTATTTGATGTAAAGAAGATGACAGGAATGAGGAATAAGCAAAAAGAGTCACCTTATCTTCAGAGCCAAGTCAGTATGGGGGAGGAGGGAGCAGGGTGGGACTTGTCTTGGCCAGGCTGAATCTGGCCCCTGTGCAGAGGGAGGAGAGTGGTGACAGCTGTGCGAGGTGGCATGTCAGCTTGTTCCCAAGGGCTATAAACAGCAAGCAATGATACCTAAAATCATGTTAGCTCTTCCTGAGCCTGAAAACGGATGAAGGGAAAAGGGAAAGAAGAGAGCGTGCACCTTATTTTTAAAAATATAAAGTGAAGAACATGAATATTAGAGTGGCAAGAGGGGAATCGTGCAAAGCCTAGGTTTTGCCATTGCCCTCCGTTAGTATTTAAAGATTCTTATATTAAGTCCACTTTCACAGTGTGTACATTTTCAAGTTGGCCTCAAAAGGCAAGGACTTCCATGATCAGGCTAAAACAACCTGCAGCAGCAGAAAGTTCAGAAGAAAGCAAAAAGATCTGCAATGTGCTGAAGTAGAAATGCTTTCCGTTAGACCTTAACCTAACTGCAAGGGAATGACAGGGAAACTAATTCTTGAGAATATTCGCATTGTGAAAATGCTCCACATCACCGTGGGAGAGAAAATACCTTATGAGGAAGGCTTGTGGCATGCACGTGCAATTGTTATTGAGACAGCCCAGACCTTTAAATCTTAGTGCTGCAAAGAACAACGTGTTTTAAGACCTTATTGTGATAATTAGATTTAACTTTCTCCTTTTTTTTTCTTTTACACAGTGCCCACGTATCACAAGTCAGTAGTAATATTTCTGCTACAGGAGAGTAAGTGTCTCTTTACAATTTTGTAGCCACTTGTTTGTATATTGGAGCTTTTTAAAGGATATTTCTCTTTAAGGATGATTCTTACAGAAACAAAAAAATACAGTGTTTCCCAAACTAAAGCATCTGCAATGATAATAAATCACTTCCTCCTGAAAAATTCTCAGGCACTTGATTCTTTCCTAGCACTGTGCTTGCAACATTTTGGTTAGGCAGAATTGCATATTCAGTGAAGCCATTTACACTGTGTCATCTTCTTGCTCCTGTTTGCACCCTGTTGTATCTCAGCAGAGGACGGGCTATTGGACCCCCAGCCGTAACTAGGAGTAGCAGAGCTAATGAGCTGGCCCCCTCACTGGAGCTGGAAATTCCCAATAGCTCATGGGTTTGCGAAACTTATTCTTGTCAGTACATGAAACACAGACATACGTGCCAAGTTAAACCATGTGGGTTTTTGCAGTGGCTAAGATCTTTTGACTTTTTTGGGAACTGCAGTCTCAGCAGACTTAACAACTATAGCAACTTAGAAATTAGCTTTGTAAATTCTCTGGAGAAGTCAGCCCAGGTATAGGTTCCTGTTCTCATAGCCACTCAGTTGAAAATTAATCAGAAAATCCTGCAGATAACTTTTTAATTATGGAAAAAGCACTAGAAGCTATATATGGACTTTGGACAGGCATGTTTGAAGAACTCATTCTTCAGCAGACTACTTAAAGCATTGCAAGGAAAAGGGATGGGGCAGGGATATGCAAAAATGTGTTTCAAAATTATCTTTTCACAAAAAAAAATAGATTTTGCCCATAAAAACTTCCTGTCATAAAGAAGGAAGGAAATATTGCAAAAAGGTCAGTACCAAAATGAAGATTTGGTTGCATTGAAAGTTCAAGTAGTCTCACATCTTTAACTGATGCAACTGCAGATGCTCGCTTGCTGTGGCTTGAGTAGATGCCCTTTTACTGCCAGTTGGCATGATGGTGATCTCACACCATTTTAAGTCAAGGGTGACTGAGGGTGCATTAATGGCAAAAGAACAGTGAATTCAGAACCAAACCTCTGCCTGGTCACCAAGTTAAGCCCATGAGGAGATTGTAGTAAGGTGCTGTTTGCGTATTCTCATCCCCATGTGAGACAGCAGTGAATCACCTTATTGCAGATGATCCATTGCCTTACTGAGCTCAGATTGCACAAGAAGTTTGACTGGTGTCAGCGTGGCTGGCTAGCAAATACAATTTTATCAGGGCAAGGACTGTTAAAATGGAGGGTGAAAGTTAGGCACCAGTGTCTATAGATGCAGTAAGTAAAACTGGCTGTCTTACTGAAGGTCCAAACATCCCTAGAAATAAAAAAAAAGAGCAAGATGAATTGGGAAGGCTTGGCTCTTCCGAGGGACCTAGACATCGGGGTCCGAAGATTTTTGACTTGACTCTTTGGAAATATCACAGCCCCTAGGACATCTTATGCTGCCTTGCCATCAAAATGAAACATAAACCTCAGATACTATTGCTTTATTTATTGTTGCAGAGAGGGAGCTCCACAAAGTCTTTGAGCTCATTTGACCTTATTTTTCGGCTTGACAGGTATTTAGAGAAGACAATCCGCTCAGCCGTGGAGCAGCATCTCTTTGATGTTCATGGCTCAAGCGGCCAGAGTTCAGAGGACTCTGAATCGGGAACGTCTTCAGCCTCTTCTAATGTGTCTGCCAGGCAGAGGAGGCGACATCACAAAGAGCAGGAGGAAGCCCGGAGAAACAGAGACGTGTACGAGCCTGATTTCTTTGTTTTGGAAAGTATATTTGCTTAAGTGTACCCTGGTCATGTCCTCTTATCAAGGCAATGCTTAGTTCTGTTATGAAATGCACTGGCAATGAGTTGAAAGTGCAGAGATCTGTTGCATCAGTTGGAACTGGGAAATGTGGAGTTTATTAGAGGTCATGGAGTGGGACAAAATCTGATAACAATCCATTTTTTTTATGCAGTGGAGTTCTTAGTTACAGTATTTGGAATTGTTTAATTACATTATTTGTTGCTTTAGTGGAAATCCCCAAGCAGCTGACTCCATCACTTGTACTTTCTTTAGATTAAAAACATTGAATTTAGATTCTTTTCTGAATTCAGAATGTCTTTAAAAGAAGATGAAGTTCTTTTTTTATGTAGAGGCACAATGTATGTTCAGGTTTATTCAGGATCCCTGGGAGTTTGTCTGAAAGTAGAAAAGTCATCCTTTTGATTAATTGGAGTTTAAGAGTTATTTACCCTGTTACACATGATTTACTGGTGAGTTTCACTAAATGACTGTCAAGGAGTGGAAATAATATTTATTTTTCCTTTCATATTCCTCTATTTGTGCCATATTTTATATGGTACAAATCTGTTACCACCGTAGACTTAACAAACACTTGCCCATGGCATAAGCTAACTTTGAGGAAGAGTAACTACAGACTTTGCAAAGCCATGATCTAATCAGTGCTTGCACATAATGCCTAGTTTTAACATAGCGCTAGTTCTTGTAAAGAATGTGTATACTTGACTGTGTTATTGGATTGCTAGGATTTCAGGTTAGATTCTGAAATACATACTAGTCTGATCATTTTTTCCTGGGTGCTGAATTCCCCAAATTCTGTTGGATCAGTACCTTTCTATACAAAGCCATTTTACACAAGTGCTTAACCAGCAGTACTTCATGTAAATATTGCAGCCATGCTATTTCCCTAAATATGTCAATCTGCTTTTGTAAAAAAAAAATCCATAGTTTCAAAATAAAAAGCCATTTCCATTGTGAATGAAAAAATGCTGTGAAGGTGGACTGGAAAATTAGGATTTGCAAGTCACCAAAGTATATCGCAGCAGCTCTGAAGTAGTTTTTCTTGTTTAGTGGCCCCAGTGACTGGCTTCTCAGGTAAGTAGGTCAGAGACTGGCTAGTGTACGTGTTTGGAAGCATATAGCGAGGCATTTTTTCAACATTGTGTGACAGACCTGCCTTTAGACAGGGTTGGCAGAGTTGTTCAGGTTCGGTCCATAAAGCCTGAGCCAAGGATTTAAGGCACATCAAAAGTTTTGAATGCTGGCTAGGGTTCAAATTGTTATCCTTCATTCGCTTAGGTCAGACTTCTGTAACACCTTTGTGTGAGTTATCAAAATTCGGGAATTCCTTTCAAAACGTCTTTGTACTGTTGTTTTTATTGTCAGTGACTTCATCTCCTTGCCTTGTGGTGGATCACAAGAGGATTTGTAATGTCACAAGGTGGTACTTCAGCTAGGAAGAGTGTTTATTGCAGAACACATACAGGAACTCCCAGGCTCTGTAGACTATATGGTCTGCAGGCTATGTATATGTAACTGGTCTGCTCAGAGGTTAGTAGAAAATTCTGTAAAGGCAAATGTATTGTCTTAGGAGATTAATCGCAGATATATACCTCTTTGTGTCTGTCTCTCACCAACAGAACCTGGAGAATCATCATCTGGAAAATCACTGAAGCTTTCTGGTTTTTTTTTTATTTGAATACTTTCTTGTGTTGGCATTGTCAGATACTACAGAGTAACTGGTTTCTTGTCATGCTAGTGTGAGTCCAGAGAGATTCTCCTGCTGTTCATGAAAGCAGGCTTTGGAGTCACATAGCACTATATATAAGACAGCCGCATGTACAACAGCTAGCAAACATTCCAGTTGCAGTGTCAAGTGTAAGCAACCTGCCGTTGGCCTCTGGCAGGGTAGGATGGTGAAGAATGACATGCATTGTGTTTCTCCTGTTCCCATAACGTAGTGATGTGTTATGTATGTGCCTCTTCATTATAGCTCGAAGTAGAGGGAAGGCTACAAAACAGTTGTGAAGGGAAACAGTTGTGAAGTTTTGTATGCTGAAGGACCCAACAGGGTAATTGTGCAGGGCAAGATAAGCCATATGCCAGGCTTCTGGAAAATATGCAGAAACCCTGCTAGGCTGGAAAGTACAAGCTAGCACATCACGTGGTGGCGTACAGATAGCTGTTCCATTCGTTTCCCAACAGAGCAGAACAGTCCACTCTCCTAGCAGTTGTGTTTCCATTCAGAGGTGTATCCTCTTTTCTGTTTTGTGTCATTCCCAAATGGGAATCAAGCATTTGGCCAAAGCACCACAGTACTGCCCTTGCATTTGAGAATATGAGTCAGAGGGCCAATTATGTGGTGTTGTGCACCAAAGGAGATTCTTGGACCGCAGCTGTGAATCACTTTTCTAAATTAAAAGCACCTATCTCAAAGGAAAATATGCTGCATATTCTCTATAAAAATGCCACAGACAGCCAGGGGCTCCTTCAGCTTCCATGTAAATTCAGTGGGATTCTATACATTGGCTTTAGTCGGAAGTAGATCAGGTCCCAAATGTTAACTCTCACAGCTTTCTCACCTGAGGTGTATACCTTTGGTTTTCACTCCTCAATGGCATTTTGCATTACACAGTATGTGTTGTTTGCTGCAGTAGGGAAAACCAGAGATACTGGTTTTGTGGGGTGTAGGAGATGTTGCCGGAACTGCACCAGTCAGCATGGTGCATTTGTCTGTTGCTACCATAAATGTAGCGGGAGAGTGTTTTAAATAACCTCTTGTTGTAATGTCCCTTTTCTTTTTAGGGAAGTCATCAACAAAGAAAATATTCCCTCTGGATTCAGCAATCTTGAAGACTGTATTCTAGCTGCTCAAGAAGTAGAAAAATTACAAGACAACAGCTCCGGATATCTTAGTGAAAGGAGTAAACCAAAACGGCAGAAATCCAGCACCAAGCTTTCAGAGCTTAATGATAACCAGGACAGCCCTGTGGTAAGCCGGCATGCTGTGCTATTTTATGCCTGGTACTAGGGTGGGAAAAAGTCTTTTTTTAAATTTCAGGGCACATCTGGTTCCCTTGGGTAGCCATTTTTGCCTGCAGTACGAGCATCAGTGACAACTGTGGGGAACGCTGGATCGAACGCTTGTAACCTTTGAGATGAGGCAACTGAGAAGCCATTATTTCTGCTGTAGTTATCTTACTCCATTCATAGTAATTTGCTTTTTCCACAACTTAGTGCTTTTTCCTTTTGAATTCAGAGAAGAGCATTGGAAATAGAAAAAGGAAGCAAGTCTTTATCCCGTTCTTTCAAAAGTCTGTCAAGGAGAGCGGAAGCTCAGGTGTAGGTTCACATGTTTAGATCAAGTTTATTTTTATATTCCTACTAAGTTCTGAAACTCTAGATCGCAAGTGACTTCTTGATAATGAGATTTTATGTGTTTTCCCTAAAGTCTGTGTATTGCTGTGATGCTTGCAATTTGCAGACCGCTTTGTAGTGTGTTGGTCCAAAAGTTGATCGCTCTAGTTACCTTTTACTGAGGAGGTAGATGAGAATGATAAAACATTCTAAATATCTGGAATACTGTTGAATTTGCCCAGCGTATTCTCATGTGATCTTCATCGTAGAAGACAGTTTGACAAATTGTGCAAGCTGTAGAATAAAACTGATGCACCCTCCTTCCCTGCACTGATAGGGAGACCAGACACTGATTATACTGTCAGCAGTTGAGAAACTGCTATGCTTCAGTGCAAGGTCTGCTTACAGTGGCAGAAGTGCTATGTAGCCTGGTGCATTATACAGTAACAGTGAAAGTTATGTGAAAAGGCTGTCCTTCTGAGCTGTGGGGCATTTGTACTTAAGATTTAGAGCCTGCTGTGAGTTCCTTCTTAACATGACAGTGTATTGGGACTCATCTCATTTAGGTCACAAAATTGCAATGGTTTGATGCTCTTACCCTGTACAGAGGTTTTAGAGAGAGGCATATTTGACATCTCTTTGAGATAAAAAGAAGACAAGATGCCAAAAACTATAGGCTATGCTTAGATCTAGTGCTCAATGTCAGTAACCTACTAGTGATGCTTCATGAAAGAGCGCAGTGCAATAGACACACTCTCACGTTGTGTTTTTGCTTGTAGGAATGGACTTACGATAGGCAAAGGTCAAGTGCTTACACTTTTTCTGCACCTCTTCTCTGTACCTGTGGAGTGTAAAGCAGTTTAATGTAAATGAAAATTTGACTCAGTATTTGGGAAAGGGAAGACTGGCAGAAGTATCCACTTTTGCCGTCGACCTCAAAAACGCTCATGAAACCCTAAAATGTGCCCAGAAGAAATGTCCTCAAACTTACTTGTGTCCACTGGACTTTGCACAGCCCCTCATTTTTTGATCTCTTGAGGGGCAAAGGCTGAAAGGAAAATAAAAATGGACTAACCTTGCAGAAAAAGTAGTTCAACCAAGATGACCATCAGTGTGGTTCTTGCTTTGCTAGAGGACATGTCACAGTGGGATTGTCAGCTGCGAGAATAGTTATGAAACAGCTTGCAGAGAGCACGGTGATACATTTTTTGAAGAGCAAAGGCTGCTTTTTAAGTTTTCATGAGTGCTCTGTTTCATACTTGCATTTCAGAAACTGCCAGCATGATGTGTGGTGGTTTAGTTTTCTTTTGGCCATATCTTTACCCTTTAAATAATAACAAATTAAATTACCAACTTGGGAGTATCAAGGGACATAAGCTGCACCTTAGCATTTATCATATAAACAAGATTGTGATGTTGTATCTTCTTAGCTGCTGTTTTCTGAGCCTTCCCGCTTATGAAAGCCTGAAAGAGTATGTAGGACAGTGTGGAAGCTTTCCTCTTTGCTGTCTAATTGCATCTGACTCAAAACTGTAAGTCAGCAGTGGAAAACCTGTCAGTTCCGCTTACTCTCCTGAGCAAACCAACCATGAAGCATTAAAGGCTTGCAACTGCATTTCAGAGACATGGTAGCCAGGTACCACTAGGACTTGAATAATCACATTAAGCAAGGCTGAAATGACAGAGCTGTGTCACCTTATGGGGCTGGAGGTGTACCAGGTGAGAGAGGGCTGTGACTGCCCCAAGAAGTCTCTGTGTAGCTCCCAGGGCTGGGGCAAGAACCTCACTCCAGTCTACTGACTGACTGACTTCCTCCTGTTTACGGGGGACTTGCCAAAAATGAGGTTAGAAAACCTCCTGGGCATGTGCCCAAAGTGGCAACATGGCTTGTCTTCACAATACTTTCTCAAGCTCTTAGAGGACAACAGCATCAACGTTCCTAATGTTAGCCAAGACAAATTTCAGAACCAGTTGTCCTAACCAATTGGATTTCTTGCCCTGCATTCATATTAGCATAATTTGTTACTTCTGTGTATATGACAGTCTCTTTGCCCATTTAAGAAGAAACTAGGGAAGGATTTGGCTGCGAAGAGTAGTATTTTCTAAGATGAGAGTAAGGAGTCCTGCTGGGAAGATGGGGTGGAATTTGCTACCTTCTCTTACAGGACTGGTGCAAAGTAAGGAATTGCTATCAAGCTCAGCTTGTCTGTCTGTCTGTAAAATGGGAATTGAGGTTATCTGGTGAAAGAGATGAAACTGAGCAGTTATGGGGGTTTTTTTTGAAAGTTATGGGCAATAAAGTGTGCAGTTTGTTTTGTTATAAATGTGCAGCAGACATTAGTTTGATTGTCTTATTTCTAGAAGTCTTGTTGGATATTTCTATATTTCATCTGTTTAATGACCTGCAGCTTGAATCTGTTTCTCTTATGTATCTTATTGTTTTAACATTTACTGTATTACAGAGTATGGAGAGCTTTAGCTCGTCCCGACCTATAGACAGAGCAGGACCTGATGACATGGAAATTTTATCTGAAGAAAGGTGATTGATTTTTTTTTTTTTTTTCAAGATATGTTTTATATGCCCTGTTTTTGTAGTACAGCATAATTGGTCTTCTACCGCAGACTACAAGGGTGACATTTAGTGGTGCTGCAGACTAGCATTACAACCGTATTAGCTTTGAATTAGAACTATATTGGAGACATTGTGTTGTGTGGGCTCTACCCAGCACCATACTGCCATGAAGACTCTTCTCCCAGCCTGATAGTAATGGCACTGAAGATGCTGATGATGCAGGCTTGAAAAGAAGTCAACTGTGACGTGCCTGAACCAGCACACTCCACACGGGACAGCAGAGTCTGTCTCAGCTGGCCTATGGGTTGAGAATCCAGCCCTTTTCATTGTGCTTTTCTCCTCTGTGCAAGCTGTACAACCCCACACTGTTTGCCTTAGTTGACTATTACTCTCCATAGTTTTGTCTGTTGGGAGAGTTGCATGGGTTTGGATTAAGGGCACTGGAATTGAATGTTGTTATATTTTTCACAAATAGCTCTGAGAGGAAGCAAAAGACATCGTTTTGCAGCCTGAACTGCTGCACCCAGTGTCCCTTCATTTACTGAATATATTAGCAAGTGTGCAGAAGTAGCAAGCGTGTAAAAGAAGAATCTGGGTGTGCAGAAATCCTGCTTGTTTTTATTACAACACAAGTCTGGTTTTGTATTTGTAATATATTGGTTTGTTTTTTGTTCTTTTGTAGCAAAGAAAGTGAAAACGATGAGGTTTTTTTCGGGCACTCTCAGGTTGGTATTTTGGGTGCTTTGTGTTTCAGTTTTATGGGCTCTGAATGGGCTTTTTATTGAGTAGAAACAAGTAGCTAGGCGTCTAGTTCTGGAAATCTTGTTTCTCCCAGAGAAACTGAGTTAGCATTTGCTTTTCTTTCTCTCCTCTCTGCTTTTTATTTACGTATTTTAGGGAGCCTCTAAACCACTGAGAAGTCTGAAAGCATCTGCTTCAGTCCTTTCAGTCCTTCTTGCGAAAAAAGGAAGCTGCACTGAAGTCAGCACTTTGGTTTAAGTGACACCAAGTTCCCTTGTTAATCACTGTGAACAGGGTGTGTGACTGGTTATCTCCGAGGGTAGTAAGATTAGCTTATTTCTCTTGGTTTCTCTAAAATCATTTTGGTCTTTTATTTATGATTTCCCGAAGCAACCTGCTGCCTTTGAACAAAAGTGTCTGTATCATTTGTCTCATGAAACTGGATCATCTCCTGCTTCTCTCTGAGAACGTGGTTGGGATGGATATCAGGAGGGTAGAAGTGGCATTAATGGCAAAGCTATTTTTCCGACTTTCCATTTCTGCCCAGCACCCACCTCCTGCATTCATTTTACGGTGTTTTTCATCTAGCTGTTCAACAAAGCAAGGATTGGGTTTGGCTTAGGTGAACACTTAGAGTCAGTGTTACATTGGGGTTTCCTTGAAACATCTCTAGACAGCTAAGCATTTAAAATACTGGGGAGAGTTCTCTGGGGCACCTCCCCCTCAGCTGTGCATCAGTTTTAGAGGAGCACAGTAAAATAGCTGTGGACAACGTCTGGTGTCTCTGGCCATATGTTCTTTACTGAGGGCTGACAGTGTTTGCTTTCAGTTTGTTGGTTTTTTTTCAGTAAAGGCCACTGTGCATTTATTGCCTTTGAAGGACTTCATTTCTGGTAGATGTTATTTCCATTTAACAGGAAAGCTAAAAGACATTATTTGTCAGCAGCTGGGCTCTGACCAGCTGTGTTGTAGCTGGAGAAGTTGATGGGACACTGAAACGTAACTTTTGCAAGACGTGGTCAGTGCTCCCTTTGATGACTGCTCTGACTTGCCTTACATGGAGTTCCTCATTTGCTCCCAGAGGGTCACTAATTCCCAATGGTCCTGCACTTGCTCGTGAGTGTGGATTTTGCAATACGTTGTTCCTCCTGTGCCTGCCTGCATGCAGAGAAGGTGCTGTCAACTGCAATGCCACAGAATACTCCCATTAAGCTTTTAAATTAGTCTAGGGGATGTGTATTTGCATATGAAGTCATAATCTTAAAATACACTTCTTAGGGAGAGTTTTAAAATCTAGAATTTTAACTGCAAGAGAAGACATAGCCTAAACCCAGAGATTGTATTATATAGGAATTACAAGGTCAACAAAATGTTACATTCCTGCAGGGTAGTTTTACATTCCTTGTCCCTTATAAGCCTTTTGCTTAGGGCAGCTTAAAGGCATTCCTTTTGTAACAAACAACTCATTCAGCATGAGGAAGGGACAGACACTTTACTTTTCTTTCTCACCCTGTCTCCAGTGAGAACATATTAGGAAAGGTGTTTGGAATTTGCCATAGCTGCCAGTTGTGCAGAGTCAGGTCTCCATGAGGCAGTAAAAATACCTTGAAACATGTCATGAATGAATTTTCAGTGCTTTTGTAGCCTTCACAATCTGCCCTTGGAAGTAGCTACACTCCAGGATGTAGACTGTGATTTTAAAAAAACACAGGTTTCTAATACCCAGGTTTTGATATAGGCAAATGTGTTTAAGATTCACACCAACACTGCAGCATGTGTAGAGAGGAGTTGGCATGACTCAGGAGAAAAGCAGCAGAATGACTGCATTCTTGCATCAGGTTTATTACCAAGAGGTGCTTATGGGTGCTTCCTGCTTGTGGTTGTAATGCATGATGACATGTAAGGCAAGAAAACCTTTTAAATAAAATTTATTTCAATCCGTATGTAATCAAACATCATATAATTTCCTGATCAGAATTCAAAGATCTTTCTCTTGACTTTTGTTCCTATTTGATTGAGCTACTCTTTATGCTGAATCTCATTTGGAGCTGAGAGAATGAAAGCAGCTGACTTACCCCAGGTTACTTAGATGTGTATTTACTGGTACGTGCAAAGTATGGCTGCAGAAGCAGTTTCTAAAAAACAGAACTCAAGTGCCTAATTTTAAGATATTTTTTTTTTTTTTGTGGTCAGTGTAATACCCACAGCGCACTGCAACTGCCAACTGCTGCTAAGATCACCAGCTTGCTGCCCCTTTGGTTTGTGAGATATCGTGGCACATCCATAGCTAAAGCACAGTAGTTCTCCCTTACATCAGGAAACCAAATAGGAAAATAAGTGTTGGGAATATGGAATTATCTACCAGTCTATGGATTTCGAGTGTTAATGCAAAGAAGGTTAAACATCTGCTTTCTTGTCTCTCTTGGGTTTGTGCTGCCATTGTTCTTCAGAACACCTAATGATTTATTCATTGTATTAGAGGCTACATCAGTGAGGAAGGAAAAAAAAAGAAACTGGGTGCAGGCACAGCACAGGCTTGTTGTTTAAGCATTTTTTAAAGATTTCCAGCAACTGAAGTCGCTTTAGAAGGAAGAAGACTTTGATATGATCTTTCTAATATATCTGAAATGGAAATGTTTACCTATCTGGGAAGTGCTCTTGTATCCTTTAAGAGTCTTGACAAGTCAGGAGATTCTACCGTATTCATAGGAAGACATTTAACTCCAGAGTTATTTAACTCCATAATTATTATCAGTGGTGGTGAAGAGATGGTATTTTCAGGTTGCCTCCTTTGAAATTGTTAAAATCTAGGTAAGTTCCTCTCTTCACACTGCTTGATGTTATTAAAAATAATTCCTGTTTTTAAAGTTAGTTTTAAAGTTTTAAAGTTAATGCTTTATTTCTTTCAGCCTTAAAATACTGTACTGGCAGTTTAAATGCAGTTTATCAACTGGTACAGTTTGTTCCTTAGTAAATGTAAAAGACTGCCTGTTTCTGGCCACTGACCAATTTTTCTGTTTGCAATGTACACTGACTATTTAGAGCCTGGCAAGAAATTTGTTACTGGATGTTAAAGAAATATTTAAGTCTTCCCAACCTGGAAGCAGCTTAAAGGATATTGAATGGTGAATTAGCATTTTTCCATGTACAGCTCTCACAATAAACATGTTTGTAACCAGATTTAGTGTCAAGCTGTACGAGTTATTAGTGCTTGGCAAACTGTCATCTAGTGTTGCCTTTTGTTAGAATGCTTCAAAAAGGCGATTTATTGAAATGAAAAGGAAATACAAACCTTACAAACATACAATGCAGAACACTTCACAAAAAGAAGAAAAAGCATCAAACACATCATTAGCTTTATGCACATGAAAAAAATTAAATGTGTCTTTGTGGCATGTACTAAGGATATTGATTTTGCAAAGTCTGACTACACATCTTGATTCACAAGTAAAATACATCCAAATGTACCAGTTATTTTCTTCAGGCCCATTCTCTTCACACATCAGTGTATGCAGGTTGCTAACGAGATTATCTGAATACCTACAGGGGGAAAATCTGCATGTTGACTACCTGCTGGACTGTATTTGAGATAGTTATGCCTAAGCTGTTCTTACCAAGATCAAATAGTTTATTTAGTAATGTAGTGCTTGCTGCCTATTCAGATAGCTCTGTGTTTGTTCAGGACTTTCTACGTATCACACTATATGTTTGTGTACGAGCTTTACACTTCTTACTGCCCTCTGCGAGGCATTACAGCTGATTTATTTTAGAGTGACAAAACTGCTCATGTCATCAAGTACTATTACAGACAGGCACACCGTGCATCTGAATTATGGAGATGGTGGTGATTTCTGCATAAATGCATACGACGTGTGGTGTGTGCAGGGGTGACAAGTGGCGAAACAAACAGCAGTTGCTTCTAGGTAGTGGTAAATGATGAATCATTTACTTGACTGCATTCGGCCTTTTTTTTTTTCCCTCTAAGTCATTGGATACTTGTGTGAATTTTTTGGCTTTTTCCCAGAGTCCACACTGCTTCCAGCTGAGATGCCAAACCCCACTGCTGTTTGGATTTGCGCAACACTGCTTTAGTACCCAGAGCTCCTCCATAAATAGTTCTGCTCTCCCCACGCCCAGCTAGAAAACAACCACAGGAAATCAGGGAATGTGCAGCCAGCACAGCTTAGCTGGCACTAATTGATCTGAGCCAGCACAGCCTGGATGAGAGCATTCATGTACGTAACCTGCACTGCTTGCTGTCTGTGGCTGCTACCTCAGGAGCTCCAGTGCCTCCTTTTTAGAAGACACCATATTGCTACAACAGCAGCATTTTTGTTGTTGCTGCGGTGCTGTAGGAAGTGTAGGGGGCCACGCTCTCTCTCTCCGTTTCTCTTTGCATTCCTCCCTCCCTTTTCATCCCAATCGATTACTAGGGGCTTTTTCAGCTGCATGCAGTTGTCATGGCAGGCAGTCTCAGGATCTTGCAGTGGCTTTCTAAAGAAGGGAAAATTCAAGGAAGAGAGTTGGACGGATGTTGTTACTGATGTGAGTGAGCAATTAGTGTGTAGGGGTCACCGAGCAGGAGACTTGGATTTGGAGCTGGAAACATCAGAGTCTGTTTGTTTGAATCTTTTTAACTAAAGGCGTGAGCTTTTACTGCTGCTGACACTGGAGGGGTGTTTTTTCCTCCTCTGCCTCCTGAAACGTTTTTTTTTTCTTTTTCTCATTTCTGTGGGTGTACGGGAATACAGCTGACTTCAAATATGAAGATTCAGGAGCATCCAAGCATTCCTGAAAACAAGTTGCAAAGAAATCAAAATGCTGATGACCCGGAAAACAGCTTTATGTCAGAAGTGCCTCGCCTGGATTTGACAGCACTGTGTGATGACAACAGTTGGGAAGGTAAGATTGCGTGATGGCTGATTGTATGAGTGAAGCAAGAGAGAGGGAAATCTGAGAAGGCTGGGTGTATCTTTATGTGATCACATTCCCTTGCCAAAAACAACAGGAAAGCAATTTTTTTATGAATATGGAACTGAACGTTTGGAGAAACTGGAAGCTAAATACTGGATGAATACCAATTCTAATTGTTCCTTAGAGGAAGAAAATTAGTTGTTTTTTTCCTGAAGTTACTTCCATGTACTGTTTAGCGCTGTTAAGATCCTGAGTGTTTCAGGATAACTTATTTCTTAGTGGCTGGTCACTCAAATATTAAGTTAGACTGCCCTATGCTTAGAAGAAGCTGGATATTTCACAGTTTAAAAGGAATTTCCTTCTGTCTCCCTTTCCTTCCACTTCAGTCATTATTTGGAAATAGCGATTTGTATCTGAAAAGCACAGCTGGAAAAAAAAGACTGTCTGTCTCTTTCAGTTGCTTTTATAAACCATTTTTTGTTTTTATGTATGCCATGAAAAAATTCTGGTCACCAGCTCAAACAGCACTGTTAAATTGCATGTGGCTTAAATTGTTTTAATGCTGTCTCTTAAGTCTTATCACCTGAGTGCATGCTTGGTTGGCTGTTTGCACTGACTCACTTGTAAGTGGGAAATCTGGGGGAACTTTGAATGCCACAAATCTCAATTTCATTTGAAATTAAGATGAACTGAAGGTGTCCAGCACCTCTGGGATCAAACCCTTTCCCAATTACTGAGTATGTGTCTGTGTACAAGGGAGAATTCTTCTGTTTGTGCTTTAGGAGTGAAAGAGGGGCTTTGACAGGGAAGAAACAGGAACCTGCAAGTATGGTATTTTAATAAAGCAAGAGAGCAAAAACGTGTAACTAATTCATTGCTCAAAAAAAGCAGTCTCTGAGGAACACTGAGTTGTTAAGGTCTCTGTTCATGCCTCCACAGTGTACGTGACTTAGTATATTTTGCCTTTTTCTCTAGGAGGGGAGTAGTTATGACACTTCAGGCATAAATAAATAGGACCCGCAGCCATGGCTGCATTTGATTCAGCCAGGCAACCTTTCCCCATGGACAGAGGAGAGTTCTTCTGCTTGCTTGCTAGCCAGGGATTCCCTGGGTGGTATCACCATGAGCACAGCGTGGCTGATCAAAGCACCATGGAAGGGCTCCCAGGAGGCCTTGGCTGCCTTATGTGTTTACTGAGATGGTAATTACCACTGCCCCGCCGGGTCTCGAGCCAGGGTGAGCATGTCTGTGCTCTCAGAGCTGATGTGTGGCTTCAGCCGTCATGTGAACCTTCGGAAATAGTGACTCTTTTTTCCTGGGTTACTAATGGGAGTCATATGAATGCATGAAGGGAAGAATACAGCTTCTTCCTTTCTGCCAGAGGCTTTCCCATCATATGAAATAAGTTCATCTTTGGCGCAACTCCCTCTTCATAGGCATGCTCTTATGTTTGGAGTCGAGCTTTCTTGCCCTGCAAATATGTAACAGGCTTATGAGCATATATGGCTGTGTTTGAAGAGTACTTCTCCTGGATTCTTCCTTCCTCTGTTCAGTTCACATGTATTTCATAAGAAGAGGAGGTGGACAGTTGCAAAAGAGTCAGCTGTCAGAGGTGAGAGAGATGTCATCTGAAATACTTATCTTACAGATTCACCATTTTGTTGGTACATATGGATGAGCAGCAAAATGGCACCTTGTGTGTCTCAGCAAGGAGGGACCGAGTCTTTCCTAGCTGTGGATGTGAAATCAGGCTCGCAGCAGCCAGGAAGGGGAAGGTGTTAACATCAACTCTGAGACGGCTTCTGCAGCTAAAAGCAGAGTCTCATTCAGACTGGCTTTGCGAGGCAGGGTTGTACCACCCATCCACAGCTCTAGCAGCCAGGGCATCCTTCCTTCCCCCACCAGCCTCTGTCACTCAAACCTTTGCATGTTTCTTCAGGATCTGTGCTACAGCTCTGGTTGCATCCTCAGTG
Organism: Tapera naevia; assembly: GCA_033556795.1. Taxonomy (NCBI): domain Eukaryota; kingdom Metazoa; phylum Chordata; class Aves; order Cuculiformes; family Neomorphidae; genus Tapera; species Tapera naevia. The sequence goes on along the minus strand of JAUMJJ010000034.1, from coordinate 8,656,145 downwards.
GAAAGGGAAAGAACTGTGTCTCCAGATGCTGTAATGCTGAGTTACTTTATTGCTTTGCTCTAACAAATTTGGTAGGTCCATCTCTCGGAAATTAACCATTACTCTGAAACACAATTGAGCTGACTTTTGGGGGCAGGGTCCTCTGTGTCATACTGCAGGCGATAAAGAGCATCCAGTGACCAGGGCAAATGTTAGGCCTTTCGCAAATGGCTTGTGAGAGCAACAACAGGTTGAGGGGTTGCCTTCAGCTATAGCTGTCGCTGTCTCCAGTCAATATCAGGAAAGGGCCTTGAAGAATGCGCACCAAATAGTACAAGACAGTCTTGTCCATTGACTAGTTTTTATTTGTCACTCAGGCAGATTCTCCATTGTGCTAAGACCAGAGCTGCTTTAGAAACCCTCATTCAGAGGCACAGAACTGTGGTAACAGCTGCCAGGTGAGCTGGTAGGATCCCCTGTCTTTTTTGTTTATGGAAGAAGTAATTTTTACCAGGTTTATTTTCCCCCAAGCTTCACCACATGGTCAGGTCTGTACACATGAGGAGAGAATAGCTCTACTTCTCCAGGCTGCGTTCCCTTTACCTAAAGCTGAGCAGAGAGAGGACAGAAAAATTTGCCTGCTGCACAAAGGGGCATGCATGTAGCAACCATCAGGCTGTTGGTGTAGTATGCAGGGCGTGAAAGTGCCCCAGCCAAGTTCAAGTGCTCAACTCTTAGGCTAAGTCCATTTCCCATGGCCCAAGAGAGGTATTTTACTAGTGTACGTTTGGCAGATGCAAATCAAATAGTTTTATTCTCTGGCTGGGTGTGAATCGAGCTGTCTCTGAACTGGGATGCCTGACTGCTAGGCTGGCCTCCTAGGCTGTTCCGTGGTGCCGACTGAGATGGCTTGTGAGCAAGCATTTTCAGAGCTACTTGCGTAGCAAAGGTTTTTAATTGTGGATTAGGTTTGAATCAAGTGGGACAGAGTGTTCTCCCACAGTCTGGGATTATTGTGTAGATTTCTTACCAAATAGTTCTAATTCAGGCCCAGAACTTGCTATCCTGCCCTCAAGGAAAATCTGGAAGTGTGTTGATTTCTGTAAGGGTGGCTGGCCCTGGCAGCAGCTGGGAGCTGAACAGAGACTTCAGTAAATCGATACGATGTGTGTGACTGCTACCTACGTCACCTGGTTACTGATGTTTTAAAAAAGAGTTCTGTAGATGAGATTTCAAGCACAGTTTGCAGAAACAAGCACTTGGGAAACAATCAGCAAACATTTTTCTACTAAGCTTAAAAAAAATAAAAGCAGAAGTTTAACACAGGATTTGAGGTCTCAACGTTGAGAACTCAAGTATTGCAGCACTGAGACCCTGAGAGTGAAGCTCATCTGCAAATAGTTTTGACACTGACTTGATTCTTTCCCATAGGAAAAAGCAGAGTAATGCAAAGAAATCCAAAGAATCTAGCAACATAGAAGCTGGATTTTTAGATTTTTTTTCAGCACTGTAGACTTAGATACCATCAGTGTGTTTGTGTGTAACAGTCTTTAGCATAAGAAATCAAAAAGTGGTGACACACACTGCATTTTTATTACTACATGTAGAAACAAATTACATTTTTTCTGATTTTATTTTATTGCATCAATGTTTTGAAAATGTATTTTTCTATTGTTTATTATGATATTATGTACAATACAAAGCTGAGAAGTGTGTCATCTCTCTAACTGAACAGGCATGGCAGCGCTTTATTTGGGCTGTTCTTTTTGATCTACATAGGAAGAATGCCTCCTGATGTATTCAAACAAGGATGTTTTCGAACAGTTATTTATAAGATGAGTAAAATAGGTTGTTACTGAGTTAGTGACTGTTTTGGGGTTTTAAAAATGCTTTATTTGCTTGATTATGAGAGGTCTTCCTGGAATCTTTAAAGTGTAATTTAATACTAGAACCTCAGGTGTTTGTAATTAGTTTCGGCTTTTTAATCCCTCCAGACCTACCTTGATTTACAGCAGCCAAGATTTGGTCTCCCTTGTTTGTCAGATGTTTGTAAAAGCAGTGTTAGAAGTAGGGATCAGCTGTGTGGCTGCAGAGAGGGAAACAGGAGATGCCTACACCATTTTGCTGGCTGCACCTCAGGTGAGGGGAGTTGAACACCCCTCTGTTGGCCCTGCCGCCCCCAGTAACCCTGGGGCAAATATACAATGTAACGATAAAAAAGTCAGGTTTTGTGAGCGTGACAGCTTGCGGTTCACCAATAGTAGACTAGTTTGATGCAATTAATCTTTCTTCCTTCTCATATGATATAAGTTTATTAATATCTCCAGCCCTCTCTGTGGCAGGTTGGCAGAGAGGTTGTATTGCCATAGGCATATGTGTGCCTACAGAGTTCTGCAGAGCAACATCTGGCAGATGGCTGACAGCTTTGTTGAAAGATGAGCTGGTTGTGGGATTTTGAGAAAGAGTGCAGCACTTCTGAAGGGTTGCAGGCTCAATACCAGCATATTTCACTTCTGCGCCAACTTAGAAAAGGCATATGTAAAAGAAATGTGTTGAGAGTCTGACCAAGAAATAGAAAATGAGTTCACCATATCTCTGCACTCATAACAGTGCCCTAGTCCAAAGATTGTCATTATGGAAAATGGGGAAAAAATAGTACCTAGAAAGAATGTGGAGATGAGTAGAAAACTTGAGAGTTTTCTGTGAGGAAATCTCTTCAAGACAGAAAGTCAGTAAGGGTAAGGGTTCTGTCAAGTCAATGGCAAAGAATACGTAGAACATTTACATTCTTTGCTGAGATTTTATTCCTCAGTTAGCAGAAAGAGGAAAGTGTGACAACATTAATCCTGATATTAGATACTTCAAACCTGAACCACTAAATCCAGGAATTCAGGAGCCTTCAGAAAAGGCTCAGCACCTTGATAGCTATTTTGCATAAATGAATAACAAAATATATTATGTATTGTGTAAAATGAGAATTTATTGTGCATTGTCAGAAAAAGCATCAGCTTACCCTCAGCAGGTTCCTGTATGTTGTGCAATCTAGCAATTCCAGTGCTTCCCACTGAAGCGCCTGGCACTTGGCCAGCCTGAGAAAGAAGGCAGTTGAACTACAGCTCTGGTCCACTTTGTGAACTGATATAGATAAAATCCATAATTCTAAATACCCAAATATGTTCCTTAATTAATTGTTGTGTTACTTTCAGGGAGTGTTAGTAATTTTGTGTTCAGATGAGGTTGTTTTTCTTCTAAGTGCTTACAATCAGCAAAGGAAGTAAGTTACCCATACAGGCCTTCCAGGAGTGAGGGTTAAAACCAGCTGATTTTCTATAATGCCCGTTTCTTCTGTTGAAGTTCAAATTTAATTTTTCCTTTTAGGATTTTTTTTCCTCCTCTTTAACACTTTCTCCTTTGGAATGCAAGTTTCTAGTTTGAGGCAGTATTTTGAAATGGAGAAAATAGAAAGTACACGCACCTCGGTCCCCACTAGCTTGCGTAAAGTGCTTTGCTGTCTTTTGGGGTTTGATCAGAAGCTCTTTGAGCCATTGAATTCCCTGAATGTCGCATGCTATCTGGTATATAAATCCAAGTTAGGACAAAGTCACATGCATCATGCATGATTAATAATGGCTTTGTTAGCTGCTGCAGTAGGAGCTTAATTTGGATACTGCTGAATATGCTTGCTGATTTCTTCTAAGTTTATTCCATCTATGTAGATCCCATGGGGGTGTGATTTAACAGTTTCTGAGAGCAAATTCTTCTTGGAGGATAGGAGTGTACTCCAAAAGCTGGAAATGAGAGGTGTTTGGAAGATTCATGTGCACGACTTAAAGTCATTCCTGCTAGTCAGATGTATCAGATTTCTTTTGTGTTATTAACTTTTATTTTGCTACAAGAGATCTTGTCAGAACCTTCTTGAAATCATGAGTGATTTGGGGAATTGTGTGACACCAAGGTGTCGCAGTTTAGCTGAAGGGTGTGCCCTTTAGTTCACCTAGCTTCTTATCAGATTCCTTGAGCAAAATATTTCAGGTATTAAGTATATTAAGTACTGCCAAGGTTGAACGCAGCTTAGAAAAAAACTATTGTTCCAGTAATTAACTGAGAGAAATGTAAGCTGTGTAAGCATTCCAGTCCATTGCAAAACAGCCTACATATGCTTGGGGCTTGCACACCTCATCCAGGTAGCCTCTGAGAACCAGGCTTATGTGTGCAGAATACATGCTTTGCTTATCACAACACCTGAGAGAGACTCTTCTGCAAAAACGTCCAGCCATCCCTTTCAAAGCAGTGCATCAGTTTGCATGCAGCACCACTCTCTAAGCAGAGGTATGCCATTTATATTCATGTGCTAAGGAAGAAGAGGGGAGGAGAGCATTATTTGACATTAGATACAGGTTAAATACCACTAAGATGTAATTACTGAATTGTGGGTGATCTTCGCTGTCGAAATTGTACACGGGAGGAATATTAAACAAGGCAGAGGTTCTGTAAAGTAATCCTCATGCAATCTGTTCTGGCTGTGAAAATGTTAACATTGTTCAGCAAAAGGAAATAATTGCATTTTATTCAAAGATTTGTAACTCCAAAGGCCCTTTCTCTTCATGGAAGAACAGTAGACTCACCAGACGTCAGAAATATGGAGTCTATGTCTCTGTGACTGGTCTGAGAGCTTTCTATAAGATGTTAATTTTGTTACTTGACTCTAGAACTACTTTTTAGATTTAGAAGTTGAAAGCCTGGCTCTTAAACTGTCTAATCCTGTGGTGCTAAGTAGGAGCATGCAAATCAGCTTAGTAAACTATCTGAACACAAAACGTTAGACTCCTTATGGCATCAGGAGGCAGTGATCACAAGACTGAGGTGACTGCTTTCCGTGGGTGCTGCTATGCTAATCAGCAATTCTAAGTTGGGTTTCCCCATTTCTCCCACTCCACCATTTCCTTGTAGAGCATTTCTTTTACTTCTAGATGGTTAGATCACCCAAGGGACTGAAGATCTCCTCACTTTTGTACCATGCTGTTAAGTAAGAGCAGGATTGCAAGTGAAAGAGAAATAGGGAAACTCAGACCACATTACCATCACATTACCTTTGCAGACTGGAAGGACCTGTGCTTCCTCTTAGTCTCTGAATTTCTAATAGTAGATGACAGCATTGTATTGGAGTGCTGGAGGCTAGAGGAGGACAATTACTAGGCAATTCATTTACAGCATTTGTACATCCTGCAACTGAAAAAAAAATCCTATAATCCCGTTGCCTCCTTTATACTGCCATATGCCAATAGTTCTCTCTTTTTCAGCATAACTTTTTCCTCAAAGGTGCAGGCTGGTGATAGCCTTGTTTGGTGTCAGTCCATGGTAATTACTGGCCGGCTTTTGGGTACAGTTTTCTGTTGCATCTAGGAGATAATTTATGTTTGGATAGAGGACCCACTGTGGCCAGGCAGTGCTTTGCACACTGAGCAGGTGGGAGTAATGACCCAGAGAATGGCTGATACGAGGAGTCACAGTCCAGGACAAAAAGGTCAGGGTTCATTAGAAAAGTTGCTTGGAGTCTGTCATACGTGTAAACCAAAAACAATAAAACCAGCCTTTGTCTTACTGTTCCCAGAGCCCATCCCTGCTCTTTCCTCATGGCAGCGAGACGGCTTAGACTCAGATGAGGCTCGCCTTTCCCCGCAGGCTGGTCGCTTAATTCGCCAGCTTCTGGATGAGGACAGTGATCCTATGCTGTCCCCTCGCTTCTATGCCTATGGACAGAGCCAACAGTACCTGGATGATACAGAAGTGCCTCCATCCCCTCCCAATTCTCATTCCTTCATGAGGTGGGTTTTGATTTGCTCTGCTGACTCTTGCACCCAGCTGTAAAAGGTTTGCAAGCTTGCATCAAGCAACGTCTCTTTGGATCATATGCACTGTATAGCTGTGCTGTTTTGGGTTTCTGTTCATACTGACAGGAAACGTATTTTTAGAAAAGTTCTTGGAAACTAATCATTTGTGGGTGTGTGAATTAATATCTAGGGAGCTGCTGTTGCTGAAAGGGGCTGTTACAACATCTTTTTCTATCTGTCATTATGGAGTAGCAACATAGCTTTCTCACTTCTATGGGATTTGCCTTTATTTACATAAAGTTTTAAGTGGCCTTCTCTACATGAAGATGTACTGTGGTTGTTTGGATAAGCTCTTCCTGCAATCTCTGCTCTGGTAGGAGGCGGAGTTCATCTTTGGGATCTTATGAAGATGACAGAGAGGACCTTACCCCTGCACAACTCACCCGAAGGATTCAAGGATTGAAGAAAAAGATCAGGAAATTTGAGGAGAAATTTGAAGAGGAGAGGAAGTACAGAGTGAGTCTCTAGGAGTTAAGCGTTTGTAGGGAGAGATATTCATTAACAACAAAGGGAAGGGACATTAGGGAAGTCAAACATACAGAGGGCTTGAAAGCTTTTACAAGATAAAAAAAGAAGAAGAAAAGAAAAAAGCTGCTGCCCAAAAAAAGAAAACACACATCTGTCCCAAGCAAATTACCTTTCCAAGCATTATGGACAGTGCAGCGCAAGAAGTAACATAATAAACTCAGAGGGTTTTGACCACTGCATAAGACAGTGTGTCAAAATCACACATTCAGTGTGTAGGAATAGCTGTGTTAAACTTCTCTTTGCTTATTTATTCAAGTTCAGCTTATGGGAAGCAAAATTGTGTATCTCATTTGCATGATGGTAATCCCAGGACACCAGTGCATTGGAGAGGAGAGAGAGCAGCCACTTTTACTCCTGAGCAAGGAACCACAGTTAAGTGCTATTGAGCAGTAGCAGTGTACTGTACTCTAATTATTCCTGACATGCCCTTCCGATGCACAGAAAGCTTTTTAAGGAACTAAAGCTTTGCGTGTGTGCATCCTTGTTGGTGATCTAAACCACAAAGGATTGTACTGAGGGGATCTTGCCTGCAGTAGAGAAGGCAGGAATAAATGTTTGCAGTTTGCTGTAGCCTAACATTTGGGTTATTTTGGTGTCTTTTGATGTGAGGCAGCCTTTGGTGTGGATACAGACATGCTAACAGTTCTCAGACTGTTCACACTAGGCCTCCTCTATGTCGGAAGTGCCCTCTTGTGAGGAAACAATAGACACAAGAATTCCAATGCACATCTGGCCCTCTGAGCCATTCCTGCAACTTAATATTTGCCATCAAAAGTTTTGTATATGCTAGAAAGAAAATTAATCTCATGATGGCCCTGAGAGACAGTGTTGTGACAGGCAGGAGCAATTAAATCAAGGTCTGAAATGAGCTGGCCAGAGGTATGCAGGAGCCAGTCAGAAACCAGTGCCCATGCTTTGTGCTGGGTCCAGACTCTTGTACCTCTTTTTGTGACACGTGTTTCACTGGGTCTCTCCTCTTGGTTTAACACAAACTCAGCATGACTGTTCTTTCCTCCCAGCCTTCGCACAGCGACAAAGCAGCCAACCCTGAAGTGCTCAAATGGACAAATGATTTGGCCAAATTCCGAAAGCAACTTAAAGGTGAGCAGCCACCACAGCTGCCCCTTTGGGGGACAGCTGGACTCTGCCTCATTTGAATTTGATGTTAGGCAGTGATACTGTCACATTTTGAAAAAGAAAAATTATTTATCTTCCTCCAAATGTCCCTGTTTAGAGTCAAAATTGAAGATATCTGAGGAAGACCTTGGACCTGTTGTGCGTCAGCGGAGCAACACGCTCCCCAAGAGCTTCGGCTCTCAGCTTGAAAAGGATGATGATAAGAAGCAAGAACTGTCAGATAAATGTGCCAAGCCTGCCGTAGAAGCAACCCTTGATTCTATCCAGAAGAAGCTTCAAGAAAAGCGAACAGAGGCAAACCGACCTGAAGATATTAAGGTACAATGTAGACAGGTTAGATTTAGACCTTTAAGTACAAATAGATAGCTTGTGGCTGCACAGCCATTTGTGAAAGCCCTGTGGTATTCTGTGTTTTGTCACAAGTCTACAGCCTTCTTGCCTGGCTCACTTGCTTTAGTTTCTATCCCTCTGCCTCTAATGTCTGATGTTTTTTTCCAGACCTTGGTTTGTATTGAATGTCATTATATGTTCTTTTTCTGATCCTTGTATATTCCAAGTAACTTTCCTGAATTCTTGCAATATTTCCTGCCCTGTGTTTGTCTGTTTATGTCGTGATGTTCAAATGCTTTTGGCAAATTCTGAGTCTTCCAGTGATGCTGGACATTGGGTCATCTCTTTTCTTCTAGTTCACTCTGAAGCTGAATGCTCTTCTCCTGGGGCATTTTATCACTGCTCTTCAGGGTTTTATGTTGAGCTCTGTTAGCTCCCGTAATCTCTCAGGGTTATCAGCAGGGAGGCCTCTGTGTCTGTTGTTTCTAGTTCTGAGGTTTGGGCAGCCTTGTATGTGAAGTCCTTGAGTCTGCTGACATGTAAGTTGTGCTGCAGTTTATAAAAGGGGGCAGACAGCATTATCTTTGTTTACTAGATTGCAGAAGAAGTATGTTCGAACACAGTGTATGTTCAGCTATTTTCTGATGGTAGTTAGAATCCACAGCCTGGCCTTTTAAAGAGGGCCTGTGATAGTATTTGGTGCTGTGAGGGGGAGAGAAGGTTTGGTTTCTGGCAAGATCAGTGGGGGAACTCTGGCAAACTTAATGAGAGAAGTCTTCTCTAATTGTCTGTCCTTTTTTTGGCTTAGTCTTCTCAAACTGTCTGCCAGAACTTTTCACTCTGTAACAGAATTGGCAGAAGATACAATCTGATGCATTTCAGTTTTTGGTGACGTGACAGTCAAAGCAAAGATGACAAGCTTTCCAAGAGGATTGGATCTTGTCTCAAATTTGGAGAAAAAGAAACAACGTGTTTTGTTGTAGAATTTAAGAGCCCCTGTTATTAAAAGCTGCATACCATCGTTTTTTGAAAGCATACTGATAATCAATAAATCCCCCTTATGCACATAAAGTATGTTAATATGCGAAGTTGCTGTGGTTTTAATCTATGTGTATTGTCCATAGGGCACTCCTTGTGTTAACGGGCTTTCTCAATATAGCTGGGAAAAGAGGACTGAAGGGCAGAGATGAGTCTTCAAAACATTAATGGCAGAATGATATGACTTTAGTCAGGCCACATGTCAGTATTGTTTGAGTCTAGGAATCTGATTTTTTTTTCTTTCTCTTCTCCCTCTGTGACACTTTCCATAGGACATGACAAGAGATCAGATAGGAGCTGAAAAAGTGGCTCTTCAAAAAGCTTTGCTGTATTATGAAAGCATTCACGGCAGACCGGTATGTACAGCAGCATTTTTTTCAAAGTACATCTTTTGTGTGTCTCTGTGTCTGTGGTAAATGATCTGCCTAATGCTCTTCTGATGTCACGGTCCCTAGAACGTCTCACTGTTCAAAACTCATGTGCATCCTCTAAACCACCTCTATGATCCTTCACTACTGCTGCTACAGAGGAATCTGTTCTCGGCAGTGCGGCGTCTGCACTCAGCTCTGAGTTTGGCAGGTGTCACTAGGACCAAACACACAGGCTGAAGGCGTGCTATTTTGGCATCACGCTCACCAGGATCCACAGACTTCCAGTTTGTGGCCAAGCTGACTCACCAGCTTTGCCAGGGATACGGTCTGTACAGGAATATTTGTGTGTGATTCTCCATGCAGCAGGAATTTTGCCATTTGATAGTAATAATGGCCACTGGGAAGACAGGTGTGCATACCTTGCTCCTTAGGGGAGCTACAGCGTATTTCTCCTAGCACCTTGCTGTTTGCACAATCCCCTTATGCCAAAGGATTCATGAGACAGTTTCTCATGAGTGTCACAACATAAGCAGAAAGAGATTTTGTTCTGACCCTGAGAAATGAATGCTTTTTTCCATGTGCTAGGGGAAGGGAGGGGCATGAGGTTTCTTGCACGTTTGACCTGAACAAAGGAAAATTATTTTGTGAAGACAGAGAATTGAGTATTGTGTAGTGTTGATCCCTACCATGGCAGAAACACAGTACCTTAAGCCAGTAACTTAGCTTTGTATGAATCTCTTCTCCTATTTCACTGATGGCATTAGAATCTTTGCTACCAGCTGTATAGGTAAAGTAACTTAATTTCAGAGTGGTGCTAATACCTCGAGCAGTGGCTTCGGAGCAGCAAATTACTGCTTATAAGGAGTACTTGATTAGTGCTGCTAACAAATCTTTCATTCTTCTGCATGGGAGTCCTGATATCTTTCTTTCTTTTTGCTCCTGAATTATTTCCTCCTTCATCTATTGTTTTAAAAAAGTCTCACTTAAGTTGTTTAAATGCCTTCATGAAATATTAATACTGTACAGTTACGTATACTGGAAACTGAAAACAGTGTAGTTCTATTACAGAACATGCAATTTTATTATTGTGTAAAATAGAAAAAAAGACCAGCCCAAGGGATTCCACTTAAACCTTCTTTGTCTTCTCCATGAGACTGAGCCTGCTTTTGCTTGCTTTTACAATGGTATAAATCAACAGGTGGCATCTCATTGAACTGAACTCACTTAAATCTGTTTAAAAAGAGAACAAGCCCAGGGCCTAGCTTGTCAGCATACCCTTTTTTTTCCTCCCCCTTCTGATGCTTTATTTATAGAACTGCTTTTTAATTTATTTGGTTTTAAGTAAGCAGTATATACCTAGCAACACTGAAATGCATGGCAAGGAAGACTGCAGCTGATCAGCCTTTGCTGTTTGCAGCTCTTGGCACTGCAGCAGTGGAAAAGTACTGAGAGCTTGAGGAGAATGGAGACAGTTCAGCCAAGTTGTTGGGATTTTTTTTTTTTCCTTAAGATATTTAACTGAACAAGAAAAACAATGGAGCTCAGATTTATTGTGCGACTGGGTCTTTCTGTAGCAGTGATAGATGAACCTGCAAAGGGGGAACTGAACTGTTTTAATTAAGCCAAGAAGTCCATCTCTCCAGAAATTCTCAAGCTGCTCTAACAATGCAAGCAATGATCTGTTCCTTGGCTACTGCTCTTTTGTCATGTGGAGCATGTCCCAGAGTTGTGTCAAAGGCTTCATTATTCCAGCATTCTTTTTGCATTTTGATGTTCTCCCAAAATATACTCAGATTTTGCTGATATTACTTATGTTTACCTAGCGAGACTGTTAATCCATCATCTTTCAGAATCTGCTTTCTCTTAAGTGTGCTGGTGTGACTCTGCAGGGCTCACTCAGGCCCCATACAATTAACTTCCAATTCCTAAATTAATTCACTGTGTTCTTCCTCCATCAGACACTGAAAAGTGTTATTTATTTTTCCTTTCTTCAGTCCATTGTGTGCCCATTCCAAGGCTTATGTTTATTTTTCTGTACAAAACAGTGCTATGTATTGACTTCGAAATGTCGTTAATCGAAGGTTTAGTTCTGAGCCTCAGCATAGTCTGAACCGACAGTAGTGCTGTGCCTCCTGCTGGACTGGCTGCTAGCTTTGCAAAGCTAGAAATAATATTTCATGTATGTAGGCTACCCAGTTTCTCCAGTTGTGTGCTTGATTGGTTGCAGAGAAATGTCCAAAGTTGGCGGCAGCTTGCTGGCCAGTGCAACTGAATGCAGACACATCAACACAAAACTCAATACAGAGAGGGCTGAGTGAATTGTTTGGTGCTGCTCACATCCCTCTAATCCACACAAGCTGCTTACTCAGCAAACAGCCAGCCTGAGGCTGCTGGCTATTGGAGCCCAACTGTGCTTTGGAGGTGAGGGACGTGCAGACCCTAGATCTCAAACTGCCCATCCATATGCCCCTTATCAGGCTGGGGAATGCTTGCGTTGAACACAGAAAGGAATAAAAAGGGTTTTTTCTTCCTCCCTGTTCATCCGCCCCCAACATAGGACATGGGCTCAGTTATCAGGAGGATGATACTACCTCCAGATTCTTAGAGTTCATCCATGCCGGTCCCACTTCTGGCAATTTCCTCCCTGTCTCTAGCTGTATTCCCTGTCCTCCCATTTCTGTTGTAGAAAGGAAGACTGTGCAAAAGTCACTAGGGGTTACAGTGTTGATTTTGATGTTTATGGGGCAGTTGTTCAGATGCTCTGGTGATTAGCGGCAGTAAAAAGCCTTGAGAAAGACAGGCATGGCATCAGAATCAGCTTCCCTTCATAGGATCTTTATAATCTAAAGTTAGACAAAAGATTTAATGGAGTGATAGTCATAGATGTGGGTTGGACAGTGCTGCATAGAAAGGAAGATGATGATTGGGTAGGTTCTGCTGAGTATTTTGTTTGTTTGTTTTCTAACCCTGCTGTAACAAAACATTGAAGAAATAAAACCCAGCTTCCTCACAACTAGTACTTATTTGGGCAGACCTTTGCTTTCCCACACTACATACTGTCTGCTAGATCTTCCTTTCTCCTGCACTGGCAGTACTTCTGAGATTTTCAGCTTAGCTTGGTTCTGAAGAAAAACAGAAATGAACAATTTCAGTTTGCAGTGCTCTCAAACTGAGAGGGGAGTGCGACGTGCAGCGAAGAGGAGTGGACTTAGGGACAGAGCAGTGGGGTGGGCATCATCGCACTGTTTTGTCTTCTCTAGTCCACACAGCTTTGGACCTTCATCTCTTCTCAGCTCTGTAGTAACTACTCCCCAGCAAGGTTGCTGGGAGAAGGTGTGGAGGGGAAGGTTAGAGCAGGGGTATCAAACTGACAGCTCCCACCGTTCTCCTGCTCCCGCAGCGTAACGCGCGTCACTCGCTGCACACGTGACCCACGCTGGCAGAGCGCAGGGGCCAGGACCTCGGCGCTGCCGCTGTGTGCAAACAAGGTGCTGGGCTGGATGAAACAAGGTGCTGGGCCAGATTCGGCTTGCGAGCCGTGAGTTTGACACACCTGAGTTAGGGGGTTAAAAAGATCAAGAACCACTGGCTTGGACATGAAATTGAGAGGGATAGCAAAGCCAGAAAGTCAGTTTTTGTAAAATCTGTAGTTTAATCTACTCTGGGAAAGTCTGCTTTCATTGCAGTATCCAGTCATTGCAACTCCTTTCTCTTTTCCTGGGTTGTAAACACTGCCTCTGAAGTCCTAGCCACAAGAATAAGGGTGGGAACCTCATGTCGTAGCTTATAATGGTAGACATGATTACAAGCACAGACACTGCTTCCTTTGTGGGTCATTTTTTGCTGTGGGTGTATGATACCTAAGTTCATCATTTAAGCCACCTTTCACATCCAGCCACATTACAAGACACACCACAGCTCGGGTACTGCTTCATCTGGCACCTGGGACAGGAGATGACATGACATACATGAGCACTTGCATTACCAGTTTCAGGGCTAATGCTGCTGTCATCCTCATGAAATTCCCTTCAAGCCCCCCCTCTGACTAACAGTGATCAAAGCACACACATCATAGTGGAGTGCCTGCTGTAGGCTTCATGAATCTCACTTCTTTTGCCTTTTTAGGTCACCAAAAATGAACGACAGGTGATGAAGCCATTGTATGACAGGTATCGCTTGGTCAAGCAGATCCTCTCCAGAGCCAACACCATCCCTATCATTGTGAGTAGAGAATTCCTTTGGGGGGCTTTTTCTTTGATTCCGAGCTGAGGAGATGGGATCACTACACTTTCAGATACAACACAATCACTAAGGCCAAGTCCCAGCCTTCCTTATCACTCAGAGACTGAGCAAATGAGTGAATCAATAACAGAGCGTAAACTGAATTGGACAAAGCTGGTCAAGGGACTCTAGTGCCTACCCATGAGCCATGGGGCACATCTCACCTTTTGTTGTTTCTTCTCTTTCCATTGGGCTGCTACTGTTATTTCATCATCTTGTGTTTGGCTACAGCCTCATTTCCCTTTCTTTACCAATCCACTCTGAGCTGTAGGTCTTCCATACTGCTTGGTTACAGAGTATTTTGTGTCAGGAGCAGAGACCTTTGTGGGTCCCTCAGGAGTCTCTGTGCTCAGAGAAAGGGCCAACAGTCTCCTAATACTTCATTTGTATTAAAGAGATCCTGCAAGTGACGGGTGTTCCCTCATTGGAGGTCGTGCTTTGACAAGGAGACATTGCCACCAGCAAGGAGTCCAATGCATCCCTCTAGGGAGCAAATGCATTATTTTTAATTTTAGACAGCTTATGTAGGCCACATTTAGAAGTTATATGACCTAAAAAACACACACAGAACACCTTTAGCCTGTTTATGGAAAGTGAATTGTTTTATCGTGGTTCCTGTGTATCCTATACTTTTTTTTGCTATTCCCAAGCAGCAGTCATGTCCTGGCCACTTCCCATAGACCAGTGACAAGCACAGCCTTACTCAGTGCTGTCACACTGAGAAGCGGGGAGTTTTATGCGAATAGTAGAAGGTCGTCCTACGTTTAAAACAAAACAAAAAGTTGCTTCTCCTTGAATATGCAAACTATTTCCCCAGAATGTGTGCTGTGAAGACAGTGCTAACAATCAAGAAGAAAGAAATTATGTAGCTGTGCATGGACAGTTTAGCACAAAGCTTTCAAAAGAGAGCTCAGGTCCTGTTTAGACACAAAACTGAAATTGCACAGTGGCTAGCAGAGGAGAGACAAGACTGGCTTTTCCCAGCCCCTTGACTGAGAACAGTGAGAGGCTCATGCAGAGGCAGGATGCATTTGAAAAACCTATCTCTACATCATTAGGCACTTCAGTGAGAGATCAGGCTCCTGGAAAGCATGCCTGGAGAGCCTAGCTGGGCTCACACTGTAGCTCTGGAGAGCCAACCAAATGTTGCGTGTGTGTGTATGGGCCTCAGGCTGGGAATTATTTTCCTGCAGCCTTTACTTTGTAGTTCCTGCCCAGCTAGTATTCCAGCATCCAGGCTTTTTTCTTAAGAGTGTTTGGCAGTGATATACCTTGCTAAGCAACATCCTGAGGGAAAACAGCCACAGCCCAAGGTTCAAGGAGTTGCCAAGCGTGATTTCTCCTGATGGTCAGCTGAGAGTGAATGTGTGGGTGAGAATGAGCTGAGAGCAGGTGGTGGAGGAGAAAGGGGTTCATAATGTAACATACTTGTTAACACCTGTCACAGGGTTCCCCCTCCAGCAAGCGGAGAAGCCCTTTGCTGCAGCCAATTATCGAGGGCGAAACAGCTTCCTTCTTCAAGGAGATAAAGGTGAAGACCTCCAGCTGCTAACTAATTGCTCAGTTTGCATCAGTTTTCCCCTTATACCAATGAAAGAGAATGATTGATTTTTTTTTTCCATCGGTGTTGATTTTTTGCAGTGTCTCCTGAAAAAAATCAGTAGGTGCTTTAATCCTCACCAGTACTGATCAGATTCTTCCCTTGTTGTAGATAAGACTACAGTATTTCCTTGGCTTTGCATTCTTTCCCATCCTTCTCCTTCCCCCTCCACCTGCACATAATAGAGGTTATTTTACTTTAAAAAAAACAAACCACAATTACCTTTGTACCTTGCTTTTTTCTTGCTTTCTTCCTTTCCTTTTGATGCCACTAACTTGTTTTGCAGTAGTTTCTCTCACTCCAAAGCTCTGTGGCTTGCACACAGCACTGTGGCAGGAATGAGTTCTCACAAAACTAACACTTGCACGTGGAGCCAACTGAGCCACTTATGGGATCCTCACCCACTCCCATTCACGTGCTTATTTTATGCAGTGCCCTTTGTTACCACCTTGTGAAGGGTGTTTCTAACCAAGTCACTTGAGGATGGAAGCAAGAACAACTCAGTTCTGCTACTTAATGCTTGGTCAGATTTGGATGGCAGGATTGTTGCGTTTCTTGTGCTGCTGTGAGATAGTGGTTGTTGGTGGTGAAGACTGCTGCAATATTGGACCTTCTTCCCCTGAGAGGAAGGGAGGTCTAACATTTGATCAGGTCACCCACTGTGGAGCTGGGCCCTGGCTTGCTTTTGTTTCCATTGCAGTGTCACAGGGGAAAAAAGTGCTTCAGCACATTTGGGTCATTTACCTGTTATTCAGCCAGAGTTTGGTTAATGGTGTATATACGGCAGACCTAGACCTCCAGGGTGATTTGATTATTGGGCAGTTACAGTAGATTGAATATTAGTGGACTATTCAAGGCTCATTAAAGCCAAATTGCAGACTGAAGATGTTAAGCTGCTGTTTGGAAACTGAGCTGTCTGTTGTAGGATCAGATCTGCAATAGTGGTTTGGTGGGGAGGAATTTTGTTCGGTTTTGTTTTTTTCTTTTGGTGTCTCTTCTATTTTTCACTTATGCTTGCACCCAGAGTCAAATCTTACAGCTATCAATTATGGTGCTCTGTGAGGACCAGCATGGCTGGCGCTGAGCTGGGGCAGCATCATGGCAGCTCAGCAATGCTCTGCAGAGAACACAGACCTTGAGAGGTTTTTGACTGAAGATCAGGGTGACAGTCTTAAGCCCATTAACACTTTCGTGCCTATTAAAACTTAAATGGGGCCCTGTGAAGCTGCATGTGGCAGCTTTGCACTGAAGTGCATTCAGAACTGAAGAGAGAAAATTAACAAAAGGCCCCAAAATTTATCCCCTGCATAGGTCCACTATGGGCAGAGCAATATCTGTCTTGACAGGCCCCTCACACTGTTAGGTTTATGCGGTGTATTTGAAGCGTTTGGGAAAGCTGGCTGAAAGCTTGAAAGCTAATTTGAGGTGAAGCATTAGCAAACACTTGGGTACAATATCTTGAATATTGTCTGTGTTGAAAAAAGCATTGAGAAGCTTGCTTGCTGGGAGTGCTGAGGGTGGGATGCTCTGGAGATTTCATGTTTGTAACACTGGAAAATTTGAATGCCTCCTGATTGCCTAAATATGCAAGCAGGTAGAAGCCAAATGGATCTAGTCAATAAAGATCATTCTGGTTCGAGGTGTAAATGCCAGTTCAGGTTTAAATAAGATTCCTATGTGAAACTTGTTTAAAGTGAAGATGGGTAATTTTGTTTGAATTATCACTAAGAATCCTTTTAATTTGCTTCTTTGTTTAAAATAGCAAAATGTTTTAAGAGGTCTTGTGACAGCCAGATGTAGTGTTTTGGCACTGAGGTCTAAACAAGTGAAATTTCTACACTCTCTTTCCTTCCCGTGGGCTTCCATTGGCAGGAGGCTCACTCCTGAGCTCTGGGCCAGAGCAGTCCTTGCCGGCTTGAGCAGCGCGCTGGTGCCCTGAAGTGAGGCAAGCAAGGCATGCTCATGGACGTCTGTGGGGAAGATGCTTTGCATCTGTCCTCAGGAGCAGCAGTTCATCACACTGCTTATGAAAATTGTTTCTTTCCTTTTCTCCAGAAGCAACTTGCTCTCCCAGGAAAGCACACAGGAGCTAGTCCTTTGGTGTTAGAGAGATTCCCCTGAAGTCAAGTGTACCATTTTTCCTGCTTAGATTAACCTTAGTAAATCCTCCAGGATCAGCATTCTCCTGCTTCAGTTCAATTGCTTTACCCAACAAGGCAAGACACCGTGCCTGGGAACTGGTAATGGCAGTGAGTGATTGTGTCTCCCCAGCCCAGCTGAAGTTGTTTGCAAGGGTTTCAGGACCCTGGAAAAATGGTCTTAGCTAATGATATGCTAAATATTGCTTTAACTTTCACAAGTTCCATACGGATTTTCCTGAGATGTTTTCAAACTTTGCTATACCTATTATTATTATTATTATTATTATTATTACTACTACTACTACTGAAAACTTGTCCCTAGCTAATGTTTTTTTCATCCTCAAGCCTCCATCTTGGTTTTAATTCTCAGTCTGTGGCTTTGCAATGCATTTTTGTGGCCTAGAGCTTTAACATAAAAAGAAACTCTGGGCAAACTCCCTGATTTCATGTAAATGTAGGCGTTTATTAATCATGGACTCTGAGGATTTAATGGGACTATGCCAGGTCCTAGTGTTACTTTCTCCATTTTAGCTTGAAATATGGGAGCAGTGTCTTAGAAATGATGGAATTATTCACAAGGATTCGCTTGAAAAAAGGGAAGAAAATGGCTTCTTTTAATCCCAGTGCAACAATATATTTTTGTATACACTTGGAGACTTCTGCAATATTAGCGCGTGTGCTTAGATCCTTCCTAGCTAGAGCTATGTGGTTGTAAAATAAATACATATACATATATACTTAAGAGGCTTGCTGTCCATGTTGGTATTTACCTTCCTCTAATGCTCATGCTCCATTTCTCATGTTAAGGTTGAAAAACATCTTCTAGAAATGTCTCTGTAAGTAAGAAAAAAATGGGCCTTGTACCCTCATGATTTCTGGGCAGTGTTGCAGGACAAGCCCTACACTTGAGAATGTTATGAATTAGCAAGTACCAAGTGCAGCAGAGACTGTCAAATCTTGTGCCTGTAAATTTTGCAAAAGATTTGAACACAACAAATTCATCGGTGTACTTTTGGGAAATTACACTGGGCAGAGTGTTTCCACTCCAGTTTTTGATGTATTCCGGCTGAATGGTACAGAGCAACAGCAGTCCTGTTACGGTCAGTCACATCCCAGATTCGGGCCGTTGAAAGAGTGATCTGAGCTCAGTGATAGCACTGCGGAAGCATTTGAGGTCTTGAATTCAGCCATTAGAGAGAGCTGTTGAGCTGCATCTATTGAGTTACTGTTTCACATTTTAACCTGGCAATCTGTATGCTGCCAGGTGTATTTGTAGGGAAATGCAGAGGATGGGCAGTATGCTTCAGGCAACATGCATAATGACTGCAAGTGGGTTTGTATACATCAGAATACGTAAATCAAACAAAGCAACAGGTTACTAAGAAAGCTGGATACTTTTTCACTCAGTTTTGTTGCCTTGGGTCTCATTATCCAAGCTGAGTTGATGGTTGCAGTTTCTCTGGCATTCTTGGGGTATAGAGTGTCTTACTAATGGTCTTCTGGTGTCCTGTATTGCTTAGCAGTTGAAGTGCTTGCTCTGCCTGTCCTTTTCATATCTGTTCCCCAGTGCATGTGGTGAAAGGAGGTACCTGTTTCTGAGAGTGGAAGCAGTAACCTGTTCTCTTACGGGAGTGCTCTGTCCCTCTCTGTAGGAGGAAGAGGAGGGGTCTGAGGAGGACAGCAATGTGAAACCAGATTTCACAATTACCGTGAAAACAGATTTCAATGTGCGTAGCTTCTTGGATCAACTAGAAGATGATGCTGACGGCTTTGTTTCCCCGGTGGATGATAAGATGCCATCTAGGAGCAATCAGGATATGGGGCTTTCCAATCTCCATGAAGCATCTATGTATGTTGAATTCACTGGCAACTTCAAAGAGTTATTTCTTACTAAGACAGCATTTTATTTGTCAGAGAAGTATCTGTATTTTCCATTTATGATCTGAGTCAGAAGATTTTGCGCTTTATTTTTAAATGCAATGGACTCTCATATGAAAGGGTTTTAGAAGAAACTACATTATTCTGATACTGCTATTTGACTCTGCATCTTTGGATTCTAGCACTAAATATAAATAGTAGCTCCACTTCACCAGTGGCAAGCCTTTATCATGAAAGCAATTGTGTACTCTACAAGGGTTTTCAGGTTTTGGAGAGGTTGAGTTGAACTGGCTTTTCTAATTTCAAGCACCTAGGTCTGATGCAAACACACGCAGGTGGTAGCCTGAAGTTGTGACCGTTGAAGCTTGATCCTTTAAAACTTCCCCAAACCGGCCCCATCTTCAGCAAGTAGGTTTCATAGAAGTTAGTGGTGAATTGTAAAATGCGCACTTGATCTCCTTAGAGGTTTCAGCTTAAGTGTATCATCATTTTGCTGAACTAAATTCAGAGAGCTTTTTGTTGCAAGTAGCATCCGGTTGCCAGAACTGCTTGCAGAAGCAGCTCCATTGCCTGGCATAGGTGCAACCATACATTTGTAGATTTACTGTATGTTTCCTGTTATAATTGTGTACATATGCATGATCTTTTTTTTATTAAACCCAACAGCCCTGAACTCTTAGAGCAGCTCCAGGAAGTCAGGGAAGAGAAAAAGCGAATCAGAAAAAAATTGAGAGACTTCGAAGATAATTTTTTCCGACAGAATGGAAGGTAATAATTTCTCAGCTGTTTCTCTGTCCTTCAGCTACTTTAATGTTTGGTGTCTTACAAAGAGGTCCAAATTTGGAAGGTTACCTGAATTCACTATTACTTATTTCTTCACCATCAGTGTTTTACCCACATTCATTACAGTTGCTTATTAAAATTATTTACTCCCCCATCCCCACCCCACCCCCCAAAGAACTTCAAGCAACACAACCTCTTTGAAAACTTGCTCTTAGGATAGATTATGAAAGTCCAGCTGCCTCTAGCACAGCTGACAGGAATGGTAGAAGAATCTCTTAGTGATAGAGTATTGGAGTTTTTCTTGATGGTATATGTTTAGATTTCTGTCCTATTCTTGCTTGTCTGTGAGGTATTGGGTACTAGTACAAAAAATAATTGGTTTTCAGTTATTGGAGGAAAGGAACTGCTTTGTAGATCTTGTTAGGGGATGGAGGGAGGCTGCTGAGTGAAGACGTCCTGTTACAGAAGTCCTCATGGTGTGCTTTCACTCCCACCAGGAACGTGCAGAAAGAAGACCGCACTCCTATGGCTGAAGAATACAATGAATACAAACAGATTAAGGCCAAGCTGAGGCTGCTGGAGGTTCTGATCAGTAAAAGAGATATTAGCTCCAAGATCATGTAGAGGAGGAGATTATTTTTGCCAGTAAACAAAGAGGAGGGAGCACCAAATGGACAAATGCATGAAGTGGATGCAGCGGGCGCCTGGCTGGGGAGAGCTGAGGAGCTGCCTGGGAACTGAAGGGCCATTCCCAAGAGGCGGGAGAGGGAGGCAGGGTGGCTTTCCATCACTCTCTGCATTTGCTGTTGCCCACCCTTTCTCCAGGCCTGATGCCCAAAACGGAGTTTGCAAGTGTAGGAGACATGGTGCTGTGCTCAGTGACTGTACTGAAGGGATCCTTCTGTTTTAATTTGCTTACAGATCCTGTAATATTTAGAATATCAAAGCCAGCCATGCTATTCTTTTTTCCCAGGATATCATAGCAAAAGGCAAAGTAGGATGAATAGTGATTAAACCATCAAATAGCTTCTACTTTAGTTTCATGGACAAGTGCCCTGATTGATCTCAAGTGAAGGCACAGGTCAGATAGCACCAAGACTGTTCTCCTGTAGCTACAGTGAAGATTTGCTCAGACTTTTGACCTGACTGTTTGGAATGCAGCGTCTTCTGTTGCTCTAGATAAATGCTGTTGGAATTTCGCAGTCATCACCCAGAGCTGGTTTGAATTTTGGTTTTGCCCAGGCTTGAGCTGGGTCTTCTTCCCACCTTTTTGGTGGCCAGTTGAAGTAGGAGAAAGTACAAACATCTGTTTGAGATAGCAAAAAAAAAAAATGAAAAAAAAAATTGGTCATGCAGCAAGGTTCTTGCTGGCTTGTTCTGCTTCAAGGGTGATACTGTAACACTATGACCACGTTGGGGCAACTGGGAAGAAAAGAGCTTTTCAAAGCTTTACATTAGAATCCCTTGGGATTTTGGTAGCTGATTAGTCAAATGGCTGGTGTCAAAGTATCTGGAAGATACCTGGAAGACCTACACCATTAGTTTGTGTGCTTCATCATCTACAAACCTGAGAGTCCAAGCTGAACAGTCCATCTGGGTGTCATACATGCTTACTAGCCTAAGTTTTTGTTCTTTTATGTTCTTTTACCATCAGACTATGTGGGCTGCAGCAGTAACAATGTAACAGTGGCAACAGAGGATGGTCTTTTCCCGGTATGTACAGGTGGTACACTAGCACAGAGGATACTGCAGGGAACTGAAAGTCTACCTGTAAAAAGGGCCCATGTCTCAGGTGCAGGTTTTGGCAATTTAATGTTTTCAAGTTTGTTTATGACTTTAAGAAAAGAAATCCATGGGGCACCTGCTTGTGTCAGACAGATGCTGCCTGAAGGAGTGAAAGGCAGCGAGTTTGGAAATGCACCAAGTAGCTGAGGGCTCACAGTTGCAGTCCTGGACCACCTGGGCTCACTCTCCCACGGAAGAGGCTTGAGTGCACCAGCTCGCTCTGCCCATCTCCCTGATGTCCCAGGGAGAGCATTTCTAAAATGCTTTCTTTTTCATTGATTCCTCGGGGACCTGAAGTGTAGAAGCAGAGATCAAATGCAGTGCCAGTTGTCACAGCTAGGCCTCACGCAAATCATGCCAGAGGAGGCAAAAAGAGGACTTCCAGAACAACTTCTCCCCCTTCCTTCATTGTGTGGGCAAGTAGGCTCACAAATAGATATGTTTGGGTTGTGGCACTCAGACTTACCTCCTTGCACTTGCTGTGGAAACTTGCCAGAACTGATGGTGTGAGTGTTTTGGTCTCTTTAGGATCCCACCAACACTTGAGAAGGCTCTCGCGGTGGGTTTGCACGTGCCCATTGCTACTCTGGGTGGGTGAGGCAGTGATGTGCGTGACTCAGCGGAAGCACTTAGGAGTGGGACTCCCAGGCTGTTGGGATTTCATTACTGATTGCCGAATTGCCTCTTCTCTACGAAATCACTGAAGACTCTATTTCCTATTTCCAGAGAGTGCAGAGGACTTGCATGCTGACCTGGGGCTTGGCTTTTCAAGGGTGCTGAGTTTCTGTCACTTGAGAGAAGTGGGGCTGTGCCTCTGCAAATGGGCTCAAAACCTGCTTTTCAAGGTGCTTGACTGGAAGGGAATCCTGACCAGGGTAAAACCCCTGTCTGAGCACAGGGCAGCCCAGGAAATCAGAGCTGTGCCTTTATCCTTCAGCCTGCTCTTAAGGACTCTTGCTCTCAGAGTCCATAGTCAGCTCTCCCTGGATATTTTAGGAGTAGCAGCTGAATCAAACTGCCTTTGGTGTCACTCTAGTAATAGAAGAGTGGGATGAGAGAGGATGTTGGGTTACCAAAAAGTCCTTAGCGCTGCCTCAGTTTGGTATTGTTTGGGCCCAGTTCAGCAAAGCAAAAACGTGTGTGGTGAGTGTGTGCCTCAAGCTGGTCTGCCTTTGGGATTTTGGTGAATTACAATGGACTGAAGGTTGGTGCTTTGCTGAATCTGGGCCTGGATGTCTTTACATGAACGAGAGAAGCGGTTTCTGCCCTTTCTTCATAGTCATGCATTTTTCCAGTGGGCCAAGGCTTCCCAGGAGTATGTTTTCTCTGCTTATTTTTAAAAGCCTGTTTGCACTGTATACTGATAAATTATCTGTTTTGCTGGGTTTTGCCCATAACAAATCTTGATAAATGATATGTAGGGAACAGTCCATTTTATTTTTAAACTGATGAGATTGTAGCATTTTCTGATGCTTAGTTACCGCTGTTTACATGGTATATTGCTAGAATTTCAGATAGTTTCTATGAAATGTAAGTACAATTATGCACTTTAGAGAGTTTATATTTTTGAACTTTGAAAGCTAAAAGCTACAAAACCTGTTAACTGAAATTGTACATTAAAAGTAAAAAAACCACGCCTAGCCATCTCTCTTTTTAAACTGTTCTTTGCAAGTCTTTCTCCGTGGGAAAAAAAAAAAATATCTACTTATTTGCAAAGGGAACTGCTAGGACCAACCATCGTTGAGAAGAAACTAATTTTAAAATTCCAGTCCTGGAAAGACACCTACAAATGCTCAACTTTCCATCCTGAGTTTGCAGACGCTGTGACTCCCCTCTCCCAAGCCTGCCCAGGAGAAGGGCTCCAAGACCTGAGCACTGAAATGTTGTCTTTGTATCTCCCTCAGATGATTTGACTTCCCACTAACCACAAATAGCCAGAAATGATGTTTGCCCACACCACACTCCTCTAAGTCAATCCAAGCAACATCTGTGTGCTTTGTTTGATGATTTGTCTATGCCAACATGAATGACTATTGGCTGGAGAGCATTAAATACAAGACTGTTTTTAAAAGGTGTGAAGTACTGTACAAAAATCTACTTTATGTGATATAAATAAGCTGTTAGTATAAGACAACCTGTTTCCATGTCACTAGAACAAACTGTCTGCTGTAGAATGGCAGTACAGTCTGCTGGGCTTCCCATCTGCTGGGGCCATTTCAGACATGCATGTCTGTGTGTTACCACATTGTGGTATAATAAATCATTGTGGTTTATTTAAATGCTGATGCTGAACGGGTTGTGGACAGAATAAGATTGCAAGAGTTAAAGACTGAGGAATAACTCATCATTCTTACAAGTTGGCATTTGGTTTTATTTTATTTACTCCTGAGTAAACAGTCAAATAATGGATGTTTATGTTAAAAGCAGTGAAATTAAAGCATCTTATCTTTTAATCATTCTGCAAAGACATCCGTTGTTATTCCTGGTATGTGCACGTTTCAGAGGGTAAGTGCTGCCAGACCTCCTCCAGCCTGAGGTGCTTCCTGACTCCTCGTTGGAGATGCTGGCAAATTAGTGATGCACTGGTGCTTGAAACGAGCTGCCGCAGTGAGAGCCAGGCCGTAGCCTGCAGCTGTCCCTGTGGTACCCAGAGGTGAAGCTTGCCCTGCCTGGGGGCCCTGCTGGCCGGTTACCGGGGCCGTCCCCGTGCTGTGCTGCTGCCTTTGCCACTGGTGGCACAGCTGGCTGGTGGCACCTGCACAGAAGCACAACTGCCAGAGGCTGGACTTCTGGCTGTTGGGGAGGGAATTTGGGGTCAGGCTTGCTTCTCTAAGCCAAGGCACAGGCAGGGACTTTGCTTTTTCATGTGCAGATGGGGAAGTTAATTTTGCATTTGGAAATCATTAACAAGTGATACATTCATGACTCTCCAGTGTGAGATGACTTGTAAAAGGTGGCTCACTTCCTTCCCATCTCTGGACACTACCATATTCCTGAGGGCAAAGAGACCCTTATCCCAGTGGGTAAACTTGTGAAGTGGCTTTACATCTGACAGAGGGTGCAGATTCCAGCCACATCCCCTGCACATGTTACAGAAAGTGCTGTTAGCACTAGAACCAGAGCAAAACTGGGCCGTGTGCCTGTTGCATGCCTCGTGGGCTGGGCTGATTTCATAGTGGTGCATTGGGAACTGATACTGCTCATTTGCCCTTGGGAAACTGTCCAGTGGTTCATGTGCACAGGCCCTGTCAGAGCCTGACCCTGTTTCTGCAGGAGTTAACAGCCATCTCCTCAGCGGCTGCGGCAGGAGGACAGCCCTGGGTATGAGGTCTTCCACACCTTTTGCTGTGCATCTCATAATACTGGTGTGACTGCAAAACACTCCTGCACAGAGAGGAACCTGCCCCTACATCTGAGTCACTTAAATCCCTCTCGCTCCTTGAAGAATAGCTGTGTTTGCTGCCTCTGTGGTCCCTGCTTAGGAGCAGAAGAGATGTACTAATGCTAAACATCATGATCACATTCTGATAAACAGGTGGGGGTGAGGGGGCTGGAGGCAGATCTGTTTCTGCAGGGGATTTGGCTTGCAAACATAAATAATGCATAAAACAACTGTTTTCCAGCCATAACATGGTAAATTGAGAGTGCAACTACAGAAAAAGCAAGAGCACTTATTCATCTTAAGTGCAGAGGGTGAAATCCTGCCTGTACTGCAAGCAAATGTTGGGTTTCCAAAAGTGCTCAACAGTGTTTCTATTTCTTATATGAAGGGAGTAATTAAGCCTCAGCTGGCTGTAACAAACTCCTCTTCCTTGCTACTTCTGGGAAAAAAAAAAAGTGGGACTGAAATTGTTCTAGACTAAGTTAAAAATAAACCTTACACAGATTTTTTGATACCTGAGAAAGTAGAAGGTAACCTACAGCTGGTAGAAGGGGAACAAGTGGGGCAGAATGTGCCTGGTGCAGCACACTTAGCTTAACTGGTGTTGTTAATGTTCATAACCTGCAATGGCTGCATCAGAGAGGCAACAAGCTGTGGTGCACGACGAGAGCTGCACTGACTGCTAAGCAGGATTTCCTGGGCTCCTTTTTCTCCTTCAGGAGTTGCTGAGGCATTTTTGCCCACCATGTCTCCAGGCCCTTTGCTTGGGATGTGAGACATAAATTGGCTCCCAGAGTCCAACTGTGAACCACTCACCTCCACCCTGTGTGTTGGTGCCCAACATTGAGACAGAGCATGGAAAACTTGTAAAAGCTCTTGCCCTTGGAGATAAAAGAGCGTCCGGACACCTCCAGCCATTGAGGGGGCAGCTGGGTCTCACCAACTCATACAACTGTTCACAGCATGGGGTGTGGTGCAGTTGCTGGACTTTGTATGATCAGAGTGATCCTTGTGCCTCCCTTTGGACACCTGTGTGCAGTGGTGAATCATCTCCCTAGGATATGGATATTTATAGACACGGGAGGCATAGTTATGCAAATAATTTGGTGTGTGTCTAATATTTAGCTTGGGTGGAGTGCAGAAGGCAGCAGGGGGTGGGGGGGAGTGGCACAGGGGATGGGGGGAGGGGCACAGGGGAGGGATGCCTGACTGAATAAAAAAAAAAAATTAAACAGTAATAACACTTTTCCAGGTGGCATTTGCTCTTTAAAAGCAGCCACATAACTCTGTCAGACAGCCAGGGTATTCCACAGCTGAGTAAACCAAAGGAAAGTTGGGCTTGGGTCTATGGTTGCATGACATATAAGCAAGATTAGTTTGGCTCTACAGTGTCTCTTTTAGTGTAAATGGACTGACAAATACTGTGCATTTTGCTGCATTTTCTATATTTTGTATAAAACAATAAAACTAGTTTGCAGGTCAGGTTTCTGTTCAGTGTCTGGTGCTGCTAAAGGTGCCTCAGCTCAGTGAGCAAGCGGCTGGGCAGCAGCCTCCCGGCAGCCCTCAGCGCCCTCGCTTTTCATCTTCTCACCAAGAGAGGAGAAGTAGGACTGGAGTTCACACCCCACCCCAGCTCCGGCTGCAGAGCCCACTCCGTGCAGGGGGAGCAGCCCCGTGCCTGCGCTGCCGTACAGCTGTGTGCAGTCACTCAACAGCCCTGGCTGCCGCCCCCAGCTCCTCCTCCTCCCAAGCTGAAGGTGGCTGCCCTCTGCCAGGGTAAAACTGGGGCTGGAGGGGGGGGTGCACATGTGTGCAATGGACAAACAAGTGTGCTATATGAAAAAAAAGTGTACAGGCTTTGGTGTATATAATATACACACTTGTGTTCTAGCTACAATAGTACAACTTACACAATATGCTATGTGGACAATGACTATATGCAAAATATATATTCTCTATACACTATTATACAACTACATCCAGACCTTACACAATTATACAGTACAGGTCACACAGTAAAGTCTATACATTAAATTGTGTTTATAAAAGACAGCACACATATGCATGTGGCTATACCTATATGTTACATATGGATCCATCCTGATATAGATCCGTGTGCAATATCTGTGTCTAACTCGGGATTTTCATTTGTTCTTAAACAAACCTTCTGATCAAAAAGTTATCTTCATGGCTGGCATTTAAGCAGTGCCACCTTTTGCCACCAACCACCTGCCAGAACTGTGACAGCCATTCCCCCAATTGCCCAACTTTGAGTCAAGTCTTAATTTCCTTTCAGCTTGTCCAGCTAGTGGATATAACACAAATACTTGAATATAGTTCTAGTTTGATAAGATTTATTTGTAAATATATCAAAATGGATGCACTACCATAAATAACACTAACAACCAATTATATGTTGTAAACATATACATGTATACAATCATCTTACATACACATACATATGTGCATGTGGTACCTCATTATTAATCCACACAGCTAAAGGAAAGAGAGCACTGCTCTTCCTTCATGAGCTCAGGAAAGCTGAAGCCGTAAGTGCACGTGATGGAAGTCCCATCCTAAACCAGTAAATGAATGGTGTTTGCATACACTAACGATGTCCCACCATGCTGGGCAGCCATCATGAGGCCACATCATTGCTGGTTGAATCCTCAGGATGCAGCTCACAGCAGCTGACAGACAGGTGAGTGGGTGCTGAGCATCTCCTCCTCAGGCCCATTTCTAGATGAGGTGGTGTTGGTTTCCCAAGCAAACAGCCCACTGGGCCCTGGCACTTGAGGGCCAAACTGCCACCTCAAAACTGCCCCAAAGGACATTGCCCCAGGGGTCCTGCCTACACCTGCGGGGCTGCAGGTCCAGGCAGGAGAGGCCATGGGACTGAAGAAAACTGAGTGGCCTTCAGTGCTGTGAGAAAAGGCAATGTTACATGACCTGGTGTGTGGGAGGAAAGGAGGAGAAACACCAGGAATGTGGAAATGAACGGACTCAGGTCAGGTCTCAAGTCCCAGCTCTTCCAGAGGACTTGCCCCACTTTGGCTGAGCCAGGACAGTCAGATAAAACTCATTCCCCAGGAGCTGGATCCTGCCTTGGTCTCATTTAGCCACCAGGGTCACATCCAGGTGAGGAAGCAGAAGGGCAGCATTTGACCAAAACAAGTGAGCAGGGCACAGGCCGGGGTGCTCACCAGCAGCAGGGCCAAGGCAGAGCAGCACCTTTCTTCCAGATGCTCAAAGGTACAAGACCAGTGGGAGAGGCACTGCTGGTGCCTGGAGAAGCCACTCCTTCACATCCTGACACAAAATCCATCACTCAGTCAGAACTGAACATCAAATTTATTGCATAATACTGTACTATGTACATACACATCGAAAATAAACATTTGATATAATTGTGTATTTGTCTTCAATGCTGCATTAGAAAGTGGCTGGAGGGCTCTCCATGTAGCCCACAGCTTGTCTTAAAAAAAAGCTCCAAAGCCTAAAACCTTTTGTTAAGAGGTGCTAAGTTCAATACTGTATATTGAACATGGTGCATAAATACTATGTCGTAATAACAAGTCAGTGTCAAAACCACCCCAGGCTTCAAAGGAGATTTACATCAAGACCTGAAAAATGGGGGACTCATTCAATCTTCACTATTTAATTGGAGCGGGGGACTGGGGAGAAGAGGATAAAGGCCCTCCAATCTTACAGGATAGATTAGGTACTGATTTTGTCTACTCAAATCCTAATGTACATTTCCAGTCGAATTCATACAGATTATCTTTTAGGCCCCTCCTAGAAAACCAGTTAAGTGAACGGGTTCCTCTGAAACAACAAAATAAAGTAAACCTAACAACAAAAATAAAACAAATCTCCAAACAGAGGTTTATCACTCAAACACGGATCTCGTGCTTATTTCTTTTCTCTGACCCGATGAGCCCGGAGAGCTCGCACACACCTCGCACGCTCACGCAGCGCCGCACGCTCACGCGCAGGGGGCACAGTCACTCACACGTGATTCTTACAGAGAAACTGTAAGAGCAGCCACTGCGCCTGGTACTGGAAGGAACGGGTCTGTTCGGGTGGAAAAACACAGCTTGGCAAAGCCCACCCGTCTGAACTCGTAGACTTGCCAAGATAGAAACACAACACGAGAGATGCAATTTGAGAAACCCATTACTATAGGTTGGGTTTGTCTTCCCACAAGCCTGAACACAAACCCCACTCCAGAGGAGTCTGAGGCTCCTTTGAGAAGACATTGCTTGTAAACAAAATTCAAGACAAGTGAGGAAAAACAAGCCAGCTCCCCCCAACCATCATTTTCTCCATGAGACCTCCTGGTGCAAAAAGACAGAGCATGTACCATCACACAGCCCTGGGGGTCACAAGTGATGTCCCAGACCAGTACCATCCATCCAGGACCAAAGGACAGAGGGGCTATTTCCATTCAAAGCAAGCAAGAACCAGCTTGCATTTAAAAAGGGAGGAAAAAAAGAGTGGGGGGAAATCACAGCTTTTCAAAAAGGAGATTACTATTATATCCTCCACTTCCACCACAGCCTAAAGGCAAGGAACATCAAAATATTTAAACGGGATTAAAAGGAGAGGTAAGTTTGTGTGTGTAGGGGCAATAAAAGCAAATGACAAGGAATTGCCAGGATGGCAGTGATGGCAAGTTGGAAGGAAAACAATAAAAAGACTCACTGAACTGGTTTTGTTCAGTAGATGAGAAAATTCAAAGCGATAGCCTCTCCCTGCTGAAGCCTCACAAAATGCTGGCAGCATCAGACTGAGACTGCGTCATCTCAATCTATTATTATTATTACTAATTACATTTCCCCCCCCAAAATGTCCCAATCCGTTCCCTTACAAAAATAAAGCCAAGTCCATCATTTTCTTCCTCCGTACCCAAGTGTCTGTGCCTTTCCCACAGGGGTCAAGCTAAGCTAAAGCCCTCGTAGTGATCGATGGCTTGCACAAGCCGGGCGCTGAGGACCTCCTTGCTGCTGTACTTGGGCAGGTCCAGGAGATTGTAGCAGGTGTGTGCCACAGGCAGGTACTGCTCCCCGCTGGCAGTGGACTGGATGACGATGCGCAGGCTGGACATGCCATAGATGGGAATGCGGTCGCTGCCCGTCAGAAACACTAGGAGAAGCAGAAGGCTGGACAGTTAGGGCAGGCAGCCTCACGCCGAGGGCTGCGCCGGAAAGCAAACTCAGTCCCCACCACACGGCAGGACCCTGCCTGGAGGGGGCCACAGCACTGACTAAACTCCAAGCAGGGCATGGCTGGCCTCCCAGAGGAGGAGCAGAAGAGCAGAGGCAAGGGGCAAGGTCATCGCTGGGTGTGCAGGTGAGTAAATAAAGCAGATGCCCTTAAAAGACCTCTCTTCCACCTCGGCAGGATAAAAAAAGGAGCAAAGCCAGGGTTGCCTCATGCCCACTGCAGGGTTGCACCTCTGGGAGAGGCAGAAGGGGCCCAACCACCCTCTCTGCTGCCAGGCCTCGCAGGTACAGCGCCTGTAAATTGGGACTAGGGCTGGCTCCTCCTTGCTACTCCCCACTGTACTCCTGCTCCCCCTGAGAGAGACCCTTGTGCACTGTCCCTGCCACAGGCATTTTGGCAGAGGGAAGAGTTGTCCACAAAAGCTTCTGCTGTGAACTGGCACCTCCAGGACACTCTCCACACGGCTGCTCACCTCAGCACGCAAGTTTTGGCCATCATTTTTCCAAGTCAAAGATGCAGCACAACTGGCTGACTGCTTGTTTCTTTGAGGGGGGAACACTCACATAAAAACACTGGCCTTCATCTTTCCAGCACTCACAGAAAAATAGAGCGGCTGAAGCTGAATTCTGGAGGTCCTCTGGGCCACCACCCCCCCTATCCAGTACTGCATACAGCTTTTGAGTATCTCCAAGGATTGAGACTCCACAACTTCCCTGGGAAGCCAGTGCCAGTTCTTGGTCACTCTCACAGGGAAAAGGTGTTTCCTGATATTCAGAAGGAATCTATTGTGTCTCAAGCTGTGCCCATTGCACTGGTCCTGTCATTGGGCACTACTGAAAAGAGCCTGGCTCCACCCTGCACCCACCTTCCCTTCAGGTATTTATGTATATTAATTAGGTCCTGTGAGCCTTCTCTTCTCCAGGCTGAACAGTTCCAGCTCTATCAGTCTTTCCTCACAGGACAGATGCTTCAGCCCCCCCAGTCATCTTAGCAACCCTTTGCTAGTCTCTCTCCGGTATGCCCACGTCTCTCTTGTTCATGGGGGAGTCCAGAATTGGTCACAGTACTCCACATAGAGGGGAAAGACCAACCCCTGTCAACCTGCTTTGGCAACACCCTGTATACTCTTTGCCTTCTTTGTAGCAGTGACACATTGTTCACTCATGGTCAACCTGGTGACCACCAGGACTCCCAGAAGAGCAAAAGTTCCTGGTTGTAGCAACAAACTCAAAACCCCCGCTCAAACTGTGGATTTCTCATTTCCTCTTTTGCCCTCAAGTAAAGTGACCCCCACACAGCAGCTCCGATTTGTGGGTGGCTGGGACACCCAAAGGAACACACACACTTCCCAAGGCCACTTCTGCAGGGATTTCCTCTCCTCAGCACACCATCCACCCTACCAGTCAACACCAGCATCAGGAGGGGAGGCATCAGCTCAAGTGATTTGCAGCTGGGGTGTATAAAAACATATCACACTAACTGTTGTTTAGCCTTGTGTGTTGGACAAGGAGAATATCTATGTCTAGGTAGCACAGGCCTGTGATAGACTCAGAGGCACTCTGTCAAACACGCTTGAGACTCCTGCCCTGTGGTGGAAAAGATCAAAGGCACAGTGGCAAATTATGCTTGAGCAAATCCCTGAAATACAAGTGAAAACACCAGAGTCAGTGACCCTCTAAACACAGACCAAGCCCTAAGGTGTCTGCATCCCTTCTCGTGTGCCTGTGTCCAGGTGCTGCTTTGAGGATCCTCTGGCTGGAGAGGTAACAAAAATAAATCTATTCTTTGCATTTCATCCATGGTTTTGTGGTTGTTTCTGCATCCTACCTGTGCCAGCTCACACGGCTGGATACTGCACTCCTTGTGAGAGACTGCATCGGATCTTGCACTGCAGATATCACCCAGTGACTTTAAGGATAAAAATGAACTCAAAAGGAAAAAACCAACAGAGAAAATGATGATCTGACTAGCAGACAGCCATTCATCCTGGATCACCCTCTAGCCCTTACTGCCCTCGAGCTCTGTAGACACTTCCACCTGAGTCTTCAATTTCAGCAGACTGTCTGCACCACTGCAAGATACTTACAGAGAAATTTCTTCTTCTTTTCCAAAGGAAATGCATGAAAGGTTTCCCAAAACATTCTCACAGTTGGGTGTGTTGCAGTGTACTCTCCCTTATAGACAGCGCTCTATTAAAAATCAAAAAGGCACATCACTTCATTTGACACTAGAAAGCAAAGACTAACCAGAAGCCAGACCTGACCTCTTCCTGTATCTGACATCAGATTGATATCTGACAGGAAACAGAGCATGGGATGGTTCATGGGCAACAGCATAGCTCAAACACCCAGTAAAGAGTCCTCCTAGTGATGTGTGGAAGGCAAGTGTTTGGCTTCCAGCTCTTCAGCTAATTTTGTGTGATAAGGAACCCTGGAGTACCTGATCACGGGCTGGACTCACGAACAGGATGTGTTCTGCACTGCAAAGCCACTTTTACTGCTGAGGCAGAACAAGTAACTTGCTGACCGATGTGTTTTGAGAGGAGACAACTCTTACTTTGTGTCCAAAAGCCCTTTTGAACCCTCCACTGTGTACTTTCTGCCTTTGTGCAGTGGAGTGAGTGAAATCTTCACTGCAGGTGAAGAGACTGACTTTGTCTCTTCTCTTCAGTCTTACTTCCATCCCTAAAAGCATCAGATAGAAGTCCTCCCCTGTCCCTCCTCATCCTGAACTTCCTTCCTGAGCTTTCTCTGTAGCAGGACAGCCCAGTAAGAAACTTTCCATGTGAAAGATGGCAAGGTGTACAAGGAGCATAAAATAACACACATACATACATACATCTGTGACTTATCACATCTCATGTCTCAGCACACCCACCTCATGCAACTGTGAAATCCTGGTACTTGTGAAAAAGAAAAATACAAGAGGGAAGCTTTACCTCCTCCAGCTCTTCCCAGTTGTAGTTACTGTTTCCAACTATCATGGCCCTGAGCTCTGTGGGCTGGAAGAGTTCCAGGACTTTCCCACCACACACTTTCAGGAAGCCAGTGGAAAAGGCTGTGTACCACTCATGGATGGAGAGGTTGAAGATGTAATTTACGTAGGCTTCAACAAATTCTTTCCTAGTGTATTGAGAAAGAGCAAAGGAAAGCACTTTTAATCACATGCCTGAGCAGCAGCACTGCTAATTTTTCCTGTTTCTGTTTGCAATGTCTCTTGCAAACATGAGTCTCCAACAGGTTCAACCCATTGCCCTCCTCTTAGCAAGCTGAGTCACTGCAACATGGATAAAGTATTGGACAGCAAACACCACCACATCTGCTTATTCCCCGGCACTGGCAGCATGGGAGATCCCCCAGCAGCCCAGGCTCTGTACTACCAATAAATCCATCCATCAGCCTTGCATCCAGTTGCTCATGGAGTCAGGGTAACACCAGGAGTTGAGTTAGGGAGGTGGAAAGAACAGAGCCCTCTTTCCTGTGAAACCTGTGTGTGCACAGAGGTTGTGTTAAGCAAATATTAGGATTCATTCATCAGAGGAATGTGTCGGCCCCCGGCCCAGCTCCTTCAAGCCTACATTTAGGAAGTCCAGGAAATAACCTACAGCTCTTCTCAGTCTGAGTAACCCCAGACACCTACAGAGTAAGGGCTCAGACCCCATCTGCAATGTCTTCAGACTGTCAGGTTGTTGCGAGTGCTCTGCCATGCACACAGAACCAAATCAAGCAGATGGTGCCCAGAAGATGACCACTTCCAAAACCATGAGCCTCACAGGGACCAAGTTAGGCACCATCTGAATTTTCAGTTGCTGCTGACTCAGTCCCTAAATGAGTCCTGCCAGTGGTTCGTTCAGCACTTTCAAAGCCAAAGCTGTATCCTAGAGGCAGACTCAGGAAATCCGGCTCTGAAAAGTCTTGATCTGAGACTGCACGGGCAACTCCCTCCTGGCCACAAAGAGAAAGCAACCAAAAGAAATAAAAAATACTCCTCACTACACAGCAAGAAAAAAAAATCTTGGGAAACCTCCTTGTTCAGCCTTGATAGTCTGGTTAAACAAATACAGGACTTGTGCATCTGGATTACATGGCAAAAATAATACCTCTTCTCAGAGCGACATCCCTGCTTTGTGTTAAAATAAAAACACCATTCTGTAGTCACTAGAAAGAAACCTATGGCAGGCCCTGGCCAAAATCTGCCTCTGGATTTTATTAGAAGGTTGGGCACCTTTATTCTATTCTCTCTTTCCTGTTCTCAAAGCACTGTGACCTGAGCACAACACTATAATTTTATTTATACAACGACTTAAAATATTTCCCAACCTTTTTTTTTTTGTCGCTTGAAAATACGGCACCAATCACTGTGGCAAACTGGGACACGAAGCTGCTCTGTGGGCATTTTGGCCTGACATTTGAGAGCAGCTCACACCTGCACACCAAGGGATAAGCAGATCAGGGAACACCATGGGATCCGGTATCTCAAACTTTAGGTGAGGAGGTCACAACTGAAAAGACTATTTTGATCTTTTGGTGGAGGACTTGTCCATGCATGTGCTATGTGAAAGCAGCAAGGGCTGGGTGAGAAAGTGAAAAAGAAAAATAAGGAAGCAGACTGACAAATAACCTGGAATAAGAAATCATATAGTGAAGGGGGAGTAACTTTCCTGATAGTCACCTGACCATTAGGGAAACCCAAGCTGATTAAGCACTTAATTGTTCCTTAATACCTCTCTGGCTGTTACGGCCATGAACCCTTTATCAAGAATATTTTACATTCTGACACGGAATATGAACTCCAAAGCAGAAGGGGAAAATGGAGGCATTTCCTGCTCAGCATTTTCCAGTCAAATCCATACTGTGCATTCTTCAGTTCCCCAGGAACATTCCTCAAGCAGGAAAGGCAGTGACCAAAGGCATACACTGAGCAAACTACTCAGGCCAGGAGGGCAGTAAACTGGTCGCTGGTCTCTAAATGCCGAGAACTCATTAAGCACTGTAAGGTGGATGAACTGACAGTCACATCTAGACTTGGATTCAGAGGTTAGCTCGAGTTCAAAACTCTAGGCAAGACAAAGCAACTGCATTCTGGAATGTGCTAAGCCAGTGCAGCCAAGACTAGCCTTTCTCCTTAAGGATCTGCTTCTCTTGTTACCTGTTCTGACTTAACAAAGAGGTGCAGGAGCTAACCTGTGTGCTCTTCCAAAACACTTGCTTAGCTAAAATCTCTGCT
This sequence comes from Tapera naevia, assembly GCA_033556795.1. Classification (NCBI taxonomy): domain Eukaryota; kingdom Metazoa; phylum Chordata; class Aves; order Cuculiformes; family Neomorphidae; genus Tapera; species Tapera naevia. Next base: position 8,620,569 of record JAUMJJ010000034.1, on the reverse strand, counting down.
CCTTCCCCTAGGCCAGTATGGCACACCATAAGAAAACACCACTTTTCCTTTGAGCATATATGCCCAGCCTAAAAAAATAAAGAGTACCATCACCAGCATTCTCATCTTTCCTTCTGTGTCACAAGTGTAGATTAAACTCTCCTCTATTTACCTCAAGCCCATCTTCTCTTTGCAGGGAGACAGACTTACACTGTTCCATCTCCACATGGGGCTTGCATGGAGCTGTAAAATCGCACCCTTTTGGGCAGTAGTAAAGAAGGTAAGAAGGTAATACAGATGAAGCTTTTGTTACAGTAATGGCTTTAGACGCAATCAGAACCCTTTTAAATAATCAGATTAATAGGAAATGACTTCATCTCCAGGTTTGCCAGCAAGGTCTTCAGCAATCCTAGCACGAGCCCCTAACCATGCTCCTGACCAGTCACTGGATCACACCGTTTTGCCAGTAGAGAAGGAATTTGAATGCTGCTTCAAGTAACAAAGGCATTTGTAGAAATCCAATTACAGGATTATGAGAAGAAAATAGCTTAGCAGCTGGAAAAAAAGAGGGGGGGGAAATGGTAGCTGTGCTGGTAATAACTCTCAGGTGTTCAGTCAGACGGAAAGGAATCTACGTACGGCAGGGCCTTACGGCTCTAATCGGGGAGGGTGGTCCTTTATCAGGCGCACTCAAGGGAAAGTGTTTCCGGCTCCAGGATTAATAGCATAAACAAGTTTGCCAGGCTCAGTTTTGTTGGTCACGTACAGTTCCCTTTTAAACCATCAGGGAGATTAACCTTCAAGGGCCAAAATCATGTTGCAATCTCCATTTATAATGAGAAAGTTGCCACTGGTCTATATGAAGGCTGCTCATAGGGAAGATGTCCATCCAAAAGGACATGGTACATTTCCCAAACATTACTGGAAACATGATAAAAAACCTTGCTTATTATTCAAGTGTCACTGGCATCCAGTAACTTCTGAACAATTGGTCTTAGAATTCTAATTCTCTCCCACATTTCACCACTGCCAAATTTTCTGTGGCATTTCATCCGACTTCACCACAAGTGTGAGTCCATCCCCACATACACCCCATTTACCTGTTGCCCTTCTGCACCAGAATTTTATCTCCATCTTCAATCAGGTTCTTCTGCTCCATTACACCATAGCTTTCCCTGCAGATCTATATAAAACCAGAAAACCCATTTTACCAGAAGTACTTTTCAGGTCGTATGCCTGCAGGGTTCCCCTTCACAGTTGATAACTGACATGTGAAGGGTGAACCAGGGTGAACCAGACAGAAAGGGTACATCCAGAACATTTTTTCTCTGCTCCAAATGCCCTGTGTACTTCATCACCTTCTGTCATTTACATTTGCTGCTATTAAGTCTAAATGCAAACTCAAAAAGGAAAAGAAGTTATTCTTTGAGGTAAATTTCCTTTTAAAAAAACAAGACATTGATAACTAAAAGACTTCATTTATCTAAGCCCACATGCTCTAGCAGTAAAAAGGACTCCCTTTTTTAAAAAGGTAGCTCAGTAGGTTAATTCATCTACTCTCACTGCAAAATGGCACGATCACATACAGCTTCCTGCTTTTGCCTGGCCTAGGATGGCACCAGTACAAACATACATTGTGTATGTACCAAATTGGTAATGTGGAGAAAATGCAAAGGGTCGATTTTCAAGTTGCCATACACAAAAGATGTTCAGATTTCAATATGCAAGATGAGTTATTAATGTAAATCTTCGGGCTATCAGTTATTTATTAATTTCAAAGATTTAGCAGATGTATCTGCATGTCTTTATCAGGCAGTATATAGTGCAAGTGAAAGAGTAAGAATGCTCTTTTGTGTAAAAAGACAATTTGGGGAAAAAAGTCTCTAGTGTTACTTCAAAGGTATTCTTTTTTTATACAGTCTGCATTATCATTATGGCTTCATTACCTTATTCCGAATTGCAGCTCTGACCTGCATGAGACACAGCCAGACCCAAGACTGACTCAGTCCAGAGGTACATTTTATCTAAGAGACTTTATGTGCTCTCATTTATGAAACAAGGAAATGAACAACACTCTTAGCTCAACAAGGACTTTCTTCACAGCAGAGTTCCCTGGTATCTTGTTTTAAGCCCAAGCAGGCCCTGTACAGAGTCAGATCAAGCTCAAGATGAACCCACTACTCACAACCTGTTAGAGCATCAGGACTTTAAAGCAAAGACATGAAACACAGAAGTCCTTAGTCTGTCTGATCAGAGGAAAACAGCTTGGAGAAAAATGATAATGCAAGTCTTTGTGGTTTTAAATGTTAATGCATGTCAGGGGACAAACCTGATATTCCAATGTACATCAAGATCAAACTCTCAATTGCGGGGAATCTCCACTGTATAACAGAAATTATTATTTCTAGGTTACTGGCTAGAAAAAGAATCCTTTTACTGCTGCAGCAGCACAGGAAAGCTCACTACCCAGCAACAGCCTCCAGCATTTTGTTTCTAAGAAAGTCTGACCAAGTACGCTCCCTATGTTTTTTTTAAGTTAAGAAGTATTAATATAATGACAGCAAGGAAAATTAAAAAGTGTTTGCATTTCAAGAATTGACCTAGCAGTGCCAAAGCCTAGGTTCCATTTTCAAGGAGGATTGTCTAGTTGGACACTAGCATTTAAGTCGCAGGCGATAGGCACAACAAGGTGACAACCAGGCTATTTTGAAAACCACTCTGCTTAATCTACTTACTAGCTCATCTTCGTGACCACACACAAAAGAACAAGGGAGTTGACAACAAAGAATTTTAACATTTTAACTTTACCACTGAACTTTAACATGAGGTATGTGCTACAGGCATATTTGGAATAAACCACAATACACACGAACAAGTAGATGGGCTTCAACTATACCGTAACAACCACAGAGCTGATATCTTAAATGTGTCTTACTGTAAAATTCAAGCAGAATGTCTCTTCTACATCTTCCCCTGGGTAATCTAAAAGTTGCTGAAGACTCCTACATAACAGGTAGAGAAAGAAGAGGGGAAAAAAATCAGAGATCCAGAAAGACATACATCAAAGGAGAAAATAAATTCAGCACAAGTAAACAGCATCATTCATCTGGGTAAGAGGATTGCAAAAGAGAATCTGAGTCACCTGAAGGGGTAAGAAAGCAATACAGCTCAAATAAAGAGCTGCTTTGTTAGAAGCAGAATAAATGCAATATATCAATATAATCCATGCCCACCTAGTACATGGATCCCCTTTAGTGATCCTGGCCTTAGAATAGAATTACATTTATCTTAAGAACTGCTAGATATTTATGCTACCATCACACAAAAGTATGAGGGACTGGAGGAAAAGGAAGTGGTGGATTATATTGGTGTCTCCATCATGTGGAAAATATTCTTCTCCTATCCCTCAAGATCCTGCTGCTGCCTTCCTGGCATTTACCTCATTATTGTTAAACACAGATGTCACTTTTTGCAGATAAATCAGACAGCAACTCAAAAGACAAAAAAGGCAGCAGTGAGACAGTGGGATCTTAATTCTCAGTGTCAGAGGGAACCAATATCCCTATGCAATAAGGGAGAAAATATTCATAACACCATTTTGAAAAATTCATCCCTTCATTCAACTTCTCTCTGGCACAGGAGCAGGTTGGATTTACAGTGGTTCAGGCATGGAACAGCTGAAATCCTACACACAGTACCCATCCTGGGCTACATCACAAAACATGCAGTGGATCTGCTTGCTAACCCAAGCATGGCTTGGGAAAGGCTAGAATCTGGGATTGTGCATCGTCACACAGTGGAAGGACAGGTCCCCACCCCTGTTTTTAAAGGAGTGTGGTAAGTATGTTTTGGGTCTATTGATATCCAATTTCACAGGGTTGGGAAGGTGGGTACAGAGGTTAAGATTCTAAGCAGATGGATCTGATAGCCTGTGGGAGAAGAGAAGTCTTTTTGTGAAATTCACCACTGGCTTATGTACTTTGCTAGAATCACAGCCCCTCAAATTAATCAATTGCTCAGAAGGATCAGGAGATGTTTTATTGAACAACTTTTACCCACTTCAGCATTTCTTCTCAGATGGATGGTCTCCCTTCACAGAAAGGCTGCAAATATTGCTTTTCATACCTTCCTTCTGTAGGGGATAGCTCCTTCAAATCCTCTAGGCAGGGCTTCACGTTCAAGAGTTTTTTGTATAGAGCCAAGGGAAAGTGAAGGTCTACCACTGTGAAGTTGTATATTGCGAGACCACATATGATGCCAATCAAGTGGAACCAATTGTGTTCTACAAAACACTGCAAAACCACACAGAAATCCTGATGAGACACTGTCACAGCTGCAATGCACAGTACCCTCCTCCCTCATGAACTAAGCAGACAGCCCCTGCTTTTCCAACTGGAACAAAATCAGAGAGCTCCCATCAGGTCCCAGTTTGGTTCCGAATTCCTTACTGGAGTGTGGCACAGAAAAATTCAGAAACCAAACCCTACTCCTCTTGTAAGCCATGATTAGCTGTGGCAACAGCAACAGCTGCTTCTCATCTTATCTGCCTTTTATTTCCTTTTTACATACCTCTAAGGTTTAGACCTCAACAGAGCTTTGACATTTGCTACGCACTGCAGGAAAATGTGTTAACAATTCTCTCCCAATCACTCATCATACTTTCTAGTAAAAAAAAGTTATGCATAACCACAGCGCTAGCCAGGCAAATACACCAACATAGGTGTTGCTATACCAGCCTTCATTCTTTTGTGTATGTGCTCTCACACTGGTATTTCAGTTACAGGCTGAAATACCTATATTTATTAAATGTTGTAAATCTGTGACTCATTTTCAGTGTTTACACTGTCATTATTCTTAAGTGTCAAAGGACTTGTTTTTATAGCATTAACATTAGGAGTAATTGCTCTGTAATACTGTTTACAAGTTACAAAAGGTGCCATGTAATTTCCTTCCTTGTAAAATGTAACTAATAATTTAAAAGAACCTTCACCAGAGCAGCCACACTTTAAGGGAAGACTGACAACACAATTTTCCATCCTGCTAGCTAGGCAGGTAAAGAAAAAAGGACATAAATCACCACCTCCAGCATAATGCCATCTGACAGGTACAGAACTTGCACGCCATACCTTTCCAAAACCAACCAACTTTCACTGCAAACCACGTTTCTTGCCATTTAGGAGCTTCCTCACATAAGGCATTAACAAGTCTAGAGTCTGAAAGCAATAGGGATGCATAGACTAAGTGAATTGGTTGGAATTACATGAACGGCAAGGGAAGCACAGAATTCTAATGCCATTACAACCTAAACCTTTGGTTCTGTAAAACAGCACAATTACCACATTCATGATAATAAGAGTTCTATTAACTATCATCTAATATTTAATACAAGTTTTATTATGTAAAATAATGAATAACATAAGAATAAAGAAAAATAATATTATAAATAATTTATAATAAATAGTACAAATAAAGTGAAAGAGTCAACTCATTAACAAGCACAATCATTGTTTCACTAGAGTTAATGGACCTATATTAACTTCCACTGACTGAAAATAGAGCTCATGTTGTATTGTGGGTGGAAAATGAGATAATTTCTTTCCCATAGTTTGCAACTAACTTTCCTATTATTTAAATGCAGTATATTTTTCAACCTGTGTGTATAAAAGGCAAGAGCTTACCGTGTCTGAAAACCACAGCAAGTTTGACTCTGGGTAGTAAGTGAACATGCCATAGATGGGATTGAGAAGTTCTTTTAACAACAGGAGGAAAAATTCCTTTGTCACTCCTCCAGCATCAACAGCTTCCTCACCATCAAAGATGACCTGTACAAAAAGCAGGTGAGTAACAGGGAAGCAAAGCTGAGACTGTGTGAATCAGATATCTTTCTAATAACGAGCCATGCAAAGGAACTTGTCTAACACGCACAAAACCCTGTGCAACCCATGAGCCTGTTTCAGTGCTCTGCTTGCAAGGGAAAAGGAACGAGGGCTAGCAAACCAGATATTTTGAAAATGTTTAACTCCTGTGCAAATCATAACCACCTGTCCTCCCAACAACAGAAGAGCAACATGACAGCAGCTGCTGCATTTTGCAACAACCTCTGAGATAAAATGTGTTCTATTACAAAGAGGCCTATTCCTGCAGAAGAGCGAAACAGAGACTTCATAACATCATAGAAATATTTCCTCTCCCACCCTTTATACAGCAGGGACACCAAGAGAAGAGAGTAAACACCCTGCTTGCCTTCTTGTAAACTGTCCATTGCCAAAACACTCCTAGACTTAGAGAAGAGAAAGACTCAAGTCGCACATCAATAAGATCAAGTGTACCGATGTGCTATGCCTATAGAGAATCCAGTGTACACTGCTGAAGTGGTAATGTGAAGGGCTGAAAGGCTGCAGAAATGCCAGCTGGATGAAAGGATGGTAAACGTATGGGGAGAACTTACTTTAAGAGGCTTTTTCAAATCAATGTCTGAATGGATGCTCAACTCCCTTAAAGCATCACCAACTAAGTTACTTCTGCGAACGTGAAGTACCAGGAAAGGGCTTCTGGCCAGCAAAGGCTCCAGAGTGAGAAGCATGAAGACATTCTGCAAATTTGCACCATTTATTGCAACCTGTAAATAAGAGAGAGGTGAAAAATAGCCGCTGCTCAGCTCCTTTCTTCCTATAGAGGGAAAACAACTATATATGCCTGGTGTTCTTTTCTTTCTTGATCTTTTAGTTTGGTTTCCCCAGGGTCCAAGGACTATGTGCTCACTCTCTACAAGTATGTGTGTGCATGTCTGCCTACCTGTCCCCCCATTTCCCATTGTTTGATTCCCAAATCAACACCTTTTGAGTCCACTGATTGATTGACTAAATTTGAGCGACAGAGAAAATCCCTGAACACTTTGACATTAGGTAGATGACTGGGACAGACACTTTGGGCTCTTATTGAATCAAGATGCTCAATGTGAACACAACACTGATAAGAGTCAAAGTCCACAAGGGAAAGCAGTATTACTAACCTTCCAGGCAAGGAGTCAGTTGATAACTACACCTTGCAAAACACAAGAGAACCCACTGCATATAATTCAAAGCTCTCATCTATACGGCTTTTATGGCATTGGGTAAGGCATAAGGTCAAGTCAAAGCCTTGACCACATGTAGTATTCATTCTCATGAATCGTCTATACTAAGTGGCAAATTCACATGTGTAAATTCAGTTTAAAAGCCACCTGACCCTGAGACAGAAGTCAACTGGAAATCAGGTTTCCTCCCTTCCAGCACTCTCAGAAGTGCTGGTTTCTTTGGCCTCTAAGTGGTTGTCTTCATAAAGATCCTATTACTCAGGGCAACAAAACCTTTACCAGCCTGGTGTCCTGCCAGGATAAGGTAGATGCCCTCCTCTAAGCACTGCACTGCTCACAAACCAGGCAGCTGGAAATGTACAGAAAAAACTGGCAAAACTAAAGCACAAGAAGATGATTACAGCTTCTGAGTACATGCCGAGCCCCCTCTGCCTTGCTGCAGGCTGTGCTCAAGCAGCCACAGAAAAGCTAAGAGATGGACATTACATGGAACCAGCACCAGGACCCCCAGCAACTGTGATGCCCATTTTCCACCCTAGAAGGAACATTGTAACCAAGGCACTCAGTAAATTTGGTTTCACAGAGAATGGGATAGTCCTAGACCCGAGCTGCACTGGATGAGGGAGCCCCCTCACCCATGAGCACACCAGGCATTGGGAGGTTTGCATTGGCAGAGGCCAATTGTCCTTGTCAGAGCCTGGCTGTGAGCTGGCTTGGCTGCCACCTACAGGGTAAGGGTGCTGCAGCTGACTGCCTGCTGTGAATTAGCTCCTGGAGAGCCCCACTGCATCCCTCACTGTAAATGGGGGGGTGAGCTGCTGACCAACAGCTGCTGCCTGTAACCACAAACCGTGTCAGGAGTTAGTCTTCAACCCTCGCTTCTGGCAACCACCCTTCTTGCACCAACCAGAAACTTCAAAACAAGTGCCTACTTACTTGAAAGCTTGTCTACTTTTACAGCCTTACACTTCATCTACTACAGACCCCACCTTCCTTTTTATCCTTAGGCTATCACAGATACACAAGCATTCCTTCCCTATACAGTTCAAGTTTCCACCACACGCACATCTGGCAGTTCTGATGCTATCATTCTGAAGTGAACAACACCAAGCACTGCCTCTGCAATAGCCAGGACACAGAGGTTCTCCAGCTACTCTGCTCTCCCATATCACAGAAATAATAAAGTCTTCCACACCCTAACTCCCAGGGAACGCCGTTCCTTGCAGACATCAATGCAAAAGGCAGAAAAAAAGAAATTAGTTCGGAAAATTCAGAAAAGGATTACCTGCATCTGTAGTTCTGCATCAGTCTGTAACATCTTGGTCTTAGCCTGAGCATCAAAGATGAAAGGATAAGAACAGAGTGTCACAGCATCCTGCAAGAAAGGCAGGCAGATCGGTTCCTATTTACAGCTTCCCCAGCATTTCTTTAAGTAAGAGTGATGAAAATCAGTGTTCTTACCTGCATGATAGATGGTCTTACTTTCTGTGAAGGAAAAAGAGAAATATAAAAATCTTTTATTCTTTTGATTTTGTGGCTTGTATTTTTTTGGATGGACTAGCTCAAAGGTGACCCAAAGAAAGTTTGGTTTTATTCCTCTGGGACCAACCACACAGTTTTTTCCTCTTGGACCAACCACACAGTTTTTTCCTCTTAAAGAAAAGCACAGGAACTTCCTTCTCAAGAAAATACACAAGTCTAATCCAAAACTTGAACATCAAATGTTACTAAGAGGACTAACCAGCACAGAAGGCTGTGCTAGCTTACCATAAGTGAAACTTACACTTCTGAAGATGACTACCCCCAAAGCAGAGACCATAAGAAACAACAGGAGAGACCATAAAAGCACAACATGACAATGTAAGACCACTCTTGCAATGCAGATTACTCCCCTCAGCCACATCAACACATTTTTAACTATTTTTAACTATCACTGTTACATAAACTTGCATCAATTACTGCTCTGTTTACTAAAAGTAAGCACAGAGCAGTACTAAATAAATGATGGAAAGTGGGGAAAAGGAGACAAAGCACACACAACATTTAGAAGTCCATAAAACATACATAAAAATTCTTGCTACAATCAGGTTTTAATCTTGGCAACATCCCTCAGTGGAAGTTTTTTGGTGTTTTTTCACATTTGGAATTCCTTTCCTTGCTATATTAAGTAAACTGATTGGGCTCCTACACAGCATATTCCAGCTCTCAGTTTAGTTACTTCCTTTCTTATAGATGAGAAAGTGAGGCATAAAAGAGGTGAAGGGTCTTACCCAAAATCACCCAGCAGGTTACTGGAAGAGCCAGGAATAGAACCCCCATCTCTTGAGTCTTGGTTCAGTCCCCTAGCCAGAACGCCACACTGCCTCCTCTTACAGAGGAACATTTTAAGATCACTGGCTACATTATTCACAATACCTGCCTAAACAGCAGAAGTAAAGGTAAAAATTATAATTTTAGAATACAAGATTTGGCTCCTGAGGTCTCGATTACATTAAAAGGGTCCAGTGACTGAATTAATCCCCTTGTGCAAGGACTGAATGAGCTTCACAGGAATAATCATACAAATTATTGCAAGTGTTAGGTAAATATTGTTAGCTCCAGTTCTTCTGACAGCTTTATTTTAAGTCAATTTTATCAAGCCACTGAGTACCCAAAACAGATTTAATTTAAAGATGCTCCTATACAAATATATTACACTCATTAAGATCATTAAAAAAATATATACCTCTAAAACCAGAGAGACAAACATAGACAGCTATTTCATGACTATATATAAAGCCTCTTACCATTCCAGCCTGATGTAGGAACCACATGAGATAATCCTCCTGAATGTCCACCAAGCTGGAAATCTCAGGGATGTAAAACTTATCATATTCTATGTGTTTAACCTTCTGATTTACCTAGTAAAGAAAACTTTTTTCTTAAATATGGAAATACTCAGCATTTTTCTTAGAACATGCAGGTCTGATTTCATGAAATCAACTCTAGCAGCTTGCAACAACAGGCCCCACAAAGTCCCACAAAAACAAACCATCACTTATATTTTAGCATGAACCAAGAAGAATCAAGATAAACCTCTTTCTGATTTATTCTAGTTTCCTCTCCCCCTCACCCAGACTAACCACAGCCAACACAAAAGGAAGAGAGAACATGAGACAGATATTTGATGCCACAGCACACACAGTCTGGTGGCTCAGCAGCATCATTCTTTGGAGTAAGTTTTCCCTAGTGTTTAAGACAAGACTAAACAAGCTTCATGTACCTTGAATTGAGGAAAACCACTAACATCTTGCCCATGTGGTGTCTTGGTGGACGACACAGCCCACAAACCAGGGCCATGACCACTCTACCTCTGCCAACTGGCAAAGGGCAGACAAGACAATTATCTTGAGCCAACACACGGCCAGACTTTCCTCTTACCTTGTGGAGTTTCTCCAGAAGTCTGAGAGCAGCTGTAATGTAGCTACTGAACAGGACTGGGATCAACAGTGTCTTTCTTCCACTGAGGAGGTAAACCACTGCGCCCTTATAGAGGTCCACCAGCCTGAGGAAATACCTTGGGCACACCTGAGACCACCAATTATCTGGAAAGCAGAGGAACATCAATATAAATCCTGAATCAAAGGACAGAGTAGCCCCTAAATAAGGGGTTACAGTTGAAAACAGGGAAACACACCTAAAAATTGTTTCATAAAACTTCCCTATATCTCTCCTAACTACAGCAACAGAAAAGTGAGCAGAGTTAGCTAGACACCAGAAGTCAAAAGGCTCTTCCCTTTCCACTCTGATACAACCATCTCCATTCATTACTAAGCCCCCAGTCAGTGAGAGAATCTGTTTCAGGTATCCTGTAGGCAAACCACCTCTTTCCTGAGTGATAAGAAAGCAATTGCCTGGGCAACTCCGCATAGTACCACAGACATTTCTAACAGGCTCAGAGCATGACTCCTGGCACATCTGTACAAAAGGCTCAGTCACAGCCTCTTTAGAAAGGCAGATTTCTTTCTTGACAAGGACAGGTAACCCTTACCTTTCCCTCTGAAGGGACCCTGACTATTAGCTTCTTTGCTAGAACGAATCCACCCACAAAGTAGAAGCTGGAGCCTGGAAAGCCTTGATGTCATCTGTTAGAAACAAACTCCAATTTATCCTCTTATGTGTCAGCACAACAATAGATTCTGGTAGGCAAGAGCGTAAGAGTCCTTTAGATTTCTGTATGGTAACAATCAATGGACTACATAATGCTGAATAGAGAAGGAAACTTAGTTTGAAAGCCTCTATGAATTTAAATAAATAAGTCACTAACGTTTTACATTTCACTAGAGTAATACTTCTGGAGGTCTGAATGCATTACATAGCATTTTACATGATAATGAGATTTAATATAAGATAACCTTAAGAAATGGGGTGAGATGACAAGAAACGTAATCGTTTAGCAATTAAGAGTAATGCTCATTAAGCAGCATACATTTTCCTCATCTTAAAATGAACTCATATGAAACACGAGCAGAAAGATTCAGAACTAGGAGAAAAGTTGAGGCGTTCAGCTTGGTCACAGAGCAGCCAGTAGGTTTTTCTGCACCTTATACAGGACATGGCAACTTTATATTATGAATAGTAGATCCTTTTATTTAGAAACAATTTAGATCCTTATTTAGATCCTTATTTAGAAACAATATTCTAATGTGGACGAATTCAAGAGAACAAGATCATTTAATCTTCAAGATAAACAAAAATCTATGTTCAGATCAGCATGAAAATTTACTTGGAACCGAGTCTCTGAATGTAGGTAAACTAAATGTAAATTAGATTAACCTCTCTAGTAAGTGTTCTTTGAAATTATATTATATTTCTAAATTAAAACAATTCTTAACCTGAATTTTCTTTCTCATTTATTATCCACACAATCATAAACTTTATAAGTTCTGTATTATTGTAACTAACTGTCCATATCTTACCTGTATGGCACATTATTCATTTCTCCATAGTTCATGCTTAAAATTAAAATTTTGTATTTATAATTCTTTTACAAGGGAATATCGGTTTTGGAGGAAGGATTCCTCGAATGCTTTTCGTTCTCAGCTGCTTTTTAGAGGCGACTGCTTTATAACAATACTATACCACAAATAATATTCAATTATCGTTGCAGCTGTAGCAGGAAAATTAAAACACCACAAAAACATGACCAAAAAACCTGAAGGCAACAGTTTGCATCCCATCAGAACACCGAGAACAACACACATCCCAAATGCCAGCCTCTTACCAAGAACTTTGCTGGGGTTGGTATCCAGGCGCAGAATGGCCATTGCTAGCGGAAGCGTTAGCGTGATATAATACTTAGAGTCTTGGAAGGGTGGAAATTCAGGGAGAATCAGATAGATCCTCATTGCTTCAACATCTGGTGGCGAGCTGGACAGCTGAGGAATCAAAAAACTTTCAAAGCTCTTCAGTATCTAGAGGAAAACAAGACAAAAGGCAACATATCCTGGGTGACAGAGCACCTACGATGCAGACGATGTGTAAGAACTCATGAAATGGAGCACACTTGGCATAAGTGAACTTCACAGCTTTTGATGATGATCTGTTAATAATAGGACAGGACTAAACTCTGATTTTTTAAAAACTGGATAAATGTTTAGATATGTTTTTCCAGGGCTGGTTAGAGATCAGTTCACCCCTCTTGTTAAGGTCACATCCCTGCTTTAAAAGACAAACCTAGAGTAAATAACACAAACCTGTAAAAATTATAGCTAAAAAATGGCATGGGGAACAAATATGATTTTATCTCACAGCTCTGCACTCGTGAAAGAAATCCGAGTTAAAATAAATGATACAACCATAAAGTATTCAACTCCTGACAGGCAAGAAATGAGTGCAGGGTAACTACTTAGAAGTATAACATAAACAAAATTCATTTCAGCAGCCATTTCAAATGCTATGACAGAAAATTCTTAAAAACAAATCTTAAAGACATATTCTGAAAAGGTGAAAATCAGCCCAGGTCAGTGGAGAAATATCCATTGATATCACAAAGAATCTGGCCTGCAGATTTGTACTAGGGACAAACCCTTTAGGCCCTCTGAATACCCAAAACCACAGAAGTGCTATACCTGGTCTAGAAGAATGGAATGCTGAGAGTTCATCAGCTTCTCAAACAGCACTCTGGTGGAGTTCAGATCAATCCCTGGGATCTTCGGACTGGTTTTAAAATGTTCATCAATTCTTTAAAAAAATCCCAGACAGACAGGCTTAAGTTTAAGACAGAAACACCATTATCTGTGTGTTGGCATGGCCTGAAAGCAAGCAGTGACCTCTAGGGAATTAATCAGACTAGAAACAAAGTGGAACTTGGAATCTTCTTTCAAAAGACAAGATGAACAACCCTCCCTTCTGAACAACTCTGGGTCTCAGTCAGAGTTGGGATTCTTGCAGAGAAATTGTTTCCTGAAGTCCTTGATTTACCCTGGACTCCTTTACTGACCTAAGAGCCTGCCTAGACAGGCCAGATTGCTTAAAAACCTATGAAATATGTATCTACGACACGTATCAGGATCCTCTGCACTGTCTCCATATACACTACTTTTATAATAAAATCTGTTTAATCACACCCAGTAAGAAGAGGAAGGGTGATGCATAAGGTGACATTGACTACTGTAGAAGGGAACATCATATGAGGGTTTTCAAAAGAAAACTGGGGAAGATATTCAGAGTAAATTTTTTGGCAATTCCACTCAAATTTTCTAAAACTAAACAATGACCACAATGAAAACTCAGCAGAGCTGAGAACAATCATCTTTAGTTGCAACAAACATGTGCTGACCTTTCTGCTGTGCTCGAAAGGCTGTAATTTAATTTGGCTACCTGTGTAAGAGGGATAATGAAGGCAAGCTTGAGGAGGATGACAGCCTAACAGCCAGATCTAGCAACACTGAATGCCCAGGCAGCAGGTGAGCTACCTAGCTCAGCATGGAGATCACAATCAGCATCTCTAGCAGTAAAGCTGTACATAAAGCCTTGCACTGCTAGCAAAAAAAGGTCACTGCTACAATTCCATTGACCTCAAAGATTTTCCAAGCATGCCACTACTCATCTGAGACTGTGCTGTATTAGCTAGTGAAGGAAAAGGTAGCTATTAAAGACGGGATGCATTTGTCAGTCTGCTAGTGTGACTGTAACAATAGAAGAATCTAAACATACCCTGCTGTAGTAGAATGCTTATTTCCATAACAGCACAGGCACCAGGCTAGAAATAGTTCCTCAGACTCAGAGCCCTGCAGTACAGGGTGCTTCAGGCTGTCACGTGCACAAGTAGAATCGGAACATGCCCACTCATACAGCCATAGAAAAGCTGCATTTCCATCTAACCCTGTGTGCCAAAACACTGTAGTGCAAACAGGCCTATACAGCATGAGGATACTGGATGGATATACTAGGGTTTTCTATCAAGCGCACAGCAACACAAGGCTTCACACATAGAGGTATATGATTAAATAAAACCTCACTTCAGTGCATGGTGGCTTCAAATTTTACCATTCATTTGGTCAAAAGTCTTCTGTAAAAGTTAAGTCCTGCACCAGCAAAGACATCATTAAATTTGCAGGATATCTGCATTGGGGTGCTGAATGTCATAAATGCCACTCATTTCCACATTCAAAGGAGACGTGGGACTATTTACAGTGACTCAACAACGCTGATATCTCAACAAGTGTTTTTAAACTAACATGACAACTCTCCTGATACAATAACACACTGCATTGTCACAACACTACAGAAGAAACCATTGGACAAGCAGAAAAACATAGAAATTATGAGTAAATTGTTTTCTTTTTCAAGTTGCTCTTGGAAAACACTACTCAAAGATTACTCAGAATAACTAAGCTTTTCTTCACTCAGTTACAGGTCATTTACTGATCACATCACCATAACAAAATTTTCCTCCTCCTCCCCTTATGTTGTTACCTCCCTAACATTTACAGATACAGCCAACAGAATCTACAGTCCTTCCCAACCCACAGCCTTTGACTCAGCTATGCATATTACAACCTCGTCATCACCTGCTGTTGGTTACACCCATTTGGATTCCTGCTTTTATGAGCAGGATGACAAAACTTTCCACAACTGATGTCACCTAAAAGGAAAGTGCTGCCCCAAATGTTATTTTTCAAGAGCAGCCTGTGTTGAAGCACATCTCCACACAACAACCTAGTTCAGCTGGGTAAGAGACTATTCAGTTATCTGGCATCACTCACTTCCCTTAAAGTCATATTCCCATCCCTCTCTTTTTAAAGATGTTGATATTAATTTCATAAGGGAAAAACAACAGTTGTGACAACTCCAGGAATCTGTGCCATTTACCAATACACACTTTCTTAGATCATTTGCCTTCCTTACTCAGCTCTTACCACCAGCCTCTTTAGCTGACACTCTGCTCCGTCTGATAACAAAAATCAAATCCCACCGCAACAGCAAGTGAAGTAAAGGGATTCCAGACTGCCTCAAGGGAAAGCTACACTTCTAGACTCTTTGTTTGCCACTTACTTCTTCTCCAAGAAGCTTCCATTCCAGCAGGCAGCCGAGGACAGTATCTGAACAACATTACTGTTTGCAGCAGGAACACAAAAGGAAAGAGACAGATGTTATGAATAGATGTTCCAGCAAAGCTCTTCAGCTCTCTTTCCTTCCTTCTATGGGAAACAATGTCAGGATCACCCTTTCAGAGGCACAGAGGGTAAGTGGTTTATTTAGGATCATGTAACACCCCTCTTTGAAAGGAGAGATGTTAGAAGTGACTCCACCTATTCTGCCCATCTCATGGCAGGCACACAGGTGAAGGAATTACATCAATCTGTTCATAAGTTCTTGCTGCTTTTCATGAACTCTAAGCACATAACAAAGGACAAGTAATATTCATTTCCCACCCACGATTTGCAATATTGTGAAGCAGTCTCAAATTCCTCTGGTTTTGCGCAGAAGATGTAACCTGGCAGCCTTGTGACTGGTAATTGTCTTCCCCTTGGATATAACTAAGAATCACACTTGAAAAGGCTGGTAAATTTCAAGTGAAAGTATGGCACGGAAGCCAACAAAATGATTTAAATAAAATTTTCAACAAAAGGCTTTTCCAGTGCCACAATACCTACTTGACAGAATTAGAACTGTTCTTTTCTAAAAGCTTTTGCCTCCAGGCATCTATAGTTTCATCATTTATTAAACAGGTGTAACGTGTTTCATTTATGGTCCGGAAATCATCAGCAGGCAAGGAATTCTGTGAGAAGATACAAATTTCAGCAAAGACAAGGCTTGTAAAACAATTCCTTCTTATTCATAATCTTTGTTTTCTATATATAACAGACAGCTTCCTTAGTGTGGTCTCCGAATAAGTTTGGTTAGGAAGCTGTGGCATTACAAAGAAGCTGAAGAGGAATGGCATGGAAAAGTATGGAAAAAAACAAGATCATCGCCAACTACATTTTAAAAAAGAAGAAAAAAAACGATGTAACTTCTCTAAATGTACCGAAGCCCTCTTAAATACGACCATATACAGATACAGGCTTAGGACATTTATTTGAGACCTGCTTCCACTCCTCAGAAGCGATGTCAAACACTTCTTGAAAGAAAAAAGAACACAGAAGCAGAAAAAGCAATTCAGCATTCAGCACTCCATCCAGAGTATATTGACAAAACCCTACTGTACATGGTTCACAGCCCTACGTGCAGAGCCCAGTGTCTCAGGAGGAGAGGAGCCCCTCATTCCCAGTCTGCAAAGAACTGGACTCCTCCCTCTGCTGAACAAACTAAAAATCAATGTCTTACCAATGGCTCGTTGACATGCCTCTAAAGGAAAGCAACTTTCAGTCACTCCTAAAAAGTTCTAAATCCATGTAACAACTGTCATGATTGCTAAGGTTCGTAAGGCAGAATGGTCTCCAAACCAACACTTCATTTTTGGGAATATTACCAAAAAAAAAAAAGATGCACTGTGAAGGCTGGCACCGGGGACTTGAGAAGATATTTCACTTTACCTCATATTTGGAACAAAGCACAAATGTTTGATCTCCTCCAGAGAAGATATGTTTAACAACATGATATTTACAGGCATCTGTTGAAGAAGGAGATGCAGTTGTGTTAGAGGCTGATGAATGCAAGTTCCTACTGTGCCTTTTCCCCCACATCTTCACTGCCAGTGTCTCAGGCTTTACACTACAAGAAGCACCTGGGTCCCACATTTTTGAAATCAGTTGGACTCAAGCGCTTTGAGATATATCCAGGGCCTGGCAGGAGGGAAAAGGTGTAATGTTTAAGCTGCAATGAGTGTTTTAAAGAGAAATCAAAGCCCTCAGAAATCAGTATTAGCACAGTTTCATGAAAGCTCAAGATTGCCAAACGTTGAGCTCTGCCATGGAAAGAGAAAGGGAGAGGGCACACATTAACAGAGAGAGCAAGGGGTCACCCAGTACTTCCCATAGTGTATTTGGGACAGAAGCATGGGTTTCTTTTGCTATTTCAAGAACTTTCACAGAACAATGTCAAGAATTCTTCAGATAACCATGGGTAAAATGAAGTTATTTACATCCATTTGCAACTCCAAATCACACATAATACATACCAGGTTTCCCTGAGAGTTGCCCATTGTGAGCTGCCCAGTGACCCTTAACAGGAGAGGGACACTTAACATTGCAAGTGTGCCCTGTTCCCAGCTGGCCTCTTGTTCCACAGCCAAATGCATAGATCATTCCTGAAGAAGGCACAAAGGCTAAAGTATGACGTCTGTAACAGAGATGGGTACAAAGTTTGGCCCGTGTTTAACAATTAGAAGAAAATAAACCAAAACACAAAGGTAGCCTAAAATTTATTCTTGGTTCCTCTAGGCCAGAAGCTGGTGGAAAGCAGCCTGTTTACACTAGCACCAATACTCAGTTTTTGCCACCTGATGGCACCAGTTTACAGGCCAGAGCTCTTTGGGCAGAAGCAGTGGATGCCCGCATACAGCTGGTATCAGGCTCACAAACAGAATTAGCTTAGTCGTTTGCTAAGCCAGTACATATCAAAAGGCAATGACACAGCACCAGTGTTACCAACTCTTTTCTCATGAAAGAAGCTGGAAATTTGTAACCAAAGGGGCTGCTGCTCACAAGTCTTGCTGAACTATAAAGGTGGAAAGGCATCTTTTACCAGGTTACAGCACAGTGAACAACCCCAATTAAAAAACAAACTCCTTTAGAGGGCCTTAATCTCATAGGAAGTAAAAATTAAGTTATTTTTGACACAAAGGATGCAGAAGCAAGATTATTCTCCCTATTTAAAAGGCTCAGTGTCAGCATTAACCTCCAACAAAAAAAAATTCTGACTGCACACGGGACTCACCTGCCACAAGCAATCTGGGATACTTCACTGCCCATTAGCTCAAGAACTCTTCGGGGGTTCACTTCATCATTCATGGAGTCATGTCCCAGTTGCCCACAGGAACCTGCACCGAACGTGAACACCCCTCCACTCTGTTAGCAAATCAAACAGCATATTCTCCATTTAGCGACCCAGAACCCAGTACCTCTGACTCCAGTTTCAGTATGAAACCAAGCTTAGGCAGAGATTGCTGGGGATTTCCAAAGGATTCAGAAAAGCAATTTGGGTTCTGCTAATGCAGCTTCCAAATAGCTACCTTGCCACCCATCAGAGACTGATAAAATTGTCCTTAGCTATGTCTACATTAGTCCAGCTTCCCCCACCATTGCCAGATGAGTCCAAAATCCCAGCAGATTTAAACGTGGCTGAGTAATGCCCATTTCCACCGTACTTTACACTCATCTCTGTAAGCTGATGATCAAAAGGACTGTCACCTTTGTCCTTGAACAAGAGCTTCTGTATAACTGATATTCTACAGCAGGGATATCAAACTCATGGCCTGCAGGCCAAATCTCACCCTCCACCTTGTTTTACTCAGCCCAGCACCTTGTTTCTCCCCAGTGGCAGCGCCGAGCTCCTGGCCCCTGCGCTCCTGCCAGGGCTGGGCACATGTGCAGCGAGTGACGCGCGTTACGCTGCGGGAGCAGGGGAACAGCTGGAGTGGAGAGTTTGACACCCTGGTTCTACAGTGTTTTTCCCTTGCAGGAACCCCAGTGTCAGCTGCTTTAACTCATTTTACAGTGGAGAACACGGAGGCGTCAAGTAAAAGAAGCAACACCTCGAAAGTAGCAGAGGCAAGGCAAGAACTGAGCAGCGATCTACAAAATCCTAGTCCTGTTCTCCGTCCACTAAGCTATAAACCACCTGGAAGCAGCAGGTTCAGAACAGAAAACCTCTGGCAAATGCTATGAGGGACTGCTAGCACTTCATTTAAACACTCATTCACTTTGACTTGCATTTTATTCTAACGCACAATATCACTCATCGTCCAACAAAATACTCTTTTCACCCCTTTGGACATATGTTTGTTACTTTTTTTTTGCTCAAAGATAATTTCTTTGAAAAGTTCACCAGAGATTTATTATTCACTGTCATGGATTATTAACATCTGCATCTTCAAAGGATCATGTTCGCAATGAATCTCAGAATAAATTATAAGACTCTACTCTCCATGTAGTTTCTTTTACTGGAGTCAGATGGAACACGGGAAGTCAATGTGTTCTTTTCTACCGTTAACCAGGAAACTAATGAGAAACCATCAGGCAGGCAAGACAGTAGTCAGGATTCCCAGGTTAGCATCTTTACCTTTGTCAGAACTGCTGTGTGTTCCTCTCCACAGCTGATGTAAACAACCTTCTGAGACCGCAGTAGTTTCACGTGACATGGGGATTCTCGGTCTGCATTGAAGACAAAAAAAAAATAAAGGAGCTGTTTCATAAACACAAGCCTAAATGTCTCAGAAAACCACTGGCAGTTTGATTTTCACATGTGGTCTATATGCACAATGGAAGCTTTAACAACTGTGGGAAAACACCCATGTCTTTTAGTACTTCATCACTGCTTTCCCACTGCAATTCTTAAAAGATTTGTCCTGGTTCAAACAAAATTGTCCAGAGCAAGACTGCAAACATTGAGAATGTTGTATAAACTGAACATGCACTTGCAGTTTGGGAGGTACGATGAGTGCAGCCTAGCTAAACATCAGCCTCGTCCTCCATTCTAAATTCCTTGCTGACGACTGCAAACATCTGTTTCCAAAACCTTGCTTAGATTTTTTCCATACAGAACAATCTTGACATGAGAGACACCAGTGCAACACACATGACAAGCTGAATCCCAGGGTGTATTTAAATGCCTAGCATCCCTTCTGCTGTCATCCTTTAAGAAGATTCTCCTACTTGCAAAGGCTAATCTCTGCCAACCGTTAAGTGATGCTCTTCTCCTTCACTCAGGCACTCTAATCATTAAAAGTGGGTCTCCCAAGGATGAGTACACTAAGCAAGGTTACACGTTTTACTGATGTAAAAATAAAAGCTAAGCATTTCAAGGAGCAGCAGGCACCCCAAAATGGTTAGGTATTAAGGGAAGTAGCTGCTTACTTCACACCAACAAAAAATCAGGTTCCTACCTATAGAAGCTGTCTACTTTTAAAGATGCTTACTCAAGGATTTGACAGGTTCTTTTTTTTCTGGGTAGTGAAAGGAAAATGGTCACATTTTCATGGATTTAGAAATGCCAAGACGTTTTTCATTTACTTTGTTCTATATTTTAGCACTCTGATCTTTATTTTGACAGGAATGACTCTTCTTATCTCTACAGCATAATTGCTTAATTAACAGCACTGCAGATTACTCATGTCTGTAGACATTGCTGTTCACATACACTAAATACAATTCACGCTGCCTTACCATGACTCACTTACCATAAATACCAAGTATTTACTAATGTTGTGTATTGAGGGCAAGCAGAGTACGATCCCCGGTCAACACAGCCTGACAAGTAGATGCCCCTTATATGTTCATCTAAGATTATCCCCATGTCAAAGCAAGCCTCTCATATATAAACAGCAGCTTTGTTGAAATTAGAAGCATTCATCTGTCAGTCTACATGGAAAGAACATGGTTGCTCATACACAAGGTCAGCTCTAGCTTAGATACAGTACAAGAGAACAGACCTGGAGCATTTTTGAAAGAACACAAGATACACAACAAGTCTTACAGTTGTGCTTCATATTCCTGAAAGTGTAAAGCAAAACAAAATGATGCATAAAACGTTTGAGCACCCTTTGCTAAACTACAGGCTGGTTTTGAGTAAGTGCTTTAAATATATGTTTCAGTTGGCAGGGTGGGTGGTCAAAACGCATCATTCCATTATAGGCACACAAAACGTGAGGTAACACTTCTCTCTTGCAACATACACTATTTATTGCTACTACATTATGCAACCTAACATTTGCCAATACATACACCTCATTTACCTACCCATGCAAACATAAATCATCTTGCATGGTAGGTATCACATCTACACTTGGTAACTTGCCTATATACTTAAAGCTCCTCAAGAACTATGCAAAGAACTACGAAGAGGTTGATTTAAACCTCCAAAGAAAATCTTTCACTCACTTTTGCAAAAAAAAGTTAAGAACGTGTTAACAACAAACAGGGGAAACCTGGACTTTTCAGACTAGTGGTAATGTCATACCCACTCTTCAGCCTCACTTACAAACATATCTTCAAGTCTGTCGATGGCTCAGCTCCACTGAGTGTGACCACCTAAACAAAATACCTAGCCATGTGTGTCTGGAAAACTGTGTAACCAACAAACTACACAACATTTTACAATACTGAGATAGTCTGTGTTGCTGGCAAGGGGATGGGTTCAGCCTGCTGTTCTGCAGAGAAAGCCTTTGCTGCACATCAACTTTAAACAAAATATAAAAAAGCATTTTTTTGAGAAAGAAAGAATATGAGCATTTCCTTCGATATGTGCACGTTGACACTCACAGGTAAAAGACCTTTCTTTTGACCTTCCTCACTTCCGCTAATATCCAAAAGGAGAAAAACGTGTTTCAGTTCCTGCTAAGTATGAAAAGCCTGTAGAGTCCAATCAGAGACTGTTCCACTGCCCTGGCCCCCCAAGAGGAGTTACTGAGGTACATATCTGCTCAGTAAAAATATACTGTCAATGCGAACAGAGACACTAGGCCAAAAAGTCCATCCTTCTTCCACCTTAGGAGCATAATCGTAATACCTCGTTCATCGCTTAATCCCAGCTGTCCTGAGCTGTTCTTCCCCCAACCAAACACAGCTCCTGAGAGAGAGAGGGCAAAACTGTGGGCTCCACCTGCAGCAACCTGAGCCAAAGGGATCCCATCTAGAGACTTGACACGTTGTGGACTGGCTTGGGAGGGACATTCTTTACCCAAGCCCAGTTGACCATAGCTGTTCTGCCCCCATGTGAAGAACTGGCCATCTGAAACAAGAAAAGAAAGAGAACAGTGAGTAAAAGCTGGTCAACAGAAAAGCAAATTCGATAAAATGGACAAGAAGCAGTGCTGGGGGCTTCATCTAAGTCTTGTGCTTGAAAAATCAAGCAAGATATTTTTTTGCCAAAATGGAAGAACAATCTGAAGTCACTGCAAGTCTGTAAATAAATAGACTTGCAACTAAGTGCAAAACACACTATCAAACTGCTGTAACTTACAGAGCGTAACAAAATGTTCCACAGGTTGCACACAGAAGAGTAAAAGTCAAAGATAATTTCAACACAAAGAAATGAATAATACATATTCTTCTGCATCAAAATGGAAAGCTTTTAAGTGTGCCTGCCATCATTCACAAGCGAGACAGTGGGAGGCCTGCGTGTAATATCTTCTTTTGTGACAGTTTTGGCAAAGCTTTTCTTCAATATTCATGGCACCTGACCTACAAAATCTCCCATTTGGCCTGAAAACAGTTGGGACAGGGTTGTCCTTGGTTTGTTATGCAGAAATATACAATCTTAACACTGTGCAAAATAACAGCAAAAATCTCAGTAATAAATAATGAATATTATAATACCTGCTGCCAAAGCCAGGCAATGCCAATTTCCACAGGAAACCTGCAATATTGTCTGTTGGTTCAATTTCTTTATCAACCTAAAAAGACAACAGTGTTTTAGAATAAGCACCCACAAATACAGTATCAACTTAGATCAAAATGCTGATTTACATTCAGATATTCATTCTACACTTATAACCTAGGGTTTTGAGACTGAGGAACAGAGTCTCAAAGCGATGCAGATCCATACATAACAGACTCAAATCTGTGCAGACTTTAGATGCTTGACTACTAACTCCAGCGACATTTACTGCCATAACACTGAATCCAACCACCTGGAAATGGTGAAAATAGCTGCTTTCTTGGTGTGTGTCTCAATTCCTTTTCAGTCATCAAGATTTTTCATGCTGTCAGGGGCCTAGCAGTTACTTCACAAAAATGTTAGTTTTAAAACGGCACAATCATATTGCCATGAGCCTGTCTGCCTCTTTTACATTGGAGCCACCTGCAAGCAAAGAATTGTCTTCCCACAGAGCCCTTCCACTCAAACATTAATGTTTTGTGATTGAAATTTTTCCTTTATATACTGTGGAAACAATGACAGCCACCTTAGACAGACGTCCCAAACTTCTGCTCTGCACACTGGCACACTGTATAAGAGACAGACTACAACTGTTATAACACAGCTTGATACAAAGAGACCAGTTATCTTTATTATGGTGATAAGCTGAGACCTATCATCTGTGAACTGCTTTGGATGGAGGCGTCCTAATGTCTGCCACTGCCTTCATCTACACATTGCGCTTAACCCTGTGTTTTGATACAGGTAAGATACATAAAATAAGTAAGCAAATGAATAAAACTGAGCACTACCCTGAAGCTTCTAACCAACATTCACTTTGCAGAATTGCAGTTGGTCGACTTAGTAGCTTTGCTGCTAACAGCTAACACTGCACAAGTGTTTCAGAGCTGAGGTGCAAGTTCATGCAGCCATATATTTTCTTCCCTGTTCTTGAAACATATCTCCTATCTCAGCAGGCTTCTTAGGGACTGAAATAGATGGGTATCACACACAGCATTTCTATTCTTAGGTCTTCCCTCATGCACCTCCTCACTTTGTACAAAATACAGTGACAAGCACACTCTGATTTCATTTCTGTGCCCCAAGCACCCACAGGCAGAAGGCATATCCTGACCAAACCTCCTGAGAGCTTGTCTGAATCCCAGGGGCCTCGGGGAGCACCAGTACAGTTTGGAAAACGAGGAATGACCTTTACACCCCTACGTAAGTATCCAGTTAATGTCTCTCTGAGCAAAAGTGCTCCCACCAGCTCCAGGCTGGAAGACAAGCATCTCTTGACACATCACCTCCAAGGAGCTGCCTTAAAGAAATCTGAACCTTTTAAATTTACCTTGGTACTGTCACTGAGTCTTCTATAGTGGTGAGGCCCAACTGTCCATCGCTGCCAGCACCCCAGGAGAAGAGCTGGCCCTGGTCGCTGAGCGCCACGCTGTGAGACTCTCCACAGGCCACATGCACGATGTGCTGCCCAGCCAGGGCTCCAATTTGCTCTGAGGAAAACAGAAAAGCTTTCCAGTCACAGGATTCACATCACAGCGACATGCAGACATCAGGTTTAGGCAAGTCTGTTTGCAAAGTAATTCAGATGAGCGCACTGATCCACAACTTAGTTTTGAAACACTTCCTACAAGAGGAAAGCACCGGCTTTTACTGAAAACATGTAGCTGTTGAGCTCTTCTGAAAGCTTAATGACTAAGTCATAGGAGAAAGGGAGGTAGATGCCCCCAGGCGCAACAATGGTCTACAAAGACAGCCTCACAGATACAGGGAAACCTATCAGGTTATTAAGGAACAACCAGACTTCCCAGTGTTGATGCTTTCTCATTTAGTTTTGATGTGGGGATCAGCCAGAACTCAGAAGTTGGCAGATCCTGTAGAATATACCTGACCTTCCACAGTTATATCCAAATAAAAATGGGTCATCTACAAAGCTAATCAACCCATCTGCACTTGCTTTATTGTTTGATGTGTGAAAGTGTATGTGTTACAACATCCCCTTTGCTCAGCTTGGAACAGGTTTGAACCAATCAACCTATTACTACCACTGTCAGGCATTCATAAAAAAATCCCATAAAAGGGGGCAAAACAAGAAGACCTTACAGGGGAATGAAAGGGGAAAAAAGTAGATCATTCAGTCCTCTGAATGAAGATCACCCACAATTAACTTTCCATCATTACATCACATTAAGCAAGTGAAATCATTTTGACAGCTACTCTTACCACATCAACAACCAGATCTTATACATGAAGAAGAGGTTTTACAGAAAGCCTTGTTTTGCAATAAAAACATTGGAAATGCCACACATCTAATGGAAAAACTCCCCACAAGCCAGAGAGAAGTTGGTTTTCTTTTGTCTTCCCTGAATAAATACAAATGTCTCAGGCGGATGAAGAAAGATTTCCCACTGTGAGCCACAAGGCAGTGATCAGCTTTATTAAAATCCTGATTGCCTGTGACATGAGAGGGAAGGGTAGCTACATGTCATTCTATGAAAATGATAACCCACATCAAGAAATCATTAACATACTTAGCACCAAAACCTGCAAAACAATCAATCTAAGCGTTGTCTTAAACAAATTTAAAAGTAAGGTACCCCTAGGAAGGCTTGCCTTCTAAGTCTGGGAGTCAGAAAATGAGAAAAAGAATCCCCACTGGCTGTTACGGAAAAGAAGGAAGACAATTATTTAAATATGTATTCTTTCTCTGCCTGCCATCCTTTAGCCTGCCATTTAATAATACCCCTTGCCCAGCAGCTCTCTCCAGTGGGACTAATTTCACCCAGTTCCACTGCCAACCCTACACAAAGACACAGACAGGTTTTGAGGGCTGTAACTCAATTTACACATGCGGTTTTCACACTTAAGTCCATTAAGCATCCAACTGTAACACTACTTGGCAGCCTGTTTTACATTCATTTGCATATATAATTGAGGAAGTCTATTTTTATCCCTGAGCTTTAAACAACCAGCAGCTGCACAGTCAACCAGGGTTGATCATCAACAACAGACAAGGTATCTCAACAGCACATGTGGCTATAGTGTCTTCCTCTCAGTCAGCCAGCAATACAAAAAAAAAACTCCACTGCAACATGCCTGAAATGCCACTCAGGTCCAGCTAAGAGTGTTTCTGTAATACGACCTGAAGGTCCAAAACTAAACCTCCTGCTGGAGAGGATCCCACCACCAAAAGAAGAGAGCGATGAAGCCATCCTCATCTCTATAGGAAGTCTCCGATTCACAAACCCATCATTTCAGTATAAGCCTGCTGGCCAGGGTGCACCGACACTGGCCACTATCCATAGGACCTGAGCTCTTAAAAACTGGTCACAAACTTACCAGCCTGCCCTTCTTCCAAAGCTGGTTCCTGCACACTGCCAAACATTTCAGGGGACAACATGAGTCTGACAAAAAGACAAATGTGGATAATATGGACAGCTAGCACATCCATAATGGAGGATGTGTTTTGCTATCTGCAGGCATGACTGAGCTAATTCCTCCTCTTGGAAACCAGTATTTGTAATAATAAGTATACGTATCTCATTTGCTGTGAAACGACTACTGTGAGCTGTCCCTGACCCATTGGAGCACCTTGGTGAGGTGACAGAAGGAGGCAGGACTCCAATCACAGCAGTATTGTAACTGAAGAAAAAACTGCTCTATGGTATTAGGAGGCTGTGGCTAGGACTATACAGCCAAGGCTTCACACACTGGGGCAGAGAGGATATCCAGAAGGTTTAGAAATCCAGAGTGGTTGCTTCAGTCCCCACAGACTCCATTTTAAGTTTAATTTGGCAATACAAACCTGACCTTGGTCTATATGCCATCCCAGGGGACTAACAAATACCAACTTGTTTTTAATGGCTGCCTTGTGTCACAAAGTCTTCAGTGACTGCACTGTTCACCCAAGCAGCAGAGTACAGTCTCATCTGGACTCACTGGATAACCACAGACAAAAAAAACGTGCCTGTCTTGAAGCTGAAGATCTTTACTTTTAGAAATACATGCCTATGGCCTATCTCATCATAGTACAATCTTAAGACCCTGTCAATTGCAGCTCAACTGCAAAGTCATGAAGAAATATAAATGCCAAACACTTCAGGTTTCACATGCTAACACACCTCTGTTTCCAGAGATGGAAAAAAGCCAGCCTTTCCCTGCAGGCACAGACTGTCCAGGTAGTACAACAAGGGTGCCAATTCACTGTTAGGCTTGCCGAGCCACTGAATTTACCATCTCCCTGCTAATACAGGCAGTGTAATCAAAAACATCTGACAATTACTTCTCTGTTGACCTCCCACCCTCTCTTCACAACAAAATAGGAAATATTTTAGTAGTTGGTATGCATGTTTTAATTTTTCAGAGCATCACAACACCCTTATTCATTCCTTAGACGAGACACATCCCTGCACTGAGATAAAGGGTGAAAAGAGGAAAGTTTATTCTTAGTACTTTGTCTTCAGTAACAAAACCAGTTCAATGGACCTTAATAAGCACAATTGTATATAAAGCTAAGCAGAAGGCAACAGGGAAGGGCTGAAGAAGTTATGCAATACCATGTTTCAACACGTCCTAAAACTTTCAAAAAAAAAAACCAAACACCAATATCGCCCAGGTTCCAAGAAGTACATATATTGACCCAATCTTTTCTTCCTGAAGCCATAACTGTATCAAAATAGCACCAATGCTCAGAAGTCATTTATCAGTTCTTCATATCCAGTGGAGCTCCAGTTTTCATTTCTCTTCTGTCCACTTTAACTCATGGATCTCAACATAGACATATCGAGGTTGGACTTTTGGTCTTAAACTTGTTAGATCTTTTCATAAAATATACATTGTCCAAAGAATGAGGTCCAGGCAAAACACTTTCAGGACATTCCTTCTCCGAGTTGTGACACGTCTGGTTCCCAGCACTGCTCTTGTGTTTTCATGCCTCTCTGTGGTTTGCAGGGACACTCCAGAAAAAGTTGAGGACAGGTTCTATATATTTCTGTAACTCAGCACTCTGACAAGTCAATGCATTTAACTTGAAGGTTTGGAAATGGCAGTAAAACTGGGCCAAGAATGAAAACCCCTGAAAAGCCCAAATTCAGCCCATAGCTTCACTATTTATAAAATAGGGCTTATATTTTGTCCCCAGTGTTGGAGAGCTATACAAGACCTTCAGTGTCTGCAAATGCTGGAAGCACAGAGCATTCAGTTATACTGCACTGATTTGGATGCCCAGGCAATAAATTATTAGTTAGCCTTCCTACTCCTAGTAAGTTTATGAGAGTTGGTACAATCTTTCTAGGCACAGCTTCCAAACGCTCACAAAACAGGCTTTTGCTAGAGGACATGGCAGAACCCTTCAGCCATGTATGTACTGGGATATACATAAACAGCACCAGATGGCTTCTGCTATCTGAAAATGACCTAGACAAACTACCAGCCCTGAGGTTATACCTTCAGTGGCAAAATCTGGATTTCTTCCCTGATGAGAAGCAGCTGTAGCTTGGAAGAATTTCAAATTATTTCAGTCTGCTTTGACACCTGGACAAAACTCATCACTGCACCCCCCGCTCGACAATAAGCAACTTGGAGCACTTGCTTATCATGGTTGTTGCTGTCAGCTAGGAAAGTGCTTACAGACTGTTGAAGATAAGTGCCTTACTAGCTTGCCCAGATAAGAAAGAGTTGGTGGTAGAAACAACTGTTGGCAAGAAGTTCCTCTGAGTTAAATGTTAGTGGCTGGCAAGTCTGAGGACAGATGAGCCAGCTTCTTCACACTGCCATGCCCTGTTCTCCTTGAGGATGCCTGAGCATTCTGCAACCATGATCAAGTGTGAGATACAACATTTTAATGCACAAGGCAGCTGAACAGTTAATCAAACATCAATAGCAATGTAAACCACATCCATATGGTCTTTCTGTTCCCAGTACTGAAAAGCCTTAATTCTTACAGGAAAAGAGCCATGTTCTCTCCTTTTGCAGATGAATTACACTAACACATTAAACCATCCAGTAAGGTGACACTACCAGCATTAGTGCTTCTGGAAGACTGATCCAACAGCCAAAAACCTCCATGAAAAACATGCTACTGCCTTCAAAGGGTACTACAAGAAAATGAGAAACACACTATGGCCCAAACTTATCAGTCACCAGGATTTCATTAAACCACTGTACACAAAGCAAGTACACAACTGCAGATCACCAAGCTCCCTAACAAGATTTTTATACATTAAGT
Organism: Tapera naevia; assembly: GCA_033556795.1. Classification (NCBI taxonomy): domain Eukaryota; kingdom Metazoa; phylum Chordata; class Aves; order Cuculiformes; family Neomorphidae; genus Tapera; species Tapera naevia. The sequence goes on along the minus strand of JAUMJJ010000034.1, from coordinate 8,591,269 downwards.
AGGGAACTTCAGCTGACTGCCAATTCCCCAGCCTCCACCAGTACATCCAGGGGATGATTCGGCATATGGACTTCCTGGATGTATTTCTAGATTGTGATGAGCTTCATGATTTCAGTTCTAATGATGTCAGCTGAGCATTAAAGCATGTCTGAGTGTTTTAATTACATTGGAAAGAGAAAGAGAAAACCAAAATACAACAACCAAAATGCTCACAATCTAAAGTGCACCAAGAGAGAAGTACATCCAAGATTTCTCCCTCCCCTCATGAAGATTTCTCCTTATTTTGTCAGCATTCAACAACATCCTAGCTATTCAACACTTTTACCAGTATTAGCAGCACGAGCATACTCGCCAACTTTTCCAGGAAACATCATGTCCAGTGGCAGTGTGATTCTGCCACTTGGAAACTAGTAACTTCGGAGGGAAAAATCACGCTGTTTGTGAGGCCTTTTTGCCTTTTCCTTTCTGCTTTAAAGCCCTCACGAATGAGTCTCTGATTTCCCTCTGCACACTTTATACTCCAACCACCTAGACAGCTCATGCTTACAGCTGCCACAGACAATACCTGGAGTCTGGGACTGTGAGGAAGAAATCAGGCACTTAAGCAAAATACAGACTTTTCAAAGCTATCAGGTGCTTTTGAAAACAGTCTAACCTAAAACAGTCTAACTGCTCCTGTGGCTTCACTCACACCACCTCTGCAAGCTGTGTTTTGTCAGCAGTAACACCACAGCAAGGCTCAAAGGGAGCAGATGAGGGCTGAAGGACATTTTCAGAACACACCTTCATGACTGCAGACAGTCTCTGGCATGGCCAGGCGTTACGACACACATAACATATAGGCAGCTGGAACTGCCCTGCCCAACATCAGCCCCACAATTTCACCGCCACCACCTTCCTCCTTCTTGCCAAGCCTCTCTGCTTGTTGCGTCTAGCATTCACACTACATGACACTACTGCATGCAAGGGTGTGGGAAACATTGTGCTTGCACCTGCACAGCACAAGACTACAACAGCAAACCCCACAGGGAGACCACACCCCTGCTGTACAACAGCTACCTTTGCTTTCTGACTGCCGTTCTCAACCATGCATGGCAGCTCACTTTCTCAAACTTCTCTTAGGATGGGGCAAAAGCTTTGAGAAAGCAAACATTTATACAGCACATAACCTCCAAGTTTTGACAACTGAAGTTATATCCACTGAGGAGGTTGGGTTTTGCAAGTCCAGCTCTTAAGTCTTGAGGTCTTTCTTTCATTAACTTTGTGAACAGCTGCTACACTTGCAGTAGAAAGCAGAGCAATATCAAGAGCAGTCTGATTAGAGACTGACAACACCAGCACTGAAGCTGATAAAGCTCTGATAATTTGGTTACAAACGAGGAAATGTAAACATCAAGTAGACTCACTAAACAAAAACACTAGAGGAGGGGCTTCCCCCTCACTAAAGGGCAGAGGTCTGACCAAAGCAGGTGACGTTCCCAGGAACACTGGTGGTCACAGAGGTGGGGACACTGTAGATAGGCCAAGGTTGAGAAGCTCCAAGTAACAGACTGTTCTACAGTCCCCTTTCATGCACTAACAGCACTTATGATGACTGCTTCCCTGCACAACACATAGGTACTGCTCATGAATTTACTTAGCATGACTACTTGCAGACTTAAATTAGAGACTGATTTAGTTATTAGCACTGCCTTCACTTCATAAAGCTGCCTGTGGTCATGCCACGGCAGGAACATAAGAATGAAAAATGAGAGGCCACCATGACACCCCAGGGTGTCACTTCATGTACACTTTGCCATCTACACCCCTTGAAAGTTGTGAAAGCAGACACCTACCCTGAGAGAGCAAACCCCTTCCTTAGGCATAGCCATAGCAAGCCTTTTATTTCTCCACATCACTGCCTTTTGTCTATGGGATATAGGCTCTCTGACAGGCAGAGCAGCATGGGCACAGACAGCAGGAGAAAGGTCTTGGAAAGGCCTGGGAAGGCAGAGATTTCATTCTGACAAGCATGAGCTGGCAGAGGGAAGAATCCACCTTCAGACCCTGGAGGTAAACAATTACAGGCAGCTCTTTCAAACAGGTAAGGCATCAAGACTCACGAAAGAAATACAGGAAAAATGTATATTCAGGAAACCCAGAGAGAGTGCCTGTTGTCCACTTCAGGTTACTACAGAGAGCTGTAAAGGTGGTCACTCAGCCAGGCTGGCTGGCCACTGGCAACACAGAAGTCACACCCCACCCACAGGTTTCGAAAAAACCCCAAAGTCCACCATGCAACCCCAGTAAAGCCACTGAGGGCAGGATGCACCAGAGCTCAGGGTCTCCTACAGATGGATGGATGTCTGCGGTGGAAGGAGAAAAAAGGGAGATGGGTGCATAGATACTGGATTTGATGTGCTGGTACTACACAGCGCAAAGCCATATTTCTGCCTGCGAAGTCCGAAGCAAAGCCACAACAATCTTGAAAGCTGTGACAAAAGTCGATGGCAGTAGGCAGGGACAGCAGACCAGAGAAAAGTAAAAATAAGCCCTTCACTACCATCCATCACAGCCACACAGAGGGGTTAATGTAGTCCAGTGGCAATTATTGAGCCAACCTTATAAACACAAAAGGAAATGAGCATAAAATTGAAAGCTCTGCTTAAAAAAAAACAGCACTCTCACCTCCCAGCACTGCAAGGAAGAGATCTGTTGGTTTCTTCCCTGCAGTGCTCCCCCAAACACAGCACCACTCACTTCCCAGCTGCCTTAACGCAACCCCTTTCCAGCATACCTTGTGGTCTGCCAGCATGTGCTGGCAAACCACAAGGGATTTAAGGCTTAAAGACCCAGGAACATCTGCAGCCTGTCCTTGGGGCCCAGTCAGTTGCTCTAGGCAGCAAATCATAGCCCAAGGAGGTAAGACAGGAGTTTACAATTACCCATCTGCTGTGCTCAAACCTGCAGATCACCGCTGCATGAGGGTCCTTCCATGGCAGGTGATCACGTCTGAGCAGAGCGTTCAAAGTGAAGCACCTCCAAATCCCTGCAAGACAGGGCTGCTGTACAGCACGAACACTGCTATCAAGCCACAAAGGCTTCACTCCACTTTTTTCTGCCTCTGGACTGGTGCTATCTTGCCATCTTTCACATTATTGGAGCAGTCTTGCTCAACAGGAAACATTTAGCCTTCACATGGGCGTTTTATATTTTTTTCTAGAAGTCTACATTTTCTACACAGCTGCACTTGGCAGAGTCTCACTTGTGGCAGCCCAAGGCTTTGACAAAGCAGCATATGACTTTCAGAAGTACTTGGTGCGCTCCTCACTCTGTTCCCATTCATTTCAATCCTGCAGTGATTTGCATGGGAGCTGGACAAAGTCACACATCCCTGAAAAGCTACATCTGCACAGTGCAGACTCAGTATAGCATCCTTACCCTTGCTTTCAATGACATCCCCATCATGTTCACAAATACTGCTTGAAAATACGTTACTGCAAAGAAGTATGGTGACTGGGAAAGGAAGGTAAATAGTGCAGCCCTATTAAACATATACAAAAATTTATTCATTTTCTTTTAAGATTTGAAGGACATTCTGTGAAAAGGAGATATGAGCATCTGTATGTTCCTTTTTGGTGAGCTTAAATAGCCAGGCAGCTGTTTAAAAGACAGGTCAGGTGTTAAAATTTCTTCACAGCTCTCCTGTAGGAAAGACTGCTAGAAGAAAACAGCTGTATCAAAAATATTTGATTTCTGAGAAGAAACAGCCATTCACAAAGATCTTGGAAATAAATTCCTCTTTCCAATACAGCTTAAGAAAGAATATCAGGCTGTTAAATGTTGACTGAGTCAATCTTAAAACTCGTCACAGTTAGGCATCTTCTGGTAGATTTGATGTCTCTAGACAGAGCAAGCAATAAGCACACACCGTGAGCGAGAATCAGACCCAGTCTTTTCATATAATAATTACACAGGGAAAAACAAGCCAGCTGAGGAGAAGCACCTAAGCTTCTTCATTGGGAGTGAGAATAGAATTTTAGGGGGTGGTGGGGAAAGATTTTTTATTTCAAGTGTCTATTCTGAAAGCTGCCCAGTAACTGGATATCATAACCTGTGATTGTGTCACGTAACACATCTTGAAGACAAGAACGATGAACTTTCAGTATCAATAGCCAAACCACTGAAAACCGGGAAGCTGGGTCTCTCAGTCCTACTTATGCATTCAGTTTAATAAAGTCATCACTTCTGTCCAGCACAGTCAACTATTTTGAGTACAAAAAGGTTGGGGCATTCAGAAAACTTGTTTCTATCATCTCCAGCTTCTTTCCTGCCCTCTCCCTCTCCCTTTACCTCACCACACACACAGTTGCCCACCCATTTTAACCTGAGCCTATCTTTCAGTTCCAACAGGGCTGCAGAAGAGGGGACTGTCTCCAGTGCCACACACCATGTCAATGCCAGGATTTCACGCTCCTTCCAAGCCAGGCATGCAGACAGCCACTGAATAATACACGATACAGGAGTTACAAATATGATCAAGATAAATATAAGTTTAGGTTGCTAAAATGTCCTACAAATCTCCAATTAAAGAGCAAAAAGCTGGTCATTCCTACTGCAGCTCTGCCTTTTGAGACAAGAGGCATTAAAACTCTCCCTCATGTCCTCAGTAAAACAGGCTGTACTGATTCTAATAAAACAGTATCTTGCTTCCCTGGTCTCACTCTCATTTTCACCCCTCACAGTAAAATCAAGAGAGAAACGTGGTGGTTGTGACAGTACATGTATTTTTAGAAACAGCTCTTCAGAGTTACATTTGAAAACACAGCCATTTCAGGCCGTGATTATGAATTTCTTCACTGACAAGAGAAGTGATTTCTATTGATTTAGGCTCCCCTAAAGAATCTTAACTCTCCTCAGTGTAGGCTCTAATTCTGCAGTCTCAGAGAGTATTGCTAGAAGTCAGTTCTCATGATCTAGACCATGCAAACTTTAAAACAGCCCGCTGGCATATTCAGAGCCCCTCAGCCAACCAATTCAACACAACAGATGCATATTTAAGATATCTAAGGAAGAGCCACTACTTTGCATTTTATTTCTCATTCAACCATATCCTAAATGCAGTCATTTTTAAATACAGCCTTCTAATTTTTGAAACCTAAAATCACCCTGAGGCCCAACTTGCACTACTTCAGCTGAGATGGACACACCATAACACAAATTCACATTGTTGGATGTTGCCGCAGTCACCAGTGAAGGCATAACATCTACAAATTGCTTAGTTAGACCCTGTAAGCAATCAAAGGAGAGAAAGGATGAGTACTAATGAACACATTTGACTTGGAAAGGGGTAGCAATCTAATAATCTGAATCTTTTCACAAATAATATTTACAGTAGATGAAGCATAAATTGTGTCCTAATCCTTCCTTTATTATTTTTCCAGTTTAAACTTGGCTGCCATAGGGCAGCACTGAATGCCTGACTCTGCAAGGGCCTCTCTCTCTGCCAGATGCCTCCTCTCCCCACAGACCCCTCAGCATGCTTCTTTCCAGGCACATCCTCCCAGGCTTTGGCAAGACTGATGTCCACAAGCAGGGCTGCCATGTCTCTACTACATCTTTTACAGTACTCAGCTCTGCTTTGGGGATGTAGAGAAAGTGTGACAAATGCAAACCAGAACTCTTCCATACCACAGCACTTAGGAAGTGTTGCAATAGATGTGTGCTGATCCTTAGTTCCACGCCCAAACAGGTGGACAAAACTGTTCAAGATCCTTTGTGAAAAGGCTGCTTGGTGGAACCTCTTAGAGGTACTGGTGTAAGCTCTTTTTTCTTTGTTTCACTCCTCAGGCAAAGAGAAGAGAGGTAGGGGGAACTAATCGTTCTCCTATCACTGCTGCCCCTCCTGCAAGTGGCTCTCAGCCTTACGTACTCAATGCACCAGCCATGCCTCCTCATCTGCAATCTGCTCACTTCCACAGCTGCTTGCAATAAACCCAAGCCCTGTGCCACTTCTCCTCATCCTCCTGAGCAACCAGGGCCTCCTGGCTGACTTATCACCCACCAGGAAGAGGCTAAAACAGAAAGATACACACACACTGTCCTTCCAAGCAAGTCATGCATCTGAATTCCCAGCTGTTACAGGGTTTATATTAACAGGCATGCTGCAGCTAGCACCAAGGTCTCTGGTCACTGTAACCCTGTGCTGAAGTTCAGAACAAGTGGGTTTATGTTTGAAAAGGCTGCTAAGTTCACAAAGATCCAGGGGATCTAAATCATATAGGGTTTCTTTTTTGTTTTGGTTGGAGTTTGATCCTGCTTTTTGAAAGAGTCAGCATAATGATGGCATTTCTAGCCCTGCAGCTATGAGCAGATAAGATTCCACAATGCACATGGAAGCAATGCTACCCTGCACATTTGCATCCAGAGAAGAAATTTTGTAAAAAAGCACGATTTTGACTGCTGTATGTTAGCAGAGGAAAGGCTCAAGACACACTTGGCACCAGACACTTAACTGTAACGCCTTTGAGTCACTAACAACAAAGTCCAGGTTTTCTCACTAGCAGAAGTGAACCAAAATCTGGAATGACTTGCAGAGAACAAATCCTGATGATGCTCAGGAAACTAATAAAAACTCAGAGTGATTTTGCAGAACTCTGGAATCAATACTTCACAATTAAGACTGTGAAGTTGCTTCTCCCAAGATAGTGTCACATTTTTGGGACTCCAAGTGCATAACAATGCAAGTAAAAATTAGGACAAGTCAGACAGAAGCTTCATTATCTATGGTCATGATGAGAGAGGATTGGGACAGTGCCTCCCCTCTGCACCCCTGCCAAATGACTGCAGAGACAAACAATGGGGGATGGTGAAGGGAAGTGAGGACAAACAATCATTGCAATATTAACAAAGCCAGGTATGGATTCTTCAAGTATCTTGCTAACCACCAAAATTCAAAGGAGGAATTAAACAGTAAATAAATAAAACATGACAATGTAGGGGAGATGGCTCTTGGTGTAGCCCACGGGAATGGCACACACAGTATTACCATAGCCCAGAAGTGGGGAGTCAGAAATGATCACAGGCTGCTAGCTTTTAGTTGAAAGGAATGTTCTTTTAGTTAGGACAAACTACTTGGACATCGTAAATATTGATTTCACCCCCACAATGTGAAATCTGAGGAAAGGGCACCTCCAGAAAATAAACCCCTGTTGACACATTCAGTGACATGGACTCCCTGAGTAATTTCTGGTCGCTGTAGTGGAGAGGCACAAGAATCACTCCACTGGTTGCTATCCTGTCTCTGCATTACATCCACCTGCTCAGCTGATGGAGAAGTAAACACAGCTTTTTCATTAAGAAGTTTCTTTCATTTCAAAAGATGCTCTTTAAAGGGCTCCTGTAAGAGGACCTGCCGATAACCTCTGTGCCACTGTTTGACATTTTTGCAAGTTAGTGTGAACAAGAAGCAAAATTCAACCCTCCTACTACAGATGTGCAAATGGGCAGCAGAACAAGAGAAAGAATATGTAATAAGGGAAGAAAGAGAGGCAGTCTTCAACAGCACTCACTGCAAATGTAACAACTCCTCTCACATTGGAAGCCATCAGTAAAACCTGCAAGCTTTGCAAGAAGAACAGGGCAAGATCCATGTTTAGTGCATTGCAAGTCCCAGAATTTTATTCACAGGCAGACATAATCCTGGGAAATAAGCATCTCTGATTAAAAGTGATCATATATTCTGAAAACACTAACTGAAGCTTTTGGCATGCTGATAGCATAAGCCTTATGTACACACACAGAGTCTTGATGTTACCCTCAAACACAACCATTCCGCAGGCCATGGTCAGCCTTTCCGCAGTCTGTAGAGGGCTCTCCAGGGGCTGCCTGGAGAAGACAATCCTACTGTGTCACAGCCTCTCACAGCAGGAGATGTGGCTCACTTCCAGAGCTAGGCAGAGGTCAGCGAACTCTAGCTGCTTTCACAGGCTAGCCAGAATCAGGCCACATGGCAACAAAACTAAGAGGCCTCAGCCCACACTGCCCTGTTCAGCAGAGGCAGAGAGATGCAGCTGCAAGACTCCCAGTTCCAGTCACTGCTCCTGTTCTCTACATCATACACTTCCCAACAGCCTTCTCACTATCATCACTTTTAGCTCAGGACCCTCTGCCCCACACACTTCCTGTCAGACATGGCTTCATTCAGAAGCCCACAATTAATGGAGAATAAGACTATTTTTTGTAATGTATCCCATGCAGAAGTGGTGGGGATGGAAGAGGAGAGCTTGATTCTTCTTGCTCCTGTTTGCAAAGGATAACCAAGAAACTCAGTTCCCATTGCTGCAAGCCAAAGCAGACCCACACAAAGCAGTGGGATGGGACTCTCCCCCACTTTACTGTTGTTATCATAAAGACTGCTGTGACTGTTTACCATGAGTTAAAAAGGGAAGCTGTTCCTTGCTTTACAGAACATCCCTCCCACCTGCCCCACCCAGCAGAAACCCACTGCAGGCACAGCCAGTAGTGCTGTGTCAGCATAGAAACAGTTTCTCAAGGATGGCCACAGGTACCTCAGAGAGCAGAACCTTTTTCAGGATAAATTAAATCTGTAGGATAACTAGGAGTTGGTGTCATACCATAGTGACAGTCCCTTAATTTAAGGGGTGGTAGAAGAAGGATACTTGTGATCAAACCCAAAGAATTTTATTTCTGTTTCCAAATCTGACTGTCCCTCTTCTACAGCTCTAGTTTAAGGTAGTATTACATAGTTGCTAAAGGTCTACACTTCAGCATTCAGGATTCATGAGATCCATCTCCAGCTCTGATCTTCCACTCACTGTGAAGCCTCCAACTTCATTATCATCTTATGCTTGCTTTATTTTACAGGCATAAGGCAAGCTAGCCCAAAGTTGACTTTCAGAGTACACATCTTTACAGCACTTGGAACAATTTCGGGGGCCTCTGCACTAGAGTCACGTAGCTAGTCAGGTGATTTGCAGGATAAAAGTATCCTCATCAGGTTGAGTGGAACATTCACCAGGTTTGGCTTCTTTTAATTAAGCATCTCATTAATTCCAAGGCCTAATTCATAAGTTCTCAGAAGGTGAATGGTGGTTTTGCACGGAGGGCTTAAGCACTCCTGATAATCCCAACCTCTTTTAGTAACTGTTGGAAACCACCTCCAGGAAAAGCATGAGAGGTGAGAGTCAAGGTCAACTTCTCTAATCCAGCATCATAGACTTGCCAAAATCTACCACCTCATTTTAAGAGAAAGAGGCAAAAGACAAAGCAGAAGACACTCGTGACTCACGACCCTCTCCTTCCTTATATAAAAAGGCAACATAACGCCAAATAACAAGATTTGCACACACTATGTGGGGAACTATGTCTATTTTGTACACATCTCATCTCCATCATGCAACAACAGGGTATGCTACAGAAGCCCCAAGTGCTCCAGAGGGTAGCCTTCTGTTTGAGGAAAGATGATGTCTTATTGCTCTAGTTACCCATGGAAGGATTTTCATTATATTTTGGAAACAGAAATACCTGTATCTTTATCACATGCCAAAAACAAGAAGTTAATGGAGGATGAATTGGAAGGCCAACATTCAAAAGAAAGTTTATAAGAAAGGCTTTGGGTTATTTTAACAATAAACAATTCTCTCCTGAGAAGAAGTACTTGCTGCCTGTGGTTCTGCACACATGTGATCTGCCCACTAGAACACAACGAAGACAATGCACTTTGAGCCTAGGGAACACAAGGCTACAACGACCTTCTAGATTAAGAGAGCGTGAAGGGGTGAAGGCACAATGATAAGAGATTTCCAAGAGGAGAAAACAGAATTTATAAATCCTCTTGGCCAAAACCAAGTTTGTTCTCCACAACTATATTTAATATAGATCTCTTTTGATGTAAATGACAAATCCCAACAAGAATTGAACAAGAGTAGGCACAAGAATGCAGTGCAATTGGAAAGACAAAGCAGAAGACACTTGTGACTCATGACCTTCTCTTCCCCTTTATAAAAAGGCAACATAATGCCAAATAAAAAAATCTGCCTTGAGACCATCTGTTCTCACCTCTGTTTCAATGCATTTCCCAGACAAACTGAGCAGACCTGTCTCCCCATCCATGCTGCTCAGCTTCAGCTTTCCAGAGCCAGCAAATATTATATAGCATCATTAGTGTGTTATTATACATGATCTTCAGCTCTGTTAGATGCTGCAGCTCCAGAGCTATCAACACAAAGCGGCTTCCACAATTTTCTCAGCCACCAAACCCCAAGAAAGTTCAAAGCACATAAAAAAGTGGACTTACCTGGCTTGCTTCCTTCACAGTCATGCCCCAGTTGGCCTTTGGTGTTCAAGCCACAGGTATACACTTCCCCATCTTCCAACAGGAACATGGAGTGGTTTCCTCCACATGCCACCTCCTTGACATTTCTGTCATGAATGAATCCATACACCTGTGGTTCAGGAATGATGACCTGGAGGTTGCTACCTATCCCAGGCTGTCCAAAAGACGAGTATCCCCAGCATAGCATTTTCTCTCTTTTCAGCAAGTCATGTATCCTTCCTGAGCAAGAAAAACAGGGGAAGGAGCATGAATGAAGCAAGTACTCAACACATGATCCTAGAGTTAAGCTGCTCAGAACAGCAGATGGAAACAACCAATGCATTTCTTGCACAACTGTCAGGCTTGTGAACTGCCAGTAAAGAAGGATTTCTACTATCACACAGACAAACAAAGAGGAATCGAGACAGCTCAGCTCAAGGGTCAAGTCAGAACCTTCATGCTCTGGCCACCTCCATCTGTAAAACAGCAGAAGTGCTCTGAAAACCAGCAGACTTGAGCTTCTATTTCAGCAAAATCACTCTGCTTCAAAAACCCAAAATCAATCTACTCCCCAAAGCAACTGCAATGCTTTTTAGACTAACACATCCAAATCTAAATTTTTAGAGTTAGAGTATCATAATTGGGACCGTTGCTTAAAGAAATCAAAAAAAGTTCTCAAAGGTGGTCAAACTAGTCCCGAACAAGCAAGGTATTTGTGGTGTACTGGCCCATGCAGAACTGCATTATTTCCAATAAATCCAGATCAAGAAGTATTTTGTTCAGCTAAATACATTCATGCAACCCAAACAGGTCCATGTACACACACATCCTCACCCCTAAACCACAGCAAGAATGTCCCAAGCAGCAGCAGTTCATATGGAGCAGCAACCTGTCAGCTTGACCCCGACAGCAATGGACAGATAAAGCTGATGCAGTTTTCCACAGTCAGATGTTACCTTTTGTGCTGCACTCAGGGAAAGTCAGGGATTTCAAAGAGTGGGGTAACACGGTAAGGAAAAAGTCATAGCAATATAAAGGGCCCAAAGAATAACTCAGTCTGAAGCTGATAATGACAATAAAAGCTATGGGGAGGGAAACAGCTCTCATTACAGAAGGAGCATGTGAAAGATGTTAGTAACACTCCCTTGTCACTCCTAACCTCAATAGGTTTGGGTCATTTGTTAAACATGCTATATTAGTAAGACATCAAGAACTCCACTGCCTGAACTAGAAACTGATGAAAGCTTGCTTTTTTTTTGTAAAGGGAAGAAGAAACAAAAATATCCAAGACATCATATCTTATGACTCACCATGCCAGGTTTTAAACCAAGGCAATTTACAACAGCACCATTTACTATCTTAGCACAGGATCAAAAAGCAAAAGGTAACCCTTGAAGCAATTCCTCAAGGAAAAAGAATTCCTTCTCACTCTGAGTGGATAGAAAACACATGCATTTGGTTTGTTTCCAAATTCTGGTGTTAATTCAGGCTTTAGATATTAGCTTTACCAAAGCCTTTCCTAATCTAAGCCCTAAGCAGTGGATGTTCATCTCTCTGCTACCCTCACCTATCAGCTGTGGTCACTGTCAGGTGTGGTCCTTCCCACTGAGGCAGAGCTGATCTGGATGGGGGAAAGAAAGAATTGGATATTCCAGTCGTACTTCATCTCTGGTGCAATTTCATACCAAAAAACATTTCCTAGGATCTATTAGATGCTCTAAAGCATTCCATGAATTCCATTTACCTCTAAAAGCCCTTGCTCCTTTATAGTATAATTCAATTCATTCACATCCTCACATGTGCTTATCACTGGCCAGCTCCAAAGCACCCAGAGAAAAAGTGGAAAGTTACAAGGTTCTGTCTAGTTCAATCAGTCACTGTATACACTCTGTACTTGGTTGCCCTCAGAACACAAGCCTGATGTAAGATACCCTCTATGCTGGCTACACTGTTTCTTACACTAAGAATAGGAATGCCCTGGGACACAGTACAATTGAAGCACGTGCATGTGCTTTAAATTACACAACTGCTATACTTATAGTGAACTTCATGTTCTGTCTCAAAAAACATCAACATAAGCAACACCCTTAAGGTGGCAACAGTAAGGCAGGGAATAGTTTCAAAACTGACATCTGAAATAGCAAAAATCTGGGACTGTCACTTCTCTCAGCATAAGGAATAGTTATGAAGATACAAGCAGCACAATGGCAGCACCCCTGAAGATCCAAAGATCACATCCCCTACTAATATAAGTGGATATTGCCTCTGAGTTGAAAATATTTCATCACTAAACGACCTGAACTACAATGACATTGTACAACATGAGCTAAATATTAATTTTGGATATCTTTCTAAAAAGGGTTCTCAAACAGCCTGCTCCCCATAGACTACAGTCATCTTCCCTACTGCTAATTTAATTTAAAATGCTAAAAATACTTTAATAACTTTCCTTGTGTTCATATTCCACAAGAATATGAAGTTGCTATAACAATAAAAAGTTGCTGTAATGGGTAGGGGGATGTGACATGATAGGTAACAGATGGGGTTTCCTCCAGGTAACATACCATTTAAAACTGTAAGAGTTCAAACTCCCAGCAATTCATATGAACGCTATTGTGATATTTCAGAGGAGTTCATCCCTCACTCATGCTGGCGGCCAGATTTTCTGAAGCACCTGGAAGTTTAACAGCCCTTACTGCAGATGATGAGGCCTGCCAGGCCCTTTAGAAAAGTTGGTCTTAAATAGATTTTTGTTAGTTTGTTTTTTTTTTTTTTAAATCATCTCCCTTGAATCCCACCCTCCTCCATCCTCTAACCCACGGGTGTCAAACTCACAGCCCACGGGCAAAATCTGGCACCTCACCTTGTTTTATATAGCCCAGCACCTTGTTTACCCCCAGTGGCAGTGTCGAGCTCCTTGCCCCGCGCTCCTGCCAGCGCTGGTCACGTGTACAGTGATACGCTGCGGGAGCAGGAGAACGGTGGGAGCTGTCAGTTTGACAACCCTGATCTAAACATTTTGCTGATAAATCCCTGTGCAGCTCTGCTCCAAAGAGACAGAGCAGCATTTTCCACTCAAGAGCTAAAACCAACATAGCCATAAAACCAACCACTTTCCATTTGAGTATACAGACACAGCCAAATATTCTCCAATGGCTTAGTGAGCCACATTTTTAATTTACTTATTTTAAAGACATAGCACGTTTTTTAAGCCACAACTGTTTTAATGTTTGCTTTTTTTTCTTCCCCCAGAAAAGCTGGTACAAGTCTTAATACATCATGTCTTCAAGTAGGAGCTGTGTTCTGGAACACAGCAAGGCTTCAAGCGACAATTACATGCTCCGTTTCCAATCTAGTTAATGCAGTTATTCCTCTTTAACATTAGCGGAGGAGGTAAAAACACGTTACACTGCAAACTACCCTCTACAAGCTACATAACCTCAATTATACAAAAAAAAATTTATATATAAAGTTTCTAGTGTGGGCAGGCACTAACACAGACGCATGTCTACACATACAGACGCACATCTCTATAAAAATAGATAAGGTTTCTACTCATTTATTTGAAAATTTTAAAGTGACTAATTATGCCTAAGCGCTCAGATCAACACATCTTAAGAAGTTGAATTTTTATTTTCAGAGGACAAAATCTTAGGAAAGGTGGTGGGTTTGTGTTTTGGTTTTTTTGTGTTTCCTTTTTTTTAAGTGCATCAGAGCATTAAAGTTCCCAGTCCCTTTTAAAAACTGGATTGCAAAAAGCACAAGAGCTGCAGTACCCAGCCACATCAACTATTCCTGTTCTTCACAGATCACAACACAGGCAGCTTGCTATTCACGTTTTAGAGATAAGAACAGATGCAATGCAGCAAGGCTGATCATTTGCAAAGATTCCCCATACATAACAATAAAAAAAAGTGGGAGGAGGTAGGGAAGGTATAACCCAACATCCCCAATTCCAGCAATAATTCACCATCAGAACAGTGAAGGACGTACACAGCACAGCTTAGGTCAGGAAAATGTCATACTGTGGAGAAAATTTTGAGGAAATCCATCATGGGCAGAAAATCCACCCTCTCTTAGGCTCAGCTGACATACTAAATATATATCCTTCGGTGAGAAAGCAGCCATAGTGGTTCAGTAAAATAATAATGCCGCACGTAAAATCATGACAGGAAATGTTTTAGTTTGCCTTTCTTTCTTTTATTTCTTTATAGCAGCTATCATAACATACACAGTCTCTTCATATGATGGTACAGACATATTCTAAAGCCATAGTCGTGACCACAACTGCACCTTTTCTGGGAAGGTTAGTTAAGTCAATATTGTGCTTGCAAGAAGCAACACTCAGGGCTGAACGCCTTCTAAACACAGATCTAGCAGCTGGCAAGGCAGGAATAAACAAGTTTTTTCCTTCCCCATTGTTGTAAGACTTCAACTAGCAAATCTGCCTCTATTCTCAGCATTGCCCAATAACAAAGGAATTCACTGCTTTTTCTGCCACTCAGCCTCCAAGCCCACTTGCTTCTTCCTTTGCCTTCGTTTTACTCCAACCCAACGCCCAGTGCAGGCCAGGCTGCAGAGCAAGAGAACTCAAGGCGCGACAGGGAAGGAGCTACAGCAGAAACAGGGCATCGCCACAGTGCAGCCGCACGCCCTCAGCAAGAGCAAACACCTAAAAGCAGATCAACGAAATCAAAAAAGCCCCATACCATCCCCGTTTTGCAGTCCCAGCGAGAACACACACCCACCCACCCCGCCTTCACCCTCGACACAGCCTTCCCCGCTTCCCTGCTCGCTGCCAAGTCCCACACCCAGGCCGGCGCTTCCCGCGACCTCTGAGGGCACACCGACCCTCCGGGGCACCGGGCAGACCCCCGGGCACCAGCGGTACCGGACACCGGCAGCACCGACCCCCCGAGCACCAGCCGCGGGCACGCCGACCCCTGGGCGCCGGCGGTACCGGCACCTGGGCACCAGCAGCACCGACCTCCGACAGCACCAGGCACTGGCGGCACCGGTAGCGACAGCACTGAGCATGGACAGTACCAGCCCCACCGGGCACACTGCCCCCCGCGCACCGGCGGGCACCCGGAGCCCCGTGCACCGGCACCGACAACGGTAGCACCGACCCGCCCCGGGCACCGCTGCCCCACCTCTCGTACCGGCCCGGGGAGAGCGGGGGACCGGGGGCTCCGCTGCCGCCGCCGCCGCTTTAAGCCGCACGTACCCCCCACACCCTTTCGGTAACGGCACGCGCCGGGGAGCCGCGCTCGCCATCGCCCGGCCAAGCCCGATCCCAGTGTAACGGGGCGGCCGAGAGGAGCAGCTGCCGGCTCCCCCTCGACCCGCTCGCGACTCCCGGCCCCGCTCACCCGCCGCCGCCGGCCCCGCCGCAGCCCTCGCACAACCCGGAAGCCCGGCCCCTGGCGCGGCCGCAGCCGCCAGGAGTGACAGCTCCCGACAGCCAATGGGAAGCGCGGGGCCGGCCCCGGAGAGCCAATCGGAGGCGGGCGCTGCGCCTCGCCCCGCCCCGGGCGCGCCCCCGGCCGGCCATGGCGGCTCCGAGGGGCAGGGCTCCTGCCTCCTCAGTGCTTATCCCGGGCCCGCGCAGCGGGTTGGAGGGGCTGCGGTCTGGTGTCTGGCAGCGGCTGCAGCCTGCTCCGTGGGGCGGGGGGACACTTTCTCAGGGACGTGGTGATACCGGAAATGCCGGCAGATAGGGTCATAGGATCACAGAATGGTTTGGGTTGGGAGAGACCTTAAAGCCCATCCAGTTCCACCCTCTGCCGTGGGCAGGGAACCTCCCATCAGACCAGGCTGCTCAGGGCCCCATCCAGCCTGGCCTTGAACGCTTCCAGGGAGGGGCCATCCACAGCTTCCCTGGGCAACCTGTGCCAGTGCCTCACCACCCTTAACGGGAAGAATTTCTTCCTAATGTCTAAATCTTCCCCCTTCCCTTTTAAAGCCATTCCCCCTCAGTGTATCACTCCATGCCCTTGTAAAGAGTCCCTCCCCAGCTTTCCTGTAGCCCCTTCAGGTACTGGAAGGCCGCTATGAGGTCTCCCTTGAGCCTTCTCTTTCCCAGGCTGAACAACCCTAACTCTCTCAGCCGGTCCTCATAGCAGAGGTTCACCAGCCCTCTGATGGTCTTTGTAGCCTCCTCTGGACCTGTTCCAACAGTTCCATACCTTTCTTATGTTAAACTCTCTTAAACTCTGTAAGACTCATTTTGGAGTTTTAGAAAGCACATCCATCAACCGTGCATAATGAGACAAGAGCTGGGGACAGAATGTATTTCCTGCTTACATGCATATGTATAAATTTTCCAAAAAATATGACGCATATTCTATTACTTTCCAAGGACTAATTTTAATGTTATTAGGAACCTCACAACAGCCAAATCTCTTGCTAATTGGAACTTTGGAGCCAGTTCTCTTTCTGACCTTGCATTTTTAGACAGACTACAAATAGAGGTGACTATAGAAGAAGACACATCTGTTCAGCACATATAGCACCTAACACAAGATGTTATCATTTCTTAAAGAACAGTGTCTGGAAAAACACTATTTGAAAAAGACATGATAAAAGAAAGCATGCTATCAGAGTGACATTCTGTCTAACTTTCAGAAAAATACATTTACTTCAATAAAATTTAACTGAAGTTATTTAGAAAACTAATTCTATAGAAAACATTCTACTTTAGCATGAATCAAAATATTTCACTTTTTGCAGTAATAAATACTTCTTGTATCAATGGTGTTGCCATTTCTGCCTCGTCCCCCAGGAATGTCTGTTCTGGGAATCTCCTTTCCCTGAAGCCAGGACACTGCTTGGGGTCAAATGTCCTTGCGGCCACCCGGCATTCCTGCCTTCCCACACTACAGGAGCTGGTGAAGCTGCCAAACGACCAAGTGCTGTAGATAAGCAGCTCACACCGCAAACCATGGCCAGGGGTTGTGACTGCAGCGATTTAGTGAGTCTTACAGGCTAAGTACATCAGTAGCTGCACTAAAGACGATAGAAATCAATGGGCTAAGTTAAGCATATGCAAATATTCTAGAATTTAAGCTATTCTAAATTAGCATCTCAAGGGAAAGCCTGATTTCCACTGTTTAAAATTACCTTCTTGTTTTTGTTAAGCATGAAATATTACTTATTAATAACAATAGTCAGTTTGTTTCCCTTCTCCTTGTTTTCATCTTATATTTTATATGACCTCTAGTCACCTGATGGATTTGTTTAGTTCATACATTTTATACAAAGTTTCAACCTTAGGAAAATATTTGTGGTCAGAGGATAAATCTCCAGTGGGAGAGAGAACAGGAAAAAAAAAAAAAAAAGAGAGGCCAATGAGCAAGCATTTACATAACTCCTGAGTACTTGTTTTCTGATTTTAATGCCATCCATTAGAAAAAGCCTCTGCCTGCCACAAAAGCAATGCACAAGCTGGATCCCACTCAGACCATCAAAATGACAGTCAGTATCTGAGTAAACCACACAGAGATGTCTGCAAGGGCTCAGGGTGGGGGAAGAGGTCCCTAAAGCAAGTCCAGTACCAACAGTATTCATCTCCCGCCTGCTAAATCTCTGGCTGTTTACAGTGTTTGGGTACTTAGCATGCACTGTGTCACGTATCAGAGGAAAATTCACCTGTATTTGCATGGATCAGGAATGTTCAGCATAAAAATAGCTTCTATCCAGTGTAAAAATACACCTGTGACAATAGCTTTTACTTAACCAGCATTACAAGCAGCTTCTAGAACAACTAAAAGTATAGAGTAAAAAAGTATTTCCTTTGTTTGTTTTTGTTTTCTTTGTTTCATCATCTGGAGACCTTTGCAAAATAGTCAGCATTTCCTTTTACACTGTTTCCTCTGTTTGTTTCTCATTGAGCAACCAGAAAGGGGTTGAGTGGTCTTTAAAAAAAAAAAAGGCAGAAAAAAAAAGTAGATGAGGGAGCAAAGCCCAGAATTTGTCCAAGGGAACCAGGAGTCTCTTGTTAAAACCAATTTCTAACCAGCTGCACTTCATGTTCGTGGACCAACTTTCAAGGCTGGTCATTCATTAACGGATAAAATTTTAAAAAGACAATAAAAGAAACCCTTGATGTTTGTGTCCCTGCACTCCACTGTGCACAGCTCCCTCTGGGGGCCGCTGCTTCTGCTGATCTCTTCCTAAAAGCCCGAGTTTCATTGCACGGTGGGTCTTCCTCGCCTAGGGGGAGGTCAGGCTGGAGCCTACATCTGCCTGCTGGCTAGGGGCTGCCCTAGGAGCCCCAGTAAGGCTGGACCTTCGCCAGAAGATCACGTACCTTACCATCTCCTCGATGGGTTAGGTCATCTGGACATCAGATCTGAAGATACCCAGAGATGCCAAAAGCTGCAGCTCATCCTGATTTCCAAAGCATTTCTCTTCTCCCCCAAGCAGCTAAACAGCAGTCCAGTGTCAAAAACCACACGGATGAGCATGTGGTGAGGTCTCCTGAGGGTTGTGGTAATGCAAGTTATTATTCATCACAGTTATCTCCACAAAGGAAGACAGGGTGGCAGCTATCACCTGCCCTGTGAACCCTCCCAGTAGGACTCCCCAGAGTCCTTCACTATGTGCTGTTGGTAGCCTTCTGCTCCAGTGGGCCATGGCACAGACCTTTCACCAAGGCTGTGCAGAGGTAGGATGCTTTAAGCTTCATCAGTCCTCCCTGTTGTCAGAGATTTTCACCAATATGGCAGCACGATGGGGGGAGGAAAGTGTGCCACAAAGCTGCCAGCACAGGGAAACTGCCCGCAGGGGCCACAAGTCTATGCCCCAGGCCATCTGTGCTAGAAAGCTATTGTGGGTGGGAAAAATCCTTTTATGTGGCCATTGGTATGTCAGTGTTGCTCTAGAAGCAGTGAACTGTTCTGTATTTTTTGGGTTTCAATCCTTCCCATGTTAGGGAAAGAACTTTTCAGAGGAGCTCAGCTACGGCCAGCCAAGGCAAGGTCCTGTTGCCTCCCAAGGAAGTGGTATTTCTCTGTGGTGTTCCCTGCAGCAAATCTAGGGTGAAGCTCACCCCTAACATACTTCACTAGGCTATCTCCTTCATTTCTCATGGTTTACAAGCGGCCAGGGAGTCCTGGTCACCCCAGATCCACCCTGGTGACATCAGCTGCTCAACCAGGCTCTTGCGCTTCTCTACAGGTGACATTCAGATCAGATGAGCAGATTTAAACAAAATTCCTGCTACAGGTTTGATAGACTTCTAGAGCCTGGGTAAAGCCTTTTAATCTCATAGCTGAGTGCGAGGCTCACTCATGTTGTGTTCCTTTGCATATTTTATTATGAGCACTGCTTAAGAAAATGTAGACACAGCTCAGTGCTCAGATTAATTACGGAAAATGACAGAGGAGTGCTCTACTCTGCTACCTCTGAAGGTCTTTTTTTTTTTAATAAAAGCAGGGCTTATTTGAGGACAAACTAAAAATAGCCTTGAAAGTTACTCCAGGCTTTAATCTCCCATGTGACGTTGCAACATACATGATGAGAAGGAAATTCCTTTAGGCTCTAAATAAGCCTATTATCATTTAATCTCTAACGGGTTATTTTGAAATCCAAACTGAATACATCCTTTGTGCACTTGCACAGCACAGAAGATCACTCTGGATTTCTAAACCCTAACAAAGGCTTAGAAAAACATAGACAAGGAAACAAGCAGTCACCAGTGAAGAGCAGCAGGCTAAGCTGCCATGACAGACAGCTGTGATGGTGTGGCAGCATCAGCCAGGCATGGGATAGGGACCCTCTGTCTCCATGGACACAACAACTTGACTTCTGCTAGTTCCCTCTCTCCACAGAAGTCCATGCACAGCAGGGTGGTGCTTTTCCCAGAGGATGCAAGCATCTCTGCTTTGTCCTGTCTGGCCCAGGTGGGCAAGGTGTCCAGGGGTTAGCTCTGCCTGCACAGGCCATATGTCCTCTCTCTCCCCTTGGCTGGCAGCTAGCATCCTCCAAGATGGCAGTTCCCCTCTTCCCATCACCACTGCCATGCCACCTGCTTTCCTGTACTGCCAAGCACCCTGGCACTTGAGGTGAGTGCCTGAAGCTTTTCTTTACTAATTACTATACCATAACTTAAAATGAAACTTCCTTTTTCTTAATGTGCAATGTTGTTTTTACTGGGCTGGCAATTCATAAATAATTTCTATGCCGTTTAAGGAAACATTTATTTTCCTAAATAAAAAAAGAAGCACTAGCATAACAATCATTTTCAGAAGAGATTTATATATTTTACTGGCATTTCAAAGAGGTGACCTCCTTTGTCCAAGAGGGTGTGCATTTGCTACCCAATGCAAAGTCAAGACAGAACATGAGGTAAAAATTGACGTCTTCTTGTTCTCAGTTTTTTACATTAATCTAAAGTATATTCCATACCAAAAGAGAAAGACCTTGACTTGTTCAGCCTATGCAATGCATCTATTTGAAATACACATCAGCCTTTTACTCTTCTTGTGAATGGCTTCCCCATATCTTGCTTCTGACCAAGACTTAGGACAAGTCAAAATTTTCATTATGCTCTATGGCATAAAGCAACTTTTTCTTGAGTATTGTTTTACTGCTGTATCTGGGGAGGAACAAAATACGGCTGCAGGTATTGGCAAAAGGATAGAACTCGTCTGGATTTTCTGTTTGAGGATCTGCAATAAAAAATGTGAAAAGTTCCAATCCATAGCCAGGGATACGATCGGATCCTGACAAAAAAGCTGACAGAAAGAGAAAAAGGAAAAAAAAAAAACAAGTTAGCAAATTAAAAAAAAAAACAAGATAATATATTCAGAGGATGAAAATCATGAGGGAATAAAAATCATGAGGGAATATTTGCGTAAAAATATGGCTATTTCATAAGTTAGTTATTTTGCTTTGTTGGATTTGCACTGAATATAATGAAGTCTCTTCCTGATTCATAATCATAACCACTCGTACTTTCTTATATAGACTTTATGGATGAGAAAGGCCAGGTTAGATTTGATCTTCTACATTTAAAAAGGATGAGCTAGCTTCTGTGATCCTTTGAGAGAGCTTAAGTGCTTACATCAGCACAGTCTGCTCACACAAGTGGAGGCCTCTGATCAACAACTGATAACCACAAAAGCAGGTTACCATGGTTAACCTGATAAAGTTAAAGGATAAAGTAATGTTAAAGGAGAAAGTAATTGCAAGGTTCAAGATGGTCAGATGCACTCAAGCAAGCCTCAAGGGATGTGAGAAGGGTCAGAACAGCATCCTTACAATTCCTTGTGGCACTTCTTTGTGGCTTTCATTAGACAATATGGCGGTGGGGAAACACGTCAAAAAGCAGTTTTGAAGTACAGTATTTTTCACATGTAAGCACCTAAGATGTGTGTTGTGGGGGAGAGAAAAGGACTATGAAAAGTTCAAAATGCCCGATATATTACCAAGAAACATCTTCTTTTTTTTTTCTGGGAGTTTGTGAAACACAGTCCAAAAATTCCTGATGGTTTGATCTGACTCTTTATACTGTTCGTACCTCACATTCTGTCAAAGAGATAAAAATAAAACTGGCCAGTTAATCCTCCCTGTTTCCATTTTTATTTAAGCAACAACAGTTTATCCAATAAATTCTATAATCCTATTCATAGATATTCAGATCCTCTTAACCTCTGGACTCCACTTGTTCTTTTATTTTTCAAGGATTCATATGACAATCCTTGAGCTATGACTTGATTTTCAGTTGCCTTTATTCTTGTGCCTGATGCAGATTAGAAACAGACACAAATTAAGAGAAGAGAAAGTCTCTTGAGCTTCTGTTTCTCTGTCCATGACCTATGCACTCAATGAAAAAACAGGCCAGGAGGAGCCTATGCTCAGCAGATAATGCAGAAGTACACTGTTCATGTATCCAATACCTTTTCGAGCAGATGCCAGTCAGATTCTTTATATCCCTGGAGAACAGTCTGGAGCTCTACAGGAAGAAACATCTTCCACTTCCTAGCTGGGCAGCCTCTTAAAAAACCTTGCATGAAGTTCTCAAAAGGCTTCTGTACCGATTCATTGAACACATAATTCACATACAAGTCAACAAATTCCTTCCTGCAAAGATATTTTGAATCAAACAAGGAATGTAATAGGTGCTTTTTTAAAGGAGAATTATAGAGAACTTCATTCCTAATTCCTTTATCATACAGCCTTCTCTGCTGTCAAGACTCAGTCTGTACTGAGAGCGGTCATAACGGGCAATTAGCTGGGAAGATGGTCACAAATAAAAGAGAATGCTGGCCAACATGGATTCATTTTGGTAATAATCATTGTACTTCGTGTCAACTCTCCAATGAAATCCTGTCAGACACCTTACTATTAAGATGGAAGCTAGCAGACCTAAATAGTGTAAATTCAGCAAAACTCCCACTGAATGTCCAAGAATTACTCTGAAATCAAAATAAATATTTGCATAGCTACTCATCAGTACAGTTGTGCTCTGCTTTCTAGTTGTGATGCAGATTTGTTTAGCGATGTTGTACCTATGTAATCAAGTCAATGTAAATGCTATATTTCAAGCTCCCTAAACAGCCCATTTGTGCATCCTTATGGGTCCTCAGATTATTTGCATAACATAGGCCACAGAATCCCTCTCTGTCCCCTCTGCTGATGTTAATATAGACACAATACCTTATTGATAGACTGATTCTCCTCTGTTATATACAAGATACATTCGATACACATAACTAAGTAGGAAACATTTTGCTCATAATAAAAACCTTATAGAGATGTACATATAGCAGGATTTCCCAGACAAGTTGTCTGTATTTTCCTGAAAATATTGCTCAGGGGTATTTTATACATTTGTTAGGAATTTCCCTGATAAGGTCCCAAGCATTCCTGTAGATGCCAGGATGTCCAAGGATCCCCTTTGTATCAACTGTTCGCACAAAATGCCAATGACTGGCACACATGCAGCAAGAACCACAAGCATACAATCTGTTGGACCAAGACCCTGTGACACAATGCTGGTCTTCAATATTTTCTAAGAGTATATGTGGATGTGTATAGATATGATATTTCACACACTTATTACAACAGGATAAGTAAGAGAAAAATAGAACAAACCTGTTATCCTTAGTGACAGGAATGTTGGCACCATTCTTTTTAAATTCAACCACAGAACCGTCTTCTTCCATTATCTATGCAAATAAATGAAAACACAGGATGCTATATCTATGTATGACTGATACCTGTGTGCTACACCTATCACTCTTTCTGCATGCCCTGACATAGCACTCTTACTAGCTTGAGTTTACAGACAATTTTTTTCATTTTCACTAGGACATTGTCTTGTCTGACCACATGCACGACTTGTCTGAATGGCACAATAATTACTTACCGTGAAGTTCATGTCCAGGCTCTCAGGACTATGATCACATTCCTCATCCAAAATTACCTGAAGACTCCTTTCAAAAAACAATGGTGAAAAAAGAGAAAAAATGTCGCTATTCAATGGACTTTCAAATTCTGCTGAAAACCACCCTTGGACAAACAGTATTTAAATGCATATACATACAGAACACCTATACTCACACAGAACTTTCATATATGGCCCTAAACAGATCTGCACACTGATGTTCCACCACAAAGGATTCCAGGCAAACCCAACTCCACAAAGTTCAGTGGCAACTGGGCTCAGGCCACAGCTTTGTTCTTCCAAAATTAATCTAGTGAGCAGTTAACTGTGGACCAGTGGGATGATCTGGGAAAACTGTTCTGGGGTGCAGCACCTCTCAAAGTATTGCAAGTAACCTGACGTTTTAGGCCACTGACGGCTCTTCTGCACATCAACACGGCCACTGTCTCCAGGGAAGGGGGTCTCACCTTCTCTGCTGTTTATAACACTAACAGGAAATACTGGGCTTCAGGGGCCTAGAAGCCTGGTGTTGGTGGAAGTAGCACCTCTCCCAGCTATATCTGCCTGGAATCTACTTTCCCAGCACATGAAAAACCTGCACACAGGTTTTTGGATTTGGCACAACTGCAGCATATGGTAATACTATAGCTATGCATAACATCACTGTAGAGACTGGTAATTAGTGAATCAGAAAAAAAACCCCAACATTAGTAATGGGTGCTTAGTTCTTTCCAGTCTAAACTACAGGCCAAGGCAGTTTTGAACTATATATTCACTGGGTGTAATTAAGCTCATGTGGAGCAGGAACTTGACCTCCAGAACCACGGGACTTGGTTTTTAATTTTGGTGATGCCAGCCTCTCTTTGAGAGTAACATCCATGCTATGGACCAGACCCAGCTTGGAAATCTGTGGCTTTTAGCAGGTCCACAATGGCAAATGCAGCTGCCACAGGTACCCACACAAAGCCCCGGGGATCTTGTAGCCAGGAGACCTGTCTAGCCAGCAGCTTCCCAGCAAATTCTGGGGGCGTGCCCTGCTCATACCGGCCTGCAGTGGGCCACAGCTCCTCCAGGTCCTCCAGGGCAGGCGCCAGCCCCAACAGTTTCTTGTAGAGGACCCTGGGGAAGGGGAAGGGTACAGTGCAGTGGTTGTAGAGCGCCATGCCACACAGTGTCCCCACACGGAAGAAGGTGTCCTCATCACCTGACACCTGGTTGGAAACAAACACAGAGACCTTATAGTGACCTTCCAGTACCCGAAGGAGCTACAAGAAAGCTGGGGAGGGACTTTTTACAAGGGCGAGTAGTGATAGGACGAGAGGGAACAATATTAAATAGGAAGGGGAATATTTAGATTAGACATTAGGAAGAAATTCTTCACGCTGAGGGTGGTGAGGCACTGGCACAGGCTGCCGAGGGAAGCTGCAGATGCCCCATCCTTGGAAGTGTTCAGGGTCAGGCTGGATGGGACCTTGAATAGCCTGGTCTGGGGGGAGGTGTCCCTGCCCATGACAGGGGGGTTGGATAGCTTAAATAGAGTTATGTTTCATCTAAGTAACTATTTTTTTGCAAGTTAGACAGAATGTCCCTATGATAGCATGTTTTCTTCCAGCGTGGGTTTTGTTTTTTTTTTCAAATAATGTTTTTCTGGACACTGTTCTATATGAAATGATAATGTCTTGTGTTAAGTATGGTCTGTGCTGAACAGATGTGTCTTCTTCTATAATCACCTATGTTTGCAGACTTTCCCTGTCTAAAACGCAAGGTCAGACAGAACTGGCTCTAAAGTTCCAATGAGCAGAGATATGGCTGTTGTGAAGTTCATAATAATATTAAAATTAGTCCTTGGAAAGTAAAAGAATATGCATGAGATTTCTAGGAAAATGTATACACATGTGGGTAAGTGGGAATATATTTCGTCCCCCCCGCTCTTGTCTTGTTACACGTGACTGATGGAAATCATTGCCCCATGCATCCAGCGCTGTAAGAAAGGATGCTGCTTTCTAAAACCGCAGAACGGGTCTCAGTTTATTCCCCGGCGCTTTCGGTACCGCTATCCCATTAAAAGGAGCCGTTTACCTGGCTGGGGAACCACGCCAGCCCCGAGTCGAGAAGACGGAAGATGCCGGCGCTGGCCTGGCAGAGGGTCCTGGCAGCGATGCTGAAGAGCTCCCGGATCAGCCCGCCGTCGTCCACTCCTGCCTCCCCCACGAACCACACCTGCGAGCCCCAAGACACCCATAGCGCCGGGGAAACCAGTACCAGCACCGATCCCCGCCGCGGGGGGAAAGGCGGGCGGAACTGCTGTGCGCGCACCGCGGAGCAGCTCGGGGCAGAGCGGCGGCTGCACCAGCGGCCGGGCTGCGGGGGCTGCGCGCACCGGAAGCCGCGGGCGCACCGGAAGTGTCGGGAGCAGCATGTTGCGGGGCGGCGGGCCCGGGCCGGTGGCGCTGCTGCTGCGGCGGGCGGCGAGCGGCGGCGGAGGCCGGGGCCAGGGCCCAGTGCAGCCGCTGGAGCCGTCGCTGCTGCGGTTCCTGGTGTGCCCGCTGTCCAGGCGGCCGCTGAGGTGAGAGGCGCGGCCAGCGCCGGGAGAGCAGCTCCCGCCGCCGCCCCGAGCCGGGCGAGAGGCGCTGCCAAAGCGCGAACACGGGTGATTCACGCCAACTTCTGGTTTGTTTTTCTTGCTACCCCCTGCTTGGCTGGCCAGGTACGAAGAAGCTACACACGAGCTCATTAACGAGGAGCTGGGCATTGCGTACCCGATCATCGACGGCATCCCGCACATGATCCCCGAGGCTGCCAGGACGACTCGGAAGGAGCCTCCAGCTGAGGGTTCGAAGCAGCCCTGAGGACCCCCCAGCCAGGCGGTAAAGAGGGGCAATGGCCGGCGGCGCCATGCTCCCGTCCCTGCCCACGCTGACGGTACTCGTCCCCCTCCTGTCCCTTGCTGGCTTGTTTTACTCGGCCAGCGTAGATGAAACCTTCCCGCAGGGCTGCACCAGCACAAACAGCTTGTGCTTCTACAGTCTCCTCCTTCCTGTTACGATACCGGTTTATGTGTTCTTCCACCTATGGACCTGGATGGGGATTAAGCTTTTTAGGCACAACTAGTGCGATGCTTTTGCTAACCCCTGGGCTTCTCTAAAGCAAGGCAGATCATTTAATGTCAGGTGTTGCAGTTGATACGAGGGAGTTCACTTCTGGGACTAGCGGCTCTCATCATTTTTCTGGTGGTATCTGGAACTGTATGGCGTCCTCTGCAGCAGCCTGTTACTTAATTACTGCTAAGGCAGGTAAAGAGGAGGAACAACAAGAAATACTGATTCTTTCTAGTGTATCCCTTTAAGAGTGTTGTGCATTTGTAGTGGCACTAATGAAAATCCTCTAGGTGGTGATCATTTTTATGAGAAAGAACTGCATCCTGACTGAAATAACTGATTTTAAATAATGAGGAATGACAACATGCAGGTATATGAACCTCTCTTTGAATTATGAACCTTGGGTTTGGTTTGAACTGATGGGTGTATTGAAATGTATTTGTCTCACTGTCAGAAGAATGTAAAATAAATTAGTACGATATTTAGTAACAAAACCTGACTTAAATGAAGATGTTTACTTGGATGATAGTCTGTATGTCCAGTGGCTGCCTGCTAGTTTGGGGGTTTTTAGGGAGGATTGTTTATTTTTTTTTAAGAAAAAGATGGGGAAATGACAGCACTGAGAAGAGATGAACTTGTGCATTTGGGGGTTTCGTTAGAGTGGGCTCCAACATATTCCAGTGTCTACTTAGGTGGTGTATGTCCTTGTACTATTTGTTAATTATACCTGAGTGCCCCAGCCTGATAGCCAGGCTGGGTCATCTTTATTCAAGAGGCGTCTCCTGACAGGTTAGAGGAAAAATAACTCCAACTAAGCCCAGGATTTGGTAGCCAAGTCGGCAGCTACAAATGCTGTTTAAGTATTAGAGCATCTTTCCTTTTAGACATCTCACCTCCTTAGTAGAGAGGGAACAGAAGATATTTCTGCTAAATACTTGAACCTTCACTGCCTTCATTTACAGCAACACTAGAGAGTGGAGTGACAGACCACTGTGGGTGTCAGTTGTCAGAGAACTGTGTTCTCTGTAGTGTCTGACAAAATGTCTTAACAGGACACAGCTATGAATGGGACAGGTTACTGCTACAAGGGTATCTTTTATGTACTTGCATGTACAACACAGACACATGAATGTCCTTTACCTGTTGAAAAATTCAGAAATGCTGCACCAAGTTGTAAATACTGCAAAGCTCAGTGTCTGTCTTGGTGGGATACTAATAATGCAGTCAAATTGATCAGGCTTCTGCTGGGCAAATACTGCTGTGATGCACAGTAGGAAAGGCAGTGCCTGCAGAAGGTGTATTTGAAGGCTGACTCTAGCTAAGTGCCGCTGTTTGTCAGGGCTTCTTGTACAATGAGTGGAGGACAGTACAGAGCACGAGCCTTACTGCCTCTGTAGAAAAATGCCCCTTCAGCTGATGTCATGAGGAAGGGGGAAGGAAAGGTAGCTCTAGGAGCCATCTGTAAATGTTCTAAGTGCAGAGGAAGGAGAAGCTTTGACAACTCTGGCTGGCAAAAAGGCTCACTTGGTAAGAACTAGAACTGGGACACTGGGGCTGATAGTTCCTGCTGCGCAGGCGTGGTGCCAGACTCTGACGGCCCTTGTGTTAAGCGACTGATACTGCACGTGCTCCGTGAGCTGAACTCCACTCTGGGCAAGTGCCCTGTTCCCACGTCAGCCATCTAATGGCTTCTGCAGGGCAGGGCTGGCATTGCAATACCTGAAGAAAATACAGCTGCCAGAACCTTTGGGTTTGTGTGGAAACCACAGACTAAAGTCACACAGAGACAGCAGCGTTATAATCTCTTCATCTCTCTTTCGTACACTATTCTTCCTTTCCCTTCAGGCAGCATCTCCATGAGAGAAGTGGCTTTTGTGGCTACGTCACTTGCTGGCCCTCTAGACACAGCCACCAGTTTTTTCATGTACAGCAAACTAGCCTAGAGCCTTGAAAGTCAGTCTAGCAATAATAGTAATGGACTTTGCCAGTTACCACTTCCCTGAGCAATCCTATGACATTACCCGAAAAACACTTCACAGTAAATAGCGTTACAACCTGCATTTAACTTCAACAAAGCTTGATGGCAACCTGTAATAAGAGCGTAAGATACTGCCCTCTGGATTTACTCTACGTACACCACGGAACATGTTTTAGAATACTCTGATGAGTAGGGATTTTTGTATGCTTAGTGAATACTGAAACCCTTCTGCCAATACTTCAGTAACACTGAAAAACAAAGCACACTTCAGAACTAACAGATATTACAATTTGGTACCTTACCTTCAAGATCTTCCTGAATTGCTGGGTTTTTGCACCATTTAAATTGTTCCATATGTCTTGCAGAAGGTGCTGTCTTCTGACCGGAAACAACCAGTAGTGCTGGCCCATCGGTATTAAGTCGATCGGAAGATTGAAGTAACCATCTGTTAGCAGTGCGTTTATCTCTTCTAAATTGTGAAAAAAATTGGCCACACTTACATTGCTAGAGGTTCTGGACAGAAATTTGCATTCTGCATAATGAACAAAGATCTTGTCTTGCATGTTAAAGATACATGGGTACTTGGTCAGCTTCCATAGGGCCATCTGAAATGATGAGAAAGAAGGAAAAAGATGTGTTGATTTTTCTCTTGTAAAATCAGCGCTCAGGGGTATGTATGCAGACTGAACTGCCAGTCTGTACTCTGGCAAACTCTTGTATCTCTGAAATGTGCCCTTGTTGTGTACATGAAGACTACACCAACACAGGCACACTTTCCAAATGCTGCTTCTCAACATTTCTGCGAATGGAAAACCCTGACAGAGAGGCAACTGAGCTGTCTGTGCCGGCAAACGTTCGTGTTACAGTGTCCCAAGAATAAAACAGAGGTATAGTGATTTTAATAGCATCTTCCATAATTCAGCTAAACCAAAACATATCATAAAAGTGTCCTGGATACCCAGATTATGGTACCGTCTTGTTAAAGCCTGTTAGGTTTATTATCTGTAATTTCCAAAGTAGATACCTGTATACAAAATAATCTAATTCAAAATGTTACACCTTTAGTGAGATAAGACAGCAGCTTCAGATAATGTCCTATTTGGCTTCTGTTTCTATGCTGTTTCTCAAACCTCCTCCTCCAGTCTGGTTAATGTTAATTAGCACAAAATTGGTACATTAGCGAATGGAAGTTTATGAAGGAATTAGGCAGTTGTCCTGCAAATTCCAGTCAAGTTGCTATAAAACCGCATTTTTTTTTTGCCTAAGGAAGCCCCTACTACCCATGTTTCAATTTTGTGCTGCTCCTGTGACACTGATGGCATTTGGTAGTAAATTTTCACTCTTGTGCCATCAAGAAATGGACCATTTCACAGATTATTTTGTATTACCATGTCTTTGTTTTCAGATGTAAGTTGAAATGCTCAACAGGGTTTCTACATAAAAATTTAAAGAGACCTCACAATATTTCTGTTAATTAAATGTAATTGAATTCGGAGTAACAAGAACTATAGTAACCATCCCTCATGGTGCTGATCACCAATTCAAAGCAAGGAGAGCTGCTTAAGATGTTGGAAGACAGCTCTGACTCTCAGAACCAGGGGCTCATCTCAGGAAAAGCCACTATTGTAGCTGCTAAAATACTGGGATGGTAAATGACTTGCACAGTTTAGAACAGCTGGAGGACTAGGGAAAATGCATTGTCTTTGAGAGGTACTGGGCTAGAGTCTAGAATTCACTTAATGAATATTGACTCTTTTAAATAAAGCAGGAAGAAATTGTTTTGCACAGCCAGTAAGATTTCGCACTTACTTCTTTTACATTAAAGGTCCAACACAACATGATAATCTCTTTCACTTGAGGCACAAAGAAGTTGTTTTCTTGTACTCTGAAACCAGTTCTGGAGTTCACCTGCATTGATACATGTAACATGATACAGGGTGTCAGATCTAGTGAGCTATGTGTCAATGTGGCAGGACAGAACTGAGGAGTAACAGGGCTCTCTGCAGAAAGAGGTCTGAGACCCTCCACAGAAGTGGAGGGATGGAAACACTACAAATAGCACAGCACGCAACAGTGATAACTCTCAGAAAGCCATGTATAAGCTAGCAGGAAAACAATTTTCATTTACAATGCAGACCCCTTATCAAGATTCCTTCAAGAAAGGTGTATTTCACTTTTGTGCCCTTCATGTTGCAGTACAATCTGAAGTTCCCTATTCACATTCATAATTTTGCCTGGCAAAGAAATTATTTTGGGGGGACAGTGAATATGTAAACTCCAAATTTTGTAACCACTTATGGAGGAGTATGTCTGCTGCACTTTTGAGTTTATTCATCTGGATAAATACAGATTCAAAGGTCTACATTTCCAGGCCCAAACTGGCATTCCTGGCCTAAAGGATATTCAATTCTGAACAAAATTTAATGACTCTCTCTGACTCATACTAAGTGCATGCTTGAACTCCTGTCTTTCCTAACCATCTCAGCAGGTGAAGGGGTGGTTGTCAAGAAGAATACAGTTACTGCCCCCCTTTCTTTCCCTTGTTCTTATGCAGACAGAGATTCTGTAATTCCATTGTCTCAGGAAATTTCTCAGGTAACAGGCTCTTAAAGCATCACACCATTATTGTGGCAGTGACTATGTGTCAAGCAGGTGGGTGTCTTCTAAATGCTGTGAGCATGTACTGAGGTGAGGGATCTCACCAGCAGAAAGGGGAATGGGCGTGCTACATAGTGGACACCCCATCTGTTGCTCTGTATTCCTTAATGCATGCACTCACACCACTGAAAGCATCCCTGCCAGGGGCCATAATGAGCTTCAGCTCTTCATTTCTCTAGAGCAGGGGTGTCAAACCCACAGCTCCCTCTGTTCTGCTCCTGCAGCATAACGCGCGTCACTCGCTGCACACACGCCCAGTGCTGGCAGAGCGCAGGGGCCAGGAGCTCGGTGCTGCCGCTGGGGAGAAACAAGGTGCAGACCAAGATTCAGCCCGTGGGCTGTCAGTTTGACACCTCTGCTATAGAGGGTCAGCCAGGCACAACTCAAGAGCAGGATTCCTTCAAAGTTATCCTGGTGTACAGCCAAAGAAATTCCTGAAACAATGTCAAGTGACAATGCCCCATGTTCACTTTTAAGAAGGAAACTCAGAGAATTTAACAACTAAAAAGGGTTAAAATACTCTAACTTGTACAGATAGGTCCTATCTAATCAGGATCCAAACGCTTTCTCACCTGGTAAAGAATTTGCAGTACTTGCAGAGTCTTTGTTTCATGTGGGTGCAGGTTGTAGGGATCTCTTTGCCTACTTTTGACTTCCATGATAAATTGAGACAGGTTTTTCTGGGAAACTCTCTGATATAGAATGACTAGCTCCTTGAAAAAGGATGTTTCTAGCTTTGACCACAGGCATTCTGTGAAGAAAACAGATAGTGAAGTAGCCATCATAGGTAACATGCAATTTTTAGATGAAGCTGCATTTTCTCTTTTAATCAACTGAACTAAATAAAAAAAAATTGCTTAATTTTGTGCTACAAAAATTAGTAAACCTCAAACAGACTTTTTTTCTTGTGTCTCATCTCCACGTTTCTGCTTCTACCAAAAGCATTTCTTCCAGACCGAACTCTGTAACCGAACTCTTGCTCTGCAGCCAAAAAGACCAAGCATTTAAATCATTCAATTTTATCATCTGAAAACCCTACCAAGAATTTGCAGGTTCTTTGGCTGGAGCTTCGTAATGGCTCGTGCAAGCAGCGTTAGAGAACGATAAGAGCTGTCATCCTCTCCCTGCAGAAGGACAGGCAAGATCAAGTAGACTCTGAAATTTTCAGGTGAGATGGGAGAGGAAGACAATGATGGCAGTAACTTCTCAATCTCCTTTAGCACCTTCAGGAATAAAAAAAAAGAGACGAGGTTTAAAAATGCAATTATATTTTGGCAAAATCATCTATGAATGATGGTCAGCATGAAATCCTTACCTCGTGGAAGACTTCTGGCTTCTTCTGGATCTTCTTATAAAAATGTTGCACTTTTGACATGTCTACACCGGAGACTTCTTTGGAAGTTTTGAAATGTTTGTCTCTATCATGAAGGAAAAGAAGAACACCAAATTATGTGAGGACCTGGTTTTCATTACTGACTGAATAGTGGAGCATCCTATCGGAAAATATTTTGAAAGTTCAGCCCTGATTCCAGTGGGTATAATTTTCATCTGTTCTAAGAAGTTATTCTCACTGTGGTGTGACCTGATTAATATTCTGCCCTTCCTGTCTTAGGTAGCTGTGCACTATTAAAGGTAGGCTTCTTGATTTTCACCCTAAAACAACTTACACTTCAGTGCTGAGAGAAGCGATTCTGGATCCTTTGGAAGGTGTAATATTGCCTAAAGGGGTCACTGTCATCTGTCAAATGTCACTATAGGATAATCTGCTAGAATGTGAGCTTCTATAGCAATTTTCAATAGGACTGGAGGGATAAAAAACTTAATTTTCGCTTGGTTTTTGAAAAATGCAGGCTTGCTTCTTGCACGTTCAGATACGAATGATCTTCTCTACATACATGGCCTAAAATAACACTTCCTGCTCAGTTTATAGGCAGCCAATATATTCTGTTACATCTAAGTCAGTGCACATTACCTTTCCTCCAGGAAGCTTCCGTTGATGCAAGCCTCAGATGAAAAGATCAGCCTGATACTCCTGATAATAAAAAACAAAGTCAATGCTTTCAACATGAGTCGCAACTTCATGTTTTTAATTCTGAAATAACAAAAAACGTGTACAAGTGTGTCTGCACCTGGTGAGTATTATGATGGAGATACTTTCTTCTGTCAGCTTGAGATGTTATCTGGTTTTGTTTGTTATGCAAAATAAAAGGCACTGTGGTATGGGAGGGAGGAGGAACCCCTCCACTGATGGGATCTTTGTAGCACGCCAAGGGAAAATCCATCAGGGTATCCATTCGATGCTGCACAAAAGCTGGGTTCCCAGCATCTGGAGGGACATTAGATTTACTCACCACCTGTATTCCTGGTTCTACTCTTATTAAAGCAGCTGTTCTATCAAGCGATTTGCTGTCAGGCCCTCCCTATTGAGATCTGTAAAAAACCCTCCTTCTCTCTCACTCTCTCAACAACCACTTTTCCATGTGATCCAGATGGTTCTAAAAAAACTGGGCAGGGAAAAGCTGGAGTCAGACTTGCCTGAAGAAAATAACCTCTCACATAAGATCTGAAAAAAGACTGCACAATTGTAATCCTCAGCCATGAGTGTAAGGTTCCCACCATAGTACCTACTTACTGCTTCTGACAGTGGGCAACTGAAGAAGGGATCACTGATTTTTAAATACTGACACACATAAAACATTCCGGTTTATGTACTCTGGGTTATGAATTTTGCACAAGGCCTCAGTCTGCAGACCGAATCTTTCACTGATTTAATTTCTTGGCTCTTCATCAACTTAAAAACCATTCTGTGTAAGAAGAGGGGGACAGGTTTCCAAAGCCAGGCAACACGTCTGCTCTGGTACCACAAAGGGTTACTGAAGAGTTGTGGCTTATCTATATATCTTTTTCCTGTGCTAAAACTAAGTAAGAAGTTGTGGTATGAGATTCTGTCTCAGCTAAACTCTTGAACATCAGGTCCTACAACAGTCTCCAAAGAATAATAATTTTTAGAGAAAGTCATGTATTGAGGGGAAAAAAAAAAACAGCTGGCTTCAAACTTACTCTTTTATCCTTTCCCAGTGTTGCGAACTGGAATTAGAAATCCATGCAGCCACATCTTCATCCTTCAGAGTGGCAATACCATTCAAACAGGAATTCTGTGTGAAATGTATACGAATGTTGACAAGATCACAGATCTAGCAGATGGGATTCTTTTTTCAAGCAAATCATTACAAGAAGATTTCAGCCTAAGTATAAGCAAATTAACAGTCATCCAGCATGAAATTGGAGCACTAAAAGCAGGATGGAAAATCCAAATGTTTCCAGCAGTAACGTGAACAATGGTAAAATCAGAAGCCATGAGCAAATATGCACACACACCTTGTTCTTCCTGTGAAGGACAATACTTTGGTTTCCTACTGCAATGATTTCAGTCACCTTCCTGGATGTTTTTTTTTCTGTGAAAGAATAAAAAGATTTTCCAAGGAATATTTAAAAAGACAGTCATTCTCTTCAGAGAGTTCAGTGCACCGATGCGGAACAGTAAAAAAACCCTCAGATAGTAGCTGTCTGTCTAAAAGTTGATTCTATGTGGCCATTGCCACGATGGTAAAGCAACCAGCAAATGGAATTATCCATTGAAGAATATGTTGGGATGATCAGGCAAGCATGAGACATAATGTTAGCATGAAATCAAGAAAGCAAACATCTCCCTGAAAGAAAGGAACACAGATTGTGCATATTTTCAGTGGTCATTACCCCAACAGGATTTTCCAGTATTCACTGGTGACTTGATGGGAAGTGGTATCAACTGATTAGGCCTTCTCTCATCTCCCAGCTGTCCTTCATCAGAACCAAATGAATACACTTTGTCCAAGGAAGGGACATAGACCAGGGTGTGCTGTCTGATCAGAAGAATAAAAATGGTCATAATAAGGTAATACCACTGGGCTAGTCACAATAAAATTTACAGATCCGTTTTCAGAGTGGATAGCTGAGGCTTTATATTTAAAAGTCCTGTCAGTCCAGCTAAAGAATTCCTTTAACCAAAGTCTTAGGACGCTTCCTTGAGCAAACATTCAGCAATAAAGAAACATATGGACTCAGATTTCCTATACTATCCTGTAATATTTGTGATTTACCCTTGTTCCACATACAAAATTAAAGTAATGCCTTGCTAGCTTCATGCCCTTCCATTTTTAAAACTGCAACTTCTATGCTGCTGAGCCTTATACAAAGCCCAGGAAAGTTGAGAGGAGACTTTTTCTGGCCCAGTTCCAGAGAGACAGAATGAAATTAGACAATTATCACCATTCTTTGGATTTTTCTAACGACTCAGGTTGTCAAAGTGGATGGGAATTCAGTGACTTTCCTGATGCAGGCTTCTGACAGTCTTTTGCATTTTAGAACACAGTACACCCTTCATTTCTTAAAAGAACAAAAAACAAGGGTTTCTGGTGTTTTTTTTTGCAGCTCTCCCTCTGCTCAGCACCAGCTGAGGGTTCTGCTTTCACTGGGTCTGTGGCCAGAAGTTGGCTTACACTTGAAAAGTGGACAATATTTTGACAGTGCAGACCTACTGGATACAGGGATTTGAACATTTTGGCGACTCC
Source organism: Tapera naevia (assembly GCA_033556795.1). NCBI lineage: Eukaryota > Metazoa > Chordata > Aves > Cuculiformes > Neomorphidae > Tapera > Tapera naevia. The sequence continues at coordinate 8,555,217 of JAUMJJ010000034.1, read as the reverse complement.
TCTCTGTGCTGTTCTTCAGTGATTCCCCTAAGACCTTGACCTTAGAAGCCACATTATTGATACTTTCCCACCTGCCACAGGCAATCTGCGAAACTCTTGCTCCCCACAGTTCAGCCACCACACGAGGCATGAGTTCATTCCGAGTAGAGTTGTGACCAAGTTGACCAGCTCCTCCTGCTCCGAAGGTGCACACCAACCCCTCCTTGAAGATGAAGGAGCAAACAACAGGATTACTGCACTATTAACCACATTCAAAGGGTCACCACTGAGCCTGAGAGCCAGTAAGACACAGTATGTTATGTGGGACTTGGTTCAAAACATCCCAGATTCAAACCCAGGTAGAGTTCACTTCGCATCAAGCCTAATCTTACATTGTCTAACGTTCAAATCATTTAACTCCTGAGAAAAGCAATTCAACTCCTGAGAATATTCCCTATTTTAACAGTTTTACTTTATATGAGTAAACCCTAGTGAATCAGCTATTGTTTACATTTTCTGAAGTTCCAGTATGTTACAAAAAAACATAATATTTTCAAAAATACTAAGAGTTGAACTACACCTCTTTGCCCCAGGATTCCCATTTACCATCTCCCTGCAAAAGTTTTTATGAAGTGATGGGAATATGAGAAAAGACCAGTTTTCCCAATAGCTTAGTTAGCAACCCTGGCGGATTGTCTTCAGACTTGGATGGAAGCAGGTTTTGCCATCCCAGTTTCTCTGACTCGCTTTTAGCAATGTATCTTTTCTACCACGGTGAGGCCTCAGATGCTGAGTATCCATTTCAGACTCACCTTGGAGAGAACTGCTGTATGATCTGCGCCACATGAGACAAACACAGTCTTCCAGTGCTCTAACGCTCCAACGTATGATGGGCAGTCCCTGTCTGGAAAGAAGATAGCACTGCTAAGGTGAGTACTAAGAGGTCTCACACAAAGGAAGATCTAGAAAATAAGAGAGTTTTAGTGTTTTTCAGTCTTCTCTTATAGCAATTTGTGTATTTACAAGTTGGTTTTGAGTTGTTTCCTACTCTCCAGTATAACATACTCTTTCTGATAATGTTCTGTCTTTTTCATAGTATTTTATTTCCATTTACATTCACTCTGAAACAAAATGCAGCACTTTCACATCTGCTTGCCAAAAGGTACTTGGCTTCGATGTATCAGGTTCTCAAGACTGGGCTCATTCAGATCCTGCTGACTTCACGTTCTGTCTGGCTACAGCAACTCTGTCTAGCCTTCTAGGTTTGAAGATACTGTCTGATTTTAATTCTTTTCTCAACTTGTGTTTACAGAGAATTAAAGAAGGCAAAGAGGTATAAAATTATTTCCTTTTATGCAAGACTGCCGGTAGAGAGAATGGCAGTGGAAGGAGACCTCTGAGACATATGGTTTGATGAGCCCATGCTATCTAGTTGGCCACATAAAATTATCACTTCTCTGTAGAAATACAACCTCTAAATTCCTTGTGCCTGCCTGCCTTTCCTAGTCAGGATACAATAGCTTGGAAACAAGGAACTTACCCATATATATTTTCTTCAAAAGAGTTTACTGTCCACTACTGCTCCTAAGGGCCTCTACAGTCCTGAGCCACTCCAGTGTTAGCAGTAAGCTCACTGACCAGGAAAACATCTTCCTACTGCTTTCCTCTCAAACTGCTCTCTTTCCTTACCTTCTGTGTCTCCGAGTCCCAGCTGTCCAAAATCATTCTTTCCCCAGGAGTACACAGCTCCAGAGAGTGACACAGCAGCACTGTGAGCTCCTCCAGCAGCAATTTGAGCAAGTGAGATGCCCTTTAGTCTTTCCACCAGTTGTGGCTGAGGGATGAGTGTGGTTTGGCTCCCCACTCCAAGCTGTCCATGGGCATTCTGGCCCCAGGTGAAGAGCTCACCTCCTTCACGCACAGAACAAAAAAACAATTCAGCCTCACTGCTTCCCTTGAGTCTTTGCACTTTGAGAGTGGGAGTGAAAATCAGTGCTGTTTTTAGGGACCTAATTCCAAGGTGAGACCATCGTCTGTAGCCAAATCTGTTTGCTTCTGACCCCTTTGGGGAAGTCCTATGCTGCCTGTGTGACTCAGCATAGCAAGAATAAAGGCAAGATGTTTCCGCCTCTGAAGGCACACTCACAAGAAGTTCCCACCCAGAGAGGTGCTCCAGCTTAAGGAGGATCAGATCTGGTGACTGCAGAATGGGGCAGCCACATCTGCTCTAACCAACACACCTTTGCGGCGCGTTAGTGCTCAGGAACTGGAGAGAGACAGAGCTGCAGGTCCCTGGGTGTTGGGAGGAAAGGGCAATGCTGATAGCTGTCCTCCACCCACTGCTCATAACTCTCTAATGGTGTCACCAACTACTGGAAGGAGTTCAAACAGTCCCTCCTGAGAGCAAGCCTGCCATAATATGACTCCCATTTGGAGGAAAATTGTGCTTGAAAGAGGCTACCTCTGGATAATGCCATGGCGTGCTGATCCCCACATGCTATTTGAACAATATCTTGGTTTCCCAGTTCTTTCACCAGCCTACAAAAATAAGGAAAAAAACAGCCAAATAAAAATAGATAGATGCTGTGCCATGAGACAAAGTAAAGGAAGAATAACCTCTCCTCACCAGGTCCTAGCATGTTTAGGAGGAATTATGTGGAAATATACAGGTCGCCTTAGCTGATTCAGCACACTTCATGCTACCTTACCATGGCTGCACTAACTACTTTGAAGAGAACTGGGCTTAGCCCTGGGCAAGTTAACAGAAAACCACACAGCAAAGTGCTGTGCCATTTTTAGATGATGGTTACCCTCATAGCTTAATCCGAAGGTGGTAAGGTTCAAGTGTGCTTGGCTCTTTCACACACAGCTTTCCCAAGCCATGTGTGGTTTGCAAGTCATCTACATCGCTCTGGCATACACTACTATGTTTGAGAGAAACCTGTCTCGTACATCTCAAGCAGCTCAGATATTGATATTATCCTCAAAATCAATGCAATTCTTGCTCAGTAACAAAAGAAAGTTTTGCATACTAGGAATGAATGTGTTCCAGTTCCTTCTCTGCAACAGGAACACACATCAGTCTCTTGGATATTACCTTTAGGAAACGTGGGCCACCTCTGACCATTACCATCTGTACCTCCACAGTCTGTAAACTTCTTACCTTGTCTTTGAGCAGTCAGACGAAGCTGTAGCCCAGTGTTCAGAAAGCTTCCCATCAGGGGAGAGAACAAGACTATGTGTTGCATCGTGGTTTGAACACTGCACCTTCTCATTCCCCTGTGACTGTGTGCACTCTGCAGCACAAATACAAACACCGATCACGCTAAGGCAGAGGGCATTTAATCATCTCAGCCCCTTCCCCAAGGTCTCTGTGGGCTGCTGCGTTCACAAAGAGCTTCTGGTCCTCAGCAAGAGCTGGTACAAATGTATGGTTATCCTATGATTCTACGATCTTTAGGGTCCCCTCCAACCCAAACCACTCTATGATTCTACAATCTCCAGGGACCCGTCCTCGCCCACGCACAGTCCCGTCCTCGAGGGTCTCACCGCCGCCTCGGCCCCGCCGCCGCCGCCGCCGCCGTCCCGCCGGCATCCCTCCCTCGCCGGTCTCCCCACAGCGCCGGGAGCAGCGCCAGGACCGCCCCACCCCGCCGGGGAAACGGGAACCGAAACTCTCCGGGCGCGGCGGCAGCGGGAGGAGGGGCGGGCGCTGAAAGCCCGGAGCGGGACAACGGGAGCTGCGGGGCCGTGGAGAGCTCCCGGCTCTCTCCAGCGCGCTGGGGGCGGCTGCTGCTGCGGGGGGAGAGGGGAAAGCAGGGAGTGGACAGAAAGGTGCTGGGGTTTCCATGCCGAAAAGGCACCCGTTTGCTGAGCCGGCAGCGTGAGCTCCCCGCCCGCAGGGCCAACCGTGTCCCGGGCGGCGTCAGCAGAAGCGTGGCCAGCAGGGCGAGGGAGGGGATTCTCCCCCTCTGCTCCGCTCTCCTGAGAGCCCACCTGGAGTCCTGTGTCCAGTTCTGGAACCCCCAGCATAAGAAGGCTATCAATCTGTTGGAACGGGTCCAGAGGAGGCTACAAAGATGATCACAGGGCTGGAGAACCTCTGCTATGAGGACAGGCTGAGAGAGTTGGGGTTGTTTAGCCTGGAGAGAGATCCAGTGAGACCTTATAGAAGCCTTCCAGTACCTGAAGGGGCTACAGGAAAGCTGGGGAGGGACTCTTTACAAGGGCATGGAGTGATAGGACGAGAGGGAACAATATTAAATAGGAAGGGGGAAGATTTAGATTAGACATCAGGAAGAAATTCTTCACACTGAGGGTGGTGAGGCACAGGCACAGGTTGCTCAGGGAAGCTGTGGATGGCCCCTCCCTGGAAGTGTTCAAGGCCAGACTGGATGGGGCCTTGAGCAGCCTGGTCTGGGGGGAGGTGTCCCTGCCCACGGCAGGGGAGTTGGAACTGGATGGGCTTTAAGGTCTCTCCCAACCCAAACCATTCTATGATTCTATGATTATTCACCTCGGAGAGTAACCTGTCTGTGGCCATCCTTCATAGGTTTCTATAAGCTCAGAGACCTCTTCTGCTGCTCCCTGCATCCCAAGTAAGAGGCCACTCAAATTCATGGGGGGTACCTGGCTGGTTGAAGTCAAGCAGGAGCTGAAAAGCCTGGTTTAGAAATACATCAAACATCTAAAAGCTAACTGCTTCCATTCTTACAGTCTCCTGTCACCTGCTAAATCTTCCCCTCCCTTCAAAGATCCTGAAAGCTTTCCCCCAGAAAGGTCATCTGGTCCACCCCACTTCCCACACTTTCTCACTGGAGATGGATGCAGGTCCATCTTTATGTCGAAATAAGGGATGCTCATGTGAATGAAGAAATGGATCAAAATACCAAAGACTATTTTCATAGCCTTCCTAATAGGCTTATCCAATGAATTAAGATCAGTCTGTTTCAGAAAAAATTATGCTGCTGAATATTATGCAACGTTTTTGGTGAGGCATTCTACAAAAGTCCCAAGAAGCACAACATGAATCTACAGATTTTTACTGGAATTCACTGAAACACAGTGGAAAATTCATTACTGAAACACCAGAAGCATTCGATGTAATGTATTTGAGTGGAGTAGGCTATGACGAACAGGGAAACACACCAGAGGCCCCTGGGGTGAAGAAAAAAGACTGTGGATGTGCTGCAGAAGCAAAGCAAGGTGAACCTGGGGCACAGAGTAATTGATTTCTACCCAGAGAGGAGGAACCCAGCCTGTCTTTCCCAGCTACTATACACACTATGAGGACCTTATCTCTTTCCGCAGGACGTAGGAGTGTTTAGATTAAAAAATACCGAGCCACAGCTGTAGCCCAAAGCATGGGCTACGAAGGGACACTAGAGGTCCTTCTGCATCCAAGTATGAACTGACACGTCTTCCTTGGGAGGAAAATCTTTGCTCTAAGCAGAGGCAAGACCCCATTCCCACAATGTCAAAAGTGAAATGGGCATCACTGGGTCAGTCCTTCCAGAGCAGATTTGGGAGCGTGGGTACTTGAACCCCTCTCTGTCGGCCTGACTGACTCATGGTGCCCAGCTCACACACTGCTCTACATGGGAAGGGCCACAGAGACCTGGATGCTACCCAGCAGGGTTCAGCCACTGGCAACCCTTAATAGGCAGTGCCACATTCCCCAGTTTCACAACAAGGGACACCAACTACCTCAATCCTTTACCACCTCAGAGTGCCAAAGCAGTGCCCACCAAGTGAATCCTGGCTGTACCAGGGCTGAGCATCACCCTGCCTGGACTGCCCCACAGGAGATGAAGCCCTTCCAGGCACAGCCAGGCCAGAGTCAGGGGACAAGCACACAGGCAGAGAAGAGCACTCTGCCATCCCATTGCCCCATCACCCTCTACCTGAGGGCTTTAACAGCACCACAATGCTTTGGGGCACCACACTTCCTGAGCAGTGTCCTGACAGGCTCAAGCAGCATCACCCAGTGCTACCTGAGGAATATTCCCAGTTTCTGCTGGTGGCAACAGCCCTCAGCCCCTCAGGAACCTCTTAGGACAGTTGCCAAAAGCCAAGGTGAAAGAAGGCATCAGGCAACAGCTTTGTTCCAAGTTTGTACAACAGAAATGTGACAGCTCTCCTTTTCCCTCTCGTTCCCCGCTCCCACAGGAAGCTGACCCATTTCTCAGGCGCACTGGGGCCCCTGATGCCCCTCACAGCTGATGGCTGTGAACTGAGGGTGGCAAGAACAGAGGGGAACAACGTGACACCAGAGCTACAGGGCAGCTGGGACAGCATACGAAGGGGCTGAGGCTGCAGAGGAGTTGATACAAGCAGTAGTTACCACTGCAAAAAATGGAATATTTTGATATAAGCTGAAGTAGAATTAGTTTTCTATAGAATTAGTTTTCTAACTCACTCCAATTAAGTTTCATCTAAGTTTTAGAAAGCACATCCTTTATTTCAGCACTGGATGCATGAGAGAATGAGTTCCATCAACCATGCATAACGAGACAAGAGCTGGGGACAGAATGTATTTCCCACTTACATGCATATGTATAAATTTTCCCAGAAATATGATGCATATTCTATTACTTTCCAAACAATAATTGCAATGTTATTATGAACTTCACAACAGCCAAATCTCTGCTCATTGGAGCCAGTTTTCTGCCTGACCTTGCATTTTTTAGATAGGCTGCAAACAGAAGTGATTATAGAAGAAGACACATCTGTTCAGCACAGATCATACTTAATATAAGATGTTATAATTTCTTAAATAACAGTATCTGGAAAAATGCTGTTTGAAAAAAAACATGCTGTAAGAAAATGTGCTATCAGAGGGACATTCTGTCTGACTTTCAAAAATGCGTCCAGTGCTGAAATAAAGGATGTGCTTTCTAAAACTCCAAAATGAGTCTTACAGAGTTTAAGAGAGTTTAACATAAGAAAGGTATGGAACTGTTGGAACAGGTCCAGAGGAGGCTACAAAGACCATCAGAGGGCTGGTGAAGCTCTGCTATGAGGACCGGCTGAGAGAGTTGGGGTTGTTCAGCCTGGGAAAGAGAAGGCTCCAGGGAGATCTTATTGTGGCTTTCCAGTACCTGAAGGGGCTACAGGAAAGCTGGGGAGGGACTCCTTACAAGGGCATGGAGTGATAGGATGAGGGGGAATGGCTTTAAAAGGGAAGGGGGAAGATTTAGATTAGACATTAGGAAGAAATTCTTCCCATTAAGGGTGGTGAGGCACTGGTAGAGGTGGCCCAGGGAAGCTGTGGATGATCCCTCCCTGGAAGTGTTCAAGGCCAGGCTGGATGGGGCCCTGAGCAGCCTGGTCTGCTGGGAGGTGTCCCTGCCCATGGCAGAGGTTGGAACTGGATGGGCTTTAAGGTCTCTTCCAACCCAAACCATTCCGTGATTCTATTATTTTAATATTCACGCACCATTTAGACAGCTCCCTCAGACACACAGCGCGAATGCTGGGATTGTCCTGTGCCGGACAGGAGCTGGGCTCATCATCCCTGTGGGTCTCTTCCAACTCGGCTCATTCCGGGATGCTGGGATGGGTGTCGCGGAGGGGGCGGGCAGCCCCGGGCCGGGGAGGGGTTTCCCCGCCGCGCCTTAAGCGGCCGCCGGGGCGGGGCGGCGGAGCCGCGATGCCACGGTGCGGGGTGCTGCTGCTGCTGCTGGCGGCGCTGCCGGCGGTGCCGGCGGTGCCCGGCCCGGGCGCGGGAGGGGGCTGCCCGCCCTGCGAGCCGGCGCGGTGCCCGGCGCTGCCGGCGCGGGGCTGCGCGCTGGGCCGGGTGCGGGACGCGTGCGGGTGCTGCTGGCAGTGCGGCCGCGGCGAGGGCGAGGCGTGCGGCGCCGCGGGCGGGCGCTGCGCTCCGGGGCTCGAGTGCGTGAAGAGCCGCCAGCGCCGCAAAGCCAAGGGCGCCCCGGGAGCCCCGGCGGCGTTTGCCGCCCCGGGGGCCGCCGCCGGCTCGCCCGGCGTGTGCGTGTGCAAGAGCCGCTACCCGGTGTGCGGTAGCGACGGGCTCACCTACAGCTCCGGCTGCCAGCTCCGCGCCGCCAGCCTGCGCGCTCAGAGCCGCGGCGAGCCCGCCCTCAGCCAGCGCAGCAAGGGCGCCTGCGAGCAAGGTGAGGGTGAAGGGCAGCGGGAGGGGGGGCAGGTGCGCTGGAAAAGGTGGTCCCGAGTGCTCCTTGGGTTGTTGTGTCCCACCGAAGTGCTCACTCGTAGAACTATAGTATCACAGAGTCATTGAATCATAGAACCATAGAGTCGTCGGGTTGTGGAGTCATCAAATCGTAGCATCGTAGAGTCATCGAGTCGTCAAATCATAGAGTTATGGAATGATTTGGGTTCCTGCTCATCATCACTCAGCCAAGTAGCCTCTCTGAACTTGTGCGGGCTCTTACTTGGGATACAGGGACAAGGAGCAGCAGAGGAGGCCTCTGAGCTTATAGAAACCTAAAATAATTTATGAGTTTAATTCATCGGTGGAAGCTATTAAGAAGGCAGGGAAAATGGGAAACTATTAGGAAGGCAATCAGAATCCTCTTATGTGTTTTGATCTATTTCATCACTCACGTGGATATTATTTCATCATCGAGATGGACCTGCATCCATCACTCCAGTGAGAAAGTGTGGGAGGTGGGGTGGACCAGATGACCTTTCTGGGTCTTTGAAGGGAGGGGAAGATTTAGCAGGTGATAGGAGAGACTGTGAGAAGGGAAGCAGTTAACTTTTAGATGTTTGATGTATTTCTAAACCAGGCTTTTCAGCTCCTGCTTGACTTCACTCAGCCAAGTAGCCCCCATGAATTTGAGTGGCCTCTTACTTGGGATGCAGGGAGCAGCAGAAGAGGTCTCTGAGCTTATAGAAACCTATGAAGGATGGCCACAGACAGGTTACTCTCCGAGGTGAATAGTCATAGAATCATAGAATGGTTTGGGTTGGGAGAGACCTTAAAGCCCATCCAGTTCCAACTCCCCTGCCGTGGGCAGGGACACCTCCCACCAGACCAGGCTGCTCAAGGCCCCATCCAGTCTGGCCTTGAACGCTTCCAGGGAGGGGGCATCCACAGCTTCCCTGGGCAACCTGTACCAGTGCCTCACCACCCTCAGTGTGAAGGATTTCTTCCTAATGTCTAATCTAAATCTTCCCCCTTCCTATTTAATATCGTTCCCTCTCGTCCTATCACTCCATGCCCTTGTAAAGAGTCCCTCCCCAGCTTTCCTGTAGCCCCTTCAGGTACTGGAAGGCTTCTATAAGGTCTCACTGGATCTCTCTCCAGGCTAAACAACCCCAACTCTCTCAGCCTGCCCTCACAGCAGAGGTTCTCCAGCCCTGTGATCATCTTTGTAGCCTTCTCTGGACCTGTTCCAACAGATTGATATCCTTTTTATGTTGGAGATTCCAGAACTGGACACAATACTCCAGGTGAGGTCTCACAAGAATAGAGTAGAAGGAGGGAATCCCCTCCCTCACCTACTGGCCACGCTTCTGTTGATGCAGCCCTGGACCCTGTTGACTTTCTGGGCTGCAAGCACACATTGCTGGCTCGTGTGGAGCTTCTTATCCATCAGTATCCCCAAGTTCTTCTCCACAGGGCTGCTCTCAATCACGTCGTACCCCAGCCTGTATTGAAACTGCAGATTGCAGTTTCAGTTGGTTCTTTCTTGGTAAAGTCAGGATGATTTCAAAACCACCTTAAATGGACTTAAGAATCCCAAGCAGATGCTGCTGCTACCTAAACTTGGTGCAGATCAGCCCTAGCAATGCAGAGAACTTAGCCACTCCTCACTTCCAGCTGTACTGGAACTACACTGCCCTGCTTTTCCTGCTTTCCCTGCTTTCCCCATGGCTTGCAATTTGGGATGCTGTGACATGGAACAAAAGGACTGAGCCATCCAGGGGAGGGTTCTGCAGAGGAAGGTTGAAAACAGTGAAAAAAGGAAATGATTGAATGGCTGTGAAAGCCAGAAAATTCAGAGCCAACATTTATTGGTTTGCTTTGGTTCAAAGTTAGAACAAGCAGTGACTTTCCCCTGAGCTGCACATAGCAGTTTGCTCTTGCAGCATTTTCAACCAGGAGCTGGATACTTTCCAAGCTTTTGCTTAGGAATAGTGCTCAAGGAAGAAATTGTTCTGCTGTGGAGCCTCTACAAGAAATCTTGGCTTCTGATAGTGGCTTTTGCTGCTTTGCTGCAAGGGAGGGAGGGGTGGGACGTAGCACACAAACCATTTACTGAACTTCTCAAGGACGGTATTGCAGCACCAGTGCCGTTTTGGTGGAGGAGTGTTTTCATAAACACAGTATGTGTAGGGTCACAACCTCCACCTCCTCCTTTTTTTCTTCCCATAACTGAGGCCAAGTATGTCTTGCAAAAAATGTTTCTGGAACTCCCAAGGAAAGCATGAAAGGCTGGGTATGAACTGGGTTATGTACTTTGTTGTTGCCCGTTAAATGCCCTCTGTGGCTTTTCACAAACCTTGTGCAAAACATCAGGCTTATATATTAGCCAGAAACACTGTGCTATAGTGTTTAACCCCTGGAGGGAAGGAGCTTCAGCGCTCAGGCTAATGTGGGATGAGCCGGAACAGCCTCTGTCTGGGCCTCCTTCTAGCATTTCCTAGAGCCATTCCTGCCAAGTGGACTTGGGAGATGGTCACAGCAGTCCTAAAATGCATGCTGCTTCTTGGCCCTGCCAAACCAGACCAAGTGAGCAGATGTGTTTGAAAGATGTTTGAGGTTGTGCTTCAGGTGTGTGGTTGAGAAGATGGTTGTGTTCACGTTTGCAGTGCTCAAAGTCACCTGGGAGTTTGTAGCAAAACAGATATTGATACTTATATTGTAAGGTACTGCTCCAAACCTTGCCTGCACTTCCCTGGGTCCACCCCAGACTGGGTGCTGGCTTGGCCTGCTGCGGCTTTTCCCCAGACGATGGAAACAGGGTTTGATGAGGTCGATGCAGACACAAGGCACTAGGCAGGATGGTGGGAGGCCACCGACCCGCCAGCCTCAGACAGGTCCTGTGAGACTTTTTCCATCCTCTGGTCATCACAGCAGCAGCTTCTCTGAAGAGAGTCATGTGCGGGATAGACACTCCATGCGCAATCTGCATCCCTTCCATGGAGAAGGTCCCGTTAGGTGTGCAGCAAGACACCTTTGAAGGCTTGTACCTGGTGCTGAGCCACTGGCAAAATGACCCCTCCTCTGTCATTCTGGGGAGCCACTCTTCTTTTGACTCCTGCTACTGGGAGATCTCTGACCCAGCATCTCAGGGAAGGGGGAAGAAAGGATGTGGGCTGCTTGGCAGTGGTGTTTCAACTGACTCTTCTGAAACTTCCCTTGGCTGCATGAACCTTTGTTGGGCTGTGGACCTTCTTCTGGTGATACTCATTACTCTGCGGCTCACAGCTGAGACAGGGTCTCAGCCCACAAATGAGGTAGACATCTGGAAGTATTTCTGTAGCCCTCGGGGCCTCCTGACAGTTAGAACTACTGTGTGGGAGGGGGAAGGGATTTGTAATCTCCACACTGATCTTGAAACAATGGCAGGAGAGGACATCCATCCCATCAACCCAACAAAGTAGAGCCGCTTGCAGTATTTGTCCAGATACAAGGCAGCACTTTTCTCTGTTTCTGAAAGAACCTAGAATCTGTGGGACTCAAAGAGTGGAAGTTCTGGCGTCTGCCATTTCCTTGCTACAAACAGATGTGATCTCCTTTAAGACTGGGATCCTGCACAGTGAGACTAAAAACAGGCAGGATCCTGCCTGCATCAGTCATTTGTGTAATAGCTTTTGCACAGAAAGAAGTCCTTGGGGGCGTGGATTCTTGGGCTTCTTGCTGAGGGCAGATGGGCTCTGAGGTGACTGCATGCACTCACAGAATTATCAGGATCATAAGATCCAAGAGGGAGCAGCCTTTCAAGTCTGAAAAGAGATTCAGAAAAACATGTTTCTAGCACTGGGTCCTGACTGTGTTTATTGCTATTTTTTTTTTCCAAGTGGAGCTGGAGAGGGAGGGCATCCTATTTGATTGGCCATTGGAATGTGCTGCCCAGGGAGGTGGTGGAGTCATCATCCCTGGAAGTATTTAACAACAGATTGGATGAGGCGCTTAGTGCCATGGTTTAGATGACGAGTAGGTGTAGGTGTTGGTGTTGGGTCATAGGTTGGACTCCATCATCTCAAAGGTCTTTTCCAACCTTGTGGTACTGTGAAAGCTGATGCATGGAAGGAGGCTGCGTTGGCCTTTGCTGTCATCAGCAGGAAGAGTGGCAGCTGGAGGTGGGGCATCCGGCAGAAGAAGGGAATGTGCATGGGAATGGCTTATTGGTAGATGTTCCTCCTCACCTACCCTCGTACTAAGATATGCTGGGAATAGAAGGGCAATAGACAGGACATGGACAGATGCAAATGGGGCAAACAATGGTTTATCCCTGTCCTAAGTCCTGCCACTCTTTGCCATTCCCACCAGGCAAGGTGGGAATGAGTCTTACCACAGCTTTCCTCTTCTGCTTGTCTTTAAATATGTGATTGGCCACATGTAATTAAAATATTTGAACTCCAATTCCTTTTTAAACGGGGTTTGCATTTCATATCCTCTCTCTCTCCTTGTCTCCCTGTCTGTACCATGTATTCATGGGGCTGAAGGAGGCATTCCTGCTGGGAGGGGCAGTCCTACTGATCTGTTATAGGCAACGCCATGTGGGCATGACGAAAGCCGCTTGGAAACAAAGCACTTCGCTACGTAAGGCTTAACTGGCAAAATACTCCTTGAAACACATCTTTTTCCACCATAGGTGTATTTTCAAGGGGGTAAAAGTTCATGAAAATTATATTGGACAAAGCTGACCAAATGCATCCAGTCAAGCTTTCCCTATTCGTCACGGGGTTTTCTGTGCAGTGCCCTGTGATTTTCACTTGCTAAGAGATACTGTCCACTGACTGGGAACAACTTGGATGTTTCTTTGTTTTTCAGTAGCAAAAGGAAGGAGCGGGTTGTTGGCCCTACATAACTTGTCTTGACCTTGTCCTTGGGATTCTCTTTCTGCTGTTTTTTTTCCCAAACCTCTCAGATCTGATGCCTGTGTTCTTTGTACAAAAATAGTGAAACCATGCAGAAAAAGGTATTTCCGTTGCAGCCAAAACTTTGTGTGGGAGGGAAAAAGAAGACACAATTGAGAAGAGTTTGAGAGGATGGAAATAACCCTTGCTATACCTGCACTTGGGAGGTATAGGGACCTAGCCAATCTTTCCTGGAATGGGTTGCATGTGGGCAGGATCATTGGGAGTGGCTGGAAAAAGGCACCCTACTTGATTGCCAACTCCTTGAGGCTACCTGGCTGCTGTGGGTGCTGTGTTAGCAGGGCATGGCAAAGCTGCTGGGGTTTGCTCTGGGAGAGCAGGCAGCAATGCCGCGATGCTCCCTCCCACCTGGGCTCATGCTGTGCCCTCATGCTCGCACTCACAGTGGGTTTGCCCTGCTCTCTGCCTGGGAGCCACTACCCACATTCCATCTCTACCCTTACGCCCCAGCAGCCTCTTTATAACAAATCGCAGTGCCGAGGCTGTGCTGAAGAGGGATGCTGTGAAATTTTCCAGCTGCTTTCCAGTGTTGCCTTTAAATGGATTGGCCCTTTACTCTCTGCCTATGCATATGGATAGCTGTGCTAAGGTCTGCTGCCAGCTCTTTTGGGTTGGGCAGGCCCAGACACAGAGCAGAAGCTGCCTGGTGGGGCAGGTACAGGAGGTCAGGGGTGCCACCTCCAGTGGTCCCCTCGGCAGGAGGGGTGGTTGCTGTAACAGCCAGTGAGCTGCCCTTGTCCACTGCTGGCAGCCAGCTGTCCACAGATGTTGAGAAGTGCCCTTTATGCAGTTGGTGTCTTCGGTACTTTAGGCTGAAATTCATTTTGCTGTGCATACACTGAGGCTATTTACAGCCCACTGGGACCTGAGGCAGGAGGACCATGGTACCCACTGCCACGCAAACCCAGCTGGCTTAAAGAATTAGGGCTGCGTGGCTCAGCTCAAGCCAGGCAGAAAAACAACCTCAAAGATCCAATCCCCATCAAAGAGCTAGCAGGATTTTTGGCATGAGGACTTATCTGAGCTGAAAAATACCAGGCACAGACTCGTTGCCTAACCAGAGCAAGAAGGGACAAATACCCCCAAGTGTCTCTTATCATTAGCTACCAGCAAGTACTTGCTTTGAGGGACATGTTGTGAACTGCTGGAAATACTGCTGAAGTTGCCTCATTACAGCCCAAAGGCCTCATGGTTTGAAGTCCCTCATACTTGTTCCAGCAGAGGAACAAGTTGTTTTGCTTTGACTTTATATTAAACAGCTTGCTTAACAAGATTTTAGCACAGTAACTGTAAAAACTCAAGGTCCAATGAACCAATACCTTTTCAAATAATATAAATAAAAGACTTTGCCTTTCTTTTGTGCTCACTTCTCTCTTGGTGGAAGCCAAGTGCCTACTTTTCCCCAAGTGCAGCATACCGGAGTGGCTCTGGGTGGACATCAGAAGACAACGTTTCACACCCCAGGGAATCATTGCTGCTTTGTAGCTACCTACAAAGACCTGCTGGAGGTAGAAACCCATGGCTTCTCTAGGTGAAGGGTAGATATGCTGGTTCGCAAAGCAGCCTACTTTATTTCTGTTGATCTGAATGCAGCTTAAATCTCTGTGGCTCCATGAAAGTCTTTTTCCAGCATGGGGAACGTGCATGGGTTTGTCCTGTGGTGATAACAGCTTAGCACCTTACAGGGTCCATCCCACAGGCTGCAGAGCTTATGAACAGCAGGACCAGGAGAGAGATTCTTTTAAAAATTACTGTAACCAGCACTAAAGGATGCCTGGTTTGGGGGCATCCCAGTCCTTGGGGCTGCGCTGTCGCTCCCCGAGAGTGGTACCATTTTGGCTTGCCAGAAGGCCAGGCAGCTATGTGGTGCCACACACCAGCTCAGGGAAAGGCGGGTGCAAGGTCTCTTGGCTGTCTACAGGGCTTAAAAAATGGACTGATGAATGGAGGAATGTGGCTGCCAGGCTCTTGTGGAAATGGATGGCTGCAGGGTCAAGTGCATGACTGCCCAAATTCCTGCCACTTACCCCAGCAGCAGTTTTGCTTTGCTGGTGCCTCAGTGTCCCATAAAGCTACATCTGTGCTGTGAGTGAAGAGACGCGGAGTTCTCACAGGTCAATTTTAAACCAAGAAACATAAATCACATCTGTTGGCTTATTCCATCCAAATTCACCTGGTGAAGCTCTATCAGAAATATCTGAGTTTTGTGGGTGGTTTGTTGTTTTTTTCTTAATCCACTGCCAGAGTAAAACAAGGACTTAGGGGAAAACTTTGCGGGAGATAGCAGACTGCTGTTATCACTAATTTTGGCTCATCTGCTGATAAAGCTCAGGTAAATTCAAAGACTCCCAACAACTTTAAACCCAGAGAGCATAGTTCGTATCAGATCACATTTTGTAAGAAATTCTTTTGGATTTGCACTTTATAATTAGCAAGTGGCTTAGGTTGGTTTAGCTCCTTCCTTTTCTGGATTTTAAAGGGCTTGAAAGAATATTCTTCTTTGAGAAAGAGAGATTTAGACAAGTTTTTGCTAAGTCATCTGAGATTTGAAACAAACTGAATTCCCTTGTTCTCCTGGGAAGCTGGTTTGGGTTTCTGCATTAGCTGGGAGTGGGGGATTTGCAGCAGTGGACTGCCACCCGCTTTCTCACACCGCAAAGGGAAGTGTTGCATTTGCAGGTGGATCTTGCCAGCATTTTTGTGATGTGTCCAGAGGGTCTGAGACAGAGCAGAGTTGCACAGGTGTGTGGTGGGTTACACCTTTTGTTTGGCACCACAAGGTTCATTCAGATGGAGCGTGGTGTGGGGATGTAATGTGATTCAGTGAGGTGCTTGCTTTTCCAGCACAAGGTGCACTGGGGTTTTGAGACAGTTACAAGCATAAAGCTTCAGCCCTTGAATTTTTAAAAATCATCTGTAACTTTGGGTTTTTCCACAGTTGTAGGTTAGGCCATAAATTCTTCCTTAAAAGACATTTAGTTATTTGAAAAGGTTTTGGTTCATTGAAGCTTGAGTTTTTATGATTACTGTGCTAAAGTCTCATTAGGGAAGCTGTTTAATATATTACACAGCAGCTCAAGGTCTTGGAGAACACCAGTATGCTAGGGACTAGGCAAAAACCTCCACTGCCCAAGATGTTCCCATATTTCACCTGTGTCTTTATTCTCAGTCATCACAGCATTTTCAAAATCACCAGAAAGGAATGATTACATATCAGCAAATTCCTCCCTGTTTGTTTTTTCTGTTGCTGGAAAGGCATGCTGTGTTTAAAAAAAATGCGTTTAATCCTTTGTTAGGCTGAGGCTGATTGAGGTTCATACTAAATAGGAGATTACCATGTAGCAAGCCTAATCAGGGCAGACTTTTGAAAGCTCTGCTTGCTTTTCCATGCATAAATGCTGCCATGCCTTGTTTCCGTGTCTCCCACTGCAGGCTTTTCACATTCTTTCCAGGCTTTAGCCTGTGGTCGTCCTTGTGCTGTAAAGACAGTTTTCTTAGTAAAACGAAGCCAAGGTCACATGAAGAGAAAAGCAGAGGTGGCAGCCAGAGGGAGAGAATTTTCTTGATAGAGCTTGTCTGGGAGGTCTGGGACAAAAAAAAAACCCAAATATGCGTCCAGACATGGCTGGGAAGCAGCATGCGTGATTGCAGAAAGCTACTGCCTGTCTGACCTCAAGGACAGCAAACTTCAGAGACTGGCAACAGGAAGGGGAGGTGGGAAGAAAGGGAGGGGGAAGGCAGGAGAGAAGTTGGCTTGTGGCAAGGGCAGTGTCATCTCTGCTCAGAGGCTTGCCCTCTCCCCATTTGGCTATTTCCAGGGGCAAGCGTGGTTATATGTTTGCAGTGGAGTTTCATAGCAGCCTCAGCCACATTGGCATCCCCATCGCCCCAGCTTTAATATTCAGATTGCACCAAGGATGCTGCTGGAAGGGGCAGAGCACTGAGCAGGGCAGGGGGGTGTGCAGAGGTGCAGCCTTTTCTCTGAGTGCAGTGCCAGGGCCAGCACAGACCCACCTCGAATGCTAGGAAAGGGAGAAAGGCCTTCAGGGGTTTTGTTCTTTGGAGGGTTGCCCAGTTCTCCCTCCCAGCCCATATGTAAACCCCATGGAGGACTGCTAAGTAGCCATTATAAAGATCGTGCACAAGGTCTCTGAAGGCAGCGTTTCTGAACAATGGGTGGGATCTCCAGGTGTACTGTTTCACTCTGTGCTGAGTCTGGTGGGGTTGGAAGCAGGAGTTCCATGAAAGATAGCTGGTGGCCTGGAGCCCTAACTCACGCTGACACTGACTCAGTCTCAAGGCCTCAGGGCTAGGGGTGAAGCTGCATTTAAAGCATTTGCAGCCTTTCCAGGGTCACTGGGCTGCTGAAGTCTGAGGATGGGCATCCAAACAGGGTTAGCATCTGGCAGCTCCTTTGGTCTGGATGTCTCAGAGCCTTTTCCTGTCACTCCTTAGTCTCTTCAAGGCCAGGTTAAAGAGGTAGAGAAATGCCTTCAGAAAAAAGGTAAATAAGGAGGCTTGTAAATCTGCCAGAAAGTGGCAGGAAGCTTTGGGAGTGGGAAAGGCCAGAAGCTGCTTGTACTTTCTGTCTGCTGCAGCCTCTCACAGAGCACTGACCTGGGAGGGAGCAGCTGAGGCCGTGCCAGCTAGAATGGGTAGATGCTGCTGACGGAAGGTTTCCTCTTCTCCATATAAAGTAATTTTGAAAGGAAAATACTTTCCCAGCAACTTAGGAGACTGGAGCGGGTCTATTTTCAGACTTGCAAGAGCTTGTGAGGGTAAAAACTGTCCAACTATTGCTTTGATTTGCTGTCTCACAGGGAGTGTTCCCAGTCTGTGTTTCACCCGGGGCTGTGGCACGGTAATGCAGTACTCAGGAGGGATGGCTGGGAACCAGGCTGACCCCCTTACCATGCTTCAGCGTGGTGTTGGCAGCTTCGTGTGTTCATGGTTGGGACTTGTCACGCACCCACAAGCACCAGATCATACCCCATAGTGCTTAATGGCAACCTTAACCACCTTGATTTTAGCAAAGTAGTTATTGCTTGGCTTGCTGGGTTGTGAATTATTTGTGTGCATGGACACTTAAGGACGATCAGCAAGGACCAGCTACCCTGAGCTGAGACACATCATCCTGGCACCAGCAAGGGGCAAGTGGGTGGACTGGGAGATGCCAGATCTCTGCCTGCAGTGGTTGAGCAGAAAAGAGGTGCCTGACACTGTGGGGTGGGGGTTTGGGAACAGATGCCAAATGATAGTCTCATCTGGGAAGTCAGAGGCTCTGCTGCTTGCTGTTGTAGCAGAAAAGCAACTACATAACAGCAATGGGGACTCCTCTCCAGCTGCTGCTTTTGACATAACACAGGCTGTCAGCTCTTTATGATCTGCAGAAAAAATCCCTGAGTTTTCAGGCTCCTTTCCCGGGGTGAACGAGCTCACTGGCTCTGTAAATAAGCCCCTTCTGGGGCCAGGGAGAGCTATTTGTCTTATGAACAATGGGCAGAGCAGTGAGGAAATGCCTGAAGTGCCTGCAGAGAGCAGCTGATCTCCATCAGCAGGCTGTGCTGTCCTCTTGGCCAGGGTGCTCCTGAGTAGTCAGGACAAGTACTGGCAGGAAGCATCCTGTGCATCCACATTGCCCCTGGCTCTGTCCCTGGTGGGGAGCAGAGACCACTCAGACACATTGATGGTGGTGACCATTTTCATCAGCAGGTACGACCCGCAGCTCCCAGTCCAAAGAAAGCGGAAGGAGAAACGTTCCCCTTCGTGGGCAGTGCTGCAAGTAGGGCAGCAAGGCCTGTGAGATACAGGCTGTAGGATGAGGGCTGATGTAGGCAGGAACCAAGTCACCTGCTGTGTACAAAGTGCCCTACTAAGCACATGATGGCCTTGCTCCCTTCACAAGACCCCCGAAGCAAGAGGGATGACTTACAGGAGGAAATGTCCCGACATCCTCTGAAATCACAACAAGGCTCAGGCGTAGAATCATAGAATTGCAGAATGGTTTGGGTTGGAAGGGACCTTAAATCACATCCAGTTCCCACCCCTTGCCATGGGCAAAGACACCTCCCCCCAGACCAGGCTGCTCAAGGCCCCATCCAACCTGGCCTTGAACACTTCCAGAGAGGGGTCATCCACAGCTTCCCTGGGCAACCCGTGCCAGTGCCTCACCACCCTCAGTGTGAAGAATTTCTTCTTGATGTCTAATCTAAATCTTCCCCCTTCCTATTTAATATCGTTCCCCCTCATCCTATCACTATCCTTGTAGAAAGTCACCCCCTGCCATTCCTGTAAACAATTCCAGTATCTTCAGGTCCTGGGAGGCTGCTATAAGGTCTCCCTGCAGCCTTCTCTTCTCCAGACGGAACAACCCCAACTCTCTCAGCCTGCCTTTATAGCAGAGGTGCTCCAGCCCCTGCCTCTTCTATTGTGACAGGTTGCCATGTCCCCTGCACATCTCTGGCTGCTTCAGGAACTGTAGGAGAGAGCATGAGTGGGACCAACGTGGGCAGGAAGCAGGGTGGCTGCCATGCACCTGGGTGTCAACTTGCTGTGGGGGGGTCCAGCTACTGCTGCAGCCTGTTGTGATTTGACTTTAAATCTGCTGACTTCTTGGCCTTTCTCATTTATTTTTAGTGGAGGAAGAAGCCCAGCTTTAGAATTTTGCCTGCCTGGATTTAAGTCAAATAACTCAAGAGACTGCGCTGACTCTTCTCATGACACTGTTGCATCTCCTGGGATGTGTGTTCCCTCCTGGCCTCAGGGCTGTGCCGGATGGAGGCAGAGGCCTCTGAATGCTCCCAGTTAATTTTGCAGCCAAAGGCAGAGTCTCACGTTCCTCCTGGTTGGATCAGGATGTACGTCCTGAGCTTGGGGCTGCCTCTTAATGGCCAGGCTCTTGCTGTGCGTCAGCTGCTGTGCTGAGCCAGCCAGAGCTTTCCTGTGACGCTGTGCAGGCAATTCCTCTTTCCGGGGAAGATAAACAATTTCTCCTCACCCAGGAGGTGGGTATTTATTCCCTCTCTCTTTTCCTCTGCCAGCACTTGCTGCAGAAAAATCCTAGTGTGACCTGCTCCTTGCAGGGCAAGCAAATATCCATGGGCAGAGGGTGTCCAGGCTCTTGATGCAGGGGGAAACTCAGTGGCAGCCGAGACTGCCCTATGAGCAATGGATTTAGTGGTGTGTTAAATGCCGGTAGTTGCCAATTAGGGAAGAAATGAGCTAGATCTTGGAAGAACCTAACAGTCTGCTTGCATTTTAATATAAGAATCAGGATCTTTCTTCTTCTACAGTGGAAGATGGTGGTCATTTTGGGGCAGCTGTGTTTTTCCTGCCTCATGGACGACCCCAGCGATGAAGAGGATGGTGGCGTACAGGGGGAAATGTAACCCTTGCCTCTCAGGGACAGGCTCTGAGCTCTGCCCTAGGAAGGGCACCTTTCACATAGAGGGTTTGGCCTGGCTGGAGCAGAGGGCAGCAGCAGCAGGCGGCTGTGCTAGGCGTGCATCAGCTGGAGGGCCTCGCAGAGCATGGGGTGAGCTAAGCAGCCTGGGGACATCCGGGTCCCCAGCAGAGCAGCCAAGTGCCCTATTGTTCAAATAGACCAAAAAAGAACAGCAGGGCTGTGCAGGAAACAGCTGCTCTGGGGAAGGGAAGCACAGTGCGTAACCTGAGGTGGCCCGGTCGTGGGGATGGTGATACCCTGGGCTGGCTGCAGCCCTGCTGCTGCGTGGGGGCCAGGCAGGGCTTTGGGCAGGAGCATGCTGGGATTAACCTGCCATACTGTGCTACAATGGTACTCAGAGGAACAGCCTGTGGCAGGGTGTTGCTGAGAGTGCAGAGACAGGCACTGCCCAAAGGTATAGATCTGCTCTGCATCACCTGGAGCAGGGATATGGGAAAGGGCTGTGACTGACACAGACCTCTTCTGGCTGATGCACAGGAATCAATACAGGCAGCAACACAACCAACAACAGGATAAGTGATGTAATGAAAGGCTGCTGAAATCCTTTACTCAGCTGAGAGAATCAGTTCAGTGCTGATGAGGAGCACCTGGGTTGTGATGTCAGCCCCATTCACCATGAGGGGTGGTTTTTAACCATCGCCCAGGCTGCACATAGAATCATAGAATGGTTTGGGTTGAAAGGGACCTTAAAGATCATCCAGTTCCAAACCACATAAAAATTCCATGCTTCTATGCATGCCTTCTATTTAAACCAGAACTGGGATACCTCTGTAACAGAGAATTTGGATGCCCCATGTCTGTTAGTGGCTTCCCACCAGCAGGTAGTGTACAATTGTTCCTGCACAGGGAAGTTTTGAAAGAGAAGAGCAAACTTTTCTCTGGGATCAAACCAGCTGCTCAGGAGTGGGGAGCCATCATGGCATCCCTTATGTTAAGACAGAGGCATGGTGGATGTCCTCTGGCTGGTGATACCAGTGTGAATCTGCCCCCAGATCCCGAGGAGAGAAAAAGATGCCAGGTTTCTCCTGGAAGATGTTGTTGCAGTGGGGAGCAAGTTTCAGGTGCCTGAAACTTGCTCCCCACTGCCTCCAAGAGAGCTGCAGGGCAGAATGTGCGTGCAGGTCAATGCATGCTCAGGCCCCAAATCTGCCCCTCTTTCATGGGTCTAGGAATGAGCCATGGTCTGTGAGCTGGCATACTCAGAGGCTTCAGTCAGGCTGGATCTGGAATACTTGTTTGCATAGAAAATGCCTACTCCTGGTGGAGTCAAGTTGGAGCCTCAGTTTCCTATTACTGTCTGCATCTTCAGAGCAAAGGGGAAAATCTGCTGTTTTCTTCAAGCTATCAATAAGGGGAAACAAACACTATGTTCTTCTTTGGTCTGCCCTTCCTGTTGTGAGGAATTAATAGCTGCATTTTTCAAAATAGCCCAGCTGAAAAGGGGTTGAACAGCAAAGGCCATTCTTCCCTCTCTGGGATATGGGTTACGTCTCCTACATTTCCCAGCCCGAGGGGTAAACATATCCAGCCAGATCTGTAAAACAGCTCTGTTCCCATTTGGCTTTGGAAGCAACTCCCTGTTTGACCAAAGATTGGAGCTTTTTGGGGAAAATGGAGCTCTGCATTCATCTCCCTTCCCAGACCACCCTGCCAAGGAGGGCTCTGCCACCTTCCAGCCAGCCTCCTTTGGCTGAATATTGCACACAGGTAACACAGGAGCAGCATAACACTGAATTCTGCTAGCCAGGTGTCACAGATTTTGCTGCAGATTAAAATCATGCTGGAAAAAAAGGATGCTGCAAAGCTGGCCAAGCTTTCTATGGCATCAGAGAGTGAATGGGACCCTGTCTCTTGGGGTGTCTTTTCCTTCATGCCAGCTGAGTGTCAATCATCAAGTCCTGCTCAGTCCCTAAGAGAACAGAGTACAAACACTATCCTACCTTTAACCTCAGGCTTGCAAGTAGATGGGCTGATCACCTGAACTACTCAACACTTGAGCTTCCATCTGAGGCAAGTACCCATCAGCCTGGAGAGTCTGAGGTTGGATGCAAGTGCTATGATGCAGAATCCAGTGCAGCAAATTTTGCTCCAAGCAGGGCCCCCTTTCACTGTACCCTCAAAACCTGTCAGAAATGACCAGCCTCACTTAGAAGGCTAGCAAGGAGGCAGGCTTGCAGTCACCTGGTGCTTTAAAATATTACTCTCTTTTTGCAGGACCCTCCATTGTGACCCCTCCAAAGGACATCTGGAATGTGACAGGAGCACAGATCTACCTGAGCTGTGAAGTCATGGGCATCCCAACCCCTGTCCTCATCTGGAACAAGGTAAGGGCCTTGATATAAATTCTTGGGACACAGCAAAGGTGAGGCAGCTGAAACTCTTGGTAAGTGTAAAGGCCACAGTAGTTCTTAGAAACACACATCTTTGAGTTCTCCCTCCTGTGCAGTTCTGTCCACACCTAAACCATCTGGCTTTGCTTAACCTTTTTCTCAACAGTGGTGTCTGAGGTGGCTGGACAGGGCTGGCCCACATGGAGGCACAGGAAGCATAAAGCCGTTATTGCCAGTAGCTGACCGTGTGCTTGTTTTGGCAGCGCACTGGTAACATCTGGCATAGGGCAGAGGCCAGGCCTGAGCAGAGAGGATCATGGTCATAGGGCTGAGAGCCACTGCATGACCTCTGTAGCCTCTTCAAACGCCACAGGTTTGTGGATGCTTGGGAGGGAGTCTTAAAATGAGCTGAAGCAGCACTAGGTTGTACTACTGGGTTACAGAGAGAGCAAATGCTGTTTGTAGGTGTCCCAGAACAAGCTGTTGGGTGAACACACTATGTAGGCATGTTGACCCAGGCAGCATTTACTGCTTGCTTACAAGCAAGACACCATGTTTACACTGTCAGTGCTGCTCTGCTTTTCATGCCTCTTCTTCATGGCCGAGAGATTGTTCGATCTGGTGACAACAAGAGCTGAGCTTATCCTTATCCTGTGCTGTGCTCTGGGCTTGGGTACACAGCACTGGGGAACGACTGTACTGCTGCTCTCCCATCAATACTGTGCCCACCTGGAGGGACTGCCTAGTCTGCTGCAGCAGAAAACTGCAGGGCTGTCCCTGGTCTGTTTGGAAGAGAATAGGGTCATGCAGGGGGACTCATTCCAGGAGCAACATGCAGACAGTCAGTTCTCTGCTGCTGCCACCATGCTAAAAAGCCTGATCATCAGTAAAGTTGCAGGGGAGCCTCTCCAAACAAGGACAACTGTCAGCTCCTGCTGTTCTCTCAGTCCCAAGCCAGAAGGCAGCTGCTTGGGCCTGCTGAACTGGATTGATGTATGGCAACCAGCAGGTGCAGGCAGCTGAATCCTTCTTGTTCAGCGCAGTCGTCACTTGGTGGGCTAAACACGCCCTTAGAACACACAAATTCTGTGAGACCATCAGTGCATGTTTTCACACCCTGCTGCCCAGCACTGTCCACACCAGACAGCTGTGCTGCTCTACCTGCTGCTGCTGAGGCAAGGGGAATGCAAGCTCAGTGGGGCCACAGGACAGAGGTTGAGGTGAAATGTTAGCGCTAGAAAAAACACTGCTCCTGCACAAACACATTCGTGTAAAACTAGTGTTGATCTTGTCTGTGTGCAGGTCTCTGTCCTAACAGTTCTAACACCTTTCTGCCCTTCTCTTTAGATAATTCGGGGACAGTATGGTGTTCAGAGGATGGAGCTTCTGCCTGGGGACCGGGAAAACTTGGCTATCCAGACCCGAGGGGGCCCTGAGAAACACGAAGTGACTGGCTGGGTGCTTGTAAGTACATTGTATGTGCCCAGAGCTGCACAAGCAGTACAGTGCAGTTTGCAAACAGCTCACAAACAAGGAACAGTACAGAAGACACGTTAGAGAAAAACAAACTGTGTGAATTAGGCATGAAGGGTAAGGGTGGTTGCTGGCTCCAGTCTTACCCAATGCAGTTTTTCACCTGTGTCTAGGGTGCAGCAGAAGCATGCCTTCTGTCATCAGAGGACAGACTTAAATAGAAGATCTCCTTTCTGTATGTCATGATTTTCCTGCTGCCATTAGTGGGAAGCAGACCCTCTCCATGTCTAGGAAGGAATCAGTTCAGGGGCAAGGCATTCCTAAACCCACCCACAGCTGAGAAGCCCTTATAGATCTGCCCTTTTCTCAGTGGGTCACATCAACTCTCTGAGAATAGCACAGCTCAGAAGCCACTCTCTCTCACTTACCAGCCCTCCTGAGCTGCAGGAGTACCTGCAGGCTAAGCAGTATTTCCCATACATCAGAGGGAGCTGCTGTGGATCCTAGTAGATGAATTGCAAGTATGATGACTCCCAGCTGCAGGGAAACACAGCTTAGGGTGTTGGATCCTGCACCACTTGCAAAAGCAGAGGTGGAGACAAGGGGAGGGAAGGGTTTGAGCTGATGGTTTTGCTGAACTGATTGACTGGATGAAGCATTTTGTAGGAAGGTTTTTATTTCCTGCCACCCTCCTCTTACAAAGCACACAGTGCTCTGACACATCTCCAAGCCAAGTAAACAATAAAAGACAAGGAGGGAGCATTGCAGCATGCATAAACTGGCCTAGCAGGAGAGAAAGCTAGACTGATCCACAGCCCAGACCTCAATGGGGAGAGCCACCACAATCTGAACCAGACTGTTCAGTGCAGACAGAAGAGATCATGTAGTGCCTGTGGTCACAGAGGGTTAACCACTACTTCATGGAATCTGCTCATTTCATTATGTCTCAAGCAATTAACAGGTTATTTAAGATGATACCTTAAAACAGAATCACTTCTACCTATGCACAGGATACTTACTGGGGGATGGGGGTGTGTTTCTTCCCTTAGATATCTCCTCTGAGCAAAGAGGATGCTGGAGAATATGAGTGTCACGCATCAAATGCCAAAGGAGAAGCAACAGCTTCTGCAAAAATCCACGTTGTGGAAACTCTGCATGAAATAGCCCTGACCAAAGGTAGGTAGTGTGGTGGAACCCTCAGCAGCTCTTTCCCCTAAGTTTACTCAGTTATGTGACACAGGAGGACCACCTCTGTTTAATGCTTTCCAAAAAAGAAAAGCAACCTAGAAATACCAGTACCCAAGCTTTTACTGGGTCTGGCGAAACATTCCCAGCAAATCTCAGCAGCTAAATTTCTCAAGGGATTGTTAAATAACCCCCCAAGTGCTGGAGAGTAAGGTACCAGGTTAAAAACACTTTTTGGGGTTTTTACAAAGTAACTTCCAGTGATTTTCCAGCCCTACGTTTGTATCCTCCCTTCAGTGTTCTCAGGACACTTCCAAGCCTGCCCATCTGTCTGAGGAGCAGTATTGGCACAACCAGCCCCAAGACAGGGAGGACTTCAGATGCTTAAATTCCTGCCAAGTCCCTGCATCTCCTTAATTTTCCCCTATCCTGCAAACATCCCAGCCCCAGCCCATTCTCTCTGCATGCCTGAGTGTCAGACCCATGAGGGGACAGATGTGCCACAGCAGGCCGTTAGGCAAGACAAGAAGCCTTTCCCCTCCAGCCCTCAACCAGTTTTCAAACCCAGGTCCTCTTCGCCAGTCTGCACACAAAGCTGATGGCAAACCAGCCACTCTCATCCCAGCTGCAAAAAGGATGGCTTAGCACCAGGGCAACATGTGCTTTGGAATAAATCCAGAGAGCTGGAGCACGCTAGAGGCAGAGGCAGTGGGAATAAAACTTCCAGCCACATAATACTGTACTGTGCTGCCCAGATCCACTTTTGGACATCATCCTTAGTTTTAATCCCAGTAGCTTTATCTGAATGATATAGTCATGACTTTCTGTACACTTATATCCCTGAATAGCTGAAAGACTTCCTTTAGGAAAATATTAACAGCACCCGGCATTGAAATAAGAGGATAAAATGAATCCCAGCATCACTTTAGCCAGTTTCTAATCCCTTTTCAAACATCATCTTTAAAGATATGAATGAAATGGAGTTTTACCAAGTTGTACCATGAACAGCACACTTATACCCCAGTGCAGATGTTTGCTCCCCCTCTCACAGCAACCGTACTGCAAGGTTATAATCCCGCGTATATTCCCTCATGGTTTATTTCTTATATGCGCACCACATGTCACAGCTGTTTCTTTTCAGCTGTAGGAAAGCTCTCAAGCAAGCAAGCTGTAGCTAAGCAATGAGCTGGCAGGCCACAATCACTCAGAGGACATTGATAACGTTAATGGAACAAACTGTCAGACATAAAAGGCTCCTCCATGGCTACACACCACACAGTCAGGGAGCTGCGTCCCACATCCAGGTGATCTCAGCACAGAAAAATGCCATATATTACCACCCCCCTGCTGCTGTAGTCCTGCAGTAGGGAAGGAAAGAAGGAAAGGCAGGAAGGAGGGGGGCAGAACGAAGTTGTCAGGTCTGGCCCCCAGCTAAGCCTTCAGTTAACTCAGTCATTATGTTATTGCCCAAGCTGTGCTATTACCCCGTGGAACAGTACAGAGCGTAACATGTTTTTGTTTTTCCACAGATGATGGTGCAGAGCTGTGATGTGAGGACTTGCACTTACGCACAGTTTTAAGTTAGTATTTTGGAAAGCTGCGACCTCTGGCTTTTTCTAGCTCACTAATCATTCCCTCCTAACTAACTGCCTTACTTTTTGATTACCAATTTGCTTGCACACTTCTTTCACAGATACACAAATAAAGAGATTCACAAGTTTGATTACAAATTTTATTTCTATTTACAGGAAATAAACATAGTTTTTAACAGCAGGTAGGAGATGAGTAAAACTGTATTTTAAATGGAACCTACACAAATGAAACAAAACCTGAGCACTTCCGTCTCATCACTTAGAAGCCCCCACCCTTTTAAAGATTAAACACTCATCATGCGAGGTGCAATACTCATAGACATCAGTTCTTGGAAGAGGAGTTTGCAGGCATAGGGCATCCGAACCAAAGATATCTGGAAAGAGATTACAAAGGGCTTGAGATAAGCATTCCTAAAGCCTCAGCTTCCACCACGCTTTACACAAAACTCTTTTAGTTTCTGGCTCAAAAGTGAATATGAAATTATTTATGAAAAGATTTAACAAGAATTGCTCAGACAGTAACAAAGCAAGAGGGAAGTTGAGACTGTCTATAGAGGCTACACAGCGGCTACCCAGGACACAAAACCTGTAGCCAAGGGATCTGATCTTAAACAAGAGCTGTTTAACAAGGCAATATGTGCATAGCAAAGTGTGCCTCGTGCAGTAAGCGCAGTCAAGATTTCCAGCACACATCTTCAGTAACCCCAAGGCCATTGTTAGAGTTGCAGTATAAGTCCCAAGTGCAAGAACAAGCTAAGGCAGTTACTTTTATCTCTGCTCCTGCTCTCCTTTGACACAGCTCTGTAACCACGCACACACTAGAGATGCTTTACTTTTTAAAATAAAAACAGCATAACACAAAAGACCTCCTACGGGGACTCAGCTCTGCTAGCATAAATATCTTCATGGGGACAGTGACAAGGGCGTTGCCTCTAAATTCCTGTGATTCTGAGTTTTACATCTAAAAATAAGCTCTCAAGCATTTACTTTTGAAGTCTCTGAAAACCCTGCACTGCAAGATATTTGAACAGCATTTCCTGTCAAGTGACAAGCCAAGATTGTAAAATTAATAGGGAAACATCCAAATTAACTAGGACACTATAAACACTTAAACCAGTTATGAAACTAAAATAGCAATTGTTCTGGTGCTTCTTTAAATATTTACTTCCCTATCCTCCTGCTCACCCAAGTGGTATTTCCTCTTACCCACAAAGAGATATACTGGCTGATGAAAAACACACATACCTGGGTTTTATTACGGCATCCTCGGCATTCGTAGGTGTGAGTCCTTGTGTTTGCAATTGCCATGATTCCACAGAGGTTACACACGTGGACTTGGTATGGGTCTGAAGCTTCAAACAACCTTTCTCTCAAGAACTGGGCTGCTCCATGAGCAATCTGGCAATCTCGTTCCATTTCTCCAAAACGAAGGCCACCATCACTGAAAATAAAAAAAAAGAAAAACACCTCAGCTTGAGTTCATTGGGAAAATAAATCAGTTCTTATTGGTAGAAAAAATAACTTGTCAGAAACACAACAGCAATACTACAAGGCAGGAGTAAAGCTGTGAATTGATTTTCCTCTAACACACACCTCAGATTAAAACTGCTAGGGAGAATATGAACACAGTAATTTGTAACTGCTGCTGAGCATTCCTAAAGCAGATATTAAGACAGCACAACTGTATATCAAAATGAAATGAACTGTTAAATTATTTTCTACTCATCTGTGCTGGGTTTAACCTTGTCTGGCTGCCAGATGCCCAGCAAGCAGCTATCTCAGTACACTATGTTGACAGGACAGGGGGAGAAAATAAGGTAGAAAAGCTCATGGGCTGAGATAACAACAAGGAGATTGCTTACCAATTACCATCACAGGCAAAACGGACTCAGTATGGGGAAAATCAGTTTAATTATTGTCCATTAAAAATGGAGTAGGATGGTGAGAAACAAAGACAAAACTAAAAACATCTTCTCCCCTACCTTCTTCCTAGGCTCAGATTCACTCCCGTATTCCCAACTCTTTCCTCCCCTCCCCACAGTCGCAGGGGAAATGGGGGTTGCAATCAGTGCAAAACAGTTCCTCTCTGCCACTCCTGCCTTATCACACTTTTTCCCTGCTCCAGAATAGGGTCCCTCCCATAGTTAGTCCTTCACAATCTGCTCCAGCACGGGCCTTTCCCATGGGGTACAACACTTCAGGGACAGATTGCTGCAGTGTGGGATCCCCACAGATCACAGTTTCTGCCAGAAGCCTGCTCCAGTGTGGGCTTTCTACAGGCTGCAAATGCGTATCTGCTCCACCATGGTCTTCCATGGGCTGTAGGGCAGAGGGAATCTCTGCTCTGGCACCTGCAGCACCTCCTTCTCTCCTCCTCTGACCTGAGCATCTGCAGGGCGGTTTCTCTCACATTTTTCACTCCTCTCTCAGTGGCTGCACAGCATTTTTACACTTTCTTAGCTGTGTTTTCACAGAGGTGCGCCAGTGTTGCTGATGGGCTCAGCTCTGGCCAGCTGTTAAGTGCCCATGTCCAGCACAGGGCAATCCCCTGGTCCTTTATCAGAGAAGCCACCCAACAGCACCTCCTGCTACCAAAACCTTGACACCTGCACAGGGTACATCATCTTAAGACAAACATGAAAATGCGTGGCTAATAGGGATGAGCTAATTAAGTGCTAGCTGTAAAGCTGAGGCAGCTAATTTTTAGGGCTAAAAACTTCAAAGAAAAAGTAAACACTGTATAGAAACTACTGAACATCCTTACCGAGATCTACCTTCCATGGGCTGTCTATTAAGTATCTGGATTGGCCCTCTTGCGCGAGAATGGATTTTGTCATCTACCATGTGCTTCAGCCGCTGATAATATGTAGGACCAATGAAGATCTGGGATGTGATTTTTCGACCAGTGAAGCCATTGTAGAGAACCTGAAGAAGTCAATGCAATCACCAAATCATAAACCTTACTATCTATCAAATGTATATTAAAAAAATACAGTGAATTCATTTTTTGATTATACCTCATTTCCTCTTAGGTGATAGCCATAATCTGATAAAAGATTGGAAATCTTCTGCACATTGACAGCATCATTAAAAGGTGTAGCATCACCAATTTCTCCCTTGTTTGCAGACACCTACAAAGAAGAGATTTGCAAAAGTTTGTAAGATTTCTGAAGGATTCATCAGACAACATTAAGCTGTTTCAAAGTTTTAACTCTTAATGCCAGAGCTTGATATTCCATGCCCATGGTAGTACCCTATCTTGCTTTGTTTATCAGCCTCACAATTTATAGGGAGATTTTTAAAAATGCACAGTATCAACCATTCTGGTACTTCTTTTTCTAGGTCACAGAAAATGTCTGGAATAAAAGCAACAGATGAGAGCGTACACTGTAGTCTGATTTGCCTGACAACAGTTACAGGTCTGTAGGCCTTACCCAAGAAACCTACTTTTGCTATTACATAACTGGAGAACAATCCTTATTTTTAAGTGGATTTACACCTACCAGGGAATAGTACCTTTATGAAAAAAAATGGGGAAAGGGGGTGGGAGAAAACCATTTTGGTTTAGATTGCTTAGACATGCAGCACGAAAGATTCTGCTTACCTTCCCCTGAAGACACTCAATCAAGTGACCAATGGTCATGCGGGAAGGGATGGCATGGGGGTTGATAATTATGTCAGGTGTGATTCCTTCACAGGTGAAGGGCATATCCTAAAGCAGGGAAACAGACAAGCAGTACTTCCCAGAATACCAGCTTTAAGAAAAGCAATTTCACAGATTCAAATTAAATCTTTTAAAGCATTTCAAAGGAACTGAAGTTCCACTTAAGAATAAGCTGTGTCCCTGTCTAAACATATTTTAATTAAATTTAAGTCAATATATTGCACCCTAGTAGATATTCCACAGACAACTAACTTAGGGCAGTTCCAATGCAAACAGAGATAAAATGTTAAGCCGGAAAAAAAAAATCACTACCTCTTGCCTGTACTGGATACCACAAGTTCCTTTCTGACCATGTCTGCTGGCAAATTTATCTCCAATTTGTGGGATTCTTACGGAGCGCACCTGTTAAGCCACAGGAAAATCTTCAGTTGGTAACTTAATTACAGAACAAAAATGAGTAAAAGTAGAAAGTGCATTAAGTGCTCACCCTAATCTTGCAGAACTTGTATCCTTCCTGGTTAAGGGTTACCATGACCTGATCTACAATACCAGTCTCACTAGTTCGCAGGAAAGTGCTACAGTCTCTCTTTGTGAAACGTCTATTTGTGCTTTCCAGTTCATCTTCATTTTCTGGCAGAGTTACTGTTTTGCCAATGATGACATCATCACCAGACACACGTACCCCAGGTGCTATCAAACCATCGTCGTCAAGTTTGTCATAAATTGC
Source organism: Tapera naevia (assembly GCA_033556795.1). NCBI lineage: Eukaryota > Metazoa > Chordata > Aves > Cuculiformes > Neomorphidae > Tapera > Tapera naevia. The sequence goes on along the minus strand of JAUMJJ010000034.1, from coordinate 8,523,710 downwards.
ATGTCTCATACCTTGAGGAAAAAAGAAAAAAGAACTAGAATCCCTGTTTTTCCAACATATTGACTTTGACATTCTGTAGGAACTGAACTTGCAACTTCAGATTACTGCTGAAATGGCTAAAGATAATTTTATGCAAATAGCTCAACTGATGTATTTTGCTATTTGTACAGATATTTCTGCTATTTCATATGTTCCAAAATATTGAATCAGTTCAACAACATTAACAACCTTGCCCACAAAAAAATAATTTAAAAACTCAGTCTTTATACGCTCCGATATCTTACCTTGGCACGTTTCACGCGTAGGCTTTTCAAAAACTTCCTCTTGGTCATACCCTTTTTTAGACTCTTGCTCTTTGTAGGAGCGGTAGAACACAGACCTGAAACAAAATTATAAAGCTTTCTCTAGTGAAACCAGCATCACTATTCTCATCTGTACATCTCAATTTCAGTATAATCACTCTTTCATCATGTTATGGCTATTGTTACTAATGGCAACCTAACCAAATAATGTTCACATGCCACACAACCTTTCCCCTGAAGTCTTGTTAATCTCTCCATCACTGAGAAGGGGAAAACAACAAAAACCACCCTACCAAACAAACAAAAAACAGTTTCAGGTGGCATTTTGATGGTCACTTTCCAGATAGTCATGAAATACCTACAGAGACCACGCTAATTTTTGATGAACTGCAGAGAACTTCAGATCTGCTTGATATCTCAAAAGATTATTCACATCTTCGTCATATCATTCTCACATTACTTTTCTCTTAATACCCGCCATTTTGCAAGCGTTTTTAGGCTTCTGTTTCTCCCTTGCAGTGCCATATTCAGTACAACTGAGCTGCACTGGAAAATTTTCCATTTATTTAGGCTTCTTCCTAGGGCTTTAGACGTTTCTGTTTGTTGTCTCATTTGCCTGCACACCAAAGCCACAGCTTTTCACACATTATCCACATCTAAACCCACGGACACAGGGGATCCTATAAAAGCTTCATGTGAGCTATAAAAGTATAATAGTCTCACAGTTATTCTACATTGGAAGGCAGTAGATCCAGGATACCAGGCACAACCTTGTTGGGCTCAACTTGGACAAAAGAAAATGAACAAAACCAGAAACCCATTGATCAGGTACATAGCTAAGCACAGGCACCTGAAAACTATAATAAAGTTGTCCCAGTAGCAGTTCCCTTTACTAAAGAGATGGACATGTCAATCCTCACTGGTAGCAATTGTTACGCTACTGAAGACAACAATGTACTAGAAGGCTGCAATACTGGCATTAAGGAGTTAATATAACCGGCAAGAGTTATATGAAAATAAAACTGCAGAGAGTCTGCTTTTTCATTAAATCACTGTACAAATAACAGTAAACATAGTAAATAAGACCAAAATAGAAGAGCTGGGAAGACAGAGTGGGAAGTCCAGTTAAACAAAAGATGAACCATTACTCAGTTTTGCCAAGCTACATTTTCATCATTTTCATTGTGTTGCTCCCTTCACCCTCATAAACAATAGAAATTAAAAAGCTTCTCAGGTTGAAAAGATTTGGAGAATGGTGTCTTCCAGCCTCTGGACAACTGTATAATTTTTTTTTCCTTCCAGTTAAAAAGTTTACAAAGCCTCACCTGAAAAAGCCTCTGTCAACAGCAGAACGGTTCATGATGACAGAGTCTTCCTGGTTATAACCTGTGTATGATGCAATGGCTACAATCGAGTTGATACCTATAATAGGCAAAAGCAAATACTTAGAAAGGATGCACAGATACAAGACAGGCACTACTGATAACTCAAAATCAGCTGTATACTCTACAAGGAAGCTGCTCTACCCTTTCTGAGATAAAATCTGTGTCCCCATCCCACAAAAAACATGTGGTATCAGCAAAAACATCTTTAGCTAAAAGAAAAGAAGTCAAGAGTGACCCCTTGTGAAGAACGTAGCAAACACCAATAGAGAAAATGCATTTTTCCAGATAGATTTTAGTAGACTATACGGATAAAGTAGTTTCAGCTGCAACACTGGCAGCACTATTCTTTGCTGTCTGAGTGTCAAGCTAGAAGTTAACATTTAACCAATAATTATTTTTAAATTGCATACCTTTGCTAAATATTCAAGTATTATATGCACAACATTTGTGACACAGTTTAAACAAAACAGTAGCTTTTCTGCTTAAGAAACATGAACTGCCAACATACCTGCTGGTAACTCTCTAAATCGCAAGTACTCCATGGAGCGTGTTGTTACAAGGGGCTTCTGAGGATAATACAGCACGTGTGCCAGCGTATCCATACGAACATGAAAGTTGGTAATGTAAACTCCCATAGCCTGTTTACCCATAGCAGACTGGTATGTGTTCCTGGGAGACTAAACAGGCAAGGAAAAAGATCAGTATACATGTACATAAAGCTCTTCACGCATACACGGGTGGATTTTCTATCAACTTTAAAAGCAGAATGTCAATAGTGATGCACTGACCTGGTTGTGATCAGGGAAAGGGATAATAGATGCACATACTCCCAGGATCATAGATGGGTGAATCTCACAGTGCGTGTACGTTGAACAATATGCCACACCTTTCTCTTGCAAGTCATCTGGAGTCATTGCCAGCATAACAGTCTCTTCTTCCAGTGTATCAATGTACTCTACTACACCACTGGCCACAAGATCCTGCCAACTGAAAAAACAACGCTGAAATACTCAACTAACATGTAAAATTGGTCTCCTCAGCAGTAACAATAACAAGAACTTCCCTGGCTTATTACCACTACCACTGCTTCAGTGTGATTAAAAAATTAACTAGGCTACCAGGCAGAGGAAGTACCTTTGTGCTGCAAAAAGCTTTAAATATGTCTCTCTCTAATCTGAGGGAACTTGCAGCTTCCAAGATAGAAGGGGAGGTTTAGACTTGACATTAGGAAAAAATTTTTCACTGAAAGGGTGATTGGCCATTGGAAGGAGCTGCCCAGGGAGGTGGTGGAGTCACCGTCCCTGGAGGTGTTTAAAAACAGATTGGATGAGGCGCTTAGTGCCATGGTTTAAATGACGAGTGGGTGTTAGTGTTGGGTCATAGGTTGGACTAGATGACCTCAGAGGTCTTTTCCAACCTTGTGGTACTGTGAAAAATTAGACATTCAGTTGAATTTCAAGAACATATCTCACCTGTAATTGTTATACTCTCGTTCCTTCAGTTGGTCAATATGCCTTTTCTTCAACAACAACTTCTGTTTTTCCACAATTAAAAGGGGTCGACAAATTCTGCCTGCATCAGTATAGATGCGAATTTCTCGCTCACGAATATCTCTGATCATTGAGACCTGTATAAGAAAGCAAAACTCTGTGAGTGCAAAGTCTCAGCCTAGAAGCAAAACTATGAAACATAAATTAGGATAACAAACTTCCCTACAGCAAAGACCTTACAGGTACAATCAGCAGCACAGAAAAAGCATTAACACGCTTACAAACAAAAGTGTTTCAAGAGACTATTTTCGACTGTTTTTTCAACTGAATCTTCTGTAAAAAAAAAAATAATTCAAACCCACCCCCCTCTGCACCAAAAAAAAAGAAAACCCACAACCAAACAACAAACCACAGACATGAAAAATCAAAAAGCACCAAACCCCGAAAAACTTGCAAAACAGAAAATAAGCCCAAGCATTGTGAAGTATGTTCAGAAAGGAACTTGCAAACAAAGCTATTTGGAGCTTGCAAATCAAGGCACTATCATTCATCTTCTTTGAGTGTGCTTTTAGACAAACTGTAGATGTAGCATTTATACCTCCGACACAATGATGTCCATCTGACGACGCAGCTTCCTTAGGGTATTCATGAGCTGCTCTGGATCTTTGTGTATTCCTACCCAGCAGCCATTAACAAAGATCTTAGTAGCACTACAAAGAGAGGAAAGCAAACAAACAATAATAATAATTAAAAAAAACAAACCCCCAAACCTCGAAATGTTGTGCTGGATAAAAAGCTCACGTCTGTTTAAATGATTTCATTAGCACATACTCAGCTATTGCTGCTGGAGATATTTCTTCCAGGTTTTCCATACTCCACTCTTCCAAGAATTCCAGAATTGGGGATGGCTGAGACCCCACAGAAATGTAAGCCATCAGGGCTAAGTTCTTCACAAGTCCTACTGCATGACCCTAGTAGAAACACAAAGTTAATTTGCATTTCCAAATCAAGAGATTCCCTCAAGGAGATCTGAGAACTTAACACCCCTTGAGGAACTGGACACAAAACATGCCACTTACTCTATTCATTTCTACCATTTAACTATAAAGATAGCTATAAAGCTGCATATTCATGTCACCGTATCAAAAAAGGCGCAAGTGATTATCACAAGTGCCATGGCTATAAAACCACTACTGGATAAAAGCAGTTAGAGATGAGTAGGCCCTGACATAAATATTTTGTTCATTACCTCTGGCGTCTCAGCAGGACAAACCATTCCCCACAGTGTATTGTGCAGTTGTCTGGGCTTTGCTAGTTTACCATCTCTACCAATTGGAGAATTCAGGCGTCTCAGATGGGAAAGTGTAGAGGCAAAAGTCAGGCGGTTTAACACCTGCATGGAGCAAGGAATTCTGTTAGTCAAAGCTTCTTAAATATGTTGTTGACAGACATTATGATAGATTAGAGCAAAGGATCAATGCCATCTAGAAATGATGTACTTCAAAAGAACTAAAATAGTTTTTTGTTAGCTACAGTTTTTAGTTCACCTTCATTAATCTTAGGCTAAGTTTACCCTTAAAATCTGGGTTTTTGCCAAATAGCTTACTCTGATCAGGTAACTAGAACAAGTGATACTTGTAAAATCACTTTTTAAGCAGTATTTTCACCGGGAGCGTTTGCCAGTACAATGACAAAGAGATCTTTTCAACCGTAGTTGAAAAACCATGGTGACTTAATTATTATGAGCAAATCAGCATTTACATTCACTTCAGAGTCTGTTCGAGTCTTCTCAAGAATGAATTTAAGAAAATTTAATTTTACTACCTGAAATGTGAGATTTTTTTTTTAAAAAAGAAACAAGCCCCTCATACACATACACCAATGACACACCATCCAGGGACAGTTACCACCTTTGCCCCTCTCCTAACCTTGTTTTCCCCAAATTATGATCACACCAGGGCTCTAGACAACAAAATGTGCTGGCATTTAAAAACTGTCACCTCTTTCCTAATTCTGCCTTTATGAAAAACAAGCTTAACAAAGCACCACTTTGGGCTAATAAAGTCAGTACTCCTTCTCACTACCTGTGGAATACATAACTTATATTACAAGGTGTCACTCAAGTTTCTTTAACCACCTTAAACTTCAGCACTAGAAGTATTTAAAGGAAAGAAATCCATCCTCCCTAAAGATTCCCTGAGACTAGAACTTCACCAGCCCCACAAGCATATGCTCTAACACAAAAATACTTTACAAGAGTTACACCAACTGTTTATTAGTGAACACAAATAGCTAAAGCAGAAAACAAACAACCAAATAAAACCAAACCCCACACCAGACTCAATTATTTGGATCTTTGTCTGTTTCAGCTATGGAAGTTTCCTTTGAAAAATGGTTCTATTTAACATAAACATGCATGGCTGACAAGCAATGTTAAACTTCCGTGGTATTGTACCTGAGATACCCCTGCTCTGGCCTGATGAGCTTTCTTCTGGTCACCCCAGTTTCCAGTTGCTAATGAATACTTCAAACCATCTGAAATAATTCTTGTTTTAATTGCCAGTTCCAAGTTGAAATCCTTCCCTCTGTCGATATACTTTTGTGCATATATTCGGACTTCCTTCAGCAAATTTTTAAACATTCTGTAGAAGAAGATGCCAAGAAACATGTTTAAACAGTCTGGAAGTAATCCAGCCTAACCAGCACTATTTGGAGAAAACATCATTGGCTTCCTGAACAAAGTAATTTGTAACGGTGGGATGGGGGCAGACACAAAACAGTTTGTGAACAGGCACAAAATATGCTTCAAAACAAGTTGATGCTAACCACCTACTATTAGGGAAAACTCACTCACTCTGTGAAAAAGTCATAAGCAGATATAGCTGTTTTGTCCAAGACTGGCAACCAGACACAATAATCTGATTGATTTAGAAGAAGAGTTGGCAATGCCTCTACCATTAATTATCTCCAAAGAAAATATACATATTATAGTTACCCTCTGAACAGGAAAGCCAACAGTGGCCCAGCAAGATCCAGTCTTTTGTTGCCATAATGATCTCTGTCATCAAGCTCTCTTCTTCCCAGTGCTGCCAGCAACAATCTATGAACCATATACCTGAGCAAATAAGATAGTTTATGTTTTAAACTGACAGCAGACTTTCTTGACAAATATTACAGGCTTTCATAGGTAAATCAGTGCACTGTTTCCTAAAGTTTGTCCCTTCTAGATCTTTAAGATACTGCTGTCTTAATACATACCTCTTCAGCATCTCAGCCCTTGGAGGTGAATGTTCAGGTAACTACAGAGAGAAGCCAATATTTACATCATGATGGTGATGGTGTTCTGTTACATGTCGGTTCTGTACTGTACTATGGGCTATGTTTAAGCACTAGGAATCAAATGTAAAATGGTAAGTAAGTCTCCTGATGCTATGGTTCACTCGCACACCAACAAGCAGGGATGTGCTAATAGTTTTAAAGAGTGGGTTTACATTAAACAGCTTACCAGTAGTTATATACACGTTCATTAACACACTCTATGTTGTCCATGCAGAAACGCCAGAGTAAATTATCACTGAGTAATTTATCACTATCTTCACACCTAAGTTAAGATCCAGAATGTGCTGGAGGCTTGTTTTGTTTCCATTTTTTTTTTTTCTATTTTATCAATATTTATGTTTTCTCAGCAAGGAAAATGTACCAGTGCCCTAAAGTTTATCACTGAGTATCCAGAATACTAAGGTTAAAATAAACTTCCATTCAGTGCATTATTCCAATCATATACATGCATGTGAATAAAGTCTGTATTCAGGGTCCACTTGTAAACATATGACAGAGAATACTGACATACCCTAGAAAATAGGCCTTTTTGGTTTCACAGAAGTCACTGACACCAACATGTGGGAGCATTTCTTTCTGCAAGACTTCCTTAGCGTACTTAATTCTCTTTTCTTTGGTGACACCAGGTTTTGCACCTCTTGATCCAATGAAGTTTAGAGCAACATTTTGCTCCTGAATGACAAATGCTTCATCCAGAGAAGGTTTCACCTAATGCACAAAATACAGCAAAATCCTGTAGCACACAATGCCTCTGGAGGTTGAAGGAATCTACCCAGTAGTTTGCTGATGATTCTTTTCAGACACTGCTAATTACTGATCAATTTATTTCTGGCTTTACTACAGTAATTCTTTCAAGAGCAGCAGAAAACAGTAATGGAGCACACAAGAAGCACACAAAAAACAGTTTAGACTTCCGAAAATAGTTGTCCTTCAGGTACATTCTAGACCTGTAGCTACTTCAAGTATAAATTGGGATTTCAGAATTAAGAGTCAATGGCAGCAGGATAGGATGCTACCTCTCCAAATACACATTAACTCTTGAAAAACTCCATTGCACTTTTTTCACTTAAAAGTATTCATTACAAGAGATTTAGGGAGAGAACTTTGACATTTCCAACAGATATAATAAAGTAATAAATTAAAACTGGAAAATGAACAATAGTTTGAAAGCTTACGAGCCACACGCACACATCACCAAATGTCGACAGGAAATAACTTATTAACCATACATTACCATTTCCATCATTTCTGGATCTTCAAAATCATATATGATGTGCTCTAAAATGTCCCTGTCGGACACAAAGCCGAGTGCACGAAAGACAATTATGATGGGGACTTCTTGTTTGATATATGGCAAAGTTGCTACAATGCGCTGACCAATGGCACTCTTCTTTGCACCCTGAAAAATGGGGGAAAACATATGTTAGTCTTTAAATGACTTTGCTTTTAAATAAAAATATCTCTCTGGACTAGGATGATGCAGCATAAGTGTATTTATTCAAGCACTAAAGGAAACCATAACTTCCCAGTAGCTCAACTAAGGAACTATTCTGAAACCTTGCTCCAGTAGTGACTTTTTTATTTTTAAAAAAATTCTGCCTCTAGAAGTCTGTAAAAGCTTGGAAGGTTTTTGCTGATACAAAGGAATTTAAATAATACTATTCATTTACTCATATGCATCCTTTCTCTCCCCTTGTGTATTTGCAAAGAGCAATCCTATCCATCCTCAGCTTTCCTTCTGTCACCTTACATACAGCTTTTCTAACCCATCATGTAAGACACCCACTCTTGTGATTATTCAAGTGGCCACTCCCCTCTCCCAGAAAGAAAAAAACATTGTGGGATGAAGGACAACCACTGAAAAGTGCCCCAGCCATCAGGAAGGAGATTAGTGTAAGGCTTCTATTAGAGTTACTCTTTGAACACATTTGGGAATTTCCAAACATCAGTGCAATGGTAAATGAGAACCGCCACTGTCTGTCTGCTTTTAAGGTTATGAATAGCACTTACTTCCCCTCACAGATGGCACAATTAGATGTTAGATATGAAATAATAATATGTGGTCTGCAAAACAAACCCCAACACTAGTTTGGCCATCAGCAAAGACAGGGTTCTTTCTCCTATTCTTGTCCTTCGTTAAAAAAAAACAAGTAACAGTTTGCCTGGATTTTCTAAAACCTCATTTACAGTAATTCTAAAGTGATTTTTTAGCCTTGCCCTAAAACCTGCCATAAATTGAGTCTTCATTTCAATCCCCAAATTATTTGTTCCAGAGACAGGCATAGCCTACGACAAACAGAATACATTTCCATTTCATTTTACTTTTTTTGTAACATAGCATCAGAAGAAATTTCTTCTCAAAATCCCCAAAGTATATGACATGAAGAGTGAGGAGAGTAACAAAACACCTAAAACAATGTAATGCTAATGAAAGTCTCGGGGCAGGGGTTATCAGCACTCAGGCATACCTGCCCACCTCTGGCCAGCATGCTAACCCATATAGTACTTGTTGGTCGAGAGGAATTTTCCAGACAAGATCTACACTCTCCTGTGTAGGCATATTTTGAATCTTTCTTTGCAAACACATACACTGTGTTTGTAGCCATTTTCTCTTGAGCAATCAGAACCTGTGTGGGAAACAAGAACACTAGTAAATAACTGACAAAAGGGCATGCTAAAAGTATCAAGCACAGTGTGTTTCTACCATTCCTCCATGCGCCTTAAGAGCACTGCACAGCATGAAGTCAATCTGCCAGACTCAGCTGGATTATACTCTTTTTAAAAATACAGTATTAAGCAAAACATACACATAGTTAAGATAGAAAAACTAAAAGACTCCAAGAACACTGTTCTCTATGATGTACTTCAGCATATGCCAGCTGTGCCGAGACAGTTCTGTTACTTTAGGCACAACACTGATAAAGAAAGCATTTCACTATCTGTTTCCAAGGCCAACACACTACACTGGTAGTTGAATGCCAGCTCTGACTGGCAAAGCCAATTTTTTTTTCCTGGTAAGAAAAACAACATTTTTCTCTTTTTTTTTTTTTTTTTTTCTCGCATTTGCCCAGGTGTCAGTTACAAAACTGGCCCTTTGACTGGCGAGGCACAAGGGTGGAGAGGATATGATTTGCTAAAGCTGAATCCACAGCAATGGTGGGAAGAATCTATTCTCATAATAAAACACATCTGTACAGTTGTGAACAAACTGGAGGAGTGAAGAAATACCTCATTTTAAAGTGCATGCTGCTCTGCAATGTTGAAAATGGGAAGTATCTTAGTGGCATTCAATGCAAAGCAGTTCATGAAACTGAAGAAGGGAAACACGCATCAGAGAAGGAGAAAAGGTGGCTCAGGGAAGTCCTAGCAGAGTACTAAAAGCCCATCTTTTTACAAGGTCACGAGCACCTACAGTAACTGTGATACACTGAAATAAAAGCGCATATGTCCCTGACAAAACGTATGGAAACAAGCAACAGAACTTTCCACTGTCTGTAAAGATGGCTGTGCAAGGTATAATCCCTTACCTTTTCCGACCCATTAATGATGAAGTAGCCACCAGGATCAAGCGGGCATTCGTTCAGCTCACAAAGGTCACGGTCAGTTAAGCCATTCAACAAACAGTACGTTGAACGTAACATAATAGGAATTTTTCCTATAAAAGTTTTCTGATGCTGCGTCTGTAACTGATCCTCCCCCTCTTTGATAACTGTTTTAGTTATATCCACGTACAAGGGGGCTGAATACCTACAGAATAAAAACACCATTGTGTTACCTGCCAGAAGGACAATGAATGCAGTTGTTCAAACACCCACTGGTAATATTAGGCATTATCAAATCATGGTCTGAATTTAACAACTAGACATTGAAATTTAAATACAGCAGTAATTATTACATTTTCAAGGCACTACTAAATTGAAAAAGACTATCAATTAATAACGCAGAACCAGTCATTCCCTGTGATAATCCACTACAGAGTTTGTTCTTACGTAAGGTTTCTCAGTCTGGCTTCATTTGGCATCATAGGTGAGGGTGCTCCATCTCTTTCCCAATGCGTAGGTTTGGAGAGATAGATTTGCTCAAATTTCAACAGATACCGGGGCTGGAAAACAACAAGACGACATTTACGTGTAATGGACAAAACATCCATTTTGGTTGTTCAAAAGGAGCCCTAGAACTTCATACCCAACGCTACCCCATGTCCTCACCTCAAGGTATGAAAACAATCCCTCTTTAGTTGGCTAGATCTAAAAAACACCCAAGAAGTTTCAATAATTCCTAAACACCTCATCAATTAAAAAACACAGAGGACAGTGAATGGTCAAAAACATTGGTAAGAGAAGAATAAAGTACCCAACTAGGTCTTCTTCCTTTAAAACAGCTAACAAGCTCAAAATCTGCCAAGTCAGTGAATATTTTAACAACTAGAATATGCCTTACGTATACCTATTTAGATATTTATCGTTTGTGTAAAGCTGCTAGTTTTATGATGCAAAAAGGTTAATCTGCTTCGACACATACAATGAGATAGCTGATCTAGCAAAAAAAGTTGTAAGGTTTTGTAAAGCTTTGCTTCCATACAAAAAACACTAAATTTAATGGCTTTGTTTTAGTTCCATAGAAATCCTTTCACATGTTACAGTGAAACCATGGGCATGAAAGGACAGATAACCACTCAGATTCTTCATTTTGCTCTGAGTGCCACTCACCACTCAGAATCCTACTGCAATGAGATTCAGAGCATCCAGTTCACTTAAAGCAAAACCCTTGCATTTAAAACAAAGGGTTAAAAAATTTAAAACAACACTCTTATCAAAGTGCATTTCTGTACGTGGTAAGGGGAGCTAGAACCTGAAAGACAGACAGCACTTATACAACAGCTGCCTTGCTGAAGTGTTTCACGGGTGTGGTCTCAGTCCAGCTGCACATGCAAGCCGAGGCAACTTGGCTTTTGGCTGCCTTGCATGCTAAAGGACTCAGAGATGATCCACTCTACTCATGATGCATTCCTTCACAGGTCACAGGATTCAGTGGGCCAGAGAAATATAAGCAAATCAGACCTGCATGTATACAAGTTGAAAGGCTTGTTGTCTTAATGTTTACTTCAAGTTGCTATTTCCCACTGTATCCGTTTGCAGAATGTAAACAAAGAACTACAGTGCGGCTTGCTGCTCCCCCAACTAAGTATCTGCCTAGAAGATAGCCAGGAATGTCTATTACTAAAACAAAACTTGAATTCCATGCAGGCATTTTACCGTATCTCAGCCATAAGAACTCCCCTGCAGCACACCACCAAAGCGACACTCGCTCTAGCAGAGCATGCTCCAAGGTAGCAGAAAAAAGTCAGCTTATGCTTTGTCACAAGTGGCTTTAGCCTTTCTAAAATATATTTCCAAAGTCTTCACACTCAGCCCTTTCTCCGGACTCACTATTAATGGCAAAGGTGTAATCTGTCTCATAAATTTTGTCTTAGAGCCACAGAAACCACCTTTTTAACATCCATGCTGGGTGAATTCGTCTCCTCTAGATATTAAACAGAGAATAGCATCATTTTATCAAAAACATCCACAGCTTTCTAGCAAACTGAAATGCCACTGCTTCTCTATCCACAAGATGCACAATAACAAGCCTTCTGTATTCAAGATATTCTCTTTTACTTATTAGTAAGCAAGACTGCTACTGGAGAAGGATAACTGTTACCAATAAGCAAGAACAACGCAAGTTGGGTAAAGCTAGTTCCTAAGATGATTCTCTAAGATCAGTAAACAAATTAAGACTCAAATTATTAGAAAAGACCTGAAAACAACCTGATTTTAAAAAAGCGTAACTACAACAGTAGGTGGCAGAGCCTTGCTGGCAAACATTTTGTAGGTCAAAAAACCCCCTCCCAAGTGTTATCCAAAGAAACACTTTTTTCCTGGATTTGCTGCAGCAGCCGTACATAATATCAAGTTTCCCAAGTTCTCATGCAAGCACTCTCAAGGAGAACACATTTACCACAATTCCTATCTCTGAGCACAGTTGTTAAACCCTCTGATGTGCTCTAAATTGCCCAAAATGCCTTCAAAATTTGATACGGAAATGTGGAGAGAGAAACAAACAAAATTAGCTCAATATACTCAGTCTCCTTAAATTAATCCAGTATCTTCAAACAAGAAAAGAGGTTGCCTCCAAGTGACTTTGAAGGAAAAAGTAAGTTTTCTTTTTCTCATGTCTAAACCTATGTCTAAAGACTTTGATAAGTAAGAATAAGAAACTAATGTCTCTGATTTGAGAAAATAAAATATTAGCTTTTGGGCAAAAAGAAGCCAGGCACATACCATCTTAGCAATCTGAACCTTAACCACCTACGGCGCAACTGTAGAACTGCACAGGGAGAGAGTTCAGCAGTAACATACATACAGTAACAGGAGAAACACTAAAGAGAATTACAGTGAGATGAATATTTATGAACTGCTTGTTTAAGAAAGAAACTGAAAGAAATTCTAGTTATTCTGTCAACAGCACAATTGTTTCCCTGCAAAAAAAGGGCAAAGGAACAGTCAAAACGTGTAACAAATTCAACGCTTAGATGTCCTTTGAATCTTTGAAGTTCCTTTGAATCTCTGCAGGGAAGCAGCAGGTAGTGAGTGATAGAGGAATGGATCACCACTATTTGCACTCATGGAACAGGGATCACACCACACGAGGGATACGGATGAACACATCACAGCCACTGCAGAAGGTACACACTCCCTGTAGAAGAGCCATCACGCAGTGCAGACCTTATAAAATTTGTTCTCCTTTGGAACATGATGCCAATGAAAACTATAAGCAATGGCACTCTTTGAAAACCTGGACCTAACTTTGACTGAAGAAAGCTAATGAAGAACATTTCAGCCACAAACTTTTCTTGCAGCGGTAAAGCTACTGAAAATCAAAATCCCACCAACACATGGTTTGCTTTTGGCTACCTGACTTGCTCTGCTCCATCCCTGTCAGTGCAGGGCCATACAGTTAATGACAACATGAGTTGCAGCAGTCAATTGTCCTTGGTCATTTCTCAACTCTGCTAACAACCAGCAAGAGAGAGTAACTCTATAGGAGACACCACGGATGACAAAACTTTTCCACATGTTCCTCAGCACACCTGACTATCTGGAAACTTGGCCATGTTCCTCATTTAACGCATAGAGTTCATACTTCTGTCCTACTGACTTCATGAGCAGTGTTATAATTCAGAAGTATTTCCATCTCTTAAGATGGAAAATGAATAAAATCCACCTAAAATAATTTTGCATTGTAAAAACACAACACCTCTGCTGGGGGTCTCCACTTACCGGCTCTTCCACTTCTCCTGAGGCATGCTGGGCTTCAGCTTGTAAATCAATTGGTGGAGCATCTTCAACAATTCTCTGAACAGACATCTGAATAAACTCGTCAAAAGAATCCAACTGTTGCCTGACCAAACCCTTTTCATCAAAATAGGAGCTTAAAAAAAAAAAGTGCATTAATGAACAAGAGATCTTAACTCACCTACTTCATACACGTACAAGCTCAAGATGTATTTATTACAAAACCTTCAAAAGCCATGAAATACAGTACAGAATCAAACATATTGACTTTTTCCAAGATGTGAGTTTCAAACACAGATGCTCAAAAACTTTTCACAATTCTCTTACTGCTGGAAGACACTGGCACTACAAAGTGTTGGACAAGTTCTCGCCACTTTTTGGCTAAGCTATGATTGCATGCACAGTCTACCTTAAATTAGAAGCGAAACATGATGACTTAAACCTCAGTAAACGCAGCTTCAGCTAAAGTTTTCGACAACCTATGTAAATTACTTTGCTTTTACTAACTTTCCAAGCTGGAGTAAACTGAGAGCATGCCCCATGTCAAGGTAACAGTTCTCAGAACTCTTCTTAGCTCAGATCCTCTCTGTTCCAGCCACACAGAGATCCCTAGCTTCACTCCTTCTCTGGAATTCCTCTAGCCTTAGCATTACTTAGCTTCAACCCAGCACAACAGGCAAAACTCAAAGTCTAAATTTGAAGCCACACATCCTAAGGACTTGTCTCAGTTACCTCCCATCTGACTGAAAGCAAAGGTAGCACTCCTCACTGAGCTGCAAGAGAAAGGACCTCCTTCAGCCTCCAAAGCTTCTCATTTCTGCTCTCCATCCAGACAGCCTACAGGACCATGGCGGGGGGGTTGGAACTGTATGATCTTTAAGGTCCCGTCCAACCCAAACCATTCTATAACTCTACGTACATATTACAAATGACGCAATTAGCGAGAGACCCTTCTTATTCAGTTCCACACAGAAACTCACTCCTTAAGATCACAAGAAGCTGTAGGTCCTGGATGTTCACATCTCACTAGAAAAACATTAACATGGTGAATCAGCTAAGTACTGATTTCTTAACAGCAACATCAGCTGTGAGAGCAGCAGGCAAAATCATATGCTTGATACAGGACCAAAACCACTTCTTAATTCATTCAAAACAATGCACCCCACTGGGGGTCAGCAGCGTTTCTCAACCACCAGTGACAACCCTGCTGTTTCTGCTTAAAGCCTGTCTGCTCTGAGTGTGCCAAAACACACGGCTGGGCACAGCCGAGCCTGCAGCTTCCATGAGGTGTTGCTGCGAACTGGGTGCCACCTGTAAGGCCCTGTTAAGATCAGTGAGCTTGAGCAAGTCACCTAATTACGATCCAGCAAGCTTCTTGCCACAGGTCAGGGGTGATTTCATCATCATCTTCATCATATTGCATGTCTGTGAGGGAAGCACAACGATTAGGGCAGGCCCCGACCACCCTAGAGGCTCTCACTGCTTCCTGAGGGACAGCCCTCACCCTATCCCCGAGACCTCAGCATTATCCCTGCCCACCCGAGGGCAACAGGAGCCTGCAGAGACCCTGCGGCAGCGAGTGACACCTCCATCCCCACTGCCTCCATCCCCACGTCCCCCCTTCCATCTTCCCCATCCCCAGCCCCACACCCAGCCCTCCACCCCACCCCCCCCCCTCCGGCGGCCTGAACGTGGGAAACAGGCCCAGCCGTCTGCAGCGCCCCCACCTTCGTCCGCGTCGTACATGGTGGTGGCGGGGAGGGCCGCGGGCAGCGGCGACCGAGAGGGAAAAGAGGAAGAGAGGGAAGAGAACTTAAAGAGAGAAGAAAGAAAGAGACGAGAACTTGGCGCAGAAAGAAAGGGCAGCGAAAGCGCGGCTGCGCGCGCCGCTGGCGTCACCCGCGCGCCAGAGGCAGCGCCTGCGCGCGCCGGCGCACAGCACGCCGCGCGGAGCTGGGGGGGGGGGACGCGCACGCGCGGCCTCTTAGCCCCGCCCCCTGGGGCACGGGGAGCACGCGCGCTCCCCTCGACCACGCCCCTTCCTCCTTTCGCGCCTCAGTCTCGGTGGCGGCGGCTCCGGTTCGGCCATGCATCGCGTGGCCCCGGCGCTGCTCGGGCGCCTCGCCCGTGCCCGGCCCTGGGCCCCGGGGCGGCTGCGCGGGGCGGCGGCGGCAGCCGGCGGCGGTGAGGAGGAACGGTTCGTGTTTCCCGAGTACGAGCCGGAGCTGAGCGAGGCGGCGGCACCGGCACCGGCAGCGCCGCCCCGGCGGCAGCGGGCGCCGGGCAGGGAGCGGGCACCGGGCAGATTGCGGGCGCCGACCCCCGCGGGGATTCCCGACCCGTCGGTACCGCCGAGCGGCGTGAGCTGCCCGGGCTGCGGGGCCGAGCTGCAGTGCTGCGACGCCGCAGCGCCGGGCTTCGTGCCGGCCGAGAAGTACCGGAGCGCGGCGGCGGAGGGGCTGCGCGGCGTCGTGTGCCAGCGGTGCTGGCTGCTCGCGCACCACGGGCGCGCCCTGCAGCTGCGGCTGCCGCCCGAGCAGCACCGGCAGACGCTGCTGGCCGCCCTGCGCCGCCCGCCCCGCTGCGGCCGCGCGCCGCTGCTGCTCTACCTCCTGGACGTGATGGAGCTGCCCGACCCGGTGCTGCCGCAGCTGCCCGCGCTCCTGGGCCCCGCGGCGCCCACGGCCGGGCTGCTGGTGGTGGGCAACAAGGTGGACGTGCTGCCCGCTGACGGCCCCGGGCACCTGGCGCGGCTGCGGCAGCGCGTCGCTGAGGCCTGCGAGCGCGCGGGGCTGCGCCGGGCCGTGCTGGTCGACGTGCGGCTGGTGAGCGCCAGGACGGGCTTCGGGCTCGAGGGGCTTATCAGCCGGCTGCAGCGCTCCTGGAAGTGCGCTGGCGACGTCTACCTGCTGGGAGCCACCAACTCCGGCAAGTCCACGCTCTTCAACATCCTGCTGCGCTCCGACTACTGCAAGTCCCGCGCCCCCGACGTCATCGACAGGGCCACTGTCTCCCCGTGGCCAGGTCAGGAGCGCTGCTCTAACCATCACAGTGGGGATCGGGCACTGGTGGCTCCAGGCCTCCTGCAAGGCTGCCCTCGGCCACCACCACTGGAGCACCTGTAATGCCCTGAACCTGTCACCAAACGGGTGCTCACAATCCAGGAGCATCACCATCGTGGGCGCTGAGCTGCAGTGCCGTCGCCTTTCTCAGGGCAGCAGGAGTGGGAGGCATGTGTGAAGGGCTCTGTGCATCTTCTAGAGGGGCCTTGTAAACCAGAGCCGGCCTGTGTGCTCGCCTCCCTGTGGGGATGGTGCCTGACCTATGTGCCTCACCCAGCAATGAGGGGCACCCTTCAGTCTAGAGAGAGACTGTGAGGTAGACTGACGAGCACCTGTAAAAGGATCATAGGCCAAACCAAGCTGTGTGGAGGTGGATCTTGCCTGGGGTGCGTTAGGTCAGCCTTGTCACCACTTGATGTGTGGGTCTGTTTCATTAAACCATAGGTGAGAACAGATCTCAAGTGGGTGGGTCCCTTATTTCCGCCACCCTGGCTGTAGAGGGTGGTACTTCATAGGGGCAGCTGTAGTTCTACTTCCGGCTTTGTGTTACTGGGTTTCACCCAAAAGTTGGAGAGGTGGATTTTTTTTCCTCTTGATCCTCAGAGCTCAAACATGTCAGGCAGTCGAAGGCCCAAATGTGCCTTCTGTTTTTTTTCCAGGAACAACACTGAACCTGTTGAAGTTTCCAATTATTAATCCTACCTCTGATAGGATATTCCGAAGGCAGGAGAGGCTGAAAGAGGAGGCAGCAAAAACAGAAGATCAGCTAAGCAGTGAAGAAAGAAAGTACCTCAATCGCCTTAAAAAGCAAGGTTACTTAGTGGGTGAGTATTGTCTGGGTAAAGGTACTCTGTCCCAGTGAAAATACTGCGTTACACAAAACTGGTAACTCCTTAATTTGCTGTAGAACCAAGTTGGTTTTGGCAGATAATTTCTTCCCGCTCTGAAATAACTTATTTCCATTTAATTTTGGGAAGAACTGTAGTACAAATAAAAAGTTTCCAAACTTGCATACAAGGTATTTTGACGAGTTTTTGTTCCCTTAGTAGTGGGTTTGATACCTCTAGCTCCTCCGTTAGTAGCATCATTAGTATTTCTTCCACGTGCTTATATTTCAGGTGTTATAGTAGCATTGCAGAAGTTTGCTCTGTGCAGCACACCTCTCGTCAGCATTTGCTAGCCTAGTTCAGATATCTGAATAGTTTACAGTGATACTGTATTACAGGCCACCTCTCATTCCCAAAGGAAGAAAATAAGCTTAATTTAAAAATAATCACATTTTGGCTGCAGGCCATAGTGGTTGTACATCACTTTGGTATGTATCCAAAAGAAAGAGTTGCCATAAGATAGCTCTGATTTTCAAATAGATTCTGTGTTTGACAGTCTAAGGCACTGAAAAAAGAAGGCAGCCCTGCTTTACTGTAAAATGGAAATAATGGAGTATCTGTGATCTATTCCTCGCTAAGATTTTTTGGGTCTTGAGGAGTGTTAATCAAGTATTGTAGAACGAATTTCTTAGCATCTTGGCATTTAAGCATGCAAATTTCTAACCACATAACATCTTTATCACCTTCTTATTATCAGTGTACATTTCTTTTAAGCAAGAGATGGACAGATGTCCAATGGAATGAAAAGCAAGTTAATAAATTAGTTACCAGGAAACCTTTCATTTTAATCCAGGAAGAGTTGGAAGAACATTTCAACGGCAGAAGTCTGTCGCTCTGGTTGACTTTGACCCTGACATGCTCTCATACAGCATAGATGAAGATCCCACGCATTTCCCTAGGAAGCATGAGGAAAAGGAAGAGTTCACATACAATGAAGTGAAAGATGCACGCTGGTGTTTTGACACTCCAGGCATTGTAAAGGAAAACTGTGTAGGTACTCGGTGGTACTGTGTTTCAGGAGGCAAGGGTTTGGGAGGACTGTTCTGCCTTAGCTATGCATGTGGGAGAGTATTTCTGCTGCGGTCCGAGGGTTAGCATTCTTTTCATTTGGGCAATTGTCTTAAAATACAGTTTGTATTTACTTGGGAAGGGTGCATTGTGCTAATGCTGTTCCATATCTGAATAGAGCATGCTGTGATCTTTGCAAAGGAACTGCATGACTGTCATCAAACTTCCTTAACATCTGAGTGAAGAGAAGTGAGCAGTAGTGTTATAAGCAAGTTTATACCAGCATGATGCAAAAAAGTTCATGCTTTTTTAGCTTTGCCAGCCTACTGAAAAAGATGGAGCTTAGGAGGATAACCAGTGTTGTGTGATTGAACCAAATCTTTGAGAAAGCTCCTGAAGCTGATGGGATCTGCAGTGTTTGTTAATAGTTCGAGTACCTCAGGCCTACTTCAGTGTTTCAGCAGAGCAGTGGCTCTGAAGCCAGTGCTGCTGTAGTGCAAGTGTCCAAAAAAGTTGTGTTTTGATTTTTGATTGCTGTGATATCTATGCAGAGCTGTAGGATGTCTATTCGAGAGGGTTAAAAAGTACAAGGAAACAGGAAAGAAAGTTTTGAAGAAAGGAAGTGCAAGAACTGTACTGAGATTGCACAGCTCAAAAGCAGATGCTACTTTCACAAACACCAGAAAGCTACTGGCTTTCTAGTAGATTCGTTTGCCAGATTGTAACCCACTTTATTGTGGCACTTTGCTCTCTGTTAGCTGCTTATTGTCCAGTGTAAAGACAGTCATCATCTTTGAGACCTGATGTGGTAGCTGGAGGTTGGATATGTTCTTCCTCTCTTCTGGAGTTGAATAAGTGTGGAAAACAAGTGGGCTTTCCTGCATTCAGAAATACTCGCTGCCATTTCTGACTTTGATTATCCTTGCCTTGCCTTTGGAGAGCTGCGTGCCAAGTTCAGATCAGATTTTGTTTCTGTGGTCAGTGCTCGATCTGAGGACAAGCAGGTGTCATTGTGGCAGGTGTTGGCAGGGGACATTTCTAGTTACCAGCAGGTTTGGGTTGTTCCTTTTTATTTTAAAATACGAGGAAGAGAAAGTGGCTGTCAGCATACGATAGGATTACGTTTTTGTCACTGTTCCTTGGAGGTTTGTTTTTAGCTGCTTCCTCAGGACTCCTCCAAAGCCAAACTTCTGGAAAGCATAGAAAAAACTACTGATAACTCCCAAATTTTAGTTTAAGCATTGCTAAACACATCAGAAAGCCTGCAGTTAGCAGTGCAAAGCCTCCTGTTCTTTTAGAATCGTAGTTGAAGGCTGTCCTGTCCACCCGTCTAGCAATATATAATAACAGTATTAATTTTGTTGTGCCCATTGAAACATCTGGAATGAGTTATAGCAGTGCAATTTTACTTTGCAGGTTTTAAATCTCCTGACAGAGAAAGAAGTAAATCTGGTTTTGCCAACACAGGCCATTGTTCCACGGACTTTCATTCTCAAGCCAGGAATGGTCTTGTTTTTAGCAGCCTTGGGACGTGTAGACTACTTACAGGTAAGGGAATAATGGATTTTGTAAGCAGGTGCTTCATCTCTTTTTATAGTGCCAGTCTTCTGGGTAGCTTTCCCAGACCATTTCTTTGCTGCTTTTTGAGATGATGAATTTATTAATAAAGCACTACATAAAGTCATGTGTCCACTTGCCACTTGTTTCTTCCATTTGTTGGAAATCTCACGCCATGCACCTTTGTGGAATTGTGTGGAGTTGACTTGCCATGATGTTTCCTCTGGAAGGGGTTCTTTTTTCCATATATGGGTCTAGCATTTATGATAATGCATTTCTCAGTAGTTTTCCCTGTTTTGGGAAGGGGAGATGTGTGTGTATGGCTGTTCCTTTGTTTCAGTCAGCTTTCCAGGATCACCATAGAAATGTGGCATTAGTACTTTGCTGAGGGCACTCGATCTGCTGGAAGAAAACCAGAAGCATGAAGGGAACACAGTTTTACAAGTAATAACATACCAGTGTGGCAGGAGAGTTCCACTATAGTCAAGGTGAGAATCCAGAGCCCCAGCCCAAAAAAACAGCTTGGCAGTACAGAGAAATAATGCCTCACTCAGAAAAAAAGGTTTGTGAGGAGAGCAACCCCATAGAAAAAAAGAATGGTTTTATCCATACTGTCTTGGGCAAAGCGCTCAGAAAATAACTTGGCATATTGGTCATGTGCTATCAGGGACTTCAGAAAGTACCTGGATTTCCATCCCTGACAAAGTAGGATAGCGATAGAGGTGGTGATATCTTGCTGGTCGTAACACCCTCTGCAGAAACGCTAGGAGATCAGGCCAGCCTGTGAGCATGGATGAGGCCTTTCATGTGATGAAGAGGATAGGGCAGGCAGCCCAGCCAAAGGTCTGCCTGAGAGATTTTGTTATGAGGGATGACTTTTGTTCTTGGGAGTTGTGGAGAACACAACTGGTGCTGGTACTCTAGGGGAACATGAGGTCAGGGTAGAGGTGTGTCGCACTAGGTCTGGATGAGAGAAGATCAGGCTCAGTCCTGTCCGCTGCAGCAGGGCTGGCAGTTAGGCTTCGTGCTATAAGCTTGTTCTTGTAATGGTGCTCCAGCAAGCTCAGCTGGGCACATCTAGGGTACCAGAGATTCTCGGTATCTGTCTTGTGTGTCTGCATTTCCTGGAGACCTTGAAGGAAGACAGTTATGCTCAGACCATAGTAGAGGAGCCCCTGCCTCAGACTCGATCTGTGAGGAACTTGGAGGAATTGCTGCACTTGAGTTTCCTTATTTCAGGCTGCTAGCAGTGTTTGTAGAAGTCTTTCCCCTCCATAATCATGTTTGCTTCAAGTGCAAAGATTATGAGAGTGCTTGCTGAAATTCATCCACGTTCAGTCTTGGCATAGCTTGAGAGCAGCTTGGAACCAAGTATGGTTCCATGCAAGATGCATGTTAGAAATGTAAAGTGATAGGAGAAGAATCACCAGACAGGAGACGTCCATCACTCCTCATGCTAAATAACCACACTGAATTTGTTCTTGGGAGTCAAACTTGAGCAAAGATATCTCTTGGATGATTTGCCTGAGCGGAACAGATGTGATGGCAGGGCATATGGTATTGGGGGTGCTTTGAGGCCAGGATAGTGAAGCCATGGGTGCTTCTCTCCTGGAAGCTCAGCTGCCTGTTTGTATCAACCCTGGCTGCTCTGCAGTGACAGAGGCAAGGACTCCTCCTTGGGCGAGGAGGGGACATCAGTCAAAGAACTTTTCAACATGCAGGAGAGAGCAGTTCAGGGTTGCTTTTCTGTTCTTGTGGGTGACATCTTGTTATTTATTTCAGGGAGAAAAGCCTGCATGGTTTTCTGTCGTGGCTTCTAACCAGTTGCCAGTCCGCATTTCTACCCTGAGTACTGCAGATGCCATCTATGAGAAGCACGCTGGCCAAGAATTCCTAAAGGTAAGCAGAGGTGCTGTCATGGGCTCTTGGCTGCAGCTGGGCAGGCCATCTGCCTGGTGATGTGCCTTGGCTGAGGCACAACTGACAGGCAAAAGCAGCAAATGTCAGTTTGGGTCTTCTGCAGCAGGAGAGTGGAGATCTACAACGTGGACCAATATTGCACAGACTGTGTGTCTGCAGCTGTGTTGGGAGATAGCATTCGAGAGGATGCGTTTCAGCAGAGCTTCTGTTTCTAGCGTTCAGGCTGATGAGATTTGTGGTGTTCTGCTCTCTGACGCGTGGCTTTTCTTCATCCGCCTTAAAGTGCAGGGACCAGTGGGGATATTTTCCATGGCAAACTTCAAACTGGAGTTTCAGAACAGACTGGAGTTGAAAAATGTACCTTTCTTGTTCTTTCCCTGCTTGATTCTCTGCACATCCCTGCATGTTTTGGTGATCTGACTTTTGCCTTGGTATTGCCACATCCTGCATAGCACTTGCAGAGTAATTGGGTAAAGGGCGAGATGTCTTTGTCCTGGCAGCTTTATTCCCATGCAAATGGAGAACAAGTGCTGTCACTCAGCAGCAGGCTTGAGCCACCAGCTGGGTTCTGTAGTGGGCACTCCATCTTTGCTCACCTCTGAACTCCCACTGGATTGCTTCGGATGTGATCCTGATTCTGCTCATGGCAAACCTAAAATAACTCCTTTAGGGTGCTCAAGCCAGCTCTTACGTGGCTAAAACCAATCTAATATCTTTATTCCCTCTTGTGCCATGCCTCACCAGTTGAAGGTGGAGTGCTGAAGCGTTTGACTGTTATATCTTTTCTCCGTGTTTTGATGCTAGGTTCCCATGGGTGGGGAAGAGCGAATGAAAGAGTTCCCTCCACTTGTCCCTCAGGATATTACACTGAAAGGGATTGGTACCACTGAAGCAGTCGCAGATATCAAGCTTTCCTCTGCAGGTAGTTTAATATTTCTTCCATTAGTTTACTTTGCAGAGTCTGTATCCTAGAAACATTGATGGGAAGAAATCTGTGAAGGGATAAAGCTGTATTTCCTGCTCAGAGCAGGACTGTCACCAACACAAAATCAGGGCTACTGTGACTTCATCAAGCTGAGGCTTGGCAGCCTCCAAGAATTGGAGATTGCAGCCGTGTTTGTACAGGATGACCACGTTGGTATAGTTTATGCTCTGGCTGCCCTATAAGTTGTGCAGCATCAGGAGTGGCTGTGACACAGTCTGCTCTCCAGGTGAGAGGAGGAGGACTGTAGCTTGGAAAGCTTTATTGTGTTTTTTGTAGCTCATACCATGTGTCTGCCGTTCACCAGGAAAGAGCTGTCTGGGGAGGAGTAAGATGTAGCTTCAGGTGCCGCTTTCTGGCCTTGGGAAAGGGCTGGATATTACTTTTGAGCATGGTTTCTCAAAGAAATCACACCTCAGGTTCGTAGCCATACAAGAGGCACTGAGGTCCATCAGAACCCTCGTTCTCATACTTGTCTTGTCTTGCTGACTATTTGTTTTGGCTGTGCAGGCTGGGTGGCAGTGACAGCTCATGCAGAAGAGAATCTGCTGCTGCGAGCCTATACTCCCGAGGGCACTGCACTGGTGGTGCGGGAGCCGCCACTTCTGCCGTACATCAGTGCCATCAGAGGGGCCCGGATTGGAAGCACTGCTGCCTATAGGACCAAAAAGCCTCCATCCCTGGTGGAAAACCTAAAAGCCACGGGGAAGAGATAGCACTTCTCATCACTTGAGCAAGACAGAAGACAGCAGCTTCTGGAGAACCTTGTTGCTTGTTCATATTTGGGAGACCTTGGACTCCTTGTTAAATGCACATAGGCACATTTTTGAAGGCAGGCCTGCAGGGAAGTGAAGTGCCCACTTCTGTTCTCCACAAGCCCTGATGCAGCTGCTGAACTGCAGGCATTTTGAATGAGCTGAGTGGCTTGTACCTTGCTGGTGACAGGTGGAACAGCTTCTCCCTGGGACCTGCCAGTAGCTGTGAGGAAATACTTTTACATTTTACCTCCTGAAATACAGAAAGGAAACTCACCTGCCTGCCCTTGGCTGGCTTTGCTGCTCATAAAGTAGGTTTTCTCTTGCAGACATGCTCCCACAGGTCAGAAACCATCACCTTATTCTTGGAGGCTTTATGGTGTTTCCAGAAGCAGGGAATGTTTCAGTGTGGGTATGACCCACTACTAGCTAGAAGGAATTCAACAACATTGATGAAAATCATGTCCTTTCAGTCCTTTGGCATCTGGGGCAGAGGAGGGAGTGCAACACCCTGCTTTTGGACACAAGAGAGGTGAATTACTGTAAAGTAGGTCTGTTCATACACCTGAAGAAGAAACTTGCAATGCTGCTTTGGTTTGGGTTTTGTGTGTAAAGGTTTCTGAAACTACTGAGGGTTTAGAATAAACCTTTTCAAAGGCGTTTACTCTTTTGTGTCCTTTTCAAATCACTGATAATGCTCTTTTCATAGAATCACAGAATCTTAGAATGGTTTAGGTTGAAAAGAACCTTAAAGCCCACCCAGTTCCCACCCTCTGTCATGGGCAGGGACACTTCCCACCAGACCAGGCTGCTCAAGGCCCCATCCAACCTGGCCTTGAACACTTCCAGGGAGGGAGCATCCACAGCTTCCCTGGGCAACCTGTGCCAGTGCCTCACCACCCTCAGCATGAAGAATTTCTTCCTAATGTCCAATTTAAATCTTCCCAATTCAGTTTAAAGCATTTTCCCCTTGTCCTGTCACTACAAGCCCCTCCCCAGCTTTCCTGTAGGCCCCTTCAGGTACTGGAAGGCCACTATAAGGTGTCCCTGGAGTCTTCTGTTCTCCAGGTTGAGCAATCCAAACTCTCTTCAGCCTGTCCTCTTAGCAGAGGTGCTCCAGGCTTCAGATCATCTTTGTAGCCCTCCTCTGGACCTATTCCATCAGTTCCATATCCTTATGTTTGGGATTAAGCACCCTGCTAACTACACAAATGCTCCAGCACAAAGGCTCATGTTACAGAGAATGTATCATGCCAGGTCTGGCATCTGAAGAGAGGTGAGGCTGCCACAGTTCCATCCAGCCAGGTTCAACCACTTCTGAGGCTGAAGGTGCGTTCCCAGTAGGCACAGAGTGCACAGAACACACTCTGTACGTACACATCTGGACCCACAGACAGATACAACACCTAATGCAAACATAAACAGCACCAATGACCTGAATGCACACAGACACACACATGGTGGATCCCTTCAGCTGCTGGGCTAGACACTCAGTGTTGGCACTTGCAGTTGCAGGCACCTGGAGATGAGCCCCGAGCCTGCAGCCCTGTTCCAGGTGCTGATACAGACAGTATTGCTCACAGACACCACTGGCCAGAGCTCCCCTGGTCTTATAGCCTTGTGCTTTCACTCCTAGAGCCATCCAGGTGCTCTGACACCCTGGGCTGTCCCTTAGAGACTGCCACACCCCTTTTCTCCCAAGACATTTCACCTGTTCTACAGTTAGTCTAGTGTCATCTTCACTAGTGATAGCACACCTGTCCATGCTTCAGTGGCTGCACCATGGACACACAGCTCCTCTGACCCATGGTCTGACTCCAGTTGCTGCCCTTACATCCCCATATGTGCACATGGACACAGAACACAGAGACCTCACCCAGGAAAGTTAGAAAGCAATTTCACAAAAATGCAAGACAAATAGTGCCGACCAGTTGAAAGGCATAGCCAGACAAGTGTACCGACTAGCCAAGTACTTACACAAAACTAGCCCTCTTTTTCCCCTCACCCCTCTATTTTGCACACTTTTTTCCCCAAATCACTTAAATCCCTCCCTTTTCCCACTTTTGATTCCTCCCCTAAGCGAATCCTGTGCAATCTCAACCTTCCCTGCATCCTGTGATGTGTCCCACACCCCCAGACAGCAATACCCCTCAGCCCAAAAGGTGACCTGCAGAGCTCCATGACACACAGACTAGCAGCGTGGTT
This sequence comes from Tapera naevia, assembly GCA_033556795.1. Taxonomy (NCBI): domain Eukaryota; kingdom Metazoa; phylum Chordata; class Aves; order Cuculiformes; family Neomorphidae; genus Tapera; species Tapera naevia. The sequence continues at coordinate 8,497,484 of JAUMJJ010000034.1, read as the reverse complement.
GAGGTTGAATGGACCTCTGGAGATCATCTGGTCCAAACCCTCTGCTCAAGCAGGTCCACCTAAGGCAGGCTGCTCAGTACTGTGTCCAGGCAGTTCTTGAGCCTCTCTAAGGATGGAGACTCCAAAACAAGCCTGGGCAACCTGTGCCAGTGCTCCTTGGTCACCATCCTGATATTCACAGGGAACCTCCTATGTTTCAGATCATTCCCATTGCCTTTAGTTCTGTCACTGGGCACCATTGTAAAGAGCTCAGCTCCGTCATTTTTGCACCCTTCCTTCAGGTGTTTGTATACATTGATGAGATCTCCACAAGAAAAACTTAGGGTGATGGGTGTTGCTTCTGGACAGCGGGGCTGATAGCTCAAAGGGGCTGAGACAGGATGTTCATCACTCAGGAGTCCTTCAGTTGGGTTCTAGTCTGCCATTGTGCCCCCAGTGTAGCTCCAGGCTTGTGCATCGGGGCTAATGGTCCCAATGATGGGCAGTAGCCTGGAAGGGCATTATTTGAGATCCTCCTCCCACAACTGTCTGTGTGTTCTCCTTTGTGGGTGTGCCTTCAATCGTAGAATCGCTTGGTTGGAAAAGACCTTTGAGATCATCGAGTCCAACCGCACCTGTCCACTACCTAAACCATAACCCTGAGCACCTCATCTACCCGTCTTTTAAACACCTCCAGTGATGGTGACTCTGCCACCTCCCTGGGCAGCTGTGCCAGTGCCCAACAGCCCTTTTGGTGAAGAAATTTTTCCTGATGTCTAATCTGAACCTCCCCTGGTACAACTTGAGGTCATTTGAGAACCTGTTTTGTGCTGGTAACACAGTTGCAGATGGGGTGGGAGAAAACAGTGGAAAGAGAAGCTTGAACTTTGGGGGGTGTTATGTGGGGCAGCCCTAGGAAAGCAGGCATGGAAAAAGGCAGGGCACTCTCAGCTAAACTGCGAGGCAGGAAAAGGGTCTGGCTGTGATCTGTTCAAACTAGCTTGACAAATCCAGACCCTGTAACATTCCTCTGCTGCTGTACATCTGGGAAAGACACAACATGAAAGGTGAGCATCTCTGCATGCGGAAAGAGTAACTGGAAGACCTGCCTGCAGTGGTCCTCTGTGTAGGGGCTGAATGTGAAAAATTGCAGCCAAGGCAATTGTTTGGTGTAGCAGGCCCTCTGGTTTGGAGAAAAAATAAAAAGAAAGCCTTTCTACAAGGACAGCTGGGCTGCATGTGGGAGAAAAGGCTTGCTGCCCAAGTGGAGATTTGTGGGGATGGGGCACACATGCCTCCCATGCCCAGTGTCCTTTTGTGCCCAACACAGACATGCGGTGAGCTGGGGCAGCGTGAGCACTTGGCATGGGGCAGGTGTTGAAGGGCTTTGGCAAAAGCCGTGCTGTGCCATGAGAGCAGCAGCCAGCCAGCAACAGCCCGAGCTGCGAACAGAACTGGGTGCTCCTGACTCATGCTGAACCTCGACGTGCTGGAGGTTGTAATGTGGAAGCAATTAGTGCCTCAGGGAAAGCACAGACATGCCTTTATGAGCTCCTGGGACTGAATTACGCTGGAGCTGAAGACCTGCTTGGAAACGCTTCTTAAAGGGAGGGGTCATGTCTGGTTTATGCCAGACAGCCTGAACGGTAGGAAGGACAGTTTTTATCCTGCCTGTGGACAACAGCCAATTTCATCTTAGCACAGGAGCCAAAAGCAAAGGTGATTTGAATCTGTGCAAAACTGAAGCAGGAGGATGGGGCTGGGAAGGTCCAGTGCCCTGGGAGTCTGCTTTTCAGGCATGTTCCCGTGTGCACTAGCGGGGTGCAAGCATTTATAGGTGCTCCAGAAGAGTGTATTCAGCAGAACCATTCATTTTTTTTGAGAACTGCACAAAGAACCAGCTCACAGCTTAGGATGGGGAGCTTAAAATGAAGGTAAGATCCTGAAGAAGGATGAATTTGGATGTTCAACGGTTAAAGCTGGCTGGCAATGCCTTTGAGCTGGCAGGGGGTTGCAGCACCCAGGGTGTTTGTGTACCTATACTGGGGTGCTCTCCATCTTCCCTGTAAAGCACAGAGCAGGGCTGAAGCGGCACAGTGCAGTGTGCAGAACTGGGCCAGGCAAGGGAAGGCTGCATCTTCCCACCACCCTGCAAGCAGGGACATGCCACCACAGCTGGGAGCCTGTGGGTTGGTTTGCTTTGGCACCCATCCCTTGCGGTGCCAGCTCAACCAAAGAGAAAAAAAAAAGCAGCTTCCTTTCCCTGGCCACTGGCTATTCCCTTTTTGGAGCTGCTCATGGCAGCAGACTCCTAGCCTAGGAAAGTGGCCACTGTTTTTCATGGCAAGAGCAGATTAAGTCCCATGTAAAGTCTGAAATTTGCCCACTGTTAACGGTCCCAAAATAGCCTGTAGTCTAGGCAGAGGTGCACTGGGCTGGGAGCCTAATGGACCAGAAGTTTGGAGCATCTGCTTCCTGCTGATTTTCCTGTGATTCACAGCTTGTAATTACCCATAAACTCCCCTCACCAGCCTTCACTGATATTGTAGCTAGACTGCTGGGGATGCCCCAACATGACTGGTGCTGGAGCAGAAACTTGATGGTGGGTCTGTGCCCTAGTGGTGCATTGACCAATCCCAGCGATTCCTCTGGTAGCAGAGAGGAGTTGTGTCTGTGCAGGTCAGTGAAACACCAGAGGGAATTCTTGACCGGCTTCTGTTGAGGATGAGTTGGTGGTAACATCCCAGGCCACGTACTGGGTGTCACGGTGTGGCTGTAGCCAAATCTTTGAATCACCCTGTGCCTCAGGTCCCTGTGCCGCAGGGAACTCAATTTACCAAGCTTAAAACTACAACCTGGACAAGCGAAGGGGTTTGGCTGTCTAGAATTACCTTTTCCTAGGTAAGGTTATACATGAACAAGGTAAAGACACTTGTGTCAGCATGGCTAAGCTTTAAAATCAAACAAATAAAAAACAACCACCAAACCACAATCAGGAACGTAACATTTCATCTCCTTCAGAGCATCAGCAAGGCCTGAGTAAGGCAGCTGAACTCAAACATGACATTGCTCTGTCTCCATATAAGTTACTCCAGAGACGGTAAGTCACCCCTTGCTTGAGCTACCTCACCTTTGGGGCATCTCAGTGTGTGGGCAGGAGCTCACACTGGCCTGCAAGGGACCACGGAGCCATGCACTTGTGCTTGGCTGCCAAGACTGTAATAAGACAACTTGGCATAAAGTAGCTTCCAAGCATGTTTTCAGCCTAGCAGGTTTTATGCTGGTTTTCTTGGCTGGTTTCCGCCAAGGTGCAAGGAACTAGACAAGGATAAAGATGACCTGACTGCAAGTTTAAGGGAAAATGATCTTTTATGATCCCTCATTTCAGCTTGTCCCTAGAACGCCTTCCTGGGGGTAGGGGCGACTCTACCTGGTGGTACAAAGGGCAGGGCCTCCTCTATTGATCCGGTTTGAAATCATTAACTCACACAGCACAGGCAAGAGGCACACAAGTACGGACACCCTGCCTTCTCTTATGCCACACTCTCAGAGCTATCTCCCTTGCAGCCCGTGGGCACAAGCCCAGGTACCACTCCTGTTCCCCGTCCTCACACAAACTGCATATGCGCCATCTACAAGGCTGAGAGGAGCAACCCATAACCTACCCCTTACCCAGGTGGTGACACCCTCTGCCACCCTGCAGCCCTCCATGGCCATGTCCCATGGTAGTGGTGCACTGTCTTTGCTGCCTTCTAACTGCATGGCTCAGAAACCCAAATTCTCAAGGACAGACTAAGATCACTACAGGCAGACAACACAAAAAGCTCACTTCTTATCCTTCTTGAGTGTTCCAAGTTGTTTGAAGCTGCAGCAGCTGCATATACAACTTTCTCCAAGTTCAACAAATGTTGTTTGCCTCAATCCCTTAGTAAATAAGAGTTGTTCTGCATTAGCAGGAGGTAAGAATGACCAAGCCCTAGACGACAGGTTAGCACCATGGGCTTTTCCAGCACAGGTTTTCAAAAAAGGGTCAGGCTAGCAGAGAGATGGAAAGTCACCCTTGCACACTATATGGGGCTCCACCGTTCTCAAGACATTTTCAGTATCTATATAGATTGTATTATATTGATAGGGATGATGGGTGACCTCATTTTATAAATCTACTTTTAATTCCCCAAACGAGATAGCATCAGACAGCCATTTGGAATGCAGAAGGAATTGCTGCCTGCATTACCTCTGAAACTCAAATTTAAAAGTTGTGGTTTCCCTGAAGTGGCATTTCTTCCCACTTGTCTGGGAGTGTTTCATGCCCATTGGGTGAGTCCAGCACTAAGTCTGAACCTCCTCTGTATGCACGCATCTCCCACCTTGTGTCCTGCCCCACTGAAGCAGACAGGGAAATGCTGAAATGGAAAAAGAAGGTATTTCTGGAGACTTTGTCCCTGTCTGCAGTCAAGACTGCGTGTGCACACACATGGCACCTATGTACTGTTTCATCTGAACTGTGTTGGCTTGAGGTCTTGAAGAGCTTTGTCAATGGTTCTTGTACTGCTCCTGCCTTTAGTCACAAATGGCTTTCACAGCCCTTAATAAGTGGGAGATAGAAGCTGGAAATTCCTTAATAAAGTTTATTTAATCATAACTATGCTTAGGAAAATACACTTGTAAGGGTTAATATAATGCAATTTAGTTTAACTTTATACTACATTTTGGACAAAAGACTTCTTATACATGCTTTAGGAAAAAACAGGATGTACGATCTGGCTTGTTTTACATCTATTACAAACGTAGAAAAGACTGTCATGCACTACAGTAGAGAGAGCATGAAAAAAAATTACCTTTGGTTTAACTCAGAGAATACAAGTATTGCACTGTAAAAGCATCAAACATGGTGCAACTAAACATCATAAACATGTTCCATGCCAACTTAACAAAAGTTTGTTAGCTAGTGTAATTTTGAAGGGGAAAAATATATGTACACATAAAACGATTCCATCAGCTATTTGGATTCAGTTAATATCATATGCATGCCACATATCTATACAACTGACATTCAAGAAAACTCTTGAATTTGATTTAACACCTTTCAGCTCAGTCAATTAAATCTGTTGAAATCAATGACGTTACCATATCTTAACTGGCCTGTCAGTTGTTAAACATTCTTCATCCTTAAACAACTAAAGTTCCAGCCTAGATCATCAAAAACCAGAAACAGCAATTACAATATCAGGGATTATTATTAATGCCTAGCTATCCACTTCTAGATCATTTCTCAGGGCAGGTACTTCGAGTGTACGGATTCACACAGCAAAAGCCCAAATCACCACGTGGCTAAACCAAGGGCTGGCAGCGTAGGGGTATCGGTGTGCTGATCCTTCCAATCGCACATCAGAGGCTGAACACTCGTACAGGTATTATTGCCAAGAAACACAAAAACGCTAGTATATGTAAAACCAACACAAAATAATTTAAGAATATTGAAAAAGACAAAAAAAAAGGCATTGTTTAAAGGGAGATACAGCAATGTAAACCCACTATATACGGTGGATTACCTCACCTGCACCCCACCTCAAATACTCAATGTTAGCAATGTCTAACATTTTAGGTACACATAATGCATTACATCCTTGCTGCTTTACTGTAAAATACTCCCAAACCTTGGTCTTAACCAAGCGGAGAATTCCAACACAGTTCTGCACCAACATCAGGTATTTCAGGACAATGTTGATGGGTAGCAGATAGAAAGAACCAATCTTCTTTTTCTTAATAGGTTAATAATTTATTTTCGGTTTCTAATCTTGTGGTAAGAAACACTGCTGAACAGGAGCCGAGCATCATCTTCAAAGAGTTCTTGTCAGATCAAGTATTGAAACCTTGACCACTTCCCAAAAACATACAGCAGAGTATCTCAGAGAACTGATCTTTGTTTTTACCTCATAGAGAGAGATTTAAAGTCAGTCAATGCCATTACTTTAACCTATAAACAAGCCAGAAAAATTATCAGGCCAGTCCACAAGTTTATTTGCATATAGTTGAAGTCCTTGAAGTCTCTCACAAGATGGCAAAGTCTCTTCACAAGGACATGAAGGGAGCTATAAAACCTCTACACAGTACTGGAATTCCCAACATCTGCTCACATTGCTCACAAATGGTGGCAATGATTATATATAAAGGAAATACTATTATGAAGGAAAAATAATACACCTAAGACTATTACAACCGGTTGTTTAGGAAAGCAATTCAACTAGGTTTATTTTCATAAGGTTTAACATAAATATAGTTGCAACTTGATCTTCAGTTGCCAATGATTGTCGCAGCCAAGGTAAGGATTGAACACTATCTAAGCAAAAAAAAATCACTAAACATTATACAAGTTATTTCTGCCATGAGGGATGCCTTCCCTCTCAAATCTTTGGCCTCCTATTACCAATCTCTCCCAAAAGCAGAAGCAATGTAGCATGGGTGCTCTCTATTCATTCAAGGCAGTGGGTTTGTTTGGAGAGGAAGATGCTGCAGGGACATGCAGAGAAGAAGAGGGCTCATTCCAGAGCTTGCACAGAGGGTATTTGCCATAAAGTGCTCTGACAAATACTGTCTGAACTCCTCAACCCCACTCTCCAAATAACACCTGCCTCCAAATTTGCTTCTTCAGAGCTGACAACCCAGAGAAGCTTACCCTAACTGTTCCTGCTGGAAAGGCAGCTGAAGACTGTCAGAACAGTGAGGAGACTGGATTAGAGGGTTTTGCTTTTTCCTTCCTAGTTTGGATTTTGTTTACACTTTGCCATTGGTTGGTTACAAGCAGTAAGCATGCAATCTCCCTTGTGTTTGTGAGTGCCAGAAATTAAACCTGTTTAGAATTAAAAACTCCTGGTGTAAGATTTCTTGCACACAGACCTGAGATGACAACCTGACCACTTACATGTGTCTCTCTGCATGGAAGCAGGAGGATTTTATTCAATGCAGCCTGAATGAATAAAGAGCAGAAATTCCTACAGCTTGTTGGGAATGCCAGGTTTGTTGCTTACCAGTTGATTTATCTTAATTTGTATTTTTGGTGCATGAGATGTTAGTTTTTGATGAACCATACTTCAACCAGTGCTACTATTTTACTTTCTTTAAGCTCATGAAGTCCGAGTGCTGTCCACCACAGAAGTGAAAAGAGGAGGAAAAAAAAAAAAACATAATCATCTGGACTTTCAGAATCTGCACACTATTTCCATTGAGAGTGAGTGTTTTCCTGTCTGGTGATTCCTTATGTATATTCAAAATATCAGAAGTGGCATTCTCATGACAAAACAAATCCTATAAAATAGTGTTTTGAAATTGCATTGCTATCCTTTTGCTCAAGAACTATACAGTTTTAAAGCTAGTCAGAAATATATAGCCAAGCGCTTCATTATTTCAACAACTAATACCCCAGGAAAACAACAATCTGCAGTCAAGAGCACCGCAGAAAACTGCCCCAGAAAACTGTCCCATGGTAAGCAACAAATCTGAACGTTTCCAAATTAAAAAAAAAAACCAAAACTTACACAAACAAACCCAAACATGCATATATAAAGTGTACATGTACTGCACAAGCACTATTCCTAAAGGATTAAACTGCATAGGTAAAAAATCAAAAACAATGTGCAATATTTTAAGCCCTTAAAGCACAATAAAAAAAAAGTAGAAATTAGAAATAGCATACTTATTCCCCCACAACAAAGCCAATTATATATCACAGTCATTAAGATATTAATCAAGACAGAAATTCTCCAATCGAAAGTTGGAAGGACTACTCTCAAATTTTGGCTCACCATTCACACTTAGGGGATCTGAAATGTATGTTCGCAATTACAATTATCTTGAACAGTTACGTTCATTGTTAGCCAACTTTGATTTCTTTTACAAAGTGCTCTTTTATGTAATAGAAGCTATCTTCCTGGTAGAAAAAACATCAAGTATTTTAACACTTTGAACATCACGACACATCAAGAACTGAAAAAAATGGGGAAGGGAAGAGGACAGAGAGGAGTTGGCTGCTAGAACCAAAAAGCAACTAATGCCAATGGCTCCATCCAACTTGTTTATGTACTTGTTAGCTACAGTCTTGTTCCTAAAACTCAATTTACAAATGAATTGCATAAGCTAATAGACTAGAAGCTTACACTGACTTTATAGGACACAGCCCCACACGCCCCACCTGCCTTCTCCAATGAAGAGATCTGATAGTTAATGAGTTCACCATTACACAAAAAATATTTTCAACTTTAAAACCAAAAACCCAAACCAATGCAGACACTAAAGCAAACCGTGCTTAAAAAAAATAATAAATCTACAATATCTGTACATAAGCTGTATAAGATCCTACAAAAGAAGACTCTTCCAAAGCACAGCTATTTCTACTCCTGACCTTTTGTTGCCTTCTCAAGATAATACACATTGACTAAGTGGCGATTGAGGTGTTTGCTGTATTCACCTTCCTTTTTAAATGAGCGGTCACAAAAAATGCACACATAGTGGTCCCCGGCTGCTATGCTGTCTGCAGCACCTTGGGATGTCTTTGGACTCATTTCCTCTTGCACAGAGCGAGCACCATTTAACCCGGAGTCATCGCTTCCTTCTGATATGTCGTCACTTATGTCGCTGCCTTCATGGCTGTGGATGCCCTCATCCTCATCCATTTCCTGAGATTCATTCACTGCTGTGTTATCCGGAGAGGATAAGGCCAGAGCTACTTTAGGACTTTGTGCACACCCTCCTGAGGGCGTGGTTGCTGGCAAGGCATCTCCTGTGGGCTCTGTCACTGGCAGGCATGTCTTTGTCAGGTCCATTGCGTCCGAGCTACTCACAGTTTCTGCCACACAGGTTTCCTCTGGCTCTTTCTCAGGAGCCAGATCTGGCACCAACATATCCATAGGCACATCCAAGCTTTTTTCAGAAGACACTGCATGGGAAGATTCCTCAGAGCCCTCCTGCCCTCTGTCCGCCTTTCTTTCCTCCTCTTTTTCACCAACAGTGTTTTCATTCTCTCCTGCTGAAACAGGCATTTCTTGGTCCTCCACCTCAGCTTCTGTCTTTGCATCCTGAGCTGGCAGACAAAGCTGCCCTGGCTCTTGTATGCAGCTTCCTTTGGGATCAGTGCTCTCCCCCTTGATGGCATGGCCACCATCATCGTTTAATCCCACTGTGTCAGTGGGATCTTGCTCCTTCTGGTCACTGCCCTCAGCTTCAGGTTTCATGTATCCATCTTCTTCTGTGACAGGACACTCATCTGGCATCTCCTCATCCTCGATCTTCTCCTGATCGAGCTTGCTGCTTTTCTTACTGTGCTTATTTTTCAGAGATTTCTTTTTTCTGTTTTTCTTGAGGCAAGAATTTTGCTTTTTAGGTTCCTCCTCTGGTAAAACATCACTTTTTTGAGCTTCCTGGCAGTCTCTAGGTTTAGTTTCCACTTTCTTTTTCTTTTTTGCTATTGCTGAGGTATAATTTGCAGGCTCTTGCTTTAAGGAAGTCACTTCAGCCTCTGCCTTTCTTTTGATCTTCTTTGTTTTACATGTCTTCTCAGTACTTTTCTCAGTTTTAACATCCACCTCCTTGTTTTCTGAAGCCGATTTCCGACTTCTGGTTGTCACCTGGCCTGCAGGAACATTGCTCGTCGGCTTCTTTTCCTTTGCCAAATTATCTTTTCTCTCCACTTTCACGATTTTCTCACTTTTCTTTGCAGCTGAATCCCCTTTTATTTGTTCCTTCTCTGCTTTGTCATTAATGCTTTCGGAAAAGTCAGCTTCACTCTTTTTAGTCCTTAGCTTCACCTTTGAAACATCCATGGTGATGTCAGAACAATCAGGATGCCTCGACTTGATGTGATACTGCAGGTTACATTTTTTAGATGCTGCGTAATCACAAACAGGACAGAGAAACTGGCGCGGATTGACGTGGAGCTCAACGTGCTTTTTGAAATTGCTGCGATCAGCTGTTTTGTAGTCACAGTGTGGGCAAGTCAGAGGCTTCGGCCCATTGTGAACCTGTCTTGCATGACGAGTTACTTCATGCTGGTTTGAGGCCACATAGCTGCACTGATCACATTTGAATGGCTTCTCACCTAAGGAAGGAAGGGCGGAAGGGAACGATGGTGATTATTAAGCATGGGAGGTGGGGTAGAAATTACTTCCCACTAATACAGATACAGAAATATGAAACTAAAAAAGAAAAGAAAATTATCCATGCGCCTTTAAAATTAAGGTCAACATAAGAAATCCACAAGGCACAAACACATTCACAAGACACCAAGAACAAAATACAAAAAGAGAGAAGGGCAAGGGTTGCGAGGAAGGGGATCCAAAACCAAACAAGCAGTAATGACGTCACAGGTTCTGGCTATGCATACATACCGGCAGAGATCCCTCTACAGTAATATTACCAAATGGAATCCATACCCAACTGGTCCATTGAATGCATTGTAGAAAAATGGAAATGTAACATTTGATGAATAGCAGTTTCACAAAACGTTTCAAAAAAGTCCAACTTTACACAGATTTAGCATACTTCATGTTTGCATTGAAAAGGAAATGAGGAGAAAAAACTAGCAAAACCCAAAGATGTGAAAGGGACACACTGCTCAGATGATCTCTACCTCTGATAATTAAGTTCACTGTTATGGTTTCTCAAACGCATGATGTACTGGCTGCACGCTACTCTTGGCAAGCCAACCAGATGCAGTCCAACACCATCATGTTACTGCTGAAATCTGCATTTACAGTTTTGCAATTACTCTTGCAAGAAGTGTTCCTGACATGTTCTGCTTAGTGCATGCTGCTGCAGCAACAGGGCTTTGCATTTACACATCAAAGCAAATAGGAAAAACACTTCTAGCGTAACAGCTCAAGTCCAGAAATACTTTGAGAACATCTGTGCATGCGCAAATTCAGCTGAGGAATTTGGGATGCTCCTGAGCTCTGAATCAACATCTCAAAACTGACTTGTAGAACTAATGTGTGCCACTTCCTAGCCCCTTCTGCTCATGGTACAATAATGTTTCTCCCACCCCTATAACCTGCTGCCCTGACACTGCCCATACTCATGCTACTCCTCTGCAGTGCATCTCAGGAGACCAGAGCAGCCTGCAAAGAAAATGAAGTCACTGTGACTGTGGTGGTTCTGTGTTGGCCACCTGGATGATCTGTCATGCCCTCACAAACTTTATAAAAGGCTGTGCTGCCTCCCTGGCAGGAAGGATGGGGAAACTTGTTTAAGAGTCTAGATTACTTCATATCTGCTTGCAGCACCTCTACTATTCAAATAAGGGGTACCTTGATTCCCCATCACCTTCAGCCCATCTTCTTTCCTTCCTTCCTTTTTCCCCCCTGGAATGTCCTGGTGACATTTTCCACAAGCTGAAGCTTGATGTGCCTAACTGGCCATCCTTCTCACAAGTATGGGTCTTTATTACTTATACTTCAAGGAACAGTTCCATGTTGCATTGAGGACAAGAACAGCCTCTCTCTTACAAGCACTTGAACAAGTTGTTCTACCTCCACAAAGTGCTCTGAGGTGGCTGCAACAAGGTAACTCAAAGGTTGTATGCGAAGTTTGTGTCCATCACCTCTGCCAAATCCAGGAGTTTTGTTGCACAGGTGGAAAGGACACATAACAAGCTGGCTAAGAATACAGCTGTGTTTGTGAAGCAGGCTCTAAATCACTGTCATTCACTGCCTGATGTTTGAAGAAAGCTCCAACACCAGTTTGCCTGAAAAGGCCCTGTCAACTGCAGGAGTCCAGAAATTGCCCCAGAAAAGGTTCAGCTGCCTGGGCTATGTGGCAAGACATGCAACAGAAGTTATGCGAGCTATTAATAAAACACCCTTGATAGCAAGAGTCCTGCGTGCACTCCCACTTCTGTCAGCACAGCTCACACCCTCCCTCCCAGACCTTTAAGAGCTAAGGGCACATGCCACTCCTCATCTCCCTCAGATCTGAGACTCCCCTGCACAGACAATGGGCAAGTAAGGTGTTCATGAAATGCTTTCTAGGTTCACTATTGACCAAACCATTTGCAAACTCACATTTAGCCAGACATTCAGCCAAAAATCATTTTGTTTCTGGAAGCAAACCTCTTCACTCACAAAATTCTCAAACCAAAATACTGGCGTGTCTCTCATTTTCAAGCCGGCTATTTTTAATGGGTTCACCCCCACCCACTCCACTACAGTTAAAATTGCCTGCCTTCTGCTTTCAATTAAAAGCCTCATCTATTGAAACTGAAACAAGACTTTTGCTACCGTTTGCTAGGAGTAGGAATTCATCTACTTGTGGTCAGTTCAGATATCAGCAAACCAAAAGCACAGCCTGAGACTGACCTGAGCTCCCCCAGGAGGGTTGCAAAGGACAACTCTGTCTAGCTTGTGTCTAGCTTGCCTGTGCTGTTACAGATCACAAAGATTGTAATAATTCATTCAAGAAGAGATTGGCAAAAGAACGAGAGCAGGAGATGTTTGTAACATGACAGCTTATGACCAGTGATGGGAAATAAAGGTTTGTGAAAATTGCTAGTTTGGCTTTTAGTGCCACACATCCAAGTCATTGGTGAACACCCTGTGAGTTTGCTCTTCTCTCCTCTGTGTTTCCTTGCCATAAGCAGAAGCTACTTTGCATCTTTCTGTAATACTAAGCAAAAGCTAAGGGTTTTCTCAGAACACCTGGATGAGAAGAGAGCAGATGTGACGGGGGAAACTCCTAACTGCTCCAAATTTTCCCAGCTTCACTGATTTTAACTGAGTTACAGCAGCAGACAGAAGGCAAGAATCTCCTCCTGCATCAACACAATGCTGTATTTGCTACTAGATTACCAGGACTACTAGAGCAGCCCTATGAACCTCAGAATACATCCTGGAACATAAAAGGGAATAAAAACAGGAATGGAAAAGATATATTCCCTTGTTATCACTGTTATTCATGGCTTAGCTTGTCCTTAGCACGTAAAGACAACCTTCCCTGCTAAAACAGGAGCTAAAGCTGAGGCTGCACTGCATGAGATGACATCTCACATGGCAACCTGCAGTATGTAGCCCTGCTTGAGCAGGGGGGCTGAACCAGATGACCTCCAGAGGACCCCAACCATGCTGTGAGTCTACCAGCCACCCCCTTATCCCCAAGTCGTGCTGCTGCCCCCTCCTTACCAACCTGAGTGGGTGCGCATGTGCCTGGTTAAATGGGTCTTCTGAGAGCTGGAATAAGGACACATAGCACATTGATAGGGTCGCTCCCCTGCAAAAACAAACAGCAAATTAGTTACTGAAATACAGCTGATTCCAAAACTCGGTTATCGAGTCAAACACGTGAGGTTGTCACAGACCCTCAAGCCGCGTTTGAGGACACATTATCTCTCAGCAAAGGGCCATAATGAGAAGCATATCCCCCACCTGGACCAGTGCAACGTGTCATGCCTTATGAATGAGCGTAGTGAAGGGGTAGAATATGAGAGAGGCACATCTTCACGTCCATCTGGAGTTAGATGGTAACCTCAGGCAAAAGGTAATGAGGAGAGCCACCTTTAGGAAGCCCTAAGCCACGAGAGCTGACTTCTCTACAATACTTTCTCCTAGCATTCAGAAGACACACAAGAGATACAGACCCTTTAAGAAACCAGGAACATTCTTGCTTCACATAACACCTTACCTGACACTTCTGCATTTACTGTGGATTAAAACAACCACCCATTCAGTGCAGACCTGCATCTGCCAGAACACAAGTGCAGCTAGAGACTGGGTCTCTACTTTCAAAGTTTTATTGGCAGAGTGAAATTAGTTTGGAGTGTAGAAAAGCATGATGACCTGCTCAGTAAAACTATGCCGCTAGCTGAAGATCAAGTGTAACAGCAACATTTAGTTTGAAGACTCAAATCCCTCTGCCTGTAGAGTTATTGTTTCTGGAGAACTAATGGAAACTAACCTGTCATAAATTAGGTCTCCACAAGGGACAGTTAGCTTGTGTAACCAGCAGTACAATGATCCTTGAAAATCCTTTTCAAGTGAAGGCAAGCCCCAAATAAAGCCAGAGAGTCACAGAAATAACATCTGTTATGCATATCCAGATAAGTAGCAGGGCTATTTGCCCCAAACTGGTAGCATAGCCGAGAGATCTAGGCTGCCTTGTCTATAATACAAGCTGTAAAAAAAACATTGAGTCTAGGGTGGATTACCCCAACAGAAGAGGGCAGTGAAGCCGGGAAGGGAAAAGTAAATTACTCGATTGTAATATTTATTCGGGTCATGGTCAGAATTACACAACAGCATCTTGTTACATCAGTTGAAGTACACAACCAACATGCTCTCCAAATCAGAGATATCAGAGAAACCCCGGAATACAGGCTATCTGTTCACTTTCAGAGGCATAACTCTATCTGCAGCAGCAAAGACCTTCACCCGCCAGTGTGTGATGCGCAGCTCCACTGCCGGCCTTTGCCAAAGGAGCAGCAGAAGCGGTCATTTTGTAATGCACACTAATCCCACGTTTTTTTCCTCCCATCAAACATTTAGACTATCTTCTTGATTAGATCAGCAGTTTAAAGGTAAATTCACCCAAACAACCATACCTCTTCTCTCTTCCCAGTTAAAATATGGCAGGAGATTGGTGCAATTCACACAATAAGATTAAGTCATGTACAAGGGAAAGGTAGGCCTTTGTTTCAAAGAAAGCGGTTTGTTTTCAAATGACTCCTTACTGTCTGAAAATATGTGGCCAAAGGTCCTGGAATACTCAGTAATGTATTCTTCGCACTACCTGAAATTTCATATCTTTAAAATTACCTACAAGGTTAGGAATGTGGAAAAGGCTTTCTTTCAGGTATTTTAGATAGGCACAGCAACAAAATGTACTAGATTTAGAGTATTTTGAATACAACCAATTTAAATGTGTTATTGCCACTTGAGAATTAAATGTCTGACTACATTGTAAGGGCTGTTTTATAAAATGCTATTCCCCAAAGGAATTTTATTGTAATTTTCCAGGCTCATTATATGCAAACAAGCCACCAAAAAAACCTCTCCACAAGACACCTAAAGAATAAGCCCTGACCTATCAAAATTTAAGCAAGCTCTTAACGCTATGCAAATGAACAGGCAGAACAAGGAGTTTAAGATAATCTCTTTACAAAGTTTTTCTTGTAATGCCATTATAAGTTCTGCCTGTTTGAAATGAAACTGCTTCCATCAAACTTCCAACACAGTGGCAAGCAAGAAGGATCCCCTATGACAACTAAAATTTTTAAAAAAATTGTCAGCCCAAAGCTAGGTACTGAACACAGGGAGTGCCTAAAGCAGATTTCTTATTTACACAGCCTTGCAGATGATTTTCAATTAAGCTTTCTAGACATTGCTTCTAACAAGTGATATGTAAAAAAATGGTGAATAATACTACACTGTCTTGCACATAGTGAAGTTCCAGAATCAGCAGTGTGGATAGTTGATGGGATAAATCAAGTCAAAACTTAGCCTAACATGTCTAATGAGCACAAACGTGTCCAGGTGGATCTACTCCTGACACAAAGAGTCCTTTCTGCCTCAACAGCAAAGAAAGGGACAGCCCTGAACAGCCACCCTCTCCTGGGCTGCAGACAGGCTCTTCCAGATGTAGTTCTCCCAGCTGACAAGCTTATGACCATCTGCGGGACCCTGAAACCTCGCCTCTGCCCAAAGGCCCCCATATTTATCAGCAGCTTGCCACAGAAGCACTGTCTCAAGCTGCAAGGTATCCTCCAGTACAGAACGGGTTCACGGACACCTGCGTTCCAACACAGATGCAAGAAACAAGCAAGCAGATAACCTCTGCCGGCTTTCCCATGCTCCCCAAACACGCAGAGAACTGGTATTTCTCCCACCACGCAAGGCACCAGTACACAGCCCCTATCCCTGCTCCCGGACATGGGCTCTGGCATTTATATGCGTCCTTAGCAAGTCAATTCATTTCACTAACCAGCGGAAAATCAACTCGGGAAAGAGGAAAGGAACACTTTACTGCCATTTTTGTGAGCTGAATCAACCAGTCCCAGGATACGGGAAGAAAACTGAGACTTCCTCCAGCAGCAGCAGAGCATTTGATCCCACGAAACTGCACTCTGTACAAGAGTCAGTGTTTTAGAAAACTGGATGGCTCAAACACAGCAGAATCCAATTATCTGCAAGGAGGCATTTTCCCACACAAGAAACAGGAAAGAGAAAAAAAGTATCTATCCAAAATTATTTAACCTATTAGCAATCAGGAAACTAAAGAAACAATTCCAACGTCCTTCTTAATTTTCTGAACCTATAAAACAGAAAGAAAATGCAATGTATATATATCCCCCTCATCTTTTTTTTTCCAAATAAATATTTTTCTTAAGTTCTAAATGGAAACTATACTCCAAAGGTATTTTAGCATTATTTAGACAGTTGGTATTTAATTCAGTACTGTTATGTTAACAGTCTGCAAATATTCTGACTATAAAAAATATGTGAATGTTTTTTCTGTGCTTTTTTTGGGGGGGGAGTTCGTTCATTTGGAGTTTTTTGTGTATTATGGTTTTGTTTGAGCTTTTTAAGGCAACTGATAACACATTAATACTAACAGAAATTTCCAGCCTGGTGTATAAATACAACTGCCAATAGCTTATTCATTCTTCTAGTACTCTTCTTTAGCTTTAACACTCTCCCCCACAAAATCAATGTAAATGGAAACAAGGCGTATTTCCTAAATGAGTCTACTAAAATATTTGAAAGATTTTCTAACAAATGAGAGCTGGCTGAAACATCTTAATTTTTAGGTAAAAGCCAGCAAAGAAACAACTACCAGGGTGGACTAAAACATGCTGAAATCATAATTGCAATCACTCATTACAGCGTAAGTAAAATAATGAAAAGACATGGCAAACCAAAGAACCAGAAATCTTAACTGAAAAAGGGAACCGGACAATATCCTAAATTAAAAAAACCCAACATGTTCAAGTATGTATTTTAATACAGTTCACTGCTAAATTGGTCAAACGTAGCGATAACAGAGCGCTTCCTCAGCAAACATGCTTTCATAGTTAGTTCCTGTAAAACTCAACAAGAGCTTTCAGAGATCAGAGAGCTGACCTAATGTCATGTACAAACACAGGCAGGGATGAACTTAAAGTCGAGACAAATCTAAAACAGACAGGCACCACAGCATGGGCTCATATTTGGCCAGGAGTTCCCTGGATGATTTATTTAGTTTTCTCCCATTATTTTGCCATTTTTACCTGGTCCCTTCCCTTTTATCTCTCACAATACACACTGGAGAATAAACCGTATCATTTTCCTAACACCTCTCACAATAACCTTTGTTTACTTGTTTAGGAAAAAAACACTTAGACGGGACTGATTTTAAACTTACAGTATCCGCTGAACAACAGCATGTGGCTATTGTTAAAAGAAGAATGTGCCTTCACCTACTGAAACTCCCAGCAGACCCTCCAAACCCCAGCCCAGCAGATATGAAAGCACACTGACCAACACAAACTTCGGCACACTTGAGCGCAAGCCCAGTCCCAAGGCTGCCGGAGGCCAGCCCTCCCCTCCCAGACAGCTGCAGACAACTGAACTGAAGCCTCCAGACCATTCATGTCACTGCTGTGACAAAACAGAGCTTCAAAGGAGAAATTCCTCACGGTTTCACTCAGCTGGCACAGCCTATAATAAAGGGGTACGGAGTCAGATCAGCACGCTAGAAGATGGGTTAGCAGATCTGCCCTCTCCTCAGCAAGCCTTGACAAGGTGGAAATAAAAGCTTCTGAGAAGCTGCAGGAAAGGTCTGAACTGCCTTCCCACCCCAACAAAAGGGATAAGGCGGCAATGTAACAATACCTCGGCGTCCGAAGGGGCGAGGTGGCTAGAACATACCCATGCCGGTCTTGGCCCTGGCCTAGAAAGTCTCAAGTCTGGCTATACTTCAGAATTCCCCAGGCAAGTGGCTTGCAGGGCTCTCTGATACAAAGCAAGATCTTTTCCTAAAACACCTGTGATCCCAGCTCACAGGACAGCAGCAACAACAATGATCCTGATTCCACTTGGTATGAATCCGAGCAGAAAGGGGCCTCACACTTTTCCTTGCGATTAACAAACCCTCCTTAGAAGACAGGAAATCAGGCCAGAGACTCCCTCGAGGGCTCCCCGTAGGCCAACATAAGTATGTGTCTACTTCTGGCTACTGCAGTGGTGCAGACCTTAGGAAAAAGGAGGCCCCTGTACCAAGACGAATTAATTCACTAGGAGCCCTACTCAACCCTTATTCTGACTTTATAGATGCCTGAGGGTTCCTTTGAATGTGTCTATCAGCTCTTTCTTCTCTCTACAGCTTAGTCAAGTTTCAGCACACTCTGTACCATTTTCAAAACTACCTGTGTGATTTAGGCACCTTTTGTCAACCTGCTTGTTTTGTTTTTACAGTACCTTTGGGTCTCGTGCTGTAGACCCTGACAATCATCACAAGCACACTTTGTCATGCCCTTTTCAAAAAATTAGCTTAGAATTACTGAACATGATGTTCTTCATCTCCTCTTGGGCCCCTGTCACGGACAGGACTGCAGGATGGAATTCAAACCAGATCCACTGAGGCTACATGAGGCTACAACCTGGTAACTCCAAGACCAGGTAGCACAGAGCTTTACTGGGGTGGAATGAACTCTGCAAACAGAAGACTCCGGGCTTGCTTAATTCATCACAGTTTCCCAGCACTCTGACCACGCTTAAATAAAAAAGGATGAAAGACTTACCCGTGTGAGTTCGAATATGTTGAATATAATTGTTCTTCCTGTCTGAAAAATAGGAGCACTGTGAGCAGGTATACACTTTCCTGGGAAAATGATTTCTTAGGTGTTTTTTCCAGTGATATTCACTGACGGTAGTATAAGTGCATATGGTACACTTGTAGACTCTCTCATTTTCCCCTGCTTTGTTGTGGTGCTTCAAGTGAGCTAGATAGTGATCATATCTGTTAGTGTTATAGCCACAACGATCACAACGGATTGGGCCCTTAGAAAAATCCACCTCTTCTGCAGTGCAAGAATCAGGCTCCTTCACCTGGGCTTGCTTCTCTGCATTTTCTTCCACAAAAAACTTCTTAGCACTGTGAACCCTGATATGATGCACAAACTCCTCTTCAGACTCTGCTTCGTACTGGCAAGGCTTACAACGAAATGGCTTGCTCTTCAAGCTCTTACTCTTGTCCTCTGTGCTTTCCGGAGTGCCTGGTGCTTCCAATGAGATATCTTTGTCCATACTGGGAGTCTTAGGAGGGGAACAAGCAGCTGCATCTTGGGTTTCCACACCAGGAACATCAAGAGAGTTTAATTCCACATTTTCAGGTGCCTCGCGGTCACCCTCCGCAGCACGAGTATCCTCCATACCCTCTCCATCGCTGTCTGAGAAGTTGCTGTCCCCCACCGTTGTCAGTTCTGCCATTTGCCTCTCTTCTCCAACCAGGTAATCGCAGCAGTTGCCATTGACTTCTCCCGTCAAGGCCACATTTGCCAACATAATAAGCTGAGGAGCTGCCAGCTCAGCTTTAGAAAGGTCATGTAAGTCATACATGTCATTGGACAATGCCATACCAATATTAGCGCTGCCGGGAAAGAGGCTGTTCCCACCAGACTGTCCTAGAACTTGAGTTGCCATGGTAACAAATCTGTTGGAAGAGAAAAGAAACACCTGTAACCACTTGAGTTGCGGAAGCCTCCTCTGTCTTGCAGTGTCCAGGCAGCCCTCCAGGTAACACCAGCAAACCAAACCTCTCCGCTGCAGCACCATGAGGTAGAGCCCGGGGCAAGAGGTGACTCTGCTGCCTCGGGGTGTAGGGAAGGGGTCCTGCTCGGCCCCGGGGGGTGGTGGGGGTCCCACTCCTCTCCCGAAGGGTTCTTTGATTCTGTCCTACATGTGCTGTGGGCTCGGGGGGCACAGGCAGAATCATGGAATAAAAGAACGGTTTGGGTCGGAAGGGACCTTAAAGCCAATACAGTTCCAAGCCCCCTGCCATGGGCAGGGACACCTCCCACCAGCTCGGCTGCCCAAGGCCCCATCCAGCCTGTCCAGGGGGTATCCCGCCGGGCCCAACAAAAGGGGGCGTCCCCCCACCCCCACGCGCCGGGGGGGCCGCGCCGGGCCGTGCCCCCGCCGCCGCCGCCCTCCCTGCCGGGCATGCGGCCATTTTCTGCCTCCCCACACAAAGCGGCCCTCCCCGCGCCGCCCCCGGCCCTCGGAGTCGCCAGGCGCCGCCTCAGCTCCCTCGGGGGGCGCAGGGGGACGCGGGTGGGTACCGGTTACCGGTGAGCGCCGGTGTAGGGGGGGGCGCCGGGGGGCCTCCGCGCGGGCCCAAGGCCCGGGGCAGCGCCCGGACCGAGGCGGCTTCCGGGGTGGGGGGAGCGGCCCGCGTCCAGCGGCCCCTTGGCCGTGGTGCTGATCCCACACACCCCCCCCCGCGCCCCGCCCGGCCCCGCCGCCCCCGCCCGCCCGGGCGACGATCAGCCCTGGACAGCGCCTCGCGTCCCTTCCGGCTCGGCTGGGCCCTGCTCGGCCCGGCCCGGCCCCCCCTCCCCCGCCCGCCACTCACTCGCTCGCTCGCTCGCTCACCGGCGGCGCGAGACCGCTGGTGCGGGACGGGGGGCGCGCGCGGGGCCCGGCGCGCGCAGGGAGGCGCTGGCGGCGGCGGCGCGGCGGGAGGCGCCGCGCATTCCAGCACACAGCGCGCAGCGGCGGCCACGCCCACACCGGCGCCGCGCGCCCCGCCCCGCCCCCTGCCCTCCCTCCCAGGCGAGGGTTGGGGGTAGGGGCGTGGGGTCACCGCGGGTGGAGAGGGGCTCTGAGTTCGTGAGGGTGGTGAAGGCAATGAGGCGAACGAGGAACTTGTCTCCTGGGCCTTCCAGTACCTGAAGGGGCTACAGGAAAGCTGGGGAGGGACACTTTACCAGGGCAAGTAGTGATAGGACGAGGGGGAATGGCTTTAAATAGGAAGGAGGAAGATTTAGGTTAGACATTAGGAAGAAATTCTTCACGCTGAGGGTGGTGAGGCACTGGCACAGGTTGCCCAGGGAAGCTGTGGATGCCCCCTCCCTGGAAGTGTTCAAGGCCAGGCTGGATGGGGCCTTGAGCAGCCTGCTCTGGGGGGAGGTGTCCCTGCCCATGATAGGCAGGGTTGGAACTGGATGGGCTTTAAGGTCCCTTCCAACCCAAACCATTCTAAGATTCTGTGATCATCCAGTCCAACCGTCAGCCCAATATCCCAATGAACACTAAACCATGTCCCAAAACACCACATCTACACATTTTTTGAACAACTTCAGGGACAATGACTCCACCACTTCCCTGGGCAGCCTGTTCCAATACTTCACCACTCTTTCAGCAAAGAAATTTTTCATGATGTCCCATCTGAACCTTTCCTGGCATAACCTGAGACCATTTCCCTTCATCATGTCACTTGTTATGTGAAGAGGCCAGGATCCACCTCACTGCAACCTCCTTTCAGGCAGTTGTAGAGAGCAATAAGGTCTCCCCTCAGCCTCCTATTCTCCATAATAAACAACCCCAGTTCCCTCAACCGTTCTTGATAAGATCCTCCACCAGTGGTACCTGTGGCTTCCACCCAAGAAGAAGGTGTGTTCTTGAGAGCAGAACCAGCAGCCAGGGGGTTTATCCATGCCTCGCACCACTGCTGCGCTTGTCTTTGTCCTCTTCTGGGAAGATAAACCTTGATCAGCACCATGATACTGCCCATGCCACCAACCCCACTGTGCTCCACCACAGCATGGAGCAGGCAACACAGCGTCACCAAAACGGCCCTCAAAATGTGAAGCATCACAAGCAATCATGCGACCCAAACGCCTGCTGTGATTCCTCTTTGCTCTCGAGCTGGACATAAACTCATTGAGATGCTGTCACAGAGCCTGACTCCCCGCGCACTTGCTGAGGTAGCTCCCTACAGCAGGGAACACAGTCACGGTCCTATCAACAATGAATTAGAATCCTAAATGAAGAACCCAGACTTTTCTAGGCAGTTCTTTCTTCTCTTGGACACTCACATGGTTCCTTGCCATTTATATCTGATAACTCACCTTGGGCCTGGAGCTCTTCACAATGAGCCGATTTGTACATCTCAAATCTTTCAGCTGGAGCCAGGTACTTAATGAGCGGGCATCATTGTGAGGGTGCAAAAGACCCCTCTCCTTTTTTTATCTGGCCAAACTCAAAGTGAGATTTGCTGCACCACCAGGTGCAGAGACAGGGCAGCTTCCCTGGTTGGCAAAGTCGAAATTTCTCCAAATGCAGGGAAAGCCAATGGATTTCTTCCTAGATACAGAAATAACCAGAGAATTCAAACTACATCAGGAACTGTTGAATTAAGGTGAAGATATTTTATCAGATGTTTTGTCAGATACTCTGTCAGATATTTAAATGAAGTCTCCAACAAGCATCACTGATCTGTTCCTGTTTAGTCTGTATCCCAACAGGAATTTCATCTCAGCTGAGCCAAGTCGGTGCCTATACTCCCAGGCTGCGTTTCAACTATGGAATATTTTGAAGCTTCTCCTCCGGATGGCTGAGAGATTTCATTCGCCATTTTCTTCCCTGGGTTTTGAAAGTTGGGGTTTTCCTAACCATTATCACTAGAGGCTCTGATCACACCAATTCTCCAGTGCTTTAAAGCTGGGTAGAGGAGTTCAGCTTCAAAGCAACTGTATAGCATTTAATTTAATGGTACAAGTGCTGGGCTCAGACTGCAGGTAGAAGACAGAACACAGAGCACAGTTTGGTAACCCCTCCAGAGGTGCTTGCATCTGTATTTGTCAGAATCCAAGCCCACATGATTACTCAAATCAATATTTAGACAGATACCAAGATCTTTGGGCTCGCCCCAAAGTCTGATGGATACGCTTGCAATTGGTGAGGAATGAGCTTTCTGGCCTGCACAGCAGAGGTTTGGGGTGTGCACCAGGCACATCTTGCCCCCCTCCTTGCTGGTGTTAACCTTGGGTTTAAAACACTATCACGGTTCAGTCAAGAGCCACCTCTTTCCATATTTTTTCAGTGTCTGAGGAAGACTCGTGGTGATTTGGGGTTTATGCTGGAGGTTTTTGTCAGGAAGATATGAAAATGGACTCCTACACCACCTCAGTACTTTATTACGTGGCACTTCTAACTTCTGAATAAAACTTAGCAAAGCACATAAATAACCTAAGAACCTAATTGTCTTTCAATAAGGCTTCATTTTCTAACTTGTTTTAAGGGAATTTTGATGTTTTCCACCTCTTCTGAAACCATTTTAAACACCTTTTACACTTGACATTTCTAAAATAGTTTCTTCATTGTATTATTTTCGGGTTTTTTCTTCCCCCCAAAGACTCATTAGCAGATACAGAAATGTCAACCACGCTTGCAAATCTTCCCAGTTGGCCCTTCTCCTGCTTAAGTATTTCTGATTCCCAAGGGCAAGCTCCTTCCTCCAACCTCCATATATGCTTGCCCGTCACTTTCTTCATCCAGAATAATACAAGCATGTTATGTTATTTTATGTTATGTTATGGTATGGGTTTAGATATGTTGTGGATTTATTTGAAAGAGGTTTCCCTAAAATCTTAACCTGAAGTCCCTTACCAAAGAATCCCACTTGCAGCCTCAGTGTGTCTGTCCTTGTGCTTCCTGCTCTCAAGATAATTTCCCTCAGTTTGGAGCAGGGTGCTTGGACCACGACTGTGCTCTGGGTGCAGCTCCAAGCTGCTCTTTAGGCAGAGGCACTTGAGCGCATGGGAAAACGGACTCACATCAAAGCTTTGCCTTTCCAGAAAATACAGATGTGACTGACTCAGACTATGTGGCTCTGAAAAATCTAACCCAACTTTTATTCCAGCTTCCCTAAGTAGTTTTGAAAATGCCGTTGTCTACCCCTCTTCCTGAATAACTTGCCTTATTTGCAGATAGCTCTTTGCTCAGTGCTCCTTAACCCAGCCCAACACAAAAGATGAGTTCCCTGGTGAAAAGCTCCTTTGACCTCTAAGTGGGACATTGCCCCTAAGTCAAGCCTGAGCCATTCACAAACCTCCTTAACTCTAGTGCCTGCCCTGTCAGATTTGTAAGTCCACTCAAGTTACACCACTCCTTAGCTACACCAGCAGTCAAGTGCTGTTAGTTCTCCAGCGCTTTCCAGAAATTCCCACATGTGCACCCCAAGAAATCTTAGTGGCACACGGAAGTGGCTACAGCAATTATATTGTGGTCGGGATGCTTTTGAGCAGCTTGAATGTAAATAATTCTGCAGTGAATACGTATCCTGAAAGAAATGATCCACATCAAAGCCTGTAATGTCTGCAAAAGGATATAATAGTAAATAAAAACTTCTGCCAAAACAAGGAACTTTATGTTAAGGCTAAGATGACTTGTTTCCATTCTGGATCAGCTGGGGAGCAGGGAGTTGAAACTGGGTTTGTAATAGAAAGCATACTTCAATACTAACATCCATCTGTTATAAAAAGAAAGACATTGCATTTAGAACTGTTAAAGCATTTAGATGACTCGAGGTTCCTAAGGGAACTTAGGTTCTTTCCTTTGTGTATAATTTCACAATTAGACTTGACATAAGTGCCCTTTTAGGTTCATTCACTGGAAGCCTGTTTTATTTCTTTTTGTTCATACCGACTGGTTTTCCTTATCTGTTTTTATTTTTTCTTGAGTGACCAGATTGCTTAGGCTTCTCTGAAAGCACCACTATTAATGTTATCTTAATAATATTTTAATATTTATCACTTCAACAGAGATCTCTCCTTTCAGAAACCAGTCTGACCTGATTTCTCAACTCTGCAAGTGAGCTGCTTTGCTGTAATTGTCTATGCTAACATTGTAAAAATACGTTTATGGCTCTAGTGTTCTAAAAAACTTAAATATTAATTGCCAGGAAAATAGACCCAACAAGCACTTGGTTTAAAAATACAAAGTGGGCTTTATTGAAATTCCAAAAAAGCTAATCAGAGCCTCACACCATATATACATGTTTTGTAGTATTATGCACTGAAAGGACTCTCTTTTGGTGTTAGTGTGAAGAAAATGTCTTGCTGCTGGGGTTAAAAAAGGTCTCAATTTGTTTTGTTTTGCATCATTTGCTACTTATAACACATCTCATGTTTGAAGGTCAGAACAGGACAAAATTTCAAGCCATTTGCAGCATCACTTGCATTTCAGAAATTTTGGCTTTATTGAAAAGCACTTTCCACAACTTTCAGAATATGCAAATTTCATGATGACAGCAATCTAATAAATTATTGTTTTCAAATAGTCACTAAATTCTCCAGCTTGTAGCCATTCCACTGTGGCATCTCCTCCCTTCTTACAAAATGAAGGTTTCTGTATCTGTGTGGTGAAAAGGATCAGTAAACCAACACCTATTAAAAAGACCTCTCAGAAAAGCTCCTCTTTGGTCAGCAGCACTAGCTTATCCCATCTTGCAGGATCAATGCAAATGCCATGTCAGCTCTTCTGCCTAAAAATTAATGTAATGCAGGGTCATTTTGTGCGAATACCAGTTTACAGATGGTTTTCCAGACTTAGCTACTTATTCTTAGCTCTTGCAGAACACAGAATAGATAGTATTTATTGTGGGTTTGCTACCTACTTGGATAGCAGTGGATACTGTGAAAGGGCAAACTCCATTGAAGCTATAATTTCATACAGTACAAAATATCATGCTCAAATAAGGCAAAGACTCTACAGATAAGTAGTTACTGAAAATAATTTTCCTGTTCCCAGGGCATTTCTCTACCAGGAATCAGATTTAATATTTCCACCTATTTCTACATAGCCTTTTCAAAGTGTCCTCTGGCTCCTAATGCATGCCTGTTACCAACTGCTGCAGCAGTGACTTTGCTGAGAAGTAAATCCAGCGTTCAGGCTGCTCCTGCCAGAGCTAACCCACCACAGCCATCTGACTCATAGCACGAACCTGACACAAACACATCCTGTTGACTCCCATTCGTTTCAAGATGTTCTGAACGGTTAATTTTGTGCCCTCAGACTTCACACAGCTCCCATTTATGTGGCTTGGTTTCCAGATGTTTCCAATCCGCAGAAGGGAGAGCCAGTAGGTACCAAGTGCTGTGGAAAACAGCTCTCAACTTTGCAGCTGGAAGCTGTGCAGTCAGGTGTTAGGGCTAGGCACATAGCATTTAATCCTCTGCAACGATTCCTGGCTTCTGAACCACACAAATAAAGTTGCCTGAGTAACTGTTTTGGGGGGCATAATGTTGTACTTGGAGTAACAGTGCTTAAACAGAGGTGCAGCTGCAACATGTGAAACTGCTTTTAAAAGCCTTTCTCGTATGGGAGTAGAGGAGGTTGAAGTGGTGTAACTGGATTTGGGGCAAAACATCTTTATTTTGGGTGATGGCAGGGCAGGGATCGGTGAGTCTGGTATTTTGACAGCAGTTCTCTGGATGAGCAATTGTATCTTAAGCAACAGCCCTCTGCTCTTTGCTCTGGCTAATTGACAGGGATTGTGTGGGGAGGAGAGAGTAGGTAATGGGAAATTACTGGGTAAGAGGAAGAATAAGGGAGGCAGAAGACACTCTTCAGAAAGAACATGTGGTTGCGCCGTTGTGCAGTGGGGCTCAGATGTTCAGACGATGGTCCTGTCCCTTGGTTTCCCCTTCATTCCCAGCCAGTCAAACTCCACATCTGCTCTCAATTACTATCCTGCTGGGAAGGGTCTAGTTTATTCACTTCAGGTTGGGAAATTCTGCCTAACTTTCCTAAATACCTCTGGGTTTAACCCACAATCCTCTCACTCCTGCTCTCATCAGACTTCCTATGCCCCTTGCTTTGGAAAGTGTCACTCAACCAAACACACTTGGGATGTTCACACCATCTTTAATAGAGCACTTTCTTCCTCCTTTTCCTCCTTCATTTAGTCTTTGCCCTATCTTGCCCAGCACAGGAGCTACTGTCTTTTTTTCCCACCTGCTGCAGCACATTTCATTGTCTTCTGACAACAAGGCAATATTTAACCCTGAGTTTAACTCTCTGGAAGAGCCGTACCTTTCCAGTACCAGGGACAAAAGGGGCCAGAGATTGCACAGTATGTGGGGAGGGTATGAGGGGTGGTAAGACTGAAATACATCCAGCCTTAGATGCAGAGATGCAGTAAATGTATCTTTGCCACTTGCTTCAGTACACATTTCTTTTTCCCCAGAAAACCTAAGGATGCAATCTCATTTTATCAGTTCCAGGCACTTTTCACTCCAGCCGAGCTCTCCAAACTTTGCTGTTTGCACCACCACAACTATACTGAGGGACAGGGGGGAAATGAAAACGTAGCCTAAATAAACATATAAACTATGTGTCCTTTCCGCTTGGCCTCCAGTAATTGTTCGGTCAACAAAAACATCATTTCACCAGCCTGAAATAATCACCAAGAATCAGTGAAGTGCATGAGCATTTTCCTAAACACAGTCCCCCGCAGTTTCACAGGCTTTTCCAAACGCTAAACTCCTGGGGATGCTGTGGCTTTCAGGACACCCATTTACCGGCTGGACAAAGCCCCTGAGGGTGTTTTTCGCCTTTCCAGTCCCAGGGTAAGGTGTGGGGTTGCAGCACAGTTTCAAGAGACGTTTTACTGATGCGGTGGCACCAGTATAATAGTGGCTAATGCCCAGATTTAAGCAACCCTGACATTTCATTTAAATAGGGAAAATCCAGTGCTCTGAGGACAGAAAATGTCTTCTCTATCGTCTTTTTTTTTACCCCTAACAGATTGTTCTCGGCAGCTAATGCCGCTTCACCGATTGACCTAGATGGGCAATTCAGTCCCAAACCCCCGTTAAGAACGTCTCCCTTTTCACTGTTTTCTTTCCCAGTATCTCTGCAGTTCATCTCGGACCAACTAAAACTCTGTCACCAGGTAAGAAAGAAACCGGAAAAACCGCATCCCACCCATCCCTGCAGGGAAATCCCTGCCCACAGCCTTTGTCTGGAGGCCCAGCAGGTCGAGGGCTGCGTCTTACTGGAGGAAGACAGTGCCCAGTACGACTGGTTTCCTCTCCCAGTACGGGCAGGACGCTGAGGCACTACTGCAGGATAGCAAAATCACGGTAGTCCTGTTAACTCTCCCCTACTCGCTGCCAGCCTGCTCTCTCAGGGACCTCCTTTGAGACAGACACAGTTGTCACCTGAGCTCAGTGGGCTTCAGCAGCCTGGTACGTTGTTAGGGAAAAAGAAAGCTGAAAAAGCTTAGTGAAGAAAAAACAAAATGTGAGCTCTGCTTCATGCTAATAAAAGGTATTTATTCTGCCTACAGTTCTCACATGGTTTATAAAAGTAGACCGCTATGGCTAGAAAAAGCTCCTACAACACCCCTGTCTTGAGTGGAAATGCAGACCAGTGGCAGTGAGATTTCATTGGTCAAAATCTATGAGATTTGTTAAGATCTACAAGTTCTTAAGATGTCTTCTGCAGATGTGTATGTTATGTGACCACATGTAATATAGCACACACTACAATACAGCACAGACTACAGTTCCTTCTTTTGAAACACAAATGAAGCATATAATAATTGGCTTTTCATTTATTTAGGGTGTTCAGTAAAAATGGCATAGTTTTCGAAAACGTTGATCATGCCTTTTTTCCCAATTCAGTTGGATATTAGGAAAACGTTCTTCACCCAGAGGGTGGTGGAGCACTGCAACAGCTCCCCAGGGAAGCAGTCACAGAGTTGAGCCTGATGATATTCAAGAATTGTTTAGACAATGCCCTCAGACACATGGTGTGACAGTTGGGGTTGCCCTACGCAGGGACAGGAGTTGGACTCAATGGTCCTTGGGGGTCCATTCCAACTCAGGTCATTCTATGATTCTACTATTTCAGTGGAAAACTTAACTGTGGCCACTTACTAAGATGAAAGAACATGGATTTTATTTCATCATCAAAATCTTAACACAACGTCCCACATGCAAACTTTCCTGGAAGACAGGCAATGTTACCTGCCCTTCTCGGGCACTCTGACAAAATAGCAGTCTTGTCTGCAAAGTGTGAAGGTGTCTGAATGTGGTAAGGGTAACTGCTTATTCGAATCATCGGTCTAATCGAAAAGCTGAATAACAATCATCATAGAATTGTCTGGTTAGAAAAAATCTTTGAGATCATCAAGTTCAAACATACCTGTCCACTACTAAACCACATCTCTGAGCGCCTCATCTACCCATCTTTCAAGCACCTCCTGGGATGGTGACTCAACCATGACGCCGTCCCCGGGCAGCCTCTGCCAGTGCCTGACCACCTTTTCGGGGAAGTAATTTTTCCTGATGTCCAATCTGAACCTCCCCTGGTGCAACTTGAGGCCATTTCCTCTTGTCCTATTGCCTGTCACTTGGGAGAAGAGATCAACACAGTGATGAGGTCTCCCCTCAGTCTCCTCTTCTCCAAGCTAAACAACCCCAGTTCCCTCAGCCGCTCCTCAAAAAATTTGTTCTGCAGACCTTTCACCAGCTTTGTTGCTCTCTGGATGCACTCCAGCCCCTCAATGTCCTTCTTGTAGTGAGGGGCCCAAAACTGAACACAGCACTCGAGGAGCGGCCTCACCAGTGCTGAGCACAGCGGCACAATCACCTCCCTGGACACACTGTTTCTGATACAGGCCAAGATGCCATTGGCCTTCTTAGCCACTTGGGCACACTGCTGTCAAAACTTTACTATGAAGTTTGGTCTACATTTAAATTTTCTGTCAAGAACATACATTGGGACAGGAATGCAAAATACCTAAGCCAGCAAAAGCTCTGGTGCAATTACAGGTATGCTGTTTGCAGCGTTTCAGTAAACTGTATTGGGAAAAACACTTTTCATCTAGCTTTACCTTTCTGTATTGGGAGGCTGTGCCAAGAGACTCAGCCTTGGAGATAATAAGGATGTAAGAGCTGTCACACTGCCTCAGAGGAAAGCTCTGTCTATGCCACCATCCTTACTCTGACAGAGACTATTAACATCTTCTGCTTCTGGAATTCAAGATCTGGGGATTTTTGAGCCAGAAGTCACATAATGCCTCAGTCACCGATATGCTGACTTTCTGAGAAATCTCCTAATCCTTTCCAGCTCATGTTTTGTTTTGGTCTTTAAAGCTCACTATGGTAAGGAGTTTTGTAAACCAGAGAGCCTGTATTTTGAGGCACGTGTATGACTAAGCTGGCAAGATCAGGAAAACGTATGGTTAGAGCATACTTTCAGAAGGAGAGGAAGAGAACAGCAGGGATGGCCTGGCCTGGCCTGTCAGCTGAATGCATACCAGTGTGCTCATAAGCCATGTGCAGCCTGGAGGATGTAGGTCCTTTAGCACATACAGAGCACAACACTCTCCAGTATGTGCACTGGCTTCACCAGAGCATCCTACACAATTTTTCAGAGGTCTGTTGCAGACCGCCCCTTGTCCTTGCTTTGTTTGTCATTCCAGTGCATTAAACATTCCTGTAGCTCAGCTGTCTTCCTGGGGCCTCTCCTGACATGCTGTGCAAAGGTCATCAAATACAATCTTCCCTCACCCACAGCCTCTTGGCTTGGAGGTTTGCCAAGCTGAGGCTAAGTGGCAGCACTCACTGCGCTGTGAGGCCTCTCAGGTGCTTGAGCAAACAAAGACTGGAGAGGAACAGATGCCTCGGGAGCACGTTCAGGCTGGAAACACTAATTCCTCTCTGGGACTCCTTCCTCTCCCTTGCTCTTCTCAGGTTGAATGCTGTTGGCAATGGTTCGCCTTGTGTTTCTCTCCCAGCTGCTACAAAAATTTCTGTTCCTCAGTTATGCCCAAAGCAGCTTTGCAATGTAAAATTGAGTATCTGCACAAAACTTAATTTCTCTTTAGCAAGGTTCATCAGTGGAGCTAAAGAGAATGTATTAGTGTCTTGGGTAAAACTGAACTACTTCATTCAATATGGTCTTCCTCTCATCACTTACGCTCGCACTGTTTCAGCTCTGTACACATTCACTTAGTTACAGCCTAATGCCCAGCTCCTTGTTAAAAAGGAAATTCATCATTCCACCTGTTATGAAGGGGAGCACGTAAAATTAGCCAGCCAGGCTTGCCAAGAGAGAATTGCACTGCACTGTGACCTGATGGGGGCCTGGCTGGTTTTCTAATTATCAGGATGAGGACACAGGATCTATCTCCATAAGGAAAAGAGCACATCAATACTGACAGTAGGTGTCAGTAGCAGATGACAATTTAGGTTGAAGGGAAGAAACTTTCTGAGCTGTTTCAGTCGACTTTGAACTTGATTTTTACCTCAATTTCAGAAATGGCACAGATTATTTTGATTCTGTCTATACTTGCAACCACATGAATTTCTGCACTAGGATCTAACTCCGCTTGTTGCTGCTGCCAGTTTTTTGCAAGCTGTCTATGAAACTACAAAGAGCTCCGACTTTATTGAACACGGAACAGCTCTAAGTCTCCCACTCTTGCTGAAAGGCTGCAGAAAACACTTTGTAGTATTATTCAAACCTACAGCTATGAAGTAGTACTCCTCCACCTCCTGAAAAAAATGTAGACAAACTATTCCCAGCTTGAAGGTCAGCTCTGCAAAGTTGCGCCACATCAACATTTTATCTACATTCATTACATTTCTTTTTTCTTTTCTTATTTCCCTCAACCATAATTGTTTTCTGTCCATTAAAGCAGATGTGGTGCATTTACAGCTGCAAAAATGACTACAGAGGTTTACTGGGAGATGAACTCCCATTACATAGCAGCAGCAAAAGCTATTTTGGATTGCTGGTAATTTCAGTGCTGCTGCAATAAATACAACCCCACATGGCGATTACAAGGGCACAGGAAGCCTACAGAAGTTGGCTAGCAGGGGCCGTGAACTCAAGGCCAAGTCTCAAAGGAGCTGATACAACAACATCCAAATACAACTGTACAGCAAAGACTGCACAAGTGTCTCAGTGCCAGGGAAGTTAAGGCAAATCCAGTAGATGAGCAAAAATGCCTGGTCTTTAAGCAGATGGTGATTTGTTTCTACCAAACTTCACAGTGGACAGTTTGAAGATTGCATTTGGCCCACGGCTCAGATGGTCCTCAGAGGAAAAGGTATCAATAAATATCACTGATAAGTACCCTTCAGACTTCTTCAGGGATGCAGAATGTAACTTTAAAGCTCAGGAAAACGATCCCAATACAACCGCTATTCGAGCTGCCCGGTATTTCTTCCTGTTGTGCAAGAAGAGCGAGCAGACAGCACATGCTGGGGCAAAGGCTCCACCTGCAAGCCTGACTTTGGCTAGTGCAGGCGTAAATGT
Organism: Tapera naevia; assembly: GCA_033556795.1. Lineage (NCBI taxonomy): Eukaryota > Metazoa > Chordata > Aves > Cuculiformes > Neomorphidae > Tapera > Tapera naevia. The sequence continues at coordinate 8,465,214 of JAUMJJ010000034.1, read as the reverse complement.
GCTTCCCTTCACTGTGCTTGCTTGCTGCTCTTTCCATTTCTGCCCTCTTCAGTTCATTCTAAGACACACTGCAGTGGGAAAAGAAACACAGATGCAGGGCTAAATCCCCTCTCCTGTGCTTGGCACACCATTGCGGCATTTTCAGAAGCATCTGGTATCTTTAAACATTCATCTACCTATAGGATTTGCAATGGCATGCCTGTGGAGTGGCTGAGTGAGCACATCCCAGGCCAGCTTCCTGGTTATATAAGCCTTAGTCATTCCTAAGGTAGGATGGAGAGGATGTTTTCTGGTCTTCTCCATGCTGCCAGTTCACCAGTCCTTAATCTGCTCCAGCCACCAGCTGCCAATACTGTACCCTTAACAAAACTACTTCACTGACAGAAGGCTGACAAAAGGTTTCACGGGCTGCTGCCCACAAAGCTGAACTCACAGCTTGTCAGTTTGCTCCCTTGACTTCACCTCGATCTGCTCCAGCTATTTCCAGCTCAATGTACTTTTTGCAAGTGCTTGTCACTTCCTTACTGAAGAAACATTTGACACTCAGCAGGAATAGAGGGAACTATAAGATAGAAGACAGCAGGAGATAAGAAATACAGGCCACATAACAGGAGTCTTGCTAATTATTTTCATTAGCACTGGCAAAACACAGCTACAATAGAAAAGGAGATGTCAGAAAGTGAAAACTACTGTAGTCAGATATGATATTGATATAAGTAAAGCCAAGAGAATTGGCTGCAGAGGAAGGCTTTGGCAAAATATACTGAGGGCTATGGAGCCTCTCCCATACATCACTTAATCCTGAACTGCCCCAATAGATGTGGAAAGAGAACAAGGGACCTGACCATACATTTCATTATACATATGAGACAACAGCATTGCTTCTGGCACAGACTGCAGCCCTGTGAGATTTATTATTTTTGCAGTTTTGCTCATCTACTTTAATTTGGAGGAAGCTGAGCTATTTCTTTACCAGAATCACTGACTGACAGGTACTCTGAGAATATCAGGAACCAATATTAATTTGCTTTACTAAGGAGGGAAAAATACAATACTTTGTGCTAATCTAGCAACAGCCTGCATACAAACACTGCATTTTCAGCTTTTAGGTGGCTGTGCAGGCAGGCATTGCTTGTTACTTTGTTCCACCAATCTATCTGTGCAATAACTTCTAGTGCTGGGAATGGCACCATCAGGCTTGGTTTCCCTTTTAGAATGTAATGATGCAAAGTGACAATCATGGAAGATTTCTATTTTTAAAAAAAACCAACATAGCATCTGACCTTGCTGATAAGTCTAATACACACCTTGCACCTAGAGAAAAGAGTGAGTTGCATAGCATAGTCTGCAGAATCAGGCAGTATCTGACCTGGGAGCTGAGTCACAAGACAGAGTAGCATAGAGCAAGATTATCTCTGTGCATTTTTTTTTCATTCATCACATGCTTCAGGGCAAGTCAGCTGTAAAACTAAGAGTCTCGTTCCTGTAATGAGCCATAACTTTGTGTGAGGATGTAAGCCATGTCAGAGTAGAAGCAGGTGCCAGAGCTGCAATTATCCTCCAACAGTATTTAACAGTTTAAGCATTTACATATGCCTTGCAACTATGAAGTTGCTGTGAAGATGCTGCCAAAACCCAGTCCAGGAGCAGAAGAAAGACTAGGACCTTCCAGATCAGATGTTCAGGAAGTTCAAGCTCTCTCACAAGTATAAGCTCTTAAGCTGCCTTCCACAGTTCTTTCATACAGGAACCTCACCTACATCCTTGATCTTTGATCAAGAAACCTTTGGTATCAGCATTTGCAGGCCTCTGTTTAAACCTTATATTACTACTGCCAAGAAGTTGAACTGCCTCTATCTGTAGGCCAAATCTGTGTTCAGCAGTGACACATTCTCAGTGTAAGGCCCATTAGCTGCTATCCTAGGATGGAGTTCTGCTACATCCACAATCGGGAATAGCAGCAGTAGCTTCTTTTGAAAGGTTCAGCTAAACACCTTGTGAAACAGGGAACTCACCCACATAACGGAGCTTTTCTACAGACTCAGATCTGAAACCTTGATATAAAAGAAATCCTTAATTTCTTTATATGGTTCATTATTTTGTTATTGAAAATCCAATCAATAAATCAATACTGGGAATAGAGTTATTTTGTTGAGACAAAATACACACCTTACCAGCTCTGCATCTGGGGGTAAAGGCTGTTATTATACCAGCTGGGAAACTGATGAGACACATCCAACCCCGAAAAACAGACAGTGCCATCCCTGCAGGCCTCAGGATAGTGCTTTAGAGACAAGAATACTCCTCCACATATTTCACTACTTTATCAAAGGGAAGGGCAAAAATATCCTACAAACAGATTCAGAAACCATGGCAATTCATCAGGTTTATGCATCAAATCAAATTTCATGCAGGAACTGTATATACAAATGAAAACACTGCCTAAAACATTTCATAAAACATCATAATTTGAGTAAACTTCAGCTTCAAATTATCCAGCTAGCGAAAATCTAGTTTCATTGTTATGTAATCAGTTGACAGAGAGAGCATTGACTATGACAAATTTGAACCTGAAGATACCTAGAAATAAGTAAACTTCTCATTTAAAATACATTGGTTTGCTATATCGGATAAATAAGGGAGGATTTATCATGTATTTTTTCCTTATAAAAGGTAAAAGTTTACAACAGGCCAACAGTCAGGTCTTTGCCATTTCCTGCTTTCTAGGCTGATAGAATATGCTGTTAATGAAGATATTTCCCCCCAGTCCTCAAGCAGCTCTAAGCAGCAAACCACTGCTTTATCCTCAAGTCAATTTTATCAAGATTTTCACATTTTCAGTGCAAGCTCTGCACTTCAAGAAGTGAACAGAAGCGACAAAAAAGATTTCTATGTATTTTTTTGTTGTTGTTGCTTAAGCCAGACACTGAACTCTGGCATTATCAATTGAGCCAATTATTCCTTGTACTCATGAATGGACGTAGTTGCTTTTTGATGAGTAACACTAAAGTCACTTTCCTGGACTAACCATACCTGCCAAATCTCTTTGTGGAGGTGCAGCTTGTATCAGCAAAACAGTGTTTTGCTGTTGCTTTAATAGTTCACATCAGTTCCCAGACACAGCATAAAAGCTATGCTTCTCAGACTGCTGCCAGCATAGAAAAGCTGTGCGCACGCACACACGAACTACACTGTATTAGGATTGCCTCTGGAGAAGACCTGGTGGTCAAGTAGCCCATTTTTCACTCTTGCCCTCTCCCCTCTCTTCCTCAGTCCTGAGAAATTTCTGGGTTTAGTTCAGCAGTGCCTCTCTCAGGGCACTGTCAATCACACAAGAACTATATAACACTTCACAGAGCTCATAAATGTCACTACAGAACAAAGCAAGCCCCCCTTGCTTCCCACTCTTTGACAGCACTTTGTTTCTAAAAAGTAAATTTGGAAAAGTTACATGCCATTGGACACTAGATTTCCTTTCTTTGCTTAGCCTCAAGGCCTGCGATGTTCTAGACATACTACCAGCACGGAATCAAGAATGCTCTCTTCCCTTTGCAATGGGCACCCTTGGTTCACTATGTCCTGGACAAGTTATCTAGGACAGGCAGGGGCTGAGATACATAAGAAGTTTTCAGAGCACTGCTAACATCCACCATAAAAAGAAAAGCCTGACGCCTCAATGTGGGCAAAGAATCTGCAGTCACCTGAATTTAAATGACGCCAGTCTTCCAGAAAAAGCTCTAAAACAGAAATGGACCACCTTGTCTCAGTTTTTTATTTTCCATAATTTATACACAAAATCACCCAGGTTTTACAGCCACTTGGATAAACCCTAAAACACGGAACGCCGTTAAATCTGCAAATTTTGGCTGCAATAGTCACACAGCAGACACAAACATGATATTAATGTTAGGGTCTATGCGTAATCTTGCTCTTTTCCACTAAGGAAAACCCTCAACACGCTTATAAGTAGCTGACTGCACTTACAGTAATGATCACATTAATTTTACAAAGACAAGCAAAAGTAGCTTCGAAGAGCGGCACCTCTTCAGTATCAGCTGGATTACACACTGGGCCTTGTTAGATGCTGATTGCCAACAAAAAGACAAACTCAGAAATTCCGGACTAAATAACATTAAGTCCAGAGCATGAGTAAACTACTTGCTTTGACAATCTGGTAAAGCTACCACTGCCATAATCCATCAAGTATGAACATGCATAAAGACACTGTAACATCATTCTTCTTAACTTGGATGACTTGTATCTTATGAGAAGCCGTTGTCGTGAAATAGTTAATGTTCCACCACCTCTGATGTCCTAAAGAAGGGTCCGCATTTCCACAGGGAAAGAGGAGTTCTTTGCATAGTCTTTCACGTTTTCTCACATACACTTTTGAAGCCTATTAGTAAATAAGTGCTAGCACATAGGAAGATTTAGTTTAATCACTCAGATGTAATAACATGAAGGATTTTATCTTCTTTTTGTGCCCCCAAAGCCTGCAAAGAAAAAAAAAGTGTCAGTTCCACCCCAGCCTTTCCACTAGACTCTCTCTAGTTCTAAAACAGCTAAAGGTGGTGAGACAAGTTAAACATATTCACATGAAGTAGAACAGCAAGCAACTGTGAGCTGACCAGCCTGAAAAATACTCTGTTCTTGCAGATAAGACAACCTGCATTCTACAAATAAATCATGTTTGTATATGTTTTCTAGAGAAGGGCCTGTGTAGTGCACATAAAGTGGGAAGCCTCAAACTAATGCACCTTGCAGATTAGGACAAACCCAGTACTGGTGGTACCGTGCCCACTGCAGGCCCATAGAATCACAGAATCGCTTGGTTGGAAAAGACCTTTGAGATCATCAAGTCCAACTGTACCTGTCCACTACCTAAACCATAACCCTGAGCACCTCATCTACTCATCTTTTGAATACCTCCAGGGATGGGGACTCAATCACCTCCCTGGGCAGCCTCTGCCAGTGCCTGACAGCCCTTTGAGTGAAGAAATTTTTCCTGATGTCTATTCTGAACCTCCCCTGGTACAACTTGAGGCCATTTCTCAGCCTCCTTTTCTCTAGGCTAAATCATCCCAGTTCCCTCAGCTGCTCCTCATAAGACTTGTTTTCCAGCCCCTTCAGCAGCCTCTTTGCCATGGGGAATTTCATGCCCCCTGGGGCTGCCCTACTTCTATAGCAAACAGAAACAAAGGACACTGTTACATGCCCACCTGTACCAAGTGGTAAAATAAAGCAAAAATGCTTGCTGAACCTCACTTAACATGTGTCATTTTTGACAGATCAAAGTCTCTCAAGCTTCAAGGTATAAAAAGGTAACTTTTGCCTTACCAGAAGCAGTTCTTGTTCCCGAACTGCCACCTTGTGTGGAATTGCTTGACTGCCCATTCATTGGAGGTACAGCTGTGGGATCTGTCCACATACCGTAATACCGGGAATGTGGCTGTGCTCTGATAAGAAGCAGAGTAGAAAGAAGGCTTCATTAGTGATCTTATGAAAAATTAACAGATTACCATTCCAAATAACAAGGGGACTACATCTCTGAGAAAAAAATGTAGGCAGGCAGCTGTTTCCAAGCTGGAAATTTCCCTATTTAATATAATTAACTTATGTTGATAACAAGGATACCCAGTGTTGTCACAACATCTGTAGAATTTCAGAAGGAAGTTAAAACCCCATTCTTCAGGATAAGCAATTCTAGCAATTGCAAATGACTTGCTGATTTAAATTACTTGCTTCTATGGATATGGAATTTCCTGCTGTTGAAATTCACAAATGACGATCTCGCTTTCTGGCAACAGCATTTCAGGCACAATTGCAAATGACTGAAGTAGTGGTGGATCAAAGACTGTTTTAAGAGAAAAGCAGCCCAAGTTAGGAAGCTTGTGGACTTAAAATAGTTAAACATCTGATCTTGAAAAATAAGAGGTGGCTACTGAAATGGGGAGGTGGGGTGTGGAAATCAAGGGATGAACCTGTATGTAGATAATATATAAATACAACACTTACACACAACGGTCATGTATTTAAGCATTAATATCAAGTCAAAAAAACCTTTAACACGTTATAACTTAAGAATTCTTAGTGGGGTTAATAAAATTAAACAAGATATGTCCTTTCAACCTCTAAAGCTCTATTGAAAGTCAATTTATAAATTTCTACTATCAATTGCATCAACATCCCAGTTTCACCTCACTTGACTCTACAAGAACAACACTGCACATTGGACACCTTAGAAATTCTCTTATTTTCCAAGTTTTTAGTTCCTTGACAAACACTCAATCCTGATAAGGCTTCTGCCATTACAAAAAAAAAATCCACAGTGGAAGAGGGTGGCTTAACACATTCTTGTCCATGTGATCTCTCTTACTCCCAAACTTCCAACATATGAAAATATACATGGTTATATTTAATCTGCTATATTACTGCATTCCTACAGGATTAGACTTGATACACATGCAGTTACTTGATAAACAGATGAAACTGCTTTGGCTCTGACGATGCCCTGCAGGAGATGCATTTTCTCTAGTGAAGCCTAAAATGGCAGCAACTGCTCCCTTTAAACTGTTTATTTAAAAATGATGCATTTCAAATGTTTAAAAGCATTTAGCAAACACGACCAACAGATGTTTACTCCAGCACTAAAACTGCTTTGACTGCTGTTTGTGTTACGGTTTTCCAAAATGCAACTTACATATGACCTACAAGTCCTTTGGAAAACCACACCTCTTGGATTTCCATGCATGAGCCGTTAGGAGACTGGAGATCAAAGGTTGTTTAATTTGACCACATCGAATACCACGGAAGAGCAGCTGCCATCCAGACTGACTTTAGGAGAGACGACACAGATACAAAAGACTTATCTACAGATGGTTTTATGCTTAATATTATTATCTGTGTTTTAAGGCAGTCTGCAGATGGACTGTTTAAATGCTTATTTTTAATTTGCAGGCCATCATGCCAGGTCAGAGTAATCAGCTGAAGCAGAATGAAGGACCTCAGTCTTCCCAATTCTTTTTCCCCAAAAACATGTTTAAAATGTCTCTGCTGCTGGAGCTATGCATTCCTCCTCAAAATTGTTCTAGCAGACTCCATGAAAGCTTAAATACTTTAAATCTGATAGCATGCGTATTTTACCTGTGACTTCCAGCCAAGTAGCCTAGCAAGCCTCCTGCTCCTAATCCAGTCCAAAATCCAGGTCCTGAATCGGTTCTGTGACTGGAACGAGTGCCAAAGCTGTTGCCTTCTTCAACAGAATGAAAATCGAAAAACGTATCAGTTAGTGGCACCTAATTCTCCAGCCAGCTGTTGCAACAAGACTCTACTCTGTTAAAGGTAATGGGAAATTAAACCAGACACAACTCTTGATTTCATCAGACTCTTGATCAGGTTTACCTTGATAGGTCTCACAGTTTGGAAAGCAGGAAAAAACATAGAAACAAACACTAACTAATGTAAAAGGTTTTACACTAAAAATCAGTTTCCACTCAATCTCGCAATCCTGATGTTTGCAAAACATGGCAGAGTCCTGCCTGCACATTCATAAAGAGACAAGTTAGGTTAAAAATAGAAAAGGAAATGAAGAAAAAGTAATCTGCTCAAGGTCACACAGCAGGTCAGAAGCAGATGCAGGAAGAGAAATCAAGCACATAAAACCAAACAGGACACACTACTTCTAATCTCACTGAAACCAGCTGCACATCTTGAGTAACAGTGGCTCAGCCTAATGGCTTATGTTATTTCATGTTGTTTCTGGTAATTCTAGTCAGCCATTTGTTACCAAAAGCCATGCTAACTGCAATCACATTGCAATGTTTTTTATTATGCATGTGTCACCAAGTTCGACAAATACCTTGATGAAACTGAAAGTGGGCTGTATGGGGAGGAAAGTCACAGATTTCTCACATGACCTGCATAAACAGGAGGTTCTGACTCAGAACCAAATGTCTTCAATTTAAGGAAAAAAAAAAAGATGCAAAACAAAAATAGAATAATTTTATGGTCCACAGAAAAAAAAACAAGGATGCAAGAATAAGCTCAACCACAGTTTTAACATATAAGGATGTATAAAAGGCATGGACTGAAGAGAACATTATGGTCTCCCTGTAATGCCCACCTAAACAAAAGGACCAGAGATTTTGCGTGTGTAAAAGTCTGGTTTATCTTCAAACTGGTATGGATTGTTTGATATCATGGAGATTTAAAAAAAAATCAGTTTAGGTCTACATTGGATTTTATACTGAATTTAATTTTTAATGCATTGGGAGAAAGAAACTCTCATTGGGATGACACACCCTTTAAACTACATTGATTTGCAACAAAAAGAAAGCCCCAAGCAAGACAGTACTTAATTTACTGTAAAAACAATGTTTTATTAGGGAGTTGAAGCAACCCATTTGTTCAAAAGCACCATGGCTGAACACTGACATATTTTTTGTTGCAATATCTAGAGTAAACATCAAGGAACATGTCAAACCACTACCAGAGAAAAAGCAGAATTTAATTAAAACAGGATAGATGATCAATATTCACAGGACACATTCTGCACGTTAAGGGGATTTAAAATAAGGCAAATTAAATATTAAGAGCAATAAGTGAATGACATTGCTTTTCATTACTGCACAGAATTTCAAAGACTAATACATTCCTGGAACACATGCACATACACAGAGATGTGCTTTTGCTCTGCTGTCAAAATTTAAGGCAGATACTAAATGCATGAAGTAGCATAACACTTGATATTTTTAAGCTGGCCCCATATTCAAGGTTTGCCTCTGTACACTGAAATCTAAGGAGCAATCATTGACATTCATTATTAAAAATGCCATAAGTTAAGCCTTATATGGCTCCCAATGTGCATTTTAAGTGTCTTGATATTCAGAACTAACAAAGTGCATTTTCAAGGCCCAACCCTTGCTAGATTTGAGACTCCTCAAATGAAAAATGCATTGGTACAATTAATTGACAATGAACAGGACAGGAAAAAAAGGTAACTTCACTGTTTTGCCTGTGCCCAGTACAACAAGAGTCCTGTCTTACAACCAGGACTACCAGTAACTATCACAGTAACACCAGTGGCAAGCGGCAGGCGCACACAGTCGGTGATGCACATGCAGCACAAACAGACTGTCTGAAGCAACTATATGGGAACCAATTTGTAAAGCCACTAGTAATACAGAAGCAGAACCTCTTTAATTTTCTGCTGCACATGCCCTGCATGACAGTATCCAAAAGAATTATACTAGCACCCTCTGTTGGCAAAGTGCTTTGGGCAAACCTGGAAAAAAGCATTAACAAGTATTACTAAAATACAAGCTTTTGACTACGTAAACATTGTTTGCTATTTACTCACTTTAGATAGAGACCCTTCTCTATCTCACAAAAAGAAAAGAAAAGATGGAGATTATGCAATTTGTCAGAATATAATTTGAGTTCCAGTTCTGTGAGCACTTCACGTGCTCACAGGGTTTAATGAGTCAGTCAGACACCAGATGAATAACATTTATTCCCCTGAGACACTATGACTGTCTAAGGTACCCATTTATTAAGTGACAAGTCATCCCTTTTCTGGGAAACAAAAAAGTGCACCTTTTCCTAGCAGTAGCCTTGTCACTGCTTATACAATTGCCAACTTAACATGCAAAGGACCACATGAAATTCAGCTGCTGCACCTCTAATGACGGTTCACGGATATTGTTGTTTGCACTGGGAACCAAACTTCCCAGCCACAGGGACAATGCTGAAGCACCTGTTAAAGGGAGGACTGGTACATGATACCCAAATCCATCACCTGTTTTGTGAACAAACCCTGGGGTCAGACAGCCCAACCACTGAAAGACCCTTCTGTAAAGCTTCAAAGTGCTTCCTTGGCATGAGTTTGTTTCTGCCTGGGTGAGACTATTCTCTCTGCCAGATCACTTAGGAAAATTACTCTTCTTTCTCACAATCCTCATATTTCAGAGCATGGAAAGAATGTTTACAGAGCTCGGGGAGATGGATTTTGAAAGGTTCAAAAGGCAGCTTGCTGCACAGCCTGCCCTGAAAGCCTGTGGGAAACTGAGTTGTTATTTTCACTTTTGAGCAAAGAACAGGATGCACAGCTTGCCGCAGGCTCTGCAGCCAATTCCACAGAGTCAGCATGCTGGTTTTAAGTCAATCCCACCTGCATTTACTGCAGATAAAACAGTACAATCCCACTTCCTGTTTAGAGTACTATAAAAGGCTTAGATTCCTACCTGTGAAGCTGGACTTAAAGCCAGGAGGAGAAGGTGCCTGCCAACTCTGCCAGGAAGGCCTAGTGAATCCATTGCTGTCACCAAAACTCTGCTGGGGCTGCTGGTTACTGAGGAACAGCTTGTATACTCCAAAAGCAAGAATCAGAAGAACGATTATAACAATTGCTCCAGCACCAGAATCAGAGGAATCCTTCCTTGACAGATAACCAGAGTCAAAGCTTCCAGAGTTCTTCACTTTCCTTTCACCTTGCTCAGTCAGCTCTAACCTGAACAGCAAACTACAAGAGCCTCTTAAGACGTACGGATCATCTGGATAATCATAGCCTTCACAGCTCACTTCAATTTGTCCAAAACGGTGGATATTTTCTAGGTCTGCTTTGCACTGCCACTGAGAAAATAAACAAAAGACAAAAGTAAAACCTCCTGCTACAGGGACAAAGATACCTGCCCGCTTCCCCAAGTATGCACTGATACAAAGCTGTAATTGCTAACAATCTAAAAGGCCAAAGGGCAAGAAATTTTTGAGCAGTCTTGTTTTTAAAAGCACTAGGAATTTGAAATTAACTAAGAATGTTTCTTAAGTTTCTTCAGAACGCAGAACAGTTACAACTCTGGCAAATTTTGTTCTTCTTCACTGAACAGTTCCTTCAAGTATCCCTTCTTTAGGTATAGGAATATTTCTAAAAATAACTTGTACCCTGTGCAACAGTTACTAAATAAATGCCTGTCCCACTCTGTGAGATCGTTTTAATTAATTTATTAAAGCAAGAAAGGCAGCAAATGATTAGTAGTACTTAATAACAAGTTAACAACACTGGCTTTAAAGACAGTGCATCTAATCATTGCCATAAGAGAACAAGCACAGCAGCCAGCAAGAATACATCACCAATTGTTTTTATTGTCCTCATCCAGATCAGGTTTGAAGAGCCTTAACAATCAGGAATTAAGAAAAATACATCACCAATTGCCCCATCAATATTATCATCACCCAGACCCACCGTTGCTGGGGAGCCCCTTTTGCAGCAAACGTCTGAAGAGCCTGTCCCAGGACAACTGGGTCAACATGGCACTTCCACCTGTAGATGAGGTCTTCAGAGATTGCTGCAGGAGTGTCCAGCTTATATATCATTAAACAAACAACTTACATAATTCTAAACGCGGGAACTCTGGTTTCAGCTGCTTTGTTGCTCCCCTGCCGGAGTGTGCCCAAAACTACAGAAGGCGAGAAGGAAGGCAGCTCCATTTCTCTTAAACTGAGAAGGCTGTTTAAAGTGCTTTCTCTAGTTTCACACCATATTCATGCTTGTGAAACTATAATTAAGGTGGTACAACTCAATTCCACTGATAAGGTGATGCCTTTTTCTCAACTTTGCATATTAAGAATAGCATAACACAATTTTACTGATAATACGACTGTGAGAAGTTACAGATTAAACAGCACACACAGCAATGCAATACGAATCACCCATGAGTCACTTATTTGAGGCCTATTGATCAGGCCCTGTCACTTCACCCACATAACCTGAATAGCAGCTATAACAATATTAGATGGAAGCCTGAAATCCAGTGCACTCGATTCTGTTTGTTGTCCACCCAAGAAACTGGGACAGGCATCATTAGGCATTCACATGCAACACAACAATCAGCTTCAGGTTCTGCAGTTGTATACATGCAGATTCCTCGGCCTCACAAGTATCTAAACTTAGGTATCTCCTCTAACTGCAATTGCCAAAACCTCTGCCAACAGGAGTGTAGGTATCCAAACTGAGCCACTATTACGGGACGCAGCTGCCCAGACTCGGGACTGCAGGGAGTGTCTCAGCTTGCTTGTGGTTCCTGAGGACCATACGAAAAATGCCTGTATGAGGTGTGAACAGATTCAAGATCTGCTCCTTATGGTTGCAGATCTTAAGGATCAGGTAGAGAGGTTGAGGAGTATTCGTGAAAATGAAAGGGAGATAGACTGGTTGAGTAGAACCCTCTCTCCTCCCAGTAATCCTCCCCAGGAGGCTGAGGAATGCCATATTCCTCATCAACAGGATAGGGGGAGTGACCTGGTTGGTGAGGAGGTCTGCTCTTGTGGGGGTTATAGACCTCCCTTTCAGATGCCACCTTTCCAGCTGCCCATACAAAACAGGTTTGGGGTACTGGAATTTGATGCTCAGGTGGAGGATGCTCAGGTGGGGGATAGTATTGCAGAGAACTCAACCGAGGAGGCTGTTAACCTCACTTTGCCCATCAGACAGGTCAGGACTTCAAGTAAGAAAAAGAAACGGAGGGTCATTGTAGTGGGAGACTCCCTTCTGAAAGGGACGAAGGGCCCTATTTGTAGGATGGACCCAACTCATAGGGAAGTCTGCTGCCTTCCCCAAGCCCGGGTAGGCGACATTGCCAAGAGACTCCCGGACCTAATTAAACCCTCAGATTATTACCCGCTTCTGGTGGTCCAGGCTGGTGGGGATGAGCTAGCAAAAAGAGGGTCAAGGGTAGTTAAAAAGGAATTCCAGGAGCTGGGACGGTCAATAGATGGGGCTGGAGCACAGGTGGTGTTCTGCTCAGTTCCTCCGGTGGCAGGGATGGATACAGATAGGAACAAGAGAATATATGCGCTTAATAAATGGCTTAGGGGCTGGTGCCGGCAGAGGAATTTTGGGTTCTATGATCATGGGGAAACCTTTACAGCACCTGGCCTGCTTGACCCAGATGGGTCTTGTCTAACTCCAAAGGGTAAGAGGATTCTAGCTCAGGAGCTGGCAGGGCTTGTTGAGAGGGCTTTAAACTACGCATGACGGGGGAGGGGGGAGTTACTAGGCTCGCCAAAGATGTCCCCGTGGAGGATGAGCCATCCCAAAGGGTGTTGTCAGTAACCCAACTGAAGTGCATGGACACAAATGCACGCAGTATGGGAACAAACAGGAGGAGCTGGAAGTCCCGGTCCAGCGGGAGAGCTATGATATAGTTGCTATCACGGAAACGTGGTGGAACGACTCTCATAACTGGAGTGCTGCCATGGAAGGCTACAGGCTCTTCAGGAGAGACAAGTATGAGAAGAGGGGTGGAGAGGTGGCCCTCTACACTAGAGAAACCCTGGATGCTGTTGAAGTCGAGATCGGTGATGACCAGGTTGAGTGCCTATGGGCAAGGGTCAGAGGGGCAGTCAGGTCTGACCTCCTGGTTGGAGTGTGTTACAGACCGCCCGACCAGGAGGAGGACTTGGATCTTCTATTGTTTAAATAGCTGGAGGCTGCCTCTAGATTGGCTGCCCTTGTTCTTTTAGGAGACTTTAATCTTCTGGATATCTGCTGGAAACTTAACACTGCAGAGAGGAGGCAGTCCAGGAGGTTCATAGAGTGTATTGAGGACTGTTTTCTGTCACAGCTGCTGAGTGAGCCCACCAGGGGTGAGGCTCTCCTTAACCTGCTGTTTACAAACAAAGAAGGGCTGGTGAGTGATGTTGTTGTCGGAGGCTGTCTGGGGTGTAGTGATCATGAAATAATTGAGTTCTCTGTAAACAATGTAACAAGAAAAGCCAGGAACAGAACATCGATGCTGGACTTTCGGCGGGCAGATTTTGGATTATTTAAGGAACTGGTCAGGAAAGTACCCTGGGAAATAGCTCTTAGTGGCAAGGGGGTCCAGGAAGCTTGGATACACTTCAAGAATGAAATCTTGAAGGCGCAGGAGCGGGCTGTCCCCATGTGTTGTAAGAAGAGTCGTAGGGGCAGACGGCCGGCCTGGATGAGCAGGGAGCTTCTGAAGGAACTAAGCAAGAAAAAGAGGATGTATCGTCGTTGGAAAGAAGGGGATGTAAGCCAGGTCATGTTCAAAGATGTTGTTAAGTCGTGTAGGAAAAAAATCAGGGAAGCAAAAGCCCAGCTGGAGCTCAAATTGGCCACTTCTGTTAAGGATAATAAGAAGAGTTTTTATAAATATATCAATGGCAGAAAGAAGGGTGGCAGCGACCTCCACTCCTTGTTGGATATGGGGGGAAATATAGTAACCAGAGATGCAGAGAAGGCTGAGGTACTTAATGCCTTCTTTGCCTCAGTTTTCAACAGCAAGGATGTCAGCTCGCTTGACAGTTGGTCCTCTGAAGTGGTTGATGGGGGCAGGGTGAAATATGGCCCTCCTGCAATCCATGAGGAGGAGGTTAGAGACCTGCTGAGCCGCTTGGACCCTCATAAGTCTATGGGGCCGGATGGGATCCATCCTAGGGTGCTGAGAGAGCTGGTGGATGAGCTTGCTAAGCCGCTCTCCATCATCTTTCATCAGTCCTGGCTCTATGGAGAGGTCCCGGAAGACTGGAAGTTGGCCAATGTGACGCCCATCCATAAGAAGGGCCATAAGGATGATCCAGGTAATTACAGACCTGTCAGCCTGACCTCGGTCCCAGGTAAAATCATGGAGAAGATAATCCTGGGTGCAATCACGCGGCACTTGCAGAACGGTCAAGAGATCTGGCCCAGCCAGCGTGGGTTTAGGAGGGGTAGGTCCTGCCTGACCAACCTGATCTCCTTTTATGACCATGTGACTCGCCTGGTGGATGAGAGGAAGGCTGTGGATGTGGTATACCCGGACTTCAGCAAGGCTTTTGACACTGTCTCCCACAGTAGACTCCTAGGGAAGCTGGCAGCCCGTGGCTTAGATGGGAGCACTCTGTGCTGGGTTAGGAATTGGCTGGATGGCCGAGCCCAGAGAGTGGTGGTCAATGGTGTTTTATCCACTTGGCGGCCGGTCACCAGTGGTGTCCCCCAGGGATCGGTGTTGGGTCCCGTCCTGTTTAATATCTTTATTGATGATCTGGATGAGGGGATTGAGTCCATCATCAGCAAGTTTGCAGATGATATCAAGCTGTGAGGAAAGGTTGATCTGTTAGAGGGTAGGATGGCCCTACAGAGGGACCGGGACAGATTGGAGAGCTGGGCTGATTCTAATGGGATGATGTTTAATAAGTCCAAATGTCGGGTACTTCATTTTGGACACAACAATCCCATGCAGAGCTATGGACTGGGGACAGAGTGGCTGGAGAGTAGTCAGGCAGAAAGGGACCTGGGAGTGCTGGTGGACAGGAAGCTCAACATGAGCCAGCAGTGTGCCCAGGTGGCCAAGAAGGCCAATGGCATCCTGGCCTGCATCAGGAATAGTGTAGTGAGCAGGACCAGAGACGTTATCGTCCCCCTGTACTCGGCACTGGTCAGGCCTCATCTTGAATATTGTGTCCAGTTCTGGGCCCCCCAGTTTGGGAAAGATGTCAGGATACTGGAACGTGTTCAGAGGAGGGCAACGAAGATGGTGAAGGGGCTGGAGCACAAGCCCTACGAGGAGCGACTGAGGGAGTTGGGGCTGTTTAGTCTAGAGAAGAGGAGGCTCATTGCTCTCTACAACTACCTAAAAGGAGGTTGTAGTCAGGCAGGGGTTGGTCTCTTCTCTCAGGTGAGCAGTGACAGAACTAGAGGGCATGGACTCAAGCTTTGTCAGGGAAAGTTTAGGCTTGATGTTAGGAAAAAGTTCTTCACTGAAAGGGTGATTGGCCATTGGAATGGTCTGCCCAGGGAGGTGGTGGAGTCACCGACCCTGGAGGTGTTTAAGGGGAGACTGGATGAGGCACTGAGTGCCATGGTTTAGATGATGGTTGGTGTTAGTGTTGGTGTTAGTGTTGGTCTTAGTGTAGGGTTATAGGTTTGACTTGATGATCTCATAGGTCCTTTCCAACCTTATGATACTGCGATACTGAGATATATATTTTGAGTAAAAAACAAAAATTAAAACAAAAAAAGTAGTTTCTAAATCAGTAACTCAAAACAGCAGCAGCCACTGCCAATTCAAATTTGACTGTGCTTTTGCAGTAATGTATCCCTTTTAACAGTTATCTTCAGACTTGATTCCTGGTTATTCTACTGGCAGAAGCCAAGGTAATAGCTATCAAAACAGAAATACATGATATTTACTGATTTTTACCAATGTATTAACACGCAAGAGGAAGTCACACGAATCTGAAATTTAGTTTTTAAAAGGTAGAGCTGAAGCAATACCAATATTTATAGCCCTTTCTACTCTAATAAAAATCAGAAATCCACACAGCAATGCCAAAGGCAGAACACCCTCTGGGGTTCACAAGACTTTTGATTTTTACAGACTCGAGAAACATTTTAACTCAAACCAGCATATGTTTGCTATGCAGTGCTATTAGATTATAGTCTTCAGCTATATTTCAAAGATATACCTACAGCACTTCTATAAAACCTAAATCCCACAAATATTTAGGTTAAGATTTAGTTGTCAAGGGTCCTCCAATAGACAGCAAACTGAACTGACACCCTAGCCACCCACTCCTCTTTTCTCATTCAGAAGGTACCACATTTGAGAGAAGATGATTTCAGTAAACATTTAAGAAGTTCTAAACACTCACCTGTACATCAAAGCCATCCCAGCCTTTGTTGTAACACTGAACAACCTCGGGGACATGGGAACATCCAGCAGTGCCTCCCGTGCACTGTAATTGCGGGACTGCAGGTGTCCGGCGGGATGTTGTATATAAACCTCTGTGGAGAGTGAGCGCCTGCACCTCCCTCAGCAAAATCCTCTCTGAAACACAGGGAACAAGTCTAAGTTTGTCCAGAAATGCTCCCATCAACCACAGGGGGCTCCCTTCAGGAAAACAGTCAGTTCAAAGGGCAAAACAGAGCACTTTTGAGAGAAATGAAGCATTGGCTACACAGAGGAGAGCAGGGAAATGTTTCCCACTTTTTCCAGGTGGCCACTCTGCTCTCGCAAGACCCAACCTGGAGCACTGTGTCCAGTTCTGGAATCCCCAACGTAAGAAGGATGTGGAACTGTTTGAATGGGTCCAAAGGAGGGCGATGAAAATGATCAGAGGGCTGGAGCACTTCTGTTACGTGGACAGTCTGAGAGAGTTGGAATTGCTCAGCCTAGAGAAGAGAAGACTCCAGGGAGACCTTATAACAGCCTTCCACTATCTGAAGGGGCTACAGGAAAGCTGAAGCTAGCTTGTAGTGACAGGACAACTGGGAATGGCTTTAAATAGGAAGGGGGAAGATTTATATCAGACATTAAGAAGAAATTCTTCACACTGAGGGTGGTGAGGCGCTGGCACAGGCTGCCCAGGGAAGCTGTGGATGACCCCTCCCTGAAAGCATCGAAGACCAGGTTGGATGGGGCCCTGAGCAGCCCGGTCTGGTGGGAGGTGTCTCTGTCCGTGACGGGGGGGCGGAACTGGATGGGCTTTAAGGTGCCTTCCAACCCAACCCATTCCATGATTGCTCCCGGAGCGCTCGCAGCGGGGCTCTCGGCACGGCACACGCGGACTCAAAGGCAGCCCAGACGCAGCAGCCTCCCCGCCGGGCCCCGCGGTCTCACCTGGTCGGTCCCAGCCCCGCGCGGCGCCGCTGAGCAGGAGCAGGAGCACCGGCAGAGCGACCCCCGCCATCGCGGCCCCGAGTTGCGTCAGCCCCGTCCCGGCGCGCGGCGCCTCCCGTTCGCTGCTCCAACGGAAGGGGCGGGGCCTGAGGAGGAGCAAGCGCGCGCGGCGGGGCCGCCTCCAAGCCCCGCCCCCAGAGGCGGGTGGACGCTGCCGGCGTCGCGATCGATACGCTGCCGCAGCGCGGGGGGCGCTCCCTTTTCCTCCCGGAAGAGAGGCGCGTCCGCGCCACTTCCGCTTCCTGTAGGGCCCCGTGCGGCTCGCGGGACGCGCGGCGACATGGCAGGCATCAAAGGTGCGCGGCGGCGGGACCCCTTCCCTCCCATTCGCCGCTCTTCTCACCGCGCGCCCCGACAGGCGCTGCGGCGCGGGAGCTTTTGCCGAGCCGGGGTTGCCTTGAGCTGCCCCGGGGCGGTGGGAGGAGAGCGGGGAGTCCCGAGGGCCTGCGCGGGCTGCGCTTCGCCCGGGACCGGGGCGGCGGGTGGTGGTGGTGAGAGGGCAGAGGAGGATTCGGTGCGGGGGCGGATGGAGGGGGTCAAGGAGGATTCGAGGGGGCGGGAGGCAGAGGAGGGTTCTGGAGGAAGGGGGCGGGAGAGAAGGATTCGGAGGGGAGGGGGAGAGGAGGATGGGGGAGGAGAGGAGGAAGGTGTGGGGGAGGGCTGCTGCTGTGGCAGAGCCCTGCCTGTTATTGGGAGGGGGTGGTGGGTGTGCTGTAGAGCATATTGGAGCCTTCACTAGTATCGGTCTGTGCTCTCCTTGCAGCCCTGATTACCCTGTCCTTCGGGGGAGCTGTTGGACTCATGTTCCTGATGCTTGGATGCGCCCTTCCCCAGTACAAGTAAAGTGCACGTGCTTTGTCTGTTTTGCATATCTGTTATTCCGGAATTCCTGGCTGTGAATTGGCCTAATGTGTCCCCACTATTGTCCTATGTAGCTGACAGGCAGGTAGCATCTCCTGAAGTCCATAGCAAGTGTGTGTTATCAGGGATGTGTTGCATTTTCTCTGGCTCCTTAGTGGCAGCTGGGCTGTCTGTGACTGCCAGGTGGACTCCTGGCTATGTACCACACCTGGTAGTGTCGTATCTGGAATAACTGCAGCTGCAGTTCTGGTCTGTTCATTCCTATTGCTTAGTTTCCAGGAGATAGGGAATGGTAGACCAAAAGTTCAGAAAGGTAGACTTATGGCTTTGATGCTTTGCAAGCAAATGCTGGCTTCACTGAACATCCTTTAAATCAAGTTATTTAATGGTTAATAAATATAAGAGTTTAAAAAACTGTCGAGGCCCCATGGCAGCTGAGTGTTGGCTGAGAACAATACTCTGTACTCCCAGTACAGTTCTGTGTGTGTGCGCTGAAAGCTTACAGGCAAAGTCATGTGAGGACTCTGAAATTCTTAAGTAAAGCTGACAAGTTAAACTTAACTTTAAAGTTTGCCTTGTGAGGTGGAGTTAGATTTAGGCCTGCTTTGTCAAATGTTGCTGTATGAATATCTCGTTAATGAGCTCTCTGCTGCTCCTGTTGAGGTCAGCTGAAGCTGTTTACCAATCTGATCTGTTGGATTAATGTCAGCCTGTTCCAAAGCAAAGGATTTGCTTTGCCTGTGTGTGTGTTTGTCTTTCCTGAATGTGGAGGCTGGATGTGGAAAATGCCTTGCAACAATTTCACGAAGAAGAGGAATTAAATCAAGTTAACTTGAACTTTTCTTCTTTCTTTTTCAGCAAGTACTGGCCGCTGTTTGTTCTATTTTTTTACATCCTGTCTCCTATCCCATACTGCATAGCAAGAAGATTAGTAGATGACACAGATGCCACAAGTAATGCCTGCAAGGAGCTAGCAATATTTCTTACAACAGGCATTGTTGTCTCAGCATTTGGGCTGCCAATAGTGTTTGCAAGAGCAGAACTGGTTAGTAATATTTCAATCTATGATTTTTTTTTTTTCTAGAAAACTTGGTCCTGTGTTTTTTACTGGAGGTAAAGCTTTTATGCACCGAGCTACTTTTGTAAACACTTTCTTAAGATGCTTACAGTGGAAACAGAATAGTGTTTTTTCAGCAAGAAAAATTAATACTGGAAACTGAAGTGTGGCAGAATTTCTTGATTGCAGATTGCTTCATGTGGTCCTAGAAGAAGCCCTAAGAGCCTATAAGCAATGCAGAAAAAATGAAATACAAAATAGTGTGAAAACTTGACAAGTAAGCAAACATAAAAATGTATCGAATACTTTGAAGGCAATTTTTGAAATTGTTGGGCTAAAAAAGCATTTTTCTACTGACTGTGAATGATATTTGTGTTATTTTTTTTAAATTTTGAGGTGTCACTACATCTTTCCTAGTATATGGCTTTTTCACTGAAATCCTTTAAAAGTTGAACTCGTTTGTGTGAATTCCAGGGGGTACTACTAAGTCAAAAAATATTCTTTCATAAAATCTCTTTAGGCAACAACAGCTCAGATGGTTGGTTTGAATGCCACACACCCTTCGAGTAATTTTTGCTCTCCTTGAAAAATGTTGACCTCCCTGTTTGATACTGGGATATCTGCTGGCATTTTGAAGACTAGCATCGTTAAATATCTGTTTAAAAGTGTCTTATAGCCTGATTAGCAAGTATAGCTGGGCTGCAGATGTATTTAATGCTGTTGCCTGACCTTACTCAACTGTTTTTGGACGTTGCAGCAAAACAACCCTGCCTGCTAGCCAGAGCTTTGACCATGGCTAGAAGAAATGTGCAGTGCTGTTTGGCTAACAAAATGCTTGAGTTGTTTTGGGTAAACCCAGCCTTCTTGACATAACCACAAATAATGAGACACCATCTCCTTGCATCAAGGACCTGTTGCTGAACTTGTTGTCTAGAACGTGATGTTAAGATGTTACCTTTTGCCTTGTCAGTGTTCTGTTCAAAATATCTAACTAAATTCCCCTTGTTCACAGATTTACTGGGGTGCATGTGCACTTGTTCTTACGGGGAATACAGTCATCTTTGCCACGATCCTAGGTTTCTTCTTGGTCTTTGGCAGCAATGATGACTTCAGCTGGCAGCAGTGGTGAAAAGAAGATGAGAACTATCACAGGCATCGTGTCATGCAGTGGCCATCCATACAAATGAGAGAATGGGCAATAAAGAGAAGTAGCATAGCAAGCCTCTGGAGTATTCTAGATGCTCCTTTTCACCTTGTTCGTTCTGAGTGTAGTACTATTGCTGACAGGGTTTCTACATTTTTATGATGTGAAGAGATGAATGATTTCATTTTTATCTCTGGTATGTTTTTAGGTGCTCTCGGTTTAAAATTGTCATCCTTCAGTTCGGTGTTTATGTGCAGCTTTAAATCCGTAACAAGAACATTTAAATGTTGTTTCAAACAAGATTTAAATTTTGGGTTTTGTTTGTCTAAGTTAAGCATTAATTCTGTGTTTCAAATAACATTTCTAAATGGTGATTAAATTGTGTACAAGCTGAACGGAGGTAAGAGATTGTGCACCACTATTGTCTGTTACCAGGTCAATAGATTGTTGCTATGTTTTAGGAGAGGTGGGGGGAGAGGGCATACCAGTTGCAGATTTTTCTTCTGCCCATACCTCAGACTGGGTGAGGAATGTTGAGAGCCTTCATTTCAGGAGAAGGCTGAGGAGCAGGTAGAGTTAGTTGGGAGAAGTCCTAAATTTAAACACCACTAGCACTTTTACCTGCTTTGTCACCAATTCTTGTGTGGATGTGACATTCAAATATTCTGTAAATGTATTGATGCTACGACATGCAAAACAAAGCTGTATTGTAGGGAAAGAAAAAAGATGTTTTAATTCCATTTTTACAAAAAAATCTTTTGAACTCTTTCTATTTATAAGTATTGTATGGTTTTGAACTTTTATGTCAGCTTTTTACCACAAAGATGGTAAAATATTCATTTATGGAACTACTGGTCTGTGTTTATTTGAAGCATATACAAAGCTATTTCTTCCTTCCCCTTTTTAATTTATTTTATACATAGTCTATATATAAAATAAAACGCTTTTCAAATGTAGATTAAAACCTTGTGTTAAACTTGCCTAAGAATGGTATTTTTTTTCCTTCACACAATGCAGTTGAGGCATGACTTTTTTTTGGAAGTCATTGTCTGAACTGATATAACTATTTTTAATTTCTTATGCACTATCAGTTAAGAGTTAATGTTTATGTAATTGTAGCTTGTGTTCTGTAAGGCTGCATGTGTAGCTTCAAAAGTTCAAGACAAGTTTCCTGCATACCTTTTGATTGTCTGGATTTTTCATTTAAAGAAATCTGCCATTAGACATTCCATCATGATGTGCTTGTTGGGTGCCAGTTATAACCAGGTTTGGTTGTAGCAGGTGCAGTGATGAACTTGACCGAATGTACTTCTGAAGTATTTTTTTTTCAACTCTAAAAAGGTCTAGGAAACTTACTGGGCATAATTAAAAGCTGACAATGGCTTAGGTCTTTCTTAGCAGTGGAGGGGTATGAAAAGGCACAGAATTTCAGGTCACAGCTGTAGTATATGTGTGCAGGTGTAAGCAAAGTATAGAGCTTGAATATTTCAAGTCAGCTGTAAAGTAATTGCTTATGTGATACACTCAAAGATCTTAGGCCAGCAGATAGGGGCAATGGTGTAGCTGTTTACCTCCACTGCTTTGTTAATCCCATCATGTGTGTAAAATAAGAGCTGAATTGTGTCCGTCCTGGTAGAGTAACAAACAGCTGCAGCTGTTTCCCCAGTGCAGAAGCCACCCTATGGCAGGTGGTCTTCAAGCCATGAGTAGATGCTTCATCAACCTGCCTGTGGTGACCTTTGGAGGTGCGTAGGGGCTGCAGCATCACTCGCTTCATCTCCTCTTTCAGTCCTTTTCAGTGAGACTTCTTCATCCCTGCCCCCCCAGCACAGTGGATGCTTTCGAAAATCGTCCAAACCGGTGGCTAAATTCGCCTCCTTGCGGAACAGGAACGCTGAGGACTTGCACGGATCTTTTGAATCTGTTATCGACTCCATTTTTGAGGTCAGGAATTGTGTTCTCTTTCTCGTTTCTGATAAGCTGCTGCTTAGCCTGCTTTTCCCTGTGATGCTGCTCTCCCGATCGCCGGGCCGCAGTGCTCACCGGGTGCGTGAGGGGGCGGGGCGGAGGGGGCGGTCCTCAGTGGGAGGGTGGGGCGGTGCTGATTGGGCAGGGCGGTGCTGGGGGAGGCTGAACGGTGGAGGAAGCGGAGCTGATTGGCCGAGGCGGTGCTAAAGGTAAAGTGGGCGGAGTCCCGCTTGGCACCCGCGACGTGGCGCTGGGCGACACTTCCGCTTCCGTGGCGGCCGCCGGCCCCGCCCCGTCGGGGGCGGATTTTGCCTCCTCCCGGTTCCAAGATGGCAGCGGCAGCTGCGGGCGGCGCGGGGGCGGCGGCGGCGGCGCTGTGGAGCGAGGTGAACCGCTGCGGACAGAACGGCGACTTCGCCCGCGCGCTCAAGTCCGTTAACAAGAGTGAGTGCCCCTTGCCCCTCGCTGTGTCCGGGGCCCGTGCTGCGCGCGGGGCCCTTCCCACCCCCCCGTGCCCGGGCGGGCCCGGCCTTGTGCAGGGGCGGCCGGTACCGAAAATGCCGGGAAATAAACTCCCTAAGACTTGTGGCGTTCTAGAAAGCAGCGTCCTTTATTGCAGTGCTGAGCTCATGAGGCAGTGTTTTCTGTGAGTCACATGTAAAGAGGCAAGAGCTGGGGATAGAATGTATTCCCCACTTGCATGCATGTGTATAAATTTTCCCAGAAATCTTATACATATTATGTTACTTTCCAAGGACTAATTTTAACGTTATTATGAACTTCACTACAGCCAAATCTCTGCTCATTGGAGCTTTGGGGCCAGCTCTGTCTGACCTTGCATTTTAGACAGGGAAAGACTGCAAATAGAGGTGATTGGAGAAAAAGACACATCTGTTCAGCACTGACCATACTTAACACGAGGCTTTATCATTTTTCAAAGAATAGTGTCTGGAAAATCACTCTTTGGGGAAAAACCCACACGCTATCAGAGGGCCATTCTGCCTAACTTTTAAAAAATGCACTTATCTACATGAAGCTTAACTCTACTTTAGCTTAAATCAAAATATTCCACTTTTTGTAATAGTCACTACTTCTTACATCAGGACCATCAGGTGTGCCTGCTGCATCAAGGAGCCCTTGCTGCAGGCCAGGCCGTCAGCCTTACTCCGGGGTTTTCCCTCAGTTTTGCTTGTGGGAGGAAGGAGGGCTTTATCTCTGGGAGCTGAAGCGGTGGTGAGGTGTGTATGGATCAACTGACTTGGGAGCAATGACTTGTTCAGGAGTGAGAGTCCGCGTTGAGGTGTCTTCTTTTGGTAGTTTGGTATCCAAAATGGGATTGCGATGTAAGGGACATGGTGGTTAAAAGTACTCTGTTTGCAGTTTGTAGGGATTAGGGCCTCCTCTTCTGTCTGAGCAGACCTGAGGGTTGGCATCACGTGAAAAATATCAAGTACCAAAACCTGTATGTCTTGCCTAGTTCTCCTTGCTTTCTTAGTGGATGAAGTGACTGCCTGTCTGGAGCTGTACTGCTCTGTATCAGGTGCCTTTCTTCCTGTATGTACTTTACGTGGCACTCAGGTTTTGGCACTGTGTTCTCTGCCTTGAAATGAAATGCCAAGGAAAAGTTTGTCCACGTGTGTACAGCTGCTTTGCTTCTGCTCTATTCCAGGCATGTTAGCACAGTAAGTGTGGTAACTTTGGGTAAATTCAGTATTTATCCTGGATTCTTTTATCCTGATAGGATTTGTTTGATGATCTGAACCAAAACAAGCTATGCCAGGATCCTCTTAAATTGATGTGACTGGGTTTTTGCAACTGTAATAACATGGCCCTTGCAAAGCCTGAATGTTTCTGGTAATGAGTTAGATCCTTGTGTTGAAGCTGTTTTCACCTCCAGTACTGCAGATCAACAAAGACGATGTGACTGCGCTTCAGTGTAAAGTGGTGTGTCTGATCCAGAATGGGAACTTCAAGGAAGCCCTCAGCGTAATCAACACCCACACTAAAGTGTTAACCAAGTGAGTTGTGTCTTGCTATACTCTACAGTGTATGAAACCACAAGACCTTGAGAAGCTGCTGCTGCTCCAGTGCGGGGGAGCTAATAGGCAGCAAAATAAAGAGCAGGAGGTACTCTGAGCCATTGAGATTGGGCTTCTCAGCAGAACACTGTTTTGTTCTGAGTGTGAAAGGTGCTCTCTGGGTGAGTCTGAGACCATCTGGCATCTTATTGTTACTGTTGAAGGGATTGTCCCTGATCAAGTTCTCAGCCACCTTCATGAGCTGAGTCTGCTTGTTGGTGTGGGTGAGCACCATGACTGGTACAAGGGAAGGGGGCAGATTTCATGGGGAGTGAAGAGAGGAGGGAGAGCCCTTGCCAGCAGCAGCGAGCTATTTTCTTTGCTTGGTTGTCTCATCATACTGCTCCTTGGGGTCCTTTTCTTTGCCAGCCTGAAGGTGACGCTTCAGCTTTCAGGGTGGTGCAAACCCTTTGTGCACGTTCTCAAAGTCAAAACCTTGGAGGCAACTTTTGTTTGAGAACAAGTCTCGCTTCTCATTTGTGTCATTAAGCAGACTCTAATTTTCTTCCCAATAAAGATGCTCTTTGTGCAAGGACTAGGATCAAAATGGCTACCCAAGAACTGTCAGGCTGCAAAATGTTTGCATTTCTCATGGTGCTTTTCTTAAGAAATTTCCCAGGAAAGTGTGTTCAGTGCAATGGAACAGGCCCTCATTTATGTTCGCATCAGAATAAAATGTAATTATTCCCAAATACCTTCTTTCCTGGGATGGAAGGGGTTTAAGTTTTTTAGTATGTGGTGAGGAGGAGGAGAAGGAATTCCTCTAAATTCAACTGGCTTCAAAGTTCTCCCTGTAATTTCTTTATCTTAACTCTACTCTGTGTCTGTCTCTGTATCCTGCAGAGCAGGGAAAGTGGTGGTTCTTGCTCTGTCTTGAAGTTGTCCTGTCCTGCACTGAGGCTGACTCACTGGTTTGCTTTAATTCCTAATGCCATTTGTTTGTTCTCAGGCTCTCCTAATACTCAGCTGGATTGAGATAATTTTAGATAGACAGAGAAGAAGCTGGTGAAAGTGGCACCAGTGCTGAACTACAGCAGGGGTGTCAGACTCACAGCTCACAGGCCGAATCAGGCCCTCCACCTTGTTTTACTCAGCCCAGCACCTTGCTTCCACCCGGCGGCAGCGTCGAGCTCTTTGCCCCTGCGCTCCTGCCAGCGCGGGTCACGTGCAGCAAGTGGTGCATGTAGTGCTGCAGGAGCAGGGGAACGGCTGGAGCTGTGTCTTTGACACCCCTGAACTAAAGGAGTCACTGATTAATTTTCCTTTGGCTTAAGTGGTAACTTGGGGTTAGGTGGAACAGAGCATTCAAGGCTCTACTTGTTTGATAGATCTTCCCTGCTGGTGTGAACTTGCTTTGAAGCAAGTTTTGTGTGAGAATCAGCAAACCCTTTTACTTCAGTCCTGCTGTGCTGATGTTTCAAAATGGGTTAATATTAGTGTTGGCTTGGTATCAGACTATGGAGGGACTGTGTTTTGTACCATGTGTTTTCTTTATCTCTGTGAGTTGAAAGTTTGCAGTAACAATCTAATCATACAACTTCTTCTTAAGAAGGGGCCACGTAACAAAGTTTGGTATTGTTTTACCTGTAAGCATTTGATTCATGTTATCAGTAGGAGGTGGGGGTGGGGTGAGTTGAAATGACATGTGTCTGGAAACACCAGAAAAAAAGGAACCTCATCTTTAGGTGAAGTTTTGATGTTCTTTCTCTGTTGAACATAAAATAGTTCTAAGATATTTTCAGCACTCAACAGATACATAATTCAGTAATCTGAGATCGTGTGCTCACCTTTGGTGTTTGACTCTTTGGGAAAGTAGCAGTATGTGACAAATTAAGGCTGCTTAAACAAATGCGTTCAGGTGGGGGAGTGCTGTTGAATGAAGACTACAGTGTGTTCTGTCAGCCTTTGTCTTGTCCTTGCAGTGATGTTATTGCCTTTGAGAAGGCCTACTGTGAATACAGGTTGAATCGTATTGAAAATGCTCTCAAGACCATTCAGAGTGCCAGTCAACAGACAGACAAACTGAAGGAGCTCTACGGACAAGTGGTAATTACAAGCTTTTCTTCCTGGTGGGAGTTTCATCGGCTGAATGCGTTGTTCCTCCTCTAATGTGGGGCAAAAGTGGGGACAGAATTTCGTTCTCTGTCTTGAAAGTAAGGAGAGGTACAGTTCCCAACTGCTCCAACTTTTGTGGCATTTGAGTCACCTGCTGCTAAAGGCACAGTTGTCATTGCCACTGAAACAGAGGAAAGCTTTTGTGACTCTCATTCCCTTCCTGGGTCTGTCCTGATGATAGCCATGTGGCTGAGGGGATGGAGGATGGAACATGGAAGAGAGCTGATGAGATTTATTTGTGGCTGAGCCAACTGCTTGCATAAGATACCTGTCCAGGAATGGTTGTGGGACCAGGCATCTCGAGTGTTAGAAGTGAAGCAGAAAAGAACTTGTGAACTTGTGTTTTTTCTCTGGTTTCTTCCTGGTTAATTAGAACAGTTTTGTAAAGAAACGGCTGTCTTCTCTCAGCTGCATGAAAGACCATTCATTTAGTCTCTCTCATAGAGAGGTGATTTAGGCTGGAAAAACGCTGTTTGAGGACAAAACCATGTAAACTGCTGCTTTTAAAGAAGCTGTTTTGAAGTAAGAACTGTGCTGTTTGTGTGCAGGTATCTGTTGTCATTCCTCGAGTTCTTGCGAATGTAATTCATAGAGTTTGCCCTTAAAGGTAGATGTAAATATTAGTAATTTTCGGCTTAAAGCATATGATGCTCTGTTGCTGCCAGTCTGTGGGGAGGGAGGAAGGAGGCTGTGGTTACTTGCATACACAGGGAAATACTCTTCTGAAGGCTAATCCCTTCCCCTTCTCAGTTGTACAGATTAGAGCGTTATGATGATTGTCTGGCTGCATACAGGGATCTAATCCGCAACTCCCAGGATGAGTATGAGGAAGAGAGAAAAACCAACCTCTCTGCTGTTGTGGCAGCACAAAGCACATGGGAGAAGGTGATGCCAGTAAGTAGGTGTGTGTGTGTATGTGTGAAAGAGTCAGAACCAAAGAATAAAGGATATGGAATCGTAGACCTTTAACAGAATAAAAATCTGTTCCCGTCTCTTAATGACTTCTGACTATATTGAAAGTCACTTGGTGGTTTCCCCTCTGTGGCAGAATAAATGGTATAACTGTTCATAAGTTATACTTCACCTTTGATCTCTAGGAGACTTGTGTTAGTAGGTATCACTGCATTAGGCAGAACACCTGTGGTGACTAGCAGTTCCCTCTGTCTCATTACCTTCCTGCCCAGGGTAAAACCAACTGCCTGGATCACCCAGCCATGCTTAGGAATATTTTTTTAATCAACAGTGCAGGTTGCAATGTTCTCATTTTTTCAGAAATCTTTTTCCTTGGGGGTGTGCACAGCATGCTCATCTTTCTGTTCAGTGCTGTAGATCCACTTTCTAGTTCTCTTAGAGTAGCAGTTCTTACTTGCTGTCTTTCAGCAGCCTGAGTAGTCCCCAAGTTCAGGCTGGAGTTTTGTTGCTGCCTTGTCAATTGCCTCTCGTTTTGTTGTGCAGTGTAAGGGAAGATCCTTTGCATTGTGACTTATTGCCAGATGTGTGCCCTTTTAAAATTGCCTCTAAATTTATTTTGTAAGGAATAGTTTGAATGTGCATGAAAACAATAGGTTCAGTCCGTTGCCTGTCAAATCTGTATAGATCCCTTGGTGTCAATGCAGTATTACTTTTGCTTTTCATTCTAGGAGGATCTGGGCCTTCGCGAATCTACCTACGAGCTGTGTTATAACAGTGCATGTGCATTGATTGGGCAAGGAAAGTTGAATGAAGCAATGAAAAAACTACAGAAAGCAGAAGGTAAAAACATGGTGAGGTGAGAGGGAAGCTTTGTGTGTCAGAAGTAGTTGTTTAATCAGAGAGAAGAGGTTTTGAAACTGCCCAGGAACAGGATTTGTTGTCAGTTTCCAGATGGTTCCTGACAGAAGTGGTGTTTTTGTAGGATTGTTCCTCTGCAGCTCTTTTCCAGAGCCATGTGGCATGCACCATCTCCTGGCTCTCTTAGAGTCCTCTAATTGGTATTCATTGCCTTTGAGCAGTTTATTGACATAGGAATTAAGACATGAGTGTAATCTCTTCTCATAAGCATGGGATGTTTCATATATTTTATCCTCTGGTTTTATTAATATATGTGTATAGATAAACATAGACTATAAAAAAAGTAGAAGAACTTTGTGGTCTGAATTAGGTATGAAATTACTATAAGCCAATGAATGAAGGGTTTTTTTTTGCAAAGAGGATATTTTTCTGTGGTGTGGAAGGGTGGGTTTGTGTGTGTGTTTAAGAAAAAAAAGGCTCAGGGCAGAGAAAAAGGAATAATTAGTTTCTTTCTGATCTAATTGCTCTTGCAGATAAGTAGGTCAGTTCTGTCCTGATTTTAATGATAGAATAGCAGTTCTTCAATACAAGTGATTTATTAAACATGTCTAGTTTGAGGGTATGTGCTGTGAGTCATTTGGAGAGGAAAACAAGTGGTGTTCTGGTGAGGTATATGAGAAAGTTAAGTGGCTGATATGTGTACTGAAAACTGATGGAATTGCTGCCCCGTAAAGGGTGGTGTAATCTGGATATTGCAGGCTTACAGCGCTTGAAGTTACTCCCAAGATGGTGAGCAGTTGCAGTCCAGTGATCCCTATGGAAAAGATCAGGAGCTAGGCTTAAGTAAATTTGCTCAGGAGAGAGAATGAGCATGTGATTCTGCTCTCAGAAGGCAGCTCTGGGAGGGACAGTGTCTCCTGTACACATGATATTTCTTCTGCAGCATCAGGTCTTCTCCTTCATGCTCAGGCCCATCCGTCATTGTACTTACCTGATGCTGCAGAAGTTTCAGGGATACATGAAAGAAGTATGTGTTCCCCCATGCTTCTGGGCTGGGTTTTTTCCCCCTAAAGCTTTCTAAATTGTGTTCCTCAATTTGTTTTTCTTTCTAGAGCTGTGCCGCCAGTCGCTGTCAGAAGACTCTGTAAGTTCTTGATGGGGTTCTGGAAAGGGTTTGCTTTACCCCAGCGTGAGCGTGGGTGCAGTCATGAAGTGTCCTGCAGATAGGCAGCTGGGGCCAGAGCTGCTGCGTGGTGTTACCCAGCAAGACTGGCCACTGCTTCTGGTACCAGCTCGTGAGGCTGGCGCAGCAGCCATGCTTGTTGCAGAAAGGCAGTAAACACTGCAAGCTGTTTGCTCTGTGCTCCTTGCACTGTTGTTTGTGCTGCTGCAGGTGGGATGGGTCCAGGTTGTCTAAGACCTCCCTGTTACCCACCCCTGCTATGGATGAACATGCTGGGTGGGTGGTGGGATTTATAATCACTGTTGTTGGCTCAAGCAGAGGGGCAGGTCCAGTGCACTAATTTAAGGGTATCTGCAGGTTCTTGCAAGAGCAAGTGAAGCTTTCTTTTTTCCTGGTTTAACCCAGGTATGTTTGTGTTCGTGCTGTGGCTACAGCCTTCACTTGTAGGGGTACCTTCCTGCTAATACTGCCCAGGAGAGTTCATAGGCATTTACCAGCAGAATGCTGAAGCTGGGGAAAGAGAGTTGAGATGGCAGCTTTTTTTCTTTTGCCTTGATTTTCCTTCAGGATGTGACAGAGGAAGACATTGAAGCTGAACTGGCCATTATTCATGGCCAGATGGCTTATATCATGCAACTGCAGGGTCGAACAGAGGATGCTCTGCAGCTCTACAATCAAATAATCAAGTTGAAGTAAGGGCTTTTCTAAAACAAATGCTCAGTCCTGAGAGTGGTGAAACACTGGAATAGGTTGCCCAGAGATTTCGTAGATGCCCCATCCCTGGAAATATTCAAGATCAGGTTGGATGAGGCTCTGAGCAACCTGATCTGGTTGAAGATGTTACTGCTCACTTCAGGGGGAGGGGTGGACTGGATGACGTTTAAAAGGTCCCTTCCAACACAGACTGTTTTATGATTCTTCCATCTGTAGAGAGACCACTGTTTAATTACATTGTGCTTTCTCCTTTCCTTATCTGCAGGCCAACAGATGTAGGATTGCTTGCTGTCATTGCAAATAATATCATCACAATTAACAAGGTATAGAATTTCCTTGCCGCTTTCAATGAGGTTACTCAGCCTGCTTCTCTGCTTCTGTGGAGAGGAGGGGGTAGCCAGAAAAGACTTTTTAACAGTAGTTAAATTGCAGACTCAGAGGCTTTTTCTTCTTTAAGGAATGTAGTGAAATCTCATGGTGTGTGATTTCCCCAGGACCAAAATGTCTTTGACTCAAAGAAAAAGGTGAAGCTGACCAATGCAGAAGGTGTGGAGCATAAACTCTCCAAGAAACAGCTCCAGGCGATTGAATTCAACAAAGCTTTACTGGCAATGTACACTAACCAGGTAGGGGAAACTGATCTGCAGTAAGTAGCTACAGACGTACTCCGTGGGAGCTGTTCTGTGTCAGAAGGTAAAACTGCTTGGTTTAGGCACGTAAATGAGGAAAAAATGAGAAAAACATTCCTAAAGGAACAACCAGCCAGTTGTGCAGTGACTTTAGTGTTGCTGTAGGGAGAACGCTATGGAGATGGCTAGAAGACAGAAGGGGTGTGGGGGATTCTTAAATGCTTCTGAATTGTTGGTTCAGTGTGCCCATTTCAGGGAAACCATCAAGAGCCTCTCTTCTTAGATACAGCTGGTGTGTTAGCCCTGTGTTAGGTCCTTGCAGGGGTTGAGAAAACTGTCTTCTCTCTTCCCACTCCTCAGGCAGATCAGTGTCGCAAGCTGTCGGCAAGCCTACAGTTGCAGAGTCCTGAGCATCTGCTCCCTGTGCTTATCCAGGCAGCCCAGCTGTGTCGTGAAAAGCAGCATGCAAAGGCTGTAGCACTTCTGCAGGTAGGTTAAGAGAAAGTACTCCTTTGACCAATCTCTGTTTAAACTTGTGCTTTGTGTTCTAGCGTGCTGTTTCCCTTAGTTTGTTTTGTCTGGTTTAACTTTCCAGGGGTAGCTGACTGTGCTTATTTTGGTTTGGTTTAATGCTGCTGGAAAGCATTTATGCCCAACTGAACGATGCTGCTTTTAAAGGGAAATAGTTCCCTTACACCTCTGATTTTTATGCTTAGGAAGCTGTAATAGACATCTTCTAGGGTAAGCAGTGGGCTCTGCTACTCTGCTTGCAAGCAGTTTGCAACACCATCGTTTTTGGAGGGTGTGAGTGCCTGGGATTGAACTCTGAGAGGGTGAAGGGCCACTGGCACACTGTGGGGCCCTCTGCTGCTGTGTGCTGAAGCCTGCCTGTGCTGGAAAGCTTCCTTTGGCTCTTGCTAGCTTGCTGTGACTGAGCACGAGATATGATTCCCCAGAGAAGCAGCCTGGTGCCCGGACACTTGTTGAATTGTTCTTTTCTCTGACTCTCAGGACTTTGCAGACCAGCACCCTGCCAGTGCTGCTGAGATCAAGCTGACGATGGCCCAGCTAAAAATTGCTCAAGGTATCCAGTGTCCTCCTTTGTTGGGAAATGTCTGCACACGATAATGGTATAAAGGGATGAGAAAAACAGGCTTTAGGGTAATCTTTGTTGCAGTCACTCTTGTGTAGTGTTGCAGAGCAGAGATGCTTTCAGTCGGGTATTCTGTATACGTGGTTATGGCAAGATAGTGCTCATGACTTGGTGTCTGGATGTCCAGGCTCCACAGATCCCTGGCAGAGATGCCCACAGTCTTAGTGAGCAACAGAGCTGAATCTGTTCTGGGAAAGAGGGTCTTGGGAGCAGTGTGTGGCTCCCTGATGGTACCATACCTATGTACAGTTGGGCAGCAGAGTTGCTCCTGGAAGAGAAGACCCTGCTTGCCTAACTTGTTCTTGAAACCTTGCAGGATGTGGCAAGGGCAGAAAGGTCCTATCCTTTATTGCTGGAAAAGGGGGAAGGTGTTCTCAGAAGGTTATTGTTATGTCCCCAACCTTTGACTGGAGGTTGGCTGGCAGGGCAAAGTGTTACCATGCCACTCAGAGTGTGTTTCTCCCTTCTGTCTTCTAGGCAGCGTCACCAAAGCCTGCATGATCCTGAGGAGCATAGAAGAACTGCAGCACAAGCCTGGTATGGTAAGCAAAAATTCAGTCTGAACTGTTTGAGGTTTTTCCCTTGTAGCACAGCTTTGTACTGTCTGCTCCTTGTTGCCTCCTCTCTGTGTTTTTTACTTGACTTGAGTGCAGGAAATTTGAGCCCATCTTCCTTGTCTTGGACAAAGGTTGGGTTATAATTAAAATCAAGTGGCCTGAACTTAGCCACAGAAATACTCTTCCTATCAGCAGAGATGCTCTCTGCCTGTGTTCCCACTCTCTTGTAATCAGACTTGTGTGTTGCCTGGATTTACTTTGCATAACGTGACTGGAGCAGCTGCTTCCCTGGTATGTACTGTTGGGAAGTTTTTGAAACAGCTTTAGGACAAGAAGCATTAGGGAGAAAGTGCCATTTGTTTCATCCCCACAGCATCACCTCAGTCTACTGGATGTTCACATCTGGTATTCGGAAAAGCTTGCTGACCTTGAAAATGCTCAAGTGCACAGTGTAAGCATCTTGAGCAGAGGCTGACAGTTGTACATCTGTTCCAGTTGCATGTGCAAATGATGGAAGTGATTTACGGGGGCAGTCAGCAATAACAGCTCCTTGCTCTGCGTCACTTCTGGTTGTAGACAAACAAGTGGTGCCTGTGTCATCTCTTCAGTACCGATTTCTTTTTCCATGACTCTTGGGATAAAGAATCGGGGAAGCAAAAAGGTTTCTTATGAAACTATGTTCAAAGAGATTCTTTCTGTGAATGCAGTCTTAAGCTTGTACTGTAGGAGAAAGATTGGTGGGGATGTTTCTTCGGGAGGGACCTGGGTAGGAAGGTCTCACCTGCGCACCCTGCCTGCTACCACAGCTAGTTTTTAGGGGTAGAGCAGAAAGCTCACATTGACTCTGCTTTTTGGAAATACCATCATTTAACTGCTGACTCTGACTATAGACAGCTTGTGTGAAGATCTGCTATAAGTTGCTCTTGAATGTTTGCAGGTGTCTGCGTTGGTGACAATGTACAGTCATGAAGAGGACATCGACAGTGCAATCGAGGTCTTCACACAGGCTATCCAGTGGTATCAGCAATTCCAGGCAAGTCAGACCAGAGAAACTAACGTGACAGGCTTTGTCCCAGTCTCTTCTAGCTAGTCCAACTCAGCTTTTCCCATTGATGTGTAGCCTTAGCAGCTCATCCAATTGAGGTTTTCTGAGCATTCATTTTATTGCTGTTTTGTTATTTTAGATGTGTTGCAGACAGGGAGCAGTAGGTCCTTTCAGATTAGAAGAGTGGAGGCAATGAATGCCCAAAATATAGCAATCAGGCCCTCTCCCTGGTTAGAAAGCGTTGTGGAGCAGAAAGTTGCCTTGTCCCATGCAGTCCTGCCTCACATCCTAGAGTGCAAAGGTGGTCTGCTTTCTGCATGACAGTGTGCTAACTCAGTTGTCCTCAGTCTCATCTCAGGGACATTAAAAACACCTAGAAGCTAGGCTCCATGCTGTGATAAAGTGGAACTAACTATGGCTGCTGTGTCTTTTAGCCAAAGTCTCCTGTCCATTTGTCACTGATAAGGGAAGCTGCCAACTTCAAACTAAAGCATGGTAGGAAGAAGGAAGCAATCAGCGACTTGGAGGAGCTCTGGAAGTGAGTTGGGTGGTTGTGGGTGGTTGCTGAACAGGAGGTCCCCACCCAGCGACCTCTGCAAGCTCTCTGGTGCCAAGCAGTGTCTGACAATGTTGATTGTATGGTAGCCCTCCTTTAGAGTTGCTTTTGCACAAAGTCTTCAGTGCAAAGCCGTATTTTGGAAGGAGGGGAGATTATTCATTTGATCTATAACTGATGTTTGCCTGAAAAAAATGGTTCACTTGTCACAGAGGCCTCTTGTGTGCAGTGTTGCTTTGGGGACTGGGATGCGTAATTTTTTTAGTGCTGTATAAACCATGGGTGTCTAGGTTTTATTTTTTATTATGCATTTGATGGGATTTGAGGGGGGAACTGTTAACTGCCTTTGCCTTTGATGGGACCTGAGGGGTTTTTGTCTTTCATTGCCTGCATCATGATACTGTGGAGATGTCTGCACCTCCCTTTGTTTGCACCAGTGGTGTTTGGTGATGTACTCTATAGAAGACCACAAACTGACATGTCTGTCCCACAGACAACAGCTCTGCTGCAGCAGCAAGCACTGCACGGTGGTACCAGTCTTTTGGATGAGCGTGTACCTCAGTAACTTGGACCTTTTCTTTCCCTCCCTCCCCTACAAAGGCAAAACCCAAAAGATGTGCATACTCTGGCACAGCTCATCTCTGCCTACTCCCTGGTGGACCCCGAAAAAGCTAAAGTGTATCCTTTTGTTGGTGGTATCAGAGCAAGGAAAAGGAAAGATGGATTTGGGCATTGCTCCCTTGGATTTCAGCTGTGTGGAGGGTTCAGACTCACTCTCACCTGAAGGTCAAGGAACGTCTCCGGAACAGCTACATATCCAGGTCAAGTTGTCTGGAGCTACTTTATTTCTCTAATTGGTTTGATTACTGCAGGATCCCAGGACCGTTTTATCTTTGGCCTCCTTCTCTCTGAGAGCTAATAACATAAGAGTAGATGGAACAAAAAATAGGAGCTCCCTCATCTTTCCTGTTGGAATCTTAAACCTGTGGTAGTGATGCAGGACTATGCCCAATAAAGTGTATCTAAGCTCCCACTGATCCAAAATTTGAGGTTCACATACTGCTTTTGCCACCGTGACCAGCTTTCAGAGGAAGCTGCTTCTGTCCCTGTATCAAAGAAGGGAAAAATGAGTCAGATGGCAATTAAGCAGCTCATCCCATCTTGTGTAGGAAGCTGGTGAGAGAGCTGGAACTAGCCCTGTAGGCCTGTCTGATGTCTACATTGGTAGCAGGCTGAAGTTGTTCAACCTGAAGTTGGCCTTTGCTGTCTGGACAAACCTGGATGTTCATCTTTTTGCTTGCTGCCTGCCAGTTTGCATCCCTGAACTCTCCCCTTACAGTCTTAGCAAACACTTGCCTTCTTCAGACACCATGTCGCTGAAAGTAGATGTTGACGCTCTGGAGAACTCCCATGGAGCAACCTACGTTCGGAAGAAAGCCGGGAAGCTCACTGGAGACAACCAGCAGAAGGAGCAAGGGTAAAGCGTGCTGCTGTAGCTCTGGTGCTATCATTCTTTGGGGTGGCACAAGAACCACACCTTTGTGATGGGAGCCTTGCTGCAGAAGGCAGGCTGGTGGAAAAAGAAGCTGTTTTTTTAGCTGCAAGGAGCTTCAGGTAGCGGTAGACCATGTTTTGAGAGAGATGAGAGTGGTTTACCTTCTTCCAGAGCTATTTTTCAGTTGATTTGTCTGGTGCGTCTATGTTGTGTCACAGCATCTTTTTTCTTTCTTTCTTTTCAGACAAGGGGATGTGAAGAAGAAGAAGAAAAAAAAGAAGGGTAAGTTGCATTTCCTCACTGTTCACACGGCAGAGCTCCAGATTGTTTCTTCAAATAGCCAGCATTCAGCTCCCCAGGAGCTGGAGCCCTTTGGTGGGACTTGGTTCCTGTGAAAAAAATCTTCACGACAGATTGTTTGGATGGGGCATTTATCAACAGAAGTTAGACCAACACCCTTATAGGGCATTGTGGATTATGGGCTTTTTACACTTCCTGGCCACTGATATCCCATGCATGTCTCTTGGTGATGCCTCTATGTTGAACCCATTCTCATTTCCCGGCATTGGATGTTCTGCAGGAAAGCTGCCTAAGAACTATGATCCCAAGGTAACTCCTGACCCTGAGCGGTGGCTTCCAATGCGTGAGCGTTCCTACTATCGTGGACGGAAGAAGGGCAAGAAGAAGGATCAGGTTGGCAAGGGGACTCAGGGTTCAACCACAGGTGGCTCTTCTGAACTGTAAGTACCTATTTTG
Source organism: Tapera naevia (assembly GCA_033556795.1). Taxonomy (NCBI): domain Eukaryota; kingdom Metazoa; phylum Chordata; class Aves; order Cuculiformes; family Neomorphidae; genus Tapera; species Tapera naevia. The sequence continues at coordinate 8,428,455 of JAUMJJ010000034.1, read as the reverse complement.
CAGGGCTTGGTGTGGAGAGTCACTCTTGGGTGGCTGGGAGGGCTGGGTTTGTGCTCCTCTTCTGTGGCTCTGTCACCACACCAGCTGTGGGTAGCACAAGTCAAACTGTATTTTGCCACTTGAACCTGCTACCAGCTGAGGCTGCTGAAAACCAAAATGATATGATGAGCACGCTTGCAGGTTCCAAGGTGCAAGTAAAGTTCCCATGGTCTTTTAATGTGCTTTTCTTAGCTTTGATGAGATGAATTTTGCATGCTTTCTCTTGAGCTATTGCTTTCAGCTCTTTTGGCAGCTGGAGAACCATTAGCCATGATTTGGGAAAACATTATACTTCCTTCTAAGTTGACACTGATTATTTGAGCTGGAATCAGGGTTTACCGTTGTGTATGAGGCCTGACAGCAAGGTGGTGACTTAACTGGCATTTGAGAAGGAAGTACTTCTAAAATGACAGCAGTGCAGGGAACTGCCAGTGCTGTCTGATAGTTTCTCTTTACACAGCTGTCTCAAAACAGAAGTATGAAAAGCCTTTTGTGGCACTGTTGGCTTGAGCAGTGTTTGCAGGGAGAGCTGGCACAAAGATGCCTTTGTGGTTAAGGAGAGAGAAAGGGTGTTGTGAGCTGCCACCTGTCTGTTCAAAAGTTAGCCTTGCTTTTGCTGTTGAGGACTTACACTGTCTGGTGAACAGTCAGAAGGCGATTGCATGCCCTTTGAGACATGTTCTCATTGTCCATCAGCCCTTCTCTGTATGTTGAAACTTACATCTCCTTTCATGAGTGCCCTGCCATGCTGCCTAATGCTGTCCTGCAGACAGCTGCTCTCTCTGTCAGCTTCCTACAGTAGTGCCACATCTTACATGTGGTTGTGAACCCACGTGGTATCTCTCTTGTCTTCCCTGCAGGGATGCCAGTAGAACTGCCAGCAGCCCACCTACCTCCCCTCGTCCTGGCAGTGCTTCAGCTGTATCGGCCACAAGTAACGTCATCCCTCCCAGGCACCAAAAACCTGCTGGTGCCCCGGCCACCAAAAAGAAACAGCAGCAGAAGAAGAAGAAAGGCGCTAAAGGAGGGTGGTAAAAAAAACATGTGTAACCTCCCTCCCTCAGTAGGTGATGCTGGTTGCAGAATAAAGGTCAAAAGAAGGTGCTGGCAAAAAACCTCTTGGCATCGGGGTCTCTGTCCTGCCTGTCATTGGTCTGGGGGCAGATGGGCTGCCATAGGCACTGTGATGTGTCTGCTCTCCAAGTTGCCTTCCTCACACTTGCCCCCACTATGACTTAGTGTGTTGCTGTCAAATTCAAATGCAACCCATAAGAAGAAATCTGTCCGTGTTGCGAAACATTTAAAAGATGTGGAATAATCAAGAACTTCTTGAAATATAGATCTGTGCTCTTCTGCGTGTGTTAGTTAGGGCCTTTAATGGATTTATCTGACAATGTCTCTGACCACGCACAACACTAGCACTGTCTTCTGTGAATCATTCCTGTCAGTGTTTAACCATCAAAACAGCACAAACACAAAGGGTCTTGCTAAACAACACATGGGCTAGGTTATACAGGAGATGATAGTCTGAAGGGGGAGAATGAGGCTGATAGGAGAAAGCATGGCAAAATATGTTGCTGCTGTCTCAGTGTCTCCTTTTCTGCAAGCCAGCTGCCTTATTCTAGTGGGCTTGGCAAAACAAGAGTAAGCTGAAGCGGCTGTTGGTGGTGGTGGTCTGCATCGAAGAGGCATTTCTCAAGTGGAAGCTGGTGGTGAGATGGGAAGGTGTGTCTGCTTTCCTACCACCCCACAGGTTGCCCCAAAGCATCTCTTGAAAGTTCTGGACTAATCTGAATGTAGTGAAAACATTTATTTAATACGTGTACTTTCAGTGGGTAGAAATAGCACCTCAGGGGGAGTTGTCAGATGTCAGCCCAAAAGGCAAAGACTTCTGTCTCTGAAGGAATTTAAAGCAAAGGCCTAAAGAGGTGGGGAGCAAGGGCAGTGTTAAGCACAGTCCCTGGCGTTCCCATGGAGTAAAAATTTAGGTAGAATCCAGTGTTTATTACCTTGATTATGTACAGGGAGCATCTCAAAGGGGTCTGAATGTGTGTTGTGCTCTGAGTGAGAAGAAAATAACTTTCATGAGTGGCTGGCTGAGTCACTTGCTGCCAAGTGAGTGCTGAGTGGGAGGGACTGTTCTGAAAGTGGTGCCTGTGTGCTCTGCCCGCTCCTGGCCAGCAGCTGCTGATCGCAGGAGAGAGCAGATACTGGAGGAGGACACAACTTTCTGTTCGCCAGGTGTCTTCTCTGGTCAAACCTGGCTGAAACTCGGAACAGTTGGAAACACTGACTTGTGGTGTTGCTGGAGACCTGACTGGGCTGCTTGCCCTGAGATGGGTACCAGGTAGAAGCAAGTTGGGAGCAAATGCTCCCTCCTTGGAGATGAGGACAGGCTGAAAGATCTGGGGTTGTTCAGCCTGGAGAAGACAAGTCTCCATGGACACCTTATAGCAGCCTTCCAGTACCTGAAGGGGCTACAGGAGAGCTGGGGAGGGACTTGTAGTGATAGGAGGAAGGGGAATGGCTTTAAATTGTAAGGGGAAAGATTTAGATCAGACACAAGGAAGAAATTCTTCCTGCTAAGGGTGGTGAGGCACTGGCACGGGTTGCCCAGGGAAGCTGTGGATGCCCCTCCCTGGAAGTGTTCAAGGCCGGGCTGGATGGGGCCCGAGCAGCCTGGTCTGGTGGGAGATGTCTTGGAACTGGATGGGCTTTAAGGTCCCTTCCAACCCAAACCTTTCTGTGATTCTAAATCCTGTGATTCTGTGTTGGGAGACGGCGGCCGCAGCCGTGGGAAAGGCCGCTTCCCTCCGCAACCGCTGCGGGAGGCGCGCGCCCTTCGGCACCGGCCAGCGCCGGGAGCCGCCATTGCGCGCGGGGCCGCAGGGGGCGCTCTCTCTCTCTCTCTCTCTCTCTCTCTCTCTCTCTCTCTCTCTCTCTCTCTCTGTGCCCCCGCCGCCCGCAGGGGGCGCTCGCTCTCTCTCTGTGCCCCCGCCGGCCGCAGGGGGCGCTCTCTCTCTCTCTGTGCCCCCGCCGGCCGCAGGGGGCGCTCTCTCTCTCTCTCTCCCTCTCTCTGTGCCCCCGCCGGCCGCAGGGGGCTCTCTCCCTCTCTCTGTGCCCCCGCCGGCCGCAGGGGGCGCGCTCTCTCTCTCTCTGTGCCCCCGCCGGCCGCAGGGGGCGCTCTCTCTCCTCTCTCTGTGCCCCCGCCGGCCGCAGGGGGCGCTCTCTCTCTCTCTCCCCGTGCCGGGGCGCGGAGCGGCCATGGGGTCCCGCGCGGGGCGCGCGCTGTGCGGGGCGGCGCTGGCGCTGGCGGGCGGCGCGGCCCTGGCCGCCTGGGCCTGGTTGCGGCTGCGGGCACGCGCCCCGCCCCCGGCGCTCCCAGCGGCCGCCGCCGAGCAGGTACCGGTAGTGGGGCCGCGCGGGATCGGGCATCGCTGGCGCCTTCCTGCCCGGGCGTCCCGCGCTCCGGCGCAGCCCGAGCCCAGCGAGCGGCTCCCCCCGCAGCGGGTTTGCTCTCCCTGTGCTGCGCGGGGGGTCCGGTTGGGCTTCAGGGAAAGTTCCTCACCGAAGGAGCGGTGAAGCACCGGCACAGCTGCCCAGGGAGGTGTTTGGGGCATTCTGGAAGTGTTTAAAAGACGGGTAGATGAGGTGCTCAGGGATTTGGTTCAGTAGTGGACAAGTACGGTTGGACTCGATCGTCTCAGAGGTCTTTGCCAACCAAGAGATTCCATGATTGATTATACGATTTTATTTGCTTGTAGAAGAGGAGACTGAGGGGAGACCTCATAGCAGTTTACTGCTTCCTCACAAGGGGAGGAGGAGCAGGTGCTGATCTCCTCTCTGGAGACCACTAATAGGACCCGAGGGCATGGCAGGAAGATGTGCCGGGGTGGGGGTTGGTTTGGATATAGGAAAAGGCTCCTCACCCAGCACTGGAACAGCTCCTCGGGGAACCAGTCATGGCACCTCCTCTGCCAGTATTCAAGAAGCGCTGGACAACGCACTCAGACTGTTACGATTCTATGATCCTTGTGGGTCCCTTCCAGCTTAGGGCATTCTGTGATTCTGGGACCCCATGTGAACCTTCCACTTCTTCCACTCCACCAGCCCTGTGGAGCTTTGTCCTGGCTGCTGGGCTGAGCTTGCTGTCCCTCATTTTGCAGGGTCGAGGACAAGGCAAGCAGATACTGGTGCTGGGCCTGGATGGGGCTGGAAAGAGCAGCGTGCTCCATGCCCTGGCGACTAACCAGGTCAAGCGCAGTGTGGCTCCCACCGAGGGCTTCCATGCCATCTGCGTCAACACCGATGAGTCTCAGATGGAGTTCCTGGAGAGTGAGTGAACCTGTTTTAGTATGGAACATAAAATGCGTTCCTATCCTATGTCCCGTATCAGGTCCATATTTTAAAACCTCCATATTCCCTTGTGCCTGTCCTGATAACATGAAATTGTGTTTATTTTCTCCTTGGAGATCCTGCTTTCCCGCCCCACTTCTTGAGTGAGGTGGTACACTGGTATTAGAAGGCTTCTATCTGTTTTCCAGGGATTTCTGCTCTCAGAGAGAGAGAAGGATAACAAGACTGATTGTGTGAAGCCAGCCCAAAGCAGAGGTGTCCCCTGTAAGATCTGTGTTGTGGTCCAGAGCTGTTGTGTGTGGTACAGTTTCTACTTAGTGCTCATACCTGGCAAAGGGCAAGAGCAGAAGAAGAATAAATAATAAGGTGAAAAGAGAGAGGAAGAAAAGCTTTGTACCCTTTTCATTCAAAAGCCTCGTAGGAGGTGTTTTCTAGTCTTTTAACGGCTTTTGAACATCTGTAGGTTTTCACTAAACTTTCTGTGTTGTCCTTAACATTGATTTCTGGGTATTGTCTGCCTGCAGAGAGCATCTCCTGTGATGCTTTGGTGTGTCACAGCTGTACTAGGTGCAGCTCACTGATGGGAGAGGTGGAAGTCCTAGAGCAGGGGTGTCAAACTCATGGCTCACAGGCCGAATCTGGCCCTCCACTGTGTTTTATCTGGCCCAGCACCTTGTTTGTACCTAATGGCAGCACCAGGCTCCTTGCTCCTATGCTCCTGCCAATGCTGGTCACATGTGCAGCATGTGACGCACGTTGTGCTGCAAGGAGCACGAGCATGGCAGGAGCCGTGAGTTTGACACCCCTGTCCTAGAGTCAGGTCAGTACAGAGAGGCTGACATCCTCACCTCGTCAGTGCCTTGCCTTCTGTGGAGGCAGAAGCTGCGCTTTGCTTCCTGCTGGTTCTGTACTGTACTGTACCAATGCTGGACTGGCTCAGTTGGCAGCCAGCCCAAAGACCCTTCTGTATCTTTGTCAGCAGGCCTAAAGGAGTTGTGGAGTTCCCAGGTAAGTTTTTGGGATGTGAGAATGAGGCCATTAAGGTAGAGTTTCATTCCCAGTCCTACTGCTATAGGATACTCTGTGCTGTCTTATGAAAATCATCTCTCCAGAGATTCTTGTAGTCTGTGGCCCTCTCCTATGAGGTATGAGATACATGTGTCTCCTGCTGGGAGGTGCTTTGCCTGTCTGAGCCCAGCGAAACCGACAGTGTTTCTGCTCCTGCCTGGGCCCAGTACTGTGCACCCTGTGGCAGAACCTGTTGTTTCTGAGTCATCCTTCCCTCTCTGGTCCAGGTTGGTAGTGACTGAGATGTGATACCTGCGATCTGACTCATGGGAAATGAAATGTCTCAGGCCAGTTTCAGCCAGGTAAATACGTGCATGGCTCTCTAATCTGGTTACTTATCCAGTCTGTACCATTACTTACTCCAGGGGTTAGCAGGCTATGCTGTAATCATGTGGCACAAGATGATCAGCAGACAGCCGGGTTTTTATTTTGCTGGCTTAGACAAGAAATAGAAAACTGTTCCATCTTTTTCGTTGTACAATCACATGGATAAATTGATGGTATCTTGCCTCTGCGAGGGATAGGAGCTCCTGGTTTCTGCTGAGTTCCTTCTGGTTTGGGGAAAAAAATACTCTGTGTGAGGTTGCTGACCCCAGGGTTATGCTGTGCATGAATGTCCTTAACAAAGGGAAAGATAGTGAGCCCCCAAAACGCCGCAGTACAGAATCAGAGGCATCTGTCCCAGGCATGATGTGTCAGTCACAGCCCTTTGGCTCCCTTCTCAGTGGCAGATTTGCAGTTCTGCCTGCAGATATGCTGGGGGTCTTGAAGAAGAGTTGGGCAAGCATGAGTGGTAAACTTTGCTTCCCTTTCTGCATTCTTGAAATTTGTGAATTTTTTTGGCTTAAGTGAAAGCAGAATTGCTTTGAAATAGAGCGAAGTCACTGAGGGCGGCAAAAGATGGCTCACCAGCAAGTCAGTTTTGAAAAGAGCTCTACTTTGAAAAGGCAGCAGATAATTATAGGGATTCTCAAATGTATTTCTTTGAAAACTTGCTACATTTGGGAGACTCACCCATACCTTTTGATCACCTCAGTACTCTTGAGCAAGTGGTTCTGCAGTGTACCTAGGAGAAGACCTGGACAGCTATATCCATATCTGAAGTACTTAATACACTGTTAGCTGTTCCTGCTCCTATTGAACTTAGCAAACCACCAAACTCTTTTTGTTTGTCCCCTGATGGGAACAACGATCTCAGGCAACCTGCTGCATATAGTTTCCCCGTGAAATTATTATAAGATCTGGCTTTGAAGATGGACAGCTTTCCTCTGTATCCAGTAGAGAAGGGGTAACAGTACCACGTGCAGAGATTTCTCCTGTCACCTAAAGTTTGCCTGGATAATCTGCTATGACTTGATTCTTTTCTCTTCCTAAGCACCTCTGTTTATTAGCAGTATGACAGCTGTGGGAGTTCTGAACTAGTCCTTAGTGTCATACAAATCTAATGAGAGCCCTCCCCACCACAGAGCAGGAGCTCTTCTATGGAAGTTGTAGGCCTGTTTTGTCTTGCGGCGGGCATATGGAGATAGGTTGTATGGGGACATTCTCACGTGGTGTTTATGGACATGGAACCTCTTTCAGCTCTCCCTACTAGTTTGAGAGCAAGAAGCAACAAGGCAGAAAGCAACCATAAAGAAACTGACCCCAGAATCCTCTCAAAATAAGAGCTTAGAATGGAAACATTTCCCCCCCTCCAGAGCAGACACACATACCTGCATGGGACTTCACTGGGGAAAATAAAGCTATTTCCAGTCTCACATAGCGTAGTCCAAACACTTTTTAGTTTTAGTTTACCCAAATACCTTGATTTTTCAGCCCAGAGCCTGCTCTCTGCACCTCTGGGATCAATGCTGCTTGGATTTCTTGGTGAATCTTGTGCTGCTGTCTTCTCTTCCAGTTGGGGGCAGTGAATCTTTGCGTTCATACTGGAAGATGTACCTGCCAAAAGTGCTGTTGCTAATCTATGTGGTGGACTCGGCTGATCATGCCCGACTGCCTGTGGCAAAACAGCTGCTTCATCAACTGATCCAGAACAACTCCACCCTGCCGGTGGTGGTTCTGGCCAACAAGCAGGTAAGAGTTCCCTGCTGCTGGCTGGGCTTGGGCTGGCAGCTGCTCTGAAAATAGCAACAAAGCCTTGCAAAGGAGATTTCATGCCTCTAAGGAGGCCACATGGCTGGAAAATGGGGGTCTTTCTTCAATACTGCAAAAGAAAATAATCTGAGGTTGAGTGTTTTGGATCTGCAAGAAGCAGGTCCTGTGCTTGGACATGATGCAGTCAGAGCTGTGGGTGGAAATAATGGTGAAAACTGCTGTAGAGTTGCAAATTCGAGAGCTGCAAGGGAGACCACAGTTCAGGCTGGAGCTGGGTTTGTGTTCTGAGTGTCTGTCTAGAAGAACCACTTTACTCAGCAGCAGCTGCAAAATGAAACACCATTATTTGCCTTCAGATTGTCCTGTTGGTTGCTCCTAAAGCTGCTGTTGCAGCATGAGAGAAGCTTTCTTCACAGCGCGGTGCTTTCTCCAAACGTCTTTGTGAAAGTGTGACATGTGACTGGTGCCTTAATTGCAATAGAATTGTGTCTTTGGTATGGTCAGATGGCAGAACAGTCCAGGGGTTTTAAGCCTAAGTTTTATTTTATGAGGGCTAAGTGCTTAATTTGCTCTGAGTAGTGACCTCCTAGTTTCTCGTAACTTAGACATCTTACCAGGCGTTCTTTGTGTTACTCTTGAATGCAAGTGCAGGCTTTGCCTTCATCAAGCACAAATGCTGCTACTGGTTCGCTAGGTCCTGGAGTCAGAAGCACTGGTGGTTGAGAAAGTACGCGGGGAATGGCTGTTGTATTTGCCGTGTTCTTGTAACTCTGTGCTGGGCCTTTGGGGTTTTGGACCGGCAAGGCTTTTGTCTGCCTTGTACAAGTAGTCTTACATTACTATCAGAAACACTGGAATGACTACAAACGGAGATGTGCCCTTATTTTCTTGGGAAGAAATTAGGTTAAGGATGAACATTTTTTTCTCAAAGCATTTTAGGGCATGGAATCTTGATCCCTAGAAAGTGCGAAAGAGTGACGCCCCCAGAGCCTTTGAGACCATTCCCCTCCCTGGACAAAGGCAGTGTCTCAAAGCAGGAACAGTGCCACCACCTCATCTAACTAGCAGGCTTGTCTTGTTTTTATGTCTCAGGACCTCGAAGGTGCATATCGCATCACCGATATCCACGATGCTCTGGCACTGTCTGATATTGGGGACGAGAGGAAGATGTTCTTGATTGGTACCCACGTGGCAGATGATGGCTCTGAGATCTCCTCCAGCATGAGGGATGCTAAGGAGCTGATAGCGCAGCTGGTTCTGGAAGCACAGTGACAGCTCTTTTCCTACAACGTGATATTTGCAGCTGAGGGCGATGAGGTGTTAGTGCTTGGTCAGTTTGCCACATGATGACTGAAATGTACAGGTATTTTTGACTTGTGGGTATGGAATTCCTCTGAAAATGATGTCTAGTTGGTAAGAAAATCTAATTTATAGTGGTTTGAAAATACATGTGAAAAATAGTCTATATTTAATGTATTTGTAGGGGGAAATTAGTCTCTCAGACAGCAGAGTTGAGGGGATATATAGCTTAGATGGGCTGACATGTCTTCCTGCTAGATGGGAATCAAGTATTGACCTCAGTAGAACAAAGTTGTATTCAGTGAACTTAACCTGGCCTGGTGTCTCAGGCTTAAATTTAAATATGTTTACTCTACAGACTTTACAGAACTCTGCTGACAGTGTTGTTCTGTTAAAAATGAGTTCTCACTTTGTGAGACTGTGAGAAATTGGAAATGCTGTGACTAGTGTTTTTGACAGTTACCATTTTTGTTGTCACTGTGCTGGGGCTGGCTTTTAAGGGAGTGGCGAATCAGTAATCACTGGAAATTGGGTGGGTTCCTGCTTTTTTAGTGGCTAAGAACAAGGAAATGAAAGCAGTAAGGCATTAAGTGTTTCTTTGCCTACAGGGAGAAACCAAAACAATATAATTTAAGGCAGAGACTGGAAGCATTTAAGGTAAATTGGCCTCAAAGGTGGGAGGCTCCTCCATCAGGCTGAGTTGCTTCTTTTGGCTTAGTCCTCGAGCAAGCAGCCTCACCTGTGAAAAGCCTGCTGTATTTTGAACAAGATGTCTGTTGGCACAGCAGGTGAGGAAGGTGAGTTGTGGACTTGTGTCATTCCTAATTATGCTCCAAGAATGCGATCCAGGATCTGGGCAGTTCTGTGGAGGACCTATTTTGCAACCACATATATTGTATGAGGGGTTTATAGCTTTGTCATTTGAAACAGTTGTATAAAGCAGAAACTTGTATCCTAACCAGTGGTCCGAGCTTCATTTCATAGAATCACAGAATAGTTTGGGTTGGAAGGGACCTTAAAGCCCATCCAGTTCCAACTCCCCTGCCACGGGCAGGGAACCTCCCACCAGACCAGGCTGCTCAAGGCTCCATCCGACCTGGCCTTGAACATTTCCAGGGAGGGGGCATCCATAGCTTCCCTGGGCAACCTGTGCCAATGCCTCACCACCCTCAGCGTGAAGAATTTCTTCCTAATGTCTAATCTAAATCTTCCCCCTTCCAATTTAAAGCCTTTCCCCCTCATCCTATCACTACTTGCCCTCGTAAAGTGTCCCTCCCCAGCTTTTTGGTAGCCCCTTCAGGTACTGGAACATTGCTATGTGGTCTCCCGGAATCCTTCTTCAGGTTAAACGACCACAACCCTCTCATCCTTTCCTCATAACAGAGGTGCTCCAGCCCTCTGATCATTTTCATGGCCCTCCTTTGGACCCGTTCCAACAGTTCCATCTCCTTATGTTGGGGGTTCCAGAACTGGACACAACACTCCAGGTGGGGTCTCATGAGAACAGAGTAGAGGGGGAGAATCACCTCCCTCGCCCTGACAAATCTCTGCTAATTGAGGCTTCAGAATCAGCCCTATCTAATCTTACCTTTTAGACAGGGAAAGGCTGCAAACAGAAGTGATTAGAGAAGATACATCTGCCCTGCACAGACCATACTTAACACAAGATGTTATCATTTCTCAAGGAACAGTGTCTGGAAAAAACGCTGTTTGAAAAAAACCCATGCTATAAGAAGACATGCTGTCAGAGGGACCTTCTGTCTGTCAAGAAATAGATTTTAAAAATAGATCTAAAAAAAATAGATACGAAAAAATGGATTTGAAGAAATAGATTTCAAAAAAATACAGTTACATAGATGAAACTCTGCTTTATCTTAAATCAGAATATTCCACTTTTTGTAACAGTAGCTACTTCGTGTGTCTTCCTCGCTCAGTGGCCGCTGGGCTCGGGCTGTAGCCGCGGGAGCAGTTCCCGGCCCGGGGGGGCGGGGCCGCCACTGTTGCCGTGGCGACGGCAGCGCTCGCGAGGGGGGCAGTGGGAACTATTGTGCCCGTGTCACCGCATCCCTGCTTTTCCAAAGTCCCAGAGCGAAGGTGCAGCACAGCCGCTCCTTCTCGAGGCGCTCAAAACCTGACCCCCGAGGTGATGTCGGAGCCGCCCGGTGGGAGCGCGACCCCGCAGGAGGATGCTGGGGGGGAAACACCGCACCAGGGGTGCTCAGTGCTGCAGCCCCCAGCGTCCTGGGATAGGCAGGCGGTGAGGAGCGCAGCCCATGCGAGTGCCTCGCCCCGCGGCGGCACCAGGAAGGCTCCGGGGAACCAGAGTGCCGGTAACCACCGAGCAGCTGCATCCCAAGGGGGTGCGTGGGCTCCGTCTGCCCCGTGGTTATTCCACACTGAGGAGCAGGCAGCTCACACTGCAGGCGTTACTGAACCTTTAAATTCACCTCTTCTTGTCTTTGCAGTTCCTTGTTACTTGTCTGCGCACTCACGCAAGAGGTAAGAAACCCTCCCAACCCAGCCTCCTTGCTGGGTGTCCAGGTGTGCCCCAGGTCCCCTGGGGAGGGCTTGATTGGTTGTCGGATGATACTGTGATAGACACACAGAAGAAATGATGCCTAGTTTTACTCTTCCCCTGCCTCTCATGACAAACAACATCCGACTGTCCTGCCCTGTTCAAAACAGAAGCTGTGGCCCTTGGCTTTACAAGGAATTGATCTCAAAAGGAGCTGGCCCTCAAACAATGAGTCTGTGGGAGCTCAGACAGCACTTCTGCATCTGCCTGCAGCAAGGCCTCATTTTCCCTGGACAGGACCAAACCAGAAAGGCTGCCCCAAATCTGTCCCCTCGTCACTGAGGTGGCTTAACTCCTTCAAGTTGCAGAGCTCCTGCAGGTGCAAGCCATGGTAAAAGAGTAGAATGTCATTTTTTTTTTTGTAATTGGGGAAAAAATCCACCTTAATGACTGCCGAGTCAGTTGAGGGACCTGATTTGGACATACATGTGACTCATCCCTTGGCTGGGTCATGTTGCAAACTGTGCACAGCAGTGTCCAAGCCAGTGGTGTGGAGTAGCGGGGCCATGTGCACTTTGTGCTGGGTTTGGCTGTAGTAGATCTGTGCCAGCAGTGGAGGAAAAGCGATGAGCCTGCCTGCAAAGATAGTGCAAGCTCTGCAACACAGCTAGGCTTGGGGGAACTTCTGCATGATTGTCCTTCACCCCCTTCCACCTTTGCAAGGAAAAGCCTCTGGGAAGCTGCTTGGGAATGAGCACCTAGAACTGTTTTTTGGCTCTTGAAATGCTGTCTGCCTTCCAGAGCGTGTTCGGTCTTGAACTGGCAGTAGGGAGTCAAAATCCCACAGGGAGTTTCCTCTGTGGGATCTCAGTGGAAGCCACGTTAGCAGAGCTGTGAGCAGAGGTTAGGCGTGATGGGGATATACATCAGCAGGCATCTTGCAGGCAGTGTGTGGTGAGGATACTCTATAAGCCACCTGCTGTTGCAAGGGTCTCTGTTGCCCTTAGCTCTCTGGCAAGCATTTGCTGGGGCTCAGCATCTCACTGGAGGTATCGGCCCCATCATAAAATCCACAGGTGTGTCCCCACAGCACAGGCCATTTTCTGTCAGCAAACATCTCTCCCTTGGTGTCCTTGCTCCTCTTTAGGGCTTTGCTGCCTTATTGCCCGGTGATACTAAGCAGGGAAGCAATGCTCCCAGCTTTCACCTTCTTTGCTTTTTCCATGGTGGGGCACTTCCACAGCGGCCCACGTCGTGTGATTGTTCTCCAGCTGGCCAGGGGCAGGTACCTGCAGCCCCACTGGGTGGGTGTAGGCTTGGTCCGTGACACCAGGGACTGGCATCGTCTGATCCTTCTCTTTATACTCATGCTCACAAAGCACAAGCGCTTCTCAACCACTGGAATTTCAGGCTTGGAACACTTGAGCAGGAGGAGCAGGCAATGATATCTGATCTTCCTAAAAAGTTTTGATCTGATGAATATTCAGTAAAAATATTCCGTGCTGCTTCTAACACACAGACTATATATTCCTGTGTTTCTGTAGCATCTAAGACCTCTGTGCTAAATGGACTGGAATAAAATCCTAAAAAAAATATGTTTTCCTAAAGCCATATGGGAACAGTTCTGTCTCCATAGTGCCTTTTAGTAAACCATGAGAGTGTTGATAACAGGTGTTTCTCTTCACCTGGGCTTCTGTAGGCTCAAAGATCATCCATTTTCTACTTGCTGAGGTTGCACAGCATGTTATTAACCAGAAAATATTCCCCCCCTTCTCTCTGCCGTGTCCCAAAAGGACTACATTGAGGGCAGAATAGCAAACGTGTGTCTCTGCAGTCCAAGAGATTGCACAAAAATCCTTGGGCTGGTGGTGAGCCCACCAGATTAAATAGATAGAAAGTTACTTAGAGAGAAATATCCCTGAAACGCCGTCTTCCAAGGGATGGTGGCAAAGACACATGAGCATTCAGAGTGTGTTATATTGTTTTGAGTACAGCAGTAGCTTCTTTATGCTGTGTTGGTTTAACTGTGTGATTATTGTCTCTTTTGTCCTTTTCTGCAATTTTGACAGGATACATGAACTTGCACCACCCAAGAAAGCAGCTTCTGCAAATGACCCCAGGTAAGGAGGCTCCCAGACGGCCCTGGCTTGAGGGCTGGGGACTGATGGGGCCTTAGCAGGTGCAGACCCTTTGCCTTTGTCTTGCTACTGCTTTCCTCTCAAGAGCAGAAGTGGCTCCAAACAAACAGATTGAGATGTTTAGTGTGGGAGGGACTTTCTTCAATATGCTCTTTCTTGTTTTCAATCCAAAAACTGGGTTTGACCCTCATCTTGCCTTTACTGCTCCATCTGAGCTGCCCCACTGAGTTGTTGTGGGGTAGGACGGTTCTGTGGTGCAAGGGGTCCAGCCCTCACTGGAGCCACAGGCTGCTTGCTGTATCCTGGAGGACACAGTCAACCTTTAGGTACAGAGTTGCTGTCTGCTTTATGGGGTCAATCTATGGCTTGACAGGCCAGGGCAACAGTCTCTTGATAATGCCTTTTCTCCACTGTCTGGATGGGTGTCACTGTGCTTGAAAAATGCTCCACAAACCCGTTGCCCTGGTGTTCCCTGTCCTGATTACCATGGTACCCTCTCCCACGAAAGCCTCTCTTCTCAATGGGGGATGAGCAACTCCAAATTTGCCCTGGGCACAGGAGAGTAACCACTAACGTGCTGCAAAACCTCACCCTCTTTCCATGGCACACCCCGACCGTAACATTATTATTAGTTTTACTGTCATACCTGTGGTATAGTTAGGCAGTAGTGGTGAGGCAAGAAAAATGTAATCATGAAACTCCCCCAGGGTTTTCAGAGATGTAAAGAAACGACCCTTTCTGCACATCCAGTGGTAACTGTAAAACAAGAGTCATCACTTAAAGGCTCTTTCATTTTTGAGTTGACAACAACCACCCAGACGGTGCTAGGAAATCCAGTGCCACAAAAGGTGAGTGCTCAGGGAATGGCAGAGGCACTGTACAGCTGAGGGGAACCATAGCAACCGTGTGTGTCCCATCCTAGCCAGGAAAGGATGGCTCCAGTCAGCACATTTCACACTTGTGCATGTTTCTAAATTTTCACACCCTTGTTCTTCTTGCTAGGCTCGTGTGGGGAAACCAAGAGACGATCTGGGCCCGCTCACGGGGTGTTGTGACAGCTCAGCTACCCCCAAGAACAGCGGAACTGGCCAAGCCCAAGAAAGATTTTGGGAAGCACCAAAGCAGGTTGGTGTTGTGGTAGCACATCCTGGGGAAGGAGGCAGCTTAGGTGGTGCTCTCTAACCAGGGGGATGTGCTGGCTCCCAGGGGAAGGGGAGATGCCATCTTCTCTCCTGCCACTGCTGCCCCACAGGGAGTTCCATGCCACAGAGCTCCACCAGACTGTACTAATACTTGGAATAGGGGTGTCTGTAGCAGTGAAGGAAACGCTATGGGAGCATTGTCACTCTGAGTGCTTGACTTCCAAAATGAGAAGGATCTGGGGAGTTCTAAGTTTCGGTGCCCTTTTATTTCTTTATACCTGCTTTCTGGCTGTGAGAAGAACTTCTTCAACAGGTAGTGTTTGCTGGTCTGATCAGAGCTCTGAGTTTGGATCAGCTGCTGTAGGGGCCAGCCTTGATCTGAGTCTCCAAGCACATGGGAGCTGTAACAAAAAAAACCCAACAGCGGCTCTGCTTTGGCCTGGAAGCAGAGACATCATGTGCATGCATGCCTTGATGGAAATGTGTGCTTCATACCTGTGTGTGCAGAGGGACTGTCTGTCCATAGACTGTCGGTCCCTGTCTGTATTTGGGCTGATGCAGCCCAGCCAGGCACACAATTAGCGACACATTCTCTTGGATCCTGCCCTAAATCTTGAGGATGAAGTTTAGTAAGTGCTGTAAACAGAGAAATCTTGCAGCAGAATGTTGGGATTGTCCTATGTAGGGATAGGAGTTGGACTCGATGATGCTTTTGGGTCTCTTCCGACTCAGGTAATTCTATGATTCCTATGATTCTGCTGCCTGGACCGAATCCAGGTCCCTTACCTTGAGTTAAACCTCTGCTGTCTCTGCTGAACAACCACTCAAAGCAGTCCATGTTTTGAAATAGGAGTGAAAAATCATGTAAAAAATGTAAACTGTGGTGGGCTGGGTGATGCTGCATTACTTGAAGCAATTCATCTGCAGCTCTGTTGGAGAGAATGAAGCTCTTTGGGAGACAGGATGGTGGTTGCTAGCCTGTAAGAAGTCCTAACAACGAGGATGAAACTGTATTGCACTCCTGGCTTTCCTCTGCTTGGAGGGATGTCAAGACACGTGTCTGTAGTTTTAACTTCTGTCACCATCATTAGTTCAGGGACTATCATCCTCCTGAGAGCTTCTGCCTTTGACTAACAGTGTCCGTGTGACAGCCCTTTGTGCTCATCTCTGCTCACCTGGTGATGACAGGCATTTGCCAACAGCTGTGGCTGATGGAAAGCTGGATGAACATGCAGTAGATAAGCCTGGGGAGATCCCAAGATGAAAGGAGCTGCAAAAACACAAGGTGCTGTTACGCCATTGCAACAAAGATGTTTCTATATTGGCAGAGCTGAACAACAGTTATGCTGCGAGGTTTGTGTGTTGGAGTGACTTCTTGAAACAGTCTAGGGAAAGGTCTACAGTTTGAAAGCAGCTCACTGAGGATGTCAAAAGAGGACTCTGCGTATGGAAACAGTATTTACCTCTAAAGTTAGGAAATCTCAAGTGAAAAAGCCCATTTGTTCATGGCTTTTCCATGTGCACCAGTGCCAACTTTTGTACAGGCAGCAGGCATGGATGTTTAACCAGGTTTAGGATACAGGATCACATTCTATGTCAGATACCTTTCACTAAGTCTTTGTTGTTCCTCAAGACCCCTCTTCCTGTACAGCTGTGGACGGGAATCAACGATCAGGGAGCGTCCCCAGCTACTGGATTTTGGCTTGCCTTCTGATCGGCTGCTGAAGTTGTCTGAACCTAAAAAATACCAGGCTGCCTACCTGGAGCAAAGGTGAGAGGTCAGAAAGCCTATAGGGTGCTATAGGTAGGCCCTTGGGTCTTGCAGCAGCAGTGCAGCTTCAAAGTAATAAATACAGGACCAGAGGATGGGTTTAACAGAGGGCAAAATGCAGAGGAGGGAGTCTGCTGGGATTAGGACCTCTGGTTTCTCTCATGAGAATAGTGGGTTCTACACTGGAAAAGACCACAAGACAAGGCTTATTTTTACTGTAGCAAGCATGAGGCTTAAACATCCTAGCTGCAGCCTGATGTGGGAGAATATCTGCGAGCAGCAATTGCACGACTCTCTGCTTCCAGACCTCATGAATCCCGTGAGTGGCCTGTGTCACGAGCTGCCCTGAATTATAAGGCCTCCCCGCGGATCCTGGAGCTTGCCAGGGCAAAGGTGCTGCCCCCAGAGTTCCTGCCACCCAGAGAGGTAAGGAGATAGTTGAGTAAGATTTGGAGGGTACAGCTATGCAGCGAGCTGTCCTGAGTTTTTACATCCTGTGTCCTGCCCCTGGATATGCCGAGTGTGTGCTATGGAGGGGAAAAGCTGTCTAGTTCTACTGTGGGTTGAGATACTGAAAGAAACAGCCTTTTCAGAGTGTGATGCCATCTTTGAAAAATCTCACTGCTGAGGGACAGAAAACAGTCAAGCTGGGGCAACCTAGAATGGCCGGAGAGCCAAGGGAGGGATCTGGGCTTCAGCCCCTGATTGAGCAGCCTGGGAAAGTGGCGAAACCTGATGGGAATGGCCTGTTTCACTCCTAGGGTGCACAGTCAGATGTGTAGTTGAGCAGCCATGGTCCTATCTGTGTATATAGGGCTGTTGAGCCTGTGAACGCTACGTATATTTTAACAGTGTTTTACCAGAAGCTTGATTTAGAGACCTATTTCTAAACTTGCTCCTTCTAGATGGGTCATTGCTTTGGCAGGGGTGAAAGGGCTTGGAGAAAGCTCAGATTACATTCATTTCTATGGCAAAGGCTAAATTTTCTGGCTGCAGTCTGTGGGCTGGGAAATAAGGGAGGCTGTACCAGAGTGGGACTTGGCATCAGCAGCCCTGTGAAAAATATGGGAAGAAGTTCCATGCTGGAGCAGTAATCACTTTTGCTGTAGGAATGCAGTTAACTGCATCAGCATATGTGCTCTGAAAGTCTCTTGTTAGCAAGGAAATGGTTTGATTCAGCCAGGAAAATGAATATGAAAAACATTTCTCTATTCTGGAAAAAAAATTCCCTGCACATTTACCTGGCTACACAGGCTCACTCCAGGCAGTTCTCTTCTGGCAATGACTGGGCGACAGCTGGGGAGAAAAGTAATAGTGGCAAAGACATACAAATCCCAATAGCATCGAAATTACCTTGTAATTCGGGTGAAAGAAAAATAATGAATGCTGGGAAAGTACGAGCGCTCCTTCTTGTGATTGTGTCTGTAGAGGAGGGGTGCTGGGTGCTCATCCCTTTGGAGTGGGAATGCGTCCCTGTGGGCTACTGGATGAGTTCTGTGTCTGCACATCCATCCTCCATTCTGAACCTCTGCAGCTGCCAACAAAGGTAACAAATGCTGCAGCCTTGGCCAGGGCATCCTCACGGATACAGCGTCTCGCAGAGCCCCGGGTCCGGAAGATCACCTGCTGCTATGAGAGCGTCTTTCTGGAATCTGTCATCCGCCCGGTAAGGCAGCATCACCCGGGACCACGCGCGGCAGGGACGCCAGGCAGAAGGGGCGGCACTGGGTGCCCGATCACTGATGGCTCTCTTCATGGCAGCCCTGGATGTGCTGCTGTCTGTGAGGCTGGCATAGCTGCTTTTTGGGCTGGAGAGAAGGACTTGTCCTCCAGAGCATGACCTGGCTCCGAGCAGACATCCCCAGAGACAGGCAGGCCTACGCTGCCTGTTGTGGGGAGGGGGACAGATGGATAACTAATTGGGATCTCCAGTGCTAGGAAATAGGTTGGACAAAGGGCTGTGAGTAGAAGGGGGTTGGAGGGCAGGTTGTGGGACTGGTCAGGCAGTGGTTTCTTCCACAGTTTGTCTGGTGCCAGGCACAACTGTGGAAAGGATCATATCCCATTTGTGTGTGGTCAGTGGCTGTGAACCTGGGTACACTGAATTGCAGGTTGGTCACTCTTGAATGCCAGGAGTACCTGTGAGGGCCTTCCTCCCCATTCTCCCACAGGTTTCAAAGTTCACTCAGCAGGCAGTTGCGAGTCCTCGGACCGTGGAGCTGGCTAAGCCCAAAAGATTGCATCCTGACTATGTACCCATGCGTGATGCTCAGTGGCCAGTGACAGAGGCTGCAAAGCACGCAGTGGCCACACCAAGGGTCCTGGAACTGGCCCAGCCTTGCAAAAGGTAAGGTGCTGCTCCCCTGCTGTGAGGAAAGGATCAGCTGTCAGCCCATTTTGTGCAGGCCATCACGCCTTGTTAATTTGGGTTTGGCCACAGTGATTAAGATGCTGCTCTTCCACTTCCAAAATGCATGGATTTTATATGACTGGATGTGCTAACACTACATGGACTGTGGTTTAAAAAGCGTTTTTAAAGTGGAAGGAGAACAAAAAGAGAAGAAATCAGAACTCTGTAATTCCAGTAGGAATTACTGATTGGGGCTTCTTAATTACTAATCACAATTATAAAAGGCAACCAGCTGACACATCCCACAGCATAGCTCAGGGATATCAAACTCTTGGCCCTTGGGCCAAATCCAGCCCTTCACCTTGTTTCTACCCAGTGGCAGCGCCGAGCTCCTTCCCTCTGTGCTCCTGGCCGCGCTGGTCACACGTGCAGCGAGTGATGCGCGTTATGCTGCAGGAGCAGGAGAACGGCGGGAGCTGAGAGTTTGACACCCCTGGCCATAGCACATTCTTGTTGCCCAGCACAATGCAACTGGCCTCAGCCTGGGCTGAAGGAAATGGTGTGTAGGATGTTTCACAGACACTGAGGGAATGCCTGTCTGTAGTGGCTGTGACGGCTCCAGTGAAGAGATGGAGCACCCCATCTCACTAGTGTCCTGGTGACAGCAGCAGAGGTCTCACTGCTCTTGTCTTCCCTTGACGAGGAGGGGCAGGGCTCAGGTGGAGGTGTGTCAGCTGGCAGGTGGCTTTGAGAGCTGGCCCTGCTCCAGTTGGAATTGTCCGGCTCTGTCCTCCCTCCCTCAGGCCTCCTATGATCTCCGTTCAAGTGAACCCAGATGCATTCACAGTGAAGGAAATGGCTAAGAAGGCAATTTGTTCTGCTCGGATCCAAGAACTGGCTCGTCCGATTAAGCGCTGAGCTCCCTCAGAAACACAGCTTGCAGCTGCTCTCATCGCTCCTTGGAACATCATCCGCTTCGAGCTGCGCTGTTGCTGGAAAACCGACTCGGACATAACACAGAGGGAGCACACAGCAGAAGCACTTTCTTTCCAGCAGCCATTTTTACTGGAGTTGTCTAGGGAGTTAAATAAAATGGTCTTTCCTTACAAACAAATAATCACCAGAAGAAATGAACGGCATTGAACCTAACGTGGGAAGCCTCCCTCCCTAAGTCGGGTTATGTCTGGAGTTTACCAGTCTTCTTATTTTTCTGCTATAATAGTTAAAGCAGTAACAAAACATCTGCTGGAGGAAACCAGCACAGGAACTGTTCTTTTCACATAAAGATGTGTGGCAACCCAAAGCCGGCAGCGTGCAGTGGGTCGATGCAACACAACTCCTGAGCTTGGGTTTTGAAATTTTTGATAAAGTTAAGAGCTCTTCTTAGTGACACTCAAAGTTTTTTACTGGTGACAGAAGTAGAAACACAAAGGCTGCAAAATTCCAGAGCCAGATTTGATAAGGTACAAAGCTTTAGTTCAGACTTTGGAAATGTTGGGGCAGTGTGTGTGTTGAGTTGGCTTGCATTTGGGGCCCATTTTCTTAAATGCTTGGAGAATGGGCATATCCACCCTTTTGCTTTGCTTGCATCTTTGATATGAGTTACACGGGTCAGTTAGAGCTGTGCAGTTCAGATATTCAGTTGTTTGGGCCTGGGCAAAATAATGGAGCTCTGCACTGGGCTTTTTGGAGCCTAACTCAGAAATGCGGAGTTCCCCTCAGTGTTAAGGGGGAAGGCGCATTGCAAAGATTAAGAAGAAAACAGGTAGCAGAGCCAGACTCTGGAGAACAAAGTCTGAGCTCCAGTTGGGTCTGAAGGTGAGTCAGTTTGGCAGCTGGATTGCAGGGGAACAATACAGCCTGTGTGGGACATGGCGCAGGGAGACTGGTTTTGTCTGTTTCCTATGAGCTTGGTGTGCTTTGCATTGGCAGCCCAACTCCTGGCAATGAGCTGGAGATACTGAGGAGATGTTCTCTAGCAAGGGACAAAAGGTGTTGAATGGTGTTTCATCCAGTTGGCGTCCGGTCACCAGTGGTGTTCCCCAGGGATCGGTGTTGGGTCCTGTCCTGTTTAATATCTTTATTGATGATCTGGATGAGGGGATTGAGTCCATCATCAGCAAGTTTGCAGATGATATCAAGCTGGGAGGAAGGGTTGATCTGCTAGAAGGAAGGATGGCCCTACAGAGGGACCGGGACAGATTGGAGAGCTGGGCTGATTCTAATGGGATGATGTTTAATAAGTCCAAATGTCAGGTACTTCATTTTGGGCACAACAATCCCATGCAGAGCTACAGACTGGGGACAGAGTGGCTGGAGAGTAGCCAGGCAGAAAAGGGACCTGGGAGTGCTGGTTGACAGGAAGCTCAACATGAGCCAGCAGTGTGCCCAGGTGGCCAGGAAGGCCAATGGCATCCTGGCCTGCATCAGGAATAGTGTAGTGAGCAGGACCAGAGATGTTATCGTCCCCCTGTACTCGGCACTGGTCAGGCCTCATCTTGAATATTGTGTACAGTTCTGGGCCCCCCAGTTTGGGAAAGATGTCAGGATACAGGAACGTGTTCAGAGGAGGGCAACGAAGATGGTGAAGGGGCTGGAGCACAAGCCCTATGAGGAGCGACTGAGGGAGTTGGGGCTGTTTAGTCTGGAGAAGAGGAGGCTCAGGGGAGACCTCATTGCTCTCTACAACTACCTAAAAGGAGGTTGTAGTCAGGCAGGGATTGGTCTCTTCTCTCAGGTGACCAGTGACAGAACTAGAGGGCATGGACTCAAGCTTCGTCAGGGAAAGTTTAGGCTTGATGTGAGGAAAAAGGTCTTCACTGAAAGGGTGATTGGCCATTGGAATGGGCTGCCCAGGGAGGTGGTGGAGTCGCCGACCCTGGAGGTGTTTAAGGGGAGACTGGATGAGGCACTGAGTGCCATGGTTTAGATGATGGTTGGTGTTAGTGTTGGTGTTAGTGTTGGGTTATAGGTTGGACTTGATGATCTCGGAGGTTCTTTCCAACCTTGTAATACTGTGATACTGTGAAAAGTCATAAATGAAAGCATGTGGCAGTTCCAGTGCCAGCGTATCTTAATCTTCCCTTTGTTAAGCTGATTCTCCTTCCAAAGGAGTAGAGGCAGGTGACCACAAACCAGAAGAAGATTAATCAGAGGATCCACTAATTGATTCAATAATCCACTAAGCAGAGGATTTTTGAACAAGGTAAGGCCACTGGGCAATGGTGCCCGTTATTTTTTTAGCCCCTGCATTGTCCTGGACCGGGATGGATGAGAGTCTGGGCTTTGTGCAAGAGCTCCAGCACAACTGCGTCCCTCAGGCTTAGAAAATGGCCAGAAGGAGGCTGGGGTCTGCTCTGCCCCCCAACTCCACCCCCGTGAGGGAACACCAGCCTCTGCCACCTTGGGGCTTTGGCTGTGCGTGGCTGTGTGGGCTGCCAGGGATGGACCTGGGCGTGCCCTAGAAGAGGAGGTTGTCTATGACTGCAGGCTGTCCCTGTGGTAGGAGTGAAAATCCATGGTGCCTGCGGAGGCTGCCTGGGAGAAACGTTGCCGTCCTAGAGGAAGGACACTGCCTCCTGTCATTGGGGAGGGAGCACAAACAGGGACATAACACAGCTCTTCTCATCAAAAAAACTTTAGTTTTTTATTAATGCATTGGAAAAAAAAAAAAGCCCAATTCTTTCTCTTTGGTGACCTTTAAAAAAAATGTGAGAAATGCATTCAAGGGGTCTTGCTGTGGTCTGATTATGGTGTAGGCACACAGCTTGCCAATATCCAGAGCTGACTCAGGCATCTTGAGCTAACAGATCATCTGAACAACATATCTGGTTTTCCAGGTGCCCTCTTCTCTACATGATGTGTCTATTAAAGGTAGCACATGCACTTTCCCTCTGAGGATCATAAGGAAAAGAAAATGTTTTTCCCTCCTTCTACGTTTTAACCTTTCATAGCAACTTTTCTGCAAGCCTGGGACAAGGGCATGAGATTGCCTTGCCCTGTGCAGCTGCTGTTAATGGACGGGAATCTCAAGACAGGTTATGCAGCCATCAGAATCTATATACACACATGTATATAAAATATTTTTTTCCTGGTTATGTACACTTTAAATAAAGCTAATGTTAAATAGCAGGATATTACTTTGCATGTCAAAACCTATTGCAACATAAGAACACCAAGAAAACCCACTCTGAAGAGCTTCACCATCATGTACAGCAGGCATGGGGATCAGAGCAGCATCCTCTAATCTCTGACAGACCCGCTTTCTGAGGGCAGCCCTTCGGATTTCCTCCACTCTGCCAGGCGCTGCTTGAACCATTTCTGGAGGAAAAGAAGCAGAGATTGAGTGCACTGAGCAGAGAAAACCCTCTCAATAACCTTGCCGAAAGTGCAGATGTGGTCAGCAAATGGGACCCAGTGAGAGGAAGTGGTGGAACTGCTATCCAAGGCAGTGCAGGCAGCAGGACAGCTGCTCCTGACCAAATGTTGTTACCTCTGTGTTCACTTCTTTCAAACTCATTTCTCTTGCTCACTTCAGACTTTGACAGCGTGGGTCAGTGCTCATTTTACTGCTACGAGTCCAGGTTTTTCTTGCAAACAGGGTAAGAGATTGGCTAAGGAGCTGCTGGATGGTATGTATTTAACTGGCTGGTGCAGTGAAACAATCACTGTGGGTCCAAAGTTGACAGGAATCAAAAGCTGACCTGCCTCAGAAAGGATGAGATGGACAACACAGTGGCTCTCAACACGTTTAAGAGCAAAGAGATTTAAAAAGTGGCTTAAAAATGAACTTGGTCTTCACGCAACATGCATGGCTACATTATTCTGCAGTAACTTAGCATCTCTAAGCCAACTCCCAGAGCTGCTGATGCTGCTTCAACACAGCCACGATTTCAAACATTAGATAAAATGCAGGTGGATAAAGCCACACTACCTCCATAAGAAGGGACATAAAACTCGTGCATCGTAAGAACAGCTCAGCCTCTTGTTTGGGAATGTGCCTGTCATTTGCTTTGTTGCTGCTCGTTTGTTGCTATATTAGCTCATGGCTATTTTTGAAGCTATTGTGGTCTGTAACGATAGAGCCGCGGTGCTCTCTACAAGTGGCTCTCGCACTAGCGCTGCCTTGGACCGCATCCAGTCAGATGATTGCCTGCCTAGCCTCCTCCCAAAAAAATCACTTCCTATCCTAAACCATCATCTCCTGTTGACTCAGTATCTCTTTGCATCTCACTTTTACTAATTTTTTTATTAAAATGGCTGCTATATTGAGCTGATAAAGCACTCCAGGTTCAGGGGTGATGATTCTCTGTGTCATACGCAATGCTGGTGCTTTGCATTTCACCATCCCAGTTTCATTCCCCTCTCTAACATGACCTTCATCTCCAGGTCTCCAGGAGCACCCCGGATTCATGGAAAAAATATGACTATCAGGGAAGATTTTAAGACAACTCCAGAGATGTCTTGGGCATCTATGACCTATGTTTACAAATTGCTTTAGGAAAAAAGATTGGAGCAGTGCCATTTCTAAGGAGGAAAAGGCATTTCAGGGGTGCTGCTTTCTTGCTGCCTTAAGCAAGCAGTGATGCCTACCTCTCACCAAAGCAAAGGGAGGGATCTCCTTTTCCACTCCAGCCAAGGACATCAGCACAATGGATGTTACACCAGCCCTCTTCCAGGGTAGACAGTGGCATCTCATATCCCTTTGGCTTTGCCCAGGAAGAGCCAGACTTGGCAGCTCTTGGCAAAATGCTATTAACTTTTTAGTGGGTTTGGTTTCTTTTCTACAATTGTCAATGCTTCTGTGAGTCTAGTAGCTTATAGAACACCACAACCTGAAGGAACTGGGAAGGAGCTGTTTGTTTATGAAGTTCAGGGCAGCCCGCAGGTAGCCAAATGGAGCACAGGGCTCAGTAGAACCTCCGGAAAGTCGCAGCCTCTCCCTGCAGAGGGACATTTGGAGGCGTCTGTCTCCTGGAGAGGCTGACAGACTTGCCAAACATCTGGGCTTGGGGACATTGAATTAGCCAATTGTAGCGAGGGGGATTGTGCACAGCCTGAGCACATCCCACAGCACCTCTGCAGGAGTTGCATTTATCCCATATCTGGTTTAAAATGACTGCAGTTTCTTTAGACTATAAAGACAGCAGTGGTCTGGGCACCCGAAACTATCAGAACTGGGTTGGAAGGAAAGGACAGCGGGCACACTTGTATATTCAGGGCTCCACAGCCAGCCAGTGACTGTCAGGATGTGCCCTTGTTCTGACCACAGAAAGTACTACCCTGATCTCCAAGCCCAGGCTGGGGATAGGGCTCCTAGGCATCAAGGGGTGCAAGGATCCCAGTAGGGCATAGGAATACTGTGCCATGGTTGGGGAGTGAAGGGGCTGTGATTACAGGCGAAGGGGCTTGGGGAATGCAGGGGCAGGGATATGTGGGGTGCAGGGAGGACATGGGGTACAGGGAGGTGCAGTGGTGCAGTAGAGCTTTGTGAGTGTAGTGTGGTGTTGGGGGTGAACTGGGGCTTGCAGAGGGGCAGACGAGAGTTGTGGGTGCAGTAAGGAGTATGTGGGGTGCAGAGTGGTGCACGAAGTGCAAATAGGGAGCATAGAGGCACAGAGGGGTGCATCCGGTGGGACAAAAAGAAGCACAGGGTATGACAGAAAGACAGGGACATGACAGGCAGAAGATGTGGGGGGAGCATAGAGACATACGGGGGGCCAGGGCTGGTGCCAAGGCAGGGGCGAGGGGCACACACTCACCAGGGTCTGCTCCTCGGAGAGCCCAGTCTCAGCCGCAATGAGGCACAGCGTGGTGGGGTCGGGATGTTTGTTCACCTTGCAAAAGTTATACTCCAGGATCTCCAGCTGCTCCTCTGTAGGAGTCACTGGCTTCTCCGTAGCCATCTCCTCGTGGTGTAGGGCTATGGGGCCAGGCACTGTGGAGAGGGGCCAGCATCATTGCTCAAGTTGGGAGTGGCCAGTGAGGACACACTTGCTGAGCCCCAGGTTTGCCATCCCCATCCCCATCAGCTTCCCCCTCTCCAGTGGCCTCTGGCTGCAGCAGCGCACAACTGCCTTCCCAAAGGCCTGCCAAGGAGCTCAGCCAGGAGCCCCAGCCCCCCAGCACTCCAGCTTCAGTTTCCCCGGGGTGGCGACCACATGCCAACAGTGCCCAGCTGAGCTGTCTCACCATCCTCAGTTGGCAGGAAACTACAGCCCAGCCTCTGCTGAGTGTTCCCCTGTTGCTGTATTTATAGCCACCATGACTCCCGTGGGGACGATTCCTGTTTACAGCTGTATTTAGGCCTGGGCGTCACTTGGGAGTGATGTCACAGCAACGGGCATATTCGGGGGGGTAATTTAAAGATATTAATTAAAAACCAGTATTTATCCTCTGGGTGAGGGGACAGTACCTAGCATCCAGCCAAGTGTTGTTTTGGGTTTTTTTTTCCTTCTCCCCAGCCACCAGGCAAGTTCGTGCAGGGGAATAACAAACCAGAGGATGCAGAATCTTTTGAAAGTGTGGGCTTGGACCCAGCAATCACCCCATTTCTCCTTTCTGATCAATGTCCTGGCCCTCCTCCTAGCAGCAAGGCCAGACATCACACAATGCTGCCAATAACCAAGTGAGCTGCTTTGTTTTTACTAATATTTAATGTTATGATGCATGGGCATAAACAGTCCTGTTGTTCCTGAGCATGGCTGAACTGTTTGTTTCTTTTTTGGTGTACAAGTGAAGGGTCAGTACCTTGTGCATGTCTGTTGCTCAAGTGCTCACTGCCTTCGGCTGTGATCGGTGCCAGATGCTCCCAGCTACGGCAGAAGCAAGGACACCACATTCTCCTCCAGCATAACATTGGTTCTACTTGTGCTTTACACAAATCTCTGACAGACTTGGCACAAAAGCACAAGCAAAACAGGTAAGTACACCTTGGGTGAGTCCCATATGTCTCTTCTGCAGGGCTCTAAGATTGCTCCCATGTGGCAGAAGGTCAAGCCTGCCAATTCGGCCAACTAAGACATGAGGCGTTGCCCCCACAAAGCCCGCACCAGTCCCTTGACACTGAATCATCTTGGTGTTTCCGAAACCAAGCTGTGGGGTGTTGGCAGGGGAGGAGCTGGATGCAAAAATGTGGCCTTTCTTGATCTGCTCTCTTCCTGTCCAAGTTGCCTGGCCCATCTCTATCAGGTGGGTTGTTTGGTGTTGCTGGCTCTCCAGTGCTACCAGGGACCTTTGGCCCACCGTGGGGCTCCTCTCCTCAGCTGCAGACATGGTGCTGCCTCCACCTCACTGTCCAACTTCTCCTTCCCTTCAGCTCCGGGATATAACCTAGGCTGCCCCCCTGTTGCATAGCTTTAAACCCAGCTGCTTTCCTGGTTGATGGAGAACTCACCTTTAACCCACTTGGTACCTTGGAGTGCACTGAATGCCCCACGGCTCTTACTTGCTGACAGCACTGCTGGAATGGAGCTTGCAGAGAGCCAGCTCTTTTATTTATGAGAGGCTGGAAAGATTCTCTTCTTAGAGCTTTACCTCAAAAAGCAAAGTCCCCACTGAGCATTGTCTGCAGGAAGTTGCCAAAGGATCCGTTGGCATTTGAGTAGGGGCTTATAAATAGACCAGGGTCAGTTGTGAAACAGCCCACTCTGCATGAGTCTCTTGGTAAATACTGATTGTTACACAATAGTTGTGTAAGGCTGGAGCACCTCTGAGCAGGATGGAGTGTGCTGGTAGATGGCATCATCCACCACCCTGGATGGACTGAGGAAAGACCATCTTTAGCTCCAGGTGCTGCAAGCTGAGTTGGCCTTGTCTGCAGAGGGTTGTCGGCCACAGCTGTGTGGCAGAAGCTGCCTGGGCTTTCCTGGCATCAGCTCAGTTCAAGGGTGGCCATATAGGAAGGGAGCAGACAAAGTTTAGTCCCTCATGCATGTGAGCTGGTGGGGCCAGATGAACGCTGCTTACCTGGCTAGAGGTCCTCTGGGGCTACCCTGGGCAGTGATGTAGGGGGGGGAGGAGATCCCCTAGACTCGAGGTGCTGCTCTCCAGCACTATGGCCTCTAGACTTTCCACGAGGTCCAAGTGAAGATGAGGCCATGCTCAGGCCACAACTCCTTCTTCTCCTCCTCCTTGATCAGCAACCCATGCCAACACTAAGACACCTGCACTCCTCCTAGAAAGCTCAGTCACCACAGAGCTCCTCATCATCTCTGGATCACGCATCTAGCCTGGGCCACCAGCAGCAACGTGTCCTGGCAGTTAATAAATCATTGTTTGCAGCCTGCTGCATTAATGTACCTTAATGAGTGTGCACTGATTTGCATAGGGAACACGTGCTTCAACTTTCATGTTTCGTCTTCACTGCTGTTTCTATTTTTGATAATCTCCAGGCTCCTGAGGCGTTTGCCCGTAGGACACAGTATCTTCTACCTGCTGGCAGCTCAGGGTGCCCCAGCATGCAGGATGTGATGCCTCATAATTTTTCTTTCTCTCCTCTCTATCCCAGCTCTGAGGGAGAACAGTTCCTACCTCTCAAAGCTGTGAAATAGCTTTCAGGAAAAGTCAAAACCCTGGGGGTCACAGAGGGCTCTGCAGGTCTCCCTACATCACTCCACTGGGCTCTGGAGGTTTTCAGGAGCCATGTGGCCCTGTGCTGTGTGTAGTATCCAGCACCTGGCACCTCTTGGGTGCTAAAAATTTTGGGTATATGACAGGACTTGAGGGTACCAATCATCTCTAAGTGTCCTGATTTGCCATATATGGACCACTGCTTTCCTACTCACCACTTAAATGGAGACCCATTTAAGCCCAGGTCTGAAGCCTAGCCTTTGGGCTGCACAGGGCATCTCTGCTGTACAGAAGAGGTGATTTTCTTGCTCACATTTCTTTAGAGCTGGAGAAATATGGAGAATCACAACTGGTTTGCTCATCTGCTGAAAAGCATCACTGCTCACTGCTTTTTTCTGCCTAAATTTTTGAAGGCATTGGAAAAAAAAATTTTTCAGTGCAAAGGATGTAATCTGTTTGGCTTTCAGAAAGGGTGGGGGCTATGGTCATCATTCAAGTCTGTGAGCAGTCCCATACCCACTGCTGTCTTCCCTGGGCAGCACAGACAGGAGAGATCAGAGGCTGGGGGTTGCACACCCAGGCAGAAATGACAATGTCAGATGCACTCATAGTAAAACCACAGTACTAGTGACACCTCTGTCCTACGTGTGAAGCTGAAGAGCCTTGGGGACTTCACACTTGGTTCTGACTAACTGTTTTGGTTTTAGGTGGAGCAATGTGAGAGGAGCCACCAGCTGAAGATGCTGTGTACTTGAGGATGTGCAGATCCCATCTCCTGATCTTAGTGTGGCTGATGGGGTATTTACACACACCACTTCGGAGTGAGCAGGCAAAAGGCAATGGCTGATTGACACAAGTTGCAGCAAATGAAAAGTCTTATTTGATATTGGGAAAAGAATCTGCACAGTGTGTGGGCCCAATATGGGGAGTGGAACCAGAGAGGTGGGGGCACGTCCATCCATGGTGATCTCTAAAACGTAGATGGACAAGGCCCCGAGTGACCGACCTGACCTGTATTTGAGAGAGGAGCAGTGGAGTGGAGTGGAGCACCCAGCTCCCCAGAGACACCCTGGGGTTACTAACAGGTCTCCCAGCTCTGGCCTGAGAGTGGACACCCCTCTGCCTCCCAGTATGCCTGCCCAGCACTGAGTGCAGTCAGCATTTATGATCCTGGCAGAAAGCAGCTGCTTTTCCAGAAAAGACATGATGTCTGTTTGCTCAGCACCGCTTTTTTGAATACAGACACAATAGCTGGCTGGCTGTGCTGCTTTCTAACAATTTACCATGCCTGAAGCCCCTGGAAAACTCTCTGAGCAGTAGCTCCCGCCCAGCTCATCAGGTCCCATAGCCCTCACTGGGCTTCTTGACACCTTCCCCAGTGCTCTGCCCGCTGTCAGGGATGGGATGCAACTAGAAGCATCTTCATCTGGTTTTAGCTTGCAGCTATTTCCTGCCGTTGTAGGGATCAAAATAACAGTTCTCAATGCAAACGAGCCCTCCCTTGCTCTGCTGTAAAGCCATGTCCTGTCCGGAGCTTTGCTTGGCCTCCTGCTGTGGGGTGGCTGTGGATAACATTAACCAGCACGGTGCACAGGATAAGGTGGGGCTGAAGCTTTAAAAATAAACTGGACTCTGCCATAAATAAGGAAAAAGCACCTGTCATGCATCCTGTAACCTACCCGTTCAGTCTTTTAGAAGATAATATCAGATGAGAACAAAGCAAACAAGAGCACAGCAGCTGCTGAAGCAAAGGCAAGTCCCGGTGGTACCCCCAGCCTGGGGTGTCAGCCTGCCTGCGTTCTCCTCTCCCTGCTGCAGGGGTGAAGCTTTGCCACCACAGCCTTGATGGGTGCTGCTCCAACCCCCAGCATCATTAAGTGCAGTTCAGCTCCTCCTCCATCCCCCCCCGCCCCAACTGCAAACCCACTCCAGCACCCCCAGCTCAAATCCTGTGCTTACCTGGAGCTGGCAAGGACCAGAAGCGTGTAAAACAAGAACGCCGCAGGTCCTTGGGTGACTGCTTAAGTATCTGCGTGTGTGTGACAGGCGGGGACCTGAAAAACCTGCCGCAAATCACAGGAGCTCCCGGGATCCACAGACTCTCTGGGCTGGTAATTCAGGTTTGGCACCCACTCTGCTTGGCAGGGCTCAACGCATGGATGTAGGCGCTGCGGGGCTCTCCGCACGGGGAACACGGGGAGCCGCTGGGGCCCGTCCTGCCACGCTCTGGGCTGGGGGACACCGTCCTGCGGGCCCCGGGCGAGGGCTGCTGGGGCTGTTGCCTGCAGGGGTACAGGAAAGGTGAAGGCAGGGTTTGGCAGAACGCACACTCGGCCGTTCATCTGCGCTCCAGCCGAGCTTGCCTGCCCTTCTGGGGGGCCTGGGGCCCCCACCACTGCCCCCATGGCCAGGCCACCACCAGCTCCCCTGCTGTGGGGAGCCCTGCTCCCGGATTTGCTGGTGGAGTGCAGCGGCAGTCGCTGCTGTGCAGGGATGGCTTCTCGTCCCACTTCAGTCCCCTGCAAACCGTTTGTCCGGGTTTAAGACTCTGCTGTTGCTTAAGTCAGCCCTGTGATCCCAGGTTGAGGGGTAGGACCAGGATCTGGATCTGATCAGCTCCTGCAGCCCAAGTGCCCTCAGAAGCACAGGGCAGGAGCCCCGTTGGGGATGGGAAGAAGGGCAAGGCATCCTCTTATACCAAAGACCTGTGCTCTCCTTGATTGACCAGGCTGCAGTGCCCGGTGGGGTGGGCTGGAAGCATTAGACAGCAGCTCAAAACCAGGCATCTTGTGGGTTGGGGTGCAGAGGGAGGAGCTGATTTCCTCTCAGCTCACAGACATCTGGAAGGAGATGGTGGAAAATCAGAGGGGCTGGATAAAAGGTTCAGGAGAAACTGAGTACAGATTGCAATGGCTGAGATTGTCTGCCAGAGCAAAAGGAAAACTGGCACTGGATGCAAAAAGCTGTGGAACTGGCTGGAGCCAGAGGCAGGGAGCCCTGCTCCCGGGGAGAAGTGGCTGGACAGACCCAGGCGAGAAACCTGCCATGTGTTTAGGGATGAGCCAAAACTGTCCTGAAGATTGAGTGGTTCTGTAATGTGGGGGGAGACATGGGCCAAGGCAAGGGGATTGCGCAGAGATCTGTGCCAAAGGACAGGCAGGCTGGTGCCAATTTTCCTACCAGGATAATGTTGATCAAGCAAGAGTGCTTTTGCTACAGGGATAGCCACACTGCCTGATAAACCAAGCGGTGCTGTTCTGTGGCTGCCAGAGGAGATTTTCAGAAGTCTTGATCCTGCATGCCTTGGGCAGGCACCCAGCCAAGGGGATATGTCCTGTTTATCACTGGTGCTAAGCGACAGGAGCATGGGTAGTGATGGGTGGGGGCAAGGAGGTTGGAAAACAGGATGTCTCCAATAGGATGGCACCAGCAGCTGGGGGAATTGGGGTATGTTGAAGGCAGCAGGAGCAGACCCTGCAGCATGACACAGCCCTGGATTTCAAACCCATTGTGAGAGCTCCAGGCAGAAGCCCTTAACTGCATACTGCCCTGTGCTTGAGGGAGGTCTGGTGGGTATTACTACTTACTTGCCCCATGCCAATGCTCTGCACTGGCACCTGCTCTTGGCCACCTGTGGCCACAGGACGAATGGGAAGATGGTCTGGTCCAGAAAGATTTTCCTGTGTTTGTGTGCTGTCTTGTATTTTCTTCCATGCATGTGCCCCAAGTGTTGCAAAATGTGAGTAACCTGGCCTGCGGGAACAAGGTTGGCTTCTCTCAACAGTCTTTAATGTGGAAAAAAAACCTTTCCCTTAGCTTGTGAACCCAGCCCAGACTTGCACTGGAAGTGCTGGCAGTGACGTGTTTCAGGCTGAGACACGCCACTGAAGTGGCTTCAGAGCTACAGGAGTCCTGCACTGACAGTGTGAAAGTCATGTCACGAATCTATGTCTGGCTGGCAAATGCTAATGATTTTCTGATCCTGAAATCTTTTAGGTCTCATTTCTCTTCCTGGGAGAGGGTCAGAGTACAGTACACCTGGTATGATGAGGAGATCATGGCCCCAGAGGAGGTCCCTTTGCCAGGAGAGTTAGATTAAACAAATAAAATCCGGGGTGCATCCAGGCCCATCACAGAATTTTCCTCCCTACAGAGGAAGAAATACAGCTGTGATGATATGCATTTGACAGTTTTGCATGATCCGGTGGCGTTACAGTGAGGAGTTGGCAGCTGCAGCCTTTGTTCAGCATTCTACTCCTCTGGATCCCTGTTACAGAGGCTTGAATATCATCCAGTGCTCGCACTATGGCAACATGTTGTGGAGGGCATTGGACATACAACTCATGGCCACCCTGGCCCAAATGTTGTCCGTCTAATGCTGTGTGGAAACAGGATGGTAAAATGATGAAGAGGAGAGAGGTCCCTCCCTGGAGCCAAGAGATGCTCGTCTGCACCCCAGCAGCTCTGCCGCAGCCCTGGGGTGCAGGAGAAGTGTTTACCACTTGGTGCAGCTCTTAGCTGGGTCCTGCCCTTTCACCCAACCCCACTGACTGAGCCCTAATGGGGACTGTGCCCCTTGCAACTGCCAACCCCCCCCCCCCGAGCCCAGTGGAGACTGCAAGCTCTTATATCCCTCCCTCCCTAGACCCAGGGCAATCCCTGCATCTACACTGACCCCAAAGGCATCGAGGTTTCCCCAGGAGGGTAATTTGCAGGCTGCTCCTTTAAGCCCATGGTTATACCCCCTAGAAGAGGGTGATACCTGTTTGCAAGGTGCAAGGCACGCTGCTGGCAGCCACAGGGGTGTTTTTGTGCAGCCTGTGCTGTGATATAACCCAGCACCAATTCCAAATGCACAAGCACCCCAGCACTGCAAAATCAGAAGGTACTACAAAATAATAGCGCTACATTTTATAGCACTAAGTCTTTGGATATAAAACAAGAACAGCTCCTACAAAGCCATGAAAGTGAGTTAAAGTGGTGAGAACTGAAAAATACCCCAACAAACCCACCACTAGGCACGTGTGCAAACTGCCCGGATTTGGAGGTGGGTTAACACATATAAGTCACAAGTGCTTTGAACATCTCCAGGGATGAGACATCCACGACATTTCTGGGCAACCTGTACCAGTGCCTCACCACCATTACAGTAGAAATTTCTTCTTAATGTCTAATCTAAATCTCCCCTCTTTCAGCTTAAAACCATTACCCCTCATCCTATCACTGCACTCCCTGATAAAGAGCCCCTCTCCTGTTTTCCTGTAGCTCCTTCAGGTACTGGAAGGACACTAGAAGGTCTCTCTGTAGCCTTCTCTTCTCTAGGCTGAACAAGCCCAACTCTCTCAGCCTGTCCTCATAGCAGAGGTGCTCCAGCCCTCTGATCATCTTTGTGGCCCTCCTCTGGACTTGCTAGAACGGATCTATGTCCTTCCTGTGCTGAGGACTCCAGAATTGAATGCTGTATTCTAATTTTGGATGCAGCTGCTTTCTAACCACACACAGTTTCATCCTGCCACTCTTCAGGCAAATCACTGTTTCACTATGCTAGGTCAAGGCTACCTTAGCTGCACTGAAGAATTAAAAAAACTTTTCCTTTCTATTTGTTTCTAACCCAGAAGATGCAGAATCGATCCATGTTGGCTGGATACGAAAACATCAAATTGCTAAACTGTCTGTGTAAATCATATCCATGCAATACAGTGTGTCCTCAAAAATTGTGTCAGAATGTACTGTAGTTCCCTTTGACAAATGAAAAATTAAGGATATTACTTAGATCAGCTATTTTCACTCTATAGTCTATTGACTCACTCTTTTAAGACGTCTTCAAATGCTGCTAAGAAAAGAGAGCCTTAAATAACCTGTGCTGGAGCTCACTTCTGGAAAACAGAGGAGGAACAAATATAATACAAGTTGGTAAATATTAAAACTGGCTGCAAAGGGATCTTGTGATACAGAGTAATGGACTGATAAAGGATGTTAAAAAATGCAACCATGAAAAAATATATCTAGCTATTTTACACACAGGTGACCTCTAGGTTAGCTGTTAAGGAACAGGAAAGGTTGTGGAGCCATTGTGGGGAGTTTTATGGAAAATGTTGTTCAATCACCCAAAGCAATCAAAAGGCAGATAGGCTGTTAGGCATGACAGTAAAAAACAAATTTTAAAAAGAAAATGTACTACATAGAACTGCAGTGTGTCAACGTCTTGAATATTACTAAAAGTCCTTCTCACTCCATCTTAAACAGAGGGCAATATTTCTGTACAAAGAGATGACGTGAACAAGAATTAGTACAGATGGGACATGTTAAAGCTACACAAAAATCATTAAAAATATGGAGAATTCATGGGACAAAAGACCACAAAGAGATGATAAATGCAAAGATGCAGACACCAGCCCTGGCTCAGACTGTCTCTGAGCACAGCCAGGTGGCAACCCGTGAGCTGCAGAGGAGCATCACTTAGTGTTTGGGGCAGCACAGGGGAACTGCAGACATGGGGTTCTGCCCTGGGTCTGGTGCACTCTCCAGGCAACACCACAGGCTGCATGCTCACCTCCCACCAGAAGACTTTTGCCACAAATATTTGGGCTAGAACCTAAATATAAGAATAAAGCTGAGATTCATGGTCAGTGCTGGAGAGCCAGGAGAGCTTCATCCGCCCCGAGGGCTCCTACAGAGCATTAGCAGAGCCAGCTGCTGCCTTGCCTACGAGGGACAGCTGTGTGACTTCTGCCTGTGACCCAGCAGCAGTTCTCCTGCCCTCTCTCCCGCGGGCGTGCCAGCAGCTTGAACCCCACACGAGCCAGGACAGCAGGCCCTCCCACTGCTGCAGCTCATGTCAGGACAATTTTGCATGTGCCTGGTGCCACAGTCTGCAGTGGATGGAAATCCTTGTTGGAACAGCTCCTTCACAGTTGAGCGACACGACAAAGCAGCAAGAAGCCTGGCAGCAGCAAGAAAATAAGGAAGGAGCCTAAGGCATAGCAAATGGTGGCCTTCTGAGGGTACGCGGCATCTCGGGCATTGTGGTGCCATGTCTGCTTGTCATTTGGAGATGTCCTCTCCTCACTGACCTGCTTATTTCACTTGTCAGAGAGCATGAGGGCAGAATATGACTGATTCTATATTTGTGGATATCAATATCTGCCTAAATACACCCTCTTCCCTGCTGGAAGTCTGCCAGTGAGGCTCTGAGCTAAATAAATTACAGTTCTTCACAGTTTTATATGCCTTCACAGGCTTCAAAAGCGCAAGTGGAAGTGCTCTACTACCCTCCTCTCCATCTTTGCTGCTGACACTGATCTTGATGTGAGAAATATTGGGCAAGATCCTCTGCTGGTGTCCATCAGGAGACAGAGACAGGGAACCTTTGATAGGATTGCTGCAGGAAGCAGCAGGGCAGATGTACCGGCTCTGGAAGCCAGATGTATACCTGCATGGTGCATCTTCCAGAAAAGTCACACAGACCTCATTACAGCTTCTGGCTGGGAGATAAAGTCCATGTTAATCATGGAGTAGATGGAAATGTCTGGTTGGAAAAGGAAGAGGAATAGTAGAGGGTTTTAAGGGGTGTGAGGAAAAACTGCAGCTTCCATGACTCCTCAACATGAGGCTTAGCCATCAGGATATGTTTTTTTTAATTTATCTGCATAAAGTTTCAAGAGCTGTTACAACAGCAAACAAACCTTATGTACGTGAGTCCCAAACTCATTATTCTTAGAGAGACTCAGGTCCTACCTCAACATGCAAATAGCTCAGATGACCATCCAAGACCCCTGAAGGAGTGGCATGAGGTGGGAGAGGAGACAAAGGATCTACAAGCTGCCAATGCAATACTCCTATGCATGTTCCCTTATGCATGCTCATGAGCTTTACTATTTTGGGCTCATCTCAAGGGTCAGCAGTGACGGAGGGTTTGATAAAACAAAACAATCCCTAATCAATAACTGCATCTCCTTCTCCTCTTCATCACAAAGCTGGTGAGCAACAAAGAGAAGTGTTGACCCCAAGAGGGATGCTATTTGACTATCAAATGTGCTGGATTACATGGTTTAGGTGAGTCACTGGGTCTGGATCTTTTCTGTCCAATTGCAGGAGCATGGCCATGTTGTTGGAGAAAACTCTCTGGGACTTTGCTCTCCTACAGCTCCAACACAGGGGAAGCAACTGTCACTTCTTCTAGTACAGCCACCATGATGATAGTAAAGACCAACAAGGTAATTTTTGGCAAAATTTCATCACGATGTCTGGTTAAACTTTCTCTCTCTGGTCCACATATCCATTTTGGAACATCAAAGGGAAAGGGAAGTTCTCTTGGCAGCCTTGACTTACACTACTAAAGGAAAGTAAAGGCAAGTTGGGCCAAGTCACAGGAGAACAGCTCACACTCCTGGTGCCTCCAAGCAGGCTGCAATCAATCTGGACTCAAAACCCAATGAACAGCATCAAACCCATCTTGACCTGCTCACCCCGTGTATCTTAGTGAGCTCAACTTTTTCCCACTCTGGGGGACAATGGCACTGGCAACCTCCATACTTTAAGGCCCTCTCACATAATGACTTTCTGCATTGTGCTGACAATGGTTTGGAGGTTAAAACTATTTCACAAAGCTCACGCAAGACTTGCCCCTCAAGCAACAGCTCAAAGCAGTGGCAAAATCCAAACTGTGCAGACAGCACAGCAGCCCATTGGCATCCTTCTCTACCACTCAAAGCACAAAGTTGTATTGTCATTTGGGACCAGTTTAAGGGTGGCAGAGACCTATGAGGTTTTCCACAACTGATACTTCGAGCACCTTTATAGGAGACAGCTCTGACTCTAAAAGCAGCTCTGCAGTGATGGGAAAGATACAAACACTCATCCAACCCAGATCACTTTGTTGCAGAGACTAGAGTATTATTTCCTCAATTGGCAAGTTTCTTCAGTTGGTTTCAAAGTCCCTCTTACCTTCAGTCCGTCCTTACCATCAAACTTCAGGCTGTAAAATGCTATTTAATACTTTTCGCTAAACCAGACCATTGTTAAAAAACCTCTGCTTCAGTCCAGCTGGGGTTTAAAACTCCCAGCTACACCAGCATCGAGAACTGATGCATCTTGTGCCTATTAGGAGGCTGCAATGCTGATATGCCATCGTCCAAAAGTTCTTTGTAGAAAAGACCAGACAATAAAAGTACAGAAATTTATGTTAAAATTTTTCTCCTGTGTTCCAAAATGAGGTATTTTGTCCTGCACAAAAAATGCAAAAACATCTCTTTTGCAGACTGACAAGAGATGAAGTTTCTGAGGGATGCTTTCCAGATAAGGGCTGATGCCTTTACAAGTTGCCAACTGTGTGCTTGAAATATGATGTAAGTCAGCAGGTCCCAGGCACAAGGGTGAAGCCTGAATAGATAAAGGAATAAATTCCTTGCTTTTTAATCACATCGCATACTGGCTTCCCATTGTTTTATTGCTTACAGGTTGTTTTTTTAAACAGGGATGAGAGAGTGGCTGGTGAAGGACACAACTATCTCTCTTGTTGGATGTTGTAGTATTGCCAGGAGACAGAAATGTAGATGCAAATACATTTGCTTTGATTTGATTCAATAAAACTTGTTAGTATAGTGCCGTACACTACAAAAAATTGTTCCTCCTACGCTTACCTGTGAAGACATGAGTTCAGGCCCTCTGGGATCTGCAATTCCTGGTTGCTGTTGATGACATCACCGACCTATAAGGAGCTGCAGGAATGCCAAGAATGCAGCTCCGGGCTTCTGGGGATGCTGGGGTTGTTACAGGAGGCCCAAAAGATGGGGTGTCTGGGTCACGGTCCTGGCTCATCTACAGTCTTCCCCTTCCAAAGTACACATACGTGCTCTTTTTAAGGCCACACAACATATGCCCACAGTTTAAGCAGCAAAGTTGGAATTATTGGAAAATTTATTTCATCAATGTCTGATGCTGAGCAGAAAAGAGAATTTCAGCACAGGCACATGAGGTAAGACCCAAAAATAATCCTGTGACTCATCTCTCACAAGCAGCAGAGACAAAACCACTCAAAGAGTGGTCTTCCACCTTTTATACCATTCCAGCATTACTGGAGTTACTGATCTGGAGGACGTACCTGGAGCAGGATGATTAGCACCTTGAAGGGTTTCACAAACCATACCTCATTCCCTTTTTGCGCATTTATACTTTCTTCTACAACATCTTCTGCAAATGTACTCCGAAAAGGATTTCAGCTAAGTCAATACCTACTTTTTTTGACTGAATATATTCTCACAGGAGGCTGCCAAGCGTGATCTCGGTTAGGTCTCAGATGTGCCTTTGACTATTACCGTTCTTGCTGTGTGTAACCAAGCTTGCATCCTGGGGAGCCCAGCTACTGACGATATCACAGGTGTTCAAAGAGCTGGATTGGCACACTGAAAGAAGCTTGAAGCAGTTAAGCAGAAAACCCTTGCCCTTAGTTTCAGCCTGTTAGGAGCCTCTGAAGACTCCAGCATTCACCAACAAAGGGCATGTCTCCACATAGACGTTCTTATGGACAAGGATGACACAGCTCTTGCTCAGTATTCAGAAAGCTGAGGTGAAAAGGTGAAGAAGGTGAAGAAATTTCCATTTTCAGCCACCTCTGCTGCAGTGTTTAGAGTATAATAGGGCTGCAAATACACAGGATCAAGAACTAGTGAAGCAGAAAGTAAAATAATTTCCTTGCTCAACAGAGTATGATCCACTAGATGATTACCTACCCACTTTACTTGTGGTCACTCAATAATTTTACCAAACATTATTTTAAAATGATACCGACTGACTGAACTCTAACAGCTTTTTTTCACTCTGCAAAATGGGAAGGGAGCCATTCACAGACCATTTGTTTGAGGCAGTGAAATTAGGTTAGCTGTGGCATCACCTTCACTGGAGGATCCAACTCCCATCAACCTGCAACTCCTTGAGAGGGGACAGAGATCCAAAAAGAGGATGAGTGCTGGGATAACGAGGTCATCTGGAGTCCACCACTTCCCTGGGCAGCCTGTTGCAATGCCTGACCTCTCTTTCAGTAAAGAATTTTTTTTTCTGATCTCCAACCTAAACCTCTCCTGGCACAACTTGAGGCCTCATCCTACCACCTGTTACTTGGGAGAAAAAAACAACACTCACCTCGCTACAACCTCCTTTGAGGTAGTTGTAGGGAGCAAAAAGGTCTCCCCTCAGCCTCCTCTTCTCCAGACTGAGCAACCCCAGTTCCCTCAGCCGCTCCTCATAACACTTGTGCTCCAGGCCCTTCATCAGTTTTGTACGAGCTCCAGCCGCTCAACGTCCTTCTTGTAGTGAAGGGCCCAAAACTGAACCCAGGATTTGAGGTGCAGCCTCATCAGCACCGAGTACAGGGAGAAGATCCCTTCCCTGCTGGCCACACCATTTCTGATACAAGCAAGGATGCTGTTGGCCTTCTCAGCCACCTGAGCACACTGCTGGCTCATACTCATCCAGGTCCTTTTCCACCAGACAGCTTTCCAGCCACTCTTCCCCAAGCCTGTAGTGTTGCATGGGGTTGTTGAGACTGAAGTGCAGGACCCAGCACTCGGCCTTGTTAAACCTCATATAATTGGCCTCAGCCCATCAATCCTGTCTGCAGAACTTTCCTGCTCTCCAGCAGATTGACACTCCCACCCAACTTGGTGTCACCTGCAAACTTACTGAGGGAGCACTAAATCCCCTCATCCAGACCATTGAGAGATACTAAGCAGGACTAGCCCCACACTGAGCCTCTGGGGAACACCACTTGTCACCAGCCACAAACATGATTTCGCTCCATTCACCACAACTCTCTGGGCTTGGCCATCCAGCCAGTTTTTTACCCAGAGAAGAGCACACGTGTCTAAGCCATGAGCCGCCAGGTTCTCTAGCAGAATGCTGTGGGAGACAGTGTCAAAGGCTTTACTGAAATTGAGGTAGGTAAAATCCACATCCTTTCCCTCATCCACTAGATGGGTCACCTGGTCATAGAAAGAGATCAGGTTGGTCAAGCAGGACCTGTCTTTCATGAACCCATGTCCATAGACTTATGAGTGTCCAGGTGTCGTAGCAAGTTGTTGACTAATTCGTCCTGCATTATGGGGTGGAGTGTTACCTTGCTCTCCATCCCTGACTTCCAACTCAGAGGGTTGAATCTCATGGGGATAACTGGTTGACTATTAAAGACTGAGGTGAAGAAGGCATAAAGCACCTCAGCGTTTTCCTCATCCTCTGTAGCAATGTTTCCCTCCATATCCAGTAAAGGATGGAGGTTATCCTTGGTCCTCTTTTTGTTGTTGATGTATTTGTAAAAACACTTTTTGTGATCTCTTACATCAGTGGCCAGATTGAGCTTGAGCTGATCTTGTGCCTTTCTAATTTTATCCCTGCATGACCTAACGAGATCTCTGTATTCTTTTTGAGTTGCCTGCCCTTTCTTCCAAAAGCGGTATGTTGTCTTTTTCTTCTTGAGTCCCAGCAAAAGTCCTTGTTCCTACAGGCTGGTCATTTTTCCCTCTGGTTCATCTTGTGGTGCATAAATACATGATGTTCCCCAGCAACTTGCTTGCAACCCTTCTCCATCTTAATCCTGAAACCACAGTTGGGCTGTGTGAGCCCCAGCTTTTTCTGATCTTTGAGAAATTTTTGCTTTAATATTTCCATCGCTTAAGAGGAGACTGCAGGGCATCTCCCTGTGATAAAAACGACAAGTTTAGGTGAATGTTGGTGACATTAGCTATTGGGCAAAGGCCTCTGTTAAAAATAAATAAGATTGACATGTGTGATGGGCAGCAATCAGTCCCATTGGATTATGTGTAAGGGAGGAGCCTCTATGTTGTCAGCTGCAAATTTCTTCATGAAATCAAATTTCTTCATCAAGTAAAAATTTAGTGAGAAGTATTGTCAGTTTGGGAAAGAGATATATGGCAGGGAATGTGCCGTAGGGTTTTCATTTGAAAACGTGCAGAACTGAGGAACGGCCAGGTGGAAGGGTTCTGCAGCTGAAGGGATGTTAGGAGTTGTCCTGAAGTTGGCTGGGTGAGGCAGAACAGGGATGGTGATTCACCACGACAGGAAGCACTCATGCCAAGGCAGGAGCAAGCCCTTGGATGGGGGACAGTTCTGGCCCATCTGTGTGAGGAGGACGGGGCTGGAGCACAATCAGGGGAATGAAGAACTTGTCTCCTGGGCCTTCCAGTACCTGAAGGGGCTACAGGAAAGCTGGAGAAGGACTCTTTACAGGGGCAAGTAATGATAGGATGAGGGGGGATGGCTTTAAACTGTAAGGGGGAAGATTTAGGTTAGACATTAGGAAGAACTTCACGCTGAGGGTGGTGAGGCGCTGGCACAGGTTACCCAGGGAAGCTGTGGATGCCCCCTCCCTGGAAGTGTTCAAGGCCAGACTGGATGGGGCCCTGAGCAGCCTGGTCTGCTGGGAGGTGTCCCTGCCCATGGCAGGGGGTGGAACTGGATGAGCTTTCAGGTCCCATCCGACCCAAGCCATCTGTGACTCTCTGCCAGACTGAAGCAGTGCGGTTTGTTTGGGCCAGGAGCAGATGGGGCTTCTCCCTCCCGACAGCTTAAACACTGCGGGGGAAAACTCCACACGACGAAGGGAACCAGTGAGCCCCGGAGCCCGTTTCCAGCGGGATCTGCCCCTACGGCTCCCGTGCCTGGGGGGTGCGGCGCTGGAGGACCCGGCGGCGCCGCGCTCTCCCCGCAGCTCTATGGCCGCGCCGCGTGCCGGGCGCGCGGGCCCCGGGCGGCTCTAGTTCCGGGCGGCGCTCTGTGATGCGGAGAGCCCGTCTCGCGGGCCGGGCGGAATCATGGCCCCGGGCGCGTGGCGGGGGTCACGGTGGGCGCGGACGCGGCGGGGGCAACGGGGACAGCGGCGGAGCCTGTGGAACTGGGCGAGCGGGAGGCTGGTCCTACGAGGCGTTGGCTCCGGGCACTCGCTCAGGTGAGGGGCGGGCAGTGGGGTCTCGGGCAGCGGGAGCGGAGGAGGGAGCAGCTCCTGAGTGGGCGGGGCTGGGAGTGTCGGAGGGCAATTCACACAGTCACGGAGTACCTCGGGTTGGAAGGGACCCACAGGGATCATCGAGTCCAGCTACTGTCCCTGCACAGCACGATACCAGCATTCACATCGAGTGTCTCCAGCGCGTTGTCCAAATGCTTCTTGAGTATTGTCAGGTTTTGCGTCTTGACTGCTTCCCTGGGGAGCTGTTCCAGTGCTCCACCATCCTCTGGGTGAAAAACCTTTTCCTAATATCGAACCTAACGCTCCACTGGCACATCTTCCTGACATTCCCTTGGGTCCTGTCACAGGGCACCAGAGAGAGGAGATCAGTGTCTGCTCCTCCTCCTCCCCTTGTGAGGAACCTCTAAACTGCAATGAGATTTCTCCTCAGTCTCCTCTCCTCCAGGTTGAACAGACCAAGTGACTTCAGCCACTCCTCATATGACTTCCTCTCTAGACCCTTCACCAGCTTTGTGGCCTTCTCTGGACACTCTCCAGTAGCTTTATATCCTTGTTATACAGTGGCACCCAAACGTGCACACAGTACTCGAGATGGGACAGCACCAGTGCAGAGCAGAGCAGGACAGTCACCACCCTCGACTGGCTGGCAATGCTGTGCTTGATACACCCCACGACACAGGTGGCCCTCTTGGCTTCCAGGGCACACTGTTGGCTCATGTTCAACTTGCTGTTGAACGGAACCCCCAGGTCTCTTTCCACAGGGCTACTCTCCAGCCTCTTGCTCCCCAGTCTGTACGTGTATCTGGGGTTATCGTATCCCAGGTGCAAAACACGACACTTGCCCTTGTTAAACTTCATACAGTTGACAATTGCCCAGCTCTCCAATCTCTCAGGGTCCCCATACAGTGTCTCTTTGCCCTCAAGAGTCCCAAGGGCTCCTCACAGTCTCATGAAATCAGCGAACTTAGTAAACCCTTGAGTCCTGCATCCCAGTCATTTATGAAGATACTAAAGAGTACTTGTCCTACCCATTTGGGGGTTCATTCGTGGGAAAAGGGGCAAGATGAGTTGGGGGGCATGTGAAGAAGTGGTGGGCAAAGGATGATGGGGAGTAGGGGGATGAGGGAGCATTGGAGTATGTAAGGGGGTGTGGGCAAAGGTCATCAGAGGACACGGCCAGGATATGCTTGGGAACAAAGTGAATTCAGGAGGTGGTGGAGAAGAGGAGGTGGGCTATAGAGGAAGGCTGTGGGTGAGAGAGTGTAAAAGGAGGGAACACAGGGAATACCTAGAGTAGGGAACAGGAGATGACCATGGAAGACTGGGTTGCAGGCGCTGGGAATGCGGGTTTTCATCAGTGGAGCTTGAGTCGGAGGTGCTGGGAGTGTGGGCTGTGATCAGTGGGGTTTGAGGGTGTCCTTTCTCCAGCTAGAGTGGGTAAATTCATGCTTAGAGAGACAAGTTTATGTTTTTGGATTAAAAAACAGATACGGAAAAAACTCTTAAAAGACAAATTTTCCATGTGGTAGAAGTGCTTGTTTTTTTTGTGCGCTTGTTTGAAGCGCACCATCTGTGTGTTTGTTAGAAGATGTTACTGTTCCATCATGGAGTTTGAGCACTGTCTGAGATGACTTGTTTTCTATGCATCTTGATTCCCCTTATATTGCGGAACCTGTATCAAAACAATTACGTGGTACAGAAATGTTTCAAGGAATTATTTCTGCATTCTTAAACATACAGTTCTCTTCAGAATTAACAGAATTATTAATACAGATTGTTACTGTCTGGTAAATTTTGTTTTAAATGTCTCATTGGGAATGTTGCTGTGATTCCTGTTTTGATTGCATTTTTTGGCACTTTGCAGAAAGCAATTGAGAAAAAGGAACAAAGAGCAAAATGCTTTGATCTTTGAGCTGAAGTGAATCTCACCTGAAGGAATGTGGCGTTGGATCAGGACATGATGAAGAAAGGTACAAGTGTATCCAACAGACAAGAGGCTTCCTTACAGTTCCTTTACTTGATTTAGCCTATAATATTTCCTACATTCACAGAGGTTTTACCAGATCATTGTCAAAAGAAGTCACTTTGGATTTTTTTTTCACATTCTTGTTTTAATATCATTACTTTTTAAACTACTTGACGGTTATCATTTTGCTCCTTGCTTTACCAACCCCAGAAAGAAGAAAACAATTTTTTGTGTACCTTATTTACTGATCAGCAACAGCACTTAGTGCTGCATGTCTGCGATTCATCTTCTGGATTAGTCCTGCTTTAAGAAACTTTGTTTCTTTGGGAAGACCAGACCTGT
Organism: Tapera naevia; assembly: GCA_033556795.1. Classification (NCBI taxonomy): domain Eukaryota; kingdom Metazoa; phylum Chordata; class Aves; order Cuculiformes; family Neomorphidae; genus Tapera; species Tapera naevia. The sequence continues at coordinate 8,383,830 of JAUMJJ010000034.1, read as the reverse complement.
GTTGCTGTTTGTGTATGAGTGGAGGACTCTGTCCCCCATGCACAGCGAAATCAGATTCTGTGCTGTATGTATGGTGAAGCTGGGCTGATTGCACATGTGCTCGTTGATGGCAGGCTCAGCATGTTGGAATATAAGCAGCTCAGACTGTGGTGTGTGCACAACAATTGGTGCTGTTGGCATCCAGTTAGTTCTGAAGGGTTTTTTTTCCAGCTGGCACTTTGTACCCGCTAAGCCCTGTTCTGGCTCTTTACTACTTAATGGTGGTATTTCAGTGGCAGTCCTGGTCTAGGTTTCACTTGGCAGTGTACCCAGCAATTGTACTGCTGTCAGATACTAGAGAATATGGCCTGAAAGCCAGACCACAACATGAGAAGCAGAGTCCTACTGTTTAAAAGAACAGGAATTATTCTAATTTGGCAAAACTTCAAACACAAAGCAACAGCAAAACAAGTGATAAGAACATTTCTCCCATTCTTCAAGACACATAATTTCTATGATGTTCTTACCCCAGAACAGCATAATAGACGGGTGGCTTTGCAGATGGCAGCTAACAATTGCCTTTGTTGGATACCTCAAAACACAAGAAGCTGGCTGAATCATTGGTAATTTCTCATTTTTTCCCTGGGAGAGCAGTAACACGTTCAACTGCAGCCCAAGAGCCAGCAGTACACAGCACTTTGATCATGTCCTGGGCAGGGGGAAGAGGAGGTGGTGGGCACAGATGGCTTCTTGCTGCTGTTGTTGCTGGAGCAGGGCTGCCTGCAGTCCACCCAGGCTCAGCAACTGTCTTGGCTGCACTCTCCTTCATGCATTTTCCTTTTGTTTTATTGGGCAGGGTTCAGCCTGTCTCTCCTTAGCACTAGAGCTGGTTCATGCCAGACAGATACAAATCAAATGTGACTTTGAATAAGATTCCTACCTCTTCTTTGTCCATGGGATAAAGCTGTGTGGATGGAAACTGTGCTGTTTTATTGCTCCTCCAGTTGTTCCAATACGTCTCAGAGAACAGTGTCACCTCATCAGTATTTCCATGTGCAATCTCTGTCTGGGGTACAGCCTTCCTCCCTCCTCTCCCTCTTACTAACCAGATTGTTTTGAAGTGACTAAACCAGGCGCAAGTTCCTTGCCAGGAGGCTTTTCAGCAGCGCTGTCATTGTGTGTAGGCAGAGCATGCCTTAGCACTTGGAGAGAGCCAGAGGGCATCACATGTGTGAGCCCAGGAAGACATGGGCTCCAGCACCGGTGAAAGGCTGGGAAGAGGCCAGAGGAGACATGCAAATCCGCTGTCTGCTCCTGGAGCATGAGAGGGGTGTGAAGAGGAGCAAGCACCCTTCCAGAGATTCAGGTGGCCATGCATTTTCTTGGGAGCAAGTCAAGGGGGCAGGAGGCTGAAAAACATCTGCTGAAGTCCATCCTCTAGGCTGAAGCTGCCTGGTTTTGGAAGTCCTGACTCAAATACTTGCATACAGGTCAATGAAAGGATGTTATATCTGCCTGTTCCAGGTGTGCTGTCCCAAAGACCCACCCCATGAGAGCGAGGGACTGTAGTGCGGTGAACACGGACACAGACCAGCCTGTAGGTGTGCCATGAAGCCCAGCTGCTCTCCTCAACCTTCACCATGAGAGATAAGGACCGCATTTCCCTCTGTGCTGTCCCCAGGCTGGACAGTCAGTGGGTGCTGCTCGCCTTGAGGCGTGGGGAGGGTGCCCCTGGCTGCGGGAGGTGCCTGGACTCCGCTCCCCCCTTGCAGCTGTGGCAACTGCTGGGACATTGCTGGAGGTCCCAGGACTGTGGGTAGGATGGAGCTTCTCTGTGCAACACACACCACAGCTCAGCTGGAGACCAGTCACAAGCGGTCTCAGTGTTGGGACCCCAGGGCTCAGTGTTGGGACCATTCCGTTTAATATCTTTGTTGATGATCTGCATGAGGGGATTGAGTGCTCCTTCAGTATGTCTGCAGGTGACACCAAGTTGTGTGGGAGTGTTGATCTGCCTTAGGGCAGGAAGACTCCACAGAGGCATCTGGACAGGCAGGATCGATGGGCTGAGGCCTATTGTATGAGATCCAAGTGCTGGAATACAACAACCCTGTGCGGCATTACAGGCTTGGGAAGAGTGGCTGGAAAGCTGCCTGGCAGAGAAGGGCTTGAGGGTGTTGGTTGACAGCCGGCTGAACGTGAGCCAGCAGTGTGCCCAAGTGTCTGAGATGGCAAATAGCATCCTGGCCTATATCAGAAACAGCGTGACCAGCAGGACGAGGGGAGTGATTGTGCCCCTGTACTCAGCATTGTTGAGGCTGCTCCTCAAATACTGTGTTTGATTTTGGGTCCCTCACTGCAACAACATTGAGGTGTTGGAGTGTGTCCAGAGGAGGGCAATGAAGCTGGTGAAGAGGCTGGAGGATGAGTCTTAGGAGTAGCTGAAGGAACTCAGGTTGTTTGGTCTGGAGAAAAGGAGTCTGAGGGGAGACCTTAAGGCTGTAGCAAGGTGGGTGTCAGTCTCTTTTCCCAATTAAGAAGTGGTAAGATGAGACGAAACAGCTTCAGCTTGCACCAGGGTAGGTTTAGACTGGCTGTTCAGAAAGGTTTCTTCACTGAAACAGTTATCAAGCATTGGAACAGGCCGGCCAGGGAAGTGGCTGATTTGCCATGCCTGGAAGAATTAGGAGATGTGTAGACGTGGTGCTTAGGGATATGGTTTCCTGGTGAGCATGGCAGTGTTAGGTTTATAGTTGGACTTGATGGTCTTAAGGGACTTTTCGAACCTAAACGATTCTATAACTCTACAATTCTTATTAGATAAACTTAATTATTGACTGGCTTCCCATTCATAATCATTTCACTACTGCTTTGTGCATTCTAGTTGTATTTGTGTCTCCTAGCATAAGGTTAGGCAAGGTAGGAACATTGTGGGACAAGTATATCCACCTATACATTAAAAAAAATCCCCAGAGAAGTTCTGCATCCCATGTAAGTGCAAAAGTGATTTTTAGAAATCCACAGAGAGAAACAAGCTACTTGGAACTTCCCAGTGCTTACCAGAAGGTAAGTGTGCGTGCAGATAGCTATTGAAGAGAAACCTCAAAGCTTCCTAAAGGACGTGCTCCTCACTTTGATGTAGGCTCTTCAAACAGTGATGAAGAGAGAGGGCTCACTTCTGGTGTTCATTTAAGGATATCTGCAGCTTGCTGGGTATAAAAATATGTAAAGGGGGCTGACGGATAAGAAAAAGGACTTCCAGGAAACCCAGGACATTCCAAGGCAGCAGTTTGAGGCTTGCTGCAATATCCCACGGAGCCTATAATGACACCAGACTGTTACCAGCCAAGTTCAACATCTCAGTCCCAGCCCTATTCTCAGCTCCAGAGAGCCTCATGGTAGGATTTTTCAGCCCCTTTGCCTCTGTCACTGGGGAAGCTGGAAGAGATTAACCAAAGTATGAACCATTTTAGGAAAACTCTAAATGCCTTTGTGTTAGGAAGATTTCAGATTTGCTTAAAGGGTAAAATAAAACAAGTGTACCTGTATCTTATAAAATTTCTCACCAGTTGACAAAAAAAAACCACTTAAAAAAGTTTAAATTTTCCTCAATGTAAAGATGAGACACAGTCACAGAGGTAAAAGGTTAGTTTGATAATCTCTTTTTTTTTCTGAGGTTATCTAGCTAAGAATGCTCTGTCCAGAAACCTATGCTGCTTCTATAAATGTTAAGGGTTTAGAAAATGAAGCAACTGCTATATGACCAGCTAGAAAATCGTAAAGCTAAGACAGAACCTATGCCATCCAAGGCATGCAATGAATGCCAAAGGTTCATCTATGAGGCATCTGCCCAGAGTCTCTTTCAGCAAACATACTTGGATTCAATGATCAGGAAAAAAGCAAGTTAACATTGCGAAGTAAATGAGATTGACTGTGCATCAATGGTGCCAATAATACAGATGAAAAGAAACAACTCCTAACAGAATGTTTATGCATACAAATGATAATTATTAATAAAAAGTCTTTCTTACGCTTCTATTAGGAACACAAAATGAGATTTAAAAGAAACCAAATGCTGCCACCTAGAGAGCAAGATGAAAATTCACGAGTTCAAGCCCTTCATTCTGACTTGGCTCCCACGGGATTTAGACCACGGCTCCACAGTTAGACCTCTGCCTCCTGCCCTTGCTTGTATTTCCGTGCCACTCAGGACGAGTGGAATGGCTGTATGCGAGTAGAAGCGAACACTACGTTGGTACCTAAGGCAGGGAGAAGTCTCTCCGGGTGACTGTTGATGACCACCACCTTTGGATAGATGTTCTCAGATACGCAAAGGTTTTCAACAAATAGCAGTATTTTTTGAGCCTTAAACATTCCAATGGAAGCATGATGAGTCTGATGAATTTCTATCTCAGTCAAGAGAACTTCAGGTTCCTTAGTCCTGAAAGAATCTGCCAGCAATTCAAGGAGAGATGCTTTCCTTCTTGTTTAAACCAAGGTGTGTTGCAGCCTCTTGGTTGAGAAAACCTGCAAACCCTCAAAAGACTGCCTGAAGCAAGGAGGCCTAGCACTTTCAAACTGCCTGCAACTAAGCTGGGAGCTGGAGCCCTGCTGTTCCAGAGCACCCCCCACGCCCCAATGTCTGCTGCCAACAGTGCATAGAGTCCAGGGAATATTTTATGTACATTTCTTGGACAATTTTTTTGTTAATATTTCCACAGGGAGGAGAGTCAGGAATTTTAATCAATAAAAAAACCCCTTCTTGTAATTCAACCACAAACAAAACCATATTTATCCTTTCTTAGCAAAAGCCAGTAAGACATCTTCTGACCTTCATTTGACCTAGAATGGATGGCTGCATGTTCCCCTCCTAGTCAAATCAAGACTATGCTGATCCTGGGAAGCTAGAAAATGTCATAAAATCCTAATCAAACAACACATTATCCAACCATATGAGCTTAGACAGAAAAGAGATCTTTTCAAATCTTTTTCTATAATCATGCCATTCAGCTAGTATAATCCCTCATTGACCTCATGCAGATATAATAAGCTAATGAGAATGGTTGGAATAAAGTTTGTTGATGTCTAAAGGCTACAACAACATTATTCTATGCTACTGGTTTTACCTAGTTCATAAATATCATGAGTAGATGCCAGTCAACACTGAACAATCAAAGTGATATAAGGATTTTAATGCATTAAATAAATCAAACATGGTGGTCACCAAACACTGGTGAGCAGTTCTGTCCTAAGCAATTTTTAATTTCAAGGAGGCTGGGATTTTATCAGTTCCTATCAAAGCCAGGCATGGCATAACTCAATGCTATATGCCAGTGTCTCTGTTAAAGAGAAATAGACCTCTTTGCTCCAGCTGGAAAGGTATGTTTAAACAGTTTGAAGAACAGCAAAAAGTATAAAGCACAATTTAAAAAGCAACAAGAGAGAGCAAAAGGAAAGTTTGGCAACACAGCTACTGGAGTTGCAACAAACTTTCAGAACTGTTCCATCCAAAAACCAGATTGCCTGGAGGGTGAATAACAGTAATTACATGAAAATAAAAGTCAAAATAAGTTTACAAAAATAAGTTGATTTTAGGCAACTCCTGCTTTCAACAATTCTGTTTATTTATTACAATAAGAAGAGCAATGTGAAAAGTTTAAAAGAAATATAATCTTAAGGGAAAAGAAATACTTTTGCCTTGGTTTAGTGGAAAAGTTAATGCCATCTGCTCCAAGGAGCTCTGTGTACCAAGGCTGAGAGGGCTGCTAGAGCCAGTGCAGGGTGGCTGTGGTCTCTGTGCCTGGGTACTTCATCATGCTCTGAGCTGGCCCAATCACCTTGCCCTCCAAAGTAACACACCTCCAGAATCCAGTGACTCCAGAAACAGGAAGCAAGGGAGCATAGTCTGGCCTCAAAAAACCTCCTTGCTCGGTGAATTCCCTGAACAGCAGAGCCTGGAGTTGCCAGCAGTGAAGTCATTCCTGCAGCCAGAAAGGCAGCTGGCTGACAATTTTGGGAACAACTAGATTGTTATGCAAATTTTGGGCAATTGGAGCACATGGAAATTATCAATGTCGACCCACTGTAGCCACTGATACAAGACCCGCAAGCTGTCTTTCCCTCTTTGCACCTTAATTTTGCTGCTCTAGCTCTCTGTCATCTAGGCGGCTTCCTACCCCACCTGTATGTAAAATCAACATCTAACAGCACCACTGAGGGCAATCAGATTAAATAATAAGACTGAAGATGCTTCATATAAGTGAGCCTTGTCCTAAGGCTTCATAGGAGGCCTCAGATTCCTATTCTACAAGCATGAGTCCTACTTTTCATATGAATAAGACCAGCATTGTCTTAAGCGTAAAGTACAATTTTAACTTAAAAATTAAGCCCATCATACCGAAATTCACCATCTTTCTGAGCTATGAAGCTTTATAAATGCCCAGCTGAGGTACACTGCTCCATTTTTTTCTGAGTTTGAGGATTTTTTGTTGAGTGAGGATTAACATATGGTATGATTAAGCTGTTCTAGCATTGCCCCACATGCATCAGAAACCTCTGATTTAAAACAAAAACCACCACACTGAAATTGTGAGACATCAACTTTTTGTTCTATAAAGGTTCACAAATGCGAATCTGGAGTGTGACTCTGGTTTGGGGTGGAGTGTTTTTTTGAGCTTGGGAAATCAGACCAATGATGCTTTACGTTCAGCTCTGGATAGATCCAGTTGACAGCACTGATTATTTTTCTACATTTTGGTTTTCATCATTGCTCAGCACATCAAGAAGATAGCACTACTTAAAGCAAGAATATAACTTCATAATAAAATATACTACATGGAATTTTAAAACGTTACTTCAAAATGTATTATATGTCATCAAGATTTAGACCATGATAAGGACACTTTTGCTGCTACATAGGAGTTCTTCTCCATTGGACTTCATAGACAATAGTGCAGAAGTTACAATGAAGTGCTGTTCACCTCTGAAGACTCTTAACGTGTTCTGGACATTCCCAAGCATAGGAACCATTCCTTTCACCTTTTCTGTTTATCTCTGCTGAATGAAAGGTGCCTTGTCTGGGTAAGAGTAGAAAGAAATAAGATCTGTGACATAGGTCTGCACCTCTTCTGCACAAATCTTGCTGTCAAAATTTGCCTGTGACAATTTCCAGAACTGTTTAATGTACAGATGTTAGGGGCAGATTTGGTGAGTGCCTAATTCACATGCAGTGCCTAATTCACTGCTTTTCAAATACTCAGAAAAATAGGAATATTTAAAAGTCAGATTTAAGGTTTTATCTTAAGCATTCATATGATGGGACCAGTGCTCTAGTGTGATTACAAATGTGAACTTACATGTTACTTCTTACTTGGATTTGTTTCATTTAGTGGTGTTTAAAAAAACAGATTTCTTTTTCTGAGTTTTGAAAAAAATGCAGTGCTATGCTCACTTTCATCAAATACTGAAGAACATTTGTACAACTAACAAGACTGAATTTGTTGAAGTTCCCTTGTAAGCACAATTAGTTATCAAAATAGAAATACAAACAGAAACTGCTATTGTTTCCATCCACTTGTTAATTCACAGAGTAACACACAACTGCTTTGGTATTTGGTACAATTTGAAGAAGTGAAAATTTTGAGATCTGGATGTGGAAATGACAGCTGGGAGCACACAGGAACTTTCTCAAATGGCTTTATCCTAAGCTTCCAGCCCTCCAGTTGTGCCACACGTGACATCCCTCTGTCAGTGATTTACCTTTGCATGACGGAAATGAAAGCAGGCATGTGCTGGAAGGTGAGGATAGCTATGACCCTATAAAGGTACTACAGGACAAAAACATTACTGTTTTTCAATCCCAAACTCACTGATCCGTGAATGTTCATCAGGCATAAAGTGTGCTGTACATCTCTGCCTGCTGCTGCCCAGCAAAGCCTGACGGAGCCATTGTCTGGGGCCAGGGCTAGAGCAGGCGCCAGTTGGCTTGGATCAAAGGTAGAAGCCATCTGCACATTACCAATGCACCGTAACATGGAGAGACAGAGGTGTTTAGCAGAACAGAAGGAAATAAAACTAAGAAAGGCCGTGTGCTCATGTGCATGACAAGCAGGTAAAGGAAAGGACTGAACCCCAGTGCTAGTTCACCCTGCCTGTGGGAAGGTCCACCAGACCCACTCCAGAGTGCTCTCTTTTATTCAAGTCGTGAGTGTTCTGATTTTGCTTTGATCTTTGCCATGGGAAGTGGCTTTTGTGTGCCAGCTCAGGGTGCAGAGCTGGGAGCAGAGCCCAGAGGGCCAGGAGCTTGGGCATGCCCTCTGGCTGTGCCTCTGGTGCTCCAAAACCACTGTTACCTGTGGCAGGAAGCAAAGGCTGCCCAGGCAGCTGCCCTCCACTGGCAGGACCTACAGGTAGGGAGCTCAGGATAGAGGCTTGAACGTGTCAGGCTGCCATCACTGGTTTAGTAGTCACCATGGGAAAACCTTCTGGTGGCTCCCCGGGAGTGGTTGGCACCTGGAGGTTCAGATCCTCCCAGAAACAATGAGCAGCAGCTGCTGCCAGCACTGCCCACCAGGTGGGTCTGTTGGAATGGCACTGGGTGCCCATTCATTTCCTTCTCCAAACAACTAACCTACTGGTATACAGCCAGGACATCTCTTTCTTACCTTATGATCTGTCTTGCATGAGAAAATAAATCAAGTTTCAGGTTGTAAGTGTATTGTGGCTATGTTTATAAACACTGTATTTAATACAGTAACAGTACTCTTTTTAAACAGACAAAGTTATTTATTAGGTCAGGCTACACAGAAGGTACATTTAAGGCACCATTTCCACTTGAACTGTCAGAATCCTTCTAATTTTCTTGAAAAGTGGTCGTCTGCCATAGTTAGCATATTCCCTCCTTGAAAATTTGGACATTCTTATCATTTTCACTGAAAGCAGAAACAAAAATGTTTTAGACAAGAAGCACTACACTTGAATTTAACAGAGGCATTTTTAAAAGGTGGACTCTCCCATTTCTTTCTAAGTGATTAATTGAATGCAGTAATTAATTTAATTGCATCACTTATTGCAAACATTACTGCAAAGTAACTGTGACTAGAAGATTTAAGAATCACACAAGAGTTGAGTAATTTACCAGAAACAGTCTCACTTCAGGCTTTGTTACCTATAAAAACCCGATGAAGCCATCTGCAAAGTATCAAACCACATGACAAATCTTGCCATGAAGACTAACATGTCCATTACAAAACACTAATGTAAGTCAAACTTAACAGACTCTGCAGTGTGAACCAGTGCTAATGTTTACAAAATTTCCCACATTCACTTGGGAATTCAGAGGGAAGGATGGGAATCTCGATACATCTCTGCATCCCAGGCTTCATTCAAATTTGAATGTATGGTTCTCTGAATGCTGGAATCTTCTTTAAGAAAATTTTTGCCAAGTCTCCCTTATCTTCAGAACATTATTTTTTGTTTTTAAGTCCCATGGATTGGGACTTAAGTCTCCAAATATCTGTTTGGGGTGCTCCGATGTCAGTTTACCAAGCAAGTACAGGTACAAAAAGAAAGTGATAGAATCCAGACTGCCCTAGATTTTCAGTTCAGTTCCCTTTCTTGATAGAATCAAGCTGGTTATGCCTCGTGGAATTCGAGAGGCTTATGAATACCCAAAACGTCATGACAACCTGTACTAATAGCTATATCAAGGATCATTTAACCAGAGCAGATTAGAAATATGAAAGAAAAAGTCAAGCCCAGAAGATGTAAAACAGACATAAAGATGTAAGGAAAAGTTCTGGCTGAAGGAGAGCCCTGACACTAAGCCCTTCAGAGGCAGCTGAAGCTGCTTCATCTGTTGGCAAAGAGGTGCTTGTCCTGCTGCCAGACTAGGTTTAAATTAAGATCAGCTTCTGCCACTGCTACTGGACACTAGCTGTGGAAGAGATCTGGGAATTGCATTTGAACACCCATTTAAGAATGAAACAAAGGCATGGAAGATGACTGGTTTTGGTCTTTGAATTATAGTATGCAGTGTAGAAAAAGATGGACAGGGTTTGTGCGGCACCTTTTTCCCAGGTGTCTCATGTTGTTGTGGCAACCTCCTGCAGTACTCTTGATGCATCTGGGGCTCTCTAGGTGCCCATACAGTTCTGCATGACTAAAAAAACCCATGGACAGTACTGCTTTGGCCATCAGGGAAGTACAACTCTTTAAAAAGTCCTTTAATGGGCTTAAACATGGAAGTGACATGCAAGTTGGCTGTTGAGAATCACCCAAGTTAATTTAGAACTGACTGTTTCATAGTTCACTATGGGATATGCCCAGGTATCTGTTTCTACATCTCCACATACATTATTGATCTTAGCAACTGCTGGTCATGCAGCTTAAGAAGGGCAGAAAGATCTGTTTGTTCTCCTCTCCTAAGGAGTGTGATGGACTGTACCTTAGACTTCTTGATATGAAATGACCTGTCTCCACAACATGGATTTGCACTATGTCTGATACTTAGCACTTCTCTTTAACTTTTATTTTATTGATCTCAGTCCTTTTTTCCAGATCCTTCGGAATTTTGACACTGTCCTGCACAGATTTGTTGCCTTGTTTCTGTTATCCAGTTCATTACAAAAATGCTGAATTATATACTGCACCTAACAGAAATCCAAATTAATAGCTCTTCACAGTTTAACAATTTTAGCTGAATAACTATTTGTCTGTTTATGTGAATGTCAAGCGGAGCTATGTAAAATGCCTTATTAATGTCATGGACAAACACTCTGCTAGGCCAGTTATCTTGCCAAAAACTAAATCTCCCAGATTTGATTTGATTATTTCTGACAAATCTGTATCAGCTTTGCTTACTCTCTTTTTTACCTCCAGCTATCTACAAGTCAAGTACTTAGTCTAACATTGTTCTAGGTAGCAAAGATGAGTAGGTTCGTAGTGTCTACCATGCCAGCATGTCTTTTCTCCTCTTTTCACAGTTTATACTGTGTGCCCCCTTTGATTCCCTGGTTTGCTTTTGTTTTTTCAGACTATAGGTTTACCAATTCTCTTCGCAGTTTGTCATTTGCTTGGGTAGTTTGTAATGTATTTTGGTGAAAATGTTAATGGATTATTTCCTTAAGTGTCCTTTGATACCTTTGACACTTTGCTTGTTTTGGCCTCTTTCCTCTATCTTGGTCATTTGAACTTTGTAAATTATCTGATCGTAATTGTTTCTCCCACCCCAAAGTCAGAAACATGTTTTAGCCTTCCCTTTCTTGAGATCTGTCTATTTGTTATTTTGTAAAAGGCTGTCACTGCTGTTGTGCTACTCTCACTTCTTCACTCTGCTAGAAACAGAAATTCTGTTATTTCACTTCTGTAAGTTCCTTTCACCATCATCTTCAATTCATAAACAGTTCCTCTTAGTTTGTGGAGAGGATGCTCTGTAGAGGTTTCTCATCAATCATAATGTGGTGTAACAATGCTCATTAAGTACTGATTTTCTATGTTTTCAATTTATTTTTAAAAGTAATACAGAATAAAATATCCTACTTCAAATATTAGGAGATCTTTTTCTTGATTTTTTAAACAATCTGAATGGTATTTTCTCCTAAAGATTGACATTCTTAATCTTCTCTGTGAAAGGAAATACAGGAGATTGGATCTTGAATGTAAACATTTTTTAGTAAAAGATGCCTTTTGGGTTGGATCTTTCATGTTTTCTGATGGAGAGTGTGGAAGACTTTGGCATTATATTTAATGGCAATGTGGCACTCTTTGGATGTGGCAGGCAACCTCCTCAAGAATAACAAAAGTGAATATTCAGTACTCCCAGCTAACTGAATCCAATCTAAAAATTTTACAGGTACCATGATAAAAGCTGTTACAAGGGATTGTCAGTTGAGAAGATGCTGCTAAAACTGCAGTTTAACAGAGTGTGAACTATCCAAAGCTAGTAATCTGTCAGTTAATTGGGATGTGAGGGTGAATATTTTGCTTGCATATAGGGAGGGGAAGGTTAGAACGTCAACGAAGTGCCTACCTGTTGTAAAGGCAGAGCATACACTCGTTTGAGTAAGTCTCTCCATCAGTCCCACAGACTGGTTGGTAGTTCCTTGGACATCCAGCCACACCATAGTTGTAGCAAGCGGGCTAGATAAGACAGGTACATGAGAAGTGTAAGATATAACATTTGAAACTGGTCTCTGATCAGCTTCTGATCTAAGAGCTTCTGAAGAACACTGGCATGCCCATGCACAGAAAGGAGTTGCTGCAGTTTTATTAAGTGTCAAATTATCTTTCATGCTCTCACAGGAATTTATTGCTTGAGGCTTGTCTTCTACTGGCTGGCATGGCTTGAGCTATGGTGTCAGTGCTGCAAAACAAGTCTGATGAGAGTGGCTGAGGGAACTAGGGTTGTTTAGCCTGAAGAAAAGGAGGCTGAGGGGAGACCTTATCACTGTCTAGAACCACCTGAAAGGAAGTTGTAGTGAGGGGTGTGTTGGCCTGTTCTCCCAGGTGACAGGTGATAGGACGAGAGGAAATGGCCTCAAATTGCACCGGGGAGGTTCAGATTGGACATTAGAAAAAAATTCTTCACTGAAAAGGTGGTCAGGCACTGGCAGAAGCTGTCCAGGGAGGTGGATCCCTGGAATAAAAGACAGGTAGATGAGGTGCTGAAGGATGTGGTTTAGTAGTGGACAGGTATGGTTGGACTCGATGATCCTAAAGCTCTTTTGCAACCAAGCGATTCTATGATTCCTTCAAACATCTTACATCAGACACATGGATGGCCGAGTCCCTGCTAAGAGCAGCCTCAGACCAGGCTGGTGAGAGGTGGGAATAACCAGGGCACGTGTGCTGTAGATCTTAGCATGGGGCTGCTGGGCTCCAGAGGTCCCTCAGCTGCAGGGGGAAGACCTTCCGGGGCATTTCCTAGGGCTTCGGGACTGGGGCTCTGGGGAAGGGACTACGCGGCTGGCGGCACAGGGGACACGAGGGACCAGCCTTCCTAGGGACGAGGGGCGGGATGCACTCACCGGGATGCTTGCAGCGGCTCTGGGACAAGAGAGGAGCCCTGCGGAGAGAGACTGGCGTTAGCGGCTTCTGGTCCCGCTTGAATTCGCCCCCGTGCCGACCGCCCCCACGAGCAGCCGGGGTCTGTTACCGGAATCACCGAGCAGTCGGGGGCCGTTACTGGTCCCGTCCCCAACCAGCCGATGTCCAATCTCGGCATCCCAGGCCACTAATGCCGTGTCCTGGCATCCCCGGACCAGCCGGTGTTCGCTACCCGTCCCGCCCTCGAGCAGCTGGTGTCTGTTAACGGCATCCCCGAGCAGCCGGTGTGCCATCTCGTCATCCCCGAGCAGCCGGTGCCTGCTCCCGGCACCCCCTAAGAAGCCAGTGTCCGTTAGCGGTCCAGTCCTGTCCCCGGACCAGCCGGTGTCCGCTACCGGTCCCGACCCCGACCTCCCCCAGGCAGCCGGTATCCGATCACCGCATCCCCGAGCAGGCGGTGTCCGTAACCGATGTCCGTTACCCGTCCCGCCCTCGAGCAGCCGGGGTCCCATCCCGGCATCCCCAAGCACCCAGTGTCCGTTGCCGGCACCTCTCGAGCAGCCGGTGTCCCATCCCGGCCCCGAGCAGCCGGTCCCTGGTCCCGGCACTCCTCTACTCGCCGGTGCCCCCCCCCGTGCCCATTCTCCCGGATGCTCGATGCCCGCTGCCGGCTCAGATCCCGCCGGTGCCCGGTACCCCTTTTAGGTTTCCCCTTCCCGAGGCACGGGACCGGCTCGGTTCCCGCTCCCCTGGCATCGGCTCTCCTCCCGCCCTGTCCCCAGTACCGGCGAGGAGGGCGGGCAGCAGCACCAGCACCGGCAGCGCCATCGTCGCGAACGGAGCAACGACGAGGGGGGCGGGGAGGGACCGAACGGCCGCAGAGAGCGCGGGGGCGGGGTGGTACCCGCACCGCACGGGGCACGCGGGGCTGGGGCGCACGCGAGCAGGAGAGCCCGGGGACCACGGGGAGGGCGAGAGTAAGGACGGGTGGGGAGGGATGGCTGTCGCCTCACCTCCCAAGCGCAGAAAGGAGCTGTTGCGGCTTTATAAAGTGCTGCATTATCCTTCATGTTCTTACAGGAGTTTATTGCTTGCGGCTTGGCTTCTACTGCCTGGCACCTCCGAGGGTGGAGAAGGGACGGGGTCCCTGCCTTTGGGGGCGGGGAGTGTGGGGTTGAGGTGCCCGAGTGCCGCAAGGAGTCCGTGCCTGCCCTACCGGCAGAGGTCCCCGTGCCGTTTCTGCAGGGAACCCCCTACATATCCAGTAGTCAGCAACTAATCAAGCTCTGCTTCTGCGGTGCGCAGTGGAGACCTCACCAGGACCGTGCTCACGGGATTAAAAGCTTTAACGTCAGGGCTATACAGGGGGCAACAGGGTTAATGGTGGGTGCCAGGCTGTAATTTCACAGAATCATAGAATAGTTTGGGTGGGAAGGGCCTTAAAAATCACCCACTTCCAACCCCTCTGCCATGGGCAGGGACACTTCCCATCAGCCCAGGCTGATAACAAGAAGTGCAAAGTTCTGCACAATTTCGGCATTCCCCAGGCTTCCCTGCTTGACTTCACCTCATTAGTGTTGTGCTTTGATTGCAGAGTGTCTTGGGCAGCTCAGGGAAGTTGGAAATACGTGTGCAGTGCCATGTGGCTTTTAAGGTCATAGCCCCTGTCTCATCATAAAACAACATGGAATTGCTTGTGCTGAGCTGTGAGTGTGTTCCTGCCAAGAGGAAGAAAAAATTAATACAGCCCCAGCAGTAAAACCAACCTGCCTGCATCCAAAGGCATGGCAATTCAGGCCAGCGGGGGCTGGAAAGGTTTGGCACGGTGGCCTGCAAGCACGGCTGGGTGTCTTGGAAGCACTGCTCTCCAAAGAGTAACTCATCTGTTAGTTGCTGATAAGAGTGAGAGGTTAGCTTTGCACGGTCTGGCTATGGAATTTTTTTTTTATGCAGCTTCCTAAAATCGAGGGGATGGGCTTCTTGTAAAATGGCCTCTGCTTGTGTGTAGGAGCTGGGGTTTAGACCTGTTGAGTGGTTTGGTGTGTCCCATATAGGTACATATACATGCATCGCACACATATCCTTCTTGTCTCTGTCTCAGCCTCTGAGTCCTTCCAAGAATGGCTTTTCTTCTCATGTGTGTTTTTGACAGTGCGTCCTGCCCACATGGCATCAATAGGGAAGTTATTTTATTATCTGATGAATATGTTCTTATTCCTCCAGGTAACCTCTGCAAATTGATTGCAGTGTTGGATTTTCATTCAGAACACACTTTTGAAATTATTACCCACTACAAGGGATGCTTTGTGCAAAAGCTTCTGGCTTGAATATTTTAAGCAAAATGCCTAATCAGAACGTTTCATGGCTGTTGAAACAAACACATAGAGAGGGGTATTTCTCACTCTTGATCGCCTTACCTAACTTTGCCCAAGTTTTTTCCCCGGTTTTGCCTGCTAAGCCACTTGAGAAGAGGACATCTTTCTGTTACCATGTTATTGGTGGGGTGGTTTCTGAGTCCCAGGGAGATTTCCTTGGTAAAAGTAGCATCAGGGGATTAAATACTGGAAAGTTAGGTCAGGGTGGTCTTCCTTGCTTCTTGAAAGTGTGATTTTTCAAAGAAAAATGCTGAATGTGAAGAAAGCAAAACCAAGGGAAAAGTGAAGAAAGGAAAACCAAAGTGTAGGAGTTGTCTCGAGTAATTAGTTTCTTAAGTTCATGTCACTGAAAGGATGAAGTGCAAAACTCTTGCACAGGGCTTTTTTTGCACGGGAAAAAACCCAAACAAACCAAACCAAATAAACCCTCAGTGCCCCAGGTGCTGGTAGCCTGTACAAGCTTTCTCCTGACCAACTCCAGCACAACAACCACGAGATGGGTGTGTACTGTTATCATGTCACCTAAGCGAACAGCTGCCCCTCCCCCGAACATTCTCCACACTGATGTATTTTCCAATGAGTTAATTACATACTCATCAATTAGTTGCACTTGATCCTGATAGATGGGCTGAATAGGACCATTGCGGTTTAACATCACTTTGGTTGTCTCTCTGTGAACTCATTCACAGCCACGTGTTCTGTCCTGGATGCTTCCCCTTGATGTTGCAGAGAAAATATGGAAAAGTATTCTGCAGGCGCTTTATTAACTCTCAACATGACACTCATAACTTGGTGCTAGTCCAGCCTCCTCAGTGATGAAAGCATTTGGTTTCACTTATTTAAATTCTTTCAGCTGAGAGTATTTAACTTCACCTTATTTGAATAAAATTTTAGAGACAGGTGTTTAGAGAAGGGAAAATGCAAGAAATGAGATTTTAAACAGAAGAAAAGATAACTTACACATTTTTTCTTCTGGCAAGATATAATATGTTAGAAAACACCCATTTTCATCCATAAATTATTAGGAACTGGAGACAACGAAGAGGATGATTATGCAGAGAGCTTCTTAATAGCCTTTGATTCCTGTTAACACATTTATGTTATGAATACTGAGTCACTGGAAAAGAAAATT
The DNA here is from genome assembly GCA_033556795.1 of Tapera naevia. Lineage (NCBI taxonomy): Eukaryota > Metazoa > Chordata > Aves > Cuculiformes > Neomorphidae > Tapera > Tapera naevia. Next base: position 8,367,300 of record JAUMJJ010000034.1, on the reverse strand, counting down.
GCAGAATTATTTGCATATCTCCTAGAAGTTCTCTTCCTGTTAACATCAGGTAGCTGATTAATAAACATAGATGATCCTAGTATATAGGCGGCAGAGAGCAATATATAATTGGAATTTACTTCCCTGCAGAGAAAGTCTGTTTCTGCTTTATGCTTAGACCCTCTGTGATTGGAAGCTAGAATTTATTTGAACTTCATTCAATTTTCTAAGTAAATGTATATGACTCCCTGAAAGAGAAAAGGTTTCTTTAGAGAGTTTATACATACCTCATATTCTTGTGCTGCCCAGTGGTTTGGTACTAGCGAGGTTGTGACTGAAGAAATAGAGTTTTTGTGAGTGAAAGATGTTAAGAGCAACAGAATTGACTAGGGGTAAGTTTCACACCAGAAGTGCGTTCCTGTGTCATTTTCTTGGAGTAAAGAAGCATTATATGTGAGATATTATGTTGGGCCTGGAGAACAAAGGGCATAATCAGAGCCTCAGGTTCGCCTAAGAAGAAAATAATTGTAAAGGAAGGAGCGACTGAGTACCACTACTTCCAGCGGGGCTGACTTCTAGTCTGGCTGTATCTTGGAATAAACAAAAGAAAACAAGGTGCTGAGAAAAACCTTTGGGGTTGAAATGCTTCTGGCCCTCCTTGGTCTTGCTGCGGCTCCAGTGAGTACTAACCAGGTGCTTCTTAAATGTAACTTTTGCAAAGATTGGCTATTGACCACACCAATCCTAATGATGGTGACAGGACGGTTCTTTTATGACTCCACCTATGTATTCTATCCTCAGCCATTGATGAGTGCCCTGCTTTCTGGAGATGCTTGACTACTTGGGCTTGCCTGTGGGAGTGTTTCATCTCTTAAATCTGTATAAATCATCTACGTGAGGGAAGACCTACCGCTACAAATCCCCAAGTACCTCAGCCACACTGGACTGAAGTGGCAACCTCTAGCACAACCTGTGGTGTGGATAGCTCCAGCTTGTTTCAGGATGAGAAAGTTTGTTCCGTATCACCCCAAATCATGGTAGGCAAACCAGGAATCATTTTTATACACAATCAGTAATGAGTAGGTCTTAAATGAAATAGCCAGTGACTGAGGTGGATATCAATGAACTGCAGCAAAAATAAATTGGTTGAATGTGGAATGGATTCAACATCAAGAAAAGCTTTTGGACAGAGAATGATACATTTAATTATCTGATGTTTCTTTTTAAACAGTTGAGTCCCCTTGTAAAAAACTCAACTTGCCCCACTCTTGTTGTTCCTCAGAAGGAAAATGTGTTGAGGACTTGTGGGCTCTGACATCTTCATTCTTGGGGATTTCCAAAATTCAGGTAGATAACGTTACACCTTTGCTGATCCTACTGTTGACGATAGTCCTGTTCTGCTTGGGAGGGTGAATGAGAGACCCCAGGAGTCCCTGCCAGCCATCACTACAATTACTCTATGCCTCTGTCCCTGGAATCCATTCAGAGCTTTCATCAGCTGATTCATGCTGTATTTACTTATGTCATCTCTCCTCCTGAAATCAATGGGTATCAGGCACTGGAAGGATGGGGACTTCCAGTGGGACATAGCCCAAAACTCATGCCTGTGCTAGGAGATTTTACCAGTATCATTTTGCAACATTTCAATACCAACAAAACACTGGATATGCAGCTTAACACAGGTATCAAAAATGTATTTGCCTTTTACTCCTGTTATTTGAAACGCTATCACCATTGTTGGGAAATAGGGTTTGGCTGATGTATCTGTGCCAGGATGGGTGTGCCAAAGCTGAAGGGACAAGAGATTGTTATTTCTTGGGTCCTTAGGAACACAACAGTGAAACACAGGCAGTTTCTGGGAGTGCAGAAATGCCTACATGGCAGTGGAAAGGGCTTTCATATGTTTCTTGTTCTTTTACCACCTGAGAAAGTTGGGTGGGGATCTGGTTTATAAACCATAGCAGTATCCTCTGTTATTCTCTGATTCATGGTAAGCATTTGAATTAGTGGATGAACATCTGGACCTCTCCCAACGTGTCAGACAGTAAGGCCACTGAGCCTAATAAAACAACACATTTCATGAAGATGGGACAAGTGGAGAGCTGTTTTGTACCTTGTAGTAAAATGAGCTCTCTTTGCAAACAGGGAGTCGTGCTGCTTATAGCTTTACTCAAGCACAAGAGCAGCATGGACTGAGGTAGCAGGGCAAATTGGGAACAAGCTAGGGGACAGCAGTTCTCAATACAAAATTAGTTCACAATGTTGAAAGAAAGAGTCATAGAATTATAGAATGGTTTGGGTTGGAAGGCACCTTAAAGACCATCCAGTTCCAACTCCCCTGCCATGGGCAGGAACACCTCCCACCAGACCAGGCTGTTCAGGGCCCCATCCAACCTGTCCTTGAACACTTCCAGGGAGGGGGCATCCACAGCTTCCCTGGGCAACCTGTGCCAGTGCCTCACCCCTCTCTGTGTGAAGAATTTCTTCTTGATGTCTAATCTAAATCTTCCCCCTTCCAATTCAAAGCCATTCCCCCCTCATCCTATCATTACTTGCCCTTGTAAAAAGTCCCTCTCCAGCTTTCCTGTAGCCCCTTGAGGTACTGGAATGCCGCTATAAGTTCTCCCTGGATCCTTCTCTTCTCCAGGCTGAGCAAGCCCAACTCTCTCAGCCTAGCCTCATAGCAGAAGTGCTCCAGCCGTCTGATCACCTTTGGACCCGTTCCAACAGATCCATCTCCTTCTTACGTTGGGGATTGCAGAACTGGACACAATACTCCAGGTGGGGTCTCACGACGGTGAAAAAAAGCTAATCATCTCATCTGCTTAGAACAGATATAGGGAGAGGTATTAGCCTGTTGTAGTGCCAGTAGGATTGGGACTAAGGCACTAAATTGCCTGCTGCCTTAAACTGGAGGATTTGGCAGTGTGTAGTATCCTCTTTGCCACAGGTGGAGGATGCTAAAAGTTAAAAAATGGCAGATAAAAATAGATCTGTCAAGCAAGAAACCATAAGTGGCCTTAATTGCATGAAAATTTCCACTTGAACAGGTTCCTGCAGGCTGCTGCAGGCAGGAAGGTGATACAGGAGAAGTCTGGCTATGCATTTGCTCCAGTTTTTTCTTCTCTTGGCGATCACTACTGAGTGCTCTTGGAGAGAGAGGGCTGGTGAGAAGGATGCTACAGCCACACATAACCTGCAGTTAATGTCTCTTGCAGTCCCCAGGCATATAGGGGAGGTTGTTTACATCCACTGAAGCAGCTGGATGCAGCTGGCTTGCCTGTGCTGCTTCAGGCAGTCTGGCAGGGCACAGTGCCTGGGTATGTCTCAGCTGTGTTTATGCCATGCATGTGAGTCTCTTACTGTAAGTATGTGAGCATGTCTGTCCGCCTGAGTAATTACTGGGGTAAAACCAAGCAACACCCTCGAATGTACATAGCACAGGATAATAAAAAATGCTTCTGAGCTGCTTTTCAACACATCTGCCTGTGGTGGCACTGCTGAAAGCCTCTTTCCTAGGGCACTGGAGGGCCACTGCTATTGGTGAGATTGGTAATGCCCTGGAAATGGTCTGGCACTTGCTAATTGCATGGACAGAGGGGGAACAGCTGGTTTTCCTAACATTTTAGTCTCTGTAACAATGATTAGGGCGACAATGATTCCTGTAGGGAGGAAGCCAGCAGCATTGAGCACACTAATAAGCTTTTGGTGTAAGTCTGAGTTTATTGTGCAGGGAACGTTTGTTCCAGTTGGCAAGCTGCCTCCATGGCCAGGTCCTGAGCGCTGAGCTGTGGCATCACATCTAATTTTGGTTCACTCCTTCGGGCTGTTTTTGTACAGGTTGGGTTCAAAGGTTCACAGAAAGATGTGGAGGAAGCTCCTCGTCTCACCACATTCCCTCAATGTCCTCTCAGGGGCATTCCCACCCCCACACCAATAAGAGATTGCTCTGTGGCTCCTATCTGTCACACACAGTGTATGAATCATTCACTTCAGCTGTGCTGCTAAATTTGCAATCCCATATAGACCAAAAGGCAGGATCCAGGCCTCAGGGATTCAATTATGTACATGCTGCTCTGTCTCTCCTTCCTTGATCCCTCCATGCCTATTCATTTTTCTCCATCCGGTGCTGTTCTCTGCTGTATCCGTCACAGATGGGTAATATATCCTCTCCTGTTTCCCACATAAACCTCATCGATCACCTGCTTGTCTTTGACATTAATTTATTCTCTGGTTAACAGCCCACTTTGTATCCTCAGTTCCTTCCCATCTGTGTGTAACTTGCAGGGTGCTCCCTGGAGCAGGGTGAGCATCTTCTGATGGCTGCAGGTGCTGTAGCATACTAGGGCCCTAAGGAGTGCTGCTGACCTGTGGAGAGTGCTGCTGGATGGGACTGCTGCACGTGCTGTGGGATGGTTGGGAAAGGGCTGCTGGGAGTTACCCACATGCTCCTGGAGGATCTACTCATGCTGTCAGTCACCACCAATGCGCAAAGCAGCAGCCTTCTGCCTGGCAGAGAAATGTGTGTGGATTACTGTGATACACAGTCTTGAACAAGGGCTTTAGTAGTCCCCTAGAGCCTCCAAAAAGCTCCTGAAAAGGTGTCCTGGGGGGCAGAAATCAACATAGTTTTGCTTTTCTCTCTCATCCAGAAGTTATTTTTCTGCTGTTGTTTTCAAACTGACTAAGCATATCTACCTACTTGATCTGTCACGGACAGATTTACAGGTGCTGGCTTTGACTTCTGCTCTCTATCTGTATGCTAGTTCAAATGAGGCATGGCAGACCAGGGCCATAGATCCCACTAGAGGAGAAATACACTTTGTCTTTCTTAGTTGTTTGCCCTCGGGTCATAGAGTCATAGAATCATGGAATCATATGGTTGGAAAAGACCTCTGAGATCACCAAGTCCAACTATACCTGTCCCCTTACTAAACCATGTCCCTAAGAAACTCATCTACTCACCTTTTAAACACCTCCAGGGATGAAGACTCCACCACCTCCCTGGGCAGCTGTTCCAATGTCTGACCACCGTTTCAGTGAAGAAATTTTTCCTAATGTCTAATCTGAAAATCCCCTGGCACAACTTGTGGCCATTTCCTCTCATCCTGCCACTTGCGAGAAGACACAAACACCCACTTCACCACAGCCTCCTTTCAGGCAGCTGTAGACAGTGATGAGGTCTCCTCTCAGCCTCCTCTTCTCCAAGTTAAACAACCCCAGTTCCCTCAGCCACTCCTCGTAGGACTTGTTCTCCAGCCCCTTCACCAGCCTTGTTGCCCTTCTCTGGACGTGCTCCAGCACCTCAATGTCCTTCTTGTACTGAGGGGCCCAAAACTGAACACAGTACTCGAGGTGTGGCCTCTCCAGTGCTGAGTACAGGGGCACAATCACCTCCCTGCTCCTGCTGGCCACACTGTTTCTGATACAGGCCAAGATGCCACTGACTCTCTTGGCCACCTGGGCACACTGCTGGCTCACATTCAGCTGCTGTCAACCAACACCCCCAGGTCCTTCTCCTCCAGGCAGTTCTCCAGCCACTCTTCCCCAAGCCTGTAACGCTGCATGGGGTTGTTTTGTCCCAAGTGCAGGACTCAGCACTTGGCCTTGTTGAACCTCATCCCATTGGTCTCAGCCCATCGATCCAGCCTGTCCAGATCCTTCTGCAGAGCCTCCCTTCCTTCAAGCAGATCAACACTTCCACTCAGCTTGATGTCATCTGCAAACTTACTAAGGGTGCACTCGATCCCTTGACAGATCATTGATAAATATATTGAACAGGACTGGACCCTGCACTGAACCCTGGAGAACATCACTTGTGACTGGTTTCCAACTGGGTTTAACTCCATTTACCACCACTCTTTGGGCTCGGCCATCCAGCCTGTTTTTTACCCTATCATAACCACTCTGGAGAGAGGTGGATGGTCTCAGTAGCATTTCTTATGTCAAAAGTTTTCTCAAAGAGCAGAAACTTTCAAGAGAGGTTGTAAAAGCTTCTTCTAACTCCTTAAACTGTTAAAGCAGACAGAGTTAAGGGAACCTGCCTTGAAGGTGGCTCAACTTTTTCTGGGTGTTAAGGCTAAACCCCATAGACGACCTGCAGCTATAGAGCAGCAGCCAGGCTGGTAGGTCAGCAAAAGTTGTTTTCAGCTGTGAAAGGCCAGAGATTGTCCATGGGACTGGGAACAAACCTGCTACTGAATCAGCACAATGCCTGAAAGTGAATTAATCCAGCAATACCTGTCTTGTTTCCATATAGGAAGAAACTGAAAAGTCAAAGACATCTTTACTGTCCACCTATTTCTCACAAAGCAGGTAGTTTCAGCCAGGGCAGTGTCCATATGAAGCTGCTTTCAAAGATAACCTCACCCCCCTCTTCTGCCTCTTCACCCTGCAGGAAAAGGCTCTGTGAATAGAGTGTTCACTTGACAAATGTCTAATCTAGGCAAAGCCTATAGTACCTATCCCTGTTCCAGCAGAGCTTCTGTCCATCTTCTGATTCCCTTGGACTGGGTTTGTAGGACAAGGACACTGTATCTGATCCATGGCAGGGGGAAACATTTGCTAGTAGTCGTCATCATGGTAGAGGGAGGGAAGGTGGAAGGGAGGACAGGCAGTAGGGTCAGCAGCTCCATTTTCCTTGTGCTCTGTTTATACAGTGCTGTGCCCTAAGCATGTTTCATGGCAACCTGTGCTGCAGTTCTCTCTTACTCTCATAACAAAAGTATTCTTATCCTGGGAAAACCCATTCAATGTACTTCATGGTCTCCAGGAGTGAGGATGAACTGCAGATAAGAATTTTGGAGTTGGCTGGTATATCACAATCAGGCTCAGCCAGGCTTTGATGCCTGTCTGCCTGATGGATTGTGTGGTAAGATGGAGGATAAAAAGACCTTTATTCACCAAGGAGGTTAAGTGATGATTTGGAGATGGAGATGGGTTTGCTGCAAACATGGCAGGCACCATCCCCATGAAGGCTCAGTGTTGCTGAAAGCTGTGCTTTCCCTGTGGAGGCCAGTGCCAGGGGTACCACTTAATGACGGGTGTATGGGCGTTATACTGCCTGCACACTACCAGCCACAGCCACGGGCTCTGTGTTGTCATAGAAAACTGCCATCGGTCAAGGGAGGAGAACATCAAAAGGAGGAGGAGATGACAAAGCCTAGGGCTTGTTGGAGGCACTATTTCTGAGTGGCACTGCTAGATGGAAGACCTACAAAAGGCAGGAGTCCCCAAAACACTGCCTGGGTTTGAGGATGATGGAGAAAGGTAAATCTCAGCTTCATTTCTCCCTCAAACTTTTATGGTCTGGCCTGACCTGGCCTGGCCTGTTCCATCACAAAGCTGCAGTTTCTCTTGATCTTCTTGTGTCCATGTTTGGGGCAGTATTTGTAGAGAAAACTTTTTTTTTAAATAATGTTTGAAATGTTTTATTACCTGTGTGATCTTTGTTGCAATGGAAAAAAATATCAGTTTTCCTCTAGATTTTCAACACCTCTCTCTCCCACATTTTTGGGGAATATTTTGAGGGGGCTGAAAGGAAGGAAGAAAAACGTACTTTCTGTCTTTTGCAGATGGTTCTGTTGTTGAAGAGCAGAATCACAGTTATGCAAACTGCTTTGTAGTTCAACAGGAGAGGCCAAGGTCCCCCAGCCATGATTGAAAGTATCATGCTTCTGGATTAGTTCCATGCCCACAAGAAGTGTAAGTTTAGGAACTGCAAGAGCATTGTATATTTTTGTCTATTAGTACTCTCAGGCTTTGCTGAGCCCAGACTTTTCTGATCTGTGGGGCACTCTTGAACTGGTTCACTTGATTCAGATCTTCCCTAGTGAGAACATCCAGATCTTGCCTGTGTCTTAAGAATCCCTGTTTTGCAAGACTCCCGTGGTTTCTTTGCAAGAGACTTTAATGACTTGGAGGGTAGGGAAGGCTGCAGTAGTGATGGTTCATGACCAAACATATTGACCCAGCTGAGACATTAGGATTTGCCTTTAGCTGGTTAATTAATAAGGTTGAGGCTGCTGGGGGTGAGAGGAGGGTTTTTCCCACTCCTGCTTTGGCTCAAGGAGTCTACAGGCTTGTCTTTGTACCATGTGGGGGCAGCCTTGCTCACAATATGTGCTCTGTGTTGCCTGCTTGCATGAATGGTTTTGTTTGCAACATCTTTTTAGGGTGAAGAGCTCAATGGACCATTCACGCTGTCAGCTAGGTAATATTGTACTGTAATGTATTGTGTTCATCCCCAAAGCAGCAGCAATGCACAACTACTTCCTTTCCTTGCTGTGCTGGAAATATCTACAAATCAGTGTGAAACAGCCCATTCTTTTGGACTGGGTGCTCCACCGTGTATTGTCAGGGCTGCTTGCATGACAGAGCTGTGCAGGAATGAGGACGTGAGGATGTCTGGAGCATGTGAGAGCTCACCCAGCATTTTAGATCCCTGCCTGACAATCCCAGAGGCTTCCAGGAGCTGTGAGCAAGAACTCGTAGCAGCTAGCAAGGGCCATTCCTAGCTGGCTCTTTCCCCTTTCCCCTTTCCCCTTTCCCCTTTCCCCTTTCCCCTTTCCCCTTTCCCCTGCTTGTTCAAGCAGGATTTGCCTGCTCTGTACAGGGACTCACTGAGCTCCATTTTGGAGGTCTGCGGTCTCTTCTGCTCACAGGTTTGCTTGTGCTGGTGCTTGAGGGGAGGAAGGAGACAGGAGGTATTTATTTTGATTGAACTGCAGTGTTGTGTTTGGCAGGGCTTTCCAGCATCAATGGCTTAGCAGGGTGTGGGCATATTTGAGAGTGAATCACCAAGCAGTAATGATGGTAGGAAGAGGAGAAGAGAAATGCTTCAAGAGTTGTTCTGCTTTTCCTGATTGGAACTACACAGGAGTAATTTTTACTTGGAGTGGCAGAAAGCATCTAAACTTAAAGGTCACCTGAGGTGATCTGGGGATACGGCTGAGCTCTGGTTTCTGTCTTGAGTCCTCATGTATTTTTGTCACCAGCTGACGTGGAGACTTCCTAGCAGATGCATATGATGTTGACAGGAGAACTTTCTACCTGTCAGCTTCTCTAGCCACCAAGAATCTTGTCAGGGTGATGCAGCTCTCCTAAGGCGTGTTTGCTTCAACACAAGTTGGCTTTGCTTGAAATAATCCAAGCGCCTCACATTTAAACAGAGAAGCACTTGCTGCTGGAATAAGAGCCTCTGCAGAGAGATTACAGTGTGCTGCAACTAGTTTACACTTCACTGAGCCCCAGCAGAAAAGAAGGGTATGGTTTGCAATATTGTTTTTTCCCCTCAATTCTGACTTTTGCTGCTGTTTCTGATCAGGCCTGCATATATGGGATAGTAATTAGTTAGGAAATATTTCTTAGGCTGCATTTTGGCAAGTGCAAGACTACTGCTTGGTGGTTTTGCTCTGCAATATATGCTGGTCAGGTGGCATAAAGGAGGGAGCTCTGTTCCCTGTATGTTTGTTACTCTTCTGATACGTGTGCCACTCTGAGGACTGGTGATGTGTGGGCACATCGCCATTGCTGTGTGATCCTGCAAATCCCAGATGTGCAGTAATCCTCAAAGGTGAACTGATTCCCTGTTCACCTCAGTTGTCTTCTCAATGCTTTCTCCTTCTGTGTTCTGCATGCCCATTCTCATGGAGACCATACCTGGCATGGACACATGGACACCTCTGCAGTTTCTGGGATATATCAGCAAGTCTCTTCCACGGGCAGCTGGTGTCCAGACATGGAGCAGAAAGTGCAGTGAGAATTTGGGCCTGGGTCCACTCTTCAGAGCAGCTTAGGCATTGGTTTGAGTCCCCCAAAACTCAATAAGGGCTAGAAGGGGAATGTCTATGCTTTGTTCTCATGTGGTGCAAAATCTGGAGCATGCACCCAACGAAGAGCATTGCTGAGAATTAGAACTTTGCCCAGAAGCTTTGGAGAAATTAAAAATTTTCACTCTAAAGTGCAGCCTCAGCCTTGTGGCTTTCAAACCTCTGTGGGTGTCCTCCGAAGCCCATCAGCACCAGGAACCAAAGCAGTTGCCTTGAAGCTGTGATGAAGCTGAAGTTACAGGGAGCTCCTGGGAGGTTGACAATTGCTTAGCAATCCTGGGGCCTCTCATTTTAAGCCAAATGCTAGAAAGAGCTGTCCTGGTGTAGCAGGATTCTAGGCAGATTTTCAGTTGCAGATCTGCCCACCCTGGGGAGGATGAAGAGAGGCAGTGTTCATAACAGAGTACTTTGTCCACAGGGAAAGAATGGCATGAGTCAACTGTGCCTGTTCCTTGGTTGTGTTATCCTCTTAGAAAGGTAAACAGTCAAAGTAGATGTGTTTTCAGCAGCGATGGAAAGAGATTCTGCATGGAGTGGGAAAGGAGATGGCCTGCAAGACCAAGCAGCAGATAATTTGCCTAAGGGAGAAAGAGAATGAAACTGGTTATTCACTTTTTTTTTACACTCACAACGGGCTAATTAAGGAATCAATGTAATGCTGAAAACCTCTGAAAGCTTAATGGAACACCAGTGAATTAATTAACATTACAAATCATAATCATTAAGGAATTAATCTTTCATGAATCTAATTAGGAATGGTGAGTGAATGGCTACATAGGAGGCTGACTTTTGGAATATGAATTATGGTTGTTTCTTTCCGAATCACTGCTAGTTAATGAAGACACACAGCAATATTACTGAGCAAACAATGCAGAAGGGAACAAAACTGCTTAATGATCCCAGGTAGGAGTGGTAATTGATTTGTTTGTTCAGAAGGCTCACAAATTGGAAAAGGTATTTGGCATGATCCTTCTGTTGTTAAAGATGACCATTTACTTATGGTAATAAAGGGCTAAATTGTCCTTGACTGTCTGCCTGCCTGGAAGGCAAAACTCCTGACTGTGGCTCAGCCTTTGAATCCAGTTCCCAGGGTTGGTTTGTGGTCAGTGCTCAGGGACCTCAGGAGTTCTTTCATCAGAAGACAGCATGATGTAGATGAGAAAGTTTTCAAAAGAGTGAAAATGACCATAGTGCTTTGTGAAAGCTATATAAAAAGAGACTGGAAGGACTGAGAGGCTTCCAGTGGTCTGCACCATGAGGCTTATCTATCTGGTATTTTCCTAAGGGGCATGTGCTGGCTCAATCTGGGTTTAAAAACTCCAAGTGATGGTTCTCAGGGTGTGTGGATCTGCCTGTGAATTTCCAGACTGTTACAAATATGTCTTTCATTTCATGCCTGCATTAGGGATCATCTTCCCAACTGTCTGACCCCCTTCTACTCCTTTCTGCTAAGCAGAGGTCCTTTCTGCACCAGGGTGGTGCAGATGTTTCAGGGCTGCTCCCAGTGGTGCCAGGCAGAGCTCTAAGTGAGCAGGAAAGCCTGGCTGTGGTTTGGAGAGATTTCTGCCTTAGTTAATCCGCTGTATTTCCTGTTCAGTGCTTGTTTGAGGATCATTCTGCTAATACTTGTTCTTAAACTTGGCAGGCAGACAGGGAATTGACTGAAGCTAAGGACTTACTTGGGTTAGGGAAGAGGCAGATCTTACTGAGATTAATACCGAAGCACACATGCCAGTGGAGTTACACTAATAGAAAAAGGAGAAAAAAGAAATTTTTATTTCTGGCATAGATGTCTGACATAAGATTCCTCCAGGAACTAGAAAACTACAAATTGGAATAAAAGATAATGAACAGCATCCCTTCTTGAAATATTTATGGAACAGATCATCCTGAGTGTAATCACACAGCACCTTCAGGATGGTCATGGGATCCGACCCAGCCAGCACAGCTTTGTGAGGGGCAGGTCCTGTCTGACCAACCTGATCTCCTTTTATGATCAGGTAACCCACCTGGTGGATGAAGGGAAGCCTGTGGATGTAGTCTATCTGGACTACAGCAAAGCCTTTGACACTGTCTCCCATGGCATACTCCTGGATAAACTGGTAGCCCATGGCTTGGACAGGAGCACTCTCAGATGGGTTAAGAACTGGCTGGATGGCCAGGCCCAGAGAGTGCTGGTGAATGGGGCTGCATCCAGCTGGAGTTCAGTCACCAGTGGTGTCCCTCAGGGATCCAGTTCTGTTTAACATCTTCATCGATGATTTAGATGAGGGGATTGAGTCCATCATGAGTAAATTTGTGGATAACACCAAATTGGGAGGGGAGTGTCAATCTGCCAGAAGGCAGGAGAGCTCTGCAGAGGGACCTTGACAGGCTGGAGAGATGGGCTGAATGCAACAGGATGAAGTTCAACAAGACCAAGTGCCGGGTCCTGCACTTCGGCCACAACAACCCCATGCAGCGCTGGGGACAGAGTGGCTGGAGAGCAGTCAGGTGGAAAGGGACCTGGGGGTACTGATTGACAGGAGGCTAAACATGAGCCAGCAGTGTGCCCGGGTGGCCAAGAAGGCCAATGGCATCCTGGCCTGTATCAAGAATGGTGTGGTCAGCAGGACGAGGGAAGTGATTCTTCCCCTGTACTCGGCATTGGTGAGGCCACACCTTGGGTATTGTGTTCAGTTCTGGGCCCCTCAGTTCAAGAAAGATATTGAGGTGCTGGAGCAGGTCCAGAGAAGAGCAACAAAACTGGTGAAGGGACTTGAGCACAAGTCCTATGAAGAGAGGCTGAGGGAGCTGGGGTTGTTTAGCCTGGAGAAGAGGAGGCTCAGGGGTGACCTCATCGCTCTCTACCACTATGTGAAAGGAGGTTGTAGACAGGTGGGGATCGGACTCTTCTCCCAGGCAACTGGCAACAGAACAAGAGGGCACGAGCTTAGACTCTGCCAGGGAAGGTTTAGGCTGGATATCAGAAAAAAGCTCTTCATAGAGCGAGTAATCAGGCATTGGAATGGCCTGCACAGAGAGGTGGTGGATTCACCAGCCCTGGAGGTTTTTAAAATAAGACTGGATGTGGCACTTAGTGCCATGATCTAGTAATCATGATAGTGTTGGATTAAGGGTTGGACTTGATGATCTTGGAGGTCTCTTCCAACCCAGATAATTCTATGATTCTATGATTTCTTATATTGTATGGTTAGATACACATTGCTATGATAACACAGCTCTTCTGGCAGCAACTGATAGATTTCTCTTTTATTAAAGAAGCTCCATAAGAATCTTATTCTCCCCTCTTTTTTTTAAATGGTTTTACATTGTTTATTTTGGACAAAACCTATGTCAGAGGCTAACACAGTCGAAGAATGAAGGTTGTGTATGAACATCACTCTTCACTGAGAATTTTTTCTGATGTTGTGAACCTGGAGTTAGGCTGCATGTCTGCACAAACATCTGTTTGCATCCTCCCTTCCTGCAGGGTAGGAAGTGTGTTTTTTGGGTGGAATTGGTAGGAGGCACAGAATATCTTCAGAGTTTTCCTGTTCCAGGCTCTTTTTGAAGGTCTCTGTCCCTCCTGTGGGTACAAAATTGTCCTAGCCAGACCTCAGTCTTTGGTATGCAGAGCCTTGGTATGTAGTACTTTTGTGCAATGCAGTAAGGAAGACATTTGGAAAGAGATACTGGAACCAGCCTTTTGGGTGATGGTGGTGAAGTGGAAAGAATACAAGCTACTCATTGACCTTGTTTACCATAAGCCATTCTGATTTGGTGCAGAAAGCTCAGTATAGACAAAAAAATGGGCTCTTACAGATAAGGGTTTAGAGACCTTTCAGACTGAGCATTTTGTTTGCTCTGATAATGGGCCTATCTATAAAGTTTAGACTTGCTTCTGGCATGAGTGCTTGGACTGTTTCCCCACAGAATGTACACCTTTCTTAGAGCAAGGAGAATGTGCAATAGTCATTGGCATTATTTTGTGCTTGTAAGATGACTGGGAGCAAGGCAAAGGCCAGGACAAATAACCTGCAAGCAGGAATCTTAGCAGCAGTAATTTTTCAATGCTGGGCTTGCTGAAACTTCAGCAAGGGAAGGCTTCCCACTTTTGCAGGGAAGGCTGCAAAAAGCATTGGCTCATAAATAATCAAATAAGTAAATGAGAGCAGGATCTATTAATATGGGTTTTAGGCTCCTAAATGCCTTTGTGAATTTGAGTTTTAAACATTAGGCAGAATCCAGTGTTCATGACTCATATCATGACTTGAAGGTGTAGACCAATCCTGCATACTCTATGGATTTTACTAAAAGAAAAAAGTGGGCAAGTATGTGCTTATCAAGCACATTATTAGTCTAATTTACTGCAATTTAATGAAAGTAATTAAAGAGGAACAAGACGAGGATGAAAATAAGGTCACAATTAAGACTAAATCAATAAATCACTGGATTCAGCAATTTAGTACAGCACATAATTGAATCAAATTATGAGTTTGGCATTGGAAAGAATTACTTTTTTGTGTAAATCCTGTTCAGGGGAAGATAAAGGAGACTCAGCTCTATTTGAAGTGTACGGCTCATTTGCTGGTGGGTTAATGCATTGACTTTTCTTGGGATGACTTGAGAATTGTATCAACCACGGGCAGAAGTTACTATAGGATCTAAGCATCAGCTCTGCTCTTGGTCCCTCACCAGGTGGTGTTGCTCAGTGCAGACTGCTCTCTGCCCAATAAGCCTCCCATAAGGAACGAAATAACATGACTGCCCAGAGCAGTTCCATCTTAACAAACTGTCCTTGAATATCTATATGTGTACATGTACATGCACATCTTAGTCCTTATTTCCCTCTTCCAAGTTTATGCAAATGTAAAAGGGCCTTGTCACACCCTTTATTCAAAAATAGCTAAATGAAGCTGAACAGCAGTTTTGAGCAGTGGTCTGTTTTAATCATCTATATTTCCTGACAAACTGGGAGATGCACATACTCAAGAATAAGAAATTGGACCTAGCAGGGCCTGTTTGTTAAAGCAAAGAAAATATATATTGAGAGATTTCTTGATGGCTTTAAGTGATGTTACAAGAGCTATGAAGCTCTTTCTGGAAGACTGTTAGGAAATGTTGCTTACTTCATAATTAGGAGCAGATTTGAAAAGAAACCTGTGACTGTTGAAATTAAATGTATTGAATGCATATAAATTTAGTATTTCTTTAAATACTTAACAATATATATATCAAAATGGCTAAGCTGACAAAAAAGCTTAGCATAAACTATTCCTCCATAAATAAATCACCAACTGTGACAAAAAAATTGTCTGTTGAACACCCCTCTACTTTGAATTCTAGAAGTTTAGGAAATTCCAGAAGACTGGAATTCACCAGAATGCCCAGAGCCTGAACTTATAGATTTTCAGATTTTTTTCATTTTATCTTATGATCCACTACACTATGCATCTACTGAAAATCAACAAATCTTCCAGAACTGATATCTCATCTCTCAGTATCTTCACTGTGGCCTAGTTTCTACTGGACTGTTTTGAAATAGTAACTCTCAAAACAAGGGATGTTGCCTATGAGATTTCAACTATGTTAAAAATAAGTTAAATTTATCTTTAGCTATTTGAATCTATTGTGGCATTGCCTTTGATCAGCTATCCCTGTCCAGGACAAACCTGAGTTGACTGGTGAGGCTTCCTGCTCCTTCTGACTTTTCTGGGCTTGTTGCTACTTAAGCCACTCTCTCTTCTCTTATTGCATTGAACTAAACTTTATGTGGGAAACATAATATGTTAACAGTAATAAAGTGCCTCTGAACTGGCCAGTTCCTTCAGTAGCCAAGTATTGATTTTAAGTGTTTCTCTTCATTAAGAGGTCTTCAGGAATTGCCATGCTATAGATTAATGTTACAGAGCAGTTGAGATTGTGCCCTTAGAGCAAATTCACGCTGAAATGAGTGACAATGGAGCACTTATATGAATGGGCAACTTTTAATAGTTATGTCCAGTTCCTGGTGACTGCCTACTGCTCTTGTTTTGTCATTACCAGATTGACACTATAGTGGAAGGTTGTCATTGCCCTAGCTGTTTGCAGTAGGATTGAGAGGTTAGGAGTGGGCCTGTGTGCTGCTGACAGCTGTGAAGCATGGGAAGAGTGTGAAAACAAACCAAGGTTGGATGGTAGCCATGCTGTGCCAAAGAGAACTGGAAACACAGTTTTGTTCCTGTTCTTCAGTAACAGGGCCTGTTTGCAGCTGACTGACCTTAAAACGCCATTTTTGTCCCAGCAGAAAATATGCAACTTCCTGATCTTTTCCACTGAGATATCTAAATAATATAACAGAATAAGCTCTGACCTGCTCCAGAGTTGTTGCTGCCTGCATCATGCAGTTCCTCCTTTGTGCTTGTGGCATCAGTACAGCTGAGGCTTGCACTACTGTCCTCATTTCAGACCATCCCTACAGCTCGCTGGGAGGCTGGTTTGCCTTCTCTTATTTCATTCCTCTGGCTTCCAGTCCCACAAATCCACTCACTTGTTGTTGCTGATCACCCACATCTTACTACAACTCCCTCTAGCAAGCAGGCAGCAACATATTGTTTGGATCTTGCCATCCCTGAACACCCCTTTCTGTCTTGTGGGTGAGGAGCCCTTTACTTCCTGTCTCCGCAGTATCTTCCTGGGCATGAAGGAGGTGAATGAGGGCAGCAGGACTCTGACGGAGCAGGTGTTCAACAAGGTCTTTTCAAGGTCATGCTGCTACAGTAGGAAAGACGCAATCATTTGAGCAAAACAAGCCACAAAAAACTAATGAAATTTGGTCCCATGTGTTCTCTTTTGTTGATGTAGTAAGGTTACCAAAACTAATGGCTCAAATCAGTGTTAGTGCCTGATTTTTAATGGAGCCTTAACCTCTCTCAGATAGAAGGAATTCAAAATAAACTCATTTACATGGCAAGTGGTTTTGTAGTTTTTTGGACCCGGTGTATTGAAAGAGAAGTCTGGAGCATGATCGTCAGCCCTTGCAGATTACTGGTCTGTCCAGTGTATCTGATAGATGCCACTGCTTCTAAAACTATTGTTATCAAGGAGTCAGCAGCAGTGATTTACTGGCTTGCAGCAACTCAGAAAATTCATCTGGCATTGCTAAATTCTGGACCCAAGCACACCTTCAGAGATGTGAAATCACCTGGGAAAACGCAAAACTTTCTAAAATAATTTGCTTGTAATTGTCTCACTGTTGGAATGTCTCAGACTTCCTTATAACTCAATGGGACTGAAATGCACAAGAAAGAAAGAAAAAGAAAAAGACAAATTAAGGCTCCAAGATGTGATGCTTTGAAAGAAAAATAGCTCTCTTGGGTGAAATTGCAAGTGTCTGCAAAACCATCGAGGAGTGGTGGCATCCATAAGGGATGTTGCATTGGGTGGATGCTTATCTCAGTACCAGCCCTTAAATTTTAAGTAGCTCCTTTGATTTAATCAGAATTACTGAAGATTATTCTTGTTATAAATGTTATCATAGACATGGAGGAGCTGTAATGGTTGTTGCTTATGTAGTTTATTAGTACGAGGCAGATCTCTGAAATAATGTCACTCAGGAGAAGAAATAGCCAAACAATTTTTGTTCCCATTTATTCTTATTCTGTTGGCAAATGTATAAAAAAGATAGAAATACATGCAATGAAAGAACTACGGGTAATGCCAGATTAATGCTTCAGAACGGAGTACTTGCTCTTATGTCTAGCTGCAAAATAGCTGCAAACTAATCCATCAGTCGAACTGACTTTAATTAGTTTCTGTGTGCAGACAGGGGGCTTTCCCTTAATGCAGAAGAATGACAGCCCTTTGCTTTTATAAATCGTGCTTCTCAGGAGCTCGTGAAGGCGGATGGCATCACAGTGCTGTTTTACAATGTGAGGCATGGAGGCAGAGGGAAAAGTGAGGGGATTTAGCCAACTAGAGATACCAATGCAGTGTAAAAGAGCGTGTGGCTTTATTCCAGTGGTTTTCTTGATAATAGATTTCAAAAATGCTGGGAGCTTTTTGCCCAGTTGTTCAGCCTGCTCGCATGGGCTCGGCTGTTATCTGTTGAGGGAGCCTAGGCATTGCTTTAGATGAAAAAGGAGAATAAAACACTGTGTTTAAGGGAAACATGGGGAAAGTGCCTGTGAATTTTTTAGGAGGCTCACATGAGTTGCAGTTGGTCTTAAAGCTCTGATTCCTGGACTTCTGTGATTATGCCAGGCTCTAGGTTTGCAGTGAACAGAAAAGGGTGTGTTTGTTTTTTGAAGTTGCAGAGGGAAAACTAAACACAGAGGTGTAAGAAATCTTCTTTCAGGATGTTAATTGACACGATGTGTGTTGCTTGGTGGGAAATTCTTGGCAAAACTAAGAAGTCAGTGACAAAGAGCATAAAATCAGGAATGTTGCCAGACAATTCCCAAATACAGGTGCATTTTAAAGTTTTCAGTTCTTGCAGCGAGTAAGAGCTGGTATGATTTTTTAGCAGCTCCTCTTGCTTGGCTGGCCATTCATCTAATGTGGGCCAGGATACAGTTTGCTCTGTTTTCAAGGAAAGCGCTCTGTCATCTCCTTCAGCTTTGTGTCCAGCATCACCCCCAGAACATTTCCACTCAGTGCTGCCTGTGGTCTGAGGGCTTACAGCTTCCAAGTGCTGTGAAAGCTGGTTCTCTCCTCTTACCCCTCTGCTAGACACAACTGCTTCTCATTTGCAGCCAACAGCTACCCAAGGAGTCTCAGCGCATTGGTGTGGGTCTCAGCTTGCCATCTTGTCAGCACTAGGTACCATCCATGGTCAAATTCCTGCCCTGTGGGATTACTCTGGAAGTCAGAGACATGAAGGAGAGTGCACTAACAAACATTCCTGTGAGGAAGCAAAGCTTGTTCTTTACATGGAAACAAGGTGCTGGGACTCTTCTGATGTATATGTGTGCTGACAGATGGTCTGACTTGCAATACTCTCTCCAAATTCCATTAAGCCCTAGGAAGGGAGCGGGCAGCTAGCAGCCGTGAAGAGGTAAGTGGTTTCTTATTAACCAACCCCCACGCTTCCCAGCCCCTGCCAACAGCAGCTGGTGGAGTGTCTTTTCCGGATGTCAGTTATTTGTCCATCTGGCAGGTACTTTCAAGCCTGCCAAGATGAGTATAAGTAGAAGAGCTTTTAGGGGAAAAATGACAGACCTCATTGCAGACCCTGTATGTGCTGGGTTAAGAGGGGTCTTGGTGGCTCCTGCTTCAAAGCAGTGCTTTGCCATGGATATTTTAGTACTAGCATGGATAAGAAAATTTTCATTTTCTAAAAAACCCCATAATTTACTTTTTCTAAGAGAAAATTTTGAGGCTGCTGTGTTCTATCATTTTTAAATGCTAAGAAGAAAAATGAGCCTAGAAGCCGGGCAAAAGGTTTCTCCTGATTTTTTTTCTTTCTTTTAATCAGAGAAATAAAGACTGTCTCCGTGGAGCCAGATTAGGAATAGAGTGACTGAGTTGTTTGCATTTAGAGCCCCAAAATGAAGTCTAAAGGAAGCTGAATTTAGATTTTATGGGATTAGAACAATGTTGCCACCAGACTGTTGCATAAGCACCATCATTGTGCAATATTAATAAGACAGAGGCACCCTGGTAAAGACACTTTTAATGTTTTTCTCTCCCCACATCTTTTAGGACATCACCTAGAAGAGCACCTTCTTTTCAGGTGTTGATCTGATCTAGAACAGACAATGCTCTGATTTGGCGGTTGTGGGCCAGTCAGGCTGAGTGTTGGCAGGTGACTTAAATGTCAGTGGGGTGAGGATACTGACTAGAGATTTTGGATGCTAAGTGTGAATTTACACACTTCATTTCCATCTAAGCATTGCAATGTGTGCCAAAATCCACTGCTCAGTGTAACCATTAGTGTTTTTGTTATGATTCATGTCTGGATTGAGCTGTCTCCAGTACCATGGTCTAGCCCTGTGCTAGTGGCCTAGATTTCCTCCTGCAGACTGTGGAGAGATGAGCACGTTATCTCATTCTGAGCTGGGCACTTAAAATTGGGTGAGATGACTCTCATATCCAGTCCCTAGCTCACAGGGGAATCATAAGTTACTAAAGATGTTACAGTAATGGAGATTCAGGTCCTTATGGTGGAAAGACGGCATGAACTTCCTT
The DNA here is from genome assembly GCA_033556795.1 of Tapera naevia. Lineage (NCBI taxonomy): Eukaryota > Metazoa > Chordata > Aves > Cuculiformes > Neomorphidae > Tapera > Tapera naevia. The sequence continues at coordinate 8,347,342 of JAUMJJ010000034.1, read as the reverse complement.
GTGAGCACTGATGTTTCTAGATGGCTTATAAAGTAGGTATTCCCTATAATAATGCAAACTGGGAGCCAACTAGTATTGATTTCTATGACTGACAAAGTGCAGGGAAACAGCTAATTTTTGCTCTTTGGGCAAACGAGTATGTTATCTTTTCCTGTTTCAAGCGGGCACATACTAATGTGACAAGGTGGAAAACCAAGAAGAAAAGCAGCAGGGAGTTGGAAGATGGCAACTCAGCAAGGCAAAGGCCTAGCCCACTCCAAGGAGCAGTTAAAGCTAACTCTTATCCATCTGATGAAGTCTGCAATGAGCACTAGGTGCCTTTGGTTGGTATGCGGCTTAGTCCCAACTATTTTATGTGACTGTATTAGCCAACAGATAATTGCTGTGTGCTCATGATTTGTATATAATCTTTCAAGCTTCTGTTCATTTTTAAAGGTGCCTGTCTAAAAATGACCCTAAGAGCTGAGGGTTACAGCAAGTGTGGTGTTCTTGTGGGACCAATGGCACTGCTGCTGATCCTGTGCCCAGCTGGTCTGACCAAGAACACTAAAAGCAATTACTCAGAGCCCTTGTTTTCCTTTTAATAGACTTTACTGGCGCCTTGATGTGTTGTGTTGTGTTGAAAGGGAACTCTGTGGTATGGAAAATAATCTATCACCATATCTCCAACCAATATTTATGCTTTCTGCCTAGGTCTTTGGGAGAGGAGAGGTGCTGGAAGATAGCTTTTCCTTGGTGATCTTGTTCTTAGGCTATGATGGAAATGTGTTTTTTCAGAGTATGGAAAGGATGTGATGCCCCAGAATGCAGCTATGACACAGACTACTCCTCTTTATTCTCTCCTGTTGTGCTCCTGAGGTACCAGATAATTGAAGATTAGCCAATATGATCTCAGAGGCAGCTCAGCCTGGATGATGTCTTGGTGTTTCACATGAACACACAAACTGTTTCCTGCTGGGTATATTTAACCATGCTCTTGTATTTAGCTGTGGGCTAAGGCCAGCTTATTGCTCATGTGAAGAATAGGAATGAGGATGCTGTATCGGTACAAGGATCCACCATGTTTCCATCCAGACTCCTTGATTTAATAAATGCTGTGTCCTTAGAGAGGAGACCTGGGTGCTTCTAGAAGGAAAATCTAGACTTGCAGCCCGGGCCAACCATATCCTGGGCTGCATCCAGCTCTGGAGCCCTCAGCACAGGAAAGACATGGACTTGTTGGAGTGGGTCCAGAGGAGGGCCACAAAAATGATCAAAGGCCTAGAACACTTTTCCCTATGAAGAGAGGCTGAGGGAGTTGGGGTTGTTCAGTTTGGAGAAGAGAAGACTCTGAGGAGACGTTTTTGTGGCCTTTCAGTACATAAAGGGGCCTTATAAGAAAGATGGGGAAAAAGGTTTTAGCAGGACCTGTAGAAACAGGACAAGAGGTAACAGTTTTAAAATAAAAGAGAAGTTTAGACTAGATATTAAGAATATTTTTTTTTTGCTGAGGGTGGTAAAACACTGGAACAGGTTGCCCAGAGAGGTGGTAGGTGCCCCATCCCTGGAAATATTCAAGGTCCGGTTGGATGTGGCTCTGAGCAACCTGATCTGGTTGAAGATGTCCCTGCTCACTGTAGGGTGGTTGGACTGGATGATGTTCATGGTTCCTTCCAATCCAAACCATTCTATAATTCTGTGAAATTATCCTTGAATACAAATTTAAAACTACCAACAAGAGGGGCTTGTATCTCTCCATTGATTACACAGGGACTCTGGGTGATCTGTCCAGATGTAGAAGTACTTGTTTAAAGGCTAGGAAAATAAATCTCACCTCTTCTGGTCCTTATCTCTTATCTCCAAGATGGTTGGTATGGTATGCAGTGAATTCTCCATAATGTATGGTTATTCTTACTGTGGTAGCAATTCCAGGGTGCAAAGCTAATCCTGTGAGCTGAGGTTTAGGTGAATTGGATGCATACGTTGCTGTGAAAATATTTGGCACTTAATTTGTGCTTTCTAAAGTGGGCAGAATGGGCTTGTTAGCAGCAAGTGCTAAAAAAAGGATATATTTTTCAGCACATGTGCTTGTATACTTCCACGTCGTTCGATCAAATACAACTGTAAGATGTCCTATCCTAGTGATCGGTGTAAAATGCTTCCATGTCCCACAAAGCTTGAGGAGCTCTGTGGAGCCGGTAACACCGCAGGCTACTCGTGCAATGTGTTCTCAGCGCTTGCAGTATGATGGAGCATTTTCTCATCTCATTAGAACAGATAAATCCACTGACCTGATTCTTGCCTTTTTTTTTTTTTTTTATATTTTTTCTTTATATATCTGATCTATGGTGTTTTATTTATCTTTCTTCCACAACAAGCAGCCCTCAGCCCCTTAGAGTGCCTGGTACATATGAGCCTCTTGAGACTTCACTGTGTTTTTATCAGGAGCTCTTTTTCCACTTGGGATGCCCATGCAGCTCTTATGCTGCTGTCTACTGGTGTGAAAAGAGAAATCTTCCAGCCAGAGAAGGCAAATGACCTACTCATTTGCTTAATTTCTGTCTCATCTTCTGGAGGCTGAAGGCATAGCAGGGAGGAGAGGTAGGCTTGCAGATTGCTTGTGAACGCTGCCTGTGCCATGGCATGAGGCCAGCTGGGTTGCCCTTTGGCAGTGTGGGGCTGTAAGATGGATTGGATGGCATGCGGTCACCGTGATGGAGTGCCCGGGGAGCTGGCTCAGAGCAGCGGCGGAGCAGGCTCCCAGGCACGCGCTCTCGTTCCATTGATTCAGCAAGCTGCTCGCTCCCGTCTGTCAGAGCTCACAAGCTTCTCCAGGCTGCCCGCGCAGCGCCCGCCAGGACAGAATGAATGAAACCCTGGTAATTACTACAGCATGACTTCACTAGCACCATATTGGTAGGGTTCATCAGCAACTCATTAATTGAATAGTTGCCATCGTGACGGTTGCCCTGGTAGCATGAAATCCTTTCCCTTCCTTTCCCCCTCCTCCTCTCTACTTTACAGGGTTTCTCATTCATATTCTTGTGTTTTATATGAATGAAGCCAGAGTGGATCACAGGGCTAGGAAAAGAGGTACTTGAGGACAAATGATGCCTGTTTCCCCTCCGTGCCGGTCCCCTTGTGAGCCTGAATGATCACTCAGCCCTGTCCTTATGTTTTACTTCTCTTGCATACACAAAGTCTGCCTTTTATCCATCCTATTTGTTTTTATTGGTTACTTAAAGCTCAAATCCTGATTATTCTCAGCACCTGTGCTGTTCTGGGGTCCTGGGACCAACACCTCTGATTGCCAATGGTGCACATGAAAGACTGGGCACTTCATTTGCAGCTCAACTGCAGAGACTTGGCAGTCATCCAGAGCTGAGCCTTTGCCTGTGTGGGTTTTCTGTGCTTGATTAAATCACAATATTTCCTCTGGCTCTGAAGCCAGAAAGGACCATTAACTCTTCTAGGCTGGCCACCTGCATAGTACACATCAGTGACTTCCACCCAATGCCTTCTGCTTTGTGCCCGAAAGCTTCTGGCTCAGCTGTATTTTCCTTGTCAGAAGGCGTCTTGTCTTTGTATAAATATTAATAGTGATGGAGAACACTGTGCCCTGTGGCAATCTGTCCAGGTGTTTAAGAACCCCTCAGTGGTAAGCATCTGCCTCCCCAGCAGGCATGGTGAGTCGTGTTTGGCATTATCAAAGTCCCTTTCATGGACTTTGATTGCCTGCGGGTGCTTTCTCACAGCATCTAGTAGCTCCCTTCTTCACACAGAGTCGGAATTCTTTCTAGTCTTCATGGATGCAGATGGATGGTTGATGATTCGCCCTGAGATCACCGTTCTGCCCATATCTCACTGTAGATGCTTAGAGAAAAAAATACATCCTTAGTGGATAGCAAAAGATGCCTGTATTCATTTTGGAATGGTGTTTTTCTGGTTCAAAGTATTCAAAGTAATGACAAAGATGTGTTTCATAGCACAAAATTGAGAGTGTGTGGTGTGTAGGGCTATAAGGAAGAACAGCCTGCTGGGACTGTGCCAGAGGAACATAGAGGGTCACAGAGCCCAAAATGACCTTGCCCAAATAGCTGCTGGGAATGGTCACTGGTGAGTGCTGTCCTTTGAGCCTTGTCCTGGGTAAAGATGCATTTGGTATGGGCCAAGATCACACCTGTAGTGTACGAAAAGTTAGAGAGTTTGGATGATCAGCGTTCTGGAGTTCATCTTTTTCCCTGACTCTTGTTTATTTAACAGTCTAGACATTGCATTAGAAGTGGGGATAACATTTACCCCATGGGATGGATTATCTCCTGTTTTCCTGCTACCAGGTTTCAAACAACTTTGTCTGAAGTGCCTGGCAATGGCAATGCTCTGAAGGAGGTCACTGGAGAAGATGGAGCTAGGATCTGAGCAGGTTTGAAAATTCACATGTTCCTGACTTGGCCTTACCCAGAAATGTGAAAAATTTCCAGGTGTGTAACATGAGCTCTGTTTTCTCTAGCCATGATGTGTTCTGGTTGACTACCTGCCCTTTTGCAAGTGCATATAACTCTTGTGAAAGTGCCACGAGAATTGGGACACATGGCAGAAACCAGCCTCCCTGCTAGCTCACAGCTGCCAAACATGACTCTGTGTCCCTGTTGCTGTGAAGCTTTTTGAGCACAAATACAAGGACAAGCAGAGCCAGACCAAATCCCCATTGCATTCTGTTGCCACAATACTTTCAGCCCATCTGAGGGTAAAGGAAGAAACATCCCAGTTGTCTCACTGCCTCTAAGTTACTGTGTGAGTGACTAGGAAGTCCTTGGCTCTTTGTGGAAAAGGTTCATGTACTAGAGATGGGAAACCTGACCCAGTTTTGGCCTGCTGTTTTGTGGGTTGTTTCTTGGTTTGTCACTGTGGTTTTCCTCCCTCTTGAGTTTTCTGCGCTAATTTTGTAATAACAGTTAGTGCTGGGTTTCATAACACAGACATACAACATGCAATTAGAAATTGCTTTGTGTGAAGTAAAGTAGCTGTGAGTCACTTCCAGACAAGTGAATTATCTGTGATTATTCAGCCATGAAGGGAGACAGTGGTGAGTGGAGGAATGTGCACATCCTTATTAGCACTTTGATACTATTTGGAAGCAAAAGGAGGAAAGCAAAGCCATATATCATAGTAGGGTTGGGCTTATGGGGATGTCTGTGTTTAAACACCCATGTGATCAGGTCCTCATGGGGAGGAACAGGCAGTCTTCCTCTGTTCCTGAGACTTGTGCATCCAAAGAATGGGAGAGTAACCTTGCTATGTTTCTCTCTGTTTCTGAAAAAAAGAAATGGGGGATACATAGCAAAAAAAATAGAGTTCTTTAGAACTTTGGAATACTAAAGTTATGTGAAGCAGATCTTAGCCTAAAGAGGAACTAGGTCTCCTTCAAAGGAGGATGGAAAAAATAGATTTTCAGCATTGCCCTTGTGTGATGTACCTAGTGTATTTGTTCCTTTTTGTCCTCTGGGAATGAAAAGTCACATTAGGAAGGGGCCCTTGGCTGTGCAGAAACAGCTGGAAAATATTCGGGAGGGGGAAGTGTTGCCAGATCAGTGAAACAAGGTTGTTTCTGCGGTGACTTCCCAATGTGTCTGTCATTTCTTGCCAGATAAGCGACTTAGGGGCTGTGGCTGCACTGAGGGAAGCAGAGACTGGAGGACAATTTGAGTTTCCTGAGTGGCAGTTAATCAGGCAGCGAGACCATGACAGCGTAAGGATAATGTGGGCAAGGAGCATGCTGGCTGCCTGCTTCTCACAGTTGCACTCTTGTCATGGGAAGGGATATTTTTTTTTTTGAAGGTGTATAGTGAAACTAGAGGTCTTTCTGCAAGGTGAGAGTTACATACAGGGCTGACAGCACTTGCTAAAGAGCAACTTCATAGCCATCAATTGGTTGCTTCAAACACCCAAAGAAGTTTGTTTTCCATCCATTGCAGAGAATCAGTTGACCCTTCCTCAGCCAGTCACAAATGCCTCCATCTGTAAAATGACAGTGAGAAATGCTTAATCTTCCAAGATGAATCTAACAGATGCTTCTCCCAGGAAATGAACTAAAGGTTGCAGCTTTGCTTGAGCGATTGTGAGTCAGGTATGAGTCATTTCTCCCTTGAAGGGCATCTGGATGTGCTTTGCTGATAAACACACAAAGAGTACAAAGCCTGGGGTGAAAGGTTATCAAAGGAAGGAGAAAATAAAAAATAAAAAACCCACAAAAAGCCTCTGAGATATACCAGTGTGCCCTGAACCCTCTTCTGAAGCCCGAAGGATGCATTAGCTGAGGGCTTTAAAGACATTGCCTCTGTGCTTTCACTGTGCGCTAGCTTGTAAAAAGCAGACAGGAGCCTTTTGTTTTAGTGGAATTTGGATATTTCCATCATATCTTCTGTTTCGTTTTCTTCTGATTGCTGCAGGTGCCTTAAGCCCAGGGAACAAAGAGTTGTGGTTAAAATACAACTTCAGCTGATTTTTCACACTATAGCAAAAGGTCTGAGTATCGATTCAAATCAGAGCTACCAAATGTGTTAGCACAGAGTATTTGATGGATGGCTTTCCAAAGTAATCATGAATGAATAAAGTTGGTACAGAAATTACTGGCCAAAGCTACCTGGCCTGGTTCTTTGCAAATCAGAGTAAGAGATCACAGTAATTCTGCCTGGCTTTAAAAATACCACAAAACGAGGCACTGGACTATAAAGATTTGGGTGTAAAACTTGTTTCCAGGAGTAGACCACAACTGTTTTCAGACAATCCTGTTAGCTCTGTTGTAATCCCTGCACCCACAGGACATCAGAGGTAGGAAAGCTGGCTGCAGCACAACAAATTAGTATTAATTGTGCTTCATCTGCTGGAGCTAATCCTAGTCAAGTGCAGCCAGACACCGATTTTCATATATTGCAGTTCTGACCATTTTACTATCAAGCTGTTTCTTAGTGACATACATTTATTCATGGCAAAGGGCCTACAAAAAGCAGCCTAGCATCCTGCCTTAGGAAGCTAGTGGAGCGTGGTCTGTAGGAAGAGCTCATATCTTTTAGCAGGCTGACAGATATATCAGGGAGGGGGTAGACATGCTTGCCAGAACACAAGTCCATTCCTAGGTCAGAAATAGAAGCTATTTCTTCCAAGCAGAGACAGGTCAGGAGCAATTAATCTGGGTTCAACTTAATTATGCTAATCAATCAAGCAATTAGAGGGATACGGGTAGCTGAGTTGCAGGGATGAAGAAGTAGTTAGCCTTTTTGGGCAAAGAGAGACTAGTAATTAGCTTAGTTTGGGCTGGAAGAGGTGATGGAGAAGATTGAAATAAAATTCTCTGGTTGTCTCTGTGCCTTTAGATTTCTGGGAGGGGGTTATGATTTTTAGAATTTTGGCTCATTAAGATCTTACATTTTACCATGTGGTAGTAGTCTTTGGAGATGCTGTTTCTTCTCACTGCTGCGTGTCCCAAGCTGATACTGGCAGATGCATGGAATGCCAATGTTATTTGTTTTTAAGTATTTCTATTGCAGGGGCCCCCCTCCCTATCCCCAGGCTGAGAGAGAAAGCTGTAGCTCATTTTCTGGGACCAGCCAGGTTGTGTTGGGGTTTTTTTGATATGAGTGTGTACATTTGTCATCATGACAATCAGGGGAATGTCAGGGTTGGACCATCTCATAGCCAAACTGCTGTGCATATCCCTGGTCTGTGCAAATGCAATACCTCTTGCCTCAGCTGTTCACAAACTGCTTTTTGCCTATGGCTTTGTTCTTGGCACAGCCATGGGTTCAGATGTGTCCAGAATGTGGCCAAGGCTGGAAAGTTAGCCCTTGTAGACCTGTGCCATGGTGGAGATGACAGATGACAGCATGTTGGAGATATCACATCTGCATGGCTAGGATGAAGGAACAGTACAGAGAAGAGTCTGTTCCGGCTCAAGGATCTCTTCCAGAGATGTTCTGAACTTCAATGAGTCTTAACTTGAAGAGCTGGAGCAGTTATTGTGTCCCTTGAAAGTAATTTTACTATGTCAGTCACTTTGACAGGAAAAACTCCAGCTGAGAGAGCATATCATTCTTAGAGCAATAGCTATTGCTGGATAAAGGGCACAGTTTTGGTTCTTGCTCAAGTCTGAAATAGAAGTAGCAGATTTTAAGGTAAATCCAAGCTGCTCATTATTTAGGTGCGTACCAGTGAGGTCACCTCTGATATCTGTAAAATAGAGGAGGGAAGAGGAAAACTGGAAAGGGGTGTCTCTGAAGGGTGAAAGATTTCAGTGTGTCCTTCTGATGAAAAGGACTTTTGCGGCTGCAGCTTTCTCTGCCTGGAAGGGAGAAGCATCTGTGGGCCAGGACTGCAGAGATAATGCGTTGGCCTTCTCTGTTTTCTCCTCCAGAGCTTGCTGTCACAGAATGGCTTTGACAAAACAGCAGCAAAGCAGGCTGGAAAACTTTCTCAGAAATAGAAAAGTCAAGAAGTATTCTACTCAAAAAAAGCTTCCCAAGGCTGGTGACGTACTTCAAGATGGTGAATAATTGACCTCAGCAGTGGAAGGGAAAAAAACCAACAAAACTATCTGCTCTTCCCTCTGGCAGGCTCCAGCACCTTGGGAGATGGCTCTGCTGACTCATTCAGAAAGCAGTTTTCAAAACATGACTCCCTTGGTTCCAGACAGTTCCTTTGCCTGGGAATAGCAGTCCACCCGCACCAGTCAGCAAAGGCAAGGTGGGAAACATGCCCTCCTCGTGTTACACAGCTCTTGACTGGCCACCAGCTCGAGTCTCTTGGCACAGACCACCCCACACTTCGGTCTATGTTGAATTCTCAAAAGCCCAATTGCAAAAAAAGCTGAGGTCTGATTTTTGGAAGTTGCTCCAATATGATATTCATCTCCCATGCTCTATGGTAGCAAACCATGTAAAATAGTAAATAAATAGATACAAAAATACCAGAAACCTGAAACAGAAGAGGTTGCTGGTTCAGTTCTTTCCCATTAAGGATTTGGTTTCCAGTATATGAAGGTTGGAGCATGGTGCAACAACTCCCTCCTTTAAAGGTACATGTTCTGCCACAATCTGGGCCTGAGGTACCTGGGAAAACACGTTCACCTCTGCTTGACCCATTGCAGGCTCTGTACATGCAGATGCACTCCTGGCTGCTGTGGGAGGCAGGAGACTGGCACCATGGCACGTTGGTTGCAAGTCAATTAGGAGATCTTTACCTAGTTCCTAGCCAGAGGACATCAATGTATGTCTTGTGTGTGCTAAGGAGTTATTTGCTCGGGCACAGATGAGGGATAACTTCTATGGCAATCAGAGTAGCCAGCGGGCTGTGTTGAAGGACAGCCCCAACAGGGTCGCATTCCCTCTAAGAGCTCACTTTGATACCAGGACTCTTTCCACGGGGGACTTTGAGTGCTGGCACCATTGCAGCCTTCCCCTCAGCTGGTTGTGGTGGTGGGGAAATGCGTATGTGTGAGAAAGGAGAATTTTATTCACATAGCTCTTGGCAGGGCTCACTCTGCTGTGAAGCAGAGATTTGTGCTGGAGAGAGGATCTAATGCCTCAAGGTTTTCCCCGCAAATTCTTATCACTTTGCCATGGCTGGAGTCAAGGTAGTATCAGTAGCACCCTTCTCTGAGCAACTTCATGGCAGCTGTGAAACTGAGAGGAAGCAGGAGAACTCCCCGTGGGGGCTGCTGGGTGACAATTTGGGTGCAAGGGGGGGACACAGCAGTTGTTCCTTGTCTGATCTGTAGAGGCGCAAGCCGGCTCTTGGACCTCAGTTCCCTGCGTGAGGGATCGCGTGAAGCATTCCATCCCTTGCCTGCTTCCCGGGAAGTCGATTATTCTTTCTGTCTTTGCAGGGGGCAAGTAGCACACGCAGTTTTCTGCAGACAAACAAGGGGCTGGGGAGAAAAGAGGAGCTGGAGCCTGGGCATCTGTTTCACAGGAGATTGGGTCAGATCTGCAAGGCTGGGGCTGGCTCATCTGCCTTCCTGGCTGATGGCAGCTGACAGCTGTGGAAGACAGAGGGAGCGGGGGAAGGCAGGCTTGATGTGAAAAGAAAGGGAGCTGGGATTGCAAAAACACACTGATGATGGTTTTACTCGTAGAATTCCAATTCCAAATCTACATGCGATGAATTAAAACCTGAAATGGTGTTTAGCAAATGCTGTTTGCCAAGGCAAATTAGCGGACTCATTTGTTGCTAGTGGCAGCTCTTTGAGACTCTTAAAGAGGGGCTCCTTTTAAAATGTGGCATAAATAGGATGTTTTCTCAACAGGAGCATTTCCTCGCTTGAGCGTTGCAGTAATTTTTGTACCCTTTGGTCTCCCACAGCTGGTACACCAAAAGAAAATGACAGCACAAAATCCAGCCAAGCTTCTTGGAAATGTAAATAGACCGGAACCGCTGGTGTCCTCTTAACACAGCATCAATCAGTACTGAGAACTGGAAGTGGCAACACATTCGTTACGGTCCAGGCAACCATCTCAGGCAGCAGATGGAGAAGGTTCAAGACCTAGTAGCGGCGTTTGGAAGGTACGCATGACTCTGCAGAAAATGGAGCACAGATGGGGTCTGCTTTGACCTGCTCACTCAGTAACTGTGAAATCCTTGTGTTTTCAGACCAGCTCTGTATTTATCACTAGGCTTTGTGGCACAGTTTGGAAACCCCGCACATACTCTCTACTCATGCTGGTCACTGTTGGCTGTTAGCTGAGCTTCCTGTGGATTGCAGAGAAATAATAGACAGCAAACCAAGGTAGGCTCTTAGCTTTTGGTGGACTCTTCTCAAGAAAAATTAACTCATTTACTTTCTCCAAGCAGACTGTGTTTTCAAAATAGTAGTCTCTGGAGACAGCTGCTGCAGGTGAACTGTTGCAGCTGGTTCTCAGTGCCAGATGCATTAGCACCAAGAACAGAATCAGATCTGTCTGTAATGGAGGATTCCCATGCCACAGACAGTTCTCCCAGAAGACAGGGGGACCTTGGAAAGCAAGGGGGACCATGCTGGGCTTGCTGTTGAAAAGGTGGTAGTGAGAGATGCTTTAACCTGGTGATGAACTGTAGAGACTCATAAATACTGGCTTTGCCAACCAAAGAGTAAGATGAAGCCTGCTACTGATTTCAAGCAAAGGGAACAATTCTTTTAAGGAGAAAGGTGATAAGTGGAAGGAATATCATAAATAAAGTGCTGTGCTCTGGTTTGCCTTGTTGTGTAGGTATCATTTGGACGTAAGTGCAGATGTGATTTCTTGGGTGTGCCATCTTTGTGGAGAACAAGCATCAGTCGTTCTCCGTTAGTTGGACCTATACCTGGCCTGTTTCAAAGGCCTGCCTCTTGAGCAGCTATCTCTTACCACCTTTTCTTCCTCACTGACTATCAAGGCAGCCTAGGAGAACAAACCAAAGAACTGTCTGTGTTACAAGGATCTGAAGTGGTGCAAGATAAATCCCACCTGTAGAGACCTTGTCGTGTGTCCAAGCCTGGTGAACTTCCTGTGTCTTCAGCTATAACTATGTGGGGACAGAGTGAGTTGCTCCTTTCATTTCTTCTGATGCATTCAGAGGATTCAGAGAGGTCTTGGATGGGTCTGTAGCTGAAAGCTATGTTCTGTGGAAACTTTTAAGCCAGTGGACATGTTAATTCACACATCAGTAATTTTCAGTTCTTTTTGATGGCATATTAAAGCCTATGTATAGGCCTTGAAGAACAATGTCTTACTTCCTTCTGGTTGTCCTTTGAGTCCTGATTGTGCTATTTATGCAGACAGCCCTGGTAAGTATTTCTGAGGAGACACTGAGAGTTGTAATTTTTCATTTGGCCAGACCTACGTGACACACACCTGACTGCATTACTCCATTGGCCAGTGGGTAGGCAATATGTGATCTGGATGGAAACAAGAGGCCAGAAGAAGACTGCTTTGAAGGTTATGTTGTAGCTGTAGGCATACCTGCAACGTTGCTATCAGAGGTTGTTTTATTTGAGTAGCTCTAGGCATGAATTTTGGGCTATGCTCCAAAGGATAACATGTTGTTATATTACCCTGAGTGCCAATTCTTGGATGTCCTTGTGGGATGTTTGTTTCTCGGCCAATTTCTATTTCAAAGCTTGCTTTTTTCCAAGAACACCAGGTGGTTTATGCGACTCGCTGCTTTTCAGGTTACTGTCTCTTTCATGCCATGGAGCAGTGAGGGGTATTTGATGCAGCTGCTGGGAGGAACTGCTGAGGGTTTGTAGTCACTGAAGGCTGGTACATGCTAGAGGTGATTAATAGCTGTACTGGTGGTAATACAACTGAAGGATCAATCCAGTCTGTGTGGTACCACAGCTTAGAGTAGTGAAAGATTTCTTGCCAGTGTAGGAGGATATTTGCACCACTTCTGTCTTTTAAGATGTTTATCATATGTTGCCTCCAGGGAGGGTGATTGGGAGCCAGAGCCCAGACTGGGAGCTGTTATACATCCTTTTCTCCTCCTTTAACTACAGGTGGAGCTGAGGGGCCACTTTCTAATTTAGGGAATCATTTGACAATTCTTGCCAACTAAAGTGTCATAGATCACTTTTTCCCCTAAGTATGTTCCTCTTGCTTCTGTCCATCTCCCTGAATCAAACCATTGTATTGGGAGCTGATTCCCCTTAACACAAAACTTTTATTCCTCTTTCTCTCTCACTCAGCAATATAATTTTCCTGATCCTGCTTCCTGCCTGATCCCACAAACTAATGCAAGGAGAATGGTAGGTGGCACTAAATATCTCAGGGCAGTGGCCACCATTGTCAAAAGAAGTCGTGATTTGGGCCGGGTGTTAAATCCCAGGATGTTACAAGGTGAGACGAGTTGGGATGGGTGGAGAGGAAGAAGCTGCCTCAACCATTAACCTGAGAATGAGGAAGGATCATAGCAAAAAAGAGGGGCCTAACTGCAGGATTCTCAACACAGTGCTTAGCCAAGGATATCAATTGCTCTATACCAGCTTGTGGCATCATATTAAAAGCTGGCTGTTGTGAGCCCTGTGAGATTCTGGCATGTCTTATGTAGCTTTACAACCTACCTACCATCAACAGCATGAACACAATGGGTGAATGCTTCTGCAGGAATGAAAAGCTCTGGCTTAACTAACAAACTGTCTCAGTAAAAATTCAGAGGATATGAGGACATTCCCCGCTACACGATCCCCGCTACACCGATGGTCCCCATGCAGACATGCCTTCAGTGTCCTTCCTATAGCTCCTGTGTGGGGGAATCTGGCACTTGTGGCAGGCATCCAGCAATACTGGAGAAGCTGTTTGCTTCCATCTGGCCTACTTTTGTGCAAAATCCAGTGACAAATTGCAAAAACAAGGCATGTCCTTTATCATAGATAACTTGATTCTATAAGCAGAGTGGAGCAGGGAAGTTATAGCTGTGTTTGGGACTCTGTCCCCAGCATTCACTTAGCAGGATGCAGGTTGATAACACCAATAAGCAAGGAAATAAACACACATTTCATCACCTGAACAATCTGGGAGGCTTGAAAGTGCCCTCAGGCCACTGGGTTCCGTCAGTCTATCTTTTCCAGGGATTGCAACTGGCAATATCATCAGCTTCACGTTAAGCCAGCTGAATTGGAAGAGGTGCCTCATGTGTCAGGGTGTTTTCCAACCTAATGGCTGGGGTAGCAGAGGGGCATCCTGATAATGGCTGCGTGGTATGCAGAAAGCAGTAGTCTCACACAAGACTGCCTTATGCCCTTCAGGGCTTAACAACCCATGGTAGAGCCTGGGCTGTTTCTGACATAGATGCACCCTTTGTCCTTGTTGTCCTCAATATTTCTATGCCAAGCAAATGTGGCTGCTGCAGCTGTGTGGCTGCTGGCCCAGGGGGAAGATGCCTCCCCAGAGGTCCTCTCTTGGAAATTGGTACAGCTCTCACAGGTGCAGGTGGGAGCCAGACAGGAGGCAGAGCTCAGGTGTAGATACAATTGGTGGTAAAGAATGTAAACCAAGCATGATTTACTTTCTACCCAGAGTGGGCAATATACCCTCTAACCTTCACCTCCTTGTTGTTAGAAGACATGGTTTCATTGCTGTTATTTTTAATTTGCTAGCTCCAGAGCTTTAGGATGCTACCTGCTGACCCCAATTCAAATCATGCCTTTTTCCTGGTATCATTCATATCACAGCAACAAGCCTGCTCCTAAAACCAACAATGGTGCATTATGCAGACTTTGACTTCTCAGCTGATGGGAGATAAAATTATAAAGAAGGGTAGGTGAATCATCTGCTCTGAAGCACTGATGAATACACACAAGGCTTTCAGATCACAGCACTGTATGGTACAACGAGTGAGTGGAGAAGCAGGAACAATAAGAGATTCAAACAAATCCGGGAAAGCAAAAAGACTGTACGTGCTGGTAGGAGAATGTCTTTTTCCACTCTCGTGCTGGACTCTCTTGGCAGAATTCAAGCATTATGACAGTGTTTTCACCCTCTCTTTTTTCATCCTGTGTCATGGAGGATTCAGTGAGAAAAGGGGGTTCATGTGGGATGAAGATGGGGGCCCTTGTCTTGCTGGGTGGTCACTGTCACCCAGGCCACAATCACCGAAACACAGAGTGGGTGTCTACATGGAGATTCAAGGGCAACTGGAGAGGACTTTGAGAAGGAGTTCCTGAGAACATCAAGGCACTTACAGCTTGGGGGAGGGGTCAAAATAACTGAGCTTCATATTAATTTTTAAAAACCCGTAACACATTCCTTCCTTAATATTTAAGGAAGGAAAGATGTCTCTTTCCTTTGGTTCTCTCACCTCAAAAAACAGGCAAATGTGTTTGCTTGGAGATTTTAAGTCTGAAAACCAGAAAGTGTGGAAAGCTCTCTTGTTTTGTGTCTTGCTTTACTTGGAAGACCAGGAAAATATAAAAGTAATGCTTTGAATGTTTGTTTTTATTCTGTTACTGTCCTTCAAGATACGTCCTTCAAGCTTGTGAGCAAGCTTTTTGAATTTTTATGGAGAAAACAGAGCATTCAGAAAACAAATCTACACATTTCTGAGTACCAGATAATATCTCTGAAGCAAGAATCCTGGATAATATCAGGAACTTCTTTAGCACTAAAACAGTGCCAAATCTGCCCAATTAAGTGAGAAGGAGGGAGAGACAGCTTTCTGGTCTAAATCAGCTCATGTAAACTTCTCAAAATTTTTATTACACAGTATGAAGCAAGTTATTTTTAGGGAAAGAAGGAATGGCTATTGACTTTCTGCTCCATGATTGAAGACCTTGTTGTGGAAGAAAGGTCTGCAAACCAATGTGGAGATGAAACTTGTCATTAATATGTACACAAACAAAACATTGTGAAGGAACTGGATGCATCAGAAATTTTTCTGTCATTTGCAGCAATGTAGAGACAAGGGACATGAGTGTTCTTCCTCCAGATGTAAAAGATGTGTGAAACAGTGTGAAGGTTTTCTTCTCTCTGTTGCAATGAGCCCCAGGGCAAGAGATGTAGTTTCCTTTGGAATGGTTGTGCTCTGCCAGCATGGTACAGACAGCCTTATTTCTGCTAGGTCACAGAGGCCTGCAGTACCCTTCTCTGTAGCACTGACTCTCCATAGTAATTTAATAACTCACATTTATTGCAAAACTGTTATTCATATCCCATTACATTTTGGGGGGTTAGGGTGGATGTGCAGCAGTAAGCAATGTACATTGTCATGGTTCACAAAGCTCTTGTGACACTTGACAGCTGAGAGGAAATTGCATTTTTTCCTGCT
Organism: Tapera naevia; assembly: GCA_033556795.1. Classification (NCBI taxonomy): domain Eukaryota; kingdom Metazoa; phylum Chordata; class Aves; order Cuculiformes; family Neomorphidae; genus Tapera; species Tapera naevia. Next base: position 8,331,589 of record JAUMJJ010000034.1, on the reverse strand, counting down.
GTAAAACAGCTAGAGAGATGGAAAGTACGAGATTAGTCAGCCTTAACATGCATTAATCAAGAAAAAGGAACTTGAAGGTGCCCTTGGAGAAAGACAGACTGAGAGACTGGGCCTAGAGCCTGATTTTTGCTTAGCACATGCTGGAGAGATAGCTCTTGTTGGTAGCAGCAGAGGAGCTGAGTATGAGCAGTAGCCAGCCTGGAGAGATCGTGCTATCATAAAAACAGCTAAGACCAAGAGGGTTATGAAAATTTCACCACTGGGAGCAAGACAAAGGGGAATTTTGGAAACAAGAGGTCTAAGTGAGGCTTTTCTGACATATCTGGGATTTCAGGGCCTTTGGGTTGTTCCCAGTGGGCGAGGTACCATGTGAAGAATGGAAGGGGCACAACCGGCTCTGAAACTTCTCTGCTCCAACACTGTCCCTGCAAGTGGGGAAGGTGATGAGTCTACATGGCATTTTTGTCCCCTGACAGTGTGGATCTGCAGGAGCCAGACTGCTGACAAACCTCTTTAGCACAGGAAAATGCTACATCTTCCTTCCTTGCAAACACTGTTGTGCTTTCTCCTGGGGCAGCTGTGACACTGAGACACAGAGATGTTCTGTATGTGTCACCACACTGGAGGAAGGAGAAACAAGAGAGAAAAGCTTGTGTTTACTTCCTCTGGGAAACTAGCTGGAAAATTCCAGGCTGGCCTAAGGTTAGGGCCCCTGGAGTGCTACTAGTGGTGTTGGAAGCTCAGGAAGACAAGGCAATCACAAGCCAGCACACAGACAGCCACAAGCACTATCCTCCACGCACAGCCAGAAAACTACCTTTCTCTGTATTTCTGCCCGCAGAATCAGAGAGCTAACAAAAACCAACTTTATCCTTACAGCTCTTTTTCATTGTGTGTCATTCATACCTGACCTTTGCTTATAATTGTGCTTGTTTTCTCCCGTGTTCAAGTTTTGTGTGTTTGAGATCCCTGAGTGGAATTTGATTGTTTTTTGTGCTGAATACAGCCATTTGGGCTTGATGTAGGACTGAATCCATTCATGAAACTTGAGGTGACTTCTTAGCTCTAGCATTATGAAATGGGAGTACAGCTCACCTTGCAGATGGTTGACTAAAATATTAAACAGTGATTCACCATTACTCACTGTCTTATCAGCTCATAAATTTAAAATAACTCTCTTTTTTATTTAAGGAAAAATAAAACAAGAAAGCTGTATTATGCATATCTATGCTAAATAGATCCTACAGAGAGGTCTGCTAATAAACTTTTTACTGGCTTCTGCCTCTTTACTTTAGTTGAGAACTGAAGCAGTAGGAGGGGGAAGAAGTCTATGTTTATAGAGAAATTAGGAATGGTGACATCTTTGGCAAAATAAGGGAGTAGAAATGTGAATGCAATTGTCCACTATGCTACTTAGGAGAATGAAAATAGCAACTGGATACTGTGACCGCAGGCAAAGGAAAATAAGAAAGCATCATGCTGGTTTTGGGGTCTCTATAAGTTGACATTAGCTATTGCTCAGGAAAAAAATATGTAACCACTGAAATCCTCATTAAAAAATTCTCTGCCTGTAAACCAAGTCTCTGTCCCCTAGTCTGGGTATCCACTGGCTCTCTGGGCACTAGGGAAGCTCCATCCCACATGCACCAGCCCTGCTTCTTTTCTTCCCCTTGTCTTTCCTTTTGGAGTGTCAGAGCAGTACTCTACTTGCAAAACCCCATTTCCACAGTGGGAGAAGCTGGGCTGGAAATGGGAAAGTAGAAGTGGCACAGGATACACAGTCTCTGGGACTGAGGGGACAGTGATGGGCTGGTGCCTTCCGTCTTCTTTTGTTGGTTACAAGCTCTGAAGGCTTGTTCTTCTCTGAGAAATGGTGGTTTTAATCCAGAAGGTCTGGAGAGACAAAGCCAAAGACCTGAGGTTTCCTATTTTTTTTTTTTTTTTTAGTATACAGTAAGCTCTAGTGGCTCAATGTTCAGAGTGTTAGTGGTTGTAAATAGGCAGAGCAGGAAGCAGTCCCTGCCCAAAGGTTGTGTGTTCAGAGAAGAGACTGAGAGAAGAGACCAACTACCAAGGCGAGTGGCAAAGATAGAAATTTGGACTCCTAGTTCCCAAGCCGGGACTCCCTGTGCATAGACCAAGCTGCTTAATTTAACTGCTTCATTTAATAAGATCCCACCCCTTCCACTGATTTAGCTGCTCTGGGGTCCAGCCTAGAGTATGGGGTACTAGAAGCTGCTGTTACAGCTAGAGGGCTGTAATAGTTGCATTTATGCCAGACACAAGCCACCTCCCAAATACAGCCACAGAAGGTCAGAAAACATGTCACTTGCCAGTGTTTGTGCCTGCTGAGACCCATCTAGTGGTCCCCCATGTCTGGACCAGTGTATGCAGCACTTCATACGCCTGCCTGAGAAGGAAAAGTTGCTGAGGGACATTTGCAACATCTATGTCGACTAATAGAAAAATTTAGTGATTTTGCTGTTCTATGTCATCTCTCATCAGCCTACTGTGGCTGTAGCACTTGATTTTTAACATCAAGTGGAATTCAGGTCCCATTTTTAAGGCTTATTTTGCTTGTGAGTGAAAGCTAGTGGGACCATAAGCATCTTTGGGTTGCCAGTTTGCTCTCTCCTTCAGCCAGATAAAAGGAGAGAGTCAGCCTAAGAAAGCAGCATAGCATGAAAAGTAAGCAATTCTGAAAAAAAGAAAGAATGATGGCAGAAAAACAATGGCAGTAATAGCTTTGAATAGTGGCAGTGAGATGAACAGACTGAAATTGGAGCTACTCGCTTTTGTGACAAAGGAGAGCCCCCAGCTTGCACCCTCTCTGGGGTCTTCCCAATGCTGTTCCTTGCCTCATGGAGGAGTGAAGCCAGAGAGCATCCAGAAGAGATGCTCTGGTCCACCAGGCTTCTCACAAGTTATGAAATTATACCACCAGGCAGTTGTCTTCACGTTACAATTGCTGTTGTGTAATAAATCTTGCCTGTAAATCAAGTTTTACAATAGAGTTCCAATGTTTTCCATTATCTCATCGTGTCAGTAAGGTCTACACTCTTCCTTCAGCATATGGTAGACATGCTTGGTGCCTTTAAAAAGGCTGGGTGGGACTGGTCACCCAGCAGACCTGGGAGGCAGAATTTGACTCTCACTGCAGAGTCCTTTTGAGCAGCCTGGGCCTTGCAGTAAGCGTGATGTGTGGGCTTTGGAGAGAGATAAAAACACCACAGACGTGAGGCTCAGGCTGTCTAGGGCCTCCTTCCTAGCTTTGCAGCTGAAGATGGCCTTTAATATCACTATTGTTTCTGCACCCAGCTCCTCTTTGCAAACTCCTACTGTGCTGGCCCTGGGTCTTATTTGGATGAGGAAGCATTACCACAGGCTCCCAGAGAAGTTGCCATGCTTTTGTGCTCTCATCAGCTGCATCTCTCCTAGTGGTATGTGTCGGTGGCTGAGGTGCTGGTCACATGCAAGCTGCCCAGGAGCATCATGGTCATGCAACCAGGGAGTCTAGATGCTGAACAACACAGGTAGAAGAGGGCAGGCAGTGGTAGTGCAAGATTACCAACTTCTGCCTTGCACTGAGGTTCATGCTACCCAAATAATGACATGTGTAGGAATTTGAGAGCCATTGTAGACATTGCCTGAGGGAAAACTGCCTGGAGAGTGTCTTATTTGCCACTTGGATGCTGAGTATAACAGGAAAAGCGTATGGTTCTTCCTCTCCTTGTGGTCTCACCTCTGCCCTCAGACACTGTGGCAACCTGGGAACAGCCTGGCTTTATTTTGGTGTTTTAGCCTCTGTTGTCCTGATGAAAGGTGGGTCTTGTTCGACCTCGCTGTCCCTTCAGGGTTCCTGTGAAGATTTCCTGTTTCTCCCATAAAGGGGGCCAAAAATGCTTAAGGAAACGGCAGTTTCCCAGGCAAAATCACTCAACAATTTCATCAATTAATCAGGAGGAAACTAAGGAAGAGAATGGGAAGCAGATGCTCTGAAGAGGACAAGGCTATGAATGATTGATGCCATCTAAGAGAAGAAGAATTTACACCAGGAGACACTCCAGCCTGGGGCTGAGGCAATTTCCTATGCAAGAACTCGTTACTGCAAAATGATGGCAGGGAGCCAGGAAGGGCTTCCTAGGTGAATGTCCAGTCCAGTATTTAGAAAATTATGAGCCATACAGCAAAAATATAGCCAGGTTGGCTCAGAAAGACAAAGAAAGACTCAAGGAGACACGGAGCAGCAGCTATATGCTAGTTTTCTCTACCACGTGTGACAGTTCTTCTATTAAGCTTAATAAAAATCAGTTTTTTTATGTGCCCCAGCCATGGGGCAGGTGTGATCTCTCCAAGATGTTAATTTCCTGCTGTGTTTGTGGTCAGGACATGTCAGCTAAACTGTCTGTATGTTGCAGTCCATGCAGACACGTATAACAACCAGTACTGCCTTGAAGTACAGTGAGCACATGCAGCGCAGCTGAGAGAGTTACTTGATTTCTTCTGGGAGCCCATGATCAGATTAAAGGCTGTAGAGGTCTTAACAAAATATATCAGTGCTCTTCTTCAAGCCTTACTGAGAATGCAAATGGCAAGGGCAGGAAATCAGGCAAAAAATTCTCTAGGTTTTGGTGTTTTCTTGCATTGATCAGAAAGAAAAGGTTTTGAAGAATCTCCTGAGACAACGAAGTGAGGAATGTCTTGATATGGTAAAAGTTTTTTAGAATAACTTTGAATCCGTTCTTTTTTCTTTGCTTTTAAAACATCATTTATACTTAATTATTTATTCTTTATAGCATTTCTATCCGTAAGATTTTAATCCACCCATTTCCCTCCACATTTAACAATCCAACCTTTTCCTCTGGTGGAAGCAACTAAGTGGACCGAACGAAGAAGACAGCATTGTCAGTATCCGTCCTTCTATATGCTGTGCATGTTTTTTTTCTCTATATGAATTCATATGGCAGTGTGTTCTTCCCTTAACACCTTCATTTAGGTGAGTGCTGGAGCAGAACTTTTGCGTAAATCAGCAAAAAACCCCAAACCATCTCTTGCTGTAACTATTTGCTCCTTTTACCATGGTAATAAATCCCTCCTGGGAATGACGAGCTGATATAGTTTATCGATTGATCATTGTAATGCACATTGTGGAATTGTATTTCACATGTCTGGAGTATGTAATTTGCTTAGAGCAGATCTTCACTTTCTATTTGTAAAAGCAAATGAAAAGATGTTTTCTATAGCAAAGTTGAAATGAATATTAATTGCATTAAAAGTCAGTAAGTAAAAGAGCAAGATTCAAGCAAATGAAGTGTTCAGAAGGAGAAGAATTGATCAGAAATTTAAAAATCAGATTAAAGACATTATCTTTACTAGGATGGATTGCTGCCTTTAATGATATCAGACCTATGACTTTTCCTTTTCTGGTGCATTCAAAAAACATTAAACACACCTTCCAGCTTGCATTAGGAAGATGTTTCAGCCTTGGATTTCTTTTAGATAATTCATTTTAGACCTTTCCTTTGGTGAAGAGTGGAAATCATTATTTCACACCAAACAAACTGGATTAACCAGCTTTCCCAAAGCAAGTAAGACCTTTTGATCCTTCCAGGTGCAATTTTGTGTCAGGTGTCTGGGATGAGCAGGGACATGCATCTTTCTGCGTACGTTGAGTCAGGCTGGTGGTCCTTGATGGTTCAGTGTTGCATGTATATCAACTGCCATGTCAGGAAGAGGGACAAAGGGTCTTAGCCGGGACAGTTTTCATGAACAACGCTAGCTTCATATTCCCCAGGTACCTCCCAGTGCCACAGCCTCTCTACTGCCTTGGGATGTCTTTTCCAGACAATGACTCTAGGTTCAGGAGCCTCATCCAGAAAGAGATGGTGTGAGGAGAAAATAAACAGATCTCAGGGATGTTCTTGAGGCATGAAAAGCTGGGAGGTTTCTTTCCTGAGTTATGGGCATGTGCTCGGTTATCACTGGAGCTTAGCACTTCAATGTCCTTCCCCTGCCTCTCCTTACAGCGTCTCCCACACAGCAAGGTCTTAAAGGGGAAAGTTAGGACACAGGGTATGTAAACTCCTTGGGCACCAAACAATGCCATCTGGCAGATCTTCAACCATCCCACTAAGCTGTTTTCTAAACCTTGGGAAAGACCTAAAATAGCTGAGGGGTCAGTTTCTCCCCTAGCCGATGTGTAGACCTGGAGTCTGTTCCCGTGTATTCTAGATCAGGCTTGAACAATGTTGAGTTCCAAGGTTGGCTGAGGAAGATGTGCTTTTCTGGGTAAAATAACCATCCTTAAATAAGTCCTATACTAGAATATGAAAGGCAACTACCAAGGCTCTTCAGCCCTCCCTCCCATGCTGTCTTGGATGATAGTCTTTGCTGTTGTGTCTCCTGGACACCTCCCTCTCTCTTTCTAGCATCCTGCTAAGGGGCCAGACACTCTCCTTTTGTGTTGGTCTGCTGAAATGTGAAATAGTATGGAAAAGTGAAATTTAAGATCAGACTGAGTGAGAGAAGAGTAGTGCTTTTGCCTGGCCAAAATATGAGTTGGGTATGTAGGAAGATTGCAGGCCTGCACCAAGAAGGAAAAAAAGGCTCATCAAAGGCCACAACTTGTCTATCCCAAAGCAAATGAAAGCCGTAGTCCCCCAGGTACCTTCTCAGTGTGCTGCTGCTGAACGTTGTGCTTCTTAGAACATAATACCAGCTGAAACTGCAGCTCCAACCAAGAAATTCCTGGGGATAATGTGCCAGACCACAATGCAAATTTACACAAAACATGTTTGCTCCTGCCCATAAATACCTTCTGGAAGCAATCTAACACTGATTTGTTGGTTGGGCTGTCCTAATTATAAACCACCCCAGTGAGAGATTAAGGAGAAGGAATGTTGTGCTCTCTCCAGCAGCAAAAGCCTTGCAACTGGCGTATACCCAACTTAGCAACAAACCTTTGCAACACTTTGTGCGCGGGGAAAAATGTTAAGGGTCAGCTGTGATTAGCTCAGAGATAGCAATAACAAAAGCAATTATATGTTCATCTCTGCACACTGCAGAGTCAATGACATGTTCACGATGGAGGATCTGCTCCTGCTGAAAACTGGGGTGACACGAGAAGGGGCAACAGATGCACACTGCAGAAAGCTGATGTTTGCTTTGTGCTGCTTATGTGACAATAAGGCTCTCGGAGGAAAATCTTGTCATCTTAGCGTAAGTTTGAAGCGCCTCCTGGTCAACAACGGAATCACTTGGATTAACTCTGGTGTAATCAAAGTCAGGAAAAGATCAGAAGAATGCACCTATGCACACACATACCTATCACTTATATGACCAGGAATACTGCCAGAAGGCTCCAAAATAGCTGAATTAAATGAAGTTCAAGGATCTATCAGATTTCCCAAGAAAAGTGATATGTCTCTATTTCAAATCGGGTTTTTTTGCTGTTTCTCAGTGGGACCTTAAAAATATGGACCCCATTGTTGTGATAAGACACTAAACAGCATTTTAAATTAAAGACCAGTGGTACTAGCATTTTTTTTTTTAAATCAGAGGACCTGGCCCTTGAGATATCGTAGATGCTGCTTGCCTCTGAAAAGCCAGGAAAAGCAAGCACAGGAGAGCAATTACAGCAGCTGCACATTGCCTGCATGGATGTGGATTGTCAGTTGGGAAAACCTTTTGCAGTTGTTCTGCCCAGTCTTAGTGAACTGGGCAGCAGTTTGGCTTCCTTCCTTGTCAGCTGGTCCAGGTGGAGAAAGGTGCATAGAGAGTTCCTTGATGCTTTCTCATAAAAGATGGGGCTGAGCTCTAGGCAAAACATTATTCACTCACACAACGATGTCCTTGGTGCCTATGTGGCCAAGGCTTGACCTTTTTGGAAAGCCGAAGCTCAGGTAAGTTGTCTGTTTCCCAGAAGGAGAAGAGGCAAAATGATGCATTAAAAAACATCTGACATCTTCAAGACCCTTCCTGCTTGGAAGCAGAACATGATATTTGGTAGAATGAAGCCAGCTCAACGTCGGGCTTTCCTAGCTCTAGCTACAGGTTGCATTGACCAAGCTATAATTTTTTTGAGTAAAAAACCTCCTACAAGCACTGGGGTAGAGTCCAAAAGCAGATTAGTCTTCTGCTCAGGTCACAGACATCCTTGTGTTGAGGCATGCAAAAAGTATCTTGTTTTTGAATGTTTCAAAGACAGCAGCTCAAGAGTGGAAGGGGATAAAGGGCTTCAGATGATCCCAATTTTCTCCTGACTTCTGCTACAGTGAAGTGGTGACTGGGGCAGGTACTTCCTCAGTCATGGCCTCCAAGTTGCAAAAAGAAGGACATTTAAATAGATGAGATGAATATCACTTTTTCAGATGGTGAAGAAAATATGGGAAGCCGAATGTTTTCCCGTAAGAGGTAAGGATGTGGTTAAATCCTCTGCTGACCTGCTTTTTCTGCTGTAGGTGAGCTTGCCTAGGCTGGTGAGATGAGTCCCTACTGATTTGTTGAACAGGCAGGGAAGGAATCCCACTGTGTTCCTAGTGATGTGGAGGGGATGGGGAACACGACCATTGTATGGGGTTGTCCTTCTCTATGTTTTGCTATACTTTTCCCTACTTTACCCTATTATCTAATATATGCCTCTAGACACAGAGAGCCCATGTGATATTATGTCTGAACTGTATAGTCAGACAAAGAAGAAAATGCACAAAACATGAGAAAAATAGGAGAGGGGAGAAAAGGGCAATCATTTAAGTTCTGGTAATGAAGCTTCACTCTCTCCTTCTAAGGAAATGTGTCTGGTTATCTTTTTGCAAATTATCTCCTCTTTCCCATAGAAAAGACTCCCATTCCACTGTGCCTTCAGCAAGTGGAGCAGTGGAGTGATGTTGTCTGCAGGTGAGATGCTTGATAGCTGGGCAATTGCTGCTAACAAGAGTGGGACAGGCTTAGGAAAGCAGTTAAACATGAGTGCTCTTTATCTTTATTTTTATATTAGAGCTGGGTTGTGAGTGCAGTAGTGAGACCTCTCTCAGACAGTTGTGAGACCATTCACATCTCTTTTGTGACTCTGCCTGGCCATGGTTCAGGTGAAACAACAGAACATGGAGTGCTCCCAATATATATTAGAGAAGAGAATTTAGTTATATGGATGAGAGTTCTGCTGCGCTGCTTGCCCTCTAGGCCAGACAGTGAGTCTTGTCTCATGTTATTTACCAGCCCAGATAAAGCTACTGGGATTTCAGCCCACGGTTGAGAACTGTTGGAGAAGTGGTGCCTTTGAGTCACACTGCAGTGTCAGCACAGCGTCACCTCCTCTACTGAGAGAGAAGAAGCAACATTTCCAGCATGCAGCAGGTTTTGGGGAGGAAACTTTGGCAGCTGAGACATTGAGAGCTGTGAGTGCTGGTGCAAAGAGTCCCATGTGCCATCCTCTGGAGGCTCACCTCGGTATTTGAGTCAGAATGACTATTCTTCTCTCCCTTTCTGAGTCACTGCCACAGTCTATTTCTGGCCTGTGCTTTAGGAAGACTGGGTTGACAAGAATGTATTAAAGAGGTCATAGCTGGTACCAAGGGGTATCCGCTAAGATGTTTTCCATCAATAGATTAGTCCAGTTGGGCTATACACTTTTGTATTCACTTTTGGGAAGTACGTTGAGGCAGAAATTCAGCACTACCTGAGTTCATTGAGCCCAAAGAGTTGGGATGGGATTAAGACTGCCACCAGTGGTAGGAGCTTTTTCGGGTCCTGTCTGTGAAGGGCACGCTCCTGACTAGTCCTAGCCTGGAGAAAGTCTGAGGAAACCAAAAAAATTCATCCATTACTCTGTTATCAGAAGATGACTCTGGAAATGTTTGGTCATTCTTAGGGGGGTGGAGTCTGCACATAAGAGCAGGAGTGTGAAGACATACATTTTAATCCAAATACCTTATCTCCTGGACGGTTTCAATTCTTTCCTTCTGAATTTCAGAAGATTCCTCACTTGGAGGTGCTTGCCTCTGTCCAGGGACTTTACGGTTCTGAGCTTGAAGGCAATGGCTGAAATCAGGTGGGACAATCCTAGCCACCCTGGCTTATGAGGTGGCAACTGTGAGACTCCATGCTCCAGTCCATCTGCATCAAAGGTCGTGGAGAAGAGGAGGTCAGGTTTCTGGGATCCAGCTTTTTAGGAAGCAGGCTGCAGACTCTCTAGAGTCTCTGGCACTGAGACAACACTGGGCCAAAGAGTCAGAGGGAACTGTCAGAGGTCTCAAGACTCATCTCATGATGAGTTTTGGATATTGTATAATTGGATAATATATATTTGGATATTAGCTATTGGATACAGATCCTAGTGGCACTGGCTGCTTTCCAGATAGCTTCTTTGTGGGAGCTGAGAAGATAAAGCCACACACAGTAAGTGAAAAAGATGATGGCCACAGGTTGCAAGAAGTGTGCCAGCACCAAGTCATTGAGACATCTCTAATTGTGGTGATATGAGGGCTGGTGATATGAGCTGTTTACTAAGTGTTTGAACGCAGGCTGATGGCTGTCATATCTTGCATTAGAAATAGCATTGAGAATAAACTCCAGGCAGAGAAAGATCTCTGCCCACTCAGGGAATGAGAGGTCACTCCTGATAAAGTGAATCCCACCTTGATGCAGTGGCCAGTGCAACCTTCAAAGTGGCATTCATTGTGATTTTCACTCTTCTCTACCGGGAGTTGAAAAGTGAGAGGCGTTGAAGCGATTCGTCATTTTAAAATTAAGTGATCTCTTAGTTCAGAGGGGAGTTTGGAAAGTAATAAACCATCATTAGACAGAAGAACTGAAACCAGCCCTGAGAGAGCAAAGTCTCTGCATGAGCTCTGCTAATGCTCTCCAACAGCATATGTCATGGCCTCGATGTTTGGAATCAGCAGAGTCCTCCAAGCGTGTTGCTGACCAGTGTTCGCTCCAGAACAACCGTCTTCACTCGGCATATTCATTTACATGAGCATGATCAGGTACATGAGATAACCCCTCAAGAAAGGGGACTGAAATTTTTATTAGTTAGGCTTTAACAATAATGAAAGAAGGCAGATGAAGGGTCTGAAAGATGCATAGAGAAGATAGAGCTGGAAAACATAAGGGAAGGCACAAGGTGAGATGACTGATATGCCATGGCTAAATTGAAGCCAAAACACCTCCCCTCACAGGGAAGGGTCCTGCAAAAGACACAATTTATGAGTGTATTGGAAATTATTCTTTCTAATTGTAGCTCAGCATTGCTGCCTGCACATGATGAATGTTCCTGCATGGCAGTGCACTGAAACACAGGGGAGTAAATGCTTGCCAAAGGGTAGTCTTAAGGTGGCGGCTGTAATCTAGCAAGTTAGGGGTGTTCCTGGGCTTCCCACTGGGGCTCCACATGTCAGTGGGCTTTGCCATGCCCCTGCCTCTTTGTCCTGAAGTGGGATCCAGGAATAGCGTAGGCTAAACCCATCCTTCCTGTCAAGAAAAAAAGGGACAAGAGGGGCTGAGCATCTCATAATGGCTTCCCCACTGCATTAAGGGAACGCACTGGGACTTGTGCTTTCACAGGACCAGCCGGGCAATGGTTTTACCTGAATAAGAATTGACATTAGGAAGAAGGAAAAACACTTATGTTCAGTGTCAAAAGCATGCAATAGAAACACAGCATATCCCGGCAAGAGCCCTGTCCCCAGTGCAATGTACATCTCTGCTTAATTAAATTTCCTGCAGCCTGCAGGCTTCATACAGTCCCAGTAGTTATCTACAGATGATATATGAGATGAGCCATGAGCCATACCAACCCACCCACTCTCCACATCTCTGCTTGCTCTGTGCTGGTGGGCTGCTCAAGATAATAACAAAACCAGATGCAGGGAGAAAGACAGAAGGAGTTGTTCCCTCCACTGGTAAAAAAATATTTACAAGATTATAATTTTAGATCTGCTCCCTCCCTACTACTTAGTGTTTGGTAAATAAGTGAAAGATTTCCTAGAACACCCAGGTATTTCCTGCTTGAAAGTACTGAGCATGTAGAGTTTTAACCCATCAGGATATTTGGTATTGGCTACCACTAAGCCTGTACCACTTTTAGATTCACTTTCTTTATTCCAGCCCAAGTCTTCACTATATGGAGCCTTCAGGAAAATGTATGTTTAGCAACTTATTAGAAGAAAGGAGAGCCAACTTATGTGCTCAGGGTCAGGAAAGGATCTCTGAGCAGTCAGCCATCTTCCCTGGAGCTTCCCATCAATCAGAGAGACCAAGGTCTCCACCTGCCAGTTACTTAACATTTTGGAGCACCAAATGCATAACAGAGCAGGTGAAAGGCCAGCTAATCTGCCTTGACTTTACGGAGCAACACTGTGACTTAGAAATCATTCCTTTCATTTTCATGAGGACCTGTGTTGCTTCTAAGGAGGACATAGTATCCTGTCTCCTGGAGGAGAAGCCTGGAAACAGCAGAAACCTCTTTTCACTCCACCAAACAAACTAAATTCCTATTTTCAAGACTCTGGCTCTGTTTTCTCACTGCCTTCTCTGGCTGCTTATGCAATTTCACCTGCCTCCTTCACACACACAGAGCCTTCGTAATAACAAAACCTGTGAAGCCCTCTGTGCTATGCTGGTCATGTTTTTCAATGAGCTCACAAAGGTCAGAGTTGATGAAGACTCCAGCTTGTGGTTCAACACGCACCATGTTGTCTTTGGTCCCTGAGGCCTTGCTAGAGCACATCTGAATGAAGTCCAGGAACACTTTCTAATGTCAGACAGCCTAACTCTACCTGTAGTAACAATAATAATAATAAACTCTTTTCATCATCCCCATTTGCTGCCACTTAGTATCAAAGCTCCTGTAAGCACCTAAAACCTGTGTTAATCTGAAAATCTGACTGTGAGAAGATGCATTTCCCAGGGTGGTTTCAATGGGAAGAGTCTAAAGATCTTGTGCTTGCTCAGGTCTGTGGGTGAGTCTTTGCAGATTCATTCGTCATCTTTACTCCATTCCTAATGGAAGTCTGCTTCTCACAGGATGTAAACAGCACACCAGATGTTTCTGCAAAGTTAAGGCAATTAATTGAACCAACCACTCCTGCTGGCCAAGCAATTTAAGGTAGTTCTTTGCTTTTGTAAGCACCTATTGTTTCCCTGGCCAAGCAAAAAGATTTTTGTTCTCTGTGGGAATGAAGAAAAAGAGATTGCCTCTTAGAGAAAGATCTGGAGAAATAAATGAAAAAAAAAAAGAAAGGCTTGAAAGCTACCCTGGTTTTCATTTTTAGGTGACTCTGCTGGAACTTAACCCTTCCCTGCCAGTGGGTATTTTTCCCACTTACAATAGCATTAAAATTTGATTTGTTCATCCACTTTTTGAGTGGCAGAAGGAAGGCAGTGTAGCACACCTACATCTCTGCTGTTAGATGCTCAGTTCTAAATCTGATGAGATTTGTTGCAATAAGGCATTACTGTCTTTCATGCTTTCTTCTTTTAAGCAGGTGCTGATAAACAATAAAGCACCATAGGACTGTAAAGACTAATACCTGCAGAGAATGAGTCATTCACACATCTTATGCACCCACTCTGGGATGAGATGAAGCCCATCTGGAAATAGCTACACCAGTTCACTGTTTGGATTCATGCATGTCAAATGATCTGTCAGACAAGAGGGTAAAGGTTCACAAGCAAATCTAATGTTACAGGCTTAGAGCTGTCACACTGGCATAGCAGTCCAGATTTTGGTTCTCCTGTTTTCTTTCTTCTTCTGGTTTTTTTTTTTTTTTTTTTTTTTTTAAATTTTTCTTTCCAACAACTGTAAATGTGAATTTAAATGAAGGGAGCTATCAACCCAGGCAGAAGTGTGCCAGCACTGGAAGACCTCACCTGAAAGCACAAGTAACCAAAAACTCAGCCCCTCTTCACAGATGAAAGAAATTTTTTGGTGAGCTGAAAGCTGAAACAGTATTAGAACCAGGTTTCATGGTCTTGATTTTCTTTTTTTTTTTTTTAAGCTGACCCTTTTTCTTATGAGAAAGTCACACATTTGGTGCACATTCACAAAACTAAAATAATTGCTTGTGTATCTTCAAACCACATGTAAAGACAGTGACATCAAAGTTTCACGTTGGCCTGTGAAAGCCTTTTGTATCTCCCCAAAAGAACTCAGCTCCTAACAGGCTCCTGGAGATAAGTGCTCAGCTCACAATGCCCAGCCTGACTTTGATGCTCCTGATTCTCCCCTCCACTGATGGGACAAGATGTGACAAGCCCATTTGCTGCACTATATGAACAACAGCGAAGTCTAGGACAAATCCTGAACAAGAATCTGACCCACACACAAGGGAGGACAACTACATACCCCGCTGACTTCTCTGATATCTCAAACTTGGCTCTGGCTGCAGTCCCCATCCCTCATTAATTGATACATTGAAAAGCCCCAGAGCTAGAAAAGCAGGTATGGCAACAATTTCCCCAAGGTGATCAAGGAGCTCAATAGCAGAGATAGTGCCTAGGAGCAGTGAGGCCTTAGACCCCCCATAAAGGACAGGAGGCAAGCACAGTAGCACAGCCAACAAGGCAGGGGCTTTGCAAAGCAGGGCCCCAGCTCACAATATCCAGGCAAGGCAATCCTAGGTGACAGCAAGGTTCAGCCAAGAACGAAGATCATTAGGCAAATCCGTGGTGACCAGACATGTCCTAGGTCAACTCAGGAAGCCCAGACCAATAGGGTCCATGACCAAGCTCAGGCATGGCTGTGGCTGAGTAAAACCACAGCATAGCTCAAACAGGAACTGAAGGCCCAGGGCTGGGCTTAAATGGAGCCATTTGGTATAAGTATGTTTATGTGCACTCAGGGCCCTGACAAGTCAGGACAGCTGGCTCATAGCCCTCTTTTTGGGCAACTGGACCATACTGTAGAGTTAATAAACCAGGCAACTTGAAAATCAGGTGCACTGAATTCCCAAATTTATTGACTTGCAGTATTCAAGTTGCACCTTCTTTGTGTAGGTCCCTGTTGACTCCTGTGTAGCTGTATGGCTGCAAAACCAGTTGAGTCATTCCAGGGTATATTGGTCAATAGAAGAACAAGATAACTATTATTGGTTTTTTTTGCTTATCCAGCAATTGTAAAAGATGCAGACACTTAAAAAGTGCCAATGAACAGTACTGGAAGGGTTGGGGCATATGCATGTTTCTTTGGAAAGAAGGGTACACTTCTTGAGGGGAGTGTGCTGGCTGTAGAGGCTAAAAACACCTGTGCCAAAAGAGGAGATCTGCAAAAATTGAAAGTATTGTGCTTTTCCCTTCATACTGTTTTCAGCAGGAAATATCATAACATCGTAAAGATATCTAGGTGGGAAAGAACCTCTAGAGATTTGTCACCAATTCCTGCACCAAGAAGGGCTGTACTAACTGCTAGATCAGGTTGTTTGGGACATTTTGAAGCAGAAAAGTCCATCTCTTTCATCCTTTGGATTTATGGAATGGCTCTGCAAGTCAGAGGTCAGAAAGATGCTGGATTGAAAAAGACAACAAGAACAGAACTGTTGTCAGTGTGCTTTTGGTTTATTTATTTTTCCGAAGAGCAAATTCAAATGATAGACATTATTCACAACGCAGCTTAACACACAAGTCTGGCTCAGTCTCATTTGTGCCATATCTTGTTCTCAGGAAAACCTCTTCCCTTGCTTTTCTTTTCCTTATCTGCATCACACAAAATGAGGGATGCAGCCTCCTCTGGCATGCCTGCCATATGCCCTAGGAGGGCACTGCAGACAGGTCTGCAGCCAGCATGCAAGGTCTTTGGACCATACCTTTCTTGCTCTGCCTACTTGGAACATGAACTCATGCCTGCTCATCCTGTGGTCTGTGCGTTCCTTCACTGTCCTCCTGGGATCTGAGTCACTGTGCCCTCTCTTAGGTGTAGAGTAATAGCAAAAAGCAGTGATGAATAATCAGGGTTAATAATAATGCTTGCCTAAGGTACTTAGTGCACTTTGCTCCCAAATAACTGTTGAAAGAAAACACCCTGTCTGCTAGGGACATGCAGTGACTGTGCAGCATTGTGAGATTTAACAACATCTGACAACAGCCAGCCCTCCCGGCAAGTTGTGGGTTTCACCCAGCCATTGCTGAGCCCCCTTTTTTTTCTATGAAAGTGCTGAGAGTCATCTAAGTAACATTCTTCCAGCAAATGAATTCCCCCAGCAGCACGTAGACCAGAGTGGATCCGTTCCCTGGGTGCTCACCCAGGAAGTCGTTAGCAGCTCGCAGGCAGAGGTCGATCTTATTACCATGGTTTTGTAATGTTTTGTTGGAAAAAATAAGCTGGTGTTGTAGGACTGGAGCTGACCTTGAATGAATAAGAAGGCAAAGCCATCAAGTGTGGAGCTTGTCTCTTTGCAGGCTAGAATGCACTTCTGTTGGGACACTAATTGTGGGGAAAGGAATTTAGGGGAAGAAGGCAAGGTGGGAGCAATGTTTTGGACCTGGAACAACTGTTTCATCAATATATTGACTGTTCCTAAAGGAGAGAATTTCTGTGTCTCCTTGTATCCTCTGCAGTATGACTGAAAGACATCTGGAAAAGAACCTGAGTAAAGCTTTGCTCATTGGTGAGATGTTCAGATATTCTGGCTGTGAGCAGACCACAGCCAGCTGCACACATGGACAGCCTCCATTTCTCTGCTAGTAGATAGCTCTTGGTTTGGTGCCTTCCCTTTAGAGCTAAGGTGAATCCTTCCCATGAACAGAAAGTAGATTCTACCAGTAGATCGTGGGTAGATGACAAGTACCCAGTGAAAAACAGTGGATCCAGAAGAAGTCAGGTAGGGTATTCAGCTGCATGAGTTTCATATTAAGCCATGCTCCTTCTCAGTTGGGTTTTCCTGCTCTCTGCAGTTTCGCTTTTAGTAGTGCAAGTGCTGGGCACTGGAGGTAGTTGTGGAGAGGGGGAAGACTGAGATGCCTCCTGCCGTGGGCCCATTTACCCTTTTCTGTTGTTTGGGTGGACCATGAAGATCTCCAGCCCAGTTGGCTACATGATGTGCAAAGGGATTTGAAGAAAGAAACAGGCTGTGGTTGATACTTGCACAGCTTTAGAAATGGCTTGTGGTGTCACTAAATGCTTTCTCATCCAGATCTGGACTTCCTCTCTTCTACCTAGCAAGCTCTTCTCTGTGATGGCCCCTATTAGATGAGTCAAAGCATACCACTCACTTTGATGCAATAATACAAGTATAAGCTGCTTCCTGCTTAATGTGGGTCCATTTGCTTCCATTTATGATGAATTAATATTTTCTTCTGAGCTGTGAATTGTAGCACTAAGCATACAGCAGGTAGCTGCTAATTTTGTCAGCAAAGCTGGTTAGGGAAGAAGATAAAAGGGAAAAAAAACATTGAAGGCAATAGCTGTCTCAGACGCTACCATGTTATCATCATGACTGCCCAGCAGTGTCTGTGCCTACTCGCCCACCTGGCATGAGATCTCTTTGGACCTCCAGATACACAATGTGACATGAAACTGTCTTTACTTCAAGCTTCCCAGCAAAATCTGGGCTCAAATAAGCTTGCAAAGAAGTAGCTCAGTGACCACCTCCAATCACTGGGAACCCTCAGAACATTCCTAACAACCAAATGTTGCTTGATCCAGTTAGCAGAGGCAAATGTAATGGCTGGAACTAAATGTGAAGCAGGTTAAGAGAAGACGGGAGATACCTAGATTTGTTACCTGGGAAGGGAATTAAATTCTGGGACAGTTCATTGGGTAGATTATCCAAGATCTGTGCTTTGAGAGCAAATATCACTTTCTATGACCCCATCACATGGGATTCGTCTGAAGTGACACATTCTTACGGGTGAGGGAAGAAGGGGGTTTGAGCTACTGACAAAAATGGGAAGAAAATTAAATACTATTTTGTAGTTCTGGACCACCAGGACCTCTGTACTATGAAAGTGGGTGAGTTATAGCAGAGTCTTTACCATTTGACCTTAGCATTTCCCAGTACTGCTACCGTGAGGTCCTTCTGGCTCCCCATATTGTTCTATTAGATGTTCCAGGTTTCACAGTGGTGCCCACATGTTGCCATGGCTTTGGCTGTGTGAAATTGTCTTTGACAGAAAGAAAAGACTTTGTTCCAGGACAAACAAACCCTTCAGCTCAATGGGAACTGCTTAGAGAAAACCACACAACTTTGCTCTTGTGTACAACAGCAGATACCACGTGATACTGACCCAGGTCCAAGTCCAGCACCTTCAAGCTCATCTGTAAAACACCTTGAATTGTTGTAGAAATTCAAAGTGTTGTTTGGTTTTGATTGAATAGCAGAGAAACTCTCTCTTCTTCATTTTTCTTCCTCCTTCTCATCCACAAGTAAAATAATTGAGGAGGATAAAAAGAGCATCCTAAGGGGGAGAGTTACCTCATGCTGCTCTCAATGTTAGGAAAACAGTATTGAGTCACACAAATAATTTTAGATGCTTCTAAATACACTGTGCTCTCAGCAAGCAGCCTTTCCAGCTATAATCTAGCCTGCTGCCCCTAATTCTGAGTATGCATTATAGTCTTCTTCCTTCCTTGTGGCAAATGAATCAGATTTTCTCTTTGTCACTCACCTGAGCCAGAAGGAGTTTACTAGCTTGGCACTTGAACACTAATATACAATTAGAAGATGTATTCCCTCTCCCTTTAAAAAAGCCTCTCACAACCCCAAACATGAAATGCAAGGTACAATTGTGTTTTCCTGCTGAAGTGCAATAGCTGAGGAACGGTTTTGGCACTGCTGATGTGGTAGGATGGGACAGCTAGCTGTGCTCCTTGGAAGGGTAGCCTGTCTAAGTTTTGCTTGCTTATTGAGGAGATGTCAACTCTGAATAGAGGCAGTGGGGCAGGGAAACATGGTCATCAGAGCCCCACAGAGAGTCAAACCGCATAGCTCTCACTAGCTGTATAAAAGAGCGCGGAGCAGGCCTCTGAAAAGTAAGTGGAAGAAGGTTTTAAAGGAAATTTGAAAAATTGTATCAATTGAAACATAGAAAACACAGAGGGGCAAAATCCAGTCTTAGATGAAACGGTTTATTTTCCCAATTCTGTATTTTATCTGATTAGACAAACTTAATTTTGCTTTGTTTTTGTCTGTAGAAGCTGGCTAAGTGAAAGCACTCCCATATTTTGCTTTCATTTGCTGTTCTTCTCTCCTTCTCTGTGCATCACCTTAAATACAATTTTGTCCATACCTCCCAGTTCTTCAATCCAGATTAATCTTTATTTTTATCAGTATTTGTCCCTTTCCATGCTCACTATACACAAATCCTTTTCACTATCCCAAAACAAACCAATAAAAAGTTAATTAGAAAAAACCCACATCTAAAAAGCTGTTGCAGGTTTTATTATCTTTGTTTTTCAAGACCAAAAGAAAGGGGAGTGCCAGAAGTAAAAATGTGGAGTGAAGAAAGGAAATGGAGAACACACACACACAAAAGAACGTAAATGAGATAAGAGTAATGCTAAGATGCTAAGGGCAAAAGTAATCTCAAATAGTAAAAAGCACTCTCCAGAAAAGTAATAGGATCGTGACTCTGGGGTTGTTCTGTCATCAAATGTGGACTCATGAAACATCAAGAGGGCAGGCCATTTAGCCATGGTAATGCAGAGGAAGAGCAAGAGGTCACCAAAGGAGATGGACATGCTTCCAAGGGTTATCAAGAGCAATTTATTATCAAAAGATGCTGAACTTACTTAAAAAAACAGCAACACTAAATGAAATGTTGTCCAAGTGTTCTCAGGGGAAGGAGAAGGACAGATGGCAAACAAACCAAATAGCTCCCCCGGGAAGGATGGAAATTGCTGATGAAAATGGCAATGATGAAAGAGCAGGTGATGCAAAAGTAGTTCATTTGAAGACAGACTGAGTTCCATGAACAGATGGGACATCAGGCACCTGCTGGCAGAGAAGGAAGACACACTTCCAGCAACTGTTTCCCAAGTAAAGTGGACCAGATCTTGCCCATATTGTGCACAGAGTAAACAATGTCCCTGTGGCACCTACACATTCTGTGGTTCTGTAAGGAGAGCAGTGGCTGCTACAAACTCCAAATGCAACATGGGGCTCATGCTGCCATCCTCAGTCACTGAGAGTTGGACTGCCTTTTAAATTCCTTCTCTCTAAATTGCCACTTTGGAAAAAGAGGGAACAAATTACTAGAAAAAAGTACTTGTACTTTATATATTTTCAAAGAAAAAAATATATCAACAACTGCAAAAAGAGTTTTTGCTAAAATATACGAGGAACCCCCCCCCCCCCCCCCCCCTCTAAATACTGGTGGTAATGGTGGCAAGACCTGAAACCCTTCTGATCTCCACAAGTGCATGACGAGGGTATGGATGGCATAGGTATGACCTGGATAGTTGGGGAGTGCTCAGTGCCAACCCCACTCCTCTACCATTGTGATAACCTGCTGTTTCCATTGCCATAGGAAACCTGGCATCAAGATAAAGGGCTTTTTAGGGAGTCTCCTTGGCTCAACTGGGACAGAATTTTCTTCAGCTTCTCGTGCTGGCCTGCCAGGCAGAGTGTGCAGGGGAAGCTGGTGGGGGACACAGCCAGGATAGCTGACACAGGCTGGTCAAAGGGATATTCCCTGCCATACGGCATCACAAAGTATAAAAACTGGGGCAGTTGGCTGGGGTTTTCGAGATTGCTGCTAGGGAACAGGCTGGGCATGAGTTTCTGGGTGGTGAGCAATTGCACTGTGCATTACTCCATATATTCTTTTATTATTTTTGTTGTTATTACTTTTCTCTGCCTTTGCTTGTTCTATTAAACTGTCTTTACACACAGGTTTTTACCTTTTTCTTTCCAATTTTCTTCCCCTTCCCACTGCGGGGCAAAGGAGTGAGAGCATGGCCATGTGGTACTCAGTTGCCTGCTGGGGCTAAACAACAACAGTGAGAAGCCCTAGAGATCCTTTCAACATCTCCCACTCCACAGGGCTCACTCTGAGTGCACAGTCTCTCATGAGTACGGGCCTTCCTCTTGGCCGTGCAGACCTTTGTAGTCAGGGCGCAACCAGCCACTATCTCTGTGATAAAACCTGCTCTAAGCTGCCTACGAACATTTTGTGTGGGGCAAAACCTGCCTCAGTGACCTCTACTTGAGATCCCCTCATTCCTTTTAGCTGCCCCTGGAGGCAGAAATGCAGAGCTGTCACTTCAAGGAAAAAAATAGAGTGATGATGCAGAGTGGTGTGGAGGGTGTAATCTCAAGTGCTAGAGAAAATTCATGCCCCATATCCCATTTTTTTTTCCCAATAAGAGCTGTGTCAGCACACAGAGGAAGGAAGGTGTTAACGACAAAGCTGAAAAGATGCTACCTAGTCCAACGAGTGTTTAACTTTCTGGTATAAGTACGTTCAGAAGAGATTGTGGAGGCTGCAGGAGGTATTTTAGCTCCAACACAAATAAGTCGCTTTTTGGAATAAGTATTTTTGGAAGTGCTTTTGTTTAACAAGGAATTCCAATAACTGACCCCCACCCTGGGTTGTTGCCCAAAGTTGCTGTGCATTGGCCTTCTGGGTGAGGCTGAGTTTCACCAAATCCATCCCAGCATTACTCTGAATGGCAGCAACTCAAGAGAGAAGGTTGAGACTCTGCCAGGAAGCAGGAGGTTCCTACTCAAGGCCATGTTCCGTATCAGACATGCAAGGGATTTGAGTCAGAGCATGAAATAACACCAGGCAAGTGCTTTAGAGACTAGCTGAAGGCCGCAGAGGTGGGACAGACCTCCTTCTTTCACAGTCCAATGCTTGTTGGAGAAGAACTGCCACATCCCCATGGAGGAATGGGACTGAGACAGCTTTTGGAGCACAGTAAACCCTTCCTTTCTGTACTTTGCGTGCTGTGGTTCGTGTCCAGGTCAGATGGTGCAGCACTACCCTATGCTGACTGCTTTAGTTTAGATGCTAAAAGTTGCTCTGGCTAGATGTGGACTTTTATTCTGACTTACCAGTGAGCTGACAAGATAATAGCCCAGCAATCACTCTGGAAGAACAAACTATATGGGAACTGATTGTGTTACAGCTGTATTACAGGCTGCAGTGGTTGCAATGCCTCTTATTATGATTGCCTGGTGCTTCTTGTAAGAACCAATTTTGCTTGCGTTTAACTTAATCAGAATGTCAGAAGTGAAATTCTCATTGTCACCCTCTGCCTTGGGCTGAATTTCTTTCAGTCAAAACAAGCTCAGCCATTTCTGAAAGTGAGGCTGCAAAAAAATCTGTCTTTTGCCCCAACTAAAAAACAAATTTAAAACTTCTAAGGCTTGTGTTGAGATTTGCAGTTTCTCTGGAAGGTTGCAAAAAACCCATCCAAAACTCAATGGACGTATAAACTGATGGGAGACCTCTGTACTCAAGTGCTCAGAAAGAACTTTCTTCTCCCAGTCTCCATGTCTGGCTAACCTTCCCCTACCTTCAGCAGTACCGTGAGCTAGGGCAGGTGCAGGTTATGTGGGGAATGAAAGCATAACCTTGTGGGTAGCTGAAGTTTTCAGAAGAGAGTATAAAGCATTGTAACACTGGTCAATGGCTTGATTTGTCTTTGGCTTTGTTCTTGCAAACACTTGAGACCATTGTCATGAAGATTTCAAAATAGGTAGGTACCTGGCTGGAAAAATGGCAACTGAATGACTGGGAAAGCTCTAAATAGTAGAAGACAAGGATAGCATTCAGATAGCTCCCTGTGCATCATAGCTTCTCCTTCCTCCTTGAGAACTGGGCACCAGATTCAATCAAGTTGTAATTACTTCTTTTTAGCTATCTACAAACCAACAGCTTCCCAAAGCTCTCTGAATCTAATAGAAAAAAGTAAAAGGCTAATTCACAGAACAGGACTAGAAATCATATCCCACATGCTTTAATTAATATCTCAAAAATGGAAAACAGTTTTTAATTTTAGTTTAGTTTCTAAGAAGTACTTCTTGATGCGATTGATGCCTCTGTCTTGGAGTGGCTTTGTACATTATTAAGGCAGTACACTCACTAGCAGATGGAAACACAGGAATTATTCCAAGCAATGGAAAAGAAAATGCTTTCTGCCTTTAAGTGGTGCAGCATAAGGCAATAACCAAGCTTATTTTTTTTTAGGTGTATTTTTTGTGAGTGTGGATGTGCTCGTTGGTGTAAGGACATATTTATTGGTGGCCTCTGGGATGGGGAGCCCACCCAGAGGATGGCTCATGAGTGACCAAAATGATCAGTTTTTCTTGGGCTCTGTCCTACTACTTAATGCATCTATAAACTCAACATGGTCAAAATCAAAACCTGTGCTTCCACCCAAGCATTTGCTGAAAAACAGTCTGATTAACAAGAGTCATCAAAAGCAAGTGTTGCATGAACCCAGAATTCAGTGGGAACTTTTCAGTTCTGCCAATACATTTATGACTGGTGTGGATTTGTCAAGATGAGATTATATCAAGTTAATGTAATTTTCTGATATGGTAGATCAGCCGGCCTTGAAATCAGGGCAGGTCATAACTGTAATATACCTTCACATAATATGTTTGATGTTTCCCCAGGTGACAGTCTCAGCATCAAGTCAGGAATTATAACACAGTTTAGAGTCTTGTTACAAGTATAAAATAGAATAGAACAAAGCAGAACATTTCAGTTGGAAGTGACCTACAACGATCATTTAGTCCAACTGCCTGACCAATTTAGGGCTGACCAATCTAAAGTATGTTATTAAGGGCATTCTCCAAATGCCTTTTACACTCTGACAGTCTTGCGCCATTGACCACCTCAGTAGGAAGCCTATTCCAGTGTTTGACCACCCTCTCAGTCAAGAAATGCTTCCTAGTGTCCAGTCTAAACTTTCTGTGGTGCAGCTTTGAACAATTCCCATGCATCCTATCACTGTACACCAGGGAGAGCAGCACCTCCCTCTCCACTTCCCCTCCTCAGGGAGCTGTAGAGAGCAATGAGGTCATCCCTCAGCCTCCTTTCCTCCAAACTAGACAAACCAAGGGTCCTCAGCTGCTCCTCATAGGACATTTCTTCCATGTTACATCCTTATTAAAAAAAAAAAAAAGAAGAGTAGTAGTTACCAGCAGTTTGGTGGTAACAGTCAAACTGAAGGGCTTCACAGATCCACCTTCAAGAGAAGTCATCACAGCCTAGTTGCCATTTCAGATTTCTTTTAATAGTTTGGACAAAGACTGAGGGGCATGCTGTTTAATTTGTGGGGTCAGATCACAAGAACTCTGACAGCAAGGATTAGAGTTCAGCTTGAACTGTCAAACTGGAGAGAAAGTCTGAAATCAATGAGACAGATAGAATTCTATAAAAGACAAGTATAGCACTTCGCACTTCAGGAGGAGAAGTCAAATTCCCAGTGCCAAGCCAGCTGGATGGAATTTAAAGATCTATGATTTTTTTATGAATGGAAAATCCTGAGTAGTATATCAGAAAAGCATCTGAGGGTTGTAGTGGAACATAGACCAAATGTGATCTGTCAGTCTGATCCTTCTGTAAAAATCAAGGCAGGATTCAGAGTTGTTTTCTGTCTTCTAGATGGCATTCCTGAAGAGGCAAAAGAAAAAGAAACCTTGATTCAGGAGGAAGAATGTAATTAGCTGCCTGGAAATTGTGTCCTCTTATCGCCATTAAACATAAAATTCCCATCCTCCCAAGGTCAGATGATGGTGGGATTTCTTTGGCTAACAGAGGATGGACTAAATAAACTAAGGATGTCATCACATCTCTCCAATCCCGTGAAATAAAATTACATGAAATCCTATGAAGTAAATAATTTTCACAGTAGAAATATATGCAGACCTGCATTTTAACAACACAGATATTTAATTAGACACAGGAACAGCACACAGCTTGAAGTACGCTGACCGTTGGATGCCTTGAGTCAAAGCCAAACAGTCCTAGTAAGGAGGAAATGCTCCTGCTGAAGATTCTGATCTTCCTGCAGGAATTTCTATTCTCTGCAGAACCTCATGCAAACTGGACAAAAATACTCCTTTCTCTCTTCAGAACCTAGAGCAAGGACAACAGTTTGTGGTATGTACACCTTTGCTGGCAGATCAAATAGTTGTGTGTAGGAGAAGGACAGTTTTGTGGTTCTTCAACTGTAAGGGTATTTTTTGATCACATATAATTTTTTCTGGATCACTGTTATAAAGAGGATATTTTTCCCAGTTGGTGTTGCACTGATATAATAATGAGATGGAGCAAGAATAGCTGTAACACTCTGTCATTTTGCATTTGGGGCAAAAGGTACATTACAAGCCCACTACCTTCTGGTTTATTTGCCTGGCCATAAAGAATTGGCCTCTTCTGGTAGCAGTAATAAACCTTAAAAAACTCACAGCCTCCTTTGTGTGAGTTGCAGAAGAGCAAGATGCAGACTTGTGTTTTGAAGTAGAGGAAGAACTATGAATTGATATTGGCCTTGAGAATCAGACCCGAAAGGCTCTTAGGCAATGTGCAGGAGCAGTAGAATGATATCAGTAACATCATCTGTCCCACTGTTTGTTATTACTCTGATACCAGCTCCAGGAGCCACATGATGTGATTGAATTGGGTCTGGTTTTTACCTGAGATATGGTCTACCATATCTCAGATAGGCTCTGGGGGAAAAATCTGGGGTGAAGTTTAGGTTAATCTCTCACCAAAGTAAACTTCCGGTCCTAGTTGCCTGTGGTCATATGTAGGTCAACCTGGAAATGCATCCAATCCAGAGTTAGTGGATGAGGCATTTCTGCTAAAATTTATGAGCTTCTTCAAACTCTCAGCCTGTGAAAATTACTACAGTGTTTCCCCTCTTCTTATGTGAAACCGTGGAAAGACGTTGGCAGCATCACCTAGAACTTCTTCCCTGGCAAATCAAGAAATGCTCATGACAGAAAGCTGTTTAAGGTCTTGTATCTTCCAGTCTGTGGTGTAAAAATTTCTGCTCCAGCTAAAGAGATGTGACTGCTGAGATCAGCTAAGAGATCAGACCTTGGTGTGCCATCATGGAATGGCAAAACCCATCAGGGCACTTCCTAAAATCCTCTCGACTTTCAGGGAGGCAAGAGACTTTACTTGGCTCTTCCTCATTGCCACAAGAGGGCTCCGGGAGAGCAGCCCTGCAGCCCTAAATTAACAAGGTGCCCTCAAGTTTGGACTTTTAAACTGAGCTACACAATTGCAAAAGCCTGTAGAAAGGCAGCTGAGATTACGCTGGCTAAGATCTACGTGTTGGCAAGAATCTAGAATAGTCCACCAATTTAAAATCTGCTGTGCATCCACACAGCTGTTGTTTTTCAGGACAGAGTGGTTTGAGTCAGACCGGGAAGTCAAACAGAGGTGTTAGTGACTGCAAGCAGGGGTTTTGCACAGGAAACCTAGAAGAAAATATCCACAGTGAAGACCTTACCCTCTTAGCCCTGATGCTATTTGTTCTGCAGCAGTTTGGCTGCAGCTCTCCAATTCCACACCTGAGCCTTGTCTTGGAAATTTTATGTTCACAGCCTGGACAGCAGGCTGAGCTTTGACTGTTCTGATGCCTTTTCTGCTAGAGAGTGATTTCACAGAACAGCCCAAGCACTGAGCAGTAACTGGCCAAACTAGACATCATGGCAGGACAGCATGCTGAAACATGACTTGAAACATGGAGAAGCAGCTTACACTGATGTGATCCTGCCCTAGGATGGGCTAGGGCAGGAGGAATAATGTACACCAGGTGCCATTGTAGCAGTATGTGTTTGAGAGAAAAGTAACTAATTTATTTCCCAGCCTTTCCACTCCAAAATTAGCAGAAGGTTTGATTAGATAAGTGGTTTAAAGCGTACACATTTCCCTTTCTTCCTTTCTTGAACACATCAGAAGATTTAATGAGGTAGTAAATTTGGCACTTAGGTAGAGTATCAAAATCGAAGACAACAAGGCCATTTTCTCCCTTCTTCCCATTGTAATTTAGTTCAATTTGCTTATTCTATAGCAATTGAAGTAAGTAACTGAGAAATTACGAGCTCTTTGCTGCTCACCATGTTGTGATGATGAATTCAATCAGCTTTATCTTAAATGTCACAGATGGCGACAAATGCAAGCCCAGAATGAGATGAACTCACTAGAGATGTAGGCTGGAGGGGAGAGGAAGAATGTCCCTCATACTGAGGAATTCCCCTCACTATGCAGACTTAAATTATCCTCAAACACCTTCCTATTTGTGGAAATATCAATCAATAGGATGATGTGACCAAAGGTGACTGTGAACACAAAGTTGTTAAGAAAATCTCTCCTACCATGTCCCAAACTACTATAACGAATAAAGCCATGGGATGAAGGCGGGGGGAAAAGGAGGAGAGAGTCTTGCACACAAGACATGCCATTGTCTGGGTATGGACATTAAGACATCAGAAGATATTTGGATCGGGAGAGACACAAACTATGTCTCAGAAGTAGCATCCCAGGAAGATCAGCAATAGAATGAGACCTTTCTCAGTATCCATGGAAGTTGATGGAAAGTGTATTAAGTAATATTGCTTTTTTGTTGTTGCCTATTGAATAAAACCTGCAAGCTGGAAGGAAGCCAGTCTTGTGAGTCAAAAAACCAACCCCAAATGACCAATTTTCCTGGAGCTGGGACTTTGCCCTTCAGAGGGATTACCTTGTTAAGAGGCAGGTTGGTGAGAAGAAGGGACAGATTTAACTCTTCAGCATTTCAGTATCCTGTGTCATTCTGAGAGTTGTTTTAAATTGTTCCCTTCTCTCTTCTCTGAGGTTTTCCTGTGGCTAATTAATTACAGAAAGAATTCAGAGGCCTTTGTGGTTAGTTTGTCAACTTTGTGCTATGAGTCAAGAGGAGTGCACCTCAACAAGCCTGGAATGTGGGCTGGGCTTCACAAGGCATTACCAAATTTGGTAGTTTATCTGTATTTGTCTGGGACATTTTGCACCCTCTCTGTATGGCAAGTCCATCTTGCCTTCAAGGCAGCACATGGCATGGAGCATTGAGCAAGCAAAGAGAGTAGTGGCAGCATGATGAAGTCCCAGGGAGCATGAGTTGTTTCCATACTAACCAAACCGACGCAATGTTGCAATGACTTTTCCTTTGTCTTGCTCTTGAAGTGGTAAAGAGCAGCAATGCATAGAGAAAATCAGGATGCAATTCTTCCTTTCCTATTTTTTATATAATAACTAAGGTGAAAAGAATGTGAAAATCCAGAGTTGACATAAATATTCTCCTTCCTTCATATAAAGCAAGAGACTGAAAGGATAGCTAAGAACTAACAACCCTTTGATTTCTAGACTTCACTGTTAAGCCCAAACCTGTACAAAATACTAACCTAGGAAAAGCCACATTCTTCCAGACAACTGTGGCATTTTTTGTCATGTTATGGATTAACATCTGTTTGGACTCCACTTCTCCAGGAAGGGTTTCCTCCTGCTCCTATATATCCCTGTGGCTCAGACTCATGACATCACTGCTGTGGAAATTCAAAATACTCCGTGTTCAGCTTGCAGAAGTTTGATCATAACTTGACAGATATCCCCTGGGAGAGGCTGTATTATTTGAAGAACCTCAGGTCTGCGGGAAAGCTCAGGTTGTTTCAGCAGGAACTGGTCTTATTTGTGGTTTATTATTATGCAGTGAGCTGGAAGAAATGATGGATGATTTCAGTGATCAGTCATACAGCCTAAATAATAAATGACTGGCAGTCAGGCGAAGTTGAGGGTCCACTGGCTGATACACATCCAGCAGATATTGGGCTGGAGAAAAAAATAGGTTTATAGGTAATTCACAAGCAGTAAATTGGTGAAATTTTATCAGAAAGAATTCAATAAGCTCCGTTCCTCATCTTCTTGATTACTTGAATGTTGCAGTCTGTGTTGCATGAGTTTGCCTTCTGCCCTGCTTCTACCACTGTGTAAATCCAGCTATGTGAAACAGTCTTAAAAAGGGAAGGGAAAGGATTCACAGGAAATTCAAATTAAATAAGCCATACGGAAGGAAAGAGGGATGTTTAAGGGTCAGTATTAGGTCTTCAGGAGTAATTGTCTTTTAGGGGCTTCTGAATTTTTTTTGGTTCCATATATTGCAACCTTTTGTCTGCAAGCTTTTTTTTACAAGTGTAGTTCTTGAACCTCAAAATCACAAACAGAAGAAACTGAAGATAATGGGAGGACCTTAGTAACCACAGGCTTAAAACAAGAAAGAAATCAGGCTTCTTTGACTAGCTGTCACCTTCCAGGCTATCAGAGTCACATGGATTCAACCATAGCCTGACCAGCTATCCGAGCAGACTTCAGTTGACAGGCACAACAGATCTGATCTGGTTGTGGCTGTACTGTTAGAACACAGCAAGGCTCAAATAAAATCCCAGTTCTCTGCATCCTTTTAGCTGCCCTTTCTCAATGGCTGAACCTTCTTATAGGAAGGCAGAACTTTCCTGTCTTTTCCAGACTTGACTCATGGCGGGATTCTGGAGTCTGCAAGACAGATCCCTGGGACTTCTCGTTTGAGAGCACAAATGTCACAGTCACTGGAGGAATGTGAGCACAAGACCTGAGCTAGAACACCAACGAGAACTGGTGACACTGGTGCCCATGGAATGGTGGCTGTTATTTGAAGGTACGGGTATAGAATCTCATGTCTGAACCTTGAACCTACCACTCAGTTTCCTTTAAAGGATGATTTGCAAAAGCCTTTGAATTGAATGGTGTTGTGAGAGGGCCATTTCAGCAATGTGGCCTCATATTTTCAAATGCTTTTCCTAAGCTGCCAAGAAAATAGAATGCAAACTTGAATGTGTAAACAACCCATATGTTAGGGGAAGGTTGTGAACATGTGCTGGGCTTACTTTCCTGGGGCATAGTTATTACAGATACTTAAGTATCAGTGTGGTTGCACAATACTTTAATTACTATGTTTAGGCGAAGCCTGTTCATTGTAGGAGTCATACTCTATAGCTCTACTTTCTCTTCAAGGTGTAATTTAAACAGTTGTTGCTGAGACACATGGGTGGCCAGCATGTACTGAATCTTTCTGTATGGTTCATAGAGTTCACAAACAGGTACTCTTCATTCTGCATTTCAAGGTGCAGCACTTTGTAAGCTCGTGGTCTGTTGTGTGAAAGGTGAAGTAGAAAGAAGGCAGATGAAGATACATGTGAAATGGGGATGTGGTAATTCCTCTTATAGGTACCTTTTGGTTGTTTCTTCTTTCTACCTGAAACATATGTGTGCCTGCACATACCTGTACTGCTGAACCTGACTGCCATCCAAACTGTCAGGGAAGCAGAAGAGGTTTTTCAGGTAAGTTTGAGCAAGATTCTGGGATGGTGCACTACAAATACATCTTGTACCTGGTGGTACACCAGAGTCTAGTGTTTGTTTTTTCCTGTGAAAGGCTTAATGAAAATGAAACTTAAAAAAAAAAAAGAGAGAAAGAAAGGAAGTGGCTCCAGTTTCACATAAACCCCACGATGCACATCTAGGAAAGGGGGTCATTCTACCTGTCTTCAGGAGTTCTGCAACCTAATGTTGCTGCTTGGTGCAAAAAGAACTAGTGGTGAGAAAGGGGCATTATAGGAAGTGGTATCTGTAAACTTCTTCCCTCTGTTCAGGGACTTGTCCCACTCCAGCAGCAAACCTCTTGGTATGGGGTTAGTTTACAGTCTCTGTCCTTTCTCATCACAGTCTTTGGTAAAATTAAATGTATAAACCAAGGAATCTCATTCCCATTTCGATCAAAACATCTGAGGATGCTGGAAGAGGATACCTAAAAACAGAAGATTATCAGGTAGTTTCACACTTCTCAACCTTGAAGAGCAACTTGCCAGATCTGTGTCATGGGAGAGAAGAAATTTGCGAAGGGAGTTCAGTAGACAAAAAAGAAAGCAAATGAGCTGTGGCCAACACTTCCTAATAGAGATACCCATGACCTTAGTGCCTGTGTTGGACCTCAAGGACTTATTTCTCAGTCATGTCAATGCTGTTGGCCACAACTAGACTCAGCTATCTCTTAGTCTCATTCAGAGGAACTTAATACCTATAGTTTTGTTGCTTTCTCTGAAGCCAGTCCATGCTTAGTATTCCAAATGGAACATTTCTTAGACCACAAGTAGGTTAGGGGTGTTTCTCTTTGGGGCTTCTCACTGGGAATATCTGCTGGATTTTACTGCACGGCATAGGCCTAAACCAAATGTTAGTGCCTCATCTCATGCTGTAGCTCAGCTGTCTCTTCCCCCAGCTGTTTTTTTTTCTAGCTGAATGAATAAACAAAGCCACCCAGTTTAAATGTCTGTGTTACAATTTTTATCTGAGCAAGAGAACATTTCCCAGTAGCTATAGCCACGTGCGCAAGGTTAGGGACCTGTGGCAATTAGCAAGTGTAGGGAGAGAATATTGGGTCATGTTGAGGCAGGTTTTTCAGTAATTGTATAGGGGCAACAATTAGAAGAGGCAGGAGACTCATTAGATACGCTAATCCCCCAGAGTAGGCAGTGGATTGCAGAACAGCCATCCACTCCAAATTATTGCTCATAGCTCATGGTGTGCCTGAAGTACAGTGAAAAAACCTCACCCTCTTTTGAGAGGCAACTTGTATGGATGTGAATCAGTGATGGGGCTGGGGGAAGCAGTGTAGGTTCTCTGTCTCTTCTAGTCATAGCCCTCAGCTTCTGCAAAGCAAAGAAATCCTGGTGCAAAACTGCTATTGGTCTTTCATTGATGGTTTCATTTGTTTTTCTCCCCTTTATTCCCTAGACCCCTGCTCATTGCTCTGTGGGGACATTCACAAACTGCAGTGCTGGCAGCTCTTACAAGCAGGGCAGATGCAGTCAGATGGGATATGAGGAGAAGAACACACATGATACAAAAGGAGATGCTGAGAAAGCTGTGTATGCTCAGCCTGGAGATGAGAAAGATTTGTGTGTGTAGTGTCTAGCTGCTGCCTGCCTCTCCTGAATGGGGGATTACAGGAAAGAGAGAGTCAGACTCTTCTCCACACTTAACAAGGACAAATCCTTCAGGTTTTGTCCTTATACACCATGTGCTTGAACTCTGACCATCTTGATGGCCTCTGCTGGACTCGCTCCAGTTCATTAATACCTCTCTTACACTCAGGGGACTCAAAACTGGACACAGCCCTTCACCTGCATCCTCATCAGTGTGCAGCAGAGAGGAATAAGAATTTCTCTCATTCTGCTGGTTGTGCTTTTGCTAATGTTAACTGAGATGCAGCTGGGCTTCATCATTGTGAAGGCACACTGCTGACTCCTGTTCAGCTTCTTGTCCACCAGAACTCTCTGGCCCTTTTCTGTAGAGCTGCTTCAGAGTCAGCCAGTCCCCAGCCTGTCCTGGTGTGAGTGGCCACTTAATCCCAGGTGCAAAGAGTCTGTCCTTGCCTTGGTTAAACTTCATAAGGTTCCTGCTGGCACAGTACTCCAGCCCACTGCAGCCCATAGCAGTCCCCCTGAATCACAGCCCTGCCTGTCTGCCAGCACATAAGCTGCTCCCTGCTATTTGGTGTCATTCTTGAAACTGGACAGAATATGCTCACTCTCGCAAGACCAGCTGGTGAACAAGATGGTTTATGTATTGCCAGTCTTCAAATACTCATAATATTAAAAATGGTGATAAATGCCTTTAGAACAAACTGAAGTTTTTCCACAAACTGAGAAAGAAATTTCTAACTCCTGGAGATACCTTAAATGAAATGCTGAGATTTTCTGAGAACCACAGGATCTTAAGGCCTCAGGGTTTCAGAGTTTTCAGGAAATACCATGAGACCTCATTGCATGTTAACACTTAAACTTACAGTTTAACTGCACATCTTTTGGTGTTTAGTAGTTTTATAGTCACCTGTTCTTCGTGGGATTACTATATATCCCTTATGTACTGCACATGGGCTACAATGATGTGCAGTAGGGTCACAGGAAGGTGAAAGTTGTTTACTATGCCTCTGCCCTGCCCAGAACTGGTTCCTTTGATCTTCACAGGACAGGCTGTTTTTTTTGTTTTCTATGGAAGAGCTCTCTGGGAAGAGTCAGTGCTGCTTTTTTGAAGCTCCAATACTCCAGTACTTGGTCTCTTTTTGTCTTGAATGGAGGCTAATATCAACAGTTGATTGGTTTGTGTCCATCTGCAAGAGATGTGCCAAGATCTTGATTCATCTTGAAGCCAATGAGGGGTATGCTACCAAGCACACTCCAAAAGGAATTGTCTTTGCATGTCCTGAGATAGACTTTGGGAATGCCTGAGGTAGTGGCCACAAATAGGGCTGCCAAAAGAAAAAGAAAAGCAGAATTAGTGCTTGAAAGAAAGATGTGAATTACGTCTTGTTCTAATACTGGAGATTGACCACAGCTAAACGTGGAGGATGATGCTGCATCCATCAATGCTAGTGAGCCTTCCAAGTGCCTGGGGGATGTGTCTCGCCCAGAGTTAGAGAGACCATAAAATCTGGAGTCAAGAAGGAATTTTAAGTCAAATTGGCTAGTAAAAGCAAAGTTAGGCTAGTTGCTGTTTTGCCTTCTGCTACAGGGATGTGATCTATTGTCTAGGCACACATGGGAATGTCACTTACCAAATTCCTCTCTCTTGCAAACACCGAAGTAATTGGTAAGAACCTTCAATTCTCTTGCTGAAGAGAGTAGTAATTTCTGTTGTCTTTGGGATAGGGTTGTTTTGGTAGAGAATCTTAAGCTCGCTTAAGAGCATTGGAGTTCCTCTGTAGCTCATGGAGTACAACAGTTTATTGTCTTTCCCAAGCCTAAAATATTTCCAGCCAGTTTGTCTGTCCCTATAAACAGTGGGTCTGATGGTAGAGAAATTATAGGATGAAAACTGATGCTTGTCTGTCCATGCCATTTGTTTAAAAAATTGTCCTGAATCCAATTCAGAACAATTCTGAAATAATTTATTGTTTTGCTTAGAGTTCCTCTGTAGCTCATGAAGTACAGCCTTGTGTCTCTATCAGTACTGAATGACTACTCAATTGTTGCCTCTGACTGCAGGAGGCTGGATTAGACAACCTGAAAGCTTCTGCTCTATGTTCTACATCAAGCCAGGCACAGCATATCATAGCCTTGTATAATGGACAAGTGCTGCTCCCCTGAACCAAGTTCCATCAGGAAAATTGTGTCTTATGGCATCCTCAAGATCAAGCTACCCAGACCCACTGACCTACCCTTGCTGAATTTTGGTAACAGGAACAAGACATACTGTTCACACTTTACAAGCACAAAACCTGTTAGCAAAGATTTGTCCTCGGCTCTTGATGATTTCCCAGCTCTCTACTGCCTTTATTGGAATGAAAATTTTAATGACTTCTAGAACAGACCTCACAGATTTGGTCTAGATGGAGTAAAAAATATGCCAGAGCATGCGTAAGCCCCTTGCATGTCATAAGAGAAAGAGGTATTGCCACCAAGCTTCCAGACTGACTGTTCCCAATTCCCAAGGTGTTTACACCTCCTTATTGCCACAAAAAAAGCCCAGATGCTTCTTTGAAAGGCAAGCAGGTATATGGCAGACTCCATCTTGCGTAACACCTAATAGAAAGTCTGAGCCACCTCCCAAAAGATGAGTGTCATGTCTCCCCACCTTTGATAAAACCTTGTTGACAAATAGCAGGTTTGCCATAATTAGAAGCATAACTAGGAAGTGCAGCTCAGAAGCAATCCAGGCATCTAACTCTCTCCAGCTGCTATTAAAGCTGATGTCTCAGGCAATTAGCTGCAAATGGGTATTATTTTCTAATTGAATCCACAGCTCCCTACATGTGAGATGTGAATGAATGAGGCAAACACACGTGCAGCCAGCAAAACTCACAGCTGGCTGTCATCCCTTCAGTACCACTAACATGGCCCTCATTCATCCCAGAATCTGTGGTGACCTTGCAACAGTTTTCCGGAGGCCTCAGGGTTCAGCACACTCAGCTAAAGAAATTGCATCTGCTTTGCTTCTGATGTTTTGTTTAAGGGCCCAGTTAAGGTTGCATAGGTATTCTGTGAGCACAGGGGACTTTCAAACAGCCACCCAGGGTGAATATCTGCAAGACACGCAAAAGGGCTGAGCTGGGAAGTATGAAATAGCTATTTCAGCATGATAAAACCCTCCACCTGCTTTATCTGGTCTCAGCTCCAGCCTTCATTCTGGTGGAGACTGCCGTGTCTTGCCAAAAACCTGTCAGGAAGGAACTTGCAAGAGACTTGCCAGAGTCCCAGATTGAGCACTGCGGGGAGGTTAGTAGCACCAGACTGGCCTTTTCTAGTTGGAGTGCCCTGGACATACTCCATGGGAAGTCTGCCAGTGCAGTCTGTACATGTGAATGGATAGAGGTGCTTGTCTTCACTCCTGGTAGAGCTGTGATGGCTGTATGGAGGCGAGGCTGTAGGGTTAGCATTCCCTAACTCTTGCAAGTGCCTCATCCCTTCTGGGAGTGGTTCAGAGCAAAGGTACCATATCTCTGGTACCCATCAGCATAATACGGTAATGTTTGAACACAAGGAAGAATGATGATTTCATTAGAAGCACATGGCAGGGCTGCTTCTGAGAAGATTTAACACGACACAACAAGTACTTGCTTGAGATGTTAAACGATGGAGGGCTCTCCATACTCCCTGGGTACTCTGCTACCTTGTTTAGAATATGTTTGGCTTTGCTTTCACCCTGCATTTATCTGACAACCATGTGCAACCTCTAGATCCTGTTTTGTGTTTGCCTATAAATTAGAAACCTCTACTGTCAGAAACCTTCCTTCCATATGGATGCACATAGAGGCAGGAGGTCTCTTTTTAAGCTAAACAGATGAACCTCATTCACCTCCCAATGGGAGGGAGGCTATCCAGCCCACATCCTACCATTCTTGCCATTTTTCACCTGAATGCTTTCTGTGAGTCAGCAAGCAGTGTGTGACTCAATGAAAGTACACATACGGGCAAAACAGCCGTGAACTAAATTCAGTGCTTGCTAAGGAACGTGCAGATGTCATTCTCAGTATTAACAAACCTTCTAATGATGATACTGGATGGATTCTGGCCAGAAAGGTGTGCTGTGCTGAAGGAAGGTGGGAGGAAGGCCTGGGAGCCACACAACAGGATTTGGAAAGAGGAGTTGTCTCCATGGAGGGACAGCTTCACAGGATTCACAGCAGAGCAAAAAAAGAAGAGTTATTAGAGGAGCACTGTGTCTGTGGGTAACCCTAAATGGGACATGTTGAGAAGGCACCAAACACTATAGTAACTTTCCCTTTGTATTGGTTCTCTCCAGTTCAGCTGTGAGGTGCCACTGCTGAAACAGTCAGAGATACTTTGAGGCAGACCAGCTCCCATGGTACCGTGGGTCCTGGCAGGCTTGTTGAAGTCAGAGCACAAGGGCCCCCACAAGCAGAGAGAAGGGCTAGAGAAATCCACAGAAAACCCCTTATAATTTTAAGAGAAGCAGGTCATGGTAGAGAAAGATGTACTGAAATGGCTGGGATAGTGAGATACTGATGCAAAGGACCTGATGCAATCACCTCAGCACAGTTCCTGTTCCTCCTGGCTTATGTGAGTGTTTCCTCAACGCATGAGACATACATTCAGAGGGCGACACCAATCCTTTCTCTACCCTTCCCATGCCCAGGAGCACTTCTGACCGTGAGAAAGTTCTGACATGCAAAGATGACTCCTGTAACAACGCCTTGCTTGCTGTCAGCTGAAAGCAAGAGACACCCTCTCTAATGACTGGTTTCAGAAAGAAAGCAAATACACAAGGATGCACTCACCTGTCCCAGGAGATCACTGGTGTCTCCCACGGGTGGAACGAGTGGGGCTTTTCAGCACATGTGTTGCTAGCTGTATTCTCAAAGTGAGGACACATCCTAGCTTGGGGATCAGAGGGGCTTTAGGGAATTTCATCCCAGCAGATGTTGCTCTGGATATTGTGCATCTGGACACTGCTTGTGTGGTGCAGGGATAAGATCATCCACCAGTGGGGAATGGAGCAAAAAGTAGCTCCAAAGCTTTTTTTCTCTGTATTTTTTTGAGGTTTATGCCCCATAAACTAGCACCTATGCGCGTATTGAAGACCCTAGTGCCACCTTTGTTTCCTGTCCCCTCCTGTAGCTGGCACATTGCCCCATGGGATCTTCAGGCTGGCACAAGCTGAGAGAGCGATGTTGCACATGTGAAGGTGGTTTGGGAGCCTGGCTTGCAGTGTCCAAAGGGAGTGTCTGCCACTGTTGATAGCATTTCCAAAGAAAGGAGCCAAATCCACCCACATGGGTCACGGAGACTGTGTCTTTCTGCCACACACCTTCCCTCTCACCCAGCCCTGGCAGAGCCTTACCATTCCTCACGTGTTGCCCTGCGTGCTGAGGAGGCCTACCAATGCCTTCCAGGCTCCCTGGCCTGTGTATCTATCTTCAGATCCAAAACATCTGTCCAATTCAGGCATTCAGGAGGAAGGACTGGGATTTCAGCTTTGATCTGGTTTTACAAGAGGAGTGGGAATTGTGAGCTCAATCCCTGCAGATCCCTAGAATGCTATATTAAATGAAGAGGCTATAATAAAAAAAATCAGTAATATGCAGGCTTGTGGTTCATGGAAAACACAAAATAGAAGGGGGGTTTCTGGTCCAATTCTGTGATTATTTTCCCTTCTCCAGACTTCTCATATTTGCTTTTCCCCATGGCCACAGCTTTGTGATTCTCTACAAAAGTAAAATCATCATTATTTCAACATCCCCTCCAGATGTGTCAGCCTTTGCTCCAGCCTCAGAATCTGGTAAGTACTGTAAGATACAGACAGAGGCCAGAGTGAATTCCAAGCAGCTGACTTCCAGTGTTCATTCATCTTCTCAAAAGCTGAGACTTTTTTAAAGAGATCTTTCTTCATCTCCCATTTAGGGACAGGTACTCTTCCAGAAATTCATACGTGGCTTTTCTTGCTTCATGTGCGAGCTCAAAACTCTTTTAGGGAAGTTGTATGTCAGAGGTGTCAAACTCATGGTCCTCCACCTTATTTTATCTGGTCCAGCACCTTGTTTGCACTCAGTGGCAGCGCCGAGCTCCTGGCCCCTGCTAGCGCTGGTCACGTGTGCAGCAAGTGACGCGCATTACGCTGCAGGAGCAGGAGGAGGGTGGGAACTGTGAGTCTGACACCCCTGCTGTATGTGCTTTTGAAGCTACACTAATAATTTCCTTAAAGGCTTAAAGTGCTGGTCTTCTTTCTTCAGAGGGGCCACATGTGCATACAGAGGCAGTCAGGAGTGCTGGCAGGAACAGAGACGACAGAAGTGGCCAGGAGAAGCACTGGGGTTGCTCACTGCAGCAGATCTCTTCCTCAGAAATGTAGATCCAGACCCAGCAATGTTCTTAACTCTGAGTCTAAATTAACTGTGAGTTTAAATTCAAGTATCTGGATCAATAAAAGACAAGCCCATTCCCTAATGAGCTGTAAGATATGACCCAGCAGAGTTTGAAATGGCATGTCACACTGCTTGCTGCTTTCTGGAGAAAGTGGCATATAGGGCAAGAAAAACCTCAGTATCCCCATGTTTAGACTTAATTTGGCTAAGGAAAAGTAAAGAGGTGAGGACCTGTCAGTTATGAAGTCCAGGGTCATTGCCTGTCTGCTGTTTTCTGACTCCATGGAGTTTTGCTTCTTCCCTCATCTTCAGTGTGTCTGCTATCATGGCA
The DNA here is from genome assembly GCA_033556795.1 of Tapera naevia. NCBI lineage: Eukaryota > Metazoa > Chordata > Aves > Cuculiformes > Neomorphidae > Tapera > Tapera naevia. The sequence continues at coordinate 8,292,926 of JAUMJJ010000034.1, read as the reverse complement.
AATGGGAGCTGTTCCTGAAGATGGAAGAAAGCAAGTGCTATTCCTGTCTTCAGGAAGATAGATATGGGGAACTACAGTCCGGCCAGCCTCATTGCACTCCCTGATAAAGAGTCCCTCCCCAGCTTTCCTTTAGCCCCCTTTAAGTACTGGAAGGCTGCTAAGGTCTCCCTGGAGACTTCTGTTCTCTAGGCTAAACAAGCCCAACTCTCTCAGCCTGTCCTCATATGGGAAGCGCTCCAGTCCTCTGACCATCTTCATGGCCCTCCTCTGGACTCACTCTAACAGATCCATGTCCTTCCTGTGCTGAGGACTCCAGACCTGAATGCAGGACTCCAGATGAGATTTCATAAGAGTAGAGCAGAGGTGTAGAATCACCCTTTCGACCTGCTGGCCAAACTTCTTCTGAAGCAGCCCTGGACAGAGTTGGCTTTCTGGGCTCTAAGTGCACATTGCGGACTCATGTTGAGCTTCTCACACACCAGTACATCCAAGTCCTTCTCTTCAGGGCTACTCTCAATCCATTCTCTGCCCAGCCTGTATCTGTGCTTGGCATTGCCCCAAACCGGGTGCAAGACCTTGCACTTGGCCTTGTTGAATTTCATGAGGTTAGCACAGGCCCATCTCTCAAGCCTCTCCGGGTGCTTCTGGATGGCATCCCTTCCCTCCAGCATGTCCACTGTGCCACATAACCTGGTGTCATCAGCAAACTGACTGAGGGCGCCCTCAATCCCACTGCCCTTGTCTGTGGCAAAGATGTTAAACAAGACCAGTCCTAATACCAGCCCCTGACAAACACCGCTCATCACCAGTCTCCACTTGGACATCGAGCTGTTGACCACAGTCCTTTGAGTGCAACCGTCCAGCCAATTCCTTATCCATCAAGTGGTCCATCTGTCAAATCCATGTCTCTCCAATTTAGAGAGAAGAAAGTCATGCTTCTGTAGCAGTATTTCCCTCATTTATCTTCAAACACCTCCTCTCCATCCAGCAGCTTTCCTGAAAAGATGACAGGTTTTCCAGCATGGGCAGGGAGAGACAGAGCAAGGAATTGAACCTAGGTTTCTTCTGCCAACCCCTTCCCAGGCTGTGTAGGGAACCTGAATTGTGCACACTGTGTGGTCTATGATGCCTGCTTGTCCTCTACTGTTTAGTGAGAAGACTGGGATTTAGTCTGCTTGCTGGACAGAGAAGAACTGCTCTTGCAGCTGAAGGAGTGATTTTCTCTCTGTCTATTTCCATCACTCAAAACTTGGAAGGCTTCCTGTTATCTGACATAAAGCAAACATCTCCTGGTTTTGTTTTGGGAGGTCCTTTCTTTGCAAGAACCCTGTTCTGGGCTCCCTGCACTTTTGTTAATTTCCTCGACAAAGCTTTGGAGCTGAATTACTAGCTCTGTGCTGCGGTGCCAGCAGTGCAGTGGCACTGAGCTGTGCTTGCCTGCGGATCCAAGGGACATGGATGGCATTTTTTTTCAACTTTCTGCCTTTTGGTTGCCTGAGTCTAGTCAGAACAAGGATGCTCTCACCTGTCCTGAATGCTGCGCTGGAAGAGCAAATGGGCTGGACAGACCTGGTACCTCTCTGCTTCCTCTGGAGATTGTGATCTGGCAGTGGTGGTGTTCAAAGAGCATCAGCCAGGGAACAGAAAGTCCGAGACGCAGCTTTTGTAGAACAGCCTGTGACCGACATGGCAGCCTCTACATGATGGAAGGTGTCCAGCATCCCCACGAGTAGGATCAGGTTCCTATCTTTTCCTTCACAGATACACTAGTGCACACTGCAGAAAATTGTTATACAGGAAACTGTCCCTGGTGTTTTCAGACCTGCCTCCATCACCAAATAACAACACACAGCACTCATGACACAAAATCCCATGCGTGAAGTTCCAAAGAAAACATTTTAAGTGGGAAGAAAATGCTGATGCTTCAGCTGAAATGCCAGACATATCAGGCAGGGAAAAAAGGGCATTTCAGAACTGTGTAGAATTATCCCATGGAAAAGTGATTGATTTTGACAAAAAAAAACCCTCCAACCTTATTTTGACAGAAAAAAAGATACAATGAAAGCCATGTTAAACAACGCAGTCAGCTGGTACCACTTTTCTCAGCAGGCACCACTATATCCAGCCCTAAGCTTCAATTTGAAGAACACAGCCAGGTTAGAGCATGCTGCATCTGACATCCCTGGACAAAATAAAGAGGTGGCTGTTCACCCCAGCATAGACAGCCCCTCCTGAGATTAGTCACCTGAAAAAAGGCAGTGGAAAGAAAGAAGCACTTCTAATGTGTGGTGGATCCTCCCTCTACAAGGGGGTTAGTCTAGCTCAGTGGTGGGCATAGAGGTAAAATCCAATGATGCATCCAAAGACAGTGCTGGACTGAGAAAAGATCTTCAAGTAAACCTGCCCTGTGTTTGTAAACCTGGAATGGGGGAAGCCTCGGCGGGTGTAGTCTCTGAGGGATTCATGAGGTGCAAACCTTTCCATGACTAGTTTCTCAGCTGCACTCAACTAAGCAAAAATAAAGATGTGGAGCTCAGCCAGGAACCCTTTAGAGATATGTTGTCCTTCCTTCAGTAAAGAACACTGGTTCTTTCACACTACTGAGCATTAACTCATCTCCCTGCTCCAGTACTGATTTGATCTACGAAATTCCATGCAAATTTTCAGTCAGTCTTTTGTTTCCCATCTTCACCTATGCCCTGGTTTTGAACACCTCTTGTTCTAAGACAATCCAGTTGTTGTCCAGATGCCTCAATGAACAGAAATGTCTTAACCAAAATGAAAAACAACTTCTTCATTAAGAAGGGGTTCCTTAATTTATTTCTTTCATGTAGCACCACAATTTACTGTTGGAAATCACCATCCCACCATATCCATCTTCTTTGTCTCATTTTGCATGGCAGGATCTTGAATCTTATCAGGAGAGGAATTTGTGACAAAAATCTCAAGAGAAGGGTGACAAAGCATGTCACTTGAATCTTACTGAGAAAAAACCAGCAAGGCTTCATGTTCAGGGGAAACATAATTCTTCTGACAGTTAATTTTGGTATGAATCAGAGCAAACCATTTTCTCTTTCAAATTTTCTGATTTTTCCTTTTAACTATCCCTTGCCTTCCTTGCAGAATTTCTTCTTTGCATATCTCCCCTGAAGACAGAGCTCTGGCAGTGCCTGCCAAGGATGGCAATCATATACTAACCCAGTTTTGGATCTGGTGAAACATTTGTGAACAAAAAAACATATCAGATTTCTCAGTGAATATACATTTTTCAAAGATGATGAGTAGCTTTCTACATAAACCCGAGGTGTCATCAGCACACACAAACACACCCATGCACAGATAATACACAGGTACTCATACAGTACTCATTAGGGAGAGCTATTTTCAGATGCATGGAGGTTTATTATGAACAGTGGAAAAGTAAAATAAACAACTATTAAGAACAACCCCATACAGGTCTATTAACTCTGCAGGCAATATTTGTCCTTTCTGACAGAATGGTGGGTTTATACTCATGCTCAAGCCAGTCTACTAATACAATCATTTTGTTTCCACAGCTCATTTCCATGATAACGTTAGGGCCAAAGTTTTGCTGCTGAGATTTCATTTCCTGGCATATTCAACCCCATCGTTTTTGGTAGATGCAGGCACATCAGAGGTTTGTAAATTTACAGAAGGGTTTAGGTGGGAAGGGAGATCTGGAGGCCCCTGTGCCCTTCCTCTCCCTCACACTCTCACAGCCAGGTCAGGTCTGATGGTGGATGATCCCTGAGGATGGAGATGCCACCAAGCCTCCAGGCCCAGATCCAGGGCTGCCGTGCTGTCCTGGGGCAGATTTACTTCCCTCTACCCAGCCAGTGTTTGCTTTACTTCATATCTTTCCCCTGGCCTCTCATGAATGGGCTGTTCCCTTCTCTTTTAGACCAAACAGCTCTGGCTGGGCTGTCGTTCATCTCCTTTCTCTTGACTTTGGGGAGAGGAACTAAGGGGATGTCCTAGCACAAGGTAGATTGCAGTCCACATTTATTGGAAGCAAGGAACGGCAGAGAGACCTCCACTGAAATATGGCCAGTGAAGATCTGAACCCAAAGTGCATTAAATCTTCCACTTGTATCTGGGCATACTGTATTTTCCCATTTAGACAGCTCTGTATATTTTTTCTAATATGTGAATCATGTAGGTACGCTTGTTAAAAATGAGGACATTTAATTGAAATGCTAAATATGGCCTAGGATTCAATTTCTATTTTTACCACATCTCTGTTTAGGACAAATAACATTTTTGCTCTCTTAATGGTGAGCAGAAGGCTGCTCAGGACATATTGCGTAGAATTTATTCTATCACTGACAGAGTGAGCACTGATAGTAAAATCCACCACCTGAGTTTTGTATAAGCTCTCCACTACTGCACTCTGGGTTTCTTTAACATGTCAAGTTTCACTACTGACTGTAAAACAAACCAAATTGTGTTTAAAAAAAAACACAGAAGAGCATATACTGCATATGGCTGTGTACGCTCATATGGCTGTGCCTGCTTGACCAGACAGACCATATCTGGCAAATAGTGACTGAGGAGTCTGTGAAACCTGTGTTGGGAAGGGAAGTGGAGTGACTATTTTTATATGACTACTTTCTTGCTCACTCACTGAAAACACAATGTTCTCTTGATGCAGAAAAGCTGCCTTGTTTTCAGAAACAGGTGTGCATTGCTCACGTCGTATGGATGGGCTCTGTGCCCAAGGAAGGGTGGATATCAGCTAGGTCAATGTCAGACACGCTTGTTGGCTGGGTGGAATAAGTACCTGTTGACTCTCAAGGAAGAACAAACAAGAGCTCAATAAAGGTGGCAGACATCTAGATCAGTGCACAAGATGAATGGAGGGAGAAGGGTATCATCAAATTCAACATTAGCAGCCCAGATCCTCAGCATTTTTCTGGGACCATTGGTATCTCTCTAGATCGCTGTCAGGACCAAGACTCTGCCATAGCAGCTCCAGGTTGACAGGGTCTTGGTGTCCCCAGATATAGACAGATTTTGCATTCAGCAGTAGAAGGGTCTTAGATTCAATGAAGTCTAAACCTAGACAGTTCACCTGGACAGTAGTATTGGAGGAATCACAGGACAAATGATGAAGGGGAGCTTGCATGAAAATTAGTCTGGAGCATATGCAACTTACTCCCCCAACTAAATATTGTGAAATCAAAACAAGTTTTGTTACTCAGGTAAAACCTAAGCACCTCATCTACTTGTTTCTGTGTATCAGGGTGCAGATGGACAACAGAGGGGGATGAGACAGTGTGGAATTTTCTCATGCCTAGGCCGGCAGTGTTGCTTCCCTTTAACCAGGCTGTTTCCCTCTGGTCCTCTCAACAGGGATCGTAAGGATAAAGGTGATTAAGAGAAGAAGCTAAGTTAAGAAACTGCTTGAATGTGTAGAAAAATCAGAAGACCAAAGTGTTGGAGATGTCTTTGTGGATTCTAAAGGTGATGCATGGACACCCAAGCTCATCATGGCGTACACAATCTCTGGATTCTTGCGCAGGCGCCATGATAAGCCCTCTTTCGGCAAGAATAGCCACTGAAACTTTGGATTGTGATGCATTTTGTCTTATTCTCTTCTGCTGTGTGTATATTTATCCCATGTCTGTATACCCTGTGTACAGCTCCTGCTGCAGTGATCATGGATGTCTGCAAATGTGCAGATGCAGATGAACAGCAAATCCAGCCCTGCTGCAGGTAACAGGAATTTCCACCCCAGCAACAGTAACTTTATTAATTCGTTGAATCTCATTGGCTCAGGATTAATTACACAAACCGTGACAGCTCGCAAGGGCTTTATGCACTTGTTAATGATTCATGTGAAATTTAGCCTCTGGCAAGAAAAAATCAACAGGAAACAGGGATGGTGCCTTCAAATCAGAGGGGCAGTGCAGGTGAAATGGCAAACCTTTCTTCTCTGCCTCCTCACATGAACAATAGATCTAACTCCTGGGGACTTTTCCTTAGGATTCACATATATACTACAAGATAAAAAGAAAAGGGTTTTTCCTGGGCAGTTTTGTTTGTAGTCTTAACATTACTACTTGGATTTGGATGGAATTGTCTTCATAGGCAGGAAGTTCTGTGTAGGTCTATGGTATTCCCAGGTCAACATCTCATGGCCACATGTTGAAGTGAGACCAGTGCTACTCAGCCAACCCATCCTCTCTTTACTAAGGGCCAGGAAAGAATGCGTAACGAAATAAAAGCAATGGGCTACGGTTTTCTAACACTATTGCAGGGTATTACCCTGGCCTCCAGGAATTCCTGAAGCAAAGACTGCCTTTGCAATTAATAGCCCTTGATGGATTTTTCTGTCATGAAATTGTCTAATTGCTCTTTGAACTTGTCTGAGCTTTTAGCATGCACAGCACCTGTGGTTCAGTGTGTCCATGTGTTAACTGTGCACTGTGCAAAGATGTTCCTTCTTTGGATCTTGCCACCTGGTTTCATTTGCTTCTCCCAGCCTCTGTACCTCCTTGGGTCATCATCAGTGTGTGAGCCAAGCAGCACTGGCCCAGGTGTTTTTCCCTCCATGACTCTACTCCTGCCTACTCTCCTTTAAGAAAGTAGCCACAAGCACACACAAAAGATGCTCTGCTGGGTCCAAGCTTAATTTTATATGGCAGAGAAGCTCAAGGCATTATTAAGACAATTGATCAGTTTTGCTAACTTGGAGCTGGACATGACTGTGGGGTTTGATTCAGCCAAGTACGAAGAATGTGCGCAATTTTGAGACAAATTTTTTGCCTTTCATGGTCCTACTGTCTAAGCCAACTTTTGCAACAGCAATCAGCTTCTGGAATGAGTATGTCCAGGAAAGGATCACCAAAATATTTATAGGCACTAGAGGAGACAGTCTTTGAGCCATGAAGGCAATTGAATAGCAATGGGACATTTTATTATTAATAACCTCTTATGAAGGAAGCCAAACTCCTGGACCTCATATCTGGGACTCTACAGAGAGTCTTGGTAGGCCACTGCGCTTAAGAACTCCATAACCACAGCCATAACATCACTCGGAGTCCTCACATCCATGATTTGCTGATGGCACCTGAAAAGGTGCATTGTAAGTGGCTTGAAATCATTGATAAGGATAATTATTGTAGTTTACTCTCTTTTTGCAGGCTAAACCTCATACCTTATTGGTACCATCAACCCTGGACACTAAGTGCAATGCGCTGTGAGGTCGTAAACTGCCAAAGCTGAGCTGTTGCAATACTCTGTCCTGTCCTTATCAGGTTAGGAGCCACATGAAACAGAGAGCAAGACCTACTTTAGAAGGTTTATCAACAAGCCTAAATGTCTATCCTCTTTGGAAAGGTGGTTTTGTGGTGTAGTTAAAATGATCAGCCTGGCTGAAGGTTGGGTATTTTCTGTTTAACCGGCAGCCTTCATTGAATACACTGATGTCCTCCATGTCCCTGGCTTCCTCTCCGCTCAGTTTCTCTGTTCTTTCATTATGTTATAAGCTGTTGCATGGTTTTTGCAGAAAACTTATTGTAAGTCCTAATCCATCTGTACAATTCAGGAGGCTTTACCATGTGATTCGTCCATCAAATGAACTTTTGGGACTTTCTGGGGAGACGTTCAAGGATTGTGTCCTGCTGACCTGCATTTTTTTATTTCTCTTAGTTGTAGAGGAAAGAATGGAGCATTAGTGCTGAATGAACTTACAACAGCTCCCAAGATTAATGTCTCAAAGTGGCAAGAAAATTCCATAATGTTTTGTAACGGGCTGCATTAGGTATGTAGCAGCTGTTCTGTGTTTTCTCCACATCCTGCATGGCTGATCTGATGTGCCTGTTAAATCCAGTGCACGCAAGGCCCTTTACCAGAGTCTGAGTGAGCTGTGCAAGGATAACTGCATTTTGTGGGCTTGGGTTTTAGGGATTTTAGGTTCTGTTTTTAATTACTCAGTTGGTTTTCCAATGGGTTTACAAATGCTCTGCTGACTAAGACAGTGCCACAGGTGGGATGAGCTATGCCAAGGAGAAAAAGGTGATGTTCAATTTTGAAATTTCCTCTTTTTGTCCCCAGGCTAGGCTTGTATGCCCACCTCATTCTGAACTCCTGCCTAACTCCCACAGAAGTTTAAAAACAGGGTTTTGAAAAGTGTTGAAACTAAGGACAGGGCAAAGTACAGTCTTTAGGTGAGAACAGCCCTCAGCCTCTGTGCACTTCTGAAATTGGAGCAGTCATCCTTACTGGACAGATGAGGAAGTTCAGGTAAAGTCAGGGTCTAACTTACCTGAAGTCACCCAACAAGCCAGAGAGTTGTCCTCAAACAAGCCAAGACTTCATATTTCAGCCAGCTGTGGTCATTTATATTGATGTCTGACTGAAAGCAACACAGGCCGGTGGTAGAGATGCCCCAGATGTAGCAAGGGAAGCCAGTTACTTGTATTAATAATAAACCTTCAAAGAAGACTTGCATGGAAATCAAAGTGTTGGGTAATTGGGTGAGTTCTCTGCTGGTCTGAAGAATGCTAAATTAGCCATTTCTTCCTGGCTTGTCTTCCTTGGCAGGTCAGTGTGGTTGGTAAACTGAGTAACACCTCCAGCCTGGGTCCTGTCCACATGCAAACCGCTTTGACTGAAGTGTGGTGGTGCTTAACTGTGACTATGCTAAATGTTAGCCTCCAGCTAAGCTGTTTTAACATCACAAACCCACTGTCCTAGGTCAGGGTTCAACCCCCTTACTCAATGTGAAGGCCTGTGTGGAAGATCAAGTCCTAGTAGTTTCTCAGATGCTTAGAAAATCTAGACCTGCTCTTGCTAAAGGTCTCATATGAGATGGGTAATGCCAAGCAGTCAATGTCAAAGCAGGACAGCTCAGCTGCTGTTGTGGCTGATGCAGAGGAGCTGATAGTTAATTCAGATGATTCCTCTGAACTGTCTTAGGAAGGATGACTCACTGGTTGGCAATGGCTAGGTCTCTGCCTTGCTTATGACATACAAGATGGCAATTGTAACCTGGGCCTATAATGTTCCCTACTTCCATGGATGGACCTTCACTTGTCTCCTGGGACACAGGCTGAACTACTTATGCTTTGTTACACTGGGACACAGCAGCAGCCTACAGGTCCTGGCCATAACTTATTTCTAGGTACTGCCTTGTGGACATCTCTGCCCATGCTGGGTTTTCCATCCAAGGGTACAGAAGAATAGGAGGCCCCAGGATTTGAAGGGGAGGAAGGATAAAATCAGAGAGGAACTGATGCCTGGAGCAGGAGCTCATAGGACTGGGTGGGTTCTCTATCTTGCAGAGCCTTTACCAGGGCCTGCACCTCTATAGACATGGCTAGCAGTCCCACGATTACATGCCAAGGACTTCCCTGCCTCACTGGGTGAACAGGAGTGATCCTGAGTGCTCTGTACAGAGAACGTCCTTCCTAAAATACTGGTTATTTGCCACTGTTGTATAGCAACAGTTGACATTTAACGTCAAGATTGAGCCTTTTCTTGCCTAGGAAGCATGAAGCCGAGCTCCTTCCAGGTTGTGCTGGTTCTTTCAATTTGATTTTCTTTAATTAAGTGAGCAATAAATCTCTAGTGCCTTCCTCTTGGTGTCTGAATTAATCACATGCCTATTTGAAAAAGTATTGTCCTGCCTGACTTTGATGAGTGGCTGGATGCAAGGGACCATTGATAGGAGCCCCGTCCCTTCACTTTTTCAGCTTTGAATCAGTGCGGTGGCAGGGACTGTCTCTGCCTATGCATGACCCTAACCTGAATCACCTTCTCTTTCTTTTCTCTTCTTCCTTCTTTCTTCTTAGTTTCACAGCTCCCCTGTGAGGAGCCATGTGTTGCTGTGTGGCTCCAAGCTGCATAGGTGGCTGACAGATGCAATCTGGGCTCATTTGCCCCATTATCTCATTATGGGTTTCTTTTGTGGTCTTCATGTCATCCAGCCTACAGAGCACTCCCATCATCTCAATGAGAAAATATATCCAGTGACCATTGTGCCAATGATGTTTGTCAATACTCTTCAATTATTTTCCCTTCAGCAGGAACAGCTGTGGCAATGAAGACCTCTGAAAGCTTGGTTTCCTCCTTGTGCACATATTTCTGTCCACAGCTTACCCAGTCGTACAGGCACACAAGAGCCCAGTCTACTGCATACAGGCCTGGTGCTGGCATGTTCAAGAAAGCTGTGAAGCATACCTGCAGTCAACAAACGCTGGTGGCTTAGAAAACAGATGCTGAGAGGTCTGGCTTATTGCTGAAAATCAGGATGATGCAAAGTCAAAGGAAAATTAAACTTTGATATCATCCAGAGGACCAGGGAGATGGAGCATATGGAAAAGGAGGGTGTCATAAAACACTTCAAACTGCAGCCCAGAGCAGTGATAGAAAACAGGCTAAATACTTTGGCACTTGGAAAAGACTGCTTACTTCACATAAGCCATTCAGAGGGACCTGGACAACCTTGAGAGGTGGGCTGATGTGAACCTCATGAGGTTCAACAAGGCTGAGTGCAAGGTCCTGCACCTGGGTCAGGGCAACCCCCTCTATAAGTACTTGGGGGAAGTAGTTGGTGAAAAGCTGGATGTGAGCTGGTGATATGTGCTTGCAACCTGGTACAGCAACTGTATCCTGGGCTGAATCAAAAGTAGCATAGTCAGCAGGTTGGGGGAGGTGATTCTGTCTGCTCTGGTGAGACCATACGTGGAATACTGTGTCCAGCTCTGGAACCCTCAGTACAGGAAAGACATGGACCTGTTGGAGCAGGTCCAGAGAAGGGCCACAAAAACAACCAGAGGAATGGAACACCTCTCCTAAAAAGAAAGGGTGAGAGAGTTGGGGTTGTTCAGCTTGGAGAATAGAAGACTCCGAGGAGACCTTATTATGGCCTTTCAGTACTTAAAGGGGGCTTATAAGGAAGATGAGGAAAGACTTTTTAGCAGAGCCTGTTGTCATAACACAAGGGGTAATGGTTTTGAACTAAAAGAGAGTAGATTTAGACTAGATATAAGGAAGAAATTTTTTACAATAAGAGCAATGAAACACTGGAACAAGTTCCCAGGAGAGGTGGTTGATGCCCCATATCCAGAAACATTCAAGGTCAGGTTGGACATTGCTTTGGGCAACCTAGTCTAGCCGAAGATGTCCTTGCTCACTGCAGGAGGGTGGACTAGATGGCCTTTAAAGGTGACTTCCAACCCACACAGTTCTTTGATTCTATGATTCTATGTTGATGGTCAAGGTGTCAAGGTTACAGAGAAATGTTTTTTTGACAAGACAGAGCAGGATGTCTCCATCTGACTTCAAAATGGGGCTTACTGTTAAATGGAATTGGTGATATGGGACACTTCACCCTTTGAAGGGTGCAGTACACAAGGACACAGCATTGTGCAGGAGCATGAACATCATTTAGCTCTTCTCAATTCTCCCCTCTTCTCAGAACCTTTAAGTCGGTTGCACATATTAATTAAGTACAACTCACACACCCTATGAGGCAGCTAAGTGTTATTTTACTTATTTTATTACAGATGGGGAAACAAACGTGTGGAAAGGCCTGATGACATGTGGCTTCAAAGCCTCTGGCAGAACACAGGGTTCATCCGTCTCTGCGGTGTCCCCTGGGTCATCCTACTCCCCTGCTGCTCCTCCAGGTGAGATGGGCTCACTGCAGTTCCTTCCCACTACAAAAACTGTCCATATCTGGAGAGTGCTTTAGGTCCTTCTTAGTTGGCCCTGGTTAATCTAAGATTAGCCCTGCAAAGTCTCAGTGACCCACACACAGTCTGCTTTTCTCAGGAAAAAAAAGCAGCAGCCAAGCAGCCTGTGTTACATTCTGTGCCCGACCATGAGGTGGCACAGTGTTTTTTGTAGGGGCAGGATAATTGGTTGTGCTGAATAATTCTGGACCTAGTTGGAGTTGTGTATTAACAATGAACTGGAAATGCCAACTAGGCTGTGTTCATGCTTGATTGATGCAGCGTGATTTCATTAACCTAAGCTCACCTTTAAGCATTGCCCATTAGTATCTAATATTGAAAACTCTCTGAACTCTCTGAGTTTAGCAGCTACCTTATGGAAGACATTTGATACCTATTTATTAATTGTCCCATTATGTGCCTAGGTATGCTACTGAGAGCCATTTAACTATTGCCCTTGCTAGTTAATTAATTACTAGGCCTGAGTGTGGGAGCTCACTACATGGTTCTCCATGGCTGAAGCAGAGACAATACTGCTTTAAAGATTAATGTGAACCTGGCTGTGGCATGCAATAGATAAATTGGGATCTGCAGGCAAAACCTGTTTGCTTTACTGGAGAGGCAGAAAGTATTAGGAACTGGTATGAACCAGAGAGGAGCAGTGTATGAGGTAACCCAAGAAGCTTTCCAGCTCCAGGGCTCTTTGGAGAAAGAGGCCAGCACTTAAAATAGCTAATGCAAATGAATTTCAACACCAGCAGACTATTCCCAGGGAGGGGGAACATTTTAAACAACATATTCTGGTTGCCTGTGCACCTAGACTGCAAGGATGTCTCTTCCTTTTTTTGCTTTCTAGTCCTGGGCTGCTAGGGCGAATGAGATGGGTTCATTCAGTGGCCACTGCTGGGACTGAAGATGCTCTCTGTAAAGCAGTGGTGAACAGCCCACCTGGGGAGTCAGGCAGTGACTCAGCAAGCATGGGCAGGGCAGAGGGTCTCTGTGGCTTGCAAGCTGGCTGTTTTCTTGCCAAGGCTGTTATTTCTGCAGGAAGTCCTCTTCCCTGTGTTTCACCCTTAAGCAATGCACATGTAGGAGTCTGTTGAGGCGGCAGCCTCAGCAGGTGTCCCAGCATTACCAGCTGATGCCCACCCAGCTCCAAAGCATCCCAGTCAAATGTGAGTGGGTCCTGCCCAAGACACGTGGAGGAGCCCAGGAGGCTGCATGGGCTGTAGGCAATGGGTGGGAGTGGGGTGCAGTGCCTCAGGGCTGTGGCCAGCTGCGGAGGTGCTGGATGGCATGGACAGCCTCCTGCTTTGGGGATCTGACCCAGCACCTAGTGAAAAAGCACAGGCTAGGGTTAGCACATGTATTGGAGAGGGCTGAAATTTAGCATGCTGCAGCAAAAGCAGGTACACACACACATGTCTCTGCTGGGCTGAACACCTTCTTCCCATGTACATTCGTCTTTCCTCCTCAGACAACATTACCTCTCTCTTAATTTTGCTGGAAGGAAGCAGATAGCAATTTGGCAGGTCACAAGAGAGCCCAGCATCTCTCAGAGCCTTCAGCAGCCCGTTTCCGGCTCTGGTTTGATCAGGTTTCTATATTCATCACTGTGCTTCCTGTGGGGGCATTTTTGATAAGCTTTGCACTTCACATCCTGTGGTCCCCCCTCGCCTCTGGCACTCACAGGATGTTCACTGCACTACGAGCAACCCGGGGCTGCTAAATTGCTTGCCAAAAATGAGTGATTGCTGGATGTTGTGAGTTTTGTCCCAAGAATGGGGTGAGCAGAATGAGCTGAGACACTGGCAGGCAGGGTGGGCTCCAGAGCCTGGGGGCCAGATGCTGTGCCAAGAAAATGCTGGGTATTTGACAACTATGCCCTATGGACTTCTGCCCAAATGTTGCTCAGTCCCTCTTGGGTGTCCCTTTGGCTTATCTCTGTGGAGGCACCCCAATCCTGTTGCAGTCGAGGACACACTGAGCTGAGGATTTCAGCCCAGACTACTAATGTACAAAGGGAGAGGCAGAGAAGTGTAGGAAGCAGGAAATAATGCAATGAGAAGAATTACAACCATGTTTTCAGATTAACTCCATTCTCTCCTGGCAGGTCCATATATCAGTGAATACCACTGATTTCCTCTCATTGCAATTGCAGCAGTGATATTTAGCAGCAGAGCTGAAAGTCATCTCCAAAGGGAGATTCAAGGAATTTATGTGACTCCCAAATTAAAGACTGGGGAAAAGTGTACTACTTGCTCACATAATTGACTTTCCGTACAAATTTTTATCCCTCACCAGTGAGAAAACATTCTCTTCCTTCGACATCTACTACATTTACATGGGATTTCCTTGACTTCTTTCTTAATCAAAGACTAAATGTGCCAGTGTAAATCCATTAATTCATTAATGTTTCCAGACTCAGCTGAGTGCAGTGGCTTGTGTGTCAGTGACTGCAGACATGTCTGCACTCTCCCGTAAATACTTTGCTAAGTCTTTCAGGGTCTGAAATGAGGAATGGTTTTTATTTTTGCAGGTCTCCTAGGAAGGAGTTTCCCAGATGGGGACCTCAGCAATGGGGCACAGTGTTAGGCTGTGGCCAGCCAGCAGTTCAGGTACTGCTCTGGAGTGAAAGCAGCTTAATAGGATGGACGTGGCTGGACTCTGCCACAGGCTGCTCTTGAGGCAGAGGAAAGGGCAGGAAAAGGACTTGGCACTTTTGGTTTTTTGAGGCAGTTCATTGTAGGTACTAGAGTTATGGGCTTATATGAGAAAAGTCATGCCAGATGTTCTACTTCTCATTAAAAAAGGGGAAAAAAAGCCTCATTAAACAGCTTTCCATTCTTGTCAGAAAAGATAATGGGAAGAGGCAAATAAACAACACATGATTTCCAAACAAATGCAGTCTCCCATTTTTCCAGGGTGTAACAAATAGCTGCCACACCACCCAAAATCTTGGCGCAGAGAATCAAGGACTTAGCAAGTGCCAAACATTGTAAGCATTTGTGGAGGAGTGCACCTTGGCCAAGGGAGCCACCTCTTCAGATGGGTGCCAGGGTGCGGCTGATTCTGGCATGGCCATGGCTGAGAAAGCTTAGCCTTAGCCCTGCCTTTATCAGCACATTTCAAGTGCAGGCAGAGCCCTTGGATCCCAAACATGGTCAAAATCCAGGAGAGGAGGACTGATGTTACCCTCAGGCTGGCTCTAGGAGGCTTTCTTCTGGGCCCAGTGTGTGACCAGGCACAGGCAGAGGGTGGATGTCTTTCATGTACAGGGCACGGGCACCTCATCATCCCACTGGACCCTGTCAGCACTTCAGGCTGGGTCCCACATGCTAGGAAGGTGTGCCCAACCTCACCTCCTGTCTAGCCTGCAGAGCATGGATTAGTGCACAGACACCAATCATTAGGGACATGTGGACTGAAAACATAAACAAGCTGTTTCTTCAGTACTCAGTCCCCAGCCCTCACTGTGCTCAGATACCCAGGAAGCACTTTACTGAGATGCATATTCTCCTTCTCCCACACTTTACAGCCTGTGGGCAGGAACAACAATATTTTTTGCTGGCTCAATCACTCACAGGGTTTGCCAGGCTCTGCAAAGAGCCAAAAGGAGGTGCCGCTTTACAGCTGTCCTGCTCCAGGGGTCTGCGAGCACCTTTGGGGTACACAACAGGCAATGCATGGACATGGATCATATACAGCTGTCAGCAGCTGGCTAGGAGAGGATTTGTTAAGGCTAACAGTAAATGTCTTTCATTCAGCACAAGTGGAGCTGGAGTTGGGGCTGGAATAACCTGGACTTTGCTCTGTGTGGGAGAGGTACCGAGCCAAAATGGGCTTTCACAGCCCTAAACAGTCTTCATACCTTTAGCAGCCAAATATGTGTAATCTTACCCTTCGCTGTCTCTCTTCAGGGAGATTCTCCTGAGAGCCCTGCCATGCCCTGCACGTTGGCTTGGACTTTTTTTGCTGTCCTGCACTAATGCCACAAGGGCCATAACCATTGGCTTGAGGTGTTGACACACTTTGGAATCCTAAGCAAGAGACTGCAACAAAGCATAGTGAAAGGCAAGCAAGCCAGGGACTGACTGCAGGTGGCAGAGGCCAGGCAGAGACTTTTAGGCAGCCATGCAGATATTGCACCAGGAGAAAGAGACAGGCATGCAATTGTAGCTGGAGATGGACAAACAGGCCCTGTCTTACTGACCAGCAAAGGGAGGTTAAAGGCAAACATGATCTGGTTGCGAGGCAAGTCCGCTGCAACATCCTTCAAGATGTGATAGCAGAGCAAATGGGAAGTACAATGATTTGGACGTGGAAAATATGATTGGGATGGACATTTCACCCTTAGAAATTTCCCTTGGGCAGTGGAAAAGAAATCACGACATCACCATGCACAAAGCAGAGCAAGAACATGTCTATTTATACTGCCACCCAGGGCTGTTCTTGTGCCTAGGATGCCATTTCTGCTTTCTACTGCTTATCTGTGTTTCTCAGATAACCATTTCAACTGTGGTTCTAAACAGCGTGGCTCCTGGTTTCAGAAAATGAGAGTTCTGTGCCAGACACTGCAATGAGGAGGTGAACAGGCACCTGGTGGTCACGGTCATCTGGGCACCTCTGAGAGATGCTTTTCCTTCGGGCTGTGCGAGCGTCCAGACTCACAACAGCACCTTTCCACAGACAGGAGGGATGCAAATTAGGAGCAGCCTGCTGAAACCCATTAGCAGGCGAGCAGAACAAACTGTCCCATCTGCTGTTTATTCCTTCCAGCTTCCCCAGGGGGAAACCTAACCATGGGATAACAGCTTCACGGCCCCCGAGCCCCAGGCTGAGCCTGGAGCTGCAGAGAGTCAAACCTCCCTGTAGCAGCTGCACAGAGCTCAGGCAAGACCCCCAGAACCTTCCCACTAGAGCCTGGATGGTGGTGGCCTGGGATGGTCATCAGTTTGTGCCTTCAAGGAAAGCCCAGGACTGAAAAGCTTCCCTGCTTCCAGGTTATTTCACACAAGACAAATCCAAAACGTCGCAGCTCCATGGCTGCACGTATGTGCATCTTAGAAACAAAAGCTCTGCAGTGAGTCCCAACAAGCCAAAAGTGGGTCAGGTGGAAATGCGAGAGACCAGTGACTCATCTTGTGGCTGACTGGGCAATTTGTGAGGAGGAAAAAGCAGGCGCTTCTAGGAAATGGAGAGCATTTCCAACTCTTTCTTTCCTCTTGCCCTAATCGTAATGTCTCTTCTGCCAACAAAATGGCAAACTTAGAGTTAGCCCTTAATGCCAAAGAGCACTGGCCCTCAGAGGGAGCATCTGAGGGCCCAAATATGCCAGGAAGGCTGAATATCTGTTTGGGTTGAAGTGTCTCCCCCCCAGCTCCCCCCAACACCTGAGCGAGAGGGACATCAAATTAGTCTGCGTCAGTGAGTGTCTGGGTTTAAGCATAAGCACCCCTACACCATCACATGCTGGGGGGATTTGAGAATAAGTGTAATAGAAATAAATGATAAATGCAATAGGTATAAAAGCTCTGGCCTGAAGGTTGCAGGGCCGAGGGGAAAAGGGCCACAAATATTGGTGCAGCTCCAGTGAGCATCGCTGCTGGCTTCGGGTGGCAAGCACACAGGGTGTCAAGGAGGGAAATGCCTGCCCTGACACCCTGACGTTGCCTCTGTGCATGGGAAGGGGGAGAGCACAAAGCCAAGAGGCTGCAGCTGCTTGTTAACAATATTTGCTCATTACATTGAGCAAGCAGCGGTCATTCATGAGCCTGGCCAGCCCTCCCTGCTGGGGCTTTGTTTCTCATGACCAATGACCACAGCAGCTACCCAACCTCCCTGCTGACGCCTGCAGTCACACAAGAAAACTTCCTGCCGTGCAATGGATGATGCAGCATGGCATAGCTTCTGGGGAAAAAAGAGACAAAAAGGAGATTTTACCTGCCAGGGGTTTCCAGCTAAGGAAAAGATGATATGGGAAAACAGGTCTGCAGCTGGAGAACAAGGAGCTGTCTGTGCTGCTGTCATGGTTAGATGAGGATGAAGAAGGTGTGTGGCAGACAGTGCTGACCCTTGGATATGTGATGGCAGGCTAAAAGCTGAATCTGACATGCTTCAAGCGGATGCTGTGGCAAAGAGGGCCTCCTCTGCTCCCTCCCCTCCGGCCCCAGGGCCTCCTTCACCGGGGACAGCTTTCAGAGAAGGGGATGTGGCCACCACCCACTTCTTCCTCTCCAAGTGGGTAGGAAACAAGGCTAATGCAAGACAAATTTCTCCTGTGTCAGAGAAAAGGAAATGGGCTAATACAAAACCAATCCATGCTGCCTAAGTGTACCTTTGCTCGCTGTGCAACAGGCACTGGCTCTGCTTAGGCATGTGTGTGCCCCAAAATACTCAGCACTGAGTCAGTAAGACTGTGGCAAAGATTTATATGTACAATTAAAACAATTTGTTCATCCCAGTCCCTTTTCCCGTGAGACTCCCACACCATGGGTGTGTGTGCATCACCGCTTGCTGTATGCCTTGGTTACACTTTCCTGGGGAGGATGGATGCTCTGCCCTGGTGGCTTTGGTGTTTCCAGGCTCTTTACACTCCCTAATTCTTTGGCATAGCTACATTTTTCCAACAGGTTCTATCAAGGAAGTTCATGAAAAAAAATGGAAGTGTGCTATAAGAAATTGGCTCTTTCCCTGACGCCTTTTCCTGATGGACAGGGCAGGGTAGGATGAATGGGACATCTCGGTATTGCAGGGTGGGTTTCCTCAGCTGTCCAGCCGCAAATTTGGCAGGGACATGTATAACACAGGGAGGGAAAGGGGAAAATTATCTCAACAGGTTTGATGAAAATTAGAAAGCTCAGCTTTGTCCTGAACTTCGCATTTTTTCACAAGAGCACAGAAAGAGGAATGGCATCCCTCATGTAAGGAAGCAAAAGCACATCCCTGCCAATTTGCTCTCCAGGTACAGGGAGGGACAGTCAGGCAGGTTTTCACTCAGCCCAGGATGTCTGCTGGAGAGGTATCATTATGGGCCTCAACATTTTTCTGCAAAGCAATTTTGTGGCAAAATTCACAGATATTTTCCTTGCAGATGAAGTGAGCTTTTACAAGGCCAAAGAGGTGAAATGCACAGCTCTGAAAAACTCTTCTGTTGGAAACTTTTCTTTCCTCTTCTGTCTTATACCACACACTTAATCCCAGGAAGAATTTTAGGTGGAACTGAAACCAGTGCATGATGCAAGGAGGGTGCAGGTACTGCATAGCTTGCAACTGCACCCCTGGCTTTGACCTTGGTGGGAGATCCCAAGTGCTAATTCTGATTAATGATGTTCCCTTAATGTGGTGGTAACCACACTGAGGTCCTTATTTCTGGGTAAATTGTCTCAGTTTTCCTTCTTCAAACAAAAACTCATGGTAGTATCACTGATGTTGTCAGATGTGCCCATCTCTCCCTGAAAAAATTGCTGTGAGCCCATATTTCTGTTGGGATAGTCTTAAACCTACTTCTGTTAAAAAGTCTCTGGCCATCATTTTAAGGCAACTTTTGCAAGTACAGTTCAGAATAACTTCCCTGGGCAGTGCCTTCAGACCTGGGTCTCTATTCAGGAGATCTCCAAGTATGCTGAGAAATTGTAAGATGCTCCACAGGGTTGTTGGGTCTGTTCTCTGCGTCAGGAAGCCTATGTTGGAAGCAAATGTTGGGAAGGAGGTATCCATCCCCAGGGAACCCCTGTGATTACAGACAACCCCTGTTCCCTTGCAGCAAGGTGGGATCAGCATCAGGCAGATGGGGTTCAAGTTTGTGGTACTAGCAAGGCTAGTGCCTCCTAAAAAGGCTCCCAGAGGTGGCACAGAAGGGATGGAGCAGGAAGCTGTGAGGTCCTCAGTCACCAGCTGGCCACGCTTTGCTGGATAACGCACTCTGGGATCTTGGTCTTGCTCACTTTCCCCAGGGGACACCCAATGGAGGGCTGGCAATTCTCTGTTCTGTTCCTCTGCTTCTTCTTTGCATGCTTTATCACCATTGCTCTGCCCTTTGGAGAGCCTGCAGGGCCACGCTGTCTGCAGCCCTTCCTCCTCCTCGCTGCATTTACCTGTGCCGGTCTTTCCTCATGCCCAGCACCGTTACTCACCACGCTCTCCCTCAGCCACTGAGCAATGGTCACACCAAACATACTGAGAGAGAGAGAGGAGAATCTTTCATTTTTCAGAAGAAAAGGGAAAAAGAAAAAGAACCCAGAAAAGTCTCCCCAGGAAGAGCAGCCCTACCATACTTTCTCCCTGCTAAAATGCAAGGGTGAAAAGAGGTGGCACCGGGGCCTTCCCCTGCTCCAGGACCTTGCTGTCTTGCAGCACAGGAGTGATGTAGTGTGAGGCTGGGAGAGCTTGGTGCCGTGGTGCCCACGCTTCCCATGCCTCTGACTGGGGCAGCAGGTGGCTTTTATCTGGCATGACTGAAATTGCTTTTCTTAGCAAGTTTGGCAGTATGCTGGCTCCAAAGGAAGTGAACTATTCATGCCGGCCTCTGCTAGCTGCCAGCTGTCATGGCAAAACAGATGGCCTTGTCAACTGGAGCTGGACTTATGGCAGTGATGCTGAGAAGAGGGGAGAACAACCCCCAGACCTGACATACCTATTTGTGTGCGTACGTGACTTGTCCCACCCATATATTTTGCCTCTATGCAAAGCTTGCTAGAGACTATCTATTCATTCCTCTTTGCCTTCAGAGATGATCGTTTGACCACTTCTCTCTTTATTATCAGCCACTGGTGAGCGTGTGCCTGCAGCAATGAGCAGCACAAATGTGCGCGGGCCCCCACGTCATGCCAAACTCTGCAGAAACACAACTTCCTCTCTGCTAATCATGTTACACCCCATGAGCTCACTGAGCTGGAGCTCAGAGCCCAGAATAATAGGGCTTGAATGACCAGAAACTTGGGGAGTCCTCGCCTCACAGAAAGACTTTTGTAAATCATTTCCATCTTGAGAAGAGCATGGTGCTATATAGAGTCATTCTCAGAAGATGATGTCCTGACAAAACTATTTAGCGAGTCTTGATGGTGAAGAGCAGTCTAGAGATGCTGAGTAGAAACCTGTCTATGCATCCTTCATGGGACAAAGAGAATGAGCTGCATAAAGGGCAATATTTTCCTGCCTTACTCAAGCAGAACTACACTTTGCTCTTAGTAGCTAATTCAGGGCAGCAGTGTTAGGTCCCCAGATAAAGCAGCAAGATGCCATTTCTTCCACTCCCATAGCTGGAGGGAGATGAGTTTGAAATGACTGTCTCTTCCAGGACAGATATGGGGAGGAACCATGAAACAAGGAGGTGGCAGGTTCAAAGCAAGTCCAAGGAAGTGGCTCTGACATAACAAAGCAGTGGAACTCCTCGCTGCAGAATGCTGTGGATGATGAACAATTAGATGAGTTCAAAAATCACCTGGGCCCATTCATGGAGGAAAAATCTGTGAGGGGTTATTAGGGTTACAGGTCCCAGTGCTGGCTCAGGAAGTCCCACAGGCACATTGCACGAGATGGGAAGATTTGCCTGGGAAGCACTGGCTCACTTGCCTGGGTTTGTGTGGTTTCTGAGGTGCCTGAAGCAGGTTAATTGCACTTGCAGCCAGGTCACTGATCTGGCTGGAGTTTTCACATCTCTGTGTTCCGGCTGGAGTACAAACATCCTTTGAGTGCTCCTGGTGTTGAACTGGCTGGGACATCCACTAAATGCATCTATTTAGCTCATAGCTCTACTGTTTCTGCTGTTCCTGCTCTTCTACCACTTAGTACCTCTACATTTTTTTTTCCTGATATCTGCTGAGCTTGCACTGCTGGTGCTTGACTCTACTCCCGGGATTAATCCCTCCAGTTTGAAGGCAGATGATCAAAAAGTCACCGGGTCAGTGATGGGCTATGGCTGGCCAGGACATTGAGTCTGTTGGAGTGTTTCCTATTCTTCTAGGGGTTTTCTTTTCCTTTAATGAACTCATTGGGCAAAGCAGAGTGCAGAAAGAGTGAGATCCTGGGTGAGATTTTCAAGAACATAAACCCTTGCCAGCCAGGCTGTGGCATGTGGCTGTCCATATGCATGCCAACTGCTGCAGAAGTTAATTTCAGCTGCAACAGCGTCTGTTTGGCAGCAGCCTGAAAGCCTGAGGTCTCTGCTGCTTTTCTCTGTCCCTGATGGAGCTAGTATGGGCTTTTTCATGGCTGTAAAGGCAACAGGATCAGGCCTTTCTCAGATCAGGTCTTTTTGTTGTTGTTGCAAGAGACCTCATCCTGGCATAGGAAGCCACGGAGAAGAAAACATCAGGATGCTGGGAGAACTGACTGGCCTGGTTTCATGTTCCTGCAGAGCTCTGGTAAAGGTCTCTCATCGCCTCCAAAAAGAAGGTCCAGCTTCAAAGTCCAGTGGGGTTGCTTGGGGCAAAGTCCATGAAGCCCTTCATGGATACAACCATCTGATTTATTTTGGGTGTGAGTCAATGCCTGATGCACCAAGGCAGGAGGTGAATCAGTCATAGGACTCTGCTGGGGGTGTCTAGGAAAACATCACGGCAGCTGCACTGACCCTACGACGGCTTCATCTCCGGCAGGGGACAGCAGGGCATGACAAGCCAGGGCCTTGTGGCCTCTCTGGATTTGTGTCCACAGCGGGAGCTGAGATCATCTGTGAAGCAGGGAAGGAAGATTAGCTGAAGGCACGTAGGAGCCCCATAGGGATTTTAGACTTTCTCTTCTTGCCACAGCCTCTGCAGACAGCTGTGATTCTCAGGTCTCCAGGGTCCATGGCTGCTGGCATAGGAGCCACGAGAGGGACCCTGAGAGGAGCAATGATGTGCAGTTTTTTCCCATACTGAGACAGTGCTCAAGGCAGAGCCTGGACTGCGAGGCGATGGAGAAGGAAAAAGCCTGGCTTTAAACCTGAACAGGATTTGGTGTTTTGTCTGGTTACAATTACAATGACTGCTTCTCTGTGACTTAGGATTTGAATCCTACTTCGTTCTTTTATACACAGTTGCTGTTATCTTGATCCCAGGCAGACATCAGGCGATGCCAGCCAACTCAGACCCACACAGCTAAGGCTGCATTAGCCTGTATTTTGGTTCAAACATTTTGGTTCAAACAACTCTGCTCGGCAGCTTCACACTGAGCAGCACCAACGTTAGGGAAAAATATATGGAACAGGGCAAGCGTATGCCATAAGGACTCCAGCCACATTTATAGGCTCTGAACATTTTTGGCTTAGCAGCCTCCTTCTGTTTCATAACCCTGATGAGCTTTTCTTCCAGAAATATATCCTTTGGTTTTGAAACCCTGTAAACTCTGAGCATGCCCAGGGTGCTGCAGCAAGGCATTCCCCTGGCTAACACTGCCTGTAAGCCAGCGCTCCTCATGTTGGTTTGATCTTGCTAGCTGACACCTCTGACACAGAGAAAAGTGCTGCTGGCACAGTCCTGCTGAAAGACCCTCCAAGGAGGCGATCAGAGCCTCTGAGGAGATGACAGGAACCCCCAAGAAAGCTCCCTCCTGGCCCATTGTCTGAGGCACAGTAGCCTGGGTTCATCCCTGGAAAGGTGACGTGCTTTAATTTCACTGGTGCCTGCCGTTTGGGCCTTGGAATCGGGAATGGGTGCAAGGGAGCTACCCGAAGCCAATGACACCCTCTGTACCTCTACAAGAAGCAGTGCCAGACACAAGTCACCCCTCCCTCAGTATAATTTGGAGGTGAGTCCCAGTTACTGCTGACACAGAACAACATGTATTTCCACTGCTGTTTTAAAACTCAACCAGGGACCACTGTTATATTCATAGAAATTAGTGGGAGATTTGTTATTCATAGCCTGATTGTAATGAGTCTGACACTATGTATAAAGAGGCTATAGTCACACTTACATAACGCTGCCTTATTTATGATCTTAAGCCCAAGGGACAAATGTCTCTTTCCCAGCCCTTTCTTCCTAGCTAAAAACGTCATTCAAAGCTCAGCTTCAATCCTATCACAGAGGCTGGATATTTAACCAAACACTGGGAAATACAAGTGAGGCATTTCTCTTTCAACTTGCAAACAGTGATGTCCCCACAGAAAGCAGCTGCTAGGATCTGCATCTCTGTGATTAAATAACGCACTGAAGCTGGAGAGCTTTCATCAGGCTTTCAGGACTTCACAGCCACAGGGATCCAATGTGTTAAGGCAAAATGTCACAGGTTATGTTAAAGCTTAAAATGCCACAACCCTTGCAGGCTTCAGTCTACTTTCCAAAGCTGAGCCCTTACAGCGAGTCTGTCTCACAACAAACTGAAAGGAGGGGATCAGCTTGCTTGTACGCATTCACTTCTCTGGTGCTGCCATGTCCCCAAATCCTGCAGCCAAAGATATTAATTTAATCCCCATGGCACTTGAAATTTTGGGATTAAGGGATCAATGTTCTCATTTTATCCACCTCACTTATACATCTGCTTTATTATCTGTGGTTGTAATAACATGATCACAGGCCATGTATGTCCTGACACCTGGAATAGCAAAAGCCTCTGGGTTTGCAGAAGGCAGGAAACCAAAGTAGATGGACATAATACGGCTGGGCACAAGGTCTGAGAGCTGGCACAGCACCACAGTTGTATAAAAATGACAAAATGTCAACAACAACTCATGCAGATTCTTATGTCAGGAAGCAGCTGACTGATGTGGCTCACCCCTGTATGCCAAGGCAGTAGACCTGTCTGGCAATGACCTTGCATCCAACTGGCCACCAGTCAAATTGAGCCACATGCTGGGAGATGCTCTCTGCCCAGGGGACAGCCAGACTAGCTCTGCACCTGCTGGTTCCTGTATCAGGGCTGGTCTCTGAGTCCTGGTGATATTGAGGGGCAAGTCTGCCATGTCCATGGAATGATGAGCTCCTAAGTGCTTCAGAGCTGGAGTGATGCATCAGATCTGTGGGCTCCTATCCACCAACCAGTCCTTGGGAATCCTGCCTGCAACTAACCTCCAAATACTGCAGTTTGTTTGCCCCTCTCCAAAATCAAGTGTGTCAAAACAAAACAGCGTGGGGATTTGGGTGAGGGAGTCTCCTGCTTCCACAGGAGCACCTAATGCTTGGTGTGGACTGCCCCCCCACCCAACACCGCCCAAGCTAATCATCTAACAGAAGCCATATATG
Source organism: Tapera naevia (assembly GCA_033556795.1). NCBI lineage: Eukaryota > Metazoa > Chordata > Aves > Cuculiformes > Neomorphidae > Tapera > Tapera naevia. The sequence continues at coordinate 8,268,061 of JAUMJJ010000034.1, read as the reverse complement.
CTATTAAAATCCTGGTCCTGTTCACTGACTGTCATGGATCAGACCTCATAATTCTTACCCAGTGTGGTTGGAGGCTCATTGACTTTTACAGGCAGAGGCAAAAGACAGCGGGGTAAGAGAGACAGAGACTGAGGAAACCAAACCTGCAGCAGAAAATGGCTTGGGCCCCTTTGCATTCCACTAATTTGAGTGGGTCCCTGATCACATTTGTATGGGTACAAACCAACAATGCATCTATTGGGGTACATGGAGCGCCCCATCACTGTTCTGAAGAAGAGTTGCTTTTCTTTCAGGAATAAAGGCTGCTTTTTCCATCTCCAAAAAAAAATCAGATCGGTACCCAGTGATTAGTCTCCTATCTAGTAATTTACAGCTGATTTCCTCATGGCTATAAACCTTCACTCTATCTGCTATTGCATGGCAAAAGCAACAGATGATTATTCATTCTTGAGATAAAATCTGTAGGGCAGTTTGCTGGTGTGGGGATTATAAACTGATGCCTGAAAGCAGACCTGGCAAAGCTCCTGCCATTTTTCATGTGCTGTCAGAGGCTCTCAGGCTGGTGTGTGGAGCTTTGGAGTCTGAGGCAACTAAGATTGTGGCAAGGTTCAAGCATGTGTTGCAGATACTTGCAGCCTGGTGTGAAGGAGCAGGGATGGGAAAGGGAGACGCTTCAGCCCACCCGGGGACAAATCTCCTTCCCTGGCTCCATCTCCCCCTGAACCAAGCACAACAAGATGTGAGAGGTCCTCTGCTGAGAACGAGTTGATTAGCAGCATTTTGTCCAGATGCCTTGGAGAACAGGGTGATGATCTGGGACATGCTTTGCTGTGGCCCTGGGCTTAAAACAAAAGCATGGGGCAATATGAACCTTAGCCATAAGAAGGCAGTGCAGGAGGGATGCAGGTGGGTCTGAATAGCCTGTACTCAGGTGCTCCCTTCACTCCCCAGGTGTCCCACACTCAGTAGGGCACTGCTCTGGACCTCAGGTTGCTCGCAATCTTTTGCAGTTGAGGGGCTGGAAAGCACTGGAAATGAAAATTTTCCCCTCCTCCACCTTCTCAGCCAACCTTGCATAATTTTGCCTTTAGCCTCCCTAGACAGGTTCGTTACAATTCCCCTCCATTAATATGCAAATATGCCCTAGAGGAAAAGAGAGCCTGAATTTATTAACATGAATCTGTTAACTCTTTCACTGCTGCACTGACCTTTACAGATAGGAGGATGCTTTCCCCAGCCTGGAAAGCTGCAAGAAAGAGAGATGCCAGGAAAGGAGCGCCGTTAAGGTGCTGTGTGAGGACAAAAGTGAGACATGACCCTGCGGCAACCTGGGAAAGCCAGGTTTTGTGGGTAAGCACAGACTTCCAAGTTGTTAAAACCTGGATTCTGCCTTTAGTTTCTGCCAAAGTCTTCCTGCACATGCCAGGGCAAATCACTCAATCCCTTGGCTAACTGCTGGGAGCTGCTGCAGGGAAGGTGGCAGCATCCTTATGCTGAAACCTCTACACTTGCTGAGAGTAGCAGGGCTACAGATCTGCGCTTTGTCCATCTGCAGCTGTGCAGCTGGCTGACCATCTGACCAGGACGATGGAGGCAATTGAGCTCTTGGGAAAACTCCAGCATAATGAAACACTGGCCTGTGTTCCTGCCCAGGTGGCAAAGAGGCAGGCACATCTGCCAGGTAGCTTCGATCTGTGGCACGATGCATCAAACCAGGACCCCACATCTGCATGCTGGGCCAGGAACCAGGGGAGCAGAGTCAAGAAAGCCTGAAGGAGCCCAAAGGGCTCACTGAACTCAGCAGCTTACCAGCTGCCCACAGCAGCCATTAACCACCCAGGAGGACTCAGGCTTCAGCATATTTCTAGGCAGGAAAAGCATTTAGATAGCTAAACAAATTGGTATCTATTGGCTGGCAAATTTACAGCCTGGCTCTAATTTGATTTTCGCTGCCACAGTGGGATGAGGTGTAAATTCTTTTTCCTTAATTCAAGGTACATATTGACATTTAATCATCCAAATATGCGCCTACTTTGACAATTAATTTCCCTCCAATCTACTTCCACAATTGCCTCTTCTGGCCAGGGCCCTATAAAATGATTCTTTGACTCTGTTGTAAAGGAAATGAATGTCTCCTGTTCTCTCTCTCTCTTTTCTTTTTGTTGTTTATTTTCCAGCCGTATATATTTCAGTTTGTGCCATACCAATGCTCTTTGAAGAGAATATTCACTTTCATGCTTCTCCAGGTTTGCAAAGTCAGGACATGAAGCTGTACGGCCTTCTCCCATCCCCGCCTTTCCCTGTTTCTCCAATCCTTTCTGCACTCCCTGGATGCTTTCCCCCACCCCCCGCTGCCCCGACCTTGGCCCCTCCTCAACCCAGGTAACTGTGCTGCTTCTTTTGCATTGTGGCCTCTGCCTTGCAAGCATTTCTGATGGTTTTGGTTGTCCCACCATCACACGTCCACAGGCAAAGTTAACTAGTTTTCCTCTTGATCTACCTACAATGAGGGAGATCCCTGTTTTCCTACAACTGTGGATCCTAACTTGGTGAGATTTGGGCGCTCTTTCTCCACTGCCAGTTGTCTATGAGCCACTATCTCCACTACAGAATCAGCTTCAGACAAGACCAACCAGGAGCACAATTGTGAGAATTGCTGGTGTGGGTATGCAATGGCAGTTCCAGCAGGCTGGCTGGGTGTAGTTTACTTTCCAGGAAGAAAGAGCCAAGAACATGCCACCTCCATGCAGACAGGAGGAAGGGATGCACAATAGAGAGGAGGGTTCAGGCATGTGGAAACACTTGGAAATCTCCATCAGATGTACATGCACAGATATCCGTTCATGCTCTGTCTTTAAATAATGTCCTTCACCAATGCTCGGGAACAGCAACCCAAATTCCCTCTCCTGCACTCATGGCAATTTCACCTTTCTCTCCTACCTCAGACCAGTTTGGCCCAGTCACATGTTGGATTAGAAACAGAAAAATGAGGATGTCATGCCCTGTCTCAAATTTTAGCGTAAAAGCTGGAGCGAGTACTGCAGAAGGCATTGAAGACAGCAGTCTAGTTTATCACGTGGTAGTCGTCAACACCTCCTGCCCAAGAGGAGCAACTATAACAGCATGTTTTAGATCACATCTTGAGTAAAACTTCCTAAGACATTTTTGAAGATCCAACTGAGTTCAAACCATGTTGCTGTGAAAGCATAATTTTTAACTCGTTTGAACACAGAGTCTTCGTTTGAGGTTTTTGGTCTCTGACAGCATTCTCTAAAGGAAGAAAGTAAGTCCCTGGCATATCGCGGGCCAGCAGAGTCTGCTTTACCTCAGTAGAAGCAGGTTTCTTCTTTCCTTGTGTCTGATGCAGATTGGAACAGGAGAAAACAAGACTTCAGCCCCTCTTGTGTTAGGCAACAGGCTTAAATACATTAATGGAGTAAGGTGCATTTTACAAATGGAAGCTATGTTCCCCCATAGCTAATTGAACCTGACGTGGCTGGCACTGCACACAGAAGCCAAGGGTGCAAAGGTCTGGCTGATGCAGATGGAGCAGAGAATCCAGCAGTGGTCAGAGAGCAGAGAGCAAGGGAGAGGCAGCACTGGGATGCAGAAGTGTCATGAGGTATAGGCCTCAAACGAGTGTGGAAGGCTGGATTCCGGGTAGACATGCAAGGTGTTATCCCACCTTGCCCAAATAAACAGCTCCCAGGCATGCAAGGAGGGGGAAGTGAATCTACCTGTCCATATGCTGCCCTCTATGGAAGGTAGTGACCAGGGCAGATGTGCCCTTAACCCCACACCACGTCCAGGAGCACATCAGAGCAACTGAGCACCCTCAGGTCTCCGAAGCAGGCTCACCTGGGACTGGCCAGCACTGCTTCCAGGAAATTCCCTGAGCACAGTTGCTGGTGCTGGGGTTTGTGGCATTACTTTAATCTGAAAGCAGTCCAAAAGTGGACAATTAAATTACTGCTTGGTGTTTAAGTGGTTTATGGAGAAACACTTCAGGGCTGTGCATTTTCTCCTCTGGCTTTTAGCCAAAAAAAATAGTGTTCTTCCACATGAGGAACCAAATTGGAGAGCCTTCTACAGAGCTAATTCCCAGGCAGGGTGTTGTGGAGTTTTTAAGGCTCTGAAGCTAATGAGCTGTCATTTTCTGACAGGGAAAACACAGTGGTACGAGCTATGTGAGCAGAGGGACCCTGCAGAGCTGCCAGTGCTCAGTAGGGTGCTGCGGTAGCCAGGCCAGCCTGAATGGGAGCAAAAGGCTAAAGGGGGAGAGAGGAGCGTGTGCAGTGTGCACACGTGTGCCCGGTGCTGTGTGTGTGTGTGCCCGGTGCTCTGTGTGTGCTCTGCAGTGTGTGCTTACCAGCGTGCGCACGTGTACTCTCCAGTGTGCGTGTTCTCCAATGTGTGTGTGCACGCGTGTGCTCTCCAGTGTGTGCACACGTGGGTATGCTCTACTCTGTGTGTGTACATGCGTGTGCTCTCCCGTGTGTGTGTGTGTGCACGTGTGTCCCTGCCCGCGACGAGGGCGGGGGGCTGGAACTGGATGGATGATCTTTATGGTTCCTTCCAACCCAAACCATTCTGTGGTTCTCTGCGTGAGCCCTGCAGCGTGCCCACACGCACGGACGTGTGCCCGCCGGCGGCTGTCACACGCGTGGAGATACTCGTGCCCCCACGTGTGCCCGGCAGCGCGCGCGGCAGGGTGGGGGTCGCGGCGGGGGCGGCCCCGCGCCCCGCGGTGACAAAGGCGGCGCGCGCCGCTCTCCTCCCCATTCACAGCCCAGAGCAGAACATGGCGGGCTGGGCGGGGCCCCGGCATGGGGGGGGGGGGTGGCTTTTTTTGTGAATGGAGGCGGTGGTGACGTCGCCGCGCGCGCCGCCTCCCGCCCATTCATGCGGCCGCGGCGCGGGATGAATGGGCGGGGCGGGGCGTGTGCCGCCCGCCGCCCGCGGTTGTAAAGGCTGCGCCGCGCGCGCGGGGCTGCGTGAGCGTTATCGGTACCGGTACCTGCAGCGGGCGCAGGGACTTTTCTTCCCCTCCCCCCGCCCCATTCTGATCTGCCGCCGCCATGGTGGCCACCGAGGGGCTGCGGGAGATGGAGGGCAGCGCGCTGCGGCGCCTGGTGGAGGCCGGCGGCGGCGTCGCGGCGCGGTGCCTGGTGCTGGACTGCCGGCCGTTCCTGGCGCACAGCGCCGGGCACATCCGCGGGGCGCTCAACGTGCGCTGCAACACGATCGTGCGGCGGCGGGCGAAGGGCGCCGTCAGCCTGGAGCAGATCCTGCCGGCGGGGGGCGAGGAGGTGCGCGCGCGGCTGCGTGCGGGGCTCTACGCCGCCGTCGTGCTGTACGACGAGCGCAGCGCGCGCGCCGAGGCCCTGCGCGAGGACAGCACCGCCGCGCTCGTGCTGCGCGCGCTGCGCCGCGACTCGGCGCGCGCCGACATCCGCCTGCTCGCAGGTACCGGGGAGGGGCGGGGAGGGGGAAGCGAGGAATGGGGGGGGGGGGGGGGGGCTGGTCCGACATCCGCCCACTCGTAGGTACCCGGGGTGGGGGGGGCGAAAGGAGAAGCGGGGGAGCAAGAGGGCGAGGCGGGGGCTCTGGTCCGGCATCCGCCTCCGAGCAGGTACCCAAGGTGGGGGGCGGAAGGGGGGTGGCAGCCCCGGGCATGCCAGGTCTGGCCCCGGGCATGCCAGGTCTGGCCCCGCGGCGCCCCGGTTCCGCTCTCCCTCCTCCTGGGAGCTGGCGGGGTGCGGGGGGCTGCTGAGATCAGGCACCGGTGGGACCCGCGGGGAGCAGCGCGGGGCGGTGGGAGCGCCGGGAATGGGGGTGTCTGGTCCGATGCCGCCTCCTCACAGGTACCCGCCGGAGGAGGGGTGGAGGAGAGGAGGAGAGGGGAGGACCCGGCCCCTCAGGCAGCACCGAGGATGTGTCGGGGGGTGTCTGGTCCCGGGACGCCCCCTTTCCACTCCTCCTTCTGGAAGCCGGTGGTGTGGGAGGGCTGTGGGTGCTGAGTTCAGGGGGCGCCCCCAGCGGGGCTGTGGCAGTGGCAGGATGGGAGACAGGGGGTCTCGGGGGGAGAAGCCCCCGGAATGGGAGTCTGGCCCGGCTGTGCCCCTGTTCCCACTATTTCTCTTCCTGGCTGCCCCACCTGGAGGGAGTTGGGAGCCAGTGGGGTGGCGGGGGGCACTCAGTTGGGGGCTGTGCCTGTAGAGGTAGGGAGCGGGGAGTGACCCACGCGCGGGTGGCCCGGGAGGAGCGGGGTGCGAGCTGCCCTCGGCTGGGCAGCCCTTCGCCTCAGAACTAGCTGCGGCCTGGGGTGGCACGCAGACCCCAGTGGTACCAGGCACTCCAGATCAAGAGGGGGTTAGGTATCACAATGTCCTGAGCTGAAAGAGCCTACAGGGACCATGGAGTACAACTCCCATCCCTGCACCCGACACTTACACCGTGCGTCTGAGAGCGTTGGCCAAATGCTTCTTGAATATTGTCAGGATTGGTGCCGTGACTGCTTCCCTGCAGTACCTCTTCCAGTGCTTCACCACCCCCTGGGTGGAGAACCTTTTCCTGATGTCCAGACTAACCTTTCCTCTTTGAGTTCATTCCCAGCCCCACTATGCAGAGAAAGTGTTTGTGCAGGACCAAATACATGGTGCCGTGATGATGTCCCTTTGCTGTGGGCAGAGCCCCCTTGATGTGCTCCTTTTGCAACTGCAGCGGCAACCAGGGCTTTGCCCTTACTGTGCTCTCAGCATCAGCTTGTATTAAATGAGATGCCATGAACAGCTGAAGCTGCTGGTCCTGGGAATTGTTATGAGAGGATTTACAGGAGGGGGATGCTCAGCTGGGGTTCTCAAGTGAGCTCTCTGGCGTTTTCTTTTTTTGTTTACAGTCTGAGAGTTGATTTATCCCTTGGTTTAGTTACAGTAGGGGTGAGGATGCGTATGCAGAGTAGCAAATCCATTAAGGGGCTTGATAGATGGAGGAGGTAGTGCTCTTGTAAAAGCGGCAGGAGCTGTTCCAAGGATGCAATACGATGCACTGCCACGGAGCAATGCCTGCACAGCAAGGGCTCGCTTCGGAACATGTTCTTGGATCCTTTGCCATGAGCCCTCGTGGTGCTGGGTGCTGCGCGTGTGGCAGGAAATGCTGCTGTTGTTCAAGGGTGGCCTTTGTCAGCCGAGGGCTTCTGCTGCCCTGGTGGCACTCTGGAAGGTTATTTGGGATTTCCACTCTTTTCTTTTTAAGGAATGGGCCCCTAGAGACTCAGGCTTGACACTAGAGACATTTTCCTTGCTTACCACAGAGCTACTACAATGGCAGAGCTCACCCTGATTTCACAAGAGAGATGCTAACCAAGCACTGTGCCTGTCCAAATGCAGATGTATTGGGTGCAGGTCATGACGAAGACCCAGATCTGTTTGTGCCAGGTTCCCTGTGAAACAGACCAGCTGGGCATTTCTTGGACGTGGGCACCTGCACAGACTGTGGTTCCTGTGCTGGACAGGGTCTGCATGTACAGCCAGAATCCACAGACCACTGGATGGAACTGCTGGATGTGGAGCTTGACTGAAGGTGCATTAGACCTGATGAGATACATTGAAGAGAAAACCTTTTACTGTTTGAAGGGGTCGCTTTGCCTTTCCAAGAAGGGAGTTGATTTCCACACTTGTCCTGGGCAGCTTCTCCCTTTCAGAGTGGGATGTGGTAGATATAGGGATTTTAGGATCCGACCTCCTGAAAGGGTCAGACAGGGCTACCAATCTCTGGGTGTTCCTTCAAATCAACTCAGTAGGGCTGCAAAGGGATATCAGGCCCTGGAAATGCAGCCTCTGCAAAATGTCCTGCTCATGTGGGAGGGACAGTGCCAATTTACTGATGCATATGCATGTTTCTGCTTTCCGGTACTAGAGCCACTCCTTGCAAGGGGGAGGAAACCATAAAGGACACTGGGATGCGAGCAGTATTGGTCTCTAGCTGCCGAGGGATTCCTGGGCTGTTTGACTGGAGATGCTTGCATTCACTGGTGTTCTGAACATCCAGCGTTGTTCAGGGCAGTCTCAGAGCTAAGGCTGGTAAGGAATATGCATACTGCTGCTTGTGCTCTGGCAAGCCCAAATCTGCAGGCAAAGGTCATGCAGTTGGGAATAGTCTAAGGAGCTATCATCCTGGGAATCAGGGCATCCGGATTCCTGTGGCAGTGGTAAAATACCTGATTTCCAATGGTTTTAAGGCTCAAGGTCAGGCTCTACAAGGACATCAGGGCTGTTAGTTTGAATGAGAGAAGGAAATTTCATTGGAAGTGTGTATCTGTCGCCAGTGCCCCAGTTGCCCTGTCCTAGGAAGCTGATGGAGTTTTCTCATGTTTTGGATGCCGTTAGGAAGAACTGAGTTCACTTTTGCTTATGCCCCTGGCAGCGGGTCAAAGGAGTAAGCTGCTCTTCCATGGGGTCCTCGTCTCCATATTCAGCTCACACTCATGACCTTGAGAGGTAGTGGGCACCTCTTTCTGGGGAGCAGCTTTGCTGTGGGGTTAGCTTCACTGTACCTGGCCAGTGGCAGAAGTTCCCCAGCCTGTTTTGTGAGCCCTGGGCTGGAGAGTCAGGCTGTGGAATTGGAAGACCTCCCTGTTCTTTGTGGCAGGATGATGTCTCTGGGAAAGCTGAGAATTGACCAGTCTGTGTTCTGTGAGCAGCTTTCCTATTAAAATCAGAAGATGCTGGCAACAAATACCTCTCAATCATCTTCAAGAGCAACCTTTGTCTCGGTCTGGGGTTTTGGCTGGTGGCACATAGGAGACTGAACCCTGGAGCAGAAAGTTAAGCAGCCAAGGGCATTGCAGAGCTCTGGCTCCGAGGGAATGGTGGAGCCTGTTTGCTCATCCTGGGGCAGGAGACCACTCTCTGTCACTGTAGCATCATCTAGTGGTGAAGGGCATGGTGAGACCCGTCAGCTCTGGCTATGCTGTTCTGCAGCACTCTGAATACAGCCTGGGATAACACTTTGTGCCTCTCTTCTTGCAGGGGGTTATGAGCGTTTCTCTTCAGAGTACCCCGAATTCTGCACAAAGACCAAATCCCTGAGCAATGTGTCACCCCCCACCAGTGCTGAGCCCCTGGATTGGGGTTGTAGTTCCTGTGGGACTCCGCTTCATGACCAGGTATGTCTAGCAGCCCAGTGCTCAACTGTTTTGACTGCTCCTTCCAGCATTGCAACCTCGTCCTGCTGAAATCTTTCTGCTCTCCCTCAGCTGAGGCCTGAAGAGCCAGAGCCATGTTCCCTCAGGAGTGAACAAGGCCAAATACCGTTAACTATGCCTGCCTCTTTCTGAAGAGGAGGGCTGAAATAGATTTATCAGCTCAGAAAGGCAGCCTCTTCTGTCTGAGGGCCCTGGATCAGGTGCCAGGTTCCTGCACTGCTTAGGGCCTCCAAGCCATCTGGATGTGTGTCCTGCCCACTCCTGTCCCCTGGACACCACCATATCTGTTGTTTTTCTCTGTAACAGGGTGGTCCTGTGGAAATCCTTCCCTTCCTCTACCTTGGCAGTGCCTACCACGCTGCCCGACGGGACATGCTTGATGCGTTGGGTATCACAGCCCTGCTAAACGTCTCCTCAGACTGCCCCAACCACTTTGAGGGGCACTACCAGTACAAGTGCATCCCTGTGGAGGATAACCACAAAGCTGACATCAGCTCTTGGTTCATGGAGGCAATCGAGTACATAGGTGAGTGCCTGTGCAGAGCAGCTGGGTCCATATGTGTGTTCCCATGGGGGCAGGGGGTGTCCTGCTTCAAACTCTTTGGAGCCTTTGGCCTAGAGGGCACTGGGGTCCAGCAGTCCTGGTCATTTGTTGCACTGGTGGGAGCAAGGTCAGCCACCACCTGCAGGTTTGACAAGGGACTGGGCTTTGTTGGGGAAGTGTTGGTCTCACATCTCATCCCCTGTTGCCCTCCAGATGCAGTAAAGGAGTGTTGTGGCCGGGTCCTGGTCCACTGCCAGGCTGGTATCTCCCGCTCAGCCACCATCTGCTTGGCTTACCTGATGATGAAGAAGCGTGTCAAACTGGAGGAGGCCTTCGAGTTTGTCAAGCAGCGCCGGAGCATCATCTCCCCTAACTTCAGCTTCATGGGGCAGCTGCTGCAGTTTGAGTCACAGGTGTTGGCTACCTCATGCGCAGTGGAAGCTGTCAGCCCCTCGGGGACACTGCGGGAGCGGGGCAAGGCCACCTCCACCCCCACCTCCCAGTTTGTCTTCAGCTTCCCGGTCTCTGTCGGTGTCCATGCCACCCCCAGCAGCCTCCCGTACCTGCACAGCCCCATCACCACATCGCCCAGCTGTTAGCTCAGGGGCTGAGGCCAGCCAGGCAGATGGTGCCAGGCGTGGAGGGGGCAGGTGGCCGTGGAGCCCCGTGATGTTAAGCAATAGTGCCAGACACTGCCGTTCGCCCTGGACTCAACGTCTTTTTCGTAGAGAAATTTCTTACCTCATCTTGGTGGTTTTTTTCTTTTTAATTTTATGTTTTGAAAGCACGAAAGCTGTAAAAGCCACAAACCCTGACATTTTCCAGGCTCTTTGGGGGAGGGAAAAAAATAGTATACTGGGTTTCCTCAAGTGCCTGGTCTTCAGTCATCTCTTTCCATCCATAGCTTATTGTTTTGATTTTTAAAAAGATACACCTCCCCCCAGTTCTGCCCCTAGAGCACAGGGATTAAAAAGGGAGCAAAACGTCTTCTCATTGTGCAGCAAGCAGTCTTCCCCCTTGCACAAAGACAGGGGCTGTGGTGGGTGCTGCTGAGCCAGTTATGCTGGGTGACAAGCAGAGCTGCAGGCAGGGCCTCAGCATGAGCAAGAACTGTGGCACAGAGTGGCCTGCAGTCAGCCCCATCTCTGCCAGTGCCTGAGGAGGACAGGATATCAGGCACCTGCTGAGTCACCAGCTGAGCCCATTCCTGTGGGGGAGTGCAATTCCTGTGGCTGGGAGGCAGTTTGGAGTAGAGATGCAGTCCTAAATGCCTCTCTGGATCCTGGTTCCTGCAAAATTTGTGTCAAATTTCCTGTAGCTTAAAGAAGAGAAGAAGGGGTGGGAACTGCAGTCTGGGCTTTTGATTACTCCAGCCATGGCACTGCTGCTCTTCCAGAAGACACAGGATGGGACACAGTTGGGCTGTAATGGAGGAGAGGAGCAGCTGGGTGGAGGAAAGGCTGGCCCAGAGACATCCATCCATCCATCATTTTCAGACTTCCTCCACCTCATGACTGGTCCTTCTCCACCCAAGCTGGGTCCAGTGCACCTCTGCAACGCTGCTGCAGCTGCTTTTGGTCCAAGCCTAGAACATGCCTCATCTTCAACCCACCTGGAGCCTTATTTCCCACCCTACCTCTCCTTCCCCCGAGTCCAAACCAACACACAAGATGCCTGTGTGGCTGATGTACATATGTATGGTTTTGTTCCTTGTTTTGTTTTGTTTTTTTTTTTTTTTTTTTTTTTTTAGAAAAATTCCTTTTTATTTATTGCCTGAGGGAGGGAGAAAACATTGTTTGGAGGAAATAAAAATGTTTTCAACAGTTGTGGCTGGAGCAGGTTTGTCCTAAGACCAAGACAGAATAGCAGTCTCTGCAGGCACTCAGCTTTCACAGAGCAACTGTTAAAAATGTATTTATTGAATTTTAAACTAGTACAAGTATTGCAGATCAGACATTTAGCCAAGCACATTTATAGATCAAACTCAGTTGTTACAGAGATGTTACCTAAAGTCCACCATGTAGGTAGGCTGAGAACCTGCCCATCGTCTTAGAGAGGGTAAAGGAGGAAATAAATAAATGGTATCACAGCTCCAGGTAATTGGCAATCAAGGGAGAAAACATAGAGGGCTATTTATGAATACAAGTTATACAAAAAAGGTCTAAAAATTAAAACCCCAGGTACATTTCCATTTGGGTTGGTGGAGAAAGCAATTAGGAATGAAGATGCACAAGCTCACGGGACTGTGGCACAGAAAAATCCCCATTTCAATTTCCACAACTGAAGCAAATTCTGCAGATGGTAAGAACAAAGTGTCAAAATCACCTTGTAATACAAGGACTCTAATCAAACTAATTTAGTGATTAATGGACCCAACACTAAAACTTGCCACCAACAGGTTCAGTAACACAGAAACAGATGTATAAAAACCAGTCAGAGAAACAACCTGACAGGGTGATGTGCTACTGTAATGGGAAAGGTATCCGTTTCTCGTGTTCCCTACTGATTCGTGGGTTTATTCACCTTGCTTCAGAAGTTTTAACATGCATGTGCTGTCCCCTAATATAGGTTTCACATCTGATACGTGTTCAGACAGGTGGGAACACTCGTGCCCCTCTGAAAGATGAGGAGCACGCTCTGGACTATACCGAAGACACCACTCTGGTCATCAAAGGACTGAAGTCTATGGAGGTTCACAAACCATTTGCTACCTGTGGATAGAATTAAACCTCTAACTTCCCCACATCTTCCCCAGGGGGGCTGCAGCATAGCTTAAAATGTCTGAAATATGCATTAGATACAGCTCCTTTTAAGATTTCTGCGCTAGATTTTCCTGTGGTGAAGCAGCGTGGTAAGGATGAAATCCTATTAAAAATAAAGTGAACGTTTTCTGACCACCTGCTTCCAAGAATGGTCAGCAATGTTCAAATGTATCTGTTTCATGGTTGGATCCTTCCTTTTGCTCCATATTTTTGAAAAATCTCTTCTGGGTAATTTCTGTTAACAGTCCCATGTGGAAATTCTAGGCAGTGCATGTACTGTGCAGGAGCTCTGATTTCACTGCAGGGATGCAGGAGTCCTTTCTAAGAAGATTTGCCACTAAGCAGGTCCCACAGTGACACAACAAATTAGCATCCCTCAGCACTTCCCACATTCACAGGGAGCAGATGTCTCCTCTAACCTACAACAAGCAGTAGGATTGGCTGGTTTCCAGAGCCAAGGAAGCACCCTTATTCAAAAGCTACTCAGTCTCCTATGCCTCTGCTGTGCCTGCTGCCCACCAAAGTCAGCAGTGCAGAACATTTTGCGCAGCTTTCTTTTTGCTTCAGTGTAGAACTTTGGTTTGGGGTATTCCGTTATCAACAAACAAAGTATAAAAGTTTGCAACAAAATAAATTCCTGCTGATTAATACAGGGGGAATTCATCCGCATCACATGCAAACATCCAAAACAGAGGTTAGAAAACACATTGCTCATTCCTTGGACTACAGAGCCATAGTGACTGCAAAACGGTGGAACTTATACAAGAGGTTTGTAACAGTCTCCGTGGAGCTGGGATCAAAATATACTGGCAGATAAAAATAAGGATGAGAAAATAAGGTACACCTTATTAAGGTACCGTACTCTTTAACAGAAGTTTTGTTGACAGCATTCAGACTGCAACGTCACTGCATTAGGTACCTGATTCATCTGTCTCATGGAAACAATATCAGCAACGGAGAGCAAGAACCCTCCCTTCTTTGCTACGTGGTGAAGTTGCTTTGTTTTGCCTATTAAGGTCCCATCATAAACTGCACAGATGTTTCAAAACGCTGCCTCTAAGAGACATGGATAAAAATCAACCGGCATGTGAGACAGCCTTCCCTTTCCCCAGTAGACATCATGTTCTGTCCCAGTGGGAAGAGCTCTTTCTGGAGCCAATAAGAGGCACCCAGGCTCACAAGCCTATGAGATGGTTTATCCCAGCGTCTTCTTTCATCCTCAGCTCCTACTGTGCCTCCACTGGTGACCAGCTGTTGCACATGAGCACCCCATTGTCAGGGAACTGCTCTTCTCAGGAAACTGAAAAACTTGGTTTCTTAGGACACAGCAGCTGCCTGGTTAAGGGGGCAGCTGTTTATAAGGTCCCATTCTCTAGAATTAGGAGGCATCCAGTTCATTCCCTCAGCTAAAGCAGCAGCATCTGTACCATCAACAACCTGCCAAATGCAGCTCTACCACCAAAACCATGACCAGCTTTTTCATGGGTAACTTTGATGCTGATGGGCAGATCCTCACTTTGTTTTAAACTGTAAGAGGAGCTATAACACCATACACGTTATCAGGCCTGGGTATTCCTCTGGGTCTGGCCACAAATGGATATGAGATCATGTCATTACGAGACAAAAACCACTGCAAAATGATTTCCTCACACAGCACCTTTACTTTGCACAGAACATCAGATACGTTAACACTGGCAGTTCAAAGATACTGGACAGTACTTCTATCCTCTGGAAGGTCAAGGCTGCAGAAGAAATCCAGACTAGCCTTCAGTTCAATCAGCACACTGGAAACAACAAGCAAGAACAGAGTCTGGTGCAGACTTGGTGGGGTTTTTGTTCTTAGATTTGTTCTTATTTTTGAAAGATGTAAAGCTTTTAACTTCCACGCTCACATCAACCATTTTGCTCACCTAAGCAACACAACTGTTTTACCATTTAAAACTATGTCTAACTGGGGATGGTGAGCAACACTCACTCTCAACACTATCTGAAACCCTAGTGTAGATAGGTACATCCCCCCACGCCATTAGTAACTAAGTTAAAAACAAACCCAAACTTAAATGATGAATACAAAGCTTCAAAGCCTAGTGGTGATCTTCGCAATCCTAACACTATTAAACAAGTAGCCAAAATACAAGCACCCAATTTTATCAATGAAATTTGATTAAAAGAACAACTAGGCTAGAGCCTGGCTTGGACTTCAAAGCTACATATTTAATTAGGTCATAAAATGAAGCGATAACCATATATCCACTGCCAGCTCAAGACAAATAAAACCCAAATTCAAGATCTGTTGGAGTATTGCTATTTCTAAGGTTTTCTTTAGAGATATTACAAACAGATGATGTGCAGGTAGCCAGATTGCATCAAATGACTGATTTTACAGTGGGTAAAGTTCCTCTATGAGGATAACTTGCTTCAACGTTAATGTCTTAATGTTAAAAATTAAAATTTTATGTCTTAATGCTGAAAGTGAAAAGCTCTTCAGGTTTAAGTTTGTTTTATCCAAACACATCAGCAAAATCCCGCTTGCAGGGAGCATGTATATTTTTGTAAACTAAAAGCACACTGTTTTGTCATTTCCTTGCTTTAAGGGGGATAAAACCTGAACACATGAATGGGATCATCAGACAGCAAATAGTGGTGGTTGACAGGGAAATGTACAGCGTGTTGTGCTCAAAGGAACATTTCATTCTTCAGTCGTTACATGCTCAACACTGAAGCGCATCTCCTGGTATTGGTTGTCAAGAAAAAAATTAACACGGCTCAAATTTCAACCTTCTCTGAAGTTGTAAACACAACACAAAGAAGAAATCTGTTTCTACTTTTGCTAAATGCATATCCTCCAGGACAGGGACTTTTGAAATTGTTTGATGCTGTGCTATGCAATGCTTAAAAAACCCTTCCTCCTACCCAGAGAAATAAGCCTGGGAACTTGTGGGGAAGCAGATTAGAGTGAACAAATCCTAGCTTTGTTCTCTGGTATACCCGCAAACAAATCCACTTGCCAGCTGATGTTTTAAAAGTTCATTCTCATCAAAATGTAAAATAGATATTTAAAAGCATTATTATTTTTGTAAATCCCTTAAGCTCTTCAACTGTGATGTCCCACATGAAGCTGTGACATGAAATTGCTAGAATACACTCTCCCTTACCAGTCTGAAGTATTACAGAGGGGCACGGACCAGATACGCCTTGGTGTACGCAGCCTAATGACTTTTCACCTGCTATCCCCAGCAAAACCATACATCACTGTAACTGGAGAACATTTCACAAACTGCATGTAGTTAATAAGAGCCTTATGAAACATTCCTTTTAGAGATACCAGCAGAGGGCATTGACTTACTCTATGAAGTTCTTCCAAGCACAAGAGATGGTTTTACCCTTGCACGCTTCCTAGGGCTTCCCCCGAGAAAACTCAAGACAAAACAGTGAACACACAATTTGTTTCCACTCAAAAGTTACACTCATTCATAATATCGTTTGCTCAGAGGTGTGCAATAACCCCTCTATATTGAAGAACTGGACCTAGCCCCTTCTCAGATGAAATTCATATTGCATTATTAATGATTTTAGTCAAATTGACTTTGTGCAAAATATCTTGAAGAAGGTTCTGGCTCAAATTCAGAGTACAAAAGGAAAATAAATAGTTGACTAGGAACTCTTGAAAACATAAAATGAACGGTGTATGCTGAAAAGAAAATTATGGGCTTAATGCAATTTATCCGCAAATAAAATAACTAGAAAAGTAGTGTCTGAAATTTTACCATGTGAGATGGCATTGATGAAGATTTCCGTTTGCACAATAATGTTCCCAAAGTCTAAGTCAAAACAATATCATTTTACACATGGTAACTGCAGAGCCTAGGAGCCTGAGATATGTTATTAAAAGGCAGTCCCTTGTAAACTTTCCTCAAAAGGAACAGTAGCAGTTGAGTATGCAAGAGTTACTCATGTATTCATCAAGACAGCAATCCTTATAAAAGACATACAGCTTATTTCCAGGTGGTTAAGGATTTTATACGATACTGATTTTCTGAAACATGTATCCATCCAGTCCAAGATTGAAGTCACATCCCCCTTCACTGCTCTGTAGCTACTAGGTCTTTTGCTCTGCTGCTGTTGCTGTCTGTGAGGGAGCTTCTGGTTTCACTATCTGGTACGTGATGAGATACTCTGGGTACGCCTGAAAGTTAAGTCAAGAGAAAAAAACACATTGCTTTTTGCAGAAATATGCTCAGCAAACTCACATTTTGGGTTTCACTAATCAGTTATCAGAAAGGACAGTACAAGAATCAGCTCTGTGTTTGCAGAGTGGAAAAGAAGCACATTTCAAATGTAGCCATCACTCATGAAATCCAGCAAGGGCAAAGGTACCTGGGATGATCTAATTCCTTATGACATTGCAGGATGGGAAGCAGCTCTGCTGAAAGGACACTGGGGGCCCTTGGGTGACAGCAAGTAAAAGCAGTATCAACAGTGTGTGCTGGCAGCAACAAAGGCTACCAGCATCCTGTTGTACATCAACAGTAGCACAGCCAGGCAAGCGAGTGTAGCACTGATCGCTGTTCATTCAGTACTCACTAGACCACATCTAGATAACCTGCACACAACTTTTGGGCCCTCCAATATAAGAAAAATGCCAACAAGCCAAGGCCAAGTTCAGTGAAAGACCAATAAGATAGAGGAGAGAGCACAGGATAAACAAGAGGCTAAGGGATGCAGGCTTGTTTGGTTCAGAAAAGGGAAGGCTTTGTGGGATCTCAAAGCAATCTTCCATCACATATGGAAGGCTACTGAGAAGACAGAGCCAGACTCTTCTGAGCTGTGCAGCAGAATGAGATTAACAAAACAAGGGAGGTTCTTATTGGATACAAAGAACACACTATTTGCTCTGAGGATAATTAAAAAAAAGGAGCAGCTGCTGAGAGAAGCCGTGAAACACTGTTCTTCAAGGCCTTCAAGACCTGCCTCGTTAAAGAAAGCCCTCAGCAATCTCGTCTGAATTCAGCATGAAGGAGAAGCTGGTCTAGGTAACCTCCTCAAGGTTCCTTCTAACCTGAATTTATTATATAATCTTGGAGCCATCCAGAGTAAACCACTTTTCTAGAGTAAGGGTCTTGCTGAGCTATTCAGATTAAAAATCACCTCCAGAAGATTGTTGTGCTGCTTCAGCTACCATTTAAGGGTAGTCTCTGGCAGACAGGAATACTGACACTGCTGGGAATCTACAGGTAAAAAGCCCAGAATCCTCATAACTACAAGAGCCCCAGAAATGCACGTGTTCTTGTTACTACAGTAATGCCAGTAAAATGCAATGGGAGAACCAGTGCCTACTGAGGGAAACTACAACTGCTAACAGACTCTAGCAGCTCTGCACAGGGGGAGTCTGACAATTCTGCATGGTGTAAATCAGAGCAGCTCAGCAGACAGGAATAGCATTTGCTGGCTTGATACAGTTGACATTTTTTCCCCCCACACTTAAATAAATAATTAAATAAATCTTATCAACCAGGTTACCACAGCACACGTGGTATGGAAACCAGTCACATCCCCTCTCCAGTTCCAAGCTCTGCCCTTCCATAAACCCAGTCCTTGCTAACCCAAATACCTGTTCTCCTCTGTAGATAACATATTCAGCGTAGGCAAGTCCATTCACGCTTGGCCGGCCGATAACAGAATGGTGCCCTGGAGGGGCGTGAGCCATTTTCATTGTGCTGAACTGAAGAAAGGATTTCCCAAGGGTCACTCTACAGAAAAGCATTTGCCTAAAGAGAAAAAAGAAAACAATTTTCAAATACCTTACTAGTTGCATGGATCCAGAATGATTTCAGACTTCTGAGTTAATTTTGTTGCAACTGATTTCTCAAGGTTTTTTTAAAAACAATTTATAAATCAGTTCTAAAGCTGTACAAAAACCGTAAAAAAAAAAATCTTTCTTGACATACAGAAGGGAAAACACTCATTTTGTTTAGCTCTCACATAGAGGCCTGCTCTAGATCACTTTATATAATTCAGTACTCCTACCAGTTGTGTATGGACAGGCGTCAAAGTGTGAAAAGCACACTGATCTGCTCCGGTTCAAAACAAAGCTGTGGTTAAATGCTGTTCACTACTTCCACAACACCGCACTGCTGACCACCACTTTGCACTGCAGTTTTGTTCTGAGAGTGCCTGGAGTTTAATTGCTGTTTTTCCCCTGACTCTTCATTTTCAAACTTGCTGTTTCAAGCCTCTTTCCTGAGCCAAATTCACTTTGATTTATAACCACTGCACGCTTAGAAGTAATTTTGACCTTTCTGTGGGACATTTATATCCTTTTTTGTTCAGCCTTGACAAATGGAAAATTGCATTTTTCCTGCCATGAGCAAGCTCAAGTGGCTATTCTTTCCCTGGAATTCATTCTAAGGTAGGATTGTAAAAACTAGGATGGCCAGAATTATGTACAGGGAACTCTGCTGGTCTCATACCTGTGGCAGATATAGCACGATCTGTCTTTGTGCGTGGGACAGCCTGTTCCTCCCCCTATCCCATACACATACTGGTTGCTTTTTGAGGAGTTCTCGGCAAAGTAAATTCCAGCTCCAAACATTCCTCCAATGTATGCATGCCTTTCATCAAATCCTTTGTGAATGATAGCATTAATAAAAGGAGACCCTAGAATAGAATGACACGAAATGATGTGTTATCATACATGGTTTTTAAACTCTATACTTATACAGGACTATGTCAAGAGGAGCCTGTCTGCCTCAAAGAGATGATTCAATACCAGAAAGTGTGCTCAGTCAGCTGGAAGGGGGCGATACCCAGCAGGATGCAGTGTTGTGTGGGATTTATCGTTATATACCAAGATCCCACATGTGACTCATTTCTTACTCATTTCACAGATCTCATTAAATGGCTTTTCCCCCACATTTCAGCACCATTTATCTTGTCAATGCACACTTTCACCAGCAGTCAGTACTGGTTAAGAAGGGGTAAGATGTCAGGACAACCATACACAAACCCAATTTCCTATGCAGAATCATAGAAGGATCTAGGGCAGGGAGGACCCTCAGGCAACTGTCATTTGTAGGCACTTCTGGATGCTTCTAGAAAATATCCTGCTGCAACTCATGGTTCATATTGATTCCTTTCCCTGATGGTTGCCTGAAGTGCCAGAGTAAAATACTTTTGCTGTGTGCTGCTCCCCTCTCTTAGAAGACACTCTGTCTTTCCCAAAGTAATGTAACACCCTCCCAGCAGCTTTACTGGAAAGGACTAAAATATAGCTTAGCAAGAGACTTCTTTTTTTCTTTATAAATGCATTTTTAACTCTAGTATAGCTTTTCAGATTGCAGTAAGCACAGACTAACTTCCCCAAGCCCATGTCCCTATATTTCTAATGGAGAAACACAATTACTGTACAGATGGTGACACAGCACCACTACTGTCGCCCGCAGATTCTTGTAAGACTTTTTTTTTAAATGCCACTACACACAAAAAGAGATCACTTCCTTACCATGAAACAACATGCGTTCATTGTGATGATTATGATTCTCCTCTGAGACCTCCTTCTGCCTGTGACAGAATCTCTCTCGCAATTTCTTGTTCACGACCTTTTGAATCTGCAGTGGTACAACAGGTCCAACCATACTTGAATTGGAATCGAAATGGAATACAGTTTCACAGAGTTCACATAAATATGACAGGGAAACTAAGACTAAGACAAACAAATGGTATAAAGAAACACCATGGCCGTTCAGCACGCAAGGCTGAAGTCTTTCAAACAAGTTGTTAGCACACGGTCACAGACAGTTAAAACTATTGTGAAATTGCAGCCTAAATTCTTGAGTTTAAGGAAGACTTTCAGGCTTCTTTCCTCAGACCTTATAATACTACCAAAAGTAACAAACTGTTTCAAACTCCTTCCTTCTCTGGTTTGATCTTTCGAGTAATCTGGGGTAGCTTTTTCAAGCGTGCTGTCTGGTTTAGGTTGAATTTTTAGGAAAAAAACACCAACTTCTGAGGAAAGAAATTAGGAGATGTGCTGTTTAATCTATCTTGAGATATTGTTTCAGCTGCAAGCTCTAATACCACGTGGTTTCTGGAAAGGACCTCACTTTCACAGCTCTCCACTATCTTTGAAGGATCATGGAGAACAGGGGAGGCATTCTAACTCTGTAGAAAACCCAGTGTCACTCCAATCTTCAAAAAGGGCCTGAGAAACTACAAGGCCACTGAGCCTCACTTCCATCCCTGGATCAAGCTCATCCTGGATGTCATCTCCAAGCGTGTGGAGGTTATCCGGAGTGGTCAACATGGTTTCACCAAAGGGAAATGATGCTTGACCAACCTGATGATAGCCTTCTATGATGCCATGACTAGCTGGCCAGATGAGGAGAGAACAGTGGATGCTGTCTACCTCGACTTCCACAAGGCTTTGATGAAATCTCCCTTAACATCCTCACAGGTAAGCTTAGGAAGTGTGTATTAGATGAGTGGGCAGTGAGGTGGATTGAGAACTGGCTGGACAGCAGAGCTCAGAGAGCTGTGATCAGCAGTGCAGAGTCTAGTTAGAAGTCTGCAGCTAGTGGTGTTCCCTATGGGCCAGTATTGGGTCCAGTCTTGTTCAACATATTCATCAATGACTTGGATGAGGGGACAGAATGTACCCTCAGCAATTTTGCTGATGATACAAAACTAGGAGGCGCAGCTGATACACTGGAAGGCTGTGCTGCCATTAATGAGACCTGGACAGGCTGGAAAGTTGGGCAGAGAGGAACCTAATGAAGTTCAACAACGGCAAGTGTAGGGTTCTGCACCTCAGGAGGAACAGCCCCCTGCCAGTACAGGTCAGGGGTTGACCAGCTGGAAAGCAGCTCTGTGGAAAAGAACCTGGGAGTCATGGTGGTCAACAAGTTGATGATGAGCCAGCTATGTGCCCTCATGGCCAAGAAGTCCAATGGTATCCAGGGTGCATCAAGAACAATGTGATCAGCAGGTCGACGGAGGTTCTCCTCCCCCTCTACTCTGCCCTAGTGAGGCCCCATCTGCAGTACTGTGTCCAGTGCTGGGCTCCCCAGCTCAAGAGAAACAAGGAACTACTAGAGAGAGTCCAGCAGAGGGCCACAAAGATGATGAGGGGACTGAAGCATCTCTCTTACGAGGAGAGGCTGAGACCTCTGAGTCTGTTTAGCCTGGAGAAGAGAAGACTGAAACATCTTATCAATGCATAGATATTTATAAGGGGCAAGCGTCAAGAAGATGGAGCTAAACTCCTTTCAGTGGTACTCAGCAATGGGACAAGGGGCAGTGGACACAAACTAGAACACAAGAAGTTCCATTCCAACATGAGAAAAAACTTCTTTACTGTGAGGGTGATGGAGCAGTGGAACAGGCTGCCGAGGGAGTCTCCTTCTCTGGAGATACTGTAAACCCACCAGGACACATTCCTGTGCAACCCGCTGTAGGTGAACTTGCTTTAGCAGAGGGGTTGGACAAGGTGATCTCTAGAGATCCCTTCCAACCTCAACCATTCTGTAATTCTGTGACTTGGTTGGGAGTAGGATGGAAGCAGAGCTTGCTTCAGGACATAAGATCTACCGGGTCAAGTTGCAAAATCTCTGCGCAGGCTCGCTTTTCAAACTGACATACAGCAGAGGTTTGCTGGAGTTCAAGAACCGAGTTCTTCTATTCTCATTTTGTGTATTTCCTCTTCCCCAGAAAAAGAAATCAGAAAGTGTACTTTCCCTCAGAAAGGGAGCACTCCATTTCCTGATATGCCACAGCTTGTAAAAGGTATTTTTTGTGTTTGGCAGGGACAAAGAAGCTATCAAGATCCAAAGTAGCACAGGGAGATAGAAACTTTTAATAAGTCATGCTCATCCTTTCCCCCTCTCTTTTAAAAACGTAGGAAAAGACTACACCGAGAAAAAAACATCTGTGCTGCAAAGCCAAATACAGAAGTTATAGATCTCTGAAATTAAATCAGGCTGTGAAACATGTCAGGCTCTTCACCAGTTCTCTCTCTAATATCAGTTCTTCACACTCCTTTAAGAGCACAAGTGGATACTTGCCGCTCATTCCATGTGTAGAGTAGATGATCAGTCTATTTTCAGCATTTAGCCCTTGCTTTAACTCTGCTCCTAAACAAAGAACTTTAAATATAAAAGGGTGATCCACTGAACCAACTATGTGTGCTTGCACAAGTATCACCTTCTTTTACAACACAGAATTAAGAGGTTTTGAAACTCACCCTGATGACATTATACCTATTGAAGATCCCTCCAGCATTTCCACCATCTCGATGCTCCCGGATTGTGCTTTGCATCTATACAAATGAACACAACTGAATGTTCAGCACACAAAGCTTGCCTAGCAAGGCAAAGTTATTCATGCAACATCTCAGTACGTTACTGGCAACAACAGACATGTTGGATTGAAAATTAAAAGGTGTCTAAAAAATCCAACAACTAAATTTTAAACCGAAGCACATCCTTATTTCTCAGGCAGTCAACGCACTATGTTGTGCCACAATAAAGACTTGGATGATGCAATTACCCAATCTTGTAATAAAAATCTACATAGGAAAAAGAAGAATAGTAGTACTTGCTATAAAAATTGTACACAAGTAGAAAAAACTTCTTTAGATTGGAAAAAAATCCATTTGAAAATGAATCTACAAACAATCATTTTGAAGTAATAACAAAGGTGTTTCTAATGAGTAGGGTTTATATTTTTTAGTGACAGGAAAATGCTTGCACTGTAAATTTTCCTATATCATTAGCAGCCCTGAGAATTTCAGTTTCATCGATTCTTTTCCAGAGATATCTATAGCTACAGGAACATTTAGTAACAGCTCAAATAAATATCCCAATTTACTACAGCAGACAAGTGATCCTTTTGGTCAGAAAAGTTTATACAGAAGATCTGCAGAGACTCCAGTTTACAGAGTTACTAACCAAAAATATCCAAGTTGACAGCAATCCTGAATATCTAGACTTATGATGTCAAACAATTCTGTGCTACAGTGCAAGATCACTATACAAACAGCAAATGCACAGTAAAAGCATTCTGCCAAATACAGCTCTTCAGGAAGTCTCTTCTGATACGATTTTTCTTTCAAAATGGTATCTGCTTGTAGTTTGCTTAAATAAAAGAGCATGCGTGTGTGTGGGAGGCAAAATTACAGTCAACTCTCAATTATCCAAGAGCTGTTTATCTGGGTTACAGATTAACTGAACCACTGAGACAAGAGAAAACAAGCTGGTTCACATGCAGAAACAGTCTGAGCACAGAGAATGCCTACAGACTTGCAAGGCCTTGATCCCTTGTTCTTCACTCATGGCCTTTGATTTTCATAGTTCTGCCTAGCTGCAGAAAGCTGTGCAAACCCTTGCTGTGAGATGACATCCAAAACACAACAACAAAAAGACAAAATTGGGGTAATACCAAGTATGAAAACAGACAACATATAATAAAAAAACTGGCAGGATACAGCAAAATTATTTCAATCATTGCTCTCTATAAGAAGATGAATCAAGAACCCTAAACTTCATGTTGCATCTATGCAATTCATACACCAAAGTATAATTTATCACTTTCAATATGTGTTGCATGCTTTAGCTGTGAGGTTTTATAAGTGAAAAGAGAAATAAACTGCCACTGGAGCATTAAGAAAGTACTTGCAATACCTCCTCTTCTACAGACTGGTACTCCTTGTCATCAGGAGCAAGGTCAAGAAGAATGGTCCCCTGACTCACACAGTGGAAAGTCAAATAAGGATTGGTGCCTGTAAAGGAATAAAGGAATAAAAATCAACAGAAGAAAACAATAGCAGCTCTATTTATATCCAGCAACACCATTATTCTTCTTAAATAACCCTAGTACAGAAGGAAATGCAAAATAAACACAAAGCAGAACAACCTTGAAAAGAAAGTGCTTTCATTAGCAGCAGAGGCTTTAAAAGAGAGAAGGAAAATGCATATGGGACATAATTGCATTTTATTGTTTACACTTCCAAGAGAAGCATCCGAGAAGTGTGGGGCAGCAATAAAAAAAAATCCATCAGGTAAACACTTCAGGATACAACAGGCCTGTGGGTAAGTACATAGGGCAAATCTATCCAAAAGCTCCTGCCCAGGTGAAAGAGTCCCTGGAAACTGGCACAGCCTCCACAGCAGGCTCAGGGGTGTCCATTGTCTGGAAAGGTAAGCAAACACTCAGTCCTGTATCCCCTCAGTAGGCTCTTTCCCTGTCACAACCCACTGAGCCATCAGATGCGCCAGCAAGTACATTTCCCTGACATCCAGATTCTTTCAAGTCCTGGTGACAATGCCTACATACACAGAGGGTGACTGCTGAGAGCATGTTGTACACTACACTCAGACCAACCAGCAGAAGTGCCACATTTACCTTGCTGCCCTCCTAGAAGTCTCTCCACACCTTTGATTAATTTGTGACGGTGTCCATACGCATTGATCCCAATTTCTTTAAGCTCTTCATGCCCCATGTCTGCCAACACATCCAGGGTTATCTGGAAACGATAAAGACCACAAAATCACTTTACAAACCTAGCCTGATTCTCAAGGCTGAAGACCCATCAGTTCACAGAATGGAATGTATTCGTGTGCAACCAAGAGACTGTATTTATGTTTTATGTTTTGCTGCACTAATTGCTGCCACCTTCTGGCAAGCCTCTTCCTGTCACAGCACCAAACCCAGTTGCTACGGCCTGAAGCTGTGCAAACATTTTACTTCTCTTACAGCAATACAGTAAGGGCTGGTTCTCACAGGAGAAATTTAAACTAGAATGGGAAGGTCAGCAAATAATGGGAAACCATACAACTTGATTCAAAACAAGCTGGATTGTTAGCACAACTGGACTCACAGGTATGAACTCTGTCCACCACAAACTGAATACCATTAATTCAAAAGAAAGCAACTCAAGCAAATAATTAATAGCTACACTGAACATCTGTTCAATTGAGCAGAAAAAACCCTTACTGCGATTGCCTTGGAAAAGCCACTGAAGGCTTTCATTCCGGAACATTAAAAAAATACAGAAGAAACAAAGATATTAGAAAAAATCAGCACAGATGCAGTATGAATAGGAGGCTTAAGCCAAGGTGAAGTGCACATGAAGATACTGCAGTGCTTGGAAAAAGCAGCTTAAAACAATAAGCTTCAGGAAGGTGAGCTTGGTTTCACTAGAAAAACTTTGAATGACTACAGTGACTCTGATTTGCGTTATTAAATCTTACTAGCAGGGGCAGCTCTCAAAAGCAGGTTAGCTGAATAAAACTAGGATGGCAACAGGCAGGTGTGAAAAATAACAAAGAAGAAATGTAAGCAGAATATAGGTTGGTTTGGCCTTGGTTTGCTTCTTAATAGAAGCTGTTCCAAACTAAAGAAAAGAGTTTATACTTTACATATAAGAAGAGAAAAAAGATTATATGGAATTGTAACTTTGTGGAGGTACTTGTAACATTTCATGGAAACAGCTGAAACTTTTTCTGTGAGCAACACATTACACATCAAATATTTGTTTCCTGATGCCTCATAAAAGATTAGCAACAGACGCCTGGGGAAAAAAAAACATCCAAAACAGTCTCTTGCATTTGTATCTTTCACTTCCACCTGTGTCTATTTCACTGAAACAAATTAATCACCTATTTAATTGTAACATGTTAAAATTAAGAAGCATACATAAAATTAGTCTACAAATACCATAGAAGTACTTCTGCTCTAAAAAGTAATGAAGCTTGGGGAAGAGCTCCAGTATTTGTGTTCTTTTCATATATCGTGAATTATTGACAAATCTGTCGGATTTTTTCCCCATCTCAATTCCATTTAAAACTTGTTGAGCCCTGCAAAGCCCAGTTAATGCTATAGTCCTAACCTATTAGGAAATGATGTTTCTGCATTCTCTCTAGTGTGACTACACCCTGTCAGACCAGTTTTTCAGTTCAGCTTATTGTCTAACTGAAGGGTTTCTTAGATCTTACCAAAGTGTCACATGCAGCCCCTACGGGTTGCAAAAAGCTTGTTTGGATATCATGACTGCTGAAGGACAAGTGCAGGTGACATTCCAATCTAACTTGCAGCCATCATGTTCAAAATTCACAAGGTCCAATGTAACTCAGAATACAAACCAAACTGGCAATCATATTGTATGCATGGGAAAGTGAAAGACACTGGGTATCTGAATCAAACAACAAAAGAGATTTTTACAGCTTTCTCAACTTCAGCATGAAGTACTTGCTGACTTATTTGCAGTTTTCTTGGATGTACCTGTTTTTCTGTAGGCGTGAAGTTGGGTATTTTATTTCCCATCACTCAAGTTTATTAGATTTATCTATCTTTTAAACATATGAACAGAGCTGAGTCTTGCCACTTACCTGTTCTGTCTCAAAGATGTCCCGAAGGTGTTCAAGACCCAGGCTTTTTAGGAATTGGGTGATATTCATGTCAAGACCAGAAACTGTAAGAGCAGAAGCAAGTCATTATATCCTCTGCACCCAAATTAAAAAAAACAAAACCCAAGAAAAAAAAAATCAAAGGACCCCCCGAGCAATGCCATTGATTACCTCAATATTCCAAACTCTTTTTTTTTAACAATCAAGTTGTCTATGCCTATAATAAACAATGCACTTCTTTGTTAGAGATTAGTGCAAAGCTGAGCACTGCTCCTTCCTTGGAATCAACTATTAAAAAGCACAAATGATCTGTGGCTTATATTGCAAAGAGAACGAAAAGAAGGTGGGTGTATTTTTGCTATGTAAACACTTAACTGCTGAAATAAAGTATGCATTCCAGATACAAATCAAAAAGGTTTAAAAGGCCTTAATACAATCCCCCAGCCATCATAATAATTCCCTTAATCAAAATATTTCTCATTGGATTTTCTGTATAAAATAAATAAATATCCAGGCACCTAATTAGACTGCCTTTGTAGTTAGACCTAATAACAGATAGAAAACATAGGTGAACAGCTAACAATGCTCCTGGCAGAGCACATGAAAACAGAGCAAGCATCAGACACTTTACAACGTAGGTAACAGCTCAAGCTGTACAATATTTCCTGGGTAGTCAGAAATGCTTTTCAGACGAAGCGAGGCCTACTGCGATTCTATGCTATTGTACTTCTGCCAAGGTAAACTTGTCCAGCAGCAAATGCACCTTCTCCTTCCTTCCTTTCAGTTCCTGCTGCTCCATCACCAGCATTTGATGCCCCTCCTACGGCTAGTTCTGCCAGTGGCCCAGTGAGGTTATCTATACTGCTGGCGGCGGAGAGGCAGGATGGTGTAGATGCTGGTGAGATCAGGGAGGCACTAACAACAGTAGCTTGAGGCTTAAAGCATGTAGGCAAAGCTTCTGGAGGCATCGCATCTATCAGCAAAGCTCGGATATCATCAGCCTGAAAAAGAGAAAGAACATTCAACATGAGGTTCAATTATCACAAGTCACTGATCTCTGGAAAGAATTTTTCTTTGAATTTAACTGATCACTCTGTTCCCTCACTGACTAGAAAACTGCCAACTTTAACATGGCAATTCATGGTTTCAAGAACATTTGATTCACTGTTCAGACACAGGTGAATCATGTTTTCCCCATTTCCAAAGGTATATAAGAAGGCACATCTAATTCCTTTCTGACAAAACGCCTTTATAAAAGCCAAGAAGAGCAATGCAGCAATTTAATCTGAAATCTTCACAACCCAGGCCAACACCACTTCCTCATAATTTCTCTGTCAGGCTCAGCTGCTGGTCTAGCATTTTGCACTGGATCAGCATTTCAATATACTTTACCAACGCCTTTTTTATAATAACATCCTACAGCGTTAAAATAGGAAAAAAAAGACAAGAGAAGCATGAAATCTGCTAACAGCTGGATTTAGCCTTTGTTGTCTAAATTAAGTAGGACCCTTATCTTCAAGAATTTCCTCCTTGCATGTTCTCACATAACACAATTGACATGACTGCACAGAGAAATCAAATAGTTTTCCTACGTCTCCCCACAAAGTAAATTTTCTAAAGCTCAGATTATTCTGAAAAATATTTGCTGAACTCTCTGCAGATCTGTTTGTGACCTTAAAAGACACTCACATACATAACCAGATCACAGTATCAGAAGGTTGGAAAGGACCTCTGAGATCATCAAGTTCAACCTATAACCCAACACTAATGCCAACACTAACACCAACCATCATCTAAACCATGGCACTCACTGCCTCATCCAGTCTCCCCTTAAACACCTCCAGGGTCGGTGACTCCACCACCTCCCTGGGCAGCCCATTCCAATGGCCAATCACCCTTTCAGTGAAGAACTTTTTCCTCACATCAAGCCTAAACTTTCCCTGACGAAGCTTAAGACCATGCCCGTTCTGCCACTGGTCACCTGAGAGAAGAGACCAACCCCTGCCTGACTACAACCTCCTTTTAGGGAGTTGTAGAGAGCAATGAGGTCTCCCCTGAGCCTCCTCTTCTCCAGACTAAACAGCCCCAACTCCCTCAGTCGCTCCTCATAGGGCTTGTGCTCCAGCCCCTTCACCACCTTCGTTGCCCTCCTCTGAACACATTCCAGTATCCTGACATCCTTCCCAAACTGGGGGGCCCAGAACTGTACACAATATTCAAGGTGAGGCCTGACCAGTGCTGAGTACAGGAGGACGATAACTTCTCTGGTCCTGCTCACTACACTATTCCTGATGCAGGCCAGGATGCCATTGGCCTTCTTGGCCACCTGGGCACACTGCTGGCTCATGTTGAGCTTCCTGTCCACCAGCACTCCCAGGTCCCTTTCTGCCTGACTACTCTCCAGCCACTCTGTCCCCAGTCTGTAGCTCTGCATGGGATTGTTGTGTCCAAAATGAAGTACCTGACATTTGGATTTATTAAACATCATCCCATTAGAATCAGCCCAGCTCTCCAATCTGTCCAGGTCCCTCTGCAGGGCCATCCTACCCTCTAGCAGATCAACCCTTCCTCACAGCTTGATATCATCTGCAAACTTGCTGATGATGGACTCAATCCCCTCATCCAGATCATCAATAAAGATATTAAACAGAACAGGACCCAACACCGATCCCTGGGGGACACCACTGGTGACCGGCCGCCAACTGGATGAGACACCATTGACCACCACTCTCTGGGCTGGGCCATCCAGCCAATTCCTAACCCAGCACAGAGTGCTCCCATCTAAGCCACGGGCTGTCAGCTTCCCTAGGAGTCTACTGTGGGAGACAGTGTCAAAGGCCTTGCTGAAGTCCAGGTATCCCACATCCACAGCCTTCCTCTCATCCACCAGGCGAGTCACATGATCATAAAAGGAGATCAGGTTGGTCAGGCAGGACCTACCCCTCCTAAACCCATGCTGGCTGGGCCAGATCTCTTGGCCGTTCTGCAAGTGCCGCGTGATTGCACCCAGGATTATCTTCTCCATGATTTTACCTGGGACCGAGGTCAGGCTGACAGGTCTGTAATTACCTGGATCATCCTTATGGCCCTTCTTATGGATGGGCGTCACATTGGCCAACTTCCCATCTTCCTCTGAGAGCCTCTCCAGAGAGCCAGGACTGATGAAAGATGATGGAGAGCGGCTTAGCAAGCTCATCCGCCAGCTCTCTCAGCACCCTAGGATGGATCCCATCCGGCCCCATAGACTTATGAGGGTCCAAGCGGCTCAGCAGGTCTCTAACCTCCTCCTCATGGATTGCAGGAGGGCCATATTTCACCCTGCCCCCATCAGCCACTTCAGAGGGCCAACTGTCAAGCGAGCTGACATCCTTGCTGTTAAAAACTGAGGCAAAGAAGGCATTAAGTACCTCAGCCTTCTCTGCATCTTTGGTTACTATATTTCCCCCCATATCCAACAAGGAGTGGAGGTCGCTGCCGCCCTTCTTTCTGCCATTGATGTATCTATAAAAACTCTTCTTATTATCCTTGACGGAAGTGGCCAATTTGAGCTCCAGCTGGGGTTTTGCTTCCCTGATTTTCCTCCTACACGACTTAACAACATCTTTGAACATGACCTGGCTTACATCCCCTTCTTTCCAACGATGATACATCCTCTTTTTCTTACTTAGTTCCTTCAGAAGCTCCGTGCTCATCCAGTTCGGCCGTCTGCCCCTACGACTCTTCTTACAACACATGGGGACAGCCCGCTCCTGCGCCTTCAAGATTTCATTCTTGAAGTGTATCCAAGCTTCCTGGACCCCCTTGCCACTAAGAGCTATTTCCCAGGGTACTTTCCTGACCAGTTCCTTAAATAATCCAAAATCTGCCCGCCGCAAGTCCAGCATCGATGTTCTGTTCCTGGCTTTTCTTGTTACATTGTTTACAGAGAACTCAATTATCTCATGATCACTACACCCCAGACAGCCTCCGACAACAACATCACTCACCAGCCCTTCTTTGTTTGTAAACAGCAGGTTAAGGAGAGCCTCACCCCTGGTGGGCTCACTCACCAGCTGTGACAAAAAGCAGTCCTCAATACACTCTAAGAACCTCCTGGACTGCCTCCCCTCTGCAGTGTTAAGTTTCCAGCAGATATCTGGAAAGTTAAAGTCTCCTAAAAGAACAAGGGCAGCCAATCTAGAGGCAGCCTCCAGCTATTTAAACAATAGAAGATCCAAGTCCTCCTCCTGGTCGGGCAGTCTGTAACACACTCCAACCAGGAGGTCAGACCTGACTGCCCCTCTGACCCTTGCCCATAGGCACTCAACCTGGTCATCACCGATCTCGACTTCAACAGCATCCAGGGTTTCTCTAGTGTAGAGGGCCACCCCTCCACCCCTCTTCTCACGCCTGTCTCTCCTGAAGAGCCTGTAGCCTTCCATGGCAGCACTCCAGTTATGAGAGTCATTCCACCACGTTTCCGTGATAGCAACTATATCATAGCTCTCCCGCTGGACCAGGACTTCCAGCTCCTCCTGTTTGTTCCCATACTGCATGCATTTGTGTCCATGCACTTCAGTTGGGTTACTGACGACACCCTTTGGGATGGCTCATCCTCCACGGGGACATCTTTGGCGAGCCTAGTAACTCCCCCCTCCCCCGTCATGCCTAGTTTAAAGCCCTCTCAACAAGCCCTGCCAGCTCCTGAGCTAGAATCCTCTTACCCTTTGGAGTTAGACAAGACCCATCTGGGTCAAGC
This sequence comes from Tapera naevia, assembly GCA_033556795.1. Taxonomy (NCBI): domain Eukaryota; kingdom Metazoa; phylum Chordata; class Aves; order Cuculiformes; family Neomorphidae; genus Tapera; species Tapera naevia. Next base: position 8,236,413 of record JAUMJJ010000034.1, on the reverse strand, counting down.
AGGCCAGGTGCTGTAAAGGTTTCCCCATGATCATAGAACCCAAAATTCCTCTGCCGGCACCAGCCCCTAAGCCATTTATTAAGCGCATATATTCTCTTGTTCCTATCTGTATCCATCCCTGCCACCGGAGGAACTGAGCAGAACACCACCTGTGCTCCTGCCCCATCTATTGACCGTCCCAGCTCCTGGAGTTCCTTTTTAACTATCCTTGACCCTCTTTTTGCTAGCTCATCCCCACCAGCCTGGACCACCAGAAGCGGGTAATAATCTGAGGGTTTAATTAGGTCCGGGAGTCTCTTGGCAATGTCGCCTACCCGGGCTTGGGGAAGGCAGCAGACTTCCCTATGAGTTGGGTCCATCCTGCAAATAGGGCCCTTCGTCCCTTTCAGAAGGGAGTCTTCTACTACAATGACCCTCCTTTTCTTTTTCTTACTTGAGGTCCTGACCTGTCTGATGGGCAATGTGAGGTTAACAGCCTCGTCAGGTGAGCTCTCTGTCAGAATATCCTCCACCTGAGCATCAAATTCCAACTCCCCAAACCTGTTTTGTAGGGGCAGCTAGAAAGGTGGCATCTGAAAGGGAGGTCTATAACCCCCACGAGAGCAGACCTGCTCCCAGTCCTCCTCACCAACGAGGTCACTCCCCTTACCCTGTTGATGAGGAATATGGCATTCCTCAGCCTTCTGGGGAGGATTACTGGGAGGAGAGAGGGTTCTACTCCACCAGTCAATCTCCCTTTCACTTTCACGAATACTTCTCAACGTCTCCACCTGATCCTTGAGATGTGCAACCATAAGGAGCAGATCTTGAATCTGTTCGCACCTCAGACAAGCATTTTTTGTTATGGTCCTCAGGAACCACAAGTAGGCTCAGACACTCCCTGCAGTCCCGAGTCTGGGCAGCTGTTTCTCGTAATACTGCTTCTGTTTGGGTGCCTACACTCCTGGTGGCAGAGGCTTTACCACGCCTGATCACCATTGCTGCAGGGGAGTGGGAAGCCAACCACCTGTCAGAGAGTGCCTGCTTGCCCTGCCTGCGCGAACTGCCGCACAAACTGCCTATACCGTGGCCCTGTTTGCCCGCTCCTGTTCGCTGCGCTCCGGTCGCTGGCGCTCCCAGGGAAATGCTTAAATACCCCGCGGCTTCTTCCGGGTCCGCCCCCCTACCACGCGGTCAGCCCATGTGGCAGTTGCCGCTTTGAGAGAGTCGCCCTGCCAGGGTCCTCTCCTGAGCTTTTGCCAGATACAGCATTCAATTTGGTCGCATTATGGTTGTATGATGGTTAACCATCATGACTGGTCAACCTGGGACACGTGTTCATATAACCTAACTAGGCTTTTTAATCAGTTGCCACTGCCACCACTAATGAGAAAGTTTCAGGCATGAGTTTTAGAAAAAGTTTGATAGTCACCTGCAAATCTCAGAATAGTGTTTTGGAGTTGGTCAGAAAAGAGCTGAGGTAATATGCAGGCACTGAGCATAATCAGCCTCTAAATTATCCCATTCCTCTAAAGGCCCATGTGATTTTCCTCTAGGCTCAAAGAAATAATCACCAACAGTACACAGACTGATCATCACTAGGGCCATTTCAGATACGTTTATTTCTGGCAATGAGAAGACTGATCCCAAGAGTGAATCCTTAAGCAGAAGCAAACCTTAAATCACAAGCCACGTTAAGATCTCAGGCAAAGGAAAGAGCTCAGACCCATGGCTAAAAAGGTCACAATTTGTCACCCTGGAGATGCTCATCTCCCTCTACATTAGTACCACTGGTGTCCTAGAACCTTAGAAAGCCATTCAATATGCAGAGCAAATCCTCCAGAGCAGTCTGTGGCTGACATGTCAACATGAACTTACTGTTGCCAGGTCCAGTGGTGTCTGACCCTCTTGATTCTTCATTGTTGGATCTGCTCCATGAGCCAGCAGCAGAGCACAGAGTTGTGTTCTTCCTTTTTGTGCAGCTTCATGCAATGGTGTGAAAGCCCATTTATCTGTTGCATTTACACATGTATTGTATTTGATCAACAGCGCTGCTATATCCACATGCTAGAAAACACAAGAACATCTTAATCAACGTGACACTGGTAAAACATGCACTTCCTTTTCCATGCTGGAGGTAACGGTACTTAAATAAAGAGTAATTACGGGGTCTCTAACTCCCTTCTTTGCCTCCCATGTTTATGAAGCAGCCTTCCTTTTCAGGTACCACTCTACACGGCAGATTCATGGCCATTAAATTCGTATCTGCACACCACCCACCAGCAAATGTTTAACTGGGATCAGGCACAACTGGGATTTCTGCCACATCACCCGAAGTACATAGCATGAAGTCTGTGTCAGCCCCAGGAGCACACATGATCCTCGATCCAGCATAAAATTTGCTTAGCAAGAGTTAACTGCCAAAATATTTGTAGAAAAATTTGAAATGGCAACACAAATTAACAGGACTACAACACTTGTGATACAACACTAAAAGCTCTAAACACCAATGTGTTGTACTGCTAAGTCACCACTTAAATATCTGTACACAGAAGTCTTTGTTGTACTTTATTTCTTTCTTGCAATTTTTTACAAGACTTCAAACCCATCCGTGGCAGCACAAATTTGTTCTTTCTCCAATCTAATTTTATGAGAGAACTGTAACTGATAAAATGCATTCTGAGTGTCATAAGGACAACTGTTTTACATGGGCTATAAAAGCAATTATCTTGCAACCATACACTTCCAGCAAAATCCCATCCTTGAAGTCTCTCAAGTTAAAATAAGAGAATAGAAAACTGATGAATAAAGTTTTCAGCTGCCTCTGATCAGTAAAATTACTTGTGCAATATAGCGAAGAAAAAAAAAGCAAGTAGTCAGAATGAGTAGGTAGAGCATGAAACACTGAAATTGCAAAGACTTTCCAATGGATTTAATTTCTACTCTTGATGGCAATTAAATGTCTCAGCAGCTCTCATAAAAGGGCTTGCTCTCTGAATAACTGTGATTTGAAAAGACTGCTTTCCTGTCCTCCAAACTTTTAAAGCAATTGTTGTTTCTGTGACTTTTCTGCCACGTGAAACCCTACTGAAGGACATGCAGCACGAAGCACTGGGTGGGAAAACTGAAGATACATACTTCATGAAGAAAATGCTGAGTCTGAGAAAGCTGTCAGCTATGAACTTGTGACATCAGCACTCATCTCTACCTCCCATCGGAGAGATGTGAATGGGCTAATGACAGCTCGGAGAGAAGTGTGGGGCACCACAGGAAAGGCACACAGAGACTGTCAATAAAAATAAGCTGATGGAAAAGCATCAAACACTGCCTAATTTAACTTTTACTAGAGACAGGAAGGCAACTAGATTAGATTGGCACTATGATTTTTAGAAGTGCTAATCAGCTTGAACCAATCTCTAACATTTCCCTGCACCAGTAAGGAACGTTTCTGTATTCGCATAAAATATGTGTTCTGGTTTCCTGTGCTTGAAAGGAAAGCACAATCTCTACAACAGAATGTATCTCTAGGCCTAAGCAATGTCCTGGGAATCTGATGCGCATGGCAAATGCTGATGAACAACATTACTCAGTATTAGGACCCAGTATCATAAAAGAATTTTGTATTGCATTTGTAAAACTTCAGCAAGATTTGGAGGTTTTTGCTCTTTAGGGTACTGGGAGCTCAGGTTGACGTAGAGAACCAATGCAAACAATGCAGGCTGAGGTTCACTGATAAGGTCTCCTTAAAAACAAGGTGAATGCTGCACATTTTATTTCTTTTGGCTCTCAAAAGCAATTGTGGTTTTATTATGATCAGCTCTCCCAGATTTTGCTCTCCTTGTGCCAAGGCTAGGCAATAACAGACAAAGCATACCAGGAGACCATTCAAAAATGTTACTTCTTGAACTTCATGTCCTCTGTCTAACTGTAAGCACACTGCTGGGAGCTTCTCAAGCACTGTCTCTGCACAATTATTTGTGATGGATTTCCTTCTCACCTCATCCACAATTAACAGCTGCTTATAAGCAATCTATCAGGCACCTGCACAACCCATATGCACCAGATGCTTCCTCCTATATGGAGGAAGGAGGATCTACCTCATGCAAAATGGTTAGAACCAGCCACTGCAACCCCACTGCAGTAGAAAGCTTGCCCAGGAGGACACCAATACTACAAATTGATTAGCCCTTCAATACTTGATCTTTTAGCAATAGCTGCCCTCCAGAGACCAGTTGTAACAGACATCCACTTCCCTGTCATCACCTAGACACAATCCTCTGCTATCATGCTCTTTCTTCCATCCAAGTCTTTCAGCAACAACTTGAGGTGTTTCCTGTTTCAACAATTACCCAAAATTTAACACTGCTTAGTACTGTCCAATGCCTGCATAAAAGTTATGTTCTAGTGATCTTCCCACACCACAGCCTTTAACTGCTACAGCACACCAGAATCTGTATCTTATTTAGGTCTGTAGCACTGCAAACAGGATTCACAACAGCAACTTAGCCCAAGTATTTCACGCCACCAAAACCTGAACTATGTTGACAGCAAGTCAGCAGCAAAATAACTGGCTTTGGATATGACTTTAAGGAGGTCCTTGTTGGTCTACTCATGGCAAGAATGCCTGCACCTACCCCATAGGATGCTGCATTGTGTAGGGGGATTAATCCTCCTTTGTCCTGGGCATTAACATCAGCACCATGCTCAAGAAGGTATTCAGCTACTTCCAAATTGTTGTAACCAGCTGTAGAAAAGACACAGGAAATTAGATATTAGGCGGGGCTAAACTAAAGAAAACATACTAGACAGAAAAGCTAAAGCAATTTTTCAAGTGTAAAAGCTCCTCCTTCCCAGTATCTGTATTACCTCCTGAACTACAGTTGCCATAGTTGCCAAGTCTCTGTAGAGTCCTGTACCGTCTGTGAAACTCTTACTATACCAATACTGGTTTTGTTGGTCAATTTCTGTAGCCCTGTCTTAAATACACAACTCTTCAAAACTTGGTGAATCACCCACCTGCAAGATGTAGTGGTGTTGAATTTCTTCCTTGGGTGTCTCTGCAATTGATATTTTCTTGAGTACACAGCTTCTGCACTCGTGCCAGACACCCCTTCTTGGCAGCATCTAGCAAGGCAGCATCTCCTCGCAGTAAGTCCTGGATATCTGTGTCTCCTTCTTTCACCAAATCTAGAGGAGTGTTCCCATCTCGATTCTTTTTTGTTGGATCAGCTCCATGCTGCGAAGAGCAAAGTGGAATGCTACTGTCACAACTATGAGCAGCACAGTGCACGTAAGGGAATGACACAAGACAGAAGGTAAGAGATCTTGCCAACCTGCCAACATGAAGTCACAACTGTATAGATTAGTAGGCACATGAGAATAAATCCAGGAGGTTGAGGCCTAAAGTGCTACTCCGCTCCACAGCTGTGAGACTCTCAACTCCACAGGCAAGAACGGCAGCCCTCTGTGAGAGCTGCCACTGCTCTGTTTGCATCAAAAGTAGGTTCACGAGCAGATCCTGCATATATCCTACTGTCACAGCAGATGCTAAAGAAAAGCCAGATACAAATACCTTGCTGGTCAGACTTTCCCTTCTACAAACTGGCTGGCAGAGGTGTTTCCTCAGCACAACTTTCTGTGCCGGTAAAAACAGGTCTTGAGTTTCACTAAATGCCACCCTGCTATTGAAAGGCACTTGTTTCAGAAAGGAACTAGAAAAATATTCATTTCTACACTTTCCAATAGATAACAGCACCACCTTAAGCACTTTATAAGTCCTGGAAAACAGAGTGAAGAAAACATTTTGGTGGGAAAAAGCGGAAAAAGTGGATTTGGATGACTGTTGAACATACCTGTGCTGGTTAAAGCATACAGATCAATCAGTGGAAAGAATACAGTACTGGAGCACGGGACAAGGAGAACATACACCTACATACAGCATATGGTGTGAGTCAGTTTCGTGGGAGGACGGCTCCTTCCCTGTTTGCTCTCAGCAGTAGTGGGAAAAAAACAAAGATACCCAAGGGAACAGCAGGAAGATGTGCCAGTGGAGGTTCAGGTTGGACATTAGGAAAAGGTTCTTCACCCAGAGGGTGGTGGAGCACTGGAAGGGCACCAAAAGGAAGCAGTCATGGAGCCAAGCCTGACAATATTCAAGAAGCATTTGGACAATGCCCTCAGACACACGGTGTAAACGTTGGGGTTGTCCTATGCAGGGACAGGGGTTGGACTCGATGATCCTTGTGGGTCCCTTCCAACTCAGCTCATTCTATGATTCTATAGATAAGGCAGAGACAGCTGCTGGCACTGCATTTCTCTCGCTGGCCCCTTCAGGATAATCAAACACAATGGCCCAACTCCTGCCCACAAGTCTACCCTGTCATTTCTCACTGGGGATGATAGCAAAGCTGTGTTAGTGTGAGCCACAGGGAATGAGCTGGGGATGGGGAGAGCAGAAGGAACTAACTGCCTTGTATTTGGAAGTAGCACAGCAATGCTCAGCACGTAAAGAGTAAGCAGTAAGGAACAGAAAGGGGCAGGATTGTTTACACAGAACCAGCTGTGGTCCTTGGGGGAAGAAAGCATTACTCGCACAAAGCCTTTTACACTGCAATGACTTCTCCAATACAGGACCTTAGATACCTTAATTTAAAACCCATCAAAACCAGAACTATTCAAATATTCTGCAAAATAAAAAGTCAGTGTCTTCTGAGACACCTTCAAAGGCAGAAAAGCAAATAACTGTTGTAACTTTAAAGAAAGGCAATAAAAAAAAAAGAAAGTCTCCAAAATGCCTGTACACTTCTATTTCATTCTTCAAGCAGAACAGACAGAAGGAGTGCAAATCAGGAGGAGTCAAGCTCAACATCCATGGCTCAGCTAAAGTGATGCACTGCCAGTTGGCATAAGACACAGTAGGAGAAGCCCTAAGCAAACTGCAGTGTGAGCACATATCCACAGATACCCAGAGCCTTTACAAAATGGTGTCACCTTCAAGGCACATTTAGCTCTTGTGCAAGAGATTTAAAAAAAGAAAGATTACAACACTTTTCGATTTCTTGTCATACATCTTCTCAGGATCCTTTGAAAACAAAAAAACTGGTTACATTCCCAGTAGAGTGAAGAGACAATCCCAGAGAGCTCTGGTTTCTATGAAGTAATGCTGTATTTGAGAGATGAGTGCTTAGCTTGAGCTAACTTCTGTATTCAGGGGTTACCACCAGGGCCATCATTGTGCCTACTCCACAGACATTTCTGAATATCTTCTGGTTCCTACCGCAGATGTGTTCAAGGAGATGTGCCATCCCTCCTGAATACTTTTCTTGTAATCAAGTGAAATAATCACTAAGAGGAACAGTAGGGCTTTGCAGCAGCAAATGAAAAGAGAAGTGGATAGGGAAGACCCTCATCATTTCAAGACTACCTGTATTCTTACTAATTTTCAATGCTGTGCTTAAGAGGAACACAAAGTAGCAGCTAAAAGTGGAAACAGGACTATAGCAAGAAATTCTACTGTAGCACCCTCTCTTTTACCTTGCCCAAGGCAGGATTTGCCCTTACGTTAAGAAGTGTCTCAAACTCATGTTTCCCACTGGAAACATGTTGGCATTACTTCATGTTTTTTACAGCTAACTAGAATGAATATTTATTCCACAGTAGATTAATATGCATTTCCTCCAGGAGCTAGACAAATCATACATTAATAGAATAGTTTTAAATTTCTCACATGCCAGATACCACTTAGGATGCAGGTTTGGTTACCATTCTGTAACACACACTTGCATAATTATTTACTAAGGTTTACTTAACTACAGCAACTGTTCCAGAAAGAGTTGAATAGGATAAGGTAGTTTTTTTGTATTTTTGCACAAATTCAGCTGATTTTTCCAGTTTGAGTCTTGTCCTACTTGGCTAATAGTATTAATATACATATTGAAAAAACTAACTGTACTGATGATTCTTTGTAAGTGAACTGACATTGCACAAGGCACCACCTGACAAATGTAAGATGAAAATAGATTCAAAGACACCATAAAGAACTCACTGAATGCAATTAAGTTTACTTGATCTTCAGTAAAACAAACATATACACATTTCAAGACACATCTGAGAACTCCCAATCACATACTTTTAAAAGCAGCTTGCAGATTTCGTATTTTCCTTTTGCTGCTGCTTCATGTAGAGGAGTGAATTTCCACAGGTCTGCGACGTTGACAGAAGCACCGTGCCTCACTAAGAGTTCAGCCACTTCGTAGTGTCCATAAGAACAGGCATTGTGCAGGGGTACTAAGCCACTAATCAAAGAGAAAGTATTAAGAGCTACAGAAAAGAAAACGCAATATGCAATCATATGAAGTTCCAGTAGATATAGCTCCCACTTAATTCAGACATTACTAATATCTTTCAGTCTTTCCAGTTTTCATGGCTTTATCTCCGTGCTATCAAAATATCAGTTAAAACTTCATTGTCCTCCTTTATTTCCCAAACAGAAGACTTAAATACTTAACAAGCAACATCATTACTACTTCCACAAGCAAGTAACTCCAACATTGTTAACAGCCAAAAACTAAATTGCAAGAATCCCTGACCTTGGATATTTGAGTATAAATTTTAGAAAAGGTATCAAAGTATACAGTGGGTTTGAAGTATAGTTATTAGTAAGAGGGGGTAGAAGTCTCAGATTAATACAAAAGAGCAGAGTATATCACGGAACAAAATGTACCCTTTGTCTTTGGCATGCACATCTGCCCCATGGTGCAACAGATACTCCACCACTGATACGCGGTTATATCCTGCAGCAAAGTGCAGTGGCGTTGAATGACGGCCTTCCAAATCTCTACAATTCACATTCTGAGGGCTGCAAAGTTGCTGGAAAGATAAAAGAAGAAATCAAAATCTAGTACAGAACTAAAACAAATTTAAAAACCCCAAAGCAAACAAAACCAGATAAACAAACAAAAAGCCCAGAAGAAAAACCTCAAACTACCACTTCCAATGATATTAACAAAAACTTTGGTCCATTTATTATTACATACAGATTTTTAGAAATTAGGTTTCAGGAAATTTCTTTCCACTTAGACAAAGTTAAAAAATCATCTGCTCTAAATGTATGGCTCAAAAGTACTTCTATTACAAACAAGACTTAAATGATGGAAGCAGTAGAAAGACATTCCTAATGTATCGAAAGGGTGAGCCTCTAAATCATCAAGTACAAGGTTTAATGCCATGTAGCTTTCTCCAGATATGTTACCATTTCCAGCTCATGCTGTCTTCAGAAATCTAGAAAAGTGGAGCCTGGTAGTGAAAGGAGCTGCTGATGCACAAAGCTGCTGCTGTTCGAATATTTATATGTATCGTGTTGAAGTTCAAGATGGGAATGTATGCAGAATGGCCTATCCACAGGCCATTTTGCCCACAGACCAAGTATGAAATACAAGACCAAATATTCCTGTGATGCTGGGATTCCATGGCCTGACTCTTCACCTTCAGATTAAGGATGGCTTGAAAAATGAAGAGGTTTGCCTTCCCACTTTTTATGATTTAGCATCCACTGGTCACTACTTCCACAACTCTTGTAGCAGAGAATTCCACAAGTTTCGCACAGAAATAAAAAGTGGGAAATTAACATGAATTACTCAAACCTACCTTCACAGTTTCCAAGTCTCCAGCTTTGGATGCTTCTAACAACCGATAATCTACATCAGATGTGCGCACAGGTGTACTTTCTACACAGGGAAAAGAGACAGTTTAAGATTACTTAGAATCATTAAGTTATATTAATTCATGGTCAACAAATTTTCCAGTCTATTGTCACTTGTAAAATGCAGCTGGAGTTGTGACATTCAAGTCCATATTGCCTAAATAGTTGAGCCTTAATTTCAGTGTAAACCAGACAGATTTAAACTCCAGATCTTTATTTGGCCAAATGGACTTTCAATGCTTTGCTAATGCTATGCATGGTAAAAATGTCCATTTCTCCACTTAAGAAATCTCCATGTTCACTGTGACGGATTAAAATTTTTGCTTAAGTTCAAAAACACCTTTCGCAACAATTTCAGCAAATTGCATGAAGCACCAGTGCACATCCAGGGTTAAACGTGCTCAATTCAGAAGCTGAACTACAGCCTTTGCACTCTGCACTTGCCATATGCCTCGTACTATGAAGCAGTGACAAGAGGAAGGGATTTCTAAGATGGCTCTGGTCACATGGTAACAGCCCGCTCTGCGACGCTGAAGCTGTGTACTGCACTTCACAGCAACAATGAGATCTGTCACTTGCCATAAACATGGGGCAGATAAAAATAGTATCAGAAAAATGACGTAGTGATTAAAAGGAGACCTTCGAGAGATCATTTTTCCTCCTTAAATGACTGTATGACAATGACAGGTTCTGGCCTCAAAACTCTTTTTTACTTCACTTCTCATTAGAAATACAGCTGTGAGAAACCAAGCATGCACTGAGGAAAGAGGAAGAAGTGGCTGGAAAGGAGCAGCAGATTAGCCGTATGTAGAGCTCTTCAGTGTTGCTCAAAAAGGAGCTGAAAAGGCAATCTTGATAACTTCATTTTTAAGAGACTCTGCTTTCTTTTGCAGCCATCGCTCCTTTTAAGCTCAAAGATTTATGGAATAGACGTTTCAGCAGCACATTGCCTGATCTGGGGCAGAAATGACTGCCTAATGCAAAACAAACAGGGCAAGGTGAACCTGGGGTTGCAGTCCTCTGTAAGAACGCTGTAAGGAAGTCAAGAGTGTTGGAACAGGATAAACCCATTCTAGATGGGCATGTAACTCCATTAAAAACATTTCCAAGACTTCTTTAAATGTAGAAAACTGGTACTATGTCTGGGAGGAAACAGCAGGGCCATTGTGAGCAGGAACTTCTTACAGACTAACACAGTCTCTGCAGAACTCAATTGCTGACTTTGCAATGCAATCTGTTGGAAAATGGGTATAAAGGGCTGTTTTCTTCACTAGCTTACCTATTCACTTTGAGATAGTATTCCCTATTGCAGCCTTATTTTCTCTTCTTGATCAGTGTTCCCTGGCCTTTTGCTGCCTCCTTACCTCCATAGTCACTGTGGGAAGTGGAGGAAGAAGTGAGAAGCAGCTCCTGCAAGACCAACTGTTACCTGAAGAAATACGCTCAGTGGAAGGAAAGGCTGAGAAAGCTCAGGGAAGCAGGATTGCTGCACCTTTAATACAGCTAAAGCTGCCAGCTCCCTTCCTCAAGTCTACCTCAACTGTTTGGAGCAGTTCCACTACCAAGCAGTTGGACTTGATGATTGTAAAGGTCTTTTTCAACCTAAATGACTGTGATTCTAAATCACTCAAACACACGCTGCAATACAAGGATGACAGCAGGATTTTGACACAAATGTTAGCAGCTGTGGGCAGAACATAGCATGAATCAAACGCCTGTTGATAGAGCAGGTTAAGATTTCAGCTCACATCTTCATCTTATTTGCCTCCCCTTGCTCTCCTCAACAGCATCACAACTTCAGCATCCTGAGGTAGGGAGAGACTAGGCCAGTCTAAGTCCTATAGCAATTCTTTTTCTCTTCTCTGGACTCCTGTCCTTGTCTTCACAAGATAGTCAAGACCCTGACTTTGGTGAGGGCAAAAGAGGAAATCAACTGGAAACACAATCTAATTACTATAGGAAGGAGAAATTTTACTTCCACTAGATTAGAACTTGAGTACCAAAAGGCTGCACTGAGCAAAGACATAGAACAAATCTTACTCTTCAAGAAAAGCAAAATAGCAGCATTTTCTAACAAGCATTTGAAAAAATTAGCCCCCTCACTTTACAAGCTTTCTTATATTACATGGCCATACTCGTACCAATAGCAACCAGAAATCACAAGCAGCTAGAGCAAAGTTGCTGGCTGCTCTGCCATCAGAAAGCTGTTTTCATGGTTATCTCACAATTTGGTAGTTCATCAAGTGTGAGAAAAAAAATCCAATACTTTATGGAAAATAAGCTTTGAACTAAAGAGTCAGTTAACAATATCAAAACAAGCCCAACATTTTAAAAAATATTTAACCCAATCTTGCAAAAAAGAACATGCAGCAATATTTGGTAATGGTAAATAATTTCAGCATTCTTTTACTAGCTTTGAAATATAGAGAACAAAGCGTCAACAACCCTGCACATGGGTTTTCCAGCTTTTGAATTCTTCAGTCTCGCACACCTTCAGGGATGTAAGAGAAAGAGTGCTTCTGCTTCAATGAAAAGCATACAGTATGATATCTGAAATTAGTTTTCCTAGAAAGGCTAAATCAGGGAAAATTAATTTTTAATTCGGCATCAAATGAATGTTTTTTGAAAATATTTACAATTTTACTATTCCTTAAACTAAACTCCTATTCTCTTTAAAAGGAGGGGATATGTTTACTGTCTTCTGATTCATAGACAACGTTATTCTCTCAATACATATATATACATCCACGTCCATATTTTAAACAGGTACTGCTGTCTGTGTAACCAGTTACACGTAACCAAACTACATCTCAGGAGTGGGTTCGCTCCATAACAGCCCATACTTGCACTACTGTAAAATGCCTTTTTTTCTTTTTTTTTCTTCCCTTTCAGTTTTAAGGCAACATCGTTGAAAACAGTGAATGAAATGGAGTTTCAAGCTACTGTGGTTCTTCGCATCTATCTAGATATCTGCCTTTCTTCAACTACATCATATCCCCCTGTTCAGTGAGTCACTTGCTCTGTAGTAGCCACTGATGCAATTACTCTTCTCCCTGCTCACAAAAATTCAAATGTGACACAGATAAAACGATGCAAACCCTCAAGCACTTACATGAAAAATAGTGGCACCCTCTTTAAATATCTATTCACCTTTTTAATATGAGATACAAACAAATCGTTATCTAAACAGTATCCAGAGCACTTTCACAATAGAAGTCTCTGATGGACAAGTAAGAGATTTGAAGTAAAAGTTCGAACAGTTCAGCAGCTACCAGTATTTTTCTGCCAGTAACACACTGTTTGTGACTGCTAAAGTATGGAGTACCTAACAGGGTGGCTGATGATAGAAAAAAAGGTTTCTCACAGCTACAGCAACATCCCACTTGCCTTGGAACTTGTTACCAAAAACCGCCAAACTCCACCCAGTCCTTCCATAGTCTCCCTGTACAGCACTACCCTCTGAATCCAGAAGATGTTTATTTTATTGCAGATTTGTACAAAATCACTGAATTGAGCAGGGCTTTTTTGTTTTGTGTTCTTTTTTTCCTGAAAAGTACCGTGCAGTACGTATTGTAGATGTGTGCACACAATGGCAGAAGAGAGGGATGAGAAAACTACTGCAAGTCTGTTGCACTGAAAAGAAATAAGATACACAGCTGTAAAGGAAGAATTTGTTCAAAAATACAAGCCTTTATTTTCACCCACCACTTAGAATTTGCTGCACTGCTTCATTTCCCATCTGTGCTGCTGTGAAGCCTTGTAAAGAGATGATGGAGGGATCAGAGCCGTAATTCAGCAAGAGTCGGCAGGTTTGTAAGTGACCAGCTAAGGCAGCCCTGTGCAATGCAGTCTGACCAAGTGTGTCCAGTGCATTCATCTGAAAAATCAGCAGCATCATCAAATAAAACATTGCTACAATTAAAAACCTGCACCTGTCCCTGCTCTCAATAACAGCAATAACAAGAAATTTCCAGCATACAAATTCATCAATCCCTCTGCATTATAACTAAACAAAACCAAATGACAAAATAGGTAAACACATCAATGTAAAGATAATTTACTGCAGATGCTTTCCTGTCTTTTTATGACACAGGTTGTTTGTTTGCCTGGCTAACAGACAGTACAGAGTTTCCAAAACCATAATTAAAATAGCGATCAAGCTTTCAATAAATTAGATGAGGATCAACCTTGTGCAAAAAAAGCAAAACTCTTGAAGAGGATAAAGAGGTAAATAATTAACTAAACAATTAAAAAATCTTTCAGCTTTAAGGAAATTACCATCTGTCATTTTCAAATGGGCAATTAACTCAACATTACTCACTACCAAGAATTAAAGCAAAACAAAGACATTAGATTACAAATTCTATGAAGGAGTTGGGAAGAGGCAAGAGGTGGGATACAAACACTCCATCTCCTCCTCACTCTTCACACTTTTGTAGAAATGTTAAGTATAACTGGATACAATTCTACTCAATACAAGTCTGTATAAACTGGCAAAATGAAGTAGTGCTTTCAGAGAGTATGATATAATGGAAATCTGTCTGTCAAGATCTAACAGAGTATCTAAATAACTGGAAGCACCTCCATGGGTTCACTATCGGAGAAAGAAAGAAAATAATAGAAAGCTTTAATAAGCAGGAGAAAACAGTCATGAAAATAACCTTTCAAGAAGATACTTTGTACCTAGCAGTGATTCATGGCAAATTTAAATGCAAATGTCCAATAGCTTTTTTACCACTTTATGAAATACAAAACTACTCTATATTCTCTGCAAGCAACTCAGAACCTGTTATCTGTTTCCAAGCCCACAGACTGCAGGCTGTGAACCGCATGCATAATAGACTCTGTTACTGTAAAAAAACCCACCTTTTTACCTTCTTAAAATCTTTGTGCTGGCAGTGAACAAAGGTTTTGCTTGTTATTTCTCACCATTATGCAGCCTGCAAATCCTACTATCTTTTCATGAAAACTAGTTAAAACACATTTTGGGTTAGATGAATATTTTGTAACTAAATGAAATTTAATTAGAAAGGTAGCTATCTAGAAGATATCTGCTACCAGATAGTGTTAAAAAATAAGTAAAATATATGCAGCACAACAATGTCAAGCCACAGGAAACAACAGAGAACTACCACATAAATAAGGTGGAGTGTGATTTGATATTGTCTGAAATTCTTCTATGTTCCTGAACAATTCTACAGACGGATAAAGCAATAATTTCTCAGATCACAAACCTCTCTTGCAGGAACATCTACAGGAGAACAGTTCTGCTTTCTTCTCACCATGCTCAGCTCATGCTACTCTAATGGAATTTCCCTAAAAGTCTTGTTTTAAATAAAAACTTACTGCTATCATAAATATTAACTAGATGCTGAATGCCCCAAATTCATCATTTTGTTCAGATGATGATCCTCATCTGATTCAGGACACTGGATACCTTTCACCACTGATAAAGGCATGGAGAATAGTGGGAGTCTGGGTCTACACAGGTTTGGTGATGGGAAAGGCAGAATTAAGTGAAACTTGTAGATTCTGGAGGTAGTTGTAACACTCCGTTTACCCAAGGAAGAGTATCATAACTAGTGTCTTCTGTAACACTGAATTCCTGTCTTAAACATGCCTGTACTGAACAAATTGCTGAAGAATAGCAATGAGACATTCACACTGCACAATTCGATACTGATGTGTACCTGGAAAAAATGTTAATATTCATTTGAAAAGAACACTGGCAGAGTTATCAGATCCATCATCTCGCATGTCTCATGCAGGTCTCCTTTCACCTCTAAAATTGTATCTTTGCCAACAATCGATTCTTGTGGCAGAAGAACACCAGCTATTTGAAAAAACACCTGCCTACTTCTGGGTCAAAGAGGGCTGCAGCTGACAGAGGGATGCAAGCACCAAATTAAGTTGTTCTTTTCCTCAGGAGCAGAATTAGGCTTTGCAGGGCAACTCCATGGGGAAAATGTACACTTTGAGGAAGATCCACTCTCATCAATTGCACAGCACTTGCCTAAAACCTGAGGACTTCCTGCACTAAGGCTGAAAGCAACAGGATTTATTTCCAAATGAATATCAATTTGAGCATTACAAACTGAAATATTAACTGAGATAAAACTCTCAAAACCATCAAACCTGGTGAGAGATATGCCTGCATTAACCACTACTCAATACTCTATCTAAAAACATAAGCCCTTTCAAATTTAAGTTTAAAACCTATTTGATAAAACGTAAAATATCCAAGATGTTCTGCATTACTCATGTGCTGATGAAGCAGATTGGTTTTTTGATTAGTGCAGCTGGAACAAATTCAACTGGTCCCCTTTATAATAAGTCTGAAACTAGAATACTGCAGCTCTGAATTACTTTAGAGATGGGTTTTCTGCAAGGAGTTAAAATCAACAGATTTGACAGCTTTTACTCCCCGGCACACTGGCTCTGTATCTAGTTTCACCTTTTAGCATGAAAGCAGTCACTCCACTGCTGAAACCATGGGATAAAAGCAGAATGCAGTTATCAAATGAAAAGCGTTTTTAAGTAAGCCTTTCCATGGAAAGACACTATCCTATTGAGTATTTCCCAATGCAGAATTCCTTCTGTTTTTTTTCCTTTCCTTTTACCCCTTTCATTTCCTCTTCCCCATCCTGCATGGATGCAGCAGAGAAATCAAAACAGTCACGGTCATCAGACACTGAAGAGCTCTTTCCCTCCCTGTACTGCTATCTCAGAGCAGGATACACAGTTACAGCAATATTACTTTGGCTGCCAGGCACTTCTGGCAGATCAACAAGTGGGATATGTTCACGAAAATTATTCTGCAAGACCTCATAGGCGTATCTGCTTTCTGTTGCTATCAAATGCCCTAAATATCCTCCCTACTCCTTCACGTTAAAGCAGCACAAAATGCAACAGATCTCCAACCACCACAATTTCCTCTGTGAGATCTTTCTAATAGATGTACATTCTAAAAATCATGTGAAAATTGTGCTCTGACAGCAGTTCCAGTATCACAGCATCCTTCCTTGCAATGCAAGTGCTCTAACTGCTCTTCTGCTGCATTTATTCCAAAGATAACTTACAGTACGTCTTATATCTTTGTACATCACTAACAATAAACAGGATAGGAATGAAGAGGTGCTGGTTGCAACACAATCTGTGTCAGAAGAAAAAGAATGAAACCCCCCAAACTTTCTTTGAAGCCCCAGTTACTCATCTTTTTGAAATTGTAACTCTTTCTATAATCAGTAGTGGTTTCCAGAAGGTAGATTAAAGCTGAATTATACAGTACCTTTTCTTTTGATAGAAGAAGTGGTTGAGTAAGGAAAATATAGTAGGTGTCACCTATCCACACTTCAGTAAGCATCTGATATGGGATCACATAGTAAATTTTTTAATTTATTTGGAAAAATAGAGATTGGCTGAAGGACTGATTGTACTGAAGACGGGGGGGCTGCTCAGTGATTAGCTGTGGGATAATTTTGGTTTAATATTTCCATTAATTACCTTGGCACAGGAGAACAGAACTGAAGAGCACAAATATGAAAAATTAGCAAGAAAAAAATTGGGATTCTCTGTATACTGCAAGAAGGGTCTGAGTACTACAGTGTCATGTCACATTAGATCACCATTTACACCAGAGACAGGGAAGTGCCATCATGTAAAGCAGTGGGGGAATGAATTCCATCCTCACTGCCTGAGCTTCAAGATCTCCTCTGGTGCTAGTAAAGAGAAGGGTTATAAGGACGATTAGGAAATCACAATGTTCCCTTATGAGGGAAGACTGTTCAACACGTTTAGCCTACTAAAACAAAGGCTAAGAAGAATCAGTTTGTTCACTGCAAATGGCTCAGCAAAGGAAGCATCAGAACAGAAAAGAGGTATTTAAGCTTCAGGAGAGTGCTGCTTGAAGAACAAATGGATATTCACTGTGAGATTAGATCACCAGCTCGTAAGAACTCTCTCCTGTAAGAAGTACAACTAGACAGAATCAAAGAGCTTAGTACATCTGGCTACGTCTCATGAAGTAACTAAAATTCAAGGTACAAATAAACAGGAAGAAACACAACAAACGGAAAAAACCCAAAACCAAACGAACTGTATCGTGCTTCAGGGATTAAAGCTGGCCTGTCGCCTGTCCCTATGATCAGAATCAAAGAAGTATCAACATTAAGAGTGTCTGATGATCTGAATGCTACAGTCAAAGCATGAGCAAGAGGTCAAATGATAACATACAAGCAAGACAAACATTTTACAGCGATTAAACATGCCTAGTTAACTAACTAATACTCTAGAGAATATCCCCATCTAGGAACTTCAAAGTGCTTCATAAGCCTTAATGACCTACCTCTCATGAAAAGCCATGATTGCATTATGCACCATTTTACAGCTAAGGAACATAAGACACTGATAAAGAGGGACCTGATTCATTGCAGTATGGAAATACATGCTTAATTTTAACTATGAGTAATTTCCTGCCCTGCACTCAAGGGCTTTGCTAGATCATTAACGCGAATGGTCTTTCTCAGGATAACATAGCAAGCACACACCAGGATGTGAATAAAGAATGACTTTTAATGACCAGCATGTACTTCTATTTGCATACTGTTAATAGAAGGAAAAATGGAGCACATCACTCAGTATGGTTCTGTAGACAACTGTGGGCCACTCAGCACCATTACTCAGTCTACAACTGACATCATGATTTAGGAATCCCATCTTCAGGGGTCTACAAGCTATTGTCTGAATGTGCTACTGACATGAACAAAAAAACTAGGCCATTTCCAATAAGGATGACGTCTTTGAGCTTAACCCTGCTAAGCAGAGTTAGATTTTCAAGGGAGCACTAATTTAAATATCTACAGTATGCTAGCAGGCTTTCCAGAAACGTTCAGCACACAGAAACTCTTCATACTCCAAAGCAGGTAGTACTTGGGTATCAATACACTTGAAACTCCAGTGCATTCAGTTCAGTGTCTACCCAAATACAGAATCACAGAATCACCTGGTAGGAAAAGACGTCTGAGATCATCGAGTCCAACCGTACCTGTCCCCTTACTAAACCATGTCCGTAAGAAACTTATCTACCCACCTTCTGAACACCTCCAGGGATGGCAACTCAACCACCAAACTGGGCAGCTGTGCCAATGCCTGACCACTTTTTCAGTGAAGAAAATTTTCCTGATGTCTAGTCTGAACCTTCCCTGGCGCAACTTATGGCCATTTCCTCTCATCCTATCACCTGTCACTTGGGAGAAGACACCAACATCCACCTCGCCACAGCCTCCTTTCAGGCAGTTGTAGACAGCAATGAGGTCTCCCCTCAAGCCTCATCTCCTCCAAGCTAAACAAGCCCAGTTCCCTCAGCTGCTCCTCGTAGGACTTGTTCTCCAGCCCCCTCACCAGCCTCGCTGCCCTTCTCTGGACACACTTCAACACCTCAGTGTTCCTCTTGTACTGTGGGGCCCAAAACTGAACACAGTACTCAAGGTGTGACCTCAAGTACTGTGGCAAATACAGGGGCACAATCACTTCCCAGGTCCTACTGGCCACACTATTTCTGATACAGGCCAAGATGCCACTGACCCTCTTGGCCACCTGGGCACACTGCTGGCTCACACTCAGCTGCTGTCAACCAACACCCCCAGGTCCTTCTCCGCCAGGCAGCTCTCCAGCCAATATTCCCCGAGCCTGTAATGCTGCAATGGGGTTGTTGTATCCCAAGTGCAGGACTCAGCACTTGGTCTTGTTGAACCTCATCCCATCGATCCAGCCTATCCAGATCCTTCTGCAGAGCCTCCCTTCCTTCAAGCAGATCAACACTGCCACCCAGCTTAGTATTATCTGCAAACTTACTAAGGGTACATTCAGTCCCTTTGTCCAGATCATTGACAAAGATATCGAACAGGACTGGACCCTGCACTGAGCCCTGGGGAACACCACTATAGTGACTCGTTTCCAACTGGATTTAACTCCATTTATCACCACTCTTCGTGTCTGGTCCTCCAGCCAGTTTTTTTAACCCAGCAGTACTGAATTCCTTTGCAAAATCATATCAATGAAGTCATGAGGTATCTATTCCTACGGTAAAATTAAATTTTATGCTAATAAGAGTGAATCTGGGAAAATTATAATGAATGGGTTTAATGACTATAACTGAGACCTCTGGTGCTGCTTTCCCCTCTGGGAAAAGCTTGGTACGTCACCACTGCATCAGTATTCTCAACTGCACTAAACTCTGTCATTGCGTTGTTGTTAAGCTATTTTATGATGCCATTAAAGTACTACGGAAGTGAATCAGATACTGAAGTCTGGCAATGAGCCTCATACAGGCTTATAAACTACAATTCACTCTTTCAAAATAAAAAGACGTACTATTAACTATGCATACAATTACATTGCTCGCACCTCCTGACACATCAAGAGTGACACACTAGATTACAGGTATGTTTCTTCATTTCTAGCTACTTGAATGAAGATGAAGACTCAGAGTAATATGAGCCCCCCCTTAAAAGCAAAAATGAGATTATCTTAACCAATGCAAAGGAAATACCCACCAAGAAGTTTCTGAGAAAATGAAATAGCTAAGCATATCATTACCATGAATGTCAAGTTTGCAGTTAGAACTCAGAGAAACATCATGCTCAAATATTGCTGAAAGATGCTTAAAACACATCCCAAATACAGTTAGTTATACTGTCCTCTGCCTTTAACTAAAGGCTCACTGAACCATGTGTTTCTAAGCAAGCTTCAGCATAGGCTCACAAGTTACTTTGGTCAGCACCTATCAAAGGCCAAAGGGCACAGCAAAACAATCTGACCAAGAGAATAAGCAGCAAGCAAGGGCTAAGAGATGACAAGCATTAGACTAAAACTGAGCATTGGCAAACCCAGATATTGGACATTTTCAAGCTAATAAGATAAAGCAACAAGAGGCACCTAGATAACCATTTTTATTAGAAATGAGTAGCAAGATTCACTGAAAATGAGTAAGCTGGACTCCTAAAGCCCATACTCAGTTACTTGAAGATCAAATTTTCAAATGTGATTCCTGAACATCCTGTACTGATTTAAGATTAACACACTTCAAGGTTAACACAAAACCCACAAAGCACACAGAAGAAAAAGCATCAACTATTATAACAACTAACACTGTATTTAACCGATATAACCCTTCTTCTTGCCTTCGGCCTTAAATAAAATATATGTAAGTATATTTACCTTTGCTCCATGTTTATGAAGAACTTCCATGACATCATTATGAGCTTTTTCAGCTGCAACATGCAACGGTGTCATGAAACTAGGAGGGGAAAAAAAAAGATGCTGATTTTACATACATTCCTAGTATGAGAGAGTCCTTTCTAAAATTCAAAAATTTCTGAAACCTACTCTTTGTTTTTCTCATTAACATTTGCTCCTTTCCTGAGCAGTAGTTCTGTAACTTGCTTCCGCTTGGGATGCACAGCGGCCACAGCACAGTGCTGCAAAAAAGTAAATAAAAATCATATTTCAGTGGCACATATAACAAAGAGCTTTAAGACCCATGACTTCATCTCTTAATTATTCTGCTAAACATCAGACTGCAAAATTTACAACCAGATACATCATATTTCTGCTGAAACATATAACATACTGAACAAAATACAAGCTAGTGATCAATGCTCAATTGGTCTACTGAGAAAACAATTTTCATTTTAAAGCCAATTGTAACTTACAAAAATGTGGTATGTTCCCAACTACATTAAGTATCAGGACAGAACCAGCACGTAATGCACAGAGGAGATAAAGACAAAGGGCTTGAATCAGCCAAACTTTCTACACTGGGACCCCAAAGGGGTCCATAAAGATTCTACCGCTATTGTCAGATTAACGTGACTTTTTAATGTTGCTTTGTTTCTTCTTCTATTTCAACGTGTATGGAATTTGTTAACCTAATGGCAAGTCTGTTACGCACCCAATTACAAATTATGTTATAAACACACAGACAACAAAGTTCTCAGAGTATTTTCTTTTCCAGGCTTTTAGGACACCTGCCACACTGGGCTTTTCAATGCTCAAGTCTGCCCTTGTGGGAACACCATAAAGTGCCCTTTGCTAGCTGTAACTATCCTCCTGAATGTGGTTGGGGTCTGCCTGTTGCTTTGTCTGTCCATTTGGCATCCAGAAGGGAGCACTCTGTTCCCCTCTTTTTAACCTGATCCTCCGCAGACGCTAGACTCAGTCTGCCCTGACGTCTTCTCAATAGTGGCCCTATGAATGCATTCCTGAGGCTTGACATTACAAGCATAGGTCCACATTAGCTCCCACCAGGATTTAAAATCAGTCCAGAAATGCTTGTCTCAAGCTTTGTCTCAGGATAGAAGACTATAGGAAACAGGAGGTATTTTTGAAGATTTGTGTTTATAATAATTTACCTATGCTTAAAACCAGTAATCCGTAAAAAAGATACTCCTGAAACAGAGATATAAAACTTCCCAATAGCAAAACAACAGCCTTCACAAGGAGACATACCCCAACCAGAATGCTAGTAAGTAGAAATAACACTGAGCCACCTTTGCCCAGTTTCAGCTCTCACTATGAAGTAACTGCCACTCAAGCTTCCACACCACTGGTAGTCAGCAAAGCGTGTCTGAGTTTTACAAATGCAAGCTTTGTAAAATTAAGATCAGCTTTTGCTCTGAAGAGCAGCAGTATTTTTGAGGCTCTGCAGATAACATATCTGTATTTCCTGCTGACATGATGAACCAGCACTAAGAGCAACACAAATGCTGAAATATTGCCAAACCTCAGAGCAACACTGAAGCATAAACCAGGTGCTTGCTTTGGCCTTCGTGAGGCAAAAAGACACAGGGGTCTGGTAAAAGATACCATGCTTAGGACAGGGGTAGCTCAGTTAGACTGCACATGACCTCATCTGATCCTGGAAGCTAAGTCTGGTCACTTGGATGGGAGACTGCTTGGAAGCCTCAAGTAGGGGAGGCAAAAATTGAGAAATCACAAACACACACAGAACAATGAACCACAGACAGCAATAAAGCTAAACCACCCCATTTTGCCTAGCTGTCTCTGCAGAATGAGCAAGCAGAGAAGAGCAAAGAACACCACGGGACTACAAAGTGATCATTACACAGGCAGAGAGATGCCACGTAGCAGCAGCTGGTAGGCAGAAAAGGATAACATCTTCTCAAATTTCCTATTGTCTTCATGTTCAGCCTCTAAATACCTCTTCTCTGTTTTCCTTTTAAGTCCAAGCTAGGATGCTGAGTCCTCCATGGAGAGAACAGAGCATATGGATGCTTGGAGTCAACACGCAATGTTCTGATCACAATTACAATGTTTATAGCACTAGATACGCAGTTGTATTCCTGCAGCCAAGACCTATCACTGTGAAGAAAATGTTCCATTGGAATAGAGTATCATAACTATAATGGTTTTAATAATATCATCAGTTCCTCTCAACTTCAACATCTTCACAGCATCTGGGATACTGCCTGAGTTCTTTGCGCCCACCACTTCTTCAAACAATGACACCAGAGCAAGGTACTGCCAGCGAAGTGTCAGAGACCTCTGCTTTCACAGCTAATGAGGTACTGCCAGTATTATTCCAATCCTTTAAAACCCTGCGATAGACACCAAGCATCTATTTCCACCACAGTTTTATGTACACCATGAAGAAAATTTGTAATCCAAGTTTGCCCAGATAAAACATTAAGGACGCACTGGGCCACTGGAATAGAATTTAACTCCAGAAAAAAAACACAAGTGACCAAAAAAACCAAAGAGGCTGATGGAGAAAAAGCAGAAGAGGAGTGAAAAATGAACAGGTGAAAAGTGACTGGAGGGCTTCTGTAATATAACAGGAAGGAGAAAAAAGTGATAAAAATTATATGGTGGTATTTCTATAATGCTGATTTAATTTCAATACATAAGGTGTTTGATGGCAATTTCTCAATCTCAGATGATGAACACATTTTCACAGTGTAGAAATAAAACTCCTCAACTAACACTACCACCACATTTATCATAAAACAAATGGTTTGACTGTATAATCTCACCAGTGCAGTCTCATGCGACTGTGGCTGCTTAAAATTAATGATCTCCAAAGCAAGTGTCTTTTTCACTTTGGCTAGGTCTGCCTCTCTGGCTGCTTGCAGTAAAGAGTGTCCTTTGAATTCATCTGTTAGACAAAAAAAAAGATGTGTTTAATATTCAGCAACATGTCACATTTGTAAGTGTTATTGGAGCAAGGCATTTTACTAAATTAAGAGGAAATAAAGGAGCGTTTACGTACATCTTCACATAGCAACTGACCTGGGACACAGAACGTGAAACATTGTTTACTGAAACCAAAGGCACATTCTAAAGGAAGTAGAAAGTGACTCCTTGAGTAAAATCCTTATAGTTTTTCTCCCTCTTATCCCACTTCATATTAAACACACACGTGACCTCTAAATTACCTAAGTACGTATTCAAGTGAGCACAATGCTATTACATGATCTTCAGAAAAAAGCATTTAAAAAAGCTTATTGCGTTTACAACTACAAATAATTCAAGGTAAAGCCTGAATAAGAAATATATATATAGTTTATATATAAGTGTGTATGTGGATATGTATAATTTAAATACAAAATATTAAAGTGTGTCTTAAGGAAATCTAACTGGCCAAGCACTTAAAGCCAGTCTGCTACAAGGACGAAACCGGTTTTGATAGCAGCTATGTCTTTGCAAGTAGAGAGGTAATTTTGTTATTTTCAGTGTCACAGCACATCCAGTTCAGCAACTAGCTCATTGTAGTTTTAAAAAATTTTGAATTTGAAAAGGATTAAGTTTTTTATCCTCTTAAAAAATGTACAAATGTACAAACTACCGTTTAGGAGGAATCATGTCTGAACTTGGGAACTGGGGAAAAAAAAGGCTCAACAATCTCAGTAAAAATACCACTATTTTTCTTTCATAAGCAAGTTTGAAATGTTAAGCTTGTTAAGACGGGTTTTCTTCTCCCACCGTTGTTTTAACATCCAGTGCATTTGTGGATTTAATCATAAAAAAAACCCCAATAATTTTTAAGTTCTCATTTCAAATAGAATTAAATTTTTTTTTGTAAACAAAGCATTACACAAAGCACAAGTACAAGTAAGTCTTGGAATTAGAAACAAATGTAATATTGTTCCTAAGAATATACTAAACATTTTGGGGATGGAAATACAGATGTCCCATTACCATACTGACAAATTTGGCATAACACTCGCACTTGTGTACACATTTCAGTGGATATTAATGGACATCAATCTTTCCCTACTTCTCTCCAAGAACTATAAACACAGAAATAAGAAGTTTATTTTTCTCAGTTGCTTGCTAATTTAAACAAATGGTAAGTTAACCTGACTCAAAGCCAGAAGCATCTCCCAATTTAGCCCAGAACAGAGAGCACAGAAATAGCTAAAATATATTAATGCCCTCCTCTTTTCTCCTAGAGCACAGTTTTCTGCTTCACATGATCTCACCATCCTCACATGCAAACAACAGTGACAGATGACAACTTGACTCGCTGTGACTGAATACAGCAGAAGCACACTCTTCGTGTGTCAGGGGGCTTCTGCTCTATTGGAAAGGTGATAGACAACCCAAAAGCTTATTTATAATCAAGTTCAGAATCTACTTCTCAAGGAGTTTCCCTTAACTTCATAATGTTTATTAGTTTCCATACTTGTCTCATTCAATCATCTCTTACAGTTTATATAAATGAGAAAACAAATCCTCAAAAGAGGGCAAACAATGGCAGCCAAATTCAAATTAGTGCTGAAACAATGTTTTGTAAACAGCATACGGATTGCAAAGACTACAAAAGAAGGTGCTGGAATTTCCATCTCCAAGTTTGCACACTGAAGCTGCCTACCTTCTGGAAGTTACTCTTGAGTGTGATAATGAGTCTTGATATAGAGGCTCTTGTTTTCTCTAACTAGACCTTAAGCATAAAAACCCCCACAGTCACTGATTCAGCAGAGCCTTGAACATTTTAAACCTAACAAAACCAGACAAATGGTATATGAGAGGTATCTGCATACTTCAAAGTGAGAATCACAGCTGTATTTACTCTCCTGTTTTACATCTACTTGTGAAGTATGAGGGAGCTGCTTTGAAAGTGGCCCTTTACACCCACTGACAACTGTAGCCTGAATACACTTACAGGTCAGTCTCTCCCTTAGCTCAGGTGTTGGAGCCATATCGACCGCACTCTTGCCGTGGCAGTTGACTAATGTGGGATCCGCACCGTGACTCAGCAGGAGGGAGCAGACCTCTACGCGGTTCTTGGAAGCAGCTTCGTGCAAAGGGGTGAATTGCCAGAGATCCATAGCATTTACACAGGCACCATGCTGGCACAGCAAAGCAAGACTTGTATTAGTAAGAAATCATCTCAACAACTAAAACCTTACAGATTTTAATTTCACTATAAAAAATGGTTCCGTTCTTTCCCATATGAACACATACACAAAATATTAATTATGAAAAATACCTGTATATACAAAGATACTGTTGAATCCTCAAAAAACAAACAAAAAAAAAATTAATTTCTGTATGAGCTAGTTTTTCTACAGAAAAATTCAAGTAAATGAACCTTGTTACCTATCCAAAAAATTAGGTGGGGAAAAAAACACATACTGTATTACAGGAAGAACTATAGTCGCAGGCTTCCTAAATGATGTACAGGATTTCTGAAAACCTGTTGCTACAGAAAAAAAAATCCTCCCATTCAGCTCTGGTATAGACAGTTCACACATCTAAATCTACAGTAACTACTTTCCATTCTTCTGCTTACCTTAAGCAATAGCTCTGTCACTTCATAGTGTCCATATGAACATGCATTATGAAGGGGTACAAGACCACTGCATGGAAGAAGACAAATCAAAAATTTATTTCAGCAGCATTTTTAAAGAAGGAACAATTTTCTCTCTACTGAGATAAAGAGAAATTAAATTACACCTAAAATATTTAAATAGTCATATATTTAAAAATTAAGATTCACAAAATAATGGAAAAACCTAACTTTCCCAAACCATATGTTACTTAAAAGTGGCACTAAAATGCTGGGGTTTGGGTTTTATACTTGGCCCAAGTAGTCCACAGATGTTTAATTAACCACTAAGATTAGCATTAATTGGCTTTGAAATGATCTTTCTTGAAGCTATTAAGGGGATGGCAAATCCCATCCCTCATTCAATTTGCCCAGAAGTCAGTGTTCTGCTTCTGCCTCAATACGAACTCCTGTGTATTTAAAACGCTATGTGAAAGGCAAAACTCCCCACATAATGTTAACGTAACTCCTGGGTATATTATGAAAATATACAAATATTCAGAGAAAGCAGACTGAAATTCCTGCTCCAGACTGTGGAATGACCTGATTCTACACCATTTTCTACAGTACAATCTATTTAACCGTGCAAGATACTTGTACGACAGTCCCTGTAATATTGTACAGCTATATTACCGGAGGCCATACTTAAAAACGACACTAGCGAAATAAATAGCAGGGATATAGTCATAAACACAAGATGGAATAAAAAGTCAAGCTCTGGAAGAGAGATTCAAAGAGGACAATTACTACAGGGGACAAAATTAGTTTAATTCAAGCCAAGCAAGACAGGCTTGTTATGGCTCAACAAATCAGGATACATAATACACTGAAAACAATCATTAACCCTTCTCCATTTAAGAAAAATACAGGGGATGTTTCCCAAAATTGCAAAATAAACTCAAAGAGCATTGGGACAGCAAGTAGGAGACAACAGGGTAAACAATCTCAAGGCAGATGCTCTCAGAAGCAGAATTGCACTTATCACGGGAGAGGGAAATTCATTTTGGGGACATTTTTCAAACTGTTATTTTCCATCGTTACTTCTCTTAATTATGGATCTAGGTGTGAGAAGAGAGTATCAAGTCCACAGAGCACTCAAAACAACAGTTATCTAAGCTGACTGAGGTCTTCAAGGTCTCATTAGCAATGACCATCACTGCAGCAATCCACATGGCCACCTGGGCTGTGTACTCTTCCATTTTCTTTTCCAGCACATTCTGACTTTGTGCACAATGGCAGTAAAGCAAAGAAAGGACCAGTGGATAAAGAGCTGCTTCCTTGGCTGTGGTCCTCTTTGGGAGTAACAAGAAATGGATGAGCATTTTGAAGAAGCATCATAGTTCCTCAGGACTGCCTCTGAATTGAGCCTATTGTAGAGAATCTTATGAGTCTATAAGACCAGTGTAACCTAATAAATTTATTTATAGCCTATCTACTTATATTTACTTGTCATATGTACAAGTAAGAAAAACCATGAGGCTACACTGCCTGTAGATGTGTGATGCCATTAACAAAAAAGAGGTAGAATCCTGAGTTGTCAGAAACTTCTAAGTATGTCTGAATTGTTTCTAAGTTAATACAAAGTAAGCTTCTTATTTCTATTTTCTTTCCCCCTGTCCCTTCCCTGCTCCCCCCTCAAGTTCAACTTAATTACTTTTCACACTTTCATACTTTCCAAGTAGATCATTCAAACCTCATAACCTCGTTAAAGCATCTACACCTGAATTTTATACCAAGTGTGCTCAAATTTGGGAAAAGTGTAAAATGCCTAAAACTTGCTAGATTTACCTGAATAGGTATTATGTGCAGCTCTACCGTAGGGTTTTTTTTATATAATGTGCCATTGTGTATTTCAAAATTTTAATCAAAAAAGCTATTTAAGGGTGAATGTACAGACAAAAATGCTAAAATTAATTACCCTTCAAGACTTCAAACATGCTTGGGACTGGTTTGGGGAAGAAAAAGAAAAGAAGAAAAAAGCTAAGATCTTAATTTAAAATCTCTTAACACTAGGCTAGACTCGGCAGAAAATGAAGATATAGGAAGTTACTCAAGTTTGCTGATGGAGCACATTCACTCATTAATATCTTATCTCTGCAGACTCTGAATATATAATAAAACACACGCTTTTAACCAGGGTACCAATTTCTACAACATAAGGATGAAGTGAGAATCATCACCTTGCGAGTTCAGAAATGTAAGGCTGAGGACAATGTACAACACAAATTGTTTCAGATTTCTGACTGTTCTGCACTTTTTGTTGGTATCTCTAGATCAGTTTAGCTTCTGCTATATGTTGGTTTTTGCTGGCAACATCAATCAAGATAAGTGTCCAAGGATTACTAGTTTTGAGCATGAGTGTTCCTGACATTACCCGGAATTAGATCCATATATATGCAAACAAGACAGAGCCTAAACACAAATTTTCAAGGCACTTTTTCACTAAACTCATGTACCTTCTCCCCATCATCTTCCCTAAAATAATACTAGAAGCCCATGATCAGTGTAGTCTATGCATGGAAGTAAAGCATGATGTTTGGAAAAAAAATAAAGGTGTAACAGAAGACTTCAAACAAGTACAATCACAGCTAAGCTGTCACTAGGGCTCTAACAAAGGTTTATTTACAACAGACTACACTCAGACTTTGAAAGCAAATGTCACATTCTCAGCCAACTATGTGAGATGATGCTTCAACAAGAAACAGAAGAATAAACTCTCATGTTGATTAATACAAAATCACCACTGCAAACAGACAATAAGTCAATTTTACATACCCTTTGTCCTTTGCATGAACATCTGCGCCGTGCTGAAGCAGAAGTTGGACTATGCGAACTCTGTTGTAGCCTGCTGCTAGGTGTAAAGGAGTGGACTGCAAAGAGAAACAAAACAAGATGAAGAAGGAGAGCCACATAAATTCAAAGTCCTGCACTTCCTGCCATTTATGTATTCTGCTTTTCTCTTACACATTGGATCAAAATAAATTGGGACTCCCTTCTGTGATTAGCTAAAATAAACAGATACATAGCACACACATGCTCTTCCTGTTGTCAAATCAAATACATGTTCCTCAAGATGGGGAAGAATCCAGGCAGGTAACTCCTAAGTCAATAACAAGCTCATCATTTACAGTTAATTTAATTAATGGCCCAATTTTGTTTTGTTTGGGGTTTTTGTTGCTTTGCCTTTATTTGTTTTTCCTTTCTTTCTAGTTTTTCTAAAATGCTGTAATTTAATTGGTAGATTTTCGTTTTTTTTTTTAAATTCACATATTTCAGGCTTCATACTTGCAGGTTACAACACTGTTTCTGTGTACACTTGTTTCAACGAGTGCAGAAGAAATAATGCATTTATCCCACAGCAAGAATGCTTCTCTGCAGCCCTGCACCAAACAAGCAGCCGTACCTGTTTGTTACTGTGCTGTGCTAAGATATGGAGTGCCATATCTTCCTGCAAAATACACATCTTCAGCAGTAATGCACTGTGCTGCGTAATACAGTAATAATAACACCTTTCTTCACAACTAATTTGTAAGAATTTTAACTGAAAGTTTTCGAAGCTAGCAAAGTTCGTTTTAAAAGCTTTTATTATGAAACAAATCTAGTGTGCTGACTCAGCTCAAATTGATTTCCTACACAAATGGCTGATGCTGTTTCCTTCTTGCTAAGGCTGAGAAGCAGAGGATTTTAAAAGGATCTTTATTACAATTCATTTTGTGGTGTGTAACCAAACAGCACAACCTTATTACAGTAAAACCCAATACATAAACCAGCTTGAATGCATGGGAAGACTTACATATCTCACAGTGTTAAGCCAAGCACAGATTTATTGTCAGCATTAAAACATGATTATACAGTACTACAGGTGAGACATCACATTTCACTACTACAAATGTTTAAAAAACAGAAATCAAGACAGTCTCATCAGTGGTAAACAGCAGCAGATGCTATATATCCATATACAGGATGGATTTCCAAGAATTTCCACGCATATTTAGTATGACCATTACTTGGAGTAGTCTGCATTATATTTTTCTATAGTTTCAATACCTTGCCACTTTGCTCCAGAAAGAGTAACTAATATGACATATCCCAAGTGTCTCCGAGGTATCACAGTGAGGAGACAGCTTGTACTGAACAACAGCACAGAACTTCTCTAAGAAAAACATCTGGGTAACTCAGTTTATTTAGGCAAACAGTTATATAAGTTTCCATAAAAGCCATCTTTGGGATCACCTGTACTCAAGACAAGGACATCAACATCGCTAACCCAAAGATCCTCAAAATGTTTCCAAAGCACGAAACGCCAGCACCAACAAAATAGGTCAAATCTTTCAATTGTTTGGCCATTCAAATTGTAGGGATCTCTCATTGTGTTTCAGAAAGGCTTCTATTAGTGAATTAACAATTTGGACTGATCCAGCATATATGCTGTTATTTTCATATCTGCCCCTATTACAAAATAACTTGTTTCTACACTAATGAAAATATGGATAAAGATTATGCCACTATTGACATTAGCAGAACACTTCAGTACTGTTTATTGTGGCAATTGTCTTGGTTTGTTTACTAAATTCAATTTTATAAATCTCAATTAATAACTCAGAAAACCTCAAAAAAATTTGAAATGGACTGTTAACATATCTGTGAACTGAAAGGTCTAAACTCCAGAAGAAATTGGAGCAAACATTAAATCTTTGGACCACTGCAGAATCCTTTAACCTCACTACATAAACTACATCCTTTCTTGTCTGCATGGTACTTCTAAAGCAACAATGGCAAACTTCCAAGATGATGCTTTACTCAATAAGCATTATTAATCGGGATGTTTTCAATAAAGACACATCAATCTTGGAGTCTTGTTCACCATTTAAAATAGAAAATTTATTATCACTCAAGCTGGGATAATGCATTTGTATTTTAGGGTTATTAGACCTGCAACTGCCAAATAACTTCATTAGAGAAGAAATTCAAAACATTTCAGTCTTACAGTTCCAAGACAAATTATGTAAGTGAAGTAAAACAGCGTCATGCCAAACCTTCACAATTTATATCCCTGCCTTTTAGAAAGGTGAGTTACTTCTCCTCGAGCAAGTCCACGCATTCAT
This sequence comes from Tapera naevia, assembly GCA_033556795.1. NCBI lineage: Eukaryota > Metazoa > Chordata > Aves > Cuculiformes > Neomorphidae > Tapera > Tapera naevia. Next base: position 8,204,780 of record JAUMJJ010000034.1, on the reverse strand, counting down.
GGGACTGTGTTGACAGAACACAGAATACCGTATCTTTCCCAAGAGACCAGGAATTAGTTATTTAGCTGCAGCCTGGTGTTTGTTGTGCTTATCTTCTGATCCACAGCAGCTTCAGTGAAGCTGCATGCTGTGCTGAGGCTGCCTCTCAGAGGAGCAGCTAACTGATGCTCTCTGCACCCAGCCCTGGAGACGCCATTCCAGGTGCTTCGACTCTGCAACTGCAAACCACACAACCTGGAGGCCAACGCAGTGCTGAAGACGCGGGCAATTCGGAGGCCAGAGAGACCACCTGACTGAGGGGCAAGCACAACTGAACACCCAGGGTGTGCAGAAGTCCTGGAGGGCTGCTCTCCCTTTATCCAGACCCACTGTATCAGAACTCACAAGAAGCCAGGGTTGCCAGATGCTCTTTTGGTTGCCTAAAAGCCTCTTACAAATGTTGCACTTACATATGGTTCAAGAAGGAGGAAGCAGGACGGTCCTACCTTAATGATTTTTTAAGGACTTCTTTTCCTTTCTTGTGAGAAAGGGCTTTCATTAATGTTACAGATTTAATTGGTAAAACCACTAATCTCTTATTATAAGCCTGTATGCTAATTACAGAAACTACCTACCTAAAAGATAATGTCATGCTACACGAGCTACTTATACGGGATTATTAATCCCAAAAAAAGGTGAATGATGGTAGTAAAGAGAGACTGATGTTTAAAATTAATGTGCTGTTTATATTGCACTAGAAAAGCAGAAACTAGCTATCAGAAACAGCAGCGTTGCATACTGCACCTGCAAGGTATATCAAAATAATCACTTAATATTAAGAAAAGAGATTTAACTGAGCTATCAATTAACCCCTTCTCCCGTGTCTTGCAATATCCGGCAAGAGACTTACTAACAAGAACCCCTGGAGGACAGTTACCCTCCTAGACTCACATTCACAGTTACCAAGCCAATCACACTGTCTTCCTTGCTAGTGTAATTAAAAAGAGCACAACTCCATTTTATTAAGTAAAGTACACCCTTATGTGAGATGTTCACATTATTTTTAAGTTTTATTGCAGCTGTAATTGAGTCAAGGCAAGTACTGTGCATTTCAAAGAAGATCACTGTACACAAGACAGTAATCACTGTCAACCTGTATACCTACAATTCATACTAAAGCAGGTATTTTTGCCTGCAGTCTTTTTGAAAATGTGTTGCCTGGGAATATGAAAAATGCATTTTTTTAGATTTAAAAATGCACATACAGCAGTTTGATACAATTTTCATTGAGCCTTAGCTATTTTCACACTGCTTTGTTACCAAGAGCTGATTTGATGATCCCTGATCAAGGTCAGCTGCCTTGGACTTGATAACCCCCTGTTCACCTGAATCAAACAAAAGGGGCACGGAGGAATTGCCAGAGTTGCAGGTTGCTGAGCTGCTACCACTGAACTCAAAAAAAATGTTTTCAACACAGGAGTGCTAGCTCCAAGCACCATCCATTTCCATTCCTATCTTGCTAAGAGCCTTCAGCAGTGCTTAGATGGTAACACTATTATAGCCTCAGAAGAAAGCTGCATTTCCAGATCCAAATTACGGATTGCCCATAAAATGGTCAACTTTTAAGTGAGGGATCTTAATGCAAGGATCCTATATCATGCATTATCTTGATGATCAACAACAGCTGCAGAAACTGTTTTAAGAACTAACACTGCCTGTTCTTACTTTCTACTACCAAAATCTCAATAGAATGCTAACCGATAACAATCTTCATCAATGTGTTTCTTTCATTCTCAAGTTGTCATCATGAAGGCTATTAAAATCAACAAACAACAATCTTAATACATACATGAAATCTCATTATACATCTAATTTAGAATTATCATAACTTAATTTCATATTCTCTGGGAAGAGCATTCTTTCAGAAAAGAGGTAAAACCCTGATTTTGAGAGCCAGCACTGGGCTTGACATGTTATGGCTACTCTCACATTCAGAAGGGTCCACACACAGATACGCCACCAGTAAGGTGGCTCTTACACAGAGCAACGAACAAGAATGACTTGGCAGAAAATAAGGACCAAGTCCTGGCAAGATGACTATTTGAATCTAGCATACCAAGAAAAAACCTCTGAGCAGGCAAACAACTTTCTCTTCACTGGGTTAGAATTTATGATAGAACCTTTCTTTCCAAACGCAATAGTTTGTATCTGCTTGATGCTGCTCTCCTGCAGACTTCTCTAAAATGAACTGCATTAATCATGACGGTACATCAGGAAGACATTACGGATGCAAGTGGAATACCTCCTGTTGCCACTTTATCATTCTGATTAATGGGGTAAGAAAACAAGTTGCAAAAACATCACAATCTTGGAGACATTCCTAAACTTTTGCACTGCAGAAACGATCAGGCGTCTCCTTTGCTGCTCAGAGATCAATTTGCATTTCTACTTTAAGCTGTGCGCGCACCTTAATCTTCTTAATCTTCATTTTCAGGCTCAGTTGTAAGCTTTCTTGGGAAAATACCTCACTAATATTTGCATGGTGCCAAGACTGAATACATAATCAAATAAAAAAAAATCCTTCCAGAAACATCTATATCAAATGACTCAAAATAATTATTTCATATTCACGTAATAATGCTCTTGCACACTGGGTACTACAGAAATTAAAGTCCCTAACCTCAGCTAGAGGGGAAGCTAGACCCACCTCAGGAAAAGGGCTGTGCTTCTGTTCAACAGCCACATGGCTTGCCAACTTCAGTCACCCAAACCATGCAACTTCCTTGGTCATTTTATAGCAGTACTGAGTTATTTAATTTCATGGTCAACAAATATACTTTAGGGACAAACTTATAGATGTCGCTCCAGGAACACAAGTTACATCAGCCCACTGACCGAAGATGAGCTAGCTACAACAAGTTTAAACTCTAGAGATAAATGAGTGGAAGGATGAAGAGCTTAAACTACTTTTCTTACGTTAAAAACATAACAACGAAAAAAAAGCCACAAAAAGTAAATTCTAAAGACAAGGAATACAAAATAGATGAGGAAGGCATTTCTCAGTCCACTGTATTTCCAGTGGTAATTCAACTACTTCATCTTCAGAACACAGCCCAGTAGTACCTAACTGGATTGTTAAACAGGACAGACTTAATATAGTAAAATTCAGAAAAACATCACACCACAAATTTCACATAGTGGTTTCTACAGTTAATGACAGGGAAAATGAACTGAATGGATCACCAATTCAGAATCTGCAAGTCACATAGTATCTGAATTTAGAGCTGGTATATATCAGATGATCTCTGAGGAAAAAAAAAAAAATCCACTGTTTCGCACTGTAAACCAGTTAAGACAAAATCAGCGCAATTTCACATATCCAGTACCACTAGGGCAGAGCACTATCAGGCGAGAATGAGGATTACATGAAGAGTAAGAGAAATGTTGGCATTCTTTTTCATTCTGTCATCTGGCAGAAGCAGAACAAAGAAGTCTGCATTAAAAAGAAATTCTTCCCCCAACTAAGTATCTTTCAGAACTTTTTTCTGGTATATACCACCTGGGATGTGGTAGCAAGGCTAGAGCAGGTCAGGTATCAGGAACGGCACACCTCCTACAAGTATTTAGAAATGTGCACCAGCTACAAAGCATTGCTCTGTGGATCAGACACTGAAGGAACTTTCCGCTCTGTATTCAACTGTGCAGAAACAACTGCTGGAATGTTATTTTTGAATTAGCGTTGGAGAACTCCAACCAGACAACGCCGACAAATTGGAGGAAAAGATAAGAACGTAAAATAAAGGTGAAACGGAAAAAAAAATAGTAACATGTCTGAAAAAAGTTAGAAAGCTCAGGAAAAGCAGAAGAAAAGCACTGCATATACACTGGCAATACATCCTCATTTGGAAAAGGTTTATCTGGACTTTTCTACTCCTAATCTCCAGTGAGTATCCAAATCTGTTCCTTCTTAGAGGGCTGTAGTGTGCAAATAACTGACTACAAAGTGTACCTCTGGTAGATCTGAACTTTGAGAGAAAATACAAGTTTCTGACTGTACCTTGGAATCTCAAGACTGCGTGACAAGGCTTGGCATTGGTTCTACACATTAACATGGTGAGCCTGTTATACTGCAAAATCAGGTGAAGTGCTGACAAATAAGGAGTAGAAGACTTACAAGAGAAGAGTTTTTTCAATCCCACAGATGCCTGGGGCAGAGAAGTACCGAAAAGATGACAAGCATCATTGTGCACAGGCGGAGACTAAGAAATAACCAGTGTCTCTGCCTCTTAAATGTTAAAAGAAGGAAGAACAGAAAATGAATGCTTTCACTTTTGTACTCAGAAACTCCTCCTGCTAGCACAGAAATACTGCCAGCACAGTGAAGGTAGGTATGTGGAGGCAAATGAGACACGTCCAAAAGCAGAAGAGGGCAAAGGGTAAAGATACCTTTCCTGACAAGGAAGAATACATGCAAGCACTGCAGGACCACACAATAAAAGAAAGTTTCATCTGCAGAAACAGGTTTGAGGTGTATGTTTGAAGATGGCCATGTAAAAGCCTTATTAAATCCCACAAGCAAAATCCAGTGTCCTTGCCCAGCAGGTTTTCCAGACAACTACACTTGACTTTCAACATTATGGAAATTGTCTTTGACACTAAGACAGCAAATCCTTAATCCATGTAGACAGCTGTAAAAGCTCTTCTCTTAACTGTAGCTATATAAAAAAAGAAAATAACTCAAATTGATTACTTCACAGAAAAGGAAACAAAATGAAACCTGATAGAGCATTGTTACCTGGCAGAAACAGGGCTAAAAGAAAGGCAAGAAGAAAGAGACAATTGTGAGACAGAAGGCAGCAACCATATTTGGTATGAACTTTAAAAGTAAAGATCAATCTGATCCACAAGAAAAAGCAGGTAAAGCAAAGGGATAAATGGGATCTCAGCTCCCCAAACATTAATTAGGAAGCTTAACTCCCTAGCAGCTCCATATTAAGCTGCTGCCATTACATTCAGAGGCTGATCTAGATGCAGAGACTAAGAGGGAAATGGTAAAGGGATGGGAGAGACACTCAAATCTTTGAACGGGAACAACACCTTGACCTCTGATCTTAGGATTTTAGGAACAGCAGGTCACATAAATTAATGTGGCACTAGTGATCCTTGACCTCTTCCTACACAAGAACTACAATGCGACACCCTTTTCCCCTGCTCTCCTGAAACTCTTCTGAATTTGCATGCATCTTAAGTTACCACCCATTTGGTAAAATAGTTCCACAGAGGATGTGTCAGAAAAGCTGAACAACATCCCTCGCAAACATGTGGTATTTGCAAAAAAATTATTTCCCACAAGAATTTCTTCCACTTCTACACGCAGGTGATGAAGGTTTTGGCTGGGGATAGAACAGCAATATGAAAAACAAATTCTGGAGCTTCTACGATGAAGCAGCATTTACAGTTTTCCCAGACTGAGAAGCACAGAATGGATCCCTGGCAGCACTCAATGACATAGGGAGATGGACTTCAAGAGGGATGATCAGAGAAGCAGAGGAGTATACACTGTTTCTTTGGTGATAGATGCTGGCAGCTGAGGGAGTTGTGGCTTGCTGAGCGACACAAAGATAAATGACAGTAAAGACCCACTCTCTTCTCTTAAGGAATGCTGCTAATGTTGTTTAATGCTGAAAGGAGATGTATACTGCCTTGAAAGACATGGCAGAACAGTACCTAAGAATTACAGTACCACTGTGTCCAGGATGACAAGTTTTGTTGCTTCTTCTCGTCACTTGGACTCTGTCAGAAAGGCAAGTCAAAAATGGACAAGTCTCAGGTGAGGCACTGAGGCACGACTGACACTTGTTGAGGCAAACACAAGAAGAACAACCTGCTCTTACAATGGTATTAACTGAAGTCATCAGAGGGTATGCAAACCACAGCTACTCCAAGGAGCATCTGGCAACACTTGCCAGCTAGGAAACAAATTCATCAGGGCCTGGTGGACTGTGCACACAGGCATGCAGGGTTGTCTCGTGTCAACAGCCAGTGCTTTATTTGTTAAGTCACACGCTGGAAACTGATTCACTATGAGTGCAGGAGAAGAACAGATGCTCCTGCTGCTGGGCCGAGCAAAAGGTCACAGACAGTCAAGTTTCTGCAGAGTATCTGAAAGCATCCTAGTGTCAGCCAGCACGGTCCACAGCCCAAGCCTCAACCCGTCAGTCTTGTCAAATTGCAAACTGCAAATGCTTATCACCCCAGCAGAGCAGGATGAGACAACCTTCTCCTCCCTTCCAGCACAAACCCATATATTTTTATCTGTCCTGTCAGCTTGTGACAAAAGTTATAGAATCCCGTTCTTCATTTTTTCTCAGATTGCTGTCCCCTCTTTTTAACGAAATATTTTGGTGCTGCTCTGGCAGCAAAAGAGCCATGCCAGATGAGTAAGGCCCGCACACAACATTAAAACAATGTGAACAGCATGCATGCTGGAAAATAGAGAACCAAAACTCTTGCCATTTTTTGCTGTTTCAGTATCTTCTACTCCCACTTGCCATCAAAATCTCTTTCTAATTACAGTCAACTAAATATTTTATTCCTTTTTCTTTTTATATCTATTGTTATTTTTACCACTTCTCCAATTCTGTTTTTACATATTTACTTTTCTTCTCCCTCTTTTCCTTTTGAATAGAAACCTTACAGGTCTGTAAGATTTGCACATTATCAAGCAAGAAGAAAAACTTCTTAGAATATGTTAATTTGACTCTTCTCTTTGTTCCTTTTGTTAACCTGACACTCAACCAGCACTTCAGTCATTTTACTGAAAGCGAGGTCAGAATGAACTTGCAAATTGATTGCATTTCAGCTCCAGTGCTCAGTGTGAAATAAATATCTATGCTTTATATTTTGGAATTAAATTAAAATACAAAATAAAATAATTCCAAGTTAAATACACAAAATGTTCTTTTTTCCATTACAGTGATCATTTGCAAATTTTAGAATTTAACGCTGTTATAATCCAGCCCAGTAGACTTCACTATTCCTTTGAAGAAGAGCCTTGTAAAATACAGGAAAAAAGGCAGAGAATTTATCTTGTACTTCCTTTTAGTACGTTTCAAAAATGAGAAGTTATGGCTATTAGAATATGAATATTCTACAGAACTTTATCTGTAAGAAATAAGTCTCTTATTACTTAGAAAAGACTAACCAAATAACCCAAATTTTCTTGTTTATCAGTGACATCCAGTATCAACTACAATGCCCTATTCTGGCTCCCCTTCCATTGTTCACCTGCCGCTCACTTAGCCAACTTGAACAACAGCTTCAGAAATGGTTATGTAACTATACCTTTTCTCGTACGTAGGTATTTTGTATTTCTTTCTGTTTAAAACTAAACTGATCACTCTAAATTATCCATACAACCTATGCAGTTGTTGATGGGATTGTGTTAGCAGGTGATAAATGATGTGCTGAGAAATCAGAGGCAGCTGAGGTAAGAAACAGAAGGACTTTGGGTAACTTAATAGGTGGAATGCTGGGATAGTGTCAGTCACTGTACAGGAGTCGGGCCAGGGAGGCCGCAGAACTAAATGCAACTACTGAGCTGGTACCAAGTGCCAAGCGACACCTGGTGCAAAACCTTGCAGTACAAATTGCTCTCAGTGACTATCACAATCTCAGATTCAACTTATTTTAAATAATCCAGTAAGACTCTAACGTTCACCAAGTGGAGTTATGGAAAAATGGGCACTTTTTTTAACAATAAACTAAAAGTGGTAGTCAAACGAATTAAGTCCTTACAGAGAGCTTAAAGACTACTAAGGTAAGCAATACTGGAACTGTTGTGCTAACTTATACCCTTCCATTAGGAAGGGCTTTATAAAGTGAAAGAAATCAGTGTAACTAACAGTAAAATAAAACAGATTAATGGAATTAAGGAGGCATAATTAAAAAAGCCAAATTAACAAGCTGAAGAAAATCATAAGGACCATAAATTTCATCAGATTAAAGGTAAAAATACAATTAGACAGACCAAGCCAGTTTAAGCAGTGACCAGTCAAAAGAATTCAAACCAGCCATGAAATCCTTCCTCCAACCCATCAGGAGCAGAAAATCCACCAGACAGTCCAGTGGGACAACGTGATGCTAGGGCAAGAAATGGAGCTCTTGCAGGCAATAAGTCATTGCTGAGAAACTAAAGGAAGTCTTTGTATGGTATATATCTCAGAAGAAACAAGTAATTCTCATATCCCAGCAGCCTGGTGTGTGCTTACCAAGCATGTGTGTTTCTGGGAGCACAGTGAAGCTCAGCAAAGGATCCGTGTGAAACTAAGTTATGCATAAAAGATAATCATACCCATAATCAGAATGAACACCAAGAAATTGCTATGATGGGGCTGTATTCACCCAAGAGAGCACTGGAGAGTGAAACACGTGAATTACTAGCAGTATGTGACCCTCACTTAAGGTCATCTTGATACATGAAGACAGGAAAGTTGTAAACCAAGCATGTTTTGGCAAGCTACAGGTCTATAATATTGATGTTTGTATCGTGAAAAAATACAACATAATAGCATCTAGAATTAGTGAGCATCTTGATAAATACGATTAGCTTGGAAAGAGTCAAATAGTGTTAAGGGAAGTTCCATCTTTACAGCTCTTGAAGGACTCTGAAGCAGTCAACAAGCACGTGCGTAAGGGTAATCCAACTGACAAAGCCTACACGGGTACTCAACAGGTTTTTAACTGAATCCTCACCAATGGTTTTTAAGGAAGATGATGTTAGGTCCCAAGATGGTTGCATGACAGCAGGCAGAGTTGGGAGTATACACCTAGAAGATGGGTCTAACAATGGAGTGAGGACACGAAGTACTCTAACATCACACTCAAAAGGGAAAGGCAAAAAGCAAGCAGAACGGTTTACCTCTCAGGACCTCTAATGCTCACATGCAGGGCTTTGCAGAGGGAAGTAACACAAGGATAGAAATGGCACCTATAGTATTCACTATAGGCAATCATACACAGAAATCAAATGCATATAGCCCATGGACTGAGCCATCACATTTCAACTCAAACATAACATCAGCAAGTTTTGTGAAGGAAAGGACTCCACTCTTGAGATCACAGTAGAAGAAACATCATCAGGACTTGACTTCTGGATGCTCTGAGAGACGATAGAGTCAAATGGAGACCACAACATATACTTAATGTGCATAAAATACCAAATGGCAGCTCCGCCCAAATCTGCCAGTTTGACTTTCTCATGACAGGAGACAGATAAAAGCATAATGAAAGAAGCCATGCCCTGCGTGAAGCTAATAACCAACAAGAAACCGGTCAGGTATGAAAACCAAACCCCACATGCCTTTAACACATTTGAAGGTTTCCTGAAGAGTACCTGGATTACAATCTAACAAATGTGATTTTTTTTTTTTTCAGAGAGCAATAAAGAGAGAATGACTACAGAGCAAACAATTTCTTACCAGCCCTTCAAGCGCACAATTTCTATTTGTGGACGTGACACACTACAAATAATTTCCGATGAAAATGAAGACAGGTAAAGGGATATTCGCTGAGACTTTTGGGGGGAACTATTAAAGATTTCTTAAAAGAAACTTAGAACAGGCATATTACATTTTATTCAAAAGATATCATCTATGGCTACAGAGGGTCTTAAGTGACACCAGGGATAGAAGTTAAGCCCAGTCATCTATACTGCACAAAGTCAGAGGAGGGATTCTTGTGTTATCCTCTTTGTCCATACTTGGCTCATGAAATAAGATGAGATCACACCATAGGAAACAGCATTATATATAACTATTTCTGACATGAATCCTGAGAACCATCTTTTACACAAACAAAATGGTGTTTTAAGGGCAAAATACAGTTGTAGCCATTTTTAGATTGTTCTTTTTATTTTGTACTGCATTGAGCTCTTATGCCCCAGGCACATTACAAACATTATGGCATTTGCTTCGTAACTTTTTTGTAACAGTGGGAAGGTTATCTTTTTCATAGTGCTCCATTACCTAAATCCAGGAAGGATTAATTTTGAGTGCAGACTCCGATTTACAAAATTTAACACAATTACAGAGAAGTATAGTTATAACTGAAAAGAGTACAAAAATGTCTGCACTTGAACTACAGAACCTATTTTCACTACCAAGGCAGCACATATTCACTAAGGGAAGAGTTGCTTAGGAGGACCTCAGTACAACGTCTTCTGTCAGTCCTGCTAATTATAGTATACATAGGGACAGGCTCTAGGGTTGTGAAGCCCTTTATCCAAATCAAAGTTGGGAGTAACTGAGGTTGGAATTGAGCTCTGGACATCAACTCATAGTCAGCTGCCTTTTTCTCACTCAGTTTACTTAGGTACTGCAAACAATTTGGCATCTGAGCTGGGATAAAAGCCTATACAGGTCACTTGCCATGGAGCAGCTGGCATCTGATGACAAGTTTGCCTATGACTGTATACAAGCTCATACCCAATATGGGTCACTGGTGAGGCTGCAGAAGCAGCAGAAACAATTCTAGCACTTGCAAAAGGCAGCAATCATTTAAATCCTGAATTTTTAAAACAATAAGCTTCTGGAAAGATATTTTTATTTTAAATAGAAACAGATGTGCTCTCCATCATCCCTCAGTCCCCAAAAAACTGCCTTGACAAAATAGCAGAGTGCCAGCTCATATCCCCCCTGTCCCTAAAAAGCATAGTCCATAGTTGTATCTTTGTGATATACACACACATAACTACGCAGAGCTAGGTATACACAGCAGCATATATGAACAGATGTGAGTATATATAGGCATACATATACACATCTATATACTTGTAATGTATTTTATATAGAGAAGAATATCCACACTCACACTCCTAGACAGACTTTTGATACATATGCATTCCATGAAACACATTGGTGTCAAAACCTATGGTGTGTGAAGCCATCAGTCAGGGCCAACTTTACACCAACAAACACCAGCTAACAGAGTACCTTGTTATCACTGACTTTGGCAATTGCAGTTTCAAAAAGCTGTAATCACAGAAATTCTGGCTAATATTTACAAGACTGCAAATAGAGAGCCCAAAATCTACACATCTTCCACCTGCAAAAGCAGTTTTATAGTATTTCATCAAAAACAGACTGATACTTTATGCTAGTAAGTAGAAAGTGAGCAGATTCAGCAAGGGCTTGTCTACCCAGTTGTTCCTGAACAACTGTTTTGGATCTATTCCATGTGAGTTGTGGGTTTTTTTTCTGAAATAAAATGACATTTTCCAGTTAAACTATTTTCTATAACTTTTTAAAATTAAATTTAATCAAGAGGAAAGTACTTGCTCTGAACCAAGAATATATACAGTCAATTTTTAATCTGGTTTCAATGTTCAATCCTTTTGCTCCTCTCCTCTGCACAAGTTATTTTTTGTTGCAGATAAGCCTTGGGACAACAGGCTTTTGATTTATCTACACACAACACAATGTATAACAACAGAAAGGTCATAATATCTTGTGGCGGATAAGATGTATTTACATAACACATCGTGAGACTAAAGAATATATTACATGTCACAAAAAAATACACATATGTGTAGAGTACACAGAGATTCAGACATACCCTTGGGTATGACAAAAATGCCTTGCATCAAGTATCTGCTCAGAAGCCTTTTACTCAGACATGTAACTTTTGTTAGTAGAAAAGCATGCATTTTCACACCATTTAAACGACACTTACTATACGTGAAATAATCTTCCAAAAGATGTTCCATACTCATGAATATAATCTGTACACTATATGTTTATAGAACAGACCTATATGATTATGTGGCATTAGTTTACATTTTTATTACTGTAGAACAAAAAATGCACACAATTAAAGATTTATAGTGTGACTAGTATACAATTTGTTCACAAGTCTTGGCATGCATGGCATTATTCTTCAACCCCCAACTCCCAGAGCCAAGATGATTAGAAGAGAATCTCAACCTCTGTTCAAGTCTGTAGGTTTAATAACTGCAAAGAAAAAGCTTGTGAAAAGGTGGATTGATCACTCCATACCAACTCAGAAATTGGAAGGCATAGCAATTTTATTTTGAACTTCAGGATTCTTCATTAAAATGGTTGAGAACAACCAGAATTCTGGAATAGGGACTGGCAAATCCACTTACCAGCAGCAAACAGGAGACTCCCTGGTAAGAGAATATAACTCACCTGATGTTGTTAGAATCTATTTCTATTTATGAGCCCTTTGTTTACAGGTCAATCAAGCCTGCTGCAAACAGAAACTGTGGAGGCAAGAGAAGGAATCTGCAATCTCATGCAACAGAACATTAATTGGTACTAAAGATTTTCCCCAGCAGGATCTGAGGGTCTGTCTGTCCTCTCCACAAAATGCACACATGCAAGACCTTGGCCTGAAACAAGCGCTGCACAAGGATGCAGGTACTCAGCATTCCATTGCAGACCTTCTCGGAGCTGGACTTCTTATATCTGTACCCAGCATCCATGAACCTGGATGATGCTGTGCACAAGAAAAATGAACATCTGTACCGCAGGAAGGAATGGGCTGAAGACACAGTCTTGAACACAAGAAGCAAGTACCTTTCCTATGACTCACAAAGTTTAACACGAAGGCCTGCTACTGGTATTCTGGACCCAGAGCTGTCGACACCTGGTTTGGAAAAGTATAACAAAGGTCTTGGAGAGGTATAATATAAAGTATTAAGGACTCGTACTGGGAGCTGTTAAGGACTGAAAACTGGAAATAAAGAAAGGAACACAAGAAGCCAGAAGACTACAGTGAAATAAACTGAAGTAGGACCATGTCCACACTAGAAACAGCCTTTTAATAACTAATTGCCTTTTTTTTTTTTTCATGGGATTGCTGCCTCATCCACAGTGCTGGATAGTCCCAGGCTGGAAAAGAACACAGCTGCATTGTTTGCAGGCTCCCTGGGTCGCTTACTGGAGAATTTTATACATCTCTAGTTTCTAAGGTTTAAGGCAGAGAGGGAAAGTGCAGGAAGAAAAACAATACAATTTAGCTGTGGAGGAATCACATCCTGTGCCGCCTTCTGGTAGCAATTCCTGCCTCACACTGAATAAATACTTGAGACCAAGCTGTTCACAGTAAAGACGATGGTATTCTGCTTTTCACATGGTTCATACAAAATGTAAATACAAAACATAGCTGCCAAAGTTCAACGAAAACTATACTTTCAAAATATGAAGGATACATTTTATTTTACAGAAAAATAATTGTTCTGTGCTCCACAGGGCACAAAGAACTGAAAATCTCACACATTCGCACTATTTCAAAAGATGAACCTCGAGAAAAGGAGCAAATGGAACTTCAAGTAACTCTTGACCAGAAGAGTCGGGTTCCCTTGCAAGAAAAAAAGGTTTTATTCAACTGACCCTGGATTATTTTAGTGCTGACATGATCTGAGCCTGCATAATCTACTATAGGAGTAGGATAGTATATAGCTGCAAAAATCTAACCTCCCATTGCTAATAGCTACCACTTTAGCTGGATGTAGCTCACTTTGGAAAGCTGTGAAGAAATGACCTGTGAAGTCCGTGCCTTGTAGAAAAGAGTTCTCATCTGAATTGCTAAAACCAATGCTTCCTTTATTAGCTCAGATACTTCCGTATTTTTAAAATGGAGGCGACATCAATTTCTCCCCTAAATACCTTTCAAGTGTCCACAGCAGCACTCCAAAGAAAATGAGAGATCTAAGAGATCGCTTCAACTCAACCTGCAACCAAGATACATTCTCTTTTAAGCCTCTCTTGCCACTAATGACTGGATTAGGTAAGCTGTGACCAGTGCAAAATCGGAAATGCAGCTTCCATGACAAAATAACACAGCTTTAATTTTCAGTAGCAGATAGGAACCTGTTGTTTTAAAATAGTCAAAAACATTTTTCCAAAGTTCATCCACCACTGAGTCTTCAAAAAGACACTCCCAGAGCTAAAAAAATATTTGAGAGAAAAGAGGGCCTGCAAAGCAAGTCTCTGGAGCCTAAATACCTTTATGTAGAGGGACACATAAATAGGTGGCTTGGCTTTTCAACAGCGTGGAAGTTCAGTACCATCTGTTAACTCCAATACCATAGCATGTCTTCTAGAAGTCATTACTTCTACAGGCTACATAAAGATCAGTCTGACAGAGCACTGGACACACAGAGTGACATTTCAGACCCATCAGGAATATTAAACTAACAGAAATATTTATGTATTATTGCAGCAGGTGCGATGCATTTTGTCTAAGTTTTGTTTTGACAGAGCAAATACTTTGCAAAGCAGTCTAAACAGAAATGATGCAATGTTCAAATTTTATATTACACACGACACTGTCCTAAGAACTCTGTCATTTTTCAGTCTCCCGTTAAACAAAAACAAAGCAAGACTAATTGGCATGAAAAATTACTATTACATTTCAGCTCAGGCACTGCTTTTTAAAAATCAAACTAATGGGACAGTTTAAAAAAATCAAACTAGTTCTTGTGAAATTTTACCCTCGCATAACAGAGCCATTTGCATCCACTGTACCACATAGCTCTGTGCTGTATAGCCAGTACTTGTGCACTTATTTGTGCCCTCATATACATTCAACAGGCAAATAAGCCAATACTTATTCAAAGATCAGCTATCACCTAGCTCAATGAGATAGTTGTTTCTCTGAGATACTACCGCTGATTTTCCTTGGTCATCAAAACAAAACCCCGTAAGTCACCTAGATCCTTGTTATGCAGAAATTATTTATCTGACATATAAGATTGCTTTTTCTTTTGCACACACAACTTCATTTTCCACAGAAAATAATTGCAAGAGTAGCAACAGAGAATTTATTCCCTCTTCAGGCAACAGCTGAAGAGCTTCAGCAATGTGAACATTACTACAATGCTCATAATCTATCTAAATTGTGACTTGGAGGGGAAGAGGCAAGTTCAGCTTTCACTCCTATTCAGTCTTTGACCTCTATGCACAATGAACAGATGGACCAACCGATGGTTATCAGCACCAGCTGTAAGTGTTTAGCAGCAAGGACTCCTGTCCAGTAGGAATCAGACTCTGGCTATCAGTACTTTTCAAAAAGGCTGCAAACAGCACACAGAATGCAGTTAAGTCATTGTTATTTCCAACTTCAGCTGGTTTCAAACCAGCGAGCTACTGTCAGTCTTCAACCCCTTTTATCCGTTTTTATGAAGCACAACATCACAGTAGGTGTAGTGTTTGGGAAATCCAGGTACTCCAGATGTTAGTTTGCAAGGGACACAGAAGAGATGCCGAGGAAAAAAAAAAAGGTAAATTTCATACAGCAATGAAATAAGCAATACTGTGATTAACAATATCCTGACTATTCTGCTACTCAGTTCTAGAGCAACAGCTGTTAGACAACAGCTTGTGGAAAGTCACACCCCAAAGTATAAAAAATCACTACCATCACCTGCTATGCAGGAAAAACAATCACCCATTCAGTATTGGGACTCAATTTAACACCTACAAAACTAAATGCTTCCCCTGTCAGTAGTGCTGGATGTCTCAGAAACACACAAAGCCAAGGAAAGCACAAACTGGAGAAACATGCACACGAGAGTCTGTGGGTATGTCTGGTACTGCAGGGTGAGCGTGATGCTGAGAATCTCGGGCCACTCCGCAGTCTGCACTTCCTGCCCTCAACAGCTGTGTTAAGACTGCACATATATCATGGTAAGTTTGAGGCTTAAAAAAAATGAAGGGATTTGCAAAAAATAACTACAAAAAGCATCAAGGAATGCAAAAAACCAACTTCCAAAATGGACAAACTCTCAGCTGGTGTAAATCAGCATAGGTCAATTGGAGGCAGCTACACCAGTGGAGACTTTCATTTACAAGAATGCTGTGCTCTAGGGTGAGAAGTCCACCTAATCTGCAGCACAGCTTAGAATGATTAAACCCTAAATGATTTTGCACTACTACAGGACCAGAAAGCTTTACCTTACAAATGAAATACAGAGTTATATAGCACACTCGCTACAGAGAATTACTTCACCTTAAACAGTCTGTACATATATGGTGGGGAAAAAGAAATTATCTGGTAGACATAATGAAAAAAAGCTAACTAATACCCCTGGCAAGCCATCTTAAAAGGAGCAGTAATAACTACTGCATTTACCAACATCCAAACACAAAAAAATTAAAGCGTCCACATTGATTAGCTTTAACTGCAATGTGCTTTGAGCTTTAAGCATATATTTTCAAAGTAATTCAGAGGCTGCAATAATATATAAATATTTCTGTTAGTTTAATATGAATTTTAAAAGCTTTTTTATTTTTTATTTTAATTTTAGGGTGATAAATATTCTAGATAATGTATCTGCAAGGGCTTGTTCGTCTCTATATTGACAGAAAGCACAACTCAGCCTTTGGCCTTCAATCAATACCAATGAGGACTCAATTATTCAGTAATGCACTGCTCTACACCACCATGCTTAATTATAACACCACAGTGCACTATTAATACCTAAAAACTACCCCATTTGAATGGTAAAGTCTTAAAAACAGAAATGGGAAATTAAGAACTATGGGGAATATATTTAATCTTAAAACACAGTAAGTACTTCATCAGTTCTGACACAGCTGAAGTAAATAGAGCCCTTGTTCATTTGCCTGTTCTCAGATCATAAAGTTAATTTGTATTAAAATCCTGGAAGATTCATAAACTTTCAATCGGTGATAAACAAACAAGTGAAACCTGGTTGGGTTTTCTTGCACACAGTAGGTATCGTAGGCATTACAACTGAGAAAACATTATAAAATATGTATTAGAAATATTAATGTTTTCTCAATGGGGCTATTTTTTTATACACAGAAACAACATGCGTTTTAATGAAAAGGCAGTGAAAACTGGCCTATCTTCATTGACTTCAGTGGAACTGATGCTCCAGATGGGCAGAAGTTTATACTATGTCCCAACACACTCCACCAAAAAAAAAAGAAAACTACAAAGGAAAACACTCCCATGCTTTTCTCTCCAAAAGGGAGAGGCACTGTTAGACAATAGATGTTTTTAAGAGATGCAGATTAAGAACATTACACAGTAAAATATTAAAAATAACTAACATTCGTAACTCAGTCTAGACAGACCATCATCTTGATGTCTAAAACATGAAAAATCATAGGGTCTGCTTCTCATTCCGTATGTTCTTCCCTCCTCCAGTTTCAGCCTAATTCTTAATTTAACTCATTGAAACATTCCTGCCATAAAAAGTCAAAACAGTAATGTCAAATTTAAGAAAAAGCAGAAAGTGTTAAGCATATCAACACAGTGCCAGCCTACGTGGCAGAGCATTAGAAGCTAAGCCGAATACCAACCACCTCACCCAGACAATTTTCAAATACAAATAATAACTGTCTTCAGTTATTTCGTTGATTTGCAACAGTACATTCTGTTTTTCTTATAAAAAGATCTTAAGGTTTCACTTTACATGTACGCCAGGGTCTGACATTTTAAAGAAAAGCCACACACACACAATCCACATCCACCCACTCACTGTTGATCTGTCACAACTGCCAGCGTCAAGTACAACAGCATTTAATTTTATGGTAAAAAGACATCACATTACGGGTTTTACCCCTGTTCACTCTCTTGCTTTTTACATCTATGTTTCCCAGTATGGTTAAATTGGCCTTTCCTGAATAACAGAAATATAAAGCAGGTATTAACTTACCTTACGCCCATCACTTGCATGGCAGTTCACATTTAAAGGAGTCAATAAAGCCATCAGTTTTTCTTCATTACCACTCCTGCAAAAGGAGAAGAAAGGATTACAGAAAGGGGGGAACAAGACAGAGCTCTTCGCAAAACATTTTCTAAGGAGCTGGATATCAAAGTATAATATTTCTAAATTTTTACTGTGCCAGGGAGAATGTCAGATGGAAAAGGATCTTTAGAACATTGCAAAACCAAAGGTAAATACAGAAAAGAAAAATCAAATTTTCAGTTACGTGTATTACAAAAGATCATGCAAACTCACCTCTTCTCTCCTTAACCTCATATTTCCTTTACCTAATTTTACAGATCTTCTGAAAGCCATTTATCGAATTAAATGTTCTGAATTAAATACATTTTCATAGTATATTGCCCATAACATTTGAAACAACTACATACCAATATCCAAAAAATTTTTAGAAGGGTTAACGGTAAAATGGTCTTGTGCTGCCAGAAGGAAGGATGAAAGCATGTTTGGAATACATGACTGAACTTTACACCTTTTGTACAGGCTTCCTTATGCTCTGTTCTGATAAGGCTTATTTCAAAATACATCCTAAGGTATTAGTAAAAACCAAAAGAAAATAAAAATTTCAATACTTAATTTGCCTCTAAAAAGAACAGTCGCAAAACGATAAAGAGGATTTAAGCAGCTTAAAGCAAAAACTCAATATTAACCTTATAACCACCATGGTGGGGGATTTCAATTACATAAACAGGCTTTTCCATTTATACCAGACTAATGTCCAAAGACATTCATGCTAATGAAGTGGTTTGTTTGCATCATTTCATGGAAAGGCAGTGAAAAAACATTACTGTTTCAAAAATCCTTTTATCTCTCCTGCTTCCACCCCCAAAATATGTTTTATATTCTAAGCAGCACTCACCTAGCAGCTTCCAGGAGTTCGTCCTTCTTGTATTCACCTAAATGATTGCAAAATATCATGCTGTTAGCATTTGGCAGAAGACAGATTAAGAAATGCAGTAGGAAGCAAATACAGAATTAAAACAGAGAAGAGGAGAAAAAAGCCCACACCCCGCTGGGTGATGGAGCTGTGACGTTAGCCAGCTTGTGGAGGCAGCATCACCAGTACCTTGGAGACGGGCAGCAAATTGACGCATCTTCTTGTCCAATCCTCAGATGGAAAGGCTTTCTTCAGACGACCAATGACTGCAAAATCTTGTGTCCAGAAACACAGTCCCGCTGATAAGAGCATGTCAGCTGAAGACAATGTCCCCACCCCCTGCCCTATTCAGTATGTCACATTATACTTGGGAAGCATAATAAATTCTGAGACAAAAGCGAGGCACTGCAGCTTTTTAAAAGGTACAAATTACTGATCTCCAAAGCTATTTTAAGGGTCTATTTTAAGGGTAATATTAGACCACATCCTTCAGAAGAACAGTGATTATTTAAAAAATTCCAAACATTACACCATCAGTCACTTTCCAAGAAAACACATTTGAAATGAAAAGCACAGACAAAAGAGCATGAACTCTCCAAGAGATTTTGTTACAAGACTCTGAGATTAGAGATAACCATAAGTAATGTTAAAACAACATTTCATTTGAAATTGTGGGATACAATACACAACTCAGGAGGGTTGTTGCATCACAGGATTACACTTGCATATCAATATCTTAAGAAGATAATGGAACAAGGTAACATGTAGAAGTAAAATGGTATTCTACAAAGATGAATAATGATAGTACTGTGCAATAAAAATTTAAAGGAATTTCAATTCAGAAATTAGAAAAATAGCTTTTAATAGCTTTATAAAGTCACAGAGCAGAGGGTATCCTAAGAGCCAAAAGATGCTGGGTTGAAAAACATACTGTATATCACCTGTCAGAGAATTAAAGCCTCTGCCTACAATGCTATAAGAAAACCAGGAAGATTAAGCTGTTCTGCAATGAAGAAAAAAATGCTTTGTACTGTCTTCTACGTGCATTTGTAATAAGCCTTCAGGGAAATTCATTAACAGCTGAAGCA
This sequence comes from Tapera naevia, assembly GCA_033556795.1. Taxonomy (NCBI): domain Eukaryota; kingdom Metazoa; phylum Chordata; class Aves; order Cuculiformes; family Neomorphidae; genus Tapera; species Tapera naevia. The sequence goes on along the minus strand of JAUMJJ010000034.1, from coordinate 8,185,057 downwards.
AGCCATTGGGCCATGGGAACTGCTGGATCGGACTGCAGGTAAACTGGAAAGCTCCTCTGGAAACAATATCCCTCAATGAGGACCTTCTCCAGGCTCTGGGAGGAGGGTTAGCATCCTCTTCAATCAAAACAGCTTGGCACCCCCCAATCCCCACCCCCATGGTAGCTCCTCCAGTTACCAGCAGAGGGGGAGACAAGAATCACAACAAGCCCAGCCCTTCCCAGGGCCTCAAGGAGCCCTGTTTAGAACAGCATCCTGCCTTCACCCAGGGGTAAGGAGGAAGAGGGCGAGTACACACAGCCATGCACCTCACACCCCACCACCCACCCTGGCTGCAGCTGAGCAGCTCTCAGACAAAGGCAGCCTCTGAATCTCACCATACCGGTGAATTTTCCTTTCACAAATCTGTTTAAATCGCACATGCAGCTTTGGGAATTCACAACAACGTGCAGCAAGGAGTTCCAACATGCAGCTGCCTCTTGCATGACAGGTCTCTTAACTGAGCGGTTTCTGTGTTGCAGAACCCCAGTAATGCAGCTGGTTACGCAATGGTGCAGAACTGAAATGGGCATTTCAAATACAGGTTATGGAGGTTAATTTAGCTTCTGTAAGAATTTAAATGTTTGTCTTAATGAAAACTGGATCATGAAACAAATAAAATGACACAAAGATATGACTGCCTTTGTCTTGCCTCCACTCTCCAACTTCATTAGAAGGTGTTCCTGTCCACCACAAGCAACTGCTTTTTCAAGCCAAGGTACATGTTCCTCCTCTTTTTTTTTTTCTATTTTAATGCAGATAAAATCCTGGGCACAGTTGTGTTTCTAATCAATGCTGAGTGAAAAGCTCTAGAGAGCATCTGAATAGGAAAGAGAGACACTTTATTCTTACTGCATTACTTGTGTGGTACTCTCAAACAGTTGGATTTCCTGCAGGAGAGTTACTCGCCTGTATTGTATCTACACTTTAATGATCTAATTAGATTAAAAGACCTGCTCGCATATTCTGGTTTGGCAGTGCATCCAGCAATCCTAACCAGGCTTTTGGATACTATTAAGTTAGACCCACGTAATAAATAACATTTTACCTTCATGCTCAGTAAATTGGTACTTTAAAACACAGAAGCCCTTTCCCCAAGTACCTTGATTAGCAAAAGCATCGCTGACCAGCAGAAATGGAAGGCTGTGGTTCCTGATTTGGAAATGTCCCACTGTATCCCTAAGTAAACTGGCTACCTTTACTAAGTGGTACTTTTTAAAAAAAGGTATTTTCAGATACTTTTGAAAATCCTACATGCAATTCTGGAAATTTGTCATAGCCCTCCCCCACTTTAATATGGATTAGGGAAATATTATCTTGTAATTGGCTAATTTTAATAATCTTAAAGAGCCATCGTATTTTGGAATGCAACATATAAAAATTTACAGGCACGTACAGCACACCATCAGTTTTGCTAAAAAAAGGCCACAGGCACTCCACAGGGCTGTGCTCTCCTGGCTAGGACTAGGATGAAGGGGACCACTGGAGCCATGAGTTGGTGGGATGCCAGGGAGCCGAGAAAGGGCTACCTGATGGCACACAGAAGAAGCGGGTGGTGTTGCTCGCAGTGCTGGTGCAGGCTGCATTCCCACCAGAGGGCTCTGCCAACACAGCTAAAGCCGCTTGGTGACGAGGTACATCAAGGGCCATCCTGCAGTATTTGGCCACAGCGACCTAATAAAATACGCATTTGCAAAGCGTTTGAAAACAAACCTTGCATGCTTGTGGCAGAGATGAATTTCAAGTTCTGAGCTGAACCACAGGAATACAGACCATCAAACTCACATAATATTGCTGCTGAAAGAATGTCAAACTGTTTTGACTTGAACCAAGCTAATAACATCACTTAAAGTGCTCCTTTGGGCAGGTTAAGATTTATAGTTTTGCAGAAGGGCATCTGCAGAACAAAGCACAGGTAACAGCCTAAATTACTCTTCCAAATCTCTTAGCAGTTGCTAGCTTTGAGAAAAACACATCCTTCCAATCACTGTCAATACAGTGGATTTTTGGCAGCAATATTTTGGATAGCACAAAGCTTGTCTGCCAGAGGTGCGAAAGTTAACACTGTTAGACCTTGCCACAGAAGACCAAAATCGAAATATAAGGCTGCAAACAATTTTAAACCATTTGCTATTGGGTTCTTCCACCATAGCTCAATTTAACCTGTTCTTTCTGTGTTTCAAGGCCACACCAGACAAAACCTGCCACACTGTGTAGGTGAAAACCTTCTAGGCCTGTCGGCCTTCTCCATATAAGCGAGCCCAGACCAATGGCCCAGAAAGGCTGCCCACAAGGAAAGCACTGTCCTTGCTCACCTCCATGTGCTGATTAGCCAGAGAAATTTCCAAAGGCGAGGACAGCAAGGATGTGAAATGGGAAGCAGAGCGTGCTATGCCAAAGCAGTGCACCTCTTCCTATCTTGTCAGACAAAAGCTGGTAGGTAAGCAGAAACTGCTCAGTGGCTCGTGTTCACAGTATCTGACCAAGTTCATTGCTTACAGATTCCTCAACATCCTTTGTACCATGAAGTTCTACTCCACTTGCTCCCAGCTCTGGGTCACACCACTGCTGCTCCATTCATGCTGGAACTGGTCATCACAATTAATGTTTCAAAACACAGCTACCACAAAGCAGCTAACTAGTCCTATCTCTGTCCCCTCCCAGGAGAACACCATTTATCTCCCAGACCTCTGATCGGCTGCTGCGAACTACAGTGACCACAGCTCCACCTGCTATGCAGCCACTGCCGTACCTGGCCCTAGCTGCATTTTGCAGTAGCTGATTAGCAGCAAATGCTTATTAACTATCAGACATCTGTGGCTGCTTGCACCTGCTGGTTAAGCAGATCAATAGCTAGAAACTCACTTGAGATCTCTGTGGAAGACAGAAGACCTTACATTGCACCAAGGTAACATGCTGTTCAGCAGCACCACTTTGAATCCAACCGCAGCAGATGAAAGTAACTGCAAGAGTGGAATACTGAGCTGGAGACACACATAGACGTATGGAGGAACACTGGATTTGGGAGAATGAAAGACAGGTGTGCATCAACAGATTGAAATGTTTATATGCTACTTCCATTTGTGCTTTCCATCTTAACAATAAAAGCTGCAGCCAGAAAAGCACAACCAGCCTCTTGCAGCCAGACGCCATAAACCCTTCTCTACCATCAACCTGTTCTTTCTGCTTCCCATCTTCAGGTTGCTATCTTCCTATTTTTGTGGTTACTCATAAACATAATTACATAGTGTTACACTGGATCACACTGAAAATCTAGGTGCAGCATAAATCAATTCTGCTATTAGAGTTACAAGAAATAATTAGCCAATCCACTTCTAGCTTTAATTCACTAGCAACCTTTAAATTTTAAACTTACTAGATGAATGTGAAGCATGACCATCATATACGCATGTGCTTGAGACAAAAAAAAATCCAGGTACTGGAAAACACTTAGATAATGATCAGTCCTACAGTGCACTTTACAAATAACCCTAATTACACTCACTCTCAGAAGTGCTGAAATTTAACCTGACTACAGCAAGCTGAAAAACCTATCTGAACATAGGACACAATACAACGGTGCATTTTCAACAGTGAGCAAAATTCCTTAAAAATTAACATCAGTTTAAATCAAGCCACCGTTACCCAACGTAACAGCAGAAAATAACAGGGAAAGATGAATGGAAATACTTTCAATCAAACCAAAAAGCTAAAGCACATGAACAAGTTGCACATCACATGGAATCAGTTACAAATTTAAATCCCTGGAGTACTGATAAAACAAGCAAAAAATTTTATACTAGCTGTTGGTACCCCTCTTCTGAGACACATGACAAAAGCACAAGGGCCTAATGAACGAGCAGCTGCAGTCACAGGAAAGAGAAGATTCACAAGTATGATATCATCATAGAATGGCTGAGGTTGAAGGGACCTCTAGAGGTCCTCTCCTCCAACCCTTCTACTCAAGCAGAGCCAACTAGAGCAACCTGCCCAGGACTGTGTCCAGGCAGCTTTTGAATATGTCCAAGGATGTAGATTCCACATTCTCCCTGGGCAATCTGTGCCAGGGCACAGTCCCACTCAGCTTGACTCATTCATCTTCCAGGGAGCTCTCTCTTCAGGAGCTCCTGGTTCTTTCTTGGCAGCTGCAGGCCCAGAAGCACTGGAAGTCAGGGGTGAAATCTCATTCCATTAGAAAACATGGCACCTCTACATTTCACCTCAACCATGGGCAGACTACAGCTTGTTACTGGTGGCCCATCCTGAAAACCTCAACTACCACTTCAGAAAACACATGCCCTATGCTAAGATTGACAAGACTGTGAACATCCCAGCAGATTTTTTTCAAATAAGTATTCACAATTACCTAGCACCACAGTGGACATGGGCTCTCCAGCCCAGCAGTTGAGATAGTGAGTACCAAAATTGCTACTTTTTCTTCATTTAAGTGTTTCCGGTGCCTTTCCAACTGGGTACTCTGCTAGCACAGGAATGCATGGGGCTGCCAGGAAAACAGCATCAGAGTCCTGGTGCAGCTTGGGAGCTGACAACTTGTTTTTACATCACACTCATTACTTCGTCCAGCGCAGCCCACGGTGACCCAAATGAGTCCCTGAGAAGGGAGGGTCTGGGCAAGAGGGTGCAGAGATGGAGGGAGGGGAAATGGAGACTCTGTATTTGACTTGGCATTGCTACAAAGAAAGCAATCTATGGATCAGAATCCAAACTTAGAGCTTAGCAAATAAATAAACAATGCAGAAAAAATTCAAATATAACTTTTCTCTGGCCCTGCAGGACTTGATAGATCTACAAGTAAGCAATAGGCACACATCCACATATGCCATTCTTTTCAATACACTGTGGTTTCCACTGCAATATTTAAGTATTTAAACAGAAAATAAAGTTATAATCAGAGCAGGAGGCTTTTAGTGCCTGTGACAGCCTACAAGGGTTTGGGGTTTTTTTTGTGTGTGGTATTTGGGTGGTTTTGTTTTCTTCTTCTGTTTGTTTTTTTTTTTTAAAACATCATTCTTCTGGCAAACTTAAATTTTATTTTCAACGTGGCTGATTTTCAAATGATCCAATCATGCCAGTAAAATATTCATCAATTTCCCATTTAACTTCTCTTATGAAGGAAAAAGTGAGACTAAAATACGAAGTTAAATCAGAGCAAGGTATTTTAACCATCCAAAAAGCACAAGGTTATGGAAATAACCAGCTGACACAGTAAAAAAAAAAAATAATAAAAGAGATGTATGTTGAAATATATCCTCTGGGAAGAGTAATTTATAACTAGGTAGTACAAGAAACATGAGAAGGAAGACAAACAAAAACAGTAATTTCAGATTTTATGTTTATACTCCCTTATTTCCCACTTGCTTAGGATAAATTTCTTTATGCCTCTTGCATTTCTCCACTCAGCTTTTCTGACACGTAAACAGGCTGATGCTATAAGCTGTCCAATAGCCTTGACCAAGAACACAGCAAGACCCAAATTTTAAGCTCGTCACAGATGAAAAACACCGAAGTAACTCTACTATATGCAAGAGTGACAAAAAACAACTCAGGAGATAATGTCTTCATCTTCAATAGCAAGTTGCAGACAAAGTGGAAGGTTATCAAGGGGGAAATGTTTGGTACCTTGACCCTGCCTCTTCTGTTGAAGATGAGTCAGGAAACTGTGCATATGGATTCAAACTAGTGATTCGTAATAGAAATTTAAAATTTCAAAGTGACTCAGCTAACAGTGAGGTGCTTTTAGGGGCATGCTTTAAAAGGAGGTGGGAATTAAAGAATCAAGCAAACGTAATTTAGTTTTGGCCACAGCTCTACCACACCACTGAGCTAGCAGCATCCTACCTGGAATAACTTTCAGTTAGGTGGACAGACCTCAAATTCAAAATGCTCCCAATTTAGTCTTCTAAAAATAGAAACTGCAACTCTAAGGCCTAGCAGGAGGCAGCATGTCCAAAAATCTGCAGCTTTGTATAGTGCAAATTGTCAAAAGCACTGCTAGGGTCTTCAGTGATGGAAGAGGGTCTTGTCTACTAACACATCAATTCAAAGCACATGTATTACATAAGCATATACGCTAGTTACTAAATGCTACCCTCGCATCAAAGCATAAATGGCATCTACATTACGGGGTTTGGTAACTAAGAAGGACTAGATGGTATATCAAAATCATTCTTGTGCAATTACAGCACCATTAAGTTTACACTGGGCACAAAATCTTCTGTTTCTCAGAGGAGCTTTTTTCAGCAGTCCTGACCTATTTTTTAAAAAATGCCATCTAATTTCTTTCACTGTACTGTGGCTGGAAAATGAGTCTTTGTCAGAGGGTTTCAGATTTCTTAAGTCATAAGATCCAAAGATGAAGCCAAGTCAATCACAGTTGTCAAACAGAGGAATCTCCAGAATATGCAGTAAAAGGACACAACACATTGCACTTCAAAACAACAACAGCCGTAAAAAAACCTCCAAACTCCAAATCAACATCATCATCCTGCCTTCAACAATGACACCATATCCTAATCCATAATTTCTTCTGAAATACTATATCTGACAGATCTTCTAAAACTCATTGTCTTCAGTATACCTGTACAAGTAGTTTCAATTTCTTCATATTAGTGCATGGTACTCAAATAAACACCATGCATACATCCATTTTTTATTTTTAGTGTGAAAAATGTATTATTTTCAATAGAGCTGCTCTACTTCAGAATGCTGTACTTTGGAAGAGATGCTACCACTCTCCTCTGTCACGTCTTCAGACTGAGACTGTTAGAGGAACAAGAACAGCACAGTTTCAAGAGACTGGGAAGACAATCCAGATCTGCAACTCAAAACACATCAGTGAGAGGGGAAAAGTGAAGGAGTTTAGATTCATCTTTTCAGCCAAGTTCAATACTTTACTCATGAGATCTCTTGTGAAATACACATGGAAATGGCAATTTGATTTTTTTCCAGAGCTGCTGAGATTTCCCCATCATCCACCTATTCATGCATAATGCAAAGGCAACATTCTCATGGCTCACCCTCCTCCCTTCATTTCTTGTATTAATTGCAGCTATCAGCAAAAACAAACCTCTACTGTAATTCCCATTACCCTGGCCACGCTCAATATTAATAACTAATAAACTGTGCTATTCCATTTTTCCAGCAACTACTTCTCATCTCTGTAATACATCTGCATACCTTTTTTTCTTCCTGGGATTTCTATGAAGTCTTTCCAAAGAAAGGCAAAGGACTAAAAAACTTGCTTTGTCAAAGACTTGAGTACAGTGGAGGTGGACAGATAGCCAAGCAGTACAAGCAGAACTGAACAGGAGAAATGCTTTCATATTAGTGCATCCTGTCCTTCCAAACAGTCTCCTTAAAAGGAAATTATTATTTGATCCCCCAGAATATTTTCTAATGATAAATTACAGAAACGCTTGTTTATAATTGACACAAAGCACAGAAGAAAACTAGCAAGCCAAATACATATATGTCATGAAAGTCATATGGTGTAAAAGGTAGATCCAAAATTATGCTTCATCATCTAATCTTTCTCTGGAAAGAGCTCCAGAGTGAATATGAGCACATTAAATTTTGCAATCTCTCCCTTCTTCCCACTGTAGATAAAACACTAAGAAGTTAGGGACACTGTGCCTGAAAATCTATAGCTGGATTCAAAATTGAAGTATTTATTTTAACCAAAAAAATCTATACCCTTTTACATACAGCAAACATGATGGCATTTGTACTAACAATTTGTACAGATTTAAAAAAATGGGATTTTTAATGTTTGCTAGGAAATGAATACCAGACACATAAAATGCACATGTGCCAAAGTTTTTGGGTTTTTCCAACTTTAAAAGCTTTTTACTGAGCAGTACAATCCTTCCTTGGTACATCTGAAGCAGCCCCATGTATCTAAACTTACCCTACAAGCTTTAGAAAACTGGCTGCCACCTCATAAAAATGCAAGTGTGTTGCCACACTTGCTCCACAGCAAATACCCTGGAAGGAACTGAAATCCAGTTAAATCACTTTTCTACCTCCTAGACAAAACCACAAAACTTTTCATGTGCCTGCCGGGTCACCGAGTGGCAAGCAGAAGGAAGGAACTCTTGTAACTGGAGGAAGCACAGGGCAAACCTACTGAGCACAGCAACAAGACCACCTAGCTGTATTTTGGAAGACAACAATGCCACAGTATTACCTTTACTGCCAAGAGCAGAGATATCATTAAAGCAGAAAGAAAACGTTGACTTACTATTATGCAACACTTAAGCAAGTAAATCCTTACCAAAAGAATGTCAAAAAATAGATTCTGTTACAATGAACAATTTTGTCATACCAAACAGGAAACTAATCTGCCAACAGTTTAAATATTTTGAAAACAAATATGCATTTCCCCACCACAAAAAGAACATTAACAAAATAACTCAGCCACTTTTCCACTTATATTAAAGAGCTATAACTTTTCTGAACACACCTTTGCACTCACAGTGATCAGTCACAGTAACTCCAATCAAGTTTTGCCTAACTGGACAACTGATGTGGTCTTTGGGGGCTCACTCGGGCAAAGAGCTGTTCCGTGTCCTACTCGTGACTGTGGGTGTTTTGTCAGAGGAAGGAAAGAAAGTTTGCACCAGTTGTGTAAAAAAAATTTGTTACTTGTATTCCAGCATTTTTTGCTATTCCTCTAGGAATAACATATCACAAGATAGAAACACAGCAATAACAATACCTAATGCCAAAATACAGGTCTTGGATGTGAAGGCTTAAATTATTTACCAACAACAAATAATTATGAAATACCACGTATAACTTAAGTCTTGTAAACATTTTCAGCCCCTTATATCAACCTAATCGTTTTAAATGTTTTGCTAGTTAAATGCCTAATAGGCCTTTATAATTAAAGGCCTACCAGACATTTATAATAGGCATAGGTAATAGGATGACACACAAAATTTCTTAAAAAAAAGAACTCATTGCCCAAAATGACAATGTAGTTCACTATGAAGAGGGGAAATGGAGTAGCAGCCCAGGAAAAAAAGGTTGGTAAAAGGAAAGAGATACTAATTCATTAAAGACAAGAGCTTTAGTTCACCAGACTGTGGTCATATGTTTCACCTCCAAAGCAGAACATTCATTCTTCAAATTTTCATTTATACACACCTAATGGAATACAGGACTGCCTGTTCAAGACACAAGATGACTCTATGGAAACCAGTTATGTCCAGCTTGGCAGCACTGATACGCTACGTTCAGTTAACTTCTATTGCACCTGAAAATGAAATAACAGGATTTCACTGTCACATGTATATCCTTCCAAACCAGATGTACTCTCTTCACTGCAGACCAGATAGGAAGTAGATAAATTGCCTGTACTCTCAGCAGGACAGTTCTGCAGGTTTCTGTGCAGACACGCAGGGAAAGGCAGCTTAATGATGTTCTACATGAAGAAAAAATCCTGCTTTCCATTCTTAGTTATTGCCAGTAATTCTCACTAGATTTAAAGACTCTGCTTACCTCAAATAATTCAAAATATAATTTGCCAAAAAGTATTCCTACATTCCTCATTCATCACAACCATTAATGATCTTAAATATCCCCAAGAAAATACATCTGAATTATCATCTTATTAAGTAATAGGATTACTAGCAGCTCCTAAACCAGCCTAGTTTGCCAATGGCTTTATGTGAAAGTTATTCTGAGGTACGCTTCATTTTTAACTTAAAAAGCAGTATTCTCAACCTCCATTTGACTGAAAATGAAAGAGATCCATGCAAGAGTTAACACAGGTTTCCTCTGCTGTGTCCTATATATGTAAGTACAGCATTAGCTAACTCACTCTCACCACTCCTTCCAGACAGCACATGCCATCAAGGAGAAAGAATACTGTACCTTCCTTACCATCTGCTTAGGATTCCTGCTTATCTGTTTCTATTAGAGCCCAGCTATCAACGCAGGAGGTGTGGAGATCTGTTACTGAGACATCTTGCTTCCTGATGCTGACTCTCCTTTTTGTCACCCTCCACGCATACCTCAGCAGAGCAGAACAAAGACAGGTTATAAGAGACCTGGTTCTGTCTTCAGTCAGAGACCTGAACAATGAAAACTGCAGAGAGGACAAACAAACTCCCGGAGAAAGGACAGCGCTCGATGGATCCCATCGAGCCATCAGAACAGCTCTAGCACACATCCAACATATCATCCTTTACTACAATCAAAGCGGGTTTGGATTGGAACGAAGGACACAAGGCTGAAAAGGAAGAGGCAAGGAGCCTCAGACTCAAAGTTGCTGGTTTCCCTTTTTCCCTTCAACAGTCACACCAGCAGAGTGGACCTCTGGCTGTGAGCTATCTAAGAGCCATCAAACAGGGTAAGACATCAGTCTACAACTGATTTTTGCCAAGACAGTTTTTCCGTTTACCATTTTGGCCCAAGTAGAAGGATATGCTTAGATATGGAGGAACATCATTCCTGAACATACAGATGGTGCTTCAAGAAAATCTCCCTCTAAATCAGGGGTGTTCTCTGGCAACTTGAAGCATTTTTTAACTATGGTGCTTTTAGAGAGGGACTCGTAGCCAGCAGCTAAGAAGCAGGGTCTCAAACAGTGACATTCCTTCTTTCCTTCCCCCCCTTTCTCACTTTCTGCAAGATGCTGCTCCTAACCTTAGAGAGAATATCCTACATGGGAAGGTAAAAGCCATATAGGGTAGAAACCAAAATGCACATAAATCATAAATTATTTGCCCTCTGACTTGCTAGGTCTCCAGGAGGAAAACACTCATCTACCATTTTTGTAGTAGTGCACAAAGGCAACAGTGGGTGGATTCTTGAGATACAGCTACATTTTCCCTACCAGGGATCAGGAGCAAATTTCCCTGTACAGCTCGGCACAACTTCAAGAAAAAAAATATCCATGAGAGGCAAGATTTACTGGGTAGTTAGACCAACAATTTTTGGAACACTGCTGAGAGTTCTCATCTAGCTCCCTGAGGATACCACATCAGTTGAAAAGGAAATCGCTTAAAATACCTTTTTAGATCTGTGGGGTACACCAATATCAGTTGCAATGCAAATACAAAAATGTTATTCCCTCCATTCTTACACAAGTATCAGATTTAGTACAAAAAATCAGCAGCATATTTATGTCATACTTTTTCCATTCCCTTAGTTTTACCATCAAGCGCTTTTTTTTTTTACATATTAAAAAATGACTGCCTTTTACCTACTGGAAACTGGAGAAGTTGTTCAGAAAAGATTTTTTGCTACGCTTCATAGAATCATAGAATCTTCTGGTTGGAAAAGACCTTTGAGATCATTGTGCTACAAAATAAAATCTGCACACCTCTATGCAAAGGAAAGGTTATTTTTCTGTGTTCTGTCAGAGAAAATAAACCTCACTTCCAGGGCAATGGACAACAAGAGAGTACCCAGTAAATCCATAAATGAAATAGTGCATCACTAAGAAAATAATGTCCCTTCACTCAGATCTGCTTTGTCCATATTTTTAGAATGCATAACAAGAACAAAAAATTGTTTCTCTAAAATTGCAAAATGGACACCAAGTTTTTTGGTTAGTTCTGCTAACTAGCAGCAGTCTCTCAGCACCAGATTATGTGTTCAATTTCAGCACAGAATTGCCTTTGACAGTTGAGATTCACCCTGCAGGCAAAGGATAGCTGAAAATTTGACTCTCCGAGTCTGTCCCTCGCTCCTTCCCTCCCTCCCTTTCATTCCTGCAATAGCCTGGCCGCAGAAGGAAGTCCTTCCCAAAGAAGGTTAATCCAGATGGGCCACACATTGAAGTGAGACTGCTCTTGACTGAGATGTTTAACAATGGCTGTAAATCAATATGCCAAGGCAGCCTATACCCTGCTTCACTCTCAGGACAAAGTACTAGAAACTCTACTAGTCCATTGAAGTTGACAGAAGGAGTTCAGGGAGAAGCAGAACACACACTGACCTGCTTACATTTTGGGCACATCAGTGACTGCAAAAGAAAGTAATATTTATCCACAGGAGTGATGGTGCTTAATCCTATAAGCACACAATATTAGATAAGTTACTACTATTATTATTACCACTACTACTACTACTATAAAGTAGCAAAAGTAATATGACTGTCAAATGGCTTTTAGAAAAATATTAATAAAGGCTGGAATTTATTAAAAAAAAATAGATTCAAATATAGTCAGTTCTCTGCTATCCACAAGTGAACTTCTCAAGGCTTCTTCTCCACTGCTGGTAGGAACAGAGCTCCTGAAGTGAAGTGCATGTTTTACTGAGTCCAGCTCTCTGCACAAATCTATTCAAAAGCTTTACAGAAATTAATAAACAAATTCCTGTGGATTTGATGCCATCTCGTGTTTGGCATTTGTTCCTTCTGCCCCCTTCCACATTAGCTTCCACTAAGCAAAAGTAGACTGTGCATAGAAATTTAGGGGATTCTGCACACCATCAGTCATTTGTCATGGGAATCAGCTGCTTTAGGGCTGACAGTGGCAGATGTGAGGAACCAAGAGGTATTCACAAGTACTGATATCACAGGGGTTTTTTTTGCTGTCTTCCCAACAGTCATACTGACAAGCTGCTCTACCTAAAGTCAGAGAACAGCTGGCAGCCTCACCAGCCACTTAAGTCATCTGGCTTGGCTCAGGGCAGACACATAAGCATAGCAAGAGGTGATGATTTTGTTAAAGATGTCAGTCAGATGAAAGTTGCTAGTAATGGTGCAACTCCAAAAGACTCCTACGTGTGTAAGGATAGAGCTACTTCCCACTCCCCTGCGCAAAATGAGAGAATAAACTGAACTCTGACTCTGCGCCAAAATATTCTTGCCATTACACAAAATGAAAAGTTCAAATGAAAGAAGAACACTGTATCCTTAAAAGGCAAGCACAACTAATTTGCAGAGCCCAGAAGGAGGCGGACCATGATGACCTATGGCAAATACATAATCAAATTAAGTTCTGGGCTAAAAACGCTACTGAAAGCAGAAAACATAGAAGGTTTGATTTCAAAATACAATGGAATGCCCTCAAAAGAGTAAAGTGCTCACTTCTTGGGTGACCAAGGGAAAATATAGGACCATAGAAAGGAAACATGCCTTTCAAAAACCTGCACCCTGCAGAAAAGGCAACTATTTCAAAATATATCCTTCAAAATGCTACTGTGTCAGTCCTCTTATCTCAATGCAGTGCTGTACTGGAGCACATAGCACAGCTTCTATTCAGAGAACAGACAGCTGACAAAATAGAACAGTATCCATGAATAATAGTTTTCTGGAGATACCTTACGAGTACATTTCTGTTTGTAAATTATTCGAAATGGTCCTAGTGTATTGAAACTTCTATATTACCAGTCCCCATTCCTGCATCCTCCTAAAAGCCTCACATCATTGCTTCCACTCTTCACAGAGTAAAATTCGATACTTGTCTTTCTCCAACACCTGAAAAATGATGCTGTTCTCTCTGGAATGTAACGCTTTGCTGTTCTGCCAACAAAGAACCCATCAACAACCAGTCGGTTCTTCAGCTTCCCCTGGCACATTCACCAGCACTAGACTGGTACCTCGCCATCTTAATTTCACTCTTGAAAGATGCTTCATCTGTGAAGTACTACAGACATTTCATTGCTACAGACAAGCAACTCCAATTTACGGATAGAAAAGACAAGCTCCTTTGTGAAGAAATAATGTGCTTTTAATGTTTTACTCATTCTTGTCTCGCATGCTTGCTGAAGACAGAACATCCTTCTTTTCCACTTGGCAGCACTGGTTTTCTTTGCACCAGCTTTGCTTCGTTTTTTAATCAGGATGACAATATAGAATGTTGAGACAAAAGAAAAATAGCAATATGTAGAAATAGAAAATACACAACATCACAAAAGAAAAATGGGAGTTGAATGTGTTCCTATCTGTGCACCAAGAACACTGAAGGAACCTGCACATCATTTTTACTGAAGTCCTGATAAGAAACTGCCATAAATTTACCAAGATAGGTGGTGTTGCTAGTTCAGTGACTCCTTTTAATGGGAGACCAATTCAAGTAACTTCAGATCCACTTGCTTGACCTCAACAGCAAGTACAGGTCAAAAACAATTCTCAAGGAAAGATGACAGACACAATATGTGACAGCATCAGAAAGGCAAAGTACCCCAAACAAACCTTTGATGCAATTACTGATAGCTAAAAGGAAAACACAGGATGCCTTACCCATGCAGATATAAGTGGAATTATTAGTTCAGATAGGGATTAGCACAGGTATTGTAGGAACATTAAGGCACCTGAAGGGAAGACGAAATCAGGTTATCCTTGGAAGGCTTAACACAGAGGGGCAGCCTGCTCTGAGCCTTGATTTATTTATTCCTAATACCTTCAATTCAGTGGGAATACCTTCAATTCACACAGTGGTCTGGCAAGGCTGATCACTACATTAGCCACAGCAGTGTCAGAGTTGCCATTTAGACTGAATTACAGACTGAATAACCTCAGCAAGGTGAAAAAACCCATTCTGACCCTAAACCACACAAAACTGTGATATGAGAAAGGAGAGATAAGTAATCCAGAACAATCAACATGCATGTTGTTGGTCCCCATGGGAGGAACCAACCCAAGCCAGATGAGCTTAGGGGATTCTGCTCCAGGGGTCACTATTATAACACTCATTTTTCTGCTAACAGTGCAGCCTGTCAGGAAGCCTTTCAGATATCACAGTTCTCCATGAGTCCTCTCATCTTTTGCACACTTATACTTAAGAGTTACCTTCTTTTTTCTTACTGGACTTTCATCCTGGCTGCTCCACTCACTGCAATAGCACTATGCTATTACCTCTGTGACTATTATTTGCACATTGTTAAAAAAAAACAAACAACAAGCTCAGCACCATTCATAATATTCTTCTATGAATTTTGCTGAACATTCAAGCTCAGATCATGAGGTGAGGCATTTTGTATGGTTGGAACACACTAAAGTAAGTATGCTTAACTTTAAGTATGCATGTGAGCAGCCCTACTGATCTTGATGTTCACGTGTCTAATATGCTTTGTTGAAGTGCAACTACAAAGAAGGGCTATCACATTTCTTTACCACAAAAAACATCCCTTGCTCTTCAGCTCAAATCTGCACCAAAATGGATTTCGGTCTGCTGCCCTGTGCTGTGCTGTCATGTTCCACTGCAAACATACCCTATTTCAACACATGTCAGATTATCACTGCTCTCAAGGAAGACAGTATTTTCCTTTAATAACTGTCGACCTCCTTTCACATTACTCTATTGCCTTTTTCAGACCACAGAAACCAAGTCTGTGCACTATTTCATTAATCTGCTGTCCAATTCATGTCATTTGGCCTTTTCAGGAAGGCTGGCTGAGCAGCACAAACCCTGGGTGAAAGCCCTCTGCAGCCACAAAATCAATGGCGTTACCTGGTGCCATTAGCACAGCCAACCTTCCTTCCTGAAAGAGTTTACTCATGCACTGTATAATGGTGGGGCAGCACAATACTAATAACAGAGATATCAGTCTATCTAAAGTACTCAGCACTCTACAGAAAAAACAAACGACTGAGTACTGAATTATAAAAACCTGATTCTTTCTGCATTGCAGAGAGTGCCAAATACTTCAAGTCAGACAAGCTAGTACAAGCACTCCTTTCAACTTCCACATGATGCAGACTATCTATCAAGCAGTTTCGCTCTGACCTCTCCTTGTTTGCCAGGCAGGGAGAGGTGTACTTCAGCCCTCTGGAGACCACTGGAGGAGGAAGCAAACAGGGGAAAAAAAAAGGATTTGTTTCAGACATAACATTCTCAAGTACACAGGTACCCAGAACCTAGAAGCTGCTCTGGCGAGATGTATGACAGGTAGGGAAAAGAAACAAAACAGGGCAGAGACAGAGCTGCTCCAGGACAAGAGAAAAAAGGGTTACCAACAGGAATTACTTTAACACAGAGAGACACTAAGAATCTTCCAGGTGAATTAAGATGTATAAATATTTATTTGGTGTGTAGTAAACCTCACTGAATACCATCAGCATATATACGAACCAAATATAATGTTAAAAATAGTGACTTTGCATCCAAATCCATTCCAAACACTTAGATACCCTGGACTGCTTTAAGTGAGTTGTTACAAGAAATGTTCCACTATCTACCTTCACCAATAGTAAGACTGTGCTCAAGGCCACCTCTCTCTCACAGGACTGTTCCTGTGAAGCAGGACTTTTAAACTATATTGATCTGAGGGCTATGACATGCAAGGATACATTCACTTGGCAATGACAACATCACAAGGTAAACATATTCAGGATCTGGTGACATGCTTCAAAATCTTCACCCCTCTAAACAGCAGCAAGATTCATAACACCTTCAACATGTACTTAGCCAACACCCGCAGAGACCGGAGGAATAAGAGCAATAGTGATATTGCAACCTGCAGCATACACCTGTGTTTATGCAATCCACAAATACCAGCAAATTCATACTGATGACACTCCTTATTTTGTTAAGAAAACTTTGTTTCAGAAGCATAGAATAGCATTAAAAATGACACGATCAAAAGAATTAGGGACAACGAATCAGGCATTAACAAAATCAAAAGGAATGCGACTGAAAAAACCTAATCCTATAAGAAAGTACCCTTGGCCACACACAGAAACACCTCTCCTTACTTCTGCCAAAGGCAATACTAATTCATACAACTACTGTAAAAGTCTGAGTTAGCTCAATGACCTGGAAGAGTTTAACCAGAGAGCAGTAACAAGGAAGACTGACAAAGACACCTCTGACACTTTTGAACAATGGTGTATTTACACAAGCATTTTAATCTAGATCTGGAGAGGGCTTTCAGTGCAATCATCTTGATCCTGACTTATTGCAGTTTTATGTATATACTGGAGCAGTCCTGGAGCGCACCACATGGGCATCTTGCAGAAAATCCCCAAATGACACACTACAGACCCTTAATGCACTCCAGCTGCTGGCGGGTGCCCAGTCCACAGGGCTGGACCAGACTAGAGTTACCCTGGACTAAAAAACCCAAATAAAACCAAAATATCTTTACAAAACTACTTAGATTTTTTGACAGGTGAGTCAGCAAAGGCTTCCAAGGCTTTGTATTTCCAAAGCAGGAAACCACACCTGACTTTTGACTCTATTTGATAATCTAGAAATTTAGTATACTGAAGACCTAAAACCAAGCAACTATAACAGGAGGAAATGGAAAGAAGATAAAGGCAGAAGGAACAGGAACTAGGGGGAAAATATGGAGAATATATTCCAGGCATGTTAATAGGAGAAAAATGACCATTTTTATACAAAGGAAGAGCTGTCATTTGAAACTTTCAGGCAAAGCAACAACCGAAGGCAGAAAGCTCTTCAAGATTTTATATAATCTCACTCTGTAATATAAACAGAAAGTACAGAAATAGCTATTTTATTAGGAGAGGAGGCAGTAGCTGAATTTCATTAGTATATAGAGGGGTGGGATACTATTGTGTACTCAAATACTTTGTTTCAGACACTGACAAGACTACATTTGTTCTTGCTTTGTAGTCACTAAGTCTTTTCAACTTTATTTTTTAACTGTAAGTGCAATCAAACATTAGATCAGGCTGCCCAGAGAGGTTGTGGAGTCCCCATCCTTGGAGCTTTTCAAAACCTGACTAGACATGGTTTTGGGCAATCTACTCCAGCTGACCCTTCTTTGAGCAGGTGGGTTGGACTAGGCTATCTCTGAAGATCCCTTATAACCTGAGAGTTTCCGTGATTCTGTGACACCAAACTAGTTTTCACATCTCAGGTCTCCATACTTGAAGTGTAAAAAAAAATAAATCCATTAACTTTGATGGAAGGCTTAAACCAAACATCAATAAATGAATCTCAGACATTTATGGTTCTCAGGCAGTTTAATTTGTCTGTTAAACCAAGAAACAAGTCACAACTAAGAAGGAAGAAATAAGATCAAGCAGAATTGTTGAACTATATCATTTCAGTGCATCTATTTAAGTAAACTTGTCTAAACATACCCATAGCAAATTCCAATTTACACAGCACAGCCTGACACCAAACACATTCTTGCTTTAGCTATCAAGTACAGGAAAGCAGCACAAGCATTTATGGGGCCAACAATCAGAAAACACAAGAATATCGCAGTAGCAAGAGACACAGGCTCAAACAGAGAAGAGATTTTTCAGAAGCCTCCCCAAAAATACATCTTTGTAGATCACACAGCACACTAGCATGAATTTGACAGAGCAGACTCATGCCAAACAAAACCTCTTACATGTTCATGATGTTCCCAGAAGAAGCACCTTGAGTTTGACTGAAACACTGACTGCAATTGTCTTATAGCAAGTATTCAAACTGACTGGTTTGCACAACTGGCCTGCAGCCAGACTAAAATATCCAACATCAAGGGGGCACAAGAAACCTACTCTGTACAAGCCTTCCTTGACTTGACACTTTTGAATATCTTTGAAGCAAGTTTACCAGAGTGAACACATGATGCATAGAATACTATTAACACACATAAAGGAGAAGGGAGTTCAAGTATTAAAGTGTTCAAGTATGTCACTCTGCAGAAAAGAACAAGATACGCTGGCAAAAAAGGAAAACACAAGTGGCAGCATCACCCTTAGCCCTGGAAAAGAATTTTCTTTCAGTAGTCTTGATGGTATCTGAGGTACTTTAGAGGACTTTTCTCAGGTCAGAAGAGGCTTTGGCACACTGGCAACTACATATTAACCGGTCCCACTGCCACTGCAAATACACTGGGCCCTGTCTGCCACAATGAGATTCTCTTCCTGCACCAGAAAAAGCCACGGGCAGCCCTCTGTGCTTTCTGCATCACAGCATCTACACACTATGAACAGTTCTATCAAACCACATCAAGATTCCTCTCCTACTAATCCAGAAGACGAGAATGGACATGGAATCTACATGCTTCCTGGGGATCTCCCATGGAGAAAGAGGGAGTAGAGGGACATTTTAGATGCATACTTATAACTTCTAAATAATTATTCTGGCTGTGATGCCAAAATTAAAAAATGATTAGCTGAAGTACTAGCTCTGAAGCCTGTGTAAAATGTTAATGAATTACTGGGGCAGGAAGAATGCCAGGAAATAAAATTCCTGGTAAGTAGTTGCACAGCATGACATTTTCCTTACCCATTAAATGCAATACTTAACATGCTCAGTTTTATTTATGTGCTCTATATGGAGCAGTAGATGCCTTCTTTAAAGTAGAAAGCATTCCCTTAATTAGCATAAAATGCTGGTTTTAACGCTATAGAAATTTTTGTTTAGATAAATAGTAACCATCACTGCTGCTGTAACACCAAGTAAAATCTAGGTACGTTTTTAAAATGCTTATCTGACTTGTAGCTCACACTATAAAGCAAAATGCTACAGAAATGACGAAAAATCAAAGCAGTCAACTAAACCAAAAATGATAGCTGCTCTTAGCGCACACTAACAAATTACTGTTACATTCTGCATTTCTGTCATCTTTGAGGAGCTGAAAAATCATGCTACTTGTAATGGCACAGGCTTTAACTACAGCTAAAACTCTCAGGAAAAATCTTATTAATTACTGCAGAATTGAGATACATACATTTTCCAAGAGTACTATATATTGCCTCCAAAGACAGATATGGCTTAAGAAAATAGCACCATTACTCACATTCAGAAGTACTTCTTAGAGGGCTAAGACTGCAAATATTTAATAATCTTTCATGTCTAACTTCTGCAGGTGCAATATATTTTACAGGATGGATAACAAAGTAAAACAGAATATCCAACAACTCTTTTTAAAAACGTTTCCCAAAAAAACTACATGTAAAATTGAAAAGGCAAGTTGCACAGTTTTGTGCCAGAGGAAGTGTATCCATTTTTGCACTGCCCCTACATATGAGAGTAACTAATACCAAGCCTAGCCATTGCAAATTTAGGTTGTTTTAAAATGAGAAAGAGACTAACCTTTTCTCCATGTAAACATGATTTTCTTAAAAAAAAAAAGCCAGAAATATATTACAGACAAAATTACATGCTGGATAGAAGCAGAATGACTGATATAGTCACACTATGGACCCAAGGGGCTTGCTAGTACAGGCAAAGTCAAACAACTGAGGTTAAACCTCAGATGGCTGTATTTCAGATTAGCCTGACCGCATTGTATATATAATACACAGTACACAGCAGACATCAATCATTGCAGCAGAGGTTCATTTTTGGAGCTGAAGTGAACACTGCTTTTAACATGATTGACTCTCAACACAGCCTAAAGGAGACTTTGCCTATCTAGCTCTCAAGTTGTACTGGGTGCAGGGGTCAAGCTTTTGGTAGCAGGAGGTGCTGCTGGGTGGCCTCTTTGATAAAGGCCCAGGGTTCACCCTCTGCTGGACACAGTCACTTGACCCACTTCTGGCCAAAGCTAAGCCCATCAGCACCGCTGTCGGCACCTCTGTGATAACACAGCTAAGAAAGCATACAAAATGCTGTGCAGCAGCTGAGTGAGAAAATGCAAAAGGAACAGCATTGCAGACACCCAGGTCAGAGAAGGAGGAGAGGGAGGAGGTGCTCCAAGTGCCAGAGGAGACATCCCCCTGCAGCCTGTAGAGAGACCATGGTTGCCCCCCTGCTACTCATGGAGGACAATGCCAGAGTAGATACCGACACTGCAGCAGGTGGATGTGCCATGAAGGAAGCTGCAGACCATGGAAACGTGGCAATGAAGTAGTTTTTCTGGCAGCTGTGTCTCATGGAGGACCCACACTGGAGTAGTCCATTTCTGAGTGACTGCACCTCATGGACTCAGGCTGGAGCAACTCATGAACTTCTGCAGCCCATAGGAAGGACTGCAGAAGTTCATGAAGGACTATAACCTGTGGGGAGGGAACTCATGCTAGGGCAGTAAACACGTTACTGAGGGGATGACTAATTGGGTATTGGTCACTCTTCCAGATTTTCAGAAAACCATGAAATGGATGAACATCATCACATATCTTACATGTAAAGTAAGCTGAGTGCACCAGATCAGTTTAAGAATTCATCTTTAAAAGGAGCATGCACAGCTCTTTAAGCCTCTTTTTCACTTTAGGATTAATAAACATCTCAAAGAGTTCACCATCTACTACAACTCTGGGATTAAATAAATGTGACACTCATTCTTCAAACAACTGGCAATAAAAAACAAACATGTCCATTAGCACTGTGTAAGTTTTCTCCAGGTCTACATATTTGCACCTGCTCATCTCCCAAAAGACTCCTGGTTCACCATCTAGACAAACTGCACAGAGTATATTAATTCCACTTCTGGTTAACATCATTATTCAAGGCAATACAGACTTTTTTGGATTGTTTAGAAGACGATCATCTTCCTATGCTCAACATCTCTTTTTTCTGTTTTCAGGAGCATGAACAGTGCTTCTTTCTACCAGAAATAAAGTTACTGGCTCTGTATAAAACAGTATTTTTCTGAAATATCAAGGTAACAGCACTATCTACTGATTCTAATTAAATCCACCACTACTTTGCTGTAAATAATATGCTCATCACAACAAGTACATCATAAATCTTAGGCAAGCCCTGTACTATTATCTTCTGGCTTGTCAGGTCTGCCTGACTTCCATGTGTAGGCAAGTAAAATGGTCTGTTGAAGGCAAAAGAGGCTCCTTGTCAGGAAACAGGGTGCATCAAGTAGAAACGCAAAAAAAACGAACAAAGAGAAGGAATGCAGGGAATAGCCTCACAGTGGTCCTGCCATTTCTAACAAAGTCAAGTCTGCAAACCCAACAAAGACGCTGCAGGAAACTGAGGATGGTACAGGGGGAAAGACCTGGTGACATGAACTTGCTGTCAGTTTGCTGCTTGCTTGGAGCAAACCACTTGCGCCTTCCAAGGTCTGGACTTTGTTATCATGATCAAATGCTTGCAAGTTTAATTACTATGGGTGTAACTTTTTAGTACATACTGACAAGGACAGCTTTGTAAAAACTTGCTTGAAATAACTATGTAAATGATTACTGACCTGAGGTTCTAGTAAGGGAAGTTTCAGTTGGTGGAGGTGAACCATATATCTATGGGTCAACTGAATACCAATGCCACTTTATTTCTGCTTTTAAAGACTTGGGCAAGACTTAATACAGACATCATTGCCTTATCTTCTGCAGAGCTCAGGGCATCCCTCTCTCACATCCAAGCTGTCCTAACTCTCAGCCACAGCTATCTTAATTGCCATTTCCAAAGGAAGAAACTCGGGGATATGAAAACCATTTCCCAATGAAGTGCTAGAAGTAGACAGTTACAAACAGCTTGCTCATGGACACAGTGCTTTTCAACCAAAAACACATCTGTACATGCAGAGAAGTAAAGGAAATTGGAAGAGGAAAGAGTTAACTTGCAAGCTCTCTTCCACACCCTCAAAAAGAGAGCACAAGTATTTTGTGCTCCTTTTATCTACCTGATAAGTGTGAGGGGATCAATTTGTTTCATTTCATGTTATGAAACAGTTCTTGTTCACTGAGATAGGCTGTGTTTCTTACTGCTAATCTAGGTCCTAACTCTGCAGCTTGGCTCTTGTGATCAGCCTTCAAGGATCAAACTTAGCTGGCCTAATCAGAGGATTTCTGCTGCCAGAAGTCACCTCCCAAGTTGTTTAAAAGGACTGATACATGCAACAATGAAAAACACATGAGTCATGTACGGTCTAATAAGTTCTTAAAATTATAGAAACACTTTTATTGCCTAAAGCAGAAGGATCATCTGTGGAATCTGGAACAAAGCAGCAGAGAAATAAGCTTATTATGCATAGAAGAGGAAAGCCTAATCTTAAAACATTTCAGACTAATAAAATATCAGGACACAGCCTGCTTTTGTTGCAAAAGGAAATTATTAGACTATGGGAGTCTAATCCTCAATGGAGGACAAATCCTTTTGTCCAAGTTTTGTGCCTGTAAGCAGTTCCACGGAAAAGTAAAATTACAATAATGTCTATATATCATATCTATAACAAGTCTCAGCTACAGGGTCTCTAAATTACCACTGAAAGCTATTATGTTACTCTGAACAAAAATGTAACTACCTTTGTGGGACAGAAATACAAGAAGCATTGTGGAAAAAAAGATTTCTAACACTTGGTAACTATTTATGAAGGATAATCAATAGCATAGAACACATGCATTCATACTTTATGGTCTACCGTTTTTTAATTCTGGTTCTGTAAGTGTTGCAACATAATTGAGCATGATTTATCAATGCATTTCCAAAGCGTCAAAAGAGTTTTGCTCAATTCATGTTATAGTTTGCCAGATGCATGAAAATTTCCCCTTAATAATGTGATACCAATTCAAAATTCAAGACTGACAATAGATTAACTATTATGTTAAAATTAGAAACCGTTCAATGCCATCAACCAAGTAGAGCACTTAATCATATAGTTCTTTTTAAGTATAAGAACAGTCCCATTGCACTACAGGGGAAAGTTAGAAAAATGTATGATTAAATGCAACTAAATTAGGTAAAAAAATCACAAAGCAAAATGTAATTTTGAAAAATCTCTAAAGCATACTGGAAACAAACCAGTTGAGACACATAGGCTGAATCTTAGTTGCCAGAGTTTTTCATCTATGAAAGAAGTAACAATAAAGACAGACCACAGCTGATGCATTTTCAAAGGCATAAATACTTACCTCCCAATGAGGTTGTGCTTTGTAAAATCACCTTCAAAATGATTACATAGAGGTTTAGCATAAGTCTTAATATAAAGTTATTGCTTTTGTTATAAATTAAACTTTGAACCTTCATGACAGGCTGATAAAGAGCCATGCACAACTGACAAGTTCAATCTAGGTGGTAAAATCCTATTTCTCCCCTACCCTCAGAAAAGCAGTAAGAAACAAACAAACAAGCAAAAAGCCTCATCAGATAAATTTTGGTTGAAGAGTATGGGAAGAAAGAGTCCACCACATAAAAAGACAACTCTAGTCATGAAAGCAGAAGAGCTGAAATCTAAGAACTGCTGAACTCTCAAGAAGAAAAAGCTACATTCTTTATTTCCACAGAAGAGGACCAAAGATAGATGCAGATCGTTAAAAAACGTTCTGTGCCTCCCTTGTGCTGTGTGCAGTAAAGAGAAATCAGTGCAGGAAGATTCCCATGGCTTGTTGCATGCCCTTGAATTGTCAGAGGTTCCTGCCAATGCCACCATGAAGAACCACAACCACGAAGCAGAAGACTGCACTGCAGTGACTGCGGGAAGCTGTGAGAGAAACCTGAAGAGGAAAGAGATCCTGTGCTAACACCAGGATTAAAAGCATTTGAACTGTCAGGCTCCCATTTCTACAGAGAGCACCACCACAGACATCTTTTAGCCAGGAAATATGTTGGACAGACATATAAAAAGGCTGGCTAACATAGACACAGGAGATTTGGAGTATAAGTCCTGCCTTTTTGTACCTGAATACAAAGTTTCATTAACAGCCATCAGGGACGGTGCTCAAAAGGTTACAAAAACTCAACCATCACACCACAGACTCCGTCTACAGCTCAGAAATTTTAACTTAAATTTTAAAAGATAAAAAACCTGCCTGTGTTCTTTTGTCCATGAAGACAATAAAAATAGAAAATGCAAAATAATGAGTCTGCCTGCTTATTCCTCTGATGGGAAATACTGCTTTGACCTGTCTTATTCTTTTATATCCACATATTACGCTTGTCCTAGAATAACTGCATGCAGAAAAAATACTTCAAACAAGTAACTTGTTTTATTTTATAAAACCTGGAACAAGGCTTTGTCTAATCAAAGTTGCAGATCACAGCCTTTTCCCTCAAGTCCCCCACAGCAGCCCAGAGCAGAGCAGCACCCGGCAAGACCTTTACTGGAGAGGCCTCCATCTTCACTCCAGAAATGGTGAACACTGAGGCCTTGTTTCAGCAAGCAACATTTAAATGTCTGAATAAACCCCAGATCTTTCCTGGATCACAACTAGGGCACTCAGCATCTGCCAGGATTGAGCCATAAGGACATATGCAAGGAGAAATTAGCAATTTCAATTTAAATGCTAATACTTATTCTTCCCAGTGAAAATTGAAGTATAACAAGTGATCTCTCGTCGCACAGAAACGGCCTTGATTGTTATTTAATGATCACAACGAGTAGCTAGAAAGCATGAAATGAAGCTAATAAATCTTCTGTTGAGTCTGAAATCTTCGACAAACAAAAGTACTGAAAGTTTTTGAAAACAGTTCAGCCTGTTTTTCTTCATCTTAAACTAAACTTTCCAAGTTCTTCAGTCACAGATCCACACACTGGCACCACACAAATGCAAAAACTGAAACGTTCAGCTACCTAAAAAATTTAAGATTTTTTTTTTTAATGCTACCTAAACATCCTAAAACGCACCATATTGTGTGAAATTCAAGTTCATGCAATAGCATTACTTACTACAGGACCTGTTTGCCTTCCAATGAAAAATTAAGAAGCAAGGCAAACACTATGGAAGTAGTTTTTCTTTCTTACTCATGCTTCCTGTGAGAATATAAATACAGTTTAGTTTGAGTTTTAGCATATCTAAGCTATGCTCTGTTTTAAGTGAAGGTAAATTAAGTATTCTTGTTCAACAGTTAAATAATTTCAGCAATTAGATAATTAAAGAATGTAATAGTTTCTTAAAAAAAAAAGTCATCCAGACTCATTTCCTCCCACCCCTAGTAAAGAGAAAGATAAAACAGAAACAAGCTCACAAGACTCCAAATCCTGAGACTTCTGAATCTTAGCAGTCAATACTCAGCTTATTTGTGGTAGCTTGAAAGAATTTATCACCACTGAAATGGCTACTTAGTTTGGTAAAAACTTACCAGCTTATTGGAACACAACAGTAAAACACATCCATTCACTGCAAAGCATCCATTTCTAGAAGCCTCTTCACGCACCAACGGAAAACAACACTTTTGACAGTAAATTTAACAACAAAAATACTGTCGTTACCTAACACATAAGAACAGCCTGATTTTTGCTGATAATAAACATTACCCATGCGTATGTGTGCACACATGAGAATTAACATGTTCCACACAAATTACAGCCCCAGTACAAAAGAAACTTTCACAAGAATTAAAAAGCATGTATAAAATTCAAGAGAAGCAAGGCAGTTTGTTTCAATCTTACATGCAGCATATTCTAGGGTAAATGCACCAAGCTTCCACAGTCAGACTCCCAACAGTGCTGTAGTCAACAGTGGAAGAACATTGGCAATATTTATAGAAAACAGCCTCCTACAGGCTCAAACTATTCTTCGTAACCTGTGCAACAAAGAAAAGGTTAGAGGTATTTGCTGTTGGTTACCTCCCTCCCCTTCCCGTCTCTCCTTAACTCACTGCCCCTTCGACAGAACAAGTCAGGTGGATGGTCTCAGTGTTTGGGCACCGGGTTCGTGCCAAGGCACAGAAGATGAGCCACAACAGTCCTGTGGCACCTGACCTGTCCATACAGCCAGTCGAAGCGATGGTACATGATCCTAACTATAAGCTTCTTGTATCTACTCATTCACCTCTACGAAGTTTTGTACAGCACAGCAGAGAACTAAGCCATGGCCACGTGAAATATAAACTGCAGCTGAGCCTACTGAATCAGATCCCCTCATCAAATAAGGCAGGTCAATTCCATTTCCATTACATATTTCTACAATTATAAAAATCCCCTACGCCCTGAAATTCATTTCGAAAGACTTCACGGTAGGTGGTCTAAGCTCAGAAGCACATGAAAGCAAAACAAGCTGCATCCAAGAAATATGACTCTCCTCAATATACTCATTGTAAACAGAGCTGGTGGCAATTCTGATAGCTGCTAGGAAACTGAAAGTTACTTAATTATGATTTAAAGACTAGTTCCCGTTGTAATTCTGCCAACTTTGAATCCTTCAGGTTGAAATTATTCTTGCCTATCTCAAGCTAATTTTCAAAATTATACTGAGTTGCACCACATCCACAAGTGTTTGTGCTGTCCACAAAGCTCATATATAGCACTGTGTGTACTTGAACAAAATACAGAACCTCTAACTTCTTTGAGAAGAAATTTTAAAATTTAGATATTTCAGAGGAAGAGAGCTTAAAAGTAACAGAACGTTATCCAAAATTAGAAGAAGCACCTAGGATGGCCAATCTAAAAAATCCAAGCCCATCTGTCCAAACTGTAGGTTGCTGAATACTGCAGTTTGCATTAGCCAGGTCAGAGGAAAAGTGAGAAGACACCTAGACAAACAAGGGACAGGAGTAAAGGATAATGCTGGGCAAAGTTTGAAATAAGAGATGCTATAGTGGTCAATTTATATTAAAGGATATCTCCTTCCAATATCTGGCTGACTTCCTGTGCCACTAAATTCTACTTGCCTGTGTTCTGCTATGATAGTACTGCACTCTCCTCTCACAGGATCCCTGGCTTTCTGCGAAATGATAGCAAATATTCAGTGTATGAATAAAGACAGCAAAACAAATTAAATCCTAACTGCAGGACACCTGCTTTATTCACTATATAAATGGGAAAATACATAGGAACTGTTCGAAGCAGCAAAGCCCAGTGCACACCCCTGTTCAGTTTATGATCGAGCATCCTGAGGCAAAAAGGAATATTCTAAACAAACATAAACACGGTGCTTCAAACCCTGCTACAAGAATGGCAGCATCAGCAAACAGCAAGATAAAACCTGGGGCACAGAAGTTTCAAAAAGCTGCAAATAAGCCCACAGAGGACTGCCACAACTTTAAGTATAAGTAGTTTCATCTAAGGAAGAATTTCCAGACATACTGTTATAAATAGATTTCCTACTAAATGAGAGAAATCATATCCTTAAGTCCTAGGTTAATGAAGTACAGGGACTTGAGAACCATCTAATGGTTTTCGAAGAAATATAAGTTACACAAGCAATAAGAGAAGACATTTGTACAAAAGTTCTTTTAGACATTTAATGTCTCATAAGGAAAAAATAGAAGCAAAAAAGCAATTTTATTTTTCCTTCCTAAATATTGCCCTAAAACCATGATGATTTACATAAACAAAATGTACCTCAGGAACCCAAGTCCCTTCAAATTACAGTATTAACTATTTTTGAACATCCTATCCCTGAACTCGAATCACATCTAGCACCTGTAGTTGTAAAATTCAAGGAGGTCAAGAAGGCTTCTGACTCAGCGAGGTGCCCCATGCCTGGCACTCAGCAAGGCAGGAACACTTCTCAGCTGTCAAGAACAAGGCTCCTCTCACTAGAGCAAAACTGGTACAGCAGCTCTGTACATAGTGACCAACAAAAACAAAAAAAAAAAAACCAACTACAGGCCTAGTAAGAAGCAGAGTGAAGGATAAAGATCTCGAGTAAGGGGTGCACATATGCATGCATGTGAATGTGTTAGAGGGAAGACAGGACCAAGTCAAGAAGCTTAAGGAATAGCTTATGACCTGGGACCAGAAGTTGGACAGCATTGGGCACAGCAGATAAGACTACTGCAAGAACTGGCAGCATGAGCCAGTATTACCAAGTTTAGAAAGAATGGGGAAAACAGCTTGTTACTTCCACCACACACTACCTTTTATGCCAGTGCTTCCTTTATTGGTAAAGTAACACATGAGCCACTTCAAACCTAGGTGCTCTATACCAGGATGCAATGAATCTTTACTCAGTTGAACTAGTTGAAGAGCGAAGAACTCGAACAACAAAAAGCCACTGCTCTTCAACATGTTAGAATGACACTCCAGACCATGTGGAAATACTGGTCAGAATCAAGGAGAAAATCCTGCTTCCAAAGGCTATATTTAGCTGCCTTAACCACATACACAACCTCTTTGCCTCCACACCCATCCGCTGGTCTTGCACCAGTCACTTTTGCTTTCAACTTCTGCAGCAAGTGAAACAGGAGTCCTATGGACAACATTGTACTTCACCGATTCCTCCCCAGCATGCAGCCATCCATCCTGCTGAATGAGGCAGTGGGGAACAGCAAGCAGTCTCATAAGCAGAGCCTCTGTCCTAATATGTGCATGAAAACGTAAAATTAAGATTGTCTGCTTCTCCCACTTCCTAGTCAATACATTGTCCTTATGCAACATTAACATTCTTTCAGATTCATCTGTTTAGCCTGAAAAAAATCTTAAATGTTTTGCCCACACATTCCCAGGCTGCTCAGATTCCACAGCCAATTGGCTCATGGCTTTCAAAATTAAAATGTGGTCTCACTTTCAGAAGAAAACAGTCCAAGTTGGAAAGGCTGCTTTTGAAGTTACAGTACAGGAGATAAAACCAATGGGAGCTTTTGTTCGTACAAAATTATCCAGTCAGCTAATTTTTTTTTCCAAGAAAGTTCCATGCTTCCTTACAGATTGGATTACAGATCAGAATCAAAGACAATACACACAAACTACATTGAAACAGTTACAACCACAGCATGGCTGTCCTACTTACAAATAGAACCAAACAAATGAGAAGTTAGATTACGTAAGATTCTCCATCCACTCATTTCTTAGCACTGCACCCTGGCTTACATGCAGTACCTAGAATGAAAATGCTGTCTAGCTACAACATTCCAGAAAAGTTATCCATGGACAATGGAAAAATGTAGTAGAGATCTAAGTAGCATTTGGTCTCAGGAATGGCAGAAGTTGTCATTAATAACAAGCATAGAACACAGACTACACAAAAAGCTCCAAATAAAAAAAATCCTAAACTTAACATCAAACAAAAACCAACATTTGGAGAAGAAGAAAACATTTCATTGAAGTATAAGATTGATCAGTGCTCAAGGCAAAGAAACAAAAAGATGAGCACTCTTGATGGAGTATGGAAATAGAAATGCCTCTTACGCATTTGTGCAGTATCTCTCTTAGGGCATGGAAAATACATTTTGGGCTCTTTACTTACAAGTTTCAGAGATCTTATTTCTTATTTTGTCCATCCGAACAACAAGAAATCTTAGAAAGGATAGCGTCTTTTGAGTTCGATGCTATTAAATTTCAGGTTAAATACATTTGTGCACATCAGGTTTCTGAAAGCTTTCAAAGCATCCAAAACTCTGTACAATGGCAGAGCTGAGAATCTGAGAACTGAATGATTGCTCTTAGGTGCCTTGTAAAATCTTTGAAAAGATAATTTGTTCCTTTGACAAGTTAAGAGTTTGAGTTGGTTCAAAGAGCTCTTACTAAAATCTCCTAAACAAATATCATTGTAAAAAGCAAAGACACAAGAGTGAAAAACCTGTCAAAAGGGAGGGTATAAATCAAAATCATGCTTTCCATAAAGGCACCAATCGTGAAAACCACAGCACCTCTTCTTATTTGACCCTCTACACAACAGACTACAGCCTTTTAAATCCGTGCCTAAATAGAGGATACGAACAAGAAGGAAAAGTTGTTTCATCTAGCCAGTCAGACACATTCCAAAGAAGTGATTTCAAGACACACAACCAAGCTTAAACAAAAGATGAGGATGACAGCACTTGTCTAAAATAGGGAACAGGGGGAAAGAGAGGAGAAGTTCTCATTATCCTAAAGCTAAGCCCTATGAATCAAGAGCATCCAGAGCTAAAGTTACACTAGGAAGAAATCCAAGCACATCAAGGCATGTAAAAGGAAAACTTAGGCAGGAGAACACACATGCTGGTTCACATAAATCCTTGCAGAAGTCCTTCAGTAAAAGACTAAAGAAATTACACAGTCACAGAATACATAGTATATTCAAGTATCAGACACTTAAAAGGAGAAGTAATTTGTTTTCTTTATGATAAAACATACTGGAACTTGTGTTAAAAAATCTACCACATCGAAGGAAACATTTAAATTATTCCGTTACCAGAGAAAACTGAAGAAATTAGAAAGACCTAAGACAAACTGAGAGAACAGGCAATAAAATGGGTAGACCAAAGCAGTACTGACAAATTAAAACAATAAACACTGCATGAATAATATAAATCACCTGGAATTATATTGGAATCCAAGCCACAAACTTAAGAAGTCAGAATTCTTTTAGAGACTCCCATAAAACATTTAGCTCCTCTGCAATCACAGAGGTAATAAAAACCAAACTTAGTCTGAATAAAACCTGGAATGAAAAAATGCCATGAAAGCTATTAAATCATCACTACATAAGTCAACTTGCTGTTGTACAAGAGCACAGTACTAAAATTGAGATACGCTATCTTGAAAGAATAATGCAGTGCTGGAAAGTGGAAAGAGAAACAGCAACACCCGTAGTGACATCAAAAAAACTTCATTTTCACTAAAGTGAAACTTTTTACGTAGACAGTTTAAAGAACAAGGACTGCTGTTTTTAAGTGAAGACATAACAGAACCGCACACAAAGTATGTCATGACATCTCAAACAAAAGAGGACTGTTTTATCCTCTTTCCTCTCAACGTGAGAGCAAGGAAATGTGACATGAAACTGAAATGTGACAAAGCTGAACTGAGAAAGGATGGCGTTTCACTCCTGGTCTCCCAAGTAGCCAATGCATTTCCTTCGAAGGGGAAAATGGGAACTATACCGCACATTAAATGAGATGTTTAAAAATGATACATTTACAAATATAACAAGATAGTAACGACTACAGTATTCTCTAAAAAAGAAGACACGATTTGCACATCTGCTTGGAGCTCCTAGATGAGGGCCACCTAAACGGCATGTTAGGTCTGTGCCACAACTACATTTTGCCTACATCTTTCCAACATCTTTCCAACGACTGGATGAGCAATGCTTCAGCATTCCCGAATCAAAGCTGATATTCCACATAATTCCCCAAAGATGTTAAGTATCACCACAGACTCCAAACGTAAAAGCATCACATGACACCCATATCAGTGTTTCCTCCCCAGAAGGCCTTGGTAAAAACGAGAGTAGACCCACCTGAATGCTGAGCAAGTAACAATCACAGCAACACACATTCAAAGCACAAACCAGTGCTGCAAAAGGCCTTTCAGACATTCTGCTTCAAGACATATGCCAAAAGCCTATACAAAATAAGGCAGAATTTCTGCAGGCAAGGGTATTCCTCAACTGCTGGTTTCCTGCACTTTTCTACAGCAACAGATCCCGGTTACGCTGTTAGAAAGGAAAATAATCCAGACAAACAGATAGCCCAAAACATTCTAACAACATCTGCCCTCCTTACCACTGAAACACTTCTCCTTTTGCACTAACCTTTATTATAGTGTTTCTTAAAGACAGAAGCTACACCTTGTCCAAACGATTTCAGAGGACGCTATGTATGAATTAGATCAATGAAATGAAGGAGGAAGGAAGCTGGCACCTTCCAAAAGGAAGTGCCAGTGTTTATCTGGAATGCCTTCAAAACCATAGGAGCACCTATGGAAAGGAACCACCACCAACCCAGAAGAAAATAGTGTAAGATTTCAGATGGTCAAGCTATAAAGGTAAAAAAGCTACCACAGTAAAAATAAAACTAACCCAAACTAAAATTGTTTCTTCTCTTCCTGCTAATTTAAAAATGGATAAGGTGTACCTGGGATCCATCTTCCATTATATAAAATTCAGTTAAATTTTTGTAGTGAAATATTTCACGGTTAGATTTCATGATCTTAAGTCTTTTTTAACCTAAATGATTCCGCGATTCTATGATATCAGATTTTTCCCTTCTTTGCAAGCAAATTATGCACAGACCGCAGTTCACTTTAGGTGTGTAAATACATTTTTTCAATAAATGTACTGTGCTCCCCACTTAAATTAAAAAGTTAACATGGCAAATAGTTGAAAACATGAATCCTCATTAACACTTTTGATAACCTTAGCCCAGCTGTACTTTCACTCATCAAGCTGTCATTCACATCCAAAAAACAGAAGTGAGAAAAGCCAAATAGGACCCAAGCACTTTGTTTGTAAAATACATTATTTCCATAGCAAGTAAGAAGATCGGAGTCTTGTTTAAATTTGAAAATTGATTCCATTAACAAGAGATTATTTCATATCCAAAAATATTCTTTTAACGTGGTGATGCAGCAGTTTCCAAACTTCTATTGTGACCTGCTTCAAGGCAGTAATCCTTAACCCAACCAAAACCAACCTTGGAAAAGTGGCATAGGGCAGTCAAGAACATATTACCCAAAGTACCTTCAGCTCCTGCTAATGGTTTTGGAAACTGCTCAAGCACAAAGGACAACTGTTTGCTTAGAGAAAGCATTTCCAAATAGCAGGTAACACAGGGAAGTGGTAAAAAAGCTTCACTGTGTGAAAAATCAAAATAAATCATTCACATACATCATTAACAATACTGGTGGCTCTTCATATATTGTACAGTAAAGATTAAAAAGTATATTAACGTTTAAAGAGGCAATAAGCGGGGTAGGAGAATAATGATGCAGACTAACATGACTTGCAGTGCAAAAGCTCCCAAAGGCCCCATTCAGGATGGGAGTCCCACAGTGCTATGTACTGCAACAAAGAAGAGTCTCCATCTCAGAAATGACATATCCCAAAGGCAATTAAACTTAAATAAAATTAACTAGGATATTAATCTGACATGTGTAACAGTTACGGTTCTTAGACGCAATATGTTTTTGGAGTTGGTACAATCACTTCAGCCTAGAGAAAAAGAGCATTACGGTCCTTTTCTGCCAGCCTGATTCAGGAACAGTAAGGGATGTTAAGGAAAAAGAAACAAAAAATATTCACCCCTTCAATCATGAAGTATTTGGCTCGCACAAATAGTGTTTGTCTTGCAGAACTGAGAAAAAAAGACTGCTTTTCCTGTTTAAGTTGTAAAAAGCAGATTCCCCAATTATATAACTTCTGGGGAATTTTTAGAAGCTGGAATTGGCTGTTTAATTCCTATAAAATTCACTTTACAAAGAAATTTTTAACTTCCATTTCTATCAAGATATTAGTCTTTCATTTGCATTATGTATCCTTTATAAAACAGACATTTTAAGAGAACATTACAAGAAGATGGCTGGAAGTTGTCCCAGAAACTACTGCATTATATATCCTTTCTGTAATTCAGGAGAAAAAGATACTATACATTATTCTAAACTGGGAGACAGAAACGAACAAATCATTTTGGATTCAGCATTTGCTGCCAGAACACCAAAAATGCTTTTTATGTAGCAGGAACGTCCCTTTTAACACACATACCGAATTCTTTGTCAAATTGGAACCAATAAGTTTTCTGTTCACTTTTGCTGAGTTCATTTGCAAAGCGATTAACATCAATGAATGAACTTATGCAAATACTTGGTCAGAAAAATACTAAGAGGAACCTTGTTCAACAACCAATACAGCAGCAATGTGGAAAAGTCCACTTGCTGGACTTTTGGCCACAGACGCTGATAGAAAAAGGAACCCAAAATAACATCATGAGAATAGCTTTGACACACATGCCATTTAAAGATGCAAATACGTAATAATTAAAGATTCTGCTTTCAGAATCTCTCCAGTTTTAAAAGCTCTAAATATGACTGTTTCCAAAATCCCACTATTCAACATTAAATACTGAAAATTAAGTTAATACATGCTACTCATCTTTAATCCAGTAATACCTTTAAGTCCTGATGCACCTAATTGCAAAGCATAGCTGTAGCTAAAGATTATCCCAAATCACATAGATCCTAAGAAATCCCTTAAGCCTCCTTCTTCCTGAGGGATGAAGCAAGACCTGAAGGTAACAACATATGGGAAATGCATGAGAAAGTAGCAGCCTAACAGAGATACTAGAAAGCAGAACAGCATACAGAAAAATTAAGCTCTTAATAGAAAGAGCTTCATTTTAAATGGCATCCAGTGTCAGTTTTTTCAGTTATTGTGAATCACACAGCAGCTAAAGCCTGAATCAAACCCTATTTACAGAGCTTGGAGCTCAGGTGCACAACACAGAGCAGAGAGCCAGCCCAGTGTAGCCAAGAGCCACCTTGAGGACAAATCTGGAAAAAAACAAAAGCTGATTTCTTGAAAGAAAGAACACATACAAAAATTACCTCTTTTTATGAAACACTAAACTACCTAAAAAGCAGCAGAAATGGCTCTGTGCATGTCTGTTTATATGCACAACCTGGTAACATCCACTGGTTACTGCAGCTGGCAGTCACCGGATGCTGGAATGCAAGGCATTAAGGGTGAGGCCGGGGACACAGTGCCTGCTGCACTCGACTGGACATTCTTGGAGGGCTGCTTCTAATCCATCCCCACTTGTTTGCTATGATAACTTGCACTCTTCATTGACTAATGCACAAGGTGGTTATCTAATGCCCAGAGAACTCAGTTAAGCAGACAAAGTCACCATCACAGACCTTCCTAAGTCTTCCATTATCCTTTGAAGTTGTTTATTGAGCAGAGCCTGAAGAGCAGCTGGGAGCCTGGAACCCCCAAGCTGTACACACACCAAGTTCCCCACCCCACAACTAAATGTCAAGTACTTGTTAACATCACTGAGGTACCTTGACTCCCTGGTGTCCTTTCCATCCTCAGCACCTGTACAACTGTACCCATTAAGAGCCAAAAAGTCCGATTAACCTGCTCAGCACAGCTAACATTAGTGTTAACACTATAGGAACGTGTTTAAATTTGACACTGAGTAATTAAACTAAATCACACATATTTCAACTGCATTGTTCCAAGGGTACTCTCAAATCACTGCAGAGCTGTGAATAATTACGTATAGCAGTCAGTGCACTGGAAAAAAAAGATGATGAGGAAATGTTCCTGACAAAGCGCAGGGAGCTGGTGCGCTCCGAACATCATCTGAAGGAAGAATACGGGTGTTGAATAGCACATAACCCATAAATTAAGCTGTCAATAAAAAGAGAGAGAATAGGGGAAATAAAGGTGAAAGAAGAAAAATAGCTTCAAATAAGGCTCAGCTGCTGAACCCCTTTCTATAAATCTAATTGTATATATTTTAAAATTCAGGATTACTTTGTTCTAAACATTATTTTCTAGATGTCAAAATCAGCACAGAGGACCATGTATTTCTTGTAACAGATTTGACAGGCTACTATATTATACTTTTAATGTTCACTGGTATGCCACAACAGTTAATTTATAAAAAAAAGCTGCGTAAACCCTAAATTGTATCTTTAGAAAATTTTAATAAAACATTGTTGGCAGCTAATAGCCCCTAAAAAGGAAAAGATTGGTAAGAGTTCTATCTGAAATGACTAATGAGGAAGGAAGGGAAGAGCAGCATATGAATCTGCAGCAAAATATAATGTGACTATTCATCTCCGTGATCAGTAGCAGGTTGTCTTTCAGATCACAGGTACTTTTACAGTTATACAAACGTCCTTGCTTGCTCAACAGTGAAGGTCTTAAAACAATTGACCTGATTTTTTTCTTTTTTTTTTTTGCAGGGGCTGGGGGCTCCTACTCCATCCATATACTGGGTAGCAATCAAAAACAAAAAAACAAACCTACAGAAACATGGCGAATAATAAATGATGTTATGACAGAAAAGTGTAGCATTAGCATAAGTGGAAGCAAACCTACAGCAGCACAGTAGATTAGCGACAGTTACATCAATACAAAATCTGGTAAAAGACAGTTTTAAAATGCTCTTACACAACAGAAAATCAAAAAAGGCAGGTTCTTATGATGCTGAACTTACACACACAAAATGAACTACAGGGTAAGGCTGCTGAGAGATGTATGCATCTTACCTGTGAGTACAGCTTTTGCTGAAGGGTCCGCCAGATCCAGCGCAGATTTTCCATCAGTGTTCCGAATGTTTGGATCAGCTCCGTGCTGCAGCAGCACTGTGCAGGGAAAGCAGAAACAGTTTCTTACCTCAGGGTTACACAGATTATTGACTGTTAAGTGTCTCCTCGGCATGATGTAGGCATAAACACACATTGCACGATTTTCTTTATTTTCCTGCTTTTTTTCCCCCCTCTCTCTCCCTTTTTTTTTGTTCCCCCCTTTTTTTTTTGTTAATCACTGCAGCAAAGGATCTTCTCCAGAGAAAGGCTAAGTTGGCAAGTTAAGATCTAGTAAGATCACATGACTTCACATGATAAACATGAACCCTGAATCTCTTGCAATACTCCGGTTTGAGTTCTTCCTGCCAGCTCGCTGGGAAGATTTGCATTCACTGACTCACACTGGGAAATCTGCTAACTGTGGAACCTGCTCCTGCCTTTACCACCACTATGCTGCTTGTTACCACTCCTGTTCCTTTCCTGCCGAATATTCCAAGTCACCCTGCCTCTGTAAATCAGTAACACTCCAGCCTTTCAGCAGCTTGTCACTTGCGCATAAAACCTTAACCACGCACATGCTTGCCCTCAAGAAGTGTAACAAATACAGTAAGATGCGTAACCTGGCACCCTGCAGTCTGTATGTTCACAAGCTATTATTCTCACTGGTATTTCTTTCTCCTACTAAACTTATTAGCACACAAAAATTCAAGTATATAAAAATACTCAGAATGCAACAAGCAACCATATGGCTACAAAGGCACTGAGACAGTAAACTACCATCCAGAAAGGCTCATCAACAAAAGGGAAACAATCTCATCTGTAAATTCTTTTGATCAGAAACAATATAATTAATAACAACACAATTCAGACCACTCCCTCTCAAGACCAAGATATTTTCCACTAAACTGAAAAACAAAGTCCACAGCGATATTAGAGATCTGACAAAGAGGGCTTCATTTTTATTTCCCCGAATGTTGTGCAAAATAAGCGCAACATATTACAAGTTCAGAGCAACAGTTCCAGACTTTGTGCAAGTGTGAACAACAGGAGAGTGTACCGACATGTAGAGACTCAATGCTAAGGAGAGAAGCAATAGAAACTAGCAGACATTTATGGTTGAAATACCTGCACTTTTCGTAACTAAGGGTGCAAAACCACTTCATAGACAGGGTTCTCCAGGAAAAAAGACATAACCCAACCCACAACGAAAGTAATTACCTATATTGTATTACTTACAGCACTTTAATCAGCAAAAGAGTTTTCAGAAAAACTTGTCTAAACTAAAATTTTAACCGGTAGTATTGTTTTTACTCAAACCTCTTTTCTTACACAATTCTGACTTTAAGTCCTTTTAACATTGCCGATTTTCATGTACTTCAGCTTACAAGATGTTATGCTATATGCTTGCCATAAGCTGAATTTTTGCATGAGTTTGGTGCTTTAATGAAGTACATAGACCTATTCTATGCTTTGCAAAGAAGGTGCAATTGTCCCATGTTTTTGAAAGAAGGTTCAACTATGTAGACTGGGCTTTTCCTAGGAGGTTTTTTGCTGGTGATGGTTCTCTTTTCCCCATATCAAGACAAAGACACCAAAATGGAACAAAAAAACAATTCATCTTGCACGTGCTCTGGCACCTACATTTCTGAAGATGCCATCTGTGCCATACATGCTACCATCCCCTGAGAGATTTTACTCATGGACAGGTTTGACTCTGAGCCAGTCGAACATACTCCAGCAGGAGCTACTGAACAGGACTTCCAGCACAGTTCTTAAACGCCGTAGGCGTTATTTCCTGTCTCTGTTCTCTTGGACCCTGGTAGCAGATCTATATTCTGGAGGAGATGGAAGCCATTTGTTCCAAAATGCACCAGCCTAAGAGCGGGACCCTAAAAGAGGGCATCAGCAACTAAGTGTCTATCAAGAGAAAGCAGGCAGTACAAAATGATGACACAGCACAGACTAGATGAGAAGACAGTCAAGAGTTCACGTGGCGAAAAGCCTGGGACAAAGAGTTAGTGGACAGAACCGAACAAGAAGATGTGGCAAGGGAAGAGATAATAGCTCAGATGAAAACTCCAGGAAGAAAGACCAGGGCAGAGCAATGACTAGCACATAAAGTAAAGCTGAGACCGGTTAGGGTGGAAGAAAAATGGGGTAACTGGTACAGAGATGTCAAAAGGATCTGCAGCTAGCTGAGCCCAGCGTTAACACAGAAGCAGATATTTCTCAAGTCTCTCAATTCTTCAGCCCTGTGCAAAGAGAGCTCCCTTGCTTCTTCTGCTGGCACACATGGAAAATGACAACACAGTCCTGCTTTTAGCTCCTCTCCTGGCTAAAATAAAGGATTATGCAGTGTATCTAACTGGTTCAGTCATACTAATGAACTATAAAAGTTTTTGGCATGGCTTACAACACAATTTCTGTGACACATTTTTAGTTTTTTAAAAACCTAGGAAAACGCATTAAAAATTACCTAATGGTGCCTAAGTTGGTTGCCTGCAAAACCCCTGAATTAGTGACTACCCGTGGAACATGCACTCAAAGTGGTCAAACTAGGTTCAGAAAAAGAACCTGACAGAATTCAATTGCTGCAACCATGAAATGTATCACTCTTGTCTCCGTGATCACTGATTCCACTCGTCACAACCCTTCCAGCCTCTCCAACAGCCAAGAGTATGGTCTTGCAGACAGCTCCCTTATTCAGTCCTAGAGACCAATCTACCCTGTGAAACGCATACTGTAGCATCTTCAGAGAAGAAACCAATCATATAAGTAAGGGCTGTATTACAATGTAGATGAATAAAGGAAGCAAATTCAGGTCACAAAGCTATCTTATTCTTACATTTCCTCTATTGACCATTTGATTCTATCCTCTCCATGCCTTTTTCCAGTACACAATCTCATGAAAAGATATCCAAGCAAGCAATGTTGCCATCAACATGAACTAACAAACGAAATCCAGCATTTGATGCTTAGCCTAGCAGTGTAACACAGTTGTACTTTTATACCTGGCAAACCACAGGCAGCTTCTAATTG
Source organism: Tapera naevia (assembly GCA_033556795.1). Classification (NCBI taxonomy): domain Eukaryota; kingdom Metazoa; phylum Chordata; class Aves; order Cuculiformes; family Neomorphidae; genus Tapera; species Tapera naevia. The sequence goes on along the minus strand of JAUMJJ010000034.1, from coordinate 8,145,301 downwards.
AATGCTCTCCGGCTTGTTCAAAACCTTTGACACTTTAGCCCAACACAAAGTCTCTTCTAACCATCCAGTATGTGAGATCTAGACACAGTGTGTCTCTCTAAATCTCCTCTTCAATGCCCTAGAGATGAGTAAAAATATCTAGATAGATCGTCTATTTGAGAAAAACATTCCCTTTATAACGAAACGCAACAGAACAAGCCATTCGAGCCAACTGTAGCTATTTTGGATTTCAAACACTGCACATCAGTTTCAGAGGATGGCTTTTGAGTAGCCTGAAAAGGAAATGTGACAATAGTTTCCATGAAGAGACTGCTGTTAACAGGCAAGCACAAGGATCCTGTGCACACAAACGCACTCCTGGAACCTTGTTAATTAGCATATGTTGATATGGTGGCTTATTTCCTCTGGACAGTGGGAACATTGGGGTGCACTATTTTTCTGTACAGTAGACAAAGCCCTTAATAACCTAACAATACCATTACCTGGCTATCCTTATCCTTCCTACAGACCATACTGAACAAACACTGCAAAGAAGCTCTTATTTTAATTGAATCGTCATATTGCATATGGACATCAAAGTCCTGTAAGCTTAACTATAGAGCAAACATGGAGTGGTACAGAATTATATTTTTACTCCCACTGCAAGTGCTACAATACGTAAGCTTTTGATTTTCACATACCATCTGAAATGCTTTATTTAATTACACTATTATACCAGATCAGTACTAGAGATAAGAAAGGCCACATTCTTCCCAAATAAAAAAAAAAGGTTACAGTATTGCACAAAGCATGAACTATGACGACTAATCACTTCAGATTACTGCCAACTTGCTACAGCAAGATGAATTCTAAAATTAAACACTTGGCTTACAGCCTCTTGGCATAGGTATTTTGAACTGTGAAGCTAACCAACACTACCCTCATTTGGCTGTCAAATTACAGGCCCACCAAAAACAAGCATTGTTACTACTGGCAGTTTCAACCATCACATTTTGACCAACAAGGTATGAGAAAAACTTCACTGGTAGCTATATGGCAGTAACAGAGAAATAAGTCTTATTAGGAGGAAAAAACAGTGAATTTGCCTACATGCAAACTATCACACAAGTACTTATCCTTCCTCCTTTATACTGCCTCAGAAGCGCACCAAAGGAAAACATTTTTGACTGAAAGACAGAAACACAATGGGAATAGAACGGGAATAAATACCAATTTAGTTCCTCCAATATTAGGCACAATCAAAGATCACACTATTTCTCTTATAGTTTGTCTAGGCCCAACATCAACAAGCTTCCTAAGTATACTTACAAGAATGCTGATGGAAAAGTTCACATTTGGCTTTGAATCAGATGCACATTAGTACAAAAAAAGGACACATTCAAACCTTTGACCGTTGAGTGAAAAAATGCAAAAACAATGGGCAGACCTTCCAGAAATATTTGTACTTAAAGTTGCCTACTGCCTGTAATTACATTTCCAGAGTCTTCAGCTCCTCACAGATCTACCATTGCCTCCTCTCTTCCCATGAGTACTCTGATCACTGTGTACCACTGTCTTGTGCTCATGGCCTCTACTACCTACCCTAGCTTTAGTATACCCTTTCTTCCCCTTTTCAACTTCACCCTCTGGAGATGATCTCCAAAAGTCCTTTCGAATCCCAAAGTATCAAGGTACAGAGAAAGCAGCACATATGCACCATCTTCCACCTCTCCAAAGGATATCTTTAAATCTGGTCAGTCTCTCACCAATCTTAGGTCCCAGGAACACACACATCCCCCCCCTGCCCCCTCCCCAGCACTAGTTCCATTTAGGACATGTTTCCAAATTATATTTAACAGGAAACACGATGTGCTCATTTATCTCCACATTCTGAAAACATCTTGACAACACAATAGAATCCAAGCTACTATTTTTTTTCAGTCAATGCTAAATGTGTCTTCTCCCCTGACTACTTCTACCCGTAAATCAAACCGCTGGGGTTTTGAAGCTTTCCTCATATAACAAGAACAACAATTTCTTGCTTAGAAATTACACTTCTGTGATTCAGATTTAACAATCACGTTTTGGCATGTTACCAGATACATAAGCCTTTTTGCTAAAAGACCTCATATACCAAAAGTCATAGCACCCTCCTCTTAGCTTCATAAAGCTGGATATACGAAAAAAAGCTAATAACACTAACCACAGCTGTATCACTGATTAACTTCCACCTCTGTGAGCAATCCCAGACTTGGCTGCATAATTCAGAAAAAGGCTGTAATCATGAGCCATTGGAATTACAAGGTGAAAACGTGTGAGACAGTTATCCCTACAGAGGCTGCACACAGCTCTAAAGGTTTGAGTATCACTACTTGACATAATGACATCTATGGCCTCAAACCCCACTGCCGGCTCAGCTAAGATGGGTTCAAAAAAAGGAGAGAAGCAGGTCCTATGCTCTTGCTTGCCCCTCTACAGTGAAAGTCACCACAGCTGAACCAGGAGAGGATTATGAAGCAGAGAGTCTAAACACAATGAAAGGTATAATTCAGAGTCAGAGTCAGGGTAGAGGCGATAACTAGGCATGTCTGGGAGCACTGCAGGTGGTTTACTGGTAAGAAGAGATGATAACCAGCTTGCAGTTCAGGTACAGAAGGATAAGAATGTATTTTGTAGACAAGAGAGACAATGATAAAAGAGCGTGCAGAAGAATCAAAAAGAAGAATAGAGGCAGGGTGAGCAATTAAATCCCTAAGGGAATTCAGGGAAAAATACGACAGAAGTCTCCATGGGTGCAGGCAGAACAAGTACGGGAAAGTAGCAGAAGACTGGATCTCCTACAACAAAGGTGCCTGCAAACAGGCAACTGCTGAAGACTTGAAAGACTACTGCAGCTGCTTTGTAGGGTTTTATCGCTCAGATGGCAGATTGAAGTGGATTTTTCCAGGCCGAGAGGTGCATTTTCTGAGGCAGAGGACCTCACCAAACTGAGAAATTACTAGTCTCAACATCCCTGGGACAAAGGGGCCATAAACAGTGATTAGCTTGAAGGATACCAACGTCAAGCTCCACGGGATTAAGGAGCACCTCTAGTAAAATGACAGCAGACAACACTTTCAGCCAGAGCACAGAAGAGTATGTAGCCTTTTCCCACCTCCCAGTTAAAAAACCTGAAACAAATAAAAACATGAAATCATTGAAGAACTGCAAAGAATTGCGAAGCCACTCCCCTGCAAAACAGCTCAACAGCACTATCACAGGCTACAGTTTCACCTAGACCAGGCTGGCAGGATCACCATCCCCAGCCCTATGCTGCCCACCTTGCTTTGGGTGGCTACAAACATTGGGTCACGCAACAACACAGATGCCTAATCCAGTTCCTCATGCAATGACATGACACACTCTGGCTGGCAGAAGAAAGGACACAGAGACACACGTCAGTGATGGCAGTTGAAAAGGATCACTTTGTTGTTCTGGTTAGGAATATATCTAACACTACTTGTCAAAGTCCTCGCAGGCCAATATCAGTTACAAGCACTCCCGTTTTGCCTTCCCTACTTCCCTTGTTCAGAGCACCCCAGTTTCCCATTATTACAGACAACTTATTCCCAATGAACTAGTGTGTTGCTTTTGTTCTTTGTTGGGGCCAAACAGAGCAAGAGACAAATATGCCAACCACAGGAGTATAAAGTAGATGAACAGAAGCTTAGAAAAGCAACACTAGGCCTCGCTATGCCAAAGTGAAAATCTGTGAAGGGAATTAGAACAGTGCTCTCCAACAGCACAGACAGAAAACAGTTTTGGTAGCAGCAGGAAGCAGCAGACAAGTAGCAGGGAAAGTGATGGAGTTTTGAGGAACAGAGAAAAGTCAGGAACTGCTGATATATTAGGAACCAAGAGAAAAGCATCTGTGAAACGCCTCAAAGGAATGAGGGCATGTTCATCTAAAAAGGTGACACAGTCCATGACCCAGCTGAAGCGCCTCTATATCAACGCACACAGCAAACAGGAGGGAGTCACTGTGCAGCCAGAAAATTATGACTAATTACTACCACCAAATCATGGTGGGAAGGATCACACAACTACCGTGCTGCAACCAAGGGCCAGAGACTGGTTAGAAGGGATGGGCAAGAAAAAATGTAAAAAAAAAAAACTTTGAAAAACAGTGATGAAGAAGTGGAGAGCTTATGGGTAAAAATCAGGGGCCAAGCCAACAAATGAAATCTCACAGTTGGTGTTTACTACAGGCTGCCTGACCAAGGAGAGCTTGTTAATGACGGGTTCTTACTCCAGCTACAGGAGACATCATACTCACAGCCTCTGATCCTGCTGGGTGACTTCAGTCACCCTGACATCTGCTGGTGTGCCACAGCAAGCTGTAAACAGTTCAGGAGGCTCTTGGAGTGTGTCAAGGATAATGTTTTTTAATGTTTTTAATCCAGGTGATAGTGCAATCAGATGAGAAGTATTACTGAACCTGCTGCCTACCAACACAGAAGAACCAGCAGGCCAAGTCCTAAAGATACACAGGTTTAAAACTTATATGGACAGGTGGTCAAAGAAAGCTACCTCTAGTGAAGAAATAGCACTTCAACCAAATCTGACATAATCTAGATAAAATTAAAGCACCTGCTTGCATGTTTCTATTTTGTTGTCATTAGATAAGCAATAGCAGCAACTGCTGTGGGCATCAATATATGCTAGGAAACTAAACTGCAGACAGCTCAGGATATGGCTCCTAGCCGAGGCATTTCTTGCCTTATAGCTGAAATGACTATTTGGCCCATCACGGACAGAGAACAGCCATATCAAACACCCCTTTCTTGACATAGATCTGCTCTTTGAAAGGCATGTTCTCATGCACCCATACTTGGCAGAAAATGTTATCAGTTCCTATAGTAACAGGAGGCAACAACCACACAGAGTAGAGGCCCACTAAAAGGTGAAACAGAAATGTAAGATTGTTTAGAATGCTTAGAAGTCAGACATTCCTTCAAGTTAGATGAACGTCTCACACAAATAGACTTCAAGGTAGCCATAAGAAATCACCAAAGAAGTGGCATGAACAAGGTCTGCCAGTACCAATTTTTTGTTTGCTTGTTTTGAAGGGAGAAGGATCTAGACAAAAAGAATACTAGAAAGCATCACTTTAAAAGGACTTTATCCTATTTTCATGTAAGCTGTAATTTTTCAGACTCTTTTGTCTCAGTGTTGCCCCAGATGTACTTTTAGACATTGCTCACTGAAGTTTCAACCTCTCAGCAAGACAGTCTGACTCCTGGTCTACATATACACCATAAACCTCACTTCCCAACACCCTACAAAATACTTCAATGTATTCTAGTTTGCAATAGATGTTCCAGAGATCAGATTTATCTAATCAAAGTAAGGTAGGGGAAAAGGATCTGAACCAGACAACCAAAACCACAAGCATCATTGCAACAGTCAGAGTTCTTCCAGCAGGACAAGATACCTTTTCAAAAGGCTCCTTCCTGCCCACAACTGTTTCCCCATAAGCAGGTGCATCTTGGCTATGATCAGTTTTCTACACATAGGAAGCACTACAAAATTGCTTCCTGGTATGGCTGTTCTGCCTACTAGTTGATTAAATACGCACAGGCACTGAGAATAAGCATAAAGTTCCAAGGGCTGCAGGCAGCACAGCAGCCTGATAATACCCTTCTGCTTTCAGAGAAAGAGCCAGAGCTGGTAGGTTGCTTAGCCTACATGAACAGCAATTCAAAGCGTTGATTTTGCCTAGACTTAACGAAGGAAAAATATTCCTGTTCCCTTTTTTTGATGGAATAGTTTAAGTTAAATTTTTCCATTTCAGATGACAGTGAGGAAACAAAGCCTATGCAGGCTACACAGAACACACTCTTCTAGAGAGCAGCCTCAAGATCTCAATGCCACTAAATTTTTTTGTTTGTTGGGTTTGGGGATTTTTTTTGCATCATGCAAGAGAGGGTTCCATCACGCCAGAACATTCCCCACAAGCACACAATCAGCACCAAAGGCTGTGTTGTGTAAAGGAAGCTTTAGGGCTTCCACAATGAACCTGCAAAATTTAAGCACTCTAGAAGCTCACATAAGTAACCAAAAAAAATACCCCATTTTCTTTGAGCTAATAAGCAATAAAATACTGTACACTAAGCATTTGTTTAATCCCATTTATTTGCAGCCATGCATGTGCACTCTTTTTCCACTGAATCACAGAACAGCTGAGGTCAAAGGTACCTTAGTAGATCACCTGGCTCAACTCCCCTGCTAAAGCAGGGCCACCTAGAGCCCAGGACTTTGTCCAGACAGCTTTTCAGTATCTCCAAGTAAGTGGACTCCACAACCTCTCTAGGCAAGCTGTGCTGGTCATTGGTCACTAACAGCAATAAAGTGTTTCCCGATGTTCAGAGGGAAACTCTCATCTTTCAGTTTGTGCCCATTTCACACAGGAGCTTAAGAATCACACCTAAGTGTGTTCAGGTGGTGATATGGAACACATCTGTTAGTGTGCAAAATGGAACAAAAGACCCTTTAACCAAAAGAGCTTTAAAAAACCCAGAAATCATTTAGCCCATTTCTAGATGGTACAGGTTGAAGCCTCACTATGCCACAACTAAATCGAGCCCTATCTCCTTGCAAACAACAATTCTGAATATGCTTAGTCTCTAAGTATTTGTTTTAGTATACTATTTAACAGATAGAAATCTTAACTGCTGCCCTACTGTCTGAGCAATTTATGTTTTCATCTAATATCCCAAGCTGAAAGCTGCTTTAAGGAACAGTCTTCATTGTGTGGTCTCAATTTACTGAATGAATTCTCCTTTCTTCTTCAAGTTTTATTCAAATAAATGTGAGCTGTAATCCTGATATATCATTTGACAAGTTAAGAGCCCTACTTTCTGTGTCCTTGAAAAGCAAAAGCAGCCACCAAGGCAAATCTGGTCAATAAGTAGCATCCCAAGAGGAAAAAATTGAAGAGAGCTGGGAGAAACCAAAGATCAATTTTTATCTCCTTCTGCACACGCTGACCGTTTCTTCCAGATGAAGTTTGGGGAATAAGAGTCCTGGTGAAAGTAAGGCGACAGATTGCATGTGGAATAGCTATGTTGCTATCAGAACGTATTATCTGCCAGTGCACTAACACTTGGGAAGGAACATAAACTGAGGAGTCTTAGAAATTTGTTAGAACCTGTCTTGGATCAACCATTTTTCTGAAACAGCAAGTACACATGCACAATCAAAACAATTTTCTCTTTTTAGCACCAGAAGAAATATGCATTGAAGGTGTTCAAACTATAGCAGCAGTTCTCAAGTCACCAGCATAGTTACCAAATATTTAAGAAATACAGGAAGGACACAAAATCTTAGGGATATCAAGCTTAACAGCCCACGAAATAGCAACTAAAGCTACAGGTTGGCTAGAAGACATGAGTATACTCAAAAAAATTATTTCTGAAGTTCAAGCAGATAAAGAACTCCACTAATAACTGAGCAGTTAGTAGTACTACATGTATCAATCTGGAAACCATCTTAGACCACATGATGATGTAAACCAGTCACATTGTTCTCTATTCTTAAAGGGCAGAGATAAATCATTTGTCCTCCAGCCCCAGAACTGCTCACTACCATGCCCTGCTGGTATAGAGCAGTGCAAGTCTTACCCTATTTAGCATTAGGTCCTTGACGAGGAAATATTCTACACTGTAAAAATCCCACAATTTCAGGTAAGGTATCATCACTATTGTGGGTCTCACGCTAGGGAGTAATGCATGCTACATCAGTCTCAGTGAGTTGCTCTCCTAAGTCACATCTGCGCCAACCTTGTATCACCCCAAACAAGAAAATATAAACAAGTTGTTGCAGTCATTTCCTCTTGTCTCCCTTGTCATACAAGCTGAGTATCCAATACCATAGCCAGGTCAAGAGCATAGTGCCTGACCAAGAAACTACTCAGTCCTACTCACTTAGACAAGACATAAGCAAAACATGAAGGCTACACACAGCAGCACGAACAGCAGGATTCACTTCAGACACGTCAGCCTTTCCTAGAAAGGAATAGCTTTATCCAAGAAGCACGGTGTATTTGTATACACATGGAAAAACAATGAATTACTGGAGCATGGGAGTCCATGTTCATCATGAGTCCTAGCTGCATGGAAGACTGAAGTGAAGACCACTCACAACAAGAGCCAAATGCTCCATATTTTCAGTAGGCTTCAAACACCCATACTTCATTTTATACACTTGCTTTATGTTGCAAAAAGATGAAATTGTTAAAGAGACACTTTGTTCACTATGACATTTAACTGCCTGCACATTTTTACAAGCAAGACATTTATATCCTAGAGTAATACTTTAATCACTGTTTTCCATTAGAGTAAGAAAACATCCAAGTACTCTGCTAAACTTGGCCCCACTTAACCATGCCTTAACACATAGCTACACATCTATCTCCAGATCATTTTTAAACCACATATACACTGTATTAAGACCACATGGTCATGCTAAAAGCAGACATTGCTACAGTAATCAAAAGCATAGTCCCATAACATGAAGTATTTCTGCAAGATATTTAGAAAGCCACTGTAAACTGGTATCAGATATCTGAAAGCAGTTTCAGTGTCTGCAAAAGCAGCTCCTGTTCTGTTACTTTGTTCTGGATAATACGCAACTTCCTCTTCCCCTCCCTCTCAATTTACTAGTAAACATCAGTACTTCTGAAGACCTTACTTCCCATAAATGCCCTATAGCAAATTTTCCAGTAGTGTTTTACATGTTATCAGGCCACCTCATTTGCTGAAAGTAAGCAGATTTTGATTTAATCAACACTTGTAAAGAAACATCATAAAATAAATGACTCTGTTCTTGTCCTCCACAGATCCTCCTGTGCCAAGCTGCCAAACAAGGCAAAAAGACTATTTTTTTTTCCTAAAATTCAGGTATGGAAAAGAAATAGAACTGGGTAAAACTTCAAAACCCACAGACAGATTGTCAGTATACTTCAGACCTAACAGAAACAGACAGCTTCGAAAACATACACAGCACACGAAACCCCAGACAAGACAATCCTTCTCAACCCATTTTCACCAAGCTGAATTTCAATCAACTTTCAGCAATACAAATACCATAACATAAATGATAGCCTTAAGGACTGTAAGCACCACATTTTCCAAGCCCTCAGCACCACTAGCTCCAGATATGAAAACAAGCAGTCATTTTATTAGTATAACCCTGCAGACTAGTCATCCTCACCTGAAGTAATGCTCATTTTCACCCAATTTGTACATAGCATCATCTTCTCTGCTATCAAGGTTACTCTTAATTTTGTTTCCAAAGAAGATTTAACCTCAAGTTTAATCCAGCTCAATGCTTGCTCCTCTCACAAAAATGTTCTGGTAGGGCATTTCCACCTTGCATCAATGATCCACTCGTTTCAAGGCTCCTGGCACCCCAACAGCTTTGTCAGGCACACATGGGTGACAGACTGCTTATGGAGGTTTTCTTCATGAAGCATTTATCACAGCTACACGTGCACAGATGCAAAATGCCAGCAGAAAGGATTGCCTGGAGCATTTACAGGAAACAATGCCATCTCATTTTGGTGGCTTTCCCAGTAACATTAACTCCTGTAGATCGCACTACATTAACAGACCTGCCTACTCATAGATGTCACATCCTGACGAGGTATTCTTCATGCACAGGAACTGATAATCTGCTGCTCTCCTGTCCTGCTGCCAAAGTCTACCAGGGAGCACTACAGTTGGATATGCCATGCTAGAGCATCCTAAACTATCTTCTGCAAACACTTTTGACAAAGGCCTATTGTCATATACTGCAGTCTACTGTTACTACAACAACAGCATTTCAATGCCTCCAAATTACCAATGTGTGATTTCAATTAGGGTTCCTCCACTCCCACCAGTTCACAAAGGAGGCCTTATTCTCAGGTCCCTTTCAACACAGGAAGTCTAAACTACAGACTCACACAGTGGGGAAATGTACCAAGATTCAGCCCAAGAAGCTCTCATACCTGTGATGAATATTAACATTTTGAAACTGATATAGCTTAAAGAAGTGGTTAGAGGACATGAAACTATCTAAAATCATGAACAGGAACTCCAGTGTGAAAGCAAAAGCATTCTTTCACTCAATCTAAACCACAGGATTTTTATCCCATGGTTGCTATCCTACAAGCTTCATTTGAGAAAGACCCCATGAAGAAACAGTAGACTTAAGCCCACTAGGTCTTTAAGCCACTGTGTAAGCACTGATTTAAAACCATTTGCTACTGAAAGTAGGGTTCTACACACATGCTATTGCTCACAGAGTAGACACAAACGAAAATAACTCAACATTCATATACACAGTCATTCATATTCAGAACAGTCTGTTGAGTCTTCTTCCACAACAACAGATTTGGCTTTAATCAGCAAGTATCCAAGTAATAAATATTAAGAATAGCCAGGATTTTCATGTTGTGTATCCAGACAGATAATAGGTAGATGCTGTTAACCAGAGGTGCTTGGCCTTAAGCACATCAAATCACAAGACAGCTTTGCCCTGTGTGTCAATGTTAACTGCAACCAACAGACAGAATGGCTCTCCCAATAGCAGGGATTAATTCATGTCCTTCTAATGGAACAAAATCCACATTTCTGATACACAAGAACAATCTGAAGTTCTTTAGACTGTCCTGCAGCTTAAAAGAGTTCAAATACAAGTCAACTGTCTTCCCACTGAACACTGAGTAGTCAGCAGCAATAGTGCTCCAACTCAAAAGTCAAACAGGAATATTAACAATATTCAAGAATCTTCTGATATAAACAGCAGCAACACTTACATAGTTTGAACAAAGTATCTGGATGTACTCACTTAAGAGCATTTTCCAATTTTTTACAATACAATATTCCTGGGATGTCTCTTTGAATCTAAGCTTCCTTCTGGAACAGAAAGTCTCCAAGAGAGCATTTGGGAATTCAGTACATCTCTCCTGGATGGATAACTTACTAGCTTAAAAAAAATTTTAGTTTGCTTACTTGCCGCATTTTTCAAGTGCAAAAAGGTTAAAGGAAAAAAATCAACTTCCACAGAAGTCCTCTCGTCAAAAGGAAACATAAATGCACCTTGACAGTACTATCAGAGATTGCTTTGTAGCACTGAGAGAGTAAATTCACCAAGCTACAGGATTGTTGCAGGAAAACATTGGTCTAATATCACATTAAGTAACTCCTGACAAGCCTTCAGCACTGCATGAACTAAAAGGAATTTTAAAAAACCTTTACAGTTTTGTACAATGTTGAAGAAAGCTTTTCAGTTGCTAGAATTTTTCACTTCCTTCTGTGTCCAGATCCATAAATCATGGCAGGATAACAGATGCTGCTCGTGGCTGGCATATTTGCGAAGAACACTCTTAAGAGCTATGCAGGTGTACGACACCTGCAATCAGTTCTATGCTAGCTGTCTTACAGTTCTCAACAGTTAACTGGAAATCCACCTGGGGGAAAAAAAGAAAATCTCTGCAGGAACAACTACAGCCTCTGCAGAAAAACAATGGAGGGCAAAGCAAGCCAAGGCAGACTGCAGAAGTACATATTCTGTAAGGTTATTTTTGTCTAGTTTTTTTTAAACAAAAAAAAACCTGTGTGTGCAAAAGCACACAGTTTTAAAGGAGCTGTTACCACTAAGGAAATACCTTGGAGCTACTCCCATTCCATGCTCAGCAACCAGAAAATCAAACCAGGAAAAACATTAAGTCACCCTAAAAATCTACTACACCCAGTCTTGATGTCTGTACCCCTCCATACCTCTCACCCTTAAAAAAAAAAGGGAGGGGTGAAAAATACAAGATAATATGATGGACGACTAAGCTTTTCAGCTTGGAAAAGAAACATCTGATGGAAGAAAACAGACACCTATAAAATCACAAAGGATGTGCAGAATGCAAGTAAAAATGACTGTCTACTCTTTTTCACAAAATTAACGGCTCGCAGTGAAAGTCAACAAGAATAACATTGTAAAGAAAAGGAAGGGTTGTCTTCTTTCTGCAAGGCAATTAAATTGTAAGATTCTCTTGCCACAGAACAAAGCCAAGGGTACAGCAGCATTTAAGAAGTGATTAGATCTATCTTCCAAGGTTTTTGTATACCAATGACAATGCAGCATAGTACAGATGCAGCTTCTACATTAGCAAGTTCCTGAATTGCTGATTGTCTTCGGAAAGAAGGATACACTAAATATTCATGGTCTCTGAGCATCTGCTACACGCCATTGCTGGAGAAAAGTGAGCTATGTGGACCTTTGGTGTGATAGCAGTAGACTTTCAGGTGAAGAAACAGATCATCCTTTCTCCCCAGCCCAACCCACAGAACAGTCACTCTCCTGACTTCTCAACATCCCTCCAAACACATTTTGCAGAGTTCACTATTCATTCATTATTCCATGAGTAAATGCAACACTGAGGAACAAAACCACTTTTCATTACCTTTCAAAGCAGTCCACGGATATTAAAAATGCATCTTCTTGACAGATAAAACAATGCTAGAAGCCATAAACACCAGAGAACACTATATAACGATTGGTTTTAATGCATCAATACATTTAGTCCAAATATTGATTACATACTTATAGCAAACAACGCTTTCAAATGGATTCAATTACTTAGCAACTAAACAAATCTGAAGTGACTAAATATATTGCCAGAACGGGTCAGCAAACCAGCCAAGGATTGGTTATCATCCTCCAAGATCTTCCAAACTTCCAAACCCAGGACACAAAAGCAACTTGACACTCAAAAGAGCCGCAGTCCATATTACTCCTCAACTCAGCACATTTGCACCATCTCCCTTTCAGTTCCTACACTGTCTTATGACTGTAATATGCAACCAGTAAAACAGAAGCACAAGACATTGTATCACCGAACTGCTGTCTTACAGTTTCTAGGAACAGACATTTGTGCAGTCTGATGAGTTTTCATCAGTTCATGCACACATCTTATTTTCACATAAGCTTCCCAGTGGCAGGGTTTGCACAGTTGACCCCTGACAGTACTTTTAGCATAAATATGCACACTCTGTTCCAAGGCTGGTGCTAGACACAAGAGCATTCTATAGCTGTACTGCAATCACTACCTGCTCTTGCTGGTCTTCCCACTTTGCTTCAGTGCCTTGAGCTTTCCTCCAAAAAAAAAAATTATTCATGAACATGCTCTATCTCCGCACTCTGTTCAATTATCACTTTGTCCCTTTTGACCTGTAAAGCAGCCAGAAGAAGTGTTCTGTGCTAGATATGATAAAGAAAAGATGCAAACTAGAGGGGCAAAGAAGTGAAGGAGAGAAGATAAATTGGAAAGTTGTCTCCCATTACATCATTTAGAAGGAGATGAAAAGAACAGGTAGCAAAAAACAATGCTAGATGACTAATGTCTATCGTTTTTCAGACAGATACCTAAGTTCAGCAATGAATTCTAGGTTATACTGGGATTTCCAGAGACTGTTGTTCAATTAATACTTTTTAAAAAGCATGCCTTGCTTGTTTAAAAAGGTATACTGAGAATGTGATTTTTTTTTCTTTCTTTTACAGGCTAATTCCCTCTTACCTGCTGTAACAGTCTACGCTTAAGGTGCAAATACCACTACTGCACAATACATTCCAGAAAGTATTCCTAGTCAGAATCCATGCCCTAAGCAATCACTGTTCCATTATGCCTGTGTATAATGTGTTCCTTCAAAAGGCTTTGATATAAAAGTTGAAGACCTTAATGTAACAATTTTATATAAAACCATTTAAAAGAAACAGGAACTTGCCAAAACCAGCAAAACATGCTTGCTCACTAGATGTAAGCGCAAACAAACTCGAAACAAACAAGAAAGAATAGATTTCTTTCTGTACTCATGTCTTAACAGTTTTAAGGTCTCAGTCCCAGGGATGCATCATACAACAGTAAACACTAAATCTAGGGGCTGGTGACAGTCTTCAGTAATAACTCTCACACTGACACACTAAACACCTGAATGAAGTATGACATACATGGATATTCATAATTAAACTGAGCACAATTGCTTGCTAAAAACAATATGAATTTAAGAAAAAAATGTCAGCCTCCAATCTGTCTGCAAACAGCTTTTTAAGACCTACATCTAGTCCTGCAGCCCTGCTCAGGGCTTCCAAGAAAACCCATAAATGTTTGAGACAGCAGAAAAGTTCTGGGATTTGACCAGCACCCTGTGCTGAATAGTTTATTTACCTGGATCATTCCCTTAGTCTAACATCTTAACCTTCAAAATCACAGATCTAATCTGTGCATGGAACACAGAATAAAGTTCCGATTAACACAAGTCATAAATTTGAGTCTGTACTTCTTTCACCATGCCCACAACTTCTTGCTCTAAAGGCAGAGCTTACCTTTAAAGGTATCATTGATTATGGAAGTTAGATCTAAATAATCTCAAATTCTGCCAGTATTGTACATCACAATTGATGTACCACATTGCTTGCCACCTCGATCTGACCAGTCTAGTCAGAGTCTTTAGACAAACCACCCAAAGCTGCACTACCCATACTGCCCTCCCAAAATCCTAGACTTCTGTTGCAACCATCTTTCATCCTATCACCTACAAGGAAAAACATGTGCTGTTGCACTCCCTGATATTTTATAAGAGTATTAAGAGACTGAGCAAGACAAACCTTTTCCAAAGCAAAAAAAACAATCCTCCTTTACAGGTGTAGAGCAGCCTCTTACTTTCAACCTTCGCCCATTTAACTAGCATGTTTAGTCAGCAGTTCCCAAAGCCAGGCAGACTCCAGCCAGAAGTAATTATTTCCTTTCAAATAACATATAAATCTCCAGTTACTGACTGGAATTAAGCTTACTTTTCCATTCACCACTGTCATAACAGACTGTTATTGGGACCTACTGTACCAATGAATCTCTTCCCACAATACTGCCACATAGTCAACTCTATTCACCAACTTCTGTAGAGTATTCGCCATATATTTTACCTCACTCACAGAGAGGAACTGAAGTCTAGCACATTGCTTGTACAAAGAAGAAACGAGACTAAAAAAAATTGTATTTTGCTGTTTCCTCAAATTTCTTTCCCTCAATTTGTGGTGTTTTTTTTTTTAAATAATGACATAAATATTCCAATGGAACTAATGCAAGATCTTGTCCTATAAATTTTGCAACTTTCTCAGCAGGAATGTTACGTAGTAAGTCTTCAAGCAAACACACATTATCTGAAATTCTGAAAATTATGTTGTTATCTGGATAACATATTGCACAAATCTCATGTTCATAATCTTAATTGTGGTATCTAAAAGTCAAACGTTCCTTTCCATGTCTGATAAAAAACACAATGTTGAGCAGGTCATTTTATTCAAGTCAGTAGATGTGAGGAGAACTAGAATTGATAAATCAGTTCAAGGAACTGATCCAAGCATAAAAAATAAAAATAGAAGTTCCCATTTAGAAAAAAGTAATGCTAACTACGCTGAGAAAAATCATAAAAGTTAAAGATATCCTGACTGTAAAGCTTTTTACGTGTTCTAGATACATTTAAAATGATTGAAGTGTTCAATTTTATTTGAAATTGCTTTGGCTGCAGGCTACACCGCGCACACACACACTGAAGATGTATAACTGCTGCAAAGAATGGCGTCCTCTAACTTGTACTTGAAAGCACCAAAGGACTGATGAGATGTTTCCCTGTGCTATATAGAATGAAAGGTTAGCCATCTTCCTAACCACTATGCCCAAAAAGCAAAGACTTTACCTAGTTTTCCTGAGAGCAACTAAGAAAGACAAATTTCCATATTCAGATTTTGACTACTGTAAATAACAGATGAGACTTTACCCAACCTCCCCAGGTTAAGTTTTTCAGACGCAAGTTCAGCAAAGCTTGCACTGTATACCATAAAAAGTCAATTTTAAATGACCATCACTATACCTACCTCCTGCTAGTTTAAATGAAGTTAGCTTTTAAAAACAAGCAATATGCTTCATCTCAAGTCCAGCATAAAACAATTATAATTGCATAACACATCGATCTAGTGAAGTTTCAATATAAGAGGAGACAAACACTTACCAATACACACATCTATCTTCCCCTTGATAGCAGCTTCATGCAAAGGAGTGTAGTTCCAATTGTCTCTAGCATTTGGGTCTGCCCCTTGACACAGCAGCAGACTAACCACTTCAGCATGACCAAAAGAGCAGGCATTGTGAAGGGGTATCAGCCCTCCATCGTCTCGAGCATGAACGTTGGCTCCTGTCTGTAGCAAGTGCTCTACAACATCCTTCCTTCCAAAACCTGTAAGAGAACACATTTCTGTTTATTGTCTCATAAAACAACACGATTTAATATTTAAAACTGTTCAATCTTAGGCCAGTGTACAGACATCAAACAATATTATTGATGTCCCTCTTCTACTTTATGCTTCATTTCAACATAGTGAGACTATATTCACCTGCTGGAAGATCCACTTATACTCAGGACAGAGGTGAACCACTGTTGCATTATAACCAGTCGGACTGGCTGTCATTCTGTCTCATGAAGAAGTTCTACAATAGGCTTGCCACTCTTTTTCAAGAAAAACCTGTAAAAATTTAGTACAATCTCTATGTATCTTAAGCTAGTGTCTTGCATACTATCTTTTGATATAGGTTCTCACCTTGGAGGAGACCCCATATTACTAAACACTGAAGGACAGTCAGTGCTTAAGCAGGAAAACTTTATCTTAACCCAAACCACATTCTTACTCTCTTACAAAAAGTCTGACTACCTTCACCTGACAAAACTAAGAAGTTACAGATCAGACACACTCAGATCTCAGCTGGGAAATAATGCCTCGGGAAGGTCACAGCCTAGGAATGCAGCCTCTGTTATGGCCAGGAAAACCATCACCATAGAGCCAGCATCATTAAACTAACACACTTCAAAATCCTGCAGCAGCAGGCGAGGCCGTGACACCTTAACCATGATGTCCACGATGAACCTGAAAAGATTCTACCATTGCCCAAAATGCCTTAGAGCAGCAGTCTCAAATTTTCTGATTGCGCACCCCTATCAGCAAAAAATTTGAGCAGGTAGCCCCAATATACAATAGAGAGAGCTCCTATACAGGCACTACTGTACTGTTATGTAGATTATAAACATACAGAAATTAGAAATTTAATATACATATTAAATAAATGTTTTTTAAAAAATTTCTATTACATTTATTAATGGTACAAAGTGTATTTTCTTTCCACATCCCAATGAAATATCTTGCTCACTCCTCTTTGGAGATGACATGCTTAGAGGATAGGAACACAAATCAGGTATCAAGCTCAAGAGGGACAGTTTGAACTGGAACACAAGTGTTCATTTTTGCACTAGGTTGCATCTCAAAGGTCAGACTGCATTTCTTATAAACTTCAGGGCTAAAAGACTTTAAGACTATCACTTTAGGAGTTATTGTGTCTTCTAGCAACCGTGAATACCAACAAGCTTAAGTAAGAATCCCATGTATGTGAACTTAGTTTATGAAATAGCTGAATTAAATGCTGCAGCAAGTGAAATTCCGTCACAGTGGTGGTAATTGGAAGCTTAAAGATTGTATTAAGTCCACAGATCAAAAACATAACTAAAGTCATTATTTAGCTCGAGGGAAGCAAGAAAGAACCTGTCAGTTCTCTCTCAGGTGACCAAAATGCTGCTAAAACAGTGACAGAAATTATTCTCAAAAAGGCAACACCCTTGGTGGCAGCCAACAACTCATTCAAGAAGACATGAAAAATTGGAACATTTCACCCCATAGCTGCAGTCCCTGGATAAGACTTCCATTTGAATGAGTTAACCCCTCCATTTTTGTCAGAGTAGCACAGCAGTCACAGCTATGCAGACTTACGGTGCAGAACTAACATGCTTTTCCCCCACAGTCCATACAGTGAGACCACTAAGCCAGATCTGGCAGCTTATCCAGTTAAGGCTAATGCTATAACTCAACACTGAACTTTAAGTCAAGATGTAGGCTGGGCATTTTTCAGGAATTTACACTATTCCCTCAGTGAAGCAGGGAGTCCTTCAACACTTTTTCTTGAAGGACAGAAGTTTTCTAGAAGCTGACTAATGCTGTGGCTCAGGCAGGCAGGACCAAAACAAAAAGCCCCACTACCAAAGCTTATTGTGGTTTGAGAGTTTTGATGACAGTTTAACAACACCTTTATTTCTGACTAAAGAGATTTTCTTCTATGAGACAGAAGCAAGCAGGTGGAAGAACAGTCTGGGGAAGCCATCATGGATACACATAGCTGCTCACATGTAGTACAGACTGCAGCAGTTCACACCTCAGTTAATCCTGCACAGTAAGGTAGTTCAGGGACTCCAGTGAACAAGTACAGCCTGGTTACTTTTGGATAATTGTAAGGACTCCCCCATTCCCAGTACACAGAGCCCTCAGCTGTCTGCAGCACAGATGCTGGACCACTACAAATTACAAGTTAGCACACTTAAGAAGATACCAAAGTAGGTTTTCTTTAATACATGGGGATAAAGAGCAGTTCAGCAGCTGCTCCACAAGCTGCTGAGCCATACCAGCTGCAGGGAGGGGCTCACAACCAGACTGGCACCCTACTGCGCAATCCAATTTTAGTCCACCATTATGGATGAGTCAAAGCTTTCTGCTACATTATACACTGATCGCTTCACATTAGGAAATACACTACAGAAAGGCAAGCATGTAAATTAAAAGTGGTATTATCAAAACTGATACTTATTTATCAAGACAAAAGTGCTACCAGAAGATATGTTTTTCTTAAATGCACTGTCAGCAAGGCTACTGCTACTGTAAATCACTGCAGGTTATAGCATGAAAATATGCATGTTTGTTTCTGCTAAAAAAAAAAATCCCCAAAGAAAATCACCTGTAAGCTTTCAAACAGAAAATGACAGCTTAAATAGCAACCTCGGTCCCATAGAGACGTTAACAGGCCAGGGGGATAAATACCAAGAGGCAAGCCCTCAAGTTTGCTATGCTTATATCATTCATTTGACTGGCAAAGGAAAATTGAGCAAGACAAGAACTAGAAAGGGATGCTTTCAACTAAACAGTATGTCAACAGATTTTATTAGCTTTTAGATTTTACAGACAGGACAAATAGTGATGAAACTGCATGAGCATTTGTTTTACCTGTACTTGCCTGATTCTCGAGGAAAAAAAAAAACAACCTCACAGTGTTTGAAAACCCAGATTCCTTTTCAAGTTGCAAATTTCAAATTCAAATGTTGCAACTTTCAGGACTACACACATACTTATTCAAGGTATTGATGGACATGGGTTCATTGATAAAGGTATGTTAGGAAATGCCAGCAATAAACACTTCACTGGTTTCAGTGAACTAGCTCTTCTGCTCAGACCTCTAAAAGCACAGTTACTGTGTTTTTATCCCACCAGACCACCTGCCTTTCAGAGGAAAAGTATCCATTTATGAAACAGCTTCTCCCCCCGACGAATAACACTACAGGAAAACCTGTAAAAACTGGAATTGGCAAAATGCCAGAAAGTATTTAAAATCCCAGGGCCTAATCTGACAAAGCGGTTGTAATTACTGAAACTCCTGCAGTGTTGGGGTCACCCTTTGTAAAAGACAGGCACATGCCAAGCCATTTGTGACAGATGAGGCACATATAATCCAGTTTAAACTGAAGAAACCAATGTGAACCCACATATGATGACTTTAGAAATCCTACTCTTGTACATTTTTAGTGCAACTTTAATTTACAAAGTCTAAGGAAGTTTTCCCAAGAAAGAACTTCTAATCAAACATCCCAAAAGACAATCAATTCTTACAGAAATACCCAAAAACCAGGGTAACTATGGAGGAGAGTCACATTTACAGGCCTGGCATGCAAACTTGTTTTGATGAGATTCACTTGCCAATTTCCAAAGCCCACTCATGGGCAGAGTCCCTTACTAGCTTGGGCTATTTTACACAGGTAAAATGCACAGGCTTTGTCCTCATTTTAGGTCCTTTACACAATTTAGAACTTTCAGGCAAGTTGCAGTACTTCAGAAAACATGACCCAGGAGAGAAAGGAAGCAGTAATCCCATTATAAGAAGGCAGCAGGAAGAGTACATCTGAAATTTAAGGGTGAAATGCTCACCGGTCAAGCCAAAGAAAAGGCAAAAATTCAGTGTGACAGACTCTTCATTTCTCCACTCACCTCATAGAAACAACTAAAGACTTCTCAAAAGACAGGAGACAGACATAGCTATGATAGCTCCACATAAATCACGAGACAGGCAGACAATTCAGAGAAAACACCACTTAACTAGTGCTTTGCCAATGTTGTATTCTTTCCTTTTCACAATTTAGAATACCTGTCACTTTAGGCTGAAAGTGGGGGGAAAAAGGCTTTTTGAGGTAGTAAAGTGGTAACTTGAAAACTAAACTAAACTTTTAAATGCTGTCAACAGACAAATTACCAATCACTCAGAACTACCACCAAGACAACCTGTCCTACTCTCACATCACTCAAGCTTGTCCTGTCCCATCTCTTCTTGTGGCATTGAACCAAGGTAAATTACTGTAAATTTCCTTAGTACTGCACATTCTGGGACCAGATTTTTCCCCACAACAGCTCTTCAAAAAGCCACCAGCACTTCTCCCACTTCACTAGGCGAAACACAGTTAAACTGAGTGATTTAACTAAGTAAACTGAAGAGCCTTCAAGCTGGGAAAAATGACACCTGATTCAGTGTTACTGAAGGTCTGAGAGTTTGCACTTATATCCTCTTGTAAATTCCTGCAAAGGACTTTAAATGGGAAGGAGATACAATACATTGTACGAAGTATCGCAAGACCATTCAAGAGAACAAGATGCCATTCACAAAGAAAGCAAGCTGAAAGTTCCTAGAAGTAATAGACAAATGCTACAACAACAACAACAAAAATTCTAAAGTCAAGACCAGTAATTTATCAATTCATCTTTTTACATTAATAAGTCTGCATTTTGCAGGCTCTGAGCTTGTAAGGTTGCCAGGATGTTTCCTAATTGACAACACAATCTGCACTCTTCATTCTATTCATATGAATTCTGTTGAAATTTGTCATTATCCCTGCTTTAAATTGCACAAGGCAGAATTAATCAGTGACTTAGCTTCACAAACAACTGTTTGAGTAAGGTCAGACATCTTTTTCTATGGCAAGGATGTCTCAGACAACTGCAAAAAATGAGTCAGAGTAGTTTAAGTATGGTATCTCAAGAAAGACTTTCCAGGACAATTTAAAATAACAACTTGCCCTTCACATCATAGGTGGAACCATCAATTCAGGTCTCTTTGCACAGAGTGGAAGTATGCAATAAGTTACCAACTGCTCCTTGACTCTTCCTGGCTCTCCCTAAAGGAATACTCAGGAGCTGGTTACATTAGTGCTGCTGCCTCAGTTGCTTATCTCACACATGTTGAAACAGCTTGCATTTCTATGATTAACGGTTTGCTAGTTGACAAAGCCACTTCATCAATTGTCGTCTTAAACTCTGACCACTGACTACTTTCCAACCCAAGTGAGAACCCTTTGCTTTCAGGATTAAAGTCGTGTACACCAGAAATTTTCTAAAGAATAGCTATATATGTTAGCCTTCATAAAAAGATTTTACTTTCAGCAGTTATTACTAGTGATATCGAAGCTCACTTACTGAAAACTACTTTCCCCAAACAACTTTTTGCCATTACTATAGACTCAAGCAGAAAAAAATCTAGGAACATCACTGATGCTCTAAAAAGCCACCTAAAATCAGGTTTCTCCTGAGTTCAGTCTGATACCACAAGAGCATTTCACCCTGCGAACCCAACTCCATATCTTCCAAAAAAGCCACTCTGGAAACCTCCAACTCTTCCTCAGTATACAACCGGGCACTAAGCCACGGTTCAGAAATTTATTACTATTAGTCCTTGGGTCAAACAATAGAAAGAGACCAAGTGTAAAGCTAAAAGAATGTGTTGCTTAAGAACCTGAGGAGCTAACTTTGTGATAAAAAAAAAGTTAAACTTCTCATTAAATTGTGTGGAATTGGTGCATCTTATGACTGCGGCTATTTGAAGAAATTAGCTAGGACTCAGCTTATTTCTATCAGGTCCATCTACCCAGTCACTTCTGAAAGAGGAGTTATTACTAATGATCACTCACCAGCAAGGCCTAAGCCAGGGGTGTCAAACACGCAGCCCATGGGCCAAATGCAGCCCTTCACCTTCTTTTATCCAGCCCAGCACCTTGTTTCCACCCAGCAACAGCACTGAGCTCCTTGCCCCTATGTTCCTGCCAGCACTGGTCACGTGTGCAGCGAGAGACGTGCGTTACGCTGCAGGAGCACATCAGGGGCTGTGAATTTGACACCCCTGGCCTAAGCTTAAGCACAACAATCAAGGACCAGCAGCAAACACATATATATCCTTCTGTAAGGATAAACCTTGTTTCAGAAGGTAAGAAAAAAGTCCATTACCAAACCAGCTCTTCCAAATTCTTGCTGACTCTGGGAAAAAGCTGGGATTTCAGACATAAGGTCAGAGGAGTCCTCCCCACGTAGGCATATTAAAGGCAGAAAAGTCTTGGAAAGACCATCGTGGTATGTGAATGCCATAAATGGAGGATGACATACAAAAAAAAAAAGAACCCAAAAGCATCACAGCCAACCTGCTTCAAACACAATGGACCAATTCAGGCACCACCACCCTCTGCAAACCCCGTAATGATTCATAGAAAATACACAGGCTGAGAGCAAAGTCCCACTCTATCCCACACAAAGTATACCTAAAATGTAACACATTACCACACAGACTGAAATTATGCAACTATCCAAAAAAACCTAAACCAACTCAATAGCACACCACAAAGGGTAAAAAACAACCTGTCGCATGCATGCAGAAGAAGCATTCTGTTATACTGGTTGAAAATGTATTTTCACAACTATTGACAGCAAAAAAAAAGTAGGATTATTAAGCCAGTTCATAAGAACAGACAGCACAGGCATAATAATTTTTTTTAACTAGCGAGTGGCATATAACACAGTGAAGATGTTCATAGTCGGGTCAGATCAGATCTTTCTCAAGGAAAAGAGAGAACACATCTTTAGACCAAAGGAAGAATGCAATGGCAAGGTAAGGAAGTGCAATAGTTTGTCTCATTCAATGCAGTTTGAAGAAGAGAACCATTAAGCAGAACACAGGATGGAAAACCCAAGAGGAAGCAAGTTATTTTTAATACCAGTTAACACCCCAATTATTCAGTGGAACTTCTTACCACAGCATGAGCTTCTACAAACATGCGGATACTGGGTCTTGCTTGAATAGTGACTTAGCTACAAACTGGAGGAAGAATACTCAGAAAGGTATCATATATGAAGAGGACAAGTGTGTAAGTTTTCCCTGGACATCCACTTTTGGTCACCAGTACAGATAAAACCATGAGCAAAAAATACCTTTGTTCATGCACAGCATAGTTTCTTTGCTCTGTTTTTTTTAAATCATAAGCAAGCTAATTTTCATTTAAAAAATGAATGCAAAAGTTACGAATACATTAATACCTCTACTTTATTTCTTTTTTGTATTTTAAAGTTACTCAATCACTTTCAAGTCTTCAGAATTTGCTTCTTACTCTGATTCTTGGGTGCTACCAGACACCTAAATACTCTGCAATCCACACAGAAGTTGAGATACTAAGTCTTCCTCATTTAAAGCATGTGTACCTCTATAGAAGAATCCCTCAAATCACTTGAAAAGGAAAAGCTGAACACCACACATCCTGAAATAATTCAGAATTTTAAGAGAGGCTCTGTCAGAATAATATTTGGAGGGTGAAAGGAAAACGATCCTTTGTTCAACCTCTTCCTGCTTGACAAGAGAGGTCTCCATCACCCTGATATGGCCTCAGTATTAATTTCTATCTTATTCATAGCTACCAAAGCAGGTCAGATTTATTCAACACAGTAGCTGACATTTCAATAGAGTTCAAGAACTGATTCCCATCCATTCAGAACAATTAACAATTCAGATATCCCAAATAAAGGAAACCTGGATTAACACTGTTGCTTCAACTCGATGTGGCTGTGGGTACTTTAGCTGGAAGCAGATAATAGACAGATGACTCCAGCTTCTAGAAACAAATTCAAATCTGTCCCCAGCTTTTTAAATAATTGATTACAGAGATTTCGGTTCTCACCCTATCCCCAGTTTACGTACGTGCTAAGGATTCTGAATGCTCTCAGAAGTCACCATTTTAATCTTTGTCTGCTGTGAGAAAGGACATAAAGGTGAATTTGAAACTAGCAACCTCACAAAGCTTAAGGAAATGTGAACTCAGTGCTTTTTACAAGAAACTAGAACTAGGGATGCTGTCCCTCCCTATTACAATGAAAGCAACTTAAATGCCTGGCATTGCTGTCAAAAAGGGCATTGGAGAAAATCAGAGCTAGGAGTGCTAGAAGTACTCGGAGCTGGGGGTGTGTGGAGGGGGGAGAATCCTGCTACTCCTAAAATTGGGAAATGAAGAAAAAATTAGAATAATTCCTCTATCACAAACCACAAGAACAGAAGCGAAACTCTCCTGTCATTTAAGAGTTTAGTTTCAAGAGGTTTGAAAGAAGCAATTTAAAACATTACATACTGCACTCTCCAACTCCCATTCCCCTAGTGAAGGCCATACAATTCACACCTAGGTATGGCTCATCAAACAGGAGCTACTCTCCTTCACACAGCTTTATATAAACCACAGACTTCTACACTTGTAAGCAAAGAAGTTTTATTACTCTTTTTACTCACAAAGGGGAAGGGGAACAGATCCACACCTAGGGGCACTGGCAGACAGATACTGCCCAAGATCAGTTGCTTTCAAACAATTTGCTCACAGGTGTTTCCAAACTGCAGGACCCCAAGATCTCCCTGATAAGAAATCTGCCTATGGTGTTACATGTCATTTGCACCAGACATATCACAGCGACCTGAGATAAAATATGTACAGTAGCTAAGGAAAGCCTTTGAATCTAGAAAAAATAGATTTGGGAGCATGTTACGTACAATAACTTCATCTGCTTCACCTCATACTACAAGGAAGCACCTCCAATGCTATTACAGTAATATCTTATTGACACTATCAACTTTCAAAGCACTTAAGTTTTGTCTTTTTCTTCCTTAATAAAAGTATAAGCTACAGCTTCAAAGGCATATTCTCTCCTGGACACATCTGTAACTTCTATCAAGTTCAGTTGTTCTACTTCACCTCCTTCCCCAGCCCACTCAGACCAGCTGAGACACAGAGATCAACCAGCAGCTGTATCCAGATAAAAAGAAAAAACAGTTATGAAGTACAAGGCATCAACTTTGAACCCTAACAAGTCTACATGCATCACAACGGTCCCTGACTTGCAGCTGCCTACTTAACATTAAGCCAACTCTGTTCTAAATTCCAGTTTCTCACTTCCTAAGCACACATGCACAAGTCTGCGCTCTGTGTGTCACATATAAAGAAATATGACTGTACTTTTAGATCGTAGAGTCTCCCTTTCACCTCCAGGATTTCCTCTCCCACTCATTTTACCCAAAGGAAAGATCTTCTTCCATTTTATGAGAGTGAAAAAAAAGAAGACTTAACAGCTCGCTCCCTGCCATCTGCAGCAAAGCACTGCCAGGGAAGGGTGCTCACGCTCCTCTCAGCTGTGACTCGAGTTCTCCCGACCTGCCAAAGTGCTGGGGGTCTGCTCCCCAGAGACAGGGAAGTTGATCCCGAGGCGCGGGGGTACACGGGAACGGGCAAGCTGTGCTCCCGGGGAAGGGGGGAACGGGCAAGCTGTGCTCCCGGGGAAGGGGGGAACGGGCAAGCTGTGCTCCCGGGGAAGGGGGGAACGGGCAAGCTGTGCTCCCGGGGAAGGGGGGAACGGGCAAGCTGTGCTCCCGGGGAAGCCAGGCCTGGAGACGTCTCCTCCCCGCCCCACTATCGCGTTCCGCTCGCCGGGAGCGGCCCCGACACCCACCGGCGGCGAAGTGGAGCGGCGTGGACTTGCGGCCGGCCATGTCCTTGGCGTTCACGTTGCCGGTGTCCACGAGGCGCTTGACGCGCGTCACGTCCCCATTGCGGCAGGCCTCCAACAGCTCCCGGAACGCCCCGCTCGCCGCGCCCGGACCTGCCGCCTCGGGACTCTCCGCCGCCGGGCTCGACGCAGCCGACGAGGAGGCAGAGGAGGAAGACGAGGACGATGAACCGCTGGAGCTGCTGCTCGGCGGCGGGACCGGCGCGGCAGCGCCCTCTGAGCACTCCGGAGCTGGAGGCCGCTCCGCGCCGGGAGGCGCCTCGCCCTCGGGGCCGGCCAGGCTGTGGCGCTGCGCGGCAGGGCCGAGCTCGGCCGGGCCTAGACTGGGGCTGCGCGGCGGCGAAGAGGCGGCGGCAGGTGGCGAGGCGGGCCCGGGCGGCGGGGGATGGTGGTGATGATGGTGGTGGGAGCGCCTCGGCTGAGGCGCCGCCATCTTCGCCCTCCTCCACCCCCCCCCCCCCGCCACCCCACTTCCGGTCTCCTTCCGGCCCCCGTCGCTGCGGCAACAGCGACAGCTCCCGCCCCCGCTTCCGCCCGACGCCGGCCAATCGCAACGCGCGTCGCCCGGACGTGACTCCCCTCTGGTGGAGGCGGGGAGGGGGCGGGGCCTGGCGGGGCCCGCCCCGCGCGCGGCAGCAGCTCGCGCCCGCCGCCCAACGGCCACGGGTGGGACCGGCCTTGCCCGGGTTGAGGCGGAGGCTGTCAGTGCTGAGAGGGCGACAGGAGCGTCCAGGGCTGCTGGGGAGGCTCTCCGCGGATCATGGAATGGTTTAGGTTGCAAGGGACCGAAAAGCCCAAACAGTTCCAACCTCCCTGGCATGGGCAGGGACACCTCCCACCAGACCAGGCTGATCGAGGCCCCATCCAGTCTGGCCTTGAACACCTCCAGGGAGGGGGCATCCACAGCTGCCCTGGGCAACCTGTGCCAGTGCCTCACCACCCTCAGCGTGAAGAATTTCTTCCTAATGTCTGATCTAAATCTTCCCCCTTCCAATTTAAAACCATTTCCTCTCATCCTATCACTCCATGCCCTTGTAAAAAGTCCCTCTCCAGCTTTCCTGTAGCCCTTTCAGGTACTGGGAGGCCACTATGAGCTCACCTCGGAGCCTTCACTTCTGAAGGTGAACAAGATGGCCAAGTCTGAACTGCAGGGGAGCAGGCAGAAGCCTTTTGATTAGGATTTTGGTTTGGATCTAGTTGAAGTCCCTGCCCATAGCAGGGGAGTGATTCTATGAAAGCCGCACCTGGGAAGGAACAGGTAAAGGCATCAGGATTCACAAGGAAGTGGGGACTGACACTGGGTTTCACAGGGGGTGATTCGGAGCATTTCTGGGGATGCACCTTCTCTTCAGACTTTTTTTTTTAGGATTTTGGTTTGGATTAGGAAAGCAGCATGAATGTGACACCAAAGTGCTTCTGGCTTTCTGTTACACAGAGGGGATATGAACTCCGGTTATGGGTAAACTGCTTAAGTCAGAAAGCCCAAATAACCGTCACCAGGAGATCTCCAGTTCACTTAGCCTTAGTCTACAAACTCAAAGGAGATCTTACTGACAGGATCAGCATCAACAGCAACAATTCCTGGGCATTCCTCATGATGAGGATGGTGAGGCACTGGCACAGGCTGCTGCCCAAGGAAGCTGTGGATGCCTCCTCACTGGAAGTGTTCAGAGGCAGGTTGGATGGGGCCTTGAGCAGCCTATTCTGGTGGGAGGTGTACCTGCCCATGACAGGGGGCTTGGAACCGGATGGGCTTCAAGATCTCTTCCAACCCAAACCATTCTATGATTCTGTAAATCCCAGCGCACTAAGTACTTGGGCTACCAGCACTGGAGGCGCAGCAGCCATCAGCCAAAGAATGGGGAAAGGTATGAGGAAGGCAGGTTAAAGACAGTGAATATGGCAAATACCAGCCAGGATTATCCTGTGAAAGAAATAATAACTCTGCTTTTCTTGTTTGGTGGGGAAGGCTTTTGTTTGAAAGGCTTCAGGAAGTGTCTGTGTAGCACCATGTGATGTGCTGAAGAAGTGCTGACCAGGTCTAACTCTGGGGGCACAGAAAATCAGAAAAAAAGTATTCAGAAGAAATTTGGATCTGGTCCAGTGGTACTGTGTACCCTTCTGTTGCTGATGGGGAGGTAGACATGAAATCAGTCCCTTGACTTGTGGCACAGTACATGAAGATCCACTTCAATGTTCCCAACTCAGTCCTCCTTCATGCTGTGACTTTGAAGCCATGGGCCTTGACCAGGAACTGGGTGCTCAGCAAGACTTCCCAGACACCCAGATCTCAATAGCTGGTGCTTTGCAGCCTTCTTTCAATTCAAACTCCCCAAAGAACTTTGTGAGCTACTTACAACATCCCCCTTGTTGGGCCCAGGCTTTGCAAGACATTTAAGAGGTCAGAGCACCTGTTCAGCACACTACCTTCCTGCAGTCTGTATTTCACCAGCAAGTCGCTTTTGTGGCATCAATAGCAAACAAATCACACTCCTTTACTCCTCTCTATATTCCCCATAAACCAAGGTAACAGCATCATTTTTATGAAACATATCTGTATGCAAACCTTCGATCTACTCCCTGAAAGATTTTAAAACATATGACTAGTAATTTTTAAGGTTTTAAATTCATGGTGGCCTTACAAATTCATTGTTGGTTGGAGGTCTGAGTAAGAAACACTACACTCTTGGTCAGCCTTTCCTGAAAGCCCTGCAGAAAAGGACTTGTGGGTACTGGTGGATGAGAAGCTGGACATGAGCCAGCCAGTGTGGTTTGCAGCCCAGAAAGCCAACTGTATGCTAGGCTATGTCCAGGGGAGGTTCAGACTAGACATCAGGAAAAATTTCTTCACTGAAAGGGCGGGCGGTCAGGCATTGGCACAGCTGCCCAGGGAGGTGGTTGAGTTGCCATCCCTGAAGGTGTTTAAAAGGTGAGTAGATGAGTTTCTTAGAGATATGGTTTAGCAAGGGGAAAGGTATGGTTAGACTTGATGATCTCGGAAGTCTTTTCCAACCAGATGATTCTATGATTCTGTGAAAAGAAGTGTGACCAGCACATTGAGGGAGGTGATTCTGCCCCTCTGCTATGCTGTGGAGTAGACTCCACCTGAAGCACTGCATCCAGCTCTGGAGCCCTCAGAATGGGAAAAACATGGGCCTGTTGGAGTGGGTCCCGAGGAGGGCCCCAAAAATCATCAGAGTGATGGAACACCTACCCTATGAAGACAAAGTTAGGATTGTTTAGCCTGGAGAAGAGAAGGCTCTGGGGAGGCCTTATTACAGCCTTTTAATACTTAATGGGGACTTATAAGAAAGATGGGGACAAACTTTTCACCAGGGTCTGTAGTGACAGGACAAGGGACAACAATTTTAACCTGAAAGACAGTAGGATCAGGTTGGATATAAGGAAGAAATTTTTTACAGTGAGGGTGGTGAGGCACTGGCACAGGTTGTCCAGAGAGGCTGTGGATGCCCCATCCCTGAAGGTGTTCAAGGCCAGGTTGAATGGGGCTTTGAGCAACGTGATCTAGTTGAAGAAGCTCCTGCCCATAGCAGCGGGGAGGGACTGGATGATCTTTAAAGATTCTTTCCAGTCCAAACTTTTCTGTGACTCTATGAAAGCAGCACCTGGGAAGGAAGAAGTAAAGGCATCAAGATTCATAGGGAAGTAGGGGTTGGCCCTGGGTTTCACAGGGGTTATTCTGAGCAGTTCTGGGGATGCACTTCCTCTTCAGACCCCCACCTTTTGGTGTGGGTCCCTATCCCATTGCAGCATCCAATTCCCCCAAGCCTCCACCTTCCTGCCCCATGTGTACCGCAGCACTGCTACCCTCCAGAGAGATGAGGCAATCAGCAGTGCTGTACATCCCAACCCTTTTCTCCTCCCTGCCCAAAGCATGTCCAGGATCCCTTCAGGTACTGCTGTCACCATTTGTATACAGCTTGGTGTGCCTTGGGGCAGATTCATAGAATTCCTGCAGAAACCACAGGAAAAACAGTGTGGGAAACAAAGTTCTGGCCAAAATTTCCTCCTCCTTACAGGATTTCTACTTAAGGTCAAGGAGGAACATGGGGAGGATCTTTGAAAGCATTCAGTCAACTTGTTCCCTGGCCAGCCACCGAGTCCTTGGAAACAGGGCTTCTTCAATTGCTGCTGTTGCAGGAAAGTGCATTTTTTACCATCAGGGCTGTGTGCCTGGAGTTGTGGAAGGCACTCTCCCGAGGTGATGCCAGCCTTGCTCAGTGGTGGTGCAGAGCCCATGAGCTTTGCAGTGGCCCACAGTGCTCCCCACCTCCACTTGCTGCAGTGGCTAGATGCTTCTGTTGAGCTGATTTAGGTTCATGTTCTGTCACCAGTGGCTGATTACATTTGCACCTCTTGTCCCGCAAAGCCCAGAGTCAGGATCTAAAATATTGCTGATAATTCAGTGTCTTTTACCTGACCCAGGAAGGAGGTGGTTTAGATAGAAACTTTATTAATGATGCAGGGCTCAGTAAAGTGGAGGCAACTCATACTTCAGCTGAGTAATTAAATCCCATCAAAAAGACTGTCCAGGACCACTATTTAAAATAAATAACTCCAAACACAATTCTGGTCTGTAATGGAATCCACTGAAATGGAATTAATTTTTTTTTTTCTAAACAAAATGCTTTATAGCATTGCTGGCAATTTTACAACCACCTGCTTCTCAGCCCCTGCTGATTGCAGTTAGGAGAAGGGCTTGGGGTGGTTTCAGAATATTTTTAAGCTCCAACAAATATGAAATGGCTCCAAAACCAGCAGTCAGCATGTTAGTGCTCATGTTTAATGGACTTGGAGAATGCTGAGAAGTAAATCAAGAGGAAGTGAAGTACAGTTTGGAGAAACAAATCTCCTCTACCTGAGTAGATGGGAAGATAACGGACCATCCAGATCTGTAGAAAAGCTACATTTTCTGAGAAACAAAATCTTCCCTTTCCCCAGAAAGTATCTCAGTCACAAGTGGCAGCTTTAACCATGGTAGATGTGTTGAAGGAGACAAAAGACACCATTGTTGGCTGTTTGAAGTTATTCGCAGATTTGCATACCCACGCAGGTATAGTAGGACAAAAAGGTTCATGGGAAAGCATCAGAGCCTTCCTCCTCGGACAGCCTCTGAGCAGCACTGGGGATATCTTGTGACAGCCTACTGTTCATCGTGCTTTTTCTGGCTTAGCTTTGTTCATCACATACAGGAGTTTACCAAATTCTGACTAGGGCTGCATGACTTTTCTCCCCCTCTTCATTACCTTGGGGAGGCATTCAGCTCCTGCTGCTGTGTGAAGTTTGTGACAGGGGTTTTGGCAATCAACATTTTCCCTTTTGAGGCCAGCTCTTCCCTAGGTGTCCTTGCATGCTGTGAGAAAGCTGTGTTTAATGCAGGCCATGACCTCTAGTAGTGGGCAAACAGAGATACACGCTTCACTCTCTGGTATTTTTCAGCTGGCTGAGTCAAGCAGCTGCTCGAAGCATCCTCGATGGAGGGGTTTGTCCAGTTTTCCCATGGGAAGCAAGATGATAGTGCAGTGTAACAGCCTTTTGAGTAACACTTGCTGCAGATCATAGAGCAACTGGGAGCCTGCCATGGCTTCAGAGAGGATCTACAGTGTCCATGGGTGCCATGGGGTAGGTAGTACCCCAAAGTGATACTGCTTTTTCTCTGTCTTTACCTAAACAAGTAAAGTAAATTTGTTGCTGGAGTTGATTTTCCCCACAGAGATATTTTCTTTCTAGATACTTTGTCTTGCTTTAAAAACCTGATTTTTATAGTGACAGGCTGAGTGGCTTTGCATGGAGAGAGTTGGAAATGAAACCACAGATCTAGTATCACAGCAGAATTGGGCAAGAGGGTGGGAGAAGAGAATTACTCTTTCCCCAGGAGGAACTGAATGTGCTAGTTTTGAAGTGGGGAAGGAGAGTGCTCTTTTTGGCATTCAGAGAAGGACTGCTTCCCAAGCGATCTTCAGGAAAAGCAAAGACACAAAACCAGGGTTAGTCCAAGTAAAAGGTGTACTGACCCAATGCAGGGATGCTCTGAAAATAAATGAGTGCAAGCCTGGAAACTAGCTGATGGACACAGTTCAGCAAGAGGCTGTGGAGTATCTCTGTTTCCCAGGCTCAGGATCTGACACCACCAGAGCAGGAAGGATGGGAAGAGCTTTATCCTCTGTTTTAGACCCCTTCAGTAGTGCCTCCCAGATCACAAATATCCCTGCATACCTGTTCCCTTTGAGCCAAGTGGTATTACTGGAGCCAAACTATGTGCCCAGATGCCAGGACTGCCTCTGCTTGGAGCTGGGTCTTGCCTTCATACTTTCTCTGAGAGCCATGGGCTTTCCTTCCTGTCCTCCACATCCCTGTTTTGGCTTTAGTGGCCAACACTGCAATTATTACCTTACCCAGGGTGACCAGGTGCTCAGGAAGGCATGTAACAGAAACCTGGTGAAGGTTTGTTAGAACTCAAGGGTCTGAAAAGACGTTTTTGCCCCTGCTTGTCTGTTACTGATAAGAAAGAAGGCAACTGAAACTGAGCCTTTGCAATCTGTAGCTTTAGTAATTAGTAAATTTAGAAATTTACTGCAGTGACCATGGGTCTTCACCAGGTAAGTTCAGCTCTCTCCAAGCGGGAGCAGAGTTAGATGCGCAGGGCCATCCGAAAGAGAAGGTGGTGTTCTTTTGAGGGCTCTACACAATGAAGAAGAGATTAAAGGCTGTGAAACTGGCTGCACCAGGGCCCACTTTTCTATGACGTGAGAAGATGAGAGGAACCGACTGTTCTGAAGCCTCCGCAGCACACAGTGCTGCAGAAAGACAGTGACATTTCAAAACCTCTGAACTTTTGGGTATGGTGCGTCACCAGCATTTGTGAGGGTACCATCACCAAACGTGGGAGACTGGGGTGTCCACAGCCCCTGCCAGCCTGCCTCATAGCCCTGCTATGGAACGGCCCCTTTCCCCCGTGTAGCAGTAGTGGAAATTTCCAGGGGTATTTCTCTGAGCCCTAGGAGCCCTTGGCTGAGGATCCGGAGGAAGGCAGCGTTTAGGATATGAGCAGATCTGTGCAGCAAGGGAAACAAAGCACGGCAGGAAGGTGGCAGAGTTGCTCCGACGAACCAGAGGGTCACGGGCTTTCGCTCCCCCCAACAAGGAAAAGCACTTATTTAACGGGAAGGAAGGTTAATCCCGGTTTCTTGCAGGGCTGGATGAAACCCCAGCCTTCGCGTGGTGCAGAAAGGACACAGGGATCAGCAACACAACAGCTTCTGTTGTCACTCCGCGGGGAGAGCCGTGTGCTCTGCCAGCCCAGCGGCTCTCAGACCGCGCAGGGCGAGACGCTGGCTGCTGCCACACACCGGGGTCACCCCCGAACCCCGCCGGCAGCACCGGAGGGGGCCATGCGAGAAGCAGGAGCTGCGGGGCGGAAGAAGGTCCGGCGCGGGAGTGCCACGCAGGCGGGGCAGGGGGCATAGAATGGTTTGGGTTGGAAGGGACCTTAAAGCCCATCCCGTTCCACCCGTCACAAGACCAGGCTGGTCAAAGTCGCATCCAACCTGGCACCGGACACTTCCACAGAGGGGGCATCCACAGCTTCCCTGGGCCACCTGTGCCAGTGCCTCACCACCCTCAGCGTGAAGAATTTCTTCTTATTGTCTGATCTAAATCACCATGCCGCCACATGCAGCCTACACAGCTCTCAACCTGTATTAAAACCTTGATTGCCCTGACCCAGGTGCAGGACCTTGTACCTGACCTTGTTGAACCTCATGAGGTTCACATAGCCCCACTTATCCAGCTTGTCCATGTCCCTCTGGATGACATCCTGTCCTTCTGGTGTGACCACTGCCCCACTCAGCTTGGTGTCATCTGCAAACTTGCTGAGGGTGCACTCGATCCCTCTGTCTGTATAATTACTGAAAATACTAAACAGCTCTGGCCCCAGTGTGGACCCCTGAGGGACATTTGCCACGAATCTCCACCTGGATGTTGAGCTGTTGTCCACTCCTTGGGGCAATCCGTGGTTTCAATACAAGATGGGGGATGACATGATTGAGAGCAGCCCTGTGGAGAAGGACTTGGGGCTGCTGGTTGATGACAAGCTCAACATGCGCTGGCAGTGTGCACTTGCAGTCCAGAAGGCCAACAGTGTCCTGGGCTGCATCCAAAGAAGCATAGTCAGTAGGGCAAGGGAGGGTATTCTGCCCCACCACTCTGCTCTTGTGAGACCCCACCTGGAGAACTGTGTCCAATTTTGGAATCCACAACATAAGAAGCATATGGAACAGTTGGAAAGGGTCCAGAGGAGCCTACGAAGATGATCAGAGGGCTGGAACACCTCTGCTATGAGAACAGGCTGAGAGAGTTGGGTTTGTTCTACCTGGAGAAGGCTTCGAGGAGACTTTATAGCAGCCTTCCAGTACCTGAAGGGGCTACAGGAAAGCTGGGGAGGGACTCTTTACAAGGCCAAGTGGTGCTAGGACAAGGGAGAATGGCTTTAAATTGGAAGGGGGAAGATTTACGTTAGACATTAGGAAGAAATTCTTTACGCTGAGGGTGGTGAGGCACTGGCACAGGTTGCCCAGGGAAGCTGTGGATGCCCCGGCCGTGGAAGTGTTCAGTGCCAGGCTGGATGGGGCCTTGAGCAGCCTGGTCTGGTGGGAGATGTCCCTGCCCATGGTGGGAGGGTGGAGCGGGATGGGCTTTAAGGTCCCTTCCAACCCAAACCATTCTATGACTCAACGATTCTATGATTCTGTGGCTCTGTGAAGAGCTCCACGCAAAGCTCCGAGTGTACACACCCCCATACATGTACATCTCTATACTTGCAATGTATTTATAGAGAGGCACACACGCTCCGCGACTCTGCGCGCAGCCCCCCCAGCCCAGCGCCGGGGCGGGCCGTACCCTAATCCCTCCCCCGGTGGGGCGGGGCCGCACGCGCGGGGCGGGGCGGGGCGGTGCAGCGGGCAGAGCCGGCGCGGAGCCGCTGGGAGCGCCGGTCCCGCCGCGGCGGTGGCGGCGGCCGCGCCCATGGCGAGCAGGTAGGGCGCGCGGGGCGGGGGCCCCCGGCCATGGCGCAGACGGAGCCCCCGAAGGCGGCGGCGCTGTGGCGCGATGCCGCCCTGCGCGCGCGGAAGCTGCAGGGCGGGCGCGGTGAGCCCGACCCGGAGCCGGACGCGGGGCCGCCGGGGGGGCCGCCTCCCCCGCCACCCGCCGCTCCCCCGCTCCGCTCTCCCCCGGCGGCGGCGCTGGGGGAGCTGGAGGCGCTGAACCTGAGCGGGCGGGCCCTGGAGGATTTGCCCGAGGAAGTGGGTGCCGCGCTGAGCGGGCTGCGGGTGCTGAGCCTGCGGCGCAACCGGCTGCGGCGCCTGCCCTGCGCGGCGCTGCGGCACCTGGGCCGCCTGGCTGAGCTTGACCTGAGCCACAACCGGCTGCGGGCGCTCGGGGACGGCGCGGCGCTGGCGGCGCTGCGGGGGCTGCGCAAGCTCAGCCTCAGCCACAACGAGCTGGGAGCCGAGGGGCCCGGGCTGCCGCCGCGTCTCGCCGAGCTGGGGCGCCTCGAGGAGCTCGACATCAGCTTCAACCGGCTGCGGCACCTGCCTGAGGCGCTGGGCCGCCTGCGGCACCTCCGCGCCCTCGACGTGGACCACAACCTGCTGGGCTCCTTCCCCGCCGCGCTGCTGGAGCTCGGCGCCCTGGAGGAGCTCGACTGCTCCGGAAACCGGCACCTCGGGGCCCTGCCCGAGGGCATCGCCGCCCTCCGCCGCCTCAAGATCCTCTGGCTGAGCGGCACCGGGCTGGCGGCTCTGCCTGAGGGGCTGTGCCAGCTGGGCGCCCTCGAGAGCCTCATGCTAGACGGCAACCGGCTGCGAGCACTGCCCGCCGGCTTCGGCAGCCTGCAGCGCCTCAAGATGCTCAACCTCTCTTCCAACCTGCTGGGCGAGTTCCCCACTGCCATCCTGGCCCTGCCCAGCCTCGAGGAGCTCTATCTGAGCCGCAACCAGCTTACCCTGCTGCCCCCGCACCTCTGTCAGCTCCACCAGCTCCGCACTCTCTGGCTGGACAACAACCGCATCCGCTACCTTCCTGACTCCATTGTGCTCCTCCACAGCCTGGAGGAGCTGGTCCTGCAAGGCAACCAGATTGCCATCCTGCCCGAGGGCTTCGGGCAGCTCTCCCGGGTCACCCTGTGGAAGATCAAGGACAACCCCCTCATCCAGCCCCCCTACGAGGTGTGCATGAAAGGCATCCCTTACATTGCAGCCTACCAGCAAGAGCTGGCTCACTCCCAGCCCGCCCTCAAACCCCGCCTCAAGCTGGTCCTCATGGGACTAAAGGATGCGGGAAAGACCCTGCTGAGGCGATGTCTCATGGAGGAGGATGGGCAGAGAGAGGATGTAGCAAGTCTGGAGGCAGGGAGCACCCAGCAGCGCAGAGGGTGGTCTGGGCAGCAGCAGAACGTAAGAGTGCCAGCTGGCTGTTTCCCATTCCTGGAGCCTCAGGACACTTCATCGGCACGAGTACCTGCCACCCAGCAGGTAGAACATCTCCCCGTTGAGCATCATGACGTCCCTTCTCATGTGCCCTCTCACCGAGCAAAAGGGGAAGTGCCATGCCCTGCACCATCACTGCCATCAAATGTCCCCCAAGTACCATTGGGACTGGGACTGTCAGGAGGCAGCAAGGGCATTGAGGTGATGGACTGGACTGCAGATGCAGAGAGGGGCCTGACATTCATTGTATATGAGCTGGCAGGAGACCCAAGCTATGATGTGATCCAGTCTTTCTTCCTCTCTCCTGGGGCCCTGTATGTGCTGGTGGTGAATTTGAGTGCCTACGTCCCTCAGCACTTCTACCCCTCTGTGGGCTATTTCTTGCACTGGCTTGGTTCCAAGGTGCCCCATGCTGTGGTGTGCATGGTGGGAACCCATGCTGACCTCTGTGCGGAGCGGGAGTTGGAAGAGAAGTGCCTGGACATCCATCATCAGATTGCTCAGCAGGAGAAGAGGGATGCTGAGGGACTCCAGAGCTTGGTCCAGCAGGTGGATGAGGCTCTGGGACAGGACTTTGACCTGCGCTGCTCTAGCCCACATGCTGCCTTCTATGGAGTCTCGGACAAGAACCTGCGGCGAAAGAAAGCCCAGTTTCAGTACCTTCTCAACCACCGCCCACAGATCCTCTCTCCAGTGCTGCCTTTCAGCTGCCGGGACCATTTCCTGGTGCGTCGCCTGCGGGACAAGCTCCTCTCGGTGGCTGACCACCGGGATATCTTCCCGAACCTGCACCGGGTGTTGCCCAAATCCTGGCAAGTGCTGGAGGAGCTGCACTTCCAGCCGCAAGCTCAGCAGTTGTGGCTTAGCTGGTGGGACTCTGCCCGGCTGGGTTTACAGGCAGGCCTGACGGAGGATCGTCTCCAGAGTGCCCTGTCCTACCTGCATGAGAGTGGGAAGCTGCTCTACTTTGAGGAGCACCTCACCTTGCGGGAGCATGTGTTCCACAACCTGCCACGGCTCATCGATATCCTCAATGTCTTCTGCCAGCGGGATGCCACTGTTCTGCTCCAGAAACTGCTCAGTGACACCCGCATTGATGAACTGAGGGCCACTCAGCTCCATCATTACGTGGAGGGCTTCCTGCTGCACGGCCTTCTCCCTGCTCACGTTATCCGTCTCCTCCTTAAGCCCCACATCCAGAGCCGGGAGGATCTGCAGCTCATCCTGGAGCTGCTGGAGAAGATGGGACTCTGTTACTGTGTCAACAAACCCAAATGCAAGCCCCTAAATGGGGCAGCTGCTTGGTACAAGTTTCCCTGCTACGTGAAAAACGAGGTGCCCCATGCAGAGGCGTGGATCAACGGCATCAATCTAAGTGGACAGTCCTTCCTGGTCGAGCAGCTGCAGATTGAATATAGCTTTCCATTCATTTTCCCGCCCGGCTTGTTTGCACGCTACAGTGTCCAGATTAATAGCCATGTGGTTCAGCGGTCAGATGGCAAATACCAGATCTATGCCTACCGAGGAAAGGTGCCCGTGGTGGTGAGTTACCGGCCTGCCAGGGGAGCTCTGCAGCCAGATACTCTGTCTATTGCTAGTCATGCATCCCTACCAAATATCTGGACAGCTTGGCAAGCTATTACCCCTTTAGTAGAAGAACTGAATGTCCTGCTCCAGGAATGGCCGGGCCTGTACTACACTGTGCACGTCCTCTGTTCAAAGTGCCTTAAAAGAGGGTCACCCAACCCACACACTTTTCCAGGTAAGGCACAGCCCAGCTTGCCTTTTAGCACTTCTGGGGTTTTGCCCCCTTCTAGAAGAAAGTGTTAGTATTAACTCTGTCTCTTTTTATTTTAATTATTTTTTTTCTTTTATTTTTTCTCCTGTACTCTAACTCCCTTCCCTGTTGACACT
The DNA here is from genome assembly GCA_033556795.1 of Tapera naevia. Taxonomy (NCBI): domain Eukaryota; kingdom Metazoa; phylum Chordata; class Aves; order Cuculiformes; family Neomorphidae; genus Tapera; species Tapera naevia. The sequence goes on along the minus strand of JAUMJJ010000034.1, from coordinate 8,106,839 downwards.
TGAGTCATGAGAGAAAATATTAGGGTAGCTCCAAGGAGACAGGCTTAAAATAACCCTATTCTGAGATGAGGGGAGTGTTACATTCTCCCTTTGTCTGTACCTTTTCTCTCTGCTTTTTGGGGTTTGGCCCTGAGCATTGGCAGGGCTATTGTTGAAAAGGCCCTGACCTGTACTTCTGTTTTGATTCCATTGAATGGCACTGCTTTTTTGTTTTCTAATTCCCTTTATGCTGCAGCTTCCCCTTCCTTGGGGCTCTTTGTAAATGCAGATAGAGAGCCCTGAAAGACTGCAGGTGTCCCATCCTCCTCCTTTGCACCCTCCACCCCAAAACCTGGCCTGTGCTGCAGCCTTTCAGAATGCAGGAAAGCTCCTGCTGGTAGACAATGGGTGTGTTCCTGTAGGGGAGCCCTGTGTCTAGCAGGAAGCATTCCTCCGTGAAGAGAAAGGGATACTCCATCTTCTTTGTTTAAGTGTCTCACCTAGAAGTGATTCCCAGACTGTATGTTTTGGAGCTATTCTTGAGAGCAGTTATTTTCCTTCTTCTCTCCCCCTTCATCTAATAAAAAAAAAAGGCATAATCTCCTTCCTCTGGAATATGACTGGTTGTGATGCTTTTTAAAGCTGCTGCCTCTGAAGTCGTGGTTTTATTGGTGATGTTTCCGAGCAGCATCTGTTTTACTTTGCATGTATGCAGGTACTGCCTTCTAACCTGTGTCCTCCTCATTCTGGGGCTTGTGGGGGCCACGGGAAAGGTGCTTTGGTGTGTAGATCTGTGTGACATCAAAGTGCATTCCGAACTGTAAGCAGTGCTCTATAAATATACTTTTTTTTACACACACATGCACACACTTATATACATCCATATTGGAAGTATGTTGGAGCATTCTTTGTTTAAATGTAGACTGAAATTGTGAGGGAACTGCAATATGGTTCGAGTTAAAGCAAGCAGGGGTGCTGAACTAGTTCATGGGCAAATGTGGTGTGTTTTGCGGGTTTGTTTTCATTGTGAGTTTTTTCCTTTTTTTTTCCTCTGGACCTTGAAGATATGGAGATGCTCTTTGCTTCTCAGCCCATGTCCTGGCTCCATTGGTTGCATCTCTCTCTGACTGTGCAAGCTTCTATAAGAGCCAGTGGTCTGAGGTGGTGAACCCATACTGTGTGAGTTCCTGAGTGGGATCTGCACGCAGGGTCTTGCTGCTGACATGGTGCTTGGGGCAATGTGATCTGCATTCCAGAAAGCCCGAAGACTGAAAGAACTCAGACTTCTAAAAAAGCCAACCAAAAAAACCCAATGAAAACCCAGAAACATGCCCACAAAAACCCCATTCAACCAACCAAAAGGAACCCCACCAAAATCAGCCAAGACAGCAAATTATATGCACAGGTGTAATAGGGGCTATTGAAGCTTTAGCTTGTGAACAATTCGGATCTGCAGGCACATATCTTGTTTGTTTTTCCTTTGGTGAATGTTTTCTGGCTGACTCTTTTTTTTTTTTTTTCCCTGAGTAATGATGCTTTAAAAGTGAAATATGTAGAGGGGCTGGACTGTCTGCAGATGATTGGTGGTTTTGCTCGCTGGTGACAGTCAGAGCAACTCTGGAAGCATAAGGGGGCCTTTGAAATTGAAGAACCTTTTTCTTTGGATTTGGCTGTAGCGTATGTGTTTCTATAGATGTAGGACAGGCTTGCCTTCACCTGGGAGATAGCGTGAGACATACTGGGAAGGTGAAGCACAGCTAAGCATGGGCTCCATTGGGCATAGCAGGAGCAGGGACTCATGTGCCAGACCTCCAAACACCACCGAGGTGATACTGCCAGTGGAAAGTGGGTTGCAGCGTTTCTGCAGGGGAGAAGCTGGTCCGTGCTGCCAGAGGCATAGGACTTGTCATCCCAAGTGGCCCTGCCTTGGGACTGGGGGTGACTGTCTTAGTACAAGTACTATATGAGTCTAGCTAGGGGAAGACCGTGTTGGAAGACAAATGTGTTTCGAAGGCAAGAATGATTTGTGTAAGTGCTGAAGAGAGATCGAAGGCTGCAATTAATCGAAAAACCTGCTTGTCTTATTAGGTGATGCTTAAATCTAGCCCAGCTGTGACCTGGATTGTCTGAAAAGTGTGAACCATCATTTTGCTTGGGGAGACCTGTATGTCTGCATTTAATCTAAACAATTCTTTGCTGTGTGTCTGCTCAATGAATAAAAAACTGTTTAGGAACCCCTAAATGGCAAAGCTGAAGCTTTTTTTCTTCTGATTTTGTTCATGAGGAGGTATGCATGTTTAAAGTTGTGCTGCCAAGCTTGCTTTGGTGCAAGTGAATCGTGGTTGGCATCATTTCTAACAGGGTGTAGGAAAGAGATGGGTCTAATGTTACAAAAATGTATAGCGAGGGAGAAGTCTGTTTCTTTCCAAGCTCTTCCAGAAGAAATCCCTGGCAATTACAATGCTTCCAATTCTTAAATAGGGCTGTGGTCTTTTTAGGACTGCACTGAAGAACTGCTTTGCAGCCTGTTGACCTTAATAAGGGAAATATTTCTCTGGAGACACAGCCAAATTTGTGCTCAAAAATGGAAGTGCAGTCGGGCTGTGTGTCTGGTTGTGCAATCTGTGGCGTCGTTCATGAAACCGATAGTGCATTCTTTGGTCATCTGAAATTTTCATTGGAATCTCCTTCAAAGATGGGGCTTGGTTGTTCATGAGTTGGCGATTAATCCTTGCTTTTCCTCTCCTACACTTCCCTTCTGTCCTGCATGTATCCTCTGTAACTTCCATTGATGTACAGACAGAAATTCTCTAAGATCAAGCTAGTGTGCATAGAAATGGTTAGTAAGAATTAAGATTCTAGATTCAGTCTTCTGAGGATTTATTGCAAACAAGCAGTGAATAAAAGTGATATAAAAATGCCTCGATAGGGTTATTTTAAAGAATTTTATGTTTGAAGCAGTTTTGTAGCTGGGTGAAGTAGTAACTGAATTGGCATCTGAGCTGGAATCTCAGTGTGCTTTGAGGCTGCAGTCATCCTCTTGGTTGATAAATGATGTGTAGAATTTTTTTTTTTCTTTTGCATTTGCACAATATATAAATAAAAATATCCCTGCCAGGCTAAGAAAGGCATATGCCTGCTTGGAGTGACCAGGATGATGAGACCTCAACTGCGTTGTTGAAGGCATTGTAAAATACTGTGATTTTGTATGTGATGTTCTTTTAGCCCCTGGACTGAAGGGCTTTTAGGTTGTCCATGTCCCATAAGCTTTTAAATGACTTTGGATTAGGGGCGTGGAGGGGGTTTACTGTTTCCCTGATAGAGGCTTTTCCAAGCTGTGGTCTGCACAGAATGTCCTGATACCTGATATGGTATCCTTTTGGTGTTTGGGCTGGGGGCAAGTGTGTTTGACCAGTAGTTTTGCTTTATTCTTGTCTGTGGACTTACCTATATGACCAAGGACATAAGAAATCCAGGGTCTTTGTCCGTTGTAGAAAATGGGCAGAATGCTGTCACAAGCAAAACAAGGTGGTCTGGGTTTTCACAGATTAAAAACTTGTCAACAGGCAGAAAGCCACAAGCAAAGATGCTGTGTGTAAGCTTAGCAACCCCTCTCCAAAAGGATGCTGCAAAGCTACTGAGGAGCTTTCAGGGCCACTAGATGACTGGCAAGAGGTCTGTGGAGAGGGAGTGCCCATCTCCTGCCTGTCTTGCTGCCCCCTTCGTCAGATATCGGAACAAGGAGGAGATCATGAGCCTCTACTCTGCCCATCTGCTGTACTGAGGGTGAGCAGAAGTGAGGATTGTGTGCCAGTTACCTTCAGTGGTACAGATGGAGGTATTGTAGCGTTGTTCCCATGTGAGACTCTGTCATGGCCAGAGCAGGACTAATTCTAGGCTACCTTGCTCATATGACTCAAAATGAACCATGCTTACCATCCCTGCGTGGGAGTCAAAAGCAAGCATGAGCTCTCTTGGTGGCTCGGATGGAGTTAGGACATGGAGAGGTAGAAGATCTCATGATGTGTCATGCTGTCAAGTCCTGTGCAAGCTGAGGAAGGAGCAGGTGGGACTGGTTTTTCAAAAGGGCTCGGAACTTGCTCCAAAATCTGAGCTGCCTCAATGAAAGGCTGATGTCAGGTATCTAATTATTCTCTGTAACTAGATTGTAAGTGGCTGGGGTTTTTTTCACAGGCAATTGCAATAGAGCAACACCTGCTTGTTACAGAGCCTGATGCTAGCATTTGGCAGCCTTATATTTTCCCCATTTGAGGGTGGAGTATTTTTTGCCTGACTTTCAAGGAGATGTTGCAGCTACTTTGTCATGCTTCCTTCAAGCTGTGGCTTCAGCAGAGTACTGACGGTGGTGTGATCAGAGACAATCAGGCAAGACTTGAGCACAGTGGGAGTGCTGGACATGGATGATCTGGGTGGCAGGAAAAACCCGAATGAGGCCCTGTGATTCAGAAGAAGAGAACAAATTGGTTGCTGAACTTGGTGGATGCTCTAGCACTGATTGTTTAGCTTACCACAAGAACTGGTTTCTGTGCTGCCAAAGTGACAACCTTGAGTGGTGTGACTTGCTGTGTGTAATGTCGAAACACAGACTATTTACCACTAGGGATTTTCAGAGATTTTCTTCATAGAATCACAGAATCATCCGGTTGAAAAAGACCTCTGAGATCACTGAGTCCCGCTGTACCTGTCCCCTTACGAAACCATGTCCCTAAGAAACTCATCTACCCGCCTTTTAAACACCTCCAGGGACAGGGACTCAGCCACCAGCCTGGACAGCTGTGCCAGTGCCTGGCCACCCTTTCAGTGAAGAAGTTTTCCCTAATGTCTTGTCTGAACCTCCCCTGGTGCAACTTGTGGCTGTTTCCTCTCGTCTTGTCACCTGTCACTTGGGACAAGAGACCAACACTCACCTCTCTACAGCATCCATTCAGGCACTTGCAGATAGTGATGAGGTCTTCCGTCAGCCTCCTCTTCTCTAGGCTAAATAACCCCAGTTCCATCAGGTGCTCCTCCTAAGACTTCTCCAGCCCCCTCACCAGCTTTGTTGCCCTTATCTGGACGCGCTCCAGCCCATAAGTGTCCTTCTTGTAGTAAGGGGCATTTGAGGTTCTCTTGCTTGGTGGCTGTGGTGGGGCATCCTCTAATTTAAACAACACATTCAGGAAAGAGGCAACAAAGGTTTTGTGATCCTGGAGAAGGCAGAGAAATTGCCAAAGGAAGAGAGTGGACGATGTGCAGCACGGATGGCTGCTGTGGGACTGAACCTGGTGGGCAATAGGTGTGGGAACAAGTCCTTGAGGAGAGCTAGAGTACCCAGCACAGAGCTAGGCTTGTGCCTGACAGCCTGCCTAAGGATGACAAAGGAATGGGAGGAACAAACTCAACTGTGGATGTCAGAAGAAAGACTGAGACTTTGAATTACTCTCTTAAAGCTGTCCTGCTGCCTGCAGTGTCTGGTTACCTTGTGTTGTGTGCATTACTCTCCGTGTGTCTGGGGGCTTTTTTTTTTTTTTAAGATTTCTAATATGGAAATTGCTAAAATTACTTGAAATGAGAATGACAGTGTGCATATTTAACACTGATTGAAGGAATCCTCTTCTTTATGCAGTATGTTCCTACGTGTTTCTGCTAAAGGGAAGGTTTTCTGGTTTGTCAGCTTGGTGCAAGAAAACTCTTCTGGTTTGTTCCTTAACAGCTTGTCTTGCCCTGTCCCATAACCCATAGAGTTGTCTATGGGCTTTGGGCCTCTGGATTTTGAGCTGCCATCACTGAACCAGGGAAATACTAGATTTGGTTGAGTGGATCTTTTTGGTTTCATTAGTGAAGCAAAGTGTAGTTCTTGGATGCATTACTTTTTTGTTTGTTTGTTTTGTGTTTTTATTTTTACGGTCACTGAAATTTGTCTTTGTAGGAAATGACCTATAAAAGGGATGCTCACTATCAAGTGATTTTTTTTGTTTCATTGCATGAGCCGTCTTTAAAAGCTACCGATTGCGGTGGGTGAGATAAAATGTTAATACAGGTTTTTGCCTCTCCAGAGTGAACTGATTACATGAGGACTGATTTGTGCTCTGTTTCAGAACTCCGGACCCAAATGCCATTAAATGATCTTTGCTTCCTGCTGTGTGCATGCACTGCTGGTGGTGTGGTGCCTCTTTCTAAGAGCAATTAAGTAGGAAAAGTTTTCCTATGAAAGCTTGGCTGGGCTGTATCATGTGCATGATCCGCATGTGGATACATTTTGAGGTTCTGCTGCTTTTGCATCCCAGGAAAGGATGGTGGGAAATCGCCAACAGTGCTGAATCTTTGTCAACTTTTGGTGATGTTGCTAACATGTTACCTGACATTGGGATAGACCTCTGAAAAAAACTATCAGTTTAAAAGCAAAATGTGAGTGCAACTGGTAGGTTATTCTCCTGTGTGCTGTGGCATCTTGTTGCATTTGCAGTATTAAGCAGGTAACTGTGGTAGCCAACCTAGCGTGTTGTTCGATTAGTGATTTGCTAATAATAGTGCAGGCTTGTTGTTTGGCTCTTTGAAAACAATTTGCCAGGGGAAAAGGAAGAAAATGTATTTGATGAAAAGTTCTGTGTAGGGTTTGAGTTCTCAAAAGTCATCAGAGTACATGGGTTTTCAATTCTATTTTTTCTTACTTTTATCCTGAGTAGAGGAAGAATGACCTCTGCAGATCAGTGAAGAAAACTATGATCTGGGGAGTGAATGCAAGATGATCAGTTACTTCCTTTTATTGCCCTCTCCTTGCTTGTGGTGCTTGCTCTTGCTGTACAGTTATGGGCAACTGTAAGAGTAAGTGGGCTGTCTGGTGGCAAATAAGGTGAGCTTGTGGGGTGCCAATTTAAAGATGTGCTATTTATAGGAGCACCTTTTGGGCATGAGGGGTGGAGAGGGGGATCCTTGAAGTACTGTGTCAATTAAAACAGTCAAATCTGCTTCCTGCTGCTGCAAAAAAAAATCATTGCTTCTGGCTAGCTAAGAACATATCTGGGTCTGAGAAAGCAATACAGCTCAGCTGTAGGAGTCTCAGCCTGTCTCCTTGGTCTGCTATCCGGTGATCTCTTTGCCCGCAGGCAAGGGACTGGTGACCACAGTGTGAAGGAGCTGTGTCTCGTAGGAGAGACTTTGGCATTTTTAGAAGCTGTTGGTTGAATGTAGTTTACAGTCTGTAATGGGAAGATCACCTGTGTGAATGTGGCCTTTCTTCCAGCTCTGCAGCTGGGAGAGATTTTTCTTCAGCAGTTTTTGTTGGAAACCAGAGATAAGAAGTGGGGTCAGGGGTTAAGACTTGTGAAACTGGTTGGCTGGTTGGCTTTGGGAGAAATTTCATTTGGGGAGTTCAGCTGGACCTTCTGTGAGGGTCTGAGCTTATGATTGTGCCGCAGCAGGCCGCTGCAGGCTGTAGTCATGTACTTGTGGTATTTTCCTGGTGGTCCTGAATATGCCGATTGGGTTTCCAATGTGGTCAGTGGCAGTGTGGTTTAGGATGGATGCATGTTCGTAGGCTCTATGGTTAGGGGTGACTTGCCTGTGGCCACTGGATGTTAGCTGTGTTCAGACTGAGCTGAGACTGCTGGAGTGCTTGCCTGCTTGATTTGGTTGTGGTTTAAAGCAAAACTTTAATTTCCAATTTCCAAATTGTTTTTTCCCAGTGGTCATTCTCAGGAGCTCTGTGCTTCTCCCGAAGTTATGCTGAGTACACCTTCTTAATTGTTTTAGCCGTGGCTAGGTTGGAGTCCTGGGGATGGGTGTGAAACTGAACTAGGACCTATGAACTTTACAAGGTTATATTAGTTTTGAATTATCAGTCAGCATGGCAAGCTCTGCATGAGCCAGATGACAGCTTTGAGATGAGCTCTGAACTGTGGAGGTAACTAACCTGCACAATGAAACAAATCTCAAATCCTGCTCAGACCTGCCCAGCTTTGCCACAAGCTGACTGTGAGGTGATGCTCAAGTACTCCAGGAAGGAGCTATGTTGTAGTTGAGCTTAGGTTACTCTAAGTTGTGCTGATGAGATGATGGTAAATTTCTTCTGGGCTTTTATTAGCGGGGTTTCACCTTGGCTGAGTGCATCTCTGGAAGGCCCTTTATGAAAGTAGTACCAGGGCATCTTCACCTTTACCAGGTTTTAGGGAAGTGCTTGCCAAGCATCCAGTTCAGGTAAGCATTTTTATTTGTTTGTGTTATATGAGAGAGACCTCAGACTTTCCAGACCATTCTGGGAAGAAAGTTCGCTCCTCCTTCGCCTGGTACCCTTCTCCTTCTGTGCAGTTTTCAGGCTCTCCCTGATATGGCTTAACAGGAAGGAAACAAACAAAGGGACAACAATGGTAAAACAGGGATTTGTGGACCTCATGCTGTAATTGATTATAAAATTAATGTTGTAGGGTTTTTGTCCTAATAGCACGCAAGACCATGACATACTTTGTTCAAACTTGTCTCTTGAATGATCCTCGTGTAGTTACTTTCTAATTTCTGTGTGATTAATTCCTCTTGAAGTACATTCTTTGCATTTTTAGCAGGTGTTTTCCTCTTCAGCAATACAGAAGGAGCAGTGGCATGCAATAAGGAACATTTCCTGCCCTGTAGCTGCGTAGGTTTGTTGATGGGCTTCCTAAAAAATGAATTGGCCATGGTTTCCACAGCACCAAAATCTTCAGGGTTTGGCTTGAGACAGAGATAGTTGACCTGATTTGCTTTCTGTGTATCTAGCTGCTGTTCCTGCCACGTGAAACAACACGGTGGAAAGATATTGAAGGTGAAAACAGTGATTTGGTCTTCCTTGACTTTGGGAGACATATGCAACACATTTGGTGTTGCATCTATTGAAAGCTTGGCAGCAAAGGACTGCTGGTGAAGCTGATGTGTCCCAAACTTATCCCAAAACAAGTATCCTTATACCTACTGTGGCTTCTTGCTTCATGGTCAAAAAGTGGAGGGTTACCTTCCTGCAGTGGAAGAAACATGCATCTCTGTCATGTGGCCCCTGAACCATTATAGTGGACACAGCAGAACGGCAAAATTGTGCTGCAGTACAGATGGTGAGTGCTGTGTGGTGCAGCAGAACCTGGCTGCATCTCTAGCAGTTGTTGTGGAGCTCTGTTGCTGACTACTTAATACCTTTTTTCACTCACTTTGGCCTATTTCTTAGATGAAGCCATCAGGTATGGACAGCAAGGAATTTTTCCTCTGAACAGATAATATTAGAAAGCAAGGTCTTAGCAATGCACCAAGCTGGAAGAATGTATGGTGTGGAGGATGGAAAGGCATGGACCTAAGTCTGAGACTGACTGCCTGATATCGGTCATTTATTCTAAATATTCCCATTGCCTGCGTCTGAACAGTTGCGTTTTCATTACTCTCATTGAAATTCTAAGATAAATTGAGATCAATCAAGAATGAAGGACCCCAAAATGGGGTAGTAGCTGGGGATCAAAAGAAGCATGGTCAGCAGGTCGACGGAGGGGATCCTCCCTCTCTACTCAGCTCTCCTGAGACCCCACCTGGAGTATTGTGTCCAGTTCTGGAATGGAACTGTTGAAATGGGTCCAGAGGAGGGTATGAAGATTATCAGAGAGCTGGAGCACCCCTGCCATGAGAACATGCTGAGAGAGTTGGGCTTGTTCAGCTTCAGAAGAGAAGGCTCTGGGGTGACCTCATAGTGGCCTACCAGTACCTGAAGGGGCTACAGGAAAGCTGGGGAATGACTCTTTACAGGGGCAAGTAGTGATAGGACGAGGGAGGATGGCTTTAAATAGGAAGGAGGAAAATTTAGATTAGACATTAGGAAGAAATTCTTCACACTGAGGGTGGTGAGGCACTGGCACGGGTTACCCAGGGAAGCTGTGGATGCCCCCTCCCTGGAAGGCCAGGTTGGATGGGGCCTTGAGCAGCCTGGTCTGGAGGGAGATGTCCCTGCCAATGGCAGGGGGGCTGGAACTGGATGATCTTTAAGGTCCCAAACCATTCTATGATAGTAATCCATTCTGAAAAGCAGTCATCTCATATTGACCATCCCGATATTTGCTTTTGTATCTTTCTGCCCTCCCTCTATATTTATAGTGTATAATTCACTAGTTTTGAACACATATTCTCCTTTACTACATTGTGGGGAAAAATAGCATAACTGTCAAATTGCTAAGCATTGCACTTTCCAGGATTACATCCTCAACAGACAGTGAGAGGCAGCTGTATTTATTGCAATGTGTGACAGGGAATGTTTCAAGGTATTTATGCTCAATTCATTTTTTTTTTAATCAAAAAGGGCTGAGCAGCTGAGGTCTTGTTTATATGGGACCAGAGGGGATTCGGGCCCTCTGTAAAAAGTAGATCTCCCCTTTATTTTGCAGTGTGAGGTCAGGAGTGGCTCACAGTAGGGGATGACCTTCTGTAGCAGGGGTATTTAGTCATGTTGCGACACACGGGAGCTAGAGCAGAAGAGATGGTAAGGAGGCAGCTGAGCTGTTCACCACACATTAGGAGGTCTGTAGCATGGAAGGCGTGTTGCAAATTGCAGACTCGGCCAGGCGTTGCCCAAGGGCACAAGGAATTGGAAATCCAGATAAACTGGTGTCAGAACTAGCAACATCTGTGTGATGTCAAGCATGCAATGGGAAGCTGTTCCTGGGCCCAGACTGGTTTTAAAGAGTATTGTGGATTGATGCTTCGCTTCCAGTGCCTTAATGTGGGCTCGGAGCCAGCCAGCCTTTTGGTGACTCCATCTTGCACCACTGCGTTGCTGTGCAGACTGAACAGGAGGAAGCAGTGGGAGCTGAAATAATCAGTGCTGACTCAAAGTAGTCCCCAAGTGGTCCTTTGGAGGGGTTGGCTTTCCTGGGCAAGACTCATCTGGGCTGTATCTTCAGGAAGACAGCATGCTGTGTCCAGAGAGGAGCAAGCAAGTGGACCACTCTCCACATTGCCAGGGCATCCCAGGCAGGGAGAGAGGCAACGACTTCTGTTCCGTTGATAAGTCTGTGCTTCTGCAAGGAGGGGAGGAGATGGAGGGGTTTGTGTGTGTTTCTTCTCTTGGTCTGCCTGGTGCTTCTTACCATGTGTGTGGCTGTGTTTCACAGGCTGCTGGATGGGGTTGAATGTGCTGAAGCAAAGGGTGTTTGGTGGCAGGTTTCCAAACCAAGGAGTCAGCAGCAAGCACCAGGCCTACTTACACACGTTGTGTAAGCGTATACACGTAAGCAGATGAGTTTTCAGCTCCTTGTGTGTGTTTCTCCAAATCTTCCTCTTGAACAGGCTCTTCAAGAGATTTTGATGCTCTGATATCAGATTTCAATGCATGCACTGGATATGGAAAATTCGCATGTCTAAATGACTCTGGTTTATCGAAGTAGCTAAATTTAGGAACTCCATCAAAAAAGAGCTTCTCTTCCTGTGATCTGACAGGATGTTTCTTGCATGCTGTTATTTTTGCTATGGAACAGCTTAAATCTGTTTTGGTTGGGCACTAAGTAATACCTACAGTGTGAAAGAAGACATTTCTTTCTGTGAAGTAAGGCAGCTGTGTGGCAGCTTCAGGGCACTGAGGGCAGTCTGCTTATGCAGCGCTTGTGCCAGCACTGCTTTGGGGCCCTGTGACAGCCCTGCTCAGCTCTCTCCAGCCTCATCTGCAGACGGTCTCTGGGCCCTCCCACCTCGTTCTGGGGCTCAGAGCTCTTTTAAAAAGGTAGTGATAAGCTCTTCACTCTGATGGCAGTTAACTTCTTCAGCATCTTGGAGGTATGGAGAATGGCAGCGGTGGTGGATTTTAATACCCACATACACTTACTGTCTGTTCTCCAGATTCTAGGAGGACAGCACAGGGAAGATGGTGTTTCACTGTCACCAAACTAGGGAGACAATTGCATGCGCAATGGGAGTTTGTGCGAGAACCAGGCATGCCTATGGTTTTATGGGTCTCTCTAATACATGGACTTCCTTTCACTGTACCTTGTTATGGACCAGGACTGAGCCACCCTAGGCTTGAAAGAGCACTGCTGGAACCTTAAGATCTTGGTGTCAGGAATGTGTAATTCAAGCTTTCATTTTTTACTGTTTTTTGGAGGAGTTGTTTTTAAGCCAGCTCCTTTGTTAAAAGCTGCTCCTGTGGAGCTTTGAGCTCATATTTTAATATAGCTGACCGCTCTGCTTCAGCTGCCTTCTGACTTTTTTCCAAACATCCCATGCCTGCTTTCACGTTGAGATGGGAGTGAAGGCAGACAACTGGAACATTGCGAAGAGATGCCATTGTTTGCTGGCTGCAGTGTCCAAGAGTTTTGCTGAGCTGAGAAAGTATTTATTTCTTTCATTTTTTTCCTTTAAGTTTCCATAGGACAGTTGTCCAGAAACACTCAGAGGGTGAAAATGGAGGTGATATGAGCCTTGATCTGCAACTTTAGTCATCTCCAGGTATCTAGGCCCAGCTGTATAATGGTGCTGGAGGGCTACATGGGGAATGAAGCTCCTGTGTGCTTTGTACTCACTAGCAGGTCCAGTCAAATCTGAACCTGTACTACCAGGAGTTTTGGGCAGGGAGTGTCGCTCATGCTTGTGAAATAGAAGCCTGTGATCTAGCATCGCTGTCATTTTCATGCCAGCTTTAGTAAGTGAGAAGTTTGTAATTTCTCAGAGGAGCATGTGTGTGCCCAGAGGGAGCCCCGACAGACTCAGAGATGTTCATTACTGGATTGTGGCAAGACCTTAACTGATGCTTGCGTGGACAAATAATTCATCTCAACAAGTGCCTGCTGTGGTCAGCTTGAAGCCTTCCTATGATACGATGCTGAAATAAATGATTAAGAGTTGAGATTTGCACGTGTCTTTTACCGAGCAATGTATATCTGCATTCAAGAGTCAGCTAAAGTAAACACTTCTCTGGATGAAGGAAAAGTTTGGGACCTTTCCTTTGGGATCAGGAAAAAAAAAAGTATGTTTCTGTGACGTCTTCTGTAACGGAAAGGTACCATGAAGCTTTTGATGCCTGTTATTTTTAACTTGTTCCTTGTCCTTCTTTGAAATAAATAACGTGTTTCTTCTACACCAAAAGAGAGCCTAGCACAATATATACATACACACATGTACCTTTTTGAGTGCCTGCAGTGTAGCTAAACACAATGTTAAGAAAATGTTGACAAATAAGACAACACCTTGCTCAAGTTACTGTTTCACAGAGGGATCTGATTTAAAAAAAAAAAAGTAAAAAATAAAACTACCAAACTACTGGGATGAAGATGGTGTGATGAGAGGAGATGCCTCATGGGCTGGTTTGGGAAGTACAGTAGGCTGACTCTGAATCTGTGACTTGGACTCTGGACACAGCACTTTGCAGGTGCTAAAAATGTGCTTTCCATTAAAAGCCAGCAACTGCAAGCGTGGCTGGATACCTTTGTACAGGGGAAGCTGAGCAGTGTGGCTGTTCATTTACTGAGTGGCTGCTCCTGCCCCTGGGTGGTGGGGTTGATGCTGGCAGAGTGGCTTTTGTAGGGAGGCTGGGCAGCTTGACTGCAGTTCTTGCCTGACCTCTAGTTCATTGCCATTATGTCATGACAAGGTGTTGTATTTTATGGCAGACTTGTGACCAGGCTCCAGATTGGAGGTTTGTTGCTCTTACCTGCAGTATTCTGCTGAAACAGCACCTCTGGTTGAAAGTCATGTCTCAAAACAGCCTCTGCTCTGCAGCTGCTGCGTCATACAAGTCTTGCGCATGATTCTGCCTCTCTGGGATGTACCAAGTGTGCCCAGACCCATCTGAGCCTTGCAGGTGAAGTGTTGGGCCTGGGAGCTGCCCACAAAGTTGTGGTTCTGCTGGAGACTGCTTTTTTGCCACTTGCTCTGTGCTGCTTTATCCCCAGTTGCATAATGCAGCATGATGCGGATAATCCAGTCATCATTACAAAAGGATTTAAAACTCCTTTTTAGTCAGAAGTCATTTTTAATAAAGCTTTGCCTTGCTTGGAGGACTGTTCCCTTGGCTTGTGCATTTAAGAAAAATGCAGGAGCTGAGAAGGTGGGAGGGAACCAGATCATGAAGTAGGGACACGAGTGCCTCTGTATGGTTCCCAGGTGGCTGCTGGTGAAGTCTGGAGCTGTGGGACATGTTTTCTGCATGCAAAATCCTTACGTGTGCAAATAGGAGCAGCCAGTATGTCTGTACTTTCTCTGTTTTTGTTTTTTTTTTTTTTCCCCTTGCAAATCAAACCTTTGGTACTGGTGGAGAGAAAGACTCTTTTCTAGTCCAGTCCAGCTTGTGCCTCCCCTTTAAACTCTCTATGTCCAAAACACTGGTGATCATCCAGGGATTCCTGGATCTCTGAACTGAACTCTGATCCTGGTGAGGTTCAGCAGAGAAGGGGATGTTCTTTGCTTGTCTTGTAACGGCCTTTTTTGTGTGAGTTTGTCTGTGATTGACCTCCTTTCTTTGGTTGTTGCTCTGCTATTGTATTGTGGAAAGTGCACTGTCTAAAATAATGCGTGATCTCTGAGTAGCTCTGAGATGTGCTGTCTTCTCCTGTATGCTAGCATTTTGCCCACTTTTTCTGGCAGAATTCATCTCTTGAGTTGCCACATCTGCTTCCCCCTGCCTCAGAGTGAGCCTGGTTGAAGCCTGAACTCTACCACTGAACAGTGTTTGAGAGCAAGCGCCTTGTCAATGCCTGCTTTTTCCAGTCTCAATAATCCTCGCTCCTGGGGTCTCTGACAGTTTGCTTAAAATCTCCCTGAGTCTCTCATCTTTGTTGGCTACTAATTAATGCCTGGGAGGTTTTAGGGCTGTTTCTCCCCAAGACAGATTGCTCTGAGGGGATCGATGCTGGACACATCCAAAGGAGAGCCAGCCATCTTGCCGTTCAAGTGGGATGGTGAAACATCTAAAGGAGAGGGGTTCAGGGTTGTGTATCAGTGATGCTGGGCAGAAGTACCTCAGAGTCATCCACCTGGTGGAAAGCTGCCTGGATAAAACCTGGAAGTAATACAAGTTTGCAGCACAAATAGTTAGGGGGCCAGGAAGGAGTTCAGCTCTGTCCCGGTGTCCCATGGTGGAGCAGGCAGCTCCTGGGCAGGTGCAGAGGGGTAGATGAGACATTGAGGAGTGAAATGTTCTCCTGGCAATGCTACTGCCTCCCTGGGAGGCTGATGAGTTCTTTACAGCCCCCAGGGCTCCCTTCTGTTTCAGTAGCAAACACAACTGCTGTAGAAGTGATTTTTAAAAAGCACAGGCGGCTGCTGCAGTTTATTTTTGGACACCGAGAACCCCAGACCAGATGGCATTTAGCAGGCAGTGAACTCTGCAGGAGTTAAGTTGCAAAGCTATTGTTTCTGAACTTGCATGGCTTATCGTTTTGGAAGGCATTCCAGTGGTAGAATAGAAAGTAAGAAGTATTTGTTTCAGCAGAGACAGTAAAACAATATTTAGTGTTAAGTCTGTAAATAAGCATTTTCCCGCAATGAAAATGCGTGTGTGAGCAAAACCTAGTTACTGCCTTGATTTACAGCTGTTAGTTGTTGCCTGTTTGGATGTTCGAAATGAGCAGGTTCAGGGAAGAATGGTTAAATGACTGGAAATGCTGAGGAATCACTGCAAAAAAGATCTAAAAGATAGTTCTCATCCCCTCTGGGAAAGGGGACAAGTACAAAATGATTTTTTTAAAGCTCTTAGTAGTAAAAGGACAGAGAGAGCTTTGTTCTTGACCATTCAGGAGTGCCCAGTGAGCAGCTCGCTCAGGCTTCGAAGACAGCAATTTTGGTAACAACAAACATACTTTAAGCCAAATAACCAGAGAAGATATGAAATGAAAATCAGTTCTTCACCTCTGTTGGCGTAGGGAAACTTAGGCTCTGAACTCTGTGGAGCGCTGCTTAGGCACTGCCATGTGCACCAGCAATGCTTTTGTAGATGCCACCAGCCTTACCTGTGAGACCAAGAGGAGAATTGACCACTGGTATCAGTGCTCTGCTCCGCTGATTTCAGCCACGTAGCTCCACCCAAATCTACATGGCACTCTATCTCATCGAGAAGTAATGCTTACCCTGGGGATGTACTCGGGAAACTTCAGTGTAAAGGGGAAAATATATGCAGAGAAGCAAGTTAGATCTGATGCCCTTGTAATTGAGGAAATTTCTGTGATCCTGCAGGGTCCTACTCAGCTGAAGGCACACCTGTGGTCAGCAAGTAGTATGGTGCTAGTTATTAGCTAGGAGGAAGTGAGTAGCTTTGTAGAAACAAGGAGGCATTTTGCTCCAATTAAGCACAAGCCTAGAATAAATTCTGTGATGTATAATATAGGCATAGATGTAATTCCACAGAAAAGTGGCTTCAATAGTTGGTCATGTTTATGGATTAAAACAGGGGTGAGTTCAAGTTGGTTCAATTAACAGGTAAAATATTTGATTTAACATCTGAGCCCGAGTAGGAATTTAAGTGTATCGACTTTGCTCCTTTAGAGCAGTCAATGATAAAAGGGAAGGAAAAGATTGTTTCTTTGCTTAAGAGGGCTCTGTGGTTGTCGTGCTCACAGGGATGGTTTGAATGTGACCAAAATAACCTTACAGAGGAGTATTGTGCATGCATCTCACCTTGAGTGATCTGAAAGACAATGCAGGTGTGAAAATACAGCTCCGTTCAGTTCAGTTTGCTGAACACACTGAAGCCTTGGAATGGCCCTAAGGCAACAGCAATTTATGGAACCAAATTACTTTTACCCAGGAAGGAATTTATTTAATCTCAGGGAGAGCTGTTGGGCATCACATGTGCAAGCATGTCTTGTGTGCGTGTTTTGGGTTGGTTTTCTTCTTGGCTTGTGAAAAGCACGCAAATTAAAAAAAAAATATGTGGTTGTGGCAGGATGCAAAAGGCTGCTATGAGGCAAACTGCAGATCTGTTGTTCCCCTGCTTGACTTTGCTAAATGCTTGTTCCAGAAGAGGGTTTGCGTAGCCAGGATCCTACCTTCAGCTGTGGCACACATGGACATCTTGTGGGGGAGGACCAGGCCAGTTGGGAAGAAGCACTTGTCCCAGGTGTTATCCCAGCCGATGTCTGTCTTCAGCACAGGGATCTGTCTCTTCAGTGATGCTTAAAGACACTTCAAGATCTCTTCTTGAGTCCTTGTGACCTTCTTAAATCTACAGCGTGTTGCAGCAGGGAGTTCTGCAGCTTGGGTCAGGTGTTGGATTGCTTCCTTTTCTTTGAGTGCACCTTGCAGTACCTGCATTGAGGCTTCTTAGTTCTTGTGTTGGAGCAGGCAGAAAAACAATCGACCAGTTCTGGGTGCAATGCCATAACCAACCTATTGTGAGGAAAAATGTCTTGCAGGCTTGCCTAATTTACTAAATTTAGCAGAGAGGCAGGCTCAGACTTGGCCCTGCCTCATCAGTTGCATAAGGCTGGAAGTGACTCTGGTAAGCCCTTCACCAGGGGATGGCTTTTAGCAGGGCCAGCTATTACGGTTTTGTGACCCAAATGCAGAGAGCTAGAAGGATACTGACCTGTCCTTTGTGAAACCTGCCTGTTAACTTTGTTTATCGTAGTAATGACTTTCAGAGCTCTTTTAAACTTTGTTTTTTCCTTTAGTGGGACCTGCAGCATACTAGTGGTCTGGGTGAAAAAGCACAGCATCTCCCCTGGATGGGTGTGTAATAGCTTTGGAATTAGTGTTTGGAAAGGTGGGCTCAGGGCTGGTGAGAATTGTTGCCATTTGGACTGGCTGCAGATGGTGGTGTCCAGCTTTCAGGTGAATACTCTGTGTGCAGTCATGCCTTGCTGTTACTGGGTAAGAGCAGACAGGTTGGAGCTGGCTGCAGCCTTCTCTCCAGCTGATGCCTTGCCTTGGCAGAATGAGAAAGTGCTTCTGGCAGGTATGGCTGAAAGGGTGGAATTAAAAATAACCAAAAGGTAGATTCTGGACTTGGTTACTCAGTGGCAGGCCTGTTTCTATTCTGGGATCAGGATAATTCGCACTGAGCTCATTACACCGTGACTCTCCCTTAAAATGCCTTGACAGTCAATTTCGTTCCAGCTAATAAGGGCCCTAAAATGTTAATGAAGCAAATCAATTTTTCATGTCTTTGTATTGCAGTCATCTGAAAGTGCTGTGTTGCATCCTGCCAATTCAAGGAGGTTTTTAGATATTAGAAGGGCAGAAAAATACTCAGCAATTTGGAGGATGCTTTGTTTTCTATTTTAGCTTATCCCCAGTGCCCCCTCTCACTTTCATAAGCCTTTATGCTGTGCTGTTTACTTGTGCCCTGTGGTCTCTTCTGTTCTCCAGGGTCTACTCTGGTCACTCATGGGCAGAAGTAGCTTGTTGCCACCTTCCCTGTCACATAGGGAGAAGCAGCATGGTGTGCCTGACAGAACAGGTAGAGATCAAGCGGGACAAGGAAGGCTACTTGTGCTGAACTACTATTTGAAACAAATTGAGTTTGATGGGACAGAGTAGAGAAATGGCACCGTGCTCATCACCTCACCACCCCTGTGTTTTTTGAGGGAAGTCACAGCCTTCTGTCCTCATGACAAGTCTCTTGCTGAGCTGCCTGTGTTACCTGGCATAAATGCTCTCTATGCTCAGTATTTCATGAGCTGTGGAAAGAGGAGAGAGGTGTCGCATGTTTTGTGTGGCCACATTGATGGTAGATCAGCTTCCCGCACTGGCTTAGGAATTAGGTAGATGGCAACCATCCTTTATTTCTCTGAGCTGCTTATTTTGTAGTCAGAAGGAGATAGAAGGGCTCAAACCATCCTGACTGCTCCTAGAGTTATTTTCATGGAGTTACTTTGGTGATTTGCTACTGTGCTCTCCATTCTGGTTTGTGAGTATGGAAATAGGAAGTACTGAATTGTGTGGTTTGGGGAATGTGTGAGGGTTATTGTTTTGCTTTTAATTGAATTCCAGTTCTAACTATAATGAACTTCCCCGTGCCTGAGAAAAAGATAATTAATGTTTTGGGACAAATATAGAGTTTTCCAAGTTTTATACTTAGAAACCTTGTACTGCCACACTGATAAGGGATGATCTCAAGTAAGTCATGTTGGGGAGATTAGTGGATGAGATGTAAATTGCCATTTTGAATAATTGCTCTCCTTTAGCTTCCAAGTCAAACATACAAAATGTTTTCCACCTAAGTTCTCCACCCAAAGGTTCTGTTGGTCCAGTGCCAAAGGGTTCTGCAGACTTTTTGCAATTGCTGAGATGTCCTCTTCTGCTGTGACAGCAAGGAGTTAAGAGCTACCTGACCCTGTCATGACTTGGGGAAGGAGAAGGGTGTTTAACCCCCTTAAGCCTTCCAGTCTTGAGCTGGTGTTTGTGTGACATCTCCCCTTCCCTTAAAGGTAGCAATGGCCAAGTACAGCATCTGTTTCCTGGGCAGGCCTTGCAGAGTACGTTACCCTTTGGCACGGTCCCTGACTTTCCGCCACTGTGATTATTCTGGTAGCTCTTTGGGTAAGAGGTAAAGGGCAGGGTGGTCTCAGCTGCAGCGGGGAACGCTGCCTAGGCTTAAGCTGAGCAGAACATGGTTTCTGTAGCATGTCTGGGGTTCCTGGCCTGGGAATCTGTGGCCCTAGGTCCTGAAGCTTGACCTAGACCTGTCAACTCCAAGCTGAAAAGCACTCCTGCCTATCTCCAGAGATCCACCACAAAGGGTTTTTTTCATGTTTCTGTCATCTGGCATGAATTAGGAGCCTTGGGAAAACATTTTCCTGTGCAGCCAGCTGCGGGAAATATTCAAGGTGAGCCACATAAGTGTCTTGTGACCAGAGCTGTGAGGCCTAGAGATGAGGTGTGGGCTTGAGAAGCAGCTGGTGCTGAGCATGTGCTGTGCCTGATGGGTACTTCTGCTCACCAGCCTGGTGTTGCAATCAGATGGGTTTTATTCTCTGTTGCTTTTTTTCCACAGTGGTCTCTCCCACTTTCACAGGCTGGCATTTTTGTTGTTGGTTTTATCTGCTAGTTTTAAGCTCCTTTAACTGGGACTGTAATGTGAAGCTCATGAAGCTTTCTGTTCATCATGTGGATTTCACCCTGCCCTGCCTCCCTTTTTTGATGTCTCTTCTTTCAGCTTCTTATTTTCTGTTGTGTTTGCAGCCAGGAGAATAGTCTCCAGTGACAAGAAAATGAAGTCCTAACTTGGAGGTCTCTATCCTATCCCCTGCTCCAAGCAGGCCAGGTAGATAAGGTTGGTCAGGACTCCAGAAATAAATCAAGGACAGTTCTTTCTTTCTGGGGAACATTTTTGTGCGTGACATGCAGGCAGTGCTGCAAGGAGCATATTAAAAATTCATACCAGTACAGAGCAGTATTTTCTGTGCGCAATGCTTGAGAATAAGCTTCTGTGTGGTGCACAGCAGTATTTGCAGGAAGCAACTCGTTCATTTCATTCAAGCAGAGAGTGATGAAGACAAGATTTAAATGGCGTGGAGTAAAAGCAGGCTTGGTGTGAGACACTATCTCCTTTCCCCTCTTTCTTTCAATGCTTCTGGCAGATTTCTCATCTGCTGTAGAGTAAGCTGCAAAGTCCCCATGTGTGAGGATGTTCCCTCCATTTGGAGTAGAGGGAGACATATGTACACGTGGCTATTTGACTTACCCTGCCTCTATGACAGGTTTGATCTAATTGTCCAAGTGCTCCAGCCACACAGGGAAGCTGTAGCTTCTCCAGCTCCACTCTCTTTGCAGTTGTATGGTTGAAAAGGAGTAGCACTGCATGCGAAGCAGAAGGGTGTCCTGGGATCTGGGGCTCTTCTGTGAGCCCTGCTTTCTAGCTGCTGTTTCAAACCTCAGTGCTGAGGCAGGGAAGGATGTAGGAACAGCTAGGGTTTGGCTGTCTCATGCCCCTGTCATGAAGTATGGGTGATGTATCTAGTCCCAAGCAGACTGAAGGGACAGAAGCAGCACTGCAGAGCCGGGGCTGGGAAGCATCTCATCCACTGCTTGCTGGTTGTCCCAGTGGAGCCCATATTGTGACAGCAGGAATGACAGCATGAAACTGAGAAACACTGTCAGGCTGATACTGTGCAAACGTATGGTCCTGGAGCTCTGAGAGGAAGGAGATTGGCGTGGCAGCCTGGAACAGAGTGTAGCATCCCTGTGCCCTTGCTCCAGATTGTTAACATATGAACAGGGAACCTTGTGCTGCTTAGCACAGCCATGGCAGTGGGAACTGTGTGAAGGCAGTCTGGGTGGGAATTCCCTCCCTGTATGCAAAGCCCATCTCTATGAGATAGCCAAGTAGGCTTACAGCTGGGTATGTCTGGCTGCCAGTTTGGAGTAACCAAACACTCCTGCAAGTAATTGTTTTCTTGCTGTCAGCCTTCTTCCAAACTGTATGATTCGTCATGGATATCTGGCATTTCATGGGTATTTCCTAAAGGCCAGTGAAGTGTGCTTTGCAGCATGCATGGGTCTGATCACTGGCGTGAGCTCCAAGGGAAGCATCACTCCTCAAAGCACAGTAAATCAAGGGCTGAAGGAGAAATGTGCCTAACCCTGTACTTGACCAAAAAATCGTACGCCTGTGCTTTTCTGTGTTCATGGGCTTATATGGCAGTAGAAAGGTCTTCCTTGTGCACTGAGTGGCCGTATGTGCTTGAGCTCTGTCTGGCACATGCAGTTATCCTCATGGGCTGCAGGCATTGAACTGGCCCAGGAAACCAGTGCAAATGGCTCAAAGTTGGCCATGCCTGTGTCTGTTCTGGGATAAAACAGTGACAGTGAAGAACATCTTGCCGACATAGAAATATCTGCGTTGGCTGAGTTGGCTAATTCTGAGAGGAAACAGGCCCTTCTGGTAGAGCTTTGAGCTTGGCTGAAGGTTTGCTCCTACCTTTGTCTGTGACTGCCCACATATAGAAGGTTTCTTTTAATGGTGCGGGCAGTATGACTCACTCCGCACATCTGCGTCCGAGTTTACAAACCAGCTTATGCTGCAGCCCAAACCAACCATGGTTTCCATGGTTGGGTTCCATGACAGAGGCTCAGTTTGTGTCTCAGCCTTAGCTTGCTGTACATCACAATGTACCCAGTTATGGAGACTGTTCCTGTGCCAAAGTGCGAGGAGGGTGACCATGGGACAGATGCAACTCTTCTGCACAATTTGTGTCATTGTAAATGGAGAGGCAGCAAAGGAGAATCTTGTAAAGCATCTGCTGTCTGTTTGCAGGTGTTTTTAACGAGGCTTGGCAGGTGCCTCTCTGCTGTTACCTGAACTGGGACTCATTTGCATCTAAAAATCAGGCCTTGGTCAGCAAGCACCAAGCATTACATGCCTTTGTGAATAGGGTTCATACTCCTAAATTAGCTGAATAATCTTGGTGATGCAGATTTGTCTCCTGGAAGATGAGATTGTTCTTCCAAAACACAATTGTGTTAGTCTCTAGCTGTAAGACAAAGTAGCTGGAGCTTTTGTTAAAACCTTAGTGGCTTCTGTGGAAGTTAACATTAAAACCAAGGCCATGTCAAGACTAGGGTAAGCTTCGTGGTTTCTGTGTGTACTATTGCAGAGGCGGGCAGAATTGAGGATTCCAGGAAAATTTGTGACATGTTCATGAAGGAATGTGCAGTCAAAATACAGACTGGCTACTCTGTACATAGGGACAAGTACTGCAGATGGGACCCTCCAGCTACATTTAAACAACATTTAGACCAAGCAAACACCAACACATGCCAGGCACCTAGCTTTTTTTTTTTTTAAATCAGTGAACTACTTGGTTTAATCTCCTCTTTCCCACCCTGCTGCAGCCCTGAAGAATTTTGTTTCTAATCTCCTGCAGTTTGAGTAATTTCTGAATAGAAATGTGAGGTTTCTGAAACCTCCAAGAGATTCTGGGCCTGGAGAGTTGCATCCAGGCAGTGTCTCAACGCTAGTTTGTTACAGCTCTAATGATTGCATATTCCAATGAGATTTTGTTTAGCTCTTATTTAGCAGTGATGTGAAGTGTGGTTTAGATAGCTATCCCTGGTTTGGTACTGTGATGAGTTTGAGCAGCAAAGATGAGCAGTTTGCAAAGGCAAGGGGATGAGAACGCTACGGTGGGAAGGCAGTGAGACATACCTTAGCTGGGAGGGGGATTAAAAGGAAGGACTAACTGTTGACCTGCCCACTTGGTGCGTGATGAATCTCATGGAGTAACTGACAGAAAAGTCTTTCTTCTGGGGAGTAGCGTGTATGTCAGCAGGAAGGGGAGTGGAGCTGGAGAAGATGTGGATGGGGCTGGGGACAGAGTGAGATGAGCTTTATTCGAGAGGCAATCTATAGAGGAAAGTAAAGCTGTAAAGAAAAGGAGGGATGACTGAAGAGCTGAGGGATCAAGTTTGTCTGCAAATCAGGCACCTATTTTTACCCTGCAGCAATCTCCTCTGCTTGAGAAATCTCTGTCTAAGGATTCTTCAAGTGGGGAAATGGAAATGGGAATGAAGGCTCACGCAGACAGACCAGATTTATTGCACTCTGATTTAAGATCTAATGGTTATTAGTCCTGTCTTTTAAAGTGCATGTAATGATGCACTGGAGCTAGTGTTTTCAGTATTGTTAGCAGTATTGCCATTTGGAAGTCAACCTGTGGTTGGAAACCTGGGAATCACGGGAACACGGAACCCTGAGGCGTACGTGCTTGATGGGATGCAATGCTGCTTTCAGTTGAATGACAGCTCATGTAATTGAGGACGCTGCCTTGCAGATTTAACTTTGAATTGCAAATACCATCATGATTTTTCTGTTTTGGGAGACGTGTCTGCATGACTTAAAAGCTGCTCTGCCACTTCAGGTTTCAGTGTGGGTGTGAGACAAAAGTAGATGTTCAAACCAAATGTGAATTCAGATTGCAGACTATAGGGGCAAACTGGAATTACTGGCCCTGGACATGTGATATCTCTTAAGAGGAACTCTGTGTGTGTTCCCTGCCAAGTCCTCCCCTCTGGTTTCACAGTACTAAATGACGTGATCTTGCTTTGGAAAAAACAAGGTATTTTAGTTCTACTTTTTCAGGGAAGTAAGAAGACATTGTGAGGAGTAAAAGAGGGAAGTGGCATTTGGGCGACTTCAGGGTGTGAAGTCAGGGATGGGGCTGACTGTTGTGTCATTGCTGCACAGGTCTGGCAGTACGTCTTTCAGGAGTGATTTCTGATTTTCCTGGAGTGCCTGGCAATCTCAGCTAGACACACAGGGACATTTTTCTGATGTTCTTTGTTTAACAGAAGAGGAGTTTATTTCAAGCGCATTTCAAAATAAGGGAGTTCAAGGACCATCTGTCTTGTGTTTTAGTGGAATTGGGGATAGTTCATGGAGGCTGTTTTATTGTTGAGTGCAGAGAGTTTTGTGTGAACCTGCGACTGCAGCCTGTTTACAGCTGGCCTGCCTCTGCAAATGAAGTCACTGATGTAGCTGGCACAAGCCAGTTGTAGCCTGGTGCCTCTGCCTTGGGTAGGGCTGTGTGGCATTGGTATGGGCATGGTCAGCAGAAGAATTGAGCCCTTGCTGGGCATGGTTGCTGACATCCCATGCTTCTGGTGCTATTAGGTGTCTAAGCTGTCCCTGGAATACGCCAAGGTGATGGCATGTCAGTGGATGGGGAGTCTGCCATGCTGGGGACAGTCATGTGTGGAGTGGAGCCAGGAGGAAACTTGAGTTGGTCTGAGTGAGCTGTCGGGTAAATGTTCCTTAGAGATGGACACAGCTCAGCACCTGCCTTTTTCCCTCGCTATGGTGACCTGCATCTTGCCCTGGACTACAGGCTGTGAGGGTGCCAGCGGGTGGGAGCTGCCAACTTGGCACTTTACCAGTGGAGCTGACACAACTCGTTTAGCAGAGGGATACCGTGTGGTGGAGAGCCCCTCGTTCCTACTGACTCACGGAGCGGGTATTGCCCCTGTTAGGGAAATGCTGACAGCTGCTACATGCTCAGCATGGTTCAGTGTGGCACAAAACCCTGACAGGACACAGCAGCAGTTCCATGGCAGCTGTGGCAAGTGCACCCAAGTATAGGGGCATTAGAGAATCCTCTCAAGTATTTTTACCTGTTTCTACATACTGTTTGGCAGTAGAAGAGGCACCCTGCAGGTGGCTGGCCATCGCAGAACAGCAGGCTCGCTCCAGCTCAGAAATCACAGTGCTGGATGAATGGCCAGATATCTGCAATGGGCAGGGTTGCTCAGGGACAGAACAGGAGGTAACATACAGATTCAGAAAAGATTAAGCACGCTTGTCTCTGGCTGGTTTGAGGTCCTCCCTAGAATTTCTTAGAGGAAAAATACTGAAGTAATGCGAAAGTTATGTCTGTGGCACTGCTTTCAAACCATATGCTTTCTGGTTCATACCAAACGGTCCTTGTAGCATCCTTCTGCTTGAACTGAAAGACAACTGCTTTTTGGGTAGCTTTATGGGTGTGGAAGGCTGTAGTATGCAGATGTGAATAATAAAGCTTGCTTGTATCTGTAGCTTTCTCTATCTGTCTTCCAATTATCCTGCTGATGCTACAGGTCAGCTTTTTCCCTTTCATGGAGATTGAATGTAAACTTCTGGATCCCATCTGCCCCTATAAAGCCTAATTAAAACACCTACGCCTAAAACCTCCATCTCATTAGGCTCCATGTAGATGCTATGGATCCATAAGGAGCTCTCAGTCTGTGTGCAGTGATTCAACACAGAGACAGGAAAGATGGCAGATGTTACTTTTGTGTGGAGCAGCATGTCTCCAAGCTGTAATCACCAGGACATTCACCATGGTAACGCGTATGAAGCCTGCTTGGGTTGGAGGACCAGTACGCATTCTTATGGTGCCCTCTTACAGTGCTCACTTGGACAATCCTGGATATTTATTTGGTGAGGAAAAAGGGAAGGGCAAGCTAAAAGCAAAAAATGCAAAAACTGCCTTGCTGGTGTTTAAACATTGTCATTCTTTTCCCTTGTTCACAGGAGAACTGCTGAGTCAGCCGAGACCAGAGGGACTGACGGAGATCATCTGTCCCAAGAATGGCAGCGAGCGAGTTAATGTTGCCTTGGTTTACCCCCCCACTCCTACTGTGATCAGCCCTTGTTCCAAGTGAGACCTGAAAGCAGACCCCCACTCCCCTCTCAGTAGACACCAAAAAGCCTATGTGAAATATGACCTTGCTAAGCATTTTTTTTCTGGAAGGTAGCAGTCCCACGGCCTCGGGACAGTGCTGATGATTCGTGGATATAGACAGCTCAATAGATAAGAGGTAGAGTAAAATGTGTTGAGGTATTTTCTGAGCTGTGTTGTGGCAGGTGCGAGACACACGTAGCAGGCAGGACAGATCAGGAGCTAACACAATCATGATCAGGTTTAGGGACTTCAGGAGGTGTTTGTCCACCCCCTGCTCCAAGCAGGGCCACCCCCACAACCAGGTGAAATTGCCTGGGACCTTGTATATGCAAGTGTTGATGACTGCCAAGAGTAGAGGTGCCACCACCTCTCTGGACACTAAAGTTACACTGTTCTGCTGGGGCAGAATATTTTTCCTTCTGTTCCATCTGAGTCTCCCTTATTACAGCTTGACTTTCATTGCCATGAAGATGCACCGCTGGCTCCTATTTAATATGTTCTCTACCAGATCCCAAGCCAGCTGGACCCCAGGCTATAGTGTTGCATTGGGTTGTCTTGTTCTGGGTATAGGGCTACGCATTGTCCTTGTAGAATTTCGCAGCGCTGTTGTTGGTCCAGTCCTTCAGCTTGGTGGTGTCCCTCTGGACAGAAGCCCTGTCCTCCTGTGTATCAATAGCCTAAATGTTCTTCACTCCCCAGAGTGGGGATATGCTTGGAAAGCAGAGCTGTGTTGCGGTGTGAACAAATGTGGAACAACACCCACAAAAACAGGCAGTTGCCTTGGCTTTTTGGTGCACAGGCTTCCCTGCAGAACAGAAATGCAGCCATGGCCTGCTGTCATTGGAGTGGCATGAGGGAATTTGGCAGGGAGTTTGGAGGAGCAAGCCGAATGGCTTGCTGGTGGCTGCTGCTGTGCTGCATGTGGATGCCTATTGCTTTCATTTCAGTATCTGAAAGTAGGTTGGAATGTTGTTCTCTCTGTTCAGTACCTTCCTACCCCAAAATTCACTCATCCTGCTGGAGAATGGCTTTGGTGATGGGCGCCTGTTGAACTGTGTGTGAAGGTGAAGTCGAAGTGGCCATTTGGGGCAGGGAACAAGGTAGCTGCCCTGATACTGAGCCACAGGTCACAACTGTCTATTCATTTGGTCCTCCTGTGAGTGTGTACTTGGCACAACACATTTCTAACTTGAGGCCACAGGTTTTGTTGTACTGTGCTCTCAGGTTATGCCTATGCATTTGTCCTCCTGTCCTCCAGCCTGCCTTCCGCACTTCTCAACAACTGTGTCCCAGTTTCACCGTCACCCTACTGGCAGGAAACTTGTGTTCTCAAAAAGGCCTCTGTTACTTTTAAAGACCTCAACCTCCCTATTTAGAAGCCTAGAGAAAATTCTGTGTCTTAGGTTATTCATCACAAGCACTATGAACCCTGCTGCTTGTACTATATTACTTTTTTTTTATCCTTTCCTCTTCCAGATAAACCATCAGTGCTGGTGCCAAAGGTTTTCACCAGGCAGAACACAGCTGATGCTCTGCAGTGCTCCCGTCTCTCCACTTGTGGAGTTTCATGCTGATGAGGATCGATGGGACTTTGGACTCTGAAACGCTGTGGGGAGGGGGCAGCTCCCAGGTGGGGGCCTTGTGGCTGGAGTGGATGCAGTCATCTGGAGGTCGGGGACAACAACGAGGCATGAAGCAGAACGATTGCTGCAGATGGCAGGGCCACTGGCCAGAGGGGAAGCACTGGGGATAGGATTCTGTGGACCCATTGATCATGTGTTGAAAACCCATTTGGATCTCATGATGAATGTAAAAATGTTCTTGGTACTATTTAATTCAGACCTACTTGAAGGAAAGTCTCTTGAAATGAGCTGTAGCAGGATTCCCTGGATTTGTTCTTGGACAAGTGAGTTTTGTGGCAGTTGGCCAAAGCTTTCTGAGGGAGGGGATTGATGCTGTGAAGCCTTCAAAAGTGGAAACAGTTGGGCCATGTCCCACATAGCAGCCGGGAGGAGAAGCAGGGTGGGAAGTGTTTCCTGCCACATGTGTTCAGATACTGCCATGAAGCAGTAAGGCTGTGTTATAATCATGCAGGGACAGAAGGGCAGGTAGTGTGACCCTGGTACCTGCCCTTTCTTCCTTATCACTAGCTCCCAGCAGCTCACGGTCTGCCACGTTTGGATGCTCTGGAGTTGCCATTGCAGCACTCTTCATGCATTGTGGCACCTGGAGCAATAGAAATCTAGATCTGGGTCCTCCTCCTCCTAGCAAAGCCATTCAGGCATCTTTGTGCAGAGCTCTAGTGAAGCAGCATATAGCTGTGTTATACAAACTGGCTTTGATCCCCTTGAGCTGTCTCTATCAGCTGTGCTTCTTGAGCAGCCATTCTTCCTGGGGCCAGATGTGAGAAAGGGCAGGCTGAGCACTGGCACCATAGGAGAGAAAGTTTTTAGGCCTTCTAAGATGTTGTCAGTTTGTGCCCTACAGCTGAGCCCTGATAACTGGGCTGCATGAGTCCTGCTCCATGCAAATATTTGATTCAGTGTAAATCAAATAGGAGGCAGGCATTTCTGGAGCCAAGATCCCTTCGTCAAATGCTGGTGGAGGTCTGAAAGATGAGGGACTTGAAATATTTGTGTTAATGTACAGCTCTTAACCCTTTGGGCTGTGATGGCAGACCTGAGATGAATGATACTGGTTGGCAGCAGTCCCCACCAGGATGCAGGCTGGCCAGGCCTGTGACCAGCACAAGACAGTGATGTGCATCCTGCTGGATCCTGCTGCTGTTGTACAGGTGATGTTCCCCTGGCTTCTGGTCCTTCAAACACCAGCCTTGTGTGCAGAGCTGCAAGTTACCCCTGTTGGTAGGAACTTAACACTGGGAAATGCAGGGCAGAATGCACTCTAGCGGGAGGTTGTGGAGCCCAAATGGAAGATATCCAGCCATCGTGCCTCACTTTAGGTGGGGGAAGCTGCCAAATAAAAGCTGGCAGCTCAGCCAGCTTCATGTCTCTTCACGGTATCACTCCAGCTGTGGAGAGGGCTTGAGCTCAGATTTCACGTGTTGACTTGCCACTTCTGGCAATAAGCATTTGAACCTTTCTTTCTTACGTCAGTGAGAAGCATTAATTGATGGTGCTTCTATAGCACTCTAGATAAATTGGGGATTAGAAATTGCCTGTGGCAGAAGGGAGTGGGAGGGAGCAGAGATCTTTGAATGGTGTCAGGAATAGTTCTGGGAAACTCCCTTGTCCTGAGGCTTGATGCTCATGAGACATGAAGGGTCCTGGTATAGTCACAACTTATGCTACAGCATTCCCTACTGTCACCTCCCGTGCTAGGCAGTCTTCTCCTCCTCTCTGTGCTGCTACTCACCACTCTCTTTCCCTTCTCCATAGGAAGAAACTAGCGATTTGTTGCTGTGACGTTGCGTGGAAACCACATTGTAAAGAAACCACAAACTGGAATCCTTTTCCAGCCCGGAGACCTGTTTCCCAGTGCACCCATCTGGTCTGGGATGTGTGAGCATTGAAGGAGTGAGAGGACAAAGCAGACATCTTACAGCCTGCTCCTTGAGACTGCAGCCCTCCTACCAGGGCTTGCCACCTCAGCGCGAGCACGGCATTACCCGGCCTTTGCAGTCTGCTGTGTGCACTGAAGCCGTAATGCCGGCAGTGTGGCAGTATGGAGATCGGTCTAGTTGGGTCTATTTCATATGAAACGGTGATCACTCATCCGCCCACTGTTTATGGTGTAACTGTGTTTTCATCTGTATTTTTTTTAATATGCAAAAGCCATTTAATTTTCTATGCAGTTCAAAAACATCTCCCCTTTGCAATGCCAGGTGGGAGATCTGTGCAGCAGAACCGAGCCAAGTGGCTGATAGGGTTTCTTTTTTTATTTTGCTGTTGGTCTCTTTTAAGGATGTGTCATGGAGTTGTCTGTACACAGTGTCCCCTTACTGAGCTCCTGCCTGTTAGACCCCCTTAACATCTCTGAGCCCTGGGGATGAGGGCCCCGTGTTTTTGAAGGATCTGACAGGTTTTCATGAGTCAAGTCACAAGGAAAGACAGCTTGAAGGCAGTGCCCAAAGAGCAAAGGTACCCGAGTTCAGAGTGTGTATTATATTCCTGTTCCTGTCCCTGTTGGAGAGTTACTGAACTGTTAGAAACAACTTAAGGCCTATGCGGAGCACCCTGTAGCCTTTTCTGAAAGTACATGATGAGGGCAGAGAGGACTGGGGCATCAATTGTCTCCCTGTGGAGCTGACAGTGAATTTAACCCCTTTGGAACAGAACAATCTTCTAGTACTAGATGCCTACTTCACTAGAGGACTGCACTGGTTTAACTTACTGGTTTGCAGACCCCTTGCTTGTTGACCAGTTGATTTCCTACTGAAACTGGTGCAGACAGGTTTGGAAGCAGAGCTGGCAAGTTACTTTGCACTGCAGGACTTTCAGCACCTAAAACATGTCCTGAACTACCTTGTGTTACGCTCTGAAGCAAAACCTGGGATTCAGACCTGCATCCGTCCAAGTGAAACTCCCAGGATAGCAGCTTTGCCTTTTGCTGGGTCTGTGTCACGTGAGAAATTGCATGTCCCTAAGCAGCATACAAATCTGTTGAGGTAGAGTGAGAAGGAGTCCAAAGGATAATGCTGTACATCCAGCTCATCTTAGAGCTTGCAGGGACAGTTGGAGGCCTCTGACAACTGTGGAAGGCCCTGGGTGATAAGACACTTCTGTTTTAACTGTGCTAAAGGCAAAAAGGTCAGGGAAATAAGATTGTTTTCAACATGCCACAAGGCCAGGATGCGCTCGCCTAGTCTACTTTTGTGGAAATACTGTTGTTTCTGCATTCTGTTTCTGCTCTGAACCTGGGTGACTCAGCTTTAAACTTATAAAATAGAGACCAGATTGGGATTTAACCTGCCTTGTGTTCTCTCAAATCAGATGGAAGAGACTGCGGGCTGCAGAAATGCAGGTCATCTCCCATGCAACATCCCCCATGCTACAGTTCCATGGTGGCTGTGAAAACTCAATAGTGCATTTGGGTGCTGCTCTTCCAGGAAGCCAAGATGCTCTTGCTCTATTGTAGCACAGGAGCTTACATGGGTCCCTGTTCCCTTTCCTTTGGACCTCTGAGGGGGTTAAAGTTTGTCAGAGCAGTAGGGGCTCCTCCCTGTGAGGAAACAGATAAGGTTATGTTAAAGAGAACTGCAGTGGTATATAGGAGCTCACTAAGTGAGGTGAAAAGCCACCAGCTCACTCCTGCAGAGACAGGTCCCAGAGCTCAGCTCCTCCCATGCCCTTTAGATGGGATCTTGGGCTGGCATCTTGGACAGCAGTGTGGGGAGGTGGAGATCCTGCACTGCAGTTAGCACAAGAAGAGGCAAGCAAGTGAGCCTCAGTGTAGCATTCATCACACGCTTCATGGCTCAGTTCATGGACTGTAATGGCAGGTATTCATATGATCTGCATCACTGGGCAGGACTGCGCACGCACACACATGCATGCCCAGATGTACACGCATCACACCCACACTCGCCTGCACATCCTCGCCAAAACAACTGAAAATAAAAGTTATCTCAATCTCAAGTAGAGGCCTGGCCATTTGATTTGTTTCTCCTGTTCCAGCACATCTCTGGGCCCTGCCTCTGGAAGGGTCTGTATCTAGCTGTATATTTAGGGATTTCTGAATTAAAGGAGACAAAGCTTTTGGGAGCACTGTTGGCAAATGACTCAAAATCATCAAGAGATTTGGCATGGAGTGAATCTGTGAGCATGGAGCCCTTTGTTTGGATTAATATCTGTGAACTATTGCCCACTCCAGCAAGGCAGGTGAGGTCTGGGGAACAGCTTTTTCCTTACTGTGTTTAGCATGTTTTGTGGGTTTTTGGGGCCAGCTTAGCTGTTTTTATTTGTACGACATTCACAGAGGCAAGAGCAGTAAGACGGATGGCCTTCTGCTTGCCAATGTGGGCATTTATTGGTGGTGCCAGGAGGGTGAATTAAAAGTAGGAAGCAAGTACCCTCCCATACTGCCCCAATCAGCTGGGTGAGCCCCCATTTCCATCACCACTGTTATCTGGAGAAGGCAGGACAGACCTCTGTACCAACCCCAGCCAGCACAGTGATGCTGTGTAGCAGATCCAGAGGAAGGGACAGCAGCCCCTGCAACAAGAGGCTGGCATGCTCAGATGAGACAGAGGGCATGACTGAGGGTGGGCAGCTGGGCCCCAGCCACAACAGGGCAGATGGGGTGATGCCAGGCTATTTAGGAACCGGCAGATCTGGAGGTGTCGGAGTGGTTGCATCAGTCAGGTGGGTATCGTGTGCATTGCTGAGAGACAGGAGGGAAATGTCCGAGCACGTACCTGGATTGTACTCCGGGGCTACGGGAAGGACCAGCAGGAAACTAACTGATCCATGATGGATGGAGAGGCTTCCGTGCTTTGCCTTCATCTCATGGCCAAGACCACCCAGAGGGCTCTGATGTGTCTCATTCCATGCACCCCACTGCGCTTGTTGATTGCAGATTAAGGGATATGGGGAAAGGCAGGAGGCAACTTCTCCAGGCAGGGAAGGGACAGGGTCTGCCTGGATCACTCCAGTACCCAGGACCAGGCTGCCCACATCCCGCAGATGTTCCTGACCCATGTTTAGGATCATAGAGTCATAGAATGGTTTGAGTTGCAAGGGACCTTAAATCATCCAGTTCCAGCCCCCCTGCCAATGGCAGGGACACCTCCCACCAGACCAGGCTGCTCAAGGCCCCATCAACCTGGCACTGAACACTTCCAAGGAGGGGGGCATCCACAGCTTCCCTGGGCAACCTGTGCCACTGCTTTGCAACCCTAAGTGTGAAGAATTTCTTCCTAATGTCTCACTAAGTCTTCCCCCTTCCTATTTAAAGCCATTCCCCCTTGCCCTATCACTCCATGCCCTTGTAAAGAGTCCCTCCACAGCTTTCCTGTAGCCCCTTCAGGCACTGGAAGGCTGCTATAAGGTCTCCCTGGATGCCTCTCCAGGCTGAAGAAGCCCAACTCTCTCAGCCTGTCCTCACAGCAGAGGTGCTCCAGTCCTCCGATTATCTTTGTAGCTTCCTCTGCACATGTTCCAATAGTTCCAGATCCTTCTTATATTGGGGATTCTAGAACTGGACACAATGCTCCAGGTGAGGTCTCAGGAGAGCAGAGTAAATGGGGAGAATCCCCTCCCTCGCCCTGCTGGCCACGCTTCTGCTGACGCAGCCCAGGGCACGGGGTGCGTTCTGGGCTGCGAGCACGCACTGCCGGCTCGTGTCAGGAGAGGGACGAGGAAGCATAAGCAAGGTGTCCCCGCAGCGCTTCCCCCGCGCGGCCAGAGCTCCCAGAGAGCTGTGCCCCCAAACCGAGAGGCGGCTCCGCAGAAGCTCAGGGGGGACGCGGCGACGGCTGCCGCAGAGGGACTGGCGGGACGCGGGGGCAAGAGGGGCCGGGGCAGCCACCGCACGCCCGGCGAGAGCCGAAGCCGGGCGCGGGGACAGGAAGGCGGGGGCGGGGCGGCGGCCCCCCCGCCCATGGGCGGGCCCCGCGCTCTCTCGCCCCGCCCGCTGCCGCCGCCGCCGCCATGGAGCAGCAGCAGGAGCCCCGCCCGCGCGCGGCCCCCTCCGCGGCGCCGGCCCCGCGCGCCCCGCCCGCCCGCCGCTCGGTGAGTGCGCGCGCGGGAACGGGGGTGCTGCGGGAGGCGCGCGGCGCGGGCGGCGGGCGCGAGACGGGCCGCGCGGGGCTCCCCCGGGCATGCGCCGCGCCCGCGCCCGCGCCCCGCCGCCGCCTCGCGCATGCGCACGGCCGGGCCGCCCCGCGCCGCCCCCCGCGCCGCCCCGCGCGCCTCGCCTTGCGGCCGCCCCCCGCGCCGCCTGCCCCGCTTCCCGCAGAGGCTCGCGCCTGCCTCGGGCTCGTTGCGCTCTCGCCCCGCCTCGCGCCCGGTAACCGCCCAGAGCCCGAGTGCCCTTGGTGGTCCCTCTTAATTCCCTGTTCATTTTGCACCGCACCGGCCGCGTGTCCGCGTGCCCGGTAGGGCAGGCGCTGGTTAGGGCGCCGAGAGCGAGCGCTTCCCGCCGGCCAGGAACCGCCCGCTCGCACCCCAGGGCTGACTGTTCCTGCGGGAACAGGGACACGCCTTGTGTCTGAGGTGCCCCGCACGGCTCCAGGCACGCACACTGGCGTCCCAGGTGTTGTCTCTGAGGTGGCCCTGGCATGGCTGCGGGCACACGTTGGTGTCCCTCTGTTCTCTTTGCTGATTTTCATGAAAGTGGTTTTTCAACGCAGACATCAGCATGGATTCTCTTACCCATGCCCAAGTTAGTTCATTCAGCTTGATCCCGAGCGAAAAGAGTGGGGTGTTTTACTGCATTTTGGTGTCAGAACTATGTGTAAATTTTAATGCTTCAGCATCTTGGTTTGACCTTTTGAAATGACCCTCGGATTTTTCTTTCTTGTAGGGTGGGCAGCATTGTAGTATCAGTGATGAAGAAAGTAATGGGAAAAATTCAACTGCCAGTTTGAATGACTTCAGCGATCC
The DNA here is from genome assembly GCA_033556795.1 of Tapera naevia. NCBI lineage: Eukaryota > Metazoa > Chordata > Aves > Cuculiformes > Neomorphidae > Tapera > Tapera naevia. The sequence goes on along the minus strand of JAUMJJ010000034.1, from coordinate 8,072,215 downwards.
CGTTTACAAAGAAATTGCTATAACCAATGGTTATATCAACAGAATGTCCAGAGATGAGCTCAGAAATAAACTTGCAGAGTTCAAGCTTGACACCAGGTTAGCTTGATTTGTAAACCTTTGAGAGCAGCGGGGCGGTAAGAGATGATGATTGTACAGTTTAAAAACGCACCACGTAGTGAAAAGCAGGCACACCATCAAACAGCCATTGTTTTATGTGCAGTCTTGATGCAGCCTTTGTTGTAGGATTAGTGCATGTGATACTGCTTAAAGTGTTGCCAGAGAGTGTGCTGTCTTAAAAGGGAACACAAAGAGATGAAAAAATATGCAACTACAGGTTGCTCCTCAGCATGTTTTTGGTCAAAGGGGAAAGATGGGTCTGAAGAACTGCAAGGGTTCTCGGGTGGTGGTGTAGACCTTCAGTGTATAGAAGCTCACTTTGGAACATATGCATTTTTATTTACTGTACCCAGAACAGATCTGATGTTGCCTAGAATCTCTGTAGCGATAGGGCTTGGTATTTAATCAATGCAGAGGGGAGGTGGAGGTACCTTCAGATGGAGAATTTGATGTTCTGAGTAAATGAGATAGAATGTGAATAGGTGGATGTACTCTAAACTGGATTTGTGCTCATTGAGGAGGAAGGGGAAAGGGCTAGGTGTGTAAGAGAGTGCTTCCTGCTCTATCAGAAATGACCTCCAAGACTCTTTGATGTTGCTGTGGCCAGACAAATTTGAGATGTTGAGAAGAATGTCAGCTGGGAAAAACAAAGTTTATTGTTTCTGTTGACAACAGTTATGTGGAAGTAGTGATGGTGGTGGTAGGCAAAGTGGAAAGCTACTGGTCTGAAGGAAGAAGGAATTTAAAGGTGAGGTGGGCTCTGAAAGAAGAAGTCTAGCTTTTTAGAGAAGGTGGTGACTGTAGGGGAGAGGATGTTCAGAGAAAAAAAAAGGTGGAAGGAACACAGATTAATTTGAGAAGAGTAAAAGGAAAGAAAAAAATGCTATGGGTGGGAAGTGCAGCCTACCACCTCCATCCTGTCTGTCTGCAAATGTTCTGGCTCTGTATTTCTTTTAATTCGTCCTTTGGTGAGCTTGGCTCCTCAGGAGGTAAAAATGTTATCATTACCTGACAGAATTTGTAGTAAAGCAGGTTAGATTTGTACAGCTATTCAGCAGTTACTCTGATTTAAAAATAGAAAAGCAGAATTCAAATAGTTAGTTATCTACTTGTGTTTTCCTCCTAGGTTATTAACTTTCTGTTTGTTTTTTTATTCAGTTGTAAATGCAGAAAGTTTTACATTTTCTCTTAGCTAGATTTCTTTTGTCATTATATTCAGGTAAGTTGTTTGGAATATGTCTTACATGTAAACAAATGGTGGATCACCTCTAATGTAGTGAATTGAGTAGATTGCTGCACACCATCCTTTCCCTTGGGGTTATTTTCATAGCAGATAACTCAACTTTTTATAGGTGTGGCTCCCATACTGTTTCAACTCTGAATGAACTCATTGTTGAATTCAAATAAATTAATAAACCAAAGAGGAGAATTTTATCTGTGTTTGCAGAAGAGGCTGGTGTTCTCAAATGGAGTTTTAATAATCTGATTCCAATTTTTCCTTGTGAATCAGTAGGCTGCTTTTCTGATAATACCACTTGTTACAATTAGCTCTTATGGCTTCTGTGCTTTCATGTGCAGTGTGTAATTTTAAAAATAACTTCCTTTGAAGAGTAAATTTTCTTTGTTTATTCAGCTCTGGTTTGGTATGTGGCAGTTCTGGCACCCGCACTTGCATGTTGTAATTTTTGTATTAAAAACACAGTAAGTAACCTTAATATTTGGCACTGTGAATTAATGTGTTAGCCATAAACCTGAAAAGCAGGATGTTGGCTGGGAAGTTTCTCTTGACAACTGAAATTTTGAATACTTTAAGTGAGTTGCTCAATTTTAAATTTAAATTGAGACATGTTTAAGATGTGGGCGTTTTAGCTGGATTCTCTATTATTGATGCCACTGATACAGAAATACTTCGGGCATCAGCCGCTTCGAGCAGACGGCACAGGGAAATAGAGGTAAAGCAGCACTGCTTCCAGGGCCAGAGGTCATCTAGGAGCAATCTAAAAAGACCTGGGCTTTGCGAAGGCTTCAGCTACTGAGCCCTGCTTAACTGGAGGTAACTACAGAGTGTCTCTGCATTGTGCTTCCCAGTTGGTCCCCAAATACTGGTATTATTGAGATGTTTTAGTTGTTGGGGGATATCATGGCCTCTGCATTATCCCAGACAGTGGAGCATTAGCTGTATGATGAAGCTGAAATCAGACCTCCAAAGTGCTGGTGTTCAAAATGTAGTTGATGAATTACAGACTTTCAAATGTTAAATATAGCTTCAGTTCTACAATGGTGAAATGATTACATGAGAGTGTGAACTTTTACTTTCCTTATCTCTGTAGAGGAGTGAAAGATGTGCTGAAAAAGAGACTGAAAAACTATTATAAGAAACAGAAGCTGATGCAGAAGGAAGCCATTAATGGAGATGGCTACTATGATTACATCTGTGTGGTTGACTTTGAAGCAACGTGTGAAGAAGGAAACCCACCTGAATTCGTACATGAAATAATTGAGTTTCCTGTTGTCTTAGTAAACACACGTACCCTGGAAATAGTAAGTGATCTAATTACTGTGTTAGTTATGCTCTTCTTTGATGTTCTTCTTTGCTTCAGAAAATCTAGATTATTTTTTAGGTAGATCTTGAACTTTATTAAAGTCAGCACTTTTTTCATAAAGGCCTATCCTCTGTGCCTCTTACATACAAAGAAAGCTTTCTTTCTGTTCTTAAAGCATCTGGAATAGATCATGCTCCTGCTGTTGACTCCCTCTAGTGATAGGAGGGGCTTTCAGTTTCTCAGTAGTCCTCCCCCATCACCTCCTTCTTTCCCTGCTTTAAGATCCACAAAACTATTCTCGGACTCAAGGGATTAATAATAAACAAGAATTAGCAAATTCTATGGTTCTGTGAGACAATCTAGAAGACGTTATTGCAGCAGTCTAGAAAGTGAGGCTAAGTGAACTCTGCTTCTTGATGAGCTAGACTGTTTCCATAATGTACCCAACAGATTGACAGCTGTGTAACCTGATTTTAAACATACTTAGTAGGCATTTGGAAGCCTCAAGTACTCTGTTCAGTACAGCTTTCTTTTAGGAAAAACTCCCTGGTATCTGACGGAAACTGAGTGACTTGGTGAAATGAAGAAGTGCATGCGCCTCTGACTGATGATTCATTTAGCGAGAACGTCTAAGAGGAGGAGGATTTCCAGTAATTACTGTGATGCTACATAAGTGTGTTGAATGTATAGCTGTGTGTATGACTAACTGCACAGAGAGGATTGTGCAGATTACCAAGTTGATTACTTTTAGAGTAGTAGGAAACTGTGGGTTTTTTTCCCTCTGTCCAAAAGGGTTGGTATGGCAGCAGGGATTTGAAGCTTTCTTTTTTTTCCATTAAACTTGCATATAGTTTTCAGCCTTGTACCACTTGTTTCCCAGAGTGAAGTCATTGTGCCTATCTCTGGCTGGCTATTTGGCATCCAGAGGTCTATGACTTGTGTGCAGCCTCTGAGAAGTGCAGCTGGTTGTCTTCCTTGAATTACAGTTGAGCCTTTAGAGATAACCACCTAAAAACTGTCAGGCTTTGCTCACGCCTCTTGCTTCTTTTTTCCACACTCATGCTCTCAAATCTTGCCCTTTATTGCAGTCTGTTCTTCTCCCTTCTTACATCCACATCTCTGCTTTTTGGAGCCTACTGGCTCAGAGGAAGGACGTGTTCCAGTTGGAAAGCCATTCATTCGTCCCATTGGGGATTTCATGGTGACCACTCAGGAAGCTCGTATTGGCTGAGGAGATACACACTCCACTTTGAGTCCTGCAGGACAAGCAGCCACTGTTGCCTTTGAGCTGTGGGCAAGCCAAAGAAGTTGCCTGGTGGGCCACTTAGTGTGCTGCTGCTGATTGTTTGATTCTCTTCTTACAGGAGGATACTTTTCAGCAATACGTGAAGCCAGAAATTAATCCTAAGCTTTCAGACTTCTGCATCAGTCTGACAGGAATCACCCAGGTAATTCGCACTTTGGTTTCTTCAGGAAAAAATATGAAAAAAAGAGATGTGGTTTTGATGTTTTCAGACCGGTAAACTTTCATGGTAGTTTTTCTGTAAGGCTTATTCTCTCAATCCTTATTTTTTCTCCTCTCCCAATTGTCATAGAATTGATTTCAATACATTGGTCATTTAGGTGTTTGTAAGGAGCTATAGGGAAAAGCACTCACTTTGTAATCCATGTGTAGAAACTTAATCTTTAGCACAGGAAAGCACCTTTTGTGTTGCATCTGTTCCTCTTCTGAGATTTTTATTCTAAAGGGTTTAGAGTCCTGCTATCGCAATGGCTTGTGATCAAGTGACTGGGAAACAACCTCCAAAGTTTAACCTAAGTTCAACAGCTGACTAATGTTGTTACTTTTATAGATGCCATTTGGAGGTTGGCTTTTGTAGTGGTGCTTTTTGGTGCTTATTTTCGGTTTAGAAAAATCTATCCAATTGCTTGCTTATTATAATGTGGCGTGCATTTCTAAAGGTTTTTGTGGAGCCAACTTAGCAAGTGAGGGATTTGGTGGGTGCCTGTATACCAGTATAGTTCTTAGGCTTCATGCTGGTTTTTTTCTCTTGTTTTTTTTTGTCCTTTTAGGACATTGTTGATAAAGCTGATACGTTTCCTCAAGTTCTGCAGAATGTCATAGAATGGATGAGACAGCGAGAACTGGGAACAAAGTACAGCTATTCCATGTTGACAGATGGGTATGTCCTTGTATGTAACAATTCAGCACAGCATAAAACTGCAAAACAGTGTTTCATCTTTGTGAGAGTCTTGTTAAAGGTGGCACTTGACACCTCCATTTTGCCATTTTATGACAATTTTAGCTCTCAGGAAAATCAGAGAAGTTGAACTTAATTTGAAATGAAGCTTAAATCCATTAGATGGCACTCTTTCTTTCAAAGCTGGCTGTATGCAACTAAATCATGTTGAGTAGACTTTTTATCCTTTTTTCTTGTTGTTATTCTGTTTACATCTATTTTTTATATAGCACATAATACCTGAAAATAATGCTATGTCATGGCCGTTCTAAGCATCTCCCGTGCTCTCCTCAGTCCAGGGTTTCAGAGATATGTGATGGTTGTGTTGTATCCTGAGTGTGTTAGTGTTACTGTTAATACATCCTGCATATTTCACCATATTTCACCATAATGGACTATGCTGTTTTTTGAACAAGGAGGAATGGCTAGCATGAAAAGCTGTCTGCTTTGGCTCAGCAGGCTGTGGCTCTGGTGGGTCCCAGCTCTAACAAGGTTTTGTGTGAGGGATTGACGAGTCCTTGAACTGCCATCTGAACTTGCTCTCTCACAAGGACTGTGTGGAAAATCAAGTCCCCTAATGACTGCAAAGTGAACAAGTCTTGAAATTTAGATATATCTGTGATGCAACATTGTTCTTGTGCTCTTACCTTTGTTACAAAACAGAATATACTGTTTGAGCCTTATCATATAGAGCACTGGTCAGGGAATTTTTTTGTAGGTGATGCTTGCTTTTTAACTGTGAAATGTTACTGTTCTGTTAATGTGTCTGCTTTCCTTCTTCTCTTGGAATGAAGGATTTGAGTAGCAAGGAGTTTTTAACTGTGAGGTGAATGATGCATTTTCATGTTGCTGTGCCTTCTGTTTGCCTGGAGTAGGTCTGCTGTGCTGGATTAAAAAGGCAGTCCTATGCTTTCTCTGTTATAATGACGGGACATGAACCTCAAAACAAAACTGGAGTCCATGAAAAAAGAGCACAGAGGTCTCAATATGACTTCCTAACACTTCTGTCACGTAAAACACATATTCTAGTCTATAATATGAATGCTTTGGAAAAAAAAAGTATCATAGGAGATGAATAGGTACATAATAAAATCTTTGTTAACTAATCTAGCTTGGTGAGTGGGAAATTTTTTTTGGCCATGAGACTTTTTTATCCAATTTGTGAAGATTTGGATGATGACTATAAAACACAGGTCTTCTGGTGAGGAATCTGTATCATTGAACTGTAGTTCTGTCCAGTGTGAACAGTGAAGCCATTTAAAGGCTGTCATACAAATATTGAGGTGTACAGTTTGGATCCGTGTACACCTTAAAAATAGAGAGATAAAATAATATAGTTCCGACTTTAATTAATATTTGTCTATTTTTTTATCTGTGATTAGGTTTTTGTCTTTGGTAGCAACAGTGAATTAAAAAAAGAGCTAAAGCAAAATTAGTAGAAGACTGGTTCTGTTACTGGGCTTAGAGTGTGTCTGGAGTTCCTCTCCAGGAGAATCCCCTCAGAGAAATTCCTCAAGGAAAATAGGTGCAGTGAAATCTCTCTGTCATTTGGTTGAGATTATGTAGACAGGTGCAAGAGAGGGGGGAAAAAAAGGCTTTATTTTAGCTTGAAGCGTACAAACTTGTTGGAGTGGTTCCCTTCAGGAAGGCAGCTAGGAATGCATAGGGTTATAGTTTTATCTTCTGTCCATAAAGGTCTGGTTCTCCTAAAACTAAGTGCAGTCTTGTTTCAGTAACCTACGTTAAGTGGAGAGATGCATACATACACCAGTAGTCAGGAAAATTTCAGGTGTCACTTGCTTCCCCAAGGGCTGTGTAAGTGTCTGGTTTATTGGCAGTTTTTGGAGTAGATGGCATGCTATTTTTTTGGCTTAACCATCCTGGACCTGAAACCGTCCTAGTGAAACCCTTGCTGATGTCATTGGTTTTCCCATGATTAACAGATCATATGAAAAAATTCTTTACCATGACTGTAGCAAACAAACTTTTCCTGAACTGTTTTCCTTCTGCTGACCACCAAGAAAGACAGCTTTTTGTGCTACCACTGTGCAGTATGTACAGTGTAGGGCATCTGAATTATGTATTACTAATTTTTTTCTCTTTTGACTAAGATCTTGGGATATGAGCAAATTTTTGAACATCCAGTGCCGTATTAGCCGTATCAAATACCCTTCTTTTGCCAAAAAGTGGATCAATATTCGCAAATCATATGGGAACTTTTATAAGGTGGGTACAGACTGTTGCTTCTCTTGCGGGAAAATTTGGTTTAAAAGTCCAGCATGTCCTGTTGTGCTTGTCATCTTTACTTGTGTAGTATAAAATTATAGTACTTAAACTAGTTGCCTGGGGTCTAATTTTCAAATGGGCTTCATGCCTAGGTCTCACTTTACTAATTGAAGATCATACAATCTACTGCATCTGGATTTTAATCTTGTTTTTAAGAATCAGGAGATACTCCATGAGGGATTGTCCAAAAATGTCATACCGGTGCTCTTGGATTAAGTGTGCCTTGACGTAGTTCAGCTGAAAAGACTTCATTGATTTTCCAGTTATTTTTCCTGTTTTCATGTAATACACTACAAAACTAATATGCACCACTACCCTCATCTCGACTTTTGACAGTGTAACGGGGACAAGGAAAGATTAGGATATATCTGCAGTGGAATCAGATCGTCAAGAGAAAAGTAATAGCAGGATCTGGTATTAGGGTCCAGGTGCTGGACCTTACTGCCACTTCCTTTCACTGTCAGATAACCATTAAAAGGGTTATTTGAGATTCTAGTGAATTTCTAATCAGTTTATAGTAAACCATTTGTTTGTAACCTCTAGGAAAAAACAGAGGTTAACATTTAGTAAGAGAAGAGCTTTACTTTATACTGGGCAAATACTACAGGGCTGCTCCATTTGTCCCTCTGTTGTGCCTTCTCTGCCTGACCATTTCGTAGAAAAGATGCTAGAACATAGAACACTTGTTAGTCTTATCAGCTTTAACCTAGACATACCTTGTTTTCCTTCCTCTTTTGAGCAGTGTGTGCTTTTTCATCAAAGACAAAATTTGAACTTAGAAGGAATCAGGTTCTGTTTACTTTTTGGCAGTTTTTTCCTTTCATAAAAGCAAAAATTTGTAGCATTTACAGTTGTTCAGTGCTTCTGTTTAGCTGTTCTGAGCTGCTATTGAATCTGTTGTTAAGTGATAGTAATAGATAAAACTATTGACAAAGAATGTATTGTAACTTTTCTGTGGAATATCCCACAAGCTGTTGTAGGTGTGTTTGCCCTGCCTGGTTTGTGGGTGTTGCATATTGCCAGGTTTTGGTAACTGTGTTGTCACCATTCTGCCTGGCGATTACATACAGTAGTATGGTATTCTGGACCTTGTCGTGTCCTGTGTTCCCCCACCCCAACCACCACCACCACTGAGAGAGCAAACTAAAATTTGCTTCCTTTAAAGTTATCCTTCTGGTTTTCTTTGAGCTTTCCAAAGATCAGATGTATATTTAGCAGTTGATCAAGAGAGGACTTTGGGCTTTTGCTGGTGTTAGCACTTAAGCTTCCTTGTCTGTTCATGCTGTTGGTCATTCATGTAAACAGGGTCTGCTACAGGTGTTGCTGGTCTCTTCCTGTTGTTTTTGGAGGCATTCGGAAGCTTGATGTGGGTGAGAATCAGGAGCCTAGCACTTCTTTAGTCATTTAACATTTAAAAGGAAGAACAAAATCTGATTTCTTCTGCAGTGCCACTTTGGGTGATAATTCTTTTTTATAAGGCTTGTTAAACCTAGCTAGGCCATGGCTTCCACCACTGCCAGAGCTGCCATATCTTGAACTGGTGCTGCTAATGGTGAGAGACTCTTGAGATTATCCGAAGTCTAGACAAGCTCCTGTTGACTATGTCTCATCTGTAAAAATGAGAGTGTCTGTCTCACCGAGGTGCTTTGAAGTTAAATTGTTAGCAATCTGACAAAAGGCAACATGAAAGCGGTATGTGACTTAAGTAGACTTAAAATCTGCATATGTTTCTACTGCACTGTGTTAGATTAAAATGCTTTGGTACAGAACCTTATTCTTGAATGTGGTTTACGTTCTCCTCCAGGTTCCTAGGAAGCAGACCAAACTGACAATCATGCTTGAAAATCTGGGCATGAATTACCATGGGAGACCTCACAGTGGACTTGATGACTCTAAAAACATTGCAAGGATAGCTATAAGGATGCTGCAGGATGGCTGTGAACTGCGAGTGAATGAGAAAATGCATGCTGGACAGCTTATGACAGTCTCCTCCTCAGCCCCCCTAGAGGGAGCCCCTGCTCCACAGATGCCCCGCTACAGAAACTAGCAGCGGTCAGGGGCTCTGCCTTGGGAACTGCTCTCAGATACCCACTGAAGACTATTAAGAGCTCATTTAACAGCCACCTCTTCCAGCCTGGCTGCAAAGCAGAATCTGAAAGCACCTTAACTCATCATCTGTGTTGAAATAAAGAGGAGCATGGAAGCTCTTTGCTCTCTGAAGCAAATCTTACAGGATTTTTTTAGTGCTGGTAATTTTTTTTGTTGTTGTTGTTTGCAACTTTTCTAGCTGTAATGCTGATATGCGGAATCCAGGCAAAGTGTTAAGCTTTTAAGAACATGTTATTTAAACTCAAAGATTGATTGAGCCTGTGCACTGCTGTTCCAACCCTGCCTGTGGGTAGTATTTATTCACTCTGCTGTACTCTGATGATATCTAACATCTGATTATTCATTGCACACAAATAAGGCATTGCTGGAAGAATTGAAATAATGAGTGGCTGGGCTGGCCTTCCCTGATAAGGCATTCTTCTGAGGGTTCCTGCTGGTAATTTATATTTTTAAGAAGCCTAGGAGAAATGGGAGCAAGTTCATCAGTTCTAAAGCAGTAGAGAAGTACTGTGCTTTGGGTTTTTTTTTTTTGCTTTTTTCTTTAAGGGATATGTTTGCTCCCACATCAGATAGAAGAGCTGTGTATTGAATAAAAATTCCATTAATGCAGTATAATAGTATTTTATTTAACCAGTATTTAAAAAGAGAAGGTTCTTCAGATCTTTACTTTTAGGATTGTATCTCTTTTTCCTGCACTTCATTTGATTTTTCATTTAGATGCTGTCAGCCATTTGAACTTAAAAATGAGTGCAGTAAAAGTAAGTTCAAAACATGCCAGATCATCAAAATTTTGTGCTATATTTTTGTTATATAAAACAAAACAAGAAGCTTCTAGTTCATAGTTAAACACATGCTCAACTATTTTTGTTACCTTCCTGTGTTTCTTACACCAGGAAGCTATGCCTTTATCTCAAAATCTAATGTTGGAAGATTAGTATAATTTTATTAGTAAAGGCCACATCTGATTATTAGCAACTTGTCTGCTTTCTTCCTAACCCTGCAGAAAATGATATTCAAAAGAGGCCAAAGTGTTAATTTGTTTTATCTCCATGGGCTGTTACGAATGACATTAATGTCAGCTTTGCATTAGAATGGCTTGTTCTGAAAAGCAGAATTATGTGCTTTGGTTCCTTTTAGTCAAAAAGACTTAGTTTGGTATCCTAGTATTATAATTCATTCTTTCTGCCACTTACATTCAGGAAACAATTCATAATAAAGCTTTATTGACAAACATTCGTTGCTTGGCTAATCAAACACCACTCAGCTCCCCTTGCTCTTCTGATTCTTAGGTCAGATCAATGGAAACATGAGAACTTTATTTTAAATTCTTATAAGAGAGAGAAGCATTGGTCAATTCTCCGTTGCTTCATATAGTAGGAAGGAAGCAGTTTTCTTTCCAGAGCCACAGATTTGGACAGCCACAACTGCTTTAGAATGATACTAATTTTTTTTTCTGCAAGTAAATACTTGTGCTTGTAGAGTTTTGTTAAACTTTACAGTTACCTTTTTTCCTGTAGCAATACATGATATGTTTTCAGAAGGGTAAAATCCAAATCTGATATGCTTACTCTGAAAATAGTATTTATTTGTCAGCCCATATTTCATACCAATTGTTAATTAAATATTTGCTTTAGAGTATAGCAACCATAGTGCCCTCTATTCTGAAGAGCCATGGTAATTTACTTTTTCTTGTGTCTGAATTAACTGTGGTGCAGGTTTCTGTGATAAAATGGAGTCTATCGCACAGCAGGTCTCCTCTTTGGATGCTGGCAGTAAAATAGACTTTGTCCCTAGCCTTTTATGTACAGGTCTATAACCAGGCTCACAGTCCAATGAAAAATTTTATTTGCTACAGATTATACTACAGGTTTCATAAGTGAAGAGTTGTTGTAAGTTTACATCATTTAAGTACAGAATTGTTTATTTTTGTTAAATAACTTTCAAAAGGTATTTTAAGATAAGAGTTAAATATTAATAATTCTTTTCTGTTGACTTCTTTTTTTTATCGGTGAGTTGCAGGAATCGGTAGAATCATTCCAGATAGTGTTTTATCAAAGTTGAATTGATGTCAAGCTGGAAGCGGTAACTGTTTTCACAGAATGTTTGATTCTGTGATTTTGAGATGAAGTGAATTTTGTCAATGTTTGTTGGTTTACTTGAAATGTAAAAAAACTTATTAAAATACGTTGGTATTTATTAACATGTCAAGCACTGAGTTTACTCTATAAAGGATGAAATGACTTCAGCAGTCTTGGAGGTCTTGGTCTCAGCATGGCCGATGATTAGCCTTCTCTGGTGGCCTAGCAACATTGCTATGGTAGATGGCTTAAAACTCATGAAAATGACTGGTTCACAACAGTCAGTAAAAGGATAAATTTTGCTGGATGCTTTCATATTAAAGAGGAAGGAGGCGTTTGAGGAAAAGAAAATTTGTGGTATGGTGATTTCAATGGTGATGCTTGTCAAACAGTGTTTATTCAGGTTGATGTCATTTATTCATCCAGAGAAGCTTGCTGAGTGCATCTCTGCTGTAATGAATATTAGAGGAGTCAACCCATGCTGGAAAAATTCATTGACAACTATGTAAGAAACAATCTCCTTTTTATGCAGAAAAAAACCCATGCAGACAGTAAACTGCTGATACAGTAAGAGGCCTTGTTTTGTTGTTCTGGGGATTTTTATTTCACATATCAGGAGCTGCACTTGAGCAATTCTATCACTCCTGCAGACAGCCTTTGTAAAACACTAGCAAACTTTAAACAAAGGAGTTGCAGAGAAATTTCAACTTGAACACTTTCAAGTAGATTTCTTAATATGTATTTATATGAATGTGAAAGGTGTTCACAGAGTCCTGGGGTTGTTTTAGAGAGAGGAAAAAAAAGGTTTCTCGGGCAGGTTAAACAGCAATAACACTTCTGTCTCGATGAGCGAATGCCTGAGCAAATGTCACTGGCTGCATGGGGAAGAAGAGGTCACGACAGTTTGTAGCCTCCCATCAGCCTCCCAGTGAGGTATGGCTGCAGGGCAAGTCTCAGGAGCCAGTTGGCCATAGAAACTGCTCCTGTCTGTCTTACAAGGTAATATAATAATTTAGTTTAACAAGGTAGTTGTTTTTTCCATATTTTGTTGGATATTAACATTGCAATGAGAAAGGGGCCATTCCTAGCAGCTGAAATAAGTAAAACACCTCAGTTCACCTTGATATGAGGTTCTTGTGCCATTGGAGAGCTCTCAGTGCTTCACTGCAGGTTTTCTCTGCTTTTTGGTGACCTTGCAGAAACAGTGTTTTTCACCACAGCTTCGCTAAAGGGCAACTCATTTCTCTCACCTTGCAGTTCCCAAGGCTGTTTTTTAAGTCCTCCTTTTCCCTTTCCATTAGTGAGCTTTTGCCTTCCCTGGAAAGAAGTTTGTGCTAGGTATGATCATTTTGTGCTCTTTTTAATCTGGGGAAAAAGAACAGGCACTTTAAAAAGAAATTGAAAGTCTTACCTGTGGAGGATAGGAGTCAAGAGACCCAGTTATTGACTGGAGGGTTTTGAAACGGGCTAAATGTATAGAACATCATTCTTTTGCAACCAAGACCAACCACCTCTCAAGGCTCCTCTTAAGGACTTCATATTTGACAGCCCCGGGGGTAACAGTCGCAGCGTACCAGAAGGATTCCCCATATGGCGATGGCGTAGGAAGGCTGTGGTCAGTCTGTGCTTCTGCTCTACCTTGTATTGAGCTGTGGCCTAGCTGAATGGCCACAGTAGGGACCAAGCTAATGCTTCATTTTAGAAGACCTTCCTGCTCGTCCGATGGAGAATGAGGGGCTGATCTCCAAGTATGAATGCAGACAAGGCTTTGGAGGATGACAAGTTGCTTCTCTCTTGGGTTCCTTCTAGTTTAATCTTCATGCATTCACAGCCTCCATCACTGATTGACTTTTGCATTTTTTAAATTGGAGGCCTTCATGTTGTGGGAGAAAAGCCTGAAGTAGCTCCTTAAATTAAAAGAGTGTGACTGCTTTGCACTAAGTGGCCTCACATGGAGGAAAGTCTTGTTCAAATGAATGACAAGAGCCTTGGACATCTCTTTATTGCAGAGGAGACCTTTGAGTGTGTTCTCATTAGGGTTGAGATTGCATAGCTCAGGCAGCTCTTTCCTCAGTGGCCACTCAGCTCAGGGGTGCCCTATGGGTAGTACCATGCAGTCTTAACTTTGTGTGGTCATGACTGCACATGTTAATTGTAGATCTTGAGATGCTTCTTGCAGATATATGGGGGGTGGGGGTGTTGCATGCTTTCCTGGCTAAGTTATGGATAGTGATTTTTTTTGCTCTTTGAAGTGAATGGTAGTAATGGTCTTACATTGGTAAAGTACTTGTAGGTGATTCTGACCTCCTTTGTTTATGTTCCCTGTTTCAGTGATGTTGATTTTTAAAGTGCACACATAGCCAAATGGACCTCAGTGAGCCAGAGATGTCCCAATAAGCAGGAATTGCTTCATCGTGCTTATGTGCAGCTTTGGGATGGTGCACAGGTCCTGGGCTGCAGACTGGCCATGAAGTGACACACCTTCCCAGGCATGGAAAGCTACATGCGCAGCAAAACTCCATGCTTGGGCACCACTTATTTCTGCTTATGACTGCAATCAATGTGATTTGGAGGTCTCCTTGCTGTGTTCGTTTCTCTATATTTTGTGATAATTCATAGTTTGTATTGATAATTAGCACTGAGCAACATGGAAGTGCTTTATATGTGATTTGGAGACTGGTGTAGCAGCCAGCAGTGTGAGACTCAGCGTGCCTCCCTTCCTCACTTGGAAACACTTGAATGATTGTGAATAGTTTCTATTCATGCAGGTATGGACTAAGAGGATAGAAATCTAAAAAAGGGAGAAGTGACGTGTTATTAGCTGATCTAGGCAGATTAGGCCCGGTGTATGCTTGTACATGCTTATATAGTCTGAGTGCTTAATCAGTTGATGAACTTTGAGAACAGGCATTTTGGGATGCCTAATGCCACGTACAGAGTGGGTAACTGGCTGCTTCTGCACTAAGGTTGGCTCTATTTAATCACAATCTGGGGGACAGCATGGTCAAAGAGAAGGAAGATGGAACCAGCCACTGACTTCATGTTAGTGGTATCTCTGCTCCAAATGGAAGGCTGAACAGGAGAACTCCCCACCTCCTCTCCAAACAGCACTGGTCTGGTTCTGTGAAAACAAGTCAACGGGAAAAACAAGCTGTAGACTATCTGGTAGTCTTCATGTGCTGCTGGGATCACTTAGTGAGCTGGGAGTTTTCCATGCATTTTTGGCCACACCAGCTTTACTATTCAGAGGACTCTGTTCCTCATTATTGATAGAGAGCTGTTCTTGCCTACCAACAGTATCTTGCAATGTATTAATTTGGAAAGTTAAGCCTTCTCCTGCTGACAGTTGTATCCATAGAACAGGTCACCACACTTGGCAGTCTTCAGTAAATAGGCAGCCCTGTAGATAAGGGGCATTAATTTGAGCTGAGAAGCCTGGGAGAGTCATAGCTGAAAAAGAAATTTGACATCCCTATCCAGTGTCAGAGGGAATTGCTGTGATGCCAGCATCTGTCTGTTGGCATGCTGTGGTCTTTGGGACCAGTTTCCTTCAGATATTCTGGTGCTTTGTTTCCCCCTCCTAATCTGCAGAGCCACATGGGCATGTTTCTTCTTCAGACCCTTCTCAAATGCTTCAAATTTGCTGTTTCAGATGCTGGCTTCTCTGGAATTTACTGGCTTGCTCCTTGTTCTTCCCTGTTCTGTGTACACAAAGTCGTCCTTCCCTGACCCTGCTTGTACTGATTTTCTAACAAGCCATGTCTGGAAGCAGCTGTACTCTATGCTGCAATCTTGTCTGCCTTGCTAGCCTAACTTATGAACAGGTCTTACAGAAACCTTATCAGATCAGGGACTGCTCCCTTGTTAAGAGCTTGTGTGGTGCAGTGTTACGGTTCCTGAGTGCTGCAGCCATTTAACAGATACTGGCAGTAAGGGGGACAGTAGAAGTACATGGAGAATCTCTCAGCTTTCTTCACACATCATGGTAAAAAAAAAAATTGTGGTAAATTTTCACAGTTTAATAGTGTTTTCTTTCATGCACGCTGTCACATATACATCTTCTCTGGGGCTGCTGCTACCATTAGAGATTAAAAATTGTGGCAAGAACAGGGTCATTTTGAAACTGAATGCTGGTAAAGTTAGATGTGTGATGCAGCATCATGTGGAGGAGGTAGAGCGATGCTTTACTCGATTCAGCAAGTAAGCCTGTTCAAGTGCCTTTGATTTTTCTGACAGATTGTTGTTAGCCTTCAAGCTAATGAAAAACTTGTGTTGGCCTTGAAAGAGGGAAATAATGTTTTTAACTTATGAAAATATCTTAAAAGTTTATTTTTGAAGGACTGGAAGGTGAAGAGATCTATATATGGCTTCAAGAGAACTCGGAAATTGGAAACACTTTAGAAGAAACACAGTGGTGCTGAGAAAGTGGTTTTGTGCTGTTAAGTACAGGAGCATGTGACAAACAACGGATTTTGTTCATTGCAAGATGTTATAGTTGTGATAGTTGTATAGCATTTAGCACTGTGTAGCTGTTTAACACTTTGGAGTGTGGCACCATGGATCTCTGGAGGACCTTGATCAGCCTTGCTGGCTGTTTTTGTGGAGCAGTCCCAGCAGAGGTACAGCTTCTGTCACAGAGCAAGATATTATCATGCTGAGATGGTGACAGGTCCATCGAGAAACTCAGTTGTATTATAAGCACTATGCCTGAACATATTGGCAGGAAGTTTTCTTCCATAATTTACCCTGGGAGATGATGATATTCTTGAAAGTGTTGGATCAGGGCTTTCAAAAGGAATGGTCCTCAGACAATGCTCTTTCACTATGAAAACAGAAGTGCTGTAACAGCGTATAATTTAGCTCCCTTTCAGGCAGAAAATAGAAATGCCTTCTTCCAGGTCCTCCAGCCAAGAGACCTGCCTACCTTGGTGGATGTTGATTGACATAGACATGGGAATTTTTTTGGTTGTTTAATGGCATGATTTGGCAGAGAGCGAGCGAATTCCTCTGTGCTTGGCTGATTCTGTGAGTGAAACACTTCTGTAGAGGTTGCAGTAGATGTGTCATACTGGATGAAACTTCTGTCTTGAACCAAGGTAGTCACACTCAAGACTGTTGAGCTTTTCTCCTGAAACAAGAGACTATGGACCTAATGCAGGTCCCTCCTAGTAGCTGTGGTAGTGAACAAAATACTCAGGTGGAAATATCAGCTTTTGTGTCTGAGAGGTGAAGAACGTAGAGCTTGGCTGCATGCCCCTGGGTACACAGTAAGCTTGTCCAGCTATGCTCATGCTGTATATTGAAAGGGCTTCACAACTTAACATCTGAGCTGATGCCTGCAGCCACCTGGCTGTTGCTGTGGGCAAGCTTTCCATCTGTTCCTCCTTTTCTTTACTGTCATCTGCATAATATTTTTAAAATCAC
This sequence comes from Tapera naevia, assembly GCA_033556795.1. Lineage (NCBI taxonomy): Eukaryota > Metazoa > Chordata > Aves > Cuculiformes > Neomorphidae > Tapera > Tapera naevia. Next base: position 8,055,418 of record JAUMJJ010000034.1, on the reverse strand, counting down.
AGAAGATCTCCTCAAGCACATACTGCAGGTCAACCAATTCCTCATGCTCTACAGCCCTTTGTAAATAGAGTTGTCTCGCTCTTATAACATAAATTTTGGAATATAAATGTCATGAAAGTGCTTTTTTACACCCCATTCTACTAGGTCTTTGAGTTTTGGAGCACACATAGAATGAACTGAACTGTGTTCATGTACTCTAGATGAACTCTGTTCCTCCATCCACGCCAGCTACCTGGCAGACAACCACTGCTCTGTTCACTTGCAGGCTTTTTGGAAGGACTAAGTTTCTGTAACATACTTTGAAGTAAAAGTGACTGCTTTTCTGTTCAAGCCTTCCACTCTGCCCTGCACTAACTGTGCTACACATGTCTGGTCTAAGGCTTCCCTTTTTCTTATTCTCTTTCTCCCTTTTGTTTTCATTTCCCTATGCTGTGGTCCTGAGCGTGGCATCTTGTCACAGTTCAACAGCCTCTCAGAGTCAAGAGTATAACCTGCCAAAGTATGTGCAGTTGGGCTGAGCCCTGTGCTTGCTTTAAGGAGAGGGACAAACGTACTAAGTTTTGCACACTGACTGTGACTTACAGTGGAGTTACTAACACTGATCTGAAAAGGATGACATTCAGATATAGAATTAAGTTAATATTCAAGTTTATGCAGTGCGTAAGGATACTGCTGGAAATGGAACTCAGCTGCTTCGTCTCCTTAGCTGCGCTCTGCCCCAAACCCTCTACTGTTTCTTTTCTGTAGACAACACCTTAATGTGGGTTGCCACTAGAGGAAGAGGCTGTGCAACTACTGTCATTATTTTGGTTGAGCTCTTCTTGCAGACAGGCCCTTGCCTAAGGGAATTCCCCTCAAGCTCCTGGTCTCCAAGCAGCTGGCTCTGCAGCATGTCCCTGGACATGCAGGATGTATGTTCTGCAAATCCTTTGTTTAGCAATGGTACATTACAGTCTGCCTGCCCTGGCACTAGCGATGAGACTCCTAAGAGCTCTGAGTGTATATAGTCACTTGGACTGACGGCATAAAACCCTGTAGACTATGTTTGTGATCACTGCAAAGGAACATCAGCAATTGCTCTTTAGCTCTTCCACGCTACCAGTAGTTCTTGATATTTGTAATAGACACATTGGTATGAGTGGAGAAAGAACAGGAGTGTCTTGAAGCACCAGAAGGAAAGCATTAGAGGTATATGAGTATGACAGGTGCTGATGGGACATGTGTTAGCAGGTCATCAAAATTACAGCACACCTACAACTCCATAGAATACCTAGATAAGATGAAAAAGGGGCAAACTAAACCAAGACAAAACAAATCTGAAACCTCAAGGAATAAAAGTATGCAGGTTGGTTGATGAAAGAATGGTTCTGGAGCGATCAGTCATTGAGATAAGTAGACAAAAGAGAGTGAGTATGTCCTAATGATTCACAGAGAGAGAACACACAGGTTGGGCTCCTGTAGGTACAGAGAGCACATCCAAAATGTGTGAACGCTCACCAACCTGAGAGATCAGGAGGGTGGGAGAAAATAGCTGACATCTTTTTTTCTTCCATCTCATTGCAAGTAATCCTGGCAAGAGCAGGGACTCCTGATGATTGCATTCTGGACTAACCAATGGAAATATGTACTTGTGATTGTATGCATGTAAGTATGCACGTGTGTGATCAGTTTGGGTGTTTTTAAACAAAATCACTTTCTATAATCTCACCTTGAGTTTTGCTACAATCATTGCTGCAATGTCACTGTAAGGAGATCCATCAGTGCATAGGCAGTGCTGGAATGAAAAGTTGTTCATTCTCAGTCCAGTGGCTTTGGGGGAAAGTCACATTTTCGAGTCAGCTTCTTCATCTGTCTGTTCTCTTTCACTTCTGGTTTGATTTTGCTGCTTTATAAGCAAGTTTGACATTGTTTTCTGCTTCTTGTTTTCCTGCAACAGGCTGTCTTGCTCTTGAGAGCTTGCTGGGAACCAGTTGCTGCCAGTGATTTTAGCAGTAGCACGAGAGTGTCTTGCCAGGGTCCTCTACTGATCCATGTTGTTTGATTTATTTTGCCTTCATATGAATGTGAAAAGAGGTCTTGGGAGCATATGTACAGTCAGACTCTTTGGTTGCAAGGTGTCTGTAGACAACTTAGTACACTGCTAAAGGCACTGATGACTTACTCGATTGTTGGGATCCCACACAACGTAGAGGGCAGTTCGGTTGTGATTGGAGCCATCTTTCCAGGATCTACCAATGTCAGGGCAAACTCAAAGGATGGCAGGGGACTTCGGTATTCCACTACAAAACAGGTTTGGTGATCACTCTGAAGGCTACAACCTCAAATGATGGGTCTTGAAATGGAAAAGTAGTCTGTGAGTATTTCCAGATGTAGCTATAGAACATCTCAAGGAGTCTGATGAAGTGTGCATTTTTGGCAGGATTTAATGGGCAAACAGAGACCAACTAGGAGGTTGTTTTCTCAAGGGGACAGAAGGATGCCTATTGATTAGAAGTGGTTCCTGCTTCCCAGGTTTGCCATAGATTTATAATTTTCATTCTAGTCCTCTTTCTAATTCCACTTTGTTTCTTCCTGTCTCAGAAGAGCTTGGCACAAACAGCACATAGTTCAGTCTATCTTAAGCTCTTCAAGAATTAGACCTATAGGGCCTGCTAGGGGAAAGATTTAGTTACCTAAACATAGCTGTCTGGTACCCTCTGGTATCTGAGCTGTTTGCATAAAGCTTGCAGATACCATATGGGACCTGCAGGAGTCCTCGTGTCTTCTGGAGCAGCAGCTGGAGGCCGGACTGGAGACCTAGGATATCTCCAGTATTGCTATTGCTCGTACCTGTGTGTTGGCACTGGAATGGTGCCCCTGGAGGAAGCCCATGACACAGTCAGCTTAACAGGAAGAGACGAGTATTTCCAGAGGATGAATTGTCCCATTGGTCTTTGCTCCCTCTTAATATGACTTAGCTGGAAAGCAGAAGCTGTGCTACTGCTCTGCAGCATACAAGCTTCCACAGAGCCTTTGTTAGAGAGAGAGGGATTTCAGGCAGCCAGGAGAGGGAATGTGATTGTGAGGCTAAGACATCATTGCCCTAGCACCAAAGGCTTTGGGAAATGAGGACATGTTTCTGCTTGGCTTACTCTCTAGCCTTCCCAAAAAGCATGGGAGGAAGACAGACAGACCTGGATTCAGTTGTTTTGTTTTGGCACATCAATGAAAATGAATAGCGATGGCTGCTATAGGATTGTTAACGTTGGGATCACCTTCTGCTATACTGCCTGTGGTGGAGGAGCTGGCCTTTGTGGATATCAATCCTCAATTGCAGATCAGGGTGCTTAGCCTTTGACCTTTGGGAAGTCTTGAACTGATTCAAAGTGGGAAGAGTCTCTCAAGAACTTTCTGAAGTGAAGAAAGAGTTATGCTTATTTTTTCGGTAGCAATTTGGCGCAAATATAATATTTAAGCTGGGATTAAGAGATTTCAGCTGTTTAGTTTCCTAGAGTGAAATACTTCATTTTGGATGTTTTATCTTAGTGCTTTCAGGGTTAGGTGTTACTCCCTCTGAGGGCAACTTTTGTCTGCCAAACTATCTCTGTGGTTGTCTGCACAAACCACAGAGCCTGAGACTGTTGTCTCCTTTCCACTGGTAGAACACGAAAAGGCACTTCTTGCATGAGCAGGACAGATCTTTTTTCTGTGCAGCACCTACATGAGAACAAGTGGAGCAAACTGGAGTGGTAGGCAGTGAATCCAGCCTTGCAAGACACTGCCTGCCATAGCTGAGTGAAAAGGGTTGGCAAGAGAACTGGCCCTCCCTTGCAAAAAGAATAATTTTCCCCCAAAAAGCAAAGAAATAAAAAAATGAAGTATTCCTTCACTTTATTTTACCTTCATAAGTTTGGAGCAGCCACTTTTTCTGGGCTGCCTTCAGCCCCATCCTTCTTCCCAAAAAACGTTTTTTGTATGCTAGAGCCTGGCCATGGTAACAGAGCTCTGTCACTGGAAAGGGCAGTGCAAGGCTTTAAAGGGACGTTCTTGCAACACTGATAGCACAGCACTAGCCTCTTCCACAAGCATGGGGGTGCTTTGTTTCGGTTATTTAGCCAGGAAAGTTGGAAATGGCTCGGAGACTGTTGAAGGCAGAAAGGGACAGAGTGCTGGCTGCGAACAGAGGGGCAGCAGTAGCAGACGTGCACCTGGGGATGGGCTCTGAGCACCAATTCATGCCTGCTCCCCCAGACAGGCAAAAAACCCCAATGGAGAAAGAAGAAAACACAAAAGAGTGGAAAATGTATACAAGAAAACATGCATAAGCATCTGCAAAAAGGGATTGTAAAATCTACCCACACAGTTCACAGGCAGAATTCTCCTCCTCGTCAGGCTGTATCACTCCTCTGCCCATGGGTAGAAATTACAGGTACTGCAAGGAGCAGGGGTACTGCTCTGTCATCTGGGACACGGTGCCACTCATGGACAGGGAGTTGCGAAAGGACTGGCAGACAGCTCCTGGGCTGAAATGTGCTTTGCATGAACAGTTCGTACACTTCTGCATAACAAACATCTGTAAACACAAAGGCAGTTTGTCCACAGTCTGTTAACAGGTAGCAGGGCTAAGGTTTGCCAGAGAGTTTGCTTGCAATGAATAATTCAACCAGCCCTGCTGCCCTTAAATTTAGGTAATAATGCTGCAGTCAAAGGCTTTCTGAGTTTGGCAGCTAATGGTATTGTGGGCTTGTCTCTGTGTTTGGCCTGGGGCCTGCGCTGTTTCAGAGGTGACTTTGACCTTGCATGACAGCATCACTACAAACTGGTCCCCTTTTACCTGGCAAATCAGGCACAAATTCTTCCACCAGCTTGCCAATGTCAAAAGTGTAAAGTAGCCAACGTTATCCTAGAGGAGACTGAAAAAGAACTGGTGGGTAGGAGGCATTGCTGGCTTCAGGTTGCCATCTGAAACACCTTCCTAGAGATCAGCCTGATGATACTTTTTCTTCCCTGTCACCATCCCAGCACTAGCCGTGGTGTTTCTTCAGGGTCCACTGAGAGCTTGGTTGGCACCCACTTCTCAGACTCCAAATCCTCGCGAAGTTTCTGTCCGTAACAGCTCCCCTCTCTTTGCTTTTTCTCATGACTGTAGGGCACCCTCTCTCCACAAAGCTATAGGTTTCATTCCAGTCCATCTTGACCCCAATGTTAAAAGGAGTGTTCACTGAGTGGCATGGGGCTCAGAAAACAGGGTTACACACATTTAGGAAGAAAGGGTCTGAATAGATAATATAATTCCAGCATAAGCTTAACACCCAGATACATCTTTGCCAGTGACTAAGCCCTTCCTGCAGGCCATGTTGTCAATAATTTGGCATCCAGAACAATACCCGCTCTCCCAACTGCTGCCCTGATTTCTGCAGAACTTGTCAGCTTTGAGATGTATCAGTCTCTCTTTCAGAATAACCACACCTCTAAGCTAAGTTCTAGGTGGTGCTCATCCAGTTTCACTCCAGTTTTTGGATGAGCCCAAAAATATATTTCTTCTGGATCTATGCCTTTAGTCCTCAGAGGGGATTTTTCCTGCCTGGCTCACATCCAGATGGCAAAAGCAGGGGAGACGACTGATTTCACTCAGCCTGGTGCTTATAGAGTTATATCAGAAGCACTGTGTCCAGTTTGAGGACCTCTGGAAGAAAGATGCCAGAACTGGAGTGAACTAGGCAATGATTATATTTAAATAGGCCCAAAAAATAGTAAGTTGGCAGAAAACCACACTCCTCACCGGTAAGGCAAGAAGAGTTCTTGGACAGGGTGGTGTCTATTATAAATGGTGCATGTGTGATGGACAGAGACACACCTTTCTCCTGAGCCATGACTGTCAGGGAGAGGCAGGGTGTGCAGAAATAGTGCTGCTCCCATTTTTACCCAAGGTACTTCTGAGCTCTTGACACCTGGAGTAATATCACATCAGGCAAGAATATTCTGCATGTGCTCAGAGAGAGGCGAGACTGAGGAAAGTGTCAGGGCAAGACATGGAACTTAATGGTTTTGCTTAGTGCCTTTATCTGGCCTTTTTTTAAGAGTCCAAGGTAACACCAAGTACACTTCCAAGGTAACACACCCAGAGTTAGAGGTGAGAAGGGCTCACAAGCTGTGACCTGTGCTAGTAGCCAGATATTCAGAAAAAACAGGGTGGTATGTGTAGCCATAAGCATTACATGAGAGGTTCAGGCTAGTTTTAATCCTTAGCCTTTCCTGAGGCTCCTAAAGAAACACTGGAGTTTTTCCCAAGTTGCTACTTTGGGTTTCTAAACTTGCCAATGCTTAATACCACAAGTTATTGATTTGTCTGTGGACTACTGAAATCGAGAATTCTTGGTTTATTCATATACAGAAGTCCTTTGATTTCTAGCAAGGAAACTGTAAGAAAGTACCAAAGTAGTGTTTTGGCCACACGCTATTCCAATTTTCAGGTATTTGCAATACCCTCAGATGTTTTGCAGAGGCACTGTGCTCTTACTTGCTTAATTTATAAGAATCAGCTGAGGATAAATTTCCACATTGTGCATGCTCAAGTGAGTGCCCCTTGTTCTTTACTGTTTGTTTGTATTTTGCAATGACCTTTCTCAAGATGAGACCCTCATCACCGCAGGGACATTTTTTCCCCGTGTCCTTTTTTCCAGCTGTAACTGAAGCAAAATTTTGGCCAGGTGAGTTCAAGAAACTTTCTGCAGAGAAGCAAGCACAAAGAGCAGTGGGATGAAAAACACTCATATACCTGAGGGCAGTAACCTCCAGAAAGTAGGTCCCAATGGAGACTTGCACCTTTGTAGGCCTTTTCACAATGATTGTTCACACCTTAAGCCAGCTGCAATAGTTTCTACTTGAACTGCTGAAAACACTCTTTTTAAGGATTGCTCTTAACAGAAAATAACTTTCAAGAAGAAAGCTTTGAGTTTCAGGATTTTGGAAAAATTCAAGGCCAGTCCCTTGTCTGTGTTTGAAGAGAAGACTTTGTACTGGACACAATCTCTTTTCTTGGTGTTGCCACGCAAGGCTTTAGCGCTCCAGATATTTTTGAACACTTTTGAGAAGCAGTTTTCAGCTTGTGAAGTTCTTCCAGTTGCTGGAAAGCTGCTCTCATTCTGGGTTCTGCTTAACACAGTCTGCTCAGAGTCAAGCATTTGATTCAAAGGTGGTCTGTGCTCTGCTTGTCCTCACAGCAACATAGAAAAGGTCTCTAAGTGGGAAACCACAGCAAGGTCACTTTGTTCAGCTGCGGAGAGTTGAGAGTGGAGAGCGTTAATTCTGCCAGGGGGAGCCATTGGCCTTACGGGTTGGACACACCGTCAGCTGCATATGTAGCTCCTTCTCAGGGGTCTCCTGCTGTGTGATCCTAGTGCCTTATCGTTGACAGAGGCCTGGCCACAGCAGCCCAGCTGTGTCCCACACTGGTATGTTTCCATGCGATGTCGCTAGCCAGTGTTGCTGTGGGGCTCTGGCAATAGGTCACGTCATCTCAGATTTGGTACCAGGAGTTCCTCCCCTGCCCTCTTCCTGGGAATAGGCTGAAAACCACTGCAATGGGCTGTCTGATTGCAAGAGGAGTGGAGAAAAACAAGCATCCTACATTTCAGTACTTTTAGCCTGGCTTTTCTGTTCTCAGGAGTCAGCAGCGACAGGGGATCTCTCACCACCAGTGGTCCCACACCAAGTCACATGGAGTGTGAAATCCTTAGAGGAGGATTCCCAGTACTGCTAAGTTCAGCCTTGATTTTCACTTTGGAGAGGAAATTGCGTAGTGTTTTCTGCTACAGCAGACTGAAAGCCTGCTACAGCAGTTCTCTCCTTCGTGCAGACTTCTGACCTCCCTGGAAGCAGTGTTTGACCAAGGCAGATCTGACTGACAGAAAGACCACAGATTCAACTTTCCCATTCCTGTCTTACAGCATCATAAGCTGAGAAACCCAGACCTGATGTCCTGGTGCTGCTGGAGGGAGAAGGGAAGAAGAGATAAGCACAAGTGGCCACATTGCATGCTTTCCTCTTCTGTGTAAGTATAAATTTACGGAAGGTATTACTTCTGCGGAAGCAGTGACCGTGGGAGGGGTTTCTCATGAACTTTGCAAATGTTGGCCCAGTTCCCATGTTTGCATACTTCTCTCTCCTAAAGCACACGTAAGCCAAACATACACGGGCCCAATTAAACACGGATTCCTGGCTTTTGCTCTTTTGCATTTTTGCATAGCAAAGATGTGTTTTGAAGGAAAGGTACTATGCTTATTTAAAGCAAATTTAAAAAAAAGCAAAGCTCTCAGACCTCATCTAGCTTGGTACCAGTCTACTTAATGACTTTGGAGACTGAATAATTAAAAAACGTTTGTCTCTTTTGGCAGGCACTGGCTGAGGAAGCAGCGTGTTTTAATGGGGAGGGAGTAACATTGCAGCCATTTTTACCTCTCCTGAGGTCACTGGCTTTCTGCACTCCAGTTCTACCATCTTCCAGTAAACACAACTAATGACAACACTGTTTTGGATAGCAACTGTTCCTATGGTTTTCACTAGCAGAGGCTGAACTCAGAAACATCCTATTTTTAAACAGGATTTAGAAATGCAGGGGGTGGGGGGCAGGGAGTGACACAAGGTTTGATTCCCTATATGGAAGATGGTGAGGTTCTGACTCCAGCAAGGGCCCATCAGATGACTTAACAGGAAAAACTCCACATTTGGAAACCTTGCCAACAGGCTTAAAACCTGGTAATCATCACCAAAATGTCCACCATGGCCTTAATCTCTTGTGAATGCCTTTGCTTCACAGCATTCCTTTGTGGTCATATTCAGGTCCATCAGCACGGACTGGACTGGGTGCCTGTCACATACCTCTCCCTGCAAGAGCAAACCCAGAGAAGCTGTACAAGGCCTTAGAGCTCTGTAGGACTGATCTTTCTGGGTCAGACTGCTCATCGGTAGCCTTGGGTAGATGTCCAGGCTTCCCTCTTCTGTGTTTGACTTGCATTCAGTGTTTGTACAAAAGGCTGCCTGGAGCCTGGAGCTGCACTGGTACTTTCTGCCTGACCCCTCAATTTGTTTACTATTCCTTTTATCTTGAAAGCCTTTGAGATCCTCTGGGCTGACTCCAAGGGCAGACAGCTGGACATCTCTTTTGGTGGGGCTTTTGCTGTCTGTAGGAGTGCTAGGTCCTCTGCTCCAGGGCCCAGCGCTGCGTACGCTTTCATGTCTTCATGGGCTGAAGTCTCAATGCCATGAACGCACTGAACACCATTTCTTCCTCACTTCTTGGGAAATGTCACTTCCCTCAGCTTTCCAGGCTTCTCCCATCTCCAGGTCTTGGCACTGATCACTGCCTGGCTTGTTTGGATCAACACTCACCATGGAAGGGCTGTGAATTGGTGTTGGTTGTCTCCATGCAAGACAGTGGTTTCAGTGCATTAACAGCATCACTGATCTGCCATTGCTGGAGGCAGGAGACAGGCAGGATGGCTACCACCAGCATCCCATATCTGTGATGGGCTCTGTTTTTCTTATCTCAGAGGAAGGAAGAGCTGGCACGTGTTCTCACCAAATCACAGAATCATTTCGGTTAGAAAACACCTTTAAGATCATTGAGTGCTGTGCTGTGGAGGCAGTAAGAGGCTGTCATCCCTCCATCTCCTCCTGGGAGAAGCCAAAGAAAGCTGGGATTCACTCTGAGGGGGAGGACAGGTGTCCTGTGAGTGTGCAACTGTCTGTGGTGTGAGGGTTAACAGCTGAGGAATGGAGACTTACAGCAGCTCAAGAAAATATGACTGCTCTCACCAGAGGAAAGGTTTGGAGCCAACAAGCAGTAATAGCCCTGTGAGGAGGAGCAGGCTCAGAGAGCTGGCAGAGAGCCTTTCCAGATAGCAGAGCCCAAGTCCCACTGGGATTTTAAGGTCTCCAAGCCCTGGGTCCAACTTTGAAATCCAGCTTGGGACGCTGTGCCAAGGAAGCCCCAAACTCCAATGCAATACCCACAGAGTAACTTTTTGCATGCTGATCCTTCTTTTTGGTTAAAATCCTCCCTGAAGAGCAAACATGAGGCTTAAGTCAAGTGTCTGGGTTTCAGTGGGGAGAAAGCCATAACTGTTCCTTATGCAGGCACTGCTCCCTGCAAGCCTTCAGGCCTCTCTCATGGTGAATTCAAATACCCTGTAGGGAGGTGTTTGCTGTGCTGAGAAAACTACAGTTTTCACTCTTTCCTTACCCCAAACCAGGACGGAGGGTCAAAGTGCATGTAAAGCAAGGCTCAGGGGATACTTTGGTTTGGGTTTCTCTTAAGAAACTTCAGTTTATCTCATGGGAGAATTTTTTGCCTAACTGGCTCCAGTAAAATCACAGCTGATTCTGCTGTCATGTGCTTAGATGACCGTTCATGGTCATCTAAGGAAGTCCTTCTTAACCTACCCTACAAGCAACTTTGACAAAACTTTGTCTCTCTTTTGGCATGTTCCCCATGACCCCTCTGACTAGAGTTGCATATGTTCTACTAAATTAATTTCAGAGCAACAGAGTTTGGCTCAGCTAAGCCGTGAGGTTATTTTGCAGTTTTATGACAGCTGATGTGACTATGAGCTGCTGGCTGGCTTCTGGCTTCTGGTGTTGATACAGCTTTTCTCCTCCTTTCCTCAGGGTAATCTGTTGGGCAGAGCTGCTTGCTGGGCAGATGAGAAATGTGCATCTTACCTCACTTCCCACTGCCATTTCCTTCAGTCTGTCTCCCCTCATTCCCATTCAGTAGTGTTGGGGCACCTCTACCTGCCTTTCTAGCCTTGGGGGTCCTTCTCCATATCCCTCCCTCCTACCCAGCTCGAAAGGCACACCCTCTCACCAACTGACAGATGGTTTCCTGGTGGTTGTGTATTGGAAATAACAATAGGGGCCACTGAGGAGGAATGGGCTGGGATTTCTCCACGTTTCCCTATCAGCATTCTCCAGCCTCCCTCAGGCAGACCTTCCAGTCCCCTTGCCCTGCTGCCAGTCCCTTGCAGATCCTTGGCCTCTCAGCGTCTCCTCTCCAGAAGGGGAGAGGTGCTCAGGGGTGCCCCAAGGTGTCTGCCCTGTGCAGAGCACCTTGTCTCAGCAGGGTGAACCCATGGATGGATTCACCCCTGAGGCCATGCCTGCTCCTGGTCTAACACCAGGGTTTTGTTCACACGGCTGGCTGGGGTCCTGGCTGGCCTCTGCCCTTTGGTTGGATAGTGCTGACAGTCATGGGGAGTGAGTATTGCTGGAAGCTCTTCTGGAAGATGGTTGCCACGTGGGATTTGGGTTTTGACTGGAAGCTGAAAAGGAGAGGGTGTCCTCAAGAGCTGTTCCCAGGACAGCAGTCTCCAGGAGGCTCTGCAGGTATCTAGGCAGGTGTGTTTGGTCTTGAATGCAGCCTGACCACCAGCAGATATGCGCTGCTATTGTTTAACAGCACCGTGCTCTTTAGCTGCAGGCCACACACTTCTTCGAGTAGATGAAACTAGAGCAGCATCTTCCTCCCATTCCTGATCATACTGAAACCTGGGAAGAAGGATATTTTGGCAAATACTGTGAATAATTTTTTTTCCTAGTAACACAGTGAAAGAAATTGATCCGCTTCTGCTGCTGTAAATCAGGACCCAGTTGTGGTTTGCAGAAGAGAAAATCATGCTGGGAAGGAGGAGGCCATTGTCTCTGCATGATGCTGGCAGGAAAGAGAGACACTTGGACTCCACAGAGGAGTGGTTTGTGCTGGGTGTAATATCACAGAGGTCTGTGAGGTGTTGCATAGCAGACTGAATCCCACAAAAAGAAGGCTGTGATCTGTGTGCAAAAGCGAGAGGTGTGTAAAGGGGCGTTTGAGACTCAACGGCAAGTGAGGGTGCTCACTTGTAATAACTTTCCAGGATTTTGAACATGGTATGAAATAACAACCCAAGTTGCCCTGGAAAAATTAGGAAGGTGGCCAGAAAACAAGGCAAGCAAAATTCTTGAGATGCTATAAATAAATGCAGTATATAATGGGGGGAAAAGCATCTGGATCTGCAGTCCTAAGGATGGAAGGACTTCCATGACAGTGAGCAGCTGCAGGACACAGGCAGGCAGGTCACCAGTCTGACATACTGTTTCCACCAAGGCCAAGATTCCTGTGCCACAGAGGGAAGTACAACTTGCTGTCTTCTGGATTTGCAGCCAGCTTTGCCGGGCCACGCAGCCTCTGAGTGCTCGTTTAATCTGTGTCTAGGTGGGGCAGCTCAGCTAAGTGAGGATTAAGAGGGATCATGCCTGTCCATTGAGGCATCTTCTGCAGTGGTCCAGGCTGAGCACAGGATCAGGTGAAGGTCATTCACAGAAGGGAGAAACTCTCCTGAGGGTCCTGAGGTGTTTCCCAAGAAGATTGCAAAGCACCAGGATATTCACTGTAAAGGCGGAGGTACACAGGACTGAGGATTACATCTGCCTCCCCACAGAGGCCCATTGAGTTGTGCATACCACACCATGACCTCACTGTGAGGCCCTGTGACATGTGGCCTGCAGGTTATGTCTCACCTGTTATAAATAGCCCATCTTGATGCCTCTCCACGATATTCTTGCAAACCATTTTTTTCTCCATCTTCAAGCCAATTATCAGGAAAGAAGCCAGGGCCTTGAGCAGTGTGGCTGTCACGTTTCTCACATCATGGCATGGCTTGCTGCTCAGCCTGCATGGGCAGCAGAAGCATCCACATGCCCAAGTATCTGTGGACGTCTCAGGAGAACCCTGGGGAATGACTTGGCCCCTGATAGAAGTGAGGACTGTACGATGGGCTTCTCTGTCAGCAGTGGATTTCCAGTGGGAAGCAGGAGGGGAAAAGAGACCAAGAGGGGAATGAGACCCTTGAAATGTGGGCTTCAATAACAGAGATTGCCAGAGGAGCACAGGGCAAGGGGAAGATGGGAACTTGAGAGAGTGGCCTAGGAGAGATAGAGATGACCTGAGTTTCTAGCTGGCCAAGAGAGGCTTTGTCTTTACCCTGCAAGCCTGTCACTGTCATACTGTCCTTTACACATCCGATTTCTTTTTAGATGTGTGCATGTTCAGTGCCAAACTACATCAAAAGAAAACAGAACCACCCTCTCTCTCTCTTTTCCTGCATTTCAGCTTTACCCTTCCAATAGACAGGTAGTGGTGATCTTCATCCCCTTGTTCATCTTTTCACGGAAGGGCAGTAAACCACACTTCATGCATGTCAATTAAAACATGTAAATAAGGCTAAAATGGGGGGTGAATTATAGAATCTAGGCCAGGTGAAAGAAATTGAACCTGTCCTTGAAAGCAGGTGATTTTTCCAGCCTCCCCGCGATAAGGCATTGGGTGGAACTCTGTTAATAATTCACACTGTAGACATTAAATAGTGGTATCAGTTTACATGAGAAAGTCAGGTGCTGCTGGCTTTTTGTTGCTAAACTAATGGACTTTGGCTCCAGTGCAAACTATGCATTGCCTTATCAAATGCCTTGGGACAGAAATGGTAATGGTTGTTACTTCTTCCCGCTGGACCAATTTGCTGAAAAATCATGGCCATCTCAGGAGAGAGAGGCTCTGTCCTCAGCCCGTGCTGCCTAGAAACATTCTTGTCCTACTGCTCAGGAAATTCTATGCTAGAAATTATTGGACAGCATTGCCAGGCCTGGTTTAATGCTGGCTGCTCTAGACAAAATGTGAGACCTACAGGGGAGATGGGGAGCTAGGTACCAAAAGACCTTCGTGGATCAAAAATCACCTACATATGAAAGGAAATCAATGATGAGATCTGATTCATGTTGTTCAGTCTGGGGAACTTCTTCCTGCAGTACCCGCAGATAGAGATCTTGATCTTAAATTTTCAGCTGCTAATCACGGTAAGCTGTGTCAGAATCTGTGCTGGACTCTGAAACTCAAGCTTGTAATTTCTTTTCCACCTCTTGCTTGTAATCAAGTTTCTCAGGTCCAGCCATGCCACATATTTCCAATAATGGACTTTTGGCTAGATACTGTGGTTTGCACATGCAGAGCTGATACAGGTAATTATAAAATCACCCAGAATAAAACACCTGTTCTCTTTGCTGGACTAGTTAGTCCTGGGTTCAGAGGAATAACAAGTAATAAACCCATATGATAACCGCTTATCTCAGCAGGTCTGGCTTAGATCTCATACAAAGAACACATTTCATATGTAAGAAAATACAGTTTCACAAAGTCAATTGTCAGAGCAAAGCTTTAACTTTAAACTGCTTTAACTTTAAATCAGCAGAAAAGCCATTTAAGATTTAGGAAGAAAAAGGGAAAGGAAAGAGAGGCCATGGAATAAAGATAAAAATCCTTCCAACAAGTCACATGGCTTTGAAGCACAAATAATAGGATAAAATTCATGTTGATATGGCTGAAAAAAAAGCACAATTAACTTACATTGGGTGAGTTAGAGTTTGTATTGCTGCCTGAAGGTCCTGGAAAGAGGCAGGCACTCAGTATATCTAATTCATGTTACACGTTAGCGTTGAGGTTCACAGGTCTCCAATGAGAACGCAGGAAGCCTAAAAGTAGTTCAGCACCAACATGCTTTTTCTTAGATGAATTTCTGTCCTCAAAGAGGGTGCCACTCAAAAATACACTTTAATCTCAGTCAGCTTGGTCTTTGGTTTAAAACCTGGAGCACAATTGTGCTTGCCCAGGTACCTTCCTTCTGCACATGGGCCAGCCAGGCTTTGGTGTGCATGTTTGCCTCTGGCTCTGCAATCACCAGTGGGCTGCAGGCACCTCTGCCCTTGCCTCCCAGATGCTGTGGGGGCAGTGCAGCAGAAGATACAAAGAGGCCTGTGGATGGAGCAAAAGAAGATGAACGTGGTGCAACCTAGAAGGCCCGCGTCCATCACAGGGCCTTGCATTGCGGTTGTCTCCAATACACTAGTGTTTTGGAGGCAAAGCCAGAAGCAGGGAGACCCTGGGGTCCCATTTGTCATGTGGAGTGTCAATACGTGAACACCAGACCTTTGTGCTGTGGGTCTTTCCCTTCACTTGTCCTCCTGTATTTTCACTGAGTCTATGCTGAGGCTGTTTTCCAGCACTCCAGGGGAGGAGTAATAATTTCCATGTAGGCCACTGTGCCCAGAGTACACGCTCAGCACTGGCTGACTGCATTCAAGTCTCCTGGGAGCGCTCTGGGCTGGCTGTGCAGAACATGCTAAGAGAGATTCCAGGAAAATCAAAGTCATCATCAGAGGAAGATACTCACAAAACTGCATCTTGGTGAGCTAAATGAAGCAGGGAGGGCTGCCTGGCAGGTTAGCCATGCAGTGCTAAGAAGAGAGTTACAGTCTAACCAACTCTACAGCCCAAGGGATGAGGAGTGGTTGAACAATGGAGCTTTTGCTAACTCTGTGGTGTGGGGCTTATGGCACCAATTTGGGGAGAGCTCTGCAAGCCACAATGGAGAAAAAAGAAACTGTCTCAAATCTGCTGAATAGGGAAATGCCCTCCCAACCATTCAGAAAAGAAATTGGAAGTGCTTTCAAAGTAGCACAATGCCAGAAAAAGCCAGTCCAGAAAGGTCCCAGAGGTCTAATTATAGCCTACAATCAATGCTGCTCTTATCCGTGCTGCTAATGAACATACATGAGGCAAGCGGTTTTGCTGCTCCAGGGCTTCTTACAGTAGAAACAGCAGCTTGGTAATAACTAGCTGCCCTGCTTGATTAGGACTCACTTTGCCTTCTCCCAGTTTCCCAGCCTTTGGTGCATGCCCTCCTGGAGATGTGGCAGTGGTAGCTGAGGCTGTTCAGGACGGGGTAACCAGGCCAAAGCATCAGGGAGGCTCCAGCACATGCACATGTGGTTCCATCACTGGCACACAGAAAGCCTGATGATGAGGGACAGGCCTCCCAACAGGGGGAAAATGCCATCATTTAGGATGCAAAAGAACTCAAAATTCCAAGAAACTGATTGCACGGTGGAGAAACCCCTTTCAGGTGCCAGGTTATGTCCCACAGCTTCCTTCCTCATGAAAAGAAAAAGTAAAAATTGCCTTGACTTTTCAGGGAATTAAGTGCACAGAACTGGGGCCATCCCTTCTGTGTTGTTAGATCAGCTGTTAAAGTGCACAGCAAAGATTTTCTGGTATGGGCTACGGCAGGCAACTCCTTCTCCTAAGAATGCTCAACAAAAAATGGAACCTGCATCCATGGCTCTGGTCCATTCAACACTTGCTAAGCAGAAAGAGAGGATGTTACTGCTGTGGAGGAGCTGCCTTCGTACACAGATGGGGGAGGCCAGAGGCAGTTCTCCAGCATCTGTTTTTTCCTAACATTCTTTATTTTCACAAACAAATAAAGCACAAGCTCTGTCTTGGCCTTGAAGGACTTGCAGCCTTTCACTAGTTAGCACAGAAAAGTAGGCACTGGCTGCAGTGAAAATAATGACCAGAGTTGGGAGAGTCCCTGGGACCAGAAGAGGAGGGACTGTTGTGCTGGAGTCTGACCTGGGATCCAGCCATGCACTCACTCCAGCTTTGTCAAGCACAGCTCTCTCAGAAAGCATCCTAGAAGCATATGGTCTCAATTTTCACATGGTGGTGGCATTTCTTCCCTGTATTGCCAGGAGAAAGCTCTTTGGATGATTATTCATCCCTGCAATTCAATAATTGCACCAGTTTGGAGTGGTCTGGTTCCCTGGGGCTGTATTTACAGCTTGGTCTGCTGGATCATGGAGCCACTCTGTACCAAATGGCCGATACTCTGAGAAGAGACCACTCCCTCCGATCAGTGGAAAAGTTTGAGTTCTGGAGATCTCCCCAGGGTTCAGATTGGTTAATCTTGTCTTTTCTCAGGTACTATACTGCAGCTCAGAGCTCCCCTTCATCACTGCTCACCCATTTCTCTTGATAGGTCATCTGCACATTAGAAAAATCTGGCTACTGATTCAAGTTCGGATGGGTTTGTTGTTCTCAGTGCCCCCATGGTGCGAGAGGCTATAAATTGCATCTGTTCTTTTCCTTTAAGACCATATCCAAACTTCTTCTTTCTTCACATCGTTAAGGAGACAAAGGCAATCTACCACTGGAACTTGGAAAGGGAGAAGAAGCCAAGCAGCAGAGCTTAAAAGCAATATCAGAATGAATATGGCTCCAAGCTAGCTTATGACCTGCTGTGTATTTCAGAAGAAAGGAGCCTTTGCTTTTGTTTGGCTGCAGCTAGAGCCTGATGGAGCATTATTTAGAGTAAGTGGTACAGAACTGGCTCACAAGTGTCTCTGCTTGCAGCTGATCCTGTCAGTGTATTCTCTCAAGTAGGCAGACTGAGTGTCAGAAATGCAGGTTCCCTGAGGGTGGAGCTGCAGGGTCCTGCCAGACGGGCACTTTTTCCAGACTGTAGCAGATCTCTCATTTTGTTAATTAAAAAGTAGAGTTGAGGCCTTCTTTCTCCCTCACTTTTCCTACCCATGATGCAGGGAAATGTCTGTCATTGCTGGGGGCTTCACTGTAAGGAGCTGGCTGGAAAGACCTGCGTGTGCTGCACCAGGATGCCATCCTGTCTCCCCTCTCAGCAAAGGAACCACAGAGACAGAAGCCCAAGAGGATCAGTCAGGACTGACCTGCAGCCCATTTCCAGCCCCCAAAAAAACATGGCTCAAGTTGACAGGTAGCTTAGGGATGTTCAAAGGAGCTGCACCTTCTGCAGCATGGCTGTGCAGCTGCAGTGTCTGGGGATCTAAGCAGTGCTTCAACGCTGAGCATGGGCTAATTAAGACAGAGGAAACCTGAGAGCCTCTGCTGGCTCAGCTTGGCGCAGTGTGCAGGCGTGCTGGCACTCTTTAATCCTAGACATTCATCCTTGAGGCAGGGTTTTCCAAGCTGACAGACTTCTGCTGCAGTTATGACGGACTTAGCCCTTCCAACACACAGCAGGGAATAAAAGTGTTTCTGATGCCTAGTTATGTAACTCAGCACAAGGGATTTGTCCCAGCCCTTAGAACATGAGACCACATTCTGCACTCCATGACAGGAGAGATGGCCTGGCCCTGCCACATCCCCAGGACTTGAGCTTCTCTGTCTCTTCAGTAGGAGTGTAACTCATGCTATAACCTTACACAGGGCATTTAGCTTCATTGAGATAACCTGGAGCCATGACTTCTCACATCCCATTGTTTTGTGTGGGAAGGGGGGTTGTATGGTTATTTGGAGGTTGGTTAATGTAGCCAGAACTTGACCACCTCCAGCCTGGCACCCACAAGTCAAATTTAGCAAGCTGTCTTTGTAAGAAGAGTTTGCCAGTTCCAGCTGGTGCTGTTACTGGACCAGGGGAACCGTATGAGAATTGCAGCTCGTGCTGAAAGGACCCTACTCGATTCACCATGCTTTCTGAGACACACACTACAAGACAGCAGTGCAGCAACAAGCCAAGTTACAACAAGCACTCAGAAATAGTGCCTGGTCTAGCAGACATCTGCGAGTGAATAATCCAGGCTGCAGGCAAGTGAAGGGTTGGCTCTACCAAACAGCACAAAGCCAGCCTGGGGACCAGCACACAAACTATTTTGGACAAGGTGCACAAGATGAAGCAAAACAACCTCAGTGTAACTTTAGTACTGCTTTCTGCCGGTTAACAATTCTGCCTGGCTGTTGGGAGGCAGGTCAATGCTCTGCTCTCGGGACAAGGGTGAGGAGCAGACAATGTCGCTCCCACATTACCTGAGACCTAATCTGTGACAGGCAGACCTGTGAAACCACTGCTCAGCTGCTGGCAGGTAGCATAGTAGCAAAAGGCGTAGATCTCATGTAACCAGCTGGTTGCTCCCAAATCCTTAAAAATGCTTGCTGTATTTTTAATGTAAGTTCAATAACTGAACATCAATATGAATTTCTGTGCCTTTTCTGTGTGACTTCCACATGCATAAGCATGAGTTATGCTGTCCTCATCTAGGGAGGTGAGGGCAAGTGGTGAGGAAGTGGGTAGGGGCTGTTCTCTGCCAGGCCACCTCTATGTCCCATAACCACGTGGGCCAACAGATGGCCAAAGGAACTGAACACCAGGGTCCTGTCCCCCATCCTGAGAAACTGTTCCAGGAAGAGCAGAAGCAAGAGCCAGAGGTAGCTGGAGAGGCCAGAGTCTTGCTTACTCATCCAGTCACCTTAAGGCCAAGGGCGGACTTCTCCCAGCACAACTGAACTGCTCCATGTTGCCAGCGTGCCGAAGGAGAACAGCCAACGAAAGCTGTTGGTCCCCTCACCCAGGGCACAGCTGCATCCTACAGGCATTACTGTGGCCAAGACAAGGCCCTCAGAGACCTTCTTTCCTTTCTAGGACATATTACTCTCATTTTAGAGAGAGATATCTCTGCTTTCTTTCCAAGCTTCTCCAAAGTGGTCCTGAGTTAGCAGCTGGAGCCATCTCACATGGTGACCAGTCTCAAAGCCAATCTTGGATTCTGAGAGTCTTAAGCAGCCTAGGACTGCTGTGGGTTTCTCAGGTCTCAGAGTTGACCATCAGGTCATGAGTGTAGTGTCTGTATTTATAGAGGTAAGGGGTTAAATACTAGATCTACTTTGATGCAAAAAAAAGTAATGACAAAAGCTTTTTGCACTAAACTGTTATAAATACTCCATTTCTCAATTTTAGACTAGAACAGGATACCTATTAGCAGAAATAACACTGACAGGACAGCTTGCCTGAACCAAAGCTGTGTTTCCTTGCAATAACACCAAAACTAAAAAAAGGAAAAATGACTAAAATGCTCAGTCATCCTGCTATTAACTCCAAGTGAGAACATCCCTGCTGGTTTTATGGCTGTTTACCAGCACTGGGCTGTTATTGCAGGGCATTGAGAAGCACTAAAAGATTTGTGTGTAGATTCATTGGTTGTCTAATAAGTCTTGTTGACCACCAACTTAAAAGTTAGTATGTGTCTGCTATAATTGGTTGCATGGCTATAAAGCGTTCAAGTGATAATTGTTCCAGCCTATGAAGTGAAGTCCTCCTGCAGAAGCCAGCATGGAGGAGTAGAGGGTTCAACAGATTTATTTATTTTTAGTTTGTCTCCTATTGTGAGTTGACCTGCTTGGAGACAGCTTCTTGGAGAAAGTAAAGCTGAGCTGTGACAGTCCTCAGCCCAAGGGGGAGACCTGTTCCAACACCTCCTACCCCAGTGAGCAAGTGTGTTGTTGGGTGAGGGGTAGAAGGTGCTGCTTGTGGTCTTTGTCACCACATCACCTATAGCTACCCTAAACCCTGGCTTGCAGCACCAAGTACTCATTCAACTGAACTCATCAACGAAGAAACACTCTGCATTTCTGCTGGTCACCCAGATGCAAATAAATCACAACCAGCATGGAAATGCAGGAGAAGCAACACCCGCCAGGTGTCCAGAGGAGTGCCATGTGAAAGAGGGACAGCTATAAAACCCTGAGCAGGGCTAGGGAGAACTGTTATATTTCTTCCTATAACAGTGCCTATGTCCATAGCGCTGGAGTGTCACCAGACAGACATTTAGGAACTACACTCCTGCTGATAATGCTCCAATTTTTCTCTGGCAGGGACCATAAAGATGGAAAGGAGGGGCAGGAGATCCTGAGTTCTCTACTGCTGAATGTTGAGTGCTGCTGGGGGAAAGAAACTGGGGTCTGGTTTGCTCAGGTTGACCT
The DNA here is from genome assembly GCA_033556795.1 of Tapera naevia. Lineage (NCBI taxonomy): Eukaryota > Metazoa > Chordata > Aves > Cuculiformes > Neomorphidae > Tapera > Tapera naevia. The sequence goes on along the minus strand of JAUMJJ010000034.1, from coordinate 8,034,783 downwards.
TAATGGGTATTGTTAGAAGGTGGATTGTAGGTCAATGTAGGTCTTCAGGACTTGGCAGCAGGGTTTTGTAGCAATTGTATTGAGAGTATGGTTCTACGCTTTACTAGGATACGTACGTAGGATGCCTTGGGGAACGGCAAGTACCTTGCTGTACAAATGGCAGCTGCTCCCTTGTCCCAAACTATACATGGGTTAATGCCAGTCCTGAAATCTTTCTGTCCTATGGCCACTTACCTTGTCCCCTCACATCCGTATGCCCTGAATCTGGCCAGGAAGTGGAACAAATAGGGTGCTTTGACAAAACTGCAACATTGCTCAGAGTTCCATTTCTCAGAGACTCCTGAGGACCATTGTCTTTTCCTTAGGAAAGCAGTGCAGCTTTGGGACAGGGCAGAGAGATGTAGTGGCATCTCCATCATTGAGATCATCAGCATCCATGTGACTGAGGCCTTAAGTGACCTCAGATAGCTGTGGGAGTGGTCCTGCTTGGAGCAGATATCGAGAGATCTCTTCCCACCTGAATCAGTTTAGGATTCATTAAATTTAAAGACATCACCAAGGTCTCAAGAAGACCCCCACACCAGCAAAGAGCTGGAAGCTACAAAAGCATTTTTGGAGATATCCTGAATATTTCATGCTCTTCTTAATCTCTTTTGGGCTTACTTCTCCTGGGTTGTGAAGTTCGATCCTACCCTCCTCTGGAGGCTCCATAGCAGCATCAGAGCACAGAGGAGATCTGTGACTAATGCACCAGTTGTAAGGGTGTACCCACATCCCTGTTCCAGGAGCCAAAGTACTTAACTTAGTGACTGCTCTGACTTATCTGTACCAAAGAAACATGCCAGCTGCAATTACTTTCTAACAAAGAAACCCTTTTTCTGTTTTTAAAACCTTATGTAAATGTCAATAGTAAGTCTTTAAAGACAGCTGTCTGGCACAGTACCCCTCCAAGGGGGAGGATAAAGGCAGGCTGGCCAGCTTCTCTGGTTGCAGCACAGCAGAACTTTGCTGGGCCAGAGCAACTGGCTTGGAGTTTAGCTCCATCAAAAAGAGACAAGGGAAATAAATGTTTTATTGTAGTAGTTTAGAGCCAGCCAAACTGCCCGGCAGGAGCAAGTCTGTGGAAATACCAGGAGAGTTTAAGAGCATCGCAGCCCAGCCCCAGTGCTGCTGGCTTTATGGCAAAGCTCAGTGCTGTTCCCACGGGTGCAGGGTGTGCTTGGTGCCCGAGAGCTGTGTCCTTGGTGCAATCTCCTACCACTGCATACAAATGCCCTTTCTGCCCCCAGGCCACACATAAGCTTGCAGAAGACATTGCGAAACCAAGCTCACCCTTGAGTTTGGTGATGGTTACAGCAGTGGTGGAAACAGTGTCATGATCCGTAAGAGAGAAGGGCAATGCCCTGTTGTAGAGCACTAAGGAAACACTACAGAGCAACAGGAAGCCCTGTGGTACGTGCCTAAAAGGAAGTACCATTTATTCCTTGCCTTGCTGACAAAAGACATGGTCCAAAGACCCAGTGTCTCAGTAAGGCCCATTTGCTGACGGCTTGTGGAGGGGAAACTGAGGAAGAAATGTTGACTACTGCTGGGAAATGATGTGCTCTGCCTCTCTCCCCTCCTGCTGCCCTCTGTTAGCAAGGCAAAACACATCTTTCACAGGTCACTCACCACTGTGAATGCCTAAAAGAGCGACATTTAACACCAAAATAAAAATTGCTCCAGTAGCAAAGTACTATCTGCATGCATTTAACATGCCCATGGTTTGGCAGAGACATTTTTCTTACCCTTTGCATCTTAACCCACTCTAGGCAGTTTTCACCAGAGCATCCTCAGTGCTGAGTTTGGCCTGGCAAACATCTAAAGCAAGAATGTGGGGCGCTCATACAGCAACTGTACAGAGACACAGACACATGGCAAGGCTGAACTGTCCTTGTTGGGTTTGAAAGCAGCCAGCCCCTCTTGTTTTTCCTTCATTTTTGCTCATTATCTCCCCACATTCAGGCTCACGTACCTCAGCTGTACCTCTGATCACCCTATTGTCTGATACTCAGTTAGCAACAGAGCCTCCCTTTCTGATTAGAGGGGACATGAGTTAAGCATATATAGAAACCTGAACTCAAGGATCTTCTTCAATAGAGTGAACTTATTCAGTCCATCACCAGCCCTGCTCTGGAACCTGGACAACTCTGACAGCCCACATTCCCCAGCAAGGAACCTCTTGGCAAGGATGAGAACAGGAAGAGAGCAGCAAACTTTCATCTATGTTCTTCTTGGGGTGGTGGGTCTACTTTTAACAAACTTCTTGAACAGTTTTGACCCTGTTCTGCTAGAGGCCTACATCCTGCCTTTCTCACTGCATCCAGGACTTGCAATCCAGTGTGCTCTAGATGCGGCTGCCACAGTGAAAGTGGTTCAGCAGAGCTGCTTCCCTGAAGAGCAGCATCCCTAGGCCAGTGAGAGATTGTGCCTGGCAAAGTGAGTTGGACACAGACCAGGGGAAACACCCATCCCCATCCCCCTCCCCTTTACAAAGCTGCCCATGGAGCACAAACTCAGGAAACCTGAACCTCTGAACACCGCAGCTGGGGTCAATGTGACTTCCTAGCTTAATTATCTCTGCCAAGGGGGTGCACCAAAACCCCTAGGGATCCAGAGGTTTGGAAACCTTAGAACAAAGTTTGGGGGAGAATGCCAGGTGCACTCTTAAGAAATCTTTTAGATTAAAGAGCAAGCACACAATCCCACCTGCCAACAAGGACTTTATAATGCAGTAACTCCAATGTCTGTATTCTCTAGCAAGTAACACCTGGGCATTGGGAGAGAAACCCAAGAGCATTCTTGGCCCTTCTAATGGTTGCACATCTCCTCAGCTCTCCCAGATGTCAGCAGGCTTAGCGTGAACAACTTTATCTTGCACATCCTCACATGGGGTTGCCGGCCACAAAACTGTTACAGGAAATGTCTGACTGCAGTCGACTCACTCACGACCTTGGGCCAGTGTTTGCATGTGAAAGCAGCCCTAGCCAAGCCACCCAAATCAGCTGTGGATGTGCTGGGGGCAGGACACAAATAGCTTTTAAAAAAAAAAATATGTATTTTTTTCCCACAACCACAAAAGCAGTCAGATGGCCTTTTGAAAGAGATCCATATTGTGTTTGATTAAAAGAACAACAGTAGTTAAAAAAAGAAAAAATATCTGAAGCATTTTAACGGTACTTAGCTGTAGCTAGATGAGGAGGTGATAAAGAATTTGAGGACAAAAAGGAGTAGTGTCAAATGGTTGCCGAGAAAGCGAAGCCCTCTGCCTCATCCTATTTCTCATGGCATAACTGCTGTCAGGCAGGGCATTACATGCAGGATTTTCTCTCTTACCCACCTATCTCACAAAGCTAACTTCCCATCCCAGCACACCCCTCAGCCAGTGTTCTCTTTCCCAGTAACAAAGCACTCCTGCCTGCAGAGCAGCTGTCCACAGCCTTTGGGCAGATCTGCCACACCAGAAGAATCCCACCAAAAATGACAATGCCAGAAGTGCCTCTAGGTACAAACCCCAGGGTCCCCTGAGCTACAGGGGACCGAAAGATCAGAGACTAGCAAGAAATCACATGCAATAACCTTTTCCCAGGTGCATGCAGATTACATAATCCATCTTGGGGAACAGCTTCACAGCTGGGTAGAAGAGCTTGCTCCCCACTACATCAGCATGCTTGGTTTGTGATGTAAACACTGGGGCAGGAACCTGAGAAACAAAAGGCTTTACTTTACCCAGCTGCTGCAAAAAGCAAAACACTTGAAAGATAGCTCATCTTATGAAAGTGAAAGACTCAGAAAAAGCCACAATCAGAAGGTGTGCAGTTCTGTTTCTGTACAGAGCAAAGGCTCAACTCACTCTCTGCAAGGCTTTACAGCAATATGGGAATTACTGCCTGGATAGCCCCTCAAGCCAGTGCACACCAAGACTGTCTGTGCTCTGCCACCCCCCACCCCCAGCTTTCCATCTTACCTTATTTGAAAGTGCCAAATGCCACCCAACTCGGATCTGATTGTTTGAAATGCAATGCCTTCAGGGCATCACCAGCCCTGGCTGGCATGTAGGTTGCAGTTGCACCCTTTCTGCAAAGGGACACATTTCCCAACAGTGCTCTTTATTGTAGCAAAAATAGGAACAACTAGTTTGAGGCAAGGGTCTGAATTTTATTCGATCCTGGTATTAGAAAAGAGCCCAACTCTCCTAGTGCAACACCTCTCCTAGTATCCATTGCACCCAGGCAGACAAAGCACTGATCCCAGATCAAGCCAGGTCGGGGGAAGGACCGAGACAGACCTGAAGTAGATGCAGAAAAACCTGAAAAGGCTGTTTCTGGCACTGCAAGCTAGGGAAGAGTGAAGATTACCTCAGGAACACAGTGTTTAGCGGAGAAACTTCAGAGCACAGGCAAGGGCCTGGCTCCTCTCCTCTCTTCCTTCCCCCAGCTGCAGAGGGTCTGGAAGCATTTGTGTTGGCAGGAAGGCAACAGGAATAGGCAGCTCTTTCCTGTTTCAGGCAGAGTCCACTGTGGATGTGTGCTCTTCCCTGACAACGGCCACTTGCAGGAAGCCGGTCCCATGTCCAAATCACCTCCCCAGCCCCATGGGTGTTTAAGTAAGAAGACAGCAGGATACACAGCCAACATTTTGTTCCACCTTTATTTTAACAATCAGATAAAAACAGAACCATAGTTTTAAAAGAGTCATTACATAGCAATTATAAAGTGCATTTTCCACTTGAATGTTGTGTACAAAAATATTTTTTAAAAACAAACATGCAAAACACCCCACAAGGCACTTCCAGGCATAGAACGAGGAGAGCGACCCTCACTTCTACGTTCACATTGGCAAAGGAAAAAGGGAAAAGGAGAAAGGCCACAAGTAGTATTTTTAAATGGTTATTGGTCAAATAGTTCCCAGCCTAGCTTTTACTTATGGCATTGCTCTTCTAGCTTATCTTCCATGTTCTTCTCTAAGCACATCCCATCTACAACCTGAAATCAAACAGGTCCCATAAGGAGTTACCACCATACACAGCATCCCACATGAACATGCCTTGTTTCAGCCCACAAAAAGCTCTCCATAGGCATGAAAGCATGCCAGGAGAACATGACTTTTCTACAGTCAGTGTCTTACAGCTTTAACATCGTACACTAAAAAAACCCTCACAGATTATCAATGTCACTCAGACTTGCTTTAAGTTTAAAACCAGGTTCAAGCTAAGCTAGGCAACAGCCCCTTCAAGACAGACCAGAAGCAGGTTAGAAGGTCTGACTTGGCAAGCTGCTTGAACAGAGGAACCAAACCTAATGAGCTCTGGGCTAGCAGGGAGATCTACCACCTGAATGAAGTAATCAAGCACAGCTATGACATGCACTGATGTTGCTGGGCTTTGAAAAAGCAGCAGCTGAAGGCTGCCTATTCTTCCTGAAAGCTTTTCTTGTCCCTTCCAGCATACAACAGTGATCATGGTATCCCTTCTAGGTTAGGGTAAAGCTGCTTGTATTTCATGTAGTAGTTTCCAGAATTAAAAGCTAAGTGTAAAAAGTTTAGTCTAGCCCATTGCTACTCTCCAGCCCATTCTTAGGCTATTATAGGCACCCAAGAAATTATATAAAGCTTATGCACTAGAAAACTTAAGATTCCCTTGACCTCTATTTCTACAAACTATTTGGCACTCTCCCTTTGAGCTGAGGGATTAAGTTACTCCGCTCAGCTAGCATGCTAGAAGGTTTGTAAGGGTGTTTGGCACTGCACAACCTGGCCACTTCACCTCAGTGCAGGCCCAGAAGACAAGCCACCTCTTTGAAGATAGGGATAGTTCACATCAGTGATTTGTTCCAAATTCAGGGTGGTGTCAGGATAACCCCACATCTCACACTCCTCACAGCTGGTTCTTTCCACAGGTGGGGTGAGCTGCTTCTTATGGACAAAGACATGCAAGTTTGGGCATTTACAAGTTGAAATGCCAACTACTGCTACAACAGCAAGGGAATCCCAGTATGTTAATGTTCATCCAATATGGCACAGCATCTTCACATGTGATCAGTGCCATGCCATTAGCTACCAAGCAGTCCTTGGCAAAGAGTAACAAACCATTAAGGAAATCTATTTTAAAGAACAACATTTCCAAAGCCTGTTTATCCCAAAACATTGCTGGGATCACACGTACCAGCCCTTACTCAGTCAAAGCATTTCCACCACTGTAGGTATACAACAGTTATCTTTTTATAACAGAACACAACAAAAGAGGAGCCATGTGGCTCATCTGCATTTAGCTTCTGTAACACCTGAGCACAGCCTCCTGCACAGGACACAGGACCCCAGCTGATGAAAACCTGTTTTACAGTCCACAGGAGAAAACTACATTTTCAGCGCACCCAGAATGGCCAACAACTGCCTTCAGAAGTTCACCAAGGGGAAAACGCATAATCGATCACTTGTGAAGAAAAAAACAGGAGGATTTTTAATAAGGCAGTGAAGGCTGTCAAATCACAGCTGTGTTACAAGCACCACACAGCTTCAGCTAATCTCTATTTTTGGTAACACCAAGGGTAATGAGAGTTTAAGATCATCTGATAAAACAACTGGTGACTAAGCATATCAGATCCTCTCACGGGTACATGTCTCCTAATATGGCACGCTGTAGGGCCACATTTCCTGTCATCAGTTGCATTTTTATTTCCAAAACACCCTTTCTGCCTCCAGCAGGAAGGACCTAACACAACAAGGATGTATGCAAGGAGGGGACTCCTTTCCATGCAAGGCAAGCACTATTTCCTGACAGGCATAGCTCAGCATTGCAAGAACTCTGCAGCTGAAGTACAGCCCACTAAAAATACTAGAACACATTTTGAAAAAGCCTTTTAACATTAGGCAAGCAATACTAACCAGCCACTACTACCATTGCTTGGACAGACAATATAAGCACTGTAGTGTTTCTCTGGAGACTAGCAGCTTTACAGAAGACGAAGGAGTAGCAGCACTGAAAAGACACACAAGCAACAGCTCCTGGTCCTTTGAACATCCAGAGAGACAGTTATCTGAGCTGAGGCAGGGAAGGCAACCCTTTACACCAGAGATGCTTCCTCAACTGTAAGCCCTCTGCCAGTAGAGCACATCTGGTTTTGCTGGGAGGCTTATGCAGAGCTACATGGAGCTGCACTTCTTCCACCTTTCCATACACCTCACGTTCAGATCAGCTCCCAGGCCTGCAGACACTCCAGCAACAGCTAATCAGGACTTTGTCCTCGGGTCAATAGTAAGGCCCTAGCTTCTCATAGCCTGAATAGCTGGGCCACTCGGGAAAGAGGCCATAGGAGCACCGAGGGCTCCCAAACTGGTCAAAGGCACTGCGGAAGTCAGGGCTTCGTGGGGGGTGGATGGCTTCCTGGGCAGACTTCAGTTCTGACCGTATGATCCTGTAATTTGTTCCCCTGTTGCTGTCCCAGTATATCTTCCCATTACACTCAAAGGAGATGGCAAACTCTACCCTTTCATGGGATTTGATTCCATCAGGCAAGGTGATGTCAAAGGAAAACGTGTCCCGATCTGACCCTCCATACGTATCCTTGACATACTGGCATGGGTAATCTACAAAGTTTTTCCAGGTGTCAAAGGTCATCCTGATCTTCACAGTCTTTTCAAAAGCAATGTTCTTCACCTTCACTGTTCCCACAACAGATCGCTCCTTTAGCATGCAGTTTTCAAGGCAGACAGAGTCTGCCTGGAGGCGGTTTCGAAAGTCCAGGTAGTCCACAGAGGGCTGAACAAAATCCAGAACAAAGCTGTCCCTCTCCACTGTTGTCAGACCCACAATGTTATCTATCAGCTCAGTGATGTTGAAAGGAATATCTACTGAATCGTCGAACTCTGAGAACACCTTCACCATTGTCAGAGCAAAGCCTCTGCTATCTGCAAATGATACCCTCTTCTTCACTTTGTTGTGTGTGAAGGTGTCTGCTGCCTCTTCTGGTCCATTCAGCACATTCTTGCTACTCAGCTGGATGCAGGGCCGCAACGGCTTGCTTGGCTTTGGAGCAATTTTGCAGGCACACTTCTCTCTTCGTAAGGATGAAGAGCACAGGTATAGCTGCATTGCTACGTCCACAGCCATTGCTTGTTTGTGAGGAAAATAGTCTAATACTCTGGAAGATGAGAAGAGTCAGTTGATGTTAGAAAAGCATTTTAATATGAAATTTGTCAGACAAATGCTACACCAATTCATCCCAGCTGTCCCAAAGAAATTTGCTTCCATCAACCTTACAAATTCCTCAAGCTTAAAGGCAGGTACTTGCATGGAGTGATTTACAGACACAGTGAGAAGCGTGCTACAGCAGGAATGGCAGGACCAGAGCTCACTGTGCCCTTGAACAAGATCTCTTCCAACTGCTACAGGAACAGAGTCACCATTTGAAGACACACACCCTACTAGGCTAGGAATAGCAGGCTCCAGCATATTTCTGACCAAAAGCAAAACCCATGGCTCAGTTCTGCTAGTGTACATAAACCCCAGATTTTATCAAATGCCAGTGCTACATAAAGCAGTATTCCTGCTACACTCTCCTCTCTCCAGGAGAGGTTCTCCCCAGTGCATCAGATGCTTTTGGAACGGTAGTTTGACACAAGTGGCTGTACACAGCTGACCTCACCTTTCATAAAACCACAAGTGTCTGGTATTTTTAAAAGCTAAAAAGCACTCATTTCTATTAGCTATATACTTTGTTCATCACTGTCTCCCAGAACTGTTCCATCTAAAATGTCCTTACAATACCAGTTGCAGGCAAACAATAGTCTGACAAAGCAGAAGGGTAAGATGTAGCTGTCATTGCTCTGAGCCTACAGAGGAGCAGCTTTTTTCCCCCTTACTTAACTTGAAGAGATATCACCTCAGATGGCCCAGTAGATCTTGCTTCCAGCACAGTCTGCACCTCATGTTTCCACAGCAGTCGCACCAAGCCCCTGGAAGATACCCATATAGTCACAGGGCTCCGCCAAACACAGCTCATCTACTCAAGGTTGACCAAGCCTTTTGGAAACAAGTCCTTCCCCCAAAAGGCAAAGACCCTGTGCTCCTCCACCATGGCTTCTCCTCCAGCACCATCCCTCTCTGTGCACCTACTCTAGGGCAGCTCCTACCCAGGACCTTGCCAGATGTAGCCCTGGACCTGAGTCTGCAGCAAGGCATCTCCCAGAACATTGTACCTATTCCTTCTGCCCCTACACTGAGGTTAGACTGGATGCTTTTGACTAACTCTTTGGCTTGGCTCCAGATAAACTGCTCAACAGATCTATCACATACAGCCCGCTTAAGTCAACTGCTCTGCAGTTGACCTTAAACACAGCATTCCCTCAATAAAAAGGCCCTGTTTGGCTGCAGGCCAGGCTCCAAAGCTGCTGCCACCGTGCAGAGCAGGATCAGCCAGCAGCAGCAGCCGCCGCTGCCGGTCACGTGACACAGCAGAACTCCAGCTGCCAAAGCCACACACAACCAACTCTCATACTTCATTACAGCCCCTGTGCCAAGAAAAAGAGCGAGCTACGCTCTCCAGTTCAGTGCTTTAACTCTCCACCCTGCAACACCAGCAGAGCTGCTCTGAGGAGGCTTTCACAGCACCCATTCAGAAAGGGCATCTATTTATTCAGAGCACATGTGCCAAGGGTTACTTCCCAACACACCCACCAGCTAACTCCTTCTGCGTTGTCTCCTTCAGCCCCCTTGCAGCTCAAGGGCATTTGTGCAAGACATCTGCTGATCCATTCATCTGCTAACACCATTCTGCTCATCTCTACCTGGTTCAGCCAAGTTTTCACTCACACACATTTTTATAGGTAATTTCCTCCTTTAAATTAACACAGCCTCCAACACTTCTCTCTTCCTTGGGCCAGTTTAGTCTGCGTTGCATCTTTTCCCAGGAAAATTTATTGAACTGAATTCTCCTAACTGCTGAGAAGTCATGTTACTTAGGAAGCCTTGGTCATTCACAATTTTTAGAATGAAGAGACATGAAATATCCAGCCTTATTTGCATTACTTCGAGTTTTCTTCCAAGCAAAGAACTACAGTAAGATCTTTTCATACTGACTACTCAGCTGAGCTCCATGCTTTTACGAACTGTCTTCTCCAGCGCATTTGGTGCGCCAGACAGCTTTCTGCTCTCGAGAGCCTGCTGATGCCAAACTCACAGCTAAGAGAGGGAAGTTTCCCTTTTGGGGTAGCATTGGCTGTCTTAAACGTCAGATGCTATGAAGGTGGGAACAAGGAAATAGTTTTGAGAGCTCATGCCAGCAGTGGCCCATTCTCTTCCTCCTCCTCTCAAAATTGAGAGATTGGATTCTGTCTCTGGACATCACAAAACCACAGAACAACCTGTGTTGGAAGGGACCCACAAGAGTCATCAACTCCAACTCCTATCCCTGCACAGGACTACCCCAACACTCACACCATGTGTCTGAGGGCATTGTCCAAATGCTTCCTGAATATTGTCAGGTTTGGCACCATGACCACTTCCCTAGGGAGCTGCTCCATCACCCTCTGGGTGAAGAACCTTTTCCTAATATCCAAGCTAACTCTCTCCTGGCACATCTTTCCACCATTCCCTCAAATCCTATCACTGGTCACCAGATAAGCGATCAGTGCCTGCTCCCCCTCCTTCCCTTGTGAAGAAGCAGTAAATGGCTATGAGGTCCCCCCTCAGTCTCCTTTTCTCCAGGCTGAGCAGATCAAGTGACTTCTGCCACTCCTCATACGATTTCCCTGTTTTCCCACAGCTTTACCCTCTCGAGGGGAGGATGTCACCACTTAGTCTTCCTTCTTCTAGGGGAAAAAGAGAAAGCAAGTCTCCTCCTTCTAGGCAGAAGCAGCAAGTCAGAATAAAAGAATTATTTACACCTGCATTTATCAAGACCCTTCGACTGCCTCCATCCTGCTCCAAGCACACCTTGCGAGTAGGTAACTCTTGCAGAGGGCTCTATGCGCAGCAGCTGCTACGCCAGAAGATTTTAGATGCCAGACATTGCCGGATGAAGCAGCACTCGGGGTTTCTGCCCCTTCTCATCTCCAACTGAGGAAGGGCCGAGCTGTCCCGCGGGCACAGCCTGGCTCTCCCACGCTCTTTCCTGTGCGCTGATCCCACCCCTTCTGCAAACAGAAGCAGCGCTGCAAAACCCACAGAATGAGCCGAGTTGGAAGGGACCCACAGGGACCATCGAGTCCAACTCCCGTCCCTGCACAGGACAGCCCCAACATCCGCACCGGGTGTCCGAGGGCACTGTCCAAACGCTTCTTGAATATTGTCAGGGTCGGTGCCGTGACTGCTTCCCTGGGGAGCTGTTGCAGGGCTCCCCACCCTCTGGGTGAGGAACCTTCTCCTGACATCCAGCCGAAGCCGAGCCCGTCCCCAGCACGGGAGCGGAGGCACGGCTGCCGCGCGCCCCAGGGAGCTCCGACAGGCGGTGCGGGAAGCCAGCTGGCAGCAGCGGAGGGAAGGCGGCCGCCACCCAGGAGGTGCCGTACCTGGTGCAGTGCATGAGCCCCGTCCCGCAGCCCCGCTCGCCGCCGCCACCCGGGCACGGCTGAGCACGGCGCCTTAAGAACTGCCGCGCGCGCCGCCCCGCCCCTCCCGCGCGGCCCGGCCCGCGCCGCAGCCAATCAGCGCGCTCCCTGAGCACCGCGGGGGGGGCGGGGCAACGGCCACGGGCGCCCGGCACGCGCGGGGGGGCGGGGCCGCGGGGGGCTCGCCCGGCGCCTCCGGGAACCGGGGGCCAGGGCAGCGCTGGCCTGGGGCGCGCGGGCCGGGAGCGCCTCTGCTCCGCTGAGTCAGCCCCTCCGCCTTCCCCATCCAGCCTGGCCTTGAACACTTCCAGGGAGGGGGAATCCACCGCTTCCCCGGGCAGCCCGTGCCGGCGCCTGTCCTGCCGCAACGCGTGGCTCCTGTGCCGCCGTGCCCGCCCGCGCCGTCCGGGAGCGCAGAGTGGGGCTTCTGTGGACATTCACAAATAAGCGCATAAGGGCTAAACCTGGCGTTCGAGGCCAGGCTGGATGGGGCCTTGAGCAGCCTGGTCTGGTGGGAAGTGTCCCTGCCCATGGCAGGGGAGTTGGAGCTGGGTGATCTCTAAGGTCCCTTCCAACCCAAACCATTCTGTGATTCTATTGGAACTGTGTTCTTGAGACAGGAAAGCTTTTCTGGGCACCTGGGTGCTCAGGGGTGGGTGGGCAGGAGGGTTACTCACACATGCACATCCGGTGACTGCAGTGCTGGCACTGGGTAGAAATCTCCAAAGGATACTTCAAAATCTTCTTTCAAGACAATATTTATAGTGTGAAGTGGAAAATACGGCTTTCTTATAGAGGTGACTTAGGCAAGAAGAAACACCATTAGGGCCCAGCTAACACAGAGAACCGTCCCACAGGAGTCTCTACCTGGGGATATCTGCAGATCTGGGAAGGTGTTACCAACACCTTGAAAACATCTGTCAGGTAAGTCAATGCTCTGGCATAGACCCCCCCCTTCTTGGTGAATCCAAGGGGTCATCCCAGCTGCCCTCCTGCTGCCAGTACTCCATGGGGCTGCTCCTGAGCCTACTCTGGCGCAGAGCCCAGTGTCCTCACCCATGCAAAGGTGTAGACAGAGCTGGCCTTTCTGGCGGGGAAGTGGCTTTGGGAATAAATATCACCTCCATGGGCAAGCAGAGGAGGCTGTAAAACTTGCTGCAGGGTGGGGATGGTGCATCTACTTTCTCCCCATGGCAACAGTGAGGATAATAGTATTTGCCTTGTTTTGTTCCGCGTTTGGCCTCTCATTGCACACCTGCGAGCAACACTGTTCTGTCTCACCTCCATCAAAGAGCATAAAGGCAGGATTGAAGTGTCAACATTTGTTTTCAATTAACTTGTGGAAACACACAGCCATTGTTACAGCTGGAGACTTCCTGCTGGAAGTTGCCATTTCATAAGCTTATTACTCCATGAGGCAAAAAGGATTTGTCAAGTGAAAAAACACACTTTTGGTTTTGCAAGATTTTTTTGAGGTGAAAGATGTATCCACTGCAAGAGTCTTGCAGACTCACAGCAATATTTTATGTGCTGTGGGTATGGTGGGATTTCAGCACCTGCTACTTTGTGACACGGTTTATAGCAGGGATGAGGGCAGCCATGTTCAGATTTGTCTGGGGGCAGTAGGCAAAGACCCAATAAGGTGGTCATGGCCTGTGGGCCCCCTCCACTACTGCCTCCTCTTTTCCAGGCAGGGCCACTGCAGCCTGACTCAGTGTAACTGATCTTGGGACACCAGAGACGTTCAAGTGCAAGCATTGAGTTTAATCGGATGAGCCCCGACACCGGGAAGCCCCAAACTGACTTACACTTGTTGCTCTCCTCTGCCATGAATTTCTCCTGCCCTTTGGTGGCTGCTCAGCTCCATGGAGGTGCTGAGGCAGATGTTGGTTAGCCTCTGAGCTATAAGGGTTTTGGCCAGCCAGCCCTCAGCTGGCAATTTTGCAGGAACAAATTCCAGAGAAGGAAGGCATGCGATGTGGCTTAGGGTGCATTTCTGCCCTGTGATACAAGCCCTGTTTGCCATGAGTGGGGCAGGGTGTTTCACAACTACTGTTCAGTGTTTGCCCCCAAAGCAAAGGTAGGTGGAAGTCGGGCCAGGGAGTTGTGGCGGGCTGTGGACACAGGCTCTTATCTTTGGGGAGATGAGATAGTGGCTATATTTAGCTCTGTGCTAGGCCCTTGCACAGTGGTCTTTGTGATTTCCCCACAGGTTTCCACCCCTCCAGCCTTGCTGAGGGGTGAGGAAGAACTTGCTCCCTGGTATGGTGAAGAGGCTCTGGGCGTGTTTCTCCTTGGTGCAGCATTGCAGAACAAGTCTCATCCACTACAGACAGCTCTGGAAGGAGGGTCCCACTCTCCCGTCAGATCTCACCTGGGGTTTGTTCTTGGTTCATCTGGAGGCTTTACTCCAGGGCCCTCGGGACAGAATGTGATGGCTTCTGCACTCCTGGGGTGCAGCCCACTGGCTGGCTGCAGGAGGGGAGGCAGAGCTTCTCCATCCCTTCTGTGGGGCAGTCCTCCTTCCCCCACCACAGTCCATCAAGATGCACCTCTACTAGCAGGCTTGAGTAGGTTCTTGAGGATCCTTCCTGGTCCTGCCATCTCCTCTGGTGCATGAGGCAGGGGTGGATGAATAGTCTTTTCCTCCCTGCTGGGAACTGACAGGCTGCTGCGACAACTTGGCCCCTCAGCAGCTGGCCACTGGGAAGCCATGGTGGGGAAGGGCAATGAGGCCAGGGGTGTTGTGCAATGTGACCACTCGGCAGCAGGCTCTGGGGCCAAGGCTCAAGGGTGGCTGTTGTAAACTGGTGGAGCAGCTGATGTAACAGAGCTGCCCAGGGAGTTGTGCCGGGGCTGCTGCTGTGGGGCACCCCATCCCATACCTCATACCCTGTCCCAGATCAGCAGCCCCCTCCTGCTACCTTGTTCTCTCCACCACCCCAGCTGCCATGCCCCATTGCTGCCAATGGGCACAGGGCACCAGCCGTCTGCGCCTCCACATCTGACTGTTGCTCCAGCTGGGCTCGGAGTGCCCAGCAATGCTGTTGAGGGGTGGTCTCCATCCCTGGCTGCTTGAAGTCCTTGGGGTGGTGGTGAAGGTGCCACGCTCCTTGTGCTCACACAGCAGCCCGCAGAAGAAGATGGTGCCCATGTGGTAGTGTGGCTGATGCTGTTGCAACATTGATGCTTGCCAGCAATTTCCAAATAGTCAGTGCTGAGAAACCGATGCTGCCTTTGAGCCAGACCGCGATGCCTACACCAAGCAGAGGAGGGGTTTTTTTTCACAAGTCCGCCGGTGACAAGGCTGCGAGAGTAACTCGCAAATAATTTTAATCACATGTTGCCTCTTTTCAAAATGCTAAGGGAGAAACTAATTTTTGTCATTGAGGGCATATGGTCACAGAGGAAAGACTAACTGAAACAGAAGAGCCTATTTTGGGCAGCACTAGGGCATGGCAGGAGAGGCAACCAGGCCAGTGCAGTGCCCCAAGAGCAATCAGCGGCATGATGTGCCATGCTTCAGGAAGGGTGTATCCATAGCTGACCTGAGTGTCTGTCTGGTCATCAGTCCTCCCTTGTCCTTTGTTAGTGTACCAGTGGGTTTCAGCCACACTTGACAGGGGTGTGAGAAGCTTAGAGACCCCTTTTAAGTTTTGAGAGGATCAACAGGTGGTGAGGAGAGACCCAGTGAGCATCCTTGCCAAGCAAAAGTGGAGCGGGTCTTGGATGCGGTGGCCTGCTAGCCAGTCAATGTCTGTACCAGTTGGCCAGCCAACACTGACAGCCCCTTAGCCAGCCCCTGTGGCCAGCCCACGTAATTAAGCAAAGAGCACTCATTGTGCCCCAGTACCAAAGGAAATCTCACTCTCAGTTAAGGCTCTTGATAGCACTTTGAGGAGCTGTGCTCCAAGGCAAAGGCCCCGCTGCTAATCCTGGCTCTGTCTAGAAACTGGGAGTTACTTCAACACATTGGCTGCAAGCCTGAGGTAGGATATTTACCTTGGCATGGCTTTCTTTGGATCTTGTATGTTCTCATGGTCAAGCACCCTGAGGAACATGTACTCTGCCCCGCTGAAGACTATGGCAGACTATGGGAGGGAATTAAGGCAAATAAGTTACCACAAATGTCATTAAGGAAAGCTGCTACCCACAGAGAAAAAGTGAATGGGTTTCCAGCAAAGTAAGAACCTAAAGGGCAGCACAAGGAGACAAAATGACAGTAGAGCAACCAAATGACAGGCAGGCAGGAACAACAAAGAGGTAAATCCTGGACCAGGCATACAACATGCTTGTCAAAAACATTATAGCAGTGCTAAGGTGAGGCACTGTATGCAGTGTACCAGCTTAAAAAAAACTCTTCCCCGGAGATCGGGACCCAAGAGTGGGCAAGCCCCTACAAGAAGAGAAAGATACCTCCTTCTTTCTTGACATTGATGATGATCTTTTCAGAGGGCTCAACATTGATGATGTTCTTTTCAGAGGGCTACTCCAAGACGTTGCCTTCATGCAGTCTACATATTTCATTCCCATCAGTGAAGTCCTGGAAAAGGAATAGCAAAAGAAAGAAGGTTAATTGTCTGCCCCAAGATTGAACAAAGCAGTGCAACCACCGTGTACTTATCCTTAATTTTCTTTCTTGAAAGCATCCCTTGCCCTAGTGAACGTGCACTGTGGAGGTGCCTGGCTTGACCACACAGAAAATTTTCTTTGTTATGCTTCAGCTGATGAAGAGAAAGATGGTGGCTTTCCATGCCTTCTGCAGTTTGCTTGAACCCAGAAGTTCCTGGTTGTGCAGATAAGATGTGTTGAGAAAAAAGTCTGTAAGTAGTACGTGCCCTCTACATGAAAGGAGTAAGAAGCATAAAGACACAGCCTGAACTAGAACCTGAAACCCTCCAAATTCCCCATGTGCTCTTACAGGAGAGGGACAAGAGCTGAGCTGCAGGAGTGGGAGTATTAAAAGGAATTTGGACTGTATCCATTGATACACTGGTGCAATCGCAGAGACAGAGGGATACTTGGCTCCTCTCGGGCAGGCTGAATCAGTCCAGCTGTATTGCCAGCTTGGCTTTTTTACACCAGACAAGCATCTGGTTGTCAGGACTTGGATCTGCTCTAGATGCAGAAGTCATAGCGAAGCAATGTATATTTGGTGCCCTATAAAGACTGCAAACCTTTATTTGGTTGAGCAGATATCTTGAGAACTTGAATGTATCCAGGCCTGGGGACTCAGAGGGCTTACCTTTGTGTGAAAGAATGCTTTGCCTGAAAGTCACTTGTCCTCTGATGAAAACTGAAAGAGAAAAGGACCAACTGAAGGATACACGTAGTTCTCAACAATGACTATGATCTTGAGCTCCTTTCAAGGATTCATGCCCTTCAGCTGAGCTTCAGTCCGTATCCAGGCTCTCTCTGCTGCAGCAGAGAACAGTCAGTCCCTCCATGAAGTATTTTGTCTCATCCTAGGATTAGTGTCAATGAAAGATGAATCTATTACTTTCCGGACTTGCCTTTCTCTGTGCGTTTGCTATAGAGAGAATCTGAAAATCGACAGGAACAAGATGCCTGACTTTTAAATGGTGCCTCATGCAAGAATCAGAGGCAATGTCAAAAGCTACAGGAGGAGCTGAGTAGATGGTGCTGAGAAAGGAGGTCTGATAGAGATACTTCCGTCATTACCCTTCACATTCTTTTAAAATGTTTTTCATGTATAATCTCGCCTTTTTATTTGGAAGTTTTAATGTAATCCCAGGAAAAACCTCTGGTGATATTCAAGGATTTACTCAATGAACAAACAGCCTGAAGTTCCCTTCTTGCAGAAACTGACTGCTAGCAAAAATTACCCCTCTCTGGGGTTCTTGTAGTTCTGAAGTTGCACATTGGATTAGATGTAGCTAATCTCATCTGCACCTAGCCAGAATCGGTTATGCACGGCATCTTTGCGCCAGGGCAAGGGCTTCTAAACTTGGATTGGATGAGGCAGAATTTAGGAAATGTGCCTCCAGACAAGAGACACACCCAGGGCAGGAATAACTCTGACGAGACCTGGAAAGCAGGCTAGTTATGTCTAAGAAGCCTGCCTCTGGCTCTGGTTGGGGAGGAGACCTCAGGCCATCAGACGGTACGGTAAGCAGTGTTCCAGTGCTGACAGCTGGGAATGGCGCATGTCCCAGGCCCATTGAGCTTGAAAACGTTTTTGGCTGTCTCCTTCATCCTTCCTCCTCTAGTCTTTGCTCATCTCCTATTACTGATCTGCCCAGCTTCCCTCTGCTGCATGGGATTACATGCAGAAGAGGAGGGTGGTGCCAGCCTTGAGCAGCAGCTGCTGGGATTCTGCAGTGACTGAAAACCAGCCTAAAGAAAATGCAATCCCCTCTGAAAAATGAAACAAACTGCTTGGTGTCCCATCAAGTTTTCCTGGATGTCACTAATTCCTGAGCAGAAGTTAAAGTGCTGGAAGGCAGGTCGTGTTGGCGCAGTAATAGCCAGAGGCTGTAGGAAACTCAGGAAGTTCAAATAAATATGATGGTTCTGAAAGTTATCACAAGTAGGCTGGGAATTTAATTTGCTGACTTATCTGCTCCTGACAAAGGACAAACAAATCTAGAAGAGGTGCAATAGTTCATAGCAGCTGAATATCCCCTGATGACTGCTGTATTTCAGATGACTATTTCTTGAGAAAGGAAGAGAATGCAATATTGCTTTTTCATGTCTTGTGCAAGAGGACAGCAAATGTGGGCACCGGTGTCACTCTCACATATACACAGGCACACATGTACACATACACTTGCACGGACACACTCTTGCACAAAGATGCACACGAAAAGATGTAAGAGTTCAGTGTTACACACCTGTGCTCAAATAAGCTCAAAGAACAGAACAGCACTTACTATTTAGCTGTTCAGTTGCAGAGAAAAAAAGAAACCTGGTCACACAGATTTTTGAGCTCTCTTAGGTTTTGATCTTTTTTCAGCTCCAGAGCTTGCAATAATAACTCAGGTGTTTTTCTGAAAGCAAAAGGCCACTTGTTCTCGACCGATGGTCCAATTTTGTGCATTGTACTACTCCATCAAAACTCATAGTACAATGCTGAAAAACACACAGGCAACATCAAACTCTCTGCAGCAATTATTTCCATTTGTGTAAGGATCAGTTCAGAACACAAAGTCATGGTGGGGTTTGTTCAGGTAAGAGATTTACTTGGGTCCCCCAAAAAGTAGGCAGAGGTACTTCAGCCAAGTCAAATAATCAAGTCCTATTTGATTAACAGGTTAACACATTATCTTTGTGGCCTCCGCTGACAGCCAGGGCCTGATCCAGCCTGTGCAATAGCACAACAGGGGCTTTGCACCATTCTCATGCAAAGAACCGTGTGCTGCACGTGCAGGACAGAGCTACCCTGGCACTCAAACTGCCTCCAAGCTTTTTTAAGCCTCCACTTAAACATAAGCTAAGGCAGCTAATAAATAACAATCAGTGGCCCCTGGTTCACCCAGGGGCTTTGATCACAGAGATGGCTCTGTGTGTCAGTGCTTGGCTGCTCTCAGCCTCAGCTCTCACATCTGCTAGGGGACCAAGTTCATTGGTACTCCTGGCTCATTGCTGGTTTGTAGTCTGGGTAATGGGGGCTGGGCACACGTTTCATGAGGCCCCTATAAATATGGAAATGCAAATTAGTGGCAATAAATATGCTTCTACATAACTACAAGATACAATTTGTAATAGAAAATATAAAGCATAAATTGCAAATTAGGACTTAAGTGCAAAGCTAACCATAGAGATCTCTGAAGTTATATAATATATTTAAAATAAAACCCTCAGTAAAGGGTGGGAAGCAGATGCCTCAGGGCAGGAGAGTCACTTGACACCAACATAGCAAAGCAGGCAATGTCCCCACCCAGTATGGATGCTGCAGTGGACAGTCTGTCAGACCTGACCACTGCCTACCACAGTGCTGCTGGCCCCCTGCATTTCTTATCTGTACGAGCATGCATCCTATTTATTGAGTGGAATTCCTTTGTTTTTCAGCCCACTCTCCCTTATGGATGTGTTATCACCTTATGATCAGACAGTGTAGTTGTGATATCTCAAGGACATTGCATCACACTCCAACTTTAACTGATTTTCTGGGTCATTCCAAAGTCTGAGGCTCTTAAATCATCATTAGGCCTGTGTTCCCCACTGCCAGGCACTACTGAGGCTGTTCCTAGGAGTTCTGTGCCTAGTTTGAGCCACCTGCTACAAGAGAAATGGTGACAAGCTGCAGCCCAGCAACAGCCACCAGGTTGGTTGGGGTTTGGAGCACATGGCATGCACAGAGAGATGTGGGGGAGAGATGAGGAGGAGTGATGGTCCACACAGCTGAAGAATTATATTCCACGTCCAGAGTCATAGACAGGGAATGCAGAGCCAGAATTTCTCAGAGGTGCCCAGTGAAAGGATGAGACCCAACAGGCACTTCTGCAATACAGGGACATCTGATGTAAACCCCTCTTCTCCAGAAAGAATGAGGGAGCAGCACATGGCCCAGAGAAGTGGTGGCACTGCTGTGCTTGGGGACCATCAAACATCACCTGGATGCGACCCCAAATATCCTGACCTGACTATGAGGGTGGCCCCTTACGCAAGGAGTGGGGAGGGGACAGACACCTCCAGAGCTCTGTTCCTCATAAAGATGTCCATGATTATATTATATTTTCCCATTTGAAACTGTTGCCTCCTGAAATCATCAATGGTTACTGATCCACTGATGGGTCACAGACCCATCTCAGGGAACCAAGGTTGTCACAGGAACAGATGAAAAGCCACAGTGCTTAAAATGTATGCAATCTAATGAGCAAATACAGAAGGATGAGAGGAAGATAAAATGTAGAGAACTCACATATCGGTGTGATATGCAATCCAGCAGTACGTGGCCAGGAGAGGAGATGGAAAGGAAAGGAAAGGAAAGGAAAGGAAAGGAAAGGAAAGGAAAGGAAAGGAAGAAGGAAAGGAAAGGAAAGGAAAGGAAAGGAAAAGGAAAGGAAAGGAAAGGAAAGGAAAGGAAAAGGAAAGGAAAGGAAAGGAAAGGAAAGGAAAGGAAAGAAGAAAGGAAAGGAAAGGAAAGGAAAGGAAAGGAAAGGAAAGGAAAGGAAAGGAAAGGAAAGGAAAGGAAAAGGAAAGGAAAGGAAAGGAAAGGAAAGGAAAGGAAAGGAAAAGGGAAAGGAAAGGAAAGGAAAGGAAAGGAAAGGAAGGAAGGAAGGAAAGGAAGAAAGGAAAGGAAAGGAAAGGAAAGGAAAGGAAAGGAAAGGAAAGGAAAGGAAAGGAAAAGGAAAGGAAAAGGAAAGGAAAGGAGAAAGGAAAGGAAAGGAAAGGAAAGGAAAGGAAAAGGAAAGGAAAGGAAAGGAAAGGAAGCAAGGAAAGGAAAGGAAAGGAAAGGAAAGGAAAGAAAGGAAAAGGAAAGGAAAGGAAAAGGAAAGGAAAGGAAAGGAAGGAAAGGAGGAAGGAAGGAAGGAAGAGAAGGAAGGAAGGAAGGAAGGAAGGAAGGAAGGAAGGGAAGGAAGAAGGAAGGAAGGAAGGAAGGAAGGAAGGAAAGGAAGGAAGGAAGGAAGGAAGGAAGGAAGGATAGGAAGGAAGGAAGGAAGGAAGGAAGGAAGGAAAGGAAGGAAGGAAGGATGATATTCAAAGTAGTTTTATAAAGGTCTCAAAGTTTTTTGCAGATAGAAGTAGTAGATGAGCATGAGCACACTACAATGTCTCAGAGCAAAGCTCTTATTTTAATTAATTTATTACTAAAATAAAATTGTCCTAGTCTGTAGAAAGCAATCAAATATGCAAAAGCCAAGTTATCCTAATCTAAGGTAAACACATGCGTCTCTTATGAATACAGAGATATCTTATTCAGCATAAAGCAAATAAGCCTATCTGTGGGCTGTGGGGAAGTGATCTGGCTCACAGACCTTTGCTCACAGCACGCAATGTGACTCTTACACCTCTGAAGATTCCTGCTTGCCGTACCCCCACCTGCAGGTGGGCTGGTGCTGGCTGGTGCTGTTACCCATAGCACACTCAACTGCCATCTGCATTGTTGTCTTAAGTTTGGCTGTTTATTTTCATCACTCACTCTGGTCTAAGACTCACTATGTGAATGAAGATTATATCAGAGGTCCTGTCATGCCATCAGCTGCTAGCATCAGACCACTCATTTTTTCCATTTGTAAAGGAGGTGTAAGTAAAATGTGCAACTCCCTGTCATGGGACCTTGTGAATGCTAAAAACTGATGTGAGTTCAAAAAGGGACCAAGATATTCATTCACAGAAGAAAAAATGCTAACTTTGCACATAAAGATCCCGCTGCCTTTTCAGGAAATCCTTGATCTGCAAATCAATCTGGCTGGGAAAGTAACCTGGAGAGGAGTATCTAGAGGTTCGTCCAGCTCTTTTCCTCAGGTGTCTACCATAGCTTCTTATCAGACAATGTGCTGGGAGAGATGGACCACATTTGACGTTTGAGCTTAAGGACTCACAAAAAATCTTACTCAGTTTCACAGGTATATTGGAATTTCTCCCTAGAAATCTTCACAGAAGGCAAAATCCTACAGGCAGAGCCAGAGCTGCAGAGCAAAGAGCAAGTCTGCCCAGCTCCTCATTCCAAACCAAGGGCTCCAGAGCAGAAATGGTCCTGGGGTTTGCAAATAGCTTGAAATCAATTGCAGGGACAGGTACTGATGCCCATCCTGAGACAAAGTTTTCCCACCCACATGCTTCAGCTGGAGAACCCAGGTGGCATTGGTAACTCTAACGCCTCTACTGGGAGAGCTGGGACCAGCAGTAAGGGCACTGGTGCCTGCCTTGTGGCAGGTGAAGTGAGTGTCAATAATAAACAGAGCCATGAGAAGCAGCAGCCTAAGAGTCTATGATTTCTATGATCCTCTGAGCAAAAAAACCCAGTTTATAATCCAAAAGCTGCCCTTTATGTCATTGCTGGCAGCTCAGCTTCTGTGCTGCTGGTTCAGCACATGGGAAGAGAAGGGTGCAGATGTGGTCTAGTGGCATTTGAGCTCAAGGGCTCAGGTATCTAGAAAAAGCCTGATAAGAGCCAGGAATTCAAGTGGTCCTGAAATAGTGATAAGGGCAGCTGGGAACTACCTCATATGGGCTGGAGCAGTGGGGCTTGGTATGCAAGGAGGTGACACCTTCCCCACACACTCAGTATCATAGTTCACCCCCAAGGAGACTCGAATGGGCTGAGCGACACATGCTCCAACACACTGTGGTGGTAGTCTTTTGCCTACCCCACAGAGAGCTGCAAGAGGAAAGGAGTCATTCTCCCAGGCAGTCCCTAGAGCTTGAGCTGGCTCAATGGAACATCTCGGTGACGAGGGGTGGTCCTGCCTGCTGAACTGTGCATGCCAAACTGCTGTGTCTGGTCCAGCTGATTGCTGGTTGTGTTTCTTATTGCTTTCTAGAGCACCAACGAGACCTTCAAATTGTGTGGCACTTTCCCCATGCTTCAAATGCAAAAGCATTGCTGTCAGAATGTCATCGAAGAGGTTGCAAAACTTGGCCACCAAGGTAGGACCCTAGAAGTTGCACAGCCCTTCCTGGCCACCTTCTGGGATGTCCCCAGCCCCATGGTGCAGCACAGCTCTCCCTGTTGTCCTTCTAAGTTCCCTGGTCTCAGCCTTTGCCTCCGTGGGTGAGGTTTTGGAGGCACAGCCAGACATAGCATTCTCACCATGGGTTGCTACTGTGCTGGTCTGGTTTAGGGAACATGATAGGGAAAGGGGGAAATGCAGTTTTCATAAGTTCCCATGTCTCACAGGATTCTGCAGTGGTGCTTATCATCATCCTGTCCACAGGCAACCTCCTGGAGTCTCAGCTGAAGCATCTGACCCAAAGCCAGTGCAGGTGGTGGCACGAGGGCAAGATGTAAATTCATGGGCAGATCAAAATCAGGTTTCAGTTCCAAAAACTGGAGCGGCAACTGGAGACTCCCTTGCAGTTTACCTTTCCTATACTGGATGAGTTTTGCTCTTACAAGAGGTTGTGACTCAGTTTCTCTTTTGGATGACCAGGTCCCACAGTGACCGAAGGTCATCCAAGAGGCCCCTGATATTTTCTGAGCTCTTTTACTGGGTCATCTGAGATATCCTGATCAATGGGCCCCAGCATGAGGTAAAAAATGCTGCTTCCTGGGATAAGTTAGAGACTGCAAGAAACAGGCAAGGGCTGGCATCCAGGAGGAACATGTAGATAAGCGCAGTGCCAAACAAAATGTCAGTCAGCTACTGGGTGGCCATGGGACTTTTTGGAGACTATTTTTTAACCTGTAAGCAAACCATGTCCTAACCTTGCTCTCCCTTTCATCTTGTGAAAATTACATCCAAGTTCCCTCCAAAATGTTGCAGCTGTTTAACACCTTTCAGCCTTCTGCTGGATTCAATTTGGAGGAAAAACCGGGCAGGTGCTCACCTTGAGCTGTTGTGGCCAAGAGAGATGTGTGCTTCGTGGATATTCATAGAATTATAGAATCATAAGATTGGAAAAGACCTCTGAGATCATCAAATCCAACTGTACCTGTCCACTTATTAAACCATATCCCTCAGAAACTCATCTACCCACCTCCAGGAATGGCGACTCCACCACCTCCCTGGGCAGCTGTTCCAATGCCTAAACACTCTTTCAGTGAAGAAAATTTTCCTGATGTCTTGTTTGAACCTTTCCTGGCACAACTTGTGGCCATTTCCTCGTGTCCTATCATCTGCCACTTGGGAGAAGAGACCAACACCCACCTCACCACAGCCTCCTTTCAGGCAGTTGTAGACAGCGATGAAGTCTCCCCTCAGCCTCATCTTCTCCAAGCTAAACAACCCCAGTTCCCTCAGCCACTCCTCGTAGGACTTGTTCTCCAGCCCCCTCACCAGCCTCGCTGCCCTTCTCTGGACGTGCTCCAGCACCTCAATGTCCTTCTTGTACTGAGGAGTCCAAAACTGAACACAGTGTTCGAGGTGTGGCCTCACCAGTGCTGAGTACAGGGGCACAATCACTGCCCTGGTCCTACTGGCCACACTGTTTCTGATACAGGCCAAGATGCCATTGGCCCTCTTGGCCACCTGGGCACACTGCTGGCTCACATTCAGCTGGTTGTCAACCAACAGCTCCAGGTCCTTCTCCTCCAGACAGCTCTCCAGCCACTCTTCCTCAAGCCTGTAACACTGTTGTGTCCCAAGTGTGGAACTCAGCACTTGGTCTTGTTGAACCTCATCCTGTTGGTTGCAAAGACCCCTGTGCTGGTGGAAGAAGTCTTTAGAGTGCCCAAGGCTAATGTTGAATCTTAACTCCAGGCTTCAAACAAATGCCTTCCAGAAGATGCCCGCAGCAAGTAGCACTGCAGCCTCCCTGTCATCCCTCTGGGGACTGCAAGGTTTCCCTTTCCCTGGCTATCCAGGATCCCTGGAAGGTGACTGCTGAGCCACCTGAGGCAAAGGCAGCCGTGTCTTTTGCAAGTGCCTCTGTGCAGCCCTTTCCTCAGGATGAGCGTAGAGTTTAGTCTAACCCAGACTTCTCCTCTAGGCAGGCCTGGGGTACGGCAGGAGAAACCTGTACTTCCCTTCTTGGAAATGTGAGAGGAACGTGGGAGTCTCAGATCTGCAGAGGTGGTTGAAGGGCGGGCAAAGAGTCTACTGAGTTAGGGTGCCTGTTTTGTATCCAGTGGAAATGAAATGTACACATGCTGAAAATCCTCTGGCAGCAATCCTGTCCCTGAACTCATACAGAGTTGTTGAGAAACCAGCCACGGACGGTGGCCCAGCCTTCTCCTTCTTTCTGCTCCTGCCTGCTATGTTTCTATTCTTATCTCTCTATCCTGTAGTGGCATCCAAGAGCAAAGTGAAACAAGGGCTGAACATAGCAGTAGAAAGCTTTGCTATCTCAACAGAAGTCCAGGAAACTGAGCATGGCCAGGGATTTGGGTCCAAAAGTCAGAAATGGAGCAACAAAGAATTTCAGATTAAATCACCTTAATGCTGCCCAACGCTGAGCTGATGAGAACAGTCCCTTGGCTTTGCCTGATGGCATGACTGTGGTAGTGAAATAGGGGATCTGAGGAAGGATCTTGAAGATCCCCTCTGGTAGGTGGCCCATATTACAGGACCCAGTAGGGCCTTTCCCTGCCTGGCTCAGGGCACCCCGTGCCCTCATTGCATGGGGAGCAGGAGGGCAGCTGTGGGGGTCTGTGCTGGCTGCCAGTCACACGGAGATGGTGTGCTATGGGCACTGCCAGCTTTGGGGCTGAAGTCCTGGATTTACTCTGAGAAGAGCTGTGCGCAGCTCTGTACACATGCCTGCACAGCCCTGGAGTGCAAAGTCAACACTGCCAGCCCTTGAGCTGCAGCCAGAGAGAGGAGCCCCCAGGCTCCCATGTCCCTCCCAGCTGGCTGAGTGGAGTCAGACTGTAAAGAAGCCTTCCCAGCATGGTGTTAGAATGCAGCCAGGCCTTGGCAGGTGCTTGATCACCTCTCAAGAACCCTCCAGAAAAATTGCTTGTGTCTGGCCAGGCTGGCATGGCCCAGCAGTGACTGCATAAGTCCAGCCACCCCCAGAGGGGCCAAACCCCTGGTGTCTGCATTGAGACTGAGCATTTTACTTATCCCCTTCCTCTGGAGGTAGGCAGGGCGTTTGAGGAAACATCTGACGTTTGGTTTCATGGTAGTCCTGCAAGGCTAAGAGCTGCCAAAGTCTTGCTCCTGCTGTTTTACCTTTTGCTGCCAGGCTGGGGCTGTTCAAATAAGCCACAGTTACTTACCAGGCCCTCGGGTCTTTGTGCTGTCAGCTGCCCTGGAGCCCGCCTGGGCTTGGGGCTCTCGCCAAGGCTGGGAGGCGCTGGCAGGTTCAGACAGACTGCGCTCCTGAGGGTGTAAGCCCGGAGTTATCTCTGAAAATGGAAACAGCCTGGCAGGTTATAGGCATGTGCGCCTGCTGAGGGAGGAAGTTCCCCAGCCCTTGAGCTTGTCACAGTTACATTTCATCTCATACAGCCTTTATCGTTTTCCCAAAGGGCCTGGGATAGGCTTCTTTGGAGATGGGAGTTGCGACGGTGGATGCCAGGTTAAATATGTGCATTTTCTTCATGAATAAGCCCATCTGCATTCTGGCATACATTAGCTATGTGGATGGCTCACATGTGCTGGAGATTTTGGGCAGCCCCATCTTTACCTCTGTATCTCCACACCACATAGCCTGCTCAGAACAGCTCCTCTTCCCAGCTGTATGGGATGCAATGTCAGCCACACCCAGCCAGCTCAGGCAGTGCTGCATGCTCATATCAGTGTCATCTGCCCCTTGATACTTCCCAAAAAACCACAAAGCACAAGGAACATGTTTGGCTGAACCAGCACAACTCCACTCCTAAGAAGCAAGAGCCCAATAATCACGGTTCCAAGGCTCACACATCTTTGTTTCCTAGAGAACAGTAGCCAGATCATACATTTGTGGTAGGTGCTGCAATCTGTGGCTGCCCAGAGCTCCAGTTTGCAGTAGACGTGCTGCCACAGCTAGCTCCAGGGCTTTCCAAAGGGAATGGCAATATCCACTCACTGCAGGAAAGACGTGCACTGAAGGTCACAAGCCTATCATTCCCTGTGAAGCTCTTCCTTCGTGGTAGCAACAATATATCTTAAGGGTGCTCAGGGCAGGAGAAAAGCAAATGGTCTTGCAGAGAACAGAGCCAGAACATTGCCTATGGCTCTGTGTCTTTGGCTGATAGCACTACAGGGATGAAGGGAGGTCCTGCCAAGGAGGTGTCTTGCCTCCGCTGGGCTTGATTTTCCTGGAACATTAGGATGTATTTGAGAGCTTTGTATTTGGGTCTAATGTTGACCTGTGGCCTGCTGTTGACCTGTATGTGTTTAAAAGGTTTTGAGAAAGGGACACACAGACCAAATGGCCAGTATCAAACAATCCCTGTTTGGAGGGAATGGGGTTAAACCAGAGTGGCCTGGGAGGAATGAAAGAGGGTGCAACTGTAGAAGAAGAAAATGAGTGCAGCATTTGTGTCTTGGGACTTAGCGGCACTGTCCCTCTAAGGGATAACAAAAAGCTCAGCTCCAACACTCCCATATTGCTCTGATGGGAAAATGTGGAGACTGCCCACCTCTTGAGAGGTGGCTGTGCTCTGGAGGGTGGACATCAGCATTTCTCCGTGCATTTGGGCACCTTCTAGAAGACTGCCAGCCTCTGAGAAAGGCCTTGCATGCCTTAAAAATCAGGACCTTGGTTGCTTCTGGGAATCCCACTTGAAAAGACAGGCCAAATTACAGGAGATCTAAAAATTTTCCCTCAGGTTTTCCAGGGTGAGTTGACGGGGCATTTTACCAACAGCCACCTGAGACAAGATAAAGTCACAGTGAGTAGTTGTGAGCTCGTAGGCAAATCTTTTGCATTTATTAATTTGAAGTTGATTAAATTAAGTTTGATTAAAATTCTGGCACTAAAATGAAAGAAAGACTACATCTTGGTAATGGAAACCCTGCCCTGAGATGGGAGACTAGCCTCCAAAGCAGTCTTGGCAAGCCCATTTGAATACTACTTATATGAAAATTGAGGCAGTGTCAGAGCTATGGCTACAGGGCTCTATCCTCCACTTGTTTCCCAGTCTCATCTGCAGCAAGTTTGCCGTGGCAGTGTTGTCCCACCTGCTGCACTCCAGAGATGATGTGCTAACTGCAGGGCCTGCTAAAGGTTTAGGATTGTTTCAAATAATGCAGGCTGCTTGTTTAGCTGAACTAGCTGCTCTCTGCCAACACACTTCCCATGTCTTCAATGCAAAAAAATAAGGTAAGGAGATACTCCAAATCCCCTGCCTTCCCAAAAGATAAAAGTAATCCCTCAGATAGTTAACATTACAGGAAAGAAACTATTTAATCTACCAGCCACAAAGACAATGCTGATTTATCTTCGTTGCTGTGAGCACTAGAAACTTGATACAGCAATCCCCTCTGTGAGAAGGTGATTGTTTCTATTTTTGTAGGGACTGGTATTTGTGGGATTAAGCAAGATGGTCTGGATACAGCCCTAGTTCCTCGAGTGTCTGCTTTGGGCAGTACAGCAACAGCAGTATTTTGCATGGGCCTAACAACTGAGTCAGTGCAAAGCAGTGTGCAGTGCAGAACTGACAGAGAGCAGAGCTGCTGTGAGTCATGAAATAAAGCCAAAATGCTTATTTCACATGCAACTTTTGCCATCAGCAGGATTTGGGCAGTGTTATTCTAGAGAGGAATACCAACCCTGCCTACACCTCTTGCTTCCACTAAATCTTCCCTGAGTGCATCCCCCACTTTGCTTGAGTGTTGGGATCTCTCTGCCTGTTCTAGACTCAGTGCAACAGGAACTCAACAGGAAAGACTAAACACAGCACATACCAAAGCCCATCACATAATGTGGGCCCTATAATAGCAAACAGCTGTAGTTGCCTGGACTGATGCCCTTCTTGCTCCAATTGCCCACCTTCCTGGTATCTGCTAAGTAAGCAGAACAGCTGGTAGTGATGACTGGCAGCAGAGGCTGCATGGTGATGCCAGACTGCAAGGAACTGACCCCATCCTGCTGCTTTTCATCTCTTAATCCTATGGTCTAGGGACCTAGCAGGAGAGGGGAAGCTGACAAAAGTCCCCAAGTAAAACATGTGCTTGAGAAATGACCGTCTGGTACCAGGTTCAGCCAGTGTAATCACAACTGTTGGGCTTCCTAGGCCAATATCCTCAAGGTGATCTGTGGACATCATGATGTTAGCATGATGTTCTCCTGGAACTCCACACCAAAAGGTGTCTTCTGTGCCCTTGCAGTAGGAGAAGCAGACAGCAAGGCCCATTTCCCATGCAGCTAATATTATTTCCAGCACTGCTAGTCAAGAAGGAAGATACAGATGGGCTGTGATGAACAAAAACACACATGCACCTATTTTAAAGCAATCTAGGTTTCCAGCACTTGCCATTCTCTCCCCTGGAGTGGATCATGCCATCTGCTTCAGCAAGTGCAAGTGCTCATGCTGAAGAGCAGCATCCTGCAAGGCAGTGGGTGAGCATTCATGATCAATGCTATCCTGGTCTCATCATCTCTCTCTGTATCAGCTAGATTGGAGTAACTAGGTTAGCACAGTCTGCCCTTGGCTGCCTCTGAAGAGCTGTTGGAGAAGAATTAGCCTGGAAATACACGGCAACCCACTACATGAGAGAGATGTAAGGAGTGCCCTCTGAGGACACCTGCACAGGAGGTCTTGCATCTGAATTTGCACTGGCTTTATACTCAAATTCGAGCCAATGGTGCAAGGTGAGAAGCCCCTCTTCTGGCTGAAAGATGAGGGTTGGCCACACCGTGTCTCAACAGAACACACCCTCAACAGGAAGCTCTGCAGGAATGTGCCAGCATCAGGGATGCCCTATTTCACAGGAATCTGACTGCTAGCTGCAGCTCACAGGACATCAAGGAACGGATTAACGCTTGCCGTGTCTGAGACAGACCTTAAGAATGGTTACAATAGGAACAAAATTGCAATGCCATTTGTACCAATGTATCTGCAACAACCAGGGTGCACCTACATCTCAGACTCTCTGCACAACTGTGGTTTCCCCAGTGCCAGAGGAGAGCACAAAAGAATTTTTAAAAGGTCTGGGAGTGTTTCTACACCAGGGACAGGCTAGGGTTATTTAACATTGAGAGGAGAGATGAGGTACAGCTGTGAACAGGTAAAGAGGAACTGTCTTTCACCAGGTGAAACTCTTGGGTGTCCTGTTAAAAGGAGGAAAGCAGACCTAGTTTCTTTCCACAGTGCAAAGCTGAGAGGATGAAGTCTCTGCTGTGGATATTGAGGTTTGCAAGAGTTCAAAAAAAAAAGGGATACTTTGAAGAAATAAGCCATCAAGGGCTATTAGATGGAGACACCTTGTCTGGCACAAGAAATGCTGATCACTGAAACTTGTGTGAGGTTTCAGAGAAAAGGGCACATTTTCCCAGACCTCTCTCTCTGTTCCTTAAGCATAACTTCTTTTTCTTTGTGGCTTTTTTTTCCCTTAATTTTGTTGAAAGCTCTTGAAGAACAAGAATGGGAGGTGATGTGTAGAGCACAGGCTGCCCCAGGGTTGTAATGCTTTATTGCTGGCAATAAATAAGTTTTGCTGTGATAACCTGAGAGGAGGACAGACTGGTCTGTTTTATAGCCTCCTTTGTCTCCCTGCAGCTATTGGTACTGCTTGGAGTCATTAAAAAAAGTGACCCTTTTTGTGGGCTGGAAGCATTGGCAGAGGATGAGGTTTACCCTTGCTCCCTGAATGAGTGCCCTCACGGTGTGCTTCACATCACAGTGGGCTGCACGGTTACCCCAGGTCTGGATCAATCAAAGTGAGTGAGGTTTTAGTGCAAACACTGAGAGCAGACAACCAGACAGGCATCAGTGACTTCAGGGCAATATCGTGACTCAAGGAGGACATCCTGGTCCAGGACACCAGTTGTGTTGCTGGTGGTGAGGACTGAGCACCTGCACCGTGATGTCCATGGACCCAACACACATGGGTGGGCTGGATGAGAAGCTGTGATGTGTATGAGCTGGTCCCTGCTCTGGCTGAACCTAGCAGAAAGGCCAAGTGCCGAATGCAGCCTTCAGAACACAGAGAAGGAGGAAATATCTCGATACTATTGGAAATCATAAAGCCAAATTCTTTAAAAAAAAAAAGAAATTCAGCAGTCACAGCTGGGTGGGGAGGAGCTGTTCTGGGGTCATGTTAAGGCCAGGCTAACTTTTTAAGCAATGGTGAATCAGATGTTTTTGTGTGAAGTTGAGTGCATCTAGAGAAGAGATGATTAATATTTCTTTTTCTTGATATGCCTTATTAAGTAGCTAAAAACAGTGATGTGATACAAATGGGTATCTGTGTTGGGTTCACTCTTCCTAGAAGAGGAGGACCTTTTCTTATGACTTGGGGTTTTATTCTGTTAGATAATGAGTTCAGCCGAGGGACACAGTGAGAATGCACCTTTGCCAGGAGTGTTTGCTCTGTGTGTTGAATGCAGAATCAGAGACACGATAAGAGTAAAGGAGGAAATTGGAGCTGTTAAGTAGGGAATGCAAAAACATAATAGAAAGGAAGACCTCTGCCATTTTCTTTTTGCAAAGAGTTTTGCAAAGAGCAAGGTGTGCCCAGCTAGTTATTTTGGGCTAAGGAACCTCCAGGTTGCCTGGTCCCAATCAGACCTGCCAGGTCATGGACACAAAGAGTCGAAATGTGTTGCTGTGATGTGGCAACTTGGCTGAAAGCAGGAGTGCTTTGAAGAGTGGAGGCACTGCACCAGAAAGCATGGTGTAGCAGAGAGATGAGGCTGGAGGAAAGAGTGAAGTGTCAACTACTGCCCATGAGAGCTGACACGACATCCACAATGATGAATTCAGTATGCAGTCGTCATAAGCAGCAAACAACGCTGCCCTTTATCCAGCCTCTGCATTTCTTAATCTTAGTAGGCAATCTTACCCATCTATGCAAGGGATCTCAGCTGTTCATGGGTGGGCTGCCCATCTTCCCACACTCTTGGCCATAACCTGCAGTAAGGGGAAGAGCAGCAGTTCATATTGCTTTAAATATCATGTCCAAGATAAACTGACCTCATGGACCTGCAGGAGACACTTCA
The DNA here is from genome assembly GCA_033556795.1 of Tapera naevia. Taxonomy (NCBI): domain Eukaryota; kingdom Metazoa; phylum Chordata; class Aves; order Cuculiformes; family Neomorphidae; genus Tapera; species Tapera naevia. The sequence continues at coordinate 8,002,542 of JAUMJJ010000034.1, read as the reverse complement.
GTGAGGCAGGGTATCAGGACTGGAAACAATCCTTCAACAACCACATAGATGTGTGTGAAGCTATGTATGTATCTGTCTACATAGGTGTGTGTGTCACCAAGTGGGAAGGGGCTAATGTCCTACTGGCACAGCTGTTCCCCAGAGAAACCTGCTTGTCTGTGATCCTGGGGAGATGCTCCTGCGGTGTGGGCTGATAGCGATTTATCCTTCCTGTTCCCAAAGTGAACCATTAGAGACCCAGAGTTAGGTCAGAGCTACCAGGGCTAGGGCACTTCCCCCCATCACATTATCCTGAGCTAATCCTGGGCTTGGCCTCCTAGCAGTCTGTATCACCTCCTAGCAGTTGTCCCGCCTCCTCAGCAAGGGCCCAGGGAAGCTTTGAGCAAGGCTTGATGGCAGACTGTGAGGCTGGAAGGTTGGATATGCGGCAAAGGTAGCTGTAAGGTTGGGTGTGGGCTGTGGCATCTGAAAGTGGAGGTCCCAATTTGCTTCTTCGTTCTCCCTGGGTCCCACAGAAAACTCTCAGAGCCTGGGAAGAGCAGGCCTACAAGGCAGGACCTTCCTGCAGCCTTCTGCTGCTCTCCAGTGGCTGCGTGGAGAGGCATCACAGGCAAATCCCTATGGAGCTCTTCTAGGAGATAGCGAGGGGGCTGTGGCATCTACAAGTGGAGGTCCTGATTTCCTCCATCTTCCCCAGACCTCACAGGTAACTCTCACCAGGCTGAGGAAGAGCAGGATGACCAGGATGTGGTGGAGATGCAATCACAAGCCTAGAGTTTTCAGAAAACAAGCAAACTTTTTACCCTTTTGGGCACCAAACAGTACCTTCTGGGTTTCTTTTCCAGAATCAGTGAAAGAGGTTGAAACCAGCTCAGTTTTCTTATCCTGATAATTCACTTTTTTTTCCTTAAAATGATTGTCCTCTCCTGTTCTGTTCTGAAACAAATGGCAAGAGGGCAAACACATAAAGTTTCCAGCCACTTCTAGGGTGATAACAGCAATGTAGCTCTTGTTGTTACTGCTGAAAGCAATAAATTGTTTCCTTAGTGCATTCCTAAAATTAGTTCTCCAGATGGACTGAATGTCATTCCTTTCCAAATTAACCCTGTTAATTAATGGAAATAATACTATAGTAAAGGATGCTTGTTAACTATGTTGCCAGACTTTATCACGGCAGGTGCTAGTTCTCCCCAACAGTCCCTTAAGTTTATAAACTTATTTTTCCATGGCTCTTTGGCCTTTGGGAGTTGGGAAAATTTGCCTACACATCTCAGTATTGGCGTTTCTCCTGCCTATGCTGAGGCTCTTCAAGGCTGGAGGTACCACTTGAGATCCCTTCCTTATTCATTAAAATACCAACCAAGGCAGATGCTGCTGCTGCTTCCCTTACGGGTGCTGGGCATGTGTGCTGGCCACAAGGATGTAGGCTGGACCCAGCATGGGTTTAGGAGGGGTAGGTCCTGCCTGACCAACCTGATCTCCTTTTATGACCATGTGACTCGCCTGGTGGATGAGAGGAAGGCTGTGGATGTGGTATACCCGGACTTCAGCAAGGCCTTTGACACTGTCTCCCACAGTAGACTCCTAGGGAAGCTGGCAGCCCGTGGCTTAGATGGGAGCACTCTGTGCTGGGTTAGGAATTGGCTGGATGGCCCAGCCCAGAGAGTGGTGGTCAATGGTGTTTCATCCAGTTGGCGTCCGGTCACCAGTGGTGTCCCCCAGGGATTGGTGTTGGGTCCCGTCCTGTTTAATATCTTTATTGATGATCTGGATGAGGGGATTGAGTCCATCATCAGCAAATTTGCAGATGATATCAAGCTGGGAGGAAGGGTTGATCTGCTAGAAGGAAGGATGGCCCTACAGAGGGACCTGGACAGATTGGAGAGATGGGCTGATTCCAATGGGATGATGTTTAATAAGTCCAAATGTCAGGTACTTCATTTTGGAGACAACAATCCCATGCAGAGCTACAGACTGGGGACAGAGTGGCTGGAGAGTAGTCAGGCAGAAAGGGACCTGGGAGTGCTGGTGGACAGGAAGCTCAACATGAGCCAGCAGTGTGCCCAGGTGGCCAAGAAGGCCAATGGCATCCTGGCCTGCATCAGGAATAGTGTAGTGAGCAGGACCAGAGAAGTTATTGTCCCCCTGTACTCGGCACTGGTCAGGCCTCATCTTGAATATTGTGTCCAGTTCTGGGCCCCCCAGTTTGGGAAAGATGTCAGGATACTGGAACGTGTTCAGAGGAGGGCAACGAAGGTGGTGAAGGGGCTGGAGCACAAGCCCTATGAGGAGCGACTGAGGGAATTGGGGCTGTTTAGTCTGGAGAAGAGGAGGCTCAGGGGAGACCTCATTGCTCTCTACAACTACCTAAAAGGAGGTTGTAGTCGGGCAGAGGTTGGTCTCTTCTCTCAGGTGACCAGTGACAGAACTAGAGGGCATGGACTCAAGCTTTATCAGGGAAAGTTTAGGCTTGATGTGAGGAAAAAGTTCTTCACTGAAAGGGTTATTGGTCATTGGAATGGGCTACCCAGGGAGGGGGTGGAGTCGCCGACCCTGGAGGTGTTTAAGGGGAGACTGGATGAGGCACTGAGTGCCATGGTTTAGATGATGGTTGGTGTTAGTGTTGGTGTTAGTGTTGGGTTATAGGTTGGACTTGATGATCTCAGAGGTCCTTTCCAACCTTCTGATACTGTGATACTGTGATACTGTGATGTCTAAGCAAAAGAATGAGAATTCTATTAAGAGAGCACAGGTAGAACAATGAGAAATGAAGGATAATATCTTCAGTCATTTCCTATCCCTCTGGCAGACCATCTGTCACCCACTTTGCAAGGGTCTTCCTAGGATTACCTGGTATGTCAGGGACTTTTCCAGCACTGGGGAACTACTTTACAAGTCTCATGGGAACATTTTGGTCAGCGTGGCTGATGCTTTGTGTTGCTGTGGGACAGACCCTGAAGCAGGAGTTTTAGTTCTTGGACACAAAACAGTCCCTCCATTTGTCCAGGATTGGAAAGGGAATTTTTATTATCTGCAATAAGCTTCAGGTTTTGAAAACTGAAATAAAAAATACCTTTGTTAAAATAGTTTGGAATGGTCTGAAATTGTTTTTAGTAACTTAAGCATTGAATAAAATGCTTTCCTAGGAAGAAATGTTTGTTTCATTTAATCTGTTTTTTTCTGCTGGAATAAATTTTAGACAACACATTCCAGGCAGTTTAATTTTGAGCACAGACACAACACAGAATCAAGTAGAACCATACTTTCTTCATGGGAACAAGGCTGCAGTATCTTAAGAACTGATATGAGGCAGGGTGTCCCTTGTTTATTTTACAAGCATTACATCCCTCATCTTTAGCAAGAAAGTGCTTAAAAGTTACTGGAAAGGAACAGGAATAGTTTAAAACTATTCAAAAATCTTTCAGACACCAGGAATGAGAGAAGAATCTGATCAATCATATAGCAGAAAAGATATATGTAATTTCATATGAACTCACACTATTTAATGTGAAAATGCATTTGGACATTTGAAAAAAATTGTTTGCTCTACTGGGAATAGTTAAAGGTGAAAATGTTATTTTGTGTTTATGGGGGCATAGTGCTGGACTTCTGTACAGCTTTTTGAGCGCTGCTGTTGAAATGAGTGCAGATTTGCTCCCCTTCATCATTTTGGTGGGAGTCTTCTGCCATCTTCAAGCCTCTCTCAACTTTTGGAGGCAGAGAAGGGAGAATCTAACTGTCAGTGAGAAAAGGAGACTCCCCAAGTGATGGAATTGTAAAGAAGAACTTGAAAATATCCAACAAATCTCTCTAGAAGTTGGGAAGGGGACCCCCCAGTAACTCATAGAGCAAAAGCCTCTCTATGTGTATATGAATACAACTGTGTGCAGTATGCTGCAAACATACTCCTGTATTTTTCTATCTATACACATGTATTTACAATACTTTGACTTAAATAATTCTTTTTTATAAAAAAAAAATCAACATTTTAATAGGCTGGCCACACCAGCTGTTATTTCCATGACTGCTGCCGCAGGTCCCCAAGCTAATGCTCAAGTGCACGAGGACTGCTACTGCACCCACTTCTGTATCCTTTTCCACAGTCCCTCTGCTGCCACCTGCCCTTCCCAGTCAGCAGCTGCAAGGAGTTACTGCTTGGGTGGTGCGGTAACACCTTCGCGAGGATATCAAGGCAAGGCGAAAGCCATGTCGGAATTAAATTGAACACAAGGAGAGGTGGATGAGGAGAGCCTGTGAGTCTCCCAGAACTGAGGCACATTGCAGCTCCTGGCCCAGAGAACTATTAGGGGCTTGCACACCCATCTGGGCAGGCTACAATGGCCCCTTCCCAGCCTGAGGAAAGGACATGGAAAGCAGAGAAAGAACCACATATACTAAGCATCACCCTGGGCGCCCCAGGGAGTCAGGATGGTCCCTGCTGGGGCCTGCCCAAGTGCTGTCCTACTCCTTCTCATCACAGAAGCATTGATTTGAGGACAGTCTCTTTGTCCCAATTCCTTGGTTGGCTCTTGCAGTGTCACAGGCTCAGTAACTGGGTGGAGCCAGTGCTAGACATCCTGGAGAGAAGAGAGTATGCTGGGGGTGGCATAGCTGGAGTGGTCCCTTGGAGGTGGGACAGATCCCCAGGGACCTACCACAGCTCTCAGTGCTGGCCTGTAGGTGTGATGAGGGCATCAGGCCTTTATGCATGGCCTAAGGTGCCTGGATACTGCTCTGTTGTGCATCCACCTTTCCTTTCCACTCCATCCCCTGACCACTAGAACCCCCTTGCCTGGTGTCCCTCTCCCAGGGCTGTTCATCATTACACACCCTTGCTCCCTGAGGGTGCTGGGGGAAAACAATTGCCATGGGGTGCTGGGATGCTGTCCCAGGGAGAAGACAATGGGGTAAATCTGCCCCCTGGGCTGCTGCACTGGTAGGGCTGTGTGCTAGGGTTGTGCTGTAATGCTGTTGGCACAGGAGGTTACCTTGGGTTCATGAGGCAGCATATCCTGGGACAAATGGTCTCTCTCACCATGTTATGGGGCTAGAGCATCTTCCTTGTGCACTGGGCCACCTGACCCAGAGCTGTGCACCACCCTGGTCTCTCCACATCCCTGATGATGACTCTGTCCTGAGCTCCCAACTGTCTTGGTTGTGCCAGAGCCCTTCCTCTGTGCTGGCTCTGTTGCTGGTGCCCAAGCTCTTCCACATTGTGCAGGACATCACCCCAGAACTTTCTCTTACAGAGCGAATACCCCTTACATGTCCGTGAACAATGTCTAAACAGAAAATGGTGCCTGTGAGTGTGTACCCACAGCAGCAAATGTGATTCAGCTCATGCACAGGGAGGATTCATGGGAGGGATCTTAAGAGAGGACAAATGTACATGGGCAATGGATGCACTTGAAGCATATACTGGTCTTGATGGTAGAATCATAGAATGGTTTGGGTTGGAAGTGACCTTAAAGATCATTCAGTTCCAAAGCCCCTGCCATGGGCAGGGACACTTCCCACCAGACCAGTCTGCTCAAGGCCCCTTACAACCTAGCTTTTAACACTTTCGGGGAGGGGGCATACACAGCTTCCCTGGGCAACCTGTGCCACTGTGTCACTACCCTCAGTGTGAGGAATTTCTTCCTAATGTCTAATCTAAATCACTCACTCTGCCACATGCAGCCCTAGACAGCTGGCTGGCAAGCCAAAAGCCCTAGAGGAGCTCGGGGTCCTGCAGCTGACAGCCCACTGGCAGCTTCTCTCAGGTGTGCAGCGAGGGGACCTGTCAACCCCCACTATGTCCCCGGGGCCAATTCCTTGGCTTGGGCGATGCCCCTCTGCTTTGCCTGATGGGACTTGGCTCCTTTCCCAGGCAGTAGCAGGTGCCTTATCCTCTGGCTGGGCTGTTTATCTCCCTCAGCCGCTGCTTTTTGCTCTCTTGTTGTGCTCCAGTGGCTTCTTCAAAGCCCTCAAGGTCGAGGGCTGGGCGGGGGGGGGCAGCATTCAAGGCTGGTGGAGCTTTCCCACACCCGGTGCAGGTGCTATGGGGCCTGGCTCACACGGTGGCTCCCACAACAACCCCGGCCGATAAGGTGGCCATGGGCAGTTGGGCCAGCAGGCAGGGACCTGGGGACCCTTTGTGCTCCCCAGTGCGGGACCACAGCTGTGTGTCCTGACCCCCAACACTTTCCCCGTGGCTGGTGACTCTGGTCATAGAATCATAGAATGGTTTGGGTTGGAAGGGACCTTATATACTTTGAGTAGCATGATCTGGAGGGAGGTGCTCCTGCCCATGGCAGGGGGCTTGGAACTGGGTGGTCTTCAAGGTCCCTTCCAACACAAATCATTCTATGATTCTACGAATTTAGCCTCCAGAATGCACATGTCAGTAAGACAAGAATATTTTCCAAAATAGCTAAGCGAGCTAGGAACCAGCCTGCTGTTGGCAAATGTTTGTGCATTTGCAGATGTATCAATCCAAACTGGCTTTGAACACCTCCAGGGAGGGGGCACCCACAGCTCCCCTGGGCAACCTGTGCCAGTGCCTCACCACCCTCAGCAAGAACAATTTCTTCCTAATGTCTAACCTAAATCTTCCTCTTCCAATTTAAAGCCGCTCCCCCTCGCTCTGTCACCCCCTCTCCCAGCCGCAGCCCCTGCCTGGGGACCCCCCTGCGCAGCCCCCGCGGCGATGGGGCGGGCCGGGGTCTCCAGGGCGGCGGGCGGTGCCCGCGGTGCCCAATGGGTGCCCGAGCCCGGCCATAAAGGCTCCGGCAGCGGCGACACCGCGCTCCCTCCCGCCGGCCGGGCCCCTCGGAGCCGCCATGGGCCGCCCCCCACCGCTCCTCCTGCTCCTCGCCCTGCTCAGCATCCTCCTGCCGCTGCCCGGGAGAGGCGCCGGGATCCGCTACGCCCGTGAGCCGGGGCCGGGGGAGCGGGCTGGGGGCTCCCTTCCCCATCCTGGGGCGTCGCGATGGGCCGTGGGAGGGTCACTGCATCCTGGCGTGTCTCCATCCTCTCGCCCGGGGATATGGAGTTCCCTGCCTCCCGTGGCATCCTTCCCACCCTGGCAGCACAGAAGGGTGCGTGAAGGAGAGGTCCTCCACCTTGGGGAGCCCTCTCCTGCTGCCAAGGGGAGTGGCTGAGACCCTGCTTTGCCAAGGGGTTGCAGTGCTCCCTCCAGCCTGGGGTGCCCCTGGCTGGGATCACTTTCCCCCTCCGCGGGGCTGTGCAGGGACCTCAGGTTGAGGATGTGCAGGGTGCATGTTGCCCAGGGAGGTGGTAGAGTCCCCAGCCCTGGAGGGATTCAAAAGATGGGTAGATGAGGTGCTCAGGGATGTGGTTTAGTGGTGGACAGGTACGGTTGGACTTGATCATCTAAAGGGTCTTTTCCAACCCAGCGATTCTGTGATTCAGTGTTGGAGGATACTCAGCGTGGCTCCCCGGGCTGATCAGGGGCTGGGGTCCCTCTTTCCCGCAGTGCCCTCTGCCCCTACGTGTGCAGCCTCTCGCCAGGCCACCTGTGGTACCACCTGCATCCCCGTTCCCTGGCTCTGCGATGGCGAGCAGCAGTGTCCTGATGGCTCGGATGAGCAGTGCGGTGAGTGGGGGGGTGCAGACACCCATCGTCTGTCGTGGGGTGGGCTGTGCTGGATGGGCATGGAGGGACTTGGGTGGTGTGAGGGGTGGTAGGGCAGGGCAGGCTAGAGGCAGCAGCTGGCTCTGCCAGTAGCTCCTGGGGGATGTCTGGAGTGTGGGAACATATCCTGGATCCTGTGCTGGCCAAGGCAGTCCCCCACCTGCTAGAGAGCCTTGCTGGGGGCTGCTGGGGGCCAGTGCCTTGGCAGAGCCTCCGGATATTGCTGGCACCTGCCCCATGCAGGACAGAAGGGACCCTTTTGGTTGTTCCCAAGTGGTAGGTCTCAGTGACTGTGTGCTGTCCCCACAGATGTTGCCTGCGGTGGGGACCCCCACGTTTGGCAGTGTGACGATGGCCAGTGTGTTTCTAGCAGCTGGCGTTGCGATGGTGCTGCTGACTGCCTGGATGGCTCTGATGAGCAGGACTGTGGTGGGTAGTGTCTGCTGGGGACACTGAGCGCAGGTGGCTGTGGGCACGGGGCAAGGTGCGAGTGCTGCTCTCTTCACACAGTGTGTGAGGCAAAGAAGGTGCAGTGTCCCGGCACCCACCACTGCATCCCGCACTGGGAGCTGTGTGATCGGCACCAGGACTGCGAGGACGGCTGGGATGAGGAGGGGTGTCCCCAGCAGCCCTGTCTGCCTGGGCAGTGGCAGTGCAGGAACAGGGTGTGCATTATGGCCGAATGGAAGTGCAACGGGGTTGATGATTGTGGCGATTCCTCGGATGAAGATGTCTGCGGTAAGTGAGCACCCTGGATGCTCTTCAGTGGGGTGAGACCTGTCCAAGCCATGTGTGAAATAGGAGCTACTTTGCCTTCCTGGGCACCAGCTCCCCTTTGGATGGTGGCAAGCATCCCAGGAACCCGTTGATGCTTTGTGGGGCCTCCCCCTGAGCCCACCTGGTATGGAGGATCTGCCCTCCTGAGGTGAGCTGTGTGTACCATAGCCCCCTGCCCACCTGGCATGGTGCGGTGTGATGAGGGGAAATGTATCCTGGAGTCCCTGATGTGCAATGACGAAGATGACTGCCTGGACGGCACTGATGAGCCAAGCACATGTGGTGAGTTGCTTGCAGCTGCTGGCCACCACCCACATGGCTGAGGCCAGGGGGAGCCGCAGAGCCATCCTGAGTCATGTCACTGCTCTGCTGTGTCCTCACAGGTCGGAGCTGCTTTGTGCGCAACGGGGGCTGCGCAGAGACATGCACTGACACACACTGGGGAGTGCAGTGCTCTTGCGGGGCTGGCTGGGTGCTGCAGGCAGATGGGCAGAGCTGTGCTGGTAAGGAGGGGTCAGGGTGCATGCACTCTGGGCACGTGAGGCTTCTGCTGATGAGATTGGGGTCTTCCTGGAGCCAGCGCTGTGCAGGAACGCCTGCCTCAGCCCTGCTCCTGCCTGCGTGCCACGTCTGGCCCTGCAAAGCCTGGGTCTAAGTCATATCCCAGCAGAAGCTGGTGCGTTTTGGGGCTGAAGCCCACGTCCTGGTATCCAGGAGCCTATCTACAGTCCCTGGGGAAGCAATGGTGGTGCTGTCTAGGGGTGCTGGCCAGCCATGCGGCGGGTTCCTGGCAGTGCCTGTCTCCGCAGATGTGGATGAGTGCTCCCTGGAGTACAGCCCCTGTAGCCAGCTATGCAGCAACACCCCAGGCTCTTTCAGCTGTGCCTGCCTCCAGGGCTACACACTGCGGCACAGCACCATCTGTGAAGTGGCAGGTAGGGTGAGCCAGGAAACCCTGGACTTTCTGAGGGCAATGTCCCCAATTAGCCAGGTCTCCTCTCACTGGTTGACATTTCTCTCACCTTTGCAGACAACGCGACACAGATCCTGGTAGCTGTGGGGCACGACCTGGCCCTTCTGGATGTGCAGACCCAAGCCTACCGGCCCCTTCTCTCCACTGAGACCGAACCCCGTGCCCTGGTGTATGACCTGCTCCGAGAAACCTACTACTGGCTGACAGAGGAGGGCGAGCTTCGTGCTCACCTCCCAGGGAAGGGCATCCAGTCTCTCTATGCAGGTGGGGAGGAGCAAGGGTGTTGGTTGCTGTAGCAGCACTGACATGGGTGCTGAGAGCTGGCCTGCCACCCTAGCCCTGCTTTTCCAATGGAAGAAGGGGCAACCTGGACTTTGCCTCCCAGCCTGGAGCAGGGTTGAGTGCCTTAAACTGCTCTGTCTATGCAGATGCTGGGGAGGTGAACAGCATTTCCGTGGACTGGTTCACAGGGCAGCTGTACTGGGCCAGCAGCCACCCTACAGCCATCTGTGTGGGGCTGGGCGATGGCCGGGGCTATGTGACAGTGCTGGGGAAGGACATAGCACCGGAGCAGCTCACGGTGCATCCAGCTGCAAGGTGAGGAGTGAATGAGTCAGGATTGTCCCCAGGCTCCTCAGTGAGCAATGCCAGCACTGACCATGTCATGGCTGCTGTGGGGCTGTGGCAACACTGGTGTTATGCCATGAAGTGAGGGCTTAGTGCTTGTCTTCAGGTCCCTGTACTGGGTCAACCGTGGGCAGAGGGGCCGGACAGTCATCGCTGCAGCCGGCATGGATGGCTCAAACCGGCGGGAGCTCACTGTGGTGTCCATGGAGGGGCCTGTGGGGCTGAGCCTGGACCATGTGGCTGGCAGGCTGTACTGGATCAGTGAATACAAGGAGGTAGGGCCCACTGGGTGCTGGAAGGTGATGAGGTGGGAGTTGCAAATGTGGCCCTGGTTCCTTTGTGGCTGTGGGCCAAGGCATGGGAGAGAGCAGAGATCGATGCCCAGGTCTGGGGAAACATCGCTGAGCTGGGAGGGGAAGGCACCACTGTGAGCCCCATGGCTGCGGGATAGTGCCAGGATGTGGGGGTGCCACAGAGTGACCATGCCTTATCTTATCGCCAGTCCATCGAGACTCTGCGGGTGGATGGCAGCGGGCGCCACTCCTTTCCTGCTGTCCTGCGGAGCCACATGGAGCCACTGGGCCTGGCTGTGTTCGAGAGCCGGTTCTTCTGGACTGATGGCACAGAGCTGGTGTTGGCCACTCGGACCTCTCCCCAGGAGCATGCAGTGCTGCTCCGCGCCCCTATCTCAGCTTTCACTGTGCTGCATGCACTGCAGCAGCCTCCCCGTGAGTACCCTGCCGAGTGCCCACACCGGTGCAGGGTTGGCAGCATCCCCACCACTTCCCTACATGCCAGGGGTGGCTGTGCTTGGGTCCTGGAGCTTACCAGGTACTGACCAATGGCTCTCCTCGTCCTGTGGAAAGGAGCTGGGGGGTTGTGACAGAAGAGACCTATGAGCCCGTAGGAAAGCTGCTGAGTCCCATGGCTTTGGGTAGAGTTGAGCCCCCCTGCCTCATGTGATGCCACTACCCTGCCTGGGATAGCCAGCTCATATCCAGCCTCGGGACCACCTGTGTTTTTTGGGGTATAATGAGAGGCATTGAGGGTCATGGCTGCTTGAGCTCTTAATGTCCTCTTGCTCCCAGGGGACACTGCTGCGTGTGCTCCGGGCCTGTGCAGTCACCTTTGCCTCCTGTCCCCTGTGCACCCTCGTGGCTATAAGTGTGCGTGTCCAGAAGGCCTCTTCCTCCTCCCATCAGGGAAGTGCGCAGGTGAGCAGGGTCTGCAACATGGCCTTGGCTTTCTGGGGCAAGATTCATCCCTGTTGGAGTTGGAGGGGGGCCATAAGGGGCTGTGGCTTTGGTGGGATGAGGTTCCCAGCATAGACCGGTGCTGTTATGTTTCTGACTTGGTTCATGTTGGTGGACCCCATCCACTGACCCCGCAGTCATGCTCACACACTGACCTTCTACCCTGCAGAATTGTCCATTGTTTATGCATCAGGGAAGGTCATCTCCCTGATGCAGGTGGGCCCTGGAGCACACAGCAAACGGGTGCAGGAGTGGCAGGAGCCCCTCCATCTGCAAGATATGGACTGGCAGAGGTCGGTGCTTTACGGGACAGATGACCATGGGATGCTGCAGCGTGTTATGGGGCATCCTGGCAGGAGAGAGACCATCACGACTGGGCTGCCAGGTGAGACCCTATGGGGTGATGGAGGGCATGATCCTCTTTCTGGTGCTGCCTGAGGATCTTCTGGATGCAGAGCACAGCAATCCCATGGTGCCCACATTGGGGCTGTGCCGAGGCACTGGGCACCTGTGTCCCGGTTTTAGTGGCTGTGGGGAGCCAGGCCCCAGTAGGTCATGGGACAGCCCTGTAACTGCTTGCCTGCCTACTCTTGGCAAGTCTGCTCTGCTCGTGTGGACATCAGCTCAGGGGACCTGTACTGGCTCGCATGTAACCGGAGAGACATCGGGGTGATCCGGGCATCTGACATGTCTTCACACATCCTGCGCCGTGCTCGCAGCAGCATCCAGCATCTCTTCTTGGACTGGCAGCGGGGCACTCTGTACTGGCTGGCTCGTGGGCAGCCCTTGCAGCAGCTGAGCCTGGCTGGGGGTGCTCCACGGGATGCCTGGAACGAGACGTGGCCTGGAGACCTGCCTGCGGCCATGGACAGCAGAGCCTTCAGCCTGCTCTGGAGCTCAGCCCTAGGTGAGCCCTGGTGGTGTCTGGAGCAGGATGCAGAGGTGGTTGGCTATAGGCAGGAGTGACCAGCCACACCCTACACACAGCAGGTCCCTGCCTGTGCAGTGGACTCATGTAGTACCCTGTCCCGTAGCTGGGCTCCTGACCCTCAGCCATGAATGCCCTGCATTAGCTGTGGTTTTGGGGGGCACGGGGTGGGCTATGAGGGGTTCCTGCAAGCCCCAGGGTCCTACTGCCCCTCTTCCTCACAGGCTTGCGGGCACTGAGTCTGACCAAGCGGCAAGCAGTCACCCTGGCACCCAGCTGGTCCCATGGCCTTTTGGCTGCCTTTGAACCATACTTGGTGTCAGCAAACGGGACAGCTCTGCTGCTGTGGGACCGGAGGACACTGGCCCCTGTGCTGTCCATGCCAGCAGCAGGCGTGCAAGAAGTGGTGGCCTTCGTGAGCTCGGAGCCACAGGCTGGTAAGAGTGGCCATGGCTCTGTCGCTGGCACTGGTGTACCTGAAGGGGCTTGGTGGCCCTAGTTGTTCTGAGCTGAAGCATGGTGCCTAGCTGCTGGTGGCCATGTGGGGTGCTTTTGGAGGTGCCCAGAATGTGGGGAGGGGGCAGCCCCAAATTTGGGCTCATGTTCCTGTGTCTATGCCTCTGTCAGTGCCACCAAGTAAAGGATCTGCCCTGCCATTCCCTCCACCTGTGACCACCACTACAAGGATAACCACAAGCTCTACTGCTGCTCAGCCCTCCACCTCCATTACAAAACTTACGCCAAGCAAGACCACCACTGATCTCATCACTACTCCTGCAGCAACCAGCAAAGCTACCACAACACCAACCACCACCAGCCAGTCCACATCAACCAAGACCACTGTTGCACCAATCACTGCCAAGACCACACCAACCAAGACCACCACTGTGTGGCCAGCTACCACCACCACCACTACTGCTGCCACCACTCAGTCCTTGCCAACCAAGACCACTGCCTCACAGCCAACTACTACTACCCAGCACCCAACCAGTCCCTCACGAGAAGTGCGACCTACACCACCCTTCCTGTCCAGCCCTGCACACCCCCTGACCCCAGTCCTCCATCTGTCCTGTCCTCGTACGCACATGGCCTGCCATGATGGCACTGAGTGCGTGGCCCAGGAATACATGTGTGATGGGGAGAAGGATTGTGCAGATGGTTCTGATGAGGATGGGTGTTCGCAGGTCTGCAGCACCCCAGGTAGGAGCCATTGTTTAGTCCCCTGTGCAGCTGGGTTGCCCTTTGCCAGGTTTTCTAGCTTATTCCTAGTGGGATTTGTAGAATGGGGTCTTGGGAAGATCTGAGTGTGTCCTGGGCTCCGATGTGTGTGATGTGGCAGGCTGGCTCCTTCTGAAGGTGCTGTGAGTCAGAAGGGAATGACTGGGCTGGCTCTGCTGCTTGTGGTGACCTAGATGTGGCTGAGCTGAGAATGCCTTAGTTCTTTTGCTCAGAACTTAGGTTGCTGGAGATACACTGACTAGGAGGGACCAATCCCTGTTGCTATACTGTGGGGCTATTCTAGGTCACTGCAAGGCTAGCAGAGGGTCTGGGCACCCTGGCTGCCTACTGCAGGCTTCACAAGGCCCTTTGTCTCCCCAGGGGCCTTCCACTGTGTGAGCGGAGCCGTGTGTGTCGGGGCAGGGGAGCGCTGCGATGGGGTGCCACAGTGCCCTGATGCCTCTGATGAGATGGGCTGCTGGACCCCCACACAGGAATGTGCCCTGCGCTGTGATGCTGCCACCCGCTGTGTCCCCAAGAGCTGGCTGTGTGATGGCCATGCTGACTGCCTGGACCGCACCGATGAGCAGGGCTGCGGTGAGACCCTGGGGCTGGGTGGGACAGGGGCTTCTGGGGTTGCCTGCCTTGTAGGTGGGTGCACCAGGCTTCTTGTGGGTCCAGGAGCAGGTACCGCCTGGGGCAACCTGCTTAGCAGGAGGGGTTGCATCCTACTCAGTGTCATGCCTGCGCTGGTGGGATGGGGGTGATAGGGAATGGGGATTGGGTCAGTGCCCCGCTCAGCCCTGGCCCTGCCTGCAGTGCCGAAGGAGTGTGGCCCGGCTGAGTTCTCCTGCCAGAGTGGGCAGTGTGTGGCCCTGGCCCTGCGCTGCGATGGTGACCACGACTGCCAGGATGGCTCGGATGAGGAAGGTTGCACCGTTCCCCGGCCGCTGCTCTGCCGCACAGGCGAGGTGGCATGTCCCCAGAGCAGGGAGTGTGTGCCAGAGGCATGGCGCTGCGATGGCGCTTCTGACTGCGGGGACGGCACCGATGAGCAGGTGGGTGGGGTGGTGGGGACACAGATCTGTGCCCGCTCGCTCCTGGGAGGGCTGGTGGCTCTGTTCACCCTCTGCTCTTGCAGGGCTGTCCCTGGGAGGAAGGACTGTGTGGGGACCGGCAGTGGGGCTGCTCCCATGGCCATGAGTGCATCCCTGATGTCTGGCACTGTGACGGAGAGAGTGACTGCACTGATGGCAGTGATGAAGCTGGCTGTGAGCAACACTCTGCTTTTATTCCCCTCTAATTCCCACTCGGGGGTGATCAGTGGGTGAGGCGAAAGCCCTGTGTGCTGGTTGCCTCTTCCCAGCATCTGTGGTAGCTCCAGGCCTTGGGTAGCTGTTGCCCTGTAGCTGGTGGCCTTGGGACTTGGATAGCCTGAAGCCAGACTAGAGGCACAGCCCTGCAATGAGCCCTAGGCACCCTGTGGGAGCAGCTGGATCTGCTCCATCTGAGCAAAAGGAGCTGGTAGATGAGGCTCAGGGCAACCTTCCCTGCTTGTCCCTGCAGGCCAGCCTGTTCCCTGCCAGAGTCACGAGTACCCTTGTGGGCTGGGGTCCTGCCTGAATGCATCCCTGGTGTGTGACGGACGGCAGGACTGTGCGGACGGCTCGGACGAGGCAGGGAACTGCTCTGTGCCCTGCCAGCTATCCTGTGCCCATCGCTGCTACCCCTCACCCCAGGGCCCTGTGAGTGCCAGGAGGCCTGGCCCAGGGGCTTGTCCTGCCATGCTGCCCTGGTCCAACTGCAGGAGGAATCCTCCTGTGTCCCTGAGGGTGGACCCTGACAGCCCCTTTCCCCGCAGCGGTGCTGGTGTGACCCAGGTTATCAGCTGGCTGAGGACGGTCTGTCTTGCATAGACATAGATGAGTGCAAGGAGCAGGGCGAGGGAGCCTGCAGCCAGACATGCCTCAATGCCCCGGGGTCCTACAGCTGTAGCTGTCTCCCTGGCTACCTGCTGGAGCCCGATGGCCATATCTGCAAACTCACTGGTAAGCCCTGGGATGGCCAAGCAGCATTGAGGGTTGGAGAATGGTGGGTACCTGTCCCCCTATGCCTGCTGCCCACGAGGAGCCCTGTAGTCCCATGAATGGCCCTGTTCCCTCTGGCACGTGGCCTCCCAGGCCCCACTCAGCTGTGAGCTGCTGCTTGTCAGCCCATGGCTGGTCAGAAAATCCATCTACACTAGCCAGGGGACATGCTGTGTGGTAGGGCCGAGGCCCAGCAGTCTCCAGAGTCTGCAAGAGCCGTGTTCCCTACCTACGTGTGCTGAGGCTGTGGACCAACCAGCACTGAGCAGGGTCTGAGTGGCTTTGTGTTTCCCCAGGACCAGAGCCCACGTTGCTGGTGGCTGTGCAGTCAGAGGTACTGTCCTATGGCCTACGGAGTGGGCGTGAGGAGGTGCTGCTGGCCGCTAACAAAGATCGTGTTGTCTTCTCACTTGACTACGACCTGGTGGAGAGGAAAGTCTTCTGGATGGACCTGGCTACAGACAGCATCCGCTGGCAGGATCTCAACTCAGACAAGAAAGGCACACTGGTCAAAGGTGGACTGTGACAGCATGGGGTTAGCAGGGCTGGCCTCTCTATGGCTGTACAGCCTCCAGGTTGCAGTGGGATGCCAGGCTGTGAACTCTTGCGTGGAGGGGTGCTGGTGGGAGCAAGGCTGGGAGGAGCTGGAGCTCCTGGGCTGGGAGCATTGTGCCAGAGAGCTATGCACATGTCACCGCATGGGTGCTAACTCTTGGGTGTGTTGCAGGTGTGAGGTCGGACTGTATAGCAGTGGACTGGCTTGGGAGGAACCTGTACTGGACAGATGGGGCAGCAGGGCAGGTGCTGGCCACTCGCCTGGGGGTTGCCTGGCGAGGGATACCAGAGTACACTGTGGTGATGGAAGGAGACCTGGACCGGCCCCACTCCCTGGTCCTCCAGCCTTTGGCAGGGTAAGGCTGGGACAAGAGGACATGGGGACCTCCTCTGCCATCCCTGCCCTGCCTCAGTTTCCTCCACGGAGGCAGGTGACAGGTTGGGGAGAGTTAGGATGGCATCACCTGGGTGCTGTTTGGCTGTGCAGCTAGGGAAGAAGGAGGCCAGGCACCACCCCCTTCCCTGGTTAGTCCTCTTGATGTGTCCCTGATGGGTTGGGAAGTTCCGCACTGCTCCTCTGGACTGTCCTGATACTGGGATGATGCTGTGGGAGGTGTGTGGGCCAGCACCTCTCTTCCTGCCAGGCTGCTGTACTGGTCAGAGGTGGGAAGCCATCCACGGCTGATGGAGGCCACCATGGATGGGAATCGGCGGCACGTGCTGTTGGCCCAGGGGCTGGGCTGGCCTACAGCACTGGCCCTCGACCTCCCCACACGGAGAATCTTTTGGCTGGATGAGAAGCTGGGCAGCATCGGTTCTGCACGTCTGGATGGCACCAGTGTAAAGGTGTGTGATGGGGCTCTGATGATGGGGCCCTGATGGGGGCTGGGGTGGGTGCTTACGGCCTCTCTGCCAGGTTCTGCAGCTAGGCTGGGTCCAGAGCCCCTTTGCGGTGGCTGTGTGCGAGGGGCAGCTCTACTGGTCGGAGAAGAAGGCGTGGTCTGTGCAGCAGGTGGACAAAGCCAGTGGCAAGAACAGGACCGTGCTGATGAAGCGACATGGGCAGCCCCATGGCCTCCAGGTACCTACTTGGAGGAGCCTGAACCCTGCTGTGCCAGCTCTGCTGGGCTTTCAGCCTTGCAATCCTCTTAGTGCAGAGCCACTGGGAGATGTACCCTGATTCTAGTGGTCCGTGGGCAGCAGTCCCTGTGGTCAAGGGTGTCTGATCCTCCTGGAGCATCTCTGCCTCGCTTTGGGATGCCTTGGAGCATCACCTGCCCTCAGCCCTGGCAGCATGACATGGGTGTTGGTCGTGCTCAGCCCCACTGCTGGGTGCTAGTGAGGCTGTGGGGCTGAGCCTCCCCTTCCCACAGGTGATGCACCCAGCCCTGCGCCCCGTGGCCTCTAACCCATGTGTGGCACGTGGCTGCTCCCACCTGTGCCTTCTGAGCACCGGGCACACTGGGCACTGCCGGTGTCCCCCTGGGCTAACGCTGGCCGCCGATGAGACCACCTGTCTGCCCCTTCGTGATTCTGCCTTTGCCCTCCTGGTGTCGCCAGCAGCTGTGATGCAGGTACTGTCCTCTAAAGCTGGCCCTGGGCGCTGCTGTACTCACCGCTGTCAAGTGAATGAGGTTCCTATCCTAGTGCTACCTTCTTCCTCCAGGTTTACCTGAAGGACCTGCCTGCAACAGCTGGATCCCAAGACCTTCCTCCCCACCGGGCCCTGCCCTTGGCCAAGGTGGGCCACCTGACAGCCATTGACTACGCAGTGAAAGACAAGAGCCTGTACTTTGCAGAGGTGGAGGGTGACTCTATCCGGCTGCTGCGCTTGAAAGACTGGGGCCGGCTGTCCTGGAAGCAGGCAGTGGCTGTGGAGGGCACAGTGACATCCCTGGCCCTGGACTGGCTAAGCGGGAACCTGTACTGGATTGAGGGGCAGCCACCCAGCATCTATGTGGCAGCTCCTGGGGGCCGGTGGACCCTGGCACTGCTCACTGAGGGGCTGCAGGGCGCTGCCTGGCTGGCACTCTGCCCTCAGGCCTCTACCATGTGCTTCGTCACAGCAGCCAGCAGCCACGGGCCTGGTGCTGCAGTGGAGTGCGCGGCCATGGATGGCACCGGCCGCAGAGTGGTCTGGAGGAAAGCCCGGGCTCCCACTGGCCTTGCCTTTGGGGGTGCTGGCACCCGGCTGTACTGGGCAGACCGTGGTGAGTGTGGGCTGAGCTGGAGCATTGCTCCAGGTAGCCGTGGTGCAGGCGCTCAGTCCACAGGGCACAGCCTGCCACAGCCCCGAGGGGCAGCCTGGAACCCCACATCTGAAGTCCCTGCATCTGTGCCCTGCAGAGAGAGGCACCATCAGCAGTATTGAGTCGGATGGATCCCACTTCCGGGTGGTGCGGGAAGGGCTACATGGCCTCTCGCTCTTTGCCATTGGAGAAGGTTTTCTGCTCTGGAGCGTGATCTCAACCAACGGTGAGTCCATTTGCTGTTCTTTGTCCAGCTCCTCCTTCTGCACCAGGACATGGGGGGCTCTGTCATTCCCTGTGGGGTGCAGGCTGCCTCTCCCTGGGGTGGAGTGCACACTGTGGGTCCCTACCTCCCATCCTGGGCACCCCTGCAGGAGGAGGTGGAGCAGTGCTGACTCCATGTGTCTCCAGGCTCCAGCAAGATCTGGCACAGCCGGCTGGAGCGGGCTGAGAGCTGGTGGTTCCCGATGAAGCAGGAGTTGGTAGCCATGAGGATTTACAGCCAGTTCTCACAGGAAGGTGGGTCTAGGGGATTGAGCCATGGGCATCTGGGGGGATGAGCCATGCTAACCCGTACTGTTTTGACAGGCACTAATGGCTGTACAAAGAGCAACGGGGGCTGTGCCCAGCTCTGCCTGCCCAACCCCGCAGGGCGGCTGTGCCGATGCTCCCCTGGCTATCACCTGGTTCGTGGGGGGGCATGCATGCTGGCAGTGCCTCCAGGCCCCTCTGTGGAAGTGGGGACGCAGGTCCCTGCCGTGGCACCATCAGGAATGTCCCGTGTCGAAGAACAGAAACCAGCCTCAGCCACAGCTGCACCCAAGCCTCAGCAGCCTGGCCCCAGCGTGCCGGCAGCCCCTGGTCCGCGGAAGCATGGAGAGCCCTCCCTGGTAACCCCCAGCACTGAGGAGGTGCTGGGGGCCGTGCCATGCAGCAGTGAGACGTGCAACCTGCGTGGGGACTGTGCCATTGAGGCTGGGCGAGTGACATGTCACTGCGCCCTGGGCTATCGTGGTGACTACTGCGAGGAGGCAGAAGTGCAACCTGTTGCAGGACCTATTGTCCTGGGAGTGGCTGTGCTCCTGCTGCTCGCTGCTGCTGCTGTGGGGGCTCTGGCCTACATGCGGAGGCGGGACAGGCGGAGGAGGTGAGCTCTGGTGCTGGGCTGGGATGAGGGTGGAGAGGGACAGGGTCTCCCTGCCCACGGACAGCATGGTGTGGCTGGACTATGTGGAAAGTTCTGATCAACTTGGCAGGCTATTACTAGGGATTGTGGCAGAACCTTGGGATCTGCCCCATTCTAGGAGATGGCCATGCCATCCTCAGTGTACTTTTTTTCCTTCTCAGGACCTCAAGCACAGCCTCCACCAGGGTGCTGACCTTGTACCACCGTGAAAGTGACCCTGAAGAGGAGGATGAGGAGGAGGAAGAGCTTCCCCCCAAGAGTGATACATTTGTGAATGAAGCTTACGATGGGAAAGAGGTGAGGAGGGTCTGGAGGCCCTTCTAGGGACCCCTGTGCCACCCTGGGATGTGCTGCCCCCTCCCCCAGATATGCAGATCCTTCCCCAGGCCCAGCACTGGCATGGTGCCCACTCTTAAGGCAAGCTCTGCCCTCCTGCTGGGAAGAGGGACAAGACCTGGGGGTGCCTGGAGTCTGGCTGTACAGGGGTTGTCCTGCTCCTCCTGTGCCAAGGTGTGGGTGGACCCATGGAGGTTGGCTAAGACACGTCCTGATGCCCCCATCTGTAATCTCTGCAGGAGCTGCCAGCCCCACTGAGGAAGGGAACATCTCGCCCCAATACTGTATTTTCATAAAGGAACGTTGTGCAGCATCTCTGGTGCCATTGTGGTTTGTGTGTGGGCAGAGGAGGGAGGTTGCTTTGCTCTTCCCAGATTTCTAACCCCTAGGCAACTTAACAGTTCACAGCAGAAGCCTTTGGGAGGTTTTCAGGAAGTATCCAGCTGCAACACACTGTGACACCTGAATCTGATTCCCTGCTTCAGAATGCATCCTGTACCATCCCTTAAGCACACTTAGGGCGTTTCGATCCACTGTCCCTGTGCAGCAAGGCTTAGCTTGCTGACCAGGGTGCTTTGGGCTCGCCTGGGGTAGAAATCTGGCTGACAGCTCTGCAAGGAAGCTGGTTTGACTCTTGCCCTGTTATGCAGGTGCAGAGCAGGATTTTATAGTGCATTTCTGACCTCCTGAGAGTCCCTTACAAACCGGTGAGACCAGTTTGACCACCTTGCACCAAACTAATTATGAAAGGGGAAATAAATGCAATTTTTTTCCCCTGTGATCCTTTTTTTTTTTCCTGGCTGTCCTCAAGGAAGGAGAAACCTCTTCCAGAGCTGATTTTGACCACGGGGGAAATGTCCTTGAGGAAGGTGTTATAAAAGCTACCTCTCCCCTTTTATTGACCCTGCTCCATGCAAAGCACAGGGGAGCTGGGTTAGCCATGCCCACTGGCTCTCAGCCCACCTATCTGGCATAAAGCCCATAGCCATCCCACAGCACAGACCTGTTCATTTATTTTGCTATTTGCACAGTCCTGAGTTGAGCAGAGACATGTGGGAGGCGCTCCCCTCCCTTATTTCCAGCCCTGAAGGCTACACCATGCTAACTTTTACCTTTCTCACGTGGGAACACTGGAGCTGCCTTTGCCCAAGCTGCTGCATGGTGTAGGACTATGAGCTAAAAGCTGCAAGGAGAGACTGGAACCAGGGCTGGTTCTCAACCCAGCATGGCTTTGGCATAGTCATGGAGTCTGTAGCATGGCAGGCTTTTGAGGAGGTAGCAGAGATTCAGGCCAGGTCCTTGGTCTTGTTTCCAGCCTGCTCTGAGGTGCTCCAAGAGAAGGGGATGGCTTGGAGGGGCAGGAGCTAGTGCTGCTCTCGGTGCCAGGCAGCGGGGCTGACCGGTGCCCACTGTTGTCCCTGGGCCGGGTCTACAAGTCAGAGTCACAAGGCAGGGTGCTCCTCCAGTGCTGTCCATCTCGTTCATCCTCCAGCACATCCCAGGGATTGCGGTAAGCCCCAGTGGTAGAGCATGGCCTGGCCCCAATCGTGGAGCATGGCTCGGCCTCCAGCACAGGGCTGGGGGACAGTTTTGGGGCCCTGCGCTCCTTGCAGCAGTGGTGGAAGCTGAGGGCAAGGGCCAGCCCCCCTGAGATCTCCAGGCAGCTTCCCAAGTAGCTCAGCACCAAGCTGTAGCCAACAACCAGTGTGCTGCCAGCTGGTGCAGGCAGCGCCCACAGCTCATGGGTGTACCAGGAGGCTGGCACAAGGCTCAGCAGCCCTGAGAGGAGCAGCACAAGCCCTGCTATGCCAGCTAGCAGGTGCCGTGGCTCCTTCTGCCAGCAACGAACCCCCAAGGCGGCCACCAGCAAGCCCAGGAGAGTGAGCACCAGTGAAGTGGGCATCAGACCTTGGGCTACCCGCACGGGCAGCTGCTCAAAGTAGCCCAGCTCATCGGACTGCCCACAGAGGCGGTCATGGGTGCTCTGCCGCTCTCTGCACATGTCCCAGATACCCTGCTCCAAGATGAGGTCCATGGGCTGGTCAGGTACAAGGCTCACCTGCCTCCAGCTGGGTGCCAGCGTGCCTGTGAGTGTCAGCAGGAGCCCGCAGGGGCACAGCACCAGTCCCACAATCATTTCTGCTGGTGTCCGCATCCTGGGGAGGTGGGTAAAGCAGGCTCCAGTGTCGGTCTCCAAATATGCTCCTGCTTGCCAGAGATAGAGAGGTCCAGGGGGGCTCCAGGGAAGCAGTGGCTCGCTGCTGCTGCAGAAGAGGCAGCACTGGTGCCCCAGGGCTGCTCAGTGCAGGCAGGGGTACCCCGTGGAAGGGCAGTAGTCCCAGGTTCCCCCGTACGGTGGGCAGCCAGTGGAAGGAGGCACAGGGCAGCGTCCTGGCTGTGCCAGGGCTGCGGGGAGGTGCCAGTGCAGGAGGAAGTGCGGGCAGGGAGGAGCCCGACACGGGCAGGGCTGGCGGGCACCCAGCCTGGATGGTGCAGGGCAGCCCCGGCCAGGGCTGCGGGAACCGCGGCAGTTCTGTGTCACGGTGTAGCCTGAAGCTCTGTCCAACCAGGCAGCAGCGGTGGAATGCTGGGTCAGGCAGACGTCCCCGGGCTACAGCATCAGCATCGCCCTAGGGCTTGCCAGTGCTTGATCCCTTCTCCCTGTTGGGAAAGCACAGGACACTGTTATAGAATCAGAGAATGGTTTGTGTTGGAAGGGACCTTAAAGCCCATCCAGTTCCAACTCCTCTGCCATGGACAGGGACAGCTCCCACCAGACCAGGCTGCTCAAGGTCCCCTCCAACCTGGCCTTGAACACTTCCATGGAGGGGCATCCACAGCTTCCCTGGGCAACCTCTTCCAGGGCCTCACCACTCCAGCGTGAAGAATTTCTTCTTAATGTCTAATCCAAATCTTCCCCCTTCCAATTTAAAGTCATTCCACCTCATCCTAGCGCTATTTGCCCTTGTAAAAAGTCCCTCCTCAGCTTTCCTGTAGCCCCTTCAGGTACTGAGGTCTCCCCTGAAGCCTTCTCTTCTCCTGGCTGAACAACCTCAAGTCTCTCAGCCTGCCCTTACAGTAGAGGTTCTTCAGCCCTCTGACCATCTTTATAGCATCCTCTGGACATCTCCCAACAGTTCCACATCCTTCTTATGTTAGGGATTCCATAACTGGACACGATACTTCAGGTAGGGTCTCAGGAGAGTGGAGCAGAGGGGGAGAATCCCCTCCCTTGCCCTGCTGGTCATGCTTCTTTTGATGCAGCCCAGGACACAGTTGGCCTTCTGGGCTGCGAGCTCACATTGCCGGCTCATGTCGAGCTTCTCATCAAACAGCAGCCCCAAGTCCTTCTCCACGGGGCTGCTCTCAATCCCATCATTCCCCAGCCTATACAGCTTGCTTAAACTGACTGTGAACTTGTTTTACTCTCAGCTGAATTAGACCATGAAAATCATTAATCAAGATGAAATGCTAGCAGGTCTCAGGGTTGGTAAGGACTCCGTGGTTCTCCCCAGGCCCAGGAGACCTTCCCAGCCCCTGGCCTTCATCTTCTTACTCTCCATCCCAGCAAGCGTCTCCCTGTCCTTCAGGGCCAACCCCTGATCTTTACCTTTCTCTTCCCTTCCCAGGCTGTGCTCAGAGGTCACTCACAGGCACAGCAGCCTGGCTGTCAGTGAGAAAAGTCCCTGAATATCCACTGAGACAGGTATGGTAGTTCACCACATTTGAGAACCCCTGTGTGGGAGTTTGAGACCTAAAAGCACTGGTCTTGGGCCCCTTCATATTTCACTGAGTTTCTGCCTGTCACACTGAGTCCAAAAGAGGGCAGCAGCCTCTGTGGATTAATTTGGGATGAGCAACCCCAGCTGAGCTGGAGAAGTCTGGCTGTGTGCTTATCCCATAGCATCTTTGCCCCACTGGTTTTGTGACCTTGGCCACTTGGAAAGCTGGGTTGGTCTGTGCTGAACCAGCTGCTCCCCATCTCCCTTCCCAACTCCTCTGTCTTATGGCTGTTCACTGAGTGCCTCTGATGCCCTTGAGTTCTGTGGGTGTTAAATCATTTGGGGGATGGATTGTGGAGCTGTTGATCACTGGATCTCAGCCCAACTGGAAAGCGGAGGTAGGCTGGACTCAGCCAGAGGCTCGTGTCCCCAGCCATGTCTGCAGGGCGTCAATGTTGACTGCCACCTGTGCATAGCTCTGGACTGGGGACACCTGGCTTTGTCATATGCAACTGGTTTGCTAAAATTTGGCACTTTTCAGCTGAGAAACTAAGCTAGGGATTGCTGGTTTTCTTTCTGTCCCATTAACTTTTGAAACTTTTACCCTACTCCAGCCTTTGACCCTGTGCCAAGCCCACCCATTACTGCCCTGTGGGCCCAACCAACATACTAAATGCTGCCTGCCTGACATATTGTCTGAGGTTCCCTTCTGCCATGGGACCCCAACCCTGACAGAAGCCCCACGGTGCTGAAAAAGCCTGAAATCTTCTAGTCCTGACTTTCACCTGAGGCTGTTTTTTTTCCTTTGCATTTGGACATGAAATGGAAGTTGGCTGTGACAAGATCTAGTCCTCCTAGTGGAGACGAAAGAAAAGGGAAGGGGCTGGTATTGAGCCGGGTGGCACAGTGAGCCTGGATACCACAGATAAGGGCCTGTCAGTGCCCTTTGGCTCCTCCTGAGGTTGGGAAGTTTTTACTAAGGTGACAAAACACAGCTCAGTGTCATTGCAGGCAGGTAAAGCAGTGACTGTGAACCAACCAGGCCAAGCTGTAGCAGTGAGTGATGAGAGAAAGCTGTGAGCCCTGCATGGCTGGCCAGGGCTTTGCTCCCCGTCCCAGATGTGCAGGTGGAGAGTGCACCAGCACTGCTGGAAAGGGAGAATTTCTCCATCTTGTTAGATTTTCCCCGCTTTTTCCCAGACAGGCCAAAAAACCTAGAGGTCTGCTGCTGGGGATGTGAGAGATGCTGCATGTACCCCCACCCTGGACTTTGCAGCGCCTTATCTTGGGTGCCTCTTCCTGCAGCATCTTCCTTCTTCTTCCATCTGCTCCCCTAGCAATGCTCTGCCTCGCTTGCCCTCACTCTCACAAGCTTGGGTTTGTGAGGTGGACACTGCTTGTACCCGCAGCAGCAAGCAGACACTGGGTACTGGGAGCATTGCTATCAAACACCAGGGTCAGGTTTAACAATCTGGGCCTTGCCAGTTTATTAATAATTCCCAAGAGGATGCATCTAACCTTTGGGCTCGTGCCCATGCTCCTGATTGTGGGACAATGATAAGCAGATTAGTTGATATGGCCCTGCTACTGGATGACCTGCCCTGAGTAAGCTCAGGGGAGGAAATGTGATTAACAGAGCCCTTTTCTGATGCCACAAAGTTATAGATTGTTCATTTCTTCCCTTTTACTCTCTAATGAGGAGTTATGAAAAGCAATTCAAAGCAGAGCCTGGCCCTTTCCAGGCTCTGGGGAAGAATTTAAAGCCATCTGGTCTCAGAGATAAAATGATCTGGCTGCAACCACCTTCCTTCCCACATTTCCCTAGCTGCTGAGTGGGTAGGGCCACCTTACTTGGTGTTTCCTACTTCTCCAAGGCTGTGACTTGGTTTTTCCTCCCTTGACAAAGTCATCTCTTTAAGAACGTGATGGAAACCTTATCCAGGCCTGGTTGACTTGGCTTGCATTTTATCATTGTTATTTTTTTAACCCCTCTTTGTAAGTTGGAGGAGCAGCAGAAGGCCTTGAGCTAACTGGAACCAGAAAAGATCCAGGGCGGGATGGTCAGAGATTGAGATAGATTCCATGCAAAAAAAATAACAAAAAATATCCATCATGGGCTATTGTGTGTGTGGTTGCGTCTTCCAGTCTCAGATACCCTGTGTTGTTGCAGGCTGGAAATGCATTCAGCACAATATTGCTGTGTTCTGCCTGTTTCCTGCATCTCTAGGTGTCTGCTCCCAGACACTATTGGTGACAGGATCCTAGACCTGACAGGTACTCGTGTCTCTCAGGTGACAGGGGCCCAGTGTAGGATCAGTGTAGATCAGCAGGTTTTGTGTTACACCTTTATCACAGAGTTTTTTGTAATAGCTGGGCATTGCCTGATGCCACCACTGGCCACAGCTGGGGAACACATGCGCACAAGAGTCTCCAAAAATTCACTGTGATACTTAGTCTGATCCAGGCTCCCAGGTCCAGTTGAGCTTTCAAAATGTGGCTCTGAAGGGGAGAAGAACTTCCCCCTGTGCAAAAGCAGTTCTGCCTCTACACCATTTGTTGGGCTCATGTTACTGAGATCAGGGGAGCATGTATTTGCAAGATGGTTTCTCTGACCCCTTTATTGCTGTGCAGCTTATCCTCAGCAGCAGCAGGATCTCTCCACATCCTGTTTGCCATGTGGGGAATAGCTGGGGCCAGAGCTGTTTAGCAGGAGCTTGCAGCTGACAATTCCTGTTTACATCCCACTGACCCTGGGGCTTTGCCTGCATGTGTAGGGCAAGATCCCTTCCTGTACCACCACACTGCCTGCACAGCACTGTACCTGAGCACTGCTCGAGTTCAAAGTGCCTCAGCCCATGTTGAACAAGGTGCCATGTGGCAGTCAGGCCTGCGGACACAGCAAATCACAGCACATGTGCTGTGCCTCCCTGGCTGCCCTATGTCTGGCAGGCGCCCAGCAGGCACAACGCTTGCCCCTGGCTCTGTATCCCTCACCCTCTCTCTCATTTTAACAGAACTTGCTTTACAAAGCCTGGCAGCTCCACTGTGTCCTGCCTCCTGTAGGAGATGGGGAATGGCTGGGAATGGCACCTGGGGCATTTGAAGGGTTGTAGTTTCCTTTAGTTTAATGCCTTGGACAGGTCCACTAGCCACCTGTGTTTGTGAAAATCCTGAATTTCTGCAGGCTGAGAGTAAAGCAGGATGGCTTGAACAGCCTTGATGGGGCTTTTAGTGTTAGACATGGTTGTCTAAGCTTCTCCTCAGTGTCCATGCCACAAGAAAGTCTTTTTTGGGGGTTGAAGGTCCTGGTTCTACTATTCCATTTTGCTGATTTTTCTTCTAAAATTTGGAGCACAGGAGTTTCTAAGAGTGGAAAATGAGAGTTACCCACCAACAAGTCCTTGCTTTCAAGCCACGGCCCAGGCAGCATGTGAGTGCAGCCAGGACGTGCTTGGCATTGTGCAAACATCTGCAGTAGCAATGGGCTTCTCTCAGACCAGCTCCTGGCTTTCTCACTGGACACACTACTGTTTTTGTGCCTGCTGGGCGGCCAAGGACAAGCTCCCAGGCAAGGCTATAGTTGTCCTTGCTGGCTGAGTGTGGAACAGATGTCTGTGTGTCCTCCTCAGAGCACAGGCAGTGGTGATCAGCACCCAGCATGCAGTTCCATTGCCCAGTCTTTGGGGCGTGACTTCTGCAAACAGATTTATGAGCTTTTCATTTGCCCATCAACCTGCCACCCTCTGGCATGGTGGTGATGGCTGCCCCAGGGATGCACTTGAGAGGGTTTATCAGAGACCAGGGGATGTTGGGTGTGCAAGAGCTTCCAGGCCCCCTGCTAGCAAATACCATTCCGAGACTGTGACCCAGCAGTGGTTTATCATCCTCAGGCCCGTGGCCTATAGGAGTCTTGGCTGTTCCTCCTCTCAAAACAGCGTGAGGGAGCTGCATACACTCGTGCAATGCAGGGACAGTATCCTGTAATGCCTGCAGGGAGCAGTAAATCCATCAGTGAGCGCTGAGGTTGTTTCTGCTCTGTTTCTGCAGCCCAGCTGTGCCTCTGAGCATTATTAAGACTAATTCTTGGGAATATGTTGTTGAAAGCTTTATTAGATACCCCCCAGCTATTCACTCATCTGTTAAACTCTCTCATTTCCAAACTGCTGCACTTGGACTTGCCAGATTACCCAGTGCTGCTTCTGAGCCTGCCCTTTCAGTTCAGAGAATGATATAAAAAGCAATTTTGCAGCTATTTCTATTTCTGTCTGATTCAATACTGAAACGACTGAGAGCAGTTTGGACATGAAGTTCTCAAGATGGGTTTTGGAGGTGCAGCCCTTTTCAGACAGGGAGAAGAGAGCAGTTAAAGCTGTGTCTAGCTGTGGAAATTGCATGTTTGTCCAGCTCCTGGGCTACAGAACTTGGGTGCTAAAGGGTAATGCCAATGCTTGTGGGTGCAGAGCATGTTACAACTGGCAAGGCAAAAGCAGTGCGTCATGATGGGGTTCATGTAGTTACTGTATATGTGACTCACACGTACTTTGATCTCTACTTGGGCTGAAAGGCCTGAAACCAAACTGCAGATGGCTTATGACTGTGCCCTTACATATTTTCTAGCATTTTGATCAGCTCTGTGGGTCAAACCACTGGACATATGGCCAAAGTCGCAAAAGAAAAGACCTCCTAAAACCTTTCCTCTTGAGAAAGCCCTGGGTAGGAGATGGCTGTGTCCTGTGCCTGTTCTGGTTACTGAGAAACAGTGGGACTGCTATAAGAATTTTCTTCTGATATTGGACAGGATGAGTCTATGGGTGCGATGAAACCTCTATCTTGACAACAGGGAATTCACCTGTATTTGCCAAGTACCTGGGCATTTTGGATAGTTGAATCTTACTCCCACTTGTTGGAACAACAGACTGCCCTGTTTTGCTCCACAGGAAGATCCTGCCCCCTTTGGAGGAAAACACAGGAATCTTCCAGGTTAGTCAAAGAAATCTCACAAATGAAAAGAAAATACTGTCTTCTTGGCAAAGTGTCAGACCCATGCAGCATAGCCTTCAGTGTGCCTGACACAATCAACACATACTTTCAAGGCAGTTTGTACATCAGTGGAGACAAAACTAATTGATTTTGTCACGGAAAGGCCAGTGAAGTCACCAGCCACAGAAAATGTGAAGCACAGGTACAAGAAGAGCTTTGTTAGTCTTGGGTATCTTGTACTTTCTCTTCTATACGAAGGTAAAAACCCTGCTCCTCCAGATCTGTGCCCTGCAGTTCTGCTGGCATCTGTTCCTTTCTAGCTTTGTGTTTCCCCGGGGAGGACAACAGGTAACCCCTGCAATCCCAAAGTGGTGTGTGCTGTCTGGTCCTGTCATTTGGATGTTCAAACACACATGCTTGTCCAGAAAGTTATTGACCTATGGGCTGGGGAGGAGAAGAGTGTGTGTGTGGAATATCACCATTCACTATGGTTCCTATCCTCTCATAATGAAAATTCACTGGGTAAACAGTAACCCTATCTGGAGGATTTTTTGCTGCTGAATTTCAAAGGCTGCTGCTAAATCACGAGAAAGTTCCTTATGAAATGTCACAAAAATCCTCTCCTTTTCTAAAATGCAAGGCTACTTCAAAGCTCAGAGAGACTGCTTGACTCTCAGGAAGATGCTCACTACGCCAAAGCCTGCATGAATTGCCTGGCAGGATTTACTGCTCACATAAGGTACAGGATTATGTGCCAGTTGGCTTTGGGATGTGCTGGGTGACCTCACTCAGAGACTGGGGGCTTAATGCTGGTGACAGAGGGAAACTGTCATATGGGTAGGTGGAATTTTGGGCATCTTAGAAAGTATGGACAGCTGCAGGATAGTGGTCTTGCCTCCAGGATGGGGTGGCCTGATCATTCTTGCCCTAGGAGATAGGAGAGGTTTCTACTGATGGTATTGGCCTGTGCCCCATTCAGATGGGACTTTCTCACTGATCTGGTTGTGGTGGCTGGGTGTTTGTGGCTGGCTGCAGGGCTGCCTTTCTCTGGAGGTGTCCAGGACAGGCTGCTAATCACTTGCCACAGCATCCTTCAGGAATCAGCTCCCTCTCAAAGCAGACGTAAGGAAGCAGGCCACATGGAAACTTTGTACCCAACACTATTTTCACTAAATTTCACTAAGGCTAAGCTTTAATGACAGCAGATGGCCCTGGCAAGTGGCCTGTCCCTATCACCCTTGCCTCTGCCAGACTCTTGAGCAGGAAGGAGACGGCAGGCAGACACAGCAGTCATGGGTGATTTAAAGCTAGAGTGATCTGTCTCCATCCCTTAAGCATGAATACCTCTGTGGCACCATTTGATAACTGACACTTATTCAGTGATAGGAATAGAGTTGCAAATATCCTTTAAGTGTGTGACGTGCCCTCCTCTCCACCACTGGAGGAAGACTTGCTTCCAGCAAGCTCTCCTGCCTGGTTTGTGGCCTGTGTAATCCCATGTTCTTTCCCTTAACTGGATTCATCCAATTTCAAAGCATTTCACACCTGGCTTGACTGAATTTCATCTGACCAATGTCAAATTCTGCCTTTGCCCGGTCTTTAAGGTCTTCTGTTGAATCTGCTTTCTGGCATGCACCTGGTTTTGTTTTCCCTTTTTTCTAAGGCAGCATAGGGTGACTTCTAGCCCACAATATGGAAGCATTGAATAATACCAAAGCCAACACCATTTTCCTGCTGTTACTTTCTGGATATGTCCTTCTAGTCTGACCATAAGCCACAAACAGCTCTTGTCACCAGATCGAGGTGCTACTTTTACACCAATTTTACATCCATCATTCACTTGGATCATATTTCCCTTTCTGACAAGGCATCTGAATGGGATAACATAAAGTCCTCCATGGAAATCAAAATTATCACATCTGCTGCTTCCTCTTTATTTGCCAAATCTTTGAGAGAGGATATTAAAATGATTTTGTATAAAATAGATCTTAAGAAATTCCAGTTGTCCACTTCTCAACCCTCATATTATCCCCCTGGCACCTCTGAATTGATCCTTTGTGCAGGTTGATTTTCCAGGCACTGAATTATTAATCTATAACTTGACTTCAAGCCTTTTAAACATGACGCTATGCTAATTCCATGCCATTTCCTTAGTTCTACTCCAACCCTCCAGCAGTTCTTGGAGAGCATGGCTTGGGACTTGGAGATTGCTCCTCCTCTGATAATGAGTGCTACTGTAGCTCATACATATTTCACCTAGTTGAAAGTTCGTGAACCTCTTCTTTCGCAATACTGGCCCATTTCCCGACCCCTTTTCTGTTCACTTTAATGGCTAAATGCTAGGTCAAGAGTTTAGCTGTAGGTGCCTAAGAAAGAGCTTGAAGTGTCTCAGCTGGTTATTTTTTTATCTTGATTGTTTGTGGAGGGTAATTGATCCCTTCAGTGAGTTATTCACCTCTAGAATCAAGTTTTATGTGAAAGATGAATGCAAGAAAGACTACAGAGTCATCAGTTTCTTCCATTTGCTTTCCTCAAACGAATGACAGTGATGTTTTCATCTGCCTCTTGGTCCTTCACCCTCTTAGAGTTGCTTCTCATGTCTATCACTAGCTTTTCAGCACATAACCTTCTCACTGGTAAGCAATCACTGGCAAGGCAAACACTGCACACAGAGCCAGCTGATTCAGCCTGAGGATGCCTGCAAACATTTCAGCTTTGCTAGTTCTCAGATCTTTCTTCTTGCTCTTCTCTTTTCCTCGTTTCTTCCTTTTACAAAAAGATGCTTGCAAGGAATTGCACCTGCAGCACTGGGACTTCAACCTGGACATTAGGAAATTAATCTCCCCCAAGAGGAAAAGTAATCCTGAGACAGATCCTCAGAGCGGTGGTGGCTTTGTCTTGCCACCCTCGAGGGTTTCTGAGTGTTGTTTAGGCAAAGCTGTCTGGCTGCATCACTGTTGGTGATTGTCTCCCAAGAGGGAGGCTGGACTGTGGAGGGCTCTTCCAGACAACGCTGCCATGGGTCTGCAAAAGAAAATATTCTGTACATACGAAAGTGTGGTTATTCCCTTTTGTAAGGAGCACATCTACGCTGCACTTGGACACAACAGTCCTCTCTTTTTCTTTGGCCAGTTGTTAGTGTCCTGCCAAGTGGCCCCAAGTTGCTTGTATGTGCAATAGAAACACAGCACATGCAGAAGAGCTGACCTTGCATTCCTTCCTGGGGCCTGCCACTGCATTTGAAATAGCCTTATTGAAATGTCTGAACTTGCAAGCTTGTTGCTGAGCTTCCTGAGCACCAGAATTTGGGATTTATTAGCTAGGGCTAGGAATGTTTGCATCCTTACCCACAGCCAGGACTGCCCTGGGTGCTGGTACCTGTTCTGTTGTTTTGCTGTCTTTTCTGCTGCAACAGTAATTAGGATAAGGTATAATTACAAAGTTTGCCCTGGGACATACGCAAGGCCACTGAACTGCATTGCAAAGTCCTTTGTGTTTTCTGCTCCTTTTCCTTCTATGACAAATGCCTGACCTCTGGTTTAAAGTGAGAAGCTAGTGGTGATGTAAGTATGAGTTGGCATTGAGTTTCTTGCTCGCTTTTTCATCCTCCAGACCTTACCGCTCATCTGGCCTCTCTAAAGTAACCTGTGGATATTCAAAATGTCAACTACTCCTGTTAGGTGTAGAGACAAGCAAATTATTATATCTTAGGTGCTTGGTGGAGAAACCAAGGCCAAAGAATCTGGAGATGTGTCCGAGAGGCCAGCAGAAGATGGAAGAAAAGGTGCTCCCATTTTTGGAGACGCTCAGAACCATCCAGGCAGCACCAGTGAGACCTTAACTCTTGCTGCCTGGCACAGAGGACTCACTGGACATGTTTTGGAGGGTGAGCAGGAGGTACCACATACAGACTACTTTTCTAGCCTTTCAAACCAGTGCTTGCTTTTACAAGATAAAAGCAAGGGGCTTTCTCCTGAGGCACACCCCAAATCTGGCAGAAAAGACGATCCAGTTTTTCCAGGGAGACTGCAGACCTTGAAAAACAGTGCTAGTTTACAGCTTGGCCCCTGAATAAACATGTGGAAGTCTGTTGATACTAACTACTGTTGATACTCTTCCCTCAACCATCTGATTCACCCAGGCCTACCTTGTTTTTGCATGCCAGCAATGCCTCAGGAGCTAAGCATTTATCAGAAGACAATGAATCACCTAAAACATCCGCTAACTCATTCTGCTGGAGCTCATCTTACTCAGAACATAAATTCCAGCCTGCTCTGAACATTTTCTATCCACAATATATGCAGCCACTCCTGGACACATTTTGGCCTGTCTCAATGAGGGACACATGCTCACATAGTTAGAAGACAAGATCAGCAGCTATAAACCCCACATAGGGGCCAAGGGTTTCCCTTCAATCCAGGAAGAGATGGTTACTCATCCCTGATCCTTCTTTTCATAGAAAGTAGTTTGTTTTTTTTATGGCAAATGTTCCCTTTTGGCTCTCAGTTTCTCTGGCATAACACTTGACAGAGAATTTCACTCGGTTATTATGGGTCCTGGGAGAGGTAACTGTGCCAGTTCTTGGCTGCCCTCACAGCAAAGCTGCCCTCCAGACTGTCAGCTTCCATCACGTACTAGGCTTTCTCCAAGAAAACAGACTGTGCAACTTCTCTGGGCAACCTGCCCTGCACCAGTGCTCAGTCACCCTCACGTTAAAAAAGCGTTTCCTGATGTTCAGATGGAACCTCCTATGTTTCTGTTTGTGCCCATTTCCTCCAGTCCTGTCATTGGGCACCACTGAAAAGACCCTGGCTCCATCAGCTTTATGTCCACCTTTCAGGTGTTTGTACACATTGATAAGATCCCCCTGAATCTTCCCTTCTCTTGGCTGAACAACCCCAGCTCTCACAGTCTTTCCTCATAGGCGAGATGTTCCAATCACTTCATCACCTTCATGTCCCTTTGTGGGACTTTCTGCAGTATGCCCATGTTTCTCTTGTACTGGGGAGTCCAACACTGGACTCCAGATGTGGCCTCACCAACGCTGAGCAGAGGGAAGGCTCACCTCCCTCCACCTGCTGGCAGCACTCCTAATGCAGCCCAGGATACCATTAGCCATTTTCAAATTCTTGTCCATCAGGCTCCCAGGGTCCTTTTCTGCCAAGCAGCTTTCCACCTGTGTGGCCCGGGGTTGTTCCTTCCCAAATGCTTGTCTTTCTATTACCCTTTGTTGAACTTCATAAAACCACTGAACTAAATTTGCTGTCAGCCCACTTCTCCAGCCTATCCAGGTCCCTCTGGCTGGCAGCACAACTCTCTGACATATTAGCCACTCCTCTCAGTTCTGTATTATCAACAAACTTGCTGAGGGCACACTGTACTCTGCCATCAATATCCTTACTGTAGATATTTACCCAATCTTGACCACTGGGGCACACCACGAGTAACTGGCCTCCCAGGTTTTGGTTGGTGCTCTGTTCATCGTGTGGGAGCAGAGACTATACAAGATCACCAGGAGCTGCCAGCTGTCCTGTGGCAGGACGCCTGGAGATGTGGAGATGAGATTCTTCCTTTGGCCTTCGATGTTCCCAAGATGAGTTCAAAGGTCTCCAGGGCCACAACATTTCCTTGTCTGAGCGCAGTGCTGTGCTGTTCACAGGTCTGAAGAGACCTAGAGAGCCAAAGAACAATGAGTGACACTGAAAAGCAGCTAAGTTGAGGAATATTTGTTGGCTGAGCTTGTGGATGCTTTCAAAGCCTCTTTTGAGAAGCACCCACCTCTACCTGTGCTGTTTCTTCCTGTTCATACCTCTCCCAGTGCCACTTTCTCAACACTGGCTTTGTTTCCCTTTTGTTTATTGGCTGAGGAGTCCTTGGGTGCTATCAGTGTCTCTTTCTGTTTCGACTAACCCAAGTGCCTTGCTTTATTTTCATACTTTCCTTATCAAGACATGTACCCTGGGGCATGAAGAACTCTCCCGTTTTCCAGCCCTTGAAATCACAGCCAGGACCAGCCCATCGGTCCCACGGCTATTAGCATGCAATATAACCACTGACTGGGGAAATCTCTTCCCCATAGGAGTCTGTGGAGGTGGGGACCAGGTCACAGCACCCAGTTGGTATCTTATAGGTAGAATACCTATAGGTACATGGAGCTGTTGTACTCCTAAGCTGTCCCATATGGTCCAGCTGGACCAGCCCCCAGCAGGGAGGCATAGTGAGAGCAGGCACGTTCCTCTGCCGACGCTCATCCTTTGAGAGAACTGTGTTTGGAGGCTTTTTGCCTTCTCTGAGTCATGTCAAAATCAGTCCCAAATATTCTCTTTGAAGCTCTTCACACAGCACTGCAGCGATCTTGCCTTCAAAGCAGTTGCTGGAGACAGACAGGTTGCTTAAAAGACACTTGAGAGCTCTCACATCATGTTCAGGCTGTATTAAAATTTTACCGTGCTTTTTCACACCTCAGATGAATCACAGTCACTGCTGAAAAGCATTGGGGGCTGAGGAGGGGGAGAGAAATGAGCGAGGAGGGAGCTTTTGAAAGGAATTATTAATGCACAGAGACGTTTCAGTGTCTAAGAGAGGCTGTGAATGGCAGCTCTGTGCTTTTTTTCTTTGTGCTCATTACCAGTGGAGGGTGTAGCTGCTGAAGAACTGAGCAGAGCAAGGGGAGGACACGGCTGCTGCTCAGGCGGGGATGAGCACAGGGAGAGGACGTGGGAACAGAGGGAAGTGGGTGCTGGCTGTCTCCCTGGGGAAAGGATGTGGGAAGAGAGGGAGGTAGGTGCCGTTTGTGTCCCTGAGAGGCAGTTTCAGGTTACGAGTTCAATGCCTGCCTCCCTTTGGGAGGCTGCAATATGGCAAGTCATTTCTTGACGTGCAAACAATTAAAAAGAGGGTGTGGGGCAGGGGGAAGATGGAGAAAGCAAACACCTCCTCTGGGATCTGGCTGCCTTGGCAGCTGCTCACCCAAAGCACCTCTTGCAGAGGGAGTTTCACACAGGAAAAAATGTGCTGGGGCATCAGGTTACTTGCAGGACGGAGTTTTGAAGTACCTGAGATCTGCTTTCGGTGTCTAGATATAAAAGGTATTCCTCCCTCTTTTGTCTGGGCATATAGAGTGGATCACTTGGGTCACATCAGGGGTTACAGCTGTCCTTTTGCTGGTCCCCAGGGTTGTCCTGTAATACTGGAGAGAGGGCTATGGAGGAAGGCAAGGGGGCAGGACTGCCTTTCTTCCCCTCCTAGCAGCATCCTTGGGCATGGGGAACACCTTTCCTGCCAAGTCTACCTGCACCAGGGGAGAGGCCAGCTCCTCAACGGCTCCATTTGTGCAGGTTTGTCACTGTCCTGTGAGTTCTACAGACTCCTGTTAGATCCCTCGGCCTTGTTTTCTGCAGGAGTGAGATCTGGTCCTCCAGGCAATGAAGTGCATGACTTTGTCTCCTTCTTTTGTTTGTAAGTTCCCTCCCTTCCTGCATCACCGTAGCCTTATTACAAATAGGCCACCTGAAGCCACTTGCTCTCCTGCAGGCTCATCTAGTGAGGCCTCCTAGACCAGGTGGAGAGGTGAGGAGAAGAGGCAGACATTGGCTGCTGGAGTGGGAAGCCTCCTTCTTCTAGGTCTCTGGAGGCTGAGATGCCATTAAGGACTGAGCTGAGCTGGGCTGTGCTGCCAACCCAGCCCCTGTGACCTTCTGGTACTCAACGCCTGCGTGTGCCAGGGGCTGGTGCAGGGGCTGCCTTCACTGGACAAACCCAGCACACTGCAGCCAGATGAGGTATGGTGAAACCCTGGTGCTGCTCCTGACAAGGGAGGATGCTTTTGTATTTCTGCTCACTATCTATTCACTACAGAATATTCATAAATGGGGAGGGACAACCTCCATATTTTTTTGTCCTAATTTTCCTTTCTTTGTCTTCATCAGTGAACCAAGCACCAACCCAACGGCTCTGTATATCCTCTAGGAGTAAAATACCCCATAAAGTAAGTTCTTTTTTTGTATTGAAGCTGAAATGACTGTTTCCCTTATCTAAAAGAGGAGAAGGTGCATGAAGGCTCTGTCTGCCCTGCTGCCACTCCCTATGTCCTGGTTGATTCGCCACTGCCGTGCCCCTCAGGTTGTATTGATGCCTGTCACCCTGCTGACACCACAAGAGACAAAAAACAGTTTGCCTTGGCCAGAAAACTTGCCTAGCAAAGAAAAAAAGCCAGCTCAGGGCTTTTCACTTAGAGAGAAAAGGGAGTGAGAAGAATAGACTTGAAAGAAAATTCCCATGTTTTTTGCTTCGGGTGAGAGCTTTTCCCACGCTCCATTGGAAGGAGTGCAAGGAGCAAATGTTCCCAGTGCCTGTAAACACCAAATACCACTAAGGAGCAAGGAAAAAAGCCAGTCTTATTGGAGAGAGGTAGAAATCAGCAATGTGCTCTCCCACAGAGCCTTATGTCTGAATGCCTGCTCCTTCTGTGGTGATGGCTTTTCTAGCCAGGTCTAGCTATGCTTTCTGGGTGTGGTGGGACCGTCAGACTCTGGGGTACTCTGAGGGTGAGTAGAAGGTAATGTTTGCTGACGCTCGTAAAGATGCTCCACAGCACTGGAGGCTACTGCTTCTTCTATAAGAGTCCCAGCAACTGGACTGGGAAGAGGCTGGTGGGTTTATTTCCCTAGCTGGTACCTGGGAAGGTCCTTGACCTTTATTTGCGAATAGCATGGGCACTCTGCGAGACTTTTGCTTCCCCATCAAAGGAAGATTAGGAAAGCAAGTCTGGTTGCATCTCCAGTGCCAGTTGCTTTGCCTAGCCCAGGCCCCATCCCTCACAACCCTTCCTTGGACTAATTCCTCAGTCCTGTCTTCGGAGAACTGGAAAATCAATGAACATCTTTCCTTTTGGCAATCCTCAGCCCTGCCTTCAGGAGCAACCTTTTCCAGAGCACCAAATGCCTTGGGCAACCCTTTTCCTCTCCAAGTCCATCTACTTTCCACAGAGAGCTGATGTTTAGCAGCCGGTCTCCAACAGGGCTATGCAAAACCCATCCATGCGTGGGAGAGCTTGCCCATGCTATTCGCACCCTGGGAACCGGTTCACCAGCTCTGCAAGCAGAGGCCTGTCTCTGGTGAGGGAGTCTCTGTGTCTCAGCACACGAGGGGCTACGTGTCTTTAAAACACCCTGAGAAGGCAGATGAGAAAGTTGTGGGCAGCTTTTGGAAATGAGGAATAAACTGAAGCTGGGGTTCCTCAACAGACATCCACGGGAGTCTGGCTCACCTTTTCAGGGAGGAAGTTTGAAAACCAGTGCTCATTGAGCTGTTTAGAGATATGGGCCCTGCTTCACACTGAGGTGGCCAGGAGCACTTGGAAGTCTGTCCCGAAGGATGCCCCAGTAGACCAGTGAGCTCACTGCTTTTCCCAGCTGGCCAAGCAAAGAGCATTCTTAATAACAAAAGCTCTGCCCAGTGGTGCCAGTATTAAACAAAGCACTGGTATCCCATTGCTGGTGCATCTTAGTATCTTCCCATCAATGAGAAACCAACTCCTTCACCCCACCTAGCCTCCCCTTGCCTTTGGTCTTGCTCACAGCAAGCCGTGCTGACAAGCACCATAGCCTGCATGTGCCCATATCTGCTCCTGCGATCTCCCTTTGTTTGGCTGCCAGCTTTCTGCACCTGCGTGCACGCCTGCTCTCCCTCCCCGCTGCGGTTAGTCCTTCCCTCTCCCAGCCCATGGGCAGGAAGGCAGGTTTCAGCTGGGTCCAGGGGGTAACACAGTGTTTGGCAATGGCAAGTGTTCCCACTCCAACACAGCAGTCATGGATGGGATGGGGGGACACAGGCAGCTTGGTTATTTGTGGAAGAAACACAAGTTGCCCTGTGATTAACTCTCTAGAGGGGTCCTGCCCGCATCTGTACTGATGGGAGCTGGAATCTCCATGCTTCCTTTGCTAATTGAGCCTGTATTGTATTAGTATTTTTTTGGCAATCTGTAGCCATCTGCCATCATCACTATCTCCTCATTACAGAGAATGTGCCTCATAAGAAAAAAAACATCGTCATCTAGTGATGAGAGGTGAAGTAAAGCCAGGGATGCGTGGAGTTAATATTGGTTAGATACCATGTGCTCCAGTGGTCCTCCCTCTGCTTGTTCCTATTCTTGCACAGCTCACTGGGATGGCCTGGTTCAGAGCTGATGGCCCAACCTTCCTGGTTGCCACCAGGCTTCATCTCAGTGTCACCAAGGCAAGTGATGGCAAGAAACAGGTGAGGGCTTTGGCCAGAATGGACTACAAGTATTCACCAGCTAGACAGGGAAAGTAAACGAAGTGGATGGACATGCACAAGGGCATTCCCTGTCCAGGAGGCACCACAGGAGCCAGCCCAGAGAAGTCTTTCCTCTCTAGAGTTGCCTGCCTGAAAGGCAGGAGGAGATGCTTGCCACAATTTTGCTTTTTAAAGAGAGGCAGGTACTCAATCATCAAAATCTTAACTGTGTCACGCTGGTTTGCTTGAGCTTTTGTAGCCTCTTCTCTGACCCAAACTACCTCAAGCGGGAGAGGGGGCTGGAGCAGCTGTGGGAGCCTTTGGCCACAGCATACAAAGCCCACTTGTTATCTGCACTGTCATATGCCTCTCTGCCCCCTCCCCCTTCCCAGCCCCAACGCAACCACTACATCCCCAAATCACAAGCTGAGCATCCATCAAAAGCGCTATTATCCTGTGATTTCTTAACAGCCACTGTTGCTCTCGAGTACAGAGAACCGAGCTCCCCCTTTGACACAGCCCCTCAAGTATAGAAATAGTGGTGCCTGTCACTGGTTGGCGTACTGATTTGCAGCCTGTGGTGGTGGCCAAGGTGGGATAGGGGGGTTGCTGCCTGCACATGGCATTGCGTTCGCAATTTACATCTTCACTCCAGTCCTACAAAGTAAATGGATCCTACAAAGCTCGTACGTTGGGCCTCCAGGTGTTAGCGGGGGGCTGACTCCCATGGAAGATGGTTAAGAGGGTTTCATTCACTATGGCTCATGCTTTTAATCTGCTATTCCCAGGAAAGGGGAGCTGGATTTTGAGTATTTTTTTGAGTTGGGTCCCATGGTGTTGTTGGGAACCAAAGGGGTATCTGTGGCCTCAGGTATACTCTCTTCCTACAGCAAGATGGGGTGTCAGGGTGCCACCAACCTCCCAAAGGCTGAAGAGAAGTCCAGAGGGTGGGAGAAAAGTGCTGCTTGGGACAGCCAGCACATTTGATCCAGCAAGAAAGGGAGGGCTGGGGACGAAAAGGGGCATGGGAAAAAAAAACATCAGCATCTGGAGTAGGAAGAGGGTCTGGAGAGCACGGAGAGGCAGTTTCCAGGGATGTGCACATTGACCAAAGCAGCTTGCTGACTGCTGGCATGTAATAACATCCCAAGAGCCAGCTGAAGGACAGCCCCTTGCTTTTTTGCAGTAGGTGCTGATGCTGGTTGTCCCTGGCTCCATCACAGGTGCAATCTTCTAGCTGCAAATGAGCAGAAAAACTGGTCACAGCACAGATGGTGCCACCCAAA
The DNA here is from genome assembly GCA_033556795.1 of Tapera naevia. Taxonomy (NCBI): domain Eukaryota; kingdom Metazoa; phylum Chordata; class Aves; order Cuculiformes; family Neomorphidae; genus Tapera; species Tapera naevia. Next base: position 7,962,472 of record JAUMJJ010000034.1, on the reverse strand, counting down.
AGTGGCACAAAAGGTGCCACCCAAAAGGTCTACAAGCTGTGACACCATGGGTGAAGCTGGAGTCCTGTCAGGGACAGGAAGACACCACAGCACATCAGGGAGCACAGCCAGGAGGAGATCTGTGCACCATAGGTGGGAACTAAGATTTGATCTGTCACGAGGCACCGAGCACAAGTGATAAAAGGTGTCACATTTTTTACTGTTGTTTTTTTTTAAGTTCTCTGGAGTAAAAAGCACTGTTTGCAGTAGCAGTCTTGGGAACTGGGCAGCTTTGCTGGACCTGAGCGATGCTGAACCCATCTCAAGAGACCATTTTTATTTTTGTCTGCCCACTGAGAAACTCTGTTGAATTATGTCTGTTTGTCTTCCTGTTCTCAGGGGGTTTCTCCTACAGCTGACACTTTGAAAAGAAGACTCCATGATAGCTCCAATGAAGGATGGCGCTTGAAACTCTGTCAGCCTGGAGTTAGCCTTTGTGCCATCATGGTTGTTCCGAGCCGTGTCCTCCACTGCTGAGTCAGCACTCTGGAAAACAACACCTTGGAAGACATATGGCTGGCCAGTCCATGTGGTCGCATCTTAGCAGGCTTTGTGTACTGTTTTCCACCTGAGAGGACTTCTTTAGTGTGAATTTTCTTGGACATTGAGAAAAATACCTAAAATGAACTATGATGTGTGCTGTACTGGAGATGCCATGGGAGTTCACCATTCAAAAAACCATCAAGCTGAGTCTCAGACCACTTAAAGAACAAAGATTTTATGAAAATTCAAGGTTGTTTAAATTTCCACTGAAATCTTTGGAGATTAACAGACTCACTTTAATAGAAAAAAAAGGAATTTTCACTATGCCATAATCCCAAGACCTCTGGCATGGGAAAGGGTTTCCTACCTGGTATGAACATCTCAGAATAGTTCACCTAGCAGCTCCAGTACTGCTCCGATATGAAAATGGGATGCATTTAAAATCTGGTTTTCCTTCTCTAAGCTGTCCCTGACTCTTCACTAAAAAGACAAACAGAGAAAATTATAGCACCTTAGCTATCAGAAAAATCTAGTGTTTTCATTGAAAAGAAAGGAGGCTCTTTTTAAACTTTCAAATATGAATTCAGATGCTTGAATTTGGGGAAGTTTACTATCATCTGAAAGTAGCCAGTCATATGGACCTCAGTTACAGCCTCCACTGGGCTGCTTAGAACTGAATTCTTTCATCCAAACCTCTTAAAATAGGGAAAATGTCAGAAATTTGGGCTCCTGTTTTCCCAGCTTATTTTTCCCTCTTACAGATGAGATGTGGCTCTGTCCTAGAAAAGAGGTTTCTGTTGTGAAAACATTTCTGAGAGCTAATTTGCTCATTTGACTGGCCACACTGGCACTGAGATCCTGCATGCAAAGAGATGGAGCGAATTGATTGAGAGTTTTGCTTGAAAGAAGAAGCAGGAGGTGTGTTAAGCAGATGTCTTCATGGCAATATGGCAAATTAAGTGGAGGAGTTCCTGTATTTTCCTGCATTTCTGCTTACTGTGGTGTCTCTGGACTATTTTAATAACAGGTCAAAAACGAAGGGAGAGCACGAGCCGATGGCTATAACTGCAGAAGACAGGCCAGCTGGGATGTTTGCAAGCAAAAAGATTTGCAAACTGCAGTAACTGCCCAAATTCCCTGAAGCGGAAGATTTTACCAGGGTGATTGGTTCCCAAGAGAGAATTTTTTTTTTTTTCTATGATGATTGCTGTGCATATCTCCAGCTACTGCTTTTCTACTTGGGGCATGGATTTCCCATTATGCAAGCCTATTTGCCTTTTTAACCACTGAGTTCTCCTGCAATGCATACGGCTGGGAATGCTTTGTGCTGCTTAAACAGGGAATGGAGCTAAGGCCCTGACTGGGGCAGGAGGAGACCTGGGGTTTTTTCCTAGTTTTAGAGAATTTAGATGCTTAAAACTAGACAACACAGAGCAAGCACTAGGGAAGGACAAGACCTCTCCTCTTCCAGCCTGCCATAAAGGGCAGCTCAGTCACTACATGGAGCAAAACCTCATCCTGTTCCCTTTTTGTGATCCCCAGTCTTCCAGGCCAACAGAAGTTTCATTTTTTTGAGATGTCATCTGAATTTTTTTCACAGTGGGGTCTCAAATCCTGCTTTCAGTTGCTGCAAACTTATCCTCCTTTCACAGCATCCCCTCAGGATGGACTTCAGGGAGGTGATGGTGCCCCTGTACTCGTTACTGGTGAGGCTGCACCTCGAATCCTGTGTTCAGTTTTGGGTCCCTCAGTACAAGAAGGACATTGTGGTGCTGGAGTGTGGCCAGAGAAGGGCAAGGAAGCTGCTGAAGAACTCGTCTTATGAGGAGCAGCTGAGGAAACTGGGGTTGTTTAGCCTGGAGAAAAGAAGGCTTAGGGGAAACCTTATCTTTGTCTACAACTGCCTGAAAGGAGGTCGTAGCGAGATGGTTGTTGGTCTCTTCTCTCAAGTGACAGGTGACAGGATGAGAGGAAATGGCCTCAAGCTGTGGCAGGGGAAGTTCAGATTAGACACCAGGAAAAACTTCTTCACATGAAGGGTTGTCAGGCACTGGCACAGCTGCCCAGGGAGGTGGAGTCGCTATCTCTGGAGCTGTTTAGAAGACGAGTAGATGCAAGTGCTCAGAGATGTGGTTTAGCAGTGGACAGGTACGGTTCGACTTGATCATCTCAGAGGTCTTTTCCAACCAAGCGATTCTATGATTCTATGTCCTTGACTGGCAACAACTGCGGGGATGAGTGAACTGTCTCCCAGTGCCTTTCAGCTGTGTTGGGGACCATCCTCAAGCCCAGCGCTGAAGCGCAGGGGAGCGCGTGTGCAGGACTCTGTGGGGTCTGTGCGGGGGTGCCCGCATCCCTCCGAGAGGGTGGTACCGGTGTGTGTGTGTGTGTCCCTGCGGGAAGCGTGTGCTCCGCTCTGCGGGAGGGGGGGTCACGCACGCAGGGGGAGCGGGGGTGCTGCCCGCGCCGGGCCCGGCGGGCGGGGCGGGGGGCGGGGCTGGGGCGGGGCGGCCGCTGGCCCACGCGGTGCCCCACTCGCCCGGGGCCGGGCGGCAGCGCCGAGGGAGCGGAGTGGAGCCTCGCAAGGAAGCGGGTGAGCGGGGCCTCCGCGACAAAGCCACGCTGCAAGGGACCCGGGGGTCGGGGCGGTGCCGGTACCGGTGCCCACGCGGGCGGGGGGAGCCGAACCGGGGCGTTTTCCGGTCTCCACCGGCACCGTGAGCCCGGGCGAGCCCTCCCCGGGAAACTTTCCCCGGTCCTGGTGGACGCTGGAGCTGATTACATTGGGGATTTGGGAGGGGTTTTCCTCGCCGGAGCATCCTTGTGCTGGATCCGAGCATCTGCATCCGAGACAGCAGGCAGCCTTTATCTCGGGTCCTCGGTGGGACCTTTATCTCGGGTTCTCGCCGGTGCACCGGGAAGCACGGAGGCTCCGGGAGTGTCCCAGACCCAGCTCCCGGCTTTCGGCTTCCCCGAGCCCAGCCGGTGCCCCGGGGCGGACTGGATACCGGGGTCCGGGCAGCGAGAGACAGCGGCTGCTTCAGCCTCACAAAGGGAAGCCCCGGGCTTTAAAAGGCAGTTGGCAGCGCCAGTTGTTAAGACAGGAGTGAAGAGTTTTTTCTGGCTCCGGTCCCTGCTTTCCTCCCTTTGATTTTTCCTTTTTTCTTTGCTGGCTCCCATCAGGACGCTTGTTCATCTTTGGGGGATGCCGGACACTGCTTGCGGGATCTGAAAGGAAACAGATCAGTACTAGAACATCTTTTAAAGGTATTTTCCCTGCAAATAATGTTAATCTTATTGAAGGTGTTGGGGTACATCCAAGACCGATTTGCTGTTGTTCAGTTAATTGGAACTCGATAAAGTCTGTGGGAAAACCTGTCCAAAACAGTCTTCTCCCTAAAAAGAGATATGCTAATCTGATTTGTGAATCCCATTAATAGTCCCCTTTTTTTCTGCTCTTCTTCATGAAACAAATCCTAATGTATCTGTTTGCCAGACAGAAGAAATCTGCAGGTACTAATGCTTTAGTAGATCAAAGCCTCGCTTCCCGAAAGTGGTATTTGAATTCAGATGATGCTGGTGGGTCAGTGGCTCTTCCCCCACTTCACTTTGTCCTGCCCAAGCTCTTACTAGTATTCTTTCTTTTCACCTTTCTTTAGGGAGGCTGTTGGAGAGGATGGCCAGGGCATCTCTGCGCCCAGAGGCAAGAGGCTTTACTGAACTGCAGGCTGGTTTAGAGGCGTGTGCAGGTGCAGAGGTGTCCATAGCTCTGGTGGCGTTGCAGTATGCCTGTGTGGAGGAAGCACTGAAGGATCGGGCTGGTAAATTGTGTTCTTGTGCAGGCAGGATTGGAGCCTAAAAGTGCCTGTTCACTCAGAGACCCTCGGGGAAGGAGCCTCAGTTTGCTTTGCCTTTGCGTTGGGGTCAGCTGCCCAAGGAGCTGATGGCCTAAAGCTGGCTAGGTGGGGAGGGACTCTCTGGAGCTAGGTGGGGTACTTGTGTGCCCTGACACCCATAGCAGCCGGCTGCAATTTTCCTGATCTGGTTGTGTTTTCTGATCTTCCCTAATCTACTGAGCTTTGTGGGAGTCCTCCTCTGAAGTATCTCCAAAGTTGTTAGCTCCAGGTAGCTACTAGCTGAGTACAATCAGACCTGGGGGGGCGCACAGGAATGCAGGAATGTCTTGTTCCTGGGGCATTTCCTCCTGGGGAAGGAAGATGGGAAGGGATCCTCATCTGTAAGTAATCCAAGAGCAGAACGTTTCTCCCCTTGCAGACAATGAATCGTTTCAGCGAGCTGACACTGTTATTTGTGGCTCCTGGCAAACCAGAAAAGAGCTTTCTGCCAGGCACTTGCTCAAATCAGTGCCAGGCCCTGCCTTGCTGATTGCCTTTCTCTTTTACACTAGGAGGGAGAGGAGCCTTTGTGTACCAGGGCCGTAATCACAGTGGTGCTTCTGGGTGATGGAAGGTTGTTGCCAGTCCCCTTGGTTACACAGTCACTGATTCTGGTCCTTGTATCTCTAGGCATTTTTATTTCCCAGAGAGAGGATGCCACTTTGCAGAAGGAATTTCTCCTGCCTGGCCCTGCTTGTGAGTTTGTGAATGGCTATTTCCAAGACCTCTTCCCTTCACCCTTGGTCTAAAGCTTGCACGAGGCTGGTTATACGTGCTCATTAAACAGGGAATTAAATCACATAGGAATGCTGCTTGCTTGATATCTTCTCTATTACAGAGCTATGCTTAGAAGTTGAGGATTTTTAAGTGATTTTGTGGGCTTTAGCTAAGCTGTGAAAAAAGCCTTGTAAACAATAAGCCTTTGTGATGAAGCCATAATAATTCTCACCTGTCATATTAAAAGTATTTCCATTTTTGGGCATAACCAAACTAATTACAGAGTGTTTTGCTTTTCCAGGTAACTAGGTGATCTTTAAGAGCGGCTCTGGGAAGCAAATGCAAAATGAGCAGCGGAGGACAGTGCAGAGGACGCAGAGGGCTCTTGGTCTGAGCCACGAGGATTTGAAAATGTCTGCGTGCAGTGACTTTGTGGAACACATTTGGAAGCCTGACTCCTGCAAAAACTGCTTCAACCCAAAGAGTTCCCATAGGCTGCAAACACCCCCAGACGTGGGAGCTTGCGGTGTGCTCCTGAATGGAGTTAGAACCAAGCCTGAAAGTCCTGCATTGGAAGAGGAACGTGTAAATACCTCACCCTTCTCAAAGCCAACAATTGCTGTGAAGCCAACTATGATAAACTCAGATGTTTCTGACACGTGGGCAGATGTGAATATGAATGCAGATCTGTCACAGGTAATGATTAATCCAGTCAAAGCATGACTTACTTACCTCTGCTCGGGAGTGCTAGGAATATCTGTTAAAACAGTTTCCTTCCTTTTGATTTTCCTTTTGGTCTTGACTCAGGTTTCTAAGCCATATATTGACTTCTCAAAGTATCTTTGGCTGAAGCTGAATGAGATGTTGCTCACAAGGCATGTGCAAAGGAGCTTAAAAATACGTTGTTTGTTTAGGAACTTCTGGATTTAAAATGAGGATGTGGGTTAAAGTTATTTTCCTGGGAAGATGTACTAGAAAGAAGTCTTGTCTGGTTACAGTCAGTGCTGACTGGCTTCGTGGTCTTTGTGGATGAGGAAGAAATTGTCCTACCTTCCAAGGAACGCTCCTTAGGCTCCCAGCCTTTGCCAGAGCAGTAGTGCCCTCTGGGTGTAGCACTGCTGCCTGCCTGCATACTTGCAAGCCCTGATTTTGTGATTTGTGATCTAGATGGTTAATTCTTCTCCCTGACAAGTTGATATCAGCACTGCCTCAGCCATGCAGAGTGAAGCCTGGGCTGCTGTCACCCTGCCCGTGCTAAGCTTAGGTGTGCTCATATCTCCTGCCCTTGCCCTAGAGGAGAGTCAGGGCTTGCCGTCTCTCTTCTTAGCTTCCCATTGCTCTCTATTTCTTCATCTCTAGGGATAAAGGGCACACAAGTGCAGGCTGCCATCATCGATGGGGTTGGATCTGTGCACACAGATTTGGCCCAAAGCTGAGCTTTACGCTATGGGAGTGAATTCTGCCACCCTGGGGCTGGAGGTTCCTTTGCAGGCACGTGCTACCCTCTGCCTCTCCCACTCCTCTGCTCCCTTGGCAAGTTCCCGCTCTGCTGAAGAGATTTCGGACACATTTCCCCGCCTGCTCCCCAGTCCCTTCTGCTGAGCGTAGCCAGGCTGCTATCCCAGGATAACCTGTGGTAGTCCTTGTCTGTGCTCCAGAGTGTGTGTCTCTAGAGCAGCAGTGTGAAATGAAATTAAATGAAAATAAGCAGAGGGAGGTACAATATTCCTTCCCTCTCTGAATCTTTAATTGCAGGGTGATTGCAGGCAGGATGACAGGTCGGACATGTTTCTGGCAGCGAACCCACAGAAAGAGAAAGGTGAACAGCAATGCACTGAAATAAGGCATAGTTGGTAATGCAAGGGTTGCAAAAGGGTCTAGGAAATGGGACAAGTGTAATTTAAGTACAAAAAGTTTGCGATAGTTATTGGTGAGGTGAGCACAGATCAGAACAGATTGTGAATGCCAGAGGAGTTGTCTGTGGAGCTGGGGTTTTTTTCTTTTATTTTTCCTTTTTTTTTTTTAAATATTTCTCTTTCATTTTTCATATGGTCATCTTGACAACGCATTTGTCTCTTTGGCCTGTGCAGGTCAGCTGGGGCATGGTTTCTGGCAAACATCTCCTTCTGAAATCAGGAGACGCGCAGCGGATCTGCCTTGACAATTTTGGCAAGAGTGGTGTGAGAAAGCCCTTCCTTCACAACCCACCAAGTGACTGCTTGTCTTGCTGTCCTCCTAGCTACTCCATGGTGGGCCTGCGCAGCCTGGAGAGTCGAGTGGAGAGAAATGTCTCCATCCACAGCCTGGTGCTTGTGGGTGAGGTGGGCCAGCAGGAGGACAGAGCCAAAGACAAGTTTGCCCTGCTGCATCGGGGCCCTTGCCCCAATCTGTCTGCCTTGGAGGAAAGAAGCACCGAAAACTCCATCAGAAACCCTCCTGCCCAAGCCAGAGAAGGAGCAGCGCTGCCCTCAGAGGGTGACTGTGGTTGCCTCTCCTCTAGCGTTGAAAGTGAAGGGGGTGAGTACTGTTCAATCACAGACTGCCGGGCCTCACGGGAGCCACATTGCGTGGAGGGAAGTGGTGCCTGGTGCGAGAAAGAGAGCTCTGCTCCCTGTAGATGGAGGCAGCTGAATGTTCCTGAGATTCCCAGGCCAAGTGGCAGGGCAGCCAAGTTCAATGAAGAGGAGCGCAGAGCTGTGAATGTCACCTTCTGCATCACGAAAGACCAGGGTGATCCTCTCCCCTATACTCTGTGTTCAGAGAGGAAAAAGTTGTCTCTCCATGGTGAGCCTGCTACCCCCTCTCAGAGCCCAGGAAACAGCAAGGGAACTGCCTTTCCTTTGTCCCATGCGGAGAAGGACTCACCTCTCCCTGTAGAGCCTTCTGTTACCAGAGGCCCCCAGCCTCAGGGTTCAAACACTCCTCAGCAGGCTTTGGTGGAGCCTCAGTGCCCTCGTCTTGCCGAGCCAGCCCGTGCTGATCCCATCTACGCTGAGAGTACCAAGAGGAAGAAGGTGCAGCTGAAGGCTGTGGATGGACAGGCAAAAGTGGAGAAGCTGGCCCATGGCACTGGCAAGGAGCAAGCTGACGGGATGTGGAGGGATGGTGGCTGGGCTTCGGGTGGTGAGAAGGAATACCAGGACTCCACTGGCCAGGTGGCGGCAAAGATAACTATTATGACTGCACACACAGAGGATGATCACAAGACAATATTCCTCAGCAGCCCTGACTCAGCAGTGGGAGTTCAGTGGCCATGCATGAGCCCCACCTCCCACCCTGATTTTGGAACTTCATCACCTACCATTGAGACTGGAGAGATTTTTCAAGCACCTGGAAGTGAAAACAGCCCAAGATTTCATCTGACAGCTCCTACCAAGACCTCAGTTACTGAGGGTCCAGCCATTCCCCCAAAGATGTCCAAAACCAGCCAGCTGGCCAGTGAAGGGAACCGTGTTCCCCCAGTAAGCTCCCATGTGGCAAAGTTTGGTGATGAGAACAGCCATGATGGAGCTGCTGTTCAGCTGCTACCGAGGAGCTATACTGATACAGGTGCTTTTGGGGCATCTCCTTCTCTGTGCACTCATGTCAATGGCATCTCTGTGGAAGAGTCCAGCAGAGGCCTGGCAGGCTCGTCCTATGACAGGAGGCAGAAATACTACACCCCAGCGTGGACCAAGCAGTGCAGGATAGTGGAGGAGGAGGAGCAAGAGGAGGAAGAGGAGCAGGAGTTCTTAACCCACCCACGGACAGTGGGAGCTAAGAATGGAAAAGCTGGTGCCAACCTTGTGGATGAAGGCCCGATGCAGGAGAGCCGGACTGGGATCAGTAAATCATTGTCTTTCTCCTTTGATTTCCCTAAAGACAAGAGCAATGGTGTGGAGTTCACACCACCACCACCACCACCAAAGAAGCAGTCCAGGTACCGCCCTGCGAGTGAGTGTGTGCGCGGTCCATTTGCAGTCAGGAGTTTTTTATGCAGGGATTGATTGACTAGGAGGTACTTTCTGTTCTTTTTCCTTCCCTTTCTGTTTAAAGGTGGGCTTTTAGGAGCATTGGAGATGACTGCATAGCTGAAAAACTGCTTACTTTTTTACTCTGAAAAGTTGTCATATCTTTGCAAGTCCTGGTTTGAATGCCATGTGTACTTGCAAAAGACCTTCAGGGCAGCAAGGTGTGGACTCAGGTCCCAATATTCAAGTGAGAACAAGGTCTATGCCCAGGATGGCTGATGTTTCCTTGATCAGCTTCATTCAGCCTTGGCAAGTTTCCTTAAGGTTCATTAGGATAGAAAATCTGGGGTTGTGAGCTCCACTTGTAGGTGGAACTGGGCAGCTTCTCTTATGGCTAATAGGAAGGGCCTCTGAAATGCTCATTTACAGTTTTGCTCTAATGTTTTTGTGCTTTTGAGGTTAACTCTTGAAGCTTCAATTTCTCAGAAGGACTCCTTGTCTGCAAAGAGGTAATTGGAGTTGGCTGGCTTCAGGCAGTCTTTCCCTCACTGCTCTCCTGGAAGTCAGGTTTGCATGCAGGGTGACCACAGGCCCTAGGAAACAAATGTGAGTGAGGGAGAGCTGTCCATCTGGGAAGGAAGTAGCTTTGGTAAGCAATTAAAAAAACAGGCTACTGATACTTTGTGTGTTCAGTATCTGCAACTGTGTGTACTGCAAAAAAAAAAAAAAAAAAGAAACGAAAAAAATGGAGGAAGAAAAATTGATTTCATTCCCATGCAACTAATGGATTAGGTTGTCTGAGCGTACTGGGGAGGGATACTTCAATATTCTGTGGGTGTCCTATATTTGCTTTATTGCATGCATCAGTTCTGTTACCTGAAACTGTGCATTTCACAACAGATTTGACTCCAGCTCCTTGATTTAAAAATTGAGAGAAGAAGGCATGAGTGTTTAGAGGAGAACTTGCTCTTGGGGTCCATGGACAAGCTTATGTGTAGGCATCAGTGACCTGCAGATTGAGACAGTGGTTTAGTTTGGCCTGTCCTTGGTTTTCTTCTCACACTAAATTTTCAGTGATTTAGGGTTGGCTAGCCCAGGGAACTAGTGTTATAAATGGACCAAGTGGTGAACATATTAGATTTCTTAAGGAAAGGGTTTAGTTCTTCTTAATGCTGGGCTTCCTGTTGTGATGCTACATGGCTCCTGGAGTCAGTGGAAAGAAAAGGTCCACAAGCATGTGAGCACATGCCTTCAAAATCAAAGAGAACATTAAGGTGTGCTTTAATTTTGATGCTGTGAACTTTCTTTCATGGCTGCTGCCACTTCGTGTCTCCTATCAGCCTGTGACTTGGAGCTGCCTCATGAGGTATTGCTGAGGACCAGCAGGCACGCTATGATGCTGTTGAGCAGTGATCATGTAGGTAATGCCAAGGTGCCTGCAGAAAGTCCTTTGGAACCTGATTCCTTCCCTGCAGAGTGGTGGCACTCAAATTCAGTGATCTATATCCCAGTAGCATCTTCCACTTGCAACGCTAGGACCTCCTTCTGCTCATGGAGGAGCAGCCATGCAGAGCCCTTTGTCTGTACTAGGGGCAAGGATGCTTCTCTGGCAGTGCTCAGAGTTCCCTTGTGCCTTCATGAGGGCTGAGAGTGGAGGCAGGGAGCTCTTTGATGTGTCAGGCTGTCTCCTTGGCTGGATGACTTGGACCAGCTTTGCTGCAATACCCTGTTACTGCCCTCCGTGTGGCATTAGGACAATCTGTGTTGAGGGGCGTGGAGCAATTTCTGCTCCTTGGAGGGGCTGTTTCCTGCCTCTGGTGTGTTGGGGCTGTGCCAGCTTTAACAGTTGCTTCTGAGTCATCCTGAAGGCATCTGTGTGCTAGAAAGCCTGTGTGAAAGAGGGCAGGGAAACTGAGGTCAGGGAACACATAGCAGCCAGCCGTGACTGGGAGCTCTGGCAGAGCCATAAACCCTACCAGGTGGCTGAGGTAGGTGCTGGCATTGCTGTTACTGCCTGTGGCTGTAGGCAGTGTGTTGTGCTACATCCAAACACCCTGATGCCTGCAGCTGAGCCTTGGGGCACCTTACTCAAAGAGGATAGCCCACCCTCCAGCTGCCAAACCCCTGCACAGCCAACCTGAGGAGCAATGCGATTAGATGGCAGATTTCGCAAGCTGTGCAAATCCAGCTGGTTGCTTTGCTTGTTTCCTTTGAGGGTGCCCTTGTGTTTGTCTCAAGTGTGGCTTCTCTGAACGTGTCGATGCAGGAACCTGGGTGCTGTTACCTGCATGTGGCAATGGGAGGGATGTCCACATGCACAACTGGTTAAAATCACCATAGCAGGATTGTGTTATCCTGGGTAGTCATTGCTTGCAGCTTTGGGTCATGACATGACTCTTACCTGGTGCTGCAGGAACATCTCTTCTGGTCTTTGTGGGTTGCAGCCAAATGCCTGAAGACGGGAGGAGGTCTTGCATACAAAAGATGACACAGCCTTACTATCCCAGGCCTGGGCAGTCCATGGGCATGTTTGCCCATAACAGAAGAACCACCACTGATACTCCTGCAATACTTACATTGTCCCTCACAGAGACAGAGCTCGTGAGCCCAAGACATTCGCTGGTGGCTACAAAGGCTGCTTTGATGGATGGATGTAAATTAAACCAACATAGACCTGGTTGTGGCAGTCATGGAGTTTGGGGTGTAGCAAATCAGGGTTCATTTCAGCTGCAGGAAAGGCATGTAAACATTCTTTTTCCTTCTTGGACTCAAGCTGTAGCAAGGTACTTGATTTCATGCTGGAAAATGAAGCCTGCCTGTTTGACTTAATTAATTAAACTTAATTGTTCATTTTAAAGAAGACTTGCATGCATTTTCACGCTAGTTTCAAAGGAGAAAAAGAAAAAAAATGAGTCTATAGAACTTATTTTGTTCATCTTGGCTCTAATAACTAGAAGGGAAAAGAGTTTTTACAGGGTAAATTCCTGCCAGGCACTGAGGAAACTCTGGTTTTGCAGTAAGCTCTCTCTTAGGATGGCGGGAGGAGCGATTTTGGGAGTTGTAGAAGTTGGCACAAAAATGCAAAATAATGAATTTGTGTCTGTTTTATCCAGCCACTCTGGACCTCTTGTGACTGTTTCTTCATACAGTCCTTTTTTTCCTGTTTGTTTGAAAGATTATAGATACTTATAGATAAAGTATGCTTGGTCTGAAATGGAATGGAAAATAAGTTGAACTCCAAGGGGAAAGATATTGGAAAGGAAAGAGGGTGGCTGGTCTTCTTCCAAAAGCCAGGAAGGTAGTTGGGTATGGAAAGGGATCACCAGGGAAACTGGATTTGTATGTGCAATGACTACTTTGGCCTACAGTTTCTTGGCATGAAGGATGAATCTTTTCTGAAATTTATGTCTCTCTTATGCAGGGAATCAGGCTAAATGATCCTAACGATTCCCTCTTGCCTGCAAAACCTTGACGGTTAATTTAGTTCGTGTGCCCCTTAAAGAAAGGAGACAGTAAGAAACAGTAAAAAAACCCCATCTTTTTGCATCTTGAGCTGTTTTCATCACAATTAATGCCACCTTCAAAAGGCAGTGCCATAGATAGCTTCTGAAACTTGCTGAATGTTCTTGCTTGGATTAACAAGGTGTGGAGTGTGGCACATCCCGGCACCCGCCACCACTGAAAACAGTCAGGACAGATGAGCTTGAGATGTGCCAAGACAGAATGTAAAGGTGCTGCTGCCACTGCTTATTGCCAGAGGGAACAGAAAACAAGTGTTACAAAAACCGACGATGCTGGGAATTGGATCACCAGGAAAAGAGCCAGGTTTGTTCCTCACTGGGGAGGTGGTGCTGGCTGGTGGGACTGTGCTGTGTGTTTCTTGCCAGGAAGAGATCTGTGATGGAGCAGCGCTGCACCTGAGACAGAATCTTGCCCTTATCTTACCATTCCTGAGGCACCCATTTCTCTTGGGAGTACAGTGTCAGGGTGTACCCCTGTGACAAAAGTAGACCGGCCGATTGGAGATGATGTGGCAATTACAAATGCAATTGGATATCAAGCGGTTCCAAATTTTGACTCTTTTCTCTGTAATTGTGGATGGTGGCAGAGATTTGCTGTGTTTGATCTAGCTGCAAGGCAGATTTATTATTATTCTAAAACAATAAATAAAACAATAATAAATACCCCAAACCCCCCCTCATGGATGGAGTCCATTTAAATCCATACTTAATAGTTAAATAAGTAAATAAAGCAAAGAAGGGAAGATATGGCTCAAGCACGAGAGAATCGTGCTCCAGGACAGGGAGGTAACACACCTTTCGGGTTCCCCTGTTTTTTTTTGTCTGAAACTAAGCAGGAATTTCTCATGCTGTTTCTGCCAATGGATCATTTTTAAATGGTTGTGATTTATCTGCCAATCTTTTAGTAGAGATTGTTTCTTTTAAAATGAAAGTAATTCACTTTTCTGTGTGTTTCCTATCTTACCACTGAAGAAAGCGCCGAGTTGGAAATTTGAATGATATTTGTTGTCCTCTTCTCCACATTGGAGCATGCAGTCATTTAATTTTTGACCCATCTACTGTCTTAATTCTGTATCCCATCCAAATTTCCCTTTGCATCTCCAGACTCCAGACCCTTGTTTCAACTTAACCTGGGCTACATTACTTTTTTTGGTACAGGGAGTGGTGTGGTCCTCTGGACAGAGCTAGGAGCGTTTCAAAATCCATTCTTTCCTTCACCTTGATTTTGGAAGATACAATAATTCATATTTCATGATAGAATCATAGAATTATAGAATGGTTTGGATTGGAAAGGATCATGAAGGTCACGCAGTTCCAACCCCCGTGCAGTGAGCAGGAACATCTTCAACCAGATCAGATTGCTCAGAGCCCCATCCAACCTGACCTTGAATGTTTCCAGGGAGGGGCATCTACTACCTCTCTGGGCAAATAGACAAGCATATGGTACTCCCGTGCTTCCTCTTGTGTAATAATTATGCCCAGTCATGTGTTGTGTTTGATGCTGTAACGCAGTCTGGATTTTCTGTGCTGTGCAGTACTTCAGTATTTTATTTTGGGAGAAGGGGGTGTTGTTGACACTACCACAGGCATTACTGCAGTGAGATTTGGTTTGTGATGGTTTGTGTGTGTTCTCCTCTGCTTCCTTCCCCTGCTGCATGATTTATAAAGCTCAGCATCTCTGTTACCTGTTCAAGTCCTGTCATCTGTTCTGAGAAGGAACAACCCCCTCCTGCTGGCACCGCAAGGTTGGATAATCCTCGTGATGGGATTGCAGAGTGGGTGCTCATTGTGATCAGATCTCTGCATGGGGAGAGATGCTTCCCAGCATCCTCTACCACTGCCAACAGGCTGCACAGGTGACAGTTGCTGGAAAGGACCAAACAGGAGCCTTGCAGCTCTTGAGTCTGAGTGGCCTTCTCCCCCTCTCAAAAGCTCCTTGCCCCTTGCACTTCTGGGATGTAACTGGATCTGCGTGTCAGATCTCGGGCAGGAAATTCAATCCCAAGGCATGCCCAGGGTCCAAGGGATCCATGGGGTGATATCTTGAAGACATGTATATCAGCTGCAATTAGGAAAGCCATGCTTTGGTGCCCATCTCCACTCTCCAGTAAGCACAATAAGCACAGCTGGTGATGCTGGATGATGGTGGGACCCTAATCTGACAAGAAATGTGAAATTGAACACATGACTACTGCTTGAATATGAATTATGGGAAAGACAAAGCACACCCTGGCTGGAGATGCAACACGGGGCATGGCAAATGATCCAGATCCCTTTGCAATGTTATAGAACTCCAGGCTGTTTTGGGGGGATTTTGTTTGGTTGTTTTTTTGTAGTAAGACCGCTGTTTTCAACCTTAATTTGCTTTAGGCAGGACTGTGGGAATTGTGTGGAAAACCAGCTGGGTGAAACTGTTTAGGATGGGAAAACTCAAGATCAGTGAACAGGAAGGGTTGCCTGAATATGTCAGCGTGTTACATGGAGGATGTTGAGTAATTGATGTGTATTTAAAGCCAACAGTATAGTTGGAGAGCTGGAAATCCTGTCTTTTTAAGTCATTAGATTGGGAGTGCTGACTCTTGTGACTTCTTTATGCACTGACACATGAAGGAGGCTCTGGAAGTTGCTGGTTACATTTAAGGTGCTGAGCACAGACTTTTGAAACACACTAAATTAACCACTGCTGCATCTTTGTGAAGGGAAGAAGAGCCCACAGATGTTAGCGAGGGGGGCAATCACTGTGATTTCTTCAGGTTTAAGATAAGTTGATGCTTTTTATTTCCAATATCCTTTGGTGAAAAAGGTGAGATGGAGAATAGCCATCTGTACCTCTGCGGTTGTGTGTGATGGAAAGGAACACCACACTAGAGCAGGGGAAATTTAGGTTAGCTGTAAATCAGCATCCTGTAGGTTGTTGCAGCTTTGGGTTCACCTCCTCTGGGGTGGAGTTTTACAGAAATGGGAGTTTACCCATACCAATTGTTTTCAGTAATGCTTTAGTACAGTGGATGGTATTTTAATCTGTGAAGGCTGTAGCCTGGGCTTCAGGCACCTCTTAGGAAAAGAGGGAGATGTAAAGCGGGGATGTTTCCAGGCAGTGTTAGCTGGCCTGGCTGTAACATCTGAAACAAGAGCAGGATGTCGCTTAAGCGGCAAACAATTTCTATTTCGGTGTGCCTATTCAGGAACTGCATTTTACATAAGTCACGGCGGTACGGGGAGGAAACGGGGCTCTCTGTACATCTGACTTCACCACGACATTGAGCTCAGCAAAGGCAGCAGCCAGCACAGTTGTGGCAGACATCGTGTTGTACCCAGGTTGCTTGGAGGAATAGGTGTGGCTGCTCGCAGTGAACCTTGGACCCTGCCGAGCAAAGTCCCATCTGTCTCTGAGTGCGGGAATGGTAAGGGAGCTCTGTGGATTTGTGTTTAAGTGATGGGAAGGAAACAGAAATGCACCAGCTTTTCTTGGGGGGGTTTGGGGTGGAGGACGAACGTGTTAGAAAGCCTCTCATCTGTGTAAATCGAGACTGGCTCTCTTGCAAAATCTTCTTTTCTTATGGATTCAAGAGCTTCCTTGATTCTTGCCAGCTCAGACAGTATACCCGCATGGGTGTGCATCCATGCAGGTATTTTTTCCCCTCAAATTACTAATAGTTAAACATCTAAGAAAGTAACAGGATAAAGATGTATCTTTATAATGCAAAAAAAAAACTTGAGGGGATTCAGTGCAGTTGTTGCTTTCAACAGCATTAATTGTAACAGAGTGGAAAACCTCAATGTGTTTCTCACACACTCTCTCTTTTCATTTTTAACTGTGACTTGTGTGGTACATTGCAAAGGTTTGTAAATCATCCCCAAGAGCCTTGCTGTGGTGAATTAATCACTGGTGCAAGGCCAGTGTCTTTGAGTTATACCTGAGGTGGATTTTAGAGCCTTATTTTCATCAGCCCCTGAGTATTTTTAGACTGAGGCTGCTCAGGCAAATGAGGAAGTCTGGCAGGAGTTTCTTCCGGGCTTCTCATACACTCTGCTCTCCATGTGGTGGTGTGGACACGAGAGTAAGTGCTTTGTCTGGATGGGGAACAAAATATTTCTCAGTCTTCAAATAAAAACCGCTCGTGGCATCTGCTGTGCTTGGGGGTTTTGGAAGAGGAGGGATCTTGTGCATGTGAACAGAGTGCCACAAGAAAATGTTCGTCTTTTGTTTGCCTTTCTCAGCAGCCATTCAGCTGTCTGATTAGGAAACGCCGGATACCTTCCAGCAAGATAGCTGGTGGAAGTCCATTTTCTTTTTCACAAGTCTGCCACTAACCCTTTTACATTCTTAATCAACAACGTGTTGAATTTTATCAGCAGATCGCCAGTTTTATTTAAAAAATGTGGACTTACAACCTTCGTTTGCTGACTGATAAAGAGTAGGAACTGTACCAAAGCTAGGAGTATTTGTACTCTGATGTGCTGCCTGATTTCAAGAGTGTCTGTTGTTTTCCAAGGAGGAAAAAATGAAGAAAATGCAGAGGAAATTCTTTATCTTAGCAAAAAGTCTTGCTTGCTTACAACTGGTTGCTTAAACTGTGACCTGGCAGTTTATAAGCCCAGTGTATGGTTTATTTATTTTGATGGAAGTTGGATGGAAAACTGTAGGTCTTACATTAAAAGCTGCAAGGTGGGTCCTGAAATTGGCAGACACTTGTTTTCTGCAGAGGCGCTGCTTTTTTGTGGAAGATGTCAGTTGTTGCTGTGATGCACTGAGGAGACAACAAATGCGAGGGCTGGGCTCTTCTTCCACTTATGCCTCCATTATGAAGGAATTGGTTTCTGACACCCAGCCTCAACCTGCTTTTCTGTAGAATGGGAGGAGTGATACCACTCCCTTCTCTTGAGAACTCTACTGAAGGCAAATACTGGTGGGTCCCCGCTTCCCAGTAATGGTTGCCAAGGTGGGATGTGGTCCAGGACCCGATATGTGCTAGGTAAAGGGGCAGCAGACTGGGGCTGGATGCTGATGGCTCAGTGGTTCTCTTTCTACTCAAGCACAGCTGATTTTTCTTGCAGGGCTGGCGTGGGGGCTGCAAGGCTATAACCTGTGCAGCGTCAGTGGGATGCAATCCCTAAGGTGCCAGAGAAAGAAAGAAATGCAGAGGAATGAGGTACTGTGGCGAGGTACAAGGATGCACAGTGTCTGTATGGATGGGCAGGGATCAAGGCGGCTTGTGAGTTGAGTCTTCATGCACAAGTGCATGCAGGGTATCTTTTGCCATTGGTCTCCTCACTCATCTCTCTTACTTTTTCTAGGCACACTCTGAAAATGAACTCAAGTAGCGCTGAGTTGGAGAGGGTCAGCAACAGCTCTGCCGAGAGCCTCAGCCCACCTTTCAGGAGTGTCCACGTCAGCTTCACGGCTGGCTCCACTGATAGCCTCGACTCAGACACACAGACTGGCAGTGATGGCAGTAAGTGACCATTGGGTGTGGGGGAGGTAGCATTAGACCTGAGGAAGGAGTTCCTTCTGTCCTGAGTCCCACTGCTGGGGCAGCATCTTCAGAGTAGGGATCATGAGGGTCCTATCACCTAGGCCCCCCCAGCAAACCCTCATCTTTCTACTTCTCTTAGCCTTCTGCCTTTTGATGCACTTCAGAAGAATGTGGTAGTCAGGCCAACATCATGGGCCTTTCTCCTCTCTCATTTGGCAGGTGCCAAAATCATTCATCCCGTAGCTCTCTTGTCTGGATAAAATCTCCATCTGAAAGCAATTGTCCTTATCCTACTCATGCTTCATACATTGCATGAGGTCACAAGTAGCCCTGCCAAAGAAAGTCCTCCAAAGATATGAGGAGTACCAGGAGGAGTCTTGTGCCAGAAGTGATCTTTTCCCAGTTATTTGAAGGGGAAAAAAAATCTGCCTGTGCTCATTTAACAGAGATTAAAAAGTATTTACTATGAAGCCACTTTTTTCATCAGTGCTACGCACTTTAGACAAGCACTAACATGTTCAGCAGCTCAGAAAGTATTTCCTTTGCAAAAGCAACCTTCATGTAGTGGAAGTTCTGTCTTTCCAAGAGCAACAATGTGTGGCAATAAAATTAAGAGCCGGAGCTCTGGAAACTCCATTTTTCCACCGTTAGCTTGGAGTCTGAGGTTGAGACTGTGTTGCCAGGAAATTGTACACGGGGAAGAAAAACTCACAGATGTTGGATCTTTATGTGCTGGGCACAGAAGCAGTTTGCTGTCAAGAATGACATGGGACAAGAGGATTTCTTTGCCTCTACTAACAGAAGCAACTGTTTCAACTTGTCTCAGGAAAGCTGAGTTTTTAAATGAATAACCGGAATGCAATTTTTCTTGCTGATGCAAGGAAGAGTCGTTCACTGTGAGGTGAGCTGAAATTAATTGACTGTACTGTTAGATGTTAAAAAAGGAAGGGAGGGGAGCTTTTAAGCTGTTGACGTGCAGAAGGACTTTACACTGAAGGTGTTAGGAAAGTTATGAAAGAGTTTCACTCACCCTATGCTTGGGGCAGAGCTCAGCATGATGTAAAAAAATAGGTAAGAGCAGTGTGGCATTTGTGTGAACCTGGTGTTTCTCAGTGCTGCTGTTTGGGATGGGATGTATTGCAGCAGGAGCATACAGACAGCCTTGGCAGCAGAGGCGACAAACGAAAATGGATGTCATTGCCAACAAACTCTGGTAGGGACAGACAGGGACAGCTCGTGCCAGCATCCACCCCAGTGGGTGAGAGCTAGCGGACCTGCCCCCACCTGGTGCAGTCTCAGGTGGCAAGCAGCTAGGGATGGGGGCTGCTGCTCTGCACAGCTGGTGCAGCATTGTGCCTGCATGTGACACTGCCCAGACACACCGGGACAGGCTGGGAGCTGCCTGTGGAGGCTGTGCCTGAGTCACTAGGGTTGTGGTGGAGGCAAGCTCCTGCTGCGGGCTGACATGAAACTGCCCCAGGGCATTACTGCAGGGCAAGCATAAAGCCACTGTGAGGAGGTTCAGTGAGGCAGCTGAACCCACACCAGCAGCCTTCTGAGGAAGGACAGTTTGCTACCACTCTGCAGCTGTGGAAGATGGAGTCAAAGAAAGCAATAGAGCAATAGATCCCATTATCTGCTGAGCTTGCTGAGAGCAAAACCCCACCATGCATCTTTCAAGGTCTACACTTGCATGCAAGGTGTTACCAGAGCTCAAGTTTATCGAGTCCCCCTGTCATTCAAGTGGCGTAAAAAAAAATCTTTGAAATAATTCTGTCTCTTCTTTTAATTTCCTCTGCAGGCTTCTCCACTCCACCTTTGTTCTGTCTCCATGACCTGAAATTATTGTTCTTTATTTCAATGGCAAATTATGTTTTTCTTTCCCCTTCTTCTTCTTCCATGACGTGAAAATGTATTAACTGTCTCCAGTCTGGCCATGGTAGGAAAACAGCTGTTACAGCTGCCTGAAATGAGAGAGACATCCCAATTCCAATCCATGTGCAGATGGCATGTGGAGCTGCTTGAGGTTTAGTGGTAGCTAGTGGGGCCAGGCTGCCCTCTAAGCACAGATGTCTGGTAATAAGCCGTGGGACAGGCAGCGGAGGGGAGGCCAGTTTTGTTAAGGAGGATAGAAAAAGTCAAAATCTCAGGGCTTGCCCAGTGGTCCTTACCTGCTGTAAGACAGAGAGAGGTTAAAAATAATTCTTGGGCTGCTCTGGTCCTGGTTAAGCCAGTGTGAGTCACTCCTTATCACACTGTGCTGCTGAAGCACTGGGCGGCAGCTCACAGGTGAAACGGGCTTTGTTTAAGAGATTGTCCTTGTATCCCCAGTGCTTCATTCTTACCTCCTTCTGGATGACATCACAGCTTAAATATTTACCCCCTACTAGTTTGTTGCTACTCTGTATGTATATAGGGGAGTGGTTTTGAGGAGAGGGCACATTTCTCTCGAAGGCTGGTTGCAGCCTGCTTTGCAAACCTGCTGTGTTAAACTCCAGCCCCGTCAGTAAAGCATGTACAGGTGAGGACTCTGTGCTGGGTTCAGATGTAAACTGGCTTGCTGCTTTGTTCCCAGCCAGGGCTCCAGGAGAGGTAGTCTGTGGGGGTGGCAGGGACATGGAGAGGGAGCTGCACTCCCAGCCTGCAAGAGCCACTCACGGCATCTTCTTGTGTGTTGCTGTCTCCTAGGGCACTCGTCTGAGGCAAACCACTCGCCCCCTCCAGCTGAGAGCCAAGTGTTTCCCCCTGTCCCTTTCCTTCCTGCCTCCAGTGAAGATGGTCCTTCCTCTGCCTCCAGCTGCCCACCCCCTCTGCCTCAGAAGAAGACAGTGAGCAGAACAGTGTCCTCCCCAGATGGCTTTTATGGGGGACAGGCATCTTCAGGCACAGCAGTTGGTACTGCCAGCCCTAGGCTGAATGTCAGCCACTCTGAGAGCAATGTCTGCCTTCGAGACGAGCCTCCCTTCATCCATGCAGCCAGCCTGGGGGGCCGCCCTGGAACCTTCTCCTCCTCTGAGTCCCTGGAGAAAGGCTCCAAAGGAAACAGCTATTGGGGCTCAACCACTGGTAAGAGCACGGGGGCTTGCGTTCCCAGCAGAAACCTCCAGTCCCTTTCCTCCTCGCAGCTTAGCGTGTCCAGCCAGGTGTCATCAGGCTCCAGCCTCCAGCTCTACAACCTCCTGAGCAACATGGACAGCAAGGAGGGGGTTTACTCCAAACTGGGGGCCCTCTATGCTGAGTCTTTGCGCCGCCTGGTTGCCAAGTGTGAGGACTGCTTCATGCGGGAGCAGAAGAACGAGCTGCACTTCAGCGAGAACAACTGGTCACTCTTCAAGCTGGCGTGCAACAAACCCTGCTGTGATTCAGGGGATGCAATATATTACTGTGCCACCTGCTCCAAGGACCCTTCTACCACCTACGCTGTTAAGGTAAGCCTGCACCCCAGAGGTACTCAGGCTTATCTGTATCTTCCAGTTGGGAGGTTGAGGAAAAGAGCTGCAGGGTTGAAGGCTGTGGGGGCTCTGTATCTGAGCTGGTACTGAACCTTCGAGCTTCTTTTTTCCCACTTCTGGTGTATGGATTTGAATGGAAGAGTGGGAAGCAAATTTAGTGGTATGAATGTTGAGAAGCACCATCAGGACATGATGGCCTGTTTCCTACTTGTCCTTCTCACAAGTGAAGTTCGGCAAGCAAAACCCTTCCAAAACTGCCACTTTCCCGCTATCTTGCAAAGGTTAATTTGGAGTAGTTTTCATTGTAACAAACCAACAACCTGCAACCCAACCAGTTTCTCTCTGAAAAGTTTTTGTGCAAATATTGTGTTGTAAACTCAGGCATTTGCCTTCGATGACACAAGAGGATGAAAGGCTGTTCAAAAGACAGCAGTTTTGCTTCTGCCTGTCTTTTAAGTGGAAGGTCTGACCCAGAAACTGTGTTGAGTGCTTATATGATCTTCAAACTACAGGTGTTACAATATTGCAGATCTCGATTAAACAATGCAAGGCTGACCTAGACATACTGTTAAGGTCAAGTATGAAATATTTTCCTGTAACTCTATGGAATCCACGTTTGAAATGGAAACAGGAGGTGCAATAGTTCAGCTCTTTGAAACCTGGATAAGTAAGCTTATCCAACCCATTTCATGCACTTCTTTCACTCACTTCCCATGGATTTTGCGCTCTCAACCCATATTAATACTTGAACACAGAGCCTTTAATTTCTATTCTGACATAACCCTAGGGGCATATCATTGCTGCTTACTCTTCAGGTTGTTTTTAAACCTAAAGTAACTCCCAAAAAAGCACTGTCAGATATGCATTAAGCAAAGGGAAAAAAAAAAAATCTCTGCTGAATAGTTTCCATCATTATGAACCCCAAGGGAATGTTTTAGTTAAGTGGTAGCTTGCAAGCTGGTTGATATTCTAAAGGAAACACAGTCAACCCAACGGGGGGGCTGTAAATAACCAGGGTGGAATTAGATGAGGTCTTGCACCAATACCCCTAGTCCAGCACTCAAAGCAGCAGCTTCTCTTGTGTATTACACCTAAATCCATCACAACTTTACTCCTGAAACTCAAGGACTGTGTGGTGAACTGGTGTGCTCCTTTTCAATATATGGTTGGCTGTGGCATGCACAGACCTTTGCTCTTGCTTGCCGTGTTAGGTGGGGTTCAGAGGCTCAGCTCTATGGCTGTAGTGCATGAATTCTTCCCAAGGCAGAAGCAGCACATTTCAGTCTCTTAATGGGACTGGACTTGTGTCCCTGCATGTGATGTGGGATTACTCTGTGTCCTTGGTATGCTGCAGAAGCATCTTAACAAACCAAAACCACTCCAACAGGGCAGTACTCTGCAACAGCATAGCCAAGTTGTGTGTGTGTTTACAACAAGCAAAGTTGTGTGTGTGTTTACACATGAGTGTGCGTACACCTCCTGCAATGTTCCTGTGTGTCACCTTCCTTTTGGTAGCCAAAGTAGAGAATAATTGTGAAACTATACAACTGCCTGATTCCTAGCTGTCCCTCCTGGCCTCTGGTATGGATTTTCTGACACGAAAGAGATTACAGAGCTGTAGTTAAAATTAAACTTGGAGAGCTCAAAATGGGCAAAGGATCTGACATGATCCAGGGAGCCTGCCAAGCAGCAGGAGCCAAAGTCTGGGCTGTGCACAAGCAGACATGAATACGTATAAAACAGTTAGAAGGAGTCAGAGTTACATGAAATTGCTTTAGAGGAATTAAGCCAAGATATGCTCCACACCTTGGCTTCTTTCTCTGCTTAAAGATGCATGACTAAGCGAGCCCCAGGCTCCTGCTTGGAGCTTGCTGCGTGGAGGATGCCTCTGCAGACAAAGTCATGAGGAATGGTTGGCCAGGGGAAGATCTACCTGTCTTCGTTTTGTTGTAATTATCTGCCCAGAGAATCCTCTCTAGCAGGATTTCCTTCCCTTTTCCTAAGCCTTATGTGTCTTCCTTATGTCGGGAGGAATGAGCGGGATTGTTCAGCAGAGGGCCGGAAGGCCTCTTCTGTCTTTGAGGACCTTCTGCCTCTTCCTGTGGTCCACTGCATTAATCTGCAGTCTGCCTAGCTCTCCAAAGCTTGTCCTTCCACAAAATAAGCATGCAGCCTTAGCAGGGTACTTCTGTTTAGAAAAGAGAGGACAATGGGGATTTGAAATGCCCAGTCTTCACAGTACTTCAATCTTCACTCACTCATCTGAGTGAATTGCCTACAAATGCCTAGATTCAGACCCTTACTAGAGGAATACAAAAGCAGCCCACTTCTCCAGCTTCTCTCTATTCTTGCATTTATTTTAACTTGGAGGCAAAATTGATTTCTTGTCCGAGTTTGCACGCACGCTATGGCTGGCAGTGGCACGCTCCAGGGTTTAAAACCTTTTATACTGGGTTTCAGCCTGTTGCTGATTCCTGTGGGTGAGATACAAATACATTGCTAAGTAAAAGAAAAAAAATAGTAGCGTATAATGGAAACGCCAGAAGGCTCCAAAAGCTAATGGATACTCCTATAACAACCTGGATTTGAGTTTGCTTAGTCTTTTAATGCAGTCATAAAACTAAAATACAGAGCAAAATGTAGGTAGAAGTCACGTAGGTTTAAGAGAATCCGGATTATAAAACACTTTTTTTCCCCTCAAGTTTGCTGCACTCTCATTTATTTCTAAGCCTGCTGTTAGTGCTCACTTCATACTTATCAGCACAGGGAAAAAACACCAGTTTGTTGCTGGTTTCCCTTAGCCATTGTTCAAGGATTTGAGAGTAGTGACTGACACAAGGAAGCAGAGTGGATGAGGAGGGTGTGAAAGTGGCACCAGGGCTTAGGACCAGAGAAAGGTTAGGTGGAAAGAAAGTGTTGGAGATCTCTGTCCACACCTCACTCCAAACAGGGCCAACCTCACAGGCACGTCACATCGCAAGGGGCCTCATCCAGGCAAGTGTTAACCATATCCAGAGATGGAGGCAGCACGTCTTTTGTCACAGGCTTTGCTTTTCCCTCTGCAAAATGTCTCCTGGGTTGCAGGGAGGAATCTCAATGACATCTCTGATGTAAAAGCTATGTTCCTTCTGTCGGCAATGAAACAAAATCTCCAGGAGTTACTCATGGGAGGACTTACCTTCCTCCTTTCCTGAAAATATTGGGCATTTCCTGGCAAAGGAATTGTGCTCAGAAATGGGACCCAGACACCTGGCTGCTAAGGTTGCAGTGTTGCAGGATGACAAAAGTGACAAAGCCAGGAGATAATATAAGTACTAAAAGGACCAACATGCACCCTACTTCCACTGATGTCTTCCTTAGCATCTGCAAATCTCAGGTTAGGAACCCATCTCTGAACTTCTGGTCTCTGCCCTGTCACTGGCTGATGAGAGTTTTCTTTTGGTCTCTCCTCGCAGATTTGTAAAACCCAGGAGTCCAAGGTGGCTGCTTCATACTGCAGCCCTGCAGTGCCAGTCCACTTCAACATCCAACAGGACTGTGGGCATTTTGTGGCCTCTGTCCCCTCTAGCATGCTGCTGGCCTCAGATGTGGGGAAAAGCATGCCTGGGGATGGCCTCCATCACTCCCGCACTGCCAGCGAGCATGACTGTGTGGTGGTCATTACCCGGGAGGTGCCAAGCCAGACCACTGCTGACTTCGTGAGGGACTCAGTGATGTTGCACCAAGCCAAGCCTGAGCTGTATGAACGTCGTGTTTGCTTCTTGCTCCTCCAGCTCTGCAATGGCTTGGAGCATCTCAAAGAGCACGGCATCATCCATCGTGACCTGTGCCTGGAGAACCTCCTGCTTGTCCCCTGCAAGCCCCCCATGAGCTGTGTGAAAGCCAAAGATGAGAAACACTTACCCCGCCTCATCATCAGCAATTTTTTGAAAGCCAAGCAGAAGCCAGGAACTGGAGACTCCAAACTGAAAAAGAGTCAGGCCCGGCTGGCCCCAGAGATTGTGTCAGCTTCTCAGTACAAGAAGTTTGATGAGTTTCAGACTGGTATTCTCATCTATGAGCTGCTGCACCAGCCCAACCCTTTTGAGGAGAAAGCGCACCTCAGGGAGCAGGATTACAGCGCTGAGGACCTCCCCGCTCTGCCCAGCCTGTCCATCTACTCCCGAGGGCTCCAGCAGCTGGCTCACCTGCTGCTGGAAGCAGATCCCATCAAGCGTGTGCGGATCACTGAGGCCAAGCGGATGCTGCAGTGTCTGCTTTGGGGGCCCCGGAAAGACCTCACCGAGCAGCCTCCCAGCCACGAGGAAGCCCTCTGCCGGGTGCTCCAGAACTGGGTGGACATGAAGCGTGCCCTGCTCATGATGAAGTTTGCAGAGAGGGCTGTGGACGCAGAGCGGAGCATTGAATTGGAGGACTGGTTGTGCTGCCAGTACTTAGCATCTGCTGAGCCTGCCTCCCTCTCACACACACTAAAACTGCTGCAGCTGCTCTGACCTTGGATGTGTCTCGGAGGCAGCTGAAGGCTCCCAGTTGCCTCGCAGCTAAAGGTACCCAGTCCCTTTACAGGTTGACTCTCAGTTGCAAATGCACATTCAGCCCCTGCCTCGCACTCCAATCGGAGTGCACAAGACATGTTTAGTACCCTCAGCACTGTTAATTTGTGAGCAGGCAAAACTGGGAACCTACCCATATTCTGGGGGATTTTTTTTTTTGTATGTTAATCTGTGGACTAATAAACTCCTGCCTGCCTGCGTGCATGTTTCTAATGAACCCAATGCATCTGAGTTGATTCCTGTGCCTCTGGGACAGCCCTTTGATGCCCACCTCCCCTAAAACATCAGAGCCTCTTTGCCCACAAACACCACAGCTCTCCAGAGAGGAAGGCAGGGATGAGCGGTTGGCTGCTTCTCCTGGGGAGCAAGAGCAATCCACAAGAGCAATCCACATAATGATCCTTAGCAAGAGAGAATGAAGAGGGACTTTCAAATTCACATCCTTTGTGGATTTTGGCATCCATTTTGCTTCTCGCTGTAAAACCAAAATTTACTGTTTGTTTCGGTGTATGAGCTGTATTTTCCACTGTGGGAAATTCAGTATCAGCTGCCCACTACCTTCGTTAGATACTAATACAGCATTGCTTTCCTGTCTAGTGGTACAGCCCTGCAAGCTGTTGATTGTAAAAGGGTGAGGGAAAGCCCAGTTCACATTGATGCTGCATGTGGGGAATTACCCCTTGTAAAGTTAATGACATGGAAAATCCCCAATTCACCTACAAGGCCTTGTGGGGAGGGAAGTCAGGGCCAGGTTGCTTTGCCTTCCCCATCCCTCCAGCTTCCTCCCTTTACCTAGTAATTCATCTGTCTCTTGTGTCTAGCATTTACTTAACCCCTTTATCAAGAGATTAGCTGGCATGTAGAATGTCAGGGCCACTCTGTGCACTGTGAACATGCTCCTACAACTAATGCGATGCAAGGGCAATGTGATGGAATAGGGAGAAGCTGGCCTGGCCCCCTCCAGCCCCTTTTCCTTAGCAGCCACCTGGCTTGGTGGAGAGGCTGTGCTGCTGCTCAGAAAAGTTATTTTCTGAGAGGCTGTGGGCTGCTTTTATTCTCTTCCACCCCAACAAGAGGCAGAGAAAAGCTGCCCTGCTCCTGGCACCGCTTCTGCAGCCCTTGGGAAGGGATTGAGTTTGGGGCACAGCATGAGACTATTTGAGCTACATCCCTCCCAGAGAGAAATTCACGAGCATTCTCCTCCCATCTTGATTCACCTCCAGATTCCGTATGCATTCTTGGGGAAATTTTAACTCCCCCCTTTTTTTTTTGACACTTCATACACTTTCTGTGAATCTTTTCCAGGCTTCTCACCTGGATTTTCTTTTAATCTGTTTGGCTATGGTTGCTACTGATAGAAGGGGATGGGTCCTTGGCTGGGCACCCATTTGCAATGAATTTCTCTGGATCCCCTTAGGGAGGAGGCTGTGCACGTCTCTGCCTGCTGAAAGAATGTGGGATGGCTCCAACCACAGCCATCAGAGTTTTTTTATACACTGGCTTTCTTGCATCTGACTCTTGGGTCCACTTCCCGACGACGTAGGTGGCAGGAGCCTTCTGACTTAGGAACCACTGTCCCATGGACCGTCCTGGACACATCACTCTGGAAAGTCCGGCCCTGGCTTGCTACATGTGGTCTCACATGAGCCAGCAGAGAACCTGCCTGAAGGAGCCCAGCATGTTTTTCAGAGGTGAGGTGAAGAGATGACTCAGTTTCTAAGCACGATGTAAGGAATAAATGGGAGGCATCTCTGCAGGACAGCTCTGAAGGAGACAGGGCCTGGCCTTGAAAAATGCAAGCTGTTCTGGCAACAGGGAAATTCTATGTGGGGCAAGTGGCTTGCAAGGCTTTGTTTGGGTATTCAGCTGTACTCAAGAAGTAGCCAAACATCTGTGCTTAGCACACCATGGGCAGTAGACCTCTTTTTCCTAGCAGGTGTCCTTGCCTCCAAGCCCAGAATCCTCTGCAAGTGTGGTGGAGCAGATGGAACATCCCTCTGTCCTGTGTGGCAGGGAACACAGCTGACCCTATGCCCTGAGGGCCAAGCTTGTCACGCACTTGATGGCGGGTGGGTATTGCAGGAGACGTCTACTTGGAAATGGAGTTTGGGGTCCACATGACACCATGACAGTGCTGAGGAGCAGTTGCTGGAGGAGCACCACAGACCTGTGCACCTCTGTATATTCCCCTCTATGCTGGGGAGGACTGGGACAGATGTTGCTGGCCCTGCCTAGCTCACATCCTAGTTGCACCAGAGACAGTTCCCATTCCCTGCTCTGTTCCCGTTGCCCATGTGCTCATCCTGGTACATCCCTAAACCCATGTCTCACTGGAACCTGCTACAGAGAGAAGGGAATGGGGTGAGCTCTTAACCAAGCCATGCAAACATCCCTACCAGAGTTACCAGGGACTTGCTGCCACATGTCCTGCTGAAATTCTGGCCCCCAGAAAGCACCCACAGGCATATCTTGCCCTCAGCATGACATCAGAGACGATGCCACATACTGGGCAGTCAGAGAGAGGTGACCTGAAGCACAGAGGTAGTGGAAGAGAGAAGCAAATGTGAAAGCCACCAGCTGGTACAGGGCTGCAAGGAGGAGGACAAGATGGTCTGCCCAGCACATCGAGCAGCTTGCTTCTTCAACCGCTTCTGTCGTCTGGAGAAAGGACTGAGCCAAGGGATGCTCTGGCTCCTCTTTACACATGGCAGGAGAACAAAAAAAAGAAAAAAAAAACCAGAACAAAACCAAGGAAACAAAGGTATCTGCAGGAAGAACAGCATATTTTTTACATTCATCAGTGCTAGCTCCTTAAAGCACCTCTGACCCAGGGTTTGTGTATAGGTGGAAAAATCTGAGGTTGGTTATTTGCCAGACACCTGGGCCATTTCCATATACTTTGAAGGCAGTGAGAGCGAGATGCTGAGCTCAGAGCCTTGGAGCTGCCACATGTGCTGTGCTGGGATGCACCCCAGGTACTTCCAGAGGCTCCGTCCTTTCTCTTCACTTCTGTCCTTCACAGAAAGCTGTGGCTTCTTCCTGGCTCTGGTCTCACTTGTTACAGAGTGGTGGTGGTGAGGTCCCAGTACATAAACCCCTGATGACATAGAGGATGGGTTCTACCACTTCGCAGTGCCGAGGGAGGGTGAGCCCCTCAGCCCCACTACTCAAACCAAGCTACAGGGTCTTTTTAGCGGAGATAAAGGAACAGCTCTCTTCTCTCCATGCAATTTTTCTTCAAGAAAATAAGGAAATAAAAAATAACATGAACTCACAGAGATATTTGTGATGGCAGAAATTAGACATTGCAGTTCAACTGTTTGAGCTGTGCATTCATTCAAAACCATGCTACATGAAAAAGCAAAAGGTCCTCTTTTGGACCAGACTTGAAAGGAGATTTGAAAAGTTGTCTCTCGGGTAACGTGAAGCCAGTTACTATGGCTCTCACAATGCCACCAGCAATATTTCATGCTTAACAGACAAAAAAAAAAGCCCAAGAAAACTATTCTACAGGACTTGACTCTTCTTTGTGAGATACAGCTAAGAAAAACAGACAAATACAAATGGAAAGCTCATGGATTTCTTTTTTAAACTCAG
The DNA here is from genome assembly GCA_033556795.1 of Tapera naevia. NCBI lineage: Eukaryota > Metazoa > Chordata > Aves > Cuculiformes > Neomorphidae > Tapera > Tapera naevia. The sequence continues at coordinate 7,932,787 of JAUMJJ010000034.1, read as the reverse complement.
TTGATATCTGCTTTGCTTTAGGCATATGAGCAGTTTGAATACAAAGAATCATACACTTTGATTTCCTTCTGAAAGAAAAAAGCCCAACTGGAGTGGTAGAAGAAGTAATGTTCCCCCCCTTCCTTTCATGAATGCTTCAAAATATTTAGGTTAGTCTGTTTTTCAATAAAAAGAGCAAAAAATGGTGCCTAAATTTAGAGAAAGAACTGTGCTAATCAAAAGAAAAGAAGTTTTGATTAAAAAATATATTAAGTCTGACTTTTATGAATGTTTCTACTTTTTTACTCAGCTTTTCAATCTGTCATGATGTGTAGACGGGTTACTTTGCTACAAGAAGGTGAGGGACCAAAATGCCATGGAAAAATTAGAGAAAATGCTGCAGAGAAACTGGCTGTATTTTGCTGTACTTGTGCAGGGTATATTTTCAGAGCAAGTAACAGCACTGGAAAGATGTTTTTCCATCTCCATTTTGGCATGCATGACCTGCAACAACAGCCTGGTTTCACAGGACTCATTTGCCAAATCCTTGGAACCTAGTATTGACTTCGCTGAGTAAGTATGTTTCAAGTCCTTCACAGTGCCTGCTTAAGTAATTCCCCGATATGGTTCTGCATAAATACCAATGATTTTCAAGAAGCAGAAGTGAATTTTCACGAAGCAGAAGTGAATTTTCACAGTAGCATTACAAATGTTAACACACTGCTCATACCTCTCATTTTACACCATCAGGTTCTGGGCAGTGGAAATGTGATCTTAAAGCAAGCATGTGAGCCATAGTGAACCACGAGAGAGAGCTTTATTCGCTTCATTTCCATGGACTAAACAAGCAACAGCCCAGTTCCTGGCTAAGGAATTAATTGTTTGGGAATACAGCAGGTGAGAAGAGGAGGCTGACAACTGTCAGAGAAAGCTGTGGGCATGAAATTTGGGCAGATATAATTCAGGTACCAGTTTTGGGCTAGCATTCAGATAGTTTGTAGTTGCTTTCTTGGTGGTATATAGTGCTGTTTTGGGAAGGTTTTGTTGTTTATTTTAACGCAGCCTATACTGATGTGCTGGCGGCCACACCGAAAAGTGAAAGAGGTACATTGAAAGCTGACATTGTTTGTCTTTTCTCCATAGAAAATCACATAAATGGGAAGGGAGGCCATGAAATAGGGTTCAGGAGGCCTGGATTGAGCTCCTGTTTCAGACTTTCTCTGTGACCTTAGGAAAGCTGCTTAACTCCCACCCACAAAAGAGAGGTGATAGTTTCCATCACCATGTGGTGTTACAAGGCAGAATCAACCACAAACCTTGGAACTTTACACTTGGCTGTGATAGATTAGGACATGAAAATACCTAAATGAGAAACAAATTAAGAAACAAATACAATGGTTTATTGAAACACATAAATGCAAAAATTCTTTCTTTACTTTCAGGCACCAACCCCACGCTAGCTTTTTGCCACTTGTTGCCATTACGGATTTGCTGCCCACTGCTGCTTGTAATGAAGACATTTTTCTCTTGCTGGATAAATGGCCACATCCCATTAGTTAACGATAGTATGGAAGCCTCTTATTGCAGCCATGATGAGCACTTATGGAGTTGTGCCAGGGGAAAAAGGAGGAAAGGCTCGTGTAATAAGGGCTCGTGTAATATTTTATATCTTCTGTGCTTCTCAATACCCGACTCAGTAATTAAAGGTGTAGTTTAATTGGCAATAAATTAAGTGAGATTTCTGCAAGCCAATTCTTGTCTGCAATACATCTTTGAGATTCTTGAACTCAGCCACATCAGCTGAATTTAGTGTGAGTGAGGGGCCAGCACTGTGCCCTGCTCTGTGCGGGCACTGCCAAAAGAGGCGGTTTATTTTCAAGGCAGGAACTCCTTTATGTCTTTTGGTGTTGAGGATAAAGCCAGATGGAAACAGATCCTCTTGTACCTCCTAGGGTTTTTGGACATATAGAACAGGGACTGACATCACTGGAGACCATCCCCTGTGTTGGCTTCCCTCACCCTCACCACAGAGCTCCAGAGACAAGAGGCATGCAGTTCCAAGGACCACGCACAGTAGCCAGTGATGGGGAAAAAAAGGTCTAGGGCTGCATGCTGTTCTCCTTCCATTCCCTTTCTCATGATATGCAAACCCTGCAGAGAGCTATTCCTGGGGAGAGCAAACCTTGCAGAGAGCTATTCTCCTGCAGAGAGTTATGTTCTGCATTGCCACTGCCTGCAAAAGAGCAGACCCTCAGGATGATCCTGATTCCTTTGTGGCTGAGGTTTTTTTCCCTTTAACTTTCACAAAGAACAGAGTTGCCTCTTATGGATAAAAATAGCAGAGGGGTGAACTAACAGCACAATAATGGGGTGGGATGTGTCAGAGGGGTGAAGCTGCCCTGCAGGCAAAGGGGGGATGCCAGGAGCAAACCAGACTTGCCAGCACGCTCAGGGAGCCCCAACGTGCAGGGCATCCCAGAATGGGCACTGCTGTTCTGGGACTGCTGCTCAGAGTTGTCTTCCCAAGATGGGTGCCACCTCTTCCATGCTTTTCAGAGCTTGTAGTGCAAGGCTCATAGGATAAATCACAGTGGTGATATTTTTCTTTATCAGTGTCAGGACAATCTGAACTGCCAGAGAACAGATGGAGAGGCTGGAGTTCTCCTCCAAGCTTTGATGAGCCAAGGTAGAAAGAAGCAGGACAGAGAACAAATCCATGTACTTCCACAGACCCGAGGCATCCTGTCGTGTGAGGGTCAGTCCATCCAGTTCCTCCCGCGGCCAGGAGGGAGCAGGGTGGAGAAGTAAATCTGCTGGAAGCTGCCAGGCCAGGAATGCCCCAAATGCCCTTGAAATACTCCAATTCATCTCCAGCGTACAGGGAGTCGAGCTCTTCTCATTGGGGCAGCGCTGAGAGCTCGAGCTCACCAGTCCATAGAGGACCCCCCCCATGTGCCTTTCTGCTGAATTCCTGAAAGGGAGCACCTGAGTTATTCAAGGCACATGAGGAAGAGACATCCTGGACAGTTTGCAATTGAAAAGAATAAGGAAGACCACTTGTTGCATTCTTTTCCACCTCAGCTACAATTTCTGCATGCATTTGGGTTGTCTTTTTGCAGCAGCACCTGGATGTTGACATTTCCGTTGGAGTCCTAAGGGCTCCCTGGGCAATAGGACCAGAGCAAAGAGGAGGACTATCAGGCTGCAGGGCTGTAGTAGACAGTGTTGCCAGCAGGCCGAGGCAGGTGATCCTGCTCCTCTGCTCAACACTAGTGAGATGCACCTGGAATGCTGGATCCAGTGATGGAATCCCCAGTAGAAGAGAGATATGGACATACTCAAGAGAGTCCAGCTAGCAGCTACTACTGCTCAAGGGCCTGGAGCATCTCTAATAAGATGAAAGGCTGAGAGAGCTGAGACTGTTCAGACTGGAGAATACAAGGCTCAGGCAGGGGGAGCTTATCAGTGTGCTTATGGGGAGGAATGAAGAAAAGGGAGCCATGCTTTTCTTAGTGGTGCGCAGTGACATGACAAGACCAACACAAGCTGAAACACAAGAAATCCCATCCAAACCCAAGAAAATACTTGTTTGTGTATGTGTATGCAGGTAGGGTGTGTGTTGTGTATGTGCTTGTGCATGCCTTGGGCGGGGGGGGGGGGTTGGGGTTGTGCTGTGTAGGCACCGTGTGTGCAGGGGCGTGTGTGTGCGTGTTGGGCAGAAGCTTTTGTGTTGCCAGTATGGCTGAGGTTGTGCACTGTGTGCACAGTGTATATTTTGTGTGTGTTGTGTGTTTATGTGTGTTCAGTGTGCGTGGGGTGGTGGTTCAGGGCTGTTTGTGGCTCCAGCCATTGCTCTGCTCCATAGGGAGGCCAAGGGGACCCAAGAGCAGCCTCAGCCCCAGAGAGGTCCCACATGAGGTTAGAGGCACGTGGGAGAGGGGACTGTGGGGCATGTGAGGATTTATGGGGCAAGCATGGGGTAAGCTTGGGCATTATGAGGCACATGGGAAATCAGAAGACCCTGCAAGAGCTATGGGGCATCCAGAAAAGCAATATGATACCCAAAGGGTCAGGATACTGGGGGAGAGAATTGGGTGCACATCTGGAGGATCGGGGACCCTGGGAGAATAATGAAACATCGGGGGGAGTTGTGGAGCACCCAGAAAGGGGAGTTTATGGGGCACAGGAGAGGTCAGAGGTACCCTGAGGTGCTATGGGACACCCAGGATTGGGAAAACTCAAGAGTTTATGAGGCACATGGAGGCCATGGGGGCAGACCCAGTTTGAATAGGGTTGGGAGCACCCAAGGGGGCTCAAGGGCACCCAGAGAGGAGTAGGATTGTAGGGTCCACCTAGAAGCTGATGCCAGAGTCCAGGTCTGTGGCACCTCCTTTATTGCAAGCCATGATGAAGCCCCTAGTGTGAGGGAGAATCCACGTCCCCACCTACAGTCCCTCCATGCCAAGCTTCACTTTGTGGGCTCATGGGTGCCAGCGAGGTGCACGGGCTGCCCATTAAGGCAGTTGACACGCACGTAGTGCGTGAGCTGCCGGGCTCGGTAGGCACAAGGGGGCCGGGTGTCCTTCCCCCGCAGGCGGCAGGCTGTGATCTTCATGGGTTTCAGGGTGCTGTGGACCCCTGCTGCGTCAGGCACCTGGCTGCAGGCAGCCACCAGCTCCTCGTCCAGTTCGTGCACAAAGGTGTTGGAGGGCTTGCAGGGCCGCCCCGGGGCTGTCACCTGCCGGCGTGCCAGCATGGTCTCGCAGTAGCGGTGTGCTGCAATCCCAGGTGTCCGTGGGTAGTCCACATGCTGCCGCAGGAACTTCTCGTAGCGGGTCTCGCCCACTGCCCCTGCCAGTGCTGCCAGCAACATGGCCATGCATAGAGCCCAACCCGCCATGAGCACCTGTGGAAAGCGGGGTTTGGGCCATCTGGATTTTTGGGCCCTGATTGAAAATCCCACCCTAGATGCTCAACTCTTGTACAAATTCCCCCTCCCAGACATCTGGGTCTCTTAAAAATCCCATCCTTGGACTCCTAGGTCTACTACAGCAACCCCCATGGACACCTGGGCCATTTGGATGCCTATGCCCCCTACAGTTCATCATCCCCCAGATACCCGGATCCTTTATGGAACACCCTCCCTGGACCCTTGGGTCCCATACAGACCAATTCCGTGTCTTGAAACCTGCATCCCCTATGTATGTGCCCTTCCCCGTGGGATGCTTGGGTTCCTCGGAGTCCCCTCCTGCAGATACCCTACGCGTCTCTCACCTCGCCTATGTGTGAGCTTCAGTTTCCCTTATGGCCTCAGAGTCTCCAGGATCCCTCCTACTCCTCTGAGTCTCTTTTATACTGGCCCCAGGCTGGGCCCAATGGGCAACAATCCAGAAGGAGGGGCTGGACAAAGACCAAGGTCCAGCAGATGTGTGGGGAGCCAGGCATCCAGGAGGCCCCACACCCCCTTCCAGCCACCCCAAGGTCATTAGGTAATCATTAATGAACAATGTGACTGGCTGTGCACGTCCCCTCCCCTCAGGTGTTTCCTGCCAGTGTTGCCTTGAACCATCCATTCTGGCCTCGATCACGTGTCCCATGGGGGGCAGGACAGCTAGGTCCCCCTGGGTGGCAGGAGAAAATACCCAAGTTCCCCAAGCAGGCAGGAAGAACGTAAGTACTACATCTGGGACAGCTAATGGATGGTCCTACTCCGCTTGGACAAGGTGGTGTGTCCCTCATACCACCACCCAAGGTGGTACACAGAACTAAGCATGCCCCAGGCTGAAGATCATGGTGGGGCACCACCTTCCCCAAAACAGCTGAAGAATCTCTAAAACTGGCCACAGTGAAGGTGGAGAGTGCCCTTCTCTGGGCTGTGAAAGCATTTCCCCACCTCTACAGCTCTGTGGGCCTCTCAAGAAATCCTCCTCACAGTCGCACAGCCCCTGCAGTGGGAATAGCTCAGGCACCTGGCCAAAACCTTGAAGACATGGAAGATCAGCAAAGTGCCCTTACTGACTCTCTGGCACTGACAGACCCTGCTCCTCCTGGGTGTGGAAGCAGGATGGGGGCTCCCATCACCATTCCCTGGACACTCCCCATCTTCCACTGTCCTGGTGTGGGTGTGAAGCAGATGGCATCCCCAGGAGGAGGAAATAGCGTGGATACCTGGCAAGCGTCCACATCAGCCCTGTGTCCAGTGCACGTTACGGTGTCAACAAATTTGAAGGGGCTTCAGGCCCTGCCACAAAACAGCATCATATGGAGCCATGGGCACCCAGCACATCCCCAAAGCCTCTCTGGGCACCTGTCACCACTGAGGGTCTGGGCTTTTGCTTTGGGTTACAAACTCCCTGGCCATCTGCCCCTCCTCATCCAGTCCAGCCTTCTCCCTACATGCTGCGCTCACTGATCGCCCAAGTCAAAAAGCTGTGGGGCTACCTGGTGATGTCCCTGGGGACAGCTCCTACTGTGACCTGTCCCCAGGGCTGTCGCATTCACCAGAACCAGAGTGTTCCAATGGAATTTCACGTTTTTCCCTTTGTGCCCCATTGGCTCTTGTCCTGTCAGCAGTCACTACTGAGAAAGGTCTGGCTCCCTTCCCTCCTTCCCTCCCATCACACACAGAGTCATCTTCCTCTTACAATGGAAGCCAAGCAGAAAACTGGAAAAGAAAGGAAAAAGGGGTCAGAGGAATCATTCTGTATTGGTACTGCTTACTTACCTCAAAATGCCACCCTGCCGTTTCTGGATCTGAGCAGGCAGAATGCCCACATTCCTCAACAAAGTGTTTCACAGACACTTTCAGACAAGCAGTTGCTTAAAACCAGCTAATTTGTTGTCAGCTTTGTATTGCACGAAGGTCCCAGAGGGAGGCAACTCTTTCCAACAGGGTGAGTGGTTCCATCCTGTTACAGGTGGTAACAGGAGCTGCAGTTGCAATGGCATCTTCAGCTGGACCAGAGGAGATTCCTCCAGCTCTGATTTTGCTGATCTCCTCTTGAGTGGTGCCATCTCCCTGCCTTGTTTGCTCGGATCAGTGGCACAGGCTCCCCAGGCAGTCTCTAGCATGAGCAGATTCACTGTCACAGAGTGCAAAATTGTCCTTGGGCCTCACCAGTGTGAGAGGAAGGCAGGTCCTCGGGGTCACAGGCACAGATGGAAAAGCCACTTCAAGTGGCTTGGGTTCTGTTGACAATTTGTTAGGACGCATCCCAGTTCTGTCTCTAGCTGGTATAGCTATAGGTACCTGTGCTAGAGCCTACGCTACTTGAAGGACCCTCAGGCACCTGTGCCACAGGTTGCTGTGAGATCAATTGGTGAGTCACAAGCTCTGGTCCCCTCTTGTCCCAGGGGAGTCCCAGCTGCCTGGCACTGACCTGGGCACTGAATCTCCCTCTCCCATTTCTGTCCATGTAGGTGGGCTGAAGGGAGGCTCCTCCTGCTCCATGTGCTCCCCTCGGCTGTTGTCCTCTGCCACCACAGGGTCAGCCCTGCCTACAGAGAGGCAGGTGTGCATGGTCAGGCTGTCATGGCCTGGAAGGGCTGTGATGCTGGGGAGTGCAGGGGAGATGGGCTGTGTGTCCCTAGGGCTCACTGTTCAGCACACAAAGCACCAGAGCGAGACACCACAGACTGCCTGCACGGGTTTGTGAGGGCAGCATGCCCTGCCCCAGGCAAGAAGGGAGAGGAGGAATCTGCCGAGGCACCTGCAGCAGCCCAGACCAGCAACTTCTAGTTGGCCCCTTGGTGCCCTACCTTCCTCGAAGCATGAGAAGGGCTGACACTGTCTGGAGAAGATGCCTGAAACCTCTGCAGACACAGAGGTTTGATCTCCGCTCTTCTTGTTTCTATCTCAGTCCTTGAGCCCTTGGAAAATATTCACCATCCCTTGGTCTTTGCCCTGGCAACATGGACCACACTCAACCTAAGGCCTCCAAAGGAAAAGCCCCTGTCTACATTTAACCCATGAGCTGTGGGCTACCAGCTGCACAGAACCTGCAGTAGGTAGCATCTGCCTTTTGGGCTGTTGCTCTGTTTGAGCAGTGAGAGCAGAAAACCTCATCCCAGGGCACTCTTGTCCACTGGGGTCCTACATCTACACAGCCTGATAGCCAGAGTTCTCCCCAGCTGCCTGCAGGACAGCTGCACTGCTCAGGCATCTCCATCCCCAGTACTGTGCTGTCACTGAGTACTGACTCATGCGTTCAACTAAGGGGCCACAGAGCAGCACTGTGTGCTTCATGGGCCAAGCACTTTGCTCACTCTGCGGGGTGCACATGGAGGAGGCTGGCGTGCCCCAGAAAGGAGCTCTGAATATAGTTAGGCTTGGTGCCATGACTGCTTCCCTGGGGAGCTGTTCCAGTGCTCCACCACCCTCTGGATGAAGAACCTCTTCCTAATATCCAACCTAAACTCCCCCTGCCATTCCCTTGGGTCCTATCATTGGTCACCAGAGAGAAGAGATCAGTGCCTGCTCCTCCTCCTTCCTGTGATAAAGTAGTAAACTGCTATTAGGTCTCCCCTCAGTCTTCTCCAGGCGGAACAGACCAAGTTTCCTCAGCCCCTCCTCACAAGACCCGGCAGCACCCCAGCCCAACAACCCCGGCCAGCACAAGTGCTGCCATTGCCATTACTGTTCCCCAATTTGAAGCTTGGTCCCAGCCTCTTCTCCCTCCCTCCTTCATTCTGGCCTTTTCCAGGAGTGGGATGGCTGGTGCCGGCAGTGGGATCCATACTGGCAACACAGGGTGCTGAAATTTTGCACTTTAATTTAATGGAGGTAATCTATCTGGACTTCTGTAAAGCCTTTGACATGGTCGCCCCCAACATCCTTCTCTCTAAATTGGAGGGATATGGATTTGATGGGTGGACTGTTCGGTGGATAATCACATTCAGATAGTAGTGGTCAACGGCTCGATGCCCAGATGGAGACGCGTGACAAGCTGTGTCCCTCAAGAGTCCATACTGGGGCCTGTGCTGCTTCATATCTTCATTGATGATACAGACAGTAGGATTGAGTGCACGCTCAGCAAGTCTGCAGATGACACAGTGGTCACACCAGAAGGACCAGGTGTCATCCAGAGGGACCTGGACAAGCTGGAGAAGTGGGCCTGTGTGAACCCACAGGTTCAACAAGGCCAAGAGCAATTGGGTCGGGGCAATCCACAGTTTCAACACAGGATGTGGGACAACGTGATTGAGAGCAGCCCTGCAGAGAAGGACTTGAGGGTGCTGACTGATGAGAAGCTTGACACCAACGGGCAGTGTGTGCTCACGGCCCAGAAGGCCAACAGTGTCCTAGGCTGCATCCAAAGCAGTGTGATCAGCAGGGCGAGGGAGGGGATTCTCCCCCACAGTACCCCATCGGGAGCATTGTATCCAGTTCTGGAATCCCCAACATAAGGATATGGAACTGCTGGAATGCGGCCAGGGGAGGACCACAGAGATGATCAGAGGGCTGGAGCACCTTTGCTTTGAGGACAGGCTGAGAGAGTTGGGGTTGTGCAGCCTGGAGAAGGGAAGGCTCCAGGGAGACCTCGTAGTGGTATTCCAGTACCTGAAAGGAAAGCTGGGGAGGGACTCTTTACAAGGGAAGTAGTGATAAGTTGAGGGAGAAAGGCTTTAAGGAGGAACACTTAGGTTAGACATCAGGAAGAAATTCTTCACGCTGAGGGTGGTGAGGCCCTGGCACAGGCTGCCCAGGGCAGCTGTGGATGCCCCCTCTCTGGAGGGGTTCAAGGCCAGGCTGGATGGGGCCCTGAGCAGCCTGGCCTGGGGGGAGGTGTCCCCGATGGGATTGGATGGGCTTTAAGGTCCATTCCAACGCGAACGATTCCGTGACTCTATGATTTCCTCCCGCAGCCGGCGCGCCCCGCAGAGCCGCCGCGCCCTCGGTCCCGCCCCGCCGCGGCGCCACGCGGGGTGGGGGAGGCGGGACGGGCGCCTCTGTTCTCGCGAGCGCTCCGCGCGCAGTTCTCGCGCGAGCCCCGCTCTCGTATGATCTCGCGCGAGCTCCCCTTTTCCGGCCTTTTCGTCGGCGGGGCGGGACCATGGCGGTCGGCAAGAACAAGCGCCTCACCAAGGGCGGCAAGAAAGGCGCGAAAAAGAAAGTGTAAGGGCAGCCGGCAGAGGAGGAGATGGGGTCCGGGGGCGCCGCGGCGGCAGGATGCGGTGGATGCGGGGCGGATGGCGGCGGATGGCGGCGGATGGTGGCCGGGAGCCGCGGCCTCTGCTGTCATGGCGGCGGGGAGGGGAGGGGAGGGGAGAGCCCCGGCGGTGACGGCCGCAGCGGGAGCGCGGAGCCCGGCCGAGCTGCGCTTCCTGCGGGCCTGCCCGCTGTCTGCCTCGGCGGCGGGAAGGGCCTCCGCGCTGCCCGTGATCCTGCGGGCTCGGGCCGCGGGCCTGGCGTGGTCGGTTTGCTGGAGAAGTGGGGCCTCTCGGGTCGTGGCCGTAGAATCATGGAATGTCCTGTTGTGGGAGGGACCCCCAGGGATCATCGAGTCCCGCATAGGACAAGCACAGTACTCACACCGTGTGTCTGAGGGCGTTGTGTAAATGGTTCCTGAGTCTTGTCAGTGTTGGCGCTGTGACTGTGTCCCTGGGGAGCCTGTTGCAGTGCTCCTGGTGAAGAACGTTTTCCTCCTATCCAATCTAAACCTCGTGTGGTGAATCTTACTGCCGTTCCCTCTGGTCCCGTTGTTGGTTACCACAGAGAAGAAATCAGCCCCCGCTGTTGGTGCAGACTTCAATGTGTCTGATGCGTTTTAGCTGCTGAGTTAAGTAATGAAGTCTTCATGGGGAAGTTAGTTAAAATGCACCACTTCTTTTGCTCTAGAGTGGAATCTAGAGTTGTGGTGCTGTATAGATTTTGTTATCGTAGTTCTCTGATGTTTCTGCAGTTGGTTTCTATTTTTCTGAAGAAAATTGAAATTGAATGTTTCCCTCATTGTAGTGGGTAATACTACCTGTCTGTATACACGTTTACCAACCTGTCCATGTTAAGCTTGATAGAAAACGTTGATGCTTGCCTCTCCGTTCCATAAAGCATATGGGGAGGAAGTTCATATTTCAGCCTGGTTTAATCTGAGAAAATTAGTAAAAAAAGCTTTTCTGCTTTATTTAAATTAAGGGTTGATCCTTTCTCCAAAAAGGACTGGTATGATGTCAAAGCACCAGCGATGTTCAATATCCGGAACATCGGGAAGACACTTGTCACCAGGACTCAAGGAACTAGTAAGTAGTGGGGTTTTATGCAGTAGAGGGAGACGGCTTTGTTCCATGTGCTAACTCCAAATGAGAGTTCATTGAATAACTGCTGACAAATAGTTTTAGCTCATAATATTATGAACCTGAAGTTAAAATAAAAAAGACACCTCTTACTTAAATGCTTGATGTGAGCATTTTTTCTTAAGTTGACAGATTTTAAATAGATGAACTTAATTGCAGGGAAGTTGAAATGATGTGGTCCTTGTTTGTACAAAAGTGCCAAGCCATGGATGTGATACAGAAGGATGTGCCTGAAGTTTCTCATAAAACTGCTGTTGTGGAAACCTGATGGATTTGAGGGAAAGTCAAGAGTGAAGGAGTCATTCTGATTATCACAGAAGGAGATGTGGGGACAGTCTTATGGGAGGCCTTGGTCATAACAGGATCATAAAGGTCATTGTGTTAGGAGACTGATACTTGAAGCCTATAGGTAGAGAGATCTTGGTGAGCTAGAATTGCTAACTTAATGGGAGCATATGTAGATGCATCACTGAACGGTAAATGTTTTTTATATGATCTGGCACACCTTAGGATAAGGAAGCCTGTGTTAGGAATGCAGGATGATAGAGGTAACAGTATTTTTGTAAGATTAGCTGTGTAGAATGGCTAAAGGATTGTGTTATGCTATTCTGTTCGAAGTTAAATTTATGAAGCTGATAGTTTCTTTGAACTGTATACTTCCCAATCAGGTAAAATAAGAGTCACTGTTAACCAAGTACCAGTCAGCCGAAGTGGTTGTCGGCTGGAGGTAGAGTTGTGGGATGGCTGTACTTAGGCGTTTGTTACTGCTTTAGTTCTCTGACTTTTTATGTTTATCTTGTCACCGTTGTTCATAATTTCCAAATAGCTTGTAGCCTTTTCCAATTTAAAAAATATTATATGTGCCGGAATCTGCACTATACTGGGTTTTGTGTTCAGCATCTGATAACATCCTAAAAAGATTCCTCACAAAACTAACAAAATATGATACCTGGTTCTAGGAGTTGATTTGATCTTCAAGATACATATAACTTCAGAGCTGTTAAACTAATGGCATCGTCTACTATTAGAAAATATCAAATGGGAGTTTGGTATTTGATTTGAATAATACTTCTCTAATGTTAATAAAAGGTGTTCTATTTTGTTTCATAATACAGAAATTGCTTCTGATGGGCTGAAGGGTCGTGTGTTTGAAGTGAGTCTGGCTGACTTGCAGAATGATGAGGTTGCCTTTCGTAAATTTAAACTGGTAACTGAGGACGTTCAGGGCAAAAATTGTCTGACCAACTTCCATGGGATGGACCTCACCCGGGATAAAATGTGCTCCATGGTCAAGAAATGGCAGGTGTGTAAAGGATAAAGTCTGTGTTGTTGCTGGTGCCTTTAAGAAAGGAGGTGGCTGCTGATGCATTGTAAAGCTCTGAAGCAGCATCAGCAAATACTAATGAATGTCAGGTGCATGGTTTTGAGAAACTTGTCTGTGATGTTGATGATGAATGACTTTCTTTTTTAGACAATGATTGAAGCCCATGTAGATGTCAAAACCACCGATGGTTACCTGTTGCGCCTCTTCTGTGTGGGTTTTACGAAGAAGCGTAATAACCAAATCCGCAAGACCTCGTATGCCCAGCATCAGCAGGTTCGACAGATTCGCAAGAAGATGATGGAAATCATGACCCGAGAGGTCCAAACCAATGACCTGAAAGAAGTTGTCAATAAACTGTAAGCTTTGGCTGTGTTTTGTTTTATCTGCCCTACAGTTTAAGTAGTTTGTTGGTCAGTTTTTACTGAGCACTTACAAAGTGCTGGTGCTTCACCTCCTGTTTGACCAGGCAGCATCCCTCATTTAAAGGCTAATGTGCCATTTTCTTTGAATACTCTTAGTCTGCATCGTATTTGGCTTCCATCAGCCATCATGTTTGTATAAATTTAAAATCAACTCTCTCCAGAGACTTCTGATGCATGTTTCTACAGACTAGAATTGTAAATTGTGATCAGCTGGGGCTCTGAATGTTCTGCGTTCTTCTGGTAGAAGGAAGTGCTCTGAAGTATGGTGTTTGCTCTCACAGTGAGCACACTTGCACTATATCCTTTTTAACATTGCAAGAAAAATATTTTGGAGTTTAAACAGACCTGATGAACATTGTCAGAGAGTGAAGGTAGTATTGGTGCAAACTTTCATAGAATGCTATGTATTCTTAAGAATTAATTTAAACCTGTGTTGCTGATGAAGAAGCAGGTATAATTTTCAATATTCTGGTAACTGATGTGCTTTTTGATTTTTCAGGATCCCAGACAGCATTGGTAAAGACATAGAGAAGGCCTGTCAGTCCATTTACCCTCTTCACGATGTCTATGTCCGCAAGGTTAAGATGCTGAAGAAGCCCAAGTTTGAATGTAAGTCGATGTGGGAAGCCGTTACTTTAAAATGCATTTGCTTTTGGATAAAGACATTTAAGCAGCATGATAGGGTTAAGTAGCTGTAGTAATTAAAAGGCTTGTACTAGTCTGAAATAGTGGTGAACTTTGCATTCTTGGCTGAAACTGTGGCCGAATGTTTAAAGGCCTTGGCTTGGGAATGAATGATGACAAAATGTTTCGGTCCCAGATGATGTGGAATGATTCTACTTTCCCATTTTCTGACATTCCCATATAATGCAGTGGCACATTCTTGACTTATCTCTTAAAAAAAAAAAATTAATTTGTAATTTTGTAGTGAGCTCTTATTTCACTGCTTGGTTTGTCTGACTGTCAGTTACTGCGGCAGCATCTCCTTTTGTGAGCTTTCTGGAATGGACTTGATCATAGCTGCATTAAATGTTCTGGTGGTTTAATTTGTATATGATGAGCAATTTAGTAATTAAACTGTTCTAAAAGGTGCATCACTCATTATTTGTAATACTACTTCTTTTTAGTGGGCAAGCTGATGGAACTGCATGGTGAAGGTGGTGGTTCTGGAAAACCTTCTGGAGATGAGGCAGGCACTAAAGTAGAGCGAGCTGATGGATACGAGCCGCCCGTGCAAGAGTCTGTCTGAAATTAAAAATTGATCAAAAATAAAAGTTTTAATATAGAGAACTAATGTTTGGTTGCCTATATTGCTACTTGACAATGTTGGTAATGGGTACGTGGATGGTTTTTTAATTAGGTAAATGTATTGCCTTGCTTTTAAAGAAAAAAAATACTCGATTTGGAGATGTGTTTCTCATGGTTGAAGTTGCAAGGCAAGTGGAAGAAGGTGGGTTGTCCTTTTTGAAACATGCTAAGCAAGGATTCTGTATGTCATTTTTCCCCAGTAATTTCTGTCCTCATGAAAGAAATCTTGTGGATGTGTGCAGAGGTTGTAACTTCTGTTACAGTGGTGAAAGGGTGCTTTAACAAGGAGTGTTGTACACGGCAAATGGGCTGCCACACAGGGAAACTTAACTGTTTCAGGTATTTTTTATTCTAAGGAAGTCTTGGGGATTTACCAGACTACTTGAGAATCGCATATGTGTATGTTTAAGCTGCTTGGTTGCAATTTGATGTGACCTCTCATGGGATAGAGTTAGTCTCTGATACTCAAAAGGTGTTGTAAGATCATCAGGATGTAATTTTGATAGCAATGTTAGTTTTCAGCAGTGTAGAAATGCAAAATATGCTCAGGAGATGTAGATTGTATGTAGATTTTTAACCTCTGAGAACTGAGAGGTAACTTATCCCAGGTGAAAACCCTGTGGAACTTCAGAGGAAGAAAATAATTAACATAAAAAAGAGATAGTGTGTGTTCTGAAAATAAAACACTTGAAATTGCTCAGTAAAATGGTGTCTTGGTTTTGCTAGTTGTTGAACTCATGCAGTCTTAAAAATAGGAGTTTTTCTGGGTAAAACACAGTTTTTTGTTTGGAGTTGGGCGACAAACGTAAACTGTGTGTTATTAAATCGTTAGTAAGTTCGTGATTTAAAACCTGAGAGCATGATACTGACCTGTTTGGGGAAGTCACAGATAGTGGTGGTGGCCCTTGCAGTCAGCTGTGAGGGAGCTTAGGACAAGAAATGGGGGAAAGTAATGAAATGTTACTGTTACCACAAAGATTCTGAGGGGAAAAGTAGAGGAATAGTACCCGTGAGAGCTGTGCTCTTTGCTGTCAGGGACGTTCATCTTTTTCTAATTGATGATATGAGCTTGGAACAAGTAATATGCAAAACAAAAAGGATGATTTCTAATCATTTAGTGCAGGTGATGTGATTTCATGTTATGATTCCAAGTTACTGATTCAGTATGGGAGATGATATTTAGCATAGCCCGTGACTTAATGGTCGAGTAACCATTGTCACTGGATTGCAAATACCAGCCTACTGCTTTTTTCAGTTTGTGAAGTGGAAGGATAGTGGTACTCAAACCTTTCATGCACTGAAACACGAGAAAGGATAATGCTGGTGTTGGTCCTGCTTTGGTAGCTGCTCCAGTACTGTTGAAGGTGCACCTGTAAATAATGCTATTGGCCAATTTCTGTCAGGTGCAGTGCAGTGGTCTGTTACCACTTCACCTTGCAGAGTCCCAGTTATATTTTTGAAGCCATAAATTGCAACAGTTTTCTCCTTCACTTCCCTAACAAGAAACATTCTCAGTGGAGTAAGAAAAAATGACCATGTTAGGGTTTGGTGAGATTGAAAATCCTTGAAACTGCTTACAGTAAGTTTTAATGCAGGAGTGTACATATACATGTGTATATTCAAGCCCCGCATAACAGATTTGTCAGAACTTTTTAGTAATGGACATGTGTTGTCTGAATTTTCTCTGCTCAGCAGTAATTCCCTCAAACAAATCCTAAAGGACTGTGACTCTGCCTGTACTCTACACTAGTATAGAAATCCCAAGGTGTCATTACTGAAAACTTTTGTGTGTTTCGTCCTGTTACTTCTTCCTTCAGCTGTACATCTGAGGAGTATATGTTGCAAAAAGGCTGGTGCAGCAGGATTTGGGAAAGAGTAAGAACTTGCTTTTTTTCAGTTTTTCAATAATGGTTCTGTTTCATGCTGTTCTGGGGGGTTGGGTTTTCTCCCAGCAAACTGCTGGCATCATCACGTGAGTAGGTGTATGCTTCCTAAAATTATTTCGTATGGAGAAAAATAAGCAGGAAGGAAAATTTTGTGCATCCTCTTTGTTCTCTGCACAAAAAAATCAACTGAAAGAAATCATGGTGTATGAATAGCAGTCTGCAGAGCACACTTGAACACGTGGAATTGCTCATCAGCTCAGGCTTAGCGCATGTCTTTGCCACATGGAATTTATCGCATGGCAATACATTGCTGCAGGTAGCACTTACAAGTCCTGCAGGTAGTGTGAACTGTACCGAGTCCAAAGGCTGCAAAACTGTCAAAGCCATAAAGATTCTCTGAGCCGTTCGGACTACTTTTGTAAAGGCACGTGGTGGTATGTTTACTTGAGGAGCAGGGGTGTTCTGTTTATATTTTTTTGTTTGGTTAAATATATAAGCAGAATGAGATCAATAAAACTGTCAAGTGGAGATCTTTAGCACTCAACAAAAGAAGATAAAAATGCCATCATGACTTAATTAAAAAAATTTATTGGTTAAATACATTCTTAATTTACAGAGGTACCATAACAAACTTACTAGACTTAAAGATTTATTTAGGATGCTGTTAATTGAACACAGAACAAAGATCTTCCTGAAGAGGGTGGGTCAAACAAACAGCTTTGATAAATGAGGCTTTTAATATCATACTAATGTATGAATTCCAAGGTTGCAACTGAAATTTGCTACTGTATTGCAGTTAGGATTTGCGCTCCACCTCACTCTTGGTTTTTTTGCTGATTATTTACTCTACACCTTAGGGTTTTATGATATAAACTGTATTCAGTTTCATGGTCCTAGGCATCAAGTTTTAAGAAAATATCTTCCAGTAAAAGCCAAGCATCTAATTTGTTTCAGTTTTACTAAATAGGCTTTGCTTTAGCTGCAGGTAGTACTGCAAGCAGCCTTTAGATGGCACTCCTTGCTCTGAATATAAGGCTTTGCTGCTCTTCCTGCCCTGCATCATAGGGAGGAGATGATTAAAATGAAGAGTGGTCTTACTTTCTGACAGGCACTGACTTTAAACATTCAGTGGAAATTACAAAAACAACTGGTCCATGCACAGTTACAAAAATGGTGAAGAGGAAATTGAAAAAAATATAAAAATTCAGTTCCACTTTGAGACTTGTATCAAAATCTTAGAAAATGGCCAGAAAAACAGTAAGTAAACAACATATGCTTAAGCCTCCTACACCACTACAACAATATAGTAGGCCTTTGGAGGACCTGGATAGTGTTTGTTGGACTGGGCTTTGCTCGATTGTGTTGTCCCCCTGCTGCACTCAGTGGAGGTTCAGGAATTGTGTTGGCTCAGGTCAAGGTGGAAGAAGCCTGTTTTAATAGGGTGATCCACTGGAAGTTTATTATTGAAAAGTCTTGAGTTGGCTTGCAGGAGTCAGGAAAGCCATCCCACTATATTTATCTCCTTGGACTTCTCTAGAAGGAGATGGCTGTTTTATTGGAATAAACAAGATGAGCCTTTGGCATCTCCTGGCAGGAGAGCTTGGAGAGTGGGAAGGGTTGTCCTCAGAGGTGGACTTATGTTAAAGGTTGATTCCAATGGAGTCCTGGATTGTCTTGTTGGGGATGGTAAAACTGAATATAGCTGTATAAATTGTGTTTTCATCTTTCTAGAATAGCACAGAATTTATAATTGTTTTTATAGTGTCAATCCCCTTCATAGCAGGTAGAAATCCAATTCTTGGCTCATTAAGACTTTGTGTGATCTTCATCCTCCAGTCATGTGAATGGTATTGGTGCAATTTAAATATACAGCATTTCATGTTCATGAAGCTTCTAGGGGAAAAGTGGTGGGCCAATGCCTGTGTGTATATTTGCAAGCACCGTGGCCTAACAGTGACTGCAGAGCAGAACTGCCAAGGCGCTGGTCTGTGCTGCGTGTTCCTTGGGCTCACTTCAGGCAAGCTCCAGTCTGCTACTGAGACTCGTTCCCTGCTGCAGGGATGTCCTGGTGTTCAGTTTTGGCTGTAAGCTTGTTTCTGCCTCCTGCAATGGTAACCAGCGTGCAGTGCATGGCGAGGGGAGGGTGACACTCACCAGCTTGACTTTTAATGCTAGTTTAATGTACCCTAATCTTTTGGAGAAATAGGTATTTGTTGCCACAACACTTGGACCTCACATCAGTAAAGCTGTAAGCAGGCACATGACTGAGTCAAAACTATCTCTTTTGATTCTAGTCAGTCTATCTGCCACCCAACTGTTGGCCCTTTTGCAACCTGAACTTTCAGACCCACAAAGAAAAACCTTGTAAGAGGCATCTTGATACCTAGTGACCTGTGTCTTACGCAAACAGCTCACTGGTTCCTTTTGTATTACATAGTACATAAGTGACGGAATGCTGTCAGCAATAAAGAGCCAGCTGCACCATGATTTTTCTATCCTAGTCTGATGAAGTTACCAGTCAATCAAATGCATTTAACTGTTGTCAGAAGCCAAGTGCTGCAAAAAAAGCGTTTACTACCAGAAGTTCCTATAATGTGAAGCTACCTCACTCGTGTCTGTCTCAGTTTGTTCAAGTCACACTGCTGCTTTTTACTAAATGCTGCTGTTAGAGCTTCTTGCAGTAGCCTCTTGCCAGGCATGTTTTCCTTAAAGCCTCAACAGAGCATTTATAATGATGCTCAGTATAGTTGGTATGTGGTAACAAACTGGAAACTAATCCCATATCTGATGAAAGCTAAAACCAAGGCTGGGTAATATCTTTCATGTTAAGTATAGGAATAGCGTTACTGAAGTATGTTCCAGTGCTTGAGTGACAAATGAAGTGCAGACTGAGTGAAGACTGGCTTTCCACTTACGTGAAGGGGGGTGGAGGGGCAAATAGTTGGAATAGTGCAGCTACTGCATGGAGGGGATCCGAAAAAGCTCAGTAAACCATGTCTGTCACAGCTAACTTCAACTGGGAAAAGAAGGGTACGATGGTGTTCAAAGAGCAGTGGGCAGGGAAATAAAATCTCAACTTGTATCTGGAAAGGATTTAGGGGGAAAGGAGGCAAAATACTTGGAAGTTTTGCAGTTATGATCTTCCTGTATGAGCAGCTTGGGCTAAGAATAGAAGAATACTACACAAGGATTTGCTTCTGAGTTTTTCCTCTTCCCAGTATTAGATTTTATTTTTTTTCCTACTATGAAATATCAGTTATCTTCCTTATCCTTTAAGTCATAAACCAAGTGGATTCTACTGCTAATGTGGAAGACAAACAATAATGAAACCTGAATATCAAACTTGATCTAAGTACTGAGTGCTGTAATTATATCTTAAAAACAATTTTTAAAATCTAGATTTTTAAAAAGTTTTTAAAGAAGCCCAAAGCAGCTTACTTTATACAGACTTTGTGCATGATAAATGTGATACCAGATAGTAAACACACTAGAATGCTGTTTTAAGTCAAAATGGTGTTGCACCACAGTATTTCCCTAATAAGAAACTGCTAAAAATCCTACTTGTGTTTGCTCTCAGAGCGGCCATGAAGCATGACTACACATACATGTCACAAAAGACTAATTTTCTTACTCAAGATACTGGTATGACTGTCTAGAAAAAGTAGTGCAAAAGATTGATAGTCAGAACACGCTGATGTCTTTGCTGTGCCTTTAGGATAGAAAACATTCTCTCTCACATGCAGGGAGTGCAAAGAGAGGTAACGCTTCAGGGCGTTCTTAAAATCTGAACAAAGTTCTTGGGAAATATCCCAGACTTTCCTTGTATCTCTCCACTCATCCAGTCCTCGTCCACAGATTCCAGCTCTGTTATCGTATCACCTGCCTGTAAGAGAAGGAGTAATATGAACCAGTGGAGCTTACCCTGCAGTGTTAATGCATGCATAGCTGATATTATTTAGAAGCAATTAATATCAACCAAATAGAAGAGAAATAGGATGTGGCCTTTCTACTCTGCTGGTTACATTTTTTCAAGATTGTTTGCCAAAACCAGCTGAAGCTTCTCTTAGGTTAAATACTTGTCTATGCTGAAAAATCACTGCCTTCAGGAAGGAAAACACAGCCCTGTTGGATAACTTCTTGTGTTACTTAAGCTTTCCAGGTAGGCCAGGTACATTTGAGAGCTGGCTCACAGGCCCCCTGCTTACTTGTTCTTTGTGTGTGTTTTCTTGCTCTGTTATGAAGGTTTCTTTTCTTCAGACTCTTCAAAGCTTTTCAGGTTTTTTTTTTATTTAGTCCCAATATTTTCCAGCATTAGGAAACCTTCTTCTTTCCTTTGGAAACTTTCTCTTCCCAAAAATGAAAGCAATTGTCTAAGTAGCTCAGTGTGGTGTTTAAAATAAACTGCAGGTTCTGTATTTGATTCTTGTTCCTGTTTTCATCTTCCCATGCCACACCCTTCATCTGAAGCACAGTCACGGCCCTGGCCTTTCTTCCAGTACCTCTCTTTCCTTTTTCTGCTTTAAAGAATCATCTGTCCTTTCAGCATTGCAAGCTGCTAATGCTGAAACTAATTATTTTGCTAGCTTTAGAAAGAGAAAACAGGATGTTCCAGCTGATAAACACAATTATGGGCCTGCTGTGAAAGTCTGCTGCTTCTCGGAAACTTGCTTTTGAGGGCACAGTTATCTAAATCATGACTTTGACTCTACAAGGGCACACTGTTTCTTGTTCATGCTTCTTAATATTATCTGGGCATCCAGCAAGTATTTAATTTCTCCTCTTGCTCCCATGGCAACTATGTATTGTGCTGTCAAACTTTTAGATTTTGCTGTACTTGGTGTCCCTTAAAGGCATTGCTGCTATAGCACTGGAACTTTTACTCTTATCCTCCTCTTGCTGTCTTTCAGGTTAAAAAAGAGGCTGCACTGACTGCATCAACTGGTTAAGAAATAAATGTACTTCAAAATGAGGTTTGTATTATGTTTACTGGATGAGGGAAGGCAGAGGAATTCTGCAATTCCTGACCTCTTTTCAATGTTTTCAGTGAAGATTTTGCCAATATTAAACAGAAGTGGTAAGGACAGAGGCCATCTGTTAATATCTATGCTTATTCTATGGACTTTGTCCGTTCTTGTTCCAAGTCTACGTTCACAGTGGATAAATCCAATTTTTGAGGAGCATAAGACTTTTTGGAAAAATTGGACTAAGAGAGGTACTTACTTTGAAGGAAAGCTCATCTTCATTTTCTCCATGAAAATCATAAAGAGCTTTGGCTTTTCCTTTCTTCCCTCCTACAGACTGTGGCAGCTCCACCCGGGCTGCAGAATGTGGACAAGACAAATTATTTGGATTGGAGTGAAAAAAACCCTCTATTTCTGGAGAAGTTTCCTGTCCTCACATCTTCTCCCACGCGAGGTGCTGCAAGGTGTCTGGATGTTATTACTATTGCTACTTAGCAAGTTCACTGTCCTACTGGAATAAAAATCTCTACTGCCACTAGTTCATTTTACAGTACTGACACATTCTCATGGTTCTGCTTCTAAGAGGACTACATCTCAGTTTTACTCACTTGAACTTTACAGTGGTGATATCTAATGAAGGTTATCTTTTCCTCTTTGTACTTGGAGATGAAGTGGCACTTGTTGTGTGTTATTTGCCAGTTAGGTAGAATTTATGTCCTCTCAAATTTCACCTTGTGCCTTTACTTACAAAAACTATGGGGGGAAGAATGTGGTCCTTCTGCATCCTCTTTTGGTCTCCCTCAATTTGGGACTAAACAGAAGCTTCAGGAGAGCAAGCAGCTTCACCCCTTGCTTCACCAAAGGGATTACAATAGTTCTGTACCACAACGCAGTGGCTGTAGTTCTTTACAGCTCTACCAGCTCTTTAACTGTGCTGCAGTGTTTCTCTTCAGCTGACGGAAAACCTGGTGTCTGCCACCCCCTGCCCCAGCTTTTATACCTGTGAACGCCTACTGAAGGCAGCTCAGTGATCCTGTTCTTCTGTGCCCAAACCACATTTTAAGCCAACCCAGAATCTGATTCAGCTCCCCAGTTACTTACTCACCACAGCATTATAGCACCATTTTCAGAGAGAGTGATTCAATGCTTAGTTTAGCTTTAGGATATAAAGGACTGTTGTGGTGCATGGCTTGTAATGCAGTGGAGTAGTTGTGTTCTCCCAGAACTCTGTCATCTCTGTCACAAGCCAAGGAATAATGAATTGCCATCTAGGAGGAGCACTGTACCTGAGCAGATCTGAACAAAAACTGCTGGGAAAATCCCTTCCTTTTCATTCAGTCTTCCTCTATACCACTCCGAATCTACTTGTTCCAGTATTTGGATGTAGTCTCCCTTTTTAAAGGATAAATCATCTTTGGTTTCTGCTGTAAAATCATGAAGTGCCTCGCACCATTCTACTGAGCATCTGTTGTTCTATTCAAGTGAACAGAAGAAATACATTAATTTTGGAAGCATTAATGGAGCCCATAAGCTGATGGATACTGAGGAAAGCAGCTGTACAGAGCATGCGTGGGCTGACTCTCTCATACTATAGTGTCACTGCAGATGTAGACTAGAATGGCATTTCAGCAATTGCCACAGAATTTCATTTAGGCTCAGACACATTCCTTTTTATCGTTGGTAGCAGGGGACAGGATTAATAAATTCAAAATTAGACCACTGCAGCAATACTTAAAATAGAGCTAACAAGAATCTGTTTAAGCACAAATGATAAAAATTTACTTATGTTAATTTGCCAGAAGCTATGAATTCAATCAGTTTAGGCCAATGGTCAGAATTCAAGATGTGACCACGTAGCTCTGTGTGCTTTGGGAGTTGTGTTACATTCAGGTTTGAAGCTGTGCACCTAATCTGACATGATAATAGAAAGTCTATGTAATCTATGAAACTGCTATGTAAATTCTGCCCCTCGCTTATAAAATTCCATTACCTGAGGAAGGGAAGAAGAACCCTCCACCTTCTTCTTCAGTGCTGCTCCTGTACCTGCACAAGTAAAGGACAGCAATGTCTACTCAAAACATTACTAATGATAGAGATTTTAGATATTCAAAGTAATTATTAAGAATAACTTCTCTTAAGAAGTCCTACTATTCCTTTTTGGTTTTCTTCTTTGTCTTGTTTCCGTTTCTACCTCCTTCCCACATTCATTGTCCTTTTGGACTTTTCTCCCATTTGTTGCCCATATGCACACAGTACAAACCCACGTTCTGGAAGATTTTTGCAAATGTATTCATACCTGTTACAGGCAGATCTTCAATGACTTCCACAAAGTTCAAAGGGAAAATTCCAGACGTGCCTCTGAGCTCTCCTTTGGCCCACTCTTCATTTACATATTCTTTAAGGATAATAGTTTCACCTTCTGAAAAACTCAGCTCATCATTCTGATCTCCAATATATTCAAATCGTGCTACACATCTTGGGCCTCTGCACAAACAAAACAGAAACTTACTTGGCTTTATTATTATTGTGTACTTAATAATTAGGCAGCAAAGTATGGATTGATATCTTTAATTGAAATTATGAAAGAATGCAAGACAAAACTGAAGACAAAACAGGTGGAAAATCTGGGTCTAGCCCTGGTTCTCATCTCTGCTTTCTGAGGAAGATGAGTGTGGAGTCTGGAAGAGCTGGACACAGCATCTGCATCTCAATCCCTGGCTGTTACAGTTCTTTACAGAATACTCTGTTTCTTTTCCAAACAACAACAATAACAAAATCACTTTATTTCTGGGCTACCTGTCCCGTTTTATATTTTTTGCCCACATCCAAGTGCCCTGATATGGTTTTGTTAAGAGCTTGATGGGCTTTGAGTGAGCATCCAATTTAGATGCAAAGTGGGGTGTGGGTGCTGTGTATTTGTCCTGGATCTCAAATACATGGAGGTTTCATAGTGGGAAGCTAGTTTTATCTACTTTGAAAAACTTCATTCTGTAAAATCTATACCAGACACAAGGAAATAAATTATCTACTGAAGAAAGAAACATCAGTGAATCTGGTAAATTTTACTTGATTTGGTATAATACTGAAAAAAAACAAATTACTTTTTCCTCACTTAAATAGATTTAATAATTTAATAAACTATTAAAAGGAATTTAAGAAATTACTCCCAGAAAATTTTTGATTTATCAGAAATACTAGGCTAGAAAAAAATTATAATAGGCTTTAATCCTTTCTATAGCATCATAGCATAGAACCCATATAAGAACCTTGATTCCCACCCCTGTCCCTTACTCATATCTTCGCAAAAGCTTCGGGACAGAGCTAGCACTCTCTGTTTCTTTCTTTCTCAGTTGCAGAAGCAGCTTTTAAAAACAACATTTTGGCTAGGACAAGCTATGCTATATCTGAAGACAAACTGAAGGATCCCGTTGATGCTAGTTCCTGCCTCTGCCCAAATTTGCTTTAATTGCTGCAATGAACAGTTATGAAATCCAATAAATAATCATTGAGTAAAAATGGCACGAAAAAAGTTGTTCCTTGATCTTAGTACAAGTTGTTTGTGAATCAGAAATCAAAGTTCTTGAAGTACATTCGATAATTTGGTCTGTGGAAATTTA
This sequence comes from Tapera naevia, assembly GCA_033556795.1. NCBI lineage: Eukaryota > Metazoa > Chordata > Aves > Cuculiformes > Neomorphidae > Tapera > Tapera naevia. The sequence goes on along the minus strand of JAUMJJ010000034.1, from coordinate 7,908,001 downwards.
GGTTCACCTGTATTTTTAAACGCTTTAAGGTTAGATTTCTCTACATGAAGTACAGATACATTCTGTCCTATTCTGTCCTTTTAGTTTGTTCTTTCAAGTGAGCAGGAGCTCTACCACGTTACATCTCATGAGGATACCAGAAGAAAGTAACAAGGCCAGGAGCAGAGAGGAGAGTGCGTCTGCTGAAGTGTGGTTCACAGTTTCTGTAACCAATTTTCGTGAAAAATCATGGGTGAAAATTCCTAATGCAGCTCATAAGAGGAAGGAAAGTGAGTGAAAGGGACTACATCTATGTAAGTGTTCATTATAAAGATAACGTGATCTACCAATTTTTTTAAGCCAAGAAGTGAGTTTTTAGGCTTTTGTTATCTGCATGAGTCTTATGAAAACATCATAAATTTTCAGCTTTGAAAGCTTAATTTTTAAAACATATTTTGGTGAAGAAACTCTGAACCATATTATCCTCAGCACAGGTAACAGCTGCTTCAAAGTTATCTTTATTTTTACTCCCTAGTAAATCCGGACAAGAAAGGAAAGGAGATTTATCTGACTTACTTCATACATCGTGATGAACAGCGTATTTTTTTCCCATTGCCTTCTTCTGGAACATCAATCTAACAAAACATCAAAATAAGTAAAATCTTCCTTTTCAACCTCATGGCAGTATAACTACAATAAACTTACAACTGGTTAAAATAATCTATTTTCCAGCTAAGCATCAGCTCCAGCTATGACTTCTGTGGAACGCTCTATATTCACTGGCACACTACGATATGTGACCACATTAAGGTAGATTTCAGTTTTGTATGCCTGATTTCGTATTTTTCTATCTCACACAGACCAGGAGCAGTAATGTTTTCTTTTATGAAGCTGGTTTGCTGTTTCTGCTTGTGGTATGACTGACTGACAGAATATGGGACTGGATACTACTTCATGTTGATGCATTTAGCTCCCAGCTTTCAACTGGCAATTGTTCTCTATTATTTGCAAGCACAATAGATCATAATGGACAAGATTATTGTTTACATTTATCCTTTCCGGGCTTTGGTAGCTAGCTGTCCCCCAGACAAAAACACATCTCACAAGTCTCACTTGAATTGGAGAAATATAATTTAGAAAATCAATACATGGATAAAGCAAACAGACAGCATTCAAGTCCTTTGTCATAAGAGGACTTCAGTTGTGTTTTTGGTGTGACACTAATCTGTGAGATTAGTTATGACAAGCCTCGAGACCCTGGTGAAGAGCTTTGGAATACAGCTCCCCATCACATGATCTTATTCCCAAACAAAGCAACAAGAATGTTTCATTAGCTTATGGGCAGGACTGAAGGAAGTCATGCTGCCTTTTAGGACAAGTAATCTTTGCAGTACTCTTGCCTGAGGAGTTGATATCTGTTGTGCTCTGAGGGTTCGATGGGAAGTAATAACCATGTGTTATTGTTAGGTGTCCAGACATCAAGCTACTACTCAGCTCACTAAAACACACTATAGCATATTGTTTAGAGATCTTGTATTGAGATCTGATCTGAGATGAATAAACAGGAGAACTCGCTCAGTAAATTGTCTCCTGTGCTGCACTCTTCTTTTTTTTTTTTTTTTTGTAATTATGTTGAAATGGAAGATTTTTGCACTCAAAGGATAAACACCTTTTACAACTAAAATTAAAATTCAAAATGCATCTTCCCTACCTCTTATGAAGTTGTATCTGTCCGTATCAATGCTGAATTTGAGCCCAAATACTCATTCCACAGCTTTAACATAAAATCTTTTCTCTATTAGCCACCAATAGTAACAGGAACTTTTAAATTAAATTTTTGCTCTGTGTAGAAGCAGTAAATCAATTTAGCTAAAAATCTTTCTTCTGAAACCAAACGAGAACGATTCCATCATTACCAACCCTGAGCCTAGTTTTTATTCTTCAGTACTTCTCAAATCTTAAGATTTTTCTCCAATAACAGTATTACAAACTAAACAGACACCCTCTGTAAACACGTTCTGATGATTACCAAATAATTGGTATTGTCCATGTAGCAGCAGGGTTGACCTCTGCTTGCCTTCTTGACTTGACACAGCCTTACTGTCTTAAATGCCCAGTTAGACACCTTCACTGCATCCTGGTGTCAGTTTAGCATTCCTGTGTGTCCATATGGCTGGTGTGGATAGCCCAACAGCCATTTCTACTGCCACAAAAAGGTCCTCAATCTCAAGTTCAGGCTTGCAATAGATTTGACCCAGCTTTTGATGTTGTATCACTTTTAAAGATGAGGCACTCAACTAGTTGCTATTGGGCTCCAAAACAGCACCTGTTTCTTGCTTGCCATTTACTGTCAAGTGTCACACTCAGTAACTGGATTGCTTTTAAGCTGCTCATTTGCAACAATACAATCTCATTACACTGTGCCAGCACAACCACTTGTGCAGCCACTTAGGTGAATTGATCCAGCTGGAAAAAAATATTCCAGGAAGACAAAAATCATGTTTTGTTGGGCCCAACTGCTGCTTTGACTTAGTTCACTACATGGCTATATTCCTGCACAGTTCAGGGGACAAGAACATGAGAGAAGCTGAAGGTAGGCACAAAAAGCCATCATTTTACTGACTGTTGATTCTTACATGCAGCTGTGAAAAATAACCTACTCTGTAGACCCCAAGAAACTACCCAGGTTAAAAAGAGAAACTGGTAAGGGACATGATTTTCTTACTTGGCTTCAAATTAACAGCAAAATAATCCCAGTAACACAAATTGGTTTAGCCAAATCAAGAGTCTTTCTAATACCATACAAACAAGTTGGTAAGTCTTCTGTGTTGCCAGAGGGAAAAGAGATTATCTAAATATAGAATGGAGTTAAACACACAGGAGCTACAGTAAAATAGAACCAGTATATCTGTGGAATAGGATCTTATGTAGCAATGTATACAAAGCCTACATACAACTACTTTAACAAAGCTGGCAGGAAATATCCCTGTGCGATTCCCGCATTTTCCTCTGTACCACTCAGCATCAATTTTCTCCAAAAGACAAATGATGTCTCCAGAACGAAGGTCCAAGTCATCGGCTTGCTCTGTAAGACAGCATGATTTCAGTTAAAGGTAATTGTCACACTCACTGATTTTCTCGAAATAAAACCTTTTAGTATAAATATCATAGGCAAAAGCAGGATGAGTTTTAGAACAGTCTTAATTATACTTGATAAACCAGTTAGCTTTAACTGAAAGACTGGCCAAACTATAGCTAAACCTATGGATTTGAACAGCTCTACGTGCAGACCTTGCAGGCTGAGGTTCCTCATAATTTTAAGCTCTAATTCCTAAGGAAATTCCCATTTGAAAGTCTTGAAGTAAACCAAGCTTCCAGAATATCCACATTCACTTACCTGCAGGAAAATCATGCAGGGCTACAGCATGAGGTGCACTTGTGTCAGAAACTTTTGGAGCACGGTTTGAATCCTGACAATAACAACAACAAAAAAAAATCCAAGTAGTTCATAAATGATGGAAGATACTATCAGAGATTCTCTGTTGCGCACTCTGAAAATAGTGTCCTGACTTCAAACACAACATTGATCTGGTATCAGAGAATCAACTTTGGGGAGGCAAATGTTAGTATTGGTCACACAGCTATGGGTCTGAATTCCGTATGCCTTTTGCCAGTGCAAACCAGAATGCCTTTCACCAAGATCTACTTCTGAGCCAGTAAAAGGAAGGGAAGACATGTAACCTTTCCCAGTAGAGAGAAAGCCTCAGCGGTCTCTGTGGGTCAGAAATCTGGAGCATTGATAGCAACTCTCATTGCAAGGCTTGCAGCCAAATTTCACACTGTTGCTTGGTACTGTGTGCTGCCAGTTCCTGTTCCTTGCTCTGAGAGAACACTCCTGCCCAGCTCTCCCCAGCACCCTCAGCAGGGGCAGCCCCTCTGCCGACTGCCAAGCATTTTAGAGGGGCAAGCAAGCTACCAGGCCTTTGCTTACAGGAAGATAACGCTGAGGGGAAATGACAATTTTGTTGTAGGATCTTTATAAAGGGAAATTATATTCAAAATGCTAAGCCTCCTCTGTCCCACCCATGAGGAATTTATAGACTTTACTGACGACAATCACTGTGTGTGACTTACATTCAAAGTAATCCATTGCATACAAAAAACCCTAGCAAAATCCCAACATGGACTAGGATAAGGCCAGAATAATATGAATTACAACAGATAACAACAGATTGCATAGAAATCTATTTCAGCCACGTAGGTGTCTGATAAAAATCAAAAACACTGCTCATAGCTATGATTTATACCAGGTATTTAACATTAATACAGTCATGTCCTAAAACATGTTAGGTTCTGTAGAAGCAGAGAGAAGAAAATACTTTGAAGTCCGTATGTCAAAGCCAATTCACTGATATATCATGTGCAGCACTTCATAAAACTCCTTGCTTATCTTTTGCTCACTTTTCATGTACTCAGCCAAGGGAGTGATTATCTTCCTATGAGACAGAGGAAGAAGTTTCCTTTCTGTTCTGGAATTCCAATTGCTCTGCTCCAGAAGCAGAATGTCCCTGCACTATAAGGCAAATCACCACTGCTGGGTTTTGTTTTTATTAAAGAAACACAAGGATTTAATAAACCACTATCACATTTCTCAGTGTAAAAGCTTCACCTTTAACGAAACACGAGCCTTGGTCATTAAATATTTATGAGTGGAAAAAAATGCCTTACCTTACAGGACAGTTGTCCAGGGTTCCTGGGAAGACAATCTTCCTTGGCAACTCCATGAGGCACAGGTAGCTTGAATAGAAACAGAGGCAAATGGAAGAGTTTTTTTCACTTCTAAGTACCTGAAATTCCCACTGCAAGTGAAAATGATCAGATGATGAAACTATTCAAACCACCTACTACAGGCGACTAATTTAGAAGTCCAGTGGAAGAAGACAAGGTCCGTTGGAAGGCATTCAGAACAGGACCACTGGTGATATGAACTGCTGCTTCAAGAAACCCAGTGCCACCTGCTCTAGAAGTGTCTTAGGCACCTAACTGGCATCATACCATACGGTACAGGATGTTCAGAAACACACTGACACAGAAATGTACTCATTTGTCATGGAGGGCACTGGAAAAACAACCTGGGAGGTAAATTTCATTGACAGTAAAACTTGAGGGTAGAGACTTACTAGTGATGTGCTACTGACAAAAATCTCACCTACAAAGTACACGTCACATTTCTTAGGTAAGCAGGTCTGGCTACACCAGAGAAGAAGCAACAAGCTTCCCTTATCTCAAAGCCATTCCTATTATTAACTGAAGTAGATCTTTCTCTCTTTCTTGTTCCTTCGCTTCACCAAGCATCTAAACGCGATAGGGAAGATCAAAGGGAAGGCACAGAAAGCTTCCACTTCATGCAGAATGTTGATGTTGTTCATGCTATGGTTCTGTTGATGCTATTTTTGACAACAGCACTGGTGCAAGCAGTCACCAGCTCTGATCACTGACCAGTTTTGAGTATCTGGAGAAAGAGTCTCTCCTTTTTTATCTGTAATTTTGATCTATTTATATTTAATATTCCCTAACAACATGTGCAATACCAAAAATAAATGTTTTTATAATGAAAAGGGATGGCATCAATAGAATGAAAATGTAAGATAAATAATGTTACATTCCTCATGCTTTCCAGGCTTGACTAAACAAGATAAACTACATTTTAAGTTTTAATGTCCACCATTTTTTTAAGCATTTTGACATATACAGGAAAAAAAAATATACAAGTGCAATTATTCAACACCATTTTATGTGCTGTAACAGAATCTAGAACTGGTGACTGTAAAATGAACTCCTAAAACCCAAAAGCTACACATTAACGATATATATAGAGACACAAATTACACAAAAAGTATATATAAATATACACAAACGCACAAGCATATATCTATACTTTGTATGTCTATACTGCTTTCTCTAGTATTACTTACAGTACTTATCACTATTTATCTGTTAGTCTTGCTAAGGAAGATTATGGTGTAGGTCAGATGAGTGGATCGAGTACTGGCTGGGCAGCAGAGCTCAGAAGGTTGTCACTGGCAGTGCAGTCTAGTTAGAAGCCTGCGGCCAGTGGTGGTTTTGCTGATGATACAAAACGAGGAGGAGCAGCTGATACACTGGAAGGCTGTGCTGCCATTAATGAGACCTGCACAGGCTGGAAAGTTGGGCAGAGAGGAACCTAATGAAGTTCAAAAATGGCAAGTGTAGGGTTCTGCACCTCAGGAGGAACAACCCCCTGCACCAGCACAGGTCAGGGGTTGACCAGCTGGAAAGCAGCTCTGTGGAAAAGGACCTTGGAGTCTCGGTGGTCAACTTAAACATGAGACAGCAATGTGCCAATGGTATCCTGGAGTGCACTAAGAAGAGTGTGGCCAGCAGGTTGAAGGAGTTTCTCCTCCCCCTCTACTCTGCCCTGGAGCACTGTGTCCAGTTCTGGGCATCCCAGCTCAAAAAAGACAAGGTTCTACTGGAGAGAGTCTTGGGTCTATTTACCCTGGAGAAGAGAATATTGAGAGAGGATTTCATAATGCTTAATAAGATCTAAAGGGCAGATGTGAAGAGGGTGAGGCCAGACCATTCTCAACAGTGCCCAGCAACAGGACAAGGGGCAATGGGCACAAACTGGAACACAAAATTCCACCTGAACATGAGGAAAAATCTTTACTGTGAGGGTGATGGAACAGCGGAATGGGCTGCCTAGAGAGGCTGTGAAGTGTCTTTCTCCAGAGACATTCAAAAACTGCCTGGACATGTTCCTGAGCAACCTGCCCTAGGAGAACCTGCTTTAGCAGGGAGGTTGGACTAGATGATCTCCAGAGGTCTCTTCCAGCCCCTACCATTCTGTAATTCTGTGATAGATGCACTTTGAAAGCCCTGCGGTAGCAACCTACGACCTTACTTCCTTTTTCACTACTATTTTCTTTTACTACTGTTTTATTTTAACCAGCACTGTTCTATAAGCAACAGTCTCAGATATTTTATTTCAGCTCTCACCATGTATTTATTGTAGAGAAGATGACCTGGTTTAGGTCTAGGAGGTAATGCTGGATCTGGATTTTTAAAGACTTGACTTTTAACTCTCTTGGGTCCCAATCTGAACTTGCTGGGTTTTTTTTCAGGAGCAATGTCAGAAGTAGATCGTGAAAGAGCATCCTTCTGGGAAGAGGTCTTGGCTGCAGAGAGTTTTGGTGGAGGTGGTCTTCCAGGAACACCTTTAGGTGGGGGAGGTCGAGCAGGTATAATTTTTCCATCCACGGGCCTAAAAATTGGGCAAACCATCAGAGAAATATGCATATTAATAAGCCTGTCACCTCATCCTCCACCACAGCCCCAGCTATAGAGTATGTAATAAGGCGACTCATGATGACCTGGGCTGTAGAGTGTGTTGTATATGAAGGTCTCCAGGAATACATGAACTCTTCAGATACTGAGACTGGATGATCAAGTCCTTAGACAGATCCTTTGACTATGTATTTCCAAGTCTGCTCACCAATTTTGCTTTTGAACAGCCTGCCAGCTTTCTCAGGAGCCCACTACATAAGCAGGATTTCTTTCAGCAATCCACCTTTACAAAGAGCTTTGTCTGAAGCTGCCTCAGGACAGAGTTCTTCTAGTGGAGAGCCTTAGTGAAAGCCCTGAGAATCTCTGCTGATTTAGCTGGTCTTCAGGAATTACCCTAGCTCATTCCCTGCAATGTCACTTTTACCTGAAGAGACTTTTGGGCCTCTGCTGGAACTCATGACATACGACATCACTTTGCACAATGGCATCAGTACTAGAATTTACCATTTTTATGCAACATATGCCTACTGCAGAAAGAAAATACTGGTGAAAATACTCAAATGTTCTGGAAATGCTGGAGGTACCACACTCTCATTCGTGTACCAGCAGTTTAGAAACCAAAATCAGAGACTAGTAAGTGACAGTGGTAACTAAATAAACCCCCAACAAATTCTAAATTAATCCTCCTTACTAAGCATTTATAAAAAAGCTGCCTATACTATACACACAAGCCATGATTTTCAGAATCAAAGAGTGTAGCCAAATCAATAATTTGCTAATTATAAATCACCCCTGTTATAAACAAGCATTATGTACATAAAACTTTGGCTTCCTGTTATTAAGAACCCTGGCATTACCACTATTCCCAAAACACAGTATTGTTTGATTGTTAATCGGAAATCTTCAGCCAGTTTATGCTAAAATTGCCTCTGATTTTTTTTCATCTAGTGTAATTCAGCATAATTACTTGCTCATGTGAATTCCTCAAGGGTCTTCAAAAATTATCAACCACAACAAATGTGCATTAGTGGATCTTTGGAGTATCCTTCTAACATATTTTGTGAGTGTCATCCACCACTTGAGAAGATACTATCTACTAACTAATGCTCCTGACGAGAGTTCTCTATTACTATTTGAGTATACACTATTTTTTGAATTTCTGTTCAACTTCCACCTCTCCCCTTTCTTGGTCTCATCCTAAACTAAACAAGAAAAGTCTGACAAGAAAATCAGAGAATTATTACTACTTAAAGAAAAAAAAATAAAAGCCATTTGAGCAGAAGAGTGGAAGGCCAAAATTTTTACTGCAGTTCCAGAGACCCTTGGCAGAGTCAGGAATGCTGCTGGGCTAAATAGAATTGGGGAAAGTAACAAGGCCGTAAGGGGCAGTAATGAGTTTTCTCCTTGTGGGTATAACTGCACTCTTTCCTGTTAATGAATACTTATTAGTAGCAGCAGACTAAGCTTAATAACTGAAGGATTCTCTTGTCCCGACACAACAGAACAAACTCTTGTGTTTACACCCACAGATATGTAGTGCAGATGCTGAGACAGCTGCAGCAGGTTAGCTGGCCAATGACTTATCTCCCTCCAGCTTGTCTCTGGCATTTAGTGGCCCTAAATTTAAAGCTGGTCCAGGCACTTTTGCTTCTGCAGGCCTTCTTTCTTGTTGGTTCAAAAGGACAAGAAAACTACAAGGTTATCATTGATTATGCACCTTCACAGGCATAATCAGTGACTGAAGTGAACTGTATAAACCAGTCAGTGCTTCTAGGAAGGTGCTGGCCCAGCATCTGCCCTTTTCAGGCTGGCAGCATCTGCCACCTCCATTCCTTTACCACTGAAACCCAGCCACAAGTGCAAGTGCTGTTGATCAAAAGGTCAGCAACATGCAGGAGGGGATGTTCTATGTTCAGCTGTGGGTGGAAAGGTTAAAGATGCAGAAAGGAATGACCGTCAGCAGCCACTGTACATTAGCTGAAGAGCCAAACAGCTGTCCTCCTGTAATCTCTCTGTTCATACCAATAATGTACAAACAAGTATTAATCAGCTAGCAACTTGGATCTGCCTACTTATTAGCTACCCTGTGCGAAGCTTACTGCGTTAGGACTAGAAATGGTAGTGTCTACATTTGAGAGTAACCATGCAAACTAACTCAGAAACACCACTTTTAAGTGAGTCACTGAAGAACTGCACTTACCTTGGGGGTAGTACAGGTTCTTGCTGAGGCATTCCACCCTGTTCTGAATGATCCAACTCCTACAAAGATTCAAAAGAAAAAAGCCATTTCTTTAAGCCTAAGAAACAAAAATGAATTTGTTTCAATTAAGCATTGCTTAAATTATATCCTATCGACATGAAAGATAAAGAGTTTCTTGAGGTCTAGAAGCAAAGTAGTAAGTGGTGTGTTCTAACATTTTAAAATCTTGTTGGACACAGAGGGAGATATAAAAAACCTGGTTGACTACCTGAGTCACAGCTTGAATTGTACATTAGGTATAACCCAGCACTCTCTTCCTACTTGGAAAAGTTGGAGTCAGGTCTTAAGAGCCAAATTCAGGAGAGTCATACAAATGCACAATTTCACTGCCTGTAGGATTCCAACTGCCATAGTCACATTATTGATTTTGACTTAACTTTGAGAGACGAAACACTTTTTGAACAGGCTTCCAGCAGAAAACACAGCATTGATGTAACTCGCACAGGACAGCGGTGCCTGCAAATAACTTTAGCTCTCATTAAAGAAAGCATCTATGTTTCCTAGAGATGTAACAGATAAACCCTTGGTGACTCTTGCTTTGGCAGAATAAAGCATCACTCTTTCCTGCTGCCCATCCCAACCCTGACAGAGATTACTACCATGTAGCAGAGCTAGTAGAGGGGAACCTGTGCCATATCTGAAGGGCCTGGACCACAGTAATGGATTCACAAGTCACCATCCTTTCTGCCTCCTGCTGTTGGTTTTCACCCCAGTGCCAGAGAGTACTGCTAACTCTGCTGAACAAGCACAGCTGCTTGTGGAACACCATAGTAAATCAGAGTGCTGAATCTGTGTTCAAAAGTTTCTTTTGAACCAGTAATTTTAAACAGGTCTGAACAGTCTTGTTTACTTAATTAGGGATACATGTGCTCAAAACTAGTAAACAATTCCTGTGAATTTTCACAGCGAGACAATACCTCAATGTATTTTGTGACAACATTTTAACCCCTGACTAAGTCCCCAAATGAATGTTCCTGATGAAATGATCCTGATTAGAAAGAAAACAACCTGTCACTTTCAGATAGGGACATTATCCTCATACCAACAATTTTCCTCTTCTGTGTGAAAAGGAATACAAAAAATACTAGGATTAGAAGCACGGAAGTCCTCACTTTCCAAAGAGAAGATTTAAGTGTTTCAGTGGATTTGATGCAGTCTTTTTCTTAAAAAAAATCCTCTGAAGCTTACCTATGCCTCTCACAATAACCTGGCTCACATTGTAAAAGTTTTGGGGTTGCATTGTACAAAAGGTTATTTAATGTCTTGTATTGCAAATGATTTCCTCAGCACTATCCAAAAAAGATAGGGACCTTTATAAATAGCCTCTTCAATCATGACATTTAAAATACCCTTTATCCTATTAGCAGAGGTAGCCACAAGGATATTTGTTGGCAGCTGTCCATCTAGTGAGGCCTTTTGATTTGATCATTTTACTGCCTGCGGTTTCCACAAGCTTCTCTGCCATTCTTGTTATCACAGCACTCAACATTTAGAAATTCTACTGTCATTTCCTGGTTTATTTTAATTGCTTTTTGTAAATGTGTTTCAAAGGGCATATAGGATACACAGGGACAATGTCTACCATTACCATGTGCTCAGGAACAAGGAGCAGAGCCTTACTCCAAAACAGATGCTTCTGCTCAGGCTCTGACATGACTGGTAGAAAACAACCTTAAGGAAAGAGCTGTAGAAAACAAGCTTCATTCATCTACAGAAAAGTGTCCTCTGCCTGGAAATTAGCACAGACACCAAGAGGTACTGTGTGTATGAAGGTAAAAAAATTAATTTCTAAAGGACTTTGACAATATTTCACTATGTCAATCTCACTGGACTTTGAACCACTTTGTAGTGCTTTTGAAACCAAATTGTAGAATATCCTGATTCCAGCTGCTGAATACAGAAAATTGTAGATGTGATCAAAGTTAAGTAAAATCAAGAAAGTGCTTTTAAGAACTGACAGCAATCTATAATTCCAAATTAAATTAGATGATGTAATTAGAAGAAAAAAAGCTTTATATTTTTGAATAGTCCTCTTCGTCCTATGGCCCTTCAAATAACTTTACAAATGCTTAAGGGTCACAAGAGACCTGTTAACCAAAGCAAAGTTGTAATAAAGGAAAACCACTTTAACTTACCACTTTTTTAACTACATTGGCACTGCTGGGTTTTCCCACTGTGATATTGGAGGTGTTCCCAATAGGCTTTTCAGCAGGAAGTGGTGGAGGGCTATGCGAGAGTTCATTTAAAGCTGTAAACAAACAAAAGTACCCAAATTAAAGACTAATTAATAGTTTCTTTACATGGACCAACAATAGCTAGGGACTCCACCTTAGAGTGGGGCATTTTTTGTGAATGCAACTCACTTACTCCAAGCCAGAGCTGCCAATGGGCAGGATCGCTTAAAGACTAGTAAAGACAAAAAGGATGTGAAGGGAACATTGCAACTCTGAGGCTGACTTCAGGACTAGTCCCCATCCTGCATAATGGATCTTCACTTTAATCTCAGGATATCAGCAAGTTATTCTAGGGTTTCAGAGTTTGAACTGCAATACTTGTTGATATAATATCAGATGAGTAGAAGACTTTCTACCCCAGGGAATGTCAGACCCATTACTGGATACCCTGAAACACCACCACCATCTCTCCGCCACATTTCTAAACTGGCTCACTTTTTTCAGCTGTCATCTACTGGAATATCCTTCAGGCTGGAAAACAGCTGAGGGTTATTTCAAGTAACCCTGAAAGATCAGGAGTCATGGATGGAAGAATCTCCAGAAAGGTAAAGGCAAGAAAAGAAACTGTTGCCTGCTACAGAGTTGAAAGAGACAGAAAGAAAACAGAGATGGAAGATCCCTGGTAGGTGTTAAGGAACTAAGCAAATCTAGGACATGGAAGAATAAACAGTACAGCTCTTACTAGGGGAAAGAGATGTCCTCAGTCTCAATAAAGAACACAAAACTCTGCTAATTACATGATATTTGCTTTCAATGTCTCTGTCATTGAAACCTGGGAAGCACTTGGGCAGGTCTTGCCAGGATATTTACCAATCATTTTGTCTTTATATATTGGAACCTTGCCATCTATTTTACAATGTATTTGTATACCAAGAAAATTAATTTCATACAGAGAACTTCAAACACTTAAGTTCTTCTGATTGACAGCCAGTTTTAGAGTTATGTAAAAATATGTGTAGACAGCCTGGACATTTATAGACTGATGACAAAAAAAAAAGAGGAGAGATTCTATCCACATGAGAACATTTAGTCGATCATTTAATGAAAACTACTCTCAACAAAGAAACAACACACAGGAAGGAGAAGTGTTGTTTGTATTTAACACCTCAGTTGCATTACTATGTTTTAAAACACTGGTACGATATTTAAAAAATGGATCTGTTCAAGGATAAATCCCTTAGTCTTAGGAACAAGTCACAGTTACCATGTTAGCAGTGATCAAACACAGGGAAAAAAGTTAATGAAGTTCACCATTCTTCTAAGCTAATATGATGGACGAAAAGTAAAAACAATACCTGACAGTCGTTGCAAGAGAACTCGTCTCTTATCATACCTTACCAATAAAAAAGCACGAGAGGTTTATTTATTTACATCACTTCAAATCTTGATATAAACACAGATGGTCTAATTTCCTTGCCTTTACTCTTTATAAGAACAAAATTAAAGGAAATCAAGGAAGAAAACACCTCACGCCCGAAATAGACGGTGGGTGTTATTTTCAGTGATTTCTAAGTGTAATAACTGAAGTGGAAGTTTAATGCTTCCTTTCTAACCACAGCTTGATAAAAATGCTAATGCTAAATGAATGCTTTCATGGAGTTCAAATTTTTATGCAACCAGATCTGTCTCCTTTTTGGTAGTGTTGGGTAGCCTTTTTTTTTTCTTTTATTAGGGTTTTTCTTTTTGGTTTGTGCTAGTTCCTGACAGAATTAATCTCCTTCTTTACCTTCAATGTTGAAAAACCCCTTGTACTGGCTCTCTTACAATGTAAATCCTACTATATCCATGTTACACCTTGGCTTGGTTGTACTTTTCTCATTTTTTTAACTTTTAATAGCTTATGTTTCTGCAGCAGCTCCTACCTGACAAAAGGTTACTCTGCTTTCTTTGAACCTACTCCTATTCCTCCCCATCCCATTAATCTTCCAGCCACAGCCTCCCACAAAGCAGTCCATCTCGCTCCCCTGACAAGCATAGCTCTGTACAGTATGACTGGCAATTCAACTACCACTAGAGAGCAGCAAGGGACCAGTTAGCTACAAGTTCGAGAGACTCCAGCTCAGGGGAAAAAAAAAGAAAAAAGAACTGTCATGTCTCTTTTTTTCTTTTTTTTTTTTATTTTTTAAAATGGAAAATACAATTTCCTTTGTGGAGAAGAATTATGTCTTTACAGTAGTTCGTAAACATATTATTCCAAATGAAAAAACCTTTTATTTATGATCAGGTATTAACAGAAAGCCTTTTCCTCATAGCTTTATCTTCAGTCCTCCCTACATTTTTAATCATTTCCACTGCATTTCTCATACATGCAGAGGAAAAGAAAACCTAGTATTTTAGCACTGGGTGATGGTGGGGGGGAGAAGGGAACTCAGGAAATAATGAGAGAAAGTCTTAGGAGAAAAGCCTTCTGGACATCTAATTGCTATATGCTGGCTCTACACCTCATCAGTGTAGCAAAACATTTTTTTGAAATACGAGTTTTAAGAGCTATTGTGTGACATTTCTCCCTAAGCTTTGAGGATAAAACATAAGGCTAAACAGAAGCAATTATACACTCCTGCATACAAAGATGAACACAAAGACCTTGTGGCTCTCTGATAAATTTCCACTCTGAGATACCATCGGTGTCATTTGTAAAGCTGTAAAGGATTAGAGGTGGAAGGTATTAGGGACACAGTAACTGTCACAAAACTACAGTCAAGACCTTGACACAAAATTGAACATCAGGTTTTTGCATCCAGGTTCTGGTATGCCATTTTTATTCCCTCAACTGTTACCAAAACACAGCCACCTAAATGGCTACAGATTTGAAATCTAACAAGGGTCAGAGGAAATTTTTGATGCAAGCTGTGAAAACTGTACTTACATCCTAACTAAGATGTGTTTGAAGCAAAGTTTAAGACACTAATGTTCCAAGTGGGGCCCTGCTCCCAAGAAGCTCAGTATCACCATTAAAATATCCTCAGCTGATGCCAGAACACAAGACAATTTGACCAAAGGCATAGTTTAGTGATATGGTTTATTTGATGAAACCAGCTTCTTCTGCTCTTCCATGCCAGCCTTTAGATCCATCACGCCACACACACCATTTCACCTCTGATATGCATCAGGTTCATAAGGTTTGAGGGACATCATACTTAGCACAAAGGGAGGGAGCCAGACAAGGTAGCTGGGAGGCAGGGAGAGGGGAACACAACTCCCAGCTATTTCTCCCTCCAACCACAGCGCCTTAGGTTTGTTCCTCTGTCTTGTCAAACTGTACCACAGGATTCCTTTGGCAGCTAATATAGCTACTAACCAGAAAATCAGTTAGCAAATAGTACATCTCAGTTCTGACAGAGATTTCTCAGACAATCTGGGAGAAGAACTTACGTTTCCCGGGTTTAGCTGGGATTCGGATCACAGTGGGTTTCCGGGCTAAAGCTGGTTGAGCTTTTTGTTCCTTTGCAGGTTCACTTTTGGTGAGGAATTGAAATGGATCTAAGGGGGAAAAAAAACCCCAACATATTCAATATTTGCTGAAAACAAATCTCACTGGGTATTTCTTTCATTATTAAGGACATTTCTATTTCACACCCAAGAAAGTCATAAAAAATATATATAAATCAGTCTAATGCAAGCAGTGTACTCAGCTCTTGGTAAATAACATGTACTTTCTGTACATCTGTGTTCATAGCTGACTTAATACAAACATGCTCCAGATGCCTTCTGGGATTATGTAAGCCACTGAACAGGAGGAACTGCATTGTTTGGTAATAGGGACCTGAAATCAGGATGGCTTTAGGGAAATGTTTTCAAAGCAGGTGCTCTAATATGCAGACAGAGCTGTGAACACATTCTCTGAAAAGTTTTAATCAACAAAATCTTGCCAAGGCTAAACAATCAGCACTGCAACAGATAAAATGTCTACAGAAACAAAACAAAACAAAGCAAGCATTTAAACATTACTGATTACAAAATGTTTTGCTGCAGAAGAACTAATTCCCTGGAAGATTCTGCATCATTTTGTTGATTATAAACCTGGTGTCATGGAGGACACTGGTTCAGACCACGGACTGAGAGTCATGCCTGAGCTCTGCCCCTGCCTGTATCACTCATTCCTCTACAAGCCTGTCCAATCATTCCATCACTAAGACAGGAGCAATGTTTTCTATGCTTCATAAATTTAAGCACTGGTTGCTTATTAATAGGCATGGGAACACATGTGCATGTAGACAGCAGCTGTAAAAATACTTGTACACAAATAAAATTCAAATCAAAGGGTTCTTCCTCAAATACACCTTCCTGTCAAAGAGCAATACTTCATTTATACTTTTCTATTGCTAAAGACAGCTACATTTTCTATAACATTACGAAAAACTGCAGTAAAACGGTAACACTTAACACTACTATAAATGTGTAAAGTAGAAACTGGAGAAGCACTCTAGACAATAAATTCTACATGACACATATTCATAGCCCCAACAACCAAGTGTGATCTCCTCTGGTGGCCTTTTTAGATGTGTAGCTCAATGAGATATGATTTATGGAGTGTCAGAGTCTCAGAAAAGAAGCATGCTGGGCATTTCTTTAAATTATTCAGGACTTTTTATAAAAACATACCCTTTTCCAAAACTACCTTTCTGACAAAGTTGGAATCCCTGTATTTGATAAAATTCTATATTCAACACTCGTAAAAAAAAATAAATTACATAATATGAAGTCGTGATTTCTTGAAGATAATTTTGGATAGTATAACACAATGCAGTTTATCAAGACACGAGAAATCACATAAGTAAAATTTAAGACAGTTCAGAAATGTGATGTTTATTTATGAACAACCTTATTAAAAACCTTTTGGCACTTTAATTAAAAAGCCTTGGCATTTATAGAGAACAATGAGTATATCAAGCTCTGTTTGTTTGTTGTTGTTAACAAAAATAGGCCCAAAGCAACTTCAGGAAACACTGTGCAATACTGAGCTGCTGAATTCCAGCGTAATGGAGCACCCTCCCACACGCACACCACTTGGCGGTCCCAGGTCCCCGAGCTTCTGCTGATGCTGCTCCTTCTCTTTGCCAGGCACTGCTGCCTGCAGCTCTCTGCCCGTGCCCCTGCCAGCACACAGCTGTAGAAGAGCAGGGACAGCATTCCACAGGGCCTGTGCACGCTCACCCCGGCTCCCTGGGCCACCCCCCACCAGCTCCTTGCTCCAGGCTCCCTTTGTAGGCGTATCCACCACACACAGGTGTGCCACGGGGGTTTGTGCCATGATCTCTCTCAAAGTCAAGACATCTCCCTGCGTACAGGTTCACCAGAAATCTGCCTGGGTACCTTAATGTCACAATTTAATCACAAATCAAAGCACAATTTCTCCGTCAGGCTGCTTGTACAACAGCTTCGAGCACATACTTCAGGTAGAAAGGATCGTGACAGGTCAACAATTTGTCTACAGCTAATGGTACAGAGGCTATAGTTAAAAATAAGCTCTGTTATCATCTAGGCAGAAAACAGCTCCATCACACTGTGCCCAAAGAGAGCGAAGTACCCAGAAACTAGGCACACACAACCAACAATATTTTAGACGGTAAGGGTAAAACCAACCAACTTGTTTAATTTCTGGATTAACACAAGTCAGTAAAAATTTAGGTCTCTTAGTGAAAGTTACATCACAGCAAGGGTTTTTCTAGAGGTCTTGAAAACACAGATCAGAAGAGTGGTGCAAGCATATTGGTAATACAGTCACTACAAGAAACAAAAATCCCCCTCTTAGAGCAAGACTGCAGTTATAATTGTCTGTCATTCCTTTATAGCTATGCCTGCTCGATACAACACTAACATTTGAATTTCCTAACATTTATTTAATCTTAACTCTTATGCTGGTGTTCAGAGTGACTTTGGTGAAACAGAAAAAAGAAAACTGGAACTGGGCTTTCTCCTCTCTTTCATTTATCTGGTAACTTTATGACAGATTTGAGGAGTGACCGTGGTAAGGCAGCAGAGCAGGGAGTCCTCAAAGTGGTGCTGCCCTGCTGGGAAGCTGGAGACAAGGGCGAGCAGAGGAAAGGTGAGCAGGGCTAAGTCAGTCTCCTTTGACACAGCATGACCACAGGGAACACGCTGGCACACGGAGCATGTCTCAAGGTAAGGTTCAGCAGAGCTCAGGGAAGTTCTGCATGAACAATGAGGAAACAATTTCCATCCTATAAAAATACAGAAAGTGTGAGACTAAGTGGAAATTCTGTCAACATCCAAATTCTTGTAAATATCTGGGAGATTTAAAATTGTACAAAATCACTGTTCATCATCTGTTAATCACTGCCATGCATAGAAATGGTTTTCTCGGACATTCAACAGTTGGCAGGGGTCTCTAAATTAATAAATCTGAGAAGTAATTTTTAAGTCTGAGAGAAGTAATTTCTAAGGCTGAGAAAACCATTCGCTGCAACTTAGTTTTCCACTCATTATCTTATGTTCAATTATACTGTTGTCACCTCATAATTAGTTCAAAACTCATTACTTTGTTTATGTTACTCTACTCCCCACTGTTGGGTTTGCAGCAGAAATTGGCTGAGTAAATGACTGCGCTGCTTTATGCAATGGGACTGACAACATCAAATTTCTATATTGTTTAACAACAACTGGGCACTGTTTGAGCATAATCAACGGAGGTGTGAAAACGGAATTGTTAATATAGTCATTTAAAGCGTCTCAGCTAAAGGAAATTAATCTGCAAGGCATTTTTATAATGCATATCAACAGACATCTATTGATTTTTTTTTATTAAACTTTTGCAATGATGATTAAAGCCTGTGTCTTCTTTAGTCTCACTTCTCTACAGCTTCTCTTTCAAAGGTTTATGTGATAAGTTATAATACTGTGCTTGTTTGTAGGAAAGACAAATGAAAGCTGTGTATTCAAATACACCGTATATGATCTCTTTCACCAGTTTAGGAGAAACATTTTTTTCCCCTTCTCTCACTTACCATTATTTTTTAAAATAAAAAAATAGGAGGTTACAGAACAAACTGTAGGTTTTGTCCATGTAAGCATGACCACATGGATATCCTTCTGAAACATTTACCGGTAGTTCTTAAGTAAGTGGTAGTGAGATGGTAACGGATACCTCAGCAGCAAGAAGGTGAATCTCCAAACAAACCAGATGTGGAAAGCTGAAAGCATAGAATAGTTCTGTGAAGATGCTCATTCTGGCCAGAAACACTTTCAGTACAGCTGAGAACAACATAGTAGGAAAGGTGTTGATGCTGACCCTCCCACTACAGAAGTATGCAACTGTGTCTACTTTTAATGTTTAGTTAAAAAAAATGAATTTGCTGCTAAAGGCAAGGCTCACATTCTCTTCACACAAAACAGTATCATTATCAGGTTCTCACAGGAACAAAGAACAGAGCCAAACCTCAACAACAAATGGTTATAGTAAAACCTAGCCCCATGAAAACACTTTGGTGTTTGTGGAAGCATGCTTCACCCATTTGGGGGAAGATATCCAGCAGCAGGCACCTACTAGTAATATAGCTAGAAATTCAATGGAAATCTGACAGGTAACGCCCCAAAGAGGAGTGGGGTCCATGCTCAAGAAACACTGTGAAATGTTATAACCAAACATCTGACGTTCACTTATATGTTCTAAATCTCAGCCCATTTAGAACTACAAATACACATATTAGACAGGTATTCCCCCATGGTGGGTTGATCCTGGCTGAATAGCAGGTGCCCACCAAAGCCACACTCCTTATCAACAGGATTGGGGGGTGTGAGAGGAGAAAGTAAGATGGAAAAACAAATCATGGGTCTGCATGCAGAAGAAAAAGAAAACAAAAGACTTATTTCTCTGCTTCCCATTAGTAGGTGATGTCTGGCCACTCCCAGGAAGTAGGGCTTCAGTATGTGTAGCAGTTGCTCTGGAAGACAAGGATCACAAAATACGAGTGCCCCTTCCCTCCTTTTCCTTTCACTTAGCTTTTACTGCTGAGCAGACATCATGTGGTATGGAATATCCCTTTGGTCAGTTTGGGTCGGCTGTTCTGGCTATGTCCATCCCAAGATCTTGCACAGCGCCAGCCTACTGATGAGGGGGGTTGTTGGAGAGACAGCCTTGATGCTCTGTGAGCACTGCTCAGCAGTAGCCAAAATACTAGTGTGCTATCAACACCTTCCCAGATACCAATACAAAGCACAGCACTATGAGGGCTTCTGTGGGGAAAATTAACTCCATCTCAGCCAGATTCAATACACCTACCTAAATTCCAGCATTAGATTTTCCCAGTTTCAGTTTTCACCAGTATTTTTCATCACCAAAATTAACAGTTCACTGTTCTTAGAAATGGTATTTCTGACCCAGAGAAAAGAATAAAGACTACAGCATCCATCTCAAAAATAATGTGCAGTTTCCTCTGCATGGAAAATTGCTGTGATCTGGTCACAATGATATCTTTCAATAAGCTGGGAAATTAAAAACAAAAAAGAAAAAAAACAATACAGAGAATGGGATGCAGTCTCTTTCAGGATGTTATCTGAGCATAACCTGAAATGAAGCTCAGGTGAAACTCACACTCCTCAATGTTCTCCTAACATTATGAGAGTAGACCAGGTCACTCAAATAGAAAGAATACAGTATTCAGGAGTAGGCTTAGTATGGCTTTACACTTAAAACTGGAGCAGAGACAAGCAAATCTGCTTTCATAAGGTTCTAGGATTTATTTCTGCCCAGCCTGCACAGAGGTTTTTCATCACTAGCCCAGTTGTTTTGTGTGGTCTTGCTTCGTTCAAAGATTTATAGTTCATCAGGCCAAGGAGATTTGCTTTTACCTGACATTGCACATTGAAACAGACAGTTACTCGAGCAGGCTGGTAAAAGTCTCATATAACAACCTTCACATACAAGTTGGCCTTTCCAATGCAGTCGCCAAAGCATTAGTTTTATTTCTGCACCTGATTATGCGGTTTTATCAAAAGCACACAACACCAGAGCAAGTGCACAGTAACTTCAGAAAGTTTTACCTTGAAGATTATCTTTCCTCCCAGAAACAATATGTCCAGATGCCAAACCAGAAATTTCAAACACATTAACAAGATTTTTTAAAAAAATTTGTGCAAAGACTTCAGGACATAAGAATTTATCCAGCAACATTTAATATGCTCTACTCATCCAGCTCTACTCATACCAGAGAGAACGTAGTGAACAACTTAACAGGTTTTAGGTATTGCTCCCTGTTCACTGCTGACATCTGACAGATCACCACAGAAAACAAGGTAACCCAAGGCCAGTGATCACTATTTTTGAGGAATGAGTCGAATCCAAAGAATGAATGATGTTTACAGAATTCGTGTAGAGTTTGCAGGAGCTTAGCCATCAGTATGACAAAAGTGCATGAGGTCAAATAGTAAAGTTTGAAATTCTCTGAAAAGGATAGGAAAAAAAAGTGCTGAGAGATGCAACAGAAGAGCTAAACTAAATGTCCTTGTTGAAAATGCAAGATGCCCTTCACTGAGCAATGAAATATCTTACAGTGTTAGAAAGTTGGAGAGCAGATGGTAATAAAAGCATTTATGGCGTTGAAAACATTGTACACAGAAAGACATAAATGAGCCTTTTCCAGGCTTTCAGATCTTCTCTCAAAATGTGGGAATGCCCACACTTACTATCTGTGTGTATCAAATTGTTTGGATCATTGCTAGCTTGTCCATACCAGTAAAAGTGATAGTAATTACACCACCTTTGGCCCAACAGGACCACTTACACCAGCACAAGCTATCACGTGAGAATTGGGAGGCTATTCCTACATCATTAATGTATTTTGCTCATTGAAGTAAGACTAGGCTAGTTCAGATTGCAAGAGCTTTCAGGAGGTCTCTAATCCAACCTTCTGCCCAGAACAGGTCAGCCATATGGCCATGTTGTTAGAAATTGGTTGCATAACCTGGTCTAGCTTCAAAACCGGGATGCTGGAGGGTATTTGGACATACAGTGGGTGACAAAAAAACAACCCCCAAATTACTCTGGAGATGAAGAAACACAGTCTTGTCTGTTCTTTTCAGATGAAGTAATGCTTGTGCACTTAGAAGAGATTCAAGTGCCCAAACAGGTAAGCTGGAAACCTCCGAAGTAGAGAACTGGCGATGGAAAGCAGTAGGGTATATAAAATCTTTCTAATGAAAATGTGAATGAAAAGGCAATTTATAATGTTGTTTAAAATACCTATCTATCCTCTTGCAAGACTCTCACATGCTTTCAGCAAAGGAAGAGTTTTATTTATAAACACTTACTTAAAAAAAAAAATTGTTATTCTTTTATAATCTTTCTGATCAGAGGCTATCTGCATTTGAAGTGTTACTGTAACAGATTTAATAATCAGAGAAGACAGTTGTTATTAAAAACATTACTTCTTGTGTGTTACAACTTAATAGCATCTATAGACATGGAACTCAAAAGCAAATTAATTTGCATCTGACAACCTAAAGGGCTCCCCATCTATTATATGTAGCTATGATTTTAAAACCTTATTTTTTTCTTGAAACTAGATATAAGGCCCTTTCCTGTGGTAACAGTGGAGTCACTTTCAAGCCTCCCTAAGGCTCCAACTTGTGTTTACTAAGCAAACGTCTGTAGTGTCTGAAGAGTTAATGGATGCTTATTCCTACTTCTGCTGGAGATTGCCAGCCTCACAGCAAAACTGACAGGACACAGCACAGATCCATCCCTCCACCAGTCCACCCCACAGTAGCACGTAAACCTGGTTTTGTCAGGGATTTAAGCCAAGTAAATAGCAGATTAAAATGGATAAGACAGCTCACACTTCTCTGGGGATGATACTTTTGGCAGGAAGTAAAAAAAGAGACAAATAACTTTAAAATCACAAAAGTCATCAGAAGGAACATGGCAGAACCCTAAGAAAAGCTGCTTTTCCTTGAAGATACGACTGGACTAATCTACCAGTTAGAAATATTTTAGTTCTTTTTTTTTTCCTTTTCCTTCCTGAGGAAGCAATTAAAAACAAGCAGCAGGGCAATATCCCACAGCAGACAAATTTGGAGTTACTCATACAGCAGTTTTTCTGAATTGGCCACAATGTCATGCGAATTCCATCATTCATGTCACAAGAAGGAACAATACATATAAATGAATAGCAGCACTGGTTTGGTGGCTGGTTTTTTTTTCATACAGGCAGAAATGAACTTTTATACTGCAATGAAGTAAGATAGATAGATAGATAAAACAATTAAGAAATTAGAATGGAAATACAGTAATATGATGAAGATATTGACAGAAAGAGCTGTCTCCTGCAGGTAGGCTAAGGCTCTCTCTGAACTACTTTTCAAAGCATTTGGTTTAAATTGAGTTCTGGCACATCAGGCATAGAGCAATCAGTGAATTATATGCTGTTTTAGAGAGAGAGAAGACAAAAGAGAGGAATAACTCCACACACAAAGAAGAATGAAATCATTATAGCAAAATCATCTCCAGGTTTTAACTTAAATGTATGCTTTAAATGTATTGTTACTTTACTTTCACTGTGCAAAACATACATTCTTAGAATATTTAGCAAGCAGGCACACTAGAAGCTTTAACATAGCAACTATTACAAGTTATGGGTAAAATCATGGACCTTCTGAATTTACACTTAGTTCAACTTGCACTAGGATTCCATTTCCAAGCATTTGTAAAAATGGATTAGTGAGAACAGAGCCCAACTGACAGATGACAAAAACTTCTAACCTTCAGGAACTGCACAAATCCATGCTATCAGCTACAAGAGAAATGTAAAAATACCCCAGATGATCCAAAATATTACAACTATCATCAAAGCATTAGCACCTCAAGATTTGTAGTCCCAAGCAGATGCCTTCACATTCTAAATGACTGACTTGAACAGTAGTTTCATAAAGATACAAATGGCTTTGAACATTATCTCTAGCCTTTCAGTCCAAAATTACGCCTCTTAAAGCTGGCATCAATTTTGGCTACTGATGAAAGGAGCAGTTCTACAGATCTGTCATTCCTGACTTCTTCTTCCTGGCACTTCCCTTGGGCCAGCATTAGAGACAAGAGTTGGATGCAAGGTTCTGCCACAGTTCACCTCTGAATCTCAGACCTGTTGAGTTTCCAGAGCTCCCGCAGACTTCAACTGGCAGAGCAGATGCTGAAAGCTTTGAAAGGGATCTTGGTACCCAGAGTCCCTTATTCGCATCGGAAGAACAGTCGCCCATCTCCACATAAGTTAGACAAAGAAAAAATCAGTAATGCTTGGATAGGACAAGTTTAATCTCCTAACAGCTGTGCCATTGAAGATGCTGTCAAACACTGATGAAACCCATGGGGTTGCCTGAGGTAAACTTTAAAGAAAAACAACCAGCTGACTTGAGTAGTTAAACTACTACCTAAACTAACTAAACTAAATAACAACAGTTAAACTGGCAAAATTATGAACTGGTTTGTTTCCAACACTGTTGATCCTAACACATAATATTCAAATATATCTCACTACTGCTGAGAAGCTTTCTCCTGGAGAAAGCTGATGTCTTCTGCCAGTCAACTAAACTGCTGTGGAGACTGGATTTATTTTGCCTGGTTCACCTTTTCATTCACATGCTCACTTCAACTTCTGCACCCAACCCACCACCACCTGAACGCTTGACCTTTTGCATCAGGTGTTAGCAGCAGCAGTGATCCATCCATCCAGTTATATTTACATTAGTCTAAGTACCAGACCTGTTTGTGCCCTATCATAGAAAAATATTAAGTATTGTGAATGCTGTAATCTGTGATGTAACACTGCTCTTTGACAAACACACTGCCAGCACTCAGTTTTAAACATCCCTGCGTAAAAGCCTCCTTCCTCTTCTACGGTTGCCATAACAACAAGCAAAGTGCTGTCATTTTGCTAAGTAATGACAATGACAAATATGTAAGAAAGGTCTGGGGAACTGGAAGCAAGATTAGAGCTTCTCTTCCTGCCTTTACAAAACATTTTACTGTGGATTCATTTTACAAAGCCTAAGCTGTTCCTGTGGGAACATGAGAAATAGCTAGTGTTAGTTCTCTGTGTTGCCTCATTTTTCAGAAAGCTGGTGTTCCTCTCATGACATAGCACAGCATTAGTAATCAAGAGTATAGGATATGAACTTGAGCTCACAATTGCCTGCAAAAATCTGGAATGAATCTTAATTTTGCAATGTAATAAAGTGATAATGCTGTCAGATCTTTTTCTCTCTCGCAGGTAGGAAGGGGTTGCAGCAAAGATGACATTTTATTGAACTAACAGAATCACGGACAAGTTACTCAAGAAGTCATGAAACTATTATCTGAATAATTCTTCTGTTAACTGTGAGAATGGAAAAAATTTTTTCTTCTTAATTAAATCCAGAATAACATTAGGACACCAATCATAAAGATGAAGACTGGCATTCTTACCATGTCATCATGAAAGCTGGTTTTTTCAGGTGATTTAACTTCTGATTTAACAGAATGTTTAATGTTATTTTATTTTTCCAGGTTGGAGGAAAGGCAGTCTTTCAGTGCACATAACCAAAACATCATTTTCTTTTTTTATGCACTTCCAACATTTAAGTATTCTCTTTTCTTGCCTAACTACTTAGAACAGTTACATTTTCCATCTGCTTGTTGCACATATTGATCAAAATAAAATGACCGAAACTACAAGTTTTACCCTAAATGCATGGAAAACAAGAATCATCCCTCTAACTTTCTTAAAAAAAACCATCACATGCATAATGGTTGTTCCATGACTCCAGTCTCTAGACATGACAATCAGGACTCTGCTCCCAGCTAGACAATGTCAATCATAGACTTCCTCGACATAGGTATGAAATGCCTCTCCAGTTATCCTATGCTCCTCCCTCCTTCCAGGGTTGGTGTAGCTTCTGCAGTGCTCCTGGAAGCTGTCAGTCCAAGCAAAAAATGGACTTGTATCCATGTTGAGCTAATCACCTCTCCAGCAGGATCTTCCGCTGCCTTATTTCACTGCTTTGAGATCTGTATATCCATACATACTTATCTTAATAACTAAAGGTTTTTAAGGACTTTCTACACCTGCCTTTGGGGTTTTATGCCAATACAGAGGAGAAACAATAACATATTGTAACTTCATCTAATGATATAATCCACAAACTCTGAAGAAATAGCATTTGTTAACAATCATTAATACTGATTTACTGTGACAACTATGCAGTATCTGTTCTCTTTTCAGAAAGCTGGGATATTTAACGATAAAGGAGGGTAAAAAAAAAAGATTAAAAATAATAGCTAGTACCTTAAGCATTTTGTATGACACACCATCTGTTTCAAAGCAGAACTCTCCCTGGGTTACAATGGGGCTGGTAAGCTAAATCAGGACATACTTGAATTTTAAGAGGGAAAAATCTACCGTTAAAAAACTTGACAGCCCAGCACTCATCGGTGTCTTAAACTACCTTAAACAGCATTAAAAAATTGACTCCAACTGCTTAATGGAATTAAAAAATTATTTATGAAAGGGATGTAGTTGTAGTAATTAATGTGTCCTATGAAACAATTAATTTCACTTATTAGAAAAAACTGCAGTTGCATAACAAGCATACAGTCGCATGGCAAGACAAGACACAAAGACAGGAAACAGAAAATAAGCAGGCACTGGTGAGATGGACAGATTATGCCAGTATGTTTGATTACAAGTTTCCCTAAATACAACTAACACTGCTGCTTCTCTAGATGACCCAATTTCCCCAAAAGGTCTTCAGGCACTCAAATAAAATAGTCAGATTACATAGTGAGAGATAAGATGTCCTAAGTTCCCCAGAGAGAATTGTGATACATTCTGGAGGTGACACCTAGCATATAACGTCGTCTTCTATCATTATTTTAATAATCATATAATAAATCCAGAAAGCAAGTTATGAGATTTATATAGCCTTAAAACCTCCCAAGTCTCAAAATCCAATTAATTTCATAGTGATCTTGACATAACAGAAAACCAAGAATTTCATATACAGACATAAACCCCATCAGGGGAGGCAGACATAATTCACACAGGATCACACACCTTCAAAGAGCAGCTGCAGAGACAGTTTAAAAACATTTCTTCTTACCTGCTGCTGCTTCAGAACTGAAGCTGTCTTTACCTACACAAGCTGGACTTAGGGGCACAACATCATCATCAAAACTGATCAGATCTCCTTCCACATCGAATTTATTTTGCAAAGCAGGTGCTGAGGAGTTGGCTGCAGGTGACAATTCCCCCAGAGACTTTAAAGCCTTTTCTTGGGCAGATACGGAAGGCCGTGGAGGAGCAGCAGTTGGTTTTAGTGAGTCCAAAGAAAGGGCAGGATTTTCTGCATAACGTGACTTTTTAGGAATAAGAGGCCTTGGAGCGGGAACAGGAAAATTTTTTTGTCCATCACTGTTCTCTGCAACTGATCCACTCCTTGCATCAAGAAAGTCACTACTACTACTTTTATCAAGACCAGGTTTTGGCTTCTTTGGCAGTTCAGGTTTGGCTACAACACTGCTCCCAACTACTTCAGGTTGAAGCTGCAGTTCCTTGGAAGGTGTTGATTTGCCTTCTGTCCATGCATCGCAGTCTCCTGAAATTCTGCTTACCCCTGGCTTTGGAGCAACTTCTGGCTTCTTTGCAGTAACAGATCTGGGGGTAAATGAACGAGGGGCAATTTCTGGCTTTTTTGATAATCCTGAGGTATCATTAGTTCCTTGGGATTCAAAAACTTTGATTCGTGAAACAATACTATTTTGGCTCTTTTCTGTATTCATGCTGTCCATTGCCAAGTGATTGTCTAGTAATCTATCATCTAAGGGAGGTGACTGCTGAATTGGTGGTTGTTGTCTTTTTGTGGTAGGCTGGTTCACTTCTTCTCCATCGTCTATCTTACTTTCAGCATTTTTGACCACAGGTCTGAGATTGCTTCTCGATCTTGGCTTTGGCACAGGACAGATCACAGCATTGGGATTTTCTTGGCACCTCTGACCTTCAGAAATTTTGAAGACTACTAAAGGATTCTCATTTTCTGGAGGAGATCTACTCAGGAGAGACGCAGAAGGCCTAGGAGGTTTAAGAGGACTCTGCTCTGCTAACAAAAAAGAAAAGGTTTCCAGTTATCTGCTCCAGAACACTTCATTTATGTTATATTTGTTAGCCATCAGGATGATAGATATGACGGTTTTCATTCAGAACTTACTGCTGCTTGTGAAACCGCAGTTCTCTTTCTAAAAAGATGATTGCAAAAAATACATGAACTCTAGGAAGAAGCTGAAGACTGCTGAAATGCACAGTACCTACATGCTGTGAGTTCCAAACTACTTTTTAGTGTGCAACATGAAGGGTATGCAAGCAACATCTAGACCAAAGAATAGTACACTAACTTCCTCAGCTTTTTTCACACTTTTCAGTCTGAACGTGTAACACTGCTGCTATTCTTATCGCACATCTGAGCTCCTCTGGCCCCAAAGCAATGGCCATTATGGTTGCATTGAGCAAAACTTTCAAGATTTAATTATAGTCTGACTGCAAAAGCAGTAGTACTTCTTCAGAAAAGAGGATTTTTACAGGAACTTAAAGCAGTAATCTTCTACAGGAATTTAACTATTACTCATAATAAATGCTGCACAGACCAATAATAATAAGAAACATCTTCAGGAGACAGAGTAAGGTTTTCATCAATGAGAAATCCAAAACAGCCTCACCTGGATAGCGTGCAGATTCCCAGTGTGCAGACACACTAGGTTTTACATTACTTCCTGGCAAATGGCTGATTAGTTCCTCTGGAAAGTCAGTTTGTGTTGCAGAATTAGTGGTATGTCTAGGAGCAGCAGCATTATTGTTATTTGTTGTATTCACTTGCACTTGATTGATTTCTTTTATCACCTGCTCATATGATGGTGGAAGCTACAAAACAGAGAGATAAATATTAATGTACATTCAGATGTGATCTTTTAAAAAAAAGGCAAACAAATTTAAAAATACTAAATTAACATATGTCGAGGAAAAGAACATGATCATAGTCTTTTATTCAGTGTGATGAAAGTCTAAGTAAAAGTAAAACTCTTGTTCCTCCCTACCTTAAAGTACTTTTTACCTTTGTAAATCAAACATATCTTGTAAATTCTCACTCACCTCAGCTGGAATATGCTCATTTCTCCTCCACTGAGCATGAGAAGAAGCAGAAGGGAATCCCAATCCCTGAGGAGTGACAGGGCTTGCACCTGGAAACCAGGATGACGGCCGGAGGGGTTCAGCAGCAACTATTGTAATTTCAGGACGCCTGGAAGTGGAGGCAAAGGGGGATAATTACCTAAAACATTTTTAATGTAGTTCTTTTAAGTACAGAAGACCAAGGTTTTCTCAGAATTGTAAATAAAAAACAGCTCAGGTCTTTTTGATTTAACAAAATATGTTCTTCCATTCTTTTAAAGTAACCTCCCTGACTTAACAAGCACTTAGGCTTCCATTTAAAGCACCTAATTAAATGCATAAGCCAAGAAGTAGATTTGTTGGCTTCAGTGAAATAATTTTCATACTTAAAGTACTCAAATACAAGTGTAACCCAACTAGATAGAAGAAGTCTTAGTCTTCTTTGGATAATGAGAACTAATCATGTGTTTGCCCTTCACCTGCTACAATATGAAAAGAGTAGGATAGTTAAAACTGCTTCTGGCTGATTACCTAAAATCTTGTCTGTCTTCAGACCTCTAGGGAAACCTACCACAGTGCTGAAGTGGGGTAGGGTAAGCCTTACAAGGCCTGTGGGACAGGACCTATTTGCTTACAACATCTAGGACACCAGGGAATTCCATGACGGGTAAGGACCTGCAGATCCTACCCTTGTTTTATCACTGGATCAACTACTTTAGAGGACGAGCTGTAGCGATGGCCCACAGTCCCAGACCATGGTCCCCAGAGTAGGGCTGATCAATCCAGTCTCCCACAAAATACTCTTTGAGAATGGAGCTTTGTGAGTAAAAGCCCTGCTACAGAAGCCTCTGCCTGTTGACAGAAAAATACTGTAGAAATATAACTTCTAAAACTACTGTAAAAAGAATTAAAAAAGAATAGGGCTGCAGTTCCTTCACACATGAAACAATGGCAGACTCAGTTCACCAGGTATCCAGGTTGTTGATGTCCTTTCTCAATAACCTTTGAGAAACTGGAAGGAGACCTGAAAGTGTGATAGTATCATTGTGAAATGATACTATAAATACATGTCAGGAAAGTAAAACAGTACCGCAGAGGTTTGACGGTTGGTTGCATTCTTTCTTTGAGGATACATACAAAAGTTGATGAGAAAACTCCCTAACCTACCCTGAGCTTATGAATCAGAGAACTTTTATTTTACTCAAAGTTTAATTTATTTTTAAACACACTAAGGACAGATAGAAGGAAAAAAGTAAACTAGAGGAGAAAGCCATAAAATGTAATATTGTGGCACAATCTAACAAGTTTTACAATAACACTTAACCGCAATATAAATAACAGCATCATACCTTCTATCCCTTTGTTGTTCGCTATGGCTAGAGGTCCGAGAAGCTATTCAAAGAGAAGAAACAAAAGTTTTGAAGAGGTTAAAATATACTATCACAGCAATAAGATGTGGATAATAGCATAGCCCTTACCAATCTACTATCAACGAAATGGAAAACATACAGCATCTGATCATAAATTCCAGATTTTAAGAGTGGCCAAGTTTAAAAAAAAAGTTGTGTTAAATAAAAAGAGTTTTAAAAAAGTTTATGGTGCAGTTTCATAATCAGTTTAAGTCACTATGTGTCCAGGTTACCACCAAGAGAGATGGTCCTGTCCCCTTTCTTTTTCCTCACCACATATTCCTGCATTCTGCATTGTGGTGACCATAGGGTTGAAACTTCTTTTTCTTTAGTTAAAACAATCCATGAGTAAAGCAAAAAAGAAGCGTTAAACATATGGCTTTTCTTCTGATGGCACACTGAGATGTGTTCCTCCATTTTTTTACTGTCTCTTTTTGGTTTGTTTTAAAGAAGGGAAAAGCACTAAGGTACAACAGCTAAGAAGCTATTTCACCCTCCTTTATGTAAAAAGAAAAAGTTAAATCTTCCTAGCCCAAAATTCCCTAAAGTCCAATCATGTGTGCACTAAAAGTCAGCAATATTTCTTTTTTTTTAAACCATGTGTTTTAAGTTACATAAAATAGTGAATCCTGACCTCTTTATTTATCTATTTTTGCCATATTGATACTTAAATAAGTTTTTCAACGGCCAGATAACATTTTCATTTTGATTTCTTTAGAGAGAAGAATAAATTATCTGAGGAACAAATTTTTGCATTGTAAGTGAAATTTAGGGAGTGCTAGAGTCTTATTCTGCAACAGCTGACAACTATGCTGTTTCTGTGCCATCACAGAATCGTTAGTTGAAATCTACAAAGCATATTGATTCAAGAGTCGCACAGTGTTGTGTCAGACATACCTCTTCCACAGGGCATTTTTGATGTACACTATTCATGAGTACTAGAGGAAAAAAAGAAGGGTTACAGAAGACGAAGATGAGGTGAAGGAGAACAAACCAAGGCTTCAGAGTGTTAGAAACCATGATCAAATGGGTTAGTTGCACAAGGATAGCGCACGTGCCGATGTTCTAAGAAGATAACTGTAATGTCTATTCGCATTATAGTTTCATAAAAGCAGGTTTTATTTCTAGTCCTATTCCCTTACAATAAATTAACCATAAAGAGCATAACTGAATATGGAAATGTCTACTATATGGCTCAATACAGAGCCCCTGTAGGAATGAGGAGAGGTAAGTAGAATCCCTTTGAATATTTTATTTAGTTTAAAATCATGGTTTATTTCAGCTCATGCTTTGCCCTTCCAAAAATAATGAGTTACACTGAGGAGCTGATACAGATGCAAAGAAGCTGGACTCCCACCTACCAAAGACATACGCTCACAGGCAGGTTAATCCCAATAAGAGGCACATCTCCAAGTTTCAAGTGTCATTGCACATCTCCTAAACCAGTTCTGTAAAAACTTTTTGGCTAAATAAGCAAATAAAAATCCTCTACATCTCACCTTCACTTTCTTCTTCAGGGATCTTAACACAGTATTGATCTAACTGACCCAAACCAACCAATTCCAAGATAACTTGTGCAAATAAGATGGAAAAAAGTGTTCATTTTGTAAATATATTGAATACAACTACTTCGGGTATAGCTGAATTACAATGATAATGGCTTTAGAAATAAAAGCTAA
Organism: Tapera naevia; assembly: GCA_033556795.1. NCBI lineage: Eukaryota > Metazoa > Chordata > Aves > Cuculiformes > Neomorphidae > Tapera > Tapera naevia. The sequence goes on along the minus strand of JAUMJJ010000034.1, from coordinate 7,875,973 downwards.
TTTATGAAAGATGTAAAACTGAACTGATAAACCTGTCTATTTATTTAACTCTTTCTTCATTTCTAGATAAAAACTCCGGTGAGGTACCTATGTGATCCATCAAACTCCAAATTTCAAGTAAACAAGTAAACTCACTTGAAAACAACACATTTAAAATATTTATATAAAAATAACTTTACCAGTAGATGTGAATGTCTCTTCAAAAGGGCTAATATCTAAGCCATCATATATCTTTTCAGAATGCACTCATTTTGTTTGAAAAAACCCCACATCTCCCAGGCATGTATTGAATCAAGCTACTTCCATGTACTTAAACATTCAATATAAACATTTATTTTTTTTAAGGACCTTGACAAAGTTCTTCCCTCCTTCCATCAACCACTTTCCTCTTTTTGCTACCACATTTTTGTTACCACCACCCTTTTAGAATATCTCTTGTTGTAGAAGCTCTTAAATCCACAATAGGAGCAGAGGTGAAAACTACTGCATCTTCTGCTCTCATGTATTCCTTAGAGTTCCACAACTGCTAAGGAAAAGAAAATATAAACTTTCTAAATAATCCTTGCCTCCAGACATGCACAGCTTTTATCCTTTTACCATTTCCAAGAAATGAACTTAAAATAAAAAGTGTATGAGAGAAGACATGAATTTTTAAAATATAGCACATACCTGATTTAAAAATAAAAGAAAAAAATCTGCAGCCATTTTTTCTGGTTTGTGATCTTTTGATCCTCTAAGTGTAATTTCTCATTCCTTTTGTGGATTGCCTTGAAAAGGCACACTATTAATTTTCCCCCCAGATTTCAAATTATTACAACTTTAAGATTTTAAAAAAACATGTCTTCCACTAGAGGAGTCAATGGAAACTTATTTCAGCGCTGGTTTACATTCTGACAACTGAAGGCAGTTGGTTCCTCAGCTTCCACACTAAGAAACACTCAGGGTGAGAACTGTTGACATTTTCAGGAGCACATGCTTAGTGGTATTTAAATAAAAGGTAAGAAACACAGTTAAAGAAGGGGTAGAAGAGGATAAACTCGGTGCATAAAATCCACATCTTTTCATCTTCTAACTTTATTGGTAAAAAAAAAGTCAAATCAACCCATAATAATGTCATTATTTCCATCACTGTCAATGAAGCATCTACACATGTTTAACCTAGTACAGTAGACTTCAAGCAAGTAAAGAATTAATGGGCATACTGTAAATAGAGGACAGATAGGTGACTTATAGATTAATTTTTTCTATGTATTTCCTACAAGCCCTATTTAGTGGGCTTTATCCAAGTGTTTTTGAATGTGTGGCAGTAAAGGACTCTCAGTTTGTGCTCTATACTTATTTTTAGAATGCTTTTCCTCTACTGTTTCTTCTCTGGGTCCTACTTTTCAAGTGCACTTAATACGTCTTTTGCATTTGAAACGCATATGGGGTGAGGGCATTCTGAGCTGTGAGATCAAGGTATCTGTATAAGTACAACCCTCATTACACCACAAACTGATAAACTGTGATGCTAAATACAAGATGGTGGGCAACAAAAGTCTTACATGCACTTTTGAGTCTTTGGAAAAGAGTGGGCTAGATTCTTTGGGCTAGAGTTGTCTTTCAGGCAATCTTTTATGCCAATACAAAGGCAGTTACCAAGTTCATTCAGGGATCTGTTCAGAGATACCACCCTGCTGCAAGAACTTTCACAGTATAAACACTGCATAATAATATTTCTGTTTCCATTAGCAAATGTGAATAAAATACTGAAGAGTTTTGTCATTGTGGAGTGTTTTAAAAGCAAGTTTCATTTTGTATTAGATTGGAACTGCAGCCTCAAATAGCCCAAATAGCCTTATGGGAAATCAAGCTCCAAATTTTCTGATGATTTTTATCTATTGTCCCTTCCAGCAACTGTGAGCAAACACAATCCTGCCAATTAACTATTTCAGATAATTCATATTAACTATTATTAATAGGTTTTAAAGTAATAACATTATTTTCTACAACAGAATGTTACTAATACTTAAAAACACAGCTTCTTTCAATGTTTTTCTAACAACAGGCTAGACATTTCTACCACCAATCATATGAAATACGTAGACCATGAGACTGAGAAGTTATTCTTCCCACTGTACAGCTGCCTAAGAATACAGGCTATCTATGATGGCACTCGAGGGAATGGCAGGAAGATGTGCCAGGGGCGGTTTAGACTCAATATTAGGAAGAGGTTCTTCACCCAGCAGGTGGTGGAGCACTGGAACAGCTCCCCAGGGAGCTGTCATGGCACTGAGTCTGCCAGCATGCAAGAAGCTTTTGGACAAAGCCTTCAGTCACGTGGTGTGAGTGTTGGGAGTGTCCTGTGTAGGAATAGGAGCTGGACTCAATGATCCTTTTGGGTCCCTTCCAGCTTGGGTAATCCTATGATTCTATCTGAAGGAGACCCTCATGGGTGGGCAAATATTCCCACCTCTTACCTACAAAGTAATACACCAGAAGAGTTAACAAAATGGTCCCATGCAAGCGGCCACGCTTGCAGTCTTTGCAATACCAAAGGTGTTACACGGCTGCAGAGGTCCTTCCTCGGGGAACATGAAAAGGATCAGGAAATCCTCAAGCCAACACCACAAGGAAAAGTCTGATTTAGCCCAAGATTTGATTAGACTATTTCTGTAGAAGTGGAGGGTCAAAGTAATTGGAATTTTTAATGCATCTCTGAAGTAAAAGAGTTGAAGCTTTTCTCCTGAACTGTTTCTTGGCACAAGGGGGAGGTCTTGCTCCTTTTCTTCTAGCTCTGTTTCCAGGCACCTCAGGGAAAAGTTAGGTTGTCTGATGTTAGAACTGGGATGATTTAATGATTGAACACAGGTACAAGAGATGGCGATGTCCAATTCCTCTTTCAAACATGGACTTTGGCCTTCTCTTGAAGGAACGTTAGCACTTATACAACCACATAGCAAGTGAGCTCAGAGTGTTAAGTAAAAGTATAAGTAATTTCTGTACAGTTTTTGTCCATTTTACCTCCCTGAACCTACTCACCTTGGGCCCAGACCACTATGAGCACAGGGGAAGGAATATGCCACCCCCAACAGCAGTCACTGTTTCGTGTTTCTGCTTCCCAGCTGCATTACTTCTTTGTGAAACTTCAGTGAGGGAACTGATCAACAATAACCTAGAGGAATGACAAGGATTCCTCTTCCCACCCCCCAAGTGTGGTCAAATACCCTCTTCACAGCTGACCAAAGTGCTGGGGACCATGGAGGTTGGCATTGTTGCTGAATAACATCTGCATAACTGCTCCCTTAGAGCAGTAGTTCCACTCAAATTTTACAATAATGATTTATGAAGACATTTCACTCCTTCCTACACCTTTCCTTGGGCTGTATGTTCCTGACTCTGCATCATTCCCCTCTTTATGCCAGCCCAAATGTTTGTGCAGATGGGGAGAGAATGAGGTTACGGAATTGATCTGGTTGGAAAAAAAGTGGGAGCCAAAGAACCTAGGAAGCCCCAAGCAAAACAAAACAAAAACTAAAAACAAACAAACCCCACAGCCAGAAATGGCTGCAAAACTGCCAAGTGGAAAGCCACAGCCTTAAAGTGCATACAAACTGTTACATATCCTTCCTTCAGCCACGTATTTGCTTAAGACAGAATGAGAATGGAAAAAGCTTGTAGGTTCTTCCAACATTTTAGGGCTGCAGAATTGGTTCTGTAGCCTTGCTCTGTAAAGCCATCCTATTCTGAAAGAGTGAAGAAGCAAGTGAAAACATCATTCCTCCTTGTCTCACTATTGCAGCACTTGGCTTGCCTCGCTTTATTTTCTTTGGAATTCTTGTGCATGCTGCTGTCTCTGGTGCAAATGGAAACAGTTTCACTGATTTCTTTAGGAGCTGGATTTAGTGGTGTGTCCTGGCCTGAGATCATCATTAAAAATCCAGGGGTAATTTTAGAAGAGTCGAGATTAAAAAATGACTCCCAAGCATATCTCATGTCCACATGTTCGCTTTCTTCAAGCACATTGGGCTCACTTTTCTGAATTCTACTGAGCTGTCAAACACTTGAAACAAAACGACAATGTCTTTGTATCCAGAGACCTAGGGGTGGCTGGAAGGAAAATAAACCCACTTCCTCTTTGGCCACAAGACAAGGTGAAGCTTATTGACCCAAGTCACATAAAGGTTGGAAAGTTGAAACCTTTCACCTATCATGTTTCTTGAAAATCAGAGATAAACAGCCCACAGAAGCTGTGACTAAGAAATAAAGACAGATTTCTAACTCTGTTAGGAAAATACACTTTTCCAGAGAATACAATACTTTCTCCAGATTAATGGAAAGGGGAGTTTGGAAATCTTCAGGGTCCACTTTTAACTTAGGTCCATCCACAGGTATGGTTACTGGCATACCAAAACTATGGTTTCATATACAACGCTTAAATGTGCATGGAGATTTTATTCTAGCTTACCACCTAACTAATTCACATTGTACTTACATTTCATCACAGTTATTTACATATTAATATTCTTAAGTAAAATGTTATTAAGTGTCGGTCAAGGCTTCTTGACTAGATTTTTTTTTTTACTTGATTGTGCCTCAAAACAAAGTATCACTTGCAACTGTATTTTCAAAAACATAGATATCAATTCCCTAGGGATCTTTTAGACAGTTTCTCAGTTAGATGAGATACTGGAGCTTAGGCAGTGTGAATCAATTTCTTATTCCACCATAAAAGGCCCTCTTTGATCTGATGCTCTCTGTTTTCCAGTTTCCTATATATGGCAGCAACAGCACAGACAAATTGCTGCATTTTAACTACAGCATCAGGTAGACTTGCTCTGAATAAAGCTCTCCTGATCCCCTTTGACTACCTCCAACCTAATCCATACTAATAAGCCCCTGAGTAACAGGTCCAGGAGGAACAAATCAGTACTACATACACTAATTTATTCTCACTCATAGCAGAATCCTGAGGGTTGTTACATTAATATGAAATTGAAATGACGGACAGAAAGGAAATAAAAATTAAAAGTGGCAAAAAGAAATAGCATAAAATACTTTGGAAGATTCTGCTGAAGAAATTGTCTGCCTAGAAATATCATAAGCATGGAAAGGGAAAGAGGGGTTAAATGATGAAATCAGGAAAGAATAGTTTGGCCTTTCACTCAAGATTTATAAACATTTTTTTTTCCCAAAATGAGCCTGGTGTGTGAGTCCAACCCTGTCACCAGCATAGCCAATGAGCAGTTGCTGCAGATTTCTACCAAAACAGAACAATCTTCTTTTTGCCAAGTGAACAAAAAATTGGATGTGCGTAACCCAAGCTCTTCAGAAATGGACCACAACTGTGCACAACTGCATTAGTCCATAAAAAAGAAAATGTTAGTGACTACCAAGAAGGAACAGGGCATCAGCAAAGCAAAAAAGATGGTCTAAGGTGAGGCAAAAAAAGAGAAAGAGTGAGAAAAAAATTACAGCCCCCCGCAAAAGCCCACTAGCTGCTTTTCACATATAAAATTAACCAGTTACTAAAAACAAAGATATAGCAATCTTACAATACTCTGAATTCCCCAAAATTGGGAAAAATCGGACTTACATCTCTTGATTGCAGCTCTTATGGATGACAAAGGTCCTTGCCTTATGGAAAGTAAAGAAAAAAAAATATAATTGGTTAATGTCTTAAAGAGAAAAAAAGCTAAGTATCATCATGCAGAAATTCCCTGTATATTGTATAGGGTTTGCCAAGTACATTTCTCCCCTAGGTTGTTATCTTACAGAAACTTGCTCAAAACTCCTGGAGTATACAAACATACCCAAACCCTTCTAATGAAAACCAGGTTACAACTTAGCTGCAAGACTCTGTAAAGATAGAAACACATTCTTTAAAACCATTTTTTTCCTCTCAGTTCTCTGTTGAAGTTCACATTCTGTCTCATTTGTCATGAAAACTCTGAGAAGACCCCATGTGGGTATGCATATTCTCAGATTATAAGCATTTAATGTCTTAACATTCTTGTAAATAAATAAAAATTACACAGCTGAGTAAAAATCTACAACTCCTTTGCTAAATATTTTTAACAATTACTTAAAAACTTGTCTTCCTTTTCAGTTGATATTGCATTTTTCTGTAATAACTTGGTGGGTGGGGTTAGACAGGAAGACAACAAGGACAGAAAAATGTCTCCTTTTGCCAACTCATCTATTTTCTTGGTAGGCCTAAGATTTCTGATGCCTCTCTTCTGAAGGTCTTATTTAACAGATATATAACAGTCCTTACTATTTGTGCAGACAAAAATCAAAACTAACTTGGCATCAGCATTTTCAGAAAGTGTTACTAACTTGAAGAATGTGGTAGTAACAAGCTGTCACCTGTGCAAAGCTACAGAGGACATCAAAAAAATAAAGACACAACTACTTCAGAAAAATACTTTTTTGCTATTTTTTCTTTTTAAACACAACAGGTAAAGAACACTTGTTGGTAAAATGCCTCTGGAAGTGCTGAGTAGTCTTTTAAAGGCTTAAAATAAATAGACTATATCTGGTTCAAATTAATACAATATCTTAATTACAACAGAAAGGTACACTAATCAAGGACTTTTCCAGAAACCTTCCATCACATCCTTCATCAGCAGTATAACTAGGAATAGTAGCACAGAAAAGGCATTAGCATTTTAACGCTGCTCTCGCTCTGCCTGCAGCACACCAGCTCTTGTGAGGGCTCAGTTTAGCTCCGCATGCATTTCCACTGCAATTGCTGATGGCTGCAGTTACTCCAGCGGGGTGAAGAATAGGGGGATTTGGAGAAGAAAGAAACAGTCAAAAAGGACGTGGATGAAAAACGTCCTCTACAGTCATTCTGAAAACTAATTACCACTAGAAACGAATGTTGCTCTGACTGAACTGCTTTCTGAAATAGTTTGGCTAATCTAGTATAAACAATGCCTATTTGTCTGGTTTCAGAAACAGTTCAAATATGGCTTGGCCCCTATCCACACAGCGAGCAAAGCTGAGTGAGAAAACATTTCTATCAATCAGTCATATTTCACTGTGCATTTTCAGTAGAAAAGGATTCTGATCTTCCTTCAAAATGGTCCATCATAATGAAGCCTTATCTTTAAGAAACACTTTTAGTTTAGTTTTTAGTATGTTCCTCTTATATGTCCCCTGGACTCCCTTTTTAATTCCTTGTAACTCAAGTCTCCTTCTTTCAATGTTTATTTTCAAGCTTTATTCTGCTTTCACTGCTGTGAGTACCTACATTCTTTAGGGTTTTATTTCAATCATATTTAGTATTGGACAGGAAGGAGACTAAAATCTGGTAACATGGTTCTTAAATCTTTTGTAGTAGCAAAAACATTCTATACTCAGAATTCAAGATTTACTGAAGTTTTATAGCAGGAAATTAGGAAATCTATAAAGTATGCATACTCAAATATCAGCAAGAACCAAAAGGAACAAGTTAAGTTCTTTCTTCCACTGGCAAGAACATTTTGACCCTTTGCAATTTGCATTAGAATCTGATAAACACTTTCAGATACAAGCAGGTATTCAGGGCTAGAAATCAGGAGTCATCATATAGGCAAAAGTTCGTTTTTCATACAACACAAGGACCAAAAGGGTACAGAAAAGATTTAAAGATCAAAGTGCAAAGAATAAAGAAGCAAGACCTTTCATGAAAAAAACCTAGTGAAGTTGAAGTATGGATATAAAAAAGGGTAAGGCAGTTCAAGTATGTAACTATCTGTGTAATTTAGAACCAGAATAACACGGTTCTATTAGAAAATTTATGAGCTCACAGGCAAAACAAGCTGTTAGCAGATAGTTCTATTTTTCCACTTTCCATTAACAGGTCACCCATCAACAACCTTTTGGCAAAGCACTGCATTTCCTACCCCCAAGAGAGTCTGATTCACATTTAACTTACAATTACACAAGCCCTTTAAAAAAAATGGGAGTGGATGTAGAATTACTTTTCTTTACTTTTCTTTTGCCATGAAGCCATGAAGTAAAGGAACTGCAAATTCCATAACTTTGTTACACACTAAACCACAGTAGTTTAAATATGACATTGTTCTTGGGGCAGGTTTTGATTTTGCCTACATATCATGCTCCGCTAATCCCTCCCTGTTCCACTGCCAACAATTTCTGGTCCCTTGTCCTGTCTTGCAGAGAGACATGGTAAGGTTACTAATACCCTCCTGTGCTCCACAGTTAATGACACATTTTCTCCCAAGCCATCCAAATAATTAACATAACTAAATCAAATTTAATTCTTCTATTTGATGAGGTAGAGGCTGTAGCAATTACTCTACTGTATGAAGTCCCTCCCTCCTTCTCCCACCTCCTCCTCCTGTCTGTAAGGCACAGCAATGAACCAGAGCACACACAAAACCCACACAAACATATATCAAGGAAAAATTAAGAGGGAAAAGTTTAATCTGTGTGGGATCCCTGACCCTGGTCCCCGTGTAACCTGCCTGATAGTCACATCAGAATGCCTCAGGGGACAGAATGACAAGAAATAATCCCTGTGGGTGGGGGACAGCCGCTCCTGCGCTGCCCTGCAATGTACATAAGCAAAGCCCAAACTCAGATTGCTGGAAGAAAACGGGACAGAGAGCAGGAAGTTTCAGAGCATTAAAGACTGATAAACACAGCTCCAACACTAGCCCAACCATACCTAATATGGAATAAGCAAAGAGACAAACTATTCATCCATCTCCGAAACAGTTTAGCATGCAAGAGTTGAAAACCAGAATGACTTCTCCAACATCTGCAGATTTATCCCAGACCTTGCTCACTGTTCATTTGAAACACTTTTGTTTCATTTCCAGCTAAGGCAGCAGCTTTGTTGAGCTTCACTTGTCATCCCCTCAAAAGGCAGAACTAACCTACCTCTGTTGGGCCCCCTGGGCACCCAGACAAACCCAGTCAGTGGGTTCAGAGGGGATCCGCAAGCTGCTGTACCTGCTACACTAAAAGCAGTTGAGTACTTTAAGTTGTCAGTAATATGAGAAGGGTCCCAAGGGTCACAATTTATGAAAGATAAAGAACCTTGAGTGGTGTGTTTGAAGATGCTAAACGCCTACTCACTTTTCCTGGCAGGCTTTATCCTGGGTTTCAAGGACAGGTTTTCTAAATATAAACACTTGAGGAAAATGCTTCAAAAGCTTATTTTAGGTGTGTGTATTGGGGAAATAAAACTACCACAAACTAGACTGGGCAAAGAGCTGTAAGGTGTTTAGCAGAGTAAGTGCACTTGCTGTGTATCAGCCACGGTTCCTCCCTCACTAGGGGCTCTGCTCTAACAATTTTACTTGCATTGAGCAGTGTCTCTCTTCAAACACAACTTCAGCCACTACTTCTCAAAGGGGGGCTCCTGCGGGGTGACTCCTGACCTAACACAGCGACCATGCAAGTATCACTCACCTGAACAGTCCTCACACAGCAGAGGAGGGGAGGTGCTGTTTCAGTTGGAATAAAGCTCAAATCACACAGGCATCTCCTAGACAGCAAGCAGGGATTTGTGTGTGCCTGGAGTAGGACAGCATTCAAGTCACATGTTACTTAAGCAAAGAGGCCAGGAAGTTCTGGGCTACCTTTTCACCCTCACGTCTTTTAGCCATTTCGGGAGAGGCTCATCATCAGCCAGCTGGTGGAAATGTCCAGCCCAGGGCATCTCATGGACACATCTCCACCAGCTGGCTGATGATGAGCCAGCTCTGCTCCACAGTGCAAACAGGCAGAGTGCTGGGCTCTAACTGTCTCTGGAGAGCACAGGCAGTACTGGCTTGTGACTGCTCCCTTCTGCCTATAAGCATATCTGTAGCCATTTAGAGGTCTCTCAGGCTGTCTACAGTCTTCTGCCCTATGGCTTGTAGTACTGCTTGGGATACAAAAGACATCAAAGCTATGGCCCTTTCTCTGTATGTTTCCTTCACCCATCTCCATCAGTCTCCTATTGGAGACTGGCTTGCATGGGGTTCTCAGCAGGAATCAAGCAATCCTTCATAATGCCTGCTCCATTTATCAGAACTGGGACATTTGATTCCTTTGACTAAACTGCCATAACAATGAATATTCTACAGGAAAACTGATTGCACTTTTTTCATACATCACTCAATATACATAAAATTTGATGTGTGTGTGTGAGAAGAATGAAAAAGAATGATCACTTGTTCTAAAAATTGAATATACTGAAACATGATCTGCAAAGTCTCGAAATCTATCCTTTGCATCATGTTATACAAAGCTTTTCTTATAGTATCAGTCTTTAGGTTCACACACTTGTGTAAAGGCTTTTTAACATATTTTTAATTGTGATGACCTTTCTTACACATACATACACACAGAGTAAAAAAAGCTAAATTATTGCTATTTTTAATGTCTTGTGACTTCCTGGAATGCGAGCGAAAAATTTTTCAAATAGCTGATGTTGAAATTCTCTGGATTAAGTGAATCTACATTGAGAATTCATTGATCCACAGTGATCTCTTCAATGCCTCATCTGCAGAGGACTCTTAGTCCTCCCACTCATGTGTGTAAATCAGATTATGAGACACACAGACTCCAGTGGCAGTTTCCCCATTACTGTAAGAGAAGACTGCACAAGCAGTAGCCCCACTTTCCCCACACCCACCACTTCCAACAGCTCTCTGTGTTGGTGTGACAAGGTCACAAGTCTGCTGGATCAGACACGTGATTTTGCTAACAAACCACCCCATCCCAAACATCCCCATTAGCTTTCAGCTAGACAGACCAACTGCTCCAGCTGGCTGCAGAGCCACAGGAGCACCAAGGTGACACTGGAGAGGCAGTGGAGCAGACAGCTGGGGAGGCGAGTGGTTGTCTTGGGGCAAGCAACTCAGCACCTACTCGCAAAACCAAACCTTAAGTCCATGACTCTGCATCAAATCTGAAAGTAAATCACCAAATGCTGTCTCTGTCTCAGGTCAGCTGTTCTTCTTACCCCTCCACATGAGTTAATCCACTTCCCCTCTGCCCCCTCCACACCCCCCACCCACCCTTAGTGACAATCATCCAGATCGGCTCCCTGGGAGATTAGACAAGCACCAGAAAAAAAGCAGCTGGCAGCAGCCTGGCACCACAGTGGTCTCTCTGTAAAATGAAGATGTTCTCTGCTAAATCGTGGGGTATTGTCACGGCCCTGTGGATACAGAAGGCTAATAAAGATCCAGGCATCTAAGAAATCCCACGCTCAATAGTACAGATCTGATCATATAGGACATCAGACTCACCTTGGTACAACTTAAACTATTCTCTTGGGTCCAGCCCAAAACCCAAGAAATCCTGAATCAGTAATTAAATCCAGTGACAATTCAGTCCTCATCACTATGCTGAGGGTGTCTACTTCTGCATCACTTAATGAATGCCGCAACAGCGACTTCCCACTGTCTGGACAAGTGAGGATGTAGTTAAGAAGCAGCTAAAGTCCAGCTGCTCAGCTAATTAAAACAGCTCACGTTGATCACCAAAGGGAAATCCTTTCAGGAATTGCTCTCTAGTTGTTTCTTCAACCTCTTATTACATATTAATGTGCTTGTCACTGTCATACTTGGGGATCATATTTTAGGAACTGAACCTTCAATTTTAAGGCAGAACACAGGCAGAAAGTCAAAGCATATCATGGCAGCAGATGATAACATTTCACACTCGGATTCTCACAGCAAAATAGAAGTCATGAGGTTGCAACAGTTACCAGACTTAATGATGCCCAGCTTAGATCTTGAAGCTGAAACATCTCCCAAATTTTTTGTGAATCTGAGTCACTCAGCTAGTGTGGACCCTGAATTAACACTTCCCTGAGCCAAAGCTATAGTCATGCCAGATAGATTTCCCCTAGCATTTTCTTTCAGGCAACAACCTGAGTTGAACTGCAGCTTTTCCCTGAAGATGACTGGATAAACAAGCCCATTCCAGAAGGGCAAATCCTTAGAGCATGATTCAAGCTATTCTCAGAGCTTATTGTATGTTTTCTGATTTTTGGATACATTGATTTCCAATACAATGTATGCTACAAGAATGGTAGTCTCTGCTTTTTGAAAAGTTTGGCTCTCCTGTAATAGCTAAGAGGATTCTCCTCTATGCCACCTATTGACACATTTTTTACTCATTGTTGTGATAAGCTTGCTAGTAAGTTTTGATTAAAATTAATAAATAGCATTTATACTTTATGGCAATGCCCTCCTTCTACAGTGAAACAATATGAAACAAAGCTTGTTTCTGAAGAATGGTTCTTTGGTTCAATTATTTGTAGCAATATTTCAGTCAATAAATCAAAGCCTTCTCTAGGCATTGCCAGTACATTTTGCTTGCTTCATACATCTCTGTATATCAAATACAATCTGGTGGATGACTGAGCTCCATAACCTTTATAATTGACATCACAGACGAATAAAACCTTGTTTAATCATGCAGGATGAGCAGGACAAAGGCATAAAGAAAACCTGTTGATCTGAATCCACAGGTATTGAGATATCTTTACAGGGCTTTACCTATTATGAGGTACGGATATTAAATTTTCTTTAAATACTCTGTGTACTTCAAAGAACACGTAAGTACAGTTTTAAGGTTATCTTTAAAGTTTTGTGAAGGGCAAAAGAAGTATAGGGGGAGTGAGGGGAAATCGCCCAAAGCTGTCAAAAGATAGGCGTATTTCAGATGGCCTTTTGAAAACACAGAGGTACAGAAGCTTAGGAATAGAAATACTACAGAGCATGGCTCCAGAGAGGAACCAGTAGGAACAAAAGGGTGTTGACAGCAAGGGTGAGACCTCAGCAGGACCCAAAGGTTTCATGAGCTGAAGGTGAGGAATCTGGAGAAGAATGCTCAGATGCTTGCAAACATACAGACTTCAAAGACTTCAGAGCAGTAATTAAAACAAGTGAACAAGGTATAGGAGTTCCTGGGGAATCTTGAGACATCTTAAGGCCTCCCACAGATGGATAGTTGAGCCTCACTTCCAAAGGACAGTACCAAATAGCCTCTACACTTAGTAGTTAAGATAGTATATGGATCCTGCCTAGTCAGAGATTAAGAACACACAATTTCAGTTTTGTAATCTAAAAGCCCAGTTGCTTGAGAAGCATTCTAAATGTAAAGTTCAACGGCAGACACAGAAGTGGGATTAGGAGAAGTGTTCTATGCTGGTGTGACCTCAGAGCCAAAAAACATTTGAGTGCCTTTTAGAATTTCAAAGTACAACAACAGCCAATGCTGAGCTCTTTGACTAGTCCTATCCCATAAGATTCCCATGCTCCTTAAGCCTAATACACCTTTTTTGCAGGCCATCAGACCCAAACAAGGAGCATGAATGTACTACAGTTTAAACTTCAGCTGAGTGAGGAAACAAAAGGAACTTCCTCCTTGTTTTAATTTTAGATGTATGTTGAGAGTAAAGACATTTGTTGTGAAGGAACAGTCCATAGAACAGATGTATGAATACATATGCTTCAAATACAGTGAAGTCTTAACTCAGGACTTAAAAACAATAAATAAAAACATTTGTACACTGTAAATGTGAACCAGCAGCCAAACAATGTGTGTAAGAATATTACAAGGTCATCCTTATAAAGAGGCACACTGACTTCAAACTGGCCTTTTATATTTATAAATAAAATAAATAATTTAACAAGCAGCAGAAACACTCATTTTCAACCCTCCCATGTTAAAGCCTCACAAAAGTAAAACCATCTTCAGGCGTGATCACATCTTGTTCCAAAGGACTGCTGACTCACCCAGTTACACCCTACAGTACATGAGGTCCATGAACTTGTAACCGTGGCCCTTACAGAGTGCACACTGCGTAGAAATTGTAAAATAAAATATCATAACCACACCCTTCACCAGACCTGTCTCTCCAGAAAGTGCCCTGCATGCCGCTCAGTCACAGAAATGGCATGTTTGCCTATAAACTCTTCCCTTGCCCTTCCTCCAAAAACACTGAAATGCTTCCTTTTCGTCTATACCACAGATATAGACAGAGCCTTTGGTTACAAAACACAGAAAACAATTACTCAGAAACTGGCACTGCATAACAACAAACCATACATTCATACATCTGTAGGTCTATGATGTTTACTTCCAAGTTTAAATATGACCTTAAACTCTAGTCCTTTTTATCCATTCACAATGATCCATCAACACTGAGATTAAGAGCAACCATTCCCAAAAGACAGGTATCAAAAAATATTTTTCAAGTCTTGTAATTTTGATCCTACAAGGATGTAGGTAAGCTATGGTGTGTAGGTAAAGATAATATCTTTGTTGGCTCAAATTGGGGAAAACCAGCCATGTTTTTAAATACTTGAAAACTTTTCTAAGTGTGGAACAGAAGCATCAACCATCAGAGCCAAGCAGATTTTAAAAATCAAACCTGCACCTCCAAAATCTGCATTTACCCCAAATGTACTGCAAAGCCCTGATAGGCAGGCACAGCACTGAATTTGCTGTAAGAGCACTCAAAACACCCACCTCAACAACCAAGAGAAGGCCTTTACCTGCTGGGGACACTTCTCCAGTAAAACAAATCTCATCTTTGAGCAAGTCACCATGCAAACATATTACAAGACAAGAACTTCTTCCATCCACAATCATATACCCTGTTTTTCTTAAAACATCATGGACCTCAAATTATATGGCAAATCAGTAAATATTGCAGCCTCTAATAGATGGTTATACTTTGGAAGAAATAATCACTATCATCACCTTTCTCCACTCAACTAAATTTAGCTTCAGAAACAAACAACTTGTAGAACAGATTGAATCGGACCTTACTGGAGCAACAGGCACAAGGAATACCTTGCGAAAGCATTTCAAAGCCATGACAATCAATGCCCCTCCCTAGCCCGTAAGAATCCCCAAAGCATGAAATAGCTCTTCTCATATGCTCCTCCACGTGATTCCATCAATCTGTCATATGCCATCAGGTAAATTAGGCAGAGGAAATTAAGAGCCACAAAGTATCAGGTTCAGATTACTCAGGTGTCTGAAAGAACAGAAAAAACAGGAACCAGTGAAGTTCCCCTTCTCTCATAAACAATCATTTCATCTCTGACCTCTGACTTTTGATACCAAGATTTTACAAAGACATGCTTATAATTTTTTATTTTTTTTTTTAAATCTCCAGTGCAGTTTAAAGGCTCTGGATTCAGATAACATAACAGGTAATTTCTCTAAACTCCAGTCTCAGTGATACCCTTAACTCCAAAGAACATGATGTCTGCCAAAAAATTTATCCCCCTCTCCCCTTGCTAGCATGCCTTTGGGCCTCCAAAAGTAATAGTGACCTTTTCTTTAAGACTGCCTAACTGATTAATATTTTCTCTTTAAACCCAGAACAACAGCGTTTTAACTTTATCAAGAAGAAGCAAACCTACAGGGAATGACAGCTCAGTCTATTACACTGCAGGAAGTAGAAAGCATTATATAAAACTAGCAGAAACCAAGTTCAAAGGAGCCAAAGAGACTTTTCAGCATGCAACACGAGGTTAAGATGTGGGTGCCAAAAGTGCATACAAATTAAAAAAAAATACCAAAAAAAACCTGCTGAGGCCGATTATAACGAATACAAACCATCACCTCTCTGAGGCCTCAGGCCACACAAATCTGGATGCCAACAGAATTCATAGATACCTTTCAATGCACACTTGTTTTCACCTCATCTGCTCCCTTAGGCTTCCACTTCATACATAAGCAAAGACAGAATAAGAATACTGGAAGAGGTGGACTTTGGATCTACCCCACAACAGCCATTTTTACACCCTTAGTTGTCTTTCAGGATGGAAGGAGGTTGCATCTCTGAAAGCTCTGCCTTTTTTCCAGTTATTCTAATAAGATAAAACTTAAGAGAAAAGGACAAATCTTGGGTTGTTTAATTTTCAAAGACATATGAAAACACTGATTTTTTTTTTTGAATGTGAAAATAATCTTAGCAACTTCTATTTTACACCCTCCAAGAACATTAATGATTCTGGTTTATATTGTCATTCAAGTACATCTGTATTACACAAAGCAAAATATCCGTGTAGCACCTGCAGTAAGGCTGTTACCACACTAAGAAGCACATTTTGTCAATTCAAACACTAACAGACATCATTTAACAAAACTACAAAAGACAGTAACAGTAATTAAAGGAAATAGAGAAATGTTTCATCATTTTATATCTATTCTTGATGGAAAAAATAAGAGCTGTTATTAACAGAAAGCACTGTCTGTTCCCACCGTGAAATGTTCATGTAACAGAACACATTTCCTTGTCAAGAGCCTCAGAATTAAGAAGATAGATTGGGCAGTAATGCAAATAATTTTATGTCCTACCTACCAGTATGGTGTGAGGAGAAAGCTTCTCCTGCAGCTGTCATTACTGTACTTGTCCCATGATGCTGTCCTCTTCCTTCCTAGCTGCTCAACCTTTACACTACATGCTTTTAGCTATTCATGGATTTGGTATTTTAGAAGGGGCAGTGGAAACAAGGTAATAAAACAACACAATTGTCTTAAAAGCAGTTGCTCAAAGCAAACTGTGTTCTTGCGAGAGGAAGGAAATTTCCTGAACTGGTTAATCATAAAGTGATATCAGGATTGTTTGAAGTAATACTGTATTAACACTAGATGCCAGTGTATGAGGGGATGGCAAAGCAGAAGTATAGACACGATGGAATAAAAGAATTCTAATAGCAAACGCAAAGCTATTTCTTTACACTAAGCATTTATTCCAAGCAAAAATATTGCTTAATGAGATCACACATGTACTCCTTTTGCTTGAGTTAGATATTATGTTGCAGATCAAAAGAGAGATTTAACAAAGTGATCATTGCTTGTGGTTGGAACATTACAATGAGATTTGGACCTTCTCGGTAATTACAAGCCAACCTTTGCCCCAAGCCTCAGGAGATGGGAATGTTCACAGATGACAAGCCTCTCGTAACAACTCTCCCAAGACTGAGATGTGGGTATGCATACTTTCAAATACCACACTTATATAAATACTTTCCGCTTTTAGGTTGTGTGGTCTAATTTCAGTCCTCTGTAGCGAGAGACCTGCCTGGGACCTGCACTAGTTGTAGCCTCTAAGGGAATGTGCAATACGGCTTTTTGTACCACTGAATCTTAATTTTCTCCCTGAAGCTGAAGTAGTTTGAAACAGATGAAAAAGCAGCTCAACCCTGCCTACATTAAGGGCTAATACTAGCTAAGATGACCTTATGGTTTGTCTGAGATGGCCAAAACTAGGCCAAATCTTGCAGATAAACACGGTCTAAATTCAAATGATGATACTTGTGCAAAATACCACTTTTGAAAAGAGAAATTTTGTAGCAGTATCAGAAATGTGATGTCTCACAAATGACAGGATCAGAGCGCGAAGTACAGCTGTGCAAACTGCACAGCAAGCATTAGACAGAGATATAGGAAGAAGGAAGAAACAATAAATGTGATAGGACTTGCTAGGAATATTTTTCCCCCATGATGTAGTGAGGATGCAACTGTAACATATTTGAAAGAGTACTTGATCAATCATTTCAATGTTCAACCTGTCAAATCAGATGCCACTTAAGGTAACTGATTGCCTATACTAGAATGATCTGCAGACACCAAAAAATAACTTATGATGAAATGACAAAGTAGGTGAGCAGTACAGAAAAAGAGAGCAATAAAAAAGGAAGAAGTAACAATCTTTCCTCTCTCATGCACGTCAGAGTAACGGAAACCAACAGAATAAAACTGCAAACTGAGCTTTCTCACTCAAATTCCAGAGGTGAAGGAAAATGCAGATACTGAGCTGACCCTAGACAGAAACCTACACAAATCCTTCAGGAAATAAAGCAAAGCTTAAGCATCAGCTCCAGCACTCTTAAAATACCAACATCAAATCCTTTCAGAGGGAGACGAACTACTACTACTTCTGAGCTGGAAGATTACAAACTACTGAACCTGCCTTCTCAGCTCTGATACATAATCCCATAGGCTTCCCATAGCAGCTCCTCCTCCGCCTCTGTTTTCTTTGACTATTATAAACACCTTTAGAAATAATTCTTTTCCAGCCTTCTTTCCCATCCACTAGATCAATTTCATGTACTATTTGTCATTGAAACGTATTGGGGGAAAAAAAGAATAGCCATGAATAAGCAGAATCATCACCATGCTTGATTAATTTGGCCCATCACATGTTACTTATAAACAGAGAATTCCAGTTCTCCCCACAGCTTCCATCCACCTCAGAGCAGGGTTAAAAGACACAGCCATATGGTTGTTTTTAAGAGAATTAGTGGCATTTTATAGGGAAAAAGTGAATTGTTCTCAAAATTTCCTATAAAAGGAAAGCGCCATGATTTAAAAAAACTGCAATGTGTAATTGTTTGCTTCCTGAAATCACCTTTTCTAGAATGAAGGTCTACTATGGTTGTCTATTCGCCAGACAATTTTTGTAATGCACAAAGAGAGTGGCCTTTTATCTGGGTGGTCCCCAGCACCTTCTACAGGAGTCTCCTCTGAAAGGTGATGGGACAATCAAACTTGTTCATGTATACAAGGTGCCCAAAGGATCACTGCAATTCTTTCAGTTAAGAAGGAGGGTGAACCCTTTTCTCTTCATTCCTTCAACAACCACATTATTCTCAGCATTATTTTCCGTTATGAATTAGCACAAGCATTGGAGAGCAGCCCAGACAACGGAAGGAGTTGTTCAGGGCACTAAAGCAAACAGTGTTTCTAAATTCCCTTTGCAGAAACCAGGAACAGAGCGCTCTTTTTATTAAAACAAACCCTTCTTCTCTGTTTAGGAATAAGGAATCTGGAAGGCTGGCTAGGATGTGCCCTTCACAATAACTCTTTACCACTATCTGTGAAATGAATAGCCAAAAATCCCCAACACAACAGTGATGAATTGGCAGCATTTAAACAAATACCGACAGCAAAGCTCTAGACTCCAGATACCACACAATGCCTAATTGCCAACAACTAGGCTGCACCCATTTGTCATTTATTCCTTTCCTTCACCCGTAATTTTTTTTTCATTTACAGATAAGTATAAGCTGAGCAGAGAAAATTAACACTGCAAACAATAAATTAAACATAATTATTTACTGTGGCAAAGAAGCTGTCAAAGAAATATGTTGCACAGAACTGCTCCAGCTTATTCTACTCCCGCGAGGACCATCTCTGACATTCACAGCACGTGCTGTTGACCAGAAACACATGATAAATAAAAGGAAAACACATAAGCAGATTCCAATCTCAAGTTTCACCAGTTTAAATCTACAGTTCATCAGCTGGATTGCACCAAACTGTGAGTGTGTGAACCCAAAATTTAGCTCTCAGAATGAAAAAAATTGAGCCACATGATCTTACTTCTTAGACACCAACAACAAAAGTCATAATAGTGAGCCTCCGCTTCCAGCTCTGGCATAGAATTATTGTACGACTTGTAAGAGATCACTCTGCCCTCCTCTGCTGAACCTGCTTCATCTGTAAAACGGAGAGGCAGCTATTTTTCCCTCTGGAGATCACCTTTCTGATCAAACTAAGCATATGAGAACTGTAACATCCCAGAGGAGGCAGTAAGACTCTTTCTACTGGAGTGGCATGCGCTTAGCTCAGCTCAGGGAAATTGGGAAACTGCACCCAACGGTTTAGAAAAGAGAAATAGATACTTCTTGCTGCATCAACTTCTGACCTACTGGGAGTGTACAAAAGCAGGACCTTCTTTTCACAACCTAAAAGTATACTTAGACTAAAAGTAACCTGCTACTCCCTAGCCTTAAAAAATCATAAAAACTAAATATAAAGAATAAGAATGTAACAGTAAAAGAATTGTCATCCCAACATTTGTTCTTTCTTCTACACATAACTCTTCCCTTTCAGATGGACTGTCAGCAACGTTCAAAATCTCAAACTTCAGATGTGTATTACAGCTTGTAATACTGGCTGGATGGGCAAATGCCTGAAATCCTCCTCTGTATGGAGCACCTGCTTGACAAGGTAATGCAGGTATTTCTAGCAGAAAATACAAGGCTTCTGAATGACAGCAATGAAAAACTGTATTTCAGGATGCTTGTGGGAATGAATCTGGTCCCTCTGGATATTATATAGTCCAGCGTTTAAACTAAAGAACTAGATTTAGATTGGCTCTTTTGACATTGTCTGTCAACAGCATTATCATTTGGAAATTGAGTTAGTATGAGACAGACAAGCAGCCTGTAAGTGGGCAGAAAATAAGTGGGCCAAATCTCTCTCTCCTGAGAGTTTTTCAAGACTTGGCTAGAAAAGACATTAGTGGCCTGATCTAGTGTTAGCATCTTCCCACTACGAACAACATTTCCAGCATTCTGTGATTTTTCAGTACAGAAGCAGCAGTTTGTGTGGAGAGACTTCTGATACTGGTTATTTGACTAAGGCACAACAGAGATGCTGAAGTCTTCAGTAGGGTTACAAGAGTGCCTCTCACCCTTTCCATTACCCAATTCCAACAGAGTAACCTAGATTTTAAATACATCTAAAATACACAAAATCTATTAATTGGCCTACAAAATTAGCAGTGATGTTACTCCTGAGGACAAAGCAATTTAAGTTGTTACATGTACAAATGTCATCAGCAATTTGTGAGAGGCTTCAAACTAGAACCCCAGCTTTCTAGGGTTAGGAGCTAGCAAAATATCTGTGGCAGAAGGAAGGACTCTGATATTCCCCTTCTGATATGCAGAGCTCGAATTATTAAGTGATTGACTGCAGATTGACTGTAATGGTTACAATACAGAAAATCCTGCTACTGTCTGTTTTCTCATATTGTTTTGGAAAAGCACATCTGTTTAACTATCGAAGTGAGGACAGTTCCACTACATTCTCAGATCTGCGTCTTAAGACTCCCTTCATGCTCTGTTAAAGGCTTAAGATCTTAGTTAAAAGATTTGTTTCAGGTTTCACAGATGATCTGGGAAAACACATTCTTAAGATATACTCAGACCATTACTGTAATATTTATTAAATGCAATTTCACAAGATCAACATTACATAGCAGAGAAAAGAGAAATGCAGAGAAGCTTTCACTAATGAAATTCTGCTACATTAAAAACCCTAAAACCAAAGTAAGATACAAAATACCATTCATAAAAATGGTAGCTTGATTTACCAGATGCTCACTAAAGGGATCTGTAACTCGATTGATCAGCCACTTCAAGTGCTTCATTAAAAAGGAATAAACATAGGGTTATGTCTATTTGTATTGTGGACTTGTTTTATTTCAAATAAAAAAGCCCAATTTAGTTTAACCAAAGGAAGGCAACCATAAAGAACTTTAACATATTACTATCAGCAGGCAGACTATATGCCAGTAAAACCTAGAATCTATTTCTAGAAATGAACTAATTATTTTCTTCCCCCTCCCCATTTTGAGGGCAAGCTTTCACAGGAGACTCCTAGATTTTAAAAATCAAAATCTCTTACTTGACTTCAAGTGACTAACATGCTACAACATGTCTCAATAAATTGTTGCTGTGTTCAGCTACCTTCACCTTCTCATCTCTAAGGTCAAGGCAACTACAATGAATTACATTCCATTAAAATACCGTATTTCAGGATTTTTTGATCCATAATCCTTACCCCAAAGGAAGAAAAAAATAACCATAACGAAATTAATCCAGTTCCTTCTACGAGCTCTCCTCACATTCACAGATTAGCTACAAATATGTGGAAGCCTGAAATCTTTTATTCTATTACTATCATATATGTAATTTTCAGTTTGATAATATTTAGAGACATACGTCTAAAGAGTCTGCTTCTTTTGACCTAACTGACATGTGTTACAGCAGTGCATGACCTGAAGCTATCAGAGCCAACAGTGCTGCAACCTGACAGTAAAACCAAGAAATGCTAATTACAGATCACTGTGGCCAGTATAGACATATTTTTAATATTGTCTGAAATAAAGCAATTTAAGGATAATTAATATTATGTAAGGAAATTAAATGTCTTTTTATAGAAATTTAACATAGCAATAGGTATTATCTGGACTCAGGGAACATCTATTCTTACTAATGTGTTAATATTTAATAAAAAAATCAGTGCTGAGTGGCATGCAAGAAAGATATCTACAGGGCTCCGTCACTATCTAAACTCTCCTTTGTGGTAGATGGTTGCTAATTGCCAAAAGAGGCAAACGACTGTATTAATGCACCTTTTTGTAAGCATTATCTAGTATCTAGTATTATTATATTATCTAGTATTCTCTCTTTTAAACTATTATGTATGGTCTCAGGTTCATCTACTTCCCAAATTTCTTCCCAGCTTCATGTTATATGCCAGTAATACCACTCATATACTCTACCCTCCTCTAGAATTTCTCCCATACTAAACATTTGACAGGCTAGTAACAAAACCAGAATAATTGTCAGAGTTCATCATACCACTGTAAGTACATTTCAACTGTGTTATTTAAATGACACTATTCTATAATAAAAGGAACTATATTACAGACCATTTTTATACTCTTCTATCTAAAATGTTTTTTATGGGTTTTTCGTTGCAAATGAATTATGCTCAAGCTATGATTTTAAACTGTTACTGTTTCATTGTTTTATGAGCTGTTCGTCCCTAATACTGCAAAGACTCAAGCTCAAGCTGATCTAGAAATACACAAACAGACACAGAAACATATAGGAATA
Organism: Tapera naevia; assembly: GCA_033556795.1. NCBI lineage: Eukaryota > Metazoa > Chordata > Aves > Cuculiformes > Neomorphidae > Tapera > Tapera naevia. The sequence continues at coordinate 7,853,318 of JAUMJJ010000034.1, read as the reverse complement.
CAGTGTTGGAAAGGGCACGTTTCAGACCCCTGCAATCACAAGAACTATTGTTATGTGATCTTTTTATTAAGGTTATTGTGTTCCAGCCTGAAACGTAACCTTACAGAACCTTAAGAGGAGTTGGTGTCTGGGTTTTTTTTGTCTCTTCTTATGCCAGTTTTCCATATTTCTGATAAGACTGGGCAGACTCCTGGGCAAAGCCCCACTAGGGCTTTGTATGAAATAGATTTCTACTCTCTGTCTCTCTCTTGGAAACATTTACACCCAGTATTCCATCTCAAGATATCCACCTTTCTTAAGTCTCATTGCATATACCTTCAAGTGGTCAGCTAATACCCCCAAGTCCTCCTTCATTATTTTATAGTAATTCTAGTGTAGAAATTCTTGTTACTAGACCTTGAATTCAAATACAAAGACCTGCAGGGTCTTTTTTGTTCCACTTTAGATCATGAGAGGGATGGTATGTTGCACTTTTAAGAAACGCATCCCACAACATGCAGCTTAAGAAAAAAGCAGACAAGATGCCTTTGAGCCACCGTATTTTCTCTTTCCCTTGTCATGAGCTGTCCACAGAGAACAAAGTGTCATTGGTGTAGCAGCTCATCATAAAATGGTTTAAGCCATAATACTGTCCCCAGTGGAACTCAAACAACTCTGCAATGCTGCCCACGTTACAGGAGAAGTGTGCTTTGCATTTTAATTACATCTAGCATACTTCACTATTTAGTTTTCGTTTAGTTCTTACATCAAGGGGCTCTGGTCTTCATATGGCTGTGGCTCTTTTCTGAGACACGATATGGCCAGACTGGGGATAAGAATCTCACCCAGCAATTTGTCACTGCAGGATTACGCTTCCAACTATAATGAGAGATGAAGCACAGAGTACAGCAGTATTAATTAGCAGAGCACCTCATCTAAGTAAGGCAGGCTGCTCCTGTGCTGGCCTAGAAGCAGCAGCAAGAGATGCACAAAATCACCCCACCTACAATGACTTTTCTTTCTCATAGCTCATCCTGGAAAGCAGAAATACCATGACACAATGGACAGTGAGATTGAGAAGGGAGTAGACCATACATTGACATGGTTAGAAAACACGTGCACTACTGATGGGAATGAAAGACTATGAAAAGTCCCTTTTTTCTCAACATTATGAGTAATCTACATTAGACTGTTAATTTCTCTGTGTTTTCCATGTGAGAATTTGGAATCTGTCACCCAGACACTCTAGGGTAGTGTTTTATTGTCAGAGCTGGTCCACATTTGATATTTCAATTCCATGGAAAAAAATCTTAAGTCTTACTTTGCTTTTGGTTCCAAATTAGAACTTCTAAAATATGCTTCAGAGCAAAAAAAGGGCCAGTCAGAGGAAAGGAGAACAGGTTGAAACAATTTGAATGTTAGACTAACCATTTTTCTAAAATTAGATTTCTTTTCAACAATGACTTGGATTTATTTGACATTATTGTAATGTGACATGATCTAATAAAAGTTCAACTATGTAGACTGCATCATTTTAAGAAAAAAGCTACATATTTTTAATTATAAAAGGAAATATAGTGATTGATGTTTTAAATAATAGACGCAAGTAAGCAAAGAAAAAGGCAATAATCCCCTGCAACTTAAACACGCTGCAGGAAACAGCTACGTTTTGGATAAAGGAAGGAAGGGATAAGCATCCTCTCTTCCACCACATCACACAGTAGATATAGCACAGTTGATACATTGTACAGTTCCCTCTGTTCTTTTAGCTATAAAAGCTACCACACATGTAAAAACACAACAAAATCAGACTGTAAAAATCAAATGAAAAGGTTATGTTATGTCAGAAGGCTGGACACCAGGGGCATCCTTTGGAAAGGCTTTTCACAAAGGACTGGGAGAGCCAGTGTTAGCTGGTCTGCTTTATCACTTCATTAAGATCCCATTATCCACCACAGGATATGGAAGAGATCCTATTTCCTGGTGGAGAACTGAGAGGGAGAGTTTGGAAATAAGGCAAAAGAGAAAGAGATTTTTTTTTAAAGAGAGAGGATAAGAAGAACTACAGAATATTCAGAAGCTCAAGGGAAAATGTGGCCTTGCAAATCAATAGCTTAGGAAGTTCACGGCAATTGCTGATGGAAATTCTAAATAAATACGTTTGTGCGTGTTTTGTTTCATACTTGTTCATTTCCTTCTCTCAATTTTGAAAGCTTAGCTATGATGGGATCAGAGTTAATGGAATAAATAATAAAGTGTTGCTATCCTTGACTGAACCAAGAATTATTTTCCCTGATACAGAAGCAAACATTCCAAAGAATACAGAAGCAAAAGTCATAAGGGCTTCTTGTCTTAAATGACAGTTTTACCAAGCAACCTTGTATGTGATACATAAACAAGCCTTTTGGATTTAAAGTGAACAAAATTACAGTGTAGTAAGCCCTGTTAATTCCTTGGAAAATTTTGCTTATAAGGCATATAAAAGAATTACCTTTAACACAGTTATTTTGGTATTTCATTACTGTTACTAAAACAGAGAAGTAAAAGAATGGTGTTTATACTTTTCTGGCTAATATCCTAGTTCATCCCATAAAAGGAAAAAAAACCAAGAAAAAAAGGGAAAGAAGGGAAGAATAAATACAGAAATATGGTTCTTACCCTGAAGAGCGGCAGTCTGGTTTATTTCTTTCAGAGCGATCTGTGAGAAAAGAGGCATAATATCAGCACAAAAGTTGGATGGTCTTTAGCAACACCAGTACAGAAATCTTAAAAGAACTGTGACGCCATATGACCAGCAAAACCAAAAGCTGATTCTGTTACAAAACTGTTTTTCTGCACTGGACTACTCTGCCTGAGACCAAGTAAAATTACTCCAAGTTTTAACATTTGTTAAAATTCCTCTACTCAAACTACAGTGTATATAACGTTCTACATTGATGCCTTGGAAGCTTCCCCTCCCTTCAGCTAAAATGAATAGGACTTTAGTTTAGGGTAAAAATAAGGGAGAGGGAAGAGGAAAAAAAGAAAAACCACAGATTACTCAGCGCAAAAAAATCATTCCATGAATCACGGCTGGCAGAGTTCCCTAACAGGATGGGAGAAAAATCAGCAGTTGGTTGCAACAACATCTGCAAATACACTGAATCCAGTGCAGCCCCATCATTAACTCTTCATCTTCCAGGTGTTCTAGACATAGAACCTTTCTGTGTTTTCAGAAAGGGTTTTGTTTATCCTGTGAATATTTCAAGTAGCTTATTTGCACTGATGAGATTTACATACAAACGAAAATCTACACAGTGCAATTACAAGAACTCAGATAAACTTCTTTTGCTGAATGATTAATCAGTTGCTAAAACCATCTCTAGACATATTTCTAAAGGGCTTTTGATTTTTGAAATCTGCATTATCCAAAGTATAAAATACTTCTCCTAAGAGTTACGATTATGACACAAGCACTGCAAAATAATGGGTGTTGTGTATCAGAACTGATACTATCAGTTATATTTTAAGTCCAGAATATCTCTTACAGTATGATTTTTTAACTACCTGAAAGAAGCAACCGAGATTTGTGTCCTCCTAAAATATACATAAAATTAGAGGAGGTTTTTTTAAATTATTTATTGCAGAAAGATCCACTATGCAATTAGGATATTCTTACAGCTATATATAATCTCCACTGACTATGGTAAATTTGATTCCAATTCCATCTGTGTGTCTTTTTAAAAATAAAGCTATTTTTCCTATGCTAGTAAACACTTTACTGATAAGTTTGTCTATAAAGAAGAATAATAATATTCCTAAAAATAAATTCATATTCACAGATTGTATTTTTAACCTTAAAGTTCTGCATTTGAAATAAAATTTGTTCTTAATAGCATACATTTGTCTGTGTACTTTTATCTCATGTACAGAAGAAATATTTTCCTCTCCAAGTTTTATGTGCTCATTTGATTATGTTTTCATTAGAGTGGTAAAAAAATATTGCGTGTCAACACTGCTTAAAGAATTATCTAATGCTTTTTCCATCCACAGGTGCTCCTATTGAGCTGTCACAGTCACACAGTGTATAATTTATTGTGTTTCTGACTCGTAGTGATCTCTATTTCATCATACCATGTGCTACTCTTTCAGCTAGAAACAGCAAGGTATAGCTCAAACCAGAGCTGCAGCAACTGTTGTTCCAATACACACAGAAAAGTTCCTTCCATCCCTATAATTTGTTCACATAACCTCTTTACCTGTGAGCACTGAAAAACATAAGGCAGGACTTCCTACTGAAAACTGCTTCTCATCTGTTGCTTGTTACCAGTGTTCCCTGTCACGTACACAGCCATAACTTAACAATACTCAGATAAACTCTTCCCACTTCTCAAAAGATTGAGTGAATAACCCAGTGAAAAGGCAGAAGAGGAGTCAAAGCCCAGGTAGACACAGCATTTGGGAGCTCTCCTCCAGCCCAAGCCCACTTGGAAGATCCACTACAGCCCACCCACACCACTGCAACTTGCTTTTTCAGGAAATAAGTGCAATTCCCTTTTCCCTTTTGTTTTATTGAAATGCTGAAATAGGAAATATTACCTCTGTTTTCACACATTTTATTTACTGCTAAATTTAGTGAAAACACATCATTCACATGTACACTGGTCTTACTAAAAAGAACATGGGGAAATGTAATCCTACAAGCACACAGCGTTTTAAAGTGGAAATAAAACCTGCACCTGTTTAAGGTTATTGTGAACTTAATCTTTTAAATTTGATTTTGTATCAAGTGTAATAAACACTCAAAGACCTGGATCTTTCAATTTAGTGCTTAAATTCTGCAATTCTAGAGGGTGTTTTGGCATTACATAAAAGCACCAATTCAAGTAATGTCACACACCTCTAGAATACAAAAGCCCAGAAGAAATAGGCAAATCCTTTTTTTTCTTTCTTTCTTTTTAATATACATACACACACACATATATATATATATGATATTTAAACACAAACACATGCAGATCCCATTCCTGCATTCTGCAGGCAAATCCTTGGCTTGCAAAAGTTGAGTCACAAAAGTGCAGGCCCACCTCTGTTGCTCTGTATCTGTCACCTCAACAACTGAGAGAGCTCTGTAACATCCCCTAACAGAAATAAACAAGAACTTATAAATGCAAAGATCTGCAAATAAAATCCTGCACTACAGATTTGCCTCAAATCAAAGACATAAATTGCTACAAAACATTAATGGGACATGTTGTCTTTCTAGCACAATATTATATATCCTTCAATGCTAAACTCTAGAAGCCAAAACTGCATGTCAGATTAGAGCAAACATTGAATATCTGCTGGACTAGCATGCACAATGAATGAACAGGGCAGTCCACATCTTGGCACAGGAAACTTACAGGAAAAAACTTCCATATCCAGTGACAGATACTACCTTACACACACAAGCTTCCACAGATGAGAGACCAGTACTGTTCTCCCTATTCTTGTTTTGCTAAAGCATAATACTTACCGTGTATGTAGCTGTAGTCAAATAGGCTAGGAATTCCTAAGCATACAGTGCTCACATCCTAGAGAAAATAGAATTGTTCGATTCTAAGTTTATTTTGGTTAATGAAGCGTTCCTGAAAATCAGAATTATCTCCCCAACCTGACAGAAGAGAACAGAGCATAGTTCAGAGTTTGTGCTAGCATGGCAGATCTGTTCTCGATTTACTGACAGCTACCGTAGAGGTGGTGTGGTGCTACCATCTCTCTAATTTTACTACAGCAGATTTTGCCAGCTAGTTCAGATATCTCAGATAGCACAAACACACACCACAGAGATGGTTCTTTTGCAGATGGAAAAAAGTTCTTCCTGCCTGTCCTCCAACCCACAATTTGCGTTGCCAGAGACTTGCAGTCTCTCAGTCCATAAGAACTAAGCATCTTCCAGCCTCCCACAGTCCAGTTTTACAGAGATTCTCTCCACCTCATGCTGCCATCTACTCTTTACCGAACCTTTGCTGCCCCTACACAAACACAGCTGCTGCAGGAAAAATACATTATCTTTGTTCAGCAGCAGGATACAGTGCAAGAAGTCAAGGAGCTGGCAGATGGAGGAGATGAGGTGAAGGAAGTCAGAGACTCCTGGTGGAGGTTGGGAAGACCGGTTCCAAGTTTTAAGCACTGCAGAAGAATCAAGTAAAACATCAGGACAGAAAGATTCCACAATGTTTAGCCAATCTAGTGTTTACAAAATCTTGCTGTGTATATTTCATCAATAGCATGGATACCTTACACCTTTTTTCAGCATTCAAAGACTGAATGGCAGACAGAAATGCCATGTCCCAGTTGCTTTTAGAAAGGGTCAAGTTTCTTTAACTGGTGATTCTCCTGCCCCTCAAGCACGGGAAAATTTTCTTCTTTGTTTGTTTGCTTGTAATATGATAGAACAGTTTTTCTTCTAAAAGAAAACGTAAACATAGCCATCAGGAGAAAAATAACTGACTCAACATTCTATCAGTTGCTCCACAAACTCAGAAAAGCTTAAGTTTTTGCCAAAAAGACCACCAAAGCCTAAAAACAATAGTTTTTTAAGGCATTCACTCTTGTTTCTGGAAGACAGCAAAGAAAAGGAAACAGGCAACTCACACCAAACAGAGCCATTGTTTTTCTCTGTTTATTTTGCAAGCTTCTTCAAAGTATCTTGTTGCTAAGAGTGACTTCAACTGAAAAGTGTGCTCTCACTACAAAAAAATTCAAGTATAAACATGAAATGCTGTTGAAAAGCGAATGGAAACTTAACACACATTCTGTTGTTTCCAATCTGCAAAGCCACTGGGGAACTTCAAATGCAATTACCTCCTGAGGTAGGCAACTTCCTACTTTTAACCTCTCCCCACAGCTTGATCTCTTTTAAAAGCTGAATTGGCCAAAAGGAGCAAAGGGCGGCACATACCATTTCCATTTCTGGGAAACACTCAATTTTTCATCTTAATTTTGGTTCTTGAAGTGACAGTCACCAGAGGGGGCAGGACATCGTAACACTATTCAGGAAGACACCTGTAGTTAGAGCAACCAGCTGCCTCCATCTCTGTTGGTTTTAGCCCCTGATGGAACACCATTGTTTTCATAACCAAAAGTAGCATGAGATGCTTATAACAAGATTTCTGTAACAATGGCAAACTCCTAGATAAACCAAGCAAAGGGAACAGTGCGCTCTTAAGCAGTGCTGGCAACACCAAAATATAGAGAGAATTCATATTCTCAGAATAGGCAATTGTTGAAAAACACTACAGTTCAATGTGAGTGCATTAATCCCCAATGAGCCTAATTTCTAAGCTTCCAAGCTTTTAAAAAACTAGATGCTAAGATCAATGCAGCAACTTTACAAGGCATCATGTAGAAATGCAATGTCTCCTACTTTAGTAACATGTGACTTGACTGTTACCCAGCTGATCGTGGCTAAATGGTGCAATAGGTCTCCATTAGGTAAACACATCAGATCAAGAGCCCCAAATTTCCATTTCGAATGGCCAGTTTAGATGGGGCACAAACTCAAACTAAACAGCATATTTTTAGGGAAAAAGATCTACAGGATCTTTTCAGGATTTTCAATGCTAGTTGCTTTGTGCTGAGAAAAGCAATAACTGCCATTGACACTGCAACATTTTTGTCTTCCACCCTGTTAAGGCACATTGGCTTACAGCGACTCTTCCTTCTTTTTAGCACTTCTCCCAGGTAATGAGACAGGAAAACATAAATTAATTCCACTGTATAGAATCTACTATAAATTTCACTCAATTTTATTAGGAACTGATATAAAACAAAACGCATAAAGCTGAACATTTATTTATGTATTTTAGCACTGTAACAGCAGACTCCCTTATCAGTTGTTTAAAAGGCAGAAGGTTCAAGGAGAGATTAATGAGAGGCTTGGAAGAAACTTTTTTCATTTAGCTCATATTCGAGCTTTTTCTTTACTCCTAAAGGCCACAAAACCAGGGCACACTCAAAGTTTATAATTATAAAAGCAAACGGTTTTTATACTTGCTTTAAGTTCTACAGTACGCCGCTGAATTCCAGAACAGTACATTGCAGGGAAAAAAACCCAAAACATTATAACCCCCCAAATGAAATTAGACTAGTCTGACAGTTTTAATACTAAACAGTAACCAAATCTTGTAAGCACAAAGCATTCATGCAGCTTTTTATAGTTGGAGCAATGCTTTTTTCCCTGTCTTAAGCATGGCTGACACACGGCTGTGGGGGGACCCCAACATATGCTTAAGAATGTGTTGAATCTCTGTGGCTGAGTATTTAACTTTGAATCCTACTGACCACCAAGAACTTGTAATTATCCAAAGACCATATTCTTTAACTAGCTGAAGAGATTATCAAAAAACTACAGCCACTTTTAAAGCATTTTCTGTACAATTTGTAAGAGAAAAATAGTTACTGGACAACAGAAAACATATTTGACATATTTGTCGTTCATCTGTTTTGTGGCTCTGAATTGCCACCCTCTCATTCTCACTCCTACATTACCCCTGCATTGCAACAGCAAAAGTGCGTATGCATCAGTGTGAACAGATGGGCCAGTGTAAGCGCGGGGCTGATGTAGAAACAAGAGAGAAAGGAAAGAGTTCTCACCACTTCTCAAAAAGGTCCGTGTTATAACAAGATAGACCAAACTAAGCACCAGAAACTGGTCTTGTTCTCAGGCCATGAATGACAAGCAAAATATATAAGCAATCAAATACCGCATAGGCATGTTACCACACTTGTGCCCTCTAGAACACTTGTTTTAAGAAGGATATTTAGGATAGTTGTTTCTGAAGCTCTTTTTTCAAGAAAGTAGCAACTCCTGAAAATACAAATTCCCACATCTTCATATGAGACATCTCAATGCAATGTATAATAATTCTTTGATTATGTACTTCAGGTACCAGCAGATGCATACATCCATATATACATAGGTAAATCCTACCACTTAATGTTTTTGATACTTCCATGAGGAAAATACCAATTGAGTCAACTTTTTGATGCCACAAAACACCCTCCTCTCTAGGCATTTCAGAAATGTTAGATCGGGAAAACATTTCTCTGATGTTGCTAGCTAGCATGGCCAATAAAAGGAAATTCTCTTTCAACAGCATGGTACCATCTTTTTCTTCCCAAATTCAGCCTGCCTGTAGAGGCTCTGCATATCCCTCAGCTAGACAACAGAGCTCAAGTCTTAACAGAATGTTTGCCTGCCGTAAGGTGCTGATACACGACATGTAATAAATGCAATAGTTAGATGTGTGAATAAATTTGTGGTTCCTACACTGTATTAACAAAGCATCTTACAAACATTCATATGATTCAAGATCTAAATGTATTCCATTATTTTCCTCCTCAGGGGTTCACCCTGCTTGCAGACTAGCACAGCCAGCACCAAAAGAGCCTCCAGCATAGGTTTGCTTATTTGTCACAACATGCCCCTTTACCACTAATCAGGTCTCCACACCTGGAGACCTGAAAAATGCACAGAGAAATACTGCTATTGAGTGACTAAGTTAATAATGACAAAAGGCTTTCTAAAAATAATATAAAACGAATTAATTCCTTTGTGTTTTCTTCAGGGCATTTGGCTTGTTTGTTTAGGATTTTCTTCTGTTAAACAACAGCTTCCTAAACTTGTGCATTCCTGGCCACAGACAGGATAACTTGAGCTTATGACTACAGGGTATATAATTTCCACCATTTAGGCAATTTCCTTTGACCTACACGGTAAAAAAACCCATGTGTGGTAGAAACAGCCTTTGTTGTATAAATTTCAGATACCCATTTACAATTTTTTGAGAAATCACACCCTACCTCATTACTTTCAAAAGATGGAATCTCAGTCTACTATGCTTTATAGTAAGAATATTTATACTTGGATGTAAAACTCTGTAAATTTCACCCTTCCCACCCTCCCTACCAAACTAACAATCCTATCCCTTTGGGTAATTAAAAGTTATCTGAATTTGCTTACCCTAAACAGTATGCTCTGATTGCTGAGATGGTAAACCTCAACAACAAATGTCTCCAGTGTAATCTCATGCATTGAGCACTTGCAAGTTAAGTCTTATTTAATGTGCCTGAAACACAGATTCACAATAAAGTGCTGAATAGCAGTATCAGCAGAAGACAGTTCCACTTCCGTATCACAGGAAACTAATTCAGCTTTAAAAGAAACAAACAAAAAAAATCCTTTCTTGATTATTTCATCCTGTGAAGTCACTGTCAGCAACAGAGATGACACTGCTTCCAATTTAGGAACTGGACATTATGGTGAGTGCAGGTAAGCACATAGGTTTGCACTTTGGAAGGAAATTGGGGACTAGGGTGATGAAATGACACAGAGAGAAAGAAAATTACTTATTCAATTAAAAGATTGTAACACACTCAACCATGAAAGAAAAACCTCTATAAAACCAGAATTGCACCAGGAAAATAACAGTATTACTCTTAATGTACTACTGATATATTCAGTAGCTTGTTCTCAAAATATTTTGTGGCCCCCTGTCACTATTTATGATGAAAGAATCCCCAAATTGTTTACTTAATTCCACATAACAAGAGAACATTTTTTAAACCTCAATGATTTTGTTGCAAGTACTAATTTTCTATAGACGTGCATTTGAAATTAGCTTATTAACAAAATATTTTCCTGCAGTGACATTAGTAATTCTGCCTAACAGTCACATAGAAGCAAAAAAATCTGGGAAAGTGAATGTAACAACTGCTTCTCACATGCATTGATTTTTTTTAAATCATCACAAAATGGATTATTCCCCAAAAGATCTCTTTCTCTTTATTGTAGAACAAAGACTATAAAAGGTAGAAACATCATAAAAGGGACTAATTCAAAGGTGTAAAAATTTATTTATTTAATAAATTGGGATATACCAATAAATTGAAGCAACCTGAGATATCCCTCATCAATTATCTTTGAGCACATGCTTAGAAGTCGTACAACTGTAAGATAATATTCCACAAAATTGGAAGCCCAGCACTTATCTGTTCTTGAAATGTGTTGAATTTTAATGCATATTATTTGACAATGCAGAGATCAGCATCCAAAATTCATTTTTTAAGATACGAGTCACCTGGCATTCTTAAGACATTTTACCAAGGTGTGGGATTAGTTTATGTATAACTACTCCAAGGCAAATGTTAAACATCTACCAAATCCTCTTTAAGGTATCAGAGACTCCTTCACTGCTGTTGTAACCTGTGTGTGTAACCCTTTGGTCCTTGAGGGCCATCCTGACCAGAAGTCACCAGGAACAGCTGGATTCCTTGCGCTGTGATTTCACCTCTTGCAGAAGGCCTGTCTGTGCAGCACATCTCATTACTCTGAGGCCATGCCTTTTACATCACCTGGTCCTTGAAAAGAAAGTGAAGGTGTGCAGACTCATCTCACCAACTCTAAATTAGGATCTTTGTGCAACTTGAGATACGAACTTTAAATGGAAGGACGATTCAAACAGTGGGCACACATCAGAAGTCCTGGCTAACAAGTATCACAGTATCACAGTATCACAAGGTTGGAAAGGACCTCTGAGATCATCAAGTCCAAAATATAACCCTACACTAACACCAACACTAACACCAACCATCATCTAAACCATGGCACTCAGTGCCTCATCCAGTCTCCCCTTAAACACCTCCAGGGTCGGTGACTCCACCACCTCCCTGGGCAGCCCATTCCAATGGCCAATCACCCTTTCAGTGAAGAACTTCTTCCTCACATCAAGCCTAAACCTTCCCTGACGAAGCTTGAGTCCATGCCCTCTAGTTCTGCCACTGCTCACCTGAGAGAAGAGACCAATCCCTGCCCGACTACAACCTCCTTTTAGGGAGTTGTAGAGAGCAATGAGGTCTCCCCTGAGCCTCCTGTTCTCCAGACTAAACAGCCCCAACTCCCTCAGTCGCTCCTCATAGGGCTTGTGCTCCAGCCCCCTCACCATCTTTGTTGCCCTCCTCTGAACACATTTCAGTATCCTGACATCTTTCCCAAAATGGGGGTCCCAGAACTGGACACAATATTCAAGATGAGGCCTGACCAGTGCCGAGTACAGGGGGACAATAACTTCTCTGGTCCTGCTCACTACACTATTCCTGATGCAGGCCAGGATGCCATTGGCCTTCTTGGCCACCTGGGCACACTGCTGGCTCATGTTGAGCTTCCTGTCAATCAGCACTCCCAGGTCCTTTTCTGCCTGACTACTCTCCAGCCACTCTGTCCCCAGCCTATAGCTCTGCATAATAATAGTAATATTAATAGTGCCAAAGGGCAGCAGATGACTGAGGAAGGCCACAGGTGACAAGGACAGAAAGATGCAGTCACTAGACACCAGTGCCATTACCTTCTTGTCCACTTGCCTAACCAGTGGGGAACATACAGATACCCTCCCAAGCTCCAAAACAGAAGAAGATAATAATTCTTTACAAAGATTGAAGACAGAAAGAAAAAAGAGGTAGGCAACAAGGAAACAGCAAGTCACAGAATAGAAACACCACCTGTAGTGATGAAAGAGAGGCAGGCAATCCTTCCAAAGTACACAGCTTTTATACCCCTTGGTAAGAACTTCAAGCATGCTCAGCAAAAATTAGTATGGTCACAACACACAGCTCGGTGTATTCTTTTAATTTGAAAATTGCAAACATGGTTGAGTTCAACACAATTTACAAAACATACAAATCATAATAAAAATACTGTGGTCTCTCTGAGTACAAAATGAAAGCTGTAAGTCATAATTCTAAGAAATGCCTTAAAAACAACCACTCACATTAGATGCATATACCTTCCATTCTTCACATGTGGCCTTTGTACTTCAGACAAAAGCTGATTCAACCTATTTCTGGGCTTCTGAGAATTACAGTATTTCATAGAACCTTCTCATCTGTTCTTCCAAATATTTAGCAATTGTACTTCCTCCTCCTTCCAGCCTCTCAAAAATACACAACAGAAAAAGAAGTTATTGTAAAAGTAATTTTTTTAGCTGCTTCTAGTCTTGAAATGAGGCAAGTGCATCTTGTCCTAAACCTCTAAATGCAAATTCCATCCTTTCAGTTGCTACTTAAGGTAACATGAAGCAGCTTCCCTACTGTTCAATGGGAGGATTCAGAAAGCATAAGGCAACTTAAAATGACCAAGCAAATGGATGGCAAAGCCAAAAGCACCCAGGCAACCTCCGGAAAAGAATCCTGTGTTCATGGCAGATAAACCCATTGGTTTCTGGGCACTCTGGTAATGCTGGCAGAGACTATTCCAGTTCTTTGGGATCTTGGAGAAATATCTCTGCCCACGCGCTCACAGACCTCTTCTCTTACCACTCCCATGTATATCCCAAAAAGGCCTACAGATACTGCCAGAAGCACCCAGTCTACACTAATAAGTACCTCTACATTGCTACAGTGCCAAGAGTAAAATACCACAATGACATACCTCATTTAAATAGTTCTTGATAATGGATGCACCAACATCAAGCCAGTGGAGAGCAATTAGGGAAATGAAGCGTGCCTAATGTCAAGGAAGCAGCTACCATGCATTTCCCAGAGATTATATTGGTGATCTATGGCAAGCTTTGCACACCAGTATGGAAAAACAGAATTTGTCATCATGAAGTTACGCCTATGAGGTCTGCAGCATTATGCCATTATTGTTCAGTGATACCTGTCCAACGCTGGTAGCGACACTTCGAAGCATTGTCTTAAACAATGGGATACAGAGGATGTTCTACTTTCAAGAACTCCATTCTCAGGTGAACTTCACCACTCCAGTCTGGAGATCACTGGGTGTTTCTTCAGACATACTAACAAAGGCTGACAAGCTTATGATAAATAACAAAGCTGACAGACAAACTGTGGCACCTGACAATGCCAATTTCAAAGAACTAGATGGAAGGAGAGAGATATTTCCCGAAACTTCTACTTTGATCCCAAGTCTCACGTTTCTATTAGTTTTTGCAACCTAGATTTACAGTGCAGACAGCCAAAAAATTAATATAGCAAAATGATGGAGCAATTTATTATGAGAAAGTTATCAAAATGCTGAGCTTGTTTCCAGGCATTTATGTCTCCAACAGGATGAACCAACAGTACTTTAATAATGAATAACATCACAGCACACTGTTCACTCAAAAAGTCTTGTAAATGATTTAACACAGATGCGCACAAGCTGAATCAATTTCCATGTGTAGATCTGTATATTGAGTGCTCAGGTTTTCATGCAAGACAGTGCATGATGAATACAAATTTATCACCTTAAGAAAACAACTGACATGAATTTTAGCTTACCTCTTATAAATAGAAGCAAAATGTTATAGCTGAAGAAAAAAAATCAAATGGCTTCTTTTATGCATACAGTATTCTGTCTAGAAGCAGAATGGATCAGAAACCCCTTTGTAAAAAACACAGTACCTGAAAATTTACCTAAGCTTTTAAGAGTGTAAATCACTGAACTCAAAACCATATTAAAAAAGCAAAATATAGATAAGAAATTCACCACAATAATGCAAGAACTAGTGAATACCTCATAAAAACACCAACCAGCATGTAAGTGATAGTAATTGATTTTATATAACGGATAATGGTGTTCCTTACTAACTTTAAGATTTGAAGATCAAAAGTGTAGGTAGAAAAGAAAGTGAATCTGTGAAAGATGAATCCATTGGCTACTATTTAGCAGGGCCTTTCATATGCAGCCTCTGAGAAGCTGCAGACCTTGTCTGCAGAGTGGAAGGACTCTCTCTTGAACATAAAAATTGAATCCTAGGAGATACTTCTTTTATACTTGCCTGAGGACATTTGTAGGCAAATGTAAGAAACGGATTACCTGAGAGGATGTACCTTTTATCTGATCCAGTGTGATGTTCCTAAAATTATAAAATTCTTGTTGCATGCGTTTTTTCCAACTTGGGCACATATGAGCTACTATGATGGCTCTGAAGGGTTGAGACAGTACATCCTATTAGTTACAGAAGTGACCATGTTAATCATTTGAAATCTGCTTTCTCCAGAAGTCTGAACAAGCTGACTGAGATGGTGACTCACACACAAAATAAAAAAGAAAACCTTCTTATGGGGACGGGGGGGAGAAAGTAGTAGGAAAGAAATTGCACAGTAAGTTCTTTTACATTCATCTTCTACTACAGTGTGAACATTTTCAGCCTTGCTTTCACCTAGCTCTTCAAGCTGGACCCAGCTACATACAGACACAGAAAGCAGGTGTAGGTTTGTTTTGTAGCATATGCAAGACTTCTTAAATCAATGAAGTTCATCCTTGAAGCATGTTATTTAGAATTCCATTAAATCTTATAAGAAGACCTAAATTCTCAAGTCAGAATGAGACTGTTTTTAGAGTAACACATACAATCCATACAAATCTCTGCTGATTTATAACATCACCTGAAATGATGTAAACACAGCAGGACATAAGATGGTCAACTTAAAAATACCGATATCCACAAAATCCCGTGTTTTTCAAAATTCATACAACGTTGAGGGGGGAAAAAGGAAGTTTTCCTGCTATGTGCCATCAACCACTAAATCTATGCTTTCCCACAAAACTTATTTTTGTCCTTCACTGAGGAAAGGATGCTTGCCAAGCATAAACCACATATAAACAAATGATATTTTGTCTTCCCAAGTCTGCTGCTGGAATGCTCCAGTAACTTTGGTGCACGTTGTTTTTCAAGAGAAGAGTAAAAATCTTGGCCAGCAACAAAGCCAATGCTTCCACTCCATTTCTGTACAGTTTAAGTGAGGCAGCACTGCACAATGAGAAGGCTGAAAGGACCAGACATCTTCAGTCTGACAAAGAGGCAGCAAAGGAGCTATGAAACAGCAGCACACAGCTACTTGAAGGCTAGCAACAAAGATCCCAAATACAAACTCTTCCTCCTATTAGTAGACAACATTACAAGGGGCAATGATCAAAGTTGTGGCTTGGAAGGTTCAGATTGAATATGAGGAAAAATTATTTCACTTAGAAGGTAGTGCAGCACTGGAGCAAGTTACCTGCAGAGGCGGTAAATCCACCTCTTTTGGGAGACTTTTCAAGACACAGATAGACAAAGCCTTGGCTGGATGGATCTTGCCTTGATAATGGTCCTGCTTCAAGCGGGAGGCTGGACAAGGTGACCCCAGAGCTTCCTTCCTTTCAACACTTCCATGGCCAAAACCACAACAACATCAAAGCAAAGAAATGTAACTATGCTAAATGCAAAGCACGGTATCTAACTATGGATAATAAGCACCAACAGAATCGTTATAAGTGCTATCAAAATAAAATTTCTTTTCATGCTGCACAGGTTGCACGAGATACATATTGAAGCAACACATGCAACATTAAAGCATCAACTTTCAATGGAATGAACGTCAACACTGCTTCTCTTTTGTTTCCACATTTTAAATCAAAGCTATACTGTCAAAAGTAAATAATGAGAAATTTATTTGCAATATTAAAGTTTTTTCCACCTGTAAACAACAACCATGGTAACAACTATAGTAAAAGCTTCTTGTAATGAAGACATGACTTATTCTGCCCTTTGCTGTCTATCCCCATTCTTTATGCAACAACCCCAATTTATCATTTGTTACCTTGACAGGAAATGATTGCTTGCAACACAGTTAACAGCATGGTCTCTGAGCAATAATAACTCTACTGGGCTATTCTCTTTGGCTACAAACTCACCACTCCTTTCGCAATGTCAAATTTTTGTGCTTTGCTTTGGCTATAACCTAAATGAAGGTGGTCTATTTCATCATTTAATGATACCTATTATTATTATTATTATTATTATTATTATTATTATTATTTGTTCTTCTATCATTTCCTTGGCTAAGGAATCCCCCTGTTGACTATCAGAAGTTACTAAGTTATTAAAGCAGTCTTCATTTTTAGAAGGGTTGTTTCTTCAGAAAACAAAACATTTTCTGTGGTTCATTCTACGCTCTTGGCCAAATAACTGCCAGCAGGTTTTTTTCTTGCCAGTGATGGTACACTTGAATTTCAAGACACATTAGCGAATGTCCACGTATAGGCTACATTATTTAACTTCCTCAAAAGCTTCAGTTAGTATTTTGTACTTACCTTATGCAAGCTAAATTCAAAGAGTATGAAATTCAATGGAAATGTGCACAGTAACTTCAACAGGCTATGGAGAATCAGGTAACCTTTTTAACACTTACATAATATAACATACTAGCACCAGTTAGAGATTATTACAGAAGAATTACATTATTCGTTCTCTTTGAATTTTAAGTGTTTTACTGTGGTGGTGCCTCAAGCAATTATTAAAACTGAAGCCCTTTAGCCTGCATTGGGACTTCAAAAATAAAACTGACTGAATCCCAGAAGAAAGAGATGTCCAGCTCACAATTAACTCTATAGCTTCTTGAACTCGTGAGTCAATTGATTAAATAAATAAATCAATCAAATACCTGCTCCCACTCACAAAACTCTCCCCTCAGCTCCTTTTTTAAGGGACAGACAGGCAGATCATAGGTGGACCTTATGCATTTATTCAAGACAGTTGATCTGCTCTATCAGGATTATTTTTTTTCTTCTCTGAATAAGAGACAATAAATGTTTACTCTCACTATGGACAAGTAGAACAATTTCCAGATCAGCACTGAAGGACACAGGAATGCAGACAAAGAAATTTCCAGCTGAACAATTCTGACTTTTGTAAGATGCAGATCTTTCTTCTTCTTACATATAGGATATAATTAAGATTTTAAGGACACAGCAACGAACTCTTGGAGCCATCTTTTTCCTAATCATGAGGCATCTCAGACCATCTGATTCTTCACTGCTTAAGACCAAACACATGTTCTGTATTAATATGGGAACAACTGCTGAGCATTCTTTCGAATTCTTAATTTATCTGTGAAAAGTCTATGACGCCTGCAAATTACTGTTAATTTCATCAGACACACTACACAAATGCACCCCCATAAACTCTCAGCATGTTGAACAGTGAAATATTCAGCCTTAGTTTGTTACATTGGACACAGCTCACTGTTCTCAGCTTCCCAAACAAGTCAGTGCCAGTTTGTTGTGGGAGTTGTGGGAGTGTAAAGAATAGATCCACCTCTGAACTAGATCTTGTTTTGGAAAAAAAATACCCAAAGCACTTAGTCAATCAACCAACCAAAACCAGATTAATTCACCCACAGTCCAAAACTGCCCAGTAAAGTTGAAAAAGCTTCAGAAAGCATCTGAAATACTACGGAGAACCAGAAATAGGGTGAAAAAAAATCCACATCAAAAACACCAGAGATGTTTCTGTCAGCATAGCAAAACTCATGCAAAATTTACAGCCACTGTGTGGGAACAAACACAGACAAGCATTTGTGATAAGTGAAACAGGACAATATTAAATTAAGTCAAAGTCCTTCCTTGTATTATTGACCATCTGTACTTTTAACCACACATTAAAGTACAAATCACAATAGCTCTTCATTATCAACTGAAATAAATTTCATTATTGTCTTCTTCATTCAGCAATTTTACTTTATTCTTAAATAAGGAAAGAAACATCTGCCACATCCATAATAGCCTATTCTTTCTCCAGGAACACTGACCAGAATTCAAAGTGAAATAATACAGATACTGAGTATGTTAAATATTTCTTGTGCACTTCAGATAAAATCAGAATAATGAAATTCTCTCTCTGCCCTAATGTGGCGGCAAGGACACATGATTTAACCAATGCAGTTCATAATTAAAGATTTTCTATACTCACTATAAACTTTCCTGCAAGCCCACTTAGTTTAGTCAGTAGTCACAGAAAAAAAAAGCTAATCAAAACAGGAAAGCACACCAGTTTAAGGTCCAAAGTTAGACTGGAGAGAGCCTGTAAGTCTATGCGGAAATAGGACTTTACTTTGGTTTGTTGTTGTTGGTTGGTTGGTGGTTTTGTTTCTGCTTTATTAAAAACTAAGTCAAAATACTAACATTCTAAACCAAAAAAATCCAGTAAAAATCCAGGGTTCTCTACTACTTCCCAGAGCAATAATGTATGTGACAGAAACATGCCACAAGGGCGTTAGATCATGTAATTTTACTTATTTATATTGCAGTAAAAAAAAACTAAAGGTTTCCAGCAAGACTGGCTTCCTTTCCCACAGCAGGTGATGAGATGATTCAGTTTAATGAATCTACGCAGCCACTTTTATTCCCCTCGTTTTTAAAGAATGTATCCTAACTCTCCTCCCTATCACTTAAAAAACCCTACATATAAAAAAATAAAGAATGAACATTTTCTCAAAGGGAAAATAATTTTATTAGAAGAGTCTCAAATTGCTCTACTTAATATATTCTCACAGGAATTCCAGAACATGCTAATTAAAAAGCTTTCTTGCATTCAGAGAAAACAATTTCATTATCATGACCTGCAATGGGGTAAAATCAGGCAGACAAGTCAGCTGAGCTATCTACAACTACTCCATGGACAAGGATGGTTCTGCCCATCTCATCAGCTCATGTCCCATATTTTCACACCCTGCTTTCACAACTGCTCTGGTCCTTGTCTAGTGCTTCAGTAAGTCTCTTCAGCTCATTAAACCAGCAAAAAGCCCCCAACCCAGAAAAAAAAAATCAAACAAACAATCCCTCAACCAACCAAATAAAAAACCTTACATGAGTAGATCTGTAACAGCTCTTAGGCTGCAGTTTCACAGCAATGTAAGCCAAACTAACTCCTGACTGGCACAGCCTCTTACCTCCCTCCGGCTGCATGTTCCTACTCTGTCACTTGTGCTAGCTTCAACATTCATCAGAACCTGCACACAACCATTCCAGTGAGCTGAATCAGAAGGCTCCCATCCACTGAAAAGAACAAGAAAAATAGTTCCCTGTTCAACCAACGCACCAGAACAGGTTGGTGCAGGTTCTAGCAAGCATAAGAGCTCCATGAGAGAACTCAGCAGCAACCAGGTAGATCAGCTCAGGCGGCCACCAAACCACAACTTTGGTGACTTCACTCACCAACAAGCTGGACAGGCAGGAGAGCTGACACTGGAGAGAGAGCAGAAGCACACATCCACAAAAGAGATCACACCTTTAGCAGCAGCCAGCTGTTAGATTAGTTTAGCTGGCTTCATCCTACAGTATCTGGCTCTACCCAACTGTGACTAGCTTCAAGGAAAAATACTACTACTTCATTCCATGGTCTCCTGCATTCTTGTCCTCCAATAAAATAGTGCTAATTACATGTCCAAGGGTTTAGTAAGTCAGAAGCTCTTGTGAACTTTCACCTTTCAACTACCACTTTGCATACACACCTTGTATGTGCAGGACAAAGGTGAGCAACTGCCTTATGCACATTAATGCATAAGCTGAACATACCAGATATTTAAGTTGCTCACATTCACAATCACTTTAACACATGGCATGCTTAAATTGAGTCTGCTACGATGTGAATACAATATTTCTTAAACCCTGCAAAAATACCCAACAGACTTATCTAATACTTACTCACATTACCATTTTTGAAGTGTAACTACATATTACATGCAAAAAAAAGTACTTATTTTCAATAGGCTTGTAAATAAAGGAATAAGAGAACTGACAAGTAAGGGAAGAATGGTAATTTTATCTACCTTTGGTGATATTCTTCAGGATGCCTTAAGAATGTTCTGCCCATTTCAAACTCTAGAGTCTTGCAAACAGATGGAAAGAAGGTGAGACAGCTAAAGCAGAATGGTAGTCATTCACACATGCTTTACACTAACAGTGCCGGGCCCATTTCAAAGGGAGGTTGTCAGGTCAAAACAGTAAAAATATAAGGCACATGCCCTTTGCTACTGAGTAGCATTTCCCTTAAGACAAATGCTTGGAACAAGCTTTGTTCCACAAGAATGTGGCAAAGATTATACATATATATAAACTGTAGAACTAATTACATGTTTTTCACTACTAAAAACCTCCAGAAGAAACACCTTTCAGAAACAAGACATCGTAACTGGTAGCTCATTTAGCTATTGAGGAAACCATATAGAAACCAACATTTTTTTCCTCTCTACCCTAGACAAGGCAAAACACTACAGACATGCCAAGCCACAATGATTTCAATAGGCTCCTGCTAATCCTGCACCTGCCCAGAAATTCAGTGACATAACTGGGGTCACCAGCAGCCACAGGATGGAAGCCACAGGGCCTGCATGTTTTCCTCTGTGATCCCTCAAATTGCTGTGCTTTGTCAACTAAGAAAGGACACTTGTTGCTCAAATGGATGCAAAACCACATGAATTGTAGAAATTACTCTAATTGTTAACATTGTATCATAATTATTAAAAATCAGAATATTTGGAATTCAGCTTTAGATACACAGTGTGGTTGATACTCACCCTGGAAACAGACCTTGGGGAAATTCTGGAGGGGATTTTATGTTGACAGAAAAATAAATGCTGCTTTCATACTTCAGTGACTACAGAAAAGCAATGCACCCATTGCCCTTCAATTAACAATGATGTCTGAATTCAACATTTTCAATTGCTGCCAGGATCCACTGGATTTCACCATTTCAAATCAAAGCTTGTTGCGATCTGCAGGTCCCTCTATTGAGCCTCATCAACTGGCTTGCTCCCAAGGTCCCTTCTCATGCTTTCTCCTACACCGCAATGCCTGCCTCCTATTTGCCAAGAACAGCTGTCCATACCAACATGGAAATGGTTACATGCGGCCAACTTTGGTATCTAGACGCTCCTCCACCTTGGTGTTTTCAAGAACCAGTGTTGTGTTTCCTGACAGGGTGTCCGGGTTTCTTGAAAGGTTCCTCTAGATCTAAAACTCGGTCCCTGTCCCAAATGCATTTCCACTTTATTTCCTGCAGGCAAAGCTCACTATATGGCCAAGAAGTCGCTTCAAAGACTTCATCACTTTATGTAATTTAGGTGTTACACTTTCATTTTTAAGTAGGAATTTCCCTGTGAATGCTAAGGAACTCTTGATGAATGCCAGCATTAAAGACTCACGATCCTTCCATACTGTATTATTTGAGAATTTGGGGAATGTTTTCTTAGTCTTAGCTCTGGTGAACAGAGTGTATTCCTGTCTGCAGGGGCCAGGAGCAGGAGCGGCTCTGGGGCTGGGAGCCCACAGGGAGCGCACACTGGTGGCTCAGATGCACCTGAATCATAGAACGTTTTGAGTTAGAAGGGCCCTTAAAGATCATACAGTTCCAACTTCCCTGCCATGGTCAGAGATACCTCCCACCAGACCAGGCTGTTCAAGGCCCCATCCAGCTTGGCCTTGAACACTTCCAGGGAGGGGGCGTCCATAGCTTCCCTGGGCAACCTGTGCCACTGTGTCACTACCTTCAGTGTGAGGAATTTCTTCTTAATGTCTAATATAAAGCTTCCCCCTTCCAGTTTAAAGCCTTTCCCCCCATCCCGTCTCTCCATGCCTTTGTGAATAGCCCTCCCCAGCTTTCCTGTAGCCCCTTCAGGTACTGGAAGGCCGCTATGAGGTCTCCCCGGAGCCTTCTCTTCTCCGGGATGAACAACCCCGACTCTCTCAGCCTGTCCTCATAGCAGAGGTGCTCCAGCCCTGTGATTATTTTCGTGGCCTCCTCTGGACCCGTTCCAACAGATTGATAGCCTTCTTATGCTGGGGGTTCCAGAACTGGACACAGGACTCCAGGTGGGCTCTCAGGAGAGCGGAGCAGAGGGGGAGAATCCCCTCCCTCGCCCTGCTGGCCACGCTTCTGCTGATGCCGCCCGGGACACGGGCTGACCCCTGGGCTGACCAGAGCAGCCCACCGGGACGGCTCTGCCAGCGCCTCCCAGCCCTGACAGGGATTCCCAGCCGGCGACGGGGCCGGGTCCAGCCCGGTGCCGGGGTCTCGGCATCCCGCGCCCTCACCTGCAGCCGCGCTCAGCGCGCCGCGCCGGTGCCTCCTCCCGAGCTCCCGCAGCTCCTCCTCCTCCTCCTCCAGCCTCCGCGCCTCAGCCATGGGCGGCGGGGGCCGGCTGCGCGCATTCAAGAAGCGGGGGCTGCCATGGCCTTCCCCTCCCGGGGCTGTCTCGCACCGGCTGCGTGTCCCGGCGCGGGGCCAGCGCGGAACCCTCTCCTGCCGGCGAGGAGGAGCGGCGGTGGCAGCGGCCTCCCCTGCCCACCCGCGGCTTCCCCGGCGTCAGCAGGAAACCCGGCGGCCGCCTGGCACCGCCGGGAAAGGGGGCGGGGGGCGGCGGCGGGGGTGGTACCTGGCGGCAGCCGCCGGGCACCCCGCGGGCACCGAGCAGCGCCGGGAGGAGGGGGAGCGTGGAGCGAGCCCCTCCTGCCCGCGCCGTGCGGGGAAAGGCTCCCGGGAGCGACAGGGATGCGGGAGGGCAGGCGCTCACACCTTAGAGTGCTTTAAACCGCTTAAGGAGAAGGGGTGGACACGCCGAAAACCGGTCCGGTGCACGCTTCCAAGCGCCTGGAAATGCGGTGTGTAAGGCCCGGCCGCGTTTCAAGCTGGACGCTCGCAAATCAGGTGTAATTTCAGCCGTATTTTTTTTTTCCTCTGGGCTGCAATCGCCCATATCTAAAATTGAAATTATATTGCTTCTTCACATCATGTGGATACTGTAAAACCAAATCATAAATGTTATACACATGACTCCACGTTAGGCACCAGTAAAAAAAAAAAGCATATAAGGAAGTTAAATTCAGCTTCAGAGCAGGTGAATAAGGGACAGTAAATAAATAAAGTATGTGACCACAAATTAGGCCAGGAAGGTACAACAAAACATTGAGCAATCCTAATGTTGAGCAATCCGCATGCTGACTAACTGAGCACTGTCCACTCTGTACACAGAATAAAGCTGAAAAAGAATGAATGTGATCACAAAGCTGGAAAATGTATCATAATGCATGAATACAAGTGATTGTTCATACATTTCTTAGTGTTTCACTGCCTGAGTTCACAATCCTTGTTCCCTAACAGAGGCTTTTTTTTCACTGGAATGTTTAGTGTTCAAGTGGCAAATAGTTGCACTTTAGAAGGACACAAGGCTTTGTGCTATAAAAGGACTCATGGCCAGGCATAAAACAGCTTGTACAGACGACTATATAACGGAGAAATCAAACCTTCCACAACAGGTATGTGTTCTCTAAAGCCTCATGCTTCAGGTTAGTGCTGCATAGGTGGATTGCATGGCCATCCAAGGACCTCTCATATTTCAATGCAAGATCAACATGGCTTGTCGTGGTTTACCTCCAGCCAGCAAGTGGGTACCACGTGGCTGCTTGCTCACTCCTTTGCCCCTGGTGGGATGGGGAGAAGAATTAGAAAGAAAAAGGGAAAACTTGTGGGTTGGGATAAGACAGTTTAATAGGACAGCAAAGGAAAAGAAAAATAATAACAACAATAATAAAAGAATATTCAAGGTGAGTGATGCACAATGCGATTGCTCATCACCAAGAAGCAGATGCCCAACCCGTTCCCAAGCAGCAATTCCCTGCCCCTCAGCCAACTCCCCCAGTTTCTATACTGAGAATGATGCCATATGGCAGAGAATATCACTTCGAACAGCCTGTGTCAGCTATCCCAGCTGTGTCCCCTCTCAGTTTCCCCTGCACCCCTTGCCTTCTCATTGTCAGGCCAGCATGAGAAGCTGAAGAAAATTAACACTATCCCAGGCAAACCCAGGGACACTTGTACATCACAGTACCACAAGGTTGGAAAAGACCTCTGAGGCCATTTAGTCCAACCTATGACCCAACACTAACACCCACTTGTCATTTAAACCACGGCACTAAGCGCCTCATCCAATTTGTTTTTAAACACCTCCAGGGACGGTGACTCCACCACCTCCCTGGGCAGCTCCTTCCAATGGCCAATCACCCTTTCCGTGAAAAATTTTTTCCTAATATCAAGCCTAAACCTCCCCTGACGAAGCTTGAGACCATGTCCTCTTTTTCTGTCACTGGTTGCCTGAGAGAATAGACCAACCCCTGCCTGCCTACAACCTCCTTTTAGGTAGTTATAGAGAGCAATGAGGTCTCCCCTGAGCCTCCTCTTCTCCAGGCTGAACAACCCCAGCTCCCTCAGTTGCTCTTCATAGGGCTTGTGCTCCAGCCCCTTCACCATCTTTGTTGCCCTCCTCTGGACACTCTCCAGCATCTCAACATCTCTCTTAAACTGAGGGGCCCAGAACTGGACACAGTGCTCAAGGTATGGCCTAACCAGTGCTGAGTATAAGGGGATGATAACTTCTCTAGTTCTACTGACCACACCACTCCTGAGGCAGGCCAGGATACCATTGGCCTTCTTGGCCACTTGGGCACACTGCTGGCTCATGTTGAGTTTCCTGTCCACCATCACTCCCAAGTCTCCAAGTCTCTTTCCACTTTACTCTCCAGCCACCCTGTCCCCAGCCTATAGCTCTACATGGGGTTGTTATGTACCAAGTGTAGAACCCAGCACTTGGACTTGTTAAACTTCATTTGGAATCAGCCCATCTCTCCAGTCTATCAAGGTCCCTCTGTAGGGCCCTCCTACCCTCCAGCAGGTCAACACTGGATGCAAAGTTCCTCAGTGGAGCACTACTGCCACACATAGCTATATAACTGTGCTGCAAAGCCTCACCTGCAACAAAAACAGCACAAAAAAAGAAAAGTTGCAATGTGGAAAGCATGAGGAAGAAGAGATGGAAGTCTACTGGTATGTGAGAGATGAGAATCTCTCAGGTAAAATGCACGGTTATGCGTTCCTTGTATTCTGGTTCCTTGACATGGAGCCCAAATGCAGCACCTGAACTGAGCTCCTAAATTCCACTAACCACAAAGAGTGACAAGGACCATCCATTTTCCACTTCCTGAATATCTCCTTTTTATATTATGTGTTTCATTACTGCCAGGGATGGGGAGGAAAGGAAGCTTGATATCATATATCATATAAAATTACCAATGAAGGAAAAACTAGAAATATACCATGGAACATAACAAAAATTCAAAGAGCCCATAAAATTGAATTAAACCTTCTTCTGTTGCTGTTTATGAAATTAACACAGAGGCTTCCAAGCTTATAAAACTGAAAAAAAACATTTGGAGAGATCTTAGGCCTAAGTGAAAACATGCTGAGCCGAGTAGTTCCAGCTATGGCTAAGAAAACATTCCCCAAATTCTCAAATAATACAGTATGGAAGGATCATGAGTATTTAATGCTAGCATTCATCAAGAGTTCCTTAGCATTCACAGGGAAAGTCCTACATAAATATAAAAGTGCAACACCTAAATTACATAAAGTTACACAAAGACTCTGAAGCAACCACTTGGCCATATACTGAGCTCTGCCAGTGGGAAATGCACTTGACACAGGCTGAGTTTTAGAGCTAGAGAAGCCTTTCAAGAAATGCCTAGAATTGATTGAAGACGGATTTCACTGGAAAGGAAGAGATCAAACTAAAATACAATTCATATGTGGATACAAAATTCAGGTAGCAAAAAAACAACATGCTACTGTAAACAGTACTGGGAACAGTTTCCAATCAGTACTATTGGCAACAAGTAAAAATTCTCAGTATCTAAAGGAAATTAAAATGCAAGGCAGCATTGCGGGAAATACTTGAATCATATTTCCTCTGAAATATTTGTTGCAAAAAAATTGAACTATGTACATTGCCTTCAAAGAGAGGTTGCTTACCAGTAGCTAGAATTCTTCAGGATATTTTGTCTGTAGGTGTACAGACACTGCCAGTGTACAAATGCCACAAGCATTCAAGCTTCGAGGTGTTTTTTAGACTTTAAATACCTGTAGAACAAGTGTATGTAAGGTAACATACAGGAGAGTGTAGAACAGTATGTTCATGTACTTCTCTCTTCTCTCAGATGCAAAATCTGCTAATATGCAAGGACTCTAAAGGAGTATAGAAGGAGGGTGGATGGCTAGAGCTCTGTTTCTTACAAGTAATTATTTTCTAGTGAGTACTTGTGAATGCACTCATCCATACTCTGACTGTGAGCTGTGCTTCACTTCTGGCTTATGTTGGTATTTTCAAATGATCAACAGCTTTAGAGTTGCCCTGTGAAATGCAGCGTCACATCACTGGCTTGATACCTGATACAGTTGTGTAAATAATGGAGGATCTTAGGAAGGAGGTAGGCTTCAATAAATCTGCAGAGGGTAGATGGGGCTCTGACAAAGTGCTCCTGAGCAGCAAGAGCAGACCTACCTTAGCGGTCTTGGAACAGATTCTGCAACAGTCCTTTATCTAAGTAAGCAGCTTCTAGGGGGAGGATAGCACTGTGCTTTGGGGTCTTTAGACAAGCAACAAAACCAGCTGTTGAAATAATCAAAAGCCCAACAGTTGCTGGCTGGTCTAATAATAGCCTATGCCAGACAGAGTAATTTGTGATAATTTGGCTCAGATTGGAACATATAAAAAAGGCTTCTGCTGGGAAGAAGGAAACAAAGGGGGGGGGGGGGGGGGGGGGGGGGGGGGGCATGGAATGAATTGTACCAAATTATTTCAAGTGCAGCAGGAATTAAAGCCATGAGGGACATTCTCATCAGAAAGTCAAGGAACGAAGCCTCTCTCTTACTTTTCAGCAAATAAACTGATAGAAATTATCAAAAAGAAATAAAAGGGGAAGAAAAATTACATGTAGAAGCAAGTTTCAAAAGTTTTATCAAAAAAGAACAAAAAAAGAAGCACAGCACTTGCTGGTAATCTCAGGTGGTTGAGAGGAACACGTCAGCTTGTGGCACATGCTGCTCTAAAGCCCTTCATGAAATACAATGTATTTGTGTCTTACAAGTAGGGCAAAGGAAAAATAATTGCATTCTTGTATTTCAGTGAGAATCTCTGCTGTGTACATGTGCGTAGGAATAAAAAGACTTCTGTATATTTTCATAATTACACTTCTCCAAGAAAACAAAATATACTGTCTCAAAAAGTTTGCAGTTTGGTTGTTGAAATCTGGAAAATTCTCACTGAAATTCTACTTTATAATATGCATCTTTGCTGTAATGTACATACTTGACATTCACAATGGTAAAGTAAAAGAAGGGAACAACTGGGTAAATGGGTCTTTGTACTCTCTGCTGAAAGCTTACAATTAGCTGCCTTGGCAGTTATTGGTTTTTAAGTATTTTGTTCTGATTTGCATCCCTGGAATTGCCACTTTGTTTGGCCCTGCAAAAAGACACTGTTTTTCAACAAAAAATATCAGCTCTATAGAACTGCTTAATTGAAGTCCCCAGTGTAGCCTGAATGTCTATTGAGGTTCTGCAAAGCAGCTGAAACCTGCAATGAATGTATCAGTGTTTGGCTGAGGTACAGGAACCTCAGACCACAAAAGAATGCAGACAAAGGATTTTAAAAAAAATGCAAAAGCTCAAGAAGAGTGTTTTCAAAAGGGAAATTGTAGCCTTTGGACATGACAACATTATTTTTGTTCTAGGTAAAAATAACAAGGGTCTCACTCAATAGATGAATGATGTTTTCAGTATAGCCAGTATAGGAAGCTGACATTGCTGAAGGCCAAGATCTGATAAGTTGATCTCCATTTGTGTTCAGCTGGTCCAATGGGTTTTAGTGTAGTTCAAGAATGACATATCAGGAGCCTGCAGGCTTCCTGAAATGTCTCCAGCTAAGCGCACATTCTCCTTGCATTGTTGCAACTGCTTGTGTCTCCCAGCATATTGGCAAAAGGTGGATGGTATTATCATAGAACAGTAGTGTCACAGAGTCATAGAATCATAGAATCATCTGGTTGGAAAAGACCTCTGAGATCATCGAGTCGAACCGTACCTGTCCACTTACTAAACCATATCCCTAAGAAATTCATCTACCTGCCTTTTAAACACCTCCAGGGATGGAGACTCAACCATCTCCCTTGGGCAACTTCTGCCAATGCCTGACCACCCTTTGAGTGAGGAAATTTTTCCGGATGTCTTGTCTGAACCTTCCCTGGGGCAACTGTGGCCATTTCCTCTCGTCCTATCACCTGCCACTTGGGAGGAGAGACCAACACCCACCTCACCACAATCTCCTTTCAGGCAGTTAGTAGACAGTGATGAGGTCTCCCCTCAGCCTCATCTTCTCCAAGCTAAACAATCCCAGTTCTCTCAGCCGTTACTCATAGGACTTGTTCCCAGCCCCTTCACCAGCCTCGTTGCCCTTCTCTGGATGCGCTCCAACACCTCAATGTCCTTCTTGTACTGAAGGGCCCAAAACTGAACACAGTACTCAAGGTGTGGCCTCACCAGTGCCAAGTACAGGGGCACAATCACCTCCCTTGTCCTGCTGGCCACACTGTTTCTGATACAGGCCAAGATGCCACTGGCTCTCTTGGTCACCTGGGCACACTGCTGGCTCATATTCAGCTGCTGTCAACCAACACCCCCAGGTCCTTCTCCTCCAGGCAGCTCTCCAGCCACTCTTCCCCGAGCCTGTAACACTGCATGGGGTTGTTTTGTCCCAAGTGCAGGACTCAGCACTTGGTCTTGTTGAACCTCATCCCGTTGGTCTCAGCCCATCGATCCAGCCTATCCAGATCCCTCTGCAGAGCCTCCCTTCCTTCAAGCAGCTCAACACTTCACCCAGCTTGGTGTCCTCTGCAAACTTACTAAGCGTGCACTCCATCCCTTTGTCCAGATAAATATATTGAACGGGACTGGACCCAGCACTGAGTCCTGGGGAACACCACTTGTGACTGGTTTCCAACTGGATTTAACTCCATTTACCACCACTCTTTGGGCCCGGCCATCCAGCCTGTTTTTTACCCAGCAGAGGGTGTGCCTGTCTAGGCCAATGGCAGCCAGTTTCTCAAGCAGATACAAAGTCTTTACCAAAGTCCAAGTACACCACATCCACAGCCTTTCCCTCGTCCACTGAATGGGTAACCTTGTCATAGAATGAGATCAGATTGGTCTGGCAGGACCAATGACAAAGTGAAGATGATTAAAATAGAAGGTCATTGATTTCCTTAAATGAGGACTTTTCTTATCGAAACACTGGGAAATCTGTTATGCAAAACTAGGAATTTTAATAATGTTCTCAAAAATTGAGAAGTATCTCTTCATGAAAGCAGCAAATCCAATCATTTCAAAAGACCCCAGATTGACAGCCAAGTGGGGAAAACCTGTCAAAAGGGAGCTTCTTACAGTAGTTACTTTCTAAATTAGTTTTACAAATAATTTTGGTTACCTTTGCTGTTTTCCAACCTTTGTGGACTAAAAGCACCCTTTCCTCTCCTGTCCTGTTAACAAATATCTCTTAAAAGTATTTTTCCCTTTTATTATAATAGTATTATTACTCACAGGTTAATAAATATCTTTCTATTGTCTTCATGATTAAAGAAAATAAGAAGAAGGAGTAGAAAAAAATGTGAAGAAATATGGAACAGAAAAAAGCTGTTTCAGAGGTAAATGCTTCTTACAAAGAGAGACTATCAAGACCAAGTTAATTTGTAGTTTGAGTCCTATAGTATTCTTGTTTATTCTATAACCACAGAGCTACCAGTGAACAGTGCTGATGTTGCGCTAAGTGATATGGCAACAGCATGATGTATAAAGTATTATCACATTGGGCACACGAGTCTAATACCTAAGAAGGTACCATGCTAGCCCCAGGATGAGAGTCCAGCGTTTTGCTGCGGTTTGCAGTTCAGTGCAAAGAGCTGACAAGGGGAAAACATAGACAGCAAACAGAATCCTAAAGAATTTTCAAAAGGTGAAGTGAGGTCATGAATTTGTCCATTGCGGTAAATCTAGAACCTTCTCACAGTACTGAAATTGATTACAGATATGAGTAGCCTTGATTTTGTTTTCTTCTGTTCTTCCACCATTAAATGCATATAAACTGCTTTTCACTGGAAATATATATGACATACAGGTGGACAATCTTCACAGTTTAATACAAAAACTTGCAGTCTCCCGGGTTTTTCTGTTGTTTTTGTTTGTTTTTTTTTTCACAGTACCACCTCTGAGCAGTCAAGCATTCTGTCATGTTTTTTCTTATACTGGTACATTAATATACAGCAATAGGATAATTCTGCAATTAAATAATTTTATGATAATTACTAATTTGTGAGTTCAGTGCTGAGTACTTTCATATTAATAAGGTTATAACAGTCTAGTTACGTTAATGTGTGCTTGCTAATGGAAAACCACTTTTGTAACGTGGAAGTTTTTTAAAAAATCAAAATAGACTATTACAAATAGAACATTATAGGTTTCCAACTTTTAAAAAAATAATTTGATCTGTTACAGATATTATCTTTTCATCATATATTCAACAACACATGTGTTCTTAAACAGTTTGGTTTTTATAAGAGCAGAAGAATGGAAAAATAGTTGGATAGCTTTGATTGAGTGCTTGGCTAGGACCCTTGACAAACTTTCAATGACACCTGCTTATTTTAAGCCAGCCAGCCAAATGTGATGCAAGATATAGCAGTGTTTCTCAGACATTAATTTTTCTGTTTATTGGATAAGAAGGAAGAACCTGCCTACCTTAGCAGCAATTAGGGGAAAAATAGAAGTAGTCCTACATGACAATATCCATCCTGTCTTTTTTCATTTTATACCGCAACCCTTACTCTAATCATTGTATGTCAATAGAAGAATAGATGGTGACAAGCATCCTTATTATCCTGGCCTCCATACTGGCTTTAAAGGGGTTTAAGGCTTGATATCAAACAGGGTTTTTATGTGTTTCACATTCATGCTTGCTATAATCTATTATGTTAGGCTTTTAGGGGTCCTTTACTCCATCTATAAGTAATTATTTAAGCAACCGTAGTTTCTGAGCTAACAACTCCCGAGTAATCCAGGAGATACTTGTGCTATTTGGATAGATTAGAAATTGAGCTGCAGAACTATTCTTTTTTCTCACTACTGGAAACAGTTTCATGTTATTCATACATTGCTACTACAAATCTATCTGTTGTTTTTACAGTAGATGACAGACTTCTTGTTAACTCTTTGATATTGAGTTTTGTTAGCAACATAGCCCATCAACAGACATCTTATCCTATTTTTTCACCTCCTTATTACTTTGCATCTACATACATTCATTCACTAGGTTCAGATTTTTTTCCATATTCACCAAGTATAATCATAGGATTGTGCCATTAAAAATGAAAATATTCATGTAATTAAAAAAATACAAATTTAAAGTTTATAATGTGATGGCACAACAGTAACCAAATTTCCTCTGTTTTATTTACATAAGTGAAAGCCAAATGTCTGCCAAATGTCTGGATTTCCCAGTGAGGTCCAGACTGATGAACGTTAGCAGCATTTTTGCAAGGTACTGTTGGCAAAGTCCTGAGTTGCATGGGCATTTTCTCAACTCGGATTTTCCTTAAGGCATGTTTTTCAAACTTTTTTAGACTTCTCACATCTTCTTTTCTGTAATATTTTATGTCACCATAGCCTCTCCTACTCTTCGACAACATATATATATCGTAACTCCTCTAGCCTGCCCCAAACTTCTGCCTTCCTCAGACTGCAGCTACTCGTACTGTTTATTCTTCAAAAT
The DNA here is from genome assembly GCA_033556795.1 of Tapera naevia. Taxonomy (NCBI): domain Eukaryota; kingdom Metazoa; phylum Chordata; class Aves; order Cuculiformes; family Neomorphidae; genus Tapera; species Tapera naevia. The sequence continues at coordinate 7,820,852 of JAUMJJ010000034.1, read as the reverse complement.
GTTTAGTCTTTTATGAAGAAAGAAATTGCACATTTTCCTCACAGAGAAACAGCCTGTTCAGTGCAAACCTTACAGCTGCTTTTGCAACTTCATTAACTCAGAGGCTGCTGAGTAGAAAGATTTGGGAATATGGAAAGCATGAAAGGCAGAGAAAAGCCTGAGTAGACTTTCCTGTTGTTTTACACTTTGGGAGGAGGTATGGGATATTCTTCCTACCTCCCAAAATGACCTCGCTCCAATTTATGTGGGTTTTGTTGTTTCCAAGGACAGGCAGTGGCATCCAAGAATTGGGAGGGCAAAAAGGATTCCAGATGCGCTCACTTGTGCTTTCTACATTCTCTCTGGTTGTTCCCATTGACTAACTAAATTGTCTGGACTTGGAAACTGTCTCCTAAATGCTTATCGCAGGTTCATTTTATCAGTTCAGGAACTGCTTCACAGAAAGAAATCTTTTCTATCTACTGTGAACTCCCCTCCTTCTAGTGCTGTCTAAATGCCAAAAGTTGTTTAAAGGATCTCTACAGTGTTCAATTCCCGATCAGTAAGAGTTCAATGGTTTGGAAAATAAGGAAGAGAGTGTCAGAATCAATTTCTGGGATGCTTTCACAAAAGCCGTGTGTTCAGCACTGTGCTAGAGCCAGAAACAACCTATCAGTCCTGAAGAAGCCCTCTCAGAGACAACTTCATTCCACAAAAACATTCAGGGTTGTAACACGGCCTTTATATTCCGAAAATCTATGGATGTGGTCATGCCCTGAACTTGTATCTGGACAACAATTTCAGACTTCTTTTGAGTTAAGAGAAAACAAGTTAGATGTTCTAATTTAACCAAAAATTTAAGTAAACAACAATTTTTCATCTAGAATTCATCTACAAAATCTACAGTACAACTCACTTTTGCACAGATTGGATGGGTGCTCATAAAGGAGGCAGGTTTGAACTATTCTCTTCTCTGCATTTTCTCTGTCAGCAACATATGGAATTTTCTACTGGTGATAGCTCTGGCACACACAATTATTATTGGCAAAGCAATGATTTAAGACTGAGAAAGGAATACAAAAAATTGCAAAAGAAGAATGTAAAATATGGAGATAAAACGTTGGTCCTATCTCACACAATTACAGGAAATACAGTCTTCCAAAGGGATTAATATGGGTTCATTGTCTAATCTCAGGGCAAGATATTAGAAATGTTTATAGGCAGCGGAAAAAAAACATTGAGAATTTCCAGAGAAAACAGTCCCTTGGTTTACTCTGGTGCTTACACTTCTTGAATGTTGATATACTGCTGCTGCACTAGGGCTCATCCTTCTTTGGATTAGCACTAAAGGAAATACATTAGTTTGACAGTTGTAGCAAATGAGCCTTGAGCTTTTTCTTTTTTAGGCATGGCTGGTTAGGTGTGCAGGTCAGGTTTGAGCCTCATTAGTGAATGGTGACAATTTAAGTCTGGTTATTAATTCTCCAACTTTCAAGTTGCTTGCAATTGAATCCTAATAATATTGACATAATTTTGGCAGAACCAGAGATTTCGGAGTCTAGCAGGACCTTTGGTTTTATTTCTTGATGAAAAATGTCTTGTTGAGAAAAATAACTGGTTAGTGTTAGACAGGTTCACATGTGCTAACGTTACACCTGGTGTGCTAATAACTGGAAATGTGACAAGCTTGAATGTTTCCATTCTGATTCTTATTTAGTATTTGTTCAAGACTTCTGAAAACTCACAGGCCTGCTTTTTCTCTGGAGAGTTTAAAGCCAGGTTTAGTGAATGAAAACACTTAAATCACATTTCACGTTTTCCTCAGGAAGTGAACTCTTCCCTGAGTGGAATGGTTCTTCGTTAACTTAAAATAACAAAATAACTTATGTTTGAAAGATGTTATCTCCATCTTATTTACTCTGAAATATTTTGACATTCTTAGTTTTGTCCTAGCAGAAGTATCCTATTCATTCTGCATCATTCCCATCAAAACTTTCAGGGGACAACTATAAATTTTCATTATTTTCTTACGTGTCACAAATTTATATTCAAAGGGGGCATGAGAAATGGAAAATCATGACTGTTCAGATATTCTAATGTGCTCATGAACACAGTACCCTGGCGTGTTAAGTAAATTAACTGAAGCCTAATTTAATTAATACATTTTTTCATCCTTCTAATTACAATAACACAACTTTTATTTGTGTCACACATTTGCATGTGTTTAGGTATACATGGTCATTACTGTTTCTGTCAGTAACAAAGACAAAATTCATAGAAATAAGATAAGACTGACTTTTCATTCCTGTAATACAATTAAAGCCTGGAATGAGATAAAGTAAAACATTATGTTGCATGACAGGACAGCATCTGTTGTCTCCTGTAATTACTACTAAAATGTAAAGGAATTTTGTATGCCATTTTCCAGTCTCTTTATTATCTCACGAATACTATTCATACATCTTTTTTTTTTTAATCTTAAAATTTGATCTCCTCTTTTCAAAACTCCCATAAAATTAGCATTGTGGCTTACCTTTCTATTTAAAATTAAATTCTTGGAAAATCCAGTGAAATTAATCTCCGGCTATTCATGGCTGCACATGTTGCTTTTCTTGCTGTGACTGTACTCTGAACTGTTGAGCTGAAGGAATACTGAAATGTCAGCATGCTTCTTGCCTATAAATAAAGAATAGGCATGTAGAGTGAGTGGTGTCAAGAGGGGAATGACAAATCATGTCCACATATAACCCTATATTTCTTCTGTATATCCCCCATACAGCACTATTCAATATTCACATGTAATTTCTGCAATGTAATCCAAATCATAATCAAAGGATGGACAGGTTTTATTACCATTCATCCTTGTCAGGATCACTTGAACAGTGTTTGCAACTGAACTCTCCAAGAGGCAATCTTTTTGTGTGCAAATCAGAATACAAAAAATAAGCCAAGAAGAAATAGGAAAAACAGAAGTTCATGGCACTCCTGGGAAAGAAAACTGAACAGATTATTCCAAACTAAGGAAAAACATTTAAAAATTATGCCCATTGGACTTAATTTTTGCTTTGTCTAATGTCTAGTTTCCAGAGTCCTGTAACATGAATCTTATTATATTGAAAATATTCATTAAGAGGCCCCTGAGTTCTCATGCTACCTCTGTCTTTAGTCAGCCTGGCTAATACACATTTGCTACTTGAAAACTTATGACAAGCAGGAAATTCTTTGGGTAGCATAACTATTACTTTTGTTAAAGGCTAGTAAGGAATCAGGAGAAATGGTAGAATCAGAAGCTATTGAATCAGAAACCATCTAGAGCAACTTTCTTGTAAGACTGTTAATTGGTGAAGACTGTAACACGATCACTGATGGAGACAAGTAGTTTTAAGGAACAGGGAGATGGAAGAAAGAAAGCCAGGAAGCAAGGGGTAGCAGTAGAAAAGAGAGGTCAGGAAAACTTGCTATACATTCTAGTTTACTTCTGGCTTCTAAATACTTCAAACACCCCACAATCATTAATCTCTTCATCCAGGAAATAAAAAGAATGAAAAGACACACTGAGATGTTTGTTATTTCACAGAAATTCTGGCCTTACACTTGTTATCATGGTTCTTATGTTTGTGTCGTCAACTACACATTTGATTAATTCCTCACTTTTCTCCCAGTTACATTACTCTTTTGGTGGCTACAATAAAAAGTTGTGTTTATAAATTTATTTTTTGTATAATAAATATTGTAAATATGTGGGGGTATAAAGGTATAAAAAGTATAAAGGTTGTTTATTCAAAGTCCTCTTGCAAACCATGTCGAATGAAAGCTGTCAGGGCCAGAACTTCAGCACCAGTTGGAAGACAGTTCAGATAGATGAACAACCCGGAATCAGAGGAGTACAAAGATGATTCAAAGCTTGACTTGCTTGTCCTCCCCTAAGGCTTTAAATTCAGTCCTCCTGCTCCTAGACATGCAGTATAAAAATTTGACTGTAGTCCAGCTGCATTGTTTACTTAATTTGGCAGTCTTCCTTCTACATCAGGATTGGGTTTCCTCATTTAAATAAAAATAGAAGAAAGATGAGTGCTTTCCCTGTATTGTAAGCAGACAAAGACAGAGGAGCTTGGCACAGGTATTTCTGTACGCCTATTTTAATCTCTATCAGCACATGAGGACACATACTCCAAAGAATTACAATCAAAACAATGGAGTCTTTCTGCCAACTCCAGCTCCAGCTGGTTTTGGATCAGCCAGGTCCTCACATTATCCACAAAACTGAAGAAATTCAATGGAAGAACTATGAATTTTCCAGACCTGCAGATTGATTTGATGGGATCACATATATGGGGCAATAATGGAATTCCATTTCAGTCCTTTGCCTCTCTTCTAATAAACAGCAGTACTGCGAATTTCTGCCAACTGTGGGAATTTTGGAGAAGTGAATGTTCCATTAGGATGTGAACAGAAAATACTAAAGAAAATCTGTGTTTTGAAGAGAAAGAAAATAACATCTGTAAAATTTCCTGGTAATTTATAAAACACAAGACCAAAAGAAAATCAAGCCAGCTTCCTGGAGCTGGTACTGTGAAAGTGGCTACAGTTTTGCACCTCAGATTTAATATACTGCTCACAAAATTTATCACGTCCAATTCTTTTATGACAGATAGTATAACTTCATGTTTGTGTGTGATTGAGAGCTATACCAAAATGTGTTCCTGAAGTATGCAGTGTACTGAGCAATTTTTCTCTTTACACTTCAATAAATTTACTACTGTGTGTATAGTGTCCACAAAATATGTTTTATAAATAACAGTATTGGAGATTCACCACTGCCTGAAGGTTGTACTAAATTCCGCGCATATGCAAGATAAGATTTTGTAGTCAAGACAACAGGAAAAGAAGTGGTAGCGTTATAGACATAGCATGAAAAGAAATGGTATAAACAGCACAGATAATTAAACAAAGCAGGAAAACCAAGAGAGGAGATTATTTCAATGCAAAGCTTGACCTGAGGTGAGAGAGGGCAGACCACTGGGTAGTTGAAGGGAACACTATCTTCAGTATCTGTGAAGTTTTTTGCTCTTAATTCGATTTGACCATGACCTCCACCATTTTGCAGGGGTGGAAGGGGGTGTCTTGCTCCTTCTAATCTGCTCATCCTTACTAAAACAGAATAGTAGTGAGGAAGAAGTGCTATGAGAAACTACATATAGTGAAATAAAGTGAGCTAGAGTACCTGGGCTAAGGAATTTATTGGTATGATTATACCAACACAAAGAGCTTCCGTCTCGGATCGGAACCTTTGTCTTGGATACTGTATAAGTGCACTGTTTCTTCACTTAAGAGCTTACCGTCAAAACAAAAATGGAAAAAACCCAACACAAAACAAAGCAACAACACCAGGAAAAAAAGACAAGAGGAAGGAAAGACAATGCAAGTAGAAACTGAAATACAGAAAAGTGAAATCGTATTTCATAGAATCTTCCGCTAAACAATGTCCTTCAAAAACTCTTCTAACCATTTTTTAAACATCTCCAGGGATGGCGACTCAGCCACCTCCCTGGGCAGCTGTTCCAGTGCCTGATCAACCTTTCGGTAAAGAAATTCTTCCTAATATCTAGTCTGAACCTCCCCTGGAACAACTTATGGCCATTTTTTCTCATCCTATCACCTGTCACTTGCAAGAAGAGACCAACACTCACTTCTCTACAGCCTCATTTCAGGCAGCCATAGGCAGCAATGAGGTCTCGCCTCAGCCTCATCTTCTCGAAGCTAAACAACCCCAGTTCCCTCAGGACTTGTTCTCCAGCCCCCTCACCAGCCTCGCTGCGCTTCTCTGGATGCTCTCCAACACCTCAATGTCCTTTTTGTAGTGAGGGGCTCAAAACTGAACACAGTACTCGAGGTGTGGCCTCACTAGTGCTGAGTACAGGGGCACAATTACCTCCCTAGTCCTACTGGCCACACTGTTTCTGATACAGGCCAAGATGCCATTGGCCCTCTTGGCCACCTGGGCACACTGCTGGCTCATATTCAGCTGATTGTCAACCAACACCCCCAGGTTCTTCTCCTTCAGGCAGGTCTCCAGCCATTCTTCCCCAAAGATGGGATCTCAGAGATGGCAGAAACAAGTAATTAACTCTGCCTCTCTAGGGCTGTAACTTTGCTAGTTCAATGATGCTACCCAGTGTCTTTAGTGGCAAGGGACAGAAAAACTGGGAAAACTACATTTGGGTTATCTAGGCACTTTCTAGGATTCTTGATATAACTAAATCATCTGGCACTGTGATAAAATAAATACACAAAATCTGTTTGACTGACTAGCTTCTAGTAAACATAACAAGAGGAAAGGAAGATAAGGGAATAGCAGTTCTTTGTGTTTCCATGTCTTGACACTAAGACTGATTTGCTTTTATAGGACTTCCCTGTTATGAATCATTTAGATGCACAAGGAAGAAAAGCTCCCTCTTGGGATTAGGATCACTCTGTAGTATTAAGATATTTCTACATTTCTAAAATATTGAGGGTAAGATATTTCATTTAAAAAAAAAAAAAGTATCAGTTTTTGACACCTACTGTCTCAGACACACAGTCAGACCAGACAGGTGAAAAGTATGCAACTAAATACAGGCCTGTTACAGGATGCAATTGTGAAAACAAAGAAAAAGTAGCATTTTGAGAATAACCATGTATCGTATTTGGAATTCAGCAGCTTTGATAATTATCTGTTCTGCCCTGTTGCAGCCCTATTGAAGCTGCATCAGAAATACAGTGCACTGGCATTTCCAGCCATTTAGGAGGAATGTGGAAGAAAGCTAATGGTAAATGGCAATGAAGTTATGCGACAGTTTCAGGGGAAAAAAACACAACACTTTGCACAAGATGGATATTTTTATTGTCTTAATGTGAAGGCAATCATTGTTTATTACAGCAGCTCAGAACCTGTGTTGACTGTTACAGGATCTGGTTTGGTTTGCGGTTTGATTTACTATCTTGAATCAACAGTTAAATTAATTCTTGCAAACTACAGCTAACCTAGCTTTTGTTAGCTGTATGCCCCTGCATGCGTAGTTTGTTCGGGTGCACAGACCTGACACAGTGCCACCCAATAGAAAATGTGTTGATGTTTGCTCACTGTCTACTGCTCTAAATCTCACTCTTTAGCTTCGCTGGTAGACTTGAGTGTTTCATCTGTGCATATTAGATGTCAAAGACTGCTGCACAGCAGCACTGGCTAGGTTTGTACAGAGCACCGATTGCTATTTTAGGGACCCTGGAAATAAGCTACAGAGGAAAATCTTGTTCTGCCAGCATCACGCTTCAGGCAACCTCACTTTCTTTTGCATTACAGCCTCTAGCTATTTGGTCACCATCCCTAATCTTAAAAAAAAAAATATTTTATTTCAATATTGTCACTTGCAACTTCAGCATATGATTTTACGACGCACCACCTACATTGCTCTTGCTTGCACTGACTGCTGTAGAAATATTTTAGAAAAGCAGGTAACTTTTAATCGCCTTTTATTCTGGTTTCATTCCCATACCCAATCTGTTTCTCATCTGAATTCTTCCTGAGTTCCTGCTTTATCTTGTTTTATGATGTCCCCTTCTTTCTCAATCTCCTGTTCATAATAAATTTTACTTGTAATATTCCTTAAAGGGGGGATGTAACTGCAGCTTTCAGAGCTTCCTAATATATATAAAAATTTGGTCTGTTAGGCCATAGGAACTTTTACCTTCTTGGCAGAACTAATTAGCACTTTTAATAGCAGAAATCAAAGGTACCTTATGGCTGAACATCCTGGAAAATGCTATCGTAAGAAGTTTTGTCCCTTGTTTTAATATTACTCTGCATTAAGACAAAATATTAAAATGCTGTAGAGATTCTCAGGAACAATGTTACTGACGTGGCCAAAGGTCAGCACTTGTTTTAGTTTAAATCAATGATGACTGTACAATGGATTTTTGTTTTAGTAAGAGCAGGCTGTTTAATTTTTAACAATCCTTCTTCCCCTCTGCCCTCCAGGCAAACCCAGGAGGAAGAATATTCAGAGGAGAACACACATTAAAAACTTTGAAATAGTTTTCAAGCTTTTAGGCTTCTCTAGGCAATAAGACTTCTTTTATTCATCTGAATGAATGAAGTTCCTTTGCTTTGGACTTTGTTTTTCAGATTGCTTTCAAATAATGGGGCTTATGTGTACAGAAAGTAGCATCATTTTGAAGCCCTTACAATATTTTATCTAGTAACTAACGGTCACTGACAGAACATCAACCAGGGATTGTGTTCTTTGGAAGTTAACATGTACAAGAAATTAGATCTCCATCAACCTTGAAGTTTTCCTTTTAGATTAGGTGTGAAAAATGAAGGCAGGAACACATCTCAAGCTTGCTTTTATTCCACTTTCTGAATGGAAACATGCAAAATTCCCCAAAGATGAGGAATAATACTATACATATATACGGTGCCATTCCCACACTCTTCAACATAAGTTTTGGCTATGAAAGATCTTGACACTGTTGAACTCAAGCAGAAGTACTTACAGACAGACAAATCTACCACTTGTTCACAAGTGGTACTCTAGAAGACAGATCTGCCAAATTTCATTCCTCTCCATTTTCAGCAGCAGATGTGAAAATAATGACTTACATAATTATCTACTAGGCAGCGTATTCTAACCTTGCATAAGCGAAAAAATTCTTAATAAAAGTTTAGATGCCACTTTAATCCATTTGAAAAACAGTGTGTATGGCTACATGTAAGTCTCTACATTTAAAATACAGTTTGATTCATTCCTGTGACTTAGTTATTGCTCGTATTCAAAAATACCAACATTCCATGTTTATGAAGGACGCAAGGTATATTATCAGACTAAGCATCTACTTGATTTCCTAGCCAGGGTATTTTGCAAGCATATCCTTTTGCTTTCTGGCATATAAGACTGAATATTCTCTTATTTGAAAATCCAGTTAAAAATAGCATTATTTTAGACAGCCAGGGGAAGCAGCATAGTAGAAAACTACATGTGACGGTACTACAGTGTGCACAGTATCAGAAAAAAAAAATCAAAAAATAGTCTGTAGTGCATTTAAGAATCCAGGGTGGTAGATTCCTATAGGTGAAATGGTTCTCTTTTCCTTTGTCCTCTTTAAGGTGATCATGCTTTCGTAGATCATGCTCTATCACACATTGCCAGAAACTCCCCCAACACATTTACTTCGGCGTTACTAAAACTGTAGTTTATGCACATGGCCATAGAGCGGCAGCCTAGTAACAAAAAAAAAGGGAATGTACTTGATGTTCTAGGAAGTGGGTATTTCCTAATGGTTTAACGTTGCAACGGGGTTTCTAAACACTAGAGAGAAAAATGAATGAGGTATAACTAGTCCCTGGAGGAAAAAAAAATAACTTGGCTTTGATAAAAGCTCAATACTAAGGCGAGGGAGAGGGAGAGGAAAGAGATTGAAAATAAGATGGTAAAGGGGGTCAGATTAGATGCCCACATAAACAAAGCTAATCAAAGAGTAGGAAACTAAGGACTTGATTTATGTCTTTAAAACTAAGTTCTTTTTCTTCCCTTTGATACAGTTAGTACTCCCATCATCTACAGAAGCTAGTGGACAGGGTTACATTAATGCAAGCTAATTTTTAGTTCAACAGTTTCACAGATTTCTCATTGATAAAAATACAGCTCAAAAGCCCCTGAATGTTCAACCCGTATTGCAAATCTAAAATGTCAAAGAACTGTACACAATTGTTCTGTGGTTTGCCATAGAGGTTTATGTGTGGAATAAGAACAATTAGATCTCTCTGCCTTAAGCTGTAGTTTTATTTAGAATTAAGTGGGTTTGGCAGTTTCAAGCACACTTGAAACAGTATGTAAGAAAATCACTGAGACTGAGCTGTCTTTGCATTTATGTAAATGAAAATCAGGATTAACTCCATTAACGCTGGTGGAGGTTTAAAAGCATGAAATTAGTATGAAAAAAGCATTAACCACAGTAACTTTTAAGGAAGTTAGTTCCCAATGCTACTAAATTAAATAGCTCATTATCCTTAAAAATAGAATTATTTTATATGAACCATTTATTGTTTCACTTCAAATAGTTGCAATTATCAAATTTAGTTATTGCATAATAAATATCTCCATGCTGCAATTCCTAATTTCTGTATCTGTGATATCCGTGTATTACTGATGTTCTTTGCAGACCAGAAGTAATACAAAATTGAGAAAAGTGGAGAGATAAATGCCAACCAATTAGTAATCAAATATAGGCTGCATTATGCTTTCATGTGAACAACTTTCACTGCAGCAAGCCTGAAAATTACCTATCAAACTGAGATATAATTTGAAAACTGAAAAGCACCCTCACACAAAGTTGAGGGAGCTTTTGCTGGCGTACTTATGTTCCTTCAGATTACCACATATCCCTTTTACCCACACATATCCATCTGAATTACTTGGCTGACATTCAGTGCTTAAAGCAGAGAGGACTGGTAAATATAATTCTTCACAGAGCTGTTAGCAATTACTCTAAATAGTCCATATTCTGTTCCTCTTTCACACATTCTGCTTGCAATAAATTGATGTTTCTAAAGGATGAAATAGAAAGTGGGAACCTCCAACCTCCTCAGCTTCCTCTTGAATATCAAAACAAAGTCAACATCTTATTTTCTTCAACTTCTACCTCACTACCACTTCGCCTGTTGATACTTTCATTATTTTAATGTGAAAAGAGATTGAGGTCAAGTACTCCATAATGGCTCACGCAGATGTGTCTGTCCACTCTGATATCCCATCTTCTGCAATAGTTAATAGTACATACTTACAGAAAGAGGATGAATACAGCTTAATTAACCTCTCTTTCCAGCAATAAAGAGTTCAGAAACTTTCTGAGTCAAAGAAAGTACCAGGAGTACTTTTTCAATATAAATTGTAATCACATATAATCAATTATAACTTGTCCTTTTTTTTACTCCCCTTTACTCCCTTAAAACCACTGTGTTGCAATGATCAGCTATCTAGCAAGATGTTCTGACACCTCTTCTTAGGCTTCAGTCACTATCCCTCACACTACTGCTACCTCCTGCTTACTCTCTGCTTTAAACCTACAGCCAGATCACTTAATTGACAGCCCTCTAGTGCTTATGTTCTGAGAATAACAGTGCCACAGACTTTACTGACTAACATTAAGGGAATAAGCAGTGAAAGGTCCTGACAGCTGCCATTGCAACTGGCTGTATTGCTCGGCCCAGGAGGCTATCTAGGATCAGTGATACAGAATCCTACCAGCCATCACTTGCTAACAGTGCTTTCAGGCAGGGATGGATACTAAGGTCAATACTGTTAAAGGTCAACACCTTTAACAAAGACCTAGATAATGGGATGGACTGCACCCACAGCAAGTTTGTGAGTGATACCAAACTGAAGGGAATGGCTGTTACGTAGGAGGACAGGGCTGCTATTCTGAAGGACCTCTGTCTCCTGGATAAATGGGCTGAAGGGAAGCTCATGAAGCTTAACAATGGTAAATGCAAAGTCTTATGTCAGGTACAGAATAACTTCATGCGACGGGATGGGTTGGAAGCCAGCTATGTAGAAAGCAGCTCTGGGTAAAAGACTTGGAGGTCCCGTTGGACGACAAGTTGAATTTACTTTTTATTGAGGGTGCAGAGTGATAGGGCAAGAAGCACTGGGCACAAGTTAGAACACAGAAAATACCTACTAGGTATCAGGAACAACTTTGTTACCGCAAGGGCAGTCAAATACTGGAACAAAGGCAGGAGAGATTGTGAAATTTCCATCCCTGGAAACACTTGAGGTTAAAATCCCAGAACAAGATCATTTATTTAGTCCTTCTCTGAGCAGGGGCTTGGCCTAGGTAGCCTCCAGAGACCTCTTCTGACCTGAATGTTCCTGTGAGTTTTTTGATTGCTATGATTACACCCAAAGAGGTGTCTGCACAAGAACTACAAGAGGGTGGGCAATTAGTCAACTTCCCAGAAGAGAGCAACTTCTGTCAAAAGAAGCCCTCTTTTGAGTTTCAGGCTCTAGCTAGGAACAGATTAACTGCCATAAATTCTTTTCTTAATGCTTAGGACTCAGTACAGAAATAGTTTCACAGAAATCTCATTTTGACAGTTGAAACAACCATACAGTGTACAACTATAGAACTTCAGAACTTTTTATAGAACTATAGAACTTTTATAGAATAAGTCTATAAAATATAATTTTGTTTTCCTTCCAATTTTAATATTTGTTTTATTTATTAGCATGTATTTCTGGCTATAGTTGCAGCCCCAATAAGCACCTTTTATTTGAGTTTCTGGATTCCAATAAAGGAAATGAAGCATTCTGTTTCATTCTGCTGCTTTCTTCCTAGAACTGTATACTACTTTCCAAGATGATTTTCCCGGAGTTTGCAAGTTACCTGTGTCTGGCTGTTTAACAATTTATTTTGAGCCTTTTTAAAAATTGTAACAGAGTATTCATTAACTTATCAGATAGGAGCAAGAGCATAGGAAGAGTTGCATAGGAACAATTACTTTGTGACTGCTTTCCCAGGTTTATTGACAAATTCATGGAGTTTGAATCCCGAGGCATTGTTAGCTCACCTTGTCAAACCTTCCATGCCTCACGACTAACGAATGCATTTATTGCTTAGTTTATCAAAATGAGACAGGGAGGTGGCTTGACTTATAGTATGTAAGGTTATATGTGTATTATCTAGTCCACTCACACACATATGCACACAAAGAATTATGTGTGTACATATATATATATATATATACACAGAACCAAGAATAATGAACTAAAAGAAAAAACCCACAGGTTCAGGTTCTAAATTACACCACACATTTTCTTTTTCATAATATACAGACTGATACCACATTAGCGCTTTCAATGTAATGGGATTCCCACTCATATAAATAATGCAGAATAGATGCTAGAGCACTTCAGACTTTAATACGAGTTAGCGTCATCATTTGGAAGGTGAGATATTTCCCACGGGTCACACAATTCTACATATTTATTCCTAGTGATTCCACTAATCTCTGCTCTGGAAAGCTGAGCTGCTCTACTAGAGCTTCTCCTCCCATCCAATGCAGATAACTCCAGCAATAAGCCTCTAGTGACTGGAACAGATGTTGCTGTTTATTTAATTTATTTATTTTACTAATGCACAGCTGCCAGGGCCAGCAAATGAAAAACACTGAATTCCATCAGGATTGCAGTTTCTAGTGACTATATAGTAAAGGACAGAGTCCCTAAATAAGGGTGTCAATCTTGAGCTTGAACACATAATTTCTTATGATAAAGAATCTCAAGACAGTAGTATCCGGCAGGTTGCATTCTGTAAATGTACAGGTTCTTGGGTTTGCAAACCATAATGGGTTTGTCAGAAACAAGTGCTTACAACTCATTCTGTACAGTTAGGCCATATTTCTCGAAGTGTTACAGTCCAAGTTCAAAATTAAAAATTTTTCATTGTATAATCCAGTCTTTTTTAGATAAAAACTACACTTCATTTTCTTTCCTTTGTATAGGAAGATAGCAATCATATGCAAGTTTCCCTTCGTGCAAGTAAAATATTACAGAATATAATTTTTGGGAGAGAAATATGAGGAAAAATAGGGCAAGCAACATAACTCAACAGAAATACCCTAAAAAAGGCAGATCATAGAATCATAGAATCATATAATTACCTGAGCTGGAAGGGACCCAGAAGGATCATTGAGTCCAACTCCTATCCCTACACAGGACACTCGCAACATTCACAGCATGTGACTGAGGGCTTTGTCCAAACGCTTCTTGAATGTCAACAGACTTGGTACCATGACAGCTCCCTGGGGAGCTGTTCCAGTGATCCGCCACCTGCTAGGTGAAGAATTTCTTCCTAAACCTCCCCTGGCACATCTTCCTGCCATTTCCTCGAGTCCTGTCATAGGTTGCAAGAGAGAAGAGATCAGCACCTGTTTCAGGTCCCTCCCCTGTAAGAATACAGTAAACAGCTATGAGATCCCCTCTCAGTCTCCTCTTCTCCAGGCTGAACAGTCCAAGTGACTTCAGCCGTTCCTCATACGACTTCTCCTCTAAATCCTTCACCAGCCTTGTGGCCTCCTCTGGACAGTCTCTGGTAGTTTGATGTCATTTTATACTGTGGCACCCAAAACTGCTCACAGTACTCGAGGTGGGGTTGCACCAGTGCAGACGAAAGACGACTTCCCTTGAATTGTAATTCTGACTATTTCTAGTTCTCTATTTTGCCTTCAGCAAGACAGTTTATGGCCAGATTTCCAACAGTGATGGCACTGCATAACTTTCAGATGCTGGAGTGAAATTCATACCTGCGTTCTGGATCCTTCCTGGAGTGCATGAGGAGAGCTAAGCCCCTGCAAAGGCTGCCCAAGAAGCCTCCACTGAGCAGGGAGCTGTTTAGAGCTAGCTAAAGTGCTATGCAATACAGAAGAGTGGAACTGCAATCATGTCCTCTCTGGAGTTTCAGTGTACGAATTAGGGCTACAAGTGACGATTTTTAGTTAGCACCCAGAGTCTAGTAACTGCTCTTAGAAAGAGCTGAAGGGACCTGTCTTCAAAACACATCTGCTGAGGAGCTGCTGTTGGCTCTAGAAATAGTTCATGAATAGATCATTTGCCTACAAAATAAAAGAGCATACATTAATTTTAACTCAGTCAAAGAAATTCAAACTCACCTTTCCTTCCTTGTATCTATGTTTCTTACTCATCAATTTATATGAAGTGAGAAACTGAGGAGTCTTTTGAAGCTGATACTAAGCTGCAAAAAGCACAAGCCTGGCAAGAGCAAGCAAGAGGAACATGACTGTACCAGCTGGCAGCTAGGAACTAGCTCTCAAAGGGAGAGAAAGAGACTTGGAGACTGGTCTTTGATCCTAATGCTGTCCATGCATTTTATCAAATGATTTTTGAATGCAAAGGATTATGAGCAATTCTCACCTGCCAGATGTTTTTGAAAAAAATCCCAACAGGATTTTATTTCAAAGAATTTAGGCACCTACTAATGTTGTTATTTGACCCCAAATCTCCAAATGGCCATTGACCTTCAATTCAGAAAATTGCTAGTGATTTCAGTAAAAATTCCTATTGAATACCTTGTAGAACAAGGAGGGACCTTAAAATATTGAGCCTTATGTCTGCCATAACAGAGGTTTGACTTGACTGTTCTCAGTCTTTTACTGAGAGTCTCACTCCAACTGCCCTCCCTTAGAGTCTGAAGTAATCAATCTTGCACAAAGATAGGTGCCGATTTTTTCTCTTGCACTGAGTATTTATTTGACACAAGTAAAATGATTATTAGCAAAAAATTGAAAAAACATTTTTGAAAAGATTAAAAGCTTTTCTCAATTAACTACTTTATTCTTATGACTCTTAACAGTTACCCATAAACTCTGAAGAAAAGTTAAGCTACGATGTAAATTATTAAAATCACATGAGTTTCCAGGAAAAAAACCCCTGCAAAGCGAAGCTCTCCTCCTTTGCAAGTCTTATTTATCTCTCTTATTTTCTCTCCAGAAAATAACAGCTACGGACTTCACAAAGTATCTGACAAGGATGAAGAATCACTTTATTACAGACCTAAGTAAGGAACAAAAAAAGCACTTGCAGAGGAACAACACACTACTAAGGATTACATTCTGATTCACTATAGATCTTTTGCCTTGGAGCTGAATGGTTCATCTCCTGTATAGTATTGTTACATTCATAGAGGAGATCAGTATTCATATACTCACAAAAGAATGTTACTTAATAATATTTCATTGTATTTTAAGTGGTGTAAGAGAGACAGGCAGACCTATATGATATTTTTTTGCTTGTTCTGTCTATGCATTTTCCCAGTCATGCAGCTGGACAGCAGTACTATTCAGACACCAGTGGGTTTGTACAATATTTTCCTTTTCCCCCTTCCGTAACAATTTCCAGCAGGTGCAAATTCATGTTAGTCCAGGAAAAAAAAATCCAATATTTCTGGTTTCATATCTGGAAGATAGGCTTTGTGCAACACGGAATGCAGGATTTTCCTGCATCACAGGTAACTTACTTCCCATTGCCAGTAGCTTAGTGATTAGAGAGTCTACTGAAGTATAATCTATCAGGAGGATAAAATGGAAGATTTTGTGAAAGCAAACAGAAGTGAAAGCAGACAGAAGTGTGACAATATAATATAATGGTGAAAACTAAGGAAAGTGTTACGAAAACAGGGAGAATACTGTGTAGCTATTAATAAGCAAGTGATTCTCTAAGGAATGTACATTGATCTCCTCGTAATTAGCTAGGAGCAGGTCTTGTAGCTGAGCCAGTGTTCAGTAGTGCTATTGTGGTCTACCGAAATTTTCCCTACTCATGAATTGTCAATGTTCTGGTTTTTAAAAAACCTGAAATAATTAAAAGGTTGAATCCAGATTGCCAGAGGTGACTTTTGAGTAGGTAGGGACAGAAAATGTGGATATTTTTCCACTATTGACTATGATGTGACAGGTGTGCAGGTTATAGGTTATGGAAGAGTAGCTTTGGCTCTGTTTGCTTAAATACCATGTTCACTATAATCACAATGTGTATAACCAGAAAAGCAGAATAACGCTGATAACCTCATTTTCATTAAGAAATGTGTTATGTAGTTCTTGGCCAAAGCTCCCACTGGACCTTGGAGTATAACTCGTAATTAGAAAAGGAGGATGAGCCTTTAAGGAGTCTATTGCTACTCATCCTCTAGGGATAGAGTTTTGTTAAATATCCATTACCTGTATTCTTAAAGTAAGAATTTGCTTGGGACCAGACATAAATCTTCACTGCCAGGGATAGTTTAGCAAATCCAAAAAATATCTATGGGAGTGAAAGAAATTCTGTCCTGCAACTACCCTGCAACAGTAGCAGCCTACAGAGAAGGAAGGAGGTTTTGTCTTATTTCTGTGAGAAGAGAAGCATTTCTTCCTTTCTTCTTTTAGAAATATTAAGAGTTGCCCTCCTCCACAAGTACACAGCTCAAGGGATTTACAGCATACATCCAGGATTCAACTCTGTGTTTTCAATGCTTAAAAGAGAAAAAAGGAATATCTGGAGAGGACAAAGACACATTCTGAGAAAATGCAGAGGATATACTATAGCGTGTGCTATTTTAGACGCATACAAGGTCTGACACAAAAAACCCAAGACTAACCGTATAGCTCGGGAACCAAGAGTGGGAGTGCAGAGACAAAGGGACAGTTATAGATCATGTTCTAACCTGTCACAGTGAGACAAGGCTCAATTCAATTACTTCACTCAGTACAAGTGGATGCTTGTACAAATACAGATGTTTTCTTACCCTCGGTTGGAAAGTGCCAGTGTGCAAGAGTGAAGAGTGAGTTGATAGACAGTTTCTTGTGAAACTGAAGAAATCTGTGGCAGAAACTTTCCAATTACTGGATGAGACTTACTGTGAAGAGTGATGTCTCATGCATGTTTTTTTGAATCAGTGCTCAAAGGAACCCATTTTTGTTGGTAGAAGATGTGAAAGGAAAATGATGGAGATCCTCAACAGTCTTTTAGAAAATGATCTCTGGGATCGCTTTGAATGTTGGCAACATCATATGCAGCTGTGAGTCAACTTAGAAGGGAACAGTTTTGCGGGTGATCCTAGTTGATTTTCTCAGTCTGTTAGATAAAAAGTGTTACAGGCAGAGTCTTTTTTTTTTTGTGCTGGACCTCACACTCTCAAGCGAAAAAACACACAAGCAATAGGATAGGGCACAATTGTTTCTAGATATCTATCTGTTAGAAGACAATTTTGGAATCATATTTTCAGCTTCACATATTCTTTTTTTTGCTAATATATGGTGCCCCAGCTCATTCCCGCCTCATGCTTCTCCCGTTCTATTGTCAGAGGAAGGATTTATGTGGTAGCAGGTGAACCAGATCAAAGAATGGATCTGTGTTAAAGTTAACCGGAAAAAAGGCGGGGGTGGGACTAGTGTGTAATTTTAATCTGGATCAGGGAATCGATCTCATTTATTACACAGCTATATAGTTTTCTTTGACTGCAACAGGGAACATTGAAGTGTAGGGAGGAGCAGAATGGTCAGCGGAAGGCAAGATTTCTTCTTTTGACAGCAGTGCTGACCTGTGCCATTTTATATCAAATGAGAAATTACAGACAATAAGTGGACAGACTTTTGGAGCAGAGTGAATTAACTTGTTCTCAAAATCAGTGTCAGGCCCTTACAATGTGTCATAGATATCCAAATCTGTTTTTAAAGATGAAGAATAATTTTTTTAAAGGGGCAGTGAACTTACTTTGGTTTGTCTCATAAGTGACTAATATATAATGGTCAAAGGTGAGCTTTTTAAACAAAATCCTGTTATATAACTTATTCAACAAACTGTCTTTTGTTTAAAGAGTTGTGTTGAAACAGGTAAATCAACAAATACTAGTTAATATAGATTATGAAATCTTTAAAGTACAGACATCTCTGTATTCATCATCTCTTTTTCTTAGCAATCTTAGGTTTCTTGTATTCATTGCATTGCTTAAGCACTTAGAGGCAATATATTGATTTCCAGTCTGTATAAATATCTTCATTAGTTACCAGTCCAGCCAAGTGTCTGCATTCTATCCATGTAAATATAACATTTCTTAGAATGGTACTACATTGTAAATTGTGCATGGAAGCAAAATATCTGCAAAGCTGTATTCTAAAAAAGCTTGGGGACATCTTTGAATACTAAGGGATAACTGGTTTACACTGTTCAGAAGAAATATGTTTTAGATATAACTAACCAATATTTTTTCATTATCATTTGAAGTACAGTGCTTTTCTTTCTTAGCATGAAGGTTTTAGGGTATGTATACAGAAAATTCTTAAAGGGCCTTTATGAAGATTTAAAGCAAGATTTCTACTTTCCTATCACTCACAGAATGTGTGGAAGAAGGGCTGTGACACAGCATATAAAATGACTCTAACACCTTTCCTGGAAATCAAATGTTTTGCTAAGAAGCAAATGTAGTATAGGTTTGTTCTACACATATCGTATCTAGATCACATCTAATAAAAATCTGTCTTAAATGGGGTAGCTAAGGCATCACGTAGTTTATAGGGAGCAATCTTGTTTGTTGACAGTGACTTGACTTTTTAAAAAATTAATCTATTTTCATCTTATGGATTTTCTATTTGTAATACACATGCAACTTGTAGTTGGATAGTGTAGTTAAATTATTCGCCTAAAGAACACTTCTTAATGGACAAATGCTTATACACCTGTTAAATATGTAATATGAAAAAAATAGTATAAAAATTTACAGCAAATGCTGGTTTGTATAGGTAGAATCACTCGGTCATTTTTATCTGTAAAAAGTAATTTTTTCCAATGCTGCAGGCATGCCCCTGGGTAACAGAAAGAACAAACTTTCTGGAATTTCTTTAGAAAGCCCGAGGGTTTCTTTAGAGTAAAACTGGTGACCAAAAGTATAAGCATACGTGTTGTTATGTTTTCTAACTACTGTAAATACAAACCTAATTGTAAGTATTGCTTAAATTCCACTAGAGGCACTGCGCAACTGTACTGATGACACAACAGTCAAAACTGGCGAATGCTGTTTCTTAAGTCTGGTGTTACTTTTGCTACTTGCAACTATCCTGCCAGT
Source organism: Tapera naevia (assembly GCA_033556795.1). Lineage (NCBI taxonomy): Eukaryota > Metazoa > Chordata > Aves > Cuculiformes > Neomorphidae > Tapera > Tapera naevia. Next base: position 7,801,226 of record JAUMJJ010000034.1, on the reverse strand, counting down.
CAATTGTGTTTGGGTTCTAGCGTTATACCTCTTACTCTTATACCTGAGTGAAGCATTTATTAGTCACTCTGAATGCCTTCAGAACAAAGAAGGCCAGTAGGAGGATTAGTGGGAGCTTATGATAAGCCATCTTTACACTTCCATCTCTTCTGTGTGATAGAAAATCTTATCCAATGATTAAGAGATAGGGATGTAAAGGGACAGCTATCTCAGACTCAACATAATTATTACAGGAGAAATAATTATAGTGTTTTTAAAATGCTTAGAGCAGCAATAGAAAGAAGTGCAATAGATTATATCAACATCCCTAACAGGCATTACTTCAGAGGCTCCCTCCTTAATGACCTGCTTATGATGAGATGTTTCACACAAGGGGCATCTCTCATCTGTGTGCTGGCTGACTGTTCCCATGCTTCTGAGACCAAACAATTTACACAGAGATAACTCCTCAGTTTCTATGAAAGTCCTCTAGGCAATTTTACCAAATTCCCAAGCTGGCTGTTTCTCTGACATCTCAGGCAGTCAGTGAATGTCACTCACCTGTGTACCCAAGCTCTATAGCAGCACACAGAAGCTGCTTACTGAATGAATGTTAAGGAATATCAGCTCTAATCTTGGAAACCAGCTCTCCAACAGAGATATGCACAGCTAGACATCTAAGCACCAAGTTCTGCATTCAGACTATGAGATGGATGACATCAGCAGCTTTGCTGAGCAATTCTATCATAGCATTTGCAATAAAGAATTATGTGGAACTAATACTTCATCTTGTAGCTCTGAAGAAAATAAACAACAGCATAAAAGGAAGCATAGTCTTGGGAAATAGCAGATCACCCCCTCCCCACACCCTTCGCTTCTTAAAAGCTTAGATTTAGCTTCAATATGTGTCAAGATATTTTACAGGAACCAATGATTCTTTCGTCTAACTGGAGGAACCTGATTCAAGTTTGATTTGTTTTATTTCTGACTGGATTTTTGGGTGATGGCTTTGACCTTAACTTTGGCATACCTAACTGTGAGTTAGTTCATGCAGAACTAGGTAGTGATCTCAGTAGATTATTCTTTAATTATGTGGAGCATTTGGAGAGAATGTTTCCTGAGCTCATAGAGAACACCATTACACTCAATAAATGGTTTTAATCATTAATTTAAACAAGCTATTAGCCTAATAGGCCAGCATCTATTCCTATTTTGAGTCATCAGCAAAATCACAATCAGTACCCTGACAGTCTAATTAATTTATTTGAAGCTATTTAAAATAAAAGATAACACAATAGCATAGTGAACCACACTTAACTATTCACTTCAGCAGTCTATTGCAGTTATAGTGAGATATTTTTAACTATTCACCACAGCAGTCGATTGCAGTTGTAGTGAGATATTTAAAAAGAAGCCATGCAGTTTGTATCATTAGGGAAGGATCTCTAATTCTAATTCATGAGTAATATGGGCTAGATGTAAAAGGGTACTTCCAGTTTGTGGGTTTTGCCTGTAGGAGAAATGGATGCCAGGAAGCTTTCTTAGTTATTAGAATCATAAAATGGTTTGGCTTGGAAAGGACCTTAAAGATCATCCAATTCTAACCCCCCTGCCGTAGGTAGGGACACCCTCCACCAGACCAGGTTGCTCAAAGCCTCAGCCAGCCTGGCCTTTAACAGGGATGGGGCTTTCACAACTTCTCTGGGAAACACGTTTCAGCACCTCACCTACCTCACAAGTAAATATTTCTTCCTAATATCTAATCTGAATGTCCCCTCTTTCATCATAAAACTCTTCCACCCTGTCCTATTACTGCACTCCGTGATAAAGAGCCCCTTACCAGCCTTCCTGTAGCCTCCTTCAGCTAATGGAAGGCCCAACTCTCTCAGCCTGTCCTCATAGCAGAGGTGCTTGAGCCCTCTGATGATCTCGATGGTCCTCCTCTGGGCTTGCTCCAACAGTCTTTCCTACGTTGAGGACTCCAGAACTGATCTCTAATTCTAATATGCACTAACATTGGCAAGATGTCTCTTCTTGCAAATGACAAGCGATAGGACGAGAGGAAATGGCCGCAAGTTGCACCATGGGGGGTTAGACTAGAAGTTAGGAGAAATTTCTTCACTGAAAGGGTTGTCAGGTGCTGGGACCGGCTGCCCAGCGAGGTGGTTAAGTTGTCAGCCATGGAGGCAGGTAGATGACTTTTTATGGATATGGTTTAGTAAAGGGACAGGTACGGCTGGACTCGATGATCTCAGAGATCTTTTCCAACCTGATGAGTCTATGATTTAAAAGGCTGTTTCTGGTTTGCAGGTTTTCCTGTGTAGGAACAATTGATGGCAGGAAGCTTTCTCAGTTATTCATGGGGCTGCTCCAAGGAGTCCAGGCAAAGAGCAGGCAGGTGATTCTGATACCGAAAATGCCAGCAGATAAACTCTCTAAGACTGATTTTGGAGTTTCAGAAAGCAGCATCCTTTATTTCAGTGCTGGGTGCACGAGGGAATGATTTCCAATAAACTTCACAACAGACAAATCTCTGCTAATTGGAGATTTGGAGCCAGGTTTGTCTGACCTTGCCTTTTAGATAAGGAAAGGCTGCAAACAGAAGTGACTACAAAAGAAGACACACCTGTTCAGCGCAGACCTTACTTAACACAAGGTGTTATCAAAGAACAGTGTCTAGAAAAATGCTGTGTGAAAGAAACGCATGCTATAAAGAGAACACGCTGTCAGAGGGGCAGTCTAACTTTCACAAAAATACATTACTTAAATGAAACTTTACTTTAGCTTAACTCAAACTATTCTGCTCTTTGAGGCAGTAACCGCCTCTCGTACCAACGCTCCACCCGTGCCCCCCCGCCGGCCGCAAGGGCCCGCGCGGCCCGGCCGCGCCTCCTCCCCGCCCCGCCCCGGCGGAGGGGCCGCCCGCCCCGCGGGGACCGAGCCTCCGGGGCGATCCCAGCCCTCCTGAGGGCACCGCGCCGCCTCCAGCCGCCCCGTCGTTTATACCTGAGCGGCCGCCTCCCTCTCCTCCCCCCCTCCCTTCCTCCTTCCCTTCCCGGTTGTTTCGGCCCGAGTGGGAGCGGAGCCCGCCTCACCCCGCCCCGGGGACGCTTTCTGCCGCCGCCCGCGCCAGGTAGGGGCTGGGCTGGGCTGCCCCGGGTGGGAGCCGGGAGCGGGGGAGCCCGGCAGAACCTCCGTGCCGGGCGCTCTCCCCTCCCTCCCGCCCGGGACTGCGCAGCGGGGCGGGCTCGGCTCGGCTCGGCTCGGCTTTGGCGGTGCCCCGCTGCCGGCTCGGGCTGGGGGCGGTATATAGGTCACCGCTAGTAATGCCGCCTTAATCCCCTTTATCTTTTTTGGCTCGGCTTCTTCTGCTGCTGGTTTTGTAGGGCGACCCGGGCAGTGCTGGCTGCAAATTCCTGGGAGAGAGAGCCGGGCTGGGAGCGGGCGAGTGCCAAGGTGAGAGCGTGGGATGCAGGCTTCTGTGTCAAAGAAGCCTCTTCTTCCTTTGGCGCCTACAGGAAAGCCGGGGAGGGACTTTTTACCAGGGCAAGTAGTGATAGGACGAGGAGGAAAGGCTTGAAAATGGAAGGGGGACGATTTAGATTGGATATTAGGAAGAAATTCTTCCCGCTGAGGGTGGTGAGGCACTGGCACAGGTTGCCCAGGGAAGCTGTGGATGCCCCCTCCCTGAAGGTGTTCAAGGCCAGGTTGGGTGGGGCCTTGAGCAGCCTGGTCTGGTGGGAGGTATTCCTGATGGAATTGGATGTGCTTTAAGGTCCATGGCAGGGGGGTTGGAGCTCGATGGGCTTTAAGGTCCCTTCCAACCCAAACCATTCTGTGATTCTGTACAAGTGAGGCGCTTTACATAGTGCCAGGTATTTCTGGCAGGTGTTCTCTGCTGATGTCTGTCAGCTGCCTGACCCCTGTGCGTGGACTGTCAGTTAGGATTCAGGCTTCTGTTTTAACAGGCTAAGTAACATTGGGTTTTTTTGCCTTCAGGACACTCATTGCATCACTCACCAAATCACTGAAGGCTATTTCAATATTTTCTTGGGATGCCAAAGGGCAGCAGAGGTCTCCTGGTAACTGGATAAGGCAGTGTGTCCTGATAAAGTGGTTGCTGTGTTGTTGTCTCTGTTCTTCGATGAGGAACTGTTAGTAAGGTCATGTCAATCTGTTCTGTCGCTGGGGTTGTTTGTTGTAACTCGATATGACAGAGTTTTCTCTTTGTGGACAAATGTGTAGATGCAGACAGAGACACGCTGTCTGTCAGAAGGTCAAATCTAGGGCCAGCTGGCCAGTATAGGACTGTTTTCCAGGTATAGGCAGATGGTTTCTTAGATCTGTGAAATGCTAAGGCACATTTGGTAGTATTTGGAAACTTTTATTTCATTCCAATTTCCTCCTTTTCCCTGGGGTGTGTGGCTGGTTTTCTGATTATTATTAGCACAACTCATAGAATGATAATAATAAGAAAAAATGTCTAAAAATGAGTGTGTTATTTTATATGCCATCATCTGGCTAAACTTCCTTTTCAAGACTTCAGAATCTGCCAGTGCCCTCTCTCTCTGCCTAGATGTTTTCTGTTGATCAATGTGGAACTCTGATGCTGTGCAAGAATTATGTTTTGTCAGTGCATCAGTGTTTTGATTCCTCCTCTTAGCCTTAAGAAGGATTCAAGGCCTCTTCTTGTTAGTGGTAAAGCATGATGCTTTTATCTTGTTTGCGTTTTCAGAGAGAAGAGGGAATGATATTAACTGTCCATTCAAAGAGATTTCTCACACACCGATATGGTAATAGTGTTAGGTCATTCAGGACACACCTGTGTTTCTGACCTGTGCTGGTTTTATATCATAATTTCTAGAAGTAAATCTTTGAGAAAAAATAGCAATTGGGAGGGTTTATAATACCTGAAGGAGTGAACTTGGATTAGGGTTTTCACAGTATTCTTGTTAACCTTACTTCTCCTGGGATGTGTAATAAGAGTTCACCTGATCTGAAACTAATTTAAGAATAAGGACCTAACGTTGTAATGTGTTTGTTCCTCTCTGGCTCTGCTTTAATGAACATGGAAGGTCAAAGGGAGAAGAAAAAGACAGAAAAACTCACAATATGGTTTGTGAAGTACAAGTAATTGCAAAGGGCAAGATTATACCAGTGAGATATTGGTGTGAGGATGTCAGTTGTGAAGCTGATGGAACATCAAGATCCTTTTTACTGTTATCCATCTCAGTCAAGACAAATGTTTTCAACTGACTTCTGCTAACAGATAATTTGATCTATTTATTGAGCTGTGGTGATTGATGATACATGCGTTAAAAAATAAGTGAATTCTATCAAAATGATGAAAAATGTGTTGCCAAAGCTCACAGAAGAAACATAGCTTCATTGACATCTTTTGCATTTTTTTTAAACTTTACTGTACCCACATTGTGTCTAAATTGTATGATGATGATGGTAAAAATTGGATTATGTTCTGTGAGGATTATTTTGGGTTTGGTTTTTTTTTTCCCTTCTAAATGGGATGCAGTACAGTAGAAACAGTAGAAACTGAAACTAAGAGAACTAAAATTGGAGGAACTGCTGGCAAATAACTGAACTGTAGACATCTATAGATGAATTTTCTTTTCAAAAGATTATATTAATGCATTGATTGCTAAGATTGTCTTCAGATTTAGACTCTCCATCTGAAGCATCAGTTTCTCTGTTAAACTCTTTATTGAAGATGACTTTAAAAAAGCCTTAAAACTTGATGTACATTAAAAAGAACTTATTCACAAATGCTGCTCTTCCATCCTTTCCTATCTTTGTTTATTAGTATACAAATGCAGCTGCTTTTTGATGCTTGCAGCAGGTTTCATTGCAAGGGCTTTTCAAATTGTAATTAGGCTTATGGAAATTTTGTTTGGTTCTTTAATGTTAGAGTTATATACTCAGGTTTTAAAAAGTGCATGTCTCCGCATCCTGGTGTGATCTTATTGTGACTAGTAGTTTCTATGAAACACTTGAGAGACATGTTTCTTGCTCTCACTCATTGTGCTCTATGGCATGTCTGGAGTAGTTGATATGTTTGTGGTGTTTATGTGCTGCGAACAGGGCTTTTGTGACCTCTTCTTCCAGTCATCCTTTCTTGTAACAGTTTTATAACTATGATTTGGTTTACAGATATTTAAACTCGAAGACTGTCCTATTCAAACATGCTGACTTGTCATTGTTGGCTTACTTGTTATCTCTTCTCAGCCTAATCAAATAGTTTAGTGTAAGACTGACCTGTAGCCCAAGAAAAATCATATACTGTATGCCTATCAGAGGAAGCCCCCAGAAAGAGGGCATCAGGGAAGACTGTTGGCAAAAGAGTGCTTTTTTTGGATCATGCTTTAGGGTGTGTTTCAGGTAATGTATTGCACAACAGTGGATGTCTATGCTTTAGCTACATTACGGATGCACTTTTAATGCTCTGATAGTGCTGAGTCAAGACAAGCAACCTCAGGGAACTTCTAGAACAGGCTACAAAGGCCTGCACTGGTTAAAAGCTGGGGTAGTAGTCATCTGGTAGTTGTGAATTTTTTTCAGTCCTTTTTGCAGTACAGCATAGTGGCCAAATAAAGCCTTGTAAGTAGATGCCATTATGGCTGTTCAGTAAGAATTTCTGTACCTTTAAAAAAATCATGTGAACAGCTTCCAATAAATGGTGCCTTTTCCTAATTGGATCAATCCACTTGGAAAGCAGAGCTAGGACTCCACTGTGTCATGTGGAGCGGGTCAGTTAGACCTGGATCAAGTGTGAAGGCTGACTGGGCTGATATGAAAGAATGGGTTTGAATGGCCTTCTGAATGGGCACAGCAATAAGTGGTTCTGGCTTGATTACTGCTTGATCATATGTATACACACACCAGTACATTTTAGAGTGTCAGCTTATGTTTGGAGGTGCCAGGATGGTAGCAAAGCGTTCACAGCTGAAGTCAGTGTTACAAAGGCTGAGGAGCTTTTGGGAACACATCTTGTCTTACTTTCTGTCTTAGGCATTAATCATAAGACTTGCTATTATTATATGTTGTATCTTCTAGTAAAAGACTCACTGATGGTGTGATAGGAATGCTTTCAGTTTTAAATCATGTGGCCAAAAAATTATTTTCAAAGGTGATCCTGACAGGCATGTCCAGATGAGGCACTTCAGAGCAGGTGAAGTAAGAGTTGGTTACAGTAGTGGTAGAGTCTCAAGGCATGTGAAGACACAACCTCAGAATACTTCTGGTATCTAGTGGGATTGCCTTTAATTAACAGAGGAAAGTTTGGAAGTATGACACAAACAGAGCTATCTGCATGCAGAAGGCCTGAAACCTTGATTCCATATATATATGTAATATTTTTCCTCTAAAATCAACTGCACCTGAAAAGCAGAAATGAGATTGTGAGTTGGTTTGTGTAAGATGTACCTGGAGCTTTGTCTTGTGTTGTGTCTGAACTAAATTTAAAAAAAAAAATAAGGAAAGGTCAAATTGTGAAGTAACACTAAATTGCCTACCTGCGCAGTGATGGTAGGTTAGCCCATGACAGTTAATTCTGGTCTAATCATAATTAGCATTGTAGAGGATGTGTTATCTGCTTCTGTGTGGGGAAATACATAGCAAGATTAGTGCTAAAATTGTTAGGCAAATTCTTATTATTTGTTGCCATTTGACATTTGACTGTGCTTCTAATGTTATCTTCTTCCCTTGTGCCTCTACCATAGTCTCCAAAGAGAATAACAGATATGATCTGGTTTATTTAAACAGTTGCATGCCTTAGTAGAACTTGTTCAGTTTGGTTTAAAAAAAAACACAAAAAAACCCAAAAAAACCCCAAACCCGAAACCTAAACAAATTTAAAAAAAAAAGTCAAAAATCTGTGTGATAATAAAAATGTTCTAGGTTCTTTGCATAAATAACTGTTGCTGAAAAACCTTTGTGCCCTTTATTCTTCTAATCCTAGTTCATTTTCTACAAGTTTTCTGTATTGTATGTTGGTGGAAAATTTCTGTGGAAATTTTTATATATCTAATGTAGTGACTATTCTAGTAGTAATTTGCCTTGGGAACTGACATAGTGATGCCAGAGAAAGAGCTCAGAGTTAGAAGCATTTGCTAATGTACGTTGAAAAAAAAAATAAAGCCCTTAAGCTATTGACAAGACCTATATGCCAGTAATCTTTGGAATTGTAGCTTAAATTTAGCTATTTACTGTTTTTATTGCACTGTACTGCTGATAGTGGAAGAGCTGAACTGCTGAAGAATCAATCCCACATAGGTTCACAAAATCTATTGTAAAACCTCAGGTACTGCTGAGCAGGAGGGAGGAAAATTTTGTGTTTTTGAGTTTTATGAACAATTAATAGTTAATGCATTTGTAATAACTAAACATTTTTCACATATTTGTTTCTTGACACACAGGACAGAGCAATGCATGAAAAACTGCTGTTTTGCAGCCAGGTCGAAAAAGTAGTGTGGGTTTTTTACTACATTGCTAACTCATTTTTGGTGTGGCAGGCTCCTACCGTAATGCAGCATGCCTGAGAGGGAGAGGTAATTTGGCTTGCTGGTTCACCACTGTACTGGCATTATATTAAGAGTAGTGCTTTTGTAAGCATATTTATCTTGAACATATAAGGAAGAAGGGAGCCTCAGTAGGGAGGTACTGCTTTTATAATTACAGGTTGAAACATTTGTGGCTTGGACTTGCTACACTGGACCCCTGTTCTTTATGAAACATAGCTGTGCTCTTTCCTCCTTGCACATCTGTGACACTTGTATGCTTTGTCAATGCCATAAATATTTTTTAGTACAGTGTCATAAATTCAGTATTCCTGTAAGAAACCTACAGAGGACAGACGCTTATCTCCCCTTGTGAGGAACTCCCTTTATTCTGCAGGAAGTGTGTGCTCTTAACCACGGCAATATGTGGATTAGTTTCAGAGATGAGGGCATTGTTCCTCTCCATGTGTGACTTTGAATTATGGTGGGTCCTCTCTCCTGTGTGCCTGACTGAAGTACAGCTATGAGAGTTACTAAACAGCCAAAGATTTTTCTGTGAACCGTTAATGCCTTCGAAAAAGGATGCACTGCTCCTTGTTTCACTCTAATGTTGTTATTGAACCAGACTTGCACTGCCTGTGGTGTGGATTTGGGCTCGTAATTCTGAGTTTCAAAGAAGTTGTGGATTCAGGTAATCTGTTACTTTGAGGTGGTCTTGCCTTTTTGTCTAGTTATTTATTTATAGTTGGCCATTTTGCCATTCACTACGGGGAAGCATAGGTGTAGTCAGCAGTAGGTGTAGCAGGTTAATTTCCTTTCTGAGTTGCTGACTTCTATTAAGATTAATTATGCTTGCCTGCTTGGAGTGGTTTCAGGTAAACAACTAGAAAGTTCTTTATCAGCTCCTTGAAATGTTGTTGTAGGGTGAGAAGCATGTGAAGTGGAGTACATTTTCTTAAAAGTGGTGTGTGGGGAGGAGTTAGAAAATAAACCTGGAGGGTAGAACCTGATTTGCCCTCACAATAATTTCTCTTTTTAGTGTTTTGGTCCCAACAATATGGACAACACTGGGAGACGTTAGTTTGAGCTGGCTGCCAGATTCCACAGAAGTTTTATGGATGTCAGTGGTTACATCTGCCTTCAGCAGTATTTCACTGGCATGATTTTTACAGTGGTGATATTTGCCAGCAACAGCCCAGTGCTTAGGGGTTCCTGGCATGCTAGTGATGGTACAGCAGAACACACCGTAGTACTGAGATGATTTTGCAGAATTTCCTTAGACTGGATAGAGCTAGGTTTCTTTTGCTTGGATGCCAAGGGAGTCCTTGGACTTGGAAAACTTTTTTCTTTTCACAAGACCCTTTATTGTTGAAAAAAAGAATGAAATATTTAGAGAGAGACAACTAAGGCAGTTTAGCAAACACTGCATTTATGATGCATACTGTTTGCAACTTACATCTTTTGTTAGTGGTGCTGTTTTTAGCAACTAACTTGTTATTAAAATGGCCATTGGAATGGGCTGCCCAGGGAGGTGGTGGAGTCACAGACCCTGGAGGTGTTTAAAGGGAGATTGGATGAGGCACTGTGTGCCGTGGTTTAGATGATGGTGTTAGTGTTGGTGTTAGTGTTGGGTTATAGGTTGGACTCGATGATCTCAGAGGTCCTTTCCAACCTTATGATACTGTGATACTGTAATTATTTGTCTTTTGTTGTATATGGAACACTTTTCCAAGTATTAATATTTCTTTTAGCCTTTGCCTTTAAGGAAGATAATTGTTAGCAGAATTATGCCTTGTGGTTTTGTGAACTTTTCCCATTCGCTTCACTGAAATTTAACAGCATTTGGATTACTTTGTGTGCAGGTACATTTTAAAAGTAGAATGAATTGAAGATGAATGCGATGTGATCAGATTCTTCCTCTTGACAATTTAAAATTCTAAAGTGATAGTAGTGTCTTTCATTTCATGGTTGTTGTATTGGTTTAGGATGTGATAAACTATGCATAACTTAAATTCAGTAATTGCCTGTGCACTATATCATTGCTATAGCAGGAACATGCAATGATTCAATTGGTGGAAAGTTACTGTTTTATTTTTAAAGTAGTAGGAAGTGTAGGGGATAAAACGTAGTTTAAATTTGCAGTATGGCATGTTCCATTACTAGTGGTAACATTCATATAGGGTTTTGGCAAACATTTAAAGTAAACAGCTGTTTTGGCTTAAAAGACACGTCAACTCCACAACAACGTTTCAGGAGCACTCAGTAACAGGAGATAATGTGATTTAAGCAGTTATCATTCCAAAGTACATTGAAATATTGAGATAAAAATATTTATTCAAGTACAGGAATGTTGGGGTTTGTGGCATCAGGGAATTGAAAGAACAGTTGATGGCAGAATAAATAAACTTTTCCGTTCTGAGTAATTCTACTAAAAGTCTGTGTGAATAAATAGGAAAAGAATATTGGTACTGTCTTGGGGATATTTTTTTTGGATGAAGGTGTTTGTGGACACCTGTCAGGAATTATCCAGATCACAGGATTTTAATTACCTAGGAGTGTTGGTTAGAGAGTGGATGGCAGATTCCTAGTAAGTTCTTCAAGGACTTTGGTAATGTTTTCCTGGTACTAAGTATGAAGAAAGCTTTTCTGAGCTTTGTTATAACCAGAAGACAAGTAATTTGTGTGAGAATGGGCAGAAGAGATTCTGGGGAAGAGGACTTGTGCTAAACCAAGGGATTTTTAGAAAGCCAGGCTTCAGGTAAGTCTGTTTAACATGAATGTTATCCACTAGTTCTGTGTGTTAAGAGCCAAAAAAAAAATTAGCAGAGATATTATTCTGTCAGAAAATGATGTTAATGACAGAAATTGGAAGTATTCTTCTACAGAGAAAAATATGTAAAGTATGAGTTGGCTGCTAATTGGCTACCAGTGAGCTCTTTAGCATCAAACACAGAAAGAAGGGAAGGGGCATCCAGGCAGGATTTCCAGGGACAAATGTAAAAATATAGCATAAGCACATATAATTAAAATATAATTAAAATGCAACATTTGAAATTGCCAATACAAAAAAAGCAACAAGAAATCATTATAGACATAATGTTAGTAAAAAAAAAAAGACAGGGAAGGTTTGCTGCTCTTTGAAGACTGGAGTTATGGACAGATAATGCAAAGCAGACTAAAGTCTTATTTTTTTTTTTTCCCCACTTCATCTCTAATAAGAGAGACTGGGACTAGGAGGCAAACATGGTGTTCGAGACAAGTGCTAAAACCCTGAGCTGGTGTGAGGAAGGAATGAGTTACAGAGCATGAGCATTTAGATAAGTTTAAGTTTAAAGTGTTTTAAAAGAACACTGTTGAAAGGGTAAGAGCTGGCTGATGTAATCCCCGAGCTGTTGCAGTTACTTAACTCATGGAGGATATGTGTAATACTGTGAGACTGAGAAGCACGATTATAGTGTCTGTCTTCACAGGTGTTGGAGGGAGGGATGGTGGGGAGTAGACCTAGTTGCTTTTATTTTGATTATTTGTTTCAGTATTTTTTCTGGAAATTACACCCTCCTAAAGCAGTAGAAGACAACAAAGAAATGAGCCCCTATGATTATATTTTTTAAGATTAAATCTTCTTAGACTTATGCAACTTCTTTCTCCAAAATGATAACAGGCCCTGCAATCAGAAGTGGAGCAGCTGATCTCTGATAGTGTGACTCTTTATGATAGAAAATGTCAGAACTTCACTCTTGTTAAAGAATGTCTGGAGGAACTCAGTGTGGGTAAGTGCTAACTTGCTTGAAAAACATTGTTTTCTTTAGGAATGGACTCATGACCATTTTAGGATAGGGTGGGTTTTTTTGTGGGGTGTTTTTTTTATATATACCTATATGAAGGTTTAGGTATCATAGTGGATAACAAGAACAATAGAAGTCAACATTGTTATGTAATTGTAAAATTCTCAGGTTGGGGCTGAGGTTTGCATGGCAAAAGCATGAGCCCCACAGCCTAGCTCCTTACCCCAAACACAGCGAGGCTTCTTTAAAGTAATTGCTGCCTCCTGGTTGATGGGAGCAATAACAGAAGGCCAGAAGGACCAAATACTTCCCCTTGAGGGAAGCTTTGGTAAACCTTCAGGACTTTTCTAGTTCATTCTTAGTGTGGGGTCCTGTGACTGCATCACATATGGGAGAACAGAAGTATATTCTGCAAGCTAAATGACACTTTGTAGCCAGTGTTGCTGTAAATGGCCAGTTTTGAAGACAGCATTTTGATCCTTTGGCTGATAACTAGGAGATGGTTACTGTGGCGCAGCACGAACTGTAAAATCCATGGAGAGTGCAGTACTGAGAACTCCTTTTCTCCCTACCTCTACTGTCTCAGGTGACAGGGAGGATCCAGAAGATATTAAAACATTTTGCCTTTTTTTTTTTTTCCCTCTTTTTGCCTGCATGGGATAGAGGAGTGAAGTGTAGAACTTGGCATTGCTGTGGCTGTTGGAAAGCAGCTGGGACTCCCTGTTATAAGACAGCAACATGAAAAAAGGCAGGCATGCCTGTACCCACACTAGCTCTGCAGGAGCAAAGCCTAGAACAGGGAGTGCTGGGCGGTGTGCTGTGAAGATGCCTAGATTAGCTTCAAAAACAGTCTTATTTGTATCACATTGCATCCAAGCCACTGTGGTTTTACGGCTTCCAGACCCATGCTAATGTCTGCTGTCTGCCATGCAGATTTAATCAGCTTGTGTTAGTGACAATTTGGCAAACTCTTCCGTAATCCACTGTACGTTGTAAACAGCCCTCTATTGTGCTGCCCCTGTAGCCCATGTTTGTTTGTGTGCGCTATTTTCCTTTAATTAATTGTCCAGTAACAACACAAAGCAGAGATGGCTCTTCACTGCGTGAGATTTCTTGTCTGAATGCTAGGGATAAAAACAGTGACATTAAATAAAGGTTTTAATTTCAGTTGAATCTTATTGGGCAAAGCTGTGAATAGCAGAAGCAAAACAAAGATTTGAGGAAGTCCTGCAGTGTCAACTGATCTTTAAATCAAAACCAAATATGTACAATTTTACGTCAAATTAACACTTCAGGAGAATTATTTTTTTTTTTTTACTCACAGAAAGAAGTTTCCCAAGATGTGTTGCCTCTGTGATGTGTTCGTTCCCTTAATTACCATCATGCATGTATGAAACAGAGCTAAGTTTTAGCGTAATTCCCTTTTAATATTTTAAAGTCCATCTGCTGTTTTTGTGAGATTTTGAATGTGTTGCTACTGGGAGTGTTTGTATTGATTCATAAATCTATGGGCGATGGTTTCTGTGGCTATTTTCTCGGGCTTTCACACGAAGAGGAAAGATAAGGAAAGCAATTTAAATTTCCCAAACCACAAAGCTATGCATCTTTCATAATATCTAGCCTGGGCAGTAGTGTAGGTTATGATACATGGGATGCAATACAGTCTCTAAGGACAACTTTCATCTCAAATAAAATGCAGTATAATCCTGAGCTCAAAATTAATTGTGTGAAAGAGGATGGCTAGATTTTTGCTGCTCACTTACAAATCCTTGAGAAGGCTTTTGCCATGCTGACGATGACCTGCCTATTAAAAGGTTTGACAGACTGATCTGCTGTGCATTGAAGAAACATTGAAAACTGCCTTCTGTCGTGGTGTTGATGATGTTAAGATATAAAATAGAGCATCTTATTAATGAAGGTTACTACTATGAATTGAGTATTTTTTATGTTCCAAAACTTTTTAATATCCTTATCACACTGATTTTTAGGACAGAATTTCAGTATATCTAAGCAATGTAAGCTGTTGTATATGTATATTTTTTCTCATATTCATATAATTTTAATTTTTTTTAATATTTGTATCTGGTTCTTAGTTTTTTTTGAGCAGTTACTCTACCATTTCGTGTTTTCCTAATTTGTCTCAGTTTTCAGAAATCGGAAGACAGGAACTCCCCCCCCCCCCCCCCCAACTCTTAAGAAAAAGAATGGAAATGTTTATTATTTTTTTTACCTGCTGTTTGGTATTGCTTGCTTACCTTTACAAAGCTGTGTATTTGATGCAAAAGCAAACTACTTGTTCTGAATAAGAAAGCAAGACTGTGTCAGTGTCTAGAAAGAGATCCAAATGCCAGTGCTCTCTGGAGATAGGATGTATTGTTTTCTAGCTGGCAGTACTGAAATTTGTCTGGAGGTGAATGAGAGCTGGTAGCATGTACACACTGGCAATAGTCTGTGATTAATGAGACTCTTCTGGGTCACAAGTATAGGAAGCTCTCAGTTTAAGTATAACTGTGCTTCTTTAATTTAATTACAGCTTTTTTAATAAAATAAAAAAACCTGTTTGGAAATAGGAATTTCTTTAGATTATTCAGAATCTTGTCATTTTTGTGTACTAGATTGAGACTTTTGTTCCCCTCTACCCTAGGGTGTGTGTTTGTTGTTTATTTTGTTTGTTTTTGAATGAGCTGGGAAGCTAAAGTCACTTAAGTCCTGGAAAGTTACCATAGCTTTATGTTAAGGTTTCAGATCCAGATTTTTTTACATATGTGTGATGAGAGAATCTATGTTCTGAATGGCTTCTCTTTGAAACCTGCACAGTAGCTGCACATCACAGAGAACTCAAACTTTTGTAGACTACAAAAGGACAGACCTTTGTGTTTTCCTTTACTGCCTCAGTAGTAACAAAGATTCATTAAGTCAGTCTTGCTGACTTTGAAGCTGAAACACTGAATGTATTAGGATGATACGGCAGCACTCTTAAATATGTGTAAAATTTTATTAATCATATAAAGGGAAAACGTGCACTAGCCAGATCAGAAATGGGATTGTTCCTCATATGATTTTGTTCTTCATTGATTATGGTTTCAGTCTCTTGTACCAATTTTCAATTTCAACCTTGTGATTCTAGATAGGAAACGTTCTCAGGTTGAAGCATGATGTGCTAAGAGGCTCATTTCTCCCGATTATTTCCCAGTTTTGATCACTTGAGCCCCCTCTGTGGTATTTCTTGCATATTTCCTTCCCACATCTGCCTGAACAATAACTTCTAGAGGGGCCTGGAGTTACTTTCTGTGCTAGACTTTGCTTCTTACTATGTGTAGGGGCTATTTCTCTTAGTTTTGCGTGTTTTTTTTATTCCTCTGTTCTGTTCTCTGTGATGGACTACATTATATGTAGCTAAAAAGAAAGAAAAAGGCCAGGTTGATCAACTTTTAAACCTCAGTCATGAGGACTTATTTTAGGCTATACCTTTTTTGTTATGTGTATGACAATAATTGTTAAGCTATGCTGCAAATTAAAGAAGATAAATCCAGGGGAGAAAATAATTACTTAAACTAAAGGACAGGTTGATCAAGAACTCAATTATAAGCTCCACTTACAAAGTTACACAGATAAGTGATGGAGTGAAACAAAAATAGAAAGACTGTATTGAACAAATCAAACATATAATCTTACTTTTATGAGCAGACATAATGGATGTATGAAGCTAACAGGAGGGGAATTAGTGTTAATTAGAAATTATGGAGAAAAAGCCTTCTTTAGAGCCCAAACTGAGAATTATTTTGAGTAATAAGAAAATATATAAAAATATCATTGTTTAGTGAGCTAGCATTTTGTGAACAACATTTTACTATGTCAATGTTGCTGCACGCGTTCTCATGTTGTGGAAGCTACCTAGAAATAACACAAGCTATACAGAATGTTGGCAGATAGAAGCATGCAGAGCAATTGCTTTGAGTCTCTTATGGATTTTTATTTCTAGTATGCTATGCAAAGTAATACCTTTCTGAATTGGAGTCAAAGAAAAAACCCAACAAACTTTTCTTCCTCATGTAGAATTAAAAAAAAAGAAACAAAAACCCGACATACTAATTAAAGGATGCTTCAACAAAAAAAAACATACCCTAAGCTTGTAATATTTTCTGGATTAGTCTGGTTCCATGTTGGTGCTAGGTGTGTTTTTTCTTTTCTGTTATTTAGAAGCAGAATCTGGAGTAGGATTGTGTTAACAGCACTAGTAGGAAGTGTTTTGGAGATCATCTGGAGGATAGAGAGATACACTCTGGTATCATTTCACTTGAGGAAATTGGCTAGTTTTTAGGACTACCTATTTGTTTTAATAGAGGGGAAAGAATTATGCTAAAAGGCTGTTACGTAATTCAAGTTAGCTCTAAGGGATCTCTTGGATCACCCAGTGCAGTCTGAACTGAAAGTGTTATATTTGTGATCTGTAAACTGGTAGTCTTCTCATAAGCTGTTAATTTTGGGGTGTTTTTGTTCATGCTACTTTGATGGGAAGGCTATTAAAGAATCTTGGCCAAGAATTATGTTAAGCAAAAGTATTATTTTCTTCCTTGATATATAAATACCTTTATATTTTTACATGATTCCTTTCAGAATGCTGAAAACTATTTGAGAATTTTACCTCCTTGCTTATAAGACAGAAAAACTGACACCTCCCTACTTTGAATTAATTTGTGTAGTCTGGGTGAATTTCTGCCAGACAGGTTAGCAGGATGTCTGTAAAGTCAATTTTGAATGCTAAGCACTGTGTGAATGAATAGGCAACCTTTTCATACTTGATTTTTTTGTATGTGTGCAGCCTTGTTACATGTCAAATGTAAATTTAATATAAATGGCTCCAGTGTTGACAGAAAGCTGTGGATTTCTCCTTTTCCCTTGGCTTTGCATGTGTTTAGCTGTCTGAAAACTGAGTTCTGTGTTTGCTTTTTGGCAGTGTAGCCAGTTTTAGCGTTCAGTGTCACACCACCTTTTCCTGCTTTTGTTTTATTTTTTAATTTTTTCTGCAGTGATTACTTTTTAGCCAGAACAGTTTCTTGATTGCATCAGACGTATTCAGTGTCATGCACAAGTGTTTTTGAGGTGCAGCATGGGTGCACGTGTTCCTGGGTTGCAGCAGTGAACAGCAGGCAGCAAGCAAGGGAAATGTGGATTGCTTCTGAAGTGGTGTGGGCTCGTAACTGGTTATGGCCTTGGTGTTTTCAAGGGTTTCTCATCAAGCTGATGGTGGAAGGCCTGAAAGCTCTGATCTTGTCTGCACAGACTTGTCTTGTGCCTCTTGTATACTTGAGATTTTATTATCTTGTGGTCTTTTGAGACGATTTGGATTTTCCCTCCTCATGGTTAAACTGCCAAATTTCATTCAAGTTTCGGGCAGTTACTTTCTATTAACAGAGAAAGATAATTTTTACTTTTCTACTTTCTCTTGTCTGTAGTGGAAAGCTGAATGCTGCTGAAAGGTGTCAGCTGAGGAAATTTTAGATCCTGGTTGTCCACCAAATAGAACAGCTGCCAGAGCAAGTTACTTACTGACCTGTTGATGTTTTAATTTCAGATAAAGTAAGTATGAGTGTTTTTATGTATAGTAGGTGATTCATAATAGAAATAATAGAAATAATCATGAGCTCTCTATTTGGAATGCTGGGTGCCACGATAGGCTTTTGCAGTATGGACTCCTGTCCTCTGAAAAGTGGGTTTGAGACTTCAATCTTATTTAAAATGTCACATAGAGGCTCTAGTAACACAGAGCTGCATCTAGATAATGTGAGCTCTGGAGCATCCTGTCAGCGCATGGTAGTTTCTGTTCTCTTCTTGCTTGCACCTATGTAGTATACTCCACAGAGGATGACAGTTGTACAATATTCCTGTGGCAACCACAGTAATTTCTTACATGTGAAATGAGTATATGGCAATTATCAAATCACCTAAGCTGTCTCTTAGTGCCCTGTAACTTCTGGAGAACAGTAATATGTGACCCTTCAAGTTGGTTGTAGTTTGCTAGTGCACACTGATGAGAAACCAAGACTGTACACCAGGATTTTCTTGAGTTGGCAACACTCCTCTTTTTTTTTGTTTCAGAATATCTCCATGTTGTTTGAATGATGGGATATGAAATAGTTAAAAAGTCTATTATGCGAGGAATGTACATTTTCTTTTTTTCTTTGACTCAAACAGGGACACTGTACAATACAGAAGGAGTTGGCAGAGCAAAGACTTGTCTACTCTGTGCTTAAAAATTGAGCGCAGAAACCTTAGAAATCATTTTACAATGACAACTGAATGAGGGGTAGAAGCTTCTAAACTTCAGTTTGTCATTGGATCATCTTACTTCATCTTATTCTGCAGTGAAACTAGTCAGCTGACAGATGAAAATTCAGGTAAATCTCTTCCCTGACCTGGTCTACAAGCACGACTATCACTTGGTTCTTGATGCAACATTGTATGTGTGCCTTTTTTATTAGATAAGCTGTTTTACAAGGTGAAAAGGGCTGAACACTTATGATTTGACTTACCAAGAGAAGCTTATTCTCAGATTGCAAAAAGAACTGGTGAAAGAGCATGAAGGGGGTTGTGGTTTTCATAACTTGAATGTTTCATAGAGGAGTTGGTATCGCTTGAGGAGGAGACGTGGATTTTAATTGCAAGGTTGACATGAGGAAGTTGTGTGCATGAGAGAAGTACCTCGTAGGAGGGAGCCTGATGTGTGGGCGTGAAATGCAACTTGGATTAGTACAGACAAGCTTGAAATTTGTCAGTATGTTTGCTTTCCAGAGTTGTGTTGGTTACATCAAGTAGGCCATTCAAATACCAGTCAAATAACATTAGAGAGGGGAACGAATATGAAATTATATTTACAATAACCACGAGCTGCTGGGGTTTTTTTTTGTACCTAGGTTTTCTTTGAAACTGGTTAGAAAAACTAGGAAAAGCTGGTAGATATTAACTATCTGGTAAACTCTTGTGCCTTGTTTATTATTTTTAAAACTCTAAACACTTGCTTTTCATAAAGAAAATGAATGTCTTTCAGTAGCCTTTCATATAGCATGTGTCTGGTCTTATCCTCCCCTTTAATGCTATGTGTTTGTTCTTTCACCTCTTTCCAATGCAGGTTTTTGCAGTTCTTGATGCAGACCTGTGAAGAGAGACTTCTGATTTGTCAAATTGCAAGCAAGGATATTCTTCATCTCATACTAAAATGTGCGGCCCTGTAATGGTTAGGGAGGCATTTGGTTTCTTTGTAATACGCTATATAGGTTCCCAAAGTATCTTGTCAATGTAGCTTTAGGAACATGAAGGGCTGTGGGTACACTGATGCTTGACAAATTAAGTATTTAGTGTGATATTGTTTTCACTCTGAAGGAATTAATTGGCATCTCTGACAGCATTGTAAACCTGTTTTGTTACATGCGGTTGATTAAAATGTTTCTGAATGTCTAACCTTGTTTAGAAGCTCAGCTAGCAGGGTGTTCGTCCAGAAGAACTGTGTGTTTCAAGACAGATGACACTCATAAAAAATTGAATGAGTATCAGCTTTTACACTTACTGAGCTACAGCTGATTTGTGGTTCTGTGGCTGTACGGAAGCAGCTTTGATTGCCAGAGTGACTATTTCGCAATCAGCTGCTGTAGATAAGAGTTGTTCTTCAGATGTTTTGTAGCATTAGAATTTAATTACAT
The DNA here is from genome assembly GCA_033556795.1 of Tapera naevia. NCBI lineage: Eukaryota > Metazoa > Chordata > Aves > Cuculiformes > Neomorphidae > Tapera > Tapera naevia. The sequence continues at coordinate 7,781,255 of JAUMJJ010000034.1, read as the reverse complement.
GAATATCTTATGCAATAAAGGCAAGTCTGTTTCTTTCTTCTGATAGAAAACAAAGTAACAACAACTGTTAGTTTAAACTGTAGTTTGGTCTCATTCTGTAACTTTTATAGCAGTGTACAGCTTTCAGCCAGTTGTTTCATCTGTCGTTGAGTTGAAATCTAGTTACACTAATAGTGAGGCAATGCAGTCACTAGTGGTGGAAAGCAACACCAGCAAACATAGTGATGTGAAGTTTTTATCTAGTTCGTGCTAGTTCCTACTCCAGGTTAGTTCAAGTTGTCAGTTATGCTGGTGTGTTTGATCCCCTTGCTTTAGCTAACAGCAGTCATGAAAAAAATTGATTTCTTAACGTGAGAGCTTGCGTACCTAGTTTAACTTTGTTAAATTTATCTGTGATTAAAACTTTAATGCCAGTTGGGACTAGAGTTGAGAATGATTTTTATCAGAAAATAATCATGCATTTGAAATAAATATGTTCCAATATATTTTTGTTTACAATTTAACTTTTTGAAAGATATCTATCCTAGATTCAGGTTGGAATTTCTGAATGAAAAAAAGATACACAATAGATAAAAGACCTTTTGTTAAGTTATTTAGTTTGTATACAGGATCTTAGGATCATGCTTCCTTTCAGCCACATTCTTTCTGTGTGTGTGGTTTTGTGCTTTTTTGTGGTTTTTTTTTTGTTTTTTTTTCTGCTGGTGAGAGTTTTGTAGAGCTTTGAGTTTGTTCTGATTTTTTTTTTTTTTTAAATAGAAGAATTATGAAGCTATGTGAGGAGGGAAGTGTCTTTTTTTTATTATGGAGTGAGTTTGACCTTAGGAGCAAAGACTTGGTTACTACCAGTTATCTGAAATGAATTCTGTAGAGGAAGATCCTGTTCTACTCATGTAGGTGATTTTTAAACTGCCTTGAGCTTCTCAAAATGTTAATAGAAAAGAGCTATGAAATGATTTAGGTGTTACTCTTTCATAGGATTCCTTGGGCCAGTTGCAGGCTACTTGGCATGGCCTTCTGTAGGAGCCAGTGATGTTCTGTAAATAATTTAAATGCTTCTTATTTCTAATCTTTTATCACTATATACTGGCATATGAATTTGCTCTCATTATAATGCTGAGGGAGAGGTCTATAAAGGACACATCTGCCTAGTGAAGTGTAAAGGTATATACATTGCTATGGTGATGCATTGAAAACACTTGCCCTTTCTCAGCTCAAGACAAACAAGGGAAAAACTTGCTTATCTATCACATCATGTGGACTATTTGTTGCAAGGTTTCAGGGTATGTCGTAAAGAATGTTTTGTCCAACTATCTTGACTTGTCATTGCTTGTGTCTCGAGTCTAATTAGATAAGTGCATATTTTACCCTGAAGAATTAAACACAGTTCAGGGAAGTTGAGAGTGTGCAATGGTAGATAGGGGAGGCCACTGACATGATGAAATAGGAAAGTAAAACCAGTTTTCTGGTAATAGTGACAGCTGTTTTTCTCAACTTTGGTTCCATTGAAATAGAAATAGTAAGTCGTATCTTTCCAGAATTGGCTTCGCTTTAGTACTAAATTGGTGTAAATTGTGCAGCTGTATGAAATCTAAGGGGATTTGTGACCATTCTGAATAAAGGAGATTTGGCAAATGCAGTGTTAGAAATTAAGAGATGTTATGGTAGTCTTGAGAAAAAGCAAACCAGGAAATAAAAAAGTGATTCTTTTTTTTTGTTTTTCATGATAAAAGTTGGCATTATCAACACAGTGATTTTTGTTTATTTTGAAGGAAAAAACACCATTGTGTTGGCAGAGAGCTTACAAGGAAAAAGTCATGCTAATACAAAATATTGCAGAACAAAATATGTATGGGTCAGATTCTCAATTGACAGGATATTTTTCCCCGTGTGTTGTTATTGTTCTTACATACCAACATTTTTTTAAACAAATAAATTTTTCAAGTAAAGCTAACATTTTTTTTCCAAGAGTGAATTAAATTGTTTTAAAGTGTGTATTTTTATTTCAAAATATAAACTTGGAATAAATGAAAGGGAGGAATAAGATATTCTGTTACTATATAGGCCTAAAAGAATTGGTTGAATTGGAAGATTAGATGTAAACTTGTTCATTGGATTTTGGTTTTGTATCTGCAGTCTTAGAATAGGTCGAGCTGAACAGAAAAACACCAGAGAAACCGTTCAGATGTTTTCAGACAAGCTTCTTGTTAATGAGACAAGCAATGGAGAGAACGATGTTTGATGCGTTTGTTACATGTGGAGCAGTGGGGATTGGTGAGGGTTTTCAAGTTGAACTGTTCATACAACAGGAGCTGGTGGGTTTATGGCACTTAAGGAAAGCGTTAGGAGCCTGGTGGAAGCTGTGCTGCACGAGTGCAGAAGCTGGGGTTCCCAGCAGCCGTGTCTCAGAAATGCTGTTTGGATTTAAGACCAGAGAAGGCTTTGCATGCAATTCAGCATGTTTTCCTATTGGTTGGGTTTGAGTTCCATCTTACTGGCTGCACTGACACCTGTGACTGAAATGAGAACTTAGGAGCGTCTGTACTGGAGCATCAGCACAGCGGTTTGAGTGGCGGCTGCTATAGGGTAGAATACATGCATAGTCTAAATGTACGGCAGTATCCTTGGCCATGTGCAATCCACGGGCTTGCTTAATCAAAAGTTATAGTCTTCCTGTTCTGCAAATTGGGTGGGGTTTTTTTTCATGAATTTGACTAATTACTTTTAAAAGTAATATATACTTTTGGTACCTACTGTGGTCTGTAACAATGAGTTCCACAATTTGTCATAAATCAACGCTTGTGCAGGAATAGACAGGAAAAGGAGATATCCACAGGGAGCAGAATGCAGGATTAAACTTGTAGGCATTTAAATCATATAATGTATCATAAAATCTTTCTGATTCTGTTCCATAGGGCTCTGTGTCTCTGCCTCAGTGCCTGTTTCAGGGCTGTGACTGTACATGGTCATGAATCTCCCTGGAATCTAAAGGAATATTTTAAATTCTGGTTTGCTGGAAATAGACTTGGATTCATGAAAAAGTACATTTGAAGTAGGTGACTCGTTACTGTTGGGCTTTTTAAAGCAATGTTTATCATCTCAATTTCATGTTGAGTTGAATGTTGTACAAGTTACATTGAATGTTGTTTTTGTTGTAAATCTTTGTTTTAAAAGATTTGGACATTGTAAGCATAACATTGTTGAGAGGGCATCTTGGAGAAACTTTTAATACCCAGATTAGATTAATGAGACTTGCTGGCAGTGCTTGAGGTTACAAGTGAAGAAATTGACTGGCTATTAATTTAATTATTTCATTGCCACATGTTGCTCAAGTTTACAAAGAGCAAGCTAAGCAGAATACTTGGTTCATCATAGTTTTGTGGCTCTGTTGGCTAAAACCAAGACAAGATAGAAGTGATCAGATAAATATGATACGTTCCTGAAGGACACTGGTTGGTGGAACTGGTATGTAGATTGCAAAATGATTTATTGAGATGTTCTTATGTCCATTCAGTTTGAGAGCTTTTTCTTCCCACCAGTGAAGTGCAACAGTCAATCTTTGTTTTAGACCATTTCCTTGTATTACAAAATGTGGTTGATTACTTCAGTCCCAGTTTTTGAAGCTTTTAAACTGGTTTGCATGGAAACTGTTTTATGAAACACATTTTTTTACCTTTCTTCTAACAGGGACATTATATTCAAGAGGAAGGGAAAGTCTTTCACTGCATTTTAGCTGTGGCACAAAGCTGTATGTGACAGTATGTGAATGTTTATTTCTGGTTGAATCTTTTGCTAATGGGGAAACCTTTCATGACTACCCTATTGCAGAAGTTTAACCTGAAACTATTGAAACTCTGACCCATAGTCTGTGTTCTCGTAGGTAAAATTACTGCAGCTCATTGACTTGATTGGTACTGCTCTGGGATTTACTTTACCAATATTTGAACTTAAAGTGCAAGAAATGTGTAAATATCTTGTTTAAATGCAGGATAGTTCGTGATTGTCAGTTTAATCACTGTACAATTAGAATCTGATTGCTTTCTGAAGCTGATTGTGATCCTTCAGATATAAAAGGGATACTAGAAAATAACTTGGTAAGGACCACTTAATACTGATTTTCTCCAGTAGCATTTCTCTCACTATGTAGCTGTTCTTTACTCTTAACGACTACCCAGTTATACTGAGAAAACATATAACAACAACAAAAAAAACAACCCCACAACTCTATTTCAGAATGCTGATATTTAATCATTCCTAGTTTTGCTCTTTGTTGATAAGTCCTAATGAGCTTTGCTTGAGTTGAGAGTTTGTTCTCCCTGTGAGCTGAAATTACATTGCTGATCTGCAAAATATTGTAGATTCTCAAGTGGCCTGTGAAAAATACACTTTCTACACATCATCATCAGTGTGTTATTGTTGTAGGATGTGCTGGAGAGGAGCCTTCATTTTAGCCTCAAATAATTGTTTCGGTATACCCTTGAGCAACCAGCTGCAGTTCAAAAAATGAATCTTTTGAAGAGGCTGTGGTAATGAAGCTTTTACATGTGAGTTCAGTAACTTCAAAATTTATCTTACAGTACAGTCTTTAAAGATCTAATTACTTATCTTCTCATTTAAAAAACAGACTCATAAAACACTCTTGACAGTAATCTGATTCTGTGGGTGATTCTAGTGAGTAAGTAGACTACAATAGGATACTGGAGAAAAAATGTGTGGACTGATATTTCACTGCTTTGGAAATGCTATAGTATCTTCAATAAATGTAAAAGAACATTAAAAAGCTGGAGCTTGATCAATGTACAAAGGGATTATAAATTGTGATAGCAGATGGGGGGGGATACTTCATAACCAAGGAAATCCTTCAGTCCGAAGCCTTATGAAGGTCGTGATATGGGCAAAACCTTGCAAAACCAAAGTAATTGAAATACTTCGGTTCTAAAAACAGCTTAGAAAATTCAGCATAACTTTTTGTTGTTCATGAATGGCAAGACAAAACTGTTATTTTGCTATGATTAAGGAAGTAATGGTAGGTGTCATCCCAGGAGCAGTGAAAATAAGTATTGTGCCTGAGATGTACAACTTATTTTCCTGCTTCTGCCCTTATTTTAAGGCTGTAATGTTATCAGTCTGCTTTCTGTTTCAAAACTGTCAACTGCATAGGAAAGTGCAGTTTTAAGATGGGAACTAAGGTCTTTTTACTGGTGTCATGGTAAATGCATTCTGGAATTGGTTCCCTCCATACCAAGCACCTTTACGGGAGGGGAAGAATATATGAGGAAGTATCCTCTATTACTTTTATTTGTGACCAGGTACGGAGAGGCACAGTTCTCCTCTTAGTTGCTGGGGTGGGTGAAATGCAAAAAGAGTCTGCTGGCCTCCAAGAGTTGTGTTCTACTTGAAATGGCCATTGGCCAAATTAAGAGTTGAAGGTGTAATCTTGGAGAAGTAAATGAGGAAAGTGATCTTTGAGAAACCAAAATTCTTCCAGTTCCAGAAGAGGAAAGGATGTGAAAATGTTCTTTTAAGAAAATAAGGAATTCTTATTAATTTATTTGCAAAAAGAGGTAGATTTCTAGGAATTCTTTGACTAGTAATGTTCATGTTCAGTATGACTATTGAGCTTTTGTCCACTTCTGCTATTGTTTTACTTTACGTTTCTATACAGCTCTTCTATCAGTTTGCATCCCTTACCGGGGGCACGGTGGCTATCAGGCCAGGGAATAGCTTTCTTGTATTTAATTCGTTCAGAATAAAGTGAGACCAGGGATCTGGTGTCTTCTGACATTTTGAAGAATTAAAAATGTTTACTGCTAATAAGTTTGAATTCTTGTAACATTATTTGAGAAGAAATAACATATTATTAATTACTCAGTGACAAGGGATCGGCTGTAAATCCTTAAAATGTCACTTGCTGTCTCTAGGTATACAGCTAGTAAAAGTCAGGGACTAATTCCAGGAGCAGCAGAGCTGGTCTAGTTTCTATCAAAGTGAAAGCTGCACAGCCCCGTTTTCTCTCTTTCACTTTGTGTCTTTCTCTCCCCCAACTTCCCTCTCCCCCTTCTGCTTTGACTCTTGTTAGAGCTGTTAAGATGACTTTCTTGGTGAACTGCACAGGAAACTGTCAGTCTTTGCTCCTGGGTTTGTCTCTGATAGTTTGGTGAACTGACTCATCTCAGGAGTGACCAAGTGTGATCCCATGCACAAAATAAATGTGTTAAAGATGTGGAGGAAGGAACAGGGCCTTGTTCTCTTGGGAACTATGAACTGTTCTTAGTGGCTTATCCCATCTTTTGGAACTATGCTTTTAGTAGAAACCCTGTTAGGAACTCTCTAAATTTTGTCCTAGAAGGATAAAACTGGGATTAAGATGAATAGCTAATCTCTGAGCATTAAAAATCATAGCCTAGAAAGCTTTCTTTGTTGTCTCTTAAATCTTAAGACTGTACAACTGGATTTTGTTTTCCTTTCATTGGTGTAAATCTACCTTAATTTCACTGAAAGTAAAATCTAGCATGCAACTGGTAAGAAAAATTTAGACTGTTTAATGAGACAGTTGAAGAAATCCAGTGAGACAAAATAAGACGAATGAACGTATGGGAAGCAACTACAGTCAAGAGAATCACATGGTGCATTTTGAGAAATATAGACAAGTAGGAGGGTAGTAATAAACTGCTTGCACAGAGTAAACCAATTGCCTAGAGCTGGTTGTGCAACGATAGTTAATTTGAGAGATGAAACTATTGTCCCATTGCATTGTTTTCTTAAAGAAACGAGAAAAACTGGTCTGGCACTTTTGAAAGGCAATGCAGCAGCTGAACCAGTATCATGAATGACCCTGTTCAGAACTTCTCACTTTTCCTGAAACGGGGAGGGGAAAGAAAACCAACAAAAAATAACTTAACAAACCCTGAGCAGAGTTACTGATGCTCTTTTATGAGTGCTTTGGTTTTTCTCTTATAATGGAAGCTTTCTGATTGCTTGCATGGTTATCTTACAAACATGTATTCCAGAAAATCACCTGAATTATAGATGTAGGGTAGTGTGTCTTATATCTGTACCTTATAAAATGCAAATTGGGGTGGTTATGTAAGTGCCTCTGTTCTACTTCTTTTGAAAGTACACATTCTTTCTTCAGAATGTATTGACTAGCATGTTACTAATAATAGGACAACTGAACTTGTACATGCTCTGTCAGTATGTTTAAATTTACCATTACCATGTCACCATTAGCTTCCAAAAACATTCTTTAGTGTTCTGGAACAGTATGGGCTTTGAATTGGGTTGAGACAAGCCCATGCTGGATACTTCTGTAGGAGGACATAGCCTCCCAACCCCCTTCTTCTATCAAATTACAGTATGTACGTATTGTGTGATTTTTCTTTCACATTTTTTTTTGAACCTATGTGGTATACTCTCTTTCTTGAGCTCTTACTAGAGTGCTACAGTAGCATGCATGACTCCTGCAGTTAATAGCAGGAGGGTGTTCACAAAAAAAACCCTTGTGTCTGTTCTGTGTTGTATGTTGGCATGTAGATAATTTTCTTGCTCAGACACTTATGTTTATATTCCAAGTGTCCTTTAAAGCTTGCTGTACTCCTGTCACTATTTGTAATCTATCTCCATTCTACTGCCATTCATCTATCACCATCTGTCTTCATGATGCATGACATAGAGGCATGATAAAAAGATTGAAAAAGTATCTTGGTCTTATAGAAAAGAGATTTTGTTTCCACTATTATAAAAATAACATTTGACTTACAGAGTATGTTAGTATAAGCATGTATACTTCTTTTTTTTATTTAACAGTTACATTAAAAAAATCACAGCACATCCCATCTGTATTTAGGATTCAAGGACTTGTGCACTTTACTTTTCATTAAACTGCACACACGATTCTGACTTGTGGATGATAGAAAATGAAAGGTGAAGTGAAATGGCTACAGAGTTTTTTAGAACTGAATAATTCCCTAAGCAAGCTGTGCGGTTACTTCAAGTGAAAAATTAACAACCTACTGTGCTTGGCATTTTAATAAGACATAGTGAGGTGGGCCCATATCTGTTTGGGGTTTTATTTGTTTTGATTTTTGTATTCTAGAATTTTCCCATGTTTTGGCATATGAGGTATCATGGAAATAAATGACATAATGTTTATTTAATGCATATGCAATTGTGCAGGGTTATTTTTAGTAGCAAGGTCTCTGCATCTGAAACTGTCATTATTATTTTCATGGTGTAGATACTGAGAGCTTCATATGCTTTAGGTATAGCACTTAAGGGGTTTGAACATGAATTTTAAAATACATGTTCAGTAAATCTGCCTTTGTATTAAGTGCGCGGCAGCTCGACTCCTAACGGCAACACGTATTTGCTGGCCTAGGCACTGGTACATATGTGCATGGGTTGTGGTAGTGGTAGGGTTTTTTAACACTGCTATACAATACAGATGAGGCTGATATAGTGTTTTAATCAGCACAAATCATATAAATCCATCTTCTGTTTTCCATCTACTTTTTTTCTTTATTTCTTACCATCTGTCTGGGAGAAAACTACTTTGTTTTGTTTCCTGCGGTTCTGCAATTTCCATCTCCCGCCATTTACTCTGCTCTAATAAACCAAGCACTGTTCTGCAGGAATGATACTGAAACCGGAGGGAGAGGTGACAGACTCCAGCCTGTTAAGTGGGCCTTGCTTATCTGAAGCTATCTCTTTTTTTCCCTGCACTTCTTATTTTTCTTCCCTCTTGCTTTGTTGTCTCATTTATTTCTGTAGCTCTTCCTCTGTCAGCCATGGAAGATCGTGCTTTGTGTTTCTAATTATTTTGCACTGTGCAGTGTCAACAACTAAAAGCAAAAGGATAGTAGCAATTACTTCACTGTCTTAATTCTGCACTGTCTGGAGCACCTCTGGGGAAAATGTCAATGAGAGCATGGCAGGCATCCAAATTGAGCAACTTGATACCAAACAGTGATTATAACTTTTACTTTTCTGATATTGGGACAGAGAAAGAAATTGGAATTCTCTATAAGAATGATCAGAAAATGGGAGGCTGCAAGCTTAAAACTTCTTTTAATAATTGTAAGTTGCGAAGTTAACTTTACTTTGAAATGTGAAATGGCCGCAAAAAGCTAGTTGTTTCAGACCTGCCCTGGATCTTGCATCTTCTTTGGATATTTAAGTTCATTAGAAAATTATTTTATTGGAACAAAGAAAGCTTTAAGGACTAGGGTTAGCAAAGAAGAAAGCTGATAGGTGTTTTGAACTATGTACTCACTATGAGAAACTGGTGTGGTAAACTTGATAAAACTGTGTTTAAAATAGTCTTAATACTCTAATTTTGGAGTGAAGAGGAGCTTGTGTGCATCTGCTGCCCTGCTTGGAATGCTTGTTCTACTCTTACCTCTGGTTAGCAGATGCGGTGGAAGGGAATTTGCAGTGAATGGCACAGATTTATTTTTTTTTTATGAGCAGAATTAGGAGGTAGAGTCTAGGTAAGGGTTATGTTAGTTAGGCATCTGTTCATGTCCATATGGATTTGTCCATCCAATTTATGTTTGCCTTTGTTAAATTGGAGACGTACTGTTTCATCTGCTGTTGGTTGACTTCCGTTAAATCAAAACTTCTACGAATTCTGCATTTATTGAATGCATGTAAGACTTTCCTTTGATGGTGCTGTGTGTCCACGGTGAGATGGCATCTCTTGTTCTAATGGAAAAATTTTAGATAGCTGCTGCCCCTTACCTTACTGAGCCCTCTGGTATTGTCCCATCCCTGTGCCACTGGTGCCAGCTGTGGCTTTAGTCATGGAACTTGAAATGCTTCTGGGCCTTTTTGGGGTTGATAGTGGTGAGGTTGGTGTGTGGGGATGGAGGGTGCCTGAAAAAAAACTTTGATTACGTCTGCCTAGTCTGTTATAGACCTCTTGATTTTATCTGTTTTATTTCCATCACCCACACAATACTTTCAGCAATATGGTAGGTTGTCTGTGGGAGATCAGCTGACATCAGATGATCAAAGAATTAAAAACATTATTCTAGATATACTGGCATTCTGTAAGAAAATTGCCCTAATCATTGTTATAGGTAGTTTTCAAAGATTGGGAGAAACGTGGAGATACAAGTAATCATGACTTAAAAGAGGGGATCTTGGCTATGTGTAGAGTATACCCGCATTAATCCTGTCTGATGAGCCTGGAGTTGAGGTAGAGAACATAGCAAAAGTATTTTTCATTGTAGGGGCAGAATGGAAGGGGAAAAGGGCATAGCTCATTGCATTGGGGAGGTGTTTGAGGAGTTGTGGTATGCAAGGTGAGAAAGGATTTTATTCCTTTTAAAGTCCTGGGCCTGAGCCGATAATGCTAAACTTCACTCTGCCTCTTCAGTCTCCCTGTTTTGTACAAAAGCAGCTGTCAGTGTGAGAGAGGCTGCTGGCTAAGCTAACCCTGACAAAGGGCTCTATTCCCATCCTGGCTCAGAAGAGGAGCAGAATGTGGAAAGAGTTCTAGTTTTTCTGGGTTAGTAAAAAAAAAAGGCAGCTCCCACTCCCCAGATGTAACTACAGATTCTTTGGTCTGGTTGTGTCCTGTGGATTTTGATGAGTCACTTAAATGCTTAGGATGTTCTTGCAAGTTGCATTTAGTCAGGTACTGCAACGCCTCAAAATCAAGCAAAACCATCAGTATCATTTCTTAAATTTATTTTTCTGAAATGATTTGATTCCTTGGCAAAGTCCTCTGCAGAAGTAGGATTTTGATACTTTCATCAAAATTAAGTGGTTGGAGGACTAAGATGTGGAAATGAGGGTGAGAGATATTTGAGTTTTGGAGTCTTCTCTGCCCGCTGACTCTGTCTTCTCTGGACAAAACCCTCAGTCACATGGTGTGGATGTTGGGAGTGTCTTATGCAGGGACAGGAGTTGAACTCAATGATCCTTTTGGGTCCCTTCCAACTCAGGTAATTCTATGATTCACCATTTGGAATCTGAACCACTAAGCAAATTGTTTCTGGAACTCTTTATGTTCAAGGACCTTTTTTGAGCCTGCTTTATCTCAAACAAATTATGATTCGGCCAGACGTAAGCCAACCCTGTGTCAGTTAATGCTCTTGCACACCATATGGAATGGCTGTGTTTGATTCTTCTTTCCAGACTTTTTGCTTTTTTATGGCATAGTCCTCAAAAGTGCTGAGATGGCTTCTGTCCAGCAAGGCATTTAAACATGTTCACTTCTGCAAGAAGGAGGTTAAACATCAGTTTGACCATGTTAAGCATGTGGGTGCCTTCTCTTTGTTCATTTGTTAGGTTGCAGGACTTTGAAGCAATTAGAGGGTGTCACTTGAAAAATTGGTTTTAAAGGGAGAGTCTGGAAGGAAGGGAAATAGTAATAAATAATAGTAAAAATGAACATTCTATAGTTTTTTTTCTATTTTACTTTAAGAAAAGGGAATCAAGTTGCTATTAAACTGAACAGGACATGTCACACTGGGTGAGACCAAGCATTATATCAGAATATAATGCCTGAGAAAGTAATAAAATGCATCACAGGATTCTTGAAGATGTTAAGAGTAAAAAATCGATGTAAGATATTCTATTTGTGCAGTCACTGATACTTCAGTGTTAACAAAACAACTTTGAGGTAGAGGCTGTACCACTGGAAATCCAATGTACTGCTGTTTCCTTTAATGCCAATCATGTCATTGTCAGGTAACCTACTCGCTGCTTGTTAATCTTAATATGTGAAACTGCAGTAGAGCTGCCACTCAGTTCCTATACCTGCTTTGGTCTGACTTTTGAGTTTAACTGAGCTAGACAAATGTGAATTTTTGTCTTTTTTGTTCTTATTCTTAGGATACTTTCTGAGCTGTCCAAACGTGCTGCAGTTAGCATGTGTGTGCACAGGTATACATATACAACTGTAGTAGAGGACTACCCAGTAATGCACTGCAGGTTGAATGAATAACATAAAAATTGGGTACACATGTGAGTTTTCAGCTGTCCAGCTCAATTTATGTGGGATGTGTGTGATAGGCCTCTTTACAATCTGGATGCAAAAAAACCTATAGTGGGTCAGATTTTGTTGTATATGCAGAGTAAAAAAAGATTCTGATCTTAGTCGTCTTTTATACAATAAATGCATTTTTCTGTAAAGTAGTCTTTTAAAGTAAGAAATACTAAAGTTTCATATTTCTTCTGAACCTGCTTGTCTGCCTTCTGCTTAAGGGAGTTCAAGCAGTAGTTATATTTGATCACTGGGAAAGCCTAAATCAAACTTTGCTTATTGTGTAGTATGTTTTATGCCTGGTTATCTAGTTTTGTAATTTATACCGTGCAAATTTTTTGTACTCCGTATTGACCAGACGTGTAATGTCAGATCACAGTACTGTGTCACCAGATTATCTGGACTGTGGACTAACCATGCTGTAGATCCAAAAATAGTTCAGATATGTTGGATTTTGGCATGGCATGGCACAGTCCAACAGAAAATCTAGTTTCCAAAGTAAGTTTCTCTGGTAATGGTGCAACTGGTTTTGCCTGCCACAGAACCCAAATTAATAAACAGCTGCTGTACAGAACCAGCTTGGACATGTGTTCCTGGAACGGGGAGCACTGGAAGGCTCAGCACAGAGGCATCCGTTCTGTCTGGAGTCAGCTCAACTTCAGCTGTGGTCATTATTAGTTCTTGTTCTGCTGTATATAAACTGATATCATGTAAAGCTTGCATAATATTAGGTTTTGAGATGATTTGTTATAATATTATATAGCACCATGCAAAAATGTGGGCTTGGTTTGGGAATGGTACTGCATCTAATCTGTAAAGCATTCCTGTTGAAGCAGTGTGTTTCACATTGCTATTACTTGAATTGTTCTGCAGGAGACAGTTTGAATCCAGTGGTAGTGGTGCTGAGCCAAATCTGATAAAATTGGGCAAGTATTCCCTTAGACTGTTGTAACTTTTTGGGTTCACCTACTCGCTGTTGTCTTGAAAACGAAATACAGCTTTTCTGTTTACAGTTAGTTATGGTTTATGTAGCAGGACTGAATTTTCTATTGCTTTCAGTTATAAACTTGAAAGATGGATGTTGCTGGAGAAAACTTGGGCTAAGTGGAAATTAAGGTTAATATCTGAATACCTCTCCTAATTGCTTAGTGTTTGTTATCTAGAATTGTCAAAGGCTTATCTCGGGCTCTTGAGCTGGCAGTTCAGTTGTCACAAAAGCATTGCAAGTATTAGTGCAAATTTTAAATTACTCCATTGAACCGAGCAGATATACCCACTGGCTCCATTGCAAATGTGCTTTAAGATACTGAATGCTTGAAAGCCACTTTGTATTTTTAGCTTTCACTTTATCAGCAAGGTGATTTATAACATGTGAATGTAACTGATACCTCTGCCTGGAATTTAGCAGCTTTTTACATAATTTTGCTCCTTGCTGCTAATTAGTCCACTAGTCAGTTGCTTCTCATTTATAGTCGTATCAGCAATATTCATCTTTCTCAGAGTAAAATATTTCTCTAAAACCAGCAGACATCGTGTTAAACTCATGATCTCAAGTGGGCTACTGAGTGGAGACTGTGTAAGAGGTTCACTGCCTAAACACTTTTGGAAGATGAACTGACTTCCGTAAGCAGTCGGCTTGGTGGTGTTCACCATCCCTGTGCTCTCCAGTACCAATATCTTGAGACATCTCTCTCTAATCTGAATAATGGGAAGCTGTCTGTAGAGTCATGGCTAAGTATTGGCTTTTAACGGATACTTTTGTCCTTCTGTAGTTGTACTGTGCATAGCTTTCAGATTTCTGTTTTGATCCTACATTACATTTCTATAGTCCTACTTAGGAATTGACAGAATATAGAGGTGAAGATACCTGATATTTGCACTGTTCCATAGTACAGAACTGTCAGTTTGTGCTTTTTTTGGTTGTTTTTTCAGTTTCTCTTACTTAAAATTATTCCGCCCGCTTGATACTCCTTGTCTGATTATGACAACCTTGCAAATTAAGCTCCTGCAGTAAATCTAGGATAACAAGAAACTTGGCTAAGTTTACTAGTAACAGTAATGCTGATGTTCTAGATAGCAGTGAAAGATAGTTAATTCAAAGTGTCAAATGTTATATTCAATTGTCAAGAGGTCAGGAATATTATAAGCACGGATTGGTCCAGTATGGTATTGCACTAACTATAGTTCTGTCTGCTTCTTGGATAAAAGAGATCACTAGATAACTTTAGGAACTGTTTATATTGTCTACTGAAAAAAAAAAAGGTGTATTTTTAGAAGCAGTTCCTGCAACAGATACCAGTAGGAGAGAGGATCTTTGAGATGGCAAACAGAATCAAGCTGATTGTCAATAGCATGTTTAAAAATGATGATTTATTCTTAATTAAAGTAACTTAAGAAAAGCAGTCTCTGATTATTTAAGCAGTAGTCTCTCAGGAGAGCAGCATGGCCCGAACTCTGATATTTTGAAAAGCTGGTCTCTCAAGATCAAATTCTGCGTAGGTCTCTGTTATGGTAATCTCTTTTTTGAATTTAGATTTGATTATTGCTTGTACTGAAAAATGTCTTTAAGTAAGACTTTGTAGCATTTCCAGACAGGTGTATAATAATACAAGCATGAAGGTGGAGAAGGGTGTGTGCCAGACTTTATTTTCCATAAAAATTTAGTAGAAGACATTATTTAAAGCTTTCTCTTGAATTGAAATTCTGTAAAATAAGCCTATGAAGAATTAAAAAGATGATAGAAAATGAAATTTAGACAGAGTTGGGCTGGGTTAGTTTTGTGCCTGGATCTTTGGGCTATGACTCCTATGTTTCCTCTTGGTTATTTTGAGTTCAAAGAGAGATGGGAGAAAAAACATTATTTGTGCCCAGCAAAAGAAGTGGCTACACCTGCCAAAAATATGGAAGAAATCCATCTGCTTGCAAGAGCTGACCAGAGCTGTCCCTTCATTTTCTTGACATGTTATTGATTCTGCTATTGCACATGATGAGGGGAGAATATCCATTGCGCAGGCAGTGACTGAGTTTTCCAAACTGTTTTACCTCAGGTTGAGGATAGCAACTTACAGAAACCACTCAGATCCCTGTCATCATCTACCACTTGGAGGACATGGAAGACCATCAACCCAGAACTTTGCACCTCTCTCCTAACTCTAAATATGTTGACTGTTCAAGAACTACAGGTTTCTCAGTGTGTGTTGTAGCTACTTGTGAATATTTCATGTGCACTATCTTTTATAATCCCACAATGTATTTTGGGAATGCAAGATGAATACTAAACAAATTTAATGGCAATCTCCAAAATGTGATGTGGGAAGTAATGAGTGTCTTGGTTTGTTCTGGCCACAGTAAGTCAGCCTTATGTCCCTTATGCTTTGCACAGGGATGGGGATGTGAACATGTTTTTTAAATTAAACTTTTCAAGGTGTGTTTTTCTGTAGCCTTCTTCTGTGCTTCTCTTTTTTTTTTTAGTACTGATGCTGTTAGTTTTTTCATGGCAATAAATATAGCTGTCTAATGTTCAGTTTTTCAGCACTTTCTCTGCTCTTAATGAATGTGATCATTTACAAAGTGTCACTGTAGTATTGGCACACTAAATAATTTAGTGAGCTGTGGCAGGTAGATAGCTCTGTGGTGTCTATGTTACTATGGCAATACATTTGCTTAATGTAAATATTAATCATTCTGACCATATGAATCTCAGGGCTTCTGACATTATTAGCTGTGTTTGGGAGGTGGGAATCTGTGTCTCTGAAAGAAAAGTTGTTCTAGAAATATTAATAGTTTAGAGATTACTTTTTTTTTCTTAATTCCTTCGACTTTCTGACTGAGCCACATAATCTATTGATTGTAATGAACAGAGCAGAACACTCCCATTTCTTGATCATGGTTGTAATGCAGATCTATTATAAAGAAATGTTTAACTGTGTTCTGATCCTCTAAAAATTCAGCCAACTGAAGTAAAAGGAAACAGGATCTTGAGGTCTATCAACTTTGCTCTCGGTCACAGAGTCAAGGCAGTTCTAGAAGGACAAGAAATAAAATCAGACTTGGAAGAAAAATTCCTAGGGTATTATATCTAGTTCCATGGCTTGAAAATCAAGTTAAGTGTGAGAAGCTCTTCTGTCCCCTTTATGGGTACCATCAGGTATAGAATTTCTTAAGAAACGCCTCATTTGTCAGAAAATTAAGCAATATGTTAGTAAGCAATATGTTAATAAAGCTTCTTTCATAAATGTTTATGTAGATGGTTTTCTAGTCCATTTTGTGGACCATTTTTAGGGCCATGGATCTATTTTTTCTGGAGTATTATCTCAAAGGCCATTTATTCCTGATTCTATGAACTATTCTTTGTCTGTTATGATCTCCCAGCACTTTTGAGGCAACAAATAGAAGTGGTAGAAGAATTAGATCATTCACCTTTTCTAAGAGTGATAAGGCATCACAATTGATCAGTTGATAGTTATATAAAACTTCAGTCACTTCAGACCACAAATATGGAGTGTACACCAGTGTTATTCATAGAATGTTATGTGCTGGTTTAAACCTTTATTTGTTAAACTTCTAAACTTAAGACTGATGTTGAAAACAAGATTTAACTGGAATGTCCTCCCTCTCCTCCCCAAATTTAGAACTGTCCCCAATCCTTCTGCCAAACATCTGTAATGAAGGAGGAAAAAAAACCATAACAAGCAGGGAACAACATCTTTAATTATTTGTAGGGTAGATGATACTGGAGGGTTGTGTGTGCTGCAGCCTGACATCAGTGCTCAGACCTATCTGTGTTTGGCCTGTTAACTGTCAAAAAAAGAAAATAATAAAAAATACATTAGTAGACAGCACAGACTTGCAAGTTCTTTGTATTTCATAGAAGAGTCTTTGCTGGACTTGCATAAGTGTTCTTTATTTTTCCTGTCTCTGAGATTATAAATTTTTTGCTGTCAGTGCTTGCGTGTGAGGTAAAGCTCCTTACTGGACAGGAATACAAACTAGAGTTGTGAGTTGCCTTTCCACGGCACTGTTGCTCACAACTGATAGCCTGGAATTCAAGTTAACCTGGGAAAATTAATTATTTACTGCTTATGTCTTTTTCTGACAAGGCTGCCTGTGGGAATACTGAGCTGCTGACTCTCTCTATTTTAAAAATATAATATGCTGTATGTATGTGTGTTGTTTATAGACCCAGGAAAGCATTGAAGCATTTAGATTCAGAATACCTACCCGGTATTAGCGTAGTTGGAAGAGTAATTGTAGCAGCATCTCTGATTATTCTTTTAGTAAACAAACCACACTCATAAAATGGCTTGGGAAAAGCCGCATCTCTTGCAATATGTTGAAGGAAACTGACTGCTTTCTCCTCTGTAGGAGGAATCTGTGTAGAGGGAGGAGCTCCTGTGGGATCAGGCTTGCAGAGTTTTTCTGTAGAGAAAGACTTGATGGCTCTGCTTTTTTGAAGTCACAAGTGTCCATTTTCAAGACAGATTATTGGGAGGGATCCTCTGAACACTGGACAAACACTGCTTTTCAGCTTTTGCTTCAAGACCTGATGTGTTCCGTAGGAACCATCCATATGAAGAGCACAGGGAGTTCTTCTGACATAACTCATTTTACCAGTAGCTGAAAGGATCTGGTGGGAGCTCATCTGGCTCGGTGGTTTTGTGGTACTAGAACGTACTGCTGAAGTGAACTGCTCTCTTTTTTTTTTTTGTGCCTGGCTACAGCACAGCCTTGGGGATACCCGTGTGTACCCATGCGTTCCGACAACCAGAGATGCACTGGAATGCTTCACGTCAAGCCATATACTGTGTCATCTGTTTCTGAGCTCCACTGCATTTCTTTGCTTCTGCTGCTGAAATATGACTTGCCTGTATTTTAAAGCTGGGCTGAAGAAAGTGGAATGGATTGTGTTACAAGACGAACGTTTAAATCTGGTGATAAATTGAAAGGAACAAAAGCGCGTTCCAAAAAGCAGTTGCATTTAATGCTTCACACATGATTTGCTCAGCTAGTTTCTTTTATTGTCACACCATAAGTGTCTTTTCATTTTTCTCCACAGAAGAAAAAGTTCTGGGAGTTCTGCAGTGCCCTTCTTATGTGCGTAATGAATGTTTGCATTTGAGTATTAACTTATAAGAAGAGGAGTTGTTTTATCTGTGGTGGTTTTATGCTTTTTGTTGTCATTCTTTTGTATATTTTACTTTAAAAAGGTAACGATGGCTGCTGTGCATTCCTGTACCTTCCATGGCTCTCCTCATGGAAGGAGAACTGGTGCCACACTTGTGTTGTGATGAGGAGCTCCCAAAGGAACTGTGTATTTTAAGTCTGTGTTTACCAGAAATACTTTTTTGTATTGGCACAAGAGTCCTGACACTGGTTATTGTTGATACACTGATAGCTGGTATTTAATTATCCCGTCTTGCTTTCTTTCCGTTGCTGTCACAGGACACATATGTTGCAGGGATTAAAGGGAAAGAATGTTATGGCCCTTGTCTTCATGTTATCCTTAGAAATTGTTCTTGTCCATATAAGTGTAGACATTAGATAGATATGGCATATACGTATATAGGATGGTGAAAGGCCTAATTTGCATTTTCAGTATTGTTTTCAATAAATAGTGGGTATTTTGTAGTAACATGTGTTTTAGACAGAAGGTGGTGAAAAAGGTGAGTAAAACCAAACAAATATCATCTCCAGGCTTTTGTTGTTAATTTCATCAGTACCTCAGTGCTTTTTCTGTTAGTGTAACATATTGTAGGTACAAAAATACTTGTCACTGAATCCTTAGTGTTACTGCAATAAGACAAACAGACACTGTTGAAATCATAGTAACAAGCAATGGTTTCCTGCCTATTGCATTGTTAGAACATGACTTTGGGCTTTCAGAAGAGTCAGAAAAAAGGCACAGAAGGCTGATGCTTTCTTACTACATGTGCTCGACAGGTGTATATTTCCAGGTGCAGAACGCTTAACTTCAGAGCTACAATAATACTAAAGGATGTGATTATAACATGCTGCTTGGTTATAGTTTAATGCCACTCAGCATTATAATTAGCTTTACTAGACGTTAATAAGTGGGTTTAGTATTCAAACCATGGTATTGGAGTTAATTTTGCCAATGAACCTTATCAGTGGAGCAAAATGTAGATTTTAACTCGTTTATCTCATTAGTCTTTAATAAGGCTGTACTTCACAAATCATGGCTGCATCATCTGCTGATTATGCCCTCTGATCTCCTAAGCAAAATAGCACTCTAGTAATAGCCATACATTGTATGAAATTCTCCCACCGGTGTTCTGAAACACTTAATGTAGTTTTTTCTTCATTTAGAGAGCCTTGAAGTGTCTTATCTTTTTGGCACAATGCTAAAAATGTAGAAATGAAGACAAGATGAGAATTCAGTACTTGTAGACCCTGAGTTGAGAAAGGTTTTGCCATGTAGAAGTTTCTGATCGGAACCATAAGTCTAAGTGAGTTGTCCGAGTGTGGTGTGTAGGGACTCTGGGAGTTTTCTGGGCAGATAAAACAGCCAGACTGTCAACTGAATAACGATAACTTGCCGCTTTAATAATAATCGGAGTTCTTCAGAAGTCTTTTGCTTTCATCTTATGGGAGAAACTAAGCTCTGTGATCTGCCTTAGGCTCACATAAAAGGGAAGAGGCTTGGAAAACGTTAAGTCTCCTGGATTGAATTCTTGTGTGTAGGCAGTTATCACTGTGGCTTGTGCTGATCAGTGTGTCCCCAGCATGCTATTGAGGACAAGTTAGTTCGAATGTAACAGATCTGAGGGAATTATTCTGGCAAGTCCAGTTTGTTTTTTCCCGCCAAATTGCTCGTACCATCTCCTCTAAGTCCAAAGAAATTTGTTCAATCAATCTTGAAACTTTAAAGCTTTGAAGGTTTCCCAATAAATATTTGTAAGATTCAGTAATTGTGGGTGGACATTGCTTGTTCTCATGTCCGATGCAACAAAATGCAATCAGTCCACTTGTGAACTTGATTTTGGTTCAGAACTTCCACGTGGTCTTTATTTTGAAAAACTTAAACTAATCATTTTAGGTGGAGTTCTTTAGTGATTGCAGTTCTTTCCACAGCAATGTTAAAATAATACTTCAGATATATCTGAAATGGTCTATTATGAGAGAATCTGTTGTTTAAATGGTTGCTGGAGGTGCAAGGTGGATCTCTTTTCTTACCATCCTGTGTTAAATTAATAAGGGTGAAAACCCTTTGTAGTACTGTGGGGGATGTGGGATAGGACAGCTGCTGTAGCACTATATTTTAATAGCAGTAGATACAACCCTCGTGGGTCCATAGAGTCCTTTGGCTGCTTCTGGCGGTAGGTTTACTATGTTAGGAATCATCCATCACAGTACTTTGTTTTGTTTTTTGCACTGATCTTGTTGGTGGTCGGATTGGTAGATAAATACACCATCGCAGGGAAAACTCACTGTTTCCCTTGTTAGAGCAGATCTTGCCTCCCAGTACTGCTTAAAGTCTTAGAGGATGGAGAGGCATTGCCACAATCCCATCTGTGCATTTTGAATCTGGCAGGTTTGAATTTTCAGCTGCTGCAAGCTTTAGGGACTAGTTCTTTCCAATTAGGTTGATTGTTGTATGCAATTGCAGGTGGATGCGCTTTGGGTACCGGCACTCCTGAAGAGAGGTTTTCTGCTGTTCATCACTAGTTTGTCATTAGTCATGTATGTTTGATATAGTGGTGACTTACTGATAACACTGTTTATTTTCAGTTAGTTTTTCAGTGCAGACGCTTGATTGTATGCAAATTCTGCCATAAAGTCAGTGAAGGGCCTCCTGGGGCATTCCATCACTCCAAGCACTGGAGGTTAATCGCCTTCAAAGTATCACAGTATCACAGTGTCATAAGGTTGGAAAGGACTTCTGAGATCATCAAGTCCAACCTATAACCCAACACTAACACCAACACTAACACCAACCCATCATCTAAACCATGGCACTCAGTGTCTCATCCAGTCTCCCCTTAAACACCTCCAGGGTCTGCGACTCCACCACCTCCCTGGGCAGCCCATTCCAATGGCCAATCACCCTTTCAGCGAAGAACTTTTTCCTCGCATCAAGCCTAAACTTTCCCTGACGAAGCTTGAGTCCATGCCCTCTAGTTCTGTCACTGGTCACCTGAGAGTACAAGCATGCTCAAGAACAGCAGGGATATCTGAAAGCCAACTAGCACAGAGACGGCGTATTATGAAACAGTGAATCACTTTATTATTGGAGTGCCCATGGCATGAATTACAATACAAGAAAAATGTCTGTGGGGAGAGGTGGACTTGAAGATAAGAGTAAAATGTGCCAAAGCATAGGACAGAGTACAGAGATGGCAATATATGTGGTGACAGCGGAAATATTGTATATTCTGTTGCACCAGAGGGATAACTGGTTAATGCTATAGTAGTACTTTCATAACTGATATTTCAAAGCAAAAATGTGATTTGATGCATGCTTTCTAATTTTCATAGCCTATTTCTCCTTTTAAATGGGAAGCTGGAAAAAAATCATAACTCTGTAATTCCGCATCAAGAACCATGTCCTCAGGAATGAAGTTGGAAGTCTTGCTTCCAAACGTGCTGCAGTTACAACCAGCTGATGTTCAAGGCTCGTGCATACAGACATACTTTCTCATGCCTCTTCAAATTGTTCCTGCCTTCACGTTATGCTTCTCCTTTGGAGCTCTGTGAGGACTGCTATGTTGTCAGTGGCACTGCATAAGGCTCGGTTTGGAATTTTCGATAGTACATCTATTGCCAGTTTTCAAGAAAGTTGCAAAAGTGAATTGAAAAATTCAGGATGAAGGGGGATGGGAGACGAGAGGTGCTGGATTTCAGTGCTGGGAGATAAAAGAAGGCTGCTACTACAAGAGTATTGACATAGTGTAGCGCTCTGACAACCTCAGACAGAAGGACTGTGGTAGAGATGAGAAGCAGCAGTGTTCTCAGAGACATACATAGACACTCCCTGTGTATGCAGGTGTTCAGGCAGGAATAAGAACAACCTGTTGATGGGTGGAACCTGTACTTTCCCACGGCCATGGAAGTCTCCTTACGTGTTACAAATTAGATGGGAGAGGTTGTGGTTTGACTTTTGGTTATCTGTATCGACAAGCCTTCCTGCTAGGGCTGGCATCCAACTGTCGCCTTTATTAGGCTCTTGGTATTGATCATTCTAAGTGTCAAAAAGTTTAAATAGTAATTGAATTTTATTTTGACTAGCTTCTGATATTCATTCCAAGTGTCAAACGTTTAAATAGTATTTATCCCACCTTTTAGTAGATATTGTTCTCCCACAAAATTCGTGAGGTTCTGTGTTTGCAGGGCACTCCTTTTATAAGATGTATAATCTTCACTGGAAATTCAGAAAGGGCTATTATTTACCTTCTTTTACCCTCCAGGGTGTGAAAGTTGCTACTTTATCTTCATTCTTCCCTGTACTAGAAAGACAGCTATATTTCTGTTCATGTTTTCCCAAAGTTTCAAAGGCAAGACTGAAAAAAATTATACAGAATTGTTATGAAAGTGTCACTTACTTGGGGTTTTTTTATGGTTCTGTTGATTATTTAGTAGTTTCTTTTTTTTGAATGCTGACAACAAATCTGAGACAAGTATTGTATAGACTATATGTAAGTTTCCTTTTTTGCCGGTGCATTCGTATGTCTTATTTTCCAGGGAAAAGTAGTCACAAGAATGTAAGATGCTGTAATGTCATTCAGTTTCGAGTTGCAGAAGACTAGGCGGTGCAAGAGTGTAACGAATTTTTGTAGTCGAGTAGACTTGTATTATGAGATCAGAGCTGAAGAATTAATTTCTGCTTTGCATAATGGACAACTTAACACAGTTTACATGACACAAATAATTTCATACCTCGGAAAGCTGGAGAAACTTAGAGGGAAAAAAGTCTAGCACCTGTATAAAATGCAATAAAACAGATTAGAAATGAAAATGTAAATTCAATAATATGGGGATTTTTCTTAAATTTTGATTTTTATGCACTAACCTAATAACAATGCCAACAATCAACTTTGGATTTAGCTGTTTACTACCATAGGTATTAAAACCAAAAAAATTCAATGTACCCATGGAAAGACATAATCTGTCAAAGTCCACTCAACTTGAAGATCTGCATTGATGTTTTGAAATAAGGGTGTCACTGTGGGAGATGTTTTTTTTTGCATGGATCTGTGATCACAGATGGGGGAAGTGTCATTTTTTGAGGTTTTTGTCATTATTGATTTTGCAAGAGGAATTAATGTAAAATGGATCTTACGTTTTCGCTTGTCTGCTCTGAGTTGGAAAACAAAGAGGGAGAGCAGTGTTTCTGTGCAGTTTGCTATGAGACCAAATACGTAAGGGTTTGTGTGTTATCTGAATGGGGAGCTATAGGGACAAGATAGGATTTTGTAAAGAGTGCTTGTTTTGCCTTTTTTTCTGTTCTTCGTCCTCCTCCTTGTTTTTCAGTGAACAGTGTACTCTTGGGATTTGTGGGTCTCAACTTAAACAGTAATATTTACTCAGTTGTTTTGCCCAAATTTGGCAATCAATAGTCATAAAAATGAAATGAAAAAGCATTTTGAAAGTGCTTTTCTCTTTGCCAAGCCTGGAACATAATTTAGGACAAAGGGAGTTCACTACTTTCTGGAGCTTTCTCCAAGCTACATTGTAGATTTCTGGTGCAAATGATGCTGGTTCACACAGTGTTCTGTTCTTTCGATTAGAAAAAGACGTTTACATTCAAAAGTGTCAATCCACTAAATATAACACATTGTCTCAACCCCCTACCTAATGTCAGGCAATAAATAGTACATAAGATAAGACATGAAAATGACTTTACAGGTTTTTGTAGCTCTTTTAGTTCTCAAACCTAGTAAACATGATGGGCTTCTGCTATCCTACAGTGCAATGAAACAGTTGTCCTGAAGCTGTGTAATGATATGCTTTTACTCATTCCCTTCATTCATTAGTTCATCATGTCACTAGCAGGTTATCACTTCAGAGTGGGAAACAAACAGGAGGAGCTGGAAGTCCTGGTCCAGCGGGAGAGCTATGATATAGTTGCTATCACGGAAACGTGGTGGAATGACTCTCATAACTGGAGTGCTGCCATGGAAGGCTACAGGCTCTTCAGGAGAGACAGGCGTGAGAAGAGGGGTGGAGGGGTGGCCCTCTACAGTAGGGAAACCCTGGATGCTGTTGAAGTCGAGATCGATGATGACCGGGTTGAGTGTCTATGGGTAAGAGTCAGAGGGGCAGTCAGGTCTGACCTCCTGGTTGGAGTGTGCTACAGACCGCCCGACCAGGAGGAGGAGATGGATCTTCTATTGTTTAAATAGCTGGAGGCTGCCTCTAGATTGGCTGCCCTTGTTCTTTTAGGAGATTTTAACCTTCCGGATATCTGCTGGGAATTTAACACTGCAGAGAGGAGGCAGTCCAGGAGGTTCTTAGAGTGTATTGAGGACTGTTTTCTGTCACAGCTGGTGAGTGAGCCCACCAGGGGTGAGGCTCTCCTTAACCTGCTGTTTACAAACAAAGAAGGGCTGGTGAGTGATGTTGTTGTCGGAGGCTGTCTGGGGTGTAGTGATCATGAGATAATTGAGTTCTCTGTAAACAATGTAATAAGAAAAGCCAGGAACAGAACATCGATGCTGGACTTGCGGCGGGCAGATTTTGGATTATTTAAGGAACTGGGCAGGAAAGTGCCCTGGGAAATAGCTCTTAGTGGCAAGGGGGTCCAGGAAGCTTGGATACACTTCAAGAATGAAATCTTGAAGGTGCAGGAGCGGGCTGTCCCCATGTGTTGTAAGAAGAGTCGTAGGGGCAGACGGCCGGCCTGGATGAGCAGGGAGCTTCTGAAGGAACTAAGCAAGAAAAAGAGGATGTATCGTCAATGGAAAGAAGGGGATGTAAGCCAGGTCATGTTCAAAGATGTTGTTAAGTCGTGTAGGAGGAAAAGTCAGGGAAGCAAAAGCCCAGCTGGAGCTCAAATTGGCCACTTCTGTTAAGGACAATAAGAAGAGTTTTTATAAATACATCAATGGCAGAAAGAAGGGCAGCAACGACCTCCACTCCTTGTTGGATGTGGGGGGAAATATAGTAACCAAAGATGCAGAGAAGGCTGAGGTACTTAATGCCTTCTTTGCCTCAGTTTTCAACAGCAAGGATGTCAGCTGGCTTGACAGTTGGCCCTCTGAAGTGGTTGATGGGGGCAGGGTGAAATATGGCCCTCCTGCAATCCATGAGGAGGAAGTTAGAGACCTGCTGAGCCGCTTGGACCCTCATAAGTCTATGGGGCCGGATGGGATCCATCCTAGTGTGCTGAGAGAGCTGGCGGATGAGCTTGCTAAGCCACTCTCCATCATCTTTCAGCAGTCCTGGCTCTCTGGAGAGGTCCCGGAAGATTGGAAGTTGGCCAATGTGACGCCCATCCATAAGAAGGGCCATAAGGATGATCCAGGTAATTACAGACCTGTCAGCCTGACCTCGGTCCCAGGTAAAATCATGGAACAGATAATCCTGGGTGAAATCATGTGGCACTTGCAGAACGGTCAAGAGATCTGGCCCAGCCAGCATGGGTTTAGGAGGGGTAGGCCCTGCCTGACCAACCTGATCTCCTTTTATGACCATGTGACTCGCGTGGTGGATGAGAGGAAGGCTGTGGATGTGGTATACCCGGACTTCAGCAAGGCTTTTGACACTGTCTCCCACAGTAGACTCCTAGGGAAGCTGGCAGCCCGTGGCTTAGATGGGAGCACTCTGTGCTGGGTTAGGAATTGGCTGGATGGTGTGCCAGTGTGTGGACCAGTGGTGTGCCCCAGGGATCGGTGTTGGGTCCCATTCTGTTTAATATCTTTATTGATGATCTGGATGAGGGGATTGAGTCCATCATCAGCAAGTTTGCAGTTGATACCAAGCTGGGAGGAAGGGTTGATCTGCTAGAGGGTAGGATGGCCCTACAGAAGGACCTGGACAGATTGGAGAGCTGGGCTGATTCTAATGGGATGATGTTTAATAAGTCCAAATGTCGGGTACTTAATTTTGGACACAACAATCCCATGCAGAGCCATAGACTGGGGACAGAGTGGCTGGAGAGTAGTCAGGCAGAAAGGGACCTGGGAGTGCTGGTGGACAGGAAGCTCAACATGAGCCAGCAGTGTGCCCAGGTGGCCAAGAAGGCCAATGGCATCCTGGCCTGCATCAGGAATAGTGTAGTGAGCAGGACCAGAGACGTTATCGTCCCCCTGTACTCGGCACTGGTCAGGCCTCACCTTGAATATTGTGTACAGTTCTGGGCCCCCCAGTTTGGGAAGGATGTCAGGATACTGAAATGTGTTCAGAGGAGGGCAACGAAGGTGGTGAAGGGGCTGGAGCATAAGCCCTATGAGGAGCGACTGAGGGAGTTGGGGCTGTTTAGTCTGAAGAAGAGGAGGCTCAGGGGAGACCTCATTGCTCTCTACAACTACCTAAAAGGAGGTTGTAGTCAGGCAGGGATTGGTCTCTTCTCTCAGGTGACCAGTGGCAGAACTAGAGGGCATGGACTCGAGCTTCGTCAGGGAAAGTTTAGGCTTGATGTGAGGAAAAAGTTCTTCACTGAAAGGGTGATTGGCCATTGGAATGGGCTGCCCAGGGAGGTGGTGGAGTCACCGACCCTGGAGGTGTTTAAGGGGAGACTGGATGAGGCACTGAGTGCCATGGTTTAGATGATGGGTTGGTGTTAGTGTTGGTGTTAGTGTTGGGTTATAGGTTGGACTTGATGATCTCAGAGATCCTTTCCAACCTTGTAATACTGTGATACTGTGAAATAATGTTGACTTGGTGGATAACTGTCTGAGGGTGGTAATTCTCTGTAGAATGAGTATTTTCAGTTTATCATGTACAGAAAGATAAAGGATAGATTGAAGTCATCTATTAAATTATTATAGTCCATGCACTATAATGAACATATTGAGAAATATGAGAAGGTTTTATTTTGTGGTAGATAGCTATGCTAAATTTATATACAGTTATAAAAGCATTGTTTTCTCAGGATAAAAACAACCTTGTATTGTGACTGAAGCCCTGGTATGAGAAATAAATATGCATCTAGGGTAAGTATTATATTAACAACTACACAGTATCCATTCTGTCCGTAACAGTTTTGTTTTTTATGACATATTCTGCCCTTATTCGGAGCTTTTAATTTGAAAGAGACAGATAAACAGAATTAACATGTGCATGTGGACAAGAGGGAGAAATTCCATCTGCAAAGCAGAATTTCTTTTCTCAGTGAAGAGACCCTCTGGGGTGAAAGCCCTCTGGGGAAGACTGCTGGGTAGTTTGGCTTATTGATCAAGTAATCAGGATAATCTTAATGTTTTACTACTGATTCTTGTGCCTGAACTACATTTAGACCCTACAGAATCACCTGAGAGTCTGGAAAGAGTAATAAAAATATGTTTATGTCTTCTTTATCATGAAATGCGAGATGTTTGGAATATTCTTGTATTTGCATTTTGTTGTGGGTTAGTGCTGAAAGCATACATGTCTTCTTTAATGTCACTTTGTAGACTCGAGAACATTATTCTTGGGCTTCTTATGCTTATTATAATGGGTAGTTTGACAACTTATACAAATCACTTGAAAAATTGTCTTATATAATATTGTAGCCATAAAATATATAGCTTAATCTTGTTTTCTGTAATCTACATATGATAATTACGGGTATATTGATAACTCTTCTAGGCCAACTTTCTCTTGGGAAAGTCGTATTTCTATTCTGCATACTAGTGTTTTGAAAATAGCTTTAAGTCTACAGAGTATAGAGTCTTCTACTGCTTTGCTGGTCTCATTCGTCTTCCTGACAGGAAGGTTTTCTAGAAAGGTAACGTAATAATTTCCTATGAATTTATTTATACTTTTAGCTATGGATGCTTTTCTAGCTTTCTCAAAAATAACCTTAAAAAGTGTCCACTCACTTCAGCATTACAACTTCAAGAAGCATGTGGTTCTCCTAAATTATGAGCGTGTTGGGGCCAAGTTTGTGTATCTCACAGATGTCAGAATTATCTTGGAAAGGAAAATCGATGTTGCAGATTGTGTGGATCACTTTGATTACTTTCTTCCACCAGCATAACCAGAACATAAAATAGGTTCTGTTAAATGTCTGCTTGCTGGTGTGTTTCTCCCTCCCACTCCCAGATAGTGATAAATTTTGAAATAATCCCTCTACAAATTCTCAGTAGAGATGGGGAGGTTGGCAACAACTTTTTTTTTTTCCAATAATTCACTTCAATTATGACAAAACAAAATTACTAGTGTAGACACAGAAGCTGATACCTGCAATTCTTCTATAAATCAAGGAATGGAAGGTAGCTTTCATTCAGTGATATGTGCTGTGCCCTTTGGGATTGTTCCCTTTCTTTGAAAGTTGGTATGAAAGCATATTCACAGTACAAAGTTTCAAACTGAGCTTTGTATTGCTTGTAATGCCTGTTTTCCACAGTACAACACCAAACATTCGCTCAGTGGGCCTCAGACGTTTTAATGACTTGGTTTTCTGTGAGAAACATGCTTTTCTTGGGTCAGCAGTTTTGGCGGTGCTTTGGGAATGAACCAGCAAAGTTAAAGCCTTTGGATTGATTTTAGTTTGATGACATCTGCCTTCTTCAGAAAATAGGTAGAAATGAATTTTTCTGGGCTGCTATTTCAAATTTTTTTTTCAAGTTTAGTTTAAGGTTTTAATATCCCTTTTGCAGCAGTTGTCTGTTAGTAGCAGATGAGATAGCTCAGACATACTGTGCTTGAGTGCTACTAACAATAGACAGATATCTGTCTTAGATTTTAAGAATCCTAAATGCTGTTGTATTCCTAGGTTCTTAACCAACATAATCTGCATTTGGAACCACTAATTATTACTGAATTTTTGCTTTTCTGTAGTAGGCCAAATGTGAGGAGATCAGATACCACAGAGAAACAGGCTTATAATATTCCTTCTCTCTCTCTAAAGGGCACTCCTGGCTCCCTCATCTTCCCAGCTGCCCTTACACAACAGATATGGGGCTCTGGAACTCGAGGGCCAGGCAAATGAGGATGTAGGAGAAAGTCCATTCACTGGGTTTCATAGAGTGAGTCAGGCAGACCTGCACTTTATGACTGCTTCTGTTAAGAAGGAGGTTAATTGTTGTAGGTGATTCCATTCTGAGGGAAATGGAGGGCCCTGTATGATACCCAGACCCATCCCTCAGAGAAATATGCTGCCTTCCTGGGGCCCAGATTAGAGATACCCTGGTCTGGTAGGGCTCTCTCTTACCTGTTATTGGTTGTACAGGTTGGCAGTGATGAAGCTGCAAAAAAGTCCAAAACTAATCAAAAGGAACTTCAGGGTTCTGGGATGATTGGTTCAAGGATCAGGAACCCAGGAAGTGTTTTCCTCAGTGCTGTCAGTGGCAGGGAAGGTGCAGAAGCAGGCTGTCCCCATGTGCTGCGAGACAAACCAGCAGGAAAGATGGGGAGTTTTGTTGGGACTCGGGAAGCAAAGGGGAGTTTACCACTTTTGGAAGAAAGGGCAGGTAATTCAAGAAGAGTACAGGGATCTCTTTAGGTCATGCAGAGAGAAAATTAGAAAGACAAAAGCCCATCTAGAACTCAATTTTGCCACTTTTGTAAAAGAGAACAAAAATTGGTTTTACAAATACTTCGACAACCAAAACAGAGCCAAGGAGAATCTCCATCCTTTATTGGATGTGGAGGGAAACGTTGTCACTAAGGATGAGGAACAGACTAAAGTACTTCTTTGCCTCAGTCTTTTAATAGTCAGGCCAGTTATTCCCAGCGTATTCATTCCCCTAGCTGGAATACAGGGATAGAGAGCAGAATAAACCCCCCCATAATCCAGGAGGAAGCAGTTAATGACCTGCTACACCACCTGGACACTCATATGTCTATGGGACTGGATGGGGTCCACCTGAGAGTACTGAGGGAGCTGACAGAGGAGCTTGCCAAGCCATGCTCCATCATTTTAGGCAGTCCTTGATTAACTGGGGAGGTCCTAGATGGCTAGAGGCTTGCCAATGTGACACCCATCTACAAGAAGAGCCTGAAGGAGGATCCAGGGAACTACAGGCTTATCAGCCTGATCTCAGTATTGGGGAAGATGATGGAGTGGTTCATCTTGAGGGCGTTCACCAGGCAAGTGCAGGTCAAGTAGGGGCTCTGGTCCAGCAAGCAAAGCTTCATGAAAGACAGGTCCTGCTTGACCAACTGGATCTCCTTCTATGACCAGGTGACCCACCTAGTGGATGAGGGAAAGGCTGTGGATGTTATCTACCTTGATTTCAGTGAAGACTTTGACACTGTCTCCCACAGCATTCTGCTAGAGAACCTGGCAACTCATAGCTTGGACACGTGTGTTCTTCTCTGGGTAAAAAACTGGCTGGATGGCCAGGCCCAGAGAGTTGTGGTGAACAGAGCTAAATCCAGTTGGAGACCAGTCACAAGCGGTGTTCCTCAGGGCTCAGTGTTGGGGCCAGTTCTGTTCAATATCTTTGTCATGATATGACAAAGTCTGGATGAGAGGATTGAGTGTTCCCTCAGTAAGTTTGCAGGTGACACCAAATGGGGTTGAAGTGTCGATCTGCTTGAGCACAGGAAGGCTTTACAGTGGGATCTGGACAGGCTGGATTGATGGGCCAAGGTCAACTGTATGAGGTTCAACAAGGCCAAGTGCTCAGTCTTGCACTTTGGTCACAACCACCCCATGCAACACTACAGGCTTGGGGAAGCTGCCCAGAGGAAAAGAACCTGAGGTACTGGCTGAATGTGAGCCAGCAGTGTGCCGAGGTGGCCGAGAAGACCCACAGTGTCCTGGCCTGTATCAGAAACACTGTGGTCAGCAGGAGTAAGGGAGTGATTGTGCCCCTGTACTCGGCACTGGTTCAATTTTCAGATACTGTGTTCAGTTTTGGGCCCCTCAGTGGTGCTGGAGTGCGTCCAGAGAAAGGCAATGAAGCTGGTGAAGGATCTGGAGAATAAGTCTTACGAGGAGCAGCTGAAGGAACTAGGGCTGTTCAGTCTGAAGCAGACAAGGCTGAGCGGGAGACTCTCTACAACTACTTGAAAGGAGATTGTGGAGAGGTGGGTGTTGGTCTCTCCCTGAAGGTGTTCAAAAATTGTATGGATGTGGCACTTTGGGACATAGTTCAGTAGGCATGGTGGTGTTGGGTGGACAGTTGGACTTGATGATTTCGGGAGTCTTTTCCAACTTTAATGATTCTAACGAGTCATACCACTAGAATTGCAATGTTATTTTTTTCCCTCCCTAGTTTCAGATTTGTGACCTGGGGATATAAATGTGTAGTTTATTCCTCCTGGGACTTTGCAAGAATAGTGTCAGTGATTGTATGCTCTTTAGTTCCAGTGAAACTGCCTATGTGCAAATGCGTGTGGTAGATGAACGTGACCTGCGGTATATCAGATAAATAGAGCCATCCTTGAGGACGTCAAGGTCTCTGTCAAATATTCTGCTTTGTTTAATTACTGTTTTCTTGAGCCATGTCTCTAGCTTTGGTAATACACCTTGTGATGAATTGTCTCTGCTGGTTAGCTCTATACCTTCCTAGACTCACTGTGTATAAATCTAGCCTAAACCAACAGCGTGTTTAGGACCATACTGCCTAACTGGCCTCTCCATTCTTTCATTTTAGCTGACCTATGCAGCAGGAGTCTCTGAAGGCTTGGAATTTGGCTTACCATGTGTCCCAGTGCACAGGCTGTCCCTAGTGCACTGCTAGTGTGAGCTGATGCCTTTGCTTGCCCTCGAAATGTAGACACTTATGCCACTGCAACACAGAGGCTGTCAGGTGGGCCTCTTGTCTGTCACTGTTGCTGTATTTCGTGTGGGAAATTGGCCATTCATGTATCTGAAGAACCATATATTTATTTAATGCTGTAACCTGAATCCCCTAATGTGTAATATCATAGGATTGCATAGATCACACAAAGAGGTTAGTGGTACCCCAATTAGTTGTCTGAGCTGATGTGAATGTATAATAGACACGTGAGTAGTGTAGCTCCCTGGAGATCTGTGTTTTTTAACTGCAGCAGGCTCACTGTAAATGGGACGGTAAGATTTTTGTCTCATTATAAAACATATTGTGTGTAGTTTGTCTCATGAGATACATCTTGTTAGGCAGTCTCTGTGGGCGTAAGTCACAAGACATGCTTACTTTCAAGTTAGCAGGTTGGATTAAATTGTGCTTGATGAGAACAGATTGATACTTTGATTAACTACATTGCTTTACAATTTGTGGTGACTTGTTCTCTGTTAGGCTTTTAGGCAGATAGCTTTATCGGTGTAAAACATATATTCTACCACCCACACACGGAAGGCATAGTGTCTTTGCAGATACAGAATAGAAAAGATAGATTGAAGGACTAAATGGGAAGTGTTTGCTTGAGGAAGACAAAGGAGAGCTGGTGGACTGCAGCATTGAAGGATGAAAGAACAAATGAAGGAGGATAATTGTTCATGTTGTTTGAACTGTTCCTCTAGTAATCTGCTTCAGCTTTCTTGCTAGTAGAGCTTCTGAAGATGAGTGGTGCTTAGCCAAAAAAGAGGGCCTTCTGATGCAGTGGCTTTTAACCACTGACATTTTCTCAGTTGTCCACCATAGACCTACTGCTCTCCAGTGAGCAAGCTGTAATCTTTCTGTATTTTGGTGTTGAATGTATAGAATCATTAAGTCTGGGGATGTGACTGTTCTTCATAGGCTTTGCTTTTGTAGCAAAACTTACAAGCAGGACAAATTCTTTCCTTTTGAAAGGCTTGATGTCTTCCTTTGAAACACTTTTGTTAATAACATTTAAACCGTCTGCCTTGATCATAGTCTCCAAAGAAGAGCTGATAGATTTATGCAGAAGGCTTTCTTTTTAGTCAAAACCAAACCCTCAACAAGGCCCCTTTTAAGCTGGAACTAAGTTGAAGCATGAGAAAATTTGTCGCTCATTTTTCTTCTACCCTCCCTCATCCACTTATCAGAGACTGCAGAGACATGATTTCATAGCTATGTATAAGACCATATAATTTCCCTCTGATTCTTAAGTTGCCTGATTTCAAGCCCTTTTATGTCACACTGATCCATGAAAATGTTTTGATACATGCTGTCTCTCTCACTGTCATCGAGGCTTCTTATCTGCCTCTCCCTTGTTTCTTGTGTACCTGGACTGACAGGGTGGAAATCTTTGGCTGGTAGAGCAAAAGCCTACAGTATCTGATAAACGGGTATGCTTGTGTTCAAGATTTGCTGGAGAACACAGCATCTTAGCATTTCAACAGAAGACAGACAACCTTGATAATTAAATTGTGGTGCCTCGCAGCATATTTTGTGTCTACCTTACTGCATTAGGCAGCGTATCTCTTGTCTGTATGTTGTGCATTGCCTGGGAAGCCCCAATCCTGCAAACTTGTGTGCTACTTTTTTTAATTCAGAAGTGAAACTTCTGAAAAGAGATACTCTAGTGAGAGTGGACTTCACAAGGGATTCTCTGCGAGATTGTTCTTCCAGTGCATTTTGCATTCAAAAGAGTACTTCTGTTGACTGGGGAGTTGAGCCCTGTAATCAGCTGTGGAAAAAGGGTGATGATTTACAAACTTCTGAAGGAAAACTGAAAGCAGATATCGTCTATGAGTCCAGTGGCTGGGTCTCAATCTCACCATTAATCGAAAGCTACTCAGTGCAGTTTTAGACTGCTGCTTTTTTTTTTTTTAAAAAAACCTGGAAATAGATTGAATTGTGCTAAAGTTTTCTGCTCTCTTCCTCCCATCCCCATGCACTTACCAGACACTGCAGAGCTATGCTTATAGACCTGTGTACCTGTTAAACATGTACCTGTTTAACTTTCTCTGCTGCTGTTTATGGAGATACTGGTGCATGTTAGCATGTTTGTGTATGCAACAGTTTATCAAATTTGCAGTAAAAACATCCCAGCTGACTAACCAAGCCAACACTGAAAGTAGGAACAAATTAGTTGCCTGATTTTATAAGCTGCTGTCCAAGTTACACAGAGAATATAGGGAGATAGTGACTTGTCTCTTTGAACCGCAGCTCCTCATGTGCATGATGTGTATGCTGATGGTTCGTGTTCACATGGGCATTGTTAAATGTATAAATCCTTGGCAGTAGAGGCAGGTACCTCATGTAGGAGTGCAAGAATTAGAGACAAAAGTGTTGCCAGTATGGCAATTGGAATATTTCCGTAAGGCATGTGTAAGTGGACTTGGCTTTGTAATAGAGTTAAATGACTCATAGATAAGATGCATTTCTTTGAATGATTTAGCTGCTAAAGGATTTTTGTTATTGTGTGACAGGGTTGAAGCATTGAACTGAGCAGTGGCTTTTGGAAGTGGAATTTTGAATGGACTATAGGAGAGGTGTACCTGTCAAGGACTGTCAAATGATGCTGATCGTAGTAATATGTTAATCGAGATTTAGCTGAGAAAAAAGGCTAAATTACTGGAAAATATAAACCATGAACAGATTAAATTAAAATGTTACTCCTGTTCTTAGTGTCCCCCAAGTTCACTCTACCCCTTCCTCCATGGCGCAATGTGGTTGGGTTATTTGTCCTGTTTAATTGGAATTTTACTTCACAAAGAATAATGTGATGTTGCAGTTACTGTGACACATTTAGTCTTGCAAAATAATCAAGAAAACCTACTAATCTAGTAACAAAACCTGCTTACCACAAACACAATGAATATATTCTTTCTACTGCTGCTATAACTCGAGCATACTAACTAAATTGATATGTATCGTAAAAGATAGCATCTCTTCCAATTCAATTACTTTCCTTTTTTAAATAGATACACTGTTTTCAGGATCTACTCTGTGACCACTTAAGTTGTCAAAAGCTTTGTCTGATTTTTGAAACACTGTTACAGGGTTTGAAGTCTTTGAAACCTACGCAATCTATTAGCGTTTCGTATTACTGAGGCAACCCCAGTATCCCAAGATGCTTTCCAAACTGGAAATACTTGTTTTGTTGAGGGAACTGATTTGATCTTAGAAATACTGCACATTGAAGTCTGCTTGTTGCTTTTAAATTAGGAATGATTAAAAAGCCATACTATTTATTACTGTGAGGATGTCTGTATTCTCTCACTAATCTTAGATTTCTGATCTGACAACTGGGCTAGATACAAGTGAACTTAGCCTGTGTCAGTTTGATGTTTGCTGCAGGCAGGTTGTTTTCCGCTAATTTAAATTTGGTATTTTTGTTCTTCATTTGATGCTTTGTACAGCCTGTTTGTGATGACTGTTCAGTAGGATTTAACATTCGGAAGGAACTGCTAGATTGAATTTCACTGAGATGTTATTGTTTGTTACCAAGGGACAAATGATCTTTTATTGTTATTAGAGATGTCAGTGGCTTTAATCTTGTGATTGTATGTATGTGCACTATACTGTTAGGTGGAGGTTTTAATTAGAGTACATTAAATGCTGGAGATGAATTTGCTGTTTTACAATTTGTCCATCACTTACTCCCATAGATCTTTGTCCAGCAATGGGGCAATGTTTGTGTTTGTCATAACAAATATAGTAAATGCACCGGCCAGGGTGTGTATAACATCAGCTTTAGGGAACTTTATTAAAAGGTTTCTGTAGTTAGTAACATTGGCATTTCTAGAGTTAGCAATGCTCTAAGCCCTTCCTATTCCGATCTAGTGTCATGTAACTCTGAAAAGATCTGATTTGTATCAAAGTGCTGGCAGTTGTTAGCCTGTGTATCTGAGAATTCCTTGTGTTATATTATAACTTGAGTGTGCCCAAATCTAGACTATCTAATAGCAAGAAGCTCTTATATATCTCGTATAAATAGGACCTTAGGAGACTTTTTGCAAGACCTGCTTGCCTTGAAGACTTCTTTCAGAGGGGCTGCGTCTATTCTTTGTATGTGGTGGCTAGACTGAGGATATCCTTGGAGTAGGAAGAGATATTCACGCTGCAAGCGTAGACTGCAGCAGTCCTCTGCTTAGACAGTAAGCTGTTAACAGAGGCAGGACTTGAGTGTTGAATAAGAAAGTGGTGCTTATAAATTGTTACAGAAATGTCAATAACGAAGAAGCACTTTTGCGGAAAGAGCTTTCCTACTGGACACACAAAAGTAACAGTGGCTCTGTCACTGGATTTCTCGGCATCTTGATGTGTTTGGCATATGTGGTGAGAGTTGTACCACTTCCATTGGCTTTAGGTCTTCTCAGCTGAGAAGAAGGGCAGTTATTTTGGGAGTCTGTAATGACTGAAGCACCAGTATGGAACCTCTACCCAAAAAAGTGTGTTTGGAGAGTTACAACATAGAAGTATTTAAAGGAGGGTCTGATGGGGAGGGAGTGAGTACTATCTTGAAGTGTGTGGAATAGAGTCTGAGATAGGAAAGATGCATAAGGAAAAAAGAAAATAGTGAAGGTTAGGGAGGACAAAGAATTAGAACATATCAGAGGAGAAGAAAGGGTAATAGGTTAAAGAGTTTTGTATTGCCTGTATATGGTACATCCTAGAGATCTGCATGCATCTTAAGAGTCTTACATCCCTGATCTTAGAGCTTTCTTCATAAATGGTGATAAAAATCCACCTCCCTTATTGTTGTTTACTAGCTTAAATAGTGGAGGCTGATCTGAAATTTCTGATTCTACTCTTGGTATCATACTGCTTATACAATTAGTCTTGTGATATCTAGATGTGTAATATCTGTTTCTTTTATTTAAATTGGTAAATAATGTGCAAAGTCTACATTGAAACAACCTCTAAGTTGTAAAGTCAAACAACTCATAAATTCCAGAATTGAGCTTGCCTCTGCTTTGTTAATTAAGTTCTCTTGCTGCATCTTATGATACCATCTTTAATTACACGATCACATTAGTTGTTCCAAAGCTGCTTGCTTCACTTCATGCGCAAGATAGATCTGCTCAAAGGGTAAATTGGAGACATGCAGTGAGGGTTGCTTTTGCCTGGAGGAGTCTGCTGAACTTCTACAGAAATGGGAAGACTTTTGTGTGAAGGAGAGGGCTGACAAAGAGGGAACTGGCAGGAAGTGGACAGGTTTGGACTACTAGGTATGGTATTAGGCAAATACTTAGAGCAGACTTTTTCTAAATAGTCTCTAAACTTGCATCTCTTTACTGAGTGCTTCCTGGTAGAAATATTAAGCTCTTGGAGCTGCAAGCAAAAGTCACCAGAAGCTGTGCTTTGAACATAGAGTGGCAACTGCTTAAGTCAGTAATGATAAAGAAAAAAACCCAGATCCTAGGCCTCTGAGGTTGAGATCTCAAATCCACTTGCTACTTTGATTATTACTTTTTTTTTTTAATTATTTGTTCTGATTTTTTTTTTCCTGTGCAGGAACATCAGTAATGTGTAAATACTACTATTCATTTTTACAGGATTGTTTATGAAGTAGCAGTAAGTGCTTCCAAGTAAACAAGCATGTAAACCTAACTATTGGAAAGGACAGTGCTTGAAAGCATAAGGCCAGCGTGACCATGGAAGAGACTGGCAGCTAAAAATATGAGTGGAGTACGGGGAACAAGGAGTGGAGACACTTTGATAGTATTTTATAATGGATTACTTCTGTTTCCATTGTTGTCTGGCTCTTATGAGCTGATTCCCTCTGATTTTGCACAATGCTCTCTAGAGTATGTGGTTGCAGGTGGTTTATTATCTGGAGAGTAGCTTGTATGGAGCACCAACTTCGTTTTGAAAGTAGCGTTCCCCAAACAGGTAAACCATCCAGGATTTATGCTGGCTTCTCCCCACATGGA
This sequence comes from Tapera naevia, assembly GCA_033556795.1. NCBI lineage: Eukaryota > Metazoa > Chordata > Aves > Cuculiformes > Neomorphidae > Tapera > Tapera naevia. The sequence goes on along the minus strand of JAUMJJ010000034.1, from coordinate 7,743,450 downwards.
ATATTTTATCTGCAAAAAGGATGAATTAGATCATGTTAATTGTTCTGCATAAGAGTGTTTAGAAAATGCATAGCAAATGCATTTAATGTGCTGTAAGGAGCAAGGGTTGGGATGGAGGGGGGAGACTGATCGTGCAGTTGAATCTTGAAGATATGAATTATATCTACATAGATACAGGGGACTGCATAACCATCTTTTGCTTTTTACTTGCTTCAGAAACGTTGAAGTTGTACCCTGCTGCTGCTTTTGAGATAGGCTGTATGCTTTTCTGTGCTACCAGTTTCAATAATACAAGTAGAGAACACATGTGTGGAGAAGAAATGTCTACTGTAGAGAAAATATTTTTTATCTTTTAAGGTATATTCAGCGAAATACCTACGATACGGGCGAATAACTGCAATGTGGGATGTGGCAACTTATGGTACAGAAATTTCATGAAGACAATGGAAGTCTATAGGCCTTGGGATCCTAATGAGGGCTGGAGAAAAGGAGAGCAGTTCAAAATGCAGTCTCTAAAGAAAATAAAATCCTTCTATGATTCACATGAGCTGTTGGAACTTGTAGTGCATTTATTGTCTTCCTCAACTCTTTGTATGTTGGTGTTGTGGAGGTTTGTTTTGGTTTTCTTGGGGAGGAAAGGTTAGGGCAGGTTAGTGTGGGCAGTAGTTAGTTGGGGTGGGCAGGTGAGTGTGAGGGTTTTTTTTGGTCGTGGTTTTTTTTTTTTCTGTGGCCTAAAATTAAATTAAAAGCCAAGTTTGGTTTGCAAAAAGGAGAATGAAAATGTAAGACTTACAGAGGAAAATAAAGGGAGGACTGTGTGACTCGGATATTGGTGCTTGAGGGAATGTTTTCTTAAGCCTCTCAAATATCTGGAAGGTATCTGCCTGCCTTTCATTTTGACTTGCCCCTGCATGTGTGTGACTACTTTGATACTCAGATATCTAGGACATTAAATAACGGATGAAAAGATTGTTTCAATATTTGGTCTTATTCTCATAGTTCTTTAATATGACATCTCAATTTATTTGACTTTGTATAGCCTATGTGATATTATTTACTAAGCAACTCTGAAGAGAGATATGGTCAGATAGCAAAAATGTCATAATGGGAAACTAAGAATATAGTGATATATGCATGAAAGGTTTACTGTGTGAGTTTGTTGTGCTGATTTATTTCAGTAGCACCTTAATTTGGTCACTGATCTCAAAAGCTTGAGCATTAGGTGCTATTATTATGAGGAAAGGTTTGAGAAGTTGGTTCCGTGTAACGTGCTTTAAAAAATACCATCCTCAAAATGAATTAAAAGAAAAAAGGTTTCAGTGTTCTATTTAAGTATGATTTTTTTTTTGTCATACGCTATAATGTGATGTGCATATGTATACGTGTGATTTTTTTGTCTTGTCTTTCTTAAACAGATTTCTGTGGATACCAAAGCTCAAAACACAATATCAGCCTCATCATGATGCCTGAACATCTGTAGCTAACTACTGGATTTTCAAAAGAAATCCAGCATGGCCTGATTGGCTTGACTTCTGGAAAATTTATAATGTCCTCTGGAACCAGTATCAGCAAAAATCGGCAGGCTCCGAGCCTGCACGGTGTTGACCCAGAAACATGCATGATAGTGTTTAGAACACACTGGGCACAGGTAATGTTAATTAGTTTTATTGATTTGAAGTAGGCTGCATTAATAGGAATTTGCTTCATTCTTGCTTTTGGGAAAATGCTGAATTGCTGAGGAACAAAGGTCTTTCATGCAGAATGTAATGGATGACATTGAAGCATTTTAAAACACAAAGGTAATTAGCTTCTAAGGCGTGGTTAGCCTTTACTAATCACACTTTGAACTGTAAATTTACATGTAAAAGGGAAGTGGTAAGACATGGTAATATATTATGAAAGGCCTAGATCTTATTTACTGGCTTTCCTAGTAATTCACTGTGATTTGGACCTGATTGCAAACTTCTGTGCTTCCTTTCCTAGTGCTGGGTAAGACTTGCCTAGCTTTTGTAAAGTGTGTTAGATACACAGTGCAAAGCTGTATGCAGTGTTTATTATGGATAGAGGTAGATGATGCACTTCAGCATATTCTAAAAGTTTGTTTGCATGTCGTCAGGATTATAACTACTTTTAGGCAAAGGTGTTTTGCTCTGAGCACCATAATATAAGGTCTTCTTTGCCACGGTATATCAATATATAAGTAACTTAGAGTTTATGTAAAATTGATTCCTGTCCTGCTACTTTTGCTGTTTTTTGGCTATCTTGAGAAGAAAGCCAGATGAACACTGGTGTTTCAGAGATGTTTCCAGTGTCAGGGGAGCCGTTGTTTAGGAGCTACCTTTTCTTGCATAACTCTGTTGATGCTCTCATGTTAAGGGCACCACAGTTTCTTCATGGTTTTGTGGCAATTATCCTCCACAAAAGGGCTAAAACCAGTTGTTTCATATACGAAGGGTCTCACTGACTGCATGCAGAACAGAATTTAATCCTAGGGTATAAGTGCTGGGATGCAATCCTAAAATCTATATTGAATATTGGGAGGAATACGTGGGCATCAGTGACCATTTGGTGTTATATAAGATGTGGTAAGGAAAAGTCAACTCTATGGGTTTCTGCTGCTCTTTACTTCTGCAAGTCATCTGATGATATTGATACTCCTGAGCACAGTTACTCTGGCTCAGAAGCAGGCCCTTTGCTTTCAGTCCTCTGTGTCAAAGAAACTCATTGCAACCATCACGGAAACTCCGTTTCTGAAGGGTAAGAGAACCTCGTTTATTCATACTTAAGAGAACCTCAAGTTTTCAGCAATAGGACAGGTGACAAACTTAGGTGCTTATAAAAGCAAGCAAGAGCATTACATTTTTGGCCTCTTACACGCCAAATGTGAAGATTTTATGTTTAGAAAGCTTGACAGACAAACCCTAAAAGCGTAAAAAGAGTTTAGGCTTTTTGTGTTAAGAATGTTGATTTTTTTATTTCAGTATGGGGATAAGTGCATATTTTTAAAAATACAGTCAAATAACTAATATGCATTTGTTTCTCTTTAGGTTCTGAAAATCCTAGAGAGGCACGATCCCTTGAAAAACACTCAGGCAAAGTATGGGGCAATCTCACCTGATGAGGCCAGCACTGTTCAGAATTATGTGGAGCATATGCTTTTCTTATTAATTGAAGAGCAAGCGAAGGATGCCTCAATGGGGCCTATTCTGGAGTTTGTGGTCTCAGAAAACATCATGGAGAAGCTTTTTCTTTGGAGCCTACGTCGAGAGTTCACTGATGAGACAAAAATTGAGCAACTCAAAATGTATGAAATGCTAGTAACCCAGTCTCATCAGCCTTTGCTCCATCACAAGCCCATCTTGAAGCCTTTGATGATGTTACTGAGTTCCTGCTCAGGAACAACCACTCCAACAGTGGAAACAGAGTTGGTTATCCTCTTGAACCAGCTCTGCTCTATAATAGCCAAAGATCCCTCCATTTTAGAACTATTTTTCCACACCAGTGAAGACCAAGGAGCTGCCAATTTCCTCATATTTTCCCTGCTGATTCCCTTCATCCATAGGGAAGGAACAGTAGGCCAACAGGCCCGTGATGCGCTGCTTTTCATAATGTCTCTCTCTGCCGAAAACAATGTTGTTGCAAACCACATAGCAGAAAACACTTATTTCTGCCCGGTAAGTTGTTCTTAGTTTGCTTCATCTTAAATGCTAAACTATCTCCCCTGTATTCTTATCCTTTTCTGTGATTTTTCATAAAGATGTGTTGTAACACGTTTGTTTCTGCTAACAGCTATTTCACAAATAGTAATGCTGTTTAACACGACCCTGCTGCCAAATACAGTCTTGCTCCTTGTTTCCATACTAGTGTCTTCTGCTTTTGGGCCAGTACATGTGGTTTTTGCAGTCACAGAATGAATTGAATTGGGGAACTGATAGAAGTTATAGCAGAACTTGGTGTGAGGGAAACCTCTTCTGTCTCACTGTGAGACCCCTGTGAGATTCTAGAGGTGAAGGGGTGAGAAATGGAAACAAGGTGTTCTGAGGCTGTCGTTTCTGATGGCAGTGCTAGCTTAGGCAGGCTATGCTTGCCACGCTGTAATATCAGTTCAACAGCTCAAAAAATAAGTGTGAAAATAGTATTATCAAAGTATTATAGAAACTTAATAGTTTTACAAGGTAAAAGAGAGATGTTCTTTGTCACAGAATTGAAGGTTTCTATGGCCATCTCAGGCAAACTATCATCTTGCTATGCTGTAATCTGATACAAAACAGTAGTGTTGCATTGTTAGATCTGGCAAATCAATCTTCCTACATGAGCAGAAAACCTTTGCTGTTAAACAGGTAAATAATCTAATTGAACAAACAAAGCTACCACACTGTAGTTTTAAAGCTAAAGCAGAATGGACGTGACAGGACCTGTTTCTTCATGCCTTATGAAAAAATCAGTTTGAGATCTGCAACAGATGCATTCAAAACCAGATACCATTCTGCAGAAAAGGTGCTCTTGTGTGCCAGTTTTGTGACTGATCCTTTTGCCTTCTGCGTGGCTTGCATTTTAGTTTAACAAATGCCAGAAAAAATGAAGTGGAGGGGAGCCTTATATAGCTGCCAAAGCAGAGAGCATTAGAGAACACTAAAATGCCTGTCTTAAGCATTAATGCCTGATACTTACTCCAGTCATGGGTTTCCATTTAATCTGAGATTGCTGTGTCCTTTGAGCTGTGGGGCAGAGCCAGGTTTGCAGGCTAGAGGAGGCCTACAAGTTCCAAAACTTCTAAATGGTTTTCTTGGTCAGTTATGAATACTGCAATGAATTTCTTGTGGTGAGAGACTCAAGTTGACCTTGTTGAATAGATGCTGCTAAAGAATGTGAACTTGATTCTCAAACTGTCTCTGAGACAGATACCATTATTGGATCTATGCTATAACTTCCATAATTACATCTTCCAATTAATTAAAAAGGAAAAAAAAGCAGCCTTTTTACACTGAAGATTAAAGTCAGCTATATTAACCTTCGAAGCAGTAGGGAGTCATAATTGACAATCATTCTAATTAGAAAGGCTTCTTGTCAAAATGTGCTAGAATCAGACTTTTCTGAACAGTAATGAGACTGGCCTAAGTCTATATTAAAACTTTAATGCAGTGCCATAGAATTGTCTCACTAGCACAAAATCTTGTTTAAATTTGAGTGTGATGAGCTGAAGGAACAAGTTTTGTTCTGGTGGAAGATTCTGTAGGTGTCAGTGGTGCTGCTGTGTGTCGCTCATCAGTGCAGATGTGGCCTCAGCCACTCTGCACATCAGCTAGTGCAGTCCTGTGCTGATAGGAGTGGCGTTTGGGTGGCGCTGCATTGCTGCTGCCTCTGGTTCTGGGGCCGAGTTGGTTATTGGCACATAAAGTTTTCTTTCCATACCTTGTTGTGTTGTTCTGGAGATGCCCCGAGATGGGGTCTGGCTGTAAATCTCTGCTGCCTCATGTACCCAGATTGGTGTTAGATCTGTGCCAAAGTGGAGCTGAAGTCTTCCTTGATGCCATTTTTTGCGCTAATTTTGGTTAGTGACTTTTTAAAACTAGATTGTTCATGATTTTCAAAACTGTAGGCAAGTAAATGGTAAGGAAGGAAGGAAGGGGACAGGGTGCAGTAAGATACATTGGTAGAAAATGTTTTTCACAGTATCACAGTATCACAAGGTTGGAAAGGACCTCTGAGATCATCAAGTCCAACCTATAACCCTACACTAACACCAACACTAACACCAACCCATCATCTAAACCATGGCACTCAGTGCCTCATCCGGTCTCCCCTTAAACACCTCCAGGGTCGGTGACTCCACCACCTCCCTGGGCAGCCCATTCCAATGGCCGATCACCCTTTCAGTGTAGAATTTTTTCCTCACATCAAGCCTAAACTTTCCCTGACGAAGCTTGAGTCCATGCCCTCTAGTTCTGTCACTGGTCACCTGAGAGAAGAGACCAACCCCTGCCTGACTACAGCCTCCTTTTAGGGAGTTGTAGAGAGCAATGAGGTCTCCCCTGAGCCTCCTCTTCTTTAGACTAAACAGCTCCAACTCCCTCAGTCGCTCCTCATAGGGCTTGTGCTCCAGCCCCCTCACCATCTTCGTTGCCCTCCTCTGAACACATTCCAGTATCCTAAATTCTTTCCCAAACTGGGGGGCCCAGAACTGGACACAATATTCAAGGTGAGGTCTGACCAGTGCCGAGTACAGGGGGACGATAACATCTCTGGTCCTGCTCACTACACTATTCCTGATGCAGGCCATCTTTTGACACAGAATGTGTAGATTTGCTACTGGGTAAAGTTTTCTGATTTTACAGAGATCTTTCTGCCATGTAATTTTTATCATGTTCTGACCTGAAAGTTTTCTGAATCAGATTGAAGGTGTTGTCTGTTCATCATTTCAGAAAACAATATTTCTAAAGAATTTTGAGCAGGGATAGCATCTCAAAGTCTCTCCATAAAACTTTGTATTTGTAAATACCTCCCAGATTAGGAAATTAAGTATTAAAGCAGAAGGAGTTATGGCTCTCCAATTTTCTTGAAAAGTTGAGGCTGCATAGGGATAGGAAACTAAGGATGTGGGGAGAAAGGGGGTTATTAAAGGGAAGGAATTGGCCAGATAGCAATTGATTATATATTAACAACGCATATTGATCATACAATGTGTCTGGGATTACAAATCATGTAGTCAGTCTATTCTGTGGGTCAAGAGAAAGTAAATAAATCGAGGAGACTGGTTTGCAGAGAGACTCTTGACTCAATGGTGAGAAAAAACTGCTGGAGATGCTTCTAAAAGTAGATGGGCATCTAGTGTTGACTTGAAGAATATTGGGAGAAGTTTAAAAGGACACTGCTCTGGGTAAAACAAAAAATAAAATCAATCTTGCCCTTGCAGAACATGAATTTATTAATTGCATTCCCTTTCAGATTTTTTTTCATTGATGTTTATAATTTTACTGATTAAAACTCCATAGTGTAGTCTATACATGTGCATTACATAGGTGTGTTATCTTTATGTCTGCCTATGGAATATGAAGAGTTCTGTTATTTCAGGTGGTAATCCTGTTTATACCATATACTTCTATGAAAATTTCCAAATTTTTTTAACTTGGGGAGATGAAATTGCTTCCAGTGGCTACTTTCTGTCTCACTGCTTTAGAAACATAGTTTCAGCATAGAGGCATTTGTGTTGTACTTCACAGCGAAAAAAAAGCTTTTTAAACTTTATGGATTTGAGTAGCTACATCTGTCACTTATTACCTCTGTAAGACAAACTAAAGAATTCTTCACTTGAGTTCTCTGCTTGTATTAGTGGAGAGCAGTATGTTTTGCTCAAGGTCGGTTTCTTGTGCTTGAGGACTAAACTCACATATGAAGGAGAAAAGTGGAAAGTGCACAGCTCTGAAAAGCAGGTTGCTTACTGAGAGGGTAAGCATGCGTTTACAAATAGCAATTAAACTTAAGGCAGGCAATGGAAAATCACGTGTGCGTTAATTAACAGATTGCAACACAAAAGAATGTCAAGTTCTCTCCAGATTTTTTTTCTTCCTAGAATCCTCTGAAGCCTGAGTTTGTGAGTGTATAGGTAGTTCTATAGGCTTGGTAAGATCTTTTTCCTTTGAGCTCTTCTACTGTGCATGAGAGAAAAAGCAAAAAACATTCTAGTTATAGAAGAATGTGATTGTACAAATGAAGCTTTTAAGATATGTCTAGCATCATTCTTCATATATTTAGGTATATATATACATATGTGTGTATAAATAGCACAGTATGCTAAAGCAGTGACTTTTCCACAGTATTCCTCCTCGTCTTAATATTTGGCTTAGTTACATATGCCAGAATAAATCCATCTTCAAAATTGCATGATTTAATAATGGACAGCATTCAGAAAGGCAGCCTTTGTCTGGCTGGCTGGGTTAGCAATTATAATTAGTTACGCTTGCATATGATCAAAACCTGAATCCCCTTCGGTGAGCTCTTGTTCTTTGACCTGTACGTAGTCAACTGTTTGGTTTCTAATAGATAAACCAGTTGTGTTTCATCTGAGCTTTGACTGGCCAGCCCTGTAGATGCCAAGCAGACTTTTGTATTAATAGAAAGAGGAAGAAGTCTTATAAGAGTCTATTGAAGGAAAACTGAAAAGATTTCCATCAGGCTGCGTCTTAATGATCCCATTACAATGAGAATCATCTTAAAATTATATTGAAGTTGTATAAAATCATGTCAGAAGGATAAGAGTTGTAAATAATATTTAGAAAGTTTCCAGCTTCAAATAACTTTAATTATTAAAAACTGGGTCTGAACCTACCAATAGTTTATATATGTTCAGTAAAATTTGGAAAACTTGTACTTCAGTGATATATCCTGTGTAAATATCTCTAAGCTTTACTATCACTGGAAACAGCATCTATACAGTAACTTATTTCAGACTTTTTTATTTCTTCTCTACTACCATTCCAAATACATAAGAAAAAAATAAGAAATGAACAGTTAGAAATTTTAAGTGGATTCATCTGAGTTCAAGTGCCTAGGAATGACAGTCAGCGTATGTCTGTGTTCTATGTGAGCCTGAACTTTGTTTTTGTTGGTGGGGGCACTTTCCCCTCTATTTCTAATGTTTCGTATTTGTGAGTGGAATCAGTTCAAATAGACACATGTAAGGAAGTAACATTCAAATCACCAGTGAAAGAAACGCTGTAGGTATGACAGGGACTTCTTCTGGAAGGAACTGAGAGAAAGTGTGAACTTATTTTACAAGTGTTTAAAAAGATATTGCAACTTCAGATTAAAAAAAGAAAAAAGACAACCTTCTTTTCCCTGTCACCTTCTCCTAAATGCCAGCTCTTGGAAGAAGAATATTATATGGAAGACTTTAAAATATTCATGTCTTTCTACCACAAGACTCTTTCAAAAGGAAGCAAAATTAGTTTACGATTTATGGTGTTGCCATTCAAACACATGGACAGTTGGAAAGTCAACTTATTTCCCTTCTGTTTTTGAATTCCAGGTGCTAGCAACTGGACTAAGTGGCCTCTATTCATCTTTACCTGCAAAGCTGGAAGAAAAAGGAGAAGAATGGCACTGTCTTCTGAAAGACGACTGGCTCTTGTCACCAGCCCTTGTGCAGTTCATGAATTCCCTTGAATTTTGCAATGCTGTGATACAGGTAATGGAGCAGGTTTGGCCTGTCCTTCTGAAGTGGTAGTCTTGTATATTCTGCAGACATTTGTAAAATATGGAGATTACTTATATCTGTTAACGGCATGGGTTTTTTAAGTTACACTAAAATAAGTGGCTTAAAATTAAATTTTTGTGCTGTTTGTCCTGGTTATAAGGATGAGTTAATATGACTTTTGTTTTCAGATAACAAATGTTTCAAATGAAAGTAGTGGAATTGTGTAGTGACTTGATATTTCATTGTGTAATTGGGAGGATTTTCTGTGTTGTTTGGTTTTTTTTTAAATGTTTATTGCATTTTATTACCACTGTTGATACTAAAAGTAAATTGAATGTCTTTACATGTGGGGAAATGTAGTCTTTCTGTATTTAAGCATTGAAAAACATTCTGTCTTTGTCTAAGCTCTCATAAATAGCATGCAAAGAAAGTAGTTAATTTTGCCTGTTAGTGAGTACTGCATAAAGAAAGCTTTGAGTGTAATTGAAGTATCTTTCTAGAAATATAAATTCATTTTAGAGTAGTCTCCCTGTTCTTAATGTTTATTCTTTTGTTACATTTCTTTTTCTTTTCTGTTTTTGATTCCTTACATTTTTTTCCTCTGATAGAAATATAAAATAAGATTTTTGTCTTTTTATATTGTTTTTAAGACTAGAGAACTCTATAGAAACCTTGTCCAGTGTTTTATTAAAATGTGATACAAATTCTACAGAAACCGTGGATTTATGTGTTACTTGAAGAGCTGTGTTGAATAAGATTGAAAATTTAGGCTCATTTACTGTTAAATAAAATACATGTTTTAGTCAGAACTGTGTGAAAAAAAGTAAAGCAGGAGACTGACAAAGCATTGAACAAGCAAAGATAATAGTAGCTGTCATTCTTTAAATGCAACATTCTTAATATGCGTGTTCAAATGTGAAGACACATACTCATTTTGGTGTCTAAGCAGAGTTTTTCCACGAGAGAAATACATTTGCAGGAGGTCATATTACTGCAGACAAATTAGAGAGCAGCAGATTATTTTAGAACCACTTTTCAAATAAACTCAAAATTCTAAAGGATCTTCAGCTGACATGAAGAAAGAGCAGTTTCTGACTGCTGCTTGATTGTGTCTTTAGAGTCATTCTTCAGCTGAATTGCTACTCAATCACTGCAGGAGTTTTACTCTATGCATGGAATGGTTTTCGAGGTGTGGCTTGTTCTGTGTTGACCCAAGAACTTTGGCCAGAAATGAAAAAGGGACAACACAGCCAAGACCTCTTGCCATTTACTACTTTTTCCATGAATCATAGCATAGGATGTGCCAGTCCTTTTCTTCTTCTTTCCAAAGATAGGGTTACAAATTAAATGAAGTCTGGGATGAATTGCAAGTGGGAGAATTTATTTGTGACCATGTAGGCTGTGACATTCCAGTCTTGATGTGAACTTCAAACAGTATGTATTAACTTAGAATGTTTCTGAATGGACTTTTTTTTTTGCTTTTATAAATTTTTTTTAAATGCATGAATTTATAATAAGTTTTCTTTGTGAAAACAGAAGAAATGCATTATTATAAGAGCAAATTTTTTGCTTCTAATAGCAGTTCATTTTTAAAAGCTCTGAACCAACCTATTGAATAAATAATGTATGTTTTGTTTTCGTTTTTGTTTGCTCAATAACTGTTGAGAGAAAGGTTTGTGAACAGAACGTTCTTAGCCCATAGCTAGAGAGTGCTTTGGTTTATCTAATCTTGAACTATAGGAAAGCAGCTGTTCTGTTTTCTCCTCCAAGTTAACAATGCCAAGTTAACAATGGCAAATGCACCTTCAAGTGACCCTAATGATATTGCTGGAGCTAAATTTAGAATCTGAAATCTTCCCTTGATGCATGGGTTTACACACTTTTCTGTCCACCCATTCATCTTAGTCAGAATGCAGGGAGATTGAAATGTCCTCTTCTCTAAATTTGGCAGACTTACTGTTATCAAATATAGTTTCTGTATTTCTTTGAAGAAGGAAAAATCTTTAAGAACCTGAATCATAGCCAACAGTGGTGAGAGGGACAAATGAACATGTCTTGTTAAATGGCAAAGTGTTTGGGTAGTGGGTAATAGTAGTCTGTGCCCCATCTCGTTATAAATCTCACTGGAACTGTTCTGTGTCTTTCTCTTCCCACTCTCTTAGGTGGCACATCCCTTGATACGTAACCAACTTGTGAATTACATTTACAATGGATTTTTGGTGCCAGTAATGGCTCCTGCGCTCCATAAGGTCAGTGATGTATGCAAGCACAACATGAATTAATAATCAAAAGCATTATGGATGATCTCTGTGTAAGAATACTGTTAAGTGTACTGTTACTAGTGACTTCCATATAATTGAGTAGGTTTCTAGGCTGACTCTGTCTTTTCGTTCCATACTTTGTATTTACACTATATAGATTATTAACCAAGATATAGGTATTTCTGAAAATATTTAAAATTGAAGTAATTGAAGAACCAAACTAGTTTGTTGCACTAGGCCGACATGTCATCAAGAGAGCAGTGACCTCTTAGACAACATTTCATTGTGGCAGATGTGTTTCCATGAGGATTATTTCACCAAGATGAACATTTTCCAAAAGGAAAATGCCCACAAGGAAAATGTTCAGTCAAGAAATATTATGTTAATTTTAGTAATGTTGCCATTGTTTGTACTTCCTTATTACAGTTGGTAGAACTACTGCCATAAACTGGAGAAGAAATGGAATTTGGTATCAATTTGCTAATGTATTAAGGTGCAATTTATCTTTCTTTGAAGAAAAAAAAATCAAATTTTCTTTGAATTTTAGGGGTTATCCTTTGCAAAAATGTCACTGATGGTAATGAATTACTTAACACGTTTTTTGTTAGGCTGCAAGACACTACATTTCCAACTTTTGCAGAATGTACCAATTAACAGCCTTTGCCCTTTAAAAAGAACACCTTGTTTGAGGAGATAAAGCCCTATGGAGCACAAGCCCTATGAGGAGTGACTGAGGGAGTTGGGGCTGTTTAGTCTAGAGAAGAGGAGGCTCAGGGGAGACCTCATTACTCTCTATAACTACCTAAAAGGAGGCTGTAGTCAGGCAGGGGTTGGTCTCTTCTCTCAGGTGACCAGTGGCAGAACTAGAGGGCATGGACTTAAGCTTCGTCAGGGAAAGTTTAGGCTTGATGTGAGGAAAAAATTCTACACTGAAAGGGTGATTGGCCATTGGAATGGGCTGCCCAGGGAGGTGGTGGAGTCGCTGACTCTGGAGGTGTTTAAGGGGAGACTGGATGAGGCACTGAGTGCCATGGTTTAGATGATGGTTGGTGTTAGTGTTGGTGTTAGTGTTAGGTTATAGGTTGGACTTGATGATCTCAGAGGTCCTTTCCAACCTTGTGATACTGTGAGATAAAAAAGGAATTTCTGAGAGTAAAAATCCACCAAAAACCGCCAGGAGAGGATTAATAAATTACTTTTTGAAGGTTTATTAATTCTTACTAAGTCTGCCAAGCAGAATGCACCTGTTCCATTTTCTGAGCAGCCAGTGAAACAGTGTACGCTGCTTTCTAGACTAGGACTTATCTTGACAGAGCACACAGTTCTTTGTGGTAAGTAGCCTCTTACCAAGAACATAATAAGCAGTATAGAATCTTCTTCAATGATTTGACAGACCTCAGATGTTTGGAAACTTGGTGAGGGCTGAAATAAAATTTGGCTGCAATCCAGGTCAAGGCTGTAGCCTGTCATGGAGATAGTTCACCTACTTACCCTGCAGTAATTTTTTTTGTTTCTGTATCTTGACTTAATCCCTTGCCAAGAATGAGAATTAGCATCAGAAGTGAAAAGCTAACCAGCTTTAGGTCAAGGTTATGGATAACAAGGGGAGATACCAGAGTGTAGCGGTGCGATTCTGGTCTTAGTGAGTGCTGGTTTTGCCTCTGAAGTACTTATGGCAGATTTTAGGTTGTTTAGAATACTACCAAGCCACTGAATGCCATTTGTATTGGTCAGTAAATCTGCTAGCCCCCTATTGGATTGATTATTTCCCTGTTGGTGTTATTAAATCATTTAAAATGTGCTGTTCTGATTAGAGTTTTTTTCATGTGATGGAAATTTTGTTGAACATCCCTTATATACTCTAAGTGAAATAATATTTTTTTCAAAATGGGGATGTTGGCTGTTAACATATGGGGGTTTCAAGCCTAGATCTTTCCTGAACCCAGACATTCTGTTAGTGCCTTGTTTTTCCAGTAATAAACCTGTCCTTGATTAGCATTGTTTGACTTTTCATCTTTAAAAATTAACTACTTACACATATAAACTTCAAATGCATTTAATGGAGTAGATGGATTGCACCATCTAGTGGATCTGATACAGGGCTCTTGCATATCTGAGACCAAAACTCCATAGTAAAAGGAAACAAATAAATAGAGGCACATTTGACCTCTTCAGTCTTTCTGTGCTGCGCTCCACCTTAATTTAACAGAAAATAAATATCTTACACCTTTCTCTTAGTGCATAGACCTCTCTCCCAAAACAAGATAATTATGCTGTAATAGCTCGCTTATACGTTAAAATAATTTCTAGTTGCCATTGAAAATACTCACGCTAAGTTGAGGAATAGGCTTTGAAAACTGTATCACCCATTTGGGGACTTAACCTAAATGTTCATTACAATATTTATGAAAAAAGTTGAGAAGGGGCAAAATGAGAGAAAGGCCAGATGCGCCATAGCGGTTTTTAGAACGGGAAGTTTTGTCATTGAACTAAATACTAAACGGATCCTGTTTTTTCTTTTAAACTCAACGAAGTTGCTTTGTTATCCTAAAGTCTACTCATGGCTGAAGAGTTTATTTTTTATCCAGTCATTCACTTCAGATTGTTCTGACTCATTCTGGCTTATAAGTTCAAATACAATGAATAGACCCAGTCAACATGGGTTTATGAAAGACAGGTCCTGCTAGACCAACCTGATTTCCTGGCTGGATGGCTGCACCCAAAGGGTTGTGGTAAATGGAGTTAAATCCAGTTGGAAATCAGTCGCAAGTGGTGTTCCCCAGGACTCAGTGCAGGGTCCAGTCCTGTTCAATATATTTATCAATGATCTGTCAAGGGATTGAGTGCACCCTTAGTAAGTTTGCAGATAACACTAAGCTGGGTGGCAGTGTTGATCTGCTTGAAGCATGGCCAGCAGGACAAGGGAGGTGATTGGTGCCCCTGTACTTGGCACTGGAGAGGCCACACCTCGAATACTGTGTTCAGTTTTGGGCCCTTCAGTACAAGAAGGACATTGAGGTGTTGGAGCTCGTCCAGAGAAGGGCAACGAGGCTGGTGACGGGGCTGGAGAACAAGTCCTATGAGGAATGGCTGAGGGAAATGGGGTTGTTTAGTTTGGAGAAGAGGAGGCTGAGGGACCTCATTGCTGTCTACAACTGCCTGAAAGGAGGTTGTGGCGAGGTGGGGGTTGATCTCTTCTCTCAAGTGACAGGTGATAGGACAAGAGAAAATGGTCTCCAGTTGTGCCAGGGGAGGTTCAGACTAGATATTAGGAAGAATTTCTTTACCAAAAAAGTGGTCAAGCATTGGCACAGCTGCCCAGGGAGGTGGTTGAGTTACCTGGAGGTGTTTAAAAGGTGGGTAGATGAGTTTTTGAGGGACATGGTTTATCGGAGGATGGGTTTAGTTGGACTCGATGATCTCCAAGGTCTTTTCCAAACGGAAGATTCTATGAATAATGCAGTATGGTGTAAATATCTGATTAGGAAGATAGATTTGTGGAAGCTTTAATGGGAAACGCATTTAGAAGAGATTATTGGTACATCTTCTAGAATTTAGCTGATGTGGAACAGCTGCTTCTGATGAGTCTTGGTGATAGACATGGAAGGAAGGTTATGTTAGAAAAGTCCTCCATCTTTTCCATTCACAACATGATAAAACTTTATTTTTGTTTGAAACAAGAGCAACAACAGAAAAAAATCATATTAAAATGACTTCATGTCTGATCACCAAATCAAATTTAGTTGATTCAAGTATATAAAATAAAATAAGCCAAACAGTCGTTGTCCTCTTACCCAGTGCATTCCTCATGATTTTGTCTGAGGGTGTTGTTCAATAGACAGTTTATCATGCAAGATAAGTAATGTCTACTGCTCTCCATTTATCCATCAAGCCAGTCAGCTTATTGTAGAAGGCTATCAGGTTGGTCAGACTTGATTTCCCCTTTGTAAATATGTGCTGACTACTCCCAGTCACCATGTTCTCCTTAATGCGGTTGGAAATGGTTTCCAGGAGGTTTTATCCCATCCCCTTCCCAGGGGCTGATGTGAGGCTGACTAGCCTGTAGTTCCCTGGTTCATGCTTCTGGAAGACTGGAGTGACGTTTGCTCACTTCTGGTCATCAGGAACCTCTTCTGGTAACCACAACCTTTCAGAAACCGAGAGTGGCCTTGACAGTCGGGGGTGCAATCTGTCAGGCTCCATGGACTCGTGTATGTCCTGTTTGTTTAAGTTCCCTAACCTTATCCCCCTCCTCTAAGAGTAAGTATTCCTTACTTCAGACTTCTACTCTCATTTTAGGGTCCTGAGATTATGGAAGGCAAATCTTGCCAGTAGAGACTGAGGTGAGGAAGGCATTGAGTACTGTGACTTTTTCCATGTATTTTGTCCCCTTCCCCATTCAGCAGTGGGCACCCATTTATCAGTCTTCCTTTTGCTGTACCCTTCAACTCCAGCTGGGCTTTGGCTTTCCTAATCCTCTGCACACTCAGGCAGTTTCCTCATATTCCTCCTGGGTCACTTGTCCCTGCTTCTGTCTCTTCCTTTTCGTGTTTCAGTGTTTTTAGGAGCTTCTATCTGACCTTCTGTCTCCTTTGCTAGTTAAGTGAAAACATCAGACTATCAAACAAGACTTTTGATAGCAGTAGCATCAGGATTTCAGTAAGAACTTCAGTAACAGTAGTTCGGAATTTCACTCTGTGGTCCAAAACTCTGAGCTATGTATATGGGTGATCTTGAAATGTCTGTAACATTTATAGAACTATATAGTAAGCTCTCCCTTTTTTACATTTTTGCACATTGTCTCCCTATACATACTTACTACGCACGCCATTCACATGAGAGCAAAACAGTACCAAAGTGTTGAGGATAGAGACGTGTTTCTATGAAAAACTCAAGGGAGTGGAGAGACCAACATATTTTGCTTGGTGTGATTTTTATGGCTTTATCCCAGGAAGCTAGTATGGAGTTGAAAAATAATTTACTAGTTCATTTTGATTTCAGTTAAGGAAGTTCCAAATAGATCAGGCTAGTTGGCTAGCTTGAAATAGCCTGTTTTTCACAGTGAGCTCTGTGAGGGTTATTTTACGTAGCACATTAATGCAATGTGCTTAAATAACCCAAACATTTGCAAGATGATGCCTCCCTGACTTCATTTCTTAAAGGTAAGTATCCTAAATATAGCATGTTCTTGTAGCCTAATTTATGCCTACTCTGTACTAATCTGTTGTAACTTTGTGTGGGTTTTCCCACCTACACACGTAATGAGTGACTGACAAATACCTTCATATCTCAGGAGCTGCACACTGCTGAATGAGTAGATAGAGTCCAAATTTGTGTTATGTAGCTAGGGATGTGCATTAACTGGCTGTGTTGGATAGCTCTGTCTTGGCCTTTCAGTGGCTTGATTTTATTGTACTTCTGTTGTCCGAGTTTCTTGAGGCATAGAAAAAAGTGATTCAGTGACGTTGTTCAGGTGAGTTTGTCTTTATGCAAGGTCACAAATTCTTTACTTCTGTACAAATTCAGTTAAAACCAGAAGAAGCCGAATATTTTGTCCCTAAAGATAGAAAACTGAATAAAATGTTAATTTGGTAGTTTTCTTTTTGTAGTAACAGTCCATGATTTATTTTTTTTCCCAAATTATATTTTGTTCTTTCTGGTGTAAGTGTCAGGTGTTTGACAAAATTAAGACTGTCTGGCAGAATCTGTTCTTAATTTAAGACTGGTATTTTTTTAATGGCATATCAGTTACATTGTTCCCTAGGTTTTGGTACTTTGGAAAAAATACTTGTGAGAAGTTATAATTCTACTCAGGCACAGAGCCATACCATTAAATTTCTGTGATGTATCTCACTGTCTATTTCTTGCTTCGCTGTCAAAACTAACTTTTTGGAGTTCTATCAAAAAATATAAGGTCTTCTGGGTCCAAATTGTACAAGGATCCAAGTAATCAAATCAGACTAATTTTCTCTTCAGTTAAAACATGGTTGAAATCCCAGGGTGAATGTGGAATAATCCTACCAAAGTCTTAAGTTTTACTTGTTCTGCTAGAGGTCATATTGCCTTGTTTTAGTCTTCATATATTTGGTAGTAGAAAGTGCTTATTTATCTTGGTTTTTTAGGTAGTCGGAGCACCTCTGTAGAAATCTGATCAATGAAATCCTTTTTGTGAAGGTCTTTAATATGTATATATTTTGCAGTCAAAACCACGTGCTAGATAATCAGGAGCCACACTTTGGCATATCTAAATATTGTGCTACCTTTGATACAACTCTGATTGATTATATACATCACTTTCCTGTAAGTGCGTATGGTTTAATTTTAATTTGGTGTTCAGAGAATTTGGGTGACCTAAGATAGCTATTTGGAACATCTTGAGTGTGTTTATGTAATTTGTGTTGTTTCAATTTATTGACGATAGTGCTAAAAAATTGAGAAGTTTTATGATAAAAGCACATTTTTACTGTCTTAGTGTTTACTGCTACATGGCATTCAATTGCTAACTACAGTATAATTACTTTTCTACTTGGAAGACTGGGTTTAATGTGAATAAAGGAAAATTTTACCAGCTTTTTAGCATAAAAAGTTACTGTTGGCCAAGTGAACAGAACCGCTCTGTGGAAGCGCTGGCATGGTCCTGTCAAATAAGCTCTGTCAAATGGAGCTCAGTTGTTGTGCACTAACCCATCCAAACAGAAACCTCTAACATGGTATGCTACTGTGATAATTCAGTAACACTTGCTGTTTGCACAGCTCAGCTAGGGATAAATGACCTGTAAATTATACCCCATAGATTAGAAGGAGCATCTTTATAAATATTCTTCAAGACTGTTGGTTCCCTTTTAGAAATAATGCCATCTTTTGCCTTACTGAAAGTGTTTGGACAGCAGCTGTTAAAAGGTGTATACCAAGCATTACTGGAAAACTTTTAGTCTTATGCTTTGGAGAAGCCCATCAATAGCTATAAAACTTAATTTTACTGGCTATGGAGTTGGATATGTGCTAAAGGTGTCTTTCACTTTTTGCATCAAACACTGAGTTGAACTTTAACCTGGTATAAACTGAAATAGTTTATAGACGTAAGCTGAGGGAAGTTGAAGCCAGTTCTGGTTTTCTGTTTCCCCCAATACGCAAACTTCCTCTGTCCTTGATTCCACATGTCACCTCTGTCTTTTGCCAGGATGACCGTTCCTATGGGAGACTGATTGAGGTTAAAACTCACCTTTATTTCCTGGATAGTTTTAATCTGAATCAGTTCCCTGAGCCAATTCGCTGCATGGGGAAGTGAAGCATGAGCCCTTCTGCCAGTATAAGCAGACAGCAAGAAACTGAAAATGAAGATAAAGAAGAAAGGAGTGAGAACAGCTGTGGATTTTTTTTAATCAGTGAGGTGGGCTAATTCAGGTTTAAACTGCTTGTGGATCTAGAGGATATGTTTGAATAAGAACAGTTTTGGTCTCTTCATAAGCAACATTAAATCCTTGTAGGAAGGAAAATGTGAAGGAGAGAAGAAATCATGATAGCCGAATTCCTGTAAGAGGCCGCGTGAAGCTGTAAATTAGAAAATATATTGTGTGGATCCCAGGGGAAAATAGCCAGTAATAAAGAATCAGTGCAATTGGTCTAACACAGTCAGTGTAATATATTAAACTGAACTTGCAATGACAGTGATTCTGGCTCTTTGCTATTACTTGGCACAGTGACTTGTAAAAGCTGGATCTCTTTACCGTGTTCTGCCTCGCCATCTAATCAGTCACCAGAGGAGGCAAGAAAAGATTTGCTAAAATTTATATCATAATTAGGGAAGGGGATTACAAGGCTAAAAGTAGCTTTGTCTTTTCAATAATCTCTAGTCAAGTATCTGTCTGGCTACAAAGACACTCAGGTAGTCCCTTTTGTAGCAGATTACATCCTCAAAAATATCCGTAACAAATGATAGTTGTACAGAGAAACATATGGATGATTTTAAACTATCTTTAGATAGACACTTTACATTTGTATGTATATTGAAAAAAATTTCAGCAACTTTCTCATTAGTCGGAAGGACCTAATGCAAAGGGTGCTGCTGGTGGATTTTTGATTTTGCTGTTGTGGCATTGGTGGATTTTAATATTGGTGAAATAGCTTTGTTGAAAGCATAGCTTGAAATTTACTTACTTAACAAAGAGCTATTCTAGACAACTACTGTGTCTTAATTTTATTAATTTTATGGTATTTTTCTTGATACTTGAATTAATAGAGGTGAAGAATTTTCAAATTAAATATCAGATTTGTGGATGTATGGAAGTTTTGGCTTGTTTTTTTCATTCTTATAAAAATGTTCAGTTCTGAGGCAAAGCTAAAACCTTACTTGAACAAATTATACTGTAATCAAGGTTTAGAGTGATGTAAAGTTTTTGTAAGATGCTTCAGGATTTGACTGTAGTGGACATGTAGTAAATGTTTTGTTCTCTGGGAACTTTTCTTCTTTTATTGCTTACCTGAGTACTGATTTGAATTTATTAGAAAGGATTTCCCTTCTTTGCCCAAATCTGTTTCATGAGCATTAGTTTAAGGAAAGACAACCAGCAGATAGTCTTAATAAAGCTTAATAACATGGCTTTAGTATCTTAGAAAACAGAGATCTTCAGGAGTAACCGCACAAACTGAACGAGTCTTCACTTTCAGTACTCAATGTATTATGCATAATGTGATCTGAAGAAAAGCTTTACAGAGGTAAAGGGTTTTTTTTGCCATAGCTGGAGTTCGCCCGGTGTAAATGATTTCTCCAACACCCTTCTATAGTTAACTGCAAAAAATTAGTTCTCTTGAGGCTCATTCAGAGCAGGCTAATGTATCCCATTGGGTAGAAGGAAAATTAGCCTCATGGAGCTAAAATTAGCCTTTTTGAATACTTCTCTAGGTGCCTCAAATCTTCAGAAGTTACACTTACTGTGAGATATGGTAACAGGGAGAAGCAAACCCAGAATGCAAGGTGGCAGGATAAGGTATAACTGTAAAAGCACAGATATCTGTTTACCAGTTTAATTGATCTTTTTCCAAAGCTGCATACGTGCCTTTCATTTCAAATACCAAAAAGCAATATTTTTATTTGATTTGCTCTTGCGAGGAAGTAGAAGGATGGTCTCTGTGCTGGTTTGTATGGACAAGTTGCACAGAAAGGGACGCTGAGAGTGCACTGGGACTTCTAGAACATGATAGCATTAAAATCTCTTGTACAGTGTTAACTTGCCTGCTTTCTTTGCTGCACAGTGAGCTGTGAAACAGATCATAGCTTCATGTGTTGCAGAAGTTTCAAAGAGTGTTGTGGATAAGACAGCTCATTTTCATTGAAAAATGAAAATAAATTCTTATAAATCCCATTTAAATCTTGACAAAACTTAGTCTTCATTCCTCTTTCTCAGAAAATGGTTAAGCAGATTAGCAACTCATTTCCCAAGAAAATTAAGGGTAATATGGCACTCTACACAAAAAAACTCAATTCAGACAATTAACAAGAATATAGGTAACTCCTTTGTGAACTATTTGGTCTTCCTTAGTCATTGGTTGGTGCTTCTAGCTCTGTTTGTGATATCAGTGAAATGCTGGCTATGGTAACCATGAACTCTGTTTTTTGTCTGGTCCCTGAGCTGTTAGGAGCACTGAACGTGCTCTCAGAATTGAACATTTCTAAAGTACTCTCTAGCTGGCCCGATTCTACTCTTTGTTTCATTCATGATGCACACTCTGAAAAGCGTATGGTTTTCTCTCACTGATAGAAATATAGGATGAATTGTCCAGAGAGCATTGGTTTCAGAAAAAAAGTCACTGCCCTTGTGAATATGCTGGCTTTTCCTGCTTTCATTTACAGCCTCAGTATTTTATACATATACATAGGCCCATTCCCCTGCTGTCAGCCGATGTCCATGAAGCCCACAGGCCGAGAACGTGCTTCCTTTTCCCCATAAAGGATGAAGAAGTGACACAGAGACATAACGATATATTACTTCTGTCTGGCCTTCCCTTGGCAGGGGATTTGAATTCTTCCGTGAACTGTATGCTATCATAATGATGTCACATGATGGATTTCTTGGGCTTTGCTTTTTAGAGTTTACTGCTGTAAAAGAAAAAAACACCACAAAACCAAACCAAAGATGCCAGTTCTCGGAGTGAAAGTCAACAGCTTTCATCAGAAAGCCATTCTTTTTTCACCCCACAAGTTCCCACACCTTTTGGCTATTGCAAAACAAACAAACATAAAAAAAAATAAAAATTTCTGCTCCAACCAGAATCAGTGTCCTTTGTTTCACAACCCTGGCTCCTTTCCTGAGCAGGGTTTTTTTTGGTTGTTGAAATGTGACAGTTGTCCTATGGAAAAGTGTGTGTATGTGCATAAGCACGTTTGCTTTATTACATTTACAGTAATACAGAACTTGAGTTAGGGCTATACCTGCAGTGCTAATTCTGGCGATTTGTAACTTTGGGGTGCTTAACCTAGTAACTTAATTACACTTGTGGGGGAAGGAGGAGGAATGAATTAATCACCTGTATTCTGATTTGGAGTGTATGTTAACAGATGCTGATTTTTTGCAAGAACTATATTCTGTCTGGTTTTGGTAGCACTGAACTTAACAACTGCAGATCTATAAAATGTGTCTAGACATTGCTCACTTAGCCTTACAAAGTTCACAGATCCTGTGAAAGTATGCCTCATTCCTTTCCTTTCACTGCTATGTTCTAATGCTGGATTTTGACCACCCTTACTGCAATAACCAAGAAGGGGAACTTTTTTTCACCAGGATGGGAAATTCAGCTATTGCTACTTCATTGGTGCTTTACTTCTAATAGCAAAACGAGCTCATAGCCCACTGTATTAAGGATGGTGTAGCTGAGTATTAGAGTAGAGCCTCAGAGTGAGAGTGAATCAATGACCTTAACATTAGAGCTTCTCTCTGCTTGCCTTGTTGGTGCTCACTCTCCATAAGGTCTGCAGGCTGCATTACAGCATTCCTATGTTCTGTGTAACCAGCCAGAAGAAGCTTGTGATCTTATAGGCTTTGAAGACAACATTTGCAGCATGACATTACTGTGTACGTGGCTGCCATGCAGCATAATGGAACAGGAATTTTAATATTTACAGGATGTTACGTAAATGCTGCCCTTCTGAGTATTTTCTAAATCCTCTTAGCTCTTAAGTGACAGCTTTGATTCTTTTTTTAATAAAATCAGTCTTTTCATTTATCCGGCTAAGTTTGGTAAACAAAAGATGTTTAATACTTCCTTTCATATAGGCAGATTCTTGTATTTAAGGGTTTATCTTTGTGCTCTTAAGCTTATTAGGTTCCTGGGTAACTATTTTTAAAAAGCTGACTTTGCATCAACAGTGTGTGGTGCAGAGGTGGCCTTTGGAATTTTCAGTGCTTTGCCAGTACATACTGTGAATAGATAAGCTCCAAAGGATTGCCATAAAGAGAGCAGTGTGAGTTACGGTATGCAAATGCCGCATGGATATCTGAATTGTGTTTTGAAATATAAATAGTCAGTAGCGAAGATTTGGGGGGAAAGTTTGTGTGTGTCTGCATGTATATACATCCTCTTTTTAAAAATTGAGTGAGATGAGTTGGGCTGTGGGAAAACTAAAAAAAATGAAAATTATGGCAAAATTCTGGATAGCTATGGGGATTTTTTCTTAAAAGCTCTAGAACCACGAGTTTGTATTCTACTTTGATTGTGCGCTGTCATTTATTTGTAATAAAGCGGTAGGTGCAGACATTTGTAACATGAAAATGCTTCTGAAGGGTAACAGAAGAGAGATACAGAAAGGCTGACACAGGCAGAGAGGTGGTGGGGATCTTCTAGCACAGTTCAACTCTTGTTTTTCAGTATGTGTGAGATTTGGGGTGTCAGTTTGGGGGAGGCTTTTTCCTAGGGAAGCAAGACAGATAAGAAATGGATTTAAAATGCTTGTGGGTCATTCAGAAGTGTGCTCTTTGCAAATTTTACAGCAAAGTCATCCAATATTTTTGTGGCAGTGTTATCTACGGAGAGCTTAGAGTGTTTGCCAAGTATACAGTTGCAGAGGATGGATGGATATTTTGTGTGTGCAGTATTTTTGCATTTATATTATTTTTTTGCTTATAGGTGACTGTGGAAGAAGTGATGACTACTACTGCATACCTGGATCTCTTTTTGCGTAGTGTTTCAGAGCCAGCTCTCCTCAAGATTTTCCTCCGGTTTATTTTGCTGCACCGACACGAGAATGTGCATATCCTAGACACACTTACCAGCCGAATCAACACACCATTCCGGGTAAGACAAGCAGGAAGGAAGTTCAGGTACTCAGCATGGATGTAGGTTAAATATTTAAGTGGGAAACTCAATGTATTCTGTATCTGTTAAACTAGGCATTTTCTCCCCCCACCAAATTGTGTGATTTCTCCAACCCCTCCATATGTGTGTGTGTGTGTGATGACATCTAGCTACCACTATACTGAGGTGATGATACATGTGTGAGGTGGTTTTACACATGCAGGAAATGGGATATAGGGAGAGGAGGGCTTCTGGAAGTCTGGGTTCTGTAAGAGTGTTTTTTATCTTTGGAGTTTTGCCAAGCAACGAGCTTTTTCAAATAATCCTTGTGGAAGACGATGGGAGCCCTATAAGGATGTCTCCAAATTGATCCATGTTGTGAACTGAAGTGTTGCCAATAGATTTCTCAGGACTCAAGTTTTTATTATTGCACGTTTGCTCCGCTGTTACGTTGCCCGCTTTCTTCTTTGATTAGAAGAAGGTGCTTTCTTGCTCAAGTGGTCAGACTGCTGCTTCCTTTTCTTTGACTAAGCCTGGGGACTGAAGGCAAACTCGCAGTGGGCCCCTTCTTGGCCTAGGCACAACGCGCTATGGAGGCTGGAGAGCTAAAGGAGAGAGATAGCAGCGATACCTTTGCTAATCATTGGATCTTCTGGCACAGGGAATGACTACGTGTTGCACTGAACTGCCCTTCTGAGCCTTGCTGGTCTGGCAGCCTTTGCTGAATCTTGTGTGATGCACAGCTTCATGGATGGAATAAATAAATATCTGTTTAGTGCAGGTACAAGAGAAGCCAGAACACCAGTGTGTGCATTAAATTTGTGTATTAGGGACAGTGGCTTCATCTGAAATTTGTTTTGAAATATGAGTGCATGCAAATACGGCTATATGCTGCTGTTACTGCACCTCTAACGTGGATTAAACCTGAAAACTGAAACGGCTTCAGTTGACAAAAATGCAAATGTTGTTGTCTCTGCTAATCATTAATTACTGTTCTGTAAGCAAACGAGATAGGAATTGTAAAGAATTCTGCAGCTCTGAGCAACTCAGGATCTCAGCCAAAAAGGTTCAGTGAAGCTAAGTGGAGCTTTCTGCAGTATAGCTTGGCCAAGTGCAAAAGCTGGAACTGCAGCCTTCTGCGTTTCCATAGCATGAAAGCTGCATATGTTAGTATGGATGAAAATACTTATTAATAATTCACAGGGTTAAACTTAGATACAGACAGGGGGTCAAAAGAAATTGTAAAAGTACTATCCTCTTTGTCCCCTGAGCATATATTAAATCTTTTCTTTTTACAAAATACAAAAATAGACTAGCTTTGCTTATTTAGATGATTCCTAACTTGCAATATGGTTGCAAAGACAAATGAGAAATATTTCCCTGTAAGCTGAAATTTTCTAAATCCAGGAAAATTTAAGGCAGTAGTAGCTTTTTTTGAACTATCCCTGTATGAAGAAAAGTTAGACTGGGCTCTCAGTAAATTTCACACAAGAAACAAGAATTTCACTCTGTCCCCCAGCTAAAACACACCTTTCATGCCTGTATCTGGCTTCTTCCGAAAGTTTGTTCTGAAGTTCTCCAACTCCTATTCCTACTAAGAACTCCAGTTCTGGTTATTTCTTCTCTTGCCCCTTTACTTTCTCCATCTTGGACTAACTACTGCCTTCCTGTTGGCTTCTAGTACATCAGTGGACAGTGATGGCAGGGCAACAAGTTTGAGCTCTACTTTTCTTCACTGTCAGCCAGCTCATGAACATTCCCTGGTTCTCATCTCTCTGCTTTTTTCCCTTTCTCTTGTTCTTCTTTGGGTGTTAGTGCAATGACCAAACTGGGGAAGGAAATCAAAGAAACTTGCTTTTCAGAGGCTATCAAGTGAGGTTCACTTAAACTTTGCTATTTATCTGTTCCAAAGATACAGCTACCAAGTAAGGGAAAACACATGTATGTCCATATATTGTTTTCAAGGAATTTCAATGCATCTGCCTGATCTTGGTCACCATGAGCAGCCAATCATACTAAGAGTTGTTGAGTTGATATTCTTCAGAAAGCATGGGCTGGAGAGAGGAACATAGTGATGTGATGTTGCCAGGCTAGAACAGAGCTTTTTTTAGCAATGGGAGTAAGGGAAGAGACTTCAGAAAAGAGGAGGAAACTACATAGTCTGGAGAAGTTGTGGTGCCCAGTAAGGATGCTGAATTTAATCCTGAGCTAATTACAAAGGATTTTCAGTGACTGAAAAAATGAGGTAGAGGAATATCTGTAGCTTTTTCCTTATTTTATCCCAATCTGTTTCTTTTGTTAGCTACTGAAAAGTGCAATTAATTAAATATATCAATTATTTGAGTTTAGATATTTATTATAGGGAGAGGCAAGATTCAAACACCAACTTGAAATTCTAGCAAAGGGTCAGGCCAACTTATGCTAGATAGTTCACACAAGAGTCAGCCTGATCCTGGAGTCTAAGGCAGTTGTGAGACGCTGTTTCTAGGAGAGAGCAGTGCAGGAGAATGTGCCCAAGGAAATATGTATTAAGAGACAGGGAGCTGGTGGTGCTGTGGTCCCTGAAAACCAGTGAAAGCTTACAGCTCATCCTTCTACCACGTTGGGCATAACTGTGAGGTTGTGCAAGCATCTGACAGGTAGAAATGTGCTGTAGAATAGCTTTGAAAAGTGTTGAGAGTGTTGTATGTCTAACAATTCACCAGAAAATCCTGTAGAAGTCCATGTTTCTAGGCTGTCCTAAAACCAGTGTGAAAGTGTGATGTCTGTCACAGAATGGCTGTGATTTTTGTCTCTGCTGAGTGTGGCTACTGAAATATATAGTTATGGGTATCTTAGATCAGACCTTTGCCAAAATGGCAAATGTGCAGTTCCAATGAGGAATCTTATTTTTTTTCCCCCCTTTCTCTGGATCTCACAGAAGGGATCTTCATGCCTTGCTACTGTTCCCAGCCGTTCGTGTGTCCTCTAGTGGAGGGATTGTGAACACTCCATGTGGAGTCGATTCTTCTAAAAATGACTTGTTTAGTCCTGGGCTAAGTCATATCACGCTGTGTGTATTGAAGCATTCAGCTGCTTAATGGGTAGAACGCTGATCGTTCCTTGTACTTACAGCAACGGTTTAGAACTTTTTTCTTGGAAAAGACCTTTAGTTGGTTCAAATTCTGTGTCAGAGGTAACTAACATACTATCTTGGAAGTTACAGGGTTCACTTCATGCTGAGTTAGATTAAATTAATAAATTTGAATAATACTAAAGACTGGTAAATTCCTTCTTTTTTTAAAAGGCTTATATGAAGGAAAATACTTTGTTAAAATGTAACATGTTATGTGTATAACTATAGACAACTTTAAAAAAAAATCCCATAGAGGTGCTGACAGATTGAAATACCATACTAACAGTGTCTTATAGAGCATGATATTCTGGTAGAAACGTCTTGTAATGTAGTATGTAGGGAAGATTGGAAAGGTACAATTTCCAGATGAAAAATTGACAACGTTTATCGTTTTCCAGCTCTGTGTGGTCTCCTTGGCATTGTTCAGAACCCTCATTGGCTTGCATTGTGAAGATGTGATGTTACAGCTGATTTTAAGGTAAAGCCCAAGCTCCCTTTTCTGCTCTTCATCTTAATTCTGGGACATACAGTCTCTGCCTGTGGATGCAGAGCTGGATGAGTGTTCTCCAAGAGAGCAGAAATTCAAGTGACTACAGACCTAAGAATATTTATGATTCTCACAAAAGTCTACCAGACCTGAAGTGTGATTTAGATCCTGTGATCTTCAGGAGCAAGAGATTTTTCTTGTGATTTATTTCTGTAGAAGTGAGAGAAGAAAACTGCTTATTCTGTGCTTCTAAATGTATAATTCTTCTCTCCTGCATGTGTTCTCTAGTGGATTATAGTGTGATACAGAGCTATGTTCTTGTTGGAGCCTCCACCTTCTTTCTTATTCTTTTCCACCTCTTTCTTTTTCTTTCCACCTCTCTCACCTAGAAGACTTCAGGTTCCTGAATTGTTGTAGACAGATTGCTATGTGATGTACTAAATGCACTGATTGTTTTGCTTTTAACTGATGGTTTTATGCTTTACTTCAGAATAATCACTTATAATTTTGATATGGGTATTACATGAGAATTGATTATTTATTTGGAAATATTAGTGTAACTAGATTGGGTTTTTAGCACCATAGGTCACATGAACATTTCAGATATTGTTTGCCCCTCCACCCACAGGCATTAAGATGGAATTCCATATACCTCTGGGTGGGTGTTGTACCTGGGAATGCTGTTAGAACCTCTGTGAACTCAAGTATTTTGCTACTCTAACATCACTAGAGTGCTGTATTTAATATTCTTTTTGTTTATTTAGGGAATCTTTCAGAATTTGTTTGCATTTTAAATGGCAAAAATCAGTCCATTTAACGTTGAGGCTTTTGATAAAGTACCCTTAAAAAGTTGAACAGAAGTGCTCTAAAGTTCAATGTGAGACTGTCCTTCCTCTATTCCTTGTATTCCCCATAGTTCATTTCCTCCTCTGCCCGATAGCTCTATCTTTATTTAGTGCAGTAGAGCACTGTGGTCTCCTCCTAGCTGGCTGCTTGCCTGGTACATGTAAACTGGGTCTCTCAGGATTTCCCAGGTGAGATAATAAAGATTCTGAGACAGAACTCATTCTGAGTGGGGACTAAACCACGCTGCTGGCCTCTGACATCTGCCAATCCCAAGCTTTCTCCATCCCTTCTGAACTGCAAAGGATTGTACACTTCCCTGTTCTGATGCAACTGGTCTCCTATTTCTGCTCATCTTGACAGTTCTTCACCAAACTGTAGCTTCACAATATAAAGAATCAGCATTTCATGCCCTTGAGAGATTTAGAATATGGATCACTGTGAAGGTTATTATTACTGTTTCTTTTAATTTGGAGAGGACAGGAAGGTGGGAAGGGAATTTTGTATGCTTTTGCTTTCTCTTGCATGACAGGATGATGAAGTAATGCTGAACGTTGCTGTTTCAGGTATCTGATCCCATGTAACCACATAATGTTGAGCCAGCGGTGGGCTGTGAAAGAGAGAGACTGTTATTCTGTGTCTGCTGCAAAACTGCTTGCCCTGACACCAGTCTGCTGTTCCACTGGGATCACTTTGATGCTTGAAAGCCACGGAAAAGATTATATTCTATGGACAAAAGCAACACAAGCTAGAGGTAATTGGTGCTCAGGGGAAGACCAGATCAAGAACTGAGCTTGATTTGGCAAACAGCTCATGGGAGGAGATGGGGAAGAATGGGAGGGGGAGGAAATGTGGCAAGCGACAATAAACTGGGCAAACCTGGGCTTGCAAACTTATTTAATTCTTTCCATGTGTCCAGGTCTATTGAAACCTTAGTTTAACAGAGAGAACTTTTAGGTTATTTTATTATGTCATGGTATGAGTAGTAATCTTTACTTTCAGATTCTGATCGACGCTCTTCTGAATCTACTTGCATTGTGGAATATGGAAGAGCTGTGGACATCAGCTACTTGCAGTACCTGGAGGAAGCTCAAGAAGCCATCCTCCAGTGTCTGAAGGATTGTAAGGTTTGGTCTGCCTTGTATGATGGAGTAAACCCTGATCCAGACACCTTTATCCAAACACTTGCTGAGGAGAACAGTACAGATGTGGAACACCCCATGTTTCGGCTCCAGCAAAGGACACCTAGCACATGTAGCTCCTCTCAAGTCACTCCATTCAGTGAGAAGATGCAGTTGGAGCTAGAATGGGATGATAGCTATGACACAGGGATTTCTCCTGGTTCTGATGTGAGCTCACCGCAACCATGTGATGATCTGGGAAGCACAGAGATGCAGCCACCTGCAGAGCCACCAAAACACATTCAAGAAATGAAAAAAAATGCCATCATGCTCATCAAAGGATCTTACATAGAGGAATCAGACTTCCAGGATGATGTTATGGTTTACAGATTATGTGCCCAGAAGGATACCCAAGATGATGATAACTCCAAGGAGAAAACTTCAAATGTAGCCAGAGAACATGAGGTCCAAAGCCAGACTGTAGTCAATGGGCCTCTTGCAAAGAGCCAGCTGGAAATGGAGTTGGATGAGCACAGTAAGAGAAATTCATGCTTGACTCGAGGTGTAATGAAAGAACAAATAAACCAGAAAATGGCTGAGATTGATCCACAGCCAGACTTAGAGTTGAAGCTTTCTCCTCAGGAGGCAGATCGTAACTTAAGTGTAAGACTGCTGAGTACAGATGGTGAGGATTTCATTGCACAGTATGATAAAATTATCAAGGAACTGAATCCAAACAGCGAGAACTTGGAGGAGCAGAAGTTGGATACTCCTGACCCTGTCTCTCCTGTGGAAGAGGAGGAGGACTTTGAGAATTTCTCAGCAGACACCCTTTCTGTGGAGAGCATGTCATCTCCCTTTAGACCAAAAGAGGATGTCTCTCCTGAGCATGCTGTGAGGAGCCAGAGTGCCCCATTTACAGGTGGAATGTCCTGTTAATTACATGCATAACAAATGCAGGAGGGCACGGTGATTAAAAGTGGCCAAATGAGAACACACTGTGCTTGCACAGCACGAGCATAGAGCAAGGAACAGTCCTGGCATGAAAGGGATTATAGCCCAAATAAGTGACACTGGACCAAGGAGGGTGAAGGAAATGCAACATGAAAGCAGGGCAGAGCAATCTGTGTGGGGGCAGCAATTGATGGTTGCTCAGAGGTTTTTTTAACTGCTTTTTTGATAATTTTTTAAGTCTTGAGGTTTTTGTATCTCAGAGCTCCATCACTCTAGAGGAAGCTTTTGCAGTTGGAAGGGGATTGGACTAACTGCTCTAATATACAGAGCCGAGGTGAATAATTGGTTTCTCTGGTGCCTTCCATCTCTGAAGTTATGGATGTGGGATCACGTAGCCTTTTTCCTCTCTGCTATTTCACGTTGTAGCACTTGGTGGCAGCACTGGTGCCCTGGCTGTACGTGCCTCTCTCCATGCTCTGCCCTCACATCCTGTTCCTCCAGTGTCTGGTCTTCCCTCCCTGTTGGAATGCTTTTCTGTCTTGTGCCAGGCAGCAATTTAAGCTTGATCTCCACAGACTGTCCAAGCCATTCAGGAACGACAGTGCTAACAGAGGTCAGAGTGGGCTTTTGATCTGTATTTGTACAGCTCCTTGCACTGGCCTTTAATTAGGTCTCCTAGATGCTGCAGCAATGCAACTAATGAAAAATAATAATATATATAGGTTTCCTTATCCAAAATGAAACCTTTACAAGATGGCTTCTTGTTAATTTCAAAGGGGAAATGTTAATTTGTGTCCACTGAAGTGCATCCATGTCTGGTCAGCTGTGGCCAGCATGCATGGCACTGTTTCATAATAGAAAAATTCAACCTGCTTTTCAGTCATTTTGCTATTTTTGCTGTGGTGGCAATCTCCTTGTACCAGAAACTAATCACATTCAAACCTCTCTGTTTCCTATTATCTGCTGTCAAATGTAGCTCAAATATGTTGTGCTGGTCTCACAGTCTTCATCTAGTCCATCCCTCCATTTATTCCTTTCCAAAAAGCCCGCACCAAAACCTACAAAAAAACCCCAAATAACTGACTGAGTCAAACAAAAAAAACACCACAAAAAGCCTTACTGTTTGTTCCCAATCCACAACATGTTTTACTCTTTGGCTATTTATCTTGCTTTAAGAGAGATCTTGGTGATTGCAAGTAAGGAGGTGCTCATAACTGTACCTCAGAAATGTTGAGATTGCAGTGTCTTTAAAATGTAATATGTTTAATTTAGAATGCTATATTCTCATAGAATCATGGAATTATTAAGGGTGGAAAAGACCTCTAGGATCAAGTCAACCATCAGCCCAACATCACAGTGCCTGGTAACCCACGTCCTGAAGTGCCCCATCTACATGTTGTTTGAACACCTCCAGGGATGGAGAATCCACCACTTCCCTGGGCAGCCTGTTCCAATGCTAATATATGCATTTAAAAATATATATGTTTGTAGATGTAGGTGATAAGGATGCTGCCATGGGATGGGGCTTCCCTCTGCAGAATTAGGTGACCAGGCAGTGGTTCCCACACTGAGTAAGTGTCAGCAGTACAAAGATGCTCTCTTCAGGCCTGTGGATTTGTGAAGAAAATGTCCGGTTGGCACCCATGTCCAATTCAAAAGCATTAAACACTGTCATCCTTTCCCTGTCCCCCATTGGTGCTCGGCTTCCTGGACACATAGGGATGTACAGTTAAGAAAGGAATAATTTTTTGACTTCTCATCTGTTTACCCTGTTTCTTACAATGTTTGCCAACTCTGCTTAGTTCTTCTGATTCTCACTTCAGTAATTGCTTGGGGTCACTCTGCCACTTTTTTAATATGTCTTGGTAACCTCTCTTGCAGTGCCATACAGCACTTGTTACAAGTACTAGGTTCACCTTCACCTACTCAGCTTTGAAGTCTGACCCTGGGGAGGGAAACTGTGATACCAACCAGCAACTCCTCCTGCAGTCCCTCTTGTGCTCCCACTGCACGGTAGTCCTCAGGAGCTCTGTGAAAACGTCTCCATGAACACGAGAGGAGGAGGAGTAGGTTATGTTGAGATAGAAGAAACTGCATGGCAACAGAAGATTTTGGGGCTGCTCCACTGGGTACCCAGGCAGGGGGCATTCCTGCAGGATGTGATACCAGCCTTCACTCTGATGGCTGGCATGGTGGTTGGGAGGTACCAGCCATATAAAGCCATGTCAACACTGGCTCTCCTACCTTTTCTTTCATGAGTGGAGCTGTGCTAGCATTAGCCGTGATAGATGAGTCTCAAGGGAGTGCTTGTGTTTTACTCAGGATTGCTGTAAAACATGATAGACTTCAACCTTTAGTGACGCTCTATTAGGTGCAGTGGCAATGTAGCCACTTCTGATTTGATCCTTACTGTTGTGCTGGTCCAGAATTGCTTTGGCCTCTGCCATAGTTTACAGCAGGCATCTTAAACCGAGCTAAAGAATGCTCAGGCTGCTCAAATGGCCACCAGCTGGTAGCTGAGGGGAGCTGAAACAGAGTCGGATTACGGCCACCCTCTCGACTGTAGAAATGCCTGTGGGATGCATCTTGTGCTGGGGACTGGCGTGGGATATTCAAATCAGCAGTGTTGTAACTGCGTCACCCAAAGATTCTTCTGTGCAGTTTTCCTACCTTTTATGCAGCCAGAATAGTGTGGTGGGGCTGGGTGTGGGGCTGTTTCTAAGACTTTATATCTGATTACGTCACCCTTATGGACTGTGTCAAGCATCTCACTGGCTGTGCCATCTAATGATATTTGGTTAAAATCATGCTTAGCCTTGCAAAGGTTTCTTAAGTTTGTGCACTAAGGGTTTATGTACCTTCATGGTAAATGCTTCTGTATTGCAGTGGTTATCCTGCAGCATGAATATGCAAACTAAAGCTATTATTTATTGATGACATTTATATGATAAAACTTATGTCTACCAATAATTTTGCTTATAAATCTATTTTAATGTCTTTACTGCTTTATGTGATTGTTTGCAGTATTGAAAATGCCTTTTCTTGTGATGTGAACTGCCACAGGTCTTGATTTTTTTTATGTTTAGAGTAGCATTTTCATATTCTCTTTAAAACACAGCATTTTTTTGAAAAAACAAGAAAGCTGGTTGTAATTTACTTTGCCCAGCCCTTGTGTAGAAATAAGCCACGAAAAGAGTAGAAAGGTTGCATTAAAGCTAGCGGTACCATTCCGATTCGCTTCAAGGGGAACAGAACAGTAGACCGTAACATCCTAGGCTAAATCCTTACTGGCACATGTCAGATAGAGTAGTTATGCTTGTTAAATATGCTGTTAATGTAAACTCTGCCTGCCTAGTGAAAGTGCTTCTACTCACA
Source organism: Tapera naevia (assembly GCA_033556795.1). Classification (NCBI taxonomy): domain Eukaryota; kingdom Metazoa; phylum Chordata; class Aves; order Cuculiformes; family Neomorphidae; genus Tapera; species Tapera naevia. The sequence continues at coordinate 7,709,813 of JAUMJJ010000034.1, read as the reverse complement.
AAAGCTTTTAACACCTCTGTTAAGTCTGTTTTGTCTGTTCAGATACAGTTTGGTTTTTTTCTCTCTGCTAGCTTTAATTAGCATGTGGGAGGTCTAATTTGGTTGGTTATGATGATCAAAATTCCTTTTAAATGCCTGTTTTCTGGATGTTACAATTTTAATGCTGTGAAAACAAAAGCGTTGGTTCTTCCTTCTTTTCTTGCAGGACCATTCATCAGCGTAGTGTTGTCGAAGCTGGAGAACATGCTGGAGAATTCCTTGCATGTAAATTTGCTCCTGATTGGGATTATTACTCAGCTGGCAAGTTATCCACAGCCTCTTCTTCGCTCCTTTCTGCTCAACACCAACATGGTGTTTCAGCCTAGTGTGCGGTCACTTTATCAGGTATTTGACCACAAGCGTTAGTTGTGCCTCTTGGAACAGTATTTTTGGTGTCTCATTAAAACTTACGTTGGCTCTTTTCAGTTCTACCTGTCGTTTTCCCATCTGTCTGAGAGCCTCTCATCTCATTTCAGTGTTTTAATTACATTTGTGCAAAGAACTGGAGAATTCTGTATGACCACAACTTTTGTTGTAACTATTTTAATGCAGGTGGCGAACGTCTGAGTCTGTGTGCGCGCTGGGAGCAAGGGAGGAAGAAGTAATTGTTGCTGTTGTTTTTGGCAGGTGCTGTCATCTGTGAAAAACAAAATTGAACATTTTGCTTCCCTTGAAAAAGACTTCCCAGGTCTTCTCCTGGAGGCCCAACAGTACTTGCTTTTTCGTGTGGACATGTCTGATGCTGCTGAAGGATTGCTAACCAAAGGTAAACATTAGCGACGCTTGGAGGAGTGCTGGGTGGAATGACTCACCAGTTACCTCTCTTGTTTTAAAATTAGGTGTGGTGCATTGTGAATATCATTAACCAGAGGTACTCTTCTGACTTTAAACTGATGATTCTCAGTAGGACAGAGTATATGGATCTATTTGGATATTCTTTGCTCTTTAGAAGCTTTTATTTGCTACAGAAAATATCTGTTTAAAGGAGTAACAGAATCAGCTCTTGGCTCCCTGTCAGTTTGGCCGTAAACAAACTTGCTTTCAAGACATGAGGTGAGATGGCATATGTGCATGATTTCATTTTATTTTTAGCCTGACCTTCAGCTAGTCATTGGCTCTTTTCTGATAAATGTTAGGGAGGACAGAAGTGCAGGATAAATTGATTTCTGCAACAGTTGAATAAGACTTCATATCCTGGTTTGGGCTATTACTGAAGGAGATATTAGCCAGAAAACTTTGAATGTGCTTTCTTGAATGAAAAATAAAACAAAACAACAACAACAAAAAAGGGTAGGGGGTAGGTGGGTGCAAAAGCCAGGGCACTTGGAGAGCAGTGGGGAGTTAAGCAGGCATCATCCCAACAAGCCAGACTTCCAAGGGACTTCTGTAACTGCTTCTCAAGCACAGTGCACGCTAAACCTTTCCTGACAGTCACCAGTATTTACGCTGCTGTTGGGGAAGCTAGTGAAAACCAAGCAAAAATGTGGGATCTTATGTTCTAACTGAGAACTTTCCAGATACAGCCAGGCAACTGGTAGAGTTTGGGTCCTGCCATGGGGATGTGCTTGTTCTCAGTTTGCTCCTGAGCAGGCAATGTTGGGTGTAGGTTTCCCATAAAATCCAGCTTCCCACGTGATAGGAATGTGTTGAATTTGGTGAGGGCAAGTAACAGTGATGAAGAGCTGACTCAGCAACAGAGTTCAGGAGAAGGTGCATTTACAAGTGTGTACTTACTCATCATTGGAAGTCATTAATTATCATCCACTGCCTGTATTGCTGTGAAGATGTTGAAACGTTTCTTGGATTTCCAGAGGTGCGGAAAGTGGGACTTCTTAATGTGTCTTTTTACTTGTATTTTCATTTTTTGAGACTCTAAATAATAATTTACTTACTTTCTATTCATCATGGTATGTGTTACTAAGGTTTGTGGTACATGTAGTCTGTAAAATTGTGACTTTCTAAGGCTGCTTTTCAAAGAATGAGTCTGTGGAAGGGGCTTGCTGTGAAGGAGCTGTGTGATGCAAGTGTTGGCAGTGGTTTAGGCTCTGCATTCTAGTGCTGTAGATTAGAAAGCCTTACAGTTAGGTGGCATTGTGGTAGCATCTGGGAGATGAGATTAGGTGGCAACATTTAGTATCCTTTTTTCAGGTGCTGGCAATAAGAACACTTATATAATGCTTTCCCAATGGCATTTATTTACACTTCCTGTTTTACGTCAACTTTCTTCTGAGGGCTTCAGAATTTGCCAACTTGACTCATGCTGGTCATTATTTAGGGATTTGAAACAAGGCTGCTTAGTCATCCTGCTGGTACATTTTCTTCCGTGTTGTGGCAACTCCTGTAAAAAATACACCTTTTGACAAATAGACGGAGGGTAAATAAATGTCTGAATAACTGCAGACTTGGTTCCCAACAAAACTGGTGATACAAGTAAGCAAATGTTAATCCTAGGGGCAAGCTGGCTCCGTGGTCCATTGGGCCACAGTAGTTCATAATATGAAGAAGTGCAAGAAAGGAAGTGCTATAGTTACAACAAATGAGATGGGAAAAAAAAAAGAGAAAAACTCCCATAGGATTTCTTTGCTTTAGCTCGAGTGCCACCTTTGATAGCAATGCAAATTAGCTGTTCTCTGAGGGCTTTTTCACCAAACAGAAGTGGTGAATAACCTTACAGTGTTCTCTACAGAATCGTAGAATCATAAGGTTGGAAAAGACCTCTGACATCATCAAGTCCAACTATACCTGTCCCCTTAACAAACCAAATCCCTTAGAAACTCATCTACCCACCTTTTAAACACCTCCAGGTAACTCAACCACCTCTCTGGGCAGCTGTGCCAGTGCCTGACAGCCCTTTCAGTGAAAAACTTTTTCCTGATGTCCAGTCTAAGCCTCCCCTGGCACAACTTGAGGCCATTTTCTCTTGTCCTATCACTTGTCACTTGGGAGAAGAGACCAACACTGACCTCACCACAGCCTCCTTTCAGGCAGTTAGTAGACAGTGATGAGGTCTCCCCTCAGCCTCCTCTTCTCCAAGTTAAACAACCCCAGTTCCCTCAGCCACTCCTCGTAGGACTTGTTCTCCAGCCCCCTCACCAGCCTTGTTGCCCTTCTCTGGATGCTCTCCAGCACCTCAATGTCCTTCTTGTACTGAGGGGCCCAAAACTGAACACAGTGCTCGAGGTGTGGCCTCACCAGTGCTGAGTACAGGGGCACAATCACCTCCCTTGTCCTGCTGGCCACACTGTTTCTGCTGGCTCATATTCAGCTGCTGTCAACCAACACCCCCAGGTCCTTCTCCTCCAGGCAGCTCTCCAGCCACTCTTCCCTGAGCCTGTAACACTGCCACCCAGCTTAGTGTCATCTGCAAACTTACTAAGGGTGCACTCAATCCCTTCGTCCAGATCGTGGATAAATATATTGAACAGGACTGGACCCAGCACTGAGCCCTGGGGGACACCACTTGTGACTGGTTTCCAACTAGATTTAACTCCATTTACCACAACCCTTTTACAGTCTGAGCATAGCTAGCCTCCTGCAGAATTCACATCTGGAAAACGGAAGCCAGATGTAGTGGGGAGCACAAACCTAAAACCGAAACATTCCAGAGCATCTCCTTTCTCCTCACAGCAATGGCCCCAAAGGTGTTCCAGCAGAAATGGACAATTTGTTATTTTCTGGTTGCAGTTTCCTTACACGGTACCTTGGGTTCTGGTTAGCCATGTAGAGCTGTCCTGATGTAGATCCCATATGAAAAGCTGCCCTTTTAGTGTGTTGGTAACAATACCTCCAGAGAACTCATTTTCTCATTTTCTCAGTTGTATGATTCAGTTTGCATCCTAGAAAGGAGTGGACAATCCTGCTTAAAGAAAAAAAACCCAGATCTCTTGTCCCTAGATGAGCTTTCTGTGCTTTTTCCTTTTAATTTTTTTTGTTTTAAATTTCAAATAAGCAGTTCAATTTAAACCAGATTATTTTTAGGGAAATGCATCAATTCCAATGCTTTTTGAAGGGAGGACTTAAAAAAAAAAAAAAAGCTATGCTAGCATTCTGGTTATTGTGTAAACTATTTAAAACACTTAAAATATGGATTATGAAACATTTTGACATTAGAAAATCTCAAAAAGAAATCTTCAAGGCAAGCTCAAAACTTTATCTTTTCATTGTAATTTATAATTTAAGTTGTTTTTCCTCCCTCAGTCAGAATTTTCTACAGAACTGAAATTCTTGTACTGTATCTCTAGTAGATAAAAATTTGTAGAATAACAATATGAATGATTGATAAGTCTGGAGCTGGAAAGGCTTTTTTTTTGAAACTCCAGAGAAGTACAGCTCTGTTAGATGATTAAGATGAAAATTTGAGTGTTTGGAAGTGTACAGTAATTCCACAGTACCTTAGGGGAACATGAGGAAAGGAACTAAAGTGCAAAGCTGTTGAACACAAGGACTGCTCTACTGCGTTGGGCGACGCGTTCATCTACTGCTTGGAGAGAGGTCAGAAAAAGGGTGGGGTAACCTGAGACTCAGATGTTTTACCATAAACCACATGTACTTTAAGAGAAACCTTAATGCAGCATCACAGCATTTGGCTTCTCTGCAGTATGTGAGCTATTATAACAGCCCTTTATTTTAAACAATTTAGTTCCAGAGCTCATGAGAACATCCACTTGTAAGTTACACAGGTTTTTATCTTTCTCTGCTTCTGGCCTTAATGACATCTTGTGGCAGTGAGTTCTGCAGGTTAATTTTTCTTTGTAAAGTATTTATTTCCATCAGTGTTAAATTTTGTCACCTTTTTAGTTTGACTAAATTAATTATCATCTAATTAAAGTGCAGTTCTGCTTCAGTTTGAAACAAGGAGCAATTTATTGAAATCTAAGTGCTGCTGTCACTGTAATTCCATGCGTTCTGATGCCTGAACCATGATCCTCTGAACTCTGGCAGCAGAGATCATATAGCAGAGCTCACAGTGGGTTTTGCTTGCTCCTTTTTTTAAAGTTTAGTTGCTTTACAGGGAGTTAAGGGTAAGGGTAGTTAGTGTGGCCTACAGCTGCAGAAACCCCAAATCTTCAGATGTTGTTTCCCTTAGTTTCTAGCTTGCTTCAAACTCCCATGGCGATGTGGTAGCTCAGCCTCAAACCCATTTACACGATGAGTCATGGGGGAAGGAGAGAGAAAGAGAGAGAGAAATAAAGTACAAATGATATTTTGATCTGGGGGAGAGCTCAGTATCATTTAAATTGGGACAACCACGCTGGGTGTAGGTGGGAAGATACTGTCTACTTTTCCATAAGGTAAATCCATATTATTCTTTCCCTTGACTCCTCTTCTGCCCACCTGTTTTTCTTATCAGAGCCAGAACTGAATAGCGTAGAACATGGGGAAAGGTAGCTAATAAAAAATACAGTAGAATCAGGCCATGTAGAACTTGAAAACGTTGAATTAGTGGAGTATCTCCCTGCACAGTCTGGGCACTGCAAGCTGCAGTGCTGGATGCAGCCCTTGTGAACTGGGTTTGGACACCCTACCAGTACTGTGTGTGCTTAATATCCTGTCTTCCTTTTTTTCCTTTTTTTCCTTTTTATTTCCACTCCTCTCCCTTCTTCCCGTCTTTAGGTAATGTCCAGCACAGCAGCAACGCAGGGAAAGGAAGGAACCTCTCCGAAGCCTGCCCATCTGTACTCCAGCCTTTCCTGGGACAGAAAGGAAAAAAAAGCCTGGCTCATCCCAGCCTTCCTGCGCACGTGAGGAATGCTGTACTCGCAGCTGCCCTTTTCCCAGAGTTCCTGAAGGAGTTGGCAGCTCTTGCCCAGGAACATTCCATTTTATGTTATAAAATTCTAGGGGATTTTGAGGATTATTGTTAGTTGGGTTTTTTAATATATTTTAAAAAAGCTTTTGAAGTTTCAAGAGATTTGTAATGCAAAGCTGCTTACAAAAGAAGGTTGTACTTCAATATTTCCTGAAAATACTTGATTAGGAGGGGGAAGAAGGAGGCAAAATGTTATTCCATATTAACTTATGTTAGGCCTTGTATTTCCCTCTATGCTACATAATTTATTTGAGAGATTTCTGATATTGCTCTTACTGCAGCTTCCTGCTTCATCTCCTCCTCTTTACGCAGCCACCCTTCTTTGGTGTCACTGCTTCCTGTTGGATTTCTGCAACAGGCACTTGTAGGTTGGCTAAGAGAGGCAAACATTTAGTTTTTTATATTTCACAAATTCTCTTCTGGGTAATGTGTCAGAACACAGTTTGTATGGAAAAATATTGTCCTGCGGGGACAGCTCAGGGTATACAAATATATGCAAAAGCTGCACAAACCCCCTTTATGTGAAGGGTTGTGCTTCTTCATATCTTTGTCCTCTTCCCTTCCTTTTCCCTGAAACCTTGTTCTTACTAACCCACATCTGAAGCCCTTTTTTTAAGTAGCGGCTCAGGTATTTAAAATTCAAGTGATCTTATGTGTATTAAACCCATGACTTAGCTGAAAGCAGGTGCTGGACCCTACACATACCACATTGCCTTATGGTGCAGACAGATCTGCAGCTATCAGCTGTTGGTCTTTGAAGTCAAATGAACTGTGTAAGTGGATGTGGATTGCAAACTGCCTGGAATTTTCCTTGCAGTTTCTCAGCATTCTTTGATAACTGCTACGTTGCTACCTAAACTCTCAAGCCTGCCTTATTTAGGAAGATTTGCACAAGGTATAGAACAGAATGTTTCTATGCAAGCTGTAATGAATATGTAGTTTGCTTTTATGCTCGCTTCGATAAGCTAGAGAAAGGTATTCGATATCTTTCAATAGTATTAAAAGGACAGCAGGCTGGTTTTGTCTGTTTTTGGTTTTGTTTTTTTTTTAATGGAAAAGGTTGGCTGGCTCCTGAAAGCTCTTCTGGTTTACTGTTCTTTTTTTGGTTAAGGGAAAGTTAAATACTGTTTGTTTACTTTTAATTTAGGTGTTGACTTTTCCTAATATTGCACTTTAGGGATGGTGAGAGGAGGCCCAGACTATTCACCAGCTGTAGAAAAGGAAGAAGTAACAGGGAAAGCTGTCTGCTGGTGACTAACTGCTTGAGAAAATTCTCTTCTGTGAGTAATGGGCTTCATTAGAAGAACCCAAACATGATGAATTGGTGGATCACCGCTGCATTTGGTCTTATCTCAGTAGTATAATTGTGCTTCCAGAGTACTGTAGCTGGCTACATAAAAGAGGGGCTTCGTTCAAGAAAGCCTTAAACCCCTTTGCCCAGGGAAGAAATGAACAGTGACTCCAGGAAATCTGAAGAAACAGAAATCAGAAATAATATTTGGCATACATTAGTTCTCCGGCTCATTGTAATTCTGTAATGTGGGATGCTCCAGTCCTGGTTTTGAAACATGCTTTGAGAGATTGTGAGGGAAAAGAACGCTTTAAAGCAAAAAACAAAGACAGTCCAGAGGAGTCTAATGAGTTATAAGTAAAATTCCCATGGAATTTGCAGTGCGGTTTAAGCTCCTAAATCCTTTAGATGCTTCTGAAAAGTTGCACTTTAAATCTACAAGCAAGGATGCATTCCTTGTGTCAGACTGCTGTAGGCTATTCCAAGGAAAAGAAGATCCCAAAGTGCACCTCTAACAAAATCATCTCAAGAACTTCTTCTGGGTGCATCTTCACTTGTTCGCTCTACAGTGGCTGGGGGTCCTGTTGTGTCATAGCTGACTCTCTGGTTTGCTTCTCCTTCTAACTTGTTTATTTTTTTATGCTCCATTGCATTGCCATCCTGTAAATCACCTACTGGCCTCCACATGGCCCATTTTCATCTCACAAGCTTCCTTGTAAGCTGAAGCTGTGGTTTTTTTTTTTTAAACCTTCATTATCCAGGTTTAAGAGCTCTTTTTTTTCCCCTCCTTTTCCCCTGCATTGCTGTTGTAAATGGGTGAGGAGCAAATTAAGATTTATTTTATTTTATTTTAAATTGTCCTAAGACATGGGACATGATGGGTTGTTTCCCTACTCCCCTGCTCCCACTCCCACTATTACCAGTAGTGCTGTCTTTCACGCTGTGCTCACGAGTGGTGGAAAGCACATTCGCATTGTGGACGCAGGGTCAGTGCCTGCTCTGCTCCTCACCTCTCCTGGTGGCAACGTTATGTGAGCAAAGGGAAAAGTATCAAATGAGTGTGCTCAGCTGGCTTCTAATGGTTCAGAAACAAGTGCTAATTTGCAGAAGCAATCCAATACTTCTCCTGAAGGACTTCTAAAAAAGCAATGAAAAATAATTTTCTTTTTTAAAATGAAGAATTGTGCAGACCAGTGCTCAAGGCAGTGAGGTTACTATGTGAACACTCCTGTCCCTTGTTCTTATTGTAAAATAAGAACCTTTATTTGCTGGTTAGACAGGATTTCTTTTGAGATTGTTAATTTTAACTGGTGTTTTCAACAAATGTACAAAGTCATGACAGTTTTATCTCAGTAGGTCTATTAAGCTATGTGGGGATTCTAAACTGCGGACTGCTCAAAAAAAATCTGTAAATTTGAGGAAGGGGATGATTTACCTCATGAGCTATAGCAGAGCTTATGCTCTACATCCAGCAGGATAAATTCAGCCTTTGAAATTGGGAATTGTGTGGAAGATGTCTTGCTGAAAGTCACCACTGTGTGCATGCACAATGTCCCCTCATAAACGGGAAATCTGTCTGCCAGCTCCCGAAAAGGAGGAGAGTAGTGCCCCTGGCTTAGGACTGTAAAACTGACAATCATATATGTAACTTTATTTCAGTTGGTGCCAGAGTGGGATCAGACTGGCAGTTGTGTCTTAGTTGTGATGGTAGCATAAAAAAAAGCACCCAGTGAAAAAATAGTGACAGGAATTGCATCTTCCTATCTTCAAAACGCAGAACCTGTAATTTAGCTTGAAAATGTTGGCCTTTTGAGATTAATCACTTCTTTGAACATAAGTTCTTCAGCCAAAAGCTTGTTTAATAAGCTTCTTCCTTCCAGTTAGATCACGCTATCCCGTCTGCCACCAGTGATTCCTCTTTTCCAGCCCCCCTGTATGCCTGTGGTCTGAGCAGTGGTCCAGGCGGTGGGCCCTCAGAAGACAGAGAGTAAAGAAATGCTCTGTGGTCTGGATTTTCCCACTCGTGTGTGTGACCAGAGCAGTCCCTCTGCGGCGCATTATATCAGCATCACTCACGAATGAAGTGTCTTGGAGTTGGTAGATCTATCCCAAAGCCTACAGGTGGTGGCTCAGTGATATCGAAAATAATTTCCAGTCTCTTGCTAGATGTTTCACACTGTGGATGCCACACTGCAAATGATGTAGCCTTTGAGTATGTTTCTAAGCTGTTCTGCTGCAGGAAGGAATCTTTCTGGCAATTTCAACCTGCTATTGTTTTTGCAATCTACATAAAAAGTGAACACTTTGTGTTTTACAAGAGTTATAGTCATTCTGTCTTACTTCTACTTGGATGCCCTGTGGATTTGTCTTGGCACACACACAGAGTTTGTATTAATTGGGCTAATTCACTCAGCAACTTCCATTCGAAAAAGCATTGCCCTTTGCACATGCTGGCCTTTGGACAGGCACAGTCAGTTGCAATTCCTGTGCTGTGTTGTTAGCCCTACTTACTACCCTGTGACTGTATTCTAGGCATTTTTCTTAAATTTGATCTTTCCCATTTGTGCCCTAAATTAAAATATGGGATTTCAAATGAGATCAAGTTGTTGGTTTGCAGTTATGGATGTGACAGATGCATTGCCTTTTTTGACTGGGTAACTTCTAACCTTGGTTTGGAAGAACAGAAATGAGAGCTGCTGTTCTCAGCTGTATTCTGTGGAGCTGAGAAAATTCCCAGTAGTGGGCATGGGCTGTCCCTGCCACCGGCACACCCAGACGCATCCTTCAGAGTATCTGGTTTATAGATTACCAATTTGCTTCTTCATTGGAGTTTGGCACTTTGCAAAAAGACAGACCAATTCAGTGGGGTCGCGCTGCTGTGACCGCTTTGTGCATTCGCTTTTCAGGTGCAATTTGATCTTTTTAGCAAGATCAATAAATTTCCTGGAATGGGAGAAAACGTGGCGTGATTGGAATGGACCTCGGACATCGGCAGGGGCTGTGCTTTGGAATGGGAACAACACTGGGTGGACAGTTAAGCCTGAGCAGTGTTTCTGCCACCAGCATCATTCTAATCGCTGTTTGGCCTGGGCACAGCGCCTAAGTGGTCTGTTCACTCCTTCAGAGAAAAACATTTGCAAACAAACTTACAGCATCCTGCAGATTCCAAGCGTTCAAGAGGTTAAGTCTATTTACCCAGACAAGTAGGCCACCTCGCGCAGCGCGTACGCATTCGCTACCTCTCTGTGCACACAGCTTGCGATGCCTCACAGAAAGCTTTGCATTTCAGGAAGGGGTTTTTAGCTCCTCTAAAAAACCCTCTAAAATCTTCAGGGTTGGGAAGAAAAGAATGGGAGTGATGTGATTTGGTGCAGTTAAATGATGTCATTGTTTCATTTGAATTTGTAGCCACAGCTCCTGTTTGAGGGCAGATTGATTTAATAAGCAATTTACTGCGCTGTATTTACTGAAATCGCTATGTCATGCCTGCAGTTTTTATGACGGCTCCTATTACGTTTGTGACATTCAAACTGCATCTGCAGTTATGAGTAGAATACTGGGATTTTCTTCTCTCTTTTCCTTTAACTCAGATAGCTCTGGCACAGGGCAGTAATGTTGCTACTGTGCCCAGATGCGATTTAGATAATTACAGTATGGTCTTCCTTGCAGCTTTTAAGCGTTATCAGCAAAGATGGAGGGAACATGACACTTGAGCTGCTTACATTAATGAGCAAAGCCAAGGCAAAACACCACAGCTAGCAGGGGGCCCTTGCCTCTGTGTGAAATGCAGTAAAAATATGTATTTGTGTTGTTCTGATTTATGGTGAGATCAGAAAGAAAAAGCTCACAGCAAACTTGAAAAGTGAATATGGCAGTGTCCTGGGATATTTTGGGCCAGAAATGTGTGAAGAGGGTAAAAATTGCTCCTTGTTAAGGCGATGTCAGACTCGTGCAAACAGGTATTCAGAGAATATGCTGGTGGTGCCAGTTGTCCAACCACAGTCAGCCTCGGAATGCAACGCTATTTCGATGACTTTGGCGGCATTGAAAGCTCGGCTCTGACTAAATGTGCTTTATTTTGTAGGGGATCCCAGCTTATCTAAACACATTGTGGCCCAGCATCAATGTACTTTATTTGTTACACGCTCAGTTGGAAGCCTCTTATTTTTTGAATAGGAGCATTACTTGGATTCTCAAATGTGTAGGTACTTAAAGTGGCATTTTGCTGCTGACTGTGCAAATCTTCTTATTCATTGATTATAATGGTTCTTGTGTGGCAGCTGGATTAAATTAAGACTGAAGTCTCTGGGCTAAAAGCCCTGATGGAACTTTTGTGCAAAGGTTGCATTTCTCAACCAAATAACTTTCTCTCGCGCTCCGGCAGACTGTCCGTGTACGATTCCATATTGTGGACTAAATACATACAAACTTACATTTCTGATGAAGCCAGTTCCACAGCTGCTGTATTTTATTGCAGTCTACTTTAAAAATAACTATCTTGGATTTAGACCAGAAAATAATGTGGATGAGTCAAATCCAAGACAACCAAACTGTGTCTGGCTCAGTGCTGCTGTGTCAGTTTGGCCAGAGCTCAGACAAAATGCCATCTAGTTCTCAAAATAGAGGGAGTGGCCCTGAGTCTTGGTATCCCTTGCTGCAGCTTGAGCCAGGGACTCATGTCTCTTGGTGTCCAAGTGCAGCTCAGCGTTGGCAACTCAGTGTCTCCCATAAAACTGCAGAGTCCTAACATCTTTTTTCAGCTTCAGTGTGAAAAACCTCTGACCCCACTCTGAAAATGGAGCCTCTCAAGCTTTTGAAATGAGAGGGTAAAATATAACTCTCCAATGGTTAGGCCTGCTTAGTGGCTGTGAATGCTTTAGATAATTAAAGCTGTGGCCGATGCGACCGTGTGTCGGGAGAGCTTTTGCTTTGTGCTCACACAAAATGCCTGTGCGCAGAGGGAGCCTTCCCAACAGTGAAACTGTTGGCCTTCAAGTACTTCTGTTAGGATTGGCTCATGGCAGTACAACCTCTGCAGCTCTACCCAACCCACCCCTAGGCCTTTCTCCAAAGGCTGTGATGTCGAGGCATGAAGTAACTGGCTGCCTGTGCATTGTGCTGTTGGTAACGTGGGCTCTGTCACCAGCCTTTTTTTGGGGAAAAGCCAGCAGGTGAGATGGAGTCATTTGCAGGGTCATGAGTTGGGCCTCACACACAAAAAGGGGAGGAGCAGCAAAAGTATCAGGGTTCCTCTCCCTCTGTACATACAACAGGTCAGCAATCCTGCAGACAGCTGTGAAATGCCTGCACGCCCCATGGGAGACCTTAAGGGTCTGGGACGAGGACAGTCCCAGAGGGAAGATGCAGTTGGTACTCATCAGGCCTGTGCACAGCTGTGTTGCTCACTGAACTCTACCTCCTTTTGCATCTTTGCTGCCTCCTGGCAGCACCTGAGCCTTTCTGTAGGTTTGCTTTACTGCAGTTAAAATTGAGGCTGTACAGTGTGATGTGGCGCGTGTGCTGGAACACAGGCAGAAAAGGAGCATTCCTGGTGGTTTTGTGTTCCTGCTGCAGCCACCCCTAATTACTGATCTGGTTTTGGCCCCAAGGACTTTTCTTTATGGAGTTTAAATTTGCCCACTGCAATGGGCAGAAATAGGTGCAGTGAATTACAGTTCATGGATTTTGTATTTCATTGCCTTCCTTCCTCATGCTGTTTAGCAACAAAATCCTCTATCAATATTAGATGCAAGTTTGCAGCTTCTGAGGGGACAGGGATGACCTGTGCTCAGCAGCCAACCCAGTGCAGAGAAGCTTCTAAGCGTTTGGGTTGAGAAACATCAACCTCCTGGCTGCTGTAATTTGGTTTTACGTGGGCATTGTGGGAAGCAGAATCCAAAGAACTTTAGAGTATTTGTAAACAGCATTGCAAGGAAGAGGCAGACAACAAGGACAAAGAGACCAGCAACATGCTATTCCATTTTCTCCCTGTGCAGTGTGAGAAGAGAGAGCTGTATGAAAACCTAATTTGTTTTTCTTTACATGAAAAGCCAAACACTCTGCATGTTGAGTGTACGCGCAAGGCCATAAATCACAGAGAAGGTGCCGCTGAGGTCAGTGGCTGTGAAAGTGTGTAGGTAGGGGTTGGCTGGAACAGCAATGAGAACATTACAGCACTGACACCACAGTGCAGAAGTGGAGTGGAAAGCGGCCACAGTGAAATTGCAGCGTGAATGCTCTAGCTGTAATTTTTTTAGTTAAGGTTCTTATCATATGCTTCTATTTTTAACACAGTTAAAATTAAACTCTGCAGCCAAGACTGAGCGCTAGAAATTCTTTCTTCACTACTTCAGCATTGCCAGCATCTTTTTGACAACTTTCTTCTCTTCTGCACCCTTGGATATGGGATACTTCAGCTATACAGGGTAGTATCATCTCTCCAGCCTCAGGACTGACCTCCTAAAGGGCTTCCAGCAATGAATAGATAAGATTGTCCTGACAGTGTCTGGTGTCAGCTTTTAATTTGTGAGTGTTTTCCTTGGCGCTCTGTATGTGGATGGTTACTGCTGAAAATGTGCACGGATCTGTCCTTAATTCACCCCACCCAACGCTGTTGCCAGATGGCGTCTGCAGTCGGTGCATCAGGGAGCGCTGTTGTAGCTAAATAAGACTTGCAACTTTGGGTCAAAGCCTCAATCTTAATTCTTGAATTGGTACCCTTGACACAGCCACACTTAAACCAGCCTCCCGGTCTGTAAAATGTTCTGGCTCTGCCTTTTATCTTGCAGACCCCCCGTCCTATAGGGATGTTTTAAATTTGCCTTTACAGTAGCAGACAGTGATTCCTCAAGGCTGCTGCTTCTGTCTCTCCATGTGTTCTGACTGCTGCTATGCAAATACAAACCAAAGCTGGTTTGTGCAGTAGAGCTCACTTGTTGAGTATTTAGAATCTACCTTTAGCTCCGTTTAGGACACAGAGGAGGTGGTGATTGTGTTTAGGCTGCTGTATCAGGCCTTTGGCAGGCAAAAATGGATCCGGTGTTTGGGTTGTATTGGTTCAATCAAGATGGTGTTGGGTGACTGACGAGCCCCTTGGTGCCACCGTGGCAGCAGCGCTCCTGGCCCTCCTGCGCCTTCTCATTGTGAGGTCCTAGCACTACCACCTGCCACTGCTTTGAATTTGGTAACTGGTATCTCCACAAACATTGGAGAGATTAATCATCTTGCTCTCATTTGACTCAACCTGGAAAGAAATCTGCATTTTGTATGTATCTGCAAAAGATTTGTTTTAAAATTTTAGAAGTGACTGTTTCATAATATAGTGCAAAATTTATAGACTACAGCTGCTCTTTCCCTTCCCTGGAAGAATATTACAATTATCCCTTTTTAATCTTTCTTGTTATCCATTGTGTCTGGCAGGTGGAGGTGAAAATAGATTGAGACTTACAGTAAATCCACTGAAAGACCTAAAACTGCACTCCTGTAGAACTTGGCTCATGATTTTTAACAGATTTTTGTACCATATTAGCAAAGTGTGATTACGTAGGGAGAGAGCAGCTACGAAGTGGCAGCCATTAAAAAGACATTTGCCAGCAGTACCCACGCTACAGCAATGGAGATCCTTCCTTCATTAAATACAGCTGAATTATTACTCTTACAAATAGATCCTTTTTTTGCTTTCTCTTTTCTAAGAGGCCCCACTGCAGCTGAGGGGAAGCTCAGCGCAGCAGCAGCAAGCTGGGCAACAAAAACCATTCACCCTGGAGGAGCTCCTTTTGGAAACAACTGCATTTTTCTAAACTGAGGGAGTACCTTTAAATTAAAATTTCAGATTCCATGCAGAAGCCCTGGTGCCTTTTTGAAGTTTGCTGTATAATCTAAACCTTTATTGACTGAACGCTTACCTGAAAACTCACAGCACTGTAAGTAAAAATGGTACTTTTTGCTTATGGCATGAAGGTGACAGGAAAAGCCTTTGTGTGAAGGTCAGGTTACATGAAAATCCTGGGAAGGGCTGGTTTGGGGTTTTGCTTTTTTGGGAAGTTTTTGGAGGTTTGACATTAGTTTTGATTTTTGTTTTTTGAAGGTTTTGACTGCAACCATGGTACTGCTTTTTGTCAGCTCTGTGGCTTTTGAATTGTAAAGTTATTTTTATGTGAATAATGGGTATACATTTTATTCATTAAATGTATTTGAAAGCCATGGTGGTTTTTTTCCTTGCAATCAAGAGTTCACATTTGACCTGTGAGTCAGTTTGTACTGCGATCTCCTTGAGACCCACACCAGCACTACTATTCATGAGAATGAGCTGTCATCAACCTCATCTGAACTACTGTTGCAACCACCACCTTTCCAAAAGGTGACTGAAGTCCCAGGGCCACAACTGTTGCACTCCTGTGACAATGTCTGCCCTGCAGGCACATCCTAAAGAACAGTTCTGAGGAACTATCTCCAAGGGCTGAGATTAATGTCATCTTTAAAAGGTACAGCTTAGCAGCCTCCAGAAGGGATTTAAGAACTGCAAACCCCTGCTACTAAATGGGATTTCCTTCCCTAACAAATGCAAATTTAACAGTTTGATTTGCTAAAGTGGGTTGGGACTGAGAAGTTCACTCTAGGACTCTGGAATTCAGTGGGTACTAAAAGATAGGAGCTGAAAAATGGAAGTTAGGAAAAAAACCAGGAGAAAATACTCTGTAGAATTAAACTGTGCCCTGGCAACCAGCTGAATCCTGCTCAATTTTGGCATGATCAGTGTGGTTCCAGGTGACAGCAGAAAGCTCTGAGCCAGAGAAGCACACAGCCCTGGGCTTGGAGCATTTGTAACACAGGGTCAAATTCCTGTGAGCAGAGGAAAAGAAACCCAAACTGGAACAAAGGGTCCCTTCACTGAGCTATGGCACAAGAGAAAAGCACCACGTGTTCTGCTGGAGGGTGTGCAGGCTGGCAGCAGCACCTCAGCTATGCGGAAGCTCACAGGCCAAAATGGGATGTGGCCCTTGGAAGGGCTCAGGCACCCATCCGTTAGGCCCTCCTCAATGGAAAGAGCTGCCAGGAGACACAGCAGGTGTTTGGGCACAAAACAAGGCAGTGAGCAAACAACTGTAGGCATTTAACATCAGTTTGTGGCTTACTTGGGCAACTATTGACTTCATCTTCTCCTTATCCCTCAGAAACCAGGAACAATGCAGTAGACACTTTTTCCCCCTTCTGCTAGGCACTGAGGCACAACGTGGTCTTGTAATCAGTGCTTTAATTAGGTGTTTTAATCACTATTGCTTGTAACTCACTGTAAAGTGTGGGCAACGTCAGCGTGAACAATCAGATTTTGCATTCAAGATCTGTACATTTCCTTTCTCACAAGAAGGCAGCTGGAAAAGCTGAGTTTACCTGTGCTTTATTACAAAACTAACCAATAGAGCACTACGCTCTCCGCATACTCACGGGCACCCTGGCAAATTGTTTCTCATGGCTGTGTGGCTATTGCATTTCCAAACACCCACACCACTGCGAGGGAGATGCAAATGATCGTATCATCTCCCGCTATTCTTCTGCTCCCCTGCCTTTGGCCGATGCCTCTGGGGAAGGCTGGGATGTAACGCCACCTGAAGTATAACCAATAATGCCAATGCTACGCAGGGAGGCTCTGAAGTTCGCAGTGAACAGAGCGAAGCACGCGCTTCCTGTAGACACTTGGGTGGTTTTCTTTTGTGGCTACTCTGATAGCTTCTTCTCTAATAATTGCTTCACCAGAACAGGATTGGAGCGTCCATGTGTTTCTCTTTGTACCAGGCCAATTAACTTGTTCAGAACTTTTCGATTTCCTGCCTTTATTGCCATAACCTTTAAAGAGAAAAAGAAAAAGACACCACCATTACAGGAAAGCTGGGCATCTTCACTCACTCACAGCCAAGGTAGGAATATTTCTGTCCTCTGGACCACTGTGGCAGAAGATTATTTTTTGGGCTAAGGTGTTATTTATAAAAACTGCCTTCAGCTTTTCAATAAGCTCCTGCTGTGCTCCCCTGAGACAATGAGTCCCTACAGCAGCAGGGCCTTACAACTAATAGAAAGAGCTCTTATTGAAAAAGTCAGAGAACATTTTTAGATTTTTAATAGTGACTGCAACTTGAACAGTGACTTCCTGGAAAAGAGCCCGAAAAGTGAGATGGACTTCTCTTGCTGATAGATCTGCCTTGTTACTCGATAGAACCTTTAGTCATAACAAGCCATTTGCATCAAATCACAATCTGTTTGATAATATTTGTGAGGTCCTTCAAGCACAGATACAGGTGGTTTCATCCCAAACAGCATGTTATTTCCTTTGAGCAAGGAATCCTTTGCAACATAGCAATTAATGAACTGACCAGAAATACGGCCTCCTGTCAGCCAGCTGGTGTTTAACGCAGTCACCTGCAAAATAGCAAGGGCCATACCTAAAAGTTAAGAAAAGACCCTGAAAAAGCACTGGAAACGTCACTTTTGGGCATTCCTGAAGGAGATGCTGCTGCTAAAAGACAAGCATCTGGCCTTCATATTGTTGGTGTAGCGGGGAAGACATTTTCTACATTGTCAGAGTTGCTGGGCAAAACACGATAGCTTCAGTTAAACAAGATGTCATATTTACAGATATTAAGGGAAGGAATGAGAACATATGAACAACCAACTGTGCCAATACCAAGCACAAATGCAAATATTGCTACTCATTACAGTATCTGAATTATTTGCAGTCTAAAATCTTCTCTGTAATGTCACAATATGGAAAGGAGTCATTACTCCTGATCTGCTAGAGATTATCTATCTACATCCCAGATGTAGCATTTCTATGAAGTGCTGAGTGTTGGCTCGAGCAACGGTTTGTAAATCAGTTCATTTAGAAAGTAACTACCAAAAAGCACAGCATACTTGGGTATTTTTTACCCCCGTTAAGTTTTCAGCTAAAGCTACTTTGTAAGGTAAGCTTTCACAATAATTTCAAGCAGTGAATTACAGGGCTTCAAGGCAGCTTTTTCCTTGGCAAAGGATCACCTGGATAAAGCAGGGAACTGAAGCTATTCTACTGCATTTGGCTTGACTAAAACAGTGGAAAACAAGAGGAATTACATTCTCCGAGAAAGCATTATTATTGAAATGAGAGAGTAGCTTCTGCACTTCCCAATCAGTTCTAATGTTCTTCCTATCCACACTTGTGCTTCCATACCAGTCTGCAACTACAGCAGCACTTTTATCAGGCTCTGCAAATGAGTCAGTCTGATGGAGGTCACGCCAACCTACTGCAAGCTCAATTTTCTTTATCAAAAGCTCTTGCAGAGCTGTTTGTATGCCCCAGTGAGACCCGGGGTGGGTGGTATTGTCCTCAAAAAGATGTTAATGTTTTTTTCCAAATGGCAAATGTATCCAGACAATGTTTATATTAGAAGTGCACTATCCACTTCTGCTTTTATGTTTCCAGTCTAGAATATGTAAGTGCTTGTTTTCATTTTGCTTTTTTATAAAGCAGATTTTAGAGTCTGTCTTCCCACTCTTCCCCTTCATGATCAACAAGGTTGTTTTCCTTTTCCTTGGCTCAGACCTTGTTAGACTAATAGCCATGCAGGCTGCTGTTGTCCTTCAAAGGAGATGGGGAAGAGCCAAAACCCCATCTTTCCCACTGCAGCATTTGTGCTGCTGCCACAGCCCAGCAGCAGAACAGCAGCTCTAGAGCTACAGTTGCTACTGCCAGGAGAGTCCAGCTCCTCCCCACCCCACAGCCATTGTCAAGCAGAGACATGGAAAAGAGACAGATGCAAGTATAATTTTTGCCTGCCAGCCTCTGATACAGCCTCTATTTCCATCACTGATATATGCCTCACAGGAGCTTGCTCCGGTCTCCAGATTCAGAACAGTTTAACAGTGTTGCCCTAATACTGCAACAGATGACATAAACATCAGAGCTATGTGGCCGGGTGGCCAGGTCAGGTTAATGGCAGAATAGCTGAAGAGAGACAGGGCCCCGCAGTTTTGCTTTCCTGCATTAAATTTTTATGGTTTCTCAGAATGACTTAGCACATTAGCCAGACTGGTAATTTCTTCTGCTGATCATTTTGAGTAAGCTTCAATTTCAAAAAAAAAAACAAAACCCGACTTAGTAAAATAAGAAAGGAGAAGAAAAGCCCAATAATATCTCAGCAGCAGCTTGTATGCTCCTATCCTGGCTCTAGAGCTCAAATGCCAATCAAAAGGAAAAAAAACCAGAGAGGCCATTTAAACCCCCTTTTTAGTGGCACAGGCTGCCAGAGTGCACAGGCTTCCCAGTACCATCATAATTACCTCATTTTCCTGTCCATCAATCACTGCCTGGCAGATCTGTTCAAGCTCTTTTTGATCCTGTATCAGTTCAAGTTTCTTTTCTTTAACAATTTCAAGAGGAGTCTTCCCTTCTCCCTTCCACAATTCTGCGAGCACCTGAAAGTCACAAGGAGTAGTGAAGGTCAGTGTCTTGACTTAGCAATGCTGTTTACATGCAGTATTTCAGTGGCTGATCCGAGAAGGCAGGTTTCAGTTAAAGCAAGAGCAGATTGTCTAAATGTGAACAAACTCAAGATTTAATCCTGTGCCTCACTGAGAGAACTCTTGTGCCCTCCTTCCTTTTCTGCATCCTGAAATAAGACAAAGCATTTTCACTGACTGCATGAGTACAGGCTAATGGTTTGCAATCCGTGCGCTGCATCCGAGCGCAGTGCTGGCACATGCCGGCTGCTGCCACTGATGAGACCTCTTCAAAGGAGTTTGCCAAGCACAGCCCTGCGTACCTCGCTGCACTGTGCTGCCACTGCTGGGAGTGGGGCAGAGACTGCCACTGGCTGCTCCCCTGGCAGTACTCGTGCTCATCTCACATTATCCACAAGAGCTGCCTGGGAGCAGCATTTCCATGAGCAATGTCTCTGCCTGGGAACTGATGATTAGCTGACTATTGTACCAAGGCCAGTCTCAGGTAACTCATCCCATTACCCAACCTCATCAGCAAGCTGTAGTGAGGATATGTAGTGGGGATATGTATGACAAACCAGAAGAAGAATAGTGCTGAACACAATGAATGCAGGAGCTCCAGCCCCACTATGCATCACCTCCAACAACTGGAATGCTGGGCCAGCCCACACCTCTGGAATAGTCACTTGCTAACGCTAGTGAGTTTTCCTATGCCGTAGCAGGGCTTTCACCCTGGAATAAGCTTGAGAGAAGAGAACATTTATAAAAAACCAATTTCCTTGGGCAGTCATTTTCTGTATTCCCTTTGCTCTTATTTCAGAGCTGTGGGAGGAGAGAAAGAAAAGCCTTATTAAAACAGCTGCCTGTGCTTCATCCTGAGCTGAAGGTGTAATTGTATGTTTGGGCCACTGCTGTGTACCAATATGGAAATAGATGTCACATCAGAATTTCAGCATTAAATACTCCCTGTAGGATGAAGAAGAGGCTGAGATGGGGAGACGATAAGGGGCATTCAAACTGCATTCAAACTGCATGTTAAATAATTAGCAGAGCAGCAAGACAACTTAGGAAAAATGATGGGATGTTATCCCATGTGGGATGGTACCTTAACTACCCCAGCAATTTTCTTCAGCATGAAGAATGTTCTGGTGCAAAAGACCTTCAGTGAAACAATTTTGCAGCCACAACAGGTATTTAAGAACCATTTGTTGACACAATTCCTGCAAGAGAAGATTTGTTTGCCAGGGCTACCCCAAAGCTTTTTATGGATCTTACCACTCTGCTGGAGACCTTGAGACAGGGTAATGACATGGAGCTTTATCGTGGCAGTTACAGCTTGTTTTTTTCCCTGCATGAGGGCTAAAGGCAGATCACATTATTAAAGTTACTGATAAGCAGCCAGAGTTACAACTGCTGTAAGTACAGCTTTCAGCTGTTTATATCTAAATAAATCAGTGCGGTATACAATGCCTTCTACAAGACCTTTCTTCTAGTGCACTACTTAAAAATCATCACGCTAGTGCTACCTGGAATACCTCTAGAAATACATCCAACAGAGATCCAACCTGTTGGCAGCTGCTTGTCTTTTTTTTTTTTTGTTGCACTCCACTGCTACCCTGGCGTGTGTACCCCTTACTCCTTCCCTGAGGGACAAGGCAGGACGTTTTCTCTCCCCAGTGCCTCCTAAGGACAGTATGTCACCCCTCAGAAGAAGTCCTGTCCTCTTTTCCCAGCACAGTCCCTAGGAAAACACGCTGAAGAGCCTGAAGTACCACAGAAATCATGGGCTGGACAATGAATAAGCTGTACTGCTCTCCCTGAAAAAGGCAGATGTGATTTTTAGGACTGCTGCGTATTCAAGCAGGATGCCATGGGCTGCAGGAGGGGAAAATCTGCAACAAACAAAATCTAAGCAGCCGACCGTGGCAGAATTAGCCAGAAGCAACTCATACATCAGGCTGACTTAGATCAGAGGCAGGACAGCTTGACAGTCAAGAGATCCAGCTCTCATTTCCAGCTATTCCTGTGCCAAACTTCTCCTGGCACTGAGAAAAGCTTGCCCATTTAGAAACCTTGAAGGCACCAGATTTTCCCTGTGACATCTGCATCATGTGTACTTCTCAATTTGGTAACAAGCACCACCACTTTGCAGTAGAGCAACAATGTTATCAAGGCCCTTGCTTGTTTACAGGTACTTAGGAAAGCAGACAGAGATGTGGCCAAGACCTGTCAAAGATGCACTTTTAAAAATGTGTTTCGCCTCTTGGCAAAGAGTATGAATCTAAAGAAAGCAGTTTAAAAAATTATTTCAACTCATTTACACAAACTGCCTGCACGAGAACAGGAAGATCAAATTGTGGAGTCTCCAGAGCCAAACTGAGAATCTAAGGCCTTGTTTCCATTACTGAAATCTCAGTAGTTTCTACTATTGATTCCTACCTGAGCGTGACCAGATTTTAATGATGTTTTGTGGTCTCTACCTACACAGACATAGCAGCAAACCATTGGTCAAAATGAATTAATCAAGACTTACATGTCTGATCTGCCACAGGCATCATATCAAACATTTTGCAACTGGTGAACGTGCCAGCTGACTGTTGTGCCTGAGAACACTCCAACTGGAAACCCTATCTGCAGCGATTTGTTGCCAGGGGCAGGAGGGAGGGAAACAGCAGGCAGCAGCACTCAAGACAGTCCTGTGGGCATCTCTCCTTGCCAGTGATGAAAGCCTTGATGTCTGGCAGCTGTCCCTCAGCCTCTGACAAAAGTGAGGGGCAGGCTAGGTCCAGTCCTCCAGATGGTACAGCCGTAATTGTCAAAGCAGATGGTTCTGTTTAGGTTTGTGTACTGTACTCATTTCTCTGCTATCTGCTTTGAAGTCAGGGTGCCAAGTGGCTCTGTTGAAGTTATTCCTGTGTGGGTGACCTATGCAACTCCAGATGCAAACAAGACCTGGGGTCTGCTCTGCTTCATACCCTGCTACAGATCCCCAGTGAATGCGTGACAAGGGTGTCCACACAGACAGATCCCCAGTGAATGGGTGACAAAGGTGTCCACACAGAGCTGCTCCAGCACAGCTCTTGGCAAAAGCAGTTAAGTTTCTGCTTCCCTGGCCCAGGATCCAGCCTTCTCCCCCAAAGCTGTACCTCAAAGGCAGCCCCCCTGTGCCAGACACGCACTCACTGCCAGCCCCACAAACGGGGACTGAGGACCCATCTCATGCACACTCCCCATCAGAGCAGTTTCAGCCCTGGGTGAGCAGCACCAGTGCCTCCCACTGCGGGCTTCAAAACGGTGCCTCTGAGGTTGGGCCACAGCGTGTGCCTGTGCAGGCCCACTCATTCAGGACATACTCCAGCCCTGCACACGGGCAGAGCTGGAAGATGCTCTCCCTTGCACAGGCACGTCAGACAAACTGCTTTGGAGACCTCTGGAGGATATATAGGATGCTATATTTGATGGCAAGTTGGGCGTGAGCTCTGTAATTACCCAAGTGGTAATTATGTATGCACACAGTGCCCCATCCTTGGCTTGTGCTTCCTACCATACAATGTTCTGTGCCTATAACCAGTGCTCACAGCTTTCATCTGCCTGCATTTAGTGCCTTATACAGCAGAGGCCAAACACAAAACCTCTTAAAAAATTTAAACTGCTAACAGCTTCCTACAGTGAGCATGTGTGTGTATGCATGTCTGTGTGCTCACCCCATCCAACCCTTCCATCCTCTCTCCTTGGATCTGTCTCTGCCGCTGCAGTTCATTCTCCCCCACCCCAAGAGCTGTAATTCATCTGCTGTTGTGTATATATAGCCCTTCCTGCCCTCGGGCCATCCAGTATCTCTGCCTACTGCTGAGAATTGCTATAAACATTTGTTATTCTCTCGACATCCAGGCAACCAGAATACTTTTCTAAATGCGGCAAGGTTTCTGCAGTTTGATAGCATCACTCAGTGATGGCAAACGGTGCTGTTGTTTCTCTGTGTCCAGCTTCAGAAAACCAAGGACAAACATGCACGTTACAAGGAGATGGTAATTAAGCAAGAAAAGCACCTCTGAGAGTCTTGAGATTTCCTAACCTGTTGGAAGTGCTGGCATACAAATACATCACAAAGCAGGAAACTCCCCTAGAAGAGTATTAGTAGCCTGTCTCTTCCTCCACAGACAGCCAAGAGTGGAGTTTTTAAGCTTCCTTTTCAGATGCAGATGCCAAACTGATGGCTGTGCCATAACCCCGCAGGCACAGAACTGCTCTGCATTCCAATGCTTTTCCTATTAATACTTTATCTCCTTTTTGAAGATTTTGCTTTTCCAATCCAAAATTTCCAAATCAACATGCCTGAAGTTAGGCACTTAAATCCTTATTTATGACGCCTGTCATATGCAGCTGGCTGTTCACAGAAGCAGACCAACAAGACCAACTTAAACTAAGAACAACAAGCACCTCCAAAAAAAAGAAAACAACACACCAGGAAGTTTAAGTGTCTCCAAGCAGGGTAAAGAGCCACATTTACAATAGTTACACTCAGTTTACAATCATGCAAACAAAAGTGAACTGACTTCAATATGTACTAAAGTTGTACCTGGATTAAATCAATATGTGCTAGAAAGATGGAAATCCCCACTGTGTATTTCAGAGAGTTAAAATCTTGAAAGCAGACAAGGCAAGTTAAATATCTTCATTGCAAGTTAAATATCTTCATTAACAGTTTCACTGATGAAGGTGAATGACAGTTTATTCCCAATCACAAAAAACCTCTAAATTTTGTTAACAGGCACTGCAGTCACCATATCTATCATAAGCAGCTCACAATTTTAGATACAAATCATCAAGAGCCGATTTTTCAGACTTTCCTGAACAAGCTGATATACAAAAAGGAGGTACTAGTTTATACCACAATACTTGCTTGAGAGGTCCACAAGAGCACTTGCTCAAAGCAGCAAGGATGAAAGAAAGGCCAGACCTCCCCACTTTTAAGTGAGGGGTACAACAAACAGAACTCTTTTGTGACTACACTCAGGTCAATTGTATCCTTTCCCACATGGTAATGCTTGGGAACATAGCCCTTACTTTCCCTCGGTATCTAGTAACCGATACTCCCAGTTTAACTGCAAGCCCATGGATTAACTCCCACTGACCTTTAACTCAGGTCTGACTAGAACTCTGAAACTGAGATCTGGTGTCCAGCCTGTTCAGAAGCAGGATTTATTTAACTGACTTCAGTTCACATTGCTTAAATCTACCACTTGGCT
The DNA here is from genome assembly GCA_033556795.1 of Tapera naevia. Classification (NCBI taxonomy): domain Eukaryota; kingdom Metazoa; phylum Chordata; class Aves; order Cuculiformes; family Neomorphidae; genus Tapera; species Tapera naevia. Next base: position 7,684,957 of record JAUMJJ010000034.1, on the reverse strand, counting down.
TGTGCTCTGTTCTAACCCTGAATACACAGGTATATCTGTAAAATTGTAGAAAGACGAGGCATTTTCATCTATTAGATCTATACAGTGGACAAAATATTTATCCTTCATCAGCACTCTAAATAATTTCTTTTTACAGCAACTGGCATACTGCTACACACAGATCAGAAATAGAGTAAGCAGCCACGCATACAAAGTACAGTAAAACTTACCTGCTTTGCCGCTGCTGCAGAAATTTCTTTTTTTTCTAGAAGGTTCAGAAGGTCAGCCAGGAGAAAAGAACTGACTGGACTAGGGAGAAAGGGTGCAGAAGTTACCTCAGAGAAAAAGGTGGAACAACACATCTACGCTACCGTTGGTTGCCTAAAGATCACACAATTCAGAAAGACAAGCGAGTATTTTTGCTCATCATACACTACATTCAACTTTGGGATTGATTGCTGGACTATGTCCTATCATTGTCATCTTCCAAGACGGAAGACTCCGATTGCTACTCTTGACTACAATGGTCCTCTTCTCTGCAAGGTGTCTGGTTAACTTCATTCAGTGTGACAGCATCAAGGCCTACACAGTACTGCCCAGTGGACTTCACGGGTGATAACTGAAGCAGAAGCGTGCAATCGAGTGACACACTATTCACAGAACATGAGAAATGGATCACTTCTGTTTCACCACTGTAGAAATCAAGAAGCCTGACCTTTCCTTTACTGTAAGGGAGTGTTGTTTCAAATAACTGAGTAAGTCATTCAGAATCCAGCCAATCACTTTCCTTGGCTTCATCTGGGTCTGTTTTACCACATTTTCAAAGAATTCTGTTAATCCATCTTCATTCTGTTTAAAAAAAGTTAAATGCATCAAAAAGATACCAGAGTGCAAATGTATTTAATTATAAAATTACACCTGGAGTACAAATACTCAGTCCTAAAGTAAACTTGGTTTTGTGAATTCATAGTAAAGATACAAGACTCTGGAGTAATTTTATTAACATAACAGCAAAAAAAAACAATGTTACATCTAGAATAGGCACAGAGAGCTTACCTGCCAGCCTGTTTCAATGGAACTTCCATTAGGAGTGTGATCTTTTTCCTTAACTCCTCCCTAAAATCAGCATTCAGGGAGAAGCTTTCTCATCTCTTCATGTGCTTTAAATATACATAATGTTAGAAAATAATGCTGCTATTTAAAAGGCTGCCATGCTACCTTTTACCAAGAAGAGATTTTCTTGAAATTGTCTGCAGGTATTTGACTCTTTATCTTGCAATCGCTTCTATTTATTTTGGACAGAAGGAACGTTTAGCTTGCATTCACCTTTCAGTAATATGGAAAAGTTGCACTGTAAGATGCAAGGTTCTACTCTATTTTTTTTTTCAGAGAACCTTTGTAAGCTTTTCCACAGCACCCAAAATGCTCAGAAGGTAACGACAGTAGGGGATTCAATTTATAGCCTAAGTGAAATCTGAGATTGTTTTTAGAAGAACAGATACTGAGCAGTCTGTTGAATGCTGTGCCGTTTGTCATCAAGGCACTGATGGATCTTAAACTGTAGCACAGAACTCATTAGTTCTACTGAAGGCTGAAGAGATATTAAGTGGCAGCTCCTACCTTTTCAAGGAGGAATCCAAATCCAGCGTACCACTGGGCTTCTGCAATGCGTAGCACAAATGCATAGAAGGATAAGGCAGCTCTGACAAGTTGGGAGAGGTAACAGTTCAGAGACAGCCAAGGAGCTATTCTAAGTATACTGGCATCACAGCAAAAACATTTTCCAAGCACACGCTGACTGCAGCCAGATCTCTGAACATTTCTGAGCAAAAAGGGTTCAGGTACCTACAAATCCAAAGCCTGACTTTTCCCCTCAAACATATCCCATCAAAACACTCATTTGCCCTTGTTTTTAAAGGCAATTTATCACCATAGCAATACAGAATTTTAGACTTTCCTCCTCAGAACTTCCACAATACAAACTTTCAACAGCTCTAGGTACTACATTTTTCATTGGTAATGATGTATGGCTTTTGGGAAGACTGCAGACTACTGCTCCCTGTTCTGTGAAACAGAACAAAACGTACTTAGATTAATCGTTGATGTGCTGCTGTAAAACTGGTGTGGCAAAAATCAGACCTGTCCATGAGATCACGAGCAAAGAAACTGAGTTCTCAGCCTAGGAAAGCCACTGAGGTCGTCTGTGAACCAAGGTAAATCTTGTAACTCCCCCTATTTATCCATCTAATACACACAGACATAGTTCTCTTTTCCACCGTTCTTACAAATTTCACTAGCAGTTACCTTGTAATCAACTAATGTAAAATCTAAGGCTAAATAGACTACAAGGAGCAGATTTGGCTCAAAAAACAGGAAGGGAATGATGTGATTACCGAAGTACAGTAAACCTGATTAAAAACTGTGTGTGCGTGTTAAGTGGAATTACTAAAATGATGCATTACTAAATACTGTACTCTTTCTAATTCACCTCAGGATTCATTAGCACAAACAAACACTGATTATTTAAACAGCAGGTTCCCTTCCACAAAAACACCTGCCCAATTTAGGTAGGAAAAAGTGAACACGTGTAAATGTTGGTTTCTTTGCACGTGCTGCAGAAGGTTTTACAAACACTCCAGGCAGAGTAGGTCTACCTACAATACTACGCACGTGAAAACAATGTCTGCAGATGTCAGGTGTCTGAATGCAGGTTACACAACTCGGACACAGCAAGTACACGCTAGACAGCGTATCTCTATCAGTGGCCACATTCAGATTTGGGGATACCAGCAGCCTGGATGGAGTTACAGCTCTGACACTGCTGCCAGACCTTTGAAAACCAAGGACAATCATGGAAAGGGACAGCTCTCCACAGTCAACATTTTGCAGCGGCCAGCTCTCCATGGGACACCTCTACACAGCCAACTTTCAGTGGGGATAACTCTATGTGAGCAGTCCTGAGTGCCTGCCAAGAGCTCCACCAATGTTCAAGGGCTTTGCGGAGCTCAGTGTGTGCTGGGACGGGAGGACAGGCAGCATCTGCTGGACCACTTGCTGCCAGGTGCCTGGAGCTCCCCAGATAGAGCTGTCCCCATGGCGCTGGCCATGTGTCCCACGGAGAATTAGCCCTTGAGAGTTGTCCTAGACCTGGACAAAAATACTCAGCCTTCACATTTGAATCAGATGAGTTCCGGGCAGCAGGAGGAGAAAAGGCCAGGGATACTCAGAGTTACACATGTTATGAGGTACCAAACCCCATTCTCACTACTTCTGCACATAAACCCAGACATAAACCACCCAAATTCCTCTGCATATTGTTTTAGGTTTTTTAAAGTGATTGTCATTTTCTGTAGCCAGAGTAGGAAAACCCAGAAATGCTAGACTGAAATGAACAGAGCAGTATGTCGAAACATCAAAATGACTGATAGTACTGAAATACTTTCCTTATTTTCTTGCCATATTAGAAAAATGCAAACATAATTTGATTAGCTTCAATTTCTAGATACTGTACGACCTGAATTTGACTTTAACTTGTTCTGCATTTTGGACAACTTTCTTTATGCCAAATTCACTCCAACTACTGACACACTCACACCTGTCCCTTGCAATAGATCTGAGTTGAAAATCATAGCACGCTCTAACATGCCTGGTTTACAGGAACACTGACTGTTCTCACTTCATTCTGAATAATGTATTTAATCTTCGTAGAAGGAAAACCGGAAATCTGGAATTACAGCATCGTGTTTGTGACACAGACCCACCCAGTGCTCCTGCTACACACCAAATATGCTGTAACTTATTCATTAGTCTCACTGGCATGAAATCTCACACACCAATATTTCAACTAGATGCAAATTTCTTTCTTAAATGTGGTTAAAATGATCACTTAATAGCACTGAGGTGTCAAAAAAATAGCGATGGATTGATTTCAGATGCTTTTTAAAGTAGTTTAAACCAATACGTTACTTGACAAAATACCATGAGTACAATCTTTAGGGACATTGGGTCTGTAATGCAAACTTGTGCTTTTATAGACCAATAATGTTTCCCAAAGAACTGAAGAAGAAAATTACATCAATGTTCACAAATAAGATGTCATTTTCTGCTTTCTTATTCCCATTTTCACCATCACAGTTCCCATAATGCCCAACTGTGAGGTAACAACTGCTGCATAAATGTGCAAGATTGCCAGGGGACAAAAAAACCCAGAAAGTCGCGCCTATTAAAGCAGACAAGCAGAACAGTCAAAGAAGTTAAAACTTTTTTCCTACAGCTTTTTATAAAATGATTTAAGTTCTAAAGTCAACTGCACACCAGCGCTTATGAGGTCAGCACATCATAAACGAAATAGTCAAAACCAACTAGTACAATATCCTACTTTTGACTCTTGGAAGGATTCACCGATGTAATTATTCCACCAGAGCAATGAGCCAAAGCCCAAGTGGAACTGCCACTTTTATCCGAGTAAGCAGGGGACAGTAAACGTACAGGAAGACTTGGGAATTCAGATGAGAAACAAAGCAGTCTTTTTTTTTGTAGTGCTGTACTGTGCAAACATCTATTTTTTTGGTTGGACCTCCTCAGAATTCAGCATGCTTTTTGAAAACAAAATGTCACATTAATGTCTAAATCATTTTTATGCCATATGCCTATGTCTATTTTTTTGACTCAATAGGAAGCGAAACAGAAAAATTATAATAGCATAACTGGCAAAGTTGTCAGAGATTCTTTTTGGCTGAAGTATTTACCAGTCTACCAGTTTACACAGCAAAGCAGAAATTGCATGCAGAAATTGAGAACCCAAATACCATGGAGTCTATGTGGCTCAAAGAATTGTATCTCTACAAATAAGAAGGGTTCTACAAGAACAAAATCAGAAACTTCATTTATTTTTTGAAATGTATACTAAACTGTCAAAAATGTAGCAGTTTATAATTAAGGAATTTCAGATATAACGATATTAATAGGTAATGGTTCTCCTTCCACTTCAGTACATCTTGTAATTGCCAAAGCAGGAGTCTCAGATTCTCAATACTGTAGTATGTACATGCAGTTATTGTATAGGAGAATAAAGCTAGAGAGGCAAACTTGGAAACAAAATTGCATGCTGAAGTATGGTACTGTTTTATTGCAACTTTTGCACATAATGTCTACTCTAAAAAGTAGAGGCAGAACAGAGATTTTGCATTTTAGAGTCATCCTTCTACCACTGCCATTTATTTAATGAGCACTCCTGGGAGCTCTAACCTGAAAGAATGCTCGTTAGATTTGCGCATCTGGCCCTATCAGCAATCTTCTGCAACTTCTGATGTAAGCTTAACACAGCAACGGACATAGCGTTTTCAGATGAATTGAGGTTAACTGGTCTCTCAGTGAACAGACAAGCAACTTTTATGGAGAGTATACATGCTGACATTTTAGTGCACAATAAAAGAAGACCTGCAACAAAGAAGGTGTTCACTTTATGCATTCAAATGGATGCATTACCCTATTACAAGCTGCATCCCAAATTTCAGCTTGGAGCTCATTAATTGTTTTGCACGTTACAAAAAGGAAAAGAAATTAAAAAGGAAAAAGCTAAGGCAACAGCAGATTTCAGAGAACAGCTGGAAAGAAAGGGCACTTGATGAGGCAAATATATAGGGCTAGTTGATAGAGGTGACAAAAATGACACAGCAGAAACCATCAATACCAACACAATTGAAATGCACAAGAAGTGGGCTGATGCCAAGTGAAAGGAGTGAGTGTACTGGGTCTGGCTCTGATGGAGTATATTTTCTTAAGTGTGGCCTGTAGGGTGCTGTGTTTTGGATTTGTGACTAAAGCAGCACCGACAACACATTGGTGTTTTTGCTACTGCGGGGCAGTACCTTTTTTTTTTCCCACTCTATTCCCCACATCAAGTAGGCAGAGGGTGGGCACAACGCTGGGCAGGGACAGAACCTGGATAGCCAACCCAAACTGACCAAGGGGATATTCCATGCCATATAATGCCTTGTTCAGCAAGGAAAACTGAGGGAAGGGAATTTTGGGGGAGGTAATCATTGCCTTTGGTTGGAGAACGGCTGCACATCAGTCTACTTGTGGGAGGTGGCGAGTGATTGCATTTGCATCATTTATGGGTTTTTTCCCCCTTGTCTTTCCTTCACTTATTTGTTTTTATCTCAAACCACAAGTTTTCTCATTTTTGCTCTTTCTATTCTCTTTCCTGTCCCACTGGCAGGGAAAGTGAGCAAGGAGCTGTGGTGCTTCGCAGCAGGCTGGGGTCAACCCATGACATAGGGGGAAAACAAAAAAATGTCAGAAAAAAAGGGTTCAGGACTTATCTATCCTTCAAAGCTCTGTTCATTTTAATAGTGGGAACTGTGTTGGTGTGAAAAACTGCATGCATGGCCAGGAATACTGGCTGCAAAATCGTACCTTCCAGCTTAATACAATGAAATAGAAAGATATGAACTACTGACACCTTTCCACGCTGTCACTGCAGCCTCAAGACTTTGATGAGATTTATGACTCATCTGCCCACCAAACAGTAAGAGACCTGCAACTCACTAAAATGGCACACCGTGACCATCAAAGCAGTTTTAACAGCTTTCTTCAGAAGAACTATTTTTTTTCTGTATAACCATCTTCTGTACAAGTGTATTAAATTACAGACACACAAAGGAGGGCTATTAGGTAGTTAAGTTAGGTGCATTGCTCACCCTCCATTTATAGTCAAAGGAAAGGAACTCCTCCAGAGGACAATTTAAAGTACTTACGGTTCCGCTCTGCATCTTACTCTAAAGTCTTTTTCCTTCTGTCTCTACTAATCACAGAGGTAATGAAAGCAGGACACTGTCCTAGTTTAACTGGCTATGTGAAATATCTAATCTTGGGTGGGTAAACCCCCCCTCACCCCGAGTTACCACTGGCAAACAGAGACAATGCAGTTTTGTATTTAAGCAGCTCAAAGTCCTTTAGAATTATTTTGGAAGTTATGAGATTTTGCTGTCACTTCCTTATTTATATCCACATTGGCTACGTCCTTTTCTTTCTCACTCCCTGTTCTGAGTCTGTCCCTGGTAAACTGCATTGTGAGGTCAAAAGCTGATGTTGTACAGCTGTTGTGTGTACTTGCCCAAGAATAACGCTAAAGCCAGACCAACTGTGGCAGGTGAAGCTGAAATATTTAAACTTTGAGTTTGGCTCCTGCACTCAAGAAAACACATCAATTAATTTGTTAAATACTGACACTATGCCCAGCCTTGCACCAGATCTGAAGACAAGAAGAGCAGGCTCCTGTGGACAAGGATTTGTCCGCAGAAAGTTGTACATTTGCTGCAGTCAGTCACGGGTGCATCCATGGGCAGACAGGCAAGATCAATACCACATAATAGTTATTTGACTGCACCTTGCATGAGAAGCACTTCTCAGTGCACTGTTAATGGTTTCTTTTCTCCAGCACTCTATGTAATATGGCTCTGAGGTACAAAGCATGCACTGGACATAGTAGCAACTAAAAAACATCCATGAGAACTGACAGCTGGTTAATATGATACTTGTAAATCTTTAAAAAAACAAGAAACTTTTTGAAGTTTCTAGGCTTATTTTAGCACTTGATCAATAGACCTACCAGTAAGGTGAAGCTGTGTTCAGGAAGAATCCCATACTGTTCAACAAGCTTTGCTCTCTTCACACTGGGGAGGTCAGGAAGTCTCTCATGAATCCAATCAATATTTACCACTTGCTGATGATTCATATTAGCTGGCAAAGATTTAGCATCGTACAGAATCAATGGAGGAAGGTTTGGCTCTGGCATGAACCTAGTGAAAATGATTATTTTCAGTCAGAAGCTAAGCAACAAGAAATAAAATTTATATCACAAGTCTATGCTTACCTGGAAAATTTATTACTATTTCAAACAAACAAAATATTAAAAGTCCATGATTTGATATATCACTGGTAAATGATAAAATACCAGCCCCCAAACTGCTGTAAGGCCCCTATTTTCTTTCTTTAAATATTTTTCACTGATTGTCAACAAGTTGATGATAGAAAAGAGGTAATTCAAACACTTCTCCATTCATAAGAATAATAAAAAATAACAATAATAATAATCAATATGGAAACAATCCATTCCTTTTGGCATTGAGCATGAATCATGGATCTGGACAAAATAGGAGTGGACTGATGTGGAAAAATCCAGATTGACAGCCAAATGTCAGGAGTGATCTGGGCAGGCTGCAAACTTTTCCAGACTAACTTCTAAAATCTTGATGAAATCTCATGCTGTGCTAAAAGCAAAGTTACTGTGCTCAGCAGGGTGCCATCACAGAACAAAAGACTCTCTTGAAGAGAAGGCCAATTCAAACCACTGTAATAACTGCGACTGAAGCAGAAACTTCAGTTTTACATGAACAAATAAGGGGTTCAAAAATACTAGAGGACATTGGGCACCCTTAACGTTTACTATAATAGTTTCTATTTCAAATCTGCTTAAACATAGATTTTAAGGTTAATGTATAATGCGCAACAGTAAATGACAAAAATTCTGAAAAACACAATTTAATAATGATCATAATCCTAGTACTAGGAATACTCTTTCTGGTCCTTATTTGAAATACCTTAGACTCACCAGTACAGCCTACGCTTTCATTAATTTTCTTTTGTATTTTTTCCAACCCAGATAATTCTATGATTCTATGATTCTATGAAATCAGTTTTGTTAAATAAGCCTCATGCTATCCCCTATATCAAGGAATTCACAAAAGGATGACTGCCTTTTCTGCTACATTTCGACATACAGAAACTTGAAAGACAGATTTCAAGTTTGTGGATGTTTTAGAAATGCTTCCTCTGGTCTAGCAAGATCAGTTGTAGAACACGTGTAGGTTTAACAAGAACACAGATATAGCAAAGTTGAGAGGCTCTGAAAGTTCTCCTGCAGAACTACAATTCTCCAACTGGGAAGTGAACTCTCAGAGTAACAGGAAGTTTGTCTCTGAGATGCAAAGCTAGGGAACTACTGAGAGGACAAGTATGGGTCTAACCAGGGGAGGAGGCAAGTATGCAGGGTGGGAGAAGAGGTCCCCAGAGCAATGAGCAATGATTGAGCTGCATCACTTTTCCCCATCCCATCCAGACATCATTGTGACTACCTCCTGTGCCACTGGGCAGGTATATTGCTGCTTTGCAGCGTTGCCCCAGCACTTGTCCCCAGCAGCACTGCTTCCCAACAGGACCCTAGGCCTCTGGATAAAACCTCTTGGGTAACTGTTTATGATTTGATAGCTGTCATCTCACTCTGGTGGAAGGCAAGAAGTACTTACTTCATTAGGTCTACAAAGATCTTAAGGTAAAAATCTCCTTACAAATACAAACATCTTTCAATAGTAGTTAGGATTTTCAAACAGTGACTGTGATCTAGGATCACAGAATAAAGCATGGAAAGGCAGGACCTGCTACCTGAAAAACATTTCTTTCAATATTTTGTTGAAACAGAAGCAATGCTTAACACATAATATTCTTATGTTTTGTCTGGCATTCTTAAAACTACACGTATGCTGGCCACAAAGTAAACCTTCAACTTACCCACTTTGAGTTAAGCTACTCCAGCTCAGTTTTTGGGAAATGTCTATGGGTATTAGAAAAGATGAGACATGGTTCTAGATCTGAACTGTTCAGACTGGCATCAATTTTGATACCTTTCTTCCTTTCCAGTGGAAGGTAAACTTCCAACACATAGTCATTATGCTGACTACTTTTATATGCTCATTACACTGACTCCACTTAAGACATGAAGTAAGTTCTCAGTTCTTGAAACGTTAACTGCATAAAAAAAAATACCGATAATCCTGTTTTCCTTCTTTGTCTCTCATTGGCACAGTGCACCTAAAACAAAACAGAACAAGTAAGTGTGGTAAGTGGTACACCATAGAATTATTTTTATGGCAAAAACACAAAGCAAAAACTTGGCCCATGAAGACCAGGAAAGCTTCTAAAGCCCGCCTCAAAGAATAAGTGTATGTAAAAGGGTAGTCATTTTCACACAGACACTGCTTGATACTGCACACAATCTGTTGTGAAAGCCTCAACTTTAAGAATAAATTACTACCTGTGAGGAGACTGTGCATGTGAACGTAAGCTTTAGAACACAAGAAGTCAAGGCATATTGCGTTACCTCTCCTGACCGTGTCAGTAGCTATCTCCAGCGCTCTAAAGCCGGCATTCCTCATGTTCCTCCACAATAAAAACTCACCCAAGCTTGGAATCAAAGGCTCTTGTTTCATTCAGAATTGTTCCTCCATTTTCAAGTTCTTCAATTTGCCTCTGTATTTCATAGTCTGACAGAAACAAAATAGAAAAGAATAAGCTTGTTATATGGCACTATTAGCTTTTGTACGCCCCACTATGTCATTTTTCACTGCTATGCAATAACAGAATAGGTTTTTGTTTTAACCTTAATGAAATAATCAGTAGTAGTTAAAGGCAGAATTATCAGTCACAGTCTCTGTCCAGCACTGTTTCTTTTTTGTGCATGCTTTCCTCACCTTCTTTCATTCTCTTTAAATAGAAAACATTTTCTCCCAGGCACCGCAGCCAAATGACCTTCCTGTCACACAGCTGAGTCTTCCTTTGGAGATGTAATAATCACCCTTTCTTGCTCATACTCAAGCTGCATCTGAACTTCATACACAGCACCCACTGTAGGCAGTGGAATGCAGTCACCCACTGTGCAGGACACAGCTACTGCTAACATATTTCAGTACTAAACACACAAGGCATTGAATCATCTGCTTTATTCTTCTTGTAGACAAAGGGTTATCTCTGCAAGAAAACTGCAGACTAACATGGCTGCTATCCCCACAGTACCCCATATACTCTGACTTATTCTGTCAGAGAGCAACAAAAGCAGGGCTGCTCCACAAGGGAGGACAGGCCAGGAGCCGACGGTGACCACAGCGCAGGCAGTGCCCTCACTGACCAGTGTAATCCCACAGGTCTGAACCATGTGCTACTAACAAGGTCCACCGACAGTTTCAGTCAAGGTGAAGGGATGAGCTGGGTGCACGGTGCATCCCAGGAGTTCAGTCAGAAGCAGCATGAGGTAGGTCCAGAGACATGAATGGAAACAAGACTACAGAACAGGTCCAAAGTCTATCAGGAGACAGGCCTGAAAATAGGCACACCTGTGACGTAGCTCAGGCAAATGTCTGATCTTAAATGGGACTTCCGGACCAATGACCAAGGCAGGTGAATCAGACACCCAAATGAAGCTAGTCAAGGCTTTTAAGGGGAATTGCTGCATTCAAGAGCCTAATGCATTTCATGTCAGACCACCTAAAATACCTACAATGCTCCTGTTATGAAGCAACCATCATTTACCCACTGCTTTTGCCAGGAATCGTATGCTATTGATATTCTTCACTTCAGTCCTCACTCCGTAAGGCTCTCCAGGGCGATGCACAGAAACATTGGCATCCACTCTCAGCTGACCCTCTGTAAAAAGAAACTTCATCAACGAAACAGTCTGCCCTGTAAACTAGAGTAAAAAATCTTGGCAGGCATTAATAAACTGCATGTTATGTGCAGAGTATTAATTGCAGCTTTCCGTATGTTAAGAAAGGAGTAACAACCACCTCATCATAGCATTCTGTTTGTGATTCCATCTCAAGACTCTGCCTCCAATAATTCAAAATTTTCTGAGGATACTACTGTTTTAAAAAAATTACTGTTTATAATTCCTCTCAGAGAAAACTGCATAGTAGAGCGCAGCACAAATCTTTTATGCCATGTACTGAAAAAAACTTCTCATTCACACCTTTTAAATAAAGGGCAGAATTAGACAAGCAACTCAAAACGGTGGATTGTGAGCTTTCACTCTTCTAAAACCAGCACAAAAAATACCTTTTGGAATTACAAGTTGATGGACATATACTACCCTAGCATGGAACACAAGAACTTACAGTTACATTGAACAGATTTACTAAGGTGTTCTTGGAAATTTACAGCTCAGGGACAAAATGTGAGTAGTAGTGGACTTTTTTGTAATTTTCTTCTCCTTCAAGAAACTGCAGTCTCCACTTGTATCAAATTTCCCTGGCTGCCAAAAACTGAGATTGAATATGAAGTTATATATAAAAGCATCCTGCACTTTAGTCAAAAATGGAATAATGGATCCTTAGAGATCTTTAATGACTCAACCATAACTTGTAATTGTATCTTTCTTAAGTTTTGTCCCTCCAGAGACATCCTTTTGAGAAGAAAAAGCTTGCAACAGTTGTTGAACTGGGGGGAATAAACAAACAGGAGAGGCTGTTATTAAAAAGGAACAGCATTTTTCCCATACTGGCCAGTGAACATCTTCATCCCTCCTCTTCCTTTTTTTTTTTTGGTTTCAAATACAGATAAAAAGAAACAAATCTCACTGTTGAGATTCAGTAGCATTATTAAAGAGAGCACAAACCAGCTCAGAGTTAAACCTGCGAAGACGTCTACAACTTCAAAATCCATTCCAGCCAATAGATGTAAATTGACTGGAGAGGCCTTGGAACACTTTGTAAAAGTAGGCTGGGTAATAGCCCACTAATTTCCTCTGTCCTCGTAGAGTCCTGCCAGACTTGCAAATGAAGGACAAAAGTGTTGGACTGAACCAACCTCTCTTTCAGGAGAAGTGTTTTGCATGTGCTCCCTCTTAGGGGTGAAATGAGTACTCGTTCCAGAAGAGGAATAGCCTTGTACTGCCCCTGCTTCATTTTGAGACATGACCTGCTTCTACTTGGATGTAGGTGTCAATGTGATGAGACAATGAAGTTAATCAGGCATAACCAAAAGGAGAGCAAGGCCTCAAAAAAAAAAAAGCTTTTTTTTTTCTTTAAGCCCACTTTAAGCCCAGTTTCTTTTCCTTTCACTTTGCAATGAAATCAACTTTTCATCTTTTTGTTGCTAATGAAATAATACCTGATAAAACTGGGCACTTGTCGTCACTGAACACACGAGCAGAATGAAGGCCAAATACGAGAATGTAAAACTCTTATTTGAAAGAAAGTAATTATGACGAAGGAAAACCACAGTAGAAAGCCCCTAAAAACACCATCTTGAAAGAAGAAATCCAAATAATTTTAAAGTAAATAGCATGGGAGGAAAAATATTCCCAACACTGGAATTCTCCTCTAAAGTCAGGGATCTCACTGCAATAAAAGATATCATAGTCTAATTCCAATGGCAACTGAAAAGGCTCAGACATATATAATGTCTAGCAATTATTATTTCCCCCTACATTAAATTAGATTTGCATCAGTAGCCAACGTTTATTGGATCCCATTTACTGGGTGATACATGCACCACTCTGACTCAGTTCTCTAAGAGACACATCCACTTGTAGTATGGACTGAATTTGTTGCCAAAACAGTGAGGCCAACTGTCACGGGCAAAAAAATAGCTTATATTGTGAACACTAATAGGTAGCTTATAATTGGGTGTAAGTGTGGATGGGGTGAATGCCCAAAACTGTACTTTTAAACTCCAAAGCAGATACCTGCTATTTGCTAGCTGTAACCATCAGTTGGTTATAAATTTTGATAACATTAGACTGAGCAAAAATGGCATGTCCTGAATCCTCCAATTAATAGAGAGGCATGAGACAGAATCACCAGTTAGGAGGCTGATCACATGCTGTGCACATCACCTACTGGGAAAACTGGGGCCTTAGGGCTCCGAAAAAAGAAGAGCTAATGCCAAAACCAGGGAATCTCAAAAGAGTAAGTGGTCTCAGAAAGACAGTAGTGATCTTGGCTAGTGATCTCCCTAGTGGGAAGAGAAATTGAACTTGAGTGACCATAATGCTGGAGGGGAGGGAGAGACAGAGTGAATGGGAAATGATCGAGTAGGGAAAAAGCTGCAGTCTTGTTCGTTCTTAAATTAGCTCCAGCACCCGTGTCTGCCATGGGTTGTTGTTTACCCCATCTCACCACGACACCAGCACAAATTTACTGCCTACACCCATTTTGTGAATAGTTGAGACCTGACACACTATTTACAGATAATCCATGCTCCCATAACTTTGTTCCATAACTTCTATATTCTACAACTAATCCTTACAACAGATCTTCTGTGCTGCAGCACTGTGGCAAGCAAGATGAGGACAGACAGGGAGAAACACAAGAACCCTGGGGATGGTCCTGCCTGCCTAGGTTTACTCTGTAAAGTTATTGTGTGAGGCAATATAAAATATAGCACTGCAAATCTCTGCAGAGAAAGGCAAGGCCCATAAGGACACGTGGAGCACAACAGACATTAGGACAGGCTCTGAGGACTGTAAAAACAACAGCTAGAAAAGGCTACGCATTATAAGCAACCAAAGAGCAAAATAAAGAGAAGCTGCAAAACTCCTGCAAATACAGAGAATTACTTGTGACAAGGGAACACGCCCTTCCCCCTTCTGTACCTGCCATGACTGCCTGGCTGCTCCCAAGTGTTTGAAGAATGAGCTGAAGCTCTCTGACTGCTGCAGCTGCTTCTTCGCCACAGCACATATCAGGCTCCATGACAACCTCCATAAGGCCAACACCTATCAGGGAAAGAGACGGGAAATTTTCAACAATAGCTTTTGATCTTGGCATATTAGAGTGCAACTGGTTAAACACATGAAAGCATTTGGGCTTTTTCTGAAAAAAATAAACCCCCCATGTATTATTTAGTAACTATCACTATGGGCCCAGCTGCAGATTGCTATAAAAACTTCCTCCTACTTTTTTAAAGGAACAGACAAACGGCAAGCAATCCTCCACCCTCCGATGATATGCAGATCTGGATGCATTTCACTTCTGCCTTTCTCTAGGAGAACTCCCATTTAAAGCCGATGTTTCCAGACACAATTTATTTATTCTAAACTTATTTTGGAACAGAGAGAACTGTAAACAGATGTAGTCTAGTTTTTAGGTTCAGGTTCCAGTTTACAAAGAATATGAGCAGCCAGAGCCCATAACTTCCATAGACACCAGAGCACCATGTCCCAGTTAGGCTCGGCCATCCACATTTCTGCCCATGTTGCGGGCCAATTTGGTTCACTCCATTTACAACTTTAAAGTTTAAGGAGAAAATCTACATTTTTGCAAAGATAATAATCAAAAGAAATGTCTGACTCATGCACTGACAAATTCTAACAGTTGCTCCTTCTATACACAAATTTGATTCACTAGGTCTAAGATATTTTATTTTTTTAGCAACATGTACAGCGGGCAAGAGCTTAAATAGCTGAGTGGCTGTAGGTGACTGACACATATAGTTTTGAGCAAACTGGAGCCAACAGATTCTAAACTATTGCCAATTGACATCAACCAACTGTAATGGGAAATGTCCACTGGTCATTAAAAAATTCCCCTGCTCCAAGTGCAATGATAATTTTGGAAGTTTTATTTTCAAGGAGAGAGACATTAGGTTGGTTTTGTTATTCCCTGTCACCCTTTTTCTTACCTTTACAGACTCACCTTTCCAAGAAAGGAGGAGAAAAATAGTAACATAATCCAAGCTTACCAGCTCTATTCAAGTCAACGAGAGTCTGGCTCCTTGTGTCATCATGGAGACTCTTTCCACTGTCTTGCTCCAACTGGATTTGTTTAATCCTCACGGCTTTGGTCACCATCTGGCTCATTTTGTTGCCTATGCAGAGACTGTATGACAGACTTCCATTCACTGCAATAGGCACTCTTTGCTGAGTGATTTGATAGCCAGCCTGTCAATAAAATTAGTTTATATTGAAATAAAATATTCACTTTTTAGAGAGCAGCAGCATGGCCAAGTGCAAATATTATAGACTAACAACAAAACTTAAAATGTAACATATTCCATAGTGATCTATATGAGAGGATAGAATTCATGAACATAAGCTATTTTGCTTAGCTGGAAAGGAAGCAAGCTAGAAGATGGCTCTAGAATCCAACATAAATGCGAGAAATTGGAGGTCTGGAAAAAATAAGATCAGTCCACCATACAGGCAATTATAAAATACTGAACTAATGCAGAAATAATCAATAATCAACTGCACAAACACTTTACAAGGATGACATAAATTTCACTGATAGCGCCTTAGAGCAGAAAATGGACTAGACGAGGTTCTTCCATGCTTGTGGTTCCGTGATCATGTTAAATCTTATATGAAGCCAGTTACCATATGTCCATCCCCATACCTGGGACTATGATTCATTCTCCCATCAGGCTGAAAATCCCTCTCTGCCTGTTCAGAACTTTACTCATTGGAAGGAAGGAAAAGGAGAGAGAAAATCAAGAAAATGAGAAAGCTCAGTTTCATTAATGTAGCAATTTAAAAGATAGACGCTGCAATCCCACATAACACAAGAGTTGATAAATGCCACCTCATGCCTGGGACTCCACTCAAAGAGAAAAATGTGAGCCAGAAAAGGGGCTGCCAGTGACAGGATATTGGAATAACTGCAATGACGTAGAAATATGGAAGTGTTGAGTCAGGGTCCTCATCTCTTCCTCTTTCCTAGTCTGCTCATGTCCCCAGTGGCAAGAATTAAAAAAATAAGCCTGCCAGATTTTAATGAACTGGGAGGAGCACTTGCATATTTTGCAGGGAGGAAGAGCTTACTCTAAGATGTAGAGATGATGACAGTGCATTAGAATGTAGAACAACAGTCTGACCCTGTGAGCAGCTCAATTTATATCTGCAATGAAGTACGTGACCTTCTAGCCACAATGACCATAAGAAAAATAAAATAACTGATTCTATGCAGCCTATGGTAATTGCAGAGCTCTTCCCATCTCCTAAAACCTCTCATTAAAATGAATTTTTTAAAGCCTGAAATAGTGACTGACAATAAATAACAAGAATTACATTTCCCATCCAAAGCCCCATTTTCAGAAGTAACGATAATCCCATTGTCAAACGACCTTAAGAGCTGGATTTATTTTATCTGTTCTATACAGCTCATTAGCCTAAACTCTGCATCTTATTACAGGGTCCCTGACTAGACTGTTTCACTATGAAATGCAGGTCAACCAGTCCATTGTCAACAACTCAGCCAACAGAAAGCCAGAATTACATGTTTCAAGCTAATAAAACGTAAACATTTCCTTGACCAAATTTCCATGCTCATCTGACCAGAGGATCCTGTAACTCATGTCTGCAAACAATGGCAGCCCACTTGATGCTGTACACACCTTGTTTCACCTCACTCTTCTCTTCTAAACACAGGGATCCAGTTTCCTTCCCAGGACAACATTCTTTCATAGAGCTTTTCTGCAGTACACTGACACCAGACATCACAAGAATATGAGAGATTGTTTTAAGTTTAACAGCAGAAACACCAAAGGTGGTTGCAAACAGGTCTGATGTTTTTGGTGTTTCTTTATGATGTGTAAAAGGATTTTGAAAGTTATGTTTACTTCTTGCTATCTCACTTTTTTTCTCCTTCAGGTCTGCAAGTGGCCTTTGAGATAGTTTTATAATTAAAAATAAAAGTATTAGTAATCCAAACTCTTACGTTCGTATTCCACATTCCCAGTTGCTCACTACAGAGGCCCCAACAAAAGGGCCTCTTAACGGCTCACAAATAATAGCAAAGGCATCCCCAGAAACCAAAATACTAATTCCATCAACTTCACAGAAGAGCCACAATTTCCCAATCTAGAAGAAAACAGAACAGGTCTCCAGTGGACAACTGTAACATAATTCTCTTTCTAAGGTGAGAAGCAATTCTATTTTATTGTATTTTGTGTGACTTCAAAGTATTTCCAATGCCTGAACAAAGAATTGGGAGAGAAAGTAGTTTGATTAATAACAGAGCATCTCTATGCATTAATGTGGGATCTGAGAAGGCTCACTCTGCTTCTCCGGATGTCCAGGACACCTCACCTAAAGAGAGGGTAAGCTAACTTGCCTGATCTTTCTCAGATAAAACAGGAACAGTTTCTTCACCCCAAAATCAGAGGAAGTAAAACTAGTGTCCTCCCTTTGACAGGCTGGTGTTAAACTGAACAATCAGAACAAATAAGCTGACAGGAAAAAAAGTTTTAAATTAGAAAAGCTTCATTTTATTAAAATTGGAAAAAAGGTTCAAACACTGCCGTATTCTGTTGCAACGACAAAACTCAGGTTCTTAAGTGACTTCAATATTTCTATACCCATATCAAATGCGGGAAAATGCATCTGACTTCTAGTGACACCTTCCACCAAATATGAACATTACCAACAAACCACAGCAAAAATATTGAGTTTTTTAAATTTATTGGAAGCACCAACTCAGAAAGTTCAAAAGGGAAGTTAAACATTTTTAGGTTCCTAAGCACTCACAAAAAAGACACCGTTATGTTTATACCACTGGAACCTGTGTTACGCATTCACTTTAAATGAAGGACTATTATCAGACTGCTTTTATCCTAACAGACAATTAGTACTAAACACCAGGAATGGAGAAGTTAAGGGGCAAAGCAGCTCCAGCTCCCAATTCAATTACACTAAGCTACTGAAATCGTGCAGCTAAGCAAGGAGTCAGCAATCAGAGCAATCATATTCAATCAGCAAGCACCAGGGTACAGCTGTCTATTCATCAGGGCACAGCACAGCATCCTGTTGGGGTGAGCACAACATTAACTGAAAACAGCAAAAGTATCTCTTCACTCATCCCCTATTTTCATTCGTACTCCAGACTTGTCCTCTCCTGCAGCCATAAAGAGACCACCTATACTGCATACTTACAGGCAGATCTGCATAGAAATAATGTTTTCTGTCAAACAAGGACTTCTTGTTTATGCTGCAGTTGAGTGCCAGGCCTGTCATCACTGCTGCTTCTACACATCTCCTGTTGAGAACCTAAGGAAACACGACACATGGTTTTGCTCAGATACTCAGTATGTAACAAATTTGTCTCCCACACATTGCCTTATATGGAGAATATATTCAATTTTCCTTGCCTTCAGTCACCATTGTCTCGCTTTCTTTGTGTGGGTAGTTCTTATTCACCATTAAAGTCGTGCTAGCAACAAATCTGAAAAGCTTTAAGATGAAAAAAACAAGCGATTCAGTCATTTTGTCCTGCCACACAAGGAGGTGTGCACTGTTCTGGCTTGCTACTTCTGCAAACATCCTAGCACTCTCACGGTCTCGAAGATTCAGAAGACAAATCATAGCAACTGATAATTGACATACAACCAGCTGTCATCTCATACTGGGAACTGGAAACACAGGGGATTTGCATTAGGGACTGCAGTGCCATTTCAGTAGAACACTGCGAATTCATGAGTATCTACACATAGATGTCAATGCTTTGCTTAACTAGGATGAAATCAATCACACTTACGTGCTTTGCAAAAACAGTACCAAAGAGAAATCAATTGATCCCATGGCTACAAGTATACCTGTCCTGCCAGAACTCAGGGAACTCACGAAATTAAGGTTCTTGCAGAACACCCCATGATCTGAAGATCCAGCAAGGCCTTCACGAAGACATAAAGGAGTTAAGCGCTGTTTCTCACATGGACCCATCACTCATTGCTACACCCTTCTATCTCCTCAGCAGGGTCGGGATCCAGAGAAAGAAAATTCCACTCCAAAAAGTACTAACAAGCAATGTTTCAACATTATGGTCTTTTCAAATGTGCTCTCATTAGTTTAACAGTTGGTCTAACTAAGATCAAATAAATAAAACTGAAAAGAAAAAAAGATTGAATTTGACTGAGTACAACTCTGGCATGTTTACACTTACTTATCTGGAAACAGGAACAGAAACTTTCTCCGTCTTATTCTGCACTGTATAGCTGCCAAGACTCAATTTCCAGCAGGACCATTAAAAGGTCACATTATGTAGAAGAATCTACATGACTTCATCTGCATTATCAGAACATAAAAGACTTAAATAATGTTTTCTTCAATGTTTCTGACAGTATTTACTTTTTATATTCTCTTGTCTGATTTCTGAAACAGATTAAGCAGCTGTACACTTCCCATCATCCTGTGTCTTCAGCTGGAAAATTAAGTCTCTTTGCTTTATTCATCTAGTATTTAAAAAATCAAAATAACAACAGAAAATAAGAAAAACTTTTCATATAACAGAAACTTTAAAATTGCTTATACAGACAAGAAATTAAATATTTAAGGCATTTAATGAGGGAACTTTCAAATCTTTAGTATAGCTATATATGGATAACTAGAACACATCATCTGTTCAGGCATATTTTATTTATTAAATTTTTAAAAGATACAGAAGTAAATTTTAAATGAGAAAAGAGGAAGAACAACTTCCCTTTGAAATACCGATCCACAGCAAAATGAACACAATTAATCCTGACTCTAAAGTAATGTTGTTAACTACAAAATATAAATTTATTTTAGTACCATGGCTGCAATGCATTATACAGTAGATGCTCCTGTTTTCAGCAATGAAATGCTTCCAGACAGTACAGATACTTTTTTTTTTTAGTGCTCAAGGATGCCTGTAACTGTGCTAGTCAAATTGTTCAATGTTTAAAATATCATAACACTTCTAAATATATAAGTAAAACTTTCTCCTACTAGGGCCTTACAGCAGGATCCTGTTCAGGTTTACAAAAAAAGGGAGGACCATGCCACTCAGTCCTTTAACAACTGGTCACCAGAAACCCATTAAGGCTCCATAAGGACTGGATATGCTCAAAACACCACTGTACCAATCGCCTCATGGTGCACAGGTTGTGACTGATAGTAACCAGAGAACAAAACCTAACTCCCGAGTCAAAATCAGTTGCAGCCTCATAGCACATTGCTCAAACACAGGAGGAGTTCAGCTAATGATTACAACTACTGCCTTTGACCACTTGCTCTTCAATTTTTCCTTCAAACAAGGTAGAGCGCATCTTACTCATAACCTGAAGGGATAACCCTGTTTCGAGGTGAAGGGAATAATTCCCACAGATTACTACTCATACCAATGAGGAGCTTTTGCACTACCACTCAAGCCAATTTTGTGGCTTTGGGGAAAAGCTGGTATAAAAACGTGAAGTACTAATTATTTTCTATGTAGTACTACGCCACGTTTAGATGATTGTAATGCATATGTGTCATAACAGCCAAACCCCTCTGCTTCTTCTGCCCTGTTCGGCTCTCAAAACCATCTTCTCACTCCCTCTTCTCGCTCAAAAATCAAAACGTCCCTGTTTAATATTGCTCCACGTCTGAAGGGACTACTACAACCCATTCCAGTCATCATGGCTGTGTGCATAAAGCAGAGTTGTTCAGGCAAACTACCACTTTTCCTGCAAATTAGCCCAGTTTTTCAAATAATCTGCAGTGATAAACATCAATTCAGTATGTGAAACTTCTCATACTAATGACCTAAAATAAGTCCCCCAAGCTTGTTTATGCAGTAAGCCGTTATTAAGTTGACAGCTTTGACTAACACCAAAGATTTAAATTACTAGCTTGAACTGACAAGCTGGCAGTCTGGTATGTTAGCAAAGTGCTGGCCTTGAAAGAAAGACTATGTAGTTCCTGCAATAGCTATGGACAAAACACAAGAGCCTACAAAGCCTTCTTAATATTTCTGGTCTTCTAAAATGGAAGTATATCTCTCCTAGGCATTTAAAGAAAATACTAGAGAAATCACAAAAGGCAATGGAAATTGTTTGTATTGGAAACTCATGAAAAACTTTAACAATGGCATCACAACACCAGCATCATTTCCCTTGTAGCTATGCTCTCCTGCTAGAGTGCCATGGTAACTGTGCACTAAAGGAATGAAAGAACAATCCAGCCAAGATCTCTTTTTTTTCTGATACTTGTCTATTCTCTACATTTAGTTCACAAGTGGAAAGACTCCTTTTAAAAATTTATCATCTTTATTTGCAAGGTCAGTTCAGTCAAGACCTTGGTTTAACATAAGACTATTCAATAGGTAAAAAAACCTATACAGAATACCTTCAGTGGCATAAATTCCCACCAAAAGCAATTTTTATCAGCTTTTTCTTTAACAGCAGCTTTACTCCTTATATGAGTACATTAAAGAAAGCTGGCCCCATTTTAGGTGAAGATATGTTTCTATATTTAGTAAATGATCGTTTTTTACATTTTACAGAGAGTAAGTATGAAGCTTCTTGTTTTCCTAATGAGTATTATATAGGATAATTGGGAGGGGAAAAGGAAGAAACATCTAGAGCTCTCTCCTGGAGAAAGTTTATTTTTGCTACCTTTAAAGAAAAAGTCAATGGAATCTTTGCCATAACAGTGGCACCCAGGAAGCCTAAGTTATGGAGCAAAATATTCCTTGTCCTAAAACCAGCAGAATCAAAATAATTTCCCAGAATTATTAAAAGGTTTTTTTCCTAGGTCACACATTCTAATTTAGTTGATTTCATATTAATTTGCTACTTTAAGACCTTCATTCCCACCTACAATCATGAAGAAATCAGCATTAATCACATTAACTACAGGACTGTTATCTAAGAAACATTTAATTTTAGTTGCTTCTCATTCAAAATAACAGCTGGAAAAAGGAAGTAGTGCACTGTATTTAGCCAGCTCTCCATAGGCCAGGCAGTAATCTTCAGAAACCTCAGCAGATATATCTAATCATGTTTCCCAGTACTCCCATTTCATATCACTCATTTTAATTTGCTTCCACTAATGGATATATTCAGCCTCACTATTCTTGCTATGTTAAAAGTAGCAACTTGCTCCAATACACGGTTCTTTGAAGAGCAATCGTAAGTTAAATTTCAAAATAAACTACTCATAGATCTACTTAGTCCAATGTAACAGTGACAGTCTGACACTGCAGATGAGTACTTCAATGCAGCTTTCTGCCTTGGCATCCTCCCACACACACAGAAGGGCGGAACTGCCTTGCAGCTATGCACGTACAGAATGTACATTGCAATAACCATTTCCCAAAGGACCTATTTATTTCAACAGGTGTACAATCAGATCCCATTCCTCTAAGCATACAGTAAAAAAGTAAAAAAAATTAGCCACGTACGTTTTGCTATTTGTTTAGTTTGCACAGAGCCCACATGTTGCAAAAACCAAGGTCTCTAACTGCAGGAGTAATTTAAAAAAGAAGACCAGCTTCAGTTTAGGGTCTTCTGCATTTCAGTCCAGCACCTACCTCACAGCATATTTCCTGCCCTAATATAAGCATTATGTATTTATTCCTAAGGAAAGCGGCAAGAGAGTAGGGGGAAGAATCACTAGACAACTAGACATTTTGTATTAAGATGTTAGATTAACAGAAGGATATTTCAGTTTAAGAAAAGAGAACAAAATAGCAACTGACAAGCTGAAGCAGCAAAGAAAGATTTGCAGGGGAAGGAGGGTATTAAAAGTACCTTAATACACTTGGTAACTTTTTCTTTCTGCATTCTGATATATATGAAGACACATGCTGCTATAAAAAACATATTATTATTCCTAACCTTGTCTGGTGGCAAAGTTGGCTTGTGGTGATGCAGCGCACACTCATTCAAGTCATATCTCAAAACCAGGCAACTCTGCCATTTTAAGAAGCACTCAGCTCCCAAACACATTACTTCATGCATACTCAAATAATCAGGGGCAAAGATAAAGAGCTAGTGCAAGAGCTCCTACTACAAGACTGAGAATTGGAGGAAGCATCTTGCAGTGTCAGTGATGACCAGAAAAATTCACCAGCAGTAGGCAGAAATGATGACCCTTAGGAGTAAGAAAAACAGGGAAGTATCACCAGATACAAACTTATTCAAATACTGACTGGTTTCTGGGTTTCTCAGCCCTTTGAGACAATGGTTGCTAGAAAAAAAAAAAAAGCTACAGAAGGAAAAATCCATTCAGACCACCATACGGGCAAAGTGCTCAACAGTTTCAATGAATGAATCTATTTTCTGGCGTGGTAAGGAAGCAGCCAATCCACTGGCACTGACCCAAACCAGTGATTTTCACATCTCAGATACCATCATCCGTGGCTAAAAACAAATAAAACTTCTACCATATAGAACCACTTCCAAGCAGGAGAACACAGAGGGAAGACAGAACAATGCAATGGTGATACAATGGTTCATGACACTCACATGCAAACACTGCCTTTCTATGGTGTTCCCATCAAGAACTCCACTACCCCTCTAAAATCCAGACCCTTCCTGTTGACAGCACAGTCTTCTGTGTCTGTCACATGCCTTTTCTGACCTGTCATAAGGATGCTCCTTCTCCTATGCCAGTTGAAATTTAAACCATTGCTAATGTCATCTGATCCAGGACAAGTTAAATACAGGAAGATCCAGTGAAAACCCTTTACTGCTTCTGGAGGTATGGGATTGGGCAACGGCTAAAACCTAAGTTACAGAATGTGATCAAATCCAAAGACAAGCTTTGAGGTGGACCTTCTCAGACCATTTTTCCTACACTGAGCTCCACAAAAAAGGCTAAAAAAGGCTTTTAAACTTGAATAACGTATGCTTTCTTCAATATAGCGATTGTTTAACTTGTTAAAGAGAGAAAATTCAGAGCACTTAGGACAGAAGAGATTTTACAAACCAACCCCTACCCTGTTCACCCTTGTAAATGGTCCTTTGCTTATAGGCTCGGTGAGGGTCACCCCTGTGGTTTTCAGAGTTGTAACAAGTTCTGACCTTTGATACACACTGACTAGCATCTTCTGTCATGTTGAAGTCTTGGCTATCTGCCCCCCACTCCTTCTTGCACTCTGTGTGTCTGAGTCTCCACGCTGAACACACACTAAAAACTCCCAGCCCTTTGATCTGACTCCCTCCTTCCTTCATCCTCTGTTGCCGCCTCCTGGAATGTGCATATTTGCTCTCCAGACAGGGAGCCATCTTTCCCTCCAAACTGGACCAGATCTCTTAACATCCAAACTGAAAGTAAAGCAGAAGGGGTCTATCGTCCATAGAGACAATGATATACTAATTCAGGAAAACAACAGGTGACAGAATGCAACAAGCCTTGCAAAAGCTATTAAGAAAGCAAGTAAAAATCTTCATTTTTAACAAAGTTCTTTTGGAAAAGCAGAACAAATGAACACTAATTTCCTATAAAGAATTGTCTTAGTTTGTTTTACCTAAGCAGTGACCACCTCAGTGCTCACTCCTCCATGATTCCCCCATCTTCTCCTCATTTCATTAAACATTCCAAATTAAGTATAAAGTGTCACAAATATCTGAACAGCAGAAGCCCAAATAAAGCTGAGAACAGTGGGGAGAAGAGAGACAATTGTTCATTTCCTCTTCATGTGTTTGCACATATATTCACAAAACCCTCTGAAAACCTAAATTTTTTCAGGTTAATTTGGCTGAACTTGACAGTGAAATTGCAAACGTAGCGTTTCTGTACAGAAAACAATGGTTGCAGTGGCAAAATCTGTACATGTAACTAATAAATACCAGTTGCAGAAGCTTACATAATCCCCTCAAAATCCAAGACAGAGTCGTAATATATATAAGGTGGCAAGGTGGCTGATAACCAGAGGGAACACAAAGAAAGAAATTAATTTTACCTCAGGAACCATTAGAGCCTAATTGCACCAAGATAAGTTTCAAACAAAATATATAAACCTGACAGTACGCAACATTACCCAAGAGACAGCTAACCATGAAAAGAACAACGACCCAGTCTACAATTATCTGTCATTACTGTTGGAGAATGTTTCCTAAATACACTTCAATGAAAAGACTCTTCAAAGAAAAAATTGTTAAAAAGAGGAATGAAGCAGCAAGATGTCAACTTGCAAAGTTAAAATGCTTAGACATTGGTAGAACAATGATGGCTAGAGAAACATTTTTAACAGAGCACTGCTTTCATACACATACATACAATACCTTAGTGTTGTCGTTTTAGCTAAAGTAGAATCAGTTTTTTAACTTCAGCTCCATCTTGTCTAAGTAACTTCATTTTCTGAAAGTTAACTACATGTTTTTCAGACAGTGTTCTTTTCTAGAACTGATAGCACAGGGTATTGTTATGCAGAAAGACCAATGTTTACACTTATTCTGACAGTAACCAAGGCTGTCCTTGAGCTAGTGGAGTGCACTAAGATAAAGACAAAAAAAGGGTCACACCTGCAGGGAGAGGCAGGCAGGACAGGTGACCCCAAACTGACCAACAGAGTATTCCATGCCATATCCATTGTACTCAGTATAAATCTGAGAGATCATGAGGATCTCACTCTTCTTCTACAATGGCCGACGTCCAGTGAGGGCCTCATCTGTTTGTTTGCTTCTGATCCCAGATCCGTGCCTTCCCAAACCCAGTTCCTCTGTCCAGCCTCCTTCCTATCCTCAGACCCTTTTCCTCATGTCTGCTCTGCAGCATTTGTGGTGACATACAGTCATGAAGGGGTGGGGGCACAATTTCATATATTTGTATATATTTATTATTTTCTTATGATTTTCTTTATTATTATTTCATTAAAGCTGTAGTTTTAGTTTCCAACTGCGCAATCTTTTCCTCTCATTTCCCTTTCCTAGGAGTCTGTTTGTGGGGAGATGGGATCCGAACTCATCAATGCTGAAATTGGCTGGGCCAGGGCTAAACTGTGACAGATTGCCTCAAAGGGAGTCACTTGGAATCAGACTGCTGTCTACCTCCTGAGAGAAAATTAAAACAAACATCTAAGGGTGCCAGAGCACATATAGTGTATGGACATTTGTCCCAAAAAATCCACTCACGGTTCAAGTTTAAAATATTAAGAAACTCCCAGCCCACTTAAAAAACTACTGGATAAAGCTAATGTGCATTTCAGAAGCAATTTCAAACTGAATTTGGGAAGAGGAGACATCGATCTGTCTAGCTGTCATGTAATGGTTGTGCTGTCCAGAAGTATCAAAGATGACACAATAACAGCAGTACCAGAACTGTGTGAAAGAAAGGAAACAAGATACTGCAAACTCCTGCTTCCCACTAAGTATAAGAATATATGTATAAAGCAAAAGATAAAGCAAAGAAAAAAAAACAACAGAAAAGGAGAGAAGATGAAATACATAGATAACATCACTGATGCACTGAAGGATCTACTGAAACAGGAGATAGCAAGATGGTTCATCAACTCAATGCCATTCTAACTGGCAAGTTTACATCAGCCAGAGGGACCTGTTAAGGATGACAGGAAAGCCCTCAAGAACAGCAAACAAAGAGAGCTCAATAGTTATGGAGGTGCTAAGGAGACAAAGCCCTACAGGAATTGTTAGCCTTGACAAAAAGATTAAAACAACCAGAACAAGCATTAGAACTTTTCACAAATAAATGAGACATAGCAGAAATCAAGAGAAAACCTTACAGAGGACTCCTTCAAAGCTTGAGAGAAGAGCAACAAATGTCACCAAATACTTCAAAGCACAAAAGCAGAGGCATCTCCAGAAAAAAGTCATTTACAGTTAAGTATGAAATGAAGTTGAGCTTAAGCAACTGCAGTAACAGAGGCAGCGTAACACTTCTCAGACCCCAGTGAAGGAAATTAGTTCCACAGGAAACCCCAGGGCTGTGAATGATCCTACAAAAGAGAAAGAATCAGCATAACCCAGCCCTCAAAGTCACCTGAAGTGGGAATCCTCCATCTTTCAAAGACCTCTCCTCACCAGTACATGAGCGTTGAACTGATTAATAGCTTGAAACTATGTAGGCAAGCTTCAATCCATCACACACTCAGAAATCTAAGTCTTTCAACTGCAAAGGCATTCTCAGGGAGCAATGATTTGAAAGTCTATTTCACACCCCTAATTTTTTTGCTAAATTAAGTGGATTTTCTTTGTAGAAGCTTACTGGGATTGCAAATCCAGCAAGCTGGGATTGTGCGAGCCAACAGAAGACTCTTAACCACTGATGATACAATGCATGCAGCAAACCCAGTATAATCAGGAAAGAAAGGACTATAACAGAAAGGTACCACCAATTTCTAAGAAAATATCTCCTTTTTTTCCTAAGTACAATTATAACAGTTTTACTGAAGGAAGAAGCAGTTAAAGTGAAGCTAGACATAAGAAAATGGCTTAAAACAAGCATGAACTCACTTTTCCCTTCAAGCACTGCCAATAATTTATTCTTAGAGGAGAGCTCTTAAATACAACGACCTAGGTATCACGTGGTTTAAAAGAAAAGAAGAAAATCTGTACAATGGAAGCTAAACCAACATGCATACAAAGATCATAAGATTGCCTAGCTCCCCAAGAAAGGTGCATGCAATTAAAAATGTAGTTACAAAAGCCAAGCTAAGAAGCAGGGGTTTTTTTCAAAGCAGAGTAGTACAAGAAGGTAGTAAATTCATATGCATGGCAGCAGGAATGTCAAAACAAAACTGAAATGACAAGTTGGTAAAGCAGCTGTTGCAATCACCACATTTAACAGGCACAGGATATAAAAAAAACTAGTTTCAAGTTGTAAGGTATGAATGCTGGTCTCAAATGCTGTTTCTGTTCCAACACATATAGCTGACAGACAAGATCCACCAAAATCTCACACAAACCTCTCAGTGCCTTTGAAACCAAAGGCATCAGGTAAATTCTGTATATTAATAATATCTAAAATTCACCATAAAGTCTGATTATCTATCACCCAAGACATCTGGAAAAACACCGGGTAACTTCCACGGCCAAGGAGGGATGTAGTGTCAATACAGAAAGGGGAAGTAAAGTATCCTTTACATCCTCTAACTGGGTATCACCACTGTCACGTCCCTGGACAGCCACCCCAATAGCACAGCGGTGCAGGGTGGGGAAGGCAAACAGCATGATACATGTACTCCTTACTACTGCGCACTGATGCAGTGACAGTCTTTGGCTTTGGAGAAGCCAGAGTTTGGAGTTTAACTTGCCAACAGTGAAACAATAGAAGGAACAAGGGCTAATCGTTGTTCTAGCCCTGCTTTCTTCCATGTACAGGCATATTTGGTTGCCCAACTGTCATTATACATTTGGGAGAAAATACTGCAGGACGAAAATGCTTCCTTCTACGCTATTTACAGATAGAAAACTAAAGGAGTTTAAAACAAAACGATATGAAAATCTCAGTACAGGATAACAGCAATGAGCGAGCTGTCAAGTCCTCAAAGATGTCCAGTGAAACAGGAAAATCATGCATCTCCTGATATTTTACAGCGGATATTACTCTGTTTCTTCTGAAGCATTTACCTTTGCTTCATTAGGAACAGAGCTTGATCATTATCAAGTGTTTCTGAAAACAATCTTAAAAAAAAATCAAACAGATCATGTTTCACACTGTGAAGAGAATGAAATTCAAGTGCATGAGACGGTGTCAAAAACTTAAAAATGCTTAAGACTAACGTAGGGCTAACATTCAGTCAAATATTATTAATTTAAATCTTGGTTATGTAAATCCTGGGTTATTATTTTATTGACTCATCTACAAAGAAAGGATCAGGCTTCCACTTCAGCCATGCAGGAGCCAAACTTAAAATGGGCATCTTTTGGCGTGATTAGCAAAAAAAGATTAAGCACAGACAAAAAGGTTTCAGCCTTTAGCTACCAGAACTACCATCTTATTTCTGTGGCTGAGTTTAATAATAAACATTTAGTCAGCCACCTCAGTAAGAAGAATAGATAATCATGGATTCTCCTTCTGTAAGCTCACTCTTACCTTTGTAAAACTTTATAAAGCTTCTCAGAATTTTACAAGAGGATAAATCAGACTGTAGTGCAACAATCTTTATGTATCCTCAGAAGAAGCTTAGATCTGCAGGTATGTTGTACTATATACCACCAAGTGTAGCGGTAATATAGTAGCTTTTATAATAGCTCCTGTGAAGACACCAAGCTAAGATCATCGCCAAGTCTATTCACTAGGAAAAATATCCAGGCCTCAGTTCCATTTCATGACATGAATGCAATGCCTGTGGTCCTACATAGTCCCAAATAACAGAAAGCCTTACAGTAATTTGAGTAAGATGCTGTTTGGTCTGGTGGCTGGGGGCTCCAGCACCACAGGGCACAGAAAATGTGCAGAATAGCATTGGATGTGCTGTCCAGTCTCACTACTTCTAAATCTACTTTTTAAATCAAAGCTTTGTCACATCATTTTTTCTGTCTCTTGACAAACACAGTAGAGCACCTGCACAGCGGTTCTTGCCCGTAGCTGTCTCTCAGAGGCACATTATGAGGGCAGCATAGTGAAATGGCTGTGACACTAACACTGTGTCCTAAGGCCTACTTGCAGCAGGAGCATATATATAAATAACCTGTATTACAGTACAAGAAGAAAATACAAAGAGGAAAGATGGAGGAGGGCTAAATACATTTCTTCTAGTTTTGCCTCTCCTGTGCAAAGCACAGCAAAAACTCAGGCTCACACTCATTAGTGACCCAGAAATATCCAGCGACCAGAACAGCTCCCTTTAGCATAATTTCTTCTGGTCCCATTTTGAAACAGCAAATACGAGTGTGGTTGTTGGTCACAACCATCTCATGGTCCCAGAGTAAAATTAAAATCCTTGTGACATTGAAAACTGGCCCTGTAGTTCTCAGTTGATAACAGCAGTTATTTTCTTCTATAGACAGCACAAGTATTCTATTAAAACTTTGCTCCTACTTTTTTTGTTTCTCAACAAAACAGAGTCAAAAGGAAAGGCCAAATATTTCCCTTCTAAAGAGACTTACTAGGCAACAATTTTAACATTTGTTAAAGTAAGTTTCTTTTACACACAATTGGAAATTTCCAAAAACTACCAACCACCTTTCAAAATCCACCAAAATCCAATTCCACTCCCAATACTGTTGCCAGGTACAAACACATACAGTTATTTAAAAAAAAATTACCCAAACTGTTTGATTCCAGAACAAACACTGGTCTCTAACATTAATTCCTGTGCAGCAAGTACAATGGGAAAATAAAGCTGTGTCTACTGACTGGATTTTGTATCACATTCTAACGTGCAAGAACATGTATTCTGTATCATTCACTTTCAACACTATTTTCACCAGTACTACAGTGAGAAAAATCTTTCTTCTCTTTATATAGATACAAGCTCCTGGAAGAAGCAAACATAGCGTCACTACTTTTAAATTAACCCAGTCATCCTGCTTTTTTTCCTTAGGTGCAGTCACACTCTCTGTCCAAGCCCTTGTGCACTGATGTTTTCTCACGAAAGTCATACCAATCCTCATTTGTAAAGCACTTTTTAATGGAGAAAAAAAACAGCTTCCCCTAAGATAAACAGTAACATACAAAAAAAAATTAAACTCTTCAAAATACTCATTTGTATTAATTCAAGAACAGTTTTTCTACTTGAATGAAGATAAGCATTAGACAATTTATGGTGATTTCTGTGCATTACCAGAACATTTAAATGGAAGGGATAAATCCAAAATCTTGAACCCTTTTACAATTCCCTAACTTAATCCTGCCACCAAATGAAAAGAACTAATTTTCCATGTTTAAGTCTAACTAGATTCCTCTAAAACCGAACGATTGCATAAGATTCCCATCCTCTCTGGAAAGGTTTCAAAATTTCCATACAATTAGAAATGAAACTCAGCCCTGAATTGCCACTGAGATCAGAGTGAAGTTCAAATTTTATCAGTATCTAAACTTCACTTCCTGAAGTTTCAATACCTTTGCAAATACAGAATGAATGTATCAACCCATTTCTCCTCTTAAGAATCACACAGTATATATCAAGACTCTAGAAATCCAGCTCAATTTCATAATATTATTTAAGGCTGTATTATGGTGATGAAAAGCTTCCAAAAGATGAAAAAATTATCAGCAACTGGAATTCAAACCTACACTCTATTAAGTATAATCAGTGAAACACTTTTGCATTAAATAACTGGACCCCGTTACAGACTCTGCACATTTGTTGCACGAGGCAATGCTAAGTCCATTCAATATTTATTTTCACTGTACAGTAAGTGCTTATATTTTAAACTATTATTTTATATTAAACTTATTAGATTACCAGAGAATACAACGGCAGTACTATAAAGCCATCACAAAATAATAATTAAGCTGTGACTTCAAAAATGTATTATGTTGTCACTAACAAATCTCACTGCTAAGTTCTAGTGAGCTATTCTGACTTATTAGTCCACAATGAGATACTTTTTACTTTGGAAGTACCTCCATAGTGAGACCTTCCAAATGGCAAATGACAGGTACATAACAAATATATGGCAAAGTAACATCAAATGGCTGCTCAGAAATCTAAGAGGTTCTTCTCTCATAGGATTTTAAGTATGCCTCATAATTAAGGAGTTTCCTGGGTGGTATACTAACAAAATACACCCACTCTGACCTCACAAATAGCACAATTCATTCAATATGCTTGAAAGGATAATCCTTATTTTTTTCCCTTTGCAGAAGAAAGCAAGTATCTGTAGAGATGCTAGGGAGAGAGTGAACTGAAAAAAACAACAGTGTTAGGGATCTCATGTTACCAAACAACCAGAAAATAGAAAATATATAGAAATAGTTCTATAGTCAAAGTTTGGGAAAAAGAAAATACTAGATATACACTCAAAGTTGCCTGATATTAATCCTGATAAAAATGAAGTTGAAGCATAACTTACTGGTAAAGTTCCTGGTAAAGAAGCATCAAAGAAAGATACCAAAGAGTTAGGTGGTGCTGCAAACTGGACTTGGGAACCAGAGAAAAGTTTTGAGCTGGAACTGATCTGTGCATGAATTTCCAGACCCACAACAGGTACCCATGGAGCAAGACTGAAAAGGAAACAGAAGAGAAATACATTTGTATATAGACTAGAGCAAACCTAATAAATATCTAAAAATAAAATAAAATAATTATGAACATTTATTATTTTTTAAAAAATTAATTTTTAAATGTAAAAAAATTGCAAATCCAGTGTAATGGCCAAAGTTGTGCTGCAATACCGGAGAACTGAAACTAACTGACAATCTATACAGGGGAGACTGTACAGTGAAAAAAAAGAAATGTAATGGCCTGAAACTTTTTTCCTTACATGACAAATCTTACAGAAATTAATGAGGCAAACTTGCATGCTGGATGAACCCTAATTTGGTACCTCATGAAAAATCACAAAATCATCATAAATATCAATTACGTCTCAGGTAGGTTGATAAATCTCCAACAGACAGGTGGTATAATAAATTATGCATTCTTTGTCAGCTAGTCTCTTGCATGCTGGGAAAGGTGGCTCTCCAGAGCAGTGTTAGTAGCATATTAGCATAAACATTAGTAATCTGGTAATAAAGAAATCACAATTTCAACTGCTTTCTGAACATACTCCACAGAATAAAGCTTCTCCATATCATCTAAAGAGTAATTGCAATTCTCACATCCACAGCCTTTATACGGACAAGAAAAAGGTCACCTTTACAGTATGAATTGCTCGACAGTTTCCGTAATTATCTGGCCTAATATAAATAAAGTGGCACAAATAATATTTCAGTGATGAAATTACATTTCTACAGCAGAGTACTTCAGCAGTGTAAGTATCCAGATAGCTACAGCAGATAAGGGAGCTATGGAAAACATAAAACAAATGTATAAAGTACAGAGTTCCTTCCAAAAGTGAACATAATACATTGATCCTACAACAGCTTTGGACACCCCTACAAACACCAAACTAGTGATACAGACGCCTCTTATATGACTGCTTCAGAATTAGAATATTATCATAAAGCATTACGGTTGAGATGTTTAAAGAAGCTAATGCATTTTCTCTTACTGAAACATAAAACTTTCTTCACCATTTTGTATTCATAAAAGTTCCTCAAAGTTTAGGAAAAAAAAAGTTGTTTAATTTTAGAGGCCAGTTTATTTCAGTGTTTCCTGCATTCTTTAGAAATGCATCCCTACCACATCACAGCATCAAAAATCACATCAGGCTTTACTTATTCAGCGCTTTGGCCTACATTCAGATAAAGAGGTATGTGCAATCAGTCAGTGCTCAAGTCCTAGCAACACCACTGATGAGAAACCTGGTTTGGCTCGTCATGTTTGTTCAAGGTTTATATTTATGTCTGTCCCTTCTGCTGGTGTCTGCATAGCTTCACTTAGGCAATCAGTTGTGTAGGGAGAAACCTGAAGCCCTCCAGAGAATCACAGAATGGTCTGGGTTGGAAGGGACCTTAGAGCCCATCCAGTTCCAACTCCCCTGCTATGAGCAGGGACACCTCCTACCACACCTGGCTGCTCAAGGCCATATCCAACCTGGCCTTGAACACTTTCAGGGAGAGGTCATCCACAGCTTCCCTGGGCAACTCGTGCCAGTGGCTCACCATCCTCAGTGTGAAGAATTTCTTCCTAATGTCTGATCTAAATCTTCCCCCTTCCAATTTAAAGCCACTCCCCCTCATCCCATCACTATGTGCCCCTGTAAAAAGTCCCTCCCCAGTTTTCCTGTAGCCCCTTCAGGTACTGGAGGTTGCTATAAGGTCCCTCTGGAGCATCCTCTTCTCCAGGCTGAACAACCTCAACTGTCTCAGGGTGTCCTCATGGCGGAGGTGCTCCAGCCCTCTGACCATCTTCATGGCCCTCTTCTGGACCCGTTCCAACAGTGAAAACTGGTACAGGCTGCAACTTTCAGCTGCAGCAGGAATGAAATGCACCATTCCAGACACAATGTCAAAGTCTCACAAGTCCTCACTGGAAGAGAAAGCTTCCTTTGGACCTGGATAACCCTTTAAAATAGTACTTTATGAAAACCAGTGCTTTCTAATTTGCCTGCATTGTGCTTGGCTGTGATCACGGCCATGCGTGTCAGAGGGAGGCAGCCTGCGGGTTCTGGGCCAACAGCCTGACGATGCTTGCTTGGAGGTTGTAGCGAGGTGGGTGCTGGGCTCTTCTTCCGAGTGACAGGCGACAGGATGAGAGGAAATGGCCTCGTTGCCCTAGAGGAGGTTCAGACTGGACATCAGGAAAAATTTCTTCACCTAGAGGGCTGTCAGGCATTGGCACAGCTGCCCAGGGAGGTGGCCGAGTCCCCCTCCCTGGAGGTGTTCAAAGGACGGGTAGATGAGGTGCTCACGTACGTGGTTTGGTACTGGGTAGGTGCGGCTGGACTACACGACCTCAGAGGTCTTTTCCAACCAAGCGACCCCATGGCTGTGACCGTGCTCAGAGCGGGCCCTGCCGCTACCACCCTGCGACCGGCCTGTGCCACAGCCACCGCCCCTCAGGGCCCGCACACTCCCCGCTGCTGCGCTCCGGGGCGAGCGCGGCGGCCCCAAGCCGGGCCGGATCGCGGGATGCCCCTTCCCCGCCGGCCCCTCTCCCCGTCCCCGCCGGCCCCGTACCCGCTGTCCCCCGCCCCGCCTCTCGCCGTACGAGCCACGGCGCGCTGCCCGCGGGGGGCGGCCCCGGCAGCCCCGGCGCCGCGCTGCCACGCCTGGCGCCAAGCCCCGCCGCGCGCCGCCGCCATTTTGCCTGGGTCTCCGCTGGGGCCGCGCGGCGCCCCCTGGGCAATGCGGTGCGGCGGCTGCGCGGGGAGGGGCGGCGGACTACAGCCCCCGGCACGCGCCGCTGCTTGGCCCCGCCCCCGGGCCCGCCCTGCGGTGCGCGAGAGGGGCCGGGGCGCACCGCGTCAAGGGGTCATGGGATAGCTTGATGGGAAAAGACCTGGGAGAACGAGCGGAACCGTACCCGGCTGCTGCTAAACCATATCCCTGAGCGCCTCATCTGCCCGTCTTTTGAACTCAACCACCTCCCTGGCAGCTGTGCCAGTGCCTGACAGCCCTTTGTGTGAAGACATCTTTCATGATGCCTAATCTGAACCTTCCCTGGGGCAACTTGTGGCCATTTCCTCTCGTCCTGTCACTTGGGAGAAGAGAGCAGCACCCACCTCGCCAAAGTCTCCTTTCGGGATGGCTCCTTTCAGAGAGGCCTCTTCTCCAGGCTAAACAACCCCAGTTCCCTCAGCCACTCCTCGTAGGACTTGTTCTCCAGCCCCCTCACCAGCCTCGTTGCCCTTCTCTGGACGCGCTCCAGCTCCTCAATGTCCTTCTTGTACTGAGGAGTCCAAAACTGAGCACAGTATCTGAGGTGCAGTCTCACCAGTGCTGAGTACAGGGGTACAATCACCTCCCTTGTCCTGCTGGCCACACTGGTTTTGATACAGGCCAAGATGCCATTGACCACCTTGGTCACCTGGGCACACTGCTGGCTCATATTCAGCTGCTGTCAACCAACACCCCAGGTCTTTCTCCGCCAGGCAGCTCTCCAGCCACTCTTCCCCAAGCCTGTAGAGTTGCACAGGGATGTTGTGTCCCACCTGAGGAGGACAGCTGCAACGTGTAAGCCAGGTTCATGGGAGGTGAAGGGTGCGTGAAGGGTTCTGCTGCTCCCCAGGGCAGAGGTGAGGAGCTAGCTGCAGGCACACACCTGCCCCTTTTCACCAGGGGCTGGGAGAAGGATGGTGCTGCTCAGCTTGTGGTGGAAATGGGGCTTCTGTCCCTCACCTTTGCCATGTAAAGGCTTCCCCTGCCTTCGTGGCTCTCTGAAATGGTGCCCTGTCACCAGGGACATGCAAGTCTTCTTCACATAGATGTCTCCTGCTTGCCTTCTCCTGGACAGGTGTTTCCCCAGGCACCCAAAAATGTGATAGTGTGAGAAGCAGCTATAGAGCAGTCTGAATGGGTCTGGAGAGGCCTAGATACTTGGGTCTACAGGATAGGACCTGCCTATCCTGAGAAAATTAACGCTTGACCTAGAAATGCTGGAGCAAGTGGCAGTGATTGTGTTTGTCTTTTCTTTTAACTGTTTTTTAAAGCATCTGCTTTAGGTTCATGCTGGTACAAAACCAGTTGCTGTTTTACAGGTGGCTTTTTGTATATCTTGGGCATCAAGTGACATGGTATCACACAGCTGAAGGCTTGGTTCTTGTCTCTGTGTATGTAGAGCAGCAGGGTCCAGTCTGCAGGGCCTGGGGGTGTCATTGCTGTACAAATACATGGTAATAAAGAACACTGTCCGGGGCATATGCAAACATCTTAAATGCTGTTTATTGCACAGACAATAGAATTAACAACCTTCTGTCCTAAGCCACAGGCCTGTGGAGCTTAAATGGGAATGTACATTAGCTGTTGCTTATGTCATCTTTGTTTTATGCAGCTACTGCTAATAGAAGCTAATCAGTCACAAACTATGAGTACAAATGATTTCTTCCAGCAGAGGACAGTGGTGCACATAAGCACTTGACGATATCTTGCTGCCTTGTCTTCCAAAACTCAGATATGAGATGCTGAGTGGTTCAGAATCATGTGGAAGATAATTTGTCCAACTAAGAAAATGTTTTATAATGGTTGTTCCATAGCACTGATTTTCTAATATATCTTAAGTGAGTCAAGAGGAGATTCTTTATAAGAAGAATCAGTTAAGAGATACCTTCAACCTTCGACACTGATCTACAGTTCCTTGTCCAATATAGCTTAATTTAATTAGTTTGTTGTGTTCTTTATCTTGGGGAATATGGCCATCAAGTGTGATCATCCTGTACATCAAAGTGTGACCAAGACAATATTCCTTTCCAGTAAAGAAGAACTGGCCACAGGCCATCTTGGACACATTGTGGAGAATGAAAGAATATTGGATTGACCCTTTTCCTTCTCTCTTGTTGTGAACCTCTTGACATAAGATAATCTAATGTAAAGCCTGTATAGGAATCTTTAAGCCAATGGAATAGGTAAGAGTTTGTGATACTTTTGGACTTAGCAGGGGAGTTACGCAATGTATTGTGACAAAGAATGCATTTCAGGCTGAATCTTTAGTATATATTTGCTATTTCTGCAACAGATTTCTTCCTTCAACAGTTGTCCTCCATGAACTCTGTTATTATTTGATACTTTGTTGGGACTGACAGATCATTTCACCCTAGGTGTGAGGCTGGGTTCTGAATATAGCTCTAAAACGTTTTTACTGGGGCGAAAATGATACGTTTTGGATTATTTTACTTTCTTTTAAGCCTGTTATCCTGATGTAATAGATGATTTCACAAATAATCGCTAAGAAGTTAAACCTTATGAATATTAAAATCATGTTACTTAAAGCCTTAGTCTACCTTGATTGTACAGAGTTCTGCCCTTTGTGCATATTATTTAATAGGGAGTAGACAACACAGAGGGGTTGAAATTAACTTTCTGCATCCCAAAAAATTCCCCTCGAACTTCTAGCTGCATGGGTGTTGAGTTACACAGAGAGGAAGATTGGAAAATGCCATTGTTTGTGATTTAAATTGTCTCAATGCTATTTTAATTCCTTTAGCAGAAATAATCCTACTAAAAAGACCTTTTTCTTTGCAGCTCTGTGCCAGTGACCAAGTAGGTAATAAATAAAAAGTACACACATCTATATAAAGGAAGCTGATCAATCACAGACAAGCAGGGAATAATTGCCTTTCCCAGCAGCTTACTTTGAGGTAAGAAAGGCTACATATTTGTTCCTGATATACCCTGGGCAGCAGCCTCTACTTTGCAATGTGTTTATAGATCATGCTGTGGCTTGGAATAGGAAAATATCTCCAGCACTGCATAAAGATTTATACAGTGATAGTTCAGTACTAACTATGTAGACTTGTGTC
This sequence comes from Tapera naevia, assembly GCA_033556795.1. NCBI lineage: Eukaryota > Metazoa > Chordata > Aves > Cuculiformes > Neomorphidae > Tapera > Tapera naevia. The sequence goes on along the minus strand of JAUMJJ010000034.1, from coordinate 7,646,515 downwards.
TTAGTGGAGGATAAACCCTGGGGACAGTTTGCTCTGAGTCCGAGTTTCTTATTACTGTAGAAATTTCACCAATGCCTGAGAGAAAATTGGAATTTTGTAGAGGACAAAACCCCAACAGTATATCATTTAAGCTGTAAACATGCAGTCTGTTCCATTTATATGAGGGAAGATCCCTCTAAATTTCAGTTAGGGTCTGAGCACTAAATTCTGCTTTCTTGCAAGCCGTGTTTAGCCTGCATGCTTAGTCTTTTTGTGAAGCCTGAGATCTCCTTTTGGTATAGCAGGGAACGGGGTGTTCAGACTGGGTTGCTTGTTAGATACCTCATAGGCTGCCTACAGTGTATTATTTCAGTGTTTGAAATAAGGAACAGACAGGAACCTCTATTAGATCTTGAAGTGGAGGGTGTGGCTTTTCAGAAAGTAGATCCATAGTCTACCAAACAATCAGACATTGCCCTAAAGGAAAGAGTAATGAAGAGGATTGTTAAGTTTGGAGCAAACTATGCTAAGGGATGTTTTCAAACTTTTAAGCCCCCAAGATCACTTGTGTACCTTGAAAGCCTTTTTTCTCTACAGGTATAGAGAAATTGTCTTCTTTTCTGTAGCTTTCAGCTAATAAGGGCAATGATTTTCAGCCTGGACTATTGATTCAGTTTGTCTATCTACCAATAATGGAAGATGGCAAATGAAAAAAAAAGTGCCTGATCTTGCAGGTTCATAAAGGATAGTTTTCTCTTGAGGAGACAGTATTTAGGGAGCTAACAGAGCTGCCTTGTGTGATCTGCTGACCATATATGCATGCATTCATGCAGTGATAGATGGGGTAGTATGAAGGACCTCATGGTTTGAAGGGTCTTGTATCGAAGTGTGTTAATGTACAAAATGACATAAGTTTCTACTGACAGTTAGTGCAATTTTATTTTATTTCACAAAAGTGTTTTTACTCATGAGTTGAAAATAAGGGCCAGACTCAACTAGAAAAAAACTGCCACAATAAATATGTATGCGCAAGCAATATCTAAAAGCAGTAAAGAAAAATATAAAAGTAACATGCAAATACCAATATTACTGTAGAAGGTGAATTCACTGTTCCTCTGAGGCTGTGTTGTGGAAAAAACCTGTATGTTTGGTTCAGCCATGGGAAACCCTTTTACTGTACTGATTTTCACCTGGCATGGCTTGCCTGGGAGTAAGGCAAGGAGCAAGTAACTACACCTGTGATTTGAATCAGGTGCTGGCAATCTTGAAAACGAGCACTTTGGTATGTAGTATGATCCTTGTTTCTCAGGGCACTGAGTTAGTTGGAAGCAGAGTGGTTGTTTGGTTTATTGTAGTTGGTGAGCCTTACAGTGTATTTCCTAAAGGCAGTGCTTCAGGGAGTTTGGCACTGCTAAACTTCTCTTATGGTGAGTACTACTGCTAATTCTATTGTTTAATTAATTAAGCTCTTTTTTGCACTCTGTAGTTCAGCTATTATAGGAATAAGAGATTTTTCCTAGAGTGTCACTTTCATATTGGTGTTGAGTTTTGACTAAGTTATTAGAAAACTCATATTATGAACCTGTACTACATTTGGTATGATTTCTAGCTGCTTTGAGATTAATTTTGTTTTGTTAAATATGAGTATGATTTATTTCCAGGCTGATCACTCCTTTTGGTTTGGGCCTGCTGTAAATTACAGTGTTTTCTAAATGGCTGAGTTGTAATTCAGAAATCATGTCATTTCCATATTTAGATATAGTTCTGACTATAAGGAATATGTTCTGGGGGTGGTGATTTTCTTTTATAGTATGTTTTTCAAGCAATGTGAACTGCATTTAGAAACAGCAGAGACTAGTCTAAAGTGTCTAGATTAAAGTCCATAAACTTATTGTATGAATCTAATGTATGTACTAATGGTGGTGGACAAAGATCAGCTGATCTAAAATTTTCCAGTATATTCTCTCTGATTGTATTGGCATCTGCAACAAGCCTTTAAAATATCTTTCTAGCCTTTGATATTTACTTTACTCCATATAGTAAAGAAAAAGAAGGATGGGGAAAAAGCGTGTAGAAGCGAGACTTTTATTACTTTTTGTATTGCTACTTTGTGTATCCTCTTTCTTCTGTTCACAATTTTCAACTGAAATTTCAAAGATCTGCATTACGTCTGAGGACAGTTACTTCCTAAATTAAGAGCCATAACTCATGTTACAACTCTTGTTGCAGGCCATCTATAAAATATGTAAAGTAAGGGATATAAGATTTCAGTAGCATATGGTTTCATATAACCAATACTCAATGAAGAGCTTTCTCCCTTGGTGCCAGGATAAGGGAAGGAACTCAGTTCTGTTGTACAAATACAAGACTGAATCCTAACTCATGTTTTGAATGTAGCCTAAAGTAGTCATTATGCTTGTCAAAGTATTTAATTTTAGACAAATTACATCAAATGTAGTGAGGAAGGTATATAGATCATTCATCCTTGGTATCCTTTTAAATTGTTCATGGCTTCAGTTTCATATACTCATTTGTAAGATTCCAGCTGAAAGCCCCACCCCAGGAAAAAATAAACACAAAGATCTATACTGAATTTGTTAAAGACAAAAAAATTCTGTTGAACAGTCAAACCAGGAATATGCATCAAAGTATTTTCCCTGACTAAGAGATGGCATTAATAATCAACAAAACCTTTGATTATTTTTGACTTCTCTATCATGAATAGAGTGAAGGAATTGTTTGAAAGAGTTATCAAACAACATAATGGTTGGAGTAAGGCAGTTATAACAATGACATTAGTTTAGTCTAAAATTAATCTTTTAATCAAAAACAATCTAAAGATAGTCTCAAGTATTAAATCCTGTCAAGGTGCTGCTTTTCAGAGAAGGATTTCTTTAGAACAGGAGTTTACTTGTAAGTTGAAGCCAATTTGAAGAGGCTATATTTTAGAAGAAAATTTATATTCCAGAGCATTAGTGCAGTGCTTCTAGGGGCTGCCTTGATTGTTCTTGGTGCTAAGGATTGGTTTTAATTGTCTGAGGCAATAAGGATGTGAACTAAAACTGTTGACCAGATGGAACTTTGTGATTAATGGCTGCAGTAAAAGCACAGTAGAAATGTAAATGAAGGAAGAGAATAAACATACTGCAGATAAATGCTCAAAAGCTTTGAATAAGGTTCCAGATACTGAGGTGAGACAGCCCTGTCTCATCTTATTTTTCTATGCAACAACACAGACTCTTGTTTTGTTTGCTTAGAATTGTTTTATAAGGGATTATTTATTTTCAAGACTGACTGTATATTCCTTGCCTTCAAATGTATACTTTGCATTATGCATCACCCAAGTGGGCTTGAAGAACACAGGTTGAAACCCTTATCCTGTCGGATATAATGCCTTTACTCTGGGATGTAACTCTTCTGTTTTGCTTGCATAGTTGCACTGCTGTCCTCATCTTACCATAATGCCTGTGCCATTTGAGGCGAAATCTGATTTATGTTCTGCTTTTTTTTAAGTGCGAGAATTCTTCTGGTGTGTGTTTTATTTCCCCCTCTATTCTGTATTTATGCCATACCTGTGTTTGATAACTTTTCATATTGTGAAATAAAAAAATAAACATTGCTTTCTCCTGAGAATAGAAAGAGAATGGCAGTGCCCTTGAAATTATTCATCTGTATTCCAATTTAAATATTTTTTCCTGTATAAACGCCAAATACTTGCATACCAAAGTGATGAGTGAAATACAAAAGAAATAAGTACTACTGTTTAGTTGCAAGGATGCTGTTTGTCAGGGTTTTTTTCTGCAGACTCAGGCTTGTTGCTTTGTTGGTGGATGTGGTAAAGATAGTTAGTGCATTAGTCACAGGCATTAACTGGGAGCTTGTAAACAGAGTCATTGTGACAGCCTGGAGAAATGAGTGCCTTTGGGTAAAAAACAGGGCAGAACACAAAGAAGTAGCACAAGCCTTTTTCGTGTTTAGTTACTTGGGTATCTAATGTCTTAATGGAAAGGACTGCTGACAAGTTGAATTGGGTATTTCACCTTGTGTGGTTTATTCTGTCCTTTGGCTTTCTGTGGCATCGTCCATTCATGCTGACTGGTGTGAACTGCTTCTCACCAGTAACAACAGCTCCTGTCACACAGGCTGATGACTAACCAGAACCTTCATTTTGAACTGGTGACCTGTTTGCACGTGGAATAACTTGACCTCACTGAAGACTCTTGAGGTGGTGTTTTGTACGTATTAAAATACAGAGCATCTGTTTTCCAATTTATTCTTTAGAAAAAGTATGAATAATTGTGCAGTCTTGTGGACAACGGTTGTATTAAAGCTGTATGCAAGTGTATAAAATACATTAGTAGTAGCATATCTCATTTACTATTATTTTAAAGGTAAGGAAAAGAATTAAGTGCTAGTTAGGGGGGGTAGTATTGGTGGTTTGTTGTTTTTGGGGGGGTTTTTGTTTTGTTTTTACATCATCTCACATTTGCCCCTTAAACTTTGAATTATGGAAGTGAAATTCTTGCTGTAGAAGCTTTTATTAACCGATCAATCAGTAACTGCTTTGGGACTGTTTTGCTTCAGTAACAGATTAGTAAATTGCAGTCTGAAGCTGGAATGTAAGAGGTGGTATGTACTTTGCAGATATTCGGGCAATGGCTCATTAAGTTTTAATATATTGGAAAATCTTTGAAGTTTGTTTCCTCCTTGCCTTTTCCAGTATAGCAGCATATGCAAGGAATTCAATACCAACCACCAGCAGCATGATGTACTTTGACTGTGTCAGAAGGCTGCTTCTATGTGCATTGTTCAAACAAAACTCAGGGGGACCTCAGAGTTTGGGATTGCTCCCCAAACTGCTGCTAAAGCAAAACCAGAAGAGTTAGCATGTGCTAGATAATTGTAATAATGCCTTTGTGTAGGGGACTTTGGAGACAAACATGTCTAGCTTTGCCACAAGCCCTTCTGTTTCATCTCTTCGTGTTAGTATTTGTGGTATGGTAGCACTGCTTTCTGTCTACTCTGGTAGTATTTTCTTCTCTCCTGATATTCACTGTAGTGGCCTAAGTAGTGGAAATGGAGTATGAGGCCGTTGCTGGTTTTTGTTCTAACAATACTTTTGATTTTTCTTCTGTCTTTTTCTCCTACTGTGTAGATCAAGGCAATAAATGATTGCATAGGAAGCTGTTTTTCGTCAGAATGAGAAGTGATCCTTTACCAAGTCACTAGACAATTCATATGTTTTCAATGAACGTACAGGAGAACTTTTCTGCTAGGCAAGGCATGCAGTAGCAACTGAGTATTGGAAGGCTATATGATGGTGCCATGGAGGTCAGGTACATTTTGGATTACTGCTTCCCATGTTACTGAGATGGAAATTCAACGAGAGATTATTTTGAGTAGTTATGCAGCTTCTTATGCATGGATGAAAGAAGTACATCTGTGTATCAAGAGATTTTATTTTTCTAGTTACGACCAACTATCTCATGGTGCTAGATGGGAGCTGTCTAGTTCAGGGAGCATTTTACTACTGCTGTATGAGTCAGGGAAAACTTACTGTTTCTTTTTGTTCCTGAGAGGGAGCAATTTAACTTTCTTCTGGTGTCTTCTTGCCCAAAGCATGTCTGTTGTTTTCTTACGATGTTCTGAAATGTGGAATTAAGCATTAATTGGAAAACACACAAAACAAATGAACAGAAATCAAAACAAATACTACTGGCATTCTTGCAGTGATTGGAAAATGCAAAGGACAAGAGCAGTACAACAAGCTGTGCTCTGAAGTATGCCCATTTGGGCATGTATACTGTTTAGAAAGTGTTTATAGTGTATATATCTGGTGTGTATTGTGTTTGATAATGCAAAGTAGTTTATACCCTCGATGAAAAAGGGGAGAGTACTTTTCATGATAGTTTCTGTGTGAATTCTGGTGTCTTGTAATTACAGTCTTGCTTGTTGTCGTGTTTACTTGGCCTTCCCTAAAAGGAAAAAAAAAGTCTTCAAGTCTTCAGCTTTTCCTTTTTAAAATCTGATTTTATTGTTATACACAGAAAGCATAGATATAGCTTTACTCAAGGAGAAGAAAGAATGAGCAAATTCCTGTGGAAAAGTATGGTCAGTGTATCTGCTAACCTCTTCAGAATTAAATGCAAAATGAATGTGTGGTCTCCTTGTACCAAAAAGTGCTTGGAAGGTTTGCAAATGCATGGTAGTAGCATAGTTAATAAGCAGCAGATTGTGAATATATCTTTCAAAGGCCAAGGAATGGCTTAAATACTATTTTAAATTCTGGTTGATATAAAACATTTCCAATTGGTTCGTATATAGGGTAATTACTTTTGACAAGTTAATTTTGCAAGTGTTCAATTAAGCTATTCATTCATAGCTTATCTCTTCATAGTGTACCTATATTCACTTAGGTGTTCAGGCTTGAATTTGTATTATTCATTTAAGTATGGATTCAAATCCATGTGATGTGAATTCATTGTAAGTGTAGTTCTTAGTGTTGAGAGTTTGAATCCCCTAGGCCAGATCACGAGGCTGGCTTACATAAAGAGTGCAACATTGTGTTTTTCTTTTATTTCTTTAAGTACTAGTAAGTGTTTGTTTCTTTATTACTTCACCAGACTCCCAAATCTAGGACTTTAAATGAAATAACAAATATCAAAATGTATCTTAGAGTTAGAAGAACTACTAACTCTGTATTAGTGATATAAAGTAAATATGAAGAGAGTACAGAGCATCGAATATTTGTGATCCCAAGATGGCACTAGGTATTTTCAATTGATAATGGAAGCTGTTGAGAGAAGTAGAAATAAACTAATTGTGGTTATTCAAAAGGCTTAAAGGCATCTGTAACTTGCTTCAGTCAGGTGTTTAGTTTTTAGGAATTAACTAATAATGTACATTAAAAGTGGACTTTGTCCTCTAGAAGCTTTCATAAAAGAACTTAAAGAAAATTAGTATCCAGTGCTTATCCTCGGAGTGAGCAGAGGAGGATTAGGGAACTGCCACATGATTAATCAAGCCTAGTGATTATACCAAACTGAAAACTCAAGGGACCAAACTTACTAGGCCCTGGGCGGGTAGTTTAAATGATCTACCCTCATATTAGTGAGGCGAATTCAACAAGATGTATAATAGTGAAGGTGTTTCCTCTTGGTCATCTGTGCCGTTTTTCACTTGTGCAGAAATGCAGTAATGGGATTAGGTCAGAGTACAGCTGGACTGTTATGTTTTTTTGCTACTGACACAGAAGTTTGTAGGTTGCTGTTCTAAAACCCTGTGAGGACAGAAAGAAGCATGTCTATCACAGACAGGACAGAAAACCCAGACTAATGCTTTTGGGCTTCCTGCCTTCCATCCTTCCCCCTTCTTGCAAGCCAAGTGCTACAGCTTGAGAGTTACATGGATTTAGCTACACACCCCCACCCCTACACCTTCTGCTTAAATCACATGGGCACTTGCACACAGATCCATAAAAATACTTGGCTCTTTCCAGTCAAGTCCTAGCAACTTTGGAGTTCTTCCACTTCCTTTGTCTTCTTTGAAACTTAAACTATAAATGAATCTTGACAGCGGGTTTCATACAGGGATCTAGGTATCAGGCTACATCATCTCACACATATATCTGGATTAATTTCATATTTGTTCTGCAACTATTACATTGACACTTATTTGAACACAAAAGCCGAGTTTTCCATTGCATGGCGGGAAATCATTAACGTGAGAGGAGGGGCAGGCCAAGTAAGCACATGTTGGGAAAGATAATTGGAATTTTTGAGTGTGACTTGGATTTCTAGGATTGAGAGATGAGTTCAGCAGATTATCACCAAGTTTCCTTAGTTCCACCCAGCAATGAAGTAAGCAGAGGTGATTCTTTTTGAAATATTCTGTGTAGCTTAACTTTCTAAGCAGCTCTGTGCTGTGGAGAAGACCCTCTACTGTGACTTACCAAGTGGCTCAGGATGCCAAGAAATCTTGTCTTCCCTAGGGTTTCTAAGTTTGTGTTTGTCCCACACACTGCTGTTTAAGACACATTGACCTAGGCTTCCTAAACATGGCTTTTCTCTTGCTATTTATTTGCCTACTTATTAAAGCAAAAAAACCTGACCTTCAGTTTTTGTCTGCTGGGCTATTAATTTTGTAAGAGATAGCTGAAAATTACTTTATGTATTGGCTTTTGTTTCCAACTGTGAATTATCCAGAGGCTAATCTTTAACACAGATTTTGGAGCATTGTTTCTGCATTTTTCAGCACAGTTACAGTAGGTCTACATTGAGGTTCACATTGTTCCCTCTTGCATCATTGCTTGTATGCGAAAAATAACTGCAAAAAGCACAGTGTTCCAGGGTATTCCTCTGTTTTGGTGCAGATAATGTGCTAACTACTGACCAATAACACAAACGTACCAGTTTTAATACAATAAACTGTGGTAAGGAAGCTTCCCTAAACTCCATTCCAAGGACAGCAAATAAACAGAACTTCCATGGCCTGAATTTCAGTGACAATAGAATTAATGGTGGAAAAAAAATAATAATAAGTTGGGGGGGGGCCTTTGGAAGAACGTTAGGCCTATGTGGATTTTCCAGGTAGAAAATCATGTTCAGATAGTGCAGTCTTAAGCAGATTGTCCCAGAGTTGGTGTGAGAAAGTTGTAGGGGTGGTAAGGTTTTGACTGAAGGAATAGAGCATTATTAGTGTTCCTCCAGATGCTGGCAATGCGTGACTTCAGAGAAGCTGGTTAAGTATTAGTGCATCAAAATATAGTTTGAAACAAAACGGATGCTTGTCTAAGTTATAATGGAAGTCAAATTGCTTCTCAGCGTTCCTGTATGTTAGCAAAGTGAGATGTGGCTGAATGCTTTCTTTCCATAATCGGTGGCAGCAAACAAAATTGTGTTGCGATTGAAGCTTGGTTTTCATCAATGCTAGTTTAAATCAAACCTTGGTGTAATAAGGACAGTGCCATTACAGCCATGTAAAATGAATGTAGTCTAGGATAGTATCCAGACCAGAAAGTCTATTAACTGGGTAGAGAATTTTTATGAATGGGCTGCACCTGCTCTCTGCTACCTCATAATAAACTGACAAATGCAGTGCCTGGTGTATTGTGGCTTGGGCTGCATCTTGCTTGGACCACTGACTTGCCACAGCAATTACTGCAGATGTAATGCAGTCATTGTGTATTGCATGCTGACAATGAATGCACATCTGTGTTTGTCTTGGTTCAAGTGTTTTATCCTTCAGTTTGAGAGTTTGTTTGCATATTTCATAAATACATCATTTGTAAATTTTACTATCCTGATAGTACTTCCTATCTTTAGGTCACTGCACTCGTATTTAATTAATGTTCATTTCATTAGTTATATGTTCATTAACACAGGCAAACACTTGGGGCTGGATTCATTGTCCATATAATGGGTAGTACAATAGTTTAAATGCAGGAAAATTGCTCCATGGGGTATTTTAAGTGAGAGGGGAGTCTAATTTACATATTGGGACAATTGGGGGCTGGCCAAACAGTGGCTGACAACCTGTTCAGCTAGGTTGGAATGGACGTGGAGAGAAAAAATAGTCATCAGAGGAAATGTGATTTACTGAAATGTGTGTATAGGTGGACCTTTAGGGAAATTCCTTAGGAAAGGGGAAGTGAGTATCCTTCCTGCTCTTCCCTTTTTATGCAAGAGGGAATTAAATGGCCTCTTGCAGTCTGACCAAGGCAGTCTCTGCTAGGGTGACAGATGCATTGCCATTTCAGCTACCAGGTCTTGGGGGCAGACAACTTCTAACGTATCTGCTGTTTTCTTCACCTGTACACCAAATGTAAACTTCATCTCTGCTGCAACAGACAGTGAGGAATGTGTCCATGCTATGTGAATTGGCTATGACAGAGTGTAGGTTTGTGCAAATGTGCTGGACTGTCAAGAGGGCCAGCTGAGGCAGAGTCATGGTTTTACCATCCTGTCTAGGATTCCAGTTATGCTGCTTCTACATCTGCTGCAGCAGTAGAACAAGCTGTTCACTTATTCTATGCCTTGGTATAGACATGTTAAAGTAATGGCATGCTTATACTTTCAATTCAGTGAGTCTGAAGTGTAAATTATGATTCCTTATGAACATGTCATTTTGACCCTTCCTCACAAAAGTAGGTAAAATTCCAGATGCTGATAGTACTGTTTGTGTTGAGTTGTTCCACGATTCCAGAATTAATCTCCAGAATGGAGGAAAAAATATTTTGGATGAATTCTTCAGTCTTTTCTAATATGGGTAATTCCTTTAGTAAGTCTTTGTACTAACGGGGACTATTCACTCAACTGGATATATAAGGTATTTTAATATTTTAAAATGTATAATGTGGCAAGATGTTAAGAGAAAATAAGCATAAGCAGCAATCCAACTACAATATTGATTAATTTGCTATGCTTGTTTTGTATAGTTGCGCAAAACTTTTTAGTGATCTTCTGCTGGAGCTGGTAGGCATCCTGTCAAATGCCGGTTCTTACTGGAAGACAAATAACATAGAACGCAAAGAGATTAATCAGTGCTGTGGTGCAACAGCTATTTTTATTATTTTCTTATATAAAGAAAATGACTCCCAGAGACTTCTTGCCAGTGTGCAACACTTCAAATACTTCAATAAGAAATAATAGAATTATTTCCCCCATCTGCCACCAGGCTTATCAATGCTACTGTGTTACCCATTAATAAACCTTTTCATTAACTCCCTCTTATCTACCACCTCTTCTTTCCACAAATGACTGCTAGAATTGCTAAATCATGTGTAAGGGATGAAAAATTCTTAAACACTTTGAGAAGTGAGTCAGGTTATCTGTTTGATGTGCTATGTTTCATTTGACAAATGAACACAGAAGGGTAGAGAATGCAAGTATTGCAGTGTTCTTTCTTTGTTACTTTTGAAATTTCTTTCTTAATTTCCTCTATTTTGATTGCTAAACATAATTAATATGTGTGTGTACGTGTCACGGCAAGATGATGTGTATGTCTTCCTAGAATTTACACGGGTTTTTGAGTTTCTTGAAAGAGAGGAATGAAACATGGTATATTGTATAAGTTGACAACTTTACTGTGGCTGAGAAGCAGTACATCAATGTGTAGCTTTGGTTTAGCAAGAATGTTCTTAGGCCTTCACCAGCCCTCAAGAAGTCTTAGAGTAGATTGTACTTCCTAACCTATTACTTTATTTATTAGACTGCTTTTTTTTTTCCCACTTGCAAATTAAGGTATTTTCTATGGGATTTTTATCCAATAGAAACTCTTTTGGGCTAATACTAGGCATTGGTTTTGAGCTCTTAAACCTGGCAGTTCTGCTTCCAACAGCTTTTAGTGAGTGCATGGTCACTTGGACCATCCTAGGCCAGAAAGAGGAGATAGGCTAAAATGAGTAACAGTTGCATGCAAAAAAATACTTTCAAAAATAAGAGTAAGCAAAGCGTAAGGAAATGGTCTTGTGTCACAAAATGCCACCTGTGTTTGGGCCTGTACTCTGGTAGTGTGCTCAACAGGGATATGTCCAAACTGTTCTTGAGGACTACAGGCAGTAGATATTTCCTACCTCACTTATTTCAGTCCTTCACTATCTTTTACTGCTGTAAAACCTTTTCCTAGTATTTACCACAAATCTATTTTTTTTCCTGTGATTAAGACTACTACTTTGTGCCCTGTTCACAGTGAATAAGAAGAATGAATTAATCCCTTCTTTTTGCAAGTCCTCTATAATCCACTAAGACTCTTACTAGTATGTTTCCATTTGATAGTTCTATCAAAATGGATAGCTAAATAGTTCTGTGTCTGTCTTTCCTCGTATCTAATTTTTTTTTAGATTTCTTATCTCTCCTGTTCCCTGAACTCTCTCCGTGTAGTCTGTGTTTTTCTGAAACATCACGGCCAGATGTGAATCCATAGCTTATCGGATGCATTAGTTACTTCACTTCCAGCTTACATTTATGCTTACAAATGGCACACCTATTTTCTTATTGTATGGTACTAAACCAAGTAAACATAAAATTATGTAATTCATAGCTATGATCCAATGTAACCGCCACATTCTTCCAAAAAACGTGACACCCAGCAAGCTATTCTCCACTGTGTGCTTTGAGCAGTTAATTATTCCTGCTGATGTGTATGAACTTGTGATATCAAAACTTGCCTATTACTATTAGAAGTTATGTGGTTTTTCTTAACAGACTAGTTGTTCTTCTTGAGAGAAGGCAGGTTCTACCTCTTTGCTTGTAGGAGAAATGATTGCAATACAGAAATTATTTTTATGATGGTAATTGAAAAAAAATAGATAGTAAGTCTTCTCTAGGGGATTTTTCTGGGATTTAATGCTGTTGTAGTCCATTTGACTTCTCACTAGCACATTAAGATTTCTTTTATTTTTTTAGTGTGCTTTTTTCTTTTTCTTCCCCCCCCCCCCCCCCCCCCCCCCCCCCCCACTCTGAAATAGTTGGAAGAGGAGACTTGCTTTGAAAAATCTGGCTTTACTGACTTACAGTGGTCTTGCAGTCAGAGGTGATGATCACAAAATTTCCACAATATGGAGAAACAACAACATACTTAGTCCTGTTGGATCCAAAATGGTCTGTTAGAATTTCAGATTTCTAGAGAATTTTAGGAATACGAGGCCATTTTTAGCTATTTTTTCTGCCAGATCATTTTCATAGTATTCCCTTTATAGGATTGAAATATGAGGGTAGATCATTATGTTGGAATGTGCATATGTTTAAGGAGTTGTTTTTAGAGAACCAATCCTTTTAATGGAGAAAAACAAAAGGATGGAAATGATTATCAAAGAGAACTCTAATGGACAAGAGATTGTGCAGGAAAACAAGCTCTCTCCATCTGGCTGGGGCATTTGAACTACATCTGATAAACTGTAAAAACACCTCCAAAGTTCCTTATAAACCATCTCAGTGCATTCTAGTAGTTGATGTCCTCCCAGGTCATAGCATACATAGGTTTCTTTTTTTTTTTAGTTCAGAGGATTGACTTTAGAAAAAGAGCAGCAGCAAATCTTTCATCCCCTAATCAGGGAATTATTTACGAAAATAAACAGCAGCAAAAAAACTAGAGAGGAAAGGCTGAAGTGCCAGTTGTAACAGAAATTTGGGAACTACCCAAAACTTAAAATGCTTTCTCCTCTCTCAGCAACTTTGGTATTTCCATCAGCATCCTTGGTCACTAAAATACTGTTATTTTTGTCAAATCCCCTTAGGGACTGAGGTATGTGACTACCTGGCTTTCACTGTCCAGCTTATCATCAGATCAGAGACAGTGGTGCACAATCATGAGGCAACGATGTAAGTTAATAATGTGTACTTTTACTATTGTGATCCTGTGGATTTAATGAAAGAACTATAGCTGTTGTGAAATGTAGTGACTGAGTGGCATATATTGTTGCATAATTGCAGCAATAAAGATTGCGGTGAGATGCAATAAATTGCCCCAGTGATGATATTTAGAGCACCATCTGTGACCTGATACTTCTGGGTCTTTAAAAGTTGTATTGTTCAGAAATCTGTGTGGTGTAGAAGTGTCTGATTCTGTATTTGGCTGCTAATCAGCAGTAGACTATGTTGGTGTGGTATACCTCCACAAGGAAAGACTATCATTAGTTTTGTAGGAGAACCACTTCCCACAGGCTATAACTTAGTGTTTTATTTTGATTGTCAGTTTCCCACAAGACTGAGTTTCCTGAAAAGGGTGAACAATAAACCAAATGCTCATTATTTGGCTTCATATATTTGAAGGGAAAACAATATGAAGAAAAACATTGTAGTGCCATGTCCTTATCTAGTGACCTTCATAGCTGACTGATCTGTGTTACTTATCCCCCTTAGAAACACCAACAGAACAATCAAAAAGAACACCCCACTGCACTCAATACCCCAAAACAAACAAGCAAACAAAACCCCAAAATCTTTCTTCAGTCCCTTCAGAGTAAATCCTGCATCCCCTGAAGACATTAATCAAACCTGATGTCAAGGAATCCATATTTACTTCATATACCTTTCACCCCTTAACACCTTCTGTTAGCTTTTATTCCTTTATTGGGTCAAAATCAGCACAAATATTGCCTATTCTGTGCTTGTTTTAGAAGCATTACCTTATAGGGTGGTAGCAGAGTAGAGGGAGAAATAAGTTCCTATTCCAGGGAATTTGAAAGAGATGTTAGCATTTGACCTGCTATCTTTAAAGGGGACGGTTTAGAATCAGTTTTGCTCAGTACTTGCCCTTACTGTGGCAGTCAGAAATATCACCATGAAGTATGTGTTATACTGTCAGCTAAACTTCCCAGCACATGAAACTAGTAGGTGCCCCCACAGGAAGCCTACTGCTAGGAAGGTAGAGAATACTTTGTAGGGAAAGCAATCTTAAAATGTTAATTTTACTGCATTGTTATGCGGTGGTTGTACTTGTCAAGCTGGCATCTCATTGTGCTTGAGTCTGTGTAAAATAATGCATTGACGTGCCAGGCTGAAAAGTGTAGTTAAAAGGTAAAGGGACAATGCAGCCAGAACAGACCTTGGAAGTAGTATGGGTTACAGTGTGGCATGTCTGTATTATCCCTTATAATCCCATTTTTCAGTATTTTGAAATTTTGGCACTTGCCATTGTTTTCATTTAGAAAAGCAATACTTTTATCTATTGACATCTTACCCATTGCTGCTTGGCACTTACAGGTCTGTGGTATCAATAATATACATTAATGAGATGGAATTCTATATCATTAAACAGAAGATGAGTATTGATAACAGCTTTGGAAAGGTTTCTTTCCATTTGGCTAGGTTTTCTTATTTACAAGGAAAAAATATAAAAAATAAAGCTTGCATAGTGTTTGCCCAGAGCCTATCACTGACCTATTGAAAAATGTACTTCTAAGATGTTTCATTAATACTAGTTAAAATTCATGTTGTGTAGTGCTGGTCAGTTAGAACTTGGTTACTGAATGAAATAGTCTTCCCCGCTCCTTCCTCCGACCCCAATATAGGCCTTACGATAGTCCATGAGATAAACATATGATAGGTGCAGAAAAGACAGTAAATCGTGAGACCTATAAAATGAAGGATGTCAGTAGAAGGTATTTGCTCACCTGTATAATTTGAACCCTCTTGTACTATTTGCAGTGCCTTTCTTTCAGCCACAACAGCTAACACCATATCACTCTTATTTGGAGAAATATTTCAGATTCCACTGCCTTCTGCTCTCAAGTTACATTTTGACTTGTTTGTGGTAAAGCTTGATTTAGTAATTTTTGAAATTAGCATGCCAATAAAGAGGATGGGTGAGATTTGAAGTCTATAAGAAAAATTGGTGGAAAAGACTAAGGATTTGCAAAAGCAGGGTGAAATGTCTTGCAGAAGTCTTCATTGCAGATAACAGTTCATTGCAGAATAGAAACTATGGAAAATAGCATTAAATCCTACAATGATAAGCTAAAAACTACTTAAGATTAAAGAGAAATTATTATACAATATAGGATCTTCAGCACTTACTCCTTATTTCAAGTGTTTTTGCAATGCTTCATGTCTTTTGCTATAGGCTTGAGCCAAAAACCTTTAAAATCAACGAGGAGATATTTCACCTTTACATCAATTGACTTTGGATCCAATACTGTGACTCATGAAGCTCTGTGGAGTTATTATTGCACTTGACTGGTAATACAATGGCCATTCAAGTAGCCTGGAATTTAAACAGGTTCTGAGAATTGAAGCTCTTCTCAGCTTGCATACAATAGAAAACAAATTTGGATATTTTAATATTTACCTTTCTTTATAATGATGTTCTTTGGGTATGGTTTTACTGTTGTGGGTAGTGTGTACACAGTATGAGGCAATATTTAAACTTCAGTACCTGTCTCTATTATTCTATATGAAGATTAAATCCTTAGCTCACTTGCCCATGTTTGTTTTTGATTGCCTTTTTAGCAGTCTATAAGTCAAGTACAATCAAAAGAAGTGGGAAAGGAGGAGCAGAAGACCTGGAAGTATTCAAATGGAAAAGGCCTGTCTTCAGGCCAATGCTGCAATGTTCAGGAAAGGCTATATTTGGTGAATAGGGTCTTTCTTGGACACCTTCATAGCGCTTAGTTCCTGTGCCTCAGCGTTCTGTCACCCTGCACATTCACAAGAGAGAAAATTTATTTTACTGAAAGAATGTCACTTGCCATCAGATCAAGCTTCAGAACATTAACAACCTCTTTTATATGTGAAGGGTGTACAAGTGAATTCAGGGCTGTGGAAATACTCCTACTAACATCAGCAAGAATTTGTTGTTCTTGTCTTCTGCAGCATGGCCTGTTACTTTCCTGGATTGTTGTTTGTTTGTTCGTTTTCACTTGTATTGTTAGTGGTGATGGATGCTGGTGAGAGCAAAATAGTGGCACGTGTTCTGTCTGGTGGGTTTTGTTTGGTTTGTCTTTTTTTTGCCACTTACCAAATTTAGTGTTCAGAAGGCAGTCTGGTAGATGGGATTTCAGGCTTATATTCCTAAGCTAATCGCTTCATTTCTAGGGTAGAATTTCAGGCTCACGTGGGCTGTGATAAAGGACTGGTATCAGCTTGTTCTTCAGTAGCCAGTGTGGAATGCGTTACTGATCGTAGTGATGTTTATAATGGATATGCTGTGTCACTGGCAATCACTGCAGTTGGCAGCTCCTCTACTTTCTTAATTTATCAGAGAGCTGATGTGAACTGCCTTTATGTTTTGTCTACACCCTATTTCTATGCATAAATTCTTCTTTCAAAGTTCTTAACTTATCACACTGTTGTTCAGTACAAAATACACAGGAACTACTGTTTTTTGGAATGCAAAAGGCTTATACTCTGTGAAGTATTTGACTCTGTTATCTTCTGTGTACTCTGTATCTACTTTAGTAGGAACCCAAAACCTTGAGGAAAACAGAAATCCCCCCACAATGCAACAACTGCAGTGTGATTATATCCATTTCATGTAATGCATGCCTGCTCATACACGCTGCACACCCTGCATGTATTTACAGTCCTGGCTGTTCCCTTCTAAGTCACTGTATAATGCTTGCACAAAGCTATTCCTTGGTGCTTTGAAGAATAAAGTAAATGCATCTTGAATGAATGAGAAAGTGGCATTTCGACCATGCTTAGGACTTCTTGTTATGCAGTGTAATGGCATCATTTGATCAGATCCTCAGAAATATGCAGAGGTGTTTTGGATGGGTAGATGTTAAGATGAGTTTACAGTAGTGATCACAAACCCATTTCTAAACTACTACACCAGCTACCTAGAAGAATAATGTTTCTTATTCTGAATGCTCTATTGATTTGAGGGAAAGCATTGAACTTTGTTCCTTTGTTTGACATAAATAAAGGAATCTGTTGTTCCAAAAGTTGCTTTGTTTTACTAGGAGGAGAGTTGGGTGAGAGAGATGCTGAAGTTTCTGCCTGTATTAGAATTTCTTGACAGTATGTAAGCAGTTATATCTCTCCTGAGCTGTCAGTAGCTCAGAGTCTTCTACTTTGATTAGGCCTGTGACTAAAAAAATTACCATAATCTACTGACAGGCATGAAGAAAGCCATAATAGGACTGATAACAATGTGTCAGTTAAGAGGCTATTATGTTTTATTGCCTTACTACAGCAGACTAAAAATCCATTCAAACTTACCATTGATATAACTAAAGCCTTTTAAAAATGTGCCGCCTGCCCTAGTCTTAATAATACTTATTATGCCGATGGGAGAAAAAACTAAACTATGCACCTGTTTACATGAGTGTTTAGATGTCGACAGTTTTACTGCAGGCATACAGAGTAGCTACAAATAGAGGGCCTTGGGTTTTTCCTTCAGTAAGTGGGAAACTTGGGCTAGAAGGAAAGCACAGAACAAAGAGTACAGCTTTGAAACTTTATTCAATGACAGGTCAGGCCTGCAAAGTGCTTTTTGTGGCAACTTTGCAGGATACTAGGTACATAGAAAGGGAGACATGCCTCCTTCGTCAAGCTCTACTCCTTTTTCCTTTCATCACCTACAAAAAGTTTTCAGGGTAAGTCAGTACAGAGTTTTGGAAGCCTTATGCAGATGGAAATTTTACTGTAATTTTTTTTTTTTTATTTTATTGGTATTTCAGTTGGAGATATTTTACCTGACTGTTAGATTCATCAGGCCAAAGTTCTGTATTAATAGAAAAGTTGGTGGTACCATTACCTGTCTGTGCTTTGGGTGCAGGGCAGGTTGACCAGTGGATGTGTTGATCCTCTGACATAAATTAAGCAGCTCTAGGACACAAATTTGCAACATGCAACATGTTTAGTTGGAACATCTGAAGCTGCATATGGTGGCCAAGGCAGCTTATTATCATCTGCTACTGCCAAGAAAATGTGGCTCCTTTCTAGGAATGCTTATCTTCTTCATTGAACTATTCAGAAGCCTGACTCTCTCAATTGCTCCTTACAAATCATGCTCTCTAGGTTGCTCCCATCTTGGTGACCCTCCTCTGTTCTCAGATTCTCCATATCTGCCTGGAAATGGGCACAGATACTCAATGCTTTACCAGCACCGGGCAGAGGGGGATACCTCCCCTTGATTTACTGCCCATGCTTCTGATGCAGTCTACTCAGATTGCCATGGTAATTTTGGGTGAGCATTTGTAGATCGTGTTCAGCTTGGTGTCTGCTCTTTTCAAAAGGGCTGAAGCTTATTCAGCTGCTTCTCAGCACATAAAGGTGCGTGAGTTTATTCTATCCCAAGTGCAAAACTTTGCACTATTCTAGATTCTCATTGTTATTGTTCAACTGTTATTGAACAACATGGCCCTCAGTATCAGTCTCTGGTATGTGTTTCTCACTTTTGACTGCCAACCCTAGAGCAGTTACTACCCAGTAGTCCAGCTTTTTTTAAACCTCCCTAGTAGTCTGTTCTTCAAGCCAATACTTCAGCTTACAAAAAACCTTACCAAAATCTTTCCACCGCTATCTCCTTCTCCAACTAGATAGTCAATAGGCTGGCTAAGTATGGCTTACTCTTAGTAATTGGGTACTGACTGTATTAGTTTTGTGTATGTATATTATACATATAAAAGTAGTGATTGTCTTGGGTTTGTCTGAGTTTGGCAATGTAGTAAAAGATGATGTCTGCTCCGTGATTTCAGGGCTTCAGGTGGGATTATTCTTTAGATTCTTCTCTTTACTTTTCTTAAAGACCAGCGTAGCACACTACTATTTTTTTTTCTTTTAAACAGTGATCTAATCACCATGAATTTTCTTAAGTTATAATAATGATATTACTATCAGATTGGCTGATGCTTTCAGCCCCTTCGGGGCTTTGGGTTCGGTCCAGCAATGTGGACTTGGAAAAATCCTGCTCTTCTAAGTAGTCATAATGTCTCTCTTCCGTTGTTGCTATACCTCTCCTTCCAAGACTAACCTGTTACAAGCAAATCCGGGAGCAAAGTTCACCTATGAATATGAAGGTGGGATGGAAGGTATCTTGTGTTCAGCAGCTTCTGTATTGTCCATTGTTAGGTTCTTTAGGGTTTGTGATGCAAAGCCCATAAAATTGCCTGAGAGATCTTAATTGTCAACTGATGCACTCAGTAGTTTAGGAACTTCTAACAAATAACTTTTTTTTTCTTTCACTGTTTATGTATCTACTGTCCCTTCCCCCTTTATCTGTGATGAATTTTGTCATTACTTTAGAAAAATTGAAAATAGTTGTTCAAAAAGTCTAAAACTGTCTGCGGGTTGGTAAAACTTAAGTTATAGTATTTTTCTGGTCTTTAGCATAAAAGACAGTTTTTTCAGGAGGGTTTAATGCAGTTTATCAACTGTGGAAAATGAGTGGACTTTTTGACGCTTCGGGTGAGCACATTAGAAGTAGAAGAGAGCTTGTTCGGGGTTTGTATGGATCAAAATATCTCAAGATACTTCTGGTGTTGCCATTCAACCCTACATGTTTCAAGAAGATTTGAGAGAGATTATGATGAGTGGTAGTAAATATAATAGGGTCCTTTAGGGTAAGCACAGATTTATTTCTTTTCACTAGGTGAATCGGTCCACCAGAAACTGTCTTAGTGTGGAGGTGTAGTAGACTGCCCCATCCTTGGAATCATTTGAGGCCAGGCTGGATGGGACTCTGAGCAACTTGATCTAGCTGAAGATGTCCCTGCCAGGGAAGTGTTAGACTAGTCGACCTTTAAAGGTGTCTTCTAAGCAAAACATGCTATGGTTCTGTAAAGCTCATGTGAGATATCTATGATGTAGGAAACTGGCAAGGGACACTTGAGACTCGTTTTTTTCCTTTATCTGTAGCATTTGATTTGCTGAGGCTCTTACACTTTCTCTGTAGTGGTTACTAGATTTCCTTGTCAGTCAAGAGTTAGCAGCCTGCTAGTTCGAGCTTCTAATTCTCTCTGGTTTTTAATGCAACTGCACTTGTGGATGTGGAGAAATAGTGAAGGTCACACAGGCAAAGAAATAATATGGATCAACAAGGGGCATTCCACTCGCTAAGCATGTTTTAATGACTTCATGCAGTACACAGAATGTTCTGATTTTTCTTGTACTGCCTGTGTCTTCCTCTTGTTCTTCTCAAAACCATCCCAATTCATATCCATAATTTCCAAAAACTTCACTCTTTCTTTTATTCCTCTGTCTTTCAGAACCTTGTCTTTTGAAGATTCAATTTCTGAATAGAAATGTATAAACGTTCTGGATGCTGACAAGATGCAGAAGTATTTTACAGCTTCCTTGATGATACTAAAATCTTGACTTGTCTGCTGTCTCTTTGGACCTGTCTGTGCACCTGCTGAAGCTCAATGTAGCTGAAATGGAAGCCTTGGTCTTCCCTCCCACCCTTCCTCATAGCTTTCTCTTGTATCCATTGATTATGCCAGCACTCTTTCTCCTAGCCTTGGCAATGCAGTTTTGACCTGCTCGTGTCAATGATAATTGGTGCTTTAAAGATAATTTCCTTAGCTCTCTGTCTGACCTCTGTCACTTCTTTCTTTGACTTCATCAATGAGCTCCATCTAATCTGTCACATTAAATGTAAGATATTTGCTTTGTTTTCAAGGCTCTTTAGTGTCTCCCAACTATCACATCTGCTGCATTATTATAATATTTACTTCTGCCTTCAGTTGCCAATCGCAGTCATCCACTTAAATTTTTAATATTTTTATGCTATGACTTATTTTTTAAACAGGCACAGAGCTGCCAACTATCCTTCTTCAGAGCCCTTCTAGAAAGTATATTTATTTGTGCTGCCTGCATGACTTTACCACCAGGTAAGCAACTGTGTTATGCAGAGACCACTATTCTTCATATTGACCAGTGCTATCCCACTGTTGCTTTTTATTTTTCTCTTTTGCCATCTGCTCTGTCTTAATCAAGTTGTGGTAATAGAATCTTTTTTTTATATTCATCTTTGTTCATAAAGTGTTTAAGAGAATGACCTGAGTTGCGTAAGCACCATGGTAGCGCTAACTGTAAGGGACAATATTTATGACTATGGTTTTCCCTTCCATCCATAAGTCGCTTCTTTGCATACTGTGTTTGTGAACCTCCCAGAGAATAGAATCTGCAGAAGTCCATCTGACTGATTGTTTTTCTCTCTTAGCAGCTGTAAATGGATAGGCATAGCAGAGAAACATCATACGTACATCTTGTGCTTCCTGGTCTCATTAGGAACTTTGCTACAACACTGCCTTCAAACAGGTTGAGTTGTTGGAAAGCCTTAGTGGACACTTTTCAAATGAAACACTTGTACCCATCACGTTTTGGGCTTTCTCTTTTTAATTACAAAGCAGCATTTTAACATCTCTGCTTCAGTGTGAGCCCAAATGCCAGGAACAGCGAGTCAACTGGATTACTGTCTGCCAGCCAGCATTATCCCACATTGCAGCCTAGAAGAGAAAGTGCAAATGTGTAGTGCAGCTGCAGATGTGCCACTTAATGGAACCCTGTGAAATGGAGCACTTGTGGAAATCACATTCCTCAATTGCTGATTATTCTCATGCTCTCCTTTAAGCTCAGAGCGTTAGATATGTGTCTATCAGATACTTCAGTTTCATGACTGTGCACAATGATAGCACAAATCTACTCAGTAGAGCCTTATTAGAGTTTGAGTCAGTTCTCATTTCCCCCATAAGCAGTTATTTAAAGTGGGGCATTTATGAATAGATGCTAGATTTTCACCAAGCCTGGAATAATGAAAGTCTTGTACTAGACAGGTCTTATTTTTTGTCTAGATAGATTGTTGCTGAAGAAGCTGACGCTTGCTGTTTGGAAGGTTACGCTTTAATATTGCGTCATTACTCCTGTGCACGCTGCTTGCTGTTTTAGATTCTGAATCCCCTGAGGCACTGATGGAATCTCTGGAAATTATTCCTTGGACTATGGGTGCAATTGTAAATTCAAATGAAGTAATGGTCATGACTGTGTGTGATGCAGCAGACAATAGCTTGATACGTTTTCTGTGTTTTAACCTTTCTCTATGGAAATTTAAGACTTCAGTTTTTTGTAGCTGGCTGCATTATATTCTAGCTTTGTTCAGAATTTCACATGTATCAAAGTCTAATATGAACAAATTACAATGTTGTCATTGCAATTCAATTTGCAGACTTATTTCTGCTTTTGGGATTGCTGTTCTCACTCACTCCTCTTTCTCCACACTCAAAGGTCTTTTCCTCTATGTCTGAGTTGGGTGTGTCCTTTCATGTCTCACTGATTCCTTCTGTTTCCAAGGACCAAAATAGATTTTTTTTTTAATTTTCTTTTCAAATCAAAATACCTGAACTTATCTGGATTTTTTGTCTGCAGGCTTCAGTGAACATGTTCATGTATTGGAATAAGAATAAAAATAAAATTCAAATGCGAATGCTGTTTTGGCTGGGATGCACAATATCATTATTACATTCTAGTTTTCATACTTACTAACCTGTGAATTTTAGGGCCTGTGACAAGCTGCATATTAACTGCAAGAAATGTATACTGCCATCATCATAACTTTTCTCTACTTTAAGCTACTACTATATTCTTCAGACTTTTTTTCTTGCACCATATGTGCTCTTGGAACAGATTTTCTTTGAATTTCTTTCTATCGCAGTCACAGTAAGCTCCCCACATCTTAACATTTTGTACTCTGCTGTTAGCTAGGTCTTGGAAAAGCAGTGGGGAAGTATCTTTACTTGTCCCTAACCCCACCAAAATCAGAAGTCTAAACAGATTCAAGCTTTGTGTTTTAACTGCACTAGATCATTTGAGACAGATGGAAGGAGAGAAGAGGTTCTACAAGTAAGAAACAGCATTGAGGAAAAATAATTATCTCTGTGTACGGATTAGGTTTTGTTGTTTTGAGGTATTAGTAAATCACAGCCCAGGAGGAGCCTCTTTGTGGGCTATAGAGCATGGGTGTATTTCAAAATAAGATGGGAAATCTGCTTCTGAATCTGAATGTGTTCTGTGTCATCAAATTGCCTTTGGGGCATCAGCTGGACTCACCAATCCGTGTGTGTGCTCTGCCACTGTTTTCACATCCTTTGTTGTTGAGTCCCAAAAGCTTTCCCTCTGTTCGTTTCTTTGATAGATTCCTTGAGCCAGCCCTTTAGTTTCTTCCAGCTGCCCAACAACATGCTTGCCCATGGCAGATGCTCTGGCTTTCTTCTTTAATGCATATCCCAGATACTTTCATCTTTCTCTTTTGAATAGCTTTGGAGATAATTTGTCAGACACTCTACTAAACTTCTGCATTTGTTGTCAGTTTACTCAGTTTGGTTGAATATCTAGTATTTTCCAGAGGCATTTTCTTTCAAAAGATACTTACATGTCATTCTTTCCTTCTGTTGGATTTCTTTATCTTGTATTCATATGCGAGATAAATGTTTGCAGTTCAGTTTGTAGATAATGGCCAAATTAGGAATGACTGCCTTTGGCTGCCTGTTTGTGACTTAATTATATTATTTTCTCTGGTTATTTCCAGTATCTTCCAGTATACTTCCAGGTACAGGGGTAACGGATCTTTTGTATTCCTTTGCTTCCTAATAAAGTACTTACTGAGAGACAGTAGGACACCATAGTTCCTGCCATTAGCTCCGTGGTATTACACTGGGAAGAGGATTTGACTCTCTACGTAGGACTTTTATTTGTTTTTTTCATTTTCTTATTTACTTTTGAGATGTTGAGAGGCAGACTTGCTATTAACCTGGGGCACTGAGTGTGATAAATAAGCTTCTGAAACGTGTTTCTGCTGCGTTAACTTGGCCTTCGTGATGGTCTGCCTGTCAGCACGCCATCACTTTGTAATTGCATGTAGCTTCTCTAGGTGTTTCTAGCAGGCAAATCAAAGCTTACTGGTGTGTTTTAGTCTCTGAGCTCTATCTGCAGTGCTTTTGTATAATGGTTACTTTCCTTCAGTGTTTGGCGAACGGTGCGTGTTACTCCAAATGAGAATGACATTCCGTACATATGCAATAGCAGCTGGAGCATGCCACAGCTTTACAGAGGTAAGACAGCCTGGCACACACTCAAGGGCGGGGAGGAGTTCCAAATCCAAGTGCATTTTGAGGTCATTAACGTGTCACTGGCAGTGCTATAGTTAGAAGGGGCCATTTAATGAACATTAATTACTTGCAGCTAATTGTGTGGCTTACGAAGAATTTGCTGAAAAGCAACTCATAAGGTACTCACAGCTCTGAGAAAAAAGCATCTTCTCTTGTGTGCTCCAGCTCCGTTTATGTACATTTTTCAATGTGTGAGGCAGTGGTATCTATTATTTTTATTTGCATAGTATTTGTGGAATGTCTGAGGTATTTTAAGTGCAAGGCATGGCAAAAGAAAGGAGAGTCATGGGCAGAAACCAGCTCCAGCATGCATTATGTGTTAGTGTTGTGGATTTATTTATTTATTTTTAAATAGCAGGAGAGTAGAATGTCGTTTGCACAGAGAGCAGATTTATCAAGTCTCTTATCTCTCCCTTTCTTTACACTCCCTTCTTTGTTCAGATGTTCCTTTCAGCTCATTTTTGTATGGGTCGTTTTATTCTCTGGTAGAGACTGCATTTTTTCCCCTTCTTAAAGCTTGTTTGCTATAGAGGAAGAACTGACAGATTTGAAATAAAGGTAATAGTAGGTAATGGTTCATATAACTCTGCCAGTGCAATCGGAGAAGAGCACTCGAAGCATTTTATTTTGTGCTGGAGATACCATATGAAAGTTAACAGGTGAATATGAAAGAGGGAATTAATGGTGTAAGGGAAGAACTTTGCTGTTTTATTACAAGAACTAATGATATTTTGGGATTAGAGGTGTGCTTTTTAATATTTATTGATGTCTTAATCCTACCTTTCTGCTTTTTACAGCCCTTCTGCTATTTTCTTATTTTGATTCCTATTTTGTAACTTGAATTTTGGACTTCAACACTGCTCCAGTTGTGTGGACTTCCAATTGTGCCACCTATGCTAGCACAAATAATATTGACTTTTTTTAATTGCAGATTTTTGTCCTCTACTAGTGTGAAATATAACTAACAGCAGACAGTAGTTATGAAAAAAATTTTTTGTCACATCTTCATGTCACCTTTTCCAGTGAAAACGGGCAATGACTGCCTGTACTTCCCCTCATAACTTTCGTTGTCCTAAAATGCCACTGGTTATTTGTAATATCATCCATTAAGAGTAGCAATGCCTATTTGTCGATGTTGCACTAATATTTCTTTTTTTAAGAGGACTGGTTTGAAACCTGCAGTGCTTTTACATAGCTGCATCCCAGATCCGATTACTCTACTGTTTGTTGCTGTCACTGTTTGCTGAATTATGTCTTTTTTGGACAACACAGTACTTGGAACCAAGGTTTTATTTCTCCATGAACTGTATTTTTGTACCATGGTGATCTGTGATGCGTATATAACTATTGCAGTTGGTTGTGAATTTTCCAGGTTTTAACAAAAATTAAATTTACAGCCTTTTAAAAGAAATTTCTGTTGGGAAAGGGACCTTTGATTTTGAACAGAATTAGGAAACACACTCTAGAACAGCTGATAGCACAGTCATTAGAATTGTGTATAGAGTCCTTGATCTGCCTAGTTTAGACAATGGACTTGCGTTTTTAGTGTCATACAAATCCCAACCAGTCCACTGGGGAGACTGAGAATTCTCCCTGAGATGCTGCTTCGTTGAGATAGACTGTTAATCAGATAGGCTAGTGTTTCTCTGTCTAAGCTTGTTTTCCTTTCTGGCTTTAAACTTCAAAAGGCCTTAGTTATATCCTGGAGTACTTCATCTTCAAAGACGTTGGATTTGATACTTTGTGATGCCAAACACCTCCTGTAAGATTTTACTTATTTTTTTTTAATGCTTCTGCTTATAATTGCACTTTTGCACTAGTCGGTCCTGTTATTTGATTAAGTTATTCCAGGCTGGATCTCTTGATTGTAAAAATAGTTCACATACGTTATACCTCATAGGTTATTTTTAAATACCATTTCCTTTAAAAATATGGAGCTTACAAACTGGTACAGTTTCACAGTTCTTTGTGAGGCCAGTGGGTATTTGCCTTGAGGGTCACTGAGGAGGAAAGATGTGACATGTCACAGGATGTGGTAAAAGCAGGTGGAAAAACAGGTAGATCACGTGTCTATAACTTGATTTATTGGTCAAAATCATCTGTCATAGTATTAACCATGAAATCTTGTAACAGTGTTTTCCATCTGCTTTGTCAATATTCACGGTTGACATGTGCCTTTCCTGTCTATTTAAGGAAAATAAATGTCAAGTAGGTTAACTTCCGTATTGATGAATGTGTTATTATTCTATAGTTTATTAATTATTTGATTTTGAAAATTAGTTTTTGTGATAGGCCTAACTGCAGTTGGCAGTTTCACAAGTTAACTGAAGACATCTTAGATAGCATTAAGACACCTCATAAGTAATTAATATCCTAAAGTGCCCAAAATATTTGCTGCTACTCAGTAACTGTGCTTACACAAAAAAAACCCTCCAAACCTCCTATTCCAGTAATCAAAGCCCATAATATGTATCTTGAACTTTTATAATTTTTCAGCTTTGTTTTTACCATGTTTAGTGTGGAATCTGAATATTGCACTCGTAAGGAGCCTTTCTGCCTTGTGTGGTGCTCTGCATGGAATGTGCTGTTCAGCCTGGCATTTCACTGTAGAAAATAGTTACCTTCCTGCTTATCTTGGGATCACTGCTGAAATGCAACAGTGTTGACAAACCTTCATATAGGTGTAGATTATTCAGATTCCCTAGGGCTTGTAAACTGTTCTGCCAAAATGTTATTTTCTAGTAAAACTGAGTAATTTTAGAAGTTTTGTAATAAAATATTTTGTTTCAAAATCACACTGCAACTGATTTGGTAGTCTTCAACATGGTAGTCTCCATGCCATAGTGAATGGCTGTGTGATGTTTCCCCTATTGATTCCTTATTATTTTCTTGTACATGGTGTGTGTGCGTGTGTTTGAGAGAGCGTGTGAGTGTGTGAGTACATGGATATGTGTGTTGTCACTCCAGAAAGATGGGATGTCATCCACAGGAACCTGGACCAGCTGGAGAAGTGGGTCTGTGTGAACCTCATGAGATGTTCAACAAGGCCAATGAGATGTTCAACAAGGCCAAGAGCAGGGTCCTGTATGTGGGTCAGGACAATCAGCAGTTTCAATACAGGCTGGGGGATGATGTAACTGAGAGCAGCCCCATGGAGAAGGTCTTGGGCGTGCTGATTGATGAGAAGCTCAATGATGAATCTTCAATGTGTGCTCACAGTCCAGAAGGTCAGCTGTACCCTGGGCTGCATCAGGGGAAGCATGGCCAGCAGGGTGAGGGAGGTGGTTCTCCCCCTCTATTCCACTCTTGTCCAGTTCTGGAATCCCCAACATAAGAAAGATGTGTAACTGTTGGAACGGGTCCAGAGGAGGCTATGAAGACGATCAGAGGGCTGGAGCACCTCTGCTATGAGGACAGGCTGAGAGAGTTGGGGTTGTTCAGCCTGGAGAAGAGAAGGCACTGGAAGGTGCTGCAGGAAAGCTGGGGAGGGACTTTTTACAACGGCAACTAGTGATGGGATGAGGGGGAGGGGCTTCAAGTTGGAAGGGGGAAGATTTAGATCAGACATTAGCAAGACAGTCTTCATGATGAGGGTGGTGAGGCACTGACACAGGTTGCCCAGGGAAGCTGAGGATACCCTCTCCTTGGAAATGTTCAAGGCCAGTTTGGACTGGGTCATGAGCAGCCTGATCTGGTGGGAAGTGTCCCTGCCCACAGCAGGGGAGGTTGGAACTGGATGGACTTTAAGTTCCCTTCCAACCTAAACCATTCTATGAGTGAGTCTGTGTATCAACGTGCGTACACTCTATTCAAAATTGGTATCGTCTGGTGAAGAGTAGTATCACATAATTATGAAGTTTGACAATGATATCTCTGCTAAGTATGTTGCTTTTCTTTTGTGATAATACTGTCTTAGGTGAGGTGTTTCTACTATTAATGCTAATCACTTGCTAGTGCAAAACCACTTATTTTAATCTACTTTTTATATCGTGGGGAAGGGGAAGTGCCTTAATTGTGCTTTCCCCTTTGCAGACTTCTGAGAAAGAAGAGTAGCTGTAAATTTCAGGTGAGATTCAACTGAAATTGAGTTATGTCCGAGTTAGAATAACTCATGCACACATGCTCCCTCAATGTTTGCTCATGAGTGGTATCTCTTCAAAAATGGGCAGTACTTACTGACTGGGAGAATTCCGTTGCCAAAATGCACTCCATCCCTTGGAGTAATAAATCATGGAGTTACAGGGCAGAAGCCATTGTTGCAAAAACCTAAAAATAGCTTCTGGCTTTTAAATGTTGCCTAGACAAGTTTGAGGAGGCTAAGTGATGCCTGGCATTTTGTACTGTTACATTAGTTGTTTGCTTTTTCCTTTTACTCGCCATGAAAAACAATTTAAGATCTCTACCCAGTGTACTGCTATTTTTCACATAATGACACTATCAGGTTGAACTGGGGAAAAGTTAGCTCTTTTTAGCAGTGCTATTTTCAAAAGAATTGCTGTAGGTTTTTACAGGCTGTAAACAGGATGCCCAAAGCAGGGTTTTTTTTATGTAAACAGGAAGCAGTAATATGCAGTAGAAGTGCCTGATGTTCCTGTTACGACAGCAAGTTTCAGAAGTTTGAGCATGTTGGGTTGCCGTATTGGGTTTGTATGGCAAGGTTTTGGTAGTGAAGGGGCTACAGGGGTGGATTCTAAGAAGCTACTAAAGGTTCCTCTATGACTGACAGAACCCATGGCAGCTGGTTCCAAGATGGACCCACTACTGGCCAAGGCTGAGCCAATAAGTGACAGTGGTGGCAACTTTGTGATACCATATTTAAGAAAGGGATAATGCCTCCCCCAGCAACTGCAGCTGGAAAGAGGAGTTGGGACTATGATAAACAGCTCTGCAGACACTAAGGTCAGTGAAGGAGGAAGGGGAGGAGGTGCTTCTGGTGGTGGAGCAGAGATTCCCATGAAAGCCATGGTGAGGCAAGCTGTCCACTTGCAGCCCGTGGAGATCCATGGTGGAGCAGATACCCACATGCAGCCTGTGGAGGACCCCATGCTGGAGTATGTGGTTGCCCGAAGGAGGCTGTAACCTCGTGGGAAACCCATGCTCCTGGCAGGACCTGTGAATCCATGAAGAGAGGAGCCCACACTGGAGCAGGTTTGCTGGCAGGACTTGTGACCAATGGAAGGGACCCATGCTGGAGCAGTTTGCGAAGAACTGTATCCTGATGCAGGATACAGGGAAACTTCCCCTGATGCAGCCCAGGGTACAGCTGACCTTCTGGACTGTGAGCACACATTGAAGATTCATCATTGAGCTTCTCATCAATGTATCCTGTGGGAGGGGCTAATGTCAGAGAAGTTTATGGAGGGCTGGCTCCTGTGGGAGGGACCCTGCACTAGAGCAGATGAAGAGTGTGAGGAGGAAGGAGTGGCAGAGACAATGTGTGATGAACTGACTTCAACCCTCATTTTCTGTCCCCCTGTGCTATGAGGCAGGGAGGAGGTAAAGAAAACTGGGAGTAAATTTGAGCCTGGGAAGAGGGGAGAGATGGGGGGAAGGTGTTTTAAGATTTGGTTTTAGTTTCTTGTTATCCTACTTTGATTTGATTGGTAATAAATTAATTTCCCCAAGTTGAGTCTTGGTTTGCCTGTGATGGTAACTGGTAAGTGATCCCTCCCTGCCCTTATCTCGACCCAAGAGCCCTTCGTTACATTTTCTCTGTATTGTCCAGCTGATGAGGCAGTGATGGAGCTGCTTTGGTGGACACCTGGCATCCAGCCAGGGTCAGTCCACCACAGTTCCTTGTGATTAGCAATGTGTATGTGAAGCAGATTCTGGCTTCTGCGATAGAGAGACGAAAAGTGTTTCCTGTCCCAAATCCAAGGTGTTCACGCTTCACGGTTCCACTGTGTACCGAAACATATGGAAACACTTGTGTATAGGACAACTAGAAATCAAGGCTCGTGGTCTGGATGTTCCTCTCCTCTCACAAGTAATGTGGCACTCTGTACCCTCCATATCTGCCTCATTCTAAAAAAGAACAATCTGTAGTTTCTGGGATTACCTTAATGCACATCCTTGCATTATGGGACAAAGAATAAAAACATAGCCCAGATCAGGCTGCACAGGTGTCTTTCAGTTAACTTTAAGCACTAAAATGGCTTAATTATAAAGAAATACTTCAACTTTGTTTGAAATTGAACATATTCAAATATGATAATTTTTTAAAAATAATGAAAGTTTGCAGAGTGAAGCGCTAGCCAAATCTTCTCCTCATCATTTTGTAAAATTCAATAATCTAATATACATGAGCAAATAAGAAATGAAAAAGAGGTCATGGCAAAGAGAATTTACATTATGTTTTCTTCATTCCTGGATATGAGTCATTGAGAAGACAAATGGCCTTTATTAGATTGAGATTTAATTTAAGATTCTTTCTGAATGAACATTTTTGTCATGTTTCATTTATTGATATACAGTAGATTGAAGAACTGTTAAACTGATTTTTTTTTTTAAAAAAAGCAATTTTGCATATCGTTAGTCATTACAGGGAATCTTGTCGTCTTTCATTGTTTTTTGTGTTGTTTTTCTAAATCCTTCCTGCTGCATAGAATAAAAATAAAGAAAAGAAGACATTAAACATGCGTAGGAGTTTGTTTTCAGGATTGTTTCCCCCATAAATAATAATGTTCCTGTTAAGCTGTGTTTGTTAGGAATGCCAGGTCTGATGTATCGAAGGTTTTGTTACAATCTTAAATTTCACTTAACTGCTTGAGTACAAACCACTGCTCACCCAAATGAGCCTTATTACAATTATTAAAGAAAAAAAAAGAATTAAAGGAAATGAGATGTGATTGAACAATGGTGTAAAAGGCAGTTTCAGGTGCTGTAGTGTCTGTGCATAATAAGGTGAGCTGGGGACACAATATGCTTGAAGAGCTGGTGGGCTAAAGAAGTAAGATTTGGATTACAAGGTGCTCAATGTCTGCATCTTTACGGGATGCCAGTTATGGAGAAGTGTAATTTTTGTTTCCCAGTGGGAACTGAAAGCAGCAACTGTTTCACAGGACTAGGGCTTTCCTCTTTAGATGCATTCTTTTCCTATCTCTCAACCATAACACTTTAACTCTTTAAAGAGTAATTATGTGCTGTATGTATTTGAACCACTGGCCCTCGGCAAAGTGAAGCTGGCATTTCAGAAAGAGGACAAGGCATTATAAACTGATTTCTTTTCACTGCCCATAGCTATTGTAGCTGAGGTCATCCAGCCAGTCAAGCAGCAAGTGCACATCATAGTTGAGGCTAACAAACAAACAAAGCAAATGGATGAAGCAGCTGAGAAGAGACAACCACAAAAGAAAAGAATCACTCTTCTCAAGGCTCTGCCACAATTTTATTAAGGAAGTAAATACTGTTGTTCATTCTTTTGTTTTCTTTCTTCAAGTGACGCTTTTATAAAGAATTCTGCCATTTCATCATCTCGCTCTGCCAATATTTGGATACATTTAATAGATATTGTACCTATAATTTTCCTTTAGCAGATCAAAATGCAAACAACAACGTGGGAATAGTATGATTCCGCCTGAGCTTAAAGGAAAGGTCTTAGTCTCTTGTATTAGGAATTAAGAAATATATTCGTCTTGATGACTTGCACTTCCTCCTGGCAAAGCCAGATCATTCCTCTCAGAAAACAGGTCAGATAGGATTTGACTTTATAGGTACAGGACTGTGGGGGAAAAAATGTTTTCTGCTCCTCCAAGTAAATAAATTCCTACCAACTAGTTCTCAATAAATGCTGAGCCAAGTGCTTCTTTCCTGTCGTGCTTCTTTCCTGTCCTGCTTCTGTGGGTCTTTTTTTTCCCCTCAAGGCAGTACAGCATTCAGTTCCATTGCATGTGATGCAGACCTGTGCCTACATGGCTATACTTCCTAAAAATTTCTTCCTGAAAGAACAGAACTTTTTGCAGGACTCCCAGAACCATGTGTGATTACTATATGTGTCCTCATAAGGTGAGGTTGATGTTATCTATGGGTAGTGTTGCCTCATCATGGGATTTTTTTTTTTTTATGGCTGATGCAAGTTTTATAGTAGGAGGAGAGGTTTCAGTTATGGTGAGAATAAATGTTTCAATTTGTCTGCCTGTCTCATTTGCACTGCTTCAAACAGCCACTGTTCAAAGTCGTTCTGGGGGGAAGATAATGGCACCTTCTACCAACATCGTATGTTTCCTCATATGCACATAGGGGCAAGTATCTAAGAAGTTCTGTTTCCTGCCCTTGTTAATCTCACTTTGAAAGAAAAAGGTTGGTCACTTTGCTCTACGCTCAAAGACTTTCACTTGCTCAAGGAAGTTGAGATGGGTACAAAGGAAACCTGAGTACTGTAGTGAGTCTAGAAGAGGAGAAACTTCTGTGGTATCTTTCCACTCCCTTCTTCTAGGGCGGAAGACTCATGTGAAGGTTTCATGACAACAAATTAAAGAAACCAAGTTACTATGGAGTTGAGGAAAAAGATACTTTGTGGACTAGAAATCCGTTAAAGACCAAGAAGCAAAGCAAGTCTTAAGTGTAATAGTAGTTAGTCACGTCTTGGATTGAAAATGAGTCAAGAGGGGGATCCTCAGGAATTGCGTGTCAGCGAAGGAGGTAAACATTTGAAGTCTCCGAGAATACAGTTACTAGGTTTGTTTTGGAAGTCAAATGTGGTGTGCCAATGGTGAGGTACTTCAGCAGGACCTTATGAAGCTTGGGGTGGGGAGGGAAGTGGCAGGTGAAGATTCAGAATAGATAAGTGATACAATGCACCTGGGTAAAAATAATTTAAACCATACCCATACAATGCCAAGTTTAGAATAAGGATTTACAACACAAGAGGAATAGCTTAGAGTCAGTTGAGAGTTTTCTGAAATTTTTGGCTGAATGTGCAGTAGCAGCAGCCAAAAGAAGCAGTAAACTGGGGGGAGGGGGGGGTGTTATAAGAAGACAGAGGGCAGCATCTTGGCACTATATGAAGCCCTGGTATTTTACACAGCAGGTGGTGAACTTCTGGAACATGCTGTAAAGGAGCTTGTAGAAGTAGACCATTTCAACACATTTGAAAAGGATTAGATTAAATCATGTACAACTGGTCAATAAATTACTAGTAAAGGATTAGGTAAGGATGTGTCCTCTAGCATCTATAATATAATGCTTTCTGATGCTGGGGATTATTACAGGAATGAGTTGCAGGCAGTGTCAGGCTTCCTTGTTTTTTTTAAATAGCATTCCCTAATGTTACTCTCAAGGGTGGGATCATGGGCAAAAAAGTCTGCTGCAGCAGGGAAAAGGCAAATAAGGCAGCTCGGAGAAGCAAGGGACTGAACTTATGTGTCACTGAGAGATGGAAAGGAGGAGTATTAATAGCAAGCTGGGAAGCAAAAGTGTCATGGTGGGCAGACTGGTGGGGAATGAGACAGATGTGCTGTGAGTTTGGGAGGTGGAAGGAGAGGGAAGAGAGATGGGCAAAAAATGGGAATGTGTGCACTGGAAAATGTGCTGGTAGCGAATTTGCCTTCTTCAATAAGCTGTGTATAGTGAGCAATGTTGATTGTCCCTGTAACACGTGGAATACGTCCAATGAGGTTTAAAACAAGAGAAAAACAAAGATGCAGTGTAGTAAATCTCTAAGCTAATATACAGTTTTTGATACATGGATATGATAATACTTTCGTTTGCCTAGAAATGAAAAAAAAAAGTAATTTTAAAAGTTGGATTGCTACTACTAAGGTATTAGGACTCATAAATTATTCCAACAGTTACTATAGCTTAAAATGTACTTTTTGTAAGCTGCAGTAACTGACAGTTGCTGTGCCATCTGACTGATACAGAGGCAAGGAAATACATTACAGACTTAGGCTTCTGTATAAGTAATGTATAAAAGCTACCAAGGCTGAAGATTTGTA
Source organism: Tapera naevia (assembly GCA_033556795.1). Lineage (NCBI taxonomy): Eukaryota > Metazoa > Chordata > Aves > Cuculiformes > Neomorphidae > Tapera > Tapera naevia. Next base: position 7,612,054 of record JAUMJJ010000034.1, on the reverse strand, counting down.
AGAAACCTACTAAATGCTACTATGTGAGGGAAGTATTACGACATTCAGGGAAAGCAGATCCATGAATTCAACAGGGGATCAGATTTTCCAGAAGCATATGATATGTTAATTTAATAGTCTCCTATCTGGGCCCTTAGCAGGTGTGCTGAACCTCCTAAAAGCTCTTACTTCTGCTAGAGCACATCTGTTAGGTTACAAATCCCAAGTTAAGTGATATTTAGTATGACATTACTCTGAAAGACTCAGAAATACACGTTAATGATAGGATTGTCAGTCCCCAGTCTTCAAAGGCAGAACTCTTACTGGCTTGTTGTTTGTGCTAAGAATCTTCCTCCGTTTTTGAACCCTCAGCTTCTCCTGAGTTAGCTGGGGTGTTTTCATGTTAGCTGGCATTACTGTCTTTCTCAGGTTTACACTGTGAAGTTCTTCTGACACTTATTATAGGAGCCTTTTCAGGACTGTGTAACTAAGTGACAGGACAGACATCCATATGACATGCTGCCTTGCCATATGCATCTTGCAGCTTTATTTGTGTTCTGAAGCTGTAATTCTTTTTCTTTGCTCCTGCTCACTATTTATTCTTACAGTCCCCTCTCAATTTCACTGTCTTACTTGATCTTGTATGTTCCTGTTTACCAGAGTACAGTCAGCATAAAAGGTCCAAACTCTGGAATACTATGTGAAAGCAAGGTTACTTATTAAAACAAGAAAGGTGACAGATGATTAGTAGTAATTAACAACAAGTTAACAATAACAGCTTTGAAGGCAATGCATCCAATCATTACTACAAGGGAAAAAGAATAATAACTAAGAAAGATACATCATCAATTGCCCTCTTATCATCCAAATCTGCAGTCACTGGGGAGCCCCAATTGCAGGAGGATTTTGGAGACCCTGCCCTGGACAACTAGGAGGTCCTACACAGTGTGTCCACTCATAGGTGAGGACTCCAAAGTCGCTGCAAAAGGGTCCAGCTTTTATATTATTAAATAAACAACTTACATCATTCTAAAAATGCAGAATCTCTGGTCTCAGCTGCCCTGTTGGCCTCCCGCCTTCCTGGAGCCTGGTCAGGGCCCAGGAAGGGAGACCAAGGAAACAGCAGGTATCTCTTATCTTTGAACTAAGGAGGCTGTTGAGGTGCAGCATTCTTGCATAGCTCCTCTCCTTTCACATAGTGCTCATGCTCTGGCTGACTGGTCAGCCAGTATGTTGGTGGCCCGGGGATTGTTGCTGTTTTTCAGGTCCTGTGCATGCTGGAGAAGCTACAATTAAGATGGCACAGCTCAATTCTACTGATAGCGCCACGATGATGCACTTTTTCATACTCTGTGTATGAAGAATAGCACAGCACAGTTCTACTGATAATAGCAACGTGAGAAGTTACAAATTAAACAGTACACGTAGCAATGCAGTATGAATCATCCATGGGTTATCTATTTTGTTTTAGGCCCCTTGATCAGGCCCTGTTACTTCAGTTCCTTATGCTGTTGTGGTTTGCATATGGAGCTACAGGACACTGCTTCTCTCAGAGGCCAGGGAGAGACAGAAGCAAGAACCCCAGAGCATTGTAGGTTTTCTGTGGATCAGACCCATTCTCAGTCCTTGTGGCAATTGCGTAAGTAGCTTCCCAGTCAAAACCTTGTTGACTGCACAGGCAGAAAGAGGAGCATCAATAAGACTAATGATTCCACCAGTTCTACCTTGCTTTATCAACAGCTCTGGCTGATTCTCTCTTTCTGAAAAGCAGCCAGTAGAAAAAGAGGTTTTACTCTAGGTAAGCAGAGAACACCTGTGGGGCCCTGGGCTGTGGGCATAGTTGCTATCGATCAGTTGAAGCCAGCAGCTCTGTGGCTGATGTCTTTCTGACCCATCTCTGCAAATAAAATGTAAGAATTTATGACAGAATCTGTTGCCTGTTACAGTCAGCAGAACAAATAAAGGTCTCTGACTCCTGAAGTTTCTAAAGTGAAAAGCAAACAAGGAGTTGTCTTTCTCAAAGAGCATACAAAAAATATACTTTTTTAAAAAAAATCACCTCTACATGAGGTTTTCTGTTAGGGGGTTAAATTCAAGAGAGCCCACGGTAGATTTGTCTTTGTCTTCTGAGTCATATCGGAGCTTTTAATGGTCAACACAGTATTTTCTAGATATTTCAGTCTCAATTATCTGTTCAGCATCAGCATTGAGGTTCAAGTTTGTTCTGGAGTCTTGGATCAGATCCTTCACATACGTTGAATGTTTTTAAAGTTTGCTCTTGTACTCTTGAGACAACTTGGAACAGTGCTATATATCTAGAACATGCTTGAACTTTGGTCACGTCTCCAGTATTAAATAACTTATGCTGTGACATACCAACATACGTAGCTCCTTCTGTACTAGGAGCTTTGTTGGGGTGAGTGCTGCAGTGGGAGATTAAAAAAATGAAATGGGAAGGTTTTAAATTGTGAATAAAATTATAAGCTGAAGGTATGCGTGATCAAGAGACTAGAACACTCTCTACCGTTGCCTTGTGTATAGATTTTAATTATCACAAGTGTATAAGAAGCTAATAAATATAAGTTTGATTCTATAAAAAATAAATTAACTAAAATTATGTTTTACTCTATAGCGTAATATTTTTCAGCTATTTTGAGGAAGCCTTGAAGAATTAAATGTTTTTATCTCCCTTTTATCCAGACTCCTAAAGACAGTATGGAAAAGATGGTGGTGGCCTGAATGTTTCTATGGGGCCCATATGTTCCTTTTGGAACACAGGACTGAATAGAGAAAAGCTCCTGCAAGGGCAGAGAAAATTAGAGATGTTGAAAGTAGAAGGGTGTGTATGAGGGGTTTTTTTGTCTTGGCCTTTTTTTTTTGCTGTTAATAGTAGATTCTGTGGGTGTACAACTGCTGACAGCTACATATAAACACTACTGCAGAATTCCACTATCCCTGCTGCAAATTTTGGGCCTGTTGTGCTGTAATTTCAGAGCTTCTGGTTTTGTGTATCCAATTATAGATCTTATTTTGGTGTTGAAATTTCAGCAGGTGGCTATAGTAGGCACAAATCTAGCCAGTTTTTATATATGGATTCATAAAAGCAAGAGGCAGAAACAAAGCCTGGTTGTAAACTGATTGTGATTTAGTCCCTTTTTGTCTAGCAAAAGGAAAAGCATACAAATCCTTACGGATTCAAACCCCTCTGAACAGAAACGTTAAAATGATATGCAGAGTATCTGTGCTCCACACATACACTAACATTGCAGATATGCAGGAAATTATAAACAAGAGTTAATGGCGATGTAAGTGTACATAATCTCATGAACTGTTCTCCACTGAAGTCATAATTAACCATCTGCATGCATGGAGCTGCCCAATAATATTTCCTAGTAGCAGTTACCATCAAGGACTTGGCATTAGGTTAGAATGGTTTATATAAAGCCAGTTACAAATGGTAATTTTCATCAAACACTACAGTACTTTTGTCTGTTCTGATTAAGAACCACACTCGTTTTCTAGCTTAAGATGTAGTGACAAGTGTCAAAGCAATTTTTTCATTCAACGTGTTGAAGCATCAGTGCTACTGGTTACAAACAGAGGAAAATCATAGTCCTATTGCAACAAAAAAGAATGGATGTAGTTGTCATGTCCATAACCTGGTGTTTTTTGACAGTAAGTTTGAAAACCATGTAATTCCAGTTGAATGATCTTCTATCTGCCTTTACCCCACTCATATTGGAAACGAAAATGATCTTCAGTTTTATGTTGCATCTTATTTTAGCTAACTAATCAAGGGAAGTAAATGGAAAGAAATCATATTACATTTTCTAATGCCATATGCTAATTCAGAGACAGAACAAAGAAATAAAACATTTTTGTAACTAGTTCAAAAGTAATCTCTCTAGTGATTATGTAAAATTTAGACTTCAGCGTGAGTATGCTCATGAAATGCCTTCAGATATCAGCTCACATTACAATCTGCTATTTTGTTTTCAATGAATGTGTCGTGACTAGAAGTTTAAGTGGTAACTACAGATAAGATCGAATGCAACACTTTAATGATACCCCTTTTCAAGTTAACTGCTGGAAATATTTTCATTTAATTTGCTAAGTCCATTGAGAATATTTTATTTTGCTTTACATAAAATTAAACTTTTGATGTTCAAAAGCCAATGCCAAAACCTTAATTGAAATGAGCATATTTCTTTTTACAGTCTTAAGCATGTTGTTTGGAAAAGAAACATCCTGTCTAAAATAATTTTATCTTTGATCTTTAAATACTGAGACTAATTCAGTCAGAATTTTTTCCACATTTTTGAATTGTGTAGAGTATTTGCTTTTTTGTGCTATTCCTATAATATGTTCTACCATAACATCATTGATCTAGAAGGGCACCCTTACTGCGTTTTGTCCCAGAGCATTTTCCGTAGTAGGTTGAAACTCTTTTTTTGTTCATTCTCAACATTTTTACTAAATCTTGTTTAGACTGCTGTATTTGTGTTAGTGGTAATAAGATCACTTCAGCGCAAATATTTTAACTTTTATGAAGTGTGCGTCCAGCTTCTGGTCTGTAGGAGTGCAAAAGTCTTCTGCAGTAGAATTGGCATGGTTTCACCATGTAGAAATGGTGTGTGTGGGAAGACAGGAACTGAAAATTAAAATCCAAAGAGATCAAAAGAAGAACACGCATACCTTCTGCTAATAAGAACTCAAATCTGAAATAGCATCTATACAGGACAGGAGGAAAGCACTGAATTGAGATGGGAGGCACTGGCTAGGGGAACTGGCACAGCATTTCTTCTAGTTCTTTCTCTGCCATCCTCTGGGATAGATGTAAGGTACAAACAGGCTTCGGTTTGGTCTGCTTATTCTCAGAGCTGGCCACACATGAGCTTAGTTTGGTATTAATGTGCCTTGTCTCTCAAAAAGCCTTTTGAGTACATTGTGGAAGAGATTACGTGGATCCATGTGTGTTCTTGCAAACAGATCCAAAAAGGAAACCTACACCTCCATGAACAGAGCTACCTATGTATGCTGGAGCTGAAGCTGTGAGACAAATCTCATAGTTTTCACTCTTAATATAGAAATTCCACTACAACTTAAATAAGTACTAAAAATCTTTGTGTACAGTTTTCAGATCAAACCCTTTAAAGAAAACTATCTGTTAAATCTAAGTAGATGCTACATTGCTTCAAGCCCATATAGTGGTGGTATTTCCCAAATTCTATTTAGTTTGATCACTCATACTGTACTCCAAAATATTTTTGAAAAGAGGAATAAGGATCCATTAGTTTGCAGCTCTTACTAGGACAGCTTCCTTGGGCTGTTTCTTCCAAATAGTCCAAGTAGCAGTTGATATATGAACCCAGTTGGCAAGGATGCCAGTGTAGCTTTTTCTTGACTGTGATGCTAAGTAAGACTGTGAAATCATTTTCTTATTTGCTAGCTTTTCATTGTTATTTGCCCTAGGGTGACATTCAAATAGCTTTAAAGAACATGGAAACTAAATCAACAAAGTTTGAAGGCAACTAATTATTTCATATATAGATACAATTTGACTCTATTTACCTTCAGTATTCTATATTAAATAAAAAGGTTTACTGTTAGAAGAAAACTGAAAAATAAACCAGCAAAACCAAACACACAGCCTCCGCCCCCAAACACCCCCCCCCCCCCCCCCAATCTTTCCTAAATATTTTTCCATATCAAATTTCATCCCAGGATCACTAGCACATAAAAAAATCCACTCAGATCTTTTACAGTTGGGGCAAATCAGTTCTAAAGACTTTGAGTTATTATTCAAATGCCCGTTCCAGATATGTGGATGTTTTGTGACTGAAAATGACCGTTCATCTGTCCTCTCCTCTTTCTGCCTTGTTATAGATTTCTTGAAGCGTTTAAGCCATTAGACACTGAATGCTGAACATTGGCTGATGATAAGCTGCAGAGCCTTTGTTTGTGACCCTGTATGAGGAGGAGCCTGAATTTGGAATAATGAAGCTCTGGCCTTTGGTGTGGAGAGACACTCATAGTGCTGTCATGGTCTGCACGTCTCTCTGAATGAAGTGCTCAGTTTTAGCTCTTTGAGGAAGTGAACAGCCTCAGAAACAAAAATGTCTTTGTAAAAAGTCAACTGGTTTATTAGGTTTGAGTTAAGTCTTTCATCCTTACAGTATATTATAAACAGGTATGTTAAAATTTAGAGGCTTTTAAACTTGTGCCTACTGGAGCTGTTCTGCACAAGTAGGTTGATTAGTCTTTATCATCTGGGAGCTTAATTAGTTAAGTTGGCTCCTTATCTCCTTGCTTTCAAGGAAGCTCGGTAAGGTGTCCCAGTTTGTTTATGTGATTACAGCTTTTGATGTGGTGTTTTTGCAGGGACCTGGGGTTGTTGGAGACTGTGTTCCCTCCCTAGCTACCCACAAGGAAAGAGAAGCTGTTCATCCAAGCTGCTTAAGAAAGCCAGCACAGTTCTCTGACTTTCTTCTCTGAAACTTCCAGAACTTCTGTCATACTAGAGCAGGAACAGTTTAGCAAGTCCAAAACATTTGAGCTTTTCTCTCCCCATCCTTCCTGGGTGAAAAAAAAGCAGGTCTGTTCCTCAGGTCCTCACTCTTTCTATACATTTCTTCTGGATGCATAACAATTACTTCTGAAAAGGGAAGTACCTTGATGAAGTTCCCCTCCATGAAAACCCCTGGAGAGTAAATGACCTCCTGAAATTGCCTTTTGGCAGACACAGAAAGTAAGACGGGTGTGTGAAAACTGTATGAATAACCTGTATGGGGCAGAACACAAGGGGGAAGCATTAGTTCATGCCAGGAGCAATGAAAGGCAGGAGAAGGGGAGGTGTTGTTCTCTGACTGACTGAAGTGGAGATGGTGGCTGAGGATACAAAACTTCATTTATATGAGTGCAGAATTTATATGGGTTTGGTGTAAGCATACGTAACTACTGAACTGGGACCAACACAAGTATTACGTTAAGACAGAGAAGCTGCAGTTAAGATTTTTGGAGAAAAACTATGAATGGATATATATGCTCCGTAGAAATGCACATTCAACCATCTCTGCTGGGGTTCCTGTCAAGATGGCTGCAACAAGGGTCAAAAATTGCCTTACGCAGTTAATAGCTGGGAGGGTTTCTGTACCATAATTGTTACAATGATGTGCATGAAGAGGGGGCATGAAAAAATGACTTTAGATAAACCACAAATGAAGGCTATTTTAAAGGGCCATTTATTTTTTGACAGTCTTGTAGTTGAGGAGAGAGTATAGCTTGTAATAAACCTAGGCTGTCCCCTTCGTGCTGTCCCCTGTGAACATAGGAAAGCCTCCCAACCTACATGCTGTGAGTTCAGTGCCCAAATGAGCATTTTCCTCATTGCTCCAGCCTGAGATGTGCTCGCTCAGCACAGTGTAGCAAGCCTATTCTGGGATTTTGGGGACAGTGAGAAAGGCCTTTCATCACAGACTGAAGGTGGCACGTAGGTGAATTTTGTGGGCTCCCTGGTGCGTTGCTCAATAAGAGCTCATCATATTGATAGTATAAAGAAAAGAGTATCTCTTCTAAAAGTAAACTAACTAAAGCCGATAGCTTTACACTATTGTGCTTCTCTTCCATCTGACAAACCCTTTTGCACAAAAACAGGCTTTGGTCCATGTCATCCTTATATATAATGTATATTGTTCTATTTCTAGCTGTGCTCTTTTCCAGAAATATTTCTTCAAGAACTACACCATAAAATACTGGCTTTGGCTTTAAAATTATGAATATTCCTATTAAAAATTGTAGAACTGTGATTCATTTTAATAAGCTATGATATCTTTGCTAACTGATACTTGAGTGGATAGTCAAGTTCCTCAGTATCTTCTTTGCTGCATAGGAAATTGAACTCTCTTTCTGGAAGTGTATGTAATCATGGGTTGACATTTTAGCTTGCTTGTACAGCATGTTCTCTGTTGCAACTCTAGGCGAGACATTCTCCACTCAGGTTGTATATCTTTGCATTAAGCTCGTTATGTGGGGGCAGGAGTAGAAGCAGCACTTGTCTTGCAAAATATGCTATTGAGCTGTATTGATTTCTCATTTAGCTGTATTGGGTGTTCACCCTGGAAATCCAGCTAGGTTTCTAGTTGCTCATGAGAAGGATGATTAGTGTTATGTTATCTAATGAATGCATATAGACTCCGAGAGCTTATGCATCTTTTATGCATTCTGAACAAACCAGAAAAAATATCTATATGAAATAATAAACTGCCCAGCAAGTAAATCATGGAGCTTGTTAGATTGTGCAATTAAGTTATTTTTCAGCTTTTGGAAGGCAAAAATAAACAGTGGATTATTAATTTGACTATTTGTCTGTTTTTGTTTTAAACCAGCTGTGTACTTTGAGATTCTGTGGTGCAAGATGAAGCAGGAGAAAGAAATGATTTGGAAACTTGATGAATCAGGTTGAGCATGTGTGGCTAGAGCCTTCAGCTCCACTTGATTTGGTCTATGATTTGTCATTATATGACCACCCAGGAGTTTCAGATTTCTGCTGAGGATTTTCTGACTTTCATATAGCCTTTCCAAACATTTCCTGAAGACAGTGTTGGCACATCTTAGGAACACTCTGTTATGCTAGCTGCTCTGGCTGTGAGGCTGGGTCTGAAGGCCAGCGCCCTTGCTTGTTTCCATTTCAGATGATGTAGGTATCAATGGTGGGTGTGTAGCGACTGCTTTTTTAAGAAGGTCAGACAGCTAGTGATGAGTTCAAGCTAGACAAAGCATTTTTTGAAAATGAAACCAACAATTACTCTTCTGGATCAAAGAAGGTCAAAGTGTGGTGTTGGTTTTTTTTTTCCGAGTGTCCAAATAAAGTGCTTTCGGAAAAAGGGTTGTGGAATACTCATATTTCTCTCTGAAATCTGTGAAGAATATCTTCCATTCCATCTTCTGCCTTTTTCTGCATGTGGTTCCTTTGATCCGTGTTGCAGAGGGTGATCCTGATTTTCAAAGTTAATGTCCAGTTGTGTATGTGCATGTGTGGGAAGAAGGGAATGTTTCATTTGCTGCCAAGGTATGCTTTTATGAGTAGGAGGGTCTCATTCTTTTCCTAAAGGCTATGCAACTGCATATCGCATCAAACATAACATGTAAATTTTCATATGCTTATATTAAATTTAGTACAGGAATTTTGACTTGGTCATTTGTCTCAGAAATGCTATGAAAAAATTGGGAAAGCTGAGGCATTTGCTATGATCACAACAACATTGCAAAATGTTCTCACAGTCTTTCTCTGTGAAAGATGCTGAGGATATTTGACAAGGAACAGCAGCAGTCTAACCTACCATTGAGGCATTAGTCATGTAATGGCTATAAAAAGTAAATCCTTTAGTGCTGATCTCGTCTAGATTGGACATTATGTAGTTTTTCTAGTTTTGGATTTGTGCTAATGTCTAGGAATTTATAATTTCTTCGTCATACTGTGCATTTTGGCAGAGGGCTTGGAATTTACCCTGTCCGCGTTCAAAAGATTTTCTGTTTATTTGATGAGAGCTTTGTTGCTGTTTATTAAATGAGAGCTATGCTTAAGAATACTTCTTGTAAGTAGTGTATTGTCACACCTTCATCCTTAAGCAATTCAGAGAGAAAGTATCAGGCAGGTAGGCAGTTGGAGCAGAGGGAGGTGATTCAGGGGGAGCTGAGGGGGTTATTGTCAGGGGCTGGGAAGAGAGGGAGGCAACAGGCAATCAGAGGTACAGGTGCTGTTAAAAGAGAGATTCTTGGGGTAATTTCCATGTAGTTAGCATGCCTGATTTCAGAAAGTTTATGTTTTGTTTTATGTAGGTTCGAAGATATGGTGCTTAACTCCCACATGCTTTGTATTCACACAACTTTAGTTAATCTCACAGACAGTTGTTCTTCCTCTTTAATGCAGAGAAGGTGGATTAGAATGCAAACAGGATAAGTTTGAATTTTACTTTGAAATGACAATTGTTTATGAAAGTAGTGATTTTTACATGGTTTTAAGTACAGCCTAGTCAGAGGCAGTATATGCCATGCTACATACCTCTAGATCTGTGGACTTATTTCCATTTCTCTTGCTTGATCATGCTATACAGTCCAATAAGGCAACTATTCTGTTGATTTCATGGTTTATATGAAAGTTTGTGTATTATAGCTGCCCCAGGCATGATGATAGTATTGGCAGTAGGTTATAGAAATGATTGCACAGCGAAGCTTAATACAAGCATGGTGATGTTGGTGAACAAAGTTTGTCTTGTAAAATAGGGCCTTTATAAGTTACTGCCACGGAAATAAAGGGACAATAATGAGCATCAGATCCTGTCATTTACACAGCAAACAAACTGTAAAAGGAGATCCAGCATCTTGAAGAAAATAAGGGGTTTATAAGCTACTGTTGAGAATTTCAGACAGGCAGCATTGCTATCATATATTAAGTCCAGCAGTCAAACCATTCCCCAGTGTTAGTTGTTTTGATTTCATTTCACACAATCAAACTGAATTTTGCTAGCCACTAATGGTGTGGGTTCAATAGCTGGAGAGATGACTCTTCATTGTGCCAAATGCGTTCTCATCTATGGTATCGCCATCTGCTAGTTTAAATGGGAGAAGCATTGTTAGTGTCCTTTGCCAGATGTGGTTTGGATCTCACTTTGTATGGTGGCTACTGTTAAAAAGGAGCTGAAAAGATAATACCTGAACATAGGGTTTCCTGTATACTCACGGTGGAGTTACACCTGCCAGTCACTCTCTCAAAATGTTTTAAAAAATTCATCTTTAAAGCAGAAACTTTTTCAAATAATTGAATGGAGCTTATTGACTTTGAAAACTTTGTTCTTTACTGGTTTTGTTGTTTAAGGTGTAGGCCACTCTTAAGCTTAGACATATATTTGAAAGTTAAAAAAAGTAAATATCGCTTTCTTCATAACAACCTCTAAAAAAATTAATTCTGCATTTTTGTGATTCAGTGGACTAATTTTTGTATTAAAGAGCTCTTAGATTTGACTGGTAGTGCCCTCATAATCTCTGGAAAAAATTTCTGTTTTCCTGCGTTTTGTTTGTTTGTTTTCCCCTCCCTTTCATCTGTGAATTTCAGATTGACTAAGGTCAGTCTTGGTTTTGTTTGGTTTTGCCCCTGTGATTTGGGATAATTGCTGAAAGCCCTGAAATGAGAAAGAAGTTTAAAGCTTAGATGATTCAGGAATGTGTTATTTAGCTATATGATTACATCACAGTCTGGGTGCACCTCCCCTCAGTTCCCCAAGAGGATTCTTTTTAACAATGAGCTGTGTTTTTCCTGAGAAGTAGCCCTGCTCCTCAGTGTGCTCTAGGTTAGATCGGCAGGCTAACGTAGGTTGTGATCACAGTGGCAGTGCGCTTCCCTTTTCACCTTATCTTAATTGCAGCCTTCGGGTGACAGGTTAGCCAAAATCTCCTCTCTCAAGGTGAAACAATGCAATTTCTTTTGGGCTAAATTTAGGCATAGGGAGTAACCCTCCAGTTTGGCCTTTTGCGCTAATGAAAGTCACAAGCACTTGTATACCCTTCTCCTTTGGGAGACCGAGACCAGTAGCTGATTAGAGTGACTGAAACCTTTTTAAAGCAAGTATTATTTATTTACTTGAGGGTATACAAGCTGTTATTATTTAACCCCTATTTCTGATTACTCTCTGTAGGTTTTGACTTACCTTTGCCTTAGCCTTTCTCTTAATCCTTCACATAAGGATTCATGAGAAACCCAAGGGGATTCTTGGGGCTTTCAGTCATCACTCCATAAAGACCTACATGCTTATCACTTTTCCCCCTTCCTTTTTTTCTTAGAATGTATTTTCAATGTTTTCAAGAAAATAGTGTAACTCTGCCTGGCTCAGAGAAAAACATTTCCTCTGCTACTGGCTCATCTCTTCATATCTTCCTCCTGTTTAGGTTTCTGCTTTGAAGAAATGACTGACTTCTATTTTATTTTGTCCCATGTCATTTGAGACTAGCAATTTAATAACAAGGAAGTAAAACTGAGATATATAGCATGCTGTATACTTTAAAATATAGACCACACTTCACTCTTCTTCTTTAGGGGATAGGGCTTTCTCTCGTTGCAAGAGTCTATTAAATGTGACTGTACAACCTGAATTTAGAAAGTGAGAGCCAAACACTGAGTATCAAACCATAAATGAACAATGAATGTGACCATTAATTAGCACACTGTTTTATTTCCCTACTTAATTTGTCACCTCCCTATTCCTTTTCTCAAGCGGGGTTGGGGAGTGTGGGAGTGAAATCTGGTACTGTAAATTCTAAACAAAAAATGTCCAGACAAACAGAACTTATTCTGTGACTGGTGTTTAGAAATCACCTCCCATATAGTTCTTCCTAGGAACTTCAAAATCATCAGTATTTTTCAAACATGCTGATGGTGAAGTATGGTGAACCAGTTCCAGTTTCATCTCTGCTCCATTGATCATGTGTGCAAGTTATAAAACTGCTTGCTTTATTGTATGTTGTCTGAATCCCAGCTGCCACTATATCTGTTAGTTGATGGTGATCTTTTCTGCATAAGTCTTCATTCTAGCTAGCCTAAATTTACTTTATTCTGTGTGTTACTGGACCTCAACTCTTTAAAAGCTTGTTTGTATCCTGAAACTAAATAACCCTTGGATAGAAACAGGTGTATGTACTACAAATAAATGTTTGACCCTTAAGGATACAGATGAAATGCCTTACACGAGGTGCTGAATGTCTTAACTCTCTATTTAATTAGATGCACAGGAATAGACTTATGTGATCCAGTTCAAGCTTACTGAAGATTTAATTTAGTTTGTATTAATAAATTTATTTCAGTCTAAGAGAAGTTGGGCCCATGGAGAGCTACTATCTATGTTACAATTCTTAGTATTTTTGTCTGTAACTTTGAGAATTAGATTCTCTAAAACTGAAAAAATGCAGTTATGGTGACTCAAACTATGGCTTAAAATGCTTTTTTTTCACCTAATATATCTTCTCATACAATAATTACAATAAGCAACATAAATAAGCACATATAAACAAAAAAAGAAAAGGTTGTGGGTTTTTTTTATGTTAGCAATTATTAATAAAATTAAAATGTCCTTGCATTAGTCAGTACAGAGTTAATGATGTTTCTTCTGGGGGAAACACAGAGCATCCTTTTGGTAGGACTCATGTTTCACTGCCATCATTGGAACGTAGCAGGCATAGCACTACACAGTGAAAACCACAGTGCTACTGATTTACGAGATAATAGTATAGGCCTGTCCCGGCATATCATACTAAACTTTTCTGTGATGATATGTGGCACAAAAGGGAGAGGTTTATAATCTTGAAAGGTACAAAAATTACATTGGTTTGAATAGAGCTGTGAGAAACATATCCATTATATGGCTCGGAGAAGAAGAGGTTTATGGTCTGGGAGGGAAAAATAATCTCTATGAAAATTAGTTTTCCACAGCATTTGAAAAGTTAATAGCAGATTGGGCAATGCATTCGAGTTGTGTGTACACAAAATCAGTGTTTTTCAGCAGATGAAGCTCCAGACTTGAGGAGGTTCAAGAGAGGGCTGTGTGTGTGTGGAAAAGCTAATAGACTTCAGTCACTTATGTTAGTAACAACAGTTATTACTTGCCCTAGCAAAAATAAGGACTGTGTCTGAGAAGTGGTAGCTTTGAGAGTTTAGGAGTATGGAAGTGGAATATGACTGTCTTATCTGTAGATTTCTCAATTAAATTGAGTCTTAGTAGTGGCCTTAAATTAATTTGTTAGTAGATGGAAAATACTGACCTAATTGATCCCTGTGGACTAGATTGGTCACATCACTGCATTTCTTGGTGAAGAAGCAGCTGCACTTAAAAAAAGCTTATTATCCAAACTGCCACTACATCCTATCCTTGTTTTCAGGCTCAGCAGAATTGCCAAAAATGAATTGGTCACAGACCGATGCATATATGTCCTGGGCTTGACTGGGATAGAGATAATTTTCACAAGAAGCTCGGAGGGGACGCATCTAGGGGAGCTGACCTAAACTGGCCAAAGGAATGTTCAATACCATGATGTCATACTCAGTGTATAAGGGGGTAGTTGGTTGGCGGGCTTGGCATCGTGGCTCAGGCATGTGACTCAGGATTATGGCTCGGGATTCCAGATTGGGAGCACGCAGGGCTTTGTTTTTCTGGGTGGTGAGTGGTCTGCACTATGTATCATTCACTTTGTATATTCTTTTATTGTTATTGTAGTTATAGTTTTTGTCCTCTTTTGCTGTCCTGTTAAACTGTTTTTATCCCAACCCACAAATTTTACATTCTTTGTTTCCGATTCTCCTCCCCATTCTGCTGGGGTAGGGGAAAGGAGAGAGCTAGATACTAGGAAATATTACTTCACTGAAAGGGTTCTCAAGCACTGGCATAGCTGCCCAGGGAAGTTGTTGAGCCAACATCCTTGCAGGGATTTAAAAGACAGATGTATTGCTTAAGAGACAGGTTTTAGTGGTGCACTTGGCAGGTGTTGAGTTTATGGTTGGACTTGATGACTTTAAGGGTCATTTTACAACCTAAACGATTCTGTGATGCTGTGACCTGGAAGAACATCTATTTTAAATGGGGCCCTAAACAATGCCAGTCCTTTGAACAAATTAAACAGGAACTAGTTCATGTAGTAGCCTCTCAGGCCAGTCGGGGAAGGACAACATGTTAAAATATGCTCTACACTGCAGATGAGGAGAATGGCCCTGCCTGGAGTCTAGCAGAAAACACCAGGGTATAGCCGAGATCTGCTCCTAGGGTTTTGGAATCAGGGATATAGAGGATCCAAGGACCACTATACTCTGACTGAAAGACAATACTAGCAGCATATGAAGGATATTGAGCTGCTTCGGAAGTGGTTGCTACTGAAGCACAGCTCCTCTTGGCACCCTGACTGCTGGTGCTGGGCTGGATGTCCAAAGGGAAGGTCCCCTCCACACATCATGCAACTCTTTATGGAGAAAGCAGATTGCACTGATTGTGCAGTGGGCTCAAAGAGTTACTCGGGAACTGTGGAAGTGATCATGGACTGGCCAGAATACAAAGATTTCAGAATTTCACCAGAGGAGCCAGTAATGCGTGCTGAATAGGCCCCAACATATAATAAACAACCAGGAAGTGAGAAGCAATATGTGCTGTTCACTGATGGATCCTGTCGTTTTGTAGGAAAACATTGAAAGTGGGAAGTTGCTGTGTGGAGAGTCTTACATGGCATGCTGCGGAAGCTGCCGAGGGACGAGGTGAATCAAACCAGCTTCTGGAAGTGAAAGCCAGTCCCACTGGCTTTAGATCTTGCTGATCAAGAGAAAGGGCCAGTAATCTGTCTCTGTACTGACTTGAGAATGGTAGCAAATGTCCTGTGGGGGTGGCTGCAGCAATGGAAGCAGAGCGGCTGGCAGCGCAGAGGCAAATCCATCTGGGCTAACTCGTTGTGGCAAGATATTGCTGCCCAGCTAGAGAATCTGATTATAAAAATATGTCATATAGATGTTCATATCCATAAGAGTTAGGCCATTGAGGAACATCCAGAAAACCAGTAGGTGGATCAGGCTACTAAGACTAACATGGCTCACGTGGATTTGGACTGGCAACATGAGGGTGAATTATTTATAGCTCAGTGGGCCCATGACATCTCAGGCCCACAAGGATGAGATGCAACATATGGATGGGTTTATGATTGAGGGGTGGATTTGCCCGCAGGCGCTATCACACAGGTTATCCATGAACGTGAAACATGAGCTGTAATCAAGAAAGCCAAGTAGGTAATGCCTCTGTAATAAAGAGGGCAATATAAATATGGGGAGACCTAGCAGATGGATTATATCACATTCCCAGAAGCCTGCCAGGGTAAGCACCCTGTGCTTACAATGGTGGAGGCAACAACTGGATGGCTAGAAACTTGTCTTGTGCCCTATGCCACCACCCAGAATGCTATACTGGGCCCAGAAAGAATTGATTCAGATAATGGGACTCATTTCTGAAATAGCCAAATAGACACCTGGGCTAAAGGGCATGGCAGCACATTCCCTGTCATCACAGTATCACAAGGTTGGAAAAGACCTCTGAGATCATCTAGTTCAACCTATGACCCAACACCAACACCTACTCATCGTTTAAACCATGGCACTAAGCACCTCATCCAATCTGTTTTTAGACACCTACAGGGACGATGACTCCACCACCTTTGTGGGCAGCGCATTCCAATGGCCAATCAACCTTTCAGTGACAATTTTTTTCCTAATATCAAGCCTAAATCTCCCCTGACGAAGCTTGAGACCATGTCCTCTTGTTCTGTCACTGGTTGCCTGAGAGAAGAGACCAACCCCTGCCTGCCTACAACCTCCTTTTAGGTAGTTATAGAGAGCACCAGCCTTCAGGAACATCAACGATACAATGGATTGCTAAAAACTGTGCTGAGAATGTGCTCAAACATTGGGATAATCATGGGTAATTAACACTAGGGAATCTACCAATCAACCCATTTCTTTCCAGTCAAAAATTCCACATACTGTAGCAGAGGATAAAGTCCCCATAGTGCACATGAAGCAAATGTTGGGGAGGGTGCCTTGTGTTAGTCCCGCCTCAATCAAAGGCAAGTCCGTCCATAGGATTGCTTTTGCTCAAGGACCTGGGAGCACCTGGTGGGTGAATTGGCCAGTGTGTACCTCAAGGGAATTTGATTTTGGGTGAGGCTCACCAGTGAATTAAGTTGTATGATGTTAATTGCCATATAACTCTGCCATTTTCTGTCATCAGTACTAGAGTTGCCATATCCCATATCAAAGGTATTAAAGTAAGAATCACTCAAATTAGTGAAGAATGAGCTTTGATGAAACTGAGCAAAATGCAGCAGTGATGGAACCAGAAATTACTTCAGCAGCTGGTACCTGGCAACTTCCTTGACATCAGTGTCTTCAACTTGCATACTATGGGTATAGGCCATACCAGATACGCCAGCATGCAGCAATCCAACGCCACATACAGTCTCTCCTGCCTGAAAGACTGTTTTGACAGATGGAGCACAAAGTCATGGGTTAATGAATTCTTTGGACATTGCAGAGGAATGGCCTATAGACTGAGGGACTGATATCTCTGTGTGTATGTATCAAAGACAGGAAAAGTTGTGGTGATTAAGGGGAAATGTAAGGTCTGGGCATGATGGTATATAATAAGGGGTGGATAATGTTTTGGGCTCAGCTGCAATGGAGATAATTTTCACAAGAACCTGGGAGGGGACACAGCTGGGGCAGCTGACCCAAACTGACCAAGGGAGTATTCAATACCACGATGTCCTACTCAGTATATGAGGGGCATATTTGGCCAGGTGGCATGGTAATCACAGCTCAGGTGTGTTGCTTAGGATCATGGCTCAGGATTCTGGATCAGGAGCATGTGGGGCATCAGTTTTCTGTGTGGTGAGTGCTTTGCACTGTGATTCATTTGTTTTGTATGTTTGTATTATTGCAGTTGTTGTTTTACTCCTCCTTTGCTGTCCTGTTACACTTTTTATCTCAACCCATGAGTTTTACCTTCTTTGTTTCTGATTCTCCTCCCCATCCATCCAGGGTAGCGGAGGGAGGATTGAGAGAGCAGTCCTGTGGTGCTTAAGATTGTTGTTTAGCCCCAGCCAGCAATTAAGTCCTGAACACAGTCCATACACATTAAGGTTCAAAAATATTAGCGTGTCACGCAGGATAGTGGTTGAACTATCTTGTTGCTGAACAAAGGATTTCAGAGCTATTGTTGAAGTGCCTTACACAAGCCCTTGGGCATAACTAAGCTATTTTGAATGTAATCTTAAAATCTAACTAGAATATAGAATGTAGCATACTCACTTTCAAACAAGTGTTTGGTGTTCACAAAAGCTCCATTACATATAAAAATTAGAGATATTCAGATGGCAGCAGTGTATGACTTTAGCATAGTATGGCAGGGCAAGCAAAACTGTCTTCAACTGAAGTGAACCCACAAGTGTTCTGTGATTTATAATTTTCTTAGTTTTCAGCAGCAATGGCATTGGAGAGGTTTATATTCTGGCTGGTAAAGGAATTGTTGTGTCTGATATCAAAATACTGGAAAAATGGTGTTGTGCAATGTCTGTTGCCTAGGCAGTCGATGGGACCTAGCATAACGAAGAGCTGTAGTAATGGAGTTGAAAAGTATTTTGGAGGCTGCCCAATCTTTTAACAATGACTTTCATTGCTGTGTACTGAAAGTAAACTTAGTTCTGATGGCTTCTAGCCAGATCTTTTCTCCTCGTGTGAGAGACTTATTCTGCTGTCTTTGCAAGGTGTATGTTCGTTCTTTTCAATATTCATAAGACATATGGAAGGGCCTAATGTGATTTAAAAATAAATAGGATTAGGGAAACGATGAAAAGTTAAAGGATTTGAATAGCACTAGAAAAGGGCACTATTGGGAATGGAAAATACTCTTAGTTTTAACTGTCTGTAGCTGCAAGTATTCTCAAAGATCTCAGAGTATGAAGCATCCTGACTCCGTACAATGCTAGTTTTCTTTAACTCCTTTTCACTCTTTATCAGTTTGCAACTTGGAGTTATTTCTTTGCCGTGCTTATTCTTTTGTATCTGCACCTCATGTTAATGACTGGGAGGTGCTGCTCTTTCTGACAACATCAATGAAGCCTCTTCTGCTTTTTATCTGCTTGATAAAGGGAAAGCCATGTGGTAAAGCACTACCTTGCATTTCAGGAATTACTGAATCTGTAAGGGTAATGTTTCAATTCAGGTGTTGGACTGATATTCAGGAGAATTGTTTTAGTACTTGACAGAATTCTTTTATGAATTTTGTCTATCGTGATTTTTCATGGCATAAAGGGTGAAGGAGAGTAGAGTTGCTGACACTCCAGCTCCTTGGGGAGCATAGTGAGATATTAGTTAAAAGTTTAAAAAATTGTCATTTGCTACAGAAAAAGGGATCCTTTAAATATCTTCTGAAACATTGGCTCCTCCTGTGGTCATGAACATTAACTTACTTTTTTGCCTGTGATGTAACATCCGCTTGTTGTCTCTAATATACAAGAGTTGTACAGCACTGGCATGGCAAATACTAAATGCTCTAAGTGTTGGTATAAGGAATGATGTTTTACAGGTGGTGTCTGTCATATCAGTATGTCCTCTGTGCTTAGCAGCCTCGCTAGTGATGGGGAGACTTCAGGCTGAATGCTCAGATTTGAGTTATTTTGCAGATGTCCTCCTTAACTCCACCCTTTAAATCCTTCCTGGAAGCTGGCTCCATGAAGGAATCGTCTGTACAGACATTGGAGTAATTTTAGCAGTATATTTTGGTATTTATAGCATTGAAATATATGTGTCTAAGATAGTGCAGGCAGAGATGATTTCCTTAGCTCCAAGGTTAAAAGGCTCAGACTCTGAAACAAATGATAAACATGATCATAAACACTACTGGTTAAGGCAGTATATTGCAGAGGGAGCATATAGTACTTGTGTGTGGGACCAGATCCCAAGAATTAACCTTGTCTGTTTTGCCCATTGGAGAGTGACAAATCTCATGCTCAGCATCCACTGAACACTAATATCCTTGTGCTGACAGATTATTGGTCTGTAGGGAAAACTTCTGAGGACCATTGTCTTTAGTTCAGCTAACCTTGTGTTTATATTGCGATGAAGTACTCTGAACGTGCACTGCATGTGGTTTATTTTTCCAGATATTCCAATTCTCATATCTTTAATTTCTGACTTGTCTGTATTTATATGCATATGTACACTGTCATCCAAACAAGTTCTGCAGTGAGAGCCATTGTCAATATTTAGTTTTAAACCAAGTCAGTGAGACGCTAGCCTTATAGATACTATTTTGTGAGCTGCTTCTGCTTTTCCTTTGTTAAAAGGCTTAGCTATACAACATGAAGGGTTGTTCAGAGTTGCCTTTTAATATCTGACTCCTCAGAGGAAGAGCTAGGAAGAGCTGCTCTTTGTTGCAGATGCACAGGAAAAAACGTCCTGAGAAGTAATAAGCATCACAAAGTTCAAACAGTGCTGTAGTGCTGAGGATTTGTTTCAGTTTCTGAGAAGGGCAAGAAAATATTTTATCTCATGAGGCTCAGAGGCATAAACAATTCTGGAAAAGCAGTTAGCTACCAACTAAAGAGTAGAGGATGGTGTGTAAATTTCTACTCCCTTTCTGGCTGTCCTGTTCCAGTGTGCTCATGATGAGTGTAGCGGTCAGAGTAGAGCATTTCTAGCTAGTGCAAGAAAATTAGTTTAGGGTGCCAATTTGGCAGAAATTTCCTAATGTTCCATACTAGAAAAGCCACAGAAGTTTGGTTTTTTTAATAAATAAATAAAAAGATAAAATCAGTCCTAAACTTGACCATAAGTGCATAAGGAACAACTTAAAAGGAAGTTTATGGGCAAGGATCTCTAATGAACTGTTTTTATACAAAATTCAGTGCTTCAATTCCTATTGATATTAGTGGAAAAACCTGCTTTTCCACAATGGAACATGGATCTGCCCTATTACCAATTTCGGTACCAGGAAACCAAAAATTAATTGCCAAAGATGCTGTACAATAATGTAAATAATTCATGTTCACTCCCCCTTATTCACTTCTACCTCTGATAATAATCTTGCAGAAATATCGCATACTACTATATTTATAATCCTCCTTAAGATGTATGTAAATTCTGTACTCGGAATAAGGAAAGTGTGTTAGTACATTCTTGAGGTACAAAGAATGCTAATGATGTTGATCTCTCTCTTTCAATTTGTCAGTGCTCAAAGGCAAGTCAACTGAAAAGAACAAAAGATTATCTGGGTTCAAAACAAGCAAATAAAAATGTTGGAAATTTAATTAATCCCCTGCCAATTTGTCTGAGAGATATCTAAACTTAGTTACCTCTGACTCCAGAATTTTGAGAGATCACTCAATTGCTGATGCAATTGAATTTAAACAATTGGATTTTAAATTACAACTTCTTTTGGTAGGCTTACTTGGTAGAATTAGAAAACAAACAATAATAGAAAAACCCCAAAACCCAGGAACAAGGATGCATTTTTTTAAAGCAGCAATTCAGAAATTTGTAGAACAGCCTCTTTTTGAATGCTGACATTAATTTCAGCTGGGCCTTAACATATAATTCCTAGCAAGGATTCTGCTCCTAGTGCAGTCTATACAAAGACAACAGCTGAGTGTTTATGTGGAACCCTGTGTAGTAGATGATGTTTAGCTGCAGTGGTTGAAAAGAGGATTGAAATAGTTATGCTCTGCAGGCACAGTACTCTGCTAGCATTATTTGGAGTGCAAAAGGTCTGAAGAGGAACATATATACTTTGTAGATGATCCTTTCCTTGTTGCTACATCCAAAGTTCTGGTCTTGGGAGGGACAATGCCTGCAACTGCTATTGGGTTTATAACTTTTATTTATAGTGGTCATTCAATAATTAGGTTCTATGTAATACCTTCTTTCCTCCTTATCCCTGGTTCTGTGCAAAACAGAATGAAGCGTAACTTAAATCTTCAGCTGTGTAATGACTGAAATTGGGTAGTGATGCAGGAATTCCTTTTTTAGTTCTACACAGCTCTACCAGCCTGATTTTGCAGGGCAAGTCAAGGATGCCTCTGAACATTAGTGCGTGCTGAGTAATCTATAAAGTTGGTTGTGATTTTAGCTATAGGGTTTAGCAAAAGTATTTTGATTTTAAAGCAATGCCCAGATTATTTTTTATGTATGGATGGGAAGATAGGAGGTGGTTCTGGCCTTTCGATTTTAAATGTATCGCTATCATCTTAACACACAGATAAATTTATTAGGACATGTAGAGTTTGGAATTCGTTATATGACCATGGGGGTTTGGATTTTTTTTTTTTACTGCTGCTATACATATGTCTTAATTATACCAACGAATATGTAGAGAAATTCTACTGGAGTTGATATTATATTGAAATTACAGAACTGTAACTGATGTGATTACGTTATTGTTGTCATTTTGCTTGTCTCATAGATATACAATATGCTGTCTGTTTTTTAAAAAAACAACCAACCAAATGAAAAACACCTACAAATAAATATTCCCCCCAAACCCCCCACCAGATCCCAAAAGAACACCTGCAAAGCCCAACCAACCAAAACCCAAATATCCCCCTCCTTTAAAAAAAAAAAAAAAAAAAAAGAAAACAAAAACAAAAAACCCAAAACATACCGGAAACAAACCAACCCCCTTCCCCAAAACAAACACCAAACCTAAAATCTAAATACTCTGGTATTTGGATCAAAGATGACAAACTACAAACCACTAAGTAATAGGATGCTTAAATGTAGTATGTATTAATCCATGATGCAGGATGATGTTACTTTCATTGTAGTGACTTTAGCCAAGTTGAGGCGTGTTGCTATTCAATTCCATGGTCAGACTAGTACAGGTGTGTTCTCGTGCTGGAACTTTTGCTTACAGGAGGCAGGTCTAAGTAAATGTTCCTATTGAACAGTCATTGAGAGAGATTTTAGCAATAACGTATAATTTTATTAATTAAAAAAAGTAAAATTAATATTTACAGATATCAAGGGTCAAAGATATCCACTCAAGAGTTTTGAGAGATCTCTCAGTTATGAAACTACTGAGCTAAGAGGTGAAATCTGTTAGTTACAGTGGCCTTGGTATTTAGAAATGAAAATATATGCAAATTTTTAAAGATCTGTAGGGAAAAAAAAACAAACCAGAAGGTCTGACTTCTGCTCTGGACATATTAGTAGAAAAATTAATTTCAGTTCTGTCTTATAAATACGGATTAAACATGGTTTTTAAAAGATATTTTTATCCCCTCTCAGCTTGAAGAAAAATTTATGCCTCACCGATCCGCTAGATTTATTTTTCTAGAGTTTTTGAATTGTGTAAATGAAGATGAATATGTGTGATCTACTCAGTAGAGTATGCTGAGAGTCTTCAAATGTCTTTTGAAAAGAGCCCTTATAAACAGCTCTTGAAGAAATTAAGCTTGATGAAGTAAGTGGAAAGGCTTTCCTGTGAATGGTTACTTAAAGACGGGAAATGAAGTTGGGGTAAAAATAGTCAGCTTTCACAATGGAGAGAGGTAACTGTTAGAATTGTCTTCCTAGCGCTTTGATTTTGGGCTTTTGCCATTTAACACATTTATGAATGAGCTGGAAAGGGGATGAAATATAAGTGTACTTAACTACACTCAACTCTGAAAAACATGTAGTAGAATTAGAGTAGATTAAGAGGTACGTTAAATAGTTTTTACATGAGTAGAGACTGAAGAGACTAAGGCTACTCTGTCTATAAAAGAGTCAACCTAAGACAATAGGATACAGACCTGTAAAATTATGAAAAGAAGAGAAAAAGTAAGTAGGAAAGCTCACTCACTATTTCCCATAGCCCACAAACTGGAAAATTGTCAGGTTGAACACTTCAGACAAACGAAAGGAAGTTATCTCACACAGTGATACTGTGTGAGGTACGTTTTAAGGTTTTTTAGGTATATTTTAAGGCTTTATCAACTGTCAGAGGATGTTTTAAAATCCAAAAAAGGTTACACAAGGGTTAAAAAAGACTGAGACAATCTTAGGAAGGGCTATGTGGTGGGTGCTATTAAACATGATGATCTGGAGGAAATATACTACTCAGGAAAGTTCTGTAAATAACTGCTAATGACAATAAATATTTGAGGGTAGCTTTTCTTATATTCCACTTGTGTTCCTGTTACACTCTGCTTCTGCATATGTTTCTCCCTCCAAGAGAACTTCAGAGTCTCAGCACAGCTGCTGCAGATGTTCCTTTGGGAAAGTTCTCAAATTGAGGCTGGGGGCTCCAGGGTTCGCAGAAGTTACTGTAGCTTTCCACTATTTGGAACAACTACACAATGCAAACAGGATTTTAAAAAATTGTTTAAGCCTGTGCAAGTGGTTGTTACTGTCATTATTACTGTTATTATTGTTGTTACTTTGCGTTGCATAGTACTTAAGTAGTCCTTGCTTATTACACGGATACCAGACTCCACAGAAGGAACATATATTTAGGGAACTAACAAAATCGTAGGGGGGGCAGTATCACTTATTATACATTGATTTTTAAAGTTGGCTTTTCCAGACCCTGAGATACGTAACATTTTTCAGAAGGATTAAAATGGCAGTGTGGAGTGCCACGGGACAAACTCATACTGGCAAAGCAGTGTCTTGTATCTTTTTTTTTTTTTTTACTATGTCTTTCAGATACAGATTTAAGACCTGAAGAAGAATCCCAGACTTGGAGTAATGTGCCTGTGGATATGGACCTCATGGTCGAGTCAAACAGGTGAGCAGGAAATTTGTTCCCGTTGTCTTTGGGTAGTCTTGAGATAATCTCTATGCACCAAGTCAATATCAAGAACTACTCTTCTTGATCATTAGTGATCTATTAGAATATAGTTCCACTGCGCCAGCCTTCACACAGTGCAGAATGTTCTTTTTTGCTCTGTAGTTTACACGTTAGCACATAAGGGAGATGATGCTCAGATCACATCTCAGGATGTTTGTAAAAGGAAAAAATTCCATTTGATTGTACAGAGATTTAATCTATATCCTGCTATGGTGAAAAGGTGGTAACGGCAATGGTGTGGCTACTCCAGCTCTTTTTTTTGCACTCATACAGTTGGGAGCTCACACTGAGTAAGAAACATTACAAAAAGGTAGGCTTTACAAAAGTTTATTTTAATGGTACAAACCTGTGACTAGAATTCTGACAGAATGCTTATATATCCAAGGACACTATGGGTTTGGATGCTTGTGGAAGTTAGTTTTGTTAGATTCAGATTATGTTCTGATATATGATCACAGACCAGTGCTGGGAATGAAAATCATTATTGTAAAAAAAACCCAACAAAACAAAAACTAGGAAAACCCAAACAAACGAAAAAAGCATAAACCAAAATCCTAGGAGAATGCTCTCTAGGTAAGAATCTTGTGTTACGTATTTAGCAACAGTAGTGTATGGCCTGACCCCAACAGACCTGCTCTGCAGGGTTGGGGTGGGGGCTGTGTATGTCTTGTGCATGTTTGCACAGTGATGATAATCACTCCAGGGGTCTACTCAAAATTCCAGTATTTACTTTTAGCTCAGTCAAAATAACAACAGTTTACAACAAGAACTTTGGTACAACCAAATTCACCCAAAAGTGCCAAGAAAAAAAAGTGGGTAGATTTAAGGAGAGAATAAGGACAGAGAAAGAAAAAGAAGAAAAGTAGCAGCATAAAGAAGAATATAACATAAAAATAATCATCACTGCAATGAATCTACTGGATGTTTTGGCAGGAAATGTGGGCCATAGGACAAAGGGGGAGGAGCTCCATTCCCTATTAGCTTGCGAGGAGGGGTCTCGCTTCACCTGCGCCATATCTTTGCTTGGAAAATTCTCAAATTGGGGCTTGGGCAGAAGTTCCTTCAGGAAAGTTCTCAAATTGGAGCCAGGGCTGACAGTTCAAAGGATCCGTGCCAGAAAAACTGCTGCTTGAATCCTTTGTGTGTGTGTGTGCAGTCAGGGGCGCTCCTGCCTCTTCAAAATGCACAAATCCCTCAGCTGCAACATCACGGACAGCTTAGTGAACACCGCTGCCCAAGCCCATCGCCTGCTCCTGCACCAAGCTGCACAAAGCCCCAAGCACCCACAGCCTCACACTGAGATGGAAGTTCAAGATGTACAGACAAATAAAGTAAAGAAGTTGATCTTTACAAGCAGCCATAAAATACTTTTCTAATGCATCTTTACGAGAGCGTAAGGTCACCTGGGATACTCCTAACATTTTTGCAGTCATGTCTGTAGTTTCTGGACATGAGCAGAGCTTTGCTGCTTGTAAAGAAAAGGTGCAGTTATGGATTTCTTACAATAATTGCTGGGTGCCTTAATGTTTCCTCAGAGGCTACTGAAATTTATGGCA
Organism: Tapera naevia; assembly: GCA_033556795.1. Lineage (NCBI taxonomy): Eukaryota > Metazoa > Chordata > Aves > Cuculiformes > Neomorphidae > Tapera > Tapera naevia. Next base: position 7,586,121 of record JAUMJJ010000034.1, on the reverse strand, counting down.
TGAGCTGGGCTAATGCTAATATAGATGCCAATCTCTGACACTCAGGTGAGAGGCAGCTTAAACACATGCCCACCAGACTCTCCTGAAAGCTCTTGGTCTTTCAGAATAGTCGAGAATTTGGGATAAGTCACACTTGCAAAAGCTCTGTAATGTAGTAGAGTAAGACAGGGTGGGTGAGTACTATGGAAAGCCCTCATTTTTTTGGTAGGAAGGATACAAAAGAAATGGAGATGTGGGGCGTAGTTTTTCTCCCCCTCAAATATTCAATTTCCTATGCTCTAAAATAGAAATATGAGCTTTTGTGTGTCCTTAGAATTAAGGATTATAAGATTTGGGATCATTTTATGTTGCTGATTGCAAAAATATTCTAAATTAAATCCTATGTTCTTTCTTTCCTATTGACTCTAATTTTTCTAAGTAAATGAAAGGAAAAATGGTAAACACTTTAGTCAGTAAAGGCTGAATAGAGAAAGGGAACAGATTGCTGTGCTCAGAAGTAATACCTTCTTATTAAATCACTTGATTTTGAGAGTAGAATGGCTGTTTAAAATAAGGAATACTGTATTTCTAGTTTAACAGGGTTCATTGGTTTGAAAATGATTACTATATTATTAAGTTTCAATTAGAGATGTTTTAACCTGTCATATTTTTTAGGGTGGCATTTTATTTGTATTAAAGCATTTGTCATCTTGTCATGTGTGTGAATGCTTTTTCCTAATGGTCAGGTTGTCACAGTTAATTAGTCTTTAGACATATGAACAGTCATAAAGCAATGTGACTTTGAAAATTATGTTTCTAAACACCTATAATTTTGAACTCTAAAGAGACAATGTACTCACTATATATTTTGCTGCAGAGCAGACTAAACTACCTTCATTCACAAGGACTCAGGCAGTGTTCAGTTTTCTGTGTAGAATGCTTCTTGCATTTACTTTTAAGTTTGCTGCATGCATGCCATTTCTTCACTGTTTTTAATAATGATGTGCAATTGCACAACTAAATTTCTGGATTTTGAAGTTCTTTCCTGAACTCCAGAAAAAATATTCAATACTGACTAGTATTTTTTTTGTGTGCCTCAGTTTTGCTGTCATGTTTGACATCAGAAGGCCCTGAGTGTCTTCCGAAAGCAGAAAGTGCATTATACGGACATCAGGTTGCCCTCTCAATCACTGACCATACGTAACAATGTTGAAATACCTTGAATGTACTGTAAGATTTTTTTTTTTGATTAATTGGGAGGGTATGACCATTTTAAAAAATTGGAACTTGTATCCAGATTTGAGAGAAATCTGGCATAAAGTTTTTCATTCAGTCTTAACTCTTGTTTTTAACTTTTTTATATTCCATACAATCAGTATGATGGCAACTATATATATGGGGCTTATCTTGCAAGAATGTAAATGAGCTCTGATATGTGATGGAGCACCTTGATCCTTATTTGTTTTAAGGAAAGCTGAGGAACATTCAGAATCCTGCAGGAGATACGTCGTTTCCCTACTGGATTGGACTCTATGCTATGAACGAAAATAGGAAAAAAGGAAACGAACCCAATAGAATAATTCCATTCACAAAAAATCACAGTAGATGCTATAGAAAGAATCGTAGTTGCCTGATATTTCTGCAAGAGTCTTTTTCTACCATGGATAATTCTTGGTGTCCTACACTCTATTCATCCTCTTTTAGATATTTTGATTTAACAAGAATCAATGCTTTGGCATATAGGAACCAGCTTTTGTTAAAACTTTCATTATGGTGTTCTGAAGAATGGGAAGTTGCAGGAAGATCAGAATCTAGTGGTAAACCTACATCTCTAATGAATTCTGTTTGGTTTCCAAAACCATAGCAACTTAAATGTCTTGAATTATGAGATGATTCTCCTTTTTTTCAGTATGATAGTCTTAGTAGCCTGCGTACATAGGTAGCATTTTCTTTTTTAAGAGTATTCTAAATTCCAGAAGACAATGAATGCATCATTGAACTCTGTTTGTTTGTGAAGAATGAGTAGCTAGTACCTCCTAAGCCTCCTTTCCTCACTTTATAACTAGTAATTAGCTGTCTTCTAAGTTTGAAAGATTGTATGGGCCCCTGACTCAGAGTAGGGGATAAGGATGCTATTCATTAGATGCTGGTAAATGCTTAGAAAAAGCAAGATAAATCTCTAGCCTCTTCCCTCAGAGGCGAGAGAAAGTATGCTTTCAAATGTAACCACAGACTAAGGAAATCACAAGGAGAATAAATAATATAGGACTGTATGACTTGTGAAGTGGACATCTGAGGTGGTATAGAATCAAAGAACCTCCATGCTGACTGACCTTTGCCTAGCAGCTTTTGGGATTAGAGGACTTGGGAAAGTTGTACCTTAAGGACTGGCCTTTGCATCTTTCACGAGAGGTCCTTTCAATCTTAAGGAATTTAGAGAAAAATCAATTAGGAAAGGTCTTTAAAAGAAAAAGAGGAAATTTGAGATAATGTCATTAAATTAATCAGTGACCAGATTGGGGGTGTTTTCTCCAAGGCCATAACTCTGTGTGGAACTGCAGTTTTCCAGCACCCTTCCAGCATTTTACAATCTTTTCTTATAATACAGCTATTCCTTTCTTTGAATCAAGCATTCAACCTGCAGCCTGACTGCTGTTTAAGAGATCCATGACAATATTACAGAACACGCGTAACTAGTTTTATGAATCCAGCTCTAAGCTCTCATAGCTCCACATACACCCTAACAAGCAATAACACTAAATGTCTTGGATGTGAAAACAGTTTGCCAAATGCTGGGGTAACAGAATAAACAAACATTAACAAAATGGAGTCCTACTCTGATAAATATATGGTACATTACGTTTTGAAAATGAGGCTCTCGGGACCAGATCCTCCTCATCTGAGTTAGACTGGCTCAGCCTCATTAACTGACATGAATTTACACAAGTTCTGTAAAAATATGAATCTAAAATTATGGATTTCTTCCCTCCCTATGGATGATATGCAAACCACATTTCTTTTATGCCCTATGGTGGCTTGGGATTAGGTTTGGCCTTGAGAAAAGCAAAGAATCTGTAGCTTGCACAGACCAGACTTCGTCTGCAGTCAGGAAGGCTCTGCTGCAAGGACATGATCAATCAGGGAGAAGTAACTAGCTAGGAGATCCTCAGGCTGTCGTTTGAACGTTGATTTTTGTATGGTACATCATAAATGCAATTTGTTGTATGGACAGTGAAGATTCTTCTCTGAAAGTGAAGTTGACAACAAGCATTCTAAATTGTTCTGGCTCTGCAGAGGTAAGGTATCAGAAAGGCCTACATGATCGCTATTAGATGTAGTTATGTTATCTGGTAGTTTCTCAAAAATTCTCTGTGTGTTGGGGTTTGCTGTTAACTGCCAGCTCTAGAGTACCCAGCAAGGCTGGTAGCACACGAAAGCACCACAGGGAATAGAGCTAGTGTATGTTGTGAAGGCATCGCTAGTCATCCCGCACCCAGGCTTGCGTGTGTGCTTAATGGAGACTTGTATATTGCACAATGTGCATCATAGAAACATTCGTGTTGGGAGGCACCTCTGGAGGTCAAATGGTCAAACCTCCTGCTCACTGCAGGGCCAATGCGAAGGTTAGATCAGATTGCTAAGGGCCTTGATTAGTAAAGTTTTGAGTATCTCCAAGATTGGAGCTTACTTGCATCCATATACAGCATTACCTAGGGCTTAACTACTTCCTGTGAGTAAACCTTCTTGAGCAGGGGATGGTTGCCTTCCATTTACACCTAAATGTTGTAGGACATCTTGGCGCTTCTGCCTGTGCTAACATTAACTGATCTCTGGCTTCAGAGGTTTTGTAGGTCTGGTTTTGTAACTGTTGTGAGATTTGGTAAGGAATTTGCAAGACTTCTTTGTTTTTTTTAGTTGGCATGCAGAGACTGAGAAAAAACCTGCAATTATTTGCAGAAATTTCAAACTAAATAAATCAGAGGTGACTTCAGGACAAATATCGTTATTCTGAGTCCTCTTGACTTAAGGAAGCTTAGCTGAGGAGCAAAACTTTGAAACTTACTTGCTCAAGCCTACGTCTGCAAGAAGTAAGGAAGGGGTGAAGTAAATCTACTAAGTATATGCTTTTTCAGCTTGTGTTAGTGTTACATCAGCTCAGGTGTGGTTAAATAGTTTTGTGCTGCAGATGTGTGTATAATCTGTACTGCAATGCATTGTGAGATCTTAAAAGCAGGTGACACAGCGAAAAGAAAAAACAGCTGTAGTCCTGTTTTTCGTCTTTGCATCTGGTTTAGAGGAAAGACCTATGATTTAATCAGCTGCTGATCCGAACAGTTGGAAAGGATGAATTCATACAAAAATAATGATCTCTTTTGCTAAGATAACATTTCCCAGTTGTAATGCATTTTACATGCTATGGATATAACTCAATATCTTGAAAATTTCTGTCTGAGAAAAATGGAGAAGTGCTTGTGTTGCACCATTTTTATGTTTTTCCTAGGAAAGTTGAAGCTGCCAGGTTCATCCTGCAGTGTAATTCAGAGGCTCCTCTTGATTTCATTAACTGACTGCAGTCTCCTGGGCACGTTCTGCGGGTTCATCTTGCTTTTGATTCTGGAAATTCCTTTGAGATATTTAAATTATAATGTGCTCTGAACTGTTCTTGTTTGGAACTTTTTATACTGCTAACTGCCACCATACTTGCGTATAGAAGCTAATACTTGCCATTTGTGCAAGTAAGTCTTCCTTATATCAGCTGCAGTTTTAGCACAGATCCGGATTCTGACAGTTTTCCATGCTTACTGTTTAAGGACATCATTATCTCCTATGCAGAAGTAAAAACTTCAGAGTTGTCTTTTGCAGAATTGCATACCCCTTTCCTCCTTCCTTTAGAAAGATCAAGAAATGTGCTCCCTGAAAGTGATCTCCTGAGGTCTTTGTGAATTTGAGGAAATTACATGAGTAAAGAGGATTATATTGAGGATGTGCTGCACTTCCTGTGTCTCATCTTCTGTACTTCTTTCTAGTGCTCCAGACAGTCCATCCTATTGAAACAAATGTGTTGGAAAGACTCAAGTCTTGAAAACAAGAATGTCTTGGGAAATTAACACAGAGTAATTGGTCTAGTGGAAGCTTGTACATCCTTAAATGAGTTCTCCTTTCTGGTAATCTTTGGGAAAAAGCTAGAAACAAAAAAGATTACTTTTCTCATTTGTTTCATAAGGACTTAGAATTCTGAGTTATGAAATCACTCCACTAAAAATGCTTTTGTTCATAGGATATTTCTGTAAGAGGTTCAAATAATTCAGTGTTTCCGAGATTTCACTGGAGGAGATTTCTCAAAATGCAACCTTTGCACATCCCACAAGTTGCTGATTTTGCTTCCAGATTCCTGTTGTGATCCTGTCCTGATGTGGATGATTCCTGGATGCCACACGACTGAAAACTAAGCAGCTGGGACAACCTCTTCCGTTCTATCCCTGCCAAACTACTACTCTCCGTGAGGAGAGACTATGAACAACTTCCATTCTGAGACACAAACTTCAGTGAAGATTTTGTGTTAATTTACCTATTCATTCAAGAGTGTTGTAGTTACAAATCCTTACCCAGCAAAGCGTCTGTGAGGTGCTGCTGGTTGCTGGGCAGGCTTTGATTGTTTGGCAATCATGGCAGTAATAGTAGCCCTTGGCTAACAGTGCTGCATCAAGAACCTCGGCTTGAGTGAAAACTGGTGAATAGGAGGATGTGGAACTGGGCACTGTGGCCAGCTTAGTTAAGTTATTCACCTTCATCACTGTAGAAATGAAGCAGGCTCTAGCTCCAGTAAGGAGTGTGTGTGCAACCCACTAGCACTGAATCTGGAGCAAGTTTCTTCTATGATGTGGTAGATTTCTTTGTCCCTTGTTCCAGATGTGACAACGTCATGTCAGCTAAGCGTGAAGAGAAATTTAGAGTTGGAAGGTTTAGAAGCTGCTGCTGAGAGCTGCCAAGAGTGAAGATAAAGTTCTGTCCCCTGTACAGACCCTTCCAGGGCTGGTTTAAAACCTAGTCATGCTGACCAAACAAAAGAACATGTTATACAAAAGATGAAGAATTAATTTAATCAGGTGTGTTTGTATAAGAATGGAATCGGTCGGAGGCAAAGTGAGACGTACTGAAGTGGAACAGGAAGAAAGAGTTTATTAAGAAAGAAGAATTGAGAGGACTTAAGTGATGAAATTCTGAGGACATGAAGACACCATGGAAAATTTGAAAGGCTTTGTACCTTATGTAATAAGGATAAGAATAGTGTATGTAAATCAGCTTGCAATTTTGTAACTTTGCTATCCACTGCCGTGGTAACCCAACTCTGAGTTGTAAAATTAAAGCAAACCTGGTGTTATCGACAAACTTCGTAGATATTTTTTTACACTAAGTCTGTGTATTTGAAGAGGGGAGCCACGTTTGAGAGTGGGGAGACAGTGAGGCACAAAGGTGATGGTAAGTGCCTGTTCAGGAATCCAGGTTGATTAAGGATCCATACTTGACGGTGCAAAGTTTCTTTTTGCCCTCTGCAGTATTTCAACAAGGCAACTCTTACGATGCCCTGAACAGCAGATTTGGGCTTTGAAAGACATACCTGGGCACTGTAACAGGATAGCGTGGACACAACTTGTTAAAATCCCCCCATGCATGCAGTATGAAGAGGGAAGGAAGAGTATCCAACAGGAGAGAAACTTGAATCTGGAAAATTTTGAGAAGTCAGCTTAAGCCTCATAGAGTAGTTTTTGTGTAATTTACCTGCCAATAAAACTTATGAAGTATGTCTTTCCCAATCTTTAAAGAAAACTTTACTTTGATAGAGAGGTCAGTTTGAGATAAGGCGGAAGATTCTTGTTTGAACAAACCTTGATAGAAGAACCTTTTCCTTCCAAACTTTGTATTTTAGAAAGCTCATATCAGAATCATCTGCAATTTGGAGAGAAAATAGTCTTCAGGATGACCATGTTGTTATAACATCAAAACTTATAGAAAGGGGAGATTGACTACAGCAAATATTCTTATTTTTTTGGTTTGGTTCTTCTGTGTAGATTGCTTGACTGCTTTTTGTGATTTTTTTTTTTATGAGTCCGTTCATGGCTTACTGTCAGTATCTTTCTGACTGACAGCATTACAAGAAGAAAGTTATTTTGAGGAAAAACTAAGGTGGATGGTACCTACTGATATTGAAAGGGAAACAATTCTGATTGGCAACAGTCACGCAAGTTAGCTGAAGGACTCTGGGAGCTGTCACAATATTTTTCAAATCGTGGCTGAGCAGATAACAAATTTGATTGTGTTCCTTCTAACTCTGTAGGCATTAGAAGTTCCCTGTAATGAGCCCTAAGGGAAGTTTGCCTTGGAGTGTATTCGTCCCCAAGGTAACACTTTCATGATGCAACTTATAGATGCATGACTGCAGCTTCCAATTGTGGCTGGATTCCTATCTTTTAGCTTTAATGAAGCTACGTGGTAGTTATTTGGCATTATTAGGGCTCGTTTAGAAACTGTATTGATAATTAAATGGCAAATACCACTATATCATTGAGAAATCTGTCAGCAATAGTTACTGTTTCCATTGCCTCAAGCACATTCATCAAAGGGATGACAAACAGATACTTTTTTGAATTTTAATGGAAAAATTGTAATGCGCTCATGTGGCTTTAAATTTCAAAGGTCTATAAATAATGAATTATTTCAATGATGGTTACTGTTTCCCTATCTTTAGGAAAAATAGCATCTATATGTTGTACTTTGTTGCTAACAGCATACTTTAATATTTATGAACTGCCATTTTTCTATAAACATAGAAATTCAGTAGTTGTCACTGTAATGGTTTGTTATTTATATGCTTCTAAATTTTACAGAAGCAGGATGCTATTAGTACATTAAATTTGAACTAACCAGAAACATCCTCTTTTGCCATTACATTGAACACAATAACTTGAAAGCTACGGAAGTTCTGTCAAATGGCCTGTCACCAGAAAATGGTCCATAAGGCCTGGCTCAAGAGAGATCAGTGGGTGTGTGTGTGTGAAGGGCCTCAGCCTGCAGGCAGGAAACAAATTAAAGAAGCAAGGCTTTATGTTCCAATGTGATGTCTTATCTCGAGATGAATGGAGTCATTGTGGCAATAACTAGATTACTTGATTAGGAGGTGGATTTCACTGCAGTTGTACAGTCTCATTTTCTAAGAGGGGTTAATGTCATTGGAATTTTATGTATACTGCTGATGTTTCGAGAGGCTTCTGACCATGTTATAAAAAGACTGTGATTCACTTCCTCTCAAGTTCTGTTTGTTTGGATACTACAAAATTGATACATACAAGCATTTCTGATTTTCTGCATCACTTTAAAAAACTTTAAATCTAAGAGTGTCCTAGGCATGTGCAGTTGCTCTGAAATTTCAGTTCATCTCTGAGACTTGAGACTTATTTGGCTCAACAAATTGCATCTCAGAGGTGTAAAATGCAACTTCAGAAGTTATTGAGACAGTATTTAACTGTCTCAAGGTGCTTTTGTTTTGTTGAATTACCAAAAGACTTGTAGAAGTTCTTCATTGTTTGACAATGGTACATGTGTATATGTTACTATATGCCCTTTTAGAACTTGGCTGAGTTGTACGTAATAAATATATATGCTCTGTACATGAACTGATACACCATTTTACTCAAGAAATATCCACTTCAGTGTTTTAATCATTTTTGCCTCTGTACGAACAGCTAAATCATTGACTCTTTTTGTAGATGAAGAAAGATGTGGTGTCTCTTGTAATGTGCAAAACATTGCCATGTACAGCCGTTTTGTTCCTGAATAGCTTTGCTCTCTTCCACTCCATCTTTCTAAATATAGCTTCTCTGCTGCCACTTAAAAGGGTGTTTTTCCAGAACATGAATTATTTGAATAAGAGGTTCTGAATTATGTTTTGCAGGGCCTAGTTTTCAGTCATCTGGCATGGGAATCAGAACCCAGAATTTAGAAGGAGGTGCTTAACTTGACCTAAAAATGGTGCAGGGAACTGGGAGAAAGACAGCATCTCTGAAAGGCAATGCAAAGAAACTCATATGCTGCCTGAGGAGCCATCTAGAGCAAATAGAAATCATGTGGTAGTTTCTGCCTCTATGCCCGCTCTGTCTTAATCTCCACTCTTCTGTAGAGTCTAGCTGCCTGCCAGCAGCTCCAAGAAATGTTCTTTGTCTGCTGCCTTTTATGTACAGGTTCCTGTCAGTCCTATGTTTTTGTTTTATTACAACGAGCTAAGTAAAAGTGATAGTTTTCATTTTTAAGAAAGTAATTGAAAACCTACATAGAGGTGCCTGGATGTACTTTTAGATACCTAAAAAGCTTTGAAATCTAGGCACTGAGTATCCCATTAAAAAAAAGGCATTTGTGAACATTATGGTTTTAGCTTAACTATAGACAGGTAAATAAGGACTCATAGAATCAGAAATGTAGTTACTAAAAAAAAAAGCTGATAAGACAATAGGTTTGATTTTCATTTTTTTGTTGTATTTACCTGTTTGATAAAAATATATTTGCCTTGAAAGTCTCTGAAGAACAGTCCACATTGTGCAAAGAGTTTATTCTCTTTGAGAATGGAAAAAATGTCAATTTTCTTCTGTTTTCTCCACAGTTGCATGACCTTTATCTGTTCTGTAAATTACTTTTCATACTAGTTTACAATGCATTAGAATATGAATAATTTGAATTATGATGCCAAGTCCACTCCAGTGTTCTTGGGTATTCTGTAATTCATGTCACAATTTGATTTCCAAGGCTTTGGCCGTAAAGACAGTGTCTGGTTCCATTGCAGATTTTGTAGAGCGGTTTTTTAAATGCAAATTCCTATAAGAGTTCCATGATTATTCTTCTGAATCCCACTCGAAGTAAAAAGAAAACCAAGAATGGGACAGATGAAAAAGCCTCAAACCAATCAAAAACAGAGAGGGAAGAAATTCAAACAAATACAGAGCCTCTCCATAAGAAATAAACATGCAGTGAAAATTTAGATCACTGCTAGCTGAACTGGTGAAGATTGGGTATGTGTAAAACTTAATGTTACTGTGTGGTTTGTACTTGCTGCTTGACTTTGAATTTCTGCTCTTGATTTGCATGCAAGCTGCTACTCAGATGTGGGTTCTCATCCACAGTTCTCAGAACATTCAGTCTGAAACTGTCATTCGGAGGCTTTTAGGAAATTTTGAATGAGCTTCAATGAGTCAAAGGCAGAGACAATACTTGTTCAGATGCCAAAGTTTCTTGCAATATATAGTAATGCGTATGATGCACTTCCAAAAAAGAAGCCTTGGTGAATGACAAGCATTTAGTGTATTTTGAGACAATTCCTACTAGAGGTGCTAAAACAGAGCAAACATCTGAAGCGAGCGGCAGTGGTAGATAGTTTGGCAGCAGTAGTAGTAAGCACTACCATCAGCTTTAATTAAATTAATTAATGGAATTGCATTTTCTTTTTCCCAAGCATGGAATAACCAGGTTTGTGTGAGACTTTGCTTGGCTGAGGACCACTGCTGATTACATTTTTAATACAAGCTAGTTAACCGAGTGGTTCTTATTCCTTTTTTTGAGCAGCAGTGACTATAATGCTTTCAAATGAAGGTGACTTCCCTGTATTGGAATGAAGTATTGTCCAAATGTAGTTATGTTGGCGATCTCCTGCATTTTGTGCTTGGTTCTGTGCAAAGAAACTAGGTCTGGCTGAAATTTCTCTGTGTATTTTTCAGTAGAGTAAAAATGATGATGTAAGATATTTAAAAAAAGGTCTTGATATTGATGGATTATTTCTTTTTTTTTCCACTTAAAAATGTGCATTGAAGTGTTGGAATCTTAAGTTTGAGTTATACTCCTTGGGATTTTGTCAGGATTGGAAATTCTTATGCTTCCACCCTCCTCGGTGGACGACAGCTACATCTCCTAAGACACAGCAAATCCTGGAATTCTTACAAGGATCCCCTAAGATATGAGGAACAGGGCGAGGATACTGTTTTAGTTTATGGGATATGCAGTCATGTAGGAAGACATTTAGTTTTCCCTTATGATCAAAACACATGGTTTTCTTCTATCCTGAAAAGGAATTAAAAAATAAACAAACGTTCTGGTGAATGCAATACATAAACTCCCTTTAGGAGTTAATAAAAATGTTTTATACTCCAGGTATAAATCTCTTGTTTTCTAAGTGAAAACAAACCTTGAAACAAAACCCTTTTCCCTGTTCCCTGTTTTTTTTTTCTTACCTGAAAAAACTTGTCAATTACAACCTATTTCACTTTTCACTAATCACATTTTCTGACAGCAAAATGTTCAGCTGGATAACTTCTAATCAGTCTGGAATTGTCATCTGTTAAATCATCACAGAATATAATGGAAAGTCCCCAAACTGCTGTCTCTAGAGACATTCCTGTAGTGTTTCGTTTCTAGTGTAATCCAAAAGTTCGGCAGAAATTAAAGTTGATGGGCTTTTTTATTTGTTTGTTTTCCTGTGATCAACTCTTCTTTATGATCAGCTTTTACTTATCTATATCCATAGAGCTGGATTCATACATCAGCATTTAAAACCCTTCAAATTATGAATATGAGTTTTCATCAGGCTGCAAACATAAACAGGCAGACACCAGTGCAAATTATTTATTTCAGTTGTTTCTGTCTTTTTGTTGTTTTGTTTTTTAATAACAAGATCACAACATTTGAGTAGCCGTATCATTATTAGTTTCAGCAAGTAGCCTGCTACTGTACAGCCGTTACAAACATTTTAATGCAAATATAATAGAGAAGATCAGAGAAAAGAAAAAGCAGGTTACCTTAGGCAGAAAGAACAGGTACTGAACTTCATGGATCTTAAAGGGAATAAATTCAAATCTTCAAAAAATTCTGTTTTGTAATAGCAGTAAGGGCCTATATCAATCCTCTTTAAAGCTGGACAGGGACAGGCTGCACTATCAGCTTTGCCAGAGGCCCTTAACTAGCCTTGATCTTTATTTGCCAGAGGCTCTTAATCACCCTTGATCTTTATTTGACAGATAAATGACTCATACCTTGGTTCTTAAAGCTTTGTTTCAAACTTTGAGAGAAGGGAGGAAAGTACAGCATGCTCTCTACTTTGCCTAACATACATATAATATACTTTGATCTGGTGGAAATATATAGTGTCAAACAAATCTCTGGAAGAACCGTAATAAAGAGAGCTGATACAACCGTATGCATTGTCCTAAATTTCAGAGCTCCAATAAAAAAGGTCTCTGTAATGGCAATGAACACCGTTGTCAGCTGGGCTGAGCCCAGCCTCCCTGCAGTGGCAGCGCTCTGAACCTGTGGAAAACGGCTCTTCTGTATTTATTTCTGGGCCTGCAGAATGCCTGGGTTTTGGCTAGATCTAATCAGCTGACTTTTTATGTGATTTACGTCAAGCAAGTAGTTCTGGTTGTCTTATCTCGACTTGGGTGCTGGTACCAAAGATGGGCTCTTGTTCTTTTCTGGGCAGATTCTTAAGGTGCCTTTCCCTGCTTACCTTCTGACGGGAAAGGGGTAGCTGGCACACATCCTGACACTCGCTCACTTCTATGTGCCTGCAACCTGTTCTGTTGTGTGTGTGTGTTTGTTGTTTAAAGGGCAAACATTTTCTATGCTTAAGTTTTTTAAAATATGGAAATTCTTTTCAGCTCAGCATGAGGGATCTTGCAGTGCCTTGCTGAGAAGACTGGAGCTGGCTGTGAGGCTCTCACAATGAACAATGACTTCTGTGAGTTTATTCGTACAGTAATTCTTGCAGGTTCCTTGTTGCTCTCCTTTGTATAGCTGTAACAGAGTTTAAATATGAGTCACAGAAACAATGCTGTCTAGCTTGTGGTTTGTTTTCTGCCAGCTCCTGTTTATTTCTTCTTTGTTTGGGTTTTTTTTCCTCCTTATTATGTGTCTTAGTTGATTTTTTTTCTTAAAGGCCCAGATCCATCTGAAAGCTGCTGCCGCTGATACAAGAATATTATTTTTCCACTTTAGAACAGAAGGAAACAAAGGGGCTGTGTGTGTGTGTAACAACTGCAGGGCTTCCCAAATGCCAAAGCTTCAAATCCCCTGTTTGGAGGAAGGAAGCCTGAGTCATGGCTGACAATCTTCACTAGAACATCTATTAGTGCTAGTAAAAGGCTGCAACATTTGTTCAGAGTGGGAGACAGTTTTCTTCCTTTAGAGTATTACCTAGAAATATATTCTAAAGACCTGTTAAAAATTGAATTGGGTTGAAAATAGAGACTTAATAACCATTTTGACCAGAAGTGAGACATTGCGCTGTTCTAATACACAATGCCATTGTTGCTTTAGAAGAAATGATGCCTTACTGAAGGGTATTGTGAAGGAACCTTTTCAGTATGTATGAAGTAGCATCTGTTTCTGTAAAACTGTAAAAATTCAGTTGAATAAGCTTTGTTTTAATTGCGGTATAGCAGTATGGAAGGCATATTGTGTTTTAGTGATTTGTGTATTTTTAATGTTGCCTTAAGGAGTCATATAACGTGAGCTTTTGCTGATGTAATGGTAGAGCATGAAAATGCCTGAGTTGGTTTGTGTATTTTGCATGGTGCTAAGAGAGGTTATTCTTCTGAATGAGCTGCAGTCAGCCATGGATCAGGAGTACTAAGATACATAAGCTTCAGACATTCCCAAATCCTCCCTCAGGACTTGATTGGAACATTTCACTTGCCTTTCTACACCCTTGAGTAATTGTCCTTTTCACTTTAATCTTTGTTCTGTTGGCATCTCGTTCTCTGAGCAACATTACCATTTTTCCTGTTCAGGAGAAACAGACTTTTTTTTTTTCCTCTGAGTAAGAAACCGTAAAATCTCTGGATCTGAAGACCAAGGCTTTCCTTTTTAAATAAGTGGTCTTGTCGATGGTATCCAACAACTGGAAGAGGGCAAAAAAAGCCAAGGATCTATGTAGTGTGTTAAATACATACATAGCAACTGTATGTAGGTGAGAGTAGTCATAGGTTTGCTGTGATTTACAGTAAGAGCTGCGCAAAGCCTGGGTGGGTCTGGGAACTTTTCCTCATGCTTTTGGAAAGAGATTTCTGGATTTGTTTGTGCAAACTGAATTAAACTTTTTTATTTTTCTGCCTATCATCAAGACATATTTATCAGATAAGGAAACACTATTTTCACAGAAAGGCATCACACAAGATTCTTGTGTTCACTCTGGGTATTGCCTGACACAAATCCCAATGGCAAGGCCTTCAGTTCCTCAGTGGTAAGTTAGAGCAGAGTCATCTGTGGTTCTCGGAGCAAGGTTGTAGGCCATAAATGGCAGATACGGGTTTCCGTCTATGTAATGCTCTCCACGATACGGTGGAAAATGTAAAAGCATTTCAGAACTCCTTGGGGGTTTTATTCTGCCGTGCCAATTTATTTTTTAGAGTATTTGGTTTTGCACACTATATGGTTAAGTTACGTTAAATATATGACTATATATTAAAATATAATTGTCTTTGCTGGGACAAGGCTGAGCCTGTGGTTTGATTATGTAACCAAACCTATATTTTTAAAAATTTTAAATGTAGTGATATTAAAATATATTCCTAAATGAATGTTATGCTTGAGGTGAAATTTAAATCTCTAGGAAAACCCTTGATTTTCTAAGAACTGGTTTTCTTCTCTGAAGCCTGTTCACCTTTTCCCTGTAAAACTGTGTCAAACCCTTGAAAATCAGATTTTAAAGATGCCCAGATGGGATATAAATAGGAATGCCTGAAAAGCCTTTGGTTAAAAGAGAAAACAAATTTCAGTTGGAGTTTAGGTGTACATCTTGAACATCACTGTACTTGGGTTTGGGTGTTTGGTATAGCGGTACTAATAAAAAGCCATTGGTAATAGCTATATTAATGCAAACCTTTTTAAGGTAGGCGGGGAGAGATTCTGTTCACACTAGTTAAGATTATTTCAGCCTTACAGTGGAGTAAATTCATCTTATTTAATCCATAGTTATCAACAATGAATTGGTGCAAACTTGCTGTTGCTGTCACCTTGCTAATGCACATCCACAAAAGACTTTTCTAATAAAATGAAGAGGTAATCACAGACTAAAAAGTTTAGTATTTTGTCCAAATATCACTACTGCAAACTTCTTTAATCTATGTAAGTAGGCTTCAAATCTCTTCAGAATAATTCTGGGTTTTAAAGTGATTTGGGGTTTGGTTGGTTGATTTTAATTTCTTGCAGTTGGGGCAGTTCTTGATCTCTTGGCTTCTTGTACCCTACAAGCTGACATAAACCGGCACTGGTCTTTAAGGAGCCCCCTGCAGCCTCTTCTCTGTGCATAAACAAGTATTTGTAGGGCAGCTGTGCAATGGAGGAAATCTCAGAGTTGATTTGGGTTTAAAAACTAACTTGGCAAATACCTAACTTGTTTACATTACTTCAGTACAGCTCCTAGATCTGGCTCACTGAGTGCATGTGCCAGAAGAGAGGCAGCTGTACAGGGAGGGGGATGCAAAAGGCCATGGGTGGTCCTTTTGCTGATAGCATTGACTTAAGCTCATGTAAGCTTTCAAGTGCCTGAAGTGTGCTTTGAACTGGAAATTGGCTTCCTGGAAGAAAATAGATGAATTACAGTTATCTAAAATCAGAAGGGTCTAGAATCAGTAAAGATCAAATCATTCAGACTGAAGGTTTTCTCTAGCCAAGAAAGCTGAAAAGGTCATATGGGAGATCAAGTTGAGATTTAAAAGCCTACTTTTTTGAGTCTCGGATGTTTAGAACGTTATAGATACATTGAGATCCATCCTTGGGTTTTTCAGAGTGCTTATCCTAGTAGAAAATGTTTCCTTTTGAGATTGATTTGGTGTCAATGTTTTGAGAACATTGCTGTTGTCTGTGACGGGCCTGCTGCTAAGCATATAATTGGCAATCCATTTCCTCTCTCTTATCATAAGTAGCTCTTTTTATGGAATGCAGCAAACAATATCCTTATAAAGAAAAGCTTTCCGAAACTTCCTGTGTAACAAAGCTTATACATTTTCTGTAGGAGGCTTTATGCACTGAGAATTCTAAAAGGACTACTGCGTGTAGAGCAGTCATTTTTTTTTACTTTTGTTGAATCCTGTTTGCTAAAAATATGGTTTGAAATTGTTGCAACGTGGTGAATTTGACCTAGATTTGTCAAATTTTGCAAGTATTTTCTGTAAGAAAGGAAAAGATGAGGTGTTTCAATGCTGATGTTACATAAAATGCTCCAAAGTCCATCACTGATTCCAGGGGAAATACCTGCTTGTGACTCTCCAGGTATGTTACAGGCAGGCATGATGGAAGCAGTGGTTTTATTGACCTGTGCAAACTATGGTGATCAAGCACATGACTGCTTGACAAATACTCTGGTCAATTCTGATGGAATAATTTTTCTATCTTTTATAGTAATTTCCCCCCCTTTTCCCTTTGCAAATTCTTTCTACCACTTTCGTCCCCTCCAAACCAAACATTTACTCTCTGCCCGCGTATCCAGTTTTTTCTGATTTTTACACCTTTGTTTGGTATTTGGGATATCATTGTCCAGGTAATTTCTGCCATGCTTAACGGTTCCATTAAGCTTGTGCCCCTGTTCTGTTGTTATATTATGTTGCTCATTTCTACCATTTCTCATGTTGTTATCGTGTCATGGTATCCTGAGGTCAGGGTTACGTTTGCACACATAGTATTTTCTTTTGAGTTTGAGGAAGCTGTGGCAGTGCCTCATGTTCCTAACTTGTTAGTATAGCTGTACATTCAGGATGGACTATTTATTTGCATCCTTCAATCATTTCAGTGGACAGTATGAAGAAAATGCCCAATGACAATGCTGCCCTTTGTGAATGCAATGCATAAACACATAGCAAGAAAACTCATTCAGTTCTTTCACTGTTCTTGAGGGAGTTTGTATTTATCTCTTACTGCTGTGGAAAATGCCCTGTCCTGATGCCGTAAGATATTTGGAGTCAATGGAGGGACCCACATTGTTCTGCTTTGCAGAAACAAGTGCTCAGTGGGATCCAGCTGGAATCTAGAAGAATGAAATACGTGGACATCTACTTCATGTACTTTTCCACTCTGGCTGTGAAAAGGAAGATTCGTTATATGCACAGTCCTAGGTGTTTCTTGCCAATAGTAATTTTCTACCATTGAAAGATTCTCCCTACAAAAGAGGAAATTCCAAGAGGCCAGATACCAGGAGTTGCAAGTTACAAAAATGTAAAGCAGCTGGAATGTGTCCAAGAATCTATGCCTAGAGTATTCGGTAGTTATGTCGTATTTGGTAATTCATATATTCCTAACTGCTGAGATTTGAAAATGGAGACAGCAAAGAGATTTGAAACTCATAGGGTGCATTTCAAACACTGCAGCAGAGGCAAAAAAATGTGCAAAGAAACACACAAAGATGAACACGCGTTTATCTTCATCTTGAGTGATGAAAGAAAGAGAGTGTCAACAAAGCATAAGTCAAGCTCTGTGTTTAGTTCTGGCTTATTATGTGTGTTTGAAGATAATCAGTTCCAGCGTAGATAGAAGGTGAATTTAGACTCTCTCATTAAATCCAAATTATTTTATTCATAGAAGTATATCTTCAATATAGAAGCAGGGAAATGTGAATGTCAATCTTAAAATGCCTATGGCTCAGGAATTACATATGTAAGAACAGGCACGGTTGTGATTATTCACCTCTCCCACTCTATAAGCATCCATAATCAGTGTTAAGGGAAGGAGGATGTTCCAGAGGGTGTTTTAGCACCGTCTTGGGTGTTTGGGATTATCCCCTAAACTTTTAGCTAGCTATGGACCCTGGAAGATAAATACCTTCCCAAAGACTTGTTTCTTCCCTTTGGTCTTTTCACTTCCAGGTGTCCTAGTTACACTGTTAAAAAGATTAGTGATCAGCACAGCAAAACTCTGAATACAAGTTTGTTCTGTGGGTTAATTGCACATTTACTTGAACCTATATTTTCTAAAGTTTCAAAACTGTGAAATGAAGTATCATGAAAGTAAAATTAAAATAATAAAACCCTCCACCCCATACCATTAAGAGATTCAAGAGTTTGGAACTCCAGTAAAGAGAGATGAAGTTTAGAATTAATTTTAAAATTAAATCAGCATTTTTATTTAGCAATAATGATGATCAATCAGTCGTGTCTTTTCCAGCCCATCTGTGTCAAAGAAATTCTGGCAAATTTTTAGGAACAGTAAGCTTCCAGATCTTTTGTCAACTTTGAAGCAAAGTAATTTAAGACTCTATCACAGGTACTTTCACATCAGTAACATTAAAAAATCATAGAAACTAGAAGCTATCAATACATGTGAAAAAGGCCACTGCTGTAGGTACTTCCTCGAGAGTCAAGAAGTAAGAGAGCAAACTTGACCATTGGTTTTCACCAGATTGACAGTAATTAAATTCTTGGTACCTCTTAATTTCCTTTGCATAATTAGAGGCTAATTTATTCCTTGAAAATATATTTTGTCCTGAAATCTTCTGGCATTAATATAAGAACGTTCTATTGATAAACAAAAAAAAAAGTATATTAATGTTATTCCCATCTGGAGGCGTGGCTGCTAGACCTTTTTCTGAGGGTAGCAAAATGTAAAATATGGTTGTTAATCTGTTTTGTCTTGGTCTTATTTTTCTTTATCTCTGCTAATCCTTTCGAGGTTCTTATGTAATTTGGATCCAGAATTTCTTGGCAGGAAAATATAGAGGTAATGTCAGCAATGCCTCTCTCTGCAGTTATGGGATGCAGAGAATAGTGGTAGGGGTTTTAGCTTTTAAATGTTCTTCCTCAGGCATTAGTTTCTTGGGAAGTGGGCACAAACGACCATGTCTCATGACGCATTCACAGATGTATTCCATGCCCTCTGCCCATGCATCTGGATAAGGATTGTATCTGCTGTTGGTACCTTAAATATTTCTTGTGTCAGATCCACTGATGCAGAGAAAACAAAATATAAATGTAGTAACGGCAGCCAATTAAAGTAGTAGTTTCAATTAATTTAAAATGATGTAAGGAAAAAAACAAACCCCCCCCAAATGGAAAAAAAATCCCAAACTTTTCCCAAGGCCTATCTAAGTTGATTGGTTAATTAAGTGTAATTACTTGGTGTAGTGAAAGGTTTGGAGTGGTAGATACTGTCCCACTGTAGGCTTAGACTGTTAACTTAGTTGGGATTTGGTTGAGATATTAATGGTGAAGGTCTTATAACATTTGTTTTGTAAGGAGGTCTTTGCCACATGTGTTTGCTTTGGGTTCCTTACTCAAGTAGACCACACTGCAACTCAACACAGACATTTTCTTCTGTAATATGTTGTTCTTGTTGCAATAGAAGTGCTACAGGTGTGAAAGTGATGGCTATTGCTGTTGTCTTGGCTTTCAGCCGCTACAGAATTTAGTTCTCACTAAGTTTTCTCTCTTTTTTTTTTTTTATTTTTTAAATAAACAAGCCAGGCAAGTGTGGAAGTGCATTTTGGAGGCTGCAGCAACTTGAACTGTTCAAGGTTTCTGACTGCTGTCATTAGAGGCAGAAAGAGAATTCTTTTCTTTCTGCCTTCCTCCATTTATCTCTCTTTTAGATCATAAAGATTTGAGTCCAATAAAGAAACCGAATGACTCATGACTATCTCCTTTTTCTAAGCTTCTTAAAGAAGAGAGATGAGTGTGGAGGGGAAAAAATACATGATACTGTTATGAAATTTTGTACAGCTGAAAGAGTAATTCCTTGAAAAGTGACACTTTATTTTCTTGGTCGAACCAACTTCTTGAATCCTTTTACCGATTCCCTCCCCCAAATAACTTAGACTGCAAACAAGGTAGCTGTTGGTTTTGAGACCTTCAGGGCTATCTGCTTCCCTATCTCTGCCGTATTTAATTTGGTTTTGAGGCATCTGATGGCTGGTTCTGCTCATCTGTCTTGTCACTTGTTCATTTCTATACAAGCATCTTCCTGCTTTCTTCTGCAGTTTCTCTTATGCTTGGAAGGTACTTCCTATAATAATCCACAAAGCTGCCTTATCATCACATTTCAAATCCTGTCTTAAAGTTTGTCAGGATGCCTAAAACACAGAGGTAACATTTTCTCATAGAACTGAGAGTACTGCTTGTTAAGTGGAGCAATTGGTTGTCTAAGTGATCTTTGGACTACGTGATCATCCACTTCTTTTCTTGTAGATTGCACACCGCTTCTGTGTTTAAGTGCTGCAATATTTAGCATATTGGGTTCTTTGTGCAGTAACAGAGCTTTATAGCAGTTTGAGACTACAACAACCTAAAAATAATCCAAATATCTATTTGGATTATTTATTGCTCTTGCTTCTATGCCAAAAGCACAAGTCCTTTGGAAACTTGGGCATATTGTGATTCCAAACTCCTCCCATGGAAAGTACCAAGCCATACTACTAGTTAGATAAGAAAGGGACTTCGGTAACCTCCAGGTTTTGGCTGGGACAGAGTTAATTTTCTTCCTGGTAGCTGGTGTAGTGCTATGTTTTTAAATTTGGGATGAAAACAATGTTGATGACACACTGATGGTTTTAGTAGTTGCTAAGCATTCAAGGACTTTTCAGCTGCTCATGCTGCCCTGCCAGTGAGAAGATGGGGTGCATGGGAAGCTGTGAGGGGACACGGCCAGGACAGCTGACCCAAATGGATGTTTCCTGCCATACAATGATATGCTCACTGTAAAAATTGGAGTTGGCTGAGGGCCAGCAATTGCTGCTGCTGCTAAATTGTATTGTGCATCACAATTTTAGAACCAGGTAAGTTAGTGTGAAATTGTAGAAGATAGACATTTTAAATCTAATGACACTGTTGTTGTTTAGCTGACTTTGCGTGTTGTAGGTTGGCTTGACACACAAGATATGCACCCCATTTGCTTTTCTCTGTTGTTGGCTTCAATATAGTACCCACATAGTTCCTTAAAAAAGTGAGGTACGTCGCAAGTGTGAAACACTTCTGAAATATGACAAACTGAAGTTGATCCATAATAAAAGCACGTGAGCCCGAAAAATGTTATAGAAATTTTATCTTCCTCAGTTGCTAAGGCTAATTCTTGATTTTAGTATGATTACGGAGGAGAATTGCTACTACTCTGGATGAAGGGTCTCTGGATGTGTTTTTACCTCTGCCTGTTATGTATAACTTACAGCACAGAACTTAACGTACTTGTGTATTAATTTGTGAGAACTTGAAGAACAACGTGTCTGGTAAATGACAGAAGAACACAAATCTTTCGTCTCAACTGCATTAATTTGCTTAAGACAACTGATGCAAATTACGTAAGTCTGAGAGTACTGTTGTTGTATTAGACTTCTAATAAATTAATGTGCTCACTTTCCTAAGAATTTGGCCAAAATTCGGACATGAATTAAAGCAATCTTATTTCCGAATGAAGGAGTCCACACAGTGGTTTGAAGTGATTTAAAGTAATTTTTAAGAAGTTGCTTTGCATTCACTTCTTTAGTTAATTCTTACTAATTTTCTGCAGGCTCTGCCTCTCTGCACAGTGGAAATTGTGCGTTGGACTCATGCATTCCTGTGTGGAGAGCCATTAACAACTGCTCTCAAATAATGTGATTGGAGATGTAGACAGCCAACTCAATACTCAGCATTTTCTCAAATCCATGATACGTGGATTTGAGAAAATACGTGTTTTTTATTCTTGTGTTTCCCTTCAAGTCTCATTTTTGCAGTGATAGTGCGGAGATATTTCAGCCTCCTGTGCCAAAGTCTTAAACCTGAGGTAAAGTGCAGACTAATGCATGGTTGACTTGCTAGAGACTGTCTTTTAAACCTGTTTATATTAGAAACAGCCATGGGAAAATTCCTGAGCACGGGAATTCCAGATAACTGAAATACCAGGAGCAGTCTTTGGGCTGTGGTAAACAGGGTATATGATATGATTCTGTGCTACAGTATCCTTTGCTATTTAGCCAAAACATCCACCAAAGCAGCATTGATGTTTGGATAATATTTCATCAGCTTAAAAGTGAAGAAGGCAGCTAAATATATGGCAAAGTGAAAGACCAATTACAACAGAGTAATTCAATTTCCATATATTACCAAATAGCACAGTAAATTAATCTTGTATCAGTTTACCTGTCACTGTAAAATATATTACTAGTCTGTAGAAAATGCCACTATTTCAATAGTTACTTTTTTTTAATTTGATGGACAATTTCCTTACATTTAATCTACAAAAAAAAATATGAAAAGGAAATCTTTCTACTTGACCTTTTAAACTGTTACCTGAAACAGGACTCCCTTTTTTTTTTAAATTCAAGTTTATTAACAACTTTAGGAATGGTTAGCATATGCAGTAATTATTACAGTGCTGGAATGTTGTGGAATGTCACATGTCAGATGCTGATTGATGTCATCATGTGTTTGCATAGCTGCCATTCTCTGTAGCAGAGTAAATTCTCCAGATGAAGAGCTCATTAAAAGTGAGGATAAATGGGTCTCAATAATACCGAGAGAGTACGTAGAAGTAAAGTAACTACAAAATGTGCATGGGTTTTGACTAGTGCTTTTCTAGGGTGTGTTCACTGTCCTGTCTCCTGATGATCAGCCGGATACTCATTAGAGTTGCTACTGAATGCAGCCAGATTTCCAGATGATTGTTGTCCCCTACTTAACCCATCTTATTATTACAACTAACATGCCTTGACTTTCAAATCCTAGACTGAATGTGTACTTAACTGCCAGACCTACAAGACATTTGGTATATTTCAAGGAGGTAAGACCCGCTAGTGATATGTGTGCAGTAGAGTTTGTACTCAAAATCTGCACCCCTCAGGGTTTAGACTGAAGAGCTGCCCCTTAGATGCAAGCCTAAGGACTGTTTAAATTATGGCATGGGTTGTCTTGGGCTGTAAAGAGTTGAAATTTCCTACCTTTTCTGTGATAGATGTTGCATCATCTGGCACAGTCTCAGAGATTCTGTGCTCCTATAGTGCAAAAAAGGAGCAAAATAGCAGAAAAAGTTTGAAAGGGGGTGTGCCACAAGAAATTCCTGTGTTAAGGTAAGTGAATCCCTGCAGTACAATCAATATTCTCTTAAATTTTTTTTAGAGATCCTCTTGTGTATTATTCGGCCGCAGTTTAGCAGAACTGCTGGCTGATGTTACTGGCAGGATTTTTAATGAGGAGCACAGAATGAAGACAATGGGATACATTCCTGCAGCTAACCTTACACAAGACTTTGACCCTACCAGTTCCTGCTGCGCCAGGAGGTGAGACTGCACCGTGTCTTAGCTCTGGTTGAAATTTGGAAGCCCTCCTTCAGTTTTCTTTAGGAGGGACTCATATGACTGCATGAAAAGAATTAGAAAGGAAAAATATAATGACAGAGAAAGGCATGTTAAATGAGGTACTAAAAGTACAGTGAGAACCCGTTGGTTGAAGTTAAGAGATCAAATTCAGCTTAGCAATTAGGAAACATGTTTTGATGTTAGGTATGATCAGACGGTAGCAGAGTTTGTCTAATGAGGTACTATGGCAATAACTCTGCAGACACAAAAATACAGCAGTATGGGAAGTATTATGTCAAGTCCCTGATGCTTGGCTCATAGACATTAGATGATCCAAAAGCTGCCTTCCTTAGGCTAGTTAGCTCTTTTATGAAGAAATGGCAGCTTGAGAATTGTTATATCTTAATTTTAAATGAGTTCTCTGTGTAGGGTCACGTTTTTAACTCTTGTTAGAAGAGCCAATCTTGGTAAGGCTTTTCACATTCTCTTGTGAAAAGTGTGCATTTTTTTAAGAATCATATTAGCACTTTTACTTTAGTAGTGAAGTTAGTAAGTTCAGTTAGAGGGCAGCCAATATGAATTGGTGTCACTGCTTGAATTGCATTCTATCTAAAAAAAAAAAATCCAACTGTCCCAATATTTGCTTCACCTATGCCTGGAGAACATTAAAATACTGTAAAGGCATGAATTGTGTCAATGAATAATGAAAGCATGTTATAGAAGCACCCTGTAATTCTTTCCACAGTGTAGCACTAATAACATTTCAGAGCTGCTTGATAAAAGTGAAGTGGATTTGATACACATCAGCCAACGTTGCTTTTCATCTCTTTTACATCCGATTGGATCTAAGGTTTCCTAGTAATCAAATAAATTTAAGGGGAGAGACAGTAACTTGTATTTGGAGAGATTTAATTCTGTCTTCTTCAAAGGAAGAAAGTCAAGAAGGTAATATTTAACAGTATTTCCTGATTTTTTTTTTTTAAGAAATGTTCATCTTTAAAAAAAGATATTCTAACCCAGAACAACTCATAACCATAAGCAAGGAAGATAAATGCTGCAGGTCAGTATGAAAACCCCAGGCATTTTCTTTCAGTGTAATGGCCTACTGCTGTTATTGAAACCAATGACACAAAAATGCTGCGCCTTTGGTAACTGAACAGGGCTAGGATTTACAAGGAAAAATATGTAAGTGCCAATGTGTTCTTGGTTGTTTTTTTTATTTTTTTTTAATATATCACACTTTTAGAGGAGCAATTTTTGGAATAATTTTCTCACATCAAAGAAATACAAGTTTCAAGACAAAATGTTGTAGTTTGAAAACTGGCTTTGTTGTAAAATTCATTCTGTAATCCATTCATTCTGACTTTTAGAGCCTTTTAGAGCAGCATATCTGGTTTCAGTCATTCATTATCTTATTTTTCTCATCTTCATGGCCTCTGAATGGTGAAGTATAGCTGCTAACATCTTTATACTCCCAAATGGAAATGCACACATTATTATTTGATTTTACAGAAGAGCAAAGCCAGGACTGAAATACCCGGTATGTCCTAAATGAGTTAATCTTGGAAAGATGTGCATCAGGCATTAGGTAGACCAGAGGTGCACTGAATCAACAGCATTCCAGCATGGCAAACCTAGCATGAAAATAGCAATGTAAGAGAAGATATTGATTTTAAAAAAAAAAAGGAATGTTGGTTGTGAGGATGGATAGCATAACATGTATCATTTTTTTTTTTCTGTTTCTGAAGGTAAATATTTAATAGAATTATATAATCATAGAATGGTTTGAGTTGGAAGGAAACTTAAAGATCATCCAGTTCTGACCGCCCTGACATGGGCAGGGACACCTCCTACTGGATTGGGTTGCTCAAAGCTTCATCCAGCCTGACCCTTAACACTGTGGATGGGGCATCCACAACTTCTCTGGGCAGCCTGTGCCGGTACCTCACCAACGTCACAGTAAAGTTCTTCCTAAGATCCCATCTCAATTTTTCCTCTTTCAGCTTAAAATCATTACCCCTCATCCAATGCTTGCTCTCCCTGATCGAGAGCCCCTTCTCTGCTTTCACCTTTAAGTACTGGAAGGCTTCTATAACGTCGCTCTGGAGCCTTCTCTTCTCTAGGCTAAACAAGCCCAACTCTCTCAGCCTATCCTGGTATGGGAGGTGCTCCAGCCATCATCTTTGTGGTCCTCCTCTGGACTTGCTCTAACAGATCCGTGACCTTCCTGTGCTGAGGACTCTAGAACTGATGAAGTACTCCAGATTTGGTCTCACAAGAGCACAGTAGAGTGGCAGAATCACCTCCCTTGACCTGCTGGCCATGCTTTTTTTTGATGCAGCCCAGGATACAGTTGGCTTTCTGGGTTACAAGCACATGTAGTAGGGTTGTGTTGAGTTTCTTACCCATCAGTACCCCCAAGTCCTTCTCTTCTGGGCTACTCTCAATCCATTATCTGCCCAGCCTGTATTTGTGCTTGTGATTGCCCCCACCCTGGTGCAGGATCTTGCACTTGGCCTTGTTGAACTTCATGAGGTTCACATAGGCCCTGTCAGGGTCTCTCTGGATGGTATCCCTTCCCTGCAGTGTGTCGACTGCGCCACACAGCTTGGAGTCGTCAGTAAACTTGCTGAGAGTGATTTCTACAGTATTGGTGTAAACTGTGTAGGACTGTGGTGCATTTAGTATAGTTTATTCTGTTTATCATGTTGGAGGCATGCTAGTAAGAGAGTTGTTGAATGCAGTTCATCCTATTGTAGCAGGTACTTTTGGCTTGCGTTAGTGCTCTGAATTCTGAAAACTACTGAGTCTGCCCCAATTTAATATGCTGGTGTCTGATAATGCCAGTAATATTCTTGCATTTAATAATCTTTTTTAGAATGACCCATGAGTAAAGAAAGGTTTTATGACTTGCCTAGATTAGGAACAGTAACATGTAATTTTAAATAAACAAAGATGTTTGATTGCTTCTGTTCTCTTTGTTATTGCTCCTTTCCTTTTTAAAAACAGCTTAAGACCTTTACTTTAGACAGGGAGAATAACAAAACAAAAAAAACCCAACTAGAATCAAGCTGTGTGCTAAAGTACAAACATACTCACATTTGCCTGGTGGAACTACTTGAAACAAAATGGGCATGAAATACTTTTCAGTCTGGGAGCGTTCCTTGGCATTAAAAGTTTAACATACTGAAAATGAAAAGCTCATCCCTACATATATTGAGAGATGATTGTTTGCTGGGGCTGATTATAATAATCGTCTTCCATAATAAATACCAGTGTCAGTATTTTCATCCCACCTACTTTGTAGTTTTGAGTCATGATGAATTTTCCCATCGTATTTTTCTGTACTAAGTGACAGATTTGGGGGCAGATTTAATTAGACTTGCACAGGCTGTTTGAACTATTCTAAAATGTCTGGTGGTTAATGTTGCAATACCTTTTGATATTTTAACTGGTGACTAGGGTCACAGGTTGGATTAATATCTGAAGATTTTAATACCTATTCTTTTTAAGGGTTGCCCTGCACATAGCCTTTGACCCTCTTAGCAGTCTCTTCATTCTCATTAAATCTCTTCAATAAATTCTGCTCTTTCCTATTATTGGACTCTTTTCTAATTCACATCCTTCAGGGAATGGAGTGAAGGAAGACATGATTTTATGTGTGTGAAAAAGAAAGGGAGCTGCCCTTTTTTTCCTACATTTTAATATCTGTAAAAAGGTAAACCTACCAGGGTAGGATGAAAAAAACATTTTCTGCTTGAGAGGAGGAAATCACTTATAAGATTTAAATGGGTTATTTTTTTCACATTTTTCTAATATATTAGGTCTCAGACGTAAAACAGAGTCATGCCACAAAATATGGGTGAACCTCAAAGATTTTTCTAAGCATAAGTTGAGGTCTCTTCCCTGAAAATCTGTTTTGTGTTAGTTGGCTTCACAGAGATAGCTACACGTAGAATTCAAAATGTAAAAAGAAATCCTGACATCATCCCTCTTGAAATAAAGGTTGATGCAACTCAAATTGTGTATTTACATTAGATTTAAAGGAAGCAAAAGTAAAACTGTCAAATATGCTTCATCCTCTTAAAAAGAACATAGGATGGGGTAGTAAACTTAGGGCTTTCTGATTATTTTTTACATCTGTGTTTCACTTTTCTCTTGACATACAAATGGAATAAATAATAGGTAGGGACTGGCAAGCTTGGAGTATCACATTCTGGAGGACTCACGAAAGGGTTTCCCTCATAGTATATGTGGCAGAGAATAAAGGAGCTTCAATGTTTTCCGTTGTGTATGTCAAAAAACTCTCTAATGAACTCTGTACTAGCAAAACTGGCTCATATGATTTGTGTAGTTACATTTCTGCTAGCTGATGTAAAAATCATCTCAATCTCATTCAGTGGAGGAAGGACAGAATCGGCATGAAGTAATATGATACTGTTTGGCCATCTCTCTGCACCTCTGTTTGCTTTTTCCCCTCCTATCTCTTTGGTACCAGGAAATGTTGCTGGTCCATTGGATTAGTCTGATTTTAAAGCAGCATAACGGAGAGCAGAATAGATATTTATTACATAACAGCCAAGCCTCATGTGTTTTGTTTTCTTTGCACTTGACATTGCAGCACAGACCTTTGAATATGATTTTTTTTCATATAAATTCTTAGCTGAAAAGGCTTCCTGCCTCAGAATGGGTCTTAGTCATGTTGGTGTTTTTTAAGCTTTTGTTGTATTTGACCAGAAGAGACGTGAACCTTAAGATTTTTCCATGAATTGATTTCCTTCAAATGAGAATTAGAATTTTTAAAATTACTTTCTACTGGGATGGGGTTCATGAGGATATCCAAACAAATATTCCCACTAAAAGCAAGCTCTGAATTCTGCTATATGAAACAGTAGATCTGCAGCACAGTTGCAATGAAAAATGCTGTTTATGCTCCTTAATAGCTTTGAATGCCTGTGGTCAAAGTTACCCTTGTTGGCAAACGGTTTTTTTTTAGTTGGTGTGAATGACAAATTCTGGTATCATCTTCATCACATTTTCCATGCCAGTCTTAGTCCAGCAGTTGGTTGGCTCTCTGTTTCCCTCCTCAGCAGGACGGGAGAAAATAGGATGGAAATAGTCATGGGTCAAGATAAAGACAGTTAAATCACTTACCAGTTAAGGCAAAGCAGACTCAACCTGGTGAAGACTGATTTTGTTTATTGCCAGTTAAAATAGTGAGATACGAAGAGCTGGATAGTGAGAAACAAAGAGAAAAATTAAAAGAACAGTTCTCTCTACACACACCCCTCGATGCAGAGGATGGAGAAAGAGGGGCTGCAGTCTCTGCAATTCCTCTCTGCCACTCCTTCCTCCACAGCTTTTCTGCTGCTCAGGCATGGGTTCATGATCCATAGCTCCTGCCAGCAACCTGCTCCAACATGAGCACTCGACATGCTACAGCTTCTTCCAGGGAAATATCTACCTGTTCTGGCATGGGGCTCTCCGTGGGTTGCATTGTAGATATCTACTCCAATGTGGTCTCTCCCATAGGCTGTAGGGGAATATCTGCTCTTAGCATCTGGACCACCTCCTTCCTGTTCTTTCTCTGACGTTGGTGTTCATGCTGCTGTTCTCTCAAATTTTTTTCTCTGCCCCTCATCCCTACTTGTTTGGCATTTTTGCCCTTTCTTTTATGTTTTCACAAGAGGTGCCGCCAGTTTTGTTGATGGGCTCAAGCTGTGTCCTGCAATGGGTCTGTTGCAGAACCATCTGGAACTGGCTGTGTCAGGCATGGGGCAGCCTCTGGTTTCTTCTCACAGATACTATTCCTGCAGCCCCACCCCAGTTCCAACATCTTGATGTTTTTCAGTTCTCCTGTGGGAGCTCTACTGGTTTCATTGGGAACCCAGGTCTTTAAAAGGGGTGCAGGAGTTAAATGCCCATTTTCCATCACACAAAAATACTGCTAGAAAAGTTTTTTTTTTTTATCTTGTCCTGCAGATGGCAAGGATGCTTTCACGTAGAAGGTTAGCTGCAGTCTCACTGCACCAGTAAACATGATATTCTTACTGAATTTGGGGCAGGTTAAGAAGATTCAACCTTGTCTGATGATTTTCCATGACTGAACAGGTAAATAATAAATAACAGGTTCTATAATGTTATTCTGTGAAAATGATTCACAATAGAAAACATATTTTAGTGTGTCCAAGCTAACCCAAATAATTCTGGAATGCCATGTTAGGAAGTGTCTCAAGGTACAAGATCTGAGGAAGACACACTTTCCATCAAGAGAGATGGTGGTTAAGGAGGCAGGGAAGGTTAGAAGGAGCCCGAGGAAAGCTGAGGATCAGCATTCAATAACACATCTTGATAGAGAAAGTGTTAAGCATTCAATTATTAATCATTTCTGGTAATAGATTGGAGGCAGATGTAATTTTTGTGATGGAAGATAGTGCCCAGACAACTGACTAGATTTGCAATAATAGTGGGCTAATTTAACTTTGATTACTCTACTGTTACAAATGAACAAATTAGTCATAATGGATGTTAGCACACTGTAACTGATGGTCAGTGAAGTCTTCCATGGAAGGCTGTATGCTCTGTGCAGTCAGGAATGGGACCCTAGAAAAGTCACCTTACCAATAGGATTCATGCTGTGAAACTCTGAGCATCTCTCATAGTGAGAACTGAAAGGAAAAATGAAGAAAGACTGAAGAATACTTGGGCTTCAGGCAGACAATGCCCTGTTTAAAAGGTGTATGCTATTGTCATCTAGCAGGGGGAAAATCTGTCCAAACTGTTTTTCCAAAAGTAACCAGTTATTTTGGTGCAGATGTTGTCTTAGCAGTACCATGCAACTGTCATCATTGAGCCACAGAAGAAAAGGACATGGCTATAGCAAAGATATTTTGGAGTAAGGTGCGAGAGGTGGGCAGACCACAGCAACAGAAGACAGTCTGTGCTGCTGCTGAGCTATCTTTGCTCCTTTCCCATGTTGGGGACTGGCTCCATTCCTCTGCTCCCCAGCACAGCTTTTTCTCATTTTGGTTCCCCTTCTCCCTCTCTCCATAGTATTTCTCCCAAGTACTTCTACCCCCTTTTCCTGAATAGAGCTGTTGCCTACCAATGAGTCAGTGTTGTATAATAGTTTCTTTTACTGTCTTTCCTTCCCTTCTGTTGTACTGACATGCAGAAAATTTTTGCAAAGATGTAGTTAAGTATTATGGAACAAGCTGACTGATTTTCTTAGAATATTTTCGGAGACCTGGGAAAGGAAATAAAGTGAACCTGTGAGTCTGTGTTTTCTATAGATTGTTTCTCGATGCCTGTTCTGGTATAGCTTTTTAAAGATATGTAAGCTTGCCATCAAGCTTCTGACAATTCTCTGAACAGCTTGTGTCTGCACCAGCAGAAATAGTGATGCATCACCAATATCTTGTACGTAGATATCCAGCAGTACGGGAAAGTGTGTTGCAGGTCCAGCTATTCTCATTTGCTGCATCAGCGAACAAGTACTAAAAGAAACACTTGTCTGATATCAACCAAATTGTTGGGTTCACTATTGCATAAAGAATTTAGTAGTGGTAACTGCTATAATACTACAGCACTAGGTTCAGACTGAGGTTCTCTCTGTTAAAAGATTGCTGGAACTGGTGGTGTCACTTGTACAAATGTTGCCATTACTGTGTCACAGGGGTGTGGCAACATTATCCATTTGCTTACGGAGTATTATAATTCATGTACTGCAAACATCTCTCTTCTTAACTCCAGAGGCACAACTGATTGTCCCTTCAATATTTATGTCCATGAAACTACCAGACATACGTTATGTTCAAGCCCTAGAAATTATGGGGGGAGGGAGACATTCCTGAGTAAATAAGTGAGGGCGTTGTGGATGGAGAAGGCAAGCCAAGGGCCTGGGGTGATGGGAACAGAAGAGACATAGCAAGAAAACAAAACAGACTGAAATGCAATCACTTCAAGCATAGGCATGTAAACAAGAAAATGCCTGTGGAACAGCCTTCTGGGGTAAGCTCTCATGCTCATTGTGTAGAACTGGCATGCTTGGGTGCCTCTCTGAAATGCCTCTACACTAAAGATATGGAGCATGGGGAACAAATAGGAGGAATTTGAAACCTGTATGATTACAGAGCTATGACTTCATTGGGACACACTGGGATAGCTCATACAGTTAGACTGAGGCATACAGACTGGATACAGACTCCATAGGAAGGACTGTGAAAAGGCAAGAAAGTTGGAGTCACCCTTAATATGAGAGAGGAGCTGTAGTGCTTGGAGTTCTGCCTTGATAATAGGTCAGGAATCAGTTGAGAATTGATGGGTCAAGATCAGCAGGCAGACCAACATGGGCATTATCATAGCAGATATCTACTATAGATTCCTGATTGGGGGAAAAAGTAGTTGAGGCTTTCTTCAAAGACATATAATAATCCTTACATTCACAGGCCCTGGTCCTTGTGGGCAACTTTAAATCCCCTAGTATCTGCTAGAGGAACAACACAGCAGGGCACAAGCAACCTGGGAGACTTGTGTGTATTGATGACAATTTCCTGACCCAGCTGGTTGAGAAGCCAACAAAGAAGTGTGCTCTGCTCGACCTGATACTTACAAACAGGGAAGAGCTGGCTGGGGATGTGAAAGGCAGGGCCTGCCTTTGCTGCAGTGAAAGTGAGATGAAGTTCAGGATCATAAGAGGGAGCAGTGCAAAAAACAGGACATAACTCTGGATTTCAGGAGAGCAGACTAAAAACCTCTTGAGAGATCTACTTGCAACAAAATCATGGGATACAACCCTGAAGAGAAGAAGGAAGACTGGTAGATATTCAAGGATTACCTCCCCCACAATTGAGAAAGGTCTCTGTACTGACAAGTAGGAAAATAAGGAAAGGCAGCAGGAGGCCTCTGTGGTTGAACAAGAAAAGCCTAAATTAATTTGCGTGTAAAATGACAATGTACAAGAGGTGAAAGCAGAGGCATCTGATTCAGGAGGACTACATAGTTGCTCTCTGAACATGTAGGGATAGGATTAGGAAAGCCAAAGTTGACCTGGTGTTGAATTCTGCAAGGAATAAGAGGGGCAGCAAGAAGGGATTCTACAAGCACATAACAGCAAAAAGAAAACGAGGGAAAACTTGGGACCACTGCTGAATGGGGCAGGAGACCTGGGGATATACAATGAGGAAAAGGCTGACATATTTGATGCCTTAAATGCCTCAGTCTTTTCTGGTAGGACTGGTCTTCAATAATTCCAGATTTCTGAGACCAGAGGGAAAGTCTGCAACAAGAGGTCTTGGTGAAGGAGGACCAGGTTAGTGAGCAACAAACCAGGCATCTGTAAGTCCGTGAGGCCTGATGGGCTGCACCCATGAATGCAGAGACAAAGCTTCTCTCCAATTGTCTTTGAAAGGTCATGGTGAGTGGGAGAGATTCCTGAAGACTGGAAGAGAGTCCTGTCTTCAAGAAGGAAGATTTGGGGAACTGCAGGCCAGTGAGCCTCACCTTAATCCCTGGTGAGGTGATAGAGCGACTAATCCTGGAAACCATTTCCAAACACGCTAAGGACAAGATAATCAGGAATAGTCAGCATGGATTTATGATAGGGGAATTATGCTTAACTAGCTTGATAGCTTTCAACAATGAGATAACTAGCTTGGTTGAGGAAGGGAGAGCAAGGGTTGTCATTTACCTTGACTTTAGTAATGCTTTTGACGTCTCCCATAACATCCTCACAGACAAGCTGACAAAGTACAGGTTAGGTAAAGGGGCAGTGAGGTGGAAAACTGGCTGAGCAAAGGTTTGCAATCCGCAGCATAAGGTCCAATTTGAGGCAAGTCACTAGTGGTGTACTGTGGTAGATTATATATAAAGGCCAATGCTGTTTAACATCTCCATTAATGAGTTGGATAATGAGAAAGATTGCACCCTTTCCAAGTTAGCAGGTGATACAAAACTGTGAGGAGAGGTAGGTGCACCAGGTGGTTGTGCTCTTATTCAGATGAACTGCAATAGGCTGGTGAATTGGGCTGAGATGAATATTTTGAGGTTCAGCAAAGGGCAGTGGTAAGTCCTATCTGAGGAGGAAAAACCCCAGGCTGTACATGCTGTGGGGGCTGACTGGCTGGGAAGGCAGTTCTTCACAGGAGGGCTTGCCCTCAGCACTGGTGAGGCCACATCTGGAATGCCGTGTCCAGTTCTAGGCTCCCCAGTACAAGAAAGATACAGACTAACTGGATCCAGCAAGAACCTGTAAAGATGGTTAAGGGACTGGAGCACCTCCACTATGAGACGAGCCTGGGTAAGCCAGGATTTTTCAGCCTGGAGATCTCATCAAGATATGTAAATTTGTCTGATGTGAGGGAGTACAGAGAAGGAAGCCAGACTTTTCTCAGTGATGCCCAGTGACAGGATAAGTGGCAGTGGGCACAAGAAAACACTTCTCTGCTCTATGGGTGGTCAAACACCAGAACAAGTTGCCCAGAAGGATTGTGGAGTCTTCAGCCTTGTTTGATATTCAAAACTCAACTGGACACATCCTTGAACAACTGCTTAGCTGACCCTGCTCGAGCAGTGGAGTTGGACTAGATATTCTTAAGAGGTCTCCTCCAACCTAAATGATTCTGTGATTCTACCAACAAAAATAAAAGCAACAATTAACCTGAGCTCTGGAAGAGAATCTTTGGGTTTAAATGTTGTAGAGGCTCATGGCAAGATAGGTCAGAATATTTATCTGAACAACTACTTTTGTCTCTCTTTCACTCTGTATACAGATAATTTAGTAGTCAGTCTTATTTCTTTTATCCTTCATCCTTTATGTCTTTGCTGCATTCTGATTTTTGTGCCAGGAGGAAAAAAAACTGGTATAAAAAAAATAGTGCTAGAACTGAACTCTTGCAGTTTAAGAAGGGAAAAAATAGTGAATGGGGGAAGGGAAAGAATGTCTGGCACAGCTGTTCCCAAGAGCTTTTGTTCACCTTGAGCAGAGCTAATAAATGTGACAAGAACGTTAAAGTATTATTCATCTATTGGATTTAGTCTAAGGTTAAATGTATCTAAATGCAAATGTTTTTATCCAAAGACTTATATGTTTTAGGATAATTCACTGAACTATGAATTACAGAAGGTTTTAAGACTCTAGATCTTGGGCAAAATGCAGAAAAACTTCTGATTTCTGTTAGAGTTTTTCTTCTGCACATCTTGAATTATTTTGTCAAGGAAATGTCATCATTTAAAAAAATGAAGGGAAGATGGAAGCAAACAGAAATTCAAAGGACTTGCCCAAATTCCCAGGGTGCATGAACAGTAGAGCCCAAACCAGAAAATTGATTTCCAAACTCCAGTGGCTCATTCTGTTTGATGAAAAGATTTTCCTGTCCCCTTATGAGTTTACATGCTTTCTTCTGAACTGCATAAACCTAAATTTTCTCTGCCTTCACAAGCTACGCTTTCAGAACTAATATTTCTGTTAGGATTCAGTCTCTCAAATATAAAGGACATTTTTGTTTCTCGACTTTTGGTGTTGGGGAACAACCACCTTCTTGCTAACCTAATTCGGAGATTAAAGATCCTAGCTGTTCTGTGGTAGAAAGGTAGAACAAAATTATGTCAGCCCATCAGTGCTGGAGCTGGGATAGTGATGAATCTTTAACCTCTTCAGCAGTTTTTAAATCATTTGAGGAGTTAAATGAGCCCTTAACTAAAATGTTTTACCAATCCTTTGAAAAAAATTTAATATTTGAAGGTCTTTTTTATTAAAGAAGAATAAATTCAAAGTAAGTAAATCAGAATAATTATAAAGAATGCTTTTAGAATATGTTGTCAAAATGGTTGGGCTTTATGTTTTTATAGGGTGCTTTTTTCCTCCTAAGCAATTTGATGAAATTAAATTGAAAAATGCCTCAGTGTTGTTAAATATCACCAGGAATGTTTTGTTTTTCCTTTCCTTTTTTTTAATTTTAAGATTATGAAAAGCAAATTCACACATTTTTTTTTAAGTTACTGGCAAGATTCCCAGAGGACGGGATACTTCAGACAACGTCAATCCTGCTGTTTTGCCTATTCCTTCATTGTAGATTTTTGACTTCTGTAGAGTGATTGTGACATCAAGAATAAGCACTTTTAGTTTATCTGTGAAGATGGAAAGAATCAGTGACTTTTTTTTTCCTATTCCCTTTTTTGCCTTTTGGAGCTTTTGGATGAGGACATGCTTGGCTTCTGCCTTGCCCCTTCAGTGGTCTACTTCTTTCTACAACCTATCTTTTTCTCTGAAGAACAAGAATGTTCATGCCAGTGCTGTGACAGTTATATGCCATGAACACAATAAATTTCTGTGGAGAGAGGAAGCATCAGTAGAAGTAGCATTTTTATTATTTTTTTTTTTACCTACTGAGTGAAGAAACTTGCAGGGATTACGAGTCTGGTGTTTGTGAGTCTTGCGTAGAGCAGGCTGGCAGGTTTCCCCTTTCGCTCTGCAGCTTATGTAAGCCTCCTGTTCTTTTTGCAGAAGATAGGAACAGTATTGATTTACTGCTCCAAGTGTCTGGGTGTGATTTATGACAAGAAACATACCACACAGTGTTCAGGATAGAGTTTGATATCCTAGCCCAGAGAAAGTAAGTGGAACCTGTGCAGGTGTAGAGAATTTCGTTGAACACTCTATATATTTCATCCAAAATCTGATCCTAGCACTGGTTCAGAACTGGAAGAATGCAATCATATTAAAATCCAGCATTATATCAGACTGCTGCCTTTATTTCAAAACACAGAAAAGGAAGTTTTCTGCTCTTTTCTGCTTTAATTCTTCATGTTCTTACTCTCTCCTTGGTGCAGTTTTGTATGTTCTAATGGCAGGTTCTGGTCCCACTTATACTTCCACCTTAGCTGTGTGTTTCCACCTGAATCCATTCATTGGTACATCTCTGACTAAAAGGTGCTGAACACCCTTGTTTGTCCTTAGAACTCTTTTTTCTTTCTCTTTGTTTCTTTTTTTTTCCCCTCTCTCCATATTTCAGCTCAAATCCTGACAGACTGGCCACAAGGGAGGGGGACGAATGGAGGCGGGAACAAGTAGCTGAAGGTGGAGGAAAGGGAAGGAAATATTTCTTCCTTTGCTTTCTGGAAGTAATCACATTTTATGGTGCATAGTCTTGTAGAACTAAAGCCTAAGAGCCCAGTTCTTTACCAGGGAAACCTACACTGTGGAAGGGTGGTAATGTATTATTGTTGTAAAATAAGATTGAGATGTACAGAACCTGATTCTGGGAACCATGTGGTATTGTCTAATATAGAGTTGGGGAATCTGGGACTTTTTGTGTTTGATATACATGGACTGTTTCTCTCTAGCTGACTCAAAGACAAAATGCTGGTCAAGGAACTGTCTTGCACATTAGAGAGAATGACTTGAAGATTCTAGCACAGAAATAGGAAGGAAAGGAATAAATGTATCAAAGTGTTTTTAACTGAGCTATCTAGGAAGTCTGATACCTGAGCTTTCTTATTTTCTCTCTCTCTGATATTTCCCTACTACTAATATTGGATTAGTATTCAAAACCTTGTCAATGATTAGCTTCCGTATGCTAAGACAATGAATTAAAATCTGTGAAATAATGTTATGTCTCATCACTTTTATTTTTAAGGCTGATGCTGAAAAATATAAGTATGGGATTAAAAGGGTGAAAAAAGGGAATAAAGCATGTGCATGTTCAGACTAAACATGTGTTAT
Source organism: Tapera naevia (assembly GCA_033556795.1). Taxonomy (NCBI): domain Eukaryota; kingdom Metazoa; phylum Chordata; class Aves; order Cuculiformes; family Neomorphidae; genus Tapera; species Tapera naevia. The sequence goes on along the minus strand of JAUMJJ010000034.1, from coordinate 7,549,138 downwards.
GCACTGTATCTCATTTTCTTGGAGGATCCCCAAACTGTCCTGTTATTTTAAGTAGAACATGAGTGAAATTACCAACTACCCATTCCAAAACTGTGGAGGGAGAAGTTTGCAATACACTTACAAAAATAATTGTCTGTTCTGTTCCTTTTTTTTTTTTTTTTATTTGAGCCAGCTGAAGTGTTACAACCTATTTTTTTTCAGGAACCATTTGTGAGAAGTAGTTGAAAAGCAAGAAATTGGGGTTTTTTACAGATTTTCCAGCTAGCATTACTATTTACTCAGTTATTGTCTTCCTACTGACAGCCTGCTGGCAACATTGCCTTTCCCCAGCTGTTTTTCCAAGCCAGGGCTCTTTCCTTGATGCAACTTTTGGTCTATCTGATACCTAATATGAGCCCCTAAAGGTACTATCAGTTTTTCTAATGGTGTACACAACTTCATATAGAATAGTTTTATTGAAATTGTATTTCATGTGTAACTTGAATTATAAAGTGAAGCATGTTATTGTCTAATGAGAAAATGTCAATTAAAAGACATCTGAAAGGCTGCATTGACAACTTTAATGTAAAATCTGTGATCTTACATCCTTAAAATAATGTCAGTTTTGTTTATGTTACCAATTCACAATTATAGGTTCTAGGACATATAAATATGAGGTTCCTAAAGAAATATCATGTTATGGCAGCATGATTGGAAACCTGCATTCTAATATTAAAGAATGTAACGTCTCTAAATGTTGGGGAAATGTGATGTACCCTGTCAGCTCATACCTTAAAAAAAAATCACAATATTAAAACCTTCCAGATGGCATGAGAAGTTTGTCATATGCCTGGCTATGTGTTTAAAATAGTTCATTTAACCACAACAATTCATTTAACTACAATATTGATTTATTGACACATTAAAGTATAGTAGAAATCATACTATGCAAGCAGAAAATAAGAAATAAAAAGAATGGTACATGGTCTAAAGATGACTATTGTTGATCAACAATAAAGACGTACAAACAGGTTCTTCATGATGTGGAAGCTAGGCAGAGGGAGGCAAATGGAAGGAATAATTATGTAGTTGTTAGCAGCACTTTCAGTTTCCAGAGACAAAATTAGAAGTGCCAGACAGTTCAAATTTTACCTCTGCTTGTCAACTTCCTATAAGGACCACATTTCAGAGGGTCATTTTAATAAAAATGAAAGACACATCCTATTAGGACACCTTTGCTGACAAATAATTAAGATGGATTACTAGAATATACTTGTCCCAGATGCCTTGTTGATGTCAGTTTGTAGAAGGCACAGGAGGGCTTACAGCATGCGCTTTGGTCCTTAAAAGCAATTTAGAATCAAAGTTAGCCATTCTAACTAACTGAGAAGAGCTTAATCCTAGAGCTGTCACTAGACATTATTTTCAGATTCCTGATGCTTCTGTATTAAAACAGTTTATGTATAAAAGTTAATAGGGTCTAGAAGTGAAGAATATTTCATTATGTCAAACAAGGAACTGGGTTTTTTTACAACAACCATGTTTTCTTCATTCGGAAGAGGCAATGACAAAAAAAATAAAACCAAGTTGACTCGGTTGATAAGTTTTTATAATACTTATCAAAAATAGATCTGTGAGTGACTGGTTTTTTGGACAATGGCTGATGGACCTTTAGTCTTGCCTACGTAGTGTGTAGGTTTTGATGGTTAGTGGCTGCACCTACTGTTTTGCTCCTTCTCACCCCCCAAGTCAAATTGATGTAGATTTTTTTTCACTGAAGGCAGTGAATATTATATTGTAATTAACTGTGGAAGCTAGGATATTTGACAGGTATTAAATGACAAGTTTGTCACTTTCAAATACAATCAGTATGTTGCCAAGTCTGAAAAAAGGTTTCATTGCATCTCCATTTAGAAACAAGGAAAAAAAGGTCATTGTGGCTGCCTTCAGAGTCTTTGCTCTTTTAACCCTTTCACTTTTTCTCCCAAACACATATCTTCAGGCTTATTCAGTTAATGAGCTATGAGTCAGTACTATAATAGAAACCCCTACTTTAGAGGAAGACTTCAGATAAGTATGTATGTCTCTTCTTGCACTGTAAATAATACAGAACAAGAGTAAATATTTCATTCAGAACGCAGCAGTTCTTTTCCATTTTAAAACTAGCCATGTGAAACTTTTCCTCTTGAAGAACTGGTGAAAATCAGAGATTCATAAAATCCAAATAGAGTTGTTAAAAGTATATCTGATGATAAGTGCTTTTTTTTGAAAACATGATTTCTAGGAGCATGTGAAGGAAAGAGATTCTGTGTGGGAGGTATGCTATACAGTACCATCATCTTTACCCTTTGGTCTGCATGTGTCGAGATGTCTTTTTCTATGGTGTCCCAAGGTCTGCCTGTTAACTTGCTGGAAATACTGCTGCATCCCTTGGTGTTAATACTGGTTTATTTTTGCACTTTGCCTACAATGCAGGGCAAGAAGGAAGGCTGTGAGAACACAGCTCCCAGTGAAATTGTGGTGCTACCTGGGCTGGAACAGGGGGCTTAGGGCTCATTGTGGTTGTTAGTAGTTCTGTGGAGACATGTCTGCCCATCAGGGATCAAGAGAAACATTTAACAGATAGGACCCTCCCTTTGAGCACTCTGCTCGCATCTTTTGTCCTTTTGCAATGAAGTTGCAGTACTTATCTTTCTGATTTCCCTTCTAAATAAGAAAAGGAAAGTGGTCTGTCAGGAACTGCTCAGTTGTTTCTGATAACTCCAACACTATGCTAATCATAACTCTGGCACAGTGTTCCTCCATCTGTGTAGCAGAGAGGATGGGCGGGGGTGGCGGTGATGACGATGATAACGCTAATGCTACAACATTCACCTTCAGCAACATTTTGTTGACATACGGGAGTACATTTTGATTGTGATTAATTAGTCCTCTCAGTGGCACAGTGTGGTTAGTCTGTCCTGATGCAAGAAATAAAATGAATGACAGACAGTGTTTATCCTGCCTTTCCCTACCATGGTACCTGAGAATTCTCTGGCCCTATTATGACTGTGCTGCTGTATCTTTGCTAGGTTTGTTCATAGAAAATTTATTTTCTACAGGGAGTAAACTTTTGTCTTCCCTGGAAATGCACTGGGGATCATACTTCATACAGAAAGCTTTTTCTTCTGTTTTGTTGCCTGCTTCCTTCGCAGTGGGAGCTCTTAATTTTTGTTGTTGCATTGATGATCACCTTTGGAGAAACTCAAGTCCAATAGCAGTAGGAGAAGAGAACAGAAAGGGTAATAAATTCTGTTACATTGTCTTATTTTATGGCAAACAGAACTTGGCTGTTTCGTAGTCCCTTCTTCACTGAGACTCAACAGAGAACCTTTCTTAAGTTATGGGGAAAATAAAGTATACCTTGGACAAAGGAAAATCATGGAGAAAGTGTTGAGTGTGATGAGAGTGGTGCTTATACTGCATTTGAGATGGAATGAAACACAAAGACCAAACATTTGATGATGTGAAAGGCTATGTATGAAGTGCTATTACTGTCACGATGATGACTGAATGCATGTTGAAATTACCTTTACAGGAATAGCAACAGATGGTCTCTATCTTCCCCTCCTACTCATCCAAAGCTCTCTAGGCTGCATTCCTAATCAACCAAAAGCAGACATCCCACACCCTTGCAGAGAGGAACAACCTGAGCATGCAAGCTCTTGCTTTGAATTCAATGTTAGTTAAAGGCATGTACCCTATATTGTCAGGTAATAAGATCTGAAAATACAATGACTGAGTTAAAATTCTGTCCATCTACCCTATTTCCTGTTACTCAAATTCCAATACAAAATTCTCATTAAGTGCTAATGAGTATAATCGTATAACTCTATAGCATATTGTTGTCAATAATTACATACACACATTTTTAAGTTGGAATCTTTCTTTATTAAAAATACATTCCCTTTTAAGGACTTCAGTTACTTGAATGTGAAGTGAAAGTAAATTAGGCTGTAGCAGACATCACAGTTATAGTTACTGCTTCTTCCATTATTGCAAGTTATTATAAGCTTGTATGATTGAAACTTCTATAGATAAGCATGCAATAATATTTTCACTGTCACCATGATCACTGACTGAGATAAGAGCTTGATGTTCTATTTTTGTTCAGGATAGAGAAAAACAAGGAGGGGTAAAATGGGGGGGAAAGGGCTTCGTGCCTTGCAATGATATGCAGGAAAAAGAATCCAAGCGTACAGCAGGCCCACACATACGTCAATGATGCCACACGGCGTTGAGAGGATTTAGTGTTAAAGGGACGCCTGTTAATTTTATTTGCAAGAGAGAAGAGAAAGCATGCACATTCAAGATACTTGTTGTATCATTTTTAAATCAAGGCCATCTTTTTCTCGGTGGTAAACGTGAAATGTTTTTAAAGGCCAGACTTAGCATAAAATCTATTGGTTGCTATGGAGACCACTTACCACACAGGACTGCACTCTGTGTTCGACTCCATGATTTTCTCTATTCAAAGGTTCAGCATTGTCAAAAAACAAATTAGTTTTTCAGTTCTTTATTGCAAAGTTCATTAGGAGAAAGGTAATAAATAATAAGGTATTTTATTCATGTGTGGATAGGTGCCATATGTGAATTAACTGGGGTGCTATTCCTTAAATTTGCTATTTTAAAATAATTATAGTGAAATTGGCTATTGTTAGGAAATAAAACAGCTTTTGATCATTCTGTGTATATGAATATGAAGCAAAGCAGGTAGTTGGAAGTCTGATCCCAACAAAATTACATGGTAATAAGGCTTTTCACACCTACACAGCACTTAGTAACAAAGCACTGAAAGAGAAAGAAAGATTAAGCCCTGCTAGAGTAAAACTTTATACATGAGGTGCGTTACTTCTCCCTTCATGAAAGGAAAGGTGGGTTCAGGACCCCGTGCTTACTGAATTATTCATGCTGTCTTTTGCATCTTGTATCTTTAAGGTTGAAACCAGTAGGGGTTGTTATCTGCAGAATCACAAATCTATCTGGGTACAGAGGTTCAGTGAGAACCTGTTCAACAGCTTCTCCTGAAGTGCTTGTCTAATTACAGCAAAACTGCCTAGCACGCCCACCCCAAAAAAGAACTTATCCAGGGAGGAGGTGCAAAGTGTTTCCTCTGGAGTTTATTTGAAGCTCAGCCTAGTAATCCCCTCCTGAGATCTGAGTGAGAGTGACAGTTTATAGAAGTATCAAGGGAAGCCTTTTACATTACCTGAAGGTATTTCAATTTGTGTTAGCGAGTTCTTCCTCGCTTTTTTTTCTTTTAAAAATAACATTTTAGTCTAATTTCTAATTACTTGAGGAGTATATGAGTATGTTGCTTTCAGCATGGGAGATTTCCTCCTGTCACATCTTTGGTGCATTCTGAATCCCAGTGAGCCAAACTCCGAGCTGGTGTAAGTGGTGTATCTTCACTGGCTTCAGAAAATCCTGGTGCTGCTTTTATTGTGTGGTCTCATTCCCATTACAGGCCAACAAAAGGACTCTAACGCGGCATGGTAATAGCAGGTCTCATCTCAGCTCTGAGGTTTCTGGGTGGATTTTTTTGTGTTAAACTATTCATTTGGCTTTTATGTAACAGGGTAGGGTATGTGTAGTGTAGGTTTTTAGTGTTTTTGTAGGACCACTGGATAAATGAAAGGATATCGAAGGGACGGTGATTTATAGTGGTCATTTTTAGAATTTCCACATCTATGTGTAATGCAGTAAAGCTTGCTTATTTGCAAATCTAATTTATTGCCAAACTTTTGTGTGCACAGAAGATATTTGGAAGATTTAACTTTTTTAGTCTAATCACTCTTATACTAGATACCAACTCTACAATGTCAAGCCCTAATAATTAACAAGTTGCAAACATGCAATTAAGACAAATCAGACTGAAACACATAAGAAAAGTGAAAGCATAATTTAATTCAAGTTATTGTCAGTCTCTTCGAGAATTATTATGCAGTTGGCCTTCTCCTGTGTGGCTCTATATTTTAGCAGAGTGTGCACTGTTTCACACTGCATGCAAGGTAAATAAAAAAAAAATGAGTCTTTAAAAGGGAATGTTCCAGTTTAAACAAGCCAGTGGGGTCTACTTAGGCAAAGCTAACTGGTCACACTATGTTTATAGCAATAGACAATGGTATCTGACTCATAAACAGTGAAGGAAAACGTACTTGATGAGCCTACACTGGAAGTGTCTTATTATTATTAATAATAGAAAACTTCTCCCCCGTAGAATAAGCTTTTCATTTTTCATTGTAGTCAGGTTTTTGTCAGAGCTCTTCTGCTAATGTCTTGACCATGTTTTTTTCTTTGGTTCCCTCTGTCTCTTCCAGACAGCTCAGTAGGGACCTGCTTTTCCTTCTGTGTTCAGGCAGTGATCATTAGGGTGCTATAGACTGTTGTTAAAGCAGATTTTTTTTTGTCTAGCACACAGAATAGAATAATATTGTCTTTAGTCAAAGGTAAATGTACCAGGAAGCTATCCCTACCTACTTCAGTTCCCTTCCTCTACTTCTAAAGCAACATGACAAGGGGCAGAGTATTAGATGAAACATTGTTTCTAGAAGTACTTTTTCAAGTGAATGAAGCATTACTCAAAGGTACATCATGAAAGAAGGAATCCCTCTGCTCACAAAATAGAGAGAATACCATTCAGGATTTCCATACAAAATTACTAGGCTACTAACATAACCTGAATGAGATATGAAGCAGATTCCCCCCCCCCCCCCCCATTTATATCTAGAATACTTTTAAAGAAATATTCATGGATAGTAACCTGCTTCTTGCTGTGTTCTGAGGTTCTGCGTTCTCTATGCTTAAACAGATATCTCTCTGAAAAAAGTATCTGCTTGGTTAATATCAATAACCATACTCTAGTTTGTGCAGAACATCAACGTTAACAACACAGTGACAGACATCTTGGAGAGATGCAAGAGTTACCGTACTTTTCAAAATTAAAGTAAGTGCATAGTTCAGTTCAGAAATTTCACTTGGGTTTTACTGTGCCCATACCTGATCACAAATTTTACTAAAGTTGAACATTTTTCTTGAATAGACACTGAGCAAGGATTAAATGATTTGCCATCATGTTTATAGTGCATTCTAGTCCCAATTAATCCTCCTCTCTTCTTCTGGGAAGTGGTAATCAAAAGCGTGATACCATTTTTAGACTGGAACCTGTTTCTAGTGGTTAATTCAGGGCAGTACTCTGTCTTGGGATATATACTGGACTCTTTGCAATAGATAGAAGAACAAAGTTCTCTGTGTTCAGGGAACAGCGTCTGCACCCAAAAGGAAGTCACATTTTTTTCAGATAAAGTTAAACCACCCTTAATCACATTCCTCCTTTAAAGTTCTGTGATGTGAATGAGTTGAAATCAGGAGAGATGCTATGTGCATGAGTTCTAGGTATTTGTAGAAAATAATCTTCAAATGATGACCTGAAATGCAATCAGAAAGAATGAGTCTGCAAGGCTTTGTTCTATTATTATGGACTTTACTACTTTCATATATGAAAAATTGCAATGATAGAGAGGAACAGGTTGAGAAACGGGAGCTAGAAATTTAATGATGGGTAAAATTCCTTGAAGATTTATTTGATGGATCAGTAATATACCAGACCAAAAAGATGAATCGTCCAGTCCGGATTCCAAATGGCAAATAAAAGAAACTATTCTTCAGTCCTTTACCAATTACTCAGTAATTGACTTATGTGATCCAATTGATCTTTTCTACCCTAATTTTTTCGAATTGTTTGATACTTCAAAAGTAAACTAATCTATGGGGATGAACTAGATAATTTCCCGAGTCTGTAAGAGCACAGCACTTGCTAAACTATTTACTTAATAATTTTGAAATGTAACTTTGAACAGTTATATTATTCATAGAGTCTCGCATATTCTTATATGATAGTGATTTTTTGATCTGGTTGTTGTGGCTGGTTAGTAAGGCAGAATAAATGGTAGTACCTGTGAGACTCTTAGCTGGCTGGCCTTGTATCTTTGTGCTACCATGCAAACATTTTAATTAAATTACATTTTGCATAAAAGATCCATACAGGCATATTTGTTTGACCCAATATTGGGCAAAACAAGCACTGGCATTGCTCATGTAATGTTTCATCCATCCAGGAAAGATGAATTGAAAATGTTCACACAACAAAAATTCCCTAGGCTACTGCAAGAAAATCCTTACTGGTTTCCGGTGTGGCGTGAGTCTTTCATAAAAGCAATGACTCTGTTTCTCTTTCTCTGCCCTTTGTACTATCCTTGTCTCCATTGGATTTGGAAGTGTTTGTAGTCAGATTCTTAAGGACTGTGAAGACTTTGGATTTTAGAATATAAATATAGGTTGCAACTTTATTGACTGAATAATAAGCACAAATCATGTCCTGTTTTTCTCCTGTCTATGGTGTTTCTGAATATCCTTACCTTCAGGACCTTCCTGTCACTGAAGTCTCAAACAGTGTTTATTCTACTTACAACTCAAAGGTTATATGGAAAATGCTGACTGATGCTTTTCTGTGAGAAACCTGGGTTGTGTGGGACTTCTACAAAAGACGGTGTTCATAGTGGTATATGGTAAACAGAAATAAATTTGCAAGAAGATGAGAAGAGGGTCTTAGAAGGGAGAGAGATTGAAATAACCAGAGTTATTTCTTTCAGGCATCTGCAAGATTTTTACTGTTTTGGGTTGGATTTTGGATCTGAATTTATATCCAGGCTGCCCTTGGGAACTGCAGTTCAGCTATCAGATATCACTGGCATTTAGCATTAGTTTGGGGAGTAGGCAGGAAAAAAGCCAAAACTGCATGGTAGTGACAGAAGAGAGAAATGGAACTGAGCAAACCAGGCAAGTGGCCAGCCATTATTTATTAAGAACACAAACCTGATTGTAGGTATTTGTGATGCTTCTTGCAATGTTCAGTGTTTTCTGTTTAGTCACAATTTTGCTACTGTTCTTCCCTGTGTCCTTTGGGACTTGTTGGAGGTATTCTTTCCCCAAACCACAGCCTAATAGTAAGTTCTGGGAGACAGAATTCTCTGCGAGCATTGCACCAAAACTCATAATGTAAGTAAAATATATGTGGCCTCACTTTTTGGAGACTGAGTGGGATTTTGTCTTGATCTGGTTAGAAGTGGGAAATACTTTTTCCTGCTTTTAATGTTTTATATGCTTCTCATCCACAATTCTTTGAGGTTAAATGTACATCTTCATGAAAATTTAGGTTTCATCCTAGACCTCCTGGGCAAGGAAATCTTTTGAAAAGCTTTAGGAATCAAAGAAACTGCATATGGAAAAAGACTCCCTATGTCCAGTGGCCTCTCTTCCTGTGGAATAAAGTGCTAATTTAATTTATTGAACATCCAAATCAAAGTAGCAGTAATTTTTAATTGTTCTGAAGAGCAATGGGTTATTGAGGTAGGCATCCACTGTCTTGTATTTTTCTAGTTTCAAGATGCAATGATTTCTAAATAGCTACAAATTCATTTAATAAAGGGAAAAAAGCAAATGTGTATAATCAAAACTATTTTAAAGTGAAAACAGAAGTAAAACTTTATTAAGTGTACTTAGAAGTGACAGGGCGAATCTACAGGCTTCTGTGAGCTGTAATTATTGAAATTGATTGGCTTCACTTCAAGAACAATTGCTTATCTTTGATCTCTGAATTCTCACAGTATGAGAGACCTCACAACACCAAAAGACTGAAGGTGGGCTTAGCTAGGTTTACTTGTAGCACCAGGGGTATGTAAAGTACAGAAGAAGGAGGTAATGAATGTACAGCAAAATATTTACATTAAAAATTTACATAAATCTGCATTTAAACCATGGCTTCTCAAGGAAGTGACTGTGTTGTAACCAGCTGGTATTCAGGTGCATTGTACTGAACTTTGAGTAGTGGATCCCCTAACACAAAGGTGTGTGCAAACTGGATCCCAGGATGCTGTACAGTACAAGCACACTTTCTCTCTATTTCATAGAATCATAGAATCTTCCAGTTGGAAAAGACCTTTGACATCATCGAGTCCAACCGTACCCATCCTCTGCTAAAACATGTCCTTCAAAAACTCATCTACCTTAAGGTTGAAGATATTTTCATTTGTATGTTTTGGAGTCCTTTTTCTGTCAAATGACAGTACTCGCTTTAGTTGCTCTCAGACTTCTGAGAAACTCACTGATGAGAATATTTTTTTCCCTGAGAAATGTGTAGTTTTGCAAGTTCTGTTTTGTGTCGTGACACATAGAAAAATCATTTGGATTTGAATTTGCTAATGAATGTGATATAATAAATTAAAAGATGGATTATTTCAGGTAGATGTGTCACTGTCGTTGACAACATCTATTACCTTCTTTGTGCCAATGCATTTCTAAGTTTAATACTGTCTGACTTTGAAACTTGTAGGCTAAAAAGTATTGCCGTCTGCGGTAGAGAAAAGCTGACACTAGCAAGCAGTGGTTGGCAGCAAAGTGAACAGGATTTAATTGCTTGAAATACTTTTAAAAGAATAAAAATAACTTTCTTCCTCCCCCACAGTTGACAAGACAGGTCTCCTGTCCCTGCTTCTTATGTCCTCCTTCTGTTTAAGAGAAGTTATCTGTCCATTGAAATAAATGCTACTTTCCCGAAATCACAACACATTGAATAATTCCTCAGTGGTAACACAACCAGCAGATTTGTAATGCTGTCATTTCATACTCATTTCAAATGACTGTTAGAGCACTACACACCCACACCTTTACCATGTTCCTTCAGCAGTACTTAACGAATCAGTTTCCCAGAAATAACTGTGCTCTTCACTGAAGAGTTGCTGCTCCAGGATGCACAGAGAAAGTCAGTGCTGTGCCACAAAAGGAGCTGAAATTCTGGCATTCGCTTCTGCTACAACTGTTTATAACGGAAAGTATTGTAGTGGCCACAGCTCAGATCTCAACCAGCCATCTCTGCTTGGGAAAGTTGTCATCACGTCTTTCTGCAACGAAAAGCAACACGGAGCAAGGCTCTGCATATGGACGTACATATGTGCATGGTATTGCGCTTGTCTCCATTTAAAAATGTATTTGAGGGTGAAGAAATATTTCCTCCCAAAGATGTTGTTGCTTTCTCAGAAACTGCATCTAAACTACTATGCTAAAAACACCAGTGATTTTATACAAATGAAGCCTTGCAAATACTCTACCTTCCTGTAATGTGTATGCCTAGAATAAGACTAAATGATGATGATTTCACCATGTCAGGAGAGATAATTGTACAACTAGACCTTAAAATAGCAACAAATCTAGCTCTAGAAGGAAAAAGAGTAACTGTAATCAATGCACTGTTTTATAAAAACGAATATTTGAGTCATGAGGAGTTTGAATTAATGCCTCTGTGTGTAAGCAGAAGTAAAACCTATAGCCCATAGTCATTTTGTTTGTAGTCCAGAGCATATGTTGAATGCAAGTTCCATGTTCTGCAACGGAATAACCACTCTCTCTGAAAGCTGATGGGACTGGGGAAGGGGAAAGCAAGCTCAATATGCAACAAGAGAGATTTAGCCTTTGCAGAAATGCTGGATTCTACTAGACAGTGTAATCAATGAAAGGATTTAGGAGAAAGAGCCTATGGAGCTCTTTAAAGCACAAAAAGGGACATTTATCTGCATTATGTCCCTTGCTGCAGTTCACATTTTCAGCTGGCTCAGTGTCAATAGCAGCTTATGATTCTGTTAGCTTTATACAGGGAGAAATCATACCTAGATGATAGATGTCACTTGTGGATTTTTCTTTGTCCTTTTTTTCCTATGCACTCAGTCTGCAGCGTATTAGCAGATTATTCTACTGTAATATTGAAAGATGCACAGCAAATGTAGCCAAGGTAGTTGGTAAATAGGTATATATTGAATTTACAAACAATTCAGAGTAGTTCAGCATTCTCATGCCTTCTGCTTATGACATTAAATTGAGGTGAACAAATGGATGTCATGAGCTCAATAAAAGAAAAAATTGCCTGATTTTAAAGACTGGAATACGTCAGACTGGTAACTCCTAGAATAGCAGATCACACTCTCCTGTTATGGAATGGTCTGATTTCAGAAACGGGTTTTAATAGGGATGTATTTGATATTCTGTGTTAGCAGGTTGGTCTTTCCTACAGATACCTGAACTATGTAGATAAGCTTCATAAACATTTGATTCAAATGTTTTCTCTGTTTACCTTTCCACATTCATGCCCCTCAGCCTTTTTTTTTGAGCAGAGGAATTTGAAGTTAAATTATGCCAAGACACACACTTGCTCTGTCAGTCACATTTCTGTTAAGTTACCTGCCTGTATTTTCATCAAAAAGATCAGATGGAGAAGGGTTGTGTACCGAGTACTGCACCAAGCAACATAATAGTATGGCATTCCACCTGATCTAGGCCTGTATAAGGAAACTGTTTAATTGCCCCTGACTGGATGTAATTGTCTGGCAGTCTTTCCAGGTAGTGTCTGAAATTAGCTCTATTTACTATTTTGACTTATGCCAGGGAAACATATAAATAGATGGTTATTTTAAAAGTTAACAGTGACAATACAGCAATGTACTCAAAGTTTGTTCAACTTCTTTAGGAAAATTAAAGAGAAGAGTTTGACAGTCATAGGACTACAAGCATACCTAATGTCTCTGGTGTCGTGCTTTGTACCTGAAGAGCAAGATTCTGCTCCTTTTCTCTTTACCCCGACAAAAATAAACACATCATGAGGATGACCCGAGACAAGATCAGACTAAGACTGCCATTCTCCATCTTGTCCTCTATGCTCTACCAAGGTTTTCTCCTCTTTTCATGATGAGCGATCAACTCAGTTCTACAACCTGATCCTAAGAGTCTGTTGTGGGGAAAAGGAGTAAAAAATGAATTTATGGACTTCCTTGCGGTCACTTGAAAACCACTGGATACTTCAGAGAAGGAAGGATTCAGTCCTTCTATAGACAGCAATTAAATTTCTTCAGGAATTCAATAATACGTGGGAAATTATGAATATAAAAATTGTCAATAATACATAAGAAATACCTCCTCTTGGGCTAATAGAAATATGGAGTTGCTGATCATCATAGCAAAAAGAATGTTTGTAGAATTATGCATGTAGGAGGAGTGTGCTGGTTTGTAAAGTTCTTGGAAATGCCCCAAGAGTTAAGTTTCTGGTGCTGATTACGTGTACTTGCTCAGTGTGATTTTTAACAACCTCTATTTTCACACTTCCCAACAATAATGTAACAATATTCTAGTTGCAAAGACTTCTGCATAGGATTTAAAATAAAAATCTTCAGTATGTCTTAGGGACTTGTTTCAAAATATAAATCACTTTTTGTCCTCCTATAGGCATGCCCAACATATACCTTATCTGAATTCTGGGATCTTAAGCATATTCCTGTAAGCAGTAACCTGCTATTTTCTGAATTTGCTTCTCATGGAGCAAGTTGCTCAACTTAAGGAAAACCTTTGCATAATTTTTTCTTTATGAACACAACTGGGTAATTACCATGTATTTAGCCAGCACGGACTGAAAATATTGGAGCTTTGCTTTGGTTTTCATACTGTTTCTCAAGGCTTCAGCTTCCTGGAGCAATGAATGGCTTCATTGGTAGTTCATATGGAGATGTAGCAATCTGTTTTGTAGTGCTGACTTGAAATTTAAATTATAAGACAGACCAGACATAGTTTCCCATAAGAAAAATAAATAAAACATCTTTCTTCCTTTTCAGGCACTATTAAAAAAAAAATCAGAGTGTGACTCTCTGTAACGTTGTAAGATCCATTAAAGACAGCAGCTTTGTTTGAAATGGCTAGAGTACATCTTCATTAGCTCTGCTATTATCTGTTCTTAGGTATGGCTGTTTTCCAGCTGACAGAAATCCGAAGCTTAAACACAAGTCAGAAAAGGATTTGCACTCTAGTTATGGTTTATTGGTATTCATGGTGTTTATAATCATACAGCAGAATTCAAACCAAAGGTGGCATACATCTACTGAATGGCTGCAGATATCTGCTCCAAGTCCAGGTGTTTCTTTAAGTTCAGTGTGCTGGAAGCTTCTTTTTGCCTATGTACTTTCCCTTGATATTGTTTTTGCTCCGTATACAAGCACTAAGTCTGAGACAATCCACCTCTGAAACTCTGAACCCAGCTATTTCTTGTAGACTGCTGTTGTTCCCTTATTGGCCTTTTTGGCTCTGCCTTAAGGTGGGAGAAAGCACAGGAGCAGTGGACCACCATGACAGTGGATTTTGAGGTGCTGCTGCATCACTGCTGCGGATTCTGGAGCCATGACGTGGCACGACACACAAACCACATGAAGTGTGCTCACCTTCGTTTCCACAAACCTGTACAGATCTTTACATTTTAAGTAGCTTTGTCAGAAGGAGCTGTTGTCTGAAAATATTAACATGATGATTCATAGTCCATTTTATCAGTCACTGCGTGGGGTGGAGTATGTCTGGCGGAAACTAACAATAAACCAGATTTCCTCTTAGTGGACTATGTTTAGACTATGCAGTGGCTTTTCTGATTCATCTCCTTGAATTATGCTTTCAAATCCCTACTTTTAAAAGTACCCATAACATTACTATCTTCTGAAAACTGTATTGAGCAGCGGAGCTGATAAAAGAAGCAAGAAACTTCATTAATGCAGAGTTGTACGCAGCTTTTCCCTAAAATTCAAGTTTTGTGTGTCTTGAGTTATCTAACCATAAGCTGTGAGTCACTGCAGGATGGTGGTCAGCTCTTCCAAGTGAGTCTTCTAGACTTCTCTGTAAATTTTGACATTATCTTAAGTATAAAGCAACATAGAGAATTTGGGGATGGGGTGTGTTAATCCTCTTAAAGTGGTCGAAGCTCCATGTAGCTCAGGTGATTTCCTGTTTGACATACGCAGGCCTTGAGCATGGTAAAAATGGCCTAATTCCTGGGTCGATGAATCAGTTAAATCAGTCACTACACATAATAAAATACGGTTTGTTCATATATTGAATCTTTCCTAGGCCCTTTCCAACATGTGACATGAGAAAGAAACCAAACTGTCACCTGGTGTGCACGTAAGTGAATGCGGAATCACATTGTCCTCTCAGTTCAATATGAGAGCACTTTAATGTTTTCCAGTTTTATCTTTTTAGTAACATTTTTTTCCCCTCTTTTTTTTTTCAGTGATAGTCCTTAGTTTCTAATGTACCCACTGCATAGGTAAGTTTTGTGAATTTAGTTTAGTTTCCATGCTGAATTAGATGGAACTTCCTAGACTGCAGGCAGAAGACACCTGCAAAAGACTTTCACCATCTGAACTTCTTAGTCCCTCTGTTGTTGTGACAGTTTGTCTCCCGTGCTATCCAGAATTTTTTGTTTATGGTGATTAAAAGCTTCAGTTCAAGGCTCCAGCTGGTTCCTCTTGTCAGGTTCATAGCATAGGCAATGCACATAACCCAGCTATTCAGTTATTATATTTGAAAACAGTTTTGCTGAATGAAATAAGAGCAATGCTTCAACCCTCCATTGGGCTGCTGAGTTGTAACATTTCCGCTAATCAGGCTGGTTCCTAGCAGGCTCTCTTGGGTCAGCCTCACTATGTCTTTTATCTTTTATGTTAAATCTAGGACTTGGTATGGTTATACCTGTTATATCGTTATAGTCAGGCTTTATCAGATTTAAGATGTCTCTGTCTTGGTGGTCACAGAGAAATGTGGCCAGGGAGAAGAATGTAGAGATTCGTAGCAATCCCTGTAGTTAAATAAGGCCAACAGCAGCTGCTGGTCTAGGTTTGTGTGATGTGGCTGATGTGTTTTTTCAGCATCTGCTATCAAGTCTGGTTTAATTGTTGGACCAGATCATGTGTTTGAAATGTTAAACTCGACCTATGTAAACAACAGTGCCTGCGTTTTGTTGTGAAACAGGCTCCTTTATTCACTGGCTTTCTTCTTGGATGTTATTAATGAAGAAAAACTGTTTCTGTCAGCCTTTACCTTGCTACTAATGAGATGCAGGGATAGGGCCTCAGTGTAATGGGAAATGCTGTTTGTTACTGTATGGAGAGTCTGATATGCTACTGGTCTTCTTGAACAGACTAATTGTATCCATGCTCATTTTCTGAAAGGCAATGAGAATGGTAAGTGGTATTAGAGGGATTCAAGGAACTTCTCCAAAGCCAGAAATGGGCAGTTGAGACTGTACAGGGAGAAGCTATATATCCTTGTAAAATGCTGTACTGTTGAAGTAGTTGGGGCTTGTTTCGTCTCCTGGCCTTGGCACTGTAAATGTTGTAGTTTTTCATGTGTTCTTGTGATTTCTGGGGTTTCTGAAGCACCATCTTTTTGATTCTTTTTGATTCTTTTCATCTGTCAGCAAGAAATCAGAGCTAAGGACTTGCCCATTCATTTTTACTGTGCTGTGAGATCCTGCTGGATCAATGCTGTCTGTGCTAGGGGTTCCTTTTCTTCATTCTGCCTAAGACCTTATCTCTGCTTATGAACAGGTTTAGGTTCTTGTCCCTAGCAATTATATCACTGGCTGCTGTGCCTGTTATGACTGAGCAGGGTTTTTCCCTTGTGTTATAAACACACATGGGATGCGTGTCACACAGAATCAGGGGGAAAAAGATTGTATTGGGAGAGACCTCTGAAAGTCTCTACTGATGGGACCACTCTGCAAATAATTTATTAAATATACAGGCTCAAGAAGGACACGTGGGCACATCTTAAAACAACAGCAAACGTTAAAGCCAAAATAAAATAACCCTTGTGTTTATGCATACACATCTGCATGTGTAATTATCTGAACTTCTCATCTCCAAGGTGAGAAATTTTGATGAGCAAATACATTTTCCCTTACCCACGTCTTTGCTGCTTGTACGGCCCTGACTATAAATAGTCACTTCTGCAAATGGCTTCTGAAGCCCTAGGAGAAGGAGGAGGATCTTGAAAAGGAGAAGGAAGTTCCTTTAGTAAATATCAAGAGACAAAGATAAATGTCCAGATACTTGGACACAACGGATAGTTGCAGATAGTTACGCTGCTGGCTGAACGCACAGACCTCCTGTATCGCACACACCCCTTGTTCATGAGCGCGTCTGCATCTCTCACGCATGCGCTTCATTCAGAGAATGTGTCCTGGAGAGTAAAAAGTTCAGAGGTTCCCCTGTAAAGAAAACCCGTATTTGCTCACCATTTTAAAATCTCAGCACAGAATTAACAACGCAGATTGGTAGGAACCTCCAAAAGTCTCTGGTCAATCCCCTGCTCAAAGCAGGGCCACCGGGAAGTCTTGAGTGTCTCCAGAGATGGAGATTCTGCAGCCTCTGTTCAGACAGCCTGATCCGGGGCTGAATCCCTCGTCATTGGGAAACGATTTTTTCCTCATACCCAGAGAATTCTGCCCTTCCTCCAGCTCACGGGCTCCTGTCCTTTTGCAGCATACACCTCTGAGAAGAGTCTGCCTCTGTCTTCTCTGCGGCCCCTGGGGACATGTGAAGGGAAGAATTCCACCCCTCAGTCTGCTCGTTTCTGCACTGACCCACCTTTATGGCTCTGGTCTGGTCTTTCTCTGGGTGTCAATATTGCTCTTGTTCCAGGTGCTCCAACAACTGGAAATATGGTATTCCAGGTGAAGCCTCTTGATCTGCTGAGCAGAGGGTGGTAGTCCTTTCCCTGTACTTGGCAGCGATGCTCTTGCTTAGGGCATGGTCATCCTTCAGCACAGCAAGGGCACGCTCCTGACTCATGCTCTCCTTCTTGCCAAGCGGAACCCAACCCCTTCTCAGTGGGGCTGCCACTGGTCTGCCAGCTTCAGGCTTTAAGTGGGTACCATGTTTTCCTCTGTAGCTTCTGTGTTTAGCAGTTTCGTAACAGGGAAGTTCTGGGAGGAACTTTCTGATGCACTAGACTCTACCTAGACCAGAAACTTTATCATCTGTTGACTAGCTGATGATTGTGATCAATTGTTCTCTTTTAATTTGAACCCCATCTTGTACATCTGATGGTAGGTAAAAGCAAACAGAAGTGTTTAGCTTGAATTTGTGCTCAAAATAGCCCAATTGTAACACTGGGAGAGATGATAAAACCTAAAAGAAGTTAAAATTATGCCTATATTTAACTTACACTTAGCACCCTAGTTTCCTATTATAGCACAGAGGTATTTACAAAAGCCTTTTGGACTTACTGCTTCTTATCATAATCAAGGAGCAGTTTTTACCTTTCTATGTTTCCAAGTTCGGAAAATACATATGTCCTTTTGGCATGGCCTGACATAATTATTTCTTGTCTACAGGTAAACAGGACCAATTTACTGTTATTCCAGCACTAAGCTAAACCCTCGTGCATGAGTGAGGTATAATGCCTTGTACCATTTTTCTGGGCTCAGGTTCAGTCATGTATTGGTGCAGGTCTCTGAGTGGGAGTTCATCTTATTAGAACTTGATTGAGCAGGATCCAGGTATTTCTGAGGAGAAGCTGCCACAGTGTACCTGGCCTTTGCTCATGCCTTCCTCCATTCTGAGCCTACTCAGTCTCCTGTGTGTAAGAAGCTGGCTGGGCCAGTGTCCATGGCATTTAATGGATTCTTTGCTTTTTTATGGAGAGATTGTGGAATGTTCCCTGTTAGTATTTTGCAGTTTGACAGGTTTTGAATGATGATTTTGCCAAATGGCAGCTACCAGTGCAATGCATTGAATGGATTAATCTTTTCATATGAAGCATTTCAGCAGAGGAAAATTGTTTAAGGTTTTCAGCTGTTGCAGAGTTATGCTCTTTTTTGGGGTGTTTTTTTTTTTGTTGTTTGACCTTTTTTAAAAAGAAAGTCTGCAGGGAGAATCTTGCCCGATGACTGATTATTTGTTTGCTAATAAACTTCTAATTTTCTTTCATCAGTTAATTCCCTCCTGGTTAAATTTTTAAAGCCTTATCTACTAGGATGTTCTAGAAACCCTACTATCTCTTAATTACAGTTTATCTTTGAATCTTTATGATACAGCTGTAAACCTAACTTTTGTTGAAAATCCTCGTGTTTGAGGGTTTTTTGAGCTTACGTATATGTATTGATAGTTACTCCTAGATTTGAAAAGTTAACTCTAGATCTTTTGTGAAATTTACCATTGCAGTTATCTGAAGAGACAAGATAGCTCACTGTAACTTCAGGAAGATATCATTTGAGAATTTTTGAGGCCATAGTATCATTTTCCTTTCCACTATTTGTAGATTCACCAATAAAGCTCCTTATTTCTGATAGATTTGATGTTTTACTGGGAACCTTTCATACTCGTGTGACTTTACTGACATTGCAGTGTTGTCTCTCTGTCTTTTCTTTATTTACTTATTTATTAAATATGCTATGAATTTACCTAACTACATTCCATGGATTCAAGTAGTTTCATGTCATACATGGTCATCACTTGTCGGCAGAGCCTTTCTCTAGAGGAATCTAAAGATGCTTCAAAGAAACCCAACCACAAATGGGGCTTTGTGTGCTAGGTTTCTTTATGTTGATATTTGCTGTCTCAGGCTAACATACCTAGGCACATTTTCGTGGTGTGGAAAGCTTTCTTGGTACCAATGAGTTTATTGATATATATGGAATGAATTTTCTGCAATCAATTACTGTCTTATCATTCCTCTATAGATATAAAGAATTGAGACTTAATGTGTCTCTTTGGGGAGCTTAGAGGTTAATACAGGCAATTCTGTCAGAAACTGCTCTTTACTAAACAGTGACCTGGCTAACTCCAGGGTATTCAGGAAATGCAACTCCTTCCTAGGAAAAGTTAATTTCATTGTAATCTGATTTGGTTTTATCATTTATTGGTTTTGTTCTGATTTAAAACTTTCTGGAAATAAACCACGAGAAACTTCCTCCATGCAAGGTTTTGCTGCTACTTTCTTAGCTTTTATAAAAAGGTTTACATGCATTTTTATGACCTACTCATCACCATAGTTTCTGTGAATGCTTTCCAGAGGATGCAAAGGGATGTGCATAACATCTGACACATGCAGTTTGTTGTCTTTCTGATTGTCCTCCCAGAGGGAAAATTGTGAATGCAGTAGTGTGTTTACTTTTGAAGGAGTTTGGGGATAGGAGACAAGTTTGTTTAGCCTTTGATTGAAATTCCTGGTACTTTGCTGACCCTTCAGCAATTGTTCCTGCATCACTAGACAACCGGTGGCTACTACCTTTTGCTGTCAATCCTAGCAACAGAGAGAATGCAGTAGCATCACAGCATTTATTCATGTTCCTTTCAGGAGCCTTAAATAATGACTGGCTTCTCTGTTAATTGAGAAGTAATAAATGAAATAACATGATGACAAAATCCAGATTTCTGATATTAAATAGTTCACCTTAAGGTACTTACTATTTATAAGGACTCATAGTTTCTCCTCTATTTATAGTCCCACTGACTGCTGCCACATCTACCTTGTTTCTGTTGTATGTGGAGGGTTTACAGAAGCGGGTGAGAAGGACTGTGGCTCAGGCAAACCATGGGCCGGACAAACTCCACATGCAGACATGTTTTGTTTGCTTTGCTCACACTTTTTGGTAGCAAAGGTAGCTTAACTTATCAACATTGAGACCACACATTCTAAATGTTTTCTTGCCTTTTAAAGATAGAGTCATTGTTTTCTGTAGTGGTTTGTCTAGATGCAGGGAGCTGTGTCTTTTAGCACAGTGAATATTCAGCTATACCTGTCCTGGCATTGCAACAGCATTTGTTGTTGATGGCAATAACCTGACTCTCCCTTCCCATATAATCTCTGACCTCATCATGGACCTCTAGCAGGGACTCCACCATTCACAAAAATAAGACCCAGACAGAGTAAAGGTTAGCAAGTAATTTCTTATTCTCGTTGTAGGTTTTCTGTGGTATCTGTGTACGTGTTAACTTTCAGACCTGTTAATATCCTTACACAGAGCCTGAATCCGTTTGGTTTTCTCAGTTTTACTTTTTTGCTCTCAGCTTCTGGTATTCATTACTGTATGGTTTGGTGCAGAGACAGGCTTTGGGGTCCAAGAAGGTCATTTTGCACACTATTAAAGATTAACCTATCTTTTTAAAAAACACATGGATTTTTTTCCCTTTTTTTTGTTTTGTTTCCTAAATTAGCCTTGCATTGAGACTGAAATTGCCAATTTTTCTTCCTCTATAACCACTGCAAAGGTCAAAGATGAAACATGGTCTTTCCTAGAGTGGCTAGCGGCCTGGCAAGCCTGGCGATTTGAAGAGAATCTCCAGTAGATATTATCAGTATATTTTTATCCCATCTGTCTGACAAAACTCTGGGCTGTTATTTAGAAGGCTGTTGTGTCTTGAGCTGCTTAACTGGTCTCTGAGTTGTGACAGCTGACCAAGACTTATGACCTGACTAGAAGTACCTAGCATGGGACAGAGTGTAGTACTGAAAGGGAGAGGAAGAAAGAAGGTGAGCAGCAGAGATTGCAGTTTTTGTAAGTGGAGATGCTGAGAGATGCTGCATGGTAATCAAGGATTAGACACTGTATGGGAGGCACAGAGTTTTAAAGGCAGAGGAAAGAAGGCAATTACAGAGAGTAAGTGGGTAGTCATAGGATGGCAATGTTAGTCAGAAAAGGGAAGAAGAAATAGTTTGCATAATAAGGAGGGGAGGTGGAAACAGAAGTGATAATCTTGGGTATAGGTAGCATATCA
Organism: Tapera naevia; assembly: GCA_033556795.1. Lineage (NCBI taxonomy): Eukaryota > Metazoa > Chordata > Aves > Cuculiformes > Neomorphidae > Tapera > Tapera naevia. The sequence continues at coordinate 7,527,482 of JAUMJJ010000034.1, read as the reverse complement.
TACTGAACTATGGAAATATGTTAAATGCAAAATCTGACTTTTAATTATTATTTTATTAGGGAAAATATTGCAATTAATTCCTGCTATGAGCGTTAAAATATATTTATAATTGTAGCCATATATATGGGTCTGAATTGACTTTACTATTTTATTTCATCAGTATTGTAGGAAGGACATACTGGTGACGTACCATTTATGTATTGAACTCCCATTGGTCTTTAGAGGTGTCCTATATCATGAGATGCTGTGGAAGACCTGAGGAGCTGGAGAGATAATTTTTATTACCTTAGGCAAAAGTTTATTGGGTATTTCTTTTCAAAGAATGAGAGAGTACTTCTGGCCCCAACACATCCTTGCTGGTTTTATTCCACATGCAATCTATTGTGAAAGGTTCTAATTTATTCATCTTATGATTGAATTTTATATCTTTTCTGTTAAAGTTACTTGTGACTGATGCAGTCTACTATGTTACGGGAATGAGGGTGTTGAATAGCATTTTTTTACAGCATATTGTCAGAAAGGGAAAGTTTCTTGATTTAAAACTCATAACCTCCAACAAAATAGTCCTAGGTGCCTCTTTAATACTACATACTTAGCAATTACATGGCTGTATGCATGTAGGGCTCTTCTCAAAACAGAGAGGCATTTCTTCTTGAAGGGTTTCATCTGGCACTATGATTTGCACCAAGTAGTACCCTACAGAAAATTGGTACCAAAGAGAAGGTTGGCAGACTGGATTTTAAATTAAGATGAGAACAAGAAGGGATTGTAGAAAAGAAAGAATGATTTAAAAAGAAAAAAAAATGCAAGAACCAGAACTTAAGATCACACAGTCATTTGGGATTTCAGTCACCTGGAGTTACAAACTGTTCTTTTATTCATGCTGTTTTAATTGGAGTGTTAAACAGTTTAACAAGAACAGTTCATGCATAAGTCTTTTTAAAGAAATGAATTTTGAAAGGATATGTAATGAAAGAGACTTGTGAGAATGCAAAATAATCTTTATGAACATGACAGTATGGGAAGCATTGCGAGACACAATTGCCATCCAACTGTCTAAGCAGTAGCTTTTTTTTCCTAACCTTCTTGTATTATGACTTCTTACTTAGTCATTGCCATTCAGTGTCCTGTATGCAATTTCAGACCTTGGTTCCAGGATCCAACTGTGCTGGTTTCGTACCATCAAAAATATTTTCAAATCAGTTAATTCATTTCTGATACTTGTATCCTAATGGTATGAGTATGCGACTCTTACACATTACTGTCACTTAGCATTGAAAGGACTTAACACATCAGCCCTGAGGCTAAGAATTCTTCTATATGCCAGCAGTTGTGGGAATCACTGCTCATTTTCTCACTGCACTATATGCCAGCAATACTAACATAATCCACCTGGGTGGTTTTTATAGGAACTCTCTTTCTTGCATGATGGTACAATCTAGAGGTTAAAATCTGTATTTCAAACAAACAAACAAAATCTTGCGCATGTTGAATTTGCTCTTTAATACTTTATCCTTCCTTTTTGGATCCTGCTTTTGTGTTTGTGAATTGCAGGTATTCCTAATGCTTCCATAGACTGATCTCCACCTGATAAGCTCTGTTCTCCATCTGTTCCTTGTGTTTCACAGTTGGCATCCTTGGATCATTGCTTGCTTCTTGTTTGTTTTATTATTTAAAGTTCTGAAATAGTTCTGATTGTTTATCATAGGGGACTTGATGCCAACTGATTATATAATGTCACTGCAGAAAATCTTTTGCAAATGGAAAGCCTTATGTTTCTCCTGGTGAAAGGGCTCTGATTTCTTTAGCCAAGAGAGTTCTGCAGCTGAAAACTGTATTGAGTGTCCTGTGCCCAAACTAAGTAGCTCTACCTTTCATTTAGACAGTTCCAGCAGCCTATGGAACATTACAGGGAGATAAGGGAATGGGGCTTTGGGTAAGAATTTGTCATTTTACACTACCATGTACAGTTAACATTTAAAAATACCTGGTTGTTTAATGCTGACGTCTGTATTCTCAGCTACCATGCCTTTAGCAAAAAAAGAGGTATCTAAGCACAAAATATGCAGACCATTTTACAAGAGCCTGGATCACCAAACATGATTCTGCTTTCTTAAATTATACTTTACTAAAGTAGTATGAAAATAAGAGTGTAAGAGCAGCTTTTGGTATTCCAAGCGGTCAAAGTAGCACTTTTTTCTTAACAAAATACTGAGCTTGATAGTAGCGAAGAAAGAAATATAAACATCTCCCTGTGTTTTCATGAGCTGACTTGCAGAGGCTGGGAACTTGATGGTAATTGAAAGGTACTTGGCTTATGGGACATAGAAACTCTTACATTACTTGAGGTGTAGGATCCCTTCAGTTTTGCATCTTTGACCTTGACGGTAACTGGAATTAACTGGTTATAAGAAGGTGCAGAGTTGCTTCTTACTGCCTAGTAGCTGCAGTTTCACCTGTTGGCCATCATGTTTTACATCAGTATGGAGAGGGGATCTAGTAGACAGGATCACAAAAATAAGCAAGAGAGAGAAACAGACATGAGTGAAATAAGCTTATGAATTCCTACCTCTGAAGTCACCTTCTTACCTGAGTTTCCTACCTTACTTCCTCAAAGGGCCTTCAGTGATCGCAGGGGTTGATGTAAGTGGAAAAGTCCAGTGAGCCTGTTAGGATGTATTTTTATATTGAAACTTGGGCGACTGTTAGAGAGGTGTCCCTGTGGTAAAGGAAAATGGCTGGATTGGTATATGGTATGATTGGCTAAAAGAGGATAAGGGTGGGAGAGCAAGGAGGACATGTTAATTTAGTCTGTCCAGCTCAGCTCAGAAGAGAATGCTGTGCATGTTAAATAAGCTGTTGAAAAGAAATACTCCAGGGTAGATGAATAATAGTCACAATTAGAGAAACGTTTACCAATAATATGTAAAGGCAGATTGTTAATAAGAGCTTCTTCAGCCTTAACAGTGTAAAATTTTTTCAGTTTGTTTGTGGATGCTACAGATGCCGTCATGCCCAGAATTACCTTTAAAGTGAGCAAGCTATCATTGTATTTCAGCAGAGAATATGGTCAGAGCAACCCTTTTAAGTATATGGCTGTAATCTGATGTATTAGAGTCATGCCATTTGAAAATGAGGACAGTTTTTAATGATGAAATGAGAAGGGATCATGGAGTGGAATGTCAGGGTGGAAAGACCAGTCCCCTGAATGTTTGTATCTTGTACTTAATGCAGCTGCAAGATGCCCAGATCTATTTTCATGGTGCAAAGCAGTATCTGTTTGGCAAATAAAGTGCTAAATCTGAGTTTGCCCTTCCTGCTAAAAGCAGAATGGGTCATTATTACTGAAGTCCAACCCTAATACAGCTTTGTTGTCCTGGTATAAGTTTCACCAAATACATCACATGCTCTTGTGCTGGATAAATTGGTAGAGGACTTGAATTCCATAACAGTGTAATAAATTGTCTGGTTTACACCCATGTATGTTTTCTTTCCACACACCAGAGTAACAGCCCGGTTTCTCTGATCTGTTTAAGCTAATCTAAATTCACATGGTCACTGAGAGATGGTTGTCTTCTGCTCCCCTACCTGTACTGGTAGTAACACCAGTGTTCTCACCTGGATCAGAAAGCTTGTTATCAAGTCGAGTCTGGATTTATTTCCTCCACACACCTTCAGGGCTGGTTTTCAGGCAGTTCAGTTTTTGAATCCCGATGATGGCATGCCCAAGAAACCATGCTGTTCCCAGGGATAGAGAGGCAGTGGGATCACGCAGGCAGGGGACATAAATGCTCATCTTTTCAGCAGCAGTATAAGCATAGGTTAATTTTAACCCATTTTGGCACTGTACATTATACAAAGCCAGATATTTTGTGTGTCTGTGTTATGTGAGAGATGAAGGCAGGAGTACCATTACTTTGATATTTATCCCAACCTTTACTGTACACAGACAAGATCTTAGCTGACATTTCATTAATTTGTATAGCTGTTGTATACATTATGTAGCTGTGATGTATTGTTAGGAAAAATCCATTTACTTTACATATTTTGAGACATTAAAGTCAATACGCTATATTCAGTACTGAAATGACTCTATGAAGTTACATCAATACTTTTTGTTCTGTCTACGAGTACATAAGGAATTTTTTAGAAACTTCTTGGTTTTTTTAGTAGAGAATAATGCATGAGCTGTAGGGAGCCGTAATGGCACAGTTTCATCAGAAGATTTGGTAATCTTTGGTTTATTTTGCCACCAAAGCCCCAGAATGGAATTGTTTTCGTCTATCTTATACTAGTCCATTTTATTGTTCTCCTGCACTTTTGCATACAGATTTGAGACAGATTTCAAGTTCTGAGGCATTTAAAACTGATAAAATATTTACTAACTCAACAAACATTTAAAATTATTACAACTATTAGAATGATCCTGGACAAAATCCTGCGACCTAGTGAAAAAGCGTGTCTTGGAGCCAATTGAGAATGGTCTTCTGCATAGTACAGTGAAAACAAGTGTTTTAAATGGGTTTGGTTATCTTATGAAAATTTAAGTGTATAACCAGAAGAGAACATTTCTGACACAAGAAATTAAGTTTGTGTTGTGGATCCCTAGTTAATCTGACTTTGTTAATTTGTTTTCCCTTAGATCTATCAAAGAGAGAGGTTATCTTTCTGGATAGAATTGTTATGTTCATTGAAAGAATCTGGATAACTTTTTTTGAGAATTTATACTATATTAATCCTATGCACCAGGGCTTCCTGATGCTTTTCTCTGGATTAGAAGGGATTTTTCCTCCCCCTTTGCCTTGTTGTTCAGTGATGCAGTGCTTTTGCAGTGGTGGTGGCTGTCTTGAAGCTTATTTTGTTTCCTTTCTGTTTGTTGTCCCCTGAATCAGCTAGACTGGTTGCAACTAGGGGGGAGGTAAAATCATGGTATATGGGTGCTCCTCATGATATCAAATTGTCAGTACCTCGTTGGCGTGCTTTTTCTTAGACAGTCATTGTCTTATTAAGGCTCAGCAGGAAAGTTGGTCTGAGAATGGTACAGGTGGGGGGTTTTGTTTGGTTTTCATGGATTTTTTGGGTTTGTTTTGGGGTTTTTTTGCGAATTGTTTTGATTTTTGCAGTGCTCTATGAGTCATGAGCTTTTTCAGATCTGCTCCAAGCATTATCTAAATAATTGTGTGCCACTTCAGAGACCTCAGTCTCTTCTCTCCTCCTATGGCACATTGAATTTTGTGTGTGTTTTGCCAAATGACGTGATTTATGGTGCTGTGGGGAACAGATTGTTGTGAATCAGACATCTGTAGCACTGTTGCCTGCAATTGTGGGAATCTTGCCTCGGTGGCCTCAGGGATCATCCCCGACCTGTGTTACAAGAGATTTGTCTGAGTGCTATTGACAATGAACACTACTGCCTCTCCTTGCCCTTGTAAAAGAAAGAAAGATGAGCCTGTTTGGCATGCAATTTGGAGATAGAAAGATATATTCTTCCACCACTCACCCTCCTCCCCATCTTCAGTCAGTCTCTTCAACAGAAGTACTGAGTTTCTGGAACCTATGGGGAAAAAAAGAGTGGTAATTTAGAGCCAAATGTAGGGTCACACTTGATCTGCATCTCCTCTTTGATTTGTATGTGCAGAGAATCCTTGGAGAAAATGGTACAAATTCATGCTGTCCATCACAGCCATAAGAATCAGAGGTTACAGGGGAGCCTTGGCCTGAGTTCCCTTCTGCGTTGGGGGTTACCTTGGTATCCTACATGACATTTTGTGGAAGGTACAGGGAAAGGAAACTACAGGAGGATTTTCCAGTCAGCTTCTAGCAGGTTTAACTGTGATAGGAGATAATCAGTGGCTGTTAAAGTCTGAATGCAGAAAACCCCTGGCTGAGATTTGACGTCTTCTTTCTGAATGGGGTCTAAACAGAGAATACCAGCTTTGATCTTATAAAATATATGAAGGCTGGAGGCTGGCTTTTAACTGAAGGCATTCAAACTGTATAATTCCCCAAATACTTGTGTAGCACACGCTTGTCACTTTGTAAAAGTGATAAATAATCCTATTATCTGCTATAGTTGAATTTATAAAGGCTGAGTTAGGGACCTAATTCAAACCTGTTTATTCAGAAAAGCACAAACTGTATTTTGAAACTAACTGCACAAACTGAAATCTGAATCCATAGAAACAGATACTGAATAGTGGAGGGAGCACAGCTTCTGTTGAATCATACTGTAGGTATCACATAAGCAGCAGAATGTGTTTTATAAGGAGGTGTGTGTTCAGTGGTTACCACTCAGCTTATAGCCCCATCCTAGAATAAATGAGCCTTATTTGAGACACTTGTCTTCTTTTTTAGCTACAAAGTACAGCAAGAATATGAGCTAAAATAAGGGCATAAAATGCTTTAAATTTTGTGAAATATTCTAGTCCTTTAAAAAATTTCTAAGCCATCCTTGCACTGTGAACTGTTTTCCAGTGATTGATGGTGGGTGGCATGGAGCTGTTTGCTGATGGAGTCCTTAAATATAACACAGACAACTTCAGATATACCTGACATTGGGAGGCAGGGCTTATCAGCAGCTGTGTCTTGTTTTCTGGGGAAAGGGCATATGAAGTGTAGTATAGGAAGGATAGGCATTAGAAAGTTTCATTTTTCACCTGTCTAACTGTCAGACCTGAACAAACTTTGAACACAGATGGTAATCCAGTCTGGGTTGTTTAAACTGAGACAGCTGATAGTCTAAAATTATGTGTATAGTTAAATATGTTCTGATAATCAAAGGCATGGAGTGCATACAGTATTAATGTACTCACTTCAACAGCTCTCAAAATTACCTCTGATTTAGGAATTTAAATATGAAATGAAACTGCTTTGTTTTTCTGGAATTTCCTTTGGGCCATTCTTTGTACATTCTTGATTTGTCACACTTTTCCTCTTTCTATGTCCTTCATTATGTTTTCCTTCTTTGTTTTGGTTCTTACATTTGGGTGGACCTTCATGTCTTGTGGCTGTTTCATGTCCTGATAGGGTAACATAGCTCCATTATTTCCTCTCAGTTTTCATCTGTTGCCTACCTCTGCCTTTGCAGCCACCATCATCTGTCTCTTCACTTTCCTCTCCTGATTCTTTGTCACACCACAAGTCACAGTTTTGACATAATTTGGACTAAAATGGCAACAATGGACAAAAAATAATTTAGTTTTATATCCAGACCAAACAACAGGTACTGCTAGTCACCTGTAACACATGAGATCAACGCTTGGCTAAGAAAAACAGGCTGATGGTGAATTCCAGAAAAGCTAAGATGATAAGGGAGGGAGAAAGGAAGTCATTCATCATTTACAACATTTCCACTTTCAATCTGAAGACAATATGTTAAACTAGCTTTACCTGGAGTTATTGGGTTTTAGGTTCTATTTTTCCTTTTCTTCTTTTTGTTTTGTGAGAAACTATCTTCTCTATGAATTGCATTTCCTCTTTTTATTTTATTGCAGTAGAGTCCCAGTAATTGTTATATTATTGACCAGGGATATGGTAAGTCCAAAATGCCATGGACCACCTTTTCCATGATGCAAACTGCCAAATCCCATGCTGTATCAGTTTCTCTTTTAATGCTACTTCTGTTGAGTTATAGGTTGAATTTGAGGTTTTGGCCTTACATTTAATTTAAAATTAATTGGATTCATAAGAAATGTCACGGATAGTATCATTATGTCAACTATATTCCACCTGAAGAATGGAAATGTTGAAGTGTTTATGGGAGATGGATTAAGTCCTATGGGGTGTGATTGGAGTACTTAAGAACCTTTGTGTTTAAACCTACATCTCTGTCTGCCTTTCCTGTGGTACGAACACAGGTGACTCGGCAACAGTGGTAATATTTAACTTACTCCTTAGCCTTGTCCATGCCAGTCCAGTGTCCTGACCACGATCAGTTCTTTTTACACATTATATTTATCCATGGAGGGTCATTCTATTAATAATCATGTTACTCAAAATCTAAACCAACTGTCAAAAAAATACTGTGAAGTCTTCTGCTGCACTTCATAAAGGTGAGCAGGTTTCAGTGGTGGAATAACCCCTAAGGTAGAGCCAATTTCTGCATTGTTGTAGCAGAACAGAGCAGTCATTCCTGGGGAGGATACTTTTTGTCTGCTTTCTGCAGTCGGTTGAACAGAGGTCAGATTTGTTGGAAGCTGCTTAATTGTATAGGCAGAACTGCTCAGACCATGGAGCACAGCTTCATGCTGTTCTCTCAGCTGTCTGCTCCTTCTGCAATGATTGGCTCTGCTTCTTTTCAACTGCTAACATCTCACTACAGGCCTTCCTGTGATCATGCTGCCTTATGGCTTGAGACCAATGTGTGGGCACTAATCACCATCTGGAGAGCAAATGAGATTCAGGGCCAGCTGAACTCGGTTGGCTGTTAAGTAGTATTCGAAGTGGGGCATGGGAGGCTGTACACCAGGCCACGGCTCTTTTATCCTGAAAAGCCTTGTTCCACCACCATTTCCTGGCAGGAGGTGGCTCTCCAAGTATCTGCAGGAGCTGTGGAAGCTCGTTACTGGTACTGAGGCGGAAGCACCTTTTAGTGATCAGCTGCTCTGAGCAGGGCAGCCCTTCCTTCTTCAGCAGATTCCTGGAGGCGCTCTGGAGCGAACTGGGGTGGGGTGACAAGAGCCCTCCCACAGAAAAGCAGGATATGACCTGATGAACTGTATTTTGCCACCCCAAGAGACAGTGGTCCTGCTGACTTTGTGTATTTTGCATAGGGACACAATCCCATATCTATGGAATACACGTTTCAGGGAACATTAATGCATGGTAGAGTGAATTTGTGCCTTTCATGCTTCCATAACTTAGAAAGGAAAATAAAATTGTATCAAGTATCATAGCACTATTTTCCATTTGTTGAAGACATGCTTCTACATCAGGGGTAACTTACTGCACCATGCTTGTCTAACAATCTGCCTCTGTTTTCCTTTGCTTAACTGGATTCAAGAGTATTTGCAGGGGAGAGGCAGGAAAGGAATGCAACTGTTAAGCTCCTTATGGCCCACATTGCTGCCTGGCAGCGTTCTCCAGCTGTTAAGATGGATGTTTTATGTACATGAAAGTAGAGGTGGATGGTTTTCTGTGTGAGATGTATGGTTTTATTTGAAAATACATGCATCTCATTATGTGAAGTTGTGTGCATTTCTGAACAGAAGCACTTGAATTATGTACTAACACCCTATCATATATCCTGTTTGTTCTTATTTCAGTTAAGTTGTGATAATCTAATAGGATGTTTTCCTGAGTACTGGAATTATTGGCACCATTCGTATTTTTCACACTCCTTAGATACATACCAGAAGAGTAATTTGTTTGCAAGAGCTAAGAATGTCTATATCCTTGGTAAATCTGTCATGAATAGCTGTGAATAAACTGCAGAACTTTTGGATTGATTCTGATATGGATGTTTAATCGGAAGTTTGGATGAGCTTTACTCTCTTTTGCTCTCTTTGTCTCTTTTTTTTTTTTTTTTCAATTTCTTCTGCAGGGTGCTTTGTTATAGCTATCCAGGTTTTCTTCTAAGGTATAAGGTGCAGTGCTGCTTCAGAAACAGAATGAAATCACTTAGATGGAAAGCAAAGGTACCTCATGAAATCCCAAAGTAACTAAGATTGAGGTTTATAAAACCATGCCTCTCTGCTTTCCTAAAATTTGATTCCTTGTTTTTTTGTAGATTAGGTAATATGTTTAGTCTGTTGTAGGTAGTATTTCTGGCAGAATCTGTGATTATGTTTTCTGTAGGAAGATCTGTATTCTAGCATTTTAATTTTGTGTAACTCGCACCACTCAAGCTGAAATTAGCATAACCTCAGTCTGCCCCTAGTGTCCCTGAATATGTGCAATCCCAAGATTACTCTGATTGACCAGAATTTATCCTGCAATTTCTCCTTGCATGTACCAAGAATCATACCAGTGTGAAAGAAGGACTAAAAAGTATGGAAGGAAGTAATACTCGAGAGCATATTTCCCCTAAAAATGGAGGTATTTAGAAAAATACTGAAGAATTTTTAATTTTAACATCCTCTACTGCTAGCAAATGCAATGAAAACTACTTTGAAGGTCTGTGTTCCAAACACTATTACTTGGTCCTCCTGAGAAATAATGGCCTGTTACCTCTGGCTTCATTAATTCAGGCAGCAGAAGCTTGTTCTAAATGATATCTAGAGTTCTCACTATTATATACTGTTCTACCTAAAGGAATTTATATTAAAATCCCAGGCACTTTTAGGTGTAATTTCATACATAAAAACAATGCAAATGTTAGAGAAGTTGGGCAGTCAAAAGTTAAGAAATACTGCAACCAGTTTTCTCTGCAATCTTAAATTGATATTCATGTGCATAAAGTCTATAATGCACTATGTTATTGCGTATTTTTTTTTTTCCAAAATCCTCCAGCTTCATTAAGTACACAGAATGGAAGTTATGTAGTTCATTGCTGCAGAAATGAGAAGGTGTGTGCTGAAAGGATGAGGGGTTTGTTAGAAGAAAGGTGTCACCATGAAGTTATGATAACTTGCTCTCTGAGCTCTGTCTGTCCTGAGTATTAAGAGACAGGAGTCCATCTGAAAAATTCTATGCATATAATTAATTACAATATACCCTCTCTGTACAGTGGAGCTGAATTAAGACTCCTGTTATTGCCTCATCTGAACTCTTGAGTATTCAACTTGATGGCTTTTTTCACCTTACACATTTTACTTCCTATATGGAAAACTTTGTTCATATAAAGGATGAGCATATATGAGTAGATATGCATCTGGATATAAATTCCTTCAAATTTTTATGGATGTCTCTTACATGTAAACAATATACAGTGCAGACATATAGATGGTCTTCCTTCCAAAGGAAGTTCCCATTTGATAGCTTTGTTACTGTTAATAACCAGGTTGCATCCATGCTGAATAAGCAGCTGCAAAGAATCAGGATACTGGAGATGATGCTTCCCTCTGGGTTGCTACAATAAACTCTTATTTTGGCACTTTTTTTTGATTTAAAGCGCTGAAAATCTCCAAAGGAATTTGTCGAGACACTGGAGTATTCTTTTCCTTTTGCTGTACAATGGAGAAAATATTCTCAGGCTCTCCAGAGAGATAAATATGAGATTGCAATACATTTAACTGTATTTAAAATGAAAGCGTGTTGAAAGCGCTCTATTGAATATTAAGTAGATCCTATTATAACATGCCTCAGATCAGAGTATAGGATTTTCCCTAATACTTTGCAAGCTACTGCTTATCTTAACTATGAAGATACTCTATACTGAGGCTCATGTTGGCTATAGATTCAAGAATCCTAGGTCTAATATGGCCCGTAGGACTGAGCTGCAATAGTACTTGCTGAATGATTCATTGAGCAGTGTTCACATCAGCTTCAAAGAAAAATACTTTTCCTTTCTGCTCACTGAACAGAAGGAGCTGCCGTGAATATGGGTATTGACAAGAGGCTAAAGGAATCAAATGGATAATGTGTAAAGGGAAGAGAAAACACATCTGTCGTGATCATGCAGTAGCTAATAAGTAATATCGCTGCAGTACTTACTTTTCCAAATGAAAATGGTTTACATTTATATCTACCTCCTACAAAAATATTTTTTAAATTGATAAACAGTATAGGAACCGCATATGTAAGCGGGGAGAACACATACAACAGTCAGGGACACAAGAATCCTGAATGACAGAAATGGAATGCAAATTTGTGTATTATATACCAACCAAATGAAACACTTTCCAAATAATTAAATAAATACTATTTTAGTGAGCCACTATGACACGATATACAAGGTTTAAATGGAAAGCTTCAGTGCTAGATTTACAGCCTTTGTTATTTTGTGTTGATGCAGTTGCTATCAGACTGCCACTAATGTTGCTTTCCCTGACAGTAGCAGCAGTGAATCGTGTGGAGAGTCGTAATGGAGAGCCATGCAGCACCAAGCAGGGACACCTGTTCTGCAGGTACTATACAGAAGCATCTGAACCTAGGAACTGGAAAATAAAGCAACTCACATTTTAACCTGCCATGTTAACAGCAGTGGAGGGTGGGCTGTGCAGTGTAAATGGAATTTAGAAAAAACTAAATTCCGTAGAGCTTCATTGTGTGTTTGAGTTGGGCCAAATTTGGATACCTTTTAGTGAAACCAGAAAATGCACATCTTCTCTTCAAGATTATGAAATATTAAGGACCTCCTCTGCCAACTTTTCCAGAAAGACCAAATCACTAACGTGGTAAGCTTATACATCTCCAGGGTAGATTCATTAGACCAGGTGCTCCTGCCTGCTGTATAGAAGAGATCTGACATCATGACATCAATTACAATAACCTTAACCAATATCAGTTTTCTATTACATTTGTGTGGCTTTTGATTCTTCTTTATAGCAACTCATTTTCTTCTACTGAGTGGAGGTGGGAAAGCTGCAGCTTGTGTGATTCCCAGCACTTCCACCAGCACTCAGCTGTAAAAGTGCCAGACCTTTATCCAGGAATTGGGACAGCTCAGTGTTCCAAGGATCTGTAACTCTCTATTTTTCTAGATTAGACTTTCACAGCATAGCTGCCTGTTATTCACTAACCTTCTCTCAGACACACTAATTTTCACCCTTTATATTTATATCAAGCCTTAGTGACCCACTCTGTGGATCCTCATCCCCTTTATACAGTCTTCCAGTTATGCCTGAGGCCAGCAAAGTCAAATGATGAATGTCTCAGGCAGGCATCTAATCAGAGTGATTTGTAGGCACTCTGAGAGGAACCAAAGTCCAACTGGTGCCCCAGTGATAAAAGCCCACTGATTAATCCCAAGGCTACACTTTGCTGTGATTTGCCATTTGTGTGGAATAAATAAAACATGATCCATTTCACAGTCAACTACTGGAAAACGGTTGCTTGTTAAATTCTCTCACTCACAAAAATGAGAGAGAGAGAAAGCGAACTTGTCTGAGATTCTACCCTAGCTTTTTTTACCCTAACAAAGATTGTTAATGGGTAGGTTTGGTGTTCCAGAAGTGTTTCCTAATGAGTACGTGTTTAGTAAAGTAGATGCTGGTAGATTGATTTTTTTTTTTTAAAATTGGTTTATGTATCCATCAAAAATCAATCCATCAGCAGGATTATGTATCCATCCATAATTAGCTTTAAATGCATGACAAGCATATCAAAGGACTGGTTGACAGAGAGAAAGCAATCTTTCTGGAGGCCTGAAAACAAGGAATCTCAGAACATGAACTGTGGCACAAGCTACTGCTTTCTGTCTATGAATGTTTGGTTGTTATAGGGCCTTTCTTCTTTTCTTGAGAGTGCTTTTGCCAAAGGAGAAGCAAAATTTTTATTCAGATACATTTAAGTTCATTTTTTTCTTGCTAGTTTATTTATAACCTCATTTTATAAATAGGGCTTAAAAATTGTATCTTGGGAATGGATATTTTTTCTTACGTAGCCCCCTTTTCTGCACGGCATGGTTGCAGTCCTTTGGCCTAAGAATCAGAAGTGATTTTTTTCTACCATAACCACTAATGAAACTGAAGAAAGCAGGCTAATTTGCATGCGTAATTTGAGAAGAGACCAGTTTTCATCACTTTTCCTAATTATTGTGCCTGAACTTCACGAGTGTGTTTATGTGGGTATAAAGCAATAGAACAGTGCTTACTGCATCTTGAATGACAAGCACATTGAAGAGGAAAAATGGTTCATACTTTTGGTGGGTTTTTTATTTAAACATTTGGTTGCAGAATCTAGATTGCTAATAAGCTGCCTTCATGATTCAGTAACAGTTGATATCCTGAATCCAGGATGCTCATAAGAGATTCTATCACACTGCAAAGGGAACGGGCTTTTCATGAACATAGAGCTACAAAAAGGACTTCTGTGCTGGGCAACCACATGACTGGATCATATGAAAGGCAATGTTATGGTTGGAGGAAAGAATGCAGAAAGGGCATGTAATTTTATGGCCTGAAGCTAAGCTGAAGTTCTGTTATAGATGACAGGTAGTATTTACACTACAGGCTAGAGCTGCTGATGGGTATCACTGACCAATGGAACTCTTTAACTGGTGGCCACAACCATGACTGGGTGTGCCTCAAAGGAATAAGTGGAAAATAAGAAAAGGATATTCTTCTAATAAGTGATTTAGTAGAAAGGTAAGTGGAGAAAATAAATGAAAATACCATAGTTCTAAGAACTGTAAGAGAACAAGCTTTAGTTTTAGTGTACTCCGGATTCACTGTTTCTGTTTTCCTAAGTAGTGCTGTGTTTCAGAGATAAATGTCTGTAACAATTAGTTATGTTTTAGTGTTGTAGCAGAGGAGGATTGCCTATTTAAGTGCCCAGAGCAGCTGGGAAATTTTTACCCTTGGTTTTGTCGTGAGTATTCAAGCTAGTTTTGTTCTGTAATGCTGTTAAGGGCACCTAGGTTTTGAATCAGTACTTTGTTCCCACGAACAGCAAATGACAGAAGAGTTAAAAAGACACAGCCTGATCTAGAAGGAGTAGTTCTTAATTGTGAAGGGACACTTACTAATGGAACCATCTCTAGAAGACACAAGCATCTCCACCTCTAAATCAGCTGACGGGTGTTCCAGGTGTTCAGCTTGAAACTAAATACTAAAAGACCCCTGTCAATTTTCATGTCTGAAAAGACGATAGGATCAATTCAGAACTGTAGGAATCCTTTTCTCTCTCCCATTTTTCTCTCTTCTCAGGAGCTAGAACGGTAGGTAACACATCATTCAAAGTTAGCAGCACTGATGCTAATGGTGGCAGGTCACTTTAGAGGAAAGAAGTGCTTTGTTGACAGTATTGCTTTTTTTGCTTTATGATGTGGGTATGTTACATGCAACAAGATGTATGTAGTGATGTCAACTACGAAGGTATTGCAAGAGCTTTACCTAGGTTTGTGATAGATGCCAGAATTTGTCTGTCATCGGACTCACCCGCATTTTATCTTTCTTAAGAGTGGTTCAGTCCAGACTTTTATAGATCTTTGCATATTTTATAACACCATCTTACTACTTCTCAGCTGGGAATTTTTGAAAATAAAACCTGACCTTTTCCCTCTTCACACATCTATACATTCAGCAGTTCTTTGTTCCATACAAAGGAAGAATATTATGGAAAAAATGAGTTTTTAGAGGTTTTTAATTTTGATCATTAAAATTTGAATCTGTCAGTTGATTATTGGGGTTGGTTGGGCACTTGTATACCACATTATTGTTAGAAAATAGCTCTTATTGAAGATAAATCCTTTCCTGTGTCTTGCAACATAATGTTAGTAATATATAGCCTCACTGGAAAAAAGCCTGCTATTATGAGCCTGCCACCGAGCTGTCCAAGAATGATTGGGCACTGCAGCGCCAGTCTGCCGTCACCGCAGAACTAACGAAGTTCATCATTCAGGAAGAGGAAAGAACTTCACCTTTCCCTAAAGTCTTTCCTTTTGACACACTCAAATAGAACTCGTCATAAATAAAGGACAGAGGAAATTTCTAGCTTTTGTCATTTAGACCCTATTGTTATTTTTATTTTCCTGCATGGATGTTTGTTGACTCCCAGGTTAGACTGCCTTGAATTTTTCGAGGCTTATTGTTTCTATTGTCAGCAGCAGTTAACAGTCCACTAGTAAAACTAAGCAATGTGGCTAAGCAATCCAGATTTACAGAATGGTACAGTTAATCCTTGGTACTTCTAAATCACTAATTTAATCTGAAAAAAAAAAAAAAAGATTTCTCTATTAGTTTGGTAACTGACAACTATTTTTGTCTGGCATCCTCAAATATATTTTTAAAAATGTATTCCTACCTACTACTGCCAAGATTTTGAATGCTTTAGCTAGCCTTTCCCTTTCCCCTCATCCCCTATGCTTCTGCAATTATATTGAACTTGGCATTAAGGTAGAGGAAAGGACTATCAAATTTCTAGAAACTTTTTTTTTTTCATTTGTCCATGAAAACATCCTTCTGGACATCTATTAGCTGGGAAAGTAAACATAATTGAGGCACTAATCTCGCATTCTCTTAAACCTTTAATAAGGACAAAATCAAACTCAGAAATAATTCTGAATTCATACTAAGTGTAGTGTCAGAGTTTCTCCTAAGTGAAACTACTAACCTGCTTGTGTTTTCATTTGTTTTCTAAGCTGCACGTCTCCATCTATAACTGCTTTTCATACTTGAAACATGAGGCTTGCTTTGTCTGGTTGTATAGAAGTGCAAGATGCTTTAGGAAGATTTTTTTTTAGTTTGTTGCCAACTGGTTAAGGAACCATCTGTTCCAACATGGAGGGCTTCTCCCTGGATGACCAATTGTGTGAAAAGGCATTATGAGATAGCTGAGAAGGAGCATCCTGCTCGCTCAGCCAGAACTAAGGCATAACTGATGGCATCCTTGCAGAATGACCCGTAGCCACCACGTGCGCTGTGATCACAATTTTATTACTTGCAGTGCTCTTTCTGACACTTTGCAGTGATGCTGCTTCTGGGAGGCCAGATCATAAGATCATCAGTCTTTATTTGTCCTAGAAACTCTAGGTAGGTAGATGCTGGGGTACTGCTTGAAATCTAATACAGTTTAAATGTACAGATGAAGAAAACACTTGGAAGAAAAAGATGTGCACAGGGGAGTTTTGTCATGGTGATGGGTCTAATTATATGTTCACTTCTTAACTGCTACTCTGTTTTGTAGGATCATAGACTCTATGCTTAATGAACCATGGCTTTAGATAAGCTATCAATACTGCTAGGGTAAAAAAACTCTCTTGTTTCCAGGGTTTGCCTTGTGGTGCATCCATAATGTGAATACGCATATAGACAGTGCACATCAAAGAAAAACAAGGGCAGGCAAATAACCCATCATTCTAATAACTAGCTTTGTTCTGAAAGTGCAAAAACTGGATTTTCCATTTTGTGGGAAATTTCATGTCATTAAATCCTGTGTCTAAGCAAAAATAAGAATGAAGAATTTTGGGGGAAGATGTTTGTGAAATCCTTCCCAAAACAGTGTCATTATGGAGAACCTAGTTTAATTTTAACCAAATTGTTAATGAAATTTAAAATTTTACATTATTTGAATAACTATTTTGAAAACAGAAACATTTGAAGTGGAATCTGCATATTTTTCCAAAACTGAGTACTACTTTACAAAAATGAAATTTCAGCAAATAGGCATTCTCTAGTGGGGAAATAACCCCCACAAACAAACCCTGATTTGGGAATTTTTTAAAAGTCTTGGTTTTGTGCAAGGGACAGTCTGTCATAACTTGTTCTTGGGCTCCACAAGGGGCTGACTGCAAAATGTCAGCATGGTACTTGAGGAGATCTGGAATCCCCAGAGCTGCCAGTGGTGAGAACACACATAAATCACGAGACTTCTAGACTGGAGGGGAGGTGAAATGGCACCACTGGAGCTACAAATGAGAAATCTTAGCTAGGTTAAGTAAATGACATCCTAGTTTCATCCTGTCAATATAATAGAGCAGTCAGAGACAAAAAGGAAGGTTACTTATAGGAATTGGCCAGCAAGGTAGAATTTTGTGAAGGTTTGCTTTAATTCATTACTATGCTTAAGACTTCCAAATTGGTTTTTTTTACGAGACTTTTTTACGAGACTTTTACGAGCTTTTTTTAAGCTCCTTGAGTCTATGCAGTATTTTTTTTTTTAAGACGAGTAGTTAGCTTTTAACCTTTGAGAGAAATCAAATGGATTTTGCAAGCTGATTTAGAACTTATGCTTTTGGCTGCCTCATTTGCTACACACAATTGTAGGCAGAGGCGTTTTTTTTATTTGCCTCAAACTCTACCTGCATGTGTTCTAATGTCTCCTCTTATCTGCTTGAGTGATCCTCTCTAGTGCTGCTTTATGCAAACCACAGCACAGCCAAACTCTTCTCGGAGATTGAGTGAGTGACAGTACATATTTTCAAGGTACACTAAATGAGAAATGTGCAATTTAAGCAAAGCATTCACACATTTGAATGAAAGACTGAAACTGTTGAAATTGCAGCTGCTGACAGGAAATTGATGTACCAGTTGCTATTTACCTAGCAGAAATTAGTTCTCTGCGATCAGTTTTATTAAACCGGATGGAAAAAGCAAGCCTTCCCTCAAGAGGGTTAAAAAATGTTCCCTTCAAAGTTGAGGCAAACGTGCTTCTTCCCCGTGTCATTGCTATTTTCTCATTGTGTCCCTTTTTTTTTTTTTCCCCCCTGAAAAATACCACTGTAAAGCAGACTAATAAGCTTTTCTAGTTGGCATGTAACCCTATCCAGAGCCTCTGTTTAAGCTTTGGGACCAGCTGGTCAGTGGCATGAGCTCCACAAGAGGAGTTTCTTCAGTCAGAACGTTCTCCTATGGGGCACAGAGAAAAGCACCGGGGATCTATATTTCATTTGCTGAGCACCTAGGCCAGACACCTTGCAGTGGATCATAAAGTTATGTCTGAATCAAGTGGTTGTTTTCTGTTCCAAGCTACTAACTTTTTCCTAAATTGGACGAGTCCCTAGGGAATCTCACTGTCATGAAGAGACTCAGGTGGTTTCACACTCACTTGCTTCAGGGCTGCTTCATCTGTCAGTTTTCCCTACTGTGGGGATGTAAATTAATATTTATTATTAATATAGCACTGCAGTGTGCAAAATGCACCACACTTGTTAACTTTGCTGTGTTAGTCTGTGTCTCAAAGCACTGGAAGCCTGTTTCTAGAAGGGAGATGCTCTGCATGTGTGAGATTTCTGGGACCAGAGAGGGTAAAAGAAGCTCTTAAATCTGAGTTGGGGATAAAGCTTTCAGGAGAGCGTGTTCTAGTAGCACAGACCTGGTGCATAGTTCAAAGTAATGGCAACTGCTCCCCTTCCTGTTAAGCAATCAAGGATAGCAGGCTGTAGCCACAGTTTTTTGCTCAATGGGAATTCAACAATCACAGCTTTTCCTAATTGTGTCCAGGCTCTCATATGCATGTGACAGCAGAGACATCATACTTAAAAAATAAAAATTGCCTCATTAGTATGAAAGACCTGAGTGGATCTGTGTTATTTAAGGCCAAGATGGCTGTTACCTGGGAGATGTTCCAGAGTCCGGTGTTTTTGCAGAGTGAGTGCTCTTCAGTGTTTCACTAAACCAGTTTTGTCTTACCTACCAACTTTACCAGTAAAATGTAAAGCAGATGGATTCTGGTTTTCGTCTAGCTATAGTAAATCTATCTGGGAACTAACCCTGGAACTAATCACTTGTATTTTTTCAAGTCTGTGTGCCTGAAATTAAACACCTGCATCCACATCAGACACTTCAGGCACTGGAAGGAAAAAATAGGTCTTGCTTTTCAAAGCAGTTAATTCAATGATGAGACTTGGAAGTACCAAGATAACAATTAATGGCAGATGAAAGTACTCAGCACTTAAAAAATTCGGGATTCTAGGCCAACTTTCAGTAGCCATGCCTGAATGTTTGGGCCACTGTATTTCTTTATTATAAAGATTTTCCTCCTCTTCTTCTTCTTAATTTCTTGTCACACTTATTTTTGGGATTTTTCCTGCCTTTCAGTCTTTGTTTCAGTTGTCATGAGTTGAGCTTATTGTTAGTAAATCACAGGAGAACAGAATGATGGAAATATGGCTGGAAGGAGTATTGAAAGGTTACCTAGCCCATCAGTTCTTCCTAGTGAGGAGCACTGATATTGAAGCAGAGACATGCAACAGAGCACAAAGTAAAAGGCTCTTCCTGTCTTGCTGGCTTGGGCTGTGTACCCATGGCTGTGCTGTCAGAAGGAAGGCAGTGCTACCAAGAGATAGCAAAGGGATGCAGCCTGAAAAAAAAAAAACAATTTGAAGCAGCAGGGTATCTCTTCCATACCAAGGAGGCCTCAGCGTCAGCTCTAACTTTTTTTTTTCCCTCATAGTCCTGCCTCAGTTTTCGGTCACTGCTATAAGGAAATAGCAGCAAGGCTTCAGGAGCACACAGCACTATAGGGCCTGCTTGGTTGGACATGAGGCTGAGGATGCTTGAATTCAGAAAAGGTAGAAATAACGGAAGCAGACAGAGCAAACTTGGAAAGAGCTGATGGTGCTTATGCTGGAACTTTCCCCAGGAAAGATCAAGGGCAGACAGATTTTTTTTTTTCTCTGCTCCCTAACAGGAGCAGATTTATAAAAGTATTCTTGAAAGATATTTGCCTATGGAATTAGCATAGTAGTGTAGGCATTTAAGAACAGTTTAGGCAACTTGTTCCCTACTTTACTATCCGTAGTGTTCAGAAAGTTTCTCAGAAATGCCTGTCTGTTCACAGCCTCTCTCCTGTTAGTGCCATTGCCTTCTGAAATAGATGTTTTATTTCTCTAAGGGCAGTTAGAGCACAGCACACTCTCACTCTGTTTCAATGTTTTAGCAACTCATTTTTGTCTTTGACACGTATGGGCGTGATTTTAATGTGCTGCATTGTCTCTGGCTTTGTGGCGAATGAACCTATGAAACTTATTTTTCAAAGCATTTCAAAGTTTTTAAAGCTAGATTATGGGTTTCCAAGAACATCTAGAATCTTAGAACAAGTAAGAATTTTATTAATTCAAGGCAATAAACTTCTGAAGAGTTTAATGTACTTGCTATAAAGTATCACTCAGTAGGTATGTCACAGCTCGTTCACAGCACATGGTTATGAGACTTCTCAGCATTGCTTGAAACCTTATGAAAAAAACCCCTAGATTTAAGCCACCCCTACCACAGTTAAACTGTAGCAATTGGAGGTGCTGGTTACTTACTGTTGTTCACCTGTTGGCCGACAAATGTGTCAGGAACTGCCATAAATGTGTTCATGGTTAGTAACGTGCTAGTCAGGTAGCTGCATTCCTTATGCTCAGCTGCGCTGCTAAGTAACAGGTCAAGGTTGGTGGTGTGAATGAGCAAGTGTAAGCTTGTACCTGAACAGATGTGTGAACAAGTAGTGCCCTGTGTGTTTGCTAAATGACATTTTTGATTTCCTGTGCAGACCAATTACTTGAACAGGACTTCATTGCGTCCCTTCACATAATGGTAAACATGCTGTTTTTAAACAGCAAAACATGGTCAAAGCAAATGTGACAAATGAGAGAACATTGGATACAATCTGGTACCCCAGGATGCTGAGCCCTCTACGATTGACAAACAGACCTGAGGCTTAGTGCAGAAGCAAGAAACTAGAGAGAGGAAGTGGATGATAGAGACGTATATGCCTATCGTACAAGGTTTGAAATCAAACCCGTTGAATGTTGTACTTGTAATTCAAAGGATGCAAGGGAAGGTCATAGGGCAGACAGCTGTTGACAAGCTCCCAAGGACCAGGCAACACTGTTGAGCTGGAAACACTCAGCCACCCACAAGATTCTCTGAAAAGTGAAGGGGGAGTTGTTTCCCATACGGTAACATGCTGGACAACTGTGCTTAACACCATCAGCCAGGAGCATGGAGACCTTTAGGGAAGTGTGGTTGTAGGATCCAGATGTGGAGCTGCTACCTTTTGGGTTAGTTCTGTTCCTTTGTTTGCTGTGAGTACTTGCGAAGCACAAATATTTTTGTATCGGTTTCCCCATCCATAATCTAAAGATTAGTAGTATTCTATGTTTTTGAGACATTTGCAGATACTAACGAATTAAGTTGCTTAGCTGTCTGTAGGTGCATTCTAGAAGCAAAACATTTTGTTTTGCAAGGCCTGAGAAAGCCTCCTTTCTTTCAAAGGAACAAACTTCTTATCCCACTGTAAAATGTAAACAGTATAAAAGATGATGTTGTTTGGTAAATATTACATCTTTAAAAGTTGCCAGCCAGGTGAGACTGTGGAGAAAGAGTATTTGACCAATCTTTTAAGAAGTGTTTTAGTCAGTGATATAAAATAGGTTTGGAAAATTACTATTTCTCATCATAAATTAAATAAATTACCTAGTATTGCCAGGAGCATTAAAGCCAGAGCCAGGTCATATGTCATCCATTCAAAAGCAGATTAAAAATGCTTAGGTACCATTTTCATAAATAACAACAATGGAAGATTAGATTTCTTCAGATTTATGCTTTTGTGTTATAGAGGATACATGCGTATCTGTGTTGTCTCTGTGTCTGAATTGGCAGACAACACATTAGAGACTGGTTTCCTTGCCAACCAGTGCTTAAATGTAATGTTTCCTACAACAAAACAACTGTAAGAGCGTGTGTGTGTTTAAAACATAATATAAATTTAAAATCTCCAAACCGCAATTTATACTAAATGTTTGGAACCTTCCTTAGTGTTCTTAGGTCTTCAAAAACAAACCTGAAATAAAGGGCGCAGCTCTTCCCTGCAGTGTGGGCTCTTAGATCATTCCCACAATATTTTACTTTGACAACTTCGTGAGACTGAAGTGGCAAAAGGTAGACTTGCAGATCAGACATGAACTCAAGACCAAATTATTGAGGTTTATATTCTTTGTTTATGGAATTATGATATTATACAAACTGTGGTGGTGCTTACTTGTCTTCTTGCTTATAGGTGACCTCTTCTCCTCTCACCTCAATTAAAGAGGAAGGGGGAGCATAAGAATAAAAATATCTGTGTTGTAAAATACTTCTCAAAACCATTCAGATGGCAAGTGCTGTATCAACACATTGGAATAAGGGTATTTTTTTCAATTATTTACAATTTTCGTGGCTAGTACGTGTCTGATTTTCTGCTGCATTGGTCCCATCACAGAATAAAGCCAAGCAAATTGTGTGCACTGAGTGGTTCGTTCACTGCTGCTGTTTGAGGTCAGGATTCTGTCCTTATTCCCATATTTTCTGCTCTCTGATCAAGCTCCCTGGTCTCAAACTAGCAAAACAGATACAGATACCTTGGTCACTCAGGTTTTTTTAGCATTTTCACCAAGTTGATGCACAAATTAAAATTTCACTCCCACAAGTAAATAAATGCTAAGTCAGTGTCTGGTGATTCCTCTGAAACCACAAGATGTCTTGTAGTATGACTGATATATTTGATTAAATGGCACCCATAAGACTGTTGTTGCAGAAGAATGATTAAGCCTACATTATCTGAAAGGCTCTGACTCAGGATATAAACAGTGCAAGAGCAATTGAGAGACCCTGAATCATGAACTGTGACATGATATATCCTGGAGTTCAATAAGCTAATGGTGCTATTAATGACTAAGCTAGAGCAAGCAGAGATTTTGTTTGCTTCTGATTTCACGTCTTCCACCCTCTCTCTCTGCAGGTGGCTGAACATACAAAAGTACTTATGAAGCAGAGGGGCTGGGAGGGAAATACACAGAAGAATAAAGTAGGAGGAAGCAGAGAAGCAAAGGGATTTATGTTTTTGTTTACATCTAGAAAATTTCCTTATGTCCCTGGGGTAATGGCATTCACAGTGAGACAGAGAGGGAGGGATGAAGGCCCACAAGCTCTTGTCGGGGAGTGGAATAAAGAATAGGTGCAGATAAAGCAACAAAAAGCAGAAAAGAAAATACAACCAACGGAAAGAGGGCATTTTTTAGACAGGAAAAGGAAAAAAGAAGAGATGTCTAAATGGTTGTCAGGATTCTTTATTGTCTCTCCCAGAAATACTCTTAGCAGTACTGACAGTAGTGCATAGATGTTCCTATAGGGGAAAAACAAGCCAGTCAGTAGGTTGTTTACAAATTGCTCTCCTGAATAGTATACAAGAAAAAGCTTACCTTAAATTTTTACATTTATTGACTCAAAAGATTTTATTGATAAAGAGTAGGCAATTCTCCCTCCCTTTTTGTATATGATGATGACAGGAGAATTTGAATAGCTTACTCCCTTGGGAAAACTATGTTATTTCATAATAAACTGGAATTTTAGTGACAGACCTGGCAGAGGGATTTTGTCTTATTTTCATCATATCTAAAAGAGAGGGGAAGAAGTGGAGTTAAGTCTCTGTTATTGTTGTCCTTAAATTAAATGAGTTAGAGAGGGGGAGGAAGAGAAAAGCCAACTACTGATCAACTCAGGTATCCTTCTAGTTATTTCTATGGCAAATGAAAATGCTTCTCAAGGATAAGTAACCTAATGAAACCTTATGCAGTGGTCAAGGAGAATAGCTGCAAGAACTGGAAAGTAGTGAGAACAAAGGACTGAATATTAATGGAAAACGTCATTAGGTGTTTCAATGTAACAAGCAGGATTTTTTCCTGACACATAAATGGTAATTTCATGGAACACACAATAGTGACAAGCGGTTCATCTTTCCCTAACTGAGTGTCCTTCAAATCATGACAAAAGTTAGTATTAAGGGGAGAAGAATGCTCAGTGGCCTCTTAATGAAAAATGCTGGTAGCCAGGTCCTTCTGTTTGCCTTCAAGTTGACTATGAATATGTAAAAGTGTTGGCTATGCATGAAGTATGAGGAGATATTAGTAATGTAAAACTGTCTCTTTTTATTAGTATTGAAATAAAGATAAAACTACCCTGCCTGGCCATGTGCAGACAAAATGGACAGTGAGAGAGAATCTTTTTTACTTCTTCTGTCATTAGGCTTACCTGATTAGAAGCTGACCAGATATCAGGACCATAAAGCACTCTCTAAATTTATAACCCTTAATGGCTTCATTAATACTGTGAGCTGACATCAACCTTCAGGCCCAAGCCTTTAGTGTACATTGGCATCTAAAGAGGGGCTGTCTGGGGAGCAGAGAAGCATGGAGAATTTCTTTAGGACTGCTGTTGCCGCTGGTATACTTACTGTCGCGACATGGCAGGGTATTACTGTCTTTACTCGTTGTGAGTATGGGATTCTATCCCTGTCAGTGGCAGGAAGCTGGGCTTTGCTTTGCACATCCTTTCCAGAAATGCTGCATGTAAGTGATAGCAACAGCCTAAGCTCTCTGATTGCTGTTGGCCAGAGTTGTCCAGCTGCCACCAGGTTTGTTTGCATAATCAGCGCTGGAAGCCTTGTCTTCAATAGAGCAGCCACTCCCACAGCTAGTGGTGATCATTTGTTTTTTTGGCTAACCTGTACAGAACTGAGAGTTTCTTAATCTATCTGTATATGCAGTGAAGTGGGCCTTAATCCAGACTGGATCTTGAGCAAGTATAACAAAAGCCAGATAAAGTCTGAGTGCCGATAATCTGATTGGTTACTGATCAAAATTACTGACCAGCAGTAGTGCTACTCTGGGGGCAACTCTGCAGAAGAAAGTCAAAAGGGTGTTGAGAACTGGAAGTAGATAGGACTAAATTAAAGGAACCAAAAAAAAGACTGCTGACAAAGTTCAGATTGCATCTTAGGAAATGGTGTTTTTTAATTACCATGTCAATGTGGTGATAACCACTCGAAAATCGAATTAGTACGCAGGACACTTGGAAATCTCTGTGGTTTTCAGTAAAGGGATACGAAACAAAGGAACTCCACTGCCATGAAGTTATGCTGAGTCAGCCAATATCCAGCATGCTTGAGAGCCAACTACATCATCTGCCCTGTGGCTTTTCTTTCAAGTTTTTTCAAGTTGGGTGTCCAGTAATTGATCTGGGGTGCCAGCTGCATCAAGGCAGAGAGTATCAACATGCTTCAGACACAGTTCATACACAGGGTAACGCAGTCTGGAAAACAAGAAAAAGGCACAGAATTCAAACTGAAATTTCAACTGGCAAATGTCCAAATCTGGTTTCATTTTCTCAGCATGAGATGCACTGACTGGACAATGAGCTCATTGCAAACATTCACTATCAGCATAGCTCCCTATGAATGCCATGTTGCATTTATTAGTATATAGCCCACTGGGTTTAGACGGGTTGTAGGCATATCTTTCTGTTCTCAAATGAACAGTGCTTTGTTTGGGCCGGTATCCTTGTGCTAAGTTCCCTCATGTACTGTAAGCTCTTTTAATTATGTCTCTTGCTGTATTTAATTGTCTGGTTTGCTACCTGACAAGTAGGCAAGTTTATATCTATAGTTGCCATTTGATTGAGTACTTTGGATGTGGTGTCTGTGTTTATTTACACTAGCTAAGTAAGCATAGCCCTCCCAGATCCTTGTGCCTGACAACAGAGATTTGTGGAAGCACACTGTCTATCCATGGTAGAAGAGGAGTAAGACAGGGACTATGTAAGTAAGCTGGATGTAAAGTCTATGACTTAAGGGAGGTTGCATCTATAGATTCTAATGAAGCTGGAAAATGTCATGGTAAAGCTGAATTTTTATCTTTGAACGATGATAGAAATCAGGTAAGGTTTCTCTTGACTGGAAAAAAGAAACATCTGGTAAACTACAGGTTGGACAGCTTTATGTCTCCTGGGCTGTGAAAATCATGGAGCAAATTCTTGTGATTTCCATTTCCAGGTATGTAAAGGGTAAGAAAGGGGATTGGGAGCAGCCAATGCAGGTTTTGAAGGGCAAATTGTAGGTGATCAACCAGAATGCCTACTGTGTTGAAATGACTCTCTCTGTGAATGAAGGGAGAGCGGTGAGTGGATTTATTTTAGCAAGGCTTTCAGTGCTGTCTTGTGTAGTGTCCCCATACTCAACTTAAGAAAACATAGAGTAAAACGGATAAAATTACAAAATGGGCAAATCCTGGGTGAACTGTCAGGCTCAAAAGGCCATTGGTTAGTGCCTTGACTGCAGGCTCATGGGTAGTGTACCTTGTCAGTCACTTCTGCAGCTGTCGCTACTTATTATCTTCAGCGGCAACCCAACTGAATGGACAAAGTGTACCCTCAGGAGACACCAACTTGGAGGGAGCTGTTGACATTCTGGAAGGCCACAGTCCTTCAGAGGGATCCCTGGCACAAGCAGCTCCCTGTTATTCAGAAGGAACTCAGCAAGCTGGAGGGATGGCTTGCCCAGAACCTCAAGAAGCTGAAGGCACAAGCTCTGCCAGCTGGAGCTGACAGACAAGTGGCAGCCCTGATGAGAAGGGACTGGGTCCCGCTTGGCAAGAAGGAGAGCATGAGTCAGGAGCGTGCCCTTGCTGTGCCGAAGGATGACCATGCCCTAAGCAAGAGCATCGCTGCCAAGTACAGGGAAAGGACTACCGCCCTCTGCTCAGCAGATCGAGAGGCTTCACCTGGAATACCATATTTCCAGTTGTTGGAGCACCTGGAACAAGAGCAATATTGACACCCAGAGAAAGACCAGACCAGAGCCATAAAGGTGAGTCAGTGCGGCAAAGAGCAGACTGAGGGGTGGAATTCTTCCCTTCACATGTCCCCAGGGGCCGCAGAGAAGACAGAGGCAGACTCTTCTCAGAGGTGTATGCTGCAAAAGGACAGGAGCCCGTGAGCTGGAGGAAGGGCAGAATTCTCTGGGTATGAGGAAAAAATCGTTTCCCAATGACGAGGGATTCAGCCCCGGATCAGGCTGTCTGAACAGAGGCTGCAGAATCTCCATCTCTGGAGACACTCAAGACTTCCCGGTGGCCCTGCTTTGAGCAGGGGATTGACCAGAGACTTTTGGAGGTTCCTACCAATCTGCGTTGTTAATTCTGTGCTGAGATTTTAAAATGGTGAGCAAATACGGGTTTTCTTTACAGGGGAACCTCTGAACTTTTTACTCTCCAGGACACATTCTCTGAATGAAGCGCATGCGTGAGAGATGCAGACGCGCTCATGAACAAGGGGTGTGTGCGATACAGGAGGTCTGTGCGTTCAGCCAGCAGCGTAACTATCTGTAACTATCCGTTGTGTCCAAGTATCTGGACATTTATCTTTGTCTCTTGATATTTACTAAAGGAACTTCCTTCTCCTTTTCAAGATCCTCCTCCTTCTCCTAGGGCTTCAGAAGCCATTTGCAGAAGTGACTATTTATAGTCAGGGCCGTACAAGCAGCAAAGACGTGGGTAAGGGAAAATGTATTTGCTCATCAAAATTTCTCACCTTGGAGATGAGAAGTTCAGATAATTACACACTCAGATGTGTATGCATAAACACAAGGGTTATTTTATTTTGGCTTTAACATTTGCTGTTTTTCTAAGTTGTGCCCACGTGTCCTTCTTGAGCCTGTATATTTAATAAATTATTTGCAGAGTGGTCCTATTTTCAAACTTTTGATAACTTTAAATCTTTTCAAGTTAAGTGTATGTCATCCATTCAAAAGCATGTGCAGTGGTGGTGCAGTATTTAGTATCCTTTGCATTCCTTGCTCATGAGTCTCTCCAGCCCTTTCATCATGCTCACTCCTGCCTCTCTGATTTGTTGTTGAAAAGTTTGCTAAAAGCACTGTTTACTTCTTTAAGGCATAATGGAGCTTGCCATTTCTCTTGTGGTTCAGTGAGGAAAAAAAAAAAAAAGGTTGTAGAAACATAACTCCATTTAAAAAAGAAAAGCAAATGCACCAGCATGTTGTAATGAGAGCTATTAAAATAATTAGTCCCTATCCTAGGATGATTGCAAAAGAAAATAACTAATGAAAGTGAAACATATAACAGCTGGATTATAAAATGAACAACCAGCATAAAAATTGAATGAGTCAGAAGTTTAAACCAGAATGTGACTGAGTTGCAGGGTAGTGTAGGAAGAAATGTAATTGTGCTTATTCCATGGCAATTTACTTGAAGTAAATGTCTCTGAAAAGTGTCCGAGACGTGCATGTAGAGCTTGCACTTCCAAAAGGTATCACCATATTTGATTTCAGGACAGTCAGTGGGTCAAACTTTGCCTAAGGCAATCCCGGTGACTTTAATAATCAAGTACTTAGGGGAATGGGTTAAAATGTCTACATTTCTGCTTTGATTTAATCTTGCTCCTTATTTTGTTAGGACCCACCGGACAGATCTCAGTTTACTCATGCAATAGCATCCAGTGCTGCCCCACACTGAGAGAAGGAAGATGGGTAATGCAAGCTTAATCCCAGTGCAGCGGTTCCTTCAACCTCATGGGTCTTATCAACGACCGTCTCACTCTGCTGATTCCAGTAAGCCTTTTATGTTGTGTGTATCTCTTTGTATAATTGTCATACTCTTGCCTTAAAACAGAGTCAAACAAGAAAGCTATTGTTGGTGCTGATGGCTCAATATTACCAATGTCATAGATGTCACTTTCCTGTAGGGTGTTGTGTGATAACTGTCATAGGCTTCAATATGAATATTGTAATGAAAAAGCTCTGATCTTGGTTTATATGTGCTGAGAAAACATTCCTGGTAACGCCATATGAAATTTCAAAGCATATACTGATCAGATGGATATCTTGTCCTTTGAAACACTAAATATTTATATATGAATATTATTACTTTTTATTAAGTAGTCATAAAAAGTTACTTTAGAAATTACTGCAACTCTCGTATTCCATCTCTTGCTATGCTGTAGTAGTCCTTGTTCAGAGACCATCTTAGCAATGTCAACCTGTAAAAAGGGATTGAGGCATGCTGGGACTGTAATCAGTGGGTCAAAGCAAGCTAGACCAATCCATGGGCCCAAGATGTCCATCTGTAATTTCATTTCCCCCAACAGCTCTATTTGTGCACAATATTACATTCCATATGTAGTAATAGAGTTAAAACAGTCCATTTAGAAAACTTTCTCTATGTGTATATTTCCCAGCAAAGATTTTGTGTAAAAGTGTAGAATCAGGCTAAATAGTATTTCAGGAATCAAAAATCAAAATTCCTGGAGAGCTGAGACCCAAACCTAGAGGACTCTTGTAATTTGGCCCATACTTTCAAAGGAAAGGAGTGCTTAAGCTAATCTCGGGGAAGTCATACTATGGTTCTGTGAGTTAGAACAATCTTGCACCACCATAAGCTGTTAAATTAATGGCTCTTAAATTTTATTCCTGAAGATAGAAAGATTATATTCACGTAATAATACTTACAGCTGTGCAGACTTGTCCTGCTTATTTGAGGTCTTCTTTAAAGCTTCAGAAAGCACTGATAAGTGTGCTTCAGTAAATTTTTACTTGTCTAATGAAGCAAGCCGACTGGGTCAGATTTAGTCGGAACTAAACTTTGTCTGAGTCAGACAGAGGCTACAAAACCGAACATGCCAGACAAGTTACAGCAGAGTTAAGGCCTGTTCTTTCAGCTGTTCCAGGGTGTGGTGTTTGGGGATGGGGAGAGTGTCTGTATACATACTTAGACAGACTGTATAAAATATCCCTAGCGCGTAGGAGGCTGGTAGTCGTCCTGCATCTGCTTGCCTATGTGACCTTGCTCCTAGGCAGATTTGCTTCTGGGGATGCTCTGTTTAGCAAGGTATACGAGACACCAAAGGGACAGGCAAGGAGAGCTCAGCAGTGGGCTGTGTTGAGTTGCAGATAGTGGGCTGTGAATCAATCCAAAGATTTTCCAGTGTCACAAAAGGCAAATACTCATTGGTCTTCAGTGCCTGTTGCCTAGTTGCTTGGCAAAAAGCCAGGGAATCTTACTTGGATCATAGTTTCTAAGATAAAATAAGCTCTATTTAATTTAAATTGACATGTTTCATTGGAAGTGCTGTACTTTCCGTATTATTTACATTCAATCTAATGCCGTGGCAAAATCATCTCTAGGGGAGGTAGCTACTACCAAACTGATATTTACATTTCATTTGTTTATACTGGATCTGAGGTTATGTCTGTGCGTTTTACCAGTGGCTGCAAAAGATGAGAATAGCTTTAGGAAAGAGCCTGCACACTGATGAAAGAGTGGGATATGTGCTTTCCATAACTGTATTCCTGACTCATTATTCACAGAACAAAGAATTCTCTTGTGGCTTTCCACTTCTTATGTGGTTGGTGTACCACTCCCACCTTCCAGAGGTCTCAGCCGCTCAAATGCATAATTTTCTAAAGTACAGGCTGTAAAATTAAAGGTTACATTTCAGTTGCGCAAGTGAAGGAAGTTACCTGGCAGTTTTAGAAAAATGTATGTGTGGGTAATGGTTCAGAAATTAGATACAGAAAAACTCACCTTAAGATAACCTAAATATAAAGTTTAGATTTAAACCCATTAACAATAGAGAAATCAGGAGCTGATACTTTAATCCGTAATTCCTCTCGCTGTCCTGCAGCGTGTGTTTTACTGTACATAAGATCAACCAGTGCCCTAAGGGGGCTGCCCAGATAGGGTAGCAGAAGGGTGAAGTGGATTTATCAGGCCTGTTTAAACTTTGAGTTTCTTGACCTTTATATCTTTTACGCTTCTTTCAGTGAATGTTTAATTTGTGAGTAGCCAAGGAGTGCTAAACCAAAATATTTTCTGTGCCAAGATTATTTTTTTCATGCAGTACTCTAGGGAATGTTTAGTATCTGTTACCTTTTAAGTAATACTTTGTAATTTTGATTTTCACATTCCTGTGAGTTAGGAAAATAACTTTATCCTCGTTTTATGGCTGAAGAACTGACACACAGTAGTTCCGAAGGTTGAAGATGCTAAGCACAGTCACCTTCTAGGGGAGCTAGCTTTCAGTCTTTTATGGGCTGATAGGCCTTAAGTATCCTTCAGTTACACTGTAAAAAATATGAAGGCTCAAACTGACCCTGATAACTTTTTATTGCTGGTAAGAGAAGAGCTCTAGATGACTCTTCTTTTTGGTAACATATATACAGGGATGCATGAAAGGAGTGGGGCTTTATGTCAGGATGGAGACCTGAATGAGGATTGAAGTCTGCCCCAATGTCCTGATGACACAACTGTGGTGCCCACAGCACCTCTGCAGAGTGCCTTCCAGAGCACCCTGCTGTGAAGCTCTTGCTGTCCAGAGGGAAAGGCTGGATGTCTGGGAATCCATTTTCTGCAATTGCAGTACTAAACAGAGAGAGCTGATCTGATGACCTGCGAGCAAGAGTTAATATCATCCAATCCTATGCTAGTATGTGGGATTTGTGAATATCTGGATGGTACTGACGTTTTTGAATGTTTGCATTGTGCAAAGCCGATAGTGCGGTATTGATAAAATATTGGAGGTTATTCATTGGTATTAAGATTGAATCTGATGTGTTGTTTTAATGGAACCTCTCTATTTTTTCTGTGATGCTTTAGTAGTTCATCATAAACACATAAATTAAATAATTCAGTAAATGCAACAGGAGTACTTTGAAGAAAAGCTAACAAAATAGAGGAGCCTTGAGATCTGAGTCCCATTAGTAAATCACCAAAGCACTTTGAAGGTCTTTTTAAAGTGCCATTTCACTGATTCTGGAATTAGTTCTGGTTTGCTGCAGAGGTGATGGAAGCATATCAGTGAACAGCTTGACTAAACAGCAAGAACTGTCCTTTAAGGCCATTTGCACATCAACTCTTCAAGTGGCTTGTTAACTGGACCATATTGGAAATAAAAAGACAAGTGAAAAAACCAGACCCTGCCCAAGGACAGCCACCAGTTGTATGTTGGACTGAAATGCAATATTAGCAGTGGGCCAGGCATGTACCCATGTGGACTGTCTCATTTACAAGCTGTGAGTTGAAGCTCAGTAGTCATCTGGGCTATTTCAGTAAACCTAAGATTTTGCAGCAGTTCCAGACTCTCCTGAAATGCACACTTGACTGCTTTCCATAGTGACAGCAAGACTAAAGTGACTACAGCTCGGTCTGGAGCCTGCATTCCTGAGCAAACTGGGCCTTTTATGCTCTAGAAGAGTACAGTAGGCTAACTTATGCTGGAAGTCTAAAGCTGCCTGAACAGAGTAGGATGCAGAAAGGCAAACAATGCCAACAAGCACATTCTTTAAATTAAACAGAGATGTAACCAATAGATATTACTGGCAGTTCTGTAATGCACTCTGTGCTTTTCTTCTAATTTCAGGGACTATGCTTCAAAGTTACAGAATTAAGGTTCATGAAGAACACGTGACCGCAATTTGTCCCATAGTCTTTTCTTGCCACTGATTCACTGGCTGCCACTATGCTACAGCTGGCAAGAGTAAATTCCAGTGGTGCCGTTTACTTTTTGCATACTTTTTGGTGAGGAAAATGTATAAAGTATCTTTTTGAAGGATAAAAATGCTATATCAATGAAAAAATAATAAATGTATGTACATTTATATATATGGCAGCTATATATAGAAAATTTTTAATGTAGCAGTACATTGATTTTTGCTTGTAGGGCTTTTAAAAATCTATTTATTTTCACGTTAGGGTGAAGTAGGAAAATGAATGATTGTAGAAGCTAAACTTGAATCCACAGAAATTTTTGTTAAGAGATTGATTTCTGGGCAGTGAATAAACATTTCCGACTTAAGGTGGATTTAATTAAAATATGAATTATACTCTTCTTCAAAATGATGTTTAAAATAGAAACATCTATTGATCTTATATGCACAGAACATGATATGATGCATCTTATATACACACAATGTAATAAATGTATAACATTCATCAAGTTGTGGGATGTTTAATCTCTGCAAACAGTTGTTATATTTAACATTAATGGTACTAGGACAATTGCCCAGACTTATTTGTAATTTAGAAGGCAGATAAACAGTGTTATACATACACATAGGTCCATATTTTAAATTAACTTTATATTCTTTAAAGTATGTATCGATTATTACAATTTCATTCCTAGTAATGAAAAACAGCTTTAGAACACTTTTTTTTTTTAAAAAAAAAAGCACACAAAACTCCCAACCTCTTCTGTTTCTGGGATTCTTGCGTTTGGAAGAGCTTTGTATAGACAAAGAAGGGAGTTACTGCAATGTCTATTTATGGTCTTCTCTAAGAAACCACATATGTTGCATTTTTTCCTGATGAGGATAAGGAACTGGTGCATTTCTGTGGGTAGCCTTCAGTATTAATCTGAGAAAAGGTATTGTATTCGCATAAAAAGAGATTTTTCTATGAAGCCCTTTAAATGAAGCTCACCTGTTATATCATTCATTTACTCAACCTCTTTCTCCCTTTGGTTCCCCTGATTATTTAGAAAAAGCTGTAGTTTTAGATAATCTGATCTAGTGTTATTCAGCTGATTTGGCTTCTACTTTGAAAGTCAGTTAACGCACTTTTTAGGTAGATTTCAATTTAAGTCATTATAATTTGTTTTGGATGAAACTGTAAATCTGGTACTACATAGGGCGTGTATATGGCGAGATTGTCAACTGACGTAAATCATCGTAGCTAAAGGCAGCAGAACTATGCCAGCTTGCACTAGCTGAGGAAATGGCCCATGAAGTCTGTAATACAATTATTAAAAACCCACTTTACCTGGTCTTGTGCTGATACCATGTAAAAATCTATAAAAATGTAAAGAATATTGTAGGTCTCTAATCCCATTTCTTTCTGTCTATCTGTCTGTCTGTCTCTCAAAGACTTTGAGTATTAAATTGCAGAATGAATATCACAGTGGCCCAATTTAACTTCAGAACAAGGAAATATTTTGAATTCTGGAACTGCTCTTGGTCATGTGAGACCATTGCAACAAGTAATGTCCCTTCAACATTTCACTATCTATGCTGTTCACAGCTGTTGCAAGGTACAAAATACATTGCATCCAGACTCTTGCCACCTGTTGTAGGAAATTTGGAGTAGAGCAAGTTAATGTAGATACAGGAACAGGTTTTGCCTACTTGCATTTATATTATCTGCATTTCATTTAGCAGCCACTTACAGCCTTTCTTTCATGTCACTGTTTTCCAAGATAAACATTTGTTGTTAAGGCAGTGAGAGGAGGTTAGTAAATTGAAAATTCATAGGTGCTTTTTCATAGAATCATAGATGGTTTGGGATGGAAGGGAACTTTACAGGTCGTCCAGTCCAAGACCCTGCAGGAACAGGGACCTCTTTAAATAGAGGTTGCTCAGAACCCCGTCTAACTTGACCTTGAATGTTTCCAGGAATGGGGCCTCTGCTACCTCCCTGGGCAACCTGTTCCAGTGTTTCACGATCCTCACTGTAAAAAATTTATTTTTATATCCAGTCTAAACCTACCTTCCCTTAGTTTAAAACCATTACTCCTTGTTTTGTCACAATAGGCCTTGCTAAAATCTGTCCCCAGCTTTCCTGTAAGTACTGAAAGGCCGCTAAAAGGTCTCCTCAGAGCCTTCTCTGCTCCAGGCTTTTACCTAGCCCTTTGTCCCTTTTTCTTTCTCAGCTGCATTAGGCCCCAGCTGAACCTCTGCTTCTGAACTAAAAGTGCTATTTGGCAGCATCCAAACACCATCTCTAGTTTCACCTCCACAAGTACCCTCTTCTGGGAATGGGAGGGAAAGGGGCACAAAAGGCTATCTGCTTTCTATTCAGCTCTGCTCAGTTAGGTGCCAGACAAACACATCTGTGTCACTCAGAGAGAGTATGTGAGAATTGTTGGATTGAGTAATAACAGTTACCTGAAAAAAATTCCCTCCCTTGAAATCCTTCCCATTCTTGAACGTCTTCTGAATTCTGGCTGGTGATTTCACAGTTTCACAGGATCATAAGGTTGGAAAGGACCTCCGAGATCATCGAGTTCAACCTATAAACCAACACTAACACCAGCCCATCATCTAAACCATGGCACTCAGTGCCTCATCCAGTCTCCCCTTAAACACCTCCAGGGTCGACGACTCCACCACCTCCCTGGGCAGCCCATTCCAATGGCCAATCACCCTTTCAGTGAAGAACTTTTTCCTAACATCAAGTCTAAACTTTCCCTGATGAAGCTTGAGTCCATGCCCTCTAGTTCTGTCACTGGTCACCTGAGAGAAGAGATCAACCCCTGCCTGACTACAACCTTCTTTTAGGTAGTTGTAGAGAGCAATGAGGTCTCCCCTGAGCCTCCTCTTCTTCAGACTTTCAGAGAGGCCAGGATGCCCTGCCTTCATTTTTCTTTGCTGTCTCTTGCAACCTTGCATATGTCAAGCCCTTTGTTGTACAGACTTTCTTTTAAACCAATTTACATATTTTTCTCATTTTTCTTAAATTTTGTGGGTTCTGGCTCTTGAGTGGGAGTGCTGGCAGGTGGTCATTAAAGGTCAGTGATGAATGGCCCTGTTACAGTACAGCCATTTCAGCTGATGGCTCAGCTTTGCCATTTCCATGATGGTCAAGTTCTCCACTGGAAAGTATTTCAAGTCTATGCTGACTTGATGACTATTGAAGGACAAAATACATTGACAGCATCAAACAGAAGCTGTACATTGATAGGTAGTTTACTAGACTGTCCCAGTATCCCTAACCTTTTGTTGCTCAAGCTTGTAGCCTGCAAATAGCCTCCAGCTTTTCTTTTTCCTGTCCTCGCCACGCAGACAAGTTCTAAATCTTAATGTGGCTTAGCTGACTGCCATGAGAATCAGACTTCTTCATTTTGTTCAGAGAGCTGCAACTATTGTTCAAGCCCTTCTCTTTGCTCACCTTGATTAATGTAATCCTATTATTCTCTGACCTCCTTGATTTCTTTGTCATGGGTTTCTGAGCAACAGAAAACTGCTAAAATAATTCTAGATTTCCACAGTTGGATGTGACAGCAATGGCAGTTAGAAAAAGCTAATCTTCTTACCTATCTGAGAGAAATCTGCCTTGTATGCTGAAAGAAACAACATTTATTCATCACCTCATCCTCTAAGTATTGCGGAAGACTTCTGGAGGAAGACCAGGGACTTCCCTTCCTCACGTTCTACAGCTTCCTTTAATCCTCATTGTACGTTGCTCCTCTTTGAGTCTGAGTTATAGCTGTCACTAAGGTGTAACCTGTAAAAGCCAGTGTAGGCTTAGAAATTGCTTATAACTCAGGTCAATGGGTTATCTTTGTGGGTTACAGGTGCTTGAACGAGAACCTGCATTAACTGTATGGCAGAAACATGCTTACCAACTATGAAAAAAAGGCAGTCCTGTAACAGAAGTAGTGTGGCTTCTCAGGACCCATATGTACTTTGTTGCTTGTACATCCTTTAATTTAGTGCAAAGGACAGTGATGAGTTGAAACTGAGATCCACTGAACTAATTTAGGGGCGAAACCTGATATCCATGAGATTACAACAATTTTAATGTCTACTCAAGGTAGTCTGGCTTTGAACTTGAAACCTACAAAAGAAAATCTTACTTGACTGTCTTTCCCTTTTAAGAACAGACATAATTTCAGGAGGGGGTAGGGGAGGTTATTTGAAAGATAAATTTACTAATTCAAGGGTTGACCATTCTGCAGTTTATACCATTGAAATTTTTTTACACAGTGAGCTTAAACAAATTATAATTGTTGGATTTGGTGACTTTTATTTTCTTAAAGTTATCATTCATGTCCTAGCTGAATCTTAAGGGAACAACCTGAATTAAGCAAGTATTGCAA
Organism: Tapera naevia; assembly: GCA_033556795.1. Taxonomy (NCBI): domain Eukaryota; kingdom Metazoa; phylum Chordata; class Aves; order Cuculiformes; family Neomorphidae; genus Tapera; species Tapera naevia. Next base: position 7,490,322 of record JAUMJJ010000034.1, on the reverse strand, counting down.
CTCTAAATGCTAAAAAGACTAAAAAACAATCACTAATACTAGATTGAAGTAAAGGAATAAATAGCTCTACATTATAAAAATACTTTCGTAATGATTCACAGTTTTCACACTGCTTTACTTTCCAGTTTAAGATGAGCTGCATTTGAATTTTTGATTAAAAATAATTGGTACCGAAAATGCAATCTGGACTCAAAAACCATTTTTTTATATTGGATTGTTTACCTTTTCTCTCCTCTATGAAATGGAAAACCTGTATGTGCTCATGCTGTTATATCTATTAAACAATAATGTTACTTTTGACATGTAAATAGTCTAATAATTCATGGGGTGTATGTGTGGGAAGTTTTCTTGTAGGGTCTGATTTATAAGCTGGCTGGCTGTTACTTCTTGTATCTTGGACATCTCAGCACTTAACTAATGTAAATGCTGTACATACTAAGAAAAACAGGCATAACCCAAGAGTGTAAGGAGTTGCAACAGCTCACCTTCAGATAACAGCTGCTCAGAAACTCTTCAGAGCAGCGTGGTTTAATACAAGTGGTTCTCAAAATTCTGCGGCATGCTGTATGACACAGCTTTGGCCAGGGGCTTAGGAGAGGTTTACAGCTGCCTTTCGTATCACCTGTAGCAGAGGAATCACTGTCAATCCACAGAAGTGATTTGAGATCTCAGAAATAGATAAATGTAATGATGAGAACACATCCAGGATATCTTCAAATTTGTTTGTGATCCTACAAAGGAATTGTAAGTATTTAAGAATTGTAGGGGTGAAATTTTCCATCTACATGAATGCTGCTTTGTGTTTGTGTGACGCTGAAATCAAGTGAGCTTACAACATGCTGACCCACTCTGCTGAGCTCTTATTTAAGATTAGTATATGTAGGATCTTCATAACTTCTAAATAGTCTAATAAATTTCTTTACAGTGAATCCTTTGGTTCTTGGCCTTATGTTTAAGAGTTTGTCATCAGAAGAAGCAAGTTTCAGGCACAGATGAAAAACTTGGTAGGTGGGGTACAGAGCCTATGGAAGGAATATGTTAATTTGACACCTATCCTAGATTAAAGTCATGGGGCTAAGGGCTGAAATAACAATACCACTCACCAAGCTATGAAATACAGACCACATTAATAAAGGTGTTCCGTCATCCCAGGGATACTGAGGAGTGAAGGCTGTACCTGTACAAGTGCACATCTTCAGAGTGCACATTCAGTAACTCCTTTGAGTAGGATGTTTTTGACATACCGAAGCAGAAACTATAAGTACTAGTGCTTCCCAGACATTGAACCCGTGGACACCAGTGTAACCACGTGGAACTGGCAAACTGGGAAATGTTATTGTTCTATAGATTTTGTAAATCAGCTGCAGAGCAAATGATAAGGCCTTGCAGATCACAGCTGGGAGCTGCTGTTTTAGAAGCCGATCATACACCATATTTCCTAGCATAACAAAGAGTGAGGAGCACACTGCACCTGATGTAGAGATGCATAGATAAGTAGAAATGCAGGACCAGCAGGCAGCAACTGGACAACTGGATCCTTTCTTTCTTGCTCTTGCAAACAGCCATACAGTAGATACTCATTCAGAAGAATCCACGGATCTTCCTGTGTCACCAGACATCGTAATTCTCAAAATTTAAGAGAATTGTAGTAAAAGTCTAAAAGCTGCACGTGTGATGTGTCACATGCAGAAAGCAGGAGAGTAGAGGGCATTACTAGTCTTACAGGTCTGTGTGCTAACAAAATATTTAGAAAATTAAGTCTTGCATGATCCTAAGAAGCTGATCATGTCCTAAATTACTGTTGAGGCAAATAAAACCCCTCTGATCCCTGCAAATCTCACTTGGAAGACAGATGTCCTCCTCATCCTAAATCTGATGAATGGCTTAATCCTTTGTGTGTGAGCAGGACACCATTCATCTGAGAATTTTGCGTCACTAGAAACACAACTGTACTCTGTTTACATCCTGGGTTTTGAGTCATCCCATTTTCGGAAGCCAAATGATAGACTAAGGAAGGAAAAGAAAATTCCTTTCTCGCCTACACATGCTGGAGTCTTGAACCATGAAGTTAGTACAAGTATAGTGTAGACACTCAGCAACCCAGCTGACTCTCAAAGTTTTTGCAATATGCTTGAGGACTGGATTCACTAAAAATCACATCACAGAATTAATTTCCTGGGCTTAAGAGTTCTCTTAATTTAATTCACAATCTTTTCTGTAAGTATGTCTTGCTTGCTACATTTCCTGTTCCTATGACCACATTTACAAGGCTTTTGTGGAATTTCATTCTTGAATAAATAAAACTCTTCCACTTTCTAGTCCAGACTTACTTGTGACAGTTGAACCTGCCAGACCAAATGCTGAGAACTTCTGAGCTGAGATCCTAGGAGGCCAAAATAACCCTGCATGTTTTTCTGTATGTGCTTGCACCCAAGCTAAATTATTAGTTCAGATACGTAAAAATTTATAAATTTTAAGGTTTCTGTGATATCAAAACGCCTGAAATTTTGAATGAGAAGATTTTTAATGGAAAGCAAAAGAGAGCCCTCTCAGATCTGGTGTATCTGTTCGCCCAATTCTCAGCAAGTGCTGAGTACCTGTAGTTTGTGTCACCTCATGTCATGGCTATTTTATATAATTTCCTTAGACAATATCTGCAAGTAAAGGCACTTACTTTCTCTTCAACTGTTTTAACCATTTCTAATGTATTTATTAGTATTTCTCACTGTTGTAATTGTTTCTTTTGTCCCTGAAATTGTCCACTGACTTTAATTAAACCCATGAACCTAGAGAATTTGACAATTTAATTATTTTAAATGCAGCCTTATTGCCAAGCAGGGTTTCCCTGCAGCCCTCCCAGCTGTCGTTTTTATAGAGAAAACAGCTTTGGGTGTTGTACCGTTAACTGCATTCAGGTATTTTCTTCAATGGGCATTGCATTTAGTAATAATTGAAACAAACTAATTTAAATGACCAGCTAGTGATAAACAAATACAAACTAAATACAGTTTAAATAAAAACACATTGTTCAATGTAATCACTCTTTAGAAAACCCAATAATTAATCAAGGCTTGTTGTACAAAAAATATAATCAGTACAGATCTCTATGATCTGTAATTGCCACCCTTGAAAAGAGAGAGTTTGACAATTTGGAATTTTTATTTTCTTTTTTCCACTCAGTATAACTATTATATGTTATGATCTAAATCTTTTATGTTTTCTGTAGAATACTGGAAGTGAAACAATGCACCCTTTGCCACTGAAAACAGAATAAATGGGTCCCTGAAGGATTTATTTTAAGTCAGATGCATTTGTCATTCTATATTGATAATCTTTGCACTTCATTATCATATTCAACTCACCATTTATATGCAGATGACACAATCATTTATGGTAATAGATTATACTAGAAAAAAGCTTGATATTATCTTCAAGCTGATTTAAATGAGCTTTAAGATCATCTAGCACAATCTAAATTACTATTAAATATTAATGAAACAAAGATCATATTATTTGGCTCAAAACAGAAGTTGTGTAAACTGAACAACTGGCAATCAATGCGACCTTGGAGACAGTTAGCAAATGTCAATTGTGAAGAATATAGATACATCATTTTTCATCATATGACTAAACTATTGATTAGCTGTGAAGATTTGAAAGAAAGCCAGGAACTTTATTTGGGCTCAGAAAATTTGTTGACTTAGGGGAAAATAAAAGATATTTTTTCTTGCATTTTCAGTTTGTGTTATGTTCTTTGGGTTTTGCTGGTTGCTGCATGATGTTTGTTAGGAAAGATAAAGCATCTTCAGCTTGGTTATCTAGGCAAATTTACTTTAAATTGTACATTTCATAAACATCACCGTCTGTCATTTTAGCAACAATTGGAAAAAAATAGAAACGTCTCATTTCATTGGTATGTTTTGCTTCTACTCTCTCCCTCCTCCCATCCCCTATCTTCAGATAAGTTGCAATCTTCAGTCTTCAGCATTTTCTGAAATAGAAAAATTAATAAGAAAACTAGTATCTCTATTTCTTCATCTGGAGCCATACGGCTGTGAATTTGATAGAGCAAGTCAGGAGATTCAGGCAGATGCCGTATTTTATGTGTGTTTACTTTTACATAGGTCTGATACTTCGATGTCCTTAGCATGTTCTAACAGATGCAGATGTATTCAGTAGTGGTTTATGTCAGTTACCAAGATGACAGATAAAGACTTGGTGTTTTCCAGGAGATGTTTTCATTCTTAGAGACGCAAGTCTGTAATCCCGCAGTGAAAAGGAAAAAACCTTGACCTCTGTATTTTTCAGTTTATTAAAAATGCAGAAGGCCTCCTGCATTTAAACACTGGAAAATCACCTCCTCTTTTGTGTAGTGAGATGTCTCATGCTAGTACATCAATTGTCCCGGAATGAGATACTGCTTGTTGTTACCCTCTTTCTGTTCTAGACATAATCAAGAGCAACTCGAAATGTATTCTGTTCAGAACATCTACTATTTCCTCTTAACACTTTGGTGGGTGTGCTGCATCAAGCTGGCTTCCTTTGAGCATTTGCATTCAGGAAAGGGATCACAGCCATTTATTTTATCCTCATCTGGATCTTTGCTGCCCTCCCAGTAGAGAGGCTTCCACTTAGCATCAGGAGATGGAGACCTACTCTGACAGCAAGAAAATGCACAGGGAAAGTGCAGGATGCAGACATTTGATTTGTATGTTTGGGAATAAGGCAGGCTTAGAGTGGCAGAACAGGTGAGGAACTATAGGCCAGGACAGAAAACTGAGTTAAAAAGGACGGTGAGGGCTGGGATAATTTGGTGGAAAGTCATTGTGGGAAAATTTGTAAAAGTAGTAGGCTGAAAAGTCTAGATTAGTGGAGGTGTAGGTACTCTCTGGGGGCACAGGAATAAGGGATAAAGAGATAAAACAGAGGAAGAGAAAGCAGTGAGGTAGATCAGTTTTGGAGGAAATGAGGCATGGGCAAGAAAAAGTTCCTTGACAAGATTTCCAGAAATTCAGATCTAAAGAAAGGATTTACTGGGTGATGTATTGGGACAATGAATACTGAATAGAACAATCTGATGTCCAATTCATTAGCTTACCTGGAGCAAAAAATCTGCTGATAGGAGCTGCTGAAATTAGAGATGGAAGAAAGAGCAGGGCAGAAGGAAGAGTTTATATCTTCCCTGCTGCGCGCATTGGAGAAAAGTTGCTGGAAGCTCTATCAGAGCAATTGCAGGGAAGAGGAGATTTGCATTTTATTTATCTATTTAAAGATATTTTCTGATTCAAAGTTAGTCTGTCACATGTTTCAAGTACAGATGCCTTCCACAGGAGATAAAGTAATCAAGCAGACTTCTATCAAAATAAATGGTGAATTGTTTTTTGAATTAGCCTTACAGCTAATTTCAAAAATTAATTCAGCAGATTCAATCTTTGAATTTCTTGATGAGGTAACACCATTTTCCCAGTCCACCTAGAACTGTCCCAGCAAGAAACTTAAATCAATTTTCTTATCCCTTTGTGCCACCAACACTCTTTGAAAGGACTGGAGACTCCCAAGAAGGAGGCCTGCTCTGAACAATAAAGACATACTTCCATATCATCAGTAAAAACCTTGTTCCACACTGTAATCACATCAGGAGGAAGCTCTTTTGAGCCTGTGTGTGTTGCTTAGTGATAATACAAGGTTCCTAAAGAATGCATATACTCTGCAATGTGATTAATTTTTCTACTAGCCACTTGCTCTGTACGTAAGAGCCAACCCTGTGTTGCAGTCACAGGTACCTGAGAGTGCTGCTGTGAGTTAGGTAAGAAATTAGCTTTGGCATTTGCTGCTTGGATTTGCCAGTACCACTGTTGCCAGCCAGATGGGTATAGTTCTTCCTGCCAGAGAGTGATGATACCTCATTGCATCCGTGGGTTCCTCTTGCATTCCCAAAGTTCGCTTTTACTTTGGAATGCGAACCAAATGCCCTCCTGCAGGCAGATTTTCTGTCTCGCCCCTGTCTGAGGACAGGAGACCATCTCTATTTTCACTGAGGGGACTCTTCCCCTCCTTGTTTTTGTTTTTAAAAAGATGTTCTCTCCACGTCCAAGTGAAGCTGATGTCACCTTCAAACGGCTTTTTCTTCTAGTTTGATAAACCTTCCTCCGTTACAGTCCAGTTAGAAGTTCATTGCCCTGTTAGCCAGTCAGCTCTGCTGTTTTACCCCACCCCTACCCCTACCCCACTCCACCCATACCAGCCTTCCCATTAGCTGACCTACTCCACGTTTGTGTATTGCTGTCTCTAATTATTCTAAACTCTCCTACATGTAACAATGTATATGCTTGATTTTCACCTTCCATAACCCTTCCCGAAATTTTGCACTTGATTTCCTCATTGGATATACTCTGGCCAAGGCTTCTTGAAGCATGTACTTGCTACTGTCCTTCCAGGATGTTGCATTAACCTCTTCCAGTCTTGTACCCAAAAGAAGAACCCTTTCCTGCATAGCCCTACTTCTCATAGAGCAGCTGGATCTGTCCCTTCCTATGTAACTGGGAAGCCTCAGCGTTATGGGATGGGACAGCCCATGTCTGTAGAGACAGTGAAACCACCAGGCTGTGCCCCCGACCTCAGCCTGGCTCACCATCGCCTATGAGAATGAAGAAGGACTGTCTTACAGTAAATGTTGAATGCTTCATATGAGCCTGGAAATCAAAGGAACTTTTGAGGGAGAGAAGTAGAGAGCGAGTGAGTGAACATGTGAATAGAGTTTTACTAGAGCTCACATGCCTACTCAAACCACACACTTTGACAGCACACTAATGCTGTTCACACTCCTTTATTTTGGAGAAAATGGAAACCTGTTCAGACTGAGATGCTTAAAATAGGCTCCTAAATCAATACTTAGGCATATAAATAGAAGCAGTTTGATTTTCAGGAATGCTGAGTGTTCTGGTAAAGCCAGTGTGGAAGAAAATGCTTTGTGAACAGAAGTGTTGCACTATTAGAAAATGTGGAAGTTCAAGAATTGTTATTTACAGACAACCAGTTAGAATCAGAGTAATCTTTTTAGAGGTCAGCTGGGATTGGGTCATTCTTGGTCTCCATCTGTCGTGTTTTTATTTATGATTTGATGTGAAAGTAGCATCTGTTATTATTAGACGTTTATGTCTACCATTTGAATCTAATTTTATCATGGAATTGAAACAAGAAAGTGAAGGTCTTTGGAAGTTTTGCAGCATCACACTTCTATTGTGTGCTTTTTAGAGATGAAATGTCTGCTGCCGTACTGTACTGATCCTGCGGCTGATTCCAGCTGTCGCAGATGCTGATTCACAAGACTCCTAGTTTTTACTATAGCAGTCCCTGCAATTCTTCCTAAAGGACTAAAAGAGCGAAAGAGAAATGAAGCTGAAGTTGTTGTAACCTTAACCTGTGCGTACCACTCTCTATATCTCCATCCAGAAGGACTTTTAGTTTAGTTGGTTTTGCTTTTCTGAATGGATACTTGGGGGACCTCACTGTATAGCAGTTGCCTTCCCTAATTTCTATCTCCTCCCTGTCACTCTCTGTGGATTTTCTGTAGAAATTACACTACTGTGAAGTGAGCAAACAGCTGTGATAAAGCACTTTTTTTTATGGGAACACTCCACTCCATGCAATAACGTGAGATGGTGAATAGACCAGGGTGCCAGACTCGAGCACTGATTAATATACCCTCAGATGTACCTATTGTGATATGAGTTATTGGTGTATCTACCTAAACACAGGTTTTGGCCCCAAAGCTTAGTCACATAAATGGATTTTTGAGGTGTCTGGGAATTTTCTAAAATTACTTTTTTTTAAAGTCAGTGCTACTGAAATTGTAACTATGAAACAAGTCGAAAAGTCGAGCCACAAAACAGAGGACACTTTGCCCCGTCTATGTGAAAGACAACAGAGTAAAAGAATCCATTTAATAACAGCAATTAAAAATACATGTTTTTTCATTTCCTTTAGAAAATGAAAGCAACCTGAGATAGGTACTGGCCAGTGTAAGTCCTAAGTTGTTTCTCTCCAAGACTGGCTCTGATTAATACCTGTTTTAGGATCACGGCCTCTATTTCCATTTGTTTTTTGTTTCTTCTTGGAAAATATCATTTCATACCACAGTTTGCATTCACAGAAGTAGTTGAATCTATCGGGTTATTTGTATTAGTATGGCCTACAGAATTTAACCAAATTAATCATAGTACAAAAATTTAAAATTTTCATATACTTAGCATAATCTTTTATGGAAAGATCTTGTATTCTTTCTAATAATGAAAACCTTCAGATAGATACTGATCAGCTGACTTATACACAGAAGCCTAGGTTATTCTCTAGGAGAAAATACTCATCAAATACAATGTCACAAGATCTTATTTTCTTGATCATATATTGTAAGCTAGAAATAATGGATAAGAGCTCTTATATTTCCTTCATGTGTCTAAAAACATTCCTATGTGGTAGAATTCTGAAATATTTGTGTTTTATTTGGAGGGATTTGCGTTGTTTGTTACGTAAATATTTAATGGCAAGTTGAAGATAATGGTTCACTGGTTTACATTTCGAAAAAATGACAAGGAAATAACTTTGAAAGTTCACGAAGAGGTTATAAAGAAGATCTAAAGAATGTAAAATGCTATGCTAAGATTTATAGTAATTTTCTAGAAGCATTTAAATGTATTGACCCTTGTGTTAATATAGGCCTTTTATTATTAAGTGAATACATGCTTGATTTTAATTGCTTCTTTCATGTAAGAGTGATTTTATGAACTTGAGCTTATAATGATTAACTTTGAAATCTCATATATCATGGGCAGTTGAGATAAATGTAAATTTAGATGAAAGAAAGGTGAACGATTTGTAATTCAAACAGGGACATAAAACAGATGATACTGATTATATTCGTAGGTATAGAGCCAACCCATACCCTGAGAGTGACATCATGCAGACTGCAGGGCAGGTTTTCTTCTAGCTCAGATCACTGGGAGCCCAAACCAAATATTTATGTCACTGAGCTCAGCAAGAATAAACCAGCAGGCCAGTGGCCTGTATTAACAGAAATTCTTCGAAAGGCATAAAGAGTATTGCTGTGGGAGTGATCAGAGAGCGAAGTCCAGATCCCTGAACTCTGCTCCTGGCTCCAGATGTGTTGTTGAATGTCTTTGTGCTTCTGGTTTCCATTTACGAAGTGAGATTAATAATTATTTACTTTTTCAAGCAGTTTGGGTTCCAAAATTGCTTGATAGTAATAAGCTGTCTGCAAGCCAAGCTCTGGCAAATCTCCTTAGTACTTCTGGTACAAGAGTCACTCTGGTAAGAAGGGGAGGTTAGGGTGACCTGACGTACCCTTGTAGTACTGGGGGAGCTCCAGGCTGCTTTACAGTCGATACGTGCTGTCTGCCAGTGCTGACATAGTATTTAGTGCAGAGCAGCCCTGAGACAGCTGTGGGCAAGAGAGAGGGCCTTTTAACACACTCCGGGCAAAACAAGCATGCCCTGCTCCTTGTTGCATGCAACAGCGGGGCTGTAGATAGGCACTGGGGACCCTGCCCACCTGCTCTGCTGAGGAAAGGGCCCCTCCCCAGGCCAAGGGTTGAAGAGGATGAAAGGCCCGTTAAACAAAGTTGAAGTACTGGAGACCGCCTGGGAAACTCTTTTGTAAAAGGCTGTGCTGCATGCAGGGTTTTTTCATAACAAACTGGGTTGCAGCCACACTGTGAAAGTAAATGCCTGTCCCCCTACAAGAGTTTCTTACTTCCTTTGAGAAGCTTTGTATAGCACCCAGTGGCCATGGATGCTGAATGGCTCCCCAGAGTTATGGGACTTGTCTTTTAAACCTCGTGGCTCTGAAGTGATAATATTAAGGTCTTTTGTATCTGGTGCTGATGGTTTCTTAACCGTTTTTGGGCTGTGACAAGGCTTCTTCCTACGTGTCACCCCTTAAAACCCACTGAGACTCTCAGGGGCCTTGCATCCCATTGTACCTTGAGGAAAAACATGCAAGGATCGTGACAGTGGGCAGTATTTGACTTCATGTGGTCCCCCCAACTATTTTATACTATTTCATACTGAGATGCTGGGACCATGGCTGCTGCTGAGTTTGAGCTCTCCTTTCCGTTTTGATGTTGTTCAGTGGACGCAGAGCAACTCAAGTAGCCACTAATGTAAATCCTCTGATAAAAGGTGTTATGGAAATGCAAAATATGATACTGTTACTGTACTTAAATATATCAGTGCTGTTCAGAATCTCCCTTCGTAAATGAGTTTATTTGTAATTCTTCTTTCTCTTTTCCACAAAGTAACAATCTTCTGTTACAGTGGAAATATTAATTGAATTGAAAGTTAAATTGCTTCTGTTGGATAGCCTCACATTCTACTTCAAAACTTTAAACAGTGGCATTAAGATCATTCTACAACAACAGGCCAATGTAATGTTGGTTTTCCTGGTCGTTGTTTGGGAATGAAGAAAAACAGCAAGAACTTGTTTACATGCAAATGCCATCTGTATAAAAAGCAGAGAAATGCTCTGAAGATACGATATTATTACAAAGGCATAATTTTCCAGAGGCAGAAAAAAGAAAAAGCATTTTATGGTCATCAGCAGTCTCTCCATAAATCTGTACCATCAGGCATGCTATGAGATTGGCATGTATACTGGTCTAAAAAAAGCCTGAGACCCTCAGCCTGGAGACTAAGAAGAAGGGAAAATGCAAGCAATGTGTCGAAGAATTTGCCGTCTGTGCAGAGCAGAAACCAGATGTTTTTGTTAGTAATTATTATTATGATAATTCATTTAAGCAGGAATAAAATAGGGCATGATTGTTTACTGCAGCTTGTTTTCCCTAGACAGGCTGGGAAATGAGAAAAAAAATCTCAGAGGTTTTACTCCTGGTTAAATGAATAATTTTTTCATTTAACCAGGAATAAACATGGCAACAAAAATAGTTTTCATACATATTGCACAGTCACTGTGAATAGACATGATACACTGTTTTCTTTGAGAAAGTCACTGGAAGCTGTTGAGAATGTTAGGGAAGGTCACTTTGAATTTATTTATTGAATTTATTCATTATATCTTGCCTCCTGCTTAAATAGGAGATGAACAGTGGAAAAACTGGAATGTCCAAAGACTGGTGAAGAATTAGGAATAATCTACCTTGGCAAGTCCCAGCACTCGTTTCAGGGGAGAATCATCTGTTGGGAGTGGATAGTGCTGGAAAGCCTGTTGTGAGCCAGGCTTCTGTGGGTTAAAGCAGGATATCCATTGGATTTTGTTCTAGCATCTTTTACAGATGCTGATTTCACATGTGGACAAAAGGTTAGAATTATTAAATTCTTCTCAGTTCCTGATGTTTGCTTAGGAACTCTTAGTAAGCAGAAAGTAATATTCCTCCTCCCTAAATCCCACATGATATCATTAGCTACCAGTGGTTTTTTTAATATAGGTTAGAGAATACTGTCAGGCAAATGCTCAGCAAATATAAATCTGGTTGATCTGTTCAGTCTGAGAAGAGAAAGTCTAGTTTTCAGCTCCTATCCCTTCTGCAAGCATTAAGTTGGAAGCTGTGAGAGAGTTAAGTAAGTCCTATAGAAAAATTAAAATCTAAACAGAGTCTGGAAGAGTTTAATTGAGCAATTGCATTATCAGGAGTCTCTCTGACAGTGAGGGTTAATTTATCAGCCTGAATCCAATCACTTTATAAAAAGCCAGCCCGGGTTTCATTTACTTTGATGAGGTTTATTGCAAGATTCCAAAAAATCAATTTTACTGTGAGCCATATTAAGCCCAGGGGAATATAAACACTATATGTACTACACATAACTTTTTGTTATTGCTTACTGGATCACTGGGGAAATTATATGTTTACCATGAAGAAGGGTTATGGCTACGTTTGTTGTCTTGGGTAACTCCCAGCCTGCCTATCGCAGTGAAATAAAACAAAATGGTAGAGTTCAGAATCAGCACTTAAACTTGTCTTCATATAGCCTGAGGTAAAGAAATGCTCAGCAGTAGTGACTTGATTTTCCAAAGGGCTTTAAATAACTGTTATGTTATATACTGTAAGTCTGTTCTTTTGCAAACAGATGGTAAATGCAGGCAATACTTATGCTGCTGCTGGCTGACCAAGTCCAGATAATTTCTGCTTCTAGAGCTTCTTGAGATAGATGCAAAGGCAGAACTGACAGGCAGTTAGCTTGGAAACACTCAAGTTTGATCTGCTGGTTAGAGACTTTGAAGAAAATTAGCAGTTTGAAGGAATTTCTGTTGTGTTTGCTCTCAGTTTCTGTCTTCCCTCCCTATCTGTTTTATGGTTTTTTAATTTTATTTGAATTAAAAAATGATAGAAAAATAATTTTACACAAGAAGATTATGTTGTCTCTGGTGATAGAGGGTCACAAACACATTTGGGGTTGTGCTGAATAGGTGGTTTCCTGGTTTATAGTTTTGTACATATCAGTAAGGTCATAACATCTTTCAGTTACTGGTAATTTTTTTATCCTTATCCGGTCTTCAGATTATGACGGATTACTTATATTGAAGTTGGCATAATGGACTAAAATTAGTTTTACTTGTGGAAACTTAGATTTCAAATAAATATACAGAAGTAATTTCCCACATAAAAAGGCATCACAATTCAAGAAAATATCTTTCAAAATCAGGTGTTTGTAGCCTGTTTCATGGTGATTTTCTTCCATTTGTTTCTCCTCAGTGTTGGACTCTCTACTGAGACAGAAAATAATGCACAGTGCTCAGTGGCTTCAGTGGTGAAAGAGTAGAGCAAAACATGTGTCTGTCTGTCTATATTTCTCCATGTGATTTTTGTAAGAACTAAGACGAGATATCTGAAAAGTTCTAAATGTAGTTAAATACTCTGTTTGGTCTAGTTTTCCAGGGAAATGAAGACTCTAACTCCCTTATTAACTTTTGAGACTTTTCCCCATGTATGATGCATATTAATGTTCATAGTTTGCACAGCATATTTGGTAGTTTTGTAAACCAAAAGCTGTTGCTTGGGCCCAGCTCCCTGTGAGATGTGTTTGGAGGAAGAGAAGAAAGCAGTGAGTTGTAGCCATTTATTAAAAGTATAAAGTCCACTACGTTTTATAGATGGTTGTAAAATTATTGTAACAATAAATATAGAAAAACAATGTAAAAACAGTCTCCCAAAATATTTATCCTAAAATTTCTTCTGCTACCTATGCATCTGTGCATGTTTATTTGGTGTTTCCAAGGGATTGCAAATGTATGAGTTGGAGGAACATTTAACAAAATTTGATTCACAGTAATATTGTAATTTTTTCATCTCTGTGTATGAAAAAAATATACTCTTTTAAATGATATATTCTATTAAAATTTCATATAATAAAAGGTTGATTAATTGTGATTTGCCAATGGAATGCACTGCCCAGGGAGGTGGTGGAGTCATCGTCCCTGGAGGTTTAAATACAGATTGGATGGGGTGCTCGGTGCCATGGTTTAAATGACGAGTGGGTGTTAGTGTTGGGTCATAGGTTGGACTCGATGATCTCAGAGGTCTTTTCCAACCTTGTGATACTGTAAAAAGTAATAAAATCAAATCACTGATTGTAAATACTACGTGAAAATTCAGTAATAGAAGAATTATCATGGACCTTACCAGTTAGCACTCTCATTATCTTGTCACCATTCTTCCCCTTCCCTGACTCCTGTATCTTGTATTTTTAAGTGTGAGCTATTGAAGTCTTGGCCCTTTTTCCAATGCTGTCTTGCAATGTTTTTTACTTATGCAACTGAGTAAAAGTCTGAAAATGTGCAAGAGTGGTTAAAAAGGAATAAGCACTTGTACTTATTTTGTGGTGTTCTTTTGAATCTAGTCCCTGGGACTTTGGTGCAGAGTGAATTTCAGAAAAAGGATGTGGATTTGTCATGGGCAGCCTTGGATTTGAGATTGATTTTGCGAATCCAGCGTAGAGTATGTGGCTTTGTGTTCTGAACTTGCTGAGTTCATTTCAGATTAAATTTAGTTCAGTGGAAGGGAAATGAGGCTGAAATACCAATAGCTTTGTATATCCTATCCATGACATTTCTTGGATTCTTTATAGTTGTGTTTTTTCCCTCATATATGGAGCATTTGAGTAAGTACAAACTAGCCTAGAGCTGGTGAATACAGCAGAAGATGCTTTCTGAATCTGGAGCTTGGCTATGCCCAACTCGGATGCATTTCAGACAGAAGAGCATGTGGCTAGGGGCAAGTCAATATTTTCAGCAAATGAGTAAAAGCATGAGAACCTAACACCAAACACATTAGAGATGCTTTGTTGTTGATATCTTTACATACCTGTTTATCTCAGATGCCTAAAGGCTGGTTTGTGTGCATGCGCGTGTCACATACCACATGCAATGGAATAGTAAGAGAACTTTCATTTTTGTAAAATATTTTGTTCTTTTCTTCATCCTTTTCTTCGTATCAGTGCACCAAGGAACTAAATTATGCTTCAGTAGCTAAACAAATTATGCAAAATTATACACCATGAATATTTTATATTCCAGGACCCTGAAGCAAGGACTTTCAGTGGCTTTATATCTGCAGCAACCTGTGTCATACCCAGATGAATTCCACAACTGATAAGTTCCCCATCTTCCTAAAACTTCTCTCAGGTCTTTATTTTTTTTTCTTCGCATTTGTCAGTGATTATTAATAGGACTGTCTCAAGGGTTTTATTGTATGTAAGAAAATGGAAGTTACTGCAGTCAGCCTTCTTCCTACTGCTACATGCGGCAAGGAAGTTATTCCCTTTATAATTCTGAATTTATTTAAAATTTCATAGACTCATATAAGGAAAGTAATGTGGGAAAACCAGGTCTAAGATTAAAAAAATAGCTAACCCACACTTCATCTCATGCTGGACGGTACCTACTGTGACTCATCGCTGTTTTAATATATATTTTTGTATGCCAAAGTATATTTCCTTAGAACTATATTCCTGCTTTTTCTATAAAACTTTAAACCACATAAATTTGTGTAGGGCAGACTGTAGCTCTGTAGCTATGTTGCAGTGGAAAATTGAGAGCTGTTTATAGAAAATACTTGAAATTTTTCATTACTTAACTAATTTTAATTAATGATCTTGTCCTGTTTTCATCTACTACTAAAAAGCTGGCATCTCGAGATCGCATGCATCTGCCCCTGAAGTGGCTGGCAAAATAGAAATCTTGTAATTATAACTTAACAAGGATTCTTTGGCACTGCTTACTGGTTCCTGGGATGCAGAGCCTGTGAGTTAATGCCATAATTTTGACTCCAAGTGGCACTGAAGGGGGGTATGTGGGTACATTTCAGTCTACTCATTAATTTTCAGTGTGTTCCAACAACCACATATCATATATTGGTAAATACAGGAGTATGATTGTAATTTTTCCTGGTAAAGTGTACTATGTACTGTTTATTTAATATTACTTACTTTTCAAGAACGTGGCTCTTACAAAGTCTCCACTAACTCATCCAAAGAATCTTAGCTTACTCTTGGAAACAGTTTTAGGGGCAGTGTACCTGTTTTCTGTCAGTCCCATCCATTCCATGCCTTTTGTTGATGCCAGTGTAGTTAAACATAAAGTGAAATTTATCAGTTACAATAAAAATATTCACCACCACAGGTAATGCTAACATATTAAAACATTTATGTTTCATGTCAGGCCTACTGCCATAGTATTTTAGAATTAGCGTATTGTCCTCTTCTTTTACAGTTGAAATTAAATGTGCCATTACAGACAACACAACTGATGACAGAGCTCCCTGTTTTGAAAGATATTTGAGAATTTGTTTCGTTTAGGTATATACTGGAAGAATTTCTCAATCTGGCACTGTGAGGCTTGGCTGTACGCTGTGCTGTCTCTGGCTTGTACCTGCTCCTATGGGCGTTCACCACAGGTGTGGTGCCTGCCAGTCAGTCAAAGGTCTCCTTGTTTTGGCAACATTTGCAAGGATTTTCATTTGAGTGAAGTGTGTATTATTGTTACTGTCTGCTGGCCATTGTGAACGGTACTATTCCACAATTAGTTAGCCTATGCTATTGGGTAAACTAGAAATATAAATAACTGTCTCTTATTGTCCAGCAGATTTTGAACGCGTAGCAGTTTAGAAGCCAGTGTATTTGTAGAAAGGGGGAATGACATATTTTGTTTTCATTTTTCAAAACTAATCTGTGTTAATGAAAAAGTGTGCAGAACAACAGTCTTTCTCTAAAATTAGTCTATTTGTGCATTTTTGTTTGTGCTTTTTAGTGATGTTATGGGCTAGGTTAGACTATTCAGTTTCAGGAGAACATAAAAAGTAGAATTTATATTGTTCATTATTTTTACAGCTCAGTGGAATGTGCCAGTAACATTCATAAAACATAGATGGCCAGATAAAATTATAAAATATTATTGTTGAATTAACCTGGGATCCTGATCAAATGAATGCAATGTTTCCTCTTTACTACAGGATGTGAGTTTAGGCTGAGAGAAAACAATACTAGTATTGCCTCCTGATGATTTTGTGGTATTTTGCCTTTTTAAGTGGTTTTCATGCTGAAATACAGAATGATCATTAACGTTGTAACTGATCCTGTATATAGGATACAAGATTGGAGAAACACTACCTCTAGACCCATCTAAAATAAGAAACCTGATGAAGAAAAATACTATTTAAACAGTTCCAAATGCAGGGCCTTTTTGAAGAGAGAAAGGAAATGCAATGTTTTTAAGAGACAGCCTCTGGCTTAGTGTGTATAACAAAAGGTGTAAGGATAGTGTATGTTTTTTTATTTTAAGTGAGAAATACTGAATGTTTAATGTACTTAATTGCCAAAGCAAACTTCAATGTCCCATCCTTCGTATTTATTTGTGTAAATTAAAGAAATACTTGAGAGGAAGGGAAAATGTACACAATGTTATTCAGAAGACTTTTACAGCAGAAAAGTGAGATATTGAGCAGCTTTTAATAAAATGGTGCATGTGTTGGTTGCTGTTTTAGTGGATTTTTTTAGTAACGTTTAAGTGTGAGCCAGTTGAATAGTACACACAGCTACAGGGAAATAATGCAGATTTTGACATTTGAGGTTCGATAAGTTGGAGCTTTGTTAACTTTTATACCAAAAAGCTAGTATTTTGTTCTGAGCAAGCAGTGGAATTAAGGAGGCTGTTCACCGAGCCTTAAAGTAAAGAAAGTCAGGAGATGTTTGGTTTTAAGTCAACTGGGTTACTTACCTTTCTTCTGAAAAGAGCTGCTATTCCTATATTTTTCGGAACTTTTTTTTCTGTCTTTTGTACAACGTATCTTTGGTCTATTAGACCCGAGATATTCAGAGACACGTAAAACAGACAGAAGCCCAGCTCCTGTTGGAATCCATTGGAAGTTCACTACCTTCTTTCTTAGAAAAATCTCAGCCTACATGATCACAGTATCATTTTTTTTAAAAAAATAAAATTTGGCATTGTTATTGATTGTAACATAAAAATTTTAACAAATCCACAGTCAGGGAGTGTAACTTAAATGAGGAAGAGTTTGGATGTTTGAAGGAGGATGATTCAATTGCTTGAATTAGCTTGTGAAACATATTTTGTCTGTGGGAGGATAGAATTTGGCAAGAACGGGTTGGCAGGACAGAGGAATCTGAAGCTTCATTCTGACTTCTCCTGTGATTCAACTTTATACCAGAGTGGGGGGAAAAAACTTGAAGAATGCCTGTGAGGATGAGGGAGGAATGAATACCTGCTGAGGGAAGAGATTTTCAGCTTGTCACTGACATTCAACTTTTTGACCTCGTGTGGGAACAGATGGGAAGATAGGAAGGAAGGTTATGGTCTAGATGAATTTATTAACAGCTATAATATAGCGACCTTAAGAAGGAGATATGCAAAGATATACTCGTGCAACAATTCTGCCAGGTATCCTAAAGGAATTAAGCATGTAATAAAATCCTTTTGAATGTAGATCATCAGAACTTGGTTTCACTGATAAGCTACTAAGTTCAAACCAAAATCAATGTATTCAGTGATAATTATGCATTAATGGTGTGTTCCAGGGATTTCAAGTGCTAAAGTAGTTATTCCAAGTCTCTTTCTTTTTTTTTTTCTTGAGACAGCAGTATGGGTTTGTTTTTAGACTATATTCCTAATGTTAACTCAAATTTAAATAGATCCAGTCTACCCTAGCATCAAAATAAACATTTTTATGTATTTGATACATGTAATATCTATTCTTGTCTTTTGAGGTGCTAATGTGCAGTGCTTTGAATAATCTTTTCTAGCTCTGGGGACAGCACTGTGTAACGAACAGTGGCATTTGAGATTTATTACCAGTACCATTTAATACTGATTCAGCATTTAATACCGGCCAGCTTCAGCATCTCAAGTTTAATTTTCTTTTTATATAAGCTTTTTATATGTGGTAAGAAAACAAAAAGAAATTTCTTACCAATGTGGAATGCTAAGACAGGTTTCCTCTTTACCCTTTTTTTCCTGAAGCTCTAAGAAGGGATGCGTGAAGTGAGTGTGAGGAAGCATAGCAGAGCTGGAGACTCCCCTTGGTCAGACAGACTTCCTTCTAGGAAGTTGCCAACCCATATGGTACACTTGTGAGAGCTGAATTCCAGCACCTGAATGTGTGGAAGTGCAGGAAGGATCTGATTTCCAGTCTTTAAGGGTGTTGCCACTCATAGAAGTCTCTAGATCTGCGACTCCCTTAGGCCATCCATTCCCTGTAGCAGCTTGCTGTAGAAGGAGAGATCTGAGCTAAAATTCTTAGTAAAACGACCCTAGGCTAAAATGCCTTCAGGTCATTTTAGAAAGCTTTCTTTCTCCCCAGATCCCACAGAAATTCAGCTCTGCTACCAACTTGAATTTGTACTGGTTTTCAGCCAGAAGAGTTGAAAGGACTATGGGTGACTGGTCAAAGATGTTTCAGAGAGATGAAGCAGTTGTACTCTGGGATTTCTTTTAAATTAGGAATCTGGTGATAAGCTTACTATAGTGAGGCTTTGCGGTCCCTCACATGACATGTTGAAGGACAAGGTATGTCCAGAAAGATAGAAGTACTTGATTTAATTTCCTGATTTGTAAATCCATATGTAAATGGCAAAATAATTTTGCCTTTGAGGCACAAAACTTGTACAGAATGTAAATTAACTACAAACTAAAATAATTCATGGTTCTGAGAAAAAATAATGTAATGGTTGTTATACCCATGTTTATGAAATTCTAAACTTTAACACACAGCAATCAGCCAAAGCTATAAGGCATTGTGAAAGACTGCACGCTTAATAATTGTAAATGTTACAGGAGTGCAAGTTGCTTGATTAAATTTATTAGAAACGTGTTACGAGTATTTTAAGAAATAAAGCATTTATCACAAAATGATGATTTCTTCACTTAAGCTCATTAGGAAATCACACATCAATTCATGCATAATTACAGGGGAATTTCTGCCACTCACTACAAATCATTACCACATTAGCTAAAGTTGACTTAATTTATCTGTGATTTGGAAAAGGTGGTATCTAAATAGGAAAATTGGCTTATACGGAGAATGAAATGATCAACATCATCACAAAGGACTTAGCCTTGTCTTATTTATCAGACAAAGATGCATCTTTTAACTCTTTTATATGTAAAGCGCGTAGTTTTCAATGAGCTCTAAAGCTTTTCTTTCCATGTCAGAATCCCATATTATGGATCCAGTGCCAGGTACTTAATGGATCTTTGATAGTCAAGGCACGTTTACTTGCGCCAGACATACTCATTGTTTTTAATGATCATTGCAGTTTGAGATTGAATTGAAAGGGTTTGGGGGAGGCTGGGAGCTAGGGAAGGAACAAGTTTTGCGAGCACTGGTAAGCTAGTCCCGCAGCAGCAGAGCAGAAAATGAGCATTCTGCCAACACCTGCAGCATTTACACTGCACTGTGTTTACATTCCCATGATATTTATGGTGAGCATAGCTCTCCTGTGGGCTGTGGCACCTTCTTCATTTCCCAAACTTGCCAGAAGTTTTAGGATGGTGTGTGATTCATAGCATCCAAGCTAAAGGTGTTTCTGGTCACCTAGTGTTTCTTTTACACATAGTTTGTGTATTTTCTGTTTGTTAGTTCACAAATACTCTTGTGAAGGGGGTGTTAGGCTCCGAATAATTAAACCGCAAGCTCATCTGTACAGGAGGTGTGTGGAAATGTGGTCTGTGAGACTCAGGCCTGTTCATGCAGAGAGGAGCAGCTCTGTAACTTTACATCACAGTATTGAGTTTAGTTAGAAGGGTGTTTTAGCTTTTTTAATCTGGGGCACTTCAGTGATATACATGAAGCAGTTGCCTTGGCACCTTGCAGGAAGCAATGGGCTGTGCATGGAGAGGTGAAGGAGGCAGATAAAAAAAGGGGTGTGGGAAATCAGATTCTTTTAAAATTGGCTTCGCTCACACAAATAATGTACCTGGAAGTACACACTCAGTTTTGTAGTGAAGTACTTATACTTTGTTTTCAGCAGCCCTCCTGAGGAGTTCTTGTGTCCTTTGTTTGGAGACTTGTTAAGCTCGGGATCTGCAATTTGAAAGTTATGCTCCTCCTTCCACATTAGTACCTCACATTTATAGACTGGAGCATTGTTTTGGGTTTCTTTCTGAATTTATCTCCCTGGCAACGTGTAAGCCACTTGTGATTCTTTTGCTGCTAACTTTTTCCTTCATCTATGTGCACAAATGCAATTTTAAGGACTGTTATTTTCTGAGCAAGATGCAGTGTTGAATCATACATAAGTTCACGATTTTTCAGCAACGCTAGTACATTTTGCTATTGTTTAGTAAGGTAAGACATGAGGTTGCATGAGCTGGCTGTGCCAAGGAAATGGCTTGCTACTGCCAAAAGGGGTAGTCCTGCTCCCTCCTCTTTTCTTGTTCCTGTCTGACCCTTTGTTGAGCTGACTCAGCGTACTAAACCAAACAGAGAAACGTTCACTTTTTTAAAAAAAGAAAAAGCTTTCCTACCAGTGTTGCAAGTTGAAAAACTCCTTGAGAAATCCACTCATTTCAGTGCCTTTGAATTAATGGATTGGTTCATATCTCTTAAGAAACCTCACATATATAGTCACAATTTTTCTTGAATGGGTTTTAATAATCTTTTCTTTTACTGTTGTTCCTTGTTCTATTATGATAAATTATAATTTCTTATAACAATTGTGATTGCCATTGAAATGGATGAACATGTTCTAAAGAAAATTTGACAGGAAATCTGAGATAGCTAGTGCCACTTCCACTTTTAAGAACTGTGAGGTATCCACCCACATCCTAAATCTATAGGGAAATAATTATATTGCTGTATCTAGGTTAATAAACACATTGTCTATCCATTTAAAAACAAAGGTTAGAGGAAGGCTTCATAATTTGTGCAACTCTTAATGCTTCTAGAGAATTTTCTTTCCTTAATTTTGGAATAGTAATTTGTAACCAAATTAGTGATTTGATATACTGAATGAATTAGATGTACACTACATACGGAATTCATGTTTTCAGCTTTCATTGCTACTGGAATGTCAAACTGGTTTTGATTAATCTTGAAGTGGGCATTGCATCCTAGGTAGGAGGCAGTAAATTTGACAAAGAATGCCAACTTTGGAAATGGGTGAAGACGTAATGATAAAAAAAGAAGGGGGGAGAAATCCAAGAAACCAATCTGAACAACCATTCTACCTCGGTGACAGCAGCAGTTTAGTACATTGTATCAAAATGAATGGGCTTTGCATAATTGATTTCAACATACTAGTAGCCTGAGGTCTAAGCTGCTCTAACCCAGAACTTATTAGCCATGCTACAAAGACGGGAGAAAACTGTGCAGTCTGCTACAGGGGAGGTAGAGAATAGCATTGCTTATTAGAGTAAAAGCTTTAAAAGTAGGACAGAGCTACTAAGGGCAGCCCCTTTTGTATGTTTTTTGGGGTTATTCTGTTCATCTCATTCAAATATCATAAAAAGCTATTTTAAAGTCTTTGTGCAATACCAGATACTGAGAATTAAAATCTTACTACTCAGTAGGTTTTATTACCTAATTTGAATGGCATCCCTGCACAAGTGTAATAGCTGCGGTGTGAGGTCTGTTGTAACCGGGATGTGTTTTGAATGATCTCAGCAAAGATAGAAATGCAAAAAAATGTAAGATGCTCTTTTGAGATCCACTTTACTTGCTTTTGGTTGTATATTCACACACAACTGCTAGTGTTATTTAATGATTTTCTGCTCTGGTGTGAATCAACAAGTGTGTCTCCTGGAGCATCCTAAAGAGAAGAGGATTATGTGCATCACAGAAGCACATATAGCTATGTTAGAGAATGGGAAAGCACTAATAGTTGGAGGTAAAGTTATTGTGTTGAGCAAATGGGAATGCGTAATTTTAATGTCCTGTTTCCTTGCAGCATTGTAAAAATTGTTACTGCATATTGTCAGTTTTGCTTTGCCTGTTCTGGATAGGTACTCATGAGTATATGGGGAGTCTGGATTTGTGCAACAGACTCCTGAGAGCAGATATATTTGATAGAGAAAAAAAATAGATTAACTTTTCTGACTAGAATCAAGGACAGGCAGCTGCAGGTGAAATGAGATTTGAATGACTTAGGTCACTGTGTTCAGTGTCAGGATTCCCAGGCTATTAGACTTCTTCTTTAGAAGACCATGACAAAACTCTTCATTAGTGTTCGTTACGCTTCATCTAGCAATGTGAAATATTGACAGTGGCTCCTTTAAACATGAGTATTCTGCATAGATCAGCATCAAGCACCTTAATTATGCCCTTGCTCATATAAGGAGCTAAATGGTATTAAGAAGAATATTGTACATTTATCAGTAGTGGAAGTGTTTGTTCTGAGTGGATCCAGTGCTGTGATTGACTGAATGAGGCTCAGTGCTCCATAATTAGCAGACTTTATAACCTATTTTTGAAAAAGTTTGACTAAGGAAAGTTTGAGTAAAGAGAATGCCATGTTACTGGAAATGTTTTATTCATTTATTTTTTATTTGCACTACTTTCACAGAATCTTTGTAACCTTCACAGAACTGTAGTTGAAATATCCTATATTGTTCGAACAGAAACTACCTCAGAAAAACAATGAGGTGACTCTCGTCATTTTTGTTTGGTCTTAGGCCACTTAAGCCTTGACATCCCCCACAACAGAAAGTTATGAATAGGTTCAGGTGACACATTCTAATGGATGCATTGATCTGTAGGATTAATTTTTAAGTATCTTTTCTGTTCTGGTAAAGCCATCAATTTATTTCAGAGGTTGAATCATGATTTTTGAGATTTATGCTGACATTGTTGAAGGGAGAGAATATAGGCCAGGTTGTAACAGCTATAAAATATTCCGTTACTGTTCTTGAGAATGTCTGGCAGAGCCCATCAGCAAAATGTTGTGTGGCAGTTCAGCTTTGCCTTGCACAGAAGGTTTGACTGATAATTGGGGGAAATTACTGATGATTATGATAACACTAATACTAGTATAGTGGAGGACTGGTTGGAAGCAGCAGCAGGCCTGCCAACTTTTGGGTTTGCTTGTTTGTAAAGAAATCTAGTATAGATTTAATACTTTTCTACATTAAAATAAACATTGGATGGAAAATTGCCTTTTCCATCAAAGAAGCCTCATGAAATTTTGGTGAAAAACCTCACAATTCCAGTAACTCTTGATGTGGAATTCCTGATCTGTGGATGATAAAGGTCAGTATGTGACATGCACTGATAACTTCTTGAAATGTTTTTAATCTTTTCCCTGAAGTTTGTCCCTCAGAAGAGGAGACAGGAAAAATAATTAGGTTCAGTTTTCAAATGCAGAATCCAATTTTGCAGTTTTGAGTACCATCAATTCGTACTACAATCAGTGAGGAGCCAAGAATCCTCAAAATGAGTGGTCACAGGAACACTGAATAAGAAGAAAACCTACCCTTGTTTAATTCCTTTCTCTTTCAAGTGGCTCACAACGTTTGCTACGTACAGACATCTCTATCAGATTCATCTTAGTGAAACAGTTTCTAAATAACCCCTTTTGATATTTTGAAGAAACATGGGAGAAGATATACAGAGAATTTTTGATATGAATCACATTCTGTGCTTTCTTGCAAAGCTGGTTATTGAATCTCTTTAAAGACCTGGTAGGCTTGCCTGTGCTTCCCCAACAGAGCAAAATAGTGCTGACATGCAACAATGCCTAAATTTTCGAGGGTAATGTTTACAGTAGCTGTAATGTGGAAAAAGCAATTAAAAATCTGAGTTTGTATGTGCTAATTATGAATGGAGATAGTGTAATCTGGTGCTTTTTGTTATGGAGACCTCATTTTAAATTCTATACAGATTTTCAAATTCTAAGCATTTGGGGTGAACTTCCTCAAATCAGGCATCTGCCTTAGGCTGCATTGTGGGAGCATTTCAAGTAATTTAGTCCATTTCTGAGAACAAGTTCAAGGAGTGAAGGTGTTTTTCCCAGCTCGAAATAAGTGAATGCATGCCTGTTTTGCTTTTTGAGGCTCTAGTCTGTTTTCAAGCAGAGACCTGAAATTTGTCAGGACATCCATCCAAGTCTGCGTTCAGCTATGCTAAGTTTTCCATTTTTGGTCAATTTGTGAGCCTCTGAAAATCCAAGATAGTTTGCACAGCAAGCAGATTTGTCAGAACCTAATTGCTGAGTTCAAGATTCACAAAGGTATTCCGTCTTCTGAGGAGCTGTAGATTTGGGGGGCGGGAAGCAGACATTTAAGTAGGAGCTGTAAGACTGAATACATTTGTGCATATTGGGCTAGGGCTCTGAAGATTCTGTGTCCACACAGCGTGTTCTATCCCTTTAGGTGTTTTTGATGCCCATTCAAATGAATACGCTTTATCTTAGGGCTTTGGGGTCTGAACTGGTTGCTCTGTTTTAATCTTTTCTCGATGCAGCAGTGTGCGGTGCCAGGACTGATTTTCCCCTTGTCTTCTCAGAGCTCTTGCCATTGCAGCCTGAAGGAAAACTGGCATATATGCATATGGAGAGAGGCAGGAACCCAAGGAATGGCCTGGGGAATTGAGGGAAGCAAAGAGGGAGAGGAAAGACCTGGAAAGGGGGAGGGGAGTTTAGGTGGAATAGAAAGTAGGCAGGGGTCTTTGGAGGAGTAGAGGCAGAGGAGGAGGGACTGGTGCGTGGGAGAAGAAATAAAGGGCAAGGTGAGGGCAAGTAGAGCTGAGATCGAACACAGCCAAGGGTATGGGAAGGCAGGAAAAGGCAAGAAGGATGGAACACAAAAGTTACTATTTTCTATTTGCATTGCAATATTAAGTATCAGCAGTTTTAGCGATATTCTGTTTTGTTCGTTTTTTTTGCTATTTAGGTGTAGGCTCTTTCTGTAGACCTGCAACAGTAAGCTTTCATAGATGTTTTTGTTTCTTCTAAACACGATAGCTGTAATTAAAAGCTCTTCCTTCCGTTAAACCATCTTTGTTTCTTCCTACTCTACCCTAGTTGCAGAGATATTCAGTACATGGAAAAGCAATTTAACAAAAACATACATATGTATCCCGATAAAATCTATTTTTGTTCCATGATCAGCGGCAAACTGGTGCATTAATAATAAAGCATGCTTCTGCCATGGGGCAGAGCTCATCCCAGAGACAGGCTCATCCTCCCACACCAGTGCCAGTGTTGCTAATTAGATTGCTGCTGTGGAGGGATTTTTTTGAGGAGAGGAGTTTGTGTGAGTAGGAGAGGAAAAATCTTCGTGTTTGCTGAACACAAGACTAGAGTGGGTTCCCCCACCAGCTGGTTCTCCAGCATTTTATATTATTTGTTCTCTTATCAGTATTTCCCTCTTATCCACAGCTAACTCCCATAAAGGCACCTTACCTCCAGCTAAGAAAGCAAGAGAGAACAAGTATTCTGCCCTGAGAGTGGTCTGATAAGGATTAGCGTAAAAGCTGTGCAACAGGTATCCTCTTCTCTCCTTCGCAGCCTTCCTGTGCTCACTCACAATTTAATGTTATTTCCTTAGGCAGAAAGTGGTCTGGGACCTGGAATACTGGATTTGCATCTTAACAGGTGGAAGATATGTGATGTGCTCTGCTTGCAGTCTGTATCCTCACTCAGCTCCCCATGCTTTTCTGGCTAGTTTCTTATTGACTAATCTCATTTCAGAGAGTAAAGAACCAGCCTTCCTGAGGAATACCTGTGGCCTTCTGTTGTCTTTGGCATGATACAAATGAAATTCTTTTCCCAGAAAATAAAATTACTTACAACTGACATAAACTCATATTGCTAAGAATGCTGGAGGTAATGTTTCCCTGGATGTTGGATGACTGTGTTCTTCAGGCTTGTTCTGAATTAAGGGGAAAGACTCCTCATCATGGTTTCTCTCGGCATAACAATGAGCTTGGCTCTTCTACAGATAATTTTCAACTAGAAATGTTGGTCTGTGTACTCATCTACATTAACAGCTTATAAAAAACAATGATTTTAGTATGCTTACCTTGAGCTGTCTTGCTCAAGTGGCTTAAGAGTGGGCTTAAGGCATCTCAGAAGTGAAGGCAAAGTTGTGATTTTCTGGTCTGAGGATGAAGGCCAGGACAGGAAACACATTACTGCTGTAGGGAGAGGAGAAGCATCGATATGAGCTGCCCTTCCTTCCCTCTCCATCTAACTACTACCTACATACTCGAGCCCCTTCCTTGCTCAGTAGGGCAGGAGCAGTTGCCAGCATAGCTGTCCTTGGCAGAGGTGAGGAGCTGGAGCTGTACTGCTCCTCCCAGCAGTGGGGTAACCTATATGGAACAGTTTGCTTTTCCCGTGAGTAGAAAGGGCCCTCCATAAGCAAACCTTCTCACTGCAGTTATTAGGAAAAAAAAAGGAATTTGTTTTGAAACAATAGCAAATAAGAATAAGAGACCTGTAATTTTTTAGGGTAGTGTTCTGGCTTAGTTTTGCCTGAAGTCTCTAAAGAACCCTTTGAAGTCCTTGAAGTAATGGTTCAAAACAGCTACTAACTGGTGAGTGGCAGGCAGGATTTCTTTTTTCTACCCAAGTGTCCCTACTAAATATTTGTTTCTGCCTGTTGTTGTCTGTATGCTCTTTCATCAAGTAGCAGTTGTGGGCTAACTAAACAAGACATGCATCATAGTCTGCTAGGGAGGGTGGTTTCCTTGGAAGCTGTGAAAGTCTCCACGTAGTTGTTTTGGCTTCCAGATCTGTGTGCAAGTTCCTGTTTTTTCCAAGGGTCTGAGCAGCTGGTCTGACCAGCTGTATGCATGTCTAAGTAGGACCATATTGACCTTTTGTGGCTAATGATATTACTGTTGTTTTTCAGAGCGTACCTTACCTGCATATGTTCTTAGGTGTGCGTGTGTTGAGTTTAGGAACTGGAAAAGAAAGTAATTTTATAACTGCCTCTGGGTTGTAATATTTGAACATGGAAGTAGACGATGAGTATTCAGTCCTGCTTACTTTGCACTTGTTTTTGCTAATTTAAAGGAAGAAAATCTCTGAAGAATCTGAAGTGAGGGAGGATGAGCGATATTCTGAACTTCTGCATATTCAGTTACTGGTATGTAATTCTTCTGAGAATTTCTTGGATATATACCTACTTGTGAATCTTTAACTCCAGATGCTAATTGAGAAGAGTACTAATTAAACAATGACTATCTTTCCAAACTGCCCCTCTAGAGAGATTTCAAATCCAAAGCTGCATAAAGAATACACCAAGGTGTTGATTTCCCTAACAACAATGTTGCACAAAGCTGACCTAAACTTCCTGTTCCAACCTCTCTATAAAATGTGGTTTATTTGAAAAAGAAAAAACTTTTAATAGGAAGCAATACTGAGGATTACACAGTAGTCTGTTACTGACACTACAGAATAATCTGTGTAATTTCATAGAAGTTTGCCTTTCCCAGACAATGACTTAACACCTTGAAATCAAGTTTATATAATCTAGTTTCCCCATATAATGGATGTGGTTTTGAGAAGAGCACTGATAAAAGCAGTGCATTGATTGAAATGGAAATTCTAAACCACCTTCAGCAAAAGTGTGGGTATAAAATGTAAAACCACCTGGTCCCTCTGGAACACAGTAAAATGCAAGCCAACCATTAAACCTTTTAGTTCGTCGATTCCCTCAACAGGTTATAAGACTATTAAAAAGACCATCTTTAGGGCTAACTGCTAAAGAGGCTCTTCCCCAAAACACAGTTCAGGTGCAGAGTCAGTACTCTCTCCCTGCCTGCACCCCGAGAAATTCTGTAAAAATCTTTCTCTAAATAGAATAACTGTGAAAGGACTGCTATGCTAAAATAGTAAATTTGAAGGTAGTGATGGCTACCTTGTTTAAGGAAATTATTTTTTAATGTCATCTCATACTAAATGTTTTTGTGGTTAGCTGCAATCAGCTAGTGATTGACTAAATAAGAATGTCTTCTTCTGTGGTATTTAACTAACTCTGAATAGCCCGTTGCTAAATACTAGTATTTAGGAAGGATTTCTTCCTGACCTGGTCCACTGGGTTTCTGTAGTTGATGGTCTGCATTGAGCAGGTGTTGCTGGTGACCAGGAACAGGGATTCCAGAGTGCAGCAACAAATTGCTTGGGGCAGTCTTGGTAAAAAAGTGAGAAGTTTCTTTTGTCAGAAACTGCAGTGGTGGTTCAAGAGTATCATAATACCTACCTGGAGCCTAAGAAATCATTGTCCTTTGATTTTCCTGAGGACGTATGGAAGAAGGTGCATCAGGTAGAAAAGCATGTGTGAATTAATTTCCCTCATCCAGCAGAGATTCATGTTTCTGATGGTGAGTTTTTTTCCCCACATGAGGTGTTGGTGGAAACAGCTGTATCATCATCTTCCCTAACAAGATGAGCAGGCCAACGTGGCTCAACTGAGGGTCCGTGGGATGCTTTTGTCCCATTGACTGCTTTCTTTTTCCTGGGGAGGAAAGGGAGCTGCCTCATCGAGAAATGCAGCTGAGACAGTAGCCTGCTCCCTCCTTTGCTTGTTCACTTTAACAAGGAGCATCAGAAGGTGACTGGGAAGGCATGAGGAGAGCAATGAGGAAGAGGCTGTTACTGGAAAGCAAAGTTTCAGTGCAGCAGCACCTACACTCTCCTATCAGTAGCAGTAGCAGCACCCTGAGTCTTTGGGATGGCAGCAGCAGTCTCACCATTTCTTAGGTGTGCTGAGCCAAGGAAATACTTCCTCACAGGTAACAGTGAACATGTCTTATCATTCAGAATTCTTTCAGATATGCTCACAGTAAGTGCATCTGTCTGGTGGGGTGGTCTTGTGAGCACTGTGCATTTCTGGGTTTTGTTTCTATTGCACATTTTCCCTGAGGAGCAGCAGAAGTTTTGTCCTAGTACAGGCAGCGTAAAAGCCCCATCTAACCTTACAACAGGAATGTCAGAGACTGCTTAAAGAATCCTGAAGACTGTAAGCACCTGCTTGATAGAGTTGTATAGGATAAGTGGAGCTGGGCAGAGTGACGGCACCGCTTTCACGGCATATGAGTGCACCTATGGAGTGTTCAAAGGACAGAATGCCCCTGGCAATGTTGGGGATACCAGAAGTGTTGTCCCAGATTTATCACCCCAGACACTCCCACTAGCAAAAGTAATATAGCCAGGGAACTGTTCTGGCTGCTAGGACGCCCTCCAGGCTTTTCTGCAAACCCTGCCTTCTTATCTGATTCAGCTGAATTAAAAGTTATTTTTGTTCCTCTGTGCTCACATTGACTGATGCTAAAATGAATATGAAGGTGCTGAGGAGACAGTCTCAACACCAGTGGTATGTTGGGAAAGGACTGGATATGCCTGTTGGTCAAACGTCTTTTTGTCATTTTAGCAATGTGTGATATTAATAAGGCCCAGCAATATGTCCAGATTGTGTAGGTATGTCCTAGGTCAATGATTTGTAGCAAAGAGAACTTTCTTCTGCCCAGAAAATGATGGTCAGGTATCTGCAGGGTTTTTTCTGCATGAGTTTACTTCTGAACAAGAAGAACCTAAAATATGTATTTTCATGGTAGGGTAGAATAATTTGTAATTCTGTTTTGGACTATTTTAGGACTGGGACTGTAATTGCCAGTTTAGATTTTCCTGGTCAGTTACATTTTCTGTGTACTGTGAACATTTTGGATTAATTCTTATCAATTATTTCTGTTGCTAAATGTTGGTAAGGACTTACCAACCATGCACAGTAGGTAGTTCAAGGTTGGGTTTGTTTGGTTGGGGTTTTTTTGATAACACATTGACTTATTGCCAGCATTGTGCCTTATTTGGAAACACCTACCTAGCAAGGGAACCAGTGGATAGTCTGGTAGCTATGTGGTGGTAAAAGTAACGTTGCTAATGCAAAAATTGAAGATGTTTTTTATGTAGTTGCCATGGACCTACTGAATCACTATGTAAAAATCTTGAGCTTTTGCTGTCTTGCATGTTATTTGTACCCTGTAAAGACGGTAGTCTAGCTGCTACCGAATCAGAGCGGAAGCATTTTGCACTTGGGTTTGTTCAGGTGTGAAGCAGTGCTGGAGGGAGGAGGCTCTGGAGAATATAGCCATCAAATTCAATCATTATCTGTGAGAGGAACAGACGCTGCAGTCTAGAGGCAGACAGAAGTGTGAACTGATGTGGTGCACATTCATCACACCGTGTTGCTGATACTACTTAAAATCCTGACTTATAAGCACACTATTCCTCAGTGCTCCTAAACAGTGCAGCTCGTCACACTGTGTCGTGGGCAAATGGCTTCAGATGTGGACAGGCATACCCATACACTCAGGTCTCATACCTGCAGGTTTTTGAGTGTAGCCCCCTAGAGAGGAAAAGTTAGTCTGTTAACTAATTTTACCACAGAGTACCAAACATTTCTTAACAGTTACAGTCCTTGCGTGCTGAAGCTTTCTGGCTGTGTTCTAGCTTTTACTGGCAAACACTTTCTTCAAATTAGCTGTCTTTTAATGCACTATTTTGCAAAAAATGGTGATACAAAATTTCAGTTTAAAGGAGTATATATTGCTGGTTTTTACTCTTTTGCTCTGTATATTGAAAATATGCCTGGCAGCCTGATTTACGTGCAAAGAATCAGGGGAAGTAATCAAACAGAATGAAATAGTTATTCTGATTGTTAAGTACTTTGTGCAGAAAGGACTGAATCCTCTTACTTATTTTCTACAAAGTTGGATGCTGGTGCTGCACTACTATGTAGGTAGCCATTATACACCCACAGCAATAGCTTGCATGAACAGCCTTGAGGTCTGCAGTCGTCTTTATTAAGATGAGAAGTGCGCTTTATATTATGGTTTTGTCTATATAATCTTGCAGAGGTATGCTGAAAAGGTTTAAATGTCTTGTGAATAGGGTGGCAATTGTGACAGTGATCAGAGCTTAAGTGTAGTGCTGCTTATTTGGAGAAGTTAAGCTCAAGACGTGGCACAGACTGCTTATGGTACAACTAGCTGCATGTTGATGCTGTCTTTCTCACAGAGACCATTGATTCATATGGCAAATTCAAATTGGATCATTAGAGCTCTACAAACAGGTTAGAGGAATAGATACAGATTATGAGCAAAACAATCATCATAGCAGAATGGGAACATGAGCTCATCTTTGTGTTTAGCTGTGTTTTTCAGGAGCTTTGTTAAATGCAGGCTTAAATTTGAGATGATGCAGATCATCCGCTCTGAAAAATCAAGCCATTGTAAATTTACTTCTGGTTAGATGTCCCAAATCAAGACTTTCAGATACTAATGTTCCTCTTATTTTTCAAGGCTGAGAGAGATGGGATACAGTCTTCCCTTGCCATACATCAGTATAACATCCATCTCTTGGGCCTTTGTGTTGATCAGAGATCCCTCAGGCATCGCTCCATCCTGGATAGGTACCTCCTGCTTTCCCCAGTCTAATTGCCCTGTTTTTTCCCTTCCTCTCACAAGACCACTGCCTGCCCAGAAGCTTCTTTGCAGGGCACAATTTTCAATCTTTGTGATTCTAGTAAGCAAACTGGGGAAAAAATGTCCTAAGGTAATACTGAATTATAGAAATTAGATGGAAGGTTTGGGTTATGATGATCTGTTTTCCTTTTTGGCACGAACATGTTCTTGATAGTGAAGTGCATCTCACAACATAGAGTGGTTTAGGGATTGCTGTTTGTACTTGGTATGACTAGACACGTGCAAAATTGTGTAACGCTAGAGCTGTTCTCTACTTAGCCGAGACTAATGTTATTTAAAGAAATGGTGGATAAATTAGGAAATGAACATCCTGTTGCCAGGTCAACCACATCCCTTATTTGTAAGTATCAGTGTGTGTATGAGAAGGATGATATGTAGTGGGGACAGACAAGAGCTGAAAGCTCTCCATAGCACCGTGGGAGGGAAATGTTTGTAATAAGAAATGCTTTTAGCAACAGTGACCTAAACCCTTCATTCCCTTATTGCTCTGTATACTTGTCAGTGAGAAAGGAAATTATTAGAAGGATGAAAAGGCAAATTTCTGTTTCCTAATTAACTGTATTTCAGTTTCCTGAGGACACACACAACATATTTCTCTGTGTTTCCTTGGATTTCACTTGTGATGAGAGACAGTGGATCAAAGATATCACCTCACTTCAACTGCCCTCAATTTCTTTGTGTTTGCAGTAGATAATTTTCTTCATTTCCAGGTTTTGACTTTAATCCTGTAAATTTGTTTAGGGTTTCATTACTAATGTTCCTGTGAAATCTACTTGCTATTCAAAAAAAACCAACCGAGAACAAACCTTAACCCATCACCAAACAAACCCAAAACCCCACACAAACGAAAAAAGGAAATAAAGTTGTTTTTTTTCCTGTTTGCACCAACAAGCAAAAGGTGCTGCTATGATGGAAAGAGTGTGGTAGTCAGTTTTTGCTCCTTCTAGGCTGATGGTGCTGGAACTGTAAAGAGAACTGGTTCACCTGTGTGAGTAACGGTGATGTTTTAAATAGGTTTAAAGTCAGTTGCACCATTAAACCTACTGGTGAGTGTCCCCTCTATGTTATTGGCGCCGATTTCCAGAAAATTAGGTATGATTCTAGCTCTGGTCTCTTGTTCCCCAGGTGCACAATGGCCAGGAATAATGTGGTGGGAAAAAAGTAAGTGCTCATGCTTGAAACAGAGGCAGTGCCTACCTCTTTGCAGCATGTATTCTTGCAGCCTTTTAAGAGTTGCACAGGTGGACTCCAAAGGGAGTCTTTCAGTCCTTTAACTGTAATGATACAGATCAAGATATATTTTAAACTGAAGTTTAAAAGTTAGACTCCCAAATAAGTGCAATCTCTTTTTCTGCTGGGTATCTAGCAGTTTTTGTTTTAATCTGCAGAGAACTAATAGGTGCTCAGCATTTGAGAAAATCGAGGCACTTATGTAAGTGCCTACATACAGATATAAGTCTGACAGGCACCCCGTTTAGCAAGTCTTGCCTACTGGGTGCACTGTGCGTGGTCAAGAAATTCTGGGCAGGCTCCTTGGGGCTGAGAGATGGAATAATTTTTATAAAACAGTTGTTTTCTAGCTGGTAATAATTTTATTAAAAGTGGCTGTTGATCTTTTCTATTCTAATGTATATCCTTTTCCTCCCTTTATTTCATAAGACAGTTTTCATTTGACTGTGTGGAAATTAAGCCTAAAGTATTATTGTATCATGTGCTACAGCTGCTCCTATATAATTTTCTGTTCTATTTGTATAAGTTAGAGCAGAATTGAAGTACACTTCTTTCCACCAAAGATTTTGTTTTGGTGAGGAGGAAAAGAAAACCAACAACTTCTCTCATAGGTTTAAAAACCTGTAGTTTCATCTTTGCAAAAATGCTTCACAAAACAAAGGGAAACAATAGCTTTTGTAGAGATTGTACAAGACAGAAACCAGGGGGTAACGCAGGGTATTTTATTATTTCTGAAATGCAAATCACAGTGAAGAAGGGACATTTTTCTATACATGAAAGCTGTCTTTTTTTTATTTCACTCAACTGTGAACTGTTTAGGATAAGCAAATGATTAACATTAAGTTTTTATGCAACCTAGAAAAGGCTTTGTGTTCTTAATCTTGTTATCTGCATTCTCAGCACTTATTCATTTTTCAGTAGCCTATAGAAGTAGAAAGGTTAAGATACAGTAACTGGGCTGTGTGGTGCCAGACTCTTTGTAAAACTGCTGCTTGTTTTCTCAGTTTGCCTTTTGTTCAGCTTTGGGATAATCACATATTATGTTATGGACGGATCTTCTGTTCTTCCACAATGCACATAGTGTGTTCATGGAACTGGATATGATGATGATGTAGGTAGGCAATGTGTAACAGAGGTGCTAACCTGTAAAATATATGACATAATGTTGGAAAATATGATCTAGTTTAAGTTATTCAACACAGAAGGTGTCATGAAATATCCATATCCTCCTTACAGAGTTTGTTACAGCAGTGCATGTACACAACAGCATGTTTCTGATGCTTCATGGTCTTTGTTTCAATACCCAGAACTGGTGTTTGGGCTTTGATTTGCTTTTCTGTGTTCTGTCACACCCTGTTATAAAGTTTTGGGTTAAGAATGTAAAACAAATCGGGTCTGTGGAAAGTGTGCTCTTACTAATTATTTTCCATATTCTCTGTTAGATGGATACTTTTCAGGTTGGTCTTACTCTTAAGGAAAATTGTCTTGATAGATGACTAGCTCGGAGCAACATCTGTAATTTATGGATGTAGAAAATGCATTCAGTCTCTCACTGTCTTTACAGATGTGCTTTAGGGCAAGTGAGATGTTCAGATAATGGAAAGGAGGAGTGTTAATAAATCTCAGTCAGGAAGACAATACTTTTCTTTAAAATAAATTCAAAACTGAATTCTAAATTACTTTTTTAAAACATCATTGGTGCTTTTCCTTTGTGCTATTGCTATTGTGAAATTGAATGCTAGATAATATGCTTGATGTGTAATTTAAAAATACAAGTAATTAGCTTTTGAGATTCATTTTCTAAAACAGAAGTAGTAAATCACTCAGACCCTATAAAAATTGTAGACTAGTGCTTTTGATTAGTTATTGGAATCATTTAAGTTGCTATCAATGTTTGTTTCAGCATTAGAGAAACTTTTACTGTATATTGGAAAATGAATGCTGCAGTATTAATAACATTATTGGAATCTGTAAGGACTGTGAAGAAAATGAACATAGAAATTGCTGCTCTGGAACAGACCAGTGATCTGTACAGCCTTGTATCCTGTCTCTGACAGTAGCCAATATGTGATGATTCAGAGGAAGAAATACACAACCAATTGTGTTATAGTGTACCACAGAGGGAAATTTCTTTCTGGCCCCAGATGGTGCTCAGTTTATGCCTTAAAGCATGAGGATTGATAGCCATTGTAAACTTTACCTTAGCCAGTGTAACCAAATTGGATTGCTCCTTGTTGTTCATAACCTGCCCTTCACCTGGCCTTTGTAGAATTACAGTCCTGTCTCTTATTGCTGGATTCATAGCTTTTACATTTGCTGGTTTAAGCAGATGCAGCAATCCAAGGAGTTGTGCCACTGTTTTACATGATGTCACACACCATTGTATTTGTCATCAGTAACAGACTGGTTCAATGCTTTTAGTTAAACTGAAAATTATACTTTTCTGTGGAGCTGAGCAGACAGGGCACTCACCTTGTGTTAGTTCTCTGCCAGCTTGATAGCAGCTGTCTCCTATTCTGAACATGGAAGCCTTGATCATGGGAAGAGTTGAGGAATATGCCTAAAAATGATACTCTAAGACTTTTGTGTCATTGCAGTGGCCTGGAAGGATAAAAAATTGGATTTGGAGGATTACCACACCCTGCAAATCTTGACCTCAGCAACCTGTGAAGGGAAATTCAGCATCAGTTCTGGTCATTTGTTTTTTTCACTTTCTACATCCTGCAAAACTGACATTATTTATACCCGGCTGAAGACACCAGACTGCAAGGTACTGTTAGAGGAAGTAATATTGTTTTATTGCAGTGCATGTGTGACATTTGGAACAAAACTTATGAAAGTTTGCTGGATTCAGCTGTCGCAGAAGCAGAGACCAAGGTCTTTGTATTGTGTTGGAACATTTCATTTGTTATGTAAACATATTGTAAAAACCTATAGTCTGAGGGGAGCTTTCTAACAACTGACAGTCTGGTAAAATAGTTGCTTATTGCAGACAAAATTTTAGGCTGATTTTAGGCTGGCATTTGTAATGCAACGCAATGTGGGCTCTTGAAACTGCTTGTGCTGGTGCTGATACCCTTCCAAGGTGTTCTTGGGTATAGGCCAGTTTGATGGATAACAGCACTGCATGTCTTACTGTCTTACTGGTTTGTGCATTGCCTTTTAGCAAGTCCTTCCCTCTGTCCAGGGTAAGGAGAGTCTGCAACAGTACTTATGCAATTACTATCCTTCTTGTCTTTTCCTCTCTGAGTGAAGGTAAGTTCTCTGACTTCACAGATAATGTTCAAAGAGCAGAAAGCAGTTACCACAGGAAGCAGATTTTGCTCAGCAGCCTTCAGACTTGTCATTAGGTGCTGCCTCTCAGCCTTCCAAATGCATGCTCCACTGTCATTTTCTACTCCTTGGGAGATAATTAAAGAACTCATGTCTCCTTGCCAGATGACCAGCCAAAGCCAAGGAATCTAGGTTTCGTGAATGACAGTGCAACTTCATAGCAATCTTGGGAGAAAAAAAATTCCCTTTCTCACTGAAGGAGGGAGACCCAGCTTTATTTTGGACTCCTTCCATATTACTCCTACTGCTCTTCAGAGGGATCATCCAGACTTTAAATAAACAGAAAGAAATAACTCTTTTGCTGTTTGGTAAGTGGCAATGTATCACATGGCCCATCTGTGAACCTCAGCTGATCAAATCCAGCCGCAATTGTCCTTGAGTTGTCAGGCTGTATGAGCTGGCACATTGCCTCCTCCTTTATAGCAGAGTCCAGTTCCACCAGCACTGCGGCAGTGGGATGCTCACTTGAAGTCATGACATTTTGTATGTTAGTGAGGAAATCTTTCTTTGTTCTGTGAAGGAAGGGACTTGTGGTGGTGATATGCTGCTGCCTGAGCTTTGGAAAAGGCTCCCGTTGTCCTGGACTTCCACAGGCAGGGTAGGTCCTCATGGGCTTGCATGGTCATGTTCTCTCACTCTGTCTTCCTTTTGTCAGCTGAGGAACAGCCCTATAGTCAGACAGGCTACTTCAGGTGAAATTCCTTCTGAATCAACCTTTAGGTTTTTTTCCTCTCTTATACCTCCTCTCTCCCAGCCTGTATTGGTTCAGCAATGGGGTAGCTCATTCGGAGCCATCTGGATGCGGCAATCTTGGCGATCAGTGGCTGCAGAGGGACAGCACTCATTTGCAGCCATGCTATTTGGCAATGGGAAATTAGTGGTGTTTTGCAGAAGATAAATTAAGTTTTATACACCAGAAGATGTCCTGTAAAATTTTGCCAGCCTAATCTCAAATCCCAGATTTCCTTACATTTCTTGGGTCTTCCATATGGGTCCACAAAACATTTTCTAGTAGTGTATGATTCCAAGGTAGCTGCAGTCAGTGGACTGCATAACTTGGGGGGTTAAACAAAAATTAGTTCCACGTGGTTTAAAGAGGGTATACACCAATTTAAATACAAAGAAATAAGAGGAATCCAACTCAGTAGTTAATTGATATATTAAACTAATATTACATACACACAAACCTCCCACTTTTAAGCCTTCAGTGTGCAAATTGTTCACTAAGTAAACCAACATTTCCATAGAGGTCTTGGTCTTTCACTTGTTTTGTGATACAGTTTACCTTAGTCTTAACAACCTTTAATTTCTCTTTAATTACCTTTTCTTATGTTTATTTTCAAATATCAAAATTCAGAGATCCTTAGGCTATAGTTTTGAGAACAAAGCCTGTTTTAATATTGAATAATGTGGATAGGCATGCAGAGATTAATGTGAATCCATGAGATTTTGCAAAGTCTCGCTGTTCATCTTTATCTCATGTGCTTGTCTGGGCTTTTGTAACACTGATGAATGAGTGCTCAGATAAAAATGTGGGAGAGGTTGTTGAACTTTTAGGCCATATCATGGGTTGGGGGACATGTAATAAACTGGAAAAAGACATGCATGCCCCTGCCTACCACCTGGCAGTGCCACATTTCTTTGGCTTTGAAAGAGCTGGGGAGAAGCTGCTGTTTCCTAGAGCACAGTGCAGTGTGGGAGCTGCCAGCAGTGTGTTCAAGGGACAGGGGCAAAATTTTAAAACTCTGAGCTCCCCTTGGTAAGTCCTTATCCCCTTCAGGGAAATGAAGATGAACAAAATCTTCCTTCATGGTCCTATGCAGTCTTTTAGCCCCTGCTGACCTCGACATCTGATGAGATTTGTTTTGACCCAAGAGCCCCTCCTCGTCACGGAGGCAAATTCTTATCTCTGGAGTTAGGAATTCTCACAGTTCCCATTGACCTCAGGGTTCAGCTCTGCGATGACAGTGAGATGCTGTCAGTCAGCTGTTTGATGGCATCTTTCAACTGTCCAAAGCAGCAGCCTCTTGGTCCACCTGTTCAGCAGTGCTACAGGAATCCCAGCGCAACAGCAGCTCTCACAGAACCTGTCTGAGCAATATCCCACATTCCTACATTGTAGCCCATGTGGTTCTGTTAGCTTCAGAATAAAGCAGTGGGGTGGCATGATTGCCCAATTCAGACGGGGCTCAGAAAGGGGGCCTAGTGCGGTGATGCTGAATCAATTACTACGTGGACTGGTTTTCAAACCGATGTGGGGAACCTTCCTGTTAGGTAAGGTAAGAGAGCTGCTGTTGGCGTCACACCCTAGCCAGAGCTGTGAGAAAGAAAAAGATATTCTTTCTCTCACTGA
Organism: Tapera naevia; assembly: GCA_033556795.1. NCBI lineage: Eukaryota > Metazoa > Chordata > Aves > Cuculiformes > Neomorphidae > Tapera > Tapera naevia. The sequence goes on along the minus strand of JAUMJJ010000034.1, from coordinate 7,451,442 downwards.
TGCATATTAACCTCTCTTTGAAGGGATGAGACTCACGCAGTGGCAATGTCTGGATGCTGCAGATTATCCAGGAGAGTGTGTATTGTGCAGGCATTAAGTTTTAACAGTGCTGGATTTTGTTTGGGATTTTTCTTCTGCAGCCTAACGGCTGTGTTAAATTGATTTACATGAGCAGTAAAAGCTGTTCAATGGGAAGAAGGCTAATTGTCCCTTCAGCCCACTCTTCTCCTGTCCCTGTGTGCATCCAGGGAATCTCCCAGTACTTCCAGAAACACATGCACACAGTGAGGTGTGGTTAGTGTTTGATGTGCAAAATAGTGGTTCATTGCAGTCTTTCCTATATGTGTACTCAGAAGGCCAAACTCATTTTTATTTGGCTTGTGCCTGAGTGCTATTGAATGGGCTTATTGTCTGAAATAATCATGAGTGTCAATCTCCGGTGTTTCACCTCAGAAATTAATAGTACTTTCTTGAGACATTCTCCCTCAACTGTCAAAGCCATAATACTGCTGAGCGGTCAGGCCTGGAGGGGGTTTGGGAATGAGCTGCTCTGCACAGGTGTCATTGTGATGTCAGGCCTAGACAAACTGAACTGAACTTGCATTGGAATGTGCTGCCAACATTAAATGTCTTTTCAGGAAAATGGCTTACTTCTTTTCCTTCAATTTTCCTTCACCTTTTTTTAATCTTATGTGGCAAATCTACATCCATGTGGGTAGTTACTGGCTGCTAGAAACCCCCCTTCAGAAGAAACACAGCAAACCCACCCATCCCCAGCACAGTTGCTTGTGTGCTATTAGACTCAACCTAGATTTGATGCCAGTTGATAGTAAGAGGTGCTGTGTGACTCCTAAGTACTTCTTGTTAGTGCTGAGTTGAGGGGGGACAGATGCGTTAGAGCTGTATTTAATATCAAATAGGGACAGCATGAAGCTCGGCAAAGTTTAGCTGAGAAAAATACTTAACGTTAATGGCAAGATGTATGTTAAGACTGTGATAGTTTATTAATTTGTTTGCTGTGATGTTTTTGAACCAGGCATCCTAGCTAAATAACAATGCATGTGCCGTGCTGTTACCTGTACTGATAGGGGAAGGTCTGCTATATCTGTTCTCATTAGTGCCTTGGATTTTAGAGGAATGAGCACACTGTGGAAAAAAAATCACTTCAGACATCCATAGAAGTCATTCATTTTTTTCATCCTAGAATGCTTCTAGAGAAGAATCATTTAGTTGGAAAAGACCTCTGAGATCATCGAGTCCAACCGTACCTGTCCAGTTCCTAACCCATGTCCCTAAGAAACTCATCTACCCACCTTTTAAACAACTCCAGGCATGGCAACTCAACCACCTCCCTGTGCAGCCGTGCCAATGCCTGACAACTTTTTCAGTGAAGAAGTTTTTCCCAATATCAGTCTGAACCTCCCCTGGCGCAACTGTGGCCATTTCCTCTCATTCTATCACCTGTCACTTGCAAGAAGAGACCAACGCCCACCTTACCACAGCCTCCTTTCAGGCAGTTGTAGACAGTGATGAGGTCTCCCCTCAACCTCCTCTTCTCCAAGCTAAACAACCCCAGTTCACTCAGCCACTTCTCATGGGACTTGTTCTGCAACCCCTTCACCGGCCTAATTGCTCTTCTTTGGACACGCTCCAGCACCTCAATGTCCTTCTTGTAGTGAGAGGCCCAGAACTGAACACAGTACTCGAGGTGTGGCCTCACCAGTGCTGAGTACAGGGGCACAATCACCTCCCTGCTCCTGCTGGCCACACTGTTTCTGATACAGGCCAAGATGCCATTGGCCTTCTTGGCCACCTGGGCACACTGCTGGCTCATGTTCAGCTGGCTAAGTCATTTCACTTTCTCATATATAATGATAATGGTTGATTTTAGAAGGTCTGCATATTTTTTGATTCACTACTCCATCTTTATTTATCAGTGTCATTCCCTAAGACACCGTCAGTGTTCCTGTGAGAATGTCCTGTAATGCAGTGAAAGCATTAGCTCTCACTAATCTCTTCTAAATTGCTTTTTACTGCTTTTGATTCCTGAAATGTGATAAAGTACATAAAATTGCAGGCTTTGCTTGCTTCTCTTGTATTCCACGTATATTATCATTATTATTATTTACTTTATTTATAAATAAATGCAGGCCAGCGCTTTCACGCACATACAGCTTAAAGTGTCAGCTTGAGTCCCTTGCTGTTGCAGGCTATATTATATCAAGCACCACTGTTAATGTAGTGACTCTGTTTTCTAATGGATGAGACACCTTGAACACTTTCTCCTTTTGCTCCCTGTCACTGCAACACTGGTAGGCATCATTACTGCATAAAATGCTTTTTAATCTTAGGCCTTCTTGGTGGTAAGGGGTGGCAAGGGGTACTGGATCTTGTACCCATCAGTGTGGATTGGATTTCATAGCTTCAGATGTTCCAGTTAGCTCTTCTGCAATCAAATTGTTCAAATACCTGATGAACTGCTGCTAATTTTCAACCTAGTGGCTAGTTTTGTTTTATTCTTTTGTATGCTTTGTTTTCCTGCCTGTGTGTCCGGTTCTAATTACAGATAACATCCCAGTGGTCATTAAGCTAAACGTCTCAGCTTCTCCATCCTTCTCTTGCAAGATACACATTTCTGGATTGTCATGGCAGCAACTCTCTCCCTGTTCTGGTTTGTGAATCTCTGTACTGAATGTTGAAGACATTATCATGTGCAGCTTTTGTAAGAAAGCCCTTGTACAGTGGCATTAATACTTTTTTATATGCTGAAAATGCTTTGATTGATGCTTCCTAACATTATATTTGTCTCTTATAGCTGAATCTTACAGATCATACATTCTCCACTACAGTATTTTTTTATTGGTGAGCTCTCAGCTTATTGCAGAAGTTTTTATGTTTAGCTCCAAGTGCAGAATCGCTATATTTTTTTTGTCCATATGGGACTCATTTCCCATTTCTATTGTTCTTGTCACCAAAGAAATCCATTTCTTTTGGACTAGTTATTGCAATCCTCCTGTATGTTGACAATGATACCCCACATCGCTGACTCATTAGCCCGCTTGTTTATGTCAAGATTATTAAAGAAATTCCTAAACTAGATTTATCCTCTAAAAACTCCAGTAGCCAAGCTCCCTGCTGTCTGACATTCTTCCCTTTAATACTTCTTGTTGCTGTTTTTCCTTCATCCAGCTGCCTACTCACCAGCTACTACTTTCTAAATTGACAAATGATTTCCATTGGAAATGCTTTATAGAAGTCCAGCTATGTGAGACTGACTGAATTTCTTTTGTCTTTGTCTAAACATAGATTATCTCACCATGTCAGCCTGGAGAACTTGTTGAATTTTAGCCCAATTTGCCTTTATGTCCATGTTGCCCATTAACCTACCTTTCAAAATTCGTTCTAAATTCTCCCATACTCTTGAGGTCAGAGTTACAGGACTGTGTTCATTCATATTACTTTCGTGTTCTTAATGCAGGCTTTACATATACTGTTCTTCAGTCAGGTGATATAACTTCTAACTAGATAAACTGCTATAAAAATACTTGCTACAAGACTATAGCAGACTACTGTTTCTATGAGGTATCACTATTATGGAGCTGTGGAAATGAAAGGAGTAGTTCTATTTAGCTTTATTTTCTGAAAGAAACTTCTAACCATGGTGAGATGAGAGCACTCAGTTTTGTGCTATATGACTGAGAAATCCTAGGCTATTTTTTTATTTAGTCTTTTTAATGTATGCATTGGTTTTCATTTCAGTGGCTATTTACAAAAACAGATCTTCTTGGAATAAGAATGGAAACAAAATGAGTAATACAGAGTTTTCCATAAAAAAAAAAAATCAACCATTGTCATTATATATGAGAAAGGGAAATGACTTTGGTATCTCACTTCTCACCATCTGAGTTGGTAATAGAAATTGAGAAGCACTGAAATAATGTTCTTAAAGGGCTGTTTTCATTTTAGTAGGGCTGTCTTTTTCTTGCGTTTTAACTGGTCTTGAGCAGACATCACCGATCTTGAATGTGACCTGACATGGCAGTATATATTATAGTCTTTTATTAAACTAGGGGGTAAGATGATAAATTATGCTAGCTATGTATTCATTCACAATTTGTAGTCCCTGTATCAGTCTAATTAAATAACTTTGATGGGAAATACTTTCTTTTTCTTTTTCCTTTTCCTTTTTTTTTTTCTTTTTAACTTCTTTTCTTGATGATGAACTTAATCTTAGAAAGGTAGAATTCTGTCTTCCAAATTGAGGTTTTGGCACTGTTTGGACAAGAACTGTTCTCTTTGTAAGAATAAAAGCTGTGAACTATCTAACAGACCAAGTGATTGATGGGGGGAACTCTGCTTTGCATTCGCTTTGTGTCCCCTAGTATTAGATGGGGTATTGCTGTTCACACACCACTGAGGAAAGGAGAACGTGTAGTGGTGAGTCAATGGTAGTCCATCAGTGAAGGCGTCTGGTAATACATTGAAGAAGTTTCTATCAGTGGTCCAACTATGGACCAAAGGGTGTTCTTTAATTTCTCTCCATCTTCCACTTTAGTTTTCTGCATGTGGCTTTCATAGATGATGGGGGCTGTGCACCCAAGTATCTGTTTTGTGATTTGGGCTGTGTCCAAAATAAATAACTGCATTTGAATTTACCCTGAGAGATTTGCTGGTCTCTGATTTGTTGCACAGATATTGAAAGCACCCTTTTTTATCATCCCTTTTCAACTGTGCAGGTCGGAGTGGGCCCTAACATTACCAGTGTCAGGAGTGGGGTGTAACAGTGGGGTTATCACCTGGACTGCATTGTTTGATCAGCTCTGGAATATTAAATATTTCTGAGAGAAACTTACAGGCTTTGAGTAAAAACTCAGTGAAAAAGCATGATTTACCATAACTTTTCAGCTCCCGTTTTTGCATTGATGGCAGATAACAAATAGTAGAAGAATGTTTCTTGGCTTTGTTGCTACTGTATGATGCAGAGCTCATGCACAAATTTAATAAATTTTTAAATAAGAGAGGCAGTGTGATAAATGGTTGGCCCGATGGTGCAATCACACACAGAACGGACAGCTGTACTATCATTTCCCCATCAGTAATGCAGGGTTTACATTTGCATCAGACACTGATGTAAATGTCTTTACATTTTCCGTTTGCTTAGGTATTGAATGATTTGGGTAATGGATTCTTTATTGCACTACGCCTTGTGGCTGTGCAACTGATTTAATCTGGTACCCTACCTACTATTTTCTGTAGTAGGTAAGAAGATTTTGTAGTGTAGGAAGCTGTAATTTAATAAAATTTTTGAGACGTTGAAAAGGTGTTTTGCCTTCCAGGGATTTCCAACTCAGTTTAAATATTTGCATGGCTTTGCAGCTAAATGTTGACTGGGATGTGCAGCTTCTCATGCATTGAGGGATTTCAACTGAGGAGAAAAATAATAAAAAACTATGCAAAATGTATTTTTTTAATTCTTTTTGAAAGATTTCTGGTTCTCTTAAGGCAGCACCCAAGTATTCATGTTTTTAATCTCCCCTCAGAGACAACTAGCCACTACCTGTTTCTTGACTGGTTCTCATACTTCATTTATGGCTATTCACAAGTCATCTAACAACAAGCAAAATTGAGACAAATTGCCCATAGACTTTGTAGGCTTTATGTAGAACTTGAAAAGACTGTAAAGTGCAAGGAAGTTTTAGCACTAAGTATGCCAAAAATGTACTGTACTGTTGCACTCTGGCAAGTACCTGACAGCTCAGATAAGTTTCATATTGTGATGTTAGACATCTCTTGCTTCTCTTAGGGCTAAAGAGCTGTCAGTGGTTTGCAATACATTTTGCTACCGTAATATATTGTTACAAAAAGAAATCCGTTAAGTATATCCGAAACATGTTGTATATAGAGATGAACTTACCCTTCTGTGTTAATCTTTCTCTGCAGGTGTTTTTTCATAGTGTTATACGAGGGGAAGATTTTCTAAGTGATGTAAGATCATAGATTTCATTCAAAATCACTTCGTAAGTGTGAGTTGGTTCCGTATCTGCTAAGCCTTTTAAGGACTGTATGGTGAGTTGTCATTTTCCCCCAGTCCCAGCTTATTCTGTGCTCCAACTGGTTGGCAGCTGAAACATCTGTGTTTCTGACTTCTGACACACCATGAGCTTGAATTCCGGGAGCTGCTAAGCTTGAGGGTGCTGCAGCTCCTACACTCCTCAGCTATAGAGCTGTTGCAGCATTGGCTGACTTGAAAGGAAGTCCTGAAATTCCTGTTTGGTAGGAAACAGATAATTTAAATTTTTATTCCTTTAGGAAACAAATGTTCCCTAGCTATGTTCCAAAGGTTGGTATTTTTTGTGGAGTAAAAACATGAGAATTCCTGTCCAGCTGTGCTCTGAAGTCCCTTAGATGACTTTTGGAAATCCCACGCTGAGTCTTTGACTGCATTCAGAAGGAATCACAAGATGCTGTTATTGCCAATTCTTTTGTGGCAAGGAGGAGAACAATGTATTGATGAGATAGATTTGAACTTTTGCTTCATTTTACCATTTGTGATCATTATTATTGCTTACACTGGAATAATTCTGAGTCTGACCTATGGCTACAACTATTCTGTTCCATCTGTTGCAGAGATGCAAATTCAAATAGGCAGAAAAATTCCACCGAACTCTATCCATGTATTACTACATCAAGACAAAATTTGCCACTTTTCAGTGTAAGAAAATATACTCCGAATAGAGATTTTTCTATATGTGCTTCTCTCAGGGGAATTCATGGCTCTTTCTCATATTACACCCATTCAGTGCTTCAAAAGAAACAACAGAGTGGCAGGTGGAAAAGTGCAGTGAAGGCTTTTGTGCCTGGTGATACATCAGCTGTATCAAATAAACCTCCACTGATTTTACTAATACAGTGGTACAAATGGTGGAAAATGCACATCCTTTCACTTCTATGTACCCTGTCTTCTTCTGCTGCAGTCCTCACTAATAATTTTTCTAATTCCCCCACCCTCCCTTTTTAAGCAGCCTGTCACACCATTGTTTCTTCTATCCCTTTCTGCTAAGGCTATTGTATCCTCTTCCTTTGACTGTTGAAGTAATGCACCTTAAATCTTCTTTACAATGTTTTTCTGCTTGTTGTAAAGCAAAGCATTGACTGTGGATATAATGCAGTTATGTTTGGAATGGTAATTAAATAAGAAGCAGTATATTGAGAGGCAGAGTTGCCAAGTGCCTAAGAAGGGAGTGGGAATTATAATCTTTCCATGATCTTCTGCCGTCATTCGCCTAGGAAAGCAGAAGGCATGAGCTGTCTACCATCAGGAAAGAAGTTCTAAACAAAATGTTTGTTTCCACCTAACCTCCTGTTTGGGGCCCTTACAAGACGCACAAACCTCAAAAGCCACTCTGACTTCAGTTCCCAATGAAGCTCACATTCGATTATTTCTGGTTTGCTCTTTCTTTGACAGTTCAGAGTCAGCCCTGCCTCCACGTAATGCAGTTTTAAGAATCTGTTCAATAAGCAGAACAAGTATTAACATGGTTCTGTTATCCATGAGGGTGGGGAGGAGAAAAAAACATGGAAATGCACAACAGCATGCTCAGTGGGGTGTTTGAACATGATAGATCATTTCCCTTTAAGTCTGGAGTGTTGCCCAAACTTTGAAATTCTTCACTCTCTTGTCTGTTCTAACTAGCCCTGGGTCCTTTCCTTTCGTTTTTTTTCCTCTTCCCAGCCTACATTTCCCTCCCTCCTCAAGCACTGCTGACTCTTCTCCCTCCTGTTTCTCCCTTGCCTACTCCCTCAGACTGTTGTTGGCTCCTTGCCTTACTCAGCCAGGATAGTGTCATGAATACTGCATACTGTTCAAATGTGCATGTCTGATGTGCAAAGTTTTAAAGTAAATGCTTCTGTAGATAGAAACTGTGGGGGAATATCACAAACCAGTGTCAAGAAAATTGCTGTGTTTTCTAAAGAGAGAAAATACACTGAAAATAGTCATTTGTAAATGGCACTCATGCCTGGTGAGTGAATCATATGCAGTGTTCTAAAAACTAGGGTGCGTCATTAAATATCATGTAAAACAGGGACCTCAGGATTATGTGTTTAACTCCAGGGAAGTTCAGCTGTACCTCAAACATTGCTACTGATGTTTATCTAACCTTTTGAAAGAGATTTCTAGTATAGGAATTAAGCAATATCCCAAAGAAGCTAATTTAATCCACTGGTGGTTTATTATACCCCTGAACATGGCGGATGTTATAGTTCTTCCTCTTCAGAGCAATGCTTCATGTACATATTATATAAGTGTTAGCTACCTTCTCAGTCTCTCATTTCCTCAGATGGAGCACCTCTCGCTCTTGCAGTGTTTGCTCAAAGGGTCTTCTATCCAGACATTGCTCATCTTTGTCTTCTGACCTATAGATTTTACGTGGTGCACAGTCAGCGGATTTTTTTTTTTAATGTAGAGTACTGAGCAAACTACCTTGGAGGAGACTTTGTTAGTTCTTAGTGCTGTAATGTTTGGAGGAGTGCTATTTTCTTCTTCCAGCAGTGTGGTTGTGTTGGTTAATGTTTGATTTCTAAGCCTTTTTAAACCCCCAGGTCCTCCTCTGTCTCCTAGCTGGTCATTTTGCATCCAGTATTTGTGCAGTTGATTGTTGTGACCTTCAGCTTGCTGACAAGATCTGAATTGTAACTCTTAGTGTTTGTCTTTACTGAAGCACGTCCTATTTATTTCAGACCATCTTTCTATTTTCTTAGGATTGTTAGGGATTCTAATCCTGTTCTCCAGCAGTTTTTGCCCTTTGCAACTTTACATGGTCTGCAAATGCAGCAAGTGTATTACATCATCCGAGGCACTGATGAAATGGCTGTACACTATGAGTCTCAGTAAGACAACAAGCTGTCCTTTAAATACAGTTCTTCAACTAGGAATGTGCCTGGTTTATGTTACTCGTATTCCCTTTGGTTCACTATGAAATTGTTGCATGAGGTAGGTGAGGGCATTGGCAGGGTTTCTAGCAGTGTCATAGGAGTTTGGATTGATGTCACTTGTGTTGACTGCTACTGATCACCTTGCTGTCTTCTCCATGTCTGTAGATTAAACCTTTGTTGTTGTCTAACATTGCCAGCAATTACAGGTAGGTGCCCTGGAATCTGATGCTCTCTGTTCTCCTTTTCCTACTCTGTGTATCTGCCTCTTTCCACTCTTCAGGTATCTCTCTGTCTTCCACAAGTTCTTGAAGACTTTTCTTGAAAACTTTTCTCACCCACAAAGTTGTTGTCATTGCTTCTATCAGGCTCATACCTTTTACTTATGCTTCCTTGTAATTATTTGCTAGTACATGTAAGATAGTATGCAGGAAAATGTCAACCTATGTCAATTTATGTATTATTTTTAATTACTCCTACTGTTCCCCTTTTGTTTGGCAAAGCTGTTCTTTGGTAACTTTTTGAGATGAAGGCCGTTGTTCTTTTCAGTTGCTTGTGATGTGCCATTTCTCTTTTATTCTGGAGTCTTGGGGCGAGGTTCTGACCTAACCTCAGTGCCTCTGTATCTTTGGCTGTCAGGAGAGGTAATCTTCAGTCAGAATAAGCCAAAAGCATTTAAACTGTCTTAAGGTAAATCATCCTAACTGTGCCCCGGGCCACATTTAAGAGGTGAAGCCATCTTTGCTTTTTGCCCTTTAAGGCAAGCTCAGCAGATCCCTGGCTCATCGGGGAAATGAGCTCACTGAGTTTACATTAAATACTTAGTTGACTTAACTTTTTCTTCTTTGAATGTAGTACTTCTTTAAAGTGCTTTTATAAAGTTATCTTCCCTTTTACCACACATTACAAGATAAAAAACTTGCACTGCTGAAATCAGTATGAGCTTCAGTTAGGTCAGGAATGTCACACTAGAGTTTAAAGTATGGTTAGATGGTGCAAGCCGTAAGTAATGTGCTTCATTTTGCTAAGCTCACTTCTTCTCTCTAACCATTCTTCAGCCAAGACTAAATAGAGAATAAGGAGAGCAGTGCATATATTCTTGGGTTTTTTTACAGCCAAAACCAGTGCTATGCAATTTTTTATGTTTTTAGAACAAGGCCAAGTTCTCTGGGATACATTTCATTACATGTTAAATAAATTTGGATAAAGAATGGATTTGTGTCTCAGTGAACAATCCCAGGAAATCTGAGTTGAATTAATGACATTGGCATTACCTTACTACACTTTCACTTTTCCATCTGTAAAATGAGGATAATGATACTAGTATTTCTTTAAAGCCCTTGGAGATCTTTGGCTGAGAACTATTGGCTTTATTCAGTGACACTTTACTGTCCAGAAATATTTTCAGGTTTCCATTAAAAAAAATAAATGCGTTTGGCTTTTTGTACTGACACCTAGAGACCTGTGAGATCTCTTCCAAAAATGAGTGATGAGAGGTAGATTTTTCCTTTTGCAGCCCTTGGTCTTTGTACTGAGCTAGAGGTGGTCAGTGTTTTGCCTCCCAGCAGAAACATCCCCCAGTGTTTATACATTCCAGGGGAATGAGTCTGAGGGTTGTCTTGCACTTAAAAAGTTAAGCTTGTGTAGGACTCTCCTAATAGAGTGGTTGTCTTGTAGTCCCATAGAACACTTATTGCCTTATAGAATATATTTAAATTAATGAAAGTATTAAAGGATGTTGGTGCTTACAACAGTAGAGAGATGTACTTAGTAATATAGAATACTGGTTCAGAAGTGAACAGGTCTGACTACACACATAAAAAAACAAGGAGAAACAAAACAAATTTCCTTGAAGATCAAAAATTCTGCATTTGTAGGAGAGGAGGATAAAGAAACCAAGAAACTTTATTATGTTGCGGCAGTTTCTTTACTATCAGAGTGAAGATTTTCTAATTATCAGGAGGGTTTTATTTGGAATTTTTTGAATAAGTGAAGATTTAAAATTATGTTTGAGAAAAGTGGCTATTACATAAAATTTAGCACTGAAATATCACAAGGTTTTTGTGCGACTCCCTTGGCATGGAGTCAAGTAAGGATAAAGAACTTATGTTTCTGTGTTTTTTAAAATGACTTTTCCAAATGTTGGATGGCTCTGGGGTCTCAGGGGAACGGTCTAGGCCAGACTGACAGCGAAGTTGCATCATAGGCTGCCTCACAATGGAAACTGGAATAAGCAGACAACTTCCATTAGAGGCCACCACTGGGATTACATTAGTGTGTTGGAAGTACATTACATTCCAAAGAGTGGTTCAACATCTCTAGAACATGTCCCACTTTGCTAAATGGCAGAAACAGTGGATATTGGCTTAGTGGAGGAAGAAAAGAGAATTGCATACTGCAAATGGGAAAAGCTTTAGACCCATGTTTCTATCTCATGGCATATTCTCTGTGAGATTCTTCCTTGCGGAGGACTTCAAAAGCACATGCACTTCTATTCTCAGTGGTTTACAGTCTTATAAGTTTTCCAAGTTTTAAATCCAAATTTCTATTCTGATTTTTTTTTGGATGCACTTTTAAGCCAAGGTTTTTCAAACTTCAACTGCTTGCTCTGGGAAACCATTCCATTCCCTATTAAATTTTGCTGTGAAGTGTCTTTATCCCAGTCGTCTGATTTTTCTTAATTTCTTCCTATTATGCTTACATCTTTCTCTTTATTTTAACCCACAAAATTCCTAGCTTCACGTCTTCAAATATTTATAGGTTTTATGTAAGTTGTTTTTATGTTTTCATCATGTTAGTTGTCTTGGGGTCTTTGGATGTCTTCCATGTGAATCCTTATATTGTTTTTCCTGCCTTAAGATGATTGGCACTGAATGCATAGTCCTAAAATGATCCTTTCCTTGTATCTTCAGCTTCTGCCTCTGCGAGTGTGCCTGATCTTTCATTTAGTAATTTGTTGCCAAAGCAGTTGGCAAATTTGTGTTTCACAAGTACTTTTCACAGGTCATTTCTGAAAGGTTTTTTTTCCCTGTTCTGGTGCCAAAATGCAAGTTAAGCTAATTTGAACTCTTAAGACTCATTAACATTGAGAAATGATTGAAATGTTTTTTTGGATAGTGGAAAGTTTTCGGTTAGTTGTTGTGCGTTCAAAGCTGTTTGCAAAGAAGGGAAGGCGGGAGAAGAAGAGTATCTGGGTAATCTCTACATCTGAGGAAGAACTGTGGTAGCCTGTGAGTGCTGTAGTGAGCCCTGGGGCCGCCAGTGTTCGTCATCTTTCTACTGCTCTGCCTTGTGCTGGAAGGTTGGACCACCGTGAAACAGCTCCAGGATGGGTAGTGGAGTGCAAAGGCTGATTTAAAACTGCAGCTGCATTTTGTTCCCTGTCTTTGCCAAGTGTTCTGTGGTGAGAGCTAACGATAGGCATCGCTGCCTGCCTGCATGCTCCTTCTTAGGAGGACGTAGGCCTCAGCCCAAGGGCAAGTACCTCATGCAGCCCTTCCTAATTGTGTGAGCGCTGCTACCGTTAACAACATTTATGTTCACTTTGCTCTTTTTGTACAAGGGTGAGCTGTGCAGAATACAAGATGATAGAGAAATACGTCCATTTTCTTAATTTCTGTCTCATATATTTACTTATGTTTTTCAAGATGTATCTTCTTTTCATCTCTAGTTGAGATTGCTGCCTTCGTAAGCCCTGGTGTGTCTTTCCTCTTAGGCATTCAGGGTATTTTCCCAGTCTGCACTTCCTTAGCCTATTCCTCATAGCATTTTCCAGTGAGATCACTAGTGAAATATATAAAGAGGACTTATAAGAAAGGCCTTTTTACCAAGGCCTGTAGTGACAGGACAAGGGGGAATGGTTTTAGAATGAAAGACAGCAAATTTTGATTGGATATAAAGAAGATTTATTTTTTTACAGTGAGGGTGGTAAGGCTGGAACAGGTTGTCTAGAGAAGTTGTGGATGCTCCTTCACTGAAAGTATTCAAGGTCAAGTTCAACTGGGCTTTAAGCAACCTGACCTAGTAAAAGATGCCCTTGTCTACCACAAGGGCATTGGACTCGATGGCATTTAAAGGTCTTCTCCAATCCAAACCATTCTGTGATTCACTCCTAACAATAATTTCACCCATTTGACAGGTATTTGGATGTTGGAATTGATATATGTTCATTTTTCACTGGTATAATGTCTAATGGTCTGCTCAAGTTACCCACATTCAGTTTCTTCGTACTTTTTCCCAGCCCAGCAAAGCCTGGCCTGGAACTGTTTTCTTTCCGATACTATTGCTTGATCCAGCTGCACGTATTCTTGCTGCCTCTCGTCAACCTGGGACGATGCTTACAAAAAAGTGATTATTAGACCTTGGTTTTCTGCTTTTTGCTGTTTACTTAGCTAGAAGAAGAAAGCATTTCAATTTCAAACCATTGGAGAGAATCTGTTCTGCAAACCAAACTTCTTTTCACTGTGCTGCATTACTCTCCTTGATGGCATATTGATTTACTTTACCCAGCCAAGTTCGGACAGGCCCAGCTTTCTGCCCAATTGCATGTCTCAGCATCATCCAATTTCACATCTTAAGCAAGACTCAGACTTGTTGTTCTATTCTGGATCAAGCCTGTGCCTGCAGGTTCTTCTTGTGCATTTCTTTTGGGCTCATGATGAGCAAACACAATGCAGGTATAGCTGGAGGCAAAAGCAGCAGGTTCCATCCCAAATGCTGAACTCCACCTCAGCAGCCCGTGGGACTTCTGCTCCTACAGCAGCCTCCTACCTTCCTGTGCAACATTGTGCAAATGAACAGGATTGGGCACAGACATGTGTTTGCAAGTTTACTGTATAAGTGCTTGAGTCCTCTGCAGAGGTTGTGTTGAGAGTGTGCAGGCTAAGGTATCTTGAGCACTGCAAAGTCTCCCCAGCCATTGCATTTCCTTCAGAAGGTTTCTTCCTTCATATAACAGCAGCACATAGCTGCTGTTCAGCGTTTGTGCTTGTTGTCAAGCCATGGATATTTAAGTTAGGGCAAAATTTCAGATCACTTCTTTAAGAAAAGCAGTTCAGTCTGGTCCAATGTTATGGTGATGTTTGCTGGGATGATTAAGCTGGTCAGAGGATGGGGTTTAAGCTCCTGAGCTGATATGACATCTCACTGCTGTCTAGATCTGTCTGTATGGGGTCTGGGTTTCAGGTAAGCATGACAATAAGTGAGATAGGAGGTGTGGGAAGAGAAGGTGTTGAGATGAATGCAGCACCCCTGCTTTCACCAACAGCTTTTGAGATGTTAGCCTGACTCAGTGTCTCCTGAGGCTTTAGCATCTCTCTGATGTTGGGAGAGGCAGACCTGCCTTGCTCCTGGCCAGTTGCTTCCCATGTGTTGGCAGTTAAATAATGCCCTCAAGGCTGTTCAACTCACTAAAGCTCCAGAAAATTAACTATTTATAAAAATGTGAGTTCTCCAACTTTCTCTGCAGATCATATCAACGCTAGAGCCTGTTCCAGAGGGCAGCAGGGTGTCTTTTTTAGGAGGGAGCCTCAGACTGACTGCTGTCCTGTGAAACAACCACCTGTCCTAGCTCCTTCTAGACAGGTTTGGTGCTTGATCAATGCCTTTAGACTGCCTCTAAACCTAAGGAAAAAAAACCCTCACTGATATAGCTTGCACCAGCTCTCTCCTAATATAGATGAAGCTGCAATGGAGTATTACAGAAGTTGCATTAACATTCATGCTTCCTTTTTGACAGAATCGTTGCTGTGTTTTTAAGTAACATAGTGTACATGGCTGCATAATTTACAAATCGCCTATTGCTAGCCCAGAATGCTAGATTTTGTATTCACACTTTTGTACTGCTTTCTTAGAGCATGAATTTTTATTCTGAGAAATAGTGATGTTTTCCCAATTTCTATGGCTGGAAATTGGTGATACGGGACTGTCTCCAGCAGAAGACAACACTGTAGTTCATGGCAGCAATTCAGTTTTTATGCAATAATAATTAAAAGAAAAAAATTTTACTTATTTACTGGCCAATTATCCTATTTTTTAAGATTCGTCTTTACTAGAAGATAAAATGAAGAGAAATGTAAAAGGAAAATTAAGTCATTAATGTACTCTTTGCTTCTAGCTTTCACTTCATTTGATTGTAAATTGTTTGCAGTAAAATAGCGAATTAGTGGCTTGGATAAAGCTCTATAAATTACTTCAATATCAGATCTAAATGAGGAGGAATCAGGCCTCTAACCTTCATGGAGTGTAGCTGTAGCTGGATGCATTCCTAGGGGCTAATTATCCATTCCTCCATATCATTTGCTTGAACTCTCAATTGCTCACTGTTTAATGCACATTGGAGGGATGCTAGAAGATGCCTAAGAAGATATTAGATGGAAACTTAGGCAGGGAGACGCTCTCACTCTCACTTAGGCACAGATCTCAGAAGACAAGCCACATCCCACAGCAGGTTCCTGAAGAGGGATGTCTCTCAAAAACCTGTGTTACTTTCCAGGATTAGTGCAAAATTTACATCCTGATATGGCAGAGAGACAGACAAAGAGTTTACACTGAAAGTGGGTTTTCTATGTTTGTAAAAACGGCAGTTGAAACAGCCATGTTTCCTGGAGGGAAAAAGCAGCACATAAACTTTGCAGTCAGTTGACTCTGTTCCTCTTACCTAGGTACAGGTACAGGGGAAGCATCCTAAAGTGTAGGCAAAGTAAATTTTGGCTTAGTGTGAGGTGTAATATTACTACTGTCTCTTCATTTCTTTCATGACTGAGATGATTTCTTCCTATTCAGGCCTGCGAAGCAGTGTCTTCTGTCTCACCTGGATTGCTTTTACCAAAAGCCAAAGTGTTAGGAAGAATAATCAGTATGAGTAACATTTGAAATTTTTAGAGAGCAACCATGGACAGAGAGAGACCCTTCTACAGAGGGGCTGTTAGGGGGTGGTGGCTGTGGCCAGCCCAGAGGGCTGTGTCTGCTCCTTCTAACCGGGTGTATGGGAGGAAGGCGCTTCTGTCATGCAGAAAATTTTAGCCCCAGATTTTGTGCATAAATAACTGGATTCAGGTATTAATTAGAGAGCATAATTTGTTTGGAGAGTCGAAGATTAAAGGAACTCTTGTCTTTCTGTCAGAACAGTTTTGTCTGCATTGTGCTGTCTGATAAATCAGATTGTGTAATGGGGGCATTGTGTGGGTTTTCCAAGAGCAAATCAGAATATGCTGCTATTAGACCCATGTTTTGTTTTTTTTTTTTGTCTTGTTCTCTGGTGCAGTCCTTATGGCTGTGTAAGACATGTCCTTATGGCTGTGTACACATGTGTACACATGTATGGCATGTGTGTTGTCAGCGGGGAAGGCTTCTTTACCTCAGGCAGCTGAGATACAGTGTTAGTCACATGTCCTGCTTTTTGACTTTGAACCCCTGTCTAGTTCTACCTTGTTTTCACTGATGCAATGATCCTTCAGCCTGGCAAGGATAAGGAGCACCACTCATTTATTGTCAGCTTTGTTCAAGCCGTGGGGAGGTACAGCAGTTGATGTTCTGTTCTGTTTGTAAAACAAGAAGCAAGAGCAAAACGCTTGAATAGAACAAGAGCAAAGATAAAAACAAAACTGTGAGGCAAATCCTATTTCCTTTTCTCCCTGGGTAAACGCAGCCATACAGGCTGTGAGTACAGTATACACTGAGGTTGCGCTGTGTATGGGTGGGAATGTATTTGCAAGCAGAGGAGGTCACCTGCAATTGTTAACAGTGTCGTTAAACTGAAATGAAATAGGGAGATGAAAGATATGGGTGTTTGGGTTTGAGTTTTGTTGGTTTGGATTGTTGTTGTATGGGTGTTTTTTTTGCTCTTACTGCTTTTTGTTTGGTAAAGATGGAAATGCCTTATCTGTGGCTTTGTTGCTTTGGACACAGTTTGTGTCCTTCTAAATAGTTGCTTGTCCTTTTGAATTAAGTTATGTTGGTTTAATGCTATGCAGAAGCCAAGTCTCAGAGTAATGCTGGATGTCCCTGGCTTTTTTCAATTGGATCTGTTGTGTCACTACAACAGTTAAATTTCACCAGTGCCAGGGTAATGTACCCAGTGCACAGCCGCATCATACACTAGCTCGGGATCTTTTATTGCTTACGCTGTCACTGCGTATTAAGAATTAGTGAGCAATGTGCACCAGATTGTTTTAGACATGGTTTATATATTATTCCTAACATACCCTGACAGACCGTGCTATCCCAGCTGCGCCGTGTTGGTAGTACCGGAAGGAATATCAGACACTGTTGTTAGGTTTGGAATATAGGTTTATTTAGAGCCTCAAATTCTTATTTATAGAGAGCTTTATGAAACAGGCATCTGCTGGGATGATAGTTTCTGTCCAGAGGTGAATCTGTCTAGAGGCTCGTCACCAAAAGGAACTTACAAGTTCTGCACAGATTTAGAAAACCAGGTATCACCCATATTTTCTGATAAGGAATATTTTAAAATTTGCCTTTACACACTGGGTCTCCTGAGGAGCAAGAACACATATGATTTTTAAAGAAAATACTCCCTTCTGTCAGAAAGTAGAAGAGAGAATGCTTTATGTGTATTGAATTAGGCAATGTTGTGAAATTGGTGGTAGGCCAGTCTATGCTTGGAGAGGCTGATCCTGTTGCTGTTGGACCATTGGAGGCACTTCTGGACTGTAGATAAACGTACATGGGATCTTTCACACTGAAGCAAACAAACTGCTTTTTCTGAGTGCTCTGTATTTGCTTCTTATCTGTCTTATGTATCTCCTGTATATATTATATCTATAGAGTGGTGTGAAAAAGACTCTAGATCACAAACCTAGATCCTGGGGTGAAGGAAGAGAGAGTGGCTCGCTGATAGTTTTAAGCAGAGTGGTCTGCAAATGAGAAAAGACGAGGAAGATAAAAATGTGAAAAATAGGAACATGAATCATAAAACATGGAAAGATTAAACATTGGGAATAGGAAAAAGGAGGAAGTGAAACATAAGGAAACTGAAGTGTGAGTGTCAAAGAAAAGAGAAAATGAGGGAAATAAATAGAGGAAAACAAAGATTATGTAGTCATCAAGTCTTTTTTAAAATATGTAAAACCAGCAGTGTTTCAAGATGTGAATGTGTGTGTACAGAGATGAATATGTAGTTTGGGCCTTTTAAAATGTAGGCTGTAATCTTGAATTTTTCAACTCAAATTGGAGGCCTGTGGGCTTAGTGGAACCATATCCCGCTTAGTTATACTAACAGATGGCCACATTAGTGATATCTCACATAGAGCATTCCTCTGTCTTACTGCTCCTCTGCCCTGGGTTGTCCCTGTTCTGCCATATGGCCAACAGTGATAAACGGTGAGGTCTCAAGAGCTAGTTCTGCTGGTGAATGACTGCCTGTAAACACATGAATCCAGACAGATCCGTTATCTGGTTTTGAAATGTAAAATGTGTGAGACTGAAGGGGGGGACACAGGGAACATCGTGTTACCGTGTTGTTTTGGGTGAAACGTGGTATCTGAAGCATGGCAGTAGTCTGGAGGATGGTAAAGACAGCATCCAATGCATGCCTAAAGCATGTGCTGAGTGGGCAATAGAAACACCAACAGAAAAAAAAATCAAGAAACTTTTCCCCTAGGGACAACAACACAGCGTGTTTCCATAAAACTTGCTTGTTTGGGAAAACATATGTGTTGGTTAATTGAAACACTCCCTCCTGTCGACTGAGAATTGACTGGAGGAACACCAAAGCAGACAAGTAACAGCAAACTGTCTGAAGGTGCACTTTTGGAGCCCTGTCTATTCTACAGCTTCTGAGTTCTTCCTTTTCCCAAACTATAATGTGAAAATTTAAAATCGGCAGTGAAATGTGTATCAGGAAACTTAAAAGCAAGTGACAGTTTGAAAAGAGAGGGAAATGTAGTTCTCAGGTCTTCTATATATATCAGGGTAAAGATAATATGTTTTCCATTGTATGTGTATCTGCAAAGCTGTGGTGATATTAGAAATTAATTTCAAACTGAGGAGCTCAAAATAAAACTCCCATTTGGAAATGGCTGTACTGCTACATTTACCACACTGACATTTGCACCCTCTGTCCCTCAGAAATCATCAGTCTTCTCCAAGGTGTGAGCGTCTTCCCACACTGTCAGAGCTGAACATTTCATCTAGAGAATCAACTTGAGTTGAAATGCAACTCCTTTGGCAATGGAAACTGCCTTTGAAGTTTTTGGTTAGTCTGCATTCCAGGTTTCCTGTTTTAAATTAAAAGGACAAAGCGCTCTCAAATAGTACACTATAAGCACCCTGCGAAACCTGCGTCCTGACACCTGCCCACCTGACGTGAGGAGCTGGGCAGAAGAAAGAGGTCCAGAGGCATTTCATTCATCTTCCCATCAAACAGCCAGCTGTAGGTAAGAGAAGTTCCTGCAAGTCAGAGCTAACATGGTTGGTCACACCCTCAATTACAGGGCAGCCAGACTAAAGGCTTCATAAAGAAAGCTTACTCCTGTGCTTTGTTGTTGGGGATGATGAAATACCCCACACTAACTGTTGTAGGGCTTATAATTATGATCTCTTGGACAGAAATAGCCCCACATTCATTGTACCTGTCTTTCTCTGGATTTCATAGGTCGTTTCTCACATAGACCTTCCATGTTTTTTCGCTGTCCATAGACCATGACCTTTTCCAGCTTTCAGGCAACAACATTCATGGTCCTGCTTGAACTGTGAAGCTTCTTAGGATGTGTCTGTTCTATGGGCATGAGGAAACCCAGGCCAGATCAGGTTTGTGGCATTAAACACTTCATGTATGAAAAAATAAGGTATTGAAATAAACTTGAAATTGCACCAGGTCTAGAATATTGTTTTCAGCCTAGACTCGGGGTGGGAATCATTTTAGCAACACTGACGATAGAACACGATAGATGATGTTTTCTCATCTTCACATACTACCTTGGAGCATTCAGTGTTAGACTTGGAGTTGTGCTGTCCCCATGCAGAGAGTGACAAAATACAGTGTAGATTCCAGCAGCACAGAGATGCAGAAGACAAATAGCTCAGCTTATCTGTCACTAAAACTATTGCTACCACATAGGTTCAGGCAAAATCACCTTGTGAAGAGGGATCAGGTAGTTGAAGTTGGATCTACACAAGGTGAGGACAAAGGAGAGCTGAAGCCTCAGTTGTCCTGTACAGTGTGTGGTTTAGAAACACTGCTGGATTTTTCTGTGGTGCCAGGTTTTTGAGTGGCAGCCTCTGCCACCTCTAGTCAGTGGGGAGATTCTTTCCTAGCTCAGTTATGAGATTATGGATTCTTCTGTCCCATCTGGGCTAGAGCAATGCAGTGTGCATGGGCGTGAAGCCGTTGGTTCTTAGGCCACTGCAGTCACACAGAGCACTGCAGCCGTTCCCCTCGGCCCCGCGTGCTCCTGGTAGCACAACGCACCGTTTCTTTTCTCTGAAGTGCTGCTACAGCTGCTGGGCCATTTGGCAGCCTGAGCAAGAGCCTGTACTGGCTGCCGACTTGCTGGTGACACCTACTTTGTCAGACCATCTATCTCAGAAGGGATCTGAAAAAGCTTTTGTGTTAAAACATCTGTTGTATTTATAGGCCTGCACTGATGCCTGCAGAGGTGTTTGAAAAATTGTATATGCCATTTTCAGATGAAGTTTGAAATACCTGGTGTGTGTCATACATATCATATATCATCATAAAGTACTAAACATCATCACACAGCATGTGTATCTTTGCACAATGTCAGGGATCAAGGTTATAGATAAAATGGCAGGAAATGGACAGAAAATAATATTCCCACTTTATTATTAAAGATTCGTTGGTCAGTAAGATTGGATATTGCCCTTTAAGTAATTAACAGTTGTTTGGCCAGAGTGACTCAAGGAATTACTAGCAGGTTTTTCTTTTTTATTGGTACAATCTGGTTCTTTTGCTTATCTAATTTCAGGATTTAATTTCTTTTTCTGAATGCTTCAGGAAATGCTGGTAGAAAATTTTGGCCAGACTGATAGTGAGAGATCTGTATTTCTTTGAAACTGGATTCCATAAGCCGATCAGAACAACCTTGCCATAAGCTGAGACAGAGTTGAAGGCATCTGAACTTTTTCTGGCAAGAACTCTGTAGAGGTATCCAGCAGATTCTGGTTTTCTGCTGCTGGTGCTTGGATGGGCTGGTTGTTGATCACGAATCAGGAGCCAGGGGTGCTTTGGGAGAGGGTTTGTTGAAGGCTATGCCCGTGCTAGCGATTAGTGCTGTGCAGTAGGAGCACAGCTGTAGTGTCAGTTTGCTGATCCTGAGGACCTAATGTCTAAATCAATGTATTTTTGGGGTTCTGATTTGGTCCCATGTGTTCACTAGTGGCTCGAGTGCCTGGGGCGTGCTCCTGGAGAGCCGCTCCAGATTTAGTCACAACCCGAAGGAGTTGTGTTTGTTGGCTCCGAGGCAGCACTGTGCTCTGTTGGGAGAGCTGCTGATCTGAGCTACAAATTGGTGTAGACACAGCTGTTAAATGTCTGGTCTTATCTCTTGAATAAGTAAATGGAGACCATGGGAACAGGCTCTTGGAGGAAGTGGCACTGCTAGTTCTGACTCATTGTTAGCTAAAATCAAGGTCCACTAAAAATAATACCTATTATAAAAAAATATTTTAATGTTGTTGACTTGGCTTGAGATAGAGGATAAAATGAGGAAATTCTTTCTGGGGCTAAAACAGAAAGAAAAAAAGAATTGGCATTAAAACAAGAGGGTAAGATGCCAGGAGCAGTAGTGCAATTATTGCTGTGGGATAGCTGAGCTCTTTTGACACGGCCTGTGATGACATAGCCACTAGATTCAAGAAGTGGCTGCATATATATTGAGAGCATAAAGCAGTTACAGTCTAACACTGGTATTCTTATATATTTTTAATTAAAAAAACCCCAAAACCACTCTACCCACCTTAAAATCAAAATCTAATTACACAAAATAAAGATGTTTCCTAAACTGCCTCAGTTGGAGCAGGGGCTGCCAAACTGAAGACTTCATGCTAAGTGGCCTGTGTTACAGTGAGTGAGTCAACACAAAGGGGGTAATAAGGAGACTGTAAAGGAAAAGTGCTTGAGCAGTTTCCTTACACATGATGTGTTTACTACAGGCCCATTTTTTAAATGCTGTCACTTAAATAAAGGAACAAATTTCTGCTTATTGAGCTGTGCTCTTCAGATGTCTCAAAGCAACATCAACTCCTACAAACCTAAACAGTTTTCACAAAACACAAGTCTAGAGCACTAACACAATTAACTTTGTAATGTTGGTTTATCGAAGGGGAAAAGCCTTTTGAAAAAAGTGATTTTTAAGTACTGAGTTGCTTTTTGTATGTAATGTGACAGTCTATCGTATTTTGGCTTTGCAGCCAATGCATAAATTTTTTAAACTGAAATCTGGGATGAAGGAAGCTAGAAATGTGGTTTGCTTACCAGGTTCTAGTTATTCTGTGTTAATTTGGACATAACATGGTGTTGGAACGACACTATCAACTGGAAAACTTCTCAGTTCTGGTTAGGCACATTTTGCTCCTGGTCGTACTGGCTGCGTAGAGTGTACCTAAACACAGCTTGAACCGATTTGGATTTGTTAGTTTTCCTATTCTGTCACTTCTCTCTTCTGCCCCGATTTGTATTCCTGCCCTCCAGCACAGTGCTACTCAGAAATCTCATTCTCCTGCATGGTCAGGCCAGCGCCTTTGCTCTTTGAAAACACGTTGTTGCAATTCCTACAAATCACAGGAGATGATTACATAGTCTTAAAAGCTATTGCTCTGTTCCCTGCCTTAAATATTCATATTTTTACCCTTCCATTTCCATCCCCTCTCACAAGTAGCTCAGCCCAGACTGACGCACCTTCTGTCATCAAGGGGCTGAGACTCCTGGCCTGGGTTCTCAGCAGAACAGTGCAAAGTCCTGGCAATCTCTCACTGTCAGTTTAGAGCTCTTTAATTGTTTTCACATCAACACCACGACAAGCTGCTTTTTATGTCAGTGCTTGTTACAATATTTTTTCCCTTAAACATCAGATTCTTACAGTTTGTAGCTGCTCAGTCATTCTGTAAAGCTTTTTAATTTCTAGAGGCCAGATGGAAGCGTGATCCTTCAGCATTGCTTGTTTGCATGATGTAGGGATTGGAACTATATTTGAATAGCAGAGTCATAGATATAGAAGTATGTATTTTTCTTTTCCATCCATGCATTTTCTAATGTTTTGGTTTGGTTTTCTTCATGACATTTTTCTACAGGGAAAACTGTCACGAACAAGTAAATTCTATGCCCTGACTGAAGTCTTACACAGAAGAAAACAATGACTTTGGTCAAGAAGATTTGAGAAACTCACACTCGAGTAGTAAGGTTCTGAGACAGCTGATGACTGACTTTGGTTTCAGGGCACTGATAAAACTGCTGTTGGACTTCTCTGGAATGGTGTAGGGTTATTTTTTCTTCTTCAGAAACTTTATTTCAAGCTCTTCCATAATCCTAACTTTGATTTTAGTTGTATTTATGGGATTTACTCTCTGCTGTCAGACTGTAATCAATCGATTGAAATCCCTAAATAATAAATATCACTTCAATTTAAGATGCAGTAACAAGATGCTTATTGGAAGAAGTTTTATGTACTTGAGCAGCTTTTTATAGCTAAGTCCCTGCAGAGTAAAATCCTGACACGTTCCTAGTGATGGGAGCCAATGGCTTTCCTGTGTGTCTGTTGAAACCCAAGTGGCAACTGAAGGGGAGGACACTCATGCACCTGTTTGTTTGTTTGTGGAAGGGTGACAGAAAAAGTCTTGCAACATATTTTAGCATCCACCAGTAAGCTGAGCAACTTGATCTGCTTTAAGCTTCACAGGCTATATAATATGAATGAGAAACAGAGGGAAAAAAAAGACATACTAACATGAAAAAACACATTTTATTGCACTTAAGTTATAAGAAAATAAAATTTCTAAGTGAATCAAACCATAGACACAATCCCTTTAAAGGTTGTTTTCCTCCATCATGTCAGGTTGTTACATAACTAAAATTAACCAACTGGAATCTGATTGTTTTAAATCAGACTATAAATAAAACAAAAACAAAAAAAAAGGAGGAAAAAAGATCGCCTAGGATACAGTGTTAAACCACTTTCACAGTTCAGCTTGAGTTGTGGCTCTTGGAGAATGAGGCAAACCATTTGACTCTTTCATTTCTCATTTTGTTTGCATGTGACATCTTTACAAAAACGTAAGTTTTCGCTCTGTCAGTTCCTCCCAGCAGTAACTGTAACAGTTGTTTTTCCTCAAATACTGTAGAACACTAAGACTGACCAGCAACTTTATTTTCATTTTTGTATTTTAAAATATTTTTTAAAAATTGTGTCAGTTTTTTTAATGTATGTTCATTCCATTCACCACAGCCCTCACAAAGAAAAATTTCCCCACAGAACAGGCTGCAAGAGCTTTGTTCTAAGGAATGTGTTGTAATTTTTGCCCAGAAAAAAAGAAAATAAGCTTTGCACACACACTCAATTCTTTATTTGCAGGCAAACTTCACTCTTTAATTGTCTGAAACTCTTCCACTCTCAGCCTCTTAGAGGCACAGTTGGCTCAAGTTTCAGTGGCAAAAAGTCTTTTTCTGTAACCAAACTAGAGCAAATTTGGAATTCAGTCTGGGACTAAAACGTCACAGCAGAAAAAAAAATAAAAAAAAATAATTTGCTTTTCTTTCTTTCATTTAGCAGCATAAATAAGTTTGGCCACTGGGAATACAGTACAGGGGTGGGACAACAATCCCATAATTGAAGACCTACTTCTAGCACCAGCATTGCGAATTAAATCCATCAGAGGACTCTCAAAAGCCAGGACAACTTGCCACCTCAGAGCAACTTATGCATTGAAGAGTGTAGATGGAAGCAACAGTAAATAGATTAAACAGAGGCTAATACTGTGATTGACATTGGCAATGGTTGGCAAAAAAAAAAAGAGGAATAAAAGGAAAAAGCTCTGATAAAACTGTACAAAACAATTCACAGTAATATTTTAGCTTTTCCACACCAGGAATGGACTCTTGTTTTTTTTTTTCATTGCAGATGCTCTCTAGTTTTTGGAAGTCAACCAGTGACTGCTCGTAGAGGTTGGAAGGGATCTCTGGAGGTTGTCTGGTCCAACCTCCTGCTCAGAGCGGGGCTAAGGGACAGCGGCGTTGCTCGGAGGGGCTGCTGGGACCCAGGGTGGCCCAGGGGTGTGCCAGCAGGCTCGCCTGTGCAGCTTCCTTCAAGGTCTTTGTGGTAAAGTAACCTGTTAACAAGAACTGTAATTAACTTTTTTTTTTTTTTACCTCCAAATTGCTCAAGGAGCAAGTAAAGAAATAATTGCCCCTGGTTTAATTTCAGAAGTCGCATTTTTGCAAAGCTGCCCCGGCCAGAAGTGTAGCCTTTTTATGAGACGAGACAGCAAATGCCTCTCTTGTCAGTTAGAGTTTGTCGTCTTTTGTCTTCTCCTTCGTAGTCTGTAGGTCTTTAGGATCTGTTGCCCCAAGCCAACATCCTGCACCACCAAGGACAAGGGACTTTTTTCCTTTTTTTTTCTTTTTCTTTTTTTTCGGGGGAGGGGGAAGGAGAACATCGTCTACACGTTTGGACATCTTCATCTTTCTTCCCTTCACTTCATATCCACGTCAAAGTCCAACACCAGCAGCTTTGTCTCCTCAGTCCCGTTGCGGCTCCCAACCGCACACACCAGCTTTGTGTTAGAAGCTCTGATCCGCCACACGACGCCGCCACTTCCCCCGCTCTCCAATGTGACTAGATTGCGGATAAATTCACCCGTTTTCAAGTCCCAAAGTTTTACAGTCCCATCATCTGAGCTGGTAATTACAAAGTTCTTGTTGAACTGTAAACAGGTCACAGCACTCTGATGCTTGTTGGGACCTGTAACAGCAAAGCAAAGCAGTTTTATTTGGTTTATTTGGCCATGTCAGACAGCACTGCACATAAAATAAATACCTAGATATTTGCATACAGTTTTTTCTGCCTGGATGCGTTAATTCTGGTTTTCTGCATTAAAAGGTACAGAAGCCTTGCTGTGCTTTCAAAAAGTGAATGCAGGTACAGAAAAATCCCCAGTACTTCCTTCTATGTTACTATTACTGTGATCTCATTTTGTTGTAGGCAAACAGTAGGGCAAGTGTGCACTTGGACATGCATGAAAATGAGCTTAACCACCCAGAACGAGGTGACTGCTGTAAGCATTTGTCTCCAAGTCCCTTTGAAGTGTTGTTATGAGATTACTCTATCAGTAAATATTGACAGTTACGCATTGACACATAAATACAAATTGTCTATACAGCAGAGTTTGCTTTACAGTGAAATTTGGTTTCCTGCACGAGCCAGCCAGGCTGCGTACGAGCTGTGGGACCGATACTGATACGGTTTCGGGGGGAAACAAAACAATGTGTTTACGTGCACAATGCATGAATGGCAACTGGCAGAATGGACATCTTTCTCCTTACTGAAATAAAGGAAACATCTTCCACTCATTTCTCTTGATTTATTGCAACAGACAGTGTACTTTGCCTCCCAATCCAATTAATCAGCAGGCATTGAAACATCCAAGTGACCCCTAAATAAATACGTTGACTGACTGTTTTGAGATGTCATTTCCTACATATTTCTGTGGCTTATTAGGCTAATATACTCGTAGCAAATTGCTATCAGTCCAGACCATCTGCTTTCATAATAGGCAAGTGATTTGAACAGATTAGTTTAAATACATTTTGTTCTTCTAATTCAGAGAAAGATCATACAGCTGTCATCAGAAAAATATTTAAGTTGTAAGTGGTTCCTGCCTGTTTGTATGCAATTCTGGAATTTTTTTATATCCACTGCAGCGTAGCTTCCTGCAGGCAGCCTGATTTACATGAGGGTAGTTTAAGCTCACCTTGCAATGTCTGTAAACATTGTCCTGTTTTAATGTCCCAGATTTTGACAGTAGAATCGGCATTCCCAGACACGAGGATGTTGTCTTTGAGTTCCATTCCACTTGTGAGAGACTGGTGGCCTGTTAGCGTGTGAATGCAGTTGCCTGTCTCCACATCCCAAACTCGGATGGAAGTGTCAAGAGATCCACTCACCACATGGACACCATCAAACTACAAGAAAGGTAAATCTATTACAAACAATTACATTAGGATCATACAAAGGTTATTAAGCATTCAATTCACTAAATGCAAGCCTGCACTCTATATTCAGAAACTGAACTACAAAGTAAGAATTGAGTCTAAGTAGTGATGGCCACATTTGGTAACAAAGGAAGGGATTAATGGTCAGTGCAATTCCTGTTGTAGGTGTGGCCTAGGAGGGACACAGTTTAAGGAGAAAGACTCTGAACCACCAGTCTTTTAAATAAAATGCAACTCTTAAACACAAAAGCATCCTGTCTGTAGTGCCATGTGCAACAGTAAAAGAACGTTGCTTTCCTCATACAGGCATTAACAAGCCAACCCTACTTTTCACAGATCAGAGGGACCTGAAGCTGGAGAAGGGCAACAACTCTAATGCAAATTCATCTACACAAAAGACAAAACATAGGAGAAGAGAAGGAATGGAATTAAAAATGCTGAATTTAGCCATTTTATAATCATAACTGTATGCAGTAACTTTACCACATAAAGTACTTCAATTTTCTAGTCGTTGTTGGGAAAGGTACACAAGCTAACAAACACAGATGTCCACAGATCCTTGGATTTTTCTGGGCATAGACACATATATGAAATAAAAATATGTGGAACACAAACATGGAGAAAAATCAGCTAAGAGATGAGATGCTGTAGACCAAGAGGACTGAACATGTAGAGAATATAAAGGTGGAAAGTAACTTGAGTGATGGTGACAATGACATAAGAGTACAGCATTCTCAAAAAAAAAGGGAAAAGAGCAGTAGAATAAAACCAGTGGGCTTCAAGGAGGAATACTCAATAAATTGCAACTTCCTTCCCATGAGGTTTTTCTGTATCTATTCTCTGAGGGGAAGAAGAGTTCAGGAGAGCTGGCACTTTCTTAAAGACACAAACTATCCTTGTGTGAAGGAAAGATAGGAAGTGTAGTAAATTACCAAGACCCACTTGGCCAAAGTACAAGGAATTGTAAAAAAAAGTAGAAACTAGATCAATAGATGTGTTTGAAAGAACACACTGGGACAAAATCAGAAAGGCAGAGCACAAACCAAAACAAAACTAGCAAGAGCTGTTAAGGATGACAAAACATTATTCTGTAAAAAAACCCAATGCAAAGAAAAACAAAAGAGGAAGGCCAAAATAAAAAAGCTCATTTATGCTCAGTGGGAAGGAAACACCAAGTGAGGGCAGCTATTTAACTTTTTTTGCTTCATCCCTCAGCCATCTGAGTGTAGGCTCACAGCACTAACACCACTGACAACTGAGTACAAGCTTCTGCTAGAATAGGGGGGGAAACCACATAAGGCAAGTTGTTTTAAGTCAATCTCAGAGACATCTGCTGCTATCTTTGAGAACTCATGGAAGACAGACAGGTTTCAGATGGCAAATACAAGTCCTTTCTTTATTGAAGGACATGATGATGGGAGATGGAGAATTATGGATCAGTCAGTCTAGCTTCAGTTTCCAGAAGGAACTAACAAATAATCAATCTGGCTGTAAGCCCTTAGCAATGTGCTAAGTAGCACCAAACAGATTAGTGGGAAAATGATCTTAACCAATGTGATTTTTTTCTGTGACAGAGTAAAAATCCATGGGAAACAGCACATGTCTTGGTTGTATTTTCACAAAAAAGGGAGGCAGAGTTGATGCAGGGATACTATCCCATTCAGAACTTTGTTCACAGCGTTATTAAGATATATCAGAATTGCAGGGGAAGGAGGTTCTGGCATTTACTATTTTGATTGGGATTTGGGTGACATTTGAAATGGTAGGAGGGACCCAAAGAAAAGAGTGTACAAGTCAAGAGCAAACTGTGAAACTCTGAGCTTGGCACGAATGGCAGCTACAGCTGCAGCCCGGGCAAATGATGGCTGGGCAGCAGTCTTTGTTACAGCTAAAGCAATCCAACACTACTTGTCCATGTGGACTGACTGGTACCCAATGGTGAAGAACAAACCCAGTTAGGTGAACTCAGCTATCTGAGACTGCTGCTTTTTACAAAACCTGCAGAAACCCAACATCTTAGAACTCTTCAGTCTAATGGTGGAGCCTGGCAACTAGGTTCAAAAGAGCGTAGAGAGCACCTGGCACAGACAGACTGCTTATCTGCTGTATATGTGGCATTTCTGGTGACAATATAGTACAAAAAGAAAGTAGTAACTGAAATAAATAAGAGTATGCTATATAAGGCACGTAGAGTAACTTTGCACTTCTAGTAAGCAGTGATAACACTCTGACTGGAATTGTGCATCTCGTTTTGGGCACCCTGCTTTCAAATGAGGGTGTGAACAAACTGAAGTTCCAATACAAGGCCGAGGAGCGCCAAGTAGCCTTGCAGGCTTGTTGGGCAGAAACACCACAAATGTTTTTCTTTCCTAAACAGAACTAAACCAGACTGATGAAACAAACATTGAATTCTTCCCCTCTCCTGCAAAGTAGTTGTATTCCATATACATAAGCTTTAAGGCTGGGCATCAGGACAAACTGTACTCTGATATCTCCCCAGTCAAACTGACAAAAGTTTGGATCAGTGATTGAACTGTTATCCATGCATCCTGACCATGTGTGGATTACCTCAAAGGCAGATAAGAAAATGCAAGATGGTCAGTAGTCTTCAATTGCTGCTCAAGTGTCCCTATATTAGGGGGTCTACAAACACGAAGTCCTGAGGGATAACAGAGCCTGCCGTGGAGTGGGGACAGGGAGGACAGGCAGGTTATTCAGCCTGATTATTCTATTTATGGGAATTCTCTCAGGCTATTTTGTGCCTAAGTGCAGGAGCACACTGTACAATTTTAAAGACTTTCTGTAGCCTTCTGCCCCCCAGAAATTTGGTTTAGAATACCAAGTTCCATTTACAGGATGTAAATAGTATCAGTGTGTGTAACATAAACCCAATTATTTGATCCGTTATGACTACAGTATCAGAGCAAGACATGAATATTCATAAGCCAAAACAAGAACCACTGGTGAAGATAAGGCAGAATAACATATACTGTTCCCAAACTACTCTGAATGAAATACAATCTTTGGAATATTTTTAAGAGATATGTAGGTAGTACAGCATCTTTAACTTGCTTGCTGCTTGCCTAGAGAATCCTCCTCAGCATGTGAATGTAAAAGAAGGGCTGGAGATTTCTGATAAATTTTACTACATATGTTGGGAAAGGAAAAGTAAATAGGTATTTTGTCCATATGTAATCTGTTATGGTGAGAGATAACCTTATGATGAAAGCATTTATGAAAAATGTCTCTAGCACTGAGCTTCATTTTCTGAGCCACGAATCAGAGTAGTTACATGCTGAATGCAATTTCCCGATTTTCAACCGTCTTTGTTAATTCCTTTTTCAAGTCCTGCCAGATTGTGGCGAGAACAGGCACAAGCATGAAATTAATTTCTCTCGCCTTTCAGCGCCTGGAAGTGATGCTTTCAGTCTATGAATGAACAAGATGATCTTTTGGGTTAGTAAAGGTAAGAAGAGTCTGCATGAGGCTGATGTGTATCTTAGGCAGCACAGTTCTGGTGAGCAGCCGGGTGACGGGCAGGCAATCGAGCCTTGCCCCGTAACAGCCTGCGTCTACAATAACACGTCTCTGCTGACAAAGCCCCACAGTTCCAGATTTGGCCTCCATTCAGAGAAGAGGAAGTAGAAGGCTGGAGATTTCCACTGGGGCATTAGAAGTTTAGGTTCAACCTTACTGTGAATTACAGTTTGAAACTTGAAGATGGGACTACAAAATAAGGATAAACAGTTCTACATAATTCAGAGCGTTAATCCAGTAGGGTTTTTAGCACATTTTCAATTACTATATAATCTGATTTATTTAAAATAGTAAGACTGGAATTTCTTCAGTGAAACCAAAACCATAGCTCCAAAATATAAGCAAGATTTAAAAAAAAACCCGCAACCAAACAACTGAACAACTTAGGAAACTACTTACCCTGCTGCTGTAGAAATTTGGACTTTATTGTACTGGATGCTTTAAAAAAAAACCAAAACAAACCTCCTCAATCTCTACATTAAAACACATAACTAGTGTAACAAAATGAAAGAGGAGACTATCACAGATGCCCCTCTATTCTTGTGGCCTGTATAATTTCGGAGTAGGTACCCACAATTTAATAAACATGGTGAAATAAACGTTACTTAAGGAAACTAAAGCAGCAGATGAAAATGACATACCTGTAATGAGTAGACTCTGTTAGTATGCCCTTGCAGCGTGTGCAGACAGGTCTCTGTCTCCGGATCCCACACTTTGACCATAAAATCATATGCACCGCTTACAACCCTTCTGCCATCATACTGAACACACCGAACTGCAGCTACGTGGCCCATCAGAACGTGTAAACACTGGCCCGTCTCTATGTCCCAGACTCTCAGCGTAGCGTCTCGAGAACCACTGACCACTCTGGAGGAACACAAAACCCCCTCCTGTACTTAGCATTGGATATAAAAGTATTAAAACAATTAGACGTGGGTATAAATCAGTTATGAGTTTTCATTTGGGACATTAGATAGCATCAGTCCACTGGCCACCAAACATCTGGTTTGGCATGACATTTTATTAGGGTTGCAAATGTCTTGTGTGTTTTTCTACCTTGTTCTGCTCACCAACTCAGGACCTGTCTATGTGATATAATTAGCAATCAGTACTCAAAAAGGCACATCATTCCTGGACAGTAAAATGGTGCCAAGAGAAAGGATGGGTGGTGTTGTATATGTTGAGCTCAAGCCAGTGCTATGAGTATCCTGTTTTAATGACTGAGTGAACTGATTCTAAAAATCAAACAAAGATGGTCTTTGGAAGTTTCACTTTTAGTAGAGTAACAGTTAATCTCCATGACTTTCTCAGTTCATGTTTATAAAAGCTTCTTTAGGCAAGTACAGAAATGAGAAGGAATTAATGGAACTGATAAAGAAAACCTTCGTTATTCCTCAAAAAGGAAGAACTGCTACCAACAGGCACTCTGTCCAGCTCCATCCATTTAGTCAAACTAAAGAGCTTTGCCAATGTTCGTTGAATCAACACATGGTTTACTATTGCAGAAATTATAACACAACCAGATAAAATTTTAATAAAATACTGCAGCGACTATACTGAAGTCACTCTGTAAAATGAGTTTACTGTACTGACAAAAGGGAGAAATTATTCAGAGTGTGGGAGACCGGATCACAGCGTAACAAAGAAGCAGTTTCAAAATAACATAGAATGTGACTTTAAAAAGTACATGACTCAATTTTCTGTTCTTTAATTAGTACTTTTATGGTTTTGCTGCTATTAATCATCTCCTCCCCTGTGCTGATTGATGCAGTTTAGTGTGAATGCTTTGCCTGGTTTGTATTTCCCTCTGTTGGATGAGGTACCCAAGTTTAACTGGCATCTTCTGTGAACTCGAGTATAATGTTACAATCCAAAACCCGTGGCTGCAGCTTTGGATGAAGCCTTACCTTTTCTCATGGAGATGCATGCAACGCACGGTGGAGGTGTGGCCGTACAAGGTGTGTATGCATTCTCCAGTCTCAGCGTTCCAGACTTTCAACGTTCGGTCTGTAGATCCGCTGATGATGATATTGTCCCTCATCTGTGATGACCAGACTCCGCCTGTGTGCCCAACCAGTGTTCTCAAACACTGGAAAGAAATATTTTGATAGTTACCCTTTTGACAGAATTGAATGGAAACCTAAGTAATTGAAGAGGTAACAGTAATCTCTCATGGCAAGAGCCAGAAGACACCTGGAGATGGCTTTGCAATTGAACTAAAAGAAAAAAATCCCACCTTTTAGAAAAAAATACTGATCAAATGTCTCTTTCCACTGTCAGTATTTCAACTATAAAAATTCTCCAGGTAATCTTCCCCTTGATAAACTAAACTGTCTTTCCAAATTTCTTAACGCAGGGTGAGTTTTGCAGCCTTGAGTCATTTTCCTGGCATTTTTCTGAGACACTGCAGTAGCTTTTTGAAGCACAAAGCGTTAGAACTGGAGAGAGCATTCTCTTAGTAGTTTTACCACCAATCTATAAACTGTACGCTCTTATTGTATTTTTCTGTTGTTTATCCAAGAAACATCACATTCTGTAAGCCACAGCTACAGCATCAATACTGCAAAATCACGTTTCAAGCCTTTTTCAGACTTTACTGTTGCCCAGGAGAGAATCCCACGCTACATAAGCACAGCCTACCTTCTTTCATCCCAAATGCATGACATGATTTCTCATCATGTAGAGACAGTGTTTGCTCACACCTACTTCTATAAAATCTCCATCACTCTGGAACAATGACTTGTCTCTGTCTCTCAGCCTCTATTCCGTACAAGTAATGACTATATAGGCTGTCTCACCAGGCAGCAATAAGTGTTAATTATCACAGACAAGAAGAGATCCTTGCAAGACCCCTCTAGAAAGATACTCCATGAAGATTCTGCACTTACATTAACAACATGATCCCTCTAATTACCCACTTTCTAACCCATTTAAATATGTGCCATGTTGATTTTTGCATTGCTCTATTTTCTTCATTTGTGTCATGGGGATACAGTCTTACAGTGCACCTACCCATCTATTTCTGCACCATTATTTTTATCAGTCCAACCTGTAACTGCATGATAAAAGAGGTCAACACAGTGTGATGATCTCTTTTGCTGTAATCTAATGCTAAGTGGCATTAATTGCTGTGGCCTTACTTTAACTGTTAGCTGACTCCTCTTGACGTAGTCCAATATTATTTATCTGAGATAATGTATCCTAAATACCAAGTCCTTCAGTTTACTCCATTTAAATATTGACACATTTTAGCTTTCTAGCCATCCTTCGGATCTTGTCCTCGTGCTCAGACCTTTTGTAAAAACACCGATTTTACCCCACACGTTACTTTAAGAAAAAAACAATCAAATACAGATTATCTGGATAAACTGTAATAAGAAAAACAATAACTTTGGTAGTTGTTTAACATCCTTGTGAGTTTCTGTTGAAATTAAGTGTCCTATTACCACTGTATGCTCTATTTCCATCACATGAATTTTATCCCAAAATAAATATTTTTTCTGCATCAGTGGCTGTATACTAATTTCTGTTGTTAATATCCTGTTCTTTCTAGCACCCTTGAAAATGCCTTGCTTTTTTGCTGTACATAGATTTCCTGTTCTTTAACATTTTTACCAGTCTTCTGCAATTCCTGGCTCCTAGCCTAATTCACTGCTATCAAATCCATCTTTTTCAGTTCATAGCTGTTATTCACTTTTACAGTTCCCGTCTTTTTTTAATTTCAGTTGATTTGCTCATATTTTAAGAGATCATCCTTCTAAAGCAGTAAGAATACTGAATCCTTATTTTTGGCTTTACATCTGTCAAGCGAATTATTTAGTTCACGTTCATTTGCACAAAGCAACCTTTAGGGTTTCTTTATTTTATTAATTCTTCAGCATCAGTAAGCACGAGGGCTGATGATACAGCATTCTTCCATCTTTCATATATGATTTCTGGCTCTCTTAAAGGTTTGGGGTAAACAGTCACACTACTATTTGTAATTGCTTTTAAAAATTACTGAATAGGTATTGTTAAGTCATGCTACTATGATCATTTTTATATATTTAGAGGAACATTTTGCTTTTGAGAGGGTGGTATGTACAAAGGAAGTATTCTTCATTTGAGTTGAGGCTGCTCTTTCCAATTAAAAAATGTAAATTTCAATATGGGTTCCTTCATTAAACAGTTTGTTGTGGGGAAGGCAACAAAGGCAGGGCGAGGCTGCCTATTGCTTTTAATTTTATTCTTCCCTGCAGTAGTATTTACATTCCCATCAAGGATCTTATAGGCATGCAAAGACAAATGCTTAATACATTCTACATCAACATTACAAACTGAATACTTATTACATCTTAAATCTGTCATTCTCAATAACTGTCCTGTTGTTCATGCAACTGTATCATTAAAACAAAGCTAAGAACACACAATACTGGTGCAGAAGGAAAAAGTACTGTTTCCCTTAGGTCTTTTCTATAGCCTTGGAGCTTGGTCAGTCAGTCACCTTAAAAAAAATAATGTGTCCTGAGTGGTTGTGATGTTCTGACATGAGTGAAATGTTCAGTACTGTCTTTTTGATTGCACATATTGTTTTGCTTCTCTAAGCCAAAGTTAAATTATTGAAGCTTATTAAACTCCTGCTTGAGCTGGATCTAATTGTATAGGAAATATTTAAAACTGAAGCAAGTTACTTTTTTTGTGTGTGTGCTGCTCAGCAATATAGTAGCTTAGAAAGAAAAACAAACGGTATTGGAAATTGGAGCCAGTAAAATGAACACACCATTTCAGGAACTTAAAAACAACAGAAAGAATACTAGAAGACAAGTGGGAAAGGGAGATCCAGAGGGGTAAAAGCAGGCTAAATTAAGCTTTAGGGAAGATAAAGTAACATATCTGTCCAAATTCTTCAGAATCCATGTCACAAACGATTCCACAAGAATCGTGAATTGCCAAGAGAACACAGATATATGCCAGTGGTAACATGAGCTGCATTGCAATTTCACATCAAGGTGACTTTTTGAACTAGACTGGTTTCTGTGTAGGAAAAGGTGACCCACATGTTTACCAGTACTTTTTCTGATTCTTGCACCAGATGGGACTGAAGACCACCCTGCAGTGCGGTCTGAAGGCACAGCAGCATTTTTGAGCTCATTTTCTAAGGAATTCAGCAAAATAACTGACTTACCTTGCCTGTAACCGCTGACCACACTTTCAGTGTGTTGTCATCAGAGCCGCTCACTATTCGGTTCCCGCAGAACTGAAGGCATGTGATCACGTGGTCATCATGGCCTTTGAGCACCTGACGATGAAGAACATCAAAAGGAGATTAGAAAGAAGCAAGAGAAACAAAGTGTTCTTCTGATTCATAAATTATAAAATGCTAGATTTGCTTCAATAATAACAAGGCCTCTTAATCCTGTGTGTCCAGTCTCATTTACCACCAGCTGGGACCAGACCAGGTATTTTCCTTCTTCCATGGAGTGACACTGTATTGCTTAGCAAGCACACTACAGTTATTATTCTTCTAGAAGAACCAGGAAAAATCACTAATAAAAGTAAGCTGAATTAGTAACTGGACATTGCTCAATTCCTCTGCAGTTATTTCACCTCTTTATTTTTCGGCTAAAGCTTTTTTTTTTTCACTCAGATTTTTTCCTTTAAAGAGCTGTTTCAATCTTGAACAAAAAAGATGGAGTTGCATTATTTGTATTTTGGTGATCAAGGCTGACTATATCTATTCTTCTTTCCTTACCAGCCAAGCACTGTCATCTATTAAATGCCAGGCGGCACCAAAGTCAAAATCTAGAAAACCATTAGCTCAGTTAAATACAAACAAAAGCAATAATTTAATGTTCTGGAAAAGTGGATTGGGATGTGGTTTTATCGAGGTAGGATTTTCAATGCTTGATTTGGGAAAAACTGCAATTCAATATATTTTCCTGCAATACAGCAAAAAAATCCTTTTTGGAATAAATAGCACAAGGAACGTTGTATTTAAGATATCTGAACACTTTTCAAGATGTTCATCGAAATGAAAAGGGGCATTTGGATAATGCCTGAGGCTGTAATTTTAATAATAATTCCAAGATAACTTGATGTGGTGCATCAAAGCAAGAAATACAGAGTTGTTGCCAAGGATGTACATAAGTCACGGCCAAATAAACAGCAGGATATAGCCATAAATTTTCATGGGTATGTTTTTGTTCTTATTTTCATTATTTAGTTGTACAGTAATCAAGAAAACAGGCAAATTGCCTTGGAAGGCTATTAGTACATTTTTTTTTCATGTTTCTGGCTGTTTGTTCAATACCAGGTTTGATTAGACTGTTGCTATTTTTTATTACAAAATGTTCAGTGTATTACTTCATATCTTTGTGTTGGAGAAGCTGTAATGATATCAATATCATTAAAGTATTTTAGCATTTTAAAAACGAAAAAATTCTTAACATAGAATGAAGTTATGGTCCTGTGCTGCCTAATTTATAAGATCACGTATAAAATCAATGCATGAGATGATCACAAAATGTGGAGTCCAGCTTTACAAATACATACGTGCATTTATATATATCTTATATGTGTGTGTAATTTTAAATATAAGTATCTCCAATCTAGTTACCAGATTATCTGTCTCAAAGAGACTGGCAAACACATAGGGATTCACCAAACTGTACAGAAATTTTTAGAACAGCAGTGAAAGAATTCTGCTGTATGACAAACCACATCTTGATTTGCTAATGGGGTGCTCAGACGGTAATTTAAGCTCAGAGTAAGCTAAAATACAAATAATTTCTTTCTGTCACAATATACTGCTTTATGTGCACTGACAGCCTAGCTTGTCCAAAGAAAAAAGATAACTTATGAGTTGATCCTGCTTTGTTCATGGCACCATGCACATAGCTCAGAAACTCACCTTAGGCGATTTAAGTTCTCCTCGCCGCCAGTTGGTATCAATCCTGTGCTGTCTAATGTACGCGCTTTTCCATGGACTGTGTATAAAGCCTGGTTTTATTACTTTCCTCCTCTTGATATGTAATGGTTCATCAATTCCTGAAATGAATTTTAAAAAAAGGGGGGAGAGATAAGGCCACTCTTAAGATAATAATTTCTCTCCCTCCCAAATCTTTACAGTGACCGCAGACATTAAATACTGCAGTGACGCAACAACTTCCTGCATGCCAAGATTTGCATTATGTGTCACTGACAACACCCTGCTCCTCAGCTCTTCATACTCCCATCTTTCTTTGTCACTTAAGCATAATCATTACTGTAACCGTGGCTGAAAAAGCTCTAGTTCATCATTCCTTGCTGGCAACCTACTAACTTGGGTGTGAGTCCCCCTTTCTGAGGCAACGCAGCAGAATATTGGTTTTTTTTTTCAAATGGGTATCACCCAACAACCTCCACAACCACTTGTGTGCTCATCTGAAACCTTTCAAAAAATGAACCTTTTTGTCTGTGGTCCTCCGCTCTGGTCACCCATCTTCACTACCTTTAAGTTCACTCTGACTCTAGATATTAGTGATCTCTTAATTCTTTTCTTGATTCAAAGGGCTGTGTGCTTTTGGCACTGTCCTCTCCTGGCTGTGATTTAAGTATAGCTACACTCCTTCTGAATCAACACTTACGCAGTAGTGCTTTGTCTCAGCCTTGCTAGTGCAGATAGATTTTTATTTTTTTTTTAACAATTGTCTCTCCTATCTCTTGTTTTTTCTCTGCACCTCCTCTGTCCACCACGTATCATGGCTAGCAGGAATCTCATCTCTTGCTAGCATGTGGATTTCACTCTTCTGCTTTTAGCTCCTTCTCTGGCATCTCTATCTGCAAGTCTTGAACTAACTGCTCCTTCATATCACTGAGCAGTTCACTAGGTCTAACCAGTCTACAATACTGTTTTGTTTGTATGTGCTCTCATGCCTGGCCACACTTATTTTTGCTCCTAAGTTCACAAATGTAGGCACATTTCCCTCTCAACCTTCTCCTTTCTACTCATTCTGTCCTCTTAATGCATTTTCACTGAAATTTGTAAGATTTAAGAGGTTAAACATCTGCTTTCCATTGGAAAATAAAACTATTTAATTTAGGTGCCTTTACAAATAGCCAGCTACATTCACACTGTCATGTTTTTTAAAGCCTTTGCATCGACCTCTCCCAAGTTCTTGTCTCCATACTCTGAGGCAGCCTGGAGAAGTCCTGTGTTTGCCTGTGTCCAAGAATGGTACTGCTCTGAGATCACATGTATCTACTCTATCCCCAGAACAGAGTCCCTGCTCATGTAAGTCTCCTTAAAAATAAAAGCTTACATTCTTCAGGGGCTCAAATGTGGTTGCTTTCCTGGGAGCCTTTTGTTGCCCACTAATATTACTGCTGAATCACTATTATCTTCTTGATTTATATTTTAAAAACATACACCTAGCATACTCTACAAATGAGATGTTACAACTTAACTCTGGTTTCATTTCTGATACTTCATGCATTATTTCTGCTTCTTACTCTCAATATAGACACGTACCACGTTGCTCAAAGCATCACGAGCAGTAAACTTCAAGTCACTCGAATTGCCTTTAAAACTTTAAGCTTATTATGTAAATGAACTGCACTTTTTACAACAGCAACACTTTGACCATTACATCCATCTTTTTGCTCAGCCTTACCCTCCTCTTTGCATTTCTCTCTCCAGAGAAGATTATCTTCAGCCAGAATTCTCCAGTAGCGGCATGTCTGGGCTGCCTGCAGAAGGTCCCTGGGTTCCAGGAATGACAGCACATACAGTGCCAGCTGTAAAAAAAAAAAAGAAAAAGAAAGTGTATTCTGTGCATTGCTTTTGAAAGGAAAAGTGAAGTAACTCAAAGTATTATCACACATCAGGGGATGAAATGAATACAGAAAATTGAAAAAAAAAAAATCATTAAACAATCTCAGAAAGTTAAGAGAGCTACAGTTTATTCCAGTGGGCACATGGAAGTGTAACAATCATCTTAAGAAACTAAATCCATACAGAAATGATTCCTGTATTTGCTGGAGAGCTGTCAGCTGAAAACACTATAATATTTTTGTTTTAAATGTAATCCACATTATTTAAACCATTAACAAAGTTCTTACTAAAATAATTATGTGTCTGTTATTTCAGCTAACAACTATGCCAAAAGTTATTTTGAGAAGTTAACTAGAAAATACAACAGTCACCACGCGAGGAAATAGAAAAGCAGGTTGTGATGAGTGACAACACTCAGAAAGCCTAAATACAGAGAAGGTAAATGCTACATGCACTTCAGTTCAAAAGCACTCTGCAACTATAGGAAATGCAGCATACCCATTGCTCATTCTCTGATTAGAGTGCAAACACACTCCTAAGCGGTGTTACAGGGAGTTCTACAGACTGGGATGCAGAAGGTTTGAAAAATACTGGTCCCAGTATGTTACCAAAAACATACAGGAAATCCCAATAAGCACCAGAAAATAAACAGAAGATGAACTTTTTCACATGACAAAATTAAAGGTTATGGGGAGAAGTCAGACCTCAGCAGACTGAGCTAAACCATACGATGACCATGGTAAACCCTCCAAATCTCCATAAATATCTTCAGATGTATTGAAGTCTTAAGAAAGGAACAGAGGCCTCTAAAACACAATGCAAAACACAGAGACAGCTATCCTTAAGGGTATCACAACCAAGCAGAGCTTTTCTACTTGACAGCAACAATACACCTCCCCACTCATGGAAAACAGAGGTGTAAGAGGCAGCACAAGTCCCTTCCATGGCTAAAAACTCTGCAAAAATAATAATATTGGTAAAACGTGATGCAGAAAGCTACTTACATGGTAAAGCAGTGAGGTCTTTGTCAGTAACTAATAGGATGCAAAAGTTGTCAGGGAAATCAGATCATCCACTTTTACTTGTGCTTGACATATCTTTTTGTATTTAGGATTTATTTAATTTTTAGCTGGAATTACGATGTATATAAATAGAACCTGCCCTTCAAAGCAGCACCAACTGAAATTCAGTAAGGAAGTCATAACCACAGGCTGTTGACCTCAGCAGATTTTTGACCTTATTATGTGAGAAACATTTACGTTCAGTAATCTAGACCAGCCAGTGACTGAGCATGAAATAAGAATTGAGTATGCCAGTACTGTTTGCATTTTGACTGCATGCACACCTTGTTTGCAAGTCATCACCTGCAGCTCACGTTGAGCATGTAGGACTCCACATTTGAGGGACCTGTGTCTTAAGTTATACATTATATCCTGTATGCACCCCAGGCCACGAAGCTGAGGAATCATCCTCCCGTCCCTTCTCAAGGAGTCAGCATTTATGGTCTGGTGTATGGCTCTCTATTACACGAGCAACAACTGTACCTGTCCTTCTAGACTTTCTATCTTAATTCCTGGTATTGTAAAATTATTCAAGAAGTGCTGTTTCATAACACACTTCAGATGTTAGTCCTGCACGCAGCAGGACCCAAACATGAAAGACATCCTTTCCATTTTTGCTGGATGCTCCTTAACTGACAGCAGTTTGTTTAAATATGACTTGTCTTGTCTCTACAGATATGGACACTTGCTAAGATTGTGTTAATTAAAACCCGTGAGCCAACTGATTCTGAAATGGGTTACATACGGGTGACATTTATTTTAGACTATATTCATCTAAATAGTCATCAAGAGTCAACACAGCCCACAGTTGACTTTAAGATTAGCAGTACATAAAAGATGACATCCCTTTGTCTCAGCTCATGGATCTAGTTATAAGAGAACTCCAGGTAGCAAAGATCTGACCTTTGACTCAACTGTGACTACTTCCTACCACAGCAGACTTTTATATATGACTACCTTATCCGTCACTCACACACATGGTACCAACAAAGTTTCTTTGGCTGATTTCAGCAAAACTCTTCATCTGTTGATTTCTAGACTTGGTTTTTCACAAACAAGTAATTTCAATAATTATTTCTAAAGTCTCAGCAAGAAAACAGGAGTATTAATTTCAGATTGTTTGACTGCATGTTTCCTCAGGAGGAAAGTAAACATTTTTCTTGGTTATTCAGCTATCAAGTCTTTGTATTGCTGAAAACATTTTTGAAGAAGAACCCTCCTGTCCAAATCCCCTTCTTCTGGTTAGGTAATAAAAATCACTGCATTGCATCCAACAGCACTGGAGATGAGATAACTACAGATGCTAATGCAGAGCGACAACTCAGGAGAGCGTGTTTTCACAGGATGCTGGCTTTGACAGGGAAGCCTGTTTACAGAATTACTAACCCTAACGACTTATTCTTGCCCCCACAGCTCAGTTTGTTACCTCCAGCTGCAACCAGAGTAAGTAGCCGGAGACAGCATCACTTAAGAGATCAGGGTGAAGGAAGACCTTCAAAAAGGAGAGGAGACGGTGGAATTAACTTGACCGGGTTTCTGTTTAACTTGGTTAATTTTGGTGACAGTGAATGGGGTTTAGGAAGCAAAAATTTATTTATGCCAGCTTCACTGGTGAAGTCAGCCTTTCATGAAGCCAAGCACTTGACAATATTCTGCTTTCAAGAGGCAAAAACAAACACTAAAAGTAAATTAAACAAATTAAACACAAGTATCTTCCAATGGAGTCAAGAAACATACTGAGAAAGAAAGTTTACAGCTAAATAGCATATCTTTTCTGTGGAGAAACTGCTAAAACTGAAATAATAACATGATCATTAGTAACAGCATATCATTGGTTGTACTTGAATTGGTTTTGCCAGTTTTGCTAAATCATGCAAAGACAACTGAGCTGTGAGTTACTGTTAACAATTCTGCATTAAATTCCCAGATTTAACTGGTGTAGAAGAGGCAAAGTATCATCTGTCTTCTCAAACTATAAAGTCCTGCTGCCTTCCTCGGCCTCTGGACTAAGGCTGCTTTGGGCAGGTTCTCTAGAAACATGGCAGCCACGTAGAGGCCGTACTGACTCTTCTCCTCCCCAGTGTCCTTTCCATTTCTGTAGGAGGCTGCCACAGGAAGTGTCTCTGTGTGCACCAAGTTAGTATTTGTTACATAAATTGCTTCCACCCCTTACGAATACTAACCCGCAAGGGAAGGCTGTGACACCTCTAGACTCGTGATGATATGACGATGATAAAAGGGAAAAAGGGTCTCGTACATCTAAGTATTCAAAACTAAATAAATATACCAGAAAAACTGTCAAGAAACAGCTACAGAACAGTTATCAGTTAATAAGACCATGCTAAACAAGGCAACCAAATACTTGCACCAGACTGTCTTTTAAAAAGTGCTTTATAATGTGTTAGTAACTGAAGACTTATTAAAGATTTCAGCCCCCGTGACAATTTTCACATGGAAAACCCAACATGTAGGAGATCTGGCAAAAGAAAATAGACTACCTCCTCCCTCCAAATGACAATGAAATCCAATTCCCCAAAATCAACCAAGGTCAGAAGCACCATTTCAACATGAAATAAAATACATTCGTAGCAAAGTGGGTTTGTAATCTTTTATACCCACTGTCGTGTTCTAGTTGTGAGGACACCACTGTTCTGTGGACAGCATTTAGTTACATGGACTGAAATCCAAATCTTGTTACTCTTAACCTGATACAACATGGTCTGATTTGCAGTAAAGGATTTACTGAAGGATATCTGCTTAATTAGGGTTTGGCTTTATCCTTAGTGAGAAGTGCTTTTCTGGGATTACTTTTGGGGTTTTTTTGGTAGAGATTTTAGGGCACAGTTTGTTTGAAATAAATTCAAAGAATATTCACAAAAAACCCACCACTTAAAGCATTAAACAATAATGTTTATACTTAGAGAATATGTGCAGAAAGGTCTTGCATGCAGAGGAAATTTGTGTGTGTGTGTGTGTGTGCGCGCACTCAAACAGAATTAGCTCTCAAAAAAAAATACACCACCACATTAGTCTGAAATTACAGGTGCCACGCTATGGCAGCGTACCAAACTGTGGACCTCTAACACCAGTTTACATCACTAGCTTGGCAAAACAGAATGCCATAACTACTATGGAAGTTTTTAAAAAGTGGCAGCTGATCCACTACAAAGTCCAGTATGAACT
The DNA here is from genome assembly GCA_033556795.1 of Tapera naevia. NCBI lineage: Eukaryota > Metazoa > Chordata > Aves > Cuculiformes > Neomorphidae > Tapera > Tapera naevia. The sequence continues at coordinate 7,407,755 of JAUMJJ010000034.1, read as the reverse complement.
TATATTTCTCACCTCTTTTGGTAGCAAAGAAATGAAGTCTCTTTGAAACTGGGGCTCTATCACTTGCATCATGTGTTTCACTTGTGTTGGTTCACAACTATCAATCAGTTCATCTAAAGCAAGTAATTTCTCTGGTCCACTCCAGCTCTGCAAGGCAAAAAAAGAAACAGTAAGCTTAGTTTAATACACTGGTTTGGTTTATATTCCTAAGTGCTGCTGCTTTGCCAAAAATGCAAGTTAAGTTTCCTTGTTGAGCTATATGCAAGCACCTAAAGGGCGTATAAAAAGCCAGCAAGATAAATGCTCATGTTAATTATACAAAAATGGAAAGTCAATCAACACAAAATATTGAAAACTGCTACATTGATTCATAAGCTAAGAAAGGATTTGTTGTACACACATATACAGATTAGTAATTAAATATATAATAATATTTAATCATAATAATTAAATTAATTAAGCTTTTTTGAAGTTGATGGAATCTGTACACTTATTATTGACAATGAAGGGGTTGCAACAGAACACACTCCCTCTCCGTCTTTCTCCATTGCGCCTTGAAGTGAGATGGTACTTTTTAACCTTTACCTTCCATCTGGCAGACCAAAAACTTTAAATGAAACAACAGGAAAGGAAAGAAAAGAAACTCTCTCTAAAATTACATTAGCTTATTGCCTGCTCATTACTACGGTATGTCCCTAAGTGACAATGCTGTAATTTCAGAATCCTGGCTATAAACCAATGTATATTTTGCAACTATCAATTTACACTTGAATAAACAGGGAATTTTGATTGGTAATTTTCTTACCTCACATTTTTACTAACGGGCACCATAAAATTTGACGATTTTAACATGGCACTCATCTGAGAGCACAGCAGATTAGCTGCATCATTTGAGAAAAAAATTAATAACTGAATATACCCTACATCTGAAAAGCACGTCTTAAATTCATCTGTGCTCATCAAAGAGTTTTGATTTGTTATGTGAAAACAATTTGAAGAAAAAAATAATTTCTACAGGAAGGAACAACAGCCACAGCTAACTGATTTAGCAACAGAATTAGAGCATGAATAAAGCCTTAGAGAGGAGAGAAAATGAGACATCACAGTTTCTGGGAGCAGATTCACTTTCATATTCTTGAATGTATTCTAGAGTGACATTTACAAGTAAATTAGCACATACAAATGCTATTACAGTTACGGTATGAGGCCAACTGAAATTTTACAATTAAGATTTCTGTACTAATCTGCCATGGATCTCCGGACCTCTATTACTCATGCTCTAAATTTCTGTTCTGGGACAGTGGTGAGAAAGCAGGTGCTTTCAGTGGTGAGTGTGTAGTAGCAGCTTGTTCAACCCAGTTCCATGCTCTTGCTCTACAGCAAACCCATGACAGACCCTGGACAGCCTTCCCTAACAGAGGAGGGGAAGTAAGCTCCTACAACCTGCGCTTTTCAAGACTCTGTTGGCTATTGGCAAGATGTTCTAAGCTGGCAAGAACATATGCCCCCTCCTTATGCAGGCATGTAGTTTGTCACCATAGGAAACATGGGTTTCCGTGTCTCATACCCAATACCTCAGAATATTAAAAAGAAACAAGAATGTCTCAGCACAAATTGCAGCACTGCTGTTATAAACAGCTCTTATAATAAATTTCTTTCAATAGAAACATGTGCATCAGAGTGCAGTTCTCCATAAATCATGCACTGGAGAACTGTTTATCTCACCAACTTTCCAACTGCTGTTTGTTTCACTAACCCAGAGCTTACCTGGTGTTAGGTACAAATGTCTGCAATCTTTAATCTCATCTGTCAGCGTGTTTGAATTTAAGAGAATTAAAAAAAGGGGAAAGTAATACCTGTGCTACTTCCTCATGTAAATTTCCAAGGTCAGTCTACCCTTAATTTATAAACAGCCACATTTATTAAATTAAAACAACTCAACCTGAAGAGCATTGGTTTTTGCTATGGTAAACATTGCTAGCAGTTACGTACATGATATTAGTAATTTCACTATACGCTATCTCGATCTGTAACTCTTTTACACTTAGACATTTCTGGTTTTGAGGTACAATATAGATTTGAACAGAGAAGGGAAAAGATTCAAGAATGGGAAAGATATGCTAATGAGTAAAAGCAGTACTCTTCTTTTATCTGTCCATTCTTCATTAGAGGGTGGCTACCGGCAGCTTCCTAAGGCTCTTTTTAAGCAATCAGCTGCTACAAAATGTTTTCTCTAGGACACTGTCCCTTTAGTCTTTCACTTAAGCAAACAAACCTCCAGCTACAGTCAGTAAGGGGTCTCTGAGGGATATGTTTGGCATGGAAAACTGGGATGAAGCCTTGCCAGATGAACACAACAGTTTGTTTTAACAAAGGCAAGACTAGTAAATTAGTGTTTCTGGGCTCCACAGTTTGATTAATTTGCAAAAAAAATAAATGCATGTAGCACACTGAGGAGAGAGGGGATGAAATAAACTTGTGGCTTTGATGAGAAACAACAGTGAACAAATGCTGCAGAAGAGGAAAAAAAACAAACATGCATTAAACAGTTTGCAACTTTTCAAACATTGTATATGACCAGAGACTTCTGAGATATGGTAGAGTGTCCAGATACCTTGGATTTGTACCAGGTGATTTCCTTTCAAATTGAACATCCTTGTAAAGAATACATTTTAACTTTAAAATGCATTTGTTTAATTGTTTTTTCTTGTCTTCAAAATTTAAGTTTAATTTTAACGTAAAACTAAAATAAAGCTTTTGTTATTTTCCCCTGGAAAAGTCAGCTTCAGAATTCATGCACATATTCCTTGGAAAGCCAAGTCTGCTGACACTGAATGATCTGAGACTCCTAAAACAAATATCTCCCCTATTCCCTCCCACTTCCCCAGGGAGGCCTTTTGGCTGGTTCGTATCATTTCCTCATTCAGTAAATGCAGCTGCTGCAACCATGGCACTACCTATCTGAAAACTATCCCTTCATTTTCCCCTTGGCTACTATGTTTACATGTCTGTCTGTTCTTTTCCAGACATGCAAACCAGCTTTATAATCAATATAAACGACAGCTATGCCGCTTCTACAACACCCACCTTATCCCTCCTGTCTGACCTGCCACCTATCTTCTACCATCTTCTGTTTCTGTACCCACTGTTCTTCCATGATCTACGCTTTTCTGTTGCACAGCTCTCATCTGATAGCTCCGATGTGTACAATTACAGTTTGGAGCAATTAAGATCCTTTTTCTGTTACAGATATATCTAGGACACCTATGTTAAGTGGTTTAATCTCAGGGTACTTTTCTCTGTCACAGTGTTCTGTAAACAGAGGGCTCTTGTTACAGTGACCTGCAGAAAGGGCTCTTCTGGATCTTGCTTCTGTTCAACTTGTTACAGAGATCCCTGCCATCCTCCACCTCTAAGGTATCTCGGTCTGGATAAAAATAGCACATAAGCAAAATCCACAAAAAAAAGAGTGCCTTCATCAGCAAGTGGTGTGTCATAGCAGGAGGGGTTCAGGAGCAGCTGGTGCTGAAGACCCCACATTAACTCATCTCTAAGACTGGTCTGGTCCCCTGGGCTGTGTATCTGCACCACATGAGATGTGAACCTGCCCAGAAGAGCAGTGACTGGCTCAGACTCTTATGTCCCCCGCTATTGGGTCAGACAAATTAAGAGTTTCTTCTGAAAGGAGTCCAGTTTTTATCAGAATAGACCTGAGACCCAAACCACTGGAAAATAAGCAGCATTGATCAAGAGACCTGCTGATGTCTGGACAATTCCTCTGAAACAAACTGACAGTGGTGATACAGCTAGAAGGGGGCTGTGGTTGTGGTGCAGATCTCACCCGTTCTGCGTGTAGGAGTTGTACAGAAACACCGAACCCTTGCCTAATCGCACCACAAGACACAGAGCAGAAAATGCTGCAGTGCTGGTTATGATACCATCTTTACTGTCTGCTTGGCTTAAGAGGTGGACTGCTCAGTCGCACATTTATGCATTCATGAGCATCTTGAGAAGAATAAGAAATAGAGAATGGTAAATAGTTTGAATTTTGGTGGCTTGGCCAACTACTTATGTAAAAGCAAGGAACAAGTACTCTTTCCAGCCAGAAATGGCAAAAGCATTTTGGACCCTATATAAACTGCTGAGAAAAAAATGCTGTCACTTTTAGGTAAAATAATACTTTTCACTAATGACTCAAAGTGATTACCTATAGTTGCTGCATATGGGACAACGTGACAGCATCAATATTCCAAGAAAATGCAATTTTTTTAATCACAATACTGAAATAAAACCCAACGCTCTAGGTATGTGAAGTAGGAAGAATGAAGAGAGAGAAAACTCAATAATTCTTAAAGCAGTACCATCTCTGGCTGAACTTCACATGCAGCTGATTATTGACTCAAAATATATATTCTGCTTCAAATAAAATAAAATTTCTTATAAAAGAAAAAATCTTGTAAAGATACACTTGGGCATTGGGCTTTAAAAATCTTATAGTGGATATTAAAAAAACCCGAAGCCAAGAGCCAATACAAACCAGAAAAAAAAAGCAGGCCTTTAAGAAATTAAATGGTCTGAACTTATTACAATGCTCTTCTATTTTTCTTTCCAGACTAACATTTTATGGAAATCAATATACATCTTCATTTTTAGAGGGGAAGTGCAACTACACTTCCAACCCTTTCTCCTTTCTGTATTATTTTTTTGTCATTTTCAAAATAAAAGCCTTAGATCAACTATAAAACATAACAGCAACAATAACACATAAAAAAAGAAACCTCTAAAAGCCATCTTAAGTTTTCTTAATATTGGAAGAGTGGTCTCGTGTTTTAATTTGAAAAGATAGCGTAGGAGAAAGCCTGAAGGCTAATGAGTGGGTTAAGAGACCTTAAAACAAACTGAGTACCACTTGTTACTGCTAGCTTCTATGCCAAAGGACAGTTGTGCCTTGAAACAGTGCATATGTCCAGCTAATATGCCCCATAAGTAGAAACATATTTTCATATAAAATAAGGCAGTGCTATTAAGCAGGCTTAGCAGGCCTACAATATATACAGAAGAAAGCTCTCCTGTTTCTGTTTGTGTGCAGGAAAACTCTAAAACTCTGTGTTGCGGGAATGATGCTACATGTGCCATTGAATTCTGCCCTTTAGGCAGAGCTAGCTCCCCTTACTTTAAGGATGTGCTTTTATCATTTGATTAAGACTTGCCCTATTCATAAAATTCACATGGACAATAAGCACACAGAGAATAAGGTGGTGTGGCATTATCCAAGGAGATGCAACACTGAGATACAGCTACATGACTTTGCAAGCTTTTAATTCTAAAATAAGGGACTCCCTTTTGTGAATACAATAAAAACTACCAGCAACAGAAGTGATCAGTAAGTCCTACTCAGTGATCTCCAGTTAGGAGAGGCCCCCTCTCTCTCAAGAGTACAAGAGTAGGAATTTAGTACTGCAGTGAATTATTTTGAAAAGCAAGAAGTAGCTAATCAAATACGGCTAAAGAATGGTTTCTACATTACTAACTCCAAATTTGGGACCCTAAACAAATAACAACTTAACTGTAGGCAAAATTTCCATGTGCTTACAGACTTCTTTTCCTTATCCTGACCAAACAGCCAACACCATTGCTTTTACAACCTGTCGAGCATGTTGGCAACCACTCTCTCTTTCAGCCTTTCATAATCTTTACTTTTAGAATAGGTAACTATTGATAACTAGCAATCTTATGTAAGAAAACACATACTGCACATTGTAGATAACAAAACAGCTTTTCTTGGTACAAAGGCTTTAACACTGCAAAAAGTTAAAACACAACGTAGTATTCATTATCATATATTCAAAGTACCATTCAAATATGATTTCTGGGGGTTAAGAAGACATATTTATATGAACAGTCTCAAAAGATACACCATAATAATTAAGTCTGAATATTTTTAAGAAATTGAATGATGTGCACAAGAATATCTTAATTCCAAGCTTCCACTGTTTTAAGCAATTATAAATGTGTAAAAATAAAGAGGGAAGGAGTTCCACATTATTATTTTAATGTTCAGAACTGACAGTGATTGAGATCAATGGTATTATGTGGCAGCATGAAATAAGCCAAAAGCACACTTCTGCCTGCAAAATTGTATGCTCACTACTCTATCTACAATATTGCTCTTCTATCTTTGCCTGTTATAGCAGCTGAAACAATGCCTGTGTTAGTTACTTACTCCTTTTGAAAATGTTTTTAGAAGTAACAGTTTATTAATCAAGATAGGAAAACATAATATTTCCCTTTCTCAAATCAATGACCAGGACTCATCCCTGCTCCTTAAAAAATACAGAGCAAAACTGTACAGTAAAGAACTTTCCACAGTGCAGGTTATGGAACAGAAGCAGATGCCTGCCCCACACTGTGTTTGCATTAATGTACACAAAATTGGCTTGGGTGCTACCAAATTGGTGTCCATGCAGATTTCAATTTCTACCCATGCAAATGGCACATACCAGCATCGGTCACACCTTCTCTTTTGTCAGACTAAGTTTTTAAGCATTGCTGAAAGCTGTTAGAAAAATAAAGAAAACCTCTTTCCCCTCTCCATTCAATTATGTGCACATGTATTGGCTAACGTGTTCCGTACATAAAAATCAGTAAAAATACACATTGAATTTCCTTTTAATCTACTTTTGCTAAAGTTTTCTTTCTATTCTTAGAAGACACCAGACTTCTGACAAAACTAGTGCCCTACCAGCACAGTAGCAAACCATGCACTAACGCTTGTTAGTCTCCAAGTGAAAATGTCTCAGTTAGCCTGAGGCCACAGAGGCGGCCGTTACGCGTTGGACACTTTGCAGAAAATGTGAAAGTATCAAACAGGAAGAGTTATTTTATTAAGAAACCAGAGAAAGCCATTATTTTTTTGTGACTCTCTACAGTAACTAGCTAAAACAGGGAACAATTCCTTAAAGTTGACGCCCATTTGTTTTTGCAACAGTACACAAAACCAACGAGAGAGGCATTCTGGGATGTACAAGGAGGACTGACTTTACTGACACAGTCTTTCATTTAATCATGGAGGTAAGCTGCTTCAGGTGTTTATCTCTCAAGCACTGGTTACCTGAAACATTTTCAGCCATTCCTGAAGGCCCGTCGGTGGCTGCACAGACGTAATGCGGCGGCGCTGCTGTCCTTGGCCATTGGCTGCCCTCAGGTCCCCAAACGTTGTAGGTGTGGCAGAACATGGCACCAGCCCCGTAGTACTATGATACAAATGAAAAAGTGATAGTTGTGGGTAAAAAATTAAGGAAAATCTAGAAGTCTACTTCAGAAAAAGAAACCTTGTACAGAAGTTGTGACTATTACTTAAATGCTTAAACTTAATTTAAAAGTAATAACATGAAAAACTGTTCTGCTGGTCACTCAAGGGGTCAGTCAATTTTATGACAAATAAAATTTAAGTTGTTGTTGAAAAATCCCTCAGTGACTGAACATTGCTAAAGCATATTCAGAAAAAATAATGTCCCTGGCCAGTTCTGGGAGACAAGAGCAATGCTTGTGGCAGGGCTGATGCTGACTACAGGGGAAAAGACGTAAAATGGTGCAAATTCAAACAAGACAGGAGGCAGCATAACATCAGATCACAACTGTTATGGCAACCATACAGCAAGAAGTGTAGGTGTAAGGTGTGCATCCAGGGCTCTACCCTACCACCGCTCCTCACATTTAGGTTTGCTTTACCCCACAATGCATCCAACCCGAAGAGCAGCAGCTACTTGTGCAATCCGGTACCACTCAGGAAGCAGACTAGACTATTCCTTAAATGCCTGAACTTGATTTAAAAGTACTAACATGAAAAATTATTCTTCTGGTCACTCAAGGGGTCAGTTCCCTCGCTTCCACAAGTCTGCCTGCTTCTACCACTGCATTACTAATCCTCCAGCTAGGCTGAAAGATTACCACTCCATTAACTGGCCAGCAGATTGCCTATGAAGATGCAGTTTACATATTCCTTTCCTTGCTAGAGTATTATTTCCTTTCCTTTCAGGCTGCATTTGTGCGTTCTGACTAGTGATGTAGGAAGCCAGAGCTCCGAGTCTCACCTGTATGCAAAATGCGCTGCTGCTGCTTCATTGCCAAACAGAAAAAAATACATCTATTTTTAGCTCTTAATACATTTTGTTGACAAAGAGCTAGTAATATCAAACAGTTCTGGTGGCTTAGTGGTTTGCAATTGTGCTTTGAAATACTCTATACAGCATTTTAAAGTTTGCATGTTGATGGAGTGACACAGGAATTAAAGGGGGGGGTGTGAGGTGAAGAGAGAAAAGGAGCCAAAATGCTCCCTGAATTATAGTTTGATTTTTTCATTCTGACATGTTAAAACCCAGCTCATTCATATGGGATAGAGTTTCTAAAAGAGCTGGGATTAAGCTATTGTAGGAGTCTAAAGAAATAGAGCTGACTGGGGCTTCTTTTTTTTTTTTTATATATATATAATGTAAAGTACTTCGCTCACAAAGAATCAAAGTTGTATTCCCTAGCAGGAAATGTGGAGCTCCAGTAGTGTTTGCACAAGCATGAAAATTTTAAATACAGTGTGAGGACTCCAAAAAAACCCTTTGCTTTTGTGTACGATAAACCCAGCTTTTTAGTAGGTATGAGCTTCAGGGTTTTGCTGACTTTTCAGTGGCTACAGAAACAGCTTCAAACGATGCACGGCAAGTTCCTTTTACTATTTATCTCATCATAATCTGCAGATATTTCACTCCTCCTTATTCTGAAGGACAATCATAGCATGTCCTAACATTTACCCAAACTGGTTAAGAAAACTAAAAATTGGTTTGAAGAGGCTTATTTTTAACTGCTAATTTTACTGGGTAGGAATAGAAACAGAAGCTGATATAAAAATTCTGTTATTTCACAGATGAAGGTTCCTCTTAATGACATTTATTTACTGCCTTTACCTGTTACATGCAAAGAAAGTTCATCAGGCCTCTCAATTTTAAAGACTGTCTGTTCCTAGGCAAAATGGAAACAAGCAGGTACAAGAACTGCATAATTTGCCTGAATAGTATTAAACAAAATGAAATCAAACAGTTTGGAGATGTTCAGACATTATTTAAGGATTCTTCTATGCCAATAATGGCTCCAAATCCAAACAATGTCAACTGAAAGCACATTTAAAATAAAATCTGGTTTACAGTTTATTTGTTCTCATCACTTGTACATGAGAACCAGCAGAAGGCCCATCATTTAAAGCCTAAAATAAGGTTCTTAAAGTTGGCTTATTTTGGATCTGAGCAATACGAAGCCTTCAGCTGGTCCCAGCAGAACAGTTAAGACTTTAATTTCTTCTGCTGTGAACTGGTTCTCAGTCAAAACCAGTTATTCAAAACAGGACCTAAAAGCCTCTTTCCTCTGACTTGAGACTAAACCACAAGATTTTTGTTTGTGCTTTATTTTTCCTGTATGTTCTCATTCCCATGAAACAGTCAGTCAGCTCTCTGTGAAAGCTGGACAAGTCCAGCGGTTCTTCTGCATCTGACAGACACACTTGATAAAAGTGTACTTTCTTAGCTGCTGAACTGTTTACTGCTGCGGGAGTACAGAGGACAGTGCATTACCTGAAGAACTGGTGGCCAACAAGAGCATTCTTCCATCACACTGGTTCAGAAACTTGGTGAAACTACCAACTTGAGAGTTGAGGGGGATGTGGAAGCTGCAACACGTGCTTCACAGCAACAAGACATTGCACCTTTTTTTCTACTACAGTGTTTACACATCTGAAAAGCAACCCTGTAACCTGTCTCCCCACGCTGCCCTAACTTTTCAGTCATCACCTGATCTTAAAGGATGAGAAATAAAATTTAAGTTATTCCTGAAAAATCCCTCAGTAACTGAACACTGCTGCTGCATTTTCAGAAGAAATAACATCCCTGGCCAGTTCTGGGGGGCAAGTGCAATGCTTGTGGCAGGGCTGATGTTGACTACAGGGGAAAAAACATAAAATGGTGCAAATTCAAACAGGACGGGAAGCAGCATAACATCAGATCACAACTGTTAGGCAACTGTAGTGCAAGAAGTGTGGGCATAAGGTGTGCATCCAGGGCCCTACTCTACCACTACTCCTCACTTTCAGATTTGCTTTACCCTACAATCTGCATCCACATCTGACCTGAAGAGCAGCAGTTATTTGTGCGATAGGGTACCATTCAGGAGTAGTAAGGAAGCAGACTACAGCCCATAATAATTTCATATTGTGGATAACAAGTACTTGTGTGTTCCTGTTAAGATCAGATGGTCTGTTCTGCCTACATAGATTTCCATTCTCTCATTGCTGTTACCATAGCAAAGTGATACATTTGATCACAGTTTGTAATAGTCTTAGGGTTTATCATTATGTCCGTTCTCAAAAATCTGATTAATTTTATTCCCAGGAAAGCTACAGCCCCCAAAAATTCTCTGAGTAAATGGGCATGCTATATTTAAAATAAAAACACAAACCTTAACTGAAGAAATGCAAGCCTGGCTACTTCATGAAAACACATCTTCAGTTCAGGTAATTTAAATTAGGTAAGCAATATACAAATGCTGATACGACCCCTTCTTCGCTTTACAGTGCTTTCACATTGAGAGAAGCCAGGAATCAGGCTGAGCAGTTGGAGAGACAGGATATATGCTAGAATCAGGATCCAGTGATCTGTTATTGTGTTTAATTACCTTGTGTATTCTGAGACTTTGCAGGGTTTCTTTCCCAGAGAGAAAGAACGGACCTCGGAGCCATGGTCCAACTTTCTCTTCATCTGCAAGGTGAGGGAAAAGAGCAACAACAAGGATTTAGTTACATGACCAGCCTCACTTATGAACACTTCTGTAAAATTAATCTATTTGTACCTTTTACTTTAATACTGAATTTCAACACAGCTGACACAAGATGACTTAAAGCAACATATTAGCTTCAACAGTATTTGATACACGTTGTATATGGTACATGTGTACATTATTGCTGTTCTGACATCCAAGCACTATTGAAATTACATTCTTTTAATTTCTAGATTTCAAATGTTAAAGAGTGCCAGAACTCTATGTTAGTTTATTTACTAAACTGCTCTCTCTCTACTCTCCTGGGAGAGGAGGGAAAGAACTAAACCATACCCTTTCATTCTTTTGTTTTCAAGGTTCATTGCTAAAGAGTCTCATGGAAATGGTTAAATTTTAGGTAGCCTGTCTGCATTATAAACCGCATATTCATTTTATGGCCTAAAAAAAAATTAAAATATCTTTTTTCGTCTACTCTTTTGTTTTAAAGTTGTACATTGAAAACATTTGTAAAACTGACTGACAGATTAACCGACATTTTTACAGAAAGAGTAAGGATGAAAAGCATTAAACCTCGGTCTTGAATGTCACCCGCAATTAGATATGATCAAAACCAAATAATGAGCAGGGCAGCTGCTAAAAGGGGAAGCCGGTCTGCAAAAATCACCAAAGAGATGGAAACCAGTGAAAGCTATATTTATCCAGTCAGACAAATAAAGATGACTTTCTACATATTCGGGTAATCTTTAACCACAGGCTTTTGGACTCAATGAGAGATATGCAAACCAAATGAAATTTCTCACATTTTTGCTGGGGTTTTTTTAAGACGCGATGCACTAGAATATTTCAGCCAGCAGAAGGATGCTTACTGCTGTTTACAACTGTGAGATGTAAAATACATGAACTACCTGTGTAACAATTCAGACTTTAGTCTGACCGTTTTACTCCCTTTTTTCAAAACTTCTTCCGTGTCTAAGACACGCTTTAAAAGTTGGCATCTTTCTTGCACCACTGATTTGCTCTTTTTTAACACTGCATTATAACATAGTTATTTAACCATTTACTGTATCAGTCTACCTGCCAAAAAATAGAACACCAAAAACCCAACAGGATTCTCTAAAGCTTATGATCCATATACTTCTGTTGTGATATTTTTATTTCTATTTTTTTACTTTTAAAATACCTTTATGGCTTTCCCTACAAACAATTGCTGAAAAGCTTCTGTTTTATTAGTGTACAAGAGAAAGCTAACTAAGGTTAACTAGTCTCATTTTTACAGTAAGAGCTAGAAGGCAACCAGAAGAGCCTGCCTTGTAGCCGTGTTTTCTTGCCGGTGCTTCACATGGGACACTGCACAGCATTTCACCAGACAGGCACTCAGCCAGAACCGCCCCAAGCGCTGCTGAACCACCAGCCTCACCCTCGCTACTTCCCCACGCCCCAGGAAGAGCAGCACCCCCACCCCTCCCTGGTCTCCCCCAAGAAAAGCAGTTGTAAGCATTGCTGGGAAGTAATGGATACCATCTTTTATCGCTGTGCTAGACAAATGAGAATCAAAATTGCTGGTAGCACAAGTAAGATGTTTGAGCACAAATTTCAGTATTTGATGATAGAGTTTTCAGAAAGGATTTTTGTTGTTCAAGGAAAATTTTTATTTCCAGCCTGCCTTTTGGAGAGTTTATCATCGTCACATTCCTCTTCTGCTTCTCCTAAGACGGAGATGCAGTTTTCCAAAATCGCACCTTAAAAATAACGAATATGCAGCCTGCAGCAGAACAGACAGCTACAGTGATTCACTCTTTGGCGTTAGCAAGGAAACAAGATGCAGTTCTCTATTCCGCTGCCCGATAATGCTTTAATCCTTTTTTTTTTCCCAGCCGTAGTTTTTTTCAGGTATTTTAGGGAACTTTCTCACGGGATCGTCACACAGACTTTCAGCATCTCAGAAGGTGCTAAGTAAATATGCAGTTGAAAATGCCATTTCTCACAGGGAGAAGATAAAACTTTCTCTAAAGCAGAGTGGTCGAGTGGCAAGATCCAGACAGCAGAAGGGTGCCAGTGCAAGTGGAAAACAGGGATCGCCGTGCAAGCACCCCGTACGTGCCTGATCCGCTGCTAGGAAAGCACCGCTCCGTTACGCAGCGTTACAAGGGCAATCACTGATCGAGTGAGAGGGAATGGCTTTAAATTGGAAAGGGGAAGATTTACATTGGACACTGGGAAGAAATTTTTCATGCTGAGGGTGGTGAGGCACTGGCAGAGGTTGCCCAGGGAAGCCGTGGATGCCCCCTCCCTAGAAGTGTTCCAAGGCCAGGTTGGATGGTGCCTTCAGCAGTCTGGTCTGGTGGGAGGTGTCCCTGCCCGTGGCAGGGTGGTTGGAACTGGGTGGACTTTAGGGTCCCTTCCACCCCAAGCCACCCTGCGATTCCATGAAAGCCGGGAGGGCGGCGCGGGAGCGCGGGCGGCGATCGCGCTGCGCCGGCCGCTGCCTCCCCGCGCCGCGCTCTGCAGCGGCGCCCCCCCCGCGGCACCACTCACTTTGTAGAAGATCATCTTGAGGGTGCCGTAGAAGCCCATGGTGTCGCCGCGTTTCCCCTTGGCGCCGCGGGCGCGGCGGCCGGGCAGGCGCTGGCAGTACAGCCCCTTCTCCGGCAGGTAGGTCACCGCCTCCCGCGCAGACATGCTCGGGCTCGGCGCGGCCCGGCTCCGCTCGGCTCCGCTCGGCTCAGCCCGGCCCTGCCCGCCTGGCCCCGCCTCTCCGCGCCCGCCCCCACTGCGGGATGCGGGGCGGCGGTGGGGGGCGCGGAGCCGGGAATCCGCCCGGGAAAGGAGGGGGGGCCGGGCGCCAGGCACGCAGCGCAGCTCCCCTCCTGCTCACCCTCTCCCCCCTTCTCCCCCGCCTGTTTTCCCCTCTCTTTCCGCAACGCTCCCCCCCCCCGCCCCCGCTCCCCCAGTGCCTACTCGCTTCACCGTTTTTTTTCCAAGCCGGAGCAAAACAAGCTCATTTCCACTAATTATAATTATAGCGTCGCCCTGGGCGAGCCTGGCTGGACTGGGACGTGATCGCATGCGTTGCGTGGCTGGGCGCAAACCAGTCCCTCAGAAGTGCGGCTAATTTTAGAATAATTTGAAATACGCTACAGTTTTGCTGGGGGAAAGAGATGCTGAAATACCCTCTATTGGCTAAAGAATAAAATAAACGGGGTTTGAGGATTTAGGAGTTGGAAGACCCGCATGCAACAATTATGTAATAGACATTAAAATATTAATTCGCGGCGGTGAGGCTGCAGACGGCGGGAGCGGGTGCAGGGCTTCCCCAGGGTGCAGGCATCCCCCCCGCCCGCGCACCTGGAGCCGTGACAAGGCACACACCAAGCCATCTTCGCCTGTGTTCCAGGCGCAGCCTCTGGAGGAGTCGCACCTGTATTTCAGTGAAAGCATAAGGGAAGCCCAAGGTAATTACTTGCTAAAAAATATTCCTGCTTGGGTCGTTTCCTACTCTGTGCAGATCAACTCTGTTCAGTCACCCTTATGGCGCGATTCAAGGGCACTGGAGCTCCCGACACACGGCTGGGCTCTCAGACAGATACCTGCAACCAGCACCGCAGCCATGCAGCTTCGGGGTTTTTTTTTTAGATTCTATAAGGACAACTCAAATAAGAGACTCCAGCTTCTGCAATTTCTCCGTTTGTTTCTTTTCCCTCCTGCAAAGTTTCCTGCCCAAGTTCAGAGCAGAGCATACCCAGAACGTGATCTGAAGCTGCAGGGTTCCCCTATAATTTTCCCCAGGTGCAGCAGGAACCAGAGGCGCTCAGCAGCCTGCCAGACTGATGCACTCAAACAGAAGCACAGTTCCTGTTGATCTGAGGGAAACCCAGCTTTTTCTTTATCACATAAAGCAGTAAAAGAAAAAAAAAAACAAAACACACATCTAAAGGAGTGGAATTACTTTCTGTAAACCCTGTCAGCTTCCTCATTAGTATTTTTAAAAAAACCTCATATGTGTATTATTACTTTATACTAGCTAAGCGTGCCAGGTGTTAGCACACTCGGATAAGGCAAAGTCACTGCCCCATAGCACACAAGATCCTGCTTCTATGCAGTTTTACATATCTCCTGTCCAACACTGAGTCCTTGTAGTCTTTTTCATCTCCCAGTGAAAATGGTTCTGCCCATCAAATCTTGGCATTTATGCCATTACCCATTAAACTGCAGTGCTGTATATTTTATGAGAACAAAATGGTCTTCAGTTGACTTCATACCTCGGATATGAACAGAGCTGTACATATCTCAGGAGACTATTACTGTCTTCCTTCACTAGCACATCACATGCAAAGGGGAAGGAAAAAAACATAGGCTGCATATAGACATTAAATAATCACAGGAAGCAAATTAATACCCAAATCATCAGAGTAAGAAAGAATTTGAACACTATCACTGTGGGGATTTAGAAGTACTTTCTATACATGCATGCATAATGTCCTGTAATGTTCACGGCTATCTCTGCCCCTTCTCCAGTCCATGAGAGCACTCAATGCAGAGCAGGGACGATGGCTACTCTTTCTCCAGTACTGCAGGAAACCCACAGAGATCAGCCTCTCCCCCAGTCCAAAGGCAAGTGTAACCTGACAGCATCACTAGATTTATCTTTTGAACAAAATGTGCCTCAGAGTAAGCAGTCAATGCATTGAATAATAATTAGAAATTACTATTTTCCTCTCTTTTGGAGTACTATTATTGCCAGTTCCTTTTCTTTTGATAATGATTGGCAGATATTCTCTCATGATGAAAAACCACCGACTTAACTGCTAATCTTTTCACCTCAGCCAGGACCTGCGTAGTAACCCCAACAATCATTTGCTAGTGGCAGAAAACTTGGTGTATTGGGTATTTATTCTGCACAAAAACTTTGAGGGGATGTGGGGGTGTGTTCAGATTTTAGATACAGATACTACAGACAAATCATCTTTCATCTAGCAGCCTGTCTTTCTCACATAAGGAGACAAAAATTACATATGGCTCTGGCTCTGATTTAGTATTTTTCTCTATAGTTGTAGCAATTTTGGTTTTCTACAGATAAAGAACCATCCTCTCTACCCCAAGTTAAGTTTGATAGTCTCTGGGTAAGTTGCAAGACTACTCTAGTTGGGTATCTGCTCTTCCCCAAAATGCCTGACCACAGCCTTCAGTCAATGGAGAGCAGCACAATCCCCCAGAGGGTAAGGGCACCTACTGTTAGGTTCCTGCTCTAAATTACTGTCTAGAAAGGGCTTTCTCTCTCTCCCTTGACTTTGAAAACTCCGTGGAAAAGTTTAGCATCATGAATACAGGACACTCTCAATTGTAAGAAATCACTTAAGGCTTTGCAAAAGTAGTGCGGAACTGCCCAACCCAGGGAGTCTGAGCAGCGCCCCATGGTCACACAGCTTCACTCTGCACCTTCTGGAAAAATACAGCAGTGCAGAATAAGACCCTAACCCCTCAGATGGTTTTGAAAGCACAACAGCAAGTAGCAGAGATGATGCATTCATTTACATCTCTACTGATATTTGCAATAATATTTACTGCAATAACTTAATATGCTCTAAGAACATTTACTTAATGGTATAAGGTAAATGCTCATCACAATTAAGGTGCATTGAGGAAGACTAAAGCAATATTCAAAGAAAAATCAAGAAGTTTCTGTATTTATTTCCCCATTTGATATATATTCCACTTGAAATGTTTGGTTTATTTTGTTTAAGCTGAAGATAATTTTTAAAGTTTTTAAAACCCCACACATCATACAACTCATGACATTTAGAAAAATGTCTACACCAAAATTACATAGTTTCCAGTGGACACAAGTCCAATCATATTTCTCGTCAGTGCTGCCAGCTCTTAATTAATAAAAATTCACACCATCCAATTCTTTTCCTGTTGGCAACATTTCTAGCACCTTTACCAGTTTGTCATGTGGCATGCTGTAATTAAGACCGTCTATTACTTCTAATGAAAGACTAGAATGAATTACAGAAATCACCCGCAGAGCTATATAATCCCCAGAAGAACGGAGATTACTGTGCAACAGACCAAAGAAACAACATTTTTGTTTTTTAGTTGGAGAAACATTTTTTGAGTGGAGACACCACAGGATGGTCTGGCTGTGGCAACAGCCAGTCAGCATTTTGGAAGCATACTAGCGCTTAAAACACAGAATGCAAAAACTGTAGTTGGCATTTTACATACACATACGCGTGCTAGGAGCATAATGTGTGCAGGAGGAACTGTGGAGCAATATGGTTTGGTATCTCCATTAATATCGGTAAATGCATCACTCAAGACAGTGCCAGAAGGGATTCTGTGTACTCTGCACATTTAGCAGACTGACTCCTTTAGGAACATTTCAGAGGGATTCTTGTGTGTTGTCTAATAGGATTGTGTGTTTTTCCACCCAGGAAACCAAACGCCCCAATCAAGCGGGGCCAAATCTTTAGCTGCCTAAGATTTACCCTGGAGACAGCAAGGAAGATCTGGGAAGGACAGTCACGCTTAGTTATTTTTCCCTTTCTCAAATTTGGACCTGCTTAGGTTTTAAACACTTCCCGTCTGCTCAATAATCAAGTTAGGGCAGCTGCAGCAGCCAGCGCTTTGTCTTCTATATTCGACCTCCCATCCGACCCTATATTTCATTTAATTTGCCAAATGCTTCCATTCAGGCAAGGATCTGGCCCCACAGAGAGGTACTTCTGCCATCTGCTTTAGACATTTAACTACAGCTTAGCTTAGCACACCTACATTTAAAAGCCTAAGTTCCCCATTCAGTCAATGAGAAAGGCAGATGCTAGGGTCCAACTCGTATAAAATCTTCTATTAGAAGATGAGAAAAATATCCCATACATTAGCAAGCATTAAATATGTTCCAAAGTAATTAAGGGCAGGGCCTTCCTCTACAAAAGGGCACTGCTGCTATTTTCTCTTTGAACGCTTTATGAAATTAAACAAGTGATCCACTGGGATCTTGGAAATCCTGTGTTCTCATGGCTTCTCCTGGTTGAGCTTGGGTAAGGCAATGACCTTAAAGCTATTGCTGATTTGAGATTTATTAGCATGCATCCTGGGTGCTAATATAGACCAATTTTATGGGTAAATTCCATATCCGCTGGCTGGGTGAGACAAAGTTTTAGAATTCCAACCACTTAATGAAAAGTGATATTTGGGTAACAGACAAAATTCAGGGGCACAGCGTTGCGATGCACTGCATCACACAAGTGTGACGACGTGTTTGTGTAGAATATACAATTAGTATTGATGGAACAGACCAGACTTAAAAAAATAAATTTACGTGCACCCACCAGACCAACAGCTGCCACATACCGACTATGAAGGAATACCACGTGCAACTTGGCTCTCTGAAACACAGTTTAGATGGAGGAATTTCTACTCAATTCACTTACAGTGCCTGCAGCAGGCTTAGAGAAGGCCACTCCAGCATGCTTCTCTCAACAAAGTTACAGAAGGAAATTAAAGCTTCTGATCTTGTGGAGTACAAGTAAACACAATTCTGCACAGTACAGTGTATACCAATCAGTAGATTACTGATCAATGACATTTTTTTGCAGTACTGATACACTTAAAGGCTTGGGATGAAGTAACAGCAACAGCAACAGGAACTCTGTTATGTGAGGAGGGACATACAGAAGCACTGCAGTAAATTCCATAAAGTCTTCTACGGCTTATTTAAATGGAGTGGAGAATACATATTACAAAGTATGATAAGTACAATGAATTGTTTTAATAATTGTATAATGCTTCTTGGCAAAGCTTTTTGAAGATTGTTTTCAAGCGGAAATTTCCCACGTTATTATTCTTTATTTCTATGCAAAGTAAGGTACTGGAGTTAAACAAAACTGTAAACAGCCCCTAAGTTTTGGGTTTGCAGGGAAGGAAATGGCATATATATAACTTAAAAATCAGATTAATATTTATTAATAAATCCTGATTTTATTAGAGTAGTATGAACTCTGATTAGAAATACCATTTTTAAAGGTATGTTTCTGTAGGAGAGATTTCCCACAACCACTTCCTTTTATCTTTTGCCTTTAAAAAAATATTAACTATATTGTGATAGAATTCAAAAGGTGTGCTAGTCAATGGCCGCAAGAATACTTTTGAGAAGATTTTATACATGAAGTCTCTGTAACAGAATTCAGTGTTAGATATTTAGATTAAACTTCAAATTATATTTTATGAGCAGGAAGACTGCAAAGACAGTCTTAACTGTCTTTGGCAGCACGGTGTCTCCAGCAGAGCAGAACTACCCCTCTGAAGGTCATGCTTCCTCTCCTCTTTTTGTTGGTTGCCTGCAGTTGGGCACAGAACTTGCAACATATGCTTCCCCGCTTAGGTTATTTTAAAGGACTACAGCCAAGGCTGTCATATACCCATTTGTGAAGGGGACAGTTCCTTACGCTATTTCTTGGAGGCAACACCAACTTAAAGATGCCCCAGTCTCACCTGCTCATTCCCATCCCTGCATGGCTTTTTGCCCTTATTTCTGCAAGCACATACATCGGTAGAAATGTTCTGTGAGCCAGATGATGCGGGGTGAGGAGAACTAGTTTTCTTCCTTTTTTTTTTGTTATTGTTGTTTTTGATGTTTTTTTAAGAAACAGGTACTCGTTTAATTTTTCACCATGCCTTTACCAACAACTGAGCTAGCAGAAGCAAATGAGCAATTCATAAGCAGGGTGCAAACTCCTTGAGCCAGCTACACCACTGAAAGATATGACAAACTGGGACCCGAGTGTTCCACACAGAGAGAGTAAGTCTATTATTTACACCTAGAGGCATTACTCTCTCTGCTATAGCTTGATGTGCATTTAAGCCAGCACAGCCACTGAAAAAAAAGCAGTCCCTGAACCCGTGACTGCTCTTGGCCATTCATTTCTATGCTTGGGTCACCTTCTTGGGACGGCCAATGCAGCCTTTCTTGTATGGCTCTGTAGTCAACCAGGGTGGCAACTGACCTCAGGACATTTTTTTGCTGGGCTATTTTTCAGCCAGGTCAGATTCCCCATCTCCCTCACTGCAGAGCCACACAGATGTCTGTGCCAGCACAGCACGAGGTACAGCCTGCTCTCCTTTCTAACTTCCGTAAGCCCCCATGAGAGCTACCTGAAATGCTTGCCAAACTACAGCCTCAGGTGAAAAGGCAAGGAGCTGAAATTAAAGCCCTTCTTCCCAACTCAGTAGGCTGTACTGTTTCCACAGAATGACTTATTTGTATTGAAAAAAAATTACTTAAGTCTCTGTCAAAGGGAAATGGACACTTCAATATTAAAGTTTTACTGTAAAACAAGCACAACAAGGTGAACCACAGGCAGGGGGTATAATGTCAGCCTTCCTTAAACGTGTCATGTTAAAACTCCAGAGAGCTTGTCTCATTAGAACTGTATATTATTTCACTGAAAAAAACCCCAACCCAAAAAATATCCTTCCAAAAGCATTTTTTATTGTTAAAGATAAATGAAAACAAAAATATCACTGGAGCTAGACTTCATGTTGCTTTTAATTCCCTGTGACAGTAACCACATGCAAGTTTCCTACAGAGAAATCTTGTATGGTTTGTTTTAAAACTAGCAATATTACCATGTAACAAACATTTTTTCATAATGCATATTCATAAGGAGCAGAGTTGAGGTTGCTAATGCAACCTGTGCTTTCACGTACTTTGCTTTCTGTGGAACATTATGAGTTGGTTTTTTTGTGTTTTATTTATACACAGTATTGTTATTCATTTTTCAAAGGAAGGAGGAGGTATTACATATAATGCATCTTGCAGAACATGCATTAATGGCAGCAGATCTTCATGAGAGCTGCATCTCCATTCATTGTGCTCCTATTAAAGTTAACTGTAATCTATTTGTTATATCATTAAACTTAATATATTGTAAGATGAATTCTATTTATAGATGCAGTAATAGCTGTGCTAATCACTCAAGTTCACATTGAACAGGGCTGTGTTGATGCCTGAGACACAGCAGCAGTTGCTTCAGAGACCAAAGTACGTTCCTAAATTTCCCAAAGAGAGGACTTTGCGCACTGCATCCTGCGCAAGCCCAGGCAGCATCGTGCAGGGGGCTGCAGCTGGCCAGCCTGGTGTCACCCTGCCCCACTGAACAGCCCCTCCAACCCCCTGGCACCCATGCCTGATCTGTGGAGGAAGCTGGCACCGCACATCCCATCTGGGTTCTTCCCTTGGCACACTCTTCTCCCAGATACTCTTACACGTCCGTGAAGCCAAGGGCAGTGCCTGCCATGCCAGCAGCCGCATGGGCACAGAGTGTTCAGTTTGGGGCAATACAAAGATAGCGGCCCACGCTGCCTTCTTTGGGTGCTTACACAGTTGCTTTCTAACTCTCCTGGGCTCCATTTTTAGTAACTTTATCTGCTATTCTTGTTACAATTATTTCACAGATTCTGCCTGTGATGTAGTCCATGAAGTTAGAAAACCATGCACTTGAGACTGTTCTTAAATCCTGCCATAGGCACACAAAGCACAAGCCTTCCTGCTGATCAAAGGATGATGACCACAATACCAAAACAAAAAATAACCCCAGTAAGGATCAGTTCCTTTTTGCAATATTTCAACCATAGAGCTGAGTTGGTTTTGTTTATATTGGCAAGAATGTTTCCAAATTGGTGAAGCATGCACTTCTGCCCTTGAACACCAGTGTTCAAACCCCTTTCACTCAAATATAAGCAGGTTGGGAAATCACCTTTTTACAGAAAAAGAAAAGTCTGCTTGGACGCGGAAAGCTTTCCAAAAATGTCTGTCCTTTGCACTGAATACAAATAGAGCACTGGTATCTACTGCCTGTTTTCTGTTAAGTTTTCCATTTTTATTTTCTTCAGAGATAGCTTAATTTTGATTGCCCAGAGAAGTGGTTATTTATCTGTCACAATCTACAGAAATCTATTTGCAAAATAGTTTCTGTCCCTCATTCATCGTATGTGAGAATGATAATAGGTTAGTGGTGAGCCTTTAGGCTATAGACAGAAGAATCCCTGGAATTATAGATCATACGAGAAGGATTTAGGAAGAATGTAAAGAAAAAACTATTAAAAATGTCAAATCTCTCTTCCTACCTGCGTTACCTAAAGAGAGTATAAAAGTTAGAAAACCAAGCATTCAAAGGAGTTAGAAATGACAGGTATAAGATGCTTTTACTCATAAAAAGCTGCTTTGCCAAGACAGCCCAGTGCATGGTGTATACTAAGTAAGACCAAGATTCCGTAGAACAGTGTCTGAGGCTGTAACTGAAGATACATCATTACCCACTTGTGCATCTCCTAACTTGTGCACATGCATCAAGTCTGCAAAGGCAAACTTGTAAATGTTTTCGATATGGCATCCTGGCAGGATTTTAGAATAGCAAGGGAATCTAATTTTTCTCCCCATCATCTGGCAACACAGTGACTTTGTTTGGTGTGCCAGTGGCATGGAACAGCCCGAGCCTCGATGTGATGCCAAACTGCTGCAGGTAACCTGTGGTGAGGAATACAGCTGGATGCCACCCTTGGTGCAACAGCACTAGAGGCAGACAAAATATGATGTGCTAGTAATTTTTAAAGCAGTCTGGTGATAGCAGAAGGATAGGACCCACGAATCTCAGCTTTGGAGAGGAGTTTGTTAGGCGGAATGTATGAATCTCCTGGGCTCTCTTTGTCCCTTCCTCATCCTCACTTCTCTGTAATCACCAGGCCCAGGGTCCTCCATTCCCCTGCGCTCTGCTCCCTGTATGTCTCCTGGCCCAACAATTTCCCATTAGTACCCTCCCTCCTGCCCTCTATGCAACATCTCAGTCTAACATGACTTACTGTCCCACCTTATTAATCCTTTGTTTTTCCATCCCCTTCCATGTTTTCTCCTTCCTTAGAATTCAGGGGAAGCATTTTTCTATAAAATGTCCCAAGCAGCAACAAGGGGAGGTGTATCTGGACTGCAGAACATATAGGAAAATTTGCTTTTCCCCACCTGTATTTGGCCACATCTGCAGAGTAGCTGGAGGCAGCCACTATGGGTAAGACACAGCTTTGCCCAAATTGCCTTTGGCAACAGCATGCTCAGTGAGTCCAAGGGAAAGGTGCACATCTGTCTGATGAGCATTATAACCCAGTGGGACAGAGACTTCTCACAGCCCAAAGTGTCCCTGGTACATGCAAATGGTTAAGACATGCACAGCTTACACACACACTCTGCCCCACTGGCAAGCGGCACGGTGGTTATAAAGAGGACAATTACACATTATACCTGCTTGCTCCGGCTTCCTTTTCATGCCAAAACCCATGCCTGTAGTAGAACACAGGGAAGGGGATTTACTCATCTTCCACGAACCCTCATGATTTATTACCATGACAACTCTCCCCTCTCCAGAGGCCCGGGGGAGCCACTACGTAAGCTGGTTTCTCGCCCCAAGTACATTCTTTGGGCTACAGGGGAATCAATGCCAAACCTTTGCACAGCTGAAAGGAATGCCAGGCATGCCGGGGTCACACCAGACGCTTTGAAGCCTTGCTAACCCACTGTCATTAACCTTATGCTGTGCAATTTCATGTCAAAAGGGGCTACAGGCTGAGCCAGCAGGCCAGCAAACCTGCCCCATCTAAACAAACTCTGCCCTGAACAGGTGCTTCCAGTCTAGAAACCATACAAGAAGCTTGCCTGCCTCTGCAAAAAATGCAGAACTGCATAATTTAGGGTAAGGAGTCCCTCACCAAGATGAGAGTTGTTAATTTTTTTTTTGCACTGAATGTAGCATTATTTAGGTAAGATTAGGGATAGTTACCTCTAGTACATTTGAGCCCAGAACAGATATTGATAGTAGAGATCACTCAGAGAATGCCAAAGTTATGAAATAAGGTGGTACAAAATTCATGGTGTTTCAGAACTATTTCCATACGGTGCTACCTAGAGGAAGTCTAAAAACTACAATACCACAAGAAGAGTGCCCACAGCTGTCAATTGTTGCCTAAGCTTATGGGAAACTACTTTGTTCAGTAAAAGCTTATGCTGATTTTATCAAGCTATAATATTTACACTTGAATTTAAAAACTACAAGTAAAAAACCCTGTTTCTACCCTCAAGGGAAACTGCATATTGCAACCTTTACACATATCTGACCATTTCTTCAAAACTTCTGACAACTTGCTGGTTCAGTGTGGTGCAGCTCTAAACCAAATCTCTTCACTGTGGGATAAACAGCAAGTCAGTTATCTAAATTCCTAGGTTTTGAAACCTACAATTTCTCTATTTATAGGCAGGATGGAGTAAATTAGAGATTTCAGAAATATTTGGCTTGCTCTTCTTTTCACTTGTAACCACAAAATTAGATGGTAACCATGGTTTTAAAGTTTGTAATGTTATGGAGACACTTGGTATTTCACAAATCCAATTACTGAAGGCAATGTAGCCCATCTAATGTTACTGATTGACCAAAAATGTGAAACCAATGACATACTACCAAGCAAAATGTCTAGAAATAGTCCAAGTCACCAATGTGGGCAGCTGTATGGGGAAGTTTATCCTTTGCATCTTAAGCTATTTTAATACTCTAGAAAGATGCAAAATATAAAAAAACTACAACTTGAAACTAGCATATGCAAAGAGGGATAAAAAAATGCTGCAAAAAGCCTTTGCAAATGTACGTCCTAATTCCTATTTCTTCTCTTTTGCTGAAAGCAACTGCTAAAGCATGCTTTTAGCTATAACATCACTAAAGCAATGCCAGTGATGTTCTGACAAATCTCTAGGGGTTTTTTTCCCACACTTTCCTTTTATTATCATATTCCATCTATAATATTCAACCAGTGCCAGACTGGTTTATGAATGTCAACTTCTCTCATAGAAATGGAAAAGGAAATCCTACTCTACGTTATAGGCCTGCTGATGTGACCAGGAGAGACTGAATGAAGTGGGAAAGGGAAGCAGGAAGGAGGAGGAGAAAAGTACCAGTCTGCAGTCTGGTATTTAGCAGAAATCTCAGTTTTCTCATCAGAAAGTTGTCAAAAATCAAAGCACGGAGTACTATTTATTTCCTTGTAAATTAACCATCGAGACAAGCTTTTCATATCATGTGGTCTCATTCCGTTAGTCTAATTCCATATCCAGAACAAAGTAGTGCCTTGAAAACTGGCCAGATCTGGATAATCCTAGTTTTAAATCTCAACACACTCCCAAGCTGTCCCTTGTAAAATAATAGACAATGCTTTGGAACATTTGATTAGAAAGAAAATTCTGGGGAGAACTCACCTGCTGCTTGTATAAATACATTTCCTCATTAAAATTTTATAAAACCAGCCTTAATGGAATACTACAACCTCATTCATGATTTTGAATAAAGTGATTTAAATTGGCAGGAACAAAGTTTAAATACACTTCTTCCCAGCTAACTGTCAACAGCTTTTTTTACGGCCTGCAGGGACAGGTATGACTCATGCCTACGCTGTTCTTCAAGCACTATTTTAAAATTCAGATTTTTTCCACTGGTCTATTGTGCTTTACAAGTAACTGCAAACTGAAAGAGACTAAAATTAGAAGGCAGACCACTGTCAACAGAGGGATTATAAACTCAGGCTATGTTGATTCAAAAAGCTGAATTGGTTGACCAGTATGAGGCACTCTTATGTTGGTTCCTACTAGACTTCTGGCAGACTTCCTTCCAAGTCTCTCCTGGTTACAAATTATTTTAAATCCCTGTGTTTAGGCATAGCGGGTGGCCTCTGGATTTGCATGCAATATTACAGGAAGAACCCTCTTATTTTCTGGTACGCAAGGCTAAAAAAATGAAGGTGTTCACCCTAACCTAAGTACGTCAGCAAGAGAGCACTACGTGGTCACAAGTCATCTGACAGAAGTTTGTGTTTTTTTAAACCAACAACTACAGCGACAGTCTTTTCATGTGTCTTATGAAAAATGTGATACTATTTACTGATTCTGATTAACACAAAGGCAGTTCGGTAGAAGGCTAATTTAAGGACTCCAACAGCCTCAAGTTTAGACTTAGCAATCAACCTGCCAAGTAACATACAGCAGAATATACCAACCTTCCCAGTAATTGAGTGGCATTTTAGGTACTGCAGACTACTGGGTTAAAAGCTAAAACAATAAGATACATTTCAACTTAAGATAGGGATGTCAGTCTCCTTATCAGTACAGTCCTTCAAAGAGTCCTCTGAAATCTTCTTCCTTTTAGACAGACAAGCCTCAAATCTGTGGCAAAGATGTGTGGGCTACTCAGTAGTGAAGAGCACCCGAGGTGCTCTCAGAGTAGTATCCAGTTAACAAGAAAATCTGAATCTGCTTTATGCTTCTTTATGCAAAATACCAAGGGAAAAATGCTAAGTGATATTTGCCGTATCACAGAGGAAAGTTAAATGTCTCTCAGCAGGTAAGGATACCAAAAAACAAGAATGTTTACACGAACTGGGATTCATTCACATTCCCATTCATGACAGCTAGTTACATTACTATATTACATACATCTACTTTAAGAATACTTTTTTTTCCTTTTGCAGTAGGTGGACAGCTGGTTGTTTTGTGTGACGTTCTAAAAAGAGCTAGAGAAATGTGAACAGCGAGTTCAGTACAACACACTAAATGTGGCCAGAGCCTCCACTGACCTAAAGCATGGGTCAACAGTTCCAAGACATGGAAAATCCAATTCATTTCCCATTTCCAAGTTTCAGGGGACGTCTATTACAATGTGAAAGGTATCTGTTTTGAACAGCTGTGATCCTAGAGCTGTTCGCTAAGCAGAAGCAGTGCACACCAAGGTTAAAGACATGGCTGTAGCAAAAGAAATCTCAGAACTAAAAAAAAAATGAGGAAAACCAATCATAATGACCCCCCCACCCCTACAAAACTATACTTTTTTGTTGCTACAGGACGTGGAACTCTAGCTTACAAGCTTAGCAGATGTCCAAGTATCAGCCTGTGGAGCAGTCATAAAGTCTGTGAGAACAACCAGCAGGCCATACCAAATCCTCTCTATATTTTGGAGGGCTATTTTCTAATATGCATCTGGAAGTTAGTACTTGTCTAGTTTTTTATCTACCTAAATATGGAAATAAGAAAAGTGCCTTCAGCTCTTGAGGAGAATTTGTGCTTGAGGGTACGTCATACCTACAGAGATCCCAATGAATAGTTCAAATACAGTTAATCTTTTCTCTCAGATACCGTCAGACTTAGCACTTGACAAAACAAAACACATAACTGGTCTCCAAACAAGACTCTACCATGCAACTAGATTGCTGATGGTGTCAAGAAGTTTTTTGAGGGTAGTCTGAAATTAGATGGACAAATGCTACTGCAGTATCATGCAGCTTATGCTCTCTAATGTAAGTCTGAGCAGCAACATCTATATCTGAACAAACCCAGTCCTGGCAACAAAACCCTCAGTCTGAATGCAATTATCAACTGATTCCTTCCAGACAACACAAGAATTTCAGGAATGCAAACTAACCACTTTATGCCCCTGACAGGGCATTCTAAACCTTGTACCAGTTATTCCAGCTTTTCATCTCCCCAAAACAAAACCACAGTTCTCAGAAATACTCTGGAAGAGCACACATCTAAGATAAAATTTCCCAGTGCTCAGATGTTTACCCCCATCCCCCCTGCAATAGTGTCTTCAAAATGTTTTTAAATGAAAGGGAAAAGAGGAGCAGCTTGCAGTAGTTTCCATATAATGCAATTATAGAACCTTTTATCTGCATGGATGCCGCACAGAATTGCATTATTCCTTTCAAGGCCTTTGGGAATGAGGTGAGAATATTATCTTGATCTGCATTAAACCAGTAAAAGAATTGAGTATATTTGCTTCTTCATGTGAAACTGATTTTAAGGAGCTCCTAATACATTTGTTAGCTCTTTTTGGGAACGATCTTGAAGGTGGAAAGTAAGAGAACACACAGCTCAATACGTATAATAAGGGCTTGTCAAATCACATCAATATTCCCTGTAATAAGATCACCCTTTCAAAGTAAGAACTACTTAGAGATATGGTAAAGACTCCAGCTCATCAGGACCAAACGGAGCAAGGGGCCCACAAGCTGAGGGCTTAAACTAATCTAAAGGAGGAGAGGAGTAAAAACTTGGCTAGGAATCAGACTGTTTCTTAATGCTGCCATTTCCACCTTTTGGCTGCAAAGAAACCCTGGGACTGGGAATACCAAGTCTACAAGTGCACACTCTCCACCAATGCCTCTGTAACGACCAGAGAAGTTTTCTACATCAATAGAAAACTACATTGACAAGGAAATGAAGCTTTTAGAAGAGGAGGATACTGTGATTTTCCTAGTGCAAACCCCATTTTCAAATCTACAGGAAGATGACTACTGACAATCAAACATGTTTTACAGGAATAACAATCCTAGACTAGAGGTCTGTCAACTCCAGAAACACTCCTCATGTCTAGTGCTATCTTCTCCTAATAAAATGCCCACATCCCTCTACGTATTTCCTCCACTGGTAGACATGGACTGAGTGTACCTTTCATAAGCTTTTCTGAAACAAACTAGTCAAACCCAACTCTCAACATGGAAAGCCACAGGCATATCCTCTTCTGGATGTAGCTGTACCAGAAGAGAGGCTTACTCTTCCCTCCTTAAACTATTTCAGTCAGTGAGCTAAGCTGGCTTATGCAACTATATATAGTAGCAGATCTTTGGCAATAAATGTACTTTTTTCCCCTTAAACAGGCTAAGAAGTGATGACATGAGCAGCTTAAGTGGCAGATCTGAAACAGCAGAGGTCTGCTGGCAGGATGCATGACAAATACCTGCAAGTAGCCCAAAGGGTGGCAGTTTAATCAGCCAGCATAGCTGAGTTGGAAGATGACATGTTTGCTGTACCAACTGGTCAGACTCACAGAAGCCAAAGCACGTTGGATTCCCTGTTAGTAGGATAAGCGATCTGAATTAATTGGGAACTCATAGTACTGTCAGGATTTGAACCAAGATAAAAGTTTCAATTTCAAAACCAACAAATTTTTATTAAGGAAGATACATACTCCAAACCCACTGATGACATACCTACCGTATCTTCAAATCACACATCTCCTTCACCACTTTCCACAGATCCTGTATGGCTACACCAATTCAGAGGCTGATTTTAGCAGAGGCCTTCCCCCTGCTACACCAATGGAGCAGAGCTTCCCTAACACTGTGACTGCCCTCCACACTGACACCGTTACGTTACTTCTGCCGTACAAGAGGAAGCGGTGCCCACTGTGCCCCAGGCAGCAGCAGGCTTGCCTCAGACATCTGTTACTCACTTTTCCCTCTGTGGCCCCCTGCACACGCCAGCAAAGCAGCTCTCATGCACACCCAGACCTAGTCCATTCCAATCAAACAAGGCAGGTTGGCAGAGCCTTCCTATTCAAAATATCCATTTAATTTTAACAAATCCCCTGAGACACATGGTGTGAGTATTGGGGTTGTCCTATGCAGAGATAGGAGCTGGACTCGATGATCCTTCCAACTCAGGCCATTCTATGATTCTGTGAAATAACTTTGCACACAGATTTGAGATGGCATTTCCCTTAAACAGAGGGCTTGTGCTGAGCTTACCCACACAAACAGTCTATGAGACTTAGACACGTGTTTATCAGTGACTGCAACGGTGTAAACAGAGCCCCTGGATTCTGCAGAGATCTGGCTGCAGAGCATTAGCATATTCCTTCTATCAGATGTGCTGTGGAAGCAAAGCGCCCACAAACAGCTGGAAGAAATATTATCTTACGCTGCTACAGCTTCTTGGTAAGACTGGGATTGAGCCCTTTGCCAACAGAAGTGCTGTTTGCCCAGCTTATCTGGAACCAAATGAAAGGTCTGATTAGCTGAGAAATAGCAAGTTAAAATTGTGACTTTTCACAGAATCACAGAATGGTCAGGGTTGGAAGGGGCCTCTGGAGATCATCTAGTCCAATGCTGCTAAAGCAGGTTGCAGAGGATCATGTCCAGGCAGGTTTTGAGTATCTACAGAGAAGGAGACTACACAGCCTCTCTGGGTAGCCTGTTCCACTGTTCCATCACCCTCACAGTGCAGAGGGTTTTTTCTCATGTTTAGATGGAACTTCTTGGGTTCCATTTTGTGCCCTTTGCCCCTTGTCCTGTCACTGGGCACCAATGAAAAGAGTATGGCCCCATCCTTGACACCTGACCCTTAGATATTTATAAGCATTGATAAGGTCTCCTCTCAGTCTTCTCTTTTCTAGGCTAAACAAACCAAGCTCACTCAGACTTCTCATGAGAGATGCTCCAGTCCCCTGAACATCTTTGTGGCCCTCTGCTGGATTCTCTCCAGTAGTTCCTTGTCTTTCTTGAGCTGAGGAGCCCAGAACTGGAGACAGTACTGCAGATGGGGCCTCACTAGGGCAGAGGGGGAGGAGAACCTCCCTTGACCTGCTGGCCACATGCTTTTTAATGCACCCCAGGATACCATTGGCATGTAGCTGCCTCATCATCAACTTGTTGACCACCATGACTCCCAGGTTCTTTTCCGCAGAGCTGCTTTCCAGCTGGTCAACCCCTGACCTGTGCTGGTGCAGGGGGTTGTTCCTCCTGAGGTGCAGAACCCTACACTTGCCATTGTTGAACTTCATTAGGTTCCTCTCTGCCCAACTTTCCAGCCTGTGCAGGTCTCATTAATGGCAGCACAGCCTTCCAGTGTATCAGCTGCTCCTCCTACTTTTGTATCATCAGCAAAATTGTTGCGGGTACGCTCTATTCTCTCATCTAGGTCATTAATGAATAAGTTGAATAAGTCTGGGCCCAGTACTGACCCCTAGGGAACACTGCTGGCCACAGGCTTCCAACTAGATTCTACCCCACCAATGACAACCCTCTGAGCTCTGCTATCCAGCCAGTTCTCAATGCACCTCGCTGCCCACTCATATAAGCTACACTTCCTAAACTTACCTGTGAGGATGTAAGGGAGACAGTGTCAACGCCTTGCTGAAGTCAAGGTAGACAACATCTAGTGCTCTCCCCTCATCTAGCCAGCCAGTTGTGGCATCACAGAAAGGTATCAGATTGATCAAGCACTATTTCCCTTTGGTGAACACATGCTAACTACTCCCAATAAGCTTCTTTTCTTTCAGATTCTTGCAGATGACATCCAGGATGAGCTGTTCCATCACCTTTCCAGGGACGGAGGTGAGGCTGACTGGCCTGTAGTTTTCCAGGTTCTCCTTTCTTGCCCTTTTTGAAGACTAGAGTGACATTCACTTTTCTCCAGTACTCAACCATCTCTTCTATTTTCCATATTCTTCCAAGGATGATGGAGAGTGGTTTAGCAATAACATCTGCCAGCTTCCTCAGCACTCATGGGTGCATCCCATCAGGGCCTATGGATTTGTGAGTGTCCAGCTTGCTGAGATGATCTCTAAGCCAATTCTTCTTGACCAAGGGACAGTCTTCCTTTCTCCAGACTTCCTTGCTAGGTACTGGGATTCCCAAGGGATGGCCTTAGCAGTGAAGACTGAAGCAAAGGCAGCATTCAGCAACAGTGCCTTCTCTGTGTCCTCTGTCACCAAGGCACCCATGTCATTCAGCAGCAGACCCAGATTTTCCCTAGTCTTCCTTTTGCTGCTGATTGTACTTGAAGTCCTTCTTGTTGTCCTTTGCCAGATTTCATTCCAAGTGGGCCTTAGCCTTCCTCTTTGCCCGACATACTTTGTCAGCATTCATACATACTACCAAAGCAATCAATCTCTTTCCAGCCTCCATAAACTTCTTTCTTCCAGCTGAGTTTTTCCAGAAGCATCTTACTCATCCATGCAGGCCTCCTTCCTCCTTTGCTCGATTTCTTACTCCTAGGGATGCACTGATCTTGAGCCTGGAGGAGGAAGCTTTTGAATATTGCCTGTCTCTCTTGGACCCCTCCATCTTCTAAAGCCTTGTCCCACGGGATTCCTCCAAGTAAGTCTTTGAAGAGGCTAAAGTTAGCACTCCTGAAGTCCAGTTTTATAATCCTGCTTATTGCCCTGCTTATTCCACACAGGATCCTGAACACCACCATCTCATGGTGACTGCAGCAAAGGCTGCCCCCAGCTTTCACATCATCAACCACACCTACTCTGTTTGTTAGTACAAGGTCCAGCAGCACTCTTCTCATTGGCTCTATACCACTTGTGTCAAGAAGTTACCATCAATGCTCTGTGGGAATCTCTTGGACTCTTTTCACGGCATAAGACCTCACAGCTACCTCAGCAAAGTTATTACACAAAAGATTATCACTTCTATGAAAAGCATTCTGGCAAAAGCAACCATACTGACAGTTTTTTTAACCAGAAAATCTCTATATGCTATCACGAAGGCATATTCATCTGTGATTTGATTGTAAAAGTACAAGCTGTCACATATGCCCTCTCAAAGGACAATGAAAAAGAATATATTAGGCTACAACTTAGACCATATTTTGGCATTAAAGATACCAGAATATGATACCAAAAACTTCAACAATGCCTAATCTGCTTACAGAAGTTTTGGACATCTACTGACTGACTTGAAGGACATCTTTAAAGGTTGCATCTGCAAGCTTTTTATGAAATCCATTCATGTACAGAAACCTGCAATATGAAAAAAAAATCCTGGGAGGGAGAGTTCAAATATACAAAAAGTACAAAGTCAAAGACAGTACAAAGATTAAAAAAGAGGCAGTGAGAAGGTCATAAAAAACTCCTGTTTGAATACCTGATCTTATGTGTATGTATGGGGGGGTGGGTGTCTTTTTTTTTTTTCCAATTTTGTTCACTAGTAAATAATCAGAACAGGCAATTCCTCTCCCGTCTATTGTAGCCAAGTCATAATAGCAGATCATTTTTTTTTTCATGTTGCAGCAGACACAAGGTAAAAGATTACTACTTACTTGAATACAGTAGATTTATTTGAATGATACTTTTATCATTAAAAATATGGATTTCTTTAAACATGGTGTACTTCTCTTGAGATGAGAAAGCTCCTCTTACCCCAGAAACTATTTTCCTTCCATTTTAGCTAGGATCAATTTCTTGCACCAAGATATTTGCAATAGGCAACTTATACAAATATTTTTTATGTAAAATCCTCAAGATAGTAATTACACAAGAAACTTTACCAAAAAAGTGACTTCATTTATAGAGTCCAGAATTTGATGCTAGTGTTTAAACAATATGTAAGAATGTTACCACAAAGAAATACAACATGACATGAACCTTAGCTAACAGTCAGAGCTAACTTTTCTTATATATTTGGAAAAGAAATCAAAAGAAAGTAATAGGAAAAGACATTAGCTTTGCTTTTGAGAGATGAAAGTAAAGAATTTCTATACTTATTGTTAACCTGTGTCATATTGAGTTCAGCCATTATTGTTTATGTCTTTTTATTTCCAAAAATGCATAGGAACTCTTGGAACACCAGAAGCTATAAAGAAAAAACACAAAAAACTGGGAATGGGACGAAGCAAGTAAGGGAGTGTGTGTTAGTAGTTCAATATATGTTTCTCTCCATTATCAGTGCATGATGATTTTCTGCTATTTCCTGCAGAGGCTTCTTTGAGCAGAAGATTGAAGAGTGATCATATGTCCAAATCTTAATAAAAATATAAAAATCCACTGCTTCATTGTATCTGCAATTATGATAGTCTCCTCCTACACATGAGATAGGAAAGGAAACAATTTAGTATTCATGGTGTTCCAAGAAACATGTTTTAAGTTGTGGCTTGACGTAAATCAATTATTTGCCAGTCGGAAAGGCATTATTAATACCTCACATTTTAATAAAAATGGCATTTTTGATTTTAGAGATACTGCTTCAGATCTTGAATGCACTTCTGCAAACTAAGGATTTTTCAACAGTTAGTGGCTCTCACTGCGAAACAAAAAATGTGGCCAACAGCTTATGTCACCATTATGCCAGAGACAAAGAAAGCAGACTAGGTTGTCCCCTTCAGTTTCAACTCCAGTCAAGTTGAAATGAGAGTAAAAAAGCCTTTTGGGAAAGAAGCTGAAAAATATGTTTTGGCCTGAACACTTCTGCCTTTTGCCAGAGCCAAAGCTCACGCCTCCAAACTCTGGGGTCTGTCCACTGCCAATGGAAAAAGCAGCCATACTTAACTGGGGTGGTCCTGCCTCCACTTCCCACCTCATGTGCTGCTCTCAATGCCAGATGCTAGATGGAAACTACAGGCAAACCAGACCTGCCAGTCACTGGCACCAAAGAAAAGTTCAGCTTGCTCTCTGGAACTCCCACCATGTGACAGTTTTCACACTCAAGGTGCATTATATCCTAATCTACAGTTTGAAATTCTCTCACTTATTTTCCATTGCACGGATAACATCTTCTGACAAAATAGAACCAAACTTTTAATAGCAATTTATCTCGACATTTTGGATGGACCCTCTTTTTCCAATGTGGACCACTACCTGAGAACTTGTTACTCAAAAGAAACAAGCTCCTCAGGTAAGATGAAGTATGCTTCTCTTCCTTTTTTAATCATGGTACTGTCTACAGATAGTTATGATAGTAATTCTTCCTCTTTACTGTAAAAAAAAGAATTACTCTTTGACCTTCAACAACCAAAAACATTGTAAAGAGTGTACACAGTCTGTGCAGTTCCCCTCGGAGACGGAACACGTCAAACAAAACTTCTGTCAAAAATGCACAGCTAAACGTTGATGGCCAATACAATGGCATTTAGTCAACTTTTGTGCACTGGCTGCTGCACAGCTGAAGAGCAAATCTCACCACAACCTGCTTGCCAGGAGAGTTAGAACTCCTAAGAGTTAAGATTTGATGCGTCCGAGAGGGAAGGATAATTCTTGTATTTTCTTTGGAAACAATACAATTGTGATTGCGAGACGTACTTGTCTGTATTAGGTACATAATACCAGGTCTCATAAGAGACGCTATAAACTTCTAAAGCTTGCCTGACTGTGATAGGAGCTATTAAGGAGTCTGCTTAAATGGATAAGAAGTATGACAACTCCCACAGAGAATCAACTGGTGCTGTGCTGGAAGGACTGAAAGTGCACCGTTGTGCTTGCCCTCACAGACTGAAAAAGAAAAACATGGTTCTCTTAGTTTTACAAAACTGCCTGTCATGATTTTTGTAGTGAAATTCATGAGTGAAGATCTTGACTTCTTGTATACCTTTTGAAAGAATTTACTGCAATTTACTTGAGAACTTTTTGGTATTCCCCAAGCGTAGGTAAAAGAGCATTTGCAGTGCAAATGTTAACCTGCATTTTGAACATGGTGGCACTAAAAAGATCCTTGAATAACAAATCTTCGTGGTGAGGCAGAAGCATCAAGTAAGTTCACCATGAACTTCATCAGCCTGAGAATCGTTGCTCCATCAGTCAGTACAGCATTTGTCTGTGTTAGTCCTGCTCTGAAAAATGACATATTGCACCTAGATTATGGCCAGCTTTGTGAGACAGTTGGTTTTCTCTTAAATCCTAACAACTGGGTAAAGCAAGTAATAACCTTATTGCTGCCCCTTGTCCATTCCTCCAAAGTAAAATGGTCAACTAGCAGTCTACTGAGTGGATTACCAGGGAGCATGGGTACGCATGGCCCAGGTGCCACAGCAAAGTTCAATTTCTGCCTGGTAAATATGCTGTCTGATGTACATTTTTCATCTGATTTATAGCACACACTGCAATGGGAAATATCTGTAGCCAAGAGGAAGGTGATTATCTTTCTGCTTTGGAAATAGCTGGACTCATGATAGCTATTACTTATGAATTTTTCCACCAGATGATGTTCTCAGCTAACCAGAATAAGTCTATTATGCATAGTTTCAGGACCTCAGTGAGTCACTGCATTGCAGCCAGTGGAGGCTGTACTCTTACTCTTCCTGGTACACACTGCATAAACTAATATGGACCAGAATAAGTGCTCGCCATTACTCACAGCTGCCATCTGTCATAATAATTTGTCTGTCTGTTTCACAAATGGGGCATATCTTTCTATTTCTCACATTGTCTTCAGAGAGGATAGGATATTTGTTTCTTTGCATTTCCTATTTCGAATTAAGGCCATTTTCAATTCTTTCACCAACACTATTCTCAGAGGACAATTCGCTCCCCTTGGTATCTCTTTTCGGTACATGCCTTCAGGTTGACTTCTCTGACACTGTGTATCCTCCTGCACTTACTGGAAAATCATGGTATACTGAAAAAAATGTAAAAATATGATTCATCTTTCTCACTATACATGTGCAAATCTAATGTAAATTCGGATTGTATTTTCTTCTCTCCTAAAACCAAGTGCAGGAACAGAAATGGCTGAAAGTCTCTAGTCGTACACAAAATGAGAGAACAGTAGAGGGTTTAAGATTATGCTAAAACCTCTCCTGAAGAGACTTGATAGGAACAGGTTGTATAATTCCATTCTGAATTTTTTTAAAAGATCCTTCATAACCCAAAGGTACTTAGAAATTGCTCAGGACCTGAAGTGAGACAAAAATATAGCACCTGTGACTTCTGCACTGCTTCAGAGAATATACTTACAGGACAATATCTAAGAATTTTATTTACCCAAAGTTATGGACAGCTATTTAGTGACTGAATGAAAAAAGATTGAAGAGAGTGGCACCAATGTAAAAGTAGATTATTGCAACACTTGTGAATAAGTCTACTAATCACCTTCCTTCAGGACTTGGACACTGTTGTAGGTATATCTTGCCTAATGGTATTTCCACCTGCCATACATCTGGTTATAATTCTGTTTCAACAATACACATGAAGGGCCAACACCACCACAACTTCCTAATTATCTCAATTTGTCTCTTATTTTTACATAAGGTTTCCTAATTGAATACAAAACATCAACAATGATTTGTCATTGAAGTAACACTGAGCTTTTGAGTTTAAGTAGAGCTGTTAACACAGACTCCAGGGATACAGGATTGATGTTGGGTTTTTTTTCAATTGAATACCTTCATTGCCTTGGACAATTTGTCCAAACCCCAACATGCTGAAGGCATCAGCAGAGTTCTCCAAATCAGAAATGTTCTCAACAGGAAAATGGAGCTAAAAGCCTGTCTCTTACTACAGAAGCAGACAGTTTTTCACAAAAGGGAAAACTTCAAGAGGACATTCTCTGTTGTCAGTAACTGACAACTCTGGTTTTGCAAATGGGTTGCAAACACAATGAAGCATCCAGTGCAGAAGGTCCAGGACCTCAGTGTAACAAAGACAGAACCACAAGGTCTCTAAGCACTGTGAAGTTTCAATAATTTCCATCCTTTCACTGAAAACTGACTTTGATGTGTTCTCATTGCCAGTCAGTTGCTTCAGATGTTGATTACTCGTTACACTAATTTCTCCACTGTTTTCAGTTCCCATAGATAACTAGGGTATTGTTCTTTCACTGAAGCTCTTATCATTAACTTCTCTGAATTCACTAAGTATAAAATACTTCTATTGGGACACGGTTCTGGATGGAACTTCATTCCACTCCATCTACAGTGGTGCCTGCTGTCTGCCTGCTCAATAGGAACATTTCTTTTAGTCTTTAATGCAAGATCATTTATTACCGTAAAGGCACTTAAGATCCTACCATAAAGCTTCATCACAAAACTCGCAGGTGGACAGTGTAACAGGCAAAGACAAGTAGCCCAAGATCTCTCAATCTGCTCAGATCTGTACATCTATCAATTCTGAGCACCTAACATTAATTAAATATTAAGCAAACTTTAGTAGTCACATGCATTATTTTTTAAATAGAAAATGGAAGATAGAAACTACACACCTGTCAAAATTACAATAATGCAAAGGAATTCTGTAAGTTTTTCAAATTTAAGGTAAAAACATGCAAAAGGCTTTCAAAAGGTAGTTCTTAGACAACTTTATAGATTTGTTTCTCCTACGTCTTAGTCTTCCGTGATTCTGTACGACAAATACAAAGATGACATCATAGATCTGAAAGATTCTAACCTCTACCACAAATGTAATAATTTTGTATTTAGCGTGAAAAGCTTATCTAGACATTCTGACTTCTTTTATAACAAAAGCTTGAATTATTTACTGGCCAAATACTCCCACTGAATTACTTTTACACATGAACTGAATTCAAATTAACAATGAAACTACATAGTGCTTATAAATATCCAGACCTAGATGATAAAGTTCCCTGTTATCACCTATCTACAGTGTGCAAAGTGCCTTTGCCTTTTGCTGTGCAAGATCAAACCACCAAGTTAATTTACAGTTGTCCTTCTTAGTTTACCTAAAAGGACTTCTGAAATACACTTGCAGAGTCATCTCTACTCATTAAGCCACTACACAGGAAGCTTTACCATTTCCTTAAGGTTAAGCATGGGGTTGAGCTCAGTGCTGAGCACGGCTCTTATTCAACCTGCCCCCCATTTCTCACACATGGACATTGTGCAGGTGTTGTGCCTTGTTCTCCTCCATATTTAGCTATGCCAGTACAAGATGCTACTGTCCCCACTGCAGAACGAAAGGAACAATCCATAGGAGAGTTTTAAATCCACTTTAGGCAAAATGAGCTGGGTTAGCACAAATCACCCATTTAAATTGGCTAAGCTTCTCTGGCTGATTGCCCCACAGCCAGTGCGGGAGCTCTGCTGGCTCTAGTGAGGCCATAACCGCCACCAAAAGGGCAATAGCATCCAGCTAGGGGGAGATGAAGGATTCTGGTGGCATCGATTTTAGCCAAGTGAATGCCTGTCTACAACCTCCAGCATGCGATTTTTAATCAAAGTAGCAATACTAGCATACGCAGTCGTAGGAGGACATTTGCAGTGAGAGAAATGCTTACATCTGCTCTACACGTGTCACGGATAAATGTTCACTCTGAACAACGTGGCCAGTTAAAGATGTTTTCCCCCCGGGTATTCTACCACCTTTCTGCAAGAGGTTACTGACCTTAAGAGCTCTGCTGCTCTTTCATCTCCTTCACGCAAAAGATTTTCAAGGTAGCTTAAATCACTTTTAATAGCCTTTTAAACTTAACCAACTTTGCCTAAAGCAAATTAGAGCATTTACAGGATCATTTGCCAGCAAAGCCGAAGGGAGGAAACAACTTCTGGCAGAGCATCAGTACTGGGAAAGAGGAAGAAAGGAGAAGGGTGGACTGAAGGCAGAGGTGTGCAAATAAAGCTTCCAGCCATCACAGCTGGATACAGAAGATGGCAGCCATTTATAACCTCTTCTTCCACTTTTCATAACTCCATTTTAAGATGTGCAAAAGCAAAGTGCTAGAGTTTGCAAACTCAGGAGGTGCACCCCTGGTGCAGCAGCTATGACAAGAGCACCTTACTTTTCTTGCTGTACTGTAATACACATAAAGAATTCTAATAATCTTATTTGATTTGAAGAACTTTAATATTAGAGTCACAATTAGCGAATTCTGCACTTCACTCTTGCCAAACAGAGTAAATATGCTTAAAATATGAAAGCTAACTAGTGAACAGCATTTAACTTGCAATTGAAAACACACATTAAGCCTCAACTTAATCTTCAGTTTTATCATTTTAAACTTGATCACTTTAACTCATTCAACGCAGAAGTCTTTGCATTACATTTTTCACATGTGTAGCTCATGCTAGAAAGCAGCAATGCTATTTTGCAGCTGAACAGCATTGTTCTTGAAACTTTCTGGACGCTTTGTAACTGTTCTTGAAATAAAACCCTAGAACAATAGCTAAGTAGGCAGAAAGCACCTCAACTTGATTTCTAGAAAATAAAAATCTGGCCTAAATTGTACAAATATCTGTCAGCAGGTCTGGAATTAGAGCTCATCTTCTGACTTCCAGGCATTAGGGACTACAATGGTTTGTTGTGCTGGAGGACCAACATGCATAAATACAGAATGCCTCCTTATTTTCAGTAAAGCAAAGTTTATGGGTAGAGGCAATATCTTTCACTACTCCAAGTAATATAGTTGGGAGTAGGGGGAGAGTGAGAAATTGAGCTGACAAGGTTTCAGACATGCTTTTGAGACCACCTGGTCTGCTTTCAGGTATGTGCTTGAGACTTTCTGGCTCCCAGTGAGCAGAAAAAGTAGTCTTAGCAGTGCAGAAATAAGCAGTTTGTCTCCAATTGGAAAGAAAGGGGTAAAACAAGGGACAAAACCCAAACCAAGATTATATCATGCCATGAAATCAATAACTCTGAGACTATGGTTTTATTGTCCTAGGCTCAGAGCTTTGGAAAGCATTCTGTAGCTCTTCCTGGAGAGTTAGAACTGAAAGGGTCAGTGACAGTGCCCATACTCTGAGAAATGTTAACCCCCTGGTGTTTCCACCCTTCATCAGCTGTCAGAGCACTCCATCTGCACAAGGTGACTGCTTAGTCACCACCTGGTGTCCCAAGGGGTTTGGAGGACTGCACGAACTGAATTCCAGGAGGAAGCCAGGAATTTGATGATCCTGTTACAAGGGCCATGCACTAGACCCATGCAGCGCTGTGCTAGCACATACTAATTACCTTGTATTACAGACAGTAAATGATTAAAATGTATGTCTAAATGCAGCACACCTGTTCCCAGCTCGCACTTAGCCTCAAAATTTCCTGCTTCCATTCCAGACCTAGAAAACCAGACTGTATGCCCAAAAGCTTGTCTCCCCTTTCCAGCTATAGCACTAGATCCAGTAGAAGACATACCAGCTCCAGACACTTTATTCAGTTACCTCTTCAGATCATCTCAGCCAGTGTAGTACTACCCATATTGCTAGCAAGAGAAACAACTTCCATGTATATGTAAAGGATTGGTTTCTGGCAAATATTTATGTAATTGTACATAATGTAAAGTTCAGTCCAAACAGCAAAAGAAAAATTATTTTTCCTTTCATGAGATATGGGATTTTACTGTTTGTTCACTCATTTGTTTCAGCAACAGCTCTGATCATGAACACCATATACAATCCCTTTTTTTTTTTATAAAAAGCCCACAAACCAAATCAGGAGATGCTAAAGGAAATGAGCCATAAAGTGGGGGCAGCAGGATAGTGTCTAACATTTCTGCATATAATCCATTTGTCACTTTCATGAACCAAGGTTAATTAATATTCTATAAAGGTCTTCCAAAAGCTGAATACCTCTCAAGTTCTGAATTCATGGGCCTGACCTTAGACTTTCACAGAATGATTTTTAATGCAGTCTGTTATCAGCAAAACCCGTTTAAACACATGTCCCATCTGCCAGTACCCCATTTGCAAAAGAGCTTCTTATACTTGCAGACAGTAAAGCTTCTGCCTGCTTCCCTCTCTCCTCTAAATACCAGCTGTATGGTAATGAGCACAAACAGCTGAAAAATACTGCACAGTAACAAAGCTGGTACGAAGCGGGCAGAACAACGCTTCCACTCAATGAAGCAGTTGTAGCATGAATTTAGCAGATTAGCTATTGAACAGGGGTGGGGGGAGGTTTGGAAAAAATGTAAAGGGTCTGCACAGATAGCCAGAAAATGAAAAGAGACCAAAGGGGCACAAGCTACCAAAGAAAAGCCCAAATTCTAAAGTACTTTTGTTGAACTGCATGAACTGATTCTTCGAATTTTCTAAGGCTTATTCCTCATGTACTAATGATATGCCAAATGCTATTCCGATCATTTGCAAGTTCAGTTAGTTTTTTAAAGGAGGCAACTTGTTAATGAAAGTTTTCCATTCATTAACAAATCTCTTCATCGGCTGGGGGCAGGGGAAATCCTTAAGAACAGGAACACACTCTCCTACTTCAGTTTCTGGTACTTTCAGCATGTGTGACCAACAAGCACCATATTATCAATTAGCTTGTTGCATAGGAGCCCTCTCAGCCTAACCATTTTTGTAAAGCCATTTTTTAAATGCTGGCAACATCTAAACTGCCCTCCAGACACTGACAAGGTTTTTAAGCAGCAAGCACAAGCCATTTGCTTTTAAGAAAATCTGTGTGCAACTGCATTCAGCTGACATGTGCATACAAGGCATGTAGTTGAGTATTTGTTTTATGAAAGTTGCTAATTAGATACACGCTGTTTGCATAAAGACTAAAAATTGCACATGCATTTTTTGCACTTGAAATTGCATGAATCTATCTACTGGCTGATGTGAAAGATGATGCTGTTTTGATACATAAAGCTGACATGAAGATACGCAATTTTTTTCTTGTTTGTGATTTCCCAATGACATCTAGTATTACTATTGCTTTTGAAGAACTGAAGTCTAACACTTTCTAAGAAAAACACGTGAGAAGATGGTGTACTGACACTGCCCAAACACGAGCTCTGTCAAAAGTTTGGTACACTATTTTTATTTTAAATCCCTAATTTATAAGCCTTACTGTTTCAGTCCCTCTGCATCCTAACATTTGTCTTTTGTGACAAGTAAGACTAGTAGGTTATTTTTCAAAAAAATAATCTAGCAAGATGTATTGAAATAAAAACACTACATTGCTTCCAAAAGTAGTGAGGAGTGAACCCCGCAGCCTGAGGGAAAAAATACATTTACGTCTAAGGTCATCACAATGCAACTCCTAAGAAAGCACACCTAATCTTTTAACCTTTATACATCACACTTAGAAAGTTAAAGAGAAGACACATACAAAATTGGCTGTGTTACTGGCTTCTTTTCACTAGTGATCACAGAATCAACAAAAAAGAGAAAGCAATTTTCTCAGGGCATGAAAGAGCTTGTCCTGTGGCTATACAATGGCATTCTCAGATGACACTTTTATTGCTAATGTCTATCACAAACCTGTAATAGATAGAAGAAAAAAAAAATCACTATTAAAGCTCACTGGAAGTATTCACCTAATTTCAAGTTTTAATGTAGGTCAAATCTATTGAATTTAAGTTAAAGAACATGTACTTTGATAATTTCTGGAAAATTCTAGCACAGTTTTCAAAATATTTCTCATATTTTAGAACACCTAAAGGAAACAATAAAGAGTTTATCAAAAGACAAGACAGGTAACAGACATTTTTAGCATACAGTGATGAATAAATACTAACGTTTAGTCAAAAGCTGCTTATTGCATAAATAAATGTTAATATTCAGTCTACGTATTTGTTACCAGTCATTAAAAACAGTTGTTCCTATAACATTCTGTACTTAAAAAAATATTATAAATATCAAGTCAGTTCTTAGTTTTAATCTGTTCTCTGAATTGCTTAACACGCAGTAGGATGAAAACTGTTTGCTTTAGAACGCTAAGTATCTGGAAGTACTGTATTATGAGAGAATGTACATCAATGGAAAAGTTATCTGCCAAAATTACTTTAGTTCTTTCCAGTTGTATGCATTTATTCAGCTCATCAGCACTCCAGAAGGAAGGAATATGATACTATAGGAGTGCTGTATCTATGTGGCATTTGCTGTGCTACTAACCCAGGTTTGCCTTGCTTCTTTTAGAGGGCCCGAGCTTCTCAGTATCATTATTTATATTTTCAGACTATGGTCCTGATCTACAGACTGGAGTGCTTGTCAATGAACAAAGAAAGCCCAACTTACTGTGGAAGATTTAGACTTGAAAGATGCAAGATTTTTGCATGTTCCATATGTTTTATATGAAATCTTCTAAGATTTAATGTTTTACTATTTAGAAATAGAAATATTCATTCCCAGAAACAAAACCAAAGTTGTCTAAAAAAAAAAATTCAAAAATATGACACAGTAAACAAGAAAAAGCTTGCCAGTGAAACTGGTACAGCTGCACTCAACTCATTCCTAACATTTAACCTCAAAATCTTAATTGTGCTATCATTTGGACACCATCCAGAACACTGTCATAAAAAAAAGATGGATGTGAATGTTGGCTCTTTTGGTAAAACAGTGACATCAGAAATAATCACAGAACCACTGTAAGGTTTGAGTTGGAAGGGATCTTTAGAGGTCATCTTATCCAGTCTCCCGTAAGCAGGGATATCTTCCACTGGATCAGGTTGCTTAGAACCATGTTCAGTCTGAGGTTGAACACTTCCAGGGAGGGGGCATCCACGACTTCCCTTGGCAACCCGTGCCAGTGCCTCACCACCCTCAG
The DNA here is from genome assembly GCA_033556795.1 of Tapera naevia. Classification (NCBI taxonomy): domain Eukaryota; kingdom Metazoa; phylum Chordata; class Aves; order Cuculiformes; family Neomorphidae; genus Tapera; species Tapera naevia. Next base: position 7,363,929 of record JAUMJJ010000034.1, on the reverse strand, counting down.
CATAAAGAAATTCTTCCTTATATCTTTTCTTCTTTATAGCTAAGGCTTGTATATATAAACATTGTTTCAGACCCTACATCCCAAGATGATGACCCTTCTGTTTGCAATGGTGGTTTCAAGAGACACTGACATGGTGCATGCTTTGGATACCAGTTTATTCTACCTGAGAAGAATATATCAGGAATCTCCAGTAGTTCAGTTCTTCAGGGTCTCAAGTAATGCATATATAATGTATATACAAATGAACTTTAGATAATATCCAAAATAAAAAATCAAAAATAAAAAAAAAGGAATCAAAATTGTTTTGTCAATATCCTTTATACTTCAAGCCTAGATGTACTTTGACAGCACTTGTCCATGCTGTTCATGTGCTTCTAACATATGGAAACCTTCAAACACTAATAGTCTCAAAAAACCCCTGAATATTACCTATATTCATGAGTATAAACTGTATTGAGGAGAAAACAGTGACTCATTTCCAAAATGAATAATATTAACTGTATTGACATTTCTAGGGTATTTCTTTAACTTAAAAGTATTAACATATTTCTCTTACAAGCAATGTGTGTACACACAACAGATAAAATAATCATGATTTCAAACCGTGATCTTGCAGAACAGATAGAAAAGATGAAAACAGAGGAAGATTCATAGATAGCACTACACTGCCCCTTCATGTCCACTACAGAAACAGCATCATAATCTGCAAGATGTGAAAGAAGTCACTGGAAATTAATATGGTAACTAAGCTGCAATTTTCTTAGATTTTTATATTTGACAGCTACCTCTCCCCCAACAAAAACAGGAAGACAAAGGAAGACAATTAGAAAAAAATAACACTTTACTTCAGTGGGGAAAATGCTTCTTTTACTTCAATATTCATAGCTCGACGCTTTCTCTTTAAAAAAAGATACATTTTCAACCTTGATTACATGGTGAATTACAATTAAATAACAAAAAAAATCAGTTAAATTTAATATTTTTCTGGGGAAAACAAACCTAAGTATACTTAGCCATGACAAAGTTTTAAGAGCAGAACAATAAAACTTCCATCAGCATCAATTCTAAATAGCATGTTAAATTATTTATGAGTATCTAAGCAATTTCATACTTCTTATAAGTTCCTTTAACTATTTAAATAATACGATTTTTCCTCACGTTTCTTCCGATTTAAAAGCTCAATTGATGCTTTGTTTGTAATTTAATGTTAAAACTGTTGTTCTAACTGGCATATGGGGTTTTGCTTCAGGTAGCATTAAGTTCAACTGCAGCTAGAAACTTTAGATTAGATTAAAAAAAAAAAAAAAAGTGACCCCTATTTCCACAACGTACATTGCCCAGAGTAACATCAACGTATGCACCAGGTAGGTTAAGTCCACTCTATATATAAAAGCATTAAGCAAGACCTTCATCAACTAAGGACTAATGTTTTCCAAAGAGTAACCTAATATTTTCTCATTTGGTTGCTGCTTTGTTGATTTAACCTTTCTAGAAAGGCTACACTTAGAAAACAGTAAAAAACAGTAAAAACAAAAAATCCCACACCCCAAACACCCAAACAAAACCCAGGATAAATTTACATCTTGTGGCCAAGATATGAATGTAGAGCCACAGATCATTATTAAGTGTCTTGATAGAATGATAATACATTTTCTGAGAAAACATAACTAGAAGACTTCACAAAAAAACGAGGTAGCTGGCACGTTAATTTGGTTTGCAAGTAAAAACCTAATAACTGTAAGTACTTGGTGTGTCACAAGTACATGGCACGTCCATACAACTAAAACCCTTTACTACAGGGAGTGTGAACTTTATTCATAAATAATTCAATCTTCTAATGCATAAACAGTCATCCTTGTGCCTCCTTTCTTCCCCTTATTTTCATTAGTAATTACATTAGTTTTTGACAACCTTCTTGTGGATTTAATCTCTCAGCCTTTTCAAAACTAAGAACTTAAATCAAATAGAAGAGCAAGAAATGTATTAGCATTTATTTTCTAGCGTGAGTAAATCAGTATTTTCTGCCTCCTGAAAGCAGCAGAGCTATTCAGTTCGAAACTGAATACTAATCTTCAGAAATCTCACGGCACACTAGTCCAACCTTCATACTATTCTTAAACTACATAAGAGAACAATATTTTATGATTCTCCTCTGAAGACAAATAAAGGAATAACACGAGGTATTACTTTTCTGTATGTTCTACAGACATGCGGCAAGACAGAAGTACAAGCTGCAGCTATTTTCTCTTCCAATAGCTGCAGCTTGCTTACACTTGAAAACAGTAACCACAAAACTAAGAGCATTGCATGATACAAGTAAATTTATTACACGAATAAACATATTTCTTAGGTTTTATTAAAATTGATAGTGTCTGGTTACATGTAGGACTATATGTTACAGTCAGCATTTCTATCCAGACCAGCCAGTCCCTTTGCTATTTTACAATAATGTATATCACTCCTTCATAGTAATAGGAAAAAATATGCATGTTTGTACCACTTAATTCAGATAAAGTACTTAACATATTTTCATCTCCAGAAATTAATGGATTACTTTTCTGCAGAAAATCCATAAAATTTAAAAATAAATGGCAGAAATTAAGTTCTAGCTCTTTTCAGTTCAGATTTCACTATGAGAAAAAAGATAACTTTGGGGTTTCTGCTTTAAACTAGTTCTTGTAGAAAAGATTATGTCAGTAACTTGAGGATTTCGCTAGTACTATGAGATCTCTCTCAAGGCAGGACAAAGACTTGCAGCTCCTCCTAGCCCTTCCTACAATACAATTAATTGACGTACAAGAGCTGCATACAAGGTCTTTATTGAATGTCACTGTGATCCAAACCTGTATTTTTCATTATGAAAAAAAATCGGGTATACAATGAGACCACAAAGAAAAACATTATATTGCACAGCGGCAAATACTTTTGAAAACTAGAATGGCAAAGTTTGCAATATTTCAAAATTTATGCTAAAAACATTTCATGTGCTACCAATGTTTAAACAGTACATAAGATGCCTGAAGCAGGAAACATGCCTCAGCAATCTCTTTTGCTTATAAAATACCCTAAATCCATTCTATCCATTACATTGGAGTGGTAACTTTAAATAAATGGTACACCAGAGTTCTTCCTTGTATGTGCAATTTATTAAATCCATGTGATATTTTAGACATGCTATAGTTCACAAGAACATCATAAACATCTCTTTGGGTCACGCTAAAAATCCCTCAAGCTTAGCAGAGTCTGCTGATAACTTATTTTTCATCATAGATTAAACTCACATCTATTAGGACCATTTGAGACACCAGCACACAAGAACAACTCTTTCAAGCAGGAAAAGGGAAAAATAAGTCTGGATTATCAACAACTTGAAAATGAGTGCAAAATTGTTCTCTGAAAGATGTATTTTGGAAATTTATGCGCTGAGAGACTTCAAACTTCAGTACAGTTTCCATTCATCATGATACTGGTAAAAAGGACAAACTCCTCGAGACGACATGGTGGTTCCCTTGAGTGCCAGCTTCCTTCGAAGTTGAGAATGCATGTTTTAAGGGAAAGATCCCATATAGTGTGTTGATTCACACTTTGGGTAAAAAAAACAAACCAACAAACAAGATAATCACTTGACAAGGCAGAGGGTAAAATAAAATACATAATGATGCAGGTATTGCCACTGCAATAACTAATAATTGTTTGTCAAGATTTATTGTAGAACTGTCTCGTCTTTTAAGTTCCTTTATTTCTTAGGGTTCAGTGCTTATATGTTAAAATCAGTGGAACTGGCAGAAAGGCTGAAATAATGGTGGGGTCTGTTATCGCCCACCCAGCCAGGACGAAGAAACTGATGAACTCTTTCACAAGTAACTGGGAGAAGTCTCCTGATCAGTAGCTGTAGTTCTTGTGGGGGATTTCAACCTTCCAGATGTCTGCTGGAAGTATAATACAGCAGAAAGGAAACAGTCTAGGAGGTTCATGGAAGATAAGTTTCTAACTCTACTGATGAGTGAACCGAGTAGAGACGGTACTCTGCTGGATCTGCTCTTTGTGAACAGAGAAGGCCTTGTGGGAGAGTTGATTGCTGGAGGATGTCTGGGGAACAGCGATCACGGGATGACAGAATTCTCATTTCTTGGAGGACTAAGGAGGGGGGGTCAGTGGAACTGCCACCTTGGACTTCTGTTGGGCAGACTTTGAACTGTTTAGGAGGCTGCTTGGTAAAGTTCTTTGGGACGCAGTTCTAAACGACAAAGGAGCACAGGAGGGCTGGATGCTCCTCAAGAAGGAAATCCTGGCGGTGCAAGAACAGGCCACGCTTGTGTGTGATAAAACAAGTTAGCAGGGAAGAAAACCAGCTTGGCTGAGTAGAGAGCTTTGTATTGATCTCAGGAAGAAGAGGAAAGTTTATGAGCTTCGGAAGAGGTGGCAGGCATTTAAGGAGGATTATAAGGGTGAGTTGAGATCATATATACAGAGAATTAGAAGAGCTAAAGATCAATTGGAACATCAACTGGTCAGTTTGGTGAAAGATAATAAAAAAATATTTCTTCAAGTACATTAACAACAACAGGAGGACAAAGCAGAATCTCCCTCCTTTATTGGATGCAGGAGGTACAGTAGAGATGAGGGATGAGGACAAGGCAGAAGTACTTAATGCTTTCTTTGCCTCAGTCTTTAATAGTAAAGTGAGATGTTCTCGGCCCCCTGTGCCAGAAGACAGTGAGAATGAAGCTCCAATGATCCAGGAAGATTTGCTTAGAGATCTGCTTGGCCAATTAGACAAACACAAGTCTACCCAAGGATTCACCAAAGGGCATTAAGGGAGCTGGCAGAAGTCCTCTCCAAACCCTTTTCCCTCATCTACCAGCAGTCCTGGCTGACTGGGGAAGTGCCACTTGACTGGAGACTGGCAAATGCTACGCCCATTTACAAGAAGGGTCAGGGAGAAGATCCGGGGAACTACAGGCCTGTCAGTCTGACCTCAGTACCAGGGAAGTTCATGGAGCAGATCAACTTACAGCACATGCAGGACAATCAGGCCCATTCAGCACGGTTTTCTGAAAGGCAGGTCCTGCCAGACCAATCTGATCTCCTTCTATGACAAGGTTACCCATTCAGCGGACAAGGCAAAGGCTGTGGATGTACTGTACTCAGACTTTGGTAAAGCCTTTGACACTGTTTCTCACAGTACTCTGCTTCTGGACAGGCACAGCCTCTGCTGGGTAAAAAACCAGGCTGGATAGCTGGGCCCAAAGAGTGCTAGTAACTGGAGTTAAATCCAGTTGGAAACCAGTCACAAGTGTTGTTCCCCAGAGTTGGGTCCAGTCCTGTTCAATATCTTTACCAATGATCTGGATGAAGGGATTGAGTGCACCCTTAACAAGTTTGCAGATGACACTAAACTCGGTGGAAGTGTTGATCTGCTTGAGGGTAGGGAGGCTCTGCAGAGGGATCTGGACAGGCTGGATCAATGGGCTGAGGCCAAAGGGGTGAGGTTCAACAAGACCAAGTGCTGAGTCCTGCACTTGGGACGCAATAACCCCATGCAGCGTTACAGGCTTGGGGAACAGTGGCTGGAGAGCTGCCTGGAGGAGAAGGACGTGGGAGTGCTGGTCGACAGTAGCTGAATATGAGCCAGCAGTGTGCCCAGGTGGCCAAGAGGGCCAATGGCATCTTGGCCTGTATCATAAACTGTGTGGCCAGCAGGAGCAGGGAGGTGATTGTGCCCCTGTACTCAGCACTGGTGAGGCCACACCTCGAGCACTGTGTTCAGTTTTGGGCCCCTCATTACAAGAAGGACATTGAGGTGCTGGAGCGCATCTAGAGAACGGCGATGAGGCTGGTGAGGGGGCTGGAGAACAAGTCCAACAAGGAGCAGCTGAGGGAACTGGGGTTGTTTGGCTTGGAGAACATGAGGCTGAGGGGAGACCTCATCACTGCCTACAACTGCCTGAAAGGAGGTTGTGATGAGGCGGGTGTTGGTCTCTTCTCCCAAGTGACGAGTGATAGACAAGAGGAAATGGCCGCAAGCTGTGCCAGGGGAGGCTTAGACTAGACATCAGGAAAAATTTCTTCACACAAAAGGTGGTCAGGTATTGGCACAGCTGCCCAGGGAGGTGGTTGAGTTGCCATCCCTAGCGTGTTTAAAAGGCAGGTAGATGAGTTTTAGGGACATAGTTTAGGAAAGGGACAGGTACGGTTGGACTTGACGATCTCAGTGGTCTTTTCCAGCCAGATGATTCTAGGATTCTATACTTAAGGACAATTTCCCATAACTTACAGCACTCTCCCAATCAGGTTTTACTGCATTTGTATTACTGTACCTTTGTGTATTTACACATACACCATGTATTTAAGAACGAAGCTTACAAGGCTGTCTTACATGGCGCCTTCACCAAGATTAGGGTAGGGCATTCCCCTCAATAACAAATTGTTACAAGGAAGAGTTCCTAATTAAAAAAGATCATAAATAACTACATGCTACGTACAGCAAAACCCCATTTTCCATAACCATAAAGATAATATCCAAAGGATTCTCTACTAACAAAGGGAAAAAGAAAATTCGAGCTTTGTCTTCTGACTACATGCAAGCAGAAACAAGGAGACTTAAAAGATGAGACAGTTCTACAATAAATCTTGACAAAAAATTATTAGTTATTGCAGTGACAATGCCTGCACTGTTATGTATTTTATTTTATCCTCCGCCTTGTCAAGTGATTATCTTGTTTGTTAGTTTGGTTTTTTACCCAAAATGTGAATCAACACACTATATGGGATCTTTCCCTTAAAACATACATTCTGATCTTTGAAGGAAGTTGGCACTCAAGAGAATCACAGTGTCCTCTTGAGGGGTTTGTCCTCTTTGCAAGACATTAGTGGTTACAACTTCAGTACCAGCTTAATTGAAAGGTATTTGATTAAGAAAAGGGGGTTATATTTCTGTCCTACTGGTGGCACCTAGAGATCAGATCTCTGTAACTACAACCAATCTAGTTGGACTCTGCAAGCAAGACAGAAAACAAGATTAAAAAGGTAATTATGACATAGTTTGGCAATTTAACACTCTGTGTACGGTCTTGTTTTAACAAAGAGAATGGATTCTCAAAAAAGTAATTATATCTTCTTTCTCAAGAATATATTCTTGTTCAAGAGACTTCACTATTATCTACAGTGCCACTTGTTAAGGTGAAGTTGTGATCAACTGGGACTGCCACCCTGGGAGTACTAAAAAAATATTTCAATAAATTCTACCACTACGAAAACTTTCTATTTTGCTGACACGCACACACAGAAACAGTGTGTGTTTTCATTTTCAGCTTTGCGGCTCTAGGTGTTTGATAATATAGCCACTCATTTTTAAGTTCTGCTTTTTGTCAGTCTCACTTTCTGCACCTCTTATCAATTGTAGCCGACAACCAATGCTGTTATCTATGCCACAAGCTTAGGACTGGTGTGACAGTGCCTGGTTTTCTCCACCCTGTCATTACTATAATATTGCTAAACAGTCTGTGAATTTGAAGCATCCACCAGAAAAGAAGAAAATGCCATTTCCTTTCAAGCAACCACTGTGAAGGAACTAAACCACTACTAAGACCACATAAAACGCAGCTTAACTTTCATCTGTAGATAAGCTGAATCTCACAACTTTAAATTCAATCTACCAAATGCTCCTGACCACTTCTAATTTTGCTTTTAAGTGAGAATCAAATTTAGGATCTTTTTTTATTTAAGAAAATAAACACAACTGTAAATCAGAGCTCAAACATCCTCATTCATAAATGAAGAAAACACATTTTGAACCTCAAATACAGTGGTGCTTTTTCAATGAATTTTGTTTGCAAAGTAGTACCTTCAAATTCTGTTTTGAGAGATTCTCTATGCAGCAGTACTTGATCCTCCTGTCTACTTTCCATTACTTCTGTAAGAAAGCCTGTCTTGATCCAATGAATACTAAGTATTTGAATTCAATGAGGCAAACACATTTGCAGAGGCAAAATTGCACTTTCAGAAAAAATCACATATGCCAGACAATTTTTCATCATTCCAAATTAAATATGTATAACACACAAAATAGGTTAATTTAAATTATCTCTAGTTCAATTTATATATTGAAAATTTCTTATCATACTTGGTAAAGAGAGTTATACGATTTTACTTAAAATAGACAGCAAAATCTGAGGAAGATGTTAGTTTGAAACCATTTAAGCCACAATCATGCAACAACTGAATTTTATTTCCACAAAACCAAATGCATTATTAAAGCCTCACTAGTGTGGAAACCTGACAGAAGAGAAAACTAGAAAGGATCACAGGACCTTCAAGAGGCCTCCCTCTCAGTGGAAATTACACTATTCCCAATAGGATTAGGGCAGTTGTGCCAGATGCCTTCTAGACCAGAGACTAGTCAGAATATCATGAGTGTCCAGTTTTTGAAACACCTCTTCTGCATCATCTCAGAAACTGCCAACTTTAACTTGTTGCAGCTTGAGATGTGGCCAGCATTCAATGTCAGTATTTTTCTGTTTTAGCTGAAGGAAAGAAACCACTCCTGCTTTCTCAACACAAGACAGAGGTCCTTACCAGCAGCTGGTTGCAAGTTTGGACACTATGACAGCAGCCATCCATGAGGTGCAAGAAACAAGGAAAGGAAGTCCATATGGCAGGGTCACCTTAGTTTCCAAATCTGTTTATAAAGCTACTGCTTATGACTACACCTTGGTTCTTGTCTCCCTTCTTGTGTGTACAGAACAGAAGCCGAGTGCTGAAGGTAAGTTAGTAGAATTTATTTCCTTATTGGTTTTAAGGGGGGGGGGGTGGTGGTGGTGTGCACTGGAGAAAGAAAAAATGTTTCCTTATTTATGAAATATTAAAAGGTAAATGCAATGTTTCTCCTATTTAATACTTCTCCCGTTAAAAGCTAAGTGCTTGTTTTTTACTGAAAAAGTCTGATTACTTTAAAGCTAGAATGAAAGATAACATGATGGGAAAGTAAAATGGAAAGAGAGGAACTTAAGGTTTGTTCTGCTGTTTAATAGTAGTAAATGTGCTAATTTGTCTATTTGTGAAAACTTTTAACGAAGACGCACCTAAACCAGCTCAGATATAGTTTTTGTATGTCTATGAAAACATATACAAAACATTGGGCAGAGTCTTACAAAGCAGCACTGCCACTACTTATGGGCAAGAAGCTAGAAGGGAATCTTAAAACTCTCACTGAAGGAACAGCACTGAAAGAAACAGAACAGCATCAATATCTGTATGTGTACTCTGAGGATTGTTATTAAGTAGTCTGAGATAACAAAATGCTATAACTCCCCAATTCTGAATAGATGAAGAAAGGAAGCAATTACCTACTAGCTTTCATATTGCACGCTACAGAATGATAATTATACCTTCTATTTTAAAAACAAGCACTGTCAAAGAAATTCAAAAGTTCAGAAAGGTTTTTCACATATTTATAAGTAGCAATTGGCATTCTTTTAGAAATACAAAGACAGTTGCATATATTAAGGTTTTAATAGGGCAAGAGCTATGTGATCTGTGTCATTACATGCTTTGGAATGCCACATCCAATATCTGGCACTCTGATCCTTCAAAGACAACATATATTCATATGCCCCCTCTACTGGAATGCATACTGATTTATCGTTCTTTGAGGGAAAATATAAAAGCTTATTGATAATGCAGAGATAATTTAAAGATTAGAATAAAATAGTTGGACAATACACTCTTCAGGTATATACAACATGGGGGGCCACATTTGGGCAAAAAAGGCCATTTACTCAACTGCATTTGTTTTTTTGGCTACTTTGCAGCAGTAATAATTTTTCCACTTAGTTTCAATATTTCTTTTAGAAAATTAAATTGAAAACATCTATAAAGGTATACAGTATCTTCAAAGCCCCAATGTTTGCAATTAATTCCTTTTCTCCACTTCCTCCTTCCTCTTTTCCCCCCAAATTTGTCTCCCAGTAAGCTAAAATAAGCAATACTTCAGGTTTTCAACAGTTTAATCTCAAGACTCCATAGAATATTCATTCCCTGTATGTCCACATACCATCAAAACGTGAACTATTTCTTAAATCTCTCTTAAAGAGGTAAAACTCCTAGTAAAGAGAGATCAAAGCTTCAAACTTGTGCTACATTACAGGAATACAGAAAAAAATGGATCAAGAACAAAGTGTGAATCCTATGTTGCCTCATAGCAAGGAATTTCTTGCATGAAAATGCACAGTGTCCCGATTTCATGGTTCTGAAGGCTTAGCAAAAAGGTAGAACAATTCTAAGATATAAGCACTCCTAAATTAAAATCAGAGAAACAGTGGGAAATAGTTTAAATGACATTTCAAACTACTACTTAGTATAATTCTTTTTTTTTAATCATTGTCTTATGTTTCACCCCACTGAGGTTTGATTTGCATCAACACAAGTACTTTTGCAAAAAGGATTCTATTCACTTTCCTCCAAACATAAATAAATACACAACTACTATACATTATGCATAGGCAGTCACTCATTAAACTATATAAAAAAATGTACACATTTTGGTGTTTGTGTTGTGAAGATTACAGTTATCTTTTCACAGAGGAGACACTTCAATTTAGATGTCTTTTTCTCACTAACATTGTTCATGCTTGAGTAGTGCAAACTGGAGTTACAAATCTTAAAATAACCAAGAAACTATGAGGCCGTAGGGCCAATTATTAAATAACACATTTCAATTTTTATATCAACATACAAACACAAAAGACAGAAAACGCTAAGAGCAAATAAACACAGATGTCTCTTCAAAGATTAGTTTTATTAAGCTTGCCGTACCTATTATGACTGGCTAACTATGTCTGAATAACCTCAGGGGACATAAATTGTCCATTGAAGCCCAAAGAATAGGCTGAAAAATTTCAGCATTTATGAAGTCATACAGTCTATGTGTCCACTAAAAGGCACTGCCAATGGTACCTTTTTCTATAAATTAGGTCTCCGAAGTCAGAAAGTCACTTCAAATTAGTGGAGAGAGGTGTAAATTATGGGTTTTAATATTCCTGCACTTCAGCGACCAGTAAGAATTTTCACTGGAGGCTTCTCTCTGTATCCGGAAGAGCAAAAGAGAGAAATCAGGGGGTAGGTAGGTGGTGGTGGTGATGAAGGTTTCTGAATCTGCTTCTCCTCATTGCACGTTATCAGGAATTAATTCTTTCTCTGAGGATGCCTTAAATGTTTCAAGCATTTACTTTCTCCACTCACTAGAAAGAATAAGTCACTTCTGATACAAGCTCTTCCTAAACTGGGAAACATAAGGCGAGACCTGCTACACGTGGCCCAAACCAGACAAACATGCAGTATTTCTGGACATTTAAAATATTCAGTTGTGTGCCTAAATTAAAATGGGCCAGCACTTCAGAACAGGAAACTATTTCCTCTTGACCCTCTCAGAAGTTTGGATGCCTTCCCAGAAATCTCAGACTGGCACAGGGCTTAGTACTGTGCCTGCAAGACAGCTGCATTCATTTTATATAAGGCACTGAAGTGAGAAGACATCTGGATACAACTCTTCATAGGAATGTGTAGAAAAAAACAAGGAAAACAGGTTGAACAGATGTAATAAACTGAGGTGGCGCCAGATCCAGAAAGTGATCCACGTTAATCATATGCTCCAACGAATTTGACTCAGTAAGGCCACACAATATGCAGGCGCCCATTGGGAAACTAACTTTAGTTATGCCAACGGATCTCACGGAGAGCCACAAGCACTCACACAGCTTGGTGCCAGGCAGTTCAAGCTGCCTCCTCCTCTTCTGCTGGGAAGGAATGGCTACAACTCACTGAATTTCTCCCCCATGATGATCAGCTCTTTGTGCAACAAGAAAGCAGAAGCAGAGAAGAAAGGGGCCTGTGGCAGAGCGAATGTTGTTCTCTTCTCTCAAGTGACAGGTGATAGGACAAGGGGAAATGGCCATAAGGTGCACCAGGGGAGCTTCAGACTGGATATTAGGAAGAATTTCTTTACTGAAAGGATGGTCAGGCACTGGCACAGCTGCCCAGGGAGGTGGTTGAGTCACCATCCCTGGAGGTGTTTAAAAAATGGATAGATGAGTTTTTGAGGGACATGGTTTAGCGGATGATGGATGCGGTTGGACTCGATGATCTCAGAGGTCTTTTCCAACCGGAAGATTCTACGATTCTAATTTGACAGTCATATGGAATAATTCCAATAAAATTATAACACACTTTCTCTGCACCATGGTGGTTATGTGTTTTAAAAAACATCAACAAATAAAGCCTACAATGAATTTACTTTTGCAATTTTAATCCATGTAATATTACCTAACAGGCACCAGCCAAAATAGGTGCTGTTATTATACTAATCCATTTTCTTTCTGACGTGAAGAAATACTGCTATGGACATATGTCCTTAATAAATCTGGAAATTAATTTCAGGCCTCACATTAACTGAAATTAGTGTCAAATTTTATAATGCAAAGTGACCTTAACACATAATGATATTTCAAACATGATGAGGAAACTAACAATTTCTATCAAAAAATTTCATACCATTAGATAAATCTCAGTCAGAAATAGGACAGACACCATAGATGCTAAAGGCATGATGTAGCTTCACTTCCTTTAATTTGGTGGTTAGGGTTTTTTTGCCATATGCAGTTTCTGTTAGATAATTACTTATTTGTTGCATCAGTATGAATAGAAACTGCAAATAAGTGGCAAGCTAACACGTCTAATATATGAAACAAGTGGAAAATTATTATTGTTTAAAACAAACACATTCATCCAAAAAAAGAAAGGTTCATAACCATCTATTTTAGATGCTATTTAAGAGAAGTGAATTAGTCCTTATTATCTTCCTGGAGATAATAAAGATAATAAAGCAAGCATGAGAAGTGAAAATTGATAGACATGTAATATTTTAATACTTTTATTTATTATACTTAAACCTGAAAGCATGTATTTTAAAAATCAATTAATAGATGCTGTAGCAGCTATACTTCTGTATTTCTTCAACCTTATGGCTTATCTGATTCAATTAGGAAATATTAGACTAGCCAGCTACAGATAATTCCCTGTTTCACTAAAGGAGGTGTGTGGGCAGGAAGGGCTTCCCAGAACTGCACACAGCATAAGCGGGAAGACAAAGGACAGGAACACTGTGGGTGTGAAAATGCAGGAAAGAAAAGAGAGATGCTTTAGAAAAGCTATGTGGACAGAAGAGAGACTAGACAGTAGAGGACTTGCTTGATAGCTTGGTATTCTAGACAAGATTTGGAGAAACGGGGGCAAAAGAGGGGAAGACTAAAGCCATGAAGAAATTCATGCTAAGAATTCAGCCTGAAATCGCACTGATGAAGAACAGGAGTAATGAAAGATGGAATGTATTAGTACTGCAAATATGTTAAAATTGCAAACATTCTTGCCAGCTGCTGCTGTTATCATGAGAAGTAATCTTGTGTTAGGGTTTATTAATAGTAGCACGCTTTGGAAGGGATTGCCATTTGTACTTGCAGAGCATTGTACCGTGCAGATTCTCTGAGCAAGAAAAACTGAACTGTTTTAGTAGTAAGTCCACCTAAATACGGGGAAAGGAGGAAAAAAAATGAGGCTAAAAACATACCAAAAATACTTTTGTAGCACGTCCTCTGCTGTTCTTTTTCAATTTTCAGAAAGTAAAATTCTGTTGGGAGAGTAACCTTAGAAATAGAGCAGTGCAGTGTCACCTACAGACTCCTGGCCTATAAGGCAAGCAACAATCTTCTGTTTCTAGCAGCTAACAACACATTATGTTTCTATTCCCATTTTGCCTTCTGCCTTTAATCTCTACAAGCAGTAAGCTCTCTGTGCAGGGACAATTTTGCATATAGCTTTTAGGATAATATTATTACAATACCAATAGAAATATTTGTAAATAAAAGCATGCTTTTTAACCCTGTATTTAGGGATATCTAAATCACGAGGAAAGATCCCATGTGATACCATTTAAATGCAGCATGTTGCAGCCAGTTACCTTCATTATACACTAGATACATTATAAGCTGAAATATATGCAGACTAGAGAAACCAGAGTCAAATGCAATTTTAGAAGTTCCACAGGAAAGTACACATATTAAAATATCTGGTCTCAAATTTGTGTGTGTTTACATATTATGGGTTGCTGAAATAAGTCTTTTACCTACCTGAGTCTTCTACATTCAAGTTCCCTCTTTTTTGCAATTAACAAATAAAATTGTATCTACTACCTCGCATATACAAAGCAATACAGCATGTACAAGCTTAATAAACTATCTGAAATAATGAACCATCTGAAACAGAGAGGGGAAAGAAGCAAGTTTTACTAATTACAACATAAAGCATTTTCTGTCTTGGCCACATTATTATACTACTCCCTGTAAAACAAAAACATTTCCCTAGTTTAGAAAGAAATGTAATACATTAGCATTTACCAAGTGTTATGAGTTCCTTTGATACCAAGTATAAAATTAGTTGGGTTAAGGAAGTATTGGTATACTGAGGTAATTCATAAGGGAAGAACATACACAGAAGAATGTATTTAGACTTTTAGTATCATTTATGTATTTTAACTCATTCTTTTTCTCATTCTATCAATCAGTTTAGAGTCAGCGGATCTTTGGTGGTCTTGCTATACATTTAAATATGATCTACCAAACAAATTAAAACCCCACGCACAAGCATTACTCCTACTTCAAAATGTTACAATAGCAGCAAAATTATTAAAACCAGATTTGCTGTAGCACCTTCTTGCACAGGATCATCATTTTCATGTGACATACAAAACCAGCACTTCTCTTTCAAAAACGTACATTTGCAGCACATGAAAAATGTAGCACATTTTGCAATTATCATCTGAATTTTTAAGAAAAAATCATTACTGCATCAACTGTGTATTTTACAATTAAAATCATGTCCACTTCAGAGGTCAATAACTACAGAAGTTTTTTTCTGGCATGTGATCAAACTGCACGACTACAGAATTGATCTGCAACCATCTCGATCCTCTTGCCAAGAAGCCTCGCTATCAAACTGGTTACTCAAAAAGTATTTTAAGAAATACAACAAATCAAAAGTACAGGCTTCCTTGACTAAAAATAAAGAAAACTAACGGAATTTAGAAAGATTATGCTGTTGTACCTATGCAAAATTATGTTTTCAAACAATTTTATCACTAAATGAAGGTAAGTAAGAGTACCAGGAGCTAGAAAGAGGGCAAAGGAAGAGAGGAAAACAGGGCCACTTTTAACAAAGAACGAATATGAATGAGAAGCTGTTGGGAGAAAAGAGATGAAGCAATCCAAAACCAGAAGAAGGGCAAGTCAGATAGAGCAAACCAGAGCTTCAGATAGAGTTTGGAAGAAAAACACAAGCCAAGCAGTGAAACTAGGAACAAGATGGGATCTCCACTCTGAGGAGAGGAACTATTTAAAACAGCAAAACCATCGTTCCCTAACAGTAACGGTTCAGCACATAAGGAACAACAATCAGTTGTGATAAGTGACAGAGATCCGAGAGTGAGATGTCAATGCTATGGCCCTGCTTATGATTTGTCTGGGTGTCATTCTAGGTCAGTTCAACTACTCATAATCTGGGGAATGCCAGAACAAAGACTGCCAGTTAAAATTAATTTGCCCTCTTTGTGTTTCTGTACTATGAGATAATCATGACATGGCAGAGTACTTTTGCCTCACAAAAGATCCTTCCTCCATACCCGAAAAAGATCTGTTCAGGAAATGAAAATAGCTTCATTTGTTGTAGAAGGACAAAAGTGTTTACTTAGTGATATAAGGGACTGCAAAAAGAGAAAAAGAAGATTCACAGTTAAGGCAATTAGGTTTCAAAGCAATAAATGAAGTATTTAATTACACATTTCATGAATTCCCCTCCAGCATGATCAATGAGCAAAGAGGCAGCTGGGTCAGATTATGGCATCACTGCTGACTCCCATTGCCTCTTTTCTTTTTCTGGATGCTATAGCCTTCACAGCTTGAGACAATAAACCAGACAGACTTTCAGCAGGTAAAGAGCTTTCACAAAGTCAATCTAGCATGTTTGAATAGCTCAAGGTGACTAACAATAAGGGTTTCTAAAGACATCTAAACAACTGGGCACAAAGGAGTAAAACTGCCCAGGCAGCCTTCCCTCTGACATCTCCTGAAGGAAAGTGACTGACTGCAGGATTGTCGTAACACACTTTTAGCATCCGCACCCGAACTCAGTCTGTAACAGACAGCACTGCTCTCTGCACAAGAAACTGAAGTTTTAAATGCATCAAAACCACAAAGGAAAACAGCTGGCATTAATTATAAAAGAGTTTCCGATTGCTGCTTTTATCTTGGCCAGAAATAGTTAGAATAATTTAAATATAAAAGTGTTTCTGAAAGAGTCAGTACAATGTCAAAGGACCACTGAATATTCTGAAAAAGCAGTCTCTGCGAGTGTTATGACACACTGCAATGGATGTTTGGAGAACAAAAAGAAGAGACACAGCCCCTCCCCCAAACCACAAGACCCCTCCATCCCCTAGAAAAAAAAAAGTTTTCAGAGGTTGTCAGAGGCAGTCCAAGTATTTTTGACCCAGTACAGCAGATTAGACTAGACATGCATAGTTTAGCCAGCAATTTTCTGTTTTTCTAGGGGACACAGGGAACAGCTGTTCGAACAGCACACTAAGTGCTCCCTCCTACAGATGCCTATCTTAAGCCCAGAGCTTCTGTAACAATCTACAGAAGGGAATGGGTAGACAGGAGCACACTTCTGCCTGTATCTAGTTCTACAGAGACATAAACAAAGGCTATGCTTGACTGTATCCATGGTTTTGAGGTAAAAATAAAAAACAAAACCAAAAAACAATGGATTTTGGCATGGCTTAGCAAACCTCGAGACCACAGGGCTCTTCAGCTGAGTCTGGTTCAACCATCCCACTTTGAGTCGACCAGATAATTGAGGATCTTCCCACTTTTTTCCATTTCTTTGATTCTCCTTTTATTCCCTCTTAAGTACAGTATAGAGTCAATGGGTTTGCAAGAAAAATGAAAGATATAATTGCAAGAAGAAGGAAAAAAAGAAGGGTGAAGAAGATAATTTTTAGACTGCTTCTGCTCCATATTGAGAAAATAAGTAACATATTGCTTTTCTTCACATCACACGGGAAGACTTTAGTTCCCCTTCTGAGAGAAGATGAAAGGCTTAGGAAAAGCAGTCCGAGAGTGGAGATACCGCATATACTTTAAAAAAGGGGAAAACAGTTCAGTATTCAAGATCATTTATCTTCTGAAAGGAGCTATCCTCTAGGCAGTGTTACACAAGACAAGTCTTACTTGTTTCTGTAACTTTCCAGTATTGCTTTCTTTCCACTCAAAACCATCCACCTTTTCCAGTTAACTCAGGGTGCGCTCTGAAACTGCTGCTTTATGACAATTCAGTGCTACTTTAAGCCACTCAAAATGAAGGAAAGCGGCAAGCGAACAAGTCACTTTCACAAATTTTCCAGCTTATTAGCAGTTCTTAAAAACATATATATTCAATGTGATGAAATAGTTACACAGCAACCTCCAAGAGCAGAAAGCACCGGAATTTTCAGGAAAAGAAATGGAAAACTGAAGAGGGAAGAAACCTATTTTTGAAGTACAACTTTTGAAATAATTAAGAATTATAACAGTTCAGAAGAAAAAAGATTGCTGCTAGAGGTTTAAGAGCAGTCTAAGGGAAAAATCACACAGCTGAGAGACCAATTTCACATCAACTGAAAATACTTACCATGGCAAACAAAATACAGCACTTGATGTTAGAACATACGTGACGTGCGTGATTATCTCCTAACTCTGTTCAATGATCTGCTGCAGTTACATCGCACTGAAGAGCTAAATGATATCTGATACCTCAAGTGTGTATTAGTTTAAAGGTATTCATTGCTTCTTTATATTATACTGCAAAACCTCCTCCAGTGCCTACAAAATATATGTTAAAGGCTAAAGAGGATCATGGCTATGCCTACAGTTGATGACACTGCATCAACATTTTCAGTGACAGCTCTCAAAGGCTACATACATTTATTGCGCAACTACAGTGCTCTTGGAGCTATGCACTAAAGTTATTCTAAAGTGCTACACAAATACTAAGCAATACTATTTTTAACTGGATTCAGATTAGTAGTATTGCAGACAAGTATTTTAACTACATGAGCAAACTGACAAAATGCATAAGGGCAAACTGTTAAGTCCCATGACCATTTATAGTGCACTCCTTGACAGAAGCCTGATATAACTAATGTAGTGAATGTAGGAGCTATGAACTCTCAGCTCTCGTAACGGAAGTATTTTTACTCCCAAGGATCACAGTACACATTTTAAAGATGTTTTGCTTGGTTTACTGTACAATTAAGGAGGGGAAGAGATGAGTTCAAGCAAGGAGAAGGTCAATAATCTTTAAGTCGGTTCAGTGTTTCAATGGTCCAATCATACATTTGCCAGAAAAAAGTTGGTACTGAGATATTATCAACTCAATAACCTAGAAACAAATTGCAGGTCACGTTCTAAAGCACATCAAGTTTAGGTCTGAACAGGAAAGACTAAATAATCCAATATATTATTTATTAGATTAAAAGTATATTTTTTTTTAAAAAAAAATCAAACTAAGTTGCATATTGGTGAAGACTTGGTGTGAGAACTCATATTTTACATGAAAATACATTTTTGTTTCTTGCTATGTTTAATAAAATTATATAAAACTACATAACAAAAGCATTGATTCTCTCATTTGTTATCACTGTTATGTAAAATTAGGTGGGGTTTTCTTTTGCTTTTAATATACAGTAATGAAAATGCAGCCTACGCATGTTAGCATGGAAGGAACCCAATATGGCAATCGTTACGAGTTACGTGCAGGCTTCGAGTGCTGCAAGGCATGAGACCAGAGGTGGAGCTCTAATCTGTTCCACTATCAGCAGCCATCATACTGAGAATTAAGTTTAAGAAGACAAGATAAACTTAAAGAGACTGATAGCTTAGCTGACAAAACACAGGTTTACAGCATTTCTTTATTTCCTCCTTACTACTAATACTAAAAGAAAACTAGATGCGGGCCAGCATCTTAAACTCTCCTAGACCTGAAATTTCTGAGTCATTAAACTGATTGCTTGAGTATGGTTTAGGAAAGGACAACTGAGATAGACTGAAGTCATTTTGGAATGTGAAGTCTTAAGAATTTATTTTTTTTTCCATATATTTGTGGTAAGTGAATGGGCGACCATGCTTCTCTCTACAGAAAATACACACATAAAACATCAGCATTAAATTTGAAACAGTATAAAAATAAATACAGCCACAAAAAGATTTGTGAAATATCTACTAACGTAGTATTCTACACTGTATACTATGCTTTAACCAAGACAAAGGAACTAAAAGTACCCAAACATATTCCAAATGCTTATTTTCAAGCAAACAGTTCTTAAATCATGAAAAATTCAAAAGCATGTCTATTAAAATCTAAAGGGTTACTTTATCACTTTCAGCCTTATGAAATGTTCCTATTCAATGTTCAAACACATGTATAATATCTAATTTCAGAAAAAAATACTTTTCTGAAATAAATATCATCCAATATTAAAGTCATGTGTGTATACATCTATACTTTTTAATTTTTGCACTGTTGCAGGTTGATATTACGTTGAAAGCCTTCAACACATGCTGTATACCTTCTACATATAAGAAACTTTCTCAGATACTCAAAACATCATGGTAAAAAGAAACCAAATTTTCAAGGCTGATCTTGTCTAATTTAAATTTTGCATCTGATTTAACTAAGTTTACTAAAAAGGAGTATGTTGACAGTCAAGGAAAGCCAGCACATTTACAAAAGCTTAGCTAGATTTTAAAACTTGTGTCAATAAATGGAAATAGTATTTTATCAGTAGCAATGGCAAACTCAAAGTAGTGTTGGAAAAATTCATTATGAAGAGCAAATTTATTTATAATTTTACTGGAAAAAAAGATTCAAAGAGTAATAAAGAAGGAAAACTATTTTTCTTTAAAGGGTATGAGCTCAGGAGTATGCAAACTGAGTAACAAATTCGTGTTGGTTAATTTGAAAATATTTTCTAATTAAAATTGTATATTAGAAAGAGAACAGAATTTTTAAGACTTTTTTTTAAAACTCTTATAACACGTTTTAAGAGCCACTTTATTCATATAGTTCCTGAAGCTGTAGCATAAGACCCGTGATAGCTTGTCAGGCTGGGATTGTCTATATATAAACTATATCGCAACCGCCACATAGTAACATGCTATTTTTATTTTCTGTAAGAGCAAAAATGTTATCTCCATTACTGAGTTAAGAAAGTACTAGAATTGTATTTTAGAAATTCTTACTAAAAACATTTAAATATTAATTAGTTTAACATCTCTAAATTCTCTACTTTAGTATCCAGCAAGTCGCATGTGCCAACACAATTCAGAACTGCATTCAATAGATTTTACTCCAAACTATGTACATGACCTAAAAAATCAAATAAAAGCAAACTACACATTTATGAACACACCTATTTTGTACACCATTTGTTTCCATCTACATGCTTTATAACTATAAAATAATCTCTGGCATGTGCTTTTAAATGAATAATGGCTAAGATAACATGTATGGATTTAAATTAAATTAAAGCCACAAGCATTATTGAAATAAATTACTTGAGGGCTCCTCTATGGCACCCTGAGTGAATAGATAATATAGATACAATTATTTCCTCATGGAATGCATGCACAATGACCAAGCACTGAGTTACAAGCCAAGTGATCAAAATTCAGGTTTAAAGGTTTTTACACTCACCCGCCTACGGCAGAAGGGCAAGCCCTGTGCAATGATGCTGATACTAAATATCTTCATCACAGTTTGGTGTGGCAGAGGTTCTTTGGTACTTTTAAGATCAACAGGAACCAAGCCATGGTTGACAGCAGTTTTCCCAGGTTTGGACATTTTATCGTTCTTACTTTGTCAAGTCTACTAAAAATGCAAGAACATTGCTAAAAACTTTGCTTCTAAAGTTGCATGATTTCTTTTTTCTTTAAAACAAAAAAAGTTTCAGACTGGTAATTCGGCTCCCCACAGCCTGCTGCCTTTGTCTCTCAACCTTCTCCTGCCAAGTGTCCTGACCTGTCTGCTGCTCAGTGAAGTGCAAGCTATCCTAGTATAGACAGGAATTAAACTACCAAGAGGCAGGCAGACTGCTCCTGCCAGTCAAACAGCTGGTGGACCTCCCCTGCCATGTCAGAAGAGCCCTTCTCCAAAATAGGATCCACAGACTGAAAAAGTGGAAAAAAAAAAAATCATGGCTGCCAGAAGTTTTAACAGCCACAGCCAATTACGTCTGCACTTTAAAAGAAGAGTTTTATTGTTATTTTATTTTTTTTAATGAGTTGGCATTGTGCTTTCTGAAGGAGAATCCAAGGAGATTGCAACCTTCAGACAGTACCAGTATTGGTGCAAGACCATCTCCACCATTCTCCTGGCAGATTTCTTCTGACTGGCAATAAAATTTTACAGCTAGTGACCAAAAAGACTGACCTGGACTTTGCTGTTTCTCAACCACTGTCTCCAAAAATATGGTATGTTGCTAAGCCCGAAAGTTAAAAATGAAAACAAAAATGAAAAGAAGTTGAAAAACATGAGAGTCCTCTAAAAGGAAGATACTGGCTCAAAACTTGCTCTTTTAATAAAAGTAGAGGCAATCATTGTATTTTCACCCACACTTTTTACCCCCTCTTTTCTCATCCTCCCTACTTATGTACAGGTACCACAGCCTGCACCTCTTCCCCTTTTCCTGCTGCTATGGGGGCAGATGCAACTGGGGGGGCTTTGGCTGTAGGGATGCAATGGTACCGGAATAGTACCTTCCCTTTTCTAGCCATCACGGGTTTGGGTATCAGTTGGCTCAGGCCCATCCATCACACTGCTGGAAAGGAGAAGGGCTCCTTCTCAGAGAGTTGTGTCCCCTGAAGGATGTGGCAACAGGTCTGCCACCCCTTGGCAACAAACCTGACTGATGGCCACTTTCAGGAAAATAGTTCTTAGTCCACTGAACGAAGCTAGAACAGCAATGTCTATTACTCAGACCATTTGCAATTACTTTACTTCCATTTAAAATAATTTCTTGATCATATTAGCTTACTGACAGTATCTCTAGGTTCCCACAATCCCTTTCTGATCCCTACACTTGGACATCTTTCTTAAAGATACATTCAGATTTTGAAAATCTTTTTGAGCAAAACTAAGTAGAAATAGAAAAAAAGCCTATGAAAACGTCTTATGAAATTGCTGATACGAAACACAGAAAAGCCCTTGTATGAACTGACTCAGTACAGTCCAAAACACAGTGAATAAATGACCGTTAAGAAATCTTACAAGTCCCTTTATGCACAACCTAGCAAAGATAATTAACTGTATAATTATGTGAGGGCAAAAGAGGGAGCGCAGTAATGCTTTAATGCTTGAAGCAAAACACTAACTTGACAAAAGACAGCATTAAAATATGCCTGTATTAGCATCTCCACTTAGCCCTTTGTTTCCCCTTCAAAAAGCCATGCTGTAAGCACGTCTCATACATATACAGGGCCTTCTCTGACAAAACATTTCCTTGTTAAATGCTTTTTGAAAAAAAAAAAAACACACCACAAAAACCCTCACCCCACAAAGAACCAACAAGAAAACCTGTAAAAGTCCTTGATATTTGCTGGACTATATATACATTACAGGAAACATTCACTTATCTCTTTCTGAGACAAACAACAACAAAAATATCTTTATTCCTTTACCGATGTCGCCTCCAGAAATCCTAGCATGGAATGCTGGGTACCACAGTATTTTCACGCACTGATTTTTTTTTCTTTTCTACCATTCCATTCAAACACCATTCTAAAGCACGCTTAGACATATATTTTCTTCTAAAAGACTCCTCTTTAGCCTCTAAACTCCAAAAAAAACATTTTACTGCTAGCCTGTACTCAACAGCAATACCATTAGATTATTACTTCATTCTGAATTACTTTGTATTTTATACAACAAACATTATGTTCTCACTGGCTGAAAGACTTTAGAAATGTGTCTTGGGATCTCAGTTTCACTCAAATAAGAAAACTTCACTGAAATATTCCAAAGAGGGAGGAAGAGTAGCCTTTTGTTTCTACTCTGAATAAAGTGAAGAACAAAAACAAAACCACAAAAGAGTTCAACTCGCATATCCCTACTGATGTATAATTCAAAAAGCAACAGCAGGTCAGTTTTCCATTTTTGAAGTACCAGTTACTGTCTCAATTTCAACAAAGTGAGTTATTTAACAAAATGTATTCGTATTAATATAATTTGAGATTTGAATAGTATGTATGCAACTTGACAAGATCAGATGCAGTACTTCTTACAAAGCAAACTTCAGATTTTAATTTAATAAATAATATTCCATTTAATTGCATACCAAAATGTCTATGCATGTGTATGCACGCTGTTAAATGGTTGAAATAAACTCAATTTTAAAGGATTATTTCATTGTGGAATTGCTGAAAGCAGAATCTGATGGTGTGGCAGATCTCCATTTCAGTACCAGCCATTATTAGTTGATACTAGAGCCTAGCATCTTCACAGGCTTTACTCCCCACATATTTTTTTTTTTTTAAATATTAGCTCAAGTGCAAAACAGGAAGATAAATTGACCATTTACATATTTACATACAATTGGGGAGCAGACAAGAGAAGTATGAACTCTCCAAGCACTGCTCATAGCACAAGTCTCCAGTCGCAGGTTATTCTCGTACCTCTGAAAAGAGAAAATTCTGATTGTCAGCCCTTCTTTTCTGATTTAAGATAAAAGTCTCAACAGCACATTAGTTTTTCCTCAGGAACTTCCAAAGTGTTCTAGAGTAATTCCACAGGGACACATTTCCAGCTGAAAAAAAGCATCATGTTCACATTTAGCGTATCTCCCTTTCTGAGTGGGTAAAGCCAAAGCTAAATAAGACTATTTTGTCCAACATGAAATTACAATGCTAAATTTCATAGTTTACCAATAAGGAAAGCTTATTCGTAAATGATGGTGCAATAAGGAAAAGCTTCAAGTTTTATCACCACTTATTTTCCCCTCCTTTTCTATCATCGTCTCCCAGAAAACACACTTGCACTAGCAACAGAGATATTGTCAGCCCAGTATTATTTTTGTGTATCACCACTTCTTTTCAGACTTAGATTTTTCTACATATTACTGACTGTAGGTATTTTAGTCTTACAGTAATGTTTAAAGGCCCCAAGCTATGCTGGGTAGCTATAAGCGCTTACTAAGTGAAAGTCCTTGGACTGAAAATACAACACAGTCTAATTTAAGCAGTAAGAGGGTATAACAGGAAGACAAAATGGAGAGGGCTGGTTATCTTAGAAGACTCAGGAATATATTGCTTATTGCAAATACCACTTATTTTTCTATTTATTGCACATACAATTCTAGTTTAAGTTCTAAATGAAAACTTTAAAGAGCCACTCTGCTGCTTTTATCTTTAGAAAGTGTGTATTTTTTATATTATACAGTGTGAGAACCTGTATGAACTCGATAAATGTGAAATTATGAAAAATTGAGCTTTAATGCTTCATAATACGTTTTTCTAATATTCCTGTTTCTAAATAAAGCGGGGCTGAAAACCGATGATGCTCTTTTTAAGTGCCTGCCTGTTATTTTAATCCCAAGATCATAAATTGAAATCATATCACTTCATTTAGATGCATTAAAAGTACCCGAAAACTTAAGTTAGAAAATACTAGTTTGAGACTGTCATGGACTACTAACAGTAAACTTAAGAATTTAGAAGACTCCTCTTTCTTTTTTAGCCAGTCCAGCGAAGAGGTAGCTTTGTAAAATTAAAGCACATAGTAGCACCTTCCAGTCAGAGTAATTCAAAGCAATCAAAAAGCTCTGCTTCAGAGGAGCTCTTCTCCAGAAAGCAGAAGTTACAAAATTAACTAGCTTGTTCAGTACACTTAACTCAGGAAGGTCACAGTTTTAAGACATGGATTTAAGAATTTATCCCAACAGCAAAAATCAGCTTACTCAAACTCTACAAAATCTTCTCTTAGAGCTGACAACAGTTCTATACAATAACACTGCTGGAAACAAACTCAGGGCATTTTAGTATTGTGATGGAACAGTACAAGACCTACAGAGGCCCAAATGAAGTAACTCCAACAGCAGAAAGATTAAAATGCAGAAAGCAGAACTCCCGTTCTTCCACAATTCCCAGTATCAGTGAACAGCTGCCCTCATATGGAGAAAGCAGAACACTGCAACATTTTAGAAGTCACCCTCTCAGGCTTTTATTATTATATAATAGTAGCATAACAATCGTTTGAATGTATTTCATAATATACTTCCTAAATAACATTTTTAGTAAGCTCTGTGTAGCTGTAGCATACACTATGCACTATAAATTATATTATACACAATCCTTATTGCTGCTTTGATATTCATGTTGCTACCAGCCCATGAGCAGAATGAGTGAGAACCATTTTATTTAGCAAAGCAAGGCAATCTATACTAACTACTCTTATAGATCTACTGTGGTCTCAACTTACGTGAGGGATTTCTAGCACCAGTATACAAATAGCTCCCAAATGATACATTGCTCAATAGTCTGCTTTGCACAGGCAAATGCATAGGTTATATAGAAAAAACGCACTGCTGCACAAAACCAACTGGAACTGTATGAGTGGTCCTGCACAGAAAAAAATTATTGCTCTAAAGAGTCTCTTTCGTATACAAGTTTACCCAATACAAAAATCTGCGTAGGAGAAAGCAATGACCCAGGCCCCTGAAAAGAGTATGGAGTGAACCCATGGAAAGGGTCATTTAGATCTCACAAGATCAGAATTCCCCCAAAACAGTACACTTGAAGAGTAGGCAAAAGTGGCAAAATTACTAGTAAAATATGCAAACTGATGGCTTTCTCTGTGCTTCATGGAAAAAAATCCCAAGTGTAGACCTGTTGTACCATGAGAAGCAGAAAAAAGCCTGCCTCTAGGTGAGATTGCCAAGCTAGCACAAAGCACACTACAGCTTCTCCAAAGCCTTGTGGTCCCAAAGCATCAAAAGATCGACATGGAAGAGACATTCTGAACAGTCCAGTAATGGCAAAGCTTTAATTCAGTCTTATGCCTTACTAGGAGTTTTGACTAATAAAAGGCTGCTGTGGTGTAAAGTAAGGAACAAATGTCACCTGAACATGTTACATGCTCAGAGCAAAACCCCACTCCACAAGGACTCAATGACATCTCACCCACTGACGGTCCCCCATAAACTTCTTCCTTAGTAGACGCAATAATAAACATCTCCTTTTCCTACCTACCCTCTAGTTACCTTGAAAATTTTTATAAACTTAATCTCTGTCTTTGCCAAATCTGGAAGTAAAAAAGGCATTGATGGGCAAATGCTGCAACTGCACAAGCTTGATTTTCTTTGGCAAAGTCTAATAACATAAGAATCCAGATTTTCTCAACTTGGACTCTAATTCTGTCTCTGGAATCATATTGAGGTATGGCCATTAATATCATTAATGAAAAAATCTGGTATATAATACAAAAAAAGTGACACGAAAATTTTTGGCATAGAAGGGAAAGAAGATGTTTTTCACAACTGCTGGTGGAAGATGGTACAATGTGTATGACACTCTCATACTGAAAAAAAAAGATAAGGGTTGAAACAAATATAGATAAGGATGATAGTAAAGCTGCTGCTTGGCAAAATACTCAACATTCCACAAGACAGCATTCCCCAAAAATCCATTAGTATAGGTTAAGGAATATACGGAATATCAAGTATGTATCAGCAAAAGGGAAATCATCAGATAAACATACCTGCTAGACATTTTTCATGCCTGTGTGCATACTCATATCTTTTTACACATCCTCATATCTAAGTGTGAGTGCATGGAGAAATAAAATTATACTCAAATTTAATTTACTGAATTTTAATACTCATGTACAGCATTTAACTACACTATCTTTGCCTGGGTAATCCAAGCAGTAAGTGAGACTAACCAATAGCAAGGGTTCACTAGTTTCAATTTCTAACTGAGATCACCAATGCAAGTGAGTCTGAATGACTGTCTGTAAAAAAATAACAGATATCCATTAGATCTTTTCAATCCCACAGCTGCTCTTTGGAGTTGAACTGAAACAAAGAGCAAAAAGAGTAGCACCTCTCCTTGTTGCTCTTGTAAGGCTTGTAAGCTCTGAAATGACTCCAGTAAATAGGATCCTCAATTTCTGCTGTTGCAGAGTTATTTTCCACTACATTAAAAAAATGTTAACCGCTCATAAAGCAGCCATATGCATGATGAGACAAACACAAGACAGAGCAAAAGCATTTGGAAGTGGAGAGTAGTCACAATGTCCATCCTCAGGCAACAAAAAGATGCTAGATCACCTTTCTCTGTATTGGCACGCAATACTGGTCCTGAAGAGATGTCAGTGATGAAAGATTCCTAGGCACCTTAACAAATACAGAATTTTATCTCAAAAGAAAGGGAAGAGAACATGCAGGAAGACACAGCTTAAGGTGAGGGACCTGCCCTCAATCACGATAGTCCTAGTACAAAAAGAGGAAGACATAGCAAATTATAAGGGACCACTTGCACGAGCCAACTTTTTGTAAGGTCACATGAAGCACTTACCAAAGAAATACACAGACTGTCTAGTAGACTGCATATTGGCAAGACTATAGAGTATGTGTATTTCAAACAAATGATTCCTACCATATTTAGACATCCCTGTAAATGTACAAAATTATTTGTCATGAGAGGCCTATGTTATTTGGCTTTACTCAACAAGCCTCTAAACTTTATTTACTGCAATATGTGTTCTTGTTGCATTGTCACTATTATTTTTTAAACCATCTTTAAAGCATGTGTCTTCATTTCTTCATTAAACACTTCAGTAAATATTCCAGGCATGTAAGAGAAATCCAGCTGCATCATCTTGTGTTCTACAAATATTCCAGAAATGTCACCCCAGTCCTCATTGGCTATGATATGACTTGCTGGATAAGCAAGTTTAACTCTTTGGTCTAGTCAGAGTTGCACCAGCTGTTAAAAAGAATTGCTCCAGCTGCTCTGCAGGAATTTATTTGCTGACCATTTATTTATGCTGTTTTTGCACCTTTAAATAAAGCTGAGACAAGAATTAAGAACTACAACAAAAGGTAAAGAAGTCATGCAATATTTAAAGCTGGATTAAAATGCAAGTCAAATTCCCAGCTGAGGATAAGCTGGGGAAGGGAAAGCAGGTGTTTTTATTAGTAAGGAGACTATTTTTTATGAAAAAGGAAGATAGGAAACCAAAAAATGAGTTTTCCATACAGTATTACAGCTTTTCTTATCACTGTATCACACCTCCATGTAAAATGCAAGACTTTAAATAAGACATTCACACACACACAAAAAATATATCCAAGGCAGTACAAAAATATTTAAAACACAATTATCAGTTTCTGCATAGTGTCCAAAAGGCATTGCCAAAAATTAGCTTTGGACTCAGAATTTTATTCCTTTTTACATCTTAAATGGGAAAAATTAACAATCCCCAGAACGTCAGAAAGGATATTAAAAATATTTCTAGCACCAAATTTTTTTTCTTGTGTAGTGAAAAATTGTCCAGCATTTATAAAAAATTTCCTCTTGTATAAAGTCAATTAGCTATGTTTTTGATGCCAAAATAAAAGGTTGAACAATGCAAAGTATTATTTTTATACATTTGAAACAGTATCGATATCAAGGCCTGTTTTAATATGACTGTATTTTTCTTACTAGAACTGTAAAATACACATAATAACAAACGCAACAACTGATTGTTACATTGGCATTCATTTGATAGCCCCAAATTAAGCTATATAATAAGCTATGTAATCCTTTTCAGCTGGTTAACAGCATACTGCAAAGGCATACGAGGCTATTTATAAAGCTCAAGATATGCAAAGCAAAGAATACCTAAACTACAGAAAAGGCAGGTACTCCGTGGAAGTGCTGGCACTCTTGGCTGGTACGGTTGCCACCTTGATCTTTTATTTCCTTTTTCTTTCCCTTTTTTTTTTATAAATCTTTTTAGAGGAAGGGGAGGCCTTGCCTGTATTTTTATTTAACGAACACTGGCTTTTTCCAATTTATTCAAATACAAGCATTTTACATAATAAGTGGTACATATTTCGTAGAAATTGACCTTTTGTATGTGGACAACCAAATCTAGCTTTGAGTTTGCTGGCTGTCTGATGCTCTGACTTCAAACCCTGCCAGCAAAGACATGCAGTGCAGCAGTACCAATTTTGACTGGTACAGCATAGGAAGAGTTTCAACAGCATGTCCTCCAAAAGGGATACATATGCATACAAGTAAACATGGCGTTTAGGGTACTTCTTAGGTTTACTCCAAACCCAAGAACTGCGCAGATACTTGAATGCCTCTAAGTACCAGCTCAAAGTGTCCTTGCTATGGATGAAGTCCAGCTTAAAGAGAAGAAACTGCATTCTTACATTTGGCAAGAACAAGGGACCCATAACAAACTATTTTAAGTTTGATTTCTTCCATTTATCCGTGTCACTTCCAGTTTCTTTATTTTATATTTATTAATTAAGTGAATTTTATTAATTGTGTTTTAGAAAATCTGACCAAGGGATCAGAACTGAAGGAATTAGGACATTGGTAAAAAGAGTGTTCATTATTTGTTCTTTTTACTTTTTTCTAGTACTCTATGTATTTGGGTCAATAATGATCACAGTAGATGCCATCCTTAAGGGTCACTCCATAATTTAAGTGAGAAGAACAAAGGCTCTCCTGCCCACTTCCAAACATAGATAGGCAGGGACTGAATGACGTAAGAATAAGAATGTGATTTACACTTACGGGAAACACTCATATTTCACTTAAAAGTAGTAATGACTTCTGATGATGAATAAGATGGAATTTATCCCTCCTGGCAATCTGTGGTGGTGGTAGGTAGATTTTCCACTTCAGCAGAAGCACCAAGGATTGAACAATTAAGAGAGTAATATTTCATGACAGCTGAAAAGCATAGCCACTGCCTTCCAAGACAGAATTACACTGAATATTACTAAAATTCACAATTTGCTCCTTTCATATTACGCAATATACGATCAGGTAGTAAAGTCAGTAGAAAACATCATCTCTTAGCTAAAAAAAATATAAAAAGAAGTAGGGTTCTATAAAAAAATAGCTGGTATGGACCACCTTGACTTGAGAAAGAAAGCTCTGCACTTCCTTAGTAGTTGTGGCCCTAGATCCTTTCTCTCTTCCCAATTCTTGTTGTTACAAACTAAAGAAAGAAAATTTAAAATTAGCAAGAGGACAAGAAAGGAGAAATAAGAGAAACAAGAACAGAAGGGATGCCAGGCAGCAATGTTTTCCACTTGTATTTCAGTGATTAATATAGAGATATCCATCTATGCACAAAAACTTATGACTTTCACCTTTAAAATCTCAGTACCAAGTAACTATATGTAACACTACAGCCTAAGCTGTACTATACAGAGCTGATTTACACAAAGCTTTACAGAATTTTTTTTTAACATAAAGCATATTTTACAGTAATTCAGTGAAATCCTGAATTTGGTTGGCCAGGAGAGAATGGGCAGAACTCTAGGAAAATTTTCATGAAGTTGAAGTTGAGACAGTGTTTTTATTAGCCACACTAGGGGCAAGAAGGGAGAAGATGCTTGCAACAAAGAGAACAGTTTATAGAAACACTGGTTCTAGGTTCTATAATGATTTTTCTGATAGAAATTTTTCCAATAAAGAAAACTGTAAAATATTCACATGCAACCTAAGCAAAACATAACGGCAGAATAATAAATCTACATGAAATGCATGTTGCATCATTACCACACAAGCACAGCTTCATGCACAGATCAGACACTATATACTACCGAAGAAAAACAGTTAACGTGTCAAAATCATCCTTTATCATTCCATATTAGATGCTGGTCATTCAAACATTCTGGTGAGACAGCATTTTTAAATTTTAAACATTCTGCCTGTTGAGAAATGATTAAACTAGCATAGAAATTGACATCTAGTTTTCCTCCTTTATATGCAAGAATTTGTAAAGACACGTATTCTTTTTCTGTGCACAGTTTGCTGAATGGAAACATCTTCTGCAGATAATGAAGTCGCCTACAAAAAGAAAGGACACTCTGCTGTTTTGCCAATTGCATTGAGTGCGAAATGCATCAGGAAAAAATGCCAGTCTTGCAGCAGCTGTTAAACGTAATTCCAGTCCTCAGATCACCTTCTGTTCCTCCTGCCCCCCTAATCTAATTTCAGAACTCATAATTTCAGAAGTATAAAACATCAGTGAACACAAGAAATGTACTGATCGTAACTAATATTTTTAAACGTGCACTTCAAATTCATAGCCAAAAGAATATTTAAACACCATCCATTTGGGAAGGACAGGTGTCAAAAAAAAAAACCAAGCCTAACTCACCAGCAAGAGTTTTACTTTCTTTACACTTTGATTCAGCATTTGCATCAAGCTTTATAACCAGTAATATCAACTTTAGTTAAGCCCCAAAAGGTGAAAGAGCTTAAAACTAACACTCAGAGCAACAGCATCCACTGATAAAATGCTCAATAAATACAGCTGTATCACTACAGACAGAAGATATCTGGGCTAATGATCACATCAGGCAACAGCACCTGCCACATAGTCAAGATCAACATAAGGCACAAACAGCATATTTAAGTGAGGCACAGCTCCCAAACATATTTCTTAAACAAGCCATGTGTCCTAACAGAGTAAGCATACTGATAGTATTGTCAAGTACATTTTCATGATTTCTATTCCATAATGTTGTTACCATACGATTGGTGAGCTGAAATGGCATTACTGCAATTATTTTTAAAAAGAGGTCATTTTCATTTTGAAAACAAAGTTGTAGAGGAAACACTATGTATGTGCCTAACCAACACTAAAAAAAATGTTGAGGGGAGCCTTGACAAAGGCTATGAAAAGAGTGTGCAACCACAAGACTGCTTCAAGTAGCTATCCTGACGGAATAATTTATTCTATACAAAGTAAACTGATATGGTAGTTTGAGTACCACGGGCAAGCTCCCTTCCAGTATTTATACTTTTAAGGAGCCCTGCATAGGCGTGCAACTAGAGTGTGCAATTAAAAGACAACGCTAGTCAATACAGCCTTGTGGCAATCCATCAGTTCTGAGCAAGTCTAAACCAACAGGCTGTTCCCCCCACCTCCACTCCCGGAGCCAAAAGGTGGCTGGCATCTTTGCTGCTTTAGGCAACTGCTGGAAGCATGCCTGTGAACAACCAACCTACATGGCTACAAAAGAATTGCAGGAGAACTACTATGTTCAGGAGAACTACTGGACCTGTCTGGTAAGAACCACCAGAACACAAGGAAGGTATACACTCTGAGATACCAACTACACATTCATTGCTAAGAACATGCAATTGCACTGGAAATCACCTACCTGTACAGACAAATCTAGCACCATCAAGTGCTCTGTAAGTTTATTCTCCAGAATTGCTAGTTGAGGTAAATCCCATGACCGGAGCTGAAAGACTGACCTCAATGCATGGCACAGAAGTAGAAAATTGCTTACTAGACTAAAGACCTATCTGAGTAAGGCAGAAGCAATCTCTGTAATAGGAAACTAAACAAGCAACTAAATCAGCACTACCTCTTCCCACATCAGAAAACATGCATCTTTCTGTAATGGGGGGGGGGGGGGCTTGTGCAGGGGTAGAAATCAACGAAAATGTCCTTATTAAACAGAGTCTTGTAGTCAAAACTATGATCCAAACTGTCAACATCAATGTTTTCTGTTAAACTACTTTTCTTCCTTCCTAGGCACTGAGAGTCTAGAATTTTCTTTCTAAACATAATTACTTACCTCACATATTATACATCACCACTGTCATTTAATTCTGCAGTAATATTTGTAAAAATCATACTGAAAAGAGGTAAGACAACCTTCATTAAGGGAAAGAAAAGTCAGAATTTATTATAGAAGAAATTCGTGTACTTTGAGTGCAAGTGACATTTCATCATAACGGCAAATTTAATTATTACGTATTTCAAGAACTTTGCATGAGAAAGCTGAAGTAGATAGCCAAGTTCTTCAACAAGCCACAAACTATATCAGGGATAATCACATTACTGAAAAACAGAGCCCACGTATCAATCAGCAAGCTTCATGATCCGCTTGTGGAGTAGGGAAAACTAGCAGAGCAGCAATTATTTACCTGCACGTGAAGGTGCAGGAGCAATTCTACTTGCAAAAGTACAGCTAAGCCTCTCCAAGCCTTGGCCACAAATGAAGCCATTACTTAACACAGCCAAGTAAATGCAGAGCAAGTGAGGAGTACTTTTAAAAATAAGTGTTGGTATCTGTGGTAAAGCAACACACTGCAGGTTAGTAAAAACGGGGAAGAACCTTGCTACCTACAGAGAAACTGAGAATCTGCATGCTTTCCATGGATGCTTTAATATTTAACAAACAATCTTCATAATTGTTGCATAACCTTTCTAAATGATCCTGTGTGCTTGGAATCATTAGTAACTAAACTGTATAGTACATAAATGAGAACGAAGTCAAAGGTTAAAAGTTTTAAGATTGAGATTAACCTCAGACTATGAATATTTCTAATGTTATTACAGTCCAATAGAAAAATAACACTATCAGAAGAAAAAACAGCAAAACTTGCTCCAAAATAACTGAACTATCATGGTAATGCAAAAGTAATTCTCACTGGCAGTTGTAAAGGCCATTTTATGTTTATCCCAAGTCACTGACTTAACTTGACTCATTGTACTTTAGTGCTATAGTTTCAAATAACCAAGAGGGAAGAAAATTTGCAAGTTCCTAAGCTTTTAAAGAAAGTGATGTTAAAGAAGATTAATTAAAAAGGAAAATCCCAGGGAGAAGGAAGAGGAAAAAATTATTTTGCCAATGTATGGGGTTGATTGTCGTTTGTGTTTTCTCTCCCCCCCCCCATCAGAGCAATTCTTCTTGTGTATCCTTTTTGACACAGCTTTAGCCAAATTGCTACTTCATTTAAAAATTCTTTAAAGCAGTAAGAAATTGAAAGGCATGAAGAATCTACATACTCTAAGTGTGATCCCTGCAAAAAAAATAAACATGAAAAAAAGAATTTTTTTGTAGTATAAATTTTTTCTCTTGTGCACTCAGGGCAAAGGACTGCGCATTCTTACCACAAAAATAATTAGAAAATGTTTAATATTTATTTTTTAAAGAAAATATTCCTACTCCATTTAGTACACTGGCAACAGATTTCTTCATAAATAAATATTGAGTCTTTTTGTTCCAGTTGTATTTATTCCCTAAACTTAAAAAACATGCTTCAAGTTTTTAGCCGCAGGAGACGGAAAAACCTTTGCTAAGAAACACTGCACAATTCTCCACAGGGCTGCAGCAAAGCAACAGCAGCCCCCTCTGCTGCTCAGAAAAGGACAGCAGTACTAATACACAAAAAACCATCACCCCACCTACACACAGTATTCCAACCTTCTCTTAATTGTATTGATTGTACACCAAACAAAAAAATGCTTCCAAGCATCACCATATCTCTAATCATTCTTTACGTCTCCATATCCCTACCAAGCTGTTTCTCTACATTCTGACAGTAACAGCAGACTCCCATACAGGGATCCTCTTCTACTTCACATGCACAAACTCCCCATTGCAAAATTAATTTTCTTTAATGTTAAAAATTAATGCTATCCTTCCATATGAAGTCAAAACCCACTGAAAAATAAATCCTTTATATCCTTGAGGCTCTACAGACTAACTCAGACTAAGCACCTTGCAGTAAGGAATTCTGTCCCAATCTGCTCTATTTGAAAGCTCCAAGCTTTACATGTCAGCACGGCTTTGGATTTGCTTCAGAAATTGAGCTGGGTATTTAAGCTCCAAGAAACAGGTCTTTGTATGGTACATCCTGTCCAAGCTCCACCTTATTTGTTTTGTCTCTTCCCCCTCAACTCTCCAGGGTCAATGACCAACCAAGAAAGGGCACTTTTGGAACAGCAGCATTACTTACACACGCACACATAAGTTTCATGACAGCCGCAAATAGAAGAAAAAAAAGGAAATAAACTTAATTAAGAGGGTTTTTATTGCAAAGACTCTTGTTGAACAGTGCTTGTTGTCCAGAAGGATTGAGCATCTCCCATAGAGGAGCTCAGATACTCCTTCAGACATCCCTCCAGACACACAGAGCAGAAAAATGTGGTTCCTGAAACTAAACAAGAAAAACAGCCACCCATGGGCTAACAATCCTCCTGCTCTACCTGCTCACTTGGATTTTAAAATTCAGTCCTTACCAAAAACATAAAAATACCTTTACTGCCTTTTTGTGTGTTCTCCTCTCAAAACACGATTTGTGGAGAAATATGAAATGGCTCCTGGAATCCCAGCTCAAATGGGAGGGCATGGCATAAAAAGAATGAAAGATATGAAAACTTTAGATGCCACCTGCCTAAAGAAGGCGCATTAAAACAAAAGAGAGCAGCCATTTGTGTGTCTCCCACCAACTGTTTCCTACACATACAACTTTTTGCCATGGACACAGTACACTGCATCTTCTGGTTTCTGTATAATCTTCAAATTGTTTTCCTCTTTTGCTGGAGATCAACTTTAAGCACACAGCAGGAGTAAGAAAGGAAGCATGCTGTGATACCACAATTTGACCTAGAGCACGTATGTATCTTCCTCTGGATGTCTCACACCTGCTAGTCTGATAGGAAGTACTTATTTTGCCTAATCACAGAAATGTAACAATATTTGCTAGAAGGAATACAGCTAATACTTCTCAGGAATTCCTGGGTCTACATTTTAATTCTTTTTTTCTTTTTAAGTGACTGTTTCTTAACTAAGGTGGCTTCACCTTTAGACATATTTAATATTAAAACTATTATGTAATGCAAGATTTTAGATAAAGAAAAACCAATAGAACAAAATTAAATTCATAGTAGCTTGGGTATAAGTGACCAGGACTTTTTTCCCCCCCTTTCACAAAATAAACAAATGCAAACCAAAGTTGAATTAACCTGTAAATTACCTGTTTAGAAACAATTTCTAAGGTAATCAAGAAGCCAATACTCCTCTCCAATTTAGACCAAGTTCACAGTAGCTGAAGAAAAACAACTTACCTTCATAGAAAATAAAAGCCTCAATTAATAACAGAAGATTTAAGTATATTGAACATGACAGTCATTAATATTTAAAAACTACAAAACTGGGAGTGGTAGAAATAGTTAAGCAAATAAAAAGACACACAAAAATGGAATGAGTTGAAGATTATGTATATTACGATCAAAATTATTTTGAATAATTTGAATAACGATATTTCAGAAATCTCAAATGAACCTAATGATATATATAAAAAAGAAAAGAGATAAAAGGAAACAGGAATACAACAGAGCCAAAAACCCAGCTGTCAGTCCAGAAGAAAATAATATAATGGTAAAGAATAGGATTAACAGTGTTGATGCCAATATGTCCATAAAAATGTGATAGTTATCACTTATGCCATGAACACCATTTATGATAGAGATACGACTGCTGCCATGATATATTTGTTAATGCTACAGTTTCAAGAGTATGAACACAGGAAGACAAACAATATCTAAAGTAAGCAAGAATATTAGTGTACATGAGCCATTTCCCAGTGATGGTGACTACATCTTTTAACTATGCCTTCTTGTCCTTACAGTGCTACAGAATCCCACATGTACTGAGGGAGAAAAGCATTTAAGGGCAGTTGCTATGAAATGTGATGCACTGTAAATGCATTTGTTTGTATTGTGGTTAACTGTCACACAATCATTCCTAAGAAAATCAAATAATACAAAGTCATTACAGAGCATCCAAACGGATGCCACAAATATGATGCAATCAGTGAAAAGTCAGCATCAAGTTCATGTTTCTGTAAGACTCCTACATATATCATTTACTTTGCCCTCCTGTGCTATTTAATATTTTTATATAATAGACATGAAAACATTAGAAAGGACACAGATCAGCTGGAGCAAAAATTAACAATAGAGAATCTGATGAAGTACACTGGATGTGAGAAAAGTTGTCATGTTAATACAACAAAGCGTCACTTTTTATCTCCAGGCACACAGGACCCAGGCCACACTTGCATCATGTCGGACAAGTCAGTCAAATGTGAAATTACAATGCAATGCTGCAGTCAAAAGTGTTAACAATCATTTGTTGTATAAACAGGTAAATACATAGCATGAACAATTTTCAATTGTCTTCGGCACAGTTACTAATGGAGTTTTAACCTCAGTTCCAATATCTACCATTCAAGATAGATATTCTAAAAATCAGAAAACATTCAAAGAAGTATCATAACGAGAATAAAAAACACGTCCAACAGACAGTGTCATTACTGTTTACTTTTAAAAGACCTTTCAGAAGTGAACTTGACTGCCTTACGTATGTGAGGAAAAAACCTACTTGTTACAACACTGATGATAGCTAACAAACTACTAACCCAGGCTTGAGACAGGTCTGCCTTGCTCAATTGTTCCCTGTTTTCAAGCAGTGAAATTTTTCTAAAAATATACTTAAACTTGCGCAGAAGTCAAGACAAAGCACAATAACATTTTAAGCAGGAAATTGTAACAGGTACCCACAAAGACCCTTCCAGATTCCTGGGTGTTTCTGGTGAATACAATGAAGACTCTCCTAAACCACCAGCCTTCAAGTGCACGTGCCCTTTTATCACAGCATTTTCACAACGTTATGGCAACAGTTATCTTGGTTACTTGCACGGAGCACTAGTAAAAGGCAAGCATTTATATCATTTTATATATATTATATAAACATTACTTAAAACATGAATATATATAGAATGTATCTATATGAAAATATAATGGGGTTTATGCTTGTGGTCAAACTTTATCAGGCAGAACACAGCAAGCTTGTTATCATCTGGAAGTCCAGGTGACAGGTAGCAATGCAAGCAGGAGACACTGTGGTGTTACATGGGCACCTTGCCATTTCCTTCTGTAACTACACAGGATTCTGCAGGCCAACAAGCAAAATCAAGTCAGATTAGAGGGACTTTATTCAGTAGGTTACGAGGAAAAGAATAAAAAGCAGAAGGATAAGGAACATACATCAAAATGTTGAGATAACCTGCTTGACGACATTTACAGCACTAGCAGTTGCTATCTCATTCATTCTCACTATTATCTCTCGGTATTGGGTAGGGATGAAAACTACGTGTTGCTGACATTGCTATGTACAATCAGACCAAAACAGCAACTGTGTTGGATCAGGAACAGTGCTTCTGAGGACCCAGTTTTACATTTGACAAACAGGAAGCAGTGGATTCAGCCACCACAGCTGATACTGGGGCAAATCAAGTTTCACAGGAGTACAGGATACATCAAGGGAGCAGACAATTGAGCCAAAGTTATGAGAACTGTACTAGACTACAAACACCAAAAGATGTATCTGGAAAAGCTAAAAATAAGCTTGTCAGGTACGAGTCTTCTATGATGAGTCTATATTGAACAGGCAGAACCAGAAATTACCTGTAAATATAGCTGATAAGTCTCCAAATACTCTTTTTTCTTCTCAAAAGCAGTAAATTTCTTAGTCATGTTTCTTTTTACTCTGGTAATTCATTCATGCTCCAGCACAGCTACACTCCTACAACATTTCTTAACATAGAATGTGTTCCTATGGTTAAATATTGGTTTATTAATGAATTGGCAACATTAATGTTGCACTACATCAGTCTGACTGTGTAACGGTGACCTAGAGTGGTGCCAGCTCAAGCAGCTTTCGAACCTGTGCTGATCGTTCAGGTTCGTAGTTAAAACAACCTAAAATAGAGTTGCATCATGAATCAAGAAAAATTCCCAAATATGGCTTGTAACCTAGCTCTGCAGCAGATCTTGCAGAAGCACAGCCTGGGGACAGAGCACAGATGAAAATGGCCGGCACTGCATAGAAACAACACGCAAAGCAACTATCAGACCTCATAGAAATTGTGCATCTCTATAAAAATCTTTCAGACAACCTCCTTAAAGCTAAAAAAGCTTGTTTCAGTTTATGTCAAATACCCCTAAAAAAAGGAAGAAGAAAACCTGCATTCATTATTGGAGATGATTAAATAAAAGCTTCAGAACTGACCACCATACTCTGTCTATAAAATTTGAGTATGGTTATTGACAAAGCACTTCAAAAGAAGTTCCCAATTCAGAGCCTTTTTTTTTAAGTGTAAGCATTTCCTACATTAAACATAAAGTCTATACTGGATGAAAGTCGTTATACAATACTCAGTAAATCATACTAAATTCAGGAAAACTGAAGTATTGGAATAAAAACAAGAATCTGATTTGTAAAAAACCAATTGAATTACATGAAATATGACAGTATTTCAGTTCAAATCAGAAAACATACACTTCAGTACCTTGAATAGTAGAAATATCAATAGTAAATTATATATATTTACTAA
Organism: Tapera naevia; assembly: GCA_033556795.1. Taxonomy (NCBI): domain Eukaryota; kingdom Metazoa; phylum Chordata; class Aves; order Cuculiformes; family Neomorphidae; genus Tapera; species Tapera naevia. The sequence continues at coordinate 7,324,354 of JAUMJJ010000034.1, read as the reverse complement.
AATCTCATGTGAAAACACTGACTTTTCAAAAAAAATCAAACATGTTAGTTGAGAGAATTTAAACACACAAATGAATTACAAACTAATCAATATTACAAAAAAAACTGCTGTAGCATCCAGAAGCAAATGTTCATCCTCTTCATCTGTAGTACATCTTCAAGACTGATTCACCACCTCTATAAATTTATATTCATAAACAGATATGGAATCCTGTCAACTTATGTTAACTGATTTTTGTGGGTTTGTTTTGGTTACATCAGTGGGGTTTATTTCAAGTACATTGTAAAAATTTGAGGGAGTTTTGTTTTTTGAAAGCTGAGGAGGCTAGGTGTTGCTGTTATTAATTAATGACTATGAAAAAGAAATTGGTACATAAGCTTAGGAATAAAATTATTCCATAAGTACACTTGTCTGTTCCTCTTTTTATTAGTAAACACTTACCACCTTCACTATTCTTTCAGGTTTTGCTGCTGCTGCTAAGAGTTAACAGAATTCCTCCTTCTCGAAGGATTTGGAAAACATGTTGAACTACTAATGTGCACTGGAGCACACAGCATTTTTTTTAAAATCTAAAGTGTTAGGTGATAAGTATAAATAAAAATATACACATTTATTTTTAAACTCTTATTGCAAATCTGAAGTTCTCAACCATTTTTCCACATAATTTACAATGTCCTCACAAGAAGAATACCATACGTCATCATGTAATGACTTTGCAACTGAGTGACTGGCTAACACAGTTTTTTAACCTGCATTTTGTCAATGAACTCAATATAACCTGTCCTGAAGGAAGAACTTGATGTTTATATAATATTCCATCTTTTTTTTTTCATTACAATATTTTCATCTAAATGCACTGGGTATTATCAGAGAACATCACATATGCACTATTGCTTCCCTTCTCAAAGCAGGCAAGAGGGGAAATACGGTAAATAATGTTAAGATGGTCTTATTATGCCTATGAGTTAGTATGTAACAATATTTATAAAGAAACAGCTTGACCTTTTGAACAGAGCCATCAGGGCTCTATTCCTCAAAATATAGGAGTATTTCCTCATGTGAAATGCACACAAATAATTTGATTATTAACAGTTGTAACAGTGTAGCTTTTGTGGACTGTATAAATTCTTCATAATGCATTCTTTATGAAGTAAAACCTTTGCTTCATTGTAAAATTTAAGTGAAACGTGAATTATTTTCAGAAATCCAGAGTTAACAAGAATTAAGAAGACAAAAATAAGTAGTTTCTCACCTTTGACTTTATGTAGAATGGCGATGACTGGTGGATGGACAAGTCCATGACACTACTGGAATTTGTGACACTGTTACTGTTAGAGTGTTCATCTTCTCTACTGCTGTCATCAGAATGATCAAAATCATCACTCTCCTGGTCCATTTCCTCCTCCTCTTCCACCTCCTCCTCTTGATCACCAGCATGTTCATCATCATCTTCCTCTTGGTTACAAGTGGATTCTTCATCCGCTGTAATAAGTCTATTGTTATTTTCTTCTAATTGTTCCTGCTGAGATTCATGTCTGTCATCAAATCCAGGTTCTTGTCCTATCTCCCCATTCCTCCCACTATGCTGCTCCTCTTGTTGCCGTCTTTGCTGCTGCTCTTCCTCTTCTACGACCCGATTCATTTGCTCCTCATCTACTTGGCTTGAAGAAGCATTACCTCGAAGAGAACCACCAGTTCGTCGCCTCTTGCTGCCCACAGAGAGCAGTTCCTGATTCATTTCCAAAAGCCAGCTTGCTACTTCTTGGACCTTGGCTAGGCTATCTGAAGATGCAAATGCTTTCACATTCTAAGAAGACAAAAAAAAGATAAAGTGGGAAATTTTAAAGGTTACATTTTTTTATTAAATAAAGCATTAGGAACTTATTTCATTTTATTACTCTGACAACTTCAAATTCCAAGAAACATGAATTATTTCAACTTCATGCACAACCACAAAAATCCAAACAGACTGCAGACAACTTTGTATCATGAGCTATTTCTTCAATCATACAATATGACCATGGACCTCTCTAAGCACCAGACCCTGCAAAATTCAAACCTATCTCCCTCCTAGAGGATCCACAGAAACCATTAACATGCATGTTAAGAGAAGATCCAAGTATGTGATATTACTTGCTAAAAATTGGGCAAAGATACGTTCAAATGGCATGGTATTTTCCCTCTCATTTGAGGTTTTATATATCACTCATAAATGCTGAGTTGCTTTTCGTCTTATGCCTTAAAAGCAGGCATATTTTCAAGTACAAATGAAAGGCTCATTTCCTGTTACTCTGATTTTCTCCTACATAAATGAAAAAGAAGACATGTACTAAAGAATATAGCCTTATCACATCCAAGTGGCCAGAGATGTCCCTTGGCCAAATGCAAGCATCACCCAGGCAGCTTGTGGGGCAAAGGAACAGCACATACCTTGCCTGTCAAAAACCACTGTTAGCAGTAAAGTTCTCCAAACTCTAAACAGCTAGAACCATTGTTAAATGAGTTTAAGAAGTTGCTAGATTTAGGTGCATACTAATAGAAACTGAGAAATATTCACACATTCAGCTACACATGAGCATGTGAGTAATATACAAGAACAGAGAGATTTAACACAGCCTAGATAGATCCTAAATTTGGTATTAGATTTCCTGCTATACAGCCTTTCAGGCAGGCACATCCTGACTCCAGTTCCCCTAGATTCAAGTGATGTGTTGAGGAGGTAAAGTCAGACATGAGCTGAACAAGTAATCAGATTTACAGATTGCACATGAAAGTGTTCAAAGAAAATAACTAGCTTTTCCATCATGTATAGAACCACTGTCCTCGGGTGTCCACAGACCACACCCCAAACACAGCAGACTACACTGTGAGAGAGATTCAGAAAGCACAATACAATACTGGAAGAGAGTATGACTGGCTGTCTCCTTGAAGTCAGAGCAGTGAAGGGTATGTTTCCATGAGTATACATGAAGTATACATGAGTATACTTTAATACAGGCAGACATTCTCCTAACATTTTCCCCAACACCACACCACTGCCCTCTTTCCCCCCCCCCCCCCCCCAGAAAGTCCTCTACCTTGGATGATGATGTAGAAGAGAGATAAATCCCAACTTTGCTTTATGACCTTTGTAAAAACATTCAGTTCACTGTTGAGGAGGGAAGGAAGTATCAGAAACCACAGCTCTAAGGTAATTCTCATAAAAGCCTCCAAAACCACATTTAGAGATATTTAAGTCTTGCTTTGAGAAGGATTCATAGATACGATTCTGCACACTTGACCTCCCTTCCTCAAGGAAACATTACTTACATCCTAAAGACACGGTTCTCAAGCAACCACATATCTACCCAGATGATAAGTGCACCCAAATTAAATTTTATGAGCTCAAAAGCTGAAATATGTGTTCCGAAGAAAGCATCCACTAATAATTAGCTGCAATCAGTGAATGAGAAGGTAATACTAACAGACAATTCAGCTCCACATGTCAAGGCAAGGACATACTTTTCCCACCTGAAAAAAAGCATTAGGGCAGTGGGGTGCATTTGAGTACAAGGGGCATCAGAAGTGAATGCGATTTTATATCTATGGTAAGAAGCACTTGAGAATTAGATGCCACAAAGAGCACACTGTAAGAAATGCTTTCACTTGACATTTTTCCTGAAAGCCCCGAAACCTTACCATATAATAACTGCATTTCATCAAATGTCGAATTTGGTTGCATAAAGGTTAGTACAAGATATTTATCAGGCTTGCAACATACTTTGGGCATTATGAACACGACAACACTACATCTTATTTTCTCATGAAAAGATAAAAGATTTGGATTTATTTAAGCATTAAGTTGTGTAAAATCAGTAACAAAACAAAAAAAAAAAGACCAAACAAGATTTACACCTACACAACCTAACAATTTTAGCCTCTACCACAAATTATTACCTAAATAGCCATGAATGAAGATTAAAAGTTTTAATCACATTTTTCAGTATCAATACTATGATTTTCAAAGCTCTGCATTAATTACCGGTTTAGGACCTACTTGATAAAACTGTTTCTATAATTTAACACACACTTCCAATTTGTATCTATAAGCAACCAACATGAAAGGTCAGCATTGAAATACTTAAGTAATAAAATGCATGATTCTGTTAAGTGCTTAAATGACAAAAATAACACTATTGTTCCTATTACGATGTGCAAATGAAATTTCAACCAATTAAAAAAAAGAACACATACTAATACTATTATGTGTTTTTATTTATCCCCATATTTTTGTAGTGACCATCAACTTACAAAATTATCTTCAGTCATAAGTGATTTCAGTTTTACTCTACATTTGCATGAATAAACTCAATTTGTTTTTTCCAGAATGCATTATCAAAATTTAATTACAAGCAGCGCTACATCAGAAATCATCAATATGCAGAGAGGTGATGCATTTGCTAAAGAACAGATGGATGTACATTATCTGAGAGATTTGAAACATTAAAGCTGCCTTCTGTCATGTAAGTGCTTTCAGAATTAACTACTGTCAGCTAATACACAATATACATAATTTCCATATATAAGGTAGATAAGGAATAAGACAGGACTTTTATTTTGCAGAAAGTGTATTTACAAATCAACTCCTAGAGAATTAAAACGCTGTGTTTCCAGCTAGCAGTGTCTCCTTCATTATAGTCTCAGAGCCCCAAATAAATCAAATCATCTATACCCCAGCAGATCCATAGAGGAAAGCTGCTGCTTTCCAATCCACCTCAGACCGCAGATACTTTTTAAAACAGACACCAAAACATTGCAGTGCAGTGGCAACGCTTGGTCAATAAATCTGACGTGGCAACTTCCAGGCAAGTTACATAACACTTGCAGCAGGTAGTACGGAAAAGCATAACACAAGGAATCCCTAAGGGAAACTGAAGTCCTTGCACTGATCTAACTGTAAATTCAGTGTTCAAGAATGCATCCCCCATCTATACTGAAGATTAAATGCATCTATATTGAAGATTAAATGCTGCTTAAGCAAAATTCTTCAGCCTTTATCCACTGAATTTGCACAGAAGATAGATTATAAAAATAAGCCAGAACACCCGTTAATCAAAACCATCTGTAGCAAATGCCAAACAACACTGGGAAACTACAGAGAAAACTCCTCAGGTTTATCTACCACAACAGGTTGCATTTTGTACTGAGAGAGGACAACCACTTCATTTCTCCCTTGACTGCTGAAGTATCCCTGTCCCTGCAGCAGATACAGAAGTTGTTAAAACATTTTTAGCCTATAAAACTATATAACTGTTAAAATCTGGAAATCTCCATCAATACTGCTGGATTTTATTATTCCTTTTTTTATCACGTGAAACTGTAGAGAAAAAGAAGGGAAATGAGATGGGTTCAAAGGGGGGCAAGAGAGTGGTAGAAGATGAGGGGGCTTGATACTGTTTTTTAACGAAGTATAGCAGAACTTCAAAAGGTTTTCAAGAATTAACTTTGAAATTAGAGAGTTAGACTCGATACTAACCTAATTCATCCTAATACTGATCAGGACAGCAATTAGTGAAAAAACAGCCTAGTTACAGTCACAACAGGATTTATGGACAGTGGATGCTTCTAGAACAAATATTTTTGAGATTACAGATTTTGTGAACAAAGACAGTTGGACTAACCCACTAACCCATAGGCCCTGTAGATATTTTATTAAATATTGCTTAACATATTAATATAAATAACCCAGTAAAAAAGCTGAGATATATTAAACTGAGTAATACTGATTTATAATTGAGGTAAATAACAGAAAGTAAAAAAGGAACGCCCCACACAAGCTAAGGATCTCCTATGATTTTATTTCAGCACCTCAATCTACCTTCTGAAATAAAAATGAAATCCTCAAAAACACATTTTGCCCAAGACTGACACTGCCGTGTTGGTAACATAAAGCTTGGTCTACGTTATAAAGCAGTGCAGCACTGCAGGGGCAGATGAGCAGAGCTGAGACTCAGCACCCCCCCAGGATAATGTTCTGAGGAAAGGGCTATTATTTCCAGATCAGCTCTGACTCCGGCCACCTAAACTGACCCTCACAGCTGGAGACCATCTTCTGGTTTAGTTTCACCCAGAAGGTGCACTGGGACAGCTGTGCTTTAATTCTGTTGGGGAGCAGGTGCGGACCATCAGGAGCTACACTTAAAAAGCGTGTTCTTGATCCAAATCCAGATTAACAGGCAAAGTGCAAATGCACCAAGGATGGGTACGCACCAGCGCTGCCAGCCACCTAAAATCTGTTACAACCATTTGCAAAACTTCCATCCATAGAGATGTAAATGCAGCATCAAGGAGGTAGAAATAAACATAATTAATGATGATAACATTGTAGACCGCATCCTAGCGGGGAAAAAGACAAAAAAACCACTATTTTGAGTTGTCTGGCTATGATAGCTAGCAAAGGAAAACACTGCAAGCATGCTGTATTGAAAACAATATATTGATCTGATAATTGACTAGACAGTTTGTGTTCAGGAGAGATTTTGAACAAAAGCAAAGTAACAAATGATAACAATCAACATGCAATTACTGCAAATGAACTATACAGGAGAAACATTTTGCTGTATTGTTACATTTGCACAGGAAGGAAAACTTGATCATAGTAACAGTCTCCTTCAGGCAAAATATTCTGAGTTTAATACATTGTACAGAAGAGGAAATTAAACAAAACTTTCATATTTCATCAGCACAAAATGTTGATGAGAGCAAGATTAATATACAGCTTTAAAAACTTCCAATAACTTTTCATCAAAATAAAATACATCATTAACACAATGCATCTCATTCTACAAGAATGCATACTTTCTCTAAGAATAATATAGTACTATCTTCAAAAGTATACACACCTCAAATCTCTTGTTCAACTCCAGTATTCACAGTGTCAAGCTCCAGAACAACTTAGCAGCTAAAAAGATTCTCTGTTCCTGCTCTACTATCACCATGCCCAGCGAAGATCTGAAACATTTTGTGGAGCAGCACGCCTAACTTTTCTGGTGGACTAGAAATTATCCTGTTGCCTTTTTCACTTTCTCCAGATATTTTAACAATCAATTCATATTCTTCATTCAGTGGAAAGTGGTCAAAGTAACCAACACTAAATGAATATGCTCCCGTAATTACTTAAGCCAAACATAAATCTGACAGCACACAAAAAACTAGAATTAGTATTCATTAAATTTAAAAAAAACTACAATTAAAGTTTCCTGTGCAATTTTAATTAAGTCCAGCTGCCTCTAATCTTGTGGGGCCAGTTTTAATTATTCTCCTCCCTACTATAATTCAGCCCCAATTTTGTATCTACATTCTGAGGCTTTTCATCATGTCCTTGTGCCGTGACCTCCCCTACTAACTGTTTCTGACCAAAGACAATTGCAGTTTTCCCACCACATACGGTCTACTGTAAGATGCTCTTGCTTCTAGTAAGCCAACAAGTTCAACAGACCCTGCCCCTTCTCTATTTTATCATAGAATCATTAAGGTTGGAAAAAACCTCTAAGACAGAGTCCAACTGTCAGCCCAACACCACCATGCGTACTAAACGCTGTCCCAAAGTGCCATGTCTACCCATTTTAACACCTCCAGGGATGGAGACTCCATCAGTTCCCTGGGCAGCCTGTTTCAATGCTTCACCACTCTTTCGGAAAAGAAATTTTTCCTATTATTCAATCAAAACCTCCCCTGGTGCAACTTGAGGCCATTTCCTCTCATCACGTGTTACTTGGAAGAAGAGACCAACACCCACCTCCTTTCAGGCAGCTGTAGACAATGACAGCATCTCCCCTTAGCCCCCTCTTCTCTAGGCTAAACAACCCGTTTCCTCAGCCACTCTTCATAAGACTTGTTCTCCAGCCCCCTCACCACCTTCGTTGCCCTTCTCTGGACGCGCTCCAGCACCTCAATGTCTTCCTGTAGTGAGGGGCCTAAAACTGAACACAGTATCTGAGGTGTGGCCTCACCTGCACTGAGTACAGCGGGTTGATCACTTCCCTACTGCTGCTGGTCACCTGGGCACACTGCTGGCTCATATTCAGCCAGCTGTCCACCAGCACCCCCAGGTCCTTTTCTACCAGGCAGTTTTCCAGCCAACATAATCCAAACTTATTTTTTTCTCCCAGGACTGCCTTTTAACACAGCTCCCTCTCTAATCCCATGGCTTAGTCTCCCAGTCCCTTTTGGCCTGCAGTGCAACTTTCCAGTCCCAGACACTTTGCCCCATTCTGATGTTTCCCTCAGAAAGCGAAGGGATTTAGATGAGACACAACAGCTAATGACACACAGGTAGAAAGAGCAGAACAAAATGTCCTTTGCTATCAGTTATGGGAACAAACACAGAGAAGCCATTAAAAAGAAAACTTGGTTTAATATCTGGGCTGGAAAGACAAATGGAGGACCTAACACATAATCTTACCACTTCTGGTAGACACAGGTAAAGCATTTAAGATAAAGTACGAAATAGCAACAAAAGCCACTAGAAAATGAGAATATGAGAAGTAGTTTAGGAAATGAGTAACTGCTAAAAGAAGTTACGTATATTTAGCAGTACTTGAGTGGCATGATAAGGAAATATCAGAGGGATGAACAGACCTTTCACAAGCAAAAGTTTAGAAGAAACAGCTTGAGCTACAAGCAGTCAACATAATTATTCCTTAGATTATGATAAAATATGTATGATCATATCTAATTACTTTATACAGATTAAGATATTTTATATCCCTAAAAAAAAAAAAATGAGTCTAGCACTCAGACTGCATTCTTCTGACCTGCAGCTACATTCATACATAAAATAAATTTCCATTTGCAGATGTCCAAACTCTCCTTAAAACTCAACTGCAGAATCAAATAAAAGATTTTCTGTTCAATAGGTCTTTGACCTGTTTGTGTGGAAGAATAAATTCTTCCATTTTCTGCATCTAGCATTTTTCTCCTTACGCTTATTTTTTCCATAGTGTTTTCACGTGATCTCCATTTGTGCACATTTGACACCACCACAGAACATTAACTTTTAATGCCCATTCTTTATTCAGAAACAAATAAGACTGTATTGCATGAGTAAGCGGATGAACAAAGCTCTTTTCAGCCATTAGTGTAAAAGGCCAGTCAGTCTCTTCGATACAGGCTCATTTAACCCTCACAGACACCGATGGTAGGTAGAGAGTGGGAAAAGCTGCCAAAGGTGTAACATGGTTCCTTGCTGTGTACAGGCAGGAACACATGGATTCATCCCATTCCTTTGGGCAACACAACCATCTGTGGGGTTCATGCAAACATAAAAACACAGAATCTGAATGCTCCACAGCTAAAATACATTCCACAGATTCTCTTTGCAACAGCAAAGAGGAGTGTCAAGTCTTAATCATAGAATCATCTGGTTCGAAAAGACCTCTGAGATCACCAAGTCCAACCATACTTGTCACCTTCCTAAACCATGTCCCTAAGAAACTCATCTACCCGCCTTTTAAACACCTCCAGGGATGGTAACTCAACCACCTCCCTGGGCAGCTGTGCCAATGCCTGACAACCCTTCCCGTAAAAAATTTTTTCCTGATGTCTAGTCTAAACCTCCCCTGGTGCAACCTGCAGCCATTTCCTCTTGTCCTATCACCTGTCACTTGGGAGAAGAAAGCAGCACCCACCTCACCACAGCCTCCTTTCAGGCAGTTGTAGACAGCGATGAGGTCTCCCCTCAGCCTCATCTTCTCCAAGGTAAACAACCACAGTTCCCTCAGCTGCTCCTCGTAGCACTTGTTCTCCAGCCCCCTCACCAGCCTTGTTGCCCTTCTCTGGACGTGCTCCAGCACCTCAATGTCCTTCTTGTACTGAGGGGCCCAAAACTGAACACAGTGCTCGAGGTGTGGCCTCACCAGTGCTGACTACAGTGACACACTCACCTCCCTGGTCCTGCTGGCCACAGTTTCTGATACAGACCAAGATGCCATTGGCCCTCTTGGGCCACCTGGGCACACTGCGTTGTTACTTTTGTTTTTACCTTAGAATCTGACACTTAAGAAAATGAAAATTACTGTGATATAGCGTGGTAAGGATAGGGTAGAGATTAAGAGAGAAATTCAAGTGGCCCATAAGGAAATTGTTGAAAGCATCCATCACCCAGAAACAAAAAAATTGTATTAAAAAAATTAAACTAAAAGCCTTTTCCTCAAAGCCATATCCTAACCCTACAAGTTATTAACATCAGTATAGCGTTATTGAAGAAATGGGGAGCTCATGTCTGTTTATCAGACTCCTGTTCATATGCCTCACCTCCCTGGAAGCCAAGACCAACAATAAAAGCACAACAGTTAATCATTTCTAACTCCGCATTGTTATGTTTTCATCAAGAAGCGTGAATGGATATAATTTAGAATGAAATCATTTAAAGAGCTTCAAAGGTATCACAGGAGGCAACAATCCACAGTAGGAGATTAGTATTATGATTGATCTTACTGTGTTCATACAAATAATCTTGTTATTTTTAATAGTTATTTAATAATTACTGTTATATAGAAGATGATTGGTTTGTCTTGTCACTAACAGATCTTTCAAGAAAAAAGATTTAGCTGTAAAATGTGACAAGTTAACTATCACATGCAACTAATAAAAGGCTGCTCTCTTCTTTTCCTCAGAAAAGGAAAAGCAGAAAAAAAGCTTTAAGTTACTTGAAGGGTGCCAGCTTTTCTCGCAACTATTGAAAACAAAACAGGCAAGTTTTCTGTATAAACCTCTATGCCTCTAATTGATCTTTAACATCAAGCAGTGTCCATTTTCTCACTGAAAGAATCTCTGTGCTAGAAAAGTAAAGCACAGAATTTTCATTTACATTGTCTTATCCTTTCTGCTTCAAGAATTCTACTATTACTTGGGTTCCTATATTAAAATTTGTACCTCTCTAAATAAAAAATTATTACTGTGAATAATTAATGAATACCCAGTTTTTTCACAAATTTGATTACAACAAGAAACCTGTACTAGTATGGCCAGCTGTTTCCTTGATTTAGAACAGCAAGTTTCTTATCTATTAATATTTCGGTCTCACATAAACTACGCTTTCTGTGCATACTAACAAGGAAGACTTTCTTGCCAAAAGCAAACACTAGATCATACTTACAGCAACATAAAGAGAGTATCTTTAGTTACATTACTCAAGTAGCACGTGGGCTGATAAAATCTCAGATTAGAAAAAGAGGCAGGCAGTTTATCATAATCTCTTCAAATTTAAAGGTGCTGTTGCATGCCTACTTAGCAAAGGCTAGAAATGCACAAACAGAAGCATCTCTACTCTTACTTCATGATAGATACCTATGTAATACAACATTTCTCTACAAAGAAGATCATGAATCCTCATACAGCGCAACAGGAGAGTAAGCAGTCCTTAAAAGGTTTGGATGATTTGGTGCTTGAATTTATCTCTCTTCCCCACAAGTAAGGAAACAAGGTTTCTGGGTCTGTTATAGCGGTGACAGCTTTCCAAGCTGGCCCAAAATCTCCACAGCATGAAGCACTGCATTCCACTTTTACATGTGCCTTTCTGCCTCCAAACCAGACCACCTATACTCCCTGTAACAAAGGTCCTTGCGATCAGTTTTACAGCATCATCGCCAGTGCTGTACATGGGGACCTCCCCAGCTGCCCCCAAACAACAGCTGCTGAAGACAGTTTTACGCAGCTCAAGGCCCTTCATCCACAGAAATCCATAGGAGGAGCAATAAGGATTATACTGGTAGTCTTGCTTTCTGGCAGTAAAACTTCAGTTAAGCTATTTTGGAGTGTTACCGTGTCATGGAAAACTCTACTGAATTAACACTTAAGCTATAGGTACCAACAGAAGGAACTGGAAATCTCAACTACTAAATCCAGAACAATCAGTCAGTAACACTTATTTTAAATAAACAGGCAATGTGATTACAATGCAGACACAACTTACTTCCCAAGTATCTAAGCAAATAGGGTTTTTATCGAAAAGACAAGAAGCAAGATCCAATCACTAAAGGTTGAAACAAAAAAAATTCAAATAGAATTAACTATAAGAATTACTCACTGGAAGCTTACTAGGAAGACAGTAAATTCATCACCACTTGGATTCTTAGATTAGAAATATACTTCATCTTAGTTTAACACGCACTTTCAACAACTGCAGAACATGCAGCACATGCAAGGCTTGGCCAGCTGACCGCCTCTCCCTGGGAACATCCACAAACAAGAGCTGCTGTTGTTACCTCCTCTCTGCTCTCATGGTGACACACAGGTGCCGAACTGCTGATTAAAAACTGCCTAGTTCCAATGCAGACTTATTTCACAACCACCAGGCTTAACACACAGGCCAGCACGGTATGGCCAAAACAGCCTTAATATAATTTTTTCGTTCAGCATCCACAGCACTGGTGAATATAGCTCTGGGCTGGGATGCATTTCCAACTGGAAAATCTACAGACCTTAGCAGTACAATATGCTAAATCTCTTTATGAATCCATTCACATAGCTTTTACCTAGCGTGGTGCAGCTTTGCAAAGCTGTATCATAAGAGCAAGAGATAGATAACTTCCAAGCAGAGTTGCTCATTATTAATGCAAACTATTCTGAAGGCAAAAGCAAAACAGCATTTGGCAGCAAGAACACTGCCATTAAGACATTTGGTCTGAAAACCTCAAAGTGATTTACAGAGTACCCAACTGACTTCTCTGTCTCAGCTTCTTTCCCGTCCACTAATCATAAAAGTCATTTTGGGTACATTTCCCCTGATTATGAGTTTTACTGATACTGAATAGTAATTTTACCAGATGACTGGTGTCAGCTTCTGGCAAAAGAGTAACATGATTTCTTGGACTGAATTTCCAATTCAAATACTGCAGAAGTGCAGCATAAACAGGCAGACATGCAGAACAGCAGAGACGGCCAAAAAAGGGTCAACTTAGACCACAGAGCTGGTAAGCTGGATCAAAAAAGGCCATCTTTAACTCAAGTGAGAGACTAGACCCTGAGGACAAATAGCAACTAAATTTAGTCAAATTTAAACTTAATTTAGCTAAGTTTAAATGGGAGCAAGGGAGGCAATTAATACCAAATACCTAAGAGCTGTTTGAGATAGACATCTCTTATGTGGAATGGCAACACAAAACTGGATGGAAACACATGAATCCCTTACACTGAAAAGCATTCTAGAGGTTAAAAAGAAAAAAGACAGCAGTACTGAAGCAGAGAGAAGTGAAAATCAAGAGCTGTGACTACTATTTAAGAATATTTTTATTTGAACAATTAGAAAAAGTTTAATATAAATAATCCCTTTTCAAGCAATGCTTGTACTATCTCTAATAACCACAAACTATTAACTCCCTTTACTCCCAAGAAGATTCAAGGCACAGAACAGTATTTTGAAGCCCCTTAATAATGACTAATGAAGTAAAGGAGAAGCAACACAGGTTATGCCATGAAAAGTGTAATCTCTTCTGTTCTGACGCAGGCTTTTGCAGCAGACTAAACTTCTAGAAAAGATTATCAGAATAAAGATTACTCTACCAGAGATTAAACAGTGATCTATTGATTTGAATCACTACACTTCTGTTTTAAAAAAAAACTTTTTTAAAATTCCCAGTCCTTTTGTATTATTCCAACCATACAAGGAGATGACACATAAGTCAAAAACAACAAAAGCATTAAGTCGTGCCAAGCTGTCATCAACAACACTTTCTACCTCAAGATCCATAGTGGACAATGCTTATTCCACGCTACTGCTGAACACTTCTGTTTTAATTTCCTATTTTTAGTTGTTTATTCTTCAAAAAATTCTGAAGGACGATAATCTGTAATACTCAGCTGTCATGTAATCCTAATTGCTAGGAAAAAAATGAAGTAATTCGATCAGTACTATTAAAGCAGCTGGGAGCATGGGCTGTAATACTTTATGGACAAAGATAATTTCTTATTTGTGTTTAGTTCAGCAGTTATAAACTGAATTTCTGATAAGAAAAAGTGTCAAGTTGGGATAGAAAACATGTTTCGCGCAAGCAACACAAGATATTAACACTTGTGTATTTTACCATTTTGGTGGGATAAAATACAGCGCAGCCTTATTCCTGAGAGGCTGCTCTAAAACAACAAGGAGTAATACATATTTTATGAAGAACGCCTTTCTGTCCACAGTTCCAGTTCCTATCTTATGAAATGTTCAGCTGCGTCCATTCAATCAGATTTTGTGAAGCATCTGCTGTGCAATATTGTCTTCATTCTGAATACCATCTTTTAAAAGATGAACTCCAAATCATGTACTCTCTTCCAGAGCTGGTCAATGAACTTGTTAGATGCTTTTACATGAACACCTGATAGGAAGCCCTTGACCGGCACATTTTCCCTGTTAATAAAAGCAAGAAATACAAAGACAGAAGCAGACTGGCAGCATTTACCAGACTGGCTGAAATCTGTCAATACATTGGTTTGTCTGCATTTTTAGCATCTTCTGTCTGCTGAAGTACAACAAGGTCACATACCACCAGGATACAGCAGAACAAATTCCTCTTCCTGGTGTCTCACTTAAAAGAAAAAAAAAAAACGAACAACAGTTATACTCTCCACATAGTATTTTAAAAAAAATCAATGCCTTCTCTTTCACCTTGCATCTCCAGAACACTGCCCACCACACATTGATTCTTAAGTGTTATGCTCTGTGTGCTACAAGGAAGCTTTCCGGCAGTAGATCTTAAACCTGACCTTGCAGAACAACACAGCACTTGCTGACAAACAGCATGAGAGATTGCCAGGTTTGAAGGAAGATGATACCCCCAACCTGTCTAAAAGAATATGGCCCTGGCCCAAACACTCTCTTAGCAGGCTCCAGAGGAGAAATGGAAATGGTTGCAATTATTGTTATTGATTTAATGCCCTTAAAATGGCTTTCTGAGAATCTTATTTCAGTAATTGATTAAGCAGCATGGCTCAGCAGGAGGGCATTTGCCTAACAACCTACAGAAACCTAAATTTACTTGACCAGATTATGTCTGGTACCAGGAAAGTAAGTTTTTGCATCTGCACAAACAGAGGTGAAAGCAGGTGCCTAGGTAAGCATGTAAGGTGGCCTAAGATATTAATGTCACGCAGATATTTAAACATTCTTTCAAATCCTATGACACCATCAACTCTAAATGTTCTGTGTTTCTGCTCTACAGCACTCTTCCTACTACTGAAAGGTGGTGTGAGTACTAGCAGTAAAAAGAGCTGAATTCAACACTGGAAATTACTGACTAAAGTTTCTCTGTTGAGGAACTGATTGTTTTAAATTACTCGTCAGTATAAATTTAGGCAGTTGTGAATTATTTTTGGAACTTCTTGCCCAAAGCCAATTTTTTACAGACTGTCCAAATAAGAGTCTTGCATCCCTTGATTTCTAAGTCTGTGTGGGGAAAACAAGCCGGCTGCACATCCAGCTTAGGAAGCTGAACTGTCCCAGAGAGAAACATCTGCCACACTCAGCACTAGGGCTCACCAGAAATCTTAACAGATTTGGAGCTCTCTGTTTTAAAGGACTTGTTACAAGTGGACACAAGAAGACAACTTACAAGTTTGATTTCCAGTCTTTTCAGTCCCAGATGATAAATTTACAAGACAATGCATTCATGAAACTTTTTTTGAAGAGCCATAACATCTAGAAAAGGCCTGACTCACAGTAGCAAGACAGCAGGCTGGACATAACTATGTCTTTCTGCAACTGATGAAGTGGCACTCCAACTCGAAAGGACAGATGCAAGCATGATCTATCAACAAGAAACGGTTGACTTAGTAGAAATCACATTACCAGCCTCAAGAAAGCATGAGATTTTTTGAGCCTGCATGGAAATTCTCCTAATTTGCAACAGAACTTGGTGATACCTCCTTGAAAAATGAAAGAAAGCTTCAACAGAATATCAAGGACTTTTTCAAAATATTACAACAGAAGTTCTTTAACACGTATTTTTGAAAGATCATTTAGATCATTTAGGAAAAAGTTAGGAAAAAGTTCTTCACTGAAAGGGTGACTGGCCATTGGAATGCGCTGCCCAGGGAGGTGGTGGAGTCGCTGACCCTGAAGGTGTTTAAGGGGAGACTGGATGAGGCACTGAGTGCCATGGTTTAGATGATGGTGTTAGTGTCGGCTTATAGGTTGGACTCGATGATCTCAGAGGTCCTTTCCAACCTTATGATATGATGCTGTGTAGTCGGTCTTCTCCATTTTCAGCACATACAATTCCAGTGGGAACTGAAATATTAGCTAATCTTTTTACAGCCAGAGATATACTAGAACTAAAACAAGCATCAAAAGGGAAACTGTAGCTCACTGAACTAAGAGATAAAACTGCAAAAAAGTACTTATATGTTTAAATTTTTAGAACTTTACAATAAGGACTAGTAGCTAATAGAAGCAAGTGCTAAGCAAACTCCCTAGAATGCTTATTCCACAGAACATTTATTTTGCATTCAACGTAGACTTCCTGACACATTAAAATAAGCTACTTAAAAAAAACTTTCAGAAAGGAGTGTAGACAGACATGCATGCACTCTTCCTGAGGTGTAGCTCAGTCCCTACACCCACCCAGCTTATCACTGCATCCAACCAGATCTCCTGGCATACCTGCGCACATAAGGATCACTAATCCGCTTTAGTCAGAATGAGCTAGGTTAGCTTACAAGTTTAAATGATCAGTTAAGCAGATTTGTTTTGCCTGAAATAGATTAGGAAGCACTCACACGAGAAGTTCCACAAACAAATTAGAAAAGCAAACCATCTCCTTCAGTAGGGCGACAGGGCAGGTGGCTGTAACCCACAACCAGCCCACCTGAACCCGAACTGAACGCCCACTGCAGCCCAGTGATGCCCACCTGGGAAACTAGGAAGAGTTCATTTCAGATTCAGATTCATGGTCTGTTCTGTTTCACAGCTTCCCCACGTTAATAAGACCCAGTGAAAGTGAACCACACACATCCACTCCAGTCTTACAAAGTACCTGGCAGCCTACAAAGTTTGAGACATAACGCACTTTTCGAAATTCTTAATAACCATAGAAAAGCTATTTAGAGACCAACCATTACCATTTTTCTTGTTTAAGCAGAAAATAAACTGTAAATACAATTACGTTGGTAAATGTTTTTCAAGGGATAAAATTATTTTATTGTTATTTGTTTGATAAATAAATGAAGAAAAGAGTACTAGTTAACTGGAATTGCTGGATTTCACTAGCCTAATTCATCATTTTTTTCCTGCTTTGGCAGTCACTTTTGTAAGTGAGCATCTTGAGAAAACTCACGAGGAGAGATAATTTTGGGGGGGAGATCACTATGCATAGTTCCAGATGGCAGACTCACCACAGAATTCCCTACTTGGCTACAGTGCTTTGCTCCCAAAATAGGTTTTAAAGAATTTTTAGTGTTTTGTTTTTTGGGGGGTTGTTTTTGTTTTTAGAAAAAAAGATACTTCCTTAAGTTGTTAAAATAATCTCAGAAGTTAAAAGAAATATAAAACAAGTCTACAAATACTTGGAAAGAATAAGCAAAGATATCAGCAATTCCTTCAGCAGTGGCTTCAGGGAGACATGCCATCCAAGGGCATATGCGTTCCAGAACTGGAACTATGGAAAAACGTCTTCCTAAAGGTAAAGGATTTAGTATTTTTACTACCATTAAGTTGCATCCACATCTGTCTGCTTCTCTTCTGCTACCACTTCTTGTCACTCACCTCTTCAAGGCGGTTTGATAGAACAATTTTGCCCTAATGTTCTTTATCACAAGTAGAAGGCAAAGCAATCTGTTTATACATAGGGAGAGACAGAGATGCAGACACACAGACAGACAGCTAAACTGTTCAGACTGATGGCCACAAATAAGGAACCAAAATGCTAAAACTCTAAAACCCATTACAAAAAAACCCTAAATCCTACTCTTCCCTAAACAACTTCCATGTTAACAAGATTGTGCTGAACCATCCAGCGAACACTTGGGTAGGAGAGGTGGGTGCTTTGTACTTAGAACATCCTCAGGTAACTGAATATCATCAAAGACTTACCCTTTTTTTTATTATTTGAGGGTTGGTTTTGTTTTGTTTTAAACAAATCAGGGATGTGTGGTAGAGATTAGAAGGAAGGATGCTTCATAACGATGCAATAAATTTAAGTGATTGAAGAATTAGGAACTCCTAGCTACAAAATATATCACCATTGTTTAAGAGTACAAATTGCTGAGGATTTCACAAAAGCAGTAAGCAGCAAGCAGCAACAGGAGAGATCACAATTGAACACAAACAGCCACAGACTTCTGATAGTCACAGATTTTGTAATAAAGTAGAAGAAACAAAAACACAGGTCAATCTATATCAACTGAATCTCTTCTGGTAGCAGCAGTGCATATGCTGTTTCAAAAGTGATCTGGAATTAGCCAGCCGTTAACACAAAACCCTCAAAAATCAACACTTGTAGATAAACATTCATTCATCTTTTATGAAGGACTTCTTACTGCATGTTACAAGATGTGATGAGAAGTCCAGAATATCTAAAGAAAAGATTCTTTGTTCATTCTGAAAAGTATTTGTAGTTGGTTTTGAGCATTCATTTATTTGCTTACATAATGATCACACACTGCCTGAATGCTTCAGTAGTATCTGAAGACAGTAGGGGTAGTGAAAGATGGCTTTGAGGTGGCATGTAAAAGCTCCACCCTATCTTTTGAAAGGAAAATCTGAGAACGAAGAAAGACTGATATGTCTTTCCAAATATTAACACATTCTACAAAAGGCTCTAGGAAGTGAATCTATCCCCACTTGTTCACATATCACATTTACCTTTTCCACTATCCAATACCCCATGTCTGAAATGCTTAATACTGCTCCACAGCATCAGCATATTCCTGAAAAATCTGTTCAAGTCCATAGGATCTGTGGGAGCAGAACAATCATGTGGCTTGCTTCATTATGTACATATCACCCCCAAATTAGTTACCGGTAAGCTTCATACCCATTATGTGAATGTGAAACACAAATGCAAATGCTTTCATTTCCTCTTCACAGGGTAAATCCTATCTCCAAGTACGGGTTTGACAAACACCAACTAGGATGTCCTCCTGTCAATATAAATGCACTTTTCCAGATAGAATAAGCCAAGTGGATCTTCTACAACAGCGTCCATCATTTACGCTATCTGAAGGACAGAATTTTATTAACAGAATTCGCAAATCTCAGACCAAGAAGAGGAGTATGTAAATCAAGATACACCTCTGGCTGATTGCAATGGTATAGCTATGCTGCTTGTAAGCTCCTCCACTACCATTCAAAGAAAACAAAAGTAGTAACATAGGAAAGTGGGACTTGACAAGACAACAGAAAAAACATGTTTTGAAAAGAAAGTGGAAGGTGAACTTAGAAGATGTGTCACTACAGAGAATATTCCAGGCAGACACGGCAGCATAAAACTAGAAGTGAAGCAACCATAAAGGGACAGCAAGGAAAAAAAAGAGTGAAGAGTAGCATAAATTATACAATATAAGGTCTCAAGCGAAGTATACGTAACTCATTACTAGATATAGAGTAAACAGAATCAGATCTGTTCAGCACCTGCAGCCAAGAAAGTGGATTATTGATCTACTGTGTTATGCAGAGCTTGGAAAAAGATGATGACTCAGGAGTGTTTAGCATATCAATTTTTATATTTAGTAACAGCTGAAACAAGCAGAAATGGACACTTCATAACATTAGTACCTGATTGTTTATTTTATGCTTCAAGATAAATTGGCTTGGTGCAACCAGAAGAGGAACACTGTCATAAAGGCCAAAAACTCAATTCCTTAATTTAACAATATTTAGCGCCTCTCTAACAACAAAGATGAAGGGAGTCCAAGCAGCATTGTCCTTGCAGCATATTATTGACACTGTTAAGACAAGACTTTCATAGTGGAAACTAACAATTAACATGTTAAACCACTCAGAGAGTGAAGTTCAACTACACTAATGAATGCCTAAAGTACCTGCAGTGTTTAGAAGCAATTATTTTCAAAGCCTTCATCTCTCTGAACTCCTTTTATTTGACATATCCAACATATGCTTGTGTAAATACGCCTACAATCCTGAAACATAAAGGCTGCTGAAGCACAATCAAAGTTTCACTCAGGTGAAAGCAGCAAAAGTCTATTAACTTTTGCATGGGACTCTCAGCAAGAGCCGAGTTACTTAGAGCTGGTCTGACAGATTGTCACGGAATCCAATGACAGTTACTGACCACGTAAATGAGCAAAATCAAATTCAAGATTAGAAGATTGTAAACAGGTCCTCTCATTGTGACTAGCGGAGACAAAATGTGTCACTGCAACAGCAATTGAATTTACAATATTAAAAAACATGAAATACCAAAATAATGCCTTTGTGACTTTTGCCTAATAAAATGCAAAGACTGAACTACAATTCTTGCACAAAAAAGAAATCAAATGCTCTGCTTCTGATAAAGTTTTCCTGATACCAGAAGCTTTTCGCCAATCATTAGTACAATCATTAATATAAAGCAACTAAACAGAAGACAAGTCTTCAAGAAGTATCAGCAGTACTTGCCTATATTTACAATTATAGTAAGTTTTACTGTGGAAAAGAGCGGACTTGGGGTTCTTAAGAGTATGAGTCCTGCTACTGTGATAGATGGCCTGTCAATATGCAATAACCACTGTGTACTTACACATTAAAAAAGAAGCCAAAATTTATATAGCAGCAATACCTGCCTCCCTCAGCATCAAGGGTATCTTAACTGGCCATCTAAGAACTTGCTTTTTAAAATAAAAAGTATAATTGCATTCATATAGCATGAGCAAATACACAAAATCAGTTATTTGTGACTAGAAGTGACTAAGTAAAGTGCAAAAATACCACTGTGTCCTTCCTGTTCCCTCCTCAAAAAACTATGCCAACTACAACTGCAAGTGAAGTTTGATGCCATCTGTCACCTAATCACACCTTATGTAATAGATGTCATCAGGACATTTACCATACCTATCACTCTGCAAGCCATGGCACAAGATTTAAGCATTCAACAACCTACATTTTCCTGCTTGTGGAACCAGTCAAACACATCTGTAAAGCTGCATGTGCTAACAAAAAACCTTTCAAGACGCAATGGCTAAAATAAATTCCTCACAGTTAAGACAGCGAATGAACTGCCACCACCTTTTCTCTTCTCAGCTCTTTCTCAAGCAGGTACTCGTCTGCAATATTTTCCACAGTTCCTGCACTTAGAATTTTAATTCTGAGAGTCAAAGGTCAACTACACACATTGGAATAGCATCCGCTGCATTCAATATGTGGAGATCTACCACACATAGGAAATTTTAAAAGTGTGCTTCTTACATCAGTAGACAAGAGAAGACATTAGGAGCCCATTTCACGAGTTATAAGAATATGATGCCACTGGCTTTTAGCACTTCTGTACCCTACTATTCCAGAACCAGCCACTCTATGCACTAACAGCGAGACAGCCTTATCTACCAATCTGTATAGAAATCAAATCCTGTGCCCACGTCATGCTACGGGCACACTCAGTACATCAAATGACAGCTGAAGTGCTAGAGTTGAGACTTTGTTGTGAGAACTTCGATATGTTTTATTCTGAATTTGGCTGTATCTATATAACAAAATTTACACCAAGTTAAAAGTAGACAAAACCCCTGATAACGTCCTGATTAAATTCTTTACAAAGGCTCTGTACTCCCTTAGCTCTGCTCTTTTACCTGTTTTACAGTCTGCATTCATGTTGATTTTTCCCTGTATTTGTAGAGTCTTAAAAGAATTTATCAGATTCTTCTCTGTTCAAGAAGCAATGAAACTTCACCACCCATAACATAGCTGAGGATAAAAAATAGTGGTTAGAAAATGCCAGGTTAGCCTGCTGTGTATTGGCTGACCAGGGCCTTTGCATAAAAGTACTCACCTCTCTAATGGAAAACAATGCTTGGCTCTACCCTACAGATTCCTCTCACCATTAACATGCCATCTCCTCCCTTTACTCAGATGCAATGCAACAACTAAGGCACAAGATCTGGAGAAAGCACAGTCACTGCCATAAAATAGGCTCATGTTTCTAACGTATCAATACATATTTGGTATCTTTGTTCCCTCAGAACAGGGTCCATGCTTAAGTTTTGTTTGGTGGTAGTGCAGGAGTGGTTGCTTGGGGATTTTTTTAGATGCCATGGGATCAAAGGATCTGAAACATCCCAAAACCCAAGACATACTTGCTACTTTGGCAGGCCACTGGATCAGTGTAACAGCTCAGAACCATTAAATGCAGTTTCCAAGAAAAAACACTATGCTGCTTTGACTACCTTTTTCCACAGACAGAAAACTGCTATTTTACTTTACTTCATTTACAAAAGTAATGCTCCACAAGGAACTTCAAAGTGGAATACCACTGGGGGGGAAATAAATTATTTTCACGTAAACAACCAGCGTTATAAAACAGTGAAAAGATTGATAAATGTTGTATAAAAAAGGTATCAGGAAGCCTTTAGTTTGAGACTAAAATATAAAAATCCTCTGTGTTCTCCATGAAGAAAGATGCCTCTTCTGTAAGTTTGTCCACAACGGAACCTAAGGTCACCAGGAACTTCTCAATCCAGGTAAGATGACTCCACATTTCTAAAGAGAATCAATCTGTGAAGTGGCATTTTTTTGTCTCTTCAGGGTGGAAATTATCCTTATGTGCAGTATTATACCCCCTAGATTTCTATGGGTTTATAAGCTCTACAAAGATTAAGTACAGCATAAATATGCTACCTACTTACTCTTCTAAAAGGAAGAGTGCCAGATGGGCAATGTGTTAAGCAAGATACACAAAATACTTAAAAATTTATCTATATATAGGCATCTGTGCTCTCATCCGATCATAAGAAATTCTTAAAGGAGATAAACTCTGTTTACTAAAAATGTAATGAGAGAGCAGTTTGGACCAAAAATACCCACAAAACTTAATTGCTTCGTAACTGCCAGTTGTTGCTGCCTTCTTCAGCTCCACAACAAAAACTGACACCAAGTCAGCTGCAAGTAAATCTATCGAGACATTTATACTCGTTTTAAATATCTACAAGTAAGTAAGACTGAGCTTCAAAAAGGCACGAGCAGCAGGTAGAAATCTATCTATATTTTTCACTTGAATTAGGTTAGGTGGCTTGCCAATTTGCATTTTGTTTCAACTCGGCTGGCACACCACACTAAGTCCAATGTCCTGCACTGACTTACCAACATGATTTGCAGATCGTAAGATCTTGAATTGCTCATGTTGTGCAAGGTATCTTTCTAAAGTAGAAAAAATAATGTGACTAATCTTTCATCAATAAATTACCACTCAAAATCAGAGCTTCTTATAGCTATAAAACACATAAATTACACCCAGCTCCTGTACTATCCTTCAGTCCATCTGGTCTAGCTGTTTCTTTTCTTCCTCAATTTATGCCACCTAACAAAAACCTGCTCAAGAAAAATATTTTGTTGTCACTCCAGATATTGTGAGAAATAGCTGTGGCTGTGGGTGGAAAGCAGACGGAAAATGCTTTTATATACATTAAGTTATGACACGTTCAGGAAGCCTCTTCTACTACCCATCCTGAATTGCAAGCACGGGCATGGGCGCCTGGAGGAAGGAAAGGTGTAACCTGCATCCCTTGAGTAGAGGCAGGGGCACAAACTGACTATTGCTGACAACTATGCATCTGGGAGGCAGCACAGTGGGAAGTAAAAAGCAAACAATGGAAGTGACCAGGCAAGCAGATGGAGCCAGAAACCTGGGGCGGGAGACAATCAAGCAACAGCTGCATTAGTTGGCACACAGTCCCCAACGGTTGGCAAAGACTGTACACATATACTTTCGTGAAGAAGTGGTACAAAAGAAACTAAAGCAACAAGGTCCACCTTTCTGTGAAGAAGCCACAGAGCCTGACTTAGAAGTTTTAAAATTTTAAATTTTAGAAGTTTAGAAGTGTTAATAAGACAGGAATAAGAGCTAATTTTTCTCACAGCTCCAGATGTGAGACTCCAAGTGACCCACTGTTTTCCTTGTGCCTCATTTCTCCAGCTAGGTCAAGTGAGAATACCTTTTTTAAGACACTTTGAGTACCCATACAAATGTTTTGCCAGCTTTCAGCCACTTCATATTTAACTTTTTTTTGTGTAATTCCCACAAAGGAAATATTATGCAGAGAAAAATGTTATCTAATGGGAAAACAACTGGAGTCGGTCTGAGGGAGACTTGGCTTCAATGCTTACATTTGCCAGAGGCCTGAAGATGGACCTTCAGCGTCTTCACTTTCAGAGTTTGTTTCCTCCTTTGTAAAGTGAGATTTATTAGGTATTCCTCCCCACAAAAGGACTATGAAAAAGCAAAAGGCAAACAAAACATTAAGAACATCATCACCTTGCCAGCCCAACACCTCCCTGCACGTGCATGACAAGAGCCTCATGTATCAATTTGTGCCCTTAGGGCCTATCCGCATGACAACAGAATGAAAACAAAGTGTATTCAGTGAGGTCTTTTTCCACCCTCATTATTCAGTGGAAGTTTCCAGGGTATATTTTATTATAGAAAATAAATATCATATTTTCTAGGTCTATCAGTGCTATAATATGTATGTACACTTCATAGTTAATTGCTTTATCTTAGCAACAAACATAAGGTGAAACAGGGATTTTTTCTCCCTTTTGCAGGTAGGCCTGCACAGACTTCAGCAAGGTCAGCCACACTGAACTTAACAGCAAGTTGTGTGAAATCCAGACTTGTATCTACAGCTATGTCATGAGTTTAAAGCACAGCTACACTACACCTCTAACTCTTCAAATTCAATCTTTTGAGCACTACATGTCTTCCCCCTTCTTCTCACTTGTTGCACCCATCACCAGTCACCTGTGCCAGCTGTTTCTTTTTCCTCTAGTGTTTTCCCATCCCAGAGGGGCCCGGTGACCAGGCTAACACCTCACCCTAAAGCAAAAACAAAACAAAGAAGCCAAAAGATCGTAAGATCTGTATGTCAGGTTCAGTTACATGAGAAATGAAGAAACACACACATGCACATTATCAGAGCAAAAATCTGTTGAGGGAAACAGAAACCAGCATTTCCTTCTCCTTGATGCAGCATTTTAACAAGACAGCACAGAATAACAAAAGGGATGAGGACTCCAACCAGTTATTAGGATATCAGCTAGAAGGGAAAGCTCTTATTTTAGTCCTGCTCTTTCTACACAGTTGTCAAATTTTTGAGGGATACCTGGAAATAACACAAGGAATAGATTCTGGTACTCTGGTATCTCTTCTTCAAATTCAGGGCAAATCATAGTAAATCTGCAGAATCCTATTACTTCCTGCTTTCTTTGCCACTCATTCTAAATCACACAGGGGCCTAAACACTACCACATAGCTGGAAGATGTCCCCAGCCAAAGGATTTCTCAGTACTCCTGTTTACATGCCTGCAGGATGAGGAAGAAACTGATCTCAGCCTTGAGTGCTCTAGCCATTATCCTTTTGTGCAAAGGGTAGACACTAATACCATTCTGAACCACCAAGTCCTGTTAATTTAGGCTGCCATCATTAGGGAACAGCGCTCTGCTTTGGGTAACAAGCCAGCATAGATATCTAATGCATGGTCATTTCCAGCAGCCTCAGCCTGCAACACCAGAAACGTGCTTCTACAGTAGTACCTTTATGTTTCTAATATAAGGAGAAAATTTCCCTTTGTATATGTTACTTGCTTACATGGGATTAAATGTTTGATATACATACATATAGTGAACAACACAACTGAGACAGTCATCCTTCATTCTTGCTAGGTTCCCTGCTCAGAGCCAAATGCAGGTTTGGGAGAAGGGAAAGGAGAGGAGGACAGAGGTAGAAAAAGCAAGGTAAAGAGGTAGGCAGGCTCAGGAGCTACCATAAATCCTGTGAGATGTCCACAGAAATTAAGTAGGAAATTCTTCTGCTTTTTAGATGCTGCATGACAGTACCTCAAATATGAAAAAAAGCCATTAAAAAAAATGAAAACAGTAGTTTCAGGCACCTATAAAGAGTGTGTGTGCTTAAGAAGTGTATAACCTTTCATTAACTCAGATTCATCTGAAGTTTTTAATACAGGGAACTCTTACTGACTCACCTTGAAGGCTAAGACCTTGCTATGATTTACCGAAAAGCAATTTTTTATTTCAGTATTAAGTTGCTGATAAAAATGAGACAACTCTAACTACAGAGTTCAGTACAGCATAGTGGCATAGGTATAATTAAAAAGACAGCCTACATCAAATGAAAAGCTTCACTGCAAACCTTTTTAGTGGATCAATACAATATCATCAGTGACATCTCAATAAGGAGGATGAAGGAAAAAAAGAAGCTTCTTACAGAATTAAGAAAAATTACATGTATTAATAAAAAATATATCTTTTGAAGTCAGTGAAAAACAAGTTGTTACATTTACGATCTGATTCTACTGTTATTCACAAACCATAATATACCAATATCCAAGATGTTTGTTTCTCTTTTTGTCTTGCACCACAGTACAACTGCAAAGATAGTTAACATGACAGACAAAATGCTACTAAAACTGGAATGAAAACAGTGCTGGGGAAATGACCGTTTGAAAGCTCCAAAACATAAGCTTAAAAAAAAAATACAAGGAAAAAAAAATCTTTGCAATCACTTTACCAAAATAGTGAGCAGAGTATACATTCAACTTATGAGGACGTAAGATATTTTTAAGCAACTGAAAGTGTTGCAAGAATGACCACAACAGTTCATACTGCATCAGCCTTATTCTTGGTGTGTCCCTGAATTCCATCTACTAAGGCTGAAAGTCAACAAGCTCTAAGTCACAGCACAAAGTCCCCAAGAGTAAAGTCTGGCATTCAGCAAAATGAAAATTCACTCACAGAAGCACCAGGAACATTAAGGTACCAGTAAGTTAAAAGTTTCTTGGAAGGCCTTTCAAACCACCGAAGCCATGTTCATTTTTCTCCAGTGACACTACTGCTCAAAAATCTGAAGATCTCTACTGCTCTTGTGACAGTTCACTTTCCATGGCTCATTGCTGCCTTCTGTAATTTAACAAGTAAAAAGCAACTTTTATAGGAGACAATTGGGGAAAAAGTTAAAATTGTAGATGAAAAGTTAGTTTGATTAAAATTGACAGTATTTAATTTGGACCATACAACATCAGTCTTTCATACTAACAGGATTGTCTGTTTTGTCGTACTCATAATACCATTTCTAAGACAATGATTATACTCAAATCAAGACTTGTGATGTCAGTCTATTGGGATGAAGAAAAACTCTACCATCTGGTAAACCATCCCAAATAGGACTTTGGGTAATTCTCTTTTATTTCTGAAACTGATTTTTCTTTTTGTCTAAATTCAGCTTTGAGCAAAAGGACATTGCAATGGTTTTGCTATCTCTTACATTGTTGTTCTTCTGATAATGACAATATTGGTGCCAGTAATAGCATTTTACCACAAAATGTTACTGTTTACTGGCTTGTCATCATTTCTCCTGCTTTGCCAGCAGCAGGAAAGAAACTATGTAGTGCTGTTTTGAAAAAAAAGCAAAACACAGAAAGATCTTTAGCTTGACAAAGATCAAGGAAAATCATATAAAAAGGAATCTTTTAAGAGTTAATGGATGACAATGCAGTGAATGCTGGATTAGGGCTTTATGGTACAGAATGGTCTGCATGAAGAGAACAAGTGGTACAATTTAGCTCTGAATGCTGTTACAGTTGAACCTCAAACTCTGGGTTGCAGCATGGGTGCAATCCTGTGCTATGCAGATGGTCTGACTAGATAATCATAATAGTTCCTCTGACCTTAAAAATGTATTTGTCGTTTCTCCCTCTGCTCAATTCCTCAGCATGCTCTGCTGTCTCCCACACACAGAAGGCTTCCTTCTTCTTGGTTCTGCACCCTCACCACCATCTCTGCATTCAAACACCACCAAGGAAGGCTCTCTATCTCCCGTTTATTCAAAAGAAAAAGCCTGTTGCTATTTAAAGTTAAACTTATTCCTTGGAGTATTCACAGTCCATCTTAACCTCTCTGCCCTTCTGATTATAGCAAGGTATCTTTTCTGAACGCGTAACATCATGCCTCACCAGTCTCTCCCCCATAAGTCTGCAAGACTCTCTCACTGTTAAGCCAATGGCAGACACAACAGCCCTCCTATGCTGAGAAATATCAGTTTAAAACACACAACACTACTCCATAAATCAACATTTATTCATTAAAACCATCGCGTCTTAACCCAGAAAGTGAAGTAAGATAGCACAACTGAAGAAATTCAAAAAAAATACCTATTTGCTCGCTCAGCTAAAATACTTCATGCCATTGTTTCGTGACAAGTTACTTGGCTTTGTTGTGCCTTGTGAAAAATATGGGAAACAGATCTCTCCACAGCAAATGGAAGATATGTACCTTTAGTCTTCAGCATCTATATGACATAACATTTAAACACAAAAATCCATTTGTAAGACGAATTAATCTTAAGTTTACTAAAGGTCTTGATCTAAAAAGACACAATCATGCTTTTTTGTTGGATATATCCAGATTTTTATTCTCTTCATTCTACCAAAAGGTAGCTTTAATTTTTCTATTTTTTTCAAGATTACTCTTAGTAGAACTAAATTTAGCCATGTGGGAGTTACCAGACTCCTTTTAGACCCATTAGGACTGCTATCTAAAATGCAGAATTATAATCACAAATTTTATTTCTAAGAGAATGAAGAAGCCTGACATTCAGATCCCATGATAAGCTTCTAATGACACCAATTTGGAGGGCAGCTGGAAGCAAATAGGAAAACAAAATGCCAACTATAACTCTTACTTGTGTACATAAATACACACACACTGTATGTTATCTGCAAAAGCAAAATCACAACTGTGATCCAGCAGCTGTGCAAGACTCATACACACACAGGTCATAAGAGTGGTGGTTCATACTAAGGTTTTCCACACTCCAATTAAAATACCTGCCTGCTTCTACTTTAAACTTACTGCTTATTCCCTTAGTATCCTATCTTTAGCTTCCTCAAGTCTTGTACCAGTTCCATCTTCTTCCAGTTCCATGTAGGACTCTTTTTTTTTTTTAAATTTTCTTCTTCTCCACTATTGGTCCTTTTCCAGTTTGAGATTAAGACTAAACATACAAGAATAAAGTCATGCAGCTTTACAGACTTGGGGAAGAATGGCTGGAGAGCGGTCTGGAAGAGTAGGACCTGGGGGTGTTGGTTGACAACCAAGCTGAATGTGAGCCAGCAGTGTGCCCAGGTGGCCAAGAGGGCCAATGGTATCTTGGCCTGTATCAGAAACAGTGTGGCCAGGAGGACAAGGGAGGTGATTGTACCCCTGTACTCAGCACTGGTGAGGCCACACCTCGAGCACTGTGTTCAGTTTTGGACCCCTCAGTACAAGAAGGACATTGAGGTGCTGGAGCGCGTCCAGAGCAGGGCAGCGAGGCTGGTGAGGGGGCTGGAGAACAGGTCCTATGAGGAGTGGCTGAGGGAACTGGGGTTGTTTAACTTGGAGAAGAGGAGGCTGAGGGGAGACCTCATCACTGTCTACAACTGCCTGAAAGGAGGCTGTGGTGAGGTGGGTGTTGGTCTCTTCTCCCAGGGTGACAGGTACGAGAGGAAGTTGCAATTTGCAAGTTGCACCAGGGGAGGTTTAGATTGGATATCAGGAAAAATTTCTTCACGGAAAGGGTTGTAAGGCATTGGCACAGCTGCCCAGAGAGGTGGTTGAATCGCCATCCCTGGAGGTGTTTAAAAGGCGGGTAGATGAGTTTCCTAGGGACATGGTTTAGGAAGGGGACAAGTACACTTGGACTTGGTGATCTCAGAGGTCTTTTCCAACCTTATGATTCTATGATCTACATTCTCATAAAATGAGCATGTCTGACAAATTTTGAGGTGCGAGATACACCATGCATCCATTTTTGCAGTCACATTATTTTATTATTGACTTAGTTCAAGTTTGGTTTAGATGAGGCCCTAAAATGATCTGCAATTGCCAGTGGACTAGTATCGCTCGCACTGAAACCACCAGGAAGGGGGAAGCTATTAATCAATCTGGTCAATTCCTCATTAAATATCAGGTACAGAAGCTTTCAACAGATCTGGAACATCAGGGAGAGTAAGAAAAAACAGTTGAGAGGATCATTATCTTTTGTCTTTAGCTACACAAACATTCACAAATAGCAAAGCGTTTGCTGTAGAGTATTGGAAATAGTTTCACTCCACGATTACGTATTAGAAACAGACTTTGCTCACTGCCAGTATCTCAAGCCTATTATAGGAGTTAAGATCACTAGGAATGACTTACTCTTATAGCTATGTTTCTCCCATAGTCATGCAAAATTTCACTTGTTTTCTAGCTTCACCCCTTCTCACCCCTATTCCAACGCCCCCAAGTATGGTGCAGACAGCAGGCATCCCAGGGAACAACTAGATTCCTGCTCAGCTACTCTCTCCCTGAAACCATCTGCTCCTCAGAGCAAGCACTGCCCAAGTGAGAGCCAAGACCCCGCTTGTCCTGCCACAGACCAGCTGTGGAGGCTGAGCTGCTTCTGCTTTCACTGTAGACTGATGATGCCATTATAATATGTTTTCTACTCATGACACTATTACAACACATTTTCCATATCCAGCTCTTCATCAAGTGCTACTCATACTGCTGTAACACTGTCAGAAGGGAATGAAGGTCTATGTTCCATTTGCAGAATACAGAGAAAATATTAAAACTTCTGAAACAAAGGACTGAAATATTTTGAAAGCGTTACTTAGTGATTTTTTCGCTTACTTTTTGCAAGAGATCAGTAAACAGTAGTACTGGGTTTCTGCTATTGGTAACATGCATTCACTATTTAGTAACACTTCCAGTTCCCCTAGAGGCTAGTATGGTTATGTAGAACAGCCCATGCACACCAAAACCTATTACTATCACATGTCAGCAAAATCAAATTAAACTAGACTTGGTGAACATTAAAATCCTTCCAGGAACGATCATTTTGTCAGTATTTCTCTGGGAAACACCTCACCTCTAAGAGTTCTGTTAAAGCACATTAAAAGTATATTAGCAGCATTGATTTTTATAGAATTGATATAATTCTCTCACATCTTTTTTTAAATAAAATAATTTAATTTTTTTGAAAATTCCTTTTCCTGACACTATAGAAGACAAACATGCAATATTTCAGGTCTACAAACTCATCTCACTAAATGGTGTGCACAATTAAATCAATTTTGGCAAAGGTTGAGGCCTGATTACCAAGGCTAATTTTCAACAGCAACCATATCATTTAAAATAAAGCCAGTTTCTTCGCAACTTTCATGTAGGTTTATACTATAATGTTTAGCCTAACGTTTCACATACTCAAAGTTTCCTTCTCATGACAATTTCTTCAGGAAACAAGTCCTTTTCAGGGCTACCACAACAAATACCTTCTGACTGAATAAGAGAGAAACTCTCATTTTATATCTGGCAATGTGCTGGCTTTTTTTAATTAGGGCACTGCTGAGTGCCAGGACCTGAAGTAACATTCTGTACAGAAGGCTTAGCTGCCTCACCAGCCCTAGAGGTGCTGGAGCTTCAGAAACTGGGAGCCAGGGCTGGGTGGCCATGGGCAGGGCATCAGGCAGGACATCTCAGGTCACGTTACCCGAGGTTACTGGAGGCACTCTGAACACATCTCCAGCTGAACTTTCAGACTGTAAACCTGATTTCAATTATTCTGATATCATTATTCAATTAGATCTGTTACCCCTTCTGCTCCGCTAGCATGACAGTACTCCCACAGCACATTTTATCTGTATTTACTAACATTTCTGTAACACATCACCCTCATTAGAACAGCCCTTTTCTCTTCCCATGCCCTAGCTACAGTTCCATGAACTTACATGCTTTGCAGTGCAGTTGTGCACACCAAACACTATTTTACAAAGACAGCCTATCTTGCATTTACTCTGAAAAATGGAGTCCTTTCCAACTATTTTCCTTAGTTGTTTACAAAGATTTTCCTCTCAAACTTAGAAACATAATCCGTTAGCTCTTTGTCATTGTGTTTAGGATCACAAAACACAGCAGATCACATCAACTTTCTCACAAATGCTTTTATAATAGAAAACATTATGGTGGCAAAATTCCCAGGTAGTATAAATTAGCCTTGAGAAAGATGTATAAAAACAAAAACAAAATAACTTGAGAAAAATAAGCTTAAATAGTTTGCTTTTAACTGCTTTAAATGGAAGTAGTTTTTAATTATTCTCTCTCTTAAGCCAATAGTTGTGTTTCCCGTTGCCTGTTGAGGGAATTTAAAGTAAATAGTTGAAACACTGCGATATTGTTGCCTCCCTACACACCTTTTTTAAAGTCAAATAACTGAACTCAGTAATCACTAAGTAAACTCTGCAACCTGAGCTCAGTGAAGTGCTACCCCTGCCCACCACGATCACCTTTGAACACTACACCTCTTCAGGTTCAAACAACATGTTTGGGCTTATTCTGCTACTCCAACAAAATGACCAGTTCTTTCAGACAGAAAAAAAAGAAAAGTATTGTATGCTGGAGAAAAGAGAATTTGGGTTTCTTTCGACGTGTATGAATTGGTGAGATAGAAACCTATTTCTGCAAGGGGACCCACACTTATTTCGCAATTAAAAAAAAAACAAACCACACCAAACAGCTGAGAAGAATCTGAATGTCAGGGAATGCACGACAGGAACAAAACCAGAAACAGTAATGTATTCTCCTCATTAGGAAAAAGGTGTAGCAAATTATGAGTAAAAATCTATTTTCTTTTAGTTACCTTCCCTGAGGTATAAAGGGAAAACAAAATTAAAGTCTATTAGTTCAAATCAAATGTTTCTTTCACACTAATTTTGATCAAGTGAGAACTGTCTAAAAGATCATAACATTTTAGCTTATTTTACTCATGATTAGGTTCAAAGGTTTCAAATTCAACCACCTTAATTTACTTTGAGCCACTTAAACCACTGTATATACAATGCTTTGAGAAAATGTTATTTATTTCATCTCAGCTAATAGTTGGACATAGCATACTGATGTCCTCAGGTCAAAGTGTCATCCTCTAAAGTTCAGAACTTGTCTTTTGACTGTTTCTTACTTCGAGACCCTGCAAGACTTCCCGATACAATTTTTGCCCCATCAGTTTTCACTCCAAAATAGGAACAACAATTAAAAGCCTTTTTTAATAACTCAATGAGTTTAAGTTTTCATTCTAACATGATACAGAATATAACAGTGAAATGGCACGCAAAAGGTCATGTTTATTCTTGCACAATAATGGATAAAACCTAAGGCTTTTTTTAAAAAAGTAAAAAGAATTAGGTATAAGTTATTAATAACCACTGAAACATACTCTGTGCTCATACTACTCTCTAATTAACCTGGAGATAAATGGTGCACTGTACACCTTAAAAGCTTAAAAGAGTTTAACAACAGATTGCAGTTTTATCAACCTAAGACAGCTTGGTCCAAAAGACAGACCTAATTAAGTTCCTCAATTTCATTCACTGGATCACAGCTCCTAATGACTTTTTCCACAATAAAATCCATACTCTAATAGGGAAATTTTTTTTTTGTTTAGTTCTAATTAGTCAGATTTCTGCTTCAAAAGCATAATATATTAACAGAAAAATACAACATTGAATAGCAATCCACAAAGAGTTGTTGTGTACTCTCCTCTAGGCACAGATATGGACTTCATTTAGCACAGACCAAATCCTCAGGAAATGCATAAAGCACATGCATTGATGTGTTTTAAGTGGCTATCAGGAAAGGGACTAAGTTAAGATGCATAGTGTTGACTAAGACAATTACCAGCTCTACATAGAAAGGATTTTACAAAGAAACTAGAATCTGAAGAGTCAGCATTTTAAAAATTCAATAAATTTCCAGTGTTAGTGGAGAACACAGCTAGAGAAATTTTTATTCTGACAAATGAGATGTTACATCTTTGAGAATCTAGCAGTTTCAGAGCAACTCAAGGCTGCAATCAAAACATCCATTAGTGTTCCACGTTTCAGAACAAGCAAGCAAGTGGTTGTCAGTGCAGCCAGTAAATCACCTGGATCCTATTACAAAATCAATTACTGCAGCACATTTCTATTGCTACACAACCTGATAATGGCAAAATGATATTGGATAGCTACTGCAAGGTCAAGAAAACTGCTAAGAACATCTGAAATTTGTCTTTTTATCATGTAAGTCCAAATTACACAGCATCCTTTTAATGGTATAGTTAAAATTTAAAATATAGTTACCTTCTTCGGCTGATTGAGACATTCAATGGATAGTCTCTGCAACTGCTCTGATGTATGACTGCAAGATAGAAGATTGGAGCAGCAGGTCGAACAGCCCAGCCTCTTCATTAAAGAAGAAATAATGCTGCAGACACAGCCACACATTGACTTGTTCATCAGACGAGTTTAGTCTTAAAGAAATTAGGACCAGTACTGTCCCATAAACACTCAGAATTGGCAAGCTGCCTCATTCTGCAGCTCCCTGGCTGAAATTAAGACTGCTAAACAGAAAGCAAAACAAGTGTTTCTTTAAAAAAAAAAAAAGTCAGCTAGCCTCATCAGCAGATAATAACTCACATTTAAAAAAACTGTACATTTTGCTCTCTACTTCTCTTTGCAAAGTAAGCTGATTTGAAAAGATGGACAACTGTCTGTCAGAGCAGTAAATTCAGGGATGGCAATCTATCTGAACTGCTTGCTGACTATTCCTTCTCTGGCTGTTGTCACTTCAAGTCTGTTTTACCCTCCCCAGCAGCACAGCCTATCCTGCCTGGGCCCCGGCCAGAGGAGGCTACGCCAGCAGCCAACAGCCGAGAGCCCCACCCCGAGCAGCCCCACGCGCTCTCCCACAGCACCCTCCGCGCCAGCGAGGGCCTCCACTCCTCACAGCCACAGCACAGAGCAGGTTATTGCACACGTTCAGAGCTGACGACCTTTTGTAATGCCTCTGCTTGAAAAGGACCTTCCAATTACACAGGAGAACGACAAGACCTGTCTGACTGCTGCACTCCCAGACTGATTATTTGCAGCGTCTGGGAGGGAAAAAAAAAAGTCTTCTTGAAAAGTCAGAACACATGAGAGAAATGCTACCTACATCTACCAAAACCTGATATAAGAATGGCTGCTACAAAGCTGTGAGAGCAAGAACAACACCAGGAAAAGCCAAGAGAAATTTAAACTCAGGAAGAAACAAGTGTGAGAGAACAGAAGAATGTCTAAAGGTACCACAAATAACCCTCAAAGCAAGTTAGAAGCAGATCGTATATACAGCTTTAATAAAGTCTTTGAGAAGCCATTCACTCAGAGAAAAACAAAAAAGACAAAACTAAGTCAAATGATCTATTTATATCTGAGCAGTCAGATATAAACAGATCTTCTAACCTTTACAAAAAAGCATGCTCTACTCTTAATATTGAATACCTTCTAACGTACACACACGCGTGCACGTAATTTACTGCTGGAAATGTTTTCTTGTTTGCAAGAGATACTAATGCAATAACTATATACTAGTACTACCCTTCCATGGAAAAAAATGCAAGTTATATTGCGAAAAGCTCATTTTAATTGGCTTAAAATGGTATGTAATACTATTTCTGAAAGCAGAAGGTCTCACATGAACACAACTGCTTAACTTGATTACGGGTTAATCTGACGATGTAATTGTCACATTTATAGAGCTATCGGTACTTGTTCAATAGCATCCTCTTTACCAAAAGGTTACGAAAAATGCAAGCAGTGTAAAAGCAGCTGAAATGAATATAGGCGCAAAAAAACTTCGCTTTTCACACCACACTGAAAGCTTAATTTCTCTCCTGCTCTCCCCTCCCCTTCACTCCTTCTCTCTTTCCTTCCTCCCTTTCTTTGGTTTAAAGCTGAAAGGAGCCTCCTCCCTTCACCTTGCTCTGCCCTTTTGATATTCATGTTTCTGTTAAATCAGTTTCCAGTAGTATCTATATACAAGCATGCACAACAAATTGAACGATAAAAAAAAACGTCAGTAGATAAAGACTACAGATGCAAACAAGCAAAATAATGCAGTAACCTTTTACTCGCCTGCTGGAGGTACTGTCTGCTGCATAGAATTTTAAATCCTCATCTGCAGATGCAATTGAGCTGGTATTGCCAAGGACTTTGCTCTTCCTGTGCTGATTCTACACGGCTAGTCATTGAAAGAGCACATTATATAGAAAATTTAAAGTAATATTAAGTGAAATTACTTAAATGGCTTGAAAGGAATCAACTTCCAAAAAAAGCAGCTGTAGCCCTGACCAGCCACATTTCAGAGATATCAGACACATTAGAGAAGAAAGTCTTATTGCTGATGCATGCTTGCCAGCAATGTGCAGGATGTGGAAGCAGAGAGAGCTAATGAAAAAAATTAATATACAGATTTAAAGTGCAAGGATCATGTTCTAATGCTCAACATTTCACATGTCCTGCATACCACAAAAATACCTTTTCACAAGCATCTATTGTTTATAAAGCTAAGAAAACTGTTAAAAGCAAGCCCCACATCCCCCTACTTCAAATCCTCGTCTCTCTGTAGACTGCAGATCAGTTCCAATACAAATATTCTTACTGTACCTGTGTTTCTGATAAGTAGAAATGCTAGCTTTTTCCTTTGTCAGCATATAGTTAAGGATTGTACAGATATATTTCAAGAAACAGACTAAAGGAAAACATCAATATTTGGGATAATAGTTTTAAGTCTAATAAGGTTAGGAAATACAAGGGTACTTCACTAGAATTTGTATTAGTCTTGGTAGAAATGAAGCACCAGCAGTGAAGTCTGCTATTCATTATTTATGACTTTTTCCCCTCCTCATGTCAGTTTCCTTAATGTACTATTGATCCCAGGACGCATACAGACCGAGCCAGTGACTGGCAGTTACAGTTTCACAGAGTAAGTATCTGCAATATAAATTATTTTTTTTTTAGAATACCAAAGTAATATCACTGCAGGATTTTTATTTTGCCTATCTATGGAGACCAAAACTGAAGTCCCACTCAGAGTGACATAGTTAAGAGATGAATGAACTTCTCCCTTGACCACAAGCATCCTATAGTGTTATTTAAAAAACAAAGACAGACTTGCTTAAATTTTACATTTGTGTTACCGCTACATTTGTTTCTTCTACTTTTCTAGTGTCTTACCAGCAAAACTTTCAATACATATACGCTCCCTATGATGTGTTTCACTTGAAATCAGAATTGCTTGCTACGAATCTTCTTTATTACTTCCCTGTTTCTAAGTAAAGTACTAAATGCATAGTGTTGCCCTTCATAATATTCATTGCTAGGACAGAGTCATGAAGATAACATCCTCAGAACTGTGGTTACCTTTCAGAATACCAGCTATTTTTATCATTATATTAGCTCTTATGATTTCCACAAACTTAGTCAAATCCAAACTTAAAAATATAGCAAGATTGTTTATGCTTTTAAAGAAACATTTATCCTACTGAAAAAGCCTTCTTGCAATGTTCGTCATTACAAACCATGGATACTTTCTATTTAAAAAAAAAAAAAAAAAGGAGATATGATTTCATGCTAAGCTAAGGCCATACTCTTCTGTATGCAAAATCGCTGTGGGCAGACAGCCAGACACACTCTTAAGTTAAAGAGCCTGGATGAAATATCACTTGGACGTGGAGAGTGGAAGGGACTGTAGACTATGAAAAGAGTAAGTACCAATAAAAAAAATTATGTGTAGAATATACACTTCACCTAATTGTTCAAAAGGATACACATATAGAAATAATACATAAATTATGAAACAGTTACTGCAGAAATAATCAAATAAATACAACTTTGAACTGGGGAAAGCCTTCTACAAAAAACAGATTCTTGCCAAATCAGTGTAGCACATTTAGGGCAAGACCACTATACTACATACAATTCATTGTGAAGTTTAAAGGTCTAAACATATTGTTAAGATCTAAATATACAACACGCCCGATATACAGCAAGATACTCAAACTGAAAAACAGGTTTATTTGTCTTATTTTTAAAAAAAAAAGCAGCGAGACAATGCAAGAGAAGCTACAACTCTGAAGGGTTTACAAGGACAAAAGACACTTTCCACAAAAGGTGAACGAGTTTTAAGGCAACTCTGAAAAAGTCATGACGCGGCCTGGCCAGCTCCTCTGTTCCGTCTGTGGCCAGTTCCGCTGTCTCAGCGAACAAATCCAATATGCAGAGCAACCACCTATATTATGCTTCTCAATATCTGGTCAAAAGGGTTGGTTGGTCTACTTCCTTGCGAAACGATCGATCTTCGCAAAGTTAATGCTCAAATCGTTGTTAAAAAAAAGGCTCTTTTCAATACCTACCTAACTTTTAATACAGTCAGAATATACATTTGTTTGTGAAAGGAAACGTTAGTACAAGATAAGAATGTAGGTTTGTTGAAGTTATTTTTCAAGTGAGGATGATATTAATCTGAAAAAAACTCTGTAAGTCTCATTAAAATACTAAAAGAACTTGTAGTGCCATGAACTGAATGTAAGCTATACATTTCTTCGTAATCCAAAAAGCTGCTTTTTTGCTACATATAAAGCACTAAGTTCTTTCATGTACCAGTACAGCAGGTAAATAGGTAAAAGCTTCTAACTGAAGGTTTGCTGCTGGCAATAAAAACTTTTTAAAAACCTCCATTGGGAGAAGCAGCAAATTGCTTTAAAAATTACATCATCTGCTGCACGTTCAGGATTCCAACTTAAAGATATGAAAATCATCTTTGGATGTTTGCATTCTTATGTCAGAGACAATAAAACAAAACAAAGATTTAAAATTTTTTAAAAAGCCATCACAATAGACAAGTACATTTTCCTCAGATACAGACAGATTTCAAAGCAGATACAGGAAGGATGTAAGATGGAATGTCTGATTTCACCCAAGACTGTGACAGACATGGTGGTTTTCAGCTATATCAGCTTTTCTCAAGTTCCCTTCCTTCTGTCTGGGGTGGGGAGAGAAGAATGGGTAATCAAACTCAATCTCATTCTTTTCCCTCTTGTGCACAAGGAATCGCAAAAACAAACCCCCCCTTTTTCAAGTGGGAGAAAAATGCTTTTGTTACAGAATTGTACAATTTATACAAGCTTATGCAGGACTAACACTGTGGCTGCACCTCCTAAGACTGCCTCACCTCATACCTGACCCCCTTTGTTGATGTCAAGTTTTGTAATTTGGAAAACAAAACAAACAGCACATCCCTCCAAAGCCCAAACAGTGGTACTCTTCCCAGCTTCACCCGCAGAGGTAAAAGGAAAAACACAGTCCTAGCATTTGAAATACCAGGATGTGCTTCCTTGAACTCTTCTGGACATCAGTGGACATGTCATCTGTTCCCTGTGCAGCACAGGCATGTGATCCCAGCCCTGGCTTCCTAGAGTGCAAAAGCACTGTAATCTTGGGAAGTCTGTGGCCTGTGTTTCACTCATCTGCTCAACTACAAAAGAGTCCACACCACTGCCCTTCAAATTTCTTAACACTATTCACTGCAGGAAACGCAGTGAAACTTCCTTTGCCTAAAATACATACACACTGCCTTCTCATTAACTCCATAGTGCTCATATTTTCAGTATTTATCTTGCATGCTGTCCATCTACCTGGGCTCTCCGCTGGAAAGCAAAAAGGTGACAGGATAAAATATTATAGATTGAGTTGATAAGAAACATTCCATCACTTAATAGTCTAGAGATGTGTTTATTTATTATAATCAAGAGAGACCCATGTACTAACTGCATTTCTTTGTCTCAACTTTGCTACAGAACTCCTCCTGCTGAAGCACCATTTGATATTTATTGCAAGTTGAAGCAGCAAGGAAGAAAAAGTTGTTCCTATATATGATTAAACTGTTCTCAACATTTATTCCAACATGCTTATACACAGCCAAAAAAACACCAAACAAACAAACAACCCCCCCCCCAAAAAAAAAACCAGTTAAAAGGATGGGGAAAAGTTAACATATCCTTTACAGTTAAGGTATTTTGCAGTCTAAAATTTACTCACTCTAATTCCCAAGATTTGCACTCCATGGAAACCTGTAGTAAAACTTTTGAGATTGTCCTGTACTTCCTCTTACCTAAGGACCATGTGTACACTAGTCTCCCTGCTCTCCTAGCTATGCAACACCCCCAACACAAAGTCTTTCTCACTCCATATGCTCAGTTCCCTTTATTGCAGACAAGCAAGAAAACAAGTAGAAAAGAAAAGTAGACAAAGAGAAACTGCTAGCGTTTCTTTTTGACTAGGGCTGCGTGAGTCCTCCAGTCACTGGCCTTGCTTCCCTGGCTAACTTGCCTATACTTCACTTCCCAAAGGGGTCATATTTACCACTTCATCTGAGCAGACCATCTAAATAAAAAAAAAATAATCACACACCTTGAAAAAACTCCTAGGACCTGGTACAATAGAATAAAGTCCTTTGTACCATCTTCCAGCTACACAAGAGGAAAGAAAAGGTTTGGGCCACACAGTGAGTACAGACTAATGAGGGTAATCAGCATGGGGATTTTGAGGATATCTTCTGAGAGAGCAGGCGATGATCCAGTTGCAGATTTCTGGATTGCTTTTTCTAGTGGGCTTAAGAACAACAGATTTCATAATTTGGCTTGCAAGCTAAAAATCACTTAGCTTAATAGTGCTGTTGATAGGCATGTGGTTCCTGGCATTAGACTGGAAGCCTACATTTGAGTCATGAACACGGGCAGCAGCAACCACTCGCACCAAATTAGGTATGAAACTATTACAGCTAAATACAGGGGCATCTGCACAGAAGCTGTTCCTCTCCTCCAGTCCTCTTAAATGCACTTACAGCTTTACTGAGAGTTTCTACTTCCCCTTCTCTTTTTGCCACTTCCCTAAAATCCACCTATACAAGACAGCTTTCTACACAGTATAGGAAAACAGTTGAAGATTATAAACCAACTGAATGCAAGAGGTCAGTAATCCTTCAGGTAAAGGATAAATTCACACTACCTTATATTACTTACTCATTTGCAGTGTGCTAAAATACTACCTCATAAATTTTTCAAGAAGTCCACACGTGCCTGTTTTTAACATCTAGCATTACTCTTCCTTTAGAGCTCTGGCAAGCAGTTTGGGATAAGCACCTAGCTAACTGCCAAGATACAACCCTGTAAAGAAATAGTTAATAATTTCCTCAGAAACAACCTTCAGTGCAAGCACTGGATGTTTCTCTCCTTCAGAGCTTTTGTTTCAGGCTATCTGCTGGTTTAAGATGGAAATGCTATCAATTTGTGCTTGGTACATCTTTTTAGAGGTGACTTAATTTTGAGTGCTACCCCTTTTCAAACAAAGGCAATGAAAAAAAAATCCTGAAGTAGTGTAAAGGAAGCTGACATCTTACTGAAAGAGGACTGCTGCTGCTCTAACACCTTCAGCCTGTAGTTCAGTATCAAATACAAAGCAAGTGGCTCATCATTTGACAGCCAATTTCAGAGCCACCAATTTTCCATTACTCCAGATGGAGATGAGTATGAGGACAACAGACTTCTTCAAGCAGCCACACTGTCACCACTGACAGGACAACAATTTTTCCACAAGAAGCACACTGTGAATAACGACCTGCTACACCCTTGGAACAGAATGCCACAGACCTGGCAATGCTGAAACATGAGTTTTAAATGGCAGGTTTCAACCCCTTTGTGTGGGATTGTCACAAGTAACTCAGCCCAAACTTCTGACCCCTGGTCCCCTTGTCTCCCTGAGGGAAATCAGGAGGGATGAGAAGTAACTGGGACATAATCTTACATTTCTGTGTCATGAAAGCTGGATGGTTACAAAAAGTGTGAGGCCTGTTTTATATGGGTAGACTGAATCCATTGTCTATTCACAGCCAAATCCTGGCCAGTGACAAGGAAGGAGAGACCACACTCCCTTCCCTGCTACTCAAAGAAGTAAAACATCAACCAGCAAGGTGCATTTCTGGGCAAAACAGGCAGAACAGGAGAAAGGCTCTCTGGCAAAACAGCCAGCCCTTAAATACAGAAATTATCCTGTCCCCATGTCAATTCACATCAGAAAGCAAAACCTGCAATACTCTTTGTTTCACTCTGATTTCAGGCAATATTCAAAATTACTAAATTCTTTTAAAAATTGAACTTACTCTCATCTATAATCCAAGTCTTCATAAAGCTGCAGATAAAGTCAGCTTTATGAAATTTAGGTTTTCATCATTATTTTAAATGCCAAAACAAACAAAAAACATCACAACAAACCAAAATCAAGAAATATGAGATTTATCCATGTCTGAATATAGAGGAAAGCAGATCTTCACTTTCTGGTTAATCAACAGGAATATTCCAAATCAGAAACCTTACAAGCAAATTTTGAAATTCAAGAGAGACAAGAGTTTTACAAGACCAATGTTCCTACTACATTTCATGTTAAATCAAGAACCGCAACAACAATGAATCTATTCTAATCCTCTGTGCTCTTCAGCCTGCAGGAAACAAGTGGATTGGCCTTTATTATGTTCAAGATGTAGAAAACTCAAAGATGACTGGCTACTTCAAATAAAAACTTATAAAATTAACATAACCATTATCAAATAACACACATTTTTGGCCTCATTTCTCCAGTCAAGCCTCACCCTGCACCTCCAGGCTTACAGTACAGCAAAACATTGACTATAAACATTACCTTCCGCAGTACTCTCTCAGAAGTCCTTATTCACTGCCAAATGCACTTTTATTACCCCTTTGGAAGTCACGCTTCAGATCTTTCTGCACAGCCTTACCCTCAACTACAGTTAATACAATCTGTATGAGAGTCACATGGAAAACGCTAGCTCAACATCAGACGGTTATGAAAATTTTAAAAGCTA
The DNA here is from genome assembly GCA_033556795.1 of Tapera naevia. Lineage (NCBI taxonomy): Eukaryota > Metazoa > Chordata > Aves > Cuculiformes > Neomorphidae > Tapera > Tapera naevia. The sequence continues at coordinate 7,281,422 of JAUMJJ010000034.1, read as the reverse complement.
TTTTTAATATACATAGAAGTTCATCACAACACACAATTATGTTCTGTGCCCCTGTTAACTTTCTGGTGAAAAGCTGGGGCTTCTTGATAGGAGAAGCTGGCTACATTTAACAGCAGAAAACATTAACAGATGTTGATGCAACACGATCAAAAAAGCGTCTTGCCTGTTCATTTTTTTCATACGAGATCATCAATCTGGTAATCCTAGAAAGGAAACTAAAAAGAAAAAGTGAAGGTATTCCAAAGCTAAAAAGAAAAAGTGAAGGTATTCCATTTTGCAAACTGTACTTCCTAGAGGGGACTTAACTTTTCCTTAGCAAAGACTAAGTGGAATTCAAGTCTAAAAGTAAAACAGATTATAAAGTACAATCTAACTCAAGGTAAACAGAAATTATATTATTATATTATTATATTATTGGAGGTGGAAAAAAAAAATCCAAATACATATAGATGCAAAATTTGTTCACAAAAATGTATAGCATGTCAGTTCTTGAACTGTATTCAGTAGTAAGGAACAACCTACAAGGACATTCCATATTTATGATGACTATATACAAAATTTCTTTATACATCTTATAATGTTTTAATCCATTCAAAAATCAGAGACCGATGCAAAAAGAACTGAAGAAATGGTTAAATCTTTTCTAAATACAAATATATATTTGGTAGTTTATCACATTACCTACAGGACAGAAAATGACAATTAGCTTCACCCTAGCTCTTTATGCCATAAGATCTATTTTTCTACACAGAAATACTGAGGTATTATTATATATAAACGTAATCCAGAAAACATGAGCAACAGTAGTAGTACAGATCCTTCCATCCAGGCCTTAAGTGTGTGCCAGAACACAAAACTGAAGCGCTCTCCATCATTAAAGACCCTGGCTAAACACACACTAGCACACGCCTATTAACTCCGGCTATAGTCACATCTGAAATTTCGCTGAGCTTGGGGCAGCCCAGCATCAGTGCTCACTGCAGGGAAGTTCACCTGAGGCTGCTGCAGTTCAACAAGCACTGGCAGCTGAACATATTATGCTAGATTCAAAAGAGTACTTCATTCCCCTCTCAGTTGTTTCCATCCCCATGTCATCCCTGGTCTTGTGTTGGCACAAGAATACGTGCAGACTGCACAGGTGTTCTCTAGGTAATTAGTTTTAACCTGCAATAGTTCTGAAATCTAGCTCACTGCACAAATGCTCCAAAACTTCTAGAAGTCATCAAGAGTCAGAAGTCGATCAGAAGAATTTATTTCAGTAGCACTACTTGCTTTCAAGTACTCAAAACCTATAGCCTAACACCAATTACACTCTTAGCAGTAGTGTTGCTTATGCCAGGTTACACAGTCTTTGATCCCTTGTTTCAAATCTCTCTCCTTCCCATACAGAGGGGAATACAGAGGTGTAATTGTTCATTTAATTGGACAGAGAAGAATAGGAACATTAATTTGGATGAAAAATAATCCATGGATAAAGAAGGCCACACTTCATAAGATGCCCAAACTAGATCACCGTGCTATGCTACACATGACTTCACCAAGATAATACAGAGGTGGATGGTGAGGAGGGTAGAGAATAGGAGAGATGAAGGGGGATAGGGGCAGCTGGGGATACTGCAGTTTGAGCCAGCAGAGTTATCACAGGAATTCAAGAACAGCCAAATTTTACGGACGTCATATGCCACACTAACAAAATCATTTGTGGCTCTGTTCCTCACATACTTACTATGTTTAGAAACTCATACTTACTATGCTTAGGGCACTCTGGTAAGGTAATGAAGTTAAAGACTAAGTTATTTACTTATTATATTAGTAATGAGGGGATAGAAAAGGAGTGATACTATTTTTCTTGGAGATAGGACAGCTAAGACAAGAAATAAGTAGGTGTTTTCCTTTTCCTGTAACCAAAGTATAGGAGAAATAAGTGTTACAGGTTTTGACATGATGAAGACAGCTTGCCAGAGAGAAAGAAGTGCTCAAAACTGAGAGCAGAACCACAGCAATAACCATCCTGAACCCTGATCAGAGGGAGCTCAATGAGCTCTAATATGCTGCTCAAAACACTCCAGCCCTTTAATTGTCCACAGTTGCCTTTGCATTAGAGCAGGCAAGCAGACTCGTGGCATGACAGGAGAAGAGAAGAACTGAGTTAGAACTGGAACCCGAGCTATACAGGATAATTAGCCATCAATGTAATATCCTAACCAGACTTTCATTATGTATTACCAAAACAAGATTTTATTTCTATATGACAACTAGTTCTTGTGTTTTAAGGGTCATTATTTTCTTGGATGTTAACAGGCCTTAATTAATATCAAGATCTGAAAGACAGTCACCTGTGCACATAGTGGGAGCCAAGTTTTATATACACAACATCTCTGCAACCACTTAGCAGCAACTGCAGATGAATGAAGCCATACAAAGTCATGTAAAGTTTAGTACAATAAAATGATTAATTGGAAGCAGAGATACCTATACAAGGATCTTACAAACTTCACATCTGATGGCATGCCTTTTAGCAGGTTTTTTTATAATTAAGGGAAAATACTAAGTTTCTCTACAGTTCAAACCTTTTGGTCCCGGAATATCCTATTTACAAGCAAACCTTTGGAATACACAAGACTTACTATTTTTCAGCCTTCAGACAGAACTTTCTGCCTAAAGCAATGCTCAGATGAACTGAGCAGTGTGTTAAGTACATGCAAGAACTCTAACTGACAATCACTTCACTTTCTAGGTTGATGAGCAGAAAAGCTAGCAAGTGATACCTGAATAATTGAGATCCTAAAGAACAAGCAACTTCTTATTCTTGTTAAAATCACGACGTTCTTTGCTCCAGCCTTTACACCCAGGTTTGAACACTCTTCAGAAAATCTTTTTCCTTGCCCTATGATGCTCTGCACAGCCTTGACAATCAACTTTGAACTAATTAACAGGACATCTGCAGGTACCATTAAAAAACCCCTGAAGACAGAAAACAATACTACGATATGACATGACATTACTATTATAATAATTTATTAACTAAAGCATAGTACAAGTGGAGCTTTCACCAACATAATTCTAAAGCATTTACCTGCAATACAGAATATTTTTCTTAAAGGTTATTCACCCAATGGGATCTTTATATGTTTATGATGAGCAACACATGGGTGGTGTGGTGTACTTAGTATGATGCATCCCAAGCACCTCATTTCCACCTCGGTTTCCTAAGGGTCAAATTGAAGAATGTAAAAACTAGAGAACAGAACAAGATCCTGTTAGACCAGCTGGTTTGTTCTGTTGTTTGGTTTTCATTGTTTAGGGTTTGTTTGGGTTTTTTCCCTTCTTTTATTTATTTGGAAGTGGGTGAGAGGGAAAAGAAGACACCAAGACCTTTAAGGACATAAAGTCTATTGTTATTCATTTTGTGTGACCACAATTCAAATACAAACCTCATTTTATTTAATTTGCTGTAGCACTGTAAATAGAGTGCTTAAGGACATACAGTCAAGGTGAAGTCTCTGTGTTTTTTTTTTCCTGTCTGCCATAATATAGCTAAATCAACTTCAATTAAATTAAATGCTTTAGTTAATTAATCAGTGTAACTAATTTATCGTTTGCCATTTAGACCATAAGAATCCATGCACTAGAAAATTCTATCCCCTCCCTTTTTGTTAGCTGGTATAATAAGGCATATTACCCTTCTTACATCACAGCTGCAACGCACTTATGATTTGCTGTATCCACTCCTCAGGATGCCTATCCTGTCTCTCACACATTCCATGACACAAAGATTTGAAGTACTTCTAAAACTCTTACGCACTACGCTTCCAAATTGGCATAGATAACATACACAATCTGGGTACAAATACTGGATTTTTCAGTGACTAGTATTTAAATCAACAAGACACAAGGAAGAGTGCTTCCACATTATTTCTTCGAGCTTTTTAATTCATGCATCTTCACTGTTTCAGTTTTACATCAACATTATACTTCTAGATTTCAGCATCTAGGAATGACATTATTAAAACCGTCCCTCCTGGTGTTAGATTCTAACACCTGGATACGTCACTTGGACCCATAGCCCTGGTTCACTGCATTCCAGTTCCCAGACTCTTAACAACCTGGCTTCGAGTATTCCTGCTTTCAGTGATCAGCCTGGCTTTTGTTATATTGCTCTTCAGAGCTGCCACATAGCTTGTCACTCCCGAATGCAGCATGGACCTTACAGAGCAGATTATTTTATAATTTTGCACACTTAAGACAATCTCTTAAGTTGAGCAGCAGTATCTTTGGAACACGTCAGATAAGCTGAAGTTCTTTGGGAAATCTTCATGTCATCTTTAGGAACTCCAAATCGTATTTTCTCAGCTTTCTGCAAATAGTTTCTATTCCTATCCACCAGTTTTTCTACTCGGTATTTTAATGCAATGCATGCAATGTAAATAAGTCTTCATGGAACACGTCAACCAGTCATATAGAACCCATTAGCCAAATGTCAGTGAGGAGCAGAAAATATTGTATAATCAGCTGTCGGTACAAACAATGCCCGTAACTCTATTTCAAATCCTCCCCTCAAAATTTTCAATTGCAAGATTTGATTTTTATTCTAGCATTTCAAACAAGTCTAGAAGTTCACCCAAATTTAAGGAAGCATTTCCCTTAATTTTTTTCCAAAAGAATAATTTTCTACTAATGTTTATATTCAGCTAAATCTTTCACTACCATCCAGTAGCTGACAAACCAGCATGTACTTCAAAACTTCAGCTAAAGAGACAAAAGCAAGTATGTTATTAAATATTCATCTATTTTCTGCAACTGAAACTGAATTACAAGTAGTATCCTTCTGACCCAAACTAAATTAGTACGTGTCTAATTAAAAATGCCTAACTTCCAGCAACTGGAAGCAGCTCAACGCGCAATGCAGAGAGGTTCTCAATTAAGACCATCTCAGCAAGCAGTCTCAGGACAAGCTCAATCCATGAACTATCCTGCAAAAGTTCTTCTTTTGCCATCCATCCCTGCAAGGAGGCGGCAGGGGCCACCATCAAGACGGCGAGGTTGTTTTGCAGTGAGGCAATGACTGCTGCTTTTCAGCTTTATCTCACTGGAGGCAAGCCATCCTCCTAAAGGCCATTCAAGGAAAACACAAGGACCAGCAGCACTCTTTCTTCACAGATATTAAAGAATGAAGACTTGACTGTTATATTAAGTCACTAGCAGCAATATTCTCTTAAGAAGAGGAGACTTTGACAGCTAAAGAATATTTTGCATGACATTCAGCTCTGGAACAAAGTGAAGTAATGTGCACTAAAAGCCCCCCTGGAAATGCACTTGTGGTTTCCCAAAGAAAAAAGGAAAAAGTACATGAAGTTACTAATTTGTGTTGTTTAAAGTGTTAAAGCTAAGGAACAGAATTGTAAATTCTATTTGCAATTGGTATCTAATTAATTTACTAGAAAACACCCAAGATCTTCGTGTGAATAATAAGTCTAGTGAAAGGAGTTTCATTTAATTATTCAAAATGCATCTAGCTCAAGATTTGGGCAATAGGAAACATTACACAAGAAGATAAAAAGAATTTTAAAATGGAGTTTCAGGGGGGGAAATCAAACCCACAACACTGATTAATCAAGAGTTACTTAAAGTAATCTTCAACAACAACAAAAAAAGCGTTATGTTTGAATTACTGTCCCAGGAGAACCTATATCAAAAAACCATTACTTTTACACTAAGAATACTGGGGGATGGTGGTGTTAAGTACTTAAGAAAGCTACTTTTCAAGATAAACTATAGACAATGGGCAAATTGATGGCCACTATAACCTTTGAAACTTTTGGTTGAGGCTTAAACATGTCAAATGAAAAAAATATTTATATGAAATATCTTTTTGGAAATAATTAATGCATTATTTCACATTACCTTCATTTTACTGCAAAGTATTATAGATGACAAAGTCTACAATGCACACAGTTCATGTACCAAATAGCAGAAGCACACAAACGGTTCGAACAAGACTTCATGGAGAGATGAAAGACACAGGCTGCAAGAAGGGGATGATACTCTTAAGATAAGTGTAACCCTTGGCCAAACCCACCAAGAGAAGCTCCCTCTTAAAAGCACATTCATTAACTATCAAGGATAGTTATTAAGATGTCTACCAGAAAGGCTGCTAAGAGTGTTGCAAGTCTGCTAACTGCTGGTTGGTGTCTGTGCTCCCTTCCACAACTTGGATCTCCTGTGGGGCCAAAATTCAAAGGTTTTAGAGTTCAGCCTGTTTTGTATTATGTAACACAGATCAAGTAAGAATCTTGCACGGATTCTATAATTATGGAAGACTAGCTGGAATAACAGACAGAACAATGAACAAAGAGTATTTCACCGTAATTTTACTCTGCTTTGGCTCTACTGAAGACCTCTCTCCATATATCAAAAATCCCAAATAAGCCTATCTTTGAAAGCCACAACTCCTGTGAAGACAAACATCTTCCTACACTAATTCATGCCAGAGAGAGCTGCTTATACTGTACCAGTGCTCAAATTTCTATGCTTTCTACAGAAGATCCAAAGTATTAATTTTCATGTCTTAAAAGAAATATAGTGGAAATATTTTTAGGTAATTTATAAGTCATGGGCCTTTTACTGTCACAGAAAAGTAACAAAAATACTTTAACTCTGCATAACTGACAGTCTATCATGCAGAGAATGTCTCTGGCACACTCTTCTTGGAGGCATATAGTGATGGGACAAAGGCTATGGACAGAAGTTGCAACAACACAAATTCTACCTATATATTCTGAAATGAAGTTACACATCACAGGCAGTCAAATATCAAAGTAGGCTCTCTAGAGAAGCTGAGGAATACCTGTTCTTGGAGACAGTAAAAACTTATCATGAACAGACAACTGGTGAAGCTTCATTTAAGCTGGTCCTGCTTTGAGTGGGTGTCTGAACTAGATAGCCTACTTAGTCCCTCCTAACCTAAAACTCTTTATAACTCTATGAAACTGAAAGGAGGATCAGAAGCTTGGGGGGTGTTCAACTGTACCACATGGTAAAACAATACATTAACACACAGATATACAGACTTAGGTTTGATTTTTGTCTGTAAAAATAAGGAAAGCGTTGTAGAACCATCATTGCTCTTTATTCAGTCTACTCTCTCTCTGTAGCATTCTTCTATTCCATCACCTTATAATCAAAATCGAGGCTTTGTTTCAATGTCAATAGTCAATAACATCTAATTAACAAAATTCCAGTCTCAAATTTCTTCAAAATGTCACCACTTTCTTCTACAAGAGAAGACAGATAGATCTTTTTTAAATCTTATCAAATGAACTGTATCTGAATGATTTACAGCAGAAATAGGGAGAAGCTGCAAAAGTTTTAAAAAGAAGAAAAAAAAAGGTATAAACAGTATTTGATGTAATGGAGGTCAAGGGCAGCAACCATACAGAGATGAGGCCAGTAAGAACAAACAGATAAGAACAGAGGTTATCAAGATGCAAAACACACATCACTAATAATGCTCAAGCCACTTCAAAGTCTGGCATCCTCCACAGAGCGTGGAGTACATACATACACAGAGCCAGGAAGCTTCTCCTGCAGCTGTGCACGTGCACTAAAGCACATCCTAGCACTCCATGCAAAGCAAAGACATAGGAACATGCAGTGTTATGAAGGTGACACTTCAATACACTGACAGAAGTCAGTGGAAACTGAGCCCATTGCATTAGTCCTCCAGTACTGAATTTTTGGCCCCTATTATTAATTACAGAGACAGATTTTCATTCTATGCACAAGAAGAAAAAAAAAATAAGACTAGTTTAGACTTAAGGGATCTCAGGAGGTCTCTAACCCAATCTTCTGTTCAAATGCTGATCAATATTGAGTTCAGACCAAGTTGCTAAGGGTGTTGTTCAGTCAGGTCTTGAAAACTCCAAGGACACGTGATAGAGGGTTTACACTTTGCAGTGCAAGTTTGTCAATGCATATATATGCTTACAGATTAAGGACATTTTAAAAAGGGAATACTCTAAGCAGAACTGGAATGGAATTCAATAAATGCAACTACCTGTGCAATTAGAAAGTCAAGAGAAAGTCTAATGAGCAAGTGATTTTTAAAAATCCTGTGTGACTTTTAACAATCTGAAATGTTATATGTTCACATTGTGTGTATACACATACACACAGAGAGAGAGGCATTATACATGTAAGTAACAGCACAGGAGAGATATCAAAATTACATGGATTGGCATCGGGCCAAAAGCAGTTGGTGCCGAGAGCCATGGTATCCCTTCCACTGCCTCCTGGAAGCAGTACCCAAACACTTCTGAAACAGCTTATTGTACAATAATCAAATTCAGCATGCAGCATCAGTCTAAGCTGATACAGAAAGTGCAAGACCGCCTTTCTAAAGACCTGATAAAAGAACGCTGCAGCAATCATGATGCCAGATGATGAGAGCTGGGATGAGAGGTTTAACTATGTGGATAGAATACGAATCTCTCAGATTTTCTGCAGGAAGAATCAGGGTGATTGCATGTACAAAGCAGCAGCAGTTTGTTTCTTTGTGGAGATGTGCAATTTTTCAAATCTGTATTGAGACAATGTGAAGTGATGTTGAATGGGGGAGCAGACTTAAGGTGTTTCTGGCAGTGTCTCTGTCCAGTGGGCTGCTACAGATACACACTCAGTGCCTGAATACCGACCCTACCACTCAGGCATAAAATGACACCTTCCCAGCTCCTTAAAAAATGGGCTGTATTTCTCAGGATATCACTTTGCCTGGCACTGCCTTACCAGCAAACAGAAGCAGAGAAAAACCTGCCACTGGGAGGAGCTGTAGTCCCTCGATTTCAAACCCTTGCACTCCATTCTGGAAGACTGCAAACCTGGCGAGAGTTACCATTCCTGAACGCCAAGTTCTGCCCACCAGACAAAGGCTGCCTGATTCAGCATACAGAAGAGTGACCAAGCAAGCACAGAGAATTAATTTCACATTTTATAAAACAGAAGTCAGATTTTCAGACATTAAAATAGTCTGTCATTCATGTTCTTCCCTAGGTCAGTCCAAAGTTTCGTCTGAAGCTATACTTTCTGGAGCAAGTGGAAATAAATTACTAACCCAATTACGAAAAAGGTGGCTTCTGTGAAGCCACAAGTGTGAAAATCAGACAGTTGCTCTGTAATGCCACTTTTGACAAAAGATAAAGTACTGCAAATAAAAGTAATAATAATCCAAAGGATGTTTTTTTCTTTGACCACACCTTCACCAATTGAACAAAAGAAATAATTCAGTCTTCACCATCTTATCTATGACTAGAAGAAACAGCAATGCTCAAAAGCCCATAATGGCAACTTAAAACACAAGAACAAAGGAACTGGCTGCAGTTGTTCAGTTCAAAGTAGTGCTTCTCCACTTTATATGGCACAGCGAATGCTGTTCAGGTCACAGCCACCAGCCCCTACTGCATGGCCAAGCCAGGCAACGGCTCTACTCTGGTCACAGCTCACCTTCAGCAAGGTATGAGTTACAAAGCATGGACTCCCGAGCCCTGGCAATGCACCACAGCTGGCCCACAACCACCTCAGAGCATTGGATGGCCAAGCAGAAACTGCCAGAGGAAATTATTTGAGATGCCAGCACCCATCACCACTGAGGATGCTACTGTACCATAAAAATTTGTTAACCCCAGCTTAGATGACAAGCGTGAGGAAAGGAAAATAGCACTTTTTAATAGAAAAAAAGCATGTGTGCACAGAAGAAAGAAACTAAATACTATTTGTCCTACCTATGGCAAATATGGGGGTGGGGGTGGAGAATCGAACTGCGCTGCATGAAAGGCAACACAGAGAAGAAGGGGGGGAAGCAGCAGGGCCATTCTATAGATCATTTAGTGACAGAGGAAAGTGTTAGGGACAATATGGACTTTCCTTCACTAAAAACTTAAAAAGAGATCAAAATATTCCCAGCAGACACTGGCTCATATACAGTAGATTTTTGTCCCAAGGAATAAGGGTCTCAATGATCCCCCAAAGTCCCTCGTGGGACTAAGTTTCTCTTAATGAGCACATGTGACAAGGTAAGAGGAGGTTAACATGATTTTGAGTGACATTTTGCACCAGATCTACTGTCACATCACCACGAGCATTTCAGTAAATACATGAAAGGCCTTTGCAACGCAGCTGGTACTGCTCTCTAGTGGAGGTAAAGAAGGAAATGCTTCAGAGTTCAAAGCCGTGGTGTCTTCCCGAAACAGAAAATAAACTCATTTTGCTGTATTTCAAAGATCTAATTTAAATAATCACAATTCAGTCTAAACAACAATATTGCTATTCAAAGCTGAAGAGGCAAAAGTAGAGTGAACACCTTCAGGACATAGGTTTTCTAAACATCTACAAAAGATAAAGGGTTTTTTTCCTTCATCAGCTCACTACATTACTTCTTATCAACTTGCTTTATGACAAGTATACGATAGAACAAGGAAGAGGCCAGAGAACATCATTATGCAGTATTTGAAGTATGCTTTACTAACCTGATCCAAAAGCAATAGATCTACAGGTAAATACTCCAAAGCTTTAAGGTAGAACACAGATGAAGTTCAACCCATCTAATGTACTAATTACTAATGTAATAGCTGATGCTGCTCCAGAAAGATCACATCATACAAACACACCACAGTACTTAACTCAAAAAAGAGCAACATAAATTGCAACCACAGGCAGGGTTTTTCTATAATTCTATATCAGGAATCAAAGAAGCTAAAAAGCTTGCTAGGAACTCTGTCAAGCACATGTATTTAAGTGCAACACCTTGGTGACAAAACAAAGAGTAGCCTCATCACTCTGCCACAGGCATAAGATCTCAGTTGCATGCTTTTGAGATCTTCTGACCCCCAGTCCATACATACTGCAAAAATCTCAGTGGTATGGCAAAAATATTTTCTCATTGGTAGAGTTACATAGCCAAGGTAACAGTAAAGGGAACAAACTGTTTCAGGTTCTGTCAAGATGACCTAGGATTCAGCTGCAGATTCAGAGCTAAATCTTTTGCCTTGTTGGTGTTGACTCTTCCTTTTTATTTTGAAGGAGGAAATGAGACTGGTGAATAACTCCTCTGGCTGACCGGAACTCTGGATGAAAGTGGATGCTTATTATCAGATCTTATAACAGGGAACAGAATGGGTACACTGAGATGATCTTCTCTGATTTCTTATATACAGCAGTAGAGATTTAAAATCCCACTTAGGTCCTTGGTTATCTGTGCAGACTTAAAATGTTCAAATTAAAGCTTAAAGAACATCTTCAATATCATTTCACCCTATTCTTTATGGTTATAGAGGTTTAGTTCTATAAAACAGAACTGAACAAAAGTCTGGAACTGCTGGACAAGGAGGGAATTATTTCAGCAATTCAAAACTAACATGAAGAAAACAAATGTGTGCCATAGCATACATACGAAGCTATAGTGCGAATAATTTCAAGTTGAATTTACAGAGACATCAAAATTTAAGCTATGGTCACTGTGCAAGATTAATACTTATTTGTGCATTTTGATTACCAGCTGTCCAAACAGACAACCACAAAGAGGTAAGGCACTGCATTAAGCTTGTCCTGTTGTAAAGATGGAGACAATTTAACAGCTCTATGAACGGCTAGCACATGCATACAGATGTTGATTGGATGACTTTGGTGACTTAAACCACAAAACAGACTACATATTAATCCACGTATTTCCTAAGTTTTCTATAAGAAAGTTGTTACAGCTTTCCTGAGGTCACTGATTAATTAACTGAGGGAGAAGGAAAAAGCAATTGTAAGCAACCTCACACAAAGCATACAAAACATTAATACACTATTAACAGAGAGCATTTAATATTGATCTTTTGGTGCCATCAAGGGTCCATTCTCCTAGGATCTGTCTGCAACTACCATCAGTTATACCTTGGCTATAGAGGATTTCGCTTTTCTTAATTTTTTTTCTAAGCACAGGAATAACAAACTTTCCGGACACAATAGTTCCCATGAGTAATTCATGATAACCTGAAACATTTCCAGCCCAGTGAATCAAGCTACTCACACAACAATTCTGTTTTGCAATTTTGAGATAGAGGAAACAGAACTGGCAAGGCATTTTTTCAATGATGCTTTCAGAGACTGAGGCTAGAAGGGGTAACGAATGTAACATTATCTCCTCTCAGACTAAAGAAAAACTACTGTGCAGGCAAAAATACCCAACTTATTACTGACCTTGTATGCCAGTCTTTTTAATGGTTTATATGCCGTTAAATTAGGTACATGAATTTAAGATAAGCTTATCCTCTGTTACTGTTCCAATGCAGTACTTTCATGGTCTGAAAACAAGTATGGATTTACAAATGAAAAATAAAAAAAACCTTCACTGAGCAACACAGATGCAGATACCTGCAGAAAAGCAGCTAAATTTACAGTAATGGGAATTCGTGGTGTCAAAAGAGATAGTATGCCAGGTTTTCTATTGGAACAGTTGAAGAGCTTAGCAGTCAGTCTCAAATATTAAGGAGAGTTTGCAATTTTATTTTTTGTTAGTTTTAGCTTGCCTAAAATTAAAGAACAGTGCGTCAAAGCAACTCTTAATGGTCCCTGGGGTCTTTCAGATTCTTTTAACAGTCAACCTAATTTTAGCATCAGATATGGAAAACTAACAATTTTGTTTACTTACCTTGTACCAGCAGACAGAATAAATTCTGCTTTCTAGCAAGCAGAACATCACAGAAGTGGAAAAACATCAAGAAACTCCTCATTGTAGTCTTGGATAAGAGTCTGTACCAAAGGCCTCTAAAACTTTTCTATGTTAATATGGATATTTAGCTCATTGTTAGAGACACAGTTAGAATAAGTATTGCAGTCAACAGCATCAGATAAGGCCTTTGATACAGTCCCCCACAATATCGTTCTATCTAAACTGGAGATATGGATTTGATGGGTGGACTGTTCAGTGGATCAGCAGTTAGCCGGATGGTTGCATCCAGAGGGTAATGCTCAACAGCTCAATGTCCTGATGGAGATCAGTGACAAGTGGTGTCCCTCATAGGCCTGTACAAGGGCCGATATTGTTTAATACCTTTGTCAATGATATACACAGAAGGACTGAGTGCACTCTCAGCAAGTTTGCAGACAACACCAAGCTGAGCTGTGTGATTGACACACGAGGGACAGGAAGCCATCCAAAGGCATCAGGACAAGCTCAAGAAGTGGGCCCATGTGAAACTCATCAAGACCAAGGCCAAGTACAAGCTCCTGCACCTGCATTGGGGAAACCCCCAGGATCAACACAGGCTGGGGGAGGAAGGGATTGAGAGCAATCCTGCCAAGAAGAACTTGTCGGGAGTGCTGGTGGATGAAAAACTGGACATAAGCTGGCAACGTGTGCTCGCAGCCCAGAAGGCCAAAGTGATCCTGAGCTGAATCAAAAAAAGGGTTGACAGCAGGTGGAGGGAGGTATTTCTGCCCCTCTACTCTGCTCTGGTGAGACCCCAATTGCAGAACTGCGTGCAGCTCTGAAGCCCTCAGCAAGAGGAAACACATGGACCTGATGGGAGTGGGTCCAGAGGAGGGCCACAAAAATGGTGAGAGGGATGGAACACCTCTCCTATGAAGAAAGGATGAAGGAGTTGGGGTTGTTCAGTCTGGAGAAGAGAAGGCTCTGCAGAGACCTCATTGCAGCCTCTGAATACTTAAAGTGGGCTTCTAAGAATGATGGGGACAAGCTTTTAAACAGGGCCTGTGCCAACAGGACAAAAGATAATGCTTCTAAACTAAGAGGGTAGATTCAGGGTGAACCATTGGAACAGGTTGCATAAATAGTAGATGCCCCCATCCCTGGAAACATTCAAGATCAGGTTGGACAAGGCTCTGAGCAATCTCATCTTGTTGAAGATTTCCCTGTCCATGGCAGGATGATGGACTAGATGACCTTTAAGGACCTCTTCCAACCGAAGCTATTCTGTATCTGTCATTCTACTGTATACCCAGAATCAAATGGAGCCCTTTCAGGCAGTTAGTCCATTCATATAAATGTGTGTATATATATATATACACACAGACATGTATACACACACATATATATGTAGGTAGATAATTTTAAAATTGAATTACCACAAGGTACTGGATAGGCAGAAGAATACTTGGCAACAATTTTGAAACTGCTCTCAAGAAGAACATGTCTAAAGTTTTCACTAACTTGCATACAGACACTTAGTTTTTTGTGCAATACTCTAGGAACTAAGATATTGCAATTAGCAGGTAAATCTGCATCTGCAACCAAAATAACATGCAATACTGTTAAAATTATCCTGCAAGGTCTTTCAGTTCTGTGGCCACCTTAATATTTTTATAATACTGGTATTTAAACAGGAAAGTAAACATTGCATTCACTACATATATCCTTCTGTTTTACCTGAATAAAACTCAGTTCTTTGAATCCATGGCAACAATTCCCAATAGTTGGAGGTATCATATCATCTGTGTAATCCCAATCTCACAAAAAAAAGGGGGGGGTAAAAAGGAAGTATCACTGTAAGAGTTAGGAAAGGCAGTAAGTCTAAACTTAGACAAAAGACTCAAGACGATGCCATGTAGCTTTCAAAATACGAAGTATATCAGTAACCTTAACCATTTCTCACAACTGAGACATTATTATCATTTCCAGCCTGGCTATCAACTTAAGTTTGGCCCATGACATAAAATTCTATCTAACAAATAAGAAAGAATAATGAAAGCATTTATTAGAGAAGGAAGGGCTGTTTGCTTTATACTTCCATTTGTTTGCTGACAAAACATTCTGTCTGACTTTATAAAATAGCAGCACTCAGAATGAACAAACAGAAAACAATTAAAAGTTAAATGGGATACAGCACTCTCTCCCAGTAACCACTTCAGTAGCAAAGCACAAAAAGGAATGGGTAAAAGTTAAACTGACCAATCTGGTTTAAAAAAAAAAAAATATTACTAGAATTCTTTCAGGGAAGAAATTTTAACAATCTAATCTGAAGAGTATTTACTTCCAAAAATCTGGACATCCTTTATAAACCCTCCTGCTGGCTGCTGTTTAAATTAGCATGACAGTACTCAAAGACCTGCAAAACCTACACTTAGAAGAAACAATACATAAGCCATCTGATAAGCACCAGCAGCAGATTCAGGTGCTCCAGATGCCAGTGTCCACCAAGACTTCTATTTCTGCAATTCTGCTTCTGTTTGTGTTCAGGGACTGTAATTCTACCCACACAAAGAAGAAGGATCCCATTCCTTCATGCGGTGGTAACAGGAGCATCTGTAACACATACTATTTTTAGAAGCAACTAGTCTACTGCCAGCTGAGAGAGGAATGAGGAGCAGCAGCCCAGAACGCCGGATCTGCTTGCTAACTACAGCTGTATCTGACCCCAAGAGATGTGTTAAGCTCCCACTGACCTTCACTACTACCTAGAACATGAACTCAAACTGAGATAAGGTTGCTATAGCCATTTTGTTTCGCCTGTCCTCACCTTGCTTTAAGATTTCCCAGATGCTCACAGCAGTTTTGTCTGTGCTGTTTCCAATCCCAGGCAGGCAATGCTTGATAGATAACGCTCTGGTGATAATCTGCAGGCTTCTCATTGCAGCCCATGTGCTCAAGCATTTTGTAGACAGCTCAAGGCTTTGATGGTATCACGATGGCAGGTGCCAAAACCAAAATTTAAGCAAAGGCATATGAATTATAGCACTAATCCTGTTCAAAACTTCTTTCCAATTAATTTGACCCATAGGAAAATGTGTGTATTTGAGCACCAAATGTTTTCCAGGGTTTTATATCTACCCCTATAAGCACAGCACCATTATTCGTATCTAAACTGTACACTGGAAATCGAAATAAAGCACTACTTCATTAAATGATGATCCTAGCATGAGAAATTGACAAACATTAAAAATCAGCATGTCTTCTTGGCTATTTTGTGAAATTCATCTCAGACATGGGAAAGGAGCAACATTTTCGAATAAAGTATGAATAATCTAGCTTACAGATAGTGATTTACAAGATTCAGATAGGACATTTAACAGTTCGTAGAAGTCAACCCATATGCAAAAGAAGAAAGGTGAGTGCCAACATCTTGTCTCAGAAGTGTGAGCACTTTGATAAAGTTCCTTCAGAGTTTCTTCACATCAGAATTAGAGGAAAGAAATTATTGTGCCTAACATTTAAACTCAGAAACTCCACTAGGCTCACTTTTCAGAGATTGAGTCACATAACTCTACCTTTCAAATTCTAACAAAACCAATTCACGTTGTTTGAAGATCCTGCATTCGGTTTCTACTAAGCACTGAACTCAGAGACATACGTCAGTCTCTTAGCTTTCTTAGACTGTGCAAAAAAAGTGTGCAATTCTAGCCATAAGGTATTAACATGAAAACTTGTAACAATGCCTGTCAGCATATCCTTGGAGGAACCAGATTGTCATTGAACTTTCAGTAAATTGCCAGTGTTAATAAGTATTGATGCATTTCTTCTTTCAATTTTGTCTTTAAAGCTTTAAAAATACACATACAGAATCTGCCAGCCCTCCTTCAATTACAGGTACAAGACACTCTAATACATTCTTTGCAATCAGGAATGTCTATAATTCAAACATTTTACTACATGCAAGTTACATGAGAACTTCAATGTGAAGTTCTCATACAATGCTGATCTTTAGAAGAGTCTCAACGTCATGTATTTGTGCATCTGTGCTACTAGAGGTGTGCTAGGTATACTGCAGCAGAGCTGTACACTGAACTCATATAGCTCTTGCCAAAGCTGAAGTGTTAGCATTCATTTAATATCATATATGATATTAAATCCATGCAGTTGGCCTGTATTAAAGTAGTGGCCTGGTTATCCTTGCACTTGTAACAGCTGAAATAACAGGAAGAACAACTTGGGCCTGGGGAGTTGGCTAGTTTATTGGTGTGATTTTCCTTGAGAAGCAGGAAAAAGGATACAATTGCACCTTAAAATTTTGCTGTGAAACTTTAGTGTGTATATCTTTCATATTGAGAAAGACAAACAGTGCCATTCAAGAGCTCTGTCTTATTTTTAGCATAACTACTGCCTGCAGTAGTTCTATAGGCACATTCTTTTTCTTCTCTCTGCCTTCAACTCCTCAAATAAATCCCCTTTATTGGATTATGGATTAATGCAGCAACTATAGCAGTAAGCTGTTTCCATGAGAGTGAAAAAACATAAGACGTGGACCATTAAGCAGAGTAACTTCTCATTTTGAGTTTGTGAGTCTGTCTTGGATATTGAGTGCATTACAGAAAAATGAGTATTTATGTTTCATTAAATATGTTTTGAACAACACCAACAGGATAGAAATATGGCACCTGCTTAAAACAGTTCCACAAACACTGAAGTCATATAAAACCTCATTTTTATTAAACATCTCATGTCCAGTAAAACTAAGAGCAACTCATTTTAAGTCACGGTTCCCATTAAACAATGAATAGTTATACATGTTAAAGACCACGCTAACTTAAGGATATTACAGAGGTTACAGACTGCCTTTTGAATGCAGGAAAGCAAACTACTGCTGCTGCTTTTAGAGAAATACAACTGTATTATTATACTATCACCACACGCTGTGATCCCCTGAAATACATATAGATACTCAGAACAGTGTTTACCCAAAGAGCTAAAAACATTTTACAGATGTGGATAAGTACTCTCATTTTATAGAAGATGAGGCACAAAAAAGACTATTATGCTCTTAAATATGAGAATCTTGGAGAAAATCAGTGGCAGAGGCTAGGAATAGAAACCCCAGTTCTTCCAGCTATCAAGCCACTACTCTGTCTACATCTCCACCCCTAAAGGACTGATGAAAAGGCAGCTACGTGAGTTAAAAATAACTTCCAATTAGCAAAGCAGTGATGAATAAAGAAGCCCTATGGAAATGGAATAAGCTAGTCTCACTCAAGGCAGACCTAAACTCTAAGCTGGGGAAACTGAACATTGGTTAACATTCTGCTCAAATTAAGTGAAATTGAGTTTTCTAAGAAAACCATTTTGGTCTGGAGAACGACGTTAGAAGCACTGATACTACAAAGGAAAGAAATCTCTTCTATTCGTCAAACCAATATAGCTGAAAAAGCCAAGTACAGAAGACCTGCAGATTTCAAAATGACAAAAGAATAACCTTCAGAATAACTTCAAGTTGAGAATGAGCTCTGATTGCATCTGGGCTATGTTAATTAATATGGGGTGGTTGAAACCCTGTGGACTGGAGAGAGATTTTTCAAGGAAGATAGGAAAAGTTAAAATGCTTTTGTCATTCAAGGAGGGCAAAGTAGACAATTACTATTTATGTGTGATATATCGAAGATTTAAAGGACTAAGAAAGTTTATGCCATTCCAGAAACCCCTTGAGGCCGTGATAGGCTGCATAATACTATACTTAACAACCCAGACTTGTCTTTTGAAGGTTCCTTTAGGTTCACCATGGTCAAACTCTAACAACCCAGTTCCTTCTTGCCTGAAGGAATAGAGTGACAAGGTCTTTTCTCATTTGTAGATGTGAATTCATTTGGGTGCTTCACAATTGTTTGCTTTCCCTCCCTATACTCCCAATAAGAACATTTGGTAAAATGTATTGAGTACGTTATATTACGGTGTGTGAATATATTAAGACCCACAGATTTTGTTGATTTTAGTAGGGAGGAGAGCAAATATTTACCATAGGATGGTGAAGATTCATTGGCAAGCTCTGCATTTGTTGTTCTGCAGGGCCTGGTACTATTTGATGCAAATTCACCTACAGAAAGTTTAGCTCTGATTATGAACTTGATGGCAGGGGATTATTAGCAAGCTAAGGAAAAACATCAAAGAAATTTGTTCCACATACATTTTCCATTATAGCTGGTAAGGTTTAATCACTTTCTGTATAGATTTTAAGGCACAATGCTAAGTCACTACAGGGACTTTTCTTGTTGTATCGCAGCAAGTTCTTGCAAGATATTCAAAGATTTTGCTATTTCTTTAGAGGAATGGTTTTCTGAGGTAGGAACTTTGGAAGATGAGTATCAAATGCATTCTCCTTACTGCAGATGCAGCAACATCTAAGGGCTAAGCAGTACACAGTTTATTGTATGTTACAGATGGTTGCTGGTTTTAAAACAAAGAGATGTTAGTTGTGTCTTCTTTCTTCAAATACGTGCAGTTTATGGGCTGTCATTTGTTACCAAGATGGATGTTTAGGAAGTTGATACTGATGACAAAATGTATAGTGAAAAAACTAACTGTACCAGAGCTTTGGATAGCTAGATTTCTGCAATTTGTTTTATTACTTTATCTTTACTTAATCTATCTTTCCAACAATAAATGCTCAGTTTTCTTTGACAAGTACAGCTGGCACCAGTTGCCATCATATACTAAAGTTAGATGGTATGCAGTCATTATAATGTCAACACAATCTCAAAACCAGCTCCCCAACAGCAAGCTATTAAAACACGTTTCCATATAGTAGGACAAAGAGTTCAAAAGTATTATTCAAAGCCCCATAACATCTTCCATTCCATTACTCATAACAATACTTTGGACATTAAGAATTTACAAATAAGAATTGTGTTTAGCCAACTGCTATCTCTCAACTAAATTTCCATGTTGACTACTTTTACAGCTTTTGTAGAGTAACCATGATCATGTCTAATGCCAAAACCCAGGGAAACTTTAATTGATGCTAAACAATTCTGAGGGCATAAGTTACCTTTTAGTATCATACCTCAGGGAGCTGAGCTGCAGACTCAGTAGCAAACACACAGTTGCTGACGAACATCTACAAATACTTGGCAGAATGGGCTAACATGGCTTCTGGAAGAGGTGGCTCCTTCAAAAATCAGGGCTAACTCATGTTTTTTAGGCTTATAAAGGAAAAACTAGTATTTTGAAGATGTATTACTGAAACAGCACTAAATTGCAAAACAAGGTTGGGAGGGCTGAACTCTACAAGGAAGGGAGAAGAGAAAAAAACCTTGCAGTGAGAAGGAGATAGGGAGATAGCGGCAAGAAAACAGAGAACAAAAACTTCCTAGCACATATGCTGAATGATCAGAGAAAGCTGAAAAAAGCAGGGAAGGCAGTAACCAGAAGAGGTAGGAAAGAGGGTGCTGCTTATAGTGGCAACAAAGAAGTCCAACCTATCTCCTCATGGGAAGGGGAATAAAAAAAAAATTGCCTTTCCTACTCTAAGTTTCCTTCATGCAAAACAATGCAACTCTTAAATTAATGACATTTTGATGTTGTAAGATTCAGTACAGAACTAAAGTCGAAAGGTACTTCCTTTATATAGAACTTCTACCCTGTTGTTGCTAAGCAGTGCATGATGGCAAGTCAGCTCCTCTCAACAGAATCGACAATGCATACAGTTCTCTTCAATGTATTCCTATACAAGCTCATCCAATCTCATTCCTAACGTCATAAACAAGTTTTTAGGGAATAACTGTCTCAAAGTGAAATCTAGGTAAGTTTAGGCAAGGACAATTTCACTCCTTGTCATAGTTTTCCCCAATAATTTGTCTCAGGGAAAACTTGCTTTCCTGAGACTCAGGAATGCATTAGGTCACAAAATTGTTCCACAAGAAAAACAATAATTCAAACACTTTATTGTAATACAAATAGAGACACAACTACAAACTAAGACCAACACATCCTAGCCACCAACCATACAACACAATCCCTACAACAAAACTTGAAGTATAAGTAAATCGTGAAATATATTTAGACCTGTCAGTCTGACCTGGGTTCCAGGTAAAATTATGGAGCAGATAATCCTGGGTGCAATCATGCGGCACCTGAAGAATGACCAAGAGATCAGGCCCAGCCAGCATGGATTTAGGAGGGACAGGTCCTGCCTGACTAACCTGATCTCTTTTTATGACCATGTGACTCGCCGGGTGGACAAGAGGAAGGTTGTGGATGTGGTATACCTGGTCTTCAGCAAGGCCTTTGACACCGTTCCTCATAGTAGACTCCTGGAGAAGCTGACAGCCCCTGGCTTGGACAAAAGTGCTCTGTGTTGGGTTAGGAATTGGTTGGTTGGCCAAGCCCAGAGAGTGATAGTGAACAGTGTTTCATCCAGTTGGCGGCTGGTTCACCAGTGGTGTCCCCCAGGGGTCGGTGCAGAGCCCGGTCCTGTTTAACATCTTTGTTGATGATCTGGATGAGGGGATTGAGTTCATCATCAGCAAGTTCACAGACAATACCAAGCTGGGAGGAAGTGTCGATCTGCTGGAGCGTAGGAGGGCCCTACAGAGGGACCTTGACAGGCTGGAGAGATGGGCTGATTCCAATGGGATGAAATTTAACAAGTCCAAGAGCCAGGTTCTACACTTTGGACACAACAACCCCATGCAGAACTATAGGCTGGGAACAGAATGGCTGGAGAGCAGCCAAGTGAAAACAGACTTGGGAGTGATGGTGGACAGGAAACTCAAAATGAGCCAGTAGTGTGCACAAGTGGGCCAATGGTATCCTGGCCCGCATCAGGAGTGGTGTGGTCAGCAGAACTAGAGAAGTTATCATCCACTTACACTCGGCACTGGTCAGGCCGCTCCCTGAGCACTGTGTTCAGTTCTGGGCCCCTCAGTTTAAGAGAGATGTTGAGATGCTGGAATGTGTCCAGAGGAGGGCAAGAAAGATGGTGAAGGGGCTGGAGCACAAGCCCTATGAAGAGCAACTGAGGGAGCTGGGGTTGTTCAGCCTGAAGAAGAGGAAGCTCGGGGAGACCTTATTGCTCTCTATAACTACCTAAAAGGAGGTTGTAGGCAGGCAGGGATTGGTCTATTCTCTCAGGCAACCAGTGACAGAAAAAGAGGACATGGTCTCAAGCTTCGTCAGGGGAGATTTAGGCTTGATTTAGGAAAAAATTTTTCACAGAAAGGGTGATTGGCCATTGGAAGGAGCTGCCCAGGGAGGTGGTGGAGTCACCGTCCCTGGAGGTGTTTAAAAACAGATTGGATGAGGCGCTTAGTGCC
The DNA here is from genome assembly GCA_033556795.1 of Tapera naevia. Classification (NCBI taxonomy): domain Eukaryota; kingdom Metazoa; phylum Chordata; class Aves; order Cuculiformes; family Neomorphidae; genus Tapera; species Tapera naevia. The sequence continues at coordinate 7,259,411 of JAUMJJ010000034.1, read as the reverse complement.
GTGGTTTAAATGACGAGTGGGTGTTAGTGTTGGGTCATAGGTTGGACTAGATGGCCTCAGAGGTCTTTTCCAACCTTGTGGTACTGTGATATTCCAGTAGCTGCTCCCACCAAATGGCAAGTTCCCCAGTGCAAATCCACAAACCAGACAGAGACAGAAAATGAGCTGCACTCTACTCCCTCACCCTAAAAAATGGTATTTGCAGAGAACAGTAAATTGTTCTCATACAGTGCTTTCGTTAAAAAAGAAAGTTCCTAATCCTTTTAATCATGATTATAACTTCACGTGTTACATAATGTGAAATTTGCCAAATGTATCTAAATCCCCACCTTCAACTGCAGCACTGTTATTCTAGTTACAGGAAGATGCTCATCTTTTGCAAGTAAAATGCCAATATATTAAATCAGTCTGATGACTCCAAGAATGAGCTGGGGGACTGCAATGTCGTCCCACCTCATTCAGTACCGTTTCCATTACACAGGCACCAACTTTGAAAACTATTATCACTAACAAAAGTCTAAAGCATCTAACACATTTCCTTTTTGTTTTATGCCTACAGCCAGAAAAATAATACTATTTGCTCATTTAAACTCTTATAAAGTAATTCAAGAAATAAAATACGGTCATTTAATTCAATCAAAGGCTATAGTTAAGTTATGTGTTAATCACCTAATAAAACAAACCAGACCACCAATAATAAAAAAATATTTTTTGATGACTAACACATTTTCCATTCAGAACTAAATGAGTACCTACTTGATATGCTTCCTTACAGGTACAATAAATAGCTTCTTACTTTACACATAGGTTCCATGAAAAACAGCCTTCAGAAAGTCAGTCTTGTCTTTTCTCATTTCAGGTGGTTCACTTTACTAAGTCACCCAGCAAGAAAAGCAACAGGAGAGGCACACGGTCTCTTGATTTTTATGTTGCTAAACTCAAGACGGAGGACTGCATTGCTCTTTTTTCCTGCACTTTCCTTTTTCACAAAAAAACTTTTTCTTGTGCTTTAACAGGAGGTCAATGGCTATCACTTCTCTACTCCAGCACAATGGTGAATTGAAACAAGAACCCATAGCTGTTTGGGCCGACAAAGCAACCAGTATGTCTAAGCCAATAAAGCGATTTGTTCATTAAAGCTACTAATAAAGCAACCTTTTGTTAGTCTATGAAACATCAGAAACCTCATAGCATGCATTTAACTATGCTTTCTTAAAAATCACCAACTCAGAAGTTCTAAAATCTGTTAACTTCTCCACTTCCTTCAACCGATAATAAATAACTTTAGCATCAACTTTTCAAAAGACAGTAAGTGCAATGCAAACTTTTGTGTCTACTAATCAACAGAAAAGCTTAGGGTTTCTGCTGAAGGATCTCCCTGCCAAAATCTCAAATGTATAATATAAGGACTTATGCAAAGCTTCCTATGCAACACTGACGACCTATAATAAAGACAGCATCACAATTCTGTACAACAAAATGGCTCAATGGATGCAATCAGTTTGGATCCAAAGATTCATTTGTATTCAACAACCAAAAGAAATGAGAAGGGCTATAGTGAGCAAAGTTCAAAATGCTCTACGTACTTGCACCCATTGCATTCAATTAAACTGAAGCAGAAAACATTTCCCGTGTTCTGTGTTGTTGAGGGGGGTATTTGTAAGTCTTCTTGATAAACCAGCTCTAACATGACTATTGTCACAAGCTTCCTCCAAGCAAGATCACTATTTTTGCCCTAATAACTTTTGCTGTACAGTATCAGCAATCCTTGAAAGAATTAACATGAAGTCTCCTCCCTTACTCACAATTTCTAAATTTGATTTGTTAACTTTCAGCTATGCAAAAAAGCCAGGAAGATATACCCCCTCCAAACCACTAGACTGAGAATCTGAAAGACATTTTTACCAGCAGTAACACAAGTATTGTAGCTGCATAGCACATTAACACAAAGCTAAACAAGATCTGAGGGGGGAAATTATGTATATGCACTCTATTACTCATATTTAACCATGAAATACCCCTTGTCCTAGTGGTAAGTCGGTACAGAAGCAAATCTGAAATCATTCTTCTGCTACCATTTCTCATCTGCTTCTTTTTGTCAAGGATAGTGCTAATTACTGGGTTTTTTTTATATGCACAAACACCCAGGCAAAAATAAATAAGCATGTTTCATCCTTATTACTGCAATTTCTCAGGCTCAATATCCCCATTTGTTACACTGGACATAGCCTTTGAATTCTCAGTGAAGTTCTTGCAACAGAATGATGGTAAAATATTTGTCCCCACTCAAAGATATTCACAATTAGCCAAGGTTCTGTTCTTCGCCGTTCAGAAAAAATAATCTGTATTTATAAAACAAACAAATTTGCTATCTTGGACAGCGATAGCATCCCTTCCCCTACACTGAGACTCTCATTATCAAGTCATGAGATTATATCCTCCTTCCAAAATCAACAATAACACTTCAATAGCATGTGAAACTTTTCAATTAAACAGTTGTCAAGCAGTCTGATAAGGCACAGAAAGGCAAGTGATCACTGAAACAAGAGTCATACAAGTTTTTGCAATCTTCCTAGTTAGTGCGAATCAAATAGTTAATCAATAAGCAGTCAAGAAGCAAACAAACTACATTTCACAGCAAAAACGGTCAGGTAATTTCACTTAATTGTAAAGTTTCATTCATCTCTTAAGGTTTTCATTAAAAGGTTTTTTGGACTTCAGAGTCTTTCGCCTGCTACTGCACCACTGATGTGCTGGCAAAGAAAACAGCAGTACAATAACTATTGCAAAGACACCAATTCTACAGAGTTATACAACACTTTTCCTATATCCTCCTGAGAGTGAATACATTACTTCTAAGCATCAATTAAAAATAACTCTATACATAATGCTTTCCTAATTAAGTTCTGGATTCACATTTCACTAACCATCCCTGCACATACCTGACCAAGTCTTTCAACAATTTTACAGTGAGATGTTCATTTAAGCTTAAGAAGATTCAGTCAAGAATAAGACCTATGGGGCCTGATACTTGTGATCAGCTGCGCTTTTGTTTGCTTAACTTCCACTTTTAATCCTCTGCTTCAGTTCAATTCTATTTCTCTCACAGTACAAAGTCAATGGCATTTATGCTCCTAAATGACTTAAAAATACCTGAAAAGTCCTGCTCTTCAGAGATTAACTTCTTGCTTCTCCAAATAAATAAATGCAAGCTTAGACTAATAAAAAATTCCTAGTAATTTTAGATTGCGTCATCAATGAAAAACTGATAATTGATTCTGTTCTGAGGCAAGAAAAGCACATCACTAAGAAGTCTGAAAAATCTACATTTGTAGCTACTGATGCAGCAAACGTTCCTGCAGACACTTAGCTTCCTACAGGTATTCTTAGGGCCAAATTGAAGTGCATACTCCAATGACTGCAGGATCAGACCTGGATTTCATTTATCAATCTTCACCTGTAATCCACAAGAACTGATATGATAGGCTATCAATAGGGGCAACAGAAAATGAATGACAGAGTTAAAATGTATCACTTCAGATTTGTCTTCATGATAGTGATTTGACAAAAATTTGACAAAAAAACCAGAGAAATTACAAATTCTATGATCGTTATTTAAAAATCAGCTTTTAAAGAAACACCTCATTAACACCTCAAGAAAACCTCAAGATGCAGCTTGCAGAGTGTTTCTTATACATTTATCTTCTTCAAATTACCCAGTTAAATAATAGGTTTACAGAAAACCAATAAGCCCTAAATTTACTTTTGTTTCAAAAGTACTCATAAATATGATGATAATTAAAAAAGGAAGTTGTCAATGCATTATCAACACAGCAGAACAAAACAACTTCAATTACAGAAGCTGAATTTGTTTGCCTTTTTTCTTTTTTTAAAAAAAAACGTATCATGAAGACACTGAAACCTAAGAACTGCTAAGCTGATGTGCTAACCAAATTAAAAGACAGCTACAGGAACAGCTATATAGAAATTGCCATTTCCTGGAGACACAGATGAGAATTCCTCCTACTAAAGTACCCGTTATTTCCACAGGGTCAAGCAATTCTTCAGTAAACATCCCCCCTATAGCCTAAACTTCAGTTGCAGTTGCTATTCTTAGGGTTGACTTAAATCCTGAAACAGCAATAAGCACTTGTGCCCAAATAACATCTCTCCTTTTCTATAAAAAAAAGTTAGTGAAGAAATATCTGTCTTCTTACAGATGCACACTGTTCTAGCAATAATTACTGAAGTATCTAAGAACAGCACCTAGAAAATGGTCTCTTTTGGACCAAAGAGCCCAATTTAAGGGGCTATGCCAGAAGCAGTGGCATGAAAAGGATAGTAACTGACTGTTCATTGCCCCTTCCAACACAAATGCTAGGCAACAGCTAATGAAGCTAATTGGAGACATCTTCAAAATGTGAGTAACTCTTCAGGCAACAGCTAGTAGACCTGCAGAATTTGTTGTGAAAGGATGCAATGGTGATGTAAAATTTACATGTGTTCAAGGAGAATCTGGACAACCCTGGAGTAGAGAAACGATTCAAAAGTTTCTGAACAAAGACAAACAATCTGGCTCAGAGATCTCCTCCATGAGCTGCAAATAGCTGGAGAGAAAGCATGGAAAGAAAAGTATCTAATACCTTGTTCTCAAAGTTCTTCATGCAACCACTTAGAGGTTTTTGAGATGGGGCCTGTGAAGAATTAGGGAAATTCTGTGTTCCTGTACATGATTTTCTTTTACAGCTGCTATCAGACACCGCATATGAGGCTAGAAAGGACGTCAGTGTGATCCAGTGTGGCAATTCTGTTTTAAAATTACTTAATAAACACATTTTAAAACACAAGATTCCAATTAAAATATACAAAAAAGTATTTTTAAAGTTTGGATCCCCCTCCCAAAACTGCCAGCTTGAAAAAATACATTAAATTTTAATGTTTTAATGAGCTTGACCTTTCATTCAAAATATTAAAATGTTATTATACCTTTACTGGAATAAAATTACTTCACCAAAACATCTACAGCAATTTCACAGCTTTGCCTCCTACACACTTTGTCCGCGCAAGCTCTTAGTGGGCAGCAGAGTGGTCACTACCAAACAGCCCTGGCTGCCATTTTTCTCCTCAGAAAAGCTAAATGACTCGCTCTCTGTTGGGTTTGCAGGCTGTTTTCCTTCCTGAAAAGGGATACAAAAAACAGATGGAAGAATAAGTCACAAGTGTCAGCCTCTATGCTCCTGTTTGTTTTTTTCTCCACTGCATACCTTGCAGTGTTTCAGTTATCTGAATTCAAGACCTCCTAGATCCTAAACTCGCAGACTAAGAAAATATAACCTGAGCACATACATTTTTCATCTGCCAGCATTCCACTGCTGGGGAGTAGAAGTGAACAAACCTAAACCATTAATATCTCATTTGGCAGAAATCTGGTACTTCGCATTTTGTCATTTTATTAGCAGAAATTAAAACTGGGTTAGGCCAGAGGTGTGAGAGGAAAAAAAATTAATTTTCAAATATTTAAAAGCTACATTGACATCCTACTAAAAATATCTAATATTAGAATGCAATACAACTCAATGTAAGAGGCAGTAAATACAGTTTAGTGTTACAAACAAACCCTTCATCCATCAGCAAACTAGCTGAAACAATTATTTAGAGAACACTACTGCAAAGCATATGCAGGTTGATATCAGAGATAGCACAGTTTCTGAAAAGAAAAATGCTTTTTTTAGGCAAGCAGAACATTATAACAACAATGGCGAACTAAGGTGAAATAGCTGAAAAACTGACTTTCAAAAAGCCTGCCACAAAGTCTCAAGACGCCATAAAGTAAAATTCATCTTGCTATTAGGGGGAAACATTACTTGCACTTAGATACCAACAACAAAGCATGAGAAGTAAAAGCAATAAGTGGTCTGTTAACTTACTCAGGAAAGGGTTAAGAGTAGAAGGCCAGAGTTCTGCACTAAAACTACTTCACATATTCCCTAATGGTCCAGAAAGCAAAAAGCGGCAAAACTGACTCACATCAACATTAAGACTAATACAGAGAAAGAACTGTAAGAACTTCAGACAGTCTAACCAAGCTAGAGAAAATGGTAAATTCATGACATACAAAACGAACAATCGCCAAGGTACGGCATGTCAAGGTGAATATTCTACTTATCAACTTTCTCGATCTTAACAACAAATTCATAAAGAGACAGGCTCACTCTAGATAGTCCAATGAAGAACTATATTCAGGAAAAAATAACATTAGGATGTAGATAAAACATTTAAGAGACTATTACAATTGGCGCACTACAAAATGAATTAAAAAATGGTTTGAAATGCTAATTAAACTGAAACAATTTCAAAAAAAAAAAAGGTAAAGTTGATGACACTCATCTTAAAGGATATGCCAAAAAGCATCAGGAAGATCAGGTATGCTAACTAACTGAGACATGCAGAATAATTACAGGAAAAGGTATAGGGGAAAAAACTAAAAACTTTTATAAAAGTCCAGTTGAGCTCCAAGAATTCAAGATTATAGAAGTACATTAGTTTTGTAGTTTAAATGATTACATATTTTATTAAACAGCCTAATAAGCTATAACAACAAGTAAGATTGATCTTGAACAGTGAACTACTAAAAGTTTTATACATAAAACTTTTCTGCGACACTACACTTTTTTCCAAAAAGTGATTCTTAAAACAAAAGAAAGACAAAAAGAATCATATCCGATAGTGAAATCCTAATTCTTTTCTGGAGATGACAACTACTGGGCAGATAGAATAGCACAAAAGTTAAACTCCCAGTTCCACAATCAGTAGAATTCTTGAATATGAATTTTTTCCCTTCTAGCAGTGGCCAGCAAGCACACACATAGCTCTGCCATAGTCACCACACGTGCTGCCTTTAGCCCAGCTAGCAAACTAAAACGGTTTGGTGAGTTATATGGAAGTAGCAGCGCAGTCAGCCTGCAGGATCTGAACATACTGAACATAAGGGAGGTCACAGAGGATAATGGGACAGTAATGAGGACTCTGTTATGGCAGTGGTGGGATACAGCAGCAGTCAGAGGATACAGAATCTACAGAAAACTAGGTTTTGTTAGCCCTGCTGCTCATAGAACAATTTGTTTCCCTTGTGTTTTACAGATTTGAATACTAATATTTCTGCACACTCTAGCTTTGATCATTGTGTTAAATGTAGCTCTACTGAACAAAAGGATTAGTTTGTCCAGATTGGCACAGCTATGACTGTGCTATGAAGAGAACTCCAGGGAAAAACCTTTGAAGATCAAGTGCACGCTCAATTTCATAGGTTGAATCAGCAGTAGTAGCTGAAGTTGTTTTTTGTCATGCATATAGTTTACAGTATGATACATTTGACAATATTTCTGCAGTTTAGCATATGGATTATAAGCATTTTTAGATTACGTTGATTTGTCTTGCTGCTAAAAGGGGCGATCCAACTCTCCTCTTACCCAAAGGACTATGTCATGCAGCACTAGCGCTAACGTTGGTTAACTACCAGCTGGATTCAAGAAGTCAAAGGCACAACCACAAAAGCCAAAAACGGGTGAGGGAGGAGCAAGATCAGCCCTTCTGGTTGCAGCACATACTACATATCAGCTTCAGCAGATCATCAGACCGCAATCATGAGGTTGCAGGGCACATTTAAGCTGATCTAATGGCCAGCCAGCACCCAAAGGATTCACCACCAGCTGTGCATCCCCTGTGCCAGCTCTAATGCAACGTCCCGTGTCACACTGAACCAATACAATTTGATTTTTAGTTCCTTTCTCACTTAAATTCAAGAAACTAAAATAGTAGAAAATCAACAGCACAAAATCAATTACCAGAAAATCAGATTAACTCAATAGCTACCACAGGAAGAGGTTGAGTGTGGAAGAATCTGTTTGGAACCATTCCTTTCAGCAGCAACTAAGCAGGTGAAGTGCAATGTGAAACGAAAACCCTGTAAATGACAAGTGAAAATAACATCTCAGGAACCCTCAATCTTTGCAAAGTTCAAAAAAAGTTTATGAAGGAAGGGTAAGATGCTTGAATTTTAAGATTCTCTTTTTCAATCTTTGCCAGGTCATGCCTAACCTATGCAATCAATTTTGTTCCCATCACACTGCAGCATAAACAAACAATAGGAATGAGAAGAACCAAAACAGTAACATTTCTTTTCTGCCACCAAACAAGCTTTTGTTTTCCCAGTCATTCCCAGTATCCTTTCAAAAGGTTCCCACAGCCTGTGTAAACAACACACAAGCTGAGTGAGATGACTGTATGTACCTCCTACATAGGTAGTCAGCAACCACAGCATGTAGCTCCCCGAACTAGACAGCCAAACATCCACCCCATGACATGGGACACCACCCACCTCTACCCTTCAAACAAAAATCCTGCCTGTGCTCCTGAGTCATACTGAGTGTTATCTAGTGCTCCCGCCAGGCACAGCAAAATATCAGTAATGGATGAGATGAAGTTTGATCCTCAGTTATTTCAGAATCAAACTTCTTTTTGGTTGCATATCAGGAATTGCTTGATTTTGAAACAATCAAGCATAACAGTATTCAAAGGACAAATAACAACAAAACAATTAGCAAAATTTACTATGGTAATAAGCTCTAAAGCTGGGAATACAACACAAAACCTGAAATGAAGAAACGGTACATCCTGGAAACAAATCAAATACAACTGGGAATGTCAAAGTTGTTTTGCTACAGCAACCCATGCCTAAGAACTGCCCTAGTTTTAGTGCACATTCAGGTATGTAAAACTTCCAAGATTAAGTTAAACATGTAGACAAGGTAAGAAGCTGCCATGAGGGTCATTAACAAAAATGCAATTCTGTATTACAGGTTTGAAAAACTGCAAGTTCAGACACCTGTCTATTAAAGCCCACCTAAGATTACAGACCACATAAGATATTCTTAGTAGAACCTATTTCAAACATATTATCACTTCCCTGAAGATGCATCATGTCAAAATGCAGTTAGAAGTACTACTATGCAGCTACCAAAGCCATGTCTTGACACATCTCATGAACACCAAGAGGCCATTCAGGACCATGTGTCGCACAGTTGGTAGTACAGAGCAAATCCAGGGCAAGACAAAGTGCAAGCCAGGAACTGAGCAGTGATGAAGTTGGGCTCTTAACTGGACTAGAGACAGTCAGAATTCGCCTGCTAGCACAGATAACACAACTAACCCGCCTTGAAAGCGGAGGGGCACAACCTCCCCCGTCTACCAGAGGCTCATCACAAGGGTGCACGTCTGCCCCTTCCTTGGCCACACAGAATTTAAACAGGCACCAGGAGAGCAGTTTGGCACGAGGGCAGGGAGGAGGGGGTGCAGAGCATAGCAGGTTGAATCACTGCTTCTCCCGCCAGGACTCTTGCAACAAGTAGCAAATTGAAAGAAAAGCAAGTCCCAAACAAACTGATTATTTCAAATTTTCAAATTCCCCCTTGCTGAAATATCCAACAGGGTCTGCTATCTAGGTAGGTGTAGAAACTAACGTAGTAGTAGTAGAAACTAACAATGTCTGAATTTTCCTGGGGAAAAAAAAAAAGGCACAGAAACTTTGCCTTAGCTTGACTCAAAGGATGCTGAAGATGCCCTCAAGATCCATAAAAACTGTCACTACTTTATTCTGGAGTAAAGCAAAAAGAGTTACTTGTCATCGCAGTCATTCACCCACTCACAGAAATGCCATGGATCTGAAGACATATTCATCAGCTCTGGCAACAACAAATGAAACTGCCACAGCAGAACTTAGACATACACGTTACCAGGATTGCAGTTTCAGAGTCCTTTTCTATTGTCCTGGAAGATCTCGAGTATCATTGCCTGAATTGAAACAAAATGACAAGATATAAAGGCAAGAGAAGCAGACAGTCCTGGCAAACTGCAGGTTTATTGACCACCTCACCTGACCTCAGGGCCACAAGTAACACACAAAAAAAGCACAGCAAAGACATAACATTTGGTAAAGCAAAGATGTTAATATCCCATCTTCAACAAAGATTCAAAACCATACGAAGCTCCATGGGATGATACTGGGCCACAGAAGACAAGTAACATTTCTTCAGAGAGGCCTGAATTCAAAGTTGCAGTTTTGGTTATCATTAATATATGGTTATGGCCTTGAAGATTGAAGAAAATCTTTTAAAAAGAAGCTTTATACGCAATGGAGAAATCGACAAAAACACGTACCCAGTCTAGCAAAGAAATGCCACATTTTACAGCTGCTGTAATAGCCAGCGAGCAACTTGTGAAGCATGAACTATGCTACAATGCTGAAAGGCTTGTTTTTGCCAAGGAACACACTGAGCAGCTTACCCTCCTGAAAAACAGAACCTCAGAAAAAGCTTGAAATCTTTTCTTCCCCATTGGCTTTGGCTTGTGGCATTTTGGGCCTGTTAGTCATGTAGCAAGACAAGTACCTTGTCCTGAAGTAGCCTGTTGGTTTCTGAAAACATTGTGACTATTTTCATTCCTGTAGATATACAAGAACACACATTCTATCCTATAAAGCCTATCACATATTTTAGGCAAAGGCAACAATATCCTTTCACGTGCAGTCTGTAATGCTGCAAAGTCCCTATGAGGGTAGGAAGGTCCTCCATGCTACCGCAAATCTAAATATAAAGTTTCACCTTATAGAAAATATGATAAACTTCAACCTGAAATATTCATGCTCCAAAACCACTGGCATCTTGAGAACACACAGCCAAGGTGTGCAGTAAGGACATTACACCAGTCAAAGAGGGCAGAGTTAATCAGATACTGTCAACAGCACACACCCTGGGTTTGCAGATCCTGTCCTTCAGAAATTCAGCTGCCACAACCTACAAGAACACAAAGCCACAGCTGAGTAACCCTGACTCTGCATGACCAGCTTCAGAAATACTTTATCAAAAAGACATCCCAACACTCCATGTGCAGTCAGCTCTTCACCACCACACTTAAGCTCTCTGACAATCCCAGCATGGGAACACACAGGGGAAGGCTCTGGTAACCTATATCACATCAAGTCTCTCTCCTCCCACCTTCCAACCTACACAGGTTTCTTAAGGAAGAAGTGCTGAAGAGGGAGAATGACAAGCTTTGATATTGGACCAAGAGGCTAAGGAACTAGAAAAGGGAACACAGGAACAGGCATCACTATTATTCCAGAATCAGTTCATGTTTCTAATTTTCAGAGATACCCATGCATAGGGAACCAAGAATAGGAACAAATGAATCCATGGCTACAACACAGGATACTGCACTGTCAAAACTCATTGATCGAGGTTTATGAAGAGTTTATAGGAAACTATTGCAAATTCTCCTCCCCAAGTGTCCCCTTCCCCACAGCTCCAGTTCCACAAGGCCTGGTCTTACCACAGCACACACGCACACTCCTCTCTGCTCCACCTGCAGACAGTCTACCCTCTGGTACAGAGGCATATCTTGTGCTCACTAAGTGTAGCTTCAGTAGTACACCTCACCTCAGCCTGCCCACACTGAAGAGCGCAGACTTCTCAATGCTGCTTCTCCACAGAAGCAACAGGCAGCTCAGACCATGAATATTACTGAAAGGTTTTCAAAAAAGCAAGCACTTCAAAACATCCACATTTTGGACAATTTATATAGACAGTCTTTAAACAGGAAACATTACTTAACCTAAACTACCTCAGACCTGTCCCTCTGCTGTAAGCAGCCATCCAGTTTCAGGTCACAAGACAAACTATGTTCATTTAGGTGACCTTGTCCATCCGCTACCTACTACAGCCTATCCTGAGACTGCAGCTGCTTGAAAACAGTCTTGTGTGATCAGTCAGAAACACAGAGAGAGTAATTTCAACAAACAAATTAATCCCCCCCAACATACCAATGACCCATGCCCATACGACATCCAGAGCATACTGAAATATTAATTGCTAGCAAAACAATGTATTCAGGTTACAAAATCCAAACAGCACTCCCAACCTTTTGTGAGACAATTAAAGGGAAATTGCCTTTCCTTTTTTTTTTTAAAGAAATAGAATCTGAAGTAAACAGCATTGCAAAACCATATTGGTACCACTCTAAGTTACAGCCCAAATTAAAAACTGTAATTAAAAGAACCAGTGCTTCCCATTTTAGGTCCTTACTTGTGGTTGGTCAAAAAAAAATTGACAAGTTCTACTAGTTCATACTGCAACAGCCACCACTCATCAGGTTGAAGGTATTTAGGAGGCAAAAAAAAAAGAGCTGTTTGAGGCCAAATCTTGCTGTTGTAGTTACTTGTGAGCATGCACTTGCTGAAACCATCACGTCAGAATTGTACCAGCAGAACAGCGCACACCAACACTCCTCATCCTCCAGTGCAAAGCCAGCCACCTCAGCACAAACTGCAGGCAAAGCTCACCCGAGCTAGGCAAGCTAGCTGTGGACAAGGACTGTTTCACATATCTCTTACAAGTCAACCTTCCACTAAACAGCAAATAGGAAAAGATGTCCCAGTTATTTAAAAGAAGAACATAATGGAAAAAATACATTGTTTCACCCTTGGAAGAATAACTGCAGTTGTTTCTGAGAATACCAAGAAAACAAAACATTGCTGAATAATGAAGACCTGTCTATTTTGCAAAGATGAAAGTCTTGAGGTGAAGACAGCTTTTGTCACAGTGAGCACAAACATGAGTGAATGCATTATATTATAATACATGCAATGTGTTTCCAAATTTAAATTATTTTCATAGCTCTGAAAAGAAATCCGCTATTTCAAAGTAAATAAGGGAGGAAAAACCCACACAACAGAAAATCCACCATTATTAGGCTTCCTTAAGCATAAACTTCAGGAATACGGGCTGCAAGTGGAAGTGCTTAGAGATATAAATAATATTCACATTATTGACAAAACCCAGAAGTATGTATTAGAAAATGCTTAGCTGCAATGCATACATTGATACAGGACGAACACTGGAGTGGCTGATCAGAACCACTCGTAGCATGAACAAGGCAGGATTCACAACACTGCAACAGAACACTTGCTCCCATTCCCTCTCCCTGCCCAATAAATGTTCCTCACAAGTAAGCTGTAGCTTAAGTTGTTCCTCCCAAGTACTGCCTCTAGCATTCACTACAGCCAAAAAGTGTCTTGCATATGCGAAGTTCTAAAAGGAGAAAAGCAACTGTGTACTTAATATTAAAGTAAGCGCCTAATCAAGTCATTGTGTTTATTTACTGACTCTGGCTGACCAAAGAACGGAGTTAAAAAATTAATTCATTATTTCACCCACATTGTATATAAAGCGAAAGCTGGAGAACCGTGTTTCATTTTCTACTGAACACAAAACAGAGAAGCCAGGAGTGCATGAGGATCAAGTATTCTTCCTCTCTCCTCTCACAGGAATTAGGAGGTGGCCAACACAGCTGAGGACTTACGTATTCCAAGTCACTAAGCAGTGAATTGCCCACTCTTCCCTCAAAGCCACCAAACACCAAAGAGGAAGTCACTAAGGGTTTCCAAACACACAGAAATGACACAGCCCTGAGGCACACATAGCAACAACAAGAGTACTCTGGGACAGGGACTTATAAGTACATAGTGCTGCCTACCCTCTTTCACAGACATCCACACGGGATACCGAGAGATGGGATACTGGACTAAACTGACCTTTGATTTAAGTCAGAACTGCCTGAGTAATACCCAGTGGCCTTACCACCACAAAACAAGATGAATAGGTTTGTTAACAGTAGGTTAACTTCTACACTTATATGGTTCTAGATCTTCACCAGACAAATATTTCAAGACTTTGTAGCCTTGTCACAAAAGACTATCTTGAAGTCTGTAGAACTGATCACGGTAAACAAATTTTGTCTATCCCGTGAATGACTGAAGCATTTCAGTATAGAACTATGCATCAATTTCCACAAATTCACTAAATCACACTTGCTGTCAGGAAGAGCATTTTCAAGAGTAATTACATGCGACCCTCATCTCTTTCAAGAATTACCTGATACACACAGCCCACATGAAAGAAGGCTGAAGCAGCTCTGTGGATAAGGTACTTTACGTTCCTTTATTTCAAATGGAATGTACGTATAGTCAGTTAAAAAGTATGTGTTCTTCATAAAAAAATCCAGAAGATTAAACATGTTCATTAAATACAGCCTGAATTTAAAACATGTTGAACAAGAGATACTTTACTTAGTTTACTTTAAAGAGACAGAAGACTAGCATTCCTCTCTGTTTAATAACATTGCCAGGCCTAAATCATCACACACCGTGCCTTTCTTTTACTGATTCAGAGACAAGAATTCCATTGGAGTAATTAACAAAACTTCTGCAAAGTACCACATGGACACGTAATGGGGGAAAGTAGATTTGTTAGCCTAAGAGTCTAGAGATAAAAATTATTTCTTTCCCTAAACTGAAAAGTTACTTATTATAAAAGCTTCTCTAGAAGTTAATGCAAATGAAATTAAAATACTTTATGATAAACATTTATGTTTCGAAAAATTAATGTAATAGTAAATTATTCATCTTGAACAAGGGAACTACATTGATTAGATCTAAGCTACAGTAGGAAGAAAAACTTAAACCTTGACAAAAATAATTTAAATAACAAAGTGATATATCTTCTGAAGCTACTTATGCACCTGGAACATGAACAACAATGTTGCGTAATTGCCATCAAGAGAATGAGGCTGCTGTTAACAACCAGATGATGCTGGAGTGGGAAAGGACAGATGTAAGTTTGGAACAAGGAAGTGACATAAAAGCAAGTGTAATCACCACGTTGAAAAAAGGCCATAGTGCCTTTTAGCTCCTGTAGATACTAAATGTGCCATAGCATTGACCATCTCCTCAACACTATGGCCTGAAGAGAATGCAACTTCCTGTCCTGACCTCTTAGTCCCAGCGCCAAGAAAAGCAAAGAGTGAACTGAACTGAGAGTTCAACTTCTTTTACCTCCCTTATAAAACAACAGCAATGACAGGAAGTTTAAGATACAGAGATACTTTAGGCTAAAAAAAAAAAAAACTTCTTACCTGTCAGCATACTCTGTCTCAAAAAGGAACTGCAAAATGTCAGCTGCTCTGTCTACCTTTGAACTTGCTAGTGATGCCTAGGTTTACCCCTGAGTTTTCACAGGCTGTCTTTTTCTCAATGGAACAGACTAACACACAGCTGGGAAACAGACAGACTGTTTGTGCTACACACTTGAAAACATGTACAAACTGAAGCACAGCATAGAGCGAGCACCCGTTGCTGGAATTCTGGAGTATAGCTTCTTGTTCACATATATGTATTTTAGACCTTCAGCTACTATACATATCTGCTACATTTTATTCTTCTCTACTTTCAATTCCATCTGGTAAAGAAAACACAGAAGAGCAGGACCCTAGCAAAAGACTCACAGGATTTTCACAGGGTTTTCATTCTTCTTTTAATGAAGAACAAGACAAAACCTACAGCTTTTTCCTTCAAAGTCTTTCCAGACTCCATCCAGAGAGATGTGGAGAGGAAGGAGCCATGAGGCTGGACTCATGCAAACTGCTTTTGCGCAGTTAACGATTTCTGGATCTATGTCTGAATATTGTCTCATCAAGTAAGCAGCATTCAATCTCCTCTCTTCAATTTTTAGTACATCCTCATATAAAACTGAGCGTTGTATAAATTTTAACTCCTGAATACTACAATACAACAGCAGCAGACCGTCCCTGACTAAATACAGTGGTGTTTTATTCAGTTAAGGGCACGTTAAGCCAGTCTGTTACAACAATCTAAGCGCTGCCGTCACTTTTGCTTAGAGGGAAACTACTCTGCGCGCTGTAGAACTGCTAAAAAGCAAAGCCAAACAACCCCCCGCACACAGAGCCCCGTTCCCAGTCTAAGAGAAAGCTTTAGGGTGAGACCAGGAGCACTTGCTGGCGCTTCGCGAAGAAGCAACTTCTCCGATAAACAGGAAGAGGCAACACTACTTCTGGCTTTGAAACTGCATTTAAAAAAGCGACAAAGCAACTTCTCGATATCGCTTTCCCGTGACAATAACGGCGGCATTTTCCACCCAAGTGTTATGTAAATGAGCAAGCAGGCAGGAGGCAGCCACAGGGTCTGTTAGGAGCCACTCAACCCTTTAAAGGAAACCAAGACCAGGGGTGGGGGTGGCGGTGTTCGCCAGCCTCCCGGTTCGCAGCCCAGCGCCGGGTGCTGCTCCCGTCCTAGCCTGGCAAAACTTTTCCGCCCCGGCGGTTCCGCTTGGCTCCTGGGGACGGCGGGGGTCCCGGCCCCGAGCCGCCTTTGTTTGCAGGAGCCGGCGCTCCTAGATACAAAGCGGGTGCCAGAAGCCGCGGGGGAGAACCTGACCCTTCTCGGGGGCCGCGGCGGCGGCGACGGACCCCCCTCCTCCCGCAAAACCCCCAGCGACTCCCGAGAGGGCACCGGAACCTGCGCAGCCGCCAACGGGAGCCGCGTGGGGAGCGCTGGCGGCCCCCGCCCCGGGGTAATCAGACCCCTATCCCCGGCCCCTGAGGCACCCAGGGCAATACTTCCCCTGCCCGGGGTACCCAACACCCCTGGGGTACCCAAACCCGCTCCCGCGGCCCCGGGGCACGCAGATCACCGCTCTCCTGGGGGTACCCAGCCCACCCTCCCCTGGCCCTAGGCGCCCTGCACGACCCCGGGGGAGCCCAACGCCCCCCTCCCCGAGGCACCCGGCCCCATCAGAACTCCCCTCTCCGGGGCACTACGGCCCCGCTCCCCGGGGGTACCCGGCCCACCGCTCCCCAGGCCCCGGGGCACCCAGCCGCCCACTCACCGGCGGCCCCTCCCTCTCGCACTCACTTCTCGGGACGGGCTCCGCTGGGCTCTCCCTGCGCGCGCCTTCCCACTGGCCGGGCGATGCCCGCGGCGAGCCGGAGGCCCCGTGCCCCGGCGGGAGGGACCCGCTGCCCCGGGGACCGGGCGGGGCCAGCCCTCCACGGGCGGGCAGCGGTTCCTCGGTGCCGGGGGTCCCTCCGCCCCGGCTGCGGCTGTCCCGGCGGCTCAGGGGCGCCGCCGCCGCTCACATGGAGCCGCCGGCAGTACCCGTGCCGGTGCCCGCGCCGCCGCGGACCGGAGGGCGAGTGGCTCGGGCCCCTGCCCTGCCCCGCTCCGCCTCGCACGCACCGGGGGCGCCGCTACGGCCCCAACCGGGCGGCGCGGGGCAGCCGGGCGGCGGGGCTCGGCGCCGCGACCGCTCCGCCCTCCCGCATGTGGAGAGCGACGGGACAGAGCCGTGCCGCGGGGGCCGGGATGCGGTGGGGAGCGGCGCCCCGGGATGCGCTCCTTTTCCTGCGGCGCCGGGAGGAGATGGGGGGGGGGGGGGGGGGGGGCGGGCGGGAGAGCGAGAGAAGGAGCGCGGCTGCGGCGCGCGCGGATGACAGCCGTAACCCGGCAACGGGCCCCGCCCCCGCGGCGGCGCGCGGGGATGACGTCACAGCGGGGGATGGGCTGCCGCCGCAATGGTTCAGCCCAGGACAGGAGGCGGGGCCACTCGGCGGCACCGCCCCACCCCGCGCGCAGCCGCAAGCGCCGCGGCACCGCCCCCGCACGGCGGGGCCTGTGGTGGTGCGGCTCGGTGCTTCCGGAGCCCGCGGTCTGCCTGTCCCCAGCAGGACCTGGTCACAGACTCGTAGGACGGTTTGGGTTGGAAGGGACTATGAAGGTCATCCAGTCCAGCTGCCCCCTTGCAGCGAGAAGGGACCTCTTCAACTCCACCAGGTTGCTCAGAGCCCCATCCAGCCTGAGAATGTTTCCAGGGACGGGGCATCTGCAACCTCTCTGGGCAACCTATTCCAGTGTTTCACTGCCATCAGTGAAAAGAATGTCTTCCTACTATCTAATCTAAACTTCTCTTTCTCTTTAGAACCGTTGCCCCTTGTCCTGTTGCTATAAGCCCTGCTAGAATGTTTTTTCCCATCTGTTTTTACAAGTTCCCTTTAAGTGTTTAGAGGCCACAATAAGGTCTCCTTGGAGTCTTCTCCAAGCTGAACAACCCCAACTCTCTCAGCCTGTCTTCATAGAGAGGTGTTCCAAGCCTTTGATCATTTTTGTGGCCTTCCTCCAGACTGGGTCCAACAGGTCCGTGTCTTTCCTGTGCTGAGGACTCCGAAGCTGGATGCAGTATTCCAGGTGTGGTCTCACCAGAGGAGATCAGAGGGGGAGAAACACCTCCCTCAACATGCTGGCCACACTTCTTTGGTTTCTGCACTTGGGCTTCACAACACCACCAAGCTCTGGGCATGAACAGGATAATGGTTGTACAGGCCCTGCTCCCCTCAAGAGAAAAGAAGTAGTCATCGCAGCAGCCTCTGACATTGATTACAGAGTTGTGGGCGTTACATGGGAGCTTTGCCAGGTTCCTCGAGTATGCAACACAGAAGAGACGATGCTGTTCATTGAACACAAGTTAAAAATAAAATACTTAATTGCTGCTCATAAGCATGTGGGATGGCTGCTGGCAGCATCCAGCCTCCATCCAAGAAAAGCTTAGGTCTTGTGGGGAAAAAAAGCAATATGTGATTGTGTTGCCACCATAAAATGTGTAAGTGAGAGCAAAACTAAGATTAGTCATGTAACTTATGCCTGAGTGCCGCTCTGCCAAGCTAATGTACCTCCCAGGCTGAGTGCAGACAGATGTAGCTGCTCTGCCTGCATCCCAGGCCAGCTCCAGGCCAGAGGCTGGCTAACCTGCTAAAAGCTGCCTCATTGCCAAGTTTTCCCATCTGCTATTCATTTTTAATACTGCCCCTTGTGCTCCATCATCTTCTGCTGAATGTTTCTTTACCTTTTCCCATAACCTTGTTTACCTGATTTTTTTCTTCCTGTATATTAAAAACATGTTTGAGCTTATCTGAGTCTCCAGAATTCTCCCTTGTGCCCACTGGGACAACATAGCAGAGGAGCCCTCTCACTCTCCACAGCTACAGCCAGGCCAGGTCCCTTCCCCACCAGCTGAAGCTCCTCACCTCAGTCGTTGCCAGGCTTACAGTTTGTGTGACAAACTGGCTGGGGGTACTTTTGCAGACAACAGCGTCCTTCACCAGTGAGCCCTGCTTTCACACAGAGCATCACTCACCTTTCCTGCAGAATGACAAAGCAACCCTGTAATAAATGCATAGATAAATATATAATCAGGTAATTAATTTAAACTTCACATTACTGGAGCAGGCAGGAATTAAGTCTGCCTGAGTAATACAATTCAAATACTTGCATTTTTTAATGTTTTTTTCCCTAAGTTTTCAAAAATGCACGTCCATTTTTTGTCCTCTACAAAGCAAATAGCAGTGCTAAAACTTTTATATCCACAGTATGAATCTCTGCTCCTTGAGCTAACATAATGGAGATCTCTCCTCTCAGACCTTATCCACGTCAAGGGGTTACAAGGTACAGTTTCCTGGACTTATTGCTTATTCTTCTGGTTTTCCATTTTATTGTGGTGTTCTCTCTCTGCCAGTTGAATAATAGATTTACACATAGATCAAACATATCTGGGACACTAATACTGAGTATGTATTACTTGGGAGTGAAGGAGAAAGTTCTCTAATCAGTGTAGATCACTGACAATGGCAGATGCGTCACTCAAGAAACAGAAAATCACTGCTCTGCCATCTCCACTGACAGTGCTGAGACTCTATGTTGATTTAATGGAAATGATACGACTTTTTATTAGTCACAGATTAAAATGTTCAGTGCCTAGTCTTTAACGGGAAAGTGTTCATGACTGTATTTTTAACAGTAGGGATAAAAATAGCAATCATACTGCAGATCAATGCATTGGCAGAACTAAGCAGAGAGATAAACACTTATATGCCAGACTAATGCTACTACACACACAGTTTCAATAAAACTTACTTTAAAAATAAAATATAGAAGAGTTTTAAGCAGAACTGTATGGTTTTCAACATACAATCTAGTGAGAACCATGCATGAAATAGTGACAAATCTGGCAAAAGACTGTTTTCAAGCACTCTGTGTAGAAGCTGAAGGGATACCTACTGACTATCTAGATGGACTTTCTTCATGTAGCTTTTTAAAACTTGATGGAATATCATGTAATGTACAAAAAATTGGTGCTAAGCTTAATGGGAAAATTGCAATATGTCATTTTTTACTACTCTTAAAGTTCACACATAAGAAAAACTCCACTGAAGTACATTAATGCTTCCATGCAATGTTGGTAACTGAAAAGATTACATGCTAAAATGCATAGAGAAATTAGATGATGATTTGAAAATGTGAGTTAGCCGAGAGAGGGCACATACATTAGAAACAATTTTATAAGGAAATTGTTATGATAGAGGAAAGTTGACCTTGTATTGTACTTTGTCATCTTTAAATTTATATAAATTACAAGGTGAAATAATCAAATGAAGGGAGCAAATTCAAATACTAAACCACCATTTTTTAAATCTGATTCATTTTCCCATATTTCTGGTTTTATCAGATGTCTGCAGATAAAGGGAGGCATAAAGGATGGGGTAAATGTGGACCAAAATTAAGTTAATGCTGAAGGAGGAGTTCTGTACAAGGTTTAGTTCATTTTCACTAATGCAATTTAAATTCACATCCTTACTTTCTCTAAGACTGTTTGCCCCAAGTGTTTACAGATAGATACATCTTAATGGCTTGCAGTGCTGTGCATCACACCACTTGCAGAAACAAGACTGGAAACTAGGTGCTATCTCCAGTGGATGTTTCTGCTTCTCTAACCTGCCCATATCCAAGGCTCTGCATGCTAGTCTTTGGGATGGGAAAGGCTGGCAGCCCATGTAGTGGGGTCACAGCTGAAGCACATGTACTGTTGCGCTGCAGGTGTAGGAGAAGGAAGGCAATGGAGCGGGGGAAGACATATCAGCAGCTTTCTTAATCACAGCATGTTCTACTAGGCAAGAAAAAAAATCTCAGGAGCAGACTAATAGGTAGCAAAATGGGCAAGATAACCAAGTGGTAAGGGAGTAGAGCCACACCTTTTGTTGTTAGTGAAATACAGATTGGTTCATCTGTATCAAGCTTCACTCTACTAGTTGCAGTACTTACATTGCCCCTAGGCTGTCAAAACCTTTGTGCTAAATGTACTAATTCAGATGCCCTGCTGCCACTTCCTAAATGGCATGAAATATCCAATCTATCTGCATTGTGTAAGGATATGACAGACGTCAAGTAAAGAAGCAATGAGCTTCTTCTTTTATAGGCAGCCTTCCTGGCAAAATTGTGGTTAATTGAACGTTTGATTCCCAACAAATCAAACTACTGTCCTACCTGACCTTGGGGAGGTCATTTTAAATACCCTGTGTGATGGAACTGAAACCTCCTGCCTCCCAGCAGCTAAGCGTTTGTTTGATTTCTGTTTTCTTGCTTTTCAAGAATGCTTTTAGAGTGACAGAAGCGTATAGTTCACGTTTCTCCTATGTTTTTTACTGAGTACTATAAAGCCACATGCAAGCAGGGTGCACCAAACTTCAATAACGTCATGGTTGTAGATACAACCTATTGCATTCAAACAAAATATAAAAGATGAAACAGAAATGAAAACAAGAAAACAAGAATGAAAGTCTTTCATCTTCGTTTCTGTAGGAAACAGGGCTTCACAGACATACTGAGCTCAAGGAGAGTTATAATGTAAATGATCTGTTCCAATAAAAGGAACAGGTAAAGAAAAAAAGAGCTAGCCAAGATCTCGTTTTCAAGAGATGTAACAGCCTAACACTTCCCACTTGCAAAGAGAAGGTCTGGGAAAGAAGGAAGAAATTTTGAAGATAGATAAGGTAAATTTTCATAGGTGCAGTCAAATAACTGGAGCCTATTTCCCAAGCCTACTCTCTGCTTGGGAGATAAAGAGAGTAAATTTGCTGCAACCAGTATCGATGAAAGTTTAGCCAGACATAACTACAGCAGTGGCACGATCAGGCTACAAGAAAAGATAAGGCTGATGCTGTGGCAGCACCAGCTCAGGAAGCTGGTAGCACAGATGATCTCATCAACAGGGAATTTCAATCTCAAACCGCAAGTCTTGGTGACAACACCATCTTTTGCCATGGACACCTGCTTATAAATTTCATAGCAGTAATATCATATCAGAAGGGGTTTGTGAATTCTTACCCTGACTCAAGAAAACAGCCTAATTTTTGATACTTACAGAGACAATATAGTGCAAGACCTTTTGGGTTTTTTTCCCCCATTTTGTTTCTCCGCTTCTGCTCATTCTGTTATAGATTCTGCAATGGGTTTTGGCAGCAGTGACTTACAAGAGAAACAGTGCAATCAGGGAGATGGCTGGGAAAAGATTGTCTGTATAAATATACCAGTTTTAATGATAATGCAATTACATTTGCATGTCTGGCCATAGCTTAATGCGAATATAACTCAAGTTAAAGCAGGTCTGGCTGACGCATGCAACATTGATATTTTAGTTTGCTTATGCTGCAAGAGTGTTGCTGGGGGTTTTCCTTACAGAAAATACTAAATACAATGTTGTACTTTTAAATGACACAGCTTAAAACAAAAACACTGAGCTTTATGAAATGTTTGGAGTCAAGCCCCAGTTGGACCTGACCTGTGCAATATTGCAGGTTCAGATCTGCAATCTTAGAAATCTTATGGGCAGGTATTTAACTATCCTTTCTACTAACACACCTGACATCACACTAGAGTGAACCGATTTCCGAATGTTCAGTTTGTCAGGTCCACCAAGACCATTACTACAGCAGCACTAGAACCTTGTTTAAAATTAACTGTACACTGGAAAAGTCAAGACAGACATAGCAAGGGCAGTGTAGATCAATGTATTGGCAAAACTAATTTGGGCAGCTTGCCTGAGAGCTCACCACTAGCAAGCTTTGTCAGTCTCTTGCTGCTATTGGACCTGAATTTAATGGTAACAAAAAGAGAGTGTAAATACCTAAGGCAGCTACTTGTTCCCATAAAAACCACAGAGGGAGCACAGAAAATTCCTATGGGAGAGCATCTATTCTGTGCCTCTGTCAAGTACTAGTTTACAAAACATCAGCCTATTTATAGTAATTGTCTAAGTGTATACTTGAACTTGAATGTGTTAGCACCTTTATTCTATAATCTATTTAGCTATGATAGTCTAACTGTTATGGTAAGGAAAGCAGATTTGGTGGGAGCAAATCCTAATAAGGTATCCTCCAGTATGAAAAATAACTCACAGATATAATATTTAAACTACACAACCATTAAGCAACAGTTCATAGGAAACCATTGTGGAAACCCGTTTTCAGTAACAGTGCTATTTTCTGTGACAGATAGATTTTTGTCTGAATTAGGCCATTAGTACTACCAGGGCGTGTCAACAGTATCTCATCAAATTCTAGGCTTTGAGGCTTTTCTGAGATTACCTTTTGCAATCTAAAGTACCGGCAAATGCATATCAGCCTAGAACTTAATTTCAATTAGCTTACATGCTCTCCAGTTGGTTAACTTGTTTCCTGAGTTGCTGTTTTGGACTTGGTAGTACATTCTTACTTCTGTCATGTCTAAAAAAAAAAATCAAACTCTTCAGTGACTGAATAAAATATAATAAATATATAATGATAATAAAATATAATCAAATATAATTATGTTGTTGGGCAGGCCCAGAAGAAACAGACTTTACCTATATTTCAATAATGATATTTTAATCTTATATGCATACATATATACAGAAAGAAATTTTCAGTACTTAGCTGTGTACTAAAAAATCAAGACATAGCTACTATACAAAACTGCACAATATGATCTGAAACCTATACAGATCCGGCAAGTGAAAAAGTAATAATCTTATTATCTCTTAATGGTGCAATCCAAAATAATAGTTCTGGTTACCTAGTCGGGCTTCTACACTTTTTTATTTAGCTTCAGCTAAATAAATCCAGGCCCCTAGGAAGAATGGAAAGACAATGAGGCTTAATGTTTTACACTTCCTCAGTGTTCTTTGGGTAATTTTTCAATGAATTAGCAACAATTTAACAAGAAGTTATGAAATTATGTAACGAAGAGTGGCTTCTGCATGGCAGGTTGAAAGCACAGTGCTGCACCCTTTGGCTTCCTTTAGAAAATGACATTTCTCATCACATAAACCTATATCACATTAGGTGTAAAGACAACCAAAAGCACTGAGAAATAAGAACATTCAGCATGCAGGGAGCTCTAAACATTGAAAATATCTGCATCTGACAGCTCAGCTTCACAGAGAAAATTCCCAAACTTGTTTTTCAAAGGCAGAACCCACAGACGTTACCTGAGGAACCAAGCAGATGGCTGCAGGTTGGTTCTTTCTTCAGAGCATGCTTTTACTTTAGGCAGATGACACAAACATTTCCAGAAGACAGTAGAGGACTAAAGAGCCTCCCTAGGGAATACCCTGGTTCAGGGGAAGGGAAAAAATGATACCATAAATTTGTGTTGAATACTGTGTTTTTCCTCTGAAAAAGGAAGCTGTAAAGAGAGGAGGTGTTAACAGTTCTGACAATTGCTATGATGACTGATCACTTCAGATTATTGTGTTCCAGTTAGCTCAGATATAAAAGTTAGTAGTGTGGCATAAAGCCTCTTTCCAGAAGGGAAAAACTGGAGAGCTCCAAACATCAGCAGGAAAGATGGTCCTGAAATGCAGGGGGAAGAAAACCCATTTTTGATTCCTTAGTGCTTTCAAGGGTTATTTTGAGGGTCATCTTCACTTTCATAGTTGGCGCTTCTGTGCAGGCTATATCATGCGATGTAGAATGCTTTGGAAGTTTTAATTAGAGAAGCCAGCCTCAAAGCAGTTGCTTTTGGTAAGAAAAGTGAGAAGTAGTTTCAGCTGCCTGAAGGGGAAAGCTGAAGGCAATTCCAGAATATTTGGAGGCAGTCCAAATAAGTTTTCAAAAATTTACAGGACTCATATAATTAGACCCCCTTACTGACCCTGTCATTATAAAAGCAAATTTTTTTTAAAAAATGAACATGTTTATGGGAATCAAACTGTTAGTCTGAGTATCCTCAAATATGGTTCTCATTAGCAAGGTGTTACCACAGCTTTCTTTACTAGTAGCTGGTACTCCTTTGGGTAATATTAACAGCTGCAACTAGAGACTGTTAACTGTTACCCAGATTAAATAGCTTGTCATTCAGATTTATGTAATTGGGGAAGGAAATAAGGATGAATTCCCTTCTAGCACTCACAGGTCATGTATTTATTGTAGCTTAGCTAGTATAATGGGCTTGAACCATGTCATATGCTTGAATAAAGCAAGATAACATAGTATCTCTTCTGTAGCTCTGCTCTGGTCAGGTTCTTCCCTATTTCTACTAAGAAAAGTAATGAACCTACACACATTGCTTTGCAGAATTATCCCTTAGCAAAAGCAATGCTAGAAAACAACAAATGAAAATTCCTCAGCCAGAATATCTCCTCAGTTATCATCTTCAGTGTTGCTTGGAAGGCTACCATGAAACAAAACTTATCTTAATTCAGCAGGAAACCTCATGTTATTTGTAGAAGAAATGCATAGAGTTATAATACTCACTCTGTTACATGAATATTAATAGTGCTGAGAGTTTAATCTAGATAGTTCTCAAACTTTGCAGACCTGTTTAGCATTATGCTCATCAGGCCTCTTGGGAGCTTGCCTCAATGACACAGAACTGAAAATGGTTGCTGAGGGAAAATTCGGACCAGTTCTTGACGCTACTTGCAGTGCTGCTGTGCACACTTCAGCAGCAGAATTTGGGAAGGGGGTGTAGGATAAACCACAAACTCATGTGTACAAGGCTGCAAAGGAAAAGCAGCTTGCTAAGGCTCAGCAGGCAGAGCCTGGCCAGGTGCACGCCAACAGACTGCATCACCGCCTTCCCCTGGGAGTCTGGGCTGCAGCAGGAACCACTCCTTCAGCCTCCAGTTTGGTGTGTTAGTGGTGCTGCACACAAAGCCTGGTGCTCCCTAGCAACTGCTGCT
This sequence comes from Tapera naevia, assembly GCA_033556795.1. Taxonomy (NCBI): domain Eukaryota; kingdom Metazoa; phylum Chordata; class Aves; order Cuculiformes; family Neomorphidae; genus Tapera; species Tapera naevia. The sequence continues at coordinate 7,233,459 of JAUMJJ010000034.1, read as the reverse complement.
AGACAGGGTGTAGCTTTCTGGATTTTTGTTAATGATGTTACCAACAAAAAAACTATTATTTTTCTGTTTGACCAGCTGGGTGAGCCAATCTGAAAAGGTAAAAAGAGTCACAGGGATTTCCCTCAAGAATTGAGGAGTAATAAAAAATGGTTTGAAATCTCAGACTCCACCTGGCATCTTTATAAACATCAGGTCTGTCTTAGTTTTCTCCCTGACTTGGCACCAAGCTGGGCTTTCTGCCATGCAATTGCAGAGGATGGGGCACAGAGCATCCTGCCACAGTTTCAGCACGTGCTGGTTCTGGGAGCCCCTCTCACCTCCACGCCGCACAGCCTTGCCCCTCCTTAGCTTTGGTACCAGCCTTTTGGACAGCCTTAATGAAAACCAGATCAGAAATGACCCCTTTTTATTTTGAAGCTCAGTCAGATAACCACTCCTTTTTTCTATGGTGTGGTGATGCTGGGGGCTGCTGCACTGAGCCTGCCTGAGAACAAGTGCCTGAGAAAGGAGGAACTTTCCAAATCCAACCTGCTATTGAACCGAGCACACAGCAGGTTGCATTTCATATACCCTCCCAAAGTCTTCACTCATTTCTGTAAACAGTTGTTAAAGCAGATGTAAAATAGAGCCTCCTGAACAGTTAGCAGAAGTCACATTGACCTTACTGGGGCTATTAAATTTAAATAAAGAGGTAATCAAACATATCTTGGGTGTCTTGTAAACTTACCTGTCCCACAGCTGCCATAAAGCTTTCCCTGTCTTCTAATGCAGAAGAAGAAAGACCATATACTTATGAATTTTTACTTGCCAGCAGGAAGCATAGTGTGAAACTTGGCTCATTTTTTCATGTTGGCCACTAGGATTTTAAGTGTTGCTGACTACCATATGCGCTTCATATTCAGAGCTCAGTCTCAGAGCAGTGTGTGGGAAGTTGGGGGCAAGGTCTGTGCCATGAAATTCAAATCCCTTCCATGTCATTTGGATTTGAGTTTTTGCTTCACCTCCTGTTTTCTCTAAGTGTTCATATTCCATACACAGCGTTAGCAGCTTTTTGTTGTTATACTTTCAGGAAAGTCCTTGAATATCTTCTGACAAATGCTCAATTACATACTTACATCTATGTTTGTGTTTATCTCTGAAACATAACTGTACTTCCTAAAAGCTCAACTACATCAACAAAACCCAAAGCATTCACTTTGTGTTATTTCTGTCTGCTTAGTAAAATTCAGCAAGCGATCGAATTTAGTAACACGCTAAGGATTATAAAGGACTTCAGCAAACTGGCTGCAGAGCTCAGCTTTGGTGTGCAGTATTATGATGGAAGAACTACAAACAGTTTGTTGTTTAAGTTGTTAAACTAAAAATAGTCCCCTTTTAAAATCTTGTGGGATGAAAAAAGCTGATAATTTTTTAAAAGATAGAATAAGTTGCAATTTTTAAGTAACTTAAGTTTATAGCCAGATAATTGAATCCAATGCTTTATAATAACTACATGAAGCAAAGAGGAATTTTTATTGTTATACACCCGTGGAATCTGGATATTCTGTAGGAGGATTTAGCACTAGGTATGTCTTGGGCAGAGTCAAGATACTGAACTTGATGAATCGATTACTTAATGACATGTTATCCTATTTTTTTTCCTTTGTCTGTCTCTCTTTACCTAAAATAGGTTACAAACTTATGTATTTTTTTTAATGAAAATTAACTACAGCAAGTTGCATAAAGATACATCTAGGACAATTCTAGCATAGAACCACAGCAGGGTTAATGCATTAGGCTTTCACTAATTAAGTCCTAGATTTTGTTTCAGAATAGCTCTCATGTAATATGAATTTAATTATTTAAATCCAGTTTTAATGGCTGCAATTAGTAGTCTCTATTTAAGAGAATAGCAACCCTTAAGTGTGAGGATTTCTGCCTTTTAGGTTGTAAAAGAAAGGATTTCTGCCAAAGTGAATACAAAGAAAACCAGTATCTGACAACACTGATTGCCTGAAGCTTCTCTCACTCTCTATTTTCTCATCAGCCATGAGTTTCCTTTTAATCTTAGTTAGATGCCAGGGCCACTAAACAATTCAGGTAGCCAAAACCTGGCTGAAGTAATATCTAACCTTTGAGGCTTTGTCTGCACTAACATCAAAGCCTGCTCTTTGAACCATCCTTCACCTAAATCAACCAGCTAGCTACACTGGAAGTCTTTATATCTCAGCCCTTGGGAGCAATTCAGGCTAGTGTAAGGAATAGGCACCACCTGGAGTGACCTTGCCCACCTGTTTGCTTTAGTGTGGTCATCTTTTGCTGCAGACTTCAAGCAGTAGTGCCACAACTTTTTTTTCTGACTCACAGTTCTTGCTTGAGATTCAAGACAAGCATGAAAATAAAAGCAAGGTTGGCTGCGTGAGGGTTTCTGACAGGAGAAGTAAACAACATGATGCTCGTTCCTGCAGCTCTGAAGTAAGTTGCACATTAGGGAGTCTTGGCTTGCCCAGACCCCCAGTAATGGCTCTTTGTGAACATGTTGAAACTTGTATGAGAACTATGAGTTAGATGTGTTGATCTTGTCTGCTGCCAGGAAAACAGTAGATGCCTTGTAGTTTGCTGTTAGTAAATGATATGCTGGATTAGAAAGTAGCCATTACATGTGAGTGCTGAAGACCTGAAGATGAAGGTTTTCTAGGAAGTCTTTTTTTTTTTTCCCTCCCCTATGTTCATGGAGATGTTTTCAGTTGGCCTCCTTTTGTGTTAATAATGAGGAGCCAGATAAGGAACTGGATGTGTTCTTGTGCTGAGCATGTCTGTTGGTTGGCTCTCAGCAGTTCCTGGCTCAGCTTAGGGGTTTTCGGGTCTGTTGTTCAGAGGCCTTTTGGGAAATCAGGCAGTTTGTAATGTGACCGAAGGGAAACCAAAAAGAGAAGACATCAGGCAACAGATGTTCTATTGGCTAGGTCTCTAATGTTTCAGAGCAATGGTCAGACTTGTTATGTGACAAATAGCAAGTGTGCCACATTTTTATTATTAATTGTTGTTACTAAATGTTTCTAGCTGACTCCTAGTGTTGCTTGAAATGGGATATTTTGAAGTATTTCAATATGTCTGGAGCAGCAAAAAGAGAGAGAAAAAGAATAGCAATTTAAAGTGCATACCTAGACTTAACTGTGCTCAGATTTGTGTAGACTTAAACAGTTATATATTGGTGAAAAGGTATCTGTAGCAAAACATTTGTTCCAGCAATGCAAATTGCAGGTGGGACTCTCTGATCCCTTAAGGCATTTACTGAAACGGAGAGATTTATAGTTCTGACTTCAATGGTGCTGCAGTGATTTATATCAGCTGAGGAGACTGTGCATTTTAGTCTTATCTGCTTGACAACTTGTCCATCTTCTCATGCAACTCAGCTGTTTTCTGTTCTTAGGCTCTAGTCTGCTGCACAGTAGTGGGTGTCATGGTAACTGAGGAACAATCACATGCAATAGGCTAGCAAAAAACTATAACAGCTGAAGGTTAAGAAATAATATGAAGGAGTATTTCACTAATGTAAAAAACCAAGAAAGACTCTTCAAACTGATCTTTGTGGGGATTTTGTAAAATAACACAATGGCAGTAAGTTAATAGCACAGCTGGAATGTCTAACAACAATGTGATGGTTCAGTTAGATATGGTGGCAAGCAGCAGGGTGTGGGTTCAAATCTGGCAAGTTCCTTCTGCCAATGTAGGAAGGAGGCCAAAGGCAGTGCTCTCTGGAAGTGTTTAGGTTCATGTTTTGGCAGGTGTCTGGCCAGAGAAGCAAAGATGAAACTCACCTTTGCACAGCTAGGAAGTGGATAAAATCCTTTACAGCAGTTGTTCCCAAAGGGCATGTAAGAAGTGCATTGGGAGCTTGCTGTGGTGTGGGTTTGTGAGATGGAACTGCAGGGTGGAATGTATATGACCCACCAGGTGGTTGGGGGACAGGCAGGTGATTGGGGGTACCTCAGCAAAGAGGTTCATTGTGAACTGTAATCCAGAGTAATATGTGCTTGAGAGATCACAAGTCTAAGAAACACTGGTTCGAAGAAAAATCTGGTTCACAACTCAAATCCACTTAATCTACTGCCTTCTAGATAGGCTAAGGATAAGTGGAAGATGAGGAATGAGCTCGGCCTGTGACTCCCAGATCTTGAACATTGTTCTCTGTTGATATCCTCCAGCCACGTCCATGTGTCCTTAAAATACAGGCTCTTTCCCACATGCATTGAAGACTGCACAGGAGGCACCTTCATAACTGCAGACCTTAGAAACTCTTCTGTGTCTCAGCCAACAAACACGTGCTTTGGGCAACTGCTGATGGTAGTGTGGAGTTCCCATGTCATGGAGGGAAAGTGAGATTGGATCTTTTAATATAGACTATAGATTCAAGAACTTGCTACGGTAAAAATCTAGCAATGTTCAAACATACAAAATGCTGACACTTCAACTGGAATATGTCACATGGCAAAACAATTCCCGAAACATAGTATTATTTTTATCTATAAATCATTCCTCACTGAAGTGGATTTGTACTTGGAGAATTACAGGCTTTGCACAAGGCATCTGTCTGGAAGCCTCTTCTTCTAGGCACATCCAATGCTGAAAGAACATTTACAGGAGTGAGGAGGCTGAAGATCTTCTCATAGGTGCTGTGATTAGAAGCCCTTTTTCTCTGTTGGTCGCTTTCAGACTGGATAATTTGAAATCAACTTGGTGGTCTAGTTTTCTTTCATAATAAAATTCATAACTGTTCTTCTTGCTTGCTTTCTATTGGTTACTAGAAACTACATCTATCTATCTATATAAGGGAACTATCACAATAGCTAATTTCAGTGTCTTTTTATGGAATAAGGATTTCAAGAGACAGCAGTCAGATTCTTTGGCTCTTGCTTTTCCCTTGCCTCTTCTCCTGGGCTATTACATCAGAATCTTTTTTTGCACATTTTCTTTTGAATGTGTACTCAGTCAGTCTTGGCTTCCCATCCCTTCCCATGGCAGTATTTCCCTTGGGTTAACTAACTTCATCCGTACAGGTGGATACATTTGTCTCTACCTGCACATTAGTTCAGGCATGATACTGGGATTGATCTTTAACTGGAAGAAGAACAACAATCCTGTTAGCTTTATCTCAAAACTAATGATGAAACAGGCCTAAACATGCTTGTGCAGTCTGTGTATAAAAATAGTCTTCTGCCCCCCTCTGCTTGTAAACATACAGTGGCTCTATCTTTCAATTACTGCTGATGCTGCAAAGTTGAAATGCTCTCTGCTGCTCTTAGCAGCCCTGGTAAATGTGACTCCTGTCAGTAGCTCACAGCACTGACAGACCAGGTGCTGAAGCTGTTGGTTTGGGTGAGAGGGGAGGTGCGTAGCTGTGCTGTGCAAGATGCATGACTTCCCATGCCCACTGCCCAGGAGGGCAGGGTTGTAGCTGCGGAACCACCTCACTGCAGCTATGGAAGGGGGGCCTGCCTCAGGGAAGGGGGCTGGTGTATTGCCTCAGTTACCTTTGCCTCTGGAATAGTAGAGAATTGAATTTGCAGCTGGATAGCAGTTGCAGCATCCTGTGTATGGGTGGAGTGAAAGATTGCTTTAAGCCATATTTCTGCTTCTCCTCATCTCAAACCCAGGAGGAGTAAACCCAGGCCCCAGTATAACCTGGCAGACTGTCCTGCTCTGTGTTGCACCCCACTGTCCCCAGGGATGCTTGAAGCTCCTGACAGTAGCCTTGCACTGCTCCTGTGTGGAGAATGGGATGCAGGAGGAGGTGAAAGGGAAAGAAAAACAGAGCAGCAGATTTTGCCAGGAAGAACACTATCACATTTATGAGGCAGCCAGGTTGGGGGTCAAGGGTTAAGACTCTTAGGTGGTAATGGAATAAATTCTATAAAAGCAGTTTAGAATGGATGAGCAGTTAATTTGTTTCACTGTTTTTAATTTCACCTTTATATTCAAGTGTAAAACACTTCATATGTACAAATGCAAGAATTTGCAGACTGGAATATGTGGATTTTCACATTAATCTGAAAGAGGTTAAAGGGCTATTGCTGGAAGAATCACTGAGGGAGGTTTTTTCTTTTGAAGCAAAAAGATGCAGGCCATGTGTGTCTGGGATCAAGGATAGTCTTAAGAAGGGCAGGCAGAGACATAGCAGGAAAACAATGCACAGAATTGCATGCAAGAAAACAGCAAACAAAACCATAATTTGAGGGTCCAAGATAAGAAATGCGTAATGAGGTGGGAAGCTACTGGGTATAAAATGCCTATGTGCTTGATTGTGGTTAAAGCTCTGAAAAGTGTTTCTAGAAGAGAGGAAGAAATTGTTAGGTTTTTATTTGGCATCTTGAATATGCTGGGAGAGGGGGAAAAAGGTATAGATACCAAGTAGGTCAAAGAGCCAATGGCTATAAAGCTACAAATTGTTTTGATTCAGTTCCCCAATGTAATGTGGAAAAGACCTTAATAACAAAACTGTAGATGTCCAACCAGTGTGCCTTCTGTGAGGATGGACTCCTTATTGCTCCATGCCTCTGTAATGTTTAATAGGTAGGGGGCAGATGGACACAGATGAGATGGAGCCAGCTGGGCTGGGAACTTGCCAAACCTTGCTTGTCATGTTGTATTTACCACAGTGCTGCAGGGACAGAGCCTGAGGGCAGGACTGGGACTGACTTTGGTGTAAGGGCACTTGCTAAACTTCCCAAGATGATGAGCACTTGCAGTGGCCCTGCCTGGGTACAAGGAGGGGACAAAGCAGGCTCCCTGGGGGGTGTTCCTGCTCAGAGCAAAGGGATCGTGTCAAGGGAGCGTTGTGGTTCCAGAACTGGCATAACTGAAGTGTCAAGTGTTGCTGGTTTTAAAACAACAGTTCTGTCTGGTTTTTTGAGCTATGTTTCCCAGAACTACGCAACTTTGGTTGATTTTCCCAGTTGACGGTTAATGACGTCGAGATAGGAGGGAAGTGAATCACCGAGGCTACAGGAAATTTAGGTACAGGAAAACAATAATGCCATGTCAGCAGTTTTTTATTTGTCACTTAATAGCTCACCAGCCATAGGCAGCAGCTTGGAATCTCTGTAGACTGAGAGCAATGATCTGTTTACACCTGAGTTATTTCAAGATTAAAGCAGGCTTCGTGTTAACCTCTACGAGAGTCGTAGAAAGAGTCCTATAGAGATGAATCGTAGCTGAACAGAGGCCAAACCCATCAAGTCTCTTTGTAGTAGTTGCATAAACCAAAGATCATTTCCCACTCTCTTCTGCTCTTAAGATCTTTCTTGTCATAGATAATTATAAATCAAAAATAATGAACTTACCCTTTAATGCATTTGAAGCTTTGGCGCGAAGTGGTGTAAACAAGTTCTGAGGTCTAGTGTGGGGGAGCATAAAACCTAATTATTAATAAATCAAACTTGATCAAAAATTGAGGGAGCAGTTTAGTCCTGATGTTATTTCATGCTAATACACATATCCATAAATAGTATTAACTCGGGTCTCCTGTGACTAATCTTGTATCCACAGAATAAATGCAATCTGTACAAAATAAATAGAACAGAAAGGAGCCAATTTATTGTGCTGCCTGCTTGGACCTACGTGTCCTGCCCCAGACCTCAGCTCTTTCCGTGATCCTGGAATACATGAGGCTAATACTTCAATTCATGCCTACTTTTTGCTTTCAGTTCAGCAATTTGGCTCAAGCTAGGTAACACAAGGATCTGTCCTTTATAGTCTTTTATGAGTTGACTAATTCTGCTCTTGTGTTTTTAAGTTTTCCTACAAAGCTACTTATAACACTAAAAAGTTGAAATAATTATCTACAGTTAAATTAATTGCTAGCAGTATGTTTAACCTTAAGTACTTAAATTATAGTAAAGAGGCATTTTTTGTTCAAGTGTTTTTCTAAAAATAAACCTCTTCTGTGAATGCAACTAATGCATGGTTATACAAATCTTTATTTTTCCTCTAGGGTTATATGCTCCTTATTTTATATCTACTCTATTATTTCTCCTTGGTTGCCTCTTTTATTTGTTTACTGACAGTCACTGCTCCACAGACAACGATACTTTTTGCTTATATCCCTATAGCATTGTCATCCAGTCACTGGATGAACCAGCTTCAGAGAGATTTCTATTTTACTGTCTCCATGAGTCTTATTTTCACTCTTTGTGGCCAAAGCATTGAACCCATTGACAGGTCCAGCTATATTGCTGTCTGATTTCTTCTGCATTAACTTTATGCGCAAGCAACTTACGGCCTAGCAGAAAAGAAGTACCTGTTTTCCCCAAGGAAAATGTTTGTAGTTTTTCTAGGGGGAAAAAAAATTATGTTTCTTTGCTTTCTTAAACTGCCCCTGTTTTGCTACAAGATAAGATTTATTTAAAAATCATGTAATAGTTGTGGAAATAAATGCTGCTGTGTAACAACCTGGGCCAACCCTGCGGCCCTTACTCTGTGGAATTACAGACGAGTTTAATTTTCAGTGCTTCAAGAAGAGCCTCCTTATTGTTTGGACTAGTCTGCATGACTAGTATTGAATAAGATTGAAAAGGTCTGGCTGAAGATCATAGTGCTCTAGTGTGCCATGGGAGTCAGAGCTGAATGTTCTAGAGGAAGAAGGTTGGGCTGTGGGCAGTGTTCCCTTGGGAAGAGTTTTCTTCTGTTTGTGGCACTGACCAGCGCAGCTTCACGCCCTGAGGTGATCACCCCTATAGCTCATCCCACCAGCACAGTGAGCTGTCTCACAGCTGCAGCGAGCCCCCAGGGTGACAGGCAGATGCCTAGGGTCAGCGTTGCTCCCCAGAAGGTGCTAAGCACCCCTTTGCTGGGGAAAGAGCAATCGGCTTGTAACCAACCCAGGCCAAACCCTGAGAAGCAAAGCAGACAAGCCAGTGTGTCCTGAGTAAAGGACATTACCCCCCTTCCTGTCCCCTGCTGCAGGCACCACTGCCAAGGCAAACGATCCCCACACCTTGGGCTGCTTCTTTCAGTAGTGCAAATCATGGTGTGATGTAGAATACACACTATGGTAAAAAGCACTTCTGCAGTTGCAGATTGGGATTCCCTCCTGGGGGTGGCACTCAGAGCATCATTTTGAACCCGAGCTGGATGAGTCTAAGGCAGAGCAAAGCTGGTGCCCGAAGGGAAGGTACATCTGGAGAGTCCCTGGCAGCATGACTTGAACCGAAAATGTTCTTTTACTGATAACGTGGGGGCTACATAGCAAGCCTCCAGCAACCTGCTGAAAAGAAGACACTTTGGTTCACTGTAATACCATGCCCAAATGTATATATATAAATGAACGTATATTTTCAGAAAATCTGAACAAGGGCCTTTTGGTAATGTTATTCCATCCTGTGTGTAATTTACCCATTTCTAGTAGTTCCCTGCAGTGAATGCTCGTTGCTGTATTCTGCAAGAAAAATCTAAAGCAGGACAAGCATGCAGGTACCTTAATCCAGAAAAGGTATATGCTTGTTCTTGATAGCTACAGTCTGATCACAGTAAACCAAATAATAGAAGTTGCAGTTAATCTGTGGTGATCAGTAACCTCGGAGGTCTGAGGGAGATAGATGTAGTGGCAGCAATAATTTACTGCCTGAATGCATTTACTATGGAGGCTGGAGAGACAGTAAAGATTTTACAAGAGGCCAAATTGCTACCTGGAAAAAAAGAATAAAAGCTTTTCAACAAAAAGCCAAACAAGCATCCCCAAGAGTATAAAGCCAATGAAACTAAACTGCTATGCTTATTTTTTTAATTAAAAAGGGGGGAGGGGGGAGGAAGGGCTGAATTTGCTAGAATTACTTGAATAAAGAAATAACAAAACTGCTTCTTGTGTTGGGGAAACTGCTAGTTTTAATGCCTTGTTATACAAATCCCAATAACAGCATAACGTATGATAATTGCTCCTTATTTCAGGTTGAAAAATAGAACAATGAGCGTCCAAGTAGATTTCTGAAACCTGTAAAATCTGGTAAACATGAGAGATCATAAGGCAGGTCTTCAGCTTCTGTTCCTTGTGTGTGCAATATCCAAGAGTATAGATCTCTTCAGTTTGTAAAGGAAAAAAAAATTGAGATAATACTGCCTTTGGGGTGCTGGCAGTAGTGTATCCATCTTCATTTAATATTGCTTCCCAAAATTAAATATGTAAGTTGAAACTCAGACTTCATTTTAGGTTTCTGTATTGGTATTTTTAGCAGTAATACCTGGGTGGGTATTTTTGTATTTCTTCTGTTTTAAAGAGCATAAGTCTCAAATATGAGCTTCTCCTGTGAATTCAAGGAAGAATAAATAAAATATAAATTGATTTGGGGCAAGGAAGGGAATTAATTCAGATATGTTTCATTCCACTTCTGGACTTGTATTCAATATGGAAAAATACTTCTGTTTCAAAACTTTCTTCCAAAATATGTTAAGTCCCTCTTCTGTTACTTTGAAAAGTTTTGCAGAAGTTAAAACCACTTAAATGTCTATATTTAGAAGCGTTTGTTTTTCAGAAAAATAATCCTTTTCATGAAGGAGAGCTAGTCAACAGATGTCCTGATCCTTCGATTGGAATCTTTTTTCAAAATCAAAATTAGCTGACAAAGAACTGGATATATTTGTGTTCTCTTTCCTATTTAAAAGTTATAGCACATCTAAGCTCTTGAAAAAAATGGGAGGAGGAATGAAACCTCATCTTTGTGCCAAAATCCTTAGTGTGTATCAGATGGTTTCCTGGGTTTTTCAGGTGCCCAAATTAGCCTTTTTTTATTTCTCTAGTTGCCAGAACTAATCTGACAGTTCAACTACAGTTGTACATTTGTGGTATGTAAACAACTATTGAAAATCTGGTAATTAAAAAAAATATTAAAAAAAAAACCTGTAGGAGAACGCAAATTGGGCTGCTGTGATGCATTAATTAAACAATGCCCAACTTACTAGCATGTCAGTGTGATTGCGGTTCTTCTACCATTATGCTGCTGCTGCTCAGGGGTCTGGGTGTGGAAATGAGGTGCACTTTGCTCCTGGAGCCATGCTGTGTTTATAACTTTTCTTCCTGTGAGTGTTATTTCAGCAATGCTTTTAGCCTTTGTTAGCAGAGGAAGATGGTTTCCCATAAAGCAAATCATAGCAATAGCACTAACATTCATATGAAATACTCTGTAATGACCATTTACATGATTGAGCAAACCTTTTGACCCTGTGCTGTGTTTCCCTTTGTGGAAGGGGGAGATGCTGCTGCCTGTCCCTGACTATGCACCCTTCTGCAATATCTGCTTGCGTGCTTGGAGGGTTGTGTAGTAGCAGGGAAGCACTCTGAGTCCTCAGCACGTGGGATCCTACCCAAAATCAGGCCTGGGAACTGATTCACCGTAGAACCAGACCCGAAGCAACCACACCCTGGAAGGGCACAGCGGGCTATGGGAGACGGGCTAGTGTCACCCTTTGCTGTCGAGTCACACCATGCTGCTAGTATTTTCACCAATATTCACATGAAGCAGGACCTAAGTCCTTCTTAAAACTTAAGCACAGAGTTTGTGCTTGTGATGCATTTCCATGTATGCTGATGATCATGTTGGTGCAGGATTTGTTCTTTGTCCACCCCTCATTTGATCTCTTGCCAAGCCAGCTCCCCTATGACCCCTTTCAGCCTCCTTTTAGTGTGTATTGGAAGAGCCCCTGCTCCACGGGGCCACACACAGAGGCAAGGCAGGGCACAAGGGGTAGAACAGGGCACAAGTGAGCACCTGGGACTGGGGAGTAACCGTGCGTTACTCCCCAGGGAGTCGAAATAAATCCTGGGACTCTGTAGTCAAGTCCTCTTTTGCACCGCCCTAAAGAGCTGGACGAGCGTTGCCTCAAAAGACAGATTTTGAGTCTGTACTTGTACCAAAGACAAGTTCTTTGCTGATGTGATGTTTAAGCGAGAGGGAAATAGCTAGTTTCTGCCTGGGCAGATTGTTAACACTATAACCAGCTATAAATATTTATTAGGAAAAGTTCCTTAAAATTTCAAACTCAACAACTGAGCGATAGTATAACTTTAAAATATTTACATTGCAAAATAATTTGAAACAGCTGTTTAATAAAACAATTGCACGTCAATTTCACATACAGAAAGTAAACAAAAGGGTTGTTTTATAGCCCTCCATCAGATTTAGCATTGCAAAACAATTGACTTTTTTATCTCATAGACCAACAGATATCTATGGATCCATGACCTATGACTACGTAGAAAGTAAAAACACCGTTCTTTTTTGCTGAGTTTAATGTAAGGGTTATGTGAATATTATGGTATGAATTAACTGTTGGCAATGCCAGTAACTGTGTTTGTAACTTAGCAGAGGAATTACTTCTAATTTGCTGAAAACTTCTCTGTTTTTTTTTACTTTACTGATTTTTAGCATAGGTAGGAGAGAGGCTGGTTCTTAATTATCTTTGGTTTTATCCACATATTTCTCAAATGATTCCTTCTCTGGATCTGTAGCTTTTCTGCTTTCTGTAGGACAAAAGTGCTCACGCTGTAAATTAGATGTCAATTTGTCATGAGCAGTGCTGGATAAATACTGAAATACTTGAAGAAGAGGCAACGGTTCCTCTATTAGACTATCACTTCTACTAAACATTTTAGAATTATACATAGTGCAAGTGACTTTCTATTTACGTTTTTTTTTCCACTTTCTGCTGAGGCATAACTGGAGTTTTAAGGTGGTGGTAGATGTTGGAAGATGGTGAGATGGGTCAGGTCAAGGTGATAATGAGAAAATTGCAGCAGAGGCATAAATACTGTGTAGTGCAGGGCAATAGTAAACTTTTTAAAAAATCTGCTAGCATCCTATCTGTCGTCTGGTTTTCTTGCTCTTTGTTTTGTGGGTTAGAGAACCTGATCGTGGGCACTGTTTCAGGGAAAAATAAGATGCATCAACAGAAGGTGTAAAGATAATACTTGTAAACTGGAATATTACCACCTTTTGGCTGTACTAATGCAGGAGTAAAATGGTTTAAATCCTCTGTAGTTCAATCCATCCACAAGTTTAAAATACTGAGATAAACTGTGTGTAAAAGAGAATTACCAGAAACTGATGACAAGTGCAAAACAAACAGGATTGCAATAGACATACAAGTGAGCAGGAGAGGGAAAATGCCAAATGGGGCGAGGGGGAAGAGGAGCCAAAGGAGCAACCATGCTGAAACTGCACCTTGTGACCCTGGGGTCCACAGAAAGGCTTAACTGTTATCTGGGTGAGTGGACACTGGTCAGTGGCTGTGGCAAATGCAGAAGTCGATGTGAAAATGAAGCTAAAAGACCAGCAGGGTGCAATGGGGCAGCACAGAGGCAGGTGAGTTAGTAGATAAACTGTGGAGGGGATTGCTCATTCAAGACTTGAATTTCTGTTTGGAGGGAAAGAGTAACAATGATGTTAAAGTGTTATGAGAAAATAGAAATACGAAATATTGTATATGTCTAGTACTAGGGAAGTCTATTAGAAGTATCCATGATTGTACTGAAATCAAATTGTGACTTGTCGGACTGAATACTTGACACCTGGTGTGTTTCACATGGTGAGGGCAGGATTTAGTGCCAGCCAAGACTTGATGAAATGATGTCTTTTTCAATAGTAACTCAGCAACTGTGAGACTTGCATTTTTTAAAAGCAGCAGCTTCAGATAATTTATATCCAAAATTAACCAAGGAAGTGTTCTAACCATTATTTTTTTTGTTTTGCAATGTTTAGAAAGTTCCAGAAGAGGAAAATAAATTTCCTGGCATGCCAGATTTGAGAGGGTAAGTGGCATAACCTGGATAATTATAAAGCTCTCACCTAGACATGAGTTTTGGGCAAAATTGATTTTAAAGCTTGGTATAGAAATTGATTAATCATGAACTCTAGAACAAGAATTAATGCTTGTTAACATGAGTTTATGAAATGTATATTCCCTTGAGCCAAACTTTAAGTGAAATTAAATCTCTGCAAGAAAGTGTATAGCACTTTATCTGAGAAAAGGATCATCCCCAACTAACACTAATCCCAAACCAACAATAAGACCCAAGCATGACAGCCTCTTCTCAAATGCCATAGCAGACTGAGTTAGTGCATTGAGCTGTCAGAGATGCACGGCTGGGACAAGGTGAAAGACGATCAGTATTCTGTATGTTGTCATCCTTCAGTTTTTCTTTATTGCAGCTGTGCTTCAGCTCACTTCGTGGAGAAGGCAGGGGCTGCTGGACACAGAGTTGTGTGGGCTGGAGCAAGGCAGGGCAGGAGTCATCACTGGACACTAGTACTGCAAACTTCTGGGTCACCGTGGACTGCCCTCCAACCACATGGCTGGTAATGGTCTCTAAATACTTTCTTTATCTTGTACCCTGTTTGGTTATCTTCAAGTTACTGCTTTGCAAACTATAGGAAGTCTGAGCATAACATCTTCATTTATTGGAAAGAAGTTGCTAAAAAAGCTGCTACAAGAAAATATCCACCTCCCTCTTAAATTTTCTATATTTGTCTTTAACTTTTTCCAGTCCCTGTGATTGCATTATTTTAAATCCGCATTCTTGAGAATGCGTTTGCTGTCAGGAACTTGTGAAAAATATTAAAAAAAAAAAGTTGCAAAAGTTTAACTTAAAACACTTTTCAAAATCAAAAATCATCCAAGAAGGGAAAAAGAATTTATCATCACTTGTATTAAATCCAATATTTGCAATAATTTGTTTTGGAACAATGAAGAAATCTTTTACTAGTTAAGTCGTATTCAATAATGAATAAATATGGTTAGCTGCAAACACTTTTCCTCTTATTTTGACACATCCTCAAATTCTGTCAATTCTCTGTAGTTGTCGGATATTGATGACACTGAGCTGTTATTCCAGAGGCTTGCAGCATTTGTTTGTTCATTCTCTTTAACCAAGGTGTGCATGGTAACATACTAGTGAAATATTTGCAGGCAAAACAAAACTGGCCATACTAAAAATGCTTTGAGTGGGAAGAAATTATATACTTAAACAGAAGATGAGGATAGGTAAGATATGATAGGGTAGGATGTAAGATATGGTAGGATGTGAACTTAATATTCTAAATAAGGCAGGGGAGGCTTTTCACAGACAAGCATCCACTTTCATGTGTGTAAGATATTTAAACTACATCTATAAGAGACCGGCCACTTAAATTCAAGGGATGCAGTTACAATATTTATATTCCCACCTTGAGGTATTCAGGAGTCTGATTTTTTTTTTTTTTTCAGTGTAATTGAAAGTGACCAGGCACACTTAGAAGTCCATGTCTTTTAGATACTCAGTGCCCAATATTAAAAAACAGAAGAAGCAGGAATCTTATTGCTGAAAAACTTAACCAAGTAGTTATGCCTACACACACCTAAATTTGTGTTTGGTGTGAGTACTGAATTATTCAGTTTTTCAGCCTCTCATTTTTAAAAAGAAGTGTTTTAAGTTGAATATTCCTGAAGTAGGTGATTGCTAGAGAACAGCACTGGAGAGTAAAATGGTGAGAACACTGCCCAAGGTGCTAAACTGTGGGGATAATGAGCTGAAAGGCAATCTTGAAATAATATTTTTCATTTTTGCAATGCCTTTAATTTGAAAACCAAAAAGCACACTATAAAGACTTCCGTGGGCTGCAGTTGCTTCCAGTGAATCCTTGGTGAGGCTTTTCAGCTGCTCTGTCTGTCCTCAGAGCTGGTATGTCGGTCCCAGACTAGTACCTACCTAGCAGAAGTCCTATGCAAATCAGTGCATCATTACCAAAAAGCAAATTGAAAACAAAACAGTGCATAGGCATGAGCTTCACATCCACCAAACCAGGGCAGTCCAGAATTATGGATGCTCTTTTTATATTTTAAAAAAACTGCCCACAGAAAATGCAAAGAAACCCACTAAACTTGGAACAGAAATGGTCTTAAGTTCTCCACAATACACAAGTGGAGAGCTAGGCAGAAACACGGATGATTTTGAGAACTTGGAGGGAAAAGGGGGACAGGAAGAAGCAGGTTCTCCTTGATTTGTGATGAATCTTATTGCAGAAGGAATTTAAGTCAGCTCCTGATATTACTATAGTGATTTCCTTTTTGTCTGTTTTTCTTCCCCTTGGTGATATTTTCTTTCTGAAGACTGTACAATGCAGGACACAACAAAAACATTTGCTTCTCTCGTCTTTTGAGATGAATTATACTGAAATCCATTTCATCCAATATCTGGGGGATCGTTAGCTCATGCACTGCTTCCTTTGAACCCGTTCTGTGCTGTTCTGACTTCACGATTCGCCATCACTGCATATACATGGAAAAGAAAAACACACCAGTGTCATGCTGCTTGGTCAGTTGTCATAGCAGGGAATTAATGTGCAAAAGTGTATCTGGAGTCCAGGACAAGGGTGCTATCAGAAGACAAATGTCAGCCATGCAATGCATGAAAAGTCTCCTTCTGTGGTGCTGGCAGCAAAAGCTGGTCTGATTTTTCTGACTACCTGTGCTCCAGTGCCTGCTTTCTCCTGCTCCCAGGGGAGAATTGAAATCAAATTCCCTCTGTCCACAGGTGAGGGTAACTTTTTATAGATGGAATTTTTGCATTAAATCTGGCTTTGTAAGAGGTGAATTTTCTTTCTTCTGCTGGTTTCTGCCTAGCTAGCGTGCTCCCTAGCACTTTCTTAATAATGTCCTGCTCATGCCAACATCAAAAATGCAACATTTCTTATTGGCTGGTTAGAGTTCAGTCAGCACTAACAACAGTGTTTAAACCATCACTGAAGTTAAAAGAGCCACTGCTAATCTTAATATTTTGCTTTATTTAACATACCTTGCCAAACTGATGCCACAGCACGGGAAGGGAGTTATCTCTTTCTGTACTGACATATTCCCCACCTGGAACATTTCTCCATATGGAAGAGTCACCCTTGTTGTTCAGACAGAAATAGCAGGAGGTTGCCCACCAGGGCCCAGAGAAAACCAAACCTCCTTGGGAAGTGCAATAAAGCAGGAGGGTATTTGTTTTATCGTACTCAGCAGCTTACAAAGAGTGGTGCTGAGGAGAGGATAGGCTATGCCTCTATTTGCTAGGGGAGCAAAGGTCTCCAGAGAAAGGACCAGTCTTGCACCCGCTGGAGCACCACAGGAGCATCAACCCTTCTCTGCCACCCCGTGTATGTCTGCATACATGGAATGGGAATCCTGGCCCCAACAAGGCTGCACAGATTTTGTGGTTCCCTGCTCAGGCACAATCAGGATTTTAGCACCAGGTATCAAAGGCAAGATAGATACATGTATATTTAAAACAATATGTATATTTATATATACATATAGCTTTAGCTTAGCTTACATGCCAGGCAGATGATCTCTACCTACAAAGGCTGTCATGTATTGCCTTTATGCATAAATATACAGCCTTCGTACTCATGAGTACAAAACTTTACCATAACAGCTTTGTTTCATTTTGCTTTATAGTCTTTCACTTGCTCAAAGACCTGCTCTTTATCTGTATGTAGTTCTCTTTCTGACATTATTTATTCAGCTAAGAGTTTGGTCAGGAAAAGAAGCAGATCTTGGTCTGATAAGGTTCAACTGCCGAAGTGAACAGGAACCATTTTTTGTTTTTTACCAGGAAATCTCACCACTTCAGATACCTTTTCATGTTGAAATCAAGCATGTTTCAAAATTTCATGTAAAATGAAATTTGAAAAAGTAGTTTTAAGGGAAACACTTAACTTGGAAGTATTTCCCCACCACAGGGTTCTGTTCTTTAGATCTGTTTAAAGTTTTATATTAAAAAATCACTTACTCTGAAAAGTAGTTTTGGAACAACTTTCATTCTGAAAATGTCAAAATGTGATTATTAAAATATATAGTCTCAGATGTTTTTGAAATAATATCTTATCAAAATCAACTCATAGTTCAAAATATTTGGGTATTGGTGAACTCCCTCCCAGCATCTTTATGAAGCAGGAAAACAGCATTCAGCCTTGAGATGCTTCCCATACTGAAATATCAATAAAATCTAAAGTGTGCTGCATTTGACCGGGATAGAGTTAATTTTCTTCATAGTAGCTGGTATGGGTCTATGTTTTGGTGCTGGAAACACCGTTGATAATTCAGGGATGTTTTCATCACTGCTGAGTAGGGCTTACACAGAGTCAAGCCCTTTTCTGCTTTTCACAGTACCTTGCCAGCGAATGGGCTGGGAGGGAATAGAGCTGGGACAGCTGACCCCAACTGACCAAAGGGATATTCCTCGCAATATCACATCATGCTTAGTACATAAAGCTGGGGAAGAAGGAAGGAGGGGATGTTTATAGTTACATTATTTTATCTTCCCAAGCAATAGTTATGTGTGATGGAGCCCTGCTTTCCTGCAGGTGACTGAACACCTGCCTGCTGATGGGAAGTAGTGAATGAATTCTTTATTTTGCTTTGCTTGCATGTACATCTTTTGCTTTACCTATTAAACTGTCTTTATCTCAACCCATGAGTCTCACTCACTTTTACCCTTCTGATTCTCATCCCCCCATCACTGAGGAATGGTGAGTGAGTGGCTGTGTGGAGCTTAGCTGCCGTCTGGGGTTAAACCACAACAAAAAGGAATAACCATAATTTGAGAAGAAATCTGCCCAAATAAAGCAGTCTTTCGAAATCTTAAATTGAATAATCTTGCAATTTGTATTCAACTAATATCCTTTGAGCAGCTCTAAATGTTTGAGAGATAAATCTCCTCTCTTTATTTGCATTTGTTTGCCTTCCTGCAATTTAGAGACAAATTTCTCTACAGTCTGATCCTATGATACCAGTTGTAAGAAAATATGCTTAAATAATGTGTGCCTTCAGCTGACCAAAGCATACTTATCTGAACAGGGCTGCTTTGTTGCATCAAGGCTTAAGTCTCACTATAATTTTTTGAAGTGACAGTATCACTATTATACAGGTGGGGAACTTGAAGTAGGGTGTAGCCCAAAGACACCTTTTGCCAGTCAGGAGCCCTTCTGATGGGGCTAATTCAAATCCAGTACAAAAAACATTTTTAACAAGGGTGATATTTAAAATGTCAGTTCAAGCTGGTAGGTAATGATGATTTCCCCACCACCACCACCCTCGAAAGGAAATGTTTACGTTTTGGAAAGTAAATGCTCAGGGTGCCCTGCCTAAAAAGCATTTATAGTACGACTGACTTCTGCCGGTGTTAACATGTGGCTGAAGCACACTTTGTCCTATACTCCCTTCTACAGTCAGTGGTACACTTAGCAAATCTGTTTTTAGAGGACCACTGTGCAGCTTGCTTCTTAACAATTTTTCCCAAGTTATTATTTAGAGGCTGGAAAGGAGGACCTACAGGGCTAGTGAAATCAGCAACTCTCTGGCTGCTCAGGGTAAAATTATTGTGCTTGCTTGTATCTGGAACCTAGGATCTAGGTTTGATGGGGAGAGAAGGTGTGTGGTTTTGTTTTATTTTAAAAAAAATAACACACAAAAAAACCCCACCCCAAACTCTCACAACAACAGTTCTCTTGCAATAGCTACAGACAGAAATGTTTTAAATAGAAATAACTGCAGCAGAGCAGCTCCATTCAAAAGCTGCCCTGAAACTGCAGCTTTGGAGCAACTGAGTTGCAAGCTCTCCACCAGTAGTGATTTAATATCACTGCTATTTCAGTCCTGAGCGAGGAAACTGAGAAAAGAAGGGGACCAGGATATTATGATGGTCTGCAGTGGGAGGTGCAGCTTCATGAGAGAGGCATGTTGAGATACCTGGTGCTATGGGAAGGGGAAAAACCTAGGTCCTCCCCAAAATGCAGCTGCAACACGAATATGCAGGCAAGGGCAAGGTACAGCCCCTTGCTATAGGCTGAAATCAGAATTTTTAATTGGGGAAAATGTGAGTTTGAAGGGCTTTAGGGGTTCTGGCCAAAATCCTGAGAAAACCAGCCAGAAAGTTTTCAAGTTTACAAACTGTCAGGATTGTGGTTTTGAATCCCTCTGGGATCACTGCTTGGACTATGAGCTAGTGCCAGCTCCAGGGGCACTACACAGGGACACTGCAAAGGTCCTTTGGGTTCCTCTTGGAGTCAGACAAGCCCTGGGCTGGCAGGTCACAGCTCTAGCCAAAAATCTGGCAGTGGTTCTTGGGGACCTGTAGGCACCAGGTAGCAGAGGGGAGCTGGATGTCTGTGCTGTTGAGGAGTGCCAAGGAAGTTATGCTGAATGCTTGTATTAACACCTTGGGAAACTGTGATTAAAGTCTGATCATTGAGTGAAACGCCATCTGTGCCATCTGGTTGTCTGTCTTGCACAGGTTTAAAACTGCAAGATTATTTAGGAGTGCAATTTACAGACAGAGATTGGTTTAGAAATAAAACAGTATCAAGCTATTTGTCTGAGTTGAAATCAAAGATCCCTTTGAAAGAAAAGAACACCAAAAACCTTTAAAACCTAAGTAGATGAAAGAATCACTCTATATACTAGAAAAGTTAGATTGTTTTGAAATGACATTGCCCATATTTCTTCAAATAGTATAATGAATTAAAAATACCTTGGGTTGGCAAGTGATTCTTTTTCTTCTTCTCTTACTGTAGGCAAACATTCACAGTCAGCTGAAAAAGGATAGAAAACAAAACTTCAGTTACTTTTGGCAGTTATTTGCAATTTATTTCAAAATTGCATCAACTTTGCTGGAGCAGTCTCTCTAGAATTTAAAACTGCTGATACTATTCTGCACCTTTTTTTCCTGTAAAATCCTTACCTTTGATAGGTGTTGTCATAATTTAATTATTATGTATATTTCAGCTGTTTATATACACACAGTTCATACAAATGAACTACTTTTGAGGACTGTTTGGTAATTTTCTACTGCTTCTAGTTGCATCTATGCTTTACAGTCCAGCTAGGAATTTGGGGCTGGGGTTTAGGGAACACTAACAGAAAAAACCCTTTGTGTAAACTATTTGCTTCCTTCTAACCACAGTTTAAAAAGAAAAATTACAGCACTATTTTCCTGTGTACTATTCTTAATGCCTGTATTTCACTGCTGCTGCTGAGCACATGTTTTCTGCTAGAGCTTACAGACCACGAAGGTCAAAATCCCATCATGTGGAGCACTGTGCTAATGCAAAGAAATGCTCTGTAGAGTTTTATGTCCTGAAAAACAAAGCATCCCTATGAGGTTAGGAAACGAGCCATTTGGATGTAAGGCAAGGAATCAGGAATTAAAAAAAACATCAGGCTTTCAATGTTTTCTAGCCAGTGAAAAGCTGTTAGCAGTTCAAAATCAGACTTTTGTTAATTCACACCTCACCAAAGACCTGCATTTTTTGAAAAAAGCCTCCAAGAAGGATACAGGGCCCTTCAAGATTTTGACTGGGAGATTTCAGCTGTGAGGAAAATGGGGAGGAAAATACAAGATACTTAGAAGCAACTAAGAAGGAGATGAAGATGCTGGTGGTAGTTACTGCAGGTACCAATTGCTCCATGGGCTGCTAGACTTGCAAAGGGCAGCTTGCATTTCATGTGGTGGAGTTGGCAAGCAAGTGAAAGGACACAAAGAGGGGAGGGATTTATTCATAGGAACCTTGCAGCAATAGTTTACAGTGGTCTCAACTGTGAGTAAATGCATGTTTCTTCTACAATAGCACAGTGTGGAGCACAGAACTGCAGAAACTCTGAAATATGAAAGAACTGGATGCTTCAGGGAAACTAATATTTAGCATTAAAATGTGTATTTAAAAATGCATTCACAGCAATGTGCGTGTTTAATAGAAATGTCTACTGGAAACTCAAAACATTTATGATATTCCATCTTATGTTAAAATAAGCTCCCACACAAACTAAAATGCTCCTCTGAACAATTCTATCCCTGACATTTGTGCTGCTATTTTAGTAGCAGGGAGTCAAGAACACAGCTTGAAAGTGTTGTAGGAAAAGAAGTGACACACATACAAAATGCCTTACATTGATTTACTATATTTTTATGTCAGTTATAAAGAGAGGGATGGTGGAGTAGAGGGGTTACCGTGTACCATTTTTGTTCATGCTGTTCATCCATTTATCAAGTTCTTCCATTTCTATCTCCATAACAGAGGGCGTGTCTTCTTCAAAAATAGGACTTGAGAGGAAGAGGGGGAAAACAGGCATTACGCAAAATGCTTAATTCAAACACTTATAATGCAGTAATTTTGTGTCTGTCTTTTCTCATTCCAGGCACATATAGCCATCCTAGCCTAGTGATCTGGAAAGAGGTCAGACCAGCAGGTGTGAATGTCATGGCTGAAAACAGATACAAAGGAGCAGTGGTGAGATGTTGGTCTTGGGCAGAGGCAGGACTTGCTGGAACATCACATGCAGAGGGACTTAAGATAGGTGCAGCCTGGGATATGCTTGAGTAGCTAATTGAGAACTGTTCCTGCTAGAAATAGAAAACTAAAAACTAAAATAGTTTGTCTCTGCCCTGCTGGAACACTTGGCAAAAGTTCTGTTACTCCAGTGATAAAACCAGAGGACCTGAAGTTTCATCCTAGTTGTGACTGACATTGGCACCCACTTCAAAAGGGAAGGTCATGAGTAGGGTAACTCGTCATTCATGTAAATGCTTTGTTTAGCTTCCCTTTGCTGATCATTCCTTGAGTCACATGGTAGAAAAAATATTTTTAGCAAAAAATTCTTTTTTCCCCTGTGAAGTCAATTTAATATAATAATTTCTAGCATTGATTAGCAAGATGGAGCTCAACAAAAGGTAACAACAAAAATTCTCACTCTGATAAGAGCCTTAGAGGTTTTGGCTGGTTTTCCCAGCAGCTAAGGCACTGCTTGCATAGCAGCTGGGCGAGCCTTCCTGCCTCATGTCAGAGTGAGAAGACAAACTAGAAAAGCAGGAGAGCGAGACATGGAGCTTATTCTGAATAGTAAAAGCCTGTGATGAGCCTGGGAACTGATCCCCTTTGCTCATGGGGCACCTTGTAGGTCTTGTGGCAGGGGAACCCAGGGTGCCTACAGCAGGCATAGGGAGGGCTGTGGGCAGTGGATGCCTGTAGAACAGCCTCTCAGCCAATATATCTCCTGCTCCTCTCTTCCAGTCTTATGCCTTCAGCTAAATACTGAATTTGTTCTTTAGCCACCTCTCAAGATAGTTAACTGGAAGTATTAATTGCAAAAAGTAATGGTGTTTATTGTATGGTTAAATGAAAACAGGTGATGAAAGAGCCAAAAATCATAACATCCTCTTACAGTAAGAGAATAAAAAAAAAGAGTGATCTTAAACATTACCTTTTTACATTTTCACTTCCCAGCTCATCTGGAAAAGAAAAAAGTTGATGTTCATAGTTCTGCTTTTTGAATATACAGGGTCCAGACTGCAATGAAGCCTTGAATATGTTCATATAAAACAGGTTACATTTTCAAAAGGCATAATAGTTAACTCGTAGATGAAAGACAAAACATCTCATCCTGTTTGTAATTTTCAGAAGAACCCATTATTTTTCATCTTGAATATGCTAAAAGCAGCTTATTATTAGCTCAGCCATGCTGGGAGGAAACCGACTGTTAGCGCCGCGGTGGGCAGGACATGGCAGATGCACACTTCCCTATGCAAAACAGATGTCATGAACATCCTGCAAAGGAACCACTGCTGTAACAAAATTGTTTACTGGAAGTATCGGGCAAGCAAAACGGCTCTGTCTGGAGGCTCTGGGAGCCGCTCGTGGAGAGAAAAAGGAAGGATGGACTTGCCATTAATCTACCATGGCAGATTAAATCTCAGTTAGGCAAATGAAGCTGAACAAGCCAGATGTCAGAAGGGGTCCAAAGCTAGTTATGACCCCAAGATCTGGATGAGGGTATTGAGTCCATCATCAGCAAGTTTGCAGATGATACCAAGCTGGGAGGAAGGGCTGATCTGCTAGAGGGTAGGATGGCCCTACAGAGGGACCTGGACAGATTGGAGAGCTGGGCTGATTCTAATGGGATGATGTTTAATAAGTCCAAATGTCGGGTACTTCATTTTGGACACAACAATCCCATGCAGAGCTATAGACTGGGGACAGAGTGGCTGGAGAGTAGTCAGGCAGAAAAGGACCTGGGAGTGCTGGTTGACAGGAAGCTCAACATGAGCCAGCAGTGTGCCCAGGTGGCCAAGGAGGCCAATGGCATCCTGGCCTGCATCAGGAATAGTGTAGTGAGCAGGACCAGAGAAGTTATTGTCCCCCTGTACTTGGCACTGGTCAGGCCTCACCTTGAATACTGTGTCCAGTTCTGGGCCCCCCAGTTTGGGAAAGATGTCAGGATACTGGAACGTGTTCAGAGGAGGGCAACGAAGATGGTGAGGGGGCTGGAGCACAAGCCCTATGAGGAGCGACTGAGGGAGTTGGGGCTGTTTAGTCTGAAGAAGAGGAGGCTCAGGGGAGACCTCATTGCTCTCTACAACTACCTAAAAGGAGGTTGTAGTCGGGCAGGGGTTGGTCTCTTCTCTCAGGTGACCAGTGACAGAACTAGAGGGCATGGACTCAAGCTTCGTCAGGGAAAGTTCAGGCTTGATGTTAGGAAAAAGTTCTTCACTGAAAGGGTGATTGGTCATTGGAATGGGCTGCCCAGGGAGGGGGTGGAGTCACAGACCCTGGAAGTCTCCCAGGGGAGACTGGATGAGGCACTGAGTGCCATGGTTTAGATGATGGGATGGTGTTAGTGTTGGTGTTAGTGTTAGTGTTAGTGTCGGGTTATAGGTTGGACTTCATGATCTCAGAGGTCCTTTCCAACATTATGATACTGTGATACTGTTATACATATGGGGGGAAAAAAATAGTGTAACAGCCATTATTGAGATAAATAATTTCTCCTCCAGGGATCAAGTGATTGAAAAACCTCAAAAAAGAATTAAGAACTACATAGAAGATTCACATTGTATAGAGTCTTAAATCAGCTTAATTTTAACTCATTGTTGCCAACAGGTGCTGACAAGTCCCACTTGTTCCAGCACATTCCCTGAGAGCAGAGCCACCCCAGGGCCACAGAGCTGTCTGCTCCCACCTTGAGGATGCCCAATCTTCCAGCTCCAAGCAATAGGCACAGGCAAGAGATCCCAGGATCGTGTTCCTTCAAGGTACCACATTACCCATCCCTCTGAAGAGTGTGCTTTCATTTAGGTCATGTAGAAACATGCAAACAACTAAGTGTGTGGTTGTGAATTCAAAATTTTCTATGAGGGTGACCTGGTGATAAGGCAGGTGCAGCCTAAAAATGCCATGAAAAATGGACTTAAAATCTATGTTGAACCTGTGTCACTCTCTGCATGCAGAGGAGCTCATAGCAGCACTCCTGTTGTGTAGAGACACTTATACAGCCATTTCAGGACTTCACTTACCAACTGCATGGTTTTAATATGACACCTCAGTTTGTTTTCTTTGGCTAGACACTCCAAGTTACTGATTTCTTTGGTAATAGATCAATGTACCTTCTTCAAGTGCTGCTCTCCATTATCACAGCGCCCAGGCAGTCTGACCATGGGATTCCTAGCTCATTTACTGTGGTATCTTCTGTGATAGCTGCTACCACCCTACAGGGTCCTTTAAAAGTGTTCCTTAAAATAGTTTGGCTTGTTCCTATTTTATTGCAGCTCTGAGCAGGTTTAGCTTGTGGGCAGTATAGGCAATAGAAGCATTAAATTCATCTTGCATGATGTTATTAAGCATAAAGAGCGAATAAGCAATTTCAGCCACATGGTTACATCCTTACGCCCTTCCTAACATTGCCAGGCGCCAGAGCTCAGTGCCACATGAGCAGGAGGTACCAATGAGCAGAACCAGCTCACGCCCAAGGAGAGCTGTTTGCCCAGATACCACTGGCTGGGGGTGGATCCCTTTCCTATCTGACAAATGTGTATCTACAACCAGAGAAATACATCCTAAATGTGGCATCCCATGCCTCCAAATAATTTTTTGTTGTTGTGGAGCGCATCCTAAAAATATCCTTCTGATGTGCGAGAAGAAAAATTTACCTTGTTTAGTCTTTTTCCTTTTATGATGTATTACAAAAAATGTGATCAGCAAAATCAGCAGGACCAGCAGCACGACGGGGATAACATATATCAAGACAGACTGTTCTGCTGCTTCTGTGCTGTTCTGATCGTCCACAGCATTCAATTCAGTGCTTAGAGTACTTTTCGTTTCAAAACTGCTTTCAGTAGCTCTTGTAGTGACAGATACTGGCTCATTGTCATCCTGAGTGGAAGAATGCATAGCAGGAGTTGTTACTGTAATGGTGGATAATATTGGTGATCCATCTCCTGAACCATCATTGTCAGAACCTGCCAAATATAAGAGGACAACTTAACATATGGGTTTTATGGTATTATCGGTGAGTCAAAGCATACAGCTTCAATATTTACTTTTAATTTGCTGTCTTAAAAAAAAATCTGCAGGTGCCCTGTACACACAGATTTCAAGTCTAGGGCATGAGATCTAAAATTAGATCACAAATTAGTCACGAAATCTTACCAGTCCTGACCATGTTCTTTAGTTAGCTTTTACTGGGACACGTCAGCATGCGTGGTCTGTCTGTGTGCAGCTGTCTTGCATAAACAGATTTTTTTCTCCTGCAGGTTGGTATCCAGTCTTGCTCTCAAGTGAAAGTCTTCTCAGTAAGCTGTACCATCCTGCTTTGCTCCTCAGCCTTGGTGCTTAGGGCCACAATGTGTTTCACCCCACACTATTTACCCAAGGAGTTAGTGCTCCCTTTAGGGAGACCATTATCCCACGCTTATCAGTTCCTCTGTCTCACTTACCTCCCTGTTTCTGTGCCTTTCTTAAATTTGTCAAATTTGTCTTGCTGTGAAAAACAGAACTGGTGAAAGGAAGTCTGAAGCCTGCAGAAGGTGCTGACTTTCACTTCTGCACGGACTAGAAGAGGTAGTAATAACACAGCAACTTTACTGGATACAAATGCAATCAGCTTCTCCTCTGTCTCAGGCAGTAAAGAGTCAGTGCTGGTTGTTCTTCACAAATGCCAAGATTGGGGATTTTGAATCATTTAGCATATATTTTGCAACAAAAGCAGCTAAAATTGGCTATATTGGTAATAGTGAAAAAAATTTTTTACAGCTAATTAAGTCCACGGTGATTGTCACAGAATTTAAAGCTTGGCAGAAGTACAGCAAATTCTGAGCTGATACTGTATTCCATACTGATGTTAAAAATCCTGTTGTAGACAAAGGTGCAGAAATCAGTCCTTAGATAAATTACATCAACATGTTTCCAAGTGCAAAACCTTCAGTAATTTTCTTATCATGAAATTAAATGACTTTTTATGTTATCTGCCCTTTCAGATACAATGTTGGCGTGGTGCAGCTCTATCTCTATGCAATAAAGCAGGATGGGATTTTGTGACTTTTGCAATGACATGTTTCTCCCTATTCTTGTAAAGTGCTGGGCAGCCATCCTTTCCACTAGAGTTAGCAAGAGATTAAGGCTTTCAGCACCTCTGTGCTGGCATTTCAAATCTCACAGGGCCGGAACCAAAAGTACTTAGCATTTTAAATGCTTTTGTAAACACATTAATCTTCATAATGGCCCTGAGAGATGAGCAGTTATCATCTCCATTTTACAAATGAGAAATTAGAAGGACAGAATGCTGTCCTTCCCAGGGACACCAAGTGAGAGAGGAAAACTGGGATTAGAGCGCTATCTCTTGCTTAATCCACTCTGTAGCTTCTCCTCTCCTGTCAAATTTGTCTCGGAGAGGAGTATTTCATGAGACTGTGTTCCAGGAAACACAATTTCAAACAACTAAAATTGAGTGTGAAAGCAGTGATTTTTCTGGATTTTTATGGTGTCCTTATCAGTCAGGCACCTGATTGTTTCATCCTTTCCTAAAAACTATGACAGAATGTTAATGCTTAATAAATAATACTTTATGCTTGAATATAGTATTTAATACTGCAAAGGTTACCAGAATTTTTCACCACAATATGACAATGAAATGTTAGCTCTTCATTGCCAAAGCACTTCCTATATCTGTCACTTACTCTGTATTTAGTATTTCAGTCAAGGGCAAAACATGATCTCTGCCTCCCTTGCTCCTCCACCCTTTCCCATGACCTGCTGGCTCTCATTAACCCTATTGCAGAGGACAGCAGGAAGAGCTGCTCTCCCTTATTAGTTTGGCCACTTGACTTTTCTTTCCTGAGGTAGTTTATAGTCTGCAATGCCTGCAGCCACTCCATTTCGATTGCTGTTGCACAGAGCAGCGAGGTATTGCTAGAGATGGCCATGCTGCAGACCGTGGTGTGATGGGCTGTGCAGCTGGCAGAGCTGATGGACCACTTTGGCCTCAGTGAACTGCTTTGAACACCTTGCTTCATTTTCCTCTGCTGGCCATCTCCCTTGGAACCTGTCATCTGCCTCATTTGATATGTTGACAAGGACAAGCCTATTGCTAAAAATAGTACCGATGGGAAAGGGTGTGGGGAAAATACCATATTTTTTATTTCCTCTTAGAGCTAAACTGGATTTTTCAAATGTCTAAAGTATGGTGTGACTTTAAAGCAAAAGCAAACAGTCACACCTCATTAACTGCAGGGCTAAACTTTGAGCTGCAGTGTACGCTGCATTTCACTTCCAAGAGAGACTCTTCCAGTGTCTCTGGTACTTTTTATTTGCCTGTTTTTGAGCTCTGCAGCAGATTTCAAACCATTTGTCTCTGTGTGAAATAGAATTACCTTTCCTAGTCTCAAGGCAAAGAAAATGGCAAGTCGCAGGGAGTGACCTTGCTCCACGTATTTTTGTTCACTTTGCATAATACCAGGGACAAACAGCATCTCTCCTGTGAACACCATTTCCTCTTACAGAGCTTTTTCTCTGAGTGAATTACATAGGTCTTTCAACAGAAGGGCAGCTATTTGCACAATGTTCTTGTAAGGATATTGCTCTTATTTCCTGTGTTTCACCTGCTGCCTCAATACATCTCCCTCCAGCTCTTCTGCTCGTCACCTCTGAGGACCAGAGCTCAGACCAAGGGGTGCCCTACCTGTCACACAGGGGCTGCTCTCACTCTCAGGCCACATACATCACATTTTTTATACAGTAGGAAAGTCACAACCTGCACCTGGGTGGGCCTGATGTCTTGCACCAAAGAAGGATTTGTACTCCCAGCCTGGCAGGAAGATATGGACTCCAGGTCTCCTGGTGTAGCCACAGCACTTGCCACAGCCAGCTGCCTGGGCCACATGAGACCCACGTGGTTGGCCGCAAGGTAGTTGTAGTTTTTTGTAGTGTTTCAGTTTAAAGTGTTCAAAATAGCAAGTTGCTGCTGGCCCCAGGGGCTGGTCTGTAGGGTGAATGAAAGCTGGAGGCTACAAGGTTTGGAGCAGGGCATGAGAGTATCTGAAAGTCAGAGATTTTGTGACATGCTATTAAAACATTTTCTCCATGCCTGGAGGGAGCCAGATTTGCAGTGGTCGTTCATGCTATGAACTGTCTTGTCAGCCATACTCAGGTTTCATCTTGCAGAGACCTGCTACCTCCCTCTGAAAGGAATTCTGACCATAACATAACATAACATAACATAACATAACATAACATAACATAACATAACATAACATAACATAACATAACATAACATAACATAACGTAACATTTGGAAAACCATGGCCAATGGAGTGGAACAATGAGCAAGACTTATCTGTCCACATAGATATCTCCTGGACTTTGCAAAGCTCATG
Organism: Tapera naevia; assembly: GCA_033556795.1. Taxonomy (NCBI): domain Eukaryota; kingdom Metazoa; phylum Chordata; class Aves; order Cuculiformes; family Neomorphidae; genus Tapera; species Tapera naevia. Next base: position 7,203,776 of record JAUMJJ010000034.1, on the reverse strand, counting down.
CCCTTCCTCTTGCTAAGTTCAGCCTCATGTGGTTGGCTGCATTCTGACATCAGTACTTGGCTCTCTGCACATCTCGGCCACAGAGCAGGTACTCGCACAACAACAGCAACAGCTTCAGCTTAGTCTGGACTACCTGGGCCATGAGTGCTGGTGACTTCTTCCCATACCAAGGAAAGTGGGAACAGCCCAGTCCATGTTGCCACCTTCCATGCTTTCAAGAGCAGAAGGGAGAGGGGCTGGCATGCAGCTATGTTCCACCCTGATGGGTAGCTGAGCCCAGCTGGAACTGGAAGCAAAGAAGCTGGAGCTGGAAACTAAAAAGTCCTCAGGTGCCCACCACTGAGGTATTAGAGGATCTAATCCTTGGGGGTCCAAAATGCCAGAGCAAGCTCGAAAAGAGTTCCAGTTCTTATGGATTACAAAAAGGCTATACCAAAAAGGCTATACCTTATACCATGCAGATACTATCATATAAGTATTATTCAGTATTTTGTACTTTAAAAATATTCTTGGAATGCCGATGGACTTCGCATGAGTTTTGGAGGCGCTTCCAAGCCTACCTTTCAAGGGCAGAGAGGGAGTTGGATATATCGAGCAGCTTTGCAGGTTGGAGTCCTAACAACTGCATCTCCAACAAATAAACAGCATTTCTGTTGTTGCAGCATTTTTCCTCTGAGGTTTGTGCTGTAGCACTCAGAGGTGGCGATATGAGTTTCTTGATGAAGTAAGTGGGCAAACAGGTTTCTGATTTCAGTTGGATGTGAGGCAAAGGAAAATAGCCAGCAGTCAGCACATTCAGTTCTGCTGGAAGTCATCAGTCTCCCTGCTGCCTTCTCATCAAACTTGGGGACTTGGGTCTCTGACAGGAATTTTTCAAATTACACTATAGTACCTAGAAGAAATAGGGATGCAGTAGAGGAAAAGCAAGAGCTAAGTCAAGCATATTAGTTTGAAAGGCAATTTTTTATTTCTCAAAAATTTCCAATAACTTATAAAAGTGCAGTGAAAGGAAGTCTCATGAGAGGGTATCAGAACAAAAAAAGGCTATAAAGCAGTATATACTGGTGTAAGGCTACCACATCCTATATTGCTCTGCTTTATACACACATTCCCTCTGGTGTTATAGTCATACCACTCCACATCAGTATGATCCTCTCTTCTATTGCTTGACTCATCTCTGTTCTGTTCCTCTCCCTGCATTTCAAGTCGCTGTAATCAGGGATGTTCCTTGCCATGGCCAGGGCTTGCCCAGCTGCCTGTTGCAGCAGGTCCTGCCTGTCAGCCTGGCTAGCAGAGGAATCCTTAAAAGCCTGCAGGCTAGCTCTCGGGTGCACACGCTCTTCTGTTGAGGGAGTGCAAACATTTCAGGATGGCTAATCTGTAGACAAGATCCTATTAAAAAAGAGTGCTTAGAAAGTGTTATCTAGGTATTACCTGAAAGTTGAAACAACTGTTTAAGTTCATTTCTAGACAACGGAAACTCGTTTCTCCTCACTGTACTTCAATCCAGCTGAAGTGCTGTGTTAAGTGCTGGTGTTGCAAATTCAGTCACATATCTCAGAGTCAAACTGTGAACCTGTAGACTCATTTCTCAGCCCAAATACTAAAGTTTTTGAAGATCAATTTATGCATTTAGTTGCATCTATTTAATCTCATGGCCTTCCAGATTTGCATCAGTGATACCCGTGCGACCTCACTGTGATGCCAGTCTCTTGGTGCTCCTTGCTCTCCGGAGAACCCTGAAATTAAAGATTGGAAAGCTCTGGAGGCTTTCCAGCTGTCATGAAATCTCTTGAGGGAAAATAGGCTGCGATCACAGTCTGAAATATAGTATAAAATTTTGCTGATGTAAGGGAGAGATTTTCTGAAATGCCTCTGAAGCACTTGAATAAAACACAGTAGGAGTTTGTGTGTGTGGATAAAAGGGATGAATAGGAGTAAATATGTACAAGAAATTGATGTGTTCAGCAGAAAATGTTTTTCATCTGCTTTTTAGGGAGCTGTACTTTGGAAAGAAAAGATACAGAAAATTGTCATTTCTTATATTGTTACTGTGCTAGCAAATCGTTACAGGTGACTCTGATGGGTTCAAACCCATTTCTAAGTCCATTATTTGATGGGGGAACATGTTGAAAATAACAATCATTTAGAGAGCTTGGCTTTGTAGGTAACTTTACCTAAAAGGCACTTCTCTGCCAAAGAGAGAGCTGCTACTTGTGCTTACAGATCAAGAGGCTGAATGTCCGGGTCTTTGATAGCAATGTTTCTTTGATTGACAGCTCAAAACAATAGCACAGAGACACAGCCAAAATAAAGCACTATCTGCGACCATCCCAGCTCTTCACTTAACAGCCTTACATCCTTTATCCTTCCTCTCTTTCATGCATTTTCTTGCTCCCCACGTCAGCCTACCTACAGTGCAGTTTCCTGCATGTTTCACTGAGCACAGAGGGAGATGGGGTACGTCAAGAAATGCCCATATGGTCAGAGCCTTTTCCTACAAGCAGTAATAAGGGCCTTAATACTTATCCCTAGGGTCAGCGCATGCTTAGGTTAAGTCTTTAGGACAACTGCCAGGCTGAGCAGAGACTACTGTCGCCCAGAGGAGAAAGGGCCACTGCTGGCCCTCAGCAAGCCAGTAGCAGGGCTTTCTGCCTGAATAAAGAAAGTGGATGGGCAAAGGGAAGGGGAGTGGTGCAAAAATCTGTATCCCCTCAGCGTGGAGCTGGGCCAGTACCCAGAGCTGAGGCATTAGGCAGGCCCTTAGAGCTACTGGCTTAGAGTAATTGTAACATAGCCAGGAGAAAGATGTCTGTTAATAATAATCCAAATGCCAAGGCTAGGGTTTTGTAAGGCTCTAGCCTGGTATGGGAACAGGACTTACAAAGCCTTCAATCTGCAAGATTTAATGATACTCCTATTGCCTCTTTTGTTTCTAGACAGTAAAGGTGAGACTTGGGAAATCCTTAAGAGCTTCCACCCCCTTCTCCAGCAGACCGCTTGGAAGGTGGGGACTGTGTTTGGGACTGGAGGAAAGAGGAAAAAAGCTCCTCTAAAGATCCTTCCCTGTTGATGTGTGAGCAAGCAGGAGTGAGAGCAAATGATCCCCCCGGCAGGCTACCCTCAGCAGATGGGCTCCTGACCCACCAGTGCATGTGAGGATATAAGCCCCTACATAAACTCTCTCCACTCCAGTTCAATTTCAAGTCCAAGGCTCAAGTTCACAGCTTCCCCTCTCCCACCAGAGTAAGCCCAAGGAACAGTTTTGGGCTTGCTGCACAAACAAAAGCCACCTTTTCTCTGTGTTGGTGCTCTCCTCCCCTTCCCCAGCAGCAGAGAGCTGGCTCAGAAGAGCCAGGCTGAGAGCGGTCGGGGAGAGATCTGGGAGGACTGATTCACTGCCATGGAGGAACTATTCCAAAATCAACTGAAATTTAGAAGTGGACCTACAGGTAGGAAGCCTCTAAAGGCAATGGGGAGTGGGTTGAGGCACTTAGTATGTGACATCTGCCTGGCGTATTGTGCAGCCTTTAATGCCCCTTGCAAAGGGTGGGCAGGGAGGCAGCTGTGGGCTGGGGGATCGGGGCTAAGGTGTCTCTCCTCTTCCCTGGGACTTCCGTTTTGCTTTGCCTACAGTGGGATTTTTTTCCTCTGATCACTGATTCTGAACTACGTTCAATGCTTGCAGCATGTTTCCCTAACGTATCTGTAACGCAGCAGGGCTGTAGTAATACAGACAAGACCAAATAATTTTATACCTTGCTTAGTTCACTCTTACAGCTAAGCGAGACTCTTAACTGCTCTCAGCTTGGCAGCACACTAGAAGCCTGCAGGCCAGTTTTGCACCATGATTATAGTACTGGTTTTCATGGGAAAAAAACACCAAAACACCTATTTCCCCAATGCCCTTCAAAAATCTTAAGAAAAGCCCAGAGGTACCTGAGAGTGACCATCCTTCCTCCTTGCTTCTGGAGAGCTCCCACTCACCACAGCTGCACGGAGGGAGCAAACACTCCTATTCCATACTGTGGCGCTTTGGCAGTTATTTGACATCAAAAGGCATAAAAGCACCATCTGGCAAGGTTTTACTAAAAAAGCTGCCTGTCTTGCACAGTCGCTGGCTGCCAAAATGCCCTCCTGTGAACTGGTGGCAGCCTCTGCAGCAACATCCCAGTGCTTCAGCATTTTGTCACAAGTGCCTTTTCCACTCACGGTTCTTCCCGTCAGAAGGTCAGGACCTGAATCTACTGTGCTGATCACTTTGTTCTGCAGCTGAGAATTGAAAATATTTGTCTCTGGAACTGGCTGTTTTTTTGTTAAACTGGTTTCAGTGCACCTGGTCTATGGAAAGGAGCAGCTGTCTTTGAATGGAAGTAGCGCTCTATCTTTAACTTTGCTATTAAATGCTGATAGTACAGATGTGAGGTTAAAAAAGTACAACAAATAATTAAAATTAGAAATAAAATGCCTGGGGGGCCAACATGGAAACTCCAGTTCTTTGCATACCTGCAATTTAGGAAACGTAGGAATTTTAGGATTTGGCTGCTGCTGTTCTGGGTTAGGTCTAAGGAAAAATAGTTAAAGCTTTGAAAAAGTTAAGCAGCTGAAAACAGAGGGTACATACAGCTAAAAGAAGCAGAAAGCAAGTCCTCTCAGATCTTCTCCTAGCACTCAGTTTGGAGGGTGTTGCCCTCCAACTCGGTCCCGTCGCTGCAGGCATGAAACGCAGTCCCACCTCAGAAGGCGAAAGGCACTTTCTTACTCACCGTCCCCAGCAGATCCTCCGGCCAGCAGCAGGGCAGAAAGCAGGGCGATGAAGGTTTGCTTTTGCATGCTACCTTGGCAGTGCTCCCACCCGAGGGGTGCTGCGGCTGCCTCCCTGCTTCACCCAAACATTTACATTTCCTGTTTCCTGCAGGGGTGCATCTGAGCCGCATTTCTGCAGGAGATGGACTCTCTTTGATGGGTTTTAGGAAGTGATGTAATACCGTCTGGGCCTGTCAAGCAAGCAATGATTGCAAAAGAAAGAAGAGGAAAAAAAAAAAGAAGTTGCTCTTCAAGCACTAACTTGGCTGAAGCACCTTTATGCTGTAGATGAGCCCACTCCTGCTCTCATTTGCTTTTTGACTCCCAGCTTTACTACCATCTATCTTCATCTGCATGCAGTGTCATGGAATGAACATCACACAAATACAAATCAGACAGAGAAGATCAATTATGTGTGTTAGCAGGAAGGCTTTTGTTTGCTTTTTTGGGTGGTTGAGCAAGCAGATTTCAATAGTAAGTCCCTCCTGCCTTGGTTTTCAAGCTCTAATTCTTGCTCCAGAATGGTGGGACACTGTGCATTTATGACTCCAAAAGGCAGCGTCCAGACAGGGCTGTCTCCAGCAAAGGGGAAAACTGGATGGTTCGCCTGGCAGCTGGTAACTCAGTATTTTGGGTAGATTTGAGCTGGGGAAGAGGAAAAAGCAGAAATATTTCATATTTTTTTAGGAGCAGGCAGCTTATCCGGAAAGCACTCCAATGCTAGTGTGATGATGGCTGTAGATCATGGTGGACAGAAGGTCTCACGCCCCACCTGGATACAACGTCTGACATGGGGGTCTGTGGTGCTATGGCTGATGGAGATGGTGAGGGGGCAATATTTCCTGCTCCTCTTCCTCCCTCCTGATTTTCGCTCCCCCTCCCTGGTCTCCGTCTGGGTGTGCAGACCACAGGCCATGGCTGTGCTCCCTGCCACTGCCCCATCCTCTGTGCCTACCACCCCACCACCAGCTCCTCACTCAGAAACACCCAAGGTTCACCATGGGCTCCCACACGTAATGTGTCACTGGATAAGAGCAACAGAGGACCTCAAAAGTAAACCCAACCTTTCTAGTCTTCTCGCTATATGAGGTGGGCCTAGCCAGGGCTCAGAATTTGGACCTGGATCTAAGACATATCTGTTCCTAAGTAGGGTGGGGTATGGGGGTGTGGAAGGTGGGATTGAGCCATAGGTTTGTGTTGTTTCCTTGTAAAAATAAGTATTAGGACTGAAATTCATCCCTCTGAGTCCAGGAGATTCTGCACCCCAGATTTTATTCTGGAGCATGCCAGGTTTGTGATGTTTTAAATACTTGCATAAAATTTGCTAGTAACAAAATAAGGAAGAAGAGATGTATGTTGCCATCATAGAAGCTTCGTGGTTCTTCTCTAGACATTAATCTGTGTCAAAATGTGATTTCTGGTAAATTAGTTGAAGCTGGCAGTGATGAGTCTTTCTGTTCAGATTGGTGGGAGAAGCTGAAGTGACCAAATTTTGCTCTGCTTCTGTAGCTAATAATTTCTCTTAACACATTGATGTTTTTATAGGTCATCAGTTATAGTTTATTAGATTGAGTAGGGGAGAGATAGGTCAGTGATTCATTTAATGAGCATCTTGCTGATAGATTTAAAACAGTTGAATGATTTAGTTAACTAAAAATCTAAACTGATTGCTTCGTATTTGCAACACACATTTATGCACTTCATAACACAGTGGTGAAAAAGAGCAAAGTAAAGTTAGAACATTGCAGCCACAAGAAGATAAAGGGGAGATCAGTTATGAAAACACTGACTGACTAAATGTTTGTAGGAGATAGTCTTTAATATGATGTCATAGCTGTACGTGATAATAGTTACCAGACAGAAGTGTTAGAGGTGGGATTGTGATTGCTTTTAAGATTTTCTCTTTAAAGAATTACAGAAATTCCAAGTATTAGTAGTAGTGTCTAATTAATATAGATACTTTCAATTCTAAAAGTGCAGAAATTGAGGCTACTCAGGCATTTCATCTGTGCTCAGAGGTGCCCTTGCTTTGTCTAATAGAAATTATAGGAAAAAGTGGTACCTGGGCATCAGGACAGCACAGGCAAGGACTGTATGCGTTTGACGACCATAAACTCAGGTCATAAGGATATTACTATTGTCCAGCCTCAGCTTATCTTTAGCTTTAGTCAATAGTAGGCAAAGTTCATACTTTTAACAGTATTTTTATGTGTCTTTCATTTAAGGTATAAAGGAAATATTTGTCCTCCTTTCGATTTTTCCTCCCTCTCTTTCCCAAGTTTGCCACTCTCAGTGTTTCCAACACCACATGGGCTGCAAACATTTTCTTTCAGTTTATCCTGATCTGCATATTTGGCTGGTTTACCCCATTCTGTAGCCTTAACTCAGCTCACTCATCCCTTACTAAAACATAAGCATAGACAGAAAGACTTTTGTTGACTATCTTTGTTGCATCTTATCTCCTGTCTCTAATATACAAGACTATATCCTTTCCTCTTTCCCCTTCAGTCTTTCTGCATGGGTTGTAGCATTTCTCACTTGCATTCCCATCAGCTGCTTTTGACACACGTTCAGCTAAAAACTCATTGCTGCCCTTTATGACCAAGATAGCCACCCACTCGTGTGTACCCAATTAATGAGATGTAACGCAAATTGAAGTTCAGTAAACATGACTTTGTGCCACATTACGTTTTAACTAAGACTTCAGAGTGATAAAAAGGCAGCTTGGCACACATTTGATTATTTTAATTAAAAAAAAATTGTAGAGAAAGAGGAATGAGTTGTTTTGGATGCTGACGCATCGGACAGTTATGGAACAGCAGTCACCTCAGTCCATCACCACTAGCACCATGATCGTGCTCCCCGTGAAGCACTCCCAGTGGGCTCTCTTTTGGCTGTGAGGGAAGCCAGGTTATTTCCTTTGCCTCAGTCACCATCTTCAGCTGCAAGCTTCTCTCTTCACAGCAGAAAAGCTACAGTGACAACCTTGCTGAAAACCAAACTTGTACATTTGGAAACTCAGGCTCCAGTCATGGGTGACTTTTGTAAGAGGGGTAGATTGTACCTGATAATTTCATAGGCCTTATTGTATTCACTAGGGTCCACAACACACCTTAGCAAAAAGAAATATCTTTTCACAGATGCAGGAACTAAGTTTTCTGGGTGCTTTCAGCATGTGTTACCCAGCTATAAATATCTGTGCATGCTCTTGGTATTGTTTCATCACTTTTTATGTTATAAAGAGCATTTCTGACTGCCTAGCTTGGCGGTTTGCTGATATTCTCCTCTAATCAGAGACAGGTTTTCATTACTAAAATTACAAGATGTCATCAATGTGACATTTTCAGAAAAACAGAAATGTTTTGTAATGCTGCGGCCATTTCACTCAGGCTCTTCTTGTTCCCTTTTCCTATGAAAAAGCCTGCACAACAACAACAACAGCTAAACTTTGGAGAGTGATGGAATGAGCTGCTGGTTAGTTATACGGCTTAGGCCATAAACTCCTGCCAGTGCAGCTTGTCTGCCACAATAGTCAGCAGCTAATCTGAAGGGCACGGGCTAGTGCCAGTCGAGTTCTGCTAGTCCCTTAACGACTTATAGTTGCCTCTGATGTGTTGGGAAAGGACAGATACATTTTTCTCACAAGTCACTGTGAAAGAATGGGAAATTGCACTGTATTGCAATTCATTGCAGCATAAAATAAAATTAAATAGAGTAAAATAAAATAAAATAAAATAAAATAAAATAAAATAAAATAAAATAAAATAAAATAAAATAAAATAAAATAAAATAAAATAAAATAAAATAAATCCCCAAAGCAAAGGAGGGTTTGCAATGCCCACAGGGATCTTCTCGTGCCAGCTGCAATGGTGCTTCTGTGGGCTGCAGAGATAAACAGGAGTTGCAGAATCAAGGCTAAAATCCATAGCATCGTTCTGTAGAAACCTCACATGGATCTGTAACTGCATGCACGGTTGCACTTGCTTCAGATCAAGCTTTGCCTGTGTGAATAGCAGAAAATAAAGCTGCCTATGCAGTAAAGTCTCTCAATTTGAGATTATATGAAAAGGCAATTATATTTTATTTCAGCTGCAGAGGTGCTCAAGAAAAAGATTTATACCTTTCTGAAACCAATGCCACCAGTATAAATTAGAACAATGCTTAGAACAATGAGATACTGGCCCTAACTAGTTATCACAAAACAACAACTTAAATAAGAGTGATATGAGAAGCACAAAAGCAAGTACCTGCAGGTTATAAGTATTTCTCTGCTTAAATGGGCCTGTAAATTTCTGCTGTGTTTTATTGCCTTTTTCCTTATTTTCTTCCTTACACGTAATACAGGCCATTAAATCATGGCGATAATGTTTTGGAGACTTCAACAGGAACAGAAAGAAAATACAAAGCTATACTTGAAAATATCCAGATCTTTGTATCTAAGTTTCCTTTAAGAAAATGAAAAATTAATCTGAAGAGAGACTTCTAACATCAAAAAACTCCTCTGAAATGAAAAAGACCACAGGGTGCAGCCTGGGTGCTGGCAGACTTAGCTCAATGTGTAGCTGGACACTTCATTTCTAGTCCTTTTTTGGAACATGGTACATGGATTTTAATTTTCGCATATACCAAAATCTTCCTAAGTTAATTGTAATTTGTGTAAAATCCTGAAATATATGATGCCTCTATTATATTGTAATGCTGACTGTGTTTTGAAACATGATTCCTCCTGGAGGCTCAGCTTTACTTTGGGCAAAATCCACAGCTGAAAAGACAGTGTCTGGTCAGCAAAGTCATCTTGTTTGACTACTAGTGAAATACAGCATTATTATGTGATACAAGCAGTCCCAAGCAGTGCCTCTGTCTAGCCTAGTGTGGGGTTTGCTCATGAAACCCTTCACCCACGATCTTCCAAGACTCCTGCCATTGGAATCTAGGTGAGTCTCCATGAGATGTATCTTTGTCTCAATGCAGGCTGGATAAAGGAGAATACCCTAAAGTTCAGCTTCAGTGTTTGTTTTTAGTGAAAAGCTGTGCTTATTTCAGTGCTACCAGCTTCATGTTCCCTTCAGCAGCTAAAACATGAGGGCTCTGCCCCAACTTTGCAAGCTATGAGTGCCCCTGTGCAGTTGTGCATCTCCTCCACCACCCTCTTCTGCACCCAAAACTCTGCTTTGACTTGGAAAATATCAGCTGTGCCCCACTTCATTTTGAAACTATGCAAAGCACCATTGTGAGGCACGAAGCCATGAGCATCTCAAACAAGCAACAGAGGTCTGTGCAATGCAATTCTGAGCATGGATTTTTCAGGCACTTTTCTGACAATACTGCTATTGTGACAGAAATCTACAATTTATTAATCTCTTCTGTTTGGTTCCTTCAAGGGCAATGACAGAATGAAATTGAAATAAAATGCATTAGGTTTTAAAAGGGCTCGGGCCAGTTTCTTGATCTTTTATATATGAATAAATTAGGGTTTCATTTCTTTGCAGAGCAGCACAGGGAATTATTAGTTGAAGGTTTGTCTAATTCTTTGAAAAGAATTATGTAAATAATGCATTACAATGCCTAGGGTCTGGGATAGAATTAGAGAAAATTATTTAAATATAAATTTTCTGCAGGTTTGCAATGTGCCCCAAACATGTATTGTAAATGCACATTTGGTATAAACAGTCCAAGATAAACTAATTTAAGGTACAAGCGGTTTATTGGAGCACTGCAATTCTGTTGGCAGGAGATGGTCCCCTTCTAGTCCCTGCCACCAGAAGTTTGGAAGACATCAGCCCAGAAGTGGACCCTAAAAGTGTGTGCATGGACGTATATGTAATAAGCTAGGAGGAACAAATTGTTCCAGATGCCTCACAGCGGGACACGAGTGTGCTCAAATGCCTGGTCAGAACAGGAGTTGACTGCAGTCTCCAATACCAGAAATAAAGCTTTTTTGTATGGAAATTACTGTGTAGACACAGGAGGGGAGCAGACCTTGCAGTACAGACAGATAAGGGATGCAGTACAGAGAAATATAGGATGAACAATACAATTGTATTGCTAAAAAAAAGTGTCTGTGCAATTCGGAAAAACACATCAGAGAATGGAAATTCTCTGTGACTGCTCCCAGAAGCAAAAGAAGAAACACTACCTGGGTGTCTGGTCAGAGCCTTTCATGTGCTTGCTCAGTTAATAGATGCGCAGTCAGTAACCTAAAAGGGGGAAAAAAGCCATTGGCCAGTGAATTATCTTTACATGAAACGTCAGTACTGCGTGTCTCCCACGGAGGTGCCTACTCATTAACTGTCACTTTCAAGTCAGTGTTAGCTTAAGATTTGTCTGGAAAAAAAACCCACAGTGCTCTTTAGAAATTGAATCATTTTTCTTAAAGATTGACAAAGTAAAAGATTTAAAAAACAGACATAAATCTGCCTCAAGTGTAGTCATGGCTGAATTTAGTACAATGAAGGGCAGAGAAACGAGGTACTTCAGGGAAGGTAAGCTATTTTTTTAAGTCCTTCCAATTTTTATTTCTAGGGTGCTTCAACTGACTGACTGAAGGTTGTTTTCTTAGCTGTGAATGATACATAAGAAGATAATAAAATCTGAAAAGCACATTCTTGCAGTAATACTCTACCATAAAAAACACACCAGGACATCCAAACTGTAATGTGAGTACTAAGATTTTTCCAGCCACACCTTAAATATCTGAAGATAGATTTGATGTCCAAAAATAATGCTGCTTAAATGTTGCTTGATACTTTTATAGGTTGTGACAACTCTCATTTGATCCTCCCATCTAAATCCCTTTCTCTATTCTTGCATTAAAATGTTCTCTGCTTTTTTCTTTGCGTATTTCCTCTGTAATTACTGAACTTTACTTCACAAATAGCTAATACAGAGTCCAGACTAAAATGAAACATTAAAGAGAAGTTTTTTTAAAGCTACTAAGATACCTAAAGATGCAAATAAGTGCTAATTACTTTCAAGAGAATGGATATCTGATCTGGGGCAACTTTGGTCCCTAGATACTTTAAAAAGCGTATTTTCCTAGTTGGTCATTTAAATACCTTTAAAGGATTTGACCCAAATGCACAGTTCTAGTCTAGTGTTATGAGCCATTCTTTAAAATCATGAAGGCAGCCTCCAGTCCTGCCTTAGTCTAGCTCTGCAGAAGTTGTGTATGTATTTAAGTATGTAACTAGTCCCAGTTGAATTAAAGAGAAGGCATTCAGCTTAAAACCAAACAGATATTAAAGGAGAAAAATTGTGATAGTCTGTAAATAGATTGTATTTATAATGTGTATGCAAGCAAGAGGCTAAATTAAGGCTATTTGGATAGCTTTCAGCCTGTGTTTTGAGTATGTGCCCTTTTAACTTCAGGCCCCTGTCAATGCTTCTGAAGGCGCTTTGCCTGCTGTTCTGTGCCAGTGGAAACCAGGGTTGAAGCAATGAAACATTAGCAGTTGTTTTAAAGCAGACCTAAGTATATTTTTGAAACACAATTTAAAATAATATACAATTAATGTATTTTTTATGGCATTACATTGTTAATACTGTTTTGACTACCAGAGATGCTAATATGTGATGTGTTGCCTTGTGAGTGTGATCGCATTAAGCATACAGATCGCTCATTCTACAAGTTTTCTATATTCTTTCCAATGCTAGGAATGCTGTTTCAGGAATTTGTAAACTTCTACACAGTATATAAAATCATTCAGACACCATGCTGATACCTGGAAAGTCACATACTGCATCCTCATTTTCAGTACGTGCTGTGAGTAGTATCTTGCCTGCAATTCTTATTTCTCTGAAAAAAGTGTCCCCTCCCAACACATGGTGTATTTAATCACTGACCAGCTCTTCAGGCAGGTGATAATAGGGTTTTTTTCTGATATTTTAGTCATCGAAAAATGCCATCAGTCACAACCCAGGGAAGGATATGCTCAATGGAATCACAGCAAAAGGCACCACTTCTGAATACCCTGTCTTCAAATGAAACTTTCAGTTCAGTATAGGGGACTACAGTGCTGCAAGACTACCTGAAAAAAAATCAGAAATTTTGCTTTGTGTCTTTTTTGTGACTTTGTTTTTGTTTATTTCTCTCTGATATATGCCTTTCTTCATTCCTCACGAGAAACTATGCTGGTTTATTATACAATTAAAGTAAGTTTATGTGTTTATTCACTTCATTGCGTGTCTATTCACATTCATTATTCACAGAATGGCTCCATATTTAAACTGCAACAGAGCAGTCACTTAAAGAAACCACCTGAATTTCTACAAATTGTAGAAGCATTGAGTTTGCCAAAATACAAGCAGTGGTCCATGGCCCCTTCCTCCTGCTTGAGTCTGGTATGGGGAGAAATCCCTTCCAAAGAGTCAGATGTGCTGTAGCTCATTTTCAGGTAGACCCATGTGTTGACCTGTATCTGTGACAGCAGTGCAAGTGGGCGTACCTTCACTGGGTTTTTTTGGTTGCTGTAGAGAGTTCTAAGAGTGCAACATACTTTAGCACGGGCTGGCAGCCCGATTACACACCCTGTACAATCCAGTACCCTTTGACTCCTACAGCTCCTTTTCTCTGCACCTACGCACGTCGCAGTCACACCTCTGTGCCAGAGTGTAGATGCACCAAGTGTGGTGTGAGGTTCCTGGGTCTGACAGGCTGCTGCCTTGCACGTATGCTTCTCTCTGAAGACTGATCTACTGTCAGAAGGTACCATTTTTATACTTAGGTGTACCTCACATACAAGGTAAACAATATTAAAATTCTGTGAGGATTTGCATTCATCCAGCTCCAGGCAGCTGCATCAAGAGTAAAAGGAGGTCAATGCTAATAGCTGGCAATGAAACTCATGATGGAATGAATCATAGATACGATCCTATAGGAAACAGAGGCTTCCTGGAAGCAAACATATAATTTCTGTGTTAATCCATTTTCATTCTGACTACCTAATTGGGAAGTTTTACGTATCCTACTGTGTTTGCAAGGGCCAATCCACAAACAGCCTGAGTCTACAATCCTCCTGAAAGTCAGTAAGGGCAGATCTCTGCCTGGCATAAATTCTTCTAATTGTATCTCCACACAGAGAGAGGAACATGGAGTTCATTTGAGGTTCACAACACATTCTTTTCCCATTAGAGCTGGAAATGCTTTTAGAGAATGCAAATATCTGGTACTCAAAAAAAGCAAAAAGATGTCTGCCAAATATAGGAACTATATTTAAAGCCTGTAAATCAGGGGGGTGGATGGCACGGAGTTGTTTCAGGTTTCTGAACTGGGGGACTGATCAGATCAGGAAGGTGGCTGATGAGGAATTTTTAATCTCCGAGGAACCAGAATGGCAGACAGGAAGGAGAATGCAGGATGAATGATGAAAAGCAAACCAGTACCTGCATTTCTGCTTTCTGAAGATGTAATCTCACAAATATGTACCTTGCCTGAGGAGTCAGCATCCTAGTAAGAGGCTGGTTTAGCCCACTTGGGAGGCAGAGCAACAGTTACACCTCCCTCTGGCTAAAGCGTAAGGGCTGTTTTCCATACATTGCAGCATTTCTTCCTAATTCTTGCAGACTAATGTGCTGGCAAACACTAACGGAGCTCCTCTCAAAAGAAGGCCATTGAAACCGATCGTGCTACCCCCCTGTGAGACTGTGCCAGTAAAAGCAATGGGGTTCTCCCCTCTGTGAGATGAGGTGAGAGGCTGAAGAAATCCAAAGGAAGTTTTAAATTCACAAAGCTCCTTAATCCTCATTCTAAATAATCCCTTAGGAAGCTTACATTAATGTAAATTTCATATAATCTCATTGTCCAGGATGATATCTGCCACCCCAGTATTAGTCCCCAACAGATCAACACAGCGAATGCAGGCATTTGAACAGGAATACAGGACTGCAGTTGCACACGTGCTTTAAGGCTTTGTACAGACAATGGCGTTACTATTGTTAGGGAATGATCAAGTTCTGTTATTTTCCTAAAGTTCAACCATGACTTTTTGAGATGCAAACGCGAGATGGTTTCTAACCATGCAAGCATTAAGCTTGCCAAATGCCTTCCTGTTAGGAGTAGTGGGCAAGCTGCTGGCATTAAGTTAAATTTTAATAATGTATGATTTGGGGGACTGTACAGGTGGCTCCTGATATCAATGCTGCTAACTCCACATAGTCTGAGTAAAGGCCAGGAGAGAATGTGGCATAAAAACCTACAAGCTTCATTATGCATTTACGTAAGTTTTACTTTTTCTACTTCTGGTTTCTGCTGCCAACTTCTATGTGCTATGAGGGTATGAAGCATGACATTGCCAGATTGGCAAGATATTAATAAATCTTTAATCTTTTTCAGTTCATAAAAAGATTGCATTTGCTTTTTGAAAAAAAGCGCATTGGTAATGGGGCATGTAGGGAAAGCACTTCCGATGGGGCACAGGACAGTCCTTTATAGTCATTCACCAAGCAGAGCTGAGAGCCTACAGCTCTGTCTGCCTGTACTTGTCTTCTCTGTCTTGCTGTTGCATGTCTACAGTGTATGCCACATCTGCTTCTCTGCAGGCACTCACCATATGTGCACAGTGTCTGGTCACGCTCAGCTCTCACAGGGAATTGAGAGCTCTATGAGAATTTGAATTGCAATGTTTGTCTGTGCCATGCCACATTTTCTCAGAGCTGTAAAATTGATATTCATCAAGACAGCTTTTCTAAAAAGGTTCAGTAGTTGTTGGGAACTGCACGTAATAAGTATTTCTCTAACTCAATTCTGTACTACAAAGTGTCTCTCAGTAACTTCTGGAATACCATGCTAATTTTCAAGCTCATCTGACACTTCCTGTAACTTCCAGATTACACAGAAGTACTGCTCTCACACAGAAACGCTGTTTCAGCCTTGCTTTGTCTCTAGGCAAACTTCTATTTGCTTACTGAGCACAGATGAGCCCTGGGCAGTGCAGTGACATGTAGTTTACACAGATCATGTCTCCTTAGCTCTGGGAAAAAAAACCCTTGCGCCAATTAATTTTGGAGTGGAGGTAAATTATGGGTGGCTTTTCTTGTCATGCTAAATTCTGACAACCTGTGGTGTTTTCTCTTGTAACAATTTTTTTCTGGCTAATTTGCATATGAATGTGGAACTTCAGAGGACTTTGAATATTGATTTTGAATAAAAAGTTCTGCTTAACCTGTGTTACAAGTTCTCCTCAAGTTCCTGCAGGGGAATCTCAATGGACTCGGACCTCACCTTTTAAATACTCCTTTTTTTATGGTCTACCTGCTTTTCTCCATGATTTCAGGCCACGTGGGCTGGCTACAAAGCCAAGCAGGGCACAAATATCTGAAAACTCATAAACATTTGAAATAGGAAAATCAGAGTGAAAATAAACAACAAGATAGTAAATCCAAATAAAAACCTTGACAGAAACTAGTTAATGTCTGAACTGGCCTCCTGTCCAATTGATTTGCTATGTAAACAAATAGGCCCAAAATCTTTCTTTGTGCAGGTATTTTTTTGTGGGGTTTTGGGGTTTGGTTTTGGGGTTTTTTTACAAGCTTAAAAACCAAATCAAATTCATGCTGGTGATCAGGATCATAAAAGAAAGGCTCAAGCAAAGAAAAGACTAGAAAGTGCTAGAAATAAAAAATGGGAGAAAACAAAATGCAAAAAGGTAAGTTTAGGGAAAAATACATTTGTTCAATGCATAATCTTTGATCTAAGGATATCAGAAAGACATAATAAGTAAAGCAGATAGTAAAAAAATATTTTCTCCAGAAAGAGTTAAATTATTTGATTTTGGCGAAGAGACATGGACATTGAATCACTGAAAGAAGGAAAAGGGAGTTTGAAATGTAGTTTAAACATTAGATGGGGCCAGTAAAAGAGATCCAAAGAGCTGAGGTTAGGGGTATGAGATTTAGAACTGGAAATGTAAAAGCTAGCTGTGGCAAGAATGTTATACAAGCAGATAAGGGTAAGAGATGAAAGACAAAAAGGAATTGTTTAAATGTCAAATTGAGAATCTCAAAAGTACAGATCATAAGGGACCACTGACAGAAGGAAAAAATGGAGACAGCTGAAAGGAGAGAAAGAGTATATGTTTTATTACCAATTCTCTCAGACATCCCAGGCGACCAACATAAAAAGCCCTGCTCACCCTCCTCTACAAAAAGAAAAGACAAAACCAAGTACTGATGTACTAAATGTTCTTGGCTAAATGAAGCAAGGATTTTTGAAGGCCACTAAATAAAGCAATGGAGAAATTTGGGCCCGAGACCATCAGCATGTGTACCAAGAGGTAATTTTAGCTGATACATGACATGATTCAAAAATACCGCCTGCAAAAGATAATATTAGAAATAGGGAGAGTGAGGTGAAAAGCAGCTTGCCAGAAGGTTGTGCCAACAATCGTAACATTAACACTAGCATTAACAGCATATCAATAAATACAAAATAGTAGAAGGCAATGGATCAAAAAAGATGGAAGAGAAAAGAAATAAAATTTTCAATAGCGAAATATTTCACATCATTTATCCAGCTTAGAAGTACAAGGCACCAACACTGCTAAAAGAAAAGCAGTGGTTCCAGTAAGTTGTCTCCTTGTATGCATGGTACAGTGGCAGCCCAACAGCACATCTGTCAAGAGAAGTGTATGACATCAGATGAGAAATCCAGCAAATAGTTATCACGCATCAAAGTTATCCTCTTTGAATACTGAGAGTTTGGCAAGAACTTCCCCAGAGAGCAGAGCTCTTCAGCTTTTCTACTGATCCAGGACCAGGAGAGCTGAGGCCTCTTCTCACCCTCATGGGATGTCTTTATTGGCAGTCCCAGATCCTGCAGAGTTTTCAAACAGCCTACCAACATATTATGATGTTTCATTCAGCATTTGGCGTGAGGTTGCACCATCCTATCGGACCATGATTTTCTCAGACACATGAGTCACTACCCTGGTGATTATAACCAAGCACTTGCACAGGCACACAATGCAACATGAATGCAGAAGTGGAGAGTGCAAATCAGCTCTTCAGATCACCTCCCTGATGACGTGGCTGATGACCTGTGTGCAGGCTGACAATTTGCACAGAATGTAGCTATGTGTGCGGGGTTCCCCTTGGAGCTATTCAAACACAAGGTTGGAAAGGTGTGCCAGACGTAGGATGGCATGAAAGACTGGGAAGAAAGGAGCTTTCAGCTGAAATACTGAAAGCACAGTAAGGCATTTTAAAAATCATTGTAAGTAAGCATTGCATCTTCTCATTGAGCAGATTTGGTAATTCAGTGTGGTATTCCTTCACTTTACTGATCACAGTAATTTGTAACTTACACTTTTCCATTCCCTCAAAGAGCCAAGGTGATTCAGCTATGAAAAAGTCAGCAAGACATTACTGGTTTTCCCACTCTGCCTTAAAACAGAAGTTGTATGGTTTTAACAAGATTAATGCAGTTAAACAGCTACAATTGTAAGAGAGAAAATACACCTCAAATGGAGTAAATGTACTAGCAAGAAAGGCAATGAGCTACACTTAATTTAGTAATCCTATAAAACAACACAGTGGTTATATCACAGTGCAGTTACATCAGTAAAAGGGAATCACATATCTATAAAACACTGCTTTACCAATATAAAAGCTATATGTAAAAACAGGCTGTCAAACATAAAATTGTTATCTTTTCATCCATTGCAAAAGATTGTCTATTGTCAGTGGATGTACTGATCGAAGTACACTGCCACGTATCACAACTCAAAAATTTCAAGTAGATTTGTTTGCCGATGAACTGACTGGGTTTAAGGAAGGAACCCTCAAAACAGGCATATTAAAACAAATTCTAAATACAAATTCTGATTTCCTTGCTTAACTATAAAAACTCTTCTTTGGTGACAGCACCACTCAGTTCCCGAGAAGAACTTCCTTTAATAGTTGCCTCCTCAAAACAGGAAACACCAGCTTTTATTTATATTAAAGGAAGAAAATAATGTGAAACCCTGTCATTGCATGCCATGGTTGCCCAGTCACCACACATTTTACTTAACTGTTGAGTAGGCCAATATTCACTCTACCATTTCAATGAATACAACCACCAAAAAAGTCTTGAAGGTATTTTACTAATATTTTCATGTTATGATTTAATTTAAATTTATGAAAATATTGCAGTTAAAATTTAAAAACACTAAAGGTTCTGCGTGTTTGAGATGACCATAATCAAGATTTACATAATAAATAATGAGAAATCATCGACTTACTCCCTCGATTACTTAGCTATTAAATGTCACATGTTGATTATATTTCTAAAACTTTATATTTTCAGTTCACACTTCTGGAAGTCACTTTGGGTTACTGAAAGTGACCTCACTGACTTGACACCAAAGCACGTAACTATTACATAAACACAGTACAATGTAGAAAACGGTTCAGGAAAAAGCACATAGTTGCTCAAACTAATATCTGAAGTATTGAAGCCAATGACAGGGAACAGGGACATCTTCAAATCCATCAGGTTGCTCAGATTCCCATCCAACCTGACTTTGAATGTTTCCAGGGATGGGGCATCCACCACCTCTCTGGGCAACCTGTGCCAGTGTTTCACTGCCCTCTGCAAAAAAAATGTCTTCCTGCTATCTAACCTAAACTTCTCCTCTTTTTAGAACCATTATCTCTTGTCCTATTGCTACAGGCCCTGCTAAAACCTTCCCCCCCTGCGCCCCCCACTTTCTTACAAGCTCCCTTTAAGCACTGAAAGGCCACAATAAGGTCTCCTCGGAGTCTTCTTTTCTCCAAGCTGAACAACCCCAGCTCTCTCAGCCTGTCTTCACAGGGGAGATGTTCCAGGCCTTTGATCATTTTGGGGTCCTTCCTCTGGACCCACTCCAACAGGTCCATGTCTTTACTGTGCTGAGGGCTTCAGAGCTGGATGCAGAATTCCAGGTGTGGTCTCACCAGAGCAGAGGGGCAGAATCCCCTCCCTCGCCCTGCTGGCCACACTTCTTTTGATGCAGCCCAGGATACGGTTTGCCTTCTTCGGCTGCAAGCACACACTGCTGGCTCACGTCCAGCTTCTCATCCACCAGGTCCTTCTCCAAAGGGCTCCTCTTATGAACTGCACATAAACTTAGCCAAAATAAAAAGTATTTTTCATAAGCTTGTTCTAAAATATTTAAGGAATTAGAATGTATTGATTTATTTGATACAGCTTCTGAATTTAAAAGATTTTGTATCTTAACAAAATAAACAGGTAATAGAGAGAACACAGAGTGTACCCCTTTCACAGAACCTACTAATCTCTCTGCGGAACTTCATTGAAATTTCAACAGATGTTTCTTATTTCATCAGAATATCCTTTAGCTGGAATCCACATCAGATATTGCATAATAAGAAACTCAAAGTAGGGGTTCTAGTAAAACATTCATAAATTTTAACCATAGGCATTTCCTCACACACCCCACCCCTTCCCCCACCCACTCCCATTGTTTCACTGCTTTCCAACAATTTGATACATTTTCTGAAACGATTTTAGAAATGGATAAACTGTCCTCCACCAGAAAGAACAGGAATCAAAGCTTTAGCCAAACTACTTATTTAAAAGTGAAGATTCAAGTAAGTAAGAGATTTTTTTCTCGTGGTTTAATTTTAAGTGCCATAATAGATTCCTCATTATACAGGTTTCCTAAAGGGCTTCCATAAAATATTTTATTATTCCTCTAAAACAGAAATCTCTAACTTTTGAAAAAATTATAATCTGTAGATATGGAAAACATTTAAAACAGGTTTTGAAAAAAGCCACAAACTATGTGTCTCAATCAAATTGAGATTTTTAGCTCTAATATGATTACATTGCTTGAACCTTGTACTTGAAGATGTGTAAGCATACAGTGATTTCCTGAACTCATACTGCATTCGTGCAAACAGCACCCCTGCTAATGGCACCTATAATAGTGAACTGCACTGGTACATTGACTCCTATAGAAAAGCCTTCAAATAAAACCTCAGTTCAGTAAGGTTCTGAGTGGTGATACTGCATAAGCTGGTGTTTTCCCTGTATTTACTGCAGAAATACATGGAGTTTCACAGAAGGAGCTGCATCAAATCCAAATATCAAAAAGGCTGAAAGGGAATGAGCAATCTTCATTTTTGACCTCTTCAAAGAAAAAATAGGGTCCTCTTACTCTCAGAGAAATTATTATGCCATTCATGTGTGTCCACATATGAACAGCTTTAAGAAAACAAGACACACATAAAGCTGCTAACTTTCTGCTGTTCATCATCTGCTGCAAGAGTAAAATTCTTGAACAAAGGCAAAAAAAAGAGAAATATTTTAAAACCTCCTTAGTTCTCAAAACTTATGCATGTGTTTCCTGTGTTATTCGATTAAGCTTATAAATATTTACTGTTCCATGGTCAACAATGCCAAAAGCACTGGTGAAATTATTAATGTGAAGAAGTGCTATTTCTTTCCTGAAGAAAGAATTCCAGATGGGCACCAGTTCATCCTGAATACACACAACCTGCTCAAAGAATTGCTTTTGCCTCCACTGTACTTGCTATAGTTATAATTTTAAAGGTTCAACTTATTTCCTCTCTCCACCCCAAATTTTGTGGGTTTTCCTCCTGATTTTTGTGGAAGACTTCACCTCACAGCCCTTTTTCATAACTTCAAATTTCTTTCACTATGTATAGAGGCATCCGAGCGATACAAACTAGAGAACACTGGAGAAACACTTGCTATTAAACTGTCTATTTTTGTTTACGTATATAATTTTTTTTCAATTACATGCTTTCACACTTAGCTAAAATATTTATTTAGATGCTACATGTTGAATAAAATTCTCCAGGTCAGCTAGGGAATCGTGAAGAGAATCATCCTTATCTTGACTTTCGAGAAACTTCCGAAGGGTATCTAAAGCATTCAAAGCTTCATTTTTTGATGGTAAAGGCTGTTCAGCTCCCTGAAATTGATCACCTTTATCGTCATCTTCATCACCAACAAATATCCCAGCTTTATGTGATGCGCTTCCTTTGGCACACATCCTTTCTCTATTTGTGGGCATTTCACATGTTACCAAGCCATCATCTAGAGCTGCATATTCCTCCAAAGATAAGCATTCTGGAAACTCCACTCCAGCTGCCTGTGCATGTGCAATCCAATCAAATTCACTTTCAACCTGCACATCATTACCATTTGCCTTAGTTTCTAATTTGAATCCTGCCTCATTAGAACTTTTTACGAGAGTCTCTGGTGTTACTTTCATCCAGCTGAGGTGCAACATCTCAATTGCATCTGGGAGAGTAAGCATAAACTCTTTATTACCTTCCACACAGTCAATAAATCTCTTGATAAGACAGCACCTGTATCTAACCTTCAGACTTCTAATAACACCTTGGTTTGTGGCTACACATGGAGAGTTTGGAGGAGAGAACACCAGCTTGACAGACTTCAGATTATCCACTTCTGTGTGTGCTGGGAGAGAATCAACAAGGATAACTACTCGTCTCTGCTGTGCTTGGAATCGATCATCAAGTGTATGCATCCACTGTTCAAATACTTCTGAAGTCACCCTCGCCATATCATTCGCTTCATAATACACGGGTAGTGACTTCATATCTTCAAAAGAGCTTGTACTTTTGTTTTTTCCTATAATGAGCAAAGGAAGCTTCTCGGAGCCATCCACATTTGCACCCACCACCACCGTTATCCTCTCTTTGCTTAGTTGACCTACAGAACAATTTTCCCCTTTAAATGCAAATGTCTTATGCGGTAACATCTGATACAGCAGCCCTGTCTCCTGTATATAAAACACGTCTTTTGGCTGATTATCGCTTAAATAGTGAGGAAGAGCATTTTGGTACCAACGAGTCGACACCTCTGCCGTGGCAGCAGCAGCTGCTCCTACAGGCTGGGCTCTGAGCACCAGCCCATGCCTGGACTTGAAGCGGTCGAGCCAGCCATTGCTGCACCTGAAATCGCTGTGTCCCAGCTTCTGGGCCAGGTCGTTGGCCTTGAGGCGCAGCATGGGGCCGCTCATCGGCACCTGCAGGCGCTGGGCGAGCCGGCACCACCTCTCCAGCGCCTCCTCCAGGTCCGTGCGGAAGGCGGTCCTCAGCCTTTTCCTTTTGGGATCAAACCGCAACGACTCGAAGGCTTCCAGAACCTTTTCTTTATTCTTCATAATGGAGCACAAGGAATTCTTCTTTATGCCGTACTGGGCTGCGATGTCTGCCTTCCTCTGCCCGCTCTCCACGGCGCTTATGATGTCAACTTTTTCCTCGATAGAGATGCTCTTTTTCTTCCGGACCGCGGGCTGGGGCGGGGCGCTCCCCGTAGCCTCCGCCATCCCGCAGGCGCCCGCAGCCGCGCTCCGGGCGCCGTTCGGTGAGACCAGTGTTCCGGCCCGCTCCTTGTCCCACGGGCAGTCCGCTCGGGAAAGCCGGGAGCTGCATCCTCGTTACCGAGGGGCGGGGCTGACCGGGGCGGGGCGGGGCTAAGAGAAGGGGCGGGGCTGAGAGGGGTGGGGCTCTGTGGGGCGGGGCTGAGCAGGGCGGGGCGGGGCTGAGTGGGGCAGCACTGACGGAGGGGGGGGGCTGCATGGAGAAAGCGGGGCTGAGCGGGGGGTGCTTGGCAGAGTGGGGTTGCTTGGCAGAGGCATGGGGTAAAGCAGGGGCAGGGCAGAGCGATAGCGTTGGGACTGAGGGGGTAGGCAGACTATTAAAAAATCAGTTAGTAAAATGATGACACCGAGCTGAGTGGGGCAGTGTCACACCAGAAGGATGGGATGTCATCCAGAGGGACCTGGGCAAGCAGTGGGCCTCTGCGAACCTCATGAGGTTCAACAACACCAAGTGGAAGGTTCTGCACTTGGGTCAGGGCAACCCCCGGTATCAATACCGGATGGGGGATGATGTGATTGAGAGCAGCCCTGTGGAGAAGGTCTTGAGGGTGCTGATTGATGAGAAACTTGACATGAGCCAGCAGTGTGTGCTCACAGCCCAGAAGGCCAACAGTGTCCTGTGCTACAGCAAAAGCAGTGTGACCAGCAGGGCGAGGGAGGGGATTCTCCCCCTCTACTCAGCTCTCCTGAGAGCCCGCCTAGAGTATTGTGTCCAGTTCTGGAATCCCCAACATAAGAAGGATATGGAACTGTTGGAATGGGTCCAGAGGAGGCTCTCAAGGTGATCAGGGGGCTGGAGCACCTCTGCTATGAGGACAGGCTGAGACAGTTGGAATAGTTCAGCCTGGAGAAGAGAAGGCTCTGGGATAACATTATAACAGCCTTCCAGTACCTGAAGGGGCTGCAGGAAAGCTGGGGAGGGACTTTTTACAAGAGCAAGTAGTGACGGGACAAGGAGAAATAGCTTTAAAGGGGAAGGGGGAAGATTTAGTTTAGACGTTGTGAAGAAATTCTTCACACTGAGCCTGGAGAGGCACTGGCACAGGCTGCCCAGGGAAGATGTGGATGCCCCCTCCCTGGAAGGGACCTTAAAGATCATCCAGTTCCAACCCTTCTGCCGTGGGTAGGGACACCTCCCAAGAGACCAGGCTGCTCAAGGCCCCATCCAACCTGGCCCTGAACACTTCCAGGGAGAGGGCATCCACAGCTTCCCTGGGCAACCTGTGCCAGTGTCTCACCGCTATCATCATAAAGAATTTCTTCCCAGTGTCTGATTCACATCTTCCCCCTTCCAATTTAAAGCCATTCCCCCTTACCCTGTGACTACTTTCCATTCCTCAGCTTTCTTGTAAGTTGGATGTTGTGTGATGGCTGACATCCAGCAAGGACCTCGTCTCTCTGGTTGCTCCTGATCCTGGATCTGTGCATTCCTGAATCCAGTTCCTCCTAGCCTCTGACCCATTCCCCAGTGTCTGCTCTACAGTATCTGTAGTGATGTACAGTCATTGAGGGGTGGGGGCATGATCTTAGATATTTGTATGTATTTTAATAGATCATTAATTAAAGCGTTTTATTAATTAAAATAATTAATTAAATTAAATTAAATTAATTAAAACGTTTTATTTTTAACGAACCTGCAAGTCTTTTTCCTCTCATTTCCCTTTCCCTGGGGGCTGGGGGGGGGAAAGGAACTGGCAACCCAGTGTGCTTGGTTTTCACTGCCGAAATTGGCCGAGTCTGGGCTGAACTGTGACTTTTTTTTGGCTCTGAACGTGGGGCTGTGAATGGGCCAAAACAAATTAAACTGGATCCCTCCGAACTGCTCTGGAACATTTGCGACTGAACTTGCCCGGGTAGCAGAAAAGAAGTCTGTGACACTGCGCGTTTCTCACTGGTGACCAATCATAGGACTCGAGGGAACGGCAGGAAGATGT
This sequence comes from Tapera naevia, assembly GCA_033556795.1. Taxonomy (NCBI): domain Eukaryota; kingdom Metazoa; phylum Chordata; class Aves; order Cuculiformes; family Neomorphidae; genus Tapera; species Tapera naevia. Next base: position 7,178,680 of record JAUMJJ010000034.1, on the reverse strand, counting down.
GCCGGGGAGGGTTAGGCTTGATATTAGGAGGAGGTTTTTCACCCAGCGGGTGATGGAGCCCTGGAACAGCTCCCAAGGGAAGCAGTCACGGCGCCAAGCCTGAAAATATTCAAGAAGCGTTTGGACAATGCGCTCAGGCACACGGTGCGAACGTGGGGATCGCCCTGTGTGGGGACAGGAGCTGGACTCGATCATCCCGGTAGGTCTCAGCTCAATCGATGATGCTGTGGTGCGACCTCCACCGCAAACCCACTGCGCAGCCGCGCGCCCCAGCCCGGCTCGGCTCCGCCCCGCCCCGCCCCTTCCCGCCCCGCCCCGCCCCGCCAGGCGCTTCCGGCGCGGCGGTTCCGGCTCCGCTGGCATCCGAGGAGGAAGAAAATAAAGCTGGGAAAAGGGGTAGCGGCGCCGCTCCGCCCGGCTGCCTCCTGTCCCCCTCCCTCCCCCCCTTCGTCCCGTTCTCCTGCCCCGCTCCGGACGCCCCCCCGGGGCTGCAGCGGCGCCGCCGCAGGTGAGGGCCGGGCCCAGCGGGGGGGCCGCACCGCCTCCCGCTCCGTCCTACGCGTGGCACCGCGGGAGCGGCTCCGCTGCCCGCCCGGGGCCGCTCATCCCCCGCCAGGGAGCGCGTCCCCTGTGCCAGTCGCACCCTGTGCCCGTCCCCTGCCCCTCTCGTCGCCCGCCTGCGGGGCTTGCGGTGGGGGCACCTGGAGGGGGCGGGCAGAGGCCGAGCTTGGTAGAAGGTGGGTTTCGTGCGTGAGAGAAAGGAGACCTGGTTGTTGATGAAGGAAGGGGGTGCTGCGTAGATTTCGTGCCCGTGGGGCTTATTCCACACCCTGACAATTACTGCTTTGAGTGTTCTAATTTGTCTTTTGCAGCTGCCCTACAGTTCTTAAAGCATGGAAATGCTGTGATGTTGTGTGACAGGCAGGTGTTGCATCTGGTATTGTTTACAGACTATAAGCAATTCTTCTAGCGTTGCTTATAGTACATCTCTGGTCTATCATTACTAATTGACATTTCCCCCAGCCTCCCACCCCCAGTAGCCTTTCATGCATTGCTGGGCTGGATGTAGTTTCAGTGTTAACACGTGCTTTTTATGCTTTTTTATGCTTAGTGGAACTGGTATTAAGGATTCAGCACTTGCAGTCAGTGACTTTGTTATCCAAGTGTCGATTCTCTGGGAAAGACAACAGAAAGTTTCTTTTTTTCAGGGCTGGAGAAGGATATTTTACCAATGCAGTTCCAAACCCATATGGCTGTCTGAATCATGCGTATAAAGAAAGGCTTGAGGGAGTTGGGATTGTTCAGCCTGGAGAAGAGAAGACTCCAGGGAGATCTTAGAGTGACCTTCCAGTACTTAAAGGGGGCCTACAGAAAATATGGGGAGAGACTCTTTATCAAGGAGTGTAGAGATAGGATGAGAGGTAACGGTTTTAAGCTGGAAGAGGGGAGATTTAGATTAGATCTTAGGAAGAAGTGTTTTACTGTGAGGGTGGTGAGGCACTGAAACAGGTTGTCCAGAGAAGGCATGGTTGCCTCCTCCCTGGAGGTGTTCAAGGCCAGGTTGGATGGGGCCTTGAGTAACTTCGTCTGGTAGGAGGTGTCCCTGCCCATGGCAGGGGGGTTGGAACTGGATAGGCTTTAAAGTTCCTTCCAACCCAAACCATTCTATGATTCTATGGCAAGCGTGTTTATGTATGTATGTACACACACAGTTAAAATGTAAGGAATAAGTAATACAGACGATTGGAAAAATCAGAAGCTGAGGCAATATCTTGATTAACTGCTTCTTTCTGTTTTGGTAGAAGTTGAAACCATAATGGGAGCCAATACCTTAGCTAATCTGGAGACAAACAAAGTGTTAAAGTGCTTAAGGGCAGGTTGACCTAGAGCAGGGAGTGTGGAAGTTAGTGGCAGCCCTGTTTTCCAGTCCTATCTCCATCATGTCTTGTAACTTTCAGTCATAATTGGATCTTACAAGTGTGGCAGCTAGGGAATTCAAGAGCATAAGGAGGAAAATATGGTGTGATTGTAGAAGAGGTGTTTAATTATTTAAATTCTTTTTAAAAAGCAATTGATCTTGAAAAGAATTACTGAGAGTGTTCTTAGTTAGAAATTGGAGTTAAGAAAATATGCAGTGAATCATTGTTTTCTACCAGCAGTTGCATTTTCTGCAGTGTTACAAAAGCTTTTTTGCTTATCTATGTAGCAGACTAATAAGACAACAACAGAAAATTGTAACAGACCTTATTTGGACAGAAGATATCTTACTTTTACCTTACTGGCAGTTTAATTTAAGTGAAAAAGCCAGTGCGTACTTCTTAGAAAAGCAGATGTCATTGTTGAGAATCCCATTGTTCTCGTTTCTGAGACCATGTCATATATTTAAGTAACTCTGTCAAGAATAAGCCCCTTATTCAAAAGAAATTAATTGTTGATGGGGTTTAATTCATATTTGAACGAATAAGCAAATATGAGTTTGCCTTTTTATGAAAAGGCACATAACCATTAATTGTAGTTAGTTAAGTATCTCTGAAGTCTTTATTCTCAAGTCTGTTCTGTCTCCTCTGTTCTACTCTGGTACAGTATTTGTATGGATTTGCAGAATTGGTCTTGTGGGGAAAGAAAGAAAATACAGAGGGGCAGGAGTGATGAGATTGGGGTTTCTGGCTTAAATTTGTGTCAGAATATGGATCAGGCATGTTTTTTCCAAGTGGAGCATCTCTGAGTTGTAGTTGCAGCTGATGGTAACGAATGTTCCAGTCCACTGAACAGTCACCCAGCACGTTCTAAAGTTGTGGCTGCTTTAGTGAAAAAATAATTGTTATTGTGGAATTCGTACTGTACTGAAGATGAGCAAGCTCTTACAAAGAATGGCCTCTTCTGTGACACCTGTGAGAGAAAGTCAAGAACTATTGAGATACAGAAGTCTATATGCATTTCTGTAACAGAACTCTTAGGTATAAGTAATGTAAGTATGTAGATGCCATGTTTGACACAATTTCACATGAGCATCATAACTTCTGGATCTTTGTAAACACAGAAGATTTTCGTCCTTACATCCAGCATTCGAAGTTTACATCCCCATTTTTTTGCTATACAAGGAGTCATCAGAGAATTCTGTAGTTAAACTAGAATGTACAATTAGACTTTTTACAAAAGCCACTTTTAGTCTGCAATTTTCCCCTTCTCATGTTTTAAAATTGGACAGTGTGATCCTGTAGCGTTGTGTTGAACATGCTGATACTCCTTACAGGAAAAGAATACTATAAAGATGGGGGTGGGGGGTGGGTAGGTTGTATCAGAAACAATAAATTAATTTGGATTTTAAAAAATTGTTTATTTTTCTTCATGAGTTATCTTCTGCATGGGTCTGTGAGATGCTTTCTGCCTCTAGATAGGTTGTTAAGAGCTCCTAAGGCTACCTAGAAAATATTTTTTCTGCTTATAGCATTTAATGGTTTTAAACAGTGTTACTATGGTGTGTAAGTTTGTATTTGAGGTATAAACATAACTCCAGGATCACTAATGTGGTAAAACTGAGGTGCAATTTGTCTTAACCAAGACTGCACTACAAGGTGAATTTAGCTTCTTGTTTAACCAAAGAAATCGTGTACGCTTCTAGTCCATAAGGGAAATTTTTTATCTACTCAGAAATAAGCTGTTGAGCATGGAGGTTGTTTTCAACCACAAGCAAAGTTTGAACTGGACTCTGTGGGAAAGCAGCACCTCTGCTATACAGTCTTTGATATTCAAAAGAATTACATATATCTTCATGTTCTATAGAAGTTACACTTAATTATGTAATTACTTTGAAAAGAATTTTGTATTGATTAGAGAAAAATCCAACTTCGTTCAGTGATAGTCATGAGTAAATTGTTTTTCTGGAGAAAATTTCTTATTTTATGTGTTGGGCTTTCCAATGTAAAGTATTAGTTTACCCAGTGTAATATGATCTAGATGGCTCAGTTTCTTAGCCTTTGTGTCTTTATTTTATTTCCCTTGTCAAGTGAGCTGCTTACCTTATTAATTATTTGCTTTAATTGAAATGTCTTATAGCTTGGGAAACGGCAATACAATATCTCATATAATATCTTAATCTGGTACGTGGCTGAACGTGTGTAAAATGGTGCAAGACTTAACAAACCGAAGTCATGTGTGATTATACTCAATGCTGACAGGCTTTGTTTAATTTTTAACAATCGGTTATCTCCTCCAACATAAGAGTTTATTGCAGTGTCACCTGTAGTTACCAGCTATTTGTAATCAGGCTTAGATAGTTTTCTTATTTAAGCTGTATTAGGTTTGTGACTTCTTTCATCATCGCTCCACTTGCAGAGTTGATTTTGTGCATGTGTGCTCAGTGTTGCCAACTTCCTTTGCCTCTTTAGGTGCGATCTTTTTGGGAATAACATGCAAGTGATCCTGTTTCTAGTTAGGCATAACAAACTCAACAGCTTCCTCTGTTCCAGTGACTTAGCATCAGTATAAACTTGCAACATTTGGTTAAATCTCATGTTTTTACAAAATGGTGATCTTTGCAGTGGTAGGATACAGTCAGTGTATTGTTCCAGGTGGCAGCAAATGTCAGCTGAATAAGGTTGTTTGACTTCCTGGGTTGTACATTGGAAGCTCAGCCATCTGTGTGGGGAAGGCGGCTTTGGCAAGGGAGCTTATGGTGGACTATATTTCTAGTCTTGTTTAGATTTTTAAAGGGCTGAAGTCCAGGTCATCATCAAAAGAGGAAGGTTTCTTTTTGCTTTAGCTGAACTTGTAAAAGAAGTGTTTTCTGAAAGCCTACTTCCATTTCTGTAAGGTGCAATGTCCAGCTCCTTTTGCATCAATTAATGCATGCCAAACCTATTTTATTTTCAGGTATGTCAGAACACAGCAATGAATCCACAACATTTGATGAATCTCATCCAGCTGCAGAAGAGTTCCAGTCTTACTCTGAGGTGACTGGGTGATAGTAAAATCAACCAATCCTAGCAACAGTTTCAAACTCCCAAAAATTCTGATATACATATATGACACAGTGAAGTTAGTACGGGGATGTGAGTTCATGCACATTACCTTGTATGGGTGTGTTAAGTTTTGAGACACTATTAAGAACAATCCAATTAATTCATAACAAAGGATTACTTCAACCACTAGTCTTTTGCTGTGCTGCAGTATTTGTTTTGTAAGTGGAATAGATTTAGGCGAGGTAGAATCTGAAATGCCTAAGTGCTGCAGGAAGAAAGGGTTCGTGCTTAAAAGGCAGCGGCCTTTGTGTAACCTCACTGTAACAAGGCTTTCTGTCTGCTATTGTAGTGATGAATCTTTTCTTGGGAGCAGGTACAGCTTGCACCTTCATTGTGGAGAAGTCTGTGGCTTTTAAAAATAATGATCAAATTCCCAGTGTTATCGATAATACTTAGCCAGCCAGATGTGTTTGGGAGGCTGTTTCAGAAAAAATAAAGAGTAAATATTTCCCTGCCTGCTTTAGAGTGAGAATGAAAAATTTGGTGTGAACTTTACCACTGTTAGAGTTTCAGTACCAGCGAAATGGTTTTAAACTTTTTATAGAAGCAGTGTAGTGATTCCGTAGATACTTAGTATATCTCCAAATCTGATACTTGCAAACAGAGATGTGGTAAGAAAAAGTTACTAGAAGTTTAATATGTTTCTCTAAATAGTATATCCAACTCAAGTGTTGTGATTTTTCCATTTTTTCACTCATGCCTAATGCATCAATGTGAATTTAGGAATCTCTTTATATTTACTTTAGACTCTTCCCATGATATGATAAATTTTCTTCTGAGGATGCAGTTTCTTTTTATACCTGTATATGCTGTTGACTGCAATGCCAAAGGGTTGCTTCACTCAGCAATCATATTCACTGTTTTAACAGAAATACTGGTGTGATTTGGTTAATTGGTTTTCTTTCAGATCAGTAAGCTTGCTAAGATTGTGAGATTGCAGGAATGTGCATCCAGAGGTAAAGAGAAATTGCTGCTGGTTTTGGCAGTAGGTTCACTTAGTCTTTTGAGATACTGCACTGCTAAAGTAACCTGGTGCTGTGGCTGAGAGCAGTCCTTCATTCTCACTAGTTTCTTACTGCATTACCACCCACTTTATTTCATAGGTGCAGGTGCTGGAGCTGTGTGAGGAACTGTTGTATAGAACCCTTTATGGGCATAGGTCACATTCTTTTAACCTGCAGTGTTTCCGCAGTCATGTTTGCTGAATGAATACATTGTTCTGGCTGAGAGAAGAGGCGGGGGAATGGGGAAAGTTTATGTGAAGAAGAGTTAGGGGTAAAGGGCAGAAAAAAAGGGTGAGGACTCTAGACTAAAACGCAGGGAGTGTTTTTTTGTTATGGCTGAACCAAATTAGCTGTTTATCCCACTTCACTTTTTTAGCTGCTCGTTTCATGTCTTTGATGCTTGTCTGACCTCGTTGCAAACTGATTAAACTCACTGAAATTGTGGAAAGTTAACCTGATGAAAAGGTCTATTGCCAGACTAGCAAGTTGAGTTTGTTTACTATGCAGCCAGGTGAGTGGCTGGGAGATGGAACACTGTGTGGCTCACAGTAGGGACTGGCAAAGTGGGGTAGTGAAACAGTCTCCTTTCAGCAATGGAAAATGGTGGTTTGCATCATACACAACATAAAACTGAAGTTAGCAAGTCATTTTTTGCGTTCTGTGAACTTGATACGTAGGCTTGTCTCAACTCAGAATGCCTAAAAAGTACATAAATTCCTTTTGGGACACCTTAGATTTCAAAAGTTGTCCAGAGACGCTGATGAACTTTTGTTGTCTAGTATGTGTATTTACTAAAGACATGTATACATGAGTGTGTATATCTCTGAATAAATATGTAAACATGTATCAATATATAATTTAGCAAAATTATTTGAGATTCCTAATGAGATGTACACAAGCCAAGTATTTTTTTTGCATTTAGTTGAACTTGGAGTTTTATTTGTGATCCCTGCCAAATGAAGTGTATCCCCTGGAATTCCCCTTCACACTGTGTTTTCTGACAGTTTGCAGAAAAGAAGAAAAAAATAGCTATGTTGGCCTATGCTAACATTTCACTTTGTGCAGGTAACTGGGAGGCTACACGTTTTGAAAGCTACCTGAATTTACCATGTCTAAGTAAGTCTTAGAGTTTAAGCAGACGTGAGATTTAGAGCAAGGTTAAGAAGCTCGAGCTGTTGGATAGGTTGCTTAAATTAAAATGTAATGCGGCAGGTAACTAGAACATTTAAAGCTAATGGTGTTGTATAGCAACTCCCTGCAAAAAGCAGGGAATTGGGCTTGATGGTCCTTATGGGTCCCTTCCAACTCAGGATATTCTATATTCTATGAAGTGTTTTAAAAGTACTCATAAAATAAACAGCCCTGTTGGTGTGCTTCAGTATTTTCATTTACTTAAAGGCTGAGTTTTGAGTTTGTTCTGTTGCATGAAGAGTGACCCAGAAAAACCTGTTCTGTGTTTGAGTTGTGGGTGAAGGCTGGACTACCTGAAGAATTTGGTGTGCTAGGCCAATGTGGATATATAACATATGAGCTATTCCTTCCCAGTGCTGAAAGAAAGCACTAACTGGATCCTAAATGGGAGGACTGATGGGGTAAGTTAGTATGTTAAAAAGTCATTTTTTCTTGCATTTATAGCACACTGTCTTTTTCTTACGTGATTTGAAATCTGTTCTCTATGTATTTAGATTTATTTTTTTTTCAAAAGCTGTGCCTAAATGTTTAGCTTCTCATTTTGGGAAGTGTTTCATAAAGCACTGTTTTTGAAAGAGCAGCTTTCAATTCGTAAGTTAGTTGTAGAGAAAGTCTTGATCCTCAAAAAGGTAAAACGTGTCACCTTGGATGGTATTTTATGGATGCATATCCATGAGTTGTAGTTCATGTATATGGTTCATAGAGTGACTGGGCCTTGGCATTTTTCTTTCTCTTTTCTATATGGGTAAAAGGCAACATTTACTCAGAACTCGATGGACTTCAGTTTCCTTGGGTTTTTGTTGTGTGTGTGTGAGATGGCAGTGTTTAGGCTGCTAATTGAGGAAGCTTATTACAGTTTCAGTAATTTAAATTGGATTTTGTAGATACCAAATAAAGTTTGAGTAGTGAGCTCTGCTTCGAAAGACCAACAGAAGTCAGGTCTCGGTAGCTGAGTGTCTTTGGAAGAATGTCTTATGGTAGCATGGCTTTTCAGGCAATCTGGAGTTGGAGGAGCGTGTTTATTGGAGCCCAAAGACACTGACTAGTTGCAAAAAAGCTTGAGAGGCCTCAAACTTTACTGAGGAAGTCAAACTTACTAATGTAAATTAACTGGTTATAGGTGAAAGTGGAGGAAGTATTAGTAGTGGCATATGACAGATGTTGACAGTTGAAAATGGTGCAGGTGATCCTGAGTAAGTACCAGTAAAATCTTTGCTATATAGATATCCTGTAAAAGCATCATGAAGAGAAGCTGCTGGTACTTCAGCCTGATCTCAGACTGGGCCTGTTCTTGACCTGTTGACTGAAAAGAGCTGGTTCAGTTTGATTTAGGAGATCTAAGGGAAGAATGCACCTATTATCAAGTACTGTTGATGGTGCAGTGTGTCTTGCCAGTCTTACACGGGTGCAAGGGCTGGTTTGAAGACTTCAGACAAGTTTTATGTAAGTAATTGCACAAACACTGCTTGCGTTGTGTGTTGATCTTGCTACTGTTAACACTTCAGTCAACTAATGGAGCTGTCTTCCAAAGTTAGGAGTAGCTTTTTGACAGGGCTAAATTTTTCTTTTAGTTTTGGGGAGTGTTAAGGTACCATTTGCTCTTCAGGTACTTGTAGATGGTGTGCATTTCTTCTGAGAGTCTCTTGTAGGTCGTACTGTTGTTCATTCTTGAAAGCAGTGGTTTCATAGCTGCTGCTACTGTTCATAATGCAGCTGCATTTTGAAACTAACTTTGATTCTTGAATTGCATTGGTGTGTTTAAGCTCTTGTTTCTGCATTTCTAGATTTGCTGCTGTTGGCTGAATGAGAGTTGTATACCAACAGTTCAGTCAGAAGGTGGCACTGTATTATGATGAAATACACTATTTGAAAGTTTTGAATAATTACCTTTCTTTGTGTAACACATGATTAGACTAACTGCTCTCTTCTGGTTTGTGTTGCTTATTAGCTCGTACATTTTTTTTCTCTAGTCAAGCTCACCTTTTTTATAGATTGAGATACATAAACTAGTCTAAGGGTTAAGTGTAGGTAGAAAATGTTTAACTGATTCCAGATCTCATTTGTGTCTGACACCTGCCCACCCCCCATATCAATGGGTTAAATTTTATAGTGTTTATGTTCTCTTAGATCTTGACGTTTTAAATTACTTCTGTCTGAGCTGTGCTAGCATATTAATGTCATTTGGGTTTGTGATTAAATGGATTTATACAGACCTAGAATATCAGAATATTAGCAACAGGACTTCAGAAGAAAGATGACTCTTATGAAACCTGTACATCAAATATTTTCATATAGCTCGCTCATTGGAAATTTAAGACAAACGCTAATCCGTTTCTCGTTATACTGTAGGAAGGTGCAATGGCTCAAGAGTCACCCAAAAATTCAGCAGCAGAAATTCCTGTGACTAGCAATGGGCAGCTGGAAGATTCTCATGAGCACAGCTTTAACAGGGTAAGAATTTTCTCTACTATCTAGCAAGGTACCATTATTAGAAATGCTAAAGTTACAATACAATGCATAGGAGACTTCTTTTGACGTAGTTTTGTAGGGTGTTAATGAAAAAACTCTTCTGAAGCTCATAAATTATTGTTGAAGTATATGTAATTTGATTGCACGTTTCAATAAACTTTTGTATAAAAGTCGTGGTAGTGATGGCAAATATTTTTTAATATGAAATAGTGTAAAGAATTGGGTGCTCTGTAATGTGCAATCACGTGTATATGCTTCTATGTTCTTATCTCTGATCTTTGAGAATTCTAATTTTTAGTCCAACAGTTTTATCCATAAAACAGGACAAGCATTTTTAAAATAAGACATAGCGGGTCCTGTGAATATAGGCTACCAAATGCTAAATTTTTTATGTAGAAGTATAAAATTGTTGAAGGCAAGCTTCTTCTAAGGGGTATTAAGTTTAGAGGCAACATGCCTAAAAGTAAAAGTAGTCACATTCTGATTCGAAGTTGTAAGCTGGAGAGAAATAATTTTCTTGTGTTGACACTGCAGAATTGCTATTGTATTGCTGTATGCTTTATAGATGAGAGGTATCAGAATCCATCTTACTTGTTGCATGTTGAGAAAAAGTTAGACTACCATAGTCTAACTGTGTGCATTTCTGAGTTCTTCCTATTAATCTTGATGCATTTTACACTCAGTTCTTGTGTTTGGCTGTCCAGCAGAGGGTGCCATGCTATAGTTTAAGGCATTTGGGTTTGATTTTCATTTTGCTGTTCAGTTGGGAATACAAAGACTAGTTAATTATGCACATTTATTTGCTATCTATTGAGACCTAGATTTTAAGTAATCTGTAAGCTTTAACAGTCCCATGCAGACTTGCAGTGAGGATTATTTATAAAAGAAATACTGAGCAGAACTTCAGCATTTAATTCTGTCCTACTAAAGTACTGATTAGAGGGGAGAACCTTTATAAGCTTAAAAACAAATTACATATACATCCTGAATATTAGTAAAAAGAGCATCTGCCTAATTTTGTCTTCTGATTTTAGCTTTAATGGAAAAACTCCTTCGAGGCTGATAAATTATTATTAAGGTTGACTAAAAAGATGAAGCAGGGACTGCACATTGCAATAACTTTTGCATTAAAGGTATATTACTAGTGGCAATTTTTTATGCATTTCAAATAATATATTGAGTGCTCTGTAATGCACAATCATAGAATAGAGTCATAGAATCATTAAGATTGGAAAAGACCTCTAGCATCATTAAGTCCAACCACCAGCCCAACACCACCATGCCTGCTATACCGTGTCCCAAAGTGCCACATTTGCATGCTTTTTGAATCCCTCCAGGGAAGGAGGCCCACCAGTCCCCTGGACAGCCTGCTCCAATGCTTCAACACTCTTTCAGTAAAGGAATTTTTCCTAATATCCAATCTAAACCTGCAATCTTCCAACGTGAGGCCATCTCCTCTTGTATAATACCATTATAAATAAGAATGACATTTAAATATTAAAAAATAAAGTGGATCCTGAAAACAACATCTGAGACCATTTGACTGATGGAAGGGTAGCTGCATAGTGAGCGTGACTGTAAAAGTGTAAAACTTGGAGAGGGAAATGCATCCATATTAGAGCTATTATTCAAAAATACTGCACTTATTACTGGGTAATTTTCTACTGTTGTTGAATGGGCTGAGATTTTTTTTTATGAATAGCACTGCAGTGAGGGAAGGCTTATGTTTGTTAAGATTTATCATTCAAGTAAGATCTACCAGTAACATAATGAATGTAAAAATAAGAATCATGTTTAATGAAATGAAGTTAAACCTGAATTTTGATAAAGACATTCCTGTGTTCAGGGAAGGAAACAAAAGACACCTTTAAGTGGTATGAATTTGAGTTCACCTGGAAGTAGAGAAACGGATTTACTATTTTAAGCCTGATTACTGTGATGCTGCTGTGACTTGACAGCCGTCATAGTTATCTTTAGCTTAAGTAGTAATTGCTTCTACAATGTATTGTATCCAATACTTTATTATTTACACTAAATGGAACTTGCAGTCTTGTTGACTGGGTCAGAGCCCTTGTTCAGTCAAAATATAATCACCATTTCCTATGGAAAATTAAAACTTTAAGGTACATTTTGTCTGGGGCCACATAAAAGTTGAAGTAGGTTTTAGCTGACGTATTACTTACTTTACTTATTTTACTGGTTTGGAGTTAACTGTATTTTGAAACTTCCACAAAAATAAGTCATATATTTGGTTGAGTTGCAGAAAACTTAAACTATGCAAGCATAGTTGCATTTGCTGTTGTAATTATTTTCACAATGCTGTTCTGAGATCAATGATGAAGTGCACTTCAGATACTTTTTTGAAGTGTCTTGTACAAGTTAACACTTGCATGTGTGACCTAAACTCAGAATACATGATAACCAGGGCTTCTTATAAGCAAAACGAAGAAAACAAACTTCTTGGAATTAACATCTAGGTTTGTTTACTACTCTGTTAGTCTCAAATTCTAATATTTAGCTTCTATTCATCTTGCTTTCTCTTTGTTATTTCTAATACTTAATGCTGTGCTTTCTCTTTTTTTCCTTGCCAGGTAATTTTTTATTTTAACCTAAAGCAATATGCACTGCACCACAAAATTTGTGTCAAGTTTTCAGGAGTATTTTTTCCTATCAACTTATGTAAATGGCAAACAAAGTACTGATTTTTAAGAGATTGGTTTAAGAAAGGGGCAAGAAACCATTACCACTCTAAGTTGTGCTGTTACCACACTGCTCAGAAAGAGTATATGACCACAGTAGAGTTCAGACCACTCATGCTCCACTATATCGATTTTAGTTACACCTTCTTGAGTAGCTGGGGAACAAGGTTATTTTAGTTTCTTGTTTTCTTATTGTTATGACCAGGGAACCATTCATAAGAGTGTTGTACAATTCAGATATAAACAATAAAGCATTATTTTTTTCTGTATTTTTTATTTGTTTTTCTACAGCTATTTTGCAACAAACACTTGAGCAGCTTTGATTTTATGGTTTTAATAGACTGAATAAAGGAGGGTAGTGGTATTACCTTTTCTTTAGGATTCTTCAATTACAAAACTAAACTTTCCTTTAGACTCGTACTCTGTTTAGCACTTCCACTACCTCTCATCCATAAGTTGCTTAGGCATGAAAATGCACATTTATTTTGCACTAAATGCAGTATTTGTATGTACTCAAGCATGAGAAGTATTTAATTTTGAAAGGCAATGCACTGCAAATCTATTTCCCTTTGAAGAAAAGTGCCATTAGTAGGGCAGAACATCAGATGGCATAGATTACCATAATGTCATTTCAGAAGGAAGCATATTAGTTCCAGTCTTGTGGGAATGTGTTAGAGCACTACTTGATGCATCTTCAGTCCCTTATGTTTAGGAAAATTAATCAAAAGCATATTTATAAGGCAACGTCAGTAAATGTTTGCCTAACTGTGAAGTCTCATTCAGAAATATGCTGCTACATTCTAATTTTGTCTTGTTTGTAATAATGAGATGTCTGTGGAATTCTGACGAGTTCTGTCTTGCCCATATGATGGATGGAAACTTCTCATATCAATTGGATGAAACGTCTAATGTCCTTTCATGATGAAAAAGCTGTACTGGTGCTTTTTAGCTCTCCAAGCTCTGTTGGGAGTCATGTAAGCTTTAAAAATGTGGTGCATAGAGCTGCTGGCCAATGTTTGGGTGTTTGTTAGTCTGTCTTTAACAGCAGACTTCAGCATTTCCTAGTCAAATGTCTTTTCCTTACTCCTTTAAGGTACAAGAAGGCTCAACCAAAAAAAGTCTTACTGGTTTATTTCACTTCCCCCTGACACTTTCTAGAACACAGTTTTCTTCCAAAGCTATTACAATGATGTGATTAGAGTAGTGGCATTTTAATGTCACTGAAGGAATTTAGACCTGAGGACTGTGGGAAGGAGTGAGAAAGTACACTACTGCTAATTCAATAACATGGCTTGTGTTGTGAAAGCTGCATGGGAATGAAGTCAGCCAAAAAACTGTTCGGCCTGCCTATAAAAGTATTCAGGCAGTTGTAAACTACTTGTTATGCTTAAACTATTGTACAAAATCTTTATGAAGTTCTTATGGGTCTGAGTCTCTGAAATCGTTTTTCAGTTGTTTCCCTTTTGTTTTCAGTATCAACTCTTTTCTCCTGGCTATTCTTGTAACCTTACGGGGACAAAACAAGATATCACTGGTAATAAACTTTAGGCTGCAAAAGTAAAAACTGACTTCATTGTGAGTCTTGAATTTACCTATTGGAATTTCAAAATAAGCTCTGGGATGTGATGAATCCGAGTGCATCGGTTTAATATCATGTTCTGTAATTTTACTACTGGACTGCACAAATAGATAAGGTCAATTCTTTTTGTCTTTGCCTTCTGAAATAAAACCCAGCCTAATCACTCACATTGTACCTGAAACATCTGAATTAACCTCTTAGGTTTTGATATGTTGACCAGCATGGTTTAGATTTTACTGTGGGCTATTGTATTTTCATTAGTGTTGACTGATTTAAAATATTTTTGTGTGTCAGTTCTAGAAAACTTTTTAGGCAATGAAACAAAGACAATCTTTTCATTTTTGTTGCCAAGTCATCTGCTTTGTGGAGTCTTAAAAAAACAAAAATGTGAGAAGGGGAACTAATTTAGATCTGGACTATAACATGACATTAGGTAAATCAGAAGATACACAGTGGAAGAAAGGCTCTTCTGAGTGAAGAGCAATGTATTGGACAATAGAAGAAGTGTTGTCTGTCTTGTTTGCCACTTCAGCATAGATTAAAGCCTTCAGCTCTCCTCCCATTTGTTTCTATGCTTGATTTTATATTGATTTGAGGTTCTAATGGCTTAATTCATGGACAGTAGGAGCTGATATGATAGGGAAAGAGAAGAAAATGTTGAGCATCTTTAAGGAGCTCCACTTGCACACGATTTGGGGTAAGAAGTTAAAGTTCAGATCCAGTTACCTTGCTGGAGAGATGGTTTGTCTATCTACGTAATACTTTGTTTCGTGGGACTTGTAAAATGGGGTATTTCATGGTACCTTTAAAACTTTGAACTGTGACCTTTACAGTAAGATATGTTGCAAACTTTTCCTGAAGGTAACTTGAGTAGTTTTATTTTTAATATCCATCACTAAAAAAGCATATGATTGTTTCCAGTTCAGTTGCTCCACTTTATTAATAGACTCCTTGAATTAGCTAGTGATGTAGTGTTTTTAAAATACCTTCATTTGAGGTAGTAAAGGCGAGAAACTCATATCTTTTAAGCTTACTATTGGTACTAAGCAAGAGATTATACTTAATCATGCATTGATAATGGACTAAGAAATTAATACAATATTGCTTGCTTACTTGCTTCTTACTTTCTATTAAGTTTTGACTAGGCCAGTAAGTTTTGGCTGGGCTTTGACTAAGCAGATTTCAAAGTTTCTCCTCAGTTGGTTTCTCCTTGGTGAGCTTGTGCTAAGCTTCTACTAAGCAAGTTTCGGCTGGGCACACTTCTACTAGTAGAGAAAAAAAGACAGTTCTGGTGTCTTTCCACTCTTCGTTTTAGATTATCATGGAGAGCACATATTCTGTGCGACTTCTTTACTGTTGCCGCTGTCTCAATAGGATTGAAATGTCAGAAACTCATACTGGTTCATCTAGATGATCCGTATAATCTGATGGATGTCCCTGTTAGTCATGTAAATAAAGGTAGCCCTAATAAAACATGCTTAGTTTAATATGATGTCTTGAACTAATTAAAATGGGCTTTTAACAAAGGGTTAAAGTGGTTTAAATGCTATATATAATATAGGTTTGCCCTGTCTGTGTTCTATTTATCTATATTTCATACTTCTGCTTCTTTGAGCTCTTAGCATGCTATATGGCTGAGAAAGAGATAGGTAACCCAGCTTTTTGACTTCTTGGGTATCTTCTGAGCTGTGAGGGTTTTATGCCTCTGGCTCTGGGTCTCAATGAAGTTACGATATTAAAATACTTCTGCTTAGATGATAATTGCATAAACATGCAATGATTTTCAGCCTCATACAATTGAAAATTATGAATGAAACATCTTTTTTGTGGTTGTAATCCCTTAAAAGATTTGTAGTTTGAAAATGTATCAACAAATCCTGATTCTAAAGACTTGATTTTCCTTTTACAAAGTCAGGGGAAATCACTTTATGAGGTTGAAAGCAGATCTTCTGATCATCAAACTCTGTCTTAGGTAGAAGAACAATACGTAATCAAAAGATAATCACCTTATTGCAGTAGGGGAATGTCCTCATTTCCTGTGTTGTAACAGCAAACCTGCATTTGGTGGGAACAAAGAAGAAAGCTGATTAATGTTCCCTTCTTACCACTCTGTGGTCTCCTTAAGTAACGTCATACCTTCTCTGAAATGTGAAGTTTTGTGCACATCTTTTCTTAATCTAAGGCTTTGTTTAAATTATACTACTTTGTAAATTATTGAAGGGATAAATCGCTTTGCCATAATGATTAGATTTTTGATAGCTTTTTTGTTTTTCTGCACTTGTGGGGGGGAAGCAAGCACAATCACTTGCAAGAGCAATGTGAAAAATTGAAGATAACATGCAGAAGCCTGTCTGCACTGAACAGTATCTTGGATATTTATAAACAACAAAAGACAGTGTATTGATCACTGACTTTTTAATGACAATTCTAGTCATGTATAAATCAACAAATGGTAAATCTTTCTTCTACGTTCATATGCAAGGGTATCTTCAGCAGGGTATGTTTTAACTGGTTAATATAGGAGTTATAAAAACAGGTTTGCAAGCAGTTTTTTACACTGAATTTTGCCTTTTGCCAATGAAAAAAGTGTAGCTCTCTGAACAAGTGTTTGTGTACATATGCATATATATGTATATGTTTACTTAAAAAAAACCTGATATGTGTGTATACAGAATTGTAGATGTTAATTTTTGTGATCCAAATATCAGGTTTTTAGTTGGGATGGATGTGTTGTAATATTCTGATTTATTTAACTCTAATTTGTTCAACCTGTGTTTATTTTCAAATTAGAATTGAGTGTACAGAAGTAATAGGATTTCTTAAGTCTAGATATAAACTTTTGTCTTTACAAAGCAGGTGGTTCTGCATTTTATCCTTAAATACAGATGTTTATATTCCCATTGTGGACGTGCTTAAGCAGGTTAACTGTCTACATATCTTTGGCTACAGATTTAGATATTTCAGAAAACTGTACAACATGCCAAGGTGCCTTCAGGAATAAAAATTGACACAGTCTGGTTATCCTGTTTCAAGTCTCTGCTTTTTCAGCTGCTAGTGACTTGCTGCATTTTGAGTTGAATGGACTCTTAGCTAAACTAAGCTGAAGTAAAGGCTTCTGAGCATACCAACTGCCAGTGGTTAAGTCAGTTGTGAAGGCTGAAACACTATGAATCCAATGTTGTGATATGCTTAATTTGTGAAATCTGGTTCTGCATGTGTCTGCTATTTGTTGTTCAGGCTGGGTTTGGGGTTTTTTTTGATTGGCAAATTTGGTGTCTTTCGGAATGTTGCATTGTTTTTGGTATAATGCTTCAGTACACAGATACAGCACAATTATTAAATAACCAGTTCATGCGAGTGAAAGTATGGCTATAGGAATTGGTTACTCTGACTGCAATAATGTCCTGGGTTTTCAATGTCAACCAGATCTCTACTGTGCTGGAATTCCAGATGGTTGTAGCTATTCCTAAATCTGTGGGGACATGGTCCAAAAGCCACTTCTTGACAGTCTGAGCCTCTAGGCAGTATCAGTCTTAAGCACTAGCTTGCTTCTGGTTTGTGGATTGAGCAATTACAGTAATAGGTCAAACATGGAATGGATTTTAAAGGTTGTGTTTTCTTTGTAATTAGAAGCATTGCATATATCATAGTTACTGCACGTGTCCAAGTGCTGGCATTTTAAAGCTGTATGTAGTTCTTCTCTGCAAATTCACTATTGCTCCTCTATACTTTTTCGCCTTTTTTGCCTCTGTGTGGAAGCAGAGAGGAGGCAAAAAAAGTACCTGACTCCAGAAACTACAAATTTTCCATTTTTTGGATGCTTTTTTTCATAAGTGTATTTCACCTTTCTGCTTCCACTTCCAGAGTAGCTTTTTGCTCACTCTTTAATTTTACAAATTAATGGTTTTAATTTGCTCTGAATAACAGAAACTTTTTTAAGCACTAAGTATTTTCTGTGACACCAGAAGCTTAAACTTCAATCAGGTGTCTGGAAATGTAGTCCAGGAAACCTCTGGGAGCTGTTCATAGAGGTGGTTAAGATAGCAGAAACAAGCAGTATGATGGTACGTGAATCATGGTGTATGAATTCATAGTTCAGTAACAGGCTTGAACTGGGTTTCTGTGAAGACTTCAGTTGCCTGAAAGTAGGTTGTAGTAGTTAATCTAGCTCTCAAAACTTAGTCATCTCTGGCACTTTTAAAATCATGGAGTTTCAAAAGTAGAAGTAAATGGTAACTTTATGTTATGACCTCTTGTGATTTAGAGAAGGTGCTCAGTAAGGAGCTGTAGAAATAATGCCTTTCTGGATGTTTCTCCCATGTCAAATGATAAAGAGATTTCACGTGCTATTTGTAGCAATTAAGGATGCTGTGAATTTTAAAACTGTTCTTTGCTTAGACCAAATTTTCTTTTTATCTTTAACATTAGGATAATTGTTTTCATGTATTTGGTTTGCAAAATGTTTTCTGCTCTAAGTCTTACGTTATTCTGAACTGTCAGTTTTTAACTGGAAACGTTGTTAGACTGATATGGTTGTTTGGACCAGCTTCAGACCCAGTAACGTGATGTTGCAGGCCAAGGTTTCAGTAACCACTGCTCAAAGAGATGGCATTCTAGATTTTCATCAATATAAAAAAACCCCATAGACTAAGTACAGCCTTTGTATTTATTTTCTCATTCATTTTTTTTTACTTGTGCATCACAGTGGAATGCTGTGACACCAGTGAAAACATTCCAGATTAAAGGCAGAATTGCCTGTCTGAGGGCTGCTGAAATTGCGTTATAATACGTTAGAGTCACTTTTATCTTTTTTTTGAACATTAACTTTCCATTTGTTTGGGTGTTTTTCAAATATCTCCAAGGATTTGAAATGTTCCTTGCCAGTTGGACTTGGACTTTCTGAAACCAAAATAACATCTCATGGCTTTGACAGCACCAAAGAGGGAGTTGTGGAGGCAGGACCGTTTCCAGGTAAAGGTAAATCCTTTGTTGTCTTTATTTCTCAATTTAAAATTTTTAGGCATATTTTAATATGGTCATGAATACAATGTTCTGTAGCTGCTTTGAGAATTTTGGTGTAAATGTATGCATAGAGATGTGCAGTAATGACAACCAGTTTATATTGTCTGTTAGATGGATTGTTAAAATAGACAATGCTGCACTTGCAGTGTCTGTTAAGGGACTAGTGGAAACATTTTAGTGTTAAATTGGTCCCTGTTTACAGGAGGGGATGTTTTTGAGCACCTTGAAGTGGTGTCAGACTGTAGAATTAGTTTTCTTTAAATGTTGCAGGTATTGTTTTGATTTGGAACTTAACTGAAGAGTTGGTTATTTCTTGATACACAGTTCATTTACCTGGAACAGATTAAGGAATGGCATTCTTCTTTGTTGCCCTGAGCCCTGTATCTCCTTTGTTTTGTCATAGAGCATGTATTGTGTTAGATGTGATAATGATTTGGGTCTCTTTCTCCACGTAGTACCTAATGAAAAAGCATCTGGTTTCATATTTTCTCAGCACAGAGTTGAGGTTGTTGATAGCAGAAGGATTTTAGCTTAATATTTAATTCATTATGCAAGTATTAATTTTATGTGTTATAGAATCTAAGCTAGCATTAAACACTGAGAAATACAAAGTGATAATCAAGCCAGTAATGTCAGTGTTTTCAGTCTGCCTTAAAACAAGTGTGCCACAACACGGTGTGTGGTGGTGATGTTTTAATGAACTGTGTAGCTTTGACAGTTTCTGAATTTGAAAGTTTTGAAATTATCTCGAGCAAGCAGCTGTGGAAAATAAGTCTCTTTGTAGTTGGAGATTTAATTAACCTTTTGCTTCAATTCCTGTTTGATAAAGTGTTGTGCTTACGAGAACAGTGATATACATTGTGTACTCTACATATATTACAAAGTGAATGCAGTGGTTTCTTTAAGTCTTTGAAATTAGCAAAGTATCTAAAAACTGGGCAGATGGCAAACTGCTCACCATTCTTGCCTTTTTTGTATTGATACTAAAAATACCAGTAAATATACTATCTAATACTTGTTTTGGAGTTTTAGAAAGCAGCATCCTTTATTACAGTGTCAGACACATGAGGGATAATTCCGCCAATCATGCGTAGACAAAAGCTGGGTACAGAATATATTTCCCACCTATATGCATATGTATAACATTTCCCAGAAACCTTATGCATATTCTGTTACTATCCAAGGACTACTTTTAATGTTGTTAGCAAATTCACAACAGCCACATCTCTACTAATTGGTACAGTACCAGTTATCTGTCTGCCTTTATGTTCTTCAGTTAGAGAGACTATAAACAAGCAGAAATGATTACAGAAGAAGACACATTTGTTCAGCACTTAACACAAGGTGTTGTAATTTCTCAGGAGAACAGTGTCTGAAAATGCTTGTCTGAAGTAGTTACTTAATGAGACGTAGCTGAAATTCGAAAATGTTTCTACTTTAGGTGAAACCAGAATATTCCACTTTTGCAATAGTAACTACTTCTTGCAGTATCCTGTTAGCAGTGTAACTTGCAGTTAAGCTCATTAGCCTGCAAGAACAAGTGTCTAAGATGTGCTTCAGGCTACGCTAGTAAGTTTGAAATCCAAATATTCTGAAGTGTGTACACAAATGATGAGCTTTGAACATCATTTTTAACACTTAGATATCACAGTTTTCTTCCAAGGATGATATTCAGATTATTCCTAATGCTGCGAATCATGGGGGGGGGGGGTGACGGGGAGAGAGAGAAGTGGTAGAAACTAAGGCTTCTTATGAAACAATGGACAAAAGTAGAATGATTGTCCTATTTCTAAAAATTCTATTTTGTTTGCTTTAAAAAATGAAGCCTCAATAAGGACACTCAGAGTAGACAATACTGGAGGGGAAGGGCTTTTCGGATTTGGGGGATGTTGAATTATGAATCATCCGTAAGGCTGTAGTAGTACTCTGGGAAATGATAAAGATTTTTGAAACTGCTTTTCTTAGCTCACTTGCTGAAGTAATTCAGTCTTTAGGCCTTCCACAGGCTCTTGCAGTCAAACTTTTATGCCAAGGTGAATCCACTTGCAGCTCTTATGCAGTGTATTGCTGCAGAAGTACATAGCAAGAGTGCTGTCTTTCTATCTTGTTTTTATATGCAATTGGATTTAAATCATTGGATTGATTGTACCCTATGTTAGTAATACTCTAAAGTATGTTTAAAAGACAAAAGCTGGTTGATGATTCCGTTAATTCAAGTAATATTTTTGGAGTTACTGATAACTATATTTTGTTGGAACTGCTGAAATTTAGGTTTGATTTTCCTTTTCCTCCAGCACAAGGCCAGCCCTGAGGTATGTCAGAATTTCTCAGCAAAAGCAATAAAGGTTTACCCCCTGGACATGACCATTACTCATCACTACAGAGAAAAAGCTAATTTGTTTGTTTGGGTTTTAAATCATGAAAAATTTATACGAATGCCACTTCTCATTTATGTGATACGAAAGAGTGTCAAAGCTCTGAAAAGCAGCTTAGAGAATACACACAGTGCAGGTCATTTAAAGTTGAGTTTCTTTTTTTTTTTTAAAGAGAACAAGTGCTGTAAAAATCTTTCTTTTGGGAAGATTACACACCTTAACAGGTAATGACCCTTATGATCTTCAGGATAGTTTATTGCTGTGTGTTTACACAGACTTAGGAGCAGATGCTAATCAAGTATATCTGAAATTGGCACAGATTCCAGAGCTTGCTTCACGCCTCAATGCTATCAATACCATTCAGTGACGCTGCAGAGTGAAATCTGCCTAGACATAAAAAAAAAAGGTGGTTTCAGCTGTGGAAGCTGTATATAACAATCTTTCGTGGAATGTTCTTTTGATAGTATATACTTTACTAATGAAGTTGGCAGTTGTATTTTGATTGCTCTTAAAAGTTTGGCATCATGACGTAGAGAATAAGATTAAATCATGAAAACTTGGAGTAGTTCACGTGAACAGCTGCACCTCTTAAAGCGTTTCCATCAGAAATTTCAGTGAATACTTTTATTTAGTGTGTTGCTGAAGCAAATGTTTTTGTTTTGAAAAAACCCCTTATCTGTGTAAAAGTGCATACTGCCTTCTAAGGGAAGATGATGGATTTTCATGGGTAAATTTGTCCCCTTTTCAGGTTCCTCAGCATCACCCAAATCATCTGTTATATCTCCTAGCAGTGCAGCAGCTAGCAGACTGGCTGGACAAGGTTGCGATTTAATTATTCCCACAGGTATCACAGCACTGAACAGATAACGCCCTTGTGTCTGCTGACGCTGTACTAACTCTTCCCTGCCTCTAATTCCATTTACTGTTAGCCGGAAATATAACTTGTGGATTTTTTTGGTGCTCTCATTTCTGGCTTTTTAACAATTGACAAATTTAACCTCTGCTTTCCTTTCTGTCTGCTGCTTTTTGCTGTATAAAATTTAAAAATAATTACCAAATAATAATAATAACAAGCAGTAGCTAAAATGGGAGTAACCAAAATCTTTTATTTAGGTTAAAACTGAAACTTTTGACTTTTTTTGCTAAACAGATCACATAACTCCAGCAGAACAGCATGTGAGGTGGCCATTAGGAATTCACAGTGCCCAAACAGGGCTTTGCAGCTTTACTCATTTTGTGCCTATGGGCAAATTACTTAACATCTTTGTCTGTTTCCTCCTATATCAAAGGAGAAAGCCTATTCAATTACCTCATAAGGGTGCTGAGTGGATTAATTACTTAATGTTTGCGCAGCATTTTGGAGAAGAGCACAGTAGAGCTTCATCTATCTATATAGACGTTTTTCCAAACTCATATTTACATAATTAAACCAGCAAGGCTAAGGTGACTGGAAGTAGCAGTAGGGATTTAGGCAGGAGTTGTCAAAATTGTATGTTAATAAAAATGTTGCTTTAGAAATGGTAGTGCTTTGCAGTTTTTACTATTTACAACATGAGGAAAAAATTTTCAAAGTTAAAACTTAGAATCCACGTGATATCCCATAGTAGCTTGAAAACTTTGGGTTGGCCATTAATGTGTGCTAATTGGCCCTAGGTATTTTAATGTGTTGCTTCAAATCTTTTCTTTGTTGCTGTTTTTATACTGGTGGGTTACGGAATTAATTATTCCTAGTGGAATAAACAAATAACGATGAAAATTGGCTGAGCACATCTTCTGGGAAGGATGATGTTTGCTGGAAATCTGTTTTGAAATTCATTAATTAACTCTTTGACAACAGTTTTTATATGCTGATTATTTTCGTTTAATGGTCTGCAGGTTCTAAACAGACTTTTAGGTTGGCTGAATCCAAGAGGGTGTTCAACTGCTGGAATTTTAATATATAGGTTAAGTAATAAACGTGTCTCAAAAGCAGTTTTAAGTTTGGTTATTAAAACTCTAAGCATTCAGGTAAGCGTTATTCAGCCTATTACTACATGAAATACTGATGTAGATACACAGCAGTTTTGAAACAATTCTTTCTTTCTGGCATTGAAAATCTACATGTTCACCTTAAGTTCTTATTGTCATCTTGCTCTGCTTTTGCGAGTGCAGTTGCACAAATTTTCTGTACCTGCTATTAATCTCTTAGACCAAAAAAACCCCAGGCCTTGAAATTTGCCTTGTGTCTGACATAGGGGGCAAAGCTCAGCAGAAGAGTGGACCTGTTGTGTTAGCAGAGGAAGTGAAGAATCCAGCAATGGAGAAATTGGAATTGGTGAGGAAGTGGAGCCTAAACACTTACAAGGTATGCAGACATGTATTTGTGTGTGTATGTTATGTATTATAGAAATGTTAGCTTCTACATGGGACTAAAGCTTTCGAAGTATTGTACTGCTCTATGAAAGTAGTCTCTTGTTGCAGTGAGCAAGAATGTGTACGGCAGGCCTAGTGTTTTTCCAAGTGAAGCCTTTTTTGTGAACCTTTTTAAATCCCGTGTTTTAAGTGGAGAATCTTTCATAGGTATTATTGATTTGAACAATGTTCTAACATCCCCTTTGACATACAGAGTATACAGATTTCAGCACTAATGCTTGTAATTAAATCTTTTTGCTATCTTTCAGCTGATGGGAAAAAGTCAGGCCCATCTACAAGTTCCATACTTGTCACTTAATCACTGTTCTGGTTTTGTTCTGCTCTTGGATGGTTGTTTATTCTTAGTGTTGGAATTATTGCTTTGATTCATGTGTCTTTTACTCTGGTGTGATGCTTCTTTGTGATCTGTGGAATTTGAAGGAATTAAAATATTAACAAAAAGAATAAAGAAAAGGTACTTAAAGCACACCTGTTTGCCAGAAGTGACTCCCATTAGAAAGCCACAAGGTAGAGGACAGTTGTCAGGGAATACATTACTGTCAGGAGTTTTGAACAAAGATCAGTGTTGAAAAATAGCTTTTTGTTATGCCTGTGGCTTGAATGATAGAGGTGTGGACCGGTGGGTTGTACATCAGTGGGATCTACCTCAAACTATGATGAATCTACGGAAAAAACTTCCCTTGTAAAATAGGTCTGAATCCCTCCAGTGCTCATAAGGCCAGATAAGGGCTTCCTCTCCAAGGAAGATGGTAAGCAGGAGTGGAGACATTCTACCCACTAGCAAATATTCATGCTGCTCTTGGTGTTAGAATCAGAAGCTTGTGTCTTAGTTCTGTCTAGTTAAATGGTTTTTACAATTTCTACTTCTCTTATCATCTAAATTTTGGAGCAACTACAGAAGCCTGCCCACTACTCCTGGAGCATGGTGTAGTTCAGATACATGCCGATACCATTCTTGAAAATTCTCTGGCTGTTTAAGAAACACTGCCTCTTGGGATTGAATATGCTATACCACAACTAAGTAGGAGAGGACTTGACCTCATTTTTGGTGCCTTGATTTAGAAAACAAAACAGAAAATCCCTGTGTCTCAATTGCAGAAAGATTGCAAACCCAGTTACGTGAAGCGATAGCCAGAGGACTGGTGAAAGTGGTCTCAGATCCATGTTTAGAACATTGCTTCGTTGGCAGTAGTCTTTGCAAAGACTGTTTTCGGGTTCCTTTATTGGCTTAAGCCTCACCTTGCCCGTAAGCCAGAATCCCACCAGTTATGGAATAGCAAACAAAGACTAGCACTTTCAGAAAACTAAATTAATCTATCTCTTAATTTCTAAGTTTGAAGTTGTTTCTCAAATAGCCTAAGGAGATGGATCAGTTATGATTTCTCTCGAGTCCCATACTGACTTCTTGTACAGCTTTCTTTGAGGAATTGGGATTGTTCTGAGAGCGCTTATGAATTTGTTTTGATTTCAGGGAGCGTTATGGAAATGTCCCTGGATATGCCATACACTTGAAAGCGCTATATGTAGAATACATACAAAACCATGTTTAATTTGATTAAGTACAGTATTTCAGTTTGTGGACATACTGGCTTGCTTTGGTTCCCATTAGGTGGGTTGTGGGAAGAGGACTCCTCATCATTATAGGTTGGAAGAGGTAGAAATAAAGGGCCAGGAGTAAATGGTTAGTGGAGAGAAGTCAGCAGGTGAACCCCTTGGAGCTGAAAGCCATGCTATTCAGTGTACCAGACATTAGTCCGCAAGTGGAGTTAGTGGTGAAACTCGCCGCTAGGAGGTTCTTTAGGAGTCTGTATGAGTAGTTCCTCTACATCAGGAATTGTGAAATCCAAGTTATTGGATACCTCCACAAGTCGTTCCTGTCTCTGAAGAGGTGATTAAGTTTGCCTTTGTGTATTTTGACTACCTTACTTTTTGTTGTGTATGCATTTCTGTAAATGAGGGACAATTGCTTTTCTCAGCTCCCACCTTTATTTCTGTTTTAAGAAACTGTTTCCAATTTGAAAAAACCCAGGTTAAAGCTGCTCTGTCTAGCCTAACCATGAATTTTTTGCGACTATTTAAATTTTTTACTGTAACTTATAACTTGATAAGATTTTTTCTCTTCCCTTTGCAACTACCATCCCTCGTCTCTCTCTCTCAAATCTTATGCTCCCTAGTAATCATGAGTTAGTGTCAAAAGGAATTGTCCTTCTTTCCATAATCTAGTGCCCTCCCCCTTTGGATGAGAAAGGTGTTTTCAGTTTAGCAAAAAGACATGGGCAGAGGAAAGTTGTGACTCTTCTTGACTTTCAGCAGTTATAAAAGCTTATCTCTTTGGTTTTCATACAACTTCTTAAACTTTGAGGCTCTCATTTCTGAGACGTGTCCAGTAATGTCTCTGTTCATCTCTTAACATAAGCAGTTTAAAATATATTTTCCTTAGATGTGTTTTTGTGGGCTTTTTCTTTGAAAGAGTTGTTTTTCTTTTCTATTAAATTTAGAAAGGACATAGGTTCTAGCAGGTTATATGTGCGTATCCTTTAAAATGTAATTAGAAACTGGATTAAACTAAAGTCCTTGAATTTGGAAACCCTAGGAAATTCAGTGCTTTAATGTATTTTGGGAATGTGATATAAGATAGGCTTGGGCATTATATCACTAACAAAATAGGAGCTTTGCACAAAGTCCCTTCAGAGTAGCTGTGCCTTTGACTACTAACTTTTCTCCTTGTAATTTTGTTTCTAGCAGTAGTTCTTCATGTGTAGCTTGGTTATCCCTTCACGTCTTGAGACCACTGATTAGCTTCAATTTAAACTTACTATAACAGTAAATAATTCCTGCTTTCCATAGAGAAACTGTATGGCTTTGCTAGACATCTGCTTTACAAATGGCTTCTCCTATGTTTCAGTTAAGGTAAACTCATATATCCAACTCGGGAGGCTCTCTGCGAAGTTGGGCTCAAATCTCTGGCATAGATGTCACAGATAAGTGGAATGTGGTAGCAGCCTTAGCTGTCAAAGCTGTTGGCTGGGTGAAGGTGTCTGCAGCCTTGTAAGAGCATGTTTTCTGCTCACTGAGTTAACAAACTGGAAATCTGTGGAGAATTTGACTTGTGACAGAAAAGAAATAGCCTTTCTGACATGATCAGTTCCATTTTATTTATATGTAAATAATGAGAAACACACTTCAATAGTTTTACATATTTCTCACTAGGAGTTTCTGGTTTCCCAGTTAGCTTTAAAAAACATGCTGAAAACCACCCCAAATAAACCTCAAAAATATTGTTTTTGGAAAACATAACGTGGATGTTCTGAAATTGGATGGTTGCTAGACAAAGCCCAAAACTAACGATATTTTTATGCAGAACTAGTAATACTCCCATTTACCTGACTTTAATGCAGTGGGGTAAATTGTTTCTTTTAACTTAATGAGACTCACCAAACCTAAAAAAAGATAAAGTTCTTTTACTTGAGAAACAATTAGTTATATTCTTGGTTTGCTAACTTGAATATTCATCTTAGTAGAAGTTGAGACTTGTCCAACTGTTCTTGCTGAGTCCTGATAAACTTCTAAAGAGTGTGTTGGTTTTTTCAGTTTGTTGTGCAAACTTATATTGGGAGGGGTGGTTGTGAAAGAATTGTGTGTAATTATATATCCCTTGAAGCTGAAAATGGGTGTATGCTATGTTGTCTTGGATATACTTGATGCTTCATAATTTTATTTTTTTTCCCCCCAGTGTACTCGTCAGATCATCTCTGAAAAATTGGGTCGTGGATCAAGAACAGTAGATCTGGAACTAGAAGCTCAGATAGATATATTGAGAGATAACAAAAGAAAATATGAAAATATTTTGAAACTGGCACAGACGCTGTCCACGCAACTCTTCCAGATGGTGCATACCCAAAGGCAACTTGGAGATGCATTTGCTGACCTGAGTTTGAAATCATTGGAACTTCATGTAAGACTTCTATAGTGTTAAAAAATAAAATGGTAAAAATGAAGATAAGCCTAAATGACTTGTGCAGCGTATATAGTAGTTAGCAACTATTTTTCTAAACATTGTAGTTAACAACATATTACATGTTCTTTGTATTAAAAGCTTATGTAATTCACTTAAAATGTAGGAAATTATTGAAATTACTGTAGTTCTTTATTGCTTCTTAAATTCTGTGTTTAGTTTATGGTTGGATTCAAGAACTGACAACTTTCCTATGTATAGAAGATGCGTTTTACTATTCATTTTACATTTAACGATATGTCATCAAAGTGTCCCAGAGTGCTACGTCATTTCAGTTACAGGATGTCTTTTGGGAATATGCCTGGGAGTAAGTAGAGTAGGGCACATTAGTTCATGTGTGCACACTGAATGTGAGTAAATTTTTTCTCTGTAGCATATTGAAGCATTCAAATTTCATCTCAAAGTTCTAATCAGAATTTTGTTATTAATAGGACTAGTCTGTGTTCTTACGTTGTTTGGAGTTTCTGAGCAAGACAGACAGTCTTTTGATACCTGGGTTTGGATTGTTTTGATTCATTGGTGTAGAAGTTTATGTAACACAGGCACTTTTTGTTGCTGACAATAAAATTGTCTGCTGTCGAGAGCGCGAAGATAAAGGTTGAGTACAAAACATAGTAGCTGGCTCGCTTCTACATTGATTGTTCTGTATTTCCAAAGCTAAAGCAATTTGATACTGCTACTGATCCTGTGGAAAACAAGTGTTACGGGGCTTAATGATTCCCTAAAACATAGCTGCTGAAGTAGCCCACATTACCTTTGTGATTATTAAACTTAAAACCTCTTTTTATTTTTCCCTTTTCATGATTGTTTATTCCCATTAATTTTTAAGGGTGGAGGTGAAGTTCATACTTGCAAAGGGGAACCTTAGCTGATAGCTAGCTGTATTCACTGGAGTACAGGAATTTTTAATATTGCACAGATTTTCATATGTCATACTGTAAGTTGAGCACTTCTAGCAGCAAAGAAATAATCTGCTACGAGAAGTTCTTAATAATCAGTTTACTCTTGACACAAATATGGGCATGTGGTTTGTGCCAAAATTTAGTGATTGTTATGAAGTATGTGGTAAAACTGGATGTTTCTTCTACAACTTGGATTAAATCTGGCCTTATACTCTGAATGTGGGGTTGTTTTTCCATGAATAGCATGTAACTTCTAATGGGAATACTGTTTGTCCAGGTTCTTTCAGCATCTTATACTGGTCTTGGAATTTGTTTCAGTCGTTCATATCTTCTGTAGATTATTGAATGGGGCTGTTGATGCAAATAAAGGTTTCTACTGCTGTAATAAAAGTTATCTAACCTTTGGCTCTTGGAGACTTGCCTGCTGTTTGTCTCTTTCCTCTTTGTATTTCCCTTTTGTTTATTCTGTACTGTATTACCTACCATCTGTAGCCTCGCTTATTCTTCTTGGATGTTTGGATAGTAGTGTTGCCTCCAAAACTTGTGCAAGATTAGAGTAAAATTTCTGAACAGTTAGGTTTTAATATTTAATGTGATTACAGTATATAAATTGGGGAAAAAAAAAACCAACACTACTTCTTACAGTAGTATTTCTTATTTTATACATGTTAATTTCTTATAAATGTTAACAAAATGAGGTCTTGATGTGGAATCTGCAGAGGTGTTAACGTGAATGTTTTGCTGTTTCTCTTTGGAATACAAAGATAACTCCTGGTTCCAGGCTCATGTGCCTCTAATTATATAGACAGATGAATTCCAATTTTAATTGATCAGTGCATAGAGTATGAACCAAGAACTCATGATACAGAAAGGATTTCCTGTCTGTTTTAAGATGTATCTGCAGAGGACATGGACAAAACCCAGAAGTTTTTATATGAAACTATACAAAGCAGTAGGAGGGTGGTTTTGGTGGCTGGTGTGTTTTAGTGCCACAGGCCACTGCGCACTGTCTTCTTTCTTACTCCCCTCCTGTGAACTGTAAGTGTTGATTATCTGGGTCTGTGATCTGGGTCAGAGGACCAGCTGGAAAACTAATTCCCTGCAGGAGGGAAAAGAGATGGGACTCAGCACTGATGAAAGAGGCAGTCCTGCTGTTGACTCTGCCTGTATGCTCTCTTTTTCCTTGTGCTAGTGTAGCTGACAGTGTTACAGCAAATCCAGCTGAAAAAAGACATTACTTTTTGATTTCAGCAAGTTCTGTAGTAATTCAGCTGAGTGCTTTTGCAATACTAACAGCTGTGCAAAGCCAAGTTGACAGATCTTTAGTGATGTTTAGAGGGCTTAGCTCATGAAAACTTGCATTAAGTTGTCTTCCTTTCTTTTCTTCTCCCTCAAATTGTGCACTTCACCGCACCTCCTTTCCTAGAGGCTTCTTCCCTTACCATTTCATTACCCTTAGCTTCATGAAGTCATTAATGTTAAGATGAAATATCATTTGGCTTTGGTGTTTGTGTCCAAGACAGATGAAAGGAAGCTGGGAGAATACAGTTCTGAGTCAGTTGTTGGCAGTGTGCAGGTCTAAACACCAAGTTCCAAATATGAACCTGGTGTGTTTTACAGCCATTACAACCACAGATTGTACTCTTTTTGTGAGAACTCCCATCTGCAGAATATGAAGATGCCTTATGGATGACATAAATACAATAATTGGACTTGCTCGTCATCCACGCATTAGGAAAATCTTTGCAGCCTTGGTCAGGGCTTACACTGTGCTTAACAAAGACAAGAACAAACATATATCCAAACGTGACTGAAATGCTATGGAAATGTTCACCCCTGTCCTTTAAAATTTATGGCTGAGCTACGTTATCATTTTTATTTGCTATCCATTGTAATGTTCTGCTCTTCAATTATTTACAGCCTATTAAACTGTGGTAGATGTTGGGGATTTTTGCAGTGCTCTTTTTCCAGAATGTAAGAATAAAACTTAATAGCTAATTAATGCTGTGTGCCCTTGTGAATTTAGTTATGTTACTGTATTTAATGTAGCGGTGTCTCTGTTGGTATTAAAGCATTACCTAGACAACCACATAAGGTACTGGATTAAAACTCTGCTGAATGACAATGGAAAGATGGCATTGGCTCCTATTTTTAAGCAACATTAAAGACTTCTGAGTGCCAAAAAACCACATTATAAAACAAGAATTAACGTCATTCATGGTAACAACATTGTGAACTGTGTTTTACTGATATAGAGATTTCATAAAAACTGAACTGAATATTGTTTTGAGAATCATATCTGTTTAATCATAACCATACCCAAATAGAAGTGACAGAACTTCTGTCTCTGTGTGTGTATTTTTTTAAATATAATTGCTGATGAATGTTATGATTTTTAATGATCTACAGTTTTATTTTCTCTGCTTTTTGTTTATAGGAGGAGTTTGGCTACAATGCAGATACACAGAAATTTCTTGCTAAAAATGGAGAAACTCTTCTCGGGGCAATTAACTTTTTTATTGCCAGTGTGAATACATTGGTGAATAAAACAATTGAGGATACATTATTGACTGTGAAACAGTATGAAAGTGCCAGGTAGCTATTCTGTCTAGCTATATTCATTACAAACTAATTTCTTCAGGAAACAGACTTTGTATCAGTTTAATCCTTTTATCTGAGTGACTAGCCTGTCAAACAAAAACCTTAAAACACAACTCATATAATTAGGATTTACAGTTAACTGCCTCATTGCCTGTATCTTCAAATGTTTTTAAGTGTTCTATTTTGCTTGTTAGCTCTGTATTTAAGAGTAATTATAGCTTTTTTTCTTGCCTACTAGATTAAGATAGCTAAGATAGTAAAAGTGCAAGATTAACCCTTTTATTTAGCTACAATGCATTGTAATATGTTAAGTAATTTCTTTGCCTGAATAACATTTAATCTCGTGCTTCTGTTAATCAACAATATGTGCAATTCATACTTGAATTTTCACACAGAATTTGCACGCTTGATTGGAAAGGGGAATATAAAAATAGAAATTTCCTAAGGAATAAATAATCTATAGCACTAGATAATGGGTTTCCTGCCCTGGAGAAGACTGCTTTCGGATATGGCATGGTACTCTAAAGCCAGGTTCCCTTCTCCTGCTAGGGTTTGCACTTCTGGTGGAAACTTTAGGTCAAAAATTGCTAACTGCTTGAATTTTGAAGTTCCCCTTGCCTTTTTTCATTGCTCTAATACTTCATAAGCAAAATAGTAAGTTGTTGTGTTATTTAGGTAAACTTTCAGAAGGCGTGAAGGGCAGAATTAATGTAAAGTATAGTTTTATTTTTTCCATTAAAGTATTAAAAAATAGGTTGATACATTTTACAGCTATACCTTTGAAAAATTTTACAAAATCTAAGGTTATTCTTGCCAGTCACTGTCAATATATTGCTCTTCCCTCCTGAATTACCTTTGTTACTTTCCCATTCTGTTTGTTAAAGATATCAAGTGTTTTGCCATTTCAATAAGGCAAATAAATGACAAAGCTTCTGCGCTTACATAGCCAGTTTATAATTTTGCAGCATGAAAATAGGTCACATTTATTTCTGTGCCTCTTGTTCCCTGTGTGCAGTTGCGATTCAGCATTCATCTGTTCCCCTCTTCTATCAACTCTCTATTAGTTGTTTTCCTTTTTGGAATTAAGTCATAAGCTCTTTTGAATAAAGGCTGAATCATAGTGGCAATGAGAATCAGAAAGAGCCCTGTGAATATTATAACTCTTTTCACCTTTGAAAATTGATTTTGGAGCAGTTGTACCAACTGAAAAGTTGTAGTTTACAGCCAGTTTCTAATCCTGATTTGTTTGTAGTTTTAGAAATGTTTATGAGAACGTATATTTTAAAAAGCCAGAAATGGGTTGTTTTTTTTCTGTTAAAATCAACATCTATTACATGCTAATATGGTAGGTTCCATTATTTGAAAGCTACAAAGTAGTATGGAAGGAGGAGTGAGGCTTTGGGCAGGGCTGCCCATGTCACTGGAGTGATATCTGGATATTGCATGTTGCTTTACCTGATCAGGTGCTAGATGGCTGTGAACAGAGGAGCACAAGTTGTGTAAGAAGAGGAAGAAAAAAAGTCAGAGGTTGTTGCTAAGTTTGTCTCATCCACTTGTAATAATGCTTTAAAATATAAAAATAGTTTATCTGGCAAGGATCCAGCATTCAGCAGACTCGTCTGTAATACTAGAAAGCAGAAAATTAATTTAGTGATACAATCTTTAAACTGCTAGCATTCCATAGATGCTTTTCCCCACTTATAAATGATGTACTTTACTGGATAGAAAACTTAAATTAAATAAACTTTTTTGAAAAAAAACCCCGATGTTTTTGAAGACAAAACTGAATATTCAAACTTAGTTCTGTATTAAAAAATACTTTTAATACACTTTGGTTTTTTTTCCAGTAAAATGAGAAAGAAGGTATGATTATTTTGTCTCTATTCATGTAATAAAATAATATTCATGTAATAATAATGTGGAAGGATATCAAGGAGGTTTATAACTGTTTTAATAAATAGTGGTATATTAAAACTGCTGGTTCAATTAAAACCTTGTTAGGTACTTGCAGGCAAGTGCCTGTACCATAACATCAACTCTGTTTTTGCTGATGGTGTGCAAGATAGATAATTTGGAGAGAACAAGAGTAAATTAGAAAGTACTTTTCATCTGTGTACAGTGGGATATAAACCTTTGGTAAAGAGTTAGCTTAAATACTTACCCAGCTGTTAGTCTTACCCTTCTGTCTTTCTCTTCCCTTGTGTCCTTCAGTGGTGGTATTGATCCAGAGAGTTTGACTTCCCTAGGAAGTTCTCAGTGGAGTATAAATAATGCATCATATTTTTGCAGCCTGTTTATCCATAGGGCAGACAAGTTCATGTAAAACTGTTCTAGTTAATGCACACAGAAGTGTAGAGCATGGTGAAAAAGTCTGGAGACAGAGTTTAGTAGAAGTGAGTCATTGCTCAAATATCTACTTACAGAGGATGTCCTGCTCTTGGTGCTTCTCTTGCTCTCAGCACTAACTCTTCACTGAACTCAACAGCAGAATAACCTGAAAAAAACATGTACTGGCTTTATCTAGATTAATAAGCTGACATGTCCCAGGAGGGCCCTGACCACTGAAGCCAGCACAAAACAGCAATGGGAGCATGTGGCTGAGACAGGAACAGAGGAGGGAGGGTACTTCTTGAGGCAGCAATCTGTGTCATGTACCTAAGGGGCGTTTTGATTCATAAATAAATGGGGAGGCGGAAATTTGCCCAGGGTTTTTTTCCATACGTCACTGTTTTGTTCATCTTCTGTTGTACTTGGCTTTATATATCAGGTCTGCTTTGAGACACTTTACCTTTAGATTTTTTTCCTCCTTCTGTTTCTTCTCAGGATTGAATATGATGCCTATAGAACAGACCTAGAAGAGTTGAATCTTGGCCCTCGTGATGCAAACACTCTGCCAAAGATAGAGCAATCGCAACAACTCTTTCAAGTGCATAAAGAGAAGTACGACAAAATGCGTAATGATGTATCTATCAAATTGAAATTTTTGGAAGAAAACAAGGTAAGCTGCAACTTCTGATACGATGTTTAGGAGTTTTGTCCTGTAAGTTTCTGCTTTGCTAGAACTACTTCAGTTGTTAGAGCTTAAAATGTATCTTAATTTAAAAGTAGAGTGAGCAAAGTAAATAAACTAATTTCTTGCTGTATCACTGGAGGGCAGGCTTTTAGAGCAGGCAGCCTCAGAAGTCAAACCATTCCAGCTGCAAATGGCAAACACTATGGCAGTAAGTTTCTTGTTTATATGGGGGATTTTAGGTTTGGGAAAACATGACTTTACCAGTTTCTTGTTTAATGGTTAAATGAGTTGTAAATACTGATTTAAGATTCAAAGTAATACTTATATTTGATGATATTGCTGTAGAGGATATGCACAAAGAAAAAGTGTGAGAGAACTGCAAAGAGGCTTCTTCAAAATTAATCTTTCTTTAAACTAATAGCTTGAACTGAGAAACACAACTTTCTGTAATTAATGCCCTTGTAGTTTCTTAATTCTAGACAGGGCTCTTGGACTGTTGGTTTGAAGGGGTTTTTTCCCCCCTATGTATTTATTCCAACCGTACCATTTCATCCATTTCCTCTTAATGATGGACTTCTTGGCCCTCTTATTCTACCATGCAAAAATAGAATTACCATGCAGAACAGACTTTTAAACTGTGCTTTCTTTGATAAAGAAGTCCTTATAAATTGCTTTTAATTAGATGTAAAAATTAGTCTTTCAAGATTTGATCTTTTTCATGCTCATAGTAAACAAAATGGTTATAATAATCTATGATATTTCCTGTGTCTTCAGAGGGAGGAAAATATGATCAAAACCTACGTAAAACATAGTAGTTTGAGTTTGTCCCTGTCTAGCGTGGATTAACATATTCAGTATGGGTTAATTAATATATTTTAAAGATCTGCCTGTCAAGAGAATACAGGAGAGGTCCCAAATGACAACAGTAGCAAACCATGCGCCTTGCATGGAAATAAGAGGCTTCAGGGAGAATCAGGTGGAGACGGAAAACCAATTAAAACTGATTATTCTGAATTCTTGAATGTATTATTACGTATGCAGTTGCATCAGCTGCATAGGATGGAAGTGGAAGACAGGGAAGAAACAGGAACTGTCAACAGATGAGGAGAAGAAAAAAAGTGGAGAAGATCAAATTTTGGTTTTCAAAACAGTACATGCTAAAAATGTGGCTCCAGAGCACTGTTACTTCATAAAGGCATTTGCATTATGACCAGAGGTCTGGTATCACATAGTCATTAAGAGCTGATGAACCAGATTATCAGATAATTAAAAACTGGAATTGCCCTGACTGTTGTTTTTGCTGAACTCGTAGTCCATTAACTTTAATATGGAGAGAATCCATATTGAAATTAATTTTCTTGAGCAAGCTGAAATTTAATCTAAATGCACTTAAATTGGAAAATGATCGTAAGACCTGAGTTTTAAAATTATGCTAGGTTGAAAACTGTTATACTGAAGGTGTCTGTTGTTCCCCCTTCATCTTCTAGTGAGTTTTTTACTACTGATATAATGTATTTCTGCTGAAATTGTTTGATCCTTCAAGCTTATATCTGTACAGGAATTGTGATGCTAAAGTTCAAATTGATTGAAAACAACCCTTTCCATACTTCCTCTTGGTTTGCATTAACTATATACCAGACTGATCAATTTGTTTGTACAGATAGGAAAGCATCAGAGTGAAAGCATTTTGTTTCCATCTTGTATAAAGTTTCCATATTTTTTTTAAAACACTAATGGATTTGTCTTCCTAGTGGCAGTCTTGAATAAGATCAGGCATCCTGTTAGCAGCCATAGCCTACAAATTTTGTTTCTGAAAGAAATTGTTTTTTCCTTCCTGCCTTTTCTTTTAGATGAATGCAGAGGGGACTTCCACATGCTTAAGCTTTTTTATCAGTGGTTGACATTTTTCAGTTTTTACACTAGAGATGTCAAAATATTTACTAAAGGGTGTGTGTATTTTTTTCTCAAATAAGCCACAGAAAGGACATCCTTTACAGTCAAATATTGACTTAAATGTAATTATCTCCTGGGAGCTTTGCTTGGATAAGCTTTACTTTGGTGTTTTCTATTTATTGTATACAATTCCCCATAGTAAACAATATGTAATCTTAATCCTAATCCTCTAAATTTTCACTTCAGGAGCACTTTTTTTCCAGTTTGGATCTGTTTCTGATAGTTTTGGTTCTTCTGTTGCCCAGAATGCTTCCTAGGGTGTAATGGGAGGTAGTAGTTATTTGAGAGATGTTCTTACTAATCTGACATATTTATTCCTTTTTCTGATATCAACCATTTTTTTGTTAATGTAAATGGAAGGGAGCTCCTGTTAACCCTCAAACTTGTCCTGCAGCTAGCATTTAGAAATTGGAATGTACCAAGTGACTTGCAAGGCAATGATATAACCATTATAAACATTACTTATAATTTTAAGCCACATACAAAGTGCGTGTGACTGTTCTTAAGTAAACTACTTATGAGTTAATAATCCCTTAAAATATAAATAAAAATAGGATCAGTAAGTATAGGAACTAAACTTTAATTTCAGTTAGATTTAATAATCTCAGATGTTCTACTTTTTCCAAAGGCACATGATACCAATCACTATGATCCATCATAATTTAAACTTCTACGAATACAGCATGTGCCTAAAGAAGAACAAAGAAGGGAAGAGCCCAATGGGTACAGCTGTATGAGTGTGTCTGTAACACAACTGCTTCAGCTGTGAGAGTAGCACACTGTTTAGGACATAGCTTAAACCGAAGACCAGGTATGATGTTGATGTGGAAGAGTGATTTTGATATTGTTAAGCTGTTGCAGTAATCCCAGAGAGGAAATTATACTGGTTACTTACACTATAACCTTAGTAACAGGAATTTGCCATTTTGCGTGTTTGTCCCAAGGATCACATACATGCCTATTAAATAGAAGGGGAGGTCAAAATAAAGGAAGATCAGTTGGACAAAATACTGGTTTTAGTCAGTCTCTCACAAGGGGCCTTTTTGTAGCCTGCTTTAGAAAGCCTGTGTTATTGCAGGCTTATTGCATACAAGGCAAATGAGAGTTGCTATCTGAGCAGATATATCAAGGCATGGCCTTGCCAGGCTCATGTTCAATATACTAAAATATGCAAATCTCTAATCAGCCTTATTAATACATACTGTAATGGTGCTGAATCCAGATGGGAATTAATATTTGTTCTATATCTAATTAGAGAAGCCTTTTTAGGTAAGAAAATAGTATAGTATAGTAGCCATATAATTCTTCTGTTGTAGATTGTAAACCTTTGGGTTGTCTTGTATATATTGATACAGGATATAGTACAATGTAGTCTCAAGCTCAGGGGTTATTATTGCTTGTGTTGAAAACAGAACTGTGTAATGAAACCTTGCTGTAGCAAAGCAATTAAACAATTTAGGGTTTAATTTGTGATCAGATAAATCAGTTCATTATTATCTCCCAATAAAGTTTTTTTACAGTCTGACCAATATTTTAACATTTTAAGAAAATAAATTGTGTATTTTTGCCTGTCAGACAAATGTCAACCCAGAATCACAGATATTCTTTTGTGAATGTACCTTCACTAGATGCACTCCATTATGTTCCCACTCAAAAGTGTTGTCCTGTACTTGGCTAAGCAGGACATATGAGGAGAGGAGGGAAAACTGGAAGATGATTCAAGCTTCCACTGCAAAGGAACTATAAAGCCAGTTTAACTGGCTGGTGGGCTCTGGCTGGTCTGTTTTCCTGCAAATGTCACCGAACAGCCATAATCTAGCTGGCCTTACAATTAGGGGTAAAAAAAGCATCATGTCGTTGCAGTCTTTGTGCCTTTTCTACTGGGTTCATATGTTAAAATTTCAGTTAAAAGCCCTCAAAGGTTCAGAAAACTGAAGTTTGGAAGTGTAAGTTTGTCTGTGAAATCAAGGTATACAAGATTTCTTTTCACTTCTGTTGTAGCACTTGATCTTGAAGTTAGAACTGAATTTTTTTTTAATGTTGCTGCAAAGTTATATTGGTGCCATCCCCAGCTGGCAGAGTTTTGTAGAAGTGTGAGGCATTGGGTAAGGATTATGAGAATAGATGCAATCAAATTCTGTAGCGTACAAATAGCTATTTTTTTAAATAAGAATGGTGGCCTGTTCTTAGCTTAAAGATTTTTGCAACTGAGAACCTTTTGAAGAGGCATTGCCTTTTTGAGAAAGGAAGAGTTGTTATTCAGGTATGCACTTAAGAAATGTCAAATCTTTCTGTGTCAAGAAAAAAATTAAATGCATTTCTGAGAGTTGTCCCTCAAGAGTTTAAGTGCTTGCTTCTATAAATGAAAGCAATATGATATCTAATGGAAAGCCAGATGAAATAACTGTTTAGACTAAATAACTTCA
Source organism: Tapera naevia (assembly GCA_033556795.1). Lineage (NCBI taxonomy): Eukaryota > Metazoa > Chordata > Aves > Cuculiformes > Neomorphidae > Tapera > Tapera naevia. The sequence continues at coordinate 7,139,998 of JAUMJJ010000034.1, read as the reverse complement.
AATAAAGATAGCTGGGGAGGGGGGGAGAATTATAATAGTTGTGAGGAGGTACGAGCTGACAGAAAGATTAGATTGGGGATGGTGTTTTTGGTGATTCAAATGGCTGAAATGGTCTGAATGAGGAGGATACAATGAAAACTATGTACTGTGCCTTGGAAAATATGGTGTTCAGAGGGAGGTAGGGGGAAGAGGACAATGTTTAAAAAGAATTAATGCTAAGAGCATCCAGAGAAAATGTGAAAACTTAAACCCAACCTAGTGTCTTCTGTGTAGATTTCATATAAGTCTTAAGTCTTCTGTTTAGGGCATGCCCATTTTTTATGCTTATCCACAAAGTCCAGTTTTGTTTTGAGACTTAAGTTTTACAAGTCTTATGAGCAGAGTAAGCACTCCCTAATAATTGGGAACAAATAGATATATGTAGTTAATCAACAAGTTACAATTATTTTATATGATATGCAGCTGTGAAACATGATGGCTTTTTGACAGGCATGCTAGTGATACACTGCAGCCTATATTTTAGCAGCATACCATTAACAAACATTTATTAAAAGGCAGATCTTCAAATGCTCATTCACTGGAATAGGTGCTACGGCTTAGTGCTCCAGAGTTGGCCTTTAGGGCTGTGGTCTGACAGTCACTTCAACGCTTTGCTGTGAAAAGTGTGGTCCCTTCATCCTCTGTCCCCCTCCCCTGACATTGCATTCTGTTGTGTTTACAGAAGTGGCTTTGCAGCTCTGCAGAGAATCAGATTGGGGAACTGATCCAGGTCAAAGCAAATATGTTGTTGTCTGCGTAGTTTTAATCTAGGTCCAACTGACTACATAACTGCATGAATGTTTTGCTAGCAGAGGGCTAAGGTGAAACAGTGTGGAAGTAAGAAATCAGTGGCTGGACACAAAAGTGGGCAAGGCTGAAATTCTTTCGTGGGAAAACTGGTTAGGTTTTAAGTGACTACTTGCTGTCCAATTCTTAAATGTGATTGTACGTGTTTGCAGTGGACATCAGGTGATTCAAGATGTTACAGCTTTTTCTCTTAACTGGATGCTGCTAGAGCTTCTTTGTACACCATCAGACAGTTAAAGTGGTCTTCTAGAAATTTAATCTTAAAGGGAGTGAAATGGTTAGGAAGATCCCACTATCACTTTTGGGATTCATTTAGCAATCAGCTTCTGGAGGAGGAGAGCAGAAGTTGTAACATCTTGAACCTCTACAACCAGTTGATAAGGATCACAAAATTTACACCACAATGAGCTAGCTTTGCTTGGGCATAGAACCTCATACAATGAAGTATCTCTGGTAGTTCAAAAACCTGCACGAAAACAAAACATTTTTTCCAGTCATAGAATCGTAGAATCATTTGGTTGGAAAAGACCTTTGAGAATTGAGTCCAATCATAAAAAAAAATGTCAGAATCATCTGCCTCTGCATTGCCAATTCCTGCCTCTGTGTGTGTGTGCGTGCACACATAATTGAGCCTAGGCCTGACTGAATTCATAAAATTATCAGAAGACTTCGTGGCAGTTCACAAAAGCTTTGTGTTAAAAGTTGCCTGTCATGGTTTAATGCCAGCCTGGGCAATTTCGGCAGCTAAAAATGAGCAGTTTGGGCTCCAAATTCCTTTCCCTCTCAACCCCTAGGGAAGGAGGAAAATTCACCTTGAATATTGTGTCCAGTTCTGGGCCCCCCAGTTTGGGAAAGATGTCAGGATACTGGAATGTGTTCAGAGGAGGGCAACGAAGATGGTGAAGGGGCTGGAGCACAAGCCCTATGAGGAGCGACTGAGGGAGTTGGGGCTGTTTAGTCTGGAGAAGAGGAGGTTCAGGGGAGACCTCATTGCTCTCTACAACTACCTAAAAGGAGGTTGTAGTCGGGCAGGGATTGGTCTCTTCTCTCAGGTGACCAGTGGCAGAACCAGAGGGCATGGACTTAAGCTTCGTCAGGGAAAGTTTAGACTTGATATGAGGAAAAAATTCTTCGCTGAAAGGGTGATCGGCCATTGGAATGGGCTGCCCAGGGAGGTGATGGAGTCACCGACCCTGGAGGTGTTTAAAGGGAGACTGGATGAGGCACTGAGTGCCATGGTTTAGATGATGGGTTGGTGTTAGTGTTGGTGTTAGTGTTAGGTTATAGGTTGGACTTGATGATCTCAGAGGTCCTTTCCAACCTTGTGATACTGTGATACTGTGATACTGTGAAAAGGGAAATGAGAGGAAAAGACTTGTATAAAAAAATATACATCACCACAAATGCTGTAGTAGTAAATTTGGCCTCATATTGCTGAACTTGGTCTGGGAGAATGGATTAATAGTGGTTGTTTTATTTGAGTTCTTATAAACAGTATGAATAAAACTCATAGCATTTTAATAATGTGCTAGAACTAACTTGGACTGTGAGAAACCTTGAATGTCAATGATGAAACTATCTGCTTAAGAAAAACTGTACTTGCTAAATTTTTTGCTCTTGGCTTTTCAAAGTAAACTGCTGATGTTCTTGTGACATTTTTCTACTTGAATGACTTAATATTTTGTGGGTGAAATTACAGATTTTTATAGATACAAAAAAATCTGTATTTTTATACTTCTGTTCCCACACAAATTGCAAGAAGCCCTCTTCTGCGACTATGAAAAGCTGAACTGTAAGTTTATTGGACAAGCATAGTTAGCTATATTCTACATCTCTTAAATATTAAAATGTCTACCTCATGAATTTGAAGTCTTGTACATGGAAAAAATAAAACCTGCTCCAAGTTACGATGTACGCTGCAGACTCCCCTCTAGCCATACCTGCCTACCTCGGGTTTCGTTTTGGAGATATTTTGATGGAAGGACCTATCATTTTACACTGTTAATGAGGCAAAAAGCTTATTATTTCACATGTATTAAGTTTAAATTAGCCTGAATTACTAGTGGGGAAAACACAGAAATACCAGTTTTCGAATTGTCAGAGCAACTTACACCAAAATTTGGGTCACCAAAGACACGTCATCACTTAAGTAGGGTACCAAGGTCTGCACAGTTGTTTATGGGCAAAACGTAATTCATGAAATAAGACTACTCAGTAACAAAGAAGTTGTATACTCATAAAACAATTTTCAGATTTTAGTGCTGAGACTTTTATATGTATCTACGTGCATGCACACACATGTACAGCCCTTTTTTCTCTTAAAGTATTTTATTTTAGAATTATATTACATTTCTGTGTAATACTCTAATGTTACTCTTTTAATATAATAGCATGTCTAATGTCTGGGGATTTTTTATTTGAGATCCATTTTTAAATGAAGGCAATAAAATGAGTCGCATGCATTTCAGAAAAGCATGTCAGCCAAATAACCTGTGAAAACAAGCATGGTCAACTGGTAGGCATGGGTCAGAATTGGCCCAAGGAGAGTTTTGCTTCCTAGCAACAGGAATAGACTTTCCCTTGAGGATTGTGCTGACAGATGGGGCAGCGATCCAGAATTTGAGTAGAAAAAGCTATATCTGCTGTCTATCACATCTTCCCCTTGGGCTCAGCCAGCCACCCTGTTGTTCCATTCTCTTCTGCGTTGGCTAAATTTGGGTTGAAGTCCTGTATGTTGAAAACAGGTACCTTGGGGATTCAGGCTCTGACACAAGAGTAAGGTTGTGCTGGGCTAAGAGTACACTCAAGAACAAAATGGACAGATTTTGGCTGCAGGAGAAACTGGACAGATGCTTTTTCTAGCCTACTGCTGTTCATCATTCACAACTTCAGGTTTGCTGCTGTGCCAGGATGAAATTGTAACATTTCTTTTAAATTTTACTTCATCAGTGCTGTAGCTTGTCATCATAGATCAGACTGGAAGAGAAAAACAGTGATGCCCTCCAGCTGCTCTTGTTTGTGCTCTTCTCCCCCAGTTTTGGTTAGTGCTGTGATCTGTATTTCATGACTACTTTGCACAAATGTAGTCAGGATATTGACCAAGAGCTGTAAATAATCCTGTGTTACAGGAAGTGGGCAAGAAATATTGTTGGGAAAAGAACATCAGTTTCATTTGACTTGAAGTGTATACTTAGGTAATGCATTTGCCATGTACTGTCTCAGGGAAGTCCATTTGGCCTACAGGTAGGGATCTTAAACAGAGATTTGATGTCTGATTTCAGGGAATTAAATACTTGCATCAAACATTTAATATTTGATGATATTATACTGTTTAGTGAATTGATTTTCATCCATGCGTTTGGTATTGATTTGGTATTGACTGTTAAGCATATTTTATGAAAACTCTAAATCGCTTTAAAGTTAGAGAATGTTGTATTTACATCTTTTATTTGTATTTTTAAACTTTTAATAAACAAGCTTGTATGAAGTCTGAGCACCTCAAATACACCTTTTTTTTTTTTAGTAACTGACCTGTGATATTGTTAACATCTGCCTCCTCCTCTTAACCTAACTCTGTCATTGCCTGCAGGTCAAGGTATTGCACAATCAGCTTGTTCTGTTCCACAATGCCATTGCAGCATACTTTGCTGGGAATCAGAAGCAGCTTGAACAGACACTTAAACAGTTCCACATCAAATTGAAAAATCCTGGAGCAGATGCACCATCCTGGCTTGAAGAACAGTAATCGGATCAGAGAAGAGGACCCAATGTTAAGCTAAAATCTTTAAATCTGTTAATTATTAAGGGTTGGGGTTGAAGGACAGTTGTAGAGATTCTTGCACCAACAGCTTTAATTTTTTTTCCCGTTTTATAATACTGTAAAACTGAATTCGGTGGGAAAGTGGGTGACCTTAAGGTAACCAAACATAATTTCTGTCATTTCAAATATAGAGCACTCCTTTGTATGTGAAGGTTGGTGGTTATTTCTGTAACTGATATGGGGGAGGAAGAGAGGGTGGGAGGGAGGGGAAGGGAAAGGAAAGAAAACTGTTATATATTTGCACTGACAAAAGATGTTTGTGGTTTCTGGTCATTTTGGTGGCTAGTCAAAATATTTCCAAATGGAGATTTACATGATTTGTACCAACACCTGGTATTTTATAGATTAATATAAAAAACATCTTTAATAATTTTCATATGACTTCTAAAAGGAGAGAGTTAAAACAATATTTTGCAGATTAATAGTATAAGGTCTATATGCGATATCTGCATATAAGGCAACAGGAGCAGATGGCTCATTGACTAGTGGAATTGCAGCAAATGCCTTTTTAAAAGTTGTACCTTTCCGTCACAGGTTCAAAAAAGAAAAACACTAAAGCAAGAATCGCTGTCAGTCTGAGGCTTGTAAGCACACATTTTTGCTTTGCACCAAGTGGTTTGCTGAGTGAGGCCAACCATGCAATGTACTAATTTCATTTATAATTTTACTTTCTCTATAAAATAAATACCATATTAGCCTTAAATCACAAGTATGTGCCTTTTTATAAGATATTTTCCACCAGTGTACATAATCCGAGAACCCTTTCACATAACGGTTTGTCAGTTCTCAGCGAGGGGAAGGAGACTGTAAATGTTCCATTTGACATTTAGAACAAGTTAAAGCTTTAGTTAACCTTCATGGACATGATGTATGATGGACATGATGTGTGATGTTGAGAGAAGAAATTGGGCCAGTATGGTTTTTCTATTTAATTGAAAAGTGTACTATGGTAATGGGAGTAACGTGGAGGATACTTTTTTTAATTTCTCCATCAGTTAGGTAGTCCTTAAATGTAAACTTCTGTGTCAATTTTATCATAGGTATTTTAAATTCAATATATTGGAGTCCTCATTTGCACATATTACGTTGCTTTGTGTTTTATTAAGTAAAATGAAATGCTTCGGATATGTTATTTACAATGGTGTGGATTGTATGATTTATGTACTGTATGTTCAAATGCCTTTCAGCTGACATTCTTAAAGTTTCCAGTGCTTAACACAACTGTAATGTAACTGTAAATCAAACTTTTTAATCATTCCTCATTAAATTCTTGGTCTGACAGAGCCTTCTTTATGTTTTTGTTCTGTCAGGATCTGTTGTAATAGTTCATTTACGTTCCCCAGAATGTATATCCTATGTGAATTTTGTATTCGTATTAAAGATGTTTGCAGTCAAACTTCCTTGACTTGTGATGGTTAAGAGTAGAACCCAGCTCCTGCAGTGAAAGCTTAGTCCTGTTCTTCTGAGTTGCCACTCTTGCCCAAGAATTTAGTAAAGCAGTACTAGGTAGTAACACTGCTGGGGTTTTTTTCAGGATCAGTGTGAAAGTTCAACTTGAATGTAGACTCAATGAAACAAATCTTTCAGTAGATATGATTTAAACTTTTAAAGCAAATTTGACTATATTTACAACACTTGGGAAGCTGCTGACCTGCACTGTCTCTGGATATTGGCATATTGTGTGATGGTGCAAAAAAGAAGTTAGCTGTATACAGCCCCTGAGGAGCACCAGCTCCAGGAGCGCGGTGAGCAGCTGCAGGTGAATGGTGTGGTGTGTCAGAAGGGTACGGTGAGGCTGTTTGTGAGGCAGTTTGCAGGCAGGGTGTGAAGGGAAGGCGTGTGGGTAGGGTGCTGGACCTTGGCCAGAAGTGCCAGGGAACCATGGTGTCCGCTCTGCAGAGAATTAAGGCCTCTCCAAGCTCTGCACCAATTGTGACTGATACAGCCTCCCACACAGAGCCCCAGTGGGTGCGTGCTGTCACCCAGGGACCAGATGAGATCCACCCAAAGGTATTAAGGGAGCTGGCAGAGGTGCTCACCAAAGTCGTTCCAATTATCTACCAGCAGTCCTGGCTGATTGGGGAGGTTCCACTTGACTGGAGGTTGGCAAATGTTACACCCATTTTCAAGGAGGGTTGGAGGGAATATCTGGGGAACTACAGGCCTGTCAGTCTATCTACAATTGCCTGAAAGGAGGTTGTGGCGAGGTGGGTTTTGATCCCTTCTCCCAAGTGACAGGCAATAGGAGAGGAAATGGCCTCAAGCTGGGCCAGGGGAGGTTCAGATTACACATGAGGAAAAATTTCTTTGCTGAAAGGGCTGCCAGGCACTGGAACAGCTGCCCAGGGAGATGGCTGAGTCAACATCCCTGGTAAAAGACAGGTAGATGAGGTGCGTGAGGATGTAGTTCAGTAGTTGGCAGATATGATTGGATTCAATGGTCTCAAAGGTCTTTTTCCAACCAAGTGGTTCTATGATTCTATAACTGTACAGCTGAGCTAGGAAATGGAGATAACAGCATTATAGCAGGGATGAAGAAGGCAAACCTACTCACTACAGTTGAAATGTCAGCCTCTAAACACTATATAGGAAAAGGGTACATACAGAACATATGCTATTGGTTTCTATCTCAGATTTGCCAATCTGGTAAGAAAAGTCCAGAAAGAACAGATCAGTCAGAAATGGTCAAGAGTGAACTTGAATCTGAAATTGCCTTATGCAGGAATGACCCATGTGGCATTGTGTAACTGACTTTTGCAGTGGCTTAAAACTGCTAGAGCCTCTCCACCTGGAAGAAAAGGTTGAACAAAAGAGATTACTCACTTAAATCTGTCTGTGTATTGTTTAATACCAGGAGGAAGGAAGAATGGTTTCCATTTTGCTCACTGAAGCAATCGTAATTGATAGCCTCAGTGAAAAGGGTTCTGCGTTCAGCTGATCAACAGGATATTAAACTGTTTGCCTTTTGTAATACTTTAACTTTCTTTCTTTGCCCCCCTTCAAATGTACGTGGTTATGGAATAATTCAAGCTCATCTCTCATATTCAAAGTTTGCTCTTAAGATCTAACCAAATTTAGAAACTTTTGTTTATGAAGATCATATGAGGAAGACACTTCTGAAGTTTCTAACGGGAAGTAATAACGGTTATCAGGCTTTCTGGAACTAACAAAAAAAGCAGTATAACTCTCCTAAGGTTGTAATGCTGCATTTATCCAGGTAGCTGTCAGGATGGATTTTTTTTTAAGAAGAGGGGCCATACACGACCTAGTAGAGTTTTGTATGTGAAACATTTCATCTCTGTTAGAAGTTATCACTTTAGTACTTCTAGTGTTCTGTGAGGCTTCTCAAGAAGAAGAATTTAAAGCAGTTAATAGTATTTCAGATACGCTGTTGTAACTGCTCCACCAGACAGACTGAGGGAGCTGTTTTGTTTCTCAGTGACTGTACTGCAAGTTATCTGCACTCCTGCCTCGTCTGAAACTTTAGCTCATTTTATTTTGGTTTGTATGACTTCTGCCAACAGCTCCTCTGCTCTAAAAATGTTCTTTGGCATACTTCAAGCTTTCTCAAGCCATTACAAAGGACCTTTCTGGTTATAAAATGTATCTACAGTTATATTTAAAGAGAAATCTATGCAAATAGACTAGATAGAGAACACAGCCTTGGACATACCAGTTTCATTAAAGTAATAGCTTGATTTCAATCTTCTGTCAACTGGTTTTCCCAGCAACCTTATCTCTGTTCTGTCTCTGCTTCAAAAATGATCAAAGTAATGTAAAAGAAAAACTAAATGTTCCCCTCAGCTTTGTTTTGAACTGAACGGAAGGAATGTTCACTTTGTATTCTCTGCTTATCTGCTCTTGTTCCTTGTTGTAGTGTTACAAGAATAACATGGTATTATAATTATTTAGCGCTCCCCATCTGCAATTATCTTTGGGGTTGGTTTCTTTTTGGGTCTTATCCTTTTCAGGCTGCATGCTTGATGTGGGGGTTGAACTAGTTACAGATTTTTTAATTAGTCATTAATCCTTTCATATTTTGTGATTGCCCTCCTCCCCAACTTTATCCTACTGGCAGCTAAGTTGTGTCAAACTGAAAGTTTATTTTTCTTATGAGAAGATTCACAGAGAAGTTGACTGTTGTTTCATTTATATTTTTCTCTGTTCTCCCTGTTACTTGGCCTTGTTAGTAGCTCTTTGATATCTTTATGTTCTTTCAGGTAGTTTTGATGTTAAAGCTAGTGATGTATAGAAAGCACAGTTCTGTGTCTGTGGCAGCAGTTGTCTTCATCTCACTGCACCAGTTTTCATCAAGGTCTTAATTTCTGTCAGTCTTACACTGAAACCAAGTGGCCAGGTAGATGGGGGGTGTTTGCACATATTTGTCAATGTGGTAATAGTTACAGGTGAATAAAGAAAGTACCTTATCTTATAGTGGGAGAGTAGCAAGTGGGATGGCTTGTGTCTGCCTTGGAGAAGAAGGGCATAAATTGATAGAGCAGCAGAGCAGAGGAAAGAAAAAGTGATGTATTGCTGTTTCATTAGAGTCTCCGTACTGAAATGTATAGAACCAGTGTATGAACCTTGCAGAGCAATGGCCTTGGTCATAAAAGCTCAATCTATGGTTTGCAAATCTTTTGCTTCCTACATGCTGGAACAAAAGCATTACTTTTTGCACTTTAGCTGTCTTTCAAAAACAAATTTTAAGAAGAGGGCAGGAGAGGCAACAATTCTGTGCTGTCCACAATTGTCAGTGTATTTCTATTAAGTACTTCTGCTCAGCAAAATGCGTGTTCAACCTTCTTATAATCACCATAGGTGAAAAAACTTCGTGTTCTAAACAAATACAGTGTGTCTCACCTCTTTATGAGAACCCATTTTCAGTATAATAGCTATTGGAAGAACGTAAATACTTGCTATTCCAAGAGAAGCAGAAAAACAGATGGAATATCTTTCCAGAGTTTGCTTGCATCATTTGTTGGTAGAATTTAGATAGTTACCAGTGTGTTTGTATGACAATGCTTCTTAATTAAGTGCAGAGATCAGATATAGAACGGAGTAAGCCTGAATCAAAATTTTAGTTCGGGTTTGCCCTGTTATTGCTGTTTATTCCACCACAAATCCATTGATTCTGTCAGAAACAGTTCAGCTATCAGCAATGTGTTCCTAGTAAATGGTATTTGACAAATGGTACGTCCTACTGTGCTAATTAAAAAAATAATTATACACCTTGCTGCCTTTTAAAGGATACTGAAGGCTGTAAATTCAAGCACTTAGAAGTTAAATAATGCAGAAAACTAGTGTTGCCTGTTCAGTCTTCATTTTCCATTCTTCTACATGTGTATGCATCCTGCTATTTTTATGTGATAGCAATAATTAATTGCAGGGTTTTGTTTCAGAGTTTAACTACCACAGTGCTTAATTTTGAAACCAAATAGAATTTGGTTTTAATATGACTGGAGTGTCACAATTACCTTTCTCTCCTGTCTTTGTCCAAACACTGTATAAGTGAGGGCTTGTAATGAAGATGACACTTTTTGTTGAGGTGGTATAAATTGCTTTGTTTCTCATTAGATCTCTCTGGTCATTCAATTTTTCGTTCAGCCTAAAGCATTAGGAACTCTGTGCTCTAAAGAAAAGCAGAGATTGTGAAAGATTTTTTTTCTCTTATAAGAAAAAAAAAAAAAGGTAATGCCTTAAAAGAAGTAGTCATCTTGAAAACTGTCTGGAGCAGTTCATTAACTGGAAATCTTAAAGTATTAACAATAGGATTTGTTTTGGTAGTATACCAACCCATCTAAATGCTATCCATTCTAGGGAGGTGCATTTGGTACTTATTATAGGTGGGGCTGCTCAATCTACCTATTATTACAGTTGCCTAACACTTCCTACTGTAAAGACCTGTTTTCAGTTTTTTGTAACTTGTATTAATTTTAGCCATGAGGGCAAGTCTTTTCCTGCTAAGCGATCACATTTTTAGGGGGAAAAAAATTCACCAGAAAAGTTAAAATTAATTTGCTAACATTGTGTTTTAGAAAAGTTCTGTGGAAAAAACCCACAGGGTGGGGGAAAGTTAAGAGTTTAACTTCACATCCGGACTGGCTCCCAGCTCTGCTGTCCTGTTTGGGTTTTGTTTTGTTTGGGGTTTTTAATACAATGCCTTTATGCAAGTCTCTCATTGGCTTGCTCTTTCCATCTTTTTGAGTGAACACTTGTGCTCATGACTGGCAGCAATGAAAACAAGCCTCTTTGGCTCCAACACAAGCAGCTACAGTCCAAGCAGCAATGTGCTTCCTCACTGACGACCTTAGGGGTGACCCGACACTCTCGAGGAATGTCCATGCTGGCTCAAAGCTGAGCGTGTCCTCCCCAGCTGCCGTGAACTATGCCAAGCGGAGATGTGTGGTGTGATATGAATTGTCATTTACTGCAGATGAACTGTTTTCACTCAGTGAATTTTCAGCTTAGGTGACCAGGTTCTGACATCACATTTCATAAATTTTCCTTTTGTTCTAATTTTTTTTTTTAAATCGAGTGAATCAGATGGGCTGTCTTGCCAGATCCGTAGGTCAGATCTCTGGCTGCAGAAATGTAAACCAGGAATGGTGTAACCTCAGCCACCACAGGCCTGGGCTACATGTCATAAAATCATAGAATATCATGAGTTGGAAGGGACCCACAAGGTTCATTGAGTCCAACTCCTGTCCCTGCATAGGACAACCCCAACATTCATATTGTGTGTCTGAGGGCATTGTCCAAATGCTTTTTGAATATTGTTAGGCTTGGCACTGTGAATAGTTTCCTGGGGAGCCTCTTCCAGTGCTCCACCACCCTCTGGGTGAAGAACCTTTTCTTAATATCCAACCTAAAACCCCTACTGGCACATCTTCCTGCCATTGTCTTGGGTCCTATCACTGGTCACCCAAGAGAAGAGATCAGAGCCTGGTGCTCCTTCTCCCCTTGTGAGGAAGCTGTAGACCATAGTGAGGTCTCCCCTGAGTCTCCTCTTCTCCAGGCTGAACAGACCAAGTGACTTCAGCTGTTCCTTATACGATTTCTCTAGACCCTTCGCCAACTTCTAGTCCTCTTCTGGATACTCTCCAGTAGCTTGACATCCTTTTTATACTGTGACACCCAAAACTGCACACATTACTCAAGGTGGGGCTGCACTGGTGCAGAGCAGAGTGGGACAGTCACCTCCCTTGACCGGATGGCAATTCTGTGCTTGACACATCCCAGGATGCAGTTGGCTCTCTTGGCTGCCACAGCACACTGTTTGCCTATGTTCAACTTGCAGTCAACAAGAACTGAAAGATCCCTTTCCACCTGGCCTCCTGCTTTTCTTTCAGTTCCAGCTTTTCCTGCGGTTCTGGCCTCCCAACCACTGGGCAGAGGTAGAAGGGTGCAGGTTAGGCACTTCACACAGAGACGAGACATGTCTTTTCCTCCTCCTTCCCACCCCTAGTCATGCCAACGTGTTATTTTCTCTCTCATGCTCAGCTCAGAAGCTCAGGTTAGTTGATTGTGCAGGCTAGAGGTGAGGTTTTTTTTTTCATTCCTCAGGCAAGGAAGCATTTTTGATTCTGCCTTGGAATTGGCCTCCTGTGCTGCTGTGTGCAGGCCGCATTTGCTCCTTACACCTGTGACTGCTTTTTGACTGCGCTGTGCAACCTCACCCTGGGCTATGATCACAATTTAGGTTTATCTGAAGTTCTCTCACACAGTCTGCTCCCTATCTGAGCCCAACTTTGAGTCCCTTGCTCAACATAAGGGGCTGGGAAGGCACGCTGGTGTGCCCACCTTGCCTCCCTGCTCCTGCAGTGTAGTGCCTGGGTGAGGAGGCAGTGCAGGAAGGGGATGGAAAAGGGAATGCTTGCTGGGGAGTGGGCACAGCAGGTGAAAAGGCTTCAGCTGTGGAAGGGAGCCCATGGAGCGTGGTTGACAGTGCTGATTCTATAGAAATAGTCGCCGTGTGTTGTGCTTTGAACTACATTAGAGTCAGTTTCCTGACTCTGAGTCAGACTCATCTAAGTAACTTCATTTACTGAAAGTTAACTGTGTGTTTTTCAGATAGGGTTTTTCTCTAGAAGAGATAACACAGGGCATTGGTATGCAGAAAGGCCAATGCTTACACTTATTCCAATAGTAATCAAGGCCATCCTCGCGCTGGCAAAAAAAAGTGTCGCACCTGCAGGGAGGGGTGGACGGGACAGGTGACCCCAAACTGACCAACAGAGTATTCCATCCCAGATATGTCATACTCGGTATAAAAAAAATGAGACATCATGAGGGTCTCGCTCTCCTCTGCAATGGCTGCCGTCCAGTGAGGACCTCATCTGTCTGGTTGCTCCTGATCCTGGATCCATGCATTCCTAAATCCAGTTCCTGGGTCCAGGTCCCTCCTAGCCTCCGACCCATTCTGCTGTGTTAGTTCTGCTGTGTCTGTGGTGATGTACAGGCACTGTGGGGTGGGGGTGCGATCTCAGGTATTTGTATATATTTTATTTCTAATTATTTCCTATTATTATTATTGTTGCTGTTGTTTTGTTAAAGCTGTAGTTGTAGTTACTAAATTTTTCTCTCATTTCTCTTTCACTGGGGGTGGGGGGAAGGGAACTGGCAGCCCAACTGCTTGGTTTTCACTGCCAAAATTGTCTGGGTCGGGACTGAACTGTGACAGTTTGTTTGATTCCCGACATGGGGCTGTGAATTGGGCCAATACGAACCAGACTGGATCTCTCCAAATTGCTCTGGAACATTTGCTGACTGAATTTGCTCGGGTAGCAGAAGCCTGTGACACTGCGCATTTCACTCTGATGACCAATGATAGGACTCGAGGGAATGGCAGGAAGATGTGCCGGGGAGGGTTAGACTGGGTATTGAAAAAAAACAGTTCTTCACTCAGAGGGTAGTGGAGCACATCCTTCTTATGTTGGGGATTCCAGAACTGGAGACAAAGCTCCAGATGGGGTCTCACGAGATCGGAGCAGAGGAGGAGAATCACCTCCCTCGCCCTGCTGGCCCCGTTTTTTTTGATGTTCGGTGTTCAATCAGCAATGTTCAAGCACCGTTTGGACAACGCGCTCAGACACACGATGCGAGCGTTGGGATCGCCCCGTGCAGGGACCGGAGCTGGACTCCGTCACCCTTGGGGGTCGCCTCCAGCTCGGCACACGCTGTGACACTGCGCTCTGGGCGGCAGCGCGCCACCTCCGCCCGCGGGGAGCCCGAGCGCACCGGGCCCCCCCCGGCAGGGGCCCCGCGCCCCCGTTCCCCTCAACGGGGCGCTCGGGCGGCGCCCGCTGCTGTCACCTGCGCGCGGCCCCGCCCGCGCCGCGCCTGCGCGCGCCGCCCCGCCCCCGCGCGCACCCACCCGCGCCGCGATCGCAGCCGGCGGAGGAGGAGGAGGCGGCTGCGCGCGGCCCCGCGATCTCCCGCGGGCGCGGAGGTGAGCGGGAGAGGGGGCAGGAAGGGCCGGGGGGAGCTCCCCGCCGGTCTCCGTCTCCCCCCCCCGTCCAGGCTGAGCAGGAGCTCCTCGGTGCCCGGGAGCGCAGGGGGCGCTGCCGCCTCTCCGCGCCCTTCTTCGCGTCCCCGGGAGAACGGGCTCCCCTCCCCGGGGGCGGCGAGGCCCCGGCACAGGGCGCCCGGGGAGGCTGCGGGTGTCCTGTCCGTGGAAGCGTTCAGTGCCGGGTTGGATGGGCCTCGAGCAGCCTGCTCTGGTGCCCCTGCCCAGGGCGCGGGGGCTGGAACCGGATGATCTTTAAGGTCCCTTCCGACCCGAACCATCCCGTGACCCCGCGCCGCTGGCTCCCCCTCTCCGCTCGCCCGCTGCCCGGGAGCCGCCGCCGCTCGCCCTGCTCGCCTGCCCCGAGCCGTCCCCGCCGCTGCCGCCCCGAGCGCGGCGCCCCCAGAGCCTCCTGCAAGGGGGGCGGAGCGCGCGGCTCCTGCCGGCGGCGACCCCTGCGGGGCGGGGCGGGGCGGGGCGTGGGAGGACCGTGGATGCGGAGGCGCCTCGGGGTGCCGAGGTGAGAGGGGTCGCGGTGCTACCCCGGGTCCGGCCGAGCCGCCGGAGCGGCATCGCCCCCGCACAGCTCCCCACGGAAAAGCCCCCGGCAATCCCCTGCGGCGTCGGTTGGAGGAAGTCGGGAAGCAGGGCGCGGTCCTGGTCCCCTCGGTGGTCCCAGCGGCGGGCGCACCGCCTGCCTTCCCTGGGCAAGCGCACGCTCCAAATGGGAAATAAGACGGTAAGGCTCAGGACTCTTCCCCTGGCATCCCCTTCCCTGTGGGAGGGTGAGTCCGTCGGCTGGACGCCCAGACAAAATATACTTGGAATCGAGCCCCCTGACAGAACCTGTGGGATCTCTTCCCTGTGCGGAGACCATCTGACCACAGCCCGTATTGCGTGGTGAGCCCGTAGGGGGTTGCCTTCCCAGCCTGGCTGGCAGGGAGGTTGTGCCATGTGAGGGGTTTTGTTGGATGCGTGAAGGGATGAAGTGCCAAGTTGCTGCAATAGCCCAAGCTGCGTCTTCTCTGTAACACACGCATTTTGGCAAGATCAGCAGCTGGTTATACGAGGCAGCATTTGCAGTTTCTTTATCTGCAGTTGGCAACTGGTTGATCTCTTTACCTTCTTGTACAACAGTTCTTGAGAGCCAGACATCCAAATTCTGTGGTTGGGCTTTAGTGTCAAAATCGGCGTTGTTCTCATGAGAATTTGGAGGATGCCTGGCACAGAACTGTGGGCAGCAGAGATGTGAGGTGTGAGTTAAAGGGGAAGCAATATCTTGCAGGATGAATTATGAGATGCCCTTCAGCGCATCGTGCGTTTCACCTGTTAATTTGTGTATACGAATGTAAGGCATGTCTGTCTTGGTGGCAACTGCCTTTTTTGCAAGAAACAAATTACTTCAAAGTGTTTGTCTTCTTACCTTTGAAATACATTTTCAAGTTAGATTAGGTTGGGTAAAACAATGAATGAGACAAAGAAATAAAATATTGCTTTTATGCCAAATATGGACACAATTAAAACGTGCTGCAAAGATGTTATGTTAGAGCTCTCACACTTCTTGAGCTGTTTTGGATAACAAATGTGCAATAATGAAATTTAGTTGAGAGTTCTTAAATGTTTGATTTTGGGTCCCTTTATCTTCCCTTTAATCCTTTGAAAAGTGTGGAGAGGCTCTTTAGGAGGTAAAATTTTGCTTGGGTTTTATTACGCATCCCTGTTTGGGCGGCGTGTCTTGGTAATCTGTGGTTCACAGCTGCGTTTTTCCCCACCTTCTCTCACTGTGCTTCCTGCTTGAAGGCACCTGCTGATACCAGCAAGCGGCCCAGAGCCTGTCCTGACTGCCAGCTTTTCTCTTCTTCCATCCATAGTAATTGTGGGTGCACTGGGAACGTCTTTGACCTGCTCCTCTGAGAGGCAGCTGGAGAAGGGACTTTTGATCAGTCTTCTAGTAACTGGAGAACACCATCATTTACAAGCAGGTGATCTGTCACCTGCATTGTGCCTACCTGTCGGAAGACAAAGCTGAGTGCCAGCCTTTATGCTGATCCTTTCCTTTCATACCTTCCTTCCAAATACTGATTCTTCCCCTTTCCTGGTTCTGGATGATGATTGCCTCATCTAAAGCAGTACAGGGCTCATGAGCCTGAAAACAGTTTTTCCTGTTCTATCTATCTTTACATCTAGGTTGGGATGTTTTCTTCTCCATGCATTCTCCACTCCTTTCACTAGGAGTGTCCTTTGTCTAACTCAGAAGCACTCAGTTTTGATATCAGTCGTTTTCCACTCATGTGTTAGCACTGAGGCTCTGATGATTCATCGCCTACAACTTTGTTTCATCAGGATTTGATCCCATTTTCCTTAAAGCATCTGGAGTTATTGGAAGTTTAAAATGAGGTTCTTGTACATTGCCCAGGGGCATGGTCGGTCTGTCTGTCTGTCTGCCTCTCTTTTTTTTTTTTTTTTTTAAAAACCTGTGGGAACCCAAGTTAGGAAATAATAACTGTTGAATACTGCTTTGTGATGGTGGAAGAGTAGCTAATACATCTTTAATTTTTAAATAAGTGGTAGGGAGGAAAACATTTTTACCTAGTTAAGTATTTCTTTAAATTAATGCAACACTTAATTGCTTTGAGTGGTTCATCTCTTTCCACCACCTTGCACCTGCTTTTTTATGCCTCTCTGCGTCTGTGATCATGAACTTGGGAAGAGAGGCATGAACATACAGAGCTCTGTAGTAGCAGTTGGGTATTAATGCTGATTGAATTTGAAACCCTCTGTCCTGATCTACTTTCTTTGTAGCTCTTCCCCATTTTACCCTGCCATTAAAATATGTTCCTATGACTTAAACCTCATACAGGTTTTTATATATGGTTTCTGTTCTTGCTAAACCTCGATAAGGTGAGGTATCAAGTTAGAAAATCTGAAGCAGAAAAGAGGAGTTTGTTGCTACTTATTCCAGCTTTTGGAGAAGAAAAGGTATCGTGGATCGTTTTGTGTCTGTTTCCATTGACTTAAGTGAAGCTGTGAGTGGCTGAGTCCTTGCAGACAAAGAGAATTGTCCTAAGGCTTATTTCTGTGACTTGGGTCTGTTTGTTCCTGTATGCTAGTGATGGATCTCTGGCAAAACCAGCAAAGGTTTTTCATCACTATTATAAAATGTCAAATTGATCTGGATTGTTATTAGTTGTCTGTGAAGCCTGCTGAAGAGGCGTGCAACTACATCAGTGCCAAATTTCTGATTTGATATTGTTCTTGTGCCAGTGTGTTACTTCAGCTTTTTCTGTTGTGCTTTCCTGCAACTGATTTTTACTCAAGGGCTTTCTGTCTTCTGTCTAAATTTGTATTGTGTGGAATCTTTGTTTTTGTAAGTTCCTGATTTTTTTTTTTGAGATAACTTACAAATTTCCATAAAGCCATGGAATGGCTTCATGTATTTGAAACACCTTAATTTGTTTTCTCTGAGACTTATAAAGTAAATATATTTTAATAGATTTGGCTTGTCAAAGCTGTTCTTTTTGTGGAAGTCTTACTTGAAAGTTTGCTATTAATAACAGTATCTTCATTTAATAGGTGACAGTATAAGAAAAAAATTCTCAAAACTATTGTGATTCCTGATAAGTTGCTTTATGAGGTAGTCTAGGTATAAAAACTTTCCTAAATGTTCAAATTTTTGCGTATGTACAGCACTTAGGATGTGTACGTTAGTATTCCTCTTTGCTTCTCTGTCCTTTCTCTCTATGTCTCTCGCCCAGCTTATTCAACTGGCTATGTTAAGCTAGATACTGAAGTAGATTTTAAGGGGCAACTTAATCAAACTGAAGTCTTCCTTCTATGAGTACGTTTTGGTAGCTTGTGTAACCAGACCAGTAATGGTAAAATGCAAATAGTATTAAGTATATACTCAGCAAACATAGAGAGTTTGTGGGCTGCACATTATTTTCCTCTTATTGACAATTGCTTGAGAAATACAAATGCAAAAAAGCAGTGCATAAGGCTAGATAGTTAGGTCATCCCATGTATTGTTCATTATTTTAATGGAGCTTGGATTTAAACTGTTAATTAGAAGAATTCGAACAGGGTCTGTCTGATTGAATTAATCCAGTATTGTAGTTAGTACTTATTTTCTAACTATGTGTGTAATCACCTTTTTTCAAAAAGTAAACTTAGGAGTGGAAGAATAGTTGTTTGTTTTAATAATTTGGTCTAAATATATTCTCTTATGAAATTCAACTGAACTGACATTAATACATGAGTTTGGTATCTACTGTGGCTGGTTTAAGAGGTTTTCTTGTTTTTATATATGTTCTTGAAATCTAGGTGCCCGAAACCATTTGAGATCTTGGTGTGGATACTTTTTATACAATTGCTCTAGCAATTGTACCTACCTAATAGCTTGGTAGCTATTATACCTTAATTTTGGTGTCTTTTCAGTACAGGGAACACTATCCAGTCTCTCTGATGTGAGTCTCCCTATTGTCCTTTGTTGTAGGTTACGAAGGTGGCACAGTCCCTTCTTGTGTTGCTGCTGCTGGCAGACTAGAGTTTGAGAGAGCACAGTATCAGTTGCTGCTTCACTCACTGTTCAGTGCTTCAAACTGATTTGAGGAATTAACGCTCTCCCTTTTGGAAAGGCCATAAAATGCATGTTATGAATTGTCTCTCCTTGGTCAATGATAAAGAAAATGGTGCTATTCCAGTTGGAACAGGATTAATGAATGAGGATACGACGGCAGCATCTCAGCTTTCTCAGCCTGCTGCGCCCCGGTCCCCTCCGCCATGCCCCCTCACAGGGGTACCCCCAGCCCCTCCACTGCCCTCGGTGATGCCACCCCCACCCCCACCTCCTCCACCGCTGCCTGCACCAAGCATACCTCTGGCTCCACAACTGATCAATGGACATGACAACCACAGCAAAAAAAAACGAATACGGAGATTTTCCTGGAAAACTATACCTGAAGAACAAGTCCGCGGCAAAACCAATATCTGGACAATTGCTGCAAGACCAAAGTATCAGATTGATACAAAGACTATCGAGGAACTGTTTGGGCAGCAGGAAGAAACCGAGCCCCAGGACCCCAGACGTCGATCTTTAAAGTCTTCGTTTAGAGAAAGTAAAGATGAGGTAAGACTTGAAGTAAAAGCTCTCTTTTACATGATGGTGTAGGAATTCATGTGAATTCTTATTTGCCTTTGTTCTTTTTTCTGTCATGTTTCATCCTTACTGAATATTTGTCTTGACTTGAAAGGGAGGGGAAGGATAATCTCCTTCTTCTTAGTGGCAAACATTTGTTTTTCAAAGAGCTCATAGTGTTTTATTATTTTAACTTGGTAAGTGCTGTGATTTGATCACCTGTTAAAATAAATATAAATAAATTGAGGGAGCTGAAGGCATGTGTCTTTACTCACATTGGATAGCCCTTGAGTTTTCAGTGTGAAACATAGGTGTATTGTAACTTTTCTCTTCAGCTCTTCCACTATGTCTGTTGAGTAAACAAAATGTTCTGCATGCAAATGTGTACCAGGTGGGAGGGAAGAGAATCTTACTGCAAGGGTCAATGCTGTATAGAGCCCTGATATCCTAGAGACATCAGGAAGGGAAGTACCAGCAAAAAAGCAAGGAAATAAAATATAATACAGTGATTAAGGGAATTTGTTTTTTAATTGAGATAATTTTAAAGTTTTAGCTTTCAGAAATGTTGCTTTCCTGCTAATGAAAACTCATTTCATCTACCCTGCTTTTTCTGGACACTAAAATAACCTTCCAAGAGGTCTGAAGGCTGTAACCGATATCTGTTCTGGTGGTGAGAAGCACTTTCAGGTTCAGACACTCTAGTTTCTAGTTCATAGGTCCTGATTTATAGACAGCGTCTTTGTGCAGCCTTACTGAATTATCTCAAGTGTTCTGTGAAGTAATTGGAGGGTTGAAATGCAGGTTTAATCACTGATGCATGTCTGTATAAATCTTAGCTTGTAAACCAAATACAGAGGGCAAGGGGTTGAGAGATGTAATAACGTATCAGTTTTTAGTGAGGAAGCAGGGACTTGGAGTTGATGCTATCTTGCAGGATTCAGATGTCAAAATAAGATCAGTAGGGATAAGGTGAGAAACCAATGTACTGATTGTGTGCACGTTGCACATAATTGAAGTAAGGAGCTTAAAACTGGCAGGTGTATTGCAGACTCTGAAACCCTGACATCAGGAAGGAATAATTGGAGCCATCATCAGAGGTAGTCATTAACCTGTGCGCTGTTTTCAGGGTATGTTCATCTTTGAATCGGTATTGCAGTGAGTCGATTTCCTGTACTGCATATAGATGTATGCAACTCTGACCCTGGTGTTTCCTTAGAAGTTCCCTCTTTCACAACTGCTGTGTAGTAAAAAAGAAACATTTTTATAGTAAAAATTATGATCAGTTTCATAAACTGGTGTACAGTAGCCTGGGCAGAGGACACCCCAGAGTGCTCCAGAACTCATGCATTTTCATGCAGAGCTTGAAACTTGGAGCATCCTGGGGAGATTAAGAGTGTTAGAGGCCTGCAAAACAAGGGTTTCTCAGAGGTACTCTGCCTTGGACACAAAAACCTGCCTTGCTACAAGTTAATGTTTGTGTGCGTGAGTCTGGAGCTGATAGGGTGTCCAGTCTGTCTGTACCACTTGATGCCTGTCCACTGTGGTGCAGGGCTCCCACAGTGCCTTTGCACATGGCAGGCGGCAGCAAGGCAACAGGGCTTGCCTCTGAGCTGTGCTAGTTAAGTGACATTCAACACCGTTGCTAAGCTTTGTCAAGCGTGCTGCAGCAGTGTGTCAGACAGCGATGAGCAATTATCTGGTGTGTTAATGGACTTTGCAGTGCGAGCTGCTTAGTAAGGAGGGAGGGAGATAATCCTGAAGAGCTATGTGTTGTTGGAGGTGCGGAAGCACAGATAGGCAACAGCTCGCGTGGTTAACGTTACTGCAGGCATTATTCAGCAAATGTATGGAGATTTGAGGCATAGGCAATGCTTGTGATTTCTGTCATGAGTGCAGTAAGCTGCTGGTCACTTAATTTAATGGTATGATAGTTATCCTCAGTTCACTGAAGTAAATCATACAGAGGCTGAATGGAGCTGGGGACAGGCTGAGTTACACAGGATCCATGTGACCTTGTGGAGAGCATGTTAGTGTGTGGCTGAGGAAGTGGTAGTTCTGTTCCTGGCTGTGTTGCTGGCAGGGAAAGGTGAACAAGACACTTTTGTGTTATGTCGGTTCCTTTGTGTATAAAACACAGTTGATTTTAAAAAGCACTCTTTGACCTAGCAGTGGAAAATGTTCCTTGGAGTTTAAATAGAAGAATTAGTCTAGTTGTCATAGTATGTCAACAGCAAATTTTCAAGATAACTTGAAGTGCATAAATTCAAGTACTGCTTACATCTAAATAAAAAAAAAAAGGGCACGTGTCCAGAGTGCTGTGCCTGTGCATGGCTGGAGAGTCTACTCTTTTGGCTCAGTGGGGTTCCTCTCAGGGCAGGGGTGTAGCTTCAGTGGAAGCAATGAAGAGTGACTCTTCAGCTAGTGCTAAGGACACTCCCACAGAGACTGTGGTGGAGATACAGGTTTCATACAGTCTCCAGAGATCACTGGTTAGGAAATCATGAGCAGTTTTGGAAAAAGTTCTCCCTTAGTATAGCAGCTTACAGGACAGCATGTCCTTTAAACTCCTCTCTCACTAGTGATTTATACAGAAAATTTAGGTACCTAATTCAGGTTATTATATCCCAGTTCTTGAAGGTCAGCACTAAACATCATCATTATATCAGAAGTCCCTTTTGAGATTTGAGTCAAACTCCTACAGTAAATGTTTTCCTTTTCGTAAACAATCCCTCACCAAACCCTTAGGAGATTAATTAACAAGTTCCCTTGACTAAAGGTTTAATTTGCCCTGTGGTTTCATGTAATTTGAGCCTCTGAAAAATGGGGGTATAGAATTAAGTTCACATACAAATTTACTTTCTTTAGAGGCATCACAGTATGGCACAAGATATACTCACCTAGGCTATAGCTAGCAAGGCAGCGGAGTGGGCAGAACAGCTGGTTGCCAGCCAAGGGAATTGGTTTGCTTTCTCCTTTAAACCATCCCTCTGCTCCTGTCCCTCACCTTCCTGTATCTGTGCACTGTCTCTGGTAGACATTGGACCTTTTGTAAACAGATTTAAATCAGTAGCTTAGTAGAATGCTGGTGTGTTTTTTTGTTTTCTACTGGAGTAGTTTTCTGCTATTTTAGTGAGTTTTGATGGCTTGTGAAAGGGTGCAGTGAATTCCAGAGCCTGTGAAAGGGGCTAGTGAGAAGAGCAGAGAGAGAAGGAAGATGGAAGGGACAAACAGGATGTCTCTTCTCCCCTTTTTCTAACCGTACTGTCTCTGTTTGCCCTGTGCTGGCTATGGTGCTCATGCCACCTTGAAAGCTGATTGAACCTGTTAATCCAGCAGAAAACTAATACAGCAAAACCCCAATGAGATGAGTGCCAGTGTCTGCCTAAGGTAAAGTACAGGCTAGGAATGTGACAGAGAAGGTGACATGGAGCAGGAGAGCCCTGCAGCAAGTTGCTATGTTCACCCTGCTTCACTGTGGAAGTGCCTCTTTCCTCAACCACTCCAGGCAGTGCGAGTGGCTTGGAGAATAGAGACCAAAACATTAAACTCAACAGTGATGGTTAGTGCGTTGTAAAGCGAAGTGGAAGCTGAAATACTAAGTTGTTTATATCCTTCCTAACCTCCAGCGCTGAACCTGTGCTGTCAGGCTGTTCCGTGCTTGCTGTAATTTGTAAAGTCATGTGAAAACCCATTGTTATTATCCAAAGAATACATATAATATTTTACATTAATCTGTCATAAATCCACTTTGTCCTGTTCCTCACTGACAATCTCATGGCAAGAAACTCCAATTGCGTTTCTGCAGTCACTACAAAGTCAGTATTGATGTGGAGCTTTTTATATCTCCCAGAACTCACTTCTGAATCTTGCCTGTCAGTTGCAAATTTGTGTGAGTTCAGGAATACACTTCCTCTTACTGTCATCGCAACTTCTCCATGGTGCTCAAGCTACTTTTCCCCTTCCTTTAGTGCATCTAAACTAAAGCAGTGGATATTTCAGGGGTGGATTAACATTTGCCATACTGATGTTGTTATTACCCCACATGGTCTGCACCTGCTGCAGATTTCAGAAATGTGCAAAGCCGAAAACTGTGGTGACGAGAAGCAGATTTGTGAGTGAGCCAGCTGTCCTTGCTTCAAAGATTGCACTGTTCCTGAAGGAAAGGTGGCAAGTGCGTGAGGAAATGACACTTGCATTGGCTGGCAAACTGCAGGTGTTGAGATGCTGCAAAGTTTCTGAGGGAACTGTAGTATTTCCAGAGTAGGATAAACAAAAATGCAACAGTTTTCACTGGAAGGAGGTTTAAAAAAGATGAGAACAGGGAAAGCCTCCTGAATTCATCTGAGGTAAATCATAAGAAACCAGATGAGATCTTTCTTGGTATTGAAGTTTCCATTGAGATTAGGAAAGTCTGTTCTCAATTCTTGATTATAGTCCAGTGTAACCTCTTTGGTCAAGAAGTCAAAGAGTAGACTGTTAGACAGGTGTCGATTGCAGTTTTGGAACATGCTGTGCTGGCACCACTGCTGAAGGTGTTGTATGAATAGGAGATACAAGCAGATTTTTAAAAAAACTAAGATAATGTTTAAAGGATAAAAAGCGACAGCTTGGTAAGAAGTCATATGCAGTTTTCTGCAAGGCCAAACCCAATGAAAGCTCTGTGGGGAAGAAGAGTAGGCATAATGAACAGATATTAAATTTAAGATTGTGACTCTAACATGGAACTTAATATGAGACGGAAGATACTGTGTTTGTGTGCAAGGAGTAGGAACTTGTATTTATGGACTGTGGACCAGGTTCCTTGTTTCTCCTCCTCACACTCCCATCTGGAAACTCTGAAAATAGTTAAGTAACAACAGCTTTTTCAACATTTTAAGTAGTCTTCAAGTGTGCATCAAGCAGAGAATGACCAAAACCTGAGCTGTGTGTTTTGATAGTGTACTTGAACAAGAACGTAGGAAAAATGGAGTACAATCATATACAGAGCAAGAAGTGCGTAAGAACCTTGTACTTAAAACAGTTATGACATTTGTTTTATGTTTTGCTGATGAGGCAAATGCAACTGCATGTGTTGCCATCTGTTGTTTTTCTTCAAGGGAAGATGGTAAAAAAAATTTTGTAGTTTTGTTTGAGGTTATTCTGTAAAACTGAGTTGTGCCATGGAAACCAAAGGTTTACCCAGCTGATGGTCAGTCTTATTGTACCAGTTACTGGCTGTGACTAAAACTAATACTTACAGAAGGTTAGCTGTGAATAAGCTTTAAAAGAATCAACAAACCAAAAGCCAAATCATGATGGCAAAGCTTATAGGCTTTAACTCGTACAGAGAAATTGGAGAATGAGGAGTGACCAGAGCAATTGGAGACTGGAGCTGCAGTTTTAGAGGTCAGTGAGAGGTCCCTTCAGGAAAACATTTGAAAAAGATTAGATTTTGCTGGGGGTGGGGAGATGGTTGAACCTGTCCTGTGTTAAGGGGCTTTTCCTTAATGATCTGTTGGGGGCCTCTCAGCGACTAAGATAACAGGAGGATGAACAACAATCTATCCTCTTATCTTTGCATATGCTAAAACTGAAGGGCTTCAGGCTAGCAGTCACCTAATTAAAACTAGTGCACTGATATTTCCTGTTTTTTCCACTCTTTGCTGGTTTCAGAAGAGAGGAAATTGAAAATTTAAAAAAAACTTTAGTTTTATTCACTTTTTCTCCTGTGTGTATGTTGAGGATAGCACAGTAATCATACCTCTGTTTTCACTGTCACCAGCTGACTGCAGACCAGCAGCAGTCTTGGGCGTACTGAGTTTTTATGTTGTAGCAGTCAGGTTGCACTGTTAACGTAAAACAATTCTTTTGTCCCTGTAATGCTCATTACTTTTGTAGCAGTTATCAATAAAATAGCTGCAGAAAATTACAGCCTGAACTACGTGATTCACTGAAACTGGTAAACATCTCAGGTTTGAAGTTGTATGCTGTTATAGGAAGAAAAGCTATTATAAATTATTTTTTTTAAAATATATTGGGGCAGAAAAGTTAGTGTTTTTTTTCTCTGTTTGATCTCCAGAATTACGCTGGTAAGATGATATAGCAAATCAACTTTAAAATATAAAGCAGGGTAGGCTATTATTATTATTATTATTATTATTATTATTATTATTATTATTATTGGATTCTGTTTGCCTGTTTGAGCATTGGCTGTTTCAGATTTTGAGTCAAGGGCAGTTTACTTGTCTTTCTGTGGTTCAGTGTGGCTGTTAGTTTGCATGAATGAAATCAGTAGTGCATACTGACCTCTGCTTAGAAAGCCAATCCTCATATTTGTTGCATAACCTCTAAAATACATGCATTTTGAAGCGTGGTGCTCCTGAACAGTGGGGCCTCCAAATGCAGTACAACATATTACTGATATGTGGCATTTTGCAGATGCAGTGTTACGAAATAAGCAAGAATGTTTTTACTTTGTAATGCAATAGAACTTATCTTGATTCCTTCTTTCTATGAATGTTTTTTGCTTCACTTGAAAAAAGGTGTTATGGGTGTGATGTCTATTTCCCTGGTAAAAACTAGTTCTGTAATATATGATCTCTGTTAATAAGCAGTAACTGCATTTCCATTTGGCTAGTGAGTTCATGGCAACTGCAAACAACTGTCTGCAGCAATTTAAGGAATGACATCTGCATTGTATGCCATTTTCTTGGATATTAGAAGATTAATCTCTCTTGTTTTGTCTCTCAGGTTTCCATTTTGGATGCAAAAAGGAGTATGAACATTGCGATATTTCTCAAACAATTCAAAAAGTAAGATATGATTTTTCCATGCAGCTGGCTACAGATGTGTGAAGTGTGTTTGTAGCTCTCGTCAAATGTAGTGTATACTGTGTTCTGTTCTTTGTGGAGTTCACAATTCTGTACAAGTTTGTCATGAGTGACTGTATTTTGTAATTTGTTTTCTGCTAAGTTTAGTTTGAATGACATTATGACTTAGCACTAAAGATTCAGAGTTTACTACTGTTAAACCAGATTGAGTTTTCAGGTATAGGTAAAGGGAATTATCATGTCTCATATAATACTACATGAAAGCTGCTGCATAGTCTGATAAAGAATTAATAGAAAAGGGGTAAGGCGAGGATATTTTTTAAGAACAAGGTGATTCAATGCTGTCTTTATTCACTGATACCGTTGCTCTTTATTTAGGCATCACTGAAAGCGGTGTTAGAACAGTGATGGTGCGGACACTGATGCAGAACTTCATTATAATTCCTTTGAGTAGCGTATGCGTGGGTTTTTCAATTTGTGTAACTATTCACCCTGCAAGTGTTACAAATCTGTATGCTTAATTGTTTTTTCAAGGTCTGCTGAATCCATCGTTGAAGATATTTATCATGGAAGAAGTGAGTCTTATGGTTCTGAACTGCTACATGAATTTCTTAAATTATTACCAGAAGCAGAGGAGGTAAATAATATTTTACGTGGAACTTACTTTTTTGTAGAGTCCTGCTGCCTGGGATTCCAGCATGAAGGTCTGTAAAAGAGGAATCCCAAAGCCTTCCTGAGGTCAGGGGTTACAAAACTACTGAATGCAAAGGTTTAATCTTCATTTTTCATGTAGTGTTGAGGTTGCAGTGTAGTTGTTCCCTTTAGATCACATAATTTCACCTGTTTTTAAGGTGCTTCTTAATGATGGTAGTGATGAGGTATTTTTGTTTCTCTGCTGTACCTTGTGACCCATAAACATCTTACCAAGACCTGGAACTCTTCTGTAGGAAGTGTAGATAACTTTACTTTGGGGGAGAGGTCAAAAAACTCAGAATCAAAGTATATCCTAATGCAAACAAATGAAGTTTCACTTCTATGGCACCTGCCTCGTGCTTTCCCATTGCAGTGTGGGCTGGCTGAATATTGGTAGCCCAGTGCTACTGTCTCTTCTCCTTTCTGTTTGTCACCTGCTTGGTGCATCTGGAATCTGCCTGCTCCTGAGCCTGGGGCTGTTGGATTTCAACAGGGCAGAAAGGCTGCTTCACTGTGTAGCACCCATAGAATTTGCCAAGGTGGCTTGGTTCTCCAAAGGAGGCCTGTTGGAAGGCACGGAATTAGCAGCAGCACCATCTGCAATGTCCTTGTGCTCACCACATGACTAAGATACAAGTGCTTTGTCTTCTCCCAGTCTCATCCTTCAAGTCCATTCATATGATTAAAGAGGTGAAGCTTCACTGACTGACTGGGGAGCTCTGCTTAATGATGCAGAGTTCCTTGTCTGCTTATTGCAGACAAGTATTGGCACTGACCCATTTGTAGGTACTTGAGAGAAATGCGTACCATGAACTTGACAAAATTAGTATTAGATTGCTTGAGTGCCTCACATCAAAGCCATGGCTGAAACCTGGGAAGTTGCTAGTTTACATCCATACATATATAAACCTCAATTCACGTGCTTCACCACTTCAAGGTCATACTGCCAAAGCACTCTTGTTTCCTTGGTGCAGCAGCAGATCTCAGACCAAGTCAGCAGCAAAACACGTATTTCTTTGTTGTCAAATATATATCCCTAAATTGGGCTGCTTTTGCAGCCCAAATCTTGTAAAAATCTTGTAAAAACTGTGTTATGTTATTATATTTGATTAATATGTTTTTTAGAGTTGGAGGATATCAACAAGTTGAAATGTAATTGATCTGAAAAAAAGAGGTGACAGTCTGGGAGCTGAAAACTATTCCACCTTCCCTCTTTGTTTGAATTTCAGTAATATTCCTGTCTTTATTAGAATTTATCTCCTTCTGAAAGAGAAGACAGAGGAGAAGAGTGAAGTACTAACCTAAACGAAAGTGACTTCTAGTAACTTTGTATATATTCAGTAGATTAGACTGACAGGTATTATTTTTCTTTTCCTTTTTCTGGTTTAGATCTTGATTGTTATTTTATCACGAGCAGTAAATCTTTCAAATTACATTCTTCATAGATATAAATGTTGTAATTCAGCTATAATTGTAATGTAGGCTGTTCAGTTTTGTCTTTTGGTGCTTGACAGTGGTGAAAATGTGCCCTTCTCTTAACTATTGTTAGGTCGTGCATGGTTTCTGCATCCACAGGAGACCGGCTGCAGTACTCACTTAGACTCTAGATATCCAGCACGAGCAGTGAAGAGTGTGTTGTGGTTTGACCTGAAGTAGAATCAGTTTTCTAACTTCAGCTAAGTCTTATCTAAGTAGCTTCATTTTCTGAAAGTTAACTGCATGTTTTTCAGACAGTATTTGTCTCTAGAAGTCGTAACACGGGATATTGGTATGCAGAAAGGCTAATGCTTATACTTACTCCAGTAGTAACCAAGGCTGTCCTCAAGCTAGTGGAGTGCACTAAGTCAAAGACTAAGAAGGGTCACACCTGCAGGGAGAGACAGGCAGGACAGGTGACCCCAAACTGACCAACAGAGTATTCCATGCCATATACATCATACTCTGTATAAAACTGAGAGATCACAAGTATCTCACTCTTCTGTGATGGCCAATGTCCAGTGAGGGCCTCATCTGTCTGTCTGCTTCTGGTCCCAGTTCTGTGCGTTCCTGAATCCAGTTCCTGGGTCCAGCTTCCCTCCTAACCTCTGACCCTTTCCCTTGTGTCTGCTCTGCAGCATTTGTGGTGAAGTACAGTCACGGAGGGGTGGGGGAGCATTTTCATATATTTGTATATATTTTATTACTTTCCTTATTATTTTACTATTTTATTAAAACTGTTTCAGTTTAGTTTCCAACTTGCACGTCTTTTTTTTTCCTCTTTTCCCTTTCCTCTTTCCCTTAGAGGGGGGAAGGGGAGGGAGAGAATTGGGAGCTCAACTGCTCAGTTTTAGCTTCCAAAATTGGCCAGGCTGGCCTAAACTGTGACAGAGTGAAAAGGTTTATTTATTTCCTTGTAGATGGTTTGACAACACGCTTGCCACTCAAGATAGTGTCAAGAGAGCACTTAAGAAGCTCTTGCAAAATTAATAGAAGAGATTTTTATGATGCACTGGAGTGTTAGAAATTAAGGGGCATTAGATGTTAGATTTGTTGCTATTCCCAAGGGAAAGCTGGAAAGAAGCTTGTTCCTAGCATGCAGATATTTGTATGTATTTAATTAGTTCAATGCTTCAGAGATCTCATTGCTCACTATCAGGAAAAGGACCCCTTTTTCCTTTGTTATGCTACCCATAATTGTTTCACTTCTTGGGAGGTTTCCCTGCTTCCTCGGAAGCACCTCAGCAAGAGCTGTGGTGGGAGTGCAGGATGGGGAGAAGATCATGAGTGTGCGGGGCTGATGCTTCTCCTGGTATGGAGAAATGTTTCAGTGCCTTTGTATGCTCATGCATCAGTGTTCAAAGAATAAGTGGGTCCAGTAACATCATCTACGGCTCCTAAAATTTTACTGTTAGTCAGTTAAAAACCCCAGTCTTTTTAGGAGCCTTAGAGCTTTTATTGATCATCTTTCTCAAAGTTTTTTTCCTCTAAATATATGTTCATTGTTCTTGTTGTGTGTCTCCATCTTTTTGTTAGTTCATTGCCTGTTTCCTGGAATACCTGTCTCCTGGAATACTGATTCACTGTTTGCTAGGAGAAGCCATCAGAACTACACAGTCCCTCCCCAAATACAAATAACCTAAAGTCATGAGAGCATCAGATGAAGTGATGTTATTTGTTCTGCTGTTCCCTGTTCTATTTAGTAGTTCCTCATTTCTTTTTGATCTGGTGGTCGCATCACATGAAATAGCTTTGGTAAGTGTCATCACATTGGCCTGTCCCCACAGAATGTTGCATCTGTCCTCAGCAAGGGTTCCCTTAGATACTTCTGTTCTTCTAAAGACCTGCTTTTTTGTTGTAGGGGTTGAGAATTACAGTGAGCAACTTCTTAAGCAGTCAGATCCTAAAAGGCTGATTGTTATTCAGTTACCAGTGCTAGCTGCCTTGGTGTAACCATGGGTGGGCATCTGAGGTTCCCCTTTGTATACTCCTCTTTTCAGCAGCTCAACTATTTACAGTCATGTTTCCCAGTAGCACAGTTTCTTGCAGGTTGGAATGAGAGCCAAGTACCCCCTGCCAGGCATGTGCTCTACTCCAGTAACTGTTTTTAGAGAGGTCATCTATTTTTTTGTTTATGCGGTGCCATAAATACTTCATCAGTAAAAGTAAAAGGAGGAAGAGAGGAACACCATTCATGGTCATAGCTGTAGAAAGGGCAACTTTGGACTGCCACATTTCTTCTCTTTTACCAACGACCTTTACAGTTTGTCTAGTGTGAATAAACACTGGCTTTATGCTCTTATCTTATCTAGAAGTGTTTTGATATATAGTCACATTACCTGAATGTTCCCCTTGTTACCAGTTCGACGTATGTGACATTTTACATTTTTTCAGTCCATATAATCTCAGGCTCCTGATGGATATTCCAGTATCTTTGAGATACAGCATTTTGACAGTGGAGGCTAAGTATACAGTTTAACAAATACATTGAACAACTGTTGTCTTTAAATATTTTTTTTTGCAATACTCTAATGTAACAACTCTGTTTACATGCGGAAATAGATGTCAGCACTAGTAATTGTAGAGCTGTTTCCTACGAAAAATCCCAAGAGCTATGAAAGCTGTTGGGATTTTTGTGTATAAATGACAAATGCTAGCTCTTTGCTTGTTGTTGTTGTCAAATTGAATAAGAAATATTGGCACTGCTGTGAAGTCTTTTGTCAAACTGAAAACGTTTCAGTATTTTCTAATGCTTAATTTGAAAAACTTGACTAGTACTTGAAGCTGGCAAACCTGGAGCTTGGTGTTTTGTCCAAAGCTGTGGGTGTGGCACCAGCCTAACCATCATACAGTGGTTAAAAAAAAAGGTCCGAGTAAAGGTGTAAAAATTCTCAATACATTAACAAGACCACTGATTTTGTGTAAGCCTTGTTAGAAATCTTGCTGTTTGTATCTTACTGTGGTACGATTTTGGAAGAGGAAGAAGTGCCTATTTGGAATCTCCTCTGCTTAATCCCTTTCTCACCTCATCTTTTTTTTTTTTGTAGGGATCCTTTGTCTTAATTGAAATAGTGGCCTTCACTGCTATACCAGGTCTAAAAAGATTCCTAGCTGTTCCTTAACGATCCTGTTAAAATGGCTGACAGTTCTCATTTACTGGCATCCTGACCAAAGCAGAGGAGAAGCTTTTAGCTGCTTTTATGTGCATATCATTGCACTCCTCAGCAGGCCCAGACTGGTAAAAGTCGAGAGTCCAGTGTTTAACGAGGTAGAATACCCAGAATTTGTACTTTGAATATATACAGAAGACAGCATATCATACTGCTAATCAGCTCACCCACGCACGCGCACGCCCAGGTTATCAACACAATATCTTAACTTCCTTTATAATGTCTCAGGCCTGTTCTGTGCTCATATACTCTGCTTTAAAACCCTGGTCATCTGTTGTCTGCTTTACTGGAATTGTTTCTGTCTGTCAGCTCTACCGTTTTCAAACCATGTTTGTATAGTTAATTGCCCTCTGCTTTCCTCAGCCAGTGCTGATGTGGCTGACCATTCTTCATAGCTTTCATCTCCTGCTTCCTTTTTCACCCCTATGATAGCTGCAGGTTTTTCTCCTTTTATTTTTATCGTTTGCTGATAGAAGTTTGCCACTGCCCAGGCGTGTGCTACATGGTGCCTTCTCACCTAATACATTAGCTGCTTTCCTATGTGCCATTGTAGTTGGATTCCACTGTGCTGCCTTTTGGAGGTTTGGTAATTTTTAGCTCTGTTTCTCTTTAGTGCCCTGAATGTCTGCAACTGTATGGAAATATTAGAAGCAAGCAGAAAATGTTTACTCCTCTGGACAGTTGCACGTGGCTTTATTATTTGTAATTGGGAAATATTTGACTTATTTGATTGGAATGCAGGGAAATAAGTGGTTACAGGTATATGTGAGCATGAGTGGTGTACTGATTTATACTCTTCTTCAAAGATCTTGCATAGGAGTGCAACATACATGTTTTATGCCATAAAGTATAAACCCACTTGTTGTAAATAAGTGCTACCAGTAGCTCAAAAATGACTGAAAACTTGAGTGGCAGGAATGCAGTAGCTTTCCTGTTTTTGAGGAATAATGAGTTACTTGCAAAAAGCATATCTACTCCAATTCTTCAAAAATCAAAGCAAAGATCAGGGTTTCTCTGTTTCGTAACTGTTTGTAAAATCAAGCAAATTACATGTGTGAGAAGCCTCTGCATCTAAAATCTGATTTAGTGTGCATGGGCATGCACGGACAGTGCAAATGCATATTCCATATACAAATATAAAGAAAAAAATTCAGTTAGTAGCTCTGCACTCAATTTGAATAATATGCAACGGAGCATACATACATTTTTTAGCTCTTTTGTGTTCTCAGACTAACTATAAACCCATCTACTATATCTGTTAACATGATTAATAATGAATGTCGTTGTCATTCTCCATTGTTTCTTTGTAGTTCCTGGCTGAATTTGGTATTAGAGGTTGGCCTCCACTTGTAGGAGCCATCAGAGAATCTCAGTTCTCTTTGGCAAGATTTGGACAACGTGGCTGCAGAGAAAAGAGGCCAGTCCCACAGGCTTTTGAGTAGCCTGCCTTGGAATGTGTAGGCAGCCATCCAAAATGTGTTTCAGTAATTTTTAGCTTTGGGGTTCAGAAGCTTTTCTTTTAGTTTATAGCAGGTGTTGATTTAGTTAAATAACTCTTTTCCCTGCTTCGTGGTGAGATAACTGGTCATCTTCAATTATGAAATTTGTAATAAAGAGAATAAAGAAGGAACACAAAATAAATTACTGTTCTAACTTGCCTTAGTTATTCCCCAGACTATTTACTGTTTCAAGGCCAAGTTAACAGGATTTAGTCTCTTGTTTTGAAAACTGAGGCTTGTATCAAGGACCAGGCTATACTGTACTATATTCCACGATTAAAAGGACCTTGTAACTCTTTAGTGTTTCTGTTTTGTCTGTTTGTGGAATCGATCACTATCCTCCACCTGCTTGGGTTTTAGTCCGGTCAGTGAGCTTCTTTGCTGCTTCTTAGAAAGGTAGTTTGGGACAAAACCAGTGAGCTTTAGGATGGCTAATGCAGACTGGAAAAAGTGTAACCAGATAGAGAGCGAATCTTTGTTTTCAGGTTAATTGCACAGACTGTCTTGGATTGACAACTGCCCAAAGCTTTTATCATTGTGACATTCATACCTGATCCTACCCATCAGAAGACAGCCTCATCAATGTCTTCTCTTGTGCGTATTTAGGGAGGTTCCCCCTCTCTGGATGAATTCTAGGCTTTAGTACTGCCTTGTACCACTTCAAGCTGCATCTGTAAATGATTTGAAAAGTTCAACAACTGGGAAACAAAGTTTGCGCTGAGGCATAAAGACTCCACGTAGATAACATTGATTGCTACTGTACTGGCAAAAGTATGTTTAAATATAGTACAGGTAGCTTGAATAAGTTACTATTCCTGGAAGTATTTCAGGATCTCTTGTTCTTTACTTTTAGTGTATTTGAATCCTAAAATTGCATATTCCCGTAATTGCCTGTAGTTTATAAGGTCATGATTTGTAACCTGGAGTGAGTTTTTTGGTGGGATGCTTTTTTCTGCCCACATCTTCCTCCCCCGCAAATGTTGAATGCCTCTATCTTTTTTGGGCAAACTTTGGTATGTTCAGCATACTAAAATGAGTTTGGAGAGCTTGCGATTTTTGTTGCTTAGGTTGCAGAACACTGTTTCTTGAAAGTAAGGTTAAAGAATACCTGCAAAGACTAACTGAGATAGAAGATGCCTCCCACCCCTCCACTTCACGGTATAGGAAAAAGTGTTTATTTTGGTTTTGTTTCTTGCTCATTGAACACCTTGGAAGTATCAAGAATGTCGGGTCTGGTCTTTCCTGTTTTTTGTTGGCAGACTTCTTGAATGACTCTGTCAATTAGGAGTTTTCTCAGGCCTCAGAAAAATGGGTATGTTGTTTGTCTTTAGAAGGATCTTTTGTTTGAGTGTCTTGAGTTAAATGGGGGGAGTCGGGGGAAGGTTGTGTTGTTAGGAAATGGAGGGAGATGGCCTGAATAAAAATTGCTTTTTTGATTGGAATTCTCTTTCTTAGTCATAAGTTTGTTGTTTGTTTTTTTGTTGTTTTTTTTTTTTTATTTAAAAAGGAAGCGTTTTATATTCTGAGTTTTATTTGCAGTTTTTGTTAATGTGCTCTCAACATTTCTTTTTTTTTTATCATGTGGAAAAAGAATGGGAATAAAGCAGAACAAAGCTGTTAAAAGAATCCTTTTGTTCTGCTAGTCCAGAGTTTGTTTTGAATCCTTGATTTTGCATAGCTTATGTTGTCTTCCACTACAAATTATTTACTTTTTTTTAGTGTGAAAGCAGGAAGATAGCTTAAGTGATTAATTTGAAACTTAATGCTTAAAATCCCCCTGTGGATATCTTGCTAAGTTTTGGCAACCTGAAAACTGTTGGCGCCCTGATGTAGTGTGCCTGTCTCCAGGATAGCTTAATATACTTTCTGAAACTGAAGACTGTTTGTGTAGTTGTGGGTATGAATGGGCTTTAAGTGTGGTGATGTAAAAAGCAAGGATGATGGGCTGGTGTGTATATCAGTGGAAATGTGCAACTGATAGTGGGTGTGAACTTGCTGGCTGAATGAAGAAATAATGTAATTGAGAGTAAGCTCTGCTTTTGGACACAGTTCATGTGTTGGGAAATGTGGAAGAAATTCCAGTTGCGCTTTAACATATGTGCATGTATTTTCCAGTTCTTCTATATAAACAAATAGTTAGTATGTGGGTAGATCAGTGGTTTCCAGATCATGCAAATACAGGGATTTTGGTGGAGCTGAGAAGGAACATCGAAGTTAATGCGGTGATACTTCTTTGCACGTAAATGGTGTTCTCCAAATACTGACAACAAATAACTTACAATGCAAGATTGCATTCATCTTTAAAATATTTCATATGAATGAAGAAACAAAATCAAGAGCATGAAGTTTATCCCCTAAGAGAGTTTTAGAGGAAACGGTTGAATCAAGTATCTGGAAAAATGTCCATAACTTAAACCTTATCTGCTTTGTGCCAAAGAGATCTAGGGAGTCTTATTCTGGAAATGCTGACTGCAGTTTACTTGAAGCTGTGTCCAAGTGTGTATCACAGTTGTTGAAAAGTTGAGGATAATTTTTCAGATCATTACTTAAAGCAGCTGTTTCCTAGGAAAACAAAAATTCATCTGAAGAACAGCAAATGGACCAGTCATAAACAAAAAAGCCAATTCTTGTGGGGAAGCTGGCAACAGCAGTGTCCTAAATATAGTGATGAGAGCAATCATTCATGAGAAATTAGATTGATGAATTGGAAGTCAGAAACATTGATGAGAAATCAGAATCACAAGTCAGAATAATGGCATTGCATTTATTCCACTAGGTTTTTGGGAGAAGGGTAATGTTACTAATTTCGGATTTTTTTTTTTTCTGACTGGGGTGTGTGCAAATTACAGGAGCTTGGACAGTGGAGACATTCAGTCACGGAGTGGACTCTCTAATGCCTTCTTTTAAATTTACTGTTTTTCAAGGTCTTTCCTTCCAAAGCCAAGTTAATCTTGGTCTTTGATAAAATTCTTTGCTCGTGTTCTTTTCTCTTTTCTAGGTAAAGAAATTAAAAGCCTTTGATGGAGATGTATCGAAACTGTCTCAAGCTGATTCCTTCATGTATTTACTAATCCAGGTGCCAAAGTAAGGAGATAGTAGGTTTATTCTGTTCATGATAAATGTTCTTCTTTTGGCTGTCAGTTCTAAACCTGTTTATGTGTTCCAGTTATGCTCTTAGGATTGAAGCCATGGTGCTAGAGAGAGAGTTCTCACCCTCCTGTGCTTCTCTACAGGATGACATGAAAATTATAAGACGGGCAACAAAAGGTAATTAAGCATGTTGGGACGTGCATAATACTCTTGGTTTTGTTAGCATGTTAATCAGTCTGCATTATGAAGGCTAGAGCTTGAATTTCAGGTACCTTAAAAGGAAGCTAACTCCCCTCTGACAAATGCCATCAGGGTGTGCCTGATGAATCTTTGCTTCCAAAATCAAAAATCTGGAGATTTTAGACACACTACCAATGAGTTCACGACCAAGGCCTACAAGCAGTAAATCCGAAAGTGACAGAAGCAAAGGCGTCCATGGCCAAATGAGGATTAATCGTCTTTTGAGTACAGGTTGCTCATTCATGCCTCGCTGTCCCGCTGGTTGAATGCGATTGTTACAGCTGTCTGCTCACTCACTGAGATCCATGGAGAAAATCACTGTATAGTTTCCAGATTTCTCTACATGCCGTTGCTTTTCGAGGTGGCAGTATTGATGGCAGTAAAATCTTTTATTGTAGGAACTTAATACTTTTGCTATTCCTTTGTTTTCTCTTTCCTGTTTTTGTCCTCTGTGTTTCTCTAAATTTTTCTTTTGTTCTCTACATGTTCTTTACATTTCACAAGTTTTGCAGTGATGCTGCGGGTTATGTTGTCTTCTACTCTGCAGGAAAATAGTTCATCTGGTTCCATTTAAACATCAATGCTGACCTTTTCAATGCTTTGAGTGGCTATTTGCACTGTTCCTGCATACGAAATTCCCATTTCATGCTGACAGTTCTTTTGACAGGCTACTAGAGCACTGTTTAGGCTGCTTCTAGTGGTCTAAAAAGTCACAGAAGTAAAAATATTCAACTGTGAGCGCCACTAGTTAGGATAGCTGATTTAAGTGAAAGGAAAGGGAGAGAAGCCTGATGTGTTTTTTCCACCAGTGGGGACTGATCCTTCTTGACTCAGAAAGATGTGCCTTAGCTTAGGCTGAGGTTTGAGTTTGGCCTTATATTGGGATCTCTTTCAAATCATTGTTCTTTGTGTGTTCAGCAACAGACAAATGTGAGGGAATATGTTTTGTATGAAAGCAGCCACGCCCTGGTGTTCTTAATGTCCTTCATTGAGGACATCTATGAACTAATGAATTCATTCCCTGTAGAGGAGACACTTTGGACTCCAGCTCCTGCATCAGGCCTGTCATGCAAATCAAACTGACTGACCTTCCCTGTTTTCAGTCCGCTTGTGTCATGTGCTCTCCTCTGGTCATTTCACTTTGGAGTTTGTTTACAGTCCAAAGTTGTTTAGGAATTATGTCTGCTTTTCTATTCCTATCTTCTTTCCTTGTAATTAAGATGAGAGAATATTTACTTAAATTCTAATGCTGATAATCACTAAAGGATGGGATGATCTAAATAGCCTGATGGATTCTCATCTAGCCTGCAATTGAATGCATCTAATAGTGACGCTGAGCAGGTTCTTACTATGCAAAATCTTTAGCTGTTACCTTATCCTTTTGGCCTTATGAAATTTGGTGTTCTCTTTTGCATTCTCTCCTCTTTCTTCCTTCCTTATAGCCTGTTATATCAAAGTTTTTTTAATTAGTTCTATGTTTTTAGGTTGCTAATGCTGAAATCCAAAGATTCAAGGGCTGTCTACTTCCAAAGATTAGTGTATTGTGTTGAGCAGTTAAATGCAGGGCATATTATAGAATGTGACCTTTGAAGCAAAATATTTTTTAAGAGTATTTACACTGCAATCAAAAGGATTCCAACTTTTATTGTGTTTTTCAGTGTTAAATATAGAACCTTACATTCAAATCAGCTTGTGTTATTTTTCTTGCCATGTGGGAACTTGCAAATATGGTTTGCTGTGCCACTTTTGTAATGCTGTTTTTTTAACCCTTTACAGTTACCCCTGAATTCCTGTAACTTATTTCTAAGTCACTCCCTCCTATTGACTTTTAAGCATACGTGTTGTTTTGTGTTTGTATGTCGCTGGGTGAAAAGCTGGGTGAATTCAGACAGAGCTTTACTGGGCATTTTGCAAAAAATGGAAATACATACAAAACAGGTTTGTGTCGTAGAAAAGCTTAAAAACACCATTCTACTGTTTGGCTCTTTGCATCACGCTGAATATAACTCTGCTAAATCATCTTTGATGTGATTGAAATAAAATAATTGTTGCTCTGAGTTGGTGATCATGCAGAAATAAAATGATTATTCATAGTGGGAGAGGGATAAGCAAGGAAAATTTAAACATTGCCTGTTACCCTTTCAGGCCTGGTGGCTGAGTCTCCCCAGAAAAGAATAATTGTTCAAAAGCTCAATCTTGGCAGATGGGAAGTGGATGCTGCAAGGCACAGAACACTTGCCTCACACTAAAATTGGTGGATGGTGAGGATACTTAGCCACTTACATGAAACACTTCACACATTGCAGGATTAGGTGAATTTTAGACCCCAGCCTCACCCCCTACAACCCTTGGACAATCCAGTTTGGGTCGCAACAGGTCCCAAATGTTTTGTGAGCTACTTGGAGTTGCCTTGGAAATATGACACTTGCTAAGCTGAAGTCTGAACATATACTTGAGGTTCGTCAACTGTGCTTGTGACTTTGAATTATATAGCACCGTTTTTTTCCCCACAACCTTTCCGTTCACTGTAGTTTCCTGTTAAAATTTTTCACATTTAGAAGTCTGGGGTGAGGAGGAGTTTGGTAACTGGCTGTATATTTCTAAACAAACAATTGTTAGACAGCAATCTTCTTGTTCCTTACAGAGTTAATGACTTGTGAAGAACTGCATTCCATATTGCACTTGGTCCTTCAGGCTGGGAATATTATGAATGCGGTAAGTGGTATCCAAAATGGAGATGGCTGATTGGCCAAACTTCCTTGTTAGTATTGCAGTCCATTGATGTCATGCCTCAGCTGTTTGCTCATTACTTTTTAGGGAGGTTTTGCTGGCAATGCTGTTGGATTTAAACTGTCGTCACTGCTCGAGCTGGCGGACACAAAAGCAAACAAACCTGGAATGAGTCTTCTGCATTTTGTTGCTCTGGTATAAAAACTTTTGCTGGCATAAGCAACTGCTACAAACATAGAGCCACAGATATAGAAACAGTTATTTGCCTTAGAAAAAGTAGCTTTTTTACAGTTCTGATCCTAATCTTTACTTTTGTTCTGCTGCCACAAAATTCACCAGTTTTCCTGTGTCTGGTCATCCTGTCCAGAAACTCATGGAAAACTTAAGGTTTTTCATAGCTTGTAAAAGCTTGCCTTCATCTAACATCTTCATTGTAGCTTTTCTCTTTTTGTCTTGAATTCTTACACTGTGGAAGTAGCATATTTTGATAAATGTTCTTTCAGTCTTCCTCTTAAATCTTGGCAGGGTTATTTTTTTCTCCCTCAGTGATTGATATGCATTTTTAAAGCTGTTGCAGACTTTTTTTCAAGTTATTTTTCCTTCTTTTCAAACTTCTTGATTTTAGAAGGGAGAGAATTTCAATCCTTTGGTTATCTGTGTACAAACTGGCTTAACAGATTTCCAGTCACCTAACAATGGGGTATTAATTGATGTTTGTGCAGGAAGCATCGTATCTGCTCAAACAGTGGAATCAGTAAATTGTTCTTTCCCTGATGCTCGCTGTTAGTTCATATGGCTTATCGTCACTGGCAGAAGCAGCTATTATTGTGCCCTGCAAAACTTAAGCTGTTCAAAGTTTCTAGTTGTCATCCCTGCCTTCCTTTAAGGGATGTCCACCACTCAATTGTGTTAGGATTGAATGGGAAAAAAACAGTGCAGGAGAGGAACCTTTAAGTGCTCTTCCAGAGGCTTTAGAACTGCTAGACTTAGGGATTTTGGCATGGTGGTGGAATGTTAATGGATTGTGTGTGTTTTGGTTTTGTCCTGTTTGTTTCAGGAAGCCCAAAAGAAAGATCCTGCTCTTCTCAACTTTTCAGAAAAAATTAGGGGCGTTCATGAGGCTGCCAGGTAAGTAAAAGGAAAACAGAGAACTTGCAGATAGACTGTGACTTGGAATTTTCTGATTTGTGAAGCAATGAGACTTATTTAGAGAAGTCTTGGCACAAAAACTGAGAACTTAACAAATGTTTACTATAGCTTTGAGGGCTTAATTTCCATTTACAAGTAGAAGTATGCCTGCAATGTGCCTTTAGGTATGAGGGGGTTTTATGACATGATCTCCGTAGGTTTTGGGTAGTTTTGTCTCCATCAAATACATGTGCATATATGTTACCTTTAAGAGATTGAACTAAAGCGTGTTACTTATTTCCCTTAAATGAATTTTCATCTGTCTCTGAGCAGGCTACAGTACTTTTCTAAATCTGGTACCAGGTACAGGCACTGGCTTCTGTTAGACGTTTTTTGAGATTTCAGTTGCTTCTCCGTTTGTCTAGCATGGAAAATCTGGAGGCTTTGGTGCTCTGTGTTTTTTTCGTTTTAGTCTCTAGCTGTGTAATTTTAAGGTGAACGTGATTTGTGCCTGGATAACTGTTCTTGCTTTTGTGAGACAGTGTGATGTAAAGACTCAACCTGGAAGCTAGCAATGCTGGAGTTTTATTCCCAGTTTTACTCCTTCCTTACTCTTGAGCTTCAGGCAATCTATTTACATTCTTTATCCAGCTGAAAAATGGGTCCAATCTTTTAGGTCTGATGCATGGTTAAGTAATGTCTGCAGAGGACTCTAAAATCTTCTGAGGAAAGGAGTGGCCATGAAGTTAATCAGAAATTTTTTGAGGGACCACCTGTGTGGCTCTCTGCCATCCAACCCACACACCTCTTTGGCAGTCTGCCATGTGGCCTGCTGGGGAATGTAGCTTCCCTCTGCATTCAAGCCCCCTGGCAAACAGCAGGGGAACAGGCAGACCGACTTTGTTCTTTGATCACATTTGGTAACGCTGAAAATCTTCTGTTGTAACTGATGCTGAAATCTATTCAGGAAATGCACTCTGTACAGAAAAATGAAACAAAACTAAGTATATGTCTCACCATTGGGCATGAGGAAAATCTTTATTAGAGACAACTGTCAGGTACAAGCTGCTCATAAATCCTTCCAGTTAGAGCATGTTAAAACAACTACCATTATGTTCTTTATTTTTTTATTGTCTTGCCTTCTTTACTTGTAGGCCATCCTCTTCCTCCTTCAGAGGCAGAAAAATATAGCCTGTATCTTCTACTCCTTTATTTTATTTGCAAAAACACCCTTGATCTACCTAGAACAGGGAATTAATATTTGCAGAGGAAGTAATCAGAGAAAAAACAGCACGTATTATATTCATTTGTGCACTGACTAATTTTGATTGTTTTGAAAATAGTGCTTCAACTCCTAGGCAAACTCAGTCCTCTTGTGAAAGGAATGCCACAGATCAAGAAGCATTCACCTTCAAAATGACTGATAGATTTGGGTGGGAGCTCCCATTGTATAAAACATGGGTCTTTCAGGAAAAAGCTTAGATTACGTCAAATCGGAGCTCTTTCCTGTGGTCTGTGATTTCTGAGTTACCTCTCCACAGAAGCAGCTCTGCTGCTGGTATGTGGTAGAGGGACGAAATGTTACAGCTGCCGGGTTGAGACAGTGTAGGCTGGCAGCATTGCTGTTACTGCTCAGAATAACGTAATACACAATTTTGTGATGCCAAATGCTGCTGCCAAAATGGGTAGTCCTGGCTAACAGTCCCTTGTGACCTTCTTTCTGTGCCAGCTACTGCACTTGAACAGTCAAGTAATCAACCGTACCAAGCAATTGATCCATCTGGAAACAAAATATTTCTTTAATTTTCCTAGGTTGTTTTTCAGTACACAGATGTGGCTGGCCATATAGAAAGTGAGTGCTAGCACAGGCACCAGGGAGAGAAAAGGAGTACCTGGTCAGATGCAAGGCAGCATTACCCTTTCTCATGGTAGGATTGTGTAAGACTGGCTGGAGTTAATTGTGAAACCACACCCCATAAGAATCTTTTCAGGTTGCAAATAAGAAATTTGCTTATCTCTCTCCTTACTTTCAGTGTCTACTCTGGAAAGGTTTCCTGAACAGACAGATCTTGTTGATAGGCAGGTTGCATCTCACGTTAAACATCCATTTTGGAAGCCTTTTGCGGCTAACCTGCAGACAACTCCTTCCCCTTCGGTATAAATGTTCTCTGTATATGCTATTTTTAGGGTATCCATTGATAATATGGAAGCAGAGCTCCACTCACTGTCATTCAAGGCAAGATCTGTTAAAGATGGCATTCAGCGAGACCCAAAACTCTTTCACCAGATGGAAAGCTTTCTCCAGGTTTGTACGATATCTATGTTAATGAGTTACTGTTGCCTGAATACCGGAGCATTCCGCAGCTTAATGTAATTTGTATGGACATGTTAATAAACAGAAGCATTGTTTTAATAAATCTACCCTATCAGTTGTACAAAGGTGTTCCAACTACATGTTGTCTGTCAAAGTAAAGAGTGTTCGAAGGACTGTGTTTTTACAGGGAGGGATACTGACTGTACATTGCCCAAGGCTTGTTAGGTGAGCATGTTTAATG
The DNA here is from genome assembly GCA_033556795.1 of Tapera naevia. Classification (NCBI taxonomy): domain Eukaryota; kingdom Metazoa; phylum Chordata; class Aves; order Cuculiformes; family Neomorphidae; genus Tapera; species Tapera naevia. Next base: position 7,097,303 of record JAUMJJ010000034.1, on the reverse strand, counting down.
CGTGTGAAATGACTGATGAAGATCAGTAGTTTAAAATGTAAGACTATTTGGATTGGTCTCTGGTTTTGTAATTCACAGCTGCCCAGAATATAGTATCTGCATGTTATGTTATACTGGAACATGTCAGTTTTAGCTGAGGCAGAGCTGTGCATATGAATCCTAATTGTTGGTGACAGAAGAGGTTTGAAGCTCGTGTATTATTCTGAGCCATACCATTACTTCTGAGTGGGTTCTTCTTTTCTTTTTTAGTACTACAGTGACTTTATAGAAATGAACGTGCATAGCACTTAACTTTGAAGCGGAGTTCTTGGTGTTTTCTGAGTAACATGGTGATGCCTGGAGAAGCACGTATTTATACTTCAATTAAATGATTTTTCTTTTTCACGCTATGGATAATTATTAAAAGTAAGAAAGCAGGTGTTGATCTGGAACTCAACCCACCCTGATTTTCAACTTTCAAATGTAGTTAATAGTCCCTTCAGTTTTTCAAGAGATGAAAAGTTGATGAAGAAAGGGGTGGGTTGAGATTGAAATACCTGTCCTCATTCTCTCTGAATTATTGGCTTTTATCCATTGCACCCAAACTCTTTAATGTTATGTTCTAACATGTTTGGGATTTTTTTTTTTTAATTTAATAGCTGGTTTTATGTAACACTACAACCTTGTTTAGGCCACATTCCAAAAGAAATGTTGGGGAAAAAATGATTTTACAAATGCATAACTTACATAAACACTTCCGGTTTTTGTTTCTACATTACAGGTGATAATGAAGCTGATTTAAGTCAGATTTCATTATCTCAACCTCATGAAGAAATTACTGAAATATGTGGGAGAAAATAATTTTCTATGTATGCTTTTATCAGTTGTCCAGTTTATCTTCAGTCCAGTTTTTTCTTGGATGCATTTTTGTTTGTTTTTTAAGACTAACAAATAAGACTTGTTCCTACTCTGCTGGCATAATTTGCCAAGTAGCTTTCTGTTAGCAGGTTTGGCTTAAATGGTCACTAGTACCTCCAACTGCTTACTTCTACCCTGGTGCTGCTGTATCAAAAACATTTGGGCAATTGTAAGTTAGACAGTGTAGGAACAGATTTGTGTGAAAATGAACTTTTCTCCCCAGGTTACTTTGAGCCACATGTGTTCTGGATTGTGCAAGGATGGGAGCAAATGGCTGGTGATGCAGATAGAGGAGTTGTGGGGGGCAACTGCTGAAAGTGTTTTAAGCCGTTCTGCTGCTCGAAGTCTAACCACAGGCTTGTTCTCTTCTTCCTTAATCTTTTTCCACTAATATCCTGCAACCCTGTCTGTATAGACATTTACGATTCGAAGTGTTGCTTTATGGGAATGTTTTCTACATGTCTTAAAATATACATATTTCTAGTGCTTCCTTACCTTTCTGGCACAAAAACCTTTTTTTTTTTTTCCTGTTCTCTAAGATCAACTTAGGAAGGAGTTGATTCTGTGATGTAGGTTGATGGATTTATCCACAGTTTTTGGTGGAAAAGTAGGGAGGAGGAATTAATCTACTTCTGCTTATTTGAAAGCTGTAGGGAAAATGTGAAAATAAGTCATATGGAGCTTTCAGGGGGTTCCCAAGTGGTCTGTCAGTGTCCTGGAACAGTCTTTGATTTTAATCACCTGCAAATTGCAGTTCTGAGTTTGTTGAAGGGCTTCTGGACTTTTGCATGGTTTGTATCCTAGTCATGAGAATTAATATTTTAATTGATTCATTTTCCCTGACCTTCTTTACTCACTTTGCTGAAATGACATGCTTCGTTTTGTTAGAAGGAGTTCTCCTTCAAAATATTAATTTCCTGGGCCCTATAACAGCTTCTAGGTTGGAAAATTAATTTCATAACTTCCTAATGTATACAAGACCTGTTATGACTTTAATTTTTAGTCTGGTTCATGCCATACGTGTGTTTTGCTACAGTTTGCTATAAGTCATCTCAAGGAGCTTGAACACCAGAAACGAGAATTAAAAAAGGAAGGAAATGCTCTCATTGACTTTTTCTGTGAAGACAAAGAAACTATGAAGTTGGATGAATGCTTCCAGATATTTCGAGACTTCTGCATAAGATTCAACAAGGCTGTTAAGGTAAAAGCACTGAATATGATTCTCGCACATTTTAAGTAGATATTGACTCATGTGAATGAAGTTTTTTCCAGCTTAAGGGACATTTTATATATTGTGGGATTTGATTTATTTGCTTGAATAACTACAGCAAACTGCCCTCTTGTAGGCATTCCTTGCTAGAGGCTAGGTGGGAAATGGTCATGTTGCCCAGCCGTGTGTGCAGTCCTGCTGCTTGACATCTTCAGCTGCAGGCTGACTAGATCATTGAGATGACACAATCATAGAATCATGGAATGGTTTGGGTTGGAAGAGACCTTAAAGCCCATCCAGTTCCACCCCCCCTGCCAAGCGCAGGGACACCTCTCACCAGACCAGGCTGCTCAAGGCCCCATCCGACCTGGCCTTGAACACTTCCAGGGAGGGGACATCCCCAGCTTCCCTGGGCAACCTGTGCCAGTGTCTCACCACCCTCAGTGTGAAGAACTTCTTCCTAATGTCTAATCTAAATATTCTGCCTTGCAATTTAAAGCTATTCCCCCTGGTCCTGTCACTATAGGCCCTTGTAAAAAGTCCCTCCCCATCTTTCCTGTAGCCCCTTCAGGTACTGGAAGGCCACTATGAGGTCTCCCTGGAGCCTTCTCCAGGTTGAACAACCCCAGCTCTCTCAGCCTGTCCACATAGCAGCTTCAGCCCTCTGATCATCTTCGTGGCCCTCCTTCGTTCCATATCCTCCTTATGCTGGGGATTCCAGAACTGGACACAGTACTCCAGGTGGCATCTCACAGGAGTGGAGTAGAGGGGGAGAATCACCTCCCTTGCCCTGCTGGCCATGCTTTTCTTGTTTTCTATCAAATCTGTATCTTTCAGTTTAGACTGGGATGTTGTGGGGGACCGTGTCAAAGGCTTTGCGGAAGTCCAGATAGATTACATCTGCTGCTTTTCCTGATGCAGTCACCTCATCATAGAAGGCCCCTAGGTTGGTCAGGCAGGACTTGCCCTGGGTGAAGCTGCACTGGCTGTCTCAAATCACCTCCCCGTACTCCATGTACTTTAACATAGCTTCTGGGAGGATCTGTTCCATGATCTTCCCAGGCACAGAGATGAGGTTGGCAGGTCGGTAGTTCCAGGGTGTCATCCTTTCTACCCTTTTTAAAAATGGGCACAATAGTGCCCTTCTTCCAGTCCCCAGGGACTTCCCTTGACTGCCATGACTTTTCAAATATCATGGAGAGAGGCTGGCAACCACATAGACCAATTAAGTAAGGGTAGCCTATTGGTCGTCTTGTAAGTTGGCTCCTTCCTTCTCTTTTTGCTGAGGAGTTTGTTTGCTAACCTGAGCAGTGAAACAGATGGCACAGGCTTTCTGGCTAGTACTCACTGTTCAGGCCCTGAACTGGTAATGTTACATCACTGGAGAGGCCTTGAGATACGACACCACTTTATGTGGACGTACTAGGCTGAATCAGCACTAGCTCAGGCTCTTCTTGGCCCTCATTTACATGATTAGGCACTGTTCGCCAAGTAAGGACTGTGTCTTCTTTGTTCTTTCAAATGTTTTCTGTGGGTGAAAGCTCAAGATATTATATGGTACAAAGATACCTCATCCCCAGTGTGATTGTTCATTTGCTAAGTACCCTGAATTGGTCACAAATAACTCAAGAAGTATACCAAGATGAAGGAGCAGTATCAGTGTTGGTTACAGTTTTAGTTTGGAAAAGTCTACCTATTGTTACAAATATTTTTAGGCCATTATAAATAGCATGGCTTAGATCTACACATCTTTGGTTTTTTTACGTTAGGCAGTCTGCATTTTGACAGCACTTTGTATAAGAGCTTTAGCTCAACAAAGAGTGAACAGTCTTGATTTGTTGCAAGCTAACAGGGTGTTCAGCTAACGTGCCTATTGTACCATTACCATACCCTTTACCACCCAAGCTAGCAGATGTGTGAATATCCTAAAAATACATAAAACCAAATGGTGGCAACCATTGCAGACGTTTTACTGAGAGGTGACTTCATGCATGCGAGTTTAATGATTTGGGACCAGTTGAGTTCTGACAAATGGAAGTGGTGTGTGGACAGCACAGCCAACTGTTTAAAAAGATGGCTTATACTACAATTACTGTGTGCACATATGTCAAATATTTGAATATTTTTTTGCTATTTTTGAACGTATCTATGTGTGCTTAAAATAGATTTTTCATTTAAATAAAATCTCCTGAAACATGTTTTGGGTGAGGTTGAAATGTTCTATGTCTAGTATGGAATATGGTAATAATAACTACAGCTATTTTTAATCATTTCTCTTTAAAACAGGATATTTAAAGTTGAACTTTAGCAGTTGTTAAGAATCGATTCTGTAATTTCATACCTGTGAAAGAGAGCTCACTGCCACAGACATTTTTCCTGAAATGCAAGTTTTCTTTTTCTTTTCTTAGCTGTTCAGGTTTCTTACATCTCTAATGCATCTTATCTTTCAGAGCCCAGTGTAGTCTCAAATCCACTTCAAGAGGTATAGATTAACCAATTCTTCAAAAAGAGCTTCAGCATTAGGCTTTTGTTTACTGAAAGCTTTCACACTTTTTCTAGTTATGCCACTCTACTGTTACCACAACAGTGGGAAGATCAAACTAGGCAGTGCTTCAGACAAATATAGGTGTGTTTATTTAAACAGTGTGTCATTGCTCAGAACAGATTTAACAACATGCTGCAAAATTATGTAGGTTTTGAATCCTCTGTGAAGTCTGACCTTCTCCTTCTTTCTCTAGCTTACAGCTGTATTGGCTCTAGAAAACCATGTTCTCCAGTTCAGAAAATAACCTGTAAAGTTCAGCCGAAGGTTCAGCTAGATTAAATCTGAAGCCTAGAGGTGACAGTTAAATGTTGATATTTGTAGTAATCCACTGCTAATGATTTTAGTAAAATGTGTTGTCTTTCAAACACAAACTGCCTCTTTCGATGGCATCTTAAACCAAAACCCCTCAGCCTAGATGCCAAAATCTCTAGTCTGCCCTGGGCAAGTTTTGTGCAGTAATTGCCAGTTTTTGAAGCCAACAGTAAATGTGAGATCCAAAACTGGAATGAGGCATTTATTAATGATCCTTGAGTGGTGTCAGTTGATGTCTAAATAATGATCATGAGGCATTGTGTAAACTTTTCTATTTGCTTTCATATGCAATTAAGTAACCTCTTCACAAAATTTCTGATTGATAATGTTCTAAGTAAGTAGCACCCCCTAGCACATGCTAAGGCACAGTTTCAGTTGAGATAAGGGAGGATGGAGGGAACACAGTGGCTGTGTGCTCATCAGACAAGTTGGTTTTACAACATGACTGTAATGATCAGGTAGTGGTTTACTTGCCTGGTAAAACTGCCAACTTTAAATTTAGTGGGAAGTTGAAGCTCTTCATCCTGTAGCGGGGAACTCTTTGGCTGGTCTTGACATCTTGCTGGGTTTGATAGGTCACATTCTTGGTCTCTGTAGGAACTTGGGCATTTTCTTCTTAAGCTGACCAGACTGATGTGTTGCCAGCATTAGTTATGCAGGGAACTGCTCTCCATGTGGTTAATGGTTGCAGGCTGTTGTTGCCATGGTGATTTCCTGTGTGTATGTATTGGGGGCTGGGGAAGGGAATAGTAGTAGGAGCTAACTTGATGGGAAAAAATAAAGGGAAAGAGAAGGCAGTGCAACTTGGTTTTATGCATAGGACACTGTCCTCTGAGACATGCATTTATGCTTTTCTTCATCAGGAAAACAGGGAACGAGAGATCCAGGAACTTCATAGTCTGCAAAGGCGAAAGGAGCTGAAGGAAAAGCGTCAGTCCTGGGCAGCTGGAGAACTTGGGAGCTTTGGGCGGAGCAGCAGTGAAAATGATGTGGAGATGTTGGCCAAAAAAGGACTTGAAGAATTTCTTCCCTTCTTGCAGCAGAGACCTCAAAGCCCTTCGTACAGAAACCCCAATTCCAGACGCTCTCGACTTTGCCTGGGCATTACTGCAGACAGGGAGTTGCAGAGTTTTCTGGAAATCAACAAGGATGAAGACCCAAACAAGTTTAACAGCCTTCCCCGTGCAGTCACTCGACAAGCAAGACCTAATGTAGCCTGGACCGAATCCAAAGAAACTAGAGATCTCAACTTAAATACTTTACACTTACACCAACAGTCTGAAACCAAAGTGAAAAGTGGTGGCCTACTGCAGGTGCCTCCAGCTCAGTCCAGTCAGTTGGGTGGCTCAGCCAGTCCTGGTGCCTGTTACTCACAGAGGAGCACCGAATACAACACGCACGCTTCCAACGTGTCCTGTGAGGAGTCCACAGATATAAACGCTCTGGCCCTTGCAATTGAGGAGCACGAACTTGTTAAAGGATTATGTAAGTTTGATATTCAAGGAGCAAAGCCTGCAGGGGATACACCTTTAATATATTTAGAGGACACTGGTGGAACAGACTTAGAGACTCTAGATGATCTAAGCTTTCATTCCATTAGCACTGCTGATGATGACTTGCTTGCAGCGTGCAGAGGTTCCAGAGAGGCCCACGACCATAAAGCTAAGGCAGAGGGCTGCAAGAGTGAAGCTTCAGAGCCCAGCAGCAGCAGCCCTGTGTCTATGGATACAAGTGTTTCAGGAAGTAGGGAAGACGGGCCAATGTTCTATGTGTCAGATACAACGACTGATTGTTCTTTGACGTTGGACTCTGAAGAGGGAAACTATTTTAAATCAGCAGGCAATGAAATAAGAAGTGAGGCTGGCAAAACATGCTCTTCTGGGAATGATGCACAATACAGGGCTAGAACATTCTTCTCAAACCTGGATTCTGCTGCTGCCAAGGATCTGTCTCTTCATGCTTCTACAAATGATAAGGATGACGCCAATGCCAAGGACACCCTTCCTAAAGAAAAGCCTATAAAAAATAAAGACCCAGCAGGACCAAAGAGAAACTCTCTAAAAGATAGATCTCCAAGCTCCTCAAAATCCAGTGGCACTCGTCCCAGCCACACAGCTCCTTCCAGACCTGTAAGAACTTTGAATGCCTCTGAGAATGAAAGCATGAGGAAAGTGGTGCCTATTTCTCGGTCAAATAGAGCACCGAGCAGTGTGAAAAAGCCAGAGGCCAAGCCAGCACTTCGTGAAACTGGTACAGTGGAAAGTCGGTTGTCTCATCGCAGCTCTGTCCGAGGCACAACAGACACACTGCCAAGAAGTCCTTACAGGCATAGCATGTCAGTAGAAGAGCCAAAGCTGCAAAGGGGCACTTTCACCTCGAGCAGTGCTCATTTTGAGAGGGACAGAGTCTCTCTCAAGAAGTCAAGCTCTAAACCTACTAGGAGTAGCGTCAGATCAAAGACAGATGAAATGAAGATGTGCCGCTCCAGTGTAAAACCCCAGACCCCTACAGATGACACCAAAGTTGCCACAGTCAGTGTTCCCAAACCACCATCTACTGTCCCAAGCTTTGCAAGGAATACAGTGGCTTCTTCTTCAAAGCGTGCAAAAGTGGATTTATCAACCTCATCCAAACCTCCAACCATCACAAGGTCTGTGTCCCAGAGGCTGCCTAAAGCAAAGCCTGCGGTGACCTCTGATCCAAATCCAAAGGAGATCAATGTGAGTACCTTAATGAGAGCGAATAGCGCCAGAGTGGCCAGAAGAAGCATCCTGCAGGGAGAAGCTGTGAGCACTGAAGTGGAGCCTGCACTGAAGGGGCAGGGAACAGTGGAAAAGCCCTCTCTTAAACTGAAAGATGCAAACCGGACCACAATTGGTAAAATACTGAAGCCATTACTGAAATAAGGGAGAGGATTTTTTTTGTGTCTTGGAATGTGAACGCTTGTTGAAGCACTGGATGTCTGTGTTGTCAAATTCTTTGAATGGTAACATTGCTGGTAAGCAGCTCATGTGCTCTTTAAAGTACACCGTGCCGTTGGAAAAGGGCAAGTAGTTGTGTTCTGGACTAAATCCTTTTTTATGAATTTGAATGTATTTGAAGCTACTGTGATAGAATAAGAGCATAACAGCAAATCTTTCTGTATTTGTGATACAGAAGGTCACCAAAAGCCAAAAACTTTTAAGTTAAACTGCAAGATTAAATGCTTTGTGACAGAAAACATGGATAAAGGCCAGTTTTTGTGTACATAAGATCCTTCCTAAGACTCAAGTCTTTGTGCTGGTTGGTTCCTTATTCAATGTCAGGGTAAATCCTGTGGAACAGTACTGAAAAAGAACTTAGGTGATTGTGCTTTCCCTTGCTTTCAATTCCTTGGATTCAGGGACTCTCTTTGCCTGTTGCGAAGTCCATTGCTGGCAATTGGACAGACTGGAAACTTTTGGCCAAAAAATAGTAAAATGGGACATTTGCTGTTCTTGGCTGTCTTTAACCTCACTGAAGAATTTATTGCATGTTTTTGAATGTGTATGTGTGTCTGGAAAAGGCTTTCTGCTGGACAGATGGCTTATTCTCCAAGAACATGGCAGCATTATCTTGCATGCACAAGTAGATATGGCTGATGCTGCATTGAGTAGCACAGCTGGTGGCTGTGTCTGTTGGAAGGGCCGTCGGGTAACCATTGGGATGATGACTACTCCTGATCTGACTTGTTTCGGTCACAAGTGAACTTGCCAGCTTTTGGTTCATACAGAAGTGCCATATATTTATGATACATATCAAGGATGTTTGCAGTTCGACTCCTGAAGACAGTGATGTAGTGCCGAGCACTTTCTTACCATTCCATGTTTCCACTGGTTTATCTATTACCAAGTTACTTGAATGTTGCAATGGCTCTGATTGAGCCATTAGTTTCCCTGCCTCCTCCTACTCTCCCTGTCCTTGTCAACATGAATGTTTAGCATGAAACACAGAGCTTACGCATGACAATGTTTTTGTAGACTTCCTTGATTGCTTCAAATGTGTTTTTTCATGTTTAAGGACTCTAAAGGATGAATTAAACTAGTATTTGATAAGCTTTTTACAAAAGAAAACCACCTCCTTTTTTCCCACAGATACAAATTTTAACTCCTGTCAGACTAAGGTGCAGAGAATGAGGGAAAACTTGTTCAGCATGCTGTGCATCTTCCCAAGAGAAATGTATGTAGGAGGGGAAACTGATTGCTGTTCTCCTAAGCATCTTCTTGCCTTTTTATTCACTTATAAATGAAGCCTCATTTAAGAATAAACTAAAAAATAAAAGGAAAATCTCTTCAGACAAGTCGCATTGACTTACTAGTGGTAGAGCTGTTTGTCTGCTCTATCTCTCAGTGCTGGAAGTGCATAACTCAGACATTTAATTGCTCACGTGCTTCACATGGGCTGGTATCAGGGAAGGCTACCTTTGTGTTTTTGAGGGGCCTTTAGCTCTTCCCATGTACCAGCAAGTCTTGATGCAGACAGCACACCCAAACACCGTAAAGTATTACGTAGGGCCTCTTGTTTGAGTGTGTCCCACAGGGAAAATTTATATAGCCTGCTTTTGAGCAAGGGTGAATTTTTGATTGAAACCCTATAAGCTTTTTGGATACTGCCTCCTTTGTGGGTTCAATACAAAAGCATCTCCCTTCTTATTTGTATCTGTGTGTATGTATGAGCTTCTGCAAGAGCAGAGGATTGACTTTTTTCTTTTTTTGAAAGAAAACAACAAAATTTTTATTGGTAGCAGGCTTGAAAAAAAAATTAAATGTGTTTGGAATATGTAAATAAATTTCTATAAATCTGTGTAAAAGAAAACTGAATGTTTTTAATGGAACATTTATACATTTCGGAGTAACTTGGTAGTTTAATAAAGTTCCCATTTACTGAGTATGAGGTTTGTACTTTCCTGTTTTACTCTTGGCTTTGGTCCTGGAGATTTCAAGCAACTGGAGTCTGGGTATAGGTGGCTATGGGAAGGTCCCAGAAGGAAAGATGTCATAGCAGAAATTCTGGCATTTAAAAGGCATGGTTTGTTTTTGTACTAAGACACACAATTTGAACTTCAGTTTCTGAACATTTCTGAGGTGGGACTTTCTGTGCAGGTTTGGATATAGCGTGGAAGGTATCACATGAGATGGCAGATGCAGCACTTTGCATATACACAGTATGTGTGGCCAAGAGAAATGTTCATGGCACTAACAAGTCTGGATCTGTCACCATCTTCATGCCTTTTAGCTTAGCACACTTAATTGAGAAATCCTGGTTTACAACTCCCAGGACTTTGGAAATAAAGAATAGTGTGTTTTGCGGGACCAGCCTGTGGCTTTTACAATGCAATTCTGAATTTTTACACTTTGTTCTATTCTCCCATTATTTTTCCTTCTTTACTGCCTACAAAATAACATCTACTCAGCAGAAGAAAGCAAAAGCCAGCCAGCCTCCTTGTTCTCTGGGAGCACTTCCTCCCCTCTGCTATGGAAATGATTTTAGGACTGTAATTGCTGCTATTTGCAAACTTGTTTACCCCTGACTTTTCCCGTTTGGCGTGTGTCTCCCCATATGGAGTGGAAGCACCTGCTGTCTGCTAGTGCTGAGTGATTGCTGCTGGTGGAATCTACGTGGGAAAGCCCTCTACCATCAAAAGGTGTGTCTCAAGAGTTTATGTTTTTTTAAACTTCATTTTTATTTCAGAAGGGTTTATAATTACCAATTCATTATTTAAACTACCAGCTGTCAGAGGCAGCAATGCCCTGTAGGTTTCATTTTCCATGTCATGCAATTTTCCCAAACACTAGCAGGCCACTGGCCCTGTTGCAGTTTACAAGAAAGAAGCAAGACTTCTCTGCAGCTCTGTTCTGCCCAATGGCCGGTGCTTCTAACTGTAACCAGGGGCGCATTGCTCTCCTCTGGAAGCAGCTGAGGTGGCAGTGAAGTGGGGGTGCCCAAGGGACATGAGGGGTTCTGGAGCTGGGGAGCTGGTAGAGACTGAAAGACAGGGGAAAGAGCTGTGGGAGTAAGAGGCACTGATTCATACTTAGAAGAATTTAATATTCACATCTCATGTGGGAACTGCATACAAATGAGGGGCTCAGTGCATCCCTCATTACAACAGCTCATTAAATTATCGAGAAAGACAGAAAGAGTTCCCATCACACCTCCCACGGTGTACAAGTCCAGGCCATGTAATTCAAAATAACCCATCGGTATCTTTCTAATCTGAGGGTATGTCTGTGTGGACAGATGCAGACAGCCACTCGTTGGCTCAGACCTAACCAGACACGAGCCACTTCCAGGCTGGAGGCGCACGGCACGTTAGCTCAGCACTGACCCCGAGCTGCTCTACCACGGCTGTATTTGCACACCCTCAGCCGGGCTTGCTGCCTCCAGCTGGGTGCCTGCCAGCAGCACTGCACTGCTGCAGCAGCACTGCACTGCTGCAGCAGCACTGCACTGCTGCAGCAGCACTGCACTGCTGCAGCAGCACTGCACTGCTGCAGCAGCACTGCACTGCTGCAGCAGCACTGCAGCAGAGCCCCCGCTGTCCGCCCCGGGAAGCTCTGCCCTCTGAAAGCCATTGCTGCTGCTACACGCGAGAACGTAGTCCCTGTGAGAGAGGCCCAGCTAAACACAGCTCCTTTCAGCTTTGGCTCTCAGTGTTTTCCATTAACTTGATACATGCTGTTTACATCCTACTGCCGCCAGTGCCAGAGATAACTGCCTTGGGAACAGCTCCCTACAGGTATTGTTAACAGCTGCTGAAAACAAAGGAGTTTGTTTTAGCCACGTCACTATCTAAATAGCCAGAAATACATAACTTTTTTATTACTCATAAGCCAATATTAAAAACTGTCTTGTTCTCCTGGCTGAAAGAATGAAGTCTGGAAATCTTGCATGCTGTTAATGCTGGCAGCTGAGCAAATATCCCTGCAAATGTAAAAGAAAGTGACACTGAGGGAGAGGATGGGTGAAGAGTTCCTGTTGCAAGAAAGTGTGTTTCCCTTCCCGATATGTGATCACAACCAACCAACATCACCTACTTCTACTTAGAGAAAATTGTTTCCTGCCAACGATTGTTCCTTGCCATATGGTTGGTTTCTGTGCCCCTTCAGGCTGAAGGCTGAGGTTGCAGGATATGCATTGCCTCAGCAGGCAACTTACTCTAATTGAAAAGATAATAAATGTCCTCATTAACGTCCAGCTGCTCATGGCCTTCCTTTTCACACTGAACCACCGGGGAGCCTGGTAGGGACGTTTAGTACATTGGCTTTAGTGGTGGAGTTCCCCGTGAGGTTTGCAATGCCTGAGCACATGCACTGCAGGGGGGCCTTGTCTGCATGGAGGGGAGAGAGTTACACGTGTTTCTGAGAATGTTTGTCCCATCTGAAGTGCAGGATCTAGACAGATAGCCTTTGAACAGAGATGTGTGTCTTCTGCTTTTCATCAGGTCTGAACAATAGCTCCATTTTTATTCTGTTCCATTCTTACTTGTTGGGAAGAAAAACCAAAAACTTTGATGACTCCTTTTGGGTCAAGTGGAGAAAAGATATGAGCTCTATCTACTTTCCTTTTTTTGAAAAACAAACAAACAAACAACAGGACCTTGATTGTTAAATAGAGCTGGTAGCTTTCAATAACTCTTTGATGCACAGGGGCACCAGGTAGTCTCAGTGACTGCAGTGATTCAGCAGCAAAATAGGCATTAAAGCAAAGACTGTGTTTAGCTCCAGCCCACATACAAGTGACCGTTTCCTCTATATTCAGAAATATAAATCGTAGCAAACAACACAGACAATGTGCATTTTGACACCCAAAAGAAGCTGGCGGGAAAATATTTGATTCCACTTCTAAATAACTGTGTAGCAATTGATTTTATTTCCCATTGCTCTTCCATTTCATCATCATTAGAAGTAAAAAAGCTACCTTCAGCAGAGTGCAGTAAAGCAGGGCTGATGGGTGCAAACCGCCCCCCGTCCCAGCTGCACCATTTTCCTGGTGCTAAAACCTCGCAGTCCTTTTCTGTAGTCTTAGGGAAAAAAAATCAGATTGACTGTCTATATGCACTTTTGACAGGTTCTTCAAAAGGGTAAGATTTTGCATCTTTCTGATGAGATAGCACAAGTTCTGGGAAGGAGCTAAATATATTTCTAAGATGGATACATGTGCAATAGGTGTTACCAATTACTGAAACCCAGTAATTGCTGTGCTGCCTATGGAAATTAGGGAAATATGCGTAAGGGAAAATGTGACGACAACAAATGGACAGGCACAACTGGAGACAAGTTTTCAGAAACCATATGGGTAGTTTTCTCTCTATCATTAGCATCCTCGTGCTTCCCGGAGTGTCTGTTCTTTCTGGCAAGTCCAGGTATAAACCAGTGTCTCCAGGAAAAATCAGGACTCCCCTGTGCCTGACTGCACTATAGCACTGCAGAAAGCGTTTGGCCAAGAATGCTGGGGGTCACTTGGGTTCTGAGGCTGAAAGTGCAAACATTGCTAGCTTTGTATTTTGGTTTCTGGTGTTTCTCCCACAGCATTTTAAACTAATTCAGACGTATTCCCTATGCAACTCCTCAATCTCCCATTTTATAATGAAAAATGGTTGTAAATGTGGTTTTGATTTTCCTCCACCCTTTTACAGCTGTATTTTCCCCTTCACATCCCACGAACACTTCCTCACAATCCTACTTTCCTCATTATAATTTTCCATCCTCCTCTATTAAATCTTCTAATCTCTGCTAATAACTCATCCTCCTTTTTTTTTTCTTCTTTTAATGTGGCAAACTTTCTGTACTCTTCCCTTTGCTTCATTCTCTCCATTTCTTGACTCTTCAGTGGTTGTTTGCTCCAGCACTTGCCATCTTCTTTCTTCAAATGTGAATCTTTCCCCAAACATCTGTCTACAAAATCTGCAAGCTGAGGCTTTTTTCTGCCAGCTTGCAGTAAGATGTGGGAATAAAATAACAAAATGGACTAATTTTTAAGATTTACATGTCTATATTTTGCAGCTTTGCCTTGTCAGTGTGAGCAAGCAGCTGGAGGTGGCTATTACTGAACAGAAGTGCCTCTTTACGTCTTTTTTTATATGAACGTCTCTCACGCTCTATACTGAGCAGCCTGCTGGGGGGAAGGAGGGGAACCTGAGGAGCTGAATGCATGGAGCAGTTTTGCAGAGGTGGGTGAGGAAAGTCTGTTCAAGTAAAGGTATGAGTAACTTAGCTTTGAGGTTCCAATCTAAAAAGCCCTAAAGAATGACTGTCCATGACAGCTTAAAAAGCCATTTGGCAAAATGATTCCTAACCCCGCTCATAATCTTGGTACCACAAGCAAATAGGTCTGTGCAGTCACTTTGGTGCTGCCTCCCTGTGCATCAGGAGCAAAATAATTGTATTATTATTTCTTAAATTAGCACATAGCTTTTCATGGTATGTGTTAAGGCTCCAGTAGATTTTGGTTTTCTCTCACAGGCTAAGGACCAAGACCTTTTTACATCAAGAGATAGCACTTGGAAGCTCACAGATAGCTCTTGGAGAATATCTACTCAGTATTCCTTCTGCTGGAAGAGACTAATCACTGCATAAAATGGAGAGCACTTGCAATTCATGCGTAGTGTGTTTACATAGGGTGCACACTGTTTATGGCTGCGAGTGCTTTGTACTCACACAATGCACTTTCTAAGTACTGAATCCCATTTAAGGCAGTCTTTCCTCCCAGGAGGTTACAGCCTAAGTCATTGAACAACTGAGCTGAGAAGGCACCTCTAAAGGTCACCTAGCCCAGTCCCCTGCCTCAAGAAGGGCTAACTTCACATATAGATCATCTTGCTGAGTGCCACAAGGTGTGGTTCTTGGCACAGAGTGGTTATAAGAGGACTCTGTATGGTTTTGCTACTGAAATAATGGTGCTGGAGGTCAGAAAATACTACGTAAGCTTACAGAAGCCACCTAGTTTGAGAAATATATTGCAATTTTTAATGCTAGTATGCCTTAGGTGGCTGATGGTGATGTGAAGTCAGAAAAGAAAGTAAAGGCAGGAGTCAGGAAAAAAATCTGAGGAAAACCCAGAAAATAGAAGGGAAGCTATGGGATACAAGAAATAAATGTTTGTGGCTTAAGAGAAATCAGAGGGAAAAAAACACTGGGAGTTGCAGATGCTTGTGCAAAAGGGTGGACAGCTGCACTCTGGAGGGGGAGAGAGGAGAAGAGGTGAAAACTGTGCAGTAGCTAGGCCCAGGGCTGTTAGCCTGAGCACAGAGAATGTGGACAGCTGCTGGCAGCAGCGTGACTGATGGAGGAAGGGCCCTTGTGAGCTCAGCAAGTCCCTCTGTCTGCCCCAACACAACGTCAGCTCTAGCTCAGCCCTCCCTGGCAGACATTTTCTTACCCTTTTCTTAAAGGACTTAAGGCCCAAATACGGCAGTAAACGTGATGTGATGCCCATTTATGCATATAGGGCTAAGGCACACGTCTCCTAGTAAATGTGACACTTATGATGGAAGTCTTTTCTTTCAAAGTGGCTTTTCTAATGAAATCAGCACCCCCACACTTGCAATAGAGCCACTATGAAAAGTTTTCACCCAAGAAATACAAATGCTCATATTAAGTATGTAAAGTAGCAGCTAACTGGTGGGCCTAGAAATCTAGGGAATATTTTTTCGTTGCAGAAATTACTGCCTGTGTTGCTCTGAAGGATTTGATGCAGTCTGTTGAAGATAATTGTTAACTCACCTGAATGGAGCATGGGCTGGATGAAGCAACTGGTTCTGCTGGTGCTTTCAGTGGCTCCTGCAACATGTGAGACCAGTTCATACCCTGGTGGAAATGGCCACAGACCAGATCCCATGCTCTGAAAGACCTCATATTGAGTAAGGCAGCAAGGAACTGGCTATAGGAGAAACAGGAATAGCTCACACCAAATCTTTACCTGTGCCCTCTCCCTGTGCACCTTTGTACTAGGGGTGTAGCCATTTCTCAACTGACTACTTGCACCTGCTAAACACAATAAACAGCTAAACCCAGACACCTGCAAGACAATTAGAGATGAGTTTCCAGCTGAAGATACAACACAGATGCAGGGGTGAATGGCTGGGAGTGGGACGTTAGCAGGGGGAACTCTTTTAAAATACTGTGAAAAGTATCCCTAAAATCATGGGCTGTTCTTCATCTGCACAGCAAGCGGAAGAGTGAGGCCACTGGGCACAGCACTGGGGTCCTGGCAGCAGTGACAACTCCAACCCGCACAAAGATGGTATCTGAAATAATGTGAAATGTGGCATAAGCAACCCGTGGGAGAAGGGCATGTGGAAATAGAGCAGGAGAAGTTTTGTAATTGTAGAAGCAACTGACAATATTATAGAAGACTGTAAAACAGAGATTTGCAAGAATGTGGAGCTTGAAAATTAAGCATGAATTGGCAAAGTGGATCCATGACTAATCACAGAAGCCCATTGTATGATCAAGTCTAACCTCTTGTTTAATGAAAATACTTCTCTGAATAAGCCTCATTTAAACTACAGTAAATATCTTTGAATAAAATGTCCAGCTTTAACGTACAACATTTTAAATGACAGAGAATTCACCCCAACCTTTGGTAAATAGTTTGAACAGATAATTGAGCTCTGTGTTTAAAACTGTCATAGTATTTCTAGCACAAATTAATCGGGGTGGAGTGTGTAATTGCTGGTAACTGAATCTGTTACAATGCTGTGTGCCAAACTGGCAAGCTCTTATTATTGGATTTCTGCTTCTCAGATTAAGCCTTTGCATGGGAAGGAGCTGTGATTTCCCCCATCGAAGATCCACGGTGGCTCTGGGGCCAGCCTGTGCTCCAAGGTGCAGCGATGTGTGGGAGGGACGAGCTGGTGTGCTCAACTGAGGCAGGGGGACCTTCTCAGAGGGGCCCAGTGGCTTTTGGCATCAAGGACAGTTTCCCTGCCTGTGGGCACTGGCTGCCAGCCTCTGGCTGATCTCCTCATGGCCATGCATGGCTGAAGGCTGCCCTGGAAGAGCAGCTCTGGCCAGTGGGCTGCTACCTACCTGCTGGCCTCGGGAGTGATCCACAGGAACTATTTAGAAACCTGTTAAGCAGAGTTTATTTTGACACAGAATGGAAGCTCTGGAAGATGAGACCTGTGTTTGCTGCTGTGGCTTCCCAAACCACTCTTGGTAACCCAAGTTTAGTCTCTGTCACATCGATGAGGTGACTAACCGAAGGGACTTGTTTCAGAACTACCTGATGGTTGTGTTTAAATGTTTATTTTTAATGAAGCACCCACTATCTCACCAGTTATGGAGCCTGAATGCTGCTGGAAATCACCAGGGCTGTCTTTTGTCTAACCTGTTCCTTTCTCCCTGATGGAGACAATGTGAATACTGATAAACCCTATCAAGTCATCACTTTGTTGACTTCAGCAGCTGTCCTGCAGCTTTTTGCCCTTGCCCTACTGTCCCTTGAACTAGGAGGATGCATTTTTTAGTAAACCTTTCTCCCTCCCCCCTTGGGACTGTGTTGAGTGTTCTGTAATTAAGGAGACACTGATAACATCTAATGATTCATTTACTCATAATCCTTTAGAAAGGGAGCTCTGACTCGTCTCCTCTTAAGTATTCTTCATTGCCTTATGAGGAGCTGGAACTATGCTGCAGCTGAAATGATGGCTATGCCACTTGCTTCTCAAT
This sequence comes from Tapera naevia, assembly GCA_033556795.1. Taxonomy (NCBI): domain Eukaryota; kingdom Metazoa; phylum Chordata; class Aves; order Cuculiformes; family Neomorphidae; genus Tapera; species Tapera naevia. Next base: position 7,079,647 of record JAUMJJ010000034.1, on the reverse strand, counting down.
TGACCATTTTTTACTCTGTTGACCATTTTCTCTATTTTAAGGCTGCCTTTTAGAAAGAACACTTTTTATTATTATTTCTTTTCCTTTTTTCCTCAATTTTTTTCTTCTTTTTGAGCCTACCTGAGCCGTGCTGCTCCCCAATCATTCCTCTTTGCTATGCCATGAACATGAAACGTCTCGAAGTCGAGCACAGCACCTTTGCTGCAGCGCCTCGAGGAGACTATAAAACATATGGCCTCATCCTGGGTGATTTTTCTTTATTGATGTTATTGTGGAGCCCCGTGCTACAGCAACCAAAGGACTTGTAATCTTTGGAGCTGGAGTAGGGTGGAGGGAGGAAGAACTCTGAAGTTGCTGTTTGGGACCCGCCCTGCCCCAGTGCTGCACCAGCTCGCTGTGGCACAGGTGTTTATCCAGCACGGGGTGAGTCACGGGTGCCATGTTCCACCAAAGCCACCTCCAGCAGCTTCCCTGTGAATCACTGGAGCCTGAGAAGGCTTGCAGCAACTCCTCGGCCACCAGGAGGATGATCTCATTGCCTGCTGAGGGGAATAAGGATAAAGTCACGTGGAGATCTGCTCTCGGAGCTGGGAAAATGGCATGCCAGCAAGGAGCGTGCAGGTGACCTAATTGGGCATGTGATTCAGTGCTATGGGACCAAACAGGGCAAAGATCCCTCCTGCAGGGAAGGAAGGAAGAGACTGCAAAATACATACAAATAATTTGATGAGACCTTCACAACAAAACTTGTAAGGCAAAGAGGAATAATATGGCACAAGGTCCACAAAGGACTTAGTTTTAAGTATTTCTCTTTGCCTCACCTGTTTTATTTGCTCTCACTCTCCAAGTAGTATTGCCTATCCTGGGTGATCACAACACAAAGTCTGATCGTGTAACCTTTGCATACCATGTCCTGCTCATGGAGCTGCTTTACCATGACATTGGTTCAAACTCATTTGCCAAGCCCAGCTGAAGGATTTAGTCAAGTTTAACCCTAGCTGAAATCAAGTGGTTTTGCATCTTCTAAAACATTAATTCATGGCAGCTTTCCATTTCCATTGGATTTGTCATTATTTCAAAGAGGCTGTCGATTTCTGAGCAGGCATCATGTAGTCTTTCATGGTCTAAAATGTAAAAAATAATAACCCTGTTCTTCTTCTCTTAAGACAAATCTTGAAATGCTACGAAAAGTGCTAGTTATTTATTTAAAATGTGTGGTCTTGCAAAATCAAGAACAGTGCAGAAAATTGATAGACTTTTTTGTAATTGTCTTGAAATTATAGAAGACTGAGAATTTTACAGAAATTAAAAATCAGCTCTTTTTATTTGTCAAGAAAGGCTGGCAGAGTAGATTTGATGAAGGTGGAATTCATAACCATAACAGTGAAGCAGCTCAAAGCCATTCCTTGCCTCTGTTGCTGGCAGCAAGAGCTCAGACCTCAGGAGAAAGAGAAGGAAACTTCATCCCATCCTTGGGGTTTTGAGGTGCTGCAACTGCTGGTTCTGAAGTGTGTTCCCAGACTGCAGGAAGCCAGAGAGCTGTAGTGAGGAGCAATCAGCAGGGACCAATGCCTGCATGCACTCTCTCCTTGAGCTGTGAACATGATGGCCATCATTGCTCTTCCCTAGCAAGTCATCACCATTCATCGGTGGTAATTGGATAGTGCTGACAACCCCCAAAGTAATAGTGTGTTGGTTGCTTCTGGTTCCTTGGCTCTGCTAGGTGTACTGGTGGTTAACCACATTTAGCAGCGTAGGTGAGATAATGGAATGTTGGGCTAAGCACTGATAGTATGAAGAAACAGATCCCAAATGTGACTTCCTTGACACAGACCATCAGACTGTACCACGCAACCTACCCCTCCTCACATCCACTGATCTCCACTTCCACATGCCTGATGTTTGTGTGTGTCATGGAAAAGTCTTGTGAAAATCTCAGCTGAGATGAACATGGTGGTTCTCAACAGCACGTTGGTCCAAAGGTATCAAGCCTGAAATCTGAAGTACTTGTGAAAATTGGTCTGGTGTATTTTCCTCCTTCTGTTCAGCTTCCCAGCCTGGTTTTAATATTTGTCCATCTCAGGGCAGCCTGATTGCTTCCCTTTTAAGAGGCCACTAAACTAGGGCGAAGGAGCCTTCTGCACCTGTGGGAAGCACTGCACCACCTGAGAATCTCTGTAATGATTTGGAGTTAGGATAGAAACAAGGCTCTTTGCCTTTTCCAGAGTAGCCACTTTGCTAGTGCAAGTGTGCATCTAAGCACAGCCCAAGCCACAGCTGGAGCACCAAGGGCACTATTTGCATCGCCTCTGTGAACACCAGCTCTGTTCTGGCTTGCATGGTTTTAAGGAAATGAGCTGCAATCGTGATGACATCAGGCAGCTAATGCCGAATTTGGGCTCAGTGAACTCTAAACGTGCCTGCTTGTTGGAGGTGAATCTGGAACATTTTGAAAGGACTTTCCTCAGCCGCTGTGCTCACTCTTTTGAGTCATAACCACAGCGTGCGTGGCGCTGCCCAAATGCAGCAGATGACACAATGTTTGCTCCTTCAGAGAGGTGTCTCAACAGTTTTCAGTGCGGCATGTTGGGTAATCTTGGAAATACAGAGATTTTCCTCCTGAACAGGTTTTAAAAAGTCAGAGCATGTGTGCATGTGAAAGGGCATGGGGCAGATGCTGCTCTCTGCGTCTTAGTTCTACAGAAGCTGGAATTGCAGCACCTGCAGCTCATTCCCCAGGCTGACCCTTGCTCTCTGAAAGCTTTAGAGATGAGCAGGTGGGCAAAGGAGCTAAAACCTTTGAAACCTGGCGGTAAATGCAAGAGGGGTTTTGAGATGTTTTCCAATGAGGCTGCTGAAAAGCAAAAGTGTTTGGAAATGTTCTGAGTGTAGAGGAAACAAGTTGTTCATTATCCTGCAGCTCTCTTGCCACTTTATGCACAAATATGGCCAAAAAATATTTTTGAAGAGCTACATAGTGATGGGGAAGGACAAAGAAGTGGAGTTAGTCGGTTGTTAGTCAGTTGTCCTGCTTACCAGAGGGAAAATGGAGCCCCGAGGGCCTCATGCTGGGGAGGGGATGCTCTGGGAAGAGGGTGCTCCTGGGGTGACCCTAGATAGCCAAAGGTTAAGCCCAGCTCGTGTATCCCTGATATTCACAATAATACAGCCAGAGCAGCCTGCTGTTAGTCCTTCACCCACACTAAAATTTCACCCATGGCCTCTGGACCCGGGCTGTCTGTTGTGTTGCCAGGCACTGGTGTGTTGGCAGTGACCAAATGGGGTTTGCAGTCCCACTGGGCGTAGGAGACTTTTTGTAGAGGGGACCACGTACGTGAATGTTGTGGGAGTCTCAGCCACCCCAGGGAACCACAGTCCCCCTGCCTCTAAATCAGTGCTCAGACCTACAAGCTGGGCATAGGCACTGTGTTTTCATTAATGGGAAAGCTCAGTGTGCTCCAGAATTCCCCCCCCCCCCCTCCCCCCCCATCTTTTATCACTTTATTTGTCATAATAGAATTACATTAATGCTCATCTTGGCCTGATCCCAGAGATGCCTTGTATCAGCTAGGAAAAAACAAAAGCCACTGTCAAGCTTTTGAGTGTCAGGACAGAGATCTGGGACCATGCAAAGCACATGCTGTAAAATTAAATATGTGACTCCAGGAGTCCTCTCTGTTGGCTTGATCTGTTAATCACTGCCACATTAGCATAGCTCAGTGTCTGAAAGGAGGGGTTTCTTCTGGTATGCACCTGAGTTCAACTAGTGAAGTGTACCATGAGGCATCCAAACTATGACTTAGAGGTCAATACAAAGCACTTTACAAGGCACTTTGGATGAAGGAAATATGCTTTATGGATTATGGTATATAATACAAATATTCTAAAGATTGTGTTTTACATAATCTGTTGTACATAGAGATCTGCTGCTTCTCTGGCAGTTTTTGATATTTTGAGGTTTTCAGAACTAGGATGCTGATGGTTTTTAGTGAGGAATCTGGCTCTACTGTCAGGTATTGAAAACGAAGATTTGCTATTTATTTTTTTATCGTTGAAAGAAAGAAAGAAGGAAGAACTTGAGAGAAGAGTATGGAGTGTGAGATGAGCAGATTCAAATGCATCAGTGGGTAGTGACCAAGAGGTGTGAAATATCAGCAGGCAAGAGCAGGTGCCTGATGTGATTCCTTGCAGAAGAAGCTGCTCCAGAAGCAGTCAGGTTGAGGCATGCACCGTGTAAGCGGTAAGCTGTTCGTTATTACTCAGGGCAGCAAGACAAATGAGAAATCAATTGAACATCAAACCATTGTTGCTGATTGCCTATGTTGAAAATAAATGATTCATCGAGTGTTTTAATTGATTCATATACATAGCAAGGAGTTCCTGTCTTGATTTACAGACTTCTCCACCAGTCAGGCAGGAAAGTCTTGCTCCCACTCACTTTATTTGTGCAACAAACATCCTTTTCTCTTGGCATGAATTAACCAACCCACTTACAAACTTTTTTTTCCCTCTCTGATTGTTTACTTTGCCTTTAAGTGATTGGTAACTCCAGTCACCTACATGGTGTTTTTTTTATTTTGATTCTACAGCAAAGGAGCCCGGAAGGGATGGGGATGGTTGTGTGCAAAGCACTGGGCTCCATGCCCAGCAGGGTAAGCAGATGACCCCATCCTGAGAGAGCTACAGTCTACAGCATTCTATGGATTTACAGTGTCCACTGCCAAATCAGTGGGAAAGGGGACATTTGGAGATGTAAAAGCCTTTTGTAACCCCTTGTGCAATATACTGTGGAGTACTTTGTTTCTTGACATCTATATGCTCTCTGTAGATATAAGCAGTTTCTCCCTGTCACTCTGTCTCTGTTTACCCACCAGCCCAAGGAGGAGGTGTTGGAGATCTGCCCCTGCTTTTCCACAGCACTTCGATAGGGTCGTCAAAACAGAAGGGAAACAAGAAGGTGTTTGCTGTAGGTGAGGGAAAGGGATGGGGAGGGAGGTGCACCCCAGCTTGCATAACCAGTGGGTGGTACCGCAGTAGGGAAAGGTGTGAGGAGAGCTGCAAGATCAGGGAGGTACCCCTGGCTGATCTGGAAGGTCAAGTCTCTAGTGGTACTGGCCAGGGGGAATACAAATAGAAAAAGAAGGAAAAAAGAAATTTGACACTTGTCTCAGAGTTTTTCAGGTGGCTGAGGAAGAGAGAGCCTTCCGCTAGCCCCGTGTATCCTGAGCCACACGAAGGGGAAACAACCTGCCTGCCCCTCCATAACTCAAGCTGTATCTTGGCTATCATTGTGGCTGCTGTTGCTGTGGAGTTGCATGGTTTTGCCTAGGTTTTTCCATGGGTCCTGAGTCCAGGCTGCAGGGAAGAAGTGTGAGCTATCTGGGGAGAGCCTTCTCCAGCTGAAAACACCATAATGCCACTCAGCTGATTGATCTGCCAAAGCAACCACAAGGGAGATGGTAACCAGCAAACTGGGGCTGAAACCGTGTGCAGTTTTGGGCACCACAGTATAAAAAGGATATCAAGCTACTGGAGAGTGTCCAGAGGAGACATCAAAGTTGATGAAGGGGAAGCTGTTTAAGGAGTGGCTAAAATTACTGCTCAGCCTGGAGAAGAAGAGACTCAGGGGAGAGTTCATGGCAGTTTACTGCTTCCTCACAAGGGGAGGAGGAGCAGGCACTGATCTCTTCTCTCTGGTGACCAATGATAGGACCCGAGGGAATGGCAGGAAGATGTGCCAGGGGAGGTTTAGGTTAGATATTAGGAGACAGTTCTTCGCTCAAAGGGTGGTGGAGCACTGGAACATCTCCCCAGGGAAGTAGTGACAATATTAGAGAAGCATTTGGACAACGCCCTCAAACACATGGCATGAATTTTGGGACTGCCCTGTGCAGGGACAGGAGTTGGACTCGATGATCCTTGTGGATCCTTCCCCAATCAGGTGTTTCTAAGATTCCAGCAAAACAATGGCAATCTCTTGCAGTTATTTGCTACCAAGCAGAAGAGTCATAACTCAGTTGTCCAGGGGATAATTAAGGAGGGAACCCAATTATCTTCTAACTTGATACAATCCACAGGGGCTGTTACAGGATGACCTGAATTGCAGAGTTTATCTGGCTAAGAAACAATGCTTTCTGCCAGGTTGTTTTTCACTTGGATCTTTTTTATTCCTAGGACTTTGCACATGTGCTGGGGCTGGCAGGGTGGGAGAGGCAGCACAGGAGAGGGGAGCAGCAGGGCTGAGCAGGAGCCGCTTTTTTTTTCTGTAACAGTTCTCCTGCACTCCACACCATCACCGCGGGGGCTTAGGCTGGCAGTAGCTACACCAACCTGGCATAAAGGATCTCCAGCCTCTGTATGCACAGGGCTCCTTCGTGATTTGATTTACTGATGTTTTTGGTTTGGTATGTTTGGCAGTGAAACAGCTAACAGTGCTGCCACATGCATTTGTATTTTTTTAGGTGATATATTTTTGCACCGTACTGGAAAGAGTCTGTGTTCCATGTCAGTCTGCTCAAGGGAACCTTCACAAATGAGAAGGATAAACCTAGAAATAGCTCCTGCTCTGCACCTGAGCAGTTTCCCATGCTTGTGAGCCTGAGCCTCCCACTGGCTGACAGCAGAGCGTGAGTGGGTTATCTACCTTTCTCTTTCCCTAATCAAATCCTGGGTTCTGCACCAAAAGGATTTGAGAGCCTGTAAGGGATGGGTCTTCACCCCCTCTCCAGAGATGTTGTGCAGGGAGGTGCTGTGGGATGGCCCCTGTGCCACACCTGGATATGCACTGGCCTGCCGGCCACAGTAGCTGAGGCAACAGTGAGCTCTGTTGTAGGTGGGTCTGTTTGTTCCTCACTTTGGTGTGCCACTTTCCTCACTCAGCAATGTTTCACCAAAGGCAGTATGGACCAGGTATGGTGAGGGAGGGCGTGGTTAAGGACTGGGGACTTAGACTTCAAGATAGGTTTTTTTGACAGGGACATGTAGCTTTGGAGTTAAGAAGAATTAGTATGTGGTGAAAAGGAAGAAGAAAAGAAAGAGATACATGAGACGTGGCTGGGTAGACAGATGTTGTGATCAGGTAGGCACAGACAGGGATCAAAACCTAGAAGGATGCTGGCTGTGCTGGCGCTACTTGTTTTTTTTTCTTTTTCATTATTAGTTAAAAGTCAGTAATGTAAATATGGGGAGGATTTGGCATTCCCCATCCAAAGGACATACATTAGCAGAGAATCACCTCTGTAGCATTGCTTCAGTGCTGGCTCTGCAAAGAGGTTGCAGGAACTCATTATTCATGATTTTATCTTCCTACTTGAAATACACAAGTAGCCTAAAGGTTCCTCTGATGGACTTCTTCCAGTTCTTTGATGTGCCAAAGATAATTTTTGTGCCTATTCCCTCAACCTGTCCCCACTCCCTACCTAAGGTTTAATGTTTCTACTTGTTATGTTTACCTGTCTGTACTGGACTGTAAGATTTCCAAGGCCATCTTTCATGCTGAAGGACCTTGAAGGAGTTGTAACATCAACAGCTATAAAATGTGATACAAACAATCAAAGCAAAATCAACTAACACAGCTCAGCTCTTTGGCCTCTTCTGCACCAGGTGAGCTTTCAGTGGGGCTGCTGGCTGCTCCTGACACTGGCTTGGCATGAACAGTGCCCACAGTGCCAGCAGTGCCAGCAGCCTGGCCCAAGTGGACAGCCACTGTTATGAGAGCACAAGATGCCCTGCAAGCAAATCCCATGGCTCGTGTGATGGGCAGGCTGATACAGCCTGTGCCCTCCTGCAGCCAGGCTCCTTATGGGGTGCCAGCAGCAGCAAGGCTTTTTGGAAAGCCTCTGCCCAAGAGAAATCACAATGCTGACAGCAGGACTCCATGCCCCCTTTGGTTTAAAACTCAGGACTATACCCTAGAATTTCAATAACTCAAGAGCCTCATGACACTCTGAAGTTTCCCTGTGTGAGACTGTAACAGTGGAAGCAAACAGATGCATCCCTGCCTACAGGAGTTAATGCAAAAAATAGGGAAAGCAAAGCAACATGCGCTCCCCTGTCCCAGCTCCACAGGGCTCTTTCACCTTCCCTTCTTTGGAGCTGGGTTCTTTGTGCGTGTCAGGGAGAGACTGTTTTTATAACCTCCTGTTATGGCTGGAGGTGATGCCTCTGCGGTGACAGCTTGGGAGCAGACTTTGATCTGATGCATTGATGCCTCTTCTGGGAATTCAAGCCTCTGAGTCTTATTTGCCCTGGGCAATAGTCAAGAGGATTTCCCCTAAGTAAAGAGCCATCAAACCTTATCAGCTGTCTTGCTATTCCTGTGTCACCACCCCTTGAAGACGACCACAGAAAGGTCAGGCAGAGAAATCTCTGGGTAAAAGCGCAGTGTGTGGCCAAAGCAGCACAGAACTGGGGGTACACATCCTGGGACTGGCTCAGCCCCATGGCACCCCCAGCAGCTCAGGGGACAGCAGCCATCTGGCCAAGAACCCAAGTCCCAGCAAACTCCCTGCCAAGCGCAGAGCTGCTCTGGCCTCCCTTTACGCTGAGGTAGGTGTGGGCCCTATCAACCATCAGAGTCTCACCAGCATCCATTGGATCCCATGCTCCTAGGAAAAAAAACCCCACAGAGCAACAGGTTCACATTAGGGATTGTAAATTGGGATATACAAGTTCTGCTTCTGACTTTACTACACATCCTTACCTTTCCTACCTGTAATGTTGTTAATGCCTTCATGTTTTTCATGCCACTTTGATTTCTGAAGGGATGACCATGAAATTTGGAGGTAAACTAAGCTGAGCTATAGTGCTATTGCACTTCCAGGTTGCTTTTCTTCTCCAGTGAAACTAATTTCCAAAGAGAGGGGAGTGGTGTGCTATTAAAGGCCCCATAAATTGGTTCACGTGGGGAGGTGCAGACCCTACACCCAGCCAGACTGCCTTGCAGGATGCTGGCTCTACATTAGACCTCAGAAAACCCTGCATTTTCAGTTACTCCTTTTGCACATCTGCTCCTGCAGACTGCTCAAGGCTCTTCCATATTTCTTTCAAACAGAGCTATTATTTCACTGACCCGGCCCTGCTGTGCACTGATGAATTGGATGCTGTTCATTGCAGCTTGGAATACAGTTTTGCTACTCTTAATGCTTCCCATTCATTTTCAGTGGCAATTGGATTCATAACAGCAGATATGCAGATTTCATTGATACTTGATACAGCAGCAGTACCCTCAGCAAAAGCTTTGCTCCAAACCTTTCAACCACACTATGATGGAAAGTCATAATGTCCCTTTTCTGCCTTAAGCCACCTGCAGCTCCTGAAAGAGAACATTGTTTCCCCCATTAAAGAAACAACACAGTCAGTGTCTACACTGCTTGCCACAGAGGGCTCTGGGTAATCTCTTTTTGCCCTGCCCCCATGCTTCATACCCCTCCACATCCTGCTTAAGGCTGAATTTTGGCCCATGACTCTTTTAACTCTGAATAGGAGAATATTTGCAGGGTAGGGTTTTTTTTAATTGCTAGATGAACCTCTTTATGTTATGCTACCAGATGGGACTGACTCTCCTAGGATGGAAATTCTGCTGGCAGCAATTCCTGGGTGCTGAGGTTTTACATGAACAGCCACAGTTTTCTTTATCTTGCTGTCCCTGGAAAACCATGTGCCTCTAAATGACCAGTGGGGGGTTGGGGGTGGTTTACTTTTTCCTTTTCTTTTTTTTTTATTTTCCAAAAAAAGCACTTGTGTGGGGAGAAGACACTGCAGTACCTTTTGCTCAGAGAAAAGGAGTCTGACAGCTTAGCACAGCTCAGAGACAGGAAAATTACTTTGTCTAGTGAATATTCTAAAGAGATGAAATAACAGGGCACAATCAAAATCCTGTTTAAAAGAAGAGCTATCTCACTCCTGCTAAGCCAACAATTTAATTGTTTTGCTCATCTTTTGCAGAACAACCTTAGAGAAGGAATGGTAGAAATGCCAGTAAATCCTTTTTGCTAAAGAAAAGGAAGATTCAGGCTCTCATCCATGTTGGCAATCAGAGGAAAAATCTCTGCCCCAACAGATAAGTCGTGGTTTATTATAGGCATATCTTTCCTTGCTGGCACTTGCCTGTTTCACCAACTGGAAAAAGGAGTTGTCACTCAGCCCGGTGCTGTCAAGCACCACCCAGCAGCAAGGCGGCTGCCATTTGGCATGGTGTGATCCCAACCTCAGCTTGTTTTCCATAAACAGAGCTATATTTGGGAGGGAATGGCAATATTGTTTAAAAAAAACAGAGTACTTAAAGAAAGATGGATGGATTATGGAGCTAGAAAAGCGCCAGAAGCGCCAGAGATGGCAAAGATAATTTCCGTGCTGGCGAGCTGGCAAGCTGCAGCCCTCCCCAGGTTTCATGGCACCAGGAGAAGTGGCTGGCAGGTTATTATCACACAGCTGAGGGTTACAGGGAGGTGGACATAATGCTTTGAATCATGGCTTTTTCTCTGCCCCACGTTTTGTCTTTCTTCCTTGTGGCTGTCTCACAGAGAGCAGAAAGCTGAAATCACCTCTACACCTCAGGCGCAAGAGAAGGTTATTTTACACGCCTGGCCTTTGTCCATATTCCCCTCCTCTTTTCAAAACTTGTGGCTATATTTTTTCCTTGCTTTGTTTCAAAGCAACTGCTGACACAGAGTGGGCACAAGGTTGCTGCCTCTCATGGTTTGCAGGGGCTGTGGTGAAGCAGAGGTCCAGTGACACAGCCCTGCAGCAGTGGGGTCACCCCTGGCTCCCAGGCATGGGTCTGGCTGAAGTCCTGCAAAACAATGCCTTTGCAGGGGAATAGCTGTCCAGGATTCCCTTTCCTGCTATTCCTCTGGAGCTGTTTATTTTGTGGGAGAAGTCTGCAGCCACAGTCAGTGTTTCATATTTGATCCTGTCTGAGGTAATTTCTTTTCCTATTTATCTGCAACATTTCTATTGCAAGCATTTATAATTGTTTAATTGAGGTGACATTTATGATTGCTCAATGAACATATTACTTCTATTGTCCCCGTGATCTCAAATACAAATGTTGTGGCAGTCACCTATTGTTTGTGGGCTTAGTGAAAGAGAAGCCAAGAAACAAGTGACAGAGTTAGCAACTCCAGAGCCAGTGCCTACAGAAACCCTGCGTGGTGCTACCACCCTGCCACCAGCAGCAGAGTTAGCCCTGAACACCCTCAAGACATCTGCCGAGGTGGCTGTAGTCAGTCAGATGCAACTCACAGCAGCAAATTTGACATTTTCAAGGATGCAGTAGCCAATGTCTTTGGTTCCAACCAAACAACCTAAGGGCTGCAGGTGAGCAGCACTCCTGAAATTTAGGCTGTGCTTGAACAGGAAAGAGCAGACAAAGGTATGATGGGAATGATCAGAGGTTTTCAATGCTATTTGTATGAGATGAGACTGAATCAACTTCAGCCTAGAAAAGAGAGGACTCTGGGCTACAGCAGAAGCCTACAATGTGACGAATAGCAGGAGGAATGGCAGTGGTTGCTCTTATAACAAGTCCCGGGGGATGTTAAATGAAATCATCAGGCAGATATTTTTTAAGGCATAGAGGAGGAAGTCTGTTTTGCACACAACCATAATTAATTGGTGGAACTCATTGCCATGAGATGCTTCAGGTGCCGAAACTATACATCGGTTCAAAAAGCAATTAGGCAAATAAATGGGACAGCAGTCTATGGAGGCCTGCTGGGGCTGCTGCTGCAGATGCACCCTGTGGCTTGGGGAGTCCCTGCGCTGCTGGGTGCTGTGGTTTGCAGGGTTGCACCAGATTCGCCCCGCTCTTCCCCCCTAACCTCTGTGGGCCAGAGCTGCAGAACGGCTGTAGTGTGTCTTCTCCCTGGGCTCACGCACTCCTCAACTTCATGTTGTCAGCAGCACTGCCTGACCCAGGGCAAGCTGAGCCACCAGGAGGGCCAATGGAGTGGCTGCCAGTATGAGGTGTGTGAGACCGTGGGGGCAGTGGGGCAGAGAGGGGAGACAGGATCAAGTTAGCTGCTCTAGCTGCACCTTCAGCCTTGCATCCATACATCTGGACACCTTGTCCTTCAACCTGGCATGTTCTATTTAATTCTGGGATATGAAAGTGCCACTAGATGCAGGTGCAACATCAAGAATTTGCGAGGAAACAGCCCCCATGTATATACAGATGGAGGCGAGTGGAGGAATCTGCAGGCTGTGATTAAGGCTCGGTGCATTTACATTTTAAATGCTTCAGTACTCAGTCAGTTTAGATAGCTTAATCTTTGAGAATTAGATAGCTTAATCAGACAGAAATAGAAGCTGCACAAAGAAGGCTCTGTAAAACCCTAGGGCTCTCAGTACAGGAGCCCCAAGCTCGACTTCATTTTTGTTTAATGCAGCAGTTTGCTAAGCACTTTTTAGACAAACATAAAGACAAAGTGCCAGAAAGAGAGTTAACGTGGGGAGATTGGTAAAACATGACCTGGGATTTGTTTATTACGTTAAAGAATATGGCCAGAGCTTTAGCATAAAAGGGTATAAACTAAATGGCATGGAAACCCAAATGGCAGCATTTTTGCCTGGCAAAGAGAGGTAGGACGTGGATTGTGTCAAGTTGCCTCTTCTGTGCCTTTCTGGGGTTGAAGGGATGCTAACATTGGCCCTAGGTTCTGCCCTACCCAAAGGTCTCCTGGTGCTTTGCAAGAGGTAACAGCTTTGGGGTTGTTTTTTGTACGTAGCCATCCAGACCCAGTGTGCTGCATGTGGGACATGAGAAACCTGACGGGGTGTTGGCTGTGGCTGCAGGAAGAATCTCTCAGGGGCTATAAGCTTTGGGTCATAGGGACACTGACTGTCCTGATGAGTCAGTCAATGGATGTGAACTACAGAGAATAAATCCAGAGTGACTCCAAGGCCATTTAAACCAAAAGTTACCTTTGGAAATTGGTCTTGGAAAATAACAGAAGTGACAGCAGTGTTTACCTGTGACATAGCAGTCCTAGGCCTCCACAGAAACTCATGAGTCCTGCTGTATAATCTGGTCTTGCTTGGTTATTGTACCTTGATCACTTGGAAAACGTGTTTTCATCCAGGAAAAATGTACTTGCCCCAAGGTGTGCAAGCGTGGGATAATTTACCAGTGCTCCAGAAGGGCACAGCTGCTTCATGCAGGGCTGGGAAAGGGAAACTTCCTGCAGGGAAACTCCGCACAGGCTTGGGGGGAGGTGGGGGAGGCCACGCTCAGCCTTTCCACCACTAGGCAACTTCTTTTGCAGAAGTGAGAGAAGTTGTAAGGAAATTCCTGAAGGACTTGCAAGGTGCAGGGTCATCTCCTATGCCCTTCATTCATCTCCTGGGCTTTTTTTTTTTTTGTTTAAACGCTCCATCCAGTTAATATCATACTTCTGCCTTCATTGTTTGTTTACACTGTTTATTTTTTAACTCTCTTTTTCCTGTAGTGATGCTTGAGAAACACCAGAGAAACACTCCTTTCAGGCAACCTCTTACCTATAGTTCTCCCTTGCTCCCTCCAAACGCACTCAGCGAGGCTCCCTCTCCTTCCCATTTGCCCATTTTCTGCTTTGAGGGTGACCCAGGGTTTGTGTCTGCAAACAAGCCATTCCCAGCAGGGTGATGAGAGCTCCTTGGGGTGTAGAACTGCATCGTCACCCCCTCTGCCCTGTCCCTAAAGCTGAAGCTATATATTAAGGCCTGAAGCAAAGTGAAAAATGTCTGCAATTCCCATTCCCTAGCCAGATAGTGCAAGACAGTGAGAAGGGAGAGGCTAATCTATTCAGGTCATTAAGATGTGGGCAGAACTCAGCCTGTCCTAACTATTCCCTTTGAAATCCTATATGTATATAATTCATCTTGTACTCAAGTGGATCCTGCCTGAAACTGGTATTGCAATTCTGTTCCTATGCATCTGCTTTTGTACTCAGTAATTTGAGGTAGTTTACATAAATGGGTGGCTTTAATTTGTGTTCCCATTGTAACTGCCTTGCAGCTGTGTAGGGCTAGGCCCCTTCCGCCCAGTTTTTGACAGGACAGACTTAATGAGGGCATAAGGGGCTTTGGCTCTCACCCAGAGCCCTCCAGGAGGTACCAGCAGGCACGTGCTCTGCAACAGGGGATGGGGCAGCCCTGCAGTGCTGCCTGCCCCACTCGCCCTGGCCCTCCCTGCCACTCAGGGGTCTGTGCCACCCACACCATACAGAGTGGGGCCACAAAGGCAACAATGGTCTGCATCTGCCTGTGAGGGACATTGAGAGCCGTCTGGAATAGCTTTCAAAGCTATTTGTACAAGGGTGTATTTGGTTTCCTTTACAACTGATTTTGAAGGATCAAATTGTTCCCAGAACATGCTTTCCAGACTGATTGGACTGTCATTAGCCATGACCTTACCTGTAGCCAGTTATTGGCTCTCCTGACCTCTTCCACTTCAGGGTAGAAACTGTTTGTGGTAGGGTGTAGGACTTCCCGTACCAGTGTATCACTTTACAGCATCTACCGCTGCCCTTCTCCAATCTTGATTTGGGGTCTTTGGATGTGACCACAACAGACACCTTGGCAGAGGCAAGGCAAGCCACTCCCAGGCACGAGCATTTCTGCTGTAGCAAGGCGCCAGCTTTATTTTGGCAAAGCAAATATGGCTTTTGCATGCAAAGCCAGGACAGCAAGAGGCTTTCCTGGCAGTTGTGCTTTCATTGTTACCCAGCCAAAGGGTCCTAGGAAAAAGACACTATCCTGCTGCCTGCAGGGCATTTCACACCACTCGAACCAGCTTTAATATGAACAGTTTGGCATAACTGGGGGGGTGTGTGTGTATATGTCTTTCATGTCTCCCTTTGTAGTCCAGCTCTGGAAGCTTTGCTGGAGTTTGTGGCCTGGAGCCTGAATGCATGGCAGATGAGCATGAACAAATGACTTGCGATATTGAACACTTTCTCCAACTGCATTGACCCCAGCTCAAAGCTGAAGCTTTCGCTGTAAGCAATAAATAACAGATGCTAGACTTAAAAACAATCTCTCATCTGTCTTGAGAGGACACACATCTCCTTTGTAAGTGCAGTAGCCAGCCCTGGGATTTACAAAGCAGAGAAGAAGAAGAGGAAGGGCGGAAAAAACAGCACCATCATATTTAGTGCTGAGCCTGTGGTGAACAGCATCAATGGGCATAATCGCATAGAGAAGAGACATGTTACTTCTCATATTTCCTGGCTAGATGGTAAAACTGATGTTATAGCTGGCTGAAAAATTGATTTTGGAGTTTGGTGGCCAAATAGAAAACCTGAGGCACAAAATATTTCTGGCAGATCCAAAAAGTTTGGGGTCTTTCTGTCTCCAGGTTGTTCAGCTCTCCTCAGTGTCACCTGGAAGCTGAGCAGCAGAGCCAAAACAACCCCTTGCCATTTCATCCAGGCAGTCCTCAAGTGCCGGCAGTTTTTAGACAGGTTTTCCTGCCCACCAAGCAGGGAGTAGTCTTTTTTCCCAGCTGAACCCAGGTATTCAACAGCACTGGCTCAGTAGCAGCTGGCACAGCTACCACTGCACGTGGCTGGGCTCACAGTTTTGGTGACTACCATGGGGCAGAGGCTGCTTTTACAGCTCCCTATCCAGCCACCTGCGCAGGGAGCTGTGTCCCTGCCTCCTAGGGGGTCACTGTGCCCTTGTTATCCCCATCAGTGAGTGGAATCTTGAGAGATGCCACCTGAGCCCAGGCATCAGGTCGGACCACTGTAAACATGTCAGAGGACAAGGGATTTATCAGTCTCTCTTCCACACCACTCAGTGGGAAAATCCAGCCTGCCTTTTAGTGTGGAAGAGTGTTTTACCCAATTCTCCAGTTAACTGGAAGGTGCTGCAAACCATGGCCACACAATGGAGATCTGACAGTGTTAGAAGTCCACCTGCTGAAAGGGCCTCTCTTTCTCCTGCTTCCAGTACAAACCACTGCCTGTCAGTGAAAAAAAGTACGTTTCATTCAGCTTACTACAGTGGGTGACATGCCCTGGACTCTGCTGTGCTGTGTTAGTGAGGGTTTCTGGGTGGAAACAGAGAGACCAGCTCCCCTTGTGCTTCTCCCCACATGCTGTGACTAACCAACTCTCTTCTTTCATTCCCTATCAAGGGTGCAAGACAAAACTGCTGAACAGCAAAACTGATTTATGCTTGCTTTTTTATTCAAAGCCATGGTAATGTGTTGCAGCTCATAAGCAGGGTTGCCTTTTAAATGAAAGTTGATCTAAAACTGGCTGTCAGAAATCCTCCAATTGCTCCCTGCCATGTCCAGGTACCACCCACCACACTCCCCTGCCCCATTCCCTTTTTTTCTCTCTCTCCCCTTTCTTCCATTACTTGCACTGAGCTCCTTGGCTGCATCACGCTGTGTGAACTTGTAGTAATATTAATGTGAGTTGAAGCCTGAGGCTTTATTCAGCTCAAATTTTTGTCAAAAGGCACAGTGTCCACAATGCTGGAAAGCAGGCAGGCCAGCAGTGGCTGAAAGTGCTCATGGTTACAGCTGCAGCATGGATGTGCAGGAGACTATGGCAGGCTTGGAGGGGCCAGGAGCTGGGGAGCCCCTGGACAGGACACTCATACGCCTCTTCCTCTGAGTCAGTGCCATGCTGCTGCCATCCCCTTGCGTCACTGAGGACGAGGGAGGATGTTCCTCATATGCACCGTGAACAGAGATTGAACTGAGATTTTGCGCAGTGAGGCTCTGTGCTGGCTGCTCCGAGCCCCCATAAAATGGGGGACTGCAGAGACAGAGAGGGTCTCCAGCAGCGTGAGGCCAATGTGTGTATATTTCAGAGCAGATGTATAGCTTGCAAACCCCCTCGGGCCATATCTGCACTCAGGGTAGACTTTGGCACGCTTAGCCCTGAGACCTGCATGCTCTCACAGAGTCACCCGGGCCACCAGCTGCATGGCCGGGGGCACGCAGGGCTCAGTGCCACCCGTGTCCGGCTCCTCTGCCACCACAGATGTGAAGGGCTGGGCTTGCATGAGGTTTCCCAAGTTTTCCCTCTTCGAAAAGTGCCCTGGGGCAGCTGGAAGTCCTGACCAGGGGCTGGTGCACAACAGCACGGGCTGGCTGGCGAGCCTTAGCAGGTCCGAAGGCAAACCTCCTTGGAGGCACGGGCAATGGTGCAGTGTGGGCCCTGGGAAACAGAGGACCTCTGTATGTTTTAGAGGACGGCCAAGGAGTCTTTAACATGACAGAACCACATCAGAGCTTCCATTTGCCTAAGTAGCACAGCTGAAGTCAAAGGCTGAATTACCTTTGAATAAGGATGCTGTGTAAATTTTCCTGAAGTCCAATTAGGTAAAAAAACCCTTCAATTTTCTATCTTCCTAACATCAAATTTAAGCTACAGGAGATACTATTTGCTTTCTGAAGACAAAATTAATTAACAAATTAGATCAGAAATCATTAAAAAGCTATTTTTGTTCATTACAGTGACGTAAGATCTGGCCAGACCCTCCTCAAAATTGTTCATCAGGCACAGGGAGTGCAGTTTTTCTCTGGCTATAATCCTATGCCTTCAGTCCTGTAACTCAATTCAGCCGTATTCCTTGAAGCTTTCTGTAAGGCATCAGATGGTCACGTCACACTTCAGTGCCTGCATGTAGCAAGGGTTGCTCATGCTTCTGTTTAGCGTTAATGCGGTTACCAAATGTCACCTGTCACAGGCAGATAACCAATGTGACATTGTTGACTCACCCCACGTTCCTGGGAACACCTTAGCCACAGACACACTTTTGTGAGCGTACCACACCCTTTCCTGCAGGCTTTAACACACCTTGACTGAAAAGTATTGTATCATAGTATTGTTGGCTTGAGAAAAGTGGTCCTCTGACAGGTTGCTACCATTATAGAAACCTACTACTGGACAACTGGCTTTGCATAATGCACCGTTAAAACACCTTAATGGGGTTTGCCTGAAGACTTTTGCCACTTAAAGAGCTGGGATGTAGAAAGCATTAGTTTTGTAATAATCTAAAACTGAGGTTAACACAATATGACACATGTGGAATAAAGAAAATGAGAGATGATGTACTTTATCTCTGTAGATATATCAACTTGATTAGGTAAATACAAAAATACGCTTATTTTGGATTTAGGCTTGGACAGAAACAGCATATTTGCAGATCCATCCAATGATCTTTAAATTATTTTTTTTTCCTCACATGAACATGTAATTTGTATAAGTGTATTGCAAAGTTTACAATTTTATTCTCTTTTCACACTAGTTTAAGTGTATTTTGGACTCGCTATAGTGCAAATTTAGCTAGTCCCATTTCAATACATAACCTAAATAATGTTCAGTGTTACACGTTGTTGTTGTGGAGTTCTCATTCTGCTTCCAGCTCACTGCAGTCTGTAGTATTTGTCAATAGATATCATTCAAGATTAGCCTGACAACTTGCATTTGAAAACCTTTTTAGATGTTGCCATTACCTGATTTGCTAATATAGTTTATTTTTACCTTTTCCTCCTTTCATTTCTACATTTGTTTATCTCCTCTGGTTATAACATCTTTAAGAAGTTATACACAGATTTTCCACCAGCATACTTTTGATATGGAAGCATTTATAGGCAAACTAGTTTACAAAATAAATGGGATGGTTTTAACCATCTTTATGGTGGGATAATCCCTTCTGCTGTGGGGAGCTGAGCACGCTTAGCTCTGCCTGCCTCCAAAAAGATGGAGACAGATCGCTGCCAACACCGTGTAAACAAGACCTGGCAATGTCACTTTTTTCAGGTGAGGCATCTCAGGGCTGAGTGTTTCCACGGTGCCAGTTTTCCACCTCTCAGCACCAGTACCCATTGTGAGATGCAAGTGACAGTTGTTTTGCTACCAGCTGTGCCTGCATTTTGATTATTTCCCTGAAATTTCTACTCTGTCTGGACTATGAGGCTGGGATTAACCACCACTTTTCCCTGTATTTCTCTCTCCCCGTTGCGGTACCCCTCACAAGGAAAACACACAGTTTTGTATCCAGTTTGCTGTCATTGGATCATTTGAAAGGCTAGAGAGGCAACCACAGGGAAATAGAGAGGCTCCCTGCCTCTTCCTGCCTCTCTCACAGGCTCTCAGGAGGCTGTTAATGAGCTGAAGTGTTTCACTTAGAAGCCAAGAGCTGCCAGACCTCCTGTTCCCTAAGTAACCAAAAGAAGCTGTTAGAGGAGCCTTTCCGACCCCATAAACTATGGAACATGCAGAAGCCCCTCCTTTTTTTCCCCCCAAACTCATTTTTGGCTCCCAAATCTACCCGGACTGACATCATCCTCCACTAAAGGGTGAATCAGCACGGCTGGGGAGAATGGTTTTGCAATCTCTTAATGACAATGCGCCAAAGCTTGTCCCTGTATCAACCGGCCAGGGAAACAACATTAGTGCCCGGTAAGCAACAAACATGTTTAAACCTGTGACTTGGGCAATGCAGCTGATGCCGCAGCTGTGCACGTGGCCTGGGAGGAATTTTGTTGCTCAGCTCCATCTAGTGGTACCGTCTTTGGAAAAAACGTGCCGTGGGAAGGTACACGGCCCATGCGGATGGTGGGTGTTTGCCTGTCAGGCGTATTTAGTTACAGCTTTTCTCCTTTTGCATAGATGCATGCACAAGCGTGCATACTCATGCAGAGCTCCTTACTATATGCACTATATGTGCACAAAACTGTCCAGAAGTGTTGAAATGATGCAAAACTGCCAAAATTAGGCACAAAGCTTCTCTGTGTAACCTTTGTTCTCATGTAACCCTTGTGCTTTATTTGGGGGAATATTTTTGTTCAGTTGCTGCATGTTGTCTCAGCGAGAAGATGAGCTCGGGGCCCACCACTGGGTGTGCCTGCAGTATTTCATGAGATAGTTCTTAATCCTGAGCTAGGGTGCCCTGATCCTGAAATGCAGCGAATAATAATCCAAAAGAGGTGATGATGTGTGAGAGGAATGAAAGCCAGCATGATCCAAAGTATCTGTTTGGTTCTGGAATCTGTCTAGGGAGATTTGCACTGGATCTCATCTTTGGCCCCAGAAAGGAACTGGCCAAAAATCTGAATAAGGACTCACAAAATCATAGAATCAGAGAATTACCTGAGTTGGAAGGAAACCAAAAGGTTCATCGAGTCCAACTTCTAACCCAAAACAGGATATTCCCAACACTCACACCATGTGACTGAGGGCTTTGTCCAAAAGCTTCTTGCATGCTGGCAGACTCGGTGCCGTGACTGCTTCCCTCGGGAGCTGTTTCAGTGCCCCACCAACCACTGGGTGAAGAACCTTTTCCTAATATCCAGTCTAAACCTCCCCTGGCACATTTTCCTGCCATTCCCTCGAGTGCCATCATAGGTTGCAAGAGAGAAGAGATCAGCACCTGTTTCACCTCCCTCCCTTGTGAGAAGGCAGTAAACAGCTATGAGATCCCCTCTCCTCTTCTCCAGGCTGAACGTTCTTTGTTCTTGGCCAGGGATTAACTGAGCTTCAGTGAAGTCAGGTTACTGCAGGAGCCAGAACGGATAAGATTCATGTCAACCTGTTGGCAGGTTGTAACACTGTTTCTTTGAATTTTTTTATTTCCTATGATGACTTAATGTAGGAGAACCAGAAAGCAAGAGTGACTCAAAGCAGTGGAGAAGACATAATGCCAAAATCAACAGGATTGTGAAAAGCCTATTTGCATTTTTCCCCAGGGATGCTCGTTTTTAATATAGAGAGGTACTAACAGTAAGGATATTTGCTTATAATGACGTGGGTTTTATTAAAGACATCCTCGAACAGGAATTTCTTAGACACACTGTTCCATTTGGAGATTGGAGTGTGGAGCAGAGATTTGCACTCTGCATTTCGCTAAGCAGAGGCATTTTTTGAGTGGCGTCGTGGGTCCTCAAGATCAACAAATCCATATGAAAGTAATGCTCAGCTTTACATACTGAAGAACCTTTCAACTTCAAACTGCTGTGCAGACATTAACTCATCTGAGGTGTGTTCCATCATGAAACTGTTATGCCTTTGTTTTTTTGTACCACACTAATATTATATACATTAACCTGGTGCCTAGAGGCCCAACTGAGCTCAGGGCTCTGCAGTGCATAGATGGAATAAGGAAACAGTTTCTCTCCAGATGAGTTCATGATCTACAAAAGTAGAAAGGGGTGGGAAAGGAGAAGGAGCGAGAGGCGCAGGGAAGTGAAGTACACCTTGTGTCATTCAGCCAGGATCTTGCTGGGCACAGGCTTTTTGAGTTTGATGCTAACACGGAATCCTTTGGCTACCCCGCCTCCTGTTAATGTCGAAGGTGGCAAGAAAGCCTCACAGCCATTTTGTCTCCAGCTCAGAACAGGAAAATACAGACAAAATTGTATGTGACACCCTTTCATGAGTCTTTTGCTTGGGTGGTTTCCTTCTAGTCCCTTAATCCAGACTAAGGGTTATTTGCATCAAAATCACTCCTTACACATCATATGTGAAAAAATCCCCTCAGTTATAGTGTCCACTGTCTGTGACCTCAGCGAGCCAACTCATGCATCTACTGTGCAGGGTTGTGTACACACAAACAGGTGCTGAAGTTGAGGTTATGTCAGGTCAGATATTTCTCTTCTTCAGATTACTATTGGACCTGCACTGCAGTGTCTCGAGAGTGTGGGTACAGAGCAAATGGATGGATTTCTTAAATTTGAAATCTGCTTGAAAATCTTTTGTAGCAGCTTAGATACTTGATTTGTTCAATGCTTTGAAGAATAGAAATGTGTTGAAGAATAGAAAAATAATAATTTTACTATTACTGGCAGTACTTAGCATAAAGAATTTGGCCGTGCCAGTGAGGAGCAGTGCCCTTTACCCACAGTAAATTCAGAAATGTGCACATAAAGTTCTAGAGGATTGTGCAACCTGGAGCATCTTTGGGGGAGGGGAGGGAAGAAAGAAAAGAAAATCCAGTAAAGGTGCAAATACAAATAAATTGGTTGCAACCCATGTGTTGCAAATAATATCTCAGGAGAAAATACGTACAAGAGCATAAGTCCAGTTACTGGGTACTAAACTACATGCTGTGCTTGGAGATTGCTACCAGGTTCCTTGACGCAGGGGCACCATGAGCTTCCCAAGAGTCACTTGTGGAATATCAGCCATTAGGATCAGGTAGGTCCTAGGATTTTAGCATAGGCTGGTGACCTTCTTGTGGATTTGACACTATTTCCATAGCAGATCTCTGGAGGATGGCTCTGGGGCAGTATGGAAAGGTTGACATTTCAAACTGCCTAGGTAGACAGTTTACTCTTACAATAATTTCCAGTATGTTTTAGAGTAATATCTTATTCTCACTTCCACAGCTAGTTCATTCGGCTTATATTTAATCCTTTTCTCTACTACCTTAGTCAAGGAACATTTAAGTCTTTTTGGGGCAGAGACTTGTTCTGCTTTTACATGCCTAACATAATAAAGGCCCCACCTTGGAGGGGTGGGGGCCTTAAATAATATTCAAATAACATGAACATTAAATAAGCTGAATCAATTCCATGATCATTTCCTTTAAGCTTGTGATAGGAACAATGGTACTGGACTTTTTTCTTCTGTTGTTAGTTTTCCTAAGTTTGCTTTGGACGTTCATGGCAATTCAGGCATGTGCTACAGAACTTGCCCATGCAATCTGCCTTGGTGAAAAGCCCCACTCCTACGCCTTGGATCTTTTCTGGGGATCAACACCATTTTTAAAAAGTCACCTTCCCCTCTGGTGGGTCAGTTCCCTCTGATGGCTGTCTGTCCCTCTGACCAATTTGACCCTAGCGTGTCAGTGGCAACAGGAACGGCCAAACAGCAAATCCACAAATTCTCTAAGTAATGGAGAAGCAAGTAAATACTTCTAAAGATTTTTGCTTCATTTGCATTTTGCCTTTATGTAATTTATCATCTTTCAATGTCTTGCCTGCACTTTTTAATTAACGCAACCCTTCCATCATTTTTGCAATTTTAAAAAAGGCAATTATATGACAATCTTGATTGCTTAATAGTTGTAGTAAAATGTACACATGTGTATGTAAGGATGATTGTTCTTTCTTGTTTGTTTTTGTACTATTCGCCTTTCAGATTTCTAGGTTATATAATTGTTCCCTTTGGCTTGCGATCAAGTTTTCAGATTAGTGATGGCTCTGCTGTAATGCACTGAGGAGTTGACATATGGCTAATCCACCTGACAGGCTGTGGCTCCTCATTCCTTAAAAGCATGCAGACAGAGGATTTTGCTGTTAAAATGGCACTGTCAGCCATTTCTCAAGTGAAATCAAGGTCCTGATATCCATCTCTAAACCAATGCTAAGAACAAATTTGGTGCTGGAACACAGTGCTACTACTCCTCTTGCAAGTGGGCTTGCAAATATGTAGGAGTCTCAGCTCCCTCTGACTATTGGGGGATTATACATGCTTAGCAATTCTGAAAATCAGATCCGGAATGCCCAAACCAATCTTTGTTTTCCCCAAAGTAACCACAACTGAAAAACAACCTTTCAAGCCCTTCTCATATATGTAGGACATATGATATTTTGTGTCCTACCTCCAGAGAAATCTTACTGGTGAGGTTTCCAGTCCTCAATTTATTACTTGTCACTGCTTGGAAAGCACTGAACAAGCAGAGATGACAAGAGAGTCTATAGTCTATATCCTTTAAAGGGTGTAAAATTGAGACAAAAAATAATTTGAAATGTATACTTATCTTAAAACAACCCTTAAGTGTAAGGTTGTGACTAGGTTGTGCCCACAAGCGTCTGCAGGAATGTAGGCCCAGGTTCATCCACACAGCCCACCAAGAACGGTTTTGTGTGGGTATAAGGTATGTATGCCCATTAACAGTAATTTGCAAGGGAGAGACCTGATAAACAACTTCTTTGCCAGCTGTTGTTGGATCACTGACATAATAAGCTAATAGAAAAATACCTTTTTTAAAAATGCTTTTCAGATACCCCAGGTGGTGCCCCTGCAGATGGAGAAGGACAGGCTGTTCTGGAACGTGTATTTGCATTTCACTCCTCAGAGGGAAGACGCTTGCAGAGTTAAAAAAAAGACAAGTATTAAAAAAACAATGCTAAGAAAAATGATATTTTCAGGTTTTGGAAGGATTATAAGAAGCAAAAACCTTTGAGAAGGCCTGAGTCATCTGGCCTTACATTGCCAGATCACTTTGTAGATAACAAAAAAAACCCAACCTGTCATCATAAAAATACAGCATGTATGAAACAAAACAACTGGGAAACACTGAGATGCTGTCTTCCCTGTGAATAACATCAGTTCATTGCTATTGAAACATGACATAAACAAAGCTATGCCAAAGAGATCCTGTAGCATAAGGAGACAGAGGTACAAGGTGACAGCAAGGAATAAGGGGAGGAAGGAATGTTTTGGCTTGCTGGTACAGACTGATGATACTTCAGGAAGAGATGAGGAAAAGAGTGCACTCCTTGGGTGGAAAAGACAGAGAACAGGATTCAATCCAGACCAAGTCTGAAGTCTGCATGTTAGTCCTCATTAGGTTTTACAGCTTAGTTCCTGAGGATGTTGAGAGTCAAGATAAGGGGTTGAGATATCAGAGATACAGCACATGTATTGCTAAGAGCAAAGTACTTATAATTTACAAGACATAGCTCAGGAAAAACGGGTTTTAAGCTGCTTGTAAACACTGAATTCTGTTTTTTATCCTTTTCATATCATTGTAGTGGAAGAAAATTGCTGTCATTTCTGGAACTTTTCTTCCAGAGAAGTAGGACTGTTGGCAGAGCAAACTGTCTAAGTTTCTGATATGTTGTGGCATAATTTATTGATCCGTATTTTAGATAAGATCAGGGTGGGGGGAAATGCAAGACTTTAATCTTTTCTGCTACTCTATCATAAACATAATTCAAAGGTTTATGTCCACCAGCCCGTTCACATTATACAAAAAACTGAGTTAGTTATCTTACTGTAAGCAACAACTCTGTGACATAAGAAAACCCCATGTGCTCATTATATCACTTAAGTGGTTGAAGGAGGCAATGCATCCAAGGACATCTGAACATATTTCTGTATCACTTTGTTGCACCCACTTCAGTGTGGTCCTACCAATTTGGCAGCAAGTCTTAGAAAAAAATTGCATTATTTTAATTATATAGTGAATTTGTAGGCCTAGATCTTACAGCTGGGGGCAGAGGAGGGGCTGCCTTTGACTTTTTTTGTCAAAGTTGTGTTGGGTGCTAGAACTAAAAATGTTTGCCCTAAATGAATTTTCACTTTGTGAACTGATCTGACAGAAAGGGAAAAATTTGAGAAAACTCAATTTGGCTACTTTATGCCTAGCAAAGAGAAAACTTTGAAACTTTGCCTGCTGCTATCGCTGGTATTCTGGGCTGTGGCAGCATGGGGAGGCCCTGGACATTGCTGTGACCACTGCTGCCCTGGAGAGCCCTTGACCAACGACTGCAGCCCTGGCAATGGGAAAGGTCACCAAAAGCCAGTGGAGGCATTTCACATCACTTCTTGTTAGCGGATGGCATTTACTGAGTTCTTTAGGAAGCACCTGAGAACTTTTTCTGCTCTTGCTCCTTAATAGGAGAGGAGAGCCTCACTAAGGTTTAATTAACGAAGGGTGTGGGTGGCACCGGTCTGCAAGGCTGCAGCTTTAGCAGATGGCATTTACTGAGCTCCTTAGGAAGAACCTGAGAGCTTTTTCTCCTCTTGCTGGTTAATGGCAAATGAGAGCAGCCTGGCTAAGATTTAATTAACGAAGGGTGTGGGTGGTAGCAGTCTATAAAGCTGCACATTAGGGGGTGTGTATATATCTATATCTATCTATATCTATGTCAGTGACAGTGGCTCTTCTGACAGGAAAGACCTTATTGTTGTCTATAACTGTCTTAAAGGAGGTTGTAGTGTGGTGGGTGCTTATGTCTTCTCCCAAGTGACAGGTGAAAAGATGAGAGGAAATGGTCTCAAGTTGTGCCGGGAAGGTTCAGATTAGACATTAGGTAAAAATTCTTCACCTAGAGGGCTGTCAAGCACTGGCGCAGCTGCCCGGGGGTGTGTTTGAGTCACCATCCCTGGAGGTGTTTAAAAGGCAGGTAGATGAGGCGCTCAGGGGGTTGGTTTAGCAGTGGTCAGGTGTGGCTGGACTCGATGATCTCACAGGTCTTTTCCAACCGAGTGATTCTATGAAAGCCGGCTTCCTGAGTTCCTCACGGTCTCAGGGCGGAGATGGAGGATGTAATCGTTATCTCGGCTCTTCCCTGTTATCCTCCCCGGCCCCCGGGGCTCTCCCCGAGGCGCCCGCTGGGTGGCGCCAGAGGCCTCGCGCCGCGCTCCCCGCCCGCGGCGGCGGGGGGTACCGGTGCTGCTGCCGGTGTGCGGTGACGTGAGCGACGGTGCGTGCCGCCTTGGATGCGGGAGGGGATGCCCAGTCATCGCTGAAAATGCAGGGCCTCTCCTTGGCGGGTGTGTGGGTGTGGGTTGCATCCATGAATGGCAGTTTAATCCTGTAGCTCTTCCGGGGAGGGGGACGGGGTGGGTGCTGCGTGGGTCTGCAAAGCATCCCTCCGGGGCGACCTGAGAGCGGCCTTCCAGCTCCTGAAGGGGCCTGCGAGAAAGCTGGGTAGGGGCTTTTTACAAGGGCAAGTAGTGGTAGGATGAGGGGGAATGGCTTTAAACTGGAAGGCAGAAGTTTTACATTAGGCATTAGGAAGAAATTCTTCACGCTGAGGGTGGTGAGACACTGGCACAGGTTGCCCAGGGAAGCTGTGGATGCCCCCTCTCTGGAAGTGTTCAAGGCCAGGCTGGATGAGGCCCTGAGCAGCCTGGCCTGGTGGGAGGTGTCCCTGCCCATAGCAGGGTTGTTGGAACTGGATGAAGAAGAGAAGGCTCCAGGGAGACCTTACAGCAGCCTTCCAGTACTGAAAGGGGGTTGCACAGAAGATGGGAAGGGGCACTTTTTCAGGGATTGCAGTGACAGGATGAAGGATAATGGATTTAAGATGAAAGAGGGGTGATTTAGATTAGAAAGAAATGTTTTCCTGTGAGGGTGGTGAGGCACTGGAACAGGTTGCCCAGAGAAGTCACGGATGCCGCATCCCTGGAGGTGTTGAAGTCCGGGTTGGATGCTGCTTTGAATGTCCCTGACCACGGTAGTGTTCTGAGCAGGCAGAAGTTGCTTTACAGGAAGAAAACAGTCTGTCAGTGAAGGACATGCGGGGTGTGGTTTTGAAGGCTTGCTTGTCCACTGGGTCAGAGGTGATGTCCAAGTTACAGGGGAGGATGTGATAAAAAAAAAAAAGTTTATTCTAGTGTGATCTTGGGATTTCTCCACAGATTAAAATGAGAAAAAAACTCGAGATATCTGTTTCACTGATTCTGTTTGAGAGACAGGGAGTGTGGAACATATGTATTGGCCTGGCACAAGCTGTGCATCCTTTAGAGCAGAGGAAGAGATGAGATCACAATTGAATGCAGTTAAAAGTCTGTCTTAGGGGTGTCTTATAGCTAATCTGGATGTATCTAAATATGTTAGTTTTTCTTTCCTTACATGCATGAAAGATGGTCATACCTACTCATCAACCTGCTCAAAGACACATGAAGTTTGTGTAAAGAAACCTGAGACTTGGTAGTGGAAGAAGATGAACCTTAGCTGAGTGTAGGTGACTCATAAAAGACTGTGAGAGGGATCCTGCAACATCTGAAGTAAACTAGCCTGAAAACTTGTGCTTTTAGGAGAGTTTCAATTTCATTTTCCCCTTGATCTGAAGAGTCAGACTAAAGCTTCTGTTCTGCATGAAGACATCCAGTCTTGGTTTGGAAACACCAAGGAAAGATGAAAAATCTTCCCCCAGGTACTTTACGCCTCTGGTTAATCACCTTGTCAGTTACAACTTTGATTTCACAAATTAATTTTCTTGGCTTGAACCTCTGGGGTTTTGTGTTTGTGTGTCTTTCTCTGCTGTGTTGAACATGTCTAATAATTTGCATTTTCTCCCTTTGAAGGATTTATATACTATCACCAACTCATCTCTTTGTCTTCCGTTTGATTACCTGAACAGCTGGAGCTCCATATGCCTCTCCCACAAAGCATTTTCTTGAGCTCTTACCTCTCTTTTGTGGCTCTTCCTGCCTCCTCTACAACTCTTAATCAAAGATCTGAGGAACAAGCTCCTCTTCTACTGCTGCTCACCTCTCCTGAAGCACAATACAAACGGGAGAAGCTCGTTTTGCTTTCTCAAATGTATCTGTAGTCTGTTAATTTTGTGTAAACCCAAATTCTTTTCAAATTCTTTGTTTTCTAGAATACGCTCTCATCCTGCATGGCCTGTGCTCGCTATTCTTGCATTTCTTGCATTGCATTTGCTTGAGTACTATGTGTTACTGAACTGAATTTACTTATGATCAAGTTCTTCTGCCTTTTGTCAGTCTCGGTAGGATAAACATACGTGTGTATGTATCACACATACAAACATATACATACATATGTTATATGCATGCCTCTTTGGCAGAAGAGGGATGAAATCTTTATGGGCTGTGTATCCAGAATGAAACCCTGCAGAATTCCACTAGAAACCCCCTCAACTAATGTTTCCCCACTATTTCTGTGGGTTTGCCATACAGCAAATTTTTCATCTGTTTATTGTGCTTTTATTGGTGTACAACAAGAGCTACCTTTAAAAGCAGAGTGGCACTATGTCAAGTATTCTACTAAAGTTGTTACACTTCCATGATTATCATTAGAAATCAATCCCACTGTCTCAGAGAATGCAATCAGGTTTGTGAGTCAGTTACTGTTTTCCATATAACCAGGAAGGCCACCCCTACTTATGTTCCTATCCTTTCATTCTTTATTGATTGCATTGCATGTTTTTTGCCATTATCTTGCCTTGCACCGAGGCTTTTGATTACTGAGGTCAACCCATTCTCCTTTTTAGTGAGTATCAGTACAATGCTCCAGTGTTGTGGCATGTTCCCAGTTTTTTGAAGGGGAATCTCATCTCAGCATAATCAGAAGAGGTATGAAATTGGATACCACTGCAGCCCCTAAGTCTCTTGAGCAGCTTGATGCTAAAGGCCTGGATAAACAGAAAGCAGTCATGACACTGATACTGTTCTGCCAAATATCCTAGGGTTTGTTGATCCTCATGAACGCTTGTCTCTAAACCTCCATTTTGACCTTTGTGTTCCTTTAAATTTTATGCTCCTCTTTAAGTAGCCTGGAAGGACAAATACTGTACTCTAAAGCAACATGTTTTGCACAATCCCTAGCATGTATTGAAGCTCTGTTTTCATTCTTGTGAGTGTATTTAGTCTCTTCATAGATGGTGCAGAGTAACTGAAGTACCATCTGTATTATTTTACCGTGCTGTAATCTTTAACTGGGTTGTAACCAATTAATCTGACTGGGAGCAGACACAGTTATCAGAGCAAACAGCCATCTGTTCATATTCTCCCTTTTAGCCACTGTACAGAGTTGTCTGAAAAAGATACAGAGCAGGAGAGAGAATAGGCGGATAAAGTGACCTCCAGAATGATCCTCCAAAGCACCTTATCTTTCTTTCCAGCACGAAAGAGATATAGATTGAATTCTCAAATCGCATTTGTAAAGATGACTTTCATAATTAATTTATTTCTGCTTTGCCTGGTTCTGTGCAGTTGGAGCTGTATCTTTTGCTAACTGGAAAACTTGCATTTTGGTAGTGTGCATTGTTTCCCGTTCCTAAGCCCTATGGATGGGTGCAGGCAGCCATTTTAGGTTCAAAGCTATGGTTAAGCCTTATCCATTAGTATCTGTAAAAATAACTGGAGAGTTTTGGAAAAGAGATGACTCTTACTCATGAAAGTTTATTTAAATGAAGAGATTTTTTTTTTTAAATTGGATTGTGTTGCTAAACTTACTAGATTTAGTATGATGTGTGTGAGTAGGTGCCTGCCCCCCTTATGGTTTTTAGTGGCAAATTTACTTGAGGGTTTATCTTGGAGACTGGAACAGGAACTAAAACCTTACTGACTGTGGACAGCAAATTCATTATTGATTGTAAGATAAAATCACTTAACCATGATCTTCATAATGTACTTGATGAACAAGAGCAGAGGGGTCTGATTTCAATTACATTGGTGATTTTTGGCTTTTTCATTTAATTCTGGGATGCACTGGGTTACTCTCTGTAGTGCCTGTGAACAGAAATGTTTTGTATAACAGGTACTTTGTGAACTTAAAAGAATAAGCTTGTTCTTCTCCCTCCTCTGATTTTCCTGTTATTCCAGTCCTACCTTTAACTCCTTCCCTGAAGCACAGATTCAACAGCGTTGTGGATGGAAAGTTGTGTGGTTGCGTCAAACAATTACATGTGCGTCAGAGTCCTGAAATGCAATATGAGCAATTAAGTGAGGCTTTTGGCTAAATTTGTAGTTGCTCTCAATCTGTAGAACTACAGCTGTTTCCTCTGGTGGTGATGTCCACTTCGTCTTGTACCTGTACAGGTCCACCACTGTCACTGCTTTGCTTGTGGCACCTGTGATGATGCTTCTGCTCTGTCACCAGATACAAAGCTGTGTTGTGCAGGCACCCACAAAAGGGACAACCAACCACTTAAAGATTCGTTCCAACCAAAATCTTAGTGCTCTGATAAACAAAGTAAACCACAAGTTTGGATGTCAGGCAGAAATTTTACTACACAACTGCCTTAATTCCTAAGTTTTGCAAGTGAACCTTCAGGAGGATGACCCAAAACATGCACACTCACTCACAAATGGAAATCTCTCCTCAAGGGTACCCAAAATATAGAATTGCTCTCCCAATGGGGCAAGGACTCACTCAGTGATATAGCCAGAAGAAATAATCACTTCCTGAAAGAAGGATGAGGGCACTCAGTCCTAGCGAAGTTACCTTGGGTAGCATCCCAGTCCCAAGGGGAGTCCCAAGTGCTGGCATACAGCTTTGAGGAGGGACTAGCTCCAGTTGGCTCTCCAGTGGGACCCTATTTTATACTGCAGTTGAGTCTGATCTGTGGTCATTTTAATTGGCTGGGGACCCACATCTTCTGGGACTGTGAGCCTGGCTACAGTTTTCTACCTCTTCCACCCCACCAATGGCAGGAGGACAGGAAACTGGGGTTTCAACAGCCAGAAAGCCCTGGTATTTGTGTTTTTGGTAAGACTGGTATTTGTCAGGTCGTTATCAGGTCCTGATCCTTCTCAGATCCTTAGCAGGCCCTAATATTTCTTGTCCAGTGGTAAGACCTTCCACAAGTTGGTGTGCTCAAAAGTGTCTGGAGGTGCAAAATGAGGGGATAAGGAGAAACAGTGATGGCTGCAAGAAGGGAAATCCCAGTAGAGCACAGAAAAAAATTCTTTCCCTTCCACAGAGCACTGGAACCAGTGCCAGAGATGTGATATCTCAATCCACATTGAGCCTTGAGTGTACAAAGCCCAGGATCTCAGTATCTAATGTGAAGCTAGCCCTATGTGGAAAATGTGTTTGGACTAGGTCACTTCCATATGTTGCTTTCAATCAAAATCTTCTTTTTTTTTTTTTTTTTGTTAATGATTCCTCTGCAGTTGTAAGTGTCCATTCCTCATATCTGGTTGTATAGGATAAAAGTCAGTTTTTCGTCACAAGATGATTTAGAAGAGTCCTTATGTTTCTTCCTGAAATGGAACTTTTTTCCAATCTCTTTATCTTTGTGGCTCCATCTCAGAGGTCACTCAGATTCCCAAAGTAGCTGGATGCTTGTCTGCTTTCCCAGGTGTGGGGGGTGAGGCGTTACTCTGGAATGCAAGCTCTAGAGCATAAGTAATTAAAGACAGTTATTAAAAAAGATGACTTGAAGATGCTCTTGTTCTTCCCTAATGTAAATCTCGCATTTACTTCAATTTAGAGTAGTTTAGGATCTAAACAGTAAATTTTCCTTTCAGGTAATGAAGCAACAACTCTATTTCTGGCTTCCTTACTGGGAGTTAGTGGCTTGGGTTCTTTGCTATTTGGAGCATGATCAGCAAGTATTCATTCTCAATACAGCTAGCATATAAAATTTGCAAGAGCTACATATAGTGCATACTCAATCAATGTAAATCATTTAGCAGCCCACAGAATGGACGTCTGGCTGTTGGACTGAAAAATCCATGTGGTAATACAGGCAGATGAGTCATGAACAAGTTTTCCATTTATATATAAAATTATTATATCCACAAGAGACTCCGAAAGCTGAACAGACTTTAGTTTCCAGCCACTAGAATGGAAGATTAAATGCTGCTGCAGTATTTTCACGTATTCTGAATATGCTTATTCGGTGCCAAGAGAGCATTTGCTGCACTTAATAATTATTACTGAAATAGCCAAGTTCTAATCACTTGAGAGACTGGGCAGTTCTTTTCTGTTCACCAGGGGCTCGTGGTGGTGAATGCATGTAAACAGATCTATCTTGAAAGTAAGTTTGAACCTTGCACCATGGTTCAATAGTTGCAGAATCTTCCCTGCCTCAATCGGAAGCTAGGGAATTGTCTTTGTGCCTGAGGAGCAGGATGCAGTTGTTGTGGAAGTCAGAGCCTTGGCTAATAATTCAGCAGAGATTTCCTGGGATTAAACTATCTGTTAGAGTATGGGCCTCATTTAGACCGCTGACATCAGAGCAGCAGTGTTGGCTGAGTATCAGCTGGGAAGGGAAGCAGATGATGAGCTTTCTCCTTGCCAATGGATGTCAAATCCCTAAACATTTTAGCTCACTCAGTATCTATTTGCCAGTCAGCAAATGCTATGAGCAGCGAAGCACAAATTTGAGCTCAATTTCATTCCTTTCTTGAATAGCTCCTGTGTAACAGGACAGAGAACATTGCCCCTTACTTTCAATGTAACAATGTTATGAATCAGCAGGGAAGTTAAATGTCTTACAGCTACTTGTCTGAAATGAGAAGTTGTTTAGCTCCTCTTCGAAACCTCTGCGTTATCAATTATCTTACCTGGATTTTGCCTAGCTTCTCACAAAATGTTCTTCTCTTGACTACATCCGTCCACCCATTTTTCATGCTTGTTTGTGCACTCCTATCACAGATGAAAGGGGCGCATCTTTGTGAGCATGACCTTTAGCAGATTTGTTGCAGAGAATGCCATGTGTCAAACACATTCGGAGCATTTGCTTGGCTTGCCTTCTGAAGCAGGAGTTGGCCTGTAAGTCCTAAAGAAACAGTGGTAAGTTTTTCTATGACATTTTGATTGCAGATATGATTTTTACTTTTGGGGACACTGGTAACTTTAAAGCAAAATAGCACTGACCAGAGAGTTTGAATTATAGAGCCATAGAATTGTGGAATGGCTTGGGTTGGAAGGGACCTTAAAAATCATCCAGTTCCAAGCCCCTTGCCATTGGCAGGGACACCTCCCACCAGACTAGGCTGCTCAAGGCCCCGTCCAAGCTGGCTTTGAATGCTTCCAGGGAGAATTATCCATGAAAAGCATGGGAATCTGCATCAGTTATAAGAAAAAAGGTTTTAAAATGTATGTACTGATACTCTGCACTTGTTTTCAGTCCAGAATCTCCAAGCGCTCCATAGTGACAGAGAGTTATTGGGCAATACCTGCTGCTTCAGGAGAGGAATCCTGCTCCCACTGAAAAATACAGTCATGGAAATCTGTCTTTTTAATGCTGCCACAAAAGTAAATTGCTCATGGATGCAAAAGAAACAGGAGGAATAAGAGAACATGGATTATAGATCAAAGCTGTAACGTTTTGTAAATGATAATGTGAGAACCTCCTCTAGGCCATGGATCAATTTCATGCAGTATATCTTTCCTTCCTGACTGGCAGATGGGGCTCTCTAGGCATACTTCTGTTTCTCCCATCCCCCCTCTCTTTCATCTTTCCTTGTGCCTAGGAATCCGGGTGGCAGCTCTGGGTGGTGTGAGCTGCAGTGCAGAATCAGGTGAAAAAGAGCTCTGCCTGAAAGGGCTGATAGGTGATTTGTGTGAATCTCTCTAAATCCAGCCTCTAGTTCAGTTCTTCTTCAGCATTAATGGAAATGATATCTCACTTACGTGGGCAGAATTGAGATGATAATCACACTCAAAGTTGGCCTTTGAAAACCTGTAGGATTTGTCCCTCAGACGTGGTGTACGTATACATAGCTGCTAAAAAAAAGGCCACCTGGGGTGTTCCCAGCTACTGACCTAGGCCAGCTGTGGAAACATTTCAGATTAAGATGACCCCAATATCTCTGTCCTGTGTTGCATTGTGCCACAGCTTCAAAGCTGAGCAACAACAAACCTGAAAGTCTTAAGGGAGCTAGTGAAATTAAATAAAATCCACGAAAAATAGAGAAAAAAAGTCTCTGGTTAGGCAATTGATTAGATTAACAACTACCCATGTTTCTTGATTCTCTTTGTAAGTATTGAACAAAGGAAAAACATAGACTTTTATTCCAGAAGATGTCACTTTCCAGTGAAACAAACAAGTTCTCCCCAGACTTTGCTGGTTACAGAAGGCAGGGAAAGGTAATTGATGAAAAATCCTGCAGATGTTTACAAAGCTGTTAAGATCTACATGTGAAGAATATTTATCTTGAAGATGCAGTGGTTTTGGTGAGGAAGAAGCTAAGAGGACAAAGGAAGATGACCAGTGTAAGCTGGTTTCAGACCTAAGAATAAACTGCAAATTACCCAGCTTCAGTTCTTGGTGCAGTGGACTAGGACACTTTTTCTACATTATTGTCTTGCTAGAAAAAAAATGGTCATGTCTGTGACTGGACTGATACAGGAAGATAAAATCGTCATGTGCAATAAATGACATGAGTGCTGGGATACACTATTGAAATATTCATTCAAATACTTTGGTGTTGAGCAATTACAGTGTTCGTGTTGATTAATTTGATGTTTTGTGTGTATGTGTTTGAAATTCCTGGAAGCACTACACTGGTGTCTAAAGATGCAAATAGTCAGCATATGCTTTCAAGCATCAGGCACTACAGCTCATGGACGTTTATGGCTTTCTCCTCTGAAGGCAATAAAGGCTTTGAAGGAACAATTTGCATGGAGCCTTCAAATAAAACATAATAGAGCAAAAAGCTGTTTTATTTTCTGTGAATGTGGAGAAAAAAAGGCGAGTGCTGTGTTTTTACGATATTAGAGAGAGACACAGTTGCTGAAGCCCCAGTGTTTCAAATTAGTCTGGTGCAGAATCTGTATTGGAGAAGAAAATCAGCTCTTTAAATGCAAACTTTAGTGAGTTTCTACAAAGTATTTACTTTACATTCCCACTAAATCACTTTAATTCTTGACAGATAACGTTGTACTAAAGAAAATAAAATGCAATTATAATGGGGTTTGGAGGCTATATACTTTGTGGCAAACCAGACTATTAGGATAAATTTTTCCAGTTGGATTAACCTCTTACCCTTTGGGGCTCCCATCGTTAGAGACTGAGGCAGGCCAGACTTCCTCACTGAGCTATCATCTTGTTCCACCTGAAATATGTCCTGCTCTTGTACCTCCCTCTGCTAAGCTGTTCTATAGCTATGGATTTCCAGGCCTTTCCCCTTGCTTAGGCAAAAGCAGGCTTTTGTACTGCTTTTTAAAGTCACTACTTAATCAAGATAAACCAATATATTAATATATTAATTCTGACACCCAGACCAGTTTGCAGGATTCATAAATTATCAGAGGACAGGTCCAAATCTGTCTGAAAAAGTCATTGAGATTAATTGTGAAGATGAAGCACAATATAATATTTCACAGTACAAGCCAAAGCAAGGTGAGGTGCAGAGAGTTAGGCAGCGCTCTTGCGTCAGCACTGAGACTGCCCACAGTGCAAGTGAGAGGACTTGCTGAGAAAGCAGCAGTATGTAAATGCTTTTCTTCTTGCCCACAGTTTGCAACTTCTTACTCTTTTTTTTTTTTTTTTCCCCAGGACATTAATTTAAAAGAAAAAAAATGTTTGACCCAGCTTTGAGGGGATCTTAATCTTTGGCTTTTTTTGATTGCTTGTAAGTGATGCTTCCATGCAGAACTCTTATAATGGCACACTGTCTGCACACCTTGTAAAGCTGATGGCATGTGGCCAGCTGTACCTCCTTTCAGACCAGTTTACACTGCTCAAATTATTGAGGGAATGGACTGCTGAATGGAGTTTCTTTGCTGTGTGAATAGCAGTGGGTTGCATTTTGATGTTCATAACATGTTCTGTTAAATTTAAAGACAGGAGTTGAAGAGGAAGAAATGTGGTAGAAGACTCAGCAATGATGTTTAGCTGTTGTGAGGTTCAAGGAGGCAGAAAGCTCTGGCAGTATGGATCAGGCTGAAGGCCTAGATAACTTTCGACCTTTCTTGCAGGCTGTGTTCCCCTCCTCACTCTTTTTGTTTTGGTCTCCTTTATTGCCAGCCAACGATTCCCACTTGTTGTATAATGCTGAATGCATATTGTTTGAACCGAGATCTTTGTCTTGGCTTGTTTTTATGAGTTATCTGGCACATAAAGTAATTAACAATTAAACCGACATCTCAAATAGAAAAGTCCTCCTGGCGTAAAGACATAATGCAAATGGTAATAGCTCTTATTTCAAAAGCAATGTCATCTTAAGCCAAAAAAGGGAGTAGATCTCATTTAGGATGATACCGGTAGGTTACTCAGACTTGGGAAGAAATATGAAAGTGAGACATAAATTCAGCTTAAAAGGTTCAATGTGATAAAGGATCTGGGTACATAGAAGCTAAACATTGCACAGCTGGCCCTTCAGGGTGGATACTTATGCCTCCTGTCCTTGTACTTGGGTCACTGTATAGATCATCAAATCTCTTCATGGGTGTGTCATTGCATCATGCAAATATGTGCCTATGGGATGGGAATTTACAGAATGCTGCAAATGAATGATTTTGTCTAAGGTCCTAGTGCAGCTGTTTCAATATGGTGAGTGGTTGGATGGTGACTGCCTTGCGGCAGAGAATGTTTACTTGTCTAAGAGGCTCTGGTGTTCTTCAGGACCCTGCAGTCCTGTTGAAAAGTATCTACAGCATGAAGTTTGGCAGCTTTTGTAGCAATGCCACATATGGAGTTAGGATTTGGTTGTAGAGGAGAAGTAGGGGAAGCACTAATGGTTTACTTTTGATATGGCCTAGTGTAGCTACTGATGATTTTGATAAACAGGGGGAAATGTATGCAGAAATATTTCTTTCATTTTGTCTATAAATATAAGTAACACACTAAGTATATTTCTGCATGCTTTTTAAAATTCTCTGCAGTACTCTCTCCTCTGCGAGCATATGGGATTATGCATTAAGATAGAATTAATCCCTCATTGCAAAACACGCAGGCTCATTTTATGCCATGGTTTTACTCTGAGAAAGGGATTCAACCATTGTGATCTCCATCAAAGAACAACAGACTCTTGGCAGGACCTTCTTCCATTTGTTTCCAAGAGTGAAACAGTTAATAAATCAGTCATGCATCACTGCTGGATTAGCAATCACACCCCCAAATGCTAATAACTATTCTCTCTTTCTCCTGAAGATTACCCTTAAATCCTATCAAAGGACAAGAGCCTTTTGCCTTGCCTGGCATTAGCACCCTAGTGACCTACAGCCGAAGTCAATAGTCAGTAAACTAACTCTGACATGGTGAAAGAACAGTGTGCCTTAACTAGACCTACAGTTTCTTAAGATGATTTTAGCTTCTCCTGTCAATGCCTTCACTTTTAATTTCCTCCCCACCTCCCCCTATTTTTTCCCCACCTCAGGCCAGTCTGGCCACATAAACTGAAGCTGAACAGAAGGAATTTTGCTGCAATGAATCACTGAAGAGTCTGTTGCGGGGTCACACAGGCTGAGGGAGTTTTGCGAGGCTGAAGACTGTGGAGGAGCTGGAAGAGAGTTAGGAGAAGGTAGGTACTTATCAAATTCTTACTTTCTTGTTAATACAGCAGATGATGAGCTTATTTACCTTTTGTCTGCAGTTAAATGTGGTCTATAAAACTGCCTGCTTCTCTTGGTCTGAAAACAGAGAAACAGCTCATAAATTGGTGAGAGAATTCATTATCTGTGAGCTCTTCTGACCTGCAGTTTCAAAGGAGAGTTGCTTAAAGTTGGATGTTGGGCATATAAAATATTGGAACACTTTCCTTGGTTTTGCAATGCTCACCAATGAAATGGCTTGGCTCAGCAAAGACTCCTTTTTAACTGCTTTGTATTTATTTTTGTCTTTGTTCATTATCACTGAGATTCATTTACATAAACACAGGAGTATTTTACATGCAGAAAACATATAAAAGTCAGATTACACTTAAGGTATTGAACATTTCATATTTAAGGAGCAGGTATTTTAAACATAATTGAGTTAGAAAACTACAAGATACATATACTAAGGTATTTTGAATAGTACTCCGCATTTTTTAAGTTTTGTTATGTTTTACTGTGTGGAAGATTCATATTAAAGTATCTTCAGTGTTTTACTCACAGCCTCAGATTCTTTTACTAAAGTGTTATTAGATTTAAAGGGTGGTCTGGAGATTTTGTAGGTTCTTAGTATGTAGACAAAGATAAGAGGGTATAAATTGAAAGGCATAAACAATGTTTAAACTTTGTCTTGAACAGGTAACCAAAGATGCATGCTTGTGCAAGTAACATTCAAGTGCTTTCCAGTAAATATGTAACTATGTTATGTTTGCAAAGATGTGCTTTCTGATATGATCAGCATGATTATCTTTTGGAGTGATCTGTTAGACACATAAATGGGCTAACATTCACATCAGGGATCACTGTGTCTAGCTCTAAAACCTCAGACTTTTTCAGTCAGAACTATTATTTCCTTGAATCATAGAATGAAGTATTCACCAAAATTTTAATTTATAATGTTGCTTTTCTAGAGACTGCAAATAAAAATGGTGGAAGGGGGAGTGTGGATGTGGTCAAAGTGAGAGAGCAAAGAATTTGAATTGAATGGGAAAACTATGTGTAGGGAAAGCAGAAATGTAAAAACCAAAATCTGGGAGGCACCCAGACTGAAATCAAACTTTGATTTGTACGAAGTACTCCCTTAAATGAAAAACTAAATGGGCCACCTCACTACTGTTTAGTCCTCCGACCTCACCTAATACTTGTTCCTCTGTGGACAGTGTCTCAGCTCACAGACCACTTCTATCTAAATGTAAAAGAGCAGATACTTTTAATTTCATTGGAAATTCTGGTTAAATTACTTCTTCCCTGTCTGGTTTTCAAACTAGGTTTTTCTGGTTGCTTCAAACACTGCTTTTTGGCACGATCACTGTCAGGCACACTACCTAGCTGTGACTGTTGGTCTTCCAGCAGACCATGCACATGGTCCCCACTCCTGTCATGCCAAGCAAAAACCATGGCACAGGAACCAGATGGCCCACTGTAATGCTGCATTGC
Source organism: Tapera naevia (assembly GCA_033556795.1). Classification (NCBI taxonomy): domain Eukaryota; kingdom Metazoa; phylum Chordata; class Aves; order Cuculiformes; family Neomorphidae; genus Tapera; species Tapera naevia. The sequence continues at coordinate 7,040,290 of JAUMJJ010000034.1, read as the reverse complement.
CTTCCTGCAACTTCAGATCACTTGCTGTGTGGTTTCATTTATTGTCTTTGGGTTTCAGCTTCTCCTCAAATGTGGTTAATAAAATTTTGCTTGCTATATATAAAATGTGGAGGAAAAGCAGTGCAAGTGCAAATATAGAAGCTACTTGGGAAATGGTGTAACTATTTTAGCTGAAACGTGACTAAGAAAATGGAAAGACCTTAAGACTTCACACTAATAGTTTTCAGTCCTTCTCCAGAGCTTTGAAAACCTGTAGTGTTCAGGGACTTTGATTTTTTTTTTTCAGTTCATAAAAGCTTAAAATTACTTGGCTTATTTTAAAACAGAAGGGAAATTACAAGATATTTTTGTTAGCATACCAGTACCTCACACTTGTCTTTCTCAAAAGGAGGGAATTAGATGTGCTGCGTAAACATTTGCATCTTAGCTTTTAATGTGGCATGTAGATGTAGTGTGATGTAAGGGAAGGTTTTTCAGAGAACAGTAGGCTCTAAGCCCTGTGGCCACCAGGAAAATCTGAATTCAGTTCTTGCTTTGCCACAGATTTTATTTTTTTTTCTATCACCCTGGGCAAGGTGCTTTGTCAATAAGGTCTCTCAGGACCTAGGCTACCTTTCTACCCAGGGGCATCACAGCGACAAGTACGTAAGGGACAGTGAGCTGCTTCAGTATTGCTCTGATAGGAGTGGTGTGAGTACCTACAATAGTCACCTCCTCTCCTCTGCGGCAGGCCCTGCCCTGAGGAACGTGGCTTCAGAGCTCCATAGATGATGAGTAATATTTCAGTGCTGTGGGTTGGCCTCCAGGCTCATACTCAGGGGACAACAGGAAATCGTGTCCACAAAGAATAAAATGTGAAATGCTGAGCTGTATTGCCACACTGAAGAAAGATGCAGTGCTTCCATCTTGTGACATGTAGTGTGTACTCCATTATCTTTCTTCATCCTCCCCAGCACAGCCTCAGGACACTAGAATCTTTAGCCATGATTAGGTTTTAGAGGTGCTGCAATAATACAAACACTGTTGCTACCACTAACCGGCTTGATTTTGTTTCAATAGCGATCTTCTCTGCAAAACCACAAACCGAAGTTAATTACACAAGGCAAGGAAATATGAAATTATTACAGTAATTAAGCCAGGACAGCGGCATCAGTCCAGAAAAACAACCATGATCACAACTGTGCTGGAAAAGTTCAGTACAGCTCGTTAGGACCAAATGTTAAGCTTACAGCCCACTCCTGAACTGTCTTTTTAAAACTGCCCCTCCTACTACACTGCCTCTGCTTGATAGCATCTCCTTTTCCTCTCCTGCCCAGCCAAGCTGAGACCAGCAGTTCCTACCTAATCATGATTCTGTCCTCTGCACCTGCCCTGGCCTGGTAAGTCAGAGTTTGTAAACCTCCTCCCATGCTGTTGAGAGAATTTCCCATCTAATATGTATGTGCTGATTTGTTTGGATAAACGTGCATAGAAGAAGTTGTATGTATGTGTATATTTGGGGATAGTATTTACACTTAATTTATGGTACTTTCTAGTTCTTGAAATTCTCTGAAACTAATGGATATCTTGTGTTCTAATCGTGTTTTAAGTTAGCTTTATCTGCAGAAGCTGATTTTCCGGTTTTTCTCCTTCACCTCTTATGAGTACTGAGTGCTTTGCTCTGCCTAGTGAGACCTACTGGATTTTACACCTACTGCTCCCTCACCTGTTTAGAAGCTAGTCTGGATATGACTACTATCACACTGTCATAGCCAATGACTGCTCACAGGGCTAAAGTTAGGCTTTTGAAGCAAATAAAATTTGTAGTCACCCAAGTTACATCAATCAGAATGGAAATTTTTTACTGCAATTGTTCTAAATATTAGTCCAGGATTAGTATTGATGAAATGTTTTAATCCCTGGATCTCCAATGAGCAAGTTGTGTCCACAGTGGCATCTCCTCAGTCTCAAAACCTGTGAGAGAGCAATTCTTGGGCTTTAATGAGAGTCAGTTCTCACTAGAGAAGGAAAGCAATATCCCCCTAATGGATGATGACTTCGAAGAAACGGCTACTGCCCAGCTGTCCATAGCCCACGGCCTCCAGAAAAAAAAGGATCAGTTTGATAGTGGTAGTAGAGGAAGGCTGAAGAGGAAAAAGGCAAAAAAAGAAAAAGAGAGGGAATGACTAGACAACAACATGGATATGAAAAACCTTGCCTGAGGGAGAGAAGTAAGGAATATGGATGTATTCCTTATGAAATGGGATAGATGGGGTTAAAGAAACCCTAGGAAAGTAATAGCGAGGAAATGTAAACCATAGCCATATGAAGTGAATATGAGCATAGAAGAGAGGGAATCTGAGAGGGAAAATATAGCATAATAGAGGATATAATAATGAAAAAGGTCTTGTTGAGCTGTCAGAAGAATGGCCCTAGAGGAGAAAAATACAAAACTATAGAGAATGTTATAACATGCCTGAGGTGAAACACAAGCCCTAGCAACAAGGGAAATTAAGCTCTGTGGAAGAAGGATAAAGTAGTTTTCCAAACAGAAGAAAATCCACACACATTTAGAATTAATTTAAAATCTCACTCTATTGAAAGTTTGTTCACCAGATATTATGCTAAAATACTTACATTTTCTTCTTCTGAGTTGAAAAATCATTGAGAAGTTTTAAAGTACTGAATTTTTTTAATAGCCGTTTCTAGAAAAGATCTCACACTTCCACTACCACCCCTGGATGATACGGTGAATGACCCAGAGAGCCTGACATTCAAGGACTTTCGTTTTTAGCAGGTCTCACTTCCTTGGTATGCATATGCCTGCAGCGTGACAGAGGAGAGATGCCCCAGATGGCTCAAGGCAGGCTGAATGTAGTTGTTTTTGCACTGTAGTTGAAGCAGCACAGGCCTCAACGTGGCCTCTGTGTGCTTGAGAGCTGAAATCTATGCTGTTGTCATTACACATTTAATGTGTACATCAGTGGCAGTCAGGTGCGGGACTGTAGTGCAGATGTGTCAGGATTGTACTTCATAGATGCAAGAACAATGTCAACATTTGTAAAAATGCAGTAATCAACGCATTTAATGTTCTATGCAGTTGCTTTTTCACCCACTGACACAGCTTTATGTCTCGCTAGTCCTGGCTGCTGCTAGGAAAGTACGTGGCAAAAGGAAACATCCTATATTAGCAGGATTGACATCGGACGGAAACCTGAGCTCCCAAAAGCCTTCATTCACTTTAAATGGGAAACGTAATCTGGGCAGTCTAATTTTTGCTACCAGGAGCAAGAATACTGTCAGATGATCATCTTATTCTCCAGGATGGTTTTGGGAAATGGTTTCCTCTGTCTTTAGCTGAAGAATGAAATTTCTTGTAGAAGAGGAGTTGCTTTATTCAGCAAAGTTTTCATTGAGACCAAAAAATTAATATTCAGCTACCTCAGACCTCTTAGTATAATTGATTCTAAAAATATGTGTTCAGAATGAGACTTGGAATATAACATAATATTGTTTCAAGTAAAAGGGGTAAAGCTCCAGTCTAGCACTTCATGAGTATAGTAAGTGGTATGTATTTGTTTTACCTTTATAAAGTAAGCCTTTTCTTAGCGTATCTTATCCCAAACTCTATAATGCATCATATTTGTGCAAAACATCTTAAAATGCGTGCCAGTGGAGAACTTCAGTTGTTATTCTGAGTTCTTTGTCTTTAGTATGTGTTAAATGTTGTATCCCCACTCAAAACATTTATCCCTGTTCTTGAAGGCAACAAATCATCACCTTATGTCCTTTTACCTTGTTTATAATTTTTTTTTTTGAAGCCTGGGAGAAGAAAACAAAACAAAGTATCAAATAGCAAACCAGAAGTTATTAAGTTGTTAGATGACTGAAAGAATACATATGCAAGGTGACAAAGAATGCAGGCAAAATAAAGCACATCAGTCAAAACTGGTAAATTTTCTAGGCCTAAAATAGTCATGAAAATTAGAGTAGCACAACAAAAGCAATTTTCTTTTTTCCAGGTCTTTGGAAAATGTTATTACTAGCTTTAAGTGTCATCGCTGCGAGTTTGATCAGGCTAGAGAAAGTGGGTTTTGTTCCTATTTCTAACAAATGACATTTGATGACACTCTGGAGTACTGTGTATTATAATAATGCTTGTGTACTATTCTTGTTGTGTTTCTACACTATAGCTTTTTAATGTCTTGTCATGCCAACATATGACTTTCTATTGAGAGATTTTCCACGTACAAATTATTCTTGCTCCTTTTGTTGAACAAACAAGCCATGTGATATATCTTGCTTCATTTCCTCATATTTACACTTGCTCTGAAGGAGAAACTTCTTTGAGAGTTAGAGTTTGACTTTTCACTTACTTTCTGTATGACTGTGGTCTTAGAGACATAGGATTATGTATTGAAAAATGTTCTTCAGATCTGGGTATTTAGCTTAAAGCATGAGTGTCAAACTCATGGCCTGCAGGCCAAATCTGGCCCTCCACCTTGCTTTATCCATCCCAGCACCTTGTTTGTCCCCGGCAGCAGCGCCGAGCTCCTGGCCCCTGCGCTCCTGCCTGCGCTCGGCACGTGTGCAGCGAGTGACCTGCATTACGCTGCAGGAGCAGGGGAACAGCGGGAGCTGGGAGTTTGACACCCCTGGATTAAAGTGTTAATCTTCAGGCTCTGGTAACATTTTCAGAAATGCTAAATGTTCAGAAGCACATGAACCTCTAACTTTTCAGTAGCTTAACTGTGGAACAAAAACATTAGGGCCCTCAAAGAAGAAGCCATTTTTTGGGGGGAAAATAAAAAAGTCATATTTCTGCTTATTTCTGTAGTGACTCAGTTGCCTCAAGTAGTTAAGTGCAGCCAACTCTTGTTAATCACCCTTGTAAACCTTTTGAAATTGTGTGAATTAAAGTTTTGAATAGGTGCTCTGTCTTGAGCCTGATAATTACAGATGTTCATACTGTGAAACTCTTACTACTAAAACCAGCTTTAATGCATACTCTGAGGCCTGTGATCAGTAACCTTACTTAAAACTTTGTTTCAGCCAGGCACTCATCCTGGTGTGTATGGCATAGACCCGTGTAAGTAAGGGGACTACTCATATGCCTTTTTATTTTAATATGTATCATCCAACTGGGCTGAGAGCACAGAGCTCAAGCTCTTGAGCTGGAGTAACAGTAGCAGGCTCCATTTTATGTTGAGGTAAATTAGGATTTGTACCCCTGACCATCCTGTGCTGTCATTTCTCTCTAGTTCTGATAAATCAAGCTCACCCTCAATGCTTTAAAGGTCTGGAGACGCTCAGCAGATTGAGCTAGATAACCTGAGCTAGATACCTGGTGCAGTCTGTGTTCAAGTTCCATCTGTGCTCTCCTTTTTGAGAGTACATCACCAGTCATTGTGCTTAGCTCTTTATATTTATTCTGGCTTGTTTTTAGAGTTTCCACTGTCCTTCTGTGAGATTATTCTGTGTTCTGCCGTCTTCACTACAGAAAATCTTGCAATATGGGGAGAGGTGGGTCGTAAACATCTTCCTTGGTATATTTAAAATCATGCTGGTCTGTTCTGATATTATGTTCCATCACTTAAGTATGTCAAACAAAAATGCTCAGCTCTGAGCTCCTGACAGTCTTTCTTAATAAGCTTTGGATAGTTTCAGTATCTGCAAGTCCTGTTGTTATGGCAATAAAGTGCTGCAACAAAATTAAGCAGTTTCTATATAGCCAGGTCCTAATAATTAAAGGTTCCTTTTAGGTTGGGAACAAGAGCTTAAGATGTGTGCAGTTTCACTAAATGGGAAGCCAGCAGGAGCTCTGCAGTACTGAAGTTAATGTACCCTCGAAGCTTGCTTGGAAGGTAAGCAGCAGGATTATGGACATTTGCAGTAGATCAAACTAGAGACACCTAAAAACATAGGTTGTGATTCCCCCATCTGAAAGGAATATGGGTGCAGCCTCCAGATTTTACATTAGCTGAAGGTGGAAGAAAAGCCTGTTTCTCAATATTTTTCCTGCAATGAGTGTGAATCTGCTGCCATTGTTTTAGCCACTGTTGCTGTGGAAAATGGTGGTTAAGGGAACTCTTGTAAATGTAATAACAATTAAATTGTTTTAATCCAATATTCTTGAAGACAGTTGTGGCTCTGCTCTTTGCCAATTTTTAATATTTGTACAATCATGGAGATGTTTGCAAATCCCAAAAGATTTGTCATGGAAATCCATTCTCTCTTGTTTACTATTGGTTATTTTCCATGAAGGTTTCAGCCAGCCACTCATTAAAAAAGGGCAATGGATGAAAAGCATATGCATAACTCAAATAGTCAATAGCTGGTATGTTTGTGAGCAACCAGCATCTGGAAAATGGGCCACCAAACTCTTTGGCAAAAGCATACAGGGACAAAATATGTTCCTTGACAGTGACAAATATTTGTGAATGATTGTGAGCTAGAGAAAATCAAAATTAGTCTCAGCTGGCAAATAGTATCCAGCCAGCTCCAACACTGATACTTAAAATCTCAAAGAAGCTAAATTCCTGGAAGTGTAGAAAATAGTCTACCTGTAGGGGACACATCTGATACAAAGATGATACCTCTTTTTAGTCAACCTTATATAGACATGCTGAGAAAATTCAGTCAAACAGCGTCAAAATATACGAAGTCTGATTTTCTGCTGCTGTGCAACTTCTGCATTTGCATACAAATGCCTGTCACTATCAAGTCTGGAGCATCAAAAGTAAAGCTCATTGTTACTACAAGAAAACTACAGGGAAAAATATTAAAACCACTTTAGTATGGTTACAACAAGGTGCTTCCTGTCAGTTTGATGTGAAATCAGTGCAATGTTGTTTCAACAATGGGATAGGACACAGTGATAAAAGCAAGCCTGTTTTTTTTTTTCCTAACAGAACCTTTGCTGGCAAATTGAAGGGCAAGTATTGTGTTGGCAAAAGATATGTCATGTGCAGGTGGTATAAAATGAAAGCTCTAATAGACCACTTTGGAGCTCTTCAGGTATCTGAAATCATAGGGCTGAGGTAATGTGTAAGAAGTTACACAGACACTCTGTAGTGAGGTGATTCTGACCCTAGTTATAGACAGCTTGATCCATAGGGACATGTAGATCCCCTTGTGGACTGAAGGCCTAGTGCCTATGTTGGTTACAGAATAGAAAGCAACCACGATATTGTGGCTTTTGTAATTCGTTCAGGTGTTTTACAGAGACTGTGGAGGTAAATATGTAAATAGGATATAATAAATACACAGATCTTGGGACCTACAGTGCTTTTACCATACTGGATGTTCAGCACTGTGTAAGCACAGTATAAAAATCTACATATTGCAGACAGGGCTCTTCTGTCTCTTCTCTGAATGTTTCATTGCTTGGCTAAGTTAATTGTACACAAGCACAGCATGATGTTCCTTAGCTGCTTCCTTTCAAGCTGAGGGAAAACACTTGATAAAGGACAATAAGATTGGTTTGCAGCAGATCAGTCGAAGCAAATCCCATTTTAATTGGAAAATGTGAAGGCATTTCTTCTCATTTAGTCATCTTGCCTGCCAAATTTGTGTCTTTTTATGTTCTTGTTTAGAAATGGAAAAGTTTGTTTATTTTTCATACTGCAAAGTTACTGAACTGCTTTTGCTTAGATTTAATATTTACCTTTTGAAAGACTAGCTGGAAAATACTTGCTTGAAATATGAGTCTCAAAGCTCTTCGTAACTGATACAGTAGTATTATCAGGAGATACGGAGAGTTGAAAGGAACTTTCAAAAGAATGTTTATTCATGCTGCTTCTTAGTTAATGAAATTATTACCTTTGATTTTTACTTACCTACAAGAAAGACCCTTTTCATTAGGACTCTTGTTGGCTTTTTGGACACCCAGGCTCTTGTCCCAGGAGAGTATCCTGTTAGTTCCATCTAGTGGCTCATTCGTCTTCCTTCACTGGAAGCTGTCTTACCTTCACTTGTGCTAGTGTGACTGACTTTAACCTAGATCTGTGAAACGGTCCATTTAAAAATTAAATAAAATATGGTCACATTTCAGTAGGGCAAACTCATTTTGGAAGTCTGTTTTGGAGTGCAGTCACATGAGCTGTTGGATTGTGCAGGGTGTTAACTTGTGCCGAGGGGCTGTGGCTGTGAGGAGCGGTGCTAGGAGCCTGTGGCAGTGGATGTTCTGTTGAAGGAACAATGATGAGAAAAAACAGCCTGAAAACACAGGTTGTCTTTAGAATTAAAAAGGCGGTATTCTTGCCATTTCTGCAGACTCCTTTATGAGTATTTCACATGCCCTACAAGTTGTGAAGGAGTTGAACATGTAATACCTGAACTTGGAAGGAAGGATACTTAAATACATGGGTTTTATTCTTTTAGCATCTGATCCAATAGAAAGTCACAACTGACTTCAGTGAACGTTGAATCAAGCTCTAAACCAATAACTCATGTTCAGCCATACAATCACTGAAAGACTTACCATGTGGATAGAAAGGTATTTGCAAAGGATTCCTATCATCATTTGGCTCAGCCTGGTTCCTTATGCTAGGTGCTTCAGCAGCATAGAATCATAGAATGGTTTGGGTTAGAAGGGACCTTAAAGTTCATCCAGTTCCTATCCCCCTGCCATGAGCAGGGACACCTCCCATTAGAATGACTGCTTCAATCTCTTTGCCTTGCTTTGCAAAAGCCTGAAGCAACAGAAAATCCCTCAACCCTATACCCTTTGTTGAATATAAGTGTATTCTTTGACAAACTGCCTGGATCAGACATACTTCAGCTAGCACTGAAGTCTATCTAAATTGGAATGTTTTGTGGTTCTTTTGTTGCTGCTGTTCTTGTTTTGTGTGGGTAGATGATATGTTTTGTTGATTTAAGATCTTTCTGCAATTTTAGAAACTTTTAGTAATGCATTTGGTGTTTGAAAGCAGCTGGATTCTTTTATCTCTAGGCTTACCAAATGGAATTTATTCCACAGAACCTTTGGCATTTTCCAGACTAAGCTGCCAACCCTGACTTTTTAAAATAACTGCATAGCTTTTCTTTTTTTTTTTTTAAATTATGTTGTCATCTTGTTTTCCAGGTATTTTTGTTATAGAATAAAAACTTAAAAAAATATGCATAAAACAGGCACATTTCAAAAGGAAGCCTAAGTTTTTGAAGAAAAACGGAGTAAAAGACAAAAGCATTGTAGAACATAGTCCTGCCAGGCTTTTAGGATCAAACGTAGATCATCAGTTTCATGCTGTGGCATGCAGAGGAATCTCAGAACTCACTTGCAGCCAGTAATTGAGCACATGGAAATTGTTTCTGTGAAAATGGTAAATCATGATAAATTGCTTTGCCCATGCAGTGTATGCTGCCATTTTGTGAATCAGTTTTCTATGCAGATGTTTTTTATTTTGTTTGAATAGAAATTTTCATTAGAGGTCTAATTCAGAAGTCCCAGTGAAGTAGGAAGTATTCCATGTTCTGAACATTTGGAATGTCACCACAAATATTTCTGTTGAGTACTTTAAATGGAAACTCCAAAATTTCTAGAAAAGACTTCTCTATTCAAACATGATACAGAGTGCATATGTAACTACAACTCATGATCCCCATGATACATAACATCTCGAACCTTTCTTTTTCCATTTGTCTGGACATTTGTATTGGTGATTTTAGAAAAGAATAGTCATGATAAGCAAGCTAATAATGCCACCTAAAGAGGGGCAGCATGGGAAACTGCTGCCTGCGTTGCAGTTTTGTCATACATTGGACTTGTGGTTGGTGACTACTTTTTCAGTGGGAGAAGTATCTCTTGTGTTTGCTGGCAAGGAGCATCAACACTCAATACCAGGGGATGTTAAAAACATTTCTGACACAGTTTAGGAACATACATGTACATTTTGGGTTCTTGCTCAGTGCTGCCTGACTCAGATTGAGCACTATGACATGAACCATTGAAGAGGTCTTGGTGATACCCAAGGTCCTGGCATTCTTCTGATAGGTCTCTTGCATGCTGGGTGTCCCCAGTGGGGAGATACCCATGCTGAGTATTCAGTGGGGATAACATCTCCTCCACAGTGAAGCTGTGCACTGCCATCTTCCCAGCCAGGCAGAGCAGCGTAGGTAAAGGAAGTCCACCTCACGTTTTCTTTTTTCTATATGTCTACTTGTTGTGGGGTATTGGTACCTTGAAAATTGGTCCAATATTCATTTCTTAATGGTCATCCACACCCATCAGAGCAGAACATATTATTTATTGCCAGCTAACATAAAATTCCCTGTAAGATAAAAGTGGCAGGATAATTTATTTGCATAAGCCACATATAGACAGCAAAGTTAGTAGGTGCAGAGAAAAAACAAAAGAAATAAAAGCAGATCTTAATATCTACCCATATTTTAGCTCATCTTCAACTAACAAGCAGCCAGAAAACTTCAGTGCTTTATGCTGGGATCACAGGTTGGTTGCTTCACTGGACTACAAACAAATCATTAGTTCATTGAGAGGTAAATATTCTTTCAGCTGATTGATGATACTCAAACCTCAGTACATAGCTCTTCACAAAGCCATATCCATATAAACCAACACTAATACTGGATACAGGCATGTAAAGGAGATCAGAAGTTTAGCACATTACCAGTTCTTGAGGATTATCATGCCAGTAACCAGTATCATTGGTGAGACTGTGGGTTTGAGATCAAGAGTTTCCAGGCCTTGAAATATATTATAAAAAGTTATTTTCTGAACCAGCAGACAAATAGGCATGGAAAGGATTTACTGTTGCAATCAACTTTTTAAGTGCTGTACACAACTACAAAAACATTGTTACCAGTGACAGAAAAATTATTTTTCTTGCTGCTTAATAATGTTACATGTGAGAACATAGATAAAGTAATTGAGAGCTCCTTAAAAACTATGTACAGCACAGCATAATTGATAGGGAATAATCTTGGAATTAACCCATTAATGTTTATTGTAACTTTTTAGTTTGTAATGGAAAAAAAAGACTTTTACTTTCGCCTTTACTCATCTTCAGACCATAGACCCACTTCTTAAATAGTGTGGAAGAAAGCCCATCTCCACTGAGGCCTGTAGCAAATATCCCATGGACTTCACCAAAACCAAGATTTTGCCCTGAATTTATAAAGTGGTAAAGTGCTGCTAACCCACACACACCATAATGCACACCCAAAATGCCAGTGGTTTCTTTAAGGATTGGCAAAAATGCTGTTGTGAAATCATGGGGTATTAAACCAATGTTGCTGTTGTAGAATATCCAGCAGAGCCTTTGTTGGTATGCAGAGAAACGCTGTTAAACACTCCACTCCCAAAACTGTTCTTACTGTCAAATGAACAGTGTACGTTTTTACATGTTACTTTGGTTTTTAAATATATTTGCCCATTTTAAGTCCTTTGGAATTTGCCTTTTGAGAACACATGAAATTAATCTGTAATTGCCTAAAAATGTCAGTATTTTGTTGTAGCATGGTTTCAAAATATTACAATTTTGTGTATGAGCACAGTGTATTATAACCAAGCTCTGAAGATCTCTGTTGTGAGCTTCTCCAATTTGTTCTTGGCTTGTTTCATAAGAAGTTTGTCTAGGCACAGAAATGGAAAAATCCTTGGTGATAAGTCTTCCATCAAGGACAGTTAATTGTAATTCTCTATGACACCTTCCTACGAACTGAAATAATTTTGTGTAGATCACTGTACATTTCAGGAAGTGGTACTGTCCATCACTTCTGAAAATCAAAGGATCTGTAATCAATAGCAACTCCAGTCTGTAATGATCTGTTCAAGAACTCAGCATCATGTCATACAGGCTGGAAGTGCCAGGAGAAACGTGGAGCTGTAATAATGGAGCTGCTTTCAGACCGTTTACTAGGGTATGTGAAATAGATGTAGAAGCACTGTGGCTGACACAATCAAGACTGTTGATTTTTTTTCATGGATATACTGTGATTGCCCAAAATCACTGACCGTCATAAGGATATGTTCAAACCAAATGGCTTTTGTAAAGGATTCAGCTTGTAGATTACACTGTTCATCTTATGTCTCCGTATTTAAATGGATTTTTATGTTTCATTCCCTGAGTTAAAGATTACTTCCTGCAGCAACTTAATACAGAAGGGACTCCCTAAAGGTGTAGTTCTTCTTACAGTCAAAAGGTGGTAGTACAATTTCTATTCCAAGCAGTCCAGCAACACAGAGCAATAACTATACATCCGTTGTTTGTGTTTATAGGAAGGGATATGACAACAAAAGAAGGATGAAAATCTGGAGATGAGATCACAATAAATCTTAGTTGTTTGTCAGGAGGTGGTCATGTCTATGATCCTCAGTAATTCTGAGTGTGGCCGTGATTGCCAGGTTCAATTGGCTCTAGCACATCTATCAAGTCAGGTGGTGCCAGGGTGGACATGTGTAGTGAAGGGCTCAATCAACAGCTTAGGGTGTTGAAAGAGCATGAAATGAAAATGTCCTTCTCACCATCTTTGATGTTTTCAATAAAGTCACTACAAGCAATAAGTGATGTAATAAAAGCAGCAAGTATATTTAGGGCTGGCTACTGATTACTATAAAGTTAATCTAAAAGTATTTTATAGTGAGGTGTGGATAGTTCATAGCAAGAAAATGGTGCTGCTGTGGAAAACAGTACTAGATTTTCCTTAATTTAAAAAGGAGAGAAGTGGCTACACACTAACTGCCCAAGCACAGATTTAAGACAGGTTGTTCCCTGGGGAAGGTGGGCTCTTCTCATCACATTTTGCTGCCTAGGAACACAAACCAAATAAGATGCTGATGCTAAAGGAAAATAACTACTTATCTGCTTTTTTTCACTAGTCAACAATGGGATTTCATTACCATTTTGTCTGTAATGAACCCCATTGGAGCAGTTGATGTTTGGGCTTAGTGCTGATTGTAGCAGAACCTGGAGAACTTGTTTTGCACAAAGGATACATGATGTTCTTCAGCAAAGTAGAATCTGTTAGGGTCTAACATTCCTAGCACAGAAGCATTTAGACGTATGTGATACTGCATCTGAACTGAGAGAGCAGGAACATGGCTGCACGCAGAGCGTGCTGAGATTGTGATGGAATATTATATCCTTGACTAATACTGCGAGTGCCTCTGTACACACTGGGATGCTACTGTAAATCTACTTAGAAATAAGATTAATCACTTGAGATCCTGTCATACAAGTGCTCTACTTGTAAATGTGTAGTATCTACTTCAAGAATTCCACTACAGCACTGCCTGTGAAAAATTGTGCTTAGTCCCAACAGGTTAAGCCTGCACACCAGAATTAGGCACCATATGGAGTTAGTGAAGACCCTTCAGGATGAGCACAGAAGTAGCCAAAAAAAACAGCAAGCACAGGACTTTCTCCAAGTCTCTTTCCTTTCAGGAACCAAGGTGTAGTTAAATGCCTCACATTATCACATTTATTTTCTGAGGATTCCCTTACGGATGTTGTCTATTGCAGCAGGACTGTATTTGGAGAAGGCAGATCTGGTGGTGGTATTTTTCAGTTCTCTCATTTCGGATTGAAGGGATAATGACATATGTTGCCAAAAGGGCTGTGCAGGTCAAGGCAGAAACCCTTTTCTGGGGTGGATATGAGAACATGATGCCACAAACCCAAGAATTTGTTTTACAAAAAGGGCTAAGTGTAGAAGTCATGAACACTGCTTCTGATGGTGGTGTCGAGGTACTAAAATGCAGGAAGAATAGTGAAGGTGGACAAGGCAAGGACCAAATGGTGACACCAGTTACTAATTTGTTTTCCAAATCAGACTATATTTAACTTACCTTTACAGATAGACTTTCCAGTGTGCATACCAACACCTCAATTCCAACTGCTGTCTCTTATCTGCTGTCCTGTAGTAACTGTAAGCAAAACAAAAAATTCTGTTTAACAATAAAAGCAGGGTAGACCACTGCAAACAGGACACTAAGTACTGTTTCAAGAGGCTTTTCTTAGATATCATTAAAATGTGTCCAGATGTGGTTGAAATCACTAATGGCTATTAAAGGCAGAACTTGCAGCACTGGATAAAGGTCCCATGTGTCTCTCAGTCCATGAGACAGCTAAGAAGCTGTGCTATTGAAACTCAGATAATTTTCTACCTGAATTAGAAGCTCTCTATTCTATGGAAGCTTGAAGAATTGTTTCCCACTTTTCAGTTTCTGTGCTGCTATAATTATAGAATTTGAGATGGCCATTGCCAAATCCTACTCTTCTGTTTGTCATTATCTTATGCAGCATTATAGCCAGTGTAGATTCCTTCTGCTCTATCCATTCTGCACCGACAAATCAGGTTGAGATTGTTGGCTAGCATTCATTTTTTGATGTTATGAGGCTTTTTTATTAATTTCAGTTTAAAAGTGTTTGAATTTATAGCTATTTTATTTGGATAGAATCGATACAGAAAGAGTGAAGTAAACAGAATGTTAGGTGGCAACATTTCAGGCAGAATCCATGCATTTGATTTGGCAATGTGAGAGAAAATCTAGAAGCGTTTCAAGTAATTTTGAATTGAAAAGGGAACTGTTTTTTTAGGTGCAAGACAACATTGCCACAAGTGCAGACAACTCAGAGTTCTTGACATTCTGATATAATAATACCTGATTATAAAATGAGAGACCATTCTGAAACATTTCTTGAAAAAACAATCTTAAATGATGACAGCTATGGACTTTGCATAGGAAAAAAGGCAAGGCATCCTGACTGGGACGGACTAGTGATCTTCTGCATTGACCTTTTGCTGGTCTCTAGATTTTTCTACATCACTCATCTCTTTCAGGATTAGATAGACTTGTATTTAGCTATTTACAGGGTTTATCTGAGGTGAAGCACCTTGTTTAGAGGTAATGCTTTGCATCTTACATTGTCATACCATGTAATTTCACAGAGCAGTCTATGTTCCACTCTCCAGGCAGTTGAATATCATCTCTGCTTCTCACCCTAGGGAGTGACTAGTTCATTGGCCATGCTATGCAATCATATCACAAAAACCTTGGGGACTGTCAGTGTTTAATCTGCCCTTAATGAAGCCTTCCAGATCAGCTTACACTATTTGTCACTATTTTCTGGCCTGGTTTCCAGAGCCTTGGCAATGATTTCTGCGTCTAAAACAAGGAAAGAAATAGGCAGGCCTGAAGTTGGGAGAGTTCACTGAAAATGAAATCCAGGAGAAACCCAGGCAGAAATCCATTTTTAATCTGTTTCCTGTGTGTTCTAGGCGAGATGAAACCAGATTAGTTTTAATCCCCGTAATGACTCTTTCCTTGGCTGAACTCAGGAAAGATCCGTGCAGGGAGGGAGGCCAGATATAGGGCCTGCCTATTCTCTGGGGTGGACTAAAGTTCAGGAACCCTCCATCTGGAAAAGTCACAGTGGAGTGCAGTCTTGTGCACAGTACTATAGTTTATTAGTGGCCATGCACAAAGACAGATTGTTTCTGCTCTGAACTCCCTCGCATTTCTGTTTTATGAGTCAGTATGCAGATCCCTGCTGGCTCAGGTGGCCCTGCTCCCATCTTGTAGACGTGGCCTGAAGTACCTTATGGCCGCCCTAAACACTTCAGGCATAAGTGTAGGTCTCTGAAACCTCCGATGTAACTCAGGTGTCTGGACATGCTAAACAACAGGGAAGGCTGAGCAACTGGGCATCTTCCTCATACCTAGACACATCAGAACTGTCACAGAAGACACTCTGTGCCTGTCCTCTCCGAAGCAGAACTCAGAAAGCACCTGTTGAACCCCAACAAAATAGCTGCTGCCAGCAAAGACACAGAAAATTGATTCTACTCCTAACGAACAGCCAATTACTGATACAGAGATTGGACTTTCAAGGTTAGTGCCTTCAGCAACAGCTTGACTACTAGGCTGCACAATGGTCTTTGTTCTTTCCCCTCACTCCGTTATTATAGCAGAACAGCAGCGGAGGATTCCTACCTTAGAATAACCTGAAAAATTTGATTAAACAAAGGAATGCTGGTTAAACTTTTATCTGACTGCTAGTAGAGTTTAGCCCCTATCTTTTGAGTACTGTAATTGCCTCTTCTCAAGTCAACATTAGTGAGAAAGGGCAGAAGGACAGTTAACTCAAGAGAATGTGTATGTATGAGTCCCAGTCGTAGACAAGCGTTTTCCTAAAGCCCAAATGGGGATACCAAGTTCGTGGAAAGAGTTAAGATCTCTTTCTCAGCATTTCACAATAGCCAAGTTAGGCAGCTCTGTGCTAATGTGCTGGCTTTTGTGGGTGCCATTCCTGTGGATTGCTTAAGGACAGAACTCTTGGCAGGGGCATCTGCAGACAGCAAGGCACCTTGTGGTTAGAAACTGACACCCTTGGCCATGCCTCTTTGTGAATCTGTCTCTCCTTTTATTTACTACTAAGATTTTTTGTCTCATCCGAATTATGTCAATCCAAGTAGATAGAAAGGAGGACTTTTCTCTGTAGTGGGATCATGGGAGGAAAGAGATTGCAGTATCAACAGCAGTATAAATCTGATGAGCAGTCAAAACCCTGGAAATATAAGTAGCTTGTCTATGTAAAAACCTGGCATGGAGTTAAGTGAGGTGGTGTGTTAACTAAAGATTTCTTTTGGAAAAAATAATGCAATATTCTACAAAGGTTTTCTGTTGACACTTCTCTCTATCTCTGAGCAAAGTAATATGTAATGTGTTGCTATTTTCATATGTTTGATGTAATGACATGGGATACGATGCAGAAAACATGTAATAAATACTGCTGGAATGGGTGGATACCATTTTGAGTAACCACTGGATCTCTGCCTTGTCTCAGCTATATGGTAAGCTGTAGGGTTGCTGTCACGTTCAGTGACATGTGCCAATGTCCAGATCATAACAGCTCAATTACATTTTTTTTTTTAGTCTATTCACTGAGAGACCATTATTGCAGATCCTGGGCTGTCAAGGGAAGCATGGGCTCCCGAAGTGAGATAACACCCTGCTGGAAGGAAACTAGCAGTAAGTTCACAGGTTACAGCTGCATCTCTGTGTGCCTGAATCCTGCTGTGAACGTAAATCTTCCTTTCGTTAGTCTGCCAGCCTTCTCAGCAGTATCTCAGCCAGGCCCCTTACAGTGTGATCAGAAATCAGGGTAGCTTGAGATCCTCAGGTAGCTAACGACAGAGTTTAAACTAAGAAATATAAGCGCTGTAAGTTAAATTACTGGAAATACAGGGGTACTAGTGAGATGCCCACTCCTGAGGTTAGTGCCCAGACACCCTATCCTATGTTCAAGGAAGCCACAAGTGTCCATGAATTGGATACACACAGGATATTTACACAGATAAACGGAGACAGATCCAAGTTAATGCTGCCGTCATGCTGAGCCGGCTAGATGTTACCTAGCTCAGCATGATGACAGCATGAACTTGAATTTCTGTCCAGAAGCCATGTAACCATGTCGACTTTGCTGTGCTCAAGCTGATAATCTATACTGGGAGAACTGATATGGCTATGAAAAGTAGTTGAGGCTTCTCATTCTGTCAGATGATTGCTTCTTTTTTAAAATATAAGCTATTAACGTCATTGCTTTATTTTAATATTATACTATTAATATTATAATATATTAATATTATAATATATTAATATTATAATATAGATTAATATTAATGTTATAATATTAATTTCTCAGTTTGTCCCTGGTGCTGCCTCTGTTTTTGTGCAATGTACTCTTTGAAGTTCAAGGTTTTACACAGCAAAAATGTCAGAATTGCATGAGTTTAAGTGACAGCTTAGCTCTTTCTAATCTACTTAAGGAATGTGTTTATTTTAATGTCTTTCTTTTGAATGTATTGCATCTGTTAGGGCCACTAAATACATGTTTCACAAGACATAATTATTGTGTAATTTTGAATATGAAATTAATTTAGAGGTAGATATAGATGTTCTGTTGAAAATGTTTTCTAGTTTCATTTTTGGTTTTAGTTTTAGAAGGCAAAAGTTCGGAATGTATTGTGTTTGACATGTCCTATGCATAGAACATGAGGGCCAAGGTTCTAAGATCGAATGTAAGCGAGGAGTGACTCGTGTCTAGTGTTTAACTAGGAATATGGTGCTTGATAATCTCAAAAGTGTTAGTCATGTAGGGTGCAGAGAAAGTCCTGGTGATGCTGAACTTTCCCAAAACCAGTTGAAGTTAATACCTTACACCAAGTCTTTGTTTTTTCTGTGTAAGAATGCGATAATGCTTAATGCTTTCACATCTTCATATAACAGATCAGTTTCATAGACCAAAAGGTGTGTGTGCACAGCCTATGACAAAGTACTGCTCTGTGCAACGGTCAGAGTAGACCACCTGTGTAAGGTCAGGTTGGGTATTCAGTGCAACTTATGGGAGCAATTTTCTTCTTTTGTTTAAAAGTCAAGCATTTCCTAGCACAGGGAAACCCCTTTGGGGGGATTTTGTGTTAGAGAAAGTCCATCACTTTTGGCACCAGCAGTATTTTTGTGAAAACGTGATCTTGGTTCTTGAATATCTGTTCAGAGAAGCAACATCCCAAACAACACCTCACCTTCAGGCGGCAGGTGCCTTCTTTGTAAAAGTGTCTCCACTACACATGAAAGGAGGATGAAAGCTGTGGGGTATGAAGCAATGCTTACTACCTGCTTACCTGGAGAGCCCCTTTGCGAATTGGAGCATAGGAGGACCTCACATAAATTTTGGGGAAATATTCTGTAGGCAGAATGATCTCCCTTGTTCATCTTCTAAATAAGTACAAAAATCAGTCTCCATGTATATTAATGTAGTTCATGCAAATAAAAGTTTCTAGAACAACAGGGGAGAAGAGATCTCAGTCCACTGAGTCACAACACAGGTATCTCAGAGGTAAAGTGTTACTGAAGGTTCTCTAACAATATTTTTCAAAGATGTAACTTTTCCTTCTTAACCATTTGACTTTTGATTTGCATTACCAATAAAAGGGTTATCTGCAAGGGTGGCTGCAGATGTGGAAGGAAGGGAAGACCTCTACCTACCCAATTTCAGAAAACATCTGAGACATGACTGCCACTTCATGCCATTCACAACCTCAGCAGGTCTTCAGCTGTTGACTTAGAAAGGAAAGCCTCCTCACCCTGCTGAGCCCCATTACTGGGACCCAAACCTCCACGTCTCCCTGATACAATCTGACAGATCTACCCTCCCCACCACAGCTGTGGGCAGGTTTGTCTTCTCTGAGCTGAGAGGAAAGTCATGTAAACAGCAGCGTGTCTTTTCTGCTTCTGCTCCACTGCACGTCATGCCTCGCTGACTCACACAGCTCTGTTCAGGCTCTTCCTTGTGTTTTAATGTAGCCTAATTTCATAGTGTAGAATAAGTGACTTGGAGGCTGATATTTTGGTTTTGAATGGGGTAGGTGTAAGCAGCTGTAAACAGTTTGGGACTTACATCACTAAGCCAGGTCCTGGTTGCTGGAAGAATAAACGCACAGGAAAAGTATCTACTCTATAAGACGCAGTATTTATTACTACGTTGAGCCATAATGTCAAGAAAATCCTCCCCTTCCTCCTCTCTTCCCACAAATGCTAAATAATAGACCTTGTTTACTGGAATGTATGAATTATTTTTTTCTTTGTGAGTGATGCAATGACAGTGCCCCCTGCATTCTCATTTAATTCATAATACCCTTGAGGTTTTTTTACCCTACATTTCTAATGCAATTTTTAAATAGCTATTTGTTGGCCTCTAGACAGAGAAGCTCTAATTTTATAACGAGAATTTCAGCGTTAGATTATTTTAAAAAAGAATCTAGGCCATATACATTATGTAAGGTTGCCATAGTAACAGTTTCTCTGAGGGGAAAAGTGACTATCCATGGTTTCCACAGAAACCACTCCCTGCTGAGACAGGTGCCTCCAAGGGAAATGAAGGGAATATAAATGAGAGAGAGAAAAAGACGCACACGGATGTCATATGATCTCTGCGGCATCCCTACAATGCTGCAAATTCATCTGTACACTTTTGGGTTTATTTTTAGTTTGCTGGTTTTGTTTGCATGACTCGCGCCTTCTCTTGTCGTGTAAACTCTGACCACCCTTCCCTCACATGGAACTTGTATTGCAACTGGAGATCTGGCAATGCTCCACCTTGGCAGTGAACTGACCACATCAGATACTAAAGTCCAGTGCTCTAGGAACCACTGCGCGTGGGAGAATTTAAACGGTAAATGAGAATTTCCCCCCTTTTTATTAACTTTTATTTTCGTAAATAAGTAAGCAGAGACAGACAGGTATGGAAATCCTTCCAGAGGGGAACTGGAGAGGAGTGAGTCTCGACTTATTTAACAATTAATGGTTTTGTTCTTTTGGGGTACAAGCATGCACTGCTAGAAAAAACATATTTTGAAAAATCAGGATGTAGTAAAAAGGAATTTACTCAAGTCCTAGAATTTCTTAAGCTAGGAAAAAAAAGGAGAAATTTCTTTAATGTTCTTTTGTGTCACTGAGGCAAGTACCGATTAATATTTCTGAAATTGTTTTGCATATTTTTTCACAAATAGTGTTGATTTGTTGTATTCTTTTTCTTCAAGAGTGATAAAACCATGACATTAATTCCAGGCTTAGTGCAGCCATAACTAGAGATTAACGCACTGGCTACTTCATCTTCATCCTGTCATCTCTTTGCTGCTTTATGGGGAAAGCAGGCTGACATGGTTATTAAATCTGGCAGCTGTGTTGTATGCACATGGGAAGCAAGTAGAGCACAGCATATAGAAAATGAGTAGCTTTCAGATAACAGCCTTCTTTTCACTGCTGTGAGGCTTGAAAGGCAGCCTAAAAAGCTCTTTCTCTTCTTTGTAATCACCAGTTGCTGGATCTGTGTGCAGATAACCACAAATACAGTTGCAAATGTAAGTATTTCTTGCCTTTTGGTGCTTTCAGATTGCTAATTAGGGTTTCTACCTCAGTGTTCTGCTTGAAAAAGCAGGGAGATGAAAGCTGAAAGCATCCTGACAGGCAAGCTTCTCTGCAGTATTGTTCTGGCTTTCAGTGGAAGAGCTACTGAGAGAAAGGGATGCATGAAAGCTTTCTGTAACAAATAGTTTGCGGTTGTGTTTGTTGATTTTTGGAACATCTGCTTGTCAATTTGTCTGTGAGGGGAGAAACCAAGCAAATGCAGGAGGTACTTCTAGGAAGATGGTTTTCTGCTTTGAGTAGATAAAATTACATATACAGTGAGAAAAATACTTCAGCAGCAATAGACGGCTTGTGAACTCATAGGAGAGAAATCTATCATGGTGGTTTTCACCTGGAATATTTTCTTCAAAAGTCTGTAAATGCAGACCTGGACTTCTCACTAAGAAACTCAACAGTACCTTATAATCAGAAGCGCAAACAAATAGTCATCATAAGGGGCACCAATAAGTCTGCATCTGACCTGATAAGAACAATGAACATAGCACGGTGAGCAATGCATGTTTTTCACCAATCTCATTCTATCTGTATTTGAAGAGGATCTTTATCTGTTACATGGCATGAAGGCAGAATAGTAAGGTGACTGGGAAGGAGCAGAATTGAAGGTTTCTCACAGTGTTGTGATGATGCTGTAAGGAAAAGAATTGGTATTTATTAGTGTTTTTTTGGTGTCATAGCTCTAAAGAAACAGCATCTTGGGGTTTGTTTTTTTTCCCCTTCCTTCTCATTCAAAGCTTCTGTAGTGCCATTGTTTATTGAGTTTATAGCTAGTGAATTCTTCCTGTACTGTAAATAAAATCTGCTTATTGAAAACAGCTTATGATCAGTACCAAGTACAAATGTGACACAATTGCACAGGCAATGCAGACCATAGCTGGTTTGTTTGTATTACCCCATCGTGTTTCTTGCCTTTTTTACAGGTTTTGCTATTTCCTAGGCACCATTGTGGTACCGTAAGCTTTTTGTGAGCCATGTGAATATGTCGTTATCACAGTTAACAGGTGACTGCCATTAAGTGACTAGAGAGATGGCATACATGTTGTGTTGTTTGCTGCTATAGAAGGCTAAATATATTCATGGTATAACCCCCTTGAAAATGCTGCTATAACACAGGTATATTTGGTCAATCTGCTGTTTTAAGCTGCGTTTGCAATACTTCAGCTTCATCTTACAGACGTGTGTAGAAATGCCTGTCTTCATTGTAGCAATAGAAAGGTGATTTTGGAGCTTCTCTTTCCTTCCTCTTGTCTCCTTTTCCCCTCATATACAGTCAGAAATTCATAGCTTCCCTGAAACTTAGCTATGAAAATGTCATTTTTGATGACAGCTGTGGAGATCGTCTTCCCAAGCCTGAGTGGCAGCCAGCCAACTGCTGAGACAAGTGGTGACCTTTCAGGACAACGTCTCTAACAAAAATGTCAAAATATTAAAATGGCAGACATCAAATGCCATGTGCGTGGGGAAGGGCTGTCAGCTGTCGGGCTTTAGGCTGAAGGCAGATAATCCACTGCTTGCCTGGATTAAACACTGAAAGCCCCTGCCTAAGTCTCTAAAATGTAGAGAAATTATTCATATGTGTCCTGAATAGTTTCAGAAGTTCTTCTGGGAAGATTTGCAACATGGATGGAAAATTTCAGAGGTGTTTTATTTAAAATCTGCTCAGATATCTTCCTGACAGATTTCAAAAAGGGCAACTTTTTGCCTTTTCTTTTGCAGTTCGCATTATATACCAGTTTTCCTCCCAAATCTCTTTCCCACAATGTAGATGGATCCTGATGAAGCGTAAGCAAAGTTCATTGATGCAGGATGCTGAAATTCTGATAGCATGTGCACTGACTTTTTAGGCATATGCTCACTGAATAATAAACAGTCCCCTGCAGTTCTTGGTGCTGCAGCCATGAGCTGAATCCTCATTTGCTATTACATGCATTGATGCTTTGTAACTTTGTTTGAAAGCATTGAGGACTAAGCATTCCCATGGTTCCTGGTGTGTCAGCTTCCAGATACCTTTACCCCATGGTAAGGAGATCAGTGACACTGTGATTTCATGCCTTGTTGGCTTTCTTCCCACTGCGTAAATATTTCTGGGAGGTGTGAAACTGCCTGATCCTTTACCTTGGCCAGATAGTGTGCATTGTTGATCAGGAAACTAACCTGTTCACCTTGTGACTGGTCTGTTTTGGAGAGTAAGGAAGAGTACAACACTCACTGCACCAGATCAGCCTTGTCTGGCCAGTTTGCAACTGGCCACAGTTCAAGAGAATTCTCAGTATTCTCCATGCAAAGCACAGGGTGAGCTGCCAACATAGGTAACCCCTGCAAAGCAGTCAGTGGCCGGATTTAATGGTGCCATATCCATTGTTAATAACCAAGATGCTGAAAAGGAATATAGTCCTTTTCAGAATTTCTTTCTTCTTTCTTTCCTTTTCAAGACAGGAGTTCTTTGCCACTCTAAGTTCTCTCTCTTACTACAAGGAAGCAACTTTTTACAACTGCATTTTAGTGTTCTTTGCTTCTGCTCCTGGAGGAGCTGTTTCCCACCCTTCCTGCCCTTTAAAACTGGTGACACTGCATTCCATGACCACTTTCTCTCTTCTGCAGTCATAGGAAAGACTAAGTCACCATGTTGGTCTTTTCTTTACAGTCAGCATTCTGTGATTATTCCTCCTTCCTCTTAATTCCCTACAAGAAGTATTATGAAACAAATGAGGTAGGTAAGGACAACTTCCCATTAACATCTTACAGAAATTAATCCTTCTTCCTTCCCTTCCTTTCTCCTTTCCTCTTGTCTTCAAATTTCTATGTGCTTTGCCACAAGCATTTCTGTGATTTGATACTTACTAAGTCCTAAAAGTATATTATGTTCATTTTGTTTAGGAGTAAAAGGGTAGCTGAGGTACCATTAATATAACTTACCACCACACAGATACCTAGGCTGAGCTTTGGATTTTGATCTTCAAACAGCAAACCACATGTAGGCACAACCTGTTTAATAATCCCTGATAAAGAAAAAATAAAACAGGGATGCTGTGATTTTCTGTGGGCTTTGCATGAACAAAAAACCTGAGGAAAATAGCTAAATATATTCATCACAGCTATAAGGTTTTTTAAAATCCAATTATACAGGGCTTGGTTGTTTTCTGAGAACCTGTGCATTGTCAGATCAGTTTATTAAACATCATTCATAGTACCTGATACGAAATTCTGACAATAATGGCAACAATGCTATTATCATTTTATTCTGAATTTATGTTATTATTACTTTTTACTATTTCTGTAGCATCTAAGAACACTTTTATTGGAAGGTAAATGAGCTAATGACTGTATAGAAACAGAAGGTAATCCTTGGCCTCAGATTGGTCACAGGCTATTATAAAAATAAAGCCCTTATCATATGGTTACCACATTTCTTATTTGGTATTTGGCTTTTTATCTAAATTCAGAATACAGACATCAGTAGTATGTTATAACTAAGTTGGTCATCAGTCTACAAGAGTTTGCCTAGACATGGGCTTGAAATTGCAGGTAATTAAAATAAGAAAATGATGTACACTTACTGTGACCTTATTTCAAAGCTGTCTTAATGATTCAGTTGGAATATCTCCCTTAGGTAGTTAATTTTAGCTATTAAATTAATGAAGTAAATTAACTGAAATTTACTCAACTAACCAGAACATGACTTGGATTGCAAAATAGTTGTGGCTCATCAATGAATATTCCTCTTAAAATCATTTAGACGCCATTGTGAATTACCAAGTTAAGAACACTCTTTATAAACTTGATTACTAAAGTAATAATATTCATTATTAAATTTAATTAAGCATGTTTACCTGTGGTTATTTACAGGATATACATTTCAATATTAATTATTGACATGAAATAACAGCATGACACGTGACCAT
Organism: Tapera naevia; assembly: GCA_033556795.1. Lineage (NCBI taxonomy): Eukaryota > Metazoa > Chordata > Aves > Cuculiformes > Neomorphidae > Tapera > Tapera naevia. The sequence continues at coordinate 7,015,462 of JAUMJJ010000034.1, read as the reverse complement.
CAGTAATTGACATCACGGACCATGCCCTGTGATTCAGACAGGTGAACGGTGGGGATCATAATATGGGATGAGAGTCTTCATCTATATTTTCTGTAAGACTAATGTTTCACGTTTTTGTCCTCATTACCCATCTTACAAATAGATTTCAGAAGTCACACATCTGTTAGCATCACCTTTTCTGCTACCTTTTGCTTGAATGGTATGGTATAAGGTATGCAGCAGATTTTATACCTATAATCTAGGCCTGAATCTGTCATCTAAAATCAATCACAACAACTCTCTAGTTTACAAATCTGTACTATAATACACTATTCCATTCTGAAAGTTTTTCATTTTATTCTTAAGATCATCCTTCATGAGGCAATGTTATAGCATGTGAATACAAGCTATAAATTAACTGAGCAATGTAAGTGACCTAACTGATCAAAAATGCATTATTATTCTTTCTGGAAATTTATATTGTGCAAACAACTGTGATTTCTAATTCCTGTTTTTATTATGAAGTCATAAGCCTAGATGTTTATGCAGGAATAAAAAATCTAAAGGATCCCAGAGGGCCAAGTTGCAGTTGGAAAGATAAAATACCTTAAATTTCCCATGATTTTAAAATTTCAGTTTGAAACTATTTTTACAATAATATCTCTTTTTGCATTGACGTAACTTGTGTAACTGTGGTGACATATTAAAACTGACAGTGAGCAGTGGTGTCATCCAAAATTTGGATATATTCTGACAGTGGCACTGTTGTCCCTTCCATAAAGCAGTTGAAAGAATCTAAACGAATGCAAGCTGCCAAACATGAATGGCTACTGAATGCACCAAAGTCTTTTTTTAAAATTATTTTTGGCATACAGGGAACAATGAATACAACAGTCTGAAAAATTATTTGCAAGCGTGCTATTAATCATAAATTCACCTTGATCTGGATGGATTAAGCAGTAGTTTATCAGTCTAGTTAACTAGTACTTTGAAAGGATTTTGCAAAACTCATTAGTTCAGGAATATTAAGACAGGTGCCTCTTTTTTATGAGACAACAATATGATTCCCAAATGGATAAGTTAGAAGGTCAAAAGCAAAATAATTTATCCCCAGGAGTGGTGTGGGTTACTGTTGAGAACATTCTGAAATCCTGTATTTCAAAGCATTCCTAAAAGTAATGACCTGATTTTGAAGACAGTAAATCAGAAATAACCAAATCACTGCAGCTGATTTGTCTTTTAGAAAGATGAGTAGTCTTAATTTAAAGGCTTAAGTACTTTTGAGTCTCTTTTACATATCATGGGGAGTCATCATTTTCCTGTTTTGTTTTCTCCCTTCCCTTCAATTCAGTAGAAATTCACTCACACAGGGGGCCTTTTAAAGAACCAGGAGAGTCTACAGACTAGAAGTGAGCTACCTCTGCTGAATAGATTGTAAGGAACCAGCATTCATTCTTCTTTGGATGAAAATATGTTCGCTGAGATATATCTTGGTAGAATGCAGAGAAATGTTTCCTCCCAGGTGGCAGGCATAGTTTTTTGAAACAGGAGGTTTACATTGGCTCCTTGCCAAGAAGGCCAGTGGCATCTTGGCCTGTATCAGAAACAGCGTGCCTGGCAGGACAAGGGAGGTGATTGTGCCCCTGTACTCAGCACTGGTGAGGCCACACCTCGAGCACTGTGTTCAGTTTTAGGCCCCTCACTACAAGAAGGACATTGAGGTGTTGGAGTGCATCCAGAGAAGGGCAACGAGGCTGGTGAAGGGGCTGGAGAACAAGTGCTACGAGGAGTGGCTGAGGGAACTGGCGTTGTTTAACTTGGAGAAGAGGAGGCTGAGGGGAGACCTCATCACTGTCTACAACTGCCTGAAAGGAGGCTGTAGCAGAGCGAGAGTTGATCTCTCTCACAAGTGACAGGTGATAGGACAAGAGGAAATGTCCACAAGTTGCACCAGGGTAGGTCCAGGCTAGATATTAGGGAGAATTTCTTTACCAAAAGGATGTTCAGGCCTGGAAGAGCTGCCCAGGGAGGTGGTTGAGTTGCCATCCCTGGAGGTGTTTAAAGAACAGGTGGATGAGTTTTTGAAGAACATGGTTTAGCAGAAAGTGGGTTTGGTTGGACTCGATGATCTCAGAAGTTTTTTCCAACCGGAAGAATCTATAATTCTATGATTCTGTAATTCTACAATTCTGAGTGTTGCCTTACTGACATATCTGAATCCATAGACAGATTTTAAAGTAGTCATTAGTTAATGCTGACACAATAGATAAATTGATTAAAGAATCAGATCAGCTAACACCCAAATTATTTTAGCATGTCTGGAGTTCCCAGAGCAATATACATACTAACCTTGGGCCAAACATAGCCATCCTACAAGTGAATCTAACTCACAGAATCACAGAACAGTCAGGGTTGGAAGGGACCTCTGGAAATCATCTAGTCCACCCTCCGTGCTAAAGCAGGTTCACCTACAGCAGGTTTCACAGGAACAAATCCAGGTGGGGTTTGAATATCTCCAGAGAAAGAGACTCCACAGCGTCTCTGGGCAGCCTGTTTCAGTGTTTTGTCACTCTTAAGGTAAAAGAACTTCCTGTGCTCCAGTTTGTACGCCCTTACCCCTTCTCCTGTCGCTGGATGCCATTGGAAAGAGTCTGAACCCATCCTCTTGACACCCACCCTTTAGATATTTATAAGCATTGATACTCATAGTGCATAGTCACATGGCAAAATCTTACCCGAAAGGGGCTTCCAGCCATCAGTGCTTCTACTGGATAGAATAACCAAAGTACTGTTTTTCTCCATAGAATTAAGATCGTGCAATTTCATATGAGAAACAGAGAAATTGTTTAGCATTTTTGGTTTTAAGAGCATGTTAAGAGTTAACAGAGTGAAGCTTGTAACGTGGATAGCTTTTGTATAGTGCTTATAATGAACACCAGGCTATGGACGTCTTCTAGAAATCAATAACTATTGATGAGTAAAAAAAGAAATTGTTTATATTGTAATTAGTAGGAGATTTGTGATGATTTGCTTAGGTTCTGACCTTGATTGTTCATGCACTGAAATAAAAATTGCAGAAAATTCCTTTTTTTCCAGAAATATTTATTTCTTGCTCAGAATCAGAAAGTGCAGGTAAGGGAGGACCACCATACAGAACACATTTTTATTTCTTGGGAAGTAGGAGTTTATCCTCTTGGCCAAACAAAAGGCCATATCATTGGCTTAGGGTAGTGCTTTTAAAAATAGTTCTGTCCTTAGAATGTCTTCTGAAAGGTTTTGAAGGCTTTATTCTTGAAGTTGTGAGGGCAGTTATGCTCAGAGGGGACCTCACATGATTGCCTCAGCCAGCTAGACCTACGCGAAGTCAGAGCTGATGTTACACAGCCCCAATTTATGTAACTGGGAAAAGATTGCTTAGATCCTTCAGCAGCAGAGACCCCATGCCACTCTGAGCCTATCATCTGGAAAGCCTTTTCCTGTAAATGTACTGCACCTCCATTTGTCACTGAGGAAAGCTTGAGTGTTGCCAGAACAAGTGGCACAACATCACTATGTCGTCTTTGGGTGAACTGTCTAAATAAATGTGTTTGTAAAGAGAGATCAAGAGGGCCCTTCAACTGATTGGTTTACTCAGGTATGGAGATTAAAAATAAGTGTAGGGCTGCTGGTGCCTATAACATTGACAGTGCAATTCTCCAGGTCAGTGGATTGCTGTCTCTTTACAGAAGGGTCTGTCAATGCGTATATGTACAAAGAAGTCAATAGTGGTTTGTTTATGTACTGATTCAGAACAGATGCTCAAATAGTGCATCTTTCGTGAAGGAGGAATTGATAAAGACTGCAGCTGGGGTGTGGATGGTACAAAAAACTCCATCCATCATTTAAAAAAAGGAACAATGAATGGCTTAATTGTTGCTGCTAACAATTGTTGGCCTTTTTTTTTTTTGCTATAGACAAAGCATGATCCCACTAAGAGCCAATTCAGAGAAATACAGAGACAGGGGAGTCTTTTTTTCCATTCACTTGGCTTCATTCATTGAACATATTCCACTGGCTCTGTCTGGACCAAAACCTTCCACTATTGCTCACCTGCAAAGCCCGCTTCTTGACCACCACGAGGTCTTAAGCTACTAACATAGTACTATATGTAATAAAAAGAGCAGCATTTCATGTTGGGGAATTTTTGTAAAGGTACAGTCTACTGAGAGAACTGCCAGTGGAAATAGTTATCCTCATACCAGAGAGTTTCTTTCAGTGTCTTGTGAATTTAATCTGTCCTCTTTTGTTGAACTGGGTTTGATGTGTGTTGTTTAATATATTCCTCTGCTGCATGTTTTGTACTTAAGGCCATCTCTGGTGCAACACTTTAGATAAATTTGACTGCAGTACTGATATCTCTAGAGGTCTTTTCAGAGTATTTGATTTTTTTATTATTATTTCTTGGAACAAAATATCTATTTTTATGTCTTTACATATTATCAGTCTTATCTTTGTAATTGTTGATTGAGGCCTGCTACATAGGAGAGAAGAAATCAGTCTTATGAGTAGAGAAGAAGGGACTTTTCACAAAAGAAATGTGAGCATTGTTTGGTCTCACTTGATCTCTTTTAGAGGTTTGTTCCATTCTCTTTGGCCAAAAATTTTGTGCCCAGATCCAGGTGTACGTTATTGATATCAATTGTAGATGTTATAGTGGTTTGTAGATGGAAAAGAAAAACAGTTGGAAATTGACCCATTACCTGTTTTTACAATGAGGATACAAGTCTTTAATTGGCATCCAAAGTAGGCATCCCAAAGCAGGCTTTCTTCAGATTATTGTACCCTTGCAGCAAAGATGGCTAATGGTACCCTGGATTGCATTAGGAGAAGTATTCCCAGCAGGACGAGGGGGGTTGAATTTCCTCTCTATTCAGCACCAGTGGAGCCACACTGTGAGTGCTGTGTCCAGTTCTGAGCTCCCTGGTACAAGAGAGATGGGCATACAGGAGAGTCCAGCAAAGGGCCATGAAGATGGTGAAGGGGTGGGACCTCCTCTCTTATAAGGACAGGCTGACAGAGCTGGGACTGTTCAGCCTGGAGAAGAGAAGGCTCAGGGAGTATCTCATGAATGTGTACAAACACCTGGAGGGAGGGTGCAAAGAGGATGGAGCCAGGCTATTGTCAGTGGTGCCCAGAGACAGGACCAGAGGCAATGGGCACAAACTGAAACACAGGAAGTGTCATCAAAACATCAGGAAACAGCTTTTCACTGGGAGGCTGTCAGAGTTTGCTCAGGTTGTAGAATCTCCATCCTTGGAGATATTCAAAACCTGACTGGACATGGTATGCTACACAATCACTAGGAAAGGATAGAAAGAAAGCTGCGTGTATCATAGGACACAGTGGAGTTAGTATACATATTAATGTGATTTTAAAAAAAGGCATTCTCTGGAATAGAAGCTCTCACTGCTGTTTAGTGTTCAGCCTCCTACTGCAAAGGATTTTAATCATTCTCGAATAAAGGCACCAGAATTTTTATCATGCAAAGCAATATGTTTTTCTTGGTCTTGTTCTCAGAAATAACTCAATTATTTTGACAGAGTTTTTTTTAATAAGGTAAACATCTGGTACACGAATTTTCACTCCAATCACTAGACACTATCAATCTATTAACTGCTGAAAGCGGGGCCACTTAGTGGACAAATATGAAATTACCATTCTTTCAAATAATACTAACAACATGCACTAAAACCACACAATTTACAACAAATGCTGCCTTGGGCAGGCATTGTGGCATTCAGTACCTCCTTGTAGCAAGGAGGTTCCTAAGAATAGCTGTAACAAAATTTCTTACAAAAAAATGGAATATTAATTCATTCTGTTGAGATGGTGCTAAATAGGTCTGTGGATTCTTCTCCTTCTAAAAAGTGGTATTGGAACTTGCTGTGGAGGCTGAGATTACTGTGGATGAGGGAGGAAGTGCAAGGTCCATACATCTTCAGTTTCCTTTTTTGAAATGCTACAGGGAAAATTTAACTTTTCCCCCTTGTTCAGAAGTTAAACAGATTTTTGAATCTGCAGAATGTTTCCTTTGTAGAGTGCCTGTGTCCTGTTATTCTGAAATGTGCACATTGCTGCCTTTGCTGGAATATCAAGGCGTTCACATGTGTTTTGTTTTAAGCATTGTCATGTTTAGAGATGCCAGTGGGACTGACTGCAATATAAACTGGCTGACTAGTGCTTTTTCCTGTCTTTAACCTGTCCTTAAAATGACCAGGAAACGTAACTTTAAAACAACTACATTAATCCAAGCAATTGCTTAATTTTAGCAATTATCTATCAATTCTCATTGCCTCCTTCTGTGAGGTCTTTTTCAATTTATGTTTGAGTCAGAAAATAAGCAAGAGCGAACAACAATCCTTTCAAAGCACGAAGCCTCCTTTAAACGTGCCACGTTGTGGATCTTGACAAGAATGCAGAAAAGCACAAGCGAATGCACAGAAATTTCAAGGCCTGCTGTTCATCCAGACACTGGGTACTATGCAGGACAGCCTCGCGACAGATTTTGTTCCTTACATGCAAATAGAATCACAGTGTGCAAGCTATGATTTAATCCATGTCATAGACAGGGTCAACACAAAGGCCCTGGTAGAGCACTGGGCTGCAGACAGGCAGCTGCGACTGTTTTAACAGAAATCAGGGAGTCCTCAATCAAGGAATGAGGCAACGTGTTCATTACTTTTAGAGCAATAAGACAGAATACTGAAAGAAGTGTCATGTTTCTTTTTTAAATGGCATTTAAAATAACAGAACAAAAAGCAGTCTGAGCTGGAACTGATTTCATAGTACTATAAAAATATCATAGTGATGCTGGATCCAGGTTATAGAGATTTTAATTTTATTTCTGCATATCTTCAGAAAACATTTATTAATTTAGATAGCATCAGTATTGCTTTTGCATATACATTTTTATTTATTTATTTGCTCAAGATGGAAGATACAATATCCCCAAACTTCTTTGCTGGGTAGGTAGTATTTCAGAAGACTTTAAGGCCCTTCCTCCCAGTTAAAATTTGCAAGAAATATATCTAGACATTTTTGGTGGCAAATAAAAAGATACTATCTAGTTGGTTTAGACTCATATTTATTAAAAAATGAAATGTCACATTTAATTCTTAGTTATGTCCTTTGTACTTTCATATTAATTACAAATATGTTCTTATGTAGACTTTTCCCCATAACTAACAGTTGCTATGTAAACATACAATGTCATACAAATATTTTCTTATGGAGAATTTATACTGAATATGTGCAGAACTCGTAACAAAATATGTATTTCTGAAGCATTTTAGCATTCTGTGAATTCCATTTCTTTTTGAATCAGTGAAAGCATATTGAACAGAATCCCACGCTTTCAGTATTAGTTTAGTAGGTTTGCTTGGATTTTATAGATGACACAGAAATTTGTGAAACTTTTAGTGCTTTCACTCTGCAGTGAGCCTTTTGTCTATAGACTTGTTTGTTGTTCTTGCCTTTAATAAGAAGCTTTGTGTGCTCAGTCTCCTGATATTGTTTGTTATCCATTTATACTCAGGTTCTTATATGGGTGATTGACTGAAGAAGTACTCTGGGATTATTTTGACCCCTGGTTCAGTTTTCTCAGGCTGCTGTAAAATGGCATGACATAATAAAATCCAGACATGGGGGTGGTTTAGTCCTGATTCCATGACAGTTTTAGCCGTATGCCACTTGGATCAGCGGGCTTTTATATTTTAATTGGGTTCTCCCACATGGCTGAAATTTGTGGTGTCTTCTGATATTAAGGTCTTCTTTCCCTCTCCTGCTGTTCAGAATACCTCTACAACAGAGCTTTGTTTGAGAACTAGCATGGCCCTGTTTTTGTAGAGGAATGGGTAATCACTGGGAGCCTGACTTGAAAACACCTGGAATTCATCAAAATTCCCTCTTAGTAGCCCTTTATATGAAGATACTGAAAATGTGGACTGTGTTTGCTTGCAGGCTTCTATGAGTACACATCACCATCATTTAAAGGCATTTGTTTATTCAAGTGAATGATTCTGACCTTTGTTACGCCTCTGTTGTTCTGTTCCAAGTGTTTAATTTGTTTAAGTGTTTCCACATGCTAGCTAACCGATACACTTTCTCTGGGCTTGCTGGGTAGAAAAGGGGTGTAGAAGTAAGCTGGATATAGCATTTTTCTTGGTATCCCCCTCACTCCAACTCAGCAAGTAAGCAGCCAACACGAAATGCGTGGATAGTCTTATTTAAGGAGAGGTAAACTGCTCATCTACATTGGGAGTGGGGACTGCACTGGGAGGCACAGACCAGTCTGACCATTATGCAGGGTAAGTGTGTGTGATGGGAGTTAATTCCTTTTATTTCCTGGATGAATCCATGGCTGACCTCATTGATGTGACATTGAAATCAGCGGGAGTTCTCATATGCCTTAAAAGGAAGGCACACATTAAAGTGCTTTCTTTGAACCAAGGTCACTGCATTGCTAATCTATGCATTCTTCCTGTGATGAGCAAATACCTCCTGGTCTCTGAGCATCCTTTGCTCTTGTTGATGCAGAGATTTGGTTTGGTGCCAAAGAATCAAGAGGGATATTTACTGCTGAGTTCAAGATGAAGAGAGTTTATAATGGGAGCAGGAGCCACTGCTATCTTGAAGGCAGTCTTCTAATTAATCATATCTGTTTGTTGTACAACAGCAAGGTCTTCATAAGAGTTCTTTTGAATATCTCCCTTGAGCTTTTCTGTGTCAGCTGGGGGCATCTCAGCCCATGGAGAACTGTGAGGAAGTGGGGAGGCTATTTCATTTTCCTTGTGAACAAGCTCACATTGCAAAGGCTGTACCTAATGTGGGAGATGGCATGTTTTTTCATAGCAGTTTGTCTGTTCCAAAGATACTGTTAGAAATGTTCAGACTGTTACCTAGAAAAGCATTCCTTCGAGACAAGTCATTTTGTAATTTGAAATTAGTGTGGATTGTGTTTCTGGTGTCAGTGGCTCTTTTTGGAAGTACCTGACACTCTGAATGTAGTTCTGCTCCAAAGCCAAAACATTTGTCCTTTGAAATATTTTTGTGATCTTGAAAGCTAATCATAGCTGAAGGGCGTTTCAGTGCTCTTTGAAAAATCCCACTAGAAGTGCATGAATCACCCCTGAACAACAGTGGAATTTAAATGTTAAGTTTAGATTCATTCACATAATTTATACAGGAATATAGCGCGGCCCAAAGTCGCTTAGAGCCAGCTTGGGCAGAGAAGCTGAGTTAAAGCAGCAGTACTGGCTAGTTTGTGCCACTTCTTGACCGAGTTCTCTACTACTTCAGCAGCACATGTACTAGACAGCTCTGTTAGAGCTGCCTGTGATATTTCTTGTTACCCTGCTCGCAGTCTGGACAAACCTTGAGGCTCAAAAACTCTCAAATGCCGGGTGAGATGGGAAACTGAGGCCCTTAGTCTGCAAGCAAGGCAGAGCACATCTGAATGTGGCAAATGAAAGACATGTGAAGAGTAGTTTGTACTTGAAAGATCTCCTCCCAGCTCTGTGTCAAATGGGGCCTGTGAACCACCTCTTACCAGGACATGGGATTCAAGGAAAAAAGGGAGAAAACTTGCAGAGATGGAATTTAGGCTTGTGGGTTTACTGTACTCTGCAACCTAGAAGTTAATCTTTACACATGGTACATGTATTTTTGGAAGCACCTCTCTTATTAGTGTATTTGTGTTATGTTTGGAATGAGTGACCTTAGAGGTGTCAGGAAACTTTGAACAAAACTTATTGTGCCAAAATAGTCATCCTGTTTATTGCCTTTCGAAAGATGTATTTCTCAAATCAGTAATGAAAAATAGCGGTTTCTACATCCAAAATGTCTTCAGTGACAGCTTCAAAGGACTGTAAATGAATCCACATAGTACTTCTGTGAAATAAGTAAGACGTATTACCACTTTAAAGAGGGTTATAAAAGATTAAATCAGTAGTCCAGATCTAACCAGAACACCAGTTACAGTCAGATAAGATAGAAATATTATTACAATACTATATAATATATAAAATATATAATATATCATTATAATACTATTATAATACTATGATATTATGATACTATTATAGCTGTTGTACATCAGCCATATCACCCTTGTTTCTTCCCACGCAGCTTCTAATGCTGTAATGTTTGTATCTTCTGTTACAGTTGCAATTTTATAATAGTCTGCTGTGTACTCCTGTGAAGCAGAGGAGCAAGTCTCTATGTGCAATGTGGCACTATTTATACTATTAAGTTCCAGGCAGGTATCTCTGTTTGATCTGATCCTTTGTGTGGCATTACTGATTAGCTCAGAGAAGACATGACAAGCCTTGAAGAGAGGCGGAGTCTGGATGGGGAGCTGGCGGATTGCGGGGAGATCCCAGCGATCGTTGAGCAGTACAGGAAGGAGTAGTTGTAAGCCTGGCCTTTCTATGTAGAGAGCCAAGCTGAGATGCTGACAGCAGTTCTTTCACTAAGTCACTTGGAGCAATGTGGATATTTTATGTAACCAGATGTGGTCCGCAGGGGTTAGACACATCTCCAGCATCTTTTCTGGCACTTGTAGACCTCATGAGGCACCACCAAAGAGTTAAATAGTTCCACGGTTTGTCATTCACTCTCTAATTAGGAAGTGGTCCAAAAACTCAAAGTTCAAAATGCACATGGTCTGAGCAGAGACTAAGCCCAAATTCCCATTGATTGCAGACTCATATGTTAGTGTTCCACATCTGTACAAGATCTCTCTTCCCCTTGCTATTTATGCCATTTGTTTTCCTTTTATTTTTTAAAGAAAAATGAAACGATTCACTTGCAAAGCTTCACTTCTTTTGTCACTATCCAAAGACTTTCACTGCTTGAGCTTGTGTGCTTTCTGGGAATAACTTGTGACCCACTTTATAACTGAAACCAGGCCAGTAAAATGACAAAAACCTTCTCACTCCACTCTGTTCTGCTGCATCTGTGGCTCCTGCTGGAGAAGCTGAAGTCTCCTCCCAGCAGAGATGTAGATGTGAACCATTCAGACCGAGCCTCAGCAGGGGGCCTGAGGTTCCTTGTTGGCCCCCCAAAGGAGAAGCAGAGGACAGGCAAAATAGCATCCAGCTGGGATTGTGTTTTGAGAAGAAAGGGCAGAGTAAGGCTAGTCTGAGGCCACAAAAAGGGAAAGAAAAAACTCCAGTTTTATCAAGCAAACAAGAAATGGAAAAAGCTAGATTCATGGATGGTAATATGGAAGGGGCCAGAGTCAAAATATTACCCTGTGGAGCCTGCAACCTAGGGAGTGGGCAATGTTAAGTTCTGGTGATTCATAACCCAAACACTTTCTGTTTTCAGATGCAAAACCCATAAATGTTTACTTTTTTGGCCTGACAGAATCTTTCTCCTATCTATTTTTTTTTCTTAGGAAATCAAATTATTATTATGTTTTCAGAAACTTGCATTTAATTAAAATAAAGCCTCGCCTTCCTTTGAAAAAAATATGTTTCAGAGAACATTTTAGTGCTTGCTGAAATCAAGCAGGGGGTTGCAGGAACTTTCGGGACATTGAGTTTAAGAGTGGCATGGTTTGAGGGCTTTAGTTTTAAGTTTCACCCCAGAATGGATGGTAGCTTCTAGGGGTGACAGTCAGCTTTCTGCTTGAGAAATAGAAGGTGGTGATTCTGGTCACCACCTCTTTCCCTCTCCTTCTTCCACCCACATGTGTTTACTACTTCCCTCCGCTGGCTCTTGTGCTGTTTAACATGGCAGGGAGATGAGTCAGGTCATTAACCTGTCTGAAAAACATCTCCAGCAAGACAAATTTGGATCTGTGAGCTTTCACACTTTTCCTGACTTTTCCTGGAACATGTGTAAGGGAGGGGACAGGCCTGCGCAGCTGGGAATGACGATGAAGAGAGGGGGCAGGACGACCCTTTTGGTAAAAGTAAATTATGAAATTGGCTTGGCTACCTCTCTTAGCTGGTGCCTGGGTTGGTACTGTTGGCAGTGCTGGTAACAATTTTCCTGCGTCATACAAGGCTTAAGGACAAAGAGGCAGCTTCCTCCTTGGCACAATTATATGAGTGGAGCCACAGGAGTTATACCCAGGGTGACTTTGTCTAAAGTGTGCCTTTTCAACATAGTCCACTAAATCAGCTCATTCTTGCTCTCCCTTTTGTTTCTTTATTTGTGGCTACACTGAATTAAGCATTTTAAATAAATTGCCATGGGAATCAGAGATGCAATAGCTAGCTTGCTTTCTCTTGTGCATCTACAAACAGTCTTTTCATAGCAGTCTTTTCACAATCTCATGTATAGCGTTTGGGCACTTGATCCATATCCATCAAGGGCTTTTGATGCCTATCCTATTCCATAAAAAAATATCTAACAGTGTAAGATACATAACATACCATGTATAGTTGATTGATAGAAAATTTCTAGCACGTATGCTTTATATATGTAGATGAAACATCTCTCTGGAGTGACTTGTCCCCTGTTTATTGGTCCTCACTCTCATTCTGATAAATTATTATCTACATTTTGTGGCACGTGGATTGTAGAAAAGAAAGAAGAATAGATGACTTGATGAAGCAGGGAGTTCTCTGCATAGAGGACAAGGTGAAAAAAATAGAGCTTTGTAGAAAGAAAGAAGGCTCAAAAGACAGGCCTTGTGATGAAGAGAGCTGTGGGAGCAGATCAATAAGAAGGGAGAAACTCTGAAAAGGCCTTGAAGCTCAGGACAAGAGACCATGGCTTTCATGGGGTTGTAGGCAATGTGGCTGGAATATGGAACGAAAGATGACCTCAGTTGCTGAATTTTCTGTGGAGAACAATGTAGGTGCATTGGGAATAAGATTCAGCTTTAGTAACCAAAAAAATTAAAGTAGTCAAATACCATGACCACATGGTGGATCTCGGCAGAGACTTTCAGGTTAAAAATACTAGAAGAAGAGAGCTCTGGTAGTATTATGTTGTTTGTGGATAGCACAGAGTTAACTAAGCAGGAAACCTGGATAAAAGTATAGGTAGTGTAGGCAGCTGACGGAGCTGTGTAATTGCACCAAAATCTCAGATATCATTGAAGAACACGCCTAGTATGTCTCACTGTGAAGAAAAACTTGGAAATGGGACCCCAGCACATTGTGATGCAGCGATATGTGCCAGAACTCACACACAGCCTGTCAGCAGAAGCCTGAGAGCTGTGACATGTCTGCCCATCTGAGTGAGGTGCTAACTTCAGCATCTGCTTCTGCAGGGGGCTCAGCTCCTTTACAAAAGCAGAGGGGTATGGAAATGACTTGTTCCAAGACTATACGAGTACGGTAAGGAGTGTAGTGTGATTGGGCTGCTTTAATTTGCCCCCAGAAAAGAATCTTAAAATTAGGAGCTGTCAAGGCATTTAATACAGTTTGCCTAAAACACAGGGTAAAATGTGGGACCAGAGAAAAGCAGAAAGCTGGAAAAATACAAAAGCATTCTTATAAAGATTTGGCATAAAAGCACAGGAACTTCCACAAGCAAATAGTAAAAGCTGAAATTGAATATAACAGAATTGGGGTGCCTTGGTCGTGCGAGAGAGGAAGAGGTAGATGCTGAGAGAAGAGTTAATCAGAAAGGCCAGAGAAAAAATGGTGAAAGCCAAAAAGATGGTATGATTTTAAGGAGGATTTTAATTATTTCTAAAGCAGAAAAGAGCTCAAAGAGGCTGAGGCTGAAGTACAAAGCATCATATTTATGCAGGGAGTTATTATAAGAGACTCGACGAGACCAATTTTGGTGGCAGACAGGCCTCACAGCCAAATTAGAGGCATAAGAAAGTAGGACAGAGCTGGGATGAAATGGGATCAGCAGCTGTAAGCAGAGTACTCGATTAACTAGGAAAAATTCAATTCAAACAACAAAGGAGAGACAGGAGGGATCATGGATGGCTGACACAAGATCAGAAGGCACTTAAATTTCAGGGAGTATTCACTTCATGCATCTTCCATCATTTTGTTAAGATCACTAAATGGACAGAGAACTATTTGCTTCTGTACTACATTACATTTCTTGAAATGATGTGGAAGGACAGACAGTGGGGCACAACGTGGTGCTGAAAAGACTCAACACCTGCACTTCTGACAGCAGTAATTTTCTAGATCAGCTTGGTTGTCTTTCAGAACCTTACCCTAAGTTACTTATGTTGTGACTGTGCTCTTTCGGGGAGATCAGGACTAAACAAACAAGCAGTTAAGATTAAGGTGAAGAGAAGCAATCATAGGAGGATCGAAGAAGGTTGGGGGGTCAGGTCGAAAAGGTCAGCGCAAAACATTTGTGACAGACAAGTGAGAAACGCCGTAGTCAGCAAACAAAATATATTGGGAAGGATGAGAATAAGAAAAAGGGTGGAGAGAAGAAAAGTCAGAGACTTTGCAAATGAAACGACAGTGAATATGAGATAAATTTAATTCTCAGGTGTTTTGTTGGTTTGCTTTATTGACCTAAAAGGAGCAGTGCATTGAGGATGCCTATGGGCTTTCTAAAAGTGTTTGCATGAATACGCAGCAAATATGTGCTCCTGAAATAACTTATTGATTTTTTTTCCCTTCCGCTTTAAGCATTTTACTGGCAAGCACTGGCCCTTCCCAGTCAGTCCCTCTTGTTCCCCTGCTTAAGAATGAAACACAATATCTTGAGCACCCAGAATGCGAAGAAGCTAATCATTGGCTCACATTGTGGCTGGCAGGGCAGGCCCGCCTCTTTGGCTTGTGCTGACAAGCTGTTTATGTTTGCGCAAGGCCACCCTTTAACTCAGCCTCCTGATGGCCACAATGGGACCAACTGTCTGAATGCTGCAGGGGAGCTAAATCTTCTGATCAGAGGCACAGTGAATTTCAGTCTCTGATACTCCAGTGTGAGCTCTATGGAACACTCGTAAGTAGCCTTTTGTCTCGTTGTGGCTTTTCTCATAAGACTAAGCATGTTTTAGCAAGGCAGGTAGGCGCTGTCATTCAGAGAGGCAGCTATTAAAATATTTTCCTCTGTCTGAAGTAAAAGAGCAGTTACTTTGTATGCAGTGTCATGACCACAAGGACTACACTATTTTAATCTGAAATGAGACCTTCCTGAGAGGCGAGAGGGAAGAAGTTAACAGGGACACAGCCCATTTAAACTTGCCAGGTTGGTTTTTTCACATGACTTTAATTAATCTACATCTACTTCTCATTTCTGGCTGCATTGCCAGGTTTTGATCATTGGTTGTGTTTTAAACAGCAGCAGTTTTTGCAAGGTAGTAAGTAGTGTTGTTCAGAAAAGTGTGAAAGGGCTAGAAATGGAATATTATAAAATCTATGCTCCCAAAAATGCTGATATGTGCTGTCATATTCAAACATATATGCCTTGCAGTACAAAAAACAAAGTCACATTCAGAGATTTCAATCCTCTTTGGCTGCTATTAGGAAATGTTCATGGCTCCACAGAGCAAAAGACTGCAGAGATGGAACGAGCTTGACTTTCTATGTATTTAATATGTTCAGAATTTTAAATAAAATATTCCATGTTCAGACAGTATTAGTCGACCTAATCCTGCATTGCAGATATCCATGGACTTTTCAGACTTTCTCTTTTATGCTTTACACCAGCAAAGAAAATATTTGTGTCAGAGTGTGACACCATGAAGAATCTCAGAACCAATCTGCTCTTGAAGTTTTGGCAAGTCTGTGTCTAGATTTCGTGTAGTAGCCGAGGAGATCGTCTTGAGATCTCATTTTATAAATGAAGAAAATAAAAATATGACAGATTAAGTGACTTTGCCATGACCATAGACCAAAGTAAGTGTCAGCACTCTCCAGAATTACTGAGGTCACTGTACTGTATTATTTCTTTTCTTCCTTTGATATATTTTACAAAATCCCATCAGACAATGCAATTAGTAATTTCTAGGGAAGACTGCGTGCACCTCACGGGGTTCAGATTGGTTGAGAGAAATGCCTCATGATTTGGCTGCTTATCCAAACTGTTCTGATCTCAATACTGGGTTGAGAGCCTCAGCAGAGTAGGTTCTAGCAATAATTTTAATTATTATTCCTTTTGGCATGGTTGGAAATGTCATATATGGTATTATGATGGCACTTCTTATTGCCAGGATGGTACTACTTCTTCATCTCTCTCCTGAACCAGAGATGATAGGATCTCCATAAAATTCATCTCAGGCTTTAAGTTCAAGATAGCACGAGTCGGGGGGAAAGAAGTTGTCACTGCAAATAAGCAAGTTCAGTGTACTTCTCTTTAGAAATCACAGGAATAACTTTACCTCTAAGTTTCCATCAGGTCTTTGTTAGCCTTGAGTCCTGCCAAAAAAATATAAGCAAATCCAAAGCAAGACTTGATGCCACGTTCTTTACAGCTTGTCTAACTGAGCTGTGCCCTTGTGTTTGTCAAGCTCTTTCTTTGTGTTTGGGGGCTGTGCACAGCTTCTGCAGACAGCCCTGATGCAGTCTGGAAACCTTTGGCTCAACCCTCCAACTCATTTAAAATGCTTTTAAGGACTGCATCGTTCAATGAGTCTTGAATTGCAGAGGGCCAGTCAAGCAATATTATTTGTGGGAAGCAGTAGCTAAGAGACAGTTAAGCAGAAACTTTCAAATAAAACTGGTCAGATTATGGGCAGCTGTTGTACTTGGTACATTTTAACTAGTTGAGTCTTGATACTCAGAGTTGTTCAGCTCTGAGACAGCATCCTCTATAGCAATACAGTGCATGGGTGGTAGTGTATGTACTAAAGCTAATTACAGCAATAAGCTGCTTCTCTGCCAGGCTGTGAACACAAGCCAGAGGTTTTCAGTTACACTCTCTAAGTAGCAGATAGTTGCTAAACCTTCATTGGTAAAGATCAAAATGAGATTATTTTATGTTGATAGATTAAGAAAGCAGGTACTCCATACTTAAGTAACAATGTGAGCACATTAAGCATAAATACACACCTAGTAGTTTTTGCTGTGTTCTCTCAGTACACAGGAATAATCAATATGCTTACCACATTGTCTCTCTCAACTAAAGAAAGAATTCCCTTGTGTATCACAAGCTCAACGCAACATGGCTTGCTCTGTAGGGCCACACTATGCCTGTTTGATTTACATCAGGGAAACAGGCAGAAGATTAAAATTGATTTGTCTTCCTCCCAGAGACATAATTTTCAAGATGTATTCACAGGGCTTGCTAAAAGAAGGTGCTGAATCAACATCCTTCATAAAAAAACTGACTACTCTTACTCTGAACTGCACATGCTATAGTTGTGCTTTCGGATTCTGAGATGGCAGGCAGTTTGTGAAAACAAAATGATTTACCAATACTCATTAACTGAGGTGTCTGAGAAGCAGGTAATGTATTGTCCTCACTCTTATAAAGAGGGATGTAAAATCTTCAAGAAAGCTGGAAATAGAACTAAAATCTGTGTTCCAGGACTGATTTTTTTGCTGCATTTCATTTTCTTCCCCAGGCTCTATAGATGCAGGATATGTTGACTGTGGGATCCCTTGCCAAAATTTTCCTCTGTGTGAGTCCTTAGTTTGCAGGCACATTTGCAGTATAGCTGTTGTTCGGTTATTCAGCAGTTAATGGAAGGTATTAATTTGAGGTTGACTGAAACCCTGACCTCTTACCATGACCTCTTACTAGTATTTCCAAGTATACTTACAGTTACCAGATTGCAAACCCTGTAACGCTGAATCAGATCTACTGGACTCCTCCTTCTTTGCCCTTGATAATGTCAGACCAGCTCCCAGAACTAATTGGTCTCTCAGGAAAGAACAGCTCTCTAGGTTAATAAGAGATAGTGGAGCTTTAATTCATGACGCTGTGCATTTGAATTCTTAGTGAAAGAAGAAGGCTTTAATGGTGTTTTTAATCTCAGGGTTTAGGCTTATTAGCAGGTGCTCTGCTGATGTGTGGTCCTATATGCTTGACACACATCAATTAAGGCTATGATAAGAGAGAGCCTGTGGGTAAAACACCACATGTGGCCCCCTCCCATCAGCTGTTTGAGTCTGACCAGAAAACTGGACTGCCAAGTAACAGGAAAAATTCAGAGGGCCCAAAAGAAACAGTGACAGCCATCTGTCAGGTTTGGATAGACTTGCTTGTAAAATCACTCACCATCAGTACTTAGGTCTCTGTGGGGATAGAGGCTGAGATTTGCAAACAACCCCTCCTTGGCCTCCCTGGATAAGTTGTCCTCGCTCTTAAATCTGAACCCTCTAGTACCCTCCGTGCTAATATCCTCAACTTCCACCCACACCTATGAAAGCTCTTAAAATCTTTCATTGTGGGTTTTTTTTCAGATCAGTTTTCCTAGGTATTAGATCCTTTTCTGGGTAAGAGATGTTATTGCCGCTAAATTGAAACACACTGGTGGGTTCTAAAAAATTAAAAATGCTAAGCATGCAACATTTTCTATTAAAAAAGAAAAAGCAGCAGAGTTGTAGTACTCAGATCTTACTCATACATCAATAGCAAAGAGTCTCCTTCTAATGTATGCATTTTACTTTGGTGGTGCTACTCGGAGAAAGTACTGCACTTAGGAAAGAAGAGGATTGCAAGGCTGGTTGTATGTGCAAAATTCACCCCAGGGGAACAGAGGAAGTTGCCACAGGGGCCAGTTCAGTAGGATGGCCTGCCTGAGATATAACAGAAAACACAGGTCAAGATAAAAAGACAAGGGATGACTTCCTAACTTCCTTGCCTATGACACAGAGTGAATTGCAGTAGTTAAGTGGTTTCCAGGTCTCTGCTGCCTTCAGTCTTTGTCTACTGGAGTCCACTGGTTTCCTGCCTGTCTGATGTGCTCGGCCTCCCAGTTGGACAGCAAGGCTGAAAGAAACAAGCATCAGAGGCACACAGATGCTTGCACTGGCTGTGCTCTGTTCCTGTGCTGGGAAGATGTTCC
Source organism: Tapera naevia (assembly GCA_033556795.1). NCBI lineage: Eukaryota > Metazoa > Chordata > Aves > Cuculiformes > Neomorphidae > Tapera > Tapera naevia. The sequence continues at coordinate 6,996,549 of JAUMJJ010000034.1, read as the reverse complement.
CTTGGACTCCATAGGCAAGCCCTAAGCTTCTTCTTACTGGACTCACTGGTTCACAGAACAGGCTCTCTGCATTGCTCTTTGCTTTGATACTGTGTAAAAGGCGCAATCTTGCAAACTACCTTCTTTTGGGGTACATACAGGATTGTCTCCAGCTCACCTCACTCAGGCTCAGAAAGCAAATTGTATCCCAGTATGTGCTTAGTAGGCAGAAAATATAGATGCCACTGCTCCTTAATGATGGAGCTTTTGTACATTCCAGTTTCCTTTCTTCTTGCCTGTGTAGCTGGGCCAAAGGTCTAAGAAAGTAGCAATTTAAGCTCATAGCATAAAATGTCCCTAATTGAGTGGGTAGCTTGCTGTGTTCTGTCCTGGTTGCTGTTGTCTAAAAAATTATCACAGCTGTTCTTGGCCTTTCCCTCTTATGACTGCTGGTTCACAGCATGCGAAACTGGGAAGCATAGTACCTGTTAGAATTCAAAGATTGAACTGCACTTTCCCTCAGGAAATCGAATCATACTGGGGATTGCCTTCTTCCTGACATCTTTCTTCTTACACAGCACCCTAATCATCAGATATTAATGCTTTTTATAGTAATATCCTGCTGTAGGTCTTACTCTGGCAAAAGTCCCTCTAATGACAGTAGGGGGACTGGTTACTTCAGGGTAGAAATGGGACTATGTGACTTACAATCTTTTCTTATATGTGTGGTTTAATTTCTGTTTCTGATCGGGATGCTTACCTTTAGAGCAGTACCTTTTCTTTTCAATTAGTTTTTGAATGTGTAAGAGCAAACTGATATGTATTTCATGAGGTTAATATTAAAACCAGCACTGCAGTGGCTGAACTTTCAGCATGTTACAATTTTGAGATATTGCCTTAGAGAAACCTTCATGAAAGAAGTCTGCTGCCTCCTTTCCATTTCCCGTTGTTTTCTCCTGATACCCACTCTGCTCTGTCACTTTGAAATCCATGCCTGACACTTTGGGACCCAGAGATACATCAGAACATTTCCTTGATTCACAGTGGCTATGGAAAATGTTATGCTGTCACACAGATGGGAAAATGTGAGCCAGGGCTACTGTGGCTCTGACTGCGAAAAAGAGGATACGGGAGTGGCAAGAGATGATCACATGGGTACAATCAGCAGGGGCATCATTCTTGTAGATGTGTACAGGTATGTAAATTTGAGTATTCTAGATAGGAATATCTTGTATTCCCACCTGCCCCAAACCCTGCACAGTCTCAAGCATCTCAGCTTTTTATCTGGCTTTTGGTGTCTCCTAGTCTGAGGCCCCTCACCCATAGACCCAGTCTCCAGCTCATGCCAGCGTAGAGCATCTAACTCCTACCTGTGGTCCATGCTCCTCTGCCTCAACCAAATAGTTCAAAACCACTTCATCTTTCTGCCACAACTCCTCTGCTCCCATCCTAGAACTACATTTTTTTTCCAGGCCTCACAGATCTCATACTGCTGAAGCTCTGTGCTTCATGCCATTTAGGATGCTTGTTCTCCCTGCCTTGCAGCTCTCCCTGCCTCTTGCAAAGGTCTCAACATAGCTTTATTTTTTCTCTTTTTTGTTGTACTCAAAGGCAGGAAAATAGGACAGGTCCAGGGTAAACCAGGCACATACTAGCCACGTTGTGTGCTGTAAGAATGGATAGCTCCAGGCAAGGGCAGAGAAAGACTAAGCCCAGAAATATATGAGCATGGTATGTTTTTCAGACAATGTAGTCTTTTCTATTTCTCTTGGCAAACAAATACTTCTCTTGCCCAGTATTCAACACATATCTTGTGAACCAACTTCAAGCCCAGAGCTGCTTTTGAACTGTTTGCTGTGATTCTTCATGTGCTTGTTTCTTTGTGTTACTGGTCACGTGGTAACATTTCTGATTCTTGGATGAATGATGTTTTCAAACAAAAAGAGGGATTTGGACACATTACTTTTGGTTCAGAACTTTTCATGAATGCAGCCATATGAGAATGTATTACATCAGTGTTTCCTGGATACTTGCTCCTGAAAGAAAGCTTCCTTCAATGATGAAAGTTTGTGAAAAACAGTAATATTGAGACACTGTGATCTTATAGGAGCCCGGGCTGGTGGTTAATTGCTGAAACCATGATTCAGGGCAGTACAGAGCAGAAGCATGAGCCAGGCACAAACCGAGTGTAACCCAGTGTTTTAAGAGTCATGGTTGCCACAGAAGTGTGACTTAGAGCTTGAAGTAAGGTTACAGTCAGGAGGAGTGTGAGGTTTACCTGCTGTTTTGCGCTGTATTTTCATAAGCAGCTTGAGCACTTGGCTTACGGTTTTCTTTCTTCCCCTGCTCCGATCCATAGTGCCCCACACTGTGTCAGCTGTGGCACTCAGAGGACCCCTGAGAGCTAATTGACCTCACCTTGCAGAAAATTGATGCATTTAATTACGGGTAAATTTTCTATCAGGCAATGAACTATATCTATTCATTGTGAGTCTAACAAACATCTCAGTGCGAAGTAAGAAGTAGGAGTGAACAGCCAGAGGGGAAAAGACAACCTTTGAAACCAGTCTAGTGTTTGTCTTTTGAAATAACGTTCTTCCAGTATTTGAGCTTCCCTGATGAAAACCACTGGGACATGTGCATCTTGCAGGCTTGTTACAAAGAATCCAGCCAATACAAAGTATCCAGCTATTAACTCCTGTACTGTGGGGTTCAGGGTGGGAAACAGGGATCGCTGCTCCAGCTCAGCTAGAAGGGAAAAGGCTGCGTGTGTCTCTGTCCCCGAAGGGTTCAGAGTGAGATCATGTGTCCCAGGCAAGCCCAGATCCCTGCAGTCACAGATGCTAGTGAGAGCTGATGGGGAAAAGTGGTTTAGTGCTGTGCTTATTCTCCCTCTTCTTTTTTCTGGGGACAGCCAGGGGCTACTGCAGGCTGTAGTGAAAACAGCAGCAGCCATGGGGCTTCTCCAACCATGATATCAACGTTATAATGTATTATGATTTTGTCTGAGCTGTGTATTTTCTTTCTGTGGAAAGGAAATGATGCATTTTAAAGCAAAATATGTACATTATAAAGCAAAAGCACTGAAACAGCCCGATGCTCTTACCAGCAGGAACAGCTGTAAAGGAATATCACACTCTATTATCTCTTTGGAAGATCAGCTGATAATTAGGTGCCTTTATGAAATGGAAAAGGCTTTTGTTAAATTTAAGTCACTGGGCCCCAGCTGAAGTACTAAACAAAACCTGTAGTAAGTGAGGCCAGACCAGCTGAATACAAGCTCAGCATCTGAACCCACACCCAAGATATTCTATGTAGACTTTTAAATGCTAGTGGTAAAATTATTTATAACATCACAGTTAATTAATCTTTAAAATACATTATTTTATTTCATCAACAGTAAGTGCCAAAATACATTATTTTATTTCATCAACAGTAAGTGATCTGAAGCTTTGCCTTGAGCTCCTCCAAGGCTAGATTTGTCTCAGTTTATCAGACTTGTGGTTTTTCAGTCTGTACAAAGCCTGCCAGCTTGTTTGGATCAGAAGATTCATCTCAGACTTAAATTATGACTGACTAGAACTCTGCATAAAAATATTTAAAATACTGCACCAAGTAGTGTGCTACTCAAATGAAAGGTGAACACATAGGTGTGATCCCTCTCCGCTTTGTTAATCTGCCATCCTAAGCTTCTGTCATTTAGGCAATTTCACAGATTCAAATCAAATAGCAACGTGCATCCTCCGTCAAACCCAGACCTTTCATTTTCTCAGTATTTAACCTGCAAAAGAATAGGAGGGAAAACTAATTGCTTTCATCTATACCTTTGCAATTCAGCAATCCCGATGTAACCATGCAAGACTAGATGGAAACAGAATCCAGGCCAACATGTTCTGTCATTTACTGTGCATCATAACCTGTCCATCACTGACTGAGGAGAAACACTTTTTCCTTGCTTTAGTGAATATACAATGAGGTTTAAAAAAAGCCTTTCAAGAATCTACGTGCAAAGCTGCATATAATCAGTCTAATTAATATTTAAGTTGCATCCTTCTCCACTCTTGTCCAACTAACATCTCTAACATAATTGATGTTGGTGAAAAGTCAGGTTGTTTTCTATTTACATGGAAAATATTCTATTTACATGGAAAATAACAGCATTGTTTTGTAGCTGGCATTTGAAAACATCCAGAATGGAAGCTGCCATTTTTTCTGAGAAGACAAATTGCCTCCTAGAAGGTTGTTTTTCCTATCTAATCTGTTCTTTGTTGCAGTCTTCCCTATAGGAAGCTTTCTACAGTAAATTTTCTTTTCCCATCAATATGGATGAATATTTTCCATCTCCATTGCTCCAGAAAACTAACATCTCTGTGCTAGATAGGAACATGGTTCTTTACTGCCTCAAAATTCAGAGGAGACAGAGTGTGAGAAAGTGGATATCAAAAGATGCCTTAGTAATATCCAGGCAACAATGAGGGGACACACAGGTAGCCTGCCTGGAAGCAGGAGCTATCTAGGGACAGAAGGTTGCTGGCATCCCACATGGATGATAAGAAAGAGGAAATGAAGAACAGAAAAGAAAGGAGGAAAAGATGAAGATGGTGAATAAGAATGATGTCCAGAGCCTGGAAAATGAAACATCAGTCTTCTGGTTTTGAATCTTGAATTTTCTTGAAGTTATACAGAATTGTTATTTGTGAAAGCAGCCTTTGATGTAAATGGACTGGGGTTTTTTTTTGAGAGAACATATATATTGGAGACTAACTGAGACATCAGTGTGAATTAATGCATTTGCTCCCAGGGAGTGGACCCGGCCATTCCACTTTAACACCATGTCTCACCAAAAAGAGTTCTTATTACAAAGATAACAGTAATTCAATTACTTCTGTACTGTGATAGTACAGTGGGAAAGAGAGCCTCCATGTTCAGAAAGCCACACAAGGGTTACTCTACTATACTCCATTAAATAACTTCTGGCCCCAAACCTGGAATTCTGCTCTCCCAGGATCAAGTCCTGTGATTTCATAGAAAACATCAGTCCTAATAAAAGCAAGAAGTAGTCAGTTCACCCAATTGTTTGCTAAGTGGGTGGAAAATAAATCAGCTGTTAATAAACTTTGTTTACTGCTGTTTCAAAAAATAGTATTATTTATTCCAGCTGGGTCCTGTGCCTTTCAAGTGTTTTGCTGCTTGATGGGAGAACAGAACAGAAAGGAGGAAAAATGCAAGAACGTGGGTGAAAATGCACAAGTGTGGTAGCAGCTGAGCAGTAGGGCACATGAAGTCCATTCTCGTGTACTTCTTGTTTGTGTGGGGTGCTCTGTGCTCTGGTGTCTGGTAATAAAACTGAGCTCCTGTGTAGCCTTTTACATTGGATCACTGGATTGCATTTCACTCTTCTGGAGGGCTGCCTGTTTTCACAAAAGCTATAGGAATATAACACCTTTGGGATCTCTAGCGTTCTACCTGATGTGACTGCAATTACTCAATGGGTTATACAACTATTGGAAGGAATTGTAACAGCAAAAATACACACAAAAAAATTCATTCCTAATTTTCTCCTTTGCTTCTATTTATTAGAACATCTTGTGGGTTATTTTGGTTTGGTTTTGTCTATTTGGGTTTTTTTTTGTTGTTTGTTTTTGTGTGTGTGCGGTTTTTGTGCTTTTTTTTTGTTGTTTGTTAGTTACTTTTAAAATAATTCAACTGATTTTGACATTAACAGTCCAATTATATCAATCCTGGATCCTGTTGTCCAGGTACAAGTTGAATAGGCAATCAGATCAATCCTAATCGTGCAAAGATAAAAAGCTGAGCAAAAGGCTCAGGACTTTTAGGCAGTGTTTACAATGGTGGTGTTACTTTGTTAATGACTCACTGTAATGAGTCACCCATGTTGCAGTGAAAGCTGCCTTGTTAAAGGGGTTCTCACTGTTCGAATAGAGTGAGATTATTCCCAGTAGAAAATCTTGCAAAAGTCCTCTGGCAAGGCTACAAAAAATAAAGCTTAATATTTTAATGTAAAAGAACATGCAGATAACAACAACTTTAGTTTTAAGCAATGGGAAAACTATTTTTATCCACTATAGAATTGGTTCCCCATTTTTTTTATTGGGGAAAAAATGTTCTTCGGTACTGACTCAAAAGCCTTGAGGTATCCAAAAATATAGGTGACCCCTCAAGACTCTGGTACCTGAATATACTCAGTACAGTAGACCTTTAAATAGCTGAAAATAGGAACTGAAAGTGACTTTAGGATCTTCAAGTCAAGGACTTCGATGGAGTGCTTTTCCAAATGTTGCTTGTGATTGATAATTTTGGTAAAATATTCATTCTTTTAATTAATGGATTGGATCTATCAGACAACTGTCCACCTACTCTGAGAGCTGCCTTATTAGACAGAAAAAAAAAAACCCAAACACCAGCACAAAACCTCCCAACACTGTAGATTTACTTCCCACCTGGAAGCATTTAAAGGATGTAAGTGGATCAGTGTTCGCTCCCCTCTTTATAAAAACCAGGTTGTTCCAAATGACTTGCTAAACTGTTGACCTGTTTCAAGTAACGCACTGGGATTTTCCTCCTGCTTCCAGAGAGGCAGTTTATGCTGGGAGGGAGGGCTGCAAGATTGGTCTGTTTCCCGGGGGGAGGGAGGGATGTTGATGGTGTTCTGGAGGTCCTGTCTCCCACCTTCCTGAGGGGTGTGTGGTGCTCTCGGCTGCTGGGGGCTGCCCAAGGGAGCAGTCAGTCCTCTGGATGGGGAGACTATCCTGCGTGGGGCTGGCTGTTTATTTGCAAAGGCTTCTGCCTTAGGTTGTTCGTAAGGCTGATGCTTGGGGAATTCTGCTAAAACTAGACTGTGTTTATTCCCTGGTTTGCCTCTAATTTGCAGATTATGAAAAACAGATGGATGACTCAGTGCTGTGCAAGTTAGTAAAGGTATGGACGCTTCTGATATGAGAGCAGCTTTTACAGAAAACACTGAGTTAAGAAGATTCAGGCTCAAGCTTCTTCCCTCCCCCCTCTTTTGTCTATTTTTACTGCATCATTGGTATGTGTCCAAGGAAAGTCGGCCATATCATTTGGAAATACAAGGGGACAAACTTTTCACTGTCGGATCTCTTCAGGCTGAGAGGCTGCAGAGTAAATGAACTGGGAGAGAGGGAATTAAAAGAGGGATTTTTTTTTTAGGTGAACACTTTGGTTGTCTGCTCTGCCAACAGCAGTGCAGAATAACGAAGAAACTGCAGCAGTCCTTTCCCACTGCCTTTCTAAAGAACGTAAGTTATGCTTTTGGATTTGCCTCTAACTGTCCGTGTGCTTTTTCCACTTTCGAGTATTTTCTGAGAGTAGGGGTTTTGCAGCCAGTGAGCTCCTGCCAGGAGCTCCGCTGTGTGAGCGAGGGAATCGCTTTGTCTTACTTTCTCTTCTTTAAGTCAGGGTGGTAGCGGGGGAGCCGAGCAGTTTGACACCAGTTTCTTTGACAGTCACTCTCGCCCGCCTTCAGACGGCTGTCGAAACCTTTAAACTTTTCCAGTGTTTGTGCAGAAATTTGTTTGCAGTTGGTAAAAGACAATAGCAGATGTTTTGATTGAACCGTGTGTGTCAGGCTTGTCGTAAGAGCAGGCGTTTCAAAGGGGATTGTGGTGATGCTGTGTAAACAGGACAGGATGTGACAAGGGAAAACATTTGTTTCCTGTTCTTTAATATTTAAAAGAAATAATTGGAACAGAGCCAAGGAGCTTGCCTAGGAAAGAAACAGTGGTGTTTATGCAGAGCAAAATAATGACTCTGTATATCTGAGAGGGCATTGTAAAGGTCTAATTAGGAGAATCATGCTTTTTGCAGATATTCAGTTTCTTGGTGTTGGCAGTTGGCATCAATGTTGCAGTGTTCTGCTGTCTTGCTTTTGTAAGAGTAACTCGAGCCGTTACCTGATGCATAGCTCTCGGTTGATTTCACCCTTTTAGTTTATTTTACTATTTTCAAAATGCAGTGTAGGCAGACTGTCAGGCAGATTGATAAATTAAAGTAAAACCAAAAAATTATAATTTTAATGTACCGGGTAATATACCAAGAATAAAGCAATCACCCTGAAGTCAGCCACTCATTAGGCCAAAACAATTATATAAATGATCATTTATATGGGGACAAGTAAGAAAATTGTGGTGAAAATTACGATGACTAAGGAAGTATTTTTTGAGATAAGGATGTGGCATAAGAAAAGGTGCTTTCTATTTCAGCCTTGCATTTTTTGTCTTTGAGAGGAATGGATTTATTACCTTGATAACAATTCTGTGGCCAATTATTGTAATTTAATAATCAGAATTTTTTTTTTTTTAATTCTGCATTTCTGATTGTGTGAGAACTGAAATTAAATTGACTACCGATGCCAATGAGAGCTTCTAGACAATGTGAATATTTGAAATAAAATTGGGACTATAAACTGTAGGGCTTGAAAGGCATGTAAAAAAGTTTGGTTTGTTAATATCTATATAAACTTGTTTATTTTAAAGCTAGTCCCATAATTTTCTGGAAGATAGACTCATGATAGCTAAAGCCTGGAGTGGTTATACAGAGAAGGCCTGGGGAAGCTACTATACCTGGTCTTAAGACTACATCATCCTGCTAGAAAACAAAGCTAGAAAAAAGAGAAGGTTAGTCCCTGTTTCCAGAGAGTTTTGGGGGGAGAATCAATCTGTTGGCTGCTGACAAAATGAAATAAGGCTTCTGTGATTTAGACCTTGCCCAAATCTGCTTACTACAAACCGAGGGTTTCCTCAAAATTCTCAGCAAAACATTTGACAAACTTGAGTTGTGAAGAAGGTTCCTGGTCTGATCTGGACCTGCAGTGCCCACAGATTGGCCTTAAAGAACAGTCTGGGGGTTTCTTCATTGAGGGCTCATTTCAGTGCTTGAAATTCATCCTTTTTTCATGAGAAATGTCTTTGATACACCTTTAATGCACCATGCTGTCCTCAGGGAGAAGGCCAAACAGAACTCCTTTGTTGCTTCAAGGAACACTATTAACACATACTGGTGGAGGGCCACAAGGAAACACCAAAATGAGTTTTATGACAGAACCAATTCTAGATTTTATTATGGGGTTTCTGGATGAGGGAAAAATTAAAATCATGGAAACATTTATTTCAGCTAATTAGGAAAAATATTTTAGTTTCTTTGTGTAATTCATAAAGGGGGACAGCAAATGTATCATGCCAGTTATGTCTAATTTTTATTCTGTATTTATATCTTTGATACCTTTTTGGTGGGGTGGGTCTTAAATGTTCATCTATTTCACAGAACTTATTTTCCATGTATTAACTAGATTACCTGTTCAGTGAAATCTTGGTTTTGAGGCTAAATTTGACACAAGCAGTGTCCGTGGCCTGACAGCACACGCAAGTGATGTCTGAATTCTCTTACGTCCAGCAGCATGCACAGTGTTTGGAAAATTAGACATACCTGGACAAAGATGACAATATTCTTGGGAGATTTCCCCTGCCCATGATAGTGTTCTTTCTCTGGCAATCCCAGTTTTAGCTTGAAGGTCAGATTGTTTACTGGAAAAGCTCAGATAATTGGTGCGTGAAGCCATCATGACAACATGCTGGGCCTGTTTTGCCTGATAATGGAATTTTGTTAATTCTTAACAAAACGAGGATTTGGACAGCTTATGTAAGCACAGTGATGCTCCTGAATTCTTTGAGGAAAACTGAGGAATTAAATGAACTGAAAAGGTTCTGCATGTTCTAATGCAGATAAAGCACTGTGCATTACTATAGGTAAGCTGAAATTTAATAATCTGTATAAAGTATTAAATATGCACAGTCTTGCAGTAAATGTAATATTGCATCTACACGCATGAACTATTTATACAAAAACAAAGATACTGTGTAAAAGAATTGGATTCGATCAGTTGGCAAGCATATTGTCTCATCAAAATTAAATGTGCCTGAGGATACAAGAGTAGCTAGTTTGAACTATTTGTTTATACACAGCAGCAAATATGTATATTGCTCCGAATAATAAATTCAGTTTATGCAGACTGGTCCTTAATACAATTGCATTGTAGAATAGAATAGCATAGCTCTTCTGATTTAAATGGTTATTTTAGAAGCAGAACAGTATTCTGTCTTATAAAAAGCCATTAATTTTAAAGAATCTACAAATGCACTAAAAACTCCAACACAGTGATTTTCTACCTTTTTATTTGTATATTTACTCTTTCAAGTCCTAAAACTGGAATTTTGCTTATCTGTACTTTGCAGGGTAACATATATGAACTTAGTTTTTAGTCAGCTTTCAGAGACCTTTAAGAAGTCCAGTGACTGTCACATTGAAATCCACTATTCCAGGACGCACACTTGGCTGACACTTTCAACCAAAATTAGATATGCTATTTCCAGAGACTGCAGGTTGTGGTTGTGTTGTTGCTGATGTTTGAAGATTAAAAAAAAAAAAAGGTGGGAGCAGTGTGAAACACGTGATATGAATTGTTGAAAAAAAAAAAACAAGGCTCTGAAACAAAATCAATATTTATTGAAAGGCATACATGTTGGAATGGAAATAATGATTGTTTGTAGGTTTCTAAAATACTAAAGGGAAAAGAACAGGGCTTAGCATTCACATAATTGGATTTCATCTCTCTATACCCGCATGTTTGATAGGTTACTTTTTAAGACACATTTGCTTCTTCTGTTAGAATTGGCCCTGCTCTAGTATTTTTTTTATGCAACATGAATGGATTGCAGGCAGTCCCTTGGTGTGCATGCATACCCTGAAAAAAAGAACTGATTGGTTTCAAACACTTAGAAAATGCAATTTGGAAGAATTTTTTTTTGGTGAGAAATTGTGCAAGATTTCTTTCTCTTCATCTTGATTTTTTTATCAACTGGAGTAAAGTCCACCTCCCACTGAATAAAAGTCAGGTTAACCTTTGGAGAGATGAAAATGGCATTTAATGTCAAACTTTCTGAATTGTTTCATTTCTATAAAGGCCAGGTTCTATTTCTGTGGTTTAAATAACTAAATATTTATTGCAGAAATTGTGACATTAAAGACATTTGTCTTTGTTTTCTACCATAGACAGTCTAAACAGTTTCTGTCACAGAATCTGTAGAGATATCTTGACATTGTATGTCATTCCTTCTAGTAATTGGGGTGGTTGACTGTATTTGGTTTGGACATTGCCTATTTTAAAAGGTGAATTTAGCTAGAAGTCAGTAATTCAGTTTGATCACAGGAACAGTGGTAACTGGAATAGCATAAAGGCAAATAAATGATGTGATGTGTCACTCTAATGTACTCTGTGGGGACAGCCAAGGATCTAGTCAGCTGAGAGGTCTGCTGGCAACCAGGCAGCCTTTCCACTTTCCAGCTGGGCTTAAGGGCAATAACTTAGAAGCAAATCCCATTCAAAAGGAAGAATTGAAATAGCATTTGGAATATAGTTCTTAAGGTGCTGAATACATAGTGTGGTGGGTAGATGTTGGCTGGCTTTGTGCATTTTGCCACTAGTTAATTGAAGTAAGGTTAAAGAGACACATCTAAATTAGGAAGGAGACTAATCACAGACAGGTGAAGAATGTTAGCAGCTTGTATTCTGGCACTTCTTCCATTACATGGTGATCCTGTTAACACAAGCATCAAAATATATCCCATATAGCTGTACTGCTACAATAGTTTACCAACAAGCTGCTGCTGGAATGGCTACGATGGTTTCTGTTCTTACAATCTAGATTTAATATCTAACTTTAAGAATATGCCCTACTGCTAGCAGGAGGCAAATGACTTAATGTACTGTAATCGGGTAAACCCCAAGTATTCCCCTAGAACAACTCTGGACAGCTCTGCTTTTTATGGTCAGCACTTCTGCTCATGTGTAAAAGTGTTATTCATTCTCTCTCACTTTAAAACCTGCTGAATATTATTATTTTAGATGCATTTAAGGAGCAATTAATTTGGTGGATGTTGATCTTCAGTCCATATGTCAAGGTGGATGGCCTCTGTGAAAGAGACATAAAGATTCAAGTAGATGCAATTACTTTTGATCAGGTTTTAAATGCATGTCACGAATGTTCAGCAATCTGCCTGCTCCTAATCCAGTATGGATTTATTTGTCTTAGTGTTATTAGTCTGCCTAAACATGTGTGTGATCAGTTTATTTCTGGGTGACTTTCTGTTCTTTTGTCATTTAAAGCTATTTGTTCTGTGCTACCATGAGCTTCTGTTCTTGATTATTTTAATTCTTTCAATTCTGGAAACATAGAGTGACAATCCCCTCTTTATTTATTTTTTTTTTAATGGAGGCTAAATGGTAGGTTTGAGGATTCCCTGAAGTGAACTTGTAATTTGGAAAACTGTCGTGTGGTGTCTACCAGTGTGTCCTGTGAAGCACTCAGGAGTTGATTTAGCAAGGACAGAGCGCTGGGCAGGTTATTCTGAGCTGTATAACTCTGCTTAGTATCAAAATATACCTGCACAAAGGATGCTTCTACACTTTGTGCAGAACAAAACCCCTCCAAAGCAGTAATGGAATCTTGAGCAAACACAGTTGGCACAATTACTTACAGAACAGCAAAAAAAAAAAAAAAAACACTCAGGAGATTTTGCTGAATTTGTGAATGCTCTTGAAAAGATATGATCAATTATGTATTTGTGTGCTTCTGAATACATTAATCTCCATACTGGTCCTTGGAGACATTTAGTATGTGTACCATATTTAGGCCCAGCCATATTTGTCCCATGATCTATATTATTAAAAGACTTATATACTCTGTCAGAAACAGATGTCAGGACATCCAAAAGAGCAAATGTCACCAGGTTCAATGATGTCAGGTGTCTTCAAGGCCACCTCGTTTTTTTTCTGAGAACAGCTATGTGCTATAAATACCATAAATACTGCTTACAAATTCCTCAGGAATGAAAATGATTCCAAGGAATGAAAACTCAGTTTTTTTACAGCATAAATTCACTCTTTTTATCAGCTATTGAAGAGGAAAAACTGCCACAGTTTGTCTGCTTTTACACAGTATTTTTTCCTCCTTTTCCTGTGAGAAAACAGTATTCGTGAAATACCTTTCTACAACTTTCTCTTCTGTAATCTCTATGTTGGTGGAAGAGTTAATGTAAACCTTCAAGGATTAAATCCCATGAGATAAGCTTCTACTGATGGGGTTTTTTTGTTGTTGTTATCTTGAAAGCAGATTTAATTTGATATTTAGAGCTCGAGTAATTTCACTGTACTGGGGTTGGGAAACCTAAGGCCCCAAAATCAGGTAGAACCACAGCCTAATTTCATACCATCTGAGATTTTTTTTTTGTCCTGAATGTTACTGTAGGACCATACTGTGATATGGGTTAGTGTGTGGTCTTCTCAATGTGCTTAAAAGGCTTGCTGGACCCTCAACAAAGAACAGGCTCTTCTATTTACTTTTTACCAAATTCTTAGTCTGCTCTGAGTAGTCTTGAGAGCAACTGATCGTTCTGCATCTTGGCTCAGAAAACATTTTATAATAAAGAGATAAAATTAAGTATTGCACTATGAAGATTTCACCCTATTTATCAAATATGCAGTGGTAATTTTTTTGCCTTGCATCTAAAATAGCTGGAAAGAAATTTTGTCTGTCAAACACAAACATGTTCTGAGACACTTCATTGCTAATTAAAGATGAATGATTTTTCCATTCATTCACAAATGTAATCCTTTACTTAAATTCTAACCATGGAGATAAGTGTAATCCTTCATTACATAGAAAACAGAAGACAGTATGTAATAGGACTGTTTTGTATGAACTGTGCTACATGTTCTGTGTAGGCAGAGAACCCCCTCATCCCTTAGCTTCCTCATTCTAATTAGCTTTTTTACTATTCCTTCCTACAATTTTTTTAAACCAACTAGACTGATGAATGCAAAAATATTCACATGCAATGGTATGAATTTGCAAACAATGAGTGAGTGGTTCCATTTCCTGTGCTTGCAAAGACCAAAATTTATGTCTTATGAGAAGCTGACACATTGCACAGTCATGAATACAGGTAAGAAGAGCGGGAAGGCTTCTTCTCATATTCAACTTTTGGGATGGATTTTTAACTGTATTCCTGAATGTTAGCCTTTATCCTCTGAACAACCATCATTATTTCACCTCTGAGAAGTGCTCTTGTAGAAGACCTGCTCTGAAGGCACCCTCTGGAGGGAACTCTGTTGAGGAAGGTGGACAACTTTCAAACTTTAAAATGTAAAGAGCCAGGGTAGCGATCAAGGCATAATTTCCTCAAGCTCTATGCCATTGCTTTTAGAATAATGCAGAGTGCCTCTGTAGAGAAAAAAGATGAATGTCATTCTTAAAGAAAAATCACTAGAAGTCTCTCTTTTTTTCTTAAAGGATAAAGTAAACTCGAAAAGGTAGGAGGAAGTGGGGAGAAATGCAAGGTATTCACTATGAAAGGGTTCTCTGCTTGGGGTGATGACTAATCAGTCTCCCTTGTTTATATGACTTCAAAATGGGTGTGTGCTAAGGGTATTCTGTGGCCCTGAGTGACATTCTTGATGGAACAATAGTGTATTAAGGCAGCTGAGAGATTCGTGTCACCTGACATCCCTAAATGGCAGGGCTCTGTACAGTGATATACACAGTCCTGTAGAGCCACTGATGTCCATGAACTGTGCCAAAAGGGAGTGGCTACTATGACAGATCGTCTGATGTCTATACTGGTATTTTGAAGGTTTGTCTGGGTCAAATGGAAAGTAAAGTAAATCTAGCTTAGCCTTATAATTTGGATGGTGGCAATGGGTTTCACAGCTCACAGGATAAAGGACTATCCAGCACATTAGTGGTAGCTTTAGAGTTTCTCGTCTGTGGCCAATAAAAAGGAAAAGGAAAAAGTGATAGATATGACTTGTGAATAAAGAATAAATAAAATATAACTTGACTACACTGTATTCCACCTACAAAAAAACCCCAGTGACTCCTGTTCAGGCTTCCAAAAGCCTTTAAGTTATTTGAAATACATAATAACAGCCCCTCATTGTCTCAGAGTTGTTGTTCAGTATCTGAGATAGGACTTACAGACCCTGCACTATTTGTAACTGGTTTTCTGCTGTGATTTCTCAGTTACTTTTAACAGTAGTGCCTAGAGTTGGTTACTTTACATATGCCTCTAGTGGGTTTTGTTGTTTACTACATATGACCAATATCAGTAACAGCATGGTTCATGTATCACTGTCATCACAAGAACTACTTTGCAAGTGCCAGGCAGTTCTTGCATCTGCTCATAGAGTTGGCAAAGGGAAGTCTGCTTCCATTCTCTTACTGCAAAGGATTCAGGCTATATAAGCTACTATCTTGCACCTCTTTCTTTACAAAAATGGTCATCCAAATTAATGTCTGGCTGGGAAAATTAGTTTCATAGTGTAGAAAGGTACTTAGTGTCACAGTTATGGTTAAATGTCAACAGATGAATTGTGCGAGGCATTAAGACATGAATTGCATATGCTTGCACAGGATCAGTATTGTGTGTATCTGATGTTATCACAGTGGGATTCTGGTATTTGGAAGAAAGTTCCAGGTGCTACCACAATCCAAATAATGATGTGGTTGATTTAAGACAATATTGCTCTTAGCTGTTCTGATGCCAGGGTTTTTTCCAAGTGCTTTTTTTTTTTAATTTAAAAATACAACTGTGTTCACATGGTTACCTACACTGTCTCCTAATTTGCTTTTCATATACTTAAAAATGTACTGGTTTTCCTTTAAAGCAAAATGGATATATATTCTTCTAGAAATGAATCTATTATGTATCCCAGTTCAGCTTGAATCTTAAAATTGTGTCATATGAGTGGTTCAACTTTCTTCCTCTTTCATTAGCTACGCTTCATAAGTTCTGATGTCAATTACAAAGACTGATATTCACAAGGGAAGATATGTATGAGAGTATTCTAAGAATGTAGTTTTTGCACAAGACTGACCTATGCCAGTGCTGGGCATTTGCTTATGAGCAGACTGGCAGTGTCCCTCTAGGAGCCTTGGGCATCTATCCTGAACCTGCCCTGCATGATGAGAACCTGCAGGAGCTTAGGAGAGTTATTTTTGAAGGTGAAGAATAAAGGTGGGCACCTTTTACTACTGCTGCTACTACTTGCAGCTTTTGTCAGGTATAAAACCTTGTACCTTAAGGAAAAATCTTGAGGAGAACCTGAGCTGAGCCAGAGTAGCTGCTTGGAATGCCCAGAAAGGGCTACTAGGATTGTCTGGAGATGCAGTGCACTCAGGGGTGTGGCCAGCTTTGCAGTCAGATAACCAAGGCTGTACTGAAACTCTGCTGTGGAAACTCGTACTGGGAATCGATAGATTTCTGCAGATAAGGCATAAGATACAGGGAGCACTTCATCTCTGCTGTAGAAAGGTTTCAGCTTTTCCCCATAACAACAGTTCTTTAAGTAGGAGAGCTGGCGTGCAATCAGCAAATGAGTGTCCTTGCTGAGGACTGGAAAGACTTGTTTACTGGGTGAAGTTCAGCCATTGGGTGTTTCCAAGTTTCGAACTGCTAGAGCTGACTACTGCTTAGTCAAATGGAGCGACCCTGTGCTTATGGAGGGGAGGACACGACGTGGCAGCCAACATGCTGGGCTCTGTGCCCTTGGAGCTCCCCAGAGGAGATGTAGGTGACTTTTTGTTACTGTTTGGTTGGTTCAGCTCCTGTGCCTACAACTGTTGCTTAAAACCCACAGAGCTCCTTTTGCCAAAGTTGTTCTGACATTGTTTCTCACTATGGCTGGTGCTGCCAGGCGACCTGCTGTATGGGGAAGTGTTTACCTACTTGCTGTGCAAGTTCAGTGTTGAGTTTTTGCCAACATAAAGAGCTTGCCTGGGTAAACTTAACGCTTGAGCAAGGTTTTCTCTGAACCTAAGGATGACATAAATGTTTGGACGTATCACTGTGTTTCTGAAAGACCTTTCTGTTCTTAGGAAGATCTAACAGACATAGAAGGTAACATCAGTGCTGTGCTCTGCGCTAGAAAATGAGGTGGGTACTGTGTAAAAGCTAAAGTAAACATGGAGGTGCAGCAACCAGTACTTAAATTGTTTAAAAGATGAAGTGCTGCAAATTCAGCCTGCTTATAGGCTGGAGAGGGGCATCTCTTCACCCTCCTTCCTAATCCCTCTCCTGGATGTGTTTTTGCCTGGAACCACAGCTGCTTGGGCAGGCTATCTGCTGTGTACTGTGCACTAAGAAGACATGAATGCCTTTGCTTTCTACCTCCATTTTTTACTTTTTTTAATGCTTGGATTCTGTCTGCTCTTTCTTGCTGTGAAACACCTATTTTTGTTCTCCTGGTTTATTTTCCATATGCTGTGTGCACTAGGAAGTGGGATTTTGAGGGTTGCAACCAAAGAATTCTAAAGGGCTGACAGTGGCTAAGTTCACTTTGTGAAGAAGTTACGTGGCATTTGGTGATCGCTAGGTGCTGCCTTCTCCATTGCTGAATTGAACTTTGTGCTGTCTAAGAAGATCCTGTTGAAGTACTGGAACAGAAGCAGAGGAACTTTATTCTGCAGTGGTCAACAGCGAATCTATTACTAAGCTCCAGTAGCTGATGTGTATCAGCTCTTCTAAAATGAAAGCTGCAGAACTGTAAGATCAAGTGGAGACACAGAGTGGGACAGATCCAGAGGAGTGTCTTGTAAGGGAGTGGAGGGGATGGTCTCTGTGCAGTTCAACTGTCACTACACAGTCCAGTACCAAAAGCACTAACACTTGCTACTTGCTTTTACTCTTCTTGCCATTGCTCGGCAACCCTGAATAAAATGCCTAGGGCATTTCTCAATGTACCTTGTATCTAACATTATGTAGAAAAGGCTATGGACCTCGTTCCAAATAGATTCCTGCTCAGCCTCCTGCTTTTCCTTTGTACTGCTTGTTATCCTGTGCCTGGAGGGGTTAACAGTGATTAGTACGTAGTCTCCATGGAGTACTTTTACTTCAAGTAGCATTTCAGAGCAGATATTTATGTAAGCAGCAGTGATTTGATGTGCAGTTTTAATTATTTGTCAGTTCAACTTGGGAACTTTGAGCCTGTGTACCTGTAAAGGCTGAATAGAGATCTGTGAGTGTCAGCAAAATAGGTAGGCCTAGAGAGTAAAAAATGTCCAGTTATAAGGTCTTAACAGCGCTATGTAGTTAATCAGGGGAGGGTTTTTTCAGTGTAGGTGCTCTGACTCACTGCTTTGGATGACAATGTACAGTTTAAAATCCTTTTACTTAGGCCTGCAGAGCACCTAGCCCATTAAATAATTACTTGGACCTACCTCAGTGTGGATTTTTTCTTAATACCTCACCTGAGAATATGACAGTTTATCAAACATTGAAAGACCCTTAAATGACAGTTCTGAGGTTGTCATTTAACCTAATATGTGGCAGTTAAATCTTATCATTTCCCTTGGCATGCCCCTTTCTCCTCATTTCCTACTCCTACTCTCTGAAATCTCATTTGTGAGAATGTTGACAATTTGGTTGGGGATTCCTGGACTTCTACTGCAAGCACTCATATTGTCCTTCCCCGTGCAGTAAATCCAGTGTGCTCCAAGTGTGTTGGTATTTATTGTGCAAGGCCTTGACCCAAAATGAGGTCCTAAAAAACTCAGCCTTAAAGTAGGTTAATATCTCATAGTTGAGATAGGTCATATTTCTCATAGTTGAGTGATGATTGAGTCGATCACACAGGTTCTAGGCTGCCAATCTTTGAGCTGTGGAATCATAGGACTGTTTGGGTTGGAAGGGACCTTAAAGATCATCCAGTTCCAACCCCACTGCCATGGGCAGGGACACCTTCCACTCAGATTGATTGGATTGCTCAAAGCCCCAACCTGGGCATTGAACACCTCTGGGGATGGGACATCCATGACATTGCTGGGCAACCTGTTCCAGTGCCTCACCACCCTCACAGGAAAGAAATTCTTCCTAATTTTGAATCTAAATCTCCCCTCTTTCAGCTTAAAACCATTACCCCTCATCCTATCACTCCAAAGAGCCCTTCCCCATCTTTCCTGTAGGCCCCCTTTAAGTACTGGAAGGCTGCTGTAAGGTCTCCACAGATCTTTCTCTTCTATAGGTTGAACAAGCCCAACTTTCTTAGCCTGTCCTCATATGGGAGGTGCTCCAGCCCTCTGAACGTTTTGTGGCCCTCCTCTGGACTTGCTCTAACAGATCTATGTCCTACATCTTGTCCCTCAGTGTGAGCAGGGCAGCCATCAGAAGATGCCTTCTCCATCCCAGGGGATGATAGCTGAGAGACAGGATCTGTGGGGATGGAAGCAGGACTATTTTACTACCAAAGGGTGGTGGAAAGGGCTACTGCAGAAGGAGGCGGAAATTGAAAGGATGGGAAGATAGAAGAAAAAGGGGTATTAGATGCCAGTCATAATCCTTCCCTCGTCTACATATTGGAGTACAAAGCGAAGTATGTTGATGTCTTAGGAGGCCCACTCGTGTGTTTCAGATGTTTCGCCTCTTAAAAGCTCTGATTACAGACTAAGGAAAGGAAGGAGAGAAAAGGAACAAAGTATTATATGTGTAAAACTATGAAGCAAAGCTTTCATGTATAGCAGTGGCTTCCTGTTATTCCTGTGCTTTTAAAAGGACCCTAATTCATGACATCAACATCTGATAATAGTCCTGAGGGTGAGCCCATTGATGTGAAGAAGAAACGCTGGAACACAGACCTTGTTTCTGTTGACCATAGTGCCTGGCCTTGCCACCTTGATGGCAAATACCCAGAAGGGGAAAGAGAAAGAATAACACAGATGGGAGAAAAGCAGTTTGTGTTTGGTGCTGCCTGACTCGCAACATCAGTGTTGGAGACAGGCAGGGAATGCAATCACATCAGCAAAGCTTAGGCTGGTGGAGCAGTGAGGCCTGGCTGTCCCAGCCTGACTGCAGTTGTGCTACAAAAGCTGCGACCTTGCCAAGCTGAACTAGGCACAAGCAGAAGGAAACAGGAGGCATAGGAAGATGGGTGCTGGGAAGGTCTCTGGCTGCCGAGCATTACGTGCCAGGCAACCCTTTCAAGTTCTTTGCCTCCCAGGCATGTTTTGGGTCACAAGCTTCATGGGAAAGCATCTGCTCTGCTGGATCACAAGACGGGGGAACCAGGACCTCACAGAGCTCTTTTTGGGCAGATGTGCCCTCTAGCTACAAGCCCACAGTGGGAGGAAGCTGTGGCTCTTCATAGCCCAAGTAAGCTATGGCCTGGGCTGTTGGAGAATGTGGGGTCAGGGCTGAAAGTTGCATTTGGTCTGTGGGAGCTGCTGCATCTACACTGCTTCATGGCTGCAGTGGGGAAAGGTAAAGGTGACCCCACTGCCACTGTCTCATCAATATGACTAAGGCCTCGTGATTCCTAGTGTGGTCATGGTCCCACAATGAAAGAGCTTGATTGTTTCACCCCACCTGCTTTCCTGGCATCAAGGTCAAATTAAGGACATTGAGCTGGGTGACGGCTGAAACAACCCATACTCTCCTGTGTTTGTGTTCTCAGACTAGCCCTCATTCCCAGCATCTCAGCTTTGGATAATTGACTTCTGGCCTCTCCCACCTCTTATTTTTCAGTCTTAATTGCTGGGACTGTATTAGTTGGCCATTGAGTTTGAGCTAGCCCAATACATTTTTTTTTTTCTGCAACCTTAAAATCTCTTTTGTACAGCAGGCTGAGTTAGGCTCCTCTCCCTTCAGTCAATTTGTAGTAGAGGCTTCAATGCAGACCATTAATCTTAACCTGAGCTGCTTGGATGACTTATTTAATATTAGGGAAGGATATACTTGTATCTACCTATGGATAAAAAAAGAAACAAACTGTGAGTTTTTTTGGTAACTTACTATTTATGGGCTCCCTAAGAATATGAATTCAGGTTGCGTTTGGAACAGGGAAAAGAATAATTTTTTCCAAAAACATGACAGTTGCAGGGGATGATGGCAGGGTCTAGACCACTTCCATGGCACTATGAAGATGGCACATGCTATACATTTTTTCTCCAGAGATTCATTCGCTGTTAAGTCAGCAGCAATGAGCATAGAAAATTTCTGAGGGAAAGTAGCCTGTTCTAATTTTTTTTAAAAAAAGCGCAAATCAAACAACAACACCCCTCCCATTTCTCAGCTTAAAAAACACACATAAAATAAACCTGTTTGAAGCAGGCTGGTAGTAACTGCTAGGGGGTTAAAGTGCAAGACTGTTCACTGAGCTGTGAATCCATTTCCTCTTCACTAGGGAAAAGAAACCTACATATCAACATTCAACATGTAAGAGCAGAAACGTCAGGGGAAATGCTATGACTTTGTTTCATTTTCCTTGCCATGGTACCACGTTTTTGGTTTAATTGATGAAGCAGGATTATTTGCAGAATATCAGAATATTGTCAGCAGGCAGCTTCTCAGAGTTAATTATAAGAGAACTGCACTTTGAAGCAATCTCATTTGGTGGTGTAGATCCCTGTGAGAGTGGCTGCAGCTGTGACTCCTGCAGCCTCCTTTCGCCATGAGGTAAGTTACGGGATCAGTTCTGATTTGAGGGGGATGTAGACCTTACTACTGACTGTAAATGGAAACAGTAATTTGAGCAATACTTGTGATTCTGGTTTAATGTACATAAATTTGATACCTGAAATGAGCAATGAAAAACAAGCAGCTAAGTGATATCTACATGGTTCTGTCCAAGAGTCTTCCACCTCAGTTCTGGGGGTGCCACTCCTGAATTTTCTCTCTCGATTTTTTAAGTGTGTCTTTGTTCCATGGCAGAAACAAAAGGCCTTGTGTTTCCTTATTGTAGGAGTGAAATATATTGCTTGCTCTTTGCAATGGGGATTCTCTAGACAGTTTAAAAAGTAAAAAAGAAAAAACTAACCCAACTGAACATAAAAAAAAAATCCAAAAATGTGCCTGAAACCTCTGGCATTTCAAAAGTGTGAATCCTGCTGAGCAGGTGCCCGCTTCTTCTGACCTATTGAATGTTGGACTTAAAATGAAACATAGCTTATTCTTTCTCTTTGACAGAGTTCATCACATGTTGAAGGAATCAGAGGAGCAGTATTTTGGCACAAGCACTGAAAATACTAATACACACGCTGCCTGATGTTTCATTTCAGGTTATAAACTGGATTACAACATGCTTTCACCCTGTGGGCATTACCCAGGGAAACCAGGCTGGATCCGCCTGATGCATAAAACCAATCTGGTTAAATGACTGCCAAATGGAAAATACAATAAATGATGTATTCAGAATCTATATTTCCGACAGGAATTTAGATTACATTTCAGTCATGCTAAATGATTAATAATACTATTTACCTCATTAGTCCAAGAATGGAATAAATATTATATTCTGGAAACTGTGCTTAAAGATCTTAGCACAACATTTTAAACTTCTAAAATAACTATATCTGTCCTAATTAAGTCAAAGTAGCACAGACAGTATTCAAACCCCACATTTTTTCTTCATGATGCAAATGGACCTTTGTGTCCTTTTATTTATGGGAAGCTTTGTTAGCCTCAGTTTGCTCAAATACTTGCATAGGATTTGTTTTTCCAAAAGAAAAGATACACTGTATTTAGAGATGCAAATACTACCTTGTCTGCAAAATCCACCAGCTATTATGCTGGAAGACAAAGCTAATTCTATGTTGCTTTACTTCAGTAGTGTCTGTGTATTCATAAGCATCTTTTTAACAACGTTCTCTGCATAGCTGAAAAATACCAGTCACCACATTTCTTTTTATTTCCTTTGGTAATAGCCTAGTAAAATCTGAATTGATCTGTGATTTTTATTTTATAAAAACAAGTAAATAGATTTACTAAGAGAATGTATCTTTGCATTAGTGTTTGTACAAATGTTAAATAGGCTGTTAGCTTTGATTCTCATATTCCTTGCATATGAGGTTTCTGAATGCTGCTTTAAATATTTGACCTGAGTCTGAGTCGAGTCAAATACATAGCTCTGTAGTAGAAGAGACTGCTGCTGGTTTGTGTGTCAGTAGCACAGCTTTCTGTAGAGGTTCTTTGCTTTTGCTTTAAACATCTGGAGAGACAAAGAGTGTTTGTGAGGTCTTTTGTTGTTGCTGAAAGTTGGAGCAGGGAGGAATTAGTTCCATGAAATACTCTGAATCCTGTAAAAATCAGGGTGGAATCATTAAGTGTTAAACTTTCTCTCCTTTATAAATGAAAGTGCTTTCGTTTAATCTGTCGTGACTCTCCTGGTAAGGGATATTACGTAATATTTACTCTCCCCTTCGTAGTTAAATCCTTTTTCTGATTTGCAAGTAATATTTGCATATGTATTTGTTAGCTGCATTGACATGCCAGATGCACAGTGGTAGCTGTCTCCGCCTGCTAATCCTGTAATAACATTCTGGTGACCAAATTCAATGGCCCTGCGCGGAGCCTCGGAACAGCTGATTGCTGAGTAGGGAGGAAAAAAATAACCCGACGAATCTCATTGCAGCTCTCTGCTGCATCCCTATCCCACAATCCCTTGCACCATTTGCTGCAGTCTTTCTACACAGGCTGAGTGAGAAAAAGATGTGCTAAAATAAAGATTGATTGGTTTGAGTCCTGGAGGGGTCTCCCACTTGTAAATGACTTGGGGGAAAAAAAATTCATGACGACTTCACTGGGCCTCCTCTTATTCTTCCATTTTTCTTTCCACCTGTCCTCTGCGTGGAATGGAGCATCATTTCTTAGAGCACAAAATCTGTTGTGCATCTGATAATGACTGTGCTGTGATAGGGATGCAGTTTTATGCGTGAGGCTTGAAATATTAACAGATGATGGTTTGCTCGTTTGGATTACTGTGGAACTGCAGCTCCGTCCCTGCAAGGATTTTATCCTCAGCCCTGCACTGATTAAGCTATTTTTCTACAAAGATGGGTAGGTCTAAAATGCTCAAGTTTGCTCGCTGTTATTCCTGGTGGCTGCTGCTGCTGCATCACTCCTTCTCTTTTGGACACTGATCGTTCATTATGCTTCTGCATGCTGTAAGAATGAAGAGGGTTGCTGTGTTTTAAACAAGGCACCAAGCTGATTGCAAGAGTGGGAGAGAAAGGAATGCAGTTTTAGCTTATCAAGCCTTTTACAAAAGTGGGCTATGTGGCAGTTATGATATTAATTTGCTTGGTATGTTTTGTATAGGCTAATTTGGGGACTGCTGCTAGAAATTGCTTGAACCTGTCCTTTATTCGTAGGGACTGTGGACAGGAGACGTATGTGTTATAAGGAGTTTTAAACCCTAGCTCACTCAATCCTTGAAGCAACTGTTATTGAGGTTCCCCACCCTTTCTTATGGCTCTTGAGGCCTAACTGTTCCTTTGGAGGCGTTGCCCGTGGAAACCTATTCATTCATAATACATGAATAGACCCTCTGGATTGTGAATACCATTGATAAGAGGAGGATGAACAAGCTGCAAGCAATTTGTTCTCCTCAGGCTGCACTTTCAGGCTAGTTGCAGCTCTGACTGGGTGGAGTTCAGTAATAGCAATATATCAGCATCACAAAATTCTGCTCATTTAGGAATAAATCCCGGGAACTGAAAAGGTGGTTATAAGTTTTCCCAATGTCTTTTTCTTGGCTGAACCATGGAAACTAATAGAAAATTCAGTAACTGTTGAGGAATTCCAGAGGTCACTTGAAGATACCTGTAGAAAAAGGGCACTTCCCTTTTACATGTCTCTATTTAGCTGAAACAGCTCTTCTGGAACTGGTGTTTGCTGTACCCTAACTTTTTTTTTCCACCTTTCCAATACTATTGGGAGTTCTTTTCATATGGGTGGGGCTGCACCCTGACTTTGTTTCCCGAAGGCTTGCATGCATAGTGAGGCAAGGCTTTCCACTAGCTTAGAAAGCCATTGTTTTCTCCTTTCTTTCCTGTATAGTGTATCTTGAATGAAAATCAATAGCATTATCTCCAAGCAGAAGGAAGAAAGAACACTGTTATTTTTGGGGTGGCTGGAAAGACAACAATTCCTGACTCTCAGAGGGTATACATTTCAGAATCCTTTTCTGCACTTGATTTGGCAAACCTTAACTGGGTTTCCAGTGCATGCTTCTTATAGATAAATGTGTGGGGATTATGTCATTTGGCAGAATGTTTCACAAACCTTTGGCTTTGCATGTTGAAATTATGAAGTATAAATCATATGAAGAAGTGATTCTTAGCCTTAGTTCGTGCTTCAGCTACTCTTTATTAGATTGTGAGACAGAATGAACCTCCACAAAGAACCTTGGCAGTTTCTCAGGTCAGAAGATGCTACTACAAAAATGAATGTTTTTCTTGTAAAAATAGTGTTTTGTGAAATCTCCTACTGCTAATACACCTGAGGCACATGTTGCTGTTTTGAGAAACTGCTGTGAGCATTGCTGTGAATGAGAATGAATACTGTCTTTGGCAAAATTCAAAAGCATCGCCTAAAATCCTCAACATTTCCTCAAATAGTCTTTGATTGCACGGTTGCTTTCATTGAGGAAATGGGCAAAATCTTTCTTCTCATAGCTAAATCGCATTCATCAAAATTGCATCAAAGGTGGAGTTGGCTCTGGGAGGGTGCAGAATCCTGGAAACTGCATACTCAAACTTTTTTAAATGAACCACTTCTTGTGTAAGAAGTTGTATCAGATCCTGGACAAAGCTTGAAATGTGCTGATTAAATTCTTTTTTCAGGTGCATGTTTTAAACCTGATTTATGTGAGTGCAGGGGATAAATAACAATCATGGCCTGATGTGTTCCAGACAAAATATCAAATACTAAAAACATTTGTTTCTGAATGGTTAATGTTTTCTTTCACTGATAAAGATTAAAGCCTGAACATTTGAAAATTAAAGTGGCTGACTGAAGCTTTGTATATGAAAGGCTAAGAATCACCTGATTTTGCAATGAGATTGGAGCGACGCAAAAGACTAAGATGAAGATCAGATTAAATCAATATGAAATTTTTCAGGCAACAGGAGTTTTCCTTGTATAAACACTATTTTCTAGTGTAGCTCTACTTGGTGGAGGAAAGGTGAAATTACAGAAAACATCTGCTTGTTAGAGAACTTTCTTCTATGAAATGACAGACAGCATATACTGGTAGACCGATTCTTTCATATCTTAAGTATAGGGTGTTTTAAGAGGCTGTGCTTAGTCTATAACAAAAAAAGATTATGCTGTTTGTAATGTATTTGTGTCCAGTTTGGAAACTGTGCTTTTGATAAGAAGTCTTCCTGCTTCTGATTATCTTCCTTGTTTTTCTGGATCTGTGCCCTTCAATTTTGGGTTGAAAGAGTGGGAGGCACACACAGCTGCATCAACGGTGAACTGAATTTTCTCTTGAAGCCTGTCACTGAAGTTCTGCATGTTATACTGCCAAATGCATGAATACATTAATGCGCATTTGGTAGTCTGCTCTTCTTACTCTCATTTGTGAAACCTGGATATTTGTGTTCTGCTTCTTGTAATGCCATCTTTAATTCAAGCTTTAAAAAATAATATGTATTCCTAATCCATCTCCTAAGGTTTTTGTGTGTGATTGATGACATTTAAATAGGTGAAATTAATTTGTATTTATGTCATGTTCACATTTTATCTTCCTTTTGTGAAAAGAAATTATAAAAGTGAAACAAATTGTCCATTCTGGAATCATACATTTTTGGTTAGTGAGAAAACATTATGTTTTACGAGCATAATAGCAATTTTTAACCTTGCAGATTCCCCTTTCTTGGGAAAAAAGGAAACAAAAGGTCTCACTCTAAGTGGTGTGCATCAAATTATATGTCGGTTGCTGCTGTTGAATATTTCAGTTGTGAATAACTTCATGCTTTGTAGTTGCTAGCACAGAGGTTATCCTCCAGGAACCTGTTATCAGGGAAGTCAGTACGGCATGTTCCATAATTGCTGTCATTATCCTAGAAATAGTCACTACCTGTAGAGCTAAGTACACAGCTCAGGAGAAACAGTATGAGTTCAACTGTCCCAGATTAGTGTGATGTGCATTCAGTGCAGGAAAAATATCTGATGTAATGCTACTGATAAAATACTACAGGTCATAAAAATCATTGTGGAATCGAGTGACCTTTAAATGAACATGATCAGCACAGAGGCAGAGGGTTTGTTACTTCTGTCTTGGAAAGCATGAACTACCCTCAAGTCAAAGATCAAATTGTCTGAAAGGGATGACTAAAAACTAGGATATAAAATGTTTAGGGAAGAATTCACTACCTCAGGAGTATACCTGCACTGATGGAGCCCACCTGGGTTTGCTCCTCATATGGAAGAGGAACCCCTGTTCTGCTGTGGCTGTAGGAGCACTGGCGGAAAGTGCTGTGACAGAGATGCAGCTGTCGGCATTCCGGGAATTGAGCCTCAGCCTCCCAGTGCTCCAGCACCCTAGAAACACTGATGGAGAGGAGTTCTTGCTGTGCCACCCTGCCAGGGCCTTTGCTTGTCAGGTTTATCTAAACTATTTTAGCAGGCAGTTTAATTTTGCTTGAGGATGCTTCCTTCCTTTCCTGTCCTTTCATGCCTTCTCCTTCCACATACTAATTCTGTTGGCTATAATCTGTACCTCCAGCTGAAAAGAAACTAAGTTTTTCTCTCCTTGTGCCTTGTTCCAGCTCAAGAGGTGTTCCAATCCTGCTGGCATTCCTTTAACCTGCAATTTTAATTTTGTCAGTCAGCAGACCTTTTTCTTACCTTTTTATTTCACCATTTACGTGTCAGGGTTATGAAATATCTTCAGTCTTAGAAAAAGGATTCTTACTACTCTTTCTGTCTAGAATGCTGTTTTTCTTGCATATGTTATTTAGATGTGCTTCAAGTATCCTTCACCCTGCCTTTGCTGATTCTCAGCAGCTGTCAGTTGCCTCCTCTTTGCTCAGTTTGTTTTATCATGAGGATTTTCACTTCACCTACCTCACTCCTGTTGCTGTTGCATAATTTGACCACTTGCTTCTCAGGGGCTGGCTAGTTCTGGAGGTTCCTTCTTGTGAGTTTTCTGGATTCCAAACCTACAGTATTTTTGGCAACACTAGCACTGATAAGGGAAAGAATTGTCAGGTGAATCACTTTCTAACTCTGTCTGTGATGCAGCCATTTAACTTGCTGGTGCAATTCCAGTCTAAGCACTTTTCTAGTGATATTGTACATGTTAGAAGTTCAATGTTTGTTAGCACTGGCTGAACCTACTGGCACAAGAACGTTTTTATTGTGGGATTTCTTTAAAACCAGACAACGCTGTAGCTCTTTCAGTCCATGGGCAATGTGCTTTTGCAGAATGCCTGCTCAGACAGAGGTGTTATGTGTGTTGTTGCACACTTTGCTCACTGTTTCGCAGGTTCTCATCAGGGATAAGCAATTTTAGAATTCTTCACTGCTCTAGTTTTCATATGGAAATCTGCGTTCCTGCATACGGATGAAACATGAGTGTAATAGTTGTTGATTTTGTTATTTCATGGAGTTTAAAAGCCTTTTTTTCTTCATTTTCCTCTTCTCTCACCCCACTCCAGCAGTGTGCAGCGTAGAAGGGAACAAGACCCATATGTCAGTGGTCTAGGATGGCCAGTGAAGGCTCCAACATCCCAAGTCCTGTGGTCCGTCAGATTGACAAGCAGTTTCTGATTTGCAGCATATGCCTGGACCGCTACAAGAACCCCAAAGTACTTCCCTGCCTGCACACTTTCTGTGAGAAGTAAGTCCTTTCCTCATGCTGGTACCTAGGTATTTGTGTCACGCAACAAACATAGCACAACACATCCTTTAGTGGACAGGGACTTTTCTCTTTGCTTTTAAATGTCTTATTAAGTCTTTATCACCTGGGAAGGCTGGAGAGGCAGGGATGTAGACAAGCATTTGTGGCAGGCAGGAAGAAGAGACAGCAGTGGGCTATTTGGAATACATTCCCTTTATGCAAGAATAAATAAAAAGTAAATCCAATGAAACTATGAATACAGTTACAACAATGTGAGAGGTGATGGTGGTCAGAATTTGGACCTCAAATTAATGGCCTCAAATTTATACTATATTAGAATTATTAATTAGAAATCATAAAAACCTTTCTTTGTTGATTTACTAAGCAGAGAAATAATTATCCCGTCCTTTAATGTCCAAGGGTTAGACATGTATACATTATTAATTGCCTGTGATTAAATGTGTTCATTATTCTGCAGCTTTGTTGACTGAAGTGGAAAAAACCTCTGAAAAGGCATGTGATAAAACAGCAACCTGCCTTCTACTGTATTCAGCTGAAATAATTGCATGTACCTAGTGATACTTTAATGTTATGTTATCCATCAAATGGCAGAGGAAATATAGTATCTGCAAAAAAGTTAACAAGAAGTATTGGTTAGAGTTCTTTATTTGATAATGAGATGCAATTCTTTGGATTATATATTGAATGTCAGGAGAATTTTAATAAATGGTATTTTGTGTGAATATTGAGTTCAGATTTCCATCTGTTACTCAGAATTGAGATGTGCACATCTGATTTTGCAGAGAAAACTTGTGGATCTCTGTGTGTGTCAGATGAGCTGGCTATTTGTATAAGAACAGGAAACCCCAACTTTACTAAAGTCAGCAGTGAAATGCTTAAGTCAGTGAAGTCAAGATTTTCACTACCATGTATTAAGTTTCTTGACTGCAGTTCATGTGTAAATCCTCAGGTCAGCTTCTGGTTTTCACTGCAATCCTCTTATGCTGATCTGGTTATGGAGAGAGGCTGGAAGAACTCTACCAGTACACTAGTGATGTGCAAAGCCTAAGCTCTCCTTTCACAGAGCCCTTACTTAGAAGGTCAAGAGGAGAGCTGCCAGGGGAGAATGAAGAGTGGTGCAAGCAAAGTCCTTGCAGTGGGTAAAAGCTGTGTAGCTGTGCGAGGTCACACTTTCTTGGTTGGCATCTCATGAAGAATTTGGTGTAGCACTGCTCACCCTAAGAACTGCATTCTGCAAAGCTTCCTATGCTTATGGACTAAACTGAATTGCCAGTTGCAGTTGGATGTTGCATGCCTAGCAGCTGTTAACTTGATTTTCAAGGCCAGAAGTGGTACTAACTGTCACCTAGGCCAGTCTGCTGCGTATTGTTGATCACAGAACTTGTGTGTCAGGTTTATATTCTATGAAATCTAGTTTTTCGGAAAGAAAAACCCAACAACCACCCCCCTAATGCACACATAAATCAAACGCAAACAAACAAAAATGTCCTTGAAAACTCCCCTTAACGTAAACTGTGATAACCTAGAATGTGTTTCCCTGTGTAGTAAAGAGAGCTCTGTTGATTCTGGCTGACTGCCAAATAACTTTCCCGATTGAAATAAATAGAAAATTTTCCATTGGTTTCATTGAGACCAGGTTTTAGCTCTGAAACACCAAACCCACAAATAAAATTTAATAAGGGAAATTCTATTAGAAAGACAAGGGTCAACCACCACTTAGTCAGTTAAAGATACAGGTTCAAATACTTAATGTAATAACTTCATGTCTGTAGAATGTTGTTTAACAGTTTGTTATTTTTACTATCCTGTGAGCAGGATGCAGTAGATGTCTGGAAACAGACATTTGTCTTCCCTGCACAAATATCTCAAAGGCACATAACTCTTATAATGATGTCAGCTTATTGAACTTCTTTCATGTGGCAGAGGAAAAAAGATTTAAAGGAGAAAAATCCTCATAACTACTACTACTTCTGAAGCCTGGTGATGTACATGTCCTTTTCTAAGTTGGGGTTAGCAGTATTTCAAACGAGTTCTTAAACTGAAGGGTACTTTTTTCCTCTTTGATGACACTTTGCCTCTCTCTCCCCTTTTGCCTCCCTTCCCCATAGGTGCTTACAGAATTACATTCCAGCCCATAGCTTAACCCTTTCTTGCCCCGTGTGCCGCCAGACATCCATTCTACCAGAGAAAGGGGTTTCTGCACTCCAGAACAACTTCTTTATCACCAACCTAATGGATGTCCTGCAACGAACGCCGGAAAACAGCATTGAAGAGTCCTCCATCTTGGAGACAGTCACCGCGGTTGCGGCGGGCAAACCACTCTCCTGCCCTAATCATGATGGAAACGTAAGTGAGATGAACTCCTGTGGTATGTACAAGTACTCATATGGAGTGGCTGGTCTGGGTTGTAATGGATATTTTGTTCTGAAAAGATAGTGGAGGAATTGAAATCACACGAGTTTTTTGATTTTATAATATATCAAC
The DNA here is from genome assembly GCA_033556795.1 of Tapera naevia. Taxonomy (NCBI): domain Eukaryota; kingdom Metazoa; phylum Chordata; class Aves; order Cuculiformes; family Neomorphidae; genus Tapera; species Tapera naevia. The sequence continues at coordinate 6,965,354 of JAUMJJ010000034.1, read as the reverse complement.
AATAGACAAGTGATTCTTAATTTTAACTTAAATGCTCTTTGTGGAGCATATTAAAGTAGTCACGATATTATTTCATATTACCAGTCATCTTGGATGATGCTGTCTTTTATTGTGTTCAGTCAAAATTGTTTTCCTGCAAGCACTGAACCTGGTGCCTTTGTTTCTTTGAGATGGTTTTCCATAGCCCACTTGCTTGTAGAATAAACTATTGCCATGGAAACCTGTGTGCTTCTTTAGACAGTATGTAGCAGGGACTTTTTAAGTTTAACTGACCTGTGCTCTGAGGCAGTACCAAAAGCTGTGTTAGCATATTAACATGGAGCCAAACCCCAGGATGTCCTAGCTCAGGATGCTTTGGGTCAGCACAGGCTAAAACCAGAGAGCTTCTGTTTATCTACAGTGTCTTGTGGATCTCGCATATCAGTGTTTGGAAGCTGCTTTGTTTTTTCCCACCTACTTTCTTTGCCCAGCATTCCCCCCACATACACCCTCAAATCCTATCAGTGTATTCATGGGCAAGTACCCCCAACTGAGTCAGCATTCTCAGATTATTACAAGAACAGCTTTAACTCTTCTTATTTCACAATTTCCAGTGTTAAACTGTGTGGGTAGACTTATGGGCTCCTGTCTCATAGCCAGATTTATGCAATCATATAAGTAGACCATGTTGCACAGGTGAGTGATGCTGTGTTGTAAACTGAATGCTATGCTTCTATGCAAGCCAACAAACACGTGCCAGTATTTTAAGACAATTTTCTGGAGCTGTTTGATTTGCTACTCAGTTTAGGTACATCAGATGTATAGGAATAATTCAACTGACAGTGATTACTCTTACAGAGGCACAAATCAGTTCCTCCTCCTTTATGGACCTGCTGGAATTAGGTGGACTTGAAGAACAGATTTGCTGTACTCTGATTAATGAATAACTGGTTTAACTTTTTTAATGTGTACTATACCTATGTGTAGTGGTTACTGATTAATATATTCCTAGTTTTTCTTTGCATTTTATTTACTCTCCTTAAAATGAATCATAGTTATTTTCTGACATAGCAGTTGTGATAGGAGCCATTGAATTGTGAAATGCAGAAAGAAGTCAAAATGATAATGTTACTTGGTTTGCATTTTCTTGATTTCATGATTGTTTGGGTGTGCTTAGATAAAAGTGGTTTGCTTGCAATTCAAAATACGTCACCTAATACCTCGCTGAGAACATCTTTGAAGGGACAGGTAGATTTGTAAGTCCTTTAAACTAAACTTACTCTTTTTGCCTTGAAACATAGCATGCCTTTTAGCCTGATAAGTAGCATGTGATAAGAATATATTCTTGCTTCAGTAAATACCTGGGAAAGTTAGGGACAGGCTGAGAGTGACTCCGATTTAAAGCTTTGTGGAGCTAGGAAATTAAAAGCTAAAGCACACACTTTAGTCCTTGTGATGGGAGGAGCTGAGACAAGCTCTGGGGTGGGCCGCTTGAGGCTAGTCAGGTGAGTCTAGCTGGCACATAGGGTGTGCAGGGGAAGGTGATGGGCACCTCAGGGTATGCAGCACAAGGGCCCTGTGTGGCAGGTGTCTGGCTGGTAGCAGGTTTGCTGAGGGCTTCATGGAGTGAGAGACAATTGAGGTGGTACCTGGAGGAGAATGCCTTCACAGAACCAGCAGTCATTCTGCATTGAATTCTCCCTCCATTAATTTTTATATATTGTTTTGGGCAGGGTCAGACCCACTGTATTTTTACAATCAAGGGAAAAATTTGCATCAAGTAAACCCTATTCAAATATTACCAAATTGTTTTTGTATTAGCTTGGAAGTAAGTTTCTGTTTAAACAAGGGTTTTTCAGTTTTTCCAGCTATACTGGATTTAAACATCTTTGATTAAAAGCAGATAGAAACTGATGTGCAGATACTTTCTCATTGCCTTGCCTGTCTGTTTGTATCTTAGCCTTCCTTGGGCCGTGTAGGTTAGATACTATCCCTTCCAGTTGGTCTCTTATTCCCACCACTCATGTTTTCTATACACGTGTGTATCCTATTCTTTCTGTGCACATCCTCTCATCCTCTGTTGTGGCATCTTTTTTGTGTGTTTTCTTATGAAAAATAAAATAGAGCTCATACCTTAACAGGAGAGATGGGTTTGTGTGCTTGATATATAAACAAATGCTTCCTCATATTCACCTAACAGAGAGCACAAATATATGTTCTTGTTAAACTGCGGTAATAAAGCACATGTTACGGAACTTTTGAACCTAAGAAGAGATTCTTATCTTGTGCCTATGCATTAAAATAAGATTGTATTTATTTTCACCTGCAGCTCATGTTGCATTTAAGCATCTTGGTTTGGAAACATTGATCTGCAATCACTTAGGGGCAGGTGTAACAGCCAGGACAGAGGAGGCTGTGAAATTCTAGGTCCATTACTTCATGATATGTAATAGGTGGTGCAGCGTCTTTGCAGTCACCCATCCTGAAAACTCTACACTTGGGTTTTATTTGAATTTGAAGTGAAGCCAACCCGAAGTCTGGGATCCATGCTTTTGCAGGTGCAGTGTGTTTTCTTCCTATGGAGTGTAACAAGAGAGCATATCCAATATTAAATTAACCAGTTGTAACAAGAGAGCCTGCCTTATCTCTGACTAGCTTTTTCTCAGAAGATCACAGAATAGCCTGGCAATTTGACAAGCACAAGATCTTGTCTAGAGAAACATTTCCTGAACTTGTGCAGGTGTTGGTTGCTGCTTGTATGCTTCTCCTAGAAAAATAAAAGAGCACATCATAACATCATAACATCCCTTTTAAACTTTGTTCTTTATCCTCGCCTTTGTATTTCCCACCATGTCACTTGCTTGTGTATCCCATTAAAGTGTAATCTATTTTTTTCTCTACTCTGCAATATTCTGTGTGTCATTGAGACTAAATAAAAAAAATCAGAATGTCTGTTAGACTCTTAATGAGGATCATAACTAATAAATGGAGCTCACTACTGGTGAAATTTTGTTCTGTTTCACAGAGAACACCGAATAGAGTTAGGAAGCAGTAGTGTGACCGATGCAATCATATCTGACTGAATTGGAAAGTCATACAAAGGATTTGGGTGGTTCACTTCTATGTAAGCAAGTTGTTTAAGTCATGACAGTCTTTCAAAATTCTAAAAAATTTGCTTAAAGCTTTCCGGTTTTCTACATGGATATGGAAAAACTTATGACTAGTGAGACAAAACCCCACATTCTAAATTTTACCAGATATCTGTGAAGTGCCCTGAGGTAATCCAAACTTATATTCTTCCAAACACCAACACGTACAAAGTTGAGGTACACACTAGCCCTAGGACGGAGGAATGAATTGTGTGTGTGAGATGGGGAAGAAGGCTGGCAGAGAGCAGACTCATCATTTTTCTATGGACTGCTGGTTTTACTCATCCTCTACTTTCTATTGGTTCGAATTTTGTGATTATTCAAATGTGATTTTATAGAATGAGGAGGGCTTGTGGTTTGTGAGAGCCTTTTTTCTCAAGACCTGAACTTTGAAGGGCTGGAATTAGCATGTTTTGGCTTTGGCAAATCGAAGTCAGAAGTACCTGCATCCTTGACTATGCAAATTTAAAAGTTTCTGTAAATTCAGTTAAATTGCAATAGTGAAGGTATGCATGGGTGTCTAATTAGAGCATTGTGCTGAATATGCTGGTCTGAGAATTACTGGATGGGATTGCAGAACCAGTGGGTATTAATTCCCATTTAATTACAGCTGATGGGAATGTTCTTGTTAACTTCAGTGGAAGTAGAGCTGAAGCCAGTGTTGGATGCCATAGTATATCCTGCTCAAGAGCTCTCCTCAATTTGGAAAGGAGGGGTTTAGGCAAGCATTATTTTCTGAAATGTTCCATAAAGAAAACCTGTGATTGTGAAAAGCTTTCTGAGGATGTCACAAAAGCTGATGTCCATGTTGGGCATGGAGAGGAGAGAGGAAAAGCCAGTAATGTAAGTCTGTCTGTAGTTAAAAATTAATCTTATATAATTAAGAAATGCTAGCCAAAATCTTAGGAAGTCAGCTTATCTAGGCACTTGAAGCCTGAAATTTATTAATATTTTATTTCTCCTTCAACTGTCTCACAATCCAAAGATTTTATTGGGAAATGAAAGCTGCTTCACTCAAAATATTTTGAATTTGACTGATGCAAATCTGTCTATATCTATGCAGACATTAACATTAGGTCTTTGTGGTCTGCTTGCTATTACTGTTCTGGTTTATGTGAATCTCTGTTACTTGAATAAAGTAGAAGAACGTTAATAAGACTGAACTTTAATATGCTAATGAGATGCTTTCTTATTATGAGGTGATCAGTAGGAAACAGAAATATTTAATTATTCTAATAATTGGATCCAAAGATAAAAATACTAAGTAAAGAGCTTGTTAAAATATCTTGAACCTAAGCATTAAACTATGAAGAGACAGAAAGATGAACTTCTGACACTCATTCAAAAGAAATGAATTTTTTTGACCATATAAAAAGACATAAGAGTTTCCTGATAAAATTGTGTTCCTTTTATTGTTTTATTGTTGCGAATTTTTAAAGCTTTTGAAAAGAATTTAAATCCTAAACTCTTTTTAACTTATTTCCTCTTTGCGCTGTAAGACTGCATCACATCTCAGAGCTTGCCAAAGTGTAACTGTCAGGCCCCAGAGGATCTACTACTGTGAGACTGCTAGACCCACGGTGACTAGAGTAGAGTTGATAGGGGTTGTCATTGTTTAGAATGTTCAGTTTTTGTCCCATGCTGATATAGTTGATCTTACACAGTTTAATTGGAGCAGCTTTTAATTTTTTTCTAAAATGTCTTACACAAATGGCCAAGAAATTATTAAACTCTCATCGCGTGTGAATCCCGTATCTTGTGAGCAGAGATAAGAGGTAAGAATGGGAATAAGATGGAAAGAAGCTTATCAGAGGAAAATCCCTATTAATGCTAATAGCCACATGCAAATCATGGTTCTTACTTCCCTCTCCCAGTTCTCAAGATGTCTTGGTACAGCCAGCTACTTTGAACACTGTTTTTACAGGTCGCTCTGCTCAGCTGAAAACAACCAGTTCTACACAACCATCTTGTTGTCAACCAGCACCTCCAGCACAACCATCTTTGTGTGAGAGGCCTGAGTGCCAGAAGCGTCAGCTGAGTTATTCAAGGTTCTGATGCTATATTCTGATGCAAGAAAGCTGCCAATGTCTTCCTTTGAAGCATATACTAGGAACTTCTTGTGTACTGCTAATAAACTTAAAAATGCTTTGTGCTCAAGGACTTCCTAGCTGTAAGAGAAAATCTCGTGCTAGATTTGTATCTGTGTGCGTTATTTTGACTAGCGCATGATTTTAGGCACAGCACTTTTCTGTTTCTTTCTCTTCATGAATATATTCAGAATATACGTATTTATTACACGTAAAGATCTTTTTTTTTATCTCCAGACAACATCTTACTGGGTATATAACAGGTTAAAATAGTCTCCTCCTCTTTCAAGTCTACATCAGCATTCTTATTATAATCTCAGATGTGAGATTTTGATGGTTTTAAGGAATTAGTAATGGGAAATGAAGACTTTTCCCTGCAGTATGTTGGTTCATTTAGGGTACTTTTCTCTAGCAAACATGCTGTTTGGTGAACTCCATCAAGTTTATGTTTTGCAGATCACAGTATCACAGTATCATAAGGTTGGAAAGGACCTCTGAGATCATCAAGTCCAATCTATAACCCAACACTAACACCAACACTAACACCAACCATCATCTAAACCATGGCACTCAATGCCTCATCCAGTCTCACCTTAAACACTTCCAGGGTCTGCGACTCCACCCCCTCCCTGGGCAGCGCATTCCAATGGCCAATCACCCTTTCAGTGAACTTTTTGCTAACATCTGGCCCTGTTATGAACAGCCTATGTTTATACTTTCTTTGGCAGGCCCTCTGGAAAGACAAAGGATCAATTCAGCGAGGGGACTTGAATGCCCTGGTCTTTTGAGTTGAATCATAGAGTAGTTGAGAAAGACACCAAAACTTGCTATTATACAGTGTAAAAGTGATGTTAGGGCCAACCATGAAGTCCATCATTCTGTTTTCCCGGGCTGCTGTTCTGATACTTTCTGATAGAATAAAATGCATTTAAACTGGCATTTTGATATGAAATATGTAAGAGTAGCAGCCATCTTTTAGGCATTAAATTATTGGTATCAAAGAAAGGAAAAACTTTGACTCAGAGCTTGGATAATAATATGAGTTCAAGACCCAGTAAGATGTGCTTTGAGTGATGTTACCACTGCCATGTTTGAATTTGGAGCTGTGAACTTTTCCAGGTAATGGAGTTTTACTGCCAGTCCTGTGAGACAGCCATGTGCCGGGAGTGTACAGAGGGAGAACACGCAGAGCATCCCACGGTACCACTCAAGGATGTGGTGGAGCAACACAAAGCTTCCCTCCAAGTCCAGTTGGATGCTGTCAACAAAAGGTATAGAGACTCCATTGATTGTTTTCCATTTTAAGTTCTACCGGTGGCTTCCTGTGTTATCTTTGGTCGATGATTTAGTGTGCTGGTGCCATGGACCTTTGCAGGGATAGTGAGGCAAGCATAAGGAAAAAAGTCCATTGAGTGTGGTACACTGAGGGATTAGAGAAAAGAGTAGAAGATTCCCATCTTTCACAAAACAGAGTCCATTAGAAATGCAAGTGTCCTCCAAAGAGGGGGCATGAAATGTTAAGGATAAAAGTACTAGCCACTCATGACTTTAATGATAAATAAATAATACTGGATGCTTAAAAGACTAGTACAAGCACTCCAGTGGCAGAAAGGCTAAAAAAAACGGGAAAAGTAGGGTAGACATAGTTATATCTTCCCAAATATATACATTTGCATAAAGGACAGGGGATCCATGTTCTTCCTATTGAAAATGTCTAAAATCCAATGGATTTCTGCATAGGAGGTCCCTGTCTTAGCCTTATTTTGAGACCAAAACCACTACGTGGTTATGAAAGGACTGAACTTACTTCTGGGAAATGACTGAGTTTAAAGACAGCCTGCTGATGAGATTGTTTTATCAAAAGATGTCAGGGCAAGGGCCAATGTTTAATGTGTTTTGAAACAGCAATCTTTGTAATTTAATCCCTCCCTCAGGCTTCCAGAGATCGACTCAGCACTTCATTTTATATCTGAAATCATACACCAGTTAACCAACCAAAAGGCTAGCATTGTAGATGACATTCATTCCACTTTTGATGAACTCCAGAAGACTTTAAATGTGCGAAAGAGTGTGCTGCTTATGGAACTGGAAGTGAATTATGGCCTTAAACACAAAGTAAGATGCATGTTTTGTTTCAATGATAAGCTATTAATTTAATCAGCCAGTTTTTTTCAAATAATGCAGGACGCCACTTCGGCAAATTCTGTCTGAGATCTAGAGGAGAACTTTGCTTTCCTGAAATTAAGTGCTGCAGAGCCTCGCTTTTGGGTGCTTAGACTTATAAATGGAATCCGAACCCTATATGGGCAGGTAGCCCTTTGTACATGGTATGTGAGCATCTAAAATGGCCAAAACACTAAGCAGGATTCTGCTCAAAGCCAACATGCTGATGTGCAGATGATAAGGGAACACCAAAGGAGAACCTGAAATTCTTGGGCTGCAATCCTATGAACCACTCCGTGAGGATGCAGGCCTAAAAATTTCTCCTGAGGATCTGACCAAGACTTACAGCTTTACTTTAAAGCACTCTTTCCCTTTTAAATGCCTGGTAATGTATTTCATGTTAGATGTCACTGGTTACATAAAGATTTGAGAGACTTCTTATTTTCTCAGGGGAATACAGGGATCAATAAATTCCAGAGCTGTATCTACTCTTTTACTTCCTATCTGGATTATTGAATCGTGATTTTGCCCTGTCCCCTGCCCCATATTGTAGACCAGGCTTCTGAGGAAGGTAAAAGAAATCTGCACTTCTAAAAACACAATCTGTAGCCTGGTGGGTAGGGATTTTGTTGAGGATTAGTAAGTCTGAATCAGGCAAATGAAAGAATTTAGTTCTTGTCTTCCTGGGCATCAATTTGTTTTAACGAAAGAAAGATCTCTTCTGTCAAAGTGCCCTTTAAAAGAAAGTAGCATCAACAACTGGAGTTTCAAGAGTGCCTGATAATACTATCATCTTGAGGCGTGCTCTGTGATTATTGAACAGCTTAAGTATCTCCAGATGTCTGAAGTGCAGGAATGCAGCATTCCTGGATCTCAAACAGTCTTGATCATTAGGAAGTGTTGAGCTGCTGGACCTGTGAAGATGGAGGAATTAAAATGTACACAAGATGTGTACTTTCAGAAACACAGGGAATGCGGAACCCATGGGGCACAGAATTTAGTCATCTCCAAAGCTAAGTAGCAGCTAAGGAGCTTTAGCATCAACAATTTGGGCTTAGATCCCAGGTTCATCTGTAAGTATCACAGATGTAACAAAAACTTATTTTCTTAGCAAGCAGATGTGCTCAGGGTGTGTACAAAATTCACACAAAATGGATTATGTTGTTTATTTATTGTTGTTTAGAGGGATTTAAAATAGTTCAAAAATTATTCAGGGCATCAGAGAGCAAAATTTTTACAAAACTACACATAAGCAGTAAAAGAGGCATTTCCCCTGTTTGTATAAAAGAACAATTGGAATTGGATTTTACTTTTGAATGAATAGTAGTCTTGCAAAATAATTCAAACCCAAATATTCCATTACTTTGATAATGTAGTTTGCAAAAATGAAAAAAACGAAAGGGCTGCACTTAACTATGAAAGTTGGCAATTCAGTTTGAGTGGAAGAGAGGCCTTATGTAAAATACACTAAAAACATTTTAAATATTAGTTATGGTAGGATTTAATATTTTCCATCTTTGTAATGAAAGAAAACTATATAGAGTAAGTAATTATTTTAAAATGTAGCTGCAAATAGTCTTCCTCCTCAGTTTGTCGGTTGTTATCCCAGGCGTATGGAGTTTTGTCATTTATTTGCTATGCTATCTGTTTTGACTACTTATGTAATTGGATAAAGACAAGGCAGATTCAAAATGCCTTGTATTGCATCCTGAGAGGTTTATAGATGCCTGCAAAACCAGAAAATTTGAAATTGCAGTGTAGTCTTAAATTTGTTCGTTCTGTTTTGCTTGCAAAAAATTTTGCGTTGTTATCATTTTCCTGTATCATTAGCTCATCAGCCTCGATTTTCTCTGGTGGGTGAGAAGCAGACAGTTCTGTAAAATTCAGAAGAAAAATGTCCTTAGAATGCAGTGTCATTACGTGGTGTGTCTCAGCAAGGGAAGAGTATCTCATAACAATTAATACACCCAGTCCCTTAAGTTTACTTTAAAATCAATTGAAACATTTTGACAATATTTACTTTGCAGTATTGGTCAACAAAATAACTTCTCTGATCCACAGTAATTTCTGTGCCCTCATTCTTCTCTGTAGGAAAACCACACCACATGTGTAACTGGGTGCTTCGGTTTGGGGATTTCATCAGTGCAGGGGGGTGGGTAGCTGGAATGTCTGGGCTTTCCTGACTCTCATTAATTTCTCAGCTGAGTTCTTATAATTCAGGGATCCTTCTTCCAATTCATTGCAAAACTAGTTTTAAAAAAAACATTAGCCTTGTTGCCAGCCCACACCAGGCAATTTTGAGGTCCATGCTGTTTTAAGGATTTTAGACTGAGGGCCAGAACTGAGCCTATAACGAAAGCTCTTTCTCAATCTTAAATATAGAGCAACTACTTGCTGCCCACCAAAATTTCAGGCTACTCAACTCAACTGTTCTCAGTATCCGCAACCCATTCTTATGTTTTACTTCCCTGATTGCTGAAACTTGGGCATCAATTTACCCACTTCTGCTAGGGAAACTTATCCTTTCTTCACTTATTTAGATGAGGAATCACACTTTTTCTCAGGATGAATGAGCAGATCTTGAGAGTGGCTTCTTGTCTGTCTCCATAGAGGAGTAACCCAAGGTTTCCCTTGGCTTTGAAGAAATAATTTCAAGATCTTCCTTTTGGAGCCTCCCTTATTAATGGGTGCGATGGCTCCAAAATATCTCTATCTGTGTGCACACCACTCAGTTCCCAGTAAATATCTCATTAACTGTGACTGCTGACAGTTCTATGGAGCAGGGTGCAAGCTTCTACATTTGGCATTTTTTGGAAAAAAAAAAAGACAAGACTGACAGGTGGGGCACTGAACTGACAGTTCAATGTACTGTGACAGTGGATCTGTTAAGCTTTGAAGACACAGACCAGGGTACATTTTTTGTGTTGCAGTGTGATATTCTAAGAGCATGTAGGGGATCAGTGTGGTACTTGTTTCTAAAATGAAATTTTAAAATAAACCCTAAAATAAAGGACTATAAATTTGGTTTCTACAAAGGTCTTCAGATATAAAGCATAGGATATTGTACCATGAAGCTAATCTGGTGTTTGATAACGCACACAGGTCCTCCAGACACAGCTGGATACCTTACTTGAAGGACAGGAAAGCATTAAAAGTTGCAGCAACTTTACGGCCCAAGCCCTCAACCATGGCACTGAAACCGAAGTTCTGCTGGTGAAGAAGCAAATGAGCGACAAGCTGAACGAACTGGCTGAGCGGGACTTCCCATTGCAGCCCCGTGAAAACGATCAGTTGGACTTCATAGTAGAAACAGAAGGCTTGAAAAAGTCCATTCACAATCTGGGTACTATTTTAACCACCAATGCTGTTGCCTCTGAAACAGTTGCCACAGGTGAGGGACTGAGGCAGACAGTGATCGGGCAGCCCATGTCTGTTACCATCACAACTAAGGACAAAGACGGGGAGCTCTGTAAATCCGGGAATGCTTATCTCACTGCTGAACTGAGCACACCTGATGGGAGCGTGGCAGATGGAGAAATACTTGACAATAAAAATGGTACTTACGAGTTTTTGTATACTGTTCAGAAAGAAGGGGACTTCACTTTGTCACTGAGACTTTATGATCAACATATCAAAGGCAGCCCGTTCAAACTTAAAGTGGTCAGATCAGCAGATGTGTCTCCTACCACCGAAGGGGTTAAGAGGCGTGTTAAATCGCCTGGCAGTGGTCACGTGAAGCAGAAAGCTGTGAAAAGGCCTGCGAGCATGTACAGCACTGGCAAAAGAAAAGAAAATCCAATTGAAGATGATTTGATCTTCAGAGTCGGTAGGTGACTTGTCTGCTACCTAGTGACACGCTCAAAAATAGTGAAAGGAAACTGGATGAAAAAATCTAGAAGTTAGATTATGTTAAGGTTAAAGCTGTAAGAAGAGCAGTGTGATAATACCTTTAGGCCTCTTGATTTTTGTTCATATATAAATTTTAAAAGCATATACTTCAGCAATTCTGTTTGCAGGAAATATGTAATTGGAATTTGGGTTGAGAAGTGCATACATTTAATCTGCAATAAAATGTTTTACTACCTCTTCTGGCCTGTACTGGGCAACATAAAATGAAAATATAAGAAGATTGATGCTTTAGATTAGATTAAATTACTTCTTTAAAAAGTTGGATGGCAAGAAGGACTACTTCCCTCAAACTATTGCCTTAAAGATTAATCTAATTAACTAACGTGGAACTATACATACTGAATCCTGTGGTCGTATATAGTTATTTCACTGTATCGGCATAGGACAAAATGACAATTTATTTTATTTGCTTTTTTCCCCCAAAAAATTTTGTTCTTTATGTAGTGTAATGCTTGGTAAAAATGTAACATCTTGGTGTCATTTACTGTGATTTTCTTTCAAGTCTTTTGATGTACTCTGGCTTTAAGCTACATAATAATTATAATTGTTAAAGTCTTCTTTAATTGTATTTATGTAAGATCTGCTTATATAGTTAGCAAATACTTTTCACTTCGCATAAGTAAACAAAAAAGAAAGTTAATTCTTAATACATACAAGCCAGGATATCAGCAGTATGTGCTATCAAGTTTGACAACCAATCAGCAAGGTGGCTTTCCCCTTTGTAGCAAAGAATGGATGGCTAATCCTGGAGGGTTTTAAAATAAATCTGTTGAGAATTCATCTGGACAGCATTTGTTAGTTGGTTAGCCCGTCCATCTGATTTCTTGTCTGTCAATATTTCTAATAGATTCCTTGCTGTGATAAAGAGTACATGCAATAACACAATGGTTTTATATCAGAAAATGTATTCAGCAAGCATGCTTTGCTTCCTGAATAGGACAATGTAGGCTTTGGATGGAGCTATTCATAAAATGACCTGCCTTTCCCAGATGACAAGTGCATTTTCTTGAAGGATAAATGACCTCGTAAATATAACAACTCAAAGCATTTTTTACAGAGGCAATGGCATCCAGTTTTACTGTTGCTAAGGTTAAGTTCTATGGTGACTGCTGAGTCAAAAGTTAGAAATATGATGTAAACCAATTCATACTGAAGTCGAGGCAGCCCTACTCAGCAGTAACCATACTTCATCATCCAAAGCTGGTAGGTGACCTTTGTTAAATTAGTACTCAAACACAGCCCTTCCTCTAGCAGGAGGGGGGTTCTTGTTTCAAAAGCTATTGCTGTAGTCACCACCCACAGAGCCCCTGTTAGCAATCCCATGAGGTGAGAAGCCCATGCACAGAGCAGAATTATCAGCCTCGAGCTCCTGCTAGAATACAAAGGGACCTGTGGATCCTCCCAAGTGCAGTTTCACTGCTGGTATTGGGAAGTGTGGCAGCAGGTATGTATAATTGTAGCCTAGATCTTTTTGGGCTCTATTTTGAGACAGGACAAAAACTATCAAGAATAATGTCTGAAAACTGTCTGAAAAGAAATATCTCTCTAATCTCTTGTGGAACAATTGTGACACATTGTATGCTGGACAGGGAAGGGGCTGGATGGACAGGTTCAGACAGAAAGAGTCTGTGGGTCTGGAGCAGGAAGGAACAGGACAGGAAAGCTTGCACAAGTACACTGTGCCTGTGAGTAACAGGGAAGTTCTGTTACACATTGTGGCTGATACCTTCACTGAATGCTAAGCCCTCTTTTTCACGTATATCGAGCATAAATTTGTCCCAGTGTGGAAACCGTTGATCTAAATATTTTTTTTTTTTAAAAAAAGGCAAAGAGAGTTGTCTTGAAATTATTTTACATTTCATTAAAGTAAGTTCAACTTGTAATTTCTGCTTCTGTATCTCTTGCTCCTAGTGAGCAGTTTCTAGACTGACTACCAAATCGTGACAATCTGGTTTGGGTTCTGTTGTTGTTGTTCATTTGTTTATTTTTTTTTTGTTTTACCTATTCTCTCCAATGCACCATACACTCTAAAAGTCTTCAGTTTTCCAAAAAGTACAGTGCCTTTTCTTTCTGTTGTGGTGCAATTATGACCATGTGCTTCATTTTGTAGTTCTGCCTCCTCCCCTTCTTCAGCACTCTACCCCCTAAAAGTGAAAAGAAAATAAATAGAACAAGAACTATGCATGTCTTGGAGCTTTTGCTTGATGAAACCTATCGGAAGTGCCAACATTTGGTATCCACGGTTTGCTATTTTATTGAAAACCTGGACTGAGAGTAATGCTTTATTCTATTACAAATTCAGTCCTCAGCCACTCATTTCACAGAATGACCCACATAGATATGTCCTTCTGGGCTTCTGTGGGCTTCATCTGAAAGGTCTCTTAAGCCATTGTAGCTGCAATGCTCTAGCTTTTTACATTCTTCCAAAATATCTGAAATCAAAGAAGACAGGTAAAACTTCTGAAATTTTCACAGGGTTTGCCTTCATGGATTTAAGTATTCATTTAGTTCCAGTTTCGGCTCACTTTTTGAAGAGTTAAGATTTGGTTCATTTGTTGGTGAGGTTATGTAAAATGAAGTGTATCATTTTTCCAGTGCAGCTGTGTATCTCTATTTTGAACCCATTGTTGATTTCCTCTGACAGCCCTGGCCAAATCTAGTTTTGCATTTTAAACTGGGCAAGATAAATCTTATATTTGGGCTGCCAGAAGCTCATACAGCTATGTTGGAGACCCATATTGTGATATTCCTATGGGCACGAGGGAGTATGCCCTTGTGTATATGCTGATATATGGGCTTTTATGCACAAGTGAACTGATCAGCTTGTAGTAGGAGATTGTTCTTGTGCTAGTATTAAGAGAGATAGCATTATGACATTAGTACAGTTAAATGCTTTTGTTCATGGGAAATTGTGCATTGTATCTTTTGCCGATTCCATGTTATTCATAGCTTTTTAAATGGCATGTGATTCTTTTCAGACATTTTAAGGACAAGCTATTGACTGCACATTCATACATGCGTGTAATTCATTTTTTACAAGAACAGAGTATTTCTTGCTTCCTCCTTTCTCACTCAATAACTTATATCCTCAACCTTGTATTTATGTTTTTTAAACAGACATGATCTCCTGAGAGTGTGGCCATGCAGTATCTGTATGGCATGTACTTAGTGTATACAAATGAAAACAAGAATATACTTATGATACCCAGAAAATAATTGTTGCACGACCATTTTTGCTACCTCTACAAGTGGTAGGAAGCACTAAATGAGAGGGAAGGCTCTTTTCCATTGCCCTGCTTTTGTGCATTAGACCCATGCTGAGCAGAGGTAAATAGAGGTGAGGGATGTTCTCAGTGTCAGATACTTCCACCTTCCCTGGTAAATCTCTCCCACATCCTCCAAAGGGGAGGGTTAAGAGCCATGGGTGGCATCAGTTAGCTGTTCTGTCCAGGATGCCATCTTGTGCTCTAGCTTTGCCGTGCTGTGCCATATGCCTTGATAGTTTTTCTCTTCTGGCACTTTTCCTGACTGGGTTCTGTGACACCGTTTAACAGTAGTGGTGCTATTTTCCGCTTTAACTGCTTTTTCTCTTAATTTATTTATACTCAGGATTGGCATCAGATGCAGCCAGATGGAGAGTTGGCTCTTTGCTAGAAAGTTCAATTTTCCTTTTCCTCACACTGTCTTTAGTTGTCTGTTCAGTCATGCAACTGAGCGTCTAAGTTTAGCTGGTACGTTTAATGTGTGTAATTCTCTTTGATTTTATGAAAAAAAAAGATGCTTCTAACAGTACCTTCTGTCAGCCTCTTTTACTAGGTGTGGATGTCATCTTCTGGTCTGTTATCAATCCTGAAAGCAAAATGGAGCCTTATTGTGAATTCACTCCACTTAAAATCTCTTCAACAAGGCTTGTGTGACAATAGCTTTAGTGCCGTTTAAAAGCAACCCTAGGGGGGGAGAAAAGGGATTCTTGATCAGGTGTTTCTTCTCTATTTTCCTCTGAAGGCCTCTGCCTGAAACTCTGTATTGGATTGTCCTCCCTTGCCTAAAGATACATAAGTTTTGAGCTTTTATAAAAATACAAGTGGGTTATATGGGTACACATCTCCTTGAAAAAACATGTATTTCGTAACTGCAGTTAGCCCCCTTGTATGGATGGCCCAGAGGAATCTTCTCCCTGTAGCAAGCAGCATCTGCTTCCTCCCATTGCACCATCGCTTCTCCACTGTTCCAGCAAGATCCTGTCCTGGCCATATTACAGCCTGGCTGAAGTCATCGGAGAAGGAAGGGGTGTGCGTAGGTATTTGTTCCATGCAGTGCAAGAAGTACAATACATAAAATGCAGAGGCCCCTCTGACACACTTTAATCAGTTGTTCTTCATTCTCTATTTCAAGACTGTGGGGAAAAAAAACCAATAATGAGTATTATGAAATAGCAAGATGTTTTCTATACAGAAATTATTTCTGTAGAAATAGGTATACCTAGGACTAGGAAATGGAATTTCATTTTCCAGTTTACTAGCTCAGATCTCTTTGAGATTTGTCATAAGCTCTTTGTGGGGTTGTGATGGCAAATGTAACACTTGGCCAGGACTACCTTGCACAGTTTTGCAGCCATAACCTGTACTGGGCAGGGATGAAGAACTGTGAGATCGCATTGCTGGCAAAATCCCCAGCGTGGATCTGATGTGTGACATGGTGTGAATGTTGGGAGTGTCCTTTGTAGGGATAAGAGTTGGACTCGATGATCCTTTCCGGTCCCTTCCATCTTGGGTAATTCTGTGGTTCTATGATGTCCCAGTGACAGAGACTTGGTTGTGGTTGGACTTGAGTCATTTTGGGTTTTGCTGCTGTGCCAGCGGAGAACTGCTTCTGAGGTGCACCTTGCCCTAGGAGGGATGCATGCCTAGCTGTAGCGGCAGGGGCTCTGCGGCACAAGCAAGGCTTGGAGGTGGTCTTGGCCAAGCTTTTAGGGACAGATGCTGTGTAAAGCAAATTAATACAAATCAGCCCAAACTTCGCTACGAACAGCATGTGAGAGTATCTGCCAGATTTCCTACTGAATTATTCATTCCTCTTTAAAGGTTACAAACATTGTGTGCCTTCATCCAACAGACTGATTAATTTTAAAACTCAGATTTGCATGGGAACTTGGATGAGAATAACTGACACTTATTTACATTGAGCACCTAGCTTGTTAACCATCTAGTTCGAAGCAGTTTTACTGCAGAGCCTTTTGTGTTTCAGCTGTATCTATTATGGGAGAGGGCATCACATCCTAATAACCTGTAAGGTTTGACTAAGTATATTTTGCCACACCGAGGAAAAAAGAAGCAAGGCTAGGGAAAGTGAAAACAAGTCCTTGATACCTGTCTATGCAGTATATATGTTGACCTCTGCATGCCTTTTGCTTTTATCCTTTTTTCAGTACCACATAGAGAACAGTTGAAGTAATATTTGTGAAGTGATGTAGGCAGGAAAGAAATGGTACTTACACAACATATTGTGGCTACTTGGAACCTCTAAAGTCTCCCATTAATCTATAAGATTTCTGCAGGATTTTTGTCTCTCAATGCTTTCCCTTCCTACTGGGATCAGTGACATGGTTTTTCTTTGTGTTTTAGGAAGCTGGTAAATCCAGGTTTGCAAGCAAGGAGGATATTATTCATATTTAAAAAACTTACAAAGCAGAAAAGGCTCCTTCTATTATTATGAGCATCAAAAATTTTCACTGTACAACAGGCTTGTCCAGATGCCTAGCACTTACAGAGCAGATTCATATTGCAGTTTCATGAAGTAATTTTTAACATCTGCTGTGATGTTCATGGGCTTTTAGATTTTTTTCCTTCTTTTTTGTGAGGTTCAATCTGGCCTTTATTGTGCAAGAATAAAAGGTTGAAATTATGAAGTATTTTATGTGTGCTAGATTGTCTTGAGCTGAAAATTAATACTCTTTCGTTGAAAGCATATCTTCAAAGCTAAATTAATTGGTTTGTGCAGGCTGTGCTCAGTAATGCCAGAAGGAATTAGATAGGGCTAAGGCAAATCTGATTCTTTATTTAGAGAACTGCATACACAGATGGTATAAAAGACCTATTCTACATGCTACAGATCTGCTTCCCTAATAATTCTCTTCAGCCTACCCTTTTGAAAACTCTGCTGTCCTCTCCCACTCCCAAGTACCTTGCCACAGAAGTTGCAGTATGTCTGTCTTTTCCTCCTTTGTGCTCCTAAGTAGCTCAGAACAGAAGGGCAGTAAGACGGGGTAAAGACAGGCATGAGAGATGCAGGCTTTCATCTCCAGACTGGGCTGCTTGGGAAACACTAGAATGGAGATTCCACAACTGTCCTCTGGTTCCAGCCCCATACATTTGAGATGTTGGTGCCTCCCCAGGCTAAGGAGCGATGGGTAAATGCTCATGATGGAGAGAAGAAAAAGCCTGGGGCGCCTTGACACAGAGGGGTGGTATCTTGCAGTAAAAGATTTGACTCTCTCAGACAGGTATGTCTATAAGGCAGCAATCTGCTACAGGAAGGAGCTATTGTCCTTTGGTATTACAAAGCAGTTGTGGGATCCTGCTTTTCCAGATGCTGACATACTTTCTACAAGCTTTCCTCTCATCATCTGAACTGCTCTCACTGCTTGTGCTTGGATTCAGATCTTTGTGGCATAGCAAACTATTCAAATCAGAAAGTACAAAGTTATCTGCTCTAATCTTGAACATAAGTTAGGAAAGAAACTGTGGTTTGCTAACCTCAGCTTTTTTCTTCAGAGAAATTTGTGCCACTGCAGAAGTGTCTGGATAAAGGTCTGTGTGCCTAGGTGATGGGTTTAATAGCTGCAAAGTACTATGTACAAGGACGTTCCATGGAGCTGAATTTCATCTGCATGCTGTACTAATAAATTAGTGTTTCTTAAACTTACTGTGAAATGTGTGACTTTGGCGTTCCCAGGTAATTTTGTGTATTTTTTTCTTTGATGTATGTTTACAAGGACCCGCTGAAAAACATTGGGAGTAACTCTTTATTTAGGTCTGTCTTATCTTTAAAAATTCCTTGACATTCAAGAACATTTTTCTCAGGATAAAGAGCATACATTCCATAATGGTTGTGCTAGTTGGTTCCAGATGCTCTAGCTTACGCCTCCTCTTTTCTAACAAATGTTTCCCCTTTACTTTCAGTAGTTAAAGGAATGTTTTGCCCTTTTCATTCATTGTCTTTGGCTAAAAGGCAAAAAGGACACATTGTTAGCATATGGTGGAAAAAAATTACTGGATGTATCCCTCAGGCAGTGCTTATTAAAGGAATTCACAGAAATGGCTCAAGTGTGTGTAATGTAATCAGTGTGTAATTCACTATTCTCTGAATATGTACTTTCCCCTTGCAGTACAAAAATTGAGAAGTATTTGTCTTGTTCAGAGAATCTAAGCATATGGAGTTCAAGAAAGCAAGCCTTGAAACAAAGGGACATGTTTTCAGCACCAAATGCAGAGTAATTAAGTGTTACCTGTTAGCCAGTGACAGGATATATGCAACACAGCCATCACTACAGCAGAAAGGAGGGTTGTTAAAAACATACACATCCCTAATGAAAGCTACATTCAAATTAGAGCCAATATATATGTCTTACATGGGGTGTCACAGTCAGAACAGTTTTAATCACAAAGCTTCAGGATATTTTGGACTGACAAATAAAATAAAAGTTTTCGGTTAAAACGATGTATTGAAACCAATTAATTCCTGATATGCAGCCAGTGAATGCCTGTAAAAATACTTCATCAGGAAAAATAGTACGACATCCAAGTCTTGGAAAGAACAGTCTTTTTGTTTCAAAATTCGTTCATTTGTTATGAATAACCTCAGGGTCCAAGATCATAATTGCAGTCTTGTCTAAAGACCCCTGAGCCTCCTTTACAAGCAAAGTGGGAATCTGGATGCTGCTCATGTACTCCAGGTGCAATCAGGACCACTTTAGCCACTTTAGGGCTGACCTTTCAAGACATTGGTTTGAGCATGACTCTCCTTGGAATGTCTCAGAACAAACATATAAGTGATGAGGCACCTAAACTTATTGAACTCTTGTGAAAATTTTACATTTTACAGGTCCTTATCCCCTTAAGCCTTTGGGGAAAATACTTATAGTTCTGTGTAAATCACTGTTGCGTTCTTCCTGAATAAAAATGGGACCTCTGTGTGTATAAACTCCTTTATTAGGACAATCTAAGGTCTTTGCAGAAGCATTCAGTCACTGGGTGTTGGTCTTCATTGGCCCACATATCCCAATTACTCAAAACCATTGCCTTCACAGTTCAATAAAAATCTACAGTTTAAAAAAGCCCTATCACTTATGAAAAAAAGTTTTACTATTACTTCATGCAAGAGGCAAATTGTGAACACTTTCATTTGTGAAGGCCCAAAGATGTGATTACCTTGATGGGGGCTTAGACAGCATATGTACCTAAGAACAAGAACAATCCAGTCTTGTACTTAGACCTGAAGAACTGTTACTGAGATGTTCCTCTGAAGTTGTAACAGCAATGAGAACTCTTAAAAATGGAAATCCATAGATCAAGGATGCATTGATGTGTTGGCATTTAGGTCCTAACTGATTAGTCCTGTCTAACGTGATTTCTTATGTGCATTGTGTTCAATTTTAGGCACCAAAGGAAGAAACAAAGGGGAATTTACAAATCTTCAAGGTGTAGCTGCATCTACAAATGGAAAAATATTAATAGCAGACAGTAACAACCAATGTGTGCAGGTATGAGGATATGCTATTTCCAGTGTTTTTCTGTTTCTCCCTACCCACATACCTCTGTCTTCTTTTTACTGTAGGAAACACTCATTTTATACTATTAAAGCAGATATAGAAAATATAGAGAAAGTTCAACTCATTTATCATCCATTATCATTCCATCTTCTTGACCTGCAGCTATCTTTTTCAGATCTACTCTCTATCTAGTAGGTATATCAGAGTTTATATCCCTTCCTTGTGATATTTGGCAATGAATGAAGTAAAAAAGCTGTGCAATAATCTGGAAAAATGACTTTCTTTAAATATCATTTTACATTATAAATTTATCACTCTGTGTTTCCAAATATAAATCTAGGGCAAAGTGCCACGAATATCATTCCTTAAGCAAATACAAATATAAACGTGTAGATGCTATTTTCAAATGGCTTTTAGTCCACTTAATTGACTTTGATATCATGATTAAATCTTTTCTGTGGTGGCACCCCTGACACCCATGAGTTCTTGGCTTCTGTAACCTGTGTGAAAATGAAGCTGTGCCATGTATCTTTTCTACCATTAACAATATGCCATCACTCTTCAGGCTGCCCATGTGGTAGCAATGAACAAGGAAGCAGTGTGTGGCTTGTTCTTCGGAATGCGAGAACCAGCAAACCACATGCAGTGAGAACTCATTTCCAGGCCTCTTTGAAGAGAGAGAGTTAAATATGCACCACCACACTCACACTGTAATTTATAGCCACTTCAGAGGAACTTCAGTGTCTACTCACTTGGCTTGGGGACACAACCAGTAGGCTGAATTTTGCATGACTAAAGTGTCTCTTTAGGAAAGAGCCTGATAGTTATCCCTAAGTCAAATAATTAAACTTGGAATGTCTCTTTTAGCTTCTATTCCTATCTTTTCCGCAGACGTAGCATTTGACTGGGACTGAGTCACTCAGTGCCTCAGTTTCCTTATTTCTAATATGGGAATAATACCACTTCCTTCCAGCTGAGAGGGACATTGTGAAACTTAATTCACTTATGTTTGTAAACTACTTTGAAATCACTGAAGAAATAGTTCAATATAAGTGCAGAAAACTTCTTTATTTTGAAATTGGGGTCCAGGTGGAAGCCTTCTCTTAAATTAGACGTATCACTTTCAAATACGGACTGGGTAAAAGTGCTTCACATTCCTAACTTCTTGGCTATAGCATTCATTAGTATCTTGCTAAAATCTAAGCTCCAAGAAATAGATGTTTTTATTATACAGACTTAATTTTAAAATGCATGTTTTCTGTTACAGATATTTTCCAATGATGGTCAGTTCAAAAGCCGTTTTGGCATACGAGGAAGGTCTCCTGGCCAGTTGCAGCGGCCAACAGGAGTGGCTGTGCATCCCAGTGGTGACATCATTATTGCAGATTATGATAACAAATGGGTTAGCATATTCTCATCGGATGGAAAATTTAAGGTACAAGTTACCACATGAACTCTTCTGAGATTTCCCTGTCTTAGGAATGCAAAGTAATGGTGTTCTTGTCAAGAAACTACATAGCATGATTGTAACTTAGTCTAGATCCCGTTGTTGTGATGTGGAAACACATGACACAGCTATGCTGTAGAATTAATAGGAAGAGGTCACACCTGTGATGCTAAGGTTATACCAAATAGAGATGATATCATCCATTTTACAGTGCTGCATGCTGAGTGCTTGGATGCTTTTCCATAACTTATAGTCAAGGATAGCTAATGTAGTCAAGTTTAGCTGGACTAGCTCAACAACCTTCGTATCAGTAGTATTCTGATTATACAGAAAGGTGTGAGTGTGTAAATGTATAATACACAGAGACAGACTTAAAAACTTAGGAGGACATGAGGCTCTTCAGTGACATATGGAGGGGAAAATAAGGTAGCAGACTGATGATGACTTCTTCTATTTACTCTCTATGTTTCATTGAATCAAGTGTATAAATCAGGTATGATCTTGTTGGTAATAAATGCAAGGAAGGCAATCCAGGATGTTGTTCCAGTGCTACAGCATAGATAGGAGTGTTTTAGGTGAGGTGTTTCAGGAGGCAGTAATAATGTCTTAGTTTTCAGAAATCAGAAGTTCTAAGAAAAGCCCCCCTCTTATTTTCACAGCAACTCTGATCCCTTTCATAGGAGTAAAAGCAGAAGGCCGCAACTACACTACGCTGATGCTTGCTAACCTGAAATATTTGTTTTTCTTGGGTTCGTGCACAATTCCAGAGAGGATTAAAGGTTGCCTCTAGCTGGTGCTGTTCTTTGAATGCATGTTGCTGAGTCTGGAGATGCGTGCTAGAAACAGCCACCTTTAGCAGAGGCTAGCAGTACACACCCTTCAGTGAGATAAAGGATCTGCAGGGAAATTTCTGCCATAGTTCTAGAGCCCTAAATTGGAGAAAAATTACTTGGCAGCCTAGTAACCAAAAAGCTCAGGTCCTGAGCTGCTCCTGTGTGTACCAAGAAATGGCCTTCTTTTGAGTCATCTTTGCAAAGTGACAAGTGCTATACCAAGCAGGCCATTGTGC
Organism: Tapera naevia; assembly: GCA_033556795.1. Lineage (NCBI taxonomy): Eukaryota > Metazoa > Chordata > Aves > Cuculiformes > Neomorphidae > Tapera > Tapera naevia. Next base: position 6,942,781 of record JAUMJJ010000034.1, on the reverse strand, counting down.
TTGCACAGTCCTTGGTGACCTCCATCTGGGAAACAGCCGTGTGTGCTTTTAAGAGTATGCAGATCTTATGTGGACTTGAAACTAAAATAAAACAGTACTAATATGCAATGCAAGTGTTAAAAAAATATGAATTACTTGTATTTGCAAGTTATGTAATTTTCCTTGCCAAGTAGTTTTAAAAATGTACAGCGACACAGGAAAACCTTGTTTCTGGCTGAAGTCCTTGAATGGAATGAAGGCACCAAAACAAAACCAAAGAAAGATGTGATTTAGTGAAGAATCCACTCTGGTGGATTTGGTTACTCTGAGTAACCAAAGTGTGTTTTAAATAATTATTGACTTCTTTAATCTGTGCTGGCTTGGTCTGGATACAGAGCACAAATGGCTCATTTTCCTTCCTTCCGAAGACATGCTGTAAATCCAGCATTTTGGATTGTGCCAGCTCTGAAGGAAAATGCCATGGCTCTGGAGATGTGCTATACACTACCAGCAAGGGGACAGGTATTGAAACGAATGAATTGTTAAAGGTAGTTCCTCTGACGTGGAGCCTAGCTTTGATTTTAGTCAATGTTTTTGTTGGATTGCAAGAGCTATTTAAAGTTGGAAATGTTTGTGCAGTTAATACAAATGAGTGCAGCAGACTTTATAGTTCTTGTGAGCAGACTGATTAAACAGGAGATGAAACATCAATGATTTAAAATGCTATTTTTAGATTGAATGCAATGGGCTATATTTATGAGAGAAAACGACACGAATGTTTGTAGAAGCATTTTACATATGGAGGGCAGGCATAATCAGATAGTTGAAGCACAGGATGTGGATAGAACAGATCTAGCCTGTGGGAGTCTGGGTAAAGCCTTGTTATTTCTTCTACGTTGGCAATGACAATTCTAACAGGGTCTTTGTCAGATTAAATTGGGCAATGCTTGGTAAGTTCCACACAGAGACAGATAAAGGGATAATGATGTTTCCCTTCAAAGGATGGTGCCTGCAAGTCATTGTATATGATCTCTGATGCAGGTGGTCTGCTAGTTGTTAACTCAGCATAATCAGGGGACTATTTTAAACTAAATATAACTATTTTTGTTCTTGTTCCCTTCTTTCTGTATTTACTTACAGTTACTCTCCCTTAGCAGCATTTTAATAGTCACGTGTGCCAAAAGGCAAATTTCCCCTGGAACCAGACCTGGGCATCTCCCTGATTACAGCACTGGGCTGACTCAACCCAGCAACCTCCACTGCCAGGCAGAAAAGCGCCACCTTCCTCAGCTGCTGAAGCAAAAGAGACAGAGCTCCATTTCTCAAGGCTGTAAAATTTGCATAATGCAGAGGTGGACAAATCCTAATCTAAGGTTACACCAAAACACAAGCCTCTTAAAATTAAAGGCTGTATTATCCTGTGAATGATAAAGCTTCAGACAGGGTCTTTAGGAATCAGGGCTTGTGTTTCTGGCTATGCCACAGGTCTCATGGGTGAATAGTGATCTTTCATTTCACTTCTCTGTGCTTCGTTTTAATCTATAAAAGGCAGATTACAGTGCTTGCTTCCTCTTTGAATTATGAATTACTCTGAAATTGCTTAAGAAAACTGTTGGAGAAGACAAATTGCTAGGCTAAAGAGAGAATGCATACTGAAACAGCACCATCAGCTTCTGTGCCAGTGGTGGTGTTCAAACCTAGTGAAGGAACTGGAACATAAGACCAAGAAAATGATTCCTGGTCATCTGAGGAGTTTGGCTGCAAGTCAAGTTTAGATGAGTGGGAAAAGATGAAAGGAAATATTTTATGTCAGACTTGTGTTTTTTGTCACATTAGAAAATTAATAAGGGAGCTGCTTGAACCTGTTTGCATGTTCAGGTAAAAATAATTCTGTGGACTGTGGTTAAGTGGTCACAGTTGAATTAAGATAGTGAAGGATAAATCCATTTATTGTGCGACATTGCAATGTGTGACAAAGCTGCATGTCCATATTAAGGAAGTTCTCAAACAGGAAAAGAAGGTATGTTGAAAGTCTGTAAATTAATTCCTGATAGCTGTGAACCTTTCAGACAGCAGCAAGACTGGTGTAGTTAAAGCCCTAACACACCACTTTCTATAGTGCAAAAGCCTTTATAAATTTTTATATATGCTAGCTGATTTTTTCCTCTAGGAATATCCCACAGTTGAATATTTTCCACCCGGGTAGGATGACTCATAAACACATATTTGAAAACTGGTTTAAATTCGTTAGAGCCTATAAAATAAGGGACATAGTGTCCTTGACTGAATTCAATTAAACACATTATTGGTATTAAGGGGTCAGATGATTCATTATATTTTATTCAGCTCTAATGGCAGAAAAGTCTGAAAATACGTCCATTCATACAGTTAACAGGAGTGACTGGGTTTCATAATGTTCTGCTCCAAATAATCAAACCTATAATTCTAAGAAACTGAAATAAAAGTACACAAAGCATATGTTCGGCCACATCCAGTAATGTTCCATCAGCATATTTTGATCTAAACTGGAAACAGAATTCTAGCTGGGCATAATTTATTGATGCCTGCAAGTTGTATTTAAATCCTGGCCTCAGAATAGTAATTTTTGTTAATCTTCTCAACACTGAGTGCCCATAGTACATGACTTTTTTTCATATGTATTTATATGGGCAGGAAGACACTGTACTCATGAGTCTGAGTCATTTTTCCATAGGAGTCCTGGAAAGATGGTAAGAAGGTGGTGCAATGCACAAACAGACAAATACACAAACATCCAGGAGAAAGAAGGGAATATGATTTAATCACCCCAAATGAAGTAAAATTACTGTTTTGCATTTGGTTTATGTTTTTGCTGCCTTGTTGTTAGGCAAACCTGAATACATTTTGAAGGTTTGCTCATATCTTTCCCCTGGGGAACACATAGTAATTTTTAATAGTTTTCCCCGGGGATATTTTCACATGATTTAATTGGGTGGGTTTTGCCTAAATATTTAGCAATTTATAAAAGCATATATATCTGAACATAAAACAGACACATGATCATTGCATGTTGGCTAATCATAGTCTTGAAGCTGCAAGATTTACTCCCTGGGATTTTCTTGAGACTGTAAGAGGTTGTGTAGTGGTGACTTGTACCAGACAGCATCAGGGAACCTGAATGGCTACGATTTTTACCTGCAGCCCCATCCATGCAAATGTACTATGGAACTAAGAGCACCTGGCATAGTAAGGGTAGTTGAGCTCCTTCAGATACTACCATGGTTGTTTGCTTGGAAAAAAATAGGAAACTGGGAGAAATGAGTTAGGTAATAGATCTTCTCCATGTCTTGTAATCTGTCCCATCTAGATAATCAGTCACAGAGGGAGAGGGGCAGAGAAGGCAGAAGCATTGCTTGTTCTATGTGGTGATCTGTCCCACCCTGCAAAGGCAGTGAGGTGAAAAAATGGTTTTCATAAATAATATATCTGTACCTATTTAATTTAAATTCCTATGGAACCAAAATTATTTTCTTCATCAAAGAAATGGACCTCAGTTTGTAGGATATCTCTCTTGCAAATTACTACAGGATCTGAAAATTCTGGGATTCATAATTTCATCACAGCCTGTTCAGTGGATTGCCTGTCCAGCACAGTAAAGAGACCAGCAGGAGAGCAGACTTTTGAAACCAACTTAGATAACTACTTCCAAATCTGTCCATCTTTTTTTTTTTTAATTACAGATGCAAAAAAACTCTGAAAGCAAGTAGCTGCATTCCAACAAGACCCCCAAGCACTTAGGTAGTATTTTTATAGCCTTTTTTTTTTTAACTGAAAGGTAAAAACTCAACTTATTTTATGTAGATTAAACCAGTTTCTGGAATCTCTGCCTGAAAAAAAAGAACCGAGTGATGAAAAATGTGAAATGGGTTGTAAGGTGCTTCCGGAGTCTTTTTGGGTATATGCCCTGGTAGCTCATGGGTTCTTCAAAGGCTTTGCCTTGATTTCTGCTTGCTCTGGGCTGGATGGGATGCTGTTGCTTCCCAGATGCCATTCTTTTTGATCTTACTGAGCAATGCATCTAACACTTTCTGATCTGTTTTGACAGCTTTCTAGTCTTTCCTAACTCATCTCCACTGAAGGTTCTTCCATTGATACAATAAGGAATATTATGTACAGTTCCTCTGCTGTTGTCAATTTTGCTGGCAGATATTTTTGATAGTCATGAGGACTATTTAAAATGATGGAGATTATTCTGTTTACATAAGACAGCAACAAGCTTTGAATTGTTTAGTGTTTCAAAGATGACTTTACTGTTTGGCAGCACGATCCTATCTCCTTTGCAGGTTTCAGCTGACACTTTATGTGTTTAAGCAGCAAGTGAAACAATCTTGCATGGATCTGGTGGAAAGCACAGAGCTTAGCCTGAGCTTTAGCTCCACTCAAATTCTTTTCAAGAGCACTCAGAAGCTGCATGATATCTCATTCACCCAGGAAGGGCAACAGAGGACATCACAACCTACTTAGCTCTGATGCTCCAAGAGTGAGCTCTGTCTGCTTTGATGTAGCAGGCAATGGTAAAGACATGATTTCCCATGCATAACCAGGTGGTCATTTGACTGAGGAATAGTATGCAACAGGAGGCAGAAATCCTTTATGCCTGTCTGCCTATCCTACTGGTACACTAGTGCTGGCTGTATGGCCATTTGTGATGGTTTCTGACAGATTCTGTAGTTTAGTAAGACACACAAATCTGATTATTATGGTTTTCATGAGTTAGGTATTTGGACTCAGTTGCTGAGGTGGCAGAATTTACACTCTAGAAAAGACATACAGAAAACACTCTATTTTCAGTTGAAGGAAAAATGAAGTACACAGTAAGAGCTGATAAAAACAATCACTTCCCTCTGGGAAACTTTCAATGACAAAAATACCTCTCCATCCCACTGTGTGCCTGTAATACAATCTTTGAACTGTACTGTCTTATTTCTATCATGCCAACATATTTCCCTGTTTTATGCTTTCCCTTTTAGGCCAAAATTGGGTCTGGAAAACTCATGGGCCCTAAAGGTGTTTCTGTGGATCGTAATGGACACATCATTGTAGTGGACAACAAAGCATGCTGTGTTTTCATCTTCCAGCCAAACGGGAAAATAGTCACTAGATTTGGTAGTCGGGGAAATGGTGACAAGCAGTTTGCAGGTACACTTGATGGTAATATGTAAATCCCCTCTTCTGCTCACATTTGCATGATGTTTGAGCATGTTGAAGAAGCTAGATTCTACTCCTTTTTCCTGGGGTGGAAAGGTTCTAATAAACACACAGCTCCTATTCATTTTTACCATTTGTTTAACTGGTCAGGAAGACTGCAACATCTGTTCAGCAAATGTAGCTGTAACTAGATTGTTTATCTACCTCTCTGTGCCTGGAAGCATTCAGATCTGTGACCCAGAAAGGCTTGACCTTAACTAGCACTTTTTAAATGCTTTGTAATGCTCACGCTCAGCTGCTAATAATAATCACCACAAACACCACATTTTGTGTTTCAAATGACCAGGTACACATCAACCAATGCCCTAAGTGGTATCTTCCTATTAGAAAATGAGTGTAATGGGATAGTGCTAAGAATGAGATTGGGCACAGACAGAAATGCCAGTTCGGGGAAATCGCCACATGTATTCAACTGACTGCTTGCACACTGTGTCTTCCAATTAGAACATGCAATTAAGTTTTAAAAAAACCCAACAACTGATATATTTTGAATGAGTAGCTATTCTTTCAGAACTTGAAATGAAGATGCCAAATTACATTTACAGGTCATTTTGCAGGTGATGGGTCACTCTGAATATGTAGTTATAGATTGGTCTGATGTTCTGACTGGTTCACAGCACATGAGCGCACAGCATAAATGGTTATAACTACTTTTATCTTCCTTGAGATGTCTTGCAATGTCTTATGGCACAAGTGCCATATATGTAATTTATGATAGCTTTGGCTCTAACACAGCTAAGTATCATCAAAATTTTCTGTCTATGTCCTATTTCTTTCATTTAAAAATTTCTAGGAACACCTCCTGAAAGTAGGTGTGCAAATGCTCTGTAAAAGTGTATTTGAGAAATTTGAGCCTCTTCCTGGGGGTAGGCTACAAAAAGCAGACAAATTGTCATTACATGAATGTATTCAATGTAAGGGTTTTAGCCCTTTTTTTAGTTTACGTTGATGTACTGTAAAAATTAAAAATGAGTTCTGATCTGTTTAATAACTCAAAATAAGAGCAAGTATTTTGATTCAGGTATTTGCCTGTTTTTAGGCTGCCATTTAGTTTTTACTCAAGCTTGCACATGTAGTTCAATACACAAAGTAAAGCAAAAAATGCATTTCTTTTTCCTCGACAGTGTTCTTCTAAAACTTGTTTGCTCAAATACTTGTAAGTGAACACACAAAGCACAGAAGATTTCAATTAAGACTTTCCATGGGCATTTTTGAGAACTACTTTCAGTGTATACACTACTTTATGCCTAAGTACCATATATTGTGTCTTCTTAATAAGCCCATAAATAGCTACCTAACGTATATACAATCTACATAGTCATCTGTATATGAGAGAGGAAGGAATGAGCAACGCTTATTTATAACATTAGCTGACAACTGGTTGAAAAAGAAGTTATTTCTGTTTACAGAAAGGCATGCTGAGCTTTTTAAAACATGAAATAAAATTATTCTTAATTTGAAATTTATATTCCTGATTTGACTATTATTGCTCAGAAGCCAAATATAATATTCTAGTAGGCTGAATAACTTTAAGCAAACTTTTTGACTTAGTGGTATTATTATTTTTATTAATTTTTTTTCTCCCTCTGCATTGCAGGTCCTCATTTTGCAGCTGTAAACAGCAACAATGAAATTATCATCACAGATTTTCATAACCATTCTGTCAAGGTACTGTCAATTAATGGCAACTTGGAAAGCTTTTTATTTTATCATGGTACTTTCTTGGGGAAAATAAAGTATTGTTAAAATAACAAAGAGGTCATACTCTATGTATGAGGTCTGATATAAAGACTGCACATTCAGAGATCTTTACTTGCAGTGCATTGCTTAATGGAGATATAATCTGTTGCCTTTGGTGCCACTACAATAATCTCTAATTCATTTGCTTAAACATTAGTTGTACCTGAAATAAATAATGTCAAATTGGTTATTTTTATTAGCTCTTTGCCAAACCTGTTATTTAGCCTATGTTCTTTCCTATTCTAAGTAAGTCTGTTAACTGCTTTTTAATTACCTATTAAAAGCTTCTCACATTTCTAGTTGAATAAAATTATAACAAAGTAAAGATACCTGACCATCTTTATTTCCATACCTATAAACTTTAGAATTACTGGATCCATTTATGACCAAATAGTCTTAACAACTGCATAACACAGCCAATCAGTTTTCATCTAGTACCTCCTGCACTGAGCAGAGCTGGCCACTACTTCTTACACACACGGGCGTCCTGACTCATGGCCTATTAAACAGTCATGGTAAAATAGAGTGCTATATTTTTTTGTCCCAATAATATAACAAAACAAGGATACATGTTGAAATGTCATGTGGTGGAAAATGTATATGAAGGAGCTACAGGCCATTTCAGAAATTACTCAGTTATTGTTTTCAGGCTGTGACATTCCTTTTCACTCACTTTCTGAGCTCTTTTTCCTTCCCTCAACATGCAGCAGCAGCAGGACACAGCAGCTGTCCTGCCTGGCTTCTCAGGCCACATGTGCAATTCCATGGCACCTAATGGCTGCCTGTTCCAACTGAACACAAATATGAACCCTTGGTCCAGTTCTTCAGTGTTCACAACTGAAGTGATAAATCTCATACGTTCACCTGAAATAGGAAAACACTGTCTGATAATAGACACCCTCCTGTCCTGAGCAGTGCTGAATCATATAACTTCTGAAAAGCGACCTTGCTCTTGTATCCTTTCAGAATTAGAGAGTCAGTAGCAACTCATGTGGTTTGGAGTACAAAAAAGAAACCAAGGCTGCTGCAGGACCCTCAAAGATTTTTTCCATGGTTGAGCAGCAGGAGGCCTATGACTCCATAAATTACCACTCCAACAGCAGGGCTTACGATGGTAAAAAGAAACCCTGGAGAGAGTTAACAACTAGGGCACTAAAATGAGAAAAAGCAAGTGAAAAGAAGTGTGGCATCTTAGTGATTTTATAATTAGTGCATTCCTAATGAGAATAGAGCGTTCCCATCTGTCTGTGGTATGACTCAAGAGGATAAAAATATTATTTGTTACAATTTGGTATTAAATGGAAAAGATTCTTGTTTTTGTACACTATTCTCTAAATTGGTGCAGGTAATTGTTGACACTTTGGAGATTAATTTAGAATCTGAGTGGGTCCCAAAGCCTCTTCTTGCCACCAGTGACATGTATTAAACATCCTCATCTTCACTCAGCAACGATAACCTCTCTCCTCCATTAACTTTCAAGTGTGATCCTTCCTTTGGGTATTTGCTATGGAAAATCGTACTCAGCCTAGGTTCTCCCTCATTTGGTCACTCACCATCCCCACCTTAACCCAGAGAGAAAGCAATGTATCTTTTCCTGTTTTTTTCTTATTAGTTGTCATTTTTCTACTTTCATATTCCAAGGCACCAACCTGGTACTTCATTTCCTTCCCCGAATGTTTTTTCTGTGTTCACTGTGGGTGTTCAAGAGTAGGATGATTTCCTCACATCTCCCATCTTCTTAGCATTTCAGTGTGCACTTGTCACTTGTCGGGTCTTTGAATTTTTTTGTGGAAGCCACAGCTAGTCTGTAAGGGGGCTGATGGACTTTGGCACAGCTAGGCCTGGGTCCAAGAAGGACCAAAATAGAGATGGCTTTGGTACTATGTAAATGACATATCCTGTCTCTCACTTGGTTCCATTGGTGCACCCAGGCCACTGACAGACTAGTGATTGATCAGCTCCATCTTTCTGCTGTGTAAATCTGTTACCATCACAGAGAATTCGTTGCTAACTGTCTATACAGAGAGCAGCATGCCACGATTCTCAGAGTGTGTTAGATAATGAAAGTCAGAGAAGAGTGCATCTGCTCTTTTGTGTTTGTGTAGGACTGACTCCCAGTGCCATCTCTGCACTCAGCTCTTCCTAATTCAACATGCACAAGCTGCAGAAGGGTTCTTGGGGCCCTCCCCCTCTGTCTCCAAGCTGAATTAGATCTTAAATGAGAAGGGAAATACTGTGTGGTGTAATAGAGCTGGGGGGAGAGATAGGCACCTTTTCTCACATCTTCAGTGTGTGTGTGTAAGGGGAAGGGTGTTCCTGGGAACTCTTCAATTCCTGACTTTGTTAATAGGTGAACTGGTAGTAGATGACTAATGTTTACTAGGATAATATACCAAGGTTTTTGTTTTAACCCACACAGGTATTTAACCAGGAGGGAGAATTTATACTGAAGTTTGGATCAAATGGAGAAGGAAATGGACAATTTAATGCACCGACTGGAGTAGCTGTAGATTCTAATGGAAATATTATCGTAGCAGATTGGGGAAACAGCCGCATACAGGTAGAGATTTGTGTATTTCAAAGGTGCTTGATTAGAAAAAACTAAAGGATTGATAACTCTGGCCACTGAAGTCTTCAGACTTCGCAAGAACCAGGATAACAGCATTAGAAGAGATGTGGTTCTAACAGTTATTACTGGTCTGTCTGCTTTTAGAAGTAGTGGTGTCAGACCATGGCGTCACCAGCGTGACTGCTAGCAGCTCTGGTGGTTTCTGTGACAAAGGCTCATGTCTCCAAGTGGCTCCCCAAAAGCTATTTGATGACTTAGGAGACTTACAAGCACTGCTGAGATGATAGGAATTTATAATCGCCATAACAGGAGATTGGAGACATGGTGGAAAATATGAAAAAAACAAATGATCTGTATACGCCCTGAGGCAAATGCGGCAGATTTTTATAATCTTTTTTTTAAAAGTTGAGAAAATAATTCTGCTTTTATGTTCCAAGTTGCACTTCTTTTGTCTTTCAAGTGTTGATCACAAAGTCTTCTTATTTGCCAAAGGATATCTAATTAATAACTAACTGTAGGTATTATTTTCATTGTATATGAAAATAAGGGAGTTGCTTAGGAGTTGTTCTCAGGAAGCACTGTCAACAGTGTAAACAAATTCCTTGTTTTCTCTGTATGAGAACCTAAGGGTCGTGCTAACCACAATAATATTTGTTAGGAAATAAAGGTGTTGATTGAGTTCCTGATTGAGTTCGATTTGTTGTAGTTGGCTATTTTTAGGACATTTTTCATTGTATAGTTAGTTCTTGCCTAAGGTTCTAGAAGCTTTAATTAGTTCTTTTTAATAAGAAAATACATTTGCATAAATACTTGTATATTATGAGAATAACAGATCCGATTCTGCCCTTGTTTGTTCTAGTATACATCAACTATTTCAGAAATGAGAAGTAAATGGTGTAATTGAGAGCTTATAAAAGAGAGAACTTATGTGCACTATGTTTATTTTTTATTAATAACATCTGTTCTGTGCTTTCTCACCCTCAAAGGTCTTTGATGGAAGTGGATCATTTTTATCCTACATTAACACCTCTGCTGACCCACTTTACGGTCCCCAAGGTCTGGCCCTTACTTCAGACGGCCACGTTGTAGTTGCAGACTCTGGAAATCACTGCTTCAAGGTCTATCGATACTTACAGTAGCAATGAGCTCTGGAGCTGGATAATCGTCCATGCTTAAGAAAAGACTAGTCCTAGAGACCCAGTGCAGGATATCTCCTACTTTTAATAATGAAGGAGTCTCTTATGGACTTCTTGTGTTAATTTCCAAACTTACCTTGTTTACAATAGGAGTTTCACCTCTTACGTTTCTCACCGAACTTTTTGTTGTAAGGGTTAATACACAAAATAATCTTTAACTGAATTAAAAAAGACAATGTGATATTAAACAGAAACTGCAACTTATGGAACTGGAATTAACTAATTAGGCAAAAATGATGAAAACTTGGGAAAAATCCCCAAAGCTTTTTGAAGACTGCGAAGGGTAGCTCCTGCTCAGAGCTTCCAAATTTGAAGAAGTATCATTCATATGCATTATTTAACCCAGAGGTGATCCTGGGAATCTTCTAGGTCTCATTATCATCATAGGTATTACACTGTTAACTTTCTTCAGTCTTACTATCTATAACAAGTAGGTCCTTTTAGTATAAGGTTAAGTCTCACAAAATCCGTCTAGCTCTAACCGTCTACCCGTTTGGCACTCTGAGAATCAATGCAACTTCCCTACTCATGTGGGATTAATGAAGGATTGTTTCATCTGCTTGTTTTTCACTCTTCCTTTTGCTCAGTGTGCTGGAAAGTCTTTGCAGAGACCTGACATTTCTAAAGCTCTGGAAAAACTTAATTGTAATGATACATTAGTGAGAGCTGAATTTCTGTATAATGTCAGACCTTTTGACACCAAACTAGTTCATTAGGATCAGGGTTATTACAATGTCAACTCAATTAACCTCATGTGTGCCACTCTTTTGTAAGCATTCGTTGCCATGTTTCCATAAGGCAACTCATTCTATTAACCAATAAAATAAAATGCAGCATCACACAGGACAGAAAGCCAGAGAGGTACCCCTATGGAGGACCTACATTATACAACCAAAGGAACTGTGGTAAACAGAGGTTGTATAGGAAAGCCAAGGGTTACCAAAAATATTTGGTTTTACATGAGAAAAAATACATTACAAATAAGAACGAATTTGAACCAATTCCTGAAGTCCTTCATCAAAGGGAATTTTGTTAGAGGACAAAATAAGGACTGTGAGATTTGTTCTGATTTGTTTGTATGTACGTATGTATGTATGACTGACAAAAAATTAAAAAAAAAAAAGTACATGTAGGTTATTTCAGTAAACTGGAACATACATATGCCATTTGACAATGGCAGTACTCTGAAAAATGTCCCTCCTTCCTGCCAGATCTCTCTACTGTGTTATTTGTTGAAGTATTAATTTAATTGGAAATTCTTACACTCATATGACTTGGTTCTGGTTTTAATGTTGTTTTGGGGTTTTTTTTTGACTGTGAACTTGTCCTTCTTAAAGTAGCATTGGCTGTATTCTTATTTCAGTGGTCAAAGGGTGAGTTGCTAACGTAGCCTAATATACAGTGGTGCTCACTCTTAAACCTTGTTTGAGGAGCTGGTGAGCTTTCTGCCAATGCTCATGGTAACCTGGGACAAACTGCCTTTGTTTTCTCATTTTTAGGGCCTTGAGACAAAAGGGCATTGGGTCAGGAACAGGGGAATATTTTAAGCATGTTTATAAAATGGAAAGAAATCTTTGTTAAATTACTCATGATAAAGTATTTGTCTTATTTCTAGAAGGTTAAGGTTGCTGTTTCAATGACTTTGAGAAAAAGTATTTGTTTTTTGTAAAGATGCATTCGACTTGTAAAAATGCAGACCCCAAGGTTCTTAAACATGGAGTTTGTCTGTTTTTTAATTACTGCTTCTTAAAGATACTTCCTCTTCTTTTCCTTGTTTATTTTTTGCACATAGAGCAAATTTACAAATCCTTGTGCAAAGATAAATTTCCTTATTTAATTGGAATAAATATTGTGTCTGTAAGGCTTGAGGTTTGGAGTATATAATGCAGCTAAGAAACTGGTGGTAACATTTTTGAAATGTTAAAACTTGTTTATAATTAGCAAGAGAACAAAATATCCTCTGTTTGAACTGAGTTTGTCCTAAAATTCTAAAGATGGTACCTTAGTCATTGCACAATAAACTGTCCTATCAAAATTTAACAAAGTTGTAGATCAAATTTGCTGATGATCAAGTAATTTATTTGTAAGTGTCCTTATAAGCAACATTCTGGCAAACAATTTGTGACATTGGAATGCCCTTAAATAGCTAATTGATCAATGGAGAAAAGGTATATAGCATTTTAGCTGTATTTATTAACAAAGAAAGAGGTTGCACATGTTCTTTGAGATAAAAACTTAAAAAGAAAATGAGAAATATGGTGTTGCTGTCAGTTATGGGTACTGTTAATCAAATCTAGTTTCAAATCTGGATTTTCATAATAACATTTTACTAAGCTTGCATTGTGGTTCCACCCAGGAAACACTGCCATGTCCTGTTACCAGGAACTCGGAGAACCATCAGATATCGGACCCTAACCTATACAGCAAAACGTATACCTAAGGCTATATTGTTCTATGCATACACTTCTCTTCAAAAGATTTTCAGTCCCTTTGACCAGGATTTTATATAACCAATGCCAACCAAGTGCATCCTTACGAAATACAGAATTCTGCAGACAACGCCCTTCCATTTAGGGATGATGTGGATTTTTGCTGAAGATTGAATAGTCCTTTGGGTTTTCAGACATTACTGAGGTTTCAGACATTATCACCAGAGCATCACTTTCTGCGCCTGAAAAATGTCATTAATTTGGAGTTCCTTCCGATAGCAAATGCTGCCAAATATAATTGCAAATTCAGTGGCATAGGGCATTCCATTCCAAGGTCTGACCTTATCTGCCTGGCACCAGGAAACTGAGAAATGCATTGCTTTTATGGTGTGCTTCTGAAGCCAACTTAGCTAAAATGCTTGGCTTACAAACCTTACAAAGAGCAACCAAAGCAGAAATTCTAAAAAGCTGGCAGATTCTTTTCTCATCCAATTAAGGGAACATCAAAATTGCACTACTTAATTTGCTGAGTTGTTAGCATTTATAAAAGGCATTCTGCTGCCAGATTTCAGGTGTTACCAAATGTTCCCTTGACTTCCCTAGAATGCTAATTGACTAGCAGCACAGCATGAATGGTGAAAGTATGTGCTTCATTTAACTAATCTTCCACTCAAAAGTAATCTTTAAAAGGTTATCAAATCTTGTGTGATTTGGAGCATTTTAGGACAAACTAGCCAACCATATCCTCCTTGTTCTGTGAGTAGAATAAAAAGATCTGTTCAGATAAATCCAATATAAACAGTAGGGGATTTTTACATAGGCTAAACCAGCAGCAATGTAGCTGAAAAAGGAAAGGAAAGTGGTTTAGACAAGCATTTGCCTAATGTAGATGGAGAGTTATTTATCAATAAATGCTCTTTTGTTCTGTAAAAGCTTTCGATTTTATGTCAATATTTTTTATAACTAAGGATCTAGTGTTGCCATAATGAGAACTACAAGTGCCCAATATGTTGTGTTTGCTATAAAGAAATTACTTTCAGTTGTGGGTGGCAGCTAGTTGTGAAATCACAATATACACTGAAAAATTTTTTCAAGAGTTGTGAGCAGTGATTGTTTTGGCCTGTTTGTGGAGAGTGCGCAAAAGGTATTTATGCTACAGAGTAGGAAGATTCTGAACGGGTTGTGTTATTTCCAGTGAATGTACAGCACTTCAGTTGATGTTTGTGAGCAACACAGCCTTAACCCTGACACTTTTGCTTTGGCTTTATAACATGGGGAATGTTCCCTAAGCTGCACAGTGTATGCCATACCCCCTGTTAGAAACATCCACCAGTTGATAAGCTGCAGCTTTCCAGTTCTAGAAATGAGTCTTTTTTCTTGATTTTTTTAAAGAAGTTTTTGTACATTCCATCTTTGTAAGTCAATATTGTATGTTTTGTGTACATGTAAGCCTTGCACTGTCTTGACATTCATAATGAAATATTCTTCTCACTTGGGCTTTTTTTTTTGTTTGTTTTTGTTTTTTTAAAAATCCCTCTGAGGCTAAATACAAACTGTGTCTCCTTAAGGTCAAGGATGAAAGATGCGCATCAAAGTGTTTGTGTGTGTGTGTGTAGTTTTAGCTTCCTGTGTGCCACGGTATTCTTGATGCTTTAGCTGACAATTAAAAAAAAAGAAATTACTGTCTTGGAAATGTAGGAAAACCAGAGTCAAATGTGTACCTTTACCACGCACAAAAAATTCAATAATAAAAATAAAGCTTGTTTCCTGTCTTATTTTCATGGTGGAGGATTTATTTGTCATGTGTCTCATAGTCACTGTCCCTAAAAATAACCCAAGAAGATGGGTAATTTTTTTCCAAAAGGAAACCCTGACACCAGAGGTCACAAGCAAAGAACATTGTGATTTTTTTCACAGGTGTTTAGCTTTTCTGTAGACACAGAGGAAAGAGAGACTAGGGTTCTTGAAGAAGGTGGGAGACTGGAGCTTTCTTGTCTTCTCCCTTCCTTCTTCAGTTCAGTTCAGTCATCAGAATTAATATTTTCATTGGCAGCAGAAAGATTATCAGTAGTAAGCTTTTCGACTTGTGTCATGGAAGTACGCAGTACCTTTCAGCTATGCTGTGCTACAATCTTTCAAGGGTCTGCTGCAGAAAACCAAGAATTTAATATTGTAGAACAGAAAATTTGCCTTAGAAGTTCAATCTGACTCCTTTCCTGTAAAACAACTTTTCAGGCTCATGTTAACTTTCTTTTAGATAGTAACTATGTCTTCTTGGTCACTGGTGAACTCTCCAAACCTGAATCCTTCAAGAACTCAGTGTGATTAGGAACTCACTCATGAAGTAAGCAAGAATCTTCAGACGCATTATTTGGCCTAGAAAGAATCTAAATGGAAGTGACTAGAGAGGTCACACTGGTGATGTGTGTTTCCTTGTTGGCAGGACACTCAGAAACGAGACAGCTGAACACTGCGTTTGTCTGCTAGCAGCTTGAAGCAGAGTAGTGTTGATTTGACATTCAGAGTTGCAGAGCATCCGTTCCTTCCCATGCAAAAAAAAAAATGAAGAAAAGAATATCCTGGGAGCTGCAAAGGCAGGCTGAATAGGGGCAAGACCCTTGTTGCATTCCCAGTCTTTTCTCACTGATGGGCTAGAATTTTTTTCTGTCTCCTGGATTATTGCAGTAGAGGCTCTCCACCACTGAGCAAAATCGGGCAGGAGGCAGAAAGGATGCTGAGACTGGGGAACACTGCCCTTCACCAGGAAAATTCTGCATTAAATGTCCAACTTCCTCTTCCCGTGGTACCTACGTGGATACTGGCCCACATGCTGCAGCAGCATCTTCTACAAGTTCTGTAAATGGCAATATAGAGCCCAGTCTCACCAATGAGAAACATTGTCAGGGAGAGTAAGGCTAAAATAGCAAAGAGTGCCTGTATTTTGGGCACCCATCTTGAGCTAACCAGGAACTCTCTCTTCAGAGCACTAACCACTCACATATCAGTCAATGTTCAGAAGTGTTTCATTTTTCCTTAGGCTGAAGTTCTCTCTCACATTCAGCTGTGCTGCTCTGCAGTTAACCATCCCCATAGTTTTGCTGACAGTTCACAAGAATGCTCCTGAATTTGCACCAGACAAAACTATCTTGGTGAACTGTAACAGTGAATGTAATTTCTGTGGACAGCTGTCCTCCCCAGGCCCCAGCTGTGCTGGTAGAAGAGATACCCAGCGCTTGCTGCTCCTTGCTATCTCCAGTTGAAGGCTGCTGGCCCAGAGATCTGTTGGCTGAACTAGGTGTGTGAATGCTTGCCTGTTCTTTAGTGAAATGCCTAGATACCAACACCCTGGCAGTTAAGCCTCTGACCTCAGTGAGCAGGTAAGTGCTTACATCAGCAGTTCTGCTCGCAAAGATGTGGAAGCAGTAAGTTTTGGAGGGGGGCCAGCTAGCAAGCATTTCTCATGGGTTAGATGTTTGTAGGGAGAACATCTGCTTAGGAGTCCACTCATCTGAGGAGGAAATGAGGCAGCAGATGCTGCAGTAATTGGCTTGCGTGGGATCCTCATGGATCATATTGCTTCCTGATAACTGGCCATATGCCACTGCGGACTGCTTGGATCTCAGAGGAGTTGGTATTTCCTCCCATGGGTAAGCACCTCCTAGGAGTCTCCTTGTCCTCCATCTTCAAGCTGTGCAGAAGCATTTTTTGCTGTCAGTCATACAGACTCTGTGGGAGGCAGCCACAGGACCCAGAAGATTTGCTGTTACTTTTCTGGAAATAAACTTATCTGCTATTCAACTTGAATTCTTCCCTTCTGCTGAAAAAAATAGGTCATGAATTAAAGACTGCATTATAGTGCAAAAGAAACAAAATTAAAGTAGGACGATTTTAATTCTCCTACTTCCTAACCTTCCTGCTTGCCACTGCCACTTTAATGTCCTTTCAAAACAGAATTTATCAACGTAATTCAATTACAGGTTGTAAGAGCAAAATGAAGGAGGGTATAAATTCCATCTCATCTAAGCATATTTAAATACTGAAAAAGCAATGTATTTTCTCTACATCAGGAACAGAGAAAACCTGTTTTGACTAGTGCTTAAAAATCTTGGTCAGATACCTAGCATAGAAAATTTCAGCCCAAGCTGCTAAAGCTTAATGAAATCACAGAGATATGAGAAAAATCTTCTAATAGAAAGGCACAGTCATAAGTCCCCCTCCACAGTATTTCCATCCATTGCCTTGTTTTTAAACAAATAGTATAAGATTAGCAGTTTTGTAAATACCACTTTTAGACGTTCTGAAGCCCATTAAAAATGTCAGACCTTTATGTATTTCAGGAGTCATTCATTCCACTTTACCCAGTAATGGAAAACTACCCTTACATGACAGAGCATAAGATACTCCTGTGCATTCTCCCTCTGTTTGGGACCTCTTCCACCCTGTGGTCTTTCAAACTAGTTAGTTGTGATCTGATGCTGCAAAATTTGGGATGTGTTAAAGAACCTCTTATTACAGGGTAAATTGAGCCTAGTGATTTGGTCATGAAAGGGCTCCAGGGCTGCCAGTACATTCAGGGCAGCTGAACCTGGCATGCCCAGAGGGCGCGGGCAGAAAAAGCCTGCCCACCAACGCCCTAGAGCATGACCTGACATTTTGGAGGCTGGCGAATGTGCCAGGCTGGCTGGGTTGCTGTGATTGTGTTCAAATGCTGAAACCAGGAACACCTTCCAGCTGTGGCTCCAGGTGTGTGCTTCAGCTGCGTGCTGGCTCCATCTGGGGATGAGACCTGGGTCTTTGCTGCCTATCTGCTTTCAGGTGTAACGGGAGACGAGAGTGTTGCTGCCTCAGGAGTATGCTGAACAGAAGCCCCAAGGTACATGCCCCAAGGCCAGTTCAGAGCGAGCAGCCCTCTGAAACTGTTTCCTCCCTCTCTTATTCTTCTTCTCCCAGCGGCACGTTGAGCTCTGACACCCACTTGACCGCTCACACATGTTACTCAGAGAAATCCCATGTTGCAACAGGTACTTTGCAAATTCCATAGCAATCATTTGCTTGGCAGTGGTAAAAAAAAGGAGCGGAGCTCAGTTTTATTCAGGCTGTGAAGGAGCAGCAAGGGGCCCACATCCTGGGGGAGAGGAGGTCATGGTGATGGAAGGGAAAAAACTGTCACAGGGAGTATGGGGACATACTAGATTTTAGAGCTGGCCAAAGCAAGGGAAAAGCAAAGGGACAGAATATGAGCCTTCACAGCAAATGAGGAAGTGTACCAACAAATTTCACCTCAGGTTAGTGAGCTGAAAATAAGATGCACAAGGAATATGAAAGAATAAGCTTTGTGATTTGTATGAATGTCAAACTTTGTATTAGTAACAGTCTTTCTAACTTGCATTTCATTTTTAGTAATACACTGGTGCGCACAGTGAGGAACAGGATCATGGCCAGGTTTGCATGGAAGAGAATCTCAGGTTTCAGGAAAAGGGGCACCTCACAAAGTCATAGTTCATGTTTTCATTTCCTTGAATTTAAAGTCTAGAATGAGTATGGCAGATACGAAGCCACTGCTGTTAAAATGCAAAGCCGTTTCCCAGAACTGCTGTAGCTGAAGGAAGGTGATTTATAGCACAAATAATAACTAAAACAAACTGTAAGTATTTAAAGTTGCTAGAACAGTCACTGCAACAAACAACTCTTTCAGGCAACACCAGATGTGCTCAGATCCTTGGTTTCCATGGCCAGACATGATTTTCTTCCTGTACGTGCTGTTGCTGCTATCATGAGCTATTTGTGCAATATGTATTGGTTTAGACCACCCTTACTGTATATTCCCATCTTACCTTTTTTCTGCTGGGTCCCAGAAATAAAAGGACATGCAGCACACCCACTGGGCAGTGCTGGCACAGAGGCCCAGTGCCTAACGGTGTAGGTGTAGCTACCCGGAGCCACAAAGCACATATCCCACGGATTGTCAAACCCACAGATGCTAACAAGAAATTCAGAAATTAATATTTTTTCCCTGATGATTGGAGCTACTGGTGGTAGGATTTACAATACTTTTAAACTTTTAATTTTGTTAATTTTTATTCATTTCAATGATACAGCAAATGTATCTTGAAGGTATGGCAATGACACCTGACAAGAAAATTGCACTTTCTACCCGCGATATAAAATGGATAGGGATGGAGAAGCATCTGAAGCCTGGGCAAGTCCAAACGCATGACTTTGTGCAGCTTCTGCAGCTTAACCTGTTCCTTGTAACCCAAACCCCAAGTTGCTCACACAGAGCTGCTGAGAAAAGCCAAGTTCTGCTTCCCAGTTTTACACACCTTCCAGTGCCTGTGGTATGTGTGTGTTTTTAAAAACCAACCACCAAATGTGGTATCATTGAATCGTTTAGGTTGGAAATGACCTTTAGGATCATTGAGTCCAGCTGTAAACCTAACACTGCCAAGTCCACCACTAAATCATGTCCCAAAGTGCCACATCTACCTGTCTTTTAAATACCTCCAGGGATGCTGACTCCACCACTTCCCTAGGCAGCCTGTTCCAGGGCTTGACAACCCTTTCAACTAAATAAATTTTCCCAAAATCCAATCTAAATCTCCCCTGCCGCAACTTGAGGCCATTTCCTCTTGTCCTATCACTTTTTACTTGGAAGAAGAGATGAAAGTCCACCTCACTACAACTTCCTTTCAGGCAGTTGTAAAGAGTGCTAATGTCTCCCCTCAGCCTTCTCTTCTCCAGACTGAATGATCCCAGTTCCCTCAGTCACTCCTCATAAGACTTTTGCTCCAGACCCTTCACCAGTTTCATTGCTCTTCCTCTGAATGCGCTCCAGCACCTCAATGTCCTTCTTGTAGTGAGAGGCCCAAAACTGAACATAGAATTTGAGGTGTGGCTTCACCGGTGCTGAGTACAGGGGCACTGGTCTTGCTGGTCACACTGTTTTTGGTACAGACCAAGATGCCTTTGGCCCTCTTGGCCACTTAGGCACATTTGGGTACACTGCTGGCTCATGTTCAGCTGGCTGTCAGCCAACACCCTCAGGTAATTTTTCTCTGGATGGCTTTCGAGTCACTCTTCCCCAAGTTGCATGGGGCTGTTGTGGCTGAACTGCAGGACCACTTGGCCTCATTGAATCTCACACAATTGGCCTTGGCCCATCGATCCAGCCTCTCCAGATCACACATACGAAGAGAGAGAAGTGATAAGTTCTCTCTGGTGCACAAGACGCTCTTGGGACACAACAACCCTGTGCAGCGTTACAGGGTGAGAGACGTCAGGCACTGGCACAGCTGCCCAGTGAGGTGTTTGGGTCACCATCCCTGGACGTGTTTAAAAGACAGGTAGATGAGATGCTCAGGGATGTGGCGTAGTAGTGCACAGGTACTCGATGATCTCACAGGTCTTTCCCAACCAAACCATTCTATGATTCTAACATTGGTCACAGAAGTGCAAGAATCTATTTCCGGGCTGACTGCACACACTATAATCCCCCCACGCCCCGCATACACTGCTTTTGCCCTCCTCGAATTCACGGTGCTGTCACACCCCGCTGCGGCTCCTCCCGCGCCCCGGGCGTTTCCCAGCCGGCGGGGCGGGGGCGTGGGCGGGGCGTGGGCGGGGCGGGGCGTGGGCGGGGCGTGGGCGGGGCCGGGGGGGGCGGGGCCGGGGGCGGGGGGGCGGGGCCGGGGCCGGGGGGGCCGGGGCCGGGGGGGGGGCGGGGCCGGGGGGGGGCGGGGCCGGGGGGGCGGGGGGGGGCGGGGCGTGGCGGTTGGCGCTGCGGGCTGCGCGCGCGGCCTCCCGGAGGCGCCAAAATCAAATCCCGGAGGCGCCGGAAGCGATCAAAGCGCCGGAGGGGCGGCATGGTAAGAGGCGGCGGCACCTGCCGCCCTCTCTCCTCGTCCTCCTTCCCTTCCTCCTCCTCTTCCCGCTCTCGTTGTGGCCGTGCCCGGGCCGGGCGCTGAATGAGGCTGCGGGGCGGGGCAAACCGCGCGGTGATGCCGGTAGCGGTCGCCCGCGCCCCGCCTGTCCCCGCCGAAGGGGAGCGGTGGGAGCCGCCCGCCCGCCCTGGGCCGCGTCCCCGGGGGCTGCGAGGCTCCCGCTGCCCCCGGGCCGAGCAGCCCCGGCGGTGCCGCGGCGTAGGGCGCTGTTCTGTCCGGTTTCTTGAAGAGCACTGAGCAGCGGGGAGGTGGCGGTGCCCCTCTGTTCCGCTTTCGTGGGGCCCCACCTGGGGTGCTGAGTCCCGCTCTGCAGTGCTCAGCACAGGAGAAACGTGGAGCTGCTGCAGCGAGTGCGGAGGAGGCCGCGCTCGCAGCCCAGAAGGCCACCATCGACAGAAGCGTGGCCAGCAGGGCGAGGGAGGGGATTCTCCCCCTCTGCTCCGCTCTCCTGAGACCCCACCTGGGGTATTGTGTCCTCTTCTGGATTCCCCAACATAAGAAGGATCTGGAACTGTTGGCACGGGTTCGGAGGAGGGGCACGAAGATGATCAGAAGGCTGGAGCACCTCTGCTATGAGGACAAGCTAAGAGAGTTGGGTTTGTTCAGCCTGGAGAAGAGAAGGCTCTGGGGACACCTCATAGCGGCCTTCCAGTGCCTGAAGGGGCTTCAGGAAAGTTGGCGAGGGACTTTTTACAAGGGCAAGTAGTGATAGGATAAGGAGGAATGACCAGTTCTAACGCAAATGATTCTATGGAACACCTCCATAGAAGGACGGACTGACAGATGAACCTCTTCAGCCTAGAGAAGAGACGGCTCCGCGGAGACCTTGTAGCAGCCTTCCAGGACTTATAGAGGGCTACAAGAAAGATGGGGAGGGGGTCTTTATCAGTGAGCGGAGGTGTTCAAGACCAGGCTGGATGAGGCTTTGAGTAACTTGATCCACTGGGAGGTGTCCCTACCCATGACCAAGGTGGGGGGGGTGGAAAGGGAAGGGGAAGGAGGTGGGCATCGGGGTTGGAACTAGATGATTGACCTGGAACCATTCTGTGGTTCTATGAGCATAATTTTACCTTGGAGAGCAGGCCCTATAACTACAGCTTGAGATGGGCACAGCAGCCGCTGGTCCCACTGAGTCCCACTGTGGCCATCCAGCTACCCAGGTATGAAGACGTTGGGTCGTGTCCTGGCTGCTGTGGTGTAGAGTAGAGGGATTTGCCACTGGGCCTGACAGGGCTTAAAGGAATCGTGGAGCTGTGGTTGCCTTCAGTAGTGTGAGCGACAGTGAAGTTGATAGGCCTGCCGTGTTTGGTAATGGTGGTGTGGAACACCTGGCAAAGAGATAGGAAATTCATAAAATTTATCTAGAAAAGACTCTCTGTTGGAGTGCTGCTGGTGAAACTGGTCACCCGAGGGGCATAGCTAATAAGCACGTGCTTTCAGAAACAACACTGAAATTTCACATCATGCACACACAGCTGTTGTTCCTGCTGCTGGTCTTCGAGCTGTTTGGGAAGGGAAGGAGAAAGATCAGTCTGTTTTCTCTTTGTGCTGCTGCTTGCAGGTACAGGGCAGCTCTTGGTTCTAATCCTGCAGCATACTGATGTCACAGGAGAGGGCATCACTGGCTGAAGTAGAAGGGCGGGGACTTAGAAACATATTAATTGTGCTTTTGTTAAATATAATACTGAATTGCTTCTGTTCATGTCTGTGTTATTGTAGCTGCATAAGCTAGTTTCTGAACTTATTTTTAAAAATCTAGATCAACCTGGTAGTTTTGCTCTTGATGTAATTTTTAAATGCTGCCCTACTGCATATTTATTTAAGAAGGAAGCAGTTGTTAAGAAGTAAAAAATGGTATCAACTCCATTCTGCTGGGGCTTGAAACTGTATTGTTAGAATCCCCACTTTCATTGACTGAAGGGCAACGATATTTATGTCTTTTTTTCTTCTCAAGGAGACCTTTTTCTGTTCATATCCTATTTTGCTCCTTTAATCCCCCTTTCAGTTTCCTGTAGCTGCAGGCAGCAGTGCAGGGTGTTGCAGCCTGCAAAGCAGAGGGTGGGGTAAGGGGAAACACTCCTGATTCATCTTATGGCAAAACTAATTCTCTGTCACATATTTTATATCCTAATGTTACAAGAAGCATGTCAAAATAGTGTCTCTGAAAGTGATCAGAAGAGGGTATTCCTCAGTTTTGTATTACTGGTAGCAGTGTATAAGTAGTCATTTCTGCCTTTTGCTTCTATTCCTATCCATGTTATTTACCACTTGGTCACACAAATGCAGATAAAAGAAATAAAATAAACACAATTTTAAAAGCATGACTTTGAAGTTAAAAAGTTGGGTAGGAAATTTGAAGAAAGACGTAGTACCTGAAAATGCACTTGCACCTTCTTAAAAAAACATAAGTGGCCTGCATCTCACATTAATATCTCTATAGCAGAAGATAAACAATTCTGTATACAAAAAGTAAAAGACATTCCTTCTCATCTTTTCAAGGACTTTTAAGCATCTGGGCAAGTTGCTGAGAATAGGTGTAAATACACGTTTTTAATCTAGTAAAGCAAAACAAGGAACTGTGTGGGTGTGCCAGGAAACGCTGAAGTTTGAGCTGGATTAGATTGCATGAAAGGTTGGCTCCAAACTTAGAATATAGATCCATCAGTTTAATAGACTGTGGGTGGATTACCTTGATGTAATGATTCTTTAGGAAGAAGCTTATTCGAAAGTCTGGGGTTACTGGTAAGGTATATTGAAGGATGGCAAATGTAACTTAGAAGCTGGTGTCAATTATTCAAAGACCTAAATATGTTGTTGTTTTTTTTCTGTTCTAGTCCAAGAAAAGAGGTCTGAGCTTTGAGGAGAAGAGAGCCCGCATGATGGAGATCTTTTTTGAAACAGTAAGTGACTTGCAATTGTCCTACACTTACATTGGTGGAAAATGGGTCCTAAAAGGGAGCTTATTGTAACTGTAGATGAACTCTGTATGTCCTGCTGTACATTTCGCTGATGGCCTCTATCATCGATGTATGAATTGCAGGGGCAAACCACAGACTCGTGTAGTTTCTGATCAAGTGGCTCGTCCCCAGGCAGAGCCAAGGGAAAAGATGCACAGGTGGTGTTATGTGCTTTATGTACTCCCTAGTCAAATGTACTTGTTTTGATTCTGTTACTGTAAGAGGGATAACAAGAGATCAGGAAGTGTCTCCCTGAAGTTTATGGAAGGAGGAAGAAATCTGAGCATTATAGAAGATAAGAGCAGACCTGGAAGAGGTCATTGGGTTGAAAAATCCTGGAGATCCAAAAGCAGAACTACAATAATATTGGTGTTATATGTAATTCACAATGTTTCACCTACTAAAAAATTATTGTGACATTTGAGTATTTGAGCAATGTGATGCATCTAGTGCTGAAAATCTAGCCTGGGATCTGTCTGCCCTAACTTGAAACAAAATATGGTGGCTTTGGAGCACCAGTGAAAACAGCATTTTTTTTATTATTTGGTTCACAGAATGTTCTAATTCTATTGAGGAATATGCAGCCTGTTCCCTAGCAAAACATAAGCACGCAATGTATTTCCTACTTGCTTTTGTTGGCATTGATTTAGTGTAAAAACACTCAAGCTCAAGCTTAGATGATGCTGTCATTTGAAGCTGAAGTGTCTTTTATGTTTTGCACAGAAAGATGTGTTCCAGTTGAAGGATATAGAGAAGATTGCTCCAAAAGAAAAAGGGATTAGTAAGTGTTTACAAATGTTATTTTTCTTGAGCCATTAATCATTCCTGAGACAGGTCATACAACTTACATTTTCCTGGCTACGCTTTTAGGTTTGTGCTTGTGATAGTGGAAAAAATAGCAAGAAAGGTAGACTGGTCAGTGGCAGGGCTGTAGTGTTGAAAGTGACATCAACGGCAGACTGCTATGTTGGTTTGCTAATGTTTGTCACTTATGTTAGATGCTATGCTGTGCTAAAATGGGAGATTATTAAGATGTCACAGCTAACTCCATTAAAACATGGGATGGGTTTTTTCCTAGGCTCTGAGATGCCTGACTTGCAGTGACTTTCAGTCTATGAAATCGTTATGCGTACTCAGGTACACGTAAGTGAAGATTTAAATGCCCGTCTGTAATGCCACAGATATCTTGATATACTAGTCCAGATGTACACGATCAATGTTCTGTTGAGATATTCCTTCCCCTCAAAAACAGTGGCTGGACAGCAATAAATGGAAGGGGTTTGTCTTTTCAATGAAAGCCTTCCTGATGAGATCCATTGGTTTAGCATTTGGTCCAAGAGGATTTATCTTATGTTGTTGAATTGTTTTATATGTTCCTCATTCTGCTTCCTTCTGTTTGTTGACAAAAAGGGAGCAAAGCCTAATATCTGTAGTTGCTCCTGCCTTTGACTTAGCCTGTCTTTGTGGTACTGCAAGATTAAATGAACTCGTTGAAAGAACTGCAGACATAACATGAATATCACAAAGCAGTGCTTTCCAGTTATGTCAGCAGGTAACAGAGGCACTGAGGCTTCTGAAGAGATTTAGTGCTGTCTTGATAGGTTTTTCAGTGCATATTTCTACTTCGCAGGAAGAGGGTGCAAAATAGTAAATACAAGCATAGGAATTTCATATTTAAAAATCTGGACTATAGAGTTTCCAAAACCATTAGCACCTTTGAATAGTACAAATTTATTCTGCCTCTGCACATGAAGGCATTTGGCCACACAGCCGAAGCCCTAGCTACTCTGAAAAGAAACACCACCTAGCCTGTGGGAACTCTCCCATGGTGGCATCCAGCCTATGGCTTCTGAAAGATTGGATGTTCCTGATCTGGGATCCTCTTTAGACTTGAAATTGAAAGTCAGACACATAAATTAGCTCAAAAGCCTTTATATCTGCAACACTTGAGGATAATAGTAACTCCTCTGCTTTGCTGAACAGTTATAGTTTTTAAAATGGTGAATTATAGCACACATTATGTTCAGAAATGTTTTGGATCCTTCTGACTGCAGATAGCTTTCAATAGCGGAACTACATATAATCAAAAGTAAAATCTGACCCTCCCGAGTCTGTAGACAGATGACTTTAGTGCCTCTGCTACTGTTAAGTGCTTTGAAAAGCATTACAGAGTGAAATGTAATTACACTAATAATCAAGAAAGTATAAATTAATCTGTATTAGAATTAAGATTGCAAAACGACTTCTCAAGTACCCTCTCATGAATTTGTTATAGTATTGTAATATGTATGTATGTTTTATGATACTCATGAGGTGTTTTACAAAACATCCAGTAGCTGACTATGGAATAGCAGCCGTTATGTACAAACTGCTGATTTCAAAGAGATTCATCCCTTCAAGTGTAGCATTGGGCACGGTGTCCTCTTGGAATCTTCCTGTTAGCTGACGTTATAGTAAAATGTACCTACGGAGGATAGTAGATGGTGGCTTATGGTATCCATAATTCTCCGTAGTTTAGATGCTGTGCAGTTCTAATCTGATATTTTTACTTTTATTAGCCTCAATGTCAGTGAAAGAGATTCTTCAAAGCTTAGTTGATGATGGCATGGTGGACACTGATAGAATTGGAACTTCCAATTATTTCTGGGCTTTTCCAAGTAAAGCTCTTCTTTCCAGGAAGCGTAAATTGGAAGAATTGGAGTCTCAGGTAAATCCATTTTAAGGAAAGTGCCTGTTTACTTGAATGACTTTGCTTTTTTCTTGTACCTTCTTGTCATTCTCATTCATATCATGCTCTCTCAAATGTGCATATGTACATGTGTACACATTTTGCTATAGGAATCATCTGGCACTCATGGTATGGCATTCTTATCTTGCTGTCACATCAGGAAAGTTTTGGAGGTTGTTTGTGTTGGAGCTTGAGAAAATTTTTTGTCTACTTGATGCTGAAAGCATGTTATTCATGATGCAAAACATCTTTTAAGGACTTCCTCTAAACATAGGCAGCATATGCTTTTTTTGTGTATTTTATATAATGTAGGCCATATTGTGAGAATGATCTAAAAGCCATAAGAGGACTGAAATACAGAAAACAAGTAAATGTGGCAATGTTTTCTACTTATGGTCATTTTACTTTCCTCTCTGCTTTTATCAGTAGCTTAATTTGTGAGCACTTCTGTAATCCCATATTGCACGTTTATTAGAGGAGCACATATTTGTCATGATCTTCTGCAGAAGAGCAAGGCATCACTTATTGCTACATTACTGTTCTATTCATCAGGTTCTTTCCTACTTTTTAGGAACTGACTTTCTTGCTTCTTTTAGTTGGAGTTGGAAAGCATCTGTTCATCAGTTTATTTGAAACTGGAGTTAACAGGAACGATAAACTAGCTTTATGGTCTGACTGCCAACTTCTGCCATGCTTATTTAGCGTTATGTGCATTCATCAAAGAATCATTTGAATTAATGCCAAATTATTGGTAGCACCTGAATATCTTTACAGATATTTTCTTCTTGAAGCACAGTTCTGGTATCATCATTGACATTTTATGTACAGTATTGTCAACTTCAGCCAGTTCTTTGAAGCTTCAGATTAATTGTACAAAAAACATGCTTTTTTTCCCCCAGCTTGAACTGAAGAAGCAGTTTGTGAATATGAAGACTGTTCACCAAAGCAGACTAAATAGCATGATCAATGCAGTGGAAATTGCTTGTTTATGCATAGAGTGTAGTGTGACCAGCTGAGAGGTAACCTTGGCAGTGATTCCTTGCTCTGCTGTTGTTGCTTGTAAATCTCAGTCATTACTAAACTGAAAGAGTCTAGTCTACTGTTGTGTTTTAACCAAAGTAAGACCATTTTCCTTTGGCCTGAATGTTTTCATTACTGACCTGGGTGCTCTGTATGGCTATCTGAAGGCATTTTGTATGTCTGCTTGCACAGGTCTGGCATAGGAAGAGTACTGGTGGTACTCTCACATGCCCAATGCATTTGCTGCAGTTTTCAAGATCAAGAGTAAGACTTGCTAAAACTTCCACATCCTTTCTCCTTATTTGCCAATTCATGTCATTTTTATGAGCCAATGATATGTTCAGGGCTCTGTGGCAGTAAGGAGGAAGTACTGCTGTCCTTTCCATCATCAACTGGAACTGCGTATTGACAACCTTTCAGGCAGGTGCATTGGATCCATTGGAAACTGCTATTTGAGATGCCTTTCGTGGTACTGTAAGAGTCATCAAAATTATCCAACTCTTTAATTTCGGGTTCTGCCGCTGACTTGCTCTATGTTTTGGGTAAATTTCTTGGCATCTCAGATGACCTACTAGTATCATGGATATAAACAGTACCTTGTGTGTACTGAGGCTCGAGTAATATGAAGTTGTCCCAATGACAACTTTGTCTGCTCCATTATTGCCTTTATTTTCAGAACTCAAAAGAGTCCAGACATGAAAACTTCCTTGATTTACCTGGATATGCTTGTACCATTTTCAGGCATGGACATAGTCTGGCATGAGTAGGCTTAAATTTATTTTTATTGAGTAGTAGTAGCCGTGCACTGATTCCTACTCCAGTGAAGTTTTGTTTGTCTGAACCAGGAGATCAGTTTAACAATTTAGCTCTGCACTGACTTGGAACTGAGTTTCCTAGTAAAGTTAATCAATGTATAGTATATTCACACAAGTTTTAGACCAAAACTGCTTTGTTCACCAGACACCGTGGTGCCACTGACTTGCTGAATGCAAACAATTTGCTCTTGGATACTTTCTGTTTTTGCTCATGCTCCATATTATAGCCAAGTAGTTGAATGAAGGAGTTTAAATTTGTTGTCTTTGCCATAGAGCCCAGCCCCATCATGAATTTTATAGATAATTGATGAAGCAGATCTCTGGCATACCCTGATGAATATCTTCCTTGGAATGTCTTGGAGAATCTGCCTAATGTGCTCAACCATAAGTTATCTACAAACATAGCTGTACTGCTTTAAATGTGCAATTACATTATTAAACATAAAGCCATCTATTATTATAGAATTATAAAAGGTGTGTAGTTACTGTATTGTAATGTTATTTTGTGGTTATTTCTGTGCAGGAAATGAACTGTGCTGATCTCAACAGTTTTGCAATATAAAACTGTTCCAGTTGAAAGAAATAGTTTTGTTACCAGACCCTTATTTGCAAACCAAGTCCTGCTCCAAATGTATGGGCTTACTGATACAAGAGCTCTCTTTAGAGTTCTTGGAAGTACTTGTATTTATTTCCTTGCTTTTCTGATGAGAATGGAAATGTTTCAACATTTCAGGTAATAACATTTCCCTGGCAGAAAATAACTTCTCTGTTGACACAGTGGAAAGGAGGCATTTTCAATGAATAGCACTTAACATTTTTACAAGATGATAACAGGTTCTGTCTGTGAGTTCAAATTAGCTATTTTAGTGTTTGTATTCTTCTTGATGTGAACACATACAGACTTTCTTGAGGGTTCCTAAATCCAGTCACAAAACTTCTTGTCAGAACATGCGAAGAGGAAGAAAGTAAGCTATTATACCATTTCTGTTGCACGTTGGCTGTCTCTGATCATTCCTGCATACAGCTTGTGGCATGCTGAGAGACATGTTTTCTTTCTGTTTGTTCAGATCACTTGTTAACTGCATGAGTTTGTCTCTTTCTTCAGCAGTTAAAATCTGGAATCAAGCCACCTTACTTAGAGCACAAGTTTAAAAGTCGAGCAGCTCAGCTCATACTGCATTTAATGCTTTTTACCAGGAGGCTGCATCTTTCATTGCAGAGGACAGAGATAAGTAGTGAAGGGAAAGAGGTGACCCCAAATGCTGAACTCAAGCGTTTGAAACTAACATGGAGGAACAGAACCAGCTTCTCCATGATGCAAATTCTCCAATTAATTCATAAGGCCTAGGCTTATTTTTTAAAGTTGGCTTGCCGCAGGACATTTTGCTTGCATGTGCTGGTACTTCGTAATGGCTTAGCTAAGTGGCTTGTAGCTCTTTGCATCATACAGAGCTTGTAAGCTTGAGGAGGCTGATTTAGGAAGAGTTCTTGAAACAGATCTTTTGTTTCGGATTTTTTAGTGATCATTGAGCCACACCTCAATTTAGAGACAGTAGCAAAGACATCTGACTTAGTATTGGTGATGAAGGCAAACCAATTTTGTTTGAATGTTTAAAGTTACATCTCACGGTATTTGTGTATCTCTTAGATTTTTTTGGGAAGGATTTATTATGTCATCAATATAATCTCCTTGTGCAGAGATAATTAAAAACAATGCTTGAAACAAAGTTTCTTTTGTTGTAACTTCCCTCCCTGCCCCCATCTTTCAACTTGCTTTTGGTGGGGGCAAGTGTTTGAAGAGGGGCACTAACCCCTGAATTGACATGTATGGCAAATCTTGCGCTGATCTGATTAGGGTTAGGATCTTGGTGCTGCTTTCTGATTCAGGGTTACTATTTGGTCATCTTCCTCTTTCTCTGAAAAGAAAAGCAAGGTCAGTTAATGTCTTCAGTTTATGTAGCATCTGCTGCAATTTTATTCTCTGATAGCTCACAGAATAAGAATTTCTTCGTAGACCCCCATGGATTTTGTATTGATTTGTTTTGCAGTGGCATGGCTGCTCTTAAAGGATTTTGCCTTCTTCTGTATGCTTATTCTTCACCTCTTGGTTATGCTGGTGGAGCTTCGAATTGGATCACTGAAAAAGTAAGATATTGGAAGTTGCATTTTGTTTAGATGGGTTTCTGGTTGCATCAGTACAGCTAGGAGATGGTGAAATGAGAGCAAGGGCGTGGAATGCGAAATTTTTTAACGAGGTTTGTACGTGGAGAAATTTTTAATGGAACTTAACTTTTGGCAAGAAAACGCTGAAAGCTTTGAGAGTGATTTTTTTTTTTTCTTCCATAAGAAAAGGTGAAAGGATGCGGTTTCATTTTTTTATCAATACTTGCCTGGCAGTCAGGTTTTAAATTACCTATGATCTATTATAAAATGACAAAATGAGTTGTTTATTCTTGGCATAACAATACTGGAACTTAGGATTTTTATTAAAATAAGGAAGAATTTGACCTATGCAGTGTAAGCAGGAAGATCATAATTTATTGATGATTCTACTGCCTTTTGTTGATTACATAGCAAGCATAATTTGAGGAGACTGGAGATGAACAACTCCAGCTTGTTAATCAAAGCCATGTTTCATCTCAAGCAAGAACTTCTAGTATGTTCTGTACAATTAACCCCCTTGCATGTTTGTTTTTTGTATCATTCTGATGTATGTGTTGCTATAGAAGGAATGTGAATGTGAACTCTGAAGAAGAGAATGCACTTACGCAACCAAAACCTTGACAACACTAGGAAATAGTGCATCAGTGAGTGAGGAAAAGAGAAACCTTTCTGATGTAACCTTAGTATAGATAGGTTCAGCTTGGATTTTCTTTCATTATTTTCATCTGCATCTTTGATAGAACACTCAAAACTGTGCTGTCTCTTTTAGATAAGGTGAATTAATGCTTGTTTACATTTTGCTCTATAGTAGCTTGAATTAAGTATTTCTTAAGTATCTAGTTACAGTGAGGCCTTTTTCACCTAAAGAAGGGCTGACGAGTCTGCAAACCACAACTCTCAGGTGCAATAAGGAGTGTCCCATCTCTTCAGCATGCTGTCTGCCATAGCAAACATGCCTGGGGGAAATCTCATCTGGACTTGCACAGGGCAAGTTTAATACTGACACTAAAGAGCTTAAGGGAGGCAGAAGCAATTTCAGTGGACCTTGGCGACGTTGAAGAATGTCTGCGTTCAGCATGGCAGGGATATATGCTCGAACAATAAGGTCATAGAAGATTGATACAACATAATCTTGTATCCAAATCACAATTAAAGGATGGAGAGAGAATGGGTTGAGACTAGCTGTGAGAAGGAGGACTTGGGGTGTTGATGGATGAGAAGCCAGCAATATGTACTTGTAGCCCAGAAAACCAACTGTGTTATGGGCTGCATCAAAAGAATTGTGACAAGCAGGTCGAGGGAAGTGATTCTACCCCCTCTACTCTGCTTTTGTGAGACCTCAGCTGGG
This sequence comes from Tapera naevia, assembly GCA_033556795.1. NCBI lineage: Eukaryota > Metazoa > Chordata > Aves > Cuculiformes > Neomorphidae > Tapera > Tapera naevia. The sequence goes on along the minus strand of JAUMJJ010000034.1, from coordinate 6,910,650 downwards.
GTGCTGTGTTCAGTTCTGGATCAGCACAGGAAGGACATGGTTCTGTTAGAGTGAGTCCAGAGGAGGGCAACGAAGATCAGAGAGTTGCAACAACTCCCCTATGAGGACAGGCTGACAGAGTTTAGCTCGCTTAGCCTAGAGAAGAGAAGGCTCCAGATAGACTTACAGCAGCCTCCCAGTACTGAGAAGGGCCTACAGGAAGGCTGGGGAGGGGCTCTTTATCAGGGAGTGCAGTGATTGGATGAGGGGTAATGGTTTTAAGCTGAAAGAGGTGAGATTTAGATTAGATATTAGGAAAAATGTTTTACTATGAGGGTGGTGAGGCACTGGTACAAATTGCCCAGGGAGGTTATAGGTGCCTTATCCCTGGAGATGTTCAAGGCTGGCAGCCCGGTCTAGTGGAAGGTGTCCCTGTCCATAACAGGGGGGTTGGAACTAGATGATCTTTAAGATCCTTTCCAACTCAAACCATTCGATGATTCTATGATTTTTAACAGGTAGGGACCTGAAATACCAAGTTCTTCAAAGGTCTTGCAGTTGTTAGCGTAACTATTGATACTACTGTTAGCAGTAGTAATTCAGTAGCTTGCGGAAACAAACTGTTTACTTTTTTCCCCAGTCTGGTTTGTGACATTTCATTTCACTGTTCAACTCAGAACTGTTAATTTCACCATTTTATTGTTAATTGTCACACTTACCTTATTTCTCATGGTGATGCTTTCTTGTGAGTTATTCTTTCATATTCTTACGCTTTACAAGGGAAGTTCCAAAGCAAACAGTATTATAGCTGCTGCACATTCTGACGCCGGGCAGGATGGTGTCACCTTGTACTGCAACAAACATTAATCTTTTTAAAGCAGGGTACGGGATGGACTTTTTATGCTGTTCCCCATGCTTGCTTCAAGATACATGTGAGCAATGGAGAATTGGGGAAAGTTCTGGCAATTTTTTTTACTCTCACTAAGCATTGCATAGGGCCAGTGTTAGTTAAGATGGAAGGGATTAGCTGAAGTTTCATTCCTTAAATCCTTGCCCTAGGGCTGGTAAGAGGAGGGATTTTTGCCTTCTTGTAACTCACATATTGAGCCAGGGGAATAATTTAGAAATGAGTACATCCTAACTCTCCTTTGGCAGCTAGTTTAAAAAAAACAAAGAAAAATCAACAAAACTCCAGTAATTAATTTGCCAAAACAGAGTGACTTCACATGTACCAAATTGTTTGTACTTATGAGCATTGAAATATGAAAAGAGAAAGAATTTTATTAATTAAAAAAAAAAGACTTGGGGAATGCTGTATTAGGAAATGCTTTTTTAGGAATGCACATTATTTGAAAATAGTTAATGGAAAAAAATAATCATATTGGTGAGTAATCTGGCTTGAAGCCTCCCAGAGATGTTTAACAACATAACTAAAAGGAGAGAACCTTATTTGTTCAGAACGCACACAGAAAATTTTGAATTTTCACCAACAGAGAATTCCTTCAAGATGCAGTTTGGTTTTTTCTGTCATTTTAGCCAGACATAGTTTTCCTTTTCAAGCACTGTGGCTGGGTTGCTGCATGGAAAGATGCTGAATAGAGACTCCTTTAGACCACTGACTGAAGCACAAGAAACTTCTGCTGTCCGCATTGTTTCAGTCTCAGCAGCTTCCTCCTTGATCCAGTTCACTCACTGAATTATCAGTGTATTTCCATACAGTTCAGAGACTGATTCTGGACTGCGGGTGGGAGCAAATGCTCAGAGGTGACTGGCTTAAAGTAAGGAATCCTGAATGGAGGTAGAAATCCATGGAAATAACAGGTGCTCCATGAGGACTAACAGACCCCATGGTGCCTGGAGCTAGGTGGCATCGCTGAAGATGCCAGACAAGATGTGTGCCCTGGCTGGTGCTTTGAATCAGGGAGTGCCTGTGAGACCTAGTGCTGTGAAGCAAGCTTTTGGCATTGCTTTGTGGAAGTGTCCTTGGTGGACGGTGTATCAGCCTTTAACAGAGCTCCTTAAACACCTCAGATCTCTATTTCAATTTTCAGCCTCTGTTAGTGGTTTTGAATGCAGAGTCTCATTGGCCTTTGTCCACAGGGGCAGTGATAGGCTATCCCTAGAGGTACACCTGCAACACCTTTGGAATTTGTGGCCTAATGTTTTCAATAGTTTGTTTTTGGGGTGCAAGATATTCACATTATTATCAATTGAATAGCTGTAGTAATTCAGTATGGTTTTGAAAATACTTCTTTCATTTATCAAATATACTTACATACATAAAGTGTCTTAAGGTGTATCATGACCTTAAACTTTGCCAAAGGTCTTTTTAGTATGAATTTTGTGAATGTTAGAGAATAGATCGCATAGTTAAAGAATTGTCCTATAAAACCAGAGAAGTACATCTGTACTTTTGCAACTAATTCATGTGACTTGTGTTAGGATTTATTTATTTAAACATTTTTCTTTAATATGTATGCTTGCAATTTAATTTTATTAGGTTGCAGAAAATGTAATAAATTATTTCCAAGAAAAATAAAAGTCTAATTGCTGAAGAGTTCTCTTAATGCCCATTACAATATAGAGGCAGATCTCAATGTATTGACTAAGCATTTATGACAGTCTTCTCATATTCATGCTGGGTCTCCCTTTTCCCCTCATATTTGAGGGCATCTCATTTTGCTTTCTACTTCACTTATTCTTCCTTGGATTGGCCTGGCCATTTTGATCATCTGCAGCCCCCGTTTTCTGCGTGATTCAATTCCCTTCTGGTTCACTTTTTTCCCCTCTCTCTTGCATAGTAATGACTCTCCCAACAGGGACAATTAGTAGCCTGTCCCTGTTTTCAGCCTGCAGGCTTTCATTGACCTGTAGGTTTTCTTTGAAATAAAGGACCAGAGACATAAAGAAATGGCCAACTGTGAAGCTAGTATGGTATGACTAATTAACTTCATACCATCCAGAGGGAGCTGTAGCAGTGAGAAGTATTCTGAAAGCAAAAGGCTGAGAATTTGCGTCATTTAAACATTGATTATATCTGTGTTTGTTTGTTTGTTCATCCTGTAAAGCTTTTTCTCTGTATCAGTCTCCAGAAAGATGCTAATAAAGTTTATTGAAGCATTCCACGTTTTTTGTTACCCCTTTGTGTCTTGCACTTGAAAAATGTTAATGTCTTGAAATGATTCTGAATTTGGTAAGTCCGAAAATGTCCAGCAGAGAATACTCTTCTAATGCTGTAACTTATTAGAGCCTTCTGGAATTATGTTTAATGGCATGCTACAAAGCCCTGGAGGGTATGCTTAGTTACTGCTGTCATGGCAGGCTTCTAAAAATACAGTGATCTGGAGGCTTCTGTTAGAATTAAGCAACCTCATAATTTGCTGTTCATTAGCTGAATTTCATGCTTTTCCTTTTACTAGCTGTTAATATGCAACTAGATTGATGGCAGCTGTGAAGCGTAGATTTTCCTTTCCTGCCTTCTTGATGAGTATAAGCTAAAATTGGCATGATTTAAGAGCAATATTTTTTTAAATAAAGCTGGCTCTGTAGTAACTCTAAAGATTATAAAGTAAGTTTGAAGGAAGAATCCTGCTATATAAAGAGGATATGTTGTTACGGTGCCCCAGCAGTATATGTTATGTATTAATTCTGATACAATGCAGGAAAAAAATCCTAGCTTTTTCTGTGAAACAGCAATATTTTTTTTAGGTAATGTCATCACACAATTTACCTTTTCTTTTTGAAGAGCTTGCATACTGGCTGCTGGCTCCATTCCTGACATTGCAACGAAACTGTTGCTCTGAAATGTGAAGAAATTAGGAATAAGCATGGGACTCTCGCTCCAGAAGCCCAGTCAGAGCTTGTGCAGATGGAGCCCTGTGCCCTGCACATCTCCTCACACCCCACAGTAGGCATGGCAGGTGTGAGTGACAGTTCAGCATATCAGCAGAAACCCAGCATCCTGAGGAAGTTTTAAGGCTTAGATATTCTGTGCTATCTGGGCAACCTGCAAGATTGCCTCTGCTTTAAGACCAGAAGCTTCCAGTCTGAGGATAAGATAGAGGCAATACTACTTTCAAAGCTGGATTTGATGGAGACAGTGAGTTGTAATCTGATTCAATTGGAACTTCTACTTTCACCTTAGAATCTTGTCATTCAATTAGTATTTTAATATTTTAATATTTTACTTTAGAAAATTAGGATACATACAGAAATAAAAATACTAGCGTGGAATTAAGTGTCTCACTTCATAGTATTTTGATCTTCTGAAAGGAATGAAATTAAACAGTAAAAACCCAAAATATGTGAAATTATTTTGAAGCGGAGAGGCTCTAGAGGAAAGAACTTTCTTGTTGGAATCAAACAGCTCATTATTGAACACACAGTAATTCCATCAAAGACTATTATTTGTATCAGGAATTTGAGATGACTTGGTTATCTGTCTGAACATTACTTAAAAACAATGAATTTGGCATAAAGAGTGAATATAGAGTGCTGTGAAAACACTGAAATTTGACAGATATATTTTATAAGGCTTTTTATTTTACTGGTAATATCTCAGTGTAAAATTTAGGCTTTTTAAAAGTCTGTGGAATAAAGTTTGATTTGGGTTTTTTGTGTAAACTTTAGGCAGGACTTGAGCTCAGGGAATATCAGACAGATTCATATTGTGTTCTAACTTGGGACTGTCTGTGCTTAGTCCCTGAAGGCATTGTCAGTGTATAGCCCAGCTGGTTAGGACAGCAATCCTTAAAAGTCCTTTAGGGAAAAATTAGAACTTGTCTTCTTTCTCTCCCATCCCTTCCAAGGGGAAAATTTTTTTTGGTATTCTTTCTACCTTGAACAGACCTGTTAACTAGAACCTTGGATTTTGTAGGTAAATACACCATTGTGCAGTAATAAGCATCCTTCATGTCCAGATATTAAAATTTAGTTGTAGAGTTCTGTCAGGAAAAGCTGAAAGAGCCAAGAGGCACCCGCATGACTATTAGACTGCTTGCATTTGTGAAATAGGGTTGAAGAATGAGGCATTTCAGCTTCTTTTAAGGTTGATTGGACATACTTGGTATTTGTATCTGAGTGGGCAGCCATCTGTCGTGCCCAAGGTTGTGCCAATTATGCCAACTCTGAAAGCAGCCACAGAAATTCAGTTCTTCTATTCAGCCTGTACAACTGTCTGTTTCATCTTTTGTGTATTAAAGAGGTTGGCCTGGAGTGGCTATTTTCTGTTGCATAACTAGTACTTACCAAATGGTGTTGCCAATGAATGAAGCAAAACGAAAAGCTCATGGCGAGGCATCTTTTCTGAGTAAAATTTAACATAACTATTATGGCAAATCTAATAAGATGGAAAACAATTCAATTAAAAGCTACTTTTAATGTAGAGGGATTTACTATATAGTAACAATAATATATTGCTAGGTGCAATTATTTTAAAGGTTTGTGCATAGATGAGTGAAGGTTCCAATGGAGTGGGAATTCCTCATTTATTTATTCTGGATGCTGCACATGTTCTATTTTCTTCACGCAAAATCAATTGCTGGGAGAAGGACTCCTCTTGTACTCAACATGACCTGAGAACAGAGCCATGCCTAATTTACCATGTGATATTTCAGTCTCACTCTCACGTGTTAGCATGCTAAATAAATCAGGATTATAGGCCTAAATTTACCCTTGAAATGCAAAATTGATTGTGTTTGTGGGACGGGTATGTCAGAATTCTACTTTTTGAGAATCTTTGTCAGACAATTGTATGGAAAGTCAGCTATTTGTTCAGGTAGTTCTCTCAAAAAAAACCTTGACTGACTTAGCTGGATTGTTCGATACTTTTCTTTAACTGCTGATATAACTTACAATTCAAAACTAAAAAATAGCCACTCATTACTTACACAGCTTTAAAAAGATAGAGCTTGCACACTGACATGATATTTTGTAACCAGTATTATTCACTTAAGAGTCAAACCACCAAGCCTTCCTTTTGAATAGCAAATAGAACTTGTTGTGGGTATCCTTTTCCTCCAGAAAACTTTTTATTCTCTACCTTCTCCCAAGTTTTTGAGCTAAATCTTTAAAAGAATTTCATTAAAAGTGAGGTAATCTTTTTATGATAAAATTTGTAGCGTGCATAAAGAGAAGAGTTCCTGTATAGAATATTTCTCCAGTATACCTACAATGCAGTGTTTGAGGGGAAAAAAAAAAATTCTTGACAGTACTGAAATATGGTGGGCCCTAGCTCTGTCTGTTCTTCTGCTGTCTGTTTCCATCCATTTCGTGGTATTCTATTGCAGAAAAATATCGTTGTCCATTCTTTGATTTCTGAGTTGAAAAATCTTGTTCTATATTGCCTTAATTTCTATTCTTGTTCTTACCTGTATTTCTTTAACGGTTGCAGTCTCCCAGTTATTGTTCTCATGCACTAACTCCCAACTTACAATTGAATTGGCTCATAATGCTGTCTGTGTTTTACTAAGAGTACATCACATCCCTGACTAAAGTCCCAGTGAACCCAGGATCTTGTCTTACTGCTGTTGAGTTCACTCAGTGGGTTACATGCACAATGGCATTTCATGAGTGGTAGGAAGACATCCTGAGAACAGAGCAGGGTACAAAACTGCAGTTCGTGGTTGTATTCTCTGCTCCACTGTGTGCTGAATTAGCTAACTGAAAAGTTTACTTCTGTGTATTTGGAGGCTTTGAAGTATGTATTTGTGATTGCATATGTAAAAGAAGTCATCATATGCTTACTTTGTGACACATTAGAAAGCAATTCTGCACATGAATGCACTGATTTTTTTCTCTAAAGTTTTATCATTCTACTCAACATTGATTGCTGAGCAGTTTCTTTTAGTAATGTGCTATGCCTTTCCCTTAACACAACAGGTCTGTTTTCAATATTTTCAGATTGTTCTTTGGCTAGCGATCTTTGCATTTTACTCTGTATTTATTATTAGTCTACTTGCTGGCTTCAAATTTTATCTTTAAAATCTAGAGGAATGCTTTGAAGTACCTCTCTCCATGCCTTCTGTCAATTCTACTTAAGTTTTTCCATGGTGGGTTAGGTTTAACATAGGAAAGAAATACACGCAGTTGCTGCAATGTCACTGTAATACTCTTGAACTGCATTTGTTTAAGTTAGGACAAACTGGCCTGAAACAAAGAATAGTGAACTTCAAACCCAAAGTAAATAACTTTGTAAAGTTACAAACAATTAAAAAATGGATGTCTTGAATTCTTCTGTAGTGCCACAATGAGTGGTGCTCACAATAGCAATAGTTTTTAATACCCTTTTTGGTTGTGTGTTTTGGCTGAAAGAAAACTGAGTGTATGATATTTCTCTGAAAAAACATAATGACAGGGGAGTAAGAGCTGTGAATGCTCTTGGTGGTTCCCATATGAGACCTTGGTTTGATTCTTGTCCAGTGTATATACTAGGGTCTGTGTTTACATGGCTCACACCAGGTAGATGTTTTAATATGCTAAAGAGACAAGCTACATGTTTAGTGGGCTATTGGTGGTTAGAGTGGTTAAAAACGAGGCACCAAAAGGAATGCAACCAACAAAAACTTTTGCTGGAGAATAAAAATCCAGTTGCATAGAACTAGGACCGTATCAGACAGGCTTTGAGAAGGGAGAGAAATGAGACCTGCTGCTGTTGTGTATCGAGGTTAAATGTTCATCTTCCAAATCTACATCACTGACTTGCTGAGTAGAACCCTAGTAATAATGCATACATAGTATATTATAAATTGCTTGTGTTCATCTCCTCTATCCTTTGATACAAACCAGACCCCAAGGCCTGTAATGGAACTGATAATTATCATCAGCACACAGCACTTAGCCCACTCAAACTGCTGCACAAAAGTATAGCTAAATGTTGTGAAATGTTTGCAAAGTAAGAAAGAACATCTCTTTGGGGAACTTTGGATTGAATTCTTGTCAAAGATAGGCCAGTGGTCTGTTTATTGACCATGGTGGTCTGTAAAATTAAAAGTACTCTTTCTCAGTTCTCCTGTTTTTTCGATCCTAGTTCATTACCTCATTAAAATGTTTTCTTGCAGGTTCCCACTATGTTTTGCAAACACTGCAAATGCTGTTGTGGATGATTTCTTTTTACTTTGTAACTTTTAATTATTTACTCTTTCCTCTTTCTTTGAAAAACTTTTCCCTAGGTAACTTTTTTTCCAGCTATCTTGTATCTTGATTAAAAGCAGTCAGACAAGCATGAAATTTTTTACTACAGTAGAGCATCTTTCTGTACTAGTTTTCTGCACCTGGTCAGTTACACTTGTGGCAGAAGGATGTTCATGTGTCAGACCAGTCATCTCTTAAGAAACATGAAGGGGAAATGAGTAGCTTTTTCTCCAGATCAATCTTACTGCTATGGGCAGGAGTCCAATTTCTCTCTGAGTGGTTAATGTTCCTTGAGAACTTTTTTGCCAATTCTCGTGAAAATTATGCCAAATTCCTCCAAGGACTGAAATCTTCCATCTGCTGCTGTTCTCCTTTGCAATCAGGCTTTTCTACAGCTGGTGAATGGGAAAGTGAGTCACTGTATTTGGCCAGATGTGATCCTCTACTGTCATGCATACACAACTCTTGCAAATTTCACCTTTTTTTTTTATCTTTTAGTGCCCTATAACCTGTTATCTGCCATTTGCCCTTACCTGTCATTTAAGTGTTCTATTATCTGTATTCTTCCTTCCTCCAACTGCTTTATCCTTGCTGACTGTCTTTCATATACAGCTGTGTTCCCACCTCTGCATCCAAGCTTTTGAGCTTCTCCCATCATTGTGGATTCCTTACATAGACCCTGGCCATCTGTTTCTTGTCCTTTGCATCTTTGTCCTATGTTTGGGCTTTTTCAATATCTTGCCTGCTTCTGCTGTTCCTTATCCTTATCTTACATTTATTTTCATGGGAATACCTAGTGTCACTTCCAAATAATACATACAGAGCTGTGGTTTCATTTTAGTTTGTAAATTCTTGATTGTGAAGACAGAATGTTAAAAAAAATCAAAAAACAAGAAATTAAAAGCTGTGAGAGAAGAAAGCAAAATTTTGAGTAAAATTGTATAAAAATAATCATTACTTTTAGACAGAGGAAGATCTTCTAACCTCACGGCATGGCAACCTTGCATGTTATGTAGGTCTGAATCTAAGAAATTTCTGTAGTTCTATGTTTGTCATTACTTTCTCTTTTGCGATTAAATCCTGTGGAATATAGAGGACCAAGAGAATAACATGATGCCATACTAGGAAATGTGCTTCCACACTGGAAACCAGCTTTTATGATTCTATTGCAGTTCCCTGAGAGCTTCTTCTGTGTTTCCATTTTAGAGAATGCAGAAACATTCCTAGAGAACTTCACACCTTTATGGCCTCTTGCAGAAAGCATTGGCTGCTTCTTTGTACTTGTGCTATATGGGCCTAGATAAGCTCCTTGGCTCCTCTGCTTCCTCTGTGAGTTTTGTTCCAGAAAAATTCTTTATTCAGAGATATTGAACAATGTGTGCTCTGGTGTTTTTTCTTCCCTGGGCTTCATAAACTGCAAACTGCACCTAAGTACTTGTCCTCTTCTGTATATTTCTGTTTAATGTGGCATAATGTGGGGACTAGCACACTTAATTTTTAAAGAATTTTTTGGCAAGCTTGGAAGGAGTACTGTTTAACTCTACACCAAAATTAAGATGTTGGTATACTTCAAGCCACATACTGAAACCCACACTGCCTCAGTGGGTGCTTTCAGTGAGAGCAATGAGTAAAGAGCTGGACATATTTTTCCCAAAGTTGTATATGCCTTACCATTAGTGTAATGTCTATATAAATTGAAGAAAGTTTAAAACATTCTTTTTTGAAAGAATACCTTCTTGACTATATGTTTACTTACACAGCATGATCATATACTTACCCAGGAAAAGTAATTAATTTTTAAATATTGAGTTATAAAAGGAACCCTTAACCCAGTGAGCTGCAGTTGGACTGGGTCCTATTATGTATGGAGCACCAGTACGGAACTTCTTTTTACCATTATGGCTGATCTCTCTGATTTGGCAGTAACCTCTGCTTGATACTTATCATGCATTTACATTTAGTGTGTATTTCTGAAAATATGGACTGGACATGAGTTTAAGTAGAAATTGGGAAGTGGTTACAGCTCCAAAACAGTTCCATTTATATTGTATGAATGTCATCTTGGTGTGTTCTGTTGCACAAGAATATAAATGATATGGTTAAGTTATCAAGACTAGAGATTCATGGAATTATAGAATCATAAGGTTGGAAAAGACCTCTGAGATCATCAAGTCCAGCCGTACCTGTCCCCTTACTGAACCATATCCCTAAAACTCATCTATGCACCTTTTAAAAACATCCAGGGATGGCAACTCAACCACCTCCCTGGGCAGCTGTTCCAGTGCCTGAACACCATTTCGGTGAAAAAAATTTCCTGATGTCCAGCGTAAACCTCCACTGGTGCAACTTGAGACCATTTTCTCTTGTCCTATCACCTGTCACTTGGAAGAAGAGACCAGCACCCACCTTGCCACAACGTCCTTTCAGGCAGTTGTAGACAGTGATGAGGTCTCCCCTCAGCCTCCTCTAAGCTAAACAACTCCAGTTCCCTCAGCCACTCCTCACAGGACTTGTTCTCCAGCCCCCTCACCAGCCTTGTTGCCCTTCTCTGGACGCGCTCCAACACCTCAATGTCCTTCTTGTACTGAGGGGTCCAAAACTGAACACAGTACTTGAGGCCTCACCAGTGCTGAGTACAGGGGAGCAATCACTGCCCGTGCATTGCAAGAAGTATCTAAGAATGCTCTTCCGTTCAGTGGGATACTCAGTGAGAAAGAGAACACAGAAATGGAGGCCTCATGTGAGAACTTTCTAGGGGAGGTCAGAATGAAATCTAGGCTCTGACAGCCACCGTCATTGTCCTCACAATTAGTCTGACCTCACTGGTGCTCAGAATGTCTTAAAGCTAAACTAAAGAGAGAATTCTGACAAAACAGACTGTTGTTGCTTCTTTTTTTTTCTTTTCTCTTTTGCCTTGGTTTCAAATGCAATGACTAATTTCCAAACTATGTTTTATTAGATTTTTTTTTTACATTGTCATTTAGCTCATTTAATATTTCAAGGCACTTTGGCTAATTCTGATTATTGTGTCCCTGAGGGGTGAGTTTCCGTAGCGTCTCTGGATAACTTCCAACTAAACTAGAAGGCCCTGGTTCAAGATGCTGGCATTCTTTTTGAATGATTGCTCCTGGAATAACAGGAAAACGCAGGGAGTATTCATACCGGCCCTGTGAGATGCAACTTTTGTGAGATTCCTCTGCCTCAGACCTGAAGGAAGGAAACTCTGAAATCCAGCAATGTGAGCGTGGCACAGAAAGAGGGCCGTGGCTTTACATGCTTTTCAGCTATAGAGGCTTCTATTCATCAGCATGTAAAAGGGATTGGGGCTGTGCCAATGGCATGCCAGACTTTAGGAAGACTGATATCAGCAGCTGAGCTGGTGGATCTACTACAGCTTTTGTCACTGCTTCCATTGAATAAAGAGAGCTGGAAAAGGACCAAAGGAAATCATCTAATCCAAAGCCTCCATATCATGGAGTCCTTTACACAGAAATGCCAGATTATGGTATGAAATAGGATTCTGTTCCTATGATGAACATACAGTGCATAGCAAGGTTGGGTACCACAAGAGTGAAAATTTCTTGGACTTTAAGTTGCTTTCTGTAATTCTTTTTGGTGGTTCAGCCTCAAACTTGTATTTGTGTCCTTTTGTATTTATTTTGTGTTTATTTTTATTGCAGAAGTTATAAATATGCATACATTTATGTACTTTACAGTGTATATCCACCTGTTTATTTAAAAGTATTTCCAAGTATACACATTTTATAAGTTGCTTTTGTTCTTTGTTTCTCTTATCAGTTTGCTGAAAGCAGTCAGAAGAAAGAGGCTTTAGAAAAAAACATTGAGAAATCAAAAATTGGACGTGAAGATACTGTAAGTTGCTGGTGTTTCTGCCAAGAAACAGAGCTACAAGTATGCATGGTTTGTAAACACTAATGTAGTCATTGGAAAGCCATTAAGAATTCTAAATATTGGAGATGAGAAAGGGACAGAAAAAAGTCAGATATTAGATTAGTCCTCAGTTGGTCATGCACTAATGAGTAAAGTATTGACACCTGCCTGCTCCAAGGCTGAGTGAATGTGTGACAACATGTAATCTTCTAGGCTGTTTCAGATTTAAAGATACCCATCTTTAAATCTTTAAAACTTGGAACAACCCAGAGGTATGTACTGAAATTGCCAACGGCTGCTGAATTGCCGGACCTAGTAACTGCAAACTTAGATGTTGCAGGTCTTACTTCTTTCAATCATAATTTATTATCTAGATTTCTAAATTACTATTCTGAGCAGCCATGTAAGCTTGGTGCTCTTTTCACTCTGAGGCTGTTAACACTGCCAAATAATTTTTAGAATTCATATTTACCATGCCTATGAAGTAGCATATTAGTTATGTACTTCATACGGTACCCTATGTTGCTGATTTGTTTTGAGATGCTCAGTTTAAAGTGTTTTAAACCTCCAATAGATAAATGCATCAACAGGGACTGCTGAAAGTTTTCAGATGGAATTGAATCTTGTAGGAAAGTGCCAAACCTTAGAATCCAAAATGTTTTATAGAAGTACTCTGGGTTTGACTGTAATCAGGGAATCACAGCCAGGTTTCTCATGCAGTTGTGCTTGTTAGATCTTCCAATGGACTATTTGAGACTTGGGTATCTCCACCATGTGGCCTGTCCTAGTCACAAGAACCTATTTGTCTTAGAAATCCTGTTCTGACTGATGCTTCAAATATTTTGGTTCCAGATTATACACCAGGAAGTAGTCCTGACAAATCTAGATCATAGTGTAGGTCTCTGAGCAGCTAGCATCCATACCTGAGCCTTTGGAAGCTTTTGATTTCCACATTTTCAGAACATGCTGGATCCAGACTGTTGGTAAAAGCTTTGGGAATATGGAAATTTGGGAAAAAAATCCCTGAAAACCAAAACACCTCAGACTACTGGGCTGCCGTGGAGATTACCATTGGCTAAAAACCTGATGGTTTACAAACTTGTGCTCTCTGACTTTTTTAGACTACCCAGTACCCTATCATGAGTTCTTTGTATATCGGCCAGTTACAGTGTTTGGCTGTAACTACAGACTGAATTAGAAGTATGTGCTGAGTTGGCTGTGGGAGAGCTTATGTTGAGTCAGTGTCTGCAGATTCTTATTGATCAATAGACTATTTGAGGTGGATATTGTAAACTCTGCCAGCAAAGACTGCCGCGTCATAAATATCTGAATTTATTTTTGAGACCGCTGCTCTTAAATGGTATGGAAAAAAGGAAGGAGAAAAATAAATTCCCGGTGTGTTCATACATGGCATCCTAATTTGCAGAAGTGTGAATGGTAGGTTTTTTGTAAATCTCTCTTTAATTATAAGTCTAGCACTCCTAAATACTATTTAACCTTTAAGCCCAAAAATTAAGAGCTCTGTTTGGAATTTGTCAAACCACATCAAGTTCATAAGTGTAGAAAATTGATCTTTTTCTTTATCCATTTTGTCCTTAATTTTCTTCCTTCCAGTTTGTACTGTGTATCATTTTATGTCACTGAGTTTTGTATGTGTGTGAAATGCTCAGCTGGTTCATTGACAAGAAGTAGTGAAAAAGCTTTAAAATTTATATATTTTTATTTTTTAAAAAAATTTCTGTGCAATAATTACTGATTTCTATTTTTGGATTTTTTTATATCTCCCAACATACTTGGAATCCATAGGCAGAACGTGCAGCTCTAATAGAGGAACTTTCTGCCCTTCGGCAGGAAAAAGAGCAGCTTAAGGCTGAAATAGAAAAATACAGAGAATGCGATCCAGACGTTGTTGAAGAAATGCGTAAGTTGTGTATTGTTTAAAATGAACTTTTGCACAAAAAGGTCTGCACTTCTTTAACTTAAAATCTGTTATGCAGAGGTAAGCCAAAAATGACTGCTTTTCTTCTTCAAAACTGTAAGCAATACAACACAGCTGCACTGACCATTTTTTTTGATGTTCTGTTGTATTATATAAGGGATTTTTCATTGATATTTACTCTGCCAACAACTGAGCAGTCAACAAACAGTCATAAAATTGAAATACCCTGATGCATTAGAATTACGATCAGGACTGTTCTTTCTAGAACCGTATTCATTCTATAACTTGTAACTGTGCTAAACCCTAGAAAGTGTGTAGGAGGAGTATAGTCTCTGACTTCCATTTACCTTCAGTTCCATGCTGGCAAAACAGGTATCTTCCTACTTACTGTGTCTTGTCTATTTAGAACATAAGCATTTCATCAGAGACCCTTAACTGTCACTGATACACAACTATGGTAATTATGCTGTTGACTTACTGTTTGTCCTGTCTCTGACATGCTGGGTTTTGGTTGGAGTTTTCAATTCTAATGGAATGCAAGGAATGTTGAGTGACTTTAGTACTTAATATAGAATTGGGCACTGAAATATACTTAATATTCTGATCCATAGCATGAAAAATGGAAAGCGTGCATGAAATCTTATTGAATTCAACATTCATGTTTTATTTATTAGGCTCTTACAATACTACCCAAACACTACTGCATATTCAGCAGTTGTAATGCCAAAATACCATCACAGAGTGATGAGAAACAGGCACAGACGTTTTCGGAGAAGATAGCTGACTGAATCTTTCTCTTTCCTTATTCTTCTAACAAAGCCCACAGCTTTAGAAATGCTGAGAGAAAGCCAGGATCGTAAACAGAGTTGGCAGCACACCTCAAAAGTGGACAGATACTATTTATTTTGAGAGGCTATGACATTTTTTGCCAGCTGCATTATCTTTCCCCAAGGATGTAATGGCATGCCAGGGAATAAGCAAGCTTGAGACCTGAGGTTAGTTACTCTGCTGTAAATCCCTTGCTGTGTGCTCTCCTGAGGGCAGGTAACAGACACATTCCAGCTGAATCCAACTGTAAAAATGAATGAGGCTAGGCAGATACCAACAGCAGAGGGATTTGTAGTGCCAGTTATTTTAGCTACTGAGATACCCTTATAGTAAACGTTGCTCTGAATGACTTGAGAAGCGTTTCTTTTGAAGCAGTTGTAGTGAGCATGTTCCTCGATTCTAGGCACAAGGAGGGAAATCACAGCTTGAATGCTAGGACACACTGTGTTAGCTGGCAGCACAGAGACTAGTATCCTGATAAGAGGGAAAGAAATGTAATCGTTAGTTGCTTCAGTCATGCCCTTCTGTCTTCTTTTTTTTTTCCTCTTTTTCGTGTGTGTAAGCTCCACATGAGCTTCTGCAATGGAGGGATGAGCATTTAAGGGAGCTGGTGAGGTTATCCTTGTTGGGCTACCTGTCTTGTCTAGTTTAGAATATAAGCATTCCATTAGGGACATTTAATGGTGACTAACACAAAAGTATGGTACCACACTGTTGACTTACTGTTAGTACTGTCTCTGATACGCTGGGTTTTGGTTGGAGTTTCGAATTCTAAGAGAATACAAGGAATGATCAGTGACTTCCCAGGAAATTTTGCAGCAGTGTTTTCAAAATAATTTGTCCCTGAATTTTGATTAAAAATTTTCTGCTTTGGTTTATGTTTCATCAGTCATTGTTGCACTGGCAGTGCTTGTTGTTGCTGGCAATGTATCAATGAATAAATAGTGATGTCAATTTTGGGGACTTAATGTCTTTGTCAAAGCTGAATGGAATTGTACAGGCTTCAAGGGAGAGGTTAACAGAGTGCAGGGAAGTGCAAAGGGAAAACAAGATGCGGGAAGTTAGGGTTTTTAATGTAAGAAGGCAATAAGGAATCTCAGGCAAAATATTCAGCTAGACGTGAAAGTTACTGCTGCCATTTCACAGAATAACCTTGTAATCACAGTTAGGGGTTCACAGATTTTAAAGCATTTTGAAACTTAATGAGTGCTATGATTTTCTACTGGCTGTAAAATTTAGATAACATAATACTTGTCATTATTTTCAGTTATATCACCTGTGCAGACTACTAAATCTAAATTTCTTCATTTTAAGTCTGAAACCAAATATGGCTGTTATATAATTCCACTCTTTTTAAGGGTTGTATTGTTCAATATACTGTTTTGTAATGGGCAGTTGTCACTTCCTACGTTTGGGTTTTATCTCTTCTTCTTTAATGATTTCAGCCTGTAAGGAAATATTTCTCATGCTCGGTTTAAAATTCCCCGTCCCATATCATAGAGCTGCCTTGATCTTTGCTGTGGTATGTTCGATGTGTCTCAAATTGTCATCTGATTTCAGTGGCCTTTGAAACTGGTTACTGCTTTTCTATGCCTTTTTAACAGCTCTTTACTTCAGAGGCCTGTGATAGAATCATGGAATCATAAGGTTGGAAAAGACCTCTGAGATCGTCAAGTCCAACCATAACTGTCCCCTTACTAAACCATATCCCTAAGAAACTCATCTACTCACCTTTTAAGCACCTCCAGGGTTGGTAACTCAACTACCTCCCTGGGCAGCTGTTCCAATGCCTGACCACCCTTTCAGTGAAAAAAATTTTCCTGATGTCCAGCCTAAACCTCCCCTGGTGCAACCTGCAGCCATTTCCTCTCATCCTATCACCTATCACTTGGGAGAAGAGACCAGCACCACCTCGCTACAACCTCCTTTCAAGTAGTTCTAGACAGTGATGATGTCTCTCCTCAGCCTCCTCTTCTCTAGGCTAAACAACCCCAGTTCCCTGTGTGAACCATCGCACCCTGTTTCTGTGACGGCAATTATGTCAGAGTTTTCTTGCCTTGCAATGGCTTCCAGCTCCCCTTGTTCGTTGTCCATGCTGCATGCATTAGTGTAAATGCGCTTCAGTTGGGCTGTTGTTTCCAGCTTTTCCCTGAGTGGAATAGCCATAGTTCCCAAGTGTTTTCTAGCTGTGATTTGCAGCCCACAAATACTCTTCGAATCCTGGCTGCCACCTGGAGTGCCATCGCCCGCTTCCACTGAGGTGGCAGACAAGGACCCTCATTAGTACTTCATCCCTCAACCTGAGGTGCCATTCCCATACTTTATTCTATCAGGCCCAGTGTTGTTCCCCACCCCTTCCAATGTAGTTTAAAGCATTCTTGATTAGCCCTACCAACTTCTTGGTAAGTGTCCTTCAACCCTTTGGGGACAAGTGTACCCCATCTTTTACCAGCAGGCCCGGTGTGTAGGCCAACCCATTGTCGAAGAACCCTATTGTTCAGCAGTGAGCCTCATTAAAACACACATATACTAGTTCCAGGGTCACACCAAAGTTTGGATGATTCATGGCAAATATATGAAGACTAAACTAAAAGCTGAACTTCTGTCTTGCTTCTTGAGTCTTGTGGTGGGGAAAGTCATGTTTGACCATGGAACTGAATGTATTATCATGCATATTCACAAGGGGGAAAATCAGGATACAAAAATATTCTCTGTTTTTTTCTGCCTTCACTGCTTATCGCTTTAATATTAGTAATAAATGTTTTGTTGTATGCTTTGGCTTAATTTCTTTGGCTTTTGTATTAGAGAGCTGGAGTATAAACTGTAATGCCTTCACAAGTTTATAGGATTTCAGCGCAGAACTTCAGTATTTGTATATAATGATTCAATACATAAATAGCTGTTTATTTTGTAAATAACAGAATGAACAAGATTGAGGGACTGACCATTTAAAAGGAATCAACATAATAGTCTGATCTTGTGGATATATTTAGATAATTCCATTTTACAGGTAGGATATTTTAAAATGTATCTAAAATTACAAAATATATGTATTTATTCTAACAACCACTGCAGTTCAATGGTTGAACTTTGTCTTTGCGACTTGGAAATGTTGTTTAAGCCATCTGTTCAGAGTTCGGATTGAGTAATAAATTCTTCCTCAACACTAAAGGCAGTAAATCTGACAACAATCATTGGAAATATAAAAACCAAACTGAAACAAAAAGCAGCTGGGATTCTATACTTCTCTGTTAAACTTGTAATCCTGCTTCTGCTGGCGCAGGACAGAGCCCTTGTTTCTGTAGGGTGTAGGATATTCTCATGGGGAAGCAGCTATTGTAGAGAAGAGAATTTCTTCCAGGAGAAAGGCTTATATGACATAACGTGTATGTATGCAAAGCTGGATACACGTGACACGGCTGGATTCCATAAACATTATGGTAGAGGGCAAAGGCATGGAGAATTAAAGCTTTCAATAGTTGATTATTTATCCAGATTTTCATAACACCAACACAAAAAGCTCCACGTAACATCAAGATTAACCTGCTGCATAAGTTCTATTCTTTCTGCCCAACAGAGAGAGATGTTAGTGAGCTAATAAAATTTTTCTGATGATTTACTTTATAGAAGGGTTTGACTGGCAGCCTAACTGTATAAATGGTAAGGATTTTGCTCTCAGTTGTGGGGCAGCTTATACCTGAAAACAGCTAAACATTTTGGTTGCTTTGTGCTGTTACATAGAACAGTAATCTCAGAAATGGTTACATGCTGACTGAAGTGTCTTCTGCATGGTATGATTGCTAATATTTATGGGGCTCATCTTAGATATTGCCTATGAGTGTTCCTGCTTTATCTAGCATGTTTTTAGAATGTCCAGTTACTGATAAATTTTATGTCTTAGGCTTTTACCTTTCAAACACTCATCTGAACAAATTGCATTCTCAAAAATAAGCAAATTGCTAGACAGCACATGTAATGGAGCAATTTTGGTGTCAGACTTTTTACTTCTGCTCTCTTTGTTTATTTTTACTTGGTAGCAAGAGATGTAAGTTGTTCAGATGTACAGGATTTCAAACTACAATTATCCAGAAAAGTGATCCTTTTGAATCTCTGAAAGTGTGATCTCAGAGGCATTGCTATCAGTCCAGTTCCAGGATAGATTATTGTGTAAAACTAATACATACATGTGTGGAAATAAATTTTGGGAAAACATCCAGACTTTACTGGGTAGCACGACAATGTCATGTCGTCTGTAGTATTTACTTCAAAGTGTCTTTTTCATTGTAGGTGCTTCAGAAATTTCCAATTCTCATGTGTTTAAACACTGAAAATTTCAGTTTGACAGCTGTTGTGAAGAATAGCATTGGAGTATACAGACAGTATGAGAAAATAGTTCTGGGCTTACCATTTTCTTCATTCATCTTAATATCTTGAGGATGAATGCTGAAAAGGTAATTTTGATTTGGCTGCTGTTTTTTATGGGGTGCGTAGTTTGGGTTTGGGTTTTGTTTTGTTTTTTTTTATTTTATTTTTCTGTTGGTACACCCAGCTTGTTACATTCCAACTGTTACGTTCAAATCAGATTGAAAATGTGTTATGCATGCAAATATATTTAATGTTACCAAAATTTAGTACCAAGTGCTAAATTCTTTTTGGGATTTCTTACTAAAGCTGGGAATAGTCTCTGTTCCTAGACAGGGAACAGTAGTGAAGAAATTAAATGAAGATTAGACTATCCTGGCTAACAGAGGGGCTTTGAAATTAGTTGCCGCAGCTTCGCATGATATTAATCAAAATGATAATTTACGAAACGGTTTAATGTGATTTCTTTTATATTTTGTGGCAAAGACTATTGTTCAGAAAATGCATGAGCGGTTATTTAAACTATAATTTAAATTATAAACAGTCCTGTCAGTGCTTTCAGTTAATGAACTGTGAAGTAGCTATTTTTATAAATGTATTGATTCATTTGGAAAAGTGAATGTCTACAAAAAAGATTTCAAGCCTGGTCTAGGTGCCACCAGCATCAATAGTGTACAGATCAACTCTGTAGAGTGAGTGGGTTTTTTAATCACTTCTAGGTCAAATATGCTCAGCTTGCAATTAAGAGGATGTTTGCTAGTTACTGACCATGAAATATGCACCTGGCATCTGAGAGACAAGCTATGCTTTTTATGGTTTATACATCAAAACCATTAACAAGGAGTCTGCAATTAGCAATTAGTCCTTGTGTTGAAGTTAGACTGGAGTCTCCACCCATACGTATGTTAGTATGTATGGTTAAACTAAGTTTTCTTTGTGGTGAACTGGCACTTGCTTAGACGTACGTAGAAAAATAACAGATTTAAGAACAGGCACCCCTTTTTTACTTAGACAATTATCTGAAAGATGAGACTATTTAATGTATTAATCTCCAGAAGATCTGGATGAGGATATGCCAGGAAATAGACAATGTATGCTCACATGCGTCACTTGTGGGCTATCTGCTACTAATAAAATCAAAATCACAAAGCCACCTCCTGTTTTTTTTCTTTTTTTGTCCTTCATGGAGTAGCAGGATGTATATAGTGTGCACCAATAATGAAAGAATTCGACTAATTGCATCAAGCTAAGATATATTTTTTACGCTTCCCCTGATCTTTGAATGGTTTGTCATTCGGTTGGAAGGTTGGCAAATTAAATTACCTGTTCAAAAGCTATGTTAGAAGACAAAGCAAAATGCTTTAGAAGACTAAACCTAACTATATTCCTAATTCTTTCTAGAAATTAAAAAAGTACTTTTATGTAATCATAGTTACACATAATAACAGTAAACATAAATTTTAACTGTTAAGTAAGTTGAAAAAGGAACAGGGTACTAATGAGTGAAATTACAAATGTGTACTTGATCACTAATGCTCCAAAATCCTTTAGTAATCATAAGTGAGAAGGATTTGCAACTTCAAGCAGTATTTCTGCTCCTTTGTCTTCATCCCTTCCAATTTTATTTTTCACTTGAAAATCAATGGAGACTTGTTTGCAGTTCATTTGTTGAAAACGCTTGGTGGTTTTTCAACAGAGCAAACACTTGCAGAGCAGCAGCTGCCTGTGATTAGCAATGGTCATAATACGGTAGATTTAGGGACCTTCTCTGATGAAAGTAGGTTAAAGAGTTCCCACCTTGGCCTTTCATTCCTGTGCTGCAGTTCACCAGTGATGATGAAAGCGAGTCAGAACTGTCAGCTCGAGTTAGGAACTGATGGTATTTATATCTTTGTTCTCGTGGTGGACTCTCCTCAGGTCTTTGAAATCTCTCTTTCCACTGAACGATATGTCTGGTGAAGTCTTTCTCCGCCTTCTTCAGAAGGCTTTCGTACATGTGGTAATTTGTCATACATCTCCCAGGTTTGGCTGTCTTGCTGTAGTTTGCCCTAACAAGAAACCAGGGATCCTCTGAGCATCAAGGAGCACATCAGGTGACAAATTTTCAAAGGGTATCTTCCTGAACTCTGCAATGAGTTGAACTGTGTAGAAAATGTATTTGGGAAAAACTGAATGAGAGAGGAACAGAGGTAGGTAAATAGGCAAGCAGCTTCTGGCACTTAGAAAGGAGACTATGACAGCCATGGCGAACAGTGAGTGAGGGACCACCAGGACAGACTGCTGCTGCTTAAGATGTATCAGCATATACATTTCTAGGACACAAAGATTATAGTGAAATATGTGGGGGCTTTTGACTGAAGCTGGGAAATTGAAGTTTGGAAGGGTGTTTTGGCATTCAGAAAAAGGCCCTAATTCTCTGTGTTTCAGAGAATTTCTCTGTCTCAGTGTTTGGCCTGAAGTTTCAACTCCAGCTAAGAGGCTACTCTGCAATGAAAAAATGTCCTAAATGTTTACATGCATGCATACATGTGGTTTTATACCTCAAACAGATTCTAGCAAGATTATTCTTTATGGAAACTGTTGACTAAGAGCAACCTGCCTTAAAATGAAGCTGCATTTTAGCTGCTTAAGCAGTTTTGATTAGACACTCAGAAAAGAGGCAGTTGGAAGATCGAGTCTTCAGCTAGCATAACTAAACATTCTGGTTAAATAAACTGGTTAGTCAGGTGAATTACCTTTTCTCAAAATTAAATGTGAAATCTCACAAGGCTTATTTTTGTTCTTTCTGTTTATTTTGTTTCTTATTTGTTTATATCAGAAGGGCAGAAAAAATATGTAGGGTGAGGGGCAGACGGGTGAAATATGTGGGAATAATTTTTTTGTCTGAGCCAGTAAATCTTTATGGCAAAATTTGTTGAGCTGCTTAGGAATGTTTGATGCTTGATAAAATTTGCAATGTGGAAAATAGCTACTTGTGACTACGTTTATGTTACCCCTTGATTTAGAAATTAATAGGCAGCAATCCATTTGGCAATGTTTAAAAGCCATGAAGAGAACATTGAATGGAAGTGATCTATAGATCGTTTTTTATAAAAACCAAAAAGGCTTCTGTGGAGTGATTATTTTGCTTCTCTCTCTGTGCTAGACCTGTTAGTTGTATATGGTATTGTTCATTCAGGCTGTTTTGATAAACTTACAGTGATGTTCAAAGAGATTTTTTTTAAAAAATACTGGTTTGTATCTTTTCATTACTTTCTTACCCAAAATGAGCTCAGGAAAGGTATTGTGGATTTTTAATTTGTTGTCTTCAGTGCTAAGTTGCAGGACTGACAGATGTAAGTCTTCCCTGGCCTAATTAAAAAAGATGTTTTTCCTATCTCGTATGTTAGAAAATCTCCCATATATTATGGGATGGTAGAGTATATTTTCATTACAGATTTATCTAGATTAGGACCATATACTATCAATGTATATTCCTCATATAGATACCTTATTTAACTATCTACTATTTAACTGCAGATGAGTACAAGGCTAATCTTGACACCAGTAGTGTATTTGAGAATGTTTCCAATGTTTTTTCTTCCCTCCTCACTTTAACATCTTATAAGCTATTATAGTTTCACTGGAAAGAACAGGATATGAGAAAAAAACAGCCTGGAACACACAATCTGGAAACACCTAAAAGACCAGAGTTTTTGTATTTTTCACTATAAGAGATTTGTAAATTGGGAGAAGTTTTCTTTGGTATTTTGACTCAGTTGTGCATGATACTATGGCAAGGAAACTAAGGAAAAACAATCTTGATTGAAACTTCAGGAGTGTGAATCTCAAACTGCTTTATAATTGTACTCAAGGTGTATTTATTAGTAAATCAACATCAGAAAGGGAAGTAGAATCAAAGAAGTTGTAATAGTTTGTTGTGTCTTTGCATCTGCTCATATTAATGACCTGGATATTAGAATAGAAGATATGCTTTTGATATGTTTGCAGATGACAAAACTAGAAGTGGCTGCATGGCCAAAGGGCGAGGTGAGATTTCAAAATAAGCTTGACAAATTTCAAAATAGTCTGAAAAGACACTGAATAAAATTCACTGCAAGTGCAAGGACGTATAGACATTCAAGGATATGGTGTTATGTAAGTGATCTGGAGCAGATAGTTAAGTGAGGAGGATTAGAAAAAGGTGTCAGGCTTATAGTAATTTACAGTTTGGATATAAAAAATGCTTGTTACAAAAAGTGAAATCACCATAGTAAGATACAGGAACAGAAGTGTAGCCACCAGTGAGATGTATTAAATATCTTTCTGCTCAAGTTTGCATTAGTGAGGCTTCAGCTGTAACGCTGTGTCATTGTTGGATATCCCACTTTAAAGGTAAATATAACTAATAGGGAAAACTCAGAGTGGAACAAAAGGACATTGAGTAAACACATTTTAGGAGAAAAAAAATTACAAAAGTAGGGGTCAAAAGAATATTTCTTCTGGTGAGTTTTACTTATCTATCTCCTTCAAAATCGGAAAGGAATAGCCTATTGCTTAGGTTTGCGGAGAACTCAGCAGTAATTAATAACCTTAATTGCAGCGGAGGAAGAAAAGGTCAGATGAAAGTATTCTAATGATGACAATCAAACACAGAACTAGATCATCTGGGAAGGCTATACAATCTCTAACACTGGAAACCTTAAAAACGTGCTGCAAACACCTCAGAAATGGCATAGGTAAAGTTGAACATGCATTTGAGTCATGGGTACAGAGACAAGAGGACCTTCTGCAATGCTTTCCAGACACTTCTCTGCAACTTCTTTGCCACAGAGTGACATCAGGAACTGGGCAAATTACCTCAGTGCTCTAAGATTGGCCTCCTTGCAAAATGCAGTTCAGCAGCAGCTGGTTGTGGGTATCGAGTGCAGGGCTTTTACTAGTGAATGAAGGGGGGAGGGTGGAATTATCCACTTAGAGAAAAACAAAGTGTTCTTAGGGAGCCCTGAATCAGAAAGCTGGTGTGTTTGCTTCCCTTTGTAAGCATATAGTTTCCCTCAGTTCTTAGGATAAGAATAGATATATTTTAGTTATACAACTGAGATTTCAGCGTGGGCTTTCAGGTAGAATACTTGAAAGGCAAATAGTCTTTTTCTGTGGGTACATGAATGTGGTAAACTTAAGTGCAAGAGCATGTGTTTTGCGTAGGGGAATCTTGGTAACAATTCTGACAAATTCTGTTGGACGTTTTTCAAAGAGAGACTGTACACCCTGATGAAATTTGACAGTGTGACCTTTTCATATGGGACAGAAGGAGCTTTTGCTGATGGAACTTGACACTTTTTGCAAACACATTAACAAATATCATAGACCCCTTAAAATCATATTCTCAGAGATGTGGATCAGCTTGTTAGTAACTTTACTATGCACTGCCATGTCTCACCATATAGACAAGACTGGCATTATTTGCTCAGGTTTATTTTCATGCATAGATACACACACACAGAGCTGTTGCAACAGAAATGCTAATTTCATTTATTCATATATCAAAAGTTTTTGAGTATTTTTCTATCACAAATGACTTAAGCTATGTTATATGCGTTTCAAAATAGTTGTAGATCAGTAGGTAGGTTTCATAATTATCAACGCTTTTTCTTGTAGTTCTTAAACTTTATTCAGAGTCTAAATGTAAAAATACTTTTCATTTAGTGACATGTCAGTATAAATAGTTGAATTTGTGATGTCATTTAATGAAAAATAATATATATATGTATTGATTTCAGTTTAGTCATGAGTTCTGAAGGATTGTGACTTGTCGATTAATATCATAGGAATAAGTGTTATGTGGGATATTGGAGTATGGGGGAAGACTGAGGTGTTATTTTGGAGTTGACAGATTTCTGTTGTGCTCTCACTCTTCTACACAAGTGCTCTTTTTTCTGCTTATAAGAGGAAACACCTCTTTGGAAACCATGGGGGAAGGTAATGATTGCATAGAGTGTAGAGGTATCTCTGCCTAATACTTGGTTACAAAACATTCTTCTAAAGCTGTTCTGCTATGTTGTGAGTTATTCTGTTGACAGTGTTGTTGATTACTGAGTCCCAAGGATACTCAAATATGTACTTTAAAGAAGCGCTTGATCACATCATTGCCACGGACAATCTCCAATGACAAGCTACAGTCTCTTTATCAGGGCCTGTGGTGATAGTTTATGGATGGACATGTCAGTAGGTGTTACTAGGTAGTTAGCTTTTGTACTTTCTGTGGATGACAGGTGTGTAATTTCTATGTTCAGCATCTACTCTGGCCTTTAGAGACAAGCCCTCTAATTTCTCTAATGAGACATTTTCGTTAATGGGAAAGATTTAGAAAATTGTTTATCACAGGATATGATGATGATGCTTCTTCCAGAGAGGTAGGGAAACAGAAATCTGACACTGTGCGGTAATAGCAAGGTAAACAAGGCTTCTGGAACGTGAAGGCAGGCTGTGAGCAGGAGAATGGATTGCAGAAGGCAATGAAATATCAGAGTCATTGGAGAATCAAGATCCCATATTGCTCTTATGGTAGTTGCCATTCTTTTCATTCTTAAATTCAGTCTAAGTGGATGCAGAATTATTACTGGAATTCAAATCCACTTAATGCTTAATTTACCCTGACCAGTTTCATGAGGGAGATAGAGAATCTTTGGGCTAGTAGTCCTCACTGGCCTGTGAGAACAGTTGCAGCTGTTCTCTGCATTTCATACAGAAGAATTGTGATTCACACTGTAAAATTACTCCCTCGCACACATGCTGAAGTTATATTTTGCATATTTCTTTTTTCCAATCCCAAAGGCTGACAGGTGACTGTCTCTGAAAAGATGCTAGTTCCCTCTACAGTCATGTGTCTTTAAAGTTAGAAAATCCGTAGGTTTTTTTGTGGCATTAGTTGTGGTAGGTCAAAACTGTCACCAAACTGTGCTAGTTTTGTAAATATAGCTATCTTTTGTTCTCCTGTAGAAATAGAGGTTCCTAGACCTGAAAATTTTGTTTACACATAAAAATATTACTTAAAAATAATCCTTAAAGTTATCCTGATAATGCCAGAGTAGAAGCTAGCAGAGGAAAGAAAGCTACAGCTCTTCATTTCTAAAGCCTGTAGGTGGTTCTGAGCTGGTCTGGCTGTTGAGAAGGTTTTAGTATAGCTGTTGGAGCTTGGATATGTTACCTTTACAGTGAGATTTTGAATATTGTTCAGTGACTGCTTCCTTAGTATTCCTTTAATGATATTTGCAAGACTTAAAGAAAGCTTTTTTAAAAAACCTGAAAATAAGTTTGGAAAATGTTTGTGAGGAGGTGCTGGTGGTTGTTGCTATTGCAATTGGTTTTCACCTGTGGAAGTGGCTTGACCATGCTAAGATTTGAGCCAATATATATTGCCGGTTCAGATTTGTTCAGAAACATTGCTTTATTAACAATTTTGTGCTGCTGGCTGTCACTCCTGACCAGGTACAGTCTGCTTGCTTTAGAAAGCTTCTTATTGAACCTCCAACAGCTGTCCGCACACCCTTTTGTCAGCTCTGTCTCCTGGTCTGCTCCTGGATCCCTGTGGGTCACTGGTAGAACGTCACTCACCTGCATTTAAAAGCATGTTTCCAGCCCTTCCTCACTTTCTCTTTTAGGCATTCACTGCTTTTGGGCCTCCCTTTCCCTACCTTTGTTTTTCTCTAAGGGGATGCAGGGGATTGTCCCTGTAATAAGGACAATCACAGAGGCTTAGGACAATGGTTCAGTTCCCAGAATCTGGGCTTTCTGAGTTCCCTACAGTTCTCCAGAAATACCTGGGGCTCATGGAAGACAAGACTTCCATGAGGAGTGGTCAAAACTAACTCTTTGACCCTTAGCCTTTCACTGTTTAGGACATGTTTCTAGGTGTGTTTTTCTAACTTAACAGACTACTGTAGTAAGCCATGCTGTTCCTAGGCCTTGCATTGCTGCACACACAGTGGTTGGTTTTTTTTCAGTTCAGGAGAGAAAATGCAAGCTTCTCTTTTCCTGCTTAGAAAATGCCAGGCGTGTCTGAAACTGGTCAATGGAGGATAAAGATATGTGTCTTAGCCAAGGGAATGACTCGTATCCTGCAGGCCTGGGAGCAAGAAAGTCTGTTGATGCATTGTCACACAAATTGGTGAAATAAATATGCAGTGTGCAGAACAAATGGATTATTCTGTTGCTTCTAGACAGCAATTGTATATATTGTCAGCCTGTATGCAGATGCATAGATGTAAAGTAGAGCGTGACTACGGCTAATAGTGGTAATGAGAACATCTGGAGCATATGTTGACTCCTGTATTGCTCACCTCTTCTCGACATTTGGCCCTTTTTGTCTTGCACAGCTGCCATACTGGAGCACTATTTAGTAGCTGCCAAAAATCAAGTTCTAATAGAGCAGCTGTGGTCAGCAGGAGGATCAGCAGGACTCCAGCCAAGCTTGGGTCCCAATGGGTGTGGTGGTTTTGGCAACTAGCCAGTTGCCCTCAGCACTGTGTCTGTGTTTCTACTTTCTACAGTTCACACAGTTTGTGTCCTGGTTCTTCTTTAGTGTATACAATTTTAGGTTCCCATGCTATTGTCTTCTTTATGTCTTACATTTACTTTTTCAGTGCAATCTGACAACCAGGAGACAAATGTCTGTATGCTCCTGTGAAGCTAGAGAATAGGCAGTCAGAAGTAACATGGCTGTTGAATTACATCAATACATAAAGCAAGCGTGTCTAGGGATGTCTGGTTTACTTTTCTCTTTTCACTCACGCTCCATAGATGTTCACCTACAGATGACACAACCAATGAAAGTTCCAACAAGCAACAATAAAATGTTTCCAGAAAGTAGCCAAGGTGCAGATTCCTTCATTTCTCTCAGTTCTTGTGATGGAGCCTCCAGGCTGGGGCCTCTGGAAAATGCTGGTGATGATGCAGACATAGTTGGTGTCTTCAGGTAGTGCAGGTCCATAACTGTCAATACCCGTTTCTCCTTCCTCTTTCAGGCATGGTGTTGGAAACAGCAGGCGGACAAGATCCTGCAGCAGAACTGTTAGCAAGACTTAAGATGTATCCTAAGGGGCTTTAATCTTTCCTTGAGATAGCTAAATGCTCAACCCATAGCCATGAGGCAACAGCTGTGGAGATGACATAGTATTTTCTGGAGAACGGATGAGGTGTGTTTCCCCCATCCCAAACTGAAAAAAGAAAAATGAGGGGAAAATTTAAGTGAAGGAAATAGGGGTTAATTAGACTGTAGTGCCATCCTGCAGCAGTGACAATGACAATCTCACTGACTGTGAAAGACATGCAAGCTGTCTTGTTTTCATGAGCTTGCTTAGGCTGGACATGAGGAACTTGGTTGTGCCTTGCAGCTCACCAAACAAGCTGGTATTGCTGCTGATACAATATACCTGATGATCTAAGCAACTTACAGCATGGCAGAATAAATCCATACCTGCATTCCTGGGGTGCTGTCCTGTATGTGGGCATGTGGTTCATCCAATATAAATGGGAAATCACAAGCAGGAAGAACTTGCCTTGGCTTATTGTGCATGCATTCCCTGCACGTGCCTGAGGCTTTACAAGTGGCTCTTGTTTCCCCAGCCCTGATCCCCCTGGCAGCAGAATAATGTGGGGGATGTGTGTTCCCACTGAGGCACCCTCTTTGATATTCTCCAGATTGTTTGAATGTCACCTTCCCCATCCTGAAGTTCTGCCTCCACTTATGATCTTTCCTCACTTCTGCCATGACGTTTTGCTGCCAGTCTGTGATCAGTCCAAGGTGGTGCATGGAAAGAATGATACAGTTAAAATATTTCTTAATTTTATTTGTATAAATTTTACTCTCAGGAGCTTCTTTTGTTGTTTTTTTTGGTTGGTTTGTTTGTTTCTTTTGTTACTTCTCTTCTATGTAAGTCATTTAAGGCGCTGCCTATTGTGGGATTTCTCTGTTGGAGCTTTTGGCTCTTACTACCATGATTTCATTTCTAGCCACTGCTTAGTTTTAGGCAGCCACCATCATTCTAACCACCCTCGTGTCCAACCTGTACCGTATATCACCTCAGCCTTTTCTTTGACAGAGGTAAAAAGTCATATTTTAAAAACACATGATCTCATCTATATCTTAACTTGCATACACAATGTTTCAAGGGTGACAAGTGCACCATGCTGCCACTATTTTTTAATGCATTCTATGATACAGTCACTGTGATTTAAACACAAGGCTGCGTGCTGAAGTCTGCAGGACCTTAGAACTGCTGTGTGATACAGAAGCACAGGGCTCAGCACATGAGCTCTTCCAGCAAAGCAGAGGTTTCTGCTGAGACCTAGCAGATGCTGTGGACTAGGTTGGCACGCCTGTCACCAAGATTTTGTCACCTCACAGCTCTCTATCCATGTAGTTTAATATTATTCTACTTCCCCCGCTTCATTTCAAACTTCATTACATGGAGTCAAAAACAGCTTTCCAGTTTTTTTCTCTAGAGTTTCAGAAAAATGCTGAGTGAAGTGTCATAAGGTTAAAATCTTGAACATTGAAAGCCCTTACCCTGCAGGCTTGCTTTATGTAACATTAGGTAAAGAATAGTTGAAAGTGCCAGTGCTACCAGTACGTTGTCAGTGCTGCCAGTCATGGAACTGAGCAGATGAGGGTGACAACAAGCATTCAGCAAAGCAAATAAGAAGTACTTCTCTCAAGCTAGGAATAACTTGAATTTCTGGTGCATGCAAACAAGTAAAAATGCCATCTTCTCACCCACTCTCTTTTTTTGCTTATCTTTCAGTTTTGCTTTCTTCCCTCTGTGCCCAAGTTTTCTAACTGTAAGCCACTTACAGAAACTGCACTGGGTTTGAAGCATGTTTTACTCTGATTAAAACACTTTTCAGTTCACTTACTGAAGTATTAAGGATAGAATAATGAGTCCTTATCTTCCTGTGTCCTAGCAGATGATTTTTCACCATAATTTAGTTTTGCCTGAAGCATAATCTTTATAACAATGGATACCTAATAATATATTCTGTTCTCAGTACCTCTGGAGACAAATTTCATGCTGACCATGCAAATGAGTATTATCACGCAAGTACTAACAAGACTGACTGGGAATAACTCAGTTCTGTGTAGGCGTGAGAACCATAATGATTCTGAGAAATTCCCACGTTACAAACCAACCAGCTTGAGCAAGGTGATCTAAGAGGAATCTTTCTTGATACCGTTTTGCCTCATGGAAACCATGTAAAAGCTATTTGTAGCAATGGTAATTTTCTATTATGTATTTAGATCTGGAGTGATAGTAAGGAAGGGAAGCCAAGTTTAATATTCAGGAACATTATTTTACCTTCATTCCATCGAGGGGATTCTCAAAGCCCAAGAGAACTTCCAGAGATAATGATAAACTTTTGGATGAATGTGATGGACTGCTACCTTTGTCTCTTTCTTTATCTATATGGAGTCATGCATACCGATGTGATGGATTACTTATGTATAGAGAGGATTGTAAAATATTTTCCATCTCTGTTGCCTCTATTATCTTCAGGCCATGTATCTAGTTCCAGTCTTGTTACAGACAATTAAGCCCTCAGGCAAACCAAACTAGGATCATTTTATTTCAAAATATGCTTCAAAAACTCACAGTTGTTCATATGGTGTCTTTTATGTTCCTTTGCTTGTGTTTTTCTTTAACTTAGCTTTGTGCTTGTTGGAACTTTAAAAGTGTAAAACAGAGGAGTTTGGAAGCAGTGGAATAAATTCCTTATATTGTGTGGTTCTCTGAAAATGACATCAATAGAAATTTTATCTCTGTGCCTTGTATTGTATGATTTTACCATGATGTATGCTTTTTTGTTTGTTTGTTTTTCTTCTCTGTTTCAGGCCAAACAAACAAAATAGCCAAGGAGGCAGCCAATAGATGGACTGGTATGTAGGCATTTGTATTGCTTAAGATAGCTTCAGACTAGAGCAATTTCAGTAAAAGACCTGCTAATTGTTAAGATTTTTCAATTAGGACTTGATGCTCTCACTTATTAAAAATATGCAGAAATATATTTTGCTTATAAATTTTCATGATTCAAAAAAAATTACATTTTTTCAGTTTAGTTACTGAACATACTTCACAGCACATAACATACTTGTTTTTCTGGTGCTTTCCTGCACATCATGTTAATACCTGCAGCTCATTTTCTTGGTTGAGTTAAAATCTTTTAAGATGAAGAAAATATGAATAGAAAGAGAAAAGAAATTGTAGTGTCCAGATTTTCAGAAAATGTATGAGAGTGCATTGTGGAACCTTATTGCTGCTACCATATGATGGATACTCATATCTCAGCTTTGAGATGGAGGGAAAATGCTGCATAGTTTTGAGGAAGGTTACTCTGGTAACGTTTATATGGAAGTTTAACTCAATTTTCTGCTCTTGGTTAGCTTTGCTATATTGCTATGTATTTCCATTTTGCAGAGCAAGCAATACGTATGTCCTTACTTTTTTAATAAATTGGAATATTGTTTGTAATTTTCTTGTTTAGAATTCACCTGCTCCTGATGGACTGCTCACTATCATTTGTTATGCCAAGTGCAGCAGGATATCATTGTCATAGTCTTATGACTATTATAATTTTGTATCTTCATGAGCATGGGGTTGTTCGCTGCTTATGGGGAAGATAAACATGTATTTGAAAATAAATTCGCGAAGTGCTGTTGTCAGGGCTTTGTTGATGACAGGCTGTTGTTTTCAGGGTCTTAAGAGAGCTAAAGGAACTGTACCACAGCCTATAGAATGTACTTTGCTGTTAAATTAGACAATTAGGTTATATGTGGTAGCATATTTTTATTTTGAAAAGACAGTTTTAAAACCAAATGTCTGATTGTTAGAGAAAAGAGAAATATTTCTAAGGTGTGCGGACACAGGAAACGCTTCCCATCTTAGGGAATGCTGAAGTTTAAGTGTGTTAGCAATGAAGTAGTGAGCTTCAATCAGTACTACAGTGAAAAATGATGTTACATTGAAGAGAATGTATGTGCCAAAATAATGTGACACTAAAAGAGAATGTGGTTTTTTGGACTTTAAAACAAAATATACATTATATGAACAAACATGTGGGACCAGAAAGGACCTTACAGTTAATTTGAATCTAATTTTCACAGTTGTAGATAGTCACACAGTAGGTGTCTAGTTGAAAAAGGACCTATAAAATACTTATTATGCATATTCATACTTTTCTCAGCACTCTGTAGCAGGCTTACGCTGTAATTGTATCTTTCAGTCTCCTCATAGGAAAGGAGTTAGAAAAGATAACCTCCAAAAAAAGAACACATATTTTACTTAGTACTCAGTAGAAGTATATTATTAGCAAACCTCTCCCGTTTTCTGTTCTAAATCTACTTAATAATAATGTTCTGTACTATGTGCCTTTTTCATATACACAGAGAGTGCAAATAGAAGGATTTTGTTATAGGCAAAGCTATAAATCATGCTTTCCTAAACATTAAAACCTGAATGGTTTTCATTCTGTTTACAGATAACATATTTTCAATAAAGTCCTGGGCCAAACGTAAATTTGGATTTGAAGAGAGCAGAATTGACAAAAGTTTTGGAATACCAGAAGATTTGGATTACATTGATTAGTGTTCTGCAGTTGATGGCTGATACATTTGTACATGGTTTGTTAAATATTCTCAGTGTGCACTTAAATATATGTCTGTATGTAAGTATGTGTCTCCAAATAACTGACCACCCTTTAATTTGCCTTTTTGGTTAAAATTAATAAAGTTGTAAAAATATTTGTTGCATTTCCTTTTATTCCTTTTACTTCCAGAGGGACAGTATATCACTTGGTTGCTTCTGTGAGACAGACTTAAGAATGGACAGGGTTTGTAATGAATGATTATGACGAAGTCCTGAGACTGTTTTTTACTCTTCTTTTACTTCACTAGAAGCTCCAGGGATTTATGTTTAAATATGTTGAAGACGTTAGAGTGGAAATAATAGAGAACAGCATGGAATAGAATGAGTTTCTCCCTCATCTCAATTATGAAATACAAAAGAGACATAATCTATTAATGGAAAACATAGAGACAGTAAGGATGTGAGTAGAAAGGCTGAGATCTGATTCCAAGTTCTTTATTGTGTTGCTAGAACTGCTTGTAAGATTAGTGACAAATTTTGTTGTTGGAAGATGCTAGTACATCAGAGCTAAATATTTTCCAGCAGAGGTGCTGGATTTAACTCTGAGAAAGCTTCCCTGGTCGAGTTGTTACCACATAGGAGAGTGAGCAAAGAGCACTCATCCATCCATTTGCACCACAGTGCACCAAGATTTAGGATGCTAATTTGGGGTGAGAGAGACCAAATTCAATTTACTGTACAAATTGAATTGAAGATGCTGACCATCTTTGGGTTTGTGTACATTTTTCAATTTCAGACTGAAGAAAAGCAGCCAGCCAACATAATAACAAAGTTCAGAACGCCTGTTGTCTGGTGAAATTTCACCAAAAATCACCTCGCTTTTTATTGGCTTCTGGTTTCTAGCTCTGATCAGTGTGTGGCTACAAAAAGAAGGATGGGGAGTACAGGCTGGTCTCCTACCTCCCACAACTATGAATTGCAAGACTGTGTTTCTGCTGTGTTTCTGGAGGATATAAGATTTACCTTCACCAGGCAGGCGGGCCTGCTGCAAGGCAGATGGGTCTATCGCTGGAAAGTCCCTATCTACCTTCTACGTAAACTCTGAGATTATTGCTGAAAAGGTGACATTTAGCTGGAGATATGCTCAGAAGTCTGTCTCCTGTGACCTTTCCAACTCAAACACTCTAGGCAGTTCAGTGCGTGTTAAAATCTGAGGATTTTAGGTGTGCCCCTGGCTATTGTCATCTCATGTCTATGAAGACAGTAAAGTTATTGGTAAGATACCAAGTGGAAGATTTTGGTCTGATAGAGACAGCATAGCAAAATATCTGTTGCCTAAGGAAAATGTATGCGATGCCTGGCACGTAGTAAAATGTCACTGTGCTTACAATTGCAATGGAGACATTTGCTTTTATGTGTCTGGGGAGATTTGATTCCTAATATATGCAATATTAGGCATTGAATGTATTAAGCTTACTGCCTGCTAACTGGTAAAAGCTTAATACAAGTGAGTGCTATTGAGCTGAATGCAGTGTTTCTCACCAGATCTGGCTTTTGCGCCACGAATGGAGCACCTCCACCAAAGCTAAGTGATGGTGTCAAGCCAAAGTATTTATGCACAAGCAACTTGGTGCTTGTTCTTACTTTTGGGTTCTGTGCTATGAAACAGTAAAGAAGGAGCTAGTTTGTGATTTTTTTTTTCCTAAATATCTCTTTTCTGTGAATCTATTCTGTACCACCTTACAGGTGTCAGAAGCTCCTTGGCTTATCTGCGTTTGAGAGCATTTGTCTGTCACACAGAAGAGATGAAGATGAAGACCCAAAAGGCTTGTTTGTTTGAGGGAATGTTGGGCATATGAACTTGTTAATGGTTTTTACTTCTTAGAATCACTTTCACATGGCTCAACTTCTACTTGGCAGGGTCTCAGGTAACTCATGGCCTGTAGCAGTCAGTGCACCAAGACTTCCTCTGATACCTGTACGTGCTGGGGTTTCTTACCAATTTCTAGTGCTTTGACTACTTTCGAAGTTCAAGAAGGAAGTGAAGGTGACCATCTATGCAAGTTTAGCTGTAATATTGTGGCTTCCTGTCTGTAGGGTGAAAGCACTGTGGAACTGCAACAAAGCCATTAAACATAATAAATAGCAACTAAATAACTGTACTTACAGTAGACTTGCTTAGCGATGCTGCAGTCAGCCAGCAAGAGCAATACCTTTAAAATGTCAAACACGGCCCTAGTGCTTTGGACACAAAACTTCAGTTCAAGCACAAGGACTTTCCAGCAACGTGTCTTTCTGTTGAGTTTTGTTTTTGTTTTACAGGTACAGAATAGGACACAGATATGCAATCATGCTATTATTTTCTACTCCTGTCTTGTACTCCTGGTGTTCTTTAGCAAGCCTGGTGGGGTAATGTGTCTCCTCCTGTAAAGAAACAATTTTGGAACAGCTGGAACAGAAATTTCCCAGCTAAAGAGAGGCAGGGAGGAAGAGGCGTGTTATCAGAAATTGATGCTTATTCTTCTGGTAGAGTTGATCTATTTTACGCTACCTTTCTCACAATTCTGCATTTTTTTAGTGTAGGTGAGTTTCAACAGGAAAAGCAAATGCAGATCCTTTCTGGGTTAAAGAGAGACAGTTTTGTATGTCTAGAATATTCCAAGACGCTTTCAGACTGCTGCATCTGCTCACTTTTAGAAGCTTTTTTCTTAAAAAGATATGCAGCAGACTGCTGAGTCCCCCAGTATGAAACCTTGTATAATTGTGTGGTTTAAGATACGTATTTACTTTTATTTTTAAGAGAAGCTGGATCTTTTGTTTTCCTCTTAGTTAAAAGTCACTAACAGTTAAAATGACTTCCCTTCGCCGGAGATGTTTTTTATAGGCTATTAACCTATAAAAAAAAAAACCAAAAACAATCAATTTGATCGTTTGTCCCAGTTTGTTTCTTCAGAGTTTTCCCGAGATAGAATCTGGGATATTTCTAAAGAATCTAACATAAAAACGCTGAGGTTTAAATGCTTATTTCTGCTGTCATTCTTGTGGTTATTTCACAGCTATTTTATATATCTGTCTTCCTCTTTTTTTTTTTTCCTCTTCTGCCCTGTAGGGTTTTTTGCCCATGTAAGGTAAATATTTTCAACTGTTATAGCTAGGTCAGGAGGTCAGGCCTTTATTACAAGTCAGATTTATAATTAAACAGCTACTAGTACAAAATGTGAAAATCAAAGGCAGTTGTTTTTAGCAGAGCCTGCAGCTCTGACAGCAGCACTATCAGGTCCAGCTTTTCAAAATAATTTCATGAGAGGTTTATCACTACAGCACCAGGCTGAGTTGTTGGGTGAACCTGCTCTTTGAGACTGATGTTGATTAGCCAGTGTGAAGCAAACCTAGACAGAGGGGAAAATATTTGTTTATACCTGGATTCACTTCAAAACCTTGCCACTTTAAAGAAAGTTTTCTGTCTATATCTGCCCTGAAAAAAACTGTTCTTCCTCAGCTTTTCTTTTAACTAACCAAGCATGGACTCTAGGGCTCCTTTTGCGGTACTTGCAGAGCATCAAATCGTTAACAGTCACAAGGGCTTAGGTTTTTCATGTAATTCAGCTGTTAAACCTTTCATTAATGCATCCCCTGAAATGTCATTACTTTTCGGGGGTGTAGCAACCTGCGTGTTTTAAAAGGGAAAATCCAGACTGCGAAGCAAACTGCACAGTGATACTGTGACCAACTGGCAAAGCTGGAACTGAAACTTAATGAGAGAGCAATGGGAAAAGAAACCCAACCTGTGATGGTGACTAAGAAATTTGCTGCTAGAGCTCCTTGCATAGTGCTGCTCTCACCCAGGTATATTTCCACTGGTTATAGGATTGGGCTGGTGCTTGCCTTCACTTTGTTTCTTGTAGAGGTGAGGTTTGTAGGATTACATTTTTGGTCATTTCTCTCCTTTTCCCTCCTGGTGTTCTTAAATTTTGCAGTGGATTTCAGCCAAATTTAGTTAGTCTGAGGGGCTGTGGTGTGAGCTCGCAATTTATCTGTTCTGCTTGGCTGGCTGCCTGATAAATACAAGCTTTCCCTTTTCCCACCTGCCAGTTTAGGGACTCAAGAAGGAGCAGAGCTTGCTGGGGGTGGGAGGAGGAAGGAAAAATGTCAAAGATGTCTGTAAAAGACCTGGAAGCATTTGGTGCCTGCTGGTGGCAGGGTTGATGTGAAGGACTGGCAGCATTGCTGGGGATGAGATGGGATGATGTGTGCATCATTTTCATGGGAAGGAATGGGGATCCAGGAAAATGGTGTCTTGGCAGCCTTTGTTACTTCTGCTGTTCATGGACCTATGATTATTAGTCTGGTGGTTTGCGGCACAAAAGCTTTACACAAAGCTTTACTGAAACAGCAATTAGATAATTGCCTGCTCTAAACAATCAGCACATCCCAGAAGTGCACAAGTCTGGTGGCTTCAACATTTGAAGTCCTCAGCTAATCCTCGGTATCGCCCAGGTGGCTGGATTCTTCCCTGTGCAGTTAGCTGCTGTCTAGATACAATGCATATAATATAATACTTACAATATTTCTGTGCTTAAGGGATCTGTCTTCAAAGCAGTGATTGGCTTTCTCTTCAGCTTCCACTTCTTGTTTCTTTTGCTTTTTCTCTTCCACCCCTCCACTGTCATTTTTCTTTCAGATCTGCTTACAGAAACTGCGTAGGCTGAACAAGCAACACGCTGCAGTTTGTATAGATGGTTGTCTTCCTCCTCCTCTTGCTGCATGCCTGTCAGCGCACACCTTCCAGTGCACAGGCATACAGGAAGGCAAGCATACATATACATTAGACTCACCTCTTTCAAACTGCATGTGCAGAAGGTTGTGGGTCAGGAAGGCTAGAGGGCAAAAACCTCTATGAATCCCACCACAAGCGCCACTGAACTTTATGGTCACTTCAGAAGCTTTATAATGCCCACAAATAAGCAAACAGCTTTTATATTGAGGTTAATTTGGTCATCTGGTCATTACTTCACCTAACCTAGTCAGAAAAATTTGCCTTTTGGAAAAACAAATTCCTGGTGAAGTATTTATAAAAACAGCTTTCAAGGAAAAGCTGGCGGGAAATTTTCTGTTTCTAATTGTTTGATGAAAGCTCAAGCTATTCTGAGAAACAGAGAGCCTTAAAGATTTCATTTAAGAAAATAGTGCATCCTTTTGTTTCAAAAAGTCTTATTGATCTACTGGCAACCTGCTGAGAAGTAAATGCCATAACCAGTTCAGGCACTACCCTTTTTCGGGTGTGATGAATTTGCACTGTGCTGCTGCTGAAGCTCAAAAGGAAAAGCTGTTAAAAATTACAGTTCCTAGAGAAATGAGTTGTGTTTGAAGTGGAAAGAGAGTAGTTGCTGCCAGCATACTGAGGCCATGTCTTAGGGATCCACCTCTTTCTGTGGCTGCCTTTGTTCACGTCACCTGCCTTTAGGCTGCATGTCAGTGGCATTCCAAGATCACTTTTTATGTTGAAGTGCAAAAGCTGTTTCTTATAATTTCTGTGGTCTACAGTGGGAAAAATTACATTTTTTACCTTCTCTTTGTGTTTTTGGGGAGGTGATTGCTTTGGTGTGATTTGGTTTGTTTTTTTTTAAAGGTGGGGGGAAGAACAGGAAAAAAGTCTATCAATCGCATCATATTTCCTGGCATTACCATTACTAACCATGCAAAATAATTAATCTGGCTGATCCTAGCATTGTGGAGGTTTTCTGAAGGAAGATAAAAGTCAGATTTTCACTTCTTGTTTTCAGTTTCTCAGAGAGATTTACTGTCAGATTTTTTTTTTCCATGTTATGCTGTACTTGCTTAAAGACACACTCCCAGTGGCAGAAATGTTTTTTCATTATTTTTTTGCATGGCCATCAATTAATCATCATAATAAACTGTATTGTTCTATGGAATTTCTTTCCTACTAAAATATATGCTAGGGAATATGGGTTTTAGTATGTTTCTAAAAGCCAATCAGTTCCAGAGATCGGTGATTTAAAAAAAAAACAAAACCCAAAATACCAAGTCAAGGCTCTATAGCAGACCAGGTTGTTATTCTGTGATCTTTAATATCACATCTGTTTGAGAATATGTAAGAAATGAGACCAAAGAATTACACCAAGAGCTCTGAAACACCAGTCCTCAGTGTCATCTGGTGAAAGGCAATAAGCTATATATTTTCCTTTCCACTATGCCCTTATTTCAGTTAGGTATTTATCATTAGCATCCTCAGCTATTAAAGGGAAAAAAAGCCTGGATGATGCATTCTGGTTTTGGTGTAACCACCGTCAAAGGTTGAGGGAGTGGGTAATTTTTTTTTTTAAACAGCTATTTTGAACAAACCAGCTTCAAATCCATCTTTGGAGTCAATCAGCTTTTTCTGGTCCTCTCAAGTAAAGGTGTTACAGAAGTACTGGTTTACTATTCTCAGCCTTAGATTAGAGGCAGTAAAAAATGAAAATACATAAAATAACTATCTAAATAAAACTTCAATTTAAAATGTTTCATTGAAAATGTGCTGTCACAGATTTGAAGTTGTCTTTTACTTTAACAGGAAAAAGAAGTGTCCTTATCATTATCTAAGTCATTAGAAGATTGTACAAACCCAGGAAAATCATGCATATGTCTTCACTCTTTTGAGTATGCATAATTTAAATTCTGCATTTTGGGATTGCGTATTTTCATTCTTATTATTCTTTATTCAGTGCTTATAGGGGTTACTGAAATAGAGAGTTTTCTGTTAAGTGCCCTTTACTGATACGCAAACTTGGCTGCTAACTCGAGAGGAACTTGGGAAATGAAAAATAGGAATTTAATTTCAAATTTTTGGTTCTTTTTAGACTTCCACTGTGTCAGTCTTGAGCCAACAGAATGTGCATAGTATGACTTCTGCTTTGGACCGACCTCCCAAAGTAGAAAATCATAAAAGCATTGATTTCTGACTTGGTAGGGAGCAAATATAAAACAATGCAACAGATTTTTGTGAATATTTTGCCTTTCTGTGCTTACTATTATTAGTTAGCATGTCTCCATCCTGAATTAAGGCTAGAGGAAAGAGGATCGGCTGCTTAAAATGCAATACCAAGACCTACATTTGATAGCAGTTCATCTCTCAGCTCTTTTAGACAGTTTTTTTTACATAGTAACCCTAATAAACTCTTATCTTGGCAAGTGAGTGGTTTGTAAGTGTTCTCTAGTGCAAATGCTTTTGCATCATAACCTGGTAAGCAATGGTGTAAGCAACCATTTACAATAAAAATTTAGAGAACCAAGCTTGCAAGTGTACTATGGAGTTACTGAAAGAAACCATTTGATGTAAAGCTATCCACTGAACAATGTATTTTTTCTCAAGAGAATATATTTGAGGCTTTAGTTTCATTCACTAAGCCAATGCTAATGGAATTGTTCTGTCACCTCTTGTATGAACGATGGCAATGTTGGTGGGCCGCATGGTTTCAGCTTTAAAACGAAAGAAGCTCTGCCAAGAAACCCGTAAAGGAAGAACCTTCTAAGCACCATCCATCTACCTGAAAAACAAACACTTCTGCATCATGGGTCTTTACAGACTTGCTTGATGGCCGAGTATTTAAAAAAGCATCCAGATCTGATTGAGTTAATTTATTTTCTCATCCATTTCTGCGCTCACATCCTACAAAAGTCTGGGGTTGGCCTCTTGGCTTTGCTCCACCTGACAGGTGTCATCTTATCTTGGGTTTTAGCCGTTAGAGGTTGGCCCTGGGAGTCTGGGCTGCGAGGTTCTCCTTCCAGTGCAGCCCGTGGCTGTGGGCAGAGATACTGGTGCTCAGTTACTTGTGTGCAGAGAAGACCTCATATCTGTCTGGAAAGCTGAAAAGCTCTTGATAACATTGCATGAAAAGTGAAAGCTCATGTCCACATATTCTTCATCTTTTAGGTCTGAAATAAAGATAATGCATGGCTCCACCTTCCTGTCCCTCAGCCTTCAAAGTTTAAGGAGAAGCAATAAAAATAGAAAGTAAATACAAAACAGACCAAAGACTGGATATGAGAGGAAGGAAAAAAACTCATGACTTCTAATCTGAAGTAAACATTTTAATATTCTGTGTGCAAGTGAGACCCTAGAAATATCTTTCTTATCTCCATGCTTGAATCCCAGATCAATGTAAAGCAGACCTTTTTTTCTTCACGGAGGATAAGCATTATCACTTGCAGCCTCAGATGACTACTCTCAAGATGAGAAACCTGGGGGTAATATACACAAGTAGCTTTTATTAGATTGCATTTCCATTTAATAGGAAAGAAAATTTTAGATGCCAGGGAATTAAAGCTAGCAATAACCATTATTGTGGTGGCTTTTTATCTCTTGCTGTAGAGGGATGCTCTCTCACTGAGAATACCTCCAGCTGTGCAAGGTGGTATCTTGTTCTCCTTCCTGAGGACTTCAGCTAACCTGGCAGAAATTAACTCCTTCACTAAAGAGCAGACTCAGTAGGTAATGTGCCCTTCCAGAAGGTCACAGCTCTTCCTGGCTTTTCAGAGATCATCAGTGAGCTGGGCTAACAGGAAAACGCTCTCTGTGCTCAATGAAAAGTGGAGGCCTGTTTCTGCTTTGTCTGGAGTAAATCACAGATGGGCAGTCTGGGGCTACCTGCTTGTTTCAACATATGCTAGATTTTAAAGGTAACATTAGTTCCTTTTTTTCAGTGGTGTCCCCACAGCCAATGAGGAGTAGCCCTTGGGGTAGCAGCCACTTTTCATTTTCCTTTGTCAATGCAGCAGCTGCAGGAAAAAGCAGAAAAGGGAAGATGTGAGTGTTGAAGGACCATGGTGAGCAGGAGTGCTGCCTTTCTCACTTTGGTCAGCTGCACACAGCCTTGCGTTTAACAACTGTGATTTTTCAGTTTACCAGGGGGAGAAAAAAACCCTCCTTCATAGTAAAACTGAATGAACTCAATGGCACAAAAGAAAATGACAGGGTAATTGAATTAACTAATGGGGAAGTGCTCAGCAGGCTCTAGCTTTTGCTTGCTGCGAGATGCACTGCCAGGCAGCCTGGCTAAAGCTATGTCCTGGGAGAAACATTCTTTTGAGTCCCATGTGCACCATTTTGAAGGTCATAAAGGCACAGCAATATGAAGCTGTATAAGCTGTTCCACACCACCTCTAAATGTATTATTTTAGGTTTTTGGGCCATCTGATCAGGTTATCAGTCCAGTTAGGGGAATGGGATTCTGCTCTTCACCATCCTTTAAAATAAGCTCTGTACCATAAATGCTTTCTTGTTATTCTCAAAATCAGTTTCCATGGTAACGCTGTTACTGGAACAATCTTTTTGTCGATGAAAAGGAGGAAAATAATTTCCTTTTTAGGAATCCTCTGCTCGGCTGTGTAAAATTCCATTTTTACTTGAACCCTGTCCACCTCTAGGGAATTAGGATTATTCCTTCCATTCACCTCCAACAAGTGTGCCCCAGGTCTCACCCCCACAATTTCCTTCTCCCACTCCTTTCTGCCTTCTGTGTTCAAATCAGTATCTTTTGGTTCAGGGATAAAAATCTGGGAGGTCTGTGCTGCAGAATTCCTTGGTGTGTCACTTCCATCTTACCTTTGGGCTAAAGCTTTTGAATTTCACCCAATTTTTATCAAAAGAGGCAAACTTTGCTTTAGCGCTCTTTGCAGCAGGAGGCCGCATAATGCAAGATGATGCAGGGTATTGTGCCTCTGGCCTTTCCCTCCCTGGTGATGTCTTCTTATCCCCAGGATGCATTTCAGCTGGAGTACTTGATGCCACAGCAAAGCCTGGTGATCTGCTGTACGCTGGAGCTTCTGTCAAGGAAAAATTGTGATTGCTTGGAGATTAATCATGCAAAGAACCTCTGCAAACAAGCCTCAACTGCTACATGTTTTGTAATGTCTTGCTGCAGAAACAGCTGTTGTGTGTGGAAATCAGCTTCAGCACACTGTGGAGAAAAGCATCTCTCTCTGCAGGATCAGAAGGCTTAGAGACTGAAAAGGTTCTGTTGAAAAATGTGCTTCTGTCAAATGCAGCTTAAAAGTGCAGCTATATTGCAGCCTAGCCTCTGGAAGGCACCAGCCTGATCATATGTTTTCATGAGCATCATAAACATTATTGCTAATTTTTTTCTTTAAATGGACTACTTTTTCCTTAGTTATCAGATAAAATGGAGGTCCATGGTGCAATTTCTCCAACAGAAGCTTTCCTGGTGTGCTTTAAGAACAATACAGTCTCTATTCCCCGCAGGTTATTGAGTATTTTTCAGCACCTGTCTTGGCACCCCTAGGGGTTCAGAGTACAGCTCTGCTAAATGCTGTGCAAGGCACAGAGCTTCAGAGCTTTTCAGGAGACTGAAGTTCTACTGAAATCACTTGTAGACTAAAAATCTGTCGAGTTAGATTCAGGACTCTTCCCTAGGGTAGCTGGACAAAGTCAAGTAAATGAGGGAGATTTTGTGAAGTTTTTGCAACTAAGCTTTCTGTTGCCAGCAGGATTTTAAATCTTCCTTTATTGCAGGAGCAATTGAGCCTGATCCTGAATACAGCAGTAATGTGCAATCTAGGTGAAAGTCATTTTGCTTACTACTGTTTTCAGAGCCAAATACCTTGGATAGTATTTAGGGTCTCAACAGAGACCGGCAATAAAGCAGATTTTTTTTTTCTGAATAACTTTTTGGAATTGACAGAAATCTTATGTCCTTTTTTCAGCTTGAGAATTTGAGCTTTCAATGCTTTTGAAGGATGGATGCATTTTCTTCAGCAATATAACAGAAATTTAAATAATCCAAGTTTCAAGTTTAGTCCATTACGCTTTTTGCCCCTTGTTTTCCTGTTTGGAATGGGAGGGTTCCCCAGGAGGGCTAGAGGTGAGGTAGTACTCTTTTTCCTTGAGAAAGTCACATCAAGAATCCTGTTTTCTTTTCACATGCTGGTCTTAGTAAATAGAATAAACAAACTTTAGTATATTTCCCAAATGGATGGAATTGAAGTGCTTAGGTTTTCATAGAGGGAAGAAAAATAACCTAGCTCTTTCTCTAAGATTCGTGAGTTGCCGTAAAACCTAGATGTGTTCCTTCATAGGTTGAGAGTTACAATATATCCATACAAACTCTCTACATCTCACTGCTTGGACGATGAATTATATGGAACATTTGACTCTGGTATTTTCATTGCTGGTTGCTTGCACAAAAAAATGGCCTTTTGGAAATATCAACTTGTCCTTGCTGTTGTATGTCATATTAGAATATAAATATATAAATGATTTTAGAACATTTTCTCCTCTGACTTTTTTGACTTTTTGGTTTCATGTATTTTCCATTTGTAAGAGCATTACTTAATGACTGCATTAATTGTTTTGGATCATCCATTGTTCCGTGACCACAGATAAATTCAGAAGTTTACATTGAGTAGTGATCTATTTCTTTATATGCTCAATCAAGAGAAAAGAAAATATTATGCCAACAGACAATACAAGTCCTTTAAATAGTATTTCTAGCTTTAGTGGTAAGTTGCTTTTACATCTGTATGATTTACTGTTCCTCTCTATCTGCCTAGTTCTCTAGTTCACGCTCTTCATACATGGTGATTATGCAGTCACAGATGTATTTTCAGACTGAAACTTTCACCCTTTTTGTAAGAAAAGCAGTTGCAACCCTCCTCTTGGTGTTTTGGGGAATTATGACAGTGCTAAATTGCGTCTCGAGATTCCTATGCTAACAGTTTCTAGCACATCTGTAAAAGAACAGTATTAGCATCAGTCCTAATTAATGGTTCAAAATATTTAACCTAATTGTAAACAAGGAAAAAAAAATAGGTTGGTGGTGGTATTATTATTATTATTATTATTATTATTATTATTATTATTATTATTATTATACTGGTGAATGCACACGTATGTGCAAGGTAGTAACCCTTGTCCTGGGCCTAAAGAGTCTGGAGT
Source organism: Tapera naevia (assembly GCA_033556795.1). Taxonomy (NCBI): domain Eukaryota; kingdom Metazoa; phylum Chordata; class Aves; order Cuculiformes; family Neomorphidae; genus Tapera; species Tapera naevia. The sequence continues at coordinate 6,865,949 of JAUMJJ010000034.1, read as the reverse complement.
CTAAGAACAAGGTCCTGGGGTTGTCCTGTGAGCATGAAAATGGGTTTGCAGTGCCTTGACCTGAGCGCTCGGGATCGATCAACCACCCATCTATAGCACAGAAAGCAGGAAAGGAAGACACAGGCAGGTGTTGGCCTTTTGGCATTTGGGCTTCTCCTCAGGTCAGGCAATGGGCTTTGGGCAGCTGAAGGGGTGCTGCAGGCTGCTGGAGCAATTTGGGATAATGCCGATGGGAAGTCAAATCCACACCACAGGATTATATCCTGTTTTTTTAATTCCAGGACTTAAATGAAACTGCTAAACTGAGCCATGGCAGTGGTGGGCAATGATAAGGCGTGTGGATATTCACCACCTTACAGACATCAGCGTGCAGCTCTAACAAGCCTGCACTGTGTTTTTGGCTCTTTTGTCTTTGAACTTGCTGCTCAATTTTAATAACTGAATGGATTTCAAAGTTGGAACAAAGCTGAGAGCGATGGGGCCCTGAACATCCCTCAGAGCTCGCAGCGGGTGCTCACCTATGGCTGTGCCGGTGCCCACTGGCTCCCTCGTGGCCCAAGAGCAGCGCAGAGGGGCCAGTGCAACACCCACCAGCAGAGACTCAATCCCCTCTGGGACCTACAACAGGAAAAAGTGCCATGCAGCAGTGGAGCAGGAATGCACACAGCTGCAGGGGGCTGTTGCATTACCAGGCAGCCCCCCTACACCCGTCTTTCACCTACCTCCTCAAAAATTAATACACTCAAAAATAATTTAGCTGCAGGGATGCACTATAAATTTCCCTGGTTAAAAATGCACTGGCATTTTGTGACTTGTGGAGTCTATATCCCCATCTGGGGTTAAACAGGGTGTGCGTTGTTTCCTGCTTTTTTACATTTGGGAATAAGCTAGTAGCTTGTTAACAGCACCTAGCGAGTGAGAGAAGAAAAGTGGCATTAAACCCAACTCTGGCAAGGAGAAAAATCAAATGGAAAATATGCATTTTTAATATGCCACTGGGTAAGTATATAAGAACAGAACAACATTCGTTGTAACCTGATATCCCTCAGGAATGAGGGAAAAGCTGACTGCTTGCTCCACTGAGCCAAAAAAATAAGAAAACATCTAAGTGCAAGTGTGTAGGAAAAATGCTTCAGAAAGCTGAGAGTAAAGCTGGAGTGTTGGATGTTACAAGGCTAACAGTTTTACATAGAAACACAATCTATTATTGGTAACCTATTTGTACTATAGTCTTCACTATCCTAAAGAAAGTCCTGGTCCTTCTGCATTTACCCAACCAGATGGCTGTTTTGGCAGGTTCTAAGGATATATTGCAAGTTAGCCACCTTCTGATTTCCTGATGGAAACTAAACAAATTTCTGACATAAAAATGTAATTCATTAGAATATCCAAAGTGTATTTCCTAGGGCGGATATGTTGTTTTCAGAGTTTATGCATTTAGTGTTTTACCAAGCCCCTTAGAGCAACACTGCAGTCACATTTTGTTTGAGCATCACCTGGCATATATGATAAGTTTGGAAAAGTAGCCCTCCATGGCCTTCAGACACCCCGCAGAAGAGTTCTTCTGCATGGTGGGTGGAGAATTAGACACCTGGCTCCCATGGCTGATAACATCCTCATGGCTCCTCGTCCAGACTGCCACTTCCCATCCAGCTGTGAGTGCTGTACCACTGGGAACAGCTGGTGAGTGAAGGGCCACAGGCCCTGGGATGTCGGTACAGTGGACAAATGCAGGCACATCCCTGATGAAAGGGCAGAGGTGCTGTGGGGTAAAGCCCTGCACATCAAAAATGCATTCCCCTAAGGAACTGAAAGTACCTGCAATTATTTGGAAGAAGGCTGTACAAGTGCCAGCGTCGTTTTCAGAAGACAATGAGAGCACTTACAGTTACAGGGAATTACAGATGTTCTGTGGAAAGAAAAGAGCAAGTCTAAAATTGCTTTCTGGGAAGTAAAAATCTTCAAAGTGCCCAAATCATCTGATTTGTCTGCAATGCTGTTCTAGCTGGCATTTGAAAGGGGATTAGAAAGTTGTCAGTATCTAGACTGATCACTGACTACAGGAAGAAGAGAAAAAAGTTGCTCTTTTGGCTTTTCCTAGGGCAGCCTGGGCCTCCCTGCTGTGCTATGAAGTCTCCCACCCAGCAAGGGTTTCTGCTGAGGCTCCTCCAGAAATCAAGCTCTTTCGAGTGAGAGGGGTGATATGGAGTCTGAGCCAGGCCAAGGGGTTACCTCCCCACCTTTCCTTGGCTGAGCTGTCTGTGGGGTACCATGCAGTTGTAGGTCAGTGGAGTAAGGGAGTTCACATATACTTTGTGCCCTTTGAGGAATGCTTGTCTGTAACTGGGCACCTATTTCTGCCACCCCTGGAAGGAGCACCCCATATTCACATGTGACATTTGACTTCAGTGGTGGCAGAATTGGGGCCTTGGAGAGAACTTCGGTACACTGTATCTGCAGGACTGTCATGAGACACTTAACTCTTGCTTAGGATTTTACTGCTCTACGCAATACAGGCGTCCAGAAAGGACTGTTGTTGATACCTGGATTTAGTGTGGGTCACTTCAACTTTCCCATTTCCATGTCGGATGAGTTGTACTCCTCTATCTTAGCCTGCCACCCACCCCAATGCTTCCGATGCAGTTTGGGTGCAAGGCAGTGCCTCTCTTCATCCCCCATTAAAACCAGCCCTGAAGTCAGTAAAATCAAATGCCAGGGCTTTGGGGGCTGTTAGGGCAAATTTGTAATAGTGGTCCTCGCCCTCAAGGACAAATTTATTTTCTCTCTTGTAATACTCTGGGTTTTCCTTTCCCTAAAGGATTAGCCCCTTCCTTCATTTACCAAAAGATTAAGGTACTGGGGAAGGGCACTTGGTGAGAAACTGGTGGCTGCAGCCGCGCTAGTTGTTCTGGACTAAGTGATCCAAGAAGAGGGGTTGTGCCCAGAGTGGATGCCTCTTTATTGCAGCTCTCACACAGCAGGCAGCGAGCCCTACCCCGGCTGGAGAACCCGACTTGCGTGTGCATCGTGAAGTCCTGGCATGAGCTGGGCAGCGGCCAGTCCCCTGGCTTCTTTGAGGGCGTAAAAAAAAAGAGGTGGCCTTAAGGCTGTGGCATGAAAAATCCCTGGTACTTCACAAACCGAGCACATTACGTGGCTTTTCTAGGTTACCTAAATTCCCCCCTTAATTTCGGATGGAAGTGAAACTCTTACTTTCTCTTGAAACTCGAGGTGGGGGAGGGATAATTTTGCAGGGCAACATCTTTTTCTCCACTGTGTTATTCAGTTGAGTAACTGTAACTCACAGGTTTCCAGTTGCTCCCCTAACTGCCCTCTGGCCTGTACCATGAAAGAAATAAACACATTTGACTTCTTTTTCTTACAGGAGAACATCTGTGACCCATTAACATCAGATCCTGGGCTGTGAAGCCCTTTGGAACCAGGTTTGGAGCACGGCTCTGGCAAATCGGTCATTCAGTTCTCTGGGAGTTTGGCATTGCTGTTCTCTAATATTCTATCAACGTGTTTATTTTTGTTACAGTAGCACTTCAGGGCTTCAAAAAAGTGCTACAGCAATATTTTGCAGTGTTTAAGCAAGCTTTTAACAGCAACTTTCCAATTCAGATGTATTCTGAAATCTTTATTGGTTTTGTGCTGTGTTTTTACCAAATCAGCCGTACATCTTCCTCCTTCAACTGCATCTGCACACGTGGGACTGCTGCATCCTTGGCAGCTATTTTTTTCCTGTAATACTGTGGTACTAAACTGATTCTCGTTGCTTTACACCTTTACCAGGCTTTAACCCTTTAGGCTAAAATTTCCCATGCCCATTATCTGCCTCCAACTGGTTTATTTTCCTCATTTTTAGTTGCAGTGAGAAACTGCTCCACTACACTGAGGTTAAGTAAAACTGCATTTTACCCTTACTAAAACCTTCTACAGCTATTGAAGTTGAAAATTAAACCACATGGTAACTCTGCTGTGGCTCATTCTGTCTCCTTTTCCGCTCCATCAAGCTTTGCCTGCAGCTGTGCCCCAATGAAATACTGTGGTCTTACGAATGAGATGCAGCCTGTAAGACACGATGCGGCTCTCCAAGTGCTGCCTTGGCACTGGGGTGCACCCAGATTTTATTGGCAGTGTTTATCATGCTGTGAAATCCTATTTTACTGTTTTATTTCTAAACCCACTCTGGCCTGATGGCTTTTCAAAAAGCTGGTATTTATTACGCCCGTTTGCTACAGACTGTCCTTTTTCAATCTGCTTATGGTCATCACATAACTGACTTGGTGTACGTGGCGCTATTTTATAAGGGTCATTTCTATTTTTGCGCAGGCCTCGCTCTCCTCATCCTCTTGCTGGTGGCTGAGGTGGATGAGAGGCCACTGCCTGCGGCCGGGTGCTGGGGGTTTCACTGAGGAAGTCCTACGAGGTGGGAGAGGGGACTTCATGCTGCTGCAGCCCGAGCATGCAGGTGACCCTCACGGCCCGAGCGAGCTGGCATGGATACGGTGGTCACTTACTTTTGGGACTCAAGGGGAATTTTTCCTCTTGCTTTGTGATGTTACTGGCACAGTTTATCATCGTGGTTACACAAATGACACGTTCTTGCCTGGAAATGGTGACAGCCTGGGCTGCACATTGAAAAATGCCTTTTAGGAAAGCTTGCTGTACGGATACCTATTCTGCATCTATTTCCTGCAGCTCGTAGACTGTGCTCATACTTCTGCATTTTGCACAGTCCAGGGATATGCAAACAGCTGACACCAGCACGGTGTTGCAGGACAGAGGAGTCACAGAAGCCGGACATCTCCTTGTGGCATGGTGGCTGTGCCGCCACTTGTTTCATTACATGTGCTCCAGGGCTTGTTTTCTTTTATTCATAACAGCTTAGAAACACACAAAGCAATGGCTTAGAAATCATTCCAGAATGAGTGAATAAATATGCATGGGTATAAATCTCAAGGGCAGGAAAAAATTAAGGGTGGTTTTCTTCCCTTCAGTACAGGCATTATCCTCAGCGATCGAAACTCAATGTGCGCCCCAGATTTCCTGCTCCCTCCCTCTTTCATGCCGAGGTACCGCAGAGCTCTCAGAGCACCGTGTCATGTTTTCTACATGATGCCATCACTTCAAACTGTGCAGTGAACTCATGGGTTTAGGGAGTCCAGCATCATTGTCTCTGAAGCTTTCAAAGCTTCGCTTTAGTTTTAAATGCCTCTTTAAGCACAGACAATGCTCCAATAGGCTTGCTGAAACTAAATGAAGCTTATAAAGCTTTGAAAGCTATTGTAACATTGTGGGTCCCGCGGGAGACTGCAAAATCCTGCTGTGTACAAGGATCCACCATGTTTTCAAGTAGATGCACTGTATGTGCTAAAAAATGTAGGCAGAGCAGAGCAAGGAAAGGACAGAGCATGTCAGCATATTTTTTGAATTGCCTAGCATTTCATTGATACTGCAACAGTAAAGTTGCTTTTTAAAAACATCTACTCTTCTTACTTCTAGTACACAGGCAAGTTTGGGACATTGTGTATATATATATATGCACACATTATTTTCTTATTTGAGATTCCAGAGTAAATGACTCTTTTGAATGGAGTGCCTAACCTTATATTTTTTCTCAACCTTTCCTAAGCTGCATTATTAAAATAACATAATATTGTCCTACATTCATCAAGTCACCTACGTGATAATACAGATGCTTGTTTTACAGTGCAGATTCTTTCAATAAAATATGCATGAGGAGGGGTGAAATGAAAAAAGTAGGCCAGGTAAGCACCCTATTTTTCTGGCTGTGTTTAATCCCAGCCTAGAAAGTCAAATCTAGCTGGCAAAAATTCTGCTTAGAAACAAGAGCACAATGTTTGTCATCTGCAGTAATGTCATTAACAGCTTATTGGGGCAGTGCTGCGCTGCTTGTTTGCTTTCCCATCCTCAAACAGGCGATGGATGGGCTGCTGACCCAGATCGGACGCGTAAGATGAGAGCGATTCCTCCCCGACAAGCCCTAACAGTGACAACCGATAATTAATTGTAAAAATTCTGCCAGCGTGAGGTTTTAGAAACTATTTGTACTTCTTTAATTACGCTGCCAGAGCAGGCTTTGTCCTGGGCATTCTTATCAGACTGAATTAGTCTTTAAAAGAATCAGGCGCAGCCCAGCTCAAGCTGCACCCACTAGCTTTGCTAAAAATCCTTGCTGGGGATGCGAAGAGCAGGGGAAGTGCATGATGGTAATTGTCACAAGGGGGAAGAGAGAAACTCTTGTTCCCTTATTGTTTTATTATTCTAATGATGTGGAGGCCCCACTCCGGCAGGAGTTACACAAACACTGAGATGGCAGGAGAGCCTCTACTCCCAGAAAGCTGGCTGGCTAAGCAAGCTAGCTGGGCAAACACCAGGGGGAACGCAGGGAGTGCTGCTTATCTTCAGTTGTTACACAGGGAGTGAAGCACAGAAATTTATGGCTGTGCCCTGACAGGTCCTCTTTTTTTTTTTGTTTCCTCCCTGTGCACTCACCTGTGAGTGGTCTTTTGGGAGCACGTGGCCTGGCCCTATGGCAGAAGCTGGTGGGACTCAGCTTTTCTTGGGTGGGACTGAGCCCCCCGTGATTTGTCTGGTCACCTGGTGGTGGGTCTTTGGGGAAATGCTGCCCCTTTGATGAAGAATGACCTAGCTGGGTGAGGAGATGACCCAAGTGAGAGTGTTATGCCCCCTTAATCTCTCTTTGGGATTTGTAGCCTTATCAGGGAGTATTGGCCATTGCTGCACTTGCCGATAGAGCTGGCCCCAGGCGTGCAGGACGGGTGTGGGGACGTACAGCCACGGGGCTGATAAAGAGAGCCCAGTGAGGGAGAGAGGGAGGCTCCACGGCTGGCATGGAGATGCCCTGGGCTCCACTGAAGACTGTTGTAATATATCCAGGATGGGTATATTTCAGCCCACAACAACTAGGCTTATCCCTGCTGATGTCCCAGAGGGGCATTTAAGGTAAAGATAATATTCTGGAGCATGCTGACCACTTACCTAGGGCTTTTATCTAAAATACATCACCTTCGGTGCATAGCATCTCCCAACTGTACCTCATGGAAACCCCTAAAGAGATGACCAGTGCATTTATGTTGAATATTAACTGCATATGGTGCAATATGTGGCTGCAAATGAAATGACCGCATGCTTTGACTAGAAAGGCTTCTATCAGGCTCAGTTCCCCTAGAAATTAATTTTGCCTAGTGGTTCTGCAAAGTATCACGTCTTTTTTTCAAATGCAAGTAGCTATTCCCATGCTGAAAGTAATGGGGATTTGTAGCAGCATTTAGGGCTGGATTAATTGCTGTATGCTTTATGATTTGCAGAAGTTTACAGCAGTATGTCCAGACTGCTGTAGGTAAAACTCAGCTCCTTTTCCTTGTTGTTCAAGGGCAAGAGAAACAGTAAATATTTCAGCTGCACATCCTACTACTGAAAAACAAGTCAAAGATCTTAAAGTATGCCAGCACAGGCATTTGTTTCACATGAATATTAAGTACATGTATAGCCTCAAAAAAAACTTCCCTAGCTGGAAAACAGCGTTGTCAACAGATCTGCGAGCTTTGTAAGAACATTGACACATTTGCAGGTGGCTGGGGGAGTTGCACATCAGGTCCATGCTGGGTTCACACAGCAGGACCATCCCCTCCTGGTGCATTGCCTGACAAATTCCTTATCCAAAAGTTTTACCTGTTATTTGCTTTTCTGGGCTGAGTAGGATGAACCTGCTGGCTCTGGATTAGTCCCTAATTTCCCGGAAATCGAAGATCAGCATAGTGGCCTGTTGAAGAGGGCCAGCAGGGACTTGCCGATGAGCCTTTTTTTCCCCTCCACTGAGTCCTGTGAAACAAGCTCCTCCTCAGCAACAGCTCCGCAACAAGGCTAGAGGAGTGAGGCTGCTCTAAATAAAACCAAGCTGCGGCAGCGAGAAGGCGGTGCGTGTAGGTCAGTGCAGCTGGAAAGCTGGTGGCGGTGGTGCCGATGTGCGCGTAACCGGATGGTGAGGGATGTGGTGTTAGGGATGTTCAGGCTGCCTAAAGGCGATGTGAGCAGAAAGTGGGGTTGCACGTCACATGCAGGAGGCAGTGCCAAAGGCAAGGAGGAGCAGCACAGCCCCCACAAGCTGTGGTGGGACCATGAGGCCAGCACCTGCTGAGAATGGCCAAGAGAAGATGGTGTGGAGGAAACAGATGAGACAATGGGTGCTACTGGACACAGGGATCTTGGGTCGCCTCCCATGCAACCAATGGCAATAAAGGCAGATGTTTCAGATGAGTTCCTGGAGGAACTTAAATATCCATTCTGTCATGATTGCAGAGGTCACTTGGAGCCTTATCTGGGAGGAAAAGCTTCCCTCTCCACTTATCTTCTGTTCTGCTCACCCAGCATTTTCCCTGCCCTGTGTTCCCATGCATGCTCAACACATGGTGACAGCTCTCCAGGCTTTCCTGGGGCTGGCTGAGGAGCATGACTATGTATTCAGCAGCAAGTACGTTTCATTTCATCTCACGCATGAAGAACAGTCGCAGGCATATTTTGCTGGTAAAGAGATGCACAGAGGTACAAGAGCAGGAATGTAATTAGGTTGCCTGCTCCCATGTGATATGTGTTACACAACACCTATCTCCCCATCTGACCACAACATCTGCATTGTGGCCCTGATTTCCTCCCAGTCCTGCCCATTTCATCTGAAAAAGCCTCCAAAAAGCAAGGTGTTCAGCTGTGCCGTTGAGTTAGCATGGCTCTACCACAACTGCAGAAAGCCTCACAGCCCTCCTCCTTTCCAAAGCTGCAAACGTACCCCTTGCTTTTCACAGGGGAAGTGTCTCCCGGGTAAACCCAATCCCAGCCAGGACCATGGCTCAGTCCACCTCTCTCGCTTAACATTGTAAAACCTGTTTAGCTAAACACATCTCAAGATTGTCTAGAAGAGTGTTCCTCTAAACCCCCACCTACTGTCAGCTGGACTCCTTTCTGCAGACACTGGAAACACAGTCAACTTTTAAGACCCAGACAGGCAAAGTCATCAGCTCATTGCAACACTGGTTTTTAAAAACACATCAAGGAAAAAAAAATTAAAATAACATCAATCTATGGCTCTAACTGATATTATGGCCCAATCAAGACCAGTTGCAAAAAGTTGTGGGAACAGTTCCCTACTGAACGCACAGTATGCTCATGCCATGCAGCCCCTGCGTGTGGCTGTTACACAAAATGTACGCCATTATAATCTGTCTCTCTAGCCCAGGGCCCACGGGCTGAATCCAGCCCTCTACTTTGTTTAATCTGGCCTGGCACACTGTTTCTACCTGGCAGCAGTGCCAGGCTCCTTGCCCCTATGCTCCTGCCAGCGCTGGTCATGTGTGCAGTGTGTGTGACGTGTTACTCTGCAGGAGCAGGAGAATGGCGGGACTCATGAGTTTGACACCCCTGCTGTGTAGAGTCTCTATTCAAGCACCTCACCAAGCATGGCTACACGTTTGCTGGCACAGAAAAAGCCAACCATTCCCATTTTAAAAATTGCTGTTTCTCTGCAGGCCCTGGGATGCTCATGGGCACAGGTGGAGTGGTGCCATGTGGTTGTGCCCATAGAACAGGAGCAGCCGTTCCTCTGCTTGTGTGTAGGAAGCATGGGCAATGCGATTAAAGATGCAGAGGAACAGGATGGAAAAACCCCCACCCATCTAACAGGCACAGAGCAGGAATATGGGGAAGACCAATGCCAAGGTCTTCTCCTTTAGGGATGGAGCGGGGGTTAGCACTGCTTTTGCTGCACACAGAGAAGCATTACCTGCACACAGACCCACTTTTACGTCCACTCAACTCTGGATGACCTTTGGGTGGGAAAAGATTTTAGAACCACTAAGTGGAGAGGGTGTCACGTAGCTGTCCCGCTGCCTGTGGGGACCAAGGTCTCCAGCGGCCTCATGCGTTGTCTCTGTTTCGGGCTGAAAATGGGCTTTGTCATTTGTTTGGCTTTATTTATGAGTCTTTGGTGAGTAAGCACCATGTTTCCATTGTTTATGTGAGTTATTATGTGTGATCAGTAAGGAGAGAACCAGATGCAAGTTTTGGGTTGTGCAAACCTCGTTAGCAGAATACTTGCTTTCTTTTTTCCTCAAGGTTTGCAGAACTAATTTAACAACTGTTTTTTCCTGTAATTTAAGCATTTGAGGGCTCATTTTTTTTGAGCAAAAGGGCTTTTGAGAAAGTGCTTTAAAATTCGATTAGAAGGGCGTGAGGCACATGCTGAATGTGCATGACCATTGTACGCTATTGCTGATCTCTGTTCTATGCTTCTGTTTTATAAATGTCATAATTACCGGAGAAACCCATCAGGTACCAGAACAGGGACCAGATCAGAACAGCAGCAGTAAATCCTCTGACGTACAGAGCTGCGAAGCACTCGAGGAATGCTAAGGCAAATAAACCTCACCACCCATTTATTTTCTGAACTGTACTCTCTGGTGTTTGCTTTGGGAGCATCGTCCCTTGGAACATTTGCACTAAGTACACTAGATGGGAAAGATGGGTAGATGACGTGCTCAGGGATGTGGTTTAGTAGTGGACAGGTACGGTTGGACTCGATCTCAAAGGCCTTTTCCAACCAAATGTTTCCATGATTCTATTTATTTTTTTGTTTGCTTGTTTGTTTTTTCCCCTTCCCCTCATGGTTTCTCTCCGTGCTCTCCCCTCCCCCTTCACGCTGTCTCCTGCTTTTCCTCCTTCCCTCACTTTTTAAATGCTTTTTTCCTAAACACAAGAGGGCAGAACCCTCTTCCTGGACCAGGGACAACCCGCATGGGCATAGGGGAGGTAGGGGAGCTCCCGGTTCCACCGCGAACCGCCCGCCAACTGCACTAATGTGGTCAACAGAACCGATTTCGCTCCTTCTTCCCCAATGTCCCCCCTTCCCCCTCCGTGTCCCTCTCTCTTTGCGGGGGGTTGGGTCGGGCATCTCCCGGGTGGTGGTGGGTGTGATGAGGATCACAGTGTCACAGTATCACAAGGTTGGAAAGGACCTCTGAGATCATCAAGTCCAACCTATAACCCTACACTAACACCAACACTAACACCAACCATCATCTAGACCACGGCAACGTCTAGATGATGGGGGTAAGGGTGGTGGTGATAGTGGTGAGGGTGGTGGAAGTGATGGTGGCGATGTTGGGGGTGATGGTGGAGGTAGGAGTGGCAGGGGTGACGGTGGGCGTGGCGCTAGCGGTGGAGAGTGTGGCGAAGGTGACGGTGGCGTTGGAGGAGGTCGTGGGTAGTGGGGGTCGTGGTAGTGGCGCTGACGGCGGCGGAGACGATAGCGCTGGTAGGGTAGAGGCTGTGTCGAGCAGCAGCCGCGGCTCGGTGTGGGCGCGGCTCTGCGGCGGATGGGCGTGGCGCGCCGCTGAAGGGCTCGGCGGCGAAGGGCGTGGCCAGCGGGGGGCGTGGCGCGCAGGCGCGCGGCGTGGCGGGAGGCGTGGCCCGCGCCTCCCGGGCCCCCGCCCGGCACCGCCCCCGTCGCAGCCGCAGCGCAGCACCGCGCGGCACGGCACGGCACGGCACGGCATGGCTGGGCTGCGCTACCCGCAGCAGAGCGGCTACTGCCGGGCGGCTGCCGCCATGAACCTCCTGCTGGGCGTCTTCCACGTCCTCCTGCCCTGCTTTCGCCCCGGGGAGGCGCAGGGGCAAGGTGAGGGCGCCGGCGGGGATGGTGCGGGGGGTGGCCGCGGGGTTGCCGCCGCAAGCTCCGGGCGTGCGAACGGGGTTGGTCCCCGCCGCCGTCCCTCGGGCGGCTGCCGCGGTGGCAGCCCGGGGACACAAAGGGGAGCGGGGACGTGGCTCGCATCCCGCCTCCCCGCCCCTTCTTCCTCCCAGCGCTGCGCCCCGCGATGCCCGCCGGGTCCCGGTGCCGAGCGGGGAGCCCCGGGGCTCCCGCGGGGTCCGGGTTCCTGGCCCCTGCGAGCGCCGCCGGCCTATCCGCCGTTTCTCTCTCTTTCTCTGCCCCCGCAGCCATCGAGCCCATCCCCGGCGTGGTGGAGCTGTGGCCGGCCGAGGAGGGGGAGCTGCTGCTGCCCGCCCAGGTGAGGGAGCGCCGGAGGGTTTGGGGCGGGGGGGGGGGGTCACGGTCGGGTCGGGCGGGGGTTGGGCTCGGGGGGATGCGGGGCGGCCCTTCTGCTGTCACCCCGCAGCCCCGTCCCCGCGGCCGCCCCTGCCCAGTGTCCTGGGATCGTGGGATCTGAAAATCGCTTGGTTGGAAAAGACTTTAGAGATCATCGGGTCTAACCGTACCTGTCCACTACTAAACCGCATCCCCGAGAACCTCAGCCCTGCTGCCGCCGGGCTGCACAGGCAACGCGGTTCTTCAGTCCCGCCTGCTCCCGGTGTGTTTTCCTCTTTTCTCTTCCCCCCTCTTTTTTGTGTTTCCCGAGTGAACACATTTCCGCACGGTAAATGCTGGCTATGCACATGATGAGTATGCGTATGTTGATATCTCAGAGCTGCTCAGGTGAAGCCATTTTGCCCCCTCAAATGACACATCACTTACCCCGTGGTTCCTCTCATGGTAGCGTCTTTTTTGTTTTGTTTAGCTGCTTTTGTTGAGTGGCAACATGGTTTGTTGTGTGCTGTATGGGAAGGGGAGCCAGTAGGGTGAAGCATGTGGCTAGTCTGGCAAGCACGGAGGGGTGCTGGAAGTGGTGGTCTGGAGTTTATGGCATTTGAGGCAGTCATTTGCCTTGCACTGATGGACTCTGCCATATGTTGAGCTGGGCCTTCCCAGACTTCAAGGCACCAGGCTCATAAATGGGAAGAAGCAGTCTTTAGGGACATCATCTTTTGTAACAAGGAAAAGAGAGTAATTTATTTCTCTTAAGCCATTATATCATTCTCTGCTTAGTTCTCGGTCCTTGATACCCATTAATATAGGGAAAAGCAGCAGAAGTATTATTTCCCTTCTCAGCTAGCTAACGATGCTTCTTACCAAGGCCCAGTGTTTTGTATTGTGATGTTATCCAATGGGTATGCAAATACTTAAAAAAAATATTTATGTATGTTATACTGTTCAGAATTTGCCTGGTGTGGATGTGTTAGTAGTTAAGGGATACTTAAGGAACTAATCCTTTTGCTTGTGCATTTGTTACCTTGAAGACAGTAACATGCATTCGATGTAGAACGGTGTAATGCAGTCATTTATAGTTGCTTCTTCTTCTGCTGCAGTTGACTGATGATGACGTGATGTTTACTTCCTGAGGAGATTAGGTCCTTTTGGAAAACACTTTGTTCTCAAGCATCCTCATAAAAATAATCCGTAGCATGGCTGAAGGAAAACCAGGCATGAATGGTCCATGAGCTTAGCATTGTTGAGTATATGGTCCTGTTGAATCCTTGCAGCAGGGAAAGGTGAAGCTGAGGCTGATGCATCTCTGTTGTTTCTCTAGATGCTGTGTTAGGTATGCAGGAGAGAAGACAGGTCTTCTGATTTCAGTTGCAACAGAGCAGGAAGTGAAAATCGCAATAGGCTTGCAGAAATAAAAGGCGGGTGTAAAAAGCCAGATGAGCCAGTGTCTGAGCGCTAGTGGTGCAGCCGCTCTTCTGCATGGCTTTCCTCTCCGAGCTTGGGGACTGCAGCAGCATCTGATGCATCAGTGACTGCTCAAGCTGAAGCAGAAGGGCCTGGGTTCCTCGCGTGGGTTTTAAGACCAAAGCTTGATTCCAGGCCTAACCCCGACACCCAGATTACTGTTCCCTTATGGGCTTGGGCTTTACCCAGCACATCTCAGGGCTGGGGCCTGTGGCTAAATTTGAAACTGCCTTTTCCAGTTGTTGAAGGGAGGAGGAAAGGAGATCTCCCTCTATTGATATGGTGTGGGACCCTTCCAGCACTGCTTCGGTGAAGTGGTGGCACTGGTCTGTGGTGGCTGGTCGTGGCTCTTCAGCAAGCGCCCTACGAGTCAATGGTTACCCACCCTGCTGCCATTCCCTGTGGGGTCCTGCGTTGATAAGGGGCATTGGCAGAGATGCTGACATCAGCTCTGGCAATTTGGAAAATCATTTGTTAACATCTGACTGTCCTTTCTTTGTCAGAGGGCATGCTTAAACTTGCAGGAACATTGTCACTTGTCCAGTCTCCTCACTCCACTAAAAAAAAATTGACTGCTACAAGGATGTGGACCATGTTCTCTTTCTTGCAAGAACAGATATTTGCACTTCATCCCTCACAGAGTGTTGTTGTCCAGTGCTTGTGCACCACAGGAGTGGTGGTGTGATGGTGTGGGTGTAGTAAGAGGAAGGACTTCCGTGCTTTTGAGTGGATAATAAACATTGTTTGATAGGGAATACCCAAGGGTTGCTTCATTCAGGTGTTTAAAGATAAGTCTTGGGGAAGACTTTGGGAATGGGAAGTGTCCTGGTTCCCTGATCTGGTTCTTCCTGTTCCTTTTTGGAGGAGGGCAGGCAGGAATGTAGTTTAGGAGAGCGAGGACTTTGCATGCAGAAGCGAAAAATCCAAGGAAGGAATCATGCGTGCTCCTTTCTCGAAGCATCTCCCTCTTGCCTGCATGTTGCAGGCTCTGAGCGGGGATATGGATTAGGTTGCCCGCTCTACCCTAGCCCTCTTGCCTATTTCTGGTGGATTACCAACCCTGATGAATGTTTTTCCCTTTCTGTTGTGGCTTTGCACCATTATTCTGTTCTCCATGCATCAGCTGTCTATAATAGACCAAATTGAGCATTCCTTACTGCCTGCAGAATTTGAGGATGAAAGTTAGATGGGTCAGTAGCCCATTCAGCCTTCAGGTTGCCCGCGCGTGCTTTTATTCCAAAAGCATGTAGTGAATAAAGACATGGTGTTCAGAGGCGGGAGGGTGGGGGGTGGGGAAACAAAGCATTTTAATATTTGTAGTTGCTTTCTAGGCCTTTCACAGCATCGCTTTGTCTACGTGAACTGCATGAATTTGCATGCTGGAGCGCAGCCGCCCAGGGCCCCCGTGCCTCCACCCGAGTTGGTTGTTCTACCTTCTGTTTCCTCTTGCTTCCCTTTCATTGTTTGTGCTTTTCGCGTGCCCTCTCACAGCTTTCCTCTTACATGCGTGTGTGCTTTTTCTCCCACTCTCCCCACCCCCCCGCCCATGCTTGTGATCTTTTGATTTCGGCTTCCTCTGAAGCCTGCAGAGCCGTTTGGGGATGGCTCGACTACTGCTCCTGCTCTGCAGCCGAGCCTGAAGGGTGCCTGGAGCATTGCAGTCGGTGAGGGTGTGCGTGGGCTTGTGTGCCAGAGCTGAGGAGGAGCTGGCTGTACCTAGTGTGCTGACAGTCTTCCACCGGTCTGCAGCTTCCTCCAGAACAGCCTTCTGTTTCTTCCTGGGTTCCGTTTTTCCTTTGAGAAAAGCTGGGTTTTCTGAGTGGATGTGGTACCCATATTCCTTGCACCTCGTTCTCGTGTGAATTGCGGGGTAGCTGCAGAGCTCCCACCTTGCCCTGCTTCTCCTCTTTGCCCTTGACCTCTTTTTTTATAACAAATATATCCCTGGGGTGAGTGGCTGGATTTTTGTTTTCCCTCCCATAATTTATTCTCAATGTGGAAAAATGTAAAGTCTTGCCTGCCCTGGTGTCTGGGAGAGGCATGGAAAACCAGTGGGATTTTGACATAGAAAATCTCAAGTGCAAGAGGCCTGATTAGAGCAGTTGTGGGTTTTATTCAGGCTCCTTGAAATTTTATGTTTTCGTTTGTGTTTGTAACTTATTAATATGTAACTAAAATGCTTGGGAGAAAAACTTTTGTGCAGGACTTGAAACGCAAAGCCCTTCACCATTAAAGGCTGAAAAAGCTCCAGATATAAAAAGGCCATGTTGTACTTCAGTGCGAAGCTGAAAGGTGGTTAGTAATGATTTTTTTTTTTTTTTTTGCTGGAGAGGCTGGAACCCAGGGAGGAGCACAGTGAAGGTATCAGGCCTGCTCTCTCCGTAGGCATGAGTGTATGAAAGAAGCACAAATGCCATTTGTTGTTCATGTTGGACTCCACTTAAAAGAGGTATGGAAGGGTCATGACTGTGTGTTTCTCTCTGTGAGAAACCACTTTGGTGATTACTCTGAGCATGTGAAGGCAGGGGCAGGCGGGTTGGGTACCTGCAGAGCAGGGCATTCAGCACTTTCAGCCCCTTCAGTTTTGAAGGAGGAACTACTTTAAAATGCAATCATGAATGTTAAGTTCTAGGTCTTGTTATCATGACTGAAAATGACAGTACGCCATTAAAGGCAATATACACCAAACTTTTTTTTGGTGTCAGTGCTGTGTCTGTCTGATATGAGAGGTTTTCTACTGTTCCTGCGTGTTGCATGTAGGGTACAAGTGAGATGTTTCATTAGAGGAATGCCTTGTGTACATTTCAGTTTGCTTGCAGATACTTAGGAGGTGACAGTGACTGCTTATTTCAGCTTATTGTTGTAATATTTCATGTGCTTGGATTTTGGAGAAAGATGCCACATTATTTGCTGTATCATAGTCAGTTACAGACACTGCAAATAGAGCTGCTGCCTGGGTTTTCACTGTAAATATTTGCTCGGTTCTGAAAGATTATTATTTTATTATTTTTTTCTTTTCCCACGTAGTAGTGACTTGTCTTCAATTCCTGTTCTTCAGTGCAGCTCAGGGACTAATAAGGTTAATTGTTCTGTTGGTTTTGAAAGCTGATGAAGACCTTGATCTTACGTATGTATCTGAGATACACGGCACTGCAGTGTGTCATTAACAGAGGTGCATCCCATCAGCTATGCACAAATTGAATGTGCAGACTCACCTGCTTCAAAGCAGGGTTTGTCTACAGGCACGCAATTTGTGTGTGAAAGCCTGAGACAGACTTGGGATGGGAATTGTGATCCTCTTTGGGCTGTTAAAAGGCTCCTCCAGCCTCCCAGCTGAGCTTCTGGATGGTGCTGATAGGACTTGGGGCTGGATGGCCGTGCAGATTATGCATAAGCTGTCAGCCCAGGCTCTCACGACTTGTGTGACATGAGAGGGGAGGTTTCAAGGGCTTCCTAGCACAAGATAAACACCTGTCCATATTCAGGATGAGGTTTAGAGGAAGGGGAATATTTTCCTCTCATGAATATGTTACTAGGACCTGCGTTTTGGCTTCAGGAGTCGTTCCCTTCCTCCTGTGCCCCTTTAGTACTTGTCTGGTGATAACAGTAGCTTGAGAAAGCTTTCATGTGGTCTTTTTTTTTTTTAATCGTCAATGTAAGTACGCATGTATCCTGTTCCATACACAGGAAAGAAGATAGGAGAAAGCTGGACATGGGGCTCTGCATGCTCAGAGTTGAGGGTGACTTTAATTTTTTTCCTTACACAATTCAGATTTTGTACTGTGGCTGCTCTGTGGATTGGGAAGGTTTTCTTTGTTGTCGCTTGAGAAAAAGCAAATAGGAGAAGTGGTGAGATAGCTAGTGTTAAGGATGAGCACGGTGTAATTACAGAGTTCCAGATTTCTGATGCTTAGGAGATGTTAAGCCATTTTTAGATGGCTCCTTTAGGAGGGGTTGAGCAATTTTAAACAAGGATAGCTTGGTAGTCTGTTGTGGCAGAGAAATTGTTTCTGGAGGAGGTGGATGAGGAGTCCTCTAATTGTGCTTAGTATCATATTGAGGTCCTAGAAGTACAAAAGAATCTCGGATAAGCTGGAAAATGGGTGATGGGTTTGTATTGTGCTGTACTGGTAGAGTGACAGCAAGGGCTGTCTCAGTTGTTAGAGAAGATGGCCAGGTCTTCTGAGGGCCAGGTAATAGGACTTCTAAGTAGGTATGTCTGTGCCTTGTGATGTGCACTCCTGAGCCTGGTGATGCGCTGCAGATCCTGGACAATTATCACAGTGTCTTCAACCTCCCTTTAGGGGCATACATACAGAAAGACTGTCAAGTCTCTGAATTCACTTGTACTTTCCTGTCAGTCTTGTTACAGATTTGGTTATGCTACGACGAACTCTGTGCTACCTCTGTTGGATGAGCTACTTGTGGCAACAGATTGAAGTTTAGATGCATCTGGTAGCTTTTGTCTGTAATAATATTAGCCATAATGTCATTATTTTAGCCACAATAATGCTAATTATTATTAATAATATTAACCTTAATTACAGCCTTAGTGTAGTTGTCATTTTGTCCCCCTTCGTGAAGCTCAGGTCTTCAGCAGACCTGTTCTCTGTCCTGTTCAGTAGATGAGTAGGGCTGCCTGGTCTGCTTAGCATCTGAAGACTGCAGAAAGATGTTCAAAGTTTGTGCAGGTGATTTTTTTTTTTTTTCACAACATGTAGTGAAAATAGAAGCTAGAGTCAAAGCTGGTGACCTGGGACCTGTTCCGTGCTGTGCTTATGTGGGAAACATGTAGGAGGGGTAGTGCAAGGTGCACCCTTTCAAAATTAAAAGGTTGTTTGATAGGGTGGGGTTTTTTCCCTTCCGTTGCTAAGGTCTGTTTCTCGTGTCTCGTGAAACCATCGCCTGCAGAAGCAGTAGTTGGGAAAACATATTAACTGCTCCTGGCAGGGTAACTGTGACCTCTTCCTGAAAAATGTTAATCTCCCTAAAGTTGTCCCTGGCTTCATCAGCGTAGGTTGGGTGGCTCTAACATGCTCCGTTATGAGTTGTACCTCAAGCTTTCCTGGAGATCTCAGCCAGTTCAGAGCAGCTACCTGCTTGTTTTAAATGGATTTCTTGCATGGAGCTCATTGGACCAACACTTGAGTTCCTTTATGTAGACAGTTCAAAGTGGTAAGCTGCAAAGTGCAAACTGGCACAGTTTATTGGCTGTATGTCTCAGAAATTACCTTAGTCCAGCAACTGAGCTAAGCTGTTGTGTTTAAAGCCTCTACTCTCTCCGGTGGCTGTACATGCTGCTGATCACTGGTACGATCTGGGGTTGGGATCTTACTGTCCTTGTTGGAATGTGGTACCTTGCCTTTGCTTTTGGTGGTACCATGTGATCTGAATTTCAAGACATTCTGCATCCTTTTTTCTTAGGTAATGGCTAATCAAATTTACTGACAGGGTAAGGTAAGTTGAAGATGGAGGAAATAGTCTTCCTGTAGTTTGAGGACAATTGACATTTTTAGATTGAAATGGTATGTGTGAGCAGAATTTTGTAGAGAAGCTTTTGTATAAATAGAAAACGAGTATATTCAAGCAACATTTGTTAAAAAAATGGAGTAGCCACGTTAAGTCGTTGTTTATTCTGGCAAAATGGGCTGAAATCTCAAACAGGATGGCCAACATCCACCTTACTTGGTTCGTAAAGGAACTGCTGTAGGAATTCTGGATTTCTGATTTTGCTTTGCAAGCAAGTCATGTGGAGTCCATCTTCAGAGGAGTTAACATGGGTACATATGTCCAATGCACCCTGTTGCAATTCTGGGATTCTTACACAGTATTTTCTCTGTTTGTCAGGCTGATTCAGAGGAGGATGTGGAAGAGCATCCACAAGAGCAAAGGTAAGCAAAAATGAAATGAAAACAAGATTGTTGAAGCTCATTTTGGTTTTTACTTTATGAAATACTGAAGTGTAATTGGGCAGACTACTAGAAATGTTTTTTTCCACTGTATGTTCGTTACTTGTGGCTTATGATTTTCTCAAATGTCTTCTTGCATCTTTCTCCTCATTCTATCTGTAAGCTGCATTTGCTTTCATTGCTCTTACACAAAAAAAATCTGTTTATTGATTCTGCTCTATTGTATGTTTTGTAATTAATTTCTTTAAATCAGAGGACAATTTTCTGTTCCAAAATTTGCAGACATAGATAGTTTTGGGATGTTAACATGTGCGAAGGCAGGGAGGGAAGTCAGGAAGATTTCAATCTGAAGGCTTATTAATGTGCTGCTGTGCAACACTAAATATCCTGCCTTATTTTTTTTAATCAGATGAATAGTAAAGTTCTGAAGAACTGCAGCCTCAACTCTGCTGTTTCTGTTAACATCAGGCCTCTTGTATTTTGAAGGGTTGGGTAAATAGCATCACAGATTATTTTTTAAATACATATTTTGTTTCCTCTGCGTGTCCAGCTTAAAATGCTTGGACATCTACCAGTGAAACACTTCCTTCCTTTGGTATGTGTTAATGTGGGTACAGCTTTCAGTGCCGTGCCATGCCAGCCAGAAAGATCACAAGACTTAAAATAAACACGTGTAACACCACCATGCTCTGATGGCTGCAGTTAGCCAGAAATGCTTTTCTCATTTATCTCCCTTTGCTCTTGGCTTGGACTTGAGAGCGAATAGATCTGATAAAATAGAAACCTAGAGCTGGAAGCTAGAAGAAAGGATAGGCCTGGGGGCAGGAAGGGCATGGTTACACTGGGCCTGCACTGCAGCACTCCTTTGAGAGATGTTTCCCCTCTTTCTGCCCCATCAGGAGCCTTTTTGTCTGAACCAGCATCATACTAGAGCTTCTGTGCCTCACTTCTATGGGAATGACAAAGATAATAATATAGAAACAGGATGGGAGAATTACTGATGTCTCTGACAGCTGGTGCTGATGGTTTGTGCTTACCTACACTCCCCAGTTCCTACCTGCATAGGGGATTTTTTTTCCCTCCTCTTCCCTTTGTGAAAAGAGTGGTAAACAATTGAAAGCTGGCATTTTCACTCCACAAATATGGAACTTTCTGATTTTCACTGGGGACTTGTATGATTTTGATGCAAATTTTTCACTGCATACCTAAACATGCTCTCCTTATTGAGAGGTAGTCAGAAGACAGCAGTCTCAAATGGTGTGCTTAAGGTGGTTTCTGAGATTTTTTTTCTTAGTAGGCATAGTTCAAATATATAGTTCAGGGGAAAAAATAAATCTCCAACTGACCCCACCTGGACTATTGGCTCCAGTTCTGAAATCCCCAGCATAAGAAATATATGAAACTGTTTGAACAGATCCACAGCAGGGCTGCAAAGATGCTCAGAGGGCTGGAGCGCTGTGAGGACAGGCTGAGAGACTTGGGCTTGTTCAGCCTGGACAAGGCTCTGGGGAGACCTCATAGCAGCCTTTCCAGTACCTGAAGGGGGGACTACAGGAAAGCTGAGGAGGGACTTTTTACAAGGGCTTTTAGTGATAGGATAAGGGGGAGCAGGTTTAAACTGGAAAGGGGAAGATTTAGGTTAGATTTTAGGAAGAAATTTTTCACACTGAGGGTGGTGAGGCACTGGCACAGGTTGCCCAGGGAAGCTGTGGATGCCCCCTCCCTGGAAGTGTTCAAAGCCAGGATGGAGGGACCCTTGAGCAGCCTGGACTGGTGGGAGGTGTCCCTGCCCGTGGCAGGGGGGTTGGAACTGGATAATATTTACGATGCCATCCAACCCAAACCTTTCTATGATCTTTCTCTGGAGGTGGATGGAGTAACTGGCTACTATGGCAATAGTAAAAATATTATGGAAAGATAAATAGTTTTTGAGACTCAGAAAATAGGGAAAAATGGTTTGCCTTTTTTTTGGTCATTCAGGTGGTCATTATTTCAAAAGATGAACTTCTTTTCTGAAAGTCAAGTTTATAAGGTTCACTTGCATGGATGGAAACATCCTTCTGTTGTCATACTGAAATACTTCAGGAAACTTGCCTCAACAGGCACTGGTTTGCATGCGTCTTTTAAACAGTTTTAGTTTGCTGCTTGTGTGTGCTGTGCGTACTGAAGGAATGTTATAGTGTAGACTTTATTAAGAAGAGCAATCAAAGGTGCTTTGGTAATACTAGAATTTATTAGTTTCTTTCCAGATTAACTTTCATTCTCTTGGCTTCTGTTACTACATGGTGAAATCATGGGGATTTCCTTTTCCTGTAGAAGCAAAACCTGAGAGCTTACAGCATCTTCATCTCATTGTCTGCCAGCGTGCCTTAGGGAAATCAGATAAAGCTACTGAAACTTGATGTGAAGCCCCTAGGAGCAAAGCACCTTAAAGTAGTGGTGTGAACAGAAGTTAATAGAGATAGAGAATTCGAAGTTTTCCCCAGAGCTGAGAAAAAGAGAGTTCAGCATCTTAGGGCATAAAGGAGAGAGTCTCTTCCCAAAACATTGGTTTATTCAGTTTTAAATTCTAGGTTAATGAGTTCTCTTGGGAGCTTGCTAACCTAATTTAAAGAAAAAAAGTGAAGTATTAACAATATGTTAACTCGCTTCCTGAGCATGTGCATCACCGGATCTGCCAGTTGGGATGGGCTCTTGGTTTTCTGTTGGTTTTGTGGCAAGTGCACTAGGGAGGTGGATGTAGTCTCATTATTTTTGCCTTAGCTTTAGTTCTAAGAAATACTGAAGTTTGGATGGAGGTAAAAAGACATTGTCAAAATAGCAATTTTTGTAGAGAACTATTTTGGAGGTGAATGAGAAATGATTGCTTTTGGAGGTCCATGGCTTTGCAGCTACTGTGGGTGAGAAGGAGGTGCAATAAAGCAACTTTGATTCCTGCCTTTCTTATTGCTTGTTTACTACCACAGGTTGTTTTCTGCTGTTTTGTGTGTCTGTGGATCAGACTCTGAAATAAGGAATGCTGGACAGTAGATACTGGAGTTGCTGTGCTGCTATAGACCACAGTCTTTGACAGAAATGATGCCACATGTATTTGGATTAGCCTATTACAAGAGCTTCAAGTTTCCTTAAAAACTTGTTTCTTACATTTGAAAGTCAGCAGTAAAAACAGGCCATTGAGATGAAAGTTTGTTCAGGAGGTTTTGTTAGGAGAAGGTCAATGACAAGTGTTGACAGAAGGCTTTTTATTTTGGTTTGTTTTTTTTTTTTTTGATTGTTCACTTGCTACATCTGGAAGTAGATTTGGGTGCAGCAGAATGAGTCAAATGAAGAGGTTTGGCACAGATAAAGGGACGATACTATGGAGTGGTGTGCACAGATGATGCTATCAAAATTTCCACCATTCCACTTCAAAGAAGTAGACATTGGACTACCAAAAGAAAAAAAATTCTCATCTATGACATCCTTAATCCTTGGTTTTGAGCATTTCTGGAGAGAGGCCTTTGGGGATCCAGTTTCTCAGCCGACAACAATGTTAAAGAACATTTGCACCAGAATAAACTGTGGAACTCGGGGTGTAGCATGTGTATTCTTATGTGATGTGCATTGGTAGTCCATGAGAAAGGAAAGCCGTGCAATATGAAGAGTACACTATGTAATCAGTAAGAAGACATTTTCCAGTCTTTACCTGTGACAGTTAAGTCATGTTTGGCTTTGAATAGATAGGCATCAACTGCTAGGAAAATTGAGTGTGATGCAGTTGCCTCAGTCAGGCATTTCTGTTGAACCTTTGCCTTTCATCACTGTGAGCATTTAGCCCTGTGAACTGGAGCTGCTTGGGTCAGTGGATCGTATTGGCCACACAGTGGGCTCCTGCTAGGTTGACAGTACAGCTCCAGGAGTGACAGCACTTTGACATCTCCCAAATGCCAAGTGGGATTACTCCTAATCCTGTGATTTTTGTTGTGTTCGTGAAACAGTGCTCCAGACACTGAGGAGAATCTCAGGTAAAGGTAGCCAGGGAGTAGATTACTAGTTGCCTGAGAGACAACAGAGCATTTAAGGTGCACGAACTGCAAAATTACTCAGGGTTTTAGCAAGTGCTGAAAAGATGTAGTTCTGAGTTTGCGTCAGTAAAAATCTAGGGTGACTGAGGAGAAGGAGCTTGCTTCACGTTGTGAGATCGTATGTGGCACTTCCTTACTGGCCACAACTTCATCTAATCTCCAGTCAAGAGGTGCAGGTGAGTCTGGTGCTGTGGATGAATTAAGACATTTCAGAGGTGACTCTTTAAAAGAGCCTTTGGTCTTAGTGCAATAATTTCTGATGGTCCAGCTTTTGGAAAGTAATAGTGGGGACTGATGGTGTGCCTGTGTTTCCGATAGCTAGCTAAGGTGATGGCTGAGACAGGAAAACAAAGATTGAAAAAATAGGCTAGGATCAACTAGATTTTTTTTTATTACTGAAAAGAATAAAAATTGATTTTATGCTACGAAAAGTATCCACATATTAAAAGAGCCCATTATTTGATGTTGTGTTTATAAAGTTAACATCTTTATTGAAGTCAAACTGAGTATCCGTTGAGAAGGTGTTTCAAAATGAAGAGCTAAAAAGTAGTTTTGAGAGTGTCAATGAGTGCTTAAACTGTTTGAAAGGAACCATCCTAAACCAATATTTTCAATCTAAGCTTGTATCAAGTACCACTAACCATTTAGTAGATTATCATTAAACTTATGCCTTGAAAATATTTGAAAGAATTACATGGAGACTTTTCCTAGGATATTCACTTGGTTCAAACTTGACAGTTGCTTTTACTAAATTTTTAATAGTTTTAATTTTTTTCACAAAATGCAGAAATCCATGTGTCCGTTGAAAAACAGAAAAGCTGCATTTCTTGAGAGAAAGCTTTCTAGCTTTAAACGTTCTTTATTAATGCACTTGCATAAAGTAATGTTTCTACAACACCACATGTTTTTACTGGGTTGCACCCAAAACTACTTTGATATTGGTTAGATTTTGTTTTTATAAGTCACTGATGTTGTATTCTACTTAACATATCACCAAGGGACTTCTAAGTTTTACCGAATGCCTAAAGAAATGCAATTTATTTTACGCAATCCTTAGAAGTAAAGGAGTGGAAATGAGATGCACACTCCTACTTGTTGGCTTGTGAAGATGCTTCAAAATCCCTAAGGGAGCAAGTCTAGAGAACACAGAGGATGATGTGAGCCTACAATAAAAAAGAAAAACTTACTGAAAAAATTTACTAGATGGTCAACAAAGTTGGGGGTTCTCTTGTAGATGAAGAAACAGGTTGTTTTGGAAGGAACTATCAGTGTTATGCTTCCTCTCCTTCCTTACACTTCTGCCAGGCACAGCTGGGGTGGCAGGCTGAACTCTTGCTACTTTTAATCTTTTATCTCTGTTTTATGTGTTGTAATTCATTCACTGATGAACTTTGCCTTCCTGAACTTTGTATTAAATGCTGTTAGGGTCAGCTGTGCTCTCGTGTGCATTGCTTCTTCCCAAATGTTGGTCCTTTTGTAAAATTGTGTTGTTGGACTGCTGATTACAGGGATCAAAAAACCTGCTTTGTGTGATTTTGTTTTCATGGGATGTTGCATGCCAGTGCTGTGTGCTAGCAAATGAGTTGGCTATCCATTTATTTATTTGTTTCTAAGTTGCTTTCAGGCAGTTCTGAGATGAGAGCAGCGGCTTGTACTGCGTTTCACAGCAGCCTGAGGAGCTAATGCTATGGCTTTCTAGGATTGCAAACGAGACTGTCCCGCTGCATTTTGCAAAGAGAAGTCAGACTTCTGTCCTTAGCATAGGTCCTAATTGACCTTAGTTGAAATATTTTGAAGGTGGTATATGACCAGATTTAATTACTGTGATATGTTTTTGCAATTCTGTTCTTCATCAAAATCTCGTCTGCCTACAGTGAAAAACTCTGCAGGTGTATATATATTTCCCTTGCTGTTTTGAGCCCTCTTGGACTGGAAGTTGCCCGTGGTCAGATCAGTGACCTGTACATTGGCTTGTATGCAGAGCTAAAATGGTATTTCTCATCTATGGATGACAGTTTGAGTTTGAAAAGTGAAGACAGTCTTGGTGTGGTAATAGAGAATTGGCACTTGTGCTTTCATATGGCTCACGCGGCCTTGAAAAGCCACACAAGCTGTCTTCGCCCCAGTTTTTGTACTGATAAAAATACCAGGCAGTGAAGTCTCCTCCCAGCTGGGGCTGTGAGGTTATTGTTTGCGTAGGGATTAGTGTGTGTGAAGGAGCTGTATTTGTGGGTAGGTGCTACTGGAGTAAACTTTTTCACATGTAATGACCTGTCTTAAAAGGACAAATAAACTGTGCTTTACATTTTGGTGTCCTGTATCTATATCTGTATTTCTTCCGTGAATAATTTCTTCACCTTTTTTTTCCCACTTTCTGAGCTTTCTGTCTTTTCTACAGATCTCTTGCATACCTTTTAAGGCATCTATTCTTTCTTTTTAGCTTCTATCCAGGCCATGCCTGAAACTACTTTTTGTGTACTGCAAGAGGAAGTGGCTGTTTTGCCTTCCCCTTTGTCCCAGTGCTGTCCCCTGCCTCATCCAGCCCTATAAGTTGTGTCAGAAAACTCCTCTGGATTAAAAGCACTTTTGTTTCATTTTTGCTAGGTTGACATTTACCTGTGACCATTCTCTAAGCAGTTTCCGCTCTTACTTCTTGTGGCAGATTTGCTTTAAAATGTTTACAGAAGTTCCCCCATGGTCTCTTCCTTCTGCTGTGTTGGAAGGTTTCTGGATCTGGTACTGGAGCTGTGTCTGGCAAAGCAGCTCACCTCCAGGACCACCTCTCTGTTGTGTTTTCCCAACCAAGCTGATCCCAGGGAGGTGTGCCCATATCTATGCAGCTCTGGTCAACACATTGTGGTGTTTTTGTGCTCCTTACTTGGTCCTGCTGTCCCTTCTCTTCTTCCACCTGCCTTTTGGCCTGCTTTTGGGGTGGGTGGTTGTGTAGTGGTACTCGTGCCAAGGCAGGCTTTCTACTCCCTTATCTGCTACTGTGCAGGAGGAGCTGGGGAGGAGCCCAGCCAAATCTACTTTGCTCACTGTTGGTGATATCGATGAGCGGGTTAGTCCCCAAAAGTCTGGGCTTGAGAGGGAGAGCATCTTGTTATATGTTGCGAGCAGTGCCTTATCAAATCAGCAGCTGATGGTTGGGAGGTGGATAAAGCATTTGCATCGATGTAATGGATAGTCTTGGAGATAGTGGGTTTTCGTTGGATCGTGTGGTGAATCACACAGCCTCCCACTGTAGGGGAAGTTGAAGGCAAGTACACACACATATACATCATGTGTTGTGCACAGTTTTAATTTTTCAGGCTTTTGGTAGCCTGTGTTAGGACAATCCTGATCTGAGCAGGTGGGACAAGGGCATATGCTGTCTTATTTCCCATTCTGTGTTTGTGTCATGCTGGCTGCGGAGCTGTGCAGGAGCAGAGACAGATCTTGCGGTGGCACAGGCTTGTTGGTACAGTCATTTGGCAAACACATGGAGAGGGTCAGCTCTCAATGCCAAGCAGCTGCATGCTGCGAGCACTCTGCAAGTCCCATCTGGAACATGACATATTTCTTGTTAAACTTAACCTGACTTATTTTGGAGAAGGGAATGTTAGGACACTATTTGTATATTTAGAGAAAAAAAAAAGAAAAGCAAACAGCTGCTGTGGCAAATTTGTCCTTGTCTTAGTCATTGTAAAGTGTCCCCTTAGCCCATACATGCTGCTTCTATAATATAAATAGTTCACAGTAGGAACTCTGTTCTTATGCATCTATGTTTACATTTTAATACGCTAATAGTGAATTTCAGATGTATGTTAATCTCAGGCTAATCCTTCTGATTGTTTGGGCAGTGGGCTACAGAAGATTTAGCTTTATATCTGTCAATTTATTATTGAATTATTTTTACTTACTTAATAGCTACTTAGTTGCCCTAAAGAGGGCTTAATTTGCAGTAATTTTTATTTTACCGTTATATGGCTGAACAATAGATATCTAGAATAATAGACTAATGTCAGCAACCTGAAAATTGACACCTCATTTAGCCTCACAGTTTTTCTGCTGTTGCAGATTGTCAAATTGTGACAAAATAGAAAAAAAACTCCAAACCAACAGCTAGCTCACCTTCAGGAATCTGCAGGCAGTCCACTTCTGAATCGTCAACCCCAGCACGCTGGCTTTTTTTTTTTTATAAGCTGAGTGTAAAGCTACGTGAACTCTTTCAGGTACAGTGTAATAAAGTGTTGTAGGCAGTGCTGTTACCTGCCTCTCATCTTCCTAGAGACTCAAATGTTATACAAATCCAGCTTATAATGCTTCACAGATTTTTATGTGACTTCAAAATGTGCTCTGGGGAAGCTTTTTCTGCCCTGGCGGAGGCTCTGAATACATGACTGGTAGGCAAGTAGGTGAAGGAACCATTTAAGTAATTTTGATGTTTGCCATAGTAACATAATTAAAAACATGGGCAGGAAAACAAAGCAGATAGCTCATCTTTACCAGTTTCAGTTCAATGTTGGTTATAAATGCAAGCCTAAGTTTTAAAAAACATCTGTTACATTGACTTAAACTTTTTTTTTTAACCCACTTTCTTTGTTAGCTGCTTTGGGAAGAGGCGCTTCCTTTGTGGTGGTTATTGCAGAATGAGCAACTCCCCTCTTCATCAGGGCAAAATAGCCCTGTTCAGGGAGAGGAAGAGTATATCAGATATTGCTCTACATGTGACAACAGAGTGTATTAACTCTCTTGCAGAGTTCTGAGTACTCACTGCAAATATTTGCTTTATATTTGTACAAGAGTTTAATCAAATAAGCTAATCACCTAGGAAAAACATGTGGTCAGTATGAATAATTTAGGTGTCTGCTTGTCCTCTGAGGTGTCCACCATTCTATGTTATGTCCAGGCTGCCACCTGAGATAAGGAAGATAGAGGGCAAAGCTGGCTGTGTTAATAGTCACCTTATCTTTCTCTCCACCTCTTGCCCCCAAAGTGGTATGCAAATAAAGCAGCATTTTTCTGTGTGTGTGTCTTGGTAACTTTTAGAAAGTGCCATGGAAATACGATTAGACAAGGACAACTCGGGATATCTTTCGTGTGTGCGTGTATAAAACAGACCTTGCTTTCCATACAACAAGTGGACTCTATAAAACAAAAGAACTCCTCAATCAGAAAAGTCACTGTGAACAAGCTTTTTTGCTAAGAATTATGAGGAGAAGGAGAGAGAGAGAAGGGAAAAGTTTTTGAAGAGCAGGATGTGAAGTAGCCCTCTGTTCTCATTTTTGGTGAAGTTCTCTTCTGGTAGCCTCTTGTCTGCTTCAGGCTATTGTTACAGTAGGAAGTGAGCTGTAGCCTGGAGTTTATCATCTCGCCCACCTGGATACCAGAACGCCACTGTCAAAATTAAGAATTTGAAGTGCAAAGTAATGCTTTTTGTTACTACCTGATAAAAGCCAACTTCTACTTTAAAACTTTGTGAAGACACATAAAGAAATTGGGAAGTAAAAAGGAAGCAGTTAACGTGTTTTATCATGTCCTGTGCTGTTGAAAGCACAGGTTGTGTTGTCTCTAGTTCATGGTTTTGTTGTGCTTCAGTTAGAGGTCAGGCTTTCTGAGCAAGAGGTTTTGTTATGATGTTGTTTGCAACAACATGCTCCTTAAGGATATTTAGGAAACACAGAAAAAACCTCACTATTTTAAACCTAGAAACTGTTCTTTCAAATGACAAAATGTCATCCAGAAGGACCTGGACAAGCTGGAGAAGTGGGCCTGTGTAAACCTCATGAGGTTCAACAAGGCCAAGTACAGGGTCCTACACCTGGGGCGGGGCAACCACTGGTATCAATACACGATGTGGGACAACGTGATTGAGAGCAGCCCTGTGGAGAAGGACTTGGCGATGCTGAGTGATGAGAAGCTCAACGTGAGCCGGTAATGTGTGCTTGCAGCCCAGAAGGCCAACTGTGTCCTGGGCTGCATCAACCACAGCCTGGCCAGCAGGTTGAGGGAGGTGATTCTCCCCTCTACTCCCCTTTTGTGAGACCCCACCTGGAGTATTGTGTCCAGTTCTGGAATCCCCAACATAAGAATGATCTGGAACTGTTGGAATGAGTCTAGAGGAATGCTATGAAGATGATCAGAAGGCTGGAGCACCTCTACTGTGAGGACAGGCTAAGAGAGTTGGGCTTTTTCAGCCTGGAGAAGCGAAGGCTCTGGGGAAACCTCATAGTGGCCTTCTGGGGGTCTACAGGAAAGCTGGAGAGGGACTTTTTACAGGGGCTTTTAGTGATACGACAAGGGGGAACAGGTTTAAACCGGAAAGGGGCAGTTCAAGGCCAGGTTGGATGGAGCCTTGATCAGCCTGGTTTGGTGGGAGGTGTCCCTGTCCATGGCAGGGGGGTTGGAACTGGATAGGCTTTAAGGTCCCTTTCAACCCAAACTGTTCTGTGGTTCTGTGACGAGATGATGATGCAGTAATGTGGCTGAGCTTGCGCTAAAAAGGACCTCAGTTCCGCTATTATCTGCCATGTTGGTGCATATTTATGTCCTGAGTGGGAATTTCTGACCTTTTTCTGATCATATGTGGATGCTGGTACCTGATATGGTGGAGGGTTTTTAATCTCACTTGTTTTATTGTTCTTTTTTCTTCCCTGTGCCCCCTGAATGCTGCCATGTTCTTACAACCCTTGTTCACCCTCCTGATTTATTGGAGGGCTTCTCCCAGTCACCCATGTGGTGGGTATATGCTTGACAAGCTTTTGCGAGTCTTAAGAGAGGGTCTGAAATGTGGTTGTTGGACAGACACTCAGATTTCCAGAAGCTCTAGAGACCAACGTTGAGTCACTGTGAGTACTGCTGTCAGCTCCTGCACACTTCTTTCAGAGCTGACAGCGTTTGGCAAGCAGTGGATCCAAATGTTAATGTTTTTTAAAGTTTCTTGGTGTACTGAGGTCTTGACCTTTCCTGTGAAGCTGCTTCAGTTATTTCTGCAATTTCTGTTTGTTAGAATTAAACCAAAAAAAAAAGCCACTGGTGTCTTGGATGCCAGGAGATAGCATCTCTTTGTAGTCCTGCAGCTGTAAGCATTTGTTTCTTATCATTGAGAACAGAAATTGGTTCAGTATTCAGTCATGTGTGAAAGTGAAATTGGGCCATATTTGTGAATGTATATGTATGTGCTTGAGTGCTGTCTCCTTCCTTTTAGGACATCAGACTGTGTTTGTTGGAGCTGTGTATTGCACTGCTGTTGGGAGAGCACTTGGAACAAAGAGAGACTGGTGGAGACTTCTTTGACTCTGAGCCAGCAATCTCAATATGATGTGTTTAGGACTGGAGAGAGAAAAAACGTGCATGCTTATTTTTGTATTGTTTGTAAGGAGGATCCTTTGTATGCTTTTTAAGGTCTTCAGGTTCCTGTATATTGTACTGCCTTTTGACTCCATTGCTGCAGTGTGCTGGGATGAAAGGTGTGCTTTCTACAAGCAATTGGAAGTGCATCTGAGCCATTACTTAAGGCCCTCGCACCTCGTTGCTCCTCTGAGTCAGAGTGCCAGAGAAAAGCACACCGTGTTTTCAAGGCTTTTCTTGGTGGAAATACCTGAAAACTCTTAATTACTTGTCTGTTAGTGTTTTATAAACATGTGGGGTCTGTGGGTACATTTCACTTTGAAAGCCATCTCCACATACATTGTGGTGATAGGAGTTGTCGCAGCAGAGCTGAATTCTGAGACAGCTGTAGGATAAAAAGCAAAACTGGTTGTGTTTTACTGACTTATCTGACAATACAGTAGTCTTATTTTCTTTGAGGATAAATGTCAATGATTCCTTAAAAAAAAGTTTGTTACATTTTGTAGAAAATAAAAGCTGTAATTTTAAAATTTAAAGTAAGTACACTTTCATGACTGCTGCTGCTGAGGCAACGCTTAAAGGATGAAGATGCATGTGAAATTTCAAAGTTATAGATATTAAATGTTGTCCTGAAAGATCAGATTGTCTTTGCAGGAGTTACTGTGTGAAGTTTGCTCTCTACTTGAAAAGTAGAACAGTCTAACAAGGAATATTAGAAGTGTCTGAAGTATAAAAGGTTTGTGTTTTGGACTCCACCAGAGTTATTGGCAAGTGACTTGTCATCCACAGGGCTGGACACCCAGAGTTTCAGTGCCCTCTGGGCACCAGCTCCTGGCTGAAGTAATACCACTGGCAGGTCGGCTCCTGCACCATGCGTTAGCTGCCAAGTGTTTTGGAGGAGTGATGTTATCAGTGTTAGTGAGTACTGCCCAGCATCATGGTTATACTGATGTTTTTAATATTAAAAACTTCGGAGTGGAGAGGCAGTGGGATTTGCTCTGGGACGTGGGAATGCTTTTCTTTCTGCTGATTAAGTGCCTGCTGTCTGTCTGGATACCCAGCGGAGTTCGTCTCACAACAAACTATGCTGCAAGGTTGCACTCAGTGCTTTTTTTTTTCTCCTTTTTGTCCCTCCTCTCTGGGCTCACCAGACCCTTGTCCCAGCACAGCTCTCTGAAGAGTCTGCTCCCACTCCCTGATGGGGAGCCAGAGCCCAAGAGGCCATGCATCTGAGGAGGAATTGGAAGTGAGGTAGTGGCTAAGTGAGAAAACCAATAGTGTTATTGAGGCCATGAGACTGTTTTGCAGTATTGTTGCCCTTTTATTACAGCATTGTGTAGTATCCCTTATGCTTACAGTGCCATCATGGCATCTGTGCATTGCCCATCAGTTGTTTGAAACAGATCAATGTAGAGGGTGTGGTGGTGGTTAGATTGCACCAATCATGATAAAAAAATGTTTCTCAAAGCAACAGAAAAGCTGCAAGGACAGTAGCCAGGGAAGGTTCACCTGCCCTGTGACATAGAACTAGCCCTTGGTGACAGGTGGGATCCATCCCCACCACCAGTGTGTGGTCTTGTCGATGGGCAAGCTTCTGCCCCAGGCAGCTGGGAGTAATGAAGGAGTAATTTCGTGAGAGAGCTTTAGGTGTTGTAAGGCTGGTCACCTGCAGTTTCTTCTGCAGTGAGAAAGAGGTTTTACCAGAGAGGATGTTCAAGGAGTTTAATGTACCTGCTTTGAGTTGCCCTCGGGAGCAGCCCATCCTTCAGAAGGAGGGAGAATGACAGGTTTCCTAATTTTGGAGACCAGACTGAGGGAGTCTTTGCATCTCTCTGAGCTATCCTGCCTCCATTGCTTCACCTGTAGTGTGCGGCTTCCCCTTGCCTCAGAGGGCAAAGTGACAGGTGAAGTTGCAGCAACTTCTCCAGATCCCCAGCATTTCTGACAATGAGCCTGGCCTGCCCCCTCTGCACAGGTTTTCATACAAGTTCAGAGGTTTGAGCCACCGGGCCTTGGTCTGCCTTGTTCTGGATCAGAGGCTGCAGCTGGCAGTCTGTCTCTTGGGTACCACAGGGCCTTCCACAGTGCAAAAGGCACTCCTGCAACCAGCAGACTTTTCTTGGGTACCTGCTGCTTAGGGCTCCTATCTGCTTCCGTGCACCGGGTGCTCCTCTTCAGCCTGCTGCCTCTAACTGGAGCTCAGGCAGCATGTTGGTTAAGGCAAAACCCTGCATAAAGAGGATGCTGCCATCCACACATGGTGGCCTCCCTGGGGAGAGAGAGGCTGGGCAGCCAGCAAGTCGTATATGGTGCTGGTGAGACATCTTGCCTAATGCAGTGCCGGAAACCACTCGGATGCGATACTGAACCTGTCTGGGCTAGAATGTGGCAGTGGGTGAAGGATGGGGTGTAATTGGCAGAGAGGCAGGAGGGGGGAAATATGGTAACAAGAGAAAAAAATGACAAAAATGGCAGAAAAGGGGGAATGGGAGGGGGGAAGGTACCTGTAATAAAACAGCAAAGTGAACAGAGATACTAGTAGGGAAGGGAAAAATGAAGGCTTGCATATTTCAAGTGATAGGCAAAAGTGATAAGGGGCAACAGCAGATTACAATCTAACCATGAAAGGAAAGGTACACAATAGCAAAGGGGAAGTGAAATGAGAGAAAGGAGGGAGTGACTGATTCACAACTCCTTGCACTGTGTGTAACCACCACCTCCGTTTATGTAAAATGGTTTTAAGGGTCTGTGCAAAACAGAATCAAGTCTCCCAGCTCTGACTGTCAGAAGTCTGCAGCAGCCCCCCGCCTGCTCATTTAATGTCAGCTGTGACATAGGGTACAAAGCAGTCAGCAAGTCAGACCTCACCAGTGACATTGTAGGTCACCTCTTACATTTTGCCTGCATATATATTTTTTGTGCTGACTTAAATTGTTCTATCAAGTGAAGTTGTGAGTTGGCATTTTAAAATTAAGATCTCTGCAATAAACATCAATAAATGTATGAGCGGTAAAGACTTGAACACAGGTGCTGAACGTGCCAACCGTATACAAGCATAAATTGTATGATTCCTGTTATTTTAAAATACAACTAGAACATCAAAAACACTGTACTGCCCTTTGGAAGTGAGCTGCCATGTAATATTGTGAGGATAAGTTTTTCAGTTCCTTATTGTTTTGTAGATTTAAAATGCCTCTTTAGTTCTTGTGTCTGCCTGCTAGTACTGTTTGCCGTATGCATCCCTGGCTTGTGTCTAAAGTTCCTGGCAAGTGAAGGAGGGTTAGGAGTTGAAGGGGCTGTACTTGACCGACTCCTTGACCTGTGCTTTACATGCTTTGTTGCTATGAACTGTCTTTCTTCAATAGGTATTGTCTGATTTCTGTCTTGGTGTGCTGTCTTTTATTGGAGGCCTTTGCCACAAGCCTGCTGCCTACAGCCCACGAGGTGCCTGCTGTTTGCCTAGGTACTTCTGTGGCCTGTGGCTGACCCAGTTTCTGCAGCATTTAAACTGCCCGTTTGAGAAGGGGTCATTTCTGGCCTTTATGAGAGTTACCAGTGTTGCTGGGATAATGTGGTTGATCCTGCAGATGCAGGTAGTCCCTTTTAAACAAACACACCCTCCTGCCTCAGTCCTCATGCTTTCAATTGTGCTTGGATTTTCTTTTTTCTCCTTGTAAATAAATACCATTGCTAATGCTTTCTGGTCATCGAA
Organism: Tapera naevia; assembly: GCA_033556795.1. Taxonomy (NCBI): domain Eukaryota; kingdom Metazoa; phylum Chordata; class Aves; order Cuculiformes; family Neomorphidae; genus Tapera; species Tapera naevia. Next base: position 6,831,326 of record JAUMJJ010000034.1, on the reverse strand, counting down.
GCGCTGGGCTGTGTTTTTGTGAATGATTTGTTCTTGGAATAATTACTGCAAAGTCTGCTTCCAGATATTATTCTAGATTTTGAGATGAAGACCTTCACTTTTGTTTCCAAATTGAGGAATCTCATTTGGGAGTTGGAGGACTGCAGGCTGTCCCATCCATATAAGTTGTGGCTTTGTTATGAGGTCTGACTTGGAAGTTAGGTCCTGCTGGATGTGAGCACTGCATTGGGGACAGTGACACTTTGTTTGAACACTTTCACATTTTTTTTTATTTTCTCTACCCACTGAAATTTTACAGTCTGTGGAAAGGTAAGATGAAGAGTCAAAAATGTGATTTTATGGTAGCTGCAAATCCATGTTACCTACAGCTTGCCTTGGTTTGGGGCAGCACCTTGTGTTTCTTTATTTTCTCTGTCACTTTGCCATACTCCTGCCAAAAGTCATATTTTCAATTTTGAAACAATCAGACCTGCCTTGCAAAAGCCTTGTTGGTCCTTTTTTAGTGTGAAATACTACCATGGAGTGACACACTGAAGCCTGTTTAGAGGTTGAATGCACTTGCCAAGCTTGCTTTCATGCACTTAGGTCACATGTGTCCATACTTCTGAATGTACCCATAAGAAGGGGGAAAGTGTTCCATGCCAGTCCTGCCCCTAGGCCCACCCCAGCTTCTCCTCTGCCTGCAAGAAGCCCCACTGACTTCAGCAGGACTTTGTGCAGGTCCCAATGAGTTCCCGTGTGGGACAATGTTAATTCATTTGCCTGTTACCTTGTAGAGGAAGGAGTGGCAAGAGACATAAGGCCAAGCTAGATTAAATGCACCTTTGGGCAGCAGGGAAATCTTTGACCTGTCGAAGGGGCTTTTCCTCTCACACGCAGCTTGAATCTCTCTGTTCAGCAGGTTAATGTGTGGAGTTTGCAGAAATGTAGTGCATCCTTTCTTGCAGTGGAAGCACACCTCTGGTTGAGGCTTGTCAGGAAACTAAAAATAGTGTTACTCATTCTTTACCCTTAGTTTCACAGGTGAAAATTTCAAGTTGGTGCACGTCAGTTAGCTGCTTAGCTTTGAAATAAAGGAGGAAAAGATATCATCTAGGGGAGGTGGAGTCTTAATATAGTACTTGATTGCAAGTACTTTTTTTTAACTGATACAAAATAATCAAAAGCTGACTTCCTGCTATTTTTTTCATTTATTTTTTCTCCTCTTCCTTACCCCTCAAGCTATCCTGCTGAAGGACACAAATGTTAATTCACTGGCTCAAGGTGACCCTTGCTGGAAATAAGAGCTCTAGAAGTTAACATGCCAGCCTTAACATACCTGAGGTTTTTCTGGTGGTACACATTTTGTTAATAAACCTGTGAAGCAGGATGTATTTCATATGGTTCTGCTTTGTTTAATAGCATAAGGTTGCAGCATTTTGGCTCAGAGCATATGTTGTGCATTGGCTTCAGCAGATCCCAGATGTTTGGTAAGGACCTGGTCATTTCTGCAATGAGCATTGTAACTACCAGTAATCCCAAATTTTTTTTGCCAGTTTTAATTTTCTGGTTTAAATTTATTTTTATAACTGTTTTCTTTAACAGTGTAATCTAATGAAGTATAAATACACAGTAACACTTAAGAGTAGGTCACAAATACACTGTGAGAGTGTTTCTTTTTATTAATAGCACTAAATCATGGAGCTATCCTTTCATTTTGCATACCATAACCCAGAGTGCCAAGTGACACAAGACAGGTGAGCGCTGTAAGCTACTCTTCTCAAAAAGGGCAGCTGGGGGGTATTTGGCAGGCTGTCTGCGTGGTGTCATGCTACCAAAGGGGTTTACTGGCTTTAGGTGTGAAAGTGGAACTGATCCAATACTGTGAAGGATTTCTCAAATCTTTTTCTTCCTGCAGGAGGAGATGTACTTCAAAGTATCACTGGAGTTTTGTATGAGGACTTGTAAAAGAAAAGCTTTTGCTTTAGGAGTGGGTATATAAGACTGGACTGTTGAAGTGTAGAGATTAAGATAAAAATCCAGAGTGCAGTATTTAATAAAATATGAATGAACAATTAGTAGTCAACATTTTTTAATCACTATTTTAATTTTAAAAGGTTCTTTGTAAGAAAAAGGTTCCGTATATTTCTGGAGACAATGTAGTCCCATCAAATAATACTGCATGTCACATCTGTAAAATGGCATAGATGCAGTAGGTTACTGCACCAGATCAAAATACTTTGTCGAGTGACACTGAAACTTTGGAAGGGGCACTAAAGATAATATACCCGAGCTGGGAGGAGTGGAAAACAAGTGAGTGATACTACATGGAAGTGTTGATTTTGGACTGAGGCTACTTTTTCAATCTTTTTTTTGATTAGTGACTTATCTATAACTTTTCCTCCTTAAGATGTGGCAGTGGCTCTTGGGGTCGGGGAGAGCAGCTTTGTTCCCCTGCTCTATGCAGGACAACTGTGCAACCAGAGCTTCACCCTGCAGCACCTTGCTTGAAGTACTTTTAGGAAAAGTGTAGTTCTGCTCCTATTTAGATTTCTTCTTTGCATCATATTTCTACAGTCATATTATATAGGTTGTGCAAATGCTATTCAATGACATGAAAGTCAGGTATTCCTAGAAAGCTAGTGTATGTAGTTTAAATTCCGGGTAGTTTGCACGTATTTCAGAAAGTCTTGTTTGAAGACCTCCCTTTTAGAGAGGAAAATTAAGTTTTTAATGACTGACAATCAAGAGCAGGTACAGTTTTTCTCCTTATCTGAAATGTAGCACTGATAAAAGTGGTCCTACGTTGGCTTAAACAAGGAATGATGTTGGATGTTTGTAGGTAAATTACCATGCTTAAAGATTGTTGATCAAAGACTATCCTTTGTTTTTAAAGACTTAGGCTGAAATTCACAAAAGAGAAGAAATGTCAAGTCCAGGCTGATTTTTTTTCCGCTGTTGTGTCGAAGTTGGATTTTGCAGCTTTGTCATGAACTTACTGACTTTTCTATGGATTCGTTTCAGGGCAAGTCGTATCAGGTGCACTGTCCAGACCAAAAGAATAAATTAAAAGCAGAAGGCATTAATATTACTTTTTAAAGTCCTAGGTCTGAATTTTCTTGTATTTGCTTAGCTTCCGTTTTATTTAATGTTCTTTTTGCTGTTTAGGGGGGAGGGGAGAGGGAAGAAGGGAGGGGATTTTTATTACTGAATGGGTTCAGCGTAAAGGTTTCCTATGAGCTGTTAAGTTCTACCAAGCAAATCTCTGCCTTAGCTGTTCTACAGGCCTGTCCTTTTTCATTATAAAAAGAAACTAAAAGGCTTGGATTAGTGCAGAAACAGCAAAAGGCAACTCCTGTAGGAAGATTATTGCTCTTAATTGCTGTAGGAAGATTATTACTCTTAATTATTAAGCAGGTCAAGCTTATCATTGACCACAGAGTTCTTTAATGCATTTTACTGATGTGTTTTAACTTAAAGGTTTCTGTCAAGATGGAAGTTTTTGGCTGCTGCTGTAAATAGAAAAAGGAAATGGCTGGGTGCAATGATATTTGACAAGAATGTAACTTCCTATTGCCGTGAGCTTTGCAACCCCACTCTGCTTCCTACCAGGACCTCCTTCCTCCTCTCAAGGCAGGATCCCCACAACCAGAGAAATGTGTGAAAGTGAGACACTTGAAGGAGGGTTGCTGCTTAATTGACAGAAATTGGTCCTTTTCTCTTCAGCTTTAGGATATTTTTTTGAGTAAAATTGTGTGTGTTTCATGAAATTAATTTTAATTTTAACCACTGAAACCAGAATTGCAATGGACACATTAAAAAGATTAGGTCTGTTTTCACTTAGCTGTCTTCTTTCCATACTGCTAATTGTCCTGCAGACACTCTGCAGGAACAGAAGACAAGTTCATAATTATTTTTAAAGGAATTAATTTAGTTTAAGCAGGTGTGATAGGATTGATATTTGTTTATTCTGGATACTCGTCCTTTGTTAGGTTCCTAAGTCTGCTTTTACAGGACTAGGCTTAAAAACAGCCCTTGCCACTAAAATCTTGCCATGGTTTTGGCATTGCAAGGACAGAATTAAATACCTTATTGCCTAGTAAGTAAAAATAAGTGTGCTCTCTTTAGGTACAAGGCAGGTGGGTTTGTGGTCTGTCTGCTGCTTTTCTAAATGTTCTTTTATCCTACATCTTTCTCAGGTCCATGCTGTGAAATTTGACTGCTTTCAGTAAAACATTTTAAAAACTGCAGGTAGGGAACAGTCATTTAAATTTCATGGTATTTCAGCACAAGGCTTGCAGTTAGTGTTTTGCGTTTAGTGCTGACACTGTGTGAGCCTTTTCTCTAGTACTCCATGCACTCTTTTGGTAGGGTTCATGTTTTTGAAGTGTCTGAAAAAGGCCCTGAGGAGCACATCTCCATTTGAAAACGTTTCATTTTCAGTTTAGAGACTCTGGGCAGGAGTTTGAATAAACTGTGTGATCTTTCAGAGGTGTAGAGTCTCAGAGCTCATCTTGATTTTGAGTTGTGAGAGTTGAGCATCATTCTTCAAAAGGCAGCCATTTATTTATATGTATAAAGTAGGCCAGAATGCTTTCTTAATGCTTCTTAATTAAGAAAGATAGGCAGGTTAACATTTCAGAAATTATTTGTGGTCTTAGTGTCACATTTTGAAGAACAGACCTGAGTTATGCAGGCATTTTAAAGGGTTTGTGTTTTTTTTGAGAGAGTTTGGCAACTACAGGCTAAGCAAATTATTCAAAAAAATGAATTGGGCTGAAAGGCTTTGAGGTTTAAAAAGGGGAAAAAAATAGCATGAGCTGCTTTATGTGCCTTTGGGATTTGTGGTTTTGTTTTGCATACTCATGGGCTAGAAGTGTTCTTTAAAAAGACATGAAATACAGTGTTTTCTCATAACCCCAAAAGTCCAGAACCTGGTAATTCAAGATAAAGCGTCAAGAAAGCCAAGGCTCCTAATGGAGCCAGAAGTGTGTGTTTATATTAAGCAAGTGACTCTATTAATTTGTTTTGGGAAGAACTACAAAAAAAAGGGCAAACTTTATCTTTCTGTGTTTTTAACAGTTTAATAGAAGATTGCTGACTTATTAAAAAATAAAACTGTGAAAAAGCTTAATAAAAGGCAACTAAACATTTTATTTCATAGCAGTTATTGTCTTAAGTACTTAGAGATCGCTTTATGAAATATTGCAAAATTAACAGGCAATTGTTAAATTACATGAAGCAAAAAGCAAGATCAAAGTGGATGTTCTGCTTGCCAGGATATTTGGGATTTGCTGGCAGTGGTAGAGGTGCTTCAAAGGAAAATGTTTGATGTGCGTTTTGAACTAGTGGGCCCCGTGCACTCATCCAAAACAAATAACGTAGATATTTCTCAGCCTAGTTGAAACAAGACTCCATTTTTTTGTTTCCACAAGTAGTTGCAGGTTCAGCTTAGGCCACATGGATGCCTGATTTGCCTGCCCACTCACTGATAACCCACTTGTTGTTCTCCCAGGTCTGTGCTTGGGGGTCCGAGGGATTTATATACCTTTTGAATTTCTGCCTTTTTTTTGTCCAAGATGCCTGAAAAATACCAAGTCCCCCTGAACCACTCCTAGGGAACATTGGCTGTTGCTTGAAATCTGTGTAACTAAAGGGTTTTGAAAGAAGAGGTTTCAGAAAACAATTTCAAATTAAGTCATTGTGAATTACTTTCTTAATTTAGTACAGATTTCAGTTATTTCAGAATGAGGCCTGATTTATGGGAGAGAATAATTCTGTTCTGCTGTTAAACATGCTTTATTGTGCTGCTGCTTCTAAAATACAAACCACAGGCGCCTCGGGAGAAGAAAGCCTTTTCACCAGGATGCTCACTATAACACTTTGTGCCTCACTGCTTATCTTCTCTGCTAGATTTCTTTGTGAGTCTTACTCTAATTTTTATCGCAGTCTGCATTTAACTTCTTTGGATGATTTTCAAGGACACTGCGTGTGAGAATAGGAAGACAAGCCCTTTTTTTTTTATCTGTGCCCTTCCATTTACATACCATTGAGAAATGTGAGTTCGTAAGTGCTATACTGTGAGATGTTGTGAGATTGATGATTTCATTTTGTTGTAGTTTTGTAATAAAAACAAGCACTACTGGCTTAGGTAACTGTGCTGTGAAGGGATTGTATAAATGTTACTGCAGAATCTTATAGGAAGAGGGAGCATGGGCAGCAGTAGGAGAGAAGGTTATCCTGAAAGGCAACTAATGGCTGTGGGTGGAAACTAGGGCTAGAAGACAGGAGTTTTTTGCCTTCTAGGTTTCCAGTGTTTTAAATCCACATTTTATTCTTTCACCTGCTGGACATTTTTTGTTCTTAAATAAAAAATCTGCAATGACTGGCATGTTCATATGTTACCAACCCAGAATTCAGGTGATCTGGAGCTTCCAAGAGAAGCCCTGTAAGCATCCGGAGCTGAGGTGGTGAGCATAGCAGGACCGAGGCCATGGGAGCCATGCAAGAGCCTCGCTTCTCCAGGTGCCACAGCCCTGTGAGGGACAAACCACTTACAGCTCACCTGTGAGCCACCTAGAGTTGTTGCAAGAACTTATTTTCTGGTTTCTGAGGACTCTTTCTGCCTCTAGGAAACAAGTTAAATTTGGTTACAAAAAATAATAATTTAAAACTATTCCTGTTTCTATTTTCAGCAGAGTTGCCTTGATAGTCAACTCAAGTTTTAATTTCATATTTACAAACAATTGTATCACCTCTTTCAGAACTGCTGTGTCTCTCTCAGGAGCTGCAGTTTAACCTTCATAACTACTGCTTGGTGCTTTTAGTGCCTTTCGTAAATAGGTGGTTAAGAGAAAAGAGGGACTAGGGGATGTGGCAAACCAAATCTTTGTATCAGCTCTGCAGAAGGCTTTGGTTCAGCTGTTATTTCTATTTCTGTGTCAATTTCCTCTTAATTAACTGTATTAATTTGTCAAAATAATTTTGTTGCATCAGCTGTGATCTGAACTATGAAAAGTATTTAGATTTGTTTGTTTCCATCCAGGTGAATCTCATCTTCTTAGTCTGCTTTTATTTATCAGGTGCAGTCTAGAGGAATGACTTTAAAATTACTCAGTAAATGAGGGGGTTTAAATTTCATTTCTCTGTTTCAGTTTACGTATAAAAATTGTGCTTTCCTGTACAATGCCTATGTGCTTTCATATCTCAAAACCTTATCCTGTGGGTTTATTAGTATTCCTGCACTGAATGTATGAAGTGCCAAAATGACAAATGTAACTCAATTTACTTTTATCAGTATACTTAAAAATAAAACAGTACAGCCTAAGCAGGTTCACTCAAAAAGGCCCTCTTGTACATTAATTAATCCAGTCCTCTTTGCCTGCTGCTTCCAAGAAAACCCTGCAATCATAAAGAAAACACCTGGCAATAAAATGCCTTCCCCCAACTCGCTTTTCTTCATCTGTTGTGAATAAAGGGCAGAAAAAGAAGGATGAACAAAGGGTGCCAAGTAGCAATTACAGTTATCAGCTAGAGATGTTACTATCATCGGATAGAATGCATCCTAAGATAATCTAAAGTATTCAATTAATGTAAAGAAATAAAGATATGAGGGAAACTTGAAGGATGTAATAAAAGAAAAAGGGACACTGGGGTAAACTTACTTCCAGGAAACTTCCCTTCACTTCTGCTCAGATGCAGCTTATTCTTCAGGTTGAGTGTTCTGTACATATAATTAAATGAATTAACTCAGTTAAGTAGTTTTTTTTTTTTAAAAAAATGCACAACAAATCAAAAAAATAAAACCAACACAAACTTTAGCAATTTATTCAGAATATTTTTGGCCTTTTGTTTGCATTTTTAAGAGAAAGACTTTTCTTGTGATTTTGAGCAGAGATGTTTAATAATGCTGTTAGGAGAAAGATCTTTTTCTGCTGTACTTTGGGCAAAATAAAGGGGTCTTCGCTTATTTGGAACCAGTATTTGTGTACAATATGCATTGCATATAAATATTAGATTTTGGGGCTGTAAATAAATATATAAAAATTATACTGACATGGTTGTTTACCGTTTTTTACTTATTACATCAAAGAGTAATAGAACTGAAAGAAGTGAAAGCAAACCAATTCACCTATGTATTTAACAGCACTCTTGGCATCCTATATTAGCATCATCTTTTGTTGCTCCCGCATCAACAGGATGCCAAAATATTCTTTTCCTGGAGCACGAAATATTGTAAAAGGCTGGAACTTCTCCATGTTTCTCTGATGCCCTTTTACCTACAGATAAGCACTTCTGGGGCTTCTCGGTGGAGGGCATATGATAGCTTAAGATTTTAAAGCTTGTGCTCCTTTTATAAAGCAACAACAACCTCAGACCCTAACCATTGCCCTAGGGTGACACATTTGTCTGTTTGCACAGGTGAAGATGGGTTCTTGTGTTCTTCCATCCTGGTCTGCTTCTCTGTCACTCCTCTTCCTCATGCCCTCTTCCCCTCCAGCCCCTGTGTATGTGTGCTCTTCATCCACCTTTCTCTCTGGCAGGCATCTCTGGTGCTGTCAGTAGTATGTGTGCTTAAGATTTGCCTCTCTTTGCTGGGTGCTTTGTGTGAATCCAGGTGACGAGCTGGAGTCTCTTGGGCTCACCCTCACCTTCTCCCAGAACCTGCTCCAACATCTTTCCCCCCCCCTGCCCTGGGTGCTCCGTGTGGGGCCATCCCTTGTCTCCCAGTTGTTTCACCTGTTCATATTCTTTTTTTCTGGAGATGGATGGCTCAGGGTGTCAGTATTTTAAATGTATTGTGAGGATGGTGAGGAGGAAGAGCATTGAGTTATTAGGCTGGAAAGTGATAATGGGGCCAGTTAAACTTTTTTTTTTTTGATACAAAGGCAATTGCTACTAAGTGTTCAAAGTTCCTTCCAGTTCTCTTCACTTGTGCTTAAAAATGTCCCCTGAAATATTGGACTTGATCTGCTGTATCACAATTTGTCATTCAGAAGTTGGTGTTCAACTGCTTTACATGAAAAAAGAGAGATGCCACTGAGTGTTGAGTCCAACTTTGTCAGACAGCATGCTTAATGTGATGATAGCTGATTTTAAAAGCAATTGGAAACCAAGCCTTTTCTGTTACAAAGAGGACTGTGCCTCCACATTTGTTGTTTCAAGACTTCCATTCTTAGGCTGGTATTTGTGTGTCTTTCCCAGGCCTGTAAAATTCTCATGAAATGACCAGTGTACTTTTTTGTACATGTCATCTATAGTCAAAAGAGAAGCTTTTGGTATAATTTGAGGTGAATCTATTAGTGACATGACGTTTTTTGTTGTTTTTTTATTTTTTAAATAAATAAATCCAAGAAGTAAATGTTTTGTTCAAAAAGTGACTTTGACTTTTATATGTCTTAATAAATTGCCTTTGACATTTATTTCCATGTCAGGTCTCCTGCAGAGATCTGAATGTGTTGAATTGTGTTTGAGCCTTGGGGATGTGGAAGGGTGTTCCGCCAGCTTCCAGCTGGCTTTAAGAGACTTGTGGTAACACATTGGAGAATTACACTTCTAATGCAGATGGTCCTGTCCCTTTCTGTCTATAGTGGTGGGCTTTAAAATGCATTGTCGTTATTGGAGTGCAATTTGCAGAGTGACCCCTTGCCCGTTCGTGGTATTCTGGCCCTTAGCAGGGGGAAAAAAAACCCCAAACCAGTGGAGACTCTCTTTCCCCTAGTCCTGCAGTGGAATAAACTCGACTCTAAAGTTATTTATTGGCACTGCTCTGGAGCCGCTGATAAGCAGTGCAGGCGCCCTGGAGCTGGCCAGCAGGCAGGGTTATGAGCACAGCGCCGTAGGAATGTGGCTGTTCTGCTTCCCCAGCCAGGCTGGGACTTGGAGCAATTCGGCAGCTTTTGCAGGGAGCAGAAGTGGGGTGTCCTGTAACCACGGGCCTGTTTGTGGGGCTGTGGGGAGTGATACTGTGCAATTACCTCCATGCTCAGGAGTCACCTCAGAGCCAGCAGAGTTTGTTAGCTGAGGTTTAGCTTTAGCCATCCCAGGTCCATGCTACCTTCTCCAGAAGGAATGGGACAGCAGCCCTGGGATTAGAAGGAAGATTAGTAAATTGTGCAGAGCCACTGTCAATTACACGAATGGGTAGAGAGGAGTGCTATGCTTCTTGGCCTCAAAAGCAAAAGCTTTTCTGGCGGGAAAAGGTATTTTGGGCAGTGCTTGTAAGATGCTAGAAACTTAAGCAATGATGGTTTTCAAGGTGGTGTTGTAGTGCATAAGCCATTGGCTTATTTTTTATTTTTCTATATTTGTATATGCATATAAAAAAAATGAACTGAAGACCTTAAGAAATGCGCCCTCCCTCGAACATCTGGGGCTTTCTTTTATTGAAGTAGTAATTTCAATTTGTGTGTGTTTATAACAAACAGTTATCAGGCTTTCCTTCTGGGTAAGCTTCTGAGGCTGACTTTTGGACAGGGAAGAAGGTGCTGGTTGCTGCAGTGTTTCTAGGAGCCAAGTAAGAGCTGTCTGGGGCAGAGATGAGGTGGTTGGAAGGAGACTGTCATTCACATGGACTTTGTAGGTCTGCATTATCTGTTCTTTCATTGTTTTCCAGTAGCTCTCCAGAAATGCTACCTGAATATATTGCATTCTTTCTCTTACAGTGACAGGGGAGTTTGCTCCCTTACATGAGAAATGTTTTCATGAAAATTGTGTTTTTTAATAGTAATACCTGATTTTTCTTGCCTGCTAATAAATTGTCTCTATTGGTTTGCAAAATAACAACAGAATTATGTGGGTACTTTAATATATTAAATATTGCAGAGCTACATTTTTAAAATGGGGACCAATTACCTGTACTGCCACACTTTATGCAAAGCAGCTGGGTAGCTGATAAGACTACAATCCGTTCTGCCTTTCTCAGACTCATCCTTGCTAGGATGCTTATTAACATCATCCAATAAAGATGAAGCTGTTTTTTGCTGTGCAACACGCGAACTGCTTCTAAGGGTGTTTTTAACAGCCTAGCACTGGGTACATAGATAAGTGCTGGTCTTGTTTTTTACCACCGTAGTTGTTAGGACTTGTGGAGGGCAAGTGGGAATGGTGAAGATATCCTGGGATTTCTGTCTATGTTATAGAGCATCACATTGAAATAAACTAAAAGTGTGCTAGAACTAATGGGAACTTTTTTGTGAATCACAAAAAAGGGCAAAGGAAAGATGATGATGATGTGTGTTTCACTTTCTTACTCTCTTCTGTGTATAAGAAACAAGTTGGCTTTTGCGTTAAAGCCACAACTAGGCAAGCACTTCTTTTGATGTTGGCTTTGGCCAAGCTGCTATTTACTCCTCCACCTCTGCATCTCTCAGGTGTGCTCGTGCTGGTGCTTGTGTGAAGGTCAAATTGACAAGACTGGGAATCTGCTCTGTAATTTTCATTCTCCAGGACTCTTTAAGTTATTTTCCGTCTGTAGTTCCTTTGCAGCCCCACAAAGAGATGCATCAGCATGACGGAGATGTGTGCAAGGAAGTGAGGTTGTCAAAAGCAGCATTGCCTCTAATGGGATACTTCTCAAAATGCAGTTTTATTGGCAGAGTTTTCTAGCATGTGCTGTTGTATGGAAACCTTAAAAAGTCAGCATTATGGCAGTGAGAGGAATGTATTAAAAGTTCTGGAAGCAGAGTATGTTTAGAATATAGAGTCAGAGCCTGTAACATATCTTCCTTCCATTTGATGTGTAGGGTGATGCTCATTAAATATTAATTGTAGATTCTTTTCCCTTTTTTTTCAGCTTCTCAGCAAAGATGCCTCCAAATGGGAAGGCCTTACATTTTCACCCATCAGTTCTGCATTTTGGAATGCAGTGAGTATCTTACATTATTGTTATTTTGATTAATAATGAAGCGGGGAGGAACAACTGTACTGGGCTACATCTGAATAAAGAGCATTATCTGAGATCATGCTGTTCTCTGCAAAAAAGGGTAATAGTAAGTAATTGCCAAGGAGTTGGAACTTTGTTTTTTCCCTTGTAGTACTTTGTAAATGAAAACCAGCATATTTCCAGGAAGCAGGAAAAAAGAATAGGGAATGCTAATAGCTTCTGGGTGCTTTTCAGGTGATTCTGCATGGATGTCAAAACAGTTCTTCAAGCTGGTTGTTCATTTCTTGAAAAAAATGCCTTCATAGTGGAGGGGGAGCTTGTTATTTCTTTTAACTTCTGAAAATAAAATCCAGAAAGTCGCAGGCAAAACATACTGATAGACTATTTGAGAGGGGTTTTTTTGCTTCTCCTCTGAGAAAACTTTACAATTAATTCTTAAATGATAATTAGCCTCTGGTCTATCAGTAACCAAAAAGAAACACGGTCCCTTTGCTTCAGAGGATGCATAGAATGAATGTATATGATGTTGGGTTATAGAATGTAGTCGATAAAACAAAAGCCTTAAGAGAATCATTGCTTTAGCTGATAAAACAAGACATTGGTTATTTGAACTTTTTATTCCAGATTTTGTGCCTGGTAAGGGTTGTTTTTTTTCCTTAAACTTCTAGTGACTCAAGTGACTTGCCGCTAAGCACACCTCTCACATCCCAGTGTTACTTATTTCCCTTTGTATACTAAAGGGCACAATTTGTTTGGCATGTTTCCAAAGAATGGCTACAACATGGACAATGCTGTGTATCAACATGTTTTAGACTGAGTCGTGTTTGTTGCTTTTTGTGCATTGCCTATGGTTATAAAGTGTAATGTGTTCCTTTTCCCCCTCCTCCTTTAGGTTACTGGGATTACCCAGAGCTAAAATGCTGCATGCCTACAACCCTAGTAGAGACAGAGAAGTTGTAGTGAATTCAGTGTTTACAGCTACCAGACAGTTTCATGTGTCTCCTGCTCATAGCCGGGTGAGTGTTGATGTACTTTTGGAAACTATGTAATGGCCAAGTGCCAAGCCTTCATGCTTCCTTTGGCCTAAGCATTTTGTTCTGTATTTTCTTTGTGCTTCTTTGTAGGACCTCCAACTTTTTTTTCTGTGTTGCTAGCATTTTTTTTTTGCTCACTTCTGCTTAGGCTGGCAAGGAAGAAGACATCCAAAACTTACAGTAGGAAATGTGTTTTACAGTAACAGAAAGAAGAATTTTTTCAGTGTTAAAGAGGCTGTTTAAACCTCATCGTGCTCAGTGCAGCATTTTACTGTCATCCATAGGCATGTGGGTGTTCCGTAGCCTTGAATTTTCAGTCTTTTGAATGATCTTGCATATTGCTCAGAAAAACTGCATTGAAACGTTTTATGCATTTTGTATTGCAATTATGCTCATAATTGCAATATTATGATCCAAGACCATTATTTTAATTCTGGATTTTTTTAATGGTCTGTAGCAATGTAATGTCTGTTAAAAGTGAATTGCTGTGATAGCAGTTTGATGAAGCCCAGATTTCATCCTCTGCTGATGTGCAAAGGATTATCATTATGCTTTCATCTGATTTGTGTTTTTACCGTAGCTGAGTGGGTATTACTGTGCAGACATAAAAGTCATTGTTCTTTCAGTTAGACCTATTTGGTTACTAACTGTGTTGCCCAAGTTCAGCTTTGACTCCTTTGACTATGTATCATGGGGGATTGATTCCCTTTGTAATAGGTATCTGTATGCGGGGATGTGTTGTTGTGCTTGCAGAGGCTGTTGGTGTTGCATGATTAATTGTGCAAAAAGAAGTCCTGGCTAACGAGGCCTGAGCTACCTGAGACTCCAGCCATAATATGGAGGGTCGCTGTGTGTACTCTCAGTTGTTCTCAGTAATAAGAGCCAAGAGTTGTGGACAGATAAAACTTGTCAGGGATGAGGTTCTGCTTAGTGGGATCTACGGACAGGGGCGTACGTGTGGAATGTCTCTTGGGCTGTGTGACTGAATGGTGGATGTTCTGATCACTGGCACCAAGTACTCAAGCTTCTTTGTGGTCTCTACAGGTGATTCCAGCGATGGGAAAAATTTCTTTCAGAGTACTCTTCCTGCCAACAGAGGAAGGCAGTATTGAAAGCTCATTATTTATTAATACCTCATCTCATGGAGTACTTTCATATCAGGTAACTACTGTTATTTTTAGCTTGAGTTTCAGATTTACTTGTGTTTTAATTTTCATACGTTTTGATTGTAGAGACTTTCAAAGTTCATTGAATTTATCTTAAGATAGAAATCTGATGGAGTAATATTTACAATTCCTTCCTTTTACCAGATCTTGTTAGGCTCATGATCCCTCATACATGTATATGGTTAAAATTGCTACTGTTAGTGGGGCTACTTGTGCTGGTATAACTAAGTGTATTTGTGTATGTGTACTTACAAGATGATGGTCCTGTCCCTACTAGTTGGTTTCATATAATACTGTAGTCTAGACTGCACTGTGCTGGAATGCATTTGTCATGAAAAACCTATTTAGGAAATACTTTAGGTGTCTTCAGCTACTCTGCAGGATTTTATGTAAACACATTGGGGATGTCGCACAGGATGACGGATTTAGGCATTAACCGTTATTTCGACTTTCGCGTTGATGTTCTGTGCATTAAAGCCGTCTACTGTCTGATCAACTAGTGAATTCAAGCAAATTTTTTTGGTTTTGTAAGGGACAAAATATCTCTGAATTCTTGGTTTTTATTAATTTGTTAAAAATCTAACTCTGAATCCAGTGATTTAAAAACAATGCCAGCTTTAATTAGCTCTCCAGCTATTCCGTTCCCATACTTTGTGTGGAAAGTTCAGCTGAAATACATGTTTTTTAATACAAATGTTACACTGTTGCATTTAACTAGTGTTAGAGGTAGTGCCACATTTGTAGAGGTAGTGCCATATTTCATCAAGAATGAAGTAGTGCATTTTTTGAGTAAATGACCTTTTCTATTTGACATCTTTCCTCTCCTTGCACTCACTCCTGACCCCTTGATTTATTGACTGATAGCTCAACCAGGGCCTTTTAGCAACAAATTGCGAAGAAGCAGTTCTCGGTGTCACCAGAAGATCAGTTTGTCTCCTGTTGGACTGCTGCTAAAATCAATAACAGACTGATTGTCATGGTCTGTTTTCACCAGCCACATGAGACAGAGGAAGTAGCTGCCCATGATTTCAGCTTGCATTAAGTTTAAGAGTTTCAAAATTGGGCATAACTTGAGTGACTGATGCACAGTTACAAAGCTCCTGGTAGCCCAAAAGCCTTGAAGTATGATATTTGTAATACATTATGCAAGAGTCTGTACAGAAGATTCACCCAGCTGGAGAAGAGGTACCATTGTTGTAGTAAAAGGTACTTTGTAAATACCTCTGTAAAAGAAAATATAGTATATTCCTTTTGATCTCATATTTTCTATCAGTAGTCAGAGATCTTCAGTGAACATTGTATTACCCTCTTACTTAAAAATGTGCTTTTTTTCTATTAAAAAAGAAAATCTGTGCATACAAGTGAAAAGCCCCAAGGCATTTACTTAACTTCTAATGATTTTTTTTCTCATTACGTTTCATTTCATTGTCATAAACTAATCTTGGTGGAGCAGAATATGAATGCAGTAAGAACGTTCAACTTGCAATTCTTATAGCACTCTGAAACTGCAAAAACCAAAATGTTCAAAAATTATTTTACTCAATTTTTAAGGTAAAACCATTGAATTGATACACAATTGCACTAGTAACAAAGTTTATCCGGAAATTACCAGACTGCCAAATGATGATACGTGTATAGTAATGGCCTTAAGAATAGTAGAAGGGTTTAGATACTTTCTTTTTGAGATAACCTTATGCTCTGCTGGTTTGTGCTTTGTTTTGTTTTTGTCATAGTACCTGAATGAGTGAAGATGCTAAAGTTATGTGTATAGTTATTTTCCACGTTAGAACTTTATATACATAAATTGTCTTTTAAAATAATCTAAAGTGAAAAAACAGTCTGTTTCTTGGGAAGTTTGTTATTGTTAGTGAAATTGTTTTGTGTGTTACTGTTATAACTGAAATACTAGATGCTAATGTTATTACCTTTTTTAACACCAGGTTTTTGGAACAGGAACTCTGACATCTTCTCCAGAAGAACCTAGAGTGCAGCTAGTGAATGCCTACTTACTGCTCCCACAAATTCAAAACATCCAGGCCTCACAAACACTGGTACAGTATACATTTCAAATGGAGATGAAATGTAAATCTTCTTAGACATAATAGGGTTTTGTCCTCAGGTTATTGGGGTGCAAGGAATGTTAAAAAAATGTCCAAGTACCAGTGACTGTGGGAGAGAGGTCACAAGATACAGGGCTACTGTGATGAGCTGGTGTTCTGGTTTTATGAGACAGTTTTTTCTATTTAAACTCTTCCCATTTGTTCTCATTCATGCTTCTGTGGTGTGCTGTCCTCTCAGTTGTGCTAACTCAACCATTGGTGAGGCCCTGCTCTGAACTAAACTGGAGAACTGATCTGTCCTGAACAACCCATAAACTGTAGTATTAAGTTAGGAGCATAGTTAACTATGCTTTAGTTTTTTCTGTTTTCTGCTTCAGACCTGTTCCCCATGCAGATTCACAGCAGACCTGTGCTGGTAATTTGCCACAGTTACAAAGCATAGCGTGCTGTATGGATGAGAATGAGAGCTGGGAGTAGGGCTGGAGTATCCCCTCCTGCCTGTATCACTGCTGGGGGCTGTGGGGAATACAGCAAGGTGGATTTACAAGGCATAACTATTTCAATTGAAAGAAACTCTAGTGATTACTGTAATTTTGTTGCAGTTGCAGGTATTTTTGTAGTCTTCCAGCCGAACAGAATGTTTCAAGTGAATAACTAGCTGCAAAAATTGATCTTTCAAATTTCCTTTTGTATTGTACACAGATTTAGTTTTTTCAAAACCTATTTAGAATATTTTAGCACGTAGCAGAATTTAATCTTTTATCCAAATGAAAGCTGTGCAGATTGCCTTCATCATGATGTCTCCTGTTCTACCTGAGAAAAATTCTCAGCTTAGATAATATTTTTCAGTCTACTACATGTATGTTAGGTCAATCTTACATCTAACTGAGAATAATGCATAATTTCCTTCTCTTCCCATCTTTTTGTGTGTACCAGTCTCTTTCCTTTAATCACACAGTTGTGCTTGCTTGTGAGTGTACACAGACAAACTCTTGCAAATGAACCAAAAATTGTCAGGCTTTGTGATTTGGGGTGCCAGGGATAAAATTGAGAAGGAATTTTTGGATGTTGTTTGATACATGTGTCTCTGCATCTTCACTTCTAGCTCAATGGCTTCTTGTCAGGTACTGTCCAGAGTTTGGATGCAGACTCTGCTTCTTGGCAGTTCTGTCTGAATTCTTGAGCAGGGAAGTTTTGAGGAGCATTTGACATTTTCCTTACTGTACAGTGAGGAACATTTTCCTGTGCTTAATTTCTCTAGAGGACAAGCTTGAGGTCATGTTTAACAGTGCAGCATAATACCACCTGGCACCAATCTTGTCATAGGATGTGAGTTGTAAGAGAGTGTTCATGCAGTTCTAGCTCTGGGTGTAATTTTCCTGTGCTGGGCTATAGTTGAGGAATTACTCTTCAGTTCGCTGAATGTCATCAGTTTGCATAGAAATGCTGCAGCAGTGGGGTGGGTTCCTTGGCTGTTGAAGGTGATACGTGAGGTCTAAATTCTGCAGAGTAGCTTATGGCTCGAATTTAAGACCCCTTTAGAAAAATGTTGCTCTGCAGATATCTATACTCTTCATAACTGCCTGATTCAAATCAATTCAGCCTACTAATATTCTGATCCAAATCCCATAAAAATTGGTATGATTCTGTCTTGCCTAGCTGTGGAAGCAAGAGACGTCTGTGAGCTTTGAGTGAATGAGTGACTGCACGTGTGCAAACTTAAGGATACAGAACTATTAAACATACAATGGAGATTTATTGAAAAAGCATTTAAAACAAAACAGTCATACTCAACTCTGCACATTTGATTTCCCATGTTTATTTTTAATTGAAGTAAAATACCAGAGTAAGTTCAGGATAGCATAAGCCTCATTTACACATCCCTTTGTCATCTTGGGCTGAATGAGTTGTAACCTTGGGCAACAATTTCTTGTGTGATACACTAAGTCTTCTAGCTTGGTAACCTGTGAGAAAGCTTACCAAGTGCTGCATAGTGTGTGTGTGTGTGTTTTTTTTTTCTTTAATGTCTTTTGTTTTAAAGGTATTTGTGTTTAAACTGTTTGGTAACACTGACATCCTTGATCATGAAGGCCAAAGACGTAATGTCATTTAGTCCCATCATGTGGTTGGTAAAACAGCTTCTTGTAACTGTTGAAGGCATTGTTGCCCTAACCCCAAATACTTATCCTTACTCCGTTGATGGTTGAAACTTACACCTGACTTCCAATTTGAATTGCTTTGTGACCAGTTTATATTGGTTTGTTAAGGTACAAATGTACTTTATGTAACTCCTGCTTCTGAGGCTTATGACCAGAAACCTTTGTAGGTGGCATCACATCTTTCAGCTTTTGCTTTGCCAAGCTGAATGGTCCATACTCTGTAGTATCTTCTTCAGTGATGGGCTATCCATTTCTTAAACAAAATTACAATCCCTTTCTGCAGCTTCTCCAATTTGTAAAAATTTCTTTTGAAGTTGAATGCCAGAATTGTACATAAGGATATGGGTGAAGTTTTGCTTCTGCAGTGTTTATGCTGTTTTTATGGGAAACTGACCTCAGGGATGAGGGAGCAGAACAGAGCTGACAAATATTTAAGGGTGCTTTCCGTAGAGCACAAGAGCACTCAGTGCCCAGATGTGGGAAACCAGGCACGGATGGGAAGAGACCAGCATGGCTGAAACGAGACCTTCTGGTCAAACTGAAAAGCAAGAGGGAACTGCACAAGCAGTTCAGAAAGTGGTGATAAATGGCTTGATGGAGATATGTGACAAGTGGTGCCCCTCAGGGGTCTGTACTGGGACCGATTCTTTTTAATATTTTCATTGATGATGATACAGACAGCAGGATCGAGTACGACCTCAGCAATTTTGCAGATGACACCAAGCTGAGTGGGGCAGTTGTCTCACCAGAAGGACACGATGTCATCTAGAGGGACCTGGACAAGCTGGAGAAGTGGGCCTGTGTGAATCTCATGAGGTTCAACAGGGCCAAGTACAAGGTCCTGCACTTGCGTTGGGGCAGTCTGCGGTTTCAGTACGGGATGGGGGATGGTGTGATTGAGAGCAGCCCTGCGGAGAAGGACTTGGGCTGCTGACTGATGAGAAGCTCAACACGAGCCACCAAAATGCACTCACAGCCCAGAAGGCCAACTGTGTCCTGGCCTGCATCAACAGAAGCTTGGCCAGCAGGGCAAGGGAGGTGATTCTACCCTCTATTCCACTCTTGTGAGACTCCACCTGGAGTATTGTGTCCAGTTCTGGAATCCCCAACATAAGAAGAATATGGAACTGTTGGAACAGGTCCAGAGGAGGCCACCGAGATGATCAGAAGGCTGGAGCATTTCTGCTATGAGGACAAGCTTAGAGAGTTGGGGTTGTTCAAGCTGGAAAAGAGAAGGATCTGGGCAGTCCTTATAGTGGCCTGCCAGTACCTGAAGGGGCTACAGGAAAGCTGGGGAGCAGATGAGGGGGAATGGCTTTAAATTGGAAGGGGGAAGATTTAGATTAGACATTAGGAAGAAATTCTTCACACTGAGGGTGGTGAGACACTGGCACAGGTTGCCCAGGGAAGCTGTGGATGTCCCCTCCCTGGAAGTGTTCAAGGCCAGGCTGGATGGGGTCTTGAGCAGCCTGGTCTGGTGGGAGGTGTCCCTGCCTGTGGCAGAGGGGTTGGAACTGGATGGACTTTAAGGTCCCTTCCAACCCAAACCATTCTGTGATTCTCTGTTGGAAATATGATATACCCCTGGGAGTTATAGATGGAAGTTTGCCCTACAGTAGTGTTTCCATTGGGAATACAATGTGCGAGAGATGTGTGTTTGCATTTTTTGTGGAAAATGAACTTTCATGGATTTTGTGGGGTTTTTTGGTCCTTTAATAGGGGAAGGTATGTAGGCCTTTCGTTTTTCTCCATTCTCTCACTTTTTTTAGCAGAAAGTCATGTGATCAATGAGGAAAGAAAAAAACTTTTTTACTGTTGAATTTCACTCTCTTTCTGCTATTTTTTTTTTTTTTTGAGTTTCAGCTTTTGAAGGGTTCAGGATTGGCATGCTCTGGCTATGGTCCTGGATCCCAGGACTTGTGGCTCCTGGCTAACATGTTGGGAGGAAAGAAAAGCTGTGTCCAGCACTGTAAATTCATAGTATGTCCACGTGGCCATTCAGCAGCGGCTAGTTACTGCTAAGCCGTAACAGATGGTGGAGCTCATATAGGTCATCTTTGTTTACCCAGCTTCTGGTTGTAGTCTTTGCTTCAGTTGCCTAGTTTTTGGCATTATTTAATATTTGAATGGCATTAACGGGGCAGCAAAGTCACTGCCATGTTGTGTTCAAAATGCTGTACAAACACGCTGGAAATGTCAATGGAGGAGAGACCTGCAGGGCTGAATGTCTTATTGTAGGAGACACAAGCATTACTTTGCTTCCCAGAGGCATTCCTAACTTTCCAGAGGAATTCAGAGATTATGAACCAGCAACATGGACAGGAACCTGTGTTGTACTGGCAGGAACTCCTTAGGCTGTATTTTATGCCAGTGGACAGAGGATATGAGGAGCAAATATGTGCAGGTGTGGTGTTTGGGCATGGAGAAGGAAGGTAATAGGATAATCGAGTTTTCTTAGTGTGCCATCCTTATACCTGCCTGCAAAAAACTGATTAAACTCTGCTGAATCATTATTACAGAGAGAGCTTATTGACACCATTCAGAGTGGAAATAGCTTTTTAGGGCCAAGGACTGTCCAGGACAGAAACTTTGACGTATCCGCCTGCAGGAAGAAGGGGAGGCTTTTTCCATGTTTGTTCTCTTTTTAATTGTACTGGAGCCAATCTCCAGGAAGTGGTTTGAAACCTATAGTCCTGATAGTGATGTAAGAATCTCTATCAAAATCTTGTATAAAGCATTGTGTCTGTGGTTACTTGGTCATTGTTGAGCTGGCCTATGCAAGCCATCCTGTTGATGCTCTGTCTCTCTTTTGATGAATGAAGCATTACCTAACTAATTGCCTACTGTATTGTACCCCAGCAAGAATCCTAGGCCTTTGCCAGGAGAGCGGACCTTCTTGCAGATCAGATGGTTCTGGTTTTTGGAGTGTATGTTTTTTTTGAAAGACACCTCTTTCTTTAAAATTCAAATGTAAGAACTTAGCAAAACTGCTAAAAAATTCATTTATGTGGCTTCTGTCAGACTTATCTGTTTAGTTCATGAGGGTGCTAAGTGTGTGTACATGCAAGGATGTATGCAGGTGTACCTAATACAAAATAGAGGCAGCAGGTAATGAAGTGGCAGTGGTTGTACTACTCTGCAGCACTCTTTCTAACTTTCCCCCTTGTGCTGTGCCTCTCATTTTCAGTTCTCTGGTGCAAACATATGCTGCATAACTCATCTCTCTGCTCTGATTCATAGGCACAGATATTTACGCTCTAAATGGGCTGCTTGTGCTGCTGGGGGATGTGGACCGTGGTTCTGGGTTTGTCTTCTTAGAAACTCTGCTTCTGACAGTGTTTTCTTCTCAGTTGCTTTATCTTTTCTTTAGGGTTAACACAGCCATCCTACCAGTGTTGTAAGATAGGGGGCAAGACAGTTATGCATCTTTTGTCTTCCTTAGATAAATGAAAACCCTTTTCCTTTTCTGAAGATAGCTTCACAAAGAGAAATAAAAAATTCCCATAAAAACAGATCAACATCAAATACACCCCAATAACATTTTTCCCCTCTTTTGCATGTTACGTTAGCAGCTTCAGTTTTAAGGTGACAGCAGTTTCTCAGGTAGACCTATGCCAGGTCAGGAAAATAAGTTTGAAAAACAAAATTGGAAAAATATTATTTAGCTGGGTTTTTCTTAATGGAGTTGTAAGGTCTTAATCTACTTTAAACTACAATGGCATTGAATAAAGGCTAACAACTCCTTATTTAGGACCATGAAAGCTGTATTGTTCTCTCAGTAACCACTGAGAAGGGAAGTCTAAGCATCAAGGCTTAGCTGACCTGAAAAGCCACCCCTAAATTTGTTTTTTGTATAATCTTACTGCCTCATTAGAACTCCACTAGCAATCGTGCTCTAAGAGGATAGTAAGTGGTATATGTTTTGAAATCAGATTTTTTTTATCTGCTCTCAAAATTTGATGAGGATGAACGCATTTCTAAAGAGGAAGGGTGATGGCAGGGGTTCCTGCTGTGCTGGGAACAGGTTTTGGTTACCACTAACAACCTTTGCAGAGGTTACATCGCCCTCTTGTGTGAAGTCCCAGTCTTTTTGGTATGAAATCCCGTTGAATTGGGCGTGCAGAATGTGTGCTGGCTCCCGTTCGGGTGTATTCTTATAAAACTGGACCCCATGAAGTGACACGCGTGGGGTAAATTTATTGTCTGTTCACATGCACCCCAGCCTTTCTCCCTGCCTAAGGGAGATAGGAAATAGGGTATTGGATACTTTAATAACTTTCCTTCACAGTTTAGCTTTTCAGTGTCGAGTTATTGAAATTCAGTTTTATCAACACCTTCAGAAACTTGAATCTGCAGATACCCCACTCAAACATTTAGTTTGATATCGCAAAAGAAACTGTATGTGTGTGACGGGTTTCCACATCAGTTTCAAAATCACCAGGTAATTTTGCTGTAATTAAGGCACTGATAGAGCGACAGATCTGTCATTCTAATTTTTTTTTTTTTTAATTTATAATCAAGATATACTGGCTAAGCAGTTTGTGCAAGTAATTTGGCAGTCCAGATTTCCAGATAACTTTCATGAATTATACTTTACTTTGTTGGCGCTGTTGCCCTGTTAGATTTATGAGTGTTTTAAAAGCTGGCACAATTAATGTCGTCATTTCTCTTCCCTTTCCAATCAATAAGAAGACAAAACAAGTATTTTCTGTCTGTCCACTTTGGCATGAAGCCTATGTATCAGACTATGTCCAAGAAGCATTATATTCTTGGCTTAGCAACTGGATTTCAGTATCCAATCATAAAAGAAAATATACAGAAAACTAGGAAAGAAGCTTTTATATTATACAAAAAGACACATGAATACGGTTTATTGAGATATGAAAGTTCATAAGGATTGCTCATGTTGATGCTGTATAAATACTAAATAATTATGTATAATAATAGTTTGATAAGTAACTAGATATTGATGGAGTTGCTGCGAATTGGTGTGTAATTGTGGGTCTACTGTACAAGGTAACTATTATAAAAAATTTCATTTTGTTACTGTCATGCATATGTGGAAACAGTTCTATTATCTTTATGAATGGTAGTATATGAACAAATTTTGTGCTAACGTCTTCTGAAGCAATGTACTTGATGTTTTCTTCCTTTTTTTTTTCTTACAGGCAGAAACTACAAATGCAAGTCTCTTACATGTTCATCTTGAATGCAGTTTACCTAACGACACATATCAGCAAGTTAAGGTATATTTTATTATCATTTTATATGTATTTAAGTCTTACTTTAGTCCACGTTTAGACTGGCACTTTCCAGAGCTCTAGAAGTTTTAGCAACAATGCAATTTCCAATGTTTGAGTTTAAAGAGAAATTATACTTTTAGCTGTGCTTTCATAAAACTGGACACTGTAATGTAAATGTGACACACATTGCACTATAGCTTTTAGGATAAGGGGAGGTGGAAGAAAACGCCCAGTCTCCCCTCTGAAAACCTAACCCCAACCCAAAAGGCTAAGCATTTCAATGTGTAGGTGTTCTGTTACTTACCCAGAGCGCACAAGTGATCATATTCCTGTAATTTCCTTTCTCCAGAAACATTTTGCAAGTTTCTGGCTCATACCGACAAAAGAGAACTGAGAGGCTGGAGTCTGGGCTGCCTGGACCGTGCGCTCAGGAGGCTTTGGAGGTGGCAGTGGCATTGGGCAGAGCTGAGGAGGGGCGAGCTCATTACTACCCTCCTGCATCCCACCCTATTTCACCCTAAAAAAACCCTCTTGAGCATTGAGGGCAACAGGTCTCCTTCTCCTGGGCAGTACCATCTGAATCTTCTCTTCCCGTCTCTCCTCCAATGTCCTCAGCTGGTAAACGGCCATTAGCTCACAGAAATGGTGGTGCTCGATGGGGTATTTTGTTGGATCAGCTACATAAGCCCATGCTGTGGTCTGCAGCACCTTTCTTTTACCAAGTGTGACAAGGCCCAGACTCCATAGCTGCTTTCCTGTACGTTACGCATCACAGCAGTCCTGGGCTGGTTTGCTTCCACGTTTGATACTTGCATTGGTGAATAAGGCCAAGCTTGAGGTACCCCTGTACATTTGAGATTGCGCGTAGCGCAGCTGCCCGCTCCTTGACACGAGATTCTGAAGCACACACCATTCCTGTGTTCCAGTCTCCACAGTGGCCTCCTCTCCTACTCCTGGCAGCCATTTCAAGCGCTGAGGGTTTCTCTGATGTTGTGTGAAAGGTGAAATGGCGTCTCATTCCCAGAGACACTTTCCCACTCCCACTGTACCTCCTTGTAACACTTCAGATTACCTGAAGGTGTTTTACTGCCACTTCATGAGAGCACTTCGCATGCCAGGGGTGGAGGTTTTCTTCTCCTCCTCCTGAGCAAATTGGTCCTCTTGGTAGATTGTCAGAGGCTGACTTCAGTGACCTTCATGGTGTGATGCAGGACAAATTTATATTACTCACTATTGATTGCTTAGTTTTGTTTTGCTTTTTTGGCCTTATTTTTTTGTGAAATGGTGTTTGTGTCTTTTTAGTTGCTAAAACTCGGCTGTCTTAACAGCAACTACTACTTAGAGAAGGAAATACCCTATTTGTAGTTAGCTGAAGTATTCTAGCCAGATGACAGTGTTTTCTAGTAAGAGTTGTGCATATATGTTTGTTTTTTTAAAAATACTTCAGTGAGAAATGGAGAAAAAAACCCACAGGATTTGGAAAAACTAACTGTAAACAGACCAGTGAACATGAACTGTCTTTCTACCATTAAGACACATGCATCAGTCTGTTCATGACACATTTTATTGAAGGCAAAGGATTTAACAAAGGAAACTGTTTTGCAGTTCCTGAGGTGAGACTGACTGAAATAGTTTATAAATTTGCATTCTTTCAAGATTCAATGTCCTTTTAGTTTTTTTTTCATCTTTATTTTTGCTATGATGTCCGTACCTGCAGTGTCTTTGGTTTCTGCTGAGATTTTAGTAGAGGTAGTAAGTACTTCTGTTTTGCTGGCACTTTGGTGCTGGAAATCTTATCTAGATAATACCTCTGATTAACTTCCCAAGATACCTTACTGTAATGGATTTTTCATTCCCTCCACCACACCCCCCCCCGTATCCTCTTGTCTTGCTCCAGAGTTGCTGTTTTATGTCTGATGACCCAATGCTGCTAGAAATGAACTTAACGGTGAGAATGGAAAATGTCCAGCCAGATTTTGTGGAGCACAGACAGTACTTACTGGAGAATCTTTTCATAGCTTATGTAGCAATGGAAAAAACAAAGACCTCAGGTAAGACCTAAATATGACTGTTGATTGTGATAGAAACATGTTTATACATGTTTTAATTTGTTGTGTTAAATTGAAGTCAGTGACAGCTAAACTTTGAGTAAGAGAAAAAAATCATTTTAGTTAAACACAGCTTGTCAGAACCTTTGTTTAGGGAAGCATTACTGTAAGCATAGTCTTCCTTATGAGATATAATGATTATGAAGTTGTAAACTACATCTGTTTCATTCTTTAGTCCCCCATACTTATGCATCTGTTTTAATAGGATGGACAGGTGTCATGGTCCTTTGATTTATACAACTACATTTCTGGTTTTCCATTAATTAGATTAACCATAATGGGACTATGGAGGCAGAATGACTTGTACAGTACTGAGGATAGTGGCTGTTGGTAGGGTAATGAGGTAATACAGATATGTGCATCATTTGTTCTTGTAACCTAGAATTACACAAGCAAAC
This sequence comes from Tapera naevia, assembly GCA_033556795.1. Lineage (NCBI taxonomy): Eukaryota > Metazoa > Chordata > Aves > Cuculiformes > Neomorphidae > Tapera > Tapera naevia. The sequence continues at coordinate 6,805,295 of JAUMJJ010000034.1, read as the reverse complement.
CCATAAACTCCTTGCAGTTTCTTTATGCTACTTTTATTGGGCGAACAAATCCTCTAAATCCAGGGATTTAAAATTATTTATAGAGCTTTGCAATCTGTTTGAATAGCTTTTTTTTAGACATTTCTGCCACTTCTACTTTCTGATTGAAGAAGGAACTGCTTAAGAATCCAAATTAAAATAATACTTTTTTAACACACCGGTAAAAGAACAACATGATCTTTTTGTCTTTCAAGAAGCTCTGTTCATGTCACAAAACAGTATATGCTGCTCCCCCTGTGCCTGTTCTGTGATGTGATATTTACACAGAGTTGAAACTGAAATACCCCCTGTAAACCTAGTTCCCCTGCTGGTGAGATGCCAGTGCTTTGTTATGTTGGGTATGTACGTTTATTCTGATGATGGTAGAGAATTGTTCACATCTGTTTTGTTGAGTGTGTTTGCTATTAATGCTTTTGATTATTAAAGAACCAGAAGTATGCCTTAAGGGCTGTTAACTATTAAATATAATGCAGTTATAAGTCCTCACGGGGTTTAAGGTTGGTCACTTAAGCCCTTTGGGCTTACTGTCAGTGGGAAGTTCCGTGTCTTATCCATCAGTACTGGTGGTGGCTTTACCATATCAAACAGCAATACTTGCTTGCATTCAGTTTGTGTAATTGAATGAGATGTGGTCTTAAGGGAAAGATCTAACAAAAGGGAATATGGTGCTGTGTTAGTCTCAGTATACAGCATGTGCTAGCACTTAGAATGGGACAACAGGTAGGCAAGATCTGTGCCGGGAAACCAGCCAGCTGGAAAGGTTGAAGTGCTTTAAACAGCTGTGAGTACGTGAAGCATCCACTCAACATCTTGAACCCTCTTTTGGAAGCTGGAACATGTAATATTGCTTTCAGGCAGCAGAGCAAAGCACATTCATTATTGGAAATTGGTGAATTGGGAGAATGTCTTTTATGTCAGTATCTACTGATGTAATTCAAGTATAAGCAAGGGCAATAACTCAGCTCTTCTTCCTTCATGGATGTGTGATGACCTGGCATAACAGTCATCTCTTGTTCTGTCCTGCTGCTCTTCTTTGGGTCCTCTGCATCTACATAGTGTTCTGTGGACAGGAATATACCTTTGCCAGTTACAAAGGGTGGTTAGCCAGCATAGCAGGTGAAAGTTATCTCCTGTTGCTCTATTCAGTAGGTTATACCCTACCAGGAGACAGGACCATTTTAAGCCCAAAAGGTGTTAAACACTGAATCCAGCTCCACATTGTTTGTCTCCACATGTTCAAAGCAGGCAAGCCAGGATATTGTGTATCTGTGTGTGTATACAGGCCAGTTTTTACTGGACTCTCCCATGCTATTGATAGGTTGGCCATTAGAAAGTTACGGCAGCATCACCCATCTTCTTTTCTTAAGCTGTGTCTCCCTGTCCAAATTAAAGAGGGAGTTGTGCTCCGTCTTAGATTTAGGAAATAATGAAGGAAGATTCCCTGTTGGTGCTTGCCTTCATATTTGTGTCCAAAAGTCTTGAGTGGATTTCTACTCCTTTATGAAATTATTGCATGCTTAAGATATGAATGGTTCCTCCTTTTCACAAGGGTAGCTGTCACACAAAGAGCACTTCCGTCCTTGGTGAACTTACGTCAGTTCATTCTTTTGGACAGGTGATTCCTCAGTGGATGTGTACATCATGCATTCTGGGAACAGCCTTGTACATATACAGGTAATTATGGGCTTCAAGAAGTCATGTTTTAGAGTGTTGAATTTGAATGGGGAATTAATTAGCCCACTCGCTTACTTGATTTTGCTGGTGGGAAATGTTACACCTCTATTTTCAAATTGTGCCCAAGTTTCTAGTAGATCTTCTAGATGATAGCAGTAGTTCAATGATGGATCTTTTTTAAGACGTAAGAGCATTAACTTGGTTAAAAATCCATGGGTTGATTTAGATGATGTGAGAAAATGGCAGATATTGTCTTGCAAATTTGATAAGAAAATACCCTACTACAGGAGCTGCAGTAATAACGGTAGTACTGCTACAAGGATCATCGTGTCTTGTCTTCATGCAGGAAATACGGCAGGTGTCACAAAAAGAGACATTACCTGTGGAGTTTGATCCAGTACTGCTATCTTCATCATCTACTAACTTTACAAAAGTTGCTTCTATTTCTTGTAAAGGTACAGATTACATATACTTAACAATTATATGATTAAACAAGATTTGGTTATAAAAGGGTAGCTTTTTTCAGCAGATAGAGATCCTAAAAGATTCCAAAATCAACTTGTTCAGACTTTTTTTGTGAAGGAGGATGAATTCTTTCTACTAATTGTTTCCACCATTTTTGTATATATATGCTTCCTCTTATGCCAATCGATTTATGCTATACATACTTCAAAAAGGGGAAGAAAACATTTGCTAAAACATTAGCTGATGTTACAGTAAGCATAATTTTTGAATACGCTTTTTTCAACATCCTTTTATAATTTGTGCTTATTTTTCTGTTTCCAATCTGTTTTCTAAAAGGCTATTGTGCTTGGGTGGTCGTTTTCTATGATATTTCTTGGCAGGATCATTGAAGAGGCTTGTCTGAGACTGGTTGTGTTAGTGGAAGAGCGAAGATTAACATTTAAGCATTCCTGACTCCAGCCTGTTTCCTATTCTTACCACTAGACTGCAGTGTATAGTCTTTAAATGTTAGTGAAATATGCTGCTTTCATAATGACACTAGGACTTTTCATAGCTAAGAAGGGACAAATAAGAAGAAAGAAGGAACTAAGATTAAGTTATTAGTTAAGAACAGTTTTTCATTTATTAAAAGGAGGCAGTATGCACTGATAAATTTAAGAATGCTCTGCCAGTGACATGTGGTTAAAATTGATCAGGTTGCCCTTCTCAGTCTTGTATGTGTTTTTTGAAAGTGCATAGCGTTCATTAATTTTTCTTCAAACAAGGTTTGAAAGCTCTGAAAATTAGGATGTGAGCAATTAGATGTTTTGCCTCACCTGTGTGAGAATTGGACCAGCAAATGTTCCCCTTTATAGTGTTCTTTCAAGTTTTCATGTGAAAGCCATTGCAGATATCCTTTTGTTCTGGCTTATGTTGTATCCTCCTATGTGTCTGTTCTTTGCACAGCTGCATCCTGTGACAGTGAAAGTCCTTGTGCTGACAAGAAGAAGAATAATCTATTGGAAGGCACTACGACACTAAAAGCCTGTCTTTCCTGTCCTGTGATGGAAGGGTGGGTTGACAGTGAATTTTTGTTTGTTTTTTAACGTTCACTGATATTATAAGAATAATATTGTACCCTACTTTAAGAGATGAGGTTGGTTTGTTTTGTCAGTGAATGTTTCCAAGGACAGTGAAGAGGCTTCTTCTATTGTTGCTGTCCTATTTGCCAAAACAGACCGTGACCTTTCAAGTAATGTTCTATACTGCATCCAGGAAGAGTTTCAAGAGCCCATAAAAAGATAGGCCTTAGGAGCTCATATCATGTAAACATTACTTAGAGTCTGTGATAAAATTTCCACTATCCTTGTCTTGCTTCTGCTTTGCATTGACAGTTATAGAAAAAATGAACTATTTTCTTCAGTTTTCTTTTGCTAATTTCATCCAAACTACTATATCACAAAATGTAGGTAATGTTGTCCTATAGCACAGCAAGAGGCCATACCAGTTACCTGTCTAAATATTTTTTACGTTAGTCTTGTCAGTTTTCACTCTTGATATTATATGTGAGTATTCAAAAGGAAATGATTTTGTTCTTTCTCTTTAAAACCTTAAAAAAGCCTCATTATGCAATAATACTGCACTTCTCTCATGTGGAGTGCTTATGTATTCTCAAGGACAATTTCCATGTGTTTACTTTTCTTCTGTATTTACTGTAGGTATTTTGACATAGATCCTTCTGCAGTGTTGTTTCATATAGAACCACATCATAATACTTCAGGATTTTGGTCAATATGGTTTACAAACAACTTTGACTTCAGCGTTGAACTGAATGAGGTCTTCATAGCCAGAGAAACAAAGAACATTTTAAAGGTAAGCTTTATTTTGGCTTCATGCAATGTTTTGTCCTTGATTTAAGGATCTGTTCATGACATGGAAAATAGATTCTTTGAAGAATTTGGTGTTTGTGGTGCTGGTTGAAATAAATTAAAAATAAGAGGGTATGTATGCCTCTAACTGTTAGGTCCTGAAGAACTTAAGCTCTCAATAGGCATTATTCACTGTCCAGTTGGGTTTTGTATTGTTTTGTTAGCAACTGTTCTTTCATTTCAGTTGCAGCTACAGATGCATCAAATTATAGACCATTGCTGTGTTCTCAGAACTGTTGCATGTGTTGTTTGTGCTCTGTAAGATTCGGCATTTCTTCATAGACTGTAATGGAAGTCTTTAGTAAGTAGATGAACTTTGAAGTTTAGAAGGCAAAGCCAAGAATTTACTTGTGCAATTGCTTAATTCAAACCAGATAAATCTGGGTTATGAACAAGCTCACGGTGTAGGCATCTAATTGGCTCTTCGCGTATTTAGATTGGAGGTTTACATATGTGCACTGTGTGGATCAGTTCTGAGCTCACATATGTGTGTAATAACAGCGAAAACACAAAGGAAGAGAAAGTTTGCACTCTTCAGGGTATCGCTTGTACCAAAAAAATGAACCAATTTTATTTCAGTTGTCATTTGATTCTTTCTAGATTCTGAATTTTGCCGAAGCTTTGACTCTACCTCCTGGCTGCTGGAATGTATTTTCGTTGAAGCTCAGTGTGAAAGACACTGTAACAAATGTGCTTTCTAGTATATGTTTGGCCACAAATGTGGGAGTAATGTTTGAAATACCTCTGCAGATACATTCAACTCTGTCCAAGGTATTGTATTCGGTTGTGTTGAGTGGTTATTATGGACTGCAAATCAGCATCTTATTTCTTAGGCTGTAAATCCTTCCTTTAGTTTTTTTCTTTAGGAAGGAAAAAACCCTCAGTACCAGAGCATTCTGTGAAACCATTCTGTGGCTTGAGAGGTTAAGCTTGAGAGATGAGCAGCGATAGAATTACAATTCTCTAGGCAACCTTAATTCCCTTCTTTGACTTATCCAAATTATGCATTGAGAAACCAGAATTTGTCCTGTTGTTTTGTCATATGGTCAGTTGTAGTTTCTGTTTGTTTTTTCCAGGAGGGAGATCTTCATTTTGAAGCCATTGCCCACTGTGATATTCAGTGTTACTTGGGAAAGTCGGATTCTGGTAGGGTTGTCTTGGTGGTTTTTTTTGGCATCTGGTGGTAGTTTTATTATAGAAAATTCGTTTTATGTAGCAGGACTTGTAAGGAGACTATTGAGATTGTTCATACAAGTACTTAGTTTTATGTCGTTTAAAAAAATGCACTTTTCTAGGAGTATAAATAGCTTTCAGTAACCTATACTGAGCACACTGTGCAGTATTTCAGACCTGTAATACCTTAGCATGTGCTAAGCTATTGTATCTTGAATCATGTTTTGTGACTGAACATTTAAGACTCTCCTGCAAGTCCTCATTGGTGTTGTACTCCTCCTTGCTTTCTTTATATGCATGTTCTTCGGAGTTGTTTGATGTAGAATGCTAAAGCTGTCAACTAGCTCAAAGTGATTAGAAAATGTGCATAATCTAGGTCCAGATCTTGGGAAATGTCCAGAAAACAAGCATTGACCAGTATCCCATCTTTAGCCACAGCTAAATTTGAAGGTCCTCTCTTTCTCTGTTTCTCATAGCAATGATTTCATACACTTCTGCAAAGACCATTTATAAGGCTTATAAAACAGCATCCTTAAAACAGTATCATTTGAAACAGAATGAAGGGGTCCCATTCTTCCTGGAACTGAGGAATCTGTTTCCAGATACTGTAATGCTGAGAGTTGTTTTAACTACCTGGCTGGCATTTACCAAAATACGATGTTAGGTATTATATGCACATGATGCTGCCTGGAGAATGCTGAATATGATGAAAGCTGATACAGAATAGTGTTTTTTTTAACATCTCTGCTCATTAAGGATTATCAGTAGGCAGCTGGGTACTGTAGGCTTAAAATGTTTGAGTGCTCTCCTGAACGTGTTTCCAAGATGATGCTTTCCTAAAATGTATTTCATATGAAGATATGAAGAACGCAGTAGTAGTCAGTTAGATTTAAGAAGAGGAATCAAGGTGACATATGGAAACACAAGTCTTGAAGAATTACTGACACATATATACACTTTTGTATGCTTCTTAGAAGCAAGTATTTGGTGGTTTTTTTATTTTTTTTGTTTTTTTGATAATTTGTTTTCTTGTTAATCTACGTAAAGGAATACTCTACCTTCTAATTTAGGAATTGTTTGTTAAATACTAAAGTCTAATGCACAAGCCTAAAAACACTGACCTAAAGTACTTGTAGCTGGGTTATTCTAGTCATCGTCATTCTCAATTAGTTACTTTAAGACACTAAGGATTGTAAAATAAAGAACACATAGTTACAAAATAAGTATTTTTTGTTTTCTTTCAGAATAAATTTGCTTTCCTAACTCCTTTCTGCTATGTGAAATTGCTTGAACCAATATGAGCCTTAACTTTCTAAAAGGCATTAATGTTTAGACTGATGTAAATCCTTGCAATTTTATCATAAGAAAAATTTGATAAAATTATCAACATCTTGAAAAGAGAAGTTAAAATGCAAATACAATTTCTGCCAAACTGTGGGATTTGTTTTGCTTCCTGCTGTGCTGTGGTATTGTATTGCTATGTAGAGAATAGCGTGTGATCTTAATACTTTATTGGCATCAGTGGAGAGGTCTGTGTAAAGACTATGGATAATATAATGACTTTTCAGTGGTGTCCATTAGAATAGCAACAGTAAAAAGGGCTTACTAAAGCGTATGAAGCCTGTACAATACCCATACTCTTGTTTGCATATAACAACTGTGGCTTTGCAGATGTATTTTTAAAGCAAATCAGATATGGGCAATAATGTATATACCCTCATATGTGCTTGCTTTGAAGGCAGTTAGTGGGTTACCTTTTTGTTTCTGTGTCAGGACCCTTTGCAGATACTGTTTACTTATTTTCAGAAGTAGGTTGGTGGAAGGAGCAAATGTTATCTCTAAAATATGAAAAATCTGTTATCGTTTTAGCGAATCTGCTTTGGCAGAAGAGTCTCTCTCTGGACCGTTCTGCTTGGGATGTGGATTCTGAGCTTGCAAGTAATCTTTATGAAAAATGGCAAAAAATAAGACACGGAGAAGCCTGCAGGTCTGTACAGAATCTGTTGAGGTTCTTATTTCAAACTACTACAGTGTTGTGAGAAAAATATTTCTGTTCTGAGGTATTCTTAATTAGAACAAACATTTTTGGTCTTCCTGCACTGAAGTTAGTTGCCTTGAAGTGCCTGGAGTTTCAGGGCAAGCCAGACACCCCCAGCTTCCATTTCATGGCACTGCTGGTCACAAGTAAACGTTTCAGATACCTGAGTTTTAGAATGTAACTAATGTTCTGACTCTAAGAACCCACTACAGCTTGAAAGTTTGAAAGCAGTCAAAGCATGTCTTACCAGATCACTTACAGAGTTCTAGCAGTCAGTCATCAACAGATTACATAGCTAATGTGTACTGCATACTGAAGACACTGGGAAGGAAGCAGACTGTGACTAAACAATTCCTGTAGAGGTGGTGTGTCATTGACATCATGCCCTTTCCAAAATAAGGAGATTTAGCTGTGAAAACCCCCGTCATGTTGCAGGTGGAAGAGTAAAGACTGAAGGGATGCATATAATTTACACTGACTATTACTACTAGGTTACAGTTTTTATGAGTTTTATTTTGTGAAGAGCACATTCAGAGAAAGATTGTTGTAATTGTAGCTCCTCACAAATAATTTTTTTTGTTCTTTGAAAGAAAAAAAGAAAAGAAAATTAACAAAGCTTTCTGGTTTTGCCAATAAAGCAGGAGAAGTATTTTAGGATCAGCTCGCTTTATTCACCAGAAGAACCCTGAAGAGGAGTCCTTTGCCTTTTTCTTGCCTCGGTTAACTGCAGAACCTGGCCTTACACTCAACTTCAGTGCCACAGCAGTTAAAAGTAGCATGGTGAGGATGGTTGCTATGCTTTTTCTGAGTTGATGTATGCTTAGCTCATTTAAATAACAAAGTCTGCAGTTAATATCTGGTGATAGCATTTTCATACTGCTTCTAGATCAGTGTTTTGAAGTCTAATTAAAGACACCTGATTTATATCCCTTTGGCTCTTTAAGTTCTCTAGCTGCCTGGTTGTAATATTTTAATCCAAGGAGAGGAGTAAAACAGTGTAGGTCTTAATTAACAATTATTCATGATTGTTAAAGCTTTCCATGTGTCATTGTACAAGTTACATGCTTGTGGTAAAATAATTTAACAGGGGACTAGGGATAGGATGTACTGTCATTAATGATGCACATGGTTACAGGATGGCCTTCCTTGTACCACTGCTTTATGTAACAGAATTGGTAAAACATTTGTGAGAGAGACAGCACTTGAGAGATCAGCAGAGCAATACGTCTTCCAACCACACTGACAGTTGCTTCTTTCTCATTTGTCAGATTTAAGCCACTACTAACCTAGCCTGGGCCAGAGCTGGTCATGTAGAGATAGTTTCCATATGCAACTAGTTTGAACTACCTTAATATTCCATTTGTACCATTTAATTTGTCACTCATTATAGTAGTATGTATAACCTGCTTGCACTCGGATGTCTGTAGGAAAGGGTGGCACCTCACTAATTTCACTTTCTTCTGTGGAACACCTTCGTTCATGTCAGCCTGTGTAAATCAAAACCCAGAAGAAAGGGTTGTTTGGGGGTGGGGGAAGTCTATATTTCTGCCCATGTGGTTCTTCATGCACTTTTAGCTGGTTTTGCAAATGATGACACTGTGGTGACATGTCCTGACTGCTGGTCCATGCAATTTTGTTCACTTATGATTATATTGCATTAAGAGAAAAGCCAGGTTGAAGTCCCTTGAAAATGCAGATCGTATTACCAGTGCTAAATTATTTTACCTTCCAGTTCTAAAGTATGTAGTTTTTAACTTTTTCTTTTCCCCTCCAAACTATTTAGGTAAAATACTTTGTTCTAAGAAACCCTTCATCCTTCCCAGTTACGTTGCAGCTTCTGCCTCTTTCTTACTACCCTGATCCCCAAGCTTCACTGAGTCTGCTCAACAAATGGTAATGAGTATAACTGTCAGGATACTGTTTCATCTTTTAAAAGATCTATTTGCAATGTCTTATGATTGTTGCTTATTGTTTGTTTTAATTATCAAAGTGTAGCTTAGGTGAGGACAACGTTCTGACCCATTTTGGCAGGTATAATTGTGTTCAGAGCAGCTCCCCGTATGATTCTTGACTTTGTAATGTACCTGATTATTACTAAAACCAAATTGAACACATTTTCAGCAAGCTTGTCTGCCAGCTGTAAACTATAGTTAGTTGTCTTTTAAGATCTTAGTGCAGGCTTGTGCAAGCTGCCCAGGTGAGAGAAGCAACTTGCAGAACTGGGTACATGCCTCTCCCTGCAGAGTCTGTAAACTGATCAGCGAGGAGGAAGGTAGCTGAACCTTCTGACCAGAAGACACTTTTTCTTAGGTAAAAACCCTGACTGAAGAAGAAACAGGATCCAGGGACAGAAATTCATGTTTAGAGCCAGGAACCCCAACACAAATGTTTAAGGCCAACTAGGCAAATGTTTCTACATTGTTTTGAATTTTCTGTTTTAGAACTTAGAAGATCTAATGAGAAATCTAGATAAAAGTTAGGTGAACGTTATAAAGGGGCATAGTGAGATGGGCTGAAGTTTGCCAAAGCAAACCCTGGCTGTTACGCTTAACTTTGAAAAAATGTATAGTTGTTAGGACTGTTAGCTGGTTGGTGCCAGTGGGACCACACACATGCTTGAGAGTAACTTGCTTATTTGGGGTCCAAATCCCTGTATAATTGCTTCCTTAATCTCATGCGTTTACATGAGTTGTATATGTGCATATATAAAGGCATGTAAATACATGTGTATACATATATGCGCATTAATAACTGCATCTGTTTGCCTACTAAATATAATTTCCACATAGACTCTTTCTAGTGGTTTCAAACTACATTTTCTCTGTATTTGCACACTTTTGTTTCTGCAGATGTTCTAGGTTTACCAGAAATCGCATCCACTAACTGGTTCTTTTTAACCTAACGTCATAGAAAGTTGTGAAAGATGAATTTTCAATTCAGTGGCTGGGAGGTCCAGTAGTCCTCTGTAATCTAAATTTTACCTATTGTTTTTTGTATGTTCAGTTTAAATACCTTAATTTCAAATATTTATAGTTTGCTCTCAAGTAAATAATCAGCTGCTGTAAGTAAATTTGATTTGTAAAGTATGTGAAAGAAAATAGGAATTTGTCTCAAATCATGAGCAGAAAGAGGGATATTTGATTGAACTAATGAGGTTTGATAATGATTATTTCTTAACACTTATATGGGGAGAAAAAGTTTCGGGGTGTTTGTTGATTATCATCTTCTGCAAAAAAGGTATGCTGAGAGATCTAAAATGTCCAGACATTTGTCAGTTTTCCAGGTGTGTGGAATCCACATACAACTGATCTGTAGTGTGTTCTGTTGAAATATTGACCCACATTTCCACTGTATTTCACATCTACCAAAATGCAATTGTAAAAGTATTCTTTATTTAAGTATAAATGCCAGCATGTAAAAAATAAGTCAATGCAGTTCTGACAGACTAGGCTGGAAGTGCTTAATTTTTTATTTTGATTTATTTAGGTTCGGCATAAATGTGCAAGCTATTAATTTCACAACCACTGAATTCAGGCTCATGAATGAATGTTCTCAAAGGGTAAGATGGCTAATTATGAGAGAATTAATGGTCTGGCAAACTAGAAAAAGCGTTTTCTAGCTACATTATGTCTGAGTTTTTCCCAAGTGCTGTTTAAAGCAATTCTGATACTGTTTTCTTGATTCTCTCTTAAGCTTGTGTCTTTGCAGTTAATTTTATTTAGAGTTTGAGTCTAGTTTGAAAAAAACTGTAGATAGGCAGTGTGGACACGTGTCCTGGTTTTGTCTGGGATAGAGTTAATTTTCTCCTTACTAGCTGGTATAGCCCTGTGTTTTGGATTTATTATGAGAGTGATGTTGATAGCATACCAATATTTTTAGTTGTTGCTGAGTAGTTATGCTAAGTCAAGTACTTACAGTTTCCTGTGCTCGCTCTATTGGCGAGCAGGTGCATAAGAAGCTGGGAGGGAACACAGCCAGGACAGCTGACCCAGACTAACCAAAGGGATATTCCATACTATATGATGTCATGCTCAGTGTGTAACTGGGGGGGATGGTTGGCCACAGGTGAGGTTGCTGCTCAGCAAGGCCTTTGACACTGTCTTCCACAGTAGACTCCTAGGGAAGCTGGCAGCCCGTGGCTTAGATGGGAGCACTCTGTGCTGGGTTAGGAATTGGCTGGATGGCCGAGCCCAGAGAGTGGTGGTCAATGGTGTCTCATCCAGTTGGCGGCCGGTCACCAGTGGTGTCCCCCAGGGATCGGTATTGGGTCCCGTCCTGTTTAATATCTTTATTGATGATCTGGATGAGGAGATTGAGTCCATCATCAGCAAGTTTGCAGATGATATCAAGCTGGGAGGAAGGGTTGATCTGCTAGAGGGTAGGATGGCCCTGCAGAGGGACCGGGACAGATTGGAGAGATGAGCTGATTCTAATGGGATGATGTTTAATAAGTCCAAATGTCGGGTACTTCATTTTGGAGACAACAATCCCATGCAGAGCTACAGACTGGGGACAGAGTGGCTGGAGAGTAGTCAGGCAGAAAAGGACCTGGGAGTGCTGGTGGACAGGAAGCTCAACATGAGCCAGCAGTGTGCCCAGGTGGCCAAGAAGGCCAATGGCATCCTGGCCTGCATCAGGAATAGTGTAGTGAGCAGGACCAGAGACGTTATCGTCCCCCTGTACTCGGCACTGGTCAGACCTCATCTTGAATACTGTGTACAGTTCTGGGCCCCCCAGTTTGGGAAAGATGTCAGGATACTGGAATGTGTTCAGAGGAGGGCAACGAAGATGGTGAAGGGGCTGGAGCACAAGCCCTATGAGGAGCGACTGAGGGAGTTGGGGTTGTCTAGTCTGGAGAAGAGGAGGCTCAGGTTGTAGTCAGGCAGGGGTTGGTCTCTTCTCTCAGGTGACCAGTGACAGAACCAGAGGGCATGGACTCAAGCTTTATCAGGGAAAGTTTAGACTTGATATGAGGAAAAAATTTTTCACTGAAAGGGTGATTGGCCATTGGAATGGGCTGCCCAGGGAGGTGGTGGAGTCGCCGACCCTGGAGGTGTTTAAGGGGAGACTGGATGAGGCACTGAGTGCCATGGTTTAGATGATGGTTGGTGTTAGTGTTGGTGTTAGTGTAGGGTTATAGGTTGGACTTGATGATCTTGGAGGTCCTTTCCAACCTTGTGATACTGTGATACTGTGTGAATAGGCTCTGCATTGATTGGTTAGCAGGTGGTGAGAAATTACATTGTGCAGCACTTGTTCTGTATACTGTTTTATAGTTACTGTTACTATAATTTCCTTTTCCTTCGCCGTCCTATGAAACTGTTTTTATCTCGCAAATTCTACTTTTTTGGCCTTTGGTTCTCTCACCCATCCCACTGCAGGGGTTGTGTGGAGCATGAACAAGCAGCTCCATGGTGTTGGCTGTCTGCCGGGTTAAGCCATGGCAGCGCGTGTGTGAGTGTGTACCTATTGATGAGGCTGCTGTTGGCATTCTGTGTTGGGACTGACATTTAGCCCCAGGTTGACCGTCAGGTTTTTGAGTCAGTGATCTGAGAAGCTAGCTGATAATCTCTTCAGTAGAGGGAAGTACTGTCCAGTAGTTCAAGGTAGGAGAAGGCTACATTTCTACAATTCACCTCAATCTCATTGCAACTCTCAGCTTCAGGCTGGAATGCCATGGCTCTCTCTGTCTCTCATTGACTCATTTTTGAAACAAGTATGATAACACTTGGCTGTCACACCTGTGCTGAACTATACTTGTACCCTGAGCTGTCGTGTGGTGGCTGACAGAAGTAGAGAAGATGCTGTATCAGGGATGCTTGCGTATTCTGACAAACAGTACTGTCCAGGGTACCTGGAAGATTTCTTCTTAGATTTCAGTTTGTGCAGAAGCCTGGAATTGACATATTTACCTTACTGTGTGGGCATGCTTGAAGCCACATCTTTAATGTCCTGTGTAGACAGATGTTTATGCACATATGCTTTAAGACCTTAATGAACAATTAGTACCTTATAAAAAGAAAAGACTGTTTGCTACACTAATCAAAGCTGACCTTTCCTTTCTGGCAACAGTTGTTAAGAGTTGTTATAGAAGAGATGAGGCAGCAGTTCGTAAATCCTAGCCTGTAGGCGCATGCTGAAAAGGAGAAGGTGGTTCCATTAGTACATGGGTAGGACTGAGTTTCCACAGTCCCATACACCTACTCTTGACCAAATGGAGAAATAATGGTAGATCTTTACATGAGTGTGTGTAATATCTGTTTTTCCTTAGAGACTTGAAGAGCTAGGGGGCACATGTATGGTTAGATAGGTATTCAGCACATATGAGACTGATCTTGACTTGTTAACCAAATTACTAGTTAGTATTAAGGTTTTTGAATTTGTCATCATTTCCCTAGTCACATTATGTGTGTATGTAATGAATTGTTTGGCTCACATCTAAGTGCATACGTATCTTTATTTGTAGAAGGTGACAGGGTGAAGTTTGTAAATGCCATACGTGGTTTTCTTTTAATAAATACTGGCTGTTAAGTGCAGGGTCTAAAACTTTTTTGTATGTTCTTTTTTTCATAAAATAGACTAGGAATAAAAACATTTTGGGCTAGAAAAGAAGAGAAAAGCCATTAGTACAATAGCCATGAATTGAAAAGCAACCAAGCAACAGCTCATTTTGCAATATTTATGGTTGTTTTGAGTGCTGTAGGTGTCTGATGACCCCTTTCTAAGATGAGACCCCTGGTTCTGGAATAGAAAGTTTTTTATGGCTATTTTGATTATTTTAGTGGAAAAAAGAAAAAGACACCAGCGTCAAAAAAAAATAAATTACATTATTTCCAGGCTTGGTGAACTTCTGGTAGTTTTGGTCTTCAGTTAATATGGTATGGAGTTCACTTTGGCTTGTTTCCAGTTACTGAAATGACCATCATATTTGCCAACAGTTCCTTTCTCACTTAGATCAAGTTACAAGCCTTGTGCTAAGGGTATAATGGTTGCCACATTTCCCAGTGCAATCACTATACTGTCAGTTCTTATTGTGCTGTGAAGTGTTTCAGAATTCCTTGACTATGAAAGACGCTATGTAATTTCTTTTCCATCTGAGCAAATAAAAGTTGTTTTAAAAAAATGAAGTAATACATTCCTGATAATAATAAGTGTAGTAATATGAACTTCTGCTCAAATAAACAACCTTATCTGATGTTTTATGTTGTCAAGTTGAAAGACTTTTGTATAACAAGTTAGTTAGCAGTTATTGCACTGTGCCAAAAATATCTTATGTGGTTCTAAGTAAAGATGTAATGCATTTTTTATTGAAGTCTTTAAATGCATGTATTTTCTGTGAATAAGAAATGCGTTTTTGTTTAACAGAATACACATCAAGAAGATCTCACCAATGAGAAGTGCAGTTCTGAGCTGCTTTGGTTAAATTTACAGCCCATGGAAACCAGAAAAGTTGGTGTAATTTTTACACCAATTGACTACAAAAGAGTAGCTTCCCTTATTTTAATCAGGTAAGCCAGGTTTCAGTTGTGAGAATCAAACAACTCAAGGTCAAGGTGAATTTGCCAAATCTCGGGGCAAAAACAAATGGTCAAAATTTGAAAGTCAGAATACCTCCAGTTTAATAAAAATTGATTAGAGGGTCTTTGTGCCTTATGTCTCGGTCGTAAAAAATAGATCTGTTTTCTCTCAATATGTGATCAGTGGGTTATAAAATGCTTGTGAATGTCCTGAAGCAATTTTGAGTTGAGAGCAACACACTAGGTGGCTTTGCTGTTTGCAGCTTAACTCCATAATGATAGGATTTAAGTATCTGGTAAGTCTGATGTGTAGCCATGCATTGGTTATCTCTAGAGGAGAAGAGAGTTTATGGAAGAAGTAACCATTTTTACTAGGTGGCACTGTTGTTATCTGCTGGCAGTGATCACAAAGCTTGTTCTTTCACTGTGTGAAACTGAGTAAAACTTCCGCTGTGTGAAACTCACTGGTGACTGGTTCAGAGTGATCCTGTCTGAATTTAGGGTAAACATATCCAGGTGTGGCCAATGTCACTGAACAGTGTTGTCTTGGCCTGGCACCTAGATAGCAAAACCATCATTTTGCAAACTTCACTTCTGTTTTAGTGGCTGATTGCTTGATTTTTTTTTATATTATGGCAGAAACAACTTGACTGTTCTGGATGTGGTCAATGTAGAAGGTTTTGGAGCCAAGGAATTGCTTAAAGTAGGGGGAAGGCTACCTGGTGCAGGAGGATCTCTTCGATTCAAGGTGCCAGAAGCTACACTCATGGACTGCAGACGACGTGAGTAAGAAGAAACAGGTCTCTGATTTTGTAGCTGGCTGTGTTACTCTGTAATGTGAAGTAAACAGATCATTGAAATAAAAAAAGCTGAAGAACGTGATCATGAGAGGTGTAGATTCTGTTTTCTCAAAACACTAACTGTGAAGGGTTAAAAACTCTAGAAATACACTATTCCAAATAGTCTGTGTTAAAATGTTGGTCACTTCTGAATTTTTTATTACATTAAAAGTAAAAATAGCTATTTATAAACATAAGAATATAATTTTTAAGAACTGAAAAATAATTATTCTTATTTTCCTTTAAGAAATGAAAGACAGCAAGCAAATTCTATCCATTACGAAGAACTTCAAAGTAGAGAATATTGGACCTCTTCCTATAACAATTTCATCAATGAAAATCAATGGTTACAGTTGCCAAGGATATGGATTTGAAGTGTTAGACTGTCAGGAATTTTTCCTGGCTCAGAACTCATCACGGGAGATCAGCATTGTGTAAGCACTGACGAATTAGCTGACAAATGAACTTAAGTGGAAATTTGAAATAATTAATTTAAGTAACACTGCAGTAGCACATCTGTACACAAAATTTTGTGAATTTTGAATATAAATTTAATAAGCATTTCCCCTTTTCAGTAAGGGTAATGCTAACAAATTGATAATATAGTAGTATATAAGTCTCTATTATTTTTAAAAAGTAGCATACATGCTTTTATCAGTGCATTATTAAGTAATAAATTAAAGCAAAAGAATTGTCATAAAAATGATTAAGAAATGCTTTGCTACTGGCTTTATTGTTGTTTGTTTTTCTCTAGTTTGCTCCTAATAACCTGACCGCAGTGAGGTCATGTTTTCCTAACATTGCACGTAGTTATCTAAAACTGATTCATTTTAAAATTTTGTGGAGTGAAAGTCACAACTTAAACATAAGTAGAGTTAATATTACTGTATTACAGTAACTGTGTTTTTGCTTGCAAGTATCACCTTTACTGTTTGGAAAGGCAAGCGGTACCTTCTAGCAGTACCCATGGCAGTCAAATAAAATAAAGGTATGGGTCAGGGAATTAAGTGGAAGAAGAGACAAACCTGGTGTTTTCTTCTGCTTTTCCTATCTTTGCCATCTTGTTCTAGACTTACTCTACTACCTAGCCCTTGCTGGCTTGATGCTGCCTGTGTGCTTGACAACTTTACTTTTGGTAAAGAGTCTTTGGTTAACATTATTTGATGGTTACACCTCTTTGAGAAAAGGAAAACAAGTCACAACAGTGATATTATTTTGAAGAGTCACAATAAACCCATGTATTTTACTGCTTTAAGATGGTGTCAAATTTTTAACCTCTGTTAGGTGGTAATGCCATCTGTGTAATCTGAGCAAACAGTGGTCACTTTTTACATTGTGTTTTTTTTGTATTGTTAAATCAGAAATTATTTTGTATTTTTGGTATCAGTGTGTCTTCAGAAAATGAAAGTCAGCCCAGCAATGGAAAACCAACACCAACTTTGTCTACTTTTCTGACAGATTCACTCCTGACTTCACATCTTCATGGGTAATCCGGGAGCTTACACTGGTCACTGCTGCTGATCTGGAGTTCCGCTTCACACTCAACGTGACTCTTCCTCACCACCTGTTACCACTGTGTGCAGATGTGGTGCCAGGACCAAGCTGGGAGGAGTCTTTCTGGAGGCTCACTGTCCTCTTTGTAAGGTAGTGCTTTTCAAGCCCCTGTGCCAGATTGAAAGGGGCACGCTGTCGTTCTGCTTGCGTTTGTTGTTTTGACATTGAAAACAGTCAGAGCACAAATGAAACAGTAATAATGACTATATGACTATGTTACGTGGTTCTAGGTGCAACAGAAGGATACTACAGTGATCTAAAAAAAAAAAAACAGTTTCTCATTCTGTTTTCCGGATGACAAAATTTATCTTGCGTGATTGAGACGGTGGTTTGACGTATTACAGAGATTTTGTTCTGACTGATTTATGTTTGGTACAATTAATAGATTGGAGAGAAAGAGGATATTTTGCAACTTCAGTTTTAGCTCAGAAGCGTGGCAACATATGTAGCACATTTTATACCAGCATTTTTGCTAGGAAAAGAAAGAGACAGCAATAGTAAATATCAGTAATTGTCATGAGTAAATGGAAGGTACTCAGAAGACTGATAAGAATCGTAGTAAGATTTATTGTAACTGTATTGTAGTGAAACTTACTTCTACCTAGTCTTCAAACCAAGTATTAGTTTCTTAGGAATGGATTGTTAGGTTTTTCCCTTTGTAAAGCTTGTGGCTGATTTATTTTATTAAAAAAATAACTAGCAAGGGATATAAGGAAAAAAGGGAAAGACAAGGCAGTTACGACTTATTTATTTTAAACTGTACTTTGAGTTCTCATCTGTCTTCCTACTTAGAATTTGCTCACAAAAGTTTGAAAAGCGTATCTCTTTTTAAATTGTATGTCAAGTAGTCCTGAAAATTGTAGACACCAGTATCTGTTGTTTTCTTTGACAGCTTGTCTCTGCTCGGAGTGATTCTGATAGCCTTCCAGCAAGCCCAGTATATTCTAGCAGAGTTCATGAAATCAAGACAGAGGCCAAATCCTAGTTCTTCATCACAGCAGAACAGCAACTCTGTTGACATAATCAGCTCTGATTCCTACAAGTAAAAATGCTTTCTTCTTCTTTTCAGTTGCCTTCTTTTATACCCTGTTTATTGTGAAGTGGTGCTTTTTGTCTATTTGTACTTTGATATTGCTGTGGGCTGGTTTAGAGAAGACAGTATTTGAGGCAATCTCTTTCAGAGAGCTTTTGGTGTCGTGGTGTATATTTATCTCCACAAAAGAGAAATGGAGGAACTCAAAGGTTTATTAATCTTGTATATTGTCAGTAATGCATAGGATAAAAATTGTGATGGAAGTAATGGATACACCATGTGCAGCTGCCATTGAAAGCTAAGAATGGAAAACACATTAATGGTCCTCAAATATGACCCTCTTGAGTTGTCATCTGGGCACTTACTCAAGCGAGTAAGTGTATTTGAAGTCTGAGCACATGCTTAAGAGTCTTGCTTGATTCCCACTGAAATCAGAATGTGCTTAGCTGGTATCATAAAGACCTAATGCAGTTTCATGGCTTGTGAATATGCCCCCGTTCCTTTACTTACAAAAAATCCCATAAAAGAATTCAGGATAGCTTCTTAGATAAAAAGAAATCTCAAATAATTTCTTTTTTCTCCAGGGGAAGCTGCAAGACATTTATGGATTCCTATAGTTCCTCAGATAAAGGTAAAGGGAAGGGCTTCCTGTCTGTAGGCACTTCTTCTAGCCGAAGTCAGAATGCAGCAAAGAGAAGTCCTGCAACCTACAGCCACTCACAGAAGAAACACAAATGTTCAGTTTACTACAGTAAGCAGAAACCAAACACAGCAGCTGGCAGTGCCATTACAACTACTGATGAGAAACAAAATCAGATTGTGGAGAACCAAATCTCAGCACCAAAAGAGGACATTTGCACTGATGTCAGTGAGAACTGGGTAACTCTAAAATATGCAAATGGCATAAATGTTAACAAGAATTTAACTCTTCCAGAAAACTTTCTGGGTAAAGAAGAAAATGCACTGAAAACTACAATTCTCATTAAAAATACTTCTTCAGAGTGTGATTTGAAGGAGGATCTTCAAGCATGTATGTTTCCTAAGGAAACTAACCTTAAAACTTCAGAAAATCTAGTTGAGCTCAAAGAACAGGAATTCTGTCCTGTGAAGATGGCGAAGAAGCTACCTGAAAGTCACTTGTCCAGAAATTCACCTCAGCAACAGCCAGAACTGCAAGAAATTTCAAAGAAAAACAGTGGTAATTTTTTTCCATTTCTATCAATCGAAGTTAGTGGGTGAAGTCTTCTGTTGAGTTCACTGTGATCAGGATTTTGTTTTTTCTGTGGGACAAGGGGGTGTGGTATTTCTTATGTATTCTTTATGATTTATCTGTTTACATTCCTAAGGAAATAGCTTACATTGTTTGATAAATCATGAATTTGACTGCTTTTACAGATCTCAAGCTTGTGCTGTAGCATTTTAGTGGTTAAAATAATTCATGTAATAGATTTACATAGGAGACAAGTTGTGCTTGTCAGATATTCAGAAACATCCTAGTTTGTGATTTTCAGGTCCGCTGATTTTTAGAGTGACCAAGCAGCACCCTCAGTACTGGGTATTCAGAGCTTCTTTGATAACACCTAAAAGAACAAAGGCTGATGTCAGGGTATTTTGAATTTTTTTTCTTTGTTGGGTGTCTGCAAATCACTTCCTCTTGGTTACTGTGTAGCTGTGTTTTTAATTTATTTGTTTATTTATTTATATTTCTTTTCAGTTGTGAAGCTAAACTGCCTGGGAAGTCTTAACTCTTAGCTTCACAACTCAAAATTGTAAGAGCAGCCTAAGAGTACCTTGGGGGAAATCGAGAGCAGGGCTGGAGAATGTGTCCTCTGGAAGCTTGGCTTTACTTAGAAACTTGGCAGAGTAGTTGAATGCTGAAGACTGGCATTTGCTACAGCTGTGGTGGAGTTCATTTAGTGAGTGAGACATAACAGATGCATTTTGGGCCCTGTTGCAGTGCATAGTTGTTACTGTGGGTTGGTTACTTACCGTTGTGTCGTGTCTGAAATATAGTAGATACAAGTGTGCTGTCTTGGGTGGAGTGAGAAGAATTTCGCTTTTACTTACAAAGCACTTTGAAATTCTTCACATGCTCCTGAATTGCAAAATGGTACTTGTATCTTGATTATAGTTAAAGACTTGGTTTGGTGGAAACAGGAAGTCTTCAAGACCTCAGGTACATTCATGTTTGTATGCTGGAGAACAACTCATGTTTTTTCAGTAGCTGTGGCAGCCTTCCCTGCTTGATGTCTCTCCCAGTGTTTCATTCACATGGGCTTCTTTTGCAGTCATAATATTGCCTGCTCCAGAGAGGAGGGGATGCCTGACTCAGAGCTAGGATGTTGTAGTTGATTGGTAGGTGGGAAACTGTAAAAATGATTGAGTGTGCATTTCTCATTTGAGAGGACTAGTTCAGTGCAATAAGCAATGGCTTTCCTTGTGGATTTCTCATGAAGAGCAGCTGAGGAGTCTGAGAGGCAGACTGTGGATGTATTCCAGATATCTGAGATACCTGGAACTGCTCAAAGCTAAAGTTAATTCTGTCCTATCCAGCACTGGCAGGGCCCAGGCAGGGGACCGGGCAACTCAGCCGGTTGTTGAGGAGGGCTTCCTCTCTTTTTCTTCATCTCTTGGCTTTTGTTACACAAGAATAATTCTTCTTCCTCGCAAGCTCTCAGGAAAACTTTTGATGCTGAACCCGTCCTAAAGACTCCTCAGAGATGTAAAGCTCTGAAATAAAGGCTGTTCTTATTTTGATCTACCTATTTTTGAAGTCTTCTTCCCACTCAGTTTGCAGGGATTTTCAGTTTGTTTTTTTTTTTAAAGAAAAGTACGGTAAAGTGAGAGCAGTAGACATTGTGTATATGATTGGGAGCCTTATGTCTTTCCAAGCAAACTGTTGTTATTGTTTAATTGTAGGGAATAGCCAGCAAGTGCCTCTCAGGAATGAAGCAGAAAACTGTGAGACTTTAAAAAAGCATATCAGCCTGAAGCCTTCCACAGAGAAAAAGATTAATAAAGGACCCAAGGAAGAGACTCCGTGCTATGCAAAAGAGGAGATGAGTTCTTCTGAGGTTTGTATTGTGATCCTTCCACTTTTCAAATTTAAAATGACCTTCTTGTTCTTTGTTTGTATATGTTTACATATATAGATATGTATATCTACGTAGGGTCTATTACATACAGTCACATACATAAATCTGAAACACTGTAAATCAAATGAAGGAAGAAATATGCAGATATGCTGCCCAATTTCTGTTGAATACTAATGCTGCTTTATAGAATGATGAACAGTTTGAGTAAGAACTAAAACAGCCCTTCTGCTGTGATATTTGCTGTATCACAGTCAGAGATATTTTTTGTTATTGTCAGAGCAGGCACACACATACTGGAATCTAATGCCAGCTGTCAGCCACAGTAATGATGTGGGAATATTCTCCGGAGAGGAGGTGTCCTAGATGGACATATTGACCTTCACTTGCAGGCCTGATCTCCAAATACAGGGCTTTTGCATCAGAAATTTGCATTTAGGAATGCACTAGTCAAGAAGCCCCTTAACAGATTGTGAAGCTGCTGAGAAGGATTATTCTTCACCTCTGGTTTCTGAGCGTGATAAGCACAGTAGTCTGTGCCTTTCTTGCAGGTAGCATAAAACTTTTCATGAACTTCATGAAGTAATTATTAAATCCAATAATTTGGATTATGTTTGTGTCCTATATGCTGCATAGGAATCCCATAGCAAAAAGGTGTGAGGAAGAATTGCTTACTGTGCTTAAGAAATATAGATCACAAAAGGCAGGATTTAATCTCATTTTATCAGTTGTAATTCAAATGAATGCCTCCCCCAGCTGCTGAGGAAAGGGAGGATTTATTGCTGCTGAACTTGCACACAAACTGATAATGAATCTGGCAGAAGTTTTTTGGTTTTAGCACATTGGGGATTTTATTCACTGCTTTCCTTTTTCTCCCCGTTTTTTTTATTTCCTTGGAAGTCAGAGCTGCATGCTGTGAGGGGGGAAATGCTAACATTGGGAATTAAAAGATTTCTCTCTCATCGTCTGTTGATGTCTTGGGAAGGTTGATCAAGTTGATGGTGCTGGAAAGAGGTTGTGCTGTGGAAAGACACTAAATCATGAACTAACTGTGCATTTGGGTGAGGTTGTTTTGTCCAAAGAAATCTAGCTAGAGAAATCTAGCTAGAAAAATCCAATGGAGTTCATTCACTGAGGTAACTTCATTTTATAATGTATGTATTGTCTCAGACCATTTTTTTACCTTTAGCAAGAAGATGCGTATAGGAAAAAGAAACCTCAGGAGAAGAAGGAAGGAAATGTACCAAATATGAATTGGAATAGAAACAGAACATCTAGAAAAAACAAGAAGAAGAACGTTAATGTATCTACAAGGTATGTATTGCCAAATCATGAGGAAATCCAGAGTTGCTGTTTCTGCAGGATTTTTGTGTTTTGCATAGTACGTTAGGCAGGATTGCTTTATCTATTTAAATAAACACACTTTAATCCTGGCCTGAGCCTTTATTTTTAAGAATGTGCAGTACTAAGTACCATCAGCAAAAAATAAAAAATGTATGTATTTTCATTTGTAAATCTGCATGAATATAGATATAGCCCACTCTGCACAGCAGTGGTCACTCTGTTATGGTGTGGAATATGCTGCCTCTGAAGCTTCCTTGCCCTGTGTATTCTGTGGATAAAATCCAGTCGTGAAACAAGGAAAACAGAATTATTGAAATGATTCCATCATCAGGAGAACCATCTGTGTATTGAGTAACTGAGGGAATGTTGTCTTCTAGTAGTTTTGAAAGAGGAAGAGAAATCTGTACAAAAGAGAACAGTAGCTTGCATTCTTGCTGTAATGATTAAAAAAAATTAGAGCAGCACTAGGCTCAAAAGAATGAGAGTACCTTAGGAAGTTGTTTCTTCCCTCACCCCACCCCGAGCTTTGTTTAAATAGATTTCTAAAGTCAGTTGTTAACTTTGGTAATTTTTTTCGTATGTTAAAATATTTGGATTGTTATTAAAAAATACCGTTTATAAACTGCTGCTAGAATAGAAATACTTGGGAGGAGAAAATCCTCCTCCTTCCCCTCCCCAGGCCTTCGAATTAAGGTCATGATCCTAAAAAGCCTTCACAGAACTCATTTTTATTGCAAGTGGTCCTGTTGAAGTCAGGGAGACTGTAAATCTGAAAGGGCTGTTATAACTCATTATAAACCAGTTAGAGTTCATTGAGTGGGAGATCAACGTGTGTAAGTCTTTTCAAGATGCACACCTTTGTAGATAGGAAGGTTAAAAAAAATTGAAGAGAAATACTGAAATTTGGTGTCTTTTCCTTGAACTGATTCAGCTGCTACTTTCTGAGTTAAGATGTAACCATTTCCTTCTTGTAGGAACTTGACAGCTGGATTTTATTCATTTTCCCTTGATACTCTCTGATTACGGTATTTGATCCAAATATTTTAGTTTTACTAGCAAAAGGTTAAGATTACTTGAGATGATGGTTTTAGTCTCGTTGCAATTATGCTAGCAAAATAGATGGAGGGCACATTTTTCTGTGTATCTAGATCTTTGTAGAGCACTAGACTATCCTTATCACTAACATCTGATTGCCTCCAAGTGTATCACAGAGTGGAGTTAAACATATACACTTTGTTTTGCTTTTGCCCTGAGAAGTAGTACCTTGTGTGGTGGGATATTGTACTTTGGGAAAGGTTTTTAGATTTTTGTAAAGTTGAGGAATAAGACTCCTAAATCTTATTTGTTGCCCCCTGTCCTGCCTTGATAGTTGTGTGAGTTGAAGTGTTTCATGGCTGAAAAGGAAAAATGCAGCTGAAATGTAAAATGCAAACATGTTTCTTTGGGTGTGGTTGTATTAGGGTCCCTGAGCAGAGTGAGTTGAAGCATATGTGCAGTGAATTTGAAAGGCCGGATCTGAGAGCGAATATTGGAATAAGAGCCTGGTGTCCTCAGGGTAACGGGGAAAATTGTAAAGCAGACCAAAAAGCTGGGAGCTTGTCTATACAGGGAGAAACAGGTATGCATCTTAATTGTCTTAAATGGGGGAAAAATGTAACGTGGTTTTGTGGCAGTAGTACTTTATTTGCTTGAGAGACTTTTGCTTCTCTCCCCATTGAACCTTGATATGAAGATGGCAGGATTGGCATGAAGCAGTGCCTGCGATAACACCAGCTGGCTTCTGAAGGGCTCCGCGTGCTTTCTCCTAGGGGTTGGTTGGTGGTCCAAATCTGTCTGATGCTGTAATCCACCTTTCCTGGGTGAAGGACTGACAGTCTGCTTCTGCATTCAAATTGCAGCCAGTATTGACTGAAGTGGCTGTATTGCAAAGACCAGCTTTAGAATAGGTGGCTTGTTTTCAATAACCACCCCTAGCTTGGGTGCCTGCTTCCTGCCTTTCCATCAGGATTTTAATCAGCTGGGTTTTGGGAAGAGGAGGGCTGAAAAACTTCATAGGACTGTCCTGTGTTTCACTGGTGAGATAAGAAAGGAGAATTTGTCACTTATGAATTCATTAATTGCAATTTGTCATTGCTTTTAGCATGCGTGTTCCTACAGGTAGGGTATATTTCATGTTTAAAACATTATATATATGAAAGAACAGCATGGGCTTCCTGTTGCAAACTATTGCCTCTTACTGCACTGTGTCTGGGCTTGCACTCATTGCACTGGGGATGTCGTGTAGGTCATAAACCCCTCGTGGCAGGGGCTGACACATGTATCTTGAGGCTATCAGTAAATGTTATTTTCTGACCTATTGTCAAGAAATTCAGATAATCTATATAAATTGATGTTTCAGACAGTTTTTCACTGAATATTCAGCTGAAAGACTTTCTTAAATGTTTTCTCTTGTTTTGTTTTTGCAACATTGTAGAAAACTTTTATCAACGATCCAAAAAGAAGTGTATGGAGAAGTTTTGTTCTGATTCAAGCTCAGATTGCGGAAGCTCATCGGGAAGTGTTCGTGCTAGTCGTGGGAGCTGGGGGAGCTGGAGCAGTACCAGCAGTTCAGACGGAGATAAAAAGCCCATGATTACTGCCAGGCATTTTCTTCCATCAAGTAGGTTATGCTAATACTGCATCTGCAACCATAGTGGGCAGAGTATCAGGGTGCAGTGGCATGGGGCATGTAATTTGCCTTTCATAGATGAGAGCACCTCTGAGAAACACAAGAAGAGATTTAAAGAACTTGATACTTGAAAAAAAAAAATATACCAGAAGTTGTGTGGAGATGAAGGTGAGCTGCCAGGCTACAGAGAAAGTGTAAGAGTGCTCTGAGGAAGTTGCACAACTAGTTTTATGGAAAGATGGAGGAACTGAGAGTAACTAAGCAAAACAACTTCTTCCTTTAAATTTACGTTACATCACATCATTCTCATAAAAACAATCATCTTCTTGTTAGTCACTTAAAAAAATGCACAAATGAGGAATGTGTGAAAGCAATTCAGATCTGAATACACTGGGATTGGACGGTGGTGTTCGAGACATAAGTAGCCAGGAGACCTGAGCCACTTGACTACATGAGAAGTGGGAGTTGTGGTTCATTACTGCATTTTTTTTGAATGCCTGAATATCATTAAAATAGTTGAAAGCCTAAATCTTATCATTGTCATCACTATCCAGACTGATGTAGCACTAGAAGTAAATTTTAAAGAAAGTGCTGAAGTGACATAAGTAAAACCAGCTTTGAATACCTGAAAAAAAGCGGTTCAGAATAATTTTAAAATGTGCATGTACAGTGTGTTTGGGTATGTATAAAACTTCACGTTACCAAAGATATAGTATGTGAATTATCTGAACTTGTGATCTAATAGGTAATGAATTGAGTTCATGTGACAGTTCTGTTTGTTCAAATTGTCATGCCTCTGAAAAAAAAGACAGTAATTTCAAATTCAAAATTAATTTAGCAATAACAAGGAACCTCTCCATTAAGAGTGTGATAATCACCAATAAGCCATAAAATACATTTAAGACCATGTGGAAGTAGGTGGCATGCTTTGGAATAAATGCAGTTAGTGATACTCCAGTCTGAGAGAAAACTTGGTTAGCACCATTGATGAGTCTGTTTGTGTGTACATATATTCTGTGCATACTTCTTTTTTAGGATCTTTGATTTTCACAGTCATTCTTTTCTTTAGGAGAGACTGTTTCACAAAATGATTTTCCATCTGAAACTCCTATCACTTTAAATCTGTCTCATAACATCTGCAATACCAGGTAAAAAATTTGGCTCTACACCTGTAAGACATTAAAGAAATGCCACCAACTTGAAACCTTGTCTCATTTTTATAAATTAAACCTACCTGGTTTTCCTTCATTTTTTGTCATCATCCAATCATACTTCCAAGTTGGAAGATGAAAATCTTCTTCAATACATTAAAAGATGTATGCAGAATGGGTTATGCTGGGGAAACATGACAAATGCTTCCAAATGTAAAATAACATTGGGGAAAAGGGGGAATTATTTTTCCCCTCTCATTTCTTCCATATCTTAGCAACTTAATATGTTTTCATTAGCACTTAGTTATATTTAAGTAATAATATTTATTTTTTTAAAAAAAGGTAGGAGTGAGACTTTCAAGTTGATGTTATTCTTTTAATGGGAATAATGTTCTCCTAGGCTATATAGCATGAAAATTGATTCCTCCCTCCCCCACATTCCTTTCTGTAGTTCCTTTTCTTTTACTGTAGTAAAGATAGCATCCACAATTTTTATTACTACGAGTCCTCGTTTCACTTCTCATTCATGATTCCGTTTTCACTAGCAGAAATAATTTAATCCTTTTCCTCTGGGATTCTGGTGATTGAAAATGTTCCCTTTCCATTCACGTTGACTAGTTTCTTTGATGGGATTTGATGAAAATGAAATTGATGTTTATGTGTGCCTATGTGTCTTCATGGACATAAAAGTAAACTTGCCTGAGAGTTTTTAGGAGCACTGAAACATGAGAGATCCTGCTCATCTTCATGAGCTATGGCTTGTTTAAGAGAAGAGCTGTTGAATTAATTTGTAACAGGTTGATACTTGGATAATAAAAGTGGGTAATTAAAATGTATTAATTCTATTCATTTTGCATGTCTAGTAAGTATCTGGCTTTTAAAGGGTTGGGTTTTTTTTCCAGTTAAAAGTTGCACAGTGGTAATGCCAGAATCAGAAAAATCAGGAAGGTGGGAAAGCAGTAGCAATCATGATGTTCATTAGAATATTTTTTACATCTCTATGTATTTCCTTTGATATACTTTGGATTATGAAACATAAGAAGTCTGGATTTAAGAAATGAAATTTTCTTTTCATTCAGCAGAGACATGAACAGCATCCCCCAATATCCTGAAACCTTATGTCCCAATTTCACTGACATAGCTGCAGATCCTGACAAAAATAAAGGTCAGTTACTTTATTAACACCTGAAGCTGGGGTTTGCACACTTTGTCAAGCAGATTCAGTGATGTTGCTAATAACACTTTTATACATCAACTTGATAGGCATGGTGTTACTAGAACTTGACTTACTTTGAAGCAACTTAACAGCAAAGTTAGCAAACAAAAGCTTGGACATTTTTTGCTGCAACTTCTCTGTGTGAAGACATTTTTTAGCATTCAACTCACGTTTTAGGTATTCATTGTTTCTTCCTCCTCTTGCTTTGCACAGATATATGTCCAAAAGTATTGTGGTGGGGAGATCAAGAGCAGTGGTTACTGTGTTAAAATGAAGCTTGGCATCAAATCAAATATGAGCATTTTTCTCTCTAAATATCCACATTCGGGACTTACTCTCTTTAGAAGCAATAACAAATGTGGCTGGGTTGTTTAACCTCTTGAGTGTTCATTGTTTCTATTTCAAAGGGAAGTACCATTAACTTGTTGACAGGGATTCATAAAAGCAACTGGCTACGTAGTGAGGTGGAATTTGAAAGCTGGTTAGGACACGATTCCTTGGGTAGCAGAACTGCCTGCCCCTGGCTGTCCCTTCTGCTGTAGGTTTAACCTGTGTCTGGTAGGATGCAAATGCTGATTAAGCTTTTTGGGTGGTAGCAATATTCATAATATCTATTGTGAAATAATGAAATAGAGCCACCTTTGCCCCATGGAAACTGCTAATTTGAAATTTTTTTGCCTTTCTCCAGCTGTCTGTTCTCATAGAATTGATGGTAACCAAGGATCTGTGGGCAGTAAGGGCACTTGGTCTGTAGAATAACACTATGAATGCTGCCCTAGGGGCTAAATACAGTTGTAAAGATATATGGTTTGGCCTTGAATGGCTCTAATCTATTAAAAACCCAACTCTGTTCCCTTTTTAAAAAATAGGAATTTTGAGATTTGTTTAAAGATGGACATTCATCACAAAAAATTGGGTAGTAACTGTGCATTTTTTATTTAGCGTACACTTCCAATTGTGGATCTGAGAATAAAGTGTCATTGTGATATTCAGTTTGTGCAGCCTCTTTCCTATTCTACATTTAATTTGTTTTTCTCTTTTTAGCTCTTTTCCCAACAGGAGACTTGTGGCCTGCCCAGCCAGTCTGCCTGACAAACAGTTTGAACTACAACCTTGAGAATAATATACCATGCATGATACAAGAACCTCCCTCTGTCCACAACAGGTAAGTTGTGTTTTATGTAAACAGTATGAATAATGCTTTGTTCAGGTTTCTGTGATGCAGAGGACTGCACTTGACCTTATTTATAGTATGATAGTTAAATTCTTGCTGTCACTTCAATCTCAGTTCTAGTTGTTTGTGCTCTTCCCTTAGTACATCATGATTAATTTTGCTAAGACAACTTCACTGGTGTTCCTGCTCATATACACATATTCTAGAACTTCTTTCAAATTTAATTGAATCCTTTTTGGAAAACTTCTAATTTCTTCTACTTCTTTTGCATGGCCAGGCAGAGAGCCTGGATTTTAGGTTCTTTGTCCTCTTGCTAAACATATAGTATACTTCATTATATCATGGGGTGTGTTATACAGTGTGTACTTGTGTTAAATGGCATGAAGAGGGATTGTTAAAGACAAATAGTTCAGTTTGAAGGTGGTTTAAGGATAGAGGTCTGTTTCAGGCTCGTTATAGATTTGGGTTGATCTTCCTGTGGTAATGAACTTGAGTAATCCTTACGCTTTAGGCTCTTCACACTGCAAATTTTACTAATGCAAGATGCACCACAAACTAGTCAGAAGAAATACCCTGCCACCACATAGCAGTGAAATATGGCCAGTTCTTCAGATCATATCGTGTCATCTGAAATGACTGAGTGACAAGGCAGGAGTCCCAAGTGGTGGTCTTGGGATCCCAGCCAGTCTGTTAACCTCTGTCATGTCAACAAATCACAGCCCTAATGATCAGGAGCCTGTGGTCTGTACGGCTTTTAAGTCAGATGAAATGCATGGTGGTTTTGAGGCAGATTCAATGTTATGCTACCTTGTTTTCGTACACCCATCTCAGTTTTGAATTTATAGGGAAAAATGCATGTAATCATTTATTCATATGTAGTAGTGATAACTTAAGATAGATTCTTGCCTGAATAGTAAAATCGAATTATCACAACTTCATGTGAAATCCTTTTATATTCCTACCTTGTCCGGACTTGAACTTCTACAAGCTTTTGGCTGTCAGTTTCACTACTGACAGATCTTTAAGAATTAATTTTGAAAAGTTGTCCTGAAATTCTGAAATTATTTTAATTGAAACAGGTATAATCCCTACAAATTAATATATAGTTTAGAAAACATATTGTTTAACAGGACTTTAACACGTGTGGTAGGGTAAGTAGAAATCTCCATTTTAATTGCTATTCTCATTTGCATGCTTGAGAATGCATTAGATTTTCTTCTGTTTCAGACCACACTACTTCATTTCACATCTACCATCTCCATAGTTGTGGGAAAGAAGTACAGTTGTTTTCTCTGTGAAGAGAAGGAGGTTGAACCCAGTTAGGTGTTGCAGGACTCTGGTAGCTTTCATTAGAAGTTGTTTTTCTCCAGAGGAAAAGGAGCTCAGAGAATCACTGTGATTATGTAGCAGCATAGAGTAGATACTGGCAGAACTGGCAAGTGGAATGTGAAAAGCCTCCTCAGTTACGGGTGTTTTGCATCCCACAGCTGTTTTGCACCCAACAACTTTACATCAAATAAGTATTTCTAAATAATTTTCAGAAGTTCTGTGAGTTGTTTCTGACTGCAGATTTTTCTCTTTCCTGGGACAGCTTCATTGACTGGAATGCAGCTTGTGACAGCCAGTTTTCCAACATGTATTGTCCACTAGAGATGAACGAATATGGTGCTTTCCCAGAAGGTAAGGTGAAATAAGCTTCTGAATTGTCACTGAGCATGGGGTTTTTTCTCTCATCTTTTGTAGAACAAAAGGCTGAGCTTGTCAATAAACATCTGGGTGTTCGT
This sequence comes from Tapera naevia, assembly GCA_033556795.1. NCBI lineage: Eukaryota > Metazoa > Chordata > Aves > Cuculiformes > Neomorphidae > Tapera > Tapera naevia. The sequence continues at coordinate 6,774,627 of JAUMJJ010000034.1, read as the reverse complement.
TGCTTAAGTGCACTTCACGGTTTCCAGCTGACTGGGTGCTCTGTAGTAATAAACAATGTCTGCATGTGGTGGATGAGAAGATTGATCTTTGTATGGAATTATAAGCCTGAAAAGCCAGTATACAGGACTCAGAATAGAGACAAATGCTTGTGACTATGGTATTACACAGATATTTTTGCACAATTTTCTTTGTTTCCCCTCTGGCAGGCTTCTGCCTTCCAGCATGTGAAACAGAAGGCCTCTTGTGACCAATTACCTTTCCAGGCTAGAGTTTCTTGGCTTGGAAACATGCTGGCAGCAACCTGGAATTCTTTAGCATTACCTAAGCAATAATTAAAAGTCAAGCTACAGTATCACAGGCAGCACGGTGATCCCTCGGGTGCTCAGAGCGGAGACATGTTGGCCATGAAGTCTGGGTAGGCTCTGCCATGCACGTTCTGTGGCTAATAAAGACTCTGTTCTCCAGTAGAGAGATTGCCAACTCTTTATCCCATCCTCCTAATAGCAGTTTGTTAGTGGGTCCCTAGTACAGAGTGGTAGTCTTGTTAACAGAAATTGTAATGCTTTGCTGCTGTGCTGCCTGAAGCTGCCTGAAGTCACTGAAGGCTCAGGGTCGGTTCCAGCCTGGCTCACTCTGAGAAGATTCAGTGTTCCTCTACAGAAATGGTATTAGTGTTTTATATTGCAAAAGCCTTATTTTATCTTCCTGCTTTTATAAACTGCAGAAAACATGAACTACCCCAATGGCTTCCCGGGTACTGCAGCGGTGCAGAACACAGCCTTCATTGACCAGAACTGTCCCTCCACCTGGAATGCACCTCCCAACATGCCACCGACCTGGGAGCCTGCCAGTTACATCAGCTCCACAGTGAGTATTGTCACTGCAAAGCGCTGCCTTCATGTGCCTTTTCAAAGCCTTCCCAGTGCATTCCTGTCTTTCCCCTATCTGTTGCTCACATGTTCTTCATGAATCCTTTAAGTAGCCTGATGTATTTATTTGCTGGCATTGGGAACCTGACTTTTTCCAAGCTTTTGGTCAGAGTTGTTACTGGACTTTGTTTGTGACATTTTAAGACAGATCCTTTTGCCTGAAAATTGACTAAAATTATCTTACATATGGAAAAACATTTTGGATTTACGTAGTCTACTGAGACTTTTTCCTATCAAAATCAGCCTTTCCTGATGAGGGTAAAACACAAAAAGTGCTGACAGCAAAGCCCACAGAGATTTGGATATTGTAGAGCTGAATGGACAGCTGCTCTCAGTGACTTTGACGGGTTTTTTTGCTAGGAAATCCAAGTGATTTAAGCTGGATTTGTGCAGATTTCTGAGTGCTGACTTTGACCTGTTACACTCTAGACTAGTTAGAGTAGCCACGTTTTGTCATCCTGTAGTTCAAAGAAGTGACTTCAGCTCAAGATGGTATTTAGTTGTAACTGCTTTCTCTTCTGCTCGTATATCAAAATCTTCTGGGTTTGAATGTTCCTTTTTTTTACTTGCAGTAGGTTTATTTTGAATAAAACTAACCAAATAAATGAAAAAATATTTCCAACTGCAAAAGTGAAAATTCTGCTGTGTTAAAAAGTGGCCAGAAAACTGGTAGAAGACTGTTTCCTAAAATAAATGTGGCTTTATTTCCTATTATATTCAGAAATGGCAGGAAACACAGAAGGTAGAGATTGGAAAATACATTAGATAATTCAGTTCATTTCCCTGGCGAGCTTTTCCCCACAATACGTTTCAGTGTTTCATTCAATTTTAAGAGTCCCAAGACTTCCATGACCTTCTCCAAGAGACTTCCTTGCAGACTAACACATCTTGCCCTCCAGGAGATTCTTTATAAGCTTTCAAAATTTCTAAATAAATTCCCTAGCTCCCTATTATAGTCTCTTTTCCATATTGAATATCCCTCTCTGCTCCTGGCATGCGTAGTCTTTCAATGTTGACATATTTCTTGTGATTTCTTAGGCATGCTTCTCTCTTAACTCTCAAATCCTGCACGGTGCTCTTCATGTGTCTTCCATTCCTCCCTTATTTTTCTTAGCAGCCTGACCAGGGCTGAACGTTGTAGTCCTGCTGTAGTAACATGAATGCCACGCAGGGAGGAGCTTGTTTGGCTTCGTTTTGCACCTGCACACTGCTGCTGCTGTAATATTTTCGGCAACCATATTGCTTTGTAAACTCGTGCAATTTTCTAATTGTGCGCTTCCTAAGTTCTCTGCATAAATGCTGCTTCCTCCCATTTAGTACTACATTTCCACCTTTTCTTTGGCAAGTGGTCCATTTTACAGTTTCCCGTGCTGATTTTGTCTTGCTCTACAGCCCTACCTCTCAAGCACCCGAAGCTTGTCTCCGATGTCTGGACTTTTTGGTTCCATCTGGGCACCTCAGAGTGATGTTTATGAAAGCTGCTGCCCTGTTAGTGCCACAACCCAACACTCGACCCACGTGGAGAACCAAGCAGTTATGTGTAAGCAGGAATACTATCCGAGATTTAACCCCTTCCGTGCCTACATGAACTTGGACATATGGACTACAGCAGCCAATCGAAATGCAAATTTCCCACTTTCGAGGGACTCGGGTTACTGTGGAAACGTGTGAAAGGAATTTGTTTTGAAAATGTGAATAAAGATGCTTGCAATTTTGATTACTAGAGTAAGCTGGTTGTTGAATAGACTACAATGTTGGTGGATATTTTGGCACTTTTATATTGAAATAAATTTTTTTTACTGAAATCTGAGCATTCAGTGCATTTTAAAAAGCAAAGCATATTCAGGATGCTGTCATTGTCAGGTGAAGGCTATAAATTTAAAACAAGTTATTTTCAGGACAGTATTAGGTTCTTAAAAGCATCTATGAACCTGTACTGCATGGTTCTTCTCAAGTTTATGTTCTGTGTTATAAACTAGGAGCAGTTTAGCATTTGTAGGTACAAGCTTACACCCATAAGTAATCGCATCTGTATCAAACAGGGGGACCTACCTCTTGATGCAGATCAGAGATTTTCCAGGTGGTGGTAGTTCTACTGCTGACAGTGTTAATTGTGGGTGTAAACTTCTGGCAACAGAAAAAAGGCTGAATTGCAGCTTGTTTATCTGACTTCAAAATGCAAGCTGTCACACAGGCGATGGTGTGCTTTGTGCAGTGTCGGTGAGTGGGTGTTTCTTCCAGGAGCTTTTCTTGTGAGTGACTCCTGACATTTTGTGTTTATATTTTTAGCCTTCATGTTGCAATAGCATTTTCACTGCATTTAATTGCCCTTGTTTAAAATACCAAAGCTAGAATTGGAACAAATATTTCTTTGAGAGTAGAGTTCACACCACTTTCCGAAACAGAACAGCCTTGTGTTAGCTCATGTTAAGAGACTGAATCTTTGTAGTGGGAAAGGCAATCAGGAAAGGGCTGCCACCCATGTCAGGGCTGAATCCATTGTGCAAACTGTCTCTGCTTACCCTTTCTGTAGAGCCTTTTCTTCTGGCATGTCAGAGCATGTGTTGGGCATCTTCATACTTAGGTGTTAGAAAGAGGGGAAGCCATCCCTTAAATTCAGAGATGTCCTTGGCAAGGGGACTTCTTAAGCCTGGAGAGAGAGTGAAGGGGAGTCCAGTAGCAGTCTTGTGCAGCTGCCTGAAGGGGAGCCATAAAGGGGGCAGAACCAAAGGCTGTGTGGTGGCTCTGGGCATTGTGGGAAATGACAGCGGTCACCAGTTGCCACATGGGAGGTTCGGGTTGAACATGAGTGACTTCCCTCCAAGGGCAGTGCCACGGGGAGAATGGAATACCTTGTAGGGTGGACAGATATCCGTGCTTGGAGGTGTTCATGACTTGGCTGAACAAAACCACATGTGACCTGCTCAGGTGGTGGTGGCAGCCCTGCTAATTGTGGGAGATTGGACTAGAGACCAGCAGGACCCAGACACCATTTGAGGATTCTGTGAGCTCTGGTGATTTCTTTACTTTTTGCTACTCTGTTTTCCTCTTGCCCTTTGAACTCAGACTGAGTGGAATCCAGACAGGAGCTCTGTTTGACAACGTGTTGAGGTTTTCACATTTGTTTTTATTTGAAGGCAGAGCAGAAGACACACTGCAAAAGAGCTGCTGGCCTGTGTGCAAGGCTACTTGGCAGTTGGAGCTCCCAAACCTAAATTCTGGCCCTGCCAGTCTTACCATGTTATTGAGTTATCAGACCAGCTCCTCTGACTGATGGGCTTCAGCCAGAAATGCCATCCCAGGTCTTGAAAAGTTTCACTAGAAACAGCATGTTTCTGCAAAAAAAAAGTTAATTTCAGTAAATCAGCAGTTCTTGCAAAGTAAGCTTTGTTGAAAGGTACCCTGCCAGCTACACTTTCCCATGCCTCAGAAAGAGGCAGTGTGACTGGGTGGGATAGTCAAAAGCTGCTACATTTACCCAGTTTAACAGCTCATATGGAAGGTGCTCCTAAGCCTTGCTTTGGTTTCTGTGTCAGAAAAATGGAACTGTCACTTAAAACTGTGGTGTTTAAATGGCTTGATCAGGAACTAGCGCTTGGAGTCTTTGGCTGCTTTCCATAATGTGTCGTGCTGGGCTGGAATTAATTGTAATTGCTTGTGATTCTGAAGAAAAGTTCACATGTTCATATGAACTTTGATGTTCCTGAAACCAGGAGAAGCAGCCTTAACTGTTGCCATGCTTCCTGTGCATCGATTGCGGGTGGCAGGAGACTTCAGGAGGGACAGAGTGGGAGCACAAACACAATAAATACAAACAAAACCCCAACTGATCATTTGGTTTGAAATGCAGTGAAGTTCTTTAAACCCTGGATAGTGTTGCTGCTTGTATGTTATGTTCATTGAATTTTGGATGTGCAAAGGCACAGGAGAGGATAGAGGACCGGCAAAGCTGTGCTTAGTTAGCTTACTCAGGTCATTCTGTTAATTATGTTAATTGTTTTAAAGAGAGCTGTATTTTCCATGCAGCAAAGTGAAGCTTTTCCTCAAGTATTGATGTAAGGAGATGCTTTTCTCATATCTGCAACAAACTGTAACAACAATGAAATCCCACAGAGTTCTGCTCTGCACTGAGTCCCTGGTCACAAGTAACGTGTATGTTCCAGACAGAATAAATCACTGAAAAAGAGAGAACCGTTTCCCCCCCCCCATGCAATAAACCAATCAGAGACACTGGGCAGTACAGGGAGAGCTAAAAAAAGCTAGAAAAATTTGGAAAGGGAGTCTTCTGTGAAAAAGTTGATCAGAGTTGTTGAAGTGCCAGCAAAAGACAAGGGAAATGAGCCGCAAACAGCTTAAGAAATACTGCTAAGAAAGAAAACAATCATTCTCTTTAATCATACTGGAACAGATTAAGAAGTAATTCCCCTGGGAGCTGTGTAGTAGTATTTCATATAACTTTTCATAACAATAACTAAGGAATGTAACAAGCTTATTAAGGTTACCAGGAATAATTGCTGCCATCAGGAGACATCATCTGTATGATAATGAGCAATCCACTGAATGCAAGTGGATTTGAGCTCAGTTAAAAACCATTCCCCTTGCAGTAAAGGGGAAGTCTAAATAAGTGATTCCACTACAAGTTTCTTTGTACTAAAATTATTGTAGTTCTCCTAGAGTGAAGTTGGAGAGGTTTCTCTAAAGACAACTCATTGTTGTCTGCAAAATAATTTCTAATTTCTTGCCTTGTGCCAGAAATTCTTTAGGGCATGATCAGGAGCTTCGGTGATCTCTCTGAAACTGGGATTGTTTTTTTCGAGAAACTTCAGCAAAAGAAGCTCTTGGTTAACCCAATAAATATTTAAGATTGCAAAGGGAAAACTAAATGCAACCATGTAGAAGAGAAATAGTTTGCACTGTTCATTAGTAGGGCTGGTGATGAGCAGGAGAAAAAAAATCATGGGCAGTTCCAAGTGTTCAATGTTGATTTCTATTCCAGTATGAACGTTAGATAAATTTAGGACAAAGAGTTTTCCTAAGTAAAGACATTGAAGAAGTGACAGCCACTGGTGCTGCCAGCAGGTTTGTGGCTTCTTAGATGTGCATTGTGAGCTGTGGAAACCAAGTTGTCACTGCCCTTGGAGGGACACATGGGACATCTTGGACAAGCCTGCCTGGTTTGTCCAGATTTTCTGTCCTGGAGCCAGGAAATGGTCCTGGCATGTTTTGTGAATGTCTATAGGTACTATGAGACACAGCATATGGACAAAGGCAGGAACTGCTGCAGAGGGGCTCAAGTCCTGTAGCCTTGCCAGGCTATAGCAAACCCCTCACAGTGTTGAGATGGAGAGCTAAGGGAAGAGAAGCATCCAATGCAGCTTCTCAATAGGAGAGGGCAGTACTCCGCTGAGACCCTGTTTCCTGGTAAGTGGGGCTTATACAGCATTGAGCTTGCTTCTGCAGGGAGGGATTTGGGCTGCCCAGAAGTCTGGCTGCCACCAGTCTGGCCTGGGAGCGAGCTTTGAACTGCTTGGGAGCAACAGGCTGGCCAGACTAAGCTGCAGATACTGTGCTTGGGGTTCAAAGCACGTGGGGGACAGTACAAGTCTCTGGTAGCAGGCTCACCTGGGGAGCACCACTGTTACTTGCTCTTGTGACTTTGTGATGAGCACAGTGGCAGCTGGGGGGGTCTTTCCTACAGCTCCTGCACCTGGATCTGGGCATGCAGGAGTGTCACAGCTGCTTGAAGGAGCAATGACCAGCAAACGGCTTGCCCTGGCAGTAAAGACTCTGAAAACATGGCTGAGAGATCTGATTGCCAGAGGGCAAATGAGCTCATTAAAGACAGCTGGTAACTATCTTAATTCTGGGAAGAGGGTGGAAGGGGAGGAAGCACTGGGGCTGGCAGTACCTTCAGCTTCGTGATCTAATGTCTCTCTGCCTCAGGAGAAGTCCTGGTGCTGCCTGGGAAGCCATAGCCTCAGCAGCACTGCAGCTTCTGGCAGAGCTGGCACCACCATCCTGCCAAGGTGAGCTCTTGGTCAGTTTTTACAGTAGTAGATTGGGCTTTGCTTTCCAGCATTTGCTTTCTTCCCTTGCAGCTTCAGGGAACACCTATCAAGTCACCTCCATTTTCTTTTACCCTCTTCAAGTGCTTGCTTTGCTTTCAGCAGTTTGTGGCAAAGGTGCAGAGTGGCACCTCCTGTCACCGTGGGCATATTTTAGTTGCACTTTTGGTTCCTCTGCCCCACCTTGTCCAGTCTGCATGTCCACTTCTGTGGGGGTAGTTGTTCGAGACAGGGCCTATTGCACCCTTGGCTGGGCTGAGGGTCACTGTCTCCCCAGGACTGTTATGCTGCCAAGGCTGTCCTCTGTCCCAGTGACAATGCAACACTCACCCTGCCTGACAGGCAGTGGGCTGGCAGAGGTAGGTGTCCCAGCTGGAGAAGGAGGTCCCTGGCTTTGGTTGGGGCAGTTACCCAGTCGCTCCAGAGGTTCTGCCAGAGGCTTGGCCGGGTGAGACCCACCAGCACTCCCTGTCTCTGTGAGCTGGAGATTGTGGAGAAACATGGCAGTGGGTGAGCAGTGCTCTGCCTCTTTATGGGTGAGTGATAAGAGCAGGGGGAGGGTTTATTGTCCCAGCCCTACAAGGCGTTGCAACTGAGGTCCTGGGAGCTTGCACCCACCTCACCTCTGCAGCTCATTGCTAATGCATGGGCACAGGCGCTTCCCTGCTGCTGGAAGCTGGATGTTGTTACTTATCCCTCCACCTCTGGAGTGGATTTTCTGGCAAAAGCTATCTGTCTTTGCCTGCCTGAACAAAATGCCTCCTTTGTAGCTGCGAGTTGCACACCATGCAGCTTGCTTTCTCCATGACCTCTGCTGTATTTAATTTCTTTCTGCTTGCTTCAGCAACAGCAGTAGCACAACCCCTCACACTTTCTTGAACTCCGGGGTTGCTCTGAAGGGCAGCCATTCCTTGCCACTCCCCTGGTTGTGTGTGGGAGGTGCTGTCTGGGCTGGTTGGGGGTTTAGCAGCCTGGTTCAGAGGCAGTGGTGGTTTGGTGTTTCCACGTGGTCCCACACACCGCTTTGGAGTCTTTGTTGCTTGGAGACTGCCAGCACGCTGGCCTGGAATGAGGGACCTCCCCATTGTACAAATTGGTGCTAGGTAAGCTTCTGTAGCTGGCATGGACAAGCTTCTCATCTAGGAAAGAACAGTTATTTAATCATTATTAGCTACACTACCAGTGGCCAGGATTGGCTGGCAACTGAGTGCATGCGTGTACAGCTCTTGGAAGGGCTGTGTTGTCTCTATGAATGACCAAAAATCTCCCACCCTCTTCAGTAAACCTGGCTCCTGTGTGGTGATTTTGAGAAGGTAACAGACCATACCCCTGACCTTCTCTGCCACACTCTGGGCTCTGGTTGCAATACCCGTGCGGTGACAGGATCTGCCAAGACATCCTTTCTCCAACCATACTGGCAAAACTCTAGTTTTGCTGTGAGCTGTTTGTTTGGTTTTAATTTTGACTGAATGTAACATTTATGAAGGTAAGGTAATGCTTTTGCATGTCTTCATTAGCACAGATGGGAGGAAAGGTTGTGTGTTGGACCAGCTTTGACTCTGAGAGGGAGATGCGGAAGGCAGATTGCCTTTGCTGGGCTGGGAGTCCATCTTGAGACAGCCCTGCACCATGCTATAGAAATAATCACCTTCTCATGCAATGCTGAAAAGCTGCAGCAAAGCACTTGGCCATCAACACCCTTCGAGAACCTGCTATGATTGCTGCTTCTGATTTAAGGAGAGAAATGTTTCACTTTATTCGTTTGGATGTGGCCTTGTTAAATGAAAGGTGTTTCACAGTGCGGCATAGGAAATGCTGAAGAGTGTAAACCAGATGCTGGAGAGATAAGAGAACAAACAGTAGAAAACACTTCCCACCTCTCTGCCCAGACCTGTGATATAGAGGTGTGGCTATTGCTCTTTTCTCAGGCTGTGCTCATACAAGAAAGACAACATCCTGGCAGCATTCCTACAGCTGCTTACACGTGGCCCAGCTCGTGATGGCCAGCACACCTCCAGGACAGGAAGAGTAAGGGAATGGAAAATTACTTCATTGTCACCCTGTTTCTGGAGCAGCATGGAAAGCCCTCGCTCCTCCTTGATTGTCCCCTTTCTTTTCAGCAACATGGCCCACAATTTGTGGCGTAAATGGTTTCTGGAGCTCATTGGTGCTTTTGTATTTATCAGCTCTACCTGCAGGTAGATCAGTCTCTGCGGATATCGAGTAGTTGTTAACCAGAGGAGATGCCAGCCCTACTTTTGTTCATGAAAGCCTCTGCTTAGTCACAGCTTGTGTTCCTCTTTCAGTTATTAGTTTTTAATTAGGGTCCTACCACACCTTTCTGTTGGCTAAGGATATCAGGCACATGCTGCATGTGCCCTTGGGCTCCCACTGTTGCTACTGCCTTCAGTTTATGCACTTGCCAAATGACTTTCAGTACCAAGTTTCAGTTTTTCCCATCTGTATGTCCTCAGCATGTAATTTACTTTCCACGGCTGCAAGAAATCAGTCTGTAGGTATGTTGTGCTTCATCAAGGCTCAACTGTCCAATTTTCCCGTGCCGTGGCTCTAGTTAGCACAGATGTGGCTGAGCAATTTTCTCCTGGCACTGGGCTATCACTTTCACCATCACTACATCACAGCAAGCACAGCTGGTCTCTGTCTCCCCTGGCTCGCAGGGTTTGCTTATACTTTTGGTTGCAGCCTTGAACTTCACAACTCTGTGTGGCTTGGCCTGAGCCACGGGCAGCTTAAAGCGTGGGATGCTTCTGATGACAACCAGAAACCTGGGATATAGAAACCTGATGGAGATGGTTGGACAGCTCGTGGGGACTGAGCTCATGGTGGCACAAGCTTTTGATGTCTGTAAGTATTTCTGCCTTCTAGCAAGGTTTGCAGACAGGATTGTGAATTTCTCTTGCAGCAGCTGCACATCACGACCCAGGTCAGTACTCTACAGCAATGTGCAACTTTTGGATGCCCTCAACTCACAGTGTCATTAAGGAGAATATATTTCTGCCTTTTATACATGCCCTGCACATTCACTTGTTGGTGGAGAGTTTGGTTGGTTTTTTTTCCTTAGAAAGGAACCTTTCTGTTTGTTTGTAAGATTTTTCAGTAATTTATCAGTTTAAGGACTTAGATTTGTCACACGATTTGTTGAGGACCAAATAATGGCTTATAGGAATGCTTTGAAATCCTTAAATAGGTAGAAAATATGTTAACTCTTATTTATTAATTTCATTAGTAAAATGTAAGCCTGTGAGCATCCTCCAGAATAACTTGTATAACTGAAGCTTAGTAAGCTGCAGGTTTGGTTTTGATTGCAAGAACCTTGTATGCCATTTGCTATAATAAGAAATCTGAAGCCTAACCAGGGCAGTATTCTTCTTTCCGAACAACTGACTTGAGGGTTGAGTGAAAGGCTCCTACATGACCTTCCTTCTGTCCTTCTCAAAACTTCCTCTTGTCCGAGTAGTCTTTTGTATGTATGCCCAGCCCCATCTGCAGTCTTGTCAAGCCTGAGTTCAGCTGTCTTGGCCAAAACATCGCTGATATTTTGTGTAGAGTTTGTTAAAGAAGTCCTCAAGGGACTGAGTATTGAGTTCTATAAATAAAAATAGGAAACAGATGGCACCAGTTTCAACAGTTAAGTGGTTTTTAACTAGTCTAGTAACTAATGTTTTCATATACCTACAAAAGTATTACAGTTTTATCTTTGTAAAGATCAAAAGAACAACTTTGAAGCACTTGCCAGGCACACGCAGACATGCAGTTTAATAAATGACAGACCAAATGTATCCTTACAGTCATGGGTCTGATTGCTGATTTCAAATTCCCCCATGTATTCCTGCAGTGAATAAAGCCTAATGACTGCTCTGGATTTTTTTTTTTTTAATTGCTACTTACTACTACTGTGGAACCAGTGTTGCCTCAAAAATACTACAGATGTTAAGGGAAGTCTACAAGTCTGGGACCTGAGAGGCAGCCCAGTAAGGAAGCATTTCATATGGGGAAGAAGTGAGGAAGCCTCTGGAGCTGCCTAGGACTTTGTGAGGAGCTGAATATGTCGACATCAACCCCCTTGCTCATAGGAATTTGTTTTAACTTCTAAGAAGAGATGGGGAGAAGACAGACCATAGCATGTCTGACTTAGGTTGGCTCTGCACTGCAACGTGTGTTATATGCATGATGTCTAACGTGACCTGACTCAGGGGAATTGCAGTGTTGCCTAGGAGCAAGTGAAAATGTTGTGTGCCAGCTGGTGCAACTCAGAAAACAGTCTTAAAATTGTACAATTTATTCTGAAAACTGTTTTCCACTTGTAGCATTTATTCTGAGGGCAGAAGAGGCTATTTCTCACAAACTGGAATAAACCATTCAGAGTCCAGATTTTTTTAGAGTTACAGTTGAGTTAAGGCTTGCTCTTATGCAAGATACTGACTTTTATTAGTTTGTCTGCAAAACAGCTGCTTCTGCTTCCCAAAAACACTGAACGTTGATTTTAAAATCTGAAGCTCTCCTGTGCCCCACGGTGCTGCTCATGTAGCCAAAGCCCGTGCTATCAGAGGCAAATGCCACTTCACATGCCATGGCTATCAGCTCCTTTTACCTTGCTGAAACTTGGCTTGCTGGGATACAGGCTTCTGTTCTCTTTGGTTGGTTTGTTTGTTACGTGCATATTTGTTTTTAAGGAGTCTGCTTTTCAATCAAGTGAAGTAAAAGGTCGGATTTTTGGCAGTGGAGATGGAAATATAGAGCACAGTTAAGAAACTCCTGGATCCAGTAATAGTACTCTTCCTCTACATTCCCCATCAAAATGACCTTAAGTTCCTTGAAGGCCTCTGTGATAAGCTGGAGGTCAACATTGCCTCCAAAATCTGTGGCAAGGATGTCTTCTCTAATTCAGGTTTTTCCATTAGACCTTAGTGTGTCTTCTACAATAAAGAGAGGTGGAATGGAAGTCAGATTTTTTTGGTAGATAGATCATCAGCAGGTCCCATTTAGTGACATTTCTAATGCAATTTAAGAATTAGACAACACAATCTAACCTCAGTGACAACAGAGGGAGACATTTGGGCAGAATTTGGGATTCGGCTTCCCTCCTAGACATGTAAGAGTTTAGCATTTACTTCTTGTGTGTCCCGTATTCAGCTGGCGCCTGATATTTGAAGGCCCTGGGGTTTAGATACCACGGCTCCTATTGGGTGTCTGGCTCTGTTTCTGAGATTGCTCAGTGCAGCTGGTGCCAATCATTCCTGCCAATGTCCTCTGTGTTTAAGGTCTCACTCTTATCTCTCCTGGCCACCTTTTTTTGCAAGGCCTGATCCAGTTGCTAATCACCTGGCTCCTGCAGAAATACATCTAGAAGAGGAGAAAGCAGCACCGACTTTTCTTCTGTCTCTTGCTTGTAGAAGCATTTACAGATATTTGGGGAGTCCTCAGGTTCCAAATAAATCTTCTCTGCCACAGGGCAGGAGCAGGCATGGGGTATGTGTCCTGAATTTCTGTGTGTATCCTGCTTATTGAAGGAAAAGGAGCAATTGTGACAAATTGTTTCCGTGGTTTCTCCCTGCCACAGCCTCTTGGACAGAAGATTATGGCTTTCCAGGGCCAAGCAAAGCCAGTGCCTCTGTCTGCAGGAGCAGCCTTGTGCAGGCTGGATTAAATGTAGGCATGGGGAGCTGGGGGATCTCGTTGTCTCCAGTCTATCCCTTCTTCTGCCTCTCCATGCTGGATGAGAGGACAGGGAGCACGGAGGGTTGGATGCAAGCCCCACTGTAGAGAGATGGCCCTGCAGCTCCTCAGCATCTTTGCTACCTGATTTCATCTTTAAAATGCAGTAGGGGTCCATCTAATTAGAGAGTAAATACACCATTAAAGGTACAGTTTTAGCTTGTTCTTTCATGCCAAAAGTTCTTGGGAAAAGCAAGGGTTGTAGGGACATAAAAACCCTTGGCTGAACTCCGAAGCGGGAAGCATGAAACTTTAAGGATAAAACAGGACAGAGAATCCTCCGAAGTAGGTGATGAGCTTCTCCTCTCCCTGTGTGCCTTGAGGGCAGCTGGGCTGAGGTCCTCTGTCAGCCTGTGATTTCTAAATGCTTGTACTGCCAGTTGTGGCAGTGGTTGCGCAAGGCAGGCAGTGCCAAGGCTGGCTGCGTCCCACTGGCACCCCAGCAAGCCCCCCGTTCTTTCTTCCTCCCACACTGGGAGTGTCCTTCGTTCTCGACAGTTCCCTGGGAAGATTTTACTCCTTTTGGGAGCAAGGTCTGGCCTGGGAAAAAGGTGATCTTTGGGGAGAGAAAGGAAAACCTGTTAGTAATTGCCATTTCTTTATTTATTTTGTGATATTTCCTGGTTTCAATGTTGTGCAATGTTTACCAAAGACGACCAGCCAAAATAAACCACCCAAATGAATAATGGCAAAGGAAAAATCCAGCTTCCCAGCAAAGCTGTCCCTTGCCTTTGAATACTTTAGTCCTTTCAGATTAGGTGCTCGCTTGTCGTTCTCCTGCAGATAGGCTTATAAGGTATTGCCCTGTGACAAACCTGCCTTTGCATGCAGCCACGGGCAGAAAGCTTAGGCAGGTCTGGAAAGACTCTCTAGCAAGAGGAGGGATTAATATGCCTTCTTGTTAATTTTGGCAGCCTGTGTAGTCATCATTGTGCCAACAGAGTTAGGAAAAGCAAATGGAGAGGGATTATTTTATGATTGGTGGCATTCCTTGGGGATGGGGGCAGTTCTTTTGGGTAATTCCTAGCAGGAGTAAGTGCAGAGCGAAGAACAAAGTGGTTCCTTCATGGCTCGGAGGCTGTTTTGGCAGGAGGAGCCAAAACGGATGGAAATATTCACTTCTCCCTTAATCCAGTTACAGACCTGATTTACCCAGAGTGAGTCAGTAGTGTCAATGTTGTCCTGTTACTCGTTGAGAAGTTGTGAGCTCACAGGGTTTTTTTTTGTCCCGCTTGCCAGCTCCTTGCTGAATTCCCTGTGAAAGAGAAGGGACTGCCCAGTCTGGAGATGGGATTTCTTCACCTGCAGAAACAGGGAGCAAGGCAAACTCATTCATAGGCTGTGTCTCATCATGACAAGTGTGAGGAATACTTATTTTACAGAAAAATGTAGACCTCTGAATAGCAGGGAAGAGGTATTCAGCCCACCTTGACCTTAGCCATCCCTTCCCCATTACTCACTGCATTCTGTTATTGACTCTTGAGAGATACTATTTGACTGGAAGGCTTTGCAAACATCAGAAAGGACACTCAGATGGAGAAGCCAGGGAGATGACTGAGTCCTCTCAGCAGAGGGTTGTGCATCTCAGTGTGCTTTTCTTGGTCTTCTCCAGACGTGAGCAGGGAACAAAGAGTTAAAGGGACTAACCCCGAAGAAATAAAGCAGTCTGAATGATTTTAAAGGAAATTTGTTGAAACTTTTAATCATGGAATGTGCAGGAAATTAATTTAAAATGATGTCATAAAAATAGCATATGAAAATAGTGCAAATGTAACATGATTTCTATAAATAGAAAATTTTTATACTGACACTTCTTTAAGTTTTAAGCTGAAAACAAACCTGGTGGCCGGTGTGTTGGGTCAGGGTTGTTAAACATTGAATGCTAGGACCCAAAGAAACAAAGATCTTCTTGTGCCTGCAGGTGCAAACCTCATGGTGAGTTCAGCATTGGAGGAGTATCACCTGGATTGATACAAGGTAAGAGAATGCATCTAATTCGATGCTCTTTCCCACAATAGAACAGATGTAAAGTAGAAAATTCTTATTACTTTGTGGTTTTCTCTGAACCAGCTTATTCTCAACCTGGAGTTACAACTATTGAGATGGAAGTCAGTTGTTCTAACTGCTTTTTTTGCCTATGGTATTTCCTTTGATAACTCTTCTGTCCAAAAGCTGCAAACTACAGAGCAAATTAATCGTTACTATGCATTTTACACTTACTAGAGATCTACAAAAACCCTTTTAGCATTACTACAACCCCCTGTTGCAAACTTCATATAAGTTCCCTAACTGCTTTCAAGTGAACAGTGGGGTTTCTTCATTTGTTTTCTGTTACTCTATGCTTACAGTCACCTATTCACCAGAGTTTTGGTCTCTGCTGAAGTTCTAAGTCCTGCTAAAAGGCCTACCAGTGTTGGCAATGTTTCTGGACCATCACTATTGGAGTAATGGAACATTGTGAAGAAGGGACTATTCCCCCTCAAGTCCACACCATTGCTGCCCAGCATGTGCTCCCTTCCACCAGACAGACACCGTGATCTGTCAGAAACCACTGGGTTGAAAGAAAGCCTGAAGAAAGAAAACCAAAGCAAAGCATTTCCCATTGAAACTGTGAAAATGCACTGCTCTGGGAGAGTGTGGTCAGCTGTGGTGGGGCTTGCTGCAGGCTCCTCCAGACCATCCCAGCCACACCTGCATTACCAAGGCACAGCCACACTCCATGTGACATGCTCAGGTAATGGTTTTTAGATGTCAGAGGGATTAAACTGAATGTTTGTAAATGTAATTTCACAGCAGTAGAAAGCGCCTTGGTTTGAGGGTTGGTCCCCTTGTATGGGGCGTTTCCTTCTGTAGACATTGTGATAAAGACAAAAAGGCATCTTGCAGCACAGGCACGAGAGTTACACAGTCCATTCTGTTTCTGTCATCACTAAGCTGGCACTGCTACACTCAAGAGAACTTACAGAAGAGCAAGAAATGCAATCTGAGGATAATTTAAGAGGAATGATTAAAATAGCTAAGTGTGTACTTGAAAAATCAACTCGGAATGTCTGTTTTCAATCAAGTTCAAGTCTGGAAAGTCGGAGAATGGTCAGATATTGGAAATACCTAATTATTTGAAGATGTTTTGGTGGCTCTGTCAGAGTCAACACACAATTTTCAAATACATACTGGCATCATTTCTTAGTAAAAATTATTTTTTCCTGGGTGTTTACAACTCTGCTGTATTCAAGCATATAAAAAGTTGGTTTAAAAATTATACTATTTCAAAAGAACACAATAGAAATAATCCCTGCAAGAAACTCATGAAACATGTCATTTTTCTAATGGAAAAAAACCCCTAGGAAATATCTCATAAGATTCTTTTTCCTGTTCTTGAAAAATATGATGTTTTGATAGGTAGTAAAGCAAGAATAGTACATGCTCGGAAGAAACAGCTTCTGAGGTCTTGAGTAACTGAAAATAAAGATTTTGAATGGAATGTCTTTTCTTTCTGAAATACACTGTCATGTCTGAAATATTTCAAGGCGTCAGATACAGAGGAAGGCAGCAGTTGAACGCAAAGACTGAACTACCAGTGCAAAATACATCCTGGCATTGTCTTTTTTGGAAAGAGTACAAAAATCTTGATATTTTTATGGCATATGATAACGATCTGATTAATTTCCCGCTCAGATTCTTGTCCAACAGTTAAACACAATTATTTTTTTTATAACATGCAGCTAAATATGTATCTCTGCATCCCAGCAGAGTGGTTTTCATCTCTGTATAGGAAAGAAGCTCTAGCTGGTTCTGCAATGACTTGGTCCTGCTTCCAGTAATGTTTCCCTTCCATAAAAAAAAAGGCAAAAAACCCCATCGCTTTTTCAGTGTATTAGCACTAGATAGACCTAGGCATGCGATGTGCCCGTGCATTCCTCTCAATGAGGCAAGACAAGGTTTGCTGGAGCTTTTCTGCACTGAAACACAGCAACATGCATCTCCCCTTGCCCTGCCTCTCTTGAAGAAGCATTTCCATAGAGCTTGAGTGAAGATGTTTTTTCTCCTTGTGGGAAATTCCAGTGCTGGGTTGTTAAACCTTAATTTCCTTACAATAGTCTGCTAGTGATGACTTGCACCCACTGGGATGTGACAGGGTACGTTCTCCCCCGGTGAGCTGAATTGAAGCAGAAGCCGTCCAACAGCAAGTGTAGGAGATCCCATCCCTCTCTCTTCCCAACTCCTTGTAGTGCAGCCTGTGCCTTGTAGGGTACTTGAAGACCCTAACCTTGGGGTATGCACAGGGCCATGATGGCCAGGGACGTGTTGTGGGATGACACCATCTCACTATAGGGAGGTCTGATGTCTCCTAGGAGACCAGAGCCAACGGTGCTTGTGGCTCTGCCTGGAAAACAAAAAAAAAAATCCTTCTTTTGAAATTAGCATGGTGCATCATTTTCTTAAAAACTGGAAATATGTTTTATGTCTCCAAATGTGTCTCTGGGCAGCCCATAAGAGATAACCTCTGCCACATAGTTTGAGATACACCAAAGGAAGCTGATCAACATACAAGAGTGTAACATAGGTAGAGCAAATAAAAAAAGTTTTTCAAAATACTGAGTGGTACTTCAGAGAGATACACAGAGGTGCTTCCTGAAGATATCTAAATGATTGAAGTGGTGGCTTTGAAGTGGTAGCTTTGAAGCGGTAGCTTTGTACATTGATAACATTGAACCCATAATCACTACGAAAATTGCAGAAAATATATTAAAAGAAAACATGATTTCCAGATTACATCTGTTTTAGGGGATGGAGCCCCAGCAGCAGCAAACTGTGAGTCTCTTTGTCCAGGTGATACAAGGTAGACTTGGGCTGACCTTTGAGACCCTGGTTCTGTGATGTTTGTGGTTCAAGTTCTCAAGTCCTACAGCCTGATCAGGCTCCCTGTGGATATCCAGGATTACGAATATGGGAAGTATAAGGGTATACACAACCAAGCTAGCCTGTAGGGAAAACTGGGCTCAAGGCTGCAGCCTCCTTATGGGTCTTCAGCACCTGCCTCCCTGTGTGCTTCCCATCTCTGCATCTTCTCTGTGAGCTGGATCCCTTCCACAGGGATACAGGAAGCTCTGGGCAGTCCCTGGAGCACACCAAGGGAATTTCGTTTGTTGTTGCTATCAGATTGACATTTTGCCTTTCTCCCGCAGCATGCGAGGAAGTCCCGTGGCACGCTTGTACACCAGTGCCTTTTATCTCACTCTGTGTCTGGTGTTTGTGTGCAGCTGAGCTGCCTGTCAGCATCCTTGACTGGTGTCCAGACCCACGCAGCACTGTGGAGCAAGCATCAGTGGCAGGGGGACCCACTCCAAGTGAGTTGTCTCAGAGTTCTCATCTGAGTGTAAAACATTTATGTGATGCTGACAATGGGGTTTTGCATACACGAACCTCTTACCATAGATAGTGGTCTTCAGAAAAGGGTGCTACAACTTGCTATAGTATTTACTGTTTAGGAGTTGTATATTAATGAAAAATTCTAATATTCCTGTCAGAAACAAATAGTTTTCACCCCACCTAAGAAAGTGAAGTGTAAGAAAGGAACTACATTGTCCAGCTTTGTGTCGCATGCAGGCTGCTTTCTGTTGATGCAATTTCCTTGGGATTCAAAATCTCAATTGGACTGTCTGGAACACATAAGGGCTTTTCTCCTGTTGAGTGATGCTGGTTCAACTGTTTCAGATAAACAAAACTTTCCATATTCTTAGAATGAGCTTTGGTGTCTTAGCCTGTGCACTTCCCTTGTAGTTGCTCCTCTGTTAAGGCAGTAAATCAGCATCATGTTATTCTGATGGAATGCTTTCAGGAAAGATATGTTTAAAAAAACCCCACAACTCTGCTTCCTTGGCAGAGGCAGTCCCACAGTCTGGCTGTCGAATGAGTAACCACTTACACAGTATTATCTCGCTTTTGCCACAGGGGCAGGGCAAGGATAGCCCAGAAGGAAAAAAAAAAGAGGAATCCGCTCCTCTGCATTGAAACTTTCAGTCAGAAGAACTAACCAGGGGATTGAGCTGCTGGCAGGGTAGGCCTGGTTTGAAACACAACAAAGTTAAATTTGTTTATTTTTCATTATAATGTTCTTTTTTGTTGTAGTTTGAAAACAAATACCTGAAGCCCTGCAAGTCAGATTAAAGTATAGGCACCAGCAGTGCATGCCAAGGCTCTGCTTCCGTGATCAGGAAAGGATGCCAAGCTGTTCTGCTTTCAATTACTTGCTCCAAAGATGGTAAGCACAGATTTGACCGCTTTTCCTCCCCAGCCTCTTCCAGGGGGCGTTAGGAGAAAATGCCCTAGGTTCAGCCTGGCTGGCACAGAAGCAGCTGAGCTGACGTGCTGACACATCCTGGTTACCAGGGGTAAGTATCAGGAAGCAGTTCTGTGCTGCTTGCAAAGATTTTTTGCTTTGCAAAGCATTTCTGTTCATTTTGCAAGCTGGCCAACGGATTCTCCCTTTTCTACTGCTTCTGCCTTTTATTTGAAACAGGGGTCTGAGCCAGGATGTTGTATACTTTGGGTCCCTTCTGTACTGCTCCCTCATCTTATCTCAGCAGAAAAGCAAAAAGCAGCTCTGAGTGTGGATGCTGATATACAGGAGGAAAGAGAGTAAGGGAAGGGATGGGCTACAGGAACCTCTCATGTGTGACTGGGATGGGGAAATGCTTTAAAGCGTGCAACGCACTCAAATGTTGCTGTAGATGGAGGAGCTGGTACCCCTGCCTGGCAGAGGGGAGAGGGCTGCTGGGATCTGGCAACTAGAGTTTAATTTCTAAAGCCACATTCCTCTGGGTTACACAACACAGATGCAGAAAGAGGAGGTATTGGGAATATAATAGTGAAATAACCCTTGTAAATCTGATGGCAGACTGAGTGAGAACTAGGGTTGCCACTTGGTTTGTGGGCTTTGATCAACAAAAAAAGATACATAAATAGATTCCTGGCTAAGGCAAATGTATGGTTCTTGTGCTGCTGTCAGATAAACAGTAACATTTAAAGCAAGACATCACAAAGGTTGATGACCACAGCTCTGTCTTAGCCCTCTTAATCTGCTGGCAAAGGCTTCTGTGATATCTCTGCTTGGAACACCGGCAATTACGAGAGCATCTGTTTGTGGCAGATCTATTCTCTTCTGCTGGGAGAAAGGAATATACCTGCACAGGTGGAGGCATGCGTCTGTTTAAACACTATGAAAGAAGGAGGATAATCTTAGCTTGAACTTGGAGGACAGAAAGCACAAGATACAACTTTGTTCAATGCTCTAAGCATGTAGTTACAGTGAAGAAAATGCAGAGGAATGGTATTCTTGCCTTAAAAGACAGCAGTTTTCTCCTACTTTAGACTCTCTGATTTCACAAGAAGTTAGTTCTGAGTCCAGGCTGCAGATTACTTTGGAAGCTGATGCTCTGAGAGGCAGCAGGCTGGCACCTCCCTTCTGTGTATGGACAGCTTGTGGGGAGCATTTCTGATCACCTTACGCATCCTTGGACATTTCCGACTCCATCCAGACAAATTGGCCTGGAATAAGAGAGAAGAAAGTTGTGCTGCTTGTCGATTTTTTTCCCTACTGATGGAAGCAAGCAGAAAGCCCATCCTAATTTTTTTGGCTTTTAAAGCAGCTTGCTGAAGAAACTAATTGGTTATTGAACTGCTACATGGGAAGGTGGGCGGGCTTGCTCTGGTCCTCTTTTTCTGAGGGAAATAGAAATCCGGCCCAGTTTAGAAGTGTGGTGAGAATGGACTGAGCCTGGGTGTTAGGGCAATGTCAGTACTTCTGAAAACACAACTGGTGCCTACCTTAAGTCTCTGTAAACGTGTGGCTGCAAAGCTGTAACACAAAAAAAGTGTATTCGCTGTGCATGGCCTCATATGTGGTGGTCTTCTTCAAAGCCCTTCACAAATTCAACTATATTTAACTTTATCACGGAGTTGCAATTTTGATGAAAAGAACACATAGGAATGAGTCATGTCAAACCCAGAATAAACATTTTTCAACATTTGAAAACTGGAAAACTTTCCCTTTTGAAGAACAAGATCCATTTCAGCTAAGACGTGCTAGGGGGAAGAGGTAGATTTGGGGAAGTTGATGACATCCTTCCACCAGGATACCATTTCCCTTCTCTGCTGTATCCCACAGCTGCTCTGTCTCTATTTTAAAATGTTATGCTTATCATCTATCATCTGTAACAGACAGAATATACAATGGTATCTCAGTCTTTCCTTTTTTTGGAAAACATCGAGTTAATCTAATGCAGTGCTAATTTTAACATATTGGGACTGAAGGTTGTCATGAGATGCACTTGGGCTTCTGTCTGTGCTTTGTCACCCTTGAGCACACAGATACTGACATGGGCCCTCTGACACACAACCAAGCAGCTGGCAGGAATTGGTCTGTCTGTCTGTCTGCTCTCAGGCAGGCACCTCTCAGTGGAAGTGAGCACCAGACTGTGACAATTGCTGTGCACAGAAAAAACCACATTCTCTATTTGTTGATAATGTACGACTGCCGTGTCCTAGGAAACAAAAGGTTAGTTTTTCCTCTAGCACTCTGTTTGACTAGATTTGACTCCTACATTTATGTCAATGTAAAATATATATCAATTTATATGCTGATAAATTTTTTTTGAACTTACTCAACAAAATAACCTCACTGTGCTGAGATGTTCTGTTGCTCAGTATAGTTAACAGCCCCCAGTGCATATCAAACAATGAGTATCAAAAGCAGAGATACAGGGATGTGAAAGCAGTTCAGCCTAGGAACTATTTCTGCACTTAATTCTGGAGGAAGTGATTGTGAAAGAATGATTTGTGCAAAATGGTTGCATCAGTTTTTCCAGCAATGGGTGACGACAGACAAAAGGAGAGAACTCTGCTACTGAATTTCAGCTTGTGAAGAGTGCAAACATAATCTATGCTGATTTTTGTGTCCCCTGTCAGCAGCAGCAGCAATAGATGTGGTTGAAATGTGAGTTTGAAGAGCAGCAACACGAGTGCTGGACAATATCGTACTCTTCAGAAGCCATGGTTTCCTTAGGTGAGCAGCTACTAAAGAAAAGCTGCCCAAACTGGTGTGCTTCAGTGGCTGAGGGCGTTGGGAAATTCTCAACATGAAGTTTTGTTTGAGGAGCATGGACTGAAGTATTTTCTCACTCCAGGACTGTTGTTGCATCAGACCTGCCAAAGGTTTTCCCGCTTTTGTTGTGCTTGCAGATATGAGGTGACCACTTGAATCCTGGAGTACACAGCCAGCACACAAGGAGACTGAAGCACCGCATGCAGTAAACAAGGTACGTATTCTCTGTATATTCTCTGTATATTCAGGATTTGGGGATACTGTTTGTCTGCAGAACTGGAGCTGTTTACAAGAGCTTGCGAGCTTTAATAAGTGACTTATTTTCTGGTGTAATCAATAATGAAATATTCTTTGGCACCTGTGTCAGGAAATACAATTGTCTGTAAATTAAAATCAGTATTGTTCTAATCTTTATACCATTTATACGGTGACGGTAACATCCCATTCCCATCTATTACCAGTGTTGATTTACAGGAAAAGGCGATAGACTTGATAGGTTGCATATCAGCATGTTTTATCTTTCCATTAAAAAATGTACTTACACTGAGTAGAAAAGGGTGTGTCAAGAGCCTACGCAGCTCTGCTGTTTGGAAGCCCTGAGGCTGATGACACTCCATGCAGGGGACTCCAAAATCTCTTCTGGCAAAATTTGTAGTGTCAGAAGCCACAGCCCAGTTGAAGGGTTGAGAAGGTGGACACGCTCTGTTTGGACTTCTGCCTCATGGAACTACATAAATAGGCTAACGCTGTGAAATTTAGGTTAAGATCATTGAGGCCAACCATTAATCAGATACTGTCAAGTCCACGAGTAAACTGTGTCTCTAAGTGCCATGTCTACACATCTCTTAAATACCTCCGGGGAAGGACTTGGGGGTGCTGATTGATGAGAATCTCAACATGAGCCATGTGCACTTGCAGCCCAGAAGGCCAACTGTGTCCTGGCCTGCATCAAAAGAACTGTGGCCAGCAGGGCAAGGGAGGGGATTCTCCCCCTGTACTCCATCTGGTGAGACCCCATCTGGAGTATTGTGTCCAATTCTGGAATCCCCAGCATAAGAAGGATATGGAAGTGTTGAAATGGGTGCAGAGGAGAGCTATGAGCTGGAGCACCTCTGCTATGAGGACAGGCTGAGAAAGTTGGACTTGTTCAGCCTGGAGAAGAGAAGGCTCCAGGGGGACCTTATAGCAGCCTTCTAGTATCTGAAGGGGCTACAGAAAAGCTGGGGAAGGACTTTTTACAAGGGCAAGTAGTGATACGATGAGGGGGAATGGCTTTAAACCGGAAGGGGGAAAATTTAGATTAAACATTAAGAAGAAATTCTTCACAATAAGAGTGATGAGTCACTGGCACAGTTTGCCCAGGCAAGTGTGGATGCCCCCTCCCTAGAAGTGTTCAATACCAGGGGCCTTGAGCAGCGTGGTCTGGTGAGAAGTGTCTCTGCCTATGGCAGGGTGGTTGGAACTAGACAATCTTTAAGGTCCCTTCCAACCCAAACCATTCTACAATTCTATGGTGACTCAACCACTTCTTTCAGAAGCCTATTCCCATGTTTGACAACCCATTCAGTGAAGAAATTTTTCCTAATATCCAACCTAAGCCTCCTCTGGTGCAAATTGAGGTAGTTTTCTCTTGTCCTATCCCTTGTTTCTTGGGAGAAGAGATCAACACCCACCTTGTTACAACTTCCTTTCATGTAGGTGTAAAGAGTGATAAGGTCTCCTCTGGGCCTCCATTTCTCCAGACAATACAACCCTCTTCTCCTCAGCAACTCCTCCTAAGACTTATGCTCTAGACCCTTCACCAGCTTTGTTGCCCAAAGGTTTGCATATGTTCCAGCACCTCAATGAGTTTTTTTGTAGTGAGAGGCTCAAAACTGAACACAGTGTTTGAGGTGTGGCCATTGCTGAGTACAGGAGGATGATCGCTTCCCTAGCCCTCCTGGCCACACCATTTCTGATATAAGCAAGGATGCTATTGGCTTCTTGGCTACCTGGGCACATTTCTGTCTCATATTCAGCTGGCTGTTGACCAATACCGCCAGGTGCTTTTCCACCAGACAGGTTTCCAGCCACTCTTCCCCAAGCCTGTAGTGTCGCATTGGGGTTGTTATGACCAAAGTGCATGACCCAACTCTTAGACTTGTCAAACCTCATATAACTGGCCGTGGCCCATTGATCCTTAAGATCTCTCTGAAGAACCTTTCTACCCTCCAGTAGATCGACATTCCTGCCCACCTCAGTGGCATCTGGAAACTTACTGAGGGTGCACTCAATCCCCTCAACCAGATCACAGATGATCAAACCATCTTCCCCTTTTTAGGGTTGAAACATCCAGCCTTAGCTTGTTCCTGAGATGAGGTGTAATGCTATGCCCAATGCACATATAAAAAGGTAGGACATTGAGGATAGCCTTTTATGACTGTTGAGACATAATATAGCTGTATTCCAGAGATGGGTACCATGCTATGCATATATGGCTGAGCAGCTGAAGTACAAGTGAAAGACTGATGCCATAGGATAGCTCTTACAAAAAAAAAAAAAAAAAAAATTAATCTGAACTTTCTATTATAATTGCACAGATTTTCAGTTGTTTCCTTTTGCTGTTCAGACTAAAAATTGAGCCGTCCTTCTCTTTTTTCTGATTCCTACAGCAAAATGTTCAATCAACCAAAACACAAATCAAGAACTACACACATCTGGCGACTGTGGACCATCTACATGGTCTTAGCTGCAAACCTTTCTGAAGAGCAAGCACTGAAGCAGGCTTGTCCTTCATGTGGTGCCACTCAACTTTGCAACTGCTCTTCCATGGGCTTGAGTTCTATTCCCTCAGGGCTCATAGCCAAAATTACAGTGTTAAACCTGTCCCACAACAGGATAAAGCATATTCAGTCCCAGGATCTGCAGCAGGCTGTGAACTTGAGAGCCTTGTTGCTGCAGTCCAATGATATCAGCTCAATAGATGAGGACTCATTTGTGTCTCTTGGGAAACTGGAGCTCTTGGACTTATCAAATAACAGCCTGACTTACTTGTCCCCTGTGTGGTTTGGGCACCTTCTTTCACTCCAGCACCTCTGCCTTCAAGGGAACTCCTACAGAGACCTGGGAGAAAGCTCCCCCTTTTCTAGGCTGAGGAACCTGAGCTCTCTCCAGCTGGGCAACCCAGGGTTCTCCAAGATAAGGCAAGGCAACTTTGAGGGCATTGTTGTTCTTGACGAGTTGTGGATTGATGGTGGCAATCTCAGTCAGTATGAACCAGGAAGTTTGAAAGTGATTCAGAAGATAAATCACATGATCATAAATCTACGAAATGTGACTGTGTTCTCAGCAGTTGTCAGGGACCTTCTGCACTCTGTCACATGGCTGGAAGTGAGAGGAATCAAATTAGAGATTGAAAAAAAAAGCTTGGTGCAGAACTCTACACTTCCTTTTAAGATACAAAAACTTACATTTAGAGATTCTTATTTCACCGATCAATATATTAGCCGAATAATAGTGCTACTGAAGGAAATCACATCTTTACAAGAGTTAGAGGCAATCGACTGTGTGCTTGAGGGGAAAGGAGCATGGGATACTAAAGAAATTGCAAGCAGCGGACAAAGTTTTGTTGAAACAGTATCAGTAATAAATATAATGATTCAGAATTTCCACTTGTTTTTTGACCTGGAAGGTATGGAGTCACAAATAAACAAACTGAAAAGTCTCACCATTTCAAGCTCTAGAGTTTTCATGGTACCTTGCAATCTTGCAAAACATTTTTCATCACTTATGTATCTGGACTTTCATGATAATTTGCTTGTAAATAATCGCTTAAATGAGACCATCTGTGAAGCTGCTTGGCCTTCTTTGCAAACTTTAAATCTAAGTCGGAACTCTCTGAAATCTCTAAAACAGACTGCAAATTCTGTAAGTCGTTTGCACAAACTGATTAATCTTGACATTAGCGAAAATAAGTTTGGTGAGATTCCAGATGTGTGTGAATGGCCAAAAAACCTGAAATATTTAAACCTCTCCAGCACTCAAATTTCTAAACTAACAACTTGCATTCCCACAACACTGGAAGTTTTAGACGTTAGCACTAACAACCTGAGGGAATTTGGACTGCAACTCCCATTTCTTAAAGAGCTGTACCTCGCCAAAAACCAGCTGAAGACCTTGCCTGGTGCTGCACCCATCCCAAACTTAGTGGCCATGTCAATCAGAAGAAACAAGGTCAACAGTTTCTCCAGGGAAGAGTTTGAGTCCTTCAAGAAAATGGAGCTGCTAGATGCCAGCGACAACAACTTCATCTGCTCCTGTGACTTCCTCTCCTTCATCCACCACGAGGCCAGGATAGAACAGGTGCTGGTGGGGTGGCCAGGCCAGTACATCTGTGACTCTCCACTGGCAGTGAGAGGGGTGCAGGTTGGCGCTGTGCACCTCTCCCTGATGGAGTGCTACAGGACCCTCATGGTGTCGTTGATGTGTGCCCTGGTGTTCCTGGTCATCCTCATCCTCGTGGCCATTGGCTACAAGTACCATGTGGTCTGGTACATGAGAATGACCTGGGCATGGCTCCAAGCCAAGCGGAAGCCCAAGCGAGCCCCTGCCAAGGACATCTGCTATGATGCTTTTGTCTCCTACAGCGAGAATGACTCTGACTGGGTGGAGAACATAATGGTGCGGGAGCTGGAGCAGGCCTGTCCCCCGTTCCGGCTGTGCCTCCACAAGCGGGACTTTGTGCCCGGCAAGTGGATCGTGGACAACATCATTGACTGCATAGAGAAGAGTCACAAAACGCTTTTTGTGCTGTCTGAGCACTTTGTGCGGAGCGAGTGGTGCAAATATGAGCTGGACTTCTCGCACTTCCGCCTCTTTGATGAGAACAACGATGCGGCGATTCTGGTCCTCCTGGAGCCCATCCAGAGTGAAGCGATTCCCAAGAGGTTCTGCAAGCTGCGGAAGATCATGAACACAAAGACCTACCTGGAGTGGCCTCCTGATGAAGAGCAGCAGGCACTGTTTTGGGAAAACTTGAAAGGAGCATTGAAGTTGTAGAACAAGTCAGCAGTCCCCATTCCAACATATTTCCACAAAGGGTATATGTCAGTGTTTCTTTCTGCTAAGAGATTATTCTTTGTCATTTTTCTGCTTAAGGAGAACTGACTTTTTTATGTATAGAAATAATCTTCTTACTGAGAAAGACCCTCTTTAGGTTTTCCAGTGTTTTGATGGTCTAATCTTTCAAAATCCCTGCCAATATCTATGGTATTTGGAAGCCATATTGGACTTCATATACTTTCCTAAATACATTTAGCTAAATGTGGAGTGTTACTGTACCCTTTCTTCCTGTTACCATGTCCCCAGACAGTTCCTTACAGTGCTTGTGTAATTTACAAAGGAAAATAAAAGCTAAATATTTCAATACTCCCCCGTGTTTGTTGCTCTCCTTTAATTTATTTTCATTGCCATCATGCATTGCATGGTAATTACAAATAAATTCTGTGGGGAAAAAAAAAAGTTCTTACATTTAAGTAAGCCCTCCAGAACTCTGCTCTGCTGTGTAATACACAAACCCCCCCAATATTGAATACATCCAATATTGACTACACACGTTATTCTGAGTAATTGCATCAAAGTCCACTACATGATGCACAGATTGGGGTTTACTCAATACCTGCGAAGGAATCGTCCTGGCACTTTGCACAATGATGGTGAAATCCAGAGGCATTAAATCACTGTTGTGTTTTGTCTTGGTTTGTTTTTTCCTTAGGTTTCTGTCACCCTGTGTGTGCTTGTTTCTCCATCCATGGTCACCCCCCATTCTACCTACTCAGAAATAGCTGAAGCTGCCTATTTTGGGGGCATGAGGATGTGTTTCTAATGAGTTGGCTAGATGGTTCTGAAGACTGACTCACTCCTTGTATCTGCTCTTTGGACAGCACATTTAAGTAATCATTGAGCCATGCACCACTTACAGCTCTACTTAGCTTCCTTTATAACCAGTGTAGAAAATCACACTGATAAGAGGTAATTTATCTTTCTACTTCAGTATGAGGTATCTCCTAGAACTACTGTATTGCTAGTCACCAGCTACAAGGGGAATCTAGACAAGCAGCTAGATGCAGATGTTTATATCAGGATAGCTGGTTCCACCCTGAGTGCCTGGAGTCACAGTTGCGGGTTTCTTGTGCTCTATGTATTCTTGTGGAAACCTGAAATTGTCTCTGATAGGATGAAGTTAGGTGTTGGTTTCTCTAACTCAGCACTCCAATGCTGCACTATGCTTGCATTGCAGAGGATTAAATACAGGATAGTCTAAATGAATCTTGATTAAACTTTAAACATGCAGTTATTTTGTGGTGAAATACCAAAGCATTGGAAGATGAACTGAGTAGTTGAAAATTTGGGAAGTTTGCTTATACGCACACACATATGTCTTTGTGTCTGTATATCTGTGTATGCAGTCAGTAGTCAGGCAGAAAGGGACCTGGAAGTGCTGGTTGACAGGAAGCTCAACATGAGCCAGCAGTGTGCCCAGGTGGCTAAGAAAGCCAATGGCATTCTGGCCTGCATCAGGAATAGTGTGGCGAGCAGGACCAGAGAAGTTATCATCCCCCTGTACTCGGCACTGGTCAGGCCTCATCTTGAATATTTGTACAGTTCTGGGCCCGCCAGTTTGGGAAAGATGTCAGGATGCTGGAGTGTGTCCAGAGGAGGGCAACGAAGATGGTGAAGGGGCTGGAGCACAAGCCCTATGAGGAGCAACTGAGGGAGTTGGGGCTGTTTAGTCTGGAGAAGAGGAGGCTCAGGGGAGGCCTCATTGCTCTCTACAACTACCTAAAAGGAGGTTGTAGTCGGGCAGGGATTGGTCTCTTCTCTCGGGTGACCAGTGACAGAACTAGAGGGCATGGACTTAAGCTTCGTCAGGGAAAGTTTAGACTTGATGTTAGGAAGAAGTTCTTCACTGAAAGGGTGATTGGTCATTGGAATGTGCTGCCCAGGGAGGAGGTGGAGTCGCCGACCCTGGAGGTGTTTAAGGGGAGATTGGATGAGGCACTGAGTGCCATGGTTTAGATGATGGGTTGGTGTTAGTGTTGGTGTTAGTGTTAGGTTATAGGTTGGACTTGATGATCTCGGAGGTCCTTTCCAACCTTGTGATACTGTGATACTGTGTGATATGTACATATTCATGCTCCTGAGTGTGTGTGCACACATATATATATACACACGAGGTGATAGCTTCTGTGGGTGTAGCCTGCAAACACCACTTTCAGTTCCACTTTCCTGTTATAATTATATCTGTTGCATTAGTCCAAAATCAGCTACAAAAGGAATTTTCTCTTCACTCTCTTGCATAAGAATAGCTCAAGGGGTAATCAAGGCTGAACCACAGATAAGTGATGAGTGAATCATCTAATAGCAAACACTGAGTATTGATAAAATAGATTAGGAGACTGTGTGGCTAGAGGTAAGGAGGAAAATACATCTTGCTGGCCATTTTGAGGAGTCAGAGAGAGAGGTAGGAGAAGTTTTGGCTTTCACACATGATGCTCTTTCCATAGACCCAGACTTTTGAATTGGCACATTTAAAAGGACTGATAGCGTTACTTCTCTTATGCCAATGAGATCCTCTTTGTGGGAATCCCCCTGCTTACATAGCCAAAACAGAGAGCTGAAGTGAGAAGGAAGCAGTGGTGTGAGAGGAAGCTGGGTAAAGAGTGATCAGCGTGAGAGAGCTGGTACACAGCTCTGGCATGCACGGACTGGAGCTGGCATCCCCAGGAATCCTTTCTGCACAGAGGTGAGTTTGCAGGTGGGTGGATGCTGGAGATGCAGGGAGAGCAGAGCTGAAAAGCTAGAGCAAGAAGCAACGAGGGAGCACCGAGAAGAGGCTATCTCATCTCTGCCACAAAATTCTTCTCTTCTGCATAGGGGATTCAGCGTGCTTGAGACTGCTGGGCAAGGGACAGCTCCTGCAGGAGTGCAGAACAGAGAGGGATTTCTGGCTGTCAGCAGAAGCAGAGCAGGTGGGTGCAATTGCAGGCAGTTGGCAGTGTGGCATGGTGGGCAGTCAGCAAAAGGAAGGCTCCCTGAGAGAACTATGGCTTGCTGATGGGAGCAATTTCATTCAGGAAATTTCTTCTCCTTCAGGGAGAGGAAAACAGCAAATGAAAAAGTCAAGCTGGACTGAACTATGCCATTTCTGCTCAGTTTCCTTGTGGGAGGGTGCCTTGTATGTGTTTTGTCCCATTTGTATGTTGTCCCACTTGTGTGTTGATACTGGCTGCCCAGGGAAGGCTGGGACTGAAGGTGACCTGTGTTTGTTTTAGTAATTCAACCAGGAAAGAGCTCATTGAGCAAGGGTCTTGGGGCAGTGGGATGAGCTATCTTCTCATCTAACTCTGCCCTGTTGCACGTCCTCCGTGTCAGAACCAAAAGGGGCATGCCTATATATGTGTTCATATGTGTGTATACACATATGTACTATTAAGGCAATACTGGTGAGTAATAGCTGAGACATATCCAACCCCCATACAACCAAGTGGAAAGCAGCAGCTTTCCCCAGTCTGCTTGTGGATCGATCCCTTCACCAGCCAGTGACTCTCACGTTGCAGACTCCTTAGTACTGCTCCAATTTACTATCTCTCGCTTAGCTTGATAGTGTTCCCCAAGCTAGAATCAATTTGCATACTATTGGCATGCTTTATTTTAGCAGTTACATTAGCCTTTAACATTTGTAAACATTTATAGAACTTCACTCTGTTGGCACTCATGGTTCTGTTTCAGAATATGCACATATTTCCTTAAGTACTTCTGATCTGGACCAGGAAAAATAATCCAGAGCATGTCAATTGGCTCATACCCTTTGCCCATACACCAGAAATGCTTTAAGGTTCTGGTTCATCACAGCGCCTGATGGTATAAAGGGGTCCATGCAAGGTTCCATATTGTTAGCTGCATTGCAATTTTTATGTGGCTTTTTTCCTTCTCAACACTACATAGTAAAGTGGTTCCTTGGTAAGGCAATGAAATTGTGGACTGAGGCTCGATTTTTTGAGGGAGTGCAGAGAGGAGTGAAAGAACCCTGTAAGTCAGGGTCTTAAGCTGAATTATTAGACAGGAATGGGAAGGAGAAAAGAATGGCTGAAAATGAATGAGGGTGGAAATTACATTCCTCTGAACATTTGCTCACATTACAGATGAGCAAAAAGATCTGGAAAAGATGCTCAGAGAAATGACAATAAAGAAAAGCATCCTGTACCCCCAAATGTGGCCGAGTCCTGCAGTCTGTTATTGTTTTCAGGCTGGTAAGGAGGACAGCCACTAGGCTCAGCTGGTATTTCCCACGCAATACCTGCCCAGTTCCCTTCTCTGCTGCCAATTTTCAATCTGTGAATAACCTACCCATGGACAGATTTTGATTGCCCAGGATACCTGGTTGTTTCTTTTTCTGACAGTAAGCATTTTGATGGCAACTTTAAAAATCTCACTTAAATTTGTTGTTCATGAAAATCATCTTACTCATAGCTCTGGTCCTAGGGCTTACAACACTGTGTTATCCAGCTAGACTTGCAGAACAGAAAAAGCCCCAGCTGGATGGCAGGTGAGTGTGACTACAGATAGCAAGGATTTGAGTGAAATCCACATGGACATATATCTAGATACCCAGACTGTGGTGCTTGATTTTAAATTGATTTCTGTCAGAGTCATAGCATCTTAATGTGGGTGTCCAAGAGACATGATGTGAATTTCCCCTAGAAGTCATTATTTCTCTCTTGGAGGACATGGTGGGTGACCAGCTCAGCTGTGGAGATCTAAAGACAGGGGAGAGGACTGGGTCCATCAAGACCCAAAGCGCTACGTCAGAGAGAGACAGAGATTAAAAGAAAATAACACAAGAGCTCAAAATATTTATAGTGCTTCAGGTGGGAAAAAATAGAATGATTGAAAAATTATCCACAACCTTTCCTCCTCTCTCCATACACTTAACAAATCTCAGCTAATTCTGCCCCTTTTGAATAATTTTAAGAAACTCTGGCTAAAAGAATAATACAACTAGAAGTGCAGGACTTATCTGTATGAACTTATCTGAATGGGTCAACTATTGTAAAACAAATTAAGGTATTAATTAAAAGTACAATACAACTTTTGCACAGGGTCTCAGTGGGATGACTGGAACAGAAAGTACTCCTCAATGAGCCAAGCTAATGCATATTTATCTGGTACAGAGCCCACAATGATCTTTGGGATTGGCCTCTTTGGGGTTGGCTCACTCTTTTCACCACCAGAAAGACAGCCTAGGAGTTTTGTGACACACTGGGGAAAGGCGTGCTTTAAAAGTGCTGTTTCATCCTTTCCAAGAAAGTTTAAACAGTAAAAGTGTTGTAATTCAATATGTAATAAGGGTTTTGAAAGAAAAAAAGCCCTCTCAGACTTCAAGAATTGATTTTCCAGCTCCTCAGAGGGACAGAAGAACTAAAATCACCTTTTTTGGGAGTAAGGATGAGCTGGATATTGTAGCAAGCTCTGTAACACAAAAAAAGTGATCAAATCAGTACCATGAAAGGCATGAAAGGAAAGAGAAGTGACATAGGGTCCACAGCTGTGTGGCTTCTCTTGAATCATTTCAGTCCAGAAGATGAGGAACAGGCTGTGGGGCTGGAAAAAAAAGCAGATCTAGTCCTGGCAGCTGATTTGCAGGAGACTCCAAAAGCCTCTGGGTCTTCCTCATGGCTGGATCTGACCTCACTGCCACAGAGACCCAGAGCAGAGAAAGTCACTGGGAGAGGAGAAGGAACAGTGAAAAAGAACAGCTAAGGGTCGGTAGGTTCATTAGCAAGTATCAGACTAATAGCAACACGATAACAATAGCCTATACGGACATACAGGCAAATAGTTACTTCCTGCACCTAATGCATTTAAAATCAAAATAGCCAAAGACAGATAAAATGAGGGACGGGACTGAAACATATGCAACTCTCTTCACCCTACTGTCAGAACTGAGATTAGGTTTAGCTTGAAATGAGTATTTGACTGTGAATGTCACAATCTCCCGCAAGACGTTAGTTCTTCTTGATGTAACCGGGATTTGAAATGCATACAGGAGATTCCCTGTAGTGAGAAATGAATGTACAATATAATATTCACAGATCCAGATGAAAAGACCTAAGGCAGGGCTAAAGGAGAGGATGCATGGAGACCATTTCCTAAATAGGTGAAAGAGCAGATTAATAACAAAATTGTGATTATTTAGATATTTGACTTAATCTGCAAAAGATCTGTGCAGTTGTTAATTGATTTTACAGTCCTCATTCCAAAATCAGAAGACATGGTGTAAAAAAGAGTAAAATCAGTGTACTTAGCATTTAACAAATTATTCAGAAATATTTATACAAAATGTGCTTTATTTGACTAATTGTTTCATCTCTGAACTGTATTAAAACAGTATTTATTTAAGTGCTTTATACATGATGGAACAGTAAGGGTTATGCTTTAGCCACATTCAAAATGTAGCTCCTCCAAAACTAACAGTTCAATGGACATGTGATTGTACTTCTTATTTTAGGCACAATAATGACTGCACACATCTGGCGACTGTGGACCATCTACATGGTCTTAGCTGCAAACCTTTCTGAAGAGCAAGCACTGAAGCAGGCTTGTCCTTCATGTGGTGCCACTCAACTTTGCAACTGCTCTTCCATGGGCTTGAGTTCTATTCCCTCAGGGCTCACAGCCAAAATTACAGTGTTAAACCTGTCCCACAACAGGATAAAGCATATTCAGTCCCAGGATCTGCAGCAGGCTGTGAACTTGAGAGCCCTGTTGCTGCAGTCCAATGAAATCAGCTCAATAGATGAGGACTCATTTGTGTCTCTTGGGAAACTGGAGCTCTTGGACTTATCAAATAACAGCCTGACTTACTTGTCCCCTGTGTGGTTTGGGCACCTTCTTTCACTCCAGCACCTCTGCCTTCAAGGGAACTCCTACAGAGACCTGGGGGAAAGCTCCCCCTTTTCTAGGCTGAGGAACCTGAGCTCTCTCCAGCTGGGCAACCCAGGGTTCTCCAAGATAAGGCAAGGCAACTTTGAGGGCATTGTTGTTCTTGACGAGTTGTGGATTGATGGTGGCAATCTCAGTCAGTATGAACCAGGAAGTTTGAAAGTGATTCAGAAGATAAATCACATGATCATAAATCTACGAAATGTGACTGTGTTCTCAGCAGTTGTCAGGGACCTTCTGCACTCTGTCACGTGGCTGGAAGTGAGAAAAATAGCATTCAGTATACCTGGTGAAATGCAACTATTGAAAGTCATGTCTTCTTCTTTTGCAAAGAAAATTTCCTTTAAAGAGTCCTTATTTACAGATGCTACTGTGCCTGAGATTGTTAGCATTTTAGAAGACATGCCAAAGTTAGTGGAGGTGGAAATGATAGACTGTAGGCTGTTGGGAACAGGGCATTGGGAAATACAAATTCAAGCAAACCAATCACAGACAGTTAAAGTTCTGACAATAGAGAAATTATCTATAGAAGAGTTCTATTTGTTTACAGATCTTCACACTGTGGAAGGTCTTCTGTCTCTTCTTACCAAAGTCACAGTTGCAAACACCAAGGTCTTCCTGGTACCTTGTAGAATTTCACAACATCTTCTGTCATTAGAATATCTTGATCTTAGTGCAAATTTGCTTGGAGACCAGAGTTTGGAGCATTCGGCCTGTCAGGGCGGCTGGCCCTCACTACAAACTCTAAATTTAAGTCAGAATTCACTGAGTGACTTAGAAATGACAGTAAAAAGTTTGTCACATCTAGGAAATCTAACTCTCTTAGACATTAGCCAAAATAATTTTGGTGAGATTCCAGATGTGTGTGAATGGCCAAAAAACCTGAAATATTTAAACCTCTCCAGCACTCAAATTTCTAAACTAACAACTTGCATTCCCACAACACTGGAAGTTTTAGACGTTAGCACTAACAACCTGAGGGAATTTGGACTGCAACTCCCATTTCTTAAAGAGCTGTACCTCGCCAAAAACCAGCTGAAGACCTTGCCTGGTGCTGCACCCATCCCAAACTTAGTGGCCATGTCAATCAGAAGAAACAAGGTCAACAGTTTCTCCAGGGAAGAGTTTGAGTCCTTCAAGAAAATGGAGCTGCTAGATGCCAGCGACAACAACTTCATCTGCTCCTGTGACTTCCTCTCCTTCATCCACCATGAGGCCAGGATAGAACAGGTGCTGGTGGGGTGGCCAGGCCAGTACATCTGTGACTCTCCACTGGCAGTGAGAGGGGTGCAGGTTGGAGCTGTGCACCTCTCCCTGATGGAGTGCTACAGGACCCTCATGGTGTCGTTGATGTGTGCCCTGGTGTTCCTGGTCATCCTCATCCTCGTGGCCATTGGCTACAAGTACCACGTGGTCTGGTACATGAGAATGACCTGGGCATGGCTCCAAGCCAAGCGGAAGCCCAAGCGAGCCCCTGCCAAGGACATCTGCTATGATGCTTTTGTCTCCTACAGCGAGAATGACTCTGACTGGGTGGAGAACATAATGGTGCGGGAGCTGGAGCAGGCCTGTCCCCCGTTCCGGCTGTGCCTCCACAAGCGGGACTTTGTGCCCGGCAAGTGGATCGTGGACAACATCATTGACTGCATAGAGAAGAGTCACAAAACGCTTTTTGTGCTGTCTGAGCACTTTGTGCGGAGCGAGTGGTGCAAATATGAGCTGGACTTCTCGCACTTCCGCCTCTTTGATGAGAACAACGATGCGGCGATTCTGGTCCTCCTGGAGCCCATCCAGAGTGAAGCGATTCCCAAGAGGTTCTGCAAGCTGCGGAAGATCATGAACACAAAGACCTACCTGGAGTGGCCTCCTGATGAAGAGCAGCAGGCACTGTTTTGGTTTAATTTGAAAATAGCTCTAAAATCCTAGACTGTGACTAAATTAAAGACTGAATATGTAGCAAATGTCCTCTCAATTCCTTTCTCTTGGATCCTAATCCCATCACCAGAACAGAGAGCTGAACTACTGTAAATTCTTCTACGTTCTGTAAGATTATTTTATTTTTGTAGCTGTGGTTGTGATTTGTTTCTTTGGTTTGGGCTGGAATAAAGTTAATCTGCTTCATAGTTGCTCCTGTTGTGTTGCGGTTTGGATTTGTGACCAAAACAGTGTTGATGCGATAGAGTTGTTTTAGTTATTGATGAACAGTGCTTGCACAGCATCAAGGTTTTTTTTCTTTTTCTCTCACTGCCCTGCCAGTGAGTATTCTGGGGGTGCATGATAATATGGGATGGGACACAGATGGGACAGCTGATCTCAGCTGACATAAGGGATTTTCCTTACTATATAACGTCATGCTTGGCAATAAAATTTGAGGGAAAGAAAGAGGAAGGGCGGATGTTTGGAGTTATGGTGTTTTTCTTCCCGAGTAACCGTTATGTGTGATGGAGCCCTGCTTTCATGGAAACGGCTAAACATCTGCCTGCTGACAGGAAGGAGTGAATAAATTCCTCACATCGCTTTACTTTCATGTGGCTTTTGCTTTACCTATTGAGCTAGCTTTTTATCAAACCACGTTTTCTAATTTATACTTTTCTGATTCTCTGTCCAGTTCCACTGAGGGGATAGAGAGCAAGAAATTGTGCAGTGCTGAGCTGCATTCCGGGGTTTAAGCGCAATAGTTGTCTACATACGTTAATAGCAATGTTAGCAAAAGCAGTTTCATTTAAATATTTAATGATGAAAAGTTGTTTAGCTATGAGTTTATGTATCTTTGCAAAACTTTAGGAAAGAGGCTGCCTAGCCAAGGGTTTTTCAACATTCTTCGTACAAACCACTTCCAATCAAATGTAATAACAGTCAGTTTATACAGCAAGAATTTTTCTTCTAGCTCTCCTAGCTAGTGGATCTAAGGACTGATTCTTAGCAGTATTTCACAATCACTGTAAGATAAAGGTCCAGATCTCCTGTGGATTAATGTGAAAATGCACTTTCACATTGCTACACCGGCTTTTGTAGCATATATGTTTTATGGCAGACAATTTTCTTGGTGCAACAAACCCATGGATGATTTCTGTCTAGTTTCATTGTACCATATATGGGAATACATGCTTCAGAGTAGAGTCTAAACACTCAAACATTCAAACACTCTTCTGACTTTTTCAAATGGAGTTTAAGCTATTCACAGCTAGGATGTGCAAAATACATGTATATAGTCTTTGAATCCACCGTATAGAAATGAAAAGGGTGTTTTCTACCCTTCTGCTCTCTCTGTGAACAAAGTCCAGAAAACCATAGTAGGTAGAGAGGATGCCACATTAGACACTGTGTTCACTGTCAGCTGAGGCCATGTTTTCTCAAAAAGATTGCTGGGTCTTGGCCTCTAATTGCTGAAAAGGTGAAATAAATGGGAGGCACTGGCACCAGGCTCTTCCTTCAGATATATTTAAAAAGAAAGAGGTATCTTAAATCTGCCTTGCAGCCACTGGAAATTTCAGATGAACCCTAGCAACTTGATCAGTTAGGCCAGAGGGACAACTAGCATATGGATCAGTTCAGGGTTTGGGAACAGTGTGGACTGTTTCCAGGCATGTACAGAAGCAGATCTTAAAAAACTTCACATGGAAATGCCTACAGCATTTTGCTGTATCTGTAATTAGAACATGTCCAAGTTAGTGTTCTTATTGTTGTGTTTTGGTCTTGAGCATCTAACACGTACAAAAATCTCTGTTCAAACACCTCAATATTTGCAATTGAGTTGATACCTTGGAAGTCTCATGCCACAGCTACTTACTGTTGTGTTACTGCTTTTAGGAGGTTTTTCTTCACATAGCCAATGTGTCAGTAGCAGCAGAAGTCCTACTGTCCTTTGCTAGCCATTGAGAAGGCTGAGGACAGCCAGACTTCTATTATACCCACAATTAGGCAGTTCTGTCTGGCATGGTAGTGCAAAGAGAAAGGATTATTTACATGCATTTTTGCATATTTGAATACAGTCATAAACCATTATGAGAATTCCATCTAGATAAACAAAGCCACACTCTTTCTTACATGCTCAAGTTGGCATTTTCTTTCTTTTACTTAAGGTATATTTTTATTCCATCATTTCCTGTTTTTAGCATCTAACCCTTACTTTCTACTGTAGATCACTTCATGCAATCTCTGCTTAATTCTAATATATGTATTAGTGTGAGTTAAGACAATCTGTATTTCAGATTTCTACATAACAATGCAAAGATTTTTAAAACACTGACCAGAGTTCATCTGAGTTAAAAAGCTACCGCAGCCAGACTAATTACCTTTTCAGACCAGCTTCTTTGGCTCTTAAGCAGAACTGCCCATTCTTGAATAAATTTGCTGTGTTTCTTTTCCTCCTAATGTGGCCAGGATCATGCATTTTATTGTAGACAGGTCACTATTTAACACTTTGCATTCTCACTAATAATCTGAGTCCTTTTCTAGACTCAATAAGTAATTAATATCTTGGACAATGCCTACAGCAACTGGTTGCCAAACCACTAGATAGCAGAGCCAGTCCAAAAGTTGTCTATACAATATATGTGTATTCCCACCAAATCTGTTGTTAAGGGAACTGGAGAGAAAATTCAACAACAGGTAAATCTTTGTGTTCTTCCTAGCCTGAACCAAAGAAAAAGTATTGGGTTAATATGTTCAAGGCCAGGTTGGATGGGGTCTTGAGCAGCCTGATTTAGTGGAAGGTGTCCCTGCCCATGGTGGGGCTTTTGGAACTAGATGATGGTTAAGATCCCTTCTAACCCAAACCATCTCCCCACATAAAGCTAAAATAGCCTTCAAAATGTAAGCCAAACTTTGCTCCCACTCAGATAGGTTTCTACCGATACAGCAGCAGATCTTCAATTATTATTTCATTTGCTAAAGGAAAAACGTTATTTACTAGCTACTAAGTGAAGGGGAAAAAAACAGCATCCACTGAATGTGGATTGTATCAATTTTGCTATTTCTTTAAAGAGCTAAATCCACTGCATGGTCCTTCTAAAACTGTGATTTACATTCTTTAAAATGTTCCTCTCATTATAGAAATGATTTCCGGATGTCTTAAAATCAAGAAGGAAAATACATATGCGCTTTTCTCTTCATAGTTTTCTTGGGGTCTTAGATAAGATAAAGCCAAACAGAACTATCATTTTCCCTAAATATAATTGTTCCTTAATAATAATTGGTTTTCCGTTTATTTAATATAGCCATCTCATCATCTAGTGTAGATCAAAACAAGAATTAGCAAGCAATCAGGCTAGGGTTTAGAAAATCCAAATCAAAAGCACACTTATTAGGGAAAGTTTATGAGTTTAAGGATATAGGCTTAACATCCTCTTCAAATCAATTCTCTCACGGCAGTATGGGCAAGTCTGGTTCTTGCCAACATTGCACCAACCACAGATGCAAAATTCACAGAACCTGGCATCAGGTGTATTGTTAAGGAATCTTTCAAATATAATCAAGGCCCAGAGCACACGTTTTTAAACTTAGTCAAACCATCGACAGATAATTTTAGTGACTAGTTATGGATACTGCCTTGGCTTATAACTGATCACTTTTAAATGACTTAAAAATTTTAGAATATTTAGAATTATTTTAAGGTTGAAGCCAATGTCCTGAACATTCAGACTGGTATTCATATTCTTCCAGCTGACGAGAAACCAGGATACTTTTATGAACTGCAGAAGGAAGTGATCAGTAACAATGTTCCAGCATGTATGCGATACCTTTAGTTTTGATTTCTGGAGTGCAAAATGTGGAGTTGTTTGTTAGGTACCTCCAAGTATGAGACGCTGGATCTTCTGTCAGGCTGTACAGTACATATGTGCCATCTTTTGAGAAGGGTTCCACATCTGCTTAAAACTCCCCATAGAACACAAGCCCATGCACAGCCAGAGGAAAGCTTGTACAGTACACAGAAGACCCAATTAGGAGAGCTGACCAATGGGTCATCGTTCCTGGTCTAACACTCTGCCAGGTACACCCACACAGGCTGGGCACAAAGTATCTGGAAGGAGGATTTAGGCCTGAAACTGTAAGGTTATGGCCACTCTTGCAGTCTGTCAAAGCGCTGCGTGGCCTCAGCTTCTGTCACAGGATTGAAGCGTATTTCATGCTCCTATTTTTCATTTTGTGCTATGTTGTTTCTGAATGTGGTTTTAGTTCCTTTTTTTTCCCTTGGTATTTATTGCCGCTGTTATTTTTTAATGCAGCATAAAAGAGGAGAAAACAACAGTTCCATAATTACACTGAAAGGATACATATGATTACAGGACAGCTGGTAGGTATTTTCAATTATTCCTTCTTCTTTTATATCCACAAAAATTTTCTGCCCAGACTTTTCAGATGTCATTGGACAAAAGTCTTGTTGGTATGCCACTGATGTTGTAAAACTGTCAAGATCAAGTTTACAGGAAAAAAAAGCCAAAGAACAACAAAATATTTTCTTAGAGTCAAGGATGCATAAACACATTTTAAGTGCCATCAAAGATAAGAGCATGAGAGTGGCTACATTTATCTTAGTTTACTAGTGCCACGATTTTACCAAGAAATAATTAAAATTTTATTGCTGATGCAAGAATGTTAACAACTGTCCGCTTGATTTTTAGTAACTGGGACAGAAGAGAATTGTGCTGAGATAATCGCCTTATTTGGAAAGGGAAGAAAAGAGCTATAAAAAGGAAAGGGCAAAAAGAGTCTTTCACAGACTTTGGCGAAGTAAGAAGCTTGTCTTCCTGTGGCAATTAGGAAAATTTTGTAGTCTCTTGTACATAGGGACCAGCCTGTTGGAAATCCCAAACCAGGCCCTGCCATATGTCACTGGCTACTGCTTCATTAAGACTGTTCTGCTGATGATAAGATTGACAAGGGAGTTCAAAAGTTTGTCTGTGGCAGAAGAACAGCTCTCCTCAAGGAAAAGTGACGTTAGCTTACTGCGAGAGCAAGTACCCACTAGACCTTATTCTCACAAAATAAAGGGCACAAGAGATTGGAGAGCTCACTTACAGTTCTGGGCAGTGGTATTCAGGATGATGATCCCAGCACTGATACCAGTGGTTGAAGCAATGTTATCAGAACAAATCCTTGCCGAGTACCTTCCCATCATCTACAGTACAGTCTGCAAAAAACCAGCATCCTACCAAAATCCATGGAGCCATAGGACTTAATTCTGTCATAAAACCACATACAGTAGAGCACTTGAATGAGTTTGTTCTTAATGAACATGCCAGAATAAAATATTAAGTTTTTTACTGCAGTTAGCTCCTCCTTCCTTCAAACTCCAGGGAATTTTATTTTGCAGTAGCAGACACGCTCACACTTGAAGTATCAATATGCTTGACAGCAAGCAATGCTGAAAGGAGGCTATGAACTGCTTTTGAGGCCACAGCTTTGTTATAGGAAGGCCAAGATGACACTTCTTCTTATAGAAAGGGACTTTGCTCAGGATCTTATTATACAGAACAATTAGGTATATTTTGTTGTTTTGCAGAAGCAACAAGATTAGCCCAATCTCAACATGGTGTAAGATGCCAGTCAAAGAAATTTTGAGTTTCTGTAGCTGAAAGAGCCCAACGTCCTCCTCAATACAAATTCCTCAGAACCGAATCTTCACTAAATTGTAGCAAGTGGTATTTTACACTCTACCCCAAAAAACCCTCAACTGGACAGAGTCTGCAGAAATATTAACATCTCTAATCATCTCTCTGAGGATGTACGATGTGTTGCAGGCCTTGGGAAACTGAAACTTGGCTTCCTAATACTCATAAAACTGGAGTTTCTCAACATTAACAAGGACTTGTCATTTCTACTGCAACAAGAACAAAGTAAGAATCTTTATAACAGAGCTAACAAGTTTTGTATTTATATCTTCAGAATGCCCTGGTGAGGGAATTTGCCTGGTAAAATAAAATACCTCAACAGAATAAAGCTAAACAGTAATGGAAACACAAGACTGTTAAGTTTCTGCCAAGAATTTTCCATCAGAGCTACATACTTTTGGACAACAAATCTGAAAGGAACAGCTGATTTCCATACATGCAGTATCTCCAATACCTCCAAGAAGTGTTGGACTTACAGCAGATGCATTATGTAGTTGATCTGCATGCTTTTGAGGAATTCCTGGAGTTTGTGGTCAGACAGCACCTCAAACAGCATCCAGCGCAGTATGTCTCGTCTGGGCTACTAGTCAGACAGAGATGCTGGACACACATAAAGAAAATTCAAATTCTACCTCAGAAAAAATTCTAGCTGAATTAAATGGTTAGGTCAAGAATCATCTGGATGTGGAGTATTGTCTTTGGCAATAGTCAAAATGAAAAGAGGAGAACCCCTAGTGACATTATCGTCTAGTAGAGTGGGAAATCATAATTATTAGAAAGAATTACAATTTTTTTTATATGAATGCACTTACCTATTTTTAACTTTTAAATCAAGCCTTTTTATGTCTCATCTCCTTCAGGTACATAAATTAAGGACTGAGGATTATCTCAGCAGTTATATTAGGGGATTAAATGAGTGAATATGGTGGCTGTATGAAGTTTAAGATGTTTATTCTTCTCTCTTCACACCACAAACAGAATTTGTAAGATGACTAAATATCAAACTTCAGATGAACTATGCAATAATAAAATCAA
Source organism: Tapera naevia (assembly GCA_033556795.1). NCBI lineage: Eukaryota > Metazoa > Chordata > Aves > Cuculiformes > Neomorphidae > Tapera > Tapera naevia. The sequence goes on along the minus strand of JAUMJJ010000034.1, from coordinate 6,732,163 downwards.
GAAGTAAAAGAGAACCAACAGCTACACAATGTAAAGGGGGTTTCATATGCTGAGGTGGCAAGGTGAACAGACCAGCCTGGAGCAATCTCACTGCTAACAAAGTAGAATCTCTCAAACAGGGAATCATAACAGTTGCTAACCCAGATCTTCCCTGAAGATACCTATGTGAAGAATAAATTAAATCCAAATATGGTAAACATTATGGCTAGAGAACCCACAATTCCAATTGCATAAGACAGTTTATAGATCAGGAGAAACAATTTGTAGAGCAACCTATGGATGAGAGAACAGAAAGACTGCTCCAGACCTTGTATATTTTGCAGAGTGGCACAAAATGCCACACATGTATCTTCTACTGAAGTATTCATATAAATTCAGTGGAAGTTTTGCACTTCTATATTTCTTCTTTACTTAAAGATGAATAAAATTATATAATACAGTACATAAAAAGAAGCCTTTTTTTTGCTTCAGTCTTCACAAGAAATGGTAATTGTGAGCAGATTGCTAACATAATCAGTAGTAGCAGCTGCGAATCATGCAGGAGAGAGACACAGGTCAGAACAGGACAAGAACAGGTGAAAAACAACTGAGGTAAGTTTGAGATAGTAAAGTCAGTATACTACCAATGAAGCTGATCTAAAATACCTAAATTTAGCAGAAGCAATCTCTAAACTATTAATAATTATCTTTGCAAACCCACAGTGGAGTTTCAGAAGGAAGAATACAAACCTCTCTTTAGGGATGCAGAGGAGGCTTTAAGGAATAAATTCAAACTATTTGGTATACGTACCAAATTGAGCTCATCAGGGTCAATAACACCTTGGATGACTGCAGATAGTAAAAGTCTGTAGAACAAAAAACCAAGATAGAACTAATGCAAGTGAATTTAATTTTAGCTCTCGTTTAATTATTCTTCATTTTCACGTCATGTTTGGTAAACAGTGGTTTAGAGGAACTTATTCCAGAGAAATTCTTATTTGCTCTTCTCCTTCTACAGTTTCCCTTTAAGAAACAGCACCAAAAAAAAACCACAAAATGAAGGCAATACCAACAAAAAAGAACATATTGTGGTATTCTTCCCAAGAGAGGATTTCAGTTTGCTTTCAAAGTGATATAACTGGTAATAACTGAGAGTATTCTGCACGTGGACAGGGATCACCACCAGTAAAATCCAATGGTGAAATAAAGAGGAACAACCCACCTCTGCAGCAGCGTGACTAACTGCTGGCAGCATTGAGACAGTCATTTCAAAGTACTGACACCCTATGGTTCCATTTTGCATGATTAGGTTTGATTAACCGATTGCTGAACTGTAAAACCCATATAAAAATAGTGACTTGTACAGCATCTGATACAAGAGGGCCTTTGACCCTAAAATAATAATCTTTTAGTCTACCTCGCACCCTGTAAATAACTAGTAATCCCAGCAGTGAATGATTACGACACTGGGATATAATTCATCAGACCTCCCCCATCCCATCCTCAAGAAACTAAACTGTCTATTGATAGAATTAACGCTACTGAAAAAAATACTAAAGTTTGTTTTCTAACTCAAATTATATTATATATAGTGACTGCAGGTCACTGAAGCCGGTGGTGGCAGTTTTTAGCCTTTAAACCTTGGAGCTGCTCTTATCAACCTTCAGAAGGACACATCTGGCTGCATTAATTTGGGATGCTGCTCAGTTACACAACTGCAGTAGTGAAGGTTTTTCTTAAAGACTCTTTCTACACCACAACAAAATGCTTTGTCTTAAACTTCTAAACCTCTTTTTCCTAAACAAAATTATATCAAGCTTAATATATATATTTTCTTGAATAGCCCACAGTGGTGAGATATTCTACTTCTTCTCTAACAAGAAAATATTTGAAACCAGTTGACGAGTCAAAAGTCGTGTAATATAAGTTCTTTCCATGATCACATTAACAAGTTATGGATTTGACATTGTGGAACCCTAATGATGACAAAGATAAAGCAAGATTCACTTTAATATGGTTGTAGAGTCAGCTCCTGCATCTTTACAGAAAAGTTATTAAAAATAATTTTAAAAAAAGTCTGAAGGGAGACTGTTTTCAAATATGTATTTGGTTTGGGGTGAAGGAATTTTTTTAAAAGTAAACTAAAAAAAAAGCACAATCCATCTAGTGTAAAAAACTATTTCTATGGAAGGTTCATCTCTTTCCTTAACCTTAAAAGTAGAAGTCTGAAGGAATGTGTGTTACTCCCTGTGAAACCTAACACAGCGTTGCCACAGATTTCAACTAAAACAGAACTGGATTATTATTCTTCTCCTAAAGAAAAGGAGAAGCTTTTTAAAAAATCCCCCCAAAACACAGAAAGCACTCAGCTATTACGCAAACTGGTATTTCACAATATAAGTTTAAATAAATTAACAGACAGAAACACCTGAAAAAGATAACACAGCATCATTAGATCACATCACTGTTATGCATTTCTGTACCCTGGAGCCCTGGCTTTACAGGATCACAGCCGCTTTCTCTGACCATAAAAGCAGCAGAGGTCCTTCCATGCCACACAGCTCGTTGGGCTGTACGTCCCTGATTGAGGAGGCTGAGGTCTCTTGCCCTTCACTGGAGGCCACCAAACACTCCCCGTTGTCTGTCTGCCTTGCTACTGTCCAATGTGACTCCTCTCCAATGTGCTTATTTCTGTGGGTTGTTTTTTTACTGGTAGACTGAAAGGAAAGTTTCAATTTAAGTGCCAAAGCCAAAATTGAATGGGCACTCATCTTCAGAAAGTAGCTACTTTCTAATATGAATCTATAACAGAACTTTGTTATCATTTTAGCTGAAAAATGAAATGCTAATTAATTAAAAAATTATATCCCGGCCTTCTCTTGGGTGATGCTGGTATCAGACCAATTAGTATATATTGTTTTCAGTTATTGCTTCAAATCTCCTTACTGTTTTCTATGTCTTCTAAGTTGCTAATTTTAATACAATGAGCCTCTACATGAAATGCATCAGTACATTTTCATGTAAATGAGGACAAAGACAGGAATCAAGTCACACTGATGGAAATCCCAGTATTGATTTATTATTAATACTGGAAGGTCACCATCTGGGCAACTCCGTAAAATAATACATCTGCATTGCTGCTAAGGGGAGCTTTAACATCTGGATCACATTATTCCAAATTTTCCTCATCTACCCATCATAGTAAGAGGAATTTCCTGACAAATCAGATTGCTGCCCAAAGGTAAAATGTTTTTCTCATTACTGTACTTTAAATGAGCTCAAAAAGACCTAGAAGTGAAGTCAGCATCAGTGTCATAAACAACTTTCCTATTTTCTAATTATGCAGATTAAATAGGTCACACAAGCACCAACTGAAAAATATTCATCTGCCCTCTGCTTCCCTTACAATGCCACCCCCCCTGCTCTGAGTGAGTAAGAATGCCTATCACCAGAAAATTTAACAGAACAGCATTATTCCACTATCCTTTCCATCTTATAGCATATGGTGAAAACTGCATACATAAAGAAAATAACTGTGTAATAATTAGATTTATTGTGACAGACTGACCTTACTACAACTCGTTAACTTGGCAACGCAAGCTAACTGGCTCTCTAAAACTCTAGCTTCTTTTGATGTAGACACATTCAAATACTCAAAAACATATGCATGAAAGAAATAATAAATCAGCTTTGGGTTTTTTGTTTAAGGTTTAAATTAATATGCTTATACTTGATAGTACATCACAAATTGGCAGTGATTTCTATGTTAAGTAAATTGAAAAACCTTATTTTCAAGATTTGCCTCAATACAAAGGTATAGAAATAAATGTTATCATAAGTATGCTACTTCATTTTTCAACTGTATTCCAAAGTAAGTTCTCGTTACATGACTTCCACATGATACAAGATATATAATTATTGAAATGGGTAACCACCTATGGGACCAGAAGCAAGGCATTTGTATTTGAGATGGTTCTGAAACCACGACAAATCTGCCTTTCTTTTTCAGATATTCTAAGATTTCTATTATGCCAGAGGAGAACAATTTTGTCCACGTATATCATATTTATTTAATTTTCATCAATGGATAGTTTCCAACAGCAAGAAAATTGCGTTATAAGAATCACCTGAGTACCTGATAGTCAGTATTTCCTATGGGAAAGTACAGAGTCAGAACTCTTAATAAGCTTTTTCCTTCTTTCCTCATTGGCAAGTTTTCTGCCTTTATGTTTAGAAAAAGCGGATTGTATAGGCTAGGACAGGATAAGAATGTTTCTTCAGGGATGGTAATTCTCTGACTAGCATTATTGCGTGCCACCCCACATACCAGTGCACATAATACAGTTGCAAATGCATAATTGTCTTCACCTCACTGAATCAGAGGAGTGCAGAAGTTGTGACTGAAGAGAAGAAATGAGATATTTATCTGAACACAGACACAAACCTGTTTTTACCATGTGAATTAGCAGAATATGGACTCCAGATTAATTTTTGAAAATTTCAAAATAACAAAACCAAGATTCCCAAAAGTAACTGAGAAAAGATCATTTTCTCTAATGTGCTTCCTCATCATGTGGATGTTAACCCCAAACTGTCAGGTACATTTTATTGCAGGACAAGACCTACTAGAAAAAACCCTTATTTTTCTCCCCCACTCTGTGCTAGTATCACTCTCATACTACTTATATGTAGTCGTCTGGTGAAGGGCAACTTCTTCCCTCTTGCCCAAATTATCCACAGTGGAGCTTTGGTCACATTGCTGCAAGTTTTTGCTCTTGCCTCTTTGAAATAGAATCCTTCTCTAGAATGCAGGCTTTTTATAAAGGAGACAATTTACGTTCTCAATAAGCCTGGATAAGGCTCTTTTGGAAGCTACAGGCTGTTGCTCTTTCTCTTACATCTCATAAGTAGTTGCTGCTTTTATTTTTTTGTTCTTTTTCAGCCAGCAAATTAATGCTCTTTCCATGTATGGCTGATTTTACACCCCCCTTGACCTTCTTTTCCTTTTTCTTTCAAAAAGAAACCAAAATTGTCTTTTTTTTACATGTTTCAAAGCACACTGAAGGGGAGGATGGGAATCAATCATTGCAATCCTTTGCTTTATTTCTACTAACAGGACTGTGCAACTCTCTCTGAGCTCTTGCTGTATCTGAGAACAGCATGAGTATCCAAAGCACGGACATATCCATGAAAACCCACCCTGATCTCAAAGAATCAGACTGAAAGGTTTGTCAGCTGATCCTGCTTTCCAAGCCATGATATGCAATGGAGGGCTGGCTACCTGTTTCATTGATTTCGGGACAGAGAGCAGAAAAGAAAGCAGGTTTTGGTCAGAGAAAAGGAGCCTTAGGATTACCACTCCCATTGAAAATAACGTGTTCTACCTCTTTGACTGATTTCCCTTCATTTTTGCTCCTAAAAAATGTAAGAATGTCGTTACAAGGAGGGGAAATTGTTTGGTTTCTTCTCTTCAGTATTAAGCACTGTTTTGCATAATCTATATGTGAATTACATAGGCATAAAACAAGTTGTCAAAAGCTGATGGCAAGTAAGAGAAATGCATAAGCAAGCAAAAGCAGACGGCTGTTTTCTCTGCAGTGAGCATGTGGTTGATTTTCAAATTTTGACTTATTTAAATGTTTCCTACCAAATCAAACAAAAATGATATTCAGATGAATGCAAGTATAATAACTGCCACATGGAAGAACTGTCTAGTCCTGCCTGTACTTTAGAAAGCAGTAGATACGTTTTTGTCATTGTTTATTATTATGTCAAATGGACAATTTCCCGTATGCATTAACTAAGTTTTTTAAATACTAAATGCAACCATCTTTAAAGTTTCTGCTCCTAAATCAGAAGGTTTAGTAGTTATTTTTCATCTATCTTGCTTCAGGATCTCATTAATCATTCAGCTTTGAATCTTAATGATTGTCCTATTTGTTAGTCTTCAAAATACAGCACATCAGATTTGGGCAGTTACTATATTGGTAGAAACTTTTAACTTCTACATTGCTGTATGACGTGCTTTTAAAGAAAGGGCACTAATGAAATGAGGTCAACAATGTTCCAAAACTATATCAAAGTCTCTGGATATGAAACATGAGGGCTGTTATAACTTAATATACACATTTTTAAGTTGTTTTGGTGACAGACACTTAAGTTATCTAACATGGAATAAATGCAATAAACTATCTAATGGCAGAAACCTCCTGCGAGTAGTTGCTGTTATAAAGTAACCTCATACATAAATCGATGGTAGGTGCAAGAACGTATTACTCTCCCAACTAAACAGAGCGTGAAACTGAACTACCAAAACTCAGAGCAAAGTGAACTTCAGCTTCTGGTGCTACTATTTTTACTGAAAGGGGCTTTGCTTTAGTTCCTCTTTTACTGGAGGAGGTGGCCGTGCTGCTGCCACACAGCTATGCACTGAAAATTGAGGCCCCAACATTTTTCTGGCACAGATGTTTGTTTATTTTGAAATGCACTGCAAAACCACACAAAACCCATGACAAAGTCTTATTAAAGTGTTGTTAAGATTTTAGTCGTTCTGTAGCCTCCCTAAATCAGACTAAATGCATTTACACTTATATGTTTTCCATATTGGCTATAGCATTTTGCAGTTGTGACTCGTTCCTGTGGACTAATGAATGGGAATGAAGCTTCAATTGTTGAATACTAAGTTACACAAGCAATAGGACTGTAACAAGTGTATGCTATTGGCATTTTTGATAGAGTTTATGTCTAACTGTTAACCTCTTTTTAACTAACTATTTTTAAGTACTGACAAAGCAATGCAGAGTACATGCTTCTTAGACTCACACAAGATTTTCCAGGCAGACAGGGACTTTCCCAGCTCCTCACCCTCGTATACAGACTGAGAGGTTGGGTGTGTTTCAGTACTAATTCAATACCAGTGTCATGCATTCGATGGAAAACAAAGACATAGACAGCCTGAGTGACTTCAGTCACTTCAGTATTCTATTCTTTATTCTAAATATCAGTACTAGCACAATTGACACATTGGAGGGAAGATAACACCATTTGGTCATATACCCTGACAAGCCTGAGAGGTGGGTCTGTGCCAATCTCATGAAGTTCAAATAGGCCAAGTGCAAGGTCCTGCACCTGGGTTGGTTCAATACCAAGCACAAATGCAGGCTAGATAGAGAATGGATTGAGAGTAGCCCTAAAGAGAAGGACTTGGGGGTGTTGGTGGATGAACAGCTCAACATCAGCTGGCAATGTGCGCTTGCAGCCCAGAAAACCAAATGTATCCTGGGCTCTATCCGAAGAATTGTGACCAGCAGGTCAAGGGAGGTGATTCTGCCCCTCTACTGTGCTCTCAGAAGACCACATAAGGAGTACTGTATTCAATTTTTGAGTCTTTATCATAGGAAGGACGTGGAACTGTTAGAGTGAGTCCAAAGGAGGGCCATGAAGATGGTCAGAGGGCTGGAGCACCTCCCGTATGAGGACAGGCTGAGAGAGTTGGGCTTGTTTAGCCTGCAGAAGAAAAGCCTCTGGGGAGATCTTACAGCAGCCTTCCAGTACGTAAAGGGAGCCTACAGGAAAGATGGGCAGGGGCTCTTTATCAGGGAGTGCAGAGACAGGATGAGGGATAATGGTTTTAAGTTCAAAGAGAGGAGATTTAAATTAGTTGTTAGGGAGAAATGTTTTACCGTGAGGATGATTAGGCAGTGGAACAGGTTGCCCAGAGAAGTCGTGGATGTCCTATCCCTGGAGGTGTTCGAGATGAGGTTGGATAAAAGTTTGAGCAACCTAATATAGTGGAAGGTCTCCTTGCCCATGACAGTGGGATTGGAACTAATCGCATTTAAGGTCTCTTTGAACCCAAACCATTCTATGATCCTATGTCTCTTGAAACCAGTAAGGCAAAAACTGATAGGAAAGAAATGCATTAAAAACTCTTAACTGCAATGCTAACATGAACATAAAATGGTTGAATGATATAGTAGAACTCATCTAGAAGAGAAGTTAAAGAGAACGTAATGGTAAAATTGTATGGTATATGATTTTACTTACATGCTCAGGTACTGTGCATGCTCAGATTTAGGAGTGTGTGTTTGCAAAAAGTTAGTGACATATAACTTAAATCCTCAATGAGCTGTGCTATCTGTGATTTCATTAGACACTTAACCTGTATATATGTTGCCACGATAAACAATTCATCACTGTTCCTAGCTCTGTAAAGCATAGCTGAAGAGTCTGTTTCACAAACTTTGTATTGCAATTTTTATGCCACTATGAAACTCCACAAACTGTAAAGCTGTCACAGATCAGGCTGGTTTTATACTCATTACTCAACAGTTTCTGTAAATTGTATCAACTTTCATTCTTTGGTGTTTAACAGATCTGTCAATCAAGGGATACGATGCTTCAGACTCTGAGGAGCAACTGCCAAGGTATAAAGTATTAATCATGACAGTTATCGATGTCAGTGCCATTAAGAAATTCAGTTACAAAAAAAACGGCTTTCCATCAATAGATGGCTTAGCGCACCCATCAGCTGATGAAGTGGAAAAAGCTAAGAAACTGTTTGGATCCTTAAAATTCTGTCTGTCTAAATATCTGTGTATTCCCATTCTTTGTTTAACATTTACTTAAATATTACATCGCTTTTTAAGGACTGGCACTTTCTGAGATGTTTAACTTTTCTTTAACTATTGAATAGGGAGGTCAGAGGTGGAAATCACATCACTTGAGTTTTCTCAGATTTGCAGAGAAGTCTGTGGTAGGGGAAAGGAAGTGAGATGAGGCACCAAAAGCCCCAGTCTTAGCACCTTAACCACAAGACAAGCTTTCTCTCTATGTCAGTGAGTAACTTGATTAATCGAGTCCTTGGATTCTCTCAATAAAACCTCTGTAGCATTACTTCTGCTAGATGAGGGCAATGACTTTGTTCTCCTACCTAGCCCACTAGTAGCCATTTGTTTGATAAAATAAAGCTTTTTCCTTAAAAGCTTTAACCATCTACAGACTGACCACAGCATCAGTGTACTTACACAGAAAATAAAATGCAACTTGTTTTTATTTCTTACGTAGAAGCTATTCTCCACCTGACCAAAATGCAGGGCTTGCTGATCTCCAGAAAGTTCAGTTGTCTTGCTAGATGTAAATTCTTAAGATCATGTCATGAATCCCAGCTGTTACCTGAGAAACCACTACAGCTTCAAACCTGCTATCTTTCTGACAAGTTATTCACATATGGTATAATCAATAGTGTCTTTGCTTCTACTCAGTAAGCACAACCTGGGCAACAACCAACATTATGAAGAGAACAAGAACCATCTCCACATGCATTGATCCACAGCCACGGTGTTTTTCATGCATCTTCTGGTGTTGCAACCTGAAAAGAAAATAGGAGTGCTATTAAAAAAAAAAAAATAAATCTAGATTGATTTGTTATACCTAGAGGTGACAATAAGCCTATGTATGAGAGATACTTTATGAGGAAATATTATGGATACTTTATGAAGTGTTGTTATACACGAATATATAAAGTAACAAACTAGATGAGAACACTCGGTCTTTGCAGCTATTATCCTGGAAAAGGAAATGAGAAGTAATGGGCAGAGAGTTGTCTTTTTGTCTGTTCTTTTTTGAGTAACTCAGCCCTGAACTGAGCCTCAAATACAGCCTCAAATAAATAGTGTTTATGAATTTTAAGCAGATGCATCATAATTGCAGGCCTGAGCCCCCCATAATCTTTTAGCCCACGGTAAATGCAAACTCAGCAGTGATCTTAACCCCCTGTTTCAGCTTTCTTCCCTAATAAAGTGAGAATTGTAGCTGATATTTATGTTCCTTCTAGAGTTAATGAGAGTTTCCCTGAGTTGCTAAGAAAGGAGAGGATTGTCTTGGAGTTATAAATTAACCTTCTTCATAACTAAAGCCAAGCAATTTTCTGCTAGATCAGAGTCTCATACTCCTTTAGCGAGAATCTTGATCTTCATCTGAATGTGACTCTAACGTGGATCTTACTTTTGCTCTGACCTGAAGCTTTCTGGGCCTGCATTTCAGGACTCCATAGCACCTCCTGGCTTCCAGAGCTGAGTGCACCCTGAGTGCACCCAACTGCACCCTGAAATGAAGCTGAAGAGACAAATTCACTATCTCCTTTCGCATTCCATGCTTCAGTCCCTGTGGAGAGAAATACCATGCATATGGGCTGAAAGGGAGCTGCAGCATATTCTGGATGACAGCTGCACTGCACGATTCACAGATCAAAACCTTATGTCGTGGTGGCTGATGGGCAGCAGCTACTCTGTTCAGACGCAGCCAGTGTTAAACCAGTTGGGATCCAGATTTGAGCAAGGAATTATGCAAAACCCAAAGCCATACTTTTCTGCTATTATTTGCTATCCCATGTTAGCCAAACTTTGAATCCAATTAAAACTTTTGGCTTTTCAGAGATCTGAATATAAGTTTAAGTCATGAGGTTCTTTCCGTTCCTCTTTTCAGAAGTGAAAGTGCAACAGTAGCCACACTTTCTCCATTTAAAAAGAAATAGCTGCATGATGGATGCTGGGCTCAGATGCCACAGCACATAAGTGGGTATCCATACCAGAGTCAAACGTGTCTGTCCTCCAAGCTTTATGCACCACGTCTTTGCTGCCAGCATGCTTGCCTTAAGTATCTCGAAGCAGCTCATCGGTGCAACGCCCTGAGCATCCCTCAGGTCGCAATCACGGGTGCCCCCTTACGGGCAGCACACCAGTGCGGGGCACGCTGACAGAGCAAGCACGTAGCTGGAGACAGCATCATTAACGTGCATCCTAGGAAAACGAAAGGCAGCAACAGGGAGATAACAAGCTTCCCCCCCCGTCCCTTCCCAAGCAGGCATTAAAATGATGATTAAAGGCTTATTTCTTTATATTAGACTTGCAAGGACAGGAAGTGTTACAGTTATGGTACCTAAAGCAAAACACAGTACTACGACAGCAATCTCCATAATGACTGCACTAAAGCTGTTCCCTGTTTTGTTTTGCTGAGGAGCTGATTAAACTGACAGAATGAAAAGACCCAGTAAAACTTTTCAAGAAATGAAAATTCTTTACTAGCTATGCTTCTGTGAACAAAATGTTAAAGGTTTCTGGTATCGCTATGAAAGTACAGTTCATTTCACAAAATGTTTGCAGGCAATATGTAAATTAACGTACTTCCATTGTTCCTCTGTTGATAATAAATCATTTTCCTGAAACACATTCAAACCAAATATTATAACTTCACGGTGAATGACAGCCAGATAGGTTTTCTTCTGTTAACCCTCAACATCCCTGCTAGCTGCTAGATGGGTTGTCAAGTTCCCTCTGCCCATCTCACCTGGAAGCAACTTAGAAACCTGCAGTTACGCTGCAGATGGTCATGCATTTTGATTGGCTGTCATACGATGGGTGCAGCTAATGAATTCCTTCAGGGTGACTGATCAGTGGGGATAGCGGTGTAATCTAGAAACCTACAGTTAAAACATAACTTCAGCTGAAAGGGACCTGGGCACTTATCTAGAGCAAAACAGAGTGAAAGACAACAGGTTGCTCAGGACCGAGTCCAAATGGGATATTGATATCTCCATAGATGGCTATTCCCCTGCAACTCTGGGTCTGCTGTGACAGTGAATTCTCTTTTTATTCTTCAATACATGGGGATAAATCATTGCAACAAAATTAGCAAGCTGAGGTTTAAATGAAATGTCTCCTAGACTTAATCAAAAAGATCTAGGTCTGATCTTTCAGCTACTCTAATTAGGCAGCTGTACAGGTACAGCTGCCTAATTATATAAAGTATAAGGTATAAGACTTGTGATATAGCTCACACAAAAAAGGCTGAAAAAGGGAATTTCATAGCATTCAATGAAGTCTAAAGATATTTCTTCTGGCTCCAAACTGGGTTCTATCAGAAAAGGTCATTACCAAAGACGGTGTTAAGTTCTTGTATTTCTTTCAAAATCTTCCAATTCTGTAAATAAGTCTGTAAATTTTCTAAAAAATTTTAAACTTGAGGGGATATTTTTTTCTGATTTTTATGAATGCTTGCTGTTCTTCAGTTGAAATGTTTGTGTTTGGTGGTGGTTATTCTTGTTAATATAACTTGGAGCGCCACTTTATGTTGGATTGTACATCTTAGCCCTATGGGTGATGTGTCCTTGCATTCTGCAATAATTACTGAGGGATATATCTGCCTTAAACAACTGTCTGGTACTTTGTAATTATCTAATAGAGAAACAGAGAACGCAAGGCACCATTTGTCTGGGGGAAAGATGTAGACTTTTAGAAGAATCTTAAGTACCAAAAGCTATAGTGGCACCTAGCAGAAACTTCAAATCCATTGAGATGCCCAGCTACCACTCTGCTTCCCCAGCTCGTTTTGCTGTTTCTGTCACGAAAACGAGGAGGCAACTGGCTCCTGATCTCTCATCTTTGGAGGTCATAAGGATAGAATAGAGGGAATAAAAAAAAAGAAAGAAAAGAAGTCTTCAGTATACTTTTGAAAAGTCAAGTAAAGGCATTGACATTGTAGTCTTAATCAGTAAATACCAACACTTGTTTTTGTAGATCATATGCATGCTAATGTACCTTTACAAAAGTACTGGACTACACATCTGAAAACTCAAATCTCATTAGAGCTGAAATAAATTGCAACAATTACATTACATAACTCAAACTAGAGATATGTTTCAATTCACACTGCATTATTTAAATGCTTACAAGCTGCAAGTCACTGAGAACTTGCAGATTCTGAAAATGAATTCGTATCTTGCTAAGCAAACCTGATTTCTGTAGTTGCAACACAATAAAACTGGAAATATGCTTTGTATAGTTTTCTCAACATTCTACATAGTTTTTACTTCCCCTCCCCAACACATATTGAAAAAGACACTTTAAGCATCAACTTATCTGTGTCAGAATTTGGATGTGGCAGTGGTTAAAAATTGGAAACAAAATTACAGTCGGAAGAGTTTTTTTTGCTTTATTTTGGACACTGCACAGCCAAATGAATTAGTGCATCTCCAGACTTCCCTTTTTAGCCTCTGATTGCCCTCCTCCTATCCTATGGTATCGACAATGGCTTGGTGATCAGGGCTACCCAGTGCTAGGTGGCTGTGTCACATGAAGCAAAGACCATGGCAGTAGGTGAAGGCTTGTCACAACAAGGCAGCTAGGATGAGCTTTTCTATCGGGTTAAGAACTGTACACGAGGAGTTAAGGAAAGCACCAGCATATGCTTTCTGGGTGCTGCAGTTAATGGTGCAGGTGTTGGGAGGATGAAGAAAAAAAGTAGTGCATACAAGGAAGCAAGATGAAGTATGTTGATGATGGTCATGGAGAATACAATGTGCAGAGGCAAATACTACAGGGCAGCATGGTACTCTGTGCATGTAGCAGTGGGTGCAGTAACCCTGAGCAACCCTGGCCATGAAGGCTGGGTATACAATTTAGGGCAGGGCACTCAGGGTGCTGCTGTGTGGCATGGGAGCAAGGGAGACTATCGTGGGTGCTGGCCACAAGGAGAGGATAGTGAAGCCCTGTTATAATGTATAGAAAGACTAAGATACCTGAGAGTTTTATTTGGCACCCAGAAAAAGGACAAGTAAGGTTTCAGATCCATCTAAGGACTGTAACATCAGTGTGTAATGGATGATCAGTGAAAGTATGGCCACGGGCATGACCTTTCACTTGCCAGTGTCCTCTCAGTAGAGGCAAAGTATGACCTCCCAAAAAGTATTTGCTAGAAATACAAACCTCCTGTCTAAACACAGCATTTGTCAGCAGCAGACAGGGATAAAGACTAGGTGTCATTTGCCCAGTCAGGGCCTCTCTTCTGGCTACTGGGTAAAAAGTACTTGCTAATATGATGTAAACTAACATTATCCACCAAAAACTAACATCATCCACCAAGAACAGGACAAGAAAACAGTACTGGCATAAAAAGATGGGCAAAATGGCTTTTATCTGAGTAGAAGCACTATTTTCTTGTCACACTCCAGGTAAATCTCAGTTTATTTACACTGGGATGAAATACAAGCTTCAGAGTAGATAAGTAGATGTCCTGACATGTGCTTTAATTTCCTCAGTTGGATGACTGAGAGTTTGTTGTGTTTGCTTTTTTAAAAAATAATATTGAAAAAAATAATTTCTCTAAGTAATTCTTCTAATTCCCATTGAACTCAGGTATGCTCAGGTATGCTTTAGCCACAATGCATCCAAAAATTGTGCCTGGGCTTTTTGATATCACTATACTCCTAATGAAGAGAAATTATGATTAATGTATGCAGTTGTAGAGAGAGCAACCATCTCACCCTGTGACAGCTTGCTAAATCTGTAGGAGGGCAGGGATAGGTTGAAAGATTCTTGATGGCTCCATTTTCTGGGAGGGAAGGAAAAAGGCATAGAGGTGAATGAGAGCCAGGTTGGATGGGGCCTTGAGTAGCCTGGTCTGGTGGGAGGTGTCCCTGCCCAAGGCAAGGGAGTTGGAATTAGATGATCTTCAAGGTCCCTTCTAGTCTGTTTTACCTCACAGTAAAATCTTTCTTCCTAATACCTTATCTAAATCTCCCCCCTTTCAACTTAAAACCTTTACCCCTCACTCTATCCCTGCACTCCCTGATAAAGAGCTCCTGCCTAGCTTTACTGTAGTCCCTTTAGGTACTGGAAGGATGCTGTAAGGTTTCCCCAGAGCCTTCTCTTCTCTAGACTGAACAAGCCAAACTCTCTCAGCCTGTCCTTATGGAGGAGGTGTTCCATCCCTCTGATCATTTTTGTGGCCCTCCTTTGGACTCACTCCAACAGATCTATGTCTTTCCTGTGTTGAAGACTCCAGAATTGAATGCAGTGCTTTAGGTGAGGTCTCACAAGAGCAGAGTAGAGGGGCAGAATCACTTCGTCCAATCTACTGGTTACACTTCTTAATTACTTAATAATTACTTAATTTTGTTAATAATATTAATAGTAATAATAAAAACTTGTTATCCTAGACATGAGTCACCAAAGTGGAGGTGATCTGTGGCCTCCTAGTGCTTTCTGAGGCCGTTATTGAAGATTCTGAAGAGACGGCTACTTGTGCAAGCCCACAAGCCCCAAATTGCCCTAAAGTTCTTCATTTATAAGTGGTAAGCTCACCAAGGGCTAGTGCATGGCCCTTGGCTTTTTGTACAGTGTGGGAGGAGATTTTTAGCATATGTCTCTAGTATTGGTAGAGGAATACCAGCAGTTAGTGGATACATGCTCACATATAGCAGACACCAGTCCTGCTGTGAAGGGAAGTAGGGCTGACCCTCGTTGTGTGACATCCCCTGAGGAAACCTGAGGATGGTCCCACTCAGCACCTGCACAGAGCACCCTGGAGTCTGGGTTTGCAACTGAGTGCTGTTCAGGTGGAGTGGCTTCACAAACTGCTCCCTGCTAACACACTGACTCCCCAGCTGCAGGTTCCTGCCAGCAAGTCCTGTGCAGTCTTGGCCTCAGAGTCCTCCCTTTGTGCCAGGGCTGTGTGCAACCTCTAGTATGTGCATGAATAGATGTTACCATAATTAATTAATATCAGTCACTGTTAGGAAGGAAAGGCCTTATCTGGGAAAGACAGCAGTACCTTTCCTAGATATTTCCCTACAAGTACATATATATTTTTAAAAATATATAAAAAAAACCCACCACTTATCAAAAAAGAGTTTCAGAGCATTTGGCAAAAATCTAATCAAAGCCAGTGAGCTGTGTAAGATACTGTAAACCAAATCATAGCAATTTAAATTACATGTGCAATTATTATTTGGGGCCCTGTTTCTCCATAGCAATCTCTTAATGACCAGGCAGCCCTGTCAGTTGTTAGCTTCACCTCTCCATTCAACAGAACATAACAAACACTCTGAACTTTATCCTTTGAGCTCCTCCCTGAAGTCTGCTTTACTGGATTCATCTATGTTTTCATAAATTGATATGCTTAAAAGGCTTGCTTTGGCCTTAGAAGGGAACAACTCTTTTCTGGCTGACTAGGCTGGATTTTGGGACTCCAGGGAAGAGAAAAAAAAGGATTTTTTTTTTAACTTCTTGGAGCTTTTGTAGAAATGTCAGAACTGCTGAAGCTCTAGAGCAGGTCTGTCAGACAATTTCGGCAAATTCTCAACATGATACTACAATACAATACTATACTGGAAAGGAAAACCCGTTAGGAAAACAAAAGTACTTAGTATACTTTTTATATTTCAATTTCATGATGCACACAATTTACCAAGAAAGCAAAATAACATGAAAATATTCATTGGATACATTAATGATCAAAGAATAAAACAATATGGTTAAAGCAAGATGAACATCAACTGGTTTCACTGTAAGCTTAAATCATTGAAATTGTCCCCCTATACAGGCAACAAAATTTTGTTTTTCTAAAGCTACCTCATAAAATACAAAAATGAGACCTCTTCTTACAAAAATTGAAAGGCTATTGCTTTTAATTGTCCTTTGCAGTGGTTAAAATCAAAAGTGCAGATTTCTGTGCACTGAAACATACATGCACACACCGTGCTCTGTGCATTGTCTATTTTATGTCCAGCCTCTGGATACTGTCAGATAAAAGAAGCACATTTTTGTTTTGTGAAGGAGGTGCTCTTAAAAAGCAGCAAAACACACTAGACAAGGGAGAAATATTAAGTTAATCTTCCATAGAGCAGGACAGAAAAAAACGTTTCTCTTTATATCTGCAAAAGCTGGTGAAACAAACCTCTTTTCTTCAAATAATGAAAATTCAAGAGCCAATCCCCTTGTTCCCCTAGTGATGTGACTGGTTTGGAACAGATTTTTTTCTACAATAACATAATTCTTAGTCACTGATCAATTTTTTATCTATTAGGGTTCTCTTTTTCAGAGGTTATTTTTTTCTGAAAAAGGAAGTTGAAACGTGCACATTTCATAAAATGAAAACAGTGTGACCTTTATAATCCCAGGACCCCAGAATATGGGTGCCAATAAATTGTTTTGAAAGACTAGTGGTAGACTCATCTTAAAGGCAATGCATGTTAACCTGTCTTAGACAACAGCCTGATCTGGCATCTGTCCCACTGTAGAAATGGGAAATAATTATCCCAGAGAAGCAACAGTACTTTTGCCTCCAGTAGTGTTTATCTTGTTAAAGACAGCACCGCTCTGGAAAATAGTAGCAAAGAGTGGGACAGTGTGAGGAAGGCTGATGGACACCACAGCCAGTGGGAGCGGGATGCCATTCACTTGCAGACTTAAAACCTGGCAACTGAAGTAGCATGGAGCTACCTTTCAGGGAAGCTCATAAAGGAGCAATAGGACAGGCAAAGGCTGGAGACGAAGCTGGAGCTGGGGTACTGCACTAAGCAAAGAAGGCAATGTGGCTGGAGGAAAACAGGTATATTCAAGTAAAAGTACAGCAGAAAAATGTGATACATATGTGTCCTTGTGGGAGCTGGTCTCTGGTGTAGGAAGGCTGTCCAATCAGCACAGAGTTCACTGAACCCAAGCCTTTTATGGCTGCTCAGCTTGTGGTTCAACGTACTGTGTCTTTCACCTCAGCATCTATAGCCATGGCCTTGCTAATGCTTGCTGAAACGCAGTGTTGCTCCTGCTGAAGATGACAGACTGAATCACAGTAGTGAAGTGATGTGGCTGCTCAAGCATCTCTGGTGTAGGCAAAGAACACACCAGCCCATGGTTCTGGGGAGGCAGCTGCTGGGCAGCGTGTTGTGTATGCCAAGCAGCTTCCCTAGCTAAACCCTGGCACCTGAAGTCACTGTAAGGCCTCTGGACCACTGCCATGTGCCTTATGTCCTGGGTCACACGCTGAAATTTCTGCCATGAAGAAGTCGTGTGCGTGCTTTAGTCTTGTTGAAGTCAAAGGGAATTAAACTTGTCTTCAGAGTCCAGCATGTGCTCTGGTGCTTCTGTGTCTGGGAGGCACACAGTCATTGTGCAGTCCCGCTATAGGGAGGTGCCTTTCTGTCTCAAAACAGCTTTGAGACAGTAGCAGTTAAGTCAAAGGCTCACAACACTTGCTGCAGCGTTTTAGCTGTATTCAGAAGGTAGCACATTCTGTCTGAATGTGTGTTTGGTTTTGCACCTCTGAGTAGCAACTGCTCCAAAGCTCGCAAATTTTCAAAGAGTTACATGGGGATTTATCCAGCCAAATCCCATTATCATCAATGGGAGCTGGGTGAATAATTACACTGTCGTTCTTTGTAAATAACAGGGAAGGTTGCCAGTTATTGCTGATTATGATGCTGACTTTTTGCAGATATAGATCCTCGCATCTATTGGGAACTGCACTTAGACCACCAGGTTATTTCACATATTGGTATAATTTCCATGTTTACTGTGCTTTTCACTTCAAAGAACCGAGGCTGATGACTTCTGGTCCACTGTGTTAGCAGTCCATCTCCTCTCCATCTCCTGTTGTTTCCTTTCACAATCCGAGTAACAAAAAATAGTGGTGTAAATAGAACTCCAACAAAGAGGTCTGTTGAGCCTGTAATGCTCCCCTGAAAGGAGGCTGTCTAGTGGATGAATGGAGCAGCCTCAGCGTAGCAGTAGCAGGGAAATAGATGACTTGGCATTGGACAGCAGCAGTCAGCAGGGTGCATATGCCTAGTGTAGCGGCAAATAATGGTTAAGCTAGTCAGTTGAAGGGCTAAATGAGAGGACATTGTCTAACCCCGTAACCGTAACTAAATTGTAACCTGAAAAGAGTTTATAAACATCTGGCTGCTAGTCTATCTCTGAAGCTTAATAGCTAAATCTGAGGTGCAGGATTTTTCAAGGCTGCAATTCAAATTATTACTTGGAAGTATTACTGTCTTAAGTAAATTAATTGCATTTCAGATTTCAGTGTTTTAAATTGTGGTTTGAGCATCTCTGCTGAGTTTTCCCATTGAATTAGTTTTCACAAGATCATAACATTTATGACTGACACTATTTCCATTTGGAAACAAACACTCACTTGGAAACTCATTTTGGTTTCACGACATCTTGCTGATGATTTTATAGCTCTTCTCAGTATTTCATATGGAATCCTAGTCTGATAGTACACCTTAACTACACTAATTATTATATTCATGTTTTTATCCAGATCCTCATCTGTTTAAGCTCAAATGAAGTGACACATCTGTATATTTTGATTACTTTTGAATTTAGCAGTGCAGGAATACATTTCCCTGTATAGTCCTATTTCATTTTAATATTGATATTCAGTGACAATGAAAAGCATATACTGGTTAAACTAACAAGCATGTGGTCTCCTCTGCAGACTACCTTCTCAATCTTTTTATAGCTCTCATTATTAATAGGACAGCATCTATATGTTCCGCATTTCTACTGCAAATACTTACAATAGTTGGAGTCATTTTCTAATTACTTAAACAATGCACTGTAGCAGCACCAGTTAAAATTCCTGTAGGCTACAGCCTTACTAATTGTTTCCTTTAATAAACCTAATTTATAGGGCTGTGCAAATAGTTGCTGGGTTTAAAATATTTTGGCAGCTGAAGGGAATAAAAGGTTATGGACTGAATGGAAACTTCATTTCTTTAGAACTGTCAGCACAGCAACAAGAATTGATTTGAGGTTATAGAAACATTTTTCAACACCTGGCAAACGGTTTCATTTGGTTTTCAGGTACATTTAATAAAAACAAAGGGCTGGATCATAAACATGAGAGGGAAGTAGTCCCAGCTCTTCTACTTTATCCACTGGTTGAGTGAGTAGGGCAATTTACCTCGGATGTTAACAACTTAGATTCAATACTGCAAACCACTTCAAGCTTTTAGTAAGTTTCTCCTACTACTCAGATGAAAGCCTTAAAACTGAAAATTAAGTATTCTGGGATGGAGCTCTGTTTGTTTCTTAGGATGCCTGGATTAAAATACAACCCCAACGTGAGCAAAATCAGAACTTCGGAGTCAGGTTTCTTGTGCTGTGAGTTCTCTGTTTATGAGTTTGACGTCGGGCCACAGCACACATCTACAGAGGCAAGAGAGAGGCTGAGGATGAGATATTGGCTCTTTCCCCTGTATTTCAAGTTTTCCCACTGCTGTGCAAAGTGAGTAACCTAGTCATCAAGCCATAGGCTTATTCTTTCTCTATCATCTGATTTATTCTATAATTTTATACAATTTCAAAAAGCTTCAGTAGCCATCAAGCCATAGGCTTATTCTTTCTCTATCATCTGATTTATTCTATAATTTTATACAATTTCAAAAAGCTTCAGTAGCCATCAAGCCATAGGCTTATTCTTTCTCTATCATCTGATTTATTCTATAATTTTATACAATTTCAAAAAGCTTCAGTAGCAAAAGTTGAGATTGAAACACTCAGCACACTCCCCACTCAAGGTGCGTAGCTACTGAATTCTCTGCTTACTGCTTGAGCTCTTGAGCTGAACTTGGACAAGGAGCATAGAGGGGATAAGGGGACAGATTTAAACCCCGATCTTCCACAGCCTAGACAAGTGTTTGCCATCTTGTCCCATGGATCTATTTTAGTGTGTTTGAGTGAGTATAGATAATGCCAGCGACTGTGCAAGTGTGCTACCAATACTGGAATATTAATCTCAGAAATGTCCACTCCCAACATTGGAAATTAAAAAGAAAACAGCAGTAGGTCAGATTCCCAGTTTATTTGAGTCATCCAGACCAATAAACCATTTAAAGAAAAAAGTTCAACCAACTATATTTTGTTAAAGGAACTTCTCATAGTGTGAAAATTGACAGAGACCTTGGGTTTTCCATTTATCTGAAACTGCTATCAATACTATAACTTTTATAACATTTTTGAAGAGGTTTTTGCTCTTGAAAATCTCTGAGCAATATTGTACACCTCAAGAAACATGCTAAAACAAAAAAAAAATTGCAAAAGACATTCTGTCTTTTGTTGTTTTCTAATATTTTACTGGCTCTGAAGTAAATCCAATAACTCTAACACTAACAAGGTGTTATTTTTCAGTTTTCTGAAGGCTATGCATTTTTATAGCCCTCAGGTTTTTTCCCTGTTCTTTAATATACTTACATTTTAGCAATCTCAATTAAGAACATTTGCCTTTTCTTATCTCTGTTTTTCTGAGGACCAAATAAGATTGACTCAAAGACATATAATGCTATAACTTCATTGCTTTACTCTGAACGGATCCAGAGGAAACTAAAATACAAAAGGAAGGTACTTCGACAGACCTAAGTATATGCAAACTTCGGTCATTCAGGTTCTCAAGGTCAAGTCTAGCAAATCTAACTCTTCCCAAGTATAAGCACTTTCTTCTCCCCCACTTGCTTTCTTCCCCATCTGCAACCTCCCTGCTAGCTGTAGCATTTATAATATACCACTGAGAACAACCATGAAGTGTTAAATTAACAATTCCCATCTGGGATTAAGCTAGCGGCAGATGACTCCAGGACTATGCAAAAGCCACTGCCCCAAACCGGGGACTCGTGTGACTTGTTGTATCCATATCCCTAAAGATAAATTTGAAGAACCAGCCCTCCTCTGCCTTCCCAGGGATCTGCACTTTTATCTCTAGTCTTTGCTCACCAACACTTTTATCTGTCAAAACCCTCTCTGCTGCCCTAGCAACAAGCAACCAGGCTCTTTTCCAGCTGACATAAGCTTCCTGCCACCTCCTGATGACAAATGTTTCCAACATTTCCAGTTGTCAGACTTTCAGCATCTGCTCCACGTGTCACCAGGCTGGCTTTGCTGAACCTCAGGCAACTTTGCATTCAGTCAGTTGCCTGAAGCTATACAGTCAGAATGACTTCTCCCTGACCACAGTCACTTATCCATCTTTTTATGTGCTGAAACAGTAACAACCGGGGTTGCTGTTTAATTTCTTCCAGATAGCTTCTGCTATTGCATTTATATACAAACCCATGTTTTATTCAGACTTAGCCAGTTATTGCATTAATACTATTTCAGAGCAGTGCTTCAGTATGGCTCCATTAAATCAATTCATAATGCTTCTCTTCTAATTGGAGTTTGAGTAGGAGTGACTCTTCTGAATTGTTGGTGTCCTTTATTATATATAGCATGACAATCAGAAAATAAATTTTCTTACTGTTACAGAATACAACTCTTAAAAAGTAGTTAGTACTGAATTTACTCTGCTTCTATTAATGTATATGGAATTTTACTGCTGCTTTCCCTAGGACCAGCTCTAGGCCATCATTTCACACTTCATAAAGTCTACCTAGAATATGTGTTGGTACCAAATTCCCCAGCAAATCTTGTCTTCTTGTTTCTTTTAAACTCTGTTGCTTCACTCTCCTTTCAGTACTGTGTCAGAAATGGAACACATCAGCCAGATGAGAATCTCCCACTAAAGTAGACTATGCCATTACAGTATTCACCAGCACCTTCTTCTTATCCCTTTTTCGAGAGCTGCTGTGTGTAAAGTTTTCCACAAGCTCTTCTAGATGCTTTTTCTCCTTGAGAGAATCAAAGATAGAGTGAGTGAGGGAGACAGGCACGCAGGAGGAGAGCCCAGCTGGCAAACGTAGCAAGCCTGGGCATTGGGTGCTCAGCCTTATTGGGGTTACCGTAAGGCTGCAAAAAGGTGTATTTTTCATGTCCAAGATAGAAGTGTGCTGAGCCTTGCTCTGCAAATGGTCATTAGAATGCCACTTGAAGGGATCCAGCCTGCTGCTCTCCTGGAGCAGCACACTAGTCCTTGCTCCTTGCCTGCTATGAGGGGCAGATGCCATGGAGACCTCTTCATATGCTGCAGGGACAGTCTACACAGAAACAAAGTTGATACTGAAAGATTTTTAATAGCCCTCACTGTCCCAGCAACTTCACTTGATGCAGGGCAAATCATAGCAGCAAACTGAGACAGAGCTGCTGTAACATACTGGTTTCTTTGCAAATGTCTGGAACTAGACAGGTCTTCCGCTCAGCTCAACTCATCACAAGTACTCATCGTAGTTGGTGGTTCTTATTCAGGGCTGATTTGGAGTTGAGTAAACAAGCTGAGCTGACACTCTGTCTGCCTTGTGTGATGTATACTTCTGCCTCAAGGAAGGTGATGGGTGCATACAGCTGGGTGGCCAACAGAACGGAGCCTCTGGGGAGCAGCTTACATTTAGATATGCACACATGAAGTGTAGTTATTGCGAGGTGGACATCACCCTAAGCTGTGTTGTGGCACTCTACTAGCATAGGAGATATGCTATGTTGTAATCAATTTTCTAGATTATTCTAGTGATCTTTTTGAGTTTCATATGGAAGAAAATGCAGTGTCTCTTCCATCT
The DNA here is from genome assembly GCA_033556795.1 of Tapera naevia. Lineage (NCBI taxonomy): Eukaryota > Metazoa > Chordata > Aves > Cuculiformes > Neomorphidae > Tapera > Tapera naevia. Next base: position 6,708,918 of record JAUMJJ010000034.1, on the reverse strand, counting down.
TCCATTTTGAGAGATCTCATTAAATAATAGACCCTTTATTAACTATATACACATATATATAACTATATTACTGACTTTTGTATTACTCCTTCTTGTTATGTGCTTGTTAGTTGCAGCAGTTGCTGGGCAAGTCTTAACAGTTAATGTAGTTTCCTGCTCTATTGTGTTGGAGAATGCAGTATTTCATACGAATCTTTTCTTGGTCATGTACTTAATGTAGTAGTACACAAATTTGAAAAGGAGGCTAATCCTTCCAGCAAGATTTCTAAAGCTCAGTCGTGAATAGAGAGGCTGATTTCCATGCCCTGTTTTCTCATGAAGGTAGAGCTAGCTTTAGAATTCCAGAGCTCTTCCACTAAGTCATACATTCCAGTCACATGATGGAACAAAAGGGTTAATACAATTTTTACACTTCAAGTGTGTGGTACAGATTATGATACCACTACTTGTTAACATTTTCAACAGGATAGATCCCACTTCCAAAATCCCTGGATGTCAAGCACACTGAGCTTTCTAAAGATGTATGAAATGCAGACAAATTTTTTAATATATATGGGTACCTCAAGCAACATATAACCATCTGTAAGCATCTAACAGGATTTTAGATATGCCTTCTTGTGTTGTTTCAAAAAAAATATTTTTTCATCCCTTTGTTGCATAAATTACTTAAAAATCAAAACCTAAGAATAATTAGGAAACCGAGATTGTGCTTTAGTTTTGTAGACTCTTTTGAAAATCAATGCTCTATTTAGAAATCCACTTTGTGTGTAAAAAACACCGTTCAGATGATCAGAATGATTGTTGTACTAAAGATCACAGAATTTAAATAAGTACTGAAACTTTTCCCAATATGGAAGAATCCAGCATCTGAAGGAAACAAAGAGGCCATGTGAGGCTGTAAAACTATTTTCAAAATAATATCCTTCCCTTGTTGAAAAAAAATATTAAACCTTCTAATTCTTAAATTACAGTATGTTTTCTTGTCTTGCTTGATTATTTTTGGGGGAGAACTTCTCTAGGTTCTGAAACTCTACCCTCAAAACTCTTTTGCTTTACCTTTTACAATTAAGCTATTGTTTTGCTTAGGAAAATGGCCTGACTTAATTCAGGTTTGTGCCTCAGAGTAAACTGAAATGATTAATAGCTCTGTGTGTGCCTAATGATGTGAGCCCAGCAGCCTCTAAAGCACCTGTCTCAGTGTTTGAGAAGCCAGAGTTCACTATTGTGCATGGCTGGAGATTCACATAACAAAAAAGGCAATTAAAGAATGTTAGGGATTTGAAGCAAGCTAACAATTCAGGGAAATGGCCGGGGAAGGATTAGTTATCTCTTGCCTGATAAAAGCAATTAGCAATGAAAAACTCTTAAAATATCCTTCCATAGTGGCTCCACTTGGGAAGTTTAGTATCTAATGAAGACTGCTAGGGTTAAGCTCTGAAAACAAAGATCTTTAAAGTTGAAAGTGTGCTTAAATTAGCATTTCTGCTACCCTTTCAGATCACTCCTAAATCTGTAAGTTGCTGCTAATTTTGGCTATACATCTAATGGCACCAGTTGTGTTCAAACAGAAAATCCTCCATATTTTTTCTTGAATCTGATCTATAACTTGTTGGACATGTATGCTTTTTCTTGTGTCTATTCTGTAAGACACTAAGCATACCTCCTGTTGTGTGTTGGTCTTTTTGGTGGGACAACTTCTCTGCGTGTGCAGTACTCAGTTCTGAAGTTTGCACCATGAGCTGCTTCACGGCGCAGCTTTCTGCATTGGTTGGTTATTTTAATGTCGTGAGAGCGATGGGCTGGCTGGCTGATTGCTGAGGTGTTCCTCCTGGCTGGGTGACAGCCTTGCTGGCTGACCTCAGCCAACTGGCTTTAACTCTGGTGGGGGATAGCGGCTAATATTTTCCAAGGCATCTAGGTGATTTAGGAGCCCACGGCTCACCCTGAAGGGGGTTGATGCATTTGGAAAACATTACCCTACTAAACTCACCCCAAAGGGATATAGCATGGGCTAATTTATGTTTGCAAGACAGCCTGGGGCCTTGGCTCCTGTGATGAGAGTATCTTGCACTCTCTTCTTTGTACAGAGGCAAACAAGATCCATTCCTATGTTTGTTTCATCAGACAGTCAGGCTGTACTGAATCTACATCTGCTGATAAGAAAGCAACTTCCAGATAAATCATACAGGCATACCTCTGAAGCCTAGAAATAAGAACTTCTGGCTCCGATATCAAAAGCCTGGGCTGACTCCCCTAAGGAAGGCTGCGTACTACTCTGGTAGCAATCAATCCATTGCCCTTGTCTGGCATTGCCAAAGTGGGCACATCATGACAGCTCACGGGGCAGCAAGCACCTGGGGCACAATGAGGCAGTGTGTTCTTGAGTCACAGTGGCTCTGCTTTTGGCTAGTGCCCTCGAGGCGCACTGTGGCCACAGTGGGGGACCACAGGGTTATAACAATGGGGCAGGGATGTACAGGAGACATGGCCATGCAAGGGAAAGTGCACTTTATCTGTGTGTTCTTCATGTTCACTATATTCTTTAAATATCCATATGTTCTCCTGTAGCACAGGAACTGTGGCCATGCCTGAGTTGACCCTTATGTGTCTGCGGTGCTCCACGTGGCATCTTATCACCCTCCTGTCCTCACAGAAAATCATTAATTAAATTTAAATGACTCTTGCTGAACTTCCTGCATGGATCTTTTTGTGTCTTAAGCCTGGTCATTAGGATTTCTGTGGCTTGTGTGTAGTTACATCGCATGAGTTCTTTAATAAACCATACTTAGGGTAGAAGTGTCTGTATGAGAGAAGCGAGAGAGACTGACTTCTCTGTGGGTGTCTGAAATGAATGAGAACTGAGGGAAAAAGGAAAGGATTAAGAATAATTAAAGGATAGAGAGAACGATAAATAAGGAAGAAAGGAAAAGAACATAAGGAATATTGCTGATGAATTTTAAATTTGAATTTGTGCAGTCATCTTTTTACACACCAAGGGGGAACAAGTTGGAGGGAGTCTTAGTTGCTGTTATGCTTTGAAACTATAATCTAAGTGCTGCCTTGATTATACACCATTCTGATTGCTGTGGTCTAGTGATTAGAGCATAAAACTTGGAGACAAAAAATATGCTGCTTTTCATGACTGTAAGGCACTTGATGGGTGGTTTTGAATGAGTTATTTTACTTCACTGTGCCTCATTTTCCTGATCTGCAAAACAGGGATATTAATGCCTATTTTTGTGAAGGCAGTCAGAGAAACTTAAATGGAAACTTCTGTATAAATGTCAAGTATCGTTATTATTGTTCTTCAAGTAATCCATTATAGTCAACTGCTTTTATAGTTTTTATGAAAGCAAATACAATGGGAGCTACATAATTGGCTGCCTAACAATGTTGTTTTAATTAGAAAAAAAACAAAAAGTGTCTGAAAAATGCAACAGTGGATTGCCTTTTTTCATCAATTACAGAATAATATCTGCTAAAACTGAACGATGCCATATCAAGTAATAGTTAGTCTGAAGTATGTGTGACACATCAATCAGAAGTAACAGGCTCAGGTAATTTTTTTGCTACATGTTTGGTTGTTTGCCTCGCACAGGCAAAGATTTTCAGTTATTATTGAGCGAGTAAGGGTAAAAATGTAAAAAAAAATATGTGTTTACTTTTTTTGTCTCTGGCATCTGGAAGATGAAGTTTCCTCAGGCTGTGAATTTAAAATCCTAATTTTCAGTTGAATGGTTTGCAATGTCTGGCTTATACACCTTTGGAAACAGATAGTATAACAGAGACATTCCTTGTCCTTAGTGAGGTGAGTATGACCCATCTTCTAACACAGTGCTGTTAGAATAAGGTAATGGAACCAAAGGGGGTAAACATGAGTCTTATTACTCTTCACATTTGCCTAAATACCACTTACCTGAAAAGTAGTCCTGCCTCTGCCAATTCATCCAGAGGGTGGATAGTCCCAGTGACTCACCCCAGGTCCACGAGCAGAAGGCTTTATCAGTAGGGGTATGCTGTACGGCAGGATGCTCTTAATCCAGGATGCTAATTTTACTAGTAAAATTGAATGTTTGCCAGTCTAGTTTATTCTTCTTCTCCCTGAATGCTTCCTGACAAAAACAGGATTTTGTTGGTGTAGTGGTATTTATTTTGTGAAGCAGGAAAGGGAATGTTTGGGTTTTTTAAGATAGAATGATGTTGGTCATAGGTGATGTGTATTCATACATCTAAGTGATTTGGCAAAAATCTGTTATGTAGTCTTGGCCTTAATATGACCCCAGAGTGAGTAACTTGTGACCTGTCTGTCCTCATCAGCATCAGTACTACTGCCTTCTAGGACAGCCCAATTAAGATAATTTTATGGTTGATGTAGGAGGACTTAGCATCTGTAAGACAGGCTCAATGGAGCAGTCCTGGCTGTTTGTTTTTGGTCCCTATGGACTGTATTGCAATGACTGCCTCTTCAAAGTGTTCTCCTCCACTGGGCAGCACAAATTCATTTTCTGCAGGCTCATCTTCAGCCTGCTCCTCTTTATCTGTAAGTTTCTTCCCTCTAAAACCAAGGCTATTCAGGGACAGGTATTACAATATATGTTGAGTGAAACGGGTAGAGCAATGTGACATCTGGATGCTGATGGCTCTGTAAGATGATGGACAGAGTACTGATATTAAAATAATTGTGCCATAGCTTAAAAGACTTAAATCTCTATTCTGGGAAGCCAAATCAGTTCAGAATAAAAGTTTTAATAACATTTCAGCAATGGATTGGCCTTTAAATAAAGATGTTTGACAGAATAATTAAGAACTAGTTTGGAATAGGACTTTTTGTTTGTTGATTTGTTGTTTTTTTAAAAAAAAAACCTGTTACACTTTTGAGGACATTTGTGAGGACTGCTCGTCTTGCTTGGTTAGAGTCTTACCATTGTTTGTACCAGGTGTAGTGAATGCATTAAGACTTTGTGAGATGGTAAACAACTAATTTCTATGTAACAAAATTAACATGATCAATCTTTAGATTTTATCTTTTTCTACTGATAGTGAAAAAAATCACATGAATATATGAAACAGGATTAGCAGGATTTTTTACTTTAAAGCAAAACCTAGTATTGCATGTGTATTCTGTCTGTGATTGGTTAACATAAAACATTGTCCTTGGGAATACTGGACTGCTCATCCTTTTTTTATGTGTGACAGCACTGGCAAGCAAGAGTATTTTTTTAGGCTAAGTACAATAACATTCTATCAGGTAACGCTCTTTGTCGGAAAAATATTTGTAAGAGAAATGCTGAAAAACATTCCTCTAGTTACATTACCAAACAGATTTTAACTTCTTTCTTAGTAGGAATAGTGAGTGTACAAACATCCAAAACATGCCTTGCTCTACCGTTACTCTAGATTGCTAGTTGCAAATGAGATTGTTCAGTCTACTCTAGCACTCCTTAATATGTCTTTTTTCAAGTATGAGAAATGGATAAATAGATCTGATTTTTAAGCAAGTGGTCTCATTGCAATTCCCACCAGCAAAAAGCAGAATCTTCTGAGAAGACGAAATAAAAATGCAAGCAGTCAAACAAAGGAGCTCAGAAAACTCTTCCTCTAGAAGAATTCAATAGACACATATTAAAGTGAATTGACTGAACCTCAGCGCCCTGTCTTGTGGGTTCAGCTTTGAGGAAATGAGATCCACTATGGTTTTTTCTGATTGCAGCACTAGATACTTCCTCATGACTCTCTACTGGCCAAATTCTGCTTTGCCATGACAAAGGCAAGTTGGACAGCTTTCTCTCAGTTCTCCCAAAAGAGATTAAGTGAATACAGACCAAGACAAGAGGTAAACTATGATGTGAAGTTTATATACAAGAATATAACATTTATCTGGAGTATTTACAAGGTTAATTAAAGCAATATTTTACAACTCTTCCAGGTTTACCACTAGGTATATTACAGTTAGGCTACAAATGGCTTAATTTGCAAAATAATAATAAAGAAGTTGCATTCAGACCAACCAGCTCCAAAACTTGTTCATTTTTTTCTGAGAAGGGCTCAGACTTGTAGAAAATAAAAAGTGAGAATGGTTAATATACTCTTACTGGTGCCTATGTATCACATGCAAGAGTCATAACATGACCTTTATAGTGTTAATATAGTGAGCCATTTCACCTCAGTGAAAGAGTCATACCCACTGCGACAGGCCAGTTGCACACGTGGCTATCTTTCTCTGCATCTCCTACTTTTGCACAACAAACATGCTTGTATACAGAGAAGCAGGAATATAAATGAACCAGCATTGCCAAAATGAAGAGGGAAAATCCTCAGACAAAAGTAATGATTGCAAACATTTTTTTTTTAAAAAAAAAAAGCTTTAAGTGAGATACTTTAATACTTCCCAAAAATAGTCATGAATTTTTTTTATTACATTTTAACCTATGTACAAAAATGGAGGGCTCCCTCCCATCTCAGAAAGCTGTCATCATGTCTCATGCCCGTGGCAGCTCAAGGCTCACAGGGGCTGAAGCAAGAAGGTGCGGGAGGCCTGGAGAGCTCAGGACAGAGGCAGCTGCTGGAGGCAAACAGAGCTGAAGCCACTAACACTGCAGTTTACGGATGCTGCGGGAGAACCGCTTGAAAACCCGCTGCCCTTTCTGCCACCGCTTCAGTGAGGTGATCACCAGTTCTCCAGCTTGCTTTTGCCCCATCACCAAGTAGGGGACGTTTATGTCATTCATCTCATCACAGGTACACTGGAGGCCACCTTTGAGCCAGAGCACGATCTTCCTCAGATCCCTTTCCGTCAGCCCATTCAGCTTGTAGATGGTTTTGCTCTTTGTTTCAGGGGTGATCTTGGTATCCCCATTGATGTAGGCAATCTCCTTCACTTTTATCTTCAAGGCTAATAGAGCGAGGGGAGGGGGAGGTGGGGAGAGGGAGAGAGGGAAAGAGATTAAGAGGTTTTTTCCCATTAGTGCACATAAAGAGGACCTGGGGAGGGAGGTGCTCTATTGCTAATTAAACTGTCAGGGCTGACAGAAGAGGCAGCAGGTGGCTCCATTTCTAAAGCCACAAAGGGCATGCAAGTCATTTCAGTTTGAATCAACCTTAGGGTTGAGATTTTTTGGGTTTCTTTTCTCCTCTTCCCCCTCCCCCGCCTTTTTCCTTCCTTTCTAAATAAGTATTTTCTCCAGCTTTTCTCCTGTTTGCAAACAGAGAGAGGGCAGGTTTGCTAAGTTAAGCGGAGCTCCATTTTTTGCTGGGAGAGGACAGTCTTCTTGAAGTTAGAGTTTGAAGGGGAGGTGGGGAGGCAAGTACCTAGACCTAATCTGAAACCTGATCTCTGCTGTGGCTGAAAACTTCTAAATTTAATTTACTAGGTTGGAGAGGATTTTAGAAAAACCTGTAAGGAAATGATATTTCACATGCATTGTTTTTTTTTGAAAGAGCAGATCCCATGGAGGGCAAATTGGTCCAACAGCTGCATTCAATTTGGTAAAATAACTAGGAGGGGGATACAGGACTCTGTAAGAATATGTGGGGCATGTTTAGCTTTAGCAGGATTTATCCGAGTGCAATTTGCCAGGACAAAGCTATTGGTTGTTTTAGCAACTATGTCCCACAGTCATGGTTTCATATTTTAGGTGTTGGGTTTTTTTCTAAAAAAAAAGACTTCTGAATTGTTGTATTTATACTACAAATCTGTTTCCAGGTATAAATATTGACCTTTTATAAAAGGTTTCCCTCCTTACTCCCTTTTTCTCTTGAAATGCTAATGTATGGATAATGTGCCATTCAGTTGTCTGTGCTGAAGAGGCTTTCTTGTCCTCTTCTAACCTCAGATCTTCCCATTAAGTTTATATCCCCAATTGTCTGTGCATTACCTTCTCTGTCAAATGATATATAGAGCTTCAATCTTAATCTGCGGAGAGAACCTTTCTTACCATATGTGAGATTGGTCATGCGTCTCTTTCTCATGTCTAAATGAAGCTTTGCTCTACTTCTCCCCAGGCAATACTCTGGATGAAAGATTCTTTTTTTTTTTTTGCCCCATTTTACTTTCTATTTAGCTTGCCAGCAACATCCACATAAAAGAGCACTACTTTGAAACAGCAAAGGACTATAAAAAATGGCCACACTGTATTCCAAGGTGGAATTTTGTGTTTGATGACCCAGCAGTCAGACAGGTCCATCCACAGATAAGATAAAGCCTTGACTTTATTCAGGCACATCCCTCACTGATTCCACTGGGAGTTCTACCTGATCCTAAAATCTAAAGTTTCAACCAAAGGGGTTCTGCTTCCACTTACCAAAGTCATTTTTGCAGAGGTTTTCCACGATGTCATTATCGTCTTCGTTTTTGTTTTTGCAGGCATCGCAGACCTTGGGTGCTGGAAATGCAAGGGACAGTCCCCGTTAGGCTCGGGGGGTAAGGAACAGCAGGTGGCGTTGGGAACTTGTCGGGAAACGCCGCTTTTCAACCCCTCGCTGGAGGGACTCCCTTGCGCCTTCCCCCGCAACGCCCGCAGCCCTGGCCGCGCACTCGGGCGCGCCTTCCCCCGCAACGCCCGCAGCCCTGGCCGCGCACTCGGGCGCGCCTTCCCTTGCTGCAGCCCCGCCGGCGCGGGGCACGGCGTGCTTTAAGGTCACACCTAAACCTAAAGGTTGTGTTTTTTTTTTGATGCGGGAAAGAGTCAAGGGGAACGGGGAAGGGCACACAACACGAAGCACCCCAGCCCCGCGCCTCAGCGATGATACAGGGAGTTTGTCCCGCGCGCGTCAGGTCCGGGATCGCGGACCGTTTCGCCGGGGACAGGCAAAGGCTGGGGGGTGCCAGTTCCCCGACGGGTGCCTCCCCTCGGGAAAGCTTCCCTGAGCCTAATCTGCGGCCACCTCCACGGTCCCCCCTCCTCCCCGTCCTGGAGCACAGGAGCGTGGCGGGGCGGGAGCCTGCGGGAAGCCGGGGAGGGAAGGCTCCTGGGGGGGTGGGGGGTCAGATGCTGCTGACCCCGGGGCAGCCCAGCTCTTACCTTCCCTGGTGACCGGGAGGATGTGGTCGCTGCTGGCCAGCGGGATGCAGAGGTCGTTGTCCTTGGGGAAGCGGCTGCAGTCTAGCATGTCGGGCCAGGGGAAGCCGAAGGCGGACATCACCGGGGCGCAACTCTCCTTCACCTCCTCGCAGAGCGAGTGGCAGGGCTGGATGATCTCGTCCAGGTCGTCGATGCAGACGGGGGCGAAGAGGGAGCAGAGGAACTTCCTGGTGTCGGGGTGGCACTGCTTCTGCACCAGTGGGATCCAGGTGGAGGCCTGCTCCAGCACCTCCTGAACCGTCTCGTGCCCCAGCAGGTTGGGCAGGCGCATGCTCTGGTACTCGATGCCCCGGCACAGCAGCATCGGGGCGGGGATGGGCTTGCAGTTGGAGCGCTTGTAGGAGAAGTCGGGCTCCCCGAAGGGGAAGAGCCCGGCGGCCGAGCCCAGGCACTGGGATGCCAGCAGGAGCAGGGCGCAGAGCCGGCGATGCATTTTGGGGCGCGGGGGAGGTCTGTGGAGAGGGGGGGCTGGCGAAAGGCTTGGGGGGCCGGGGTGGCGGGGTGCGCCGCTGCCCTCAGCCACAGGCAGCGTCCCCCAGCCCGGGTTCCTGCCTTCCAGACGGGGACGGACGCTCTGAGCGAGATGCGGGGGCCAACGGGAGTTTTTCAGGATTTTTTTGTATGCAAATAGCAGGGGGAGCGCGGGCTGGGAGGAGCTTGGTGACAGCCATCCAGAAAGGATTGGTCACTACTTTCTCGGTCTGCATTTGCTCAGGGGGGATTGTCTTTTGGCAGGAAATCCTTGCAAGAAACGTTACCGTTGCGAGCACTGGGAAGGGGGAAAACGATCCCCGCGAACAAAGAGCCATGAAAGCCCGTGGAGCATCTCGGCCGGGCAGGGGCAGAGGGGCGGCTCTCAGGGCGCGGGTAGCTGGAGGTGAGTTTTGCAGCTACCGCAGATGCTGCGAAGAGGCAGGACCCCCTGTCCCCTCGGACCCCCTGCCCACGTTTGGTGCTTCCCCTGCCAGCGGATGCACGATGTGGCCGGGCCATTTCCCGAGCAGGGGGCGAGGCAGGCTGTTTTCTCGGCCCCGGGGGGTGCCTGGCACCTCCGAACCCTCCCTGCGATGCTATTGAGGCTCATCCAGCTTTCGTCGCCCTCCTTCTGCCCCCCAGCTTCTCCTGCCCCTTGGCCCTTGCCTGCGAGGAGCTGGGGGACTGCAGAGGAGCCCGGCCCTGCAGCCCCTGGATGGCCCCCGACAGCCAAAGGGGTTTTCTCCGGATGGGAGCATCCAAATGTTTTTGAAATACCATCACCTGGCACGTTTGTCTAAGGCTAAAACCGTGGCCCTGGCGCTGCACAGCATAGGCACGTCCCTTTTCCCTTCACTCCTGTCTTCACCTAGAAACTCCCTCAAAGAATTATGGTTTTGTTGATTGACCACAAAGAGGAAAACAACAGGGATCACAATGCAGCTTCAGTGCAATCTGGATATTTCATGCATTTTTAGTAGTATTATTTATGGGATTATTATTGAAAAGAGTAGCCCCATGTAGTATCATTTTGTGGTAAACCACATTAATTTATCAACTACTGTGTATATTTATGTCCTTCTAGAGGTGTTTGTAAGCTCGCCTTAGCCATGATGACTTCTGTAAATTGCAGGATAGGATGTCTATATGTCCACTGTCCGGACTGGACTTCCCAGAGGTCCAAGTCGCTGCCTGTGGGGTAGGAAAGAGACAGGACCTGCAGCATCCCCCCGGGAAAAGCAGTAGACTGCCATGCTGGAGTGGCCCCAGTGCTGCCCTGGGAACGCTGTTGTCATGAACTGAAGCCGGTGCCAGCTCCTTCAGAGGATGTTTCAAGATCCTTTCCCACAGGCCACACTGATGGATGTAATCTCCCTATAGGCCAGCTTCTCTCCTACTTAAATTTTTTTAATGCCTAGAAAATAATTGTCCTGAATGTCTAATATCACGTGGGGAAGGGCTTAAAAGTAGTTTATTTCTTAGAGCTCCACATGCTCTTACCATTTATTTTCTGTGTTCAACTCATTCCTTTAGACAATAAATCAGTAAGCTCTTGGCCTCAGTCAGCTTGCATGGCACTGAGCCCCACTGATGACTTGTGGTGCCCATTTTATGCCTGTCTTTGCCAAGTCCTGAGAAGTGCCAGAGGCTGTAGCTGTTGCCACTTGCAGGAGTTGTCACTTCCAATTCCCAGTGCTGGTCCCACTGGCTCCTGTCCCTAAAATCCTCTTCAGTGGAAGGAGACCTAGCAGCATGTTTGTTTTTACCTTGAATGTCTTAGCTATCCACCAAATCTTTATAAAATGGACAGGTTTGTGGTTTGTTTTTTCTCTGTCCTTTTTTATTTCCTTCTCATCTTTTTTAAGTCATTGTGATTCCTTCAGGTGGATCTCAGCATGATCAGAAGACAATTTTTGCGCTCTGTAAATTCCCAGTAGCCTTGTACACTGCTTCACACATATTTCAATTGACTGTGCTGTGTGGAAGCAAGGACCCAAATCTGAATAGACTCTGTTTAGGCTAGAGATAATAACCAAATTCTGTGGTAGAGGATGAGACATTTGTGGCAGAAATCTGCTTATATTTTTCACCAGTATGGCTTCCTTGTTTTTTCCAGCCTGCAGGAAACAATGAGGAAAAATATGCTGGTTTTCCTTGGTTAAGTTTTGATTTGAAACAAGGCTTTGTAAGACCTTGCTATTTCCATTTTTAATCACCCTTGGCAAATTTACTATAAATTTAAAATTCTCTGAGATCATGTAAACAATCCCAGCCCAAGCCAACAGCCCAAAGCAAGCATTGCTGCCCTCGCTCCAATCCTTTGTAGGGGAAAGCTCTGGAGTGAGAGGCTGCCATAGGCGCTCCTTGCTGCAAACTGGGGCACATCCTTCCTGACCTGTGCATCTGAACGCCGTTTGTAGTTGCTGCAGTTTAGTGGGGCCTGTGTGCAATCGTTGGCTGGGTGCAAGCTGCAGGGACTGGCTGCTGTGGCCAGAAAACCCAGGGCAACCTGGGGGGAGCCAAGCAGGACAGCACTCTTAAAATACAATGATATTTTAGGGTACGTTTTTATTATTTTAAAGAGAGCATAGGCTTTTGAGCTCCTGTAGATTCATCAAGTGGCATAGACAGTTAAGCTGCATTAAACCCCTGAAAGTAGCATAAGCGTTTAAGCCACCTTAGATGCTTAAAGCAATATAAGCTGATAAAACTCCTTTAATCCTTAAGTGCTTTAATCACCCTAAATCTTGGGAGTTAGGTGAGAGAATGAGCTGCCTGGAAAAAAAGACCTCGACTGCAGTCCCTGTCCCCATGCCCAATCCTCAGTAATTGTTACCTGGATGGTGGTGAAAAATGAATGAACAGTGGGGAAAATTACTGGAGTCCTTGGCGCTTGCAGGGAGTTAAGAGTAGCATTGTGTTCTGAAGAATGTGCCTGGTCTGTGCCATGTACGTTAAAACTATGGTGCTGCTTCCTCTTGCTCACAGGCCTTGGTCTGAACTCATGTCTTCTGTACCTTTTCCTGACCAGTCCTGGAAGCTCAGAAGTGGAAAAGGAAAAATACATTGACATTTATATATTTGCTAAAGAATAGGCAAGACTTGTTTCAATGTAGGCAGCAATAAATACTATCAATTTGTTAATCTGTCATATATTTTCCCAGCTCCACTGCCTTGAGATCACTTAGTCCCATACTTGGTTGTATATTGTATGCGAGGGCCTGTTTGCACCCCACTCCTCAGATGGTATGACCCATCAAGGTGCTTTACTGGTGTGATGAGCTTGAGGTGGAAGCCTTTATTGGTGATGGCTTCCCTGGCCTGAGCCCCATACTCCTTTGTCACTGACCTGCAGGCTTACACTTTTCAGTTGCAGAATTGTGGAATAACTGTGGCTGGACGGGACTTCAGGAGACCCTCTAGTCCAACACATGCTCCAAGATCAGAATTCAGCTAGATGACTTGCAGCCTTACACAGCTCAGCCCTCACTGGGGTGCCTGCATGCTTACTGGAGATCTTGGGAAGCTTAATTCAAGGCTGTGTCACAACTTCTCCCTCCTTCCTGGAGAAAACCCTGAGTTCTCAGCCGTTTGGCATACCACAGGCTGGTTTCCCACTGTTGAAGATGCAAAGGCCAGGATGGGTTATCTGACACACTGAACAGCAGTGGCTTTCGGAGGGAGATGCGCACCCATGGAGGGCAGCCAAGCCTTACCCAGCATGAAGCAGCCACGTTTCCCAAGAGGCTGGGTGCTGCTTTCACCCCTGAAGGGGTCCAGCCCTATTGGCCACTCACTGGTAGGAGTAGCCAGGCAGGTTAGAGAGATGCTGACCTTAGGGGCTGTCTAAGCATTAACTTGGAGCTTGAGGAATTCCCCTTTCCTTAGTAATGCTGTAGAAGAATGAAAAAGGTGTGGCTTTTTAGCCCATTCTTCTCAACCCACAAAATGGCAGTGGTGAAGACCAAACTGACTTTCTCCCCATGATGAAAAAAATCTGATGAAAATATCTGCTTACCGATAAAAACGGGCTCTAGCACTACACTACCAAAATATTACTTCTATTTTAATTTTACAATTGCATATGATAGGAAAAAAATGGGATTGCACAGGTTTTGATGGGAGGCACCTAAGCAACAGATCCCTCCTGACACTATTTCCGTGGCTGATAAGGTGGAATTTAACATTTTCCAGGTCCGGGATGGGACAGCGGTCTTGTTTTCTGTTACCTCAGCATTTAAAAGCTCTGTTATCAAAAACTGCATGTGCTGTAGATATGTCTTCCTCCCCACTCTCTGTTCTGAAAGGGATGTTAAAAAAAATAATTGATTTTTTTTTTCTGCTTTCCATTTGCAAGGCTTACTGGGCTCTCTGAAAATGCAGTAGCAAGTGCCTGGTGCGGGCGAGTGGCTCACCCTGACAGGGTGCTGAGCGTGTGCCCGAGGGTGCTGCTGAGGGGGGAAAAAAATCACCTTTGGCTACGGCAGAAGGACCTCGCGGTGGCGCCTGTGCACACTGTGTGGGTGTGTTCCTTGCCCGGCGGCACCGCGTGTCTGCCCGCAGCCCTTCTCTCCAGAAACGCTGTGCTCGGGGACTGAAACTCTAGACTACCTTGCATCAGGGTTTGCTATCATGAAGGGGGAAGATCAAACTGGGACTGATCGCTTTCAAATGGAAACCAAACCAAGTGACAGGGACATTTCTGGGTTTTGAAAATTTATTTTAATGGTCATTCCCAATAGTTTCCCTTCATTTAGTATCTTAAAATTTTCAGGCAAGTTTTTCCAACTGGGAATGTTTTCCGTAGGAACGTTATTAAGTATTATTCCAAGCCTCTGTTTTTTAATGTTCTTGTGTGCTTTCCTCAGTTTGTATTAAATGGTAAATATAGGTGCTTGAGTGCTGTATTCTACATGCGTATATATGTATCTAAATCTAGATTTATTTGCATGTAGTGCTTTAGAAAGTTATGATCCTTTAAATTTATCTGACATACAGCAACATCTGGCTGCAGTTTTTGTCATGGTGCACATTTTTGCTCACATAGAATGTCTGTTTGCGATTACTGCTCCCTTTATTATCTACCCAGTCTAAGTGCTGGATGACAATTAAAGATAGCAGGTGCCATGCCCCAGAGGACTACAATTGCATGGTATCTGGTGTTACTGGTATATGTTATTTAAAAGGCATAATGTAGTGTGTCTTTCCTTACTTCTCCCAGCTGTTACTGCAGCTTGGCAGTAGCTAGCACCTTGAGCAGAGAGCGGGGCCCTCACGGTGTGAGCCATACAGAAGACAGAGTGCTTATGCAAGGGGTTTGGGCTCTGGGTATGGCACAGATGCTGCTGAAGGGAAGAAAGGAGTTGCTACCTCCACCTGGAGGAGGCACAGAGCAAGAGTACTGCGATTGTTGGCCACAGCAAGAGTTTTGCTGTTGTTGCTGGTCATGAGGGCTCCAAATTTTACTGCCCAAATCAGGCAGGTTTCAGCCATCTGCATCCAAGGCTGCTGTAGGACTTCCCCTGAGGAGTGGCCAAAGTTGCAGGCGCATGGTGAGCTTTGGCATGGGTCTGTGTGCTGTGAAGTCATGTAATTCTGCAGATGCATGGGCAAAAAATATCCACCTCTCTGCTTCTACAGTGCTTAACAGAGGAAATGACAGTAAATATGTGTGAAAGAGAGGTGGGTATAGAAACTCATTTTCAGAGCCAATTGTTACTTTTAGGGGAATGGCCAGGTTTCCAGGTAGGTAGTCTAATGGCGACAAGGTTTGGGCACACGTTACTTGTTGAGAGAAATTATTTTTAAATAATAATTTATAGTAAAATGTTTTGTAAGAAGTAAAAGAACCTGTTGCCCAAAACTATGCTATTTAAAAGTTTATTAAATCTGATTTAAAATAAAACAATGGAACAATCAGAACAATCTAATATCATGATTAAATCAACAAATTAGTCTCTGTATTGGACTGGAGTTAAATTACAAAGTGATTTAAATAACCGAACTAGTGGATACATGATCTTTAATTAAAATATATTTATAGACTATAAAGCTGATATTTCCAAATATTAAAAACATCCAAATGTTTGAGGCTAGTTCTGAAGACGCTGACCCAGAAGCGGTTTAGGTGACATGGCTTACGATAGTATTACATCTGCAGTTTTCAGGAAGTTCAGAAATGACTGAAAGAAGCAGCAACAACAGTCACCTAACATGCATCATATATTCAAACTTTTGGTCATCATCTCCCATTTTTAACTTCCTCTACTATTCTCGTGCTTTCAGACTAAATTTACAGTTTTACTTTCATGAACTTGACACAGAAAAGTAAACTCAGAGGGCCTCGTAAAGAAACCCCTGGCTGAAATACATTTTAAACACAATCTTCTTCCCCATATGCACTGTTTGTTTCTCAGTGCATATAAATGCCTACATTTAACATAGGTAGAGGTGAGTTTTAAAACCACTTGGTACATTTATATGTTACTTTGGCTTTTTACATACCTACACTTATTATTTTGTTTGTATTATTGGCAATATTCTCATCTCTCCATTGTCTGTATGACTAGTCCATTTTAGCCTTCCTCTGCCCAAATGCAGATTTCCTCACACCCTTTTTCCAGGCCGAGACTCGGTTGGATCAAGTTTCAACTCTATCTGGTAGTGCTCAGTCTAGTAGCTAATATTGATATTCTGCAGGCTACCTGGGTCAAAGCCCTAGGGCTCAGCACTCTCCTAGCCATGGTGACTTTGCTCAAGTAGTTCATGAGCTAAATCATGAAACCATTGTGGCTGAGGCAGTAGTTGGGAAGGGGTGTGGGTAATGGCAGGGCAACAGCGTGCTGAGGAAGGGTGCAATTCCTTGCTGTGCACCAACTTTACTCCTTTGTCTGCAAAAAAGGAGACTGCTGTCCCACCCCAAAGCTAAGGTAGAACTCCTACTCCTGACCAAAGAGCACTTCTGTGTTAGTTAGTGGGGCTGTTCACATGTGGCATTTATACTTGCAGCAAGGGAAGTATGATGTAAGTATCAGGAAAAAGAATTGCTGTGCTTTTTTCCTATCTTACTGTATTCATTTCCTTCTTGAGAGGTTCCTGCTAGAGCAGCAGCTTTGCTGGACAGAAAGCTTGCTTGCCAGTTGTATTGTGCACATTTATTCAGGTGCTGCTTTGCTGTTTGTATGGGATACAAAAGTACTGCAGGCTGAAACTTGACAGTAAATTAAACCTAACTAATGGATCTAACCTTGGGTTATAAGTTGATGCTTGGTCTTCTGGCCTGGTTGAAACTGTGCTATTTTTGAGGGAATTGACTGTCTTGCAACCTATGTTCCCAACAGATAGGTAGTTGACTGACTGACCCTCTCTAGGAAAAGCTTATATTCATGTTTGGGAAAAAAGGGTGTGAATATAATCCTCTGGTTTATTTGTGTAATTTTTTTTTTTTCATAAGTTTTCAGGGGAAACAAGGTTTGTTTAGTCCCTGTGAGAAAAGTTGTAACAGAAAGTGTGTTAGGGTCATCTTAGAATTAATGTTTACATTTGTGATTAAGTGGGAAATTATGTTGTTTTGAGTAGTTCTGTAAACATTGAAAATAAAGGTACCATAGTTTACAGACATACATCCTTTGCCACTTACTGTATAGACTTACACATTTGGAGTTTGAAAATGTTCAAAGTTGAAAACAAGTTGCATTATCTTAATCTGATTTGGCACAACTTGTGTTGAAAATGATGCTTAAAATATCATAATAAAACCTTAGGAATGGTAATACTAGGTCAGATCAGAGTTTCACTTTAGCCTGATATCCTGTCACCTGTGTTTTGTTCTTTTTTATCCTTTCTTTCCCTAAGGACAATAAGCCCCTGTGGACGCTTGGATTTCATCTGGGACTGTGTTTGACAGCCAGCTGAGGTGTGCCCTTAATAAGAGTGGCTAATTCTAGGATGGAGTTATTAGTCAGTTCAAGAATTAGAGTATTTTACATGGCTCAAGCATGCAAACAGGTGCTGTTCCCTCCTCCCAACCTCAAGTGTTTGTACACACTGAACCCTATGTATACAGCAGTTTTCTGGCAAAAGACACTTGCTTTGGTGAGGCAGTGGAAGAAGTTGCCCAGAGAACTTGTGGATGCCCCATCCTTGGAAATGTTCAAAGCCAGGTTAGATGGACCTTTTGAGTAACGTGGTCTAGTGGAATGTGTCCCTGCTGGTGGCAGGGTGTTGGGAACTGAATGATCTTTAAGGTCCCTTCCAACTCTAACCATTCTATGATTCTGTGCTTGTCGGAATAACCCCAAATACATGGAGAGCCTTCCTAGGGCATCAGCCTTCGTTGCTCCAGGGAAAGACTGGACATGTGGTATACCTTGAGTGGTGAAGTTTTCCTGCACACTCCTCTGCTTAATAGGAAGCTTGCAGGCACAATCTACTGCCCTCCAAGTGCATATCCTCTCCTAATGATTTCCAGTGACAGGGTCAGTGACCTTGCCCTGCTGTTCCATCATCTAATCAACCTTCCTAACATGGATATTTCTGTTCTGCCTGGTTCAGAAAGGACCTCCTGAGAGGTCGCAAGGAACCCTTGTCCCTTTCCTGGTGGCTCCCACCCACCAAGGGCCTCAGCTGCCTGCTTCCCTTCGCGATTTGGGATTACTCCCTTTGCTGTGTGTCACTGGCCATGGGCAGTTCACAGTGCTGTTTACCTTCCCCTTTTACTATAGAATTATAATCTTCCAGCCGTGGCTGCTAAAATCTGGAGAGCTCTGGTCAAAATGAAAAAAGCAAGGAAGGGAACCTTAGGGGAATTCAGGCCCCAGTGAGGGGCAGTGTCAGTTAATGCCAGGCTTGGCTCTCATGCTGTCACCAAATGTGCTTCAGCACTGAAGATGATCTGGTTGTGGTTTGCCTGAGGTGTAATTAGCCTGCTAAGTGATTTGAAAGACTTCAGGAATGTGCGACATCTGCGTATCTGGATCTGTAACTGCAATTCCTACATGAAGACATGCCAGCCTCTGCTGGCATTTAGGGATTAAGGTGTAGCTCTGCATGATGTGAGACACTGATTATTTTCGGCTGTCTTAAACCACTTGTTTTTCTTCAAGCACTGTTGAGACTGTGGCAGAGGTGGTGTCTTTCAACACCTTGTCTAGCTTGCAAGCAGCTGAGCTGTGCTTGCTGCCCAGAGGGGTCATGCTGTAGTCTTGCCAGGAGGGAGAGCAGGGACAGAAAAGTACCTCGAACTCAGCTCAGACCCCCAGGCCTCCCCAAGCTCAGTTCCAGAACTTTCCTAGAAGAAGCACTGCACAGGCCCACCAAAAATTATAAATTTCAAGAGGGGCCACTTTCATAGCGCCCGCCATCCTGGGAGAGAGAGAAAAAGCACCAGAGCTCAGGAGCCTTGCACTTTTCTCTCCCTCTCCCTTTCCTCCCTTTTCTCTCTTTCCTTCTTTTCCCTTACCACAGATTTAGCAAGCCAGTGCCCAGCTTATTCCTTAAGAATGCCTGTACATTCCTTTTTGGACCAATCATTTGGCATCATTTTGCTTTCATTTAGCCCAGTAGGTACTTAACCCATGAGTTTTACGGGGAGACCCAGGGTCTTACCGCGGCGACCCCTGGACTGTCCAGGTTGGGTTGCAATACACAGAGGACAGGGAAGAGTGTAATTCAGATAGAAAATTGCTTTTCTTCTTTGGCCTTAGAGCAATCTCCATATCTATGGAGAACATCTGCCCTGAGTTCCCGAGGAGGGCTTTAGCATTAGATCTGTGTTGCCTGGTGTAATTGTACTTGCACTGGTTATTTTAAGATCCTTCTTACTCATGCTCTGGGTGGGACTGGGAAGAATGAAAGGTATCTGTGTAGCTCTTCTGGCTGCAAAGGGAATATAATCGGGCTTTACAAAGTAATCTCATCGGATATATTCATCTGTGCTTTTGAACTGTTTTGACAACAAATTTCCCCCGTTTGCTATCTACCAGAGTTCCAGATACAACGAAACTCACTCCTGCTTGCTAAAAACCAGAGCAGCTCTGCAGCACATATTTCATTAAGGGGAAGGCTGGGAATAGGTTAAAAAAAAGTAGTAGAAATAAATATGTATTATGGTGTTCAAAGCATTCTTTTTTTCCCTTGAAGTATTTCTTAGACCAATTATATGAGAAATTCATTATATGTGAGGATTTTGTAATGGCAGAGTGAATTAGCTGTTTGCAGACCTGCTCCCCTCTGTAAATGGGAACATGCCATATGACAGTGGGCCAGATTTTACTGTTCTAGGCATCATTGATATAGCTGTTTATTCTCCAGGCCTGGAAGATATCCAGCAGGATTTAGTTTTATGAGGTTTAATGTAAAGGTGTTGTATTTCATGAGATGAAATCATAACACAGTGGGTTTGCAAGAATTCTGAAAGATTATTTTTTCAGAGTGTTGGCAAGCACAAGTCTCCTGTGAATTACGTGTCTAAAAGAGAAATATAGATCTTCTTTCATTGGGTTGAAATGATAACTAATCCTTAATCTTTCCTAGATGGCCTGTATCATTAATGCTGGCTGTGCATGTAGAATGTGTGCAGGTAACAGCTTTAGTTCTTTAATGTTATGCAATGCACAGCTGTGCTTGTAGCTATAGGAGCTAGCCACATACTTGAAATACCTGCTATTATTTTTAGAATATTTCTCTGAATTTTGTTGGTTTGTTTTGTTTTGATTTTTTTTTTTAGACCTCTTGATTTTCTGAAGAGAGAAAAACATTTAGCATCTCTGGCCTATTTGTAGCTGTAGAAGACTGAGAAGCGTTATTAACTGTACCTGCAATATGTCCATCAATACTTACCTTATGCTTGAGCGGAAGACTTTCCTTTGGCTATTTTATTGTGGAGAAGGATGACTATTCAACAGTTTCTTGAGGTTTCCCTTCATATATTGCCTCATACATTAAGCAGATGAGATTGCACTGATTTAGTGGTGTCAGTTTCCAGTTGCTTTTCTCTGCTTTACAGGAATCTGTGTGTATGCTTCCCCTTTAACTTGCCTTGTTCTGGAAGCGCAGAGGGGTTGTTTTGAGAAAGAGGCACAAGGATGAGAAAAAAATGGCTTCTATTTTAAACTTTGCTTAATTCAGTGTGATTTTGAACAAATTGTTGCATCTCCCTGTGTATGTTTTGTTTTCTAATAAATGGGGTCCTGACACTATTACATTCAATTCACCAGTACCCATTACGGCACCCCAAGGACACAGCACTGAGCTCTGGAACTTACCTTATTACTTAGCTCAGCACATGGAGATGCTCAGTTCTGTTACCAGGCTAAGCAAGTCTTGGGTCTGGCTGTACAAATGTTCACAGATAAAGCAAAACCCCTCGGTTGTGCCCTTTTAGGACAGTATATCTTCTGCATATGAGGGAAATTGGTACCTTGCTGCTTACAGTTCATTATTTTTAAACATACTCAGATTTTCGCATAGGAAGAATATATTTCATAAGCAGGAGGCAAATTCTGACTACTCTATGTGGCTCTATTTTTAGGAACTATTTTAGGAGTGTTTACATCATAATGTGTGTTTCAACCTGGGTTACTCACTGGTAACATCATTCTGTTGGCATTACACATGGTGAGAAGAGGCTGTGTATCAGTTACTTCCTTGACACTCATCAGTTACTTTACTCTTTTGTTCGTGTTTAAATTAGAGGTGATAGAAATGTGTAGCTATGTGTTACATTTTGGGTTGTATTTACATAAATTGAAAAAGGGCCTGACTTCTTGTGATGGCATTAACAAACTAAAGTTTTCTCCCATCTGTGGATACTGAATCAGGATTGTTTCTTAAAAGTTATTCCGTACCCTAAGTTGGCAGTTCATTGTGGGTGATGCCATTCAGTATTTACAAACATATTCCTTTAGAGGAGAGGGCCTTATACACTGCAGTCCTCATGTGATGGCTGGGATTTGAAGTGCAAAACTTCTTCAAGACAAGCATCCATAAATCAGGCACTGCTTTTGTAGGTATAAATCTGGATATCCCCAATTGTGACTTACTGTATATTGATTTCAGCAAAACACGTTCTTAATTATTGGATGTCTTTGCAAGTTGTGAGTCCCAGAAATAAAGTGACTGGAAAAAAGAGGATGGGCTTGACTACACAGAGATAAGATACTTCTTGCATTAGGTTTCATTTCTCTCATATTATGGTGAAGAACCATTGCACACTTGTGGAAGTTTTGCAGGCTACAAATTCTAGTATGAAGTAAATAATATTTTTAATTGCCACCCCCTGATCAAGAACAAGTAGATGAGCCTCTCACACAGCTGGAGGGAGCCTGATGTTCACAACCACTGGTCCTTATGGGAGGTTTCAACTGCACGGTTTATCTGCTGAAGGGACAACAACGCAAGGCACGAGCAATGCAGGAGGTTTCTGAAGTTCATTGATAGTAATACGCACATGCAGGTGATCGAGGAGCTAAGGAAGGAAGATGCTCTGCTGGACTTCATAGTTGTAACATGGGGCATCTGTCCTGTGTGGAAAGGCTGACAGAGCAGGCACTGTTCAGCTTGGACATGAAGCTCAAGGAGAATCTCATAAATGTGTACAAATACCTGAAGGGAAGGTGCATAGAGGAGGCTCTTTTCACTGAGCCAGCTTAGTGACCGGAGGCAATGGGAATGAACTGTAACACAGGAGGTGCTGTCTGAACAAAAAAAATTTTTTTACTACAAGGGTGATCGAGCACTGGAAGAATTTGCTCAGAGAAGTTGTGGATTCTCTGTCCTTGGAGGTATTAAAAAAATGACCGGACATGGTCTTGGGCAACCAGCTGTAGGTGGCCCTGCTTGAGTAGAGGGGTGGGACCAGATGACTTCCAGAGGTCTATTCCAGCCTCAACCAATCTGTGAGTCCTCATTTTTAAAGACACGAGGACTGTGGCTGCATGGGGCAGATGGAGCCAGCAGTATCTCAGGAGAAACTGGTTGTCAGGAATCTAGAGTAACCATTCTTGAGCAGTATAATTGACTGTGGGTTTTGAGGTTTTGGAACACCATGAGTACGTGGGCTCATATTCTGAGAGCACATAAAACATAGCACTGAGCATCCCTTGGTAAAAATAAAACAATCAAGCTAAAAGCCCGCCTGTCTCATAACAACAACATGACAAAACATGAAATGTTCTTTTCCTTGGAATTCCAATTTTCTATGATTTATTTTACCAGTCTGCACTCAGAAATAGCTGCTCCATCAGAGTAGGGAGTATAAATAGAAATGAGGTCAGAGTTCAACACAAAAGTGATGTATGATCTGGAGTCAAGGAGAGATACCGAGCTCCCAGAACAGAAGACATACTGTAAATAATATATTTTCTTCAAGGCTGGAGTAGCAAATACTTCAAGTTATGGCTTTTAGGGGAAATTAAAAAGATTTCTAGAAGGTAGACAGTGTCAAAACCATCATTTATCTTTAGTGGCCATTTAGAACAGCAAGTTATCATGGTCTCTTGTTAGATTTTTCAATGTTCCCTGGTTGCTATACAAGAAGACAATAATTAAGTTAAATTAAAATGATAGATTCAAGAATTTTTTTGCTAGTGTAGCTGAGAGGAGAACGTGACTCTGAAAATACTGGGGGGGTATGATAGCTTTCAGAAATTAGATTCCTCTCACAAAAAAATTACTTTTAAAATATGAAAAAATACTGCAACTCCATCTAATCTAGGGATGAAATACAGGGCTTCAGAGGAGATAAAGCCTTCTGATTGTGCTGAATCCAGTCCTTACCCTAACAAATCTTCAGGCCATTTGTTCATACTGCATGCTCCAGCCAAATCCCCTGGCTCCCGTGGGTAATGGCACCCTTTGGACACAGTCTGCCATTCGTTAAGTGCTTTGTTGCAAGGAGCCCTTTTTTTATTACACTGAATTGCTCAAACTTTGCTGGAAATCCCAGGTTTTGTCTGTCTGCATGTGCTTGGATAAATTCGCAATAATTCCAGTGTTTAACTGTTCCCCCGTGTGTGTGAACTTATGTGTGTACGTGCATGCTGTTGGAATATTTGTGTATTCTGGTTGTGTGCATATAAAATGCATTCTGGTTGTGTGCATGCACACGCACACACACGTAAACACACACACAGAGGGAAGGCTGAACGCAGAAATGTTTTCTTCCTGTTTTACACAGCCACAAGAGATGATGCTCATCTTCATTGCAGTGCAACTCCACAGTTGTTTCTCTTCTATTTAGGAGGGGAAAAAATCCATGTTAATTTTTAGTGCAAGCATGCACAGACATCTGTTCCTGAGAGGTGTAACTGGCTTTCGTACCAAATGCCCTGTATGCCCTTCAGTAATCCCAGGTCCTTTGATCCCACATCTCATCTAGTCTCCCCCACCTCCCCTGCCCTCTTTCTGCCCAAAGAGGAAAAAACTTGGTGTGTGGAGGCTCCTGCAACTGCTGCTCTAGCCACAGGACCACTGCTTTGTGTTTTTGTCCCCTGCTTGGCTGCTGATCTCCATATAGAAATGTAGTCTCTTTGGCTGCTACCCTTCTGTCAAATGTTAATTCAATTGGCCAATGGGAAAAAAAAATAGGGGGAGGAATTGGAGACATCTGTCCTGCTGCTACATAAGCTGCATCCCCTTTGGAAATCAGGCTACAATCTAGATTTTTGAGCTGGGAAGGTCAAGGGGCAAGCACTGTGCTGGCATAGAAGGAATTACTACTGCATGAAATATCAAAACAATACTCACATTACTGTTCATATTTTTTGCATTATTTCCTTTTTTATTATTATAATTCTTCAGATTTGTTTGCTCGTCCTAGCAATGAATCAAAGAATATCAAGGTTAAACAAGCGTCATATGTTTTTCTTCTGTAATTCATCAGCTTTTCCATTGCAAGACCGTCCCAGACGTTTGGAATCAATCTGTTCAGTTACTGTAAACCTGGATTTCAGTCTTCTGTTGCCATAAGAATTCTCTCTGCTGGAGAAATAGGAGCTGAAGTGATTGATGAGATCTCAACTTACTATCCTCATTCAGCCCAGGAAGAATATAGCGCTGGGACAACTGACCTATCATTTCAGAGCAACATGTAGGAAGTCCAACAGATGAAAGACACTTTGCAACTGATTATAATCTCTTACAGCACTTCTTCTCTGGTGGAGCTACACTTGCAGCTGGGTTTATATAGGTATGTATGGGAATTCAAAATCAGGCTCCTTTATTTTATGTGACAGAAAAGAAGGGGAGAAGTTTGGATGTGCTATCTTGGATAGTTTCTGTGGAATAAGGGAGGAGCTGTGGTGACTTAATGCTGGACGGGGACATTGCCCTCCAAGGTTTAATACAGAAATCTTTTTGATTGTAATTCTGCAAGGCAAATCAGAGCAGGCGCACTCAAGAAAATACTTAATTCCCATAGCAGTAAACCTACTGGGCAAGAAGTGACCCAAATATGGTGTTCTGGTTGTGAGCTGTGTAAGAGGAGATGATGAAGGGGTTGGAAGTCTCTCTTGTTTGTGAATTTCTTCTTTTTTTTTAGAGTAACTTCCCTTTCCTCTGGCCGTTTGCCTTTGCCTTTGCTTTTCTGGCTATATTATTACAAATTGCATTCACTACTGTATCATACAAAGAAGAACCGTCAGGTTGCTCTGCTGAAAAGGCTTCATTAAGAGTACCGGATAGTCTATTCCTGGTCATTCCTCCATAAGCACCAGATAACAAAGCTCCATTCCTGAAAAGGGATGTTATGATTCTATATAGAAGTTTCTAGTAGGTCTGCTTGGTTTCATTCACACATATTTGCATGGTGATGCAGAGGCTGCAGTAAGTGTCAAGCAAGGTTTGACTCCTAAATTCCCTTTTGTGATTTAAGGTGGGTATTATGAAAATCACATCTGGCATCATGAAAAAGGTAATGGGAAGAAAAGCATATTAATACGATGCCATTTTCTTCCAATTTGTGCTCCAGTAGGATGTCACCAGCTATGATGTAAAATCAAGGATTTCAGGGCTACTCTCAAGGTCTGTGTCACACTTTCAAGGAGAAGTGGCCCCTCGGCATATCCAACCATGCTTGCTATCCAGATCAGAGCCAGAACTTCCTAGGAAGGGTATTATGCCTTTCTCAAAATATTTGGTGTAGATCACGTACCTCTGCAGACATTTGGTAGAAGCCAAAAGAGCTGCCTGTATTGATTTACTCATGGGGCTTGGAGAGGGCTTGTGGGAATCAGAATGAACCTCCGCTCAGTAATTTCTTGGACTCTGCAGGGGAATGTGAGTATCTGCCTGGAGGGAGAAGGCAAACCAGGGTTTTAAGGATGATCACAATCTGACTTCTCTTCGATCTGTGAACCTAGTATACTTCTTATGCACAGCACCTCTAACTGTGGGGTTTTCACTTCCCTCTTGCTTCCATGAAGATATCTGGAGTGTTTTCTTCATGGTAGAGCCTGTGCAAGGCTCTGTTGATGAATTAGGTAGTGTTAGAATTTCATACGAAAATTTGTGCAATTATCTCTCAGAGCTGAGGGGAAGGCCAACACATCCATCTTTGATCAAATACACATGGTTTCATTTTCCACTCCTCTGCATGCACAAACTTTAGTACAACTCCAAAATAAGTTGTACTCATGTAGAAGTTGCTGTATGTGCTATGCAAGCTTTTTAACAAACGAGACTAGTACATGATTCAGTGTTAATGAGCCCCTGAAAACTTCTGCACTTTTGGTACAAAGTCAAAGTGCAGTGCCCTTGGAAGCATGATATAGAGGTATGAGTTTAGACTTTAATTTCTAAAATGTGCTAATGGAAGGAATAAGTTCTTCTAAATATTAAAGAGTACATCTTTGGCTAGCAGAAATTCTCGAATCCATTTTCCCTTTGCAAACCATACTCTGGTGATTCAGACTGAAGAATGTTTTAAGCCTTTTGTCTGTAAGAGACACGTCTTATGTAGGCTTCTGTTTTAATTTACTGCACTTGTATGCAGGTTTTTCAAACTAGTCACAGTGGTCTCTTATAAATCACAAGAAATAGTCCACCCTCAATACCCTTTTCCAGCCCTACACAATGAGTCAAGGCTTGTCAAAGACCATTTTAGAAATCTTGAATAAATCTGACATTATGTTGAGACAGCTGTTAAATATATTTCTTTTTTTCCCCCAGGTTTCCTTTCCCTCACTATGAACAATGCAGTTGGTTTAGTGCTATTTTTAGCCCGACTTTTCATTTCAGTCATATGTATTCCTACCTTCTATGCACACTTAAGTCAGTTTGTTCTAACGTGAAAAAAAAACTGGGAATGTCACTACCCCCTACAAAAAGATTTTTACAAGCTGGGCTGGAGACTAGCTGTGGCACATATACATTCCAGATGCCCAAGTCCACCATTAAAGGAGTAAAATATGATTTCAGGGTGCAGTCTGACTCTAACGCACATCTTCCCTGAAAAAAAAAGGGGCTCTTCAAAACAAAAAATCTCAGCAGATGTGCTTAAACTAACCCTGTGTGTGAGGGTAGTTTGCTTCAGTGTGGGGAAGTGAGAGTGGAAGTCTACTGATACTGATACTTGTTTAATAGGCTTTTACTGAACATGAGAAGGTAGTGGTGGGGTGTGTGTGCACGTTGTGGGTTTTTGAGTTTGTATTTTTGAAAGAAAGCTGATGATAGTGAATACAGAGTCCTCCTCCTGTGCATCATTGATAACTCTGTAATGTCTTTGAAGATGGTTGGAGTTATGGTGCTCCTTAGTGGTAGCATAATAGGGCCACTCTTAGGCTGACGATGATCTTCTCCTCTCCTTTTGCAACTGCCCCTTTCTACTCCTTGTTTTTTCTTTGTAGAATAGCCTGGAAGTGAGAATTTCAAGCTAGTGTGGAGATGTATATGGGATGAGGTAGTTGCAGTCTCCCAGAGGCTTATTTCCCAGCACCAAACTGCTCCTGTTGTTCGAGAGTGATCAGGAAAGGTGCATTTTTGCTTGAGGGCAGAGATGCACCCATTGAGCTCGAGTAGCTGGGCAAAGACTTGTGTTCCCAAGTGATGCACCAGTGACCGATACATTACTAATGGTGACTGGTGGTGGGTCAGGAACAGGGCAAATATGGTGGGTCACAGTAACCTGTCTGTGCTGGCAGTTAAATGAATGCTATTCTCTACTTTCTGTTTCTAAGTAATTCTAAGGAATAACATCACTAGCTTGGAAAAAAAAACGGAGAACTGTAACCCTTCTATTGTTGCCTTTCCAAAGGGGATTAAATAAGACAATAACTAATAAATAATATACAGAGCATATGGGTCTGTCTTCAATCGGAGTTTAAACAAAGAGGTCTGGGCTTTTTAAGTGCCTCCTCAAATATGCAGCTCTCTGGAAATGTTGGGTTGTATTTTTTTTTCCAGAACATCCCTGGCATTGCAACAGACTGTACTTCCTCCCCGGGCAGCAGCAGCTGGACCCGTCACACCAGGGCAAGTGAGGGAGACAACAGGCTGATGGTGAGAAGCCGGTGCTGCCGCACTGTCTCCGTCGTGGCTCTTTGTGTGGGCAGCAGTGAGAGCATGCTCCTGGCTACACGTGTGTGCTGTGTGGCCCAGCACCATGTAACAGGACCCCTGTGCCCTAACCCATTGCTGCAGCCCCATCCCACCAGCAGCGAGGCAGCCCTAGTGCCCCATCAGCAGGACCACTGGGATGTCTGCTGGTTCCCACAGAGGGTGCAGAAGCGTGTCAGGTGTGTTGCAGAAGTGCCCTCTAGACCTGGCTGTCAGTCACCGGAGAGAATCACAAAATTAGAGAGGCAATCAAGAATATACGTGAGAAATTATGTTTTACGCCTAATCTGGGTATTTGAGGGGTGTAATTTTTTTACCTGCAGCCCAAAGAGGTAAAACCACCGGCTTTTTACTCACTGCCACCCTGCTTTCTGCACTGTAAGTGTGTGCTTTCTGTAATACATAAGGAAGGGTGGGAGACTTAGACATCATTCGTGTTTTGTCTATGGTGCTCGCAATTATAAACTTCCTGAGATCACAGGGAACAAATCCTTGCCAATTAGAAGGCCTTTTAATGTCAAATTGTGACTAATAAACATCTGAATTGCAGATGTGGTAGTGTAGGTGTACCTGTGGCCCGGACCTTTTCTGGCATTAATTGCTCTGGTGTGGTTATGCACCTTAGCTGTTTCTGGGGATAAAAAAATGCACCTTCTCTTTGTTGGTTGTCCATTAAGGGAGTGCAGACATGTCAGCCCAGTTAAAAAAGCAAATTTCTGTTGGAGCCACGATTTTAAGCTGTGTGTCTACAACTACAGAACAGTGTAATTTGCCTATTGTGTGCTTTTAAAGATGTGTTTCTGCAGCCACAAATACCAGAATTCAACATTTTAACTAAGGAAAACCTTAACTTCTGGTGCAAATAAAAATGGAGCCCTGGCAATGCACCAAAACACAGCTTATACAGAGCTCAGATGGTTTTGGATCCCAGTAGGTATCAAAATCAGGCATCAATGCTCCTATGATAAAGTCCAAATTCATTATTCCTACTTCTAGAAACAGTTTTAGACACAAATAGAAACTCTGGATCCTAACTCTGAAATCTGAGACTCTCTGGCATCAGCTCAGACTTTAATGACTTGATATATCTTTGTTCACACCAATATCCCAGGGCAAAACAGCCCCATATGAGGCACTTTTTCCTCTAAATTCATATGTTATTTTCATGGGTAATGACTGAAGCAGCTGATTAGTAATGGCCATTCCTTTTCTGTTTCCCCGACCTTGATTCTCTCTTGAATACTATTTATACTTCTTTTTTTTTTTTTTATTTATATTTTCCCTGTCTGTTTGGCTTTAGAGTAGTACTGATCTTTTTTTCCTGAGCATTTCAGATGCTTTTAATGAAGTCAGTACCTCCATACTGTACAATACTGACCCCGCTGTGGTCCCATTTGCTGTGATTTGGTCTTTAGCAGTTTCTTGATCTGTGTTTCCCCACTGCATTGTTGTGCGTGTGTTGGGGCCTGAGAGGGGGGATAGGGACCATTGCTTGAAATCTGGTCTTTTCTCACTCTGTCTTTTCTCCTCATCACCCCAAACCTGGCTCACTCTGACTCCTTAACTGCAAAATTACCCAAAGCAATCCAACACAGTATAATACTTCTTGTGAATTAAAAACCACCTTTTATTAATGTTAAATCTTTCTCTCACTATGCTAATGTCTGAAAGTATTCTGTAGATAGGCCACAAATTGCTTCATAATATTTTCTTTGTGTAATTTTGCTTTCTTCCTCTGGATCAGCAGGAATATGGTTCAAATATTAATTTTATGGCGTGTCTCTCAAGAGTGGAATATAATGTTCAATTATGCATTCCATCTGCAAGGCTCTGGATGCACAATCCTGCATTAAATGAAAGAACCAATGTGTTTTAAAGAAGAAACAGAAAGAAAGGTTATGGCACATAAAAGCAATGGAAGAAGAACCTTCCATTATGTTTGACTTTGTGTAAAATCAGAGGGAGCTGTGTAAACCAGACAGAAGTCAACTGTATTAAAAATGGAGTCGCTACATGCCTTAGATTATGTCATGCTATTAAAACCTTTCTGCATGATACAAGTTTAGAAGAAGAGCGATGCCTCAGATGAATATATCAGAGACCTTATGATGCACACATTTCATACGCTTATTCTACACACTCATAAGCACGTGTAGAGGTGTTTGTTCTACTTCACTTCATAAGTCCCTTAAAACTCTGCCTCTGGAAAGCATCCTTTTGCTGCAGGTTGTGGGAAATGCTCTAGGACCTGTAATGGCACTAGAATGGCATTCCTCCTTGGGATTTTCCCTACAGCAAGAAAACCTGGATAGGGCTGTGGCTTCTTTCTCTGTCTAGACAAATAAAATTATAATTATTCTGAATATTTTTCCCTTCACTCAGGACTGGTGTTTGAGGTGACACCTGCTTTGGGAGTCAAATGGCTATCTTTGTGTCATTCGGCATAGTGGAGGTCTCCCTGATCACACTGCCCAAATACCATGTGTCTTCTCAAGAGCATCTCTGGTTTTCTCACAGTGCTTTTCCTCATGGGCTACAAGGTCTTGGTGGCTGTGGCATTCTTCACTGTGGAGGCAGCTGGAGGCAGGCTGGGGGCTTTCACTTGGGTAACAAAAAGAAGTGGTGAAAGCCCTGTGTTGAGCACCGGGGCTCTGAAGCATTGCTAATTGAGGCAAGGCAATTGCAGGGCTTGAGTTAGCTTGAAATTCAGTGTGTGAGAATGTCTTGGAGAAACGATGCGGAGTTCCTTCTCCTCTCTGTCTCGGAATAGCAACCTAAGTGCTTCTCTGCATGGATGCTCAGCCATTCGGGTTTACTAGAAGGAGCATTTCAAGTATTCCCCGTCAGTGTGTCTGCTTTTTTCAGGAAAACACACTGCTTCTCTCTTTGGCACCTCACCGAGTGCTCTTGGCAAAGCTGTCAAATGTGTCATTGTAATGGGAAGCCTCTTTGCCATGGTTTGAGCGGTGAGAGCTGTCTGGGAAGCGCGGGGCTGGGCTGAGGAGAACTGGTTGCAGAGAGCTCTCAACGGAAATCCTTTGACTCTGGAACTTGTTTGCTCTGGCAAACTCCCTGTGCCTGTCTGGACACAATGAGGGTTCAAGACACATGGCTTTTGTTTGGTTTTCCTGGAGGGAAGGCTTTGCTTTTCATTTGGCTGAATTTCTGGGTGGAAGAAAAAGGAGAGAGAACATGCTTTGGGCTATATTGATCTTCGCCTTGTGTGAGGGTGATGCTGGTGCTTTTTTTGTATCTTTTGCTTTCTGCATGAGATCTCAGTACCACAGAGGCAGAGTCTTCATGTGCCTTTGAAAATAAAATACAGGTTTAGAGCACTTGAGGAAAACACAGATTTTCCCCACTTCTTGGCTGCAGATGGAGATCAGATGGACATTCTCACTCTGTAGCTTCCAGAAGACTTCAGCTCTTTTTCTGCCATCTCTGAGTCTTCTGCCACAACATAACAGAGCCTTGACCCATCTGAAGTGCTATCAAGCTGTTAGTAAAGGGAAGGAGTTGGGAGGCAAAATGTGGAGAAAATCAAGGGAGCTCCTGAAGGAAGAATTACCTGAGTACAGGGAAAATGACTTTAAGAAAACATGCACAAGTCTCTAATATATTGTTAAAAAAGTGGTGGTGGTGACAATGGCTTTGATTTTGCCTTCTAGAAAGCTTGATTATTTATTTGTGAAATATTCCCACATGAAGCAATCCTTGTAATTGTAGAGTTGTCCTGAGAAGACAAGGCACAACATTTTATTTTTTTAATCCATGGATTTAGGAGGGACCCTACATTTAAAAACGCCTTGAAACAATGCCATGCAAAGAACAAGAAGACACATGGACTGGAATGCACTTTAGCATAAAGTCTGATCATTTTATCTCTCCAAATCAGATCTGCAAGATCCTAGGTCATTTCAGTATTCTTTGGAGGACATGATGCAATGAAAACAATCAACTCACAGAGCACATTAAAGTACTGTGGCAAATTATCATGGTATTTGCCAGCAGAAATAAAACCAGTAAGAATGCTTTCAGGAGCATCACGTGAAAATTGGCTAAAGGTTGGCTATTCTGTGGAGGTTGAAAATGTTCAGCTCTTAAACACTGAGGAGAAACAGGAGTCCCTAGTATTTAAGAATTATTTTTCCCCAAACCACTTTTAACCTCTGGAAAAAAACTTCAAGGAAGCATCAGCATTGTGCACTGAACACCCAGGGCTGGATTACTGACTCTCTGAAATTGGCAGGAGACCTTTCACTGATTATGTTTCAGTTTGAGAAATGCACCTCCAAATTCTCAGAAGTCAGATAACAACATGCAATATTGCAGTTTCCTTCTTTTAATAACTGGTGTGATATCTAGTGAGTTGCACAAGTTACTTTAAGCACACTCCTCTTTCCCTGAACTATGTTGTGGTTTCAGTGGAAATTTGTATGTGAGATCACAGCGTCTTCTGAACCAAGTGAGTGCTGGCAGTGTGCCCGCACTTCATCAGAAAATACAGAAATGATAGAATAGTAGGAAGAGATTGACACCAGGGAAAAGTGTGAAGGTATAGCATACACCCAGTAAAACTGATCCAGGGAAAAGACAACAGCGTCAGTGGTGTGAAGGGAAGTCAAGTTGTTAGACGGGATTGCAAGCTGGGTGGTATAATGCCTATTAGAAGTCTTTGAAAGTGTGTTTAGCACAATCCTCCTGACAGAAATTAAACTATGGGAACTATAGGCACATTTTCAAATAGGCTGTGGTTTGCTTAACGGTCTCCCCACAAATACATGCTTGGGAAGTTCATTAGGTGTCTCAGTACTTTGTTACTAACTCACTTCTCTTCTTACCATACTACTTTACCTTCATGGACCACTGTCTCTTGAATGGGCTGAGATTCCTGGTTTGGGCGTGTGCAAGGATGGAGTGAGTTGCAGGTGCTGCAGAGCTGCATCCCTCTGCCTAGCAGTGGGAAGTGGTCTTGTCTGGTCAAGGCTTGTCTCCTAAAGGAATTTCTAATTGTTCTCATTAATCTCCCCCAGGTGAGGGTGGTAACCTGTGTCATGCTCCAGTATCCTGGCTTAATCCTGACACGGCTCATTGCATTTTGCCTTTCTTGCAGGCTCATCCTGCATAGATATATTCCTTCACCTTGAGGGTGGTGAGCCACTGGAACAGGTTGCGTGGAGAAGTCATTAATGCTCCATCCCTGGAGGTGTTCAAGGCCAGACTGGACGAAGCTTTAAGCAACCTGATCCAGTGAAAATTGTCCCTGCCCATGGCAGGAGTGTTGGAACTGGGTGATCTTTAAGATCCCTTCTGACCTAAACTGTTCTATATAATTATTTGATTTTTCAGAAGAATATTATTTACTCCAAATGTTAAATTGATGCCTCATGTATTAGAGCAGCTGCCATTTTTCAGCCCATTGGAAGGAGAAAGTTTTCTGTTCACGAAACCTACCACAATGATTCATATTTGCAAAGTAAATGGGTGTAACTCATTCTAAAGCATCATTTTTGCGCAGCATCTTTTATCCAGGAACCTCATGAAATACAGCCAGGGGATGTGAAAATTCCTACGCCTGGGGAAAAATAACCTTGGGCTCTGGTATATGCTGGGGGCCACCCAGATGGGAAGCAGCTTGGCAGAGGAGGACCTGGGGAGCTAACCTGTGCTTGTAGCGAAGAAGGCTATAAGGGTACATGGGCTACATTAGGAGAGGTATTACCAGCAGGTAGGGGGACATGATTTTTCCCCTCTGCTAGAACTGGTGAGGCTACACCTGGAGTGCTAGTCCAGCTTTGGGCTCTCTGGTACAAGAGAGCCAGGGACACACTGAAGAGAGTCCAGTGAAGGGCCACAAAGACGATGGAGGAACTGGAACATTTCTCTTGTGAAGAAAGGCAGACACAGCTGGCACTGTTCAGCCTGGAAGTGAGAAGGCTCAGGAAGGATCTCGTCAATGTTTACCTGAAGGGAGGGTGCAAAGAGGATGGAGCCAGGCTCTTTTCAGTGGTAGCCAGTGACAGGACTAGAGGCAACGGGCACAAACTGAAACACAGGAAGTTCTTCTGTCTAAACATAAAAAGAAACTTTTTTTCTATGAGGATGATCAAGAACTGGCAGAGTTGCTCAGAGAAGTTGTGGAGTCTCCATCCTTGGAGGTATTAGAAACCTGAGTGGACATGGCCCTGGGCAACTGGCTGTCAGTGGCCCTGCTTGATCAGGGGAGTGCAACTAGATGACATCCAGAAGTTTCTTCCAATATCAGCCATTCTGTGACCTGATCAAATCCTCTTTTTTTTTTTTTTAAGATTTTCCTGAAGTGATTTGAAAAGAAGCCACGTGAAGAATGGAGACACAGCTAGGAGTGTGATTTGGTATGATGTCTTTTTTTCTCCCTTGTTTTGTCTCCCTAACTGAGATCTGCCAGACATACTGTTCAGTCTTAACTTTAAGATCTTCAATAGCACCACAGCAGCAAGAAAGCACATGCCAAATAAGTGTGGGAATTTGGCTGTCCTCCCTGTGGTACTCAGCGTAAAGGGAGGTTGTGATGTTCTATTCTGCCTTTGATAGAAAACTGCGAGTACTGCAGTCTACCAGTTCTCTTTGCATTCATCTCATCTGCTCAAGCCTGTCTGAGTGTGTCTGATGGCTTATTCAGTCATTGAAGTGTTTATTCATACTGTTCAAAGCTGCTGGGTGTGTTTGATGTGTGGTGACCCATTTGCTACTGAGTCCACCTAGTCTGTGGGTAGGTCCTGATTGTTGTCTATATTGGCAGCAAATCTGATCTCAAGAACCCTCTCAGAAGATTTGTGAGGATGTTCTAGATAGAGCTAATGCATTATATGGTCTGCAGGGGACAAATAAGGCGGCAGTCAAACTTCAGATCCTACTGAACTTCAGCCTCCTTAGGTAAGGGTGAAGGGAGTTTTAGAGTCCATAACCTGCATACCAGCTAAGCAAAGAAAATAACTTCCTTTCTTCATAACTTGGACACAGTAAAGGCAAATGCGTTCGAATAACGTGATTCTTCCCTGAAGCAAAATGCTTTCAGAGCTCCACTGGCCATATGGAGCTCTGCACACACAGTTTTCCATGAATATTGCATTAATCTATATTCCAAGTTATGAATTGCAATCAAACCATTCTTGTACTATCCAAGATGCAGCTGCTTCCAGCTTAAAAGTGTTTTGAACTCTGCCAGACAAAATATTCCAAGTCTCGTTCCAAGGTGCAGTAATTGTCATTATGGTTCTCAGGCTCTCATACATACTTAATTTAGAGTACATATCAAAATGTGCATTCTGCTGATGCTAGAGCTGTTGATAATGCTTACAGAGATATCTGAAAGCTAACGAAAGGCTAAAATCGTTTCAATATGTAGTAATATGTTGATTTCAACTTTAGTACAGTTAAGCTGTATTGATTATAAATCATTCAAAACCCAAAGGGAATGTGCTGCATGGTAAAGAAGAGCATCATCTGTAAAGTTTCAGGGTGTATCTGGGCTTCTGCTTGATTTGTGGTGTTCAGGGCTACAAGACTGCTTTCCTCTGTTGTGAAGACAGGAGCCATTTGTGAGTGAGCATGAGAAGTGGAATCCATGTTCTCACCTGAGTCCCATGTAGTCTGGTTTTACCTTTGCTTGTTGTAAGGGAAGAACAACCTTGCACTTTGGGTGTGAACTCCAGTGCTTTCACAAACTGGAGGGAGTTCAAAACAGCTCTTTTTTGTGGAGATGTGGGTTTTTAAAATTCATTTTTTTCTATCTTAATTAGTAATTATATTTAAACTCTATAAATTAATAAAAATAGACATGATGACATAATGTAGGAATTCTCCATTTCAAAGGATGTGAATTATATTATAATATTCATGTTGGATCCTCTTTCACATAAATGGGACAGAAGGAAATGACTCTCATGACTAGTGCTAAAGGCTAAGTACGCAACCTTTCCATTTTTGGGCCACTTTCTGGGGTTATTTGAGCACTAGTTGTTTAATGTTATTTTGAAAAGAAACTATTGATACCTAATGGTTGGTTTCTATTGAAGTTGTGCAGTTTGTACCAGGTTTGGAAACTACTGAACCTCAGTCACCTTTTACCAGTAGCTCTTATTGATCTTATTTCTCAAAACCTCGGACCGTAAAACTGTTTTCTTTTTAGTATAACATAAGTATTTTTAAAGGAGCAATTTGGAGATTTTATAGGGATTCAAACCCCAGTATTCACTCTCCTCTTCCTCCTTTTCTTTGCATCTCGTTTTATATAGATTTGTTTTGTATAGGTACATACAGATATAAAAAAATCACATGGATTTCGTTGAAAAACTTGCAAGACAAAAATGGCCTGACCAAACACTTAGAGAGTAGTTTTCCTATGAACTGTTATTCCCTGCTGGAAACCAGGGGACGAATGCTGAGCAGCTCCTGTGGTCGTGCTTGGTGGCCCTGTTCCTGCTCAGGTGGAGAGGGGATGTGAAGTGACAGTCCTAAAACAAAATCGGTGACCCATGGATGATTTGTATTGCGTTACTATGTGTACTGTTGAATTTGTAACTTCTCACATTGCTATTGTCAGTTTGACTGTGCTGTGCTATTTTTGTAATGCGTAGAGCGTGAGGAAATGCATTGTAGTGGCATTATCAGTAGAAATAGGCTGTGCCACTTAATTGTAGCTTTTCTGGCATACACAGGAGTGAGAAAGAACATCATAGAGATAAAGCAACAGTCCCTGAGTTCATGAACAGTGCATCATCACCATTCTGATTGGCCATCAGTATCTTGGCTGACCAATCAGCACCAGTGTGAATGCTCTGAAAAGAAAAGAGCTATGTGGGAATGCTGCATCTCAACAACCTCCTCAGTTCAAATATGAGATATATCCAGCAGTTCCCTTGATCTCCCTTCCAGGGCTCTGGCCAGGCTCCAGGAGGGGGACCAACAGGGCAGCTGAGACCAGAGATTCCACGTTTTTAGAATGATGTAAGCTTTTTATTTAACAATATAAAAGCTGGAACTTCTTGCAGTGACTTTGAAGTCCTCACCTATGAGTGGATGCACTGCATAGGACTTCCCAATTGTCCAGAGAAGGCTCTCTAAAATCCTCACTGCAACTGGGGCTCCCCAGCAACTGTGGATAATAGGGCAGCTGGTGATGTATCTTTCTTAATTACTATACTTATTCTCTCTTAGGAATGATTAGATGAATTGCCTTTGAAGCTGTCATTGTTAATTTGTTGTTAATCACTACTAATAATTTATTACCTTTCTTAGTAAGTAAAACTTGATTTCACATAGTATTTCATAAATTTTGCCATTTAAGCTGACTGCACTATGTGGTTTGTGGTACAATAGAATGGGAACCAGGGATAGGGGCAGGGCAGTGGTGACATTAGAGTCATATCCGACGTAGGCTCAGAGCTGCCTTGGGGTTCAGATGAATCCAAGACTCTTAGGAGAATCTCAGCTCTATAATGGTAGGTCAGGTCTGGAACATTTACTCTGCAAAACTTCCAAGGAAAGGATTATTGGCTGTCATCATTTCTACCTTGTTTCTACTCCTCTAATTCCCTTGGCTGCTCCCAGGAAGGACAGTCCATTTGATCTGAAATATTAGGACAACAGGCATTTTATGTTTAAACATAAAATTACTTTTCTAACCATATATTTGCAATTAAGCTGTTGTTTTTATTAGTTGCATGGGACTAATTTCATCCAGAAATTCCTGAAGAAAAAGTTATACTGGGCAAATTATATTACACTGATGTTTCAATTATATGAGTAGTTTTCTAGCATAGATAAGCAATAAACTTCCCTAAAGGGCCTATTAAACAGAGTAAGAAAACAGAGATGAGGCAGTTGCCAGATGTTAGTGAGTCTAGCACTCGTGTGTCAGTTTGTGGCCTTGTTCTTTTTGTCTTTAGGCAAGTCAAGCAGTCAGCAAAATCCCGTGTCACCTGTAGACAGCAGATGTGCACAGAAAGGCTTTCTTTTAAAGAACGAATATTCCTGGGGCTTGGATCTGGCATGAAGGAGTCCCTGTTTCCCGCCTTGTAGAAGTCTGTCTGCTGAATCTCCCTACAATGGAAACAAAGGCATCCTGTATTTCAATGAGCTTTTGTCAGTAACTGGGAGAATACCTGAAACGTCCATGATGGAAGTGCTTCTCCTGTGGCAGAGTCTTGGGAGACAGCAGGGCAAGGATCACCCATGCTCCTACAGACCCAAACCATTTGAAATACTATTGGAGTAAGCAGGCAGGAACCAAGAACTGCCCTACTCACTTGTCAGGTGTAGCAAACACTGTTTTTTTCCATTGTAATTCTTCTCTTAGTCACACTGCCGTATAAGCCAAAGCCCTACCATAAATTTCCTTTATCCTATCATAAGAGCAGTTTTATTGGTAATAGCTTATTTCACGGTATTCTGGCAAAGCAAACAGCCCATTAGGAGGATTTTCTGAGAGGGCTATTTTGGAAGAAAATATTCTACCAAACATTTCCTAACACACAGTCAGGAAGAAAGAATGATCTGACATCCTCCATTTCCTGTGAAGCCCAGCTCGGCTTGTGCTGCTTTCTGCTGTGCCGCCTGTGCCTGCAGAGCCCCCATCTCCTCTGCAGGCTCTGAAAGTCCACATAGAGGCAAAGGAACTCCTCTGCAAAGATGATCAATAAGTTTTCTAAGGGATCTATTCGACAGCAAGAAAGAAAGCCAGGATTAGTCCCTACCTACTGTGTCTCACAGTGGGACAGACAAACTTCAGTGGAGGCACAGGAGCTGCTGTGACTGGATGCAGTGGGTTATGCTGGGCTAAGCAAAGCAGTACACGTGTGCCACACCACAGAGCTATGAGGAGATGTTTGATGGCAAGGATGCAGCTGGCTAGTGTGGTGTGGGCTAATGTCTCCCTGTTTCTTCTTAGAGTGATGGTGGTGGTGAGAGTTTGCTTCAGGGTCTCAGTAAGGCAGCCTGCTCTCTGGATATACTCCGTGAGGGACCTTGGAAAAGGTTGCTTGGGTTCCCTCCCACACTGTCTCAGAGCTGCCAGCTGTGAAAGGAGACTGCAGGATGTAATCTACCCTCAAGCAGCCATTGCTCTAATTGAGATGACCCATCTATTCCCCAGAGTTATCACCTTCCCCTAATAGCAGAGCAAAAACTGTATTTTCTCTTCGTTGTTTTTGTTTTTTTAAACTTTCCCCCTGGCAGGATTACCATGTACCTGCCCTGCTGCTTTGGCTCCAACTCATGCTTGTAGCCAAGGGCAGGATCTCTCTTTCTGCTGCTCCTTGGAGAGTTCTGCCATGGGTTCCCACCTGGAAGTGCTGGTGGGTGAAGCCCATTTCAACATTCTCTGTGTGGAGTGGCTCAGGAGGCTGCTTGTCCCAGAACTGGGCTCATGCTTGGCTTTTGGCAGGGAGAGAGCAGCAGCATGTGATCAAAGCTGAGAGCTTTGCACACGTGAAAGGCAACTCCAGCCCAACAGGTCAATCATGCTCTTCCCCACTCTGTGCTCGCAGTCCTCTCTCTCCTTTGTCTCTTTCCATACTTTTTTTCCTTCTTATGTCCTTCAAGGAAAGCTGTTTGAGTCACAAAAATCTTCTAGAAATCAATCTTTGTGAGCTCCTGATTTAAATACAGACACACTCTGATTAATTTCTAGCTCCACTTACACTTCCCCTTTGGTTCCTCTCAAATTATCCTCTAATTATCTCAGTTGTAATCACCTGGTGTGATATAGTTAAAGTAATACTGGTTTTTTTTGATAGTACAATGTTTTCTCTATGAATGTTGTAGCTAATAAAGACAGAATGCCAAGCTGCTTATAGGAAACAGATTTTACAGATTCTAAACAAATGCCCTGCATAGTTCATGTACAGATAATAAAAGAACAAAGTAACCCTTCTAAGGAAAATTTATATCTTGTTAAAAAAAAAAGCTATCTGTATAGTTTTGTTCCAAAATACTTTTTTTAAAGGCCCAGAATCTAATGTAAATTCTTGAGGCCAAAGTTGGGAAATCAGGATGCCTGCTCAGGTTCCTGCATCTCCATGGTATGGCACTGGGCCGTAGAGCTCTTCTGCCCTGCAATGCTGAGTGAGCAGTTCAGCAGCTCTCCATTCCTTGTCCTGTGTAATACCCAGACAAGGTGTTTTTTCCTGTGACGCTCAGTCTGGTAGTGTTTTTAAATATGCATATCATGTTTACGTGTTCATGGAAGCATTTTGCTTTCAGGAAGAAAACCAATGTGCCTCGAAGCCAAATGAAGCTGTAGCCAAAGGGGAAAGGGGTGCTAGAAGGGTGACTGACAGCCCCCTTCTCCTGAAGCTGTGCCATGTCAGGTAAAATAAATCAAATTGCATTGAAGGAGGGAGTCACAGGTCTGTATGACTTGATACCTATTGTCTAGAACATTCAGATGGGAAAACCTTGCTGCATATGGAAGGACAGTTCTGGGTTGCAGTCCATGCTTTAAGGTTGTTGTTTGTTAGAACACCTAAGTAGAGCATAGAGACTCATCTCCAGGCTTCTTTCTCTTCTGTGGCCTCGGTAATTATGGTGGGTGTTTGTGCCTCCTCTCTCTTTCTCAAAGAGCCTTTATCTCGCTTTGTAAATGTTTCCAACCATTAATTTTCATTTGATTGAGTTTTGACCTATTCAGCTGTAATTTGTGTTGGACACAGGAGCTGTGCCTGTTGCTTGTACCCCCGGTACACTCAGATAACATCAATAACGTTATTTAAAAAAAAGGGCTTGAAATATTGAGTAATCAAATGGCAGCTAGTGTGTAAAAACTCTTCTTGGGTCAGCCAGGCTTTCCATGCCTGAAACACTTCATCCCCTCGAGGCTTTTCATAGCCATATGTAAAGGGGGACTTTGTGATAGAGGGTGTGTGTGTGTGAAGTTTATGTTAATATTTGTTGAATGCTGCATGATTTACAGCAGTGTGTCCTCTTGCTGTAATGGCGTGCTATTGCAAGTCTTCAGACAGATCTGTTATTAGAGTTGACCACTGTGATGAGTAAACACGGCCATGCAGAAGCTCTGGGTTAGGCAAATGCTGTGCATTGTTCATTGTACTTTTGCCCTCCCTAAGTGCAGGGAGCTGTGAAGGCTAGGGTGACGGAGCTACCACAGACATTTTCTTACAAGTAGAAAATATATGTATAAAACTTCAGAAGAGCAAGCAGGGACAGAAATTTGTTTTGTCTGTTACCGTCTTGGTGGCATAAATGTTGTACAAAGCAAAACAAGTCAAAAAGGCTTTTGAACATTGAAACCTATACTTTGTAAATGTATGTCAATACTATGTAGGGCCACAAAAATGATCGGATGGATGGAACATGTTTCCTATGAAAAAAGGCTGAGAGTGTTGGAGTTGTTCAGCCCGGAGAAGAGAAACCCCAGGGAGACAGGGCTCTGAGCAACCTGATCTAGTTGAAGATATCCCTGCTCACTGCAGGGAGCTTGGACTAGATGACCTTTAAGGATCAATTCCAACTCAAACCATTCTATGATTTTGATTCCTGATGTAATTAATATACATCACTATTTTGGTAGAGCTTCCCTCTTGCCAGCTCCGTATTTTTCTAAATCAATGATCATGTTTCTATCTCGTTTAGTAGCCTCACCTTTACAAATAACTATGGAAAAAGTAGTCCTTAATGTTACCAACTGGTGTTGAGAACAAATCTGTTCCTGAGCAATTTCAAAACCAGAAAAATGGATATATGTGGTATATTTTATCTAACCAAGAGAAAATCTTTCCAGTTCAGCATCTAGGCAGAAAAAATGAACAACCTAATTAGACCAAGACAGATTTCCTCAAGAGCAGGGAAAGTATTTCTCACTTTTTTGGCATGCTATGATATCAAACTTGTGAGCTTTATGTAAGACATTCAGGAAAGGAACAGCCGTTATAACAAATGGGCTATTAGTTCTACGATAACGTAACTAATTAGGTCCTTGGTTCAATGTGAAAAAATGAATAAAGCACTGCAGTGTGCAGCTTTGTATTACTCAGTCTTTTTCTGCTTTTGAGCAAACTTGTTCTGCGTGCCAAAGGCGAAAG
This sequence comes from Tapera naevia, assembly GCA_033556795.1. Lineage (NCBI taxonomy): Eukaryota > Metazoa > Chordata > Aves > Cuculiformes > Neomorphidae > Tapera > Tapera naevia. Next base: position 6,666,731 of record JAUMJJ010000034.1, on the reverse strand, counting down.
CATGAATTGAGTACAGAATGTGTTTATAAATCCAGCACAGCTCACAGTTTGACGAGTGCCACCACTGTTCGTTCTCACCTTGCGGCTCTCCATAATTAACCTTCTGCAGCTTGAAATTCTCCATGAAATAAAGGATAGCCTCTGGTTTCTGTGGGGCTGCGCTTGCCTGAATTAAAATGGCCAAACTCCTACTGCATCTCAAAGTCTTTAGCCTGTTCTGTGGATAGCCAGGGAACAAGCTAAAAGACTTGTAGGATTACTCTTTCAGTTAAATGACAGTTAAATGTCAAGAGTAGGATGCGAGGCATGTTGTCACTTTCCATGTGACAAGGTTCATTTCTCCAAACAGAGGCATACAGTGTGCAAACAAGGAAGTGACTGGCTGCCAGGTACCAGTAGAGTGAAGACTGGCTTCGCATATGGATATGTCCTCCCTGCCCCAAAAATGGGACTAATGAAGTGCCTGCTGGAGTCAGTGGGAACCCCCCCCGTTGACCTCAGTGGACAGAGGTCGGTGTCAACCTAGGGAGCAGGAGCCGGGACCCTAGCCCAGTGCTCCTCTGTGCCATGTGCACCCAGTGCTCCCCTCGTGCTGCCTCTGGTACTTGCTGAGCCTCTTTGTCAGCTGATTTAACTCACTAAAATTGTGAAAAAATATGGCAAAAGGAAAAAAAAAAAAACAAAGTAGAAATCTTACAATGGTTTTTGCCTTCTGGAGAGTCATGGTGATAGAGAGAAGGAGCAACAGGGCAGCCTGGGACCAAAGTAAGCCTAGGACTGGGGTGGCAGCAGAGAAATTTGCAGGGAGGAGAGCAGCAGCCCTGCCTTGGTCAGTGAGCTGCCAGACTGCCTGGGCTGCATATGTGAAACCACAGCTGAATTCTTCATGTCAATGTCTTTATTTTGGTTATTGTTTGAAGGAGTTTCCTTATACCCAGTTTCCAATCAAAACAATATGTGCTCCCTAAAATCTGTGCTTGACTGTGGACATGTTGCACTACAGGGGCTGAAATCTACCAGTCGTATAATGCAAATGAATGCCTTTGAAAAACAAGTCCTTAATCAAAGTTACACTCTATTTCTTTTTTAAATTTTTATTTTCCTTTTAAGTGGCTGTTTCATTGTTATGAGAAGAATTAAGAGCTATTCATATTTTTCTTCTTGTGGCTCTTTTAAAACTGAACTTCCCCTTCTATTAATGTCCTGGTGGTGGCCTTTCTCACTTATCTGCCCTGTACTCACAGCTTGGGTCCAAGATTACCTATGAAAGGTTTTAGTCTCTTCATGCAGAAATTTATGCAGTGTTGTTTTAACTATTTGAATGTTTTTGTTGTAAAGTACTGTTTCTTTCTCAGTATGTTTTTGTAATCGTATATTAAGTTAACTTAAGGCGGAGAAATATTTTTTTTCCTGTTATGTCTTTTTGTCAGCCTGCAGTTAATTCAATATTGACTTGTAAGAATAACATCAATGAAATTACAAATGCAACTAGGTTGTTGTAAATCTTTTTTTACCCAGCCACTGAAAGAAACTGAAAAAAAGGTGCAAAATGTAAGTAAGTAAAAAAGGCCAATTTCAACATGAGGAGAAATGAGTAAAATCTACCTGTCTTAGGACACTCTGTATGCTAGGAAGCTATTTATTTCTGTACAAGTGCTGTCTTTGGCCTAAAAGACTGAAGAGGTCACTTTTTCACTCTGACCTCCTCCTGTGAACATTTAACCAAGGTAAGAAAGTCACTGCTGCAAATTATCTCTGGCACTCATGAACGTTTTTTTCTGTGGGATACTCTTTCTGTTTGAGTCGATCTTCTTTCATTAATGAATTGCAATCTCAAATAATAGTGAAACCCCATAATTATCAGATGAGTGTTTTAAAGCTTGATAAGAAACATGTTTTCATTCCAGCATGGGTTTCTTTCAGAGTAAAACAATACTTGTGGGAAAAGCCGGGCTTTTCCAACACTTCATCTCCTGAAAATGTCAGTGATTGATAGTTTGTTTTGAAATAGTTATTGAAACATATTCAAAAATGTTATCAAAATGTTTTGTCTAAAAAAAATGCAACTATAACCACTTTTGATAAAATATCATTTCAAAGTATGACTTGACAAACACATAAACCTCAAACCTCAGAAAACAGGAAAGAAATAAACATTCCAAATTTTCCCCAACAAAGCCTTTTAGAAAAAATTAATCATCACCACCTATCAACTCATAAGTCTATTCAATGAGACAGGCAAAGGGTTATCTCTGGAAAGAGGTTCATCTCAGCTGTTTTTCGGTATTCGTTCATTGCCTCTTGATATCATCTGCCCGCGTTTGCTCTTCTTGAGCATTCAGATCCCCCAGAAAGCTCTCCCATGCTGCTTGGTCTCCATGTCTGCAGTTTCCAGGTACAGACATGTCAAGTTCCTTGTCATGTTCATGCTTCTTGCAGCAAACCAAATATAAATCATCCAGAGTAATTTTATATGCCAATAAGCATGTTTCTTACACAAGATTTTACTAGATTCCCATAACAAGTCACTCTGAAAGCACATTTTTTGGTCTTTTTCCTTTCTCAAATTTTCCTTCTACAAACATCAGCTACGTTTCCCTAGTAGGATAGCTGGGTTTTTCTTGTAACTTGTTTAAAAAACAGAATTTTAAAGAACCCAAGTTTCTTAGTATTCAGTCTAGTCCTTCATGAGTCAAAACCTGCTTACTACACAGCCACATTCAGGAAAATGTTGCTTTTCAAACAAAGATATGAGGGCCTGTGTAGGGTTAAGTAATACAGAGGGTTAATGTATTCTGGAAAATCATGAAGAAAGTAAGAAGACATTCATATGTCAGGACAATGTGGGGGTTTGTAAAGAAAATGTTAATGTATGCTTAAGCCCTTCCAAGGTATTGCACAGGTCACTATTACATCATTGATTTACGTTTTCTGCTCTGTATCACTTTTGTATTCCTGGCTTAGGAAAGCAAGCGAAAGCTAGATAAATGCTGGGTGTGCTCCAATGGTGTGCATTCAGCTTCTAATAGCTTAATGACCGCTTTATTCTCTCTCATTTCTTATTGTTGTTACGTGTCTGCGAACAAGAAGCTGTTTAGCAGAATCACACAAGGGGCTGTCTAATGTTTTACTACCATATTTGTGAGAAGGAAAAGGATGACGCAGAGAATAAATTCAAGAAGTGGGGAATAAACAGAGACTTTTAAATTTAATTCCTGCCTGTCATCATCCTAATTAGCAATGGGTCCATTTGATGTCTCCGTTCAGAGGGCATGAATAGTGCTGCCTTGTCTGTCACTGATTAATATCTTTTTCAGTAATAACCCAGTAACACATACAGTCTCATATACTAAATCTATAGAGTACACTGTTCCAGAACAATTATGTGACATATGCGAAGATGATCAGAGGGCTGGAGCACCTCTGCTATGAGGACAGGCTGAGAGAATTGGGCTTCTTCAGCGTGGAGAAGGCTCCAAGGGACCTCATAGGAAAGTCCTACAGGAAAGCTGGGGAGGGACTTTTTACAAGGGAAAGTAGTGATAGTATGAGGGGAATGGCTTTAAATTGGGACACTGGCATAGGTTGCCCAGGGAAGCTGTGGATGCCCCCTCCCTGAAGTGTTCAAGGCCTGGTCTGGTGGGAGGTGTCCCTGCCGGTTGGAACTAGATAATCTTTAAGGTTCCTTCCAACCCAAACCATTCTGTGGTTCTATGATTCTATGCCCAGTTACACTAGTGGTAATATCCTCAGTTTTGATTGCTGATGGCATGTATGAGGTGTCTGCTGAACCAGAATATTCAAGGGACTAGATAGAAACAATAGGCCTATGAAAATACGTTGAATTTAATAATAGTTGTTTAACTTCTATTCCCTACTCATTTTGGATTGTTCTCAGCACGGAAACCAGTTTCTCTACACATACCACAAAGCTGCAGAAATTGAGGGACAATAAAGTCACACCTAAGTGCAGCATATTCATCATATAGTGTGTCTGATCCTTTCCTGGATCTGGTGAGAGAAATGGGGTATATCCCACTGAATCCAAAATGTGGTTGTGCTCATATTACATGCAAGACAAATATTAAATCAAATCAGTAAATTCATATTAATTTTAGTGGGCTTTTGACCAACCCTAAGCTGAAGCCTTTGAGGCTTTGAGGAACTTGATATCTGCATTTATATTTCACTTTTAAACAATTCCAAGAATCCCTGCATTTATTTCTTATATTACAACAACCTTTCTCAGAAGTATTTTCTTGTGCCGTGCAAGCTGGTGGCTGGAGTTTCAGAAGCAGATGAAAGACAGCATTATCCTCTTTATTCCTAAAGCAGGAATGAGTCGACTGACCTTGTCTTGAAAGAACATTCAAATCTGGATTGTAGCATTTGTGAAGCAGAGCTATCATAAATTATGTGACTGCTGATGCTAAGTACTATCTTAATTTTTTGCTTATTCATTAAATAGAGAAACACATAATCAAAGCATATTGCGAGATTTAATTGGTAAGTTTCAGACAGAAAATACAGGATATTTAACACCAACAAGGTGCATCTAACCAGACTTTTACAGTGTAGCTTCCATTTTGAGAAATGTAATGCTGTGAAACAACTGGAAACTGATGTTGGATATGAGTTGCAGTAAGAAGAATTGAAGAACTGTCATTTAGAAGGCACCAACAACAAGTTCTTCTCTTTTAGAATGATCTATAGGTTACAGTAATTTAGGGTTCTTACAAGACTTTCATGCTCTGACACTAAATATGATTCCACGCCTTGTAATGAAAGCGTTCATGCAGATATGTGGTTAAAGTAGTGGAATTAATAGTATTCAAGACTTACATTCTGCAAACAAATAGCTGTAACACCTAGATATATTTTAAAGTAACAGTCAGTTCCTATACATTTCAACGTATAGTTGTCATTCATATCCTCTTTTTTTCAGATGTCAGGGAGAAATTGGATAGTCAAGATCCCAGTCTGTCCACAGAAAAGTTAAGCACAGATTTTGATTCAGCTATGTCCTAATGCAGTAACCACTGCAGAACACTGTTTCTCATTGGGTTTAAGGAATGCATGTGAACCTTATGTTTTTCCTCACTCAAGGATAATTGCTGAACTTTCACTGCATGGCTGAAGATGATGTACATAAAAGCGTGCAGGTTTGGATGGAGATCTGTACTGATTCTGTTTGCGTATAAAGGAGGTGTGCGTAGATTTTTGTGTTGCTGCTGTGTATTCCTACGCCAGTAATTCTTACTCAGAAAAGATGCCGTTTGACCTTCTGCACAATCTTTCTTAGGCTTTGGCATGTGTGGTTTCACAGAAACATGCCTCGGTGACAGACTGGAGGACAAGATTTTGGTCTACTTTTGGTAGTGGACCTGCTGGAGCCTGGAGACGGTGCTGTTGAGCAGCCCTCTTGTGGGAGCAGAATTACTTTTATTGCGTATTTTTTATTCCCCACCCTGGGAGCCATAGACATGCTAATTTTGAGGTATGTGTCTCTGGTTGAAGGAGCAGATAAGCCCTTCTGGTGGTCCTTTTGCTTTCCTTGTTTGGAATTAGGGATATGGGGTGTAGCTGTGGATGGTTTCACTGGTGCACACTCCAGTGCATAATACATACTTGGAAAGTTTCGTTAGAGCTGAAATAAGCTTCTGAATTTAACTGCTCCTAGCTAGAAGATCTTGTCCTATCTGTTACTGTTCAACAAGAACTGAATTGGCAGACTGGACTCACATATTTTTAAGACCAGTAACATTTGGCTTATCTTTGAAAATTATTTTGAGAAAACCCACACTTTAAACTCTAACTCTGCAAGATACTTGCTTCTTGTTTTTACTTTGATCTTTGGGGCATTAGTTGCTTAGTCTTCCTGTCACTTTTCATAGGACTGAGGTAAAAGGTGATTTCTTCTGTATGTAATGAATCAAAAGAACTGATGTGGTTTACTTTTGCTTATAATTTCACCAGATCCATTAGTGTTAATCATGATTGAAAATACCACAATGAGACACGTAGAAAATCTTGCTCTCTGTGAAATCATTCAGCAAATTTGTTACTTGCCATCTTACTCAATATTACGGGATCCTCTTTTATCAACTAGTCTTTTTTGAATGCAACATGAATGCTGTGAATTAGAAAATCCAATTTCACATGCGCTACTGCAGCATTCAATTTCAGAAGGAGGGAATGTATAGAAATTCAGAAAGCCTTTCATGTTCAGTGTCTAAGGAAGGAAGTGGCCAGCATGTGTCATGGGCTGTGCTGTCTAACTCCAAAATATAATATTTTCATCTGGACAAGTGTCTTTGAATTCAGTAAGTGCCTGTATAACATCCAGACAGCTCTCTCAAATTTTATTATGCATGTTTTTAACTTTCTCTTTTTTCAGTATGCTGAATTCTTACGCTCAACTCACCTGAAAAGTCTCGGCCTCAAACCAATAAGGCCAGGTAGATAGTGGGAAAGTCTTGAGAACTTTACCATTATTTAGGTTTCACTTGTGGTGTTTTTCCTGTGAGCCAGAGGGTGATCTCTCAGTGTAAGGACAAAACACTGTATAGCCTTAATTTCTGTTGCTCCTTCTTCATTGCAACACAAACTCATTTTTGGATATTAACATTCTTTCCTCACTCTACTCAATGCTGTGACTGATAACTATTTAGGGAAAAAAACCCCACAGGCTGAATCTTCTGTTTGACCGCCGGTGACCTTAAAATGGAAGATATGTCAGCAAGCTGATGATATCATTGCCTTTGTGCTGGTGAGTGTAGCTAGACATGTATTTTTATGGCTTGGTTGGGAACAGTTTAAAAACTATTTTGGCAGATCTCTGGGTGTCATTATGAACTTAGTTAGCTCCTTTTCCAGTTTCCAGACCATTTAGTTTAAAGTCTCTCATGTGACATTTGTTAATCAAGATATATTTAGAATCAGAAGCAAATGAAAATTAGAATAACTTCGCAAAAACGGAAAGAGGATAAACAAAATCTATGATATTCTGTTCATGTTTTCATTTTTATTACGGTAAGGAAATGCTTGATAATATACTCTTCAACTTGTGAAGTATTTTTTGTGGTGGTAGAATTAGCCCATATTTTGTAAAACTCCAATGTAATAAAAGAATACATACTTTTATGACTAGGTAGTAAACTGGCCATATTACTTGCATACAAAGTGTGGCTAAAATAATGTAACTAATGAGATAATATAGGATAACATTTGGGAGTAAATAAAAAAGTGTTGGACAGGTGAAGAAATGCTTAAAGTTAAATCCAAAACATAGGTATAGTTCAAATAGCATTACAGTTCTGACTGGGGCTCTTGAAAACATGGAAAGGGAGAGTTAAGGCTACCTCTCTACCTCTCTATGCTTAATATGCCCTGGTGTCTTTCCAACAAATATTTTATTATGTGAGCTCTCCTAGTGATTTTGGAACATAAGCAGCAAATTTTTTCCTGTAGACCATAGAGCAAAGACGAAAGCCCAGAGAATTGGGAGAGAAGAAACTTCACTTCCCTTTTTGGGCTGTTATAGGAAAATAACCTTTCTGTGCAGCCTGCCTCCTCATATTAAGGCATGGCTAAAATATTTTGTTTAGAAATTTGGACTGTGGTTAGAGTTTGGGCAGAATATCTTCATTTTATGTCCCCAGAAAATGTTTAGTTGCAGAGAAAGTTGCTTCCACTCCTTCTGCGTAGGTGGTTATGTAAACTCACAATCAAACCTCTGTTTTTTGTGACTCGGATCGAAAAATTTCCCCTAAAGGTGGTAAGATGAGTAAATTAACTTCTCCGCTGTAGGCTGGTACCCTGAAGCTGAGTTATTCTGATGTGATGTCATGAAAACTTCTTTTCCTATGAGACAAAAGCAACATTCAAAGCCTTAAGAGCAGGCGTAAAATAAAATGACTGGTTGTTGCTTTGGATGGTGATGGGCTTGGAAGATGAGGATTTCAGTCTCAGTGCTTACATGCTTCTTGTTATTGCACATCCCAATAACCAGGATTTTTAGATGCCTGTTTTACAAATGGGAACATGACAGAAAGAAAATATGTTGCAGAGCTGGGAGTTGATTGCTTTTCATGCAGTTACTTCATCCAATGCAGTGCTCCCAGGATCTCCTGTCTCTGCATACAGATCTGCATACAGCCAAAAAGGGTTACTGATTCATCTGGCATTTCCTTTAGGTTATCACTTTATCTTTGCAGGCTTTTATGCCCAGTTTTCCCATTGATATGAATTGGAATAAAAATAAAATCCTAATTTCTTTAGTTGAATCTAGAGTAAGTGGTATAAGTCAGTCTTCTTGGCATCGTTGGCTGTTCTGTGCAGATCAGAGTTGGTACCTCTTTAGTTGAGCTGTTAGCTGTACTCTGGAAACAAATATTTTTCAGTTTTCTTTTCCTTCTTAGGTTGAAACAGAATACCTTTTTACTTATCACCAATAGCTCCCAAGACTTAGGAAAATTAGCAAGGTTATAAAACCTACAGAGTGTGTGTGGTTTGCTGTTGCAGCTGCACTTTAAAGGAACAGTAATATACTCACTTGTCCTCCTCAGAAAAGCATCTATAAATTATCACTCTTTGAAAAGTTCCTGATGCCTTGCACACTTTTTATATATTACAGCTAATATGTGGGTCCTCCATTTTTAGCACTTCAATCAATTTAGAGTCTCGCCAAGATCTAAGGGATCTCTTCTCTAATCCTTTTCTATATAACGTTTTCTAACGATGTCTCTTTCTCCTAAGGGGCTGAGAAATGGGGCGCCTTAGCTCTCCATACAGAAAGAGTGAGCATTACCTTAACTGGAGGATATGTGTTCTGCACCACTCCTCTGAGTGCTGTGGGACTGAAGACCATCGTGCCTTTGGCAGCAATGGGATCATCTCCTTCAGAGCATGTTGGGAGGGTTTCATGCCTTTACTGTGAGGATCTATTAATGTCTCTGTTTCCATCACTCAGAGTACTTGAATAAATGTTTATCCAGCACCCTTTAGGTCAATGGGGTTAAGGGCATATTTAAAAAATGCAGCACATTGTGACTTCTTGCACCTCTAAGAAAGAAGAGGAGAAACCTAAAGGAAATGAGAAGGATTTGTGTTATCTCTGTTGCCAAGGAGTATTTCTTAAACTCCCTCCTTCTATATCTGTGTCAAAATAATATTGACTCTATTAAATCTTCAGTTTTCTTACTTTTTATGTATTGACACTAGGATGAAGCAATTGCAGTCCTCAGAGATGCACAAGTGAGCTGAGTGAGGCAGAGGTATTAGAGCTGCTGTTGTCCTCCCATGTCCTGTCCTCTGCCTTTGTTAATCTGCATGTGCAGATTGAACTGAAATTAGATTCTTTATTTATCACCATGTTGTGGTGACAGCAGGCAGGATCAGAGTGCTTTACAAACATGTAGCACCACATTAACATCAGAAACAGATTCTTCCCCGGAGAGAAGAGAAGATTTCAAAGAATGCGGAAAGATACCACAGGGTATAATGCCTCTCTGCACAGGAAACAACTGATTGTTGTTGAACCACTCAGATGGGGAGGTGGGTCCAACAATATGCAGAGCATATGTAGGATATGGCTTTTCTACTGTCCAGATTGGAGATGAGAATATTGAAATAAACTCATTAAGGGGAAAATAAGGTAAAAGAGGAAAGGGTAAAGGGAAGGGGAAGGGGAAGGGAAGGCCCATGGCAAAAGAGAAAATAGATAAAAGATACTGTATGGTAATAACTCAGTGGAACTGTCCAGAGGAGCAGTTTTGAGGATCTGAAGAGTGCAGGTTGTCTCTGTTACAGAGGGCTGCGGGATCTGCCCATGTCCTTGTGCTGTCTTTGCCTGCCATCGCTTGTTTTTGCAGGTATCCCAGGGTCAGAGAAGGCCATCTGTACAGGCACCCTGTTGTCTTGGTTTAGTAAAGCACTTAAACACATGCTTAAGGGATCTTCTGAATTGGATGCTGCATTCTCCGCTGGCTCCCTCTGAATGTGTCCTGGCTCCCTGACTGTTTAGCTCAGTGAGTGCTTTGGGATGCTCTTGCTGTCAAAAGCTGGGCATCTCTCCTTCTCCATTACGCCCAGAAGTGAGGCAGGCATGTTAGAATTTCCTCTGTTATTTTGTGGTGGGAGATGAGCTTGCTGTCCCTATGCTCATCCCAGCAGGTTGGAGTATGCTGTGGGTCCAGACCACCCTTTCCTGCCCACTGGTTTGCTGCCCTCTGACTGCCAGGTACCTGCTTGTGGCACTGGTCTCTGGAAGGAGATATCCATCCACTCTAGCGCTGTCACCCCTTCCCAGAGCAACCTTGTGCCACAAAGGGTCCTCCACGGGGCTGTGCCTGCTCTGGCAACAGTGACGAATGTGGTAGACTGGAGTGGTTGTGTTTTAGAGATAATTTTGCCTTTAATATTATTGTGTTCGGGTGGCTTGTCTTTCCCCTGAGGGGGTTAGGAACAAAGTTTCAAAGCATTTGCAAATATGATTATTTTAAAGGTTACTGGCTGAATGAAGACACCCATTTTAAACTTGTAAATTCCCAGTCTTTGAGAGCACTTGAGGGATTTAAGACTTGAGGGATTTGGCAGAAATAAGTTCCAGAGCTCCTAAGTCACTTCTCTTTTAAATAAAGCCTTCTCCCTCAGGATCTTTTCAAAATGTTACCCTCACTTCTGTATTCAACTTCAGATGACAAAATCCTCAGAAATGCTTGGATTCCCACGGAGGCTGAGTAAGAGAAGTTTATTTATTCAGTGCTGCCTTGCTTCATCAAAGAGACCCCAACTGGGAGAGGTCGGAGGCCCCATTTGTTATGCTTTGCCCAGCCCTAGAGGTGTTCCTGCCTGCAGTAGCAATGCTCTGCAGGAAAATGCAAACTTGTCAATCTTTACTTACCTCAGCCCAGCATGTGGTGCAAGCACACTTATAGATGCGCAGGTCTGAGATGCTTTGGGGACCAACCAGGGGAGACGTGTTTCCTGGCAGAAGCAGGACATGCTCCCACTCCCTGCCTTGTGTGTGATCTGTGTGCCAGGTCAGCACATCGACAGGCTCCTTTACTGAGGCGGGTGCATGGGTGCCAGTCCCTGGGGGCCCCATCCTTCACAGAGCCACAGCTCCTTCCTGCACAGAAGCAGGGCAAGAGCAAAGTCTGTGGCTGTGCAGATGCTTCTTCAGAGACATCTGTACTGAGAAGGCAAATGTGACAAGAGTTACGTTTTCTATAGAGGAGTTCTCAAAAGCTTGTGACTCTGTAGCTGGACTCCTGGTTCACCATGACACTGCACATCTGCTTGGGGTCCCCAGACCTGCGGATTGAATTCAGATGACTGGAGAAGATGACCCCGCAAGCTGACACCGTGCCTCCTCATCAACCAAAAAAAACCCCAATATCCTTTTAAAACTGCTATTTTAGATCCCCATAACAAAGCTGATAAGGAAGTCTGAATTAGCAGGTTTGTTTGGCTAGGAGCTTTTCCTCAAAGGTTGAGGAAATTTGTATGGGTTTGACTCAGGACTTCAGCATCTCTGTTAAGATCAAATCTGTTTTCGATTTTTCAATCAAGTAATGTCACAGGAGAGTGCAGGGGGTGGGGAGAGGCAGGCGTAAAAGCTTAGGTGTTGCAACTGAGCACCCTAAACAGTGTTGCCATTGGAAAATGGGGAGCAGAAGGAAAACCAGGCCTGAAATTTCCCTGAAAATTAACATATCTGTAAATTAATTTGAAAAATAAATAAATAAAAAATAAATAAATAAAAAATAATTTTCTTTTAAGGCGCTTTAAAGTAAGTGCCCTCTTGAAAGAAAAGAAAAGAAATCCTGGTGATTCAGCTGAACAGAGTGCAATGTGCTCAGCTAAAATAAGAAAGAAAGGAATGAAAGTGTTAGCAGAGCCTCGATTACTGATGACAGAGGGGCATTAGCCAAGTTATAATGGATTGTCAAAACTAGGTTCATGTTTGTATAACCTCCCAAGATCCTTGCACTGAGTCAACATCTAGCCATCTGGGATGGGAGGAGGGGGGAATAACTTTTGGTTAAAAAAAATAAAATAAAGTAAAAATCAGTTAAATTTATGTTTCTATTCTAGCGGAAGAACTGTTTAAAAGGAAAACATACCTTTCAGAGTGAAGCATGTGTTTTTGTTCTTTACAAGTGCTTGTTTGTTAAATGGCATGTAGTTATTAAATCATGGAGGTTTCCCCTGCTAACATAAAAATAGGTGTTATTGGAAAATCTGTAGCAGGAAAATAAGACTGCCTTTTACCCATTTGAATTTCACTTGATTTGGTGAGATATTTGTAAACCGTGATTGACTTATGTTTCTTTAGGCAAGGAATACAATTCAGACAGGAATTTGTCAAGATACGCAGAGGCTGCAGAAACAACACAGTGAATTGTGTATCCACCCAATAACACAGCCAGTCCCAAGTGGTGATACTTACTGATCATTAAAGCTAGAACAACTTGGAAAACAAAGGTGGATTTTCTATAAAAAATGTAATTTCATTTTCTGAACTCCTCTTTGTGTATACAAATTCAGTCATTTCTTATGGTTAAGACCCCTTGACTTTGGTAGGAACAGCGTGTTTGTCTTTAAAATGATAGCGAGCTCTTGTCAGAATCCTTAGGTATGAAAAATAATTGTGCTGTGTTTCATGCTATACCAGGACCTGTGCTGGTCGAAAGCCCAGGGAAGAGAATGGATAGATAACGACTGGTTTGAGATGGCTTTAGGTCAGTTTCTAATTATGACTTGTGCAAATGAAAAAAGGTTGATACTCCCTAAGGAAGAATGAAATGGCACAATTATTTTCACACTCAAGGACACTGATGAGAGTACACAGGCAAGAGGATGAGGCAGGTACAAAGACCAGGATGGAGACCTGGCTTTAGCCCTCCCGTCTCATCAAGATTTTTGGAGAGCTGGGGTAACCATGGTTTCCTCTGTGTCATGGCTGACAGAAATATTCCACTGAAGAAGAATCTGCTGGTGTCTGTGAGTAGCATCTTCACATGCCTGTTGGTTTTGTCTTGTTAACCACCAAGATGGGAGTTACTATGCTACTGGATCAGTGTAGTTCTGAAGAGAAAATCCCTCTGGTGACAGAATCCTAACATTTTGTTTTGCTATCGTGTATGTGGGCAGATTTATTAACTTGCAGAATTCAGTACATCATAATCAGTTTCTGGGTCATTAAAGAAACTTGGCAAACTTTTTCTGTACTTTGTAATGTTTTTTTTTCTGTCAAACCAAAGCAAGAGCCTTGACTTTAAGTGTTTTGAAATATGATTTATTTCTTCTGTTTTTAGAAGATATCTTTGGTTTTGTTACACAGAAGAAGACCCTAGTGGAACACCTGCACTCATAAACCAGAAAAAAACAGAAATAAATAATGAAAAAGAAACATTTGAAAGCACGGTATGTCAGTCATTTAATTCTCATTCAAATGAAATTGCTTCATAAGAAATATATCCTATCAAATTCTGATTCACTAATAAAAAATGTTTATTCAGCAAGGGTTGACTTTCTCTTGTGCACAAGTATTTAATTCATTTGAATCCCTATTGAGTTTATAGCATACAAAAGAAGTGTTATATGGTCTTGCTGGAGCTCTTGGCATTGGGTGACTTTTTCCCATCATAATGTTGATTTATTAGACATGTGCAAAGCCTGTCCACCTCACTGTGGCTGTGTGGCAGAAAGCAGCGCCCTAAGGAGCCCAGTATGGATGGGGCAGCTCAAGTCTCTCTAAAGTACACCTACTGCAAGAAGGTCATGTCCCACCCATTTGTTAGGATGGTGTGTTTTCCTGGGTAGGTGTCCTGACCCAAGGCACTCTGTAGTTTCTCAACTCCATAAGGAGTTTACAGATCTTGCAGACCTGGGGACACTAAGAAAATTCTTGTGAAATTTAAACAAAAGTGAATATCTTCACACGCTGTAGGTGGGGTCTTTGGTGAATGCATATTGCTTCTGGTAGCTGCCGGGATGTTATGCCATGAAGTATTTTAAAGTGATAACAGTCAAGACCAGGCTTGCAGTTCTGATGTTCATATCACAGAAATCCAGGGGTAATACTGATCCAGACCTGTTTTTTAACATACAGTTGCTGTAACTGAAAATGTGCAGTTGGTGTTCGTACATGGGATGTTGAGTCTTACCCCTATATATGACATAATAATAGAAATATAAGCACTTATGTAAAGATGAGTGTGCATATTCCTATGGGTTTCCTGTTATTAACATAAGGTATAACTTGTAAGCTTCATCCCATTGACTTATAAGAAAGGGAATGCTTATTCTTCATGCTGGGCAGGTTTTCATGTACCAAGCTTCTTTGTATTCTTCTGGAGAAGTAAAATGGTCTTTGTATGGATGGAAATATAATTTGCACATGAGAAAAGGCTTTTTTTACAATGCTAAATTAGCATAATTGAGACTTGGTGTGCATGAGGGTCAGACTTACTGTTTGACTTCCCTAAGCCTTTTCTCATCAGTGCTAAATCAGCTTGTTCTGAAACTTTATCAGCATACAGACTGAAATTATAATTTGTTTTGGACTGTTCTTATTTTGGAAGGAAGTGTTAATGTTTCTAAGAGAGACAGATTTTCAGAAATGTTGTAGCAACACAGTGCTTGTCTTGTATGATGTCCTTTATAAATGTGCAACCAGACATTTAGAGTGGCTATGCTTATGAAGTATCTATTGATTGGGATTTTTTGCCTACGAGGCTGCCCTACAGGCATTGCAAGGCTTTAAAGACAATGTCCAAAAAAAGTTAAATTCTCTCCTTTTTTTGTGAAAGCAATAGAAATATTTCTTTTAGTGATGTTTTCTGTTCCAAGAGCACATTTAAAAGAACAATTGCTATAAGTTAAGTAACTAAGATTAAAACAATAATTTCTCATGGGAATTTCAAAGTGGACGCCATGTTCATAGCATATCCATTTGAATACTCAATAAACAGAATTTATCATGAAAACCTATCCAGCAGTAACACTATGTGCAGGAAAACAAAGGTAAATGAAAGAGAGTAAGAATGATATGGCTTTTTTTTTTTTACTAGACAGTCCTGTGCTTACAGCTAAACACCCATCATAACTTTATTTTCATGTTTTGTCTTCAGTATTAACTTCAAAGAATATGAATCATGCAGAGGTCAAAGACTGAGGTCCTTTTCCTGACATGGAATATTTTATTGTAGGACTCATGGACCGCTTACCCTCAGCAGAATGAAAATCTTCTCATTGCCTTTAGGCTGTTGTGTTGTGAAAGGCTGTAGTGTAATAAATGCCTCCTGATTCCTGATTTCTCCTTGCATGGGACCACTTAAAATAGCTTTTCCAAAAAGTTCTTGAACGTTTAGAATCCTTCCTTTTCATTTTTACAGTACTTTGGAGTCACTAGTCATCTGTTTCCTTGGTAAATCTCATAACCATTTATTGAAAATCTCTGTTCATACCCATTTATTGAAAAATTATCAGTGTTTGGCATAAAAGTACAGCTTAACTGTTACCTGAACTTTACACTTTAGTATTAAGTTGTGTGAAAGAAAAGGAGTGATGGTCTGGAGACGGAGCAAAAAATAAGGAATAGAAAATTATTTGATTTTTGATGTTATCTGTATTACATGGCAATATTCACATATTTCAACTGTTTATTGTACAGTGAAAATGAAGTCTCTATTTACTTAAGTGGGCAAATGTTTCTCACTTGTGTAAAATCAAAGCCTGTCAGCCTGGGAGCAAACAACCTGACAGTAAATTATACTGTAGATGATGATGAGGATGCATCTTGTTTTCTTTCTCTGAAAGCCAATCAACGTGATATGCTATTTCAGCCATTAAAGGCTTGTCTAACCATAGGTTTATCATACAATTATTCCTATTTTCATTTCAAGTTGTATCTTCTGAAATAGCTTTTATGTACACACGTCTCATTGTCTGGAGCTACTTACATCCAGATCCTTCAGTCCTTCAATGCTCAACATCTCTACACCGAATCATAAGATTCTAGCACTGGGAACAGAAAAAATAAATCTATCTTAGAGACCTGAGTTTCTTATCCAATGAACAGGCAGAAATCAGTGTGTAAGAATGGGATAAATTATTGCAAAATTTTGTCCAGTAATGACAATTGCAAAGAACTACAAATAACTATAAATACAAAATATGTAGTAAGTAGAGAGAAAACAGAGATAGTCTGTATACATATCCAGAAGGCTTAGATTTTGGAACAGAATTCCTTGGGAAGTAGCCGAATCACTGTCACTGAGGTCTTTCAAGAAGAGATTAGACAGACTCCAGGAAGGACGGTCTGGGCACAGTGGAGCTTGATTCAGAATATGGCAGCACATACTTAGTGGAAAGAAATCATAGAAATGTTGTGCTGGAAAAGATTTTGGAAGATTAACTACTTTGATCCTGCTATGGACATATTGACAACACAGTTACAGTAAGGACTGATCTAGCCATTTTTTTTGAACATGCTATTAGAAATCCTGGATCAATTCAAAATGCTTGTGATGTATATGAAACCAAACTTTGGTCTTTGGTTTTCTTCTGAGCTAAAAGACTACTGCACTACTTGTATGTGTCTTTTAGGACCGGCAGATCCTTTGCTGTACCAGGCAGTATGAGTTTTGGTGTCTCTAAACTGAGGAGGAGAATACTGTCTTGCTGAACTATTATGTAAAGAAGAAATATTGACATGCATTTAAAAATTTACTAGCCTTATATCTACAAAAATATAATTGCAGGCTACGTTGTCCTCAGCTAGCTGCTTATGGACAAAATGTCACGTTGCATTACTTTTGAAATTAGTATATTTATTTTTCTTCTGTGTGCTTCAGATGAGTTCCACATTTACTTCAGATTTAACAAATTTGTCATTGGTATCTTATTATCACTTCAAATTACTTCACAGTTATGTCAGATCCAGTGTTCTTATTTCTTTTTTGTACCATGGATCTCATTTTAATACAGTGTGTATATCTCCTCTTACCATTTTCTACCTGTGGAACACCCTTGTGGTGTGGATAGCTGTTATACACATGGAAAAGTAAAGTTTGGAAACTATTTCATTCAATTTTAGCTTCATAAGAGTTGAATAGCTGGGACTAGGGAGAGCCAGCTCTGTGTGACTAGCCAGTTCTCCACTTTGAGCCATTTTTGAGAACATCTGACAATGTCATTTTATGATATTTGACTTCTAAGTTGCCTGCCTGTATTCATTATTTGCTGGGTTTAAGCATTCTGTCTTTCTTGAGTGCTCTCTCTCTTTGTGTCTCTCTTTTCCTCCCTGCTGACAAGACCAAAGCTAGAAAGCAGTGCGAGTCACAAGTTACTGGTGGAGTGCATGAGTCCAGGGCAAGAAGAGAGGGCCCACAGGCCAGTACAGGCTTTTGTGAGCAGGAAATTGGAAGAAAGTCTGATTAAGTATTCTTCTCTAAACTTGGTTTTTGATGAAGTACTGTGTTTTCAACCAAACACCTACCTCCAAGAAAACTGGCTGCTTTCTCTGGAAATTATAAGTATTTCACAAAAAAAAAAAAAAACAACTGACAGAAAAATAAAGAAAAAAGTTTTGATTTGGATGTACTCCTGGTGGCTGCTGTCGTTAGGATGCCTCACAACCCTGTTGATGTCTCCATCTGACAGCTGGGGCTGTACCTCTGCCTGTACTGTGGCCCTGCCTGCACCCCCAAGAGAGGCGCTGGTGAGAGTAAATGGGAGGAGAAGTCTTCATGACATTTTTCCTCCAGGAGGCCTCAAGAGCTGTGCCATCCAGCCCTGGGGGATTTCCAGAGGTGTGTGTGTACCTACCCTTTCCTTTTCATACAGTTTACTCAGGTGGGTTTCTGTCTGTTTCAAGGATAACTTGCAAAATAGAAAACTCCCTCCCTGACTCCTTAGAGCCATTTTCTTGCTCTAGTTGGTACCATATGCTGGCCAGGCTTAATGCATCTTAACAAACCAGTTAAGCCCATGGTTTTTGTATGCTCATTAATTAATTATCTCTGTTTTCCTAATGAAGAGGTTCTGCCTGCTTGTTTTTGTAATCAGAAAGACTCTTTGAGGAGAGCTCAAGGCATTAAACTGACCAGATTTAGTTTGTTTGGTCATTAGGATTGTATGAATCATGACATAAAGGTGTACCTTGCCAACCCAAAAAGAGTGTTCTGTTGCAATGGTTGCAACACCAGAATTGAGTAAACACAGCCAGATGTATTAGTACACTGGTATTTGCACATACTTATTTACAACATGCCACTGTCAGAAATCGATCATAGGACTAGGTGAAGGGCTGGTCTGGCCCCAGAGGGCATTTCTCATACCTGCATGTTTTTAAAGCCCTCAGGAGCCCAGGAGCACTCCTGTATGCCTTGTGCCAAGGGCATCCAGGTGCAAAGGTCTGCTGTCAGCTCTGCTTCAACATGTAGCACCTGGGAACACCATCACACCATTGCCAGGCTTAAGCAGCTCTCATAGGAATATGGTTCACAGGTGTACCATGTAGTTTAAATAGAAAACATGAAAACTGACTTAAAAAGATACCGTTTTGACCAATATCTAAGCTTTTCAAGAAATCCTTATGAAAGCTCAAAGCAATAGCTTCCTCAGAAAGTTGATATGGGGGAAAAAGCGTCCTGCATTTCAACTGTTCTTTAATGAAATGTAATATGTGGAAATCAGGAGAGGAGTTGGTGTCATGGAGCAGATAGTTCTTGGAAGGCCAAACCCACAGTGAAACTGTCAAGTACTAACATGTAGACCTGAATCTGATCTCTCAATGGTTAGACATCAGCTCTGAAAAAAAGCACGGAAATGGTTTCCAGGTTCAAATTAGACAAAACAATGTGCAATCTGTGACACAGTGGACCTCAGTTTTATGGCAGGAACCTCCAGTTTCTTTGGCAGTTCAAAGCAGATCTCTGCAGTGCACTGAAAGCTTTGTGGCAGCTTCATAAGCATTCCCAAACTCTGGAATATACTGAACAGTGAACTATTTGATTACACGTATTAATTGGATTGAAATTACTCCTTGTATATTGCTTTAATGAGGCTTGATCTGGGGTTTTGGCATGAATATGGAGGTAGCTTGAGACAGAGAAGGGAGGATCTTCTTTTACATTTAAGCCAGAGGACTTGGAAGAGGGTTCTGGGGATTTAATGGGCCTATGGCTCTCCCTGTGAGAAACATAAAATACTCATTAACTTCTCCTTACTTTTCCTATATTTATTGTCTAAACTTGTTTTTTCTGCTAGCTGTGGACTGTGCTTAGGCTGTACCTGTTGCTGGAACTGTAAGCTGTGCTCCAGGTGAGCTGGAGAGTGAGGGACTGTGCTGCAGAAGCATCACATTTGACCCTGGCATGACAGCCCCAGATGGAGCTCTGGGGATGCTGTGGCCCGTAAGTTAAGATAATAATTGAAACAGTTTCTGGTCAGTCCTGGCTGACATAAATACTAAAAATGACAAATATATTGGAAGCTGAAATAAATGTCAGAATTATTTTCCTTTCTCTCTTGGATCAGTTGTTACTTTTAGATGATTACCACTATATCAGCCAGTGCAATTTCAGGGGAAAAAAAAAGCTTCAAATCTGAGTATTTGTAAGTATTAGAACTTTTCCCCCATATAACAAAATGCCATCAGTGACTTATCTGAACCCTTTAAAGGCATATGTTGAGATTTTTCATTGGAGACAAGATTGTTTCCAAAATTAATATACTACTTCAACCTGGTTAGAAGTGGGGTTAAAAAAATCCCCTCTTCCTCCAATCAAATAAGGAGGGACTGAAGATACAGGTAGTCCAAGTATGATCTCAAACTAAAGAATACTTTGCTTTTGTTTTATAATAAGGCTATATTTTATAAGGTAGACTGTGGGGACAAGCGTAGCCATGAGTAATTGTAGAAGTACAAATGAATGAGTTTGCGATGGAGGAGTGGCTGGATAATGTCCATCACATAATAGTTCAAGATTTGGCAGAGGAAATTGCAAGTCTGGTAGAAAAGACTTGTAATAATCTATGAGCTCAAAGGTAGCACTTTACGATTGTCGGACAATGCCTGTAACACCCTCTACTGAAGGAAGGGAAAAATAATCTGGGCAGCTCACTAGTGTCACTGCAGTAGTATGCAAGGATTTGAAATGATAGAGAACAGAGACGGAAAATCCAGTAGAAAATAGAAAAAAAATAAAAGCAGCAGGACTTTTTCAAAGGTGAACTGTACCAGGTGGACTGATATATCTCTTTGACAAGATAATTCCTCTTCAAAGGAAGTGAAATGTAGAGATTTAATCAACCAGGGCTTCACTGCCACTGAACTGTGTGAGAGACTGAAATAACCTGAGGAATTGTAGGCAGATGGTCAAGTGGTAAGGAACAGGTTAAAGAAGAGGCCACAGAGCTGCCGCCTGAAAGGGCAAGGGTTCAGCTGGAGGAAGAGAGCTGTGGCATTCCTCCAGCACCATCTGGAAAGTGTTCCCATTTAATTTTTCTGTTGATAACTTTGTCACCAGAAGTCACAGCATGCTAAAAGCATGGGCTGAGGAAACCAGTTGGAAGTCAGTGTCTGATAAGTAAAGGACTGAAATATCATCCTAAGGAAAATGGATAGACCTTCTAGATGGCATGGCAGATATGGGACAAAATATAGTGATACAAAGGTAAAAATGAAGGAATTGAACGCTTTTATATGAATTTCTTCGATAAACCATTCCAATGTAGCTTGTTATGCAGAGTAAAGGTTGATTGTATTGTATTTAGTGGTCTTTAATTACATGAATCCAAGCGATTTTTTCCATAGCATGTCAACTGAGTTCCTTGTTCATTAGCACTACTCCAGAGGTGCATCAGGCTATTTGTTCTGGGGATACCTGCTTCTTCTACTGCAGAAGCCAGAAGTATGGACAGGATGAAGGATAATGTAGAAAAAGGATAGTTAATGCATATGAAGACTGTTGAGTATCTCCCTCAAGAACAGGACTTTATTTCTTTGTTTGTAATGACAATGATGCTTGAACAAAACTTTTCCATTTCAAGGAAAAAGCTGAACATCATGAGGATTTTCAAAAATATTTACAAAACTCTGAAAAAAATAAAATCAGTGTTTGGGAGTGTTTTGATTGGCAAGAAAGCTTTGGCTGTTCTACTGCTTGCTAAAAAGACTGATTTAAAAAAAAAAATAAAATTCCTGGATGTTTGGAAGAGTAATTAATAAAAAACAGTAAAAATATTTAAATATTAAAAAATACAATATTCTAATCTATATGCACACATGCTGGATCTGTATTGTATACTTAATACTTTTTAAACCTATATAGAATGATGATAAAGCTGTATTCTCAGCTTTAGCACAGCAGTTTTTTAGAAGGTACCTGTTGCTCAGGAATGGTTGCTCAGGAAGTATTTTATAATCAACCTCTTTCTCCATTGTTCTGCTCTAGATTGTGAAGACCTACTTCACAGTGACTACCGCAAGTTAGTGCAAGGCTGGGGAATGTATTTCCAAAAATGGTACAGTTTGCTGTGACTCGAGGAGTTGGAGTGTATGTAGATTTGCATGCTCTTGAGTTCAGAACATAGCAACAAGGAGATAGGAGATGGAGGACTTATTTTTTGCTATAGTCACTGATAAGTCTCTTAGATAAAGTTTTTTACCTCAGGTCACTCTAATTAAACTCACTATTCCAAATTAATGTGTCAGACTATGCAGTGTAAGTTTCAAAGGCCCCAATCAGCCAGTTTATTTTGGCTTTGGGAGTAGACACGTAAGTTTCAAACCACAGATTTAGATGCTGTCAGACATCTGACTTTGAAAAAAAAGTATTTTTAATCTGTTTTGCTTTATTTTCCTGTTAATGTGATATCCCAATTTGCAAACCAAGATTATCTTGCCTTTTTCAAGGAGAAATTCTTGCTGGCTTTTAATCAGCAGAGCTTTGGACGGAACAAGGGCTGAGAGCAGAATGATTAAGACTTGGTTGAAACCTCGCTTGCTTCTTCATGACTTCCAGAACTCTGTTCTAAGTAATTTAGATGCACCTCCAGCACCAGGAATTAATCATCTGCTGACAGAGAGAGGGCAAAAGCCATTAGTTTTATAGGATCTTTTCCCCCTTGAAATTCCATTGCTGGTTGACTCTTTCTGCGAGATGATGTTGAAACTGAGAATAAATTCAGTTTCAACACTTTCATATTCTTGGGAGTCACTGCCAGGAAAATGCTCGACTCTTATGCAATAATGGACTGGACTCTGTTCAGCGTTCGCTGTGGTCGTAACAGCTCCGGAATGATCTCAGTTCCACGCGTCCCGGGTGCTGGATGCAATCTGCTCAGTCTTCTCTCCATAGGGCTGAAACTTCAAAAGCAGTCCGGGGTTGTATTCTCGAAACCATCCCTGATATGGCACCTGACCAGGCGGATAGGGTGTTTATACACACAGCCTACATACAGCAGCAAAACTACTCTTAAACTGCCCAGCCCAGGTACTGCAGACAGCCTTGTGGGCTGCAAAACCCAACCAGCAAGCAGGTAAAGAAGCCAGTGCTGGAAGTAGCTTTGCTGCAGGCCCGTACAGGGCATGCCGTGAGAGCTTCTTCATGTATCTGTGCAATGCAGACTTCCCACTGGTTTCTTAGTGCTCCTGTTGATCATTGGTCCTGCTGCAAACACAGGCTCTTTGTACCCACCCAGCTCCTGGGAGATGCAGAGGCCAAGGCACAGGCACGTGTTTTGTGTGTTCCTCTCCGTTGTTTAGAACATCACCTAAGCACCTGATAGTTTTTAATGTAGAAATATACAGTATGTGATTTGTAAACTGAATTTCATGATCCAGCTTTCACTTCCCAGCTTTTAGGTGGGGCTGCCTTGTAATCATTTTCAAGAACTTGCTGTGAAGTTTGATTTTTTTTTTTTTTTTGCCTGCATTTCACAGCCTTGTTACTTACTTTTCATTCCAGAAGGAGGTGGTGTTGTCTAGTGGCTGGAATATTATAGCCTTGTCAGCTTGTTTATGGCCCCTCTCTGTTACTGCCCATATGACCTACAGCACAGGGGCTAAGCTATTTCTATATCATTTTTACTGTCTGTGAAAGAAAAAATACCAACCTTTGTTGTAAAGGGATGTTGTAAAGATTTAATGGCTCAAAACTACTTTGAAATGATCAGATAAATGATAACAAATAAATGCCCAGACAGTTATTAGGGTTTGTTAATTCTCTTCTGATGCAAGATCTTTGGTTGTTTTGAATTGTCTCTTCTGAGGTTTTTTTGTAATTTTTTTTTTTTTTTTTGTAACTAGGATGTGTCAGTTTGGACAAACAGGACAAGATCATGCAAACACAAAAACCCTGAAGATGGAAAGAAAGAGTACTTACATGACATGGGAAGAGAATGACTCAGTAATTAGTTCTTGGAAGGGAGAATTTGATAGGGAAAGTGGATAAATTTAACAGGCAGTCTCAGTTACAAAATAATTCCCAAATTACGTATTACTAGTTTTTCTGATATTTCAGGCCTGTGAGGCAAAAGGCTCCCAGCTCTCAGGGAGCACATTCTTCTTTTAAGAAATAGAAGCAATCCAGAGGAAAAACACTTCTCCCTTATTGAAGACATACCTCCACAGGCTCTCACTTCTCTCTCCGACCTCAAGGTTACAACATGGAGGTTATCATGAGATTGAAACCTGATATATTCTTTGTCTTAAAACTTGTAGAATTGCGATACCCAAAGGAATCAGTACTTTGTGATTTATGGCTCCTATGTTTTTTTAATGAAGAAACATTAAACATCTTTATTTAGTATGTTAGATATGTTATCTAAATTTGCCTGCTGATGGTAACATGCTCACCCTTTACTTCCTAGAAGAGCAATATCCTACATTGCTAGCAGCTCCACAATGTTAGACCTTATTTGTATGAATGCAAATTTTTTTCAGTTGTCTGGGTCATTGTACTATCTGAGGGATATTACTCTGTTGTGTAGCCTGCAGATTCTTTTGAATAATTTACTATGTTAATAAAATCTTTTAGTTCTGATTTTTTTTTTAAAGTCCCAAACCCGATTTAGACTAATGTCAGCACATGGTATTTTCTTCTCTTCTCAGAGAGGTTGTGCACAGCCCTTGACTGCACTTCCATTAACACTAAGAAAAAATCCTCTTCTGGTTGAAAGAGAGTAAGTGCTAAAGTGCTAAAGTGCTGTTTGGGCGTGGGTGATAGCATCAAGCTTCACAGTATTTTTAACAGATAATATTGAAATATGAGGCAAACCTAACTAAGAAAAAAAGACAACTCACAATATTTTAAAATGGAGATTTGTTTAAGCCAACAGCAGGACACCAAGCCAGGAATCAAATAGGTCTGTAATCTATTCTGCCTTTTGCCCGGAAATCATGTTCCACCCTGAGTCAACAGTTTAGCCAAGAAGTAAAACAACATCTCTTAGGAGACATGAGTGAAGATGTAAGTACTGCATCAGATGATTGACTGTGGGGACACCGAGTAACTTTATCACCCTAAGGCACAAAGTTTTTAAGCATTATT
The DNA here is from genome assembly GCA_033556795.1 of Tapera naevia. Classification (NCBI taxonomy): domain Eukaryota; kingdom Metazoa; phylum Chordata; class Aves; order Cuculiformes; family Neomorphidae; genus Tapera; species Tapera naevia. The sequence goes on along the minus strand of JAUMJJ010000034.1, from coordinate 6,642,162 downwards.
TTTGCTTTGTCAGCTTTAATTTATAATGCAAACCTGACTGGTGAAAGAGGATTTGCTACTCAGTCGTGTCACTTTCTTTCAGTTTCTTTTCATTTTGTCGTTGGCTGAAAGAGCAAAAAGGACTATTTTTGAAAGTTTTGTGTCAAAACAAAAATTTAACAGGACAAGACCATATTACTACTACAGCTTTGCTATTCGGGATAGTTCCTTTGACTCTCATGATGAGAAAGGGACATATTACCCCAGAGAACAAGAAAGTGGGAAGCCTCTCCCTGATCCTCCATCTCATAGAAACATGATTCTGTGTACATTGTGGGTGTCATTTTTTGCAAGAAGATGAAAAGTCCCTTAACTAGAGAGACAAGCTACAGTCTGACCTGGGAGCATAGGGGCTCTGTGCAGTCTCTCAGCCTGAGCCCTTTAAGGAGAGCTTGAGCCTTCACAGGTGATTTCTGTAGATACTTCCTTAAATGCAAATCCTACCAGTCAGAAATTGGAGGTCTAAAAAGTGTGCTTGCTCAATAAGGGATCTTTTGCTTTCCAGGAGCATGATGGCTTGTGCTTGTCATCTTAGTATGGTAAAACATAGTTACTTCTCTCAAGAACATGTGAAAAACTGCAGTGACCTAAACACCCGGAAGGTAACATGTCATATGAAAATTAATTGATGAAAAAATGGAGTATTGCAAATCTCTTCTTGTTTAATTGAGAAAAACTGTTAAGAAGCCGGAAAGTGCTACAGTAGTACTGGAGGATTAGATTTCAAGAACAGACATTTTACAAATTTACAGTAACTTTCAGCATGTGCTTTTGTCCCATTGGAATAGCCACTGATATATGTGTTCTGTTGAACAGGGATAGGATTATGCATATTCTTTAAATTAAGCACATCCTTAAGTGCTTAGTTAAATCAAAGTCTTAGTATACAATGAGAAGTACCTCACATCCAAGGATGTGAAAACAATCTGGAGAATTCTAATAAAAAATCTGAATTGAAGGTGCAATGGATTAAAATTCCTCTGAAGGAAGATATGCAAAGAATAAGAAAAGAAGCCAACAATGTGGCTTCACAAGGGACTGCTCAAAAAAATCTGAGGTTGACAAATGAACTGTTCTGGAAATGAAAACCAGAGGTGGCAACCAAACAAGAACATTCTCTGAGTTACTGCTAGCAGGAAAAAATGAGAGTTAAAAGCCATGATGAGTTAAATCTAGGCAAGGCAAAGCAATTCAGAGATAAGGAGGGGCATTTACAAGTATTTTAGTGGAGTCCTGGGCAAATGTCTTGGGCAAATGTGAAATAGCTTGATAATTACTGAAAGGAGAGTAGGCTAAAACCAGCACCCCTCCTCACAGATACTTTTCATACTATGTTAGCAGGCACATAACCCTTTCAGGTCATAATTATCTAAGTATCATATTACGTAGCTACTGATTAAAACAGAAGAAAGGTGTTTCAAAGGCAGGAGTGCTTAAAAATCAGCAGATTAAAGTGTGTGGTTTTGATGGTGTCTTTTGAACAAAGAAACAGGTTGTGGAGAAAATTGTAGGTAAAAAAAGTGAAAGATGGTGACACCCTTTCTAAGCTAGGGACTCTTGACAATTTAATCAAAAAAATGTCACTTCTACTAAAGCTGGTACAGCCTTGCAAGAGCTCTCTTCTGCCTAGCATTGCATGTCACAAGCCACAGCAGTGAAGTTCTTTTTGTGTCTAATTCGAGTATGTGTCAGTGAACCAATTTTGTGGCATTCACAACTCTGAACTCTCAAAGCCTTCTGGAGCATCCCTAGGATCCCACACTGAATTCCTGCCTAATCATGTGCCATATTTCATGTGGCCATCAGTGAGAGAGCATCTGCCATGAGAAAAAAAAAACATATACAGAGATCATCTGGAAGAGCAAAACCCAGCATCTGCCACCAAATCAACAGTGTTACATAATCTGTGTGTATTTCATATAATCATTGTTTTGATAGAAATACATCTCATGATGATCCGCAAGAAGTATTCAGCAATGGCAACACGCAGCCAGCCAGCCACCCGCCACTGGTATAAAGGGAAATTGGAAACTCTTGTGCAAGGAGGTGAACTGGGCAAACAAGGGTTAAAAGAGAGGCGGGTGAGACCAGAAATGCCTCAGCAGAGAGGGTAAGAGGGAAGGCAGGCTAGATAGGGTAGACAGAACAGATAGGAGACACAGGGAGAGTGGATTGGATGTCTAGAGCAGGCTTGGTTGAGAGCCATGCCCATGCCTCCTAGGACTCTTAGGTCTGCACCAAAAAGCTGGACACTGCTGGCTTGGGGTGGCCTAAAGGGCCTGGCCAAGGACATTGAAGAGACTGACTTGGATGAAAATGAGCTGAAGAACTGTGGGTTAAGTCAGGGCTGGGAGAAAGGTCCATAACTGCTCTGAAAATCTGCAAACCAGGAAGATTTTTGAGTTCAATATCTCTCCACTTACCAGCAGATGCTTGAGGTTATCTGACAATCAGCCTGTTCCTGTCCCTTAAGAGCTTATGCCCTGGAGGGGTGATTGCTCCTGTTGCTTGCAGCTGATGAGGCTCACCCCAGTGCTGGGGATCAGCCCTGCTAGTGAAGCACAGGGCTGGCAGCCTGTTCAGACCTCTGCTTGCTTCTCCTTCCTCAGGTGCAGGAGCCTGGCAGTGCACTAGACAGTGAAGATCAAGACATTTTGCTATCACTGCTCATTAGGTAGTGCCAGCTGCTTTGTGTATTGAGACAGAGAAAAATGTACTGTGGGGTAATGACATTTAGGGTCCATCCATCCCTGGAAGATTTACTTACAAGGGCTTCAATTAAATAGCTTGGATGATTTTAATTCTGCATTGGTTTTGGGGAAACCTCAGTAACATCTCTTGAATGACTTCTGTTCCTAATTTCCTGCCTTTGCTTCTCTACCACGCTCTTCCCACAGGTTATTTATGTGGAAATATTTCCTCCTGGACTTCCCCCTTCCGGCTATGCACCTCTGCTTTGAAGCTGGGCGGTTTCCTCCTTTTCACCACCTAAGCCCAGCAAGAAGCACCTGAAGGGTAGAGGAGACCCCAACACAGATATGTGGTGGGTTTGCATGCAAGCTGTACCTGGTGTGGGTGGCATTGCTGTGCAAGTGTAAGGTGACCCTGGGGCAGAGTGGCCCTCAGTATCTGCAAGCTGCACTTTTTTTTCGAGGTTTCGGAAGTTTTCCAGACACTTTTTTTTGGAGAAATTAAACCTCAGGTGGATTTATAACATAGGAGATTTCAGCCTGGGAAGCTGTAATTGTCTAAAGGCAAGGAATACAAGGAAGAGTCAAATGAAGTGAGTAACAGGTAATTCCACCAGTCTCCCTATAACTTAATATTGGTGAGGCTGTAACTGCACGCTGAGAAATAATTACAGCAAAAAAAGTTACTTTAAAGAATTCTGTAGCAAAATGGAGACATCATTGGAAAGATTGTGGGATTCAAGTAATATATATTAAAATATACCATCTGGACAGGTGTATATACTGGATTTGAGTTTATTCAAATAGCAACATCATTAATGCTCTTCAGTGGCCAGGAACTTTCTAGAACAATGAGTAAACAAGTTGCAAGCTCCAGCTACATAATTGCTCCCCATAAACCATCAGAATCTTGAATCACTTATGTGAGTGAAATATCATCAAAAACTTTGCACACTTCCCAGCCCCAAATTACAGTGTACCTCTTGTGGCCCTGTTTGTGGTAATATATTTACATGTGGAATTTTAAAATTTAGAGAGATATCTCTAAGTGTGAGGTTATTTTTTATCTGCAAAACTAGTGCACACCAGCTATTGTTAAATACTTGAGAGGTTTCCAAACTGGACAGGCCTGCTTTGCAATGGCAAAAGTGATGTCCTGTATGGTAGTCATATTTATTTATACCATGTCTTCAGATACACTTTTATGAGTGGAGGCAGTGCAGGTGACAAGCTGTTTACTGATATGTCATAATAATATGAAGCTGAAAAACACTGATAAATTTTTACTATTGTGTAGTTAACTTGTCTCTTAGATATGAGTCAAGTATTTCAGCTGTTGATATGTCAACTGAAGTAAACAGAGTTCCCTTATAAAATGCCAGTAAATGATCATATATCATGCAAAGTCTGATGTTCTTGTTGTCTGTGTTAATCAAAGAGGAGGGATGCCTGTAAGTGTTTGAGTGACTAGAGAAAGCCAGGTATACAAATTCAGGCCCGACTGCCTAGCGTTCCATGAAGCATGCTGCTTCTCTGGGCTTTCATTTCAACATCACGACTCAGTCCTTGTAAGTGAGCATATGGAGAAAAATAACTGAAGAAGTCTAGGAGTTCACAGATCTGCAACTGACCATCAGCAGTGTGCTGTGTGTGGCACATCGGTGGAGACAGCAGCTCTTGGTCACTCTTGGTTTGTCTCACCCTGCATCTTGCACAGGTGATGGGTGCATGCAGCTCACATCCCAAATGACCTCTGCTTCTCTGCTGCAGCACTCAGTCATCTGTGTGAAATGCGGCTCCTGGAACTCGTCAAATATAACCATAGGTTTTAGACATTGCTGAGAGGTTTATGAGGCCATCTGTCTTGAACTGATGACCTGGTACAAAGTGTTTTCTCCAAAAATTAGACAGCATTTTCATAAATATGACTTCTGGTATGAATTTCTGAGTTTTATTATTTATCTGCTCCAGCATATAATGGAAATTATTTGACATCTCATAGATGACAATAAGAAAATTTCAGTGCCATGAATTAGGAATAATTTTGAGTCTGCTTCAGCATGCACTGAAAGTGCTGTTGGCTGGGTCTTACAAATTACGAACTGTAATTTGAGGCTTTTAGTAGTGTGTTTACATGCTGTCTGTCTGTCTGTCTATCTCCAGGAGCCAAAACAAAGCTCACCTTGTCACTGGCAATCTTCCTCACTTAATTCCTTATCTCACTTTGATTTGTCCGGGATATCTCTGAGCTCTCCCTTTGCCATCATATCTAAATGACTTCAGAATTCTTATGTAGAGTTTATTAAATAACTCTTGAGAGACAGAGAAATACAGTTTTATGAATCATGATTAAGGAACTGAGATGTTCATGTGGAAATAAATGGGATTCGGGTGCTAAATAGTTTCCAGAGTTGGTCTGGCTGATTTTAAGCTATTGGGACTGGCTGCTGTGCTGTTGAAAAGCATTGCAAGAAACCTGTATGAGTCTATAGGTGCCAATGCATTTTGAAATCTGATACTAAGGAACTCGTCCAAGGGCCAAAGTTTGCCAACACTGCAAACATTATCCCTTTGTTATTTTAGCATTACAACAGACATTGTGATTATATTTGGATTTTAATGCTTGGCTTTTTTTATTGGTTTTATCTTGCTCCATCTTAAAAACTGTTAGCTTAGTAAGGAATTAATTCACTCAGTGTGAGTGGGTTTTACAGTGGTGTAGGTATCAACTAGGATTTTTCTGCCAAGACTACGGCGGTGTTAGATGCTGTGTAACTCTCAGGGTGAATGTATGTGTTGCGCCAAACTTAAAAACTGGAGGTAAGTTTTTCAATTCATATAGAAGCATCTAGAAAGTAATTTTTTCAAGCCTGCTGGCTGTCAAATACACAGCACAAAGACAAATTTATTTTTTGAGAACCATACACATGTTTCTGAGTTTACCAGCTTACTTGGTCATGCTCTTGCAAGAAGAGATTGATTTACAGATTAATTATATTGTGGTTACTATATCTTCATTCATAGTCCCTAAAAGACAAGGAAAGAAGTGACGTCTTGTATCTGAAGGTAAGAGGACAAAAAATGCCAAGTGGTAGCTGTAAGAAGCAGCAGCCTGGAAGTGAAAGTAAAAATAATAATAAAAAGAATCCAATGTGATAACATCTTGTGGGCAGTACTAAGAAACAATATAAACTGAGACTGCACATTGATGATTTTTTCATATAAGGTAATGCACATGGTAAAGCTTTTCTCTTATAATTATTTTTTAGTGAGTAGTTGAATTTCTCAGAAAAAAGAAATATCAGACATTTTGACATGAGTGTGGACAATTTATTTTCTTGATCTTCAGCCATGGCTGAAGTGAATCTCCTTGGCACTTTTAACTGTGTTGCTGTTTGCTAGAAAAATAGGACAAGGTGCACATGTCTGAATGTCTACAGCAGTTGTACCACCTGCACCCTTCTCTGCACTGGAAGAGAGCACCCTGTTCCTCGACGCTTTCTGGGTGTGCTGCTCACCCTGGGTGCAGATCCTGAGCAGTCTGGTATGGCACAGCTGGCTCCCAGCTGGGTTCTGCACTTGACAGCCTGTGGTCTCCAACTGTGAGATTAACACTGATTTCTGTCCAGGGGCTGACTCATGGAGAATGCTTGACAGGTCCCTTGGGAAGACTGTCTCTTCCCAGGAAGGACCTATACAGCTCATAGGGGTGTAAATGTGTGGCAGCATAGAGATATCAAAATATTAAGGGATTCCTAAGTGCAGCTCAGCTTTCAGCAATCTGAAAGTAATCCAAAGCTCTTGGGCTTGCAGAAGCTACTTTTTAAATTGTTCTCATTAACTCTTTTCATTTGTATTCTTTAACAAATTGTTGTTTTACATAAAGAAGATGTTAACGGAGGTTCTCTGCATTGCTGATTACAGATTTATGATTTTGAATATATGCTACAATATTTTGTGGTTTTCTATTTCTATTTTTGGCTTTTTGGCTTAATCCAGGCCAGTCAACTCAGTCTCTCGAGGTAACAAAGGAACTACAGAATATCACTTAATATCAAGAAAACTAGTGCTATGCTACACCATTGCATATGATTTTAGCAAGTTCCCATCTCTGAATCCACCAAGCTTCTTCGAAGAAAAGCAACTTTGTCCTGAAAATAAGACATGTGTGCCAACAAAGGGCATCAAATCTTCCTTATATGGCCATTTTAATTTCATTTTTGTATTTTTAGCGTATGTTCACAAAGTAATAGAGAGTGAAGGCCTGGATAATTTGGATTATAATTTCTCAGTTAACCATTCTCTGGTGGTGTTACAGAATGGGTTTATTTAAATTTAAAGCCATGCTGAGAAGTACGGAATGTTTATATGCTCAATTCACATGTTCTGCCTGTAAGGAGCCATCATATCCTCAGGACAACCTTTTACCTCCCTGCTCTCCCCATGCCTGGGTCAGGCTGCCCTCCTGCAGTTTCTTCTCGAGGCCTGGAGAAGGAAGCATGGCCATCACCATGTGCTTTAGTAAAAAGCAATTGCTTCCATAGTACAGGAAGAAAAAAACGGAATGATAAAATCTAACTGTATTGGAAACAAGCTTTCTGAATGAAACTTGTGGTTTGCTGTCCATTTGTTAAGCTTAATCTTCTCTCTACAGTGGGGATTTTTGGGTGACTCTGGTGATTCCATGTTATGTTTATCTATGTTTTGCCATAGGGTATAACCTCATTTTCTTCCTAGTTTCAACACAAAGCATGGGATAAATAAATATGAGTGTATATAAAGTACACACATAGAGATGCACATATGCACACACAAATATATATGTATGTATTTAGCAGTAGGTATATGTTTAACCAGAAGATAACAGATGGTTCTGTGACACCACGAACACATGCAGACTACCAAAAGAAATTTCCTACTGTGCATAAGCTTAAAGATTTTTAAAGGAAACCTTTGGAGACTATAACATACCATTTACTGGTACACTGACTTTCTGATCAGATTTCTTGGTTTTTGGGGTTGTTGGGTTTTTTTTGCTTTGTTTTGGCTTTTTTGTCGTTGTTGTTCTGTTTTTTTATTCAATGCAGTCTGCCGTATCCTTTTTTTCTTTCAAGCCTTACTCTTAGGTGACTATTTCTGAAGCAGGGTCTCACTTGTCTGTCTTTCTTAGTTAAGTTCAAAACACTGAAGTTTAGGCTGCTCTGGTGCGTTTCAAGCCAATCGTCCTCCTTGCAGCAGGACTCTCTTCTTGGACCTCAGGCACCACATGAGCTGTCAGTGTCATGCTTGAGAACAGAACGTGTTGGGTTAACATCTCTAACCTCAGATAAAGCTGTATGCACACAGGATAGCCTGGAGCTCCATGTGGAGAACCAAAGGCTCTATAATGTGTACTCTGAATTTTCATGCAATATATTATGAAGATAACAAGAAGTGGTTTTGGAGATGGCTGGGTGTTACAGTTGGAGAGTTCTCCCTGAGATGTTAAAACTTTCTAGCAATCCCTTCGGAGGGATGCTTACCAATTCTCTTCAGGGATATATATTCAACATGGACTTTAGGTTTTATTCTTTTCTGGTAACCAATTATTCCTTTTTTTAAGGTAGAGATTATGAAATCACATTGAGTGATTCTGAACATTGCAATACATGCTTTTTTCCATCCAAGACAATAAAACATATTACGAGTGCCTTTTTAATGAAAGAGGATGCAAGGCCTTCGCGTCCTGCCACATCTGCTGGGAACATAATCTAAATTGAAAACGTATGCTGTTCTTGTGGGAAGGGAGAGATCTTCCAGTGACAGGAAGTATCAAAAAAAGTTAATGCTGAAATCAGTAAAAAAATCATGCGTGACAGGGGGAGAATGAACACATAACCTTTCTTTTTATTTTTTTTTGAGGGGGGTGAGATGGAGACAGCCAAAGAAAAGAGAGGGATGGCGGAATCAGGGAAGTGGAATTGTCCATGCATTGACAGAAATGTTTATTTGCTCCTGGCAAAAATAAATCCCAGCATATATTCCCTTTAGCTTTCTCTTATTTATAAAGATGGAAAGCCTAATCTGTTGCCAAGACATATTATCCCTTGACTTGATTCAGTCAGTGTATCTTGCTTATTGAATCAGGGAATACTGTGTGTTTTACGAGGACAGAAGGGAAAGACATGTTTCTTCTTGTTACCTTCCCCTGTTTATTAGTATTACCACCACTACCAAAATAAGAGAGCTCATATTATAGCCATAGCAGAACAAGGCTAATAAATAAACAACATCTATTTAAATATAATTAAATTGCCCTGTAGTCTGCCACTGGTGAGATGGTGGGATGGTTCCATGATGAGGTGCACAGCATTTCCAAAATGCTCCTGGTTTTGATGTGTAATGTGGTTTATCTTCATCTTTCCAGGTGGGAAGAGCACTGGTTAGCTTGACTGTACCTGTGCTAAGTTTAAAAACATCTTGTGTGTGCTTTATGTCTCGCCTAAGCTCAAGCATCTCTAAGTACTTCCAGTCTCCTCATAAATACACCTTTGTATTCTGCCTAATATATAAACAACACAACCCATGTCTGAGAATGTTGGGAATTTTATTAGGTTCATAAAGTTTTAGTTGTGGTCTAGCCCAATGAGTCCAAAATAAATAAACATGGAGAGCAAAAAGAGCAACAATTTCATACCTATTTCTTCTCCTGTCCCTTGAGAGTTTCCCCAGTACTGGTGAAGTACTTGCTGCTGTGGTTTCTGTGGCTTGTTTTCAAAGTACCTGTAAACCAGTAAGCAAGAAGCAGATGCAGAGAGGAAGCTGGGTCATGTAAATTAAATGGGCCTATTTATACCTTTCACTGATTTTGTCTTTTTCCAGTTAAGAACTGAGAAAAAAACTGTGAATAATTGTGAATGAGTGATAACCACATTCCCTCTGTTGTTTGCCATGAGTGAAGTTGCTTGGTTGCGGAAGCTTCCTGAGCCCTATGGAGTGAGCACATGAACAACCAGGGTGGCGGGACGGAACCCTCTCTCAGAGTATAGTCAGAACTAATTCTTGTCTGAGGTCTTCAATCTGGGGTGGGCCATTCTTTGGCTCTGGAAAGACAGCTGTGGTTGCTCCTCCCTTACCACAGGGCTTTCTTTGCTTATAGCATCCACCATCGAGGTGGACGCAATAGTACGGAAAAGAAGCTACTAATGCCACCAACATTTTTACCTGAGCTATGGGTGAGTGTGGTTTTTGCTTCAGGATACGATACTCTACAGCTATTTCAGGCATTTCTTGCTCAGCAGAACAACCATGCTCAGGACATACAGGGTACATAGGAACAGACGCTGTCACTCCTGCTGTCTTTAAGGAAAGGTGTCTCATAAAGGTGTCTCATTACTGTGAGATAAGTCTAAGTCCCATGAAGCCATCATACCCTCTAAAACAATTCTGTTGTGAACCTTCAGCCTGTCAGAAAAATATAGCCCATTAGCTATTTTAAAACTGAGGGGTCAGCAAGCCAAAGCTCACATGAGAATAAATAACATGACTTAGGACAGTTACAAAGCTGAATGTATTATTTTTATACATCTATTGCAGGAAGACCAGAGCTGGGGATACCACTTTTGCAGAAAGATCAGGGAGGTAAAACTCTAAAGATCAAACCCCAAAGAACTTTCTGTTTGTTTACATGCTCTGCACTCATTCTGTTTCAAGGATATTGGGAAATTATTTCTGGAAGGTAGCAAATGGCGTACTACATGTTATAGATCCCACTCCTGCTTAGCTGCAAAGCTTCCACTGCATTTGGGGGGAATAGAGGTAGCTTTGTATTGTTCAAGAAATTTTACAAAGTAAAAGATTTTTTTTAGAGTAGATAAAACTTAACTACAATTACAGACTAAATAAGACCATGCTAGTTTTTGTTTTTCTTTTTCTCAACTCACAGCTACACAGCTGAAACTTAGGTTTGGTTGAAAAGTTTTCAACAAATCAAAATTTTGTTGGAGATCTTCCCACAGCTTTCAAGGTCCAAAATACAAGACTCTTGAAATGGCTTGTATTTAAAAGACTTCTGCAAACTCAAAAGTGAGTTGCTACTAGGTATGGTCAAAGGTGGAGCTGCCAGGCTCTTACGCCTGGGGCAGACACATTTACAGGGAGGCAGGGGAATGTTTTCCTTTGGGCTGAGGAATGATGAGTCTCCCCAGACTACTCAGTGGTCAACTCTTCAGAAATAAAGCAGGTTGTACAGTGCCAGTTTATGGACCAGCTCTAAGAAGGTGATGGACAGATACAGAACCCAGATAGAGTTAGGTTCCTTCCTTCAACAGGATGTAGATGTTGGTTAGACCTCAAGTGCTTGTCTCAGTGTTGTGCACCGTCTGACTTCTGCTATCTCATGCTTGTCCTGCCAGTTCCTGGCATCCCTGCATGGGAGTGCGACTGCCTGCCCAGAATGTGGCGAGGGGCAGCAAGCGTGTATCCTCTTGGACTCCTTCAGGCATGGGAGGTGAGTGGAGATGGGCTTGCTTCACCCTCAACTCAGCTCCTGGGTGGTGGAAAAGTGGGGCAGCCAGCACAGAGCCCTGGAACAGGCTCTCCTCTTGCCCCCATGCATTAGGCTGATGGCTGGCCAGGTGTTCCTACTGCTTTGCAAGGCTCTGGCTGTGGGCCTCCAGTGAACTCGTAGCCATCACTAAAACCTTCTGTATTTCCCACCCTTTTTTTCCTTTTATTTTTTTCCTTTTTTTTTCCTGTTGTTGCTTTTTCTTTTCTTTTTCAATGTAAGTGTAAAAGCCCAAAATTACTAACGTTCCTTACAAGGCAATGACCACAAAACAGAGAATCAAACCCACAGAAATGCTTTCTTTTAAAAATCACTCACATTTCATCAAGCTTTGCTTATACCAAGGTGACACAGCCAAACCCACTGATGGTTCAACTATGTGGCCTGAAAAACACAACTGCATTAACAAAGATGCTCTCAAATGTACAGCAACACTTTAATACCACATTGCTACTCCAGTCCTAGCCTGTCAACATGTCTTCTCACTGGCCCTTCTGCCTGTCCCACTGGAAATTAGGCATATGTTGCCAAGGTTCTTACAGCTATATGAACTAAATATTCACCCCAGAATGCCTTAGAGATGTGGGGAGAACTGCTTCTTTGCTCTTCCTTTTTCAGAAACCTAACTAAAACTCATTATTGTGCAAGTTGCTTTTTTCTTTTATTAATAACACTATATTTCATTTCATCCTAGGCAGTAACAGCTACGGGCAGGCGGCTGCCAAACACTTGTACTCTTAAAAAGGGAAAACAATGCAAATAGAGGATGTCCCTGGAGGGAGATCATGCCCTGCCCCAGCTGCTCACACATGCAAGACAGATTTTTTTCAAGCACAGCAGCCAGATGGGAATATGACTGCCATTCATTCCCTTGGAAATATCCCTCTTTGCCTTGCAAGTGTTTGGAAATTCAGCTTCCACTACTGTAAGGGTAGTTAGGGACTTCACTGATTTTGAGCACTGGCATTCCACCTGAATAATTATATCAATGGTCAGTGGTGTGATACAGGGTGTGACACACCCAGGGGTGGGACACACATATATACCCTCACGGGGAAATGAAGTTTGAAGTGATGACAATTGAACCTGAAGTTTGAAAAGAAGTACCAGTTCATTCTTCCTTATCCTGACTGAACAATCTGTGATGGGTGAACACAGGTTTGGACAGAAGGTGAGCAGGATCTGGCAAGCAGTTTGTTTTACTGCTTTTGGCAGTTTGGCAAGAAACAACCTCAGTAGTCCAGTAGAAAGCTAAGCAGTAAGATACTTGCTCAACATCTGTGTCCTTGGGGTATCCTTCTTATTGAAATGGATAACAGAGCATATAGCTTGTGTGACAGCTGGGAAAGGTAATGCTGAGGTTATTAGTAACTGCTACAAGGCTTGAACAAAAATAATGGCTGGCCACATAACCCAGAAAGTGTTACAAATTCTACAGATAAGTGGGGTCTATGCGTTGCAGGATGTGTGTCATGGGGACAAGAGATCATGTAGGGAGAGGCAGGAAAGACATAAGATGCTTGGCACAGCAGCTCAGCCCTTCCCTGCTGATCTGCTGGTGCTGAATGTCTGGCAGCGGAGCTTGTGCACAGTTTGGAAGCTTTGGCACAGTCCCCAGGGTTAGCATGCGCCTGATGCTCTCTGTGTTTTCAGTTTCATCCATGCCGCCAACAGACAAGAAAACTTGCAAACAGACTCTTCCAACAGCCTGTAATGACTGATATTCTTCCTTCACAGAGGTGTCTTTATAAAGCAACGAACAAAGTAAATGCATACAGTTGTGTCCTATTTCAAAATGTGCTATAAAAACCATGAACAAAGCTGCGCATAAGCAGCAGTTTAGATGACAGTATACTTTTGCCATTGCATACCTTGAACAGCTGTTACAGCTACAAGAGGTCAAGAACTGAACCTTTCCTCCTGAATCTCATAACAAGGACAAAAGGATGGATTTGTATTGAAATCAATGGACTGAGATTCAGGAGGAAAGGTTCAGTTCCTGATCTCTCCACTGGCTTCTCTTGTGCCTTAGTTCTCCACCCATGAAACAAGGAAGCAGTACCCAAGGGAATGTAGGAATGAACATATCTGTACAACTTAAAACTTACAGTTTTGGTAAAGCAAGCACAGGCATTTATCACAGTTCCAATCATAAAACTTGTCTAAATAGCATACAGATGCTAAAATGACAGGAACAGCATTTTTGCATAAGTAGAAATGTTTTCCTGTAAGCAAACCAGAGACCATCAATAGCTGCCATGTCATTATTTCAATGCTGTGAAAGCAGAGGTGCCATTCACTGTACAAGAAACATGTCAAACCCCTTTCATTGGCAAAACATTTGATTTTTTTTTATTTAGCAGGTGATTAGAATCATCGAACAACTTAAAAACAGTTTGGAAAGAATGTCTGGAAGTCATCTGGTCCAACATCATGCTGAAAGCAGAGCTGACCTCACAATTAGATGAAGTTACCCAAAGCATTTTTTTGTGAAGCTTTATGTGTCTTTGGGAGCAAGAAAGCTGCAGCCTCTCTGGACAACCAATTCTTGTGATCAGCCACCCCAACAAGAAGAATCCTCTTCCTTCATTCCTCTGAGAGACAGGTAAGAAAAGACCTATTTCCCAGTTGCCAGCAAAGCACAGTTGTAAGCTGAACACTTCAGTCTTTAGGTGTGTTAAAATGCAGATACCTGGGCACAGACCTGCTGACAAGGTTTTTTGCTTACCTGCTCTAATGTTGAGCAATTCCTGATAAAGGTTGGAAGTAGATTCTCTGCTGACTTTTTCAAGCATTTGGTGACGTTTTTCTTTCTGTTTATGATTTTTTTTATTAATAATTCAACCAAAATACTCATTAACTGCTTGCTTTGGGGTTCTGGGGTTCTTTATGTGGTTTAGAGTGGTGACTTTTTTTTTGATTTTGATGTTTAGTAAGAAAACTTCCATGTGATTTTGCTTTTAATACTAATAATAGGGGAAAAGTCACTTTCACGGTAAGGTGTCAAAATTCATAGATTTGTCACTCTGACAGTTGTAGATCTGTGAATAAATTCTTTTGGTAGGACAACATGCAGTGTGAGATTATAAAGGAGACAGTATATAATAACGATTATGGAGAGAGTAGGATGATAGTAAAAGTAGTAGGAATTTACTGGATTTGCATAGCTGTTACTGGTAACTTGGTTCAATCTAGCTCTAGCAGGCTCAGCTAAACAAAAATTATATGAACAGAAAATACCAGCATAAAAGACACAGATGAAGTGAGACTATCTATGAACAAACTTTTGGTAGAATGAATCTGAATGTTAAGTAGCCAATAATTTTTATTTTATTTCAAACAAGAGAAGATGGGTACCATCATATCCAGCTGTCTTTTATAGCTTAAGATATTTTGTATTATTGCTGAATATGGCAAAGGCTGGTCATCATCCCTTAATAGTGTTCCTCTGGTCTGGAACCTTTTCTTTTATTCCTATCTTGTAGTTTTTATCAGACTTTCAAGGTGAATTTTTATGATGTGGACATAGAATGACATGTAACCTGAGACACAGAGATTCTTGGGTTTTCCTCCTAATTTGTAAGGGAACAGTGTGCAATATCACTTTAAGGTCTATGAATAGAAGCTCACTTTAACATGTATACAAAGTAATCCTGATGATTCGTTGACAAAGAGCATTAATTTTTGTTTCTGCAAGCATGAGTCATTAGCAAGTTTCTGGATGCTACTTAAGCTACAACAGCATGGGGGAAAGGAAAATTTTTTCTATCATTTTCATTGGTGTTCAATCACAAGTTATGAATGCGTTCCTTTCTGGTCATGAATTTCATTATGTATAAGTTTGTCAGATCTTTTGGGACTTAGTAATAAATGTTTTCTGAAGAAAAATTGAGCTGGATTATTTGGGGCTGGGGTGGCTATTGTAGCAGAGAAGGCACCGACCTGGGGAGAAATCTGTGAGAGATATGGTCTGCATATGAAGAGGACAAGCTACTGGCACAAGAATTATAATATTATGGATAGCTATATAAAATACCAGATGTGGAGAAGTGGAATACCAAAAAAGCCAACAAGATCTCAGTGGGAAGCTTTTGGCATGTCAACATTAATGATCGAGCATGACACCATGAGAAAGGAGAATTTTTCCAGGAATTAAAAACCAGGGATGTGGTCACTGAAAGCAAGAATTCCAGGGAAAATATCAGATAGAACGGTACAATGCATTGCTGGAAAGTTTAAGCATTAAAACACGTGATTAAGGGTGTTCCAGTTTAGAAGTCATTCCATGAAGGATAATAATCTAACCAAGAGAATCCTCCAAAAATGAGAAGTAATTGTGTTGCTCTACTGCATGCTTCAAGACTACTGCTATAACACAGCAGAGTCCCTGTGGGCAGGGGCTGGGTCAGAAGGTCACGTGTGAGGATCTAGTGTGCCTAAATTACAGGAGTGAAACAGGTACCTCGTCATTAGCAGGAAACTGCAGTAACCCTTGTGTTTTACAAGAAATGACATGTAGGCATCTTGGCTTATTCATAATTCTCACTAATGAAGCACCATAGGGATACCTTTTCTGGGATAACCATGCTGGCTCCAAAATGCTAATTCTTTCTGGAATGACAGTCCGCTTATTATTGGATATGTTTCAAATGTATTTAATGCAGTCACTTTTCCCACACTCTAACATTGCAGCCTCACATTTTTGGTAGTAGTCAGTCACAAGTGTTATAATTATGAATCAGACATTGGTTTTAAGGCTTGCAGACTTCTCTCATAAAGCTTTAATTTCCTCAGCCATTTGCAATATTCATACATCTGTCACATTCGCAAGGTATCTAGACAGTGTACCACCAAATACCAAAGCTTGCCAGGCACAATACTGTATTATGTCTGTGGATTGTACCTAATTAAAACCCAAGTAGTGCTTGATAAGTCACTGGCACACGATCCAAGTCTTTCCTATTTATCAAGGGTACAAGTGGTTTGTGGTCAGTCAGAAGTTTAAATGACTCTCTGGAAGAGCTTTTTTATACATTTTTCACATGCTTCTTTTACAATGAGACAATTCTCAGTCTGCAGAGTGATTTATATAATCAGAAAATCTCCAGGAGCAGTACGTAGTAGCCCTGCTGGTCTGACCAAGTTGCAATAATTCAGTAATCTGTGACAACACAAAGTTACAGCAGGCAGCTGGGAGCGGCTACAGGAAGGGAGCACTGGTGTGCTTCAGGTAGGGCTTCCGCTCAGCTGAAAACATATTCTCATATTATGTGCAAATATCAGGTGCTTTCACTTTCCAGCAGTTCATTCCAAGGGTATATTGTTGCCATTCATAACCCAGAATTCATTTCACTTTGACATAGATTCAGGAGTTTGCATTAATTTATTACTTTCTTAGGCCAGTTTACCTTTTCTCAGTCTGCCCTTACGCATGGTTTTCATGCATGTTGTCTCAATAGTTCAGCTACTTTTGATGTAGCGCAAAGTTTATTGCGTTTTAAACCCAAATACCAAGTGTCTCGGCAAATCTAGACTGGCTTTTATCATGTTTCTCTTCTTAATGGCAATATCCCAGGACTTTGTCTGTACAAGCAACTATCCCTTTCCAGGTGCTGCAGTAGCCTTGTCATTTCCTTTGGAATATATTGGGTGCAGTAGTGATGCCAAAAGGAAGTCTGCGGAAAGATTACCATCCAAAAGGCATAATAAAAACTAGTTAACTTGGCGCCATCTGGGTGTAGAATAATCTGCCAAAAACCATTTGCGGCATCTAAAAGGGGAAAAAACTTGGGCATTCATCTTGGAAAGATGTTGTCCACTGCGGATAGAACAGTGCTTCTCTCAAGCACTTTGTTGCGTTGATTTAGGTCAAAGGATATGCTGACTCGTCGTTTTTTTGTTAAGACCTTATAACTGCTGGTAAACACCATTCAGCAAGTTTGGCTATTTGTTGTGTAACACTGACTGTCTGCTCCTGCTCTTTGCTTGGGAAGAACTGAACTGAACGTATTGCAACTCTTCAGACACCTTAAGGAGCTTACTGCATTGTGTAGAGGGAGGTTAGTGGTCGTTTTTCCTCAAGTACTTTTATGTTGTTTTCTTCTAGCTGATACAGCAATGCCATTGGCATATCTTACTGAACAGTTAATTTTTGAACCCCTCAGAACAAACATAGTGCCATGAGTGTCCTGTAACGTTGCAAATAACTACAGGTCTTACTGGCATGTATGTTCATCCGCGAGTGCAAGTGACCCAGTCACATGTTGTTGAGTTTTAACCAGTTCTTTCCCACTTCGCATTTCTGAATACTGTCCTGTTCTTCCCCTCAGGGACTTTCCTCCTTTGCCTTCAGGACCTAAGACACCGTTTCACGCCTTCTCATTGTCCTGCTTCAATCTATAAAAGTCTGAGAGCACTTTACTCAGCTACTATTGCTCAACTTACTTTCCTCCATTCCTGCTGGAGCAGACACCACCAGTGCAGTCTCAAAGACTCTATTGCCTGAAGCTGTCTGTATCCTCCTGGAAATGTCCTTTGTCCACTAGAAATCTGTCCCACTACAGCAGAAAATGGAGGTGTGAGGGCTCACAAGGAGTTTTCAGTGCTGTTAGTTGTAAGCTAGAACAGTCATGAGGCACCCAAATGCATGTGCATTTTCCCATTTTTCTCTCTGGCAAAGAATTCATTCATGTTGCAAAAAATTACTGTATTTTTTTATTTCTTCCTTTTGATTTACCCCATGCAGGAAGGTGGGTAAATTGTGAGTGCACACACTGTTGACTGAGACATCACAGACAATAGCAATGCCGAAAGCCAAGAGCTGTCACAGCCAAAACATGGGGTTTTCAAAAACAAGGGTTGATATTGATTGCCCTTCATTTTACTTGACCAGAACAAGAGGTCTGGTTTTAAGGAATCAACATGCCCCTTTGAAAAGATTAGAACTCAGTCTCGTTTTAAAGCACTTAGAACTGAAAATCATTCTTGTAAATGTTGACTTAAGATGCTACTATTATACAAAAGGTGTCACAAACTAATTTGATCCTCAGACCTAAAATTTTCTGCTGCCTCCAAATTCTAGTCCCAATCCTGCACATTCTTCATAATCCCCTGTTAAACACTTCCAGGTAGACTTCTCAGTGAATAAGGAACTGACCACCTCTATGCATATGTACGTTCCTATCTGTATCCATAATCAGGATTTACATGGCCCAGTATATACATACATATTATTGTTAATTCTGCATGTATGAGCCTACAAACTGAGATTCTTTTATGAAGATGAAGATGAAATACAGTAAGAGGAAATTACTGTAACAAAGTAGAAGTAAGATACGGGCATCTCCCTTCTGGAGTAATACACATAGGAATATGATACTAGAAAACATAGAGAAAGCTAGGAAATCTTAGCTAAGAGACAATGAGATGTTTTCCTCTTCTTGCTTTTTTTTGTTTGTTTGTTTGTTTATCTTTAAATGTGAGAAAAAGGAGGAAGGAAAAGGTTGTTAGTGGCCCTTTTCCATTCCCAAAACTCATGTCTCTTGTATATTGCAGGACTCTGTACACCACAACAAGCAACTCAGAATGCAATATGCTGTACGTAATTTAAAGGCCACTTTAAGAGAAGTGTATACTTTTCATATTTTAGACATTTAAAAAAGTCATTAATTTCTATTTGTCTATTCTGCACAATTAAAATTGAAAACTACATGAACAGAAAGGAATGGGTAGAAAAATATTTTCTTTTTCTTTCTTCCTTTCTTCCTTTCTTCCTTCCTTTCTTTCTTTGAGGGGCGATTTTGAAAGAAAGTTCTTAGATCTCATTTTGTCAAAATGACAGTCTTAGAAGCCATAGTTGCCTAGGCATTTCAATTTGTAGTACCTTTTTCTCTTTAGCTCTACTGTTAAAGTTTTGAGGGGACAGTGAATTTGGCACACATACTTTTTCACTAGATTACGTCTTTGTCTATTAGGGGCTTGTAAGTGTTTCTAAATCCTAAAATAATTTAAAGATGTACGTATAGGTTCATATATTTATCTTTAAATATTTGGAACAACAATAATAACAATAGCGACCAGCAAACCCTTTTTTTTCATGATGCTTTTCTAGCTGATGACTGGTTGTGCAGGAACCACAGTCCTTACCCCTGTAAAGAGAGACAACGCCAGGAAAAGTCCCGTGCAGTTTGAGGTTTTCACCAAGAGGTGGTGCTAACAATTACCACAGCTAGAATAACATCCTTGTAAAATCTCTATTTGCAACCGAAATTAAAGGTTTATGTGGGTACATGAGCTTATGCAGTAGTATGGCATCCTTCTATTTATGAGCTGTGTAATTGTATGTTTAGCCTTGTTTCGGTGTAAGAAAGCCACACTATAATGTATAATTATAACCTTGGTAAGTGTAACACCATTAAAGTTAGAATAAGTGGTGTGCGCAGCAGAGCAATGATAGGGTGATGACAGAGTGACATGCTATAACCAGCACGGCATAATAAGAAGAATCTTGCTGTTCCTGCTATTAAAAAGGCTGTTCTCTGTACCAGCTAACTTTTGATTCCCTGGGAGAAGGGAAATGATGCTAAGCCTCCCAGAAGCGCTAGCTTTGACTTCAGTGGTTCCATTTGCTGGACATTTACCCAGAGGCAGTTAAAAACCTGAAGGCATCACAGTGCCAGAGATAGCAGAGTCTCAAGGGGTGTCAGTAGCCCCTGGGGGTAGTGGAACGAGTCACTTGCTGCAGTGCTCACCTTGGCGTGCTTGTCCAAACTGAGCCCTACCTGAGCCCTGAGCATCCCCCTCAGCCTCAGTAGATAGGAGAATGCACCAACCAGATGGCGAGTCTCTCCATTGAAGAAAAAAAAGCCTTTTTCATAAATTGGCGTGGGGCTTGTTGACTGATGCAGGGGCTGATAACTGACCTTCTCTTTGCCCCCTCTGTTTTCTAAAAGGCAGGGGAATGGAAATCGTAGGTGCTCACTGGTGCGGAGTGCAGGAGACTGCAGTAAGTGACATGATGAGGGTGACGGAGGACCCACGCCCATTTGGTGAGGCTGATTGTTGTGGTAGGAAAGCAGCATTAGCCTTACTAGGAGGTATCTACACGAAATGCTGGAAGCTTCCTTCCAAAGTTTCTGTAAGTGGAAACAATCAGCTTGAGGAACACAAACCTTGCCCAGGGAAGCAAAAACTTTGCTTGAATTCTTTAATGTCATTGCCAATTCCAGGCTTATCTCTGTGCTGGGGAGTTTCCATTCCTCTGGTACCTGTGGGATGCTGTTGGCCAAGTCTGAAGTGAGCACTGATTAGCATTACTGAGGAAAGGAAAATTCTCAGTGTGGGTATATGGCATAAACTATATTGCAAATTGAATCAAAGTCTCTGAATATTCTGCCAGAGTGCTCTGGACAGTCTTTTACCAATTAAATCACAGCCTTGCAAGCACTTTTATATAGGACTGTAGAAAAGAGCTTTAAAATGATCCCTATGGCATTTTTGATGGAGGCACATCCCAGGGCTGGTTCGGCAAAGTGAGTCCAGTGGTTCTGTTTTTCTTTGGCAGGAGTACATCACTAATCTGAAAGCTGTTGACAGTCTTTTCAATGACACTTTTTTTCCATGCTTGTGTTTTGTATTTTCTGGCTGAGTTAGTCCATATCCTGTAAACTTTCTTATTGTGCTTCGTACTCGTTGCAGTGACATCTACTGTGGAAGGAAGGAGAAAGCTTATTAACCACAGGCTCGCCTCCTGCTGACTGCAGTAGGAGACAGCCTGGGACAACACATCCAGCACATGTTTCTGCTTTATAGATCAATGGAAACTTTACAGAGATATTTCTCTCTTCAGTCCAAAACAAAATGCCAACAAGTCTGAGATCCAGTAACTTTGTGCTGGACACCAAGAATTTTATTTGGTTTTTAGTATTTTTTATACACACAAACTAGCTACCAGAAAGTTGACTTTAGCATTGCTTTAAATGGCATCTCTTACCGGAATAAAGCTACTATCCACTTATGTAGAGTGGTCTTGCTGTCTTTGCCCACAGTGTAGGCTGCAGTCCAGCAGAGATGGGAACACACAAGACAGAGACCATAGGCCATCATGGGGTGGTATTTTCTCCATGGATTTCATGGAAAAAATTGGTATTTCAAAGAATAGAAGAGAAATGTGCTATTATATCCAAACAAAGGGGAGAAAATAAGTCTTTGTTTCTGCTAATTATCTTCTTGCTTTCTCAAGAGGGGCTGACTGGGGAAGAAGGGATATGGAGAAGAAGGGAAAGGGAAGGCTTAACATCTGTGCCTGCTCATAACTCCACAGGGATGGGAACGCACAACTCCTTTCTCAGCACAGCACCGCTGTCTGCTACAGCTTTGGGTGCGGTTCCTCCCATGCTACAAATTTCCTTCAAAGCAACTGAAAACAGGAAATAAACATTTTTACTATTGTGACCAAGAAGGCTCATCTGTGATCATCCGTGTGAAACCAGTGTAACTCTCCAGGACCCCTTTTTCTTTCGTACTTTCTGTTTGTGTAAAGAAAACTGGTTGTGATTGAAGGAATTGCTTCATTTCCTTGTGTGTGTGTGCTGCAAGAGTGGTGGCATCTGTCATATATCCCAGTCTTGTGTGATACAGACAGGGAGGGCTTTTAGCTCTACAAATGCAGAAAACTGCAAATTCAGGGATGTAACTTTCAGTGATAGAAACCTCAACTATGTTGAAACTTCAACTGATGTTTCAGTGGTGGAAACATCCTGTCAAAGAAGACCTAAGTTAGTGGGAGTATTTTTTGCAGTAGCAAGTAAGAAAGTTGACATCCAATGATTGCCTCTCATAAAGGAGGTGAGTCTTCCTCTGACTGCAGGTCAGACCTGCAGATATGGTTCTTTAATGTTTAGGGATTTGTGTATTTGGTGGGATATCTGCGTGAAGAAATAGCTGCGCTGTCTCTAAGCATCATCTTTTCTCAAGGGCATCTCCCTTTTAAATGTATTGCAGCCTTCCCCTCAGGGAGAACAGAGTGAACCACATAGGCCTCAGAAGTGTGCACGCTGACTGTGCAATAACAAAGGTTTCCTATAATTCAGTTGGCCTTTCTTTGATGGTCAAAAGCCCCTTGAGGCCATGAAGTTTGAGAGAGCTGACTGTTTTTAGTGCTTGGCTTTTAAATGCATGCTATTATGTGACACAGTGGTCAGTCCAAGTGGGTCATGTGAGAGACTTACAAATGTACTGTTCCTTACCTTGTCCTTTCCCAGCTAAGTTTTGTTATACTAATGCCATTTAGCAAATAGCGTTTGGATTAGAAAGGATATGAAAAGCTTATAATCGTCTTGTTAATCAAAGTAACCATCATCCTCCAATTTATTTCTGTCTTCAAAGAGCAGCCCCATGGGTACTTGGCAGAAGCAAAACCATTTAGTTATGGCTGGTCTGTGTTGCGGGGACCTCAGGCTGCTGCAAGTATCCTATCTGAAGAAAAATACTGTAGACACACTCCTCATCTTCCTTCTGCCTCGGGTTTGGACAAGTTGCTTGCAGTCTTGTCTGGCTGGGATGGTTTACTTCACGCAGCTGCATAACCACCTCTGGTTTCCTGTACTGATGGGTACCAGCATCACTTCCAGTACTTGGAAGCAGCTTTAAGGATTCCCTATTTTGTTTTACATTTGACTTCTCCTTAAATATTTCTTCATGCACGAGCAAGTTCCTGATGTCCCTGATCTCACTTTCTAACAGCATAGGCACTCATTCTCATTTCTTTTCAAAAAAATATCTACAGCTGACTGTCCATATGTCCCTCTTTTATTCTGTAATTTAGAGGAAATAAATATAGATCTGACTATCTCTATCCCCCTTTGGCCTAGGTGCTTTATTGCATCACTCACTGACCCACTACATTGGTATAAAAGAGACTAAAGTTTTGTAACTGGGACTTCACTGCCATCTGTTTAAACCTCCAGATCACCGTTGTAGTCCATGATCATGTACTCTTACGTGGAGTGTGCCGTGTTTAGTACACATAGAGCACACAGCTTGTCTAGTGATGCCGAGTCCTGCTAATCCTCTCTCTGGGAATGAAGGGTGTTGAGCTGTACAAGGAGGAACTGAGCCCTTCCATACTCTCTGCCAGGAGGAAGGCTTGGACTCTTCTTCTGCATGGCAGAATTGGGATCAGATCAGTTCCCAGGGCTGGGGCTTGAGGGGGAGAAACATGGCAAATCCCGTGCCCCCATGAAAATCTTTAACAACATAGTATCCCAAAGATGGTCCCCTCCCTACCTTATTGGGGAAGAAAGGGCAATATTCTTTGTAACGTGAAGATTTCTCTCTTGCCTTGACCTATACTGTAACCCACCCAGAAGGAGGTAGCTGTTTCCCTTCACCAGAGGCCACTGCAACATCACTCACCTCTGATTTTTGCATTTCAGACTATTGCTCTAGGGACTGTGTTTCTGACTATTATGTCTCTTCTAGGTTTTTATTTGATATACCAAAGCTCTTTCTTAATATCAAAAAAATCTCTTCTGTTCCCAGGATAAGAGGCAGTAGGTGGCATAATGTCCTTTCCAGATATTATGAGCCTCCGCTAGATGAAGACATGAAACCTTTGACACTCAAATATCATAGACAATTCTTGTTTTCTATTGTGACTTGCTGATGTTTTTATTAGCATCCATGAGACATAAACTCATGTTTTTAGGAGGACATCACCAGCATAACTCACAGAAGAGTCCAAGGGCTTCTCATTTCTTTATTCACTGTCTTAGCAGCTCAGAGTTTAGCTTCTTCAATACAGTCCTCTGATCAGCTACTTCAGATCTTTTAATGCAATGAGCATCTCATGGTCCTATCTGCACAGACACACTTTAAGGCTTTCAGGGCTAGTGGCTGGGTTAAGCATTTGGTATTTTGAGGGATGCTGACCTTTTCTGTGGTTGTCTCTGCTGGTATACTTAGAGTGTGATGGTCTTAGTCCTGGGACCTCTCTGGACATTTTGCTGTGTCCATTTTTCTCCCAGGAATGTTTTTTTTTCTATTACACACGAAGTGTATTTTTAGTTTTTCAGCTTTAGACCAGCACTCTGGGGTTTTTTTTCAGTCTTGTGCAGAGCCTCTACCCCTGCTGTTTTCCTTCTGATTAAAACTTTGTTTATGTAAACTTTTGCAAACTTTACAGCATCAAAAATGCATTCATTCAAATCATCATAGTCATTGGACTTCCAGTCCCCATGGAGAAGAGGTGTCTTCTCCACTGTTAAATGAGCACAAATGTGTGCTCCATTTGTGTAGTAGTACCTGCCAAAATCTTGTATCAAGCACAGTAAAACATCTGGCACCAACCACCTCCCCAAAGACTTCTCCACTCAGAGGAAAAGTTTTCCATGTTACATTCTTTCAGTAACATATATAAATGAAGCTTTTTAAGGTTTGGCTGGGTTTTTTCTTTTCTGTAAAGACTATGCACTCACAGCTTCTTCTGTTCTCTCTACATTTACTTGCTTCTCCTTCCTCAGTTTGGTAAGACTTGAGTTTCAGCCATTAACACCCTGTTGCTTGTGGTTTTCCTCGTAATGTTAGTGTTACTCTTTCTGGCACTAGTCTAGACTAGAGCTTGAACACTACAGAGAAAGCTTATGATGGAACTGGCCTCTTTTTTCCAAATGCCAGCTGTGTACTTGGTTCCTAATACATGCCACAATAAGGATATCTCTGTCTTCAGTTCCTGCTGAATTTGGGCCCTGTGCACCTTTCAGACTTGAAAGTCTCTTAACAGGGTCTGTGGCTCTCTGGGGTGGCCAGAGCATCATGAACTTCAGCCTCAGTGGATGCTGGGATCTCCAGGCATCATCCTGTGGAACTCTAGTCCCAGCTTAACAGCTTGACAGCAGCTCAGATACCTGAAAATGCAAGCTGGCATTTTCCAAAGAGGCAGAACTGCCAGACTTAACTTAAAAAGAGAAATATGGATTTCAGTAAGGGACAGAGCATCTTCAACTAGGATTGTGCTGCTGTCACTGGCCACTGTTCATCTTTAGATAGGACACCACCTTTAGAATGCCTTTCCTTCCTCATCTGTTGAAATGAAGGTAACAGTCCTAATCCTCTTTGTAAAGCACTATGGGACTCATTGCAAAAGTGTTGGGGCATTGCAGAGCTAAGCTGACTGAAATGGTTGCGTTATTTTCACTGAAGCCTAGAGCTTCTTGAAAGCCTGAGCTAACTGAAGCAGTAGTTAGACAATGGAAGGAATAACTGGGTCAGGAGCTATATTTGCAAATGACGACAGGGTCATATTACTCACTGTGAATAATTTATCTGACAAAAACATATAGTTTGCATGATTTTCTTAAAACAATGTACTGTAAATATTGCAGTCTGAATAATTTGAGAGATGAGTCAATGGGATTTGGTTAAGTTCCAACAACATTTTGAATTATTGAATTTCTTACTCCCAGACCCTTACTTGAACAGCACCAGCTGCCAGGAGAGCAGGTTCCCCCTCACTCCGACTGGAAGTTCCCTTTGCAAAGTGGGTTTGAGAACTAGCTCAACATGGTCGACAGAAATCTGACTCTTCAAGGATCTTGAACTATTTGGCTGCTGTTGCATACAGTACCCCACCAAGCCTTGCGTGTCGCAGTGAAACGTTTTGAAGAACAGGGCCTTGTCTTAAAACCTATAGGTAGCTGAGTGAGTCTGGCCTTTGTGTGATATTAAAGCTTGAGCATTGCACAGTAACATTTGCTTACATGGACATTTCTGCTTACAATGACCTTCTGTGAACAGCACAACAGTCAGCCTTCATACAACAATAGTCTGCATTTAACTTAATGTCCCTGAAAACTTTCAGACTCTGTGTTTGTCGGTTCCTGGAACCTCACTGTCTTTTGGTTAGATAAACTTTTGTGGCATGGATAATGCTCAACAGTATCTGTTTGAATGTGTTTGAATGAAAAGCCTTGCTGGTTCCTGAATGCTATTATTTCATTCATAGGTAGAAAAAGGCTACTTTATCTCATGGAGAGGATGACAACTGCTCCCCTCTGTCAACATGTCTCTTTCACCATTTGGTTTCACAAGATTAATTATGTCAATGTGCTGAATGGCCATCAGCGTGCAGTCACGCTGAGCCAGCTCTCCTACAGGGAGAACTGTGCCTCTGGGCAGCAGGACCTTACCCAGGGCTGCTGCAAGACATGGCTCTGAATCCTATTTTGATTGTTTGGAGAGGTCATGCATCAGTGAGAGTAACTGTGTTTTGTCCCCTTGATTATAATCAGATCCATGATCCCCTCCAACCCGACAAATCAGAGCTGCTCTTTCACCTGCCTAGTCTAGCTGCATGGTGCAATCCTCAGAGCTTGGTCCAGGTCCACCAAATCTTTTCCTCCACATCCATTTCCTTACTCTTACCTTCCTGCTTACATTGCCCTTCCAGGCAGCAGTAGAGGTAGAGATGCTGTTCCTTCCCAGAGAAGGACAGGTTGAACCCTCACAAGCACCCTTGACTGGAGTAGTGAGGCCAAACAGATACTGCAGGAGAAAAATAGCAAAACAATCTGATAGAAGGGAAAGAGAGGCAGAAAGAAAGTCAGACAGAAAGAAAGAAAATCTGAAAGAAAGAAGGAAAGAGAAATATAAAGAGAAAGAGAGAGCGAAAGAGAAAAAGAGAGAAAGAGAGAAAGAAAGAGAGAAAGAGAGAGTGAGAAGGAAAGGAAGAAAGGGAGAGAGAGAAAGAGAGAGAGAAAGAGAGAGAAAGAGAAAGAGAGAGAGAGAAAGAGGAAGAGAGAGAGAGAAAGAGAGAGGGAGAGAAAGAGAGAGAGAAAGAGAGAGGGAGAGAGAAAGAGAGAGGGAGAGAAAGAGAGAGAGAAAGAGAGAGATAAAGAGAGAGGGAGAGAGAAAGAGAGAGGGAGAGAAAGAGAGAGAGAAAGAGAGAGGGAGAGAGAGAGAGAGAGAGTGAGAAGGAAAGGAAGAAAGGGAGAGAGAGAAAGAGAGAGAGAAAGAGAGAGGGAGAGTGAAAGAGAGAGAGAGTGAGAAGGAAAGGAAGAAAGGGAGAGAGAGAAAGAGAGAGAGAAAGAGAGAGAAAGAGAGAGAGAAAGAGAGAGGGAGAGAAAGAGAGAAAGAGAGAGGGAGAGAAAGAGAGGGAGAGAAAGAGAGAGAGAAAGAGAGAAAGGGAGAGAGGAAGGAAGGAAGGAAGGAAGGAAGGAAGGAAGGAAGGAAGGAAGGAAGGAAGGAAGGAAGGAAGGAAGGAAGGAAGGAAGGAAGGAAGGAAGGAAGGAAGGAAGGAAGGAAGGAAGGAAGGAAGGAAGGAAGGAAGGAAGGAAGGAAGGAAGGAAGGAAGGAAGGAAGGAAGGAAGGAAGGAAGGAAGGAAGGAAGGAAAGAAGGAAGGAAGGAAGGAAGGAAGGAAAAAGAGAAGGGAAACAGCTTCTTCAAAGCAACTAGCAAGTATAGACAGGTTTCTTCCTCAGATCTCCCACTGTCTGTATGTACGCCCTGAAACAAACTCCTCCATGACACTGGGCTTTGGATTTGCCACTCCAAATTTAGATTTTTCTACTAAGTTTTCCATCACCAGAGTAAATAATAGGACATTGCATATTACTCGACATTTAAAGTTAGAGAGGACAGGACCCACAGGGAATTATAGAGTACTTGCACTTTTAATGTGCTTCCCCCTCACTTACTTACAGACTCACAGTGAAAATTCTGGTATTCAGCTCTGCCCTGGGCATAAAATGCAGCATCTTAATTCAGCACTGAAAATACTGCCCTTAAGTGAAGGCTCATCATGCACCCAGACAAAAGGAATACATTTGCTTGGTCAGTAAACACTTTTTTTATGGGCATTAAAATAATTTGGTTTCCATTTGCTCTTCACTAGGCAGATGCTATTTAGTGAGTACCAGGGCTGCCACAGGCTGCACTATTTTATTCTTCACCGTGCACCATGCTTTGTGATATTGTGCATGAGCTTTTCTCAGTGGTGCTTCAGGACAGACCCAGGCACAGGGCATGGAAAAGCTCAGCTTCAAGTGGTTGCTGCTTTGCTGGCACTGTAGCACTCTCAGCAACCTACTCAGAAAGCTTAGAGCTGACTTTGCATGTTTCGATCTTCATCTCTGGCACTAAAGTTAATTGGGATAATTCAAAGCTCACACCCATTTCCCTGAGGTGTTAGTTTAAAACTTCATGCAATGTGAGTTTTAAAATAATTTCTTTTGATTTGAAGTATTTGGAAATGTTCCTCTCCACTGGTTTTAAAAGGTGTCATTTTTTTATGAATGCTGAGAAATTGATTAATAAAATTCCGAAAGCATTAACTCAATTGAGTGGACTCCAACTTTTTCTTTTTTTTATTGTGATTCGTGAAAACAAATGAAATAAAAAAACCTCAGCAGCTCTGTTAAACTGTATCCTCAGCAGTCTCCCCTCCAATAGCCCTACCAGATGTTTTACAATGCTAGACACTGGGCCATTTGCTGTTTTCTCCAGGGAAGGCTGAGAGAATTCTTGGCTCAGCACCACAAACCTTCTCAGGCATATCATACCTGGGAAGGGGCTGGGCAGTTCAGTCTCCCTGCTTTTGAGACACCTCAGGAAGAAGCAGGATTTTGGCTGACTACCTCTGGTTGCCCTTTTCCAGCCTCCAAGGGGTGGCTTATGGGAAGCGATGCTCAGGCCCATCTTCTCCACCGCATGCCCTAGGGTGGCTCTGGATGTCATCTGGAAGGTTGATGCAGGTTCTGGCTCTACCCAGACAGGGACACCTCCCGTGCAAGAATAGCCACAAGCCAACATATGTTGGGAGACCTAACAAGGGAGAACCCCTCTCCCTTGAAGCTGGGCTTCTAGTTCTGTTCTTCCCAAGTCTGCCATGAAATATGCCTTCTGAATGGAGCCTGAGAGGCTGCAAGTCTTTGTGTTTGGGAGGGATGAGGGAGGTGAGGATTGAGGGAGGTGGAAGCAGGGACTGCGCCTGCTCCCGGCTGCTGGCCAGCCGGCTGGGGAAGGATTTATTGCCCTGGCTGCATTTAGGATGCAGATCACTCAGAACAGCAATCCATCCTACATGTCTCAGTGAGCTGCCATGGGAAATTCACTTGTAAGCCAGCCTACCTTCTTCCTGAAGTTTCTTTTTCCTTTACTCTGCAAAGGCTAATATACT
This sequence comes from Tapera naevia, assembly GCA_033556795.1. Taxonomy (NCBI): domain Eukaryota; kingdom Metazoa; phylum Chordata; class Aves; order Cuculiformes; family Neomorphidae; genus Tapera; species Tapera naevia. Next base: position 6,612,715 of record JAUMJJ010000034.1, on the reverse strand, counting down.
GTTCAAATTAAAGTGGGCCTGGAGACAAAAGACAGAGATGGTTATTGAGTGGAATGGACTGATGAGGAGTGGGTAATTTATTTAAAGACTGTGTAGGAGTCAATAGGGACAATATAGTCTGATTTATTTGATTTAGCATAATTTATAGTACACTAGAATATGTTGTGACTCTTTGGGATTTTTATCAGGAAGTTTGCATTCAGAATTTAAGGATCTCTGTGCAGAAGCACTCTAGTTCTTTTATTATTTGGCTGTAAACATATCATGTACCACAGAAGAATTTATAAGTGTATAAAGGGTTTTAATAAGTTCAGATGGCAAAAAAAAGTTTGAAAGTTAGGATCAGCAAGGGATGATGATTCCTGCTTCGCTCTTTCTCAAGTCATGGATGGACTTCATTAGAAAAAGGTAATAATGTATCTGCATTAATTGTCCTTTTTTATTCTTTATGACAGAGCCAGCCTTGGTAGAATCACTGACATCCAGACAACAGTGGCTCAGCGGTGTAAATCTTCACTGCGTTTCCCTGCTTGTACCCACTAGAAAACACAGATCTGGTCTGTTGTGCACCTTCTTCCTTTCTGGAATGGTCTCTGATTTTACAACTGGAATTTTACTTAGTGGAATAGGTGATAGTCCATTCTTTTATTCTCTAAGTATGATTTTTACATTGTGAAAAATTTTTATTTTGTAAGTTAATCCTCTAATAATTTCATCTTCTTCATAAGCCTGCCCTAAAGGGAGATACCTCAGGCTGTCATGAAAGCTGGAGTGGCTGCAGCACAAGATTGAGTCTCTGAGCACAGCAGCAAGGGAGACTAAATCTTTTTGTCCTGGAAGTTAAAACTTTTTCCGTGTACAAGGCAGGAGAGGGAGATGGTCCCCAGTCTATGCCCTACTCAGGTTCTTCATGATGCCCCAGAATTTTCAGCAGAGGACACACCCAAAATGTTCATAGAGGGGTTTTGATCTTAAATCTGTGAAATGTTGTGGTTTCAGCTGCCTCACGGGACCTTCCCATGATATGATTGATTTGTAAGCACATTCTACCTTTTTGAAGTTTGCATCCTGTTAAAACACAGAAAGCTGCAGCCCTCGATCCCTCAGCCTGAAGATATTCAGTTGGGAAAGTTTGAATCCCCGGTGATCTGCAAACTGCAACACCATTAAAACCCCTTGTTGACAGTCAAGCATATTGACTGTTCAAAGTTTTTAAAGACTTCGAGTTAATTCTGGAGTCCAACAACATCTACATCCCTTCATAATTTATAAGTGTCTCTTACTTGGTTAGTTTAGTAAATTGTATGTAAGAGTGTTTTTTGAAACTTTAGCATTCTGTATTGACTTCCATGATTCATCTATGCCTTTGCCAACTGCTTCAGTTCTTTTCTTCTTGGTTCTTTCCTTTTTTCTTCACTCCTTTTCCCTGTTGCAAGACATTCTTAAATACTTAATTCAGGGATGGGGTTTTGAATGCCCTTTATCGCACACTTTTTCTGTGCCAAAATATTTTACACACTCTATTAAGGACAACTTTCCACATACTAATGTATCATTTGTAAAATGGTTTTCAAAGCCAGTGTAGATGGCAGCAGGCAAAGTGCAACAGGCCAAGTCCACTTGTGGAGGGGCTCTGCCCCTTTCTTACAGCTTGCACCCCTGCTACATACAAGCAGGGCTTTCTCCCCTGCAAGCTCTCTTTCTTGCAATGCGCAGCCACACCTCTTTTGAGGAGAAAAGCAAGGGGCTGAGAGCTGTGGGAGGAGTTGTGGTGTGGAAGGCATGGGTGGGGGTACACCATTAATGGAAGGTCCCTGAGGTATCACTGGGTGCTTGACTTCTGGCCAGGAACATTCACTTTGGCTCAGAAGGTTCTGTCAAGAAAATATAGGACAAGGGGCAGGCAGAGAACATGGAGGCTTCCAAAAAAACCTCTTTGTGCCTTTGCCCTGAACAGCCCTTTGGAGCTGGGCTGGGAGCTGCCAAGCCAAGTTATTGTAAATAGAAAAGTCAGTCTTTCTCGAGTGTATGAACCTTTTAGATTCTGGCAGCTCTTGTCAAAATAATCCTGTTTTCCTCAAAACACATGAGCACTTCTGGGCTCTCAAGAAGTCTGAGTGCCTGACAAACACAGTGCTTGTCTCTTCAGGCAGCTAGAGGTGACGGGGGCACAACTGCGATGCTGGCTGCATTAGCGACTCTCATAACTTCCCTTGTTATTTTTATTGTCTCAGCCTCCAGAGTGCTTTGATTAGGTTGGAATTCTAGCTTTCTTATTTATTTAGGTTTTTTACAGCAAGTTTCTAGCCCTTGTGGCTGTGGAAAAAGCAGCTTGAAAACATGCAATGTGTTTTGGATGTGCTAAAACTAGAATGGGAATGGTGCAAGGCCATGACACGACTTGCCTGAGGTGGTACAGCAGGGTGGCAAGAAAGTGGTCAAGTTGTCCTCACTGCATACTGTTCTGCTGCTGGCTCACTGCCTCACAGTGGCATTTATGAGGAGCTGGGCTGGTGCAGGAGTGGGTTGTGCTGGGTACAGCTGGCAACAGAAGACCAAGAAGATAAAAAGAGAGTTGTTTTCCTCCAATAGCAAGTTAGCTTGCTTTTACTTCATGTTTCCACCCCAAATCTCGTAACAGTGCATTTGCAGTGTCAAGTTTTGATGCATCCAGCAGTCATATGCTTGCAAAACACAGTGCAATACTTTTGCTTCAGTATGCAACTCTATTAAAATTGCCTTTCTCACCTGAATTTTGCAGAGGGCTAATACTCTCCCTCACAGATGTTACCCGTTTCCAAAAGGATGGAACTTCTGTCAGGTGTCATGGCTGGGCACTAAAGCATTTAACAGGAAACAGGACATTCCTGCCTCTAATGAATTAAGGTTTAGGAATTATGCTGTGAAAAAAAAGTCAGGTCATAGAATTGTAGAATGGTTTAGGTTGGAAAAATATCTAATCTAAATATCCCCTTTTTCAGCTTAAAAGCATTAACCCTTGTCCTATTGCTGCACTCCTAGACAAAGAGCCCCTCCCCAACTTTCTTTTAGGCACCCTTTAAACACTGAAAAGCTGCTAATATGCACCATGGAACCAGGAGTTGCCAATAGCTCATTTTCTGCTGGCACTTGGGTTTATTTCACATCGTTCCAATAGTGAAATGGTAATGGCTGATGCTCTTGTACTTTCGCTGGTTGATTTGACTCAGGCAGACAGCTCTTCTGGGCTGTTCAAAGAGATTTTAAATTGAAGAGATACAGAATAAGAGGTAGAAAAATATCCAAAGTAGAGCCTGTACCATCTTAAAAAAAATTACTAGATCCCAAAGAGTTAATTTGAGCAGGTTTATATATATCTCTCTGATATTTATCTGTCTGACACAGGTAGTTGGTATGAAGAACTGGCGTCTAGTCTGTCAGTAGAAGCATTTTATTATTATTAATAACTATTTGTTAACTCTGGCATCTATAGTATACCAGTAACTGTGCAAAACCCGAGGAGAGCATGCTGTCTCCCTAGAGAGCTTACACTAATCTATTGAATTGCAACAATATTTTTTAATTCCTCATATAAATCATGATTCTAGCAGTATTTAGTACAGAAGTTTATACTTCTCCATTCATGTTTTTATGGCAAAAAAATTTACCACATGAAATCACTGTGTAGTTCAGTCCAGCTGTATTTTATGGAGTTTCTTCCAGGCAAACCACTGGAAATCAACACTGCAGAGAGGCCCTTAACACACATAGTTTTGAAATCTGCCCAAGTGTCATTAACTGTGATGGCCCTGAGAATGTTCCGAAGTGTTCTCCCGAATGTGGACAAGATTAGACCCACTGCTTTGGTGAAATGGGGTGTAAACCCTTGAGAGGTTAAAATCCCCAGAGAGGGATCCCCCACTCTGGAAGTGGGGGTCACATTGTCAGTCATGAGGGGGCACGTTCAGATGCTTCATCAGGCAGCGAGAGCTGACTGTCCCATTCAGAACCTTTTTCCTACCTGAGGGGTACTGAAATCTCCATCAGCTCTGGTGACCTTTAGCAAGGGTGGACTCTCATTTTGCTGTGTGGAAAAGTGTTGTAGTACCACCATGCGTGTTGTAGAAATGACTCCTAAGAAAGTAAATGAAATCATGATGGGTCTATAATGTAAGATAAAGGTTTGTAAGATACAATCTTCATTGAGTCTGACTAGAACTAGGATTTAAATTTGTGATTAAATAAAGGTATGCAATGAAATAGAATCAAGAAAAAAGCAAAATAGCACTAAAAATAAAATTTATTTTACACTAAACAAACAGTAACATCCAGTCTCTAGAGGAGAATAACTGAAAAAGATAGTATTATAATAACTGAAAAAATAAAATAATGTCTAATGAGGTCTTTAGGGACTATCTATGTAGACTGCATAAACAGCTTAATGCAGAAGGGAGCTCTACCTGTATAAAATCTTCAGAATTATGTCCAATTTAATCTTCTTTATTTAACACCTGAAGCCAGCTTGCACCCTACTGTTCAATTGCCATCGAGAAGTACTGGAGATGATGACAGAATAGCAGAATCACAGAATTATTTATGTTGGAAAAGGCCTTTAACATCATCAAGTCCAGCCATAAGAATACCTGATGGTAAGGCACCTGATGGTGCCCTCTTGCCTCTTTGTACATCACAAACCAGTAGATCTGTGACAGAAGTTCAGTGTTAGCAAAGGCCTTTTGATTTTCAACTGGATTGCTGTGTCAGAATTGCCCAGAAGAGCCTCTGGGAAACTGGAGGCAGAAACCTTCATAACGCAGAGAAATAACTGAGAGAACTCATTCTGCTATGGAGTGCCCTGTGGAAAAACTGTTCAAAGGAGACAGCAGGATGGAGCAAAATATTTGGGCTGCCATGAGCTTCTGGGTTGGCTCACCACATCTCATATGACTTCACCCTAAATTTCTAAAGGCATATCCCTCACTGTAGGGATTTGTCTTCTCCTCTGAAATACCAGTTCTTATATTTTTAGAATAAGTTTGAGTGGGCTTTGACTATTCAGTATAGGGAGCACAGGCAGAAATGAATTGTTCCTTAGGAAACCAGCTCTTCGCTGTTGGATATTATGGAGGAACAATGTACAAAAGCCAAGACATAGCAGAAACTCACTTTAAAGTTTATGAATGACCATTTTTCTGGCTAATGCTTGTGAAATAAGTCAGGTAGGCACAAAGAGTTCACTGAAGACTTTGCTGAACATGTGAAAGCCCTGAGAAGAGAAAGATTGCTACAAGACTCTGGGTGGGACACATGAGTAAATAAGGAATTTGTTTTCATCAGATCTGATCTTTTTTATGTAAGTACACACAGAATTATAATTATAGGTAAGACCACTTAGAGAAAGTCGTAGATATGTGAGGATAACTGCATTTATTTCTTCTGAGTCTCTCTAGAGGCAGGAACCTGCAAAAAAGTCCTAGAATCCCAAACTGATTACATTATGAATACTCTTTTTAAAGTTGTTTTTAAGAAACCTTAGTGAAAATCAATTTTCTTTTTAGAATATGCCATCATAAAAAGGAAATCTTCCAAATACTGGGCAACAACAGCATGGCTTTGTAGAGTGTGATGCACAATCTCAAACAGCTCTGTTTGTAGAGTTATTTACTAAACAACCAAGAAATATGGTTTATTTAGAAATACTAAATGACAAGATTGAGAACTGGAAACCAATAAAAAAGAAGGGAGCAATAAAATATTACACAGCCAAATGTCTGTGGCTTGATATATCTTGTCTCAGCTTTTCTTTGATTTTCCCCAAAAGAAGTTGGCAATGACAATAGAAAGCCTGTGAACAATGTAACAATATGATGTACTTGTGCCAAAATGTAAATACAAAAGAAATATTCTAAAATACCATGTATCAAATGATCTGCAAGAAGCAGAAAAAGCTGAATCACGTTTTCAGTTCCTTGGAAACACAGAGAAAAATTAAATGCAGAGCTAAAGAATTTATCTTTACATAGATACAAATTCTTTATGAAAAGAATTTGATCCCAATTAGAGAAGACAAAATGAATATTTTGATGATGATGTGATGAATGTGGTATGTGAGTGATGTGTTTCATCACGATCCCAGTAATCTGAATAAAAGCAAAAAATAGCACTTAAACTCAGAATGTGCCTAACACATCTCTTTCTCAACAACTAAGTGTATGAATTAGGATGTATTGACTTTTTAATGAATTTCATGTTCCACCAGTGGGAGACTTTTGGGATCAAGATATGAGGTGAGCATGTAATATGACATTTTTATAAAGTTCTCAGATAAGGGTCTTAATCCAAGAGGTTCCAACCCACTCAGAAGGACAATAACTCTTCAATAACCCTGGGTAAACACAGGCACTAGATGGAATGCGTAGGGAGGAGAAAATAAAATCAAGTCAAAGGGCCCACCCTCTGTGCCTATATGTAAATTGCAAGATGCATGAAGAGCTTTTACTGCCTTTCCTAATGCAAATTATTTTCACAAGCAGACAAATATCTAGTTTGTATTATTTTCTTAGAATATGCATGAAATGGTTACAATTTTCAAAAGCATTTCCAGTGAAAGTCAATGAATACGTTTGAAGAGGTTCAAATATCTGATTTCCTTTTCCTCAGGTCTAAGTCTTTTGAATACGATTCCAGCCCAGCCAGCCTGGAAAAGATGAAATTTGTTCCCAAGCCAATGTCTCTGGACTCAAGGCTTAAGCAGACAGCACGCTGTCCCAGGGAGGCTCAGGGTCACAGCTGCTGCAGTTGCTGGGTGTCTAATGTTGGTTGAGTGTAATAGACACTCATTTGAAGCACCAGAGGTTACTTTTTTTCAGAGGTGGTTGAAATTTTTAGCCTCCAGCATTGCTCCTTGGCCGTCTCTGGCCTATGGCCAAAGCACCAAGCCAGTTCACGGACGAAATTTTATTTCCCATCAAGACCATGGGCCTTGGTCGCTCTCTTTTGGTCTTATAAGTGAAAGTGTATGTTGGAATACTGAGGTGAATATTCACAGTTTGATAACACAACAGTCTATAGTCCTCCTGTGGACTTCGCCAAAATTCACTTCACTGCTTTTGATTTCCTATCTAAAAGCTAATTAAGGAGACAGACAGATGATTGCATGTGTGTGATGCTCGATTCAAAAAGAAAAGTTAAAATCTGTCATTTGCTCAATGTAAACTCGATCTGAGATATGGGACTTTGCTTTTAGGATATTCTTTTTTCCTAAGGTAACCCAGTGGCTTCCAGCAGGTCAATGGCAAAAAAAACAAAGTAGTCTAAGAAGAATACTGTGATAGTCCTCTCTTCAACCTCTAGTACTTAGTTTTTTCAGCCTGACCTTAGTTTTTTATTGGTCACAATTGTATGAGAAATGCCTCTAGGTCAGTCCATAAGATTAGGAAAACGTTACACATAAATTGTGTAGTTGAGTTTTTTTATAATTTTCTCAACTCAGAAATCATTACATTTTGTGCAATGTCCTGCACAGCAAAAGGATATCATAGTACGCTCTGATGGGCAAGTGTAGGAGGCGGTAATTTAAGTGAAATGCATTTATTAATATTATCCAGTTTACTTTATGGGAAAGCTGGTTTTCTCAAAGAAACCTTTGCTGTCTTTTCTTTTATTAAGGTAGTATAGGTGGGATATCTGGCAGAGGCTCAGTCCCAGTACAACCAACAATGTTAACCCTGACCAGTCACAACTGGGTCAGATCATTCTCCTTAGCAAAAGAATTTTCCTAATTGCTATTTCAAAGACTACATGAAATAATTCTATTTTCAGTAAATATCAAGGCCAAGCTGATTGCAAGGCCTTCTCTCTGAAGACCTTTTGTGCCAAAGTCAATCACTTTGCAAAGTCAATCACTATTTCATTGTGAACAGGGGCTTGGCAGTCGATCTCTAAATTAAAAATCAAAGCCGAATTGCATTTATTCTGCAACTCTTGTGGGTTGTTGCTGTAATCTGTAATTGACAACAACTGTATTTCATTAATCTATGAACAAATATTAATTTAGTTTACAGCATGTCCAGCGTCATTAAATATAAAAGATGGTAATTTATAAATGATATCAGCAGTAATTCTGGCTTTGTTCAAGGCTATGTCTGCTGCCAGTCCAAGCTCAGACTCAACACTTCAGCTGGCAACTGCGTGCAGGCACCAGATAATGCACAAGCATCTGTCTTCCAGGGAAATGGATATTTCTCTTTCTGAAGGTGAGAGGACACCTCATTCCGTGCATACCTGGCAGGAAGGTCTGCCTTCTGCTGGAGAGGGGCAGCCTCCAGAGGTGCCCACCCCATGCTGCCACAGTACATGGGGTTGTCCTGAAGGAGAAATTCCTGCCAGGGCTTTGAAGTAACATGGGCTGCCCCACAGCCCCAGTGCACTGTTGCTCCTCCTGCTTCACACGGGTGCTTCACTGGGCTCAGAGACACTGTTTTTGCACAGCCAATACAGCAAACTTTCCATATAACCCACTGGAGAGGGTGCTTCATAGTCCCCAGGATCATCTCCTTGTGGTACAGGACAGATAACGCAGCTGACAGCAATCATCTTCTTCCAAGACAGTGGGAAGCTGGAATGTCATTTTCTAGTTCGCTACTTTTGGGGAGCACAAGGGATGGAACAAAAACTTAGTGTGCTTAGTGTTACTGGGAAAAGTGTGGGAAGGGAAGAACCATTTCTGCTATAGAGGCAGGACATATGGAGAGCATACTCTGCTAACAAACCAATCCTTGCAAGTGTCGTGGTCAAGTGCAAGTAGCAACAGAGATACATCTTGCTTTCAACCTAAGTGTCACATTGCATCAATGTATAACCACACACTTAAAGTTGCCTAGACCCGAAGTGAACTGGGTTTGTGCTGCAAATGTCCCCTGTTACAAGCAGAGACTCTGGATGCAGGAAATATGCTGTCAAAATGTAACGGTTCAGTTTATGGCTTGATTCAACATTTTATCATCTTTGAAAGGCATGACAGCTGGAGTGAACTTTTGTATCAGATATCACCATTCTCCACTCCAAATACATCCATGTGACTGGCTTTTGTTAAAGAAGGCGCTCTTGCTGAATTTAATTAGATAGAAGCACAATTTAAGGGCAGATACTACCTCTTCTCATTACAGAGGAAGATGGCCTGGAGCATTGCTTCATGCCCAAGAGTCTCCCTAGCACAGCTTTCTGGCTGAGAAAACAATGTGCTACATCCAGGAAAAATATGAAGGCTATATCTGTGCCTAGAAACTGTCACAGTGGTATCTTTAGAAATTGTACTGATATAAAAACAAAGTGCTTTAATCTAATTATGTGTGTTTTCCTTGGTTAGTGCAAGACAAGTTGGGGGAGGGGAGTGGAATCTGAGGATCGTTTTCCTATCAGACTGTATTGAAAGACAGAGGGCTCAAAGAAGCCTGTGTCTGGGCTGCAGAGATAAACACTCGCTTTCTGGGCAGACCCGTGCCCCAGGCCTCTCTGCACACAAAGGCAGTGCATCCTCGTGATACAAACCTGCAAGGGGGGAGAATTCCCCTGGTTTGGTGTTCATCTGTGTGATGGTGTAGGGGAGGCAATGCAGGAGTCCCAGAGCCAGGCAAGGAGGTAGATGCAGCTTTAGTACAAAGATAATAGTGATTTCTAACCTTTTCGCGAATCACATAGATGAGGAAGAGTCTTTGCAGTTCTATATACTAGTATAAGGTGCACCAAGTGCAGAAATGTATTTTAAAGGAAAGCAGGTGCTTTCATTTGGTATTTCCAATAACTATATGCACTTTATATTACCCATTGACTGTGCATCCTATTTTAATGTCTGCAAACAGTCTGTGGTCCATGGAGAGCTGGTGAACATTTTCCTAAGAGTTTGCTTTTTCAAACCAACTTTGTTGTGATCAGCTACGTGGTATATTCCCATGGCCGTCAGGAAAAAGCCCTGTGCTCTCCTCAGATAGTCTCCAAAACTCTCTTCCAGCTTGCAGCTTTAGCAAAGAATCTTGCTACAAACATGTCTGCTATATGTGTAAGGGAACAGGAAAGGGACATGGAAGTCAGGCCGTGAAAATCTGCCATCTCTTGTTTAGAGAAGATGAGACAAGAATCTGAAAAGTCTGGGAAAACTAATACTGCCGGAACACCTCGGTGGGAGGTGTAATATTTGTACAGGGTGGCAGGCACTGAACTCGCAGACAGAGCTGAATCAAACAGCTAGAGATAACTGGACAAGAAAACACATGGCTGGAAAGATAGCCATCAAATTCCTCTTACTCCCTTCTCTGGCACTTTGTTCTCTCTCCAAAATGTTAACACAAAGTTCCTTAGACAGAAAGAGACTAGAAATGGAAAAAGTAAGTGCATAGGCCATGGTTATGGCTTATTTTCTTTCCTCAACAGGGGAGTATTGTATAAAGGAATTTTGTTTAAGTATTTATTCTTAAAACAGTTATTATTCTTCATACTGCATATGAAACAAGAGCTATGTTTTGGGTCTAACATACATCTTGATAACATGCTTTTAGTGAGCTTTTAAAAAAGTATTAAATAAAAAAATAATATCAGTATTTATTAAATTGTTTCTAAATTAATTTAATTTAAAATAACTTAAAATCAAATAAAATTTAAAATAAGATAGTAAAAATCCTTTTTCAGGTGTTTTTGGACAAAACAAACGTCAGTGGACACAATGACTTTGAGTACAAAGTCTTCTGTCCTCTGCTGCCTGAGAAACAAACTACAAAACTGGAAACAGAGACAGGTGTATTTTGAAGACAGTGATCAGATTCCCATATCAAGTTTAATCTGACACTGCTGGATTGCCATGACTCTGACTCAGAGTCAGCATGATATCTACTAGGAGACTGAATGCTATGTCCATGAGCTGATGCAAATATAGGATCAACAGTGGCAATGCGCTGCCCAGGGAGGTGGTGAAGTTGCCGACCCTGGAGGTGTTTAAGGGGAGACTGGATGAGGCACTGAGTGCCATGGTTTAGATGATGGATTGGTGTTAGAGTTCGTGTTAGTGTTGGGTTATATGTTGGACTCGATGATCTCTGAGGTCCTTTCCAACCTTATGATACTGTGAAACTGTGAAACTGTGAAATGTATGATGCAACTATCGTCTATGTGTCTGAGTACTACTGTATCAAAACAAGGCCTCTGTGTTTCAAGAAATCTAAAAGACCTGGAAGAGAAGAGACCTTGTTTGAACACACTTCAGAAAAATACAAGAACTTTGTGTCTAAAGCCAAAATTTAAGCATTAAAATTCCCAGATCAGTCTCTTTTCTTTTTCCTTTCCCCTTCCCTTCCCTTCCCTTCCCTTCCCTTCCCTTCCCTTCCCTTCCCTTCCCTTCCCTTCCCTTCCCTTCCCTTCCCTTCCCTTCCCTTCCCTTCCCTTCCCTTCCCTTCCCTTCCCTTCCCTTCCCTTCCCTTCCCTTCCCTTCCCTTCCCTTCCCTTCCCTTCCCTTCCCTTCCCTTCCCTTCCCTTCCCTTCCTTTTCCTTGCATTGGAGCAGAAATACTATCAAAAAAGCATCTCTCAAAGTGATTTTAGTACTTACTTCCTTCCTGTGGAAAGATATATAAACCTGAGAAAAATATTGGAGGAATGGGACAAAAGGTTTAAATAGTCCTTTCTGCAAACATATTATCAGTATAAAAGATAGGATGTTGGATCTTGTTCAGTTTTCATTCATCTTATCCCAGTCGAAACAATTCTTGGAAATTTAGTGTGATAACAGTTTCCAAAAATAGGTAAGAAGTTAAAGGATTGATGATGGAGACGGCAGCATCCATGGGAAAAGAGTCCAATGGCCACAGTACTCCCTTGTCTGCTCTATACCTCAGAAAACTTTGTCTGTTATTTGTCGAGTTTTGAGTGAGAATAGAATTCTCTGGTATTATTCCTTTTGTTTTCTTTGGGTCACCTTTCCCTATATATTAGCCCAACAAAACCAAACAAGTGCAAGGAGTTATAGATTTTATTTTGAGATAGGTATGTGTGAAATACACTGAGTCAGGAGGACTATGCTAACCATATGTACCGTTGTTTGTATGTCGCACAGACAGACAACAATGAACAGGAAAATGCCATCAATCATGCAAGCTCTTTCTTCCCAGCCCACTTCTCATATGCCTGCACCAGAAAACTATTGATATGCTCACATGTGTAAATAAAAGTTGGCATATTTCTATTGCTTTTGTATTTTTTCCAGATCCTTCTGTAACACAAGTGATAATACTTGCCTCTCATTGTTTTATGTGGCAATAATCCACTTGCTAAGTGGAAAAACTGCAAGGCAAAAGGTTTTAATTTAAAATCTTAACACAGAAAACAGATTATTGCTGGGTAAAAAATGTTCTAATATCCAATTACTATAAGATAAACATTAAAAAAAATAATTTGCTTGATAAAGCAAGTGGCCAATAGCAGAGATCTTAAAGTTCTATCAGGTGCAATTTGTGTAAACTTCCATGAAAACCTTTGCCAGGGTATTTTATTTTTTCACCTGCGTGTCACTCCTTGCAAATGGAGCTGGCTACACCACTGCCTGTTTTGTAATGTGGAGTTCCAGGTGAAGTCACCAACTCCCACGTCCTGGTGAGACCTTGAAAAAAGGAAGATCCTGAAAGATCCTGAAAAAATTCCCTTCCTAAGGAAACCAATCAGCTCTAGCAAGGCTAATTACCTATCTTAATGGTTCCAAAACAGGGAACGTTTCAGCTCTCCCAAAGTTATTTCCTGATGCATTAATCCCATATATGATGGTCCAACTACACTACACAAAAACTATTGATGTATATCCTAGAACTACTACTAGAACACAGTGATCTTGCACCTGGCTTACTTGGCAAGCTACAGAAATGTCTTTCAGGTGTTGTGAATACACAATTTCTGGAGCTGGGAAGATGTTTAGTGTTCTGGCACAACAGCAGATGGATTCTGGAGATGGGAGCACCAGCAGAGGGTCAGTTACAACAGGGCTGCTTAATTGTTTACATAAAACCAACACTGGGCCACATGAAAGCTTAAATTATTGCTCAGGACAACTCTCTTCCACTGGGCAAAGAAACTAATTTATTCTCCTGAGAGAACTCTCAGGAGAAGAAACCAGTGGGCTCCCTTGAAAGACTTCTCTCCCTAGAAGTTTCTTACCAGTCTCTGTGGCCACTTCGAGCTGCTCAGCTGCTATTAAATGACAGCAAAATTTCTTTACTGGCCATGGTTTCAACACTCAGTTAATTGAGTTTGCACAGCAACTGGGAGCATTAGCAAGATAAATGGTGAGATGCATTTAACCACAAGTTATGCACAGTTCTGTGCTGTTTGGGTATCTTGCCATGAGCCCCTTCTGCCTCTGGTCCATCCATGTGTGCATCAAGCAGCATGATCGCAGGTGCTCAGTGGCACCATCCTTATGGATTGATGCATGCACCCACCGTGTGAACTGAGACTCCTTTCTTGCTCAATTAGGTGGATTTTTGTAAAATAACCTGTTGCTTAAAAAAGAAGCACCTGGTGATTTCTTAACTGCAGCCATGCAGTGCAGCACAAATCCCCCAAGTCCTCTGAGGGAAGAGGTGACTAATAAACACCAGAGAGATCCTAAGCTGGTTAGGAAGTAACCTTAGATTTCTGCTGTCTTCACTAGTTAATGTAATATGTAAATGAGAAACATACGACGTGATTTGAAGCTCTTATTATCTGTAGGAAACATATGCCAGTGTAAGTGCTTCAGAGGAGGTGGTTTTTCTAATGAATATGCTCTTTGTCTGAAAATGGTAGTGAAGTCCCAGTTTTCTTCTATCATCTTATGTAACTTGTCTAAAGCCATGTTTTTTCCAGAGGATCACAAATATTTGAAATGTGAATGGGATTGGCTCCATTAGCCTGAATTTGTACTGTCACACGCTGACTTCCACACTGCAAAAAATCCTAACTCCTTCTTCAACTGCTGGAAGTAGACTTTACAGGGGATTTCAAGCCAATAAGGAACCCCTAAATCAGCTGATTTGTACCAAAGCGAGAGTTAGCATAGCAGACATTTGAAAGTAAATTTAAGGCAGCAATTTCAAACCGAGAGTTGGATTTCCACATTGGACTGAGGCACCTAGGCAAGGGGCTTGCCTTTTGACTCTTCTCAGTGTCTCTCAGCTACCACTGATTTCTATGAAGACTGGCAAATGATCATCATCTATGCAAATCAGAACATAGCAAGGTATCAAGAGCAAAGGATGCTATTTTAGACACCAACTTATCAGATGACTTTATATAAGCTTTCTGCTATGTGTCTTATCTTGCTGCAATGAAAGCTACTGAATACTAAAGCAGCAAAGCTGAGGAGGTTCTCACCTAGATATAATAATATTAATCTATGTTCATACCTAGATTCTCATATTTTTTCAATGTACTGTGAAAACATCTGCTAGTACTCATCAAACTTCTCTGTGGTTGGTTGTCCCCATTTTACAGGTTGAAGAAATTAGACAGACAGGTTAAAGGACTTGCCCAAGACCACACATGGAATCTGATGACAGAGTACGTATTAGAATCATAATTTCCTGGCTCTATTTCCAGCTACTTTGTGCCAAGGAAAAGGTCATTTTTTTCTAACATAACACCTTGGTTATTTGACTTTGCTCTTTCTCTCCCTGTCTTACTCATGCTCCATCTCACCTAAACTGTAATAGCGAAAAATATTCTCCCCTTCGGTGTGCAGCTTAGTATTTAATCTATGGTGCCAAGTAGATCAAATAAATGTTGTCACCACTCCAGAAAGAGCAGGGAGAGTTTATTTAGCTGATGTGATGGTATAGGTGGGTTATAAACTCCCAGATTTTTGGCAGGAAGGTGACCTCTTGAACCCTGATTAAACTCAATGTTGTTAATCAGGCTGGTCTGCATAGCTTCCTAGATAGGATGGGTGCAAAGCTGACAAAAATATGACTCTGAAAATACAGTATTCTACTATGGATGTCATCCTTAATTCCGTGCCTTTGTTTTCCTGTAGCTCCCCAGCCAAACATGCCATTGTATCTGATTTTAGTGAGGGTTGAATGTGACGATATAGGCAAAAGATTGCTATGCCCTCCTGAAACAAGTCCCCAGAGAAGGCATTTCTTTATAGTCCTCTATGCCATGAGAAAATATTCTTTCCACAATTTAAAGGCTGGGTTACTTCATTTGCTCTAAGGGTTGCAGGGATTGGATTCCAGTGCATCTGTCAGTATTCAAGAAGCATTTGGACAACGCCCTCAGTCACATGGTGTGAATATTGGGAGTATCCTAGGTAGGGATAGGAGTTGGACTCGATGATCCTTTTCGGTCCCTTCCAACTCAGGTAATTCTAAGATTCTATGGTTCTATGATTATGTTGTGTTATTTTTAAGTCAGTAACCATGAACCTTATATGATACTCTTCAGCAGATTTTTGGAGTAGTTATCATGAATCCTGGAGATCAGGTATTCTCATTCAATTTCGTCCAGTACCTTGTTAGCTGTAGTAGCCAGTAATAACTAGATTCATGAATCATAAATTATGTGGAACAGTCCTCTGGAAGACACTGCAGCTTCATTTGTGAGAGGTTTTATAATGTTATTCTTGTGTTTTTTTCCCTTGTGACAAACACAACAGTTCAGTTCTGCATTGGGTTGCCAGAGAGTTGCAGATGAACAATAACTCAAACAAGTAATGCTGCAGAGTTCATGTCCAGTGCCTGGGCTGCCAAGGGTCCAGCCTTGGTCGTGCAGTCCAGCACTGCCTCATGAACGGCCTGGGACATGCGAGCAAAAGTATGATTAGGATGCTACTGTGACTGGTACTGCTGCCACTGGCAGTCAGAGAACTCACACTAGTGCGGTCAATAGAGGGTGCTCCTCAGCTAGTGTTATACTAGCTCAGTCATCAAGCGCACAAGTGTCAACACACTTGTCTGCTATCTTCTTTGGTATAAGCAGGATCCAACCACCACGAGGAATTTAATTTGTGTGTAGATTCAGCACTGATTGCAACGGCGCAGTCCACTTATGCCAAAGAAAATAGCTCAGCTGAGCAGAGAAACACCTCTGGAGGTTGCAGAGATGACATCTTTTGCACTGAATTAAGTATATTGTACACTTACAACAGGATCTGGAAAGCCTTGATTGAGTTATCTGCAAGTTAAACACACGAGTCCATTCTTAAGCTGCCTTAAACCCCTGTTACTGTTTTTTCATCCAAATAGTGAGAAGCCTTGCAATAGTTGAGTGGTGCATGTGGCGCTCTTCCTCCTTGGCCTCTGCAATTGTACTTCAATGGAAATGGATTTTCTATAATGCAGAACTCCTTAATGCTAACATTATCTCTGAGCACAAAGATGGACTGCATCCTTCATGTGAAATACAGAAATATGGTATTAGCGTTTTTTAATTTTAAGCTTCCCAGAAATTGATTACTTAAAACCAGTTTGCTGACTCTTTAAAGCACCACAAATGTGGCCTAATGGTCTGCCTCCCAAGGGCACAGCCTACTCTGTAGGGCAGTGGCTAAGCAAGAACTGATACCTAATAATACCCATTAATCTAATGACACCATTTGCACATGGTATCTGTGAGCAATTGGATGAGAACGTTAAAAATGTTTGTGCTTGTCACTACACTAATCTGCAACTGTGCATACTGCTGTTGTGAAATTGACAAGAATGGGGCATGGGAAATTATATGGACAGACATCTATCACTGCTGCATCCAGATCACCAGAGAAATTGTTTATTAATGACATACTTTAAGAAAAATATTTTTGGTATAATGGGATGGATTTGTTCAGCAATACATGCTCAGCAAGAGAGAATTTCAAGTTTATATTTAAGTAATCAAATGGTTATACCAGGTAGTACAGTGTGTGTTTCGTTCTTCTGCTGCTGTATCATAATCCTCGATATAAATTCTATGATCAAGCTGTTTCGGTTTCTTATCATGCTTTTTAAGAGGAGACACTAGGCATAATGGTCTGTATATAGAATATATGAAGATTTTGTATTTGCCAGTACATAGGCAGCAGCAAGGGTGTAGTTTGTCCAGATGCCAACTTTTCACAAAAGAAAATCTTCATAAATCATTCCCCTGAACTGTCAGTTCTGTTAGCAACTCCCTCTGGCTCTGTATAGCTAAGAGGCTTATGTTGAGCAAGCATTCCTCTGCAGCCAGAGTAGTCTTGCTTTTGTTTATTTTTCTTTCCTTCTTAGCTATATTGAAGGAAAGCTGTTCCAAACTGAGGAACCTTTATAAAACACATCAGATGATCAAAAAAAATGCCACAGGCTTCTTCAGTGCCTAATTGTGCACAGTAGGCTGCATCTCTGCTGAAGTCTACTTGGCCTCACTTTCTCCTTCCTAAGAATCATGGTAATGACCATTCCTAGCTGACTTTAAAAAAAAAAAAGTGTTTTTGAAAAAGAAACAGTCTGAGTGTCTGGAACTAGAGTCATATAGCTAATGCAGATGTATAGATGATGCACACAAAAGCTTCCTGGTGTCAGGGAGAAGGACATGGGCTATAAATTCTCTGTCCTTAACTTATAGTCACACAGATGGTTTTGATTACAGCAGATGTTGTGTGAAAATTAGCTTCAGCTTGTGGCCAAGTGGAGAAGCATTTGTAGAAAGGGGTTCAGGAGGTGAAGGTTATTTTTAAGACTCCCGTACATAAATGAAAATCTTTTTCTATAGCAAGATGACATTGTTGACTCAAGGTACAGATCACACACACAGAGGGGTAAGGAAAATATTTAGTTTTCCTCACTCACCTTGTACAGGATTGCTTGTAGATCTGGCATTTCATGTACCTTCTGCTCAATATTTTTATCTGTTTCTACCTGTTGTTGTGCCAGTTATCACATGGTGTGAAGAGTTTTCCTGCTGAATATCAGGCAAGGGTATGAAATAAGATGACAGTGCTTGTCTTATCTTACATGCTGCTGTTATTTCCTGCCCTGATGTGCAAAGAGACAATGGTGTAGACCGGCCCTTTCTCTCAGCCCTTGTGAAAAAGCCAGGAAACATTGCTCCCTACAGGCACAGACGATGGTAGCAATTGCACCCTGTTGATGTATGGGACTGCCTGCCCCATCTCCCCAGAGCTGTAAGACCTGATATAGGTGCATAAAGGTGTATGCATGCCTTAGGTGGTATTTCAGGGAGCTGGAGCCATCAGGACCTCCCTACCAAGCACCAGCTCTGAGAGGTGCACATGCATGTTGACATCTCAGCAGATAGGGGAAAAACACCCTATTGCCTTGGTTGTGCCTCACTTCACGCCCAGATCCATCTGTCATGGTTGGGATTCAGCCACCTCTTCCAGTGAAGTGACAGGAGTGCCCTTGGACTCACCAGGGCAAGTGATTTGGTGTGGAGGTGCAGCCGGCTAAGCAGGCCACCACCAAGCTGCCAGGTACATTGGGCAGCTCTTTACCTTCCCCTCTGGATTGTTTGCTTTGGCAATCATGGCTCAGTGTACATCTCCAGCTCTTGGAGGAAAACTTCCTATAAGTCCAAATATGTCTGCGAAAGAGAAAAGCATCTCACAGCAGCTTTGTCCTTGCAGCTTAGGCCAACCTCCCACAAGTACCCTAGCAGCCCAGTTCCTCAGAGCATATCACTTCACAGACACCCAAGCTTTATTCCACCTTTTATCCTTATTTCTACTTTCCCCAGAACATGCAGACAGACCTGTCTTCCATTTAAGATTTGGTATATGCAGATTTATACAGACTCATTTTCTGCTTTTTGAAACTCCCCAGTTAGCCAGTTCAGCTTCACTACGCTTTAACATATGTTTTCAATAAGAGGAAACGTTGATTAAATCAGTGGCCTGGCCAAATCTAGTTAAGTTTTTTCTGGCAATACCTTTAGTGGGTCCCATTTATTAATTTTTTCCCCCTACCTTACTTGTGTAACAAATTTCCAGATATTAACGTCAAGAAAAGCAATATTTGGCCTGCCATATGAGAAAAGTAAAAACAAACCAGTGCACTTCCTTTTGTAGTTCTGGATTTCATGCTCTCTTAATACCTATGAAAGGACCATTTTGTAAGGTATAAATTTGGAGCTAACTGTTAAAGCATGCTGGTTTATGCACGATAATGTACAAGCATGTATGTGCCTATATATACAAACGCATACTGGAATGTGTACATTGTAATCAAGCAAACACTGACCCATGCAGTCTTTTTATTTTTGGCAGGTATTTGCTCTCTTCTTTTCTCTCTCTCACTCTCATGGGATTATTCTTTAATGCAATTATGCTAAATTGACATTCTCTTTGTGGTATTTTTAAAAAAAAGAGTCATCATTTACAAGCCTGTAATTTTTGGTTTCAAATTAAATTGACATTTGATTGTGTTTTTAAAATATTGTGGCTGTATAAATTAATTAGACCAGAAAATCCAGAAGAAACAAACAATAAAACCAGTAAAAATCATCAGCTGCCACCTCAGTCCCAACTCATGTATTGTACTTTAAAAATTTATTATTTCAAGTGGACGTGTAATTGCAGGAAGGTGGAGGAAGAGGCCGTTAGTGATGCAAATGCCAATGAAAATCTGCTAGTCATAGGCCTTGGCCCTAGGAGCACGTTTCCCAGGAAAGGCAGGGTGGTGAGGAAGGCCCTCCTTGTCCTGCTGGGAGGAAGGCTCTGGGTCTAGCATCTCTGTGGGGCTCAGGACTGGGCACAGTGCCTTGAGGAGGAAGGTGCAGTGCTGCACTGTCATGACAGCGAGAAGGGTAGTGCTCATTGCCCAGCAGGCTCCACCTTGTCTCTTGTGGGACCACCCGCCACGATGACAAGATGGCCAGGTTTCTACCACAGCTCGGTCTGTAACTTCCCAGGTAGAGCCAGTGTCATTTAGTTCCACTTCTGGTTCTGGGTTTTTTTGTGATATTTGCCTGCATTAATGGAAACTGGACTCACACTATCAATTTATTTCTCATTTTGGGGGCCACCAGCTGGTAACGATATGATTCTTGTTTGCTGCTGACCTTGGTTGGATGGGAAAGAATGACTTAGGCATAAACTGTTCCATCTCCCGTCCCAAACCCTTGAGACATTATTTCCTTCAGTCCAACCAAGCAATGTGCTGGTTTTAATAACTTGCTTTGAATATTTATATGCTTGAACCATTTGAAAAATCTATTCACATTGGTCTGGTTAAAGCAAACATAGCTCAAAGACAGCACTCACTGCCAACATTTTCTTTGGTTCCTGCTACCGAAATTTCCCATTTCATTCTATGGCTGCATTGCAAGATAGTTAATCCTTATTAATCGTAAGCTCAGTGCCATTAAGGCTGCCAAAGAACAGTGTAGCCAATATAACTCCTACTCACTTTATAAAGACAAACATTAAAGTCATCACTTACTTTGTGGCTAAAAAAGGGAGAAATGCAGGAGCATACCAGACGAACCACTTACCCCAATATGCCACATTACTGTAAATGCCATCAGCTGCCAAATCCACCTGGTTACTGTGGGTCTTGATGTCCTGGCTATACAGCAGAGGCAGTGGCTGTGTGTGCTTAGGCTAAAATGCTCTGCGTGAAAGTGCTTGTGACCGAGGATATGTTAGGATACAGTTTCTGGTCTCATGTCAGCACAATTTTGTTTATTCCTGCATTTCAAGCTCTACTTAAAGCCACATCAGAGCCACTTGCTTTTGTGGACCAGTCTGCAGCACTGTCATAGATTATTCTGACTTTCAAAAATCACATTTCTCTTAAATTTTGCCCCTCTGTGGGAAATGGACATTTGGAAAGTTCATTCCCTTTGCAGATAAAACCAAATGTTGTATTGGAACTTCCTATGGCACAGAAAGCCTTGTGTTCAGGAGGATGTAGGCCATATGTAGCACTACATCGTACTTAAAGAGAAATGAGCAAGCTTTCCTTAGGAACTGGTTTCCAAACTACCTAACTGGTAGTTAGGCTCCAGGACTCTGATAGAAGGTAGCTCATCATTACAGCACGGGTTTGGAAAGATAGAGTAAGCTGGAGTATTTCCCCCTGCTCCCCACCCCTGCATTTCCTGGAAAAGGATGGTGAATCTGTAGTGGTTTGTTGGGGTTAGTGTGTCCTTTTGAATTTAATAGGCTGAGACATCAGTGTGGATGCTTTGAGAGCCCTTCTGAGAGGGAACAGCACACTCTTTCTAGTAGGGTGAGTAACAACCCGTTTAAGAGAGGGTGCTGCAGCAGCATGTTTTGCTCTTTGCTTAGCCTTGGAAAAATGAATCTGCCTAGAAATGGGGCCTAAAGTTGGGGTTTCAAGGCATGCAGATGTCTTACTGGCACCAAGGCAAGCCCTTTTGTTATCAGTGTGCATTTTTCACGCGTTCAAAGTACCTTATCTTTTTAAGCTTGAAGAGTTTTCTGAGTATTAATTAAGGGAAACATTTTTTTTCTCATTTATCTCATTACAAACTTTTACAAAGTGACCAACAGTGAATTGTTGTGTGTACTTTGGCACGTATTTCCTTTACGCTTCAGTAAAACCTGCTCACACACATTAACAGTATTCACACAGGCATGAATCACTATTAATCCTTGCTCATGGGAAGGAGTTTAAGGGGTCCCAGCTGTAGAGGGCTTGATACTAAGATTCAAGGTCTTGTTCTTGTAGAACCACCTGTGAGTTTCCAAACCCAAAGGCCTGCCTTTGCTCATCAAGACAATAAAACGTATTCTTGTTCTTGCTGGCATGAGGGGTTTTGAGAACTGTGGTCCTGATGACATAATGGGTTGCAGTGCACAGAGGGCAATAGTGTCTCTGGCTCCCCCATACTGCGTGTGGTGAGCTCCTGCCTCCTGGATCTGCTCGAGCCAGGCGCTAGAAGGAGCTCCTGGGAGAAGAGGGATGGTGAGCTGCAATGATTGCCAAACAGGGCTGTTGCTGCAAACACATAAAGCTTCGTTGTTTAACTGACAGTGGTTTAGTTGGAAAAGGATTCAGGCAGCCTGCCCCTAAAAATGCAGGGATCTGTAGTTGGAGATAAAGGAGACAGATTTCATCATTCTGCTTGCAGGGCAGGCACTGCGGATAACATCCACAGCCATCTGAGCACAAGAGCACACACACACACACACACACAGTGGAGCAGCACTGACTGGACAGACAGCTTTTAGTCCTAGAGTCTCCCAGGATAATAGTATCATCAGCTGGAAGTTGTCACTTCCATATTTTTGCCTTTCTCCTCCTTCAGTCCTGACTGGCCCCTTAGTTCTTCTCTGGTAGCACAAACTGATGTAGAAACTTCTTTAAAGAGG
This sequence comes from Tapera naevia, assembly GCA_033556795.1. Classification (NCBI taxonomy): domain Eukaryota; kingdom Metazoa; phylum Chordata; class Aves; order Cuculiformes; family Neomorphidae; genus Tapera; species Tapera naevia. The sequence goes on along the minus strand of JAUMJJ010000034.1, from coordinate 6,590,410 downwards.
ACAACAGAGAAATTCCCTGGACGTGAAGGATACTGATGTCTGAATGCAAATGTCTCCTCATTAAACTAATGCATTGGACTGTTCTGCTTGGACACAAAGGAACTATGTTATACAACTTGCAAAATGGAATCCACAATTGCTTTTTTAAAACACATTTATTAACATCCTGTATGATGAAAAAGTATCAGTTACATGAAATATCCAGTAGATATTTCCAGTAGACTTTAATGATGTTCTATGGGACGATATCCTCACAGCTGCCTTTTCAAAGTTCTGATTGAAAAAAAAGTAAAAGACAGGAGGGAATGGCCATAAATTGGCACTGACACTCAAACCTGTCTTAGAGCAGCTTCTTCCTGGGAGGCAGCACGGGGGCTTATTCTTCCCTGTCTATGGCTTGCTCTTCCCTGTCTGTGGCTTGCTCATGGAGCTGGCTGAGATTCAGTAACTGCCTTCTCAGTTGCCTTCAAGCCCCAAAACAGGGGAAGCAGGAAGGTGACCCAGCACTGTCTCTGCACGCTCCTCACGTGAGATACCAAAGGAGCTTCGGAAGCAAAATAAGTGTTTTACATGGAAAAGGGTCCAGTTGTGAATTACACTTCACTTGAGATGCAAAAATCTGTGAAGCTTTGTAGCAGGCAGCCCTTCCAGGCAGGGCTGGTCCTCCTCCAGACTGGCCCACACAAAGTCCTGTTGTGCCCTAAGCAATGGAGCAGAGCCATGGCTGTGCTTCAGCTGGGACAGATCACCCCCCTGGAGGCATTTGCTTCAGCTGATTTTGGAAGACTTTGGAGCAGAAGGATAAGACTTCTTAAAATACGAGTCATATATATATTTGGAGCTGGGTAAGGGGTACTATAAACAGGGCAATACTTCAGCGTGTATTTGAAAATAAATCTGCAGTTTATGCAGTTTGCAAGTCCCCCTTGCAGTAAACGTTTTGGGATTTTTTTGTGTACAGTGACTTCTTCTAACACAGGCTATTTAAAAGAAGAGATAAACAACTAACACAAACTTGCTGCTTAAAAGAAACATTTTTTTGTGATTAAATAAGTGAAAAAAATCATGATCCACCTTCCCTTTGCCAAGGAAAATGGTGATGTGATTACAGTATATATTGTGTTGTTATTGCCATATCCATAATGGAAGGTTCCTCTTCATCAAAACCATTAAAACCAGACCCATTTGCTTAATGAGTCTTGTCTCATGCTTAGGTCAGAGGAAGGTGGGGAGAGAGCAATAGCATTTCCACACAGGCAGCAGGTTTTGTGGGGAGAGAAGAAACTAAGTTTTAGAGAAAGGTATGTGTGGATCATCATGGCCAAAGCAACCTTACCATTAGTCAGCCCTTGAGGGGTTTAGCTGAAAAGTGTTTCACATACTGATAAAGTATCCAAGTAGAAAATTTTGTAAGATGACTTGAAGCACCCATGTGGAAATCCTTCTCCATTTCAGAGTAGTGAGTACAAAACCTTAGCACTTCAGTCTTCATCATGTCCCATGGATCTTATCCAGAAAAAAGAGTGAGAGGAGACAGGGGAGATGAAAGGGAATGAAGAATGAGGAGAAAGCCACCAAAAGCTAAGCAGGTTTGGAAGTAGATGTCACTGGAGGATCTTCCATTCAGTTGTTTGTAGTTAACGTCTTTTGTAAGGGATAGAAATACCCCGTGTGGACTCTGGTGGAGAAACTGGCTTTATGAACCTCTGTGAGTATCTTTTTTCTTTAATAGGGTGGTGCTGAAATAATCAGAGTATTCTACAACATTTTTCCTGGTGTAAAATATCACCAAAACTGATCTTATTTTGCGAATTCCACTTTTATAATTTTCCACCATGGCTGATGAGAAATGCTTGTGAAACTATGTGCTGCTCAGGACAGTTTCTTTTTCTCAAATCCTTTGTCAAAACAAAAAAAGAAGTCTTTGGACTGGGCTTTTTTTTTTCCTCCTCTGGTGGGCAGAACCTGTCCTGGATGTGACATCAGATTTGGAGCTTGCTGAGGATGGCCAAACCATTCAAAGATGTGCAGTGAAACTGCTCTTCACCCCTACTGTGAGGCTGTAATAATACTCAAAAACATACTGGTGCACCTCTCCCTTACAGGAAAAACAAAACACAGAAGTGACAGAATGGATTTTGCAGGAAAGTCATTCATTGCTCATGAATATCTCAGTTGTGGTGAGTGCAATGATAGTGAAAAATGCCAGCTGCTTGGCGTTTTAAAAGAAGCTCTTCAATGGATGGTGGATTGTACTGAGTCCTATCATAAACATTTTCTGACGAGTAACTCATTATCACAAAGCTAAGACTTTTAAGTAGATATTTAAGTCACTACGTAATCATTTTCAGGGTGATACCAGAAAGTAGAATATACAGCTTGCAGAGTACAACTCAGTGAAATTTGTGATTAATGTGCAAACTCCAACAAAGCAGCATTCAGATGAAGGGCTTGTCTAAAAGTCACTGGTCAGATACGCAGTGCTGGGAAACTGTATTTACATTCTTTGATTGCTGTTACTTTCTGAAAGGTGCTGTCCTCTTTTTTCCCCTTGTGGTCATAACATATCAGAAACAAGTGTGAAACAGCAGACAATTAGGTTTTGCTACATCAAAACTAAAACTCCTGTGTAAATAATCATGCCTGGGAGGCTACAAGGGATGGCTGGAAGAGAAACACTTATAAAGAAATATACTTCTGTGCATTAGAGATGGCAGAGACTTCGGCTAGTGGAAATGGTTTGGGTCAAACAGAGAACATACTTTCTAGATTCCAGCACCTACCTCACTTCTCTCTGTGCAATGGGACTATAAATGATTGAGCTGTACATAGTGATCAGGGTGGTCTGGAGGCTTGTGAGAGTCTTCCATCTTTTTCTGCATTGCAATATGAGGAAGTGAAGGCTTAAACTTGGATAGTTTGGGCACAAGGCAGTTGAAGGTGCAGCAGCAGAGCTGCCAGTGCTGTTGTGACCCCAAAGGGGACAAGGCTGTCTGACAGCCTCACCCATGAGGCAACCCTCATCACGACCTGAGACAGCAATTAAATTTGCAATCTACAGAATTAGATGTTGTGTCCTCTTTGCTGGTCCACCTTGAGACCTGTTAGGCTGCCTAGAGCCTAACTGGTGTTTAGAGTTGAAAAAAGAATAAGTCACATCTGCCAATTAGTAATATGGGCTGAAGTGCTCTGATCCACAATTCATTAAAAAATAGCAGTAAAAGTGTAGACAAGTAACTGACTTCTAACATCTCAATGCTACAAGCTAAAACTAAATACAAATTTTAAGGGATGGTTTGCAACTAAGTTCTTTGTGAGTAGTGAGCTATAACACTTCTTGAAGGCCTTGTATGTGACTGAATTTTATTTTAACTGTGATACATAAGGCAAGATTTAATAGCTGCCTTAGAAGAACTAATAAGCAGCTAAAGGAAGCTATCTTAAACTGTCAATATGAGCCTAGCTGTAAAGAAATGCCTTGTCTCTAGCCATCTGTTACGACTGGAGTTAAACAGACACACAAGTGCTTTTTCCTGGAAGCCATCTGCACAAATATTGATTGAGTAATTTCATAAAATTCCGATTTAGTAATTTACCAGTTGACGAGGTGATAGTGCACTATGTAGGTCTGAGTGCCCTGGTATTTCTACTGCAGCTAAACCAACATTGATGTGCGTTTCTTTTGCCATTAGCATTATTGCAAAAGGAGACATTGGAATCAAGTCCAACATAACCTACTAAGGGAGTCTGTAAAATATTTTCCTATTAACATCAGAATAAAAAATAATGTGCTATTCCAGAAAACTGAATGGCACTTACATTCCATAATCTTCATCAGATCACTTGCATGGGGTTTTTTTCTCCTTTGCCTGGTTTGAGGTTGTTTATATTAATTCCATCCATTTATATTTTAATTAGTTTAAAATTCTAGGGATGCAAGATCATCACAGTGTTTGAAAGACTTGGTTTCAGCAGCTGTCAGAAGTGGCTTTTTCACCCCCCAACTATTTAAGAGCTGCAATTTTTTTATATTTCCTCCCTGCAGACACTGACCTTGCTGTGGTGACTCATGCTTTCATGACCTTTGGCTGGCAGGCAGCTGCTTGAGACAAACTGCTGCTGAGATTTCAGCTCGGGCAGCAAACTGCTGCTGGGGAAGCAGACACGGAGTGTGCACCCACCAAGGCATGTTCCTCAGTCACCTCTCCCTGACCCCGTGAGCCCTGCAGAACGGTGAGCCGGCAGCGCCCTTACCCTGCCTCTTGCCATAGAAATGGATTTTTCCATGGATGAACTAACCGATTGTGGATCCACCATATTTTCCAGTTTCATCCTGCAGTGCCTTAAGGAAGCACTACCTTTTTAAGGGATTATTAGACATACGTTCCATTTCATCTTCTCATCACTGATTCCTACCTGATTCCCACAAGACCAGTTAGAAACTGGATCTACAATTACAGAATCACAGTAGCATAGAAATGTTTAGGTTGGAAAAGACTTTTAAGATCATTGAGTCCAACTGTAAACCTAACACTGTCAAGTCCACCACTAAAACATATTCCTAAGGGTAGATGATAACTAGGACTCCACAATTTACAAAACAAGGAGAAAGAGTACTTTTAAAATACATTTTAGTGACATGAATAAGGAACAGCATGATACCAAAAGAATGATAAGGTCTGGGGAGGCCTTACAGTGCAAAAGAGGCAGAGTTTACATGCCCAATCCAAATAAAGTGTCCACAAAGATCATGCTGAAGAAAAGCTTTTCTGGAAGTGAAGACTCGTTTGGTTCTAAAAGTTTGCAAGATCCCCCTTCGGACCTGAAAACTGAGGCTGACATAGGCACAGGGGGCAGCTGAGGAACTGCACTCCCACAGCTCTGCCAAGAGCCAGAGTTCAAAGAGAAGTGATCCCGTCTGCGTGGATGTTCCTGCCACTTCATCATTTCTCTACCTCACACTGCGTTTTTGGAAGAGTCCTCCTCCCAGCAGACTTGTGGTGCTGTATGTGAGCCCATTGCTACCTTCTTGCACAGAAATAGAAACATCCTTCTGTCACTGTTATATAGCTGAATACATATTAAATGAATATTTATGCATATATATGTAGCAAATATTTCACAGCTTGGTTATAAGACAGTCTTCCAACTTAAAGCTCCCAAATTGTTCTCAAAGGAAACCTCTTATAGTACAAAGTGAAAAGAAATCTCACTTGCACATGACACAACTCATACTCTAATGGCTGAAATTGCACTGATTTTTTAGGTTTTAAGGTATAAGGTTTATTATGCTTATATCACAATGTGACTTAATTTAACAGGAAATAAAATTATGTGAAGAACAAAATGGGAAAAAAATCCCCGACCCAAAGGACCAATTCAAGTGAAGACTTTGGAAAACATTGTCATTTTAGTGCTGTGCTCATAGCTGAATCTTAGCTGACGGAAAGAAACATGATCTGCTCTTTATAAAACACCAGAGGAAACTGGAATCTGACCTTGTCTCAGCCTTGTTTCACCATTTTCGTCCTTTGGGAATTTGGGATCAACCCCATGTTATCTGTGTCAACTTCCTGGTCCAGGCATGCAAGCATCACTTCTTTGGCTAGGAGGGAATTTTGAGGAGAAAGGAGCTGTTCTGAGGACAAACAGCCACCCAAACAAAATTAATTGTTATCCTTGAAATAGAATTGCACAGTCCTCAGACAAAATGCAGCACCAGAGCCACTCAGACTCTACAAAGCTCTTCCCAATGCTGCAGGGTATTTTCTCAGGTTGAACCTGAGGCTCCAGTAGTTCAGCAGCAGAACTAGGAAGAAGAGATTTCAGGAGGAAACCTGAACTCATGGGGATCGTGAGGGTCATATGAGGATGCAGTGGTGAAGGGACATGGTATTAGGAGCTCATGGATTTGAGGTTCATCAACCTGCAGGGCTGTCAATGAGTCATTCCAGAGCTGCATATTTTCTAATTAACCACAATATGAAGCAGAAGCCCGACTTCTGGAAGCAAAATCTACTGGGTCCTGCTTTACTCAGGAGCCCTGTTCAGGTCCCAAATGTAGCTTTTCCAGACTTTCAGAGCTCTTCTATGACTAGAGTCTCATTTGCACTTGTAATTATTAGATTATAAAGCTCTTCAGGAGAAATATTTTAATCTATCAGTCTTGATTCAGTGATGCTCTTAATTAATAACACTGACAATAACTCTATTTATATATATTGAAACCCAAAACGATAAGCATCTGAGGTTCAACAAACCATGAGCAGGTAAATGCTGAACTACATTGTTTTACTGTAAAATCATACAATCAAAGAATAATTTAGGTTGGAAAAGAACCTTAAGATCATCAAATCTAACTATTATGTTTCACATAATGCATTTTTAATAAAATATTTGTAAGTGAAAGCACATTACTTGGTTTTTGGGGCTTAATAGATGGAGAAAAATGTTTCACTAACCTGTCTTTGTGAGTCCTTTTTCAAGAAATCTCTGTAGATGGTCACATTAAGACTGCTTTTTCTTTACTTGAAATTACAAGAGAAAAACACACAACTAGATTTGTCATGAACTTAAAAACTAATAAGTAACAAACCCAACACATTTTGTGGCAAAAATCTTAATTAAATTAGAGACACACTGTCATTTCACTTAAAAAGTTTGATGTTAGCAGTCGCTTAGGACTCATCTTGCTGTTACAGAGCAAGGAACTCAAGGTGAAAGACCCCCAGAGGAGAAAGGTGATTCCAGTAACCAAAGGTCCCTGTGTTTTTGCACAATGCAGGGTGAGTCTGACTTTAGAAGAAACGGTCTTTCAGAAAAGCAGATGACAGTTGGGCTCAAAACTCATGGTATTTTGCTCACGGTTTGTTCAATGTAGCCTGCGGAAACTTCAATTTTCTGCGTGCTCAGCAGTGTAGCTCTGGTCCCCAGCAGATGTTTGCAGCCCTCAAAGGATATGCAATAGTAAACCATGGCAAACACTGACCTGAAATAGTGATTTTCCCCATGCTCATCCTTCACCGCTCCCCCTCCTATAGGGAAGAAGCCTCTGAGGGGAAGGGCGCTGACTTATGAAAACTTCACGGGCAGGGCCCAATAAGTCTTATTCCCATTTGTATTAATGAAGTGCTCAGTGGTCTCTCTGCATCACAGTCTTCTTCAGCCCCCTCAGTTTTTACTGTACATGACTGCAAACCCGAAACAGTGGCCGTGGAGCGCAGCACGCTCCAGAGAAGCTCATCTGGGGCCATGTGACACACCTTTTTTGGTCCATAGTGGAGCATGATACCCATCCCTTTGACCTGGTAATGAGTACCTGTTTGTCACAGAGCAATGGACCTCTGATCAGTTTTTTCCATGCATGAAACACTGAATCTGCGAAGTAGTAGTTAGAAGCAATGCTCTAATAACTACCATAGCTACCTTGTAACAGGGCACAAGTCACCAGGGACTATAGACTAATTTGTCATAATTCATTTAATATGTTTAGTCTAAGAAACATAATTTCAGCCCAATAGATGTCTGAGAAAGCCCTTGTCAGTGTTAATTGGGAGACAGTTATAGCAGCACCCAAGGCGCCCCCAGCAGGGGGTGAAGGACTTCACTGTCTTTCCCCAGGCAAGGCACAGCCCTCCTCTGGGGCAGCCCCAGGTGCCCCGGCTTGTGGCTGACGCCCCTGCCCTTGCTGCTGTAGGAAATTCACTCTTCGCTGCCCTGTCTTTTTCCTCTCTCTTTTGTTTGTTCTTTTTTTTTTCTATTTTTGTTTTGTTTTTTTTTTTTTCACTTTTTACACAACCAGAAAAATAAATAAATATCTGACAGTCAGTAGCAACTTCTAAGCAAACAGGCCAGATCAGTTTAGGTCTTGGAAACCCTACACAGTGCCCACCTGAGGCAGTCACTGCATGACCCTCATTTACCCTTTCATGAGCCACACTTAAGTTGCACATGAGTGCTCGCTGCTTGTCGTCGGCCTCTGACTGCAGTTGATAGTGGCTTCAAATATTGTTGTAGCCACTTTTGGGCAACCAGGAAGATCTGGACTTCAGGAGCGGGGAATTTCCTTTTGCAGAGACAGATGAGTTAAGACAGGTACAAGATACCATATCTCCATCTAATTTATTTTGAAGTATGTACATTCCTGAACAAGGATATTAGATGACAAAAGCAATGAGAGCTTAATAGCTCACAGATGATACATAGACACACGCTTCATGAGCACCAGCAGACAGCTGTAGCCCAGTCCCCAGCTTATGCGCCTCACTCTTCTCTTTCCTTAAAAGCTGCTCTAAGTGTGTAAAAATGCTAAGTCTTACAGCCACACCCCTCTCCTCTTGGCCTTGGCAACTTTGTGTCATAAAAAGAAACCCATCTGAAGTATCAGTAAAGCTTTATTTTTTTTTTTTAATTCTGAGGCTTAAACATCTGTTGACAGCAGATGCTCAAGTTAAAAATCATCAATTGCATTTATCAGTTAAATGAACTTACTGTTGGGTGGGATCAGAAATAACCCATTATTATCTTCGTATCTGTTACTTTGGCTGTATCATATGAAGCTAGACCCTATGCTTTCTGTCTCAGAGATGCAAAATTTTCAGTAATGATAAGTAAAGAGAACCTGATCCCAGAGTTTTACCTGTACAGGGTTTACAAAATCAGGGCAGTTTTGCAACAGGTCTACTCTTCTGCATGAAACTAGATTTTACATGTGTTTACAATTGTATGACATGGGCTTACCTCCACTGAATTCAGTAACATCCTTTCATTAATTCCAGCCTTTCTGGGAAAGATCAGCTCAGCCCATTATGCCTCCAGGCACATAAATAAATCTGAGAGGCAGCACATAAGTAAACCAAGGTGCCTTTTTTTTTTTTTTATGCCACCACAATAGTGATCAGAAAGCCTACCAGCAATCTTTAACCTGTACAAACATATAGCAGGGATGACTAACAGGCTTACATTTTTAATGTTAATTTGGCTTAATTTCCTGGGTTATTTGGGTCCAAAGAAGAGAAGATAGGAGGAAGCAAATTAAGTACATTCAGAACATTCTATTTTGGCAATTTCAGAATGAAATCTTTTAATGCTTTTGTTTCAAAACAATATTATTTTTAGAAATGCAATTTGATTTAAAGAATAAAAAATGTTAATATTTAACGAGTGCCACAGCTGCCTCCTCGAGAGAGGGTCCCAAAGACATCCACCCAGCAGAGAGAAACCCAACCTTCCCATCCTCCAGAAGTCACAGCAGCTTCCCAAAACTCTCAGATACATTAATTTGGTGAGAAGGAGCATACACAAAACTTGCCTCAACTCTACTCATGATTCCTGGGACACCAAAACTGCTAGACAGAAACAAACAACTCTCCTTCCCTCCCAAAATGTTAGTCCTAATAATCACTTTAATTACAAGTTTTTTAACACACACTTCTTATTCTAGGCCCACAATGGGAATAACACCTCAAAAAAAAAAATTCCAACTAAAACCTCAAAACTTACCCCTACTGACACCAATATTCCCATTTCCTTCCTCATTTCAACCAAAAGGACATTTTGAAAGGATGAGATTCACCATCCTCTGTGAACACAGAATTAAGCTATGAAAAAGACAACTGCTGCACTTTACTTTAAAAAAAAGGTAGGCAGTGCATGAAGTAGTTTCCCATACTATTTCTTTTGATTCAGCATTCAGTCTGGACATGAGCTGTATTTGTCAATTAATACAGAGGCTACTGGATGAGTTTCAAAGATCTGAATGCACAAGTCTAGGTAGGATGCTACAGCAAGGAAGGGAGTGAACAAATGTGGGCTTATAAGCAGAGGTTTTCTGGGTAAAAGCTTAAACTTGACCAAGGAAAAGGGGTATCATCACCAACTTTGACATGTAATAGTAGGAGTTTAATATTGTTATGGAGTTCATTTTCACCAAATTCCTCATTTTGTAATATGTGGCAGTCTGAAGAGAAATGTGGGGATTCCAACTGTGGTTTGCATTCATTCATTAAGCACCTCTGCTCAGGTGACATCTAGAGTTGGGTCATTTCTTACATCCTTAAGTATGGATGGAACTTACTTGTTGCCAATAATACTAAATGGATGGGTTTGGTAGCTTATAAAGTCATGTCTGGAGGGAGTAGTGAAGCAGCCTGACAAATCTGAAGAGCAAAATGAACATCAGCTCAGGTACTAGGGAGGTGGCTGTACCAGATGCTAAAAGTGCTGACTTTCTCTTTCATTTTACAGTTACATACAACCAAAATGTCATCCTAAGACAGTAAAACAATAAAGGAAATTTTAAGTGGAATATTAGGGAAAATATCCTAATGATTAGGTCTACTAGTCTTTGGCATACCCACCCAGCGAAATGATAGAGGGAAGCCTAATGGCTTGAATTATTTTAAACTGGATTGCAGAAAACACTGGCAAATATGCTATGAATTAAGAACTGCCTTCCACTGGTTGATTTCTGTCATTCTTCAAAAAGCCACCAGCAGTGTCATTTTGGAGTGATGGATTGCTGTGGTTCCAGTGTCAAGGCTTCAAAAATGCCAGATAAGTCACATCTGAAAGCGACCCAGAAGGCACGTGGGCCATCTTCAGAACATGTGGACTTGTCCTGCTGTGGTCACATCTATCACTTTGGAGCTGAGACCAGCCCCTGAGCCAGGGAACGCGGCTAACAGGTGACATACAGCACTCATCAGCCTCAGCAGGCAGTGCTTACCTGTGCCTCACCCAAGCAGGTACCACGTACACGGCACGACAGCACAAAATTCAGAGAATCATGGTCAGAGTTGTTCGAGGACTGAGATGGCTTTTGCTTCTTAAAAAGACAATGATTTTGGGCTGAGCTTTAATTTGGTTTTAGGGTTTTTTAAGTCTATCTTGATCTGAAGGACTTGTACAACTGCATCGGATGAGGATATGTTTCCCCAATCAGTAACTAAAACCTAATGCTAACTGGAGATTCCAGATTAGAAAACCCTCCACTGGTCCTGTTACTACTGTTCTAAACCTTGGAGGGTCCCATGTTACCAGAGGAATTTTCCTGCCTAGCAAAGACCACAAATGTAATGTGCTTCCTGATGGAAAATTTGGGGCTGAATGGAGATGCTCAGCCTGGAGAGAAAGAAACCGTTTGTGTAAACTGTGTGTACTGCCATGTCTGTCCTACACAACCTGATAGAATGGGCAATGGTTGCTGCTGAGAAAAACAGGGGTGGAAGGGTAAAAAAACCACACTGAGCTAGTCCAGAAATCCTACTATTCATTTCAAAGAAAGCATACTAAAACCCATGACACCCAATCACATTATTGCTTTTACAGACAACCTCTATAGCTCGTGCAAACCTGGTCTTGCCTGTTCCCCTGTAGAATAAAAACAGGGAATGAGAAAGACAGACACATTTTATTATGAATATTTCAAGACTGACAATCATTTTGGGACTCTGCTGGTTTCCAATCCACTAGTTCTCTGTACCATCTCTGTGACCCATCACTGTCACCCTGAATAATGGCTCCTTCAGCCTGCAGAAAGTGCCTTGGGGCTTTCACTGGCAAAAATGAAGGAAGCACAAAAATATTTTCAGTCAGTATTGGAACAAACTTCACATTGCACAGCTGCAGTGTAAGTGCTGTCCCCCAGAGACTCTCTAGAATTTGATTAAGGTATATGGAAACTTGACTCATATTTTATGAACATTCATTTTCATGATACATTTTTAAAGCGACAGCATATATTTTCATCATGTGGAAGAAATGAAGGCTGTTATTTTGACAGAAATAGTATGTTTTTAACATGCAGCCGTTTTTGACAGCTGTTGAAGAAGCAGCACGGGAGCTATGGCATTAGCTGTTGCAGGGAACTCTCTTTTTGGTGGGAGAAACACTATCAACCATGGTAGAAAACATAGTGATTTCATTTATTATTTTTAAAAAGAAAAATAATCAGGAGGAACAGAAGGACTTTACAGAGGATGCACATGGTTTCCAAGGCCACTGTAGGATGTGGCCCCTCGGCTTGTGAGAGAAGGGCCAAGTGCTTGGCAGCAGCAGGCATGGAGGGAAACAGGGGTGCATCTCGCACCCATTAGTGAAAGTCCAGTCAAAAAGCTGTAATGTGCTTTGAGACAGAAAAGAGCATCTAAGCAGCACATGGTCCCACCTGCCTGTCCACAAAAAAAGCTTTTCATCTGACATCAGCATTGGGGAAATAGATTAATAAATGAAGGAACAACATAAAAGTACACTGGGCTAATTAATAACAAAACTGGGTAATACTTAGTAGAGCACATGCTCCTTCAGGCTGTACCACAGGCTGTGAGAACTACCAGCATGTGCTGCACTGGTCCCAGAACGCAAGAAGCATGCAAAAATTGCCTTCCTGTAGATCCTAAATTTTCTGCAGGCTGTAGCCCCAAAGCTCGCAGAATACTCCAGCAACAAGAACAGGTTCTGCCCTGCCTTGTACCTGAACCCCCAGGGAACTCGGGGAACTACTGGAGATTTGCACTCCTAGTGACAGCAGAATAAACCCTGTTGTTTGCAGAAAGATACTTATTTTATTTTGTGGAAGACATACTTTGCTAAAACATCATTATCGCAGTAGGAACTCTCTCCATCTGTTTTTATGTAAATAATTTCAAAGTGTGTGATTTATGTAATGGACTTTATTTGAATTACTTTTCACCAGTGAGATGAGGATAAAGATTTTCTTTCATATTACACAGCTGGTTTTACTTCTTCTCAGCATCCAATACTTTTATTATTTCTATACAAATTCCTTTACTGCAGGAGATTTATTACTTATAGTAATCTTGTGTGGTGTGAATTTCTTATGGCTCATTCATTTAGTTTTTCATATGGCTACTTCAGAATGGAGATAGAATGAAAACGAGGAGATCTAAATCTGGCAAATATTATGGGGTGGTTCATCAGGAGTACTCTTTCACAGTATCCAACATGCTTATCACATATAGAAGTAACCAGTTAATTTAAACAGAACATCAGAACCAAATTATTTCATGCATCAAAATCCCTCAGAGATGTTGAAAATGATGAGGTTTCAGAGACAAAGATTGTTTTTATTACATAATGAGATAAGGACCCCTAAAACCACAGGTGCTAATGCAAATAATAGATAACAATAACATTTGCAAGAACAGTTTTGGAAATTGCATTGATGCTGAATACGAAGTTGCATGGGTCAAGCTGACAAATTATTTGAGTACAGGAAATTTCTATAGCATGATAGAACCAACAGTGAATTTGGCTTAATTTCCTGGGTTATTTGGGTCCAAAGAAGAGAATATAGGAGGAAGCAAATTAAGTACATTCAGAACATTCTATTTTGGCAATTTCAGAATAAAATCTTTTAATGCTTTTGTTTCAAAACAATATTATTTTTAGAAATGCAATTTGATTTAAAGAATAAAAGTAGAAATTATCAGAATAGAAAATAAAACAACCTTACCATAGTATGTGATGTTTCATGGAGCCCAAAATGCATGCATACAGACTGTAACATCCAATTGCATCCTTAGCTGAGCAGCTCTTCGCACGTACCTATATGGAGGATCAAAGTTTACTGACAGAATTCATGAAAGTTCAAGTTGTATATGCTTATGCTTCTTTGTGTTATGCTAAATTTCTATCCTTCCATCTAGAGGGGTATCCCCACAAAATTTTATAGTCTGTCTTAAGAGACTATTTGGTATGTATCAAAATAATAGCACTTGTAAATGAAGTGTGTGAGAGGCAAGGGGGAAAACAATAAGTAAGGATTGCAGAGCTCCAGCAGCAGGACAGCACCATTTAAATCATACTGGAGTTTAAGCAATTATTAGGTATCACTCCCATCGATCTCTACAAATAAGCACGAGCAGTGAGATAGACAGCTAGAGAGAGGAAGGTGTGACATAGGAATCTCTTTTCGTTTCAGACCCAGTCCTGGCTGTGCAGGGGATGGATTAAACAGCAGGAAAGAAAGAGGTTGATGATGACAAACTGATGCTCTCTTGCTGAACAGCCAAACACAAAGACCCATTCTACCACCCACAGTGCCAATTTCGCATGTAATGGCAAGGGAGGAAACCTCAATCACTCCATCCCAGAAGCCTCTGGAATCATCACTGTGTATAATGCTATTGCAGGCCAAGGTAAAAGCCTGTGACCAAAAGCCCTGACCCTCCAGTGGTCTGGGGAACAAAATCTAACAACTTGTTCTAGACCCATGTCTACACATGGGGCAAAAAAGGTCACTGAGCATTGCAAGGTCTGTAGCTCCATTTCCACTTTGGGCTACTGTAGTATCACTATCAGATCTGGCTTAAACCCTCTCTCTGTGTGTGCTGTGGAGGAGATGCAAATGTTGGAGACGACACTGCATCTCAAAAGCCAAGGCCTGAAATAGTCTGAGTAAAAGCAGTTTTTCCTCATTTCACTCTTTGGTTTAAAGCAAACAAATTGAACACTATTAAGCAGGTCTAGATAGAGTGAAAGGTATAAAACAGAGTAATATACAAGCAACAGCAGAGAGAAAGAAGAAATGTAGAAATTTTTTCTGGACAATGTCTGTTACCTTTGCCTGCTAAGATGCCTTGTTGACTATACTGGATTACATTGTAGATATACTGGATGTGTCTTTAGTTTTCAGTGATTTTTCGAAAAAATGAGCAAGCAATTACTTATATATTTTATCCTGATTAAAAAAATATAGGATTGTTCTTTTTTTTTTTTTTTTTTAGTGAGAAATAGAGTTAAGCTTGAAAGACTTCTTTGTTTCCTGTACTTACAGCCTCTAGAAATTGAGTACTTTGACTTTAAAGCAGCCACTGGAGACCAGCTGGTCAATGCATAGGTGGATTTGCCAAAAGAGTTACTGCACTCTTGCTGCAAAGCTAGCACCAAGTTAACATGGACACAAAACAAGGGAAGTAAGAAGACTTTGTTAACTTATATTATACGTTTCATTATTGTAAAACTCCCCTGCATGTAGGGAATATTTTTAGTCTCAGCTTCTATCAGCTGTTACAGTATAAATGTGTAAGAAAAAGACACAGGTCTTCCTGAGATCTCCTTTGAGCTGAGACAATAAATTAGAGTATGTCTAATTTTTCAAAAATTAATTTCATTCCTTGTCTGTCCTCAGTATTACCATAAGAACATTGTGTTTTCCTCAGACTGTTGTTTTGTCCATCACATTTGTCACAGTCCTTATAGGTCTGCTTCTATCCTAGACACTGGTCATTAATCATTGACCGCTTGCATTTGATAGATAGTACTCAAAATTCAGCTTGTCCTCATCAGTCTGTTCCATCCTCTAAATTATGAGGTGCACAAAGCTCCACGCTGCAAACCAAAGGGCAGAGGAAGCAAGGTGCTCCTCACAACAAGACGATAACTTTCAAGGGTAACCTTTTAAAATCTAAGAGTGAGGCAGCATGGGCTGGAGCACCATCTGCTGGCATCCTCTCGTTGACTGTTTGCATCGAGGAGCTGCAAGTGTTGGTTGCTCCTACGCATCCCTTGGCACCACAGCTTAGTGTCCCATGGGACACGGTTGCCAGGGATCCCCAGCTCACTTTCCGATGGGGTATGGGACATGGGACATGGCGGCATCCTCTGGGGAGACGCAGGAAGGGGGAGTGTGAGGTTCCTCCTCTGCCTACAAGTGGCAGGCCAAAAAAAGGGCTGCAAGAGGCCCAGCCCTGCCAGCTGCAGTCCCCAGCTGTCCAGCCCTGGGACCGCCTGAGGAGCACAGCTGGGTGCAGGCACACAGCCGAGGCGCTTCTCCCTGCATTCCCACCGGAGCACTGGGGAATCTCACAGCCGCTGCTGGAGCTTGTCTCTGCTGGACAGGCAAACATCTCAGCAAACTCAGCTGCTTGCCACAGCACAATTCCTTTCCCAAAGTCAACATTTTTTTTTTGCTTTCTCGGTACTGCTGACCTTGCCTGAGGGCTTCCCTGAGCAGAGGGGAATAGATTTTTGCAAGGTTGATTGGCTGCCAAGGTAATTAATTATGTTTATTTTTTTCTCAGCATGTTACCGTAAGTGTTCTCCCTGTAAAGCATCCTTTCACTGTCTGTTTTTTTAATTGTCAGATGGCATTTGTATATGTTCTCTTTCCCCACATTAGCTGCTGCAAGCTGAGTTCATGTACGTATTTCTTGCCACAGGCATTCTACACAGGACAGAAGGGGCAGGCAGCTGTGGAGAAATCCTGGCTCATGTGGAGGTCTTCACAACTTGGAGCATCAGCAGGCAGCAAACGCAACTTTTTGCATGGCCACATTTTATATTTAATAGTCATCGGCTAAAATATATAAACACTAGAGAAAGTGCAGAGGAGAGACTAGCAAGAATGATCTCAAAAATATGACCACTGAGGAAAAGCCAAAATAAACTGAGGCTGCTCAGAGCACCCTTGAGCTGCAAAGATCGAGAAAAGGGAAAGTAACTATCCCGTCATGATGCAAGGAGAAGCAATACATTGTTCTCTGTGTCCCTGATAATACAAAAAGATGTAGAGGGCTCAGCTTACCTTGAAAAAGGTGCAGATTGGGTATTTCTGGAGAGCTTTCAACAGGACAGATAGCACAGCACTATGCTGAGTTGTGTATGGAGTCTCTATAGCAAGAACCAAGTAAGGGTTTTCTCAAGAATGAAGGAGGTATAAATGACCTTGTTCCAGTGTGTGGGGGTGGATCTTGAAATCCTTTTCCAGCTTTGTAAGTTTCAGTCTCCTGGGAGCAAACTCATGCATTCCTGGTGCAGCCTTCCCAGAAGGAAACACATCTGTCCTCTCAGAGGCACAACTTGGTTGTCCAGAGAGTAGGAGAAATGCTATGGATGAAGTTATGGAGCAGCTGAAAGAGGATGTCCAGAATTACAGGTTTAAATTTAGGTAGAAATTATGCCCAAATTCTACTGTAGCCTCTTAAAAGTTTTTTCTCCCACTTTGGAGCTAAAGTTAAGTTCCCCCTACTACAGTCTCATGAATAATGTTAATGAAGGTCATGCCAATGTCTAAGCCTGCTTAATGTCTCCTAACATTTTAGGGCCCAGTTATCTTATTATGTGTTATTCCTGTACACATTCTCAACTTCATAAGCTAAATATGGTTAGAAAAACTCAGAGGCCATTTTAGACTCCAACAGGCAAACAGAAAATTTGCCATGTTAGAGTAGACAATAAGGACTCTTTGTCTGCGTAAAATTGAGAATTCCCATGGTCAATGTGGGAGGAAGGGGAAAGCAAGGAAATTTTTAAGGAGAGATAGCAGACCAAATGCAAGACTAAGTTTCAAATGTTTCCAAATTTCTGTCACTAGCATCAGTATACTTACTAGAAATCATTCTAATATGCAAATGTTTTCAATTCAGCTTTTTTAAAAATATTTTCTTTGTTTATTTAGTCATGGTGTTAACAGTAAAAATATCTTTTCAGCACAGTGCCTTTGGGGATATTAAAGAAAGTTCCTTTATTATTTCAGGCAGCTTCTGAGAAAAGCATACATGTTTTATATAGATGCAGTAGATCAGTAAAAGCATTCCCTCATAAGACCCACAAATCTAGCATTTTGCACTCATGTAAAGGGACAACAGAACAGAAAAAAAATTACGAAAGGTACAGACAAGTAAGCTAGGAAAAATCCTACATCAAGCAACTCAAAGAGCAAATACTCAAGCCTCTTTTAAATCAGTTCTTCCTTACTTGTCTTCTAGATCCCGGTACGTAACTCACATCAACCTTCACTCTCACCTATTTGGGTATAAGTCTGGAAGAAAAATGTATACTTCAGCTCTGGATGTTACCCTGAATGCAGAGCTACATGTATGCATCAAATGTCTCAAATGTGTCTCTGGCTCAGGGTTAAATTTTAATCTGTGTTTTAAAGTACTTTTAGTGGTAAGGAAAAAAATCTCAGGGAGAAAAGGACCACATTGTTGTAAGAAGCTTTTTAAAAAGCCATCTATTTGCAACTGCCCTGGATGCTGTAGAGGTAGATTAATTAAGCCAGTGAGGTAGATAAACGAGTTGCATGCGGCTCATGTGCTCATACACTTCAGATAATTTATTATACAATGTTACTTAACATGTGTCAGAAAAAGAAACGATAAAAAGTTTGTATTATGTACACCTATGTGTAGATGTACACAAGCAAGACACGTATGAACTCGGTGATCATCAAGATGGTAGCATGAGAAAGCTGCTTCAATTTGAATGCACACAACTCAGGGGCACTTTTCTACATAGGAAAGCCTCTGACGATGAATAATTTCCTGAACGCATACCAAGCTGTTTGATATATATTTCAGTACTATGAAAGAAGACCAAGTTTTGTAAAATAAATCAGTCTATATCTTAATATTCATTGTATCTTACCAACGCATAGGGTACACAGCTGACTGCTGAGTGGAGAAGGCGAGTGTAAAATTTGTTACAGAAGCTTATGCCTTGAGATAGTGTTATTCTATTTGCCTGGCTGCATCAACACTGCAATGAAAATGAATCAGTCTTAAGAGGCCAGAAATGCCACATTCTCTCTGCAGTGTTTCACAGTTTCACACAGTATCATAAGGTTGGAAAGGACCTCCGAGATCATCGAGTCCAACCTATAACCCAACACTAACACCAACACTAACACCAACCCATCATCTAAACCATGGCACTCAGTGCCTCATCCAGTCTCCTCTTAAACACCTCCAGGGTCGGCGGTGTTGATGAAAGTTGTAATTACAAAATAAGTTAAGCTAGTAAGATACTCAATAAAATGGTTGATTGTGTTGGCCTAGCACAATCATAGTCATTGCAGAAACCTATTGCACACACACACACCTTCCTGCTACTTCTTCCCCATTTCTCTTAGGAAACAAAAACGCAGAAGAACAGAATTTTGAAGCTCCACAAAATGCAATTTGCATCACTGGTTTTGTGATGCCTTTGTTAATGGCCAAAATCAATAAACTGTTCAAGTGTGTTGGTATGCTTTGCTGGCTGCACATAAGTATGCAATGAACCTGGTTTCTGGTGTGGCCTTGTGAGCTGGAGAAACTGAGTATATTGGAAGCACTCCATATCCACTCACTGGAAAAGTAGGCAATTTATGTCCAAAAGCAGACTTACAAATTTGTTAACTGTTGAATGAAATCAGTATAGAAAAATGAATCACATTCACTTTTTGCGCAATTATGTCATCTTCAAATATGGGTTGGGCTCTACATGTCTTAAATTCCAGATCATACACTTAGTCCTGTAATTTTTCTGCAGGATTTTGTAAAAGCAGTATCCATCCATGAAGCCAGCTTCAAGTACCCTAAAACTATGAGTCTTACATTCCTAAATCATGAAAATAAATCATTGCAAGAAAGTGAAATAAATACATGTGAATAAAAATATTATCTAACAGGAGCTGCTTGGATTTCAAGGGAGTTACACCAGGAATGCTTCTGGCCAATTATTTGCTTCTAACAGTCACTAGATGTTAAGAAAAGTAACTCATGAAATACTCCTATACAAGTTATCACAGAAATGTCTGTTATATTGTATTCCTGTGCTCCACAGTTGAGTGAACAGGGATGCCCTGTATTGTACTGTATTACGTATTGACAAGGCAAGATGTTGGCTGTGCTAGGCATGGGGAAGGCAAAGCCACTATTACTTTTTAGTCAGCTAAATACATTCTGATGTTACGGAAAAAAAAAATAGCAGGACAAATCCTGAGAAAGCCAGGCAACTGATAAAAAGAAATGCTTAGAATCTAATCCAACAGTTATGGCCAATTTCTACAGGAATAATATACAACACTCCCACAGGCTATATAGGTAGGTGCTGGAAAACATATTTGTAGCAGTTCCTACCTGTTCCTGGGCATAGTGGAGAGAGCTTGCTATCTCCACATTGCCCTTGGTAGGCCCACAGTTACCAGTATGCATCTTCCAACAGACGTGTATCTCTTGCTTTAATTACTTCCACAGTGATGCTCTCAGTCACTGCAGCTTAATGGAAAAAAGCCTGATATCTGGAGAACAGGATCTTCTTAGGGGTTCCTCCCATGTTTGCTGTAGTCTTGTCTTGCAGATGCACTTGGAAAAGAGAAATTTTTCTGAAACCAAGGGCAGAGAGCTGGCATCCAGCACTGCTGCTCATTCGCCTCACCATGCTCAGCAGTTTCCTTCAACAGGTTTTACACATGCTAAGGAGTGAGAGTTGCACATTGCAATGCAATAGGAGCTCCACCTGCTGAGGCTGTGTCCACCTCTCCAGAAGCAACTTGCAGCCCTGTCTGAGTAGCTGAGAGTGGACAGAAACACTGCAGCCAGTTTTGTGGTGAGTGGATGGTGTCTGTTGCCATTGCCTGGCATTTCTGGAATGAGTTGACAAGGTGTACAATTCCCTTGGGATTGCATTCCCCTCAGAGCTCCTAGATAAGAGGCAGCACTAGTGCCACCCTCTGATAGGGAATTGGACGACTCTGGAGAAAGGCATAGTTGCTAAGCACAGCCACCATCAGTGCAAGGCTAAGGACAGCAGTACCAGGATGAAGCCACTTCCAACTGCCTTATCTGACTCCCTGCTTCCAAGAAGTCAAAAGACAGTAATAAACAGACCCAGGAATCAGACTAAATAGGATTGAGGTCTCTAAAAGCCTTAGTCATATAAATAGCTGACGAAAGAGTTTCTTTTGACTCCAGACTCGTAACATCAGCATTTGATTGTCAAAATCAGCATCTTTTATTTTACTCCACTGTATACATTGGCTGTGAGTGTCTTTTTTTGCCCAAATACATGGTGAGGGCTACCTCCACACCCCCAGCTGAATTGTGCTGTTCAGTTCTGGTACCTTCCCTGATGTGGAAACACCAAAAACAACAGAACGGCCCCACTGAACTAAAAAAAAACCCAAACCAAATATCCAATTCTTGTCCATGCAGATTTGTCTTGCTGGCTTCCACTTGTTTCTTTTCATGTTTAATTACAACTGTAAAGACTATTGGCTTATACAGCTAAGAACTTAACTAATGGATGGGATATGCTTAATGATATGATGTCTTCTGCTCTGGACACAAAATTTTCAGACAAGCCCATTGAGTGGCTGGATTTTTTACAGCCCAGGAGCAAGGCAGTGTGTTAGGCAAAATGGTAAAATCCCAGAGTGTAGTTACACCACTAAATATACAATTAGTGACATCCAGCGAATAAAGCCAAGCTCAGCTCTTCCTACACCAACACCTGGATTTATAAAATTATTGCCCTCAGACCAGGTGCACCTGGCTGCACTTAAACCCCCTCTCCTCCCCCTCATCACAGGGCAGTACCCAGATCTCCTCCAGCTTTGATGGAGGCTGCCTGTGAGAGCAGCCCATGGGCAGTGCTGAGGGGACCTCTGGTGAACCCCAGGTGGAGGCAGTCAGAAGTCACCTGGACTTGTCTTTGGGTCACACTCAGCCTGAGTATCACAGCTGCATGGTCAGCCTCTGCCAAAACTCTCCCCAGCGTGACGCTTCAGGTAAAGTGAAATCAGTTTTATCACATCATATAACATCCAGTACAACCACATGGGACCAGAATGCTGTTTTTCTGTTCTCTTTTAGAAATTCTTTGAGGTTGTCTTCAACATTCTTTTCTCAGTCAGATCCATTATAATAGCCCCTTTCCTAAAATCTGGTTGAATTTTTCCTAGGAATTGTATATTTATATACATATACATACAGCCATATATGCCTATATACAAATATATATTTCTTGTTTGATACATTGACAGCTGTAAGTCTTTGCATTTAATTAAGGCGGTAGTCCTAATCTCCTGGCTCTTCACATTTGCACCTGCTTCACACTGATTATTTCCAGATGTATTCACAAACCTTAGCTGGGATTCTCCATGTCATGATGCTCATTTGCCCATTTCTCTGGTCTCACTGACAGTACCTACACATTGAGGTTCATGGGAACTTATGTCTTGGGAACACAGGTGGATTCTGGAGGTTTTGTTCATAGTCTATGGCTTTTGTCATCTGAAATTCATAACCAGCTTAATATCTAAAATGTTATTTCAGCGTGCAGTGTGTTTCTACTGAATCCAAATTTGCCACAGCTAAAGGCCCTTGAAACCTCTGTTAAATCACAGCTTACCTGTGGTTCTGTTTTTCCACTGCTACTACACAAAAGAGAACTACATAAAGCAAAGTACCCACAGCAGCAGGCAGCTACATGAAGCTTCCTGTAGTATAGTATTGGTAAATCTTGGGGCCAGCCAATCATGTAAATCCACATGCCTTTATTGATGTTGTTTTGGAGGATCTTAGTACCATTAGTGTCTCCCCAAGTCCAACAAAACAGCTCATCAGTGGGGAACCCACCAGCCCTGCTTTGCAAGTGAAAGGCTCATCATGAAGTCTTTCAATATCAGCAGGCTATTTAAAAATGGAATTTGTGGCACTCTGCAAGAGACTTCTGTAATTTCAATTAGGCTTTCTTTGGAATGGGCTATCTAAGAAAAGACATTTTTGGAAAATAAAGGCTTTGTAAAATAAAAGCTTTATCTACTTATTAGCAAGTCAATAAAAGCCATGAAGACTCCAAACTTCTGCTTTGGCTTTGTGTGCCTTAACAGGCCAAACAACCTAGCTTCATTTGAAACTGGTTTCAAATTACTTGCAGATGGCTGGATGTAGATGAAAGACTCCATAAAGGTGTTCCTTATTCTATTCTCTACTCCCTAGACTGTTGGGCTATGTGCTGACATTTGGATGCTTGTTTTACAATATCATTTGACATGTGGGATTTATGTGTCAAAATTTCACTTAAAGCCAAGAAAATGTCAACTAGCGAGTACAGAGAAGCAGCAAAAGACTGTACTTTTCAAAACAGAAGTCAGTGAGTTGGACACTGCCAAGTCTTAACCCTGTACCAAGCAGACACAGACAAAAATTTGACCCAGCTGCCAGAAAACTAAGATTCCTTTGGTGTGTTCTGCTGAGATTCCATTACTGCCTTTATCATTATGAAAATAATGTAATAAAATGAGACCCTTTCCCCGAATGCATTAATAAAGATAACTTATTGGTCAAGCTCCAAAACCACTGGAGCCACATTTAATTTACTGCTTTTATGGATTTAGGATTTGGTTTGCTGCTATGTTCAGTCCACTGCAACAATATAATGGGAAATTGTAATGGCATGTTTAAAAGAAACTATTCTTAATCTATCACTGAAGCTTTAAAATGTCTTGTGCAGACATCCGACATCCACAATTAAATGCTACCAAAAATGGGCATTTCACATGGTTTCATCACAGCTTACCAAATGGGGAAGATCCAAATAATCATCAATAGAGCATTTTTTGCTAGACACCTTAGAACAGTTTGGGGATGAGAATGGCTAAACCAGCTTCTAAGGGCTTGCGACCTCATTACACTGCTCCCATGTTAAGAGAGTCTGTGATTTACTTCATAACATGTCAGATGACATACCGCTTTATTTCCAATCAATAAAAATAATAATGAATTACGTGAGGGTCTTTCTGATACCTTACGATGAGTGGTTCAGAAAGGCACCAACCTTCTGTCTGTGCCTCACTCGGGTGGTGGAGACTTTACCATCACCAACATATAAGCCACTGAGAAAACCAGAGCACCTGTGGAGCACGGGGTTATGGACATGTCATATCATGACAGGGATAAAGTTGGTAAGAAAGACCCATATCCCACACATCTCCACATAAGAAGAGTCCTGCCTCTCAAGGCTGACTCTGCAGAATCCAGACTTCAGAAGAAATTACTCCAACAGCTGCATTCAACTTGGGCTTGCCGTTGCCTTGTGATGTGGGAAAAATGGGAAATTGTATTTGCTTGTTAGAAATACCCCTTATCAGTAAAGGAGATTATTCCTCAGAGTGAGGTTCTACAACAAAACGCCAGTCTGAAGGATTAGAAGTAAACTGGCATAGCTTTGGCTTACAGCCAAAAGATGGGCTCAAGCTGTTCTCCAAATGCCATATGCATTTCCTCCCTCTTCCCCCTTCTAGGGCAGCCAGAGCCTTCTCTTTCTCCTGCTCAGTCCTTAGGAGATGACAGCAGGAGCTCGGTGTCCACAGTGCTGAGCAGGATCTCACTCACGTGGCCACGACGTGATCCAGCCCCTGGTGAAAACAAACAAAACCAGCCCCTGGTGAAAACAAACAAAAGCTCCAGACAGAAAGTGAACACTGAACCCACTTGATTCCTCTGGATTTATTTTAAGATTGTGGGTTTCAGTAAAGAATGTCTAACAAATTCTTTCAAATTGTCCTAGGAAACTTGCCCACCTCTTCACTTTGAGGAAGGGAGGAAGGAATTAGCCACTTAATTTTACCATCAGGATTGATTAAATGCTTTGTAGGTCATGATGAAAAAAAGGCATTCTTCAACATAGGTGATAAAAATGGGTTTGTGACAAAAAGTCTTATTTGGAAGATTGTGGCTTGTACAGAATTAAACAAACATATTGGTTTTCATTTGTGTTCAGGAGTTTCCATTTGTGCAGCTTTTGCCAGGAGGCTGAAGATGTATAATTTACTGCTCAGTGATTTTAAAGATGTATATTTAGATTCTCATAGATACTTGATTTTTATTGCTCATTTTGTTACAGGGAGGTTTCCACTTTTAGCTTTATAAACTCAGCCTGGTTTCTTGTTCTATCCTCAGGATACAGCATAGCTCACTTCACCAAGAGTATGGAACCAAATGTTTGGGAAGGTTTTGGTTTGGTTTTCTTTTGTTTCTTTCTGCACTTATACTTTTAATTATTAATTCATTGCTGAAGGTAATTTCTTTATTGTTGGGATTTTTGGCATTGGATTTGGGACTCTTCATCCTTGCATACTTGGTAAGCCACACTTCTGCATGTCGTAAAACCTACCTGAAGCCAGAATGCTTGTGTCTCTATCATGGGCTCACCGTGGCCAGCAAGAAATAGGTGAGACCCTGAACAGCCTGATCACACCAGGGCCCCTTCTGCCAGCTCAGCTTTATCACTTGCTTTGAAGTCCAATCAAAGCAGCTTTTACAAAGCTCCAGGAGATGGAAGTCTAAATACATCCTGAGATACAATGTGGGGCTTGGATCAAGTTTAGAAGGTTAAATCCAAAACACTAATCCTGACAGCTCACACCTAGCAAGCAGCTGACCTATCTGGGAGCATCAGGACCTGGATGCCCCATTGATAAGGGCTGAGAACGATCCTCCTGCCCACACCAGGAGATGCACCAAACCTTGGCAACTCATAAAGCTTAAGCCAAGTCAAGGCCCATTAATGAGACCCCCATTAGAGGTTGCCTCTGATAGATACTCAAGGGCAGGTAGATACTCCAGTTGTTGTCAGGTCGGGACTTTTCACAAAATACAGCAGTAGCGCTCTTAGAAGGTGGACAGGGAGTGGCGATACCCCTTTGCACTATAGATGAGTGGCTATAGTGCTCTGCCAAGGAGAAAGCAAATACACTTCAATTCCTCTTACCCACAGAGGCCTTACTGCTCACCAGGTTCCCCTGATTGTATTTCACCTGGGCACCTAATCAAACAAACCATTCATGAAATAAGAGCTGACTGAGCAATATTTCAAACCCTGCAAGTCTATGTACAATAGAAGTCGTTTTAAAATTATTTGCCAAATTAGCTCAAGTGAGACAGAAACATTAACTCCTAGCCAAAGCCCTCAATGCAAGTTTGAAAGTTGAAATAGAACTTTTAGGGATCTTGAAAGAACAGGAGATGAGGGAAATGGCATTCACATTTATTACAGAAATGTAATTCATAATCCCAGCAGTGGGAATGCTAATGACTTTTGATTGATTACAGTGATTTCTTTGTGAAAGTAAGAAGATCTCTGGACCTGAGAACACTACAAAGAGCAAAGGAAACATCTTGTAATCATGGCTATGACTCAGGAAAGCAGTCAGGTATATGCTCTACTATAAGTACCTACTTGAGTGCTTTTCTGTGTAGGGTTGCAATTAAGTCAATGGGTTTTTTTTTCTGAAATAACCTTTGTCTCACCTTCTTCTTAAATAATGCATTTTGCTTCTGCATAATTTTATTTTTTAAGAAAAATAGTTTTCCAGAAATACTAAAAACATTTTCAAGGAGTTATCACTAATGTTTCTTACCTGCCACTTATAAAGCATACAAGAAACCTCTGAAAATCAACACTGACTACAGTATATCTATTGTCCCACATGAAAAGCATTTGTCTTCCAACACAACACCTCTGAACACCTCTCTTCATGATGGATATTTCAACCAGTAGTGACCTCTAGTTAATTTTTTCCCTTCTTCCTACATGTCTTCCTGACCTGTATTGTGGAAAGACTATGGCAGGCACATGTACTCAGTCTGTGGGTATTCCACAACAGTGTATGAACCACCTTCTGTTTGTTGCTCTGTTTATAGAAAGCAGGGTTAATTTATTGTCACACACACACAAATAACACCAAGGGCCAAAAAGCCATCCAAAAAAGTCTATGTTACAATGCAAACACATTGCATCCTTCACTGATCCTTCTGAGTACCTGGTGCAGCACACATGGTCCTTTAGGCTATCATCAGCAAAGTACTTAAGCCTTCCCCTAACTTTAAGTGTATGATTAGTCCCATCAATGTCTATGACAATATGCTTACTGTCACTCTGCAGTGGACAGGGGAAAGGAGAGATCAGATTTTACCAGATCCATGTATATTTGGAATAATAGGTAGAATAGTATCTTACATCCATATGCTGTACAGTTTTCTACCACTGATAAACTCTTGAATTCTTAGAAACAAGTAACTTGGCAATGAACATATTCCCCTTAGAACCAGATGCTCACTAGGCCTGAGACTTTAAACCTACACCATCTTTCAGTCAGTCTCGTATAAGAAATACAATTATTTTTAATTCAATGAAAAATGTCCAACTAGATTGTCTTTAAAATTTCACATATAAGAAGTGTTTGACATTGCTTTTTTGGAGGGAAGGACTTCTAAGTCCTGCAAGCAAATTCTTCAAAAGAAAGTGCCATGCGAAAACATAAGCAGAGAGGTTTCACTGACATTTCCCTGAGCATCTACAGGAAAGCAAACTGAGCATTCAGATAACTAAAAAGTTTGCATTAACATATCAAGATTCCTGTGATTTTCCCCTAAAAATGTGTTTTAAGATTAAGAACTGGTATTTATCTCTAGTGACTGCTCCACTCTTGTTGCTTTAGCTTCATCCCCACCCTGGGGATCACAACATGGGGTGATCACCTGCATCCGACAGCCCCTCCTTCCCCCTTAGAAGAAACAGAACAGCAAAGAGAGGGGGAAGAGAGAAAGTAATATAATTGCTAAAACATGGGCACTACTCAGAATTTGCTTTTTTCCCTCAAGTAATATGCACTGGAATCTCAAGTAAATGGAGTGTATAATCCTTTGTGAAATGGACACAGAGTTAACACAGAAAAAAACCCTCAGAAACACAAAGCGACACATACACACATATGCATGTGTTTGTGTTTTAATCAGACACACACACACAAACTGTGATTTCATTTATCCAGTTAATTGTATGTCTTCCCCGACATCTTACTTTCTGTACTTTCAAAGCCTTATTTTTTAATTAAAAACACGTCTTTCTTCTTTTTTAAAAAAAAAGACAAAGCCACAGCAGACTTGTGGTAGGCTGCTGGAGTGCAATTACCCAATCCCACAGCACCAGTCCCTTTTCTTTTTGGATGGTAGTCACAGACTCCAGATGCCAGTGTACTGAGGCTAATTTTTCCATCAGCAACATCTAACTGTTTGGCGAACTGCTCTAGCATTTTTGCTGGCTGCCTCAGAGTGGTTAAATAGCAGTGTTCTCCATATTTTGCCTGGGAGACAGATTCACCTGGGTGGTATTTTAAGCAATGTTTTCCATTACCCATACATTTTATGCAATGGCTTCCTACTAATAAACATGCCTGTGAACTATCTTCTCGTTAGATTTCCCCAAAGATGTATTTTTATTTTTAGTCAGAGTCCTGTGCTTATATGTTCTTCTGCCATTTATAGGCTTCAGTGGTCACAAATCTAGGGTATAGGATTCCTGCACCCCTGAGTTGGAGGGCAGTGGACCCATACAACTAATCCTACTCAATTCACCAGCTAAACTGAGACAGATGGAGGGAAAACTATTTTGGACTGATGGCAATTTCAAATTGCATTTCTTTGTTTTGTCATCAGAGTACTTCCGCTCTCAGTGTTATTTCCAGTTTACTAAAACAGTCTACATGGTTCAAAGCTGTTAGAAGAAAATAATAAACAGGTGAAAATCTGTTTAATTTTTTTTTCCTAATTCGAGTAGCAAATGTTGAAAAAAAGATCTTCTCTTTTGTTTGTTTTTCCTTCTTTTTTTCTGACCGGAAGTGTTTTTGGAATTCTATACGAATTTATAAGTACATTTCCTTGCTCTGAAGCTTCATTTTTAATCCAAACCACACCATTAACTTCATATTATACCATAAAGTTGATACAAAAAGAAAAAAAATTAACTTCATATATATGTGTAAACACATATACATACACACACACATATATTTACACACATATACGTATATGTGTGCTATTAGGTGCCCAATATCCATAGTTTACTTGAAAATACGTAATGCCTAATGTGCCTAACATAAAATTGAACCTCAGTAAAGGCAAGTAGAGGGCACTGATCAGTGGGGACAAGGCATGGCTGCAAGGAGAATCAACACTCTTGGTTACCACATGGCACTAGATGAATAGGACAGATCTACACCTAGGGGTGCTTAGTTTAAATACTAAGAAAAACCTTATCACAGCATAGCCGGTCAAAGTCTGTCACAGTCTCTCTGTGAAGGATGGAGGTACTCAAGATAAGAGTCAAGAAGTATCTGTTGGAAAAAGTTTGGGTATGGTTGTTTTTGCAGGATGACAGGGAAGAGCAGATGCATAGTCCATGAGCCCATATTCCACCTCCATCTCTGTGAGCCTGGAATGCCAGACTTGCTCTCCTGGCTGTCCTCATCTCTTTCTTTCACTGGACTTTGCCTCCCTTGCAGGTCATTCCTTACACACCCTGCAATCAAAACATCAGGCACTTTCTAGGGAACAACAAATGTTAGTCTTTCCTCGCAGGAAGCCAATGATGTGCTACTGTTCAGCTGAAACATTGGATATCTTTCCCAGCAGCTGAGTCAGGATGATTAAGCCTTCCGCTGGTTTGTGTATTAAACCTTCACATTTTAATTAGGGGACCAGGAGGAGGGTGGTTTTCTTTGGAATGGGAAGGATACAATTTTCACTTTTTCCCTCCAGTGCTCCCTCTTTTTGGGAAAGTCCCTTTATGGAGCTGAAACATTGCTGTTTCATTAGGAAAGAGTCATTAGGGGAGCATGTCCTCTAGAGGACAAAACATCTGTTAGATGTGGGGTGCATGCTTCAGGGCAGACAGATGGCCATAGGGCGGCAGGCAGCCCTGCCCACTATCGATGACGCGAAGTGCTGCCCTTTTCACTGCCCACACACTGCTCTGAACAAAGTGGAGGTCTCCTACCTGTCCCTGAAGAAGCAGGTAACTCTGTGCATGTGTTGTGTAGGTACAGAATGTCAGGGAAAAGGATCCACAACCTGGTATTAACATACACTCAAATCCTTCCATGTCCTTCCAAAGCAGTGGCACTGATTGGTTGGCTTTATGCTCTATGATGGGCTTTCTCCACATGAACACCTGATTCTTCTGGTTTCAGTGCTGTCAGAGCCTTCACAAGAGCCATGTCTGCCTCCCTGGAGCAGGGGACAGGCCACCAGAATGACTAGAAGAACATTTTGTTTCATTCCTAAGCCTAGAGTCTTTCTCCTCCTCAGCCCAAACCACAGCCCTAACCAGCGTTGGGGAATGAAGGTGAAATATTAAAATGCACTTTGCTCTGTGGCAGTGAAAAAAACATAGAAAGCAATAATTTTTTTTTTTTTTTTGCAGGACTTATGGCATCAGAAAGACAAGAAGTACCTTGTGAGCTTTCTCTGAAGTGAGATTTCATGCCCATCTCTGACATGGTAGTGTATGATGTCCATCTCCTCACCAATGGAAGTACGAGGAAATATGAGGTCCGACACAAAAAGCCCCAAGACTAACCCTATAGCTTGGGAACCAAGAATGGGTGGGCAGAGACAAAGAGATGGTTATAGAGCATGTTCTAACCTGTCACAGTGAGACCAGGCTCAACTCAAATCACTCCACTCAGTACAAGTGGATGTGTGTTCTAATATAGATGTTTTCTTACCTTTGGTGTAAAAAGGCCAGTGTGCAAGAGTGAACAGTGAGTTAACATCAAGACATCGCACCAGCCCATAACATTTTGTCAATGAAGCGGTTCTTAGTTAATAACATCACTGTGTTTCAGCACCCACCCTATCACCGTACTTGGTTCCACTTCCCAAAGATCAAGTTGGTGCTCAAAGGAACCTCGTTTTTTGTCAGTAGAAGATGTGAAAGAATTTTGTAACCATAAACCTGAGCTGGAAGGCAACTTACATGGTCACTGTGAATGATCTTCTTGTACAGTCAAATGTATTTTAGGATACAAAAGGCCTTAAGGTCTTTCAGAGTATACAGCAAAATTCTCGCAACTTCTTTTTATAATTAATTTCTAAACTAAAATTTTATCTTTACCCACTAAAAAATACCACCTATGTAACCTTTTTTCATGATAGAAAAATAGAAACTCAAGGGAAGAGGAATTTATCAGTTAATAAATCTCTGCAGTTCTCAAGCCTGTCAGCAGATTTTTCAAAACCCAAATATATTAACAAGCCACAGAATAGTACTGTGCCTTATGTCATATCTGAATTATATCAGAATTAATAATGTGCAAAATCCTTTTTTTTATTTTTTTTTATTTTACCATAGTGGTAGAAAGTTGCTATTCCATGCTTTGACGGAGAACTATATGTTGTAGATAAAACAGAGACTTGAGAGCCTTCTCAGAACGTGACACATTATGCTACTTTATTTCTAACATACCTCCCCAATACATCATATAGATTTGCCTCATATCAATAGTGTCATTTAGTCATACACAAAAAGACAAGAAAAAAACCTAAACCCCCAAAAGCACAACATGGCTTAAAATGAACCTGTGTGTAATGCAATTTTTCTGGTCCGAATGCAAGCAGAAATACATAACACAACAGAGCAGCTGTTTCAGACACTTAATGCTCACTTCTCCCATTCATTGTATCCCTTCCCACCCCCCCCCCCCCCCCCACAAAAAAAAACCCCAACCCTGAAAGACCTTGAAAAAAATTCTCAGATATTGTGGTCTTGTGTTCTATTTTGGTCAAGAAAAGTAGGCAAGTATAGCTCTGGTTGAGACACTGTGTCAGGGTGCAATGTTATGTTATGCAGTGAGGAGATGCTACTACTGTAGAAGTATAAATGTGCTAAAGGAAATCTCCTTTAGAGAGTTCCACGTGAGACTGACATCCGTTTTAAGGAGAAACACTGAGGGGACCATTATCTATGCTCTCTCCTGTTGGCCTGCTTAGAGGAACAAATCACATGGGTCTACTGGAACAAAAGTGGACTTTATAGAAGGATTAGCAAATTTCTTGACATAGAAGAGCCCAAGGGTATTAATCAGTGTCCATATCTGAAGACTTGTAGGAAAAATAAATTCAGTACAGTATAAACTGCTGATAAGTGAGGTTCTGCTTGGTAAGGTAAGCCTTACAAAGGGGCTCTTTTGTTGTTTACAAGACCTGAAATTTTCAAATATTTTAAGTTACTGTCGTTAAAATTCCTTTTCTAAGTCAGCATTCATTGGCATTCTCACTGTTTTGAAAGGAATCTAGCTTATCTTAAAATCTTAGGCAAATTTATGATTCAATGATGCTGTGAGTCATTAGATTACAATCCAGAAAGGCTGTGACCACAAAGGGTGTTAGTATACTTACCTGAATCATATTTGTGCACTAACTTGGTTTGGAAACACATGGGTCCCTTTGCAAATGACTGGCAATAACATGAGCCATACTCAGCAAAGGCATCGGTAAAAAGTCAAGCAAGAACATAATGAATTTCTTTAGATTTACTAAAATGCAAACCCAAAAGTTTGCACTGGAGCAGGACTTTCTTGCCACAAAATTTCCTTCCATAATCCAAGTTTAGGAGGTAAAATTAAAAGCATTTTTTTGGCACACTGGTATTTAGGCATCTAATAATTAGGACTTGCAGCAGGGTTTTCAGAAGTGCTTTGGCAACGAGTGATAATTGGTTATGCAATGCTGAAGATCAAACTTTTAATTCTTTTAACTGGGAGTTGGAAAGTGAAAAAGTTGTTTACATTCAAAACTGTGACCTTGAAACCTCATTTTACTACCAGGGCAGCAACAGTTTTTAAACAGCCTCCCTATTAATAAAGCTATTTAGTGAGGCTGTATTTAGCATGTGGTAGGCAGTCTTTCAAGCAGAGAAAAGGACACAGGTTTACCTGCTCTTAAACGAGCCCTTTAAGTACTGTCCTCTTTTTCTCTACTTTTTTCTTTTGCTTCTTTTCTGCTTCAACAGAGTGGCAGACATCAGACTTCAGCTACAGCAGGGTGAGCGTATAATTAAATCCAAGCGTCCTTGGATTTAATTATAAGAAAATTCAGATACATCAAGGGGAAAATGTACACTGATCGAGTAAATGAAAATACTTTCCAGCTCGTTTCAGCTGAGTGACAGTAATTCACAGATGTGGGAGAGTTCCTGGAAGCGGGGAGTTGCGTGCGTTACCGAAAGCCTTTTTATTTATTTATTTACTTTGAAATAAGCGCTCACGCAGCAGCTCTACCATCCCTGTAAGGCAATACTGCTTCCTCCAGTGCGATGTGCCACAGGAATACAAGGAAGCCCTTTGCTCCCTAGCAAGGATGGCGAAAGGGGGTCCCTCCCCCACCGCCACACCAGGCAAGGTGACACGGGGGGGATGAAGCGCTGCGCTAGAGCAGCAAGCACCCCAGAATCAAAGCCTGCGCCTGCAAGCAACCTTCCTCCTGCCTCCTCAAAACATAAATATGCTGCCCGGTCACCACGCCCACAGCCCCGCGCCCTCCGCGGCGCGGAGAGGCGCTCCCTGCCCACGCCCAGGTGCGGCACCTCCCGCGGAAGGGAGCGGGGAGGGTGGGGGCTGCGCGGCGCGGGCGCGGCTTTGCCGGGGAGTGCGGGGGTGGGGTGGGGTGTGGAGGCAGGCAGGAAAGAAAGGAAGGAAGGAAGGAAGAGAAAAAGCAAGAAAACGATTGAGCGCGGAAGCGAAGGGAAAAAAGAAAGCTGAAGCGATCTAAACTCTTCTTTCCACCCCACCCCTCTCTCCCCGCATCCCCTGCTGCTTTGTGCCAGAGGTAAGCCGGCCTCCGCGGGGTGCGGAGTTTGCGAGGCAGTGGCTGCCCTGCGCCCGGCGGCCTCCGCTGGGCCTGGAGTGAGCTGCTCCGCGGGGCGATGCTGCGATTGGTACCAGAGGTTCCGCTTCCGCCGCGCTGCGGGAGAGCGACTTGAAAGTTACCGGTGAGGCTGAGCGGTTTGGTACAGGGCACGTCTTACATGTCTTAGATAAGCGTCAGATGCCAGAGTTGGAATCTGGCAAGAGCTAGCTTGTAGGTAGGTAGAAAATAAGACGTGGATTTATTTATTTCCTTTATTTTTTCTGTTTAGCTTGAATTATTTTAATGGACAGTACGTAAACGTCATACTACAGAACAGCGCTGCATTATTGTGTGTTTATTTACCTGCCAGTATATTTCGGGAAGTTTTATCAGCAAATGCATGAAGTTCACTTTGAGAAAGACAAAGAGCCACTAGGATGTCCTAGTTAGAAAAGACAAAGTGAATGAATGATACAGCACTCAAGTGTTGCCACCGCGACTTGCTGGAAGTGTAGTCAGCCTGTTCCAACTTTACTTTGCTGTTTGCACCGTGCAGTGCCGTACTCTAGAGACTGACTGGAAGTTATTTCACTGGAATTCCTTGCAGTGTGAAGTTTGATTCCGAGATAGTGAAGGTGGCTAAACTTTTCTCTGGCAGAGAAGTGTTCTGAAATAAAAAAAACAACCAAAGAAACATTTTGACAGAGGACGGGCTTAAAGGTGTTTTGTAATTACCCACTACATTGAGCTAGAGATAGTAACTTCCTTGCACTGGAAGGGGAACAGTTCTGTCAGAATTGTAGCAAGCAGTTATCTTGCTCTGAGTTGACCCAAATGTTAATTAATTACCTAACTGCTTTAAAAAGGTAATTTGAGAGGGTGGATTTTTTTTTTGTTTTTTCTTTTTTTGAGCCTGCAGTCAGTACGCTGATTGTATTATGTAAATTTTTAGAAATGTCTTTAATGGTCTACAAAGTCTTCTAGGCCTGCTAACCTTGTAATTTTGTAATGCAGTCAAGTTCAATCGGAAGTTGAAATTTACTCTTAGCAGATTTCATTCTGCTCCATGGTAAGTCCTGTGGTAGTGCGTTTTGTTTTGTTTTGGGTTTTTTTGCCTGTCTTATTTGGATCTGAGTCTAGTATGTGGTTTAGCAGAAGCTGGGAGCAAGCCTGAACTTGCTCTTTATTTGTTGAACTGATTGCTTAAAGTGTGATTATCTTGCCAGGCTCTTCTAAAGATTTGACATTTTCTTCAGGCTAATATCTGTAGTGATCTTAGAAGGAGGAAAAACAAGAGTCTCACCTGAATGTGTGTATTCAACAATATCCTCTGTCAGTATAAATTTACCTGCCTATCCTGCAGTCACTGTTGTGTTGAAGGCTTTTCAACTTGAAAGTCATAGAATAGAAGAATCATAGAATCAATTGGTATGGCTTTCAGAATGTTAGATGCAGGTTCTTATTCTCAATGTCAGGAAAGGTCCTGAAAGTTATGTATGTTTTTCTGTGGCAGTGTTGTAATTTTGAGTTGAAGGAATGATTACGCCACTCTGAGTTGTTGAACCTCCTTGTCTAAGCCGTTTCCCTAAGATAAGGAAGGTTGTGAAAATCAATTTGAAAAGTGTGAGAAAACTGGATCACCCCATATAAGGCTTGGGATGTTCAACACAAATTGTGGTTCATCCCCCAACAAAACACATTTTCTAGGAAGAAAAGCCTATATGGTTTCTCTTGTGTTGTTTTTTCCACATAACTATTTAGATGGTTTACTCTTTTTTTTTTTCCCATAGAAGTGAATGGTCAAATGTCTTCCAAGAAACTTGATTTTTGTATGACTGCTAAAGCACTTTCCCATTTTTAATAACCATGTTGAGTGATGACTTTTGTCTTGGTTGCTCTATATTGGAGAATCCAGTTGTACAGCAAGAATCAGTTTTATTTAAGCAAGACCAAATTCCTCTCAATTGTTTTTCCTTTTTTTTTTATTTCTATCAAATACTGTGGGAAAAATCTATTTTACCTTGCTGCTGAGAGAAAAAGTTTTGTAGGGTGTATGCAACCGTATGCATTAATGTTGAAGACTAGTGTTTACTTAAACTTATCATAGAGGTACAAATATGGATTGTGAAAGTGAATGTATGCAATGAGTATGTATCACATGTACTGCATATGTAATGCTGTATGAACATTATTTAGGGTTTATTATGACTTATTCAGGAACTGAAGCTATGGGGAATGTTAAATCATCTTTCTAATTGCTATTAATTACAATGAAATAGATTATTGTACTGGATAAGGTGGTCCTTGAGTGCTGCTTTTCTGTGTACTTCTTGAGCTTAAGCCTTTCCTAAGGTTGAAACCTTGTTAGAAACAATTCAGTATTTATCTTCAGGCCTGCGATGCAAACATTCACCAATATGTGTAGATTTGTTTAGGTGTTAGTTACTTGAATCTTCCTCTAAGTAGTCAAACCTTATCTGGTGTCAGTATAACCCTTTGCTCAGACCCACAAAATATGTGTGACTTTGAATTTACTGGTATCTAACCAGCTGTATATCTAGGCCAGATTTATACCACGTCTTTATAAATCTTAATGGATGCAT
This sequence comes from Tapera naevia, assembly GCA_033556795.1. NCBI lineage: Eukaryota > Metazoa > Chordata > Aves > Cuculiformes > Neomorphidae > Tapera > Tapera naevia. Next base: position 6,554,391 of record JAUMJJ010000034.1, on the reverse strand, counting down.
TGACAGCTTCTGCTGTGGAGTCTTACAGAAACAAAAGGTATTTTGGACTTCAGCTTGTAGAGGTGCTGGCATTATGTGGTTAAAATGTCTTCTCAGAGAGCAGTTTCTTCCTTTCTCAGTCTGCTACATTTTAATTTATAAAATACACTGCAAAAAGTAATGGCTCTTGGAAATTCGGAAACAAAGTTTGTTCTGTGCTAGGTAATCCCCTGCATTGTTATGTGGGTTACATAGAGATAGGTTAGGATCCAAATAACTCATAATATGTGGCTATTTGGGTTCCTGAAGTAATACTGTAGGCGTTACAAAATAAAGTATATGCATAGCATGTGGGAAAAACAGTATTTAGAAACTAAAAAGGAGCGTGCGAGGGTATAAGTATTTCTGTAAAAAATATATTTATAAATATAAAAATAAAACTTACTTTTGTAAGTGTCTTTTTTTGTTACTCTTGAAGGCGGAGAGATTGAATGAATGATATTGTCTGAAAATTAACACCTCAGGGGAAAAATACCCAAACACCACAATGAAACCGGGAACTGCTGAGGAAGGTCAGAGTGGCTGAGATAACCAATTGCAACTTCAGTTTTAAAACACTTAGACTGATATTGCAGGGGTTTTGTGTACTTGAACATGTATTTTTGTTTTGTTTTGATTTTCTGGTTTTCTTGGTAATGGATACATGAAGGACAAAAAGTGACACAAACAGTGCCTGCCTTATACTTTTTGCCTACTACAGTAATTTCTGTACTAATTATTTCTCATTCTGTACTTGGCGCTTAGAGATGGATGGAAACCATACTGTTGAGTTTTATCTTACGTGGATAGAGACTTAACTGAAAAGCTTGAGGTAATGCTTATGTCTGAAATTTTTAAAGGAACTATGAGTGTTTAGGTAAGTATATGGGTTAGGAAAGGACAAAGTTAAACCTAGAAGCCCATTTTTAATCTGTTTAGCTCAATCCGAGGCTTTTGAATTTAAATGACTTGGGAATCTTTTAGTGAGGGTTAAATTCTTAATAAACTTAATCTCTCTTGAGGAGTTGATATCTGATAGGCCTCTGATAGATCTCCCTCTCTAAAAAGTTTTAATTGTATGTATTTCATGAGTAATTTCTCAGACTTGTGGACAGTGATCAAAGCAGATAAAAATATTGCCCCAAAAATTAATAGATCAGCAAGAATCCAAAGACTTATTTTAAACAATGGAACATTAACAGCAAGTGTGCTGTGTTGATTTTTACATCTTCCAGAAAAATGTAGTTTGTTCTTTTTTTCCTCTTATTATGTCACACATACATACATAGTGTAACTATGTAGAGGTTTGTTTTTTGATTACTGCTTTTTGAAAGTGTGGGAGTAATAAGATATTTACAAATTTTGTAAGAAAATACATCTAGTGATTGAGTTAGTTATTTAATAATTTATTTCACAATCGTATCTTCTTGACAGAGTTGAAGAGCTAGTACTTACCCATTTCCTGTTTTCCCTTCTCACAGTTCTTTGAAGGACCTGATCTATAAGATGTATTTTGATCAACTCTGTAGCTGAGTGTTGTTATTTAAAAAAATGAAGGCACTCTCCTCCCCTCCCGCATGCTCAGAAGTGATGCTGCCTTTGAAAACTATTCTACTGCTTATGGTATATGTTCAGTTGGATTCTAGTTGGAGAGGGCTTGAACCCACAGTTAACATAAAATACTGTAGTCAGTCTTTTTTCCTTTTTCCAGTGAAAGTGTGTTTCTGTGCTGAAAGGAGTTCAAGGCTCAGAAGATAAGGGAGTAGAAGCTCTATGGAGTAATTGATTGGTGCTAAAATGGGAATAGTAAAACTTTGGGATCCAGCTCTGGTCTTAGATCCCATTTTCTCCCCCTTATATCAGAGTACTGTGTAGTAAGAGTGTGTGTATGTGTAGATAAGTGGTTCATATCTTAAATGTTCATCTCAATGTGAACTACTAGGGTTATATGTTTTGAGACTGTATTGCTTGGACTGAGTTCAAACTTTGATTTCTCTATTCTCTTTATACAGGTCAAGGTAAAAGGATGGAGAGGTTCTGTTTACCCTCCTTGAATTTCTCATATATAAGCAATTTAAAAATATTACTGTACAAATGACAGGGAGCCTTTCAGAGTTTTATCCAAGATTAATGTGTATTCTTGTGGGATTTTTTTTATGCCCTTTTTCTTTTCTTTAGGTTTGCAATCAAAAAACAATAAATCAGTTTGAACTGAAGAAACTTGAAGGAACTGATATTCTCCATTGGCTGACACCGGATTTATAGACCTTTGTTAATATTGAATATGCACGGATCCTGACTGTATTTCTACGTGACTGTGTGGGTTATTTGGAATGAAGCTGCCATCATGCCATCCACAGGCAGTGGCACTGATATTGAAGAGTTCTTGGTCAACATTAACTTGGGGCATTATCTTCCTAAATTTAAAGAACATGGCTATAACATTGTGGCAGATTGTGTGGAAATAAATAATAGTGTGCTTCGACAAATGGGAGTGTTGCCTACAGGGCACCGCAGAAGGATTCTTAAGCAATTAGACACCACTCTTTCAAAAATGCAAGGAACTTTTCTTTTCTCAGAAAATCTAAAATTCAAAGACTTGAAAGGTTTAGAGGAGAAGCAATATTCATCCTTGGAACAGGAGTCTCCAATCAGCACTTCAAATGCAGATGGGACTGGCTTTATACCCACAACATTTTCAGAACAACTTCCTAGTGAAGCTTACATTGATAAAGAGAGGTTTGAACTGGCAGAGGAAAAGTTATCGAAGGCAAATGATGATGACTGTACAAATTTGGATTTTTCTAGTTTATATCAGAATTCAGACAGCATACGAAAAGCTGTCAGTCTAAGTGGAAATATTAAGAAGAATACTCAGCTGGGTACATCACTGGAAGAAGCTGCTGCATACCAAGCTGATGAGCACTTGGCTGGCTGTTTGGCATTTTGTGATCCTCCTTCAATTGCTCATTCATGTGAGGCAAAATACAATGAAAACAAACATCTGATGTTTGCTGATAAGAATGATTTATCTGATAGTGAGCCAAATTCTTCATTTTTAAAGTTTAAAGGAGAAATGATAGACAATGAGTTATATGATTCTTATACACAAAACTGCATGAAAGTATTTCCAAGAGGAAGCCGGTCTTTCATGTTAAGGCATCGACCTGTTCCAGAAATTCCCAAATCAAGTAAAGTTCGAGCTTCATCAAGGTAACTACTGTTTCCTTATAATGAAGAATTACCGTTGTTGTGGAAATTATGGTTTGTTTTTTTTTTACTGTTTATGTCAGTTTTTGTGGATTTTTTTAGTATGTGCTGTAAATACAGTGGTTCTGGTATGAACGTTGCCAAATTAACTAAAGGAGAATTAAATCTAAATGCAAGTTAAAAATCACAAATGATAGTATAAAGGAAAATTTTAGAACAATGTTTCTTTGTAACTGCCCAAGTCATCTTTGCATCTACTTATTTTCAAAGAAAGGAGTCTTTAATGCTTTATCTAGAATCCCTGTTAAAACCAACTGTATCAAGCGTTTTTTAAACCTAATTGGTACACTCTTAAGATAAGGAAGAATAGAAATACACAAGTGTTACAAAACCAAGACTGAAAAGTAACAGAAAAAGCTGTTGAATCTATTTCAAATGAAAACATCGCTAGTAATATTAATTAGCTCCAGTGTTTCTGACAAAATTCTGATCCATCAAAGGGAAATAGTGACATTCCTTCGTAATGAAGTTGAGTTCATAATTCGAATCCTCAAATTAGTGAGTAAGCATTTAATATCTTGAATAAGCATCAGTTGTTGAATGGAATGCAGAGGAAAAATGGAATGTATGTAGAGGAAAATGTTTGATGTTAGATATTAACTCTAGGCCTGGCTTAATAAAATATTATTGTTTGAATGTTAAAAATAGTAGGTACTGAATGCCAGTAGATTACAGTATTACAGGCTGTGTAAATGAAGAATGTTTTCCCCACAGATTAATCTATGATATTTTTGGTTCTGTTAAGTGTAAGCTTTTACATGCTGGTCAAGTGTCTTAAACAGAGATGAAAACTTCATACAAAACCATATGCAAAGTTTTGTTGCTGTAGCCATATCTTGCACTTTTTTCAGTCTTTTCTTATTTCTTTTGTAAAACCGCTAGCTATGCCTGGAAGAGACATGTCTGAGAATGTTTTGTGTTTATCTCGTCTTCTTCATCTGCCTATCTCAGCAGGTAGAAACACCATTAGAGAGTTTATACGTGCCCTAAATGCAAAACTTTCTCAGCATTTTTAAATTCCTTTAGATTACTGAAAGACAATATTCAATGTTTTAATGGAATTGTTTAATTTAGCAGATGAAGAGGCAAAGATTCTATGCAACAGTTAGATTTTTGTGTGCCTTAAAAGTGTTTTAGCAGTGCCTTCTAAATCACCAAAAAATTGTGCTTATTGAAACTTAAGTATAAACATCTTTTAGTGAGGAGCAGTTTACATTAACTTTTGTGTAGTGATTATCCCCACTTCTTATAATAATGCTATTACTACTGAGCTGAAATACGAATCTTATCCTAAAAGATAACTAAAAGACTGTGCTTAATGTCCTTTGAGAAACAATCATCCAGTAGAGAGAAAATGCTATTTTTATCTACCCACCATTGAAGTAAATTGTCCAAATCCCAGTCTATCAGTGATTGATGGGTTACTAACTTCATTAATCACCCTTTTGATTTGTAACTCTGTTAAGGCACATGGAAAATTAGGCTTCACTAATGCCAGGGGCACGATCCTGCACCTGGGCTGGAGCAATCCTGGGTATCGATATAGGCTGGAGGATGAAGGGATTGAGAGCAGCCCTGCCGAGAAGGACTTGGGGATAGTGATGAATGAAAAGTTGGATGTGCTGACAATGTACGTTGATGGCCCAGAAGGCCAAGTGTATACTGGGCTGCATCAAAAAAAGTGTCGCGAGCAGGTCTGGAAATACAAGGACCATTTGGAATGAGTCCCTGAACTTGTGCGGGTTCTGCTGCTCTAGCTCAATCCCTACAATTCGATGGGGTCTGATGAAGGTCATCCAATGGTACTTAAAGAGCTGGCTGTCATAGTGAGACCTCTCTCAATGATTTTTCAACGCTTTTGGGAATTCAGAGAGGTGCCAGCTAACTGGAAGCTAGTGAATGTTGTCCCAATCTTCAAGAAGGGCAGCAGGAATGACCCCAGTAACTACAGGCCTGTCAGTCTAACTTCAGTGCCTGGTAAGATTATGGAGAAGATTATTCTGGGAGTTACTGAAAAACATCTGAAAGACAATGCAGTCATTGGTCCCAGCCAGCATGGGTTTATAAAGGGAAAGTCCTGCCTTGCAAACTTAATGTCCTTCTACGACAGTCATCCACCTAGTCAACCAGGGAAAACCAGTCAATGTCACATAATGCAATGGGTGCACAATTGGCTGATGGGTCAGTCATAGTGAATGGGGTTACATCAGGCTGGTGCCCAGTCACTAGTGGGGCTCCACAGGGATCCATCCTGGCACCAGTGCTCTTCAATATCTTCATAAATGACCTGGATGAAGGACTTGAAGGTTTATTGACAAAGTTTGCCAATGACACATAACTGGGGGGAGCTGTTGACTCTCTTGGTGGCAAAAAGGCCCTGCAGAAGGATCTTGACAGATTGGAGAGCTGGACAATCACCAACAGCATGAAATTTAAGAATGGCAAGTGCCAGGTTCTGCACCTGGGACATGGCAGGCCTCAGACTGGGGTCTGAGAAGCTGGAGAGCAGCCCTGCGGAGAATCCTGGACGTTCTGCTTGATGGCAAGTTGAGCATGAGCCAGCAGTGTACCCTGGCAGCCAGCCGTGTCCTGGGGGTTTATCAAGCACGACATTGCTAGCTGGTCGAGGGAGGTGATTGTCCCACCGTAATCCTCACTAGTGTGGCCTGACCTCAAGTATTGTGTGCAGTTTTGGGAGCCACAGTATGGGAAGGTCATAAAACTACTGGAGAGTGTCCAGAGGAGGGCCACAAGCGTAGTGAAGCGTCTACAGGAGAAGTTGTATGAGGAGCAGCTGAAGTCATTTAGTCTGTTCAGCCTGGAGAAGAGGAGACTGAGAGGGGATCTCATAGCTGTTTTCTGCTTTCTCACAAGAGAGGGAGATGAAACAGGTGCTGATCTCTTCACCCTTGCAACCTGCGATAGGACTGAGGTAATGGCAGGAAGATGTGCCAGCGGAGGTTTAGACTTGGTATTAGGAAGATGTTCTTCACCCAGTGAGTGATGGAGCGATGAACAGGCTCCCCCAGGGAAGCAGTCATGACACCTAGTCTGCCAGCATTCAAGAAGGATTTGGACAATGCCGTCAGTCACATGGTGTGAATGTTGGGAATGTCCTGTGTAGGGGTAAGAGTTGGACTTGATGATCCTTTTGTGTCCCAGCTCGGGTAATTCTATGATTTTGAGTATCACAGTATCACAGTATCACAGTATCATAAGGTTGGAAAGGACCTCTGAGATCATCAAGTCCAACCTATAACCTAACACTAACACCAACCATCATCTAGAGTCAAAAGAGGAGAGATGATCAGAGGGTTGGAACATCTGTGAGGACAGACTGAGAGAGCTGGGGTTGTTCAGCCTGGAACATAAAACGCTCTGTGTAGACTTTATAGCAGCCTTGCAGTATCTAAAGGGGATCTACAGCAAAGCTGAAGAGGAAACTTATACAAATGCACGTAGTGATAAGGCGATGTGTAATTATGGTTTTACACTGAAAGAGATTTGATATTAGGAAGAAATTTTTTTACTGTGAGGGAACAGGTTGTCTGAGAATTCATGGATGCCACCTCCCTGGAAGTGTTCAAGATCAGATTGGATGGGACTTTGAGCGCAACCTGATCTAGGAAGTGTTCCTGCCCAGGGCAGGGTGTTTGGTATTGCATGATCTTTGAGGTACCTTCCAACCCAAAGCATTCTGTTTCATAACACGGTAAATCTGTTTGTGATACTGAATATTGTACAGATAAAAATTCAGGCTGATTAACTGTATATACTTCCATATCTTTTCATATCCCCTAAGTTTGTATCCCTTGTATTCTTCAGTGATTTGATTGCTCTGATTTTTTTGTGAAAAGAAATAGACCAAAAGTAAATCTGGAAATCATGCTGCGTTTGAGGGAAAAATAAATAAATTAAATAGTTAATGGTACTTGTCCTGAATGGGCACTATTCGTTTTCTGCAACTGGCAGATCCTGTTTTTGAAATTTCTTGCTTAGTGCTGATGTTCTTCAGACTCTGTTTCTTAACATGTAAGTGTTCAAGATTACTAATGAGCCTAAGCTGATACTACTGTGTCTCTGTGTTCTGTCACACAAAGCAATTTTTTTAGGAGAGAGAAGCTGCTCCTTCTCTATGCCTGTGGTCAAGCATTGCCATTAACTTACCTCTGCAAGCAGTCTAAGAACCTCAAAGCTCTAGCGCGGTGTGCTAGAGCACTTTTGGGATGTTTACATTATGGGACGGTTAAGTCTTGAGACAGATAGAAAAGAAAACATTTTGAATGAGTTTGAAAACAAAAGCTTCATTCATTTAAAACCAGTGTAGTTATTTTATAGTTTGTGCTGTTTATTTTACATAATCTTTCAAGCAGATATTTAGAGTAAACTTTTTTTTTATATCTTGAGGTAGTTTCTACTTGACATAAGTTAGAATTTTGTTTTCCAAAAATGATGAAAGATTTTATTTTTGATTGCTGTAAGAAAAGACTATGTTTTGCTTATTAGCAGGTTTTCTTGCCATGTGTACATTTATGTAGGTACATAATCAAAAAAGAATACACGTGCCCTCATTAAAAAAATGCTGGTCTTTGTAAGCTAATCTGTTATTTCTAATTTCCTGGTGAATATATCTTCACTTGTTGCTATTACCATTACCCTGAAAATAAACCAGTCGCTCATTTTTCTACATAAGTCAAAGCCCCTTACCTGTATCACTTATTTTAATGCTATTAATACCCTAAAAAAAACCCAAAAGAACAAAAATCTGGTCTCTGTTGAAAAAGTTAGGGGTTTTTTTTGTAAATATACCAAATGCCTTAAAATTAGGTTGATATGAGTGCAAAAAGTTAGTTTGCTAATATAGCTTCAAAAGATCTAACTACATCAATTTTAGTAAAATAGATGAAGAAATAGACACTTTTAAAGTATTTCCTGTATATTTTTTGTAATTGTAACTCGGGAGAGCAAACAACCATGTAGGAGAGCTGGATAACATTTGAAATTTCAAGGACCATTAAAAAGTGTGGTTTCTGTTTTGAATTTAATCGAATAATTTGGGGCAGATTTAGGCATGGATTAAAAATGATATGAAATAGTAGTTCATAAATGTAAGCCTTCTGTCATAGAGAAATATCAGCCTGCAATGTGGAGTAATTCAACTTGGAGTTCATGGGACAGTATTTCTAAAGTTTTGAATATAGATAAGCTTAAAAGAATAAAATTTCTTAACTGTCAAATTGGGAAACAAAAATTAGGAGTATTAATATTTCTAGGAAAACACACTTTATCTTTGGTTTTAAAGGGTGGAGGACCTACAGACTGACAGAAAAACTTAAAGAATCTGGTATGGTATTTATCAGTCAATGAATATTGTATAAGGATGCACGAGGATCTATCACTTATTTCAAAGAGAGAAAATGAAATTTAAGAGGGAAAATTACTAGTTGCTTGTGTTAACAGGGGAAAGCAGAGCTTAGCTGAAAACAGCTCTAATACGGTCTGCTACAATGGTGAAAATGAGTTAGAAATGTACTAATTCAGGCATATTTGTTTCTTTGTTATTCTAAAATTGTCTCAGCCTGAAGTCTCAATAATAATTAAAAAATATGTTCTTTAGAAGCATTATTAGTGCCACTATATATGACATTTCTGAAATATTAGGGGCCAGCACAACAGCAATAATAAGATATTTTTTCTGTTATGTAGGGGAATACATATCAACAAAAATTGTACATATCTACGAAATGTGTGTCACAGGCAGTTGCAGTGCAACAGGCAGTTGCAGTGCAACATTGTTTATGACTCAGACTGAAAACTACTGGTGAAAAACATCACCTTACGAAATCCAAACTTTACAGCATTTTTTTTAGTGATAGAAAGCATGTTTTACCTGAATTTCCATACCCAAGCTCCCTTTGAAATTAATGTTAATTTTAGACATTCATAGTACATCCTTATTTAAATATGGTTGTTGGTAATGGTGTGAAAGAAAAGGCAGGCTAAGGGACGGGGAAAGACTGCTTCCCAGAAATGTAAATGTGTTATAAGGTCAATTCAAAACAAAAAAACCCCAAATAACGAAACTCAAGTTGTGCTCTAGGGTCAGAGAAGTATTCAGTGTTCATAAAGGGAGGAAAACCTGTTGTTGAGTGACTTTTAAATTAACTCAGATATTTTTTCAAGACAAAATTGGCTGATTCTTTGTGTATAATTTTAATATAAATGATTAACAAAATAATAAAATAAATAATTTAAACTGCATAAGATGCTTTTGTGCTTTGTTTTGTTCAAGTTGCCTTCAGAAAAGAAGAAATGTGGATCTCAAAAATATTTCTTGCACTGGGAGGCAAATTTCACAAAATGGTGAGTTAAGCACACTGAATATTGAGGGGAACAAGAAATCTTAGACCAGAATTTGTCTAAAATGAGTATTGACTTGCTTATTTTAAGAAATATTAGGCATCTTGAAGGTCTGGAAAAAGAGATGTATGCAATAGCAGAGCATTTAACCACTTCTGCTTTTTTACTTAGTTTTTGTTTATGGACTAGTAAAATGAAAATTAGTAAATCCAGTCTTTAAACTTAATTTATTTTAATATACTTTTTTAGAGTACAATATTTTGAGTTGCTAAGATAGATCTAGATTTTTCAAGCAGAGTTAACTTTTTTCTTGATAGATATAAGGAACTCATTTCTGACCAATGCTGCTTAATTTCTTAGTGCTCATAGCTCCAGGAAAAATCAGGAAATTAATTATATTAAAGAGTTTACTGGAAGAGGTTAGAAGTCTTGTGCAGTCAGTTGTAAACAAAAGTTCCAGAGGTATGTCTTGTTTGAAGTTAAGCATATTAATGTCAAACAAATACTTGATCACAGAACGAAGATTGTGCACAAATGAGGGTTTTTTTTTTGTGTGTAAAGTCAAAATAAAGGACACTTTGAAGATTTTGCTCTTAAGAGGATGCTTTTTTAAGTTGATGCAGGTTAGCAAAGAAGAAAATGCCTGCATGCAATTATTATCCAAATTATACAGTAATAGTAGTAATGTCTGAGGAGGCAAAAAAGTATCTGAAGTTCAGTTAGAAATGGAAAATTGTTCCTTGTTCTTCAAAGTTTTTTCTGAGCTGGACATACAAATCACAAACAGAAAAAAAAAAAATCCCTGGTTGACTTTATTAGTACTTTTGTAGACTATTGCACTTTATGACCCTATATTCTTTTTGTTTTACTTTAAGGAACTTTCACAGAAGAAAAGCCACCCATCATCTCTCCATATGGGGATAGCTTTATTTGTGACAACCCTAAAGATGATAAAGTAAGTTGAGAAGTCTGCATATAAATGGTTTATCTTCACTTGAATCTTTATGTTACATATTTTGTATTGCACTTAATTCTTTCTTCCTTTGTTTTTTCAGTTCCCAATACCTTTTCTGTCTTTTTAGGTACATGCAAAAAGTTTGTAGTATAAGTATTTGTGGACTAGTGACTTTTCTTAATCAGGGGATTCACTTTGTACTGTTCAGTAGTAAGAGGAAGCTATGGTGTTGGTTGTTTTTTTCATTTATTTTTTTTAAATAAAATAGGACAGATAGCTGACTTCCCCACCTTTTTTTTAAGTGCCTAAAGCTGCCATATCAAATGCAAACCAGTCAGTTACTGGCAGTTGCAGACTACCTTGATGCCTTCCTTTTACCTTCTTAGGCACAGTGGCTGAGGTTAAGTGGTGGGTAACCGTTAGAATTGACTCGTAAAAGTGAAAGTGAATTTCTTCTCATAATTGCATATGAAGACTGGGCATCTCTACACAAACTTCTGTATATTGTATGAAAGTATCTTACATGTTCTCTTAGATGATCTAATGGCTGCTTTTGGCTCAACCCTTTCTAATTTCTGTATATGAAAGTTCTCAGGACCTCTGATATTTTTCATAACATCCCCTAAGCTTGCTGTAGGTTTTTATTGTACCCGGAAGTCACTTTTGTTGTAAGTTTCTCTGAAATGAATGTTTTCATTTGGGTCAGTAATTGATGATGTGAAAACCACAGATGGCATGTGGACAGACTTCTGACTCCTGTGGAGGTCAGGGAGGTAAATCAGTTTAGTGAGACATTGCCACATGCTGTGAATAGCAGCTCGTGCTTCTGTCTCAGAAGGATACAGACCTGACTAGCCTGTACTTGTCGCAGCCAATCTCAGTCCACTGAGTTAGGTAAAACAGTAGATTATTCTTATTTTCTGTTATGGTCTTCACACTGGTGTTTCACTTTTTGAACAATTGTAAATTATTGTCTAAAATGAAAGCTACGCCAATGGGTTCCTAGATTTTTTTTTCCCCAATTTTAATTGTTTAAGAATTGGTAAAGTGAAAATAAATGATTCAAATTTCATCTTCTAATGGGAGTGGGTTTAGAAGCATAAAAACGAATTTTGGTGTGTAGTTTCTCTTCTTTGGAAATAACACTGTGCTTTTTTTGTTGCTGTTAACTTTTTAAGGAAGTACATGTAAATTCATGCCTTGTTTCTCCTTCTAGTTCTATCTGTACACAAAAGTGACTTTTGAACTTTCGTTTTCTTTCCTTGTATAGTGTGTTGTCTGTGCCAGCTATTATTGTCTGTGCCAATGACTTTTAAAAAATCAAAATTTAACATTTGTAATTAGTTCAATGGCATAAGCAGATTTTCTAGGAAAAAGTCCCTAGTCTTCTTGTTACTTTTTAGCATTATTTTGTATGTTTCATTGAAATGGTTATTAAAAAGCATACTCAGGAATGTTGTCAGCAGCCTTTCTTATGTTGCAAAGGTAGCCAATACAGAAATAGCATACTGTTAAACTGGATTAACTGCTGAAATAAAATTGCTGTTTCTGCTGGTTGTAGAGTTATGATTAATGTAGTTTATTATGCTTTCCCTGATCCATAGATTTGGATTGCAGTTATCACTTCCATGTAAGTGGGTGTTCTTTTGCATTATATTTATCACATGCCTGTTGGAAACTTCATACTTAATCTTGGTTCCATTAGAATTTAATTGCAGACAAAGGTCACATAGAAGAACCATATATCGAAGGTCCTAATATACATTTCACTTTCAGATTTTTTTCAGTGGTCAGGTATCCTAGAAACAAAGTTCACATAACACTGAAATATCTGAGACTTTCGGGCTTGTAACTGCTGCTTTATTTTAAAAGACAAACTCACATGAGACTATAGTTTGTCTGTATACAAGAAAATGTATCAAATTGTTATACTGACTGACTGAAGTTTGTTCTAAGGACTTTTAAGTTGGTCAATACCCTTTGAGTTTCATTGGTGTAAAAAAGAAAGGGCTTCTGTAGGCTTTTATAAAGCGAATGAGTGTCTGTGGAAATAGGTAATGAGTCACCACAGACTTGAGGTAAGTGAGGATGAGAGAACAGGGAACTAATGGTATAAAGAAAATATGCCTCTGACTTAGGTCAGGAAGAAAGACAGCTAGAAACAGAAACCTCTAAAGAAAAAAAAAAGAAGAAGGACCAGTTTTTTTATATTGATTTAAAAATAACAGAAATAAAAATCCAAGTCTTTTAGAGCTGATTTATTGTTGTGTCCAACTCAAGAGTCAAGTATATTAGAATCCCTTCACAGAAATACTGAACTCTAGTGAGTTCAGACCTGTTAAGTTGAAGTATTTTGCTTCAGTTCTTGCTGTAGACTGTCAGACTAAATTAAATGTGTGTACTGATTCCAGTAAACTGTGTGAGCTCCGAAGCATTGTGATACTGTGGAATGCTCGCCAGACTGCAAATTTTACCACTTTAGAATAGGAACCTGTAATATTTTATGAGGAATTTATCTTTATGAACCTGTTATAAAATTGTATTGCCAAATCATGATTCAAGAATGAACCTGAAGAGAACTGTGTGACGTTAGCTTTAATAGAGTAGCAAGGCAGCATCTCTTAAGGAAGATGCCTGTACTATGGCATTTAGTCATAGTTTAATGTGGCCTCAGTCCTGATACTCGTCATTCAGACCATATTTTAACATTCAATTTTCCTGATTTGCCTTTGTGATCAAGACTATCTGATATAAAAAGCTAAACCCAAAACCACATCTGAATTACTTCCTGATCAAAAGTAAAGGATTTTTATACAGGGCTGCAAGTATGCTTTTCTGTCTGGGATCCAGAAGTGACATTTCTTCCTTAAGGGTGGGTGCTTCCTATGCATATGAAGAGTATGTATTTAGAGATGGTTTCTGTGTAATATTTATTACACTGAATGTAATATACAGAGATATACACTATCTCTTAAGAAATAGTGTCTGCAGGAGGAAATACTGCTGCTACCTGCATTTGTATAATACTTCAGAGATATGCAGGAGGTGAGAAATGGGAGTTTTGTCTCTTCTTGAGTTTGAGCATCTTGCAGAGTAATTCTCTTAACACATTGGAAATGCTTGGAATTTAACTTGAGTGAAATATGTGTCTTTGAGCAAATAGAACTACCTGTCCTCACAACCTGTCTTAATTTGTGGACTTCCGCATTTTAAAAACTACTAGCAACACAAATGCATTTCTTGATTATTGCTTGGAAGTTCTCAGGCTCCCTGAATTTACTTGCTTGAATGTTGAAGGTTTCAGAGAGGGCACAAGTAGAACGTAAAACTGACATTGCTCATGAGGGGGAGAAAGAGGTACTACCACATAGCTTCAGTGGGTGTGGTTTGTAGTTGCGTCCTGATAAGCAAATGAAGATAAAAGATACTGACTGGGTGACAGTATTGGCCTCTTGACTATTGCGTAGAAGTGAGACACTGCCATTTCCCCTTCTTTTGTGAGATTCCAGTAAGTCCAAGCATATGATAAGCAGTGGACAAACTGCTTTTGAGTTTTCTGCTTAATGTTTGCAAGGTATATGGGTGTTTTATTTTTAGGGCTTTTTTATGTAATCCTTGGTGCTACAACATAGTTAATGATGTGTGTGGGTGATGCTTGTTGTTGGTTTTTGTTGTTTCTTTTTATAACGAATCTAGCTGGCCGAGGAAGGCAGACTGTTCACCTAGGTTTTTATCATAGCAGCAGCCTGTCATTTCCACAGTTTTTGCTGCAGTGTACACATACTTAGCTTTGGGCTATGTGATTTTTTTTAAGCATGCCTTTTCATGTTGCCGAGGTGCAGCCCTCAAGTACAAGATGAGGTGCTGTTGCTCAGAAAACAAATGGCAACCATTGTGAAAGCTTATCCACTTTTTTTCTGTCACTCCTGCTTTGTGACATACACATCGAGGCTTAAATGAGTATGTTAAAATGCTTTCATCAGAAAGCATTAAGGTGTTCATTTTAGGTTTTTTTCTTTTAAAGGAAGACACAAGAATTGAGCAGCTTAGTAATGGAATATGATTGTCAGATCATGTTTAGGAAGTGTGAAATGTCAAGTTCTTGTACACTGCAAGCAGTTTGTGATAAAAGTTTCTTAACATAAATTAATATGGGTACCATTTAGGAAGGCAAACTCGGCAGGAAAATGTGAGGTACATTTGATATGACTGATTTCAATCTTATTGTAGGAATAGCAGTGGCAAATCATAAATGGTATACTTAACGTGCATGCAACATATGGCTCTTAAGCTTAGAAAATTTTAAGGTAAAAATAGTATTCAGTTGTGCTTCAGGAAAAAATAGAGCACTGATATTTCTATGCACTGAATTTCTTTATCTAGTTTGTTTGCATCAGGTGTTTTAAAATATCCTCAGATGTTTTATCTGAGTACTAGTATTTAAAATGGAAATATTGAAAATAATGTTTTTTGAAATACTTCTAAAAATATTATCTTTCAAATACATTTTTGAAAATATGGCTTTCCTGGTTATGCTGTTTTTTTGGTGTGATTTATGTCTACATTAATTTAAAAACCACTTATTATTTCAGTACTAATGTTGGTTACAATATTTTTCTTTTCTAGGAAGTTCACAGAAATGAATTCCCAGCTTGTGAAAATAAATCAGATGTAGGAAGGAGTGAAGAGTGTTCTTCTTACAAGAATCTATGGTATTAAATAAGTGTTAGAGACATTCAAAACATAAAGAGGAAGGAGTCATTTACTAGCATCACAAGTAGATATCTACCTCTGATAACACAACCATGATTTTTATTTTTTTTTTTTCCCTATTTGAGTCATTACCCCATGCTATAGGAGGCTAAGTTTGGCTCTGTGGCTGTCCTGAAACTCTCTAACCCAAGTTTCAGAGTATTTTGTGCATTTGGAAAATTTGTCTTTTTTCCCTAATCTGAATAAGGAAGACGTAGTCTTTATTGTTGTATGTCTCGTAGCTAACCGTGTCCGAGTACTCTCATACTGTTACCTTATCATTAGAAAAAAAACCCAAAAACCACAACACTAAAAGCCATTTTAACTGTTGGCCGATGGTTTGTTGAAATAAGAGGTGATGCGCTTCTTAAGTCTGCAGTTTGTACCTGGCTTCTGTTCAGATGGGAGAGGAAAGAAAGAGGTGATACTGCAAATCCTCCAAAGTATTAAAATGAATGAAGCTAGTTTTCTGAGGAAGGAGAATTTGTTTTAAATTTCTGATCAGGCTTTTAGAGGTGGAACTGGCTAGTGTTACCTTGCTACCAGTCATTTTGAGTGGAGAAAGTAGGATTCAGTATGGTCATTGTTATAAGAAACATTGTGTTCAGCACATCTGTTGTTATTGCAGTGGATAAATGAGTTATAAACATATTTATGATATGTCTTACATATTTGTTTTAATTAATTTTTTTTTTTATATTTGTGCATTGTAGTAATGCATTAAGAGTAAAATGCACCTTTTCTCTTTAGTTTCTTTAAAAATCAGGAAGAGAAGACAAAAGAAGTAGCAAAAACTGAATCCCTGTCTTGGGAAGACAAATCATTAGCACCAGAAGAATCCGAAAGTGAATCTGTATATTCTGTTGTGGAACAATGTTCTTTGCCATTAAAGAAAAAGAAAAATAAAACCAAAACACGCTCAGCATCTTGTAGTATAAATTCAGATCACTTGGTCAGCGAACAAATGCATTGTCAGCAATTTGATGGAAATCAAGCTTTGATTGGAAATGAATCAATAACACCATATGCTTGTTTTTATGGACCATCAGTAAAGAAGGTTAAAGCAGGATGGCTGGATAAATTATCCCCTCAAGGGTATGGTATCTGCAGTTTTTACTGTATAATTGTGAAAATGTATTTTGCATGAGAGACGTTGACTTTGAATTTGATCATTGCTTACTATTTGTGATGGAAAAGGGATCTGGTTACTTTGCAGGAGCATAGGGCTCTGAATTCTTAGTTTCTAATGACATTACCTATTCCAAAGTTTATTTAGGAAGTGTACTTGGGGAAAATATTTTTATTGAAAATATTGATCACTGCTTATGAACGGTAGCAGAAAAATATAGAGTTAAATTTTAGCAATATTTCTAATCTGTACTTTTTTGCTGATATTATGTGGACCACAAAGTAAGTGAAAATGAACTCCGTTGCTGAAATACTACTTTACCAATTTGACCAAAGATAAAGTATAAAGTAATAATTACTGTGTCTGGAGATCCACTTGGTTTCAGAATTGTATGTATAAGTTGTGCTTTTTTTTAGAAATAAGTCTAGGATGGATTGTCTCCAAGATTAATTTATTGATGAGACTAAAGTTTGGTGGGAGGAGTCTGACCCCAAGTCTTACTTCAAGATTTCAGATAATGAAGAGGGTAGAGGAACACAATAGAAAGAGAACAGCCTCTTTGCCCCATTTGTAGGTCACAAAAATATATATATCTTATGTTTAATTTATGTTATTTTTAAAATTTCAGCTTTTCTTAGATTGTTTTACACTGAAGAGCACTCTGTTATCAGATCTTCGTAAATACTTCAAAGCTGATGGAATTCTTCTAACCTTCTCCTTAATAAACTGAATAGACTATTCCTTGTTTTAAATTGTAGTTTCTAGTTCCCCAGTTGTTCTTATGACTTTCTTCTGAATGCCTTATCGTATTGAAAGTGGCACAATTTTAGTTTTTAAGTCTATTTCTGATCTTCACTGGTACTAGTACATCTAGAAACTAAGACTGTTATTCTTGTTAGTGCTGTAATATATCTATTTTACTGTACTTCTATTCAAGCCATAGTAGTTCTATGTTCTTTGTTGTTAGGACTATAAGTTTAGCTACACTGAAAGATGATATTAAATTTTTTAGTCCTTTCTTTCATAATTTGTGGCTATAATAATTGTCACTACTCATTGACTAGTACAGCAATTAATTTTTTTTTCAGTTCAATGACAAAGTGAATTAAGTTGATTGAGAATAGAGTCTGGTTTTAGCCCACTGGAAGGAGCCTTATTGTATAGCCATTTCCATTTTCTTTGTTCCTTTTTAAGAGTTCTGATTTAACATGATTTAATATTTTTGATTTTGGCTTTAGAATCATAGAATCATCTAGTTTAAGTAGGAAAAGACCTTTAAAATCATCAAGTCCAACTTAATTTTATTTGTGTTGATACAGTGATACATTGTTCAAGTTGAGTAACAAGAAGGAATAAAACTGGTTTAATAAACCTATTTTATCATTATGGAATTTCAGTTCACTCAAACTTTTTTTTAAAATATATATTACAAAAGTTTCCTTTGTGTTTATGGATTGCCATTGTTTTTTGCTAAAGAATCAAACAGTAATTACCTACAGAGTCAAAAGACTATTTCCATTGCAATATGCATTTCCACATGTATTTTTTTCAGAATTGTTAGTATATTGACTTCTTGAAGAGCTGCAGTTACCTTTAGCTTCTGTTTTATTTGTCTTACAAGACTTTTTTTTTTAAACAATACTTTTGGCAGTTAGCTAATAAAGTGATAAAGTATAGATCTTGATTCCAGTTGACTCATCGTGTGCTATGTGAAGGAATAGAGTTGTGAACAAAGTGTGATAAAGTACTGTGTGAGAATATGTTATTTGAAAAACATAATGAGTTAACAACAAATTTAGTGCTGGTTAGGACTGAGTAGAACAGTTGCAGGGTCATTAGCCTTGAGCCAGTGATATTCCCTGGATAAATTTCAAGGACTTTTTCTTAGGCATGGTTTAATGAATGCTAGATTTTTTCATTCTCTTTCTTAAAATGCCGTTTCTCAAATATCTGAAGACTTGAAGAATGCAACCAATGTAAAAACTCAATGATTTTCATCCCTTTAAGCACTTTCAGTTGGCAAGGACTGAAATAAAATATGAATGTTTCTCTTTCACCTCTCCTTCTGCCTCCCTCCTTCTTATAGAGCTCCCATTTACTCTTTGCACTTTGTGTCTCCTCAAGAGAGTGAATATATCGTGTTTTCTTAAACTGCTACAGATCATGTATTTTTAAAGTATAACCTCTCTTTTTAGTTAACTCGCTAAAAAGCATGAAGCCTTTCAGTTTACTCACGTTGTATGTGGTACTTAGGTTTATTTTTTATTCCCTGCATCATCTTGAAGTTTGTTTTTAATGGAAAATAGATTTTATATTGGCCTTTCCAGGTTATGAAAAATGGTGATTTATTGTAGTCGTATAGTAGAAGTTAATTAAGCCAGAGCTGCTATTTGATTAAAGTTTTGATAAAATATCACAGTCTACTAATCCTAAAGCAGACCACTCATTTAGCAGAAAAGGAAATAACATTGGGAAAAGAGATGTTAGAGTGGGGTCTTGTTATTGCTGAATTAACTTGTTCAATAAATTTTAAAATTGAAACTTTTATAGATGGCAACTAGTAGACTGTCAGCATTTTTAATGAGCATAACAATCCACTTCAGGTTAATTTAAAAATAATTTTTTAGGAGGTCCTTATGGAGCATGGGTTAACAGCAAGCTGAAATAATCAAAAGAGCTTCTCGTTAACGACGTCCATTTGATAACATAGCTTGAAAATTAAATTTTATGGTCTACTTCTGAAGTGATTTGATGTGACCACTATTTATTCATTGGCTAGGGAAGAAACTGTTTGGATGTTGATGACTGTAGATAACATAGCCTGTAAACAGAGATGCCCTCCTCATAAACATGCCAATGAGATGATCATTTTAAGTTCTCATCTGTCCTTTTTGGAAAGTATCTTACAAAGCTTGTAACACTTAAATATGTGATCTGTGTTCAGAATATTCCTTTCCCTCCAACATACATAGTCACTGCTATTCTTGTTAGTTTTAAGCAAAATTGTATTATTGAAAGTTCTTTTCCTTCTGTCACTTCAGATGTGATACAGAACACATGGTGTGGAAATAGAAAGGAAACTGAATTGGTTAAAAACAAAGGCAGTGATTTACAAAAGACCAGTTATACTGAACCTCTTGTATTTGTTTTTATATTTGAAACTAGCATTCTGCTTTTGAAAAGATATGATTGGGCTAAGATTTATTTTAATTTTCAGAATGTTTAGACCAAAACACAGGAACCTAAACATGATTTGAACTTTCTATAATTTGTGCTTGAGACATTCTTAAAATCTCGTGATAACTTGTGTTTGTAATATTAAGTGTATTAATTTGTGATTCGCAGCAAACATATGTTTCAGAAGCGCTGGGTTAAGTTCAATGGAGACAGCATTTCTTATTATAATAACGAAAAGGTAAGTGACGTGTTTTGGTTGTGTTTGGGACAAAATGCATCTGTGTAATACAGAAACAATTACAAGTTAATATCCATCTTATATTCATTTCAAATTGCAAAGTACAATTATTTTAATAGTGGCTGCAAAATGCCTTGTCATGGGAACTCAGCATACTGGAGGTTTTGAGAAAGAAATTAAATTTGACATGGAAGACCTTTTAAAAAAAACAAAGCTTACGTACACTTACCTACTCTTAATTAAAAATGTCTCCTGTTTGTCTTCTAAGAATAATCACATATAATTGGACTAGGTTATGTTTGCATGGATCTCTTTAAAACTATCATAGTTTGTTTATGTATCTAGGGAGTGAATCTTACTGAGACATTTGTAGACTCATGAGTTGCTTTTGTTAGAGTAGTTCACTTCTGATACGTGATACAAAAATGGATTTGTAAATACCGTTTTTCAACAAAATGTGTATTCCCACTGTGAAAATGAGATTTACAAAAGGCTTATTTGACCTTTTGATACTATGTTTTTACAACAGAAATTACCTTTTATTTTTTCCTGGAGAGCTATCTTTAAACATTCTCTTTTTTGAGGGTGGGGGCAATATTTCTCTTTGTTTATTTAACAAATTTTAAACCACTGCAAAATTTTTTTTCTTTCACTCTCCTCTTGGAAGAAACGAACAACTTCGTAAGCTCAAAAGTGGTAGATGATAGTATAACATGTGCATTTGGCGGAGATGATGCTATATACATATGTGTTATCCAAAATGTTGGAAAGCATCTTCTGTTGAAGATGCATATTAGGAACAAAATACAGTTTCAGGTAAAAGTTTGAGCAGTATGCTGGGTGGTCGTAATCAATAAAAGTTATATAGATGCTTTATAATGTACGCACTCTTAGACCTATTTTAGCAATTTATGAGAGGGGTAGAACCAAAGTAGGAAAAGACATTTCATTTCCTGAGAGGCCAGAGAAATTAAGAACAGGCTTAAAAAGTTATCTACATTAATCTTTATGCCTGGTGGCATTCCTGATTAGGAACATGAAGCAATCTCTTTTTGCTTGCTTACTTGGCTTCATACAGTAGATGACATGATTTTGTAGAGGAAGGGAACAATAGAATGACATTTGGATTGCAGTGACAAAAAATGTCACCCCTTTGTGGTATTCATCCTAGGGCTTCAGAGGAGGAAAAAAGGAAGGGATACTCATAAAGAAAGACTTGAAGAATACAGCATTGGGATTTACTTAACATTGTCTTTTGCGTAATTAGGGAAAGAAATGCTAGTGCAGAATTCTAAGTCTGGTATTTGCACTGGGGAGTTACTTGGAGGCCAGTTACTCTAGAATAGTACTTAACACACGAATATATAACATAGGAGATTCTAGAAATCTTCCCCTCTGCTCAGGGGAATATTTAGTGTGTCACATGATGCATAGAAAGCTACCAACTCTGCATCTGCTGTTTGACAGAACTCTGATAGGTTAGACTATTGTGGAAAATGCTTGGTCTGAAGCCAAGTCTCACTTTTCCTGTAATCTGAGTACAAAACCTCATTTCTGGGATTGAAAGAGAAGCTGTTGATCTGTGTGTGTATATATTTTGACCGAATATGGGTGTCTGACTTGTTAACTTGATGAGTCGCATATGCTAAAAACTTCGTATGACTGAGAATTGCGAGGCCTGAAGTGAATTCTGGGAACTGAGGATTTAGTGAAACTTTTGGACTAGTTTGCAGATTGGAGGAATACATAGTTGGCTACCAATAGTTCTCAGTGCGCAGTGGGATTGCATTGGGTGAGCAGTGATGTCACTGGGGAACTTGAGTTTTTGGTACAGTGTTCTCTGCTGGGTCGCTGCTCCCCGAGTGTCCCACACTTAGGTTGTTCGTATTGCCTGATAGATGCGTACCAGCATGGTCCTGGGGCTGCTTGTGTGTTGTTAACCTTGACATTGTAAGCAACTATTTGCAGACCCACCAAAACCTGCATGTAGGTCAGGAAGTGGTGCTGGTAAAAGACAGGAATAGTTATAGAGTTCATTGCAAGGCAACAGGTCCTTCCTTTTGTCTAGATGGCTAGCTATATAATATTCAAATGGGGAAGTTGTGGTTTTAATTTTAGGTCTTAATGGCAAGATCCATCTATTCAAATGTGTGCAAGGACATTCCTACACAGACAAGCATGTTATAAAGGAATTTCTGTGCTTTTGTTTTCAGATATCAATTAAAAGTAATTTTCAAAAGGAACCCTATCCTCAGATGTTTTTCTGGTTATTAGAAGCAGAGAAGCGTAGTCTTAGTGGAATGAGGAACGCTACCAATATTAAATAGCTCTATTTGTCATTCAAATTTAGAACCTCAGAGGAGTGAGGTTCTCAAGAAGGGGAAGTGTGCTACATGGCTAATGAAGAGTGAAGCAAATGGAGGATATTTAGTTTTCTACAAACAGCATCTGACCTAGGAACATTTTTTTATTTGAATCTGTGGTGCTGCTCATTTCTTCTATGTTTATGATCCTGAGCAAGTTGATGTGGTCAGAGCAACGTCCAGTGTGGTTTTGTCTTAACAGAACGTGGTTAGCTAAAGTAAGAGCAAACTGAAGAGTGGAAGGTAGAATTTGAGAATCCTTTTCAGCTACCCAGTATGCACTATTTTTGTTTCAAATTTCTTCCTGCTTTTGGCAGGAGAACTAGTGCTCTCACGTGCAGTTTATGGTAAGAAGAAAACCTGTTCATTATGTTGAAAGTTTTTCATTACAAGAATCTTAAGGTCCCTGACAAATATATTAGTAATTTAGGAAAAAGCATTGCCTTTTTATGTGGAGAACTTCAGTATTTTGTTGTTGTGTTATATTGCATGTAAGCATAAAAAAGAACAAAATTCACTGCAAAATAGAAGAATCACTGTCATTCTTGAAATAGGTCATGTTTAAGGAAAGCCGAAGCAGTGTCAAGCAGTATTCTTCATAATCTTTTTGTCCAACTCAGAAACACAGTTGTCAAGGATGACTCCATTGGTCTGTATGTGAAAAGAAAAATCTTCATCAAAGCAGTTGATATCAAAAGAACATTTTTTCTTTCTGCACTGTCAAAGAATTTTTTAGCAACACTAAAATTAGTGCACACCTCTCACTTCACAATTAGGAGAAGTCTCGCGATCACTGGCCCTCGTTCTTCTGGGAGACTTCAACCTTCTAGATGTCTGCTGAAAGTATAGCACAGCAGAAAGGAAACAGTGTAGGAGGTTCATCGAGTGTATGGAAGATAACTTCCTAACACAACTGGTTAGTGAAGCGACTAGAGAATGTGCCCTGCTGGATCTGCTGTTTGTGAACAGAGAGAGCCTTGTGGGGGAGGTGACTGTTGGAGGACACCTGGGGCTCAGTGATCACGAGATGATAGAATTCTGAGTTCTTGGAGGAGTAAGGAGGGGGGTCAGCAGAACTCCCACCTTGCACTTCTGGAGGGCAGGCTTCAAATTGTTTAGAAGGCTGCTTGATAAAGTCCAGTGGGACACGGTTCTAAATGGCAAAGGAGCCCATGAGGGCTAGATGCTCCTCAAGAAGGAAATTCTGGAGGTGCTGTAAAATGAGTTGGCGGGGAAGAAGGCCAGCTTGACTTAACAGAGAGCTCTGTGTTTGTCTAAGGAAAAAGAGGAAAATATGTGAGCTTTGGAAGAGGGGGCAGGCATCTCAGGAGGACTACAAGGAGCAGGTGAGATCATCTAGGCAAAAAATTAGAAGGGCTAAAGCCCAGCTAGAACTCCATCTGGCCAATTCAGTGAAAGACAACAAAAAATGTTTCTTCAAGTATATTAACTACAACAGGAGTACCAAGGAGAATCTCCCTCCTTTACTGGATGCAAGGGGAATGGTAGATGAAGACAAGGCAGAGACACTTAACGCCTTCTTTTCTTCGGTCTTTAATAGTAAGGTAAGATGTTCTCTGGGCTCCAAGCCTCCTGAGCTAGAAGATTGTGAAGGCGAACCCTTAATGTCCCAAGAAGACTTGGTTAAAGACCTGCTCAGCCAATTAGACGTCCACAAGTCTGTGGGGCCAGATGGGGTACACCGAAGGATATTAAGGAAGTTGGCTGAGGTCCTTGCCAACCCCTTCATCTATCAACAGTCTTGTCTTGACTGGGGAAGTGCCACTGGACTGGAGACTGGCAAATGTAACTCCCATTTACAAGATTGGTCGAGGGAGGATCTGGGGAATTATAGGCCTTTCAGCTTGACCTCGGTAACGGGGAAGGTCATGGAGCAGATCATATTGAATGCTATCACACAGCACATGCAGAATAGCCAGGTGATCAGACCCAGTCAGCATGGGTTTATGAAAGGCAGATCCTGCCCGTCTAACTTAATCTCCTTCTATGATAAGGTTACCCAGTTAATAGATGAGAGGAGGGCTGTGGATGTGGTGTACCTGCACTTTTGTAAAGCATTTGATACCGTTTCTCACTGCATTCTGCTTGAGAGGCTGGCTGCCATTGGCCTGGACAGGCACACCCTCTGCTGGGTGAAAAACTGGCTGGATGGCCGGGCCTGAAGACTGGTGGTAAAAGGAGTTAAATCACGATGGAGGCTGGTCATGAGTGGTGTTCCCCAGGGTTCAGAGCTGCGTCCAGTCCTGTTCAGTATCTTTATTAATGATCTGGACAAAGGGATCGAGCGCACCCTTAGCAAGTTTGCAGATGACACTAAGCTGGATGGAAGTGTTGATCTGCTTGAAGGAAGCGAGGCACTGCAAAGAGATATGGACAGGCTGGATCAATGGGCTGAGAGCAGCAGGGTAAGGTTTAACAAGACCAAATGCAGAGTCCTGCACTTGGGACACAACAACCCCATGCAGTGTTACAGGCTTGGGGAAGACTGGCTTGAGAGCTGCCTGGCAGAGAAGGACCTGGGGGTGTTGATTGACAACCGGCTGCATATGATCCAGCAGTGTTCCCAGGTGGCCAAGAAGGCCAAAGGCATCTTGGCCTGTATCAAAGTGTGGCCAGCAGGACCAGGGAGGTGATTGTATGCCTGTTACTCGGCACTGGTGAGGCCACACCTTGAGTACTGTGTTCAGTTTTGGGCCCCTCACTACAAGAAGGACATTGAGGTTTTGGAGCGTGTCCAGAGAAGGGCAGTGAGGCTGGTGAGGGAGCTGGAGAACAAGTCTTACGAGGAATGGCTGAGGGAACTAGGGTTGTTTAGCTTTGAGAAGAGGAGGCTGAGGGGAGACATCGCTGTCTATGGCTGCCTGAAAGGAGGCTGTGGCAGAGCGAGTGTTGATCTCTTCTCTCAAGTGACAGGTGATAGGACAAGAGGAAATAGCCATAAGTTGCACGAGGGAAGATTCAGGCTAGGTATTAGGAAGAATTTCTTTTCCAAAGGGGTGGTCAGGCACTGGAACAGGCTGCCTGGGGAGGTGGTTGAGTCTCTATCCCTGGAGGTGTTTAAAGAACGGGTGGATGATGGACATGGTTTAGCGGATGATGGGTGCGGTTGGACTCGATAATCTCAAGGTTTTTCCAACTGGTAGATTCTATGATTCTTTGAATAACAGAAAAAAATAACTGCAAGTTCTTTGGCTGTATTTTTTTTGTTTTGTGTATTCTTAAACAATTTGCCGAATTTCCAGTCTGGAGTATTTCAATGAGAGAAATTGTAGCTTTATCAACAAGAGCTTTTTAACAGTAGGCATTATTTCTAGCATGTGAAAGAGAAACTGCTGCAGAAAAAAGATCGAGAAAAATTATTATGGTTTATACTGTATTTGGAAGTATCTATGGCTTAGAGAACAGAGCTTTAAAAAGGATAATTGTTTCGCTAGCAAACCCCAGATTGTACTCAGCTTAAAAGGAAACTGACTTTTTTTAAAATCAAATCAAGTAAAATGTAATAGCTATGACTTTCAGCAGTCTGAATTATTCTCTTACAGTACCAAATAGAGCCAGTAGATGCCTGCAGACACCATAATATAATTCTAGCTGAACACCTTTAGAAATAGCGTCTGTAATAAGTTTGCTTTGCCATTGTGAAGGATCAATAGTTGACATAATATCCAACCTTATTAACAAATACATTAAAATCTCTCTTCTAAGAAATATCGCCATAATGAAAATAGATGTGCAATATTAAGATAATTCTGTCTGACAGGGTAGTTCTTGCATGTAATTATAGTAATATGTCCAGTTCAGCTATGTTTTGATATTTCTAGTTACTTACTTGCTAAACTGCATTCACTGTGGTATATTAATACCTAGAAGTGAAACAACGTAAGAGTGTGAATTTGGTGAAAATCAATAGTATATTAAACTCTGTAAATAAAAAGCCAGTCATTTATGGACTTCATGCTTAGTGTTGACATTGTCTCCTTAGCCCTAATATGAAGGCTGTTATAGTAATTTCTACTTTGGGAAGAAAGTTATTGCAGTACAAGTTTTTTTTACAAGTAGCTGACTATTACTGTGTCTGGGTAGTTAATCTTATCAGTATATCTGAATTGTCTTAGTCAGAAAACAAAAGATTGATCAAGGCATAGCAGGGACAGGAGCAGCAGTGTTTTTCCTGGAGTCCAGGAATTGTGCAGAAGTGTCGCACAATTGCATGAGCTTGCCTCCCATCACCTCCCTCCCCCTGCCTCTGGAGTACTTAAGATAATTGGGTTAAAAGATGAGCTACTTGGAGGAAGTACTCATAGCAGTTCCTTTCTCCTGTTTTTTTTTTTTTTTTTTGTTCACTTCAGTCTGGATTCCTAGTTTGAAATTAGCAAATTTGGAGAAAATTTGCTCTGATGCCAATTGATGTTTTTGAGGGTTCATTTTCTTGCTGCCTTGCATAGCAGAAAACTACATACCTGATACAAGCTAGCAGATTCTTGTTAGTAATTGCAGGGCAGTGGATTGTTCCAGAGAGTCATGGCCCACTTTGAGTATAAAATTAGGGGTAAAATCAGTGATTTTACTTTCGTTATTGGGTAGCTACTGAAGGAGTGAGGAGGGAACAGAAAAATTCTTCACAATTTTTTACCTGGAGAAGGCACAATTTTTTTCCTTAGCCTGATTCTGTTCTACAAGTATAATATATTGTTTTTAGTTACGGTTCTGTGAGATAACTTAATTTACTTTGGCATAAAATTGTAAATTTAAGAGAGTATAATATTTTGCAATATTAGTGTCATGAATTTATAAAGTGGTTTCTTGAATTTTATGCATTCTGTCTCACCATGGGATTTTACTCTTGTTTTAGAAGGCAGTAGGCATGCATTGACCGAAAACAGTGAAATGGTTGGTTATGTGTAGGTAGTGAAATGGTTTAGTTATTCATGCAGATTTATTAATGGTGTTGGTAAACTTCTTGGAGCACAGCCTGTGTATGTGAACTACCTAAACATCATTGTAAGTAATACTACCTAAGAGACATTTAACTTTGGGTAAGTTATTTTTTATGTTGCCTTTTTATTATAGGAAGTGTTTTCAAAGGGAATAATACTGCTCTCTGCTATAGCAGCAGTAAGAGTTCAAGGTGAGAATAAATTTGAAGTTGTCACATCCCATAGGACTTTTGTCTTCCGTGTGGATAAAGAAGGTAGGTAGAATGTGTTTGATTCTAATGATTGCCAAAAAGCCATGTAGTCACTGCTGATAAATGATGTTTGTGAAATATGATTTGTTGTGTTACCAGCTGTTTTGGGCTTATAAAGTGGAACTGGAGATGACTAAACTTTATAAGAACAGCTGAAGTTGTTGGTGAATGGCTTTTAAAAATACAAAAATATAAAAATATTTTCCAACTCTTCTGCCTCCTCCCCCATCCTTTCCAAAGATGAATTTGCCTAGATGTTCCTCAGGCCTCTCTAGCAGCTCTTTCAACCTGTGTTCTTTCAGTTGTCTGCTCTGAGTATATTTACGTGATATAAAATTGACAAAGAGCAGCAATGAAGTTGATGGCTTCAATGTGATGCTGTGATCAAAGGAAATCTAGGTTTTTCTCTGTGTCTTTATTTACTGCCTTACACAGTAATTTCAGCCAGGTATTGATAGAGAATACAAATGTAAATTGTAGTAAGGAAGTTAGTATGCCTTCTAGTTTTATCAACCTACAGCTCTAATATGTGGAATCAATATCAGTGCATCTATGACTTATTTATGGAAACAAATAAAATGTAATACCTAGGAAAAAAAAGATATGCAATATGTATTTACAGCAGTACATGCCAGACCCATTATAGCTAAGGGTCTCTTAGCATTTCCATTATCAAATCACATTTACTGCAGGCTGTAACAGGAGTGAACAAATTCATCAGTGAACCAATCCTTCTTACCAGGTTTGGCTCAAATAATTTCAGGCATTTTTATGCTCTCAGCTAGGTTTAAAAGTATTGCTGTTTTTATTATTTTTTCCTTTTTCTTTCGAAGATTTTACTGCTACTTTTATAAACTGAAACATAACTGTCTTTGTGCAATATGTTTTGTAGTACCCTAATTTGCTCTATGGACCATAGGATTTGCACACTATAAAAATGTTAATGGTTTGTACTGACCTAAATGTATTCAGAGCAACCACTTCTTAGACATGAAATATCATTTTCATTTAGAATATAACCAGCTTTGGACCTAGTGGCCTGTCTGTAAAGCTGTTCACTTAAGGTTAAAAATGTGTGTTGTACTTCGGTCTTTATCTGAATGATGTATTCATAATAAATTATATAAATAACCCTGCTTGCTTTCTCTTATGTTATAACACAACCTGTTTCTTATGCTATTCCCTCTGTGGATTTGTGGCTGGTAATTGTTCTGGGACTATCTGAAGGGTACTTAACTTCTTTTCAAAGATTTTGAAATGCAGACTTTTATACATATTTCATCCTGTGGTCCTTATTTATTTCCTTTCTTTCTGCTGCTGGACTATCAAATTTAAGATCATGATCATTGTCTTCATTGATCTGTGTCCCTTAGTATCAATGTTGGTCCACAACTGGTGGATTATAGTGCTGGTTTTGTTTGCTTTCAGTGCTCTAATTTATTAGGTTTTGATATACTCAAAACTACGCTTGTTTTGGATTAACTATCTAGAAGGAAAACCTTTACACGTAATGCTTTGGAATGTTTAGGGGCATTTGGGGTAAAAAAATTAAGTAGTTAGGGAATAGCAATGAAATGAAGCATAATATGTGCAAAAGCATCGAGTTTTTGTTTAGTTGGAGTGAGATACCATTAAAAGAAAATTTTTAGACTAATTTGATGCCCTCAACTATACTGAAATATTCCAGTGGTCTTTTCAAAGTACTTAGAAGTTGTTTCTTAAGAAACAACTTCTAAGAGGAGCACTTGAGTCACCTTCCCTGTCAGTTGAGCTGCTATCTTCGTCTTCTTCAGACTGGTATTCTGATGCTTAAATTTATTTGTTCCTTGTTGAACATGACATTTATAAAGTAAGGACATTACTGTTGTAACACTGTTCAGCACTTATTGTGTCAACTTTATTGTGGATAGAACTTTCCTTCCCTCCCTGCCCCGCCAATATATTTTATGACTTGAATCTCTCAGAGGAAACAGTTGAAATATTCATTATGTTCCAGTCGCATGGGGCAAGTCTAATTCATTCTGTATGTTCAATGTTAATCAATCTTAATCGTCAGTTTGCATGTATTTCAATTTGTGTGTTGCTAGTTGGGAGTTAATGAACATCTCCACTGATACAGACTCTCATATTATTGTTATTTACATCTCCTTTTCAAGGTGGACGTTCTATCTGATGTGGTGTAGCTATGTCATCCACCAGCATAGCATAGTAGAAAGAACAGGAAAATCACTATGTAGAGAAGAATGGAAGTGCTGCTTAACCGTATGTCTATTTCTTATTTAGAAGAAAGGAATGATTGGGTTAATATGATGCTCACTGCCTTGAAATCACAGTCTGATAACTCTCAGTCTCGAACTTGTGTCACCCCTGAGAAATGTGGCTATCTTGAGCTGAAAGGATACAAAGCCAAAATCTTCATTCTGCTTCAGGGGAGTACTGTGTGGATCTGCAAAAATGAGCAGGTAAATTTTTTCATATACTTTTTGTGAATGAATGCTTATAAAGAGTTGGAAGCTGATGGCTCTTTGTGAAAAGATACATTTTAATATAAATGTGTATCTCTTTTTATGTAGTACTTTATTGCTGCAATTCTCAAAAGTCTTCAAAAAGCAGGTGAAGTATCATTGTACAATGGAAAAAATGAATATATATTGAGATGAAGTGAAAAGCCCTGAGTGTCACAACAGGTTACTGGCAGGGCTGGGATTAATTTGCTCTTAAAATGTGTGCCATAAGGACTCTGCTAAATCAAAACTGGTACTGGTTTCACTGTCCTTTAATACAGTGATCTGGAAAGTGTGCTGTACGGAAGTAGATTTTGGTATTTAAATGGCACTTCAGCTAAATGTTCAAAACTGATGTTCTTTGTATTTTTAAGAACCTAGATTGGACAGTTTCTTTTGTGCACTGTAATATTTTATACAAATTCATTATTAAGAAAAACATGAAGTAGGCCTATTGTTTCAGCTGCTGAAATCTAGGGCTTTTTGGTATGTTTTGGGCATGACTGTATTATCATATAAAGTATTTAGCTGTGGAACTCCTTACGATGCTGAAGACGGGATAAATGGGAATAATTGGATTCAATGAATGAATGTGTGAACTAGTGGAAGGAAATCTATTGCAGGACATTAAATGAAAGTTAAGACCTTTATCTGTGTGAGGAAATTGGTGACCCACAGGTAGCTGGAACCTGGGAAGGCATTTGGGGGAGGGTGTTGTTGCGTGCTTGCCTTGTTCTCATTTTCTCTCAGATTTGTGTACAGGCAAACTCCTCTTTCCAATATGAATGGTCTCTCTGTAAGACTTGTCATTTTCTTGTTAATCTCACCTCCTCTCCTGTGATCCCCTCTTAAGTGTGAAATTATTTAGGTGGGCTCGAGGGACCGCATAACATTCAATATTAGATCTTGTTATTCTTTCACAGGGTACAGCAGGAAATTTGAGACTGAGAAAGACTGTTTTTTTCTTTTTTTTTTTTTTTTTTCTTTCTTTCTACTTACTGTGTTCTAAGGAAGTTTTACTGATCAGGTACATTCTTAGAGGTCAATCAACAACCAACTAATCAAAAACGTGATGCAATTTATGGATTTATACTGTTCTATAGCTATAACAAAACTCCACAAATGGTTTAGAAATGTAATAGTGTTTTACAAAAAGTATATTGGCTACATGTCATTGGATTTTAAGCCTGCAGCATGTGTTTTGTTGAATGAGCACCATGAAGAGGAATTGTCTTCACAGTTGAGCACAGTACTCTATGTATACTGAAATCCTCGGTCCTGATTATTGTAATGAATAAGTGACCTGCCAGTTTGTTTAAGTTTATGGCTAAAGGTCGTTAAGGAAGAACAAAACCAAAATGCAAACACCACTGCAAAAAACATGAAACCCTGTACTTCACTAAGGTTGTCTTACATCTTCCCAGTAGAAAGAAGGAAACTGACCAACTTCATAGTCTCTGCCTGTAGGAGGACCCATGCTGCGCCTCAATGCTCAATAGTACTGTCTGTCATGAGGTGTCCAGGTATTTCATCAGTGAGAATCCCTGGAATGCATTCTGATCAATGAGAGTCCTCTCTCTATGGATGGTCATTGTAATGAGCCATTTTTAGTTTCTTGATCAATACTGTATTCATCTTATGGCCCGGCATATTTTTGAATGCTTCCTTGTGGTTCTGAGCTTCTTGATTAAGGGACAAACATGACATGTCAATGATATATTCAGACTTGTGGAAGAATTTTTATTCAAGAGTGATAGGTCACTTGAAATTAGCTAGGTCCCTCCTGAGAGTCTTAGTTCCAGGCATCCAATTTTTTGCTTTCTTCCTTCTTTTTCACTCTACCTGCATATAATCATTGGGAGCATGTTTCTTGCTTCATGTAGTACTTTGATCTTTCTCTGTAGATATGGGACCCTCCCAGCTATGCCCACTGGTGCTGTTATTCTTACTGTGTATGTCGATACAAAAATATTCCAGACCTATTCACTGTTGAAGAGTTCTTGATTGCTCTGTTTTACATTTTCAGGGTGCAGATTTTGAATATCTAAGATAATTTAAGACTGATCCCTCGCCTCCTCCCCCAGTCAGTTTCCTTTCTTTACAGATTTTTGTAAAGTATTATTTTTTTGGAGGGGATGTTTCTCTTTCTTGTGCAGCCATATGGTAAGTTGTATTAATTCTACCCTTTTGATGTAATTGATTTCAGATTTGGTTTAGCTGATTGCGGAAGCACACCCTCATGCAGCCTTTCTACTAGATGTTTATTCCCTTCTACTACATGGATGCTCTGCAGGGGTCACCGACTGCAGTGCAGCAGCAGGCAAACCAAAATCAAGCCCTGAAATGTAGTGAAGGTTGAACATGCTGCCAGCTTGTCAACTGCTTCTGTGTGTGTGAATAGCAGAAACAATGGTGCAAAAGCAGCTTCTTCCCAAAGCTTATTTACTTAAAACCAAAAGTAGCAAATGGTCCTAAGGTGTTTCATTTTGGATTCTCCATTTGAACAGTGCCTCTTTATGCCATTTATGGCTATTTGGGAATCACAAGAAATAGCTTCTGTCTTTAAGCTGTCATAGTCTGTAATTCTTCTCTTGGTGCCTCTTATGTTTTATTTTCAAGTTGAAAACTGAATTATTTTAATTTAGCAGTGGAAAAAAAAAGTTATACAGCAGTAATCCATTAGAGGGCTCTGTTGTACTAAAAAGTTTTCCCTTTCTCAAGTTTAGCCAATAATTACCAAGCAAGTATGTCCAGGGATATCCTCAAATCCGGTTCATATTGGAATTCATGTCTGTACTAGAATAACTCCCAGAGAGATTTATAGGGGTTTATTATAACTGCAGTGCTAAAAGACACCTATTTAGACTTCTTACAATGTTGAAATAAGATTGGATCAAGCTAATTCATTGATTTCTATTAAACGTAGAGGAGAGTCCACTGTTACCTTAAAAGATTTTTTTTTGTTGCTAAAAATGGGGAAGATCCTAAGCCAAATCCCGACATAACCACCGTGAACTTTGTGAAGTTCAGATTGAGGTCAGAACATCATGTTTCAGGTCCGTTTCTAGTTAAAAAGTGATTGGTTTAACTTGAGCTTCTGGCAGTGATATAGTACTAGTATGAAGCCATCAATTTTTTTGACTGTCCATGTAGTATGAATTTCTTAAACTTCCTCTCTGGAGCAAAAGTGAAAAATAGATTGTACAGGATCAATTTGTTTAACCTGCAACTTGCTGAAATTCCCATTTCTATTTCAAAATCATTCTTGCTTAAATAAAAATATGTCATCTGATCCTTCATGACAGCTCAAACATTGGCTTGAAATGTCAGTCTGCTGTGGTGGTACCAGTGATAACCTCTCCTCTGTGACCATCTGAAGGCTGTGACACATGGTCTGCTAGAATATGCCCCTTTCGTTAGGGTGTTTCTAAGATTCTCTTGTATCTAAAGTCAGGGAG
The DNA here is from genome assembly GCA_033556795.1 of Tapera naevia. Taxonomy (NCBI): domain Eukaryota; kingdom Metazoa; phylum Chordata; class Aves; order Cuculiformes; family Neomorphidae; genus Tapera; species Tapera naevia. Next base: position 6,520,958 of record JAUMJJ010000034.1, on the reverse strand, counting down.
GGTCTAGGTGTCACAGTGTTTGCACTAGAATTTGACTTTAATAAGGAGAATTCAGGATCATTTTTGTTGCTGCTTTGGATCATCTATTCAGATTTATTTACCTGGGGTATTTGAGGAAACTTTGCCAAATACAAAGACTGGGAAATTGTATATGTAGCTATCAGCCATAAATATTTGTTGCTTTTTTTCCTTCATGCATGACTCCAAGTTAAAGCTTGAATAGTGATGAGTATTCTCTCTGTTATGTACAAGCAATAGTACCCATTGCTCATCAAAACCCTCTTGTTTCGCATTGGCTCAATGCTGTTACTGATTTCAGAGGGTTTTTTGTTTTGTTGAAGATTGAAATGGTTTGCTCCATGGCAAGTGGAAATGCTTATTCGTGTTGAGTCAACTAGTAAGAGAGCCTCTAATAATTTTTATTTCCTCTCTAATGTGGTGGTGCATTTAAACCAAAACTGGACAACATAAAAAGATGTTTTACAAGAAATTATATCAAACAGGTAGAAGGTGGCAAAGGGTATGATAATGTAGACACGCTATAAGGGTATAGATGGAAGAACAAGTTAAAGATGATGCTTGAGATTGGCATTCTGAACGAGAGGAGATGATATGAAAATCGATGGAGGGAAGTGGAAGGAATGTGTGTACGCAAGTAGAGAACAATGATGTGTTTTTATCTTTGCTAAGAAACACAGGCTTAAATGAGAAACCTAATGTAGTGGAATATGTCCCTGTCCAAGCAGAGGGGGTTGGAGTAGATGATCTTTAAAGGTCCCTTCCAGCCAAACCATTCTATGATTCTGTGAAATGCAGTTGCAGATAAAATGTGGTTGGGATTCGGGGGCAGACTTAGAAGTCTGTGACTTCTTGGTATATAGTGATAGGAATTGATAATGATCCTTTGCAAGAGGGTTGTTCATTAGGAAATGTTCTAGTTTTCCCTGGAGAAAATGTAATCCTGATTAATAATTGTGAACATGATGGATGGGAAAGAGAAACCCTTAAAAATAAATAAAGAATCTATTAAGTACAATAGAAGGTGTATAACAATGGAAGATGAGCAGGGAAGAGTAGTTAAATGAACTCTGTAAGGTGACTAGGAATGTTGTCTATCACGCTAAAGCAGCAAGAGAAAGCCTTTTTAATGTATTTGTGTTCTTCTCTGTATCATTGTGATTATATTTATGAATACAAAATGTGTCCAAGTTGATGGCAACAGCAATATGAAAGAAGAGTTGGGTAGAGGAATTGAATATAATCTGAGTAGAAAACAAAACGGTTGCTTATAGATTTTGAGATCTAATGAGGAGCGCTGAACAAAGCAACTGACAGTTTTGGAGAGGAAACCAGGGAAAAAGACAACAAAAGAAAACAGGAGGAGGAATGGGAAGATCTTTAGGTAGTTAATAATTAGTAAGTGAGAGGAGAGAGAAATGGCTTATATGTACTGGAGTGGGGCACTGGAAGGTGGAATTATTATGAGAAACCAAGAAACAGTGTCATCCTTGGAGTATTCCCCCTGTTCTTGTTACCTCTCACTCGCCAAGAATATGAGTCACTTTTGAGAATTTTTGGTGGTAGCTGTAATTTGTAATAATAACTGGGAAACTGTCTAATGAAAGAGTTCTCAACTTGATCGCTAGTGTGCTGACTATGATCAAACATGTTTACAAACATGAATGAACTTGGCCTAAAATGCCTTAAATAGGTAGAGGTGACAGAGAAACAGCTGAACATTTGTCCTCCTTTGTCCTTCTTTGATTCATTCAGGCATTATTCTTTATGTCAGCAATGTATAGACCTGTAGCAAGATGTTAAAAACCAAAAGCAAACAACTCCAAAATAAACTGGAGGGGAAGAGATTAATATGGAGGAGTGTTTTAAGGTCAAATAAACTGATATATTGGTGACTTGAAGGTAAGCAAATGATCCAGTTTCTTTTAAATACCATTGTTTGTATCAGGCTGTAGCTGGGATGATAGATTAAAGTCATATTCCTGATTTTCCAGCAGTTCCTTGGAAGAAATTCATTCCAGTCTTCCATAGCTGTTCTATGTGTTGCTACAATTTGGCTCTCTGAAGATTTTTTCTTATTTGTTTGTTTTTATACTATTAAAATGTTATAGAGGATGTAAGTATACTTAAATTAGTCATGAAACATGGTGGAAAGCCTAATATTTTCACAGTGATGAAAAACTTCATGATTAATTTGTTCTGGGATAGATGGAGGACGAAGGAGGAAAGAAAATGACAAAGTTATCAGCTTCTCAGTAATGCTCATTCTGGATGACTAGTATGTATAAAGGCAGTTTGCTTGATCATGTAAAAATTATCAGTGAAGAAAAGTAGGATTTGTTTGAATATTATGAAGAACCAAGATTTTGCTGAGTGACACAACACATGCGTAAACAATTGAGGTAGGTTTTAGATCTAGTTTTCGTAAGGTTGTACACTTGATACAGTACTGAGGAAATCCTGTTTTCCTATTAAGAGTACTGGAATTATGGGAACCTTATCCATCACTATGCAAGTTACTTGCATTTAGCAACTACTAACTTGACTTCAATTTGCATGATAAAATAATCTATTGGATCAAAAGCCCTAAATATAGAAAGCAGAGCATCATTATGTGTACTTTCTTTTATAATGGCAGACCAAATCTGCTATTATTTATTTTAAATCACATGAACAAGTTGTTTCTGCATTCATTGAATGTGAAAAATTGTATGATCAATGTGTGTGCTTCTGTATGTATACGTAGACAAATAATGGAGGGGTTTTTTGTGTGTGCAACAAGACGGCTTGAGATGGCAAAGAAGAAGTATTATTTTTCAAGAAAGTTAGATCTCTTTTCTTTCAATAGCTTTCAATAGTGTGGAAATGCACCTAGAAGATTATTTTGCACCTAGTTGATTCCTGTTTATTAGTAAACGTATCAGTCCTCATAGGAGACATGCTGAAAAACTACTCAGTAGCTTTGGTTTACTTTTTTCCTCTAAACTGAAGGTAATATAAAATATATTTTTCCTATCCATCTCTTACTTCTATGTATTTGCCACGTTTGGGATAGAAATAACTTTTAACATACCAGTGGCAATATTGATTACTTTTTTTTCCTCAGCCTGCCTCCTTTACTTCCTGTATTAAGCTAATTAGTATAGCTGAAATAATATTTATGTAAAGTTACAAAGCCATTACAATAGTGAAGAGCAGAGCATTTTGGAGACAATGTAGACAACATTTCCTCACTGAAATCTTAATTCCACAAACTTAGAGATAGGTACAAACATATGTTATGGTGGTGTATGTGAATTCCATTTCCCAATTAGATAAAAATACCATGATATGCTATTGCAAATTTTTAATTATTTAGCACATACCTTCTTTTATCAGCTTGCCATTTTTGAAATCTGTTACAACTCAATTAACTAAATGTGGTATTAATTTAATCTTTAATTGTTGTGACAGAACTCAGAAATGTTGGAAAAGGATATATTTTTAATTTTTTTTTTCATATGATAGAACTATGTTGTATGAATATCCTTCTGTGAAAGCTAAAATTTATCAGAGGTGAGACCATTCCTTGGTCCAGTGTTAAGTGGACAAGCAGTACCCTTGAAGACCTTAGGATTTGTGTAATCTATGATGAATGTTATAAAATGGGCACTGGTGGTCATATTATGATGATTAGAATGTTCTCCTTGGTTACAGTGCTAAATAAAATGGATTAGCATGCACCAGCAGGAGACCAAAGAGTATGCTTGCAGTTCATTAATGCGTCTAGTAACTGACACTGTAGTGTCTAGAACCCCGAGCACTTAAAACCAGATAATTGATCGTAATGCATTTAGAATGCACGTCTCCCTGAAGTGAGACCATCCAATCTTGAAAATCATCAGAATAAGGGCTGCTGGAATTTGTTTACGATGCCTAGAATTTGTAGTCTTTTTGTTTCTTTATACTCTTTTGCTCCACATCCTTTTTTTGTTGCAAATAGTTAATCAAACATTGAACACTTGCTCTGGAACTGTTGTCTTCTGCACCGTCTGCACTGGAACATGGACAGTGTCTTTGCTGGCAGTGGAGAGAGCAATTTGGAGTTATTACTGGGCTGCTAGAATAATTAGGCCACTAGTGTACACAGTGTTATGCAAAGTGGATGGTTTAAAATTCATATTATAAAGATGATCCTTAAAATACAAGAACTTTAATATCGTTGTAGCTTAAATGACATTTTAATCTTTTGGACCTTAAATTGTTTTATATTTGTGTTGTTTTCTTTATGTTGGTTGGAATAGTATGGCATTGTTCAGGTAATAAAGGATTATTTTCTTTAGTATCTTGTGTCTGAAAACTTTATGCTACATAAATTTCTCATCCTTACAGCAAAATGGAATTTATTATATACAGCATAGTAAAAATATGGGGGATACCTCAGTGTGCTTTCTCAGCAATAGTTTCTGTCCCTGGTTAATAAATTGCTGGGCCAACAAATTTGGATTTAATCAACTCAAACGGAATTATTGTCTCATGAACACTTCAGTGCCATTATTATTAAATGAAATTCTCCTTCTTAAATATTTTGCATGCAAAATAATATCTTGTTAGAGATGGCATGTTTTAAAACTACTTCATTAAAAGTCAATATCTTAGTGATATTTCAAGAAAACTTTGCATAAAAGTGGTCTGCATCTCAGCATGTGGGTCAGGCTCCCCCAGAGATCCACCTGAATGACTGATTGATATTTAACACTTTAACATTTTTCAAAAGTGTCTTTTACATGCACTGAATTGTAGCAAAAAATCAAGCTTTGTTATCTTCACTTCAGTTGGAAGGTTGTCTGAACAGCTGGCTGTGGGCAGCTGGGGGACCATGTGAACTGGCCTGAACAGTGGTTGAGAAGGAAAATATGTTCAGCTTAATAACAGAGAAGACAGAAAGCAATGATAATAGGATAAGAAAGGAGGAAATAATCTTGTTTGTATTTTAAGTGATGCCTAGTGACATTAGTATGTTTTGAGCATTTCAAACAACCTTTATTTGGTTGGTGGGTTTATTTGTCTTTTGAGGACCTTTATGTTGTACTTCTGCAGTGTTTCTGATAACAGTATTTATGGGAAGGAGGGGAGTTGAGCCAAAGAATGGGATTTGAGCCAAAGGGTGCAGTGGCTGACAAGTGTGTTTTACTTGTGGAGCTAAGCACTTTAATTATTGAATTTGCCAGTCCTCTTGGGGAGTCTGATATGTAGTATTTAATTGTTACAGCCCTTGTACATTTCTTTAAGGTGAGGCTGTCGATTGGATATGACTCCATTTTGATTATGGCAAAGTTGTCTCTGGCTTGTATTGCCCAGTGTTTTCAAATTGTACAGGTTTCTATACTCCACATCTAGGCAGAGGGGAAACTATATCCACTGTACGTCATTTGTCCACATTTATACTTGTTTATAATCCAAGTCTACTATGCTTTGTTAGAGCTTTGTTAGAGATACATGAGTGAGGTTTGAAAAAGGTCTTGAAGCAGCATGACTGCATTAGTATAATTAATATAGCTTTGTACACCGCATCCTGTTCCACAGTCAGCACTTGTTTGTGAGGCTCTGCAGGACAGTTGAGTGATGATGAGCAGGTGTGATGTTTTTTCCGGCCAAGGACTGTAATTCCTTGCTGTGGGGTCATAAAGAAATCTAAAGGCAGATAAAATGACAGCAGTCAGCAACAGCAGCTCAGTTCCTGCAACACAGTAATTGCAGCCCATTACTACAATTGACTCTCACTTCTCTCCCCTGAAGGAACTGAGCAGCTGCCAATTTACTAGGCTGTAAGAAAACTGATGAGCTAGGAGATGAGGGTCATAACAAAATTCTGACTTCCAGGTTGATTTTTTTTTCACCTTGCACTTCTTTTTTCACAAAGAGAAGTGAGGGGGATTCTAGCATCTTTTTGTCTTACTGTGTTTAAAACAAATCAACTACATAGCAGAGATACCTACCATTTTTATGTGACTTACCTAGAAAGGACTTGTTTCACCCTGAATAAATACATTGGCTGTTTCTCTGCGTGTTTTGTGTGTGCCCTGTAGTCATTCCTGTGCGTTAGGTATTTACAGGTTTCTCACTTCTACAGCTATAAAAGGATAATCTATAACTTCCTTTCTCTATTTTGTTTTATTTAATGACATTGTAGTTGATAAAACTTAGAAACCTGATTTGAGGATGATCTTAGGTAATTGCACTTGCGTGTGGTAAATCTGTACAAGTAGCAGTTTAGATGTGAAACGTGTGTATTTATTGGTGTTTTAGCAATAAGTGCTAATGTGGAAATAAAAGGGTTATATTTACACAAAGCTCTGTTTCCTCATCCCTCTCTCACTAATGTGGTACAGAATATCAGGATAACTTTTAATATATGCAGCTGGAGCTGTACTGGAATTTTACAGGAAGAACAAAAAATAAAGGTTAATAAAGTGCACTGTAGGTACAAACCCAGAAGATGTTATCTCATCACAGTTCTACATGATTTTGTGGTGCTGACTGTTCAGGTCTTCTAATTGTGCAGATCTTTCATTTGCAGACTTAAATTTCACCCTCCTGCAATGCACGCAGATGTTCTTTAAAATTAACCTTAAGCGCACTCTGCAGATTGCTCTAGCTGCTTGTCCTTCTAAATGGAAAAGTCAAAGATGCATTTTGAGTGTGTATGGGGCAGTTTAAGGAAAGCTGTTTGTTTTAGGATGTGAACTCAGCTGGGGTGGAGCTTCAGTTCTGTGAATGTTAGTTGGAGATTTGCCATTAATGTCAGACTTGCCATGTTTTCACTTTAGTGCAGTACTTTGTTTCATTCCTGAATTCTGGTTCATACTAGTTTGTTAAATTGCGTGGTCATACTGGGAAACTATACCTTCTTCTAAATAAAGCGTATTTGCAGATTGCAGCTGCCCATTCTTGCTAACAGAGAGGGATTTTTTTAAAGATTTTCTGTTCTCAAAAATCATTGTAGCATGTTACAAGCTTCCAATCCAGAGTTGGTGCAAAGTGCTGCTGCTGATTTTCTGATTATCTTAAAATGGAGTGATTTTACAACTCTACTTCAAGTTCTGTTTTACTGTTTGTGAGATTCTCTTTTACAGTGTTATCTTGATCAAGATGCCAAGTTCTGTGTGATGAGTTGCACCTGCATAACTTAAGCTGTGTGGCAGAATTTTAGTAGCTGTGCTTCACCATTGCGTGAAGCGAGTTCAGTTTGCTGGTGTCTAGGTCACGATGTTGCTGTTGGATCAGCCTGTAAATCAATTTTTTTGACACTGTCCATGAACAAACTGAAGGTGCTCTTCTTTGCTACTGGCTTATCTGAACATATTATATGTATGTTTAAAAATTTTTATTTTTTATTATTTCGTGATTTTGAAGGCTTTTCTAATAGAATATTGACGAGTGCGTGAACATGAGAAATGTTAAAGCTTCTATTTGTTATATTATTCAAAGTTTATTAATAGTTTTAGGTAACAGTTTAAGTAGTGATCAAGGCCCATTGCCCAAGAACGTGCTCTGAAACAGTTAACATTGCTGTTGGCAAATTTTTCTTTTGTAAGAAATGGATGGGAGTGAGAGACCTGAGAAGTGAAAAGAGTGAAGCATAGTCATGGAATCATTATACTGCAAGGGGGCCACATGTCTGTAGCTTATTCTGGGTCCTGTAAGTCCTTTCTGTATTGTTTGTTATGTGACAGTGGGAAACAATGAAACATAGAAGATAACTGTAGAAATGGTAAATGGAGATAATTTGGGCAGGAAAGAAGCATGATATCCCCTTTAATGATTTCTTACACTTCCATTTCAAAGATGAGATCTTTGCTAAAGATCATATACTTATTTAGCGTTATTTATACCAACTGACTCTCTAGGAAGTAAAACAGTGTATGCAGGTTATTCAAAAGGAGTATGTTATGGGTTTTTTTAAGCATTGTTTTGGTTTGTTTTTTCACTGTTAATTTGTTGTAGGATTTTCTTTAGAGTGTGATTACTCCATAGTTGCACAGTTTGTATGTTTCTGTTGGATGTATGCCTTTGCTTCACATTAGCAGAAAATAATTCATTGGAAGCTTGAATTTACTTGATTTTTACATAAGGTGCTTCTAGGTCTTAATTTTTGAGTTTTGGAAGACTGATAAGACAGAAGCATTTTGGTTCAGTAAGGCTATATTAATTCTAGACCCAATTCTGAAACGTGGGTATAGTGCAGATGTATTTCAGATGTTCTTTGAGTTGTGAATGCGTTTGTTTAAATTGTGCAGCTGTGGTAGTTGCCCTTCTTAGCTTTAATCATTGTAAAATCAAAACTGAAAGAAAAAGTCACTAAAACCAAATCATAATGAATTTCATATGAACTCATAGTAAACCTTATTTATGATTGATTTACTACAAGTTCAGTGAAATCTATAAGCATTTAATACTCCAGCCATTTCAGTATATAAGTGGTGAAAAGAAGATTACTTAGTTGTAAACTATTGATCTGTGAAACTCTTTTACATGTTTACCTATATGCTAACAGTGTTTTCTTTATGTGGAATCATTACTTTTATGACAGAAAGCCTAGGCAATATGAAGGTTAATAGCTACTAAGCAGTAGTTATATGCATATCCATTAGTGATTTAACTTTATAAAAAAATAAAAATATTTTCTGTGCATTCATTTGATATTTTAATCTTTGTCTCATAAAGATGAATTAGTATGTAGTTTGCATCATCTCAGAAGGTCTATTCAGGTTGATAAGGTCAGAAATCTAAATTGTTAGTTTTATTAACATCAGCAAGGAAATCCCATTGTGATCCAGTTATGGTAAAACGGGGTGCATTTGGAATATAGCGTATTTGGAAAGGCATAGATATTTTTTTTGATATGAAAATGTCCATCATAGGCAATACTATTTGAATGGAACTTTAGGAAGTGTTAAACTTTTTTTTAATTAATTATGACTCCAGTCATTATTCATCTATAGTTGTTTAACCCCATTCTTTAGCTGTTGAATTGCCTTGTGAATTGATTCAGAGATCTGATAAATTCATACAACACATTCCTTCAAATTCTTCACATCCATGACCTTGTGCTAATAATAAGAAATCTATAGCAGCTCTATTTTGTAATAAGAAATCTATAGCAGCTCTATTTTCTAATGTAGCATATCTAACGCTATCCTAAAAGAGCTAACGAAGTGATATTAATTTACTTGCTAAGCTAACAACCTAAATTAGTTGATTTTCACAACACTGCAGCAGCACCTACTCCAGGTGCAAAAAACAATGCTGCCCAAATTTGAGAGGCATCCCAAACTGTATCATTCCTATTACAATCTGCTGTAAATGTATGTCATGTGTTTTCTCCTAATCTTCTGTGATTTCTTTAAGTAATCATGTATCATGATTGTGTTGGGAGTCAATAAGATAGCCTGCCCAGACTAGATGGGCCTCCACTAATTTTTGATGGGATACCTTTCCAGGCCCTATCTCCACACGCCATGTGGTAATGCCATAGGTACGTTACTTGGTCGAGATATGTTTGAACTTGTATAATTAAGTACTTATAAATACTAGTATAACTGTTGCATTTCTATAAATCTATAAATCTTTTTTTTTTTTTTTTTTTTTGCCACTCATCTATGGGTATTCTTACTAAACAGGTAGAAAAGGGATTTTCTGGACTTGACATGGATAAACATAATGTATCCTGGTTTGTGATGTTAGCTATTGTTACCCATACATTCGTCTTTGGTTCTGAAACCACCCAGAGAATGATTGTGTTCACACTGTAAATCAAGAGGATCGCCAAGGTCTGACCCATCATGCTGGAACCCATTTTGGACCAGTATCTGTTAAAACACAGGCATCTCCTCTACCAGTCATTTTTGACTCCACTGGCCCCTTCCATTCTCCAGTTTGCAAGTCTTTTTATTGTACTTTAATTAACTCTGAATTCTCAATTCCCGGTTGTACTGATACTTGATGTGCTATAATAGGTGGTGATACTCGATTTTCTGTGAAGCGTAAATAGTGTAACACATAGAGTGCTTTTGCAAGTTGTTCTGCAGGAGCCTCCCCTGCAGTTCCCCCTTTTTGTTTTTGCAAAAGTGATTCAGCGTGGGGTGAGCATGTTTAACAATGGCTTGACCAGTCAGAGAATGGGGAATGCCAGCGAGCTGACAAATGCCCCATGTTTGACAAAAACGTGCAAATGTTTGAGATACATATGCTGGACCATGATCCGTTTTTACCTCTTGTGGGACACCTAAAGCAGCAATCGCTGCATGCATATGCTTAATAACATGCTTGGCTGCTTCTCCAGTCTGTGCAGTTGCCCATATTGCATGAGAAAAAGTATCTATAGGTACACGTACATATTTCAAGCGTCCAAATTCTGAGTAACATACATTTGCCAAAGTTGTAAGGCTTGTAATCCATGTGGGTTAACTCCAATGCCCAAGCCAAACCCTTCTTTTTGGCACGCTGGACAAGACTGCACTATACCACGTGCACATCATTTTGTGATAAATTAAATTGTCTGGCCAACATTTTAGCCGATTGATGGAAAAATTCGTGAGACAAAGGGGCTTGCTCAAATAAATTGTTTGGACAACTGCTACCAACTGGTCAGCAATATTATTACCAATAGATAACCCATTATTAAATTGATGACTCCGAATGTGAGTAACAAAATATAAACAAGATCTTTGGGATAATAAATGTAACAATGTAACAACAACATATGTGAAGTTTTGGTTTGTACTGATCTAACCATTCCTCTCTCTAACCTATTAACAGTACCTACGACATATAATGAATCTGAAATTATATTGATTGGTACAGATTGCCAACGTTGAAAAACCCATATAACTGCTCGTAATTCTAAGGTTTGCAGAGAGTCCTCAGTGACCCCATCTAAAATATGATGGTGCCATTGACCATCGTTTTGCCAAGTAATTGCTCCTCTTCTAGATTTCCTTCCTGCATCTATAAAAATTGTCAGACCATCCACTGGTGTTTCAGATCTGTATGGTGCTTCTTCTAAATCCTGTGATCGTATTAATGACAACCATCTTTTGGAAGGATAATGTGCAGTAATGATTCTTTGGTAGTCAGCTAAGACTATTTGTATTAATTCTGAATTTGCTAATAACCAATTTAAATAAGTACTACTGATAGGTATATATATGGTTTTGAGGTCTAAACCTGAAATATCAATGATTCGTTGTCTTCCTTTTATTATCAAATTGGATATTAGTTCTATACGTGTTATCACTGTTGTCTTCAGAGTATATGCTGTAAAAATCCATTCTAAAGCTGACCATTTATGATTCTCTTGACCAATTATTCTTAAAGGATATTTATGATATTGTGAAGAGTTAACAATCATCAGTTGTAAAGGTTTCTCTTCAGTCCTTCTTGCTACTATTCCTTGTTGAACCTTTTCAATTATAAGGTTTAATGTCTGTTTTTGTTCCTCATTTAATTGTCTTTTCTCATTGGCATTACTAGTGGTACCCAATAAAGGCATTAATGGGACTAAGTCATCATTAGCTATACTACATATTGAACTTACCCATTGTATATCTCCTAAAAGTTTTTGGACATCTGTAACTGTCTTTATTTCTGTTTTTAGGCTCAATTTTTGTGGTCTAATACATCCACCTGTAATAATTCATCTCAAATACAACCAAGGTTCATTTTTCTGAACCTTTTCTGGGGCAATTTTTATCCCTTTCTCCTCTAAAGTAATTGTTAATTCTTTGATTGTTTTTCTGCATCAAAATCTTTTCCAGCTATTAGTATATCATCCATGTAATGATACACTAATAGATCTGGATTGTTGGATCGAAATGATTGTAAGGCCCATGCCACAAATATTTGACACATAGTCGGAGAATTTTTCATGCCTTGTGGCAAAACTACCCAGTGATATCTTTTTGCTGTCTCACTTTTGTTCACTGATGGCACTGTAAAATCAAATTTTTCTGCATCTTCAGGATGCAATGGTATTGTAAAAAAAAAATAAAAATCTTTCAAATCAATAATTAAAATCTGCCAATTTTTTGGGATCGTTGTTGGTGAGGGTAGTCCAGGCTGAAGTGCCTCCATATCTTGCATCACCTTATTAATTGCTCGTAAATCATGTTAACAATCTCCATTTTCCTGATTTTTTGGGAATAGTAAAGATTGGCGTATTCCATGGTCTAGTTGATGGAACAATATGTACTGCTTCTAGTTGCTGTTTTACTAAATCGTTAACAATCTGCAGCCTTTCTTCTTTCAGCAGCCATTGATCCATCCACACAGGTGTTTCAGTTTTCCATGTGAGTTTTATCACCGGCTGCTGAGCAATGGCTGCTCCTAAAAAAACGTGTATACTAATCTCACTCCCATTTGGGATAAAACATCTCTACCCAATAAAGCAATTGGTAAATTCATAATATATGGTCTTGTAGAAATTTGAGTTCCATCATTAAATTGAAATTGCACAACTGTCTTGCTTATAAATGTTCATTGGGAACCACCTACTCCAACTACTGATGTGGTAGCTGGGAGCATCTGCCAATGTGTAGGCCACCAAACTTTCGGTGTTATAGTAATGTCTGCCCCTGTATCCACAAGCATTTTGATTGTTATCAAATCTCCTGATGGGTGAATTACATTAACCTTTTCCTCAGGTTTTTTCTTTCCAGTATCTACTGCTAACATTACTACCGCTTCTCCAGTGGATCCAAAAGAGCCTTCACCTCTTTTTCTGTCTAAAACTTTTGTTACTTTGGCTTCAAATGGCATTAGTTGTGCTATTTTTGATCCTTTTGGAATGTTAATTGGTGGTGTTAATGTATATATCATTATTTTGATCACACCTTGATAATCGGCATCTATCAATCCTGGAATTACAAACAACCCTTGTCTCGAGGTTGATGATCTACCAATTAGCAAGGCACTTAATTCATGACCTAACGGGCCTTTTAATGTTGAATCAACTACCACCACCTGCTGGGTTGTCAATGTGATTTCTATTGCTGTTGCCACATCCACTCCTGCACTGCTGGTTGTTGCAGTGGTGCAGCAGTCCAAGCACCCTGGGGCACTATTCACTGATTGGCACCCTGATTTTGTGTTGTCGTGCTCAACATCCCGTTTCCCGCTCTCCTGCATTCATTTGTATTATTATTGCGATTACAGTTTGTAAACCACTTTTCTGTTGTTAGTTGTGACACATGATTATTTGTTGATACAGTACTACGTTTCAAAGCTCTGCATTCTATTTGAAAATGACCCTTTTTCCCGCAATTAAAACATGTTTTATCTCCTTTTCCTGTTTGTTTTGCAACCAGGGGTTGCACTGCTGCTCTGACTGCTGCAGCCATAATAGTGGCTTGATTAGCAAAAAGCATGCGTTCTGCTGCTTCCAAGAGAGCAGCAGTTCAAGAGCCTCGAGGAAATGTGCTAAGGACCTGCTTAGTTTTTCTGTTAGCATAATCAAAGGCTAACATATCTAACATTTTGGCTTTCATATCTTCATGTAAATCAGCATGTGCCAATATGGCAGCGTGTAATCTACAAATTTTGGAAAAGATTCATTCGGTCGGATCTTATCATCAGAAACATTCATCATAGCTTTAAATGCCGCATCTTGACTAGCTTGCAAATACTTCAGTAGCAAACTGCACTTGCCAGTCAACCCTTGCAAAAGGACCCGAACCCATTAACATTTGTGATTGCACACCATAAAGAAGGTCTCCCTGCTAATTGTTCACAAGGTAATTACCAATGGTGAAAAAATTGTAACTGCTGTGAGGGAGAAAATAACATTTGTACAATCATAGGACAATCATGGGGTACCAGAAGATTACCAAAAAAAATATGTTGCAAAATTGAGTATATTGAGATTTTAACCCATATTGAGACATTGCTGATTTTGCTTCCTTCAAAATTTTCCAGTCTAAAGATTCTCAAGTATTCTGCCCCCCCATCAACTATAACAGGAAAAGCTGAAGGTATAACTGTTCCATCTAATATTGCATCTTCTATATTTCCTCTCCATTTAACTCCTCCACCCCCCTCCACCCTCCTAAATCCCAAATATGATGGTGCAGGTGATTCTGGAACAGAAACAAGAGGGTTAACAGGGGGGGTAACAGGAGTAGGGGCAGGGAAAGAACTTATCGGTGGCCCTGCGTTCCGTGACTCGTACTCGTGTCTCCAAATCTTCTAGTTTTTTCAACAGTTTTCACAGTTGAACATTTCCTAGCCTGAAAGATTGCTGCTGTTGTACACACACACTTGTAGGAGAGGACGGTGTAGCTGGGGCAGGGGAAGGGTGCAACTGCTTTTCTTCTTTCGATGTATCCTCATTTAGCTACATTATCACATTCATGATCAGAGTCAGAGGGTGATGATTTGGGCGACTCTGATAGAGGTGTCTCTTGTTTCCATGTGGTGACCAATGAATTGTTGGGAGAAGAAACAAGGGCTGTGCATGATGTCTGTTTTTCAGAGGAGTGTTGAGTAGAACTAGCTCCCCTCCTTGCCAAAGGAATGCTGGGTCTTAAAAACACCCGAGTGGTAGTCGACTGCGCTTCTTCAACAGCCAACAAAGCAGCAAATGCAGAGGCTGTCACTGTACATTCTGCCTTCATATTTTTTAAAGTCTCATGTATCAATCTCCACACAGTAGGAAATCGCCTGCTTGGATCCCTTACTAATTTCATCCCACAATTGCTCGCCTATTCGTTCCCATGTTGGGATTTTCAAAAGCAGCATTTACAGTAGGGATCAAGTTCCTGCTTTGCACCCGCAGTAGCAAAGGCTTCAAGGAGCTCGAGTTATATGAAATTCGTCTCAGAGAGAGAATAAGTTGGAGAAGCTTAACCACTGCCTCTTCTTCTTTTGAGAGTGTGGACCCATCTCCTCCCTGGCCACCTGCTTGATCAGGGCAGGATTTCCCTTCTATTTATATGTGCGTTAAGATCTTCCCGAGTGCCGGGGCAGCACTCACCTTTGTCTGGCTTCCACCCCCTCGTCGCCGGTAATCACTGGTCGGGCTGATCCATCCAATGCCGATCTGAGGGTCCCTGTTCGGGCACCACTTGTTGACGTGGAAGTCATGGGCTCGTCACGTGATCAATGTGATCAGACAGAAGCCAAGTTTATTGCTTTACTGCTAAAGGTTATATACTCTATCTTATCTATTTTCACGCGTAACAATAAGAACGATTGGTTAACATGTACTGTTCACTCGTATAATGCTTCTTTACAATAGGTCAGTCTCTACTGACCATCCATCTCTGTTGTAAGTTTCAGATCCCGTTCAAGGTCTTAGCTTCAATCACGTATGCGTTGCCCCCCTATCTTGCTTTTCACTTGCTAGGCTGTTTGTCTTGCCAAATTCCTCTTGCAGGTGTCCTAGCCACAACATTCCTGCAAGGCCTGCTGATATCTCTATGCCTTAGCCAGACTAAGGTCCTGCTGCTCTGGATTGCCCAGAACATGTCCTTGGTCTTCTAAAACCCCACAATAACTTTTCCTCTCCTCTCTGTTGTCATCTTTTTGCTTCGTTTTGAGGACTAAGAAGCTTTGAAGCTTTTAATTTATTTATATATGCATTTAATTGTGGCTCTTGTCTTTGAAGATACTTTTTGTCTTAATTTATTGTGACCATATGCTAAATCTTTTTCTTCTGGGACTGAAGAGCAGGGGAGTTGGCAAACTTAAGAGTCCATGTCCTCTGCTCTGACTTAATTAGGTAGGAGACAGGTACTCCTATGTTTATACAAATATCATTTTGAGGGATAGCTTAGCAAAAAAACTGTGAAAACTCAAAAAGGCCTGTGTGAAATGTTACCATGATTACAGATTTGTGTACCCATTCTAAATGCGGGAAAACTAGGCTTATTTCTAAAACTTTATTTCATCTGGTTAAATCTATTCAATTTGATGTCGTGCAGTAGATACTATACTGTGCTTTTTTTTCTTCCACAGCATCACTACCCCATTCAGTGCATTGTTTGCTTAGTAACTGTTTGATGATTTTAATTTCTTTTTATGGAGTAATCTGTGCCTTTTTTATTGCACACTGCTGAAAAGTGCCTCATAGAAGAATCCTTCACTAGTAAAGGAACATTCTGTGAGGAAGTGATCAGTCATTGCTGTGTTTGACTATTTGAGGAATCATTAATATGTTTTTCAGAAGTTCCTATTAGGTAAAGAAACATGATTGCCTTCTCTGTATGATCCCACAGTTCTGAGAAACAACAGAAAAATTAATATATTTTACATTCTCTGTTTGTCTTTTATATCATAACTGTACTTGCTCAAAATACTGCTTTCATAGGTCTGAGATGAAATTCCAGTTGCACAGCAATTCTGCAAATCAAACCCTAGAGAATAAAGTCAGGTACTAGGAAATGAAAAATGTATGGTGTAATGACTCTAAGCTAAGGCTTTTGATTTACACTGAGTAGAAATTGGCAAAGGCAAACAAGAGCTAACTTTCTGGAATAGTATTCAGTCACTTTAATTATATGATCCTCTTGGCTTTTTTTGTATTTTGCAGCCTATGCAGGAATGGGGCTTTCATCTTCATGTGTCCTAGGTCCATCCCATACAACAGGCAAGGCAAGGGCCTGATGATGCATAATCAAGTGACATAAAATTGTATTGATGCTGCAAAGTACAGACACATAGCTGCTGCTGTGAGGTTTCTCAGTGACCTTTATAATAAGTGAATAGACAGATTTGTAGCATACAAAAATTAACATCTAAGATTGTAACTACCTTAGTCTTGGTCAGGAATACGTTTTTGAAATTAATCTCTTAAGTTGTCCTCACTTCCTATGTGTTTGCTTTCATTATAGAGCCACCTCAAAGTACATATACTAGATTTCTTTATAATTTAATGATAAGGAGTGATGTGGAATGGGATGTGCTCCAGTAGAATATACAATACACTCCACTGCAAACAAGGCTATTGAGATGTTTTTCTGAGGAAAGTTGGGTGTTTTTGATCAGCGTTATGTATTGTGGAAGTAATGTCAGGTTCATAACAGATAGCACATCCAAGGACGTTATTATAACTGCTAAAACATTCAAAGTTGAGCAACATAAGCAACAGCTCTAGAACTCCTATGTTCAGATGAGTTTTGGTTTGACTAAACCAACACCAATACCAGCTTAAGTGTTACTGTTGTAAAACTGAGAGGAAGGGAATACATAAAAGATGAAAGAAAAGTTCTTATACTTTCCATGGACAAAAAGAGTAATTTTGTAGAGAATGTTTGCTCACTAACTGAAAGCCGCAAGGTTCAGCCTTTGATTACAGATCTAAGAATTCCATGGAGAAAGATGCCTAGACATATCTTGTTAAAATAACATACCAAAAGTTACGTGTACAGCAACTCTGAAAATTGGACTTGTTTATATGTAGCTGCGTGATTTTATTCATACATGTATACTTAAGTTTTCCTTAACCTTGGTGTTTATTTCTGTGTATGAAAAACAGTGGTCATATATTAGAAAAACAGACTAATTATGAAGCTCTTTGAATTTCATCCGGAATAGAAAAGAAAGGTTAGAGTAAAACCTCTCTCAGGGTAGCTTTTGTCTGTGAAAGAGTACATAACAGAGAAAGCAGTTTTGTACACTGATATGCACTTTATAGATAGATGCTAAAGATATATTTTAAAAAAGAAGTTATGTAATTTCACAGTTTAAATATAAATGGCAGGTTTTCATAGGTTATGTCTTTTCAGATGAGGATGATAATGACAGCGGGACTTGCACATTATAATCACTCCTCCTTCAGGAAGAAAACTTACCAGAAAGCCTGTAGTCATCTCATAGTTAATTACCTTCCCCTGTTTTTTCATAGAACACTTTTAATCTATTTTTATGTCTGTAAAGACTTTCCTTTCTTTAAAAAAAAAAGCCCTGTTGTCAATCCATTTTTCAGCCTTTCATTAAGCTAATGTAAATGTAGACATTTAAGACATATCTATATTTAAAAAAAAAACCAAAACAGTCAGCTTCTCTGTGTATTTCTTAATCTTCTTCAACTTTTCTTCATTTTTCAGAAAGTCTAACAGAGTTTAATCTATCCAAAACAATGAGCTTTCAGTCTCTGAAAGCAAGACAATTCTTATTCCGAACAGATACAGCTTGGTCTTGCTGTCAGTATGTTTTGTGTAGTGCTTGAATGGCCCTATTGTCCTCTTGTGCACTCAAAGTGAATGAATTTGTCTTTCAAAGTGGAGCATTTCTTTCTTCTCTTTACCAATTCCCACTTCTGTTTCTGAAGGAGAGAAAAAGACAGCACTCCTGAAAGCATATAATTCTGAACCTTGAAAATTAGATTCCAGTGTACCTGTCACTCAAAAAGCCTGATTTATGCCAAGTGTTGTGCAGTTATCCTAGAGTTTGTTTGTACATTACAGAAGTAACTTCACTTTGATGTACCAATGAAATTGCCTGATCTGCCACCACCTTCAGTTCTGAAAAGTATATTCCTCTCCTCTAATTTCTTAACTTTCTGACATGCCTCACACTGAAATTTAATACTGTAAGTTCTTATGCACTTGCTGAATTTAAAATGTAATAGTTATTCTTCAGTGGGCTTGTTCGTACACTGGGTATGTGTGCTAATTTTGCAGGGTTGGTGCTCCGGGTAACAGTAGACTTTCAGATTAATGGATTTCACTTCTATAGTGCTTTCTCAGTTCTGCATTGTTAAGTTCAGTACAGCAAAGATTGATGTCTGTCTTCACAGACGTAAATGTGTGTTATCTTTGTATCTTTGGTCTGCAGAGTGCTTCCATGCAGCCGGCTCCACTTTGCTTAAAGGACAGTGGCTGCAGATAGCTGTTTGAAGGCATAGAGAAGCAACTGAAGGGAATATAGAATATTTTCAAAAAGGAACAGTATGGAATCAGTATATTAATAAATTTTAGTTACCATTTCTTTTCTCTAATGTCATATAATGAAATTCTCGCTTATCAGTCAATAAATCCCAATATGCACAAAACCTAATACTTTGGACATTAGTATTTGGCAAATTTGTGAAGTAGGATGCTGTGAAGGCTTCAAAGCATGATTTTTTTGAAATTCTTTAAGGATGTGGCTGTTGATGACTTGTAAGTATGATGGCTTTGCTGCAACTATTTGCTCAAGGACTTTCCAAGCTGGAAGTTCTTAGACTGCTGGATGCTTATTTGGGAAGTTTAGAATACACCTTTTCATATTTACATTCTTTTGATGATAGTTGCCAGTAGAAAGTGCTTAAAGGGACGCTACCATACTAGATGAACTTTTGATCTGGCTCAGTATTGTACTTATTATTTCAGTCATCTTCATTACTCATCGTTGACCTTCAGTAAACTCTAATCTGGATCTAAAAGGGTCTTGATCTGCTGTTAGCCATGGCTTCTGGCAGTCATTCAGCCGTTACTTAATAAACAAAGAATGCCTTGCACTGTTGTTCGGGTCCAGGTATAGTCTCATTACCTGCCCTTTAAAAATCAGGACTTCATAAGACCAATTATTTGAAATAATCAAATGCAACGTATGCATCCAGTTTACATCTCAGAACTGCAAACCATTTAATTCTAAAAAGATAAAGAGTGTTTTTCATTTTGCTCATTTAATTTAAGGCACTGCTATAAAAGAAATGAAAATTTAGTATTTTCTATACTCAGTCCTTTTTTTACCCTATATTTCATTCTTCCGTTTTTCTCACTGATGATCTCTGACTTTAAGAATGCTTCACTGCTACAGAGCATGCTGTCAAGTTCATACTTGAAGAGGGATTATTCTGCCCACTCCTTTACCGTAGAACTGATCTTTGTGGTTAAATTAGGGACTGTGTAGGCTTCACAAAACTGCTCTCTTCTAAGACAGATATGTCAATATGAAAAAGGGGTAGAGGTTGAAATGAGGAGGGAGAATAAAAATGTCTGTTATAAGATATAAGAGCAGAAGAAAGATAGAAATATTAAAAAAACATTATATGAGGAGTGGCTATGCCAGGGTGCTTGTTGAAAAGTTACTACTTTTTATAAAGGTTTATTCTGAAGTCCACACCTAGATTCCACAGCATTACTGTCAAAGGTAATGAGAAGTAAAAAAAAAAAAATAAATCTTAATAAGAAGCCTGACATTGAAATATTAGCTGACTTATCCCACACTATGTTTCATTAGTGGAAATAATTTCATTTTATAAATCTCGTCCTAAAATAAACACTATACTGTCTTTTGAAGTGTAATTCTCTACAATGTGTCATGTGATATAATTAGTACTTCCACTTGAGTGTAGACCAATATGTGTATTTTGTCATATTTAGCCTTATGAATTATGTCTGAAGTAATATTTTAATTTCCTCATACCAGAAATAGGGGAATGAAGTAAAAGATTTTGTGAAGTATCTTCTCCATGTGAGCTGTAATGCTTGCAAAATTTAGAAAATCTTATGAATAGAGTGATGCAGGTTTAAATATGTATTTACTAGAAAAAGCAGCCCCTCTGCACAAGCAGGTAGCTCTGAAACTTTTCCTCCATCAGTGCTCATATTTTTATCAACCTACACTTAACTACTTGTTATGTGAGAGGCAAAGTAGCAAACATCTTGCAGATGGTAAGATATGTTTGCTGGGGTGATGTAGTTTGTTTTTATTTATGATTTAGTTACTGCTTCTGAGAAGTATCCCAATATTTCAAGAAATCAAATTTGTGGAAGTGACTGCTATTAGATAAATATCTAAATCAATTTAAGAAGATACTGATGGTGTCCTGAATAGATCAGAAATAACATGTGCCTACCAGTGTTTCCAAACTGTGTGCATTTGAGAGATCCTCACAACAGCTCATTGAACATTTTATTTCCAAACTATGTTAATGTAAGATTGATTTTTATTTTAAGTACGTTGCTCCATGCAGAGGAAAAGAAATAATTTCTCTTAGTTTAAGGCAAAAATGCTTAGTGAATCTAATATTTGAGTTATGGGTGATCCTTGTGTGTTTTAGCTGCTGTACAGACATTTTTTCAAACATGCTTTTGAGATGTTTTCATGTAATACATCAGAAGCATGACCAACTAAAAGTTTAAGAAATGATTTTATACGTAACATATTTTTATTTTGTTAAAACAGTTGGTTTAAAAGACTACTGTCGGAAGGATTCAGAAGTACAAACATTAATTGGTCATTAAAGCATGATATAAGCTAGATAATTCCCTAGTTTTATTAACTTTTTTTCCCCCTTATTAGTAGTCCCCATGTGCATTTTTAATCTTACTGACAATCAAGCAAGGCCATTCTAGCAATTAGAAGCGTAGAGTTTGAACAAAATTTAGTATAGGTTTACTTATCCATTAATGAATTAGAAGGAGCTTGGCCAAAATGCTGTGTCCAAAATGTGTGTTACTGACTTTGGATTTTTTTGACCAGATAGATTCAGTTGTTCTGTACGTGTTCTTGAATGATAAAACCCTGAACTTTTATTGTCTTTGCCCTAGGATTTTAAGGCAGGATTTGGCATCACTTTAATCCCTATGAACATGGCAAATGTAAAACATGTGGATTGGACTGCAAAACAATCTTTTGAAATAATTACTCCTTATAAAAGCTTTAGGTGAGAACTTTATGTTAATAAATATGCAAATAAATAATACACTAAAATGCTTGTTTTATACTACAGTGACTTATCTATTGGGATGAAAAGATAATGTTTTTATTGAGAATGCTCAGCTTTTTTTTTTTTAAAAAAAAGTATTTTTTTGTGTAGTTGTCTGTTTCATCTGTTATTTCTATGACTAGATATCCCATACCCAGAGATTTGTGTGTTTATGTAGCCTTCTTTGTTCATTCTGTGGAAGGGCAGAAGAAAAAAAGGTCTCTTAAAGCCCTTGACTCCATCTTAAATAATAATAAACCACAGTAGTGAAATAGTGCTGCGTCCGTTTAATATTAAGCATGTTATTGAAAAAGGAAAGAATCACTCGTGCCAACCCTTTTAGGAATTCTCTGTAGGAATAAGTGGAAAGTTTCACTTTGGCTAGATGTTGTGACTTATGTTGATTTTTAAGAAAATAGAAGTATATGCTAATTAAAGCCTTTTTTAAAGTGTTGTTGCATTTCTTAAATTGAAATCTCAATAATGGAGAAGAAGAAGTCACTTTATTCTTCTGGGCTTGCTAAATGTTAGCAAAGAATTTCCTTTCTTTCTCAGTCAAGTAGAATAGCAGGTAAATTAGTTGTGATTGGAATCTGTGGCTACTTGATACATAGCTAGTTCTTTGATTCCCTTTAAGCCATCACCATGTTGTTGTTTGGTTATCCTTATTTATATTTTCCAAGAAGATCAATTGAAATGAAAAGCATGTGTTAGCTGTTGTAGTTAGAAATTCTTTTTTTATTCCTTAGTAATTCTCTGTGTTTCCTCAGTTCATTCTGTGCTTTTCTTGAAGTTCAGGCTTTAAGTTTGGTATACAGTAACATAAAAAGATTGAAAGTAACTCAGGATTGTAACTCAAACATTACAAAAGTTGTGTTAGCTCATGCTGTTAGAGGTTTTGTTGAAACCTGAACACAAACCCAGAAGTTTTCATTGACTGAGACTACAAAATAATACATTCCATCTTAGTATTTATATCTGTGTAGAGGAAGACTTTTGACAGTGATTTCAAGTGTAAATGTAATACATAAGAGAGACTACAGACTGTTTAATTGAGCTTCAAAATAAAGATCAATAACACAGAAGAGTCAATTGTTTCAGCTTTGCAGCAGAATCGGAAAGAGAGAAACAAGACTGGATTGAGGCACTGCAGCAATCAATAGCAGAAACTCTGTCTGATTATGAAGTAGCTGAGAAGATTTGGTTCAATGAGTCCAACAGGAGCTGTGCTGACTGTAAAGCTCCCAGTCCTGACTGGGCATCTATCAATCTCTGTGTTGTCATTTGTAAGAAGTGCGCAGGTAGAGTAGACTGTGTGGGTTCTACAAAATGTTGTATTTGCATATTTATGTATGACCTTGAATTGGCTTTTTTCCATTTTTACAGTGCTATCCTTGTGAAAGTTTTGATAAAAAAAAAAGTGAACATACCTTTTTTTTTTAATGCCAAGGTCATCCTTACTGTAAAGCACTTCCATGCTTCAATGACAGGTCTGTAAGGTGATTGGCTGCCTCCAGGTGAATAATCCTTCACAATTAGTGGAAATTATGACACACCAGTGCTTTGTGGGAAATGACTGGCTTTCACAAGGCTGGATGCCAAAGTATAACAATTTTCAGTGTATAAATTTTGTGTATTAATTCTGTTACATTAGGGCATATTTTACTGCCAATAGCGACAAGTTTTTTAGATACTACTAAAAATCTATTTCTGTCATGTATTATATTTAAATATGTGCTTAAGCAGTAGATTCAGGAAAACGGTTTATAACCCTCCCAAAAGTATTCTGCATAATACAGTGTTCTTTGTTTATTCATTGCTATCAAATGCCATCATTTTTTTTCTTTTTTTTTTGCTTTTTTTTGTGCTTTTGTTTTATACTCAAATGTCAAACCAAGTCTTTCTTAAAAATATTGATTAGAATAAATATCTTTTCATTAGATTTATTTGTTATCTCAGCAGAAAATAAACTCAGTTTAAATACTTTAGTTAAATAAAAATAACTTTCGATTTTCAGGACAGCACAGATCTTTAGGACCAAGAGATTCAAAAGTCCGGAGTCTAAAAATGGATGCCAGCATTTGGAGCAATGAACTTATTGAGGTATTCTGACTCTTTGTTCTGTCTTGAAAACTGCTGTATGAATAAGAATTATTGCTTTACTCACAAGAAAACTGAACATATAGCTGCTAAATTACACACTGCTATTATAGAAAACTTGATATTTCTGGGAATAATGAACGTTAGTGTCCTGCAAAATATTCCTTGGTTTTGTTAATTATCGGTACAATTTATCTTAGTGTTTTTCCAAGAATCTTGTTTTTTCATGGAAAAAGAAAGAAAATACTTTTGGAGAGCAATCGTCGTATTGTAAAGGGGAAAAGTAAAGAAACTTTTTGCTACTCGTTTAGTTGCTTGGGGTGTTAAAAAGTGGTGCTGATAGAGAGGTTTGAGTCATCAGTGTTTTCTTCAAAACACGTGCTAGTATTCTCTGACCTTTTACTGGTATTTTCTGATACGTACTGAAATATTAGAACTGGTTAGCCTTTGTAAAGCTCAGCTGCCATTGATGGTAAATGATGACTACAGATGTCATTTATATATGATCATAGGCAGTGGCTGAGAGAGGCTTCTGTGTCATGCAATTTTCTTTTCTTTAATAGCTTTCTTTTTCAACTTTTAGCAGCTGAAAACTATTCAGAGGCTAGCTTCATACTGTTCATGCTGTTTGGCTTATTTTTTTCTTGCACCTCATCTAGCTCTTTATCATCATTGGAAATAAGAGGGCAAACAGTTTTTGGGCAGGAAATCTTCCTCCAGATGAAGAGCTGCATATGGATGCCTCTGCAGCAAAAAGGATAGCATTCATTACACAAAAATACAAAGAGGGAAAATTTAGGAAAACACCTTTTTCATACAAAACCAAGGAACAGTTAAATAAGGTAAAACTAGAATGGGTAAGCCCATGCCATACATTTTCTGTTGTATTGTATCTGTATGCAATTTGTTTATCTTGTTAAACTGGTGAGAAGTAAATTCAGAATCCTGAGTGACATTCTCAGAGCTGAGTAGGGTAGTTTTGGAGCCTTTACAGTAGTCATTTTAAGATTTCTTAGTTCCTACTTTTTCCAGTTAGTTTGTTTGTAGGTGGTTGTTACCTATATGGTGCCTGTGCTATGTCTTCAAAAGCCATCAATGAATATGGATCTTTATTTTTCTTAAAATGCACACTCTAGGGATTCAAATTCCCGCTTCACTGTTTGGATTCCTTCTTTATGTGTTTTGGTATCTTAAATGCCTGACTTCTAACATTCCAGTTCTACATATGATTCAGTGTTATCAATGGTAAAAGTAGCTCATGCACATCTATATTGTAGCTTATAGCTAATCAGAAATGAAACAAGCTAAAATAAATGTGTGTTCACAGTGTTTCTTTTACAGAAATTAAAAAAAATATTTACAGTTAAAAATGGAAAATGCTAATTATAATTATCAATTTCTATGTAAGTTTTGATGTCCATTTAACTGACTTCTCATTTCAGAGTCACAATTGTTTAAAGTTTGTGAACATAGAAGAGTTTAAGTACACATATCTTACTATGCTACTGCTTCAATTACATGAGTAAAATCATTTCAACTGGTATACAGAGATTGTGGGGAGGCAGTAATATGTAGAAGTTACTGTGGTTTGAACTAAAAAGGTTTCATCCATTCAGTGGTTATTATGTCAAAAAAGAAGTGTTATTTTCCGTACATTTTATTATATAAGTTGTATGTTGAGGGGAATTTTTCACGTAAATAAACATCAAGCTTTCCCCCAGTGTATTATTAATTCATATTATCTTTCCCAAGTGAAACTTCTGGCAGCAACATCTTGCAGGGCTTAGGTTGATGATGTTTTAGGATTTTCTTTTTTTGTTGTTGCTGTTTTTTTTTAGATTCAAGACCATACTTCATTATTCCTGATGCTCCTCAGTGTTTATGGTCTTTGAAAATGCAGAGAACTGTATTGGAGGTGAAAGGATTTGCATCTAAATTATATGTACTTGTTGCCAATAACTTTCTAATTGATACAGACTTCTTATTTTCCTGCTCTATGATAAGGCCCTGTGTACTGCTGTAGTTAAACAAGATGTGCTAGAAACTCTGATGTTGCTGTTTAGTGGGGCTGATGCTATGTGTGCCACTGGAGACCCTCTCTACAGTACTCCGTATTTATTAGCCAAGAAAGCTGGACAAAGACTGCAAATGGAATTCCTGTACCATAATAAATTCTCAGGTAGGATATATTCTCTTTTTTTTTTTTTTTCATCTAATTTTATATTGAGCAAATGGGATAGAAGGAAGCAATCAGATTGGCTTTGAGTTGAGCAGTGGTATAGCAGAGGGGGAGTTGTTATGTCTAACTGTATTTAAGCAAACAGCATATGTAATTATGAGAAGGAGAGAAAAAGAGAGAGACAGAAAAAGAGAGAAAGAGGGAAAGAAAATATATCTACCACCACGAATCCAGCGGCGTCCCGCAGGTCCTGCTTCGATGTTCAGTGGGGGAGCACTTCCAACTCGATGTTGATTGTTTCTCATGTTTTATAGCGTCTTAATCATCCCTTCCACCTGGTGATGATACACATGCATCCTGGGGGAGGTCTTTGGGGGTCTCCAGGCCCCTCTGTCCAGCTCCCTGGCACCTCGGTGCTTAACGGGAGGGATTAGGTTATCTTTTGCATAAACAGAAGATGGCCTTTACAGTCTCTTTGGGAGCTCCGTACCAGATACCAGCACGACCATAAAACTCCAGCATGGTTTATGGTCTCAAGTGTCAGCAAGGTTGAGACAGTCACCTAGGAGAGTTTTTTACGGTCTCTTCCATCTCCTCCCAAGATGAAACTCACCTGTAGTATAATGTATCCCAGCAAGCTGTATTATTTTTAAAGATCATAGCTTCCATTAAAGCTTGGAGCGCATGATAAACTTTGGCCTTGAAAGTCAACAGTTCTGGTTGCAGCATATGACTCTTATGATGCTCTTGAAAACACAAAGCTGTTTGAAAAGGGCTGTACGGTATCTCAAGCAATCAGGGAATGAAAATTCACTCACCAATTTACACATTGCTCTGTCACAAGTACTTGGCACTGGATTGTAGGATATTGAGCTCAACCACTGTGCAAATGTTTGCTGCCTTGGCTCTCAAGTGGTTCTAAGGCATAGAGAGAATTTTACTTGTCTTGACTCTATCTCTCCTACTTTTAACCTTTCAGCCAAGGCAACATCACCATGTCCTGGTGCTGATGTTTGTTCTTCTCTTCAGAGAAGAGAGCACTGCATGTTGATTGTGATTTTCCAAATCAGTCTTTATGCTCCCAGAGATGGTGGTAAACTTCTAGATAAGCCCTCAAGAGAAACAGTTCCCTTCTGTTGAAGTATGGTATATAAGGGATGAAAATAAAAGCTTAGTACACCAGTAAACCATATTTTAGATTATATTGGCAAGTAATGGTAGACAATGAGAATGTGAAAAAATATGAAACTGTTTTTTTTATGAATGTGTTAGAATTTTATGCTAATTATAAAAATAAATCGAGATATATCTGTGTTGTACAGATATTATGGAGCAACTGCATATTTACATATACATGGTAGGAAAGATCAGTGGAGAAATGATTATAACTGATATAACTGAAGTTCTGTGTGTTACATAACTCGTTTTTCTTTCACTAGATTTCCCAAACTATGGTTCTTGTTTTCAAAGTGGCTTCTCTGAAGATTCTTCACATTCTACTTTTCTTTGTGAATACTTACACAAAGTTTCTTCTAATACTGCTAAGCTCATTATAGAGAAGAAATTAAAAGAAGGTATTTCACTTTTAATTTATGCATTTGAATAATACATGATTATGTATAGTTTGGATTAATTTGGTACTTTTAAACTTCTTTTTGAAAGATAAAATGTCTTTGATATGACATATCCTTGTTTGATTCAGTAGACTTCTTTCAGATAAAGAAAGTACTAATTGTCTTGGTTCAGTGGTTGACAGAGGAAGAAGACTGAACAACTGAAAAATCATTCAGTTAACAAGTTATTGATAAATAAAAGACACTTCTCACTTTAATTGTGTTTAGATGGATGCTGCCAAGAAGTAGTTTCTGTCTAAAATGATAAAATTCCAGAAATCATTTATAAGTATCACTGACTTTTTTAGTAAGAGTCCAAATGGCTAACACCTAGGATATTTCTCAAGCTTACAAATTTTGGAAAGTATTTCAAGTGGAAAGAAGCACTTCCAACAACTTTACAACAAATTGAAAAATGTATTTATGTAACAGTAGATATACATAATCTTCTGTGTATATCATTTTTCTGTGACTTTTTTTTGACAGATGCTGTCCAATAATTTCCTTGGCTTTTATTTTTCCCTTTTTCTCCTAGGTTGTGTTCCTATATTTTTCATCCATCTAAACAAACAAATAGTGTGGACTGGATTTAGAAACTCTGGGCTGATTTATGGTTGAGTTTATTGTTCCTAAAATCCTGTGTCAGTATATAATATGTTTTTTTATGATTATGTTCATATTCCCATGCTGTATGCCTTTAAGATCTTTAGTGGAGGTTAAAGCATGTTAAATCACACAACTCTTCTTTAAATATAATTTTGAAGAATCTGGATGGTGAGTCCAATACAACTAAGAGAAGTAGACAGCAGATACAAGGCAATACTACTGGTCTCTTCTAACACAGTAGTGTGTTGGAAGTGCAGTATAAGTTTGACAATACCTCTATAGACTGAAGATTTAGGTATAAAGGCTTACAGAATGTCTTCTGTAGTACATTTTGGGGAGATCCAGTGGGGTGAGCATCATAACTAGGATGCCTTAAAAGTATTTATAAAGAAAGCCCTCAAACAAGAAACAACTGAATTTTGAATATCTTCCATCATAAGTTTTTAGTAGACAAAAATGAAGCTGTTTTGAAAGCTTGTAGTCTATTGTTTAGCATTGCATGTGCTACTTGGAGGAACATATGGTAAATAGTAAAGAACTAGATTTCCCTGAGCTCCAGTTTTGGCCTCTGAAATTTTCATAGTGTCTTGTAGATCATAGGTTTGTTTTTTTGGCGGGGAGTTTTGGTGTGTGTGTGTGTGTTTGCTTTGTTTTGCATTAATGTTGGATTATCTGTCTGTCATATGGATAGATATGTCTGTCAGGACTGATGTTTCTGGGATGGGTGCTTTACAGATACATAGGGGAAGATATTTTGAATTGAAAACTGCTCTCACCTGAGGGCTCTGATATATCTCTGCTATGTGTAAGAAGTAGTTCAACAAAAGGGATTTTTTTTGCTATTTAGGACATAAAACACGTAGGGTTTTTTCCCCTTCTGTTCTGATATAGTTTTTCCCCTTCATTGAAGAACTGTTTCTGCGTTTCCATTCATGGGATATGCATGTTGCAGATTGATGGAATACATGGGAATATTTTTTTTCCTTCTTCCTGTCTTTAGAAAATAATTTGATAGTGTACTAGTGCGTGACAGATAAACAGTTTCAGTTCCTTCCTCTGCCTGTAAAGATTTAAATAAGAAGGCCGCATTACCCAGAAAAGGGACCACCTAGATATTTAGTTCTAGGGAAAAGAAAGAAGCTCTCCGGTGTAAGCTGTTCTGACTTGCTGCAAACTGATTGAGCACTGTTCTCTCTCTGGGGATTACAGCACTTGTCTAAATTTTGGGCACCGTCCCAAAATGCACTGGGATTTTAATCTTTTTTTGGGGGGATGGGGTTGTTTGTTTGGGTTTTTATTTAATGCTGTTTGTGGAAATTTTATTTAATGCTGTTTGACTGCAAGCCAGAATCCTGTTTAATTGTTGAACTAGGCTTAAGTTCTTCCTTGGTGTATGAATCTCTGAGGCGGTTGTCAGTCTTGCCTTTAATGCCAAGGGCTGAGAATTTAAATGTTGTTTCTGTTCTCACAGAACACTGTTTATTGTTCTGTGGACTGAGCCCTAATGGTAAAAGGACACTCAAGAAATCATTCAGCGCTGTGGTTTGTATCCGAGTTTTATAACAACCAGGTGGAAAACCTGGAAATGCAGTAAGTTTTTTCATTATATAGATTCCGGATTGCAGGAGAGAGTAAGCCAATGTTGAGTGCACTTCTCATTATAGTAGCATCAGTGGGTTTCAGCAAGAGGGTGCAATTTATGAGGAAAGTTGTTGTTAATTAACGGCTGTTGATCAGCAGAAAGAGGACTCAGACATTGGTGCTATTCTGATGCAGGGGATCAAAAAGTAAAGGTTTAGAGGTTTAGTGGCTCAGGTTTGATTTTTTGCTTCTGTTCTTAGTGTAAAAGGGTTTTTTTTTTTGTGCAGTCCTGTTTAAATTTAAACATTCCACAACCGTCCTTGAGAGCTGTAACAGTTTAATGCATATTGAAGCAGTGAGCTCTTTGGCTTCGGGGATGGGAGAAGGAAAGCTAGGGTACAAAAAAATCATAAACAATCAAAAACTCTGGGTTTGGTGCTCAACTCCTGTAGACCTATACATTTTCAAACTGCTTATCTTATGTTTTTTGAGTGTTTAAAATGTATTTAGACAGAAAATAGGTAGAACTAGATAGCAAGTAGCGTGATAAAAATGATTACTAATAAAACAGTACAGAGATATTTATAAAACATCTACAAATCATATAGAAAATAACAGAAAAACTAATTGGATACCAAGTATTGGCAAACTAGAAGTGCAGTTTCATTTTTTGTTTGATTTTGGTCTGTTTTTTTTCCAGAGCTGTTTTACCAAATTCTCACAAGTACTTTACTAGAATATTTGCAGTTTTATAGGAATTTTAAGACTGCAGAAATAAACAGTATTTTCTACTAGGACCTGCTTCTCTGCAGTGATGGGAGTAGATAGAATCATAGAATGGTTTGAGTTGGAAGGTCGTCTAGTTCCAAAACCCCTGCTGTGGGCTGGGACACCTCCCACCAGACCAGGTTGCTCAAGACCCCATCCAACCAGGCCTCAAACACTTCCAGGGAGGTGGCATCCACAACTTCCCTCAACAACCTGTTCCAGTGTCTCACCACCCTCATTGTGAATAATTTCTTCCTAGTGTCTGATCTAAATCTTCCTCCTTCCGCTTTAAAGTCATTCCACCTCGTCCTGTCACTACAAGCCTTTGTAGAAAGTCTATCCCCAGCTTTCCTGTAGGTTCCCTTCAGGTATTGGAATGCCTCTATTAGGTCTTCCCAGAGCCTTCTCTTCTCCAGGCTGAAAAAGCCCAACTTTCTCAGCCTGTCCTCATAGCAGAGGTGCTCCAGCCTCCATCTTCATAGCCCTCCTCTGGACCCATTAGAACAGTTCCGTATCCTTCTTATGTTGGGGATTCCAGAACTGGATATAATACTCCAGGTGGAGTCTCAGAAAAGTGGAGTAGAGGGGAGAATCATCTTCCTATACCTGTTGGCCACACCTCTTTTGATGCAGCCCAGGACAGGGTTGGCCTTCTGGGCTGTGAGTGCACATTGCTGGCTCATGTCAAGCTTCTCATCAGTCAGCACATAAGCTACAGTGCATGTATGAGTATTTTGAGTAACACATAGTCATTAATATGCTATGTCATGCTGTATTTATATTTTAGGTTTTTAAGAGTAGACATTTGGAGTTAATTAAAAATAGAAAATAATACTTTTAAGTAGCTCTACAGATTTTTTTCCTCCAACTCTTTGTTTTGTTTTGTTTAGGTATTTTTTAATAAAAGATGTGTTGATGGCGATTTCTAGATACTCCAGTATATCTGTTTCAAAGTTATTTGAAGATAGAATTCTTAACATGATAATTTAAACATGCTTAGCAACTGTAAATTGTTACATGTTTAAAGCACCCTGCAAATGTTAGTATTCTCTAAACTGCAGTGTTGCTGAATGAAGTTACCCTTGCCAGGTATATGTGAATAGCAACAAGATGGATCTCCAATTCGTTCTAATGTGAGCTGGACATCTTGAAGCGGCTGTAGCTGCTGTCTGTCTACGGTGTATCCATTTATCTCTCCCAGTATACAGGAATAAATTCTGTACAGTTCCGTTACTGTCTGACACTTGGACCAGCAGAAGCAGAGAACTGAGCTCAGCCACTGATGTACCTAGAAAGGGTTGTTCTATTAGTTTTTTTGTTCTTCGTTTTGTCATCCTCTACTACTTTGGCAACATTAAAAAAGAACCCAAAATGTTAAATAACACATCTTCTGA
Organism: Tapera naevia; assembly: GCA_033556795.1. Classification (NCBI taxonomy): domain Eukaryota; kingdom Metazoa; phylum Chordata; class Aves; order Cuculiformes; family Neomorphidae; genus Tapera; species Tapera naevia. Next base: position 6,489,026 of record JAUMJJ010000034.1, on the reverse strand, counting down.
TAGTGTTTTGCTTGTGTTTTCTAGCAATGCGCAATTGATACAAGTTCTGGCATGTATGACTTTTTTTTCTAGATTATTTGAAAGGCTTAAATTGTTTTCCTTGATCTTGTTGACAGTGAGTGGACACCCAAGCATTACCAAATAATGGAAAACAGATTGATTTGTGTTTGCTTCTAGTTCCAGTAACATAAAAGAAAGAATAGGCCTTTTTGCTGCTGCACACTGTGATTCACTCATTTTGCTGTCAGCTCTGATTAGCATATATTGTTCTTGTAGCTTTCAGTGTTTTTAACTTTGTAGCATGTTTTGGTTTTGCTTCCTTAACTCTCTTCTGCTATGCATGTATTACACACTATGTCTTCCAACAGGGAGTTTCCCACCGAGTGAAATAAAAACTCTTTACAATGGTAAAGTTAACTTGTGAAGAGATTTAATCTACTCATAAAGTAAAAATGTGTGTCATATTTGAAATATTCTTTTCTTAAATTACCATGTGCTAGAGTTTCTGTAGGTTAAGTAGTTAAGTAATGAATACAGACACTGAATTCCTGGCCCAGTGAAGTCAGTGAGACTGAGATTTCATCATAAAAGTATTACTGTTACAACGGAGCTGTGCATCTTACGAGTCAACTTCTATAGGAAGAGGTAATCTTTATTATCATCCCAACTGACTCTTCTGTTATTTCTTTAATCATAGATTGCAACAAAAGATGGTGTACTTTGGAAAGTGGCTTTCTGAGCTACTATGAAAATGATAAAACTACCACTCCTAATGGTATGATTGACATCAATGAAGTTATCTGCCTCGCATTGCACAAGTCAGACTTCTTATCAAATAGAGGGTAGGTTCCAAGATTAGTATTTCAATGAACGAAATCAGATATTTAAAAGATTTTATTCTGGGTTTTTAGGATTTTGAACGTGGCAGTTTATTGAAAAAGCTGAATAATTTTCTGTTAACTTCAAGAAAAAAGTGCTAAGTGGTATTTCTAATTTTTTTTTATAGTGATGTAATGAAAATGTTAGGGTAATTTAAAAGGGCAGCATAAATTAGATACATCTGTTTCTTATTAAAACTGTAATGCATATTTTCAGTGCTTAAAAGGTTACATGATGATAAATTGAACAATTAATACTAATTTTTCTTTCTCAGTTTGACCTCTGCCTCAAGCCCAGATTCTTGCTTTGTTTCTTTGCAATAATAATGCAGCAGATCAGAGTTTTCTACAATGCTTTCATTTTGATCAGTCTTTGAAAACATTCTTTTTCTGCACCTGAGGACAACAGTATAGCTGTTGAACACTGTGTTAGTTTGAAAATAGCTTTTTTTGGTGTTCTTCCTTTTCTAACTCTTTCACATCCCATTTGTACACTAAAAACATCATGTGAAGGTTCACCTAAATCTGAGTTGCATCCTAGTGATACTTTATTTCTTTAGGGCACCATTTTTGTTTAAGCTATACTTTGGATCTGTCTAAAAAACAGTATAACACTTCCTTTTAAATTTCTTGGTGTGTGTATGTAAAATAATATTTTTTCTATGCTGTAATACAGTTTGTATTTACAAAGCAAAAGTGTCTGCAAAGAAAACAAGTCTATGCATTAAGCTTCTGGAAAAGAAAACAGGAAGAAAGGACTCTAGGACTCTACTACAGAGATAAAGGGTGTTCAGAGGGGAGAAATTCTGAAACATGGTGGTGCCTCAACATGCTGTAAAATACAGTGGAGATGGCCTTCACTATTTTGCAACAGCACAGCTTTGTTGTATCCAGAAGAAAAAAACAAACAAACCTCTTTCTTCTGCCATCGAATCTAACCTATTACATCTCCAAATGGTTCCACTTCAGCATAATACCTACATTAAAAGCATGTTGGCTGAATAGTTCACTTTAGGGAATGACTAACCTCCTGCTGTGCTTTAACAGCATATTTTTAATTTTATCAGTAACTTCCCTAAATTTGGTATTTCATGTAGTGGAGCAATTGCCCCTTAAAATATCTCTTCTATTAGTCAGAATTAAGTATTTACATATAATTTTCAAAGTGGTTATTGAAAATTAAAGAACTGACTCTTGTTCAGTTCTCCAGATTTAGACAAATCTCAATCTTCATTAAAAGGAAAAAGCATACTTCTGCAGGAAGAGATCAGAGATGAAAGCAATCATACTATAAATTGGTGAACCATAATTTATAACTTAAAGACTGACCCTGAGATAAGATATTTACTTTCCAAATTCCATCCCAGTTTCAACTGGTTTGGATTTTCTTCTCGTATTTTCCTTATTATTTGTCAGTTAAAAATAGAAAAACAGGGTCCATCTGCTTAAATATGATATACTGTATTGGTTTAAAGGAAAACTAAGACGTTTGTCAGGGCTATCTCGCACAAGAAAAAGAAAAATCACCACAATCCTTTTGCAATTAATAAACTTTAATCACAGGCGGGAGGGGGGGGGGATTGTATAGGAAAAGATAGCAGATACATAATCAAACATAGAACCGAACAGACAGCAACGCTGTAACCCAACCTTCCAGCGAGTTAAGCAAGTCCAATCTTCGCTCCTATGGTGCAGTTATACCTGAAGGACAGCAGGGGGCGCTGCTGCACCCCAGAGGGGCGGTGTGTGCGCTCCGTGATTCAGCTGAGCGCCGAAAGAATGGCGTTTAAAGAGAGAGGTGATGATCCCGAGGGAAAACAAAACGCACGTGGGGGAAGGGCTGTGGCAAGGGATGAGGTGGAAATCGTCCTGGGCAGCGCGGGGACTTCCGTTTTCTTCGTATCCGAGAAGGGCAGGGGAAGGGAAGGGGAGTGGAAGTGACCACGCATTTCACCATAGGAGTTTCAGGCTGGACGAGAGCCTTTTGGTTAGTCCGGTAGTAGAGAATAGGAACAGGTTGCTGACAGAAAGAATAGTCTCCATACTCAAAGGATTTCAAGGTTTTTCATTGCAGTTCTGTTCTATGGTTAGTGACAGTCCCGGTTTGAGCAGTGTGTTAGACCAAGTGACAGCGAAAAGTCTGAGTCAGCAGTTCTATAATTCTCTTTACAGCTTCCCATTAAATGATTTGGTCTGCTTATATTAAACCTAAACAGGATGTTTTGAATGCATCACGATAATATACTTGCCTGTGAATTTTAGTAAGTGTATGTATGCCTTTTTGTTAATTTCAGAATTACTGAAAAAACTATTATGCAAATGCATTACTGAAAAGCACTTTGTGTTGTAAAATACGTCTATTAGCTGAGTTGTATCTGTAAGATTGGAGGAGAAATACAGACTGATTCCATTCCATAGGTATGAAATAGTGAAAAAGTAGAGAGAGAATGACTTGTGTGTGTCTACTGTTATGAAGACTAATTCTGGCTGCCTTTTTCCTCTTCGTTGCTTTAGGGACATCTTTGTCTTTGAAATCTACCTAATATCAGAACGTGTTTTTCTGTTCGGAGCCGAAACTGCATATTCACAAAGAAAATGGGCTTTGGCAATAGCTAAGGTAATACTGATAATTATCTTTTCCAGTTAGGCCAGGAGTCTTTGTGAAAAGAGTAAAGTGTCACTGTTAGCTTAAAATCCTTTGTGAAGCCATTCTTGATCAACATTGATCTATGTTGTGTTTACAGCAGCAGGAACGAATACCTTCTGTAATTTAATGTTTGAAATAATAAAGTGGAAAAGGAATCACAGCAACCTTTTAGTGCTGACCTTAAGAATATATTAAAGGTGCTCTAGCATAAAGACATATAGTATATGAATTTATTTCAGCTAAGTTTTTTATGCTTGCAGTTCTCTTATTTGCTGAAACAATTCATAAAGCAGCAGTGTATTTCATACAGTACTGAATGCTAGTAGTCACGTTACTAATTACATCAGTTTTAGTTTAAAAACCAAAAATGTTTGAATTGTAGAGTATGCATAGAAAAAATACATTATATTTGATTTTATAATTTAAATTTAGTGTGTTTATGGGTTTGTGAATGATAAACCTGAAAGTCCTTACTATGACTTTCATCCTTGGATCTTATAGATTTGCAATATCTTGATTTGGGTTTTTTTTAGGCAAAGAGATCTGACTCACCCCATTTTTTTTGGTAGCATTTTGTTCCCCCTGTAGCTGAATGCTTATTAGAGAGAGAGTGTGAGCTGATTGGCCAGCTGTACTACAAAGACTGCCATAACCTGGATCAGTGGAGAAAAGGCTGGTTTGCTATAGAGAAGTCGAGTCTTTATTTTTGTCTTGACATGGAGGACGCTGAAGAAGATTCCATATATCTAAGGAAGTTGCAAGAACTAAGTAAGAATTTTGCTTAATATCTAGAATTCAGAAACTAATTCACTGTTAAGGACATTTCTATTACAGTTTAAAGTCATAAACATTAGGGAGCTCAGTAAGTATGCCTTCACTTAGGTGAGATGTTCTTTCAACTCTCATCTAAATACAGAATTGGTAAAATTCTGTCTTGCATTTTTTTTCATTACTTAGTGGCACATGCTAGAGAGATTTTTCACAGCTTCATAATGAATGAAGACAATTTCTGTTCCACTTAAAGCAGTATATTTCTTACAAGAGTACAGAACTGAATGGTAATATATGACCTTTTGGGATGTCTCATATTTTTGACAGGACATAAATACTCACAGCAGAATGTGTTCTTGAGATGTCTGACAGGCCTAGTTTTAAAATACTCAAATGCACTGGAAAAATCAGAATTCTCTTGGAAAACTATTTCAGAAACTAATGGACTTTTTTTTCTGATATTGAAAATATTTTTTACTCAATATCATGACATGGAAAGATAAGACTACACAAATAGTCTTCTAAGGTGGATTTTGTATTTTTGTCGGTAATGATTTTCTGAATCCTCTTTAAGTGCATCTGCCCTACTTCTTATATTGAACAAGGCAATATGTTATGTAGGAAGGTAAAAATAAATCGAGATTTTATATTAAAGTAACATAGAGAAGATAATTTAGTGTTTTATTGATGATCCTCTTTGTAAATGCTCTCAGGTTATGGACTGCTGTGCAGGAACTTGCCTAAATGCTACTGGGCTTTGTACGGTTTATTTACTCCCATCTTACATTTACTGTGAATTACACGATGAAGGTGGTTTATAATTAGGAATATTTTTATGCCTCTAGCTACAGTTTTACTTGTGAATATTTCTTGATCTTGATTCAGAATTAAAAGATTAGGCAGGAGGAGAACAGTTTCTGATATTAGTTTTAATAATACGCCTATCCCAATCATATGAACATCCAAAATCTGTGTGTATCTCAGGTATAGAAATGAAACACACATTTAGCTTTCAGTTGAAAATTGGTTTTGCTTGGATTTTAATTTTTAAATATTACCTATATAGAAGAGTTGTTTTTCTTGGAAATAGTATGGCTTCATACTCCTATCTTTTCTTTGGTTTCTGGTTTCCCCAAAATAAATCTGTTCCACTCTTAAGACTGAATTGTATAACTGAAACTTGGCAAATAATGAATTATTGACCTTCATTGATATTCAGGACTTTACAGTCTCAGGATATTAGCTGAGATAAGATGTGGGTTATATATAAGACCTTAACTTTGTAGAAGTTAACTTTTCAGAGTTTTGAATTAATGAACAAGATACATTTAATGTACTGTTTTTAGTATAGTGCACAGTATAGTTTCAAAAGCACTGTTACTGGAAACTGTCCAGAAATATTTCCTGTATTATGTGTAATGTAGGTGTTTTGCAGGATTTTTTTTTTACCAGGAGTAGCAAAATGCAACATAAAGAAATGGTGGCAGAGATCTTCACAGTGTAATGTATAATTCACTTTATGTTATTATAAATACTTGCACCCTAATGGCTGCATGTAAATTATTGGACTCAAAAATTCAGCTTACTTCTGAATAATAATGTCTTCTAAAACTTGCATTTACAAGTTTAATTTTAATATAGAAAAGTACTGTAGCATGTTTTAATATTAAAAAGTACCTGTTCAACCTTTCTTTGTTATTTTCTTTATTAATTTTTCTTGTAAATGTGAGTATATTGTGTTTTGTGAAGTTTTGCTTCTATTATCAAGGCATTTGTTGTCTGAAATGTTAAGAAGTCTATGCTCCTATTGTCACTGAAAATAATTTTGAGAGAACACGTCTATACGTGCAGGCATGAGTGTTTAGATATATATGTCTGTGTAGATCATATGAATGTGTATGTGTTTTATTTTCAGCAATCAGTAGTGTGGTGCAAAATGGAGAGAAATTAGATATCCTGCTGCTCGTTGAAAAAGGAAGGTAAGTTTCCCATCTGAGTAAAGCTTTGTTCTGCTTTTATATTGATGCCTTAGAATTCTTGCTGATCAGTCATGGAGCTTTTTCTCTTGTGGTTGCTAGAGAGAGAGTAGATTTGCAGACTTCTTAAAGGTGGGGAAGTCAGTGTGCTAACTATGTTTTATGCTTGTGTCAGGAAATGCTAACAAGTACTGCTTAACTAAAAGCAATTTTCGCACTGAGAAAATTATTCCCAGTCAGATTAGTTTGTCAGTAATGGTTTCTTGAAATAAGGACCTAACTTCTCTTACCCTGTAAAGAAAAAGTGCCTCTCTGGAGCATTTACCACTTACTTCTCAATTTTTTTTTTATCACTCGTGTCCCAGAATCCTGTGTCTCAGTCTGTGTCAGGATTCAGAGGGTATGTATGAGTCCCTTGGTTAGTCTTATTGTGATGTCTCATCACAGTTAAAGACATACTAGCTAGAAAAGAATGTATTTGTGAAGCAAACAGGTTCCTTATCTGCTTCCAGCTGAGATGACTGTCAGATATAGCGACATGGGAGGTTGAAACCTGAAGTGAGGTAAGGGTATTTCTGCCTCATACAAATTTAAAGATGAAAACATAACTATTGCAAATAATTCTTATTTTGTAATAGTTTTGGGGTTTAATTCAGTGATAGAGTACTGTCATATTAAGAAGTGGTGCAGTGTTTACACAATGTCCTGAAGAACCAATAATACATTAATAAAGGAAGTTTATTTTTCTATTTGTTGGGCAAACAAAAAAACCTCCACAGATAGCTTTGACATCTATTCAGAGTTGGAGAATCTTATTATAGAATCTTACTGTAATTTGTGTGTCCTAAATTTGAACTCTTCCTAAAATACTGAGTTCCCATATTCCGTAAGGTGATACAGATCAGAAACAAACACTTTTTCCTGTTAGGATTTTTTGAAGAAGTATATTGAAAGATTCAGCGTTAAGTAAGCTGCATAGACCAACCAGGAAACCAGAGTTATCCTCTTCAAGGTGCAGTCCAATAGATGAGCACAAACTGAGCAAAACTTTTAGCTCCAAGTCAGCTTTTATTATTTCTTTCATTATATTTCTGTCAAGTGAGGGTATTTTATCCTGAACTACTTTAATAACTTAATGGAAATTCTGAAAATTATTTGAAAGTAATTTCAGCAGGGGTATGATGGCCATGACTATGTTTAATTTTTCTTTACTGAAGTCTGCTATAAAATATTTAAGTGCATTTTGTTCACATTATCTTAACCATTAAAAGCCATATGGGTATATAAGTTTTCGCATAGTGATACTTGCTTAGGATATTACTTCAGAAGTATACAGGTGTTCAGCCAGTTACATGGTATTACATGTTGCAGTGATAAGAAATTTTAATGTGTGTGTAAAATGATTTAAGTATAAAATCACCTTTATCTTTAGATTCAATTATTGTAAAAGGAAACAAAACTACCAGTCCTTCTCCTGCCCCTTCAAACCCTGGATAAAATTAATACCTTTGAGACCTCATCAGCATCAACTAAATGTTATATTACAGCTTCTAGGTTTTCCTTTTTTGTCTGTTATTTTATAGCAGTGCTTATCTAATACGAACTTTGACATAGGTTGATCAATTAGAAGAGACCCTATATAATGATCTGTTGGCAGATTTCATGTTGTTAGTCACTTAAATGCCAGAAAATGATAAAATCCTCCCAGAACGGTATTGCGAGAATGAAACAAAACAAGTCAAATTTTCCTAGAATTAAGAAAAGTTTGGAGAAAGAAAAAAATGCCCCTCCCCAACCAAAATAGGCTCCAGAGACACCTTATTAGCAGCCTTTCCAGTAGTTAAAGAGGGCCTACAGGAAAGATGGGGAGGGGCTCTTTATCAGGGACTGTAGTCATAGGATGAGGGGTAGCAGCTTCAAACTGAAAGAGGGGAGATGTAGATTAGATATTGGGAAGAAATTTTTTCATGTGATGGTGGTGAGGCACTGGAATAGGATGCCCAGAGAAATTGTGGATGTCCCATCACTGGACGTGTTGAAGGCCAGGCTGGATAAGGCTTTGAACAACCTCATCTAGTGGAAGGTGTCTTTGCCTGTGGCGTAGGGGTTGGAACTAGGTAATCTTTAAGGTCCCTTCCAACCCAAACCATTCTATGATTATCTTACTCTGTGATACTCAGTGACTTGTTGACAGCCAAACAGAAGTTGCATAGTAACAACTATGAGTGAGAAAGCTACGTCTGTGTTTTTCAACAGAGGGATCAGTACTCCAAAGAGAGGAATGTTGTCTCTATACAATATTTTTTAAAAATATCTTCCATATTTAAAGTTTAATGCAAAATCTCTAATGGCGTACTTTGAAGAAAAACTTATCCAGACAGTTCAGTTTCAAATCATTATCCTATTTATGTAATAATTTAAACTCTTCCTTAGGTGTGAGTGAATGTTTTCAGACCATCGTGTGTGGGGTTTTAGAAGACCAAGGACATGTTCTCTGGGCAAGCCAGAGCAGCAGGACCTTAGTCTTGCTAAGGCATAGAGATATCAGCAGACCTTGCAGGAATGTTGTGGCTAGGACACCTGCAAGAGGAATTTGGCAAGACAAACAGCCTAGCAAGTGAAAAGCAAGATAGGGGGGCAATGCATACGTGATTGAAGCTAAGACCTTGAACGGGATCTGAAACTTACAACAGAGATGGATGGACAGTAGAGACTGACCTATTGTAAAGAAGCATTATACGAGTGAACAGCACATGTTAACCAATCGTTCTTATTGTTACGCGTGAAAGTAGATAAGATAGAGTATATAACCATTAGCAGTAAAGCAATAAACTCGGCTTCTGTGTGATCACATTGATCGTGTGACGAGTCCGTGACTTCCATGTCAACAATCATGGTGCTTCCTGCCTCCCATTATGCTTTTCTGATAGTTTGCTCTTTCTTATTATAGATAATAAAACTTCCTTACATCCTGGCACAATATTTTTGTGCTAATGATTCATTAATTACAATGCTTTCTTCTTAACCCTTTGATGGTATTGGTATGGTTTCTTGTAAAATGCATTTATGAGCACAAAATTCTAGAATCCAGGTATAATCTAAACCTGACTCAGATGAATGAAAGGACTAGTGCTTTCAATATGTGCTGAGTACAAAACCCTTAATATCCTCTGAAGAAATATTGCTAACCTTTTTTTTAATTTCTATTAGTGTAATTTCTGTGCTTTTATTATTGCAATATGGTTTCATAGCAATGCATACCTTCTTAGTACCTCTGTGTTCAGACACAGAGATTATTAGAACCACTTGAAAATTGCCAGAGGGCACTGAGTTGTGCTGATGTCTGTTTCTAACCCTTCCTTCCCCCAACCCTTGCCCAGAATCCTTTGGTATCACTGCTAAGCGTGCAGACATAGCTAAAATTACTGGACTTTGCAACGTGGGTTAAAGATAAGCCTTTGTACTGTTTTGGGTGAAGTGTGTTCATGTTGTTTGTCTGACTTCTGGTGCAGAAGGATGTGATGGTAGTCCACAATAAAGTTGTAAAGCTGACAGTAGCTTCCTTCATGTTGAGACTAGGTGATCTTGGACTACTGTGCCAATTCAGTTGCCTCAATTCACTAAGGCAAAACCTGTTTATTTGAGTACCTAAATTATTAATTTCTTAGTTGTGGACTGTATGTGCTTCACACTTAACAGAGCAAACTCTGCCATTATTCACCATGTAGTCACTATTACCACCTTTTTGTTATGAAGTGTGTGCTCTTCTTAATTTTGTTTTAGCTGGAAGAAGTAACACGTATATAAGCATACTGTGGAAATTTACACAGAATTTACGTTATAGGAATTAGTTTTGGCTCAGTCTTTGTAAAGTAGTTAGTTTACATGTTTAGATCTTTGTAAGCATTGCAGTAAAAATTCTTTCAGACATGATTACTTCTAGAAGTTCAGAAGTATTCTTGAGAATAAGTTGCTTAGTTATGTGGTACGCTGGACATCAGTACACTTCAGTCTGTCTATATGCTTAGTCTTTAGCCTTGCATTTACTATAACTATATAACAGCGATTAATTGAGAGAGAAATACATGTATTTTTTATTGCTGTTTTTGAAAACTTTGTGGAAGAGATGATTACATTGACATGAAAAGGGGAATCTAGATCTGCAAAGCCCTTTCTATTACTTTATTGGGTTCTTCAGAAGAATTCAACTGTGCTTTGGGGAAAGTTCTGCTTTTCGGCTTTATTCTTTTTTCCCCTTTCCTTTTCATACCAGCTTCCAGGATCATGGAGATCAACAACTGATTTCCAAGTAGAAAAAAAAAAAAAAGTTAAGTTTGGCTGCAAGTGTTAAAATTAGAAGGAATTAACTGAATTCTGAATTTGTACTGAATTCATTTCCTTTTCTCCTTTCATATCTTTTATAGTGTTGTAGTACATACTAAAATTTCTTCTTATCTGACTTTCTTGGGTAACTGTTCTGAAGAATTTTGACTGAGCAAAGTTAATAATTTTTAGGAAAATAATGCAATTTTTCTTTTCCTTTCATGGAAAGTCTAAGTTCCACATTTATATTTTTTACCAGCAACTTTTTTTGTGACTCTGTTGGTGCTATAGAGCTGCTGCTTGAACAGATACCCCATTTTATTTATTAATAATTAAGTAACCTCTCCCACTGTAATTTGAATTTCACTCAACAACTTTTCAAATTTAGAAAACAATGAGAGCATCATCTCTTGGTATTTTTGATACATTTTTTTCTCATATGATGCATTGAAGGGAAGATAGGAAGATCCATAGGATAAAAGATGTTCTTATAGTTTAGGGAGTTTATATATCACAACAGTTGATTAACAGGCACATGATTTAGGCATTCATATCTCTGTGGAAAAAAAACCCAGATTATTTTAGATTACCTTTGAAGGTCAATACACTACTGTATTTCCTCTCTCTTCTGGTACCAATTTGTTCGTATATGGCAGAGTTGCCCTTTACTTGTTTAGAAGTAATAATGTCACTTTACAGGATGCTGCTTCCTGTATATAGCATAAGTCTTTAGATAACAAAAAAGAATCTGTTGAGACTTCCGTTTATCCTTCTACATAGAATTGTAATTTGAATCCTGCTGTTCTGCAGGAAAAATAAAAACATGGTAATGTGCATTTATGTGTACATCTCTTGTGTTGGGAAGCACCATAAGTCTTATAGTCCTAATCTCTGGTGATCTATGAATAATATTACTAAAGGAGTATTATAACGTGGACTGTCAGACTCTTTTCCACTCAGTTTAAACTTTTCCATTTCCTCTTGTATATGGCTAGAGCAATACCAGAGGATGTCAAGGTGGTGTGTTATTTGGAAGCCATTGGTTCAGAACCACTCACATAGGATACTTTTTTTCTGACAGGTCTTCAGTATTGAATTAGGCACGCTCATTTTGCTGCAAAAATTTGAGACTTTTATGCAAATTACTGGGTTTTTTCTTAATGGAAGAGAGAGGCTGAGTGTTTCTACTAGCCAGGCATGTGTGGTGATTAATATGACTTTCCAAATCATGAAGTAGAGACTTTTTTAAAAGGAGCTTCAGTAAGATGAAATATCTTAGTGTCTCCTGCTCTGCCGCTGAATGACTAAATCCCCATGGTGGATCCTGAGAATACTTCAGATCCTGGATCTGTGTGTATACATTGACTGCATCCTCACTTCTTATCAAGATAGGAATACTAGAGTGGAAACATTTATAAAAGCAAAATTGCAAGTGCTAATTGAAAAAAAAGAAATTAAATACTCCATTATTATATAAAATACTTTGGTTTTGTTTCCCTAAATAAAGAAATAAAAATTAATGTTTGAAGTATTTTCCTAGAAGTTCAGTAGAACATTTTAGCTTTTACTGTTTAGCAAATAAATTGTCATTAAAAAAATTAATCCCTTGTGAAGACAAAGAATATGTATATCGAAAAGTTTGCTTGCTGTTTTAACAAAGCAGTTGTTTATTACATACATGCATATCAGTGGACACACACCCTTAAATGTTTTGATTTTGGAATTGGATCTTAGGAACTAATTGGATCTTAGAGGCTAAGATTATCATAGCACATTTAAATAATAAAATCAGAACACATCCATACTTTGAGGAAAACAGATAATTAAAACATTGTATTAGCTCACTCTGTCTCAGCTCATATTTTTTTTTATACATGTTTCTTAGCTGTGTGACTTCTTGAGGGTGATCATTTTGATAATGTAAAGGAAAGAAGTTTAGTGTGTCTCAGGCCCTCTACAGAAGTGTGAGGGGGTGGGGAATAGAGAAGAGGGAAAGTCTTTTCCAGTATTGAAAGTTATCTCTAAATCTGTGTTAATCTTTTGCTGATCTTTGACTTGGACTTATGAATGCACAGTGTAGAAGCAAGACTGAAGAGTAATTAAAATGTCAATCAGGTCCTTTTGAAGGCCTGTAATGGTGTTTGTGGATCTTCTTTATTTTATTGTAACACTACTAGTACAAATGTAATTGGAAAAAAAAGATACTGTAAGAGTAGGCCTCCACCACAGCTTTATGTGGCGGCAGAATCCTTAATGTCTTATTCTAAGTATTTCTTGCTTTTTATGGACATCTACTATCTTGCTGTAATACGATAATATCATTTTTCTATTTCTTTCCTGCATTCACAGTATTATTATACTTTTCAGAACACTATACATCCGTGGCCATACGAAGCTGGATTTCATGGTCTGGTATAATGCGATTGAAAAAGCAGCAGGTACAGATGGTAATGCATTACAAGATCAGCAGCTCAGCAAAAATGATGTTCCTATTATAGTGAACAGCTGTATAGCATTTGTTACACAGTATGGTAAGCATAGTGGATTTTATTCAACCTGAGATCATTTGTGTAATACCTAAGCATTCACACCATCAATCAGATCTTATTGAATGAGTTTATGTGTTACCTAACGTAAAAACATAACCCTTATTAGTCTCGCCACTCTTTGATGAATCTGGGAATGGGCAGTTTGGTTAAATACAACTTTGTAGATGCACTTTATACATACCTTCCTATTTAAAAAATAGACTTGTTTGCCTCATGTAGATTAGCCCTGGTGTCCAAAGTGCCTCAGTGCAGAACACCTCAGCCCTCAAAATAAGCTATGTGTGAAACAGGAAAGGCTATGGCCTGGACTGGTCAGCACATCTTCTGGGGAACTACTATGAACTGTGGAGCTGAGTTCAGTTTTAAGGCTGCTGTTTTTTCAGCGTAATTGCCTAAGAGTATATAGTCAGTTACTATTTGTTGAAGTAAATTTTACCAGTGTATCTTTCCATAGCATACTGCAAATTCATCAGTTTTATTGTGAAGCGCTAAATACATAACAACCCTGTACAAATCGATCTTCAAGATAAATGTGTCTGTAACCTCTTGTTGATATGAGAGTGCCTAATTTATATTTCAGTGATTGAAGTTAAACTAAATAACTTTTGAATATGACAACACTGCATTATGGTAACTAATGGTGTCTGGGTAACAACTGTTGTCTAAAGCCAAGAAAAAAATATTTTTCCTTAATTAGTTGTTAATCATTATCAATAGGAATTATTCTAAGTACAGTTTACGCTGTTTAATGCACTGAAATGTTATTAAGGCAGAGTAGTTATGTCCGTTACTTGGAACAATCACTTGTGTCTGTTCTAAATTAAAATTAAGTTTCCTGGTGTCTTCAAGTTAGTTATTTATTGAAAAATACGTAAAAATACATAACTGAGTGTTAAAGTACTCAGTTGAAAGCTGAAGGAATTATTTGTTTGCATTACTTGTATGCATACACATTTTTGTGTCATTGTCGTTCTGACTTAAGTTGTGGTCTACAGGTGATAGACACTATCGAGTCCCACAGCTGTTTCTGACAGCAATAACACAAAGGCAATATCAAATGGTAGTACTTGTGGGTATTATAGGAAAGGTGAATTGCAAGAACATGAGACCTGATTTCATAGATGTTGATGGAGTACTTAATTTGACAGGTACCTAAGAAGAGCAAGGTTTTGTATAAAATATGATTCTCCTTCAAGAAATGTGGGAATCCTGGGAAACACCTCTACTAAGACAAACAACAAAATGGCCCATCGAGGCCAAACTTCCACAAGCTTAAAAAAAAAATTGTCTACTCTTATATGCAGTAGTTTAGACTATGTTTTTTTTTTTAAATTGCCTTTGGTCTTTGGTATTTTTAGTTGTTAAGTAGAAGAGTAGTGGCTGCCTGATGTCTTCCTGAATATGAGAAAAAATGGACAAAAAAGGAATACTTTCCACTAATGTTAAGGCTTTTAACAGTGAGATGTTTGAGGCTGGATGGATTCAATAATGCTTTACTGAGTCTTAAGATGAGTGGGTCGGTAGGGTTAATGAAGTGATGGGTGGTTTGCCCATGAAAGTAGCTGTGCTATGTGTAATACAGCAGCAGGTGTCAAAACTTCTTTCCTTTACTGTGCCTTTTGGAGCTATTGATTTAGGAAGTCCTGAAGAAATTTCAGGATTCGAATTGCCTGTAAAGTATTCCTGAAATTCTCAGGTTTGCTTAATATTATGATGTGTGTTATTGCAAAGAAGTCTGGTTGGATGTAAGCAGACTTGTCAGTGTTTTTACTAATAAAGTGATAGAGTGATTTTAGTAGGAAATATGTTTAACAACCAGGTATGCTATTCATATAATAATGTTTGGACTTTTTAAAAGAATACTCTATTTTACTCTCATTTATTTTTCTGTCCTGTATTTCTGTAAATTAGGTTTAGGTAGCAAGCAGATATACCTTAAGAATGGTGATTCTTCCAATGTGGTCGAACTGCTGGAAAGCTTCAAAAAAGATGCAAGGAATGTTAAACTAAGAGCGGGGAAACATCAACTTGAGGATGTGGCTGATGTACTGAAAAATTTTCTTTGTCAAATAGACGATGCACTACTCACTAAAGAACTTTATCCATTCTGGATCTCTGCATTAGGTAATGTGTTCAATAACAGTCTGTACAAGAGAAGTTGTAGGTACATTTTCAGTATGAAATTTGAGGAGGTTGTTTATTACTTGCCCTGTATGGTTGTGTGTTATTTGATAACTCACAAAACAATTGTAATAAGGAAAAAAAGGTTTAGAGCTTGACTACAGTGGACTTATGTGGATCAGAGATGATTTTATTGCCTTTAAGTGAACGATAATCATAACAAATAGTGATGTTTCCTTGTCAATAGAGCTGTAAACAGTAGACCAGTATTGCACTGTGTCTTAGGTGGATCAGGCGAGGTAAGAAGATATTTTATGGAAGCACTGATGGTACAATTCAAGAAATAGACAGATGTTAGAGTAGGAAAAAAAGTGTGTACTCTGTCTTTTGACCATATGTAGAAGTTTAATGCAGAAGTGGAAAAATGTTGATGCTGTCATCTGCATGATATTAAAATGAGAGCCTTGCTGCTTAGATTCTTCAAGTGTATTTTAGGACCATTCACAGGATGTATATTAACAATGTATACTTGTTAACAACTGTTACTTGGTTTTTGTTTCCTTAGAAATAGTAGTTTAATTTGAAAGAGTTTACGTAATTTCAACCCAAACTGTAACTTCTGATGTTTATACAGCATGAGTATGTGTGTCCCTATGCTTGAAACCAAAACCATGAGATTAGTAATACATTAAATAGTTAATAATTACCTAATTTGTGATTATTAAAAAGCAGCTATATTTCTATTTGTTTTTATAGTGCAGCATTTACAGACTGCAAGACATAAAAGCTTTCCCACCCAAACCATGCTATAAAATTTCCGATGATGCCTAGCAATAAGAGGTGTATAGGAACAACTAAGATAGAACATGAATTTCTGCATTAATGCATTGAGATTATATAGGTCTATTTACAGTGTGGCAAATTTTGTCTTTCAAAAGCATATTAAAAGCATATTCCTCTGTGATTTTTCTTAAGTTCTAGCATATGGAGATTGCTTTAATGTGAACCATTAGAAGTCTGGAAGATTCAAGTCTGAATATCACACATTTTTGACCTTTAGTCTTGATTTGAACAAAGTAGATGAGTGAATATTAATAATCTATTCACTTACTACCAGATTGCTCTCATCAGAAATCCAAGTTGTATGTGTAGAAGTTTAGATTTAAGTTAGGTCTTTTGTGAAAGTGCCTTATGGTGTTACAGTGATTTAAATTCCTCATTTATAAATGGGGCTGAAATTCTGCTTCAGATTTACAGCAGAGAATCCTATGCTGTTATAGTGAAGTGAAGGCACTTGTGAGGAGATAAAAACACGTGGGAAGATAGAGTAGAAGAATTTTAAACTATTTTTTTCATTTTTTTTTTTTGTTTTCTTTCCAATCACTGAACAAATCAAAACATAGTGCAGTAGTTAGTGGAGAAGGCTAGCAATAATGTAGGAGAGTTGAATGAAGTTCTGTGCCTTTTCAGAAACTTGAGAAGCAAGGGACTTACAAGGGGAGAGAGAGAGAGAGAGAAAGAGAAGGAAAGAGAGAAAGACAAAGAAAAAGAGATAGAGAGAGAAAGAGAAAGAGAGAGAAAAAGAAAGAAAGAGAGGGAGAAAGAAAAAGAGGGAAAGAGGGAAAGAGAAAGAGAGGGAGAAAGGGAAAGAGGGAAAGAGAAAGAGAGGGAGAAAGGGAAAGAGGGAAAGAGAAAGAGAGGGAGAAAGGGAAAGAGGGAAAGAGGGAAAGAGAAAGAGAGGGAGAAAGGGAAAGAGGGAAAGAGGGAAAGAGAAAGAGAGGGAGAAAGGGAAAGAGGGAAAGAGGGAAAGAGAAAGAGAGGGAGAAAGGGAAAGAGGGAAAGAGAAAGAGAGGGAGAAAGGGAAAGAGGGAAAGAGGGAAAGAGAAAGAGAGGGAGAAAGAAAAAGAGGGAAAGAGGGAAAGAGAAAGAGAGGGAGAAAGAAAAAGAGGGAAAGAGGGAAAGAGAAAGAGAGGGAGAAAGAAAAAGAGGGAAAGAGGGAAAGAGAAAGAGAGGGAGAAAGAAAAAGAGGGAAAGAGGGAAAGAGAAAGAGAGGGAGAAAGAAAAAGAGGGAAAGAGGGAAAGAGAAAGAGAGGGAGAAAGAAAAAGAGGGAAAGAGGGAAAGAGAAAGAGAGGGAGAAAGAAAAAGAGGGAAAGAGGGAAAGAGAAAGAGAGGGAGAAAGAAAAAGAGGGAAAGAGGGAAAGAGAAAGAGAGGGAGAAAGAAAAAGAGGGAAAGAGGGAAAGAGAAAGAGAGGGAGAAAGAAAAAGAGGGAAAGAGGGAAAGAGAAAGAGAGGGAGAAAGAAAAAGAGGGAAAGAGGGAAAGAGAAAGAGAGGGAGAAAGAAAAAGAGGGAAAGAGGGAAAGAGAAAGAGAGGGAGAAAGAAAAAGAGGGAAAGAGGGAAAGAGAAAGAGAGGGAGAAAGAAAAAGAGGGAAAGAGGGAAAGAGAAAGAGAGGGAGAAAGAAAAAGAGGGAAAGAGGGAAAGAGAAAGAGAGGGAGAAAGAAAAAGAGGGAAAGAGGGAAAGAGAAAGAGAGGGAGAAAGAAAAAGAGGGAAAGAGGGAAAGAGAAAGAGAGGGAGAAAGAAAAAGAGGGAAAGAGGGAAAGAGAAAGAGAGGGAGAAAGAAAAAGAGGGAAAGAGGGAAAGAGAAAGAGAGGGAGAAAGAAAAAGAGGGAAAGAGGGAAAGAGAAAGAGAGGGAGAAAGAAAAAGAGGGAAAGAGGGAAAGAGAAAGAGAGGGAGAAAGAAAAAGAGGGAAAGAGGGAAAGAGAAAGAGAGGGAGAAAGAAAAAGAGGGAAAGAGGGAAAGAGAAAGAGAGGGAGAAAAATAGAAAGAATGAGAGAAAGGGAAAAAAGGGAAAGAGAGAACGAAAGTAAGAACAAGAAAGAGAAGAAGAGAGAGCATAGAGAAAAGAGAAGAGAAAGAGACACGAAAAAGAGAAGGAGAGAAGAGAGAAAGTAAAGAACAGGGAAAAATGAAAAAAAGATAGAGAGAGGTAAAGAGAAGGAGAGAGAGGTAAAGAGAAGAAGAGAGAGGTAAAGAGAAGGAGAGAGAGGTAAAGAGAAGGAGAGAGAGGGAAGAGGAGGAGAGAGAGGTAAAGAGAAGGAGAGAGAGGTAAAGAGAAGGAGAGAGAGGGAAGAGGAGGAGAGAGAGGGAAGAGGAGGAGAGAGAGGGAAGAGGAGGAGAGAGAGGGAAGAGGAGGAGAGAGAGGGAAGAGGAGGAGAGAGAGGGAAGAGGAGGAGAGAGAGGGAAGAGGAGGAGAGAGAGGGAAGAGAAGGAGAGAGAGGGAAGAGAAGGAGAGAGAGGGAAGAGAAGGAGAGAGATGGAGAAGAGAGAGAAGAGAGGAGAGAGGGAGAAGAAGAGAAAAAAGAAGGCAGAGAAGAGAGAGAAGAGCAAAAGAGAAGATAGGGAGAAAAAGAGAGAAAGAAGACATGAGAGATAAGAGAGAGAGAAGAAGAGAAAAAGAGAAGAGGAGAAGAGAAAGAGAGAAAAACAGACAAATGAGAGAGAAAATGAGAGAGAAAAAGAAAAAAGGAATGGAAAAGAGTGAAAGATAAAGAGAGAAAGAAAGAGGAAGAGGAAGGAAAGAGAAAAAGGAAGAGAAAAAGTGAGAGAAAGAGTAAAGAGAGAAAAAAAGAGGAGAAACAGAAATAAAAAAAAAGAGAGAAAGAGAGAAAGAACAAGAAAGAGAGAAAAGAAGGAAAGAGGGAGGGAGAGAGGCAGGAAGGAAGGAGGGGAAGGATTATGCTCTGTAGTATCTGTGCAGCACAGGTAGGTAGGCTTAACTTGAAGGTTTAAAGCTATGGCTATGGTTGTTTCTCGCTTACTGTAATTCCCAAGTCTGAAATTCCTGTTGTTGGCTCTGCCATTGTTCAGCTATGTAACCTTGTAAAACTTACTCACCACCCCTTTGCATTTGCTCTCCTTTTGTCAGTCTTGGATCTTTAAACTACTCTGGGCCTTGAGATATTTTAACAATGAAAATAAAAAAGATGAAAAGAGATGGGGATGAATTGATTTAGAGCAGCCCTGTGGAGAAGGTCCTGGTGGATGAGAAGCTGGACATGAGCCAGCAGTGTGCAATTGCAACCCAGAAGGCCAACTGTATCATGGGCTTGCATCAAAAGAAACGTTGACAGCAGGTCCAGGGAGGTGATTCTGCTCCTCTGCTCTTCTTTGGTGAGACCTCACCTGGAGTACTGCATCCAGCTCTGGAGTCTGGAGCACAGGAAGGACATAAACTTGTTTACAGGGCCACTAGAATGATCAAAGGCCTGGAACACCTCCTGTGTGAGGAGAGGCTGAAGCTGGAGAAACGAAGACTCAGAGGAGACCTTATTGCAGCCTTTCAATGCTTAAAGGGGGCTTATAGGAAAGGTGGGGAAAAACGTTGTAGCAGGGCCTTTAGCAATAGGGCAAAGGGTAATAGTTTTAAACTAAGAGAAGTTTCGCTGAGTGGTGAAACACTGGAACAAGTTGCACAGAGAGATGGTGGATGCCTTTTCCCTGGAAACATTCAGGGTCAGGTAGGATGGGACTCTGAGCAACCTGATCAAGTTGAAGATGTCCCTGCTCACTGGAGGTGGGTTGGACTAGCTGACCTTCATGATCCCTTCCAACCTAAATGATTCTATGATTCTATGAAAAGGTCTTATCTCTGAGAACTTTTTTGTACTTGTACTTGCGCATACACAGATGCATTCACACATGTACATGCACAGACTACAGATTAAATATCTTTTGAGAGAATGAGCAAATGCCATCCTGGAATTTAGTCGTAAACTGTAGCAAATGGTGCTTGAATATAGAATTGGCCATCTTTATTACTGATGTTGTTTCCCTGGACTGATGTACAGTAAGAAACTTTGGTAATAGTAGATTGTCTGTATTGCCTTTGTGAAGAAGTTGTTGATTGAGTAAATTGTAATTAGAAATGACTAGATATGCCAATATAGTTAATAAGAACCACTTTTGATTTCTGTTGTGCGTTATTATTAATGCTCAATGATTGTTATTTTCCGGCAGATACACAGAATGAGAAGGAACGTGTGAGGAAGTATGGCGCTTTTATTCGGACGCTTCCACCAGTCAATAGGGCAACTCTGGCTGCTTTAATTGAGCATCTTTACAGGTTAATGCAAATGATGCACTGTAGCAGAGAAACTCTTGTAATGTGTTCTCAGTGTAGCTCTACTGTAAATGAAATGCAGCTTGTTTCCTTAACTAACTAGCAATCCACAAAAGCTTACCTAATTGTAATGATTAATTATATTTGAGTCCATTTAAGTTATGTGTTTTTTCTTTGATTGTGTTTCTAGCAGTAGTTAGCTATAAATATCAATGGGATGAAACAGCCTTCCAGTGAGAGGGCTGCCAGTGTGTGTGTCTTGTAGGGTATTTTTTTGTGTAACTTCTTTGTACAAACTCATTTCTCCCCAGTCTGCTAGTCTTTCAGGGGTTTGTTACAAGTAGTTCTTGACATGTAAATGATTTTTTTCAGAGAAAATGTCCTTCTCCACTATCTGTATTTCAGATAACAGCTCTGACAATTAGGTGCACTTTCTGTTTTTTGTCAGTGCTTTGGTTTGCAACTGAGATGACTGTAGAGAATATCCAAAACATAAACTTGTTTCAGCAGGTCGTGTCTTAATGCTAAATCAAATAAGCAGCAGCATGGATGACTCTGCAATGTTGTGGTTAAATATTAGGTTGGTGCGAAATACTTGCTGTTTCTAACCATCAACTTGAAAGCAGTGTATCTCTACTTAGAATTAAATTTACTAATCAGAACAAGAACAATTAGAGTGTACTCATTTTTGCCAGCAAGCAAGAAGTCTATTCTGGTAGCATAGAATTTTAGAGTCCTGGAGCTGATTAATTTGTTGAAGGCATTTTGAGCATTTTGAGCTTGGTTGTGGAAAACCTTCTCTTGCAGGAAGTTGTTGAGATGCTTGAAAATGTGGTAATCGGTGAGAGAAAGGTCTGGTGAGTAAGCTGAGTGAGGCAGACTTTTGTAGCCCAATTTGTGAAACTTCTGCAGAATCATTTGTGAGACATGCCGTCAAGCTTTTTCATGGAGAATAATTGGTGCTTTTCAGTTGACCAGTGGTGGATATAAACGTTGCAGATATTGGTGCATTTTGTTGATTTTCTGGCAATACTTCTCTGCTGTAATGGTTTGACCAACATTCAAGAAGTTGTAGTGGATGATTCCACTTGCTGACCACCAAACAATGATTATAACCTTCTTTGGATGCAGCTTGAGTTTGGGGAGGTGTTTTAGCGTTTTATCTCAGTCTATCCAATGTGCAGAACACCACTGGTTATTGTATAGAATGCTTTTGTTGCCACATGTCACAAGGTGATCGAGAAGTGGACTTGTTTTATCGTGCAAATGAAGCACAGGGCAGACTTCATAATGGTGATTTTTAAAAATTTTCATTCAGCTTGTGTGGAACCCATTTTTTGATTTTTTTGATCTTCCAATCTGGTGCAAATGTCGAACACCTTTTTAATGGTCAACATTTAATTCTTCAACCTCTCAGTGTTTTGTGTGGGTCTGCTTCAGTGATGGCCCTCAATTTGTTGTCTGCTGTAGAAGGATGTCCACGACCCTTCTCATTGTCAAGGCTCTCATTTCTGTTATGAAATATTTGAGCCCAATGTTGAACTATATGATAGTCCCCTGACCAAATGCTTGGTTCACATGGCTAGCAATTTCCTCTTCTTTACATACCCTTTTGAACTCATACAATAAAATCACTTTAATTTCCTTTTTCCCATCTTTGACAGTGAACCCCAAACCACTAGCATAAATTAGAGCAAATTTCATGCTTTAAAGCATAAACACAGATAAATAGAAGATTAATCCAAAGTAAGCATTACAGTTTACAATGACAGAAATGCCAATTATTTTTGCACCAACCTAGTAGTAATGCTGTGTATTATATTATATTATCTATCATAGAATCAGAGTTTGGGTTAGAAGGGACCTTAAAGATTATCCCAACCCCCCTGGGACACCTTCCACTACACCAGGTTGCTCAAAGCCCCATCCAGCCTGGCCTTGAATACTTCCAGGGATGGTGAGTCCATGATTTTTCTAGGCAACCTGTGCCAGTGCCTCACCATCCTTACAGTAAAAAATTTCTTCCTTATATCTAATCAAAATTTAAAATCTTTCAGTTTAAAGCTATTACTTGTCATCCTGTCATTCCATGCCCTCGTAAAAAGTCCCTCCCTAGCTTTCTTCTAGGCCCCCTTCAAGTACTGGAAGGTTGCTATGAGGTCTACACCTGAGCCTTTTCATCTCCAGCCTGAACAAACCCAACTCTCTCAGCCTGTTCTCGTAGCAGAGGGGCTCCAGCCTTCTGGTCTTCTTTGTGACCCTCCACTGGACCCAGTCTGAGAGATCCATGTCATTATTACATTTGGGGCCTCAGAGCTGTATGCAGTACTGCAAGTGAGGTCTCATGAGAGTAGAGTAGAGGGGGGAGAATCACCTTTTTTCTGCTGGTCACACTTCTTTTGATACATTTGACTTTCTGGGCTGCAAGATCACGTTGTTGGGTCATATCAAGCTTCTTATCCACCAGCATCCTGAAGTTCTCTTCAGGGCTATCCTCAATCTATTCTGTGTTTGGCTTGGTATTGACCTATCCCATGAGCAAAAAGTGCAACAAACCTTGCACTCGGCCTTGTTGAACTTCATGAGATTTGTGCAGGCCCACCTCCCAAGCCTGTCAAGTTTCCTCTGAATGGCACCCCCTCCCTCCAGTGTGTCAACCATACCACACAGCTTGGTGTCATCAGCCAGCTTGCTGAGGGTGCTCCCACAGTCTATATATCCAACAAAGATATTAAACAGTGCCAGTCCCAGTATGGAACCCTGACAAATCTTGCTTTTCACTGGTCTCCTCTCGGACACTATGCTGCTGACTGCAACTGTTTGAGTATGACTATCTAGCTAATTCCTTACCCACCAAGTGGGTTAAATCCATGTCTCTCCAGTTTAGAGACAAGCATAGCATAGAATCAAATAATGGTTTGGGTTGGAAGAGACCTTAAAGATCATCCAGTTCCAACCCCTCTACCATGGGCAGGGACACCTCCCACTAGACCAGGCTGCTTAGGACCCCATGGTTTGCACAGGTCCAGGTAGATGACATCAGTTACTCTTCCCTTATCTACTAGTCCTGTAGCCCTATCATAGAAGGCCACCAGGTTTGTCAGCTATGATTTGCCTTTAATGAAGCCATGTTGGCTGTCACCAGTCACCTCCTTATTTTCCATGTGCCTTAGTGTAGTTTCCAGGAGGATCAGCCCCATGATCTTTCCAGGCACAGAGGTGAGACTATGCCTTGGCCAGTGCAGCTAGAGCATTCGCTGGAGAAGACTGAAGCAAAAAAGTCATTGAGTACATCAGCCTTCTCCATAACTGCATAAGCAGGTTTCCTGTTTCCTTCTGGAGGGGAGAAGAGTTGGATGATTCTACAGTGTCAAAGTTAAAGAGTAATGGTCTATATTATATTACAATATATTATGTTATGTTATATTATCTATTGAACAAGTCAAATTATATCCCTGGTAAATTGTAGCAGGTAAAGAATGTGTAGAACCTTTTATCACAGGATATTGTGTTCAGAAATTGCATTATGTAGCCAGGTATGTAGCAGATGTCCTTTGAAAACTATTTATATGATTATTAAATTGGTTGGTACTATTATTGGGAGAAAGATTTTAGTAGATATTGCATTTAATGATGTTTTAAAGCGTGTTCAGTTCAGATATTTTAATATGTTGTAACATCTGTTCTGAAAGAACCACCAACCCTGGAGGTGTTTAAAGGGAGACTGGATGAGGCACTGAGTGCCATGGTTTAGATGATGGTTGGTGTTAGTGTTGGTGTTAGTGTTAGATTATAGGTTGGACTTGATGATCTCAGAGGTCCTTTCCAACCTTGTGATACTGTGATACTGTGATACTGTGAAAGTAGAGTTCACGTGTGTAACAGTTAAAATTATGTGATACTTGAAAGTGTTTGCCTCTGAAAGGAGACTCATTATGTAAACAACAGAACTGATATCAGAACTTTATCATAAGTATAGAAACTAAGAAGGATCTCATTTCTTTCCACATTTTGTTTGATCTTTGATCGTAAGTTTGTAGGATATACTTATGTAACATAATATAGTAAAACTGTACTTAGCATTGGTGTGGCCTTGCCTTGAGTCCTGTGTGTAGTTGTGTGTAGCCACACAATTTAAAAAGGATGTGAAGGTCCTTGAATGCATCCAGAGGAAGGCATCAAAGCTGGTGAAAGGACTAGAAGGAGTGTTCTGTTGGGAGTGGTTAAGAACTTCGGGCTTGTCTAGTGTGGAGAAAAGGAGGCTGGGGAGTGACCTCCTTGCTCTCTACAGCTTCCTGCAGAGGCGAAGTGGAGAGGGAAGTGCTGATCTCCCTGGTATCCAGGAACCAGATGTGTGGGAATGGTTCAAAGATGTATCTGAGGAGGTTTAGACTTAATATTAGGAAACATTTCTTTGCCGAAAGGGAGGCCAATACTGCAGCAGGCTTCCTGGAGGGGTGGTCAATGCCCCATGGCTGTCAGTGGTTATGAGGCATTTGAACAGTGCCCTTACAATGCTTTTGGTCAGCCTGTGAATGATCAGGAGTCATACTAGAGAATCATTGCAGGTCCCTTCCAAATGAGCTAATCTATTCTAGTTTTATTCTGTTCTTTTCTAAATAGTTTTGATATAACTCGAGATGCAGATAGAAAGTGTAAATTTTCATTTCTATATGAGGTGTGAGTTTAAGAATATAAAAAAATAAATATTAAAAAGAATAAATGATAGGGTTTTTTCACTGCATTTAATGTAATTCTTTTTCAAATGCACTCCATATTGTGTAAAGAAGCCTCAGACAATTAAAGGAACAATGAAACCTTCTAAATATGTTAATTTTTCCTTCAACAGGGTTCAGAAGTGTTCTGAAATCAATCATATGAACCTTCACAATCTAGCCATGGTGTTCTCCTCATGCTTATTTCAAACTAAGGGCCAAACTAGTGAAGAAGTCCGTGTAATTGAAGATCTAATTAAAAATTATGTTCAACTTTTTGATGTAGGTATCTTTTTATATAAGTGTCAATTGCTTAGCTATTAAAGTATGTAAATCTCCTTCGAGATGATTTTGCTATTAGTTACACCGTCTGAAGATTTGCAAAGCTTTTCAACTCTAATTCAGTGGACATTGTCTACTTTAAATTTTATTTCCCATGTAGCCTGTGTAGGAAAGACTATATTTATAGGATTGCTGTGAGCTACTCTTATTCAGAATGGTGCACATTCTTATTGCTGACACCAGCATACCAATTCTAAGAAAATTTTAAGATCATGACTGTTAAAAATAATACATCTATTCAGATTTTATGTGACTGATCAGAACTGAAGTATGGTACAATTTAGTGTTCTTAGTCTCTGAGCTGTGGTTATAATAAAGACTAGAGAAAGTGTTTGTTTCCTTAGGCCTAGAAAGAACATTAAATCCAACTGCATAGAAAAGGTACTAATAGCAGCAATTCATGAGCCATTTTGGTTTAGAATTAGCTATGCCACTGTAACATTGTTTGGCAGTTTTTCATGGAGTCCTCTCTTCCAATGTGTGTTTGGTAAAGTTTATAGTAACGAATCCCATCAACAAAGTTCTGTTTCTGATTGATAGAATGTTTTGTGTAGCTGCTTCTATAAGAACATGATTAACAGTATTGTTAATTGTAACAGTATTTATTATTGTTACTTTATTATTAATTATTTACTGTTGTTAGATGTAGGCATTCCTTTAACATAAACTGTATTTATATTTGTATTTATTATATTAAATTAGTTTTGCTACTTTATGTTGTAATTTTTATACTAGCTCCCGTATACTTATTAATAGTGATCAAAATTGATCCATTTTAAACAGATAAATGAAGACCAGGTCAAACAAATGGATATAGAGAACAGATTTATTACCAAGTGGAAAGACACTCAGGTAAGTACCAAATATCAACTGATATGAAAACAATTTTAACAAAGACTATTTTGTTGTTCACAGGTTTTTATATCTAGATTTCTAAATGTAAATGTAAATGTCTGTTTGTATAGTGACCAGTGTTGTTAACTAAAGAGCTGAAGGAATAAAATGAAGGAAAAGAGGAAGCATATAACTGATAAAGCAAAACAGTTCTGTGTAAAGCATACTGTGTAATTATGTTCTGGCCTGAGCAATGGGATAACTTGCAGGTTGTTACATGCTTTTACTGTGCTTCATAAATTGTACTGGAAGAAAATTGTCAACATGCACAACTGTGAAAGTGATGACCTGTCCTTTTTTTTAATTTTAAACATGCATATTAAATACCTTCAAGTGTATATTATTTCTTCTGTTATTTCATGAGCTTTGGGTGTATCTGGTCTCTATTCTATAGAGTTTCACCATTCCTTTCAGTTTAAAGCATTCGAATCTTTAGCTGTCCTGCTTTATGAGCATTTCTAGAACCCCAAAGCACAAATGCTATTTGGGGGAGCTTCAGACGTCTATTACCAGTCAAACAGAATTTCGAGATACAGTATAAGAATATGGGAGATCTCTTCCACTTATTATCATCTTGCCTTCCAGCCTTACCTGTAACAACTTCTGAATAACTTCAGAGTGGTTAAAAACAGTGAAGTGATAGCGTGTTTCACTGTCTGAATGTTATTTGTCTAATTGAAGTGAAAATTGGTAAGTTTCATAACACTACTAAGACAGTTGAATTAAGAGAGGTAAAAGAAAATGTAGGCAGCTTAAAAGCTTCTTCAGAAATCTAAAGTAGTAGAGAAGAAGCTTTCAGTGATTTTGGAGTTTATAGGGCTTTAGAAACTAATAGAAAGGTAGGGAAAAATCTATAATGCTTTGTGTGTTGGCTGCCTTCACTCTCAGCTACTATTTTGTGGTACCTTGGAAGCCATCATTAAGAAGACAGGCTCTTGCAAATGCATGTTGAAATTACATGTTCTGTGAATTGCTGTTTGGAGTCTTATTTTTATCTCATATTCCCTTATTGTCTGGGTCAGAGTGGCATGAAGGTTTCTGATGGCAATGACCTACTGTGAATGTGCATATAGAAGGTAGAATGCCTATTTCTTTCTTTTGGTGCTTGTTGGGGAGTGACCAAGTCACTGGGAAACAAAATTTATTTCTAGTGTCTGTCTCATAGAGTGAAAACATCTGCCTTTGTAATGGCAAAAAAAACCCCAAACTGCCAAATATGATAACCCTAAGAGCATTCTGCAAGGCAGGGGTTGAACTAATTCTGGGGTCCATGAAAAGGACCTTACTGAGATAGAGAATAAAATTTTGAAACCTAAGATAGAGAAAATTCATAGATTTTTAAATATATCCTTTTCTGTGTTTTAGAACCAAGAAATTGCTTGTTATGGCTTGTTACACTGTTAACATTTTCCAGGCAACTCTGGGAAGCTGTAATGGTTCAATATTTGTAATACCTTCTGAAAACATTAGAGAAATAGCAGAAGAGTTTCATGAATAGAGAAAGAGATAGAGACAATTGTGATTAAAGAAAAAAAGTAAAACGGAAACTGAATCACTCTTGATGGATTGAATAATATAGTAGCAAATTTTGGCTAGATGGGTTTGTCTAAACTGAAGCAGTAAGGAATATAGAGAAGACCCACATAAAGTGCTTTTGTTTTGTGTTTTTTTTTTTCACCTGAGATACTACTGCAAAATCACATTTATAATATGTTTTGTGTTTAGAAGGCTGCCTACTGAAGACATAGAGAGACTTGCTTTTGTTTTTTTTTAAAATAAAATTCTAGGCTTTCTAAAATTGGTAACATTTTCACTAAAAAGCTTCCAGCACCTGAAAAGTTACTGTTTCAAATTTTCAACTTCATAATCAAGTTGGAACTGTCATGAATAGTTTGACCTGTTTGGACTATTTCTATAGGACTCTTCAGGCTCTTGCAAGGCAGAGTTATAGAAACATTGAATCAGGATTTTAAGGTTCTTTGCCCTCAGCAAAGTCTCTAACATTAGTAATCATCTTTCTGAACTGATGGTTACACCTACTGTGTTAATAGATTGTGGCTTGATTCTTGTAACAGACATAGCTAAGCTTTAAATTCTTTACAAAAAATAGTATCTTCACTTTAACCTCAAAAATGAAACAAAATCTGCTACCTCATCGCAGAATTATTATAGAATCATAGAATATTTCAAGTTGGAAGGGACCGTAAAGTTCATCCAATCTATACTTCCTGCTCTTCACATGATTACCTAAAATTAAACCATATGACTTAAGACCATCGTCCAGATGCTTCTTTGAACAGGCTTTGGTGCTATGACCAGTTCCCTTAGGAGCCTGTTCTAGTGACCGATCAGCTTCATGAAGAACCTTTTTCTAATGTCCAATCTTCCACTGATGCAGCTTTATTTCGTTTGTCTAGGTTGAAAAGAACCTATTGGGATCATCTAGTATAATTACATTGCTGCTCAAGCATGGCCTCTTGGAGCAGATTGCCTAGGACTGTGTCGTGTCAGATTTTGAGTATCTCCCAGGACAGAGCCTCTCTGGGAAGCCTCTTCAAAGTATAATTGTTTTCTTGTGTTCAGATCGAATTTTATGTGTTTTTAATTTGTGCCCACTGCCTCTTGTCCTGTCACTGGATAGCGAGTATCTGTGTTTTTTGAGTATGTCGGAAGATACTGAGAAGACTATCTCAGTTTTCTTCATTTCCTCCCATCAGATATTTGTGCATGTTGGAAAGATTCCCCCTAAGGCTTCCCTTCTCCAAGCTGAACAGTCTCAACTCTTTCAGTCTCCTCTCATATGAAAGGTGCTTCAGTCCCTTCATCATCTTAGTCATTCTTCACTGGACTCTCTCCAGTAGTTTCATATCTTTCTGGTACTGAGGAGCCTAGCACTGGACACAGTGCTCCAGCTGTGGCCTCACCAGTGCTGAAGAGAAGGGAGAATTGCTTCTATTGATCCGCTGGCAGTGCTTTGCCTAATGTAGCCCAGGTAGCCATTTACATTATTTTCTATGAGGGCGTATTGTTGGCTTATGGTCAGCTGCTTGTATACTAGGCATCAAGGTCCTTCTCAGCAAAGCTGCTTTCCAACTGGTCATCTCCTAATGCGTTCTGATACCTGGGATTCTCCTGCCAAAGTGCAAGACTTGGATTTCCCATTGTTGAACTGCAGAAGCTTCCTCTCTGCCCAGTTCTTCAGCCTGTTGAGGTCCTTCTGAATGTCTTAACCACTCCTCCCGGTTTAGTACCATCTGCAAACTTCTAGAAGATGTTCTTTGTCCCATTATCAGATCGCTGATGAAGATTAACGATCTCCTGGCTGTTCAGCAAGTTTTCAGCGCTCATTACTGTCTGCTTATCTAACCTCTACTTTGTTAACTTGTTGGTGATGATGTTATGGGAGAGAGTGTCAAAGACTTTACTAGAACTGAGGTAACATCCACTGCTGTCATTTCATCCACTAGTATCCTTTTTTAGAGGACTATTAGTTTGGATAAGCGTAATTTCTCCTTCGTAAATCCATGCTGACTAATCCAAATCACCTTGTTCTCCTTCATGTGTTTGGAAATACCTTCTCCATCACCTTCCACAAAACTGAGGTGAGATTGCAGCCTGTAGCTCCCCAGATCTTCCTTCTTTCCCTTCTTGAATGTGTAGTAGCTCTGTGCTTTTCTTTGGTCACCTGCCCCTGCTTCCATGTCTTCTGTGCTTCTTTAGTACATCTGAGTTCAGTCAGGAACTCTTTGCTTATCCATCCAGGACTCATAAGTAGAAAGGGATGATTTACAGTGCTTTACAGTACTTCAAATGTGAAAGGCAGCTATGAAGGAGCTTCTTATTTTATTAAGTGGTTTGGAACTGTCAAATTTGTTCACATTTATTCCTAACAAATTGCTAAAAATGACTATGTTTTGTTTCAGAGAGTACACTTGTAAAAGTAGATCTTAGGAAATTGAAGAAAATGACACTTCCTGCTTTAGTTTAAAGGGAGAGAAATGCATTAGGATTTGTATTTAAATGTATCTGCTTGAAAACCTACTTTTTTCATCCCACAGGAAAGAAAGTTCTGCAAAGAATATGGTAAATAAATGCTAAATACTTAGATACAGTGTGTGAGAAATTCTTTGCTGGTCTGTGGAACCTGCCTACTGAGTTTCCTAGATGTGATATGAGATTTCACTGAATTGTTTGGGTTTGCCTATACGTTTTTGCTGTATTCGTTAAGAAATTTCTAGAGACAATTTCTAGAGTAAGTTATTACATCACAGCCGTATGTTCTATCTCTGCATTGCTTTTTTTTTTTTTTTAAACCTGGCAAGAGGTCTTGAGTTTATCTGCCACAAAGAGCTGTGAAAAAACAAAGCATGAGGCGCATGAGGGCTAACCCTCTCTGAGGTGTACAAGTACTGCCAGACTGGCTCTGTGATCAGGGCAACTGAGCCTGACTGGTGTGTTTTCTGGTTCTTTCCAGGCCCATGCTGTTACGTTTCTGGTGGCAGGAACTCAGACATTGTGTCATAGAAGAAGCAATATTTCCATTTTAAGAATTGAGTACAAGGCTTCTGGACCCCAAATGTACTGTTCTGTCCTAGATTAAGCACTGAAGTTATTTAGAAAGTGGGTAGGGAAGAGAGACTTGGAGTCTTAACAGTCTGCATGCTGCATAGTTAGCCTTCTGACCTAGGCAGTAGTTGGGATGCTGAAGGAAGGACCATCTTAAATTCTTCCTTCCTTACTTCTTGAACATGTGTGTGTCAGATACTGATTCACAGACCCAAACCACCATCTTAAAGATAAGGCACTTTCTAAAGGAGAACTCAGAACATTTTATTCCATTTTAATATGCAGATGAGGAATGGGAAGGCTAAATACTGCCTTGAATAAGATAAGGGCAAAACTGAGTGCATCTTTTATTCTTTTGAGTATCTGTAGTTGCAGTGCGGTACAGCTTTATCAGATGCAACAGAGTGTATTATTTCCTTGTACCTGATTAATAGTAAGACCAGTTGTTCTCTGGATTCCCAACCCCCTGAGTTGGAAGACAGGGATGAGGAGCAGAATGGACCCCCCCCATAATTCAAGAGGGAATGATTAGCAACCTGCTACACCACTTAGATACATACACACAAGTCTACCTATGGGGCCAGATGAGATCCACCTAACAGTACAGAAGGAACTGGCAGAAGTGCTTGCCAAGCCACTTTACATAATTTATCAGCAGTCCTGGCCAATTGAGAAGGTCCCAGTTGACTGGAGGTTAGCAAATGTGAAGGGCCAGAATGAGGATCCAGAGAACTACAGACCTGTCAGTCTGACTTCAGTGCTAGGGAAGGTTATGGAGCAGATCAGCTTGAGTGCCGTGAATCGGCATGTGCAGGATTATGTGTAATTATGTACATTGTTTTCTGCTTTATTCTTTTATATAGACTTGAGTGGCATAACATGGGAAACAGTACACAGAATAGTCGACTTCCCTGTTTCCCAAACAAGACAGTGATCTCTGCTTAAAGCTGTAGTTGATGTTCTTTTCCTGATAAAGAAAATAAGTAATGCGAAATTCCTAGAACAAACTTGGTTACTGGAGCATTTTAAAATTGTATATCTGTAGTGACTCTAGATTCCTGCTTGGAAAACATGAATTGTTTATATTCAGTTGGCACTGTATAGCCTACCTCCCTGGCCAGATCAGCAGCTAAATGCAGGCAGTTGTGATTCCAGTCCCTCCACCCCACCTCCTGCCTCTGGGAAAGGAGAAGTTAAAATGAGAGAGACTTGTGAGTTTGAAACTAAAACTCAAACAGCTTTAATGAAACAAATATTAATATTATTTTCATTACTATTAATAAGAAAATAATAAAATACAAATATATAAAATCACCCCCCCCTCAATGACTGTATGTCATTGCTGATGCTGCAGAGCTGGAACAGGGGAGGGTCCTGGATTGGACTCAGCAGTAGATGGGATGTGGACTCAGAATGCAGAGATCTGGGATCACTTGGCAGAAGGACACATAAGGTCCTTATCAGATGCTTACCATTGAATAAGAGGGCTTGACTTTTTGATCACTCATTGTTGTACCGAGTATGACGCATATGGAATGGAATACTCTGTTGCTCAGTTTTTGGTCATCAGTCCTGTCTGCTTCTCCCTGCAGGTGTGACTCTTTTTCACTTACGGCTTTTCATCAACTTGACCTCAATCTCTATAGGGATAAATGTAAGCAATGGCTTTTCTGCATACTAGTGTCGCATTACTTGATGATAATCATAATTATTAAGCATTATCACTTCTAGAGACAGACAGTGTCTGAAAAAAAAAATGCAGTTAACTTTCAGAAAATTAAGTTACTTAGACGAGCCTTAGCCAAAAAGTTAGAAAATTGATTTTGATTTAGCTCAAACAAGAATATCAATATATATTTTCACAACCTGTTATGATGACATCGTAGAATCATAGAATGGTTTGGGTTGGAAGGGACCTTAAAGGTCATCTAGTCCCACCCCCACCATCATGGGCAGGGACACCTCCCACCAGACTAGGCTGCTCAAGGCCCCATCCAACCTGGCCTCAAACACTTCCAGGGAGAGGGCATCCACAACATCCCTGGGCAACCTGTGCCAGTGTCTCACCATCTTCATTGTGAAGAATTTCTTACGAATGTCTAATCTGAATCTTCCCCCTTCCACTTCAAAGCCATTCCTCTTTGCCCTATCACTACATGCACTTGTAAAAAGTCCCTCCTCAGCTTTCCTGTAGATCCCCTTCAGGTTGCTATAAGATCTCCCTGGAGCCTTCTCTTCTCCAGGCTGAACAACCTGAACTCTCTCAACCTGTCCTCATGGCAGAGGTACTCCAGCCCTCAGATCACGTTCATGGTCTTCCTCTGGACTCATTCTGACTATTCCATATCCTTCTTATGTTGGGGATTCCAGAACTGGACATAATGCTCCAGGTATTACAGTCAGGTATAATGAAAAGTTGAGTTTGATTTATTATAGAAAATGGTTTTGGATCTTATAAAATCATTGGTATCTCTATTTCCTGGAAAAAGAGCCTCCAGAAATCAAGATAGCAAATATGAACTCAGGAGACTTTATTTTTTTGGGAGCACCTGACCCAGAGATAATGACCTTTTTCTTTTTAGCTTTCTAAACAACCAGTGGACATTGGAACAAAGCTTCTACCTCTTAATGGTTGATAAATTAAAGTTTGAGCTGCTTTTAAGGACAAGGACTGCATTCTCTCTGTTATGTCAGCTATTACCCCTTGAACGTAACAACTGAGGAATGTTGTCCTCAAGAGCCGGACTGCCATTCGTGTCAGTTTTGTTGGAACTATGAAAATTTCTCCCCTCTGAATTAAGCTATAGAGCATTTTTTGCCAGTTTTCAGTTTTTCATGTGGTAGACATGATTAATGTAACTACTAATTTTAAAACATTTTTTTCTGAAACTCCTCGTGCACATAATGTGTCACATGCATTGATGTCTAATGCCTGGGACCACTTCAGTGCAGAAAGGAGTAATTTCTGATCGAAGATGGTGCACTTGCTATTATTTCAAAGTATTTACTGCCTGAAGCCCGCTGATTAAAGAAGCTTCTTCTAAGTAGCTGTAAGGATGTTTTGGTATTTTATATAAAAAATTTTCTCTAGAAGAATTCAACATTTCCTGAACTATGCATAGTGTTGTAAGCAAGTTTCTCTGGGGGAATACATTAGAGACAGACTTGGACTAACAGTCAGTGCTATAGGGAAAAATTGACCTCTTCTTTATTACGTTTTACGTTTACAGCTTATGTCATATAACTCATAATATGCATATTACTCATAATTTCAGAAAACTAGGTTGTAGGGATGCCTACACTTTATATTTTACTAGGCTTGACCTTATAAACTTCTTTTAAATTGCTGTTGTTAAATCCAACTTATCATTTGATGCTTTCAGTAATACTATATGAAGAGTAGCCAGACCCAGCCAATTGTCATGAATTGTATTTGCTAGTACTGACCTGAAATAGGATAGACATTTTCAGAATACAGACAGTGGTTCGATGGAATGATGTAGCTTTAACTTGATATCTTTCATTATTTCAGTCAAAGAATGGGGTATGCTGAAACATACTGTTTTTCAGCTGCTCAGCTTCCTTTGTCAGTAGCTACCATCATTCAGCCTGTAAGCAGTTTGCAACACCATGCATGTGGAAGACTTGCATATGCAGACCATGTAGTATGGCAATTGGACTTTGGGCTCATGCAGGAGGGATAGCTCCTTGGGAACTTTTTTGGATGGGCTTCAGTTACTGTTATACATGGTACAGACCAAGTAATGCCAACTTAGGCCTCAAGCAACTACGATTGAGAATGATGTGTAAGAATCCTTTCCATTAAACATCTGATAGTCTCACATTATTGCATCAAAATATGTATTTGTGGGAAAATCAGTGATGCAGATACACTTTGACTATATAGGTTGCTATAGGAATATTCTCTCCAGTTTGGTGATGCACAGTGTTCAGAGAGCAACAACTGAACCAGATTTCTGCTGAAGTCCTGGAAGCTGTCATGCCTGAAATGTCAGTGAAGTTCCGTCACAGGTGACACTTCATTAAGCACTCTTCATTTTCGGTCCGCCATATACTTATGCCAGCTGTTTCTGTTTGCTGCTGTAATTTACATCACATTTTCTTCCCATACAGTTGTTTACATGAGCCCAGTGGAAATCAAATGTCAACTTCATTCTTATTTTCAACCTCTTTCTGTAATATCATCTGAAAAGCAAATTTTACAACTAAATGAGCTTTTTTGATTCTGACACTATAATTAAGCACTTTCTTCAAAGTAGCTTTGTAATGTTTTTCCTCACAAATGTTTCCATTAGTTTTTTATTCTCAGAGGCTAAACTAACTTTAAAGCAACCGTTTTTCAGAATATTATTTTTCTTTAAAATTGAGTGCTGCCATTTATTTTTCTATAGAAATGGAGTTTTAGCTTCTGTAGATTAGTCAAAATGTATCCCAAAGTTTGCCTAATTTTATTAGTTTCTCCATATCTTTATGTGATACAATTTCTTTTCCTTTGCTTAACTTCCGTTTGTAGTAATATATAAATAAGTAGCATCAGTATGAACACTGTTCTCAAAATTAAGACACAAATTAATTCTTTATATTGGCTTATTAGTAAAAAGGTAAACCTCCTGAAAGGTCTAGTTTTCTGCCTTATTTTTACTCTGATGATACTCTGATCATCACCATGTATTTAGTTTTAGAAAGTATTTTTTAGTACTGAGATGAATTGCAGTCTTTTGAAGATGGTTATGACTGTGCAAGAGAATCAGAGCAGGCAAAACATGAAACATTTTTAACTGTAGAAAAGTAATTTTTTACCCATGAAAATAATGTTATTATATATTATTATATATTATTATTATATATTATATTAAATAATGTTGCTGCCAGACATAAGCAAACATGGCAACAACGGAAAATAGTAAATTCCTTCCCATGAGTCAGATTTTTCTCCTTGATCGTAAAATTTTGGATTTACTTTCTTTTTAAGTTTCATGTTGTTAAACATCCTTAAATTATGCTTATTGGTATTGAGTGTATTAAACTATTGTATAATCACAGAATAAAAAAATGATTGGTGTTGGAAGGAACTTCTGGGAATCATCTAGTCCAACTCCTGTGCTAAAGCAGGTTCACCTACAGCAGGTTTTGAATATTTCCAGAGAACGAGATTCCACAACCTCTCTGGGCAGCCTGTTCCAATGCTCTTTCACCCTCAAAGTAAAGAAGTTTTTCTTCGTGTTCAGACGGAGCTTCCCGTGTTCCAATTTGTGCCCATTACCACTTGTCCTGTCGTTGGGCCCCTTTGAAAAGTGTCTGGCCCCATCCTCCTGATACCTACCACTTAGACATTTATAAGCATTGGTAAGATCCCCTCTGTCTTCTCTTTTCTAGGCTAAACAGACTCGGGTCTCTCAGCCTTTCCTCAGAAGAGTGAGGCTCCAGTCCCCTAATCATCATTTTGGCCCTTCACTGGGCTCTCTCCAATAGTTCCTTGTCTTTCCTGAACTGGAGAGCCCAGAACTGGACACAGTACTCCAGTTGGGGCCTCACTAGGGCATAAGTAGGGGGAAGGATGACCTCCCTTGACCTTAGCCACAGTCTTGTTAAAGCACTCCAGGATACCATTGGCCTTCTTGGCCACATGGGCACATTTCTGGCTCATGGTTAACTTGTCCATCAGGAGTTTCAGGTCCTACTCTGCAGAGCTGCTTTCCAGCAGGTCAGCCCCTAACCTGTACTGGTGCATAGTGTGATTGCTCCCTAGGTGCAGAACCCTGGACCTTGTTGAACTTCATCAGATTCCTCTCCACCCAGTTCTCCAACCTGTCCAAGAATCACTGAAGGGCAGCACAGCCTTCTGGTGTATCAGCCACTCCTCCCATTTTTGTGTCCTCAGCAAACTTGCTGAGGATATGCTCTGTCCGCTCACCTAGGTCATTGATGAAGTTGATGGACAAGGCAGGGCCCAGTGGCCCAGGGCCCAGGGAACATTTCTAGCTACTGGCTTCCAAACTGGGCTTTGCGCCATTGATCACAACCATCTGAGCTCTGTCATCCAGCCAGTTCTCAATCCACCTCACTGTCCTACTCATCACACACTTCCTAAGGTTATTTACAAGGCTGTTATGGGAGACAGTGTCAAAAGCCTTGTCAGGTCAAGGTAGGTAACTTCCACTCCAACTCTCATCTGTCAAACCAGTCATTCCATTGTAGAAGGCTTGTAGTTTCCCAAGCCCTCCTTTTTGCCCTTTTTGAAGACTGGAGTGACATTATCTGTCCTCCAGTCCTCAGGTACCATTCCAGTTCTCCATGACCTTTCAAAGATGAGGGAGAGTGACTTGGAAATAACATCAGACAGCTCTCTCAGCGCTTGTGGGTGCCTCCCATCAGGAACCATGGATCGCCTAAATGATCTCCAGCCTGATCCTCTTGACCAAGGCACAGGCTTCCTTTTTCCAAACTCTCTTATCTCTGGGATGTGGTATTCTTGAGGGCCAGCTTCAGCAGTAAAGACTGAAATAAAGAAGGCATTCAGTGACTCCACCTTCTCTGTATCCTGCATGCATAAGGTTTAGATATCTCCAGCAATGCTTAAAGAGCTGTATTTAACAGAGGTTGATATCAAGAGTGTTTGTTTTGACTCCTTTTTCAAATATCTCATAACAAGTTTTCATTGTGATTAGGAATCATAAATGTAGTTTTCATAGTAATGAAATTTGATTACCTGGATAAGTACACGTGGCTATATAACTATGCTGTTATTTTTAATTGTTCCTCTCATTTTTAAATAACTCATTTTAATTTGGGCTTCCTGTCCTGCATTTTTTCATGGTTTTAGATTCTAATAATCTGTTGAGGCTCTAAAGTGAGCCTGACTAACCTCTAATCAGAGTTATGGTTCTGGCAGTTTAAGATTCTAAGGTACATTCATGTCTTAGACTTTCAGTATTATAAATTAATATAAATTTTATGTAAATTTAAAATTTCCACTTATTTCATATTTCCTCTAATTTTCCTGGTTTTGAATATATATTTATCAAACAAAGTGAATACTTTTTATGTTTCTGTTGGATTTTTGTCAGGGTTTGGATTTTCCTTCTGAATCTGTGAATTGGGTTTTTTTTCATTACACTAGTCAAATAAAATTGAATGTAGTGCAGTTTCGCCCGTTATAGTCAACAATTGAACTAATTTTGCAAATAAGTGGATGGGAAGAATTTTGTGTTTAGTCAGTTCTAGCACATCTACTAGATACTAATTGTACTTTATCTGTTTAAAAGAATATTTTAAATTCTTTAACACAGTCTAATTTTTTTTTTATTGTTTTGATTTAGGTTTCCCAGGCTGGAGATTTGCTTATTGAAGTTTACGTTGAAAGAAGGGAGCCAGACTGTAGTATTATAATCAGGGTTAGTGTATAAAAGCGATACAGTGTTTTTACGAAACACTTCCTCATGAAGTATACTAAATTTAATCTCATAAATGGTTTTATATAATTACATAATAAAAGTATGAATTTATATCTTAGCAATATTCTTTTATTTTTCTCAAATTTATGTGTTGCCTAAATTTGTTAAATAATGTTTTATTATGCATTTTGTATGACAAGGTTATGATACATGTTTTAAAGGGAATGTCCTTCTTTAGTTTTACTGCAGAATACAATGGTATAAAGTCTCCCAGCTCTATAGGTCTGACACACAAGACTATGAACAAGTGCAAAATGAGTGCTGGTTTTGTTCAATAGTATAAGGCCATTTAAATAACCTTAGTCCTGATTTTTCCTTTTGCCAGTCATGATCTGATTTCCTTGACTGCTAAGAAACTAAAGTTTGTTGCTTACTATAACTGAGACTTTTCAGCCTCATATCTGATAGTGTATTTTAACATAATCATCTCCATGTAGTAAAGCCCCATTTTTTGGATGCTAAGAAAAAAAAGAAATAATTTCAGTAACGATAAAGGACCAGTATTGTGAAGAAGGAAGTAGAAAATTCGGGGCAATGTTTTGGGGTTATTCTGTAATGTTACGCGTATCTGTTTCCATTTCCTTTTTTTCTGCCTATGACTCTGAAACACATTTTATTTGTACATGTATGTGGTGTGTGGTATGCATAGATACACACATACATACATGCACATAAGATGTCGGGTTCTATAATAGGAATCAAAATGAGAATGTGTATTGCCAAGATGAAGAAAGTGATACTTCTGTAATATTTACATTTCCATACCCAAGAAAATAGATGAAGGTTATCAGTCAGCTAAAAGTGATGACTGCTATTTCATGAAACAAAATAAAGAAGGCATACTGGAGTATGATGAATAATTTATGAGTTTCCAACTCAGTAAAAAATAAATCAGGAATCGGTAACTATAATGTCTTATAAACTGACTCAATTCGTATTACAGGTATCACCTTTGATGGAAGCGGAAGAATTAACTAATGATATTTTAGGAATCAAAAACATTATTCCCAACAAAGAGGATATCTGGGCTGTTTTTGAAGTACTTGAAAATGGAGAACTAGGTTAGTGACTCTTAAAT
This sequence comes from Tapera naevia, assembly GCA_033556795.1. NCBI lineage: Eukaryota > Metazoa > Chordata > Aves > Cuculiformes > Neomorphidae > Tapera > Tapera naevia. The sequence goes on along the minus strand of JAUMJJ010000034.1, from coordinate 6,449,569 downwards.
TTATGCATGTTCATCAAATTTTCTTATTTTTATTTTGTAATACTTAATCAAAAGCCTAGTTAAAGAGTTACTGAAAAGTTTATAAAAATCAAACAAAAATTAGCCTTCATGTCATTACTTTACATTGTATTACTGGGGCATCTGCTGGATTTCTTTGCTAGAAATAATGTGATGACTTGTTTTAAAATGCTTATAAATTGGGGGCTGAAAAAATTTTCTTTATATTACTCTGCTTCACAGTTCATTAGTCATCAGCTATAGAAAAATAGGTCTTACTGATAAGTCTCAAAAAAGAAATCTATTTTCTTCAGAATGTCAGCAGTTGATTTTATAAAGAATGATGCTTTTCAGGAAATGAAATGAGAAAATATATGGCATACTTAGGGGAAAGGATCTTTTTTATTATTTAGTCAATTATTTTATCTGTGTAGATGAAAAAAGAGGTATAGAGGGTGTATGTAATGCAAGTGGCATTATGGTGTATCTAACAGAATCTTGTTTTAAATATGATTTTTCTGCCAACGAGAAAATATGTCACATAATCGCAATATTAATGAACTGTAAAGAGATTTTAAAACTAGGACTACTTTATGCATGTTGCAGCTAGCAGTTTATTATTAGACTAAAAGAACATAAAATAATAGAGGCTTTTTTAATTAAACATATTTTGATTAATCCATTTTGATTTTTGAAGAATACATGGAGGACAGAAGTATGCTTTTAGTAAAAAGCAGAATCTATTTGCATTTCGTCCTGACTTGCTGCTCTTATTATTTTCACATCACAGTAGTGGAATGTGTGCTAGTTTATTTCTGTAGTGAAGGTATCTATTTTCAAGTTAAGGAAAAGTATAAAAGAATGGAGAAACTTAAGATTACTAACTGTTCCAAGATTGTTTGAATAGTGTTGTGGTACTGTATTTTCAGTTTACAATAATCTCTTCAGATTTACTTATGTTCCTGATATACTTGGTCTTGGACATGGGCCGTATCAATAAGAGATGCAGGTGTCAAGTTGACAAGAAATGCTAGCATCTATTACCTTTAGAAGAGTTCTAATAACTCCTACAAGTACTCTAGAAATCTTGTTTCTTTCAACTGAGCAATGGAAAAAATTTGTAGAGGGAATTTTATTTTCTTAAACTTCGTATATAAAGCTTACAGGCAAATGAAAACTAAACTAGATATGTCCAGGAGAACATGAAAGTAAATACAAAAGGTAGATTCTACAGCTGCTTCTTGAGTATTTGGATGCCACAACTAGTATTTTAGTGTGGGTCAAAAATGTTACCTGAGCTAATGCCTATGGAAGATAGGCAAAATTAAGCTTAGAATTAGACACTACAGGTCCTATATAGGACTATAAATATTGGAAAGGGATTAGAGTGTTGCCTATTGAAACAAGAGTTTACAGGACAAGGTTATATACCAGTATTTTAAAACCTAAACAAGCAAAAAGTAAATTAAATTGAATCCTAATTCAACAACAGGCTCCAAGCAATAGAGACTGTGTTGATAACATAGGCCCCTTTATGGAAGAATCTGTGCATCAGAATAGGTGAAATGAGTTAATAATGTTGAAAGATCAAAGTAATGCATATAGTTAGAGACTTCTGTGGTGCTAAGGCTGAATCTAGCAAATTTTCAAGACTGAAATGCAGAGGAAATAACAGAGAAAAAAGGTACTGTGCATTCTTTGGTCCAAAAGTGACACTAAGGAACTAAGAAACTGCTACTTCAAGTGGATCTTACTAGCAGTATTTAACAAACACCATTGAACGTTACACAATCCTAAGGCATTTACAAATAAGTTGAGATACTAACGCATCATGACAGAAACAAAGTTTGCTTATTTGTTTCAAATCTGCATTAATGATCACAGTGTCTTTTGGACAGAAACAAATTTTCTGCTTGTATTCCTGCCATGTCACCAGTGCATGGTGTTATTCAGTTTGTTGCGTGCAGCCCTGAAATTTTATGAGAGTTATTTTCCTTTTTAATATATGTTGCCCAGAAAATGAAACTTGAGAAGGCAAGAACATAAGAATGTTATGTTTTCTAAAAAGCAGTTTTGTCCTAATAGTTAATGTTCTTTAAGGTTAAAATGACTGGCTCTGGATATTTACCAACATATATTTACCTAAGTTAAAGGGTAATAGGACGTATGTGTTAACTGCTTCCTGTTCAAAATACTAGAATTGCAATATTGAAAATAATTAAATTATTTGCATGTTGAAAATTTGAAATAATTTAATTTTATCTAGCCAGAACATTCAATATCATATGCTTTTACAAAATAGGGTGTATATTTTTTTTTAGTAATTTGTGCTTGATAGATAGTTTTTAAATGAGGTTGTGTTGCCGGTAAAATAGCTGATGCATTTTGGCGTGATGATTTATGTACCATGTAATACATGATGACAGGTGGCCTTAAATGTAACTATAAATAAAACAGTAGGTGTTTACTCTGGGAATGCTGATGTTCTTAGGAAGATGTGGTGATTTGCCAGTGTTTCCTGCCTTTGATTTGTAAAGTTGTTTTCTTTAAAATGGATTTTTCTCTTTTGTGCAAAGGAAATAAGTTGTTTTGACTTTATTACATCAGAGTGCACAATGTCCCAAAAGCTGAAAAGAAATTTTAAAAGTTTGACCATTTCAAACAAAAGGGCCAGAAGAAATACTGTTATAAAATAGGGATTGAGCTGCTGTATACAGAATAATATTTTTGTTAGCCTGCTTTGTTGTCATGTCAATAAAATCTTTATGTAAGTGGTAAAACATCTCTATAGATATGATAGCTTTTTTTCATTCGGAAACAGTGGTAGCTTTTTCTGTCGCTTTTAGTCTCGTGGCTGCCACTTTCTGAAGCTCTGGTAATTGGGTGTTCAGGAAAATACGTTCTGCTAGAGTTTAGTGCTGTACAGTCCCAAAGCAACTGTTGACATTTCATATTCTTCTGCCCTAGCAGAAGTGAAAAATGAGATTATGGAGGCATGCTTTTCCCTTCATGACTCAAGAGACGCAGCGCTAGTCTGCCTGACCCTACATCTGTGTCACACAGATTCGACTTTCCAGCAGCTGTACCCAGCTCTTCTCAAGGCCTGACCCACATAAGTTGGTGTGCAAATGACAGTTCAAAACTTTTCCAAAAGTCTTTATTTGGAGATAAAGTGACACTTGGATCCACTGCTCTAAGCTATAGTCTGCAAAGCTGTCATTAAGGCTTTGTGCTTTCATGAATTTTAGTAGGTCTTTACTGCTAAGGACCTACAAACTTGTGTATGTATGTGTAAGGATTAATAGAGAGAACTGTACAGTCTTCCTCCATCCACATAAGTGTTGCCTTATATTTCCTTGTCACACTTAGATTTCTGCTGGATCTGGTAATGCAGATTTAGGGACTATTTGTAAGATCTTCCCTACTTTCATTTGGTACATGAACTGAGGTTTATATGGAGCAATGGCTGAACTTTCTTATCACTATCTTGTGAAAGGGTCTTAGAGGTTTTTTTTAGGATGGATGATTCCTAAAAACGTTAGAACAACTGAAGTGTTGGAAATGCACACCTGCAGACTAGTCATGCCTTCACCTCTTCGTATTTTAGTCTTGCTGTATTCTTTGCATATGGTTGGAATATAAAAGTGCAAGTCTGGAAATTGCCTGACCACAGTAACAGGGAGAAGACTTAATAGAAGACCACATACTTTTCTATTAAAAGGAATGTTATGAAACCAAGAATCTGTCTCCATCTGCTTTGATCATTAACAGACATTATAATCTATAGTAGTTTGGAGGTTGGGTTTTGGGTTTTTTTTTCACTGTAACTGCTTCAAGTTCTTTGAGTTTTAACTGCAGAGTATTGGCAGCTATGATGATTCATTTTTGTATTAAACCTGGACCAATGAGGCCCAGTATAGCTGCATATCTCAGTTCTGTTTGATCGTATTTAGATGTGCTCTGTGATAGTTCCTAATTTTTGTATTTAGTTTGAAAGTAGTGTTTTAGTAGTGTCCTTACATAAGAAAATATTCATAACTAAACACAAAAGAGTCCCTGAACATTTTATTACAGTTGCAAATGCCTAATTGTCTTATTCGGAAAGTGGTGTTTTCATTCTATACCTCAAAGTGAATGAGACTGTTTTGTGTATAGGCATGTGTAAATTCTAAAGGCCTCCAATCTATTTGTGGGGTTTTTTATTTTTTTTTATTTCAGCATAATTTTTTGTTGTTTTTTATTCCCTTTGGCATTTTTCAGAACGTCCTCTGCATTATACAGAGAATGTACTTGAACAAATTCTCCTCTGGAGTTCACTACCAGAACCTGGCACTGCATATTTGATAATAAAGAGATTTCTAACAGCAGACATGATAAAACTCTACAGTGGTATGTATATTTTTTAAAACTTAGATATTGCATGTTAGAGCGTGAGAATAGCAGTTCTTTTATAGCTGTTCCACTGGGGTAAAATGTTCTAGAACATCTGATTTACCACTACTTTTTAAAAATTACTCCTTGACTGAGTGTTGTGTTAACTTCCTGTTAAAATATAGAAATTATGGCTGTTCTTGTTTCTACAAACTATTAAGTCACCCATTTCAACATAAAAGTATGCAGAAATACTGCATTCAGTTCACAGTTTGTGAACTTCTGCTGAGAAATTTGAGACTACGCTTTTATCCATAGTGCAGTTCTGCATAGTCCATCCACAAATATACTACGCTGTACCTCCTCTCTTAGACTATATACACCTGTAGCTTGTATGATTGCGTTACATATAAAGCATAATTTATATATAATTCTCTGTTATATACTACTAATAATGTCTGATATATATTCTGATGCCTCCAGACTACCAAAGTGAGTTGAATGGCATACTCAAAGCAACCAAATGACTTAGAGAGTATATGGCATTTTAAAAGGTTCTAGAATTTAGATATGACACTTGAAAGGAAATATAGCTTAAATATATAGTAGAAAAATAGGATTTACAAGCTGCCTGAATGCTATTTTGTTTTTCTTACAATAATACCTGAATTTAAGTCTGCGATGTAATAATATCTAATATTTGCTTTGAGAGAAGCAGGACTTTAGAAGGTAAACATGTCCAAAAATTACTATCCTGTTTTCAAGCAGTTGAAATCCTGTATGCTGCCACTGTAAAATGTGATGGTAATACATGATGCATGGTTTAATGCCCATCTGATTTTATCGAATGACTTAATGACTGGGGTGTGGTGGCCAATGGCTACAGGCTATTCAGAAGGTAGAGGCCAGGAAGGAGGGGCTGAAGTGTTGCAGTTCGTATAAAGAAATTGATAGGGTGTGAAGATCTGCCCCTGAAAAATAGCCACAAACAAGCTGAAGGCTTATGGGTGAGAATAAAAGATGAAGGCAACAAAAGAAACCTTATAGGTGGTGTCTACTACAGGCTACCTGATCAGGGGGAGCCTACTGATGAAGCCTTCTTCCTTCAGCTACAGGAGGCTTCATGCTCGCAAGCTCTTGTCCTACTGCGAGACTTCAACCACTCTGACATCTGCTGGAAAAGCAGCATGGCAAGCTGTAGGCAATCCAGGAGACTCCTAGAGTGCATAGAAGATAACTTCTTAACCCAGATAATAGACACCTCTGCCTGAAGGGATGCAATACTGGACCTGATGGTCACCAATGCAAGTGAGCTCATCAGTGATGTCAAGATTGGAGGCAGCCTAGGCTGCAGTGATCACACGCTGGTGGAGTTTAATGAGTCCTTGAAATTTTACCATTAAAGAGTTGTATAGTTTGAGTGGGAAGTATTGATTTCTGAGAGTAGGAGCTATTATTCAGAGATATTTGTTGAAATACAAACTTCTAAATCATAGGTGGATCAATTCTGAATGGATTGAGCACATCTAGTTCCTATTAGTTGTAAAGTTCTTGAAAGTTTTGCAGGTTTTGTGGAGTTTGTATCTGAAGAATCATTCTGATTAGGACACATCCCAATTATTTTTGATTTACTTTATGAAGTATTGTCTTCTAAAGAATATAGAATATCATCAGTATAGAGGTTTATTATTTTTACTTCTTTTCTAAGTTCTTCATAAGTATCAAGTCTTTGATAGGTTTGTTATGGTGGGAATGCTGAGACGTTTAGAATGAGGTTTTGTCATGTTGAGAGCTATGTGCAAAAATTTAAAATCCTCCAGTTTGGTGCAGACATGGAAGTATCCTGCTTCTCTCATTTTATATGGTTAAAAAAAAAGAAAAATCTGTGATTGTGTGGATAAGGCTTCATACTCTATTCTGAATATGAAATAGATTTTCTCATTGGAAAAGTGGGATTAACAGCGCTTTTCCAAACTGTGCATGTATGTTTGGACTTATAACTGAGGCAATCCAAGTAACGTCTGATTTTAATTTTTGAAATGTATTGATTCTGGCTTTAGATTCTATCTTAAACTCTAATGAAAATACTGGGAAATTTTCTTTTGAGATTTTACTTTCATGACAAGCATGCTGATTTGAATTGGTTTTATTTGATTGAATCAAAGAAGTTTATTATCTTTTTAATTTCGATTACATTTAAAAATGTTTTTCATACCTTCAGTTTATACTGATATAAAGCAAGAGGAAATTAGATTCACAATTTTTAATTATCTTCTTTTTGCAAATAATTACAGTTAGTAGGAGGAATGTTTTAATACCGACTCTTTTTAAGCATCATTTTTTCAGTCAGAATGAAAGATGAGATTGATATACAACTTGTCAAGCAGGTCTCAAAGTCTCTCTCTACACTATAGAAATGATGGCAGAATCTGACTCAGAACTTTGAAATATAGGCTACCTGGGTTTTTTGAATGCACTTTAAAGTGTCTTTGTATAACTGGGTGTTGGAGACTGGGTATCACTCATGTACTTTTTGTGTATGCACAACCATACGTGTAATGCATTAATACATCTTTTACTATTTCAATGTTGGGACTTTTCCTAAATGTGGAATAACTGTTTACTAGTTCGTTAAAAAAAAGAAGAAAATCCATAAATACTGAAATTCAGATAGATACGAACAGCACTGGGCAATATATTTGTATTAGACTCTGCATTTTGTGGTCATTAGTGATGCTTCATGCAAATTTTTACATCTCCCTTGTCTCATACTTGCTTTGGGCATGTAAATACAGTGCTTGAAGATACTGACTGCTCATTTATCAGCAGTGTATGAAGATTGAAAAAACCCATAATTTTGCTTAGCATGTTACAGCAAGTGTCAGTTCAAAACCTTGACTGTTTGTGTAGTTGTCTGTGTAATACTGCTCCTCACAAATGAAAAAAATCATGCAAACAATGAAAGTTGGTCTTTTCTGTATTCTGGTCTTTCCTAACCAAATGAAAATTTATTTTATGTTACTTTTTATTTTTGATTTATTTAAAACATTGTATTTTAAAAACATTACTTTTTTGAGATAATATTGTGTGCTGCTTTTAATAACAGCATTTTAACATCAGATGCTCAAATCCTAAGTGGAATTTTTATGAAAAAAGCCAACTGAGCAGTTGGGCAAGGTTGCTCTTCTCCAAACACCACATACTCCTTTTACACCACAGTTTTCTATCTTGAAATTATTACATTATAAAAACTACTGGTATAGTTCTGGGTCTCCTAAAAAATGTATTCAGTGTTTCCTAAGTAACTGAATGACTTACAGAAAATATTTGTATTTAGCAAAAGACAATAGGTGGCAAAAGCCAAAATATGGCATAAGTAGTAGAGTTGTAATGTTTTGGGTTAAAGGAATTATTAGCCCTGTTAGTATGGCTCCTTCTTCAAGGTGAAATGGTGTTGACTGGAATGGAGGAGAAGAGCCTAGCTGTTCTCTCTTCACACTGGCAGTCTGCTTCTGCTATTTATGTCAAAGAGAAAATACTACTTCAGAATTCTGTTGAATTCTGTGCTTTCATAAGGACTTCATCAGATGGAAGTAGAATTTTTTTTCTTTTGTTGTTCCTTACTTTGTTGAAGTGTGGTTTTAGTTTGTGTTTATATGAATGAATCATATCAGCATAGTTAATTAGTGTAATTAGTAGTTAGAAGTGCTTGCTATTGGAAAGTAGACTTGCTGGGAAAAGCTGATAGAATAGTTTTAAAAACTCCATAAATATTGGACAGAACAGGAAAATGGAAAACGTGTAGAAGTTGAGGAGCAGTAGTTTATACGTATTGGTAATACTGTTTTGTATTATTTTATTCAGAATTTTAAATTGCTGAGAATGAACTGAAAAATCTGGTCTCTACTACTGAAATCCTTCAATGGTTCTAGTATTTTTTTAATAAAACTTTTTTTTAGTGCAATGCTAAAAGCTTGATAAAGCTGAACACAAAGTTGTGGTTTGGTTTTATGGTTTGTTGTTTGAGGGTTTTGTGGTAGTTTGTTTTGGTTTAGAGTGTTTTTTGGTTGGTTTTTTTTTTAAAAAATTGGAAGTTTGGAGGTTTTTTAAAATAATTTTACTGAATAGGTGTGTGTTTCTGTGTATATTTTGACACAGACATAAAAATATAGACAGACTCATTTTTGCCTCATTGAAGCACAGAGATCTGTATAATACTTTTGAACTTAACTGCACATTCTGTTCTGAAAGTCTTTTAATTAACATGTGGTGGTAGGTTCTTTCTATGTTATCTTAGAAGTGAAACAGAGTAGATTTCTTTATTCAGTAATTGACATCTTAATGGTGTCAATAATTAAGAACAGCTTTCTTATTAATATATATGTATAATATAATGTGTATTTAATAGATAACTATGTATTTCTATATTTGTATAATTATTTTTTTTTATATAAAACGTAAGAACAAATCAGTGGAATTGCAGTTATGCTCTTTTGATAAACAGTAATGCTAGAAGCACTTAAAACTCAGCGTCTTCCAGTGTTGTAAAATCTGCTAACAAAAGGCTTTTTTTATTTTCTTAATAGACCGAAATGACAGAGGTATTGTGAAAGCAGCCACTCTGAGGTACAAAGAAGAACCATCAAAACTGCTGTCTGGAAACAAATTTCAAGAGCGTTATTTTGTGTTACAGGAAGGAAACTTGCTTCTTTATAAGGATATGAAGGTACAACAGACAAACTCTTCACTGAATTTGAGCTCTCACCTAATCTTTCTTTTTTGTACAAAAAAAGAGAAGAAAGGCAAATAGATCAACATTTCTGATATTAAATTGTGACTTCTAGAGTCTGGGGTTGAAGTGCAAGACTTTTATCTTACCATGGCACAGATGCTTTATTAAAAGGAGTTTGTGTAAGTTTCTTGTTTAGGTATTATAATTATGTTTTACTACAAGCTTTAAAAAATAAATCAGTGTTTAGGAATGCCTACAGCTGTGGCTAAGTCTTTTTTTAAAACCTACTGTAGAGAGCAGTAGTAGAAGTAATGTCAAGCTTAAGGGAGCTGCATGCAATTTTTTTCTTGGTATCTCACACAAATCCTTTAGAAGTTACAAGCAATGGGATTCTTATACCTACAAGTGTCATGATTGAATAGGTTATACAAAACGACTCTCAATACGCTAACAAAATGTTCCTCTGCCTCCAAACAAGAGTTTTCCAACACTCTTTAAAGAGTGTTTTGGGGTGTGCCCAGCTTGTGTTGAAGTTTAAAACTCAATAATACACATCATGAACTATGTTTTCATTTTAGTTTTGATAATTTCTGGTTTAAAAAAAATCTTAAGGTTTGAAGTTCTTTTATTTTTGCAGACTACTGGTTTTGCCTATCCAGCTGACTTTATAAAGTACTTTTTCTAAAGACAGATCCATTGCTCAAGTAAGCTAATGAAAATGAAGTGTTGTGTCTTCTTGTGATACTGTGCATCTAATCTTAATTGGAATGACCCCATGATTTGAAAAATAGTGTTTCATAATTTAGTGCTAAAACTCAAATTGGCACATATGTGATAATAAGTTAATATGCCTATAAAACCTTAATTAGTATCTTGCAAAGACTTTATGAGAGGATTGTTGTTCTACTTTACAATCTACTTCACAATCTGCTTTTTAAAGCCATTCTGATTTATAAAACATGAAATTCCCAACTCAGGTGAAGTTTTGAAGAGTGTTGCTTTTAAATGGCTTTACATTTGTTTTTCAAAATGGAAATACCAGTCTGACAAAATAACGTATATCAGTTTGTTTTATTTTCTTTTCAGAGATGTTAATCTGCCACTAATAATCTGCTTTAATTTTAGTCATAATTAGAAATGAGTAGTAGGAAAGCTTGACATAGCAGACGGAAAATTGTATCTAATAGGATTACATGTACTAATTAATTTATAAATTCTCATTAACAGCAAATTAAGTTTGTGTATGCAGATGGAGATACATTCTGTTAAGTGTTTCTCTTGTTCAGGATTGTTTGTCAAAGAATTTAGAAGTTTCCATGATATTTTATGTTAAATTACAATATTGTGCTAATTGACTGCAGAAGCATGTTGTTTAAGAGGTAGGCTCACACACAAATGAATGGCTTCCTTAAGGTACATTTTTCTGAGAATTATACCATTGTTTAACTAAACAGTATGTTTGGTAGAGGTGTGTTTTCAACCTGGCAGTACTGTTTCTTTGAGTGAGAAGTTATGCAAGAAAACCAACCATAAAACTGTTGGTTTTGTTGGGGCTTTTTGGTTTGTTTTGAGGATTTTTGTTTTGTTTTCTTAAATGTTTAGGCCATCTCAGATTCTGCCCCTTCTCCCCCCACACTGGAGTGTTAGAGATTGAAAACGGTAGAGGTAGGAATTGAGAATCCAGGGCAGTGAACGTTATGGAGTTTCTTTCTTTTTTTCTGAATCAGAAGCTAAAATGCTTGACCTAAAAGTAGTGAAGAGAGAAGTGTTACTATGTTGCTCTGAACCTGAGGAAAAACTTCTTTAATGGGAGGGTGACAGAGCACTGGCTGACCAGAGAGGTTGTGAAATCTTCTCTGGAAGTATTCAAAACCCACTTGTATGCGTTCCTGTGAACCTGCTTTAGCAGAGGGGTTGGACTAGATGATCTCCAGAGGTCCCTTCCAACCCTGACCATTCTGTGATTCTGTGCTAATAGTGTGCCTGAGAATTTTATTCTTTCCTTTCAGCATTCCACCATCCAGGCACGTTCAGTTCTCAGTGCTAGTGTGGGTATATATCTGTGGTGGGTTGCCTAAGGGTAGTTTGTTCAAGAAGTAACAAGGAAAGAATCTCAGATCTCTAGTCCAACTTCATGTTTGCAACAGGGCTAGCAACTGAGGTCAGAACAGGTCACTCGGGGCTTGATGCAGTTAAGTCTTGAAAATCCCCAAGGATGGAGATTGCACAACCTCTCGGGGCAGCCTGTTAGAGTACCTGACTGTACTCATGGGAAGGAGTTTATCCTTGTATCTGATCATCTCATGATATGAAGAGCCTCACTTGATCTTCTTTATAACTCTAGGTGTGAGGGGGGCTGCTGTTAGGTCAGCCTCTTCTCACATGGCAAGTGCTTCAGTCCCCAGTGAGTTTGGTGGGCCTCTGCTGAGCTCACTTCAGATTATTGATTCTCTTTTTTTCTGTTGGGGGACCCAAATCTGGAGGCAGGACTGCAGATGCCATATCACGTGCTGAGGAGAGGGGTAAAATCAGTCTTCCCAGCCTACCAGCTCTGCTCCGAGGACACTCTACTGATTTATGCCCAGCTTGCTGTGTACCAGCACCCTCAAATCCTTCTCGGCAGAGCTGCTCCCCAATCTGTGTCATTGCTGTTTTTTTTTCCTTCCCTGTACCTCAGCCTTATCCTCATCCTTTGTCACTATTTTTCCCCCTGCATCCAGTAAAGGATGGAGATTCTCCTTGGCCCTCCTTTTGTTGTTAATACATTTGTAGAAACATTTTATATCTCCTCATCTTCCCTGACTGTTTCTCTTGAAAAGCTTGCGTCCATGTATTACAGCACTGCAGTTCTGCGAATTTTCCCACCACCTCTTCATTTTTGCAATTGTGTTTGTTTTGTGACTTCTGTGGTCCTCAAGTTCTTAATTAGTCTGCTTCTAGTAATGGTGAAAAAAACATAATGATCTCTTAGAATAGAGGGGTGCAGCCCATGAAAGCAGCCTTTCTGTGAAGGCAGTGTTGTGGCATTTTCTCTTTTGCACATACCTGATAAAATAACCAGGATTTTATTTTATTTGCAGGCTAGCAAACCTGAAAAAGTGTTGCCTGTCAATTCCCTGAAGGTTTATCGTGGAGTGAAAAAGAAAATGAAGCCACCAACAAAGTAAGAAAAGACATTAAACACTATGTAGCAAGGTACTTGTATCATCAAGAAAGGGGAGTATAAAACATTGTGGAACAAGGAAAAGTCAAGAAATCAATTGAAGTATGCTGAATTAAATTACCCTCTATAACATTATTTGTTCTATCTCTTTTTTTTTTTTTGTTCTGTGTTAACTCTTCTGTACTAGGAAATTTTACTTTATTGATTGACTTTTCTTAATCTCAATTATATTATTTCTTGTGGATATGTTTGCTGCTATCTCACTTAGTTTTGTGATATGTGTCCTGCATTTGATTGATGGACACACCTTCTTTAAATCAAGAAAAAGAGAAGAGAAAACCAACTAGTTATGGCCTTTAATGGCAGACCCTGTTGTTGAGTAGAGGCTTTTCCTTTTTCTGGATCCATGTTATTTTGATGTTTCTTCTTCTAGCTGAAGACTGCAGTACCCTTTACAAACGTCAATGACTATGTCTCTGGGAAAGAGCAGTGAAAAATGACACCTGTTTTTCTCAGATACTTCTAGTACTTGTTCAGTCAAAGTTTGAGACACTCAGACAATGTATATAGGATCCTATCTGAAGGGGTTTCTGAGTTGGCTGTACTCTTTAAACCGATTGGCTTGAACTTTTTCTTTACAGTTGGCACGTCAAAATGGCCCCAAAAGGTCTGAAAATTTCAAAGCTTAGTTCTGTTAAAGTCGGTGGCTTGTTTTGTTTTTTTTTTATTGAAACGCAGAAGACAGAGAGATTAATCCAAAATAGGAATAAAAAGATCATGTAAACAGTCTTTGCAGGTAGGCTCTTTCCTTGAATTTTATTTTTATTCTACTTTCAAAAGAAGGCTTTGCAAATTCTGTTCTGGATCTCCAGGAGTGTCTGTGTTTCTTTGACCTCAGAGGCTTGATTGTGAACCTACTCCTTTTTTTTCCAGCAACTTTTGATTCTCTGTAGACTTGTGTGATGTGATCCCCTTCTGTTTATAATGCAAGTATACCTCTCTTCCCTCTGTAACTTCCACACTGTAATGGACTCACTGCTGGACACTGTCGTATCAGTTTTACTTCCAGGAGCTTTCAAAAAGTAGAGCTACAACTGAAGTGAGACAAGCAGTTAGCTGTCATCTGCAGGCCTTAGCTGTAGCCCTTTGTCCAGAATAAAATGTTCAATACCTATGAATCAACTTTGAGAAAATGAGCAAAATCCGTCATCAAAGCCACAATTTCATTCTAGATTTGCAGTACACATTTAAACTTTGTAATTCTTACCTACACTTAAAAGAACTGTGTAAAGGTAATGGATCTTTGCAGTTGATGAGCATGTCCATGTCTTGAGTTTCTGCAACTAATTTTTGAAAATTTTATTTGTTTCAGCTGGGGACTTGCTGTATTTTCTGAAAAGCACCAGTGGTAGGTAAACGCAAAAGACATGATTGGTTTAACTTCCGTGTTTAATATTGGTTGAAATGTTCAATTTCAAAATAAAAATGTTTGAAAGCTCATTATTTTTGCTTGCATATTGACTCTGCTGTGTTTTTTCTTAGTTCACTAAATAGTATTAATTCATAAGTTTTGGTAATCTTTTGGGGTTAGGTGTCTGTCTCCCTTCTGTAGCCAGAAAGCAAATGATTTTAATAAATTTAGAATAACAGATTTTAAACCTATTCACGTGCTTTAAATGTCTCTCAAATAGGCTAAAGTGATAATTTGAAGTATTTCTATTTCCATATCTTTTAATGAGAGTGTTAAATATAGACAGCATTCATAAATGAATGTAAGCACTGTTTGAAGTTCTTTAGAAGACTATTCTTTAATATGTTTAAATGCATTTGTTGTTTTTCTTGTTAATTGTGTATGGCATTGTAGGTACATATGTTTTGATGGACAGGATGCACAGATGGAGTGGATGATCAACATTTTTACTGCACAGGTACTAATCTGATGAACTTTTACTGCTGTTATAAAAATCCCATAAAACAGTTTGTATGTGTTATGGGTATGTTATAGATAAAGTTACAATGCCATTAAAGTTTCTGTAATACTCAATGTAATTAAAGTGCAAAAAGAAGACTATAATTTGTAATGTCATTTTCATACGAAAGCTTGGGCTTTGAGAGTAAGGGAGAACATTACAGTCTAGAATAATTTTTTTTTCCCTTGTGTTGCAGAGAAGTTCGTTAAAGAGAACATCTCATTTCCTTTGCAGTAATAAACCTCTTCTGAGTGAAATGCTGGCTGTTGAGCTAAAGTGTGTGTCTGTGTGCTGCAATGCCCAAGTGCTATTCTTCTGCTCAATAGTTTGGATGCTACAAAGTAGTTATGAAAGGAGACAAAGCAGGAAAGGAGGGCGTTCTGTTTAAAACATAGTGGTGTGAAGTAGCACTGTTGAGGAGCTGTGCCAATACAGCTTTATTTGTCTGGTATCCAGGTTAACTTATTTAATGCTGACAGTTAATTGAGTTGGATAGGCATTATTCTAAGTCAAGTAATCTGCTTGCTGATAGATAGTGAGTAAGGAGGGTGTATATTTGTCATATAACACATCCTTGCATCTTTACATAGGAGGAAGTGGGAGTAAGAGAGATGGGAAGAATTTAGTCTGACAGGAGACTGGAACATAGTTTAGGGTTTTCAAAGGATTTTCTATTTGCATCAGATTTTTTTCTATTTCTCATGACATTCAAGGAACTTTGGGGAATATCACTGTAAAGAAACATCACTAGATTTATGGTTACCTGTAAGCTTTATGTATTACATAAAGTGGACTTGACACAAGACTACATTACTTCTTAGAGGCTTTCTAAAACATAATTTGACCTTCATAGATAGTAGTGCTAGAAGTATAATGTATGCCTTGTAAGTACGACTTCCAAATTTTTGTCTTATTCAACTCCCTTAAGTGAATTAACTCTTGTAGTTTCTATGGTAACAGTCACAGGTACTGGCATACATCTCAGGCATAATGTCATTGGTGTCACAACAAATATGCTCAGAGGTTATTGACAGAGGCTACTTAGGAATAAGTCATACAAGCTTGATACCTGTGGAAGTCCTATTATTGTGAAATCACAAGAAGGGCAGTCTATTAGGATTCTGATCAGGTTGTCTGGTATGTGGAACATTCCTCTGACAATATAGGTAGAAAACAGAGAGGCACTCACTGCTCAATGTTCAAGTTATTTTTTTATAACAAAAAAAAAATTCATATGCATTTAAAAGCCATCTATGAATTAATGGTATCGTGGTGTTTTTTAAACTTCATTCCAGTGAATGAACAGTACAATGAATTAGCAGTACTACTGAGCTATATTGAGAGGGGGATTTGGTTTGTTTTTTTTAATGGATGAGGTTTTTTTAATCAGCATTCTGGAAATCGGTAAAGTTGTCAGTCTTTAGCAGTTAATTTCTGATGTAATTTAATGTTGCACATTTGCTGTATTCTTACTACAGTCTTCTGCTTTAAGTATAATTTCACTGAAAATCTCCTTAAGAATGCAATGCTTCGTGTTGCTAAAACTTACTATCAGATCTCCAAAAGGTTTGGTATCATGCAGCAGCAGACAATTATCATGTTATCCCATTACTAAAACTTTAAATGCCAAATGAGGTTATTTCTAGTTAGAATTTTTAAATTGCAGCTATCTTTAGGGAAGATAGCTTGTCTTTTACCTTATCTGTTATCACACTATTTGAACACCTTTATGTTAAGAGAGACTGCAGGCAGAACACTTTATTTGTCAGTGGAATAGCTTAGATTACAAATTGAAAAATGCTGTAAAGTAGTTTTTGAAGTGTTAAGACATTGACACTTAAAGCCTTCTGTGCAATTAGGAGGGAGATACATGAGTGCTACTTTGCTCTTCAGTGCTAGAGGATGATGAGACTTTATTGATATTTAATACCAGTAAGATAGTAGTAATACTGTTATCATTTTTCTTCTGTTTTCTGATAATGTTTATTTCTGAAGTATAAATAGTGCAAAGAGTATAAATAGCAACTGTAGATACCACTTTAATCTAGTAATGAGATTACTTTTGATACTGAAAGTAAAGTTAGCCCAGAGGTTATTGATCTTGTACTTCATGCTGGTAGAATTTGAAGGACTGTTGCTTCTTTCAGTTCTATGCAAAATCAGCCTGAAAGTATGGCTTAAATTTGATTCTTGAATTCTAAAATAGTTTTGTACAAAATCACTTAACAGCATACATGGCATACGAGTGGAATTAATTAGTTGATATGAAGATGGATACAATAATATTCTTCCAGTTCCATTGCCTTTGATCAACTAGAAAGAGGCACATTATATTACCATGAAGTGTAGTTGAGCAGATATGAATACATACATTTATTATGTGGCTTAATACAATACTAGTATTTCTGATATACTGTCCCAGAGTTCTATTTTAAGAAATGTTAGAGACACAAAAGGGAAATCAGGCTGCTTAACTGACAGGGATATTTTCCTTAAGCTATCTCACAATTAAGGGAGCAGTTTCCTTCAGAAGCTGACGAAGTTTCTGTCGCTTTCTGAATAGCATCTGTTTCTTTTATCTTGGTCTGTAATAACCTGATTCTGGTTGGCAAGACCTGCTCTTTCAGATAATACCTTCTCAGTGTTTCATTGTAAGAAAACGTTTTTAATATTCACTGAGGAGAACTCTTACAGCAGACTTTTATGTCATCCTGGCCAGCACTCAGTGTGAGAATTTTTTATTCTATAAATATTTGAATCTATAGAAGACTTTTTCTGAACTTGGAATTGGGGCTTCTGATTTATAGATGACTATTCTAAGTCAATAATCGTGGATTCTGATGGCTTTTAATAGTAATGCTGGTTTTACTTGCAGACCATCTGCAAGTATGATCACAGGTCCCCTGGATTTTTATACACAGTCTTGGAGGGTGTTCATACTTGATGGATTTGGAAGATTGAATATCATTAAAAAAATAAAGGACGCTAAACATCCTGACATCTGTGAAAAGAAATGTATTATAGACTTTGGACAGGATTGTTTAGGTTGGAAGGGACTTCTAGGGATCATCTAGTCAAATCCCTCTATTCAAAGCAGGGTCATCTAGAGCATATTGTTCAGGGCTGTGTCCAGTCAGATTTGAATACCTGTGGAAACCCCACAATCTCTCTGGGCAATTTGTTCCAGTGCTTAACTATTCTCACAATAAAAAAGGGTTGATATAAATATATTTTTTATGTTCAGACAATTTGTTTCCCATTTATTATAACCAATATTTACACAAAGTAGTTTCAGCTTTCGTGGGGTTTCCTTTGCAGTTCTGGCTTGCTAATTTCCTTTGGAGTTGCAATGATTTAGCTTCATGTGCTCATCTCCAAACTTTAGAAACTTCTGTAGGCTTTGTACATCTGCTTTGATTCACAAAATCTCATGTTGAAGCTTTTTCAGGAAAATACTATTACACTACCTTGTCCTTAGAGCTATATTTCTGGTTACCATTAACATCACCAGTGGACACTGTGAGCTTCAAATACATGTGCTCAAATATATACGTGTGAAATTCTCCATGATCTACTAATGAAAGTTCATTATAGAACTCTTACAGAAAGAGATTTTAACATTTTATTTGAAACATTCAGTTAATGAATGTTTTTTCTTTCCTTCTCTTCC
The DNA here is from genome assembly GCA_033556795.1 of Tapera naevia. Lineage (NCBI taxonomy): Eukaryota > Metazoa > Chordata > Aves > Cuculiformes > Neomorphidae > Tapera > Tapera naevia. Next base: position 6,431,666 of record JAUMJJ010000034.1, on the reverse strand, counting down.
CAGTCATGTTTTGCACTCAGAATGAAGATGCGCATTATTATTGAAGCTAGATCTGTTTATTCGTAGAATGTGTTTTTGGAGAATTCAGAATGTCAAGCTATTTCCTTTTGGATAACACAAGTTTTTATTTTAGATTAAGCAATTATTGTTTCCTAAATGATTAACATGAATTTTGACACACTTGTTTGCAAATTGGGGTAATTCTATTTTATTTCAGAAACTTCTATTGGGACTTCTGAGAGCATGCTTATGTCAAATTTTGAAACTGTGAATAAAGTCAATGTATGTGTCTTGGTATTTTCTATTCTTAGAAGATAACTGGATATTGAGGGAAGATGATTGATACATGAAAATTTTGGTTCTGTTTGCTCGATGTTGTGCAGCACTTGAAAAATATTAACATGATTTTAAGCATAGTGTTTTTCTCCTCCAAGAAGAGGGTATGATGTTGTGAAGTAAATGGCCATTCCCAAGAGTTTTACGTAAAAAAAAAAAAAATGAGATTCCACACCGAAAATATTTTGTTCTTCAGCATGCAGATATATGGCCACCTGCTGGAAAAGCAAGAAAACAGTCTATAACTAGAAGTCCAAAGGTCGGAGGCTTACCGCTAATTCCCATTCAACGGGAGAAGAAAACTTGTAAAATCAGTGGGAGTACAGAAGTAAGTGTGCCTTAAATTTAGTGTGGAACTTATAACTGCAATGCTGTTCTTATAGATAGTCCAGTAATAATACACTGGATAAATATAAAATGTAGATGCTCTTATTATCAATGCCCTTTTCGTTGTTTTGTTGTTAAAGGAACAGTTAAGGCAATTTAATGTTAAAAACCTTACTGTTACCTAAATTTTTTTCACCTCTTTGGCTGTTCAGTAAGTCAATGGTGGATTTTCATTTGTGTTTCAGGGTTTTTTTGAGCAGTGATTATACATTAGTAGTAAATAGGACTTTTACATGGAAATATAATGCACATTATTACAATGCCCTTTATTACAGTTTTATTTTAGTAAGGTCCTTGAAAATTGTCCTGCATGTGTATTCTACCGTATCATTTCTTTTGTCTAAAATAACTGCTCTGTTTTAGCTACCTACTCTGTGAATGTAATGGAAAAGCTCGCATGGAGCTAACTGTCATACATTTAAATTGTAATGTTATTAATATCAATGAAGAACAAGAGGATTTAGTTACATCCCTTCGCAAAGACTGAGCTGTGTCTCTACATTATGTGCACTAATGCTATGTCTCAACCTTATCATTTTAGCTTGAGATGAATTTCTGGTATCCTCATAGTTATCACCACTTATATAGGTTCAGGCACAGATAGGTGAAGCTGACTCAGTTCTGTAACAAAACCAAAGTAAAAGTAGAAGTAGTGCTTTATCTAAAAGGCAACTCTATATTTTTTATTATTATGCTTTCTTCAGGCGTTTCTGCTCTGCCTTATCAAATGAGTATAATACAGTGTGAATGCGGTTATGCTTTTCCTGTTTTTTTTTTTTTTTTAGTTTGTAATTTCATTTTAACCTTCTAAGAAATTATTTTTGCAGTTCTTCGAGAAGTTCCTTCTAGTGTTTGTGTTTTGAAACTTTTTTGGTGGAATTATATCATAGGTTTTTTCATTCAAAACACTTAACCCTTAACTATGTCTCCTACCTATCCTTTATGGAGGTGCAGTTGAGATCTCAAATACATTCTTTGAGATTGCTATAAATTTAAACATTCTAGGATGATTTAAAATTTGTCATACCTTATAGTACTAGAATTATTTTGTTATTTTTATTGATAATGTGCTTTATTAGGAAGACTCGAATGTTTTGTACTTTGCAATTTAGAGGAAGTCTGCATTTAAACTTAAAAGCAGAAGATTACAGTCTTCATTATTTATGCCATGAGTAGATCTAGAGAAGTTTTATGCAAAAGTGTTTACTTACTTTAGGAAGGTTAACACAAAACTATATAATGGAAAATAAAACCTAGTATTTTTACATGGAAAGCCAAAACTGGAATGAACAATAAAGTAGTGGTGGAAAGTAAGTATACGATATGGTTTATTAAGAAGAAATATTGTATAGCAGTGTAGTCAGGAAAGCAATAGATAACCATGTGGAGATGACACCTTCTGTCTTTCCATGGATTTGTAGTGTTTTCCCAACAAGCAAAAATATCTCAACTTTAAAGTATTACAGAGTAATAATGGGATTAAGGATTTTCTAAAAGATACTGGTTTATGAAAAATGGAGGTATTTTTATAGATCAATGCATAAACCTGTAGTAGAAATGTCATCAGCTGTCTCCGTATAGGCAGGAAAACAGACAGAAAGCATTCCAAACAGTGAAGATAAGTGTACGTGCGGAGGGACACAACTCCCAGTTGCTCTCTATTTTTTTGCTGGTGATGTGCAAAAAGGAAAATTGCAATTAGATGTACATATTATTATAAATTTATTCACCAATTACTTGATTAGAGGGCTGAAATTTAGAAGGACACAGCTGCTCCTAGCATGAAATTTTGCTTTTTACATTAGGGGTTATTGGGAGAAAAGCATGGAGTGAAGCAGTGTAATTTATAGCATGTGACTAACAGCAGACAAACACTAAGAAATAATATTATTAAGAAATTTAATGTGGCAGGCTTATTCACATATCATTTTGATGTGGTATTTATAAGGGAAATTGTTCATAATTGTAACTGTTGATGCTTTAATTTGAATAACAGAATTTGTATCCAATTGAGTATTCTCACAATGCAGATGTTTGGGAAGTAAGATTCCTGTATATACTAAATCTACTTTAAAAGTTCAAAATGTTGAGTAGTAGTCTGTGTTAAGAGGCTACTTGCCAATATACAAGACTTTTTTAGAGAAGTTGGCTACATTTAAATTTGAGCAGTGTATTTGATCTGTTTCTGCTTTCATTAAATGGAAGGTTCCTGCTAAACCCAGTTTATCAGGAGAACTGCAACTATAGTGATATCAGAAATGTAGTTGGTGTTTTGGTTTTCTCAAAAGATGCAAAATTGAACCACAATGTAAAAAAGTGTGTAAATAGAAGTTTGCTCCTGATTAAATTGCTTGAGTAAATGATTATTTTTCTGAGTGAATAGCCTGGAGTGCGTTACTATGTTTTCTGAAAGGTACTGCATGAAGATTTACATTTCATATATTGCATGTATCACAGCTAGTCCTTCTATTATTATTTTATTAATTGAACATGAGTCACTGGTGAAGTCTTACTGCTTTATTGTTCATGCAAGAACATTACTTTAAATGGAAAGCAATTATTTTAAATGGAAAATTTTAACTTTTTCAAATATTTGTCCGAACAGAACTCCTCACATTCGTGAGTCATTGGTATGATTCCTCAGTTGCCTCGAACTGAATATACCTGAACACATTAAATATTAGGATGCTTCTTGCTGTCTTAGGTGATAGCAGGAGATGCTAAACTGATGGCAGTTTTTACTGGTGGCAGTAGAATTGAAGAGAGTCTTCAGGCAAGATAAAATCTTCTCCATAGCACACACCAGTGGGTAGCCTGTGTAGCAGTATGAACTCTTCTATGCATTGTTATTCTGGGATTGATTTTTATTTTTTTTTTGGCATAAGATGGCCCTAGTTATTTGTTATTAATGGATAGTTTTCATTCTTGGTGAATGCAGATAGAAATATGAGCCTCGTAATGCTAAACGTTATATCAATGAAATAATTGCTTTTTCTGCTCTTCTTAAAAAATTAGTATATATCATCTGCATGTTTGTTTCTTTTATTATTGAACAGATTCTAGGTTGGGTGACATTTCAAAAAAACGCACAAATTTAGACTTGGTTTTATAAGCTAAATCTTACAGAAGTTCTGCAGGAGTATGTCTAATGCACTGCAGCCAAAAATAGGCTTCCTGCCAGTAGGGGGAAGTTTGAGCTAGACTGAAGTGTTATTTAAAAAAAGGCAACAGTCCTGAAATAATGTTAGTGTGAATGTTGACTTCTCAGCACTTTTCTTTCACTATACAGATGTGCTCCTAATGGGCCACACCAGCTGCGAATTTAGATGTAGCGTTTGATTTATCTTTCATTTCCTATAGCTTAAGAACTTGAAAATAGCTCATAATATGGAACAATTGTATTGCCATCAGTTAGATGTTTTATATGAGTTCCCAGTATATTACTTAAAATTGATAGACAAAACTTTGAAAAAGGCAACAGTCTTTATAGTAGTACTGAATAGGTGCTGAAAATGTTTATGTGATCAGGTAAAATTATCTTTCATACATTCACGGAACTCAGCCACTAAGTTATCGAAATTGCAACATAGTCAGTTGTGTTTGTTCAGTTTAAGAATTCTGAGTTTTTAAGAATATATTGGTCTATTGCAAAACATCAAGTTTTCCTACTGTGGTAGAATAAAAAATCAAATTGTGAGTATATGAGAATGAATCTCTTCATTGTCATGGTGCATTTAATTGAAAGATTTATATAATTTTCAGAAGTATCACCAATTAAGAATATATACTCACTAAAATGTTACTTACTAAATGTTAATAACATAATTTGTAGGAATTTTAAACTACTAACTGTGCTGTCTCAGCTCTTGAGTACAATTGATTTATGTGAAACTAAGGAGGAAAAAATGCAATCTAAGTATTGAATATTGTGTTAACGTGAATTGTCTTATTTCTATTTGCTTGTTTACGCAGAATGTAGAGCTGCAATTTGTGAAACTGAAATTTGGTGAGCATCATGGAAACAACTTTCTGGGAGAAAGAAAAAACTTGAACGAAAAAGCATCTATTGTGGCACAATGTTTGGAACGTAAGGAGCAGAAAGTACAACGTCATGCAAAAACACATTGGAACTTGATCCATGTTGAGGATGAAGGCGCAGGGATTACTGACCTACACCAAAGACCACATAAGACACTGAAGAAAAATAAGAACAGAACATACAAAACTAATTTGGCATTAGATAACAAATTGCCATCAAACCTGATTGAGGAACTAAATACAGTGCTGCAGAAGAACACGCTTCATGATGAAACCTCCAGCTGATTTCCTGAGTCTGAAGCTAAATATGTATTTATATATCTCTACGCACACGCACGTGTGTGTGTGTACTTTCTGGGCAAAGGTAGTCTTTTTTGATGTGAGTTCTTTGTAGAGTGCAGAGGAAATATTTGTTTATATGCAGCTGTTGATTTTGTATATGCATATGCCACATGTTATAATTTAAGATTAAACTGAGAGAAATTATGTAAAACTCTTGATACTTGAGAGTTTTCATGTGCAATGCAATGACACTAGGGTTTTGTCTATTATTTTTTGTTGCAGATTTTGTTTGATATAATAATTCTAAGCACTATCAAAAGCTTTTGCTCTGTTTGTGTTCCGTACCATCTTGTAAGTACTTGGAGAGTTATTTTTAGAAGACCGACAAGATATATAATGATATTCATATTGATGGCCTGTAATCATCTGACACTATAAAAATGAGTAGTATCTGCTTTGAAAAGTAATGCATGTAATTTTTATTTTAAGAATAAAATTAACATCTGCTTCCATAGAAGAATCAAAAGGGGAGGAATGTAGTAGATAAGACAAAGTGTTAGTTCTTGTATCTCAAAACTGTTTCTATATGGTGTATATCTGATTATAATACCATACTGAGGAAGACAAAAAGAAGTATTCAAAGCAGTATCTGCTTTAAAAAGGTATATGAATTGGAAGAGTAGCATCATCTCTTTTTGCTCAACAAGTTGAAGTAGTTTTATAAACAGATCTTGGTTAGCTCAGGGTGACAGCCTTTTCTTTCACTGTTAAGATAAAGCTTGCTTGGTGCTGACAAAGTTGCAGGCATCTGATGAATATTTAATATTCACATGAGGAATTTATTTCCTTAAAAAAATGGTCCATGCACAAACATATCTATCAGAAGGGTGCCAACTCACTCAATTATGAAGTGCCAGTTACTAAATGGAAGAGGAGGTGAACCTCTCCCTTTACCACGAGGACAAAAGGGAACAGTACACTGTTCACAGGGACTAAGAAATGCTTTTGCTACAACTCTAGCACAGCTGCTCTTCTGAGTGTGAAAAGGTTCCAAGGTTGAGAAAACAGCCTCAGTTACCTCATTTGCTGCATTCTGAGCTTGTAAGTAGCAGTTCCTGAAGACACATGATGTACTGCTTTGCAGCTACTTTGTTTTTTAAGCCTCAAGTTCCTTAAATTTAAAAACCTAGAATGTTGCTTCAAAACAAAACCTATGTGAGCAGTGAAATGATTTGATTTTCTTCAGTTGTTTCATGGATATCAACTTCACCTATCTCCCGGAATTGCCTCCTTCCTTTTTAATGTCACATCCCAGTTTTTAATTTGTCCCATAACAGCTGGATGGGCAAAAGGCACTGCTCTGCAGAGGCTGTTTCAGCTGTTGCAGATGCTGTCTGCAGGACCAACAGAGCAGAGCACTCATGAGCTCACACTGCACCTTTATTTTGCTACTTTCCCTTTTGTGGGCTGATTACCCGCTCTTGCCACAGATGTTTACCAGTGTTTAAGAACTTACTGGTGTCTTTAACTGGAATTGGCCAGACGTCTTAAAAGTAGAAAAGAGAATTTAAAACTATTTCTTGTTTATTGGAAATTCTTTTAAATAGTCTCTTAATTCCTTAAAATTTCAGAGAAATAATTGAATTTAGTCAGTAACAATGACATTTGACTTTTATTAATGGATAGTTTTGAGGATGCCTTATATTGCTACCGAAAGCCTTATGTTGCTACTGAATGCCTTCCCATACAAAAGCAGTATCCTCACTTATTCCTTCTTCTGGTTTTGGTAGTCACATCATTTACTTCTATACCTGATGGCATTGAGCAGTTAATTTGGAAAAATAATTTGTTTCAGTGAAGAAATCAGGCAAATTACTCAATGTATCGGGCAACTCTTCTAGGAAGTACAGGGAAAATGAGATCAAACCCAAATGTTTTTTAGTGTTTTGTATTTATTCTTCTGGAATGTAACACTGACAAAGCAAGTTCCGTATTAAGTTTACTGTATTGTTTATTTTTTTAATTGGGTTCTTAAAAAATGACATTCACCTCCACTGAAAGCCTTATGCATCATTTAAGCTCCCACACTAATGTAATAAATGGAGAAATGGAAGAGTTTTGTGCACTCAAATGAATATGTCTGTGAAGAAAATGTTTTATTTATTTATTTTTATTGGATTTAAGGACTACAGAAATTTGTTCTGTTTCAGAAGCACACATCACAGATAAAGTATCTGTATGGCTGCTGTTAAAGGGCCCAAAAAAAAAAAAAGAAAAAATGTTTCCTAAAGTATTTTAAGTTTAGCTTTAAATGTGTATATACAAAAGCACACTATATATGTGTATGTATGCATACATTTATTTGCATTTATCCACAGAGGCATACTGAATGGTGACAGCATTAACCTAAGGAAAATTTGTTTGGGAGAGTATAAATTAAATTTGCAATTCATTATTTCAAATAATTGGTCCACAACTTTGATACCTATCTGACATCTTGTTGCACTACACATTTCAGGCTGATCTAAGACCTGTAGGATAAATGCGTTTCTTGCAATACCTTAGTAGCTGTTCCTGTGCCATATTGTAGAATGGCAAAGGAATTGTAATTTTCAGAGAATAAATGGTAATTATTTCTCTACCATAGGCGATGGATATTTTTTTCAGAAAAAAAATAATATTTTTTTTTTTTAAAAGAGTTCTGTGTTTCTTTCCATATGAAAGCTATTGAATAGCCTGGTAAGTGTTTAATGTAGTTAAATGAGACACAGGTATTTTATCTATGGGCTTACAGCAGTGGGAAGACTAGTATTAGCATCTCAGTAAATCTCATACTCATCATTATCTTGTTAGACTTCCGCAATCATTGTAGGAGTAAAATTGATATGTTAAGCATGATTTATAGTAATTATTTTAACATAATGACTGTTTTCTCTGTGTGGTTTTTCGTCACATTTATTATAACAAGGAAGGGAAACATCCCAAAACCAAAAGAAAACCACAAACCTGGAGTCTATTTGTTTTCTTTTTTGCTTTAGTTGAACTGAATATTGGCTACTATTTTGGACTTTTTCTTTGAAACAGATCTTTTCCTGAGGTATTATTTTGGGCTATCAGTTCAAACGAGCAGTTTGACTAGTACGTTTTGTGCCTTGGCAGAGACTGCTTTAGCATGGGGTTCATTTGACTAGCTGAGATCAATAGAGTGTATGTTCACGCAGAACATATCTTTACTGTGTGACTTGGCTTGAGACACAATTTATGCATTCTAAGGCTTTGCAAATATTAGTCAAGAATCTCTCCAGTGGGAAAAAGGATGTCCCGAAAGACTGCTTGAGTTAACAGGGAGGACTTGGTCATATTGCTGATTTTGATTTCTTTGTTCTGAAGAGCTCTGGGCTGTTGTGCCTAACAGTGTTAGGATGCCACTGGCTCTGTCTGCCAGGAGATGAGTACATGTCTCACTGGCTGAGACAGTTTTTATGAGCTTAGCCTTACTCATCACCTTTCTGACTTTTAAATCCTATTTTACACTGTATGCTGTTTGTAGTGGGGAAAGAATGTTACTGGACTCTTGTTGGCATTGAATTCAAACAACTTCAGTTGTGTCGGAGTCCAAATGGAAACTGAACTTAAAGCACTGCCTCAATTCCCTATTGTGAGAATAACATGCTCTAAAAAATACATTTGATTTGGGCTACCATTTCATTAAGTTACATTGGGAAACCTGAACCCTGCGTATGTGGGGTAGAAACAGATCACCTGATGGATGGAATGTATTCCAAGTTGAACTGTTTGAAAAAGATATGTATTAACTTGCAAAACTAAACCTATTGCAGCAAGATTGACTGGGAAGATTCAGAATGCCTGGATGTAGTCCCTACAGTATTCCTGCTTCTAATCTGCCATAAACATTCTCTGCACTGTTAAAAAAAATATTTGTCAAACTCAGTGGGGTTTGAGATTGTTCTCTGTAAAGAAAGAGAGCAAGCCATGCAAATTTTTCTTCATGGTTCATACTGGATTTGGTTGTTGTACTGCTTTGCTCACAACTCCATGGCAAGTGAGATCCATCTGCAGCTCCATTAATGGGAAAAACAGTCCTGCTATTTCAGTTCTTACCACTGCTGTAGCTTAACTGTCTCTATCTTCTGTGCTGAAAATTTCTTTGAGAATTTTCCTGTTATGTTTGCTGCTCATGTTTTACTAGAAAGTCATGGCCATCTGTAGTACTGAAGAGTTAATGCCACAGCTGCAGTAGGCTATTAAATCTTCCAACATACCTATACTCTTGCACTTCAGGTTTTTGGGGAGCTTTAGTACTTACTTATCTGACCTTACTTGAGTCCTTTGTGCTTTTTCTTCTAGACCCTGTTCTGTGTCGTAATCTCTTTAACATCCTAATCTTTAGGCTGTCTTCCATACCCACTCCCATATTGCTTTGGCTTGATGTGTGTTTCCTCTGATTTCTAATTTATGACTCAAACTTTAGCTATGCTTTCATTTTAGATCCCGTGAGATCTCTGACCATTGACTTTGGCTTGGTTTGCAGATTGTATGTGCGTTATGGTCAAGCCCACTGTATAAAGCTTGCCTTAACCTTTATCTTAAATCCTGATAGAGATATTCTCAGTGTTTCTCTACAGAGAAAGGGATTTCGCTGAACTGGCCAAGAGAGACAGAGGGTCAGAACTTGACAAATAGGTGTTACTAAGTTCTGTACCTCATTACTATAAATTCCTCTGAAGGTCTTCTATATATTTATGTTTGTATAGCAATCAAATCAGAAGGCAAACTAAAGTAAATGTACTCTGTTTTTATATTATTGTAGTTCAGTCCCTTAATGATCCTGTAATATGTGTTGTGCCTGGTAATAAAGAATGCAATTTCTTAGAAATTATATGTTTGGTTACATAAACACTTAAACCTTTTCTTTCTGAATTTAATAAGCATTGGTTTGTGCAGTGCTGCATACTGCTTAAAAACTAATAAGTCTGAATAAATTGAGGTTTGCTATGTGTATGAGTTTTACAGCTTGCACCACATTTCCAGTGTGTTCCCTTTAAAACCTAATAATGTGTTTGTATTTGACTAGTTTTGCTTTATATGTCAATTTTAATTACAGCATGATTGAAATATAATTTCTTCAAATAGGCTTTAGCCATTAGCCTTTAGGTTATTGGATCTTAGTAGTGTACACTTGTAATTAGTGTCCAGAACTTAAGTTTCTTTTCAGGACTTTTGTTGGCCCGCTGTTTACTCATTCATCGTATACATTGGAACTGATATAAGTAGACCATTTTTCATATGAGAAGCCTTACAGGCTTTCCTTTCAGGGGAAACCAGGTTTCATGGGAGACTACTCAACTTTCATGTAGGAGAATATGTCTTGGCATTTTGGTGAACTCCTTGAGTGAAATAACAGTACATTTTATCCATAGCCTGGAGATGGTTGGTTTAATTCACCCTTTGTCAATTTTTGGTCTTGTATAGCACAGCTGAGGTAAATGAGTGTTGAAAATGTTGTCATAGGATCTGTTCTAAGAACTAGTGTGCAGAAAAATAAATACGAAATATCTGTAAAATAGAAAAAACATCCCACTCTTAGCTTAAGAATGTTTTTTTTACTCACTAAAGAGCAAAACAGAAGTATTTCAGATTCACTATTTTTTCCTCTCAACTTTTAAAGACAAGCTCTCCCTAGGCTGAACTATAGATGAATTTTAAGTATTAATACCTGAGTTTCATTTAGAAAACTTATCCTCCGTGACGTAAATTTTGATAGAAGTTGCTAAATAAAAAATATTCCAAAAGACCTTTTATAAGGGTTTGCTTTCCTACAAACTAGCTATATCATTTCAGCATTAACTTGTTTAATTCTCTCTGAATAGTAGTTCTGGGATAAATACATATCTTATAATGATTAGTTGTCTTTTTTAATGTCAGTCATGAAAAAAAAAATCCAAAGTTTCCCATATATGACTGAATTAATAAAACCAGCAACTTTTGGATATTTACCATTTACTACCAGAATTTGTCAAAACAACCTGACTGCATCAGGCAAAGTATTGTTATTGAAGTTCAGCAGCCATCAATATGTGACTTACTTGGGTAATACAACCTAAGCAAAAGGGGCAAAAGCATTCTAGCCTGGGAGTTGGCAGGGCTCATTAAGAGGGCTTTAAACTAGGCCCGAAGGGGGAGGGGGATGTAACCAGGCTCACCAGTGATGTGACTGTAGGGAGTGAGTCATCATCAAGGGTGAAGTCAGTAACATAACTTAAGTGCATGTACACTAATTCATGCAGTATGGGCAGTAAACATGAGGAGCTGGTCCGGCAGAAGAGCTATGATATAGTTGCTATCATAAAAACATGGTGGAACGACTCTCATCACTGGAGTGCTGTCATGAGAGGCTATAAACTCTTCAGGAGAGACAGGCGGGACAGAAGGGGTGGAGCGATGGCCCTGTATATAAAGGAAACTCTTTTGACGCCATAGAAGTTGAGATTAGTGATGGCTACATTGAGTGCCTATGGGTGAAAGTCAGAGGGGCAATCAAGACCAACATCCTGGTTGGAGTATATTACAGACTGCCCAATCAGAAGGAAGAGGTGGATCTATTGTTGCTTAAGCAGCTGGAAGTTGCCTAAAGATCGGCTGCCCTTGTTCTTTTAGGAGACTGTAATTTCCCAGATATCTGCTGGGAATTTAACACAGCCGAGAGGAGGCAGACCAGAAGGTTCTTGGAATGTGTTGAGGATTGTTTTCTGTCACAGCTGGTGAGTGAGCCTACCAGGGGTGAGGCTCTCCTTGACCTGCTGTTTACAAATAGAGAAGGACTGTTGGGTGATGTGGTCAGAGGCTGTCTGGGATACAGTGAACATGAGATAATTGAGTTCTCCATAAATAATGAAACAAGGAAGGGCATGAACAGGACGTCCACACTGGACTTTCAGTGGGCAGATTTCAGATTATTTAAGGAACTAGACAGGGAAGTAGCCTGGGAAATAGCCCTGAAAAACAAGGGGGTCCAGGAAGGCTGGAGTTACTTCAAGAACGAAATCTTGAAAGCACAGGAGCAGGCTGTCCAGATGTGCTGTAAGACGAGCTGTAGGGGCAGACAGACAGCCTGGATGAGTAAGGAGCTTCTTTCTGAAGGAGCTAAGCAAGAAAAAGAGGGTGTATTGCCTTTGGAAAGAAGGGCTGGTAAATCAGGTTATGTTCAAAGATATTGTTAAGTCGTGTGGGAGTAAAATCAGGGAGGCAAAAGCCCAGCTGGAGCTCAAATTGGCCACTTCTGTTAAGGACAACAAGAAGTGTTTCTACAAATATATTAATGGCAGAAAGAAGGGCAGCAACGACCTCCATTCCTTATTGGACGTTGAGGGAAATACAGTAACTAAAGGTGACAAAAACGCTGAAGTTCTTAATGCCTTCTTTACCTCCGTTTTCAACACTAAGACAGATTATTCACTGAACAACTGGCCTTCTGAAGTGATGGATGGGATCAGGATGGAATATAGCTCCCCTGTAATCCAGGAGGAAGAAGTTAGAGACCTGCTGAGCGACTTGGATCCTCATAAGTCTATGGGGCCTGATGGGATCCATCCTAGGGTGATGAGAGAGCTGGCAGACGAGCTTCCTAAGCCACTTTCCATCATTTATCAACAGCCCTGACTCACTGGAGGGGTCCCGGATGACTGGAAGTTGGCCAATGTGACGCCCATCCACAAGAAGGGCCATAGGGACGATCCAGGTAATTACAGACCTGTCAGTCTGACCTCGGTTCCAGGTAAAATTATGGAGCAGATAATCCTGGGTGCAATCATGCAGCACCTGCAGAATGACCAAGAGATTAGGCCCAGCCAGCATGGATTTAGGAGGGACAGGTCCTGCCTGACCAACCTGATCTCCTTTTATGACCATGTGACTCGGCTGGTGGACGAGAGGAAGGCTGTGGATGTGGTATACCTGGACTTCAGCAAGGCCTTTGACACTGTTCCTCATAGGAGACTCCTGGAGAAGTGACAGCCCGTGGCTTGGACAGGAGTGCTCTGTGCTGGGTTAGGAATTGGTTGGTTGGCCGAGCCCAGAGAGTGATAGTGAACACTGTCTTATCCAGTTGGCGAACGGCCACTAGTGGTGGCCCCCAAGGGTCGGTGTTGGGCCCAGTCCCGTTTAACATCTTTATTGATGATCTGGATGAGGGGATTGAGTTCATCATTAGGAAGTTTGCAGACGATACCAAGCTGGGAGGAAGTGTCGATCTGCTGGAGGGTCGGAGGGGCCCTACAGAGGGACCTTGCTAGACTGGAGAGATGAGTTGGTTCCAATGGGATGAAGTTTAACAAGTCCAAGTGCCGGACACTTTGGACACAACAACCCCATGCAGAACTAGGCTGGGAGCAGAATGGCTGGAGAGTAAAGTGGAAAGAGACTTGGGAGTGATAATGGACAGGAAACTCGGCATGAGCCAGCCGTGTGCCCAATTGGCCAAGAGGGCCAATGGTATCCTGGCCTGCATCAGGAATGGTGTGGCCAGCAGGACTAGAGAAGTTATCATTCGCTTATACTTGGCACTGGTCAGGCTGCACCTTGAGTACTGTGTCCAGTTCTGGGTTCCTCAGTTTAAGAGAGATGTTGGAGTTTTTCCAGAGGAGAGCAATGAAGATGGTGAAGGGGCTGGAGCACAAGCCCTATGAAGAGCGACTGAGGGAGCTGGGGTTGTTTAGCCTGGAGAAGAGGAGGCTCAGGGGAGACCTTATTGCTCTCTATAACTACCTAAAAGGAGGTTGTAGACAGGCAGGGGTTCTCTCAGGTGACCAGTGACAGTACAAGAGGACATGGTCTCAAGCTTCATCAGGGGAGGTTTAGGAAAAAATTTTTCACTGAAAGGGTGATTCGCCAATGGAATGCACTGCCCAGGGAGGTGGTGGAGTCGTCATCGCTGGAGGTGTTTAAAAACAGATTGGATTAGGTGCTTAGTGCCATGGTTTAAATGACAAGTAGGTGTTGGGTTATAGGTTGGACTAGATGATCTCAGAGGTCTTTTCCAAACTTGTGATACTGTGATTTGTTATAGCCAATGATGAGGAAGTAGTTACAGGGAATCTGACATAGTTAGTTTACCTCCTGTTGAGTCTTATGTGTACATCCTCTCTCTCTCCAAATTCCTTAGGTTTCAAAGAAGGCATTAGTTTATAATTCCAAATGTACAGCCAGAAATTAATCTTGAAAATTCCATTTTAAAAGGATGAGCCACAAAAAAAAATCTCAATATTTTTGCTTAAACTTCCTATATTAAATGATTTTTGAGAGTCATATAACAAAGCAGATGAATGACAACTATGCTGAAATACAAACCAAAATCCTTCATCATAAAGTAAGTCAAAGATGTTTTACAAATTAACGTTATTTCATTCAAGTTCTCCTTGCAAGCTTTTGTTTTGACTTTTTAAGCAGATATTGTAATAGACGGGTACAGCACTCATTTTTTTTCCTGATTGCCCTAAGCAAAATTGATGTATAGACATGAACTGTCATTGTTTATTTATTAAAGAAGGAGTGGTCAAATTGTGTCTTGTTGCACTCATATTCCCTTGTTTTTACTTAATACCTATGATTTGGATCATCTTAGCTTTGCCAGTTGTCAGCTGTTTTGAGGTGAAAAATAAGTAGTAAAAATTAAAGGGAGGCCAGACACCTTCTTGCCTGCAAAGTACAGTATGTTTCCCATTCTTATAAATGTTTTCAGCTTCTTAGCTGTTGATGTCCACCTTTCTATTCCCTGATGTGTCATTAGTGAGAAGAACACATAAAAGTATATCTCATCCTTGTGGCCATACAGGACACTATCAAAGTGACAAATGTTTGGGTTTTTTTTTTTTGTTTTTTTTTTTTTTTTTCTTGTTTCAAGTCACCTCTTCACAATTAATCAATTGTGAAAAGAAATTACACAGTAAAAGGATACTACCTCTGCAACGGTATTTATGATTAGATCTTAAATGGAGGGTTAATTTATAGGGTACCTGAATTGCAAAAATCACTTTCTCCTTTTATTTTTTTATTGTTATCAAGATAAAATGTGTACTGGTCCAGTAGGAGGAATAACTGAGTGCAAGCTAAATTATAGATGCTTTACTCTGAGAAAAAAAAAACAACCTCATTAATATTCTTATTTATATACTACCACTTTCAGACAATAACTTCAGTTTTTCTTAAGAGCCTAGGGTCCATGTCACTATCTGCTTTCAATAACAACTTCTGAACTACTATGTACACCAGAAATTGTTTTCTTTCCCAGAATCAGAATTCTTTGCTATAGATTTCTTGGAACAAATTTTGGTATCTAGATTTATATTTTAAGACTAATTGTTAACTGAAGTTCTTTTGCAATAATTAACAAAAGAATTAGAGAAGAGAAAAGATGGAGAGGAAAAAAGAATGGAGAAAAGGAGAGATGATCTTACAGCTATTTACTTCCTTCTCACAAGGGAGGGAGGTGAAACAGGTGCTGATCTCTTCTCTCTTGCAACCTATAATAGGACTAGAGGTAATGGCAGGAAGATGTGCCAGCGGAGGTTTAGACTGGATATTAGGAAGAGGGTGGTGGAACACTGGAACAGGCTTCCCAGGCAAGTAGTCATGGCACCAAGTCTGCCAGCATTCAAGAAGCATTTGGACAATGCCCTCTGTCACATGGTGTGAATGTTGGGAGTGTCCTGTGTAGGGACAGGATTTGGAGTCGGGTAATTCTATGATTCTATGAACTGAACTAATTTCACAACTAACAGAACCATGAGAAAGCTTTACCATGCAGACTGTCTAAGATACCTAACACATTGTGTGTCACACATTTTTTGCTATTGAAAAAAAGTGTCCTATTGCCACTTTTTAGGTTAATTTTGAAGACCAAATAATTGCTCTTGTGTTACTGGACACGTGTATGCTCTTTATTTGCAGTTGCAGAACTCCAGATTCCAGCAAAAAAGAAAAATTTCTCATTAATTTATTGGATGTTTCCCTGAACATTTACAGGTAAAAGAGGTGAGCCTCTTAAAAGAAGTTTCAGAGTGAAGCAATCAACTGGTTTGACAGCAACAGAAGTTCCCCATAAAATCACATCTGTGTCTTCATGAAAAGAGTAAAGTCATTTTACTCTGATCAACACTTTGGTTCAGACACCCAAAGGTTAATGTGCAATACATTAGGCATGTTATAATTGAACTGTTGAGAAACAAATTAAAATGATAATGAACTGTCTTCCCTTTGGAAGTAAACTCTAGGTTTCTGCCAGCATGCTTGATCTTAATTGTATAATCGACACTTAATGGCTCTCTTAGTGTCTCTGATTTTACATAATTAATGTGCATGTAATATGAACCTTGTAAATACTTTCTGTTCATATACTACATGCTGAATAATGTAAGCAAGCTCCTATAATTTGCTTTTGTTTGTCTCTTGTAGTTTCTTAGTCTCAGAACTTAGCATTACCATGGAGCTGTGAGGGAGAAATGTACCAGGCAGCTCACCTTGTTTAAGCACGTACAACCCAGAAACAATGAGAAAATACTAAAGAGCAAAAAGATCAGCTAGGTTTTTTGTTATTTTTTTCTCATACCTAAGTATTCCAGTGAGTAGCAGAATTTATAACTGAAATATATCAGACTATTTTACAAATATACTTCTCTAAACTGATTATGATATCTAGATGTCCTGGAGATGGCCTTTATGGCTTCTTATCAAGGCAAAATTTGTCCACACTTGTAAGTAATGTCTAATGAAATTATGAAGTATAGGATATAAGATTAAAAATACTAAAAAGTTTTCAAACTTGTTGAAATTATGTTGAGGGACTTTAACAGGAAGAAATACTCTTTACAATTTTAAGTATGGATTGGGTTTCCAGAAAATAAAAATACCGATTCAATAAGCATGAGTTTAAGGAACTTTCAGTGAGACAGATCAGGGTGACTCAGCGCTCACAGAAAATAGATGCTGTAAGAGTGCCATCTTTTAACAGGTACATTTTTAATAAGCCGTTTTCCAGCTAATGCTGGTAACACACAGTCTGTTTAGTGGAAGTCATTTTTTCTTGTTGAAGTTAGAAAGGGCTTGCTCATCAGAATTCTGTAACAGTTATCTTTTTCCATCTCTTCAATTATCATCTGCCAATGGAAATCACATAAAGGTTGAATCTAGGTCCATGCAGCGGTCTGGCAGATAGGATGCCTTATTTTGATACATTTTTCCACACTGATGATTTTTAAAATAAAGGAAAACTCAAATAAATAAATATTGATTCAAATTCATTGAAAGAAAACTTACAGAGTTGTGACTACAGCAAAGTTATCTGTAAGTGTAAATAAATGGCAGTCTGCTGTTATATGTATTATAATACTGAAGAAAACGGTTTTCTACCAGACTGGTAACACACAACTTTGTGCTTGTACATGCATATTTGTGCATACTTACTCATTCCACTTCCCTTTGCAGTTCACCAAGTATCTCTGAAATGCTAGTACTTGCGCTGCTGCTGTTAGTAGGTAGGTAGGTATGTAGGTATGTATTAAACATATTTCCAAAGCTGCTACCATGATCTTGTGGTTAAACTGATTGCAGGTTTGCCGTCCAGGACAGGTGGATTATGTCCCTGTGGGATGCCTAACTGACCTTCAGTGCTGGCTACACTTTTCCCTTTCTCCAGGCTCCACCTTCCTATGCTTTCTAAGACTACAGGGAGACTACAGGCTCCCTCCAGTCCCTGATGTCAGAGTGAATTAGGATCTCTCTGTTCTACTCAGATTGGGAAGCAGTCACACAGCTGAGTTACCAAAACATTGGTGAGAGCATTACAGGGGATGAACATTAGCAATAATATTTTCAAAACACTGACACAGAGTTACAAGTGCTTTTACGGTCTTTTCATAGTCTGCTGAATTTTTCCATCATGTGACTCAAGGACATAACATGTTTTTAGTCCCATAAAGATTTTTGTTGACCTCTGGGTGACAGCGAGATAGAAGAAGCATTAACCATCATTAACTGATAATTTTATTATTAAAGAACTAAATATATTAAATCAAATCCCCCCTCCTCAAGTTGCCCTGCATGCAAAAAGTCCGTTTGTGAAACACTTTAAAAGAAATTTTGTTATATAGAAATTCAATCTCAGTCCCCCATAAGTGTTAAGTCCTAAAAGTGTTATATCATTAATCAATTAGTAGCTGAACACGTAATTGTTTCAAGATTTTCTGAATTATGATTTAATATTTTATACTTTAGTGAAACAAATATTTATGTACATTTTCAAGGTATTTTCTTCAAACAGGTAAATTGGCACAGATCAGACCTTAAATCTAAATAAATGTCCAATATTTACCATTTACCATTTATCATTTACCAAAGGGAAATCATATATTTATTATAGATATATGGGTGTTAAATAATTTCATGTTCACCAAAAAACTTAAATTACAGAAAATTACACTAGCATCCTATTAAAATCAGCTGAAGAGAAAAAATAAAATGGAATTTCTAGATAAATCTTTTTTACTTCATCCCAACAATGTAATTTAAAGACCTACTGATAATGTATTTTAAGCTGAAAAGCTAATACTTTGTTTTTTTCTTTTTTTGTTCTTGTCTGCAACTTTCTAACCTTTAATGAAAGCTTATGTAAAATTATAAAAAGCTGTTTCCACTCTATGCCAAGAGTTAATTGATTTTATGATGAAGGGATATTTTAAAATTAATTTTCTCAGCTTTGTGCTGCCAAGGTAGAATTCAGGATAATTGAGACAGTTGGAAATTTAGGCTTTCAAACAGTTCCTTTCATTTATACTGACTGTCCTGATCTTAATTCCTGCTTATAAAGATTTACTAGACTTGGAACATGGGCAATCTACTCCTATAGGGCAGAAGATAATGATATTTCCTAGATTTCTCTGCTGTAATATAAACAATAACAAATGCAGATAAGTAGATGTTGCATTCTGCTAATAATAGCAATGTAGAGTTCATAAATTTTCCATAGCTAGGTAATATTTTCTTTCTCTATTTTTTATTTAATAGATATACTACTATTATAGGTAAACACCTTCCCAACTACTGAATTTCTCTGTCACAAAAAGGGTTAATAGATGACATGTTTCTAACAGATTTTGAACTGGAAGGGATTCAGCTGTTACAAAACCAAGTAATATCATCCTCCTCCCTCCCTCTTTGAACAAATCAGTAAGTACAATTAAGTATAAAAATAATGTAAATTGATGGCACAGATGTTTAGAATGTTTTAGAAAAAATATTTCTAGACTTATTCTTTTATATTAATATCATATTGCTCTACATGTAATTTCATCATTCCACACACATTTGCAAATACCCTTTAAGTGCAAAGGTCTGCAAACCTCTAGAAACAGTTGTGCATAAAATATTTTCAGATAATTACAGTGCAACTGCTTGCAGATTTCCAGTTACAGCTTGCATTGTGCATTCAGGCTATGGTCATATTTAATACATCACAGACATAAAACTTCTATTTTTCTAAGTCTTATATGCAAAGAGGTTTTAATCCAATTTTACCTTAGAAGTAATGAATGAAGGTGAGATAATGACGTCCTACCATGACTAGGAGTACCAACAAAGGTGACTCATCCATCCTAATTCATTCCTGAAGCAAATAGCATCTTGGATAATTTCGCAGTCAAAGAGAAACATTAAACTATGTACAGTCTTTCATCACACTTCCAGTTTAATATTACCTTCAATACAAATTTAAAAAGGAAACTTTTTTTGGCAAATGAACAGTTTTGCATTATTAATGCTGAGTGAAAAAAAAGAGGAAAAACAGCTATTGACACAATAATATACATATTCCACCATATGGATTCTAATGCTTTAATTATATTGTTCTCTTTCTTTTTATGGCAATTTCTAGTGATAATAATTTTTCAACTAATTAAAGACCAGCTGCTACTTAGCAAGCTAGGCACCCAATTAGGAATCCAGAACTTGGTAAACAGCCTTTACTGCCAGCTTGTTGAATCACCTCCTGTCAGTGGCATGGAAGTATTTTTATACTTGTTGTTTCATAAATGCACATTTTAGTCATACTGACTGGCTCTGCTGAATGCTCTTTCTTGAGATCAGCACAAGAATCTGACATCATGTTCACTTATTTTTTTTTATGGCAGCCTCTGATACCTTGTGATTTTCTACAATTTTTAATAAGTTTACTAGCAATTTTTTTTTTTCAGGAAAAGCTTTACTGAGCAGAAAATCAGATATATTTCCCAGGTGCAGGAAGCAATGTGTCTATAGCAACTTCCTGCTACTTAGTGATCTTTAGAGAAATTTTGTTTTTATTTTAGATTGAAGTCTAGTTTTTCTATGCAGTGTACAGTCTATAAGAATGTGGCCCATGTTTATTCTGCCTAGTGATGTGGAACAAATTCATAACCTATATATGTGTTGTCTTGACTTTGTTTACAAAAAGTAATCACTGCAGAACTTTTTAAGACCAGCACCCATGAAAGAGAAATCTGTGTAAGTTGTCCTTAGTGTTTTTGTTCACTGGTCACCCTGAAATATAAGTTTAGTTATGATTTTACTGACATATATTCTATAATGGGGATGGGAAGGAAATTTCCAGGTCACAGAATTGCTTAGGTTAACCAAAGCTAGAAAATGCTGATTGTAAGTTCAGCTGCACTATTTTGGACAAATGTAAGGTGATTCATAATGAAAGGAATACTTTGGATGTTTTGTATGTGTCGCAGCAAGCCACCTTCTTGGCCTCACAGGAAACCCTTGCTCAAAAAAAAAAAAATGTTAGTATTTAGCTATAGAATGAAGAGTTGACAGCTTTTCCATGGGTCTAGTGCTTGCTTTAATACAGAGGAAAAAATCATCATTAGCAGAGCTAACGGAAGAGTACAGGCATTTTTCAAGCATGAAACAGACATTGAGGAGGCTGTCTAGGGTAAAAAAGAAGTGTAAGAAAGTGGTTGTAAATTAACTAAATGAGAATTTCCATAGATTTGTTACACGAAGATTTATATTTCATGGTTTTAATGATGAGAAATTAGTCACGTTTTCATAGCAGACCGACAGCTCTAGATGTTAGAGAATGTTTCCTGTACAAATGATAGCCAGTTCGTGTGGCAGCCTCTACTTTTTTGTCTTTGTTCTGGTTTTGCAGGTCTGTCAGCACAGCAGAAGAAAGGTAAGCTTTATTCCCATGGAACGGAAAGTACATCTTTTGATGGAAGTACACCACCATAAGTTTTAAAATATTTTTTTTAAAAAGTTGTACCTAGCTCTTAACAACATGAGAGCTCTGCCAAAGGTAATGTCTCAGGTGAAGATTTTAGGAGGAATAGACACTTTTATGAAAACATCCATTTGTTTTCATAATGTGAAATATAATAACATCCATTTGTTTTCAAAAAGAGAGAACTGATGTATTTTGGAGAACAATATCAATACTCATGTGTTTTTACTGGAAATTGTAGATTTTAGCGGCATTAAAAAATGTCACAAAGTTGCAGGGCCAGTGATGAAAAATCACAGTCACAAGTATGGTATCAGGCTCAGATTCTCAGCTAAATGGCCTTCTAAGCACTGATTACCATCTTCTTACACCACACTTTTCACCCATTCCTTCCTCCTAAGTTTACTCAAGAAGATTTAAGATCATCTGCCGTCATTGTTTCCTCCCTGCTCCTGCTACATGTGAATGGTTAATTTTGTACTTCTCTACCCACCTTTTCTACTAGTTTTGATCAAAGTGACAAAATTACAAGCAGAATAACTCAATTTGTGCCTCTCAGAAACCACCTGGAACCAAGGAGTCTCTGTTGTGTATGAGAAGTAGGTTATTAGTACCGTGGAACAACCAGCTCCCAATTCCTTATACTGACCAAGCCAATGGGTATTTTTAGTCTATGCTTGTGCTAAAAGCCCAAGCTTTTATTATGTTGCTGAGTTTTCCTGGAACCTTGTTCAATAACAGCACAATGAAGGGAAAATCCCTCCCACCACCCACTCACACTCCCCACCCCCAAAACAACAAACAAAACAAACAACTAAACAAAAATCCCCCAAATCGACTTTAAGTTGTTTCCATGAATCTAGGATAGAGATGGTGATAATAACAATGGAGTGAGTCCCTAGCATCACACTAACTTAATGAAGTTTCACTAAAAGTGAACTGCTAATTAGAAGGTATGTTTCTCACAGCTAGGATTAGATTAAAACTGAATTCAAAGCAGGTTCATCCGAGCTGGATTTGAGCCTTCTCCCAGGCATTCTGACAGCATACTCTTCTGAACTACTTTTCAAATAACATTCTCAACCCAAATAAAACTTATTCTGAGCTTTAGTGAGATGTTCTTAGCATTAATAGTATTGAGTCTCGTGAATGCTAAGCAGTTGTTTTGCAAAGTTAAATAACTTGGCGATTTCCCAACATTTTTTCAAAGAATTGATGAGCTTAGTGTATCACATGGATGGTCTGCCAGCAATAATTTTTTTTATTTTCTTTTCCTTCTGTTAAGCCCAACGAAAATAAGTTTAAAACTCTATCCAATTGTATGCTGCTACTTTGGTGGTAAAAAGAAGCATTAAATATTTCAATGTATGGCTTACTTGATTACAAATAAAATTGATGTATCTTTTCTTTTTCCTGTCTAACCAAAGTGACAGATTTGAAAGATCTTATAGTATTTTGAAAGATTTTATAAGATTGAAAACATGCGTTTGCTTCTGACAGCTAGTGTTTTATTTACTTGTTTTATCTGTGGGTATACTTTCTACTTAGGAGTAGAATTTATTTTTATTATTTGTTACGTTGTGGTTTTACCCAGAAATGTAAGTTTTGGTGTTACAGAACGTGCCCAAATAGATGGCATGAGGGTGGGGGCATTATGATGATGAAAAAATTAGCAGTAATGTATATTGAAAGGTGAATTAGGCATTACATGAAATGCTAAATTTGCTCTCTAATAGCAAGAAAACTATTCAAGTCAAATGCAGTCACTTTACAGATATTAAGACAGTTAACTCCTGTTGATTTTTAAATACCTAGAGTATGAGACAATAGAACTAAAAGAGGACTCCTGTATCACTGTTTACAGCCCCTTAAAATTACTCATGCAACATCCCCCTCCAAAAAAAAAAATCCCAAACCCAAACCAAACCACATTCTTCTCCATTCACACTCCATTCATATACTGGCCACACTATACAGTAAAACAAAGAGTAGGGCTGCTTAACCAAAAGTAGCAATTTAATAGGAACAGAGAAGAGAAAGAAAATTAAGTGTGTTACCAATTGATCACAGGTCAATCTGACTGTGGAAGTGCAATGTACCGTGTCTGGCCAAAAGAGATTTTAAACTCCTTTTTTTTCTGAGACATAGGAAAAATTTTTACCGACTAAAATTTTAAATGATCAAGAAATTTCAGTAATGACCTAGAGATCTTAAAACCACTAGTAGCACCCCACATCTTGACCTGCCTTTAGCTTACTGAATGCTTCAGCAGGAAATATGTTCTTAGGAACCCTTCTTGAACCCTCTCTTAACCTAAGCTGCAGTTTGGGTATCAGACAGCTCTGGACAGATAAGCACTCTTTCTTTCTACCAGAACTCTAAAGAGTATTTACAAAATGAATGATATTGCTCCTTTGCTCAAATAAAAGTATTGTTATTATTTCCAAGACTAAATTATCTTCACATATTTTAGGCATCTTATCGTGGAAGATGTAATTTTGATTTTTACTGTACTTCAGTGGGAACAAAGTAATAAGCACTTTATGGTGCATCTACCAGAATTTGAATAGCCTGCAAATGAATTAAAGTAGAAGAACAGATTACAAAAATCGTAATTTATACCTAGGAATTCAAGGATGATCCTTATATATCACAGTATCACAGTATCACAGTATCACAAGGTTGGAAAGGACCTCTGAGATCATCAAGTCCAACCTATAACCTAACACTAATACCAACACTAACACCAACCCATCATCTAAACCATGGCACTCAGTGCCTCATCCAGTCTCCCTTTAAACACCTCCAGGGTCGGTGACTCCACCACCTCCCTGGGCAGCCCATTCCAATGGCCAATCACCCTTTCAGTGAAGAATTTTTTCCTCATATCAAGTCTAAACTTTCCCTGACAAAGCTTGAGTCCATGCCCTCTAGTTCTGCCACTGGTCACCTGAGAGAAGAGACCAACCCCTGCCCGACTACAACCTCCTTTTAGGTAGTTGTAGAGAGCAATGAGGTCTCCCCTGAGCCTCCCCTTCTCCAGGCTAAACAGACCCAATTCCCTCAGTCGCTCCTCATAGGGCTTGTGCTCCAGCCCCCTCACCATCTTCGTTGCCCTCCTCTGAACACATTCCAGTATCCTAACATCTTTCCCAAACTGGGGGGCCCAGAACTGGACACAATATTCAAGGTGAGGCCTGACCAGTGCCGAGTACAGGGGGACGATAACTTCTCTGGTCCTGCTTACTACACTATTCCTGATGCAGGCCAGGATTCCATTGGCCTTCTTGGCCACCTGGGCACACTGCTGGCTCATGTTGAGCTTCCTGTCCACCAGCACTCCCAGGTCCTTTTCTGCCTGACTACTCTCCAGCCACTCTGTCCCCAGTCTGTAGCTCTGCATGGGATTGTTGTGTCCAAAATGAAGTACCCGACATTTGGACTTATTAAACATAATCCCATTAGAATCGGCCCAATCTGTCCAGGTCCCTCTGAAGGGCCATCCTACCCTCTAACAGATCAACCCTTCCTCCCATCTTGGTATCATCTGCAAATTTGCTGATGATGGACTCAATCTTTATTGCTTTTCTGTTGTCAAATTATTGTTGTCATTTATGCTGTTTTTCCACTGGTGAAAAGTATGTTTGATTTTTTCTTACAATAATAATCTATTCATCTTTTATTTTCTAATTATAAAATGTAATGCTTTCTTTTCAATTTCGAAGGAAGTTTTATATTCCACTTTTCTAAGAAAAAGCAACAACAAGACCTCTAAAGAATGTTAAATCATTAGAAAATAAAAAAAACATTGACTACCAAGAAAAGTGTTCTCCTGTTGCAAAGTTGTCTGTTTCAGAAAAATTAAAAAGAAAGAACTTCTAACCATAAAGTCAACATCTGCATCTTATTAGAAATATTTTAGCAAGTATTCTCTCGTTATGAGATCATGAACTCCATGCATTTTGATATAAAGATAGAAGGAAGGCATGAAAGGAGCTATGAGTTCCTGGAATCTGAAAAGGTGTAATACTTTTGTGACTCTTCCTCTATGTGCCAGTGGTACCAGAAGTTCATGCCTAATGTAAGGCAAACAAAATACCCAAGCAAATTACTGAACAAAAAGAAGATGTCTTCTCCTTTGACATAAATTAGACAGGAGAAATTATCTCTTTTTAGTTGTTATTCCTTTAATGCACGCAAATGACAAGCTTTTAGTACATCTTGTTCAGCTGACAATAGATCTTTGTCACTGTGATGACAAATGAAAAAGGTTTGGATTAATCTAGTTATAAAGAGATTTACATTTTGCTGCTTCTGACTTGTCTCCACAGGACTAATGAATTAGAAATAATAATTCATCCTAAATCCCCATTGTAGAATGTAGTATGTATAAAAAAAATACTACTCACTGAAATATGTTTCATACCTCTGGCCAGTAAACCCAAAGGAAGTTATTTCTGTTATAAAGTAAACTTACAAGAGGGAACAGAGTTTGTAAGATATATGGTCTTAATATATCGCTGGAGCATAGGAACTCTACCATGCTATATAATACAATACCTTCACCATTTTTTTTTTCTGATATGCTTTGTTACGTTTAGTGGTGGAAGTGTTGATGATGAGATCAGTGTAAGATCCCTCAAGTTTCCATGCTTATAGAATGATACAGAAGGATATAATCTGAGCTTTTTACAAAGTACGTTAACAATGGCAAAGTGATTCACTTGTTTTCTTAAACTTTGCTTTTCATGTAATACATATTGACCAGTTCATAGTCTGGATTTTATGTAGTATCATCCTTATGTAAAATTAATTGGTGCACAAGCATAGTGGTAAGCTGAATGTCCGATGGATCATTTCCTAAACACTTGGATAAAGCTGAAAGATCAATATAACAACTGAAAAGTGAACTATACCGCACAGTACCTGAAGAGAAAGAAGAAAAGTATTTCAGAAGCATAAAGTCATCACTGAAACAAAATCACGACTAAGGCTTGTGGAAATAAACGTGGCAGTTTTCAAATGTACTGGTAACTGCAGAATATTTTCTTGTTCTTTACAAAGATGGTTAGATATGACAACAATTAAATAGAAACAATTACTGCCCTGCTGGCTTTACTCTCTGAGTCAAATTTCACCAGCAAAAAATCCACACACCTAACAGATATTAAGAAAGCATAACTCTAAAAATGGCACGCCATATTAAAAAAAAATCAGATATTCAAGAAATTATACTTTTCATCTTTATAAAAAAAAAGCACACAAAGATATACCAACCAAAACCCATAAGGATCAATTAGCTTCAGCAATATAAATACAACTAACTCCTCTTTCAAGTTCTGGCACATTTGCTCTTTTATCTATAGTATGTTTTTGTCAAATAGCAGCATTTTATGTGTTGTTGCAATTCCATTGGTCTTTCGACAATAAGCAATAATTGCACAACTGGCTGCCCAAATTATTGTGCTTGGTAAAATTACACAAACATCACAGCCCTAGTTGTGCACATGTTGTGGTGCTGGCAGCCTCAAAATCACAGCATGCAGTAAGTACATCTAGAGGGCTCCCAAGATATTTAATGAGTTATGACCCTATTATTTTTCCTTAAAAGGTTATTTTTCTCTTAAAGTGTTTTTCTTCTGAGTTTCTTATTTCCTTTTTTTTTTTTTTTTTTATTATTGAGTGTCACTAAGTCATCAGCCTCAAAATGGGCACTATTTCACACACAGCCACATCCTTTGTATGTCTTGTTCTTTGCAGGCTGGTTTAGTTTCTTTTTGCTGTCAAGTAAGTTAAGTTACAAGTCCTATTGGATGTATTTCCTTCAGTTTCCAAAATCATAGGTTTTGAACCCTGTCTTGCTCTTTCCCAACAATGGAGTCAGTTAGTGTAGAGTGGGAAATGATACTTCAAATTTAAAACTTTAAAGAAATTGATACCTGTTTTGGCATACAAGTGCATTGGTGTTTGTGGGAAGGAGGAAAGGTTAAATACTGGTGATCTGATGCAAACGAAGAATAGTTTTTATTTTCCTGTGAGGTATAACACTACGCACTTTTAAATGTGTTTAGTAACCAACACTGTATCAACAATGTGGACAGAACACCGAACTGACAAAGTATGTTATCTGTGTTCTTCTCAAGAAACAGTTAAAGTATAGCTTACCCTGTGTGCACCCGCCAGTTTTCAGAGATGAAAGGCAAGTGATATCTGAATATGGTGTTTTATGAAACCCTTTTTCCATTGAAACTGGCTGAAGTTTATGCATTGACCTAACCAGGGACCTGCTTTTGACTTCTACTTTAAATGTGTCCACAAAAAGTAAGGTGAAGAGTGAAAAAAATAGTTTCACTCTAATCTGTGCCATCAGGAAGTGTATTGTATTTTCTGCTGCTGGTCTAAACTGCAAATAGAAAGAAAATGTGAAAGGACTAATCAGTAGGATAAGTTACTGAATGCAGCATGTGTCATAGAAATGCAACATCACTCTATCGTATAAACAAAGGCCATAGAGAGCTTCTTTTTCAGTTATGCCTGCAGCTATATTACAGGGAAATACCTAGGAAATACCTACAACAAAGGAATTGTCATTGCAGGGCTTTACTGAAGCCTCTTTGGTATCCACATGAAGTCCGTGGCAAATGAGTGGGCCAACAGTGTTGAATGTTCATAATGAGAAAATGGAATCAAACTTAAAGTTCATTAAACACAATTGTATATTTGCAATGTTGTCCTATATACATTATATACATATAATATATATATTATATACATATACACACATACCTTGTCGAGGAGCACAACTGCAGCACCAGTCCCACAGATTTCGCAAGTGGTGAGTGGGAAACAAGGGCTTCCTGAGCCAGGGAAAAGCATGGCACTGCTGAGAGAACAGTTGGGAACCTGCAGCTCCTGCTGCTGACGTGAGGGGTCGTTCCCCTAAGGAACTGCAGGAGATTTAAACGGCCTCCTAGGATGAAAGGCCACCCAGAGCGCGCAAACAGGGGCATGGCTCGGCAGTTTGCTAAGGCAGCTCGTGAAGGCACGGTGAGAAGGCAGGATGAACGAGGAGAAGGCACTGGACCTCAAACAGAAAAAACAGAACACCATGGTGGCCACCTGCCAGAAAAATAAGAAATCTCCCAGCTCTGCTCTAGGCATGACTGCAGCAGCCTCCCAGACTGAATCCCAGTGGGCACACGCTGCCATCCAGGTACCAAGTTACAGGACGTGGCCCCCTCCTGCACTGGTATGGGATGCCAGTGGCGAAGTCATCTGTTGGGGCTGTGCTTGGGTAGAGGAACTCCTCTGCTTGGTCACTGAACTCAGGAAGAAGGTAACAAGGCTGAGGACTATCAGGGAATGTGAGAGGGATATAGACTATTGGAATAACTTACTATGCTCCCCATCACAGCCCCAACAGGCAGGCTTTGTACAAAAGAGGACCCCGTCATCCCATATCCACTCAACTAAGGTAAGTGAATTTAGGAGATGGAGCAGAATGGCAGC
Source organism: Tapera naevia (assembly GCA_033556795.1). Lineage (NCBI taxonomy): Eukaryota > Metazoa > Chordata > Aves > Cuculiformes > Neomorphidae > Tapera > Tapera naevia. Next base: position 6,402,838 of record JAUMJJ010000034.1, on the reverse strand, counting down.
AGGTTTCTACTCGTCGCAAGCAGCATCACAATCGGCACATATCCCCTGTTACTAACTTATTCTGCAAGTTCCATTGCAGAATAAGTATGAAGGTCTGTAAGTGGAACTGACTCCAAGGGCCAACAACTTACACAGCCTGGAAACATCCCCCGGGTTAAGTAAACCAAAAATCTGGATGAAGGGATCGAGTGCACCCTTAGCAAGTTTGCAGATGACACCAAGCTGGGTGGAAGTGTTGATCTGCTTGAAGGAAGGGAGGCACTGCAAAGAGATATGGACAGGCTGGATTGATGGGCTGAAACCAATAGGATGAGGTTTAACAAGACCAAATGCAGAGTCCTGCACTTGGGACACAACAACCCCATGCAGTGTTACAGGCTTGGGGAAGACTGGCTTGAGAGCTGCCTGGCAGAGAAGGACCTGGGGCTGTTGGTTGACAAGTGGCTGAATATGATCCAGCAGTGTTCTCAGGTGGCTAAGAAGGCCAAAGGCATCTTGGCCTGTATCAAAAACAGTGTGGCCAGCAGGACCAGGGAAATGATTGTACCCCTGTACTCATCACTGGTAAAACTGCACCTCAAGTACTGTGTTGAGTTTTGGGCCCCTCACTACAAGAAGGACAGTGAGGTGCTGGAGGCTGGTGAAGGGGCTGGAGAACAAGTCCTACGAAGAACGGCTGAGGGAACTGGGGTTGTTTAGCTTTGAGAAGAGGAGGCTGAGGGGAGACCTCATCGCTGGTCTATGGCTGCCTGAAAGGAGGCTGTAGCAGAGTGAGTGTTGATCTCTTCTCACAAGTGACAGGTGATAGGACAAGAGGAAATGGCCATAAGTTGCACCAGGGGAGATTCAGACTAGATATTAGGAACAATTTCTTTACGGAAAGAGTAGTCAGGCACTGGAACAGACTGCGTGGGTAAGTGTTTGAATCACCATCCCTGGAGGTGTTTAAAAAAATGGTAGATGAGTTTTTGAGGGTTTAGCAGAAGATGGGTATGGTTGGACTTGATGATCTCCAAGGTCTTTTCCAACCGGAAGATTCTATGATTCTGTATGTATGTGCATATATATGCATGTACAAACTTCTCTGCACCTGAATCAACTGAACTTGGATTTCAGATAGAAGAAAATAACTTTATTACTTTGAGAGGGTTCTCATTTTAATTTGGGTTTTGGCTTATGCAATAAGAACTGTGTTAACAGTATTCATAAAACACTATCCACGTGATTTTATAATGATTAGTCCTCTGTTGAAACTAATGAACTTATACAGAGCTGTATTTACATCTGCTTTCCTAAATATTTTTACTACGTTTCAGACCTCATTCACTAGGGGCTTGCAAATAGATCTGTCAAGCATGAATCATCAGAAATAATAGGTGATCTATCTTTGAAGATCTAACTAATAGACATGTGTTCAGTGATGCTGCTGATTAAGTTTAAAAAACTCCAAACCTACAAGTCAGAACAGTAGTAGGGATTATGTAACATCCGAAGGAATTGGTAGAGTTTAACTAATTTCTGTTTCTTCCATTAGAGGTTTGAAACTACTAACCTGTTTACATAGATGATTCTCTTGAATAAATACTAATTCCTGGTCATGATCTTCTCATGTATTAATTCAAAACTGCTAGGAAGCATGATGATTTGAAACAAAATTAATTCAGCATTTCACAAGGAGATACCCTGCTTTTAGAAGTTTTATTATTACCAGCAAGGAGAATTTTATTTTCATGTGTTGTGTCTTCCTGCAAAATGACAAAACACCAGAGAAAAGGACAAAACATGCATAGTTTCATACTTATAAACTAGAAAAAATAAACTGCCTCTGCTGCTCCTTCCTCCTCACACTGTTCCTCTACTCCATATAGGGTCCTTCCCACAGGACACCTCTTTATGAACTGTTGCAATGCGGGTGCTTCCCATGGCCTGCAGTTCTCCAAGAACTAATTGAGATTTGGTTCTTTCTACAGGGTACAGCCACCTGCTCTGACATAGGAACCTCCACAGGCTGCAGGCAGCCAGCATACCTCACTATGGCCTTCACTGCTGGCTGCAGGGCAATCTCTGCTGTGGTTGTCTGGAGAACCTCCTTCTTAATGGATTTCACCTGTGTGTCTGCAGGTCTCATTTTTCTCACTCCTCTCTCTCACAGTTGCCATGCAGCTTTTTTTACTCTTAAATATATTTTATATTTTCATGGGTGTGCCTCTGTCTTGTCTAGGGGGGGCACAACCGTGTCCTGAACTAGGTCTCTCCGAACAGGCTGGAATCAGCTGTGTTCAGCATGGGGCAGCTCTCATCTCTCCTCACAGCAGCTGCTCCCAAGTATTCCCAAGTGTATTTAATGGCACCATTTTAGCAGGAGTGAATATGTTTCTTTTGGTTGGTGCTGTATTTGCACATATTTTTGTGCTTTTGAAAAGATTGTGCATATTCTATTTAATGGTTCTAGAGCAATATAGGAATTCAGGAGAATAAGGAAAGAAACATGACTGTTACTTCTATAGATTTAATTGATGCTATAAATCAAGTTTAACCTTTTATTCTAGTTTATTGCAGATTTATTTCCACTGTAGTCCAAGTATTTGCATTCTTGATATATTTCTCATACGTTTGATGTTGTCTTGAAAAATTTGACTCGTGTTTCATTAAATGCAAGAAAATCAAACGCTATTTGTTTCCACCAGGTAAGACAACAAGCAGAAATGAAAAAAAAAACCCAACCCAATCCTCAACTGTATTCATAAATGTCATTCCTTTCCCCTAAAGACATATACCATCAATCTAGGTGCTAGAACTCTGTTATATAAATCCTAGTGTAGATATGTAATTCCTGCTAAACCAAATTTCATGATGCTAACAAAATACCTGTCTCAAAACAGAATTTCATGACTGGTTACGTAACTTGGAAAAAACCCCACAAAAACTATTGCTTGAAGTACAGATCAAAAATGTTTTGTTGTGCATGATTTAGGTAGCAGAAAAAACATTTTCTTTGTACCTGCCAAATCAAATACTTTACTGACAGTATTAGAATTTTAAATAGCATTCTATGATTAACAAAGCAGAGAAACCTAGTGGCCCTAAGATAAGAACTCTGCCATCTTACTTAGTGAAAATTGTGGGATTTTAGTGCAAAGAGTAAATATGTAAGTACTTGTGTGATTCAAAAACCAGGAAGTTCATAAAAGGTTTATTATAATATACTAATATATCTGTATTGAATTATGATTACTTATGTACACTTGTTATTGTTATTTGTGTCATTTATTTTAGATAAAAGGTTTGACTCCTTCTAGGGTGAAGAGCAATTCAGGTTATCCTCTTTTCAGGCAAAATAAGTGGCAAATAAAATTTTTTGTGTCACCACTCTTCTGATTCTGAATTGAGATACTTTTGTGGTGCTTTTGTATGGTGCTGAAACTGCAGAGAGCATTAGCATTTCAAGAGAAGAGCTGTTTCTGAAGTTTCCAGTCTGGCTAGCAAGGAGTACTTTTTATCAGTGTACAGGTAACTTCAGATTCCACTTGTTCTGTACAAGGTTATGCTGAATATTGCTATAGTAAGAATCATTCCCCATCTCCTAAGCCCAGTTGCAGCCAGTGTCCTATAGTTTTATTACTTATCCTTGTCAGAAAGAGACCTCGGTGTAGTTATGCTGCTTATTTCTCCAGTCTTGCACCATAAAGCTCCCTAGAAGTAGCAGCAGTGATGAGGTCTACTAAAGGGATAGTCCGCATGATCTGTAAAACAGTATTGAACTGCTCATTGGACGATGAGAATAGATGCAGCCTAGCTCTCCCTATGAGCTGCAGATGCCTTCAGTTTTTTAATCCTGGAGTCCTCCTAGAGCTGGACTACTGGTTATGTACTGTGCTAATTAACTTTTTGGTGATTGTGTTATCTCATGCATCTAATTCTTTGGCACTTGACCATATCAAAGATCAATTGCAGACTTAGAATTTCTACCTGAATTTTTGAGTGAGAACTCAAAACTACAAATATCCATTTTGTTTGCATTATTTGTGCATGTATAGGGAGTGGAGGGCCCTTTTTTTTAGAAGGAAAATATGTTCCCTTAGCCTCTACCATTACACAGAGAATTGTTCATCCAAAATCGAATGACAAATCTCCAAGTCTGCTTCTTGGTGGACTTGAGTTTACTTGTAAGTAAAGTAGCCACTTCTTAATAGATTAGTCAAGGAGAAGGAGAGCTCAGCACTATTAGAAGAGAATCTTTGCAGGAAAAATAATAACATTTTGAGGAAATTATTATGCACTAATTCTAAAACCAAGTTACTTTTTCTACATGGTAGTTTTGATTACAGATGGAAAAAGTACATAGCCAGTAGAGAAAAAAATGATGAAACATGGTGTTTTTCTGTGCTGAAGAAAAGCTAGGGAAGTATAGAAGTAGTCAAATGATTTCCAAGGTGGAAAGTCCTATTATAATTTTAATTAAACTGAAACAGTAATTTATATAATAAGCTGTGAAAAATAGCCTAGTTGTCCCATTGCATTCATTTTACACTTTAAATAGGCCCCTAACATAGCAGTTCCTGTAGGTTTGAGAAGATCATTACTGAATATAGTCAGATAATTTAAATATTGATCTGTTCTGTAACTTAGCTGAGGGCACAGCACCTGATGAAGCTGTCAAAGCTGAGATACTCTTTTTTGGCTAGATTACAGGTGAAGCGATAGCAAGTGACAATAACAGAACATTAATTTTCAGTTCAACTCTGCAGTAATGGCTATGTGTATCTGTCAGTCATGGCTGTTTTCTACAAGGCCTTTACTCTGACTTATGTTTGGTTTTTTTGAAGTAGCAAGGAGGAAGAGAAGGCAAAACTGCTTTTTTTTATCTATGAGAGATAGTGGGATGAAGTGATGCGGCCTGTTAGGTCTTAGAGATAGAAGCACACAACTCCATTTTTGTTCTTGTTTTTCTGTCAAATGAAAAAAAAAGTGTCTCCAAACTTTCCTACTCTGGCTAATATAAAGAATTTATCTGAATAATTTGCAAATACACTACAGGTGTATTTTAGAAGTGATGTGCATGCCTGTTAGGGACTTGGAGATCTAAGTTTTAAGATGAATAAAATAAATACAAATTGTTCACTCTAGAATAAGCTGCGTATATAAAAAGGTTGGTGAACGCTACAAATAGTAAAGGGAACGTGTAGAAACTTAAAGGATTTCTGCAGGCTTTACAAGCTAAGGACTTTTTACCCTTTGAGAATATTTTGTATCGTTTGAGTGATTGTTCTCCAGGTACCTCTGCTTGAAGAATGAATTAATTGATTTAGTATATTCCCACTATCATCCTTTTTTCTACGTGCTCAATCCTCATAGATTTGGATTAGTAACTGAAGATTTTTTAGGTGTTGTGCTTGGAAAGGGTGATTTAGGGGATGATCACATTTCAGAGCATGGCCTATGGCACATGGTGATTGGGTAATAAAGCATGAGTCTGTCAGTAGGAATATAAATACTACCAGACATAATTGCCATTGCCTGTTTTTGTAGTCCTTCAGTAAGCCTGTGGAAGTGGAGTTTCATTAAAACCTTCTTTTTTAATGTACATCATTAGTTTTCTAGATTTTATGATGCTTAGTTGGGGACTGTGGGTAAGGTGGTTCCTTAAAGTATCCCCTGGTTCTAGAGTGGGATAGAAGTAAGATGGCTGTTTTTATTTAGGTCCAAATGTCATATTTTCTCATAGCCAGTATTTTATGTGCTGAATGTACATCTACACAGCCACTTATTTCTGAGCCTCTTCTCCAGCGGTTAGATGTGAGTGCTAACTTATACACTATGCTTCGAAATGGAACACTTGAAGTAATAACTTAGTAGATATTAAATAAATACAATAAATAAATAAATAAATAAAATAAAATAAAATAAATAACCAATTTCAACAACCACAACTGACTAAAAAATAACAATTCCATGAATTCAACAAACTATCAAAACAGAGCTTCTTAGCAATTTATGTCTTATGTACATACCACACTCCCATCATGATATAGGCAACTCTCTCCAGACCCACTATATATTTGATCTTCCTTATTGATTCCTTATGGTAACTTTTCTGGGTCCTGCTCATATTCTTTTGCCCATCTGACTGAATTGCCAGACATTTGTTATACCCATCCATCATCTTTTGCACCTATTAGGCACTTGGGCAGACGCTTTGGTGTTGAGACAGTGCCCAAGGGTGCTGACTGAACAGTGGATTCTCCGAACAGCACAAATAATGCTAAGCACTCAATGTGGCCTCTCCTTTGGTAGGACATTAACTTGAATGTCTTTCCTCTGTCTATCATCTGCCTTTCATGCAGAAAGTTAACACCTTTATCTGCCCCTGAGGTGTATTCTTCATTGCAGCTCCTCATGTCCACAGCACAAGTCCAAAGGAAATGTGCTGTCTCCTTCCACCTTACAGCACATATGACAAGAGATTTCTTGGCCATTGGGTGAGAGGATGGTGTCCAGCAAGATCTCATGTGGCAAGTAAGTAGGCAGCTGGGCTGTGCTTAGGTATGTAAGTACTCTGCTTCAAATAAAGCCTTTGAGACTCCTCTGTCAAAACAGAGTCAGACTTGGAAACAAGATCAAAAATGTGTGAAGAGGGAAAGGAAAGAAAGAATGATGTCTCAGGAACTTAATTTCCTGAGGAAACAAGTTTAAAGCATAGAACACACATCACATTTGTATTAGATTTACTTAATGTTCTGTATGATTTTTTTTCAGGAAACTGGTCAAAAATGAAAAGAAGGGCTGAAAAGTTTCTGTGTATGAGCACTTCCAAAGACTATCTCTTAAACATTTATGAAGAGAAATCAAGAAACTGCATGGGAAATTCAAACTGTGAAATTCTGTATCAATAGACTATTTTCCAAAGAAGAGAAATATTTCAGTGTTCTCTCATTTCAGAATATGACCTCCTTTTCATAATCGTTATCAAGTTCCTCCATAAAAACTATTTCAGCTTTTTCTGAAGAATACCACAGAACACATAGCCAAGAATAACACTTATATGTAATAAATTACCTGTTAATGTGTTCTTTTGGGGTAATGACCCAAAGGGAATCATGAGGTGATATAGTAAGTAGAAAACAGTAAATAGTACAGTAAGTAGAAAGTTTAACTTTTGCTCTTTCAGGTATTTTAAACACCCTATTTTTGGGGAGAAATAAGACTGTTGTTCATTTTCATATTTACAGCATATTTTGTCCTCTGTATCTCTACAACATTGTCTGTTTATGCTCATAACTTGTATATGCCTACATTTGGACAGGAATTTGTTCACTCATTCAGATCTATCCTTAATTTGTTACAACATTTCATACAATTTCTTTGTAATTTTTTCTTTTATTTTTTTTTTCTTCAAAATATGCATAAAACCAAAGAATTGGAAAAAAGATAATAGCCTATAAGAAGATATCTCTACAGGATACCAGCCTGCTAGGTCAGACTAGTGGCCCATCTAGCCTGCTTTGTGCAGTGACAAAAAAGTGATGTTATTTTGACAATAAAGATGATACCCCAAATCATCCGCAGAGGATATCACTTCTAGATCTTCTCTCTCCCAGACAGTAACTATTAAGACTTAACCATATGTTTTCAAATTTTTGGCAGCTTTCAACTCATAATATGACCTTTCTTACACTCAAAGACTATGAGCATGGTAGCTTTGTTCCTGTCAAAGATTTTGGTGTGGAATCTTCTCAAATGCTTCTGAATTCTCTTTATCTATGCAAGTATCTACATATTCATAAAATTTTGGGAGGTTAGTTAGACAATGTTGTCCTTCAGAAAATCCAATCTGTCCTTTTGCCGGAGATGACAGTCAGAATCACTGATATACAATTTCAAGAAACCCATCCAGATGTTGAGACAGGAAAAATTGCTGTAAACTATTCCTTTTCATTTATGTATTTATTTGTTTTTCTGGGAAGATTTATCAAATATTTGACGGTTTGCCTCAGTGTTTTGATATACTGCATGAAAAACAAAAGGATGTTTGTGTGAAAAGAAAAGGGAAAAAGGATGGGAGGAAGGGAGAAAAAATCATTATCTCTAAAACGCCATGATTGTTCCCCCATTTTTAATACAGTGGCTATGGAAAAAATAAAAGTGACATCTATAGCAGAAGTGGAGCTACAGTGTTTGTTGTCATTAAGGTTAAAATTCACAAATACTCTAATTATAGTTAGCAGTAAGCAATACAAGCAGGAAGCATATCCGCTTGTCCAGATCCTGCTGTGTTTTCCTATATGGGAAACCCTGAGAATTCTAATTTAAGGCTTTGAGTCACCTATAAGACAGGAAAGTAGAGTTGTTTGTTATAAAGGGACTCACAATACTGTAATTACTTTTTATGCTAATGTCAACATCCTTAATAAGCATCTGCACTCTCCTCAGTATGTGTAACTAAACCTTGATGCAGTCAGCGTAGAATAAAATTGGCATTCCTTTGTACTGCTTTGTCCTTTCCATTAAAGTTATACAGCTAAAACTGAGATAAAGATGCTATTTTCTAACGAATTAATAGAGCAGATGCTGATTTTATTAATTTGCAGCATTACTGCATGCTTAACACAAGACCTGTCAGGAACACATTTGTTTTTTTAGCAGAGTGCTCATGTAATAGTCATGCAGAGTAGGGGAAATACAGCTTTGGTCCTAGCTTTTTCTTCCCCCCTGTTCTTCTGATGCTTGCTAAAATCCCATCTGCTCTATAGGTGTTGATCTCCTGTTTCTTTTCGAACTATATAAATGCATAACATCATAAATTAAACTCAGAATAATTCCTAACTTCAGTCTCAGAATTTATTGCTTCTATTTCAACCAGTAGAATCACTTATGTGACCCTAATCTTGTTTCCTTATTCCTGTTTCCCCTTTTCATTTAACTTTTTCAGAAAATAACATCTCCTGTCAAGCCTTGCTTTCTCTTGGGTCTTAGCCTGTCACAGCTCTAGCAGTATTACAACCCCAATAGCCAAGCTAGTTAGTGGATAGCAAAACCAGTAGCAGTTAATTTGAAGGACTTTCTGAATAAGTGATCAGATACATTCACACTGTGATCATTTTGTTTCTCCTTTTCTGAGCACAGGCCACAGGTCATCCTCAACTTTCCAGCTGCAATGAAGCATACATTTTGCATACTAATCAGTCTTGATTTTTAAATTGCCAACAGAAACCTATGTAACCTGTTCTAATTACTCCCTCACAGTTAAAAATGTGTACCTGATTAAAAGTCTGAATTTGTCTAACTTCAGCTGCCAGCCATAGTATTTGTTATACTGCAAGCTGCTCTGCTGAAAGCCCATTATCAATACCATTATCAATTTAATTGATCTCTGGCTGCAGCTTCATGATTAAGCTCTTAATTCGCATTTCTAATTATGCTGTAAAGTCATGTGAAATGTCACTCACTGCAGCCAAGCAACTAGAGTGAGAATGGGTGAGTATGGTGTACTTGCAAGTAACTCCTACTTTGTTCTTCACACAAGTGTAAACTAAGTGAAGTACACATAGTAGAAAATCAGATCCACTGACATTTTTTTTGTCTAGATGCTGGAAAGCATAAAGTTAAATTCTGAACAGCTGTAATCTTTGACCATACTACTGCCCTCTTTTTATTTGCTATTTACGAATAGTCATGCAGATGTGTTATTGTTTTCAAGGATCTTTGGGGAATAGGTACTCTACATATAGAGACATGCATTTGCATACAAATAAGTATTTCTGCAACAAAAAGATTATTTGATCCTTATATTTTTCCATTTTAAAGCTCTTCACCCAGCCCACCAAGGAAGAGAAAAAAACTCTATTAGATGACTGTTGGCATGCCCTTAGTAAGGAGTGGCAAACAACTGAATCCACAAAATATTTCAGGGTTTTTTAAATCTCTGTCAAGTAGGTCTAAATAATAAGCATTTTTACAGGAATAGGTCTTTGTTTACTGAACTAAACTCAGTACAGAACTATGAATAATATCTTCAGTTACTGCAAAGACAAAATTATTTTTACCGACTTCTGACACTGGAATTAACGATCAAAAGCTAGTCTTTAGAACAGTCTTAGCTTTCAAATTTTGGTGCTTTCTTGCTTTCCGTGCTCCTACAGTGTGCAATCTTATCTCTTTAAGTCATCACTTTCATTCACAGAGGTGTTGGAAGTAGAGCAGGTGATACTGCTTGGATAGACAAAACACAGTTCTCACAATCTCTGTTAAAATGTTAGGACTGCTGATGAGAAGTGCTCAGACTTGTTCAGGAGTTTTCAGTTCACAGATGAATGTACAAAACTATTTGATATCCGTGCACATGGTGACATCTGTGATGGATACAATGAAGTCTTTCTGCTATGCTTGTGAATAGCTGCATGAATGTATTTACTGCTCAGTGACTGAATTTGCAAATCTGTTTCTCTTTCCATTTACAGCATGAAAAGCGGTATAATATTTGTTTTTGTTATAAGTCAACAGTCTGATAAACATCTTTTTCCTTTCAAGTGGGAACAAGAGAGCAGATGTTCCCAAATATCTATTTTAGAGAAACCTAAATTGCATCTGATTAGCTTTTTATCAAATTAATAGAGGCCATTCTTTGTGAAGTAGACAAGTTTATAGCCTTGTGAGATGTGGGGATGAGATATTTCCCTAATTAGTTCTTCTTTGGTGGAAATCCTTTTTTCACTGCCTGGAGATTTTAAATATTTCCCAGATCTATTTTAGAAACTGGACAGACCTCATCGTCTTTCTCTTGAATTTTCTACTCTGCTACTAGCTCTGGTGATAAACAAATGTACTTTGTAGGCTCTTGTAACAGCTTCAAACTAGAAATTAATTTTTAAGCACCAGGCTTCTGTGACCACTGCACTGCTGTTAAGCTCTCTGGCACAAGGTAAAATCTTTAGTTTTACCCAGTAACATCTGATGATAGTTTTTCATCCCCCCCCAAATTAATATTTAACTCAAGGCATATTGTAAAATAAAAAAAAACAGGCATATTACAGGTGCATATGCCTTGTCAAGTTAGTGATTACACTTTATCTACAAATAATAATATATTTCAGTTTCACTCAGCTGTTTACATCTTGGCGGAAAAAACACCATATTGACAATTTTATATTCCTTTCAGTGGCTGTTGTGCTGTAAAAAAAAATTGCAACATATTGGGTCCAGCAATCAGAAACATTTTAAAGACAGCACTTGATAAGATAAAGCCAGCTGCCTCTCCCAAAGATTGCCCCTTAGCTGTCTGAAGGAAAGAGAATAAACTGCAACACTTATTGCCAGCTTGGCCATTGTAGTCATCTTCTGAAATAATCCTTCGGGTCACAACTATCTCTGATGGCATCAAAATATAAGGAAAGATCTCTGATATGCAGTAGAAGAGAGATGAATATGATGCAGCTCAGATGGGAATTGAGAAGCATACAATTCAAACGTACACCTTTCTGTCCTTCTGGGACCAGTGCTGAATAGGGTTCAAAACACCTGAGAATCAAGATGAAAATTTATTCTGCATCTTAAATTCATCATGTCTGAAAGGAAAAGAATATAACTCCTCCCTTATGTTTCCAGAGGGCAGAAGCCTAATGCTTATAGCAAGCAAAGTAATCATGCAAATAATTCTATCTTTTCTCCCCCCTCTTTTTTAGAGTGTGGTGTTATTTCAAACTGCTACAAATTATAGCAGTAGACTGAACAAACGTGATGTAACTGAAGATTGAAGTATGAACCTGGGCTGATTAAACTGCATGTTTACATGGAAAGAGCAGGTGCTATCAGTAGCATATTTAACTTCCCTAAATCAGTGTTCTTCAGACTTTGTGGTAGCATAGCCCAACAAGAGCTGTGCTGTCACTAAAAATACTTATATCTCTTTCAGACATCTTGATTTTATCTTTTTGAATTTCCTCTGTTTGCAAGTGTGCTCTCTGCAAGCCATGGCTTGCTTTAAAAGTGTAAACCACAATGCTTGTTGGTGTTTCATGTAAATATGCTGAAAAAGAATCTCCTGGCAACTTGGGATACTAATGGGTGAATGAAATTCTGTTTGTGCTGCTGTTCTGCTTCTGAGGGTAGTCTGGGTTAGATTTCACCCTTGTCAGTGAAAACAGAAGATGTTTTATTCGACTTCATTAGAATCCAAATGTTAAGAAACTTATGTTTCCTTTCTACTTTAATTTTGAAGTTCCAGAGCATTTTCTTTGTTTAGCATTAGTTTGGATGGGATTATTATTTTCAGAAAATAAAAAAACTGGCATCTGTAAGTGAAAATACAGAACATATATAAAAAATAATTTTTTGGAGGTCTTGTTATGGGACATCAAGCATTTCTATTTTGTTGTCTTCTGAATACTGGCTTTTAACTGCAGCAAATACTTTGCCACTAGCAAAGCAAGATAATTCCTGTATGTTGTTTTTCTGCTGGAGAGACAGTGAGGGGCTGTGTAGCAGTTGTGATATGCTCTAGATATCTCATATATATTCTAATTATTCTGTAAGACCTTTTTTTTAATACCAGATAAAATATTAATTTGGTGTGATACTAAAATAAAGAGGTATCATTTTTTTTTCTGTACTGTCAGTTGACCCTTCATTTTGTATATTTAGATTTCTTGTCCTTCCGTAATGCAGGGGATTTTTTTTTTTAATGTGTAACAGCAACCTTCAAGAAGATTTTCCCTTTATGTTGTTGATATGGACTGTTTGAATTCATGCTCATCAATGGTTTTAATGCAGCAAACTCTTCAACTGGATCTAAGACGTAAAAATTCTTTAGCTTGCTAGAGAGGCGTATTCAACACTCTGAACTTGAGCTCAGCTGAATCACAATGTGACAATGTGAAGCAGTCTACAGAAAACTAAATTAAAATATAAATGAAAAATTCAGAGCTGAAGCAGTCATGGAAAGTTTACCATATGTAGAAACAAACTGTTAGAGCACTTGAATAAGTTATAGTTTCATGAAAAATATAATATTTTCCTCTTCCAATTTTTTTCTGAAATTTAATGGAAGCTGTAAAATATTGGCCCAACTGTTTTCCTGGAATAAGACTAAAAGAATGCAACCATGAACTTCTTTCGAACTATCATTGATTTGCCAGGAGATCGCTTGGACTCCTGAGTTTATGTGTCTTGTGATCAGGGCAGGAAGATTGTTATATTTGAGAAGCAATTAATTGTTCTTTGTGTTTACTTTTCTGTCTTGCCTCACATTAAATGACCTTTCAAGCCTTGAATATTTCCCTAAAAATGTGTGTGTCATAAGTGATGTAAGTACCAGAACTGTAGGTTCAACTAAACAGGCAGAGGAAGAAATGGTTTCAGTGAAAGTAAGCCCCTATTTGTCTGCTTTTAGAGACAGACCTGAAAGGAAGTGACAGCTTATAGTGTTCTATAAGAGACTCAGTCATCTGGCAAACAATCAGCTGATCTATGAGTTTTGGTGAGGACTGTAAAATCCTTATTTTACCATGTGCAAAGGTGATGGACAAGGAACCAGTGTAAAAGTCATTTGACACATGAAAAAGGACCCAGAATAAGATGAAAAGATCTGGGAACAGAATTTAGAAGCTCTTGGAAAGAAGTATGAAGATCATAATTACTACAATAGCATTTTCTAAAATTTTCCCTGCACAGCACAATGGAGGAGATATAGAACTGCAGGGTAATGGACTGAAAGAAAACATTTCCTATTCCTCACTCATAGATCCTCCCTCCTCAAACTAAATATCTTCTGTAGTGTCTGAGAAAGAAGAAAGTTATCTTGAGCAAAAAACTCATCCATTCTCTTCCCACTGGTGTAAGTAAATGACTATAAAGAGTAGATTTCATTGGAGTATTATAACATAGATTACATGTAAGTAAGTTATATTGAGTACATGTTGCCCTGAGACAAATTCTGGTATATTATTTGCTCTGTTGTATCAAAATGGTGAAGCTAAATAATACTAAATATCAGTGTTAACATGTCTTCTATTGTGTGTAAAAAGACTTATCAAGTGGGTCATGACAAAACAAAGATATCTAAGTATACCTCCCTAAGGATTGCATTGAGTGATATTTGTTGTAAAATGAGATTGTGAATTGCAGTTCCTTTGTCAAGCAAATCATGCAGTATGTTCTTCCCACGTAGCTGACACGGAATAGTATTAACTGCAACAAATTTGTCAGTTAATGAAAAACTGTTATTTTATATATGTAATAGCTATAGCACAAATAACAATATATATAAAAATATTCATGTTCTCACTGTAAAGCAATCCCTCTGCAAAAGAGAAAATAATTTCTCCTGTTCTGGCTTTTTCCCAATGTTTTCCTTAATCTTAAACTTAAATTTATTGTCATTAAAATATTGTACTGTAATGAATTGTTCATTGTTTTGAGGATCTGACTCTGCTTTTGTATTTTATTTTAATAAATGTTTTCTTATTAAATCTGTGCAAAAAATCCTGATCTGATCCTCAGACAATCTCTGATGGCCTTCATTTGCCAAAACATGGCAAGTGAGATGTAACGTCCACTCATCCTAAATTATTCCATTGTGGTGATTTTATTACTTTTACATCTTTCTCTTAAGAGATTATAATGAGTCACAGTCATTGTTCTCCATTTATATTTGTATAAAGTGTATTTTTTTTAGTATAAATGATTATAAAATGTAAGATATTCCTTTATAGTCTGCAGAGGAATTTTGCCATGAGTAAATGTTTTGTTGTATCAGACACCTGCTAGCTTCTAGGTTTTTATTTGCCCGTAACAACTGGGACAGCAACATTTCTGGGGTGATAGACTATAGCTTTTGAACACTCTTTTGGAAGAAGTGATCGCATTTCTCAGCCGTAGAAACCTATAAGGTCAAGGACGCTTTGAAAGGTCACGGATGTTGTTTCACTAAGCTACAAAGGAATTACAAAGGATAAAGCAGACTGTTGGTCTAGCAGAACTGCTTCCCAGAGTGAAGTGTTAATCAGACTATCCTTGGCAGGTAGAAGAGCAGTGAAGGGAATGCTTGGAGGAGAATATATTCTTGAAATGGTAACATCATAAAACCTTTTGGTTTTAAAGTTTTAGGTATGAAAACAACTAGCCTTTTGGTAGAAAGTACTTTGGAGTATATATATATTTTAAAAGGAATTTGTAGACTTTTAAATGTTTTTATGAAGAAACCATATATAATTTAATCTTACATCCATGCCATGGAATTCTATTCTTATCATCTGTTAAGCAGTAATTGATTCTGAACACTCGCAAGTCATATTTTTTTGTAAGAATCTGGATATTTTCTTAACCTGCCTTGCAGTATCGATGTTCCTGCTTCTGAAAAGAAGGAATATAAAATGCATAGGTAACCCTGCTTTTTAGGAATCTCAGCCAGTACACTAGAATCTCCTTCACAGAAAGCAACAATACCTCCAAAACAGACTAATGTAGAGAGGAATGGGCACACAGTGTTTTTTTTCATATTTCAAACCTGTCTTTTTAAGCAGTTAATACTTCATTTAGATAAGGGTCCTGTAGTGTTTTCTAAAAAAAGATTACATGGCTGATCTTGAAAATCCTACTGGAAGAGAGTATTTGTAGGAAAATATTAGAAAACCTATTGGAAAGCTATTATTTGCATCAGCTTATTAACACAGCTATAATTAGAAGGAAAAAAGGTGGGTTTTTTTTCAGTTCTCAAATGCATCTATATTTTTCAAAATCCTATTTTGTCTGCAGATTAGGCCACCTGCTCTACATTTTTAAACCTTCTGGAAGTAGACGTGTTTTTTTTCACTTCTAGTTCAAAGTTTGAGCCTTAGTTTTTAACATTCTGGTCTACTCAGGCTGATGAACAGCATTTGTTGAATCATTTCCCTCATACACAACTAGGTAGTGTAGCATTGATGGTAAAGCATAAAAGAGAGTAAGACATGTTTACACATATACTTATATAGTGATTTTGCATATATAAAAATAGTCATCTTCAATGAGATAAATAGACTGTGTTGTCAAATAGCAAGTGAAACATCCACAGCATCAGTCAGGAAAAAAATTGAATTAGCCTGAAAACTATAGATAGAGTAATTTGGGTGTTATTCCTTCCTCGTATACCATATGGGAACACACTTTAGTTAACCATACCCTAGCACTTTGCAAGGGAAGTTTAAAATGTAATTATAGATCTTTTCTCTTTTCCTTCTTTTTCAGTTAATCTTGCATACTGACCTTATGATACAACCTTTGCCTGGAAGAATTTGCAACACTTTTGTGTTGATTAACAGCAAGATCAGGGCTTAAGAAGAGCAAATGTGAGTGCAACCATATAGGTAGTTGCTTACTAGAAGGTAGTATACTATTGTGTTACAGGTAAACACTTCTTAAAGGCTTTCACAGTATTAGGCCAAGATGTTCTTTTGTCTTCATTAATTGCCTTCCTTTTTTTCTTTCTCATTGGCTGCACATGTTACTTTCATCCTTAACTAGTAGAAGCCTGTCTTGAACCTATTAAAAACTAGTATTTGTGAATATCATACACTACATGCTGTGTATATTAAAAGACAGTAGTAAAATTGAAAAAGAAAATCCACCAAGCAACATTTGGCTTAATCCTATTAAACCAGATTTGCTTCCTTACATGCAGAATGCATACTAGACAAAAGGGCAGGGAAATGCAACTTTAGTAAACGCATCGCTATGGGAAAAGTACTTGCCACTGGGTGTCACTGTTGATCCATGCAGTTTTACACAAAACACTTTCTTTGGCAGTACAGATGTTCCTCCTTCCATGAATGGCAGGTGCTCTCTTAACTGTTTGAACATCCCTCCAGAGGAGTGTCTAATTATGAAAAATACTTTTTTCTGTCTTCTTTTCTTTTTTTTTTCTTTCTGTTTCTCTGGTGAAAGCTCTTTCTCTTCCCCAGCTTTGCTGTTAGCCAACCTCACTGAGGACATATATAAGAATGAAAAACTGGAACTGAGTTTAAATCTAGGGTTACTAGGTGCTTTGCGTAGAGATTGCATGGATGGTGAATGTAAAAGCTAGTAGAGTCAAAGTTAAAAAAGAAAAGATTTTTATATATTTTCGCCTATGAAAACAGTCTTTGCTAAGTTTTCTGGTATTGCAAATACACATCCTAAGTTTACCAGACTTTTTTTTCTGCTGCTGTTTAGAGTGTGGCTTACACAAACAGCAGAGAAAACAGAGAAGAGTGAAGATGCCCAGGTATGAAATGCCACTGCACATGTAAAATACTACGTAAAAGTGGAGAAATATACTCTTCCTTTTTGCCTGGATTTCTTAACAGAATCAGTAATTACTTGTTGTTTTTCTCTTGCAAGATTGAAAACAACAGAAATAGCAGAAGAAATACTGTAAAGTTACTTCAGTGGAAGATGTCAAAGATAGTACTACCTATTTTGATGCTTCTCAATGACTGACATTTTTTCCTTTGTCAGCCTTCTGCGACATATTCCTTATTCATGAATCATGTTTTTTCCAAGCTCAAGTTTTCTGTTTGTGTCCTCAGGATAACTCAAACTATTAATGGTTTTTATATTCCTGTGAATTGGAAGGTTGATTTTTCAGGGTTCTATTATAGAATTCCAGTGTCATAAATTCATAAAAGAACACACAGCAAACAACTGAATATTCAGCAGCATTCACTTTATCTAGGTGTTTCCATTGTAGATCCTCACCAAGGAATAACACAATTGTTTCCAAATTAGCCCAGAATTCATAGCAATCAGAAAAAAAATTCATATACCCATTGCTATAAATATTCAGCAAATTTGACATCTAGGAATAATTCAAGCACATTATATCTTTACCTCTTTTGCAGCTACTTATCTCCTAGCTTGATCAGATCAAAAATGCACTAGAACCATATGTGAAGAGAGAATTGCTTTTTATGAAATAACTATTAAATCCTTTAAGAATGTTAAATGTTGTATCTCAGAAACCTGTACATATCAATTCTTTGAACTGTCAACCTATTTATACATGTCTTATTCCTTCCAGCACTGTAGCTATGAACTCTTAAATTTCTTTTGCAACATGCTTGCTGCTAAGAAGAAATAATAGTATAACTGCTGTTTTTCCAGTCTAACACAACTCTTTTCCCTTTCCCTTTTCTTATTCCCCACCTGCATCCAGATTTGTACATCATCATATTGCTTTACCTTCTGTGTACTTTTAAAAACATGAAAACCTAAAAATAACAATTCAAAATGTGATTTAAAAATGAAAGTATTTCTTACTTTTTCTTTCTTTTTCTATTTTTTCATTTTTTTTCTGAAGCGCTAGAGGATTGGAGCACTATATAATCTCTGCAAATACAAATCCCTCCTCCTCCTAATGTGAATAATATGTAGAACTTTACTAGAGAGTATGAGCTGTTATGAAGCCAAGACTGACCATTTCTATATGGTGAATTGTTTTGTGAGCTATTTTTCAGGGACAGATTCCTCGAAGTGATGTACTCACACAAACATCACATTTTCCCAGTGCTTTCAATCTGGAGGTTTGTCAGTTTCAGTAATGTTACTTGAAGGAAGGTTGTTGGTAGAGTATCTCCTAGTGGAATTTCTAAACTATAGCTAGGTTGTAGTCAAAGTGTTTTTTTGAATCAAAGATTGCCTTCAGTGTTTTGTTGGAGATCCAGCATAAATTTTATTTTCAATGATCACTTTTTGTGTCTGTAGCATACTTTGAAAATTGTAGAGGTATTTGTAAAGTGTCAAAAGGACAATATACTTGTATTTATGTGTACAATATTATTTCTTCTGTTTAAACAAATCAAATATCCACTCTTTGAAAACGCATTAATACCAGGTCCACCAATAAACAAAAGTAAATAAGCAAATAAAATATTTCCAAACAGTACTTTTTTTAGCAGAGTTTCAAAACAAGATTAATTTACTGGCAAGAGAGTTCAAAGAGGTAAGAATATGGAAAATAAACCCCCCTAGAGCTAAACTGGGAAGATATGAATGAATTTTCATCACAGAAAAAAACCTGAAGTAATACAAAGATTAAAAATCATTACCAATGTGCTAAAAGAGATGTGAATGTAAACTGATAACTTTTACTGAAATTATAAGTTATACAAGCTTCTTGTGACTGTGAAGATTTTAGGGAAATATTATAAAGAAATATTATAAAGAAATATTATAGCTAGATAATTTGGTAACTGATGATAGATGAAAAAGACATAAACATATATATAGCAGTGCAATATTAAAAAAAAAAAGGAGATCACATCTCCAGGAAAAAGTGATAATTTCTTGGTTAGTTATGATCTAACAGAAGTGTCATGGTGCTTCTGAAACCTGAAGCAATGTGAGATAGGTGTTTCTGAAGTTATAGATCTTAGAAAACAGTATGGTATCGCTATTTTGCTTATCACCGCCTCAGTGGTTTGTTGTTTTGTTTTGGAAAAGGGAGACCAACAGGAAATGTGAAAGAATATCTGAGGAAGGAAAAGTTATTATACATTGAAGTCACTATCTGGGGAATTCCAAGTTCTCTGCCACAACTTTCTTAAGAAAACTGTGACTATTCTCATCTTTGGTGTGTTTCAATGCCTCCAGCTGCAAAATTAACAAGGTATTTCAGTGATGAGGGTGACACATGCTGATGTGTCTATTCACATAAGAAGAAACTTTGTGGAGTAATGGATAGCATACAGCCATTAAGATGTAGTTTTATCTTATATGTTGTACAATATAAACAAAGCAGAAAACATAACATGTAAAGTGTTTTGCCTGCAGAAAATAGTACTTCATAATGCTATACTGAGTTGTATTATTTGGTTGAAGACAAATGTAGGTGTAAACTACTATATATTTGGGAAAAATTACTAGCAAGAGGTTCACTTACTTTCTACAAGTCATTTTAAAAAAATCAAATCTAAGCTTTAATATATTTAATTGAGCAAATTATTGAGCATCATTGACTTATGGTAATTCATATACATTTATAAGTGTGATAACAGAAACATTGTCACGGGTTATTAAAATAAGAGGGTACATAATAATTAGTATAAATTATAAAATAATAATCCTCTGTCTTAAAATAGGAAAACAGATAAAAATCTCCTTATATGATATGATTATATTTTAGATTATGTTTCATGGTTTTATACATTATTTTCCAAAGAATTTGTCTTGACATCTGCTAAGACAAGTATTTAATGAGAGTTTCAATGGTAATTCTTGTGTAGTTACAGAGCAGGACAGAAAGGAGTGGATTGGTTCATCCAGACCATGAACTCCAAACATCAACTTGCCATTGTTGTTTTTATGGCAGATGAATTGCTAAGCCACTATCTATCATGTTTGGAAAGTCATGGCAAACCCATGAACTTCCCAGTGACTGGGAAAAGGGAAATCTAATTCCCATTTTTAGAAAGGAAAAAAAGGAAGAATCAGGAAAGTACAGGCTAGTCAGTCTCACCTTTGTACCTGGTAAGATCATGGAGCAGATCCTCCTGGAATTTATGTTAAAGGCGTGTGAAAAAGAGAGTGGTGATTGCTGACAGACAACACCGTTTCACAAAGGGCAAATTGAGCCTGACTAATACAGTGGCCTGTTGCAGAATGGCTGTGGGAGCATGGACATGGCTCAAAGGAGGAGCTCTGTGAATCAGCCCTGACAGAAATCATCTGAACTGCGCTGTGATGAAACAGTACTGAGGACTTTGTCAAGTCATGCTGACAAGGAGGGAGTCAGTGAGAAAATCCCCAAGAGAAGGTCAAGAAGACCTTATGACTGATAAACAACTTAAGGAAGTAGGCTAGGATGAGACCTGGACCCGAGCATATAGCAGTAGGAGCAAGTAGGAGGAACATGCTAATGTAACCTTAGAGCTTTGAAGAGGGGCATGATAGTGTAACTTTTAGAGTTAAGTTAATGATTATAGGGCTTTTGGAGCAAATCTAATGATTATAAGACAAGTGTATGTAAGGGACAATGATTGTTAGACAAGCCGATGATTGTTAGACAAGTAGACACGAGTTAAGTAGACAAAGACTATGGTGTAGTCATGAATGAACTGTGCAATAAGCCAGAACTTGCTTTACCACTCACATTGAGTCTATTGCATAGTTCTCCTCGCTCGTTGCAGTGGCCTTCTATAATGGGGTTACAGCATTGTTGGATAATGGACTGGTACAAGGCATTTGATAGTGTCCCACACAACATTCTTGGCTCTATAAAGGGAAGACACTGATTAGATGCGTGGCCCACTCAGTGCCACCAGTAAGAAACTGGCTGGATGGTTGCACTCCAGAAGTTGTTGTCAATGGCTTGATGTCTGGCTGGAGACCAGCAATAAATGGTGTTTCTCAGGGGTCCGTGTTGGGATGAGTATTATTTAACATCTTTGTCAGGGACATGGACAATGGGGCCAAGTGCACCCTCGGCAAGTTTTAGGATGACACCAAGTTGAGTGTTGTTGGCTTTTTATGATTGTTATGGCTGATTCACTGGAGGGAAGGGATGCTATTAAGGGGTATCTTGACAAGCTTGAGAGCTGGGCTTGTGCACAACTGATGAAGTTCAACAAGGCAAAGTGCAAGGTCCTGCACCTGTGTTAGGGCAATGCCAAACATGGATACAAGCTGGGTGATGAGTGGACTGAGAACAACAAGTCTTATCATTCTGGATAAAAAACTGAATTTGAGCAGGCAATATGCCAATCATATCTTGGGATGCATCAAAAGCAATGGAACCAACAAGTCAAGGGAGGTGATTCTGCCCCTATATTCCACTGTGGTGAAACCTCTCCTTGAATACTGTGTTCAGCTCTGGAGCCTCAGCATAAAAGAGACATGGACCTGCTCAAGAGGATCCAGAGGAGGGCCACAAAGATGATCAAGGGGCTGGAGCACCTCCGATATGAGGACAAGCTGAGAGAGCTGGGGTTGTTCAGTGCAGATAAGAGAAGGCTTTGGGGAGCAGTCTTGTAGTACTTAGAGGGGGCCTACAGGAAAGATGGAGAGTGATTATTCATCAGGGAGTGTAGGAGTAACAGTTTTAAACTGAAAGATTTAGATTAGCTATTAGGAAGAATTTTTTTACTGTTAGGGTGATGACACACTGGTACAAATTGCCTGAGAAGCTGTGAAGTGTTCAAGGCCAGATTAGATGAGGTTTTGAGCAACCTGATCTAATTGAAGATATCCCTACTTATTGCAGGGTTGGACTGGATGACTTACTTTTAAATGTCTCTTGCAACCCAAACCTGTTTATGACTCTGTGTTCCTTAACTTGGGTCTAAGAAATGAAATGGCCTATAAAATGAACAAAAAGCTATTTTATTTTCCTTGGAAACTTCAAATATCATAGAGAAGACAGCAAATACCTAGAAATATGGTTTTTATTTCACATGAATTTGACTTGCTTGGGTTTGGACTGTATAAATTAGATTTTGGCAACAAGATTTTAATTACTTCATGGTTTTTTGGTTTATGCTTCATGCACAAACACAAGATCTTAGAAAAGATATTAAATTGATTAGGCTGATGGAAATAGGGAAAAAAGTCTTAATGCTAAAAATTTACCAATATTACAAGCAGACTCTCCTATTCAATATCTTTTTGTTATCTTCTTTTCAATGGCAAAAATGCTTTTCAATTTGTCTATCAGTTCCTTCTCTACATGCATTACAAGAAAAGGTCTAAAATACAGGAAAATATATTAAGCAGACAAAACAATAAAGATATAAACTTATTAGCTTATTAATTAATTAGCTTATTAATGAAAACCAAGATCTATACCTAACCTGATGTGAAGGAAAGGAGATTTTATAGAATGTGAAAAAATAACTTACACGAAAATGTAGACTGGAAAGATTTTTTTGTCACTGTTAATAGCCTTCTCTTCTCCAGGCTGAACAAGCCCAACTCCCTTAACCTGTCCTCATAGCAGAGGTGCTCCAACCCTTTGATAATCTTCGTAGCCCTCCTCTAGACCTGTTAGAACAGTTCCATATCCTTCTTACGTTGGGGATTCTGGAACTGTACACAATACTCCAGGTGTACACAATATTCATGAGAGTGGAGTAGAGGGGGAGAATCACCTCCCTTGACCTGCTGGCCACGCTTCTTTTGATGCAGCTGACACAGTTGGCCTGAGCTGTGAGCGCACATTGCTGACTCATGTCGAGCTTCTCATTAATCAACATTCCCAAGTCTTTCTCCGCAGGACTGCTCCTAATCACATCATCTCCCACCCTGTATTGATACCGAGGGTTGCTCTGACCCAGGTGTAGGCCTTATTGAACTGCATGGGAGTCACACAGGCCCAATTCTCCAGCTTGCCCAGGTCCCTCTGGATGACATTCCATCCTTCTGGTGCGACCACTGCCCCACTCGTCTTTGTGTCATCTGCAAACTTGCTGAGGGTGCACTCGATCTTGCTGTCTATACCACCAATGAAAATATTAAACAACACTGGTCCCAACATTGACCCCGATGTACACTACTTTTCTCCATCTGGATACCGAGGCATAGACCACTAATCTCTGAATGTGACCATGCAACCAATTCCTTATTTACCAAACAGTCCACCCATCAAATCCATATCCCTCCAATGTAGAGAAAAGGATGCTGTGGCCGTGTAAATGGCTTTACAGAAGCCCAGATTACTTCCATTGCTTTTCCCACATCCACTGATGCGGTCAACCCATCATAGAAATCCTAGGTTGAGCAGTCAGGACTTGTGCTTGGTGAAGCCATGCTGGCTCTCTCGAATCACCTCCCTGTATTCCATGCGTTTTAGCATAGCTTCTAGGAGGATCTGTTCCATGACCTTCCTAAGCACAGAGGTAAAGTCACAGATAGTTCCCAGGGTCATCCTTTATACCCTTTTTTAAAAATGGGCTAATGTTCCATTCTTCCAGTCACCAGGGACTTCCCCTGACTGTCACGAATTTTCATATATTATGTAGAGTTGCTTGGCAACCACATCAGCCAATTTGCTCAGGATTCTGGGATGCATCTCATCAGGTCCTATAGACTTGTATATGTTGAGGTTCCTTAGGTGGTCACGAACCTCATCTTCCCCTACGGTGTGAGGGGCTTTACCCCCCAGTCTGCATCTTGCTGTCCATTGACTCACTAGGGTCAAAGGAATATTGATTTGTGAGGAGGAGTTTTAAAATTGCTATGGTCCTCAAAAAAGTTGGTGGGTGAGCAAAAAGGCAGTTTCTGGAGAGTGCTCTCTCTTCCTCTCTCATTGATGCTGAAATAGTTTCTAAATCAAGAAAAGCAATGAGATCTTGCAGGTATCTATCAATGCACATGTTAGTCTTTTATGATTTTGGTCATGTACTTGATTGATTGCTTTTTTTCTGCTCTGTTGCTGTTAAGTCTGTTTTGTCCTTATGCTTTTGTTCTAAATAAATCATTTAGGCAATATTCATTCGTCCATGTTGTGACTCGGTTGAAAACCAGTATATTGTGTTTCAGAGTAGGGGAACTGCACGATATCAAAACAAAAGATTCACTGATTAGACCTCTTAGATGTTAAAACCTGAAGGATCTATGAGGGGTGAGACATCAGTCTGGATGCTGTCACAGGTAGAAATTTCAACTGCTCTGGAAATATAGAATTGCTCTGTAAGATTTTTTTCTGTCCAGGAAAACAATTATGCAACAAAAGGAACATCCAAACTTCTACAGTATTTTGGTTTATTAGGGAGTCAACATTGGTACTAATTCCAAACTCTTTCCATTCATACATAAAGATTTTTCTTTAACTCTAGGCAAAATGAATGGAGGTACAAAGCATGAGGGATCTTGGACCTCTGGTCAAACTGCAAGTTTGAATTATTATTTCACAAGACAGGTTGTACTGAAATCTTCAGAATCTCCCAACTCTTAATTTCCTTCAGTCTAAAATCCAATTCTGCTTTCCAGAAAACTGACCTGAGGCAATAAAACTTTCCAAATACCTATTCAGAATATTAGAATAAAATACCTATTGAATTGAACTGTCCAAATCTCAACTACTGTTATATTGCAGTCAATCTTTCTTAACAAACCCAAGCAAATGCATAAAATATCAGGTTACCTGAACCCAAAATTAAAGCTTACCCTGGGAAATAAAAATGAGCCACTTTTTTCCTCAATTCTGAAACATGGCAAGGCTCTCAGTCACTACGTTGTAGTCATTACCATAATTAATTTTTTTATATACAGCAACACCCACTGACCAGGTCAAGAGATTTTCCTTTTGAACTATATCAACAATGCTTAGATATTCTTCTGTCAGATAAGTGTCTATAATCACTGGGTCTTCATTTCAATATTTCTCTTGAGTCTAAACACCTTACTTTTCTGGAATCCAAGTGCTTCATTTGCCCATGGGCTTCTCTTTGACCTATGAGCCTAAGAGACCATATGCCTTTGTTCTGTCTGTAGTTTCTATTAACTTCAGTTAAAACAGTGTTAGGCCAATGTTTAGTGGCTTTAAAAATATCTTCTGAATGGAATTTCATTCCACCTGATTGTTCTAGCTTTATGACAAAAGACCAGCTTCAAATGCTGTGTTTAATCACCTTTAGTTGTATACAACCATTGAAACAATGAGAACTATTAAACATTATTATACTTTGATGTAGAGAAAATGTTTGAATTCAATGATGTTGTGCATTTGTTTCCTGCTTTAAAAGATTCTGTGCTGGAGTAAATAAGATTAAATGGATAAATCTCCTGTATATATGAAAACATAGATCAGGTATGTTCTTCTAACTAAACCAGTTACCTTACTTTGCTTCAGCTGCTGTAGAATTTCTTTCTGAGTGTCTGTCAGAACAAAAGATTCAAAAGGTTTCAGTTTTCTGACCCAGCAAATTCTGAGCTCTCACAAATGCACCTAATTGATCAGTGGAATGTTTTCTTAACTGATGCAACATGGAAAACCCACTTATTGCCTGCTTTCCTCTGAAATTAAACAGATTTTGTAGGTAGAACATATTAGTAATACTGTTGATAGGTAGCTATGCTGTTTGAGGTCTTTTTGCATAGGAGAGCAGATTCTGCCACTATCACTTTTTGTAATGTATACATTTGTTTACCTAAACCCAGAGGCTATGGGGTATGGGCAGGGAGGAGAATTCTGGTTGATGAAGAGGAAGTGGTACAGAACGTGTAGGATGAAAAGAAGTGATGAACATGAGCAGAAAAGGAATATTGCAGAAAGATCAACTGAAAGAAAAAACAAGCATAAAACATTCTGCTATCTGAAAATCACTATTATAGAAGCTTGAAAAGATACAGGAAGAAACAGTGGTTTATGCTATCAGAGCTCAGAGCAGCAACAAAGAAAGCTCAAGAGTTTTGGGGGAAAAATCTTTCATCTGGTGAAATCATGAAGACTGAAATCTCTTTGAGGACTATTCAGAAGCACTTTCTTCTTTCCAAATTTATGGGCAAAATTTTTGGTGACTGCCATTGTTGTTGCTGCTCTAACATTGTAGAATAGCTAGAGGGCAGGGCCATTAATATTGTTTAGTGAAAAAAAAAATTCTAGTGGCTATGTGAGCCATTATTTTTTCTTTTTCACAGGATTAATGGTAATTTTTTCTGAAGGAGCTGACCACATAAGTATAAAACAAATTTAGAAAAAAAACCCTCTTGAAATAAACAATCTCCCCATAAGTTAAAACTGCAATTTATTTAAAATTTAATGAAATCTTTTTCAATGTATTTGTTGTGTTTTGTCACAGCAGCAAGGGTATTCATAATTTGTATCTTATAAGCCTAACAAATGTGTTTTCCAGAGATAAGGGGTCTTTTATAATAGCAGTTATTCTTTGCATAGCAGAACTTCCCTAAAAGGTTTATGAACGTTACTTATGATTATTTGTTGATACTGCTGCTTTCTTTAATTGTAGCCCCTGCCTTGCAGACCAAAATCCTTATTCTCTTCACTCGATGATCAACGAAGATCAGCTTCCTTTCATATAATTCCACAGACCAGCATCCTGACACTGGCTTGTAGATGTACAACTCCGTGGAGTAAAAAACTCTAAAACTTTATTTTTTTTTACAGATATTTAGTTATCAAAATCCTGGGTACAAAATATTTGTCACTGAATTTACTCTGATGTTTTTAGCTTTGCATCTCAATAGCTTCCAATGTAATCTAGCATATTACAAATCCAAATGCCAAATGACTTTTATCAAATTGAACTACTTGGATTATCTTAGCTAAGTTTTCTGAAGGGCTTGCTTTCTCCTTAGTCATTGTAATGAAGAGCTATATTTTAAGAACACTGAGAGTTGAATGCTTGAAAAGATGTGGACTAGTGTTTGTTATACAGATTAAACTGGCTAAATCATGAATGGGATCTTGGCCCCACTGAATTCAGCAGCAAAAACACTCTTAATTTCAGAGAAGTCAGGATTTCACTCATCAGAATGGAGGCATTTTTAAAAGGTCGGCTTGAAGTTTGGTCTCTGCCTCTTATGAGGAGACACAAATTGTTGATTATTGTAGTGTTACCTTTCTTTTCGTTTGTTGTCTGCTCAGCAGTGAAATAACATTCAGTTGGTGGAAAATAGGTTTTAGAACTATCACGAAGGCAGATGAGTGGAGGACTTGCATACTTCACTCCTAGATTTACTTTTGTTGCTGGCTGAACTGTAAAGCCTGCCTCAAGGTCAGAGGGTGAATGGCATACTTGCACATGGATTTGTTTAAATCATTAGTCTCCCTGAGTGATCCCGCTCCATCATGCTCCAGAGCATAGGTGACAAGCACATCTGAACATGTGGAGGAGCGCTAACTTTGTTTATGACAGGTGAATTTGGACTTGAGAATGGACCCAGACAGCTATTTAAATGGGGATTTAGATTAACCTTCTCTTGTCACAAATCCTAGTGCTGCAGACAAAGATTTTGTGTGTGAGGGGAGACTGTCAACAGAAGAGGACTTGTTCCAGAGTACTTTGTTTTCTGGGATCTGGTCAGAACTGTGCTGCCTGCAGACATCCCCTTCTTGTCCAGGCAGCACTGATGACAGTGCATGGGGCTGAGGCTGTCAGTACTGCAGCAGAGCTGTGTGTGTGGCGCTGGCTATCTCCAGGTCAGAGCTGGTTGACTCCAGGCGTGTTCACATTTTTTCAGTTATCACGGCATGAAGGAACATGTAACCACTCCTTTATTTAACCAAGGAGACTATCATGTTCAAAAGCTTCTGTAAATATCATAACAACCCAGAATAGAAACTTCAAGGTTCCAACAGTATCGTATAGAAATATTATTTACCCCTTTATTTTCCCTTAAAGTTTATAAGAAAACATTTTGTGGCTGCAGCGGTTTCTTAAATGACTGTTGATTTAACAAGAGTAAATTACTGATGTTTGCCTAAAAGGGTTTTAAAAGAACAATGGAGGATTTTGTATTTTCTGTTATTTTTTCTCAGTATTACAATCCCCAATATAAATCTTCTGTTAAAATTACCTGTGCTTTCCTCTAGCTGCAGCAGGTTTCTTAGCAACCTCCTTGGTTTAGTCATGTGATAAAAATGCTAGGATGTCAAAAAAAGTTCACATTACAATTTTTTTAAAAAAGGGAAAGGGAGTACTTTTCATTTACAGAGTATACTTTTCAAAATGACCAACTAGGTAAAAAGAAAACTAGATTCGAACATCGTGAAAATTTATTTTTACTTTGCTCAGATACTTGAGGGAAAAACATTCACTGAGCCCAAAATTCCAAGCAATTATTTGAATTTTTTACAAACAAATCCACTCCAGACTTTCAGTGTTCAGAAAAACACTCGACTGGCAGCACTACAGTGCTATCCCCCTTGATAACAGGATAAAACTGCACTTTTCTGCAAAGAGAATTAATGGCATTATGACATCTACTGAACAGATAAAGTACTTAAACACAGCAGAAAATGTGTGACTTTGTAAATGACCTCAATTTTTAAATGTCAAACTATCTTTAAAGTAGAAATATTTTTGAAAACCTATTTGGATTCCTAATATAAAACTTAGTACAATCACTCTATTTTTTTTAACAGTTTGTTTATTCAGAGGGATGGTGTAGCCTCCATCACAGAAAATTTGAGACAGTGTTATTGACTATTAGGTACAATCTCACATAATTTCAGCCAGCAAGGGTATAATAAGGTAAGGTTTGGTTTTCCAACCTCACTTCAGATGAAGAATTCTTGATGATTTTCTTTTCATTACCTTAAATATTCTTTTCTAAAGTTAAATTCACGTTTATAAACATCTTAGATAATGGTATTTTAGTGCAGATAAGAGACAGAGAAAGGAAAACACGTTAACATAAAAGCGCTAACTCAAACTTCCTTTGCTGTAAACCCTATATTCTAAAGGAGATTTTTGAGCCAGAGGAGAATACTTATATTTGGAGTGGTTCAAACATGTAGTTTCAAAAATCATATTCATACTAAAGAATTAAAGAACTATCATTTCTCGTTTTTTGTACTATGTTTGGGATAGTTGCAGACACATTATTATTTTTTCCTGTTTTATGGGAAATTCCTTCCCGATTTGGAGATATCAACAAAATAAAAAAATAATCTGATGGAGGTGTTGATTTGCTGTTACAGCTATTTGAACTTTTAAAATGGAAATTAATGTTCCTAGGCTGGTTGCCTCCATTGCCTTGTATAATTTCACTCCTTACTTAGAGTTGTTATATTATTCATTTCCATTTCTTAACCCCACTTACAGAGTTGTTCATGAGTGCTTCTGGCTTGTTCTCATACCTGTTCTGTTGGAAAGATACCACAATCATAATCTTGCACTGCCTGATGGGAATATTTTTCCTTTCTTTACTTTCATTATTCTCACTTAGTCATTCACTTCCCTTTGTCCTTGATCCTGCCACCTCTGTTGGAACAAGAAAATATTTTCTTGGCTGGTAAAAGCGTGTGAATTTCTGCCCTAACCAATGTCTTGCATCTGCCTGCTGAGCCTACTTTGAATTTCCAAATAGATATGTATTTTCCAGTTATATATGATCTCTTATTTAATGGTATATTACAGCATTAATATTTCCCTCTTGGATATGTCTGCAAATGTACATTTGTGCTTTTAAAAAATTTGACAAGTTCCTTTTGCAAAAATTCTGATCCCTGAAGTCTGTGAGAGGCGACTCTAAAGAATAGGAAGAGAAAGTGAAAAGTAACAACAAAGTTTTGTAAACATATGCATTTATTTGTTATTTGAGGTAAAGAGGACTATTTACAAGACAAGAATATCCCAGCAGCTTTGAGACACTGTTTACTTTTTTTACTTTTCATGGTTGAGGACAACAATCTACTTAAATGAACAGGGGTCATGATGATAATTTCTTTTGTGAATTTTAAATAGTCATGACATGGCATGGATAGCAAGATGATTATCTGTGATTTAAGAACACAAAGGAAAATTTATATTTCTTATAAACTTTAGGCCACCTGACATTCAACCAGTATGTTTTGCTTAGTTAGCATAATACTAATGAATGGGGTGAGAATGGCACAAGATGGTTAATTTGCCAGTGGGTGGATTTTAATAGTCTGCAGAAGAAGCAAAACTTTTATTAAGACTGTCTAAAGATATAATGTGAATTATTACCTCTTAGTTCACCTTTATACTTCACATAAATATTCAGGAGAACTGAATGAGTGTTTAAAAGGGTAGGACTTTTTTGTTCACTCACAATTCAGTGAAGAAGTACCTGTGAGATTTCATAAGAGCAGACCCAGCTTTTCAATTTATGAAGTTAAAGAAAGCCTTGCTAGAACAGTGTAGAATTTCATAACACTCCATTGAATTTATTGGAAGGGGCTGGAGAAGAGGGGAGGAAGATCATATACATCAGTGACGTACTTCATCACTTCACATACCGACATCACATTCAATTAAGTATAGAGCTCTCTGTCAACAAACCTGACACATACATTGAGGGATGTTGCCACCCCCTCAAGGTCAATATTCAAGTTATGATGGACTGACAGCTTACAAACTGAGTGAGCATCCCCTGATTTTACATGTTCTTGCTTCAGAATGGTGCAAAGTCCTTGAGCATGAACAAAATAACTTAATTAACTAAGGGATATAGCTGAGTACAAACTTAGAGTCAAAACTCATTCAGAAAAAAAAACTGGTTAATGAAATTCAGATCATCAAGAAACTAAAATATAATGCTGTTAAGGAGTCTGAAAATATAAATTCTCAATATCGTAGGCTGCTAAAGCTACATTTTTATATTTTATTCAGTTTCTACTTTCCATGTAGAATTAAATCACTGTAAACCTATGGAAAAGTTTACCAATGCTGCCATGTTTTTACTATTTCTCTTTTTCTGATACATAAGAACATAACAGCACTATAAATGTAGCAGAAAATAATAATGAGGTACCTAGTCTGAAAATTGCATCTTTGACAATGACCAATAATATATGAATGAGATGAAGGTTAAACATGCTGCCCCTGAAACATTGCTTTTATAAGTGTAACACAATACAGTGTATCTATAAAAGGAGAATATGTAACATAATTTATAATGTTAATTCTGCAACTATTTTAGAATGATTTAGAGGGTGACAGCCTTATTATACTCAGGATTTTTCACACTATGTACATAGTGGTCTAGTTTATGCTGAACAGAATAAACTGGTTTCTAAAAAGTAAGTATTTTTCTGTGAAGATGCAGTACCACAGTATCACAAGGTTGGAAAGGACCTCTGAGATCATCAAGTCCAACCTATAACCCAACACTAATACTAACACCAACACCAACACTAACACCAACCAACATCTAAACCATGGCACTCAGTGCCTCATCCAGTCTCCCCTTAAACACCTCCAGGGTCGGCGACTCCACCACCTCCCTGGGCAGCGCATTCCAATGACCAATCACCCTTTCAGTGAAGAACTTTTTCCTAACATCAAGACTAAACTTTCCCTGACGAAGCTTGAGTCCATGCCCTCTAGTTCTGTCACTGGTCACCCGAGAGAAGAGACCAACCCCTGCCCGACTACAACCTTCTTTTAGGTAGTTGTAGAGAGCAATGAGGTCTCTCTTGAGCCTCCTCTTCTCTAGACTAAACAGCCCCAAATCCCACAGTTGCTCCTCATAGGGCTCGTGCTCCAGCCCCCTCACCATCTTCGTTGCCCTCCTCTGAACATATTCCAGTATCCTAACATCTTTCCCAAACTGGGGGGCCCAGAACTGGATGCAATATTCAAGATGAGGCCTGACCAGTGCCGAGTACGGGGGTTCAATAACTTCTCTGGTCCTGCTCGCTACACTATTCCTGATGCAGGCCAGAACGCCATTGGCCTTCTTGGCCATCTGGGCACACTGCTGACTTATGTTGAGCTTCCTGTCAACCAGCACTCCCAGGTCCTTTTCAATGTTTTCCGTTGACTTTTTTTTTGCTGCTTATGTGCTTGCCAATTCCTTTCATAGTGGCCTTCATATCCCTTGCTAGATTCTACTCCAGGTCAGCCTTGACTTTTCTAGCCTCATCTCTGCACAATCAGACAGCAACTCTGTACTCTTGGGTTACCTGTTCCTGCTCCCAACCTTTGCACATTTCCTTTTATGTCTGAGTTCAAGTAGGACATCCTTGCTATTCATGTAGGTGTCCTGATACCTTTTCTTGAGAATGGAGGACCATATCACTTGCAGTCCTCTTACCTCCAAGGCCATATCCTTAGGATCCTTCCAAGCAGATCTCAAAAGAGGTTGAAGTCTCTTCTCAAAACCCATGGCTACAGTCCTGCTTTTTGCCCTGCTCCCTCTTTGGAGCCTCAGCTCACTCATGTTATGGTCACTGCAGCCAAGGCTGCTTCCAGCTTTTATATCCATGATCAGTTCTTCACTGTATGAGGTCCAGCAGAGCACTGCTCATTCGTCTGTGTCAGGAAGTTGTCAATCCATCCTGGAAATCTAGATTGGATCAGCCCCGCTGTATTTTCCCTCCTCGTCTTCCTGGCCTGTCCTTCCTAAAAAACCTATATCCCTCACGCCCTCAATCTATCACAGCACTAATGTGAATTATTCAACCATTACTCCTTAATCCCAATGTGGTTATATCCCAGTAATTGCATAGACTTCTAACTCCTGGCTTTCTTCGAACTCCTGTTATGTGCATTACTGAAGAGGCCCTTCAGAGAGGCACCCAAGCATGCTAATTCCCCAGTACAGGATTGAGAGCATTCTCTGTTAGGCTATTTCACATACATTTCCATCTCTACATGCCTAACTTGAGGTGATTCCGATTCAGCTTTGTTTTGTTGATTACTCTGTTCCCATCACCCCAAGCGCTTTGAATTGCCTATTCCATCTCTAAGTCCCTTATTTGTTTGTTGAGGAAACAATCCCTCACCCATCACTAATATACTATAGTTATACCACAGTGTTCCTTATGTAAGTTAGAATTTATGTACACCGTTTTCAAAGTCTTGAGACAAATAATTTGGCAATCCTTCAAATTCAGTGAAATGTGAATTTACTGGTCGGTTGATGAACTTAGAAGAGAATGAAGAATATCTTTGCTTTTTCTGCAGTTCAAAATAATTTTTTTTTTACTGTTAAATGTGTCTTGATTTCTGTTTTGTTGTTGTTATTTTAAACGCTGGTGTTAATAAATACTCTTTGGAAGGAGTATTTCAAAACTTATATAGAATTTAGAAAAAGTGATATTAAGTTTTAACAAGAGATTTTCCAGAAATATTAGGTAGGGATATTGTTGGTATTTTGACCCAAATATAATTTTGTCCTGATGTACTTGATGGAGAAAGCAAAGACCTTTTAAAAGTAAACGTGATATTCAAGAGTTACTGAACTAAGTTCGGCCATCCAGATAGAATTTTGGACTGCGAAAGAAAAGCAGTGTTTGGAAATGATAATATTTTGTTTATGATTAGGCATCCACTTTAAACCTTTTAACAGCAAGAAAAGTCTAGTGGATATACAAACTACAAATTACACAGGAGTAATAAGGCAAATGAAGTGACAATTTCTTGATACACAGGCATTTACTTATCAAGAATTATTTCAAATACTGTTTTTCAATAATATGGCATGCAGAATAGTTTATTATTTTCTTCTGTGTTTTAGTCATTTTAATTCCTTGCAACTGTTTGTCATAAACTGACATCTTTATTTTTCAACTTTCTTTGTGTACAAAGTAGAATTTTGCTTTTGCTTGTTGCTGCGCCGTTGAACTTAGACTGCAGTTTCTTTCATTAATGCGTTGCCTAGCTTTTGTTTTTCATAGTCTCATGATGAAGATCCAAATATTTCTTATATTTGTCACCTACAGATGAATAAATTCTATATTCGATAGTCTCTAGTAAGGTCTTTAAAAGAAAATACCATTTTTGTGCTTTTCTAGGATCATGTTTATTTAGAAGCCAAGAGGATTTTTATGGTCTGAAAAGGTGAAGGCTTATTTACTAGTTCAGGAACACAAATTTGCGAATATTTTGTATACACTGTAGTGGATTGACTTTTGATCCATGGAAGCATTCCATATCTTCCTTTAACGTAACCCGACGTATAAATAGGGTGTAGATAAGAGAGTACACTCTCTTCTTCTTCTTCCGTCAAGGCTGGGGAGCAGAAGGTCCCTGTTTTGGTCCTGTCTGCTGCTGAGCCTGTGGAAAATATTTTAACGGGTCGGATTTGGTCGTCCGGCTCTCCAAGGGGGAGGTGGCATGGTAAGATTTCATTAATTCTTTACTGTGTTAGTTGCTGGGTGTTATAGTTGTATGCCAGTTGTCATATAGATCCTTTTTGTCCTTTTTCCCTTTTCCCTTCCCCTCTTCTCTTGATGATTTGCATAACCTTGCGGTGTAGTTGTTTGTATTTAGAAAAATACAGAAATACATACATTTAGTGTGATTTTGGTTTCTTCCATAGTTTTTTTTCCTTTGAAAGGGGGCAAGTTTTGGGAGAGAGGCAGACTGAGTGGTTGGAGAGCTTGAGAAAACTAGCTCAAACCAGCTCATGCACTTAAGCTTAGAATGAACAAAATGTACTCTAAAAAATTAAGATTTTAAAATATTCACTGAACACAGCTCCTTTAAATATTCAGTAGGGCTGCTGTTCCTACATAATATTCAAACAAACAATAGGACAGATTTACAGAATGCTATTTTAAATTAAGAGCAAAGAGGAGTGATTTTTTTTTTCTCAACATGAAGTTAAAGGCAGGTACACAAAATATCTTTTCAAAGTCAAACGGCAAGTGAATTGCTGAACTGGGTACAGAGTCCAGATTTCCTACTGTGTTTTTGTGTATCATCTAATACTTTACAGTAAATTCTTTTGCAAATCTGAGCTCATTAGTTTGGAATTATTAGTGCTGTATATTTTACTATGAAAATCTACTTCACTTTTGGATCAAGATATGAAGATTGACATTGAGATGGAAGTTAATGTTTCAGACCACTTGATCAGGGTGGAAAACCAGATTAAATCTTCTTTAAACAACTTGGAAATCTCTGCCTCTTATGGGGGAGACCTCTGTGGTGTTTTCTGGAAGGGCAATGCAGCAAGATGTAAGGAATGCAGAAGATTTCTGGAGGGATGACTTTTCAACATAGGTACTGGACAGGTTAAGGGGTGATGCACAGATGGATCTGATATTCACAGACAAGGAAGAACTGATGAGGGAAATAATAAGTAATGATAGCATTGGCTATATTGACTACGAAATAATGGCATTAAAGATTCTGAGGCAAATAAAGAAAACAAGTAGTAGAGGATTGACTCTGAATTTTAGGAGAGCAATTTTCATATTACTCATTGAACTTGCCTTCCCTTTCTCCTTCTTCTCTTCTCCTTTCCCTGGATCTGGCTCCACAATGGAGGTAGCTGAAATTACATGGTAGGAGTAAGGCTGGAATACAGATGAGACTTGCAAACCAATGACTGTGTAAGATCCTTTACAGACAGTTGTTTTTCAACATCTGCTTCCTCTGGTACTGTGTCTCATTTAAGGATTTCATCTGATGAAATGTAGCTGGTCTATATTCTATTTGGATTTTGAGATTCTGTTTATACTGGAGACTTCTATAAAAACTCCAAAGCAAGGTTAATTTGAATCAAAGAATCACAGAATTGCCTAGGTTGGAAAATAACTCCAAGACCATCAATTCCAATTGCAAACCTAACAGCACTGCTAAGCTCCCCACTAAACCATGCCCCTAATTGCCATGTCTACAGATCTTTCGAATATCTCCAGAGATGGTCACTCGATCACTTCCTTGGGCAGGCTGTTCTAATTCTTGACAACCCTTTCAGTGAAGAAATTTTTCCTCATGTCCAGCCTAAACCTTCCCTGGTGTAACTTGAGGCCATTTCCTGTTATCCTATCACCTATCACTTGGAAGAAGAGACAAGCTTCACATAGTTAACAATAATAGAATGCTGTGAGTTTGAAGGGACCCAAAAGGATCATGCAGTGCAACTCCTGTTCCTGCACATGACAATCCCAAGATTCACAACATGTGTGTGAAGGCATTGTCCAAATGCTTCTTGAGTTGTCAGGCTTGGCACTGTGACTACCTTCCTGGGGAGCTGTTCCAGTGCTCCACCACCTTCTGAATGAAGAACTTTTTCCTAATATTCAACCAAAACCTCCCCTGGCACATGTTCCTGTCATTTCCTTGGGTCCTATCATTGGTCACCAGAGAGAAGAAATCACTGCCTGATCCTCCTCTTTCCCTTGTGAGGAAGCAGTAAACTGCCATGAGACCCCCTCAGTCTCTTCTTCTCCAGGATGAACAGACCGAGTGACTTCAGCCACTCCTCATACAATTTCTCCTCTGAGCTCTTCACCAGCTTTGTGGCTGTCCCCTGGATACTCTCCAGTAGTTCAATATCCTTTTTATACTGCAGCTCCCCAAACCGCACACAATTCTTGAGGTGGGGCCTCACCAGTGCAGAGTAGAGTGGGACAATCAATCAGCTCCCTTGACTGTCTAACAATGCTGTGCTTGATGTATCCCAGGACACGGTTGGCCCTTTTGACTGCCAAGGGACACTGTTGGCTCATGTTCAATTTGCTGTCGACTAGAACTCCCAGGTCCCTCTCCACAGGGCTC
Organism: Tapera naevia; assembly: GCA_033556795.1. NCBI lineage: Eukaryota > Metazoa > Chordata > Aves > Cuculiformes > Neomorphidae > Tapera > Tapera naevia. Next base: position 6,365,732 of record JAUMJJ010000034.1, on the reverse strand, counting down.
CAGCCTCTCACTCCCCAGTCTGTCCATGTATCCAGGGTCGTTGTGTCCCAGGTGAAAAACCCGGCACTTGCCCTTGTTAAATTTCATGTGGTTTTCGACTGCCCAGCTCTCCAGTTTGATCCTTCTGTATGGCCTCTTTGCCCTCAAGAGTGTCAACAGCTCCCTCCAGTATTGTGTCATCGGCAAACTTGGTTAGTAAACTTTTGAGTCCTGCATCCAGGTCATTTATGAAGATATTAAGGAGCACTGGCCCTAAGATAGATCCTTGTGGAACTCCGCTAGTGACTGATCGCCAGCCTGATGTAACCCCATTCACTATGACTCTTTGATCCCGACCCATTAGCCAATTGTTCACTCACTGCATTATGTGTTTATCCAGCTGTATACTGGATATTTTGCTTAGGAGGATACTATGAGAGACAGTATCAAATGCCTTACTGAAATCCAGAAAGATCACATAAACTGGTTTTCCTTTGGTCGACTAGGTGGATAACTGTAATAGTAGGAAATTAAGTTTGTCAGGCAGGACCTTCCCTTTATAAACCCATGCTATCTGGGACCAGTGACTGCTTTGTTTTTCAGGTGTCTTTTAATTGGCTCCCAGAATAATTTTCTCCATAATCTTACCAGGCACTGAAGCCAGACTGACAGGCCTGTAGCTACTGGAATCATCCCTGCTGGCCTTCTTGAAGACTGGGAAAACATTTTCCAGGTTCCAGTCAACTGGTATCTCTCCAGATTCCCAAGAGCACTGAAAAATCATTGAGAGGTGTATCACTATGACATCAGACAGCTCTTTAAGTACCCTTGAATAAATCCAATCAGGCCCCATTGACTTATAGGGATCCAGCTGAAGCAGCAAATCCCAAACAAGTTCAATGTTGATTGGTAGTTTATCATTTGCACAGTCTTGGTCCTCTAGCCCAAGGCTCTGGGCGGACTGAGCCCATCATCAGTATTGAACACAGAGGTGAAAAAAGCATTCAATGTTTCTGCTTTGTCTATATCCCTGTTTATGAGGTGTCCATGCTTCTTTGGACATGCACCAGTAGATCAATATCTGTCTAAACACAGTATTCAAGGGGTGGCCTCACAAGTTCCGAGTACAGAGATACAATCACTTTCCTACTCCTGCTGCTCACATCACTTCTGATACAAGGCAGGATGAACGCTTATAGGAAGATAAACTCTTAGTACCTCCTGAGGCTGCTCCTTTGTAACAGTGCATATTGTACCTAATATTCCTTTGCTGCAATCCCATCTCAGTCATGCTTTATAAGGGCCATGTTTCTTCTCATACAAAAGCATTCTTTTATATGAGAAGCATCCTAAATACCTAGGGATTCATAACACATCATTTCCTACCTCATAGATCAATGGAAGCAGTGAGGTAGCAAACCCAAATTAGTCTGGCCCGAACCCCCACAAATAGCATCATATGTATATCAGAAGTGTCTTGTATTCTGCTCTGTTTCCATTTATAGCTTGCAGAATCAAGCTACAGGCTACTGAGGACTGCATAGAACACATCTGGAACATGTGATCATTGTTTTTAAACTTTTTTTTAAGCTGGAAACCTAATTTAGAATTTGAAAATACTTATGTGGAGGCAAACCAACCTTTTCCCTGTGGACCTACCTGAAGACTTGTATAATCAAAGCCAAGAATGGCTTTTTTCTCTCCTGTAGTTGCAAATATACATAACAGCAGTGATTATATGGAAGTCTTGAAACACACGAAAGAGCAAAAAAACCTTTCAGAATAGGGGATGACATGATTGAGAGTATCACTGTGGAGAAAGACTTGGGGGTGCTGGTTGATGAAAAGCTTGACGTAAGTATCCTGGGCTGCATCTAAAGAAGTAGGGCCAGCAGGTCAAGGGAGGTGATTCTCCTCCTCTACTCCACTCTCATGAGACCCCATTATGTCTGATTCTGGAATCCCCAACACAAGAAAGATATAGAACTGTGGGAAGGGCCACGAACATGATCTGAGTGCTGAAACACCTCTGCTCTAAGGACAGGCTGAAGGAGTTGGGGTTGTTCAGCCTAGAGAATAGTCTCCAAGGGAGACTTCACAGTGGTCTTCCAGTACCTGAATGGGGCCTACAAAAAAGCTGAGGAAGGACTTTTTACAAGAGCATGTTGCAATAGAACAAGAGGGAATGGCTTTAAATTGGAAAGGGGGATATTTAGGTTAGACATTAGGAAGAAATTCTTCACAATGAGCATGGTGAGACACTGGAACAGGTTGCCCAGGGTAGCTGTGGGATGCCTCTCCCTGGAAGTGTTGATCAGCCTGGTCTAGTGGGAGGTGTCTCTGCCCATGGCAGGGGGGATGGAACTAGATGACTTTTATGGTCCGTTCCAACCCAAACTATCCTATGACTCTACTAACAAAAGGACAAAGACCCTTACAAAAAAAGTGAACTAAAACAGAGGAAAGAGGTTTAGGAAATTTACGTATTAGGGAAATACAGAGAAACATATGGTTAGGAGACAGGGAGTTTATGTATTACACTGAAGGAAAGTCAGTAAATTACATATATGATGGTAATAAGTCATAGTATACCACCAGGAATGAGCTTGACTTAGGCAGAATACAGGCTTGTTAAGCATTGTTTCTGAAATCACTGTTATATTTGGTTTATAAAAGTGAACTAAGAATATATCAAATGTTGTGCAGAGGCTTGTCGTGTGATATCAGCAACCTCTCTGACACTAAAAATTATTTCTGACAATTACCCTTTTTATCTACAGGATGCATGAAGAAAGTAGATCTGAGGAAAGGGAAGGAGGGATGTCATGAATTATTGCATGCTTCTGTTGTCAATATCACATTTTAAAGCTGTTGACCATGAGATTGCTAAGTGAATTTTCATTATTATTTTCTTCTTCTTAAGGCGGAGTAGGAATTCGGTCACCATTTGTTCCTGTTCTGTCAACTGTCACACTAATACAAATATGAAACTTTTTTAAGATGTTTTCACAGTAGTATTTGTGAAGTTGTTTGGCTGCTGTGTGCAGCTGAAGCACAGGCTTTACACCTTATTACAACTAGTGATAGTCTGAGTTACGTCAGTCTAAATGCTGCAGGGCTACATGGGCTGTTGAACAAAGTAAGATCTGCTAAATCTGGTCAGGAGGGATAGCATAAATGGGTTATGTAATTTTTGATTTATAGATCTCAAGTGTGTATACAGGCCTAAATACAAGAAATGAACTCATACTAAAGTGTTTTTTCACGCTCTTTCTACATAAAAAGTTATATTACTGTACATCTAGGTTACATTTATGTAATTTGAAGTTTGCTTGGCAGTATGGAAATGAAGACAAAAACAAAGTTGGTGTAATATTTGTGTCTGGTTTCATAAAGTACTCTAATTGCAATGATGATGTTTCAGATAAAAATCTCAAAAAAAAGAAGCACTTTGAGCCACTCAGAATGTGTGAATGAAGAGACAACTGTTTAAGATTAGGATCACACCAGGCAGTATTCATAAGGCAGAAGAAAAAACTAAGTAGGTTTGTCTAGCGGTGGCAATAGAAAACACTGAGAATACAGCTGGATCTGTCTTCTCTGAAGTTCAGACATTTTGTAGAGCCAGGATAGACTCCATGACCTTTCCTCACAAATCAGACAAACGAAATTCCAAAACTCAGCCAGGAAATAATTCATTTGAGTTTATTGTTAAAGTTTGGGTAACTTGTCTGACCGGAAAGAGGACTGAGTTTCTGTTGGTGCATTTCAAAAGAAGTTCTTTGTAGTTTGGTTCACTTAATCTTCCAAGAAACTGCTCTAGACATTCAGTTACACTTCTTCTCTGTCCCTTCTCTATCAATGAATTCTGAATGATTTTATGTATTTGAGATTGAGATGATTTTCTTCTTCCTTTCCATAAGCCTCAGCTTATTGCTTTGTTGCTGAGGCATATAAGTGGGGTTTAAAGTTTGATCTTCACTGTAAAAGCAACTAGTACTGGGTCTCCCAGAACATACATGAGTCCACAAAGCACAGGACTATGGCAAGAGGGACATAGACTGTACTGCTAGGCTGCTTTCAGAGAAAATGACAGTTTCTATGACTTCTTAGGAATTTCTTTTGAAGGTATCCTGAACTGGCAGGCATGCTTTGAGAGCCTTTTCTAGGTTACTTTCCACAGGATTCAGCTGTAGGATTGTTTAACTTCAGGATGCCAGTGTTCTGTTCTATCAATGAGGAAATGGTTTGACATATATATGTACAGACAGAATTTCAGGCAGCAGAGCAGCTTCAAGAAAAAAAAGCTGAGCAGTACTTGCTGTGAAGCTGCAGCTCAGATATCAGTCAGTGAGAAAGGGATCATGATTCTGATCTGAAATTTTTTCTCAGGGTCATAATTTATATATTTTTTTATGACTATCAGAGAAAATATTATCCACCAGCTTGTGTTCTGCGATTTTATTTTTTTTTAAAGATCACTCCATTTTGGGGAGTTCCTCCCTTTTGACAACCTTAATTGTTAGTTCAGGCAAAACCAAATAAAGTAAATTATTACATTGTAATTCCTTAATGCTTATCCAATAACAATGAGAAACTAGAAAGATGTTGGTTTCCATAGCACTGAATACAAATGGTCAAATCTTCTTGACCATTTGAACAACCTGATCTAGTGTGAGGTGTCCCTGCTCATGACAGGGGAGTTGGAATTAGATGGTCTTTAAGGTCCCTTCCAACCCAAAGCATTCTATGATTCTGTGGTTCTTTATAACTATTGAGCATGTTGCAAAGATTACCCAAAGGCTGAAGTTGGTCCTCTGAATCTAGTATTTAAAAGATTGTCGTGTCCCCTGAGAGGATATTGTACACCATTAAGAAAGTATTTCAGATTTTTTTTACTGTTACTCTTGGCTGGGTTTTTAAGACTCTGATAGGCACAAAATTGCTGGCTGTAGCAAAAATTATGTATGTGGATAATTAATTTAGCTTGATTAATTAACAACCTTCAGAATATTTTACTAAAGCAGAATAATCTAAATGTCATGCAGTCGCATTCATGGGAAGAAGAAAATGACAAAGTGTGTTATCACAGTTAAGCTGTTTCTTGGATTTACTTCAGTATGTGCAAGTTAGATTAGGTTCCTTTTGGTTACAAACCATTATTTTTAACATTGATTCTCAGACAAGGAAAAGTTTAGGTAAGGTGTCGGGGGTCACCATTTGTTAAGGACACCATTTGTCGAAGACGGCAGGACACTTAACGACACGCATATGGTGTTTGATTAACAAGTCTCAGTCTTTATTAGCAGTACTTCTACCTAAAAAGTTTAGTTAATGAGCTTCATACATATTACAAAACTTTAGCTCCTTATTGGTTACAGACTTTATCATTGCATAAGCGTCACATACATTCCTGTAGTTTTAGAAATCCATCTGGTCCCGTGGAAGACATCCTGTTATCTCCCTTGCCTAAGCTTCACTGCACAACAAGGGCCCACTGACCTTGCTGGTCAGTAGTTTTTCACTTAGCTCAGTATTTTTTCACTCAAGGCCTAAGCAGCTTGCTTTTGTCAGGCTCATGTCTGCTTTCAATGAGCCAGGTTTCAGTAAGTCTCTCCACAGTAAGGGGGTAGTACTGCACTGACGGATTTCAGTTCTGATCCTGGGATCAGTAAGGTAACTATGACATTAACGGCTAGGAAAAGTGATATTACTTTCCAAGGCTGAGAAATTTACCTTTTCTATGTCTGTTTTGAGTCCTGAAGTTCCCTCATTAAGTTGAGGTTTAAAAGCCGTTTGTTCTTCTGCACAACAACTACTAATACTTCACTTTTCTGTCCTTCTCTAATAGAAGTAATCAGAGAATTGCACACATTCCTTAAAAAACAATAAAAGGGGGCTGGGGTGGTGGGATGAGAGGGAGGTGGTAAACAAACCTGCCAGACTGGATTTTCTGTTGGGAGTTATTTTCAGAATTTTTTCTGTATAAAGGAAGTTTTTCTATATAAAGGCACTTCATTTTTTTATATGTCGGTCTATGGTCTCTCGTAACACAAGATTAGAAATCTGTAGGGGAATGAACTCTTTCTTTTATAATTGTATCTCCAGTACAGTGTGTTTATTTTCAACGCAGGCTTCTAATCACTACCATACCTAAATTAATCTTTGCATACTTACAATATTGGCAGATTCAAGACTGCAATGGATTTACTATGCAAATAGGCTGGCTTCTTCTCAGAAGCACGTGAATTAAAACAATAGATCAGACTCCAAACAGGAAAGTAGTAGGAGTAATCTGCCATCAAGATTGATCAAATTATCATTTAATATCTGAAATGCCTTATTCCATCTTAATGTATTCTAAATTCTTAAAAGAATGTCAATTTTAACTGAACATAATTGTTTATTTTCAGGTGAACTAAACTGATCTAGCAAATAGAACATTGGTGCTGTGTATAGTACTCTTACTAGACCATAGCAGAACAAACATTAAAAAAGACATTGTATAAGCTAAAAATCCCTTCACACTTTTTTTTTCTACTTTGAAGAGAACATGCATAAGAAATTTTTCAACTATTTTGGATCCCCTTATTTGGACTTTCCACAAGGAAAGCAGTAATTGAAGAAGTAATTTAATTCAACTACAAAAAACTTTAGCATCTTGAACAAACTTATCATGGAAGACATTATTATCAGTAATAGGTTTTTAATATTCTATGTGTCAGAGTAGGTAACTGTGTGGTACTGAAAATCAAGAATTTTTACTTCCTTGGTAATTTTTTCTCCATTTTAATGCTCATATGACAGTGTCAACATGAACTCTCAGAAGCTAAGAAGCAGATAACTGTTCCAGTAGTTGAGATCTTCTATGACTATTTATTGCAATGGCTGTCCTCAAAAGCACTGGTAGGATCTAGTAGGTGGCACCCCTGAATTGCTTGTAGGCATCTGTAAGGTCTGCTGCTAAGGTTGTTCCAAAAATCTATGTTTACTGTTAAATATTTGTTCTTGTTTTGTAATATTCATTCAAGAGTTAAAAATGCAAATTACGTGCAATTAATAAATTTTTATGACATTGTAAACCCAAAACTCACATCTATGATAGTTCAGACAAAGGCTGCGTAAGTTACTTCAGCTTTCTATGTTCCTCTCTGTCTTGTTCTTACTTTGGAACATGATAAATTAAATTCCTAAGTGGTGAACAGGATATAGAATTTATTTACAGGGCATTAAATGGCATAGCCACTACTAATTACCATCTACAATAAATCTGACTAACATTTTATTTGTTCTCTGTCTCCAGTTCTACTTAACACTTTGGATTTCTTAAAATTGAAAATATTGTCCTATGCGATGAGCGAGGAGAACTATGCAATAGACTCAATGTGAGTGGTAAAGCAAGTTCTGGCTTATTGCGAAGCTCATTCACGACTACACCATAGCCCATGTCTATTTAACTCGTGTCTACTTGTCTAACAATCATTGGCTTGTCTAACAATCATTGCCCCTTACATACACTTGTCTTATAATCATTAGTTTGGCTCCAAAAGCCCTATGATCACTAACTTAACTCTAAAAGTTACACTATCATGCCCCTCTTCAAAGCTCTAAGGTTACATTAGCATGTTCCTCCTATTTGCTCCTCCTACTTGCTCCTCCTACTTGCTCCTACTGCTATATGCTCGGGTCCAGGTCTCATCCTAGTGTACTTCCTTAAGTTGTTTATCAGTCATAAGGTCTTCTTGACCTTCTCTTGGGGATTTTCTCACTGACTCCCTCCTTGTCAGCATGACTTGACAAAGTCCTCAATACTTTTTCATCACAGCACAGCTCAGTTGATTTCTGTCAGGACCGATTCACAGAGCTCCTCCTTTGAGCCATGTACATGCTCCCACAGCCATTCTGCAACAGTCCTAAAATAGTTTAAACTGGAAATGTAACTTTCATAGTACAAACCATATGATTTATTAGTTTTTAAAGCAAATATATGATTAGAATTTGCATCAGCTCTGCAGAAATATGTAGTCTGCTACCATTTAGTTGCACTTTGAACATCAGATAGAAATGATGCACGCCGGCAACACAGTTTTGCAATTATTCTGAATTTATATCAAAATTTATTTTCAAATTTATTATATATAGAAGGGACAAAAGGAAGGAATTGAATTTATAGGTTTATATTAAGAGTGATTATCTTTTTTTCATCTTTCTTCTGCAAGAAAATCACCTCCCCAATGAGAACATACTGCTTTCCTTGTTTTGAAGAGATATTTCATATCAACAGCTACATAAAATATTCCCCAAAGTAGCAACTAACTGGACCTGGGATATGTTAGTTTTTTGTTGAGGTGACAGTTAAATTTCCCTAAAGAATAGTGAATCTCCTCATCCATGAGAAGAGACTCCGAGCTTCTGTTTAAGGTATGAATCTGAACACTTTAACAAGGTCTGTATGCCACTGCCTATTCAAAGCAGGTCACCTTTTCATTTGCTACGAAGGGTTCACATACACTGCCTGACAGATTTTAGGATATGTATTGTTTTATGATTTCTGAGCAGGATCACAGTAAAGGTCACAGATATGTAACCTATAATTCACATAAATGCATACAAAATATTTCAATGATCCTTCAAAGGAAAAAAAAAAACCAACCTCAAGAAACCTGACACCCTTATAAAATGCAGTTTCCTTTCTGAATTCCTATCTTCATTTGCTTTTCCTCTCAAACTCCTTTTAACCATGGCTGCTTTCTCCATTTGTGTCCTTCAACCTCAAGTGACTGGAGAAGTCATTTTAATGCTCTGTGTGACAGTTTCTTTTTTTGACTAAACCCAGGCTGCTTCTTGGCTCATCTAACAACTCTTCTCATCATACATCTCTATTAGTTCAATTATTCTTTATTGATTCCAGGATGTTGCTTTTATTCTAATTTCCAGTATGGTTGTTCAGTTGAAGAACTATCCTGTGTCTCCTGCGTAAATTTATTTTTTTTTGGCACAATCCTGCTAAATCTTGACAAACACTGGCTCCAGAGTCTCTCCATTCAGCTGTAGGTAAGAAGGACGACTGGAGGAAAGACAGTTATTGAAAGAGAACAAAAGGCTACTTCTCTTTGCCACACAGTCTTGAGAAATTGGCTAAGATATTGATTTACTGGGTCAGTAGCAGACTTGAGCAGATCAGAACCTTTGGCAGCATGAAGGAATGACTATTTGGAAAGAGTGATCTGGGACAGGAAAAGGAACAGACAGGATTATAATACCGTAAGACAATTTTATTAATACATATAACAGTCTTTCTGAGAGGACATTTGTGCCCAGAACAATAAACAGCGGACACAAGCACATTGAAGGACATCAAAGGAAAAATGGGATTGGATTTACTGTTATTTAACCTACCCAGCATGTGTCATCTCCCTTTAGTTATATGGCATTACAAAGAAAATTAAGTTTTCTACTTCTTTAGGCCTTAGTTCAGCAAAACATTTGCGTACATCCCTAACTACAGAAGGATTCCAGTTATACACAGTGGGACTTAGGCAAGTGATTCAAGTTAAGGACATAGTTAAGTGTTTCCAGAATAGACATAGAATTGGGTCTCAACAAGCTCTTATCATTTTGCTTCAATGCATTTGAGGCAATTTATTTGTCTTCTTTTTCTATGTTCCCAGCATAATTTTAATATTATTACTTGTTTGTGTTTTCTCTGGGAATGGAATTTTCTTTGAATCTTTTAGGTCTGTGCAGAAGGCAGCTTCCTCCTTTTTTTTTCTGTATTTTAATTGATTCCTCTAACTGGATGAATCCACACTTTGCAACTGCTTTATAAACTTTGGTTTTGAATAAGAAAATTATATCTGGCTAACAGAGACAGTAGCATCTCAGGAACAATATAAACCACTAAGAAGTCCATCCAATCTAATAAGGACACTGCTCACTCTGGAGATGCAAGTTGTGTTTGGCCACATCTACAGTTTCAAATGTGTTGAAAAATCTCATCTGTGTTTTCCTGTGAAGTAATATTGATTCTAGATTTATTATAAAACTCTGTTCTTTCTCTTAAGCTAATAGGGATTTCATCTGGTTTTGCTGTTATTGAAATGTCTGGATTTCTTGTTTCTTTATAAAGTTAAACTAAATTAATATCATGGATTAGAAATAAATGCTATTCAAGTTTGCAATAGGGCTTGTGCTGTTGCTTATGGGACACAAGAATGTTTTTCTTCCTTGCAGCTTCTAGAAATTTTGATTGTTTACTTTTCCCTGAATTTGGACCTTCCTCTGAATGTTACAGAACTATAAAATTTTATAAACATATCTAAAAATAATCTTCTTTAAATATCCATAAATATCTTGGATGGTCTAATAGGTAAAGACTTCTCAAAATAATAGCATTTCCTAGCCCAACATGAATGACTTGGTCCTTCCTAAACTCTAATTTATAATCCAGGATACATACGATCTACTTCCTATCATTTACTAGGTTGGATAATGACACAGAGGCAATATCTGAAATTACTTACACACCTCACATACACAGAAGTATTAAGTGTATGGACGTATAAGGTCATACCCTTCAAAGATAGCCTGTGGTGGTGAATTTCCCAACTATTTATTTCTTCAAACTTAAATAGAATTTATTCTTTTGCTAAAATACTCAATAAATTATAATTGTATCTAAGGGACATAGGATTGCTAAGAAGCCGTTGGCTAGGAAATTAAAAGCTACTTAGAGATGAATTCCAGAATAATCTCAATGACACAGACATTACACTATTTGGAAGAGTATTTCCCGAAATATTATCAAAAAATATTAAAGCCATATAATTGTTAGAGTCTCATCTGTTTATTTTGTAAACATTGTGTTCCTTAAAAGCTTCTGTGCCCAATTAATGTTGTACATACCTTTTCTCTTAATGGAGAGTAAGTTTAAGACCTGAGACTATAATTTCGTGGATAATTTTTATACATGTATAACATAGATAATTATAAATACATAATTATTAACACTGATGAACATTTTCATACTATTTTGCAGTCAGCGTGTGAAAGGTTATCCATATGACCTATTAGGCCCTAAAATCACACAGCATATATTTATATATGGGTGTTTATATATGGATGTTTATATTCCTATTTATTTGTGTGTCAATATTTTATTTGAATTAAGAAACATCATTCATTCACTGGAATATATATACACACATATATACGAGTTTATACATATACACGTAAGGTTTCTACACGTATAGATAAGATTTCAAAAATACTTTTTAATGTAACGTTTTCTCATTAAATTTTACAATGACTAATTTTGAAATAACTTTCTGCTGACAGTCAAGCATTAAAACTTCTAATCCAAAACTGCATCAAGGCTAGCTTTAAATGTTGAAACTTTTAAGTTCAGTTAAGCATTGATGAAGCACAAAACCAGAAGCCTTGTCACTCAAGAATTCCAGTCATATGGAATAAATAAACTTTTAGAGCACTTCGGGAGTTACCAAAAAGATCATCAATTCCACAATTATAGTTCACTGTAGCAACTTTTTATTGCATTTCTCCCATACCTAAATAGTACAAGGCTTTAGCCTTCTAAGAGTAGAAGATGATTGAGCTGTCATAGAATATAGGTAAAACTACAGATTCATATTGCAAAGTAACATGAAACATAAATCTGTCAGTCGAATTCCTTCACGTTTTGCTAAAGTTTCTATTTTGTTTTTTTTTCAGCATAAGTAACTTGTATGGTCTTTTTCAAGTGTTTACATAAGTACTGTCATATGTGAAAGCAAAGTGACCTTTTATAAGCTGCATAATACTTGAAACTCCAAATAACATAGTATAAACATAATAAAAACTCTATAATGTAAAACATAAAATAAATGTAATCATATATGAAATTCTGGTAATCAGATAAAGTCATCTACCTGGACTTCTGTAAGGCCTTTGGTACAGTCCTTCACAATATTTTTTCCGCTATATTGGAGAGATATGGGTTTGATGGATGGACTATTTGATGCATAAGGAATTGGGGGTGTGGCCACATCCAAAGAGTTGAAGACACTGGCTCGTTGTCCAAATGGAAACGAGTAATGGTGTCCTTCAGGTGTCTGTATAGGGACTGGAAGCGTATAATATCTACATTAGTGACATAGACAGTGGGATTTGCAGGTGACACCAAGCTGAGTGGTGCAGCTGATATGGTAGAGGAAAGGGATGCTATCCAGAGGACCTTTACAAGCTTGAGAAGTGAGCCCATGTGAACCTCATGAAGTTCAAGAAGACCAAGTGCAAGGTTGTGCACCTGCTCTGGGGCAATCCTCAGTATCAATACAGGCAGGGTGACAAATGGATTGAGAGCAGCCCTGTGGAGAATGGCTTGAGTAGATTGGTAGATGAAATTTGGATATGAGCTGGCAATGTGCAGTTGCAGACCAGAAAGCCAGTTGTATCCTGGTCTGCTGTCTCGATCCTTTACTGATCTGAGAGGGTTTGAAATGATCCCAAGGGCACAAACGAAGTCAAATGTCACAATCAAATGTTGTAGTTTATTATAACCTATGAGAAAGAGATGAGAGGAACAGGAAAGGAGAGAAAGAGAGAAAAAGAGAGAGACAGAAAAAGAGAGAAAGAGGGAGAGAAAGTATAGCTACCACTATGGATCTAGCAGCGTCCCACAGGTCCTGCTTTGATGTTCAGTAGGGGAACACTTCCTACTTATTGTTGATCATTTCTCCTGTTTTTAGTGTCTTAACCATCCCTTCCACCTGGTGATGATACACATGCATCATAGGGGAGGTCTTTGGGGGTCTCCAGGCCCCTCTGTCCATATCCCTGGCACCTTGATGCTTAACGGGAGGGATTAGGTTATCTTTTGCATAAAAAAGAAGATGGCCTCTCCAGTCTCTTTGGGAGCTCCGTACCAGATACCAGCACGACCATAAAACTCCAGCCTGGTTTATGGTCTCATGTTTCAACAAGGTTGAAAGAAAGAAAGAAGGAAAGAAGGAAAGAAGGAAAGAAAGAAAGAAGGAAAGAAAGAAAGAAGGAAAGAAAGAAAGAAGGAAAGAAAGAAAGGAAGGAAGGAAGGAAGGAAGGAAGGAAGGAAGGAAGGAAGGAAGGAAGGAAGGAAGGAAGGAAGGAAGGAAGGAAGGAAGGAAGGAAGGAAGGAAGGAAGGAAGGAAGGAAGGAAGGAAGGAAGGAAGGAAGGAAGGAAGGAAGGAAGGAAGGAAGGAAGGAAGGAAGGAAGGAAGGAAGGAAGGAAGGAAGGAAGGGAATAGTGCATAGAAGACCTGAATCTTACAATCTAATATTCAAACAACTTTTTCCATAACAATTATTCAAATTTTTCTAACTCACAATCCAATTTTTTGAATAATATTGACAACTATATCATTTTTAGCATCATTTTAAACTGATGACACTGCAGTTTCAGGGGAATCAGAAGTAGGGAGAGGGGGAGAAGACGAAGACAAAATTTTACATGGACATTTACAAAGCCAACATCTTAACTCGGGACAACAAATAAGTTTGCTAAGGATAATTATTGCAATGATAAGTATAATCACAATAGCATAATAGAACGGTACAAGTGCATACAAATCTGCATCTATTGTTTTAGATATAAAGCTGAGCAAAGTTGGTCTGGTGTCTCGTGCAGTCTGCTGACCTGATCCGCCAAAGTCCAGGGTCTCAGCACATGCAGCCAGAAAATTGATTTCCACGCCCCTCTTTATCTAAAGTGCATGCGTCATCTGAGTCTAGAAACTTCTGTCCCAGACTGAAGCGAGAGAAAATAGGCAATAATACTGTCTTGAAAAGGAAAGGAAAACCAAACCAAACCAAACCAAACCAAACCCCCAAAAACCCAACAAACCTTTTTATATAATACTTATGCCTACCGATTTTGGTCGGCGAACAGCATGCATCTGCTTGATACCATTGGGTGAAACACTAGACACGAATTGCATATTAGATACCACATGTTGGATTAATAGAATGAAACAAGGAATAACACACGGTAAAAGCAACAATAAAGTTAGGCTATGTAAGAAATAAAACACTATTTGCTTTATCCATGGCCCACCCGGGATCCAAGAAAACAAATCCACCTCTCAATGGGGTTCCCATGTTTGGACGGGGACATAGGCTAGTTTTCTAATTCCCGAGGTTATTTGTTTGACCACATCTCCATTATCGTCAATCATTAAACAGCAACTAGAATAATTTAACTTTCCACAAACGCCCCCTTCTACTAGCAAGTAATCGAGAACCATTCAGTGTTGTAAAATTGCAGTTCTCATTTGGGTGGCCTGGTCTGCCAATAAATCCAGGGCACGAGCAGTTTCGTTAGTAATAATTTCCAAAACAGCTTGTAGTCGGATAATACGATTTAAATTATAAACTAGTTCTTGAGCACCACTAATCAGCTCATTGGGGTTCCAAGTAGCTGGCCCATAATGTTTAATAATTCACTCAGATGGCCAGTCGTTCTTTCCCCATTTCTACCTGTAAAATGGGTAGAAAGGGATTGTTTGCTTCTCCTTAAATCATCATACACTCTAATTTCCAAGCTGTCTCCAATTCGACCAGGCAACAAGAAGAAGTAGGGATGTATATAACCTGCATAACACGTTCGGCTCCAATTCTTTGGTAATTTCTGATAAGTGTGATGGCCACAAATCGAATAATGACCTTTTAGGGCCCAAGTTCCATTCATAAATGGTCCATCCCCTTTATGTCTTAGATCAGAATTACAAGGAGTTTCAAAATAAGTGGTATTTTTTAAGCCCAAAGGGTGCTTGATTCGATTGTTTAACTTTTTCCCTTTAATCCAAAGATTGCCCTTACAGGACTATTATAGTTACACTGAATGGTCACTGTCTGGTTGATTACACCACTCAGGGTACAAGCTAATGGGTTCGATTCCTTAAATATCACAGCTCCTGTGAGATTGGTACTGGACCAAAAACTATCAAATAATTTTTTTATGTCCCGTTTCATTGACCCATGCTGAGCTTTGTCTGCAAGGGATGAGTTTTTCGTCAGTGGTTTTGCTCAGTAGACACCATAACATGTCACCTTCAATGGAGAGAGAGTGGTAATTATAGGCTGAACAGTTGGTAGGTCAGTACCCTAGGACAATACAATGATTTCCATACACAAATATCCAATTACACACACTATGACCCACAAGAACTCCATTGCTGTTGTTCCAATTAAGACAATATTACCCGTTTCCTGGAACTTGGATGTTCCATGGCCTTGTCTCCTCATTCCAATATAACAAGCTATTACCAATCCTTATATCACTTAGATTACTCACGAACCACTTTGGGGATACCGGTTTTGATGCCCATGGCCAAACTTCAAAACCTAAATGACTCTCACATAACCAACAATTAGTCAGATTAAAAACATTAGCCACCTGCTGGTCTAGAGCCATAAATACATTTTGCCACCCCGAGGTGAAGAGGAAGGCACAGGATTTTCCCCAAATATTAAAGGCGATGACAATGGTCGACCAAAACAATGCCTGCGATGGAATACTAAACATCCTATAAAAATCAACAAAACCATCGCTGACAAAACCGTGCAGATAATCAGAATCTTCATGTATTTCTTCAGGCAGGTTGCAGGAATTTCATCTGGAAAAGAAAAGAAAACAGACTCGGTTCTCTCTGAGGAACTGGAAGCAGGTTGTTATTAGTAGGATGGAATAATCTACCTGGTGTTAATCTTACATTCTTTTCCGTTAGCATCTTTGGCTTTCCACACATATTTGTTTAATGTAATATTTAATACTAATGGTACTGCTCCCACGGTGGGGAGTTTGACCAGTACTGGTTGGCCTGGAAAATGTAATGGGTTGCTGGGATGATCAGGGCCATGTGAGGCCAGCATGATTGTTGGAGTTTTTGGACAAAATGCTGTGTTTTTTGTACATCCATTTGTCCCTCAGCGGCAATTAACACTGGTCACAGCCCCCCCCAGTCGTTCCGCCCATCCTGACTCATGTGGTCTGAGGAAGCGTTTTAAGAGACCATTTGTTCTTTCCACAATTCCATTTGCTTGTGGGTAGTACGGAATGTGAAATACCCACAAAATTCCTTCGTGAGCAGCCCACTCTTGAACCAGTTTGGCTGTAAAGTGTGAGTCATTATCTGACTGGATTGATTGTGGTTTGGGGAAGGTGCCAAACCATTCCTTTAGGGCTTTAATAGCATTTTCACCTGTTGCCTTGTTGAATGCTTTAGCTTGTACTAACCCAGAAACAGTTTCCGCTCCTACCAATACACACTGTTTCCCTTCAAGTTTTCAAAAAGGGCCAATATAATCTATTTGCCAGGCATCTCATAATCCTTTTCCCTCTCTTAAATGTAAGGGGTCCTCTTCTATGGTTTGCCTATCCATCCGAGTCCGGCATTGTTCACAGGCAGAAATACAAGTTTTGCATTGTTCCTTGGAAGTAGGCTAGGATGAGACCTGGACCCGAGCATATAGCAGTAGGAGCAAGTAGGAGGAGCAAGTAGGAGGAACATGCAAATGTAACATTAGAGCTTTGAAGAGGGCCATGATGGTATAACTTTTAGAGTGAAGTTAATGATTATAGGGCTTTTGAAGCCAAACTAATGATTGTAAGACAAGTGTATGTAAGGGACAATGATTGTTAGACAAGCCAATGAT
This sequence comes from Tapera naevia, assembly GCA_033556795.1. Lineage (NCBI taxonomy): Eukaryota > Metazoa > Chordata > Aves > Cuculiformes > Neomorphidae > Tapera > Tapera naevia. The sequence continues at coordinate 6,349,067 of JAUMJJ010000034.1, read as the reverse complement.
TGTTAGACAAGTAGACATAACTTAAGTAGACATGGGTTATGGTATAGTTGTTAATGAGCTTCACAATAAATCAGAACTTGCTTTACCACTCACATTGAGTCTATTGCATGGTTCTCCTCGCTTGTTGCAGGACAGGTAGACTGGGCCTCTAATTGAAAAATACTCCACACAGCCACCAATTCCCCTACCTGAGCACTACCTTCTCCTTCAGTGATTACCTGTTCTTCAGCGTCTACTCGGAGGGTTACTGCCTTATGTTTCCACACTTTTCCTTCTCTTCTTGCAGAAGCATCTGTGAACCACATGTTCTGAAGCTGGCTATGGAAAGTAGGAGCTTTCTGTATCACCTGGGCTAGCTCTGCACCCTCTTCCTTGGCAGTCAAATCCTGAATAGCCAGCAACTTCGGGGTACGCTCTGACACTTGGAAAATCTCACCGTAATGTTCGATTCGCACATACCACTTCCGTATGGATGCCCTCTGTGCCACCCCATCGAGGGGGGGTGTTCCCGCTAGTAGAGCTTTGAGGACTTTGAAAGGCCCCCTATGCACAATTGGCTGCTGTCGGATAGTCTGCTCAGCTTCCTGTAGGTCTAAGCTAACTATAAGGAGGCCTTTCTCCCAGACTGTGTATCTCTTCTCAGCATCCTTAAAACTGCGGGAATAAAATTCAACAGGTCTCATGGGTCCGTCAGGCCCCTTCTGCCACATGTGGATAGACAATCCCAGCTGTGAGAATCCCCACTCGATATGGATGGGATCCGAGGGATGAAGTGGCCAAGGGCCTGATAAACTGTCTCCTCAAACACTAGTAGTCATAAGGCCTCCTGGTGCACCTCTGCCCAATGCCATTGTGCTCCCTTCCTAAGTAAGTCATGCAAGGGCTGACCGATGATAGAAAAGTCTGGATTATGTTTTCTCCAAAAAAACAGAAGTCCTAAAGCATGTCGAAGCTCCTTTTTCAACTTGGGCAACTTAATCTGTTCTAGAGAGGAAAGAGTATCTGACAGCGCTGTCTGGAGTAACCTGATGTGCAGTGCAGACACACCAAATGACCACTGTCGACCATGGTTGTCAGTCCAGACACACCCCTTAAGAGCATCCATCCCCAATAAATTGAATGGAAACTCCCCCAGCTTTCATCCCTGGGCAAAAGAATACTGCCCATGGCTGTGGGGATTGGTTGTGCCTGTCTGAGGGTGTTCACCACCTGCAAAGGGTGTTCAGAGATTGAAATCCCACAGCTGGCAGCATCACCACAGCTAAGCGCTGAGATTTGGGCTCCAGTGTTCACCAGGAAAGAGACTGATCTCTGAAGGGGACCAACAATAGCAGTTATCAAGAGGTCCCCCTTCCCGTTGTCAGTGAGTTGCCTAATAAACATCCAGCCTCTGTCCCCCCACTCACCCCGGGAGGGCAGGACATCTAGTTTCCCAACTGTTTACATGGTGTTGCCTGCAGTCTCTCTGAGTCTGTCAAGGGGGAAGCAGTTGGAGGGGTTACAGGGGAATGCCGCATACTCCCCCCAACCCCAGATCTGACAGGCCTGTCCAGCCACTTTGCAATCAGCTTTTCTAGTATAGGGATCAGGAGTCCATCCATCAAGTTCTTAGGTATCCCCTTCTGCCAACCCAGAGTCCACAGACCACGACGAACTCGTGACTGGTCTGTATTATTCAGGGCTTTCCCACAAGTATATTCAGACAGCCTTGGCGGGGAAATGGGCTTTATGTCTAGTTGTCGGACTCCCTTGTTAGGGGTGGGGTTAACATTAATGGGACCGTATTTCGGCCATAATTTATAAGTTCCTGGGCTATCTCCCCCTATGTCCAGACTCTCTAGCGTCGACTATCTGGTGGTGACGAGCTTAGAGTAGTCTCTATTTTATCTAATGGTCCTATAGATACTCTGTAACTGTATGGCTATCAGCTTCAGGGATTCGGGGAGTCCCTGAATCAGGGGGGTCATTCTTTCCGGATCCATCGGCATCACCACTGGGGACTCATGTTTTGGAGTCAATTTGCGGTCATATATCATCTGTAGACAAGACACGTTTTGTATGTTTTCAACCAACTTATCTACTGTTCCCATGATTGTGAGGGGGTCACCTCCCTCAAGGGGATTCAAACACCTTGCCCAATAGGCTGCTCGCTGTGGGAGCGACCAAGGCGCTCTCCAGTCCCCTGTAGTGAGAAACATGCTGGGACCCCAGTAACTGTTCAGTAAGTAATATCTGATCTCTCTTCCACTAAGAGACACTCGCCATCCATATTCTGTTTCGGACCCCTTAGGGGAGCGACCAAACTCCTTCTTTAATTTAGTTTTACTTCCCCACCCCCCCCATTCTCATCCCCATCCTACTGGGGCAATATAATTCCCTTGTGGAATATAATTCCAGAAATAATGTTAAGGATAAAGAGATAAAGTAATTAGTTCAAAATTTATCAAGAGAAGAGCTGATTGTAGCCACAGATGTAGAAACTGAGGTAAGAATATATCCAAATAAGAAGGCAAACAAATGGGGCAAAGAGGACTAAGCATCCAGAAAACCAAAACTCTCTTTAATTATGCTTTGTGTCCTTGGTCGTTCTTATTTCAAAACTGAACATTTATTGTTTGAGTGGTAGAATTGACTGTACAAAATACTTTTAGCACTAATTTAGCATTGCGCTTTTTATTTATTGTAATTACAATTTTTTAAATTCAGGTATGTTAAGTAATCCGTAATAGATTTGCAACTGTTCTGTAATTTATCAGTACTGTTAGTTCGGTGACTGGGGTGTTGTACTGTGTGAATAAATTCCTTAAGTGTAAAAAGAAGCTGACAAAAAAAAAATAGTTCAGGATAAATCAGCTTTCAGAAAGTATTTGAGATTTATTAAAAGTAAGGATAGGAAAAGGTCCTTGAATATAGGAGGCAAAAAAATCTTTCAGAAGAACATTACCAAAAGTGAAAAAAGTGTAATTGTTTAAGAGAAACAGGCTGAGATGCCAGATAGTAAGCCCTGAGGTAAGATGGACATACGTAGGTGGCTTTATAGTTTCAAAATTCATAGCTCTTCTTACCGTTAAAATCACTTTAAGAGCATTGTTTCATCTGGTCAGACTCACAAAAGCTCCAGAGCCAATCAGTTTTACTGTATAGATAATGAACGCATAGAGAATGGTAATTTTAGGCCTGGCCTAGGGTTCCAGAGTTGTGCTGGTGTTGGGACTTAGGCCTTGAACTTTATTAATATTTCTAAATGAGGAGAAAATTGTGTAACTGTGGCAAAACTGAAACATATTTTCAGGGAGAATAATTTAAAATCCACAGCACTGTATCCATTTCAATTGATGAAAAATGCCATTCCAGTTAATATTTAGATTTTATAATAGATTAGTCCTCTAGAAATTAAAAAAATTAGAATGAAATAATAATACATAGTTATTTGGTGTATTAAAGGATTCTAATTGAATGTTTCTTTTTCGTTTTAGGAAGCCATATTTTATAAACTCTTAATTTATTTATCTAATTTAGCAGGCAGAATTTCTCACAGGACATTTTTAAAACACACAACAAGAAATATTCATGAAAAAGGGGTTATTATGCTCTATCCCTGCAGTAGTACTTAGTATAAAGTAATATTAATTACTTATTAATGACTATGTAAATGGAAATTGCAGTTTCAGGGAAACAACACTATTCTTTTTTCTCATAATTCAGAGCTCAATAAACAAGATCAATTTACAACTTCTGTGTTTCTGACTAATGCCCCAAATGTGCCTTTGTGTTTGTGTGTCCCTGGTTGATGAGTCTCTAATAGTATCATTTTAATTTTAAACCATAATATTGCAGGTCCAAGTAGCTCTTCTAGCCTTAAGTTTGCCAGATTTCCATTCCAAATAGCTCTTTAATAGAGTTTGAGAAGCTTGAAACCTGCCATAAGTTAGGAAGGAATATTTTTCACAGAATTCTAGCCACCAGCCACCTATTATCTATTTAATGTAAAAAAAAAACTGTAATTCAACAGTTTGAACTTTCCGTTACTGTAAAGAGTGGGGAACATTAAATGCAGTCTGGCAGAACTAATTTCTGCCAATATTTCTTTACAGTTTGTTAATGACCAAACATGATTTTGAATACCTAGTTCCATATATGGGACAAAGTTTAAAAGAGAAAGGTCTGGCATGTTGTAGTCATTAAAACTACCTTACAAGAATAAAGGAGATAAAGCCTGTACTACATAGCAAACAGCACTTTGGAACAGAGAAACAAGGAGGACTGTCTAGTTTAGAAAATTAGATTTCAGACATTGTAAGAAAACCAGGATATAAATGTTTAGACCAGAAATACTACAGAATATAGAACTCTGTGTCTTTGGTACCTCCTTAACCTCTTTCTTCTACATATGCAATAATAAACCTCTGGTTCAAAAGACCAATACTAAAGTGAGAAAGATAAAAAGAATAACCAAAATTCTATGTCTTTGAATAGATGCTGTTGTGTACAACCTTCTGATGACCCTACAGTGGTGCAAGCCTTGGACTTGAATGTCTTCCAAGCACTGGAGAAGTGGTCTTTAGGTTGGTCTCCTCATTTAAACTAATGGAAAAAAATTACTGACTTCCTATATGGCCTCTGACAGAAAATAGTCAGGTGTGTAATGCAGTATGTATGTTTAGGGTTTGAGGTATTTTTTGTTTGTTCTGATTCTTTTCTTTTTGTTTTGGTTTTGTTTTTTTTTGTTTGTTTTGTTTTCTTTTTTTTTCTTTTATTTGTTTTGTTTTCTTGTGAACAGTTAATCAAATAGATATATGGATATTTTCTCAAAATATATATGAATCCATGTGTGTATACATGTGTGTGTATTTTGTAAGGCAAAGCAAGTTCAATTATTTTAGAAAATGTGTTTAAAAATATTAATCAAAATCTAATGCAGATCAAAATTGTTCGCTGACATTTTTGTTCAGGTAATGTTAATTGCAAGTACATTTCACTTAAATTTTCTTCGACACGTAGAAGTATGACATTTAGACATCTTTTTTTCGATTTGGTTAACAATGTTTTATTGAACTGCATACTCAGATTCCTTTTACGGAATTCCATTGAATCAATACGAGTTTTCACAACCCCCTTTTTAAAAATATATCATACTACCTAGAGCTTAGCCCATTCCCAGTCTTTTTTTTTTTTTAAATTACTATTACTGTACTCTTACCTTTTTATTCCCTGTTATCTTTTTCCTTACGTGTCTATTTTGGTCTTTTTCTTCTCCTGTTCAAAGTGTATAGCAATATAAAAATGAAAATTTGCCTTTAATTTGCACATTGTGGCACAGCATAACATTTGCAAAGGTACCGCACCATCCAGACACTTGACACTGCCATGCCTGATATCTGGGTAGCTGTCACTTGGTAGAGAATTCATAGTGATAAGTAAAGTGTCTATGTTTTTAGTTTTGCTGGAAGAGTGCAGAAAATCTGAAGGCATGTTCTTCTCCTTACATTAGGACATCAGTTTTGATTTAAGTGCCTGTTAAAGTTAAAATTCAAATCCTGAATTTAATTCTTAATATTATAGTTTGAGCTAAATTAGAGTCAGTTTTCTGACTCTAAGTCTTGTCTAAGTAATGGCATTTCCTGAAATTTAACTGCATATTTTTCAGACAGTGCCCTCTCTAGAAGTGATAAGATGGGACATTGGTGAGCAGAAGACTATTTATTATACTTATTCCTATAATAACCAAGGCCATCCTCAAGGTGGCAAAAAAAGATAGCACCTGCAGGGAGGGGTGGACAGGAAGAGTGACCCCAAACTGACCAACAGAGTATTCCATCCCATATATGTCAGAGTTGGTATAAAACTGAGATCATGAGGGTCTCCCTGTCTTCTTCGATTGTCAACCTTCAGTGAGGACCTCATCTGTCTGCCCCGATCCCAGATCTGCGCATTCCTGACTTCATCTCCTGAGCCCAGCTCCCTTCTAGCCGTGGACTCATTCCCTCATGTCTGCTCTACAGCACTTGTGGTGACATGTAGTCATTGAGGGGTGAGCGATGGTGTGCAATTTCATGTATTTGTATATGTTTACTTATTTTCTTATTATTTTCATCATCATCATTTTTGTTGTTATTATTATTGCTGTTGCTAATATTATTATTATTATTTCATTTAAACTGTAGTTTTAATTTCCAACCTGCAATGTTTCCTTTCCTCTCATTTTCCTTTCCCATTTCCTTGAAGGTGGGGAGAAGAGAATTGGGAGCACAACTACGTGATTTTAGCGGCTGAAATCTGCTGGGCTGGGACTAAACTGTGACACTTAATTTGGGCGAGGTATGGGTTGCGCTGTTTTCCTTTAGAGGACAAATAGAACTTAAAACCATACCATGAAGCAGTCATAATTTAAGCTACAAATTCCAATTTTATGCAATCATTGTAATAAGTGGCATGTGAAATCACCTTGGGCATTTCAGCTCTTTTTCAAATAAGTAAATATTGCACTGGAGCTGCTGAAACAGAGAAAGAAAACAAGTGAAATTCTATAATTTGATGATAAGCCTGTAAGCAAGTTTTTTATTGCAATTTCAGTTAATATATTTAGGTTTCCTCTTTCTTACTTTCTTTTCTTTTCATGTTCTCCTTATCTCTGAGTCTCTATTTGCTGTACTCGTTACCTGTGCTCATTCGTGCTGATTATTCCTTTAAAGCACTTCAGAAGTTTATTTTTTATTCCTCAGCTTGGCAAACATGCCTTGCTTGTGTTCTGCTTTATGCATAGCACATGTATCCTTTGCAGTGTATCTGTAGCGTATCTAATTTCTCCTTCAACCAATATAAAACCAAACTTCTAAAATTATCTTAGTATTTTTTCATATTCCCATTTACCTTTCAATCTTATGAATAATCATTACTTTTTCAATCTTCAAATACACCAAGTCCAAGTGCCTTTTCCTCTCTTTGTCCCATATTGTCCCTCATGTTTCCTGATCTTCCCACTATTCACTTCCCTTAGATAGGGGTCATCTTCCTGTCTCAGCCATGGAGCTCCTTTTATACACCATTGGGCTATACTATGTGGTCTAATATTCGTTTTTCCAGTTGTATCCTAGTCTTACTGCATGTTTCATAATGTCTTGCTTGTTCTCACCTAGCTGCTAGGCTTTGTGATTATGCTTAACTGCAGTTCTCCTACTCTTGCTCACTGTATCTGGCTGAGTTCATATATTTAGGATTCTTATTACAAGAATTAGTTAGCTGGTAGTCTACAGTAATCACCAGGTAGCTTAGGATGAAATTTTTTTTCAAATACTCATTAAGGTCTTGACTCCTTGTCAAAAGTCTAAGACACCCCATACATATTGCTGTGTCCAAAATATCCACCCTGTCCTCATATGCACAAGCTTTTAAAGGTCTTATTGCTAATCTAATTATTAAAAGTCACTCAGTATCATGATCATAGGATCATAGAATAGAATCACAGTATCACAGTATCATAAGGTTGGAAAGGACCTCTGAGATCATCAAGTCCAACCTATAACCCAACACTAACACCAACACCAACCATCATCTAAACCATGGCACTCAGTGCCTCATCCAGTCTCCCCTTAAACACCTCCAGGGTCGGCGACTCCACCACCTCCCTGGGCAGCGCATTCCAATGGCCAATCACCCTTTCAGTGAAGAACTTTTTCCTAACATCAAGACTAAACTTTCCCTGACAAAGCTTGAGTCCATGCCCTCTAGTTCTGTCACTGGTCACCTGAGAGAAGAGACCAACCCCTGCCCGACTACAACCTTCTTTTAGGTAGTTGTAGAGAGCAATGAGGTTTCTCTTGAGCCTCCTCTTCTCTAGACTAAACAGCCCCAACTCCCTCAGTTGCTCCTCATAGGGCTTGTGCTCCAGCCCCTTCACCATCTTCGTTGCCCTCCTCTGAACACATTCCAGTATCCTAACATCTTTCCCAAACTGGGGGGCCCAGAACTGGACACAATATTCAAGATGAGGCCTGACCAGTGCCGAGTACAGGGGGACAATAACTTCTCTGGTCCTGCTCGCTACACTATTTCTGATGCAGGCCAGGATGCCATTGGCCTTCTTGGCCACCTGGGCACACTGCTGGCTCATGTTGAGCTTCCTGTCAACCAGCACTCCCAGGTCCTTTTCTGCCTGACTACTCTCCAGCCACTCTGTCCCCAGTCTATAGCTCTGCATGGGATTGTTGTGTCCAAAATTTGGACTTATTAAACATCATCCCATTAGAATCAGCCCATCTCTCCAGTCTGTCCAGGTCCCTCTGTAGGGCCATCCTACCCTCTAACAGATCAACCCTTCCTCCCAGCTTGGTATCATCTGCAAACTTGTTGATGATGGACTCAATCCCCTCATCTAGATCATCAATAAAGATATTAAACAGGACGGGACCCAATACCAATCCCTGGGGGACACCACTGGTGACCGGCTGCCAACTGGATGAGACACCATTCACCACTACTCTTTGGGCTCGGCCATCCAGCCAATTCCTAACCCAGGACAGAGTGCTCCCATCTAAGCCATGGGCTGCCAGTTTCCCTAGGTGTCTACTGTGGGAGACAGTGTCAAAGGACTTGCTAAAGTCCAGGTATACCACATCCACAGCCTTCCTCTCATCCACCAGGCAAGTCACATGGTCATAAAAGGAGATCAGTTTGGTCAGGCAGGACCTACCCCTCCTAAACCCATGCTGGCTGGGCCTGATCTGTTGGCCGTTCTGCAGGTGCCGCATGATTGCACCCAGGATTATCTGTGGGCTCGCTCACCAGCTGTGACAGAAAGCAGTCCTCAATATACTCTAAGAATCTCCTGGACTGCCTCCTCTCAGCAGTGTTAAGTTCCCAGCAGATATCCAGAAGATTAAAGTCTCCTAAAAGAACAAGGGCAGCCGATCTAGAGGCAGCCTGAACCTGTTTAAAGAACAGAAGATCCAAATCCTCCTTCTGGTTGGGCGGTCTGTATCACACTCCAACCAGGAGATCAGACCTGACTGCCCCTCTGACCCTTACCCATAGGCACTCAACCTGGTCATCATCGATCTCGACTTCAACAGCATCCAGGGTTTCCCTAGTATAGAGGGCCACCCCTCCACCCCTCCTCTCACACCTGTCTCTCCTGAAGAGCCTGTAGCCTTCCATGGCAGCACTCCAGTTATGAGAGTCTTTCCACCACATTTCCGTGATAGCAACTATATCATAGCTCTCCCGCTGGACCAGGACTTCCAGCTCCTCCTGTTTGTTCCCCATGCTGCGTGCGTTTGTGTACATGCACTTCAGTTGGGTTACTGACACCCTTTGAGATGGCTCATCCTCCACGGGGACATCTTTGGTGAGCCTAGTAACTCCCCTCTCCTCCTTCATGCCTAGTTTAAAGCCCTCTCAACAAGTCCTGCCAACTCCTGAGCTAGAATCCTCTTACCCTTTGGAGTTAGATGAGACCAATCTGGGTCAAGCAGGCCGGGTGCCGTAAAGGTTTCCCCATGATCATAGAACCCAAAATTCCTCTGCCGGCACCAGCCCCTAAGCCATTTATTAAGCGCATATATTCTCTTGTTCCTTTCTGTATACATCCCTGCCACAGGAGGAACCAAGCAGAACACCACCTGTGCTCCTGCCCTATCCATTGACCGTCCCAGCTCCTGGAATTCCTTTTTAACTACCCTTGACCCTCTTTTATCTAGCTCATCACCACCAGCCTGGACCATCAGAAGTGGGTAATAATCTGAGGGTTTAATTAGGTCCGGGAGTCTCTTGGCGATGTCGCCTACCCAGGCTTGGGGAAGGCAGCAGACTTCCCTATGAGTTGGATCCATCCTACAAATAGGGCCCTCCGTCCCTTTCAGAAAGGAGTCTCCTGAAGAGGACGGAAGAACGACACCTAGATGCTAGATGAGCAGACTTCGTTTATTGTACTGACACAAGAGTATTTATGCACATAGTAATTGCGGTCATACATATTCCACACACAGAGATTACATTGGTTCTTTGGTTAACTGTCAACCCCGCCTTGTTTTTCTTATTATCGTCAACCAGATACGTGTTCCTCACATTCTTTCAAGACACAAGTTCCAGCTTCTTAAGATCCAGGACAGTGCTTTCTTGCTTTTAACAATGTTCTTGTTTACTGTTCACTGTCTGCACGTCCTGATCTATGCTCTCATTTGCTGTTTCAACAATTCTTGTGTACTGCCTAGGTGTCTTTGCTCGCTTAACCACATCTCCACAGTCTCCCACTACAATGACCCTCCTTTTCTTTTTCTTACTTGAAGTCCTGACCTGTCTGACGGGCAATGTGAGGTTAACAGCCTCCTCGGGTGAGTTCTCTGTAATGCTATCCTCCCCCTGAGCATCCTCCACCTGAGCATTCCAGTACCCCAAATCTGTTTTGTAGGGGAAGCTGGAAAGGTGGCATTTGAAAGCGAGGTCTATAACCCCCACAAGAGCAGACCTGCTCCCAGTCCTCCTCACCAACCAGGTCACTCCCCGTATCCTGTTGATGAGGAATATGGCATTCCTCAGCCTCCTGGGGAGGATTACTGGGAGGAGAGAGGGTTCTACTCCACCAGTCTATCTTCCTTTCACTTTCACTAATACTCCTCAACCTCTATGCCTGGTCCTTAAGATCTGCAACCACAAGGAGCAGATCTTGAATCTGTTCACACCTCAGACAGCCATTTTTTGTATGGTCCTCAGGAACCACAAACAAGCTGAGACACTCCCTGCAGTCCTGAGTCTGGGCAGCTGTGTCCCATAATAGTGGCTCAGTTTGGATGCCTACACTCCTGGTGGCAGAGGTTTTGCCACGCCTGGTAACCATTGCTGTAGGGGAGTGGGAAGCCAACCACCTGTCAGAGAGTGCCTGCTTGCCCTAACTGCCGCGCAAACTGCCTATACTGTGACTCTGTATACTGTGACCCTGTATACTGTGACCCTGTTCGCTGCGCTCCGGTCGCCGGCGCTCCCAGGGAGATATTTAAATGCCCCGCGGCTTCTTCAGGGACCACCCCCCTACCACGTGGTCGGCCCACATGACAGTTGCCACTTCTGGAGTACAGAGAGAGTCGCCCTGCCGGGGTCCTCTCCTGAGCTTTTGCCTTTCACCAGGAACTCTCCACCCGCCCAAATTGAGCACCCGGCTGCAGTACTTAACCGTTCCTGACGCCGGTCGCGCAGAATTATTAGGTTTGGAAAAGACCTCTAAGCTCATCAAGTCCTCCTGGCTTTGGTCAATCTTATAGCAATGAAAAGGTCTTTAGGTTGTCATATAGTTTAGTCCTTTAATGTAAAATGGTTAACTGACATTTCGTGCTATTCTTTGTCAACTCTGACCAATATGATTACTTTGTTGTCTATTACATATCCCATGAGTCTGTGGGTTTAGTTTTGTGTATGTATAACCCCTTAACAAAGGTGCATTATCCATGGTATATCTAATCCATAACAGGAAGTTCTAAGGTGTTGTGAAGAAGACAACCATTGGACATTTAACAAACATTGAACATTTTCTGAGAAGCAGTTTATCTCACACTGCTCTTTTTTTTTTCATGTTTATTCTTCCTTACAGTTTTTAATGAGATCAGCTCAATATATTTCCATAGCAAACATCCCCCAGATAAAATTACAAATCGTCTCTCTCACGGGTTCACTTGCATGTGAAAAAAGTGGAATTAGCTGGTTTTACATTTTGAATATGAATTTTATTTGCATTGCTTTTTTTTAAAAAAAAAGTCTTTGTCAAAAGAAGGAAAACATGAAAAGACAAAACACTTTTGAACACCTTTCATTTACAGCACCTCATTAGACAAAGTTCAACAGTTTATATTTTACTATTACAATGGACTGTGTAATGCTTCTTTCTCTTCTCTTAAAGTAGTTTGACTTCCCTCTGTAACTTTAAGAAGGAAATAATATTTCAGATAATTTCTCTTGGTAGAAGAATTCTAAGTAGAAGTGCTTTTTTATGAGATTTTCCCCATTGGAAGTTTCTATACTTGTACCTATGTTTGAAACCTGTTTCTTTGGTTTCCATGCTCTTTAACTTTCACTATTTAAGCTTTAAATGTCAAAAGAAATGATATGAACTAAAGTAGACTGCAAGTGCATTGAGAAAAAAAATTAAATGTACAGAGAAGTTAATCCTGAGAAATTCTATAACAAACGGTTGTAATGAATTTAGCTCTTTATAGAGTAGTGTGGCATGATTACCCTAGATTTAATTTTAAAAGATTAATTTAGGATAGTATATACATTTAATAGATATTCTTCCTTTGCCTCTAGAATAATTGAAACATGCAAGTTTATGTTTCTGTTGTGGGCAGCTAAATACCCCACAGTGCTCACACACTCCCCTTCCTCCCAGTGGGATGGGGAAGAGGTAAGAAAGCAAGAAAATGCTGGGGTAATGATAAATAAATGGTTTAACAAGTAAAACATAAGTGGAAGAAGACAGAACAGAAGAAAACAAAACAATACAAGTGACCACAAGTAAGCACTCACCATATCCCATAGTTAGATTAATCATCAGCCAGTTCCCAAGCAAAAGGTGACTAGCTTTCCTGAGAACCCATGTTTTCTCTTCTGTCTCTGAGAATGATGTAACGTGGTATGGAATATCACTTTAGTTAGTTCATGTCATCTGTTCAAATCATTATCTCTCTAAACCTACTGTGTGCCTCCCTCCTGATCCGTTCACTGTGGAGGCAGAGTGAGAAACAGAGAAGACCATGATGCTATGCAAATACTGTTCAGCAAAGGTAACTGGGTGCTATCTGTACTGTTTTGGCCAAAAATCACACAGCATCATGAGCTGCCATGGAGAAAATTAACTCTATTTTAGCCAAACTGAGTAGAATTTCCTACAATAAAAGATCAGTTTTAAGTACAATATTTGCATTTTGCAGGAAGCCAATCTGGTTTTATGTTGTTTATATTATTTATTTCTGTGAAACAATATTTAAAAAACCCATCCATCAGAAGTGTTTATGAATATTTTCTTAACTTCTACACAGTTTTGACAAAAATTTTCAATAGAATATTTATTTTAAATGATATGTTTTGTATATGTTCTGTTGTCAAAGGAAGAAATTTGAATATTATGAAAATATTTAACTTGTCAATGATGCATTCATTAGAAAATAATGAGGTTTTTTCTCTTTTCCACTTTGATTTTGACAGGATGTGTAACTACTAAGCTAATTTTGTGTTTGAGGCTGAAAAATGCACTAAAGATTATAGTAGTAATGGTTATATTTTCAAATTAAACATTTTTACTACAGTATGAGCTTGGAACAATTTCAGTAATTTTTCATTTTACTAATAGAAATGGTATTATATAAATAATTGCTATCATTAATAAACCAGATAGACATGTTTTAAAATAAATTAAATTATATTAATAAAGTTGAGTGTATTAAAGAACAGTGTTGACATAAATCAAATCACCCTAAAGCAAGTATAATTTCTGAATTATTGTATGTCACAAGTCAATAATTTAAGTGATTCTCACCTGTTATATAAAATTCTTGGGGGGGGGGCAAAAATGTTGAAGTTAATGAAAGATGTTCTTCTACTTTGATGACGTTTCACGTGAACTTTGAATTTGCAATATATGCATCATAAATTTAAATATATTTACTACTTTTCTATTTTATGTGATTCCAACTACTCTTCAGTGTTAGAGAAGTTCTAATTTGATAGTTTAAATTAGATGTTGGATTATGTTTTTTAATCTGAATTTGAAAATATTGCACATTTATTTTTACAATCTTGCCAATATTTTAAATTGTATAAATGAGGATGCTTCACCCATTTTCCTTACATACTATATTTCTCTCAGAAGTCCTGTTGTCTGCCTATAGCAACACAGATGGATAAATATCAGTATCTGATACTATCTACTATGACAGCATAGAGCAAAAAAAAAACTTCATGAATTTCTTTCCTTCATGTCACTAATTATTTACCTTTGTAAAGGAAGAAAATTTATCTGAACATCAAGGGGTCTTTGCTAAAACAGCTTTTGCTACAATTTTGCTTAGGATTGATTGATTGCAAAAAAATAAATCCCAGTATAAATTTATGTTATAAGATTTAAAAAAAAAATTACACCACAGATGAAACTAAGAGTTTTAGATTTCATTTAAGGAGAAAGCCACACCTCAAGGCGTTTTGATCATCAGTTGGGAAAAAAAGGTTTTAGTAAGGCAAGATTAGTTTGCTAGTATGACAGATCACAGAATTCAAGGTTCTGAGAGGATTTTTAGTGTTCAGAGTAAGGTCAAATCGTATCTACTACAAAATGCCCAGAAATAATAAAAAGAGAATATTCATGTATCAATATTATTCTAGCTTTCATTAATATGGGTGACTCAAAGGTCAACACTGACACCCGAAAAAATGGATATAACATAGTTATGAATTCTAAGACCAAATGTTAAAAGTTTTCTTATAATTCAAGTAAAGTATTTCATCCCAAATCAGAGATGTCAGATTCTGGAACAGTCATATTGTAGGGAAAAGCATCTTTTATTGTCTTACTATGAAATGTGATGAATGCATAAACCAAAACCTATTCTGTGATTATTTTTGCCAGCAAGACATTGCCTTCTGTTGCCCTGCTTCATATTCCTTCAGTTTTAAATGCTGAAGACAGTAGAAGTTCTTACAAATTTCTATGACTTTCTATCAAGTCCTGGTTTTATGTTGGTTTGTGGTTTCTTTTTGGTGGCTAACAGCACTGAGAAGCAGACAGGTGCAAATCTGAATTAATCCCAGGTAAAGATGATTAGAACCACTGATTTACAAGAAAATCTTCAGATTTCCAAGTAGACTATTTTCTTCACCTTCTGTAGATCTCAGAATGATAACATTCCAGGTATGATAATATGAAGTAACTTCTTGTTTCTGGAATAGAATGACTTTTGGAAATTCTTTGACAGACCTAATAACAAATTGGTGTTTGGGACACTGACATTACTAGAATTTTTTTATGATCATCAATTTATTTGCATAATAGCCTTTAGGATAAGAATAAGAAAGATTACTAAACTTTGACTTTTTAAAAGATATTATATTGGACAACAGGTGGTGTGACAATTCTGGCTCTAATTCTCTGTAGAATTTCCTTGGCCAAATGGACACTATCAAAATTCCAACTCTGTTCACCTCATTTTTACCAGGTCCTTGAAATGTTTGAAATCAGTGTCTTCTGTGATACCAACTTCAGTTAGCCTTATTTCATTCATAATGCAGGGCAATAGCAATAAATTGTCAGGTCTTTCCTAAATACCCGTTGTGACCTCTTTCTTGATCCTTCGGAACTTTTACTATTGAAGTAACGGTTTTGGATGATGACCTGCACAATTAATTTCAATGATAGTATTTTGCTAGATCAGAGAATCTTGAAATTGGAAGATACACTCATCATTTGCAAATGGAAAGAAATGAAGACAATTTGTCTTTTGTTCTCTGCTTTTTGAAGTAGTGTAGTTTTATGATTCATGGATAATATATCTGTATTGTAGTTAATAAGGAGTCTGACATTCAAGCTACTTTTAAGTAGGGCATGATTTGCCTTTAGTAACTTAGTTAATTTGTTTGAGGTGGGGAAGGAGGTTAGTAACTTTGTAAAATCCTGATATTTTCTCTTTGGAAGTATTTCTATATATATCTGCCAAGGAGGAGTATTGGTAAATGATGACTGTGTAGGAAAAGTTTTATAAAAAGGGAATGAAACATCTTCAGTTTTGTATCAAATATAATGGAGCTCTTTTCCTGACTGCAAGACACCAGTCCTTGAGGTACTGGTAGGCACCAAGTTGGACATGAATCAACAATGTGCCCAGATGAGTTATGCAGTCTCAATCTTTGGAGGAGAACCTCCAAAGCTCTCTCACTTTTCTGTCATTTCTTATTGTATTGGTTTGTTTGTTTGTTTGGTTTTTTTTAACAAATACCTAAGACTAAAAACAAACCCCAAACCAAACCAGCAAAACTTTATGTGCCTGATAAATGTGGGTGCCTTTTCATCCCACTTGCATTTTGTTTCTGCTTGTGTATAGAATATGCCATCAAAGGAAACAATGAAAACTAGAGGATTTCTGCATACTCAGCAAATGAACTTTAAGTAGTTATATGTTTTCAGGAGGACAGACCTCATTACAGAAAAAGTCCACTTCTTCTTTAACTTCAGCATAGAAATATTTACAGCTTGTTCCTCAGATCTTCAATTTTGTATTGTAACAGTAATCAAATAAATATTTTAATTACACACACAATTAATTGTCATTAAGTCTAACCCTAAAAAATCCTTTCTTTTTAAACTTTAGTGTTAAATGTGAAGTCTGATTTGTATTCATTAAGTTTTAAAAGATAATTTAGTATGAGATTGATGCGTAATTCATCGTCAATAACTATCCTAACAAATATATGACATTAATTTGTAATGGCCTTTCTAGGTAAAAATGCTCTTCTGTATGTTAACACCCTCTGTGGATAAGGAACAATAGGTTTCCTACTATATTCTTTTGTCTTTTATCTCATTTTTCTGTTCTGTTTCTCTTCGGGAATTTATGTGATCCTACAAGGTAGAGCTGGAAGTTTCTCCTTATCATTTCAATCATGTAATGTTTCTGAAAGTTGTAAAAAGTCAACAGGGCTTTCAAAAATATTACAAAATTTTTATTCATGTGCTCTCTTGGTGAAACTTTAAAAAGTACAGAAGGAAGAAAGCAAGAATTGACTAAGTTGATTGTTATTTTTTAATTTTCATCTGTTCTTAGAGACTACCACTATGGCTTTGAAGCGCAATGGCAGTAAGGTCTTTTCATTATGTCTCACATAAAAGTACTTACATTGCATAAAAGTGCTACCTGTTTATACAGTGAAAAATAGACAAAAGACATTAAGGACATATGTTCCTTGGCTATTTCTTTTTTCTTTCTTAGGCATATACATTTGATCTGTACCTTTTCCATCTGATCATATTGAAAGGACATTTCTGAGAGCCACTCTGCCAAATGACACTGACAATCTTATCCCAGGTTTCTTTAACTTTAATATCTTGTTTTTTTAAGATAACCTTCTCCTTCAGGTATCTTTTTAATACCCATCACTTCGTTAGGATGTGCAACACATCCAACTCGATAACTCACAAGCACATAATATACTGTGTTCATTGTTATGGAGTAGTGCTTGGTGAAGAAATATTTTCATTTTTTTCAAATATTTTACATATCACAATGTTATAAAAATGTTTCTTTACCGTAATTTAATTCAGTTCTTTTTAAACCTACACTCATTTCTGACTCTGGTTTATGTCATTATGTCTGTTGTCATGCCTCTTGTTCTCTATCCTAACATGAATGTTCAGCTCTTCTAATGGCTTTTTCCTACGTCAGAAATTTGGATAAAATGATGCTTTTTATTATCTTTAAGCAGCAGTTGCAATAATAGGCCTTGCAATAATTAGATTATTTAGGTATTTCAGTAGTAAAAAAATGTAGGTATATACCAAGTTATGTGACATAAAAGAACCTAAAGGAGATTCCAGAACCTAAGATAATTTCAGGAAACAATAAGTGATTATAATTGTTCAATCACAGTTAAGCATAGTCTAGAACAAAGGTAATAAAGTTTGTCCTTGTAAATGGGACAGGATGACTCCCAGCCTGAAAAATCAGCTTATCAGTAAGATAGTTGGCATCCATTTCATCTTCTTTTTTTTCATAAGAATAGACAAACTGAAATTCTGAAATTACTTGCTCACCACTACAGACACATTCTGCAGACTTTTGTACATAGCACTAAATATATAAAAAGATGCAGGTAGAATGTGGGTTTGCACATAGGTTTTTAAGAGGCTATTCTGCAACAGCTGAGTCAGGTCTAAAGAATCTGTTTTGGTTTTGTACAGATTTAGGACACTGTAATGAGCAATTTACAATTTGATCCTACTATTAAATCTTCCCCTCTGGGTTTATACAACGACATAGTCTCTTTCAAAACTACTGAAAGAGCTACTGATGCCGAGCTACTGCATGTTTTGTAAGTTGAGTAATATAGATTTCAGAATATGACAGGAGTATATTATTCCAGTTTAAATAATTCCTTATAAATCAGTTATCCCTAGCTGGGAGAAATGGTTTGTGAGGGTAATAGTTTGCGCAATAAAGGAAAGTCAACACGCCTAAATTGTTGTGCTAAGAACCAGATTAGATACCATTATTATTACTAATGTGCCTGCAGCTAAGTGACTGATAATGATTTAGATAAATGCGACAATTCTTTCAAAAAAAGGAATAGCTGATGCTGTTTATCTAGGCATAATGTGAACAGCGTTTTATTTGACCATATGATGGATTCCTGTGGCTGTATCTCTAAAACTTATTATGGACATGGCAAAAAATTATACAATTTTTTTTTCTGAACTTTGGGCATTGTTCTCTGCCTGTACTGCAGTTAATTTTTAAACAGATACTATGTCAATAAGAATGAGAGTTAGTTGTATGAATTCATTATCATAGTGTGCAATAACATCAAGGTCATTGTTTTGCCTATCTTTAGAGTATTATTGGCTGACAATAGACAGCATGAGGCACACATTATCCTAAATCATAAGAAAAATTACTGATGGTAAAAATGACAAGAAAAATAGTTAATCTTTTTATCATGAAGAAAGGCAACAGCTTACACTTAAATGGTTTTACCCTACGGGCTCTTCTTTAACATATATTTAGTGCTGTCTGTATTGTGTCACCCCACATAATGGGTAATGCCAATCTCATAGCCACGTACTTTATGTTCTTGCTTAGCTTTAAATTCATGACGTGTGTCTTATGTCAGACAATTACCTTCAACAATAAATTTCTCATATGTGTTCTTTTCTTTTTGCAAATACCTTAATTTCTTTTGTCGTTTCCTTGGACATTTTCCCACAGTTGTACTCTGGTTTATTCTTCTTCGCCTCGTTGCTAAGGTTAATGATGCAGTCCACTTCTCCATGTGTCTCACCTTTTATAAAAGAAAGGATAAAACCTGAGAGGGCATTTGCATATTTGTTCACATGACTATGAGAGTAGTTTTATCCTGCCCTAAGCAAACTCTTGCTCTCATCAAATGGTTCAGAAAAAAATAATCCAGAAGTACAAATAAACAATGCCATATTACCAGCATCCACAGAACTTTGAAAAATTTTTGGAAACCCCAGATCTTCCCTCTCCCCTTTTTTTCCATAGTGATCTAAAGAAGTCTATGTACTAGCATAATGAATTGAAAATATCAGGGACATATTGGCAGCTCTGAGTAAAAGTGAGTATTTTTATAAACTGGAGATTAATTAAAAACTTTTATTAAAAAAGTGAATACTGATTAGAAAAGTTAGGTGGTATGTATTTCATTATTAATTATAATTCTATCTCTCCCATCTGTCTTTTCTTGTGACTAATGGGCTTCTATCACTGCAGATATTTTCTACTGATACATTGCCATCGGCAAAAGAAAGGAGTAAGTGAATAAATGTATATCTTACAGCTAGAAGAGAAGTTACTAAAGTTACGGCCCAACTGATTTTTCTGTGCTTATATGTATGGGTAATTATATCTCGAAGTAGAAAGGTAATGCCTTGTGTCTAAGTTTTACAGGTATCGTGTTATATTTGCATATTTATTTATTTATTGCTTTATCTATTGTACGTGCATTTACAACTATTTCCTAGTGTTTCCGTGCCATTGGATTTTTAGTGCTTCAGTCAAAACTTGGTTAATGCCAAAAAGAGTATTGTGGTTTGAGTTAAAGAAGAATCAGTTTCTAACTTCAGCTAAGCCTCATGTAAGTAACTTCATTCCCTGAAAGTTAACCGCATATTTTTCAGTGTTCTCTCTAGAAGTGATAACACAGGACAGTGATACGAAGAAAGGACATTTCTTATACTTATTCCTGTAGTAACCAAGGTCATCCTCAAGCTGACAAGAAAAGGTCGCACCTGCAGGGAGGGATGGACAGGACAGGTGACCCCAGATTGTCCAACAGAGTATTCCATCCCATATACGTCGTAGTCATTATAAATCTGAGAGATCATGAGGGTATCCCTGTCTTCTTTGATGGCTGATATCCAGTGAGGACCTCATCTGTTTGTTTGCCCCTGATCCCAGATCTGTGTGTTCCTGACTCCAGTTCCTGAGCTCAGCTCCCTCCTAGCCTCAGATCCTTTCCCTTGTGTCTGCTCTGCAGCATTTTTGGTGATGTACAGTCATTAAGGGGTGGGGTGAAATTTCATATATTTGCACATCATCATCATCATCATCACCATCACCATCATCAAAACACATGCACTTTTAGGTTTCAACCTGCAAGTCCTTTTCTCTCATCTCACTTTTCCATTTCCAGGGAGGGTGGAGTGGGTGTTTGGAAAGGAACTGGGAGCCAACCTGCTCAATTATAGCTGCTGAAATTGGCTGGGCCAGGACTAAACAGCGACGAACATGGTTAATGCCTTATTTTGAAATAAGTTAGTACACAAAAAATACTGAAAATTTGTCACTTGCACTATTATAATACTATGACAATATTGAACACCACACTTTTTGTAAAGCAATATCAGACACATAAATGATTTCAAAACTCTGTAAAGTTACAAGTTAATTATAACTAAAATGTAGAAATACCTGGAATGCTTGCACGGTTTTACTGATAAAGTAATGCCAGGGGATATTTTCATTCAAGAGAACTCTGAATATTGAGTTAAAATAACTCTTGCTTCCAATAAATATCTCCTGTTTGGTCTAACTCAACAACTGCAGGCTATAACTGCAAGCCATACACACAGTTATTGAGTTTCTAGTGTAGACAGACCTTGAAAGCTTGCCTAATGGAAACTACCCATCTCTGTGGGATATTTGCTTATGATAAGAACATAAAAAATAAGGAATAGACTATGAAACACTTTGAATTCCAAAGTTGAATAAGACTTAAAAGTCTGATTTCACTAGTTTAAATAAGATATATGCATATACACCTCCTAAAAATGTATAAGAGTCTGGTATATTGTGAAACTGCATCCTGGAGAAGTGTAGAATAGTAATGATTTTTGGTAAAAAAGCTTTTGAGTGACTGTGTTTTCCTTTGTGTGTGTGAAATTATTTTTATTTTAAATATGTAATTGTTTTTAATCAGTATGAGTATAACCACAGGAATATATTAAAAAGTGAATTAAAATGCATCACTTTCTGGAAATAGTGTATTTTATGATTTACTATAATAATGTACAGTATGATAATACAGGCTTTAGTTCAATAGTAATGACAGCAATTCAATGGCAGTGACTAAAGAAGTAATGAGTGTCAATTAAAGTAAATGATAGAGGAATTCCTAAGTCTCTTTTAAAAGGAATTTAAGGGATTCCTGAAACACAGCAGTATAGAAATTAAATTACTCAAAGTAATAACTCATTTTTTCCTGTTTGTTGAGCTCAGTCTTTTTCTTCTCCATGGTGTCTGAGTTTAATTTAAAGTTTGACTTTTCTCTTTTAGTAAATTGTCAACATTTTTCTGAGAGGTTATGCTACTGCATCATATTCAAAAGAGTATCTGCTGTTGGGAGTGGGGGGAAAGACAAAAACAACCAAGATACTGAAGAGCTTGAACTATTAATATAGAGTCGTAGATTCATAGAATCATAGAATATGATTTAGTTTGGTAGATTTGGACTATCTAGAAGAGAACATGCCAATATGTTTTTGTATTTCATAATTGTCATATCTATTTCTCCCTTTGAACAAAATATTTTGTCCTACATTTTTCTTTGGTTTGTTTTTGTTGATTTTGCTGGGTTTTTTTTGCATTACTTCTATACTAGACTAAATAGATCTTGGTTTTATTCATCATAAGGGCATAGAACTAGAAGGCCTACTGAGACATTTGCTGTCATATACATGTGTGCCTTTCTGTTCAGATCCCACTCAATCATTGTCAGGCCTTTTACATACATTGTTTTTGAGAGGCTGTGGTAGAGTCCACTGCTATGAACATTAAAAACCTTACGACCACAGATATGAAGGTTTTATTGTTGCAGATATGAACATCAACTGATATCAACCATTGCTGATTGCCAGAAATACAGCAATAACCTATAATTTTCCCCTTTTTATTAATTATTTCAGAACATTTTGCTCACATTTCCCTCCACTAAACCCAATTATATAAGTAATATATATTAAAAAGCTATATATTTTTCTCATTTCTCTAATTCTACTTTGGTTTGCATAGGTAAATTTTGTATAATCTCCTTTCCCTAAGGAAAAAAATTTAAACTTATTTTGGTATAATTGTCTCAGTTGATCCCACTTATTGTTTACTTTCTTCCTGGATTTAATATCTATCGGGGTTCCAGATGACCTTTTTTATGGTTTCTGTTCTACAGGAATATAAATAGTTTCTAAGTGGTGGTACCTGTCCTACCATTAATGCAGAAATTACTTTACTGATCAGGATCCTGCTAATACATTTTTCTTGATCTTTGGATCTTCTCTGTTTTAATTATATTTCCTATGCACTGATTTGCTTATAATTATTGATCATAACCTCAGATTCACAGGATAGTTGACATTGGAAGGCACCTGTGGAAATTGTTTTGTCCACACTCCCCCTGCTCAAAGGTCAGCTGTAACAGGCTACTCAGGACTCTGTCTAGTTGGATTTTCAGTATGTCCAGAGGTTGAGACTCCACAACCTATCTGAAAAAAAATTTCCAAAATTTGACAATACTCACAATAAAGACAATGCTCTCTTATGTTCAGATGCAATTTTCCATGTTTCAATTTTTCACCATTTTCTTTTGTTAGCAGGCACCATCAAGAGGAGGCTGGGTTCATCTTCACTCCATCCCATAGGATAGTTTATATACATTTATAAGATTGACCATAGCTTTTTCTTCTCTAGACTAAACAGTCCCAGCTTTCTCAGCCTCTCATAATATGATAGATTCTACAGTTCTTTAATGACTTTTGAGAACTATTCAGTTTTCCTAAATAGTAATTATTGTGCACTTAGTGTATTTGCGGGGAATATTAGTGTACACTGATAAATGGAAGAATGGGAGTTGCCATCTCCTGAAAGAAGTTGAAGAATGAGATCTTCAGGGGAATTAATCAGGAGAATCACAGAATGACCTGAGTTGGAAGGGACCGACAAGGATCATGCAGTCCAACTCTTATCTCTGCATAGGACAATCTCAACATTCATATGCTTCTTGAATATTGTCAGGCTTGGTGCCATCAATGCTGCCCTGGGGAGCTGTTCCACTGCTCCTCCATCTTCTAAGTGAAAAACATTTTTCTAATATCCAATCTAAACCTCCCCTGGCACATCTTCCTGCATTCCCTTGGGTTCTATCATTGGTCACCAGAGATCAGCTCTTGCTCCTCCTCCTTCCCATGCGAGGACACATTAAAAGGCTGTGAGGTCCCCCCCTCAGTCTCCTATTCACCAGGCTGAACAGACCAAGCGACTTAAGCCACTCCTCATACGACTTCCTCTCTAGACTCTTCACCAGCTTTGTGGCCCTTGTCTGGACATTCTCCCATAGCTTCATATTCTTTTTATACTGCAGCTCCCAAAACTGCACACAATACTAGAGATGGGGCTGCACCAGTGCTGAGTAGTGTGGGACTATCACCCTCCTCAACAGGCTGGCAATGCCGTGCTTGATGCACTCCAGGACACTGTTGGTCCTCTTGGATTCAAGAACACAGTGTTGGCTCATGTCCAACTTGCCATCAACCAGAACCCCAAGGTCCCTTTCTACAGGGTTGCTCTCCAGCCTCTCGCTCTCCAGTCTGTCTCTATATCCAGGGTTGCCTTGTCTCAGGTTTAAAACCAGGCACTTACCCTTGATAAGCTTCATGTTCACCCAATGCATTATGTGCTCACCCACTGTATTACGTGCTCACCCAGCTGTATGCTGGACATTTTCTTTAGGAGGATACTGTGAGAGGAAGTCAGAAGAATTCTAGAGAACTGGACGGTGTTCTGAAAATGGATGTTTTTTCTTCAAATCCTATGAATAAATTGTGACCATGTTTATCCTTAATCCAAGTCCGTGACAGCATCCTCGAAGTGCTTCAATAATAAAGTTATTAACCATATAGAATTTAATTACTTAATAGCAAAATAGGTCTCTGTTTTCAGCACAAGAGATAAAAATGTCCCGAAACAGCCTTTGCTACACTTCCTTTAGTGTTTCTTCTAGCTTTTTTCAGTCATATATGTCTGAACCTCATGCTCCAATGAATACAGGGTGTATAATAGTCTTAATTTAGACCAGAAAAAAATAGAACACTGTTAAGACCAAAACAAGCATAGATCTCATGAGATTGAAAGGGTTGAAAGACATCTTTTCATTAATCAAGTTCCTTCTTTGAACAAAGCTTGGTCAAGCTTTTGGCTTATATTTCTGTTTTTTCTTCATCTGTAATTAGAAAATACATTTAGCATTACTATTGATTATATACATACAGATCTTAATTTTATAACAGCTCCTTTTCAGAGATATTTACTACAAGTGTGTACTCTTTGAATATTAAAAAATTGTGGAAGATGTGCATTTAAAAAAGTGATGAAAACCTAGAATATGGGGGGGTTTTGGTGTTACATCAGTAAAGTTATTTGGTTTTTTAGCACTAGGAAAGTCTCTAAGATTGGTATTTGAAGAAAGCAAAATATGGGCTACAGAGGTAATCAGAAATAAATAATTTGTTAGTAGTAGACTTCTGTTCAACTAGATAGACTACTAAAAATAATTATTTAGGAACTACAGAAGGACCCACTATGTCTTCAAAGTTTAAGTTGGCAGCATCCTTGTATAAATTCAGGGTGATTCTTCTTAAGAAACTGTTTCTGAACTTCAAAGTCAATTAATATGCCACCGTTGGAATAGATAATGCTCTTCCTTCTCAGTCTTTCTCAGTATTACTTTTGCAGAGTAGCTTTCACGTATTTTTATTATGAAAACCAAAAATTATCTTTCTTTTTTACCTTCCTGCCTGAACATACTACAGAACACCAGCTCAGACAGTCTAACATACATCTTGCAGTACTCATGGTCTCTCTGCTGCTTGAAGACATCCGGACATTCTACATTCTTATGCTCTTTCAGAACCAGTCATAAAGGTAGGTACAAAATACAGATAGACAGGATGTTTCATTGGTGCACAAAGGTGTGTTTCTCACTGTTTACATGATTTCCTGCTTCATTTACACCATCTCTGTTGGGAGGAACATAAAACACAAGCAGCAGCAGTGCTTCCCTGCGCATCTAAGAACTGAGTGAAGATAGAAAGTTTGGCTATAGATCAGAAGATTAAGTAGCTCTGTGTTTTGTCATCCCAAAGATATAAGGTCTTTTGCGTACGTTTGTATAATTACATATTGTCTCTGGGCTTTTTTTTTACATGATAGGAAATAATCCCTTTTTCCCCATCTCATTTCTTGAAAGTTGTTGGAAGTACAGCCACACTGCTACTTCGTAGTTCCACCTAACGAATAAATCCTGGAATGTAAATGAAATACAAAATATTTGTTTTCTAACTATAACCCACTCTTTGATAAAATAGTGCAACTGTGAAAAGGTAAGCTATAAATGGAAACTATTTTTATATTCATTAGATCCATAATGTAAAAGATGCCACATATGGTGTGAAAGAGAACATATTTAGAAATACATGTCTTATGAAGGGAACTGGGCAGGTATTGAAGGAACAAAATATTGTTTTATTAAAATACTTTTCCAAAGAGATTAACAGAGAAACAGTTTTTAACGACAAAAAAAATCAATATTTTAAAGGTAAAATAAATTTCAGTTTTAACTTTCCCTGCAGATATTGATTCCTTATGAGAATACTTTTTGCCTATCACTATTACTATTATTGAACACATTTTAACTTACGCAATTCACTTTCTTCATACTACAAGATTTTAGCATTTAATTTCATTGAAACTGGGTTGAAAAATGAGCTGCCAACATGCTCTTACTGATCAGAAATATCCTTTCTCACAAAGTAAATGAGAGTGACTGTTATATACTAGTCCACAATTTAAGTGTTCCAGTAATACAACAGGAGAATTGGTCTTGGCTTCTCTCAGAGGAACAGCACTCAGCAAAAGCCTCTTAGACCTCTTAGCCTGAGGAATGTGTGTCTCTTAACAGATTGCCAGGAAAGATTAACTGCTGCAGGCAGCATAGCTGCTGGTTCAAACAATTTTGATCTTTTTATATCTTGTGCTCATTCTGTTTCCACATAGAATTGTTCTGCTTTTTATAGGGAGCTGCAGGTAGTACAGCTGCTGGTTCAAAAGACCTCAGTCCCCTCATACCTCTGTGCATTTTTTCTGCATAGAATTTGCCCAGTTGTTTTGGAGAGCCCCAAGGACACCACTTTATAAAATAGTTTGCTAACCTTTTCAAGGAGTGAAATATGCTCCTACTTTCTTGTCTTTGTTCATCAAAACCAGTATTGACTGTAGTTTCCTTGCATAGATTTTCCTAGGACAATAAAGAGATAAAGAGAGATATGATTTAAAAACACTGGTTTAGAAAAAAAATAAATACAGAAATCACTATAC
The DNA here is from genome assembly GCA_033556795.1 of Tapera naevia. NCBI lineage: Eukaryota > Metazoa > Chordata > Aves > Cuculiformes > Neomorphidae > Tapera > Tapera naevia. Next base: position 6,322,440 of record JAUMJJ010000034.1, on the reverse strand, counting down.
TTAACTGTTTCTCATTATGTACAGAGACTGTGTGGTGCATCGGGTTTTCAGTAGAGTTTATGGGTCAGTTGACACATTTAACCTAACCAGTTATTTAGAAGATAGGTCACTAGAATAAACTGTCATCTAGTTGCAAGTCAAGAGAAATAGGCAGCTGCAAAATCACTCATCCTGAAAAAGACTGATATATGGGATTAATTTTCCTTGTGAGATGCCTGTGTCTCTTTTTCTATCTTTAAATGAAAGGCCTAACTTTTATATAGCTAAAGTTACACAAGATAAAACACCATTAGTGATTCAGAAATCAAAGTTGTATTCTTGTAGCTGAGCTCTGTACTAAAGAGCCTAGAAGTCACTGAATGGCATGTAGTTTTTAAACAAATATGTAAACTACAGATGTTCATGAACAACTGGATTTTTTTTGTATTAGCTTGTAAGTCGCATTATCACATAGAGGAAGTTACACAAACTTAGTTATACTGTCAAGGTAGTAAGACCATACACTACTGAGCAATCTTGCCCATTCAAGTGTATGGTTTTTTTTGGGAACTTCTGGACCTTATTTTGTTGCACTGTGGAGTCATGACAAAAATACTTTTATATTGTCGTTAAAGGTGCAATTTAGGTTTACTTTAAAAATTACAAAAATACGGACAAAATATTGAAGAGCTAGTCATAGCGTAAACAGACTGTCAGTTTCTTAATGGTACATCAACATGATGAAATAAGGATTATGTTTTCACTGCTGTACCTATGTTCCCTCTTAAAACAAGTGGGATAATAATAATAATAATAATAAAACCCAATGATTTTAGCATTCTCCTTTGAAGAAGTACAGCAGTTGTGAAAGGTTACGAAAAAGCAGAGTTTAATCAGAAAAATTACCAGTGTAGCTAGCTGGACATGTGAAGAATATATTGCACTCTTCTTCACGTATTATGAAATGACTAAGGCATTCTGAAGTCTAGACATACAATTCTGAAATGAGGATCAAATTTTGAATTTGAATAATTTTATACAATAGCTATACATTGATGGACTGGATGCAGCAAATTTTACATTTGTAATATACAAAAACTTTTTTCATAATGACTCAAGTTGCTTGATTTAGGAAACAAAAGTCAAAGAAGTCAAAAGGTTGTCAATCCGTATTATTACTTAGTTGCAAGATTAAGAATATTGTCTTCATACTTTTCATCCATGGACTCAAAAAAGAACAAAGTGTTTAGTTCAACATTCTTTTGAAAATCCCTGTTGAGTTTTGGTTTGAAGTGTGCCAGAAGACCCACATGAGAATGTTGTATTCATAGTCCCTATTATGGGGACCACCTGAATGTCAAACTGCATTTCCTCAATCAAACCCTAAAGGACTGCAGTAAAGGCAATAGATAGTGGGTGCCCAGGAAAACAGGAAGAGGAAATGTGTTCTTGTTTCTTGAACAAGTGCTCCAATGGAGGATACTGCTGTTCTTGGTTCCTTTTTTTTTTTTTTTTTAGCAAAGATCCATTGCTGACTGAGGTGTCTCCTAGGAGATCTGCTATCTTCAGGAGTAAGAGAATAAAAAATCACATCATGTATCTTGATTTTGTCAATAAAATCATTATATTTTTTTTTTATGGGACTATATTAAGGAAAGCTGGTTTCCAAGGAATGGACATAATCCAGGAGAGAAAGTCTTGTCTTACCATCATAGTTATTAAAACTGCAGGTGAGTTTTGGTGTATTTAAGAGAATTACCTGTGCGAACATCTCATTTATTGAGCAGCAAGTATGCAGTTTCACAGATACCATTCCCATAGCTTAATAGTTGCTATAGGAATACTACTATTGCTTAGTAGTTGGTAAAGATAAATACATCAAGATCAGGTTTAAACTAAACTTCAAAGAATAAGTTATTTTTGAGCAGTAAGGAGAAAATGTCTGGTGAGGACAGTATGCCAGTAAGCTGAACGAAACATATTTTCTTTTTCTTCGTGACAGTCTGTGTCTCCACTAACTACGCAGATGCCAATGGCTACTTTTCCCCAGTTCTCTCACTCTAATGTTTTTTTGACACTATTCTTTGAAAGTTCCAGAAGTGCAATATTTTAGCAAATTATTCCACATACAGACAGAATGATAGTGAAGACGAAAGAGAAACTATAATAAACATCTGCTAAGGACTGAGGGCTGAAGAGACCAAAAGGAAAACGAACAAAAAAATACTGGATCAAATATTAAAGATCTCAGGACAACAAGTTAATTTCAATTAACTGGGTATCTGTAGAGTAACAAACACAGGAAAGTGTAAATCATGGAAGAGATTCTCTAATTAGCTGAAAAATATTTCATGACCTGGAAAGTAGAGGATCCAATTGCAAAAGAATTGATTCTGTATTAACATCATCCCAGCTGGCATGATTTGACACCATTGATGTATCTGATAACCTGCCAGTAAAGGGCCACTTGTGTTTCTCAAAGAACAGAAAAAAAACCCCAAACCCCAAACATTAAAGGGGCAATAGAATCATGAAAAGGAATTTATGACTTTAAAAGCAGATATCCAGATCCCTACTGCTTCTATGAACTACCACAACATTAAATTCTGCATCTTAGTTGAAAATTTAGGTGCTACATGAGTGCAGGCCTGCATTCATAGCTCCTTTCCTCTCATCCTGGCACTCAGAATATGTCCTATCTTGATCTATGTCTAGACTTTGTGCTTTTCGTAATTTGTGCCCTGTTTCCCATGAGCTCATGTTTCAGTTTTCTTGTCTAGGGTGTCCCTCTTTTTTCCCTAATCCTATCTTCTTGCTTTAACAGATACCGTTTCTCATTCTCACATGCTTTCTTAGTTGATTCACGTTCGAAACTTGGGGTCACTATGAAGTTTCCTTTGCATCATTAAAAAGAGAAGCCAATTAGGTGTCAAAGACTCAGTTTTTGTGCTCTTTCCCAACCCAGGGCGCTTAAATGCATCTTACACATATGTCTGATTCTTAGCACTTTGATTTTAGAGTTGGAGCATGCTGAATTGATTTTTGAAGAAAGAGAAGGCACAGGTTAGCAAATGACATTTTAATAAGTGCTGTGATCTGTGAGAAGCTTGGATGTGCTAAATGATTTTGTAGGCATATCAGTAGATAAAAGCAATGAAATAACTCATGACTGTGCTATCTTCAATATTTTGAGTTTTTACAGTTTGGCGGTACTTTGGTCAAGTTCATGAAGATCAAAGAAGAAAGAAAGATATCTAATACAGAAGCTACCATGCCAAATTTTGCTCCAAATTTTGTAAATATTGCAATTATACAAATAAAATGTTGCCAACTTTAGTATACTGGCCAAACTATGCATTTTTCCTTGACTCACTGGAACAATTTTCATTGAAGCTTTCCCAAAACCCACACTCTAGGACAACAGCAGTCATGAAAAAAATACAGCACAAGTGCTGAAGGTTTGAAGCAGCGTAAGAGAGAGTTCTAAATATTTGACTAGCTTTCTTCCAGTTAGTATTGATGAGGATTTTCTTTTGTCAGAAACTTTATTGTGGTTTAAAAAATTACATTCAATCTAACTGTGAATAGATTAAATAAGATTTTATAAACAAACAAGTTTTATTTGGAAGTGTGAGCACGATATATGTCTATATATTTCAAAAGAATTCTGAAGTCTAGCTGTAGTGACTGCAGCTATAGTGTAGAAAAATCCACACTAGATATAAAGTATATTACCTGAAGGACCAGAAGCAAGAGGCAGCACCAGATAATTTACCAAAAAATTACTAAAGATGATGCAAGAGAATCCTCTAATGAAAATAACACTAGTGTCAAGTCTTTATTCAAAATGTCTAAATGAAAGCAAGGGGAATCCGGTGGCAAAGCATAAAAAAGTTAACTGAAAACCTGAAACTGTTCTCATCTCTTCAGAACATTTTATCAGGGAAGTAGGACAGAATATACCTTTTCTTTGCTTATACATACAACCTGAGAGGCTCTGATAGTTTAGAAACATAGTTATTCAGGGTTTTAAGAGGTCAGATTCTGTCAGACTTATTTACAGTGAAGAGAATCTTGCTTCCTGAGATGTTTCTAAAAAATCATTTGAACACAGAAAATAAGCATAGTAAGGATGACAGAATCTGGCCTAGCCAACTGCTTATTTAAAACTCAAATCAAATTTAGTGAAAGCTATACATTTACGTAGTACTACTTTAACCAAGACTATATTGTTGATGTCATTAACCTTTCTTAAGACCTTTGACAAAAGAAAAAAATATGAAGTTGTGCACTGATTTGAAGGTAACGTTATTAACCTCAGAAAAGAGATCAATGTAAACAACAACAACCTGTCATCTACTGGCATAAAAGGAATGAATTCTGAATAGTCCACTGGGGAGGTTGCTGAGGTTCCAGTCAGTGCTCATGAAATTGAAAGAATCTGGCCATGACTGAAGTGTAAGTTGCATGGCCATTTTCAGTAAGAAGCTTGGCAAACTCCTGAGGGGAATAAATTCTTCTATAATAGATAAAATGACAAAGCTATGTGTTATATTTCAGGAATCTTATGTCTTAGGTTCTTCTGTCTTATTGCAAAGAAAGAACAATGTAAATACATCTGCTGCCCAATGTAAAAAATTCTTTCTTAGCTACGTACTGTAAGAAAAATGATGACATTGCACATGTAATCCATTACTTCTGCAAAAATAAATTTGTCTTTTTAATGATTGAGGGGGGGAAAATATATTTTTAATTATAATATTTCAGACTTTAGTACCTACTAATCATCTATGTGCCCTGAGCATTCATAAAAATTATTGGGTAAATTCATCTTTGGAATTACAGTGATACCTCAGTACAGTCCTGTGAAAAGGTCATGTATGTTAAGATGAAAAAAAATGGCTTTGGCTCTGTGCAGTTGTATTTCTGTCAAATGAAAAGTGACCGAACTATAAGGCCAAAATTGCAAGGTTTCCATTTGGTTTCTGCATGGATGTTGCTTACACTTCCTCTTCTTACTAGTTTTTAAGAAATAAATGCTCAACCATGTGGGAACTTAGTCATTCCTCATTCAAATTTCATCCTATAAAGCATATGTTCACATCCTTAATTGTCACTTTATGTTTAAACCTACATTGAACTAGTTAAATGCTCTCCAGACAGCTGTGCTAAGCTGATGGAGATAGACCTGTTTGAAATCCAATTTCATTGAAAACCTTCCACAGATATGAGACAAATGCCTTGTATTGTTATTATATGTTAAAAATGAGAGACTATTTTTTCATCCCTTCACAAATTAAGTCTAATTTGTATTAACTTAATTGGAGTTATACTAGATTTATTCTAGCATGAATAAAAGTAAGTAAACATCAAAAGATTTATTTAATAAGGTTAAACTAAACCAAAAATAAAGAAGAATATTTTTTCCTTAGAATTGGAATTGGGAAGAAAATTCCTATTTTTAATCACATGCAGCTGTAAGATAAAAAAGTATTTCTTTCCAGGCATTTTAAAATATGTAAATATATCTTAAGATACTAAGAATTTTTCAACATGAGTTATAATCTCAGATTTTTAAAAGGAAAATAGCTAGATAGTTATAATGCAGAAACAAAATGCATCACCATAATTTGAATTATTTTTCTGGTTATTAATATGTATCATGGAATCATAGAATGTTTTGGGTTGGAAGGGACCTTAAATATTATGAAGATCCAACATTTCCTTCCTGCAGGGACACTTTCTGTTACATCAGGTTGCTAAAGGCCTCATCCAGCCTGGCCTTGAGTAGCACCAGGGATTGTGGACTTCTCTGAGCAACCTGTTCCAGTGCATCAACATTCTCACAGTAAAAAAAGTACTGAATATCTAACCTGAATCTACCCTCTTTCATCTTAAAACTATACTCTCTGATAAAGAGCCCCTGCCCAGCTTTCCTGCAGGTCCCTTTTAAGTACTGGTAGGCTGCTATAAGGTCTCCCCAGAGCCTTCTCTTCTGTAGGGTAAACAAGCCCAGCTCTCTCAGCCTGTCCTCATATGGAAGAGATGCTTCAGACCTTTGATCATCTTTGTGGCCCTTATCTGTACTCACTCTAACAGATCCATGTATACACAGTATATTATGTACTGTCACTAAAATATGATACATATAGTCACATAAATTTAAAAAATGCACTATATATATGATTCTTAGTTTTTATCTTTCCACTTTTGCTTATCATGAAAAGAGCAAAGTCTCTTATACATCGATATATGTAGTGGATTGACTGCTCTCTTTGCTTAAATGCGTGTGTATTCAGCTGTTTGTGTCCTTTTGTTGTTCGTACTGCATTAGAGGCACCAAACCTAGTAAGAAATTTTTGCTGTCTGTGTGTCAGACAAGGAACTGATATCTACACATTCCGTACTGTCACATAGCAAACAGCTTTTCACCGGCAAGGATTCTTGCAGTATTTGCCAGATATGCTGACTGCGGGTATTATGTACCAATATCTGTGAGCAGAATGAAGGTGCTTTCACACAAAACTAATTTTTTGAAGGTTATTGGAAAACACTAATTGCAAAAATCATTCTATGAGAACATTAAGGTTTATGTTCATTATTTAATTCATAATATGATTTACATAATTCATAATAATTATAAATGTCTCATTTCAGAACAGGTCAGCTTCTAAAAGCCAAATACTCCATAAGTATTAACATTGAACTGCCTGAGTAACCCTCTTCAAAAAAAAAATGTGACTATGAAATACTGAGATAGATTAATAGAATCTTGAATAGATTCCAGATAGGATTGAAGGAGTCCGGAGTGTAAATGTGTTTGTTCCTGCTATCAGATTATTAGAAAATACAGTGTGCGCCCTCATATGTATAGTCTGTATTTTTAGATAAATACTGCCATATGAGAATAAGCAAGAGAGGTAATTATGAAAAGACCAATAACTAAACACTGGAGATGTTTTCCACCCAGCAGTGCTTTAGCTCTTACTCAAACAAAATGGCTGTACGTTGCGGTAGGAGTCTCCATTTCATATAAACTCATCATCAGCTAACACAACAGGCCTAGGTGAGAGGATGACAACCTGATGTGGTTTTTGAAGTCTCCTATAGGTAGTACCTTCTGAACCCTTATTTATGTTCTGAATTCAGTAAGAAACTTAAAAGCCTCAGGTTTAAGAAGGTTATAGCCATGGCAGTACTGTTATTGAAAAATTGATCCAGTGGTGGCTCTTGATGCATATTATTATTTAAAAAAACACATAGAAGACATGACCATTTTATGTTTTAGAGCAAATCATACAGTTGATGTATGACTATACTTCACTTTCCATCAGATATCAATGATGGAAATACCTTGGTAGCAATACAGAGTAGATTTTATGACGACTAATCTAAAAATATTAAAAAGAGTGGTAAACTATGGCTGAGTCAACCAATTGCATCATGGAGTACAAATTCTGCAATATCTGTGGCTGAGAAATATTGTAATTCCATATATTACATAGCTATAATCTATAATAAATAAAACAATTAGATCCCTGATGTAGACTAACCATGAAGAACCCAAATTTAAGGTGTCATGGTTTAGCTCTGGCCCAGCAAATTTCAGCAGATAAAACTGAGCAGTTGGGCTCCTAATTCCCTTCCCCTTCCAACTCCCAGGGAAAAGGGAATGAGAGGAAAAAAACTTGCAGGTTGGAAACCGAAGAGTGGGACTCTTGTGATCTCTTAAGTTTATACTGAATATGACATATAGAGGATGGAATACTCTGACAGTCAGTTTTAGGTCACCTATCCTGTTTGCCCCTTCTTGCAGGTGTGACCTTTTTTGCCTCTTTGACTTGACGGCACTCCACTAGCTCGAAGACAGCCTTGGTTAGTACAGGAATAAGTATAAACAATGGCCTTTCTGCATACCAGTGCCCTGCATTATTACTTCTACAGAAGAACACTGTCTGAAAACCTGCAGTTAACTTCCAGAAAATGAAGTTACTTAGATGAGATTTAGGTGAAGTTATAAAACTGATGCTAGTTTGCCTCAAACTAGAACAAAAGAGTATTGCCATTTTTCCTCTTCCATCCCAATGCTTTCAATCTTGTGTTGTAACATGGTGGGTGAAAACAGATGAACACTGAATTTAGATGTTTAAAAGTGTGAACCTTTTCTGTAATTTCTATGATCTCAAAATATGTTTTTGCTTTTTTGTCTAGAGACATTTGAAAGTATGTCTTTTTAAAAAACAGAAGTAGCTTTAGTCTAGAATTGATCTCATTCTCAAGGGAATAATATATATATCATGTAGGATAATCATGTGTAACCACTTCATCAGTAAAGTACCACAGAATAGGTGAAAATACTTAAGGAAAGAGTAATTTTAGCAAATTTACTACTGAATATTAATTCCATGGAGGTTTTGTAATAAAAGTTAGTTTTGTCTTTTTTGCCTGGGTGTTGATGCTGTTTTGTTTACCTGTATTCGCATTCATTTCTGTGAGGTACCTTTCCTGAAATGAGCTACTACCTCACATTTTATGTCATTGATGGCACATAAAAACATGTGTTTACTTTATGGAATTAGCTCTTTGTACTTGGAAATTAATTTGAAGTTCAGCCTAAATTTTTAATGCCTCCTTCCTGCTTTCCCCACATCTCTTTAGTCTGTTTCAGAGTTTTCCTATGATAGTGAAATACTGAAAGAAAGATGACAATGGCCAGGTTTAAGCGTTCTTTGGAGAAAGTCTCCAAGTGCTGTAATGTTGCCATGTTTTGCTGAAAACCTCTGCCACTTTGTTTTTCCTTCAGTAACACTGAGGTGTAACTTAAAAAATTCAATGTATAATTCATTTTCCACTGTCTTTTAACTGTTAGTTTTCTATAGAATTGGCATAACTGTCTTTTAAAATGTAGACTTTTAGTAGCTTTTCATTCAATGAAAAAAAACCCCAGGCATTTCTTCTTCCAGAAAAAAATCAGTTTGCAGTGAAAGCCACAACGAAAGAATACACAGTGGGATAAATATCTAGTGATGAAAATTCTGCTGGGCCTATGTTAACTAGAAATGGACTGTACTTCAAATTTTATACTGTTTTGTCACTCAGTAGGTTTCCTTTCAAGTAGAGAGAAGCAAAGATGAGAGAATCTGTATTTAGACCCTAAAACCTAGGAAAAACAATCACCTAAAAAAAGAATTACAGAGAAAGATAATGTACAGTGGCAAGGTAAATAGGGAATTGCTCTTCTAGAAGTTTGGACTTGGGGGGTGCTTGCCTCTGCTGCAGAAGGGGAGCTAGCAGAGGATTTTTCTTCTCAAAAGTTCTAGCAGCTTTAATGACTTCTTTTAGCTACTTCTGAGAGAAAGGTCCTTTGTCCAAAAGCCTTCAGCTGACACTTGATAAGTGAGTATCAAGCATCCATTCAGCTGGTGGTAGAGTAAATTATAGACATGCAGTCTTGGAGCACGGATGCATGGTAGGGGGTCTGGAAATCCCACTGAAGATAATGCTCAACTGTGGTGGTGACGACACAGGGCAGGCACTAAGAAGAGCAGCTGTTCCTGGTAGAGCAGAAGACTCGTTTCAAACAGAGCTCAGGAGGGAGAAGGAAGCTTTCCAGGTCTGGGACTGCGGAGAGCACCTGGAGCCTCTTGCTGGGGCTGGGGCTAAAGGAGATGAGCTCCTTGCCTGAAGGAGGTGTGTGCTGGTGGCAGGTTCATAGGGGCTGTTGGAGGGGGTCAGCAGACTCAGGGGACAAAGGGCAAAAATATGTTCATGGGATGGACAGGATTTTCATAGAGACCCTGCAAAGGTTGAAGGAGCAACCAGAGCCTGTCCTTGTTACAATGGAAAATGGAGAGCCCTGGGCTGGAGAAGGCTGGAGGTTTGTGACTTCTTGTAACGTGAGGCAGATTCCTCTCCCCTGCAGACGTGCAATGCACAACAGGTTCAGTGCCCTGATAGCAAATGATGGAGATAAAATTCTATCTGGGGAGACATCAGAGTTGAGACTGATGGCAGGGAGCATCTCTGCTGAGAAGGACCTAGGGGCGCTGGTAGATGGCCATCTGTACATAAGCCAGCATTGTGTCCTGGCAGCAAAGTAGATCAAGAAACTCCTCATGTTCCTGATAACAGAAACACAACTTGGAGGTCCAGGGGAATGATTTTTGCCTGTGAGTCCCGAGGCTTATAAGGGCCAGAGCACATACCTTGTGGAAAGAGGCTGAGGCAGTTGGATTTGTTCAGTCTGGAGAAGAAATGGCTTTGGAATAACCCGGCAGCATCCCCCAGAACCTACAAGAAGTGGTTATCAAGAAGGTAGAGCAAACCTCTTCATAGTGGTGCAGGATAAGATACAACAGGCATAAACTGAAACAATAAGTAGGCAAGAGGAGCACTATTGATCTAAGGAAGAAGTGCTTACACAGAGTAAACTGATGCTCAGCATGTGATATTAAGAGTATGAAACTTAAACAAAGGTCTGATATGCCTTTCTTTCAGCCAGACAAAACACTGTCAATCACACTGTCAGTGAATATCAGACTTCTGAAAAATTTGGTATATTTTTGAATTTGGCACTTCTATAGTATCTTTTGTTATGATGAAAAATTCAGTACTTTAGTTCTGCAGTAGTTTTTATATCATGTTTCCAACTGAGCTGAAAAGAAGAAAATATATACTATAACAAATTGTTCCAAAAAGAGACAACCTTAAAGATTAACTGTACATCATATTTATCATGTCCCTTTTTTATTATGAGCATATATTATTGAAATGCGATATATTTGCAAAATCTTTTGTTTAGTGAGGTTTAAAAGGATCTTTTATTTCAAAAGTTATCTTAAGTTGTAAACAGCTGGATGCTGTTATCTTTAGGGTGCTTTTTCTTAGTTATCTTTCTCTTGGTGCATATTATTTATATTTAAATAAATTGGAGGAAGAAGTTGTCAAAGCTAACAACACAGGCTGCTCCATTTCATTTGCGCTTTTTTTTTTGAGTTGCAATAGGATGAGTAAACTAGGTTGCTCTTTTGAGGCTAGCTGTACCATAATTCTGCTCTCTGCTTAAATAGTAATTGAATATTAATTAGAAGTATTTCTTTACTCCTTTTGAATCTATCAGGAATTTAAGAGACTCTAGCTATTTCCATTAACACTTTCTCTTATATTTTCACATTAATTTGATAGACAAAAACTTTTAGAACATTTAAAGATGAATATGAAGTATTTAATCACTCTTATTCACTTTTTTCAATGATACAAAGTATTACTTGAACCTTCAAAATTTGTTTGCTAATGTTACATGACGGTCTGAAGCAATGTAACAAAAAGAATTTTTTTAAAAAACATTTAAACTGCCAACAACAAAGAATTATTTAAAAAAAAAAGGCATAGCTACATGTATTTTATGGCACTATGATTTTTTTAAGAAGATTTTGTAGGTTGTCTTTGAGCAAGAGAAGCCAAAGAGTATTGGCAATGTAAAAGGGATAGTATTGTGTCACATTCACTGTATAATTTTTGTATCTTTGGAGAATGAACCAAAGCATGTTAAAACCAGTATTAATCTTTCCAGTATTGTTACATTGGTATTAAAAGTAGGAATCTGATGAAATCTATTGATGATACACTGTTTGACGTTTTAGCAACACAGAGAACTATAAGAATATATAGGAAGAAGTGAAAAAAGTAGCACAAGTATAAGAAATAGAGTATTTAGTTTAGAAACCCTCCGCCCCCAGCCTTTAAATGTTGGCTCTAAATCAGGTGTTCATTTGGTAAGAACAGAAGAAAATTCTTTGATCACTAGGTGACAGACACTATTATCACTCATCACTGAAGGAAGTAATGGGATTCTAACTCGTGAAAGACTATTTCAGTTAATATCTTTGTAAAAATTGCTGGTAAGATTGCATTTTTCTTTTTTTTTTTTCCTTTAAGATGAAACTTGATAAATCTACAAAGGAAATATATATCATCTATTCAAAGGCTCATAAGAATATTAAAGTTAAGAATTTAGAAATTCCATTAAATACTTGGAAAAAGGACTTGAGAATCAACTGCTTTATTGTGTTACTGTAGAGTATCTAAGACATCATGTTAGATACCCATGTTTGGAGAGTCCTTGATGCCTAAATATTTTACAAAGAAAATGTAAGCTCAGTGTGAATTCCTTCTCAGGGCTGCTGGTTTTGTAGAGAATAGTGCTGAAAGATGACATTTGAAATGCACTGAATTTTTTCAGTGTTGTCTTTTACGTGTAATTTATTACTAGATTATGATCATGTTGAAAAGCACTATTTTTGAGTTAGTCTTAGTCTTCAGTAGGACCATTCAGTGTTTGAGACATTATCCAATGTAAATTCAGTATCTCATTTCATTCCTTAGTTTGGTTCGGTAATACCTGCTTTAAAGCAGCTCTTTCTTATGGAGTGAATCCTGATGTGTATCCTAGTCCTTCCAACAATTCTTTTATATAATGTTTTGTAGGAAGTATTTTAGAAGAATCAGGACCTTTTGTGATCCTTGAGGCCTGTATGCACAACCCTGCCTTGGCATGTTGTGAGAAAATGGAGTGTTAGCTGATAGATAAGAAAGAGAATGTGGAACAGGAGGTTTCAGCTACAGGAGAAGAGGGGCTGCAGGGTATCAGGTAACAGTGCACTAACAGCTCTCACTGACCAATAATGAGGTGACAAATGGTACCGCTTAAGCGCATGGAAAAGCATATATAAACTTTGTAAAGAAGGCAATAAACGTCTGCTTCAGCTAACTCATATTAAGTCATCTGATGCTTTCCTCAAGCCCTCTCCCTCAATGTTTTCCCTCCTTTTCTCTTCAGCTTTTCTAAGACTTTCTCAAATTTTTCTATTTTTTCCTTTTCTTTATAACAAAATCAGATATGTATTACATTTTCTTGAGAGGTATTTTCACGTATGACCAGAACAATCTTCAGTATTCACGTACATAAGCACATGTCTAAATATCAAAACACTTTTCATCTTAAGTATTTTTTGTATTTCGTAATTTTCTAAAAGTGTTTTAATTAAAGTACCCTGACTAATAGTACATTGCATAACTGTAAAAGATGACAATTGCAAGACTGAATTAAAGGGAAATTAATTTTAATAGTTCTTTTCTAAATCTGAAGGGATGTTACAGTTCTTGCTTGATTTTATATTGTATTATTACAAAGACACGCACCGCTATTTGAAAATTCTATACTCCCCCAAATGGGTCTTAAATACATATTTGCAAAAGTAGCATAATGGATAAAGGTATTTAACTAGATTGATTTCAAAAGTTAACACAAAAAAAAAATACAGTGGTGAAGGGAAGGTTTTCAGTGTACTCCTCCACCATGAATCTTTTTTAAGGTATTTTTATGAAGGATTTATAAACAGAATGGTGGCAAAACCACCCCATTTTTTCATCCATTGATCTGAATAATTGAAGATGAAGACATGCAAATCTAAAATAATGCTATACATTTGTGTCATTCACTGATTAAATCTCAGTATCTAAGCGGTCTTTTTTCCCCTCTTTTTTTGGTCTTCTGTTCAACGTTTAAGTACTGTCCACCTAAGAGTATTTCAAAAGTCATCAACAGATTCTAGGTTGTGTCTACATTTATGTGATTTTTGAACAGATTTACACACTCTAGGAGTGGACTCTCAGATCATTCCAATTGACTATATAGGGGTTTGGTGCACAGCTGGTTCATAGAAAAAATCCTCCTTTTGGAGGAAATGAAAATGGAAGACCTTTTGCATGGATGCATCAAATATGCTTTCACTGTGAAATCCTCCCAAGCATGGGGAAGGTGAATGTGCCCAGAGGAGGAATTAAAACATTTGAGAGCACTCTACACTGCTTCTTGTGCTAAAAAGGTACCAGAATACACATTTGTAACTTTAACCTCCACCTTTCATCCAGTTTTCTCCTCTGACAGTATCCTTTCTCTTCCCCACACTCTGTTGCTGTTCTGCCCTTGTTGAATTCTTTGTCACTTTTGTATGAGATATTTGACTTCATGTAATTTCTGTGAATAGAAACAGTAGATAGATATGTCAGAATGACTTATTACAAGCCTAAATTCTTTCCTTCCTATGAGACAGGATGGGTTCATTTTTCTCCTGCACTTACTTGTAATGGGATAGCTTGTATCTTTCTTTGGAAAATGGAATACCTAGGGGATTACTCTCTGCATGGATTTATACTTGTCTGATGGAGCATGCTTGGGCAAACAATGACATTTTTACCCCCTGACTGTCAATGGAAACTAGCTTCTGTATGTCACCCTAACATGGGATTGCCAGGCAGATATCCTCACATGTATGTACATGAACTGAAAAGGTCTCCAATTTCTAAAAACGTCTAACAGTATATGCTTAACCCATGGGACTTCGCAGGAACAAGACTCTGTAACTTGGTTGGAAGTGATAGTGCATACTTTGCCACAGAAGATTATTGTCAGAGCACTTTTGAGAAATTCTTACACAGAAATGCACTCAACTGTAGGGTTTTTTTTGCAGGTAAACCTTTCCAGGAAAGCATATAAACTGTATAAATTACTACTATATGTACTGAGTCTGGCTGGAATGGAGTTACTTTCCTCATGGTAGCCCACATGGAGCCGTGCTTTGCTAACTGTGGCTAAAACAGTCTTGATAACACACCAATGTGTGTATTTCTTTCACTTTACATACCTCTTCTGCCATGGTGAGTAAACTAAGGGGGGGCAAGAAGTTGGGGGTGCAAAAATCTGGGACAGCTGACCCAAACTGGATGACAATGTTCCACAATGAATAATGCCATGCTCAACAATAGAAGTGTGAAGAGAGAGAAGGGGTGAGGGGTTTTGTCTTCCAAGGTGGTCCTTGTTCAGAGACTGGCTGCATATCAGTCTGCTCATGGGAAGTGGTTGGGAGAGTGACCAGCAATGTGGGTACTTAGCTAAGGGTTTTATCTACTTTTTTTAATATGAGTCTTCAATTTTATGAGGTGTTATGACTTAGTCCTTACTGTGTAACAATCCAGAAATGGTCCAAGTCCAAGCCTGATTTTGAGGATGTTAGTTTGGATGTGTTGTGGGAAGTAAAAGTGATTGTTTATATGTTTAAAGTTAGGGATGTTTAAGTACCTTTCTGAATTTTGACCTTACTAAATTTATTTCCAGGAAAACTCTGGAAGTGGGACGCTCTTTAAAGAACTTTGTGAACTGCTTTAATGAGTTAGAAAATGCACACGCGTACATAAATATGCACAAGGAAAAATAATTTAAATCTTTACAAATGTGCTGAATATTTGCATGGTCATTAATAAATGAGTTCAAGACCACCTACTGAAACAATCATAAAAACAACAGCAGCAATCTAATCATTCTTTCCTCTCTTATCTAGTAAAGACCCACACTTAAAGATCATCAAGCTTCCTGTGTAGACATGGGACATGCTGAACAAACTAATTTCCATACAATTTATTAACTTTCTCCCATTTTCCCGTATATAAACACACACACAGGCATCTGATATTCTATGTATAAAAAAAGCATTTCTGAATGTATAGAAGTTATTTAAAATGTTAGTATAGCAGACAAGAATCTCTGTGACAGAAAAAATAAAATTATCTCATACTATAAAAAAATCAAATTATTAAATCTCTGTTGTTCCTCAACACCTTATTGCAATTACTTCTTGAGTAACTTTCTTTAAATGAGACATCCATCTGCTTTCTGTGATGATTTGAGAGCTTTTGAACCAAAAGCTTAGATAACCACATTAGAATGGAATCAGTAGACATATAAAAAAAAACCCCTACTTTTTATATCTTATGTTTATATCGGGAAGAAAATAAGATAAAGATGACAGTGCTGATATCCCAAATCAAATAATCTTTCTTGCTTTTTCTAAATATAAAATTGTTGCTATGGAACATTTGAGAAGTTATTCGATTTACCCACAGGTTAATAACCCAAAGTAAAATAAAAGCAGTAACTTCCATTCTGCAGATCTTGACCCTGTCAACTTGAGTTGAAAAATCTGGCAAAAAGGTTGTCCTCTCATTGAATTCTTTGGCTCATGTTTTATGCACAAGCATGTTTTGCTTCAACATTTGGCATGAATGCCATCCTGTTTCACCTCAGGGACAAATGCATTCAGGGCAACAAATAAAAAGAACGGAGTCTCACTTTCTGTTATAGTTTGAGATAACCTTCAAGATGCAAACTACTACTGCAGGTCAGAATCCTATTTTTATAACTATTGGCATTTTTTTAGATATCCTCATTGACAGTTCTTTTGCAATTATCTAGAAGTGCTTAATTATCTTCTATGGTGTGTTTGGGAATTAATAATGGATTCTTCTTCCTGGCCTGCTACTGACTAGATGCTGTTTGGCTATGCTCTCTGGCACATGGCTTTTGGTCTTGCAATGACTCAGTATGTTTCCTCCTGTGTAAGCTTCATCTTTTTTTTTTTTTTGCATTCGTCCGTTACTTTCTTTTGGAGAACAAAGTTTTCATGTTACAAGCCTGAGATTTTTCTGATGTTGATGGAAATTCTGAATAACTTCACAGTAGCCATGTTTCCATCCTCCTCTACAATGTGCTGGCCTCTTGTCAGCCTGTAATTTATATGATGAGGCAACATTAACCTCAATGTATATTCTAGAGATTATTCAGTGGTGTAGATACAAACCATAGTATATATGTTAGGATGCGTTCTCATAAGCATTTTCAGCCTGACCCTGATAAACAGATATTTGAATGATGGACAGTCTGACACAGGGAAACTGCTGGAAAGGTAGTGGTTTTTTTCCAGGTAGATCAATACTTTTTCATTGAATGGAAAAATTATGCTGTTGTATATTGTCATATCAACACAAATAAAATGTTTCCCTTCTTAAACACCAGAGCCTATGAAACTATAAACTCTAAACTTTTTCTAATCTTCTGCGTATGTACTATAAATGTATAAACAGCTTTAAGGGTTTGGGTATGAAACAGTAACAGCCATTTAAAATATGCCACATACTTGACCTATGGTTTAAATCATTAAAATAAAGAACAAAAAGCACTAAGGTACAATGTAAGTTAAATACAAAACATAGCTACATGCTTAATTTTTCCAGTATAAAATAGATGTTTCATCTTTCCTAAATATAATTCTTCTGAAAGTCTTTTTACAGGCAATTCATAAATCTTCAAAAGAATACTGTAAGATGCACGCAATATATCTGAGATGTCAGAACACCTTTTTAATGTTATTCAAGTCTCTTTGGGAAATATGTATAAACACACTTTGTTAAAATGAATATTAAATTACAAAGCCCACAATGCTGTTCTAAATATTCGACAAAAAAACAAGCTTCTTATATTGCAGCTTTCACCCTAGAGGTTCCAAAAAGCTTTCTTCAAATTATCTATAGCAGTGTGTAAGCGAGCTTTGAAATGCAGCTCTGTTTGCAGTTAGATCCTCACGAAAGCAGAATTATAGTAACAACAACTAAGAGGTGAAGATAATAAGGTGATGCTCTGTCAAGCAGGTTTAACTGGGTAAGAAATCTGGCTAATGGACTTTCATTGTTTAGAAGTAACGCGAATACTGGTTTGAAATTCATCCACACTAAAAGCCTAAAACATGAATTAGCAATGTTACTCCTTGAGTATTCGTGTTTGCAACCTTTATTTTATCTAAGAGCAGTTAATTTATTAGCAACTTAATTGCTATGATGACAGGTATGCAAACCATACACTGATTATACTTAAAATTAGGGGGGTTTATATACAAAATGTCATTGTCTTCCCACTTGATCTTCACAGTGTGTATCCAAATCTCAGAAAAATCTTCGCATGATTACATACCATTCCCATTTTTCAGTCTCAGCTTGCAGATTTCAACAGGCCAATGTGGAGCACAATGTTAAAAGAAGCTAAAATAAGAGGAAATTTAGTACTTACGTGCACAAGACAGGGTAAATTTGCTACTATCTTATAAAAGAGAGAAGAGTAGAACCTACGTAATAAGTTTAGTACACTTTTAACAACAGGGATTGTCATATTTAGGATGTCTGAAATTCTTTTGCATTTGGAGTCCTATATATTTTTCTGCAATAAGAAAAGTTGAATGGATTTCCCTTATATCTTTTTGCCTTCATGTAAGATTTGGATCATTTATTTTGCCAAAAATCGTAACTACTGGATTTTTCCACAAGACGAGGTTAAATATAGGCCGCATTTAAAATACACAAACAATATATTCTCTAAGAACTGTTAATGGATCACTACTATTTTGCAGGATACAGAGGTTCATCTTAGAAAACTGTACTGCAGACTTACTTCTTTGGAGTGTTCATGATGCATATCTTGAAGAACTCCAACCCAAAAAAACCTAGGATGTTAGGATGTCAGACAAATAAATGATGGTGTTGATCTTGAACTTTGTAAGAAAATGATAAAATTAATCTGTGGTGTTCTAGTGACCTGCACTACTGTGCAAAATAGGTTGTACAGTTTGCTTTTCCTTTGAATGTGAAGCTTATTTGCACTAAC
The DNA here is from genome assembly GCA_033556795.1 of Tapera naevia. Lineage (NCBI taxonomy): Eukaryota > Metazoa > Chordata > Aves > Cuculiformes > Neomorphidae > Tapera > Tapera naevia. The sequence continues at coordinate 6,303,914 of JAUMJJ010000034.1, read as the reverse complement.
ATTATCTGACTACCCATTTGTTCTGCTTACAGGAGGTGCGGTGAGAAAAAGATTAACACTTCTATTTTTTAACATTTTCTATTCATTCTATTAGTACATATATTTAATTAAACAAATCATACATATATACATATACATAGAATTATTATCCTTTTGGAGGTAATTACATTCAAAGAACTCTGGTAGACGTAAGCCTTTTCATGTCCACATGTTAATATAACTATGAATACACTTGTAACTCAGAACTATATTTGGAAGATGGCATCTATACAGAATGACAGGATGGCTCAGTTAGGGAAGAACCCCTGGGCATCTACTTCCCTGCTTGAAGACAGATCAGGTAAGACGGGTTGCTCAGAACAATGCAAAGTTAGTTTTTAACTAATGTAATTAAATTATTTGTCTTTAAAAGTAAAATTAGTATTTCTCAGTTTCAATTTGCTGTGAATATTTAATCTACAGAGAATGAATGTACAAAGTTCATTAATTTCTTCATATGATTTCATGACGTGTATCATGGTTTCTATTCATCTGTTCAGCTCTCACTTGGTCTCTAAGCCAAAAGCTATTGTACATCCTTCACCTTTTGTCTTTTCTCCTAGGTTCAGTTTCTGACAAAAGTATTTATAGTTTACTAGGTTTATTCTGATAGACTCATTACCACTGACTTCTGTCCAGCTCAACTATTGAAATCAGATAGACATTGAGAATAGCTATTAAAAGCTTAAAATGTCAACCATCCTTCAGCACCTATTCCTTCCTTGAAAAATAAAATATTCCTGTTGAAATATTCCTTTCATCCAAAATGTGTTCAATGTTAGTTCAGTACTTACATGGCAGTATAGAACAGAGTTAACATGGTTACATATAGTTCAGTTTCAATGTAATATTAAAACAGAAAATAAACCCAACCAAGAATAAAAGTCTAAACGTCACTTTTAATTACTTGAACTGAAAACATTCTGAATATGACCTTTAAGTTGGGGTTTGTGGAGAGCTTCTTTTTAGAAAAAGAACACATTACTGCAGAACGATCATGATCGGCCCTTGGGAGGGAACACAGAGGCCTTGACAGAGTTTGGTAATGATCTGGGAACTGGCTAACCTTGAGGTAGTGGTAAGTCTCGAGCAGTTTATCAGAAGAGAGTTGAACAAAAGAATTGCTGAGTTCAGCAAAACCTCGAACTGAGTCACCCAGTAACAGAACCTGGGGGCTGGGTGCGTGGACAGTGAAGAATGACCAATGGTGTTAAAAGTTAAGCCATAGACAGCTTGTGCCTTGCTTGCTTGAACCAATCAAGTTGTAAAAAGGAGTGTGTGATGTTTTTCTAACAAGGTATAAAAGCAGACAATTTAGACAATAAAGGTCTCCATTTTTAAATACCTCTTGGAGTCCGTCTCTGCTTTGTAAATAGTTTTGGGAGTCCATGCCCTGGTTTCCTCAAATGGTGACCCCGATGTGATTCGCTTTATAAGCGAAGCTAGGGGTGAAGAATGGCGAACGCTAGGTAGGCAGCAGCACCCTGGGGGGAAACGTCTTGGCTGAACTTTTGCCCTGTTGGCTGAACCAGTCAGGGGACTGAAACGAGAAAAAGAACTGTGGCCACAAGCACCTGTGATATCAGGTGAGCAGCCGAGAAATGTGATGGGAGCTAATATATCAAGTGATGAAAAAGCAATTTTAAAGATACTGAAATGTATTAAAGAAGCGAGGAATAGTGTATGAGGATAGGAAATTATGCTGCTTGTTATCTTGGGTGTAAGGAAGGGGGCTGGCAGACATGGCTAATGCTTTCGATACGGCTACATGGAAAGCGGTTGGAGACTCCCTGTTTGACCATGCTTTTAAAAGGGATAAAATACCTCAGCATTCCTGACGACATGGTGTGTGATTTTCAAGTCCCTGGTGGAATTCCAATCTGAATGCAAGGTAGCCAAGGTAGTGGCCAGTGCACTTGAAAATGCTCCCGCACCCTTAAAAAAGAAACAGACCCAAGATTCAAGCAGTGAGAACTCTGTAATAACACTAATGCATGATATGTCTATACAAACTGATGATGAAGATGAAGTAGCATCCATAAAGTCTGAGGACTCAGTACTGTTAGGCAGACAGGAGACTAAGAAGATTAAAAGAAAAACCCATGTACCACTCAGACTGCAAAGTTCTGATTCAGAAAATTCTGATGAAGAACTAGGAAACAAGGAAAAAGGGAAAGACAAAGAATCAACACTTAACTATCGTGAGACATGGCAAAAGATTAGAATAGAAAGTATAAAAGATGGTATTGCACCCCTGGCGATGGCATTTCCAGTCGTTCGAGATCAACATGGAGCTCCACAGCACCAAGTATTTGACTGGTGTTTAATTAAAGAGATATGCAAGTCTGTTTGGACAGCAACTTACAGCTAGAACAAGTGGGAGTGCTGGAGCGGATGTTGTGACAACAGAGAATTTGACTTTGCCGTATCAAAAAGTATATAAAGTACCCATGAATGCAAAAGGACCATTAGGACTGGGACTCAGTGCATTATTGTTAGGGAGATCTAGTATTACTTTGCAAGGAATTTTTGTTTTACCTGGAGTTATTGACAGTGATTATGAAGGACAAATTCAACCCATGATATGGACACCCAGTCCCCCGGCTCACATTTCTAAAGGAACACTATTAGCTCAACTTTTTCCCTTTCCCTCCTGTGTCCCTAATGTTGAAAGAAAAAGGAGCGGGTGTGGGGAATTTTGTTCTGATGGACAAGAAAAACATATTATGTGGGCACTGGAGATTCAAAATTCCAAACCAAAATTGGATGCAATCATGACGCTGGGTCAAAACCAAAAAACACTACCAATGTTAGTGTACACTGGAGCCTATGTTACAGTGTTATCAAGCAAAAACTGTCCTTCTGATTGGCCACTACAGGGGGCTATAGGATCATTAATGGGTGTTGGAGGTAACACTGCAACAAAAATCAGTGTGCATTTTGTGAGCCAAATGGTTTGGTATGCAAAGTCCATCCATATGTCACCAATATTCCTATGAATTTGATGGGAAGAGATTTATTAGGCCAAATGAAGTGTACTGTGACAACTAACGTGACTTTTCAGTAATGGCTACTGATCAATCACGACCAATACTCAAACTGAAATGGAAATCTGATGATCCAGTTTGGGTAGATCAGTGGCCATTGACAAAAGGAAACGTCACAATTTTGCAACAATTGGTACAGAAATAATTAGATGCAGGACATATAAAACCATCCACAAGCCCATGTAATATCCAAAGCCCATGTGATACCAAAGAAATCTGGAAAATGGAGATTGTTACATGATTTGTGAAAAATTAATGATGTTATGTGTGACATGGGATCTTTACAGCCAAGGTTAACATCACCAAATATGATACATAGAGATTGGGAAAATTTGATAATTGATTTGAAAGATTGTTTCTTTACCATAGCAATTTGTGAAGACTCAGATAGACTTGAATTTTCATTTTTTGAAATTAACAAGCAAGCCCCTATGAAAAGATATCAATGGGTTGTGTTGTCACAGGATATGAAAAATTCTCCCACGATGTGTCAATTGTATGTCGATGCAGCTTTACAAACTGTCAGAGAAAATTTTCCTGAAGCTATCATATTTCATTACATGGTTGTTATATTGATAGCCAGTCAAAAAATTGAACAAGAATTGAAACAAGCATTGTGGAATTCATTAGACAAATTTAAACTACAAGTGGCTCCAGAGAAAATGCAAATAGAGTCGCCATGGAAATATTTGGGCTTAAAAATATTAAATCAGACAGTTCAACCACAGGTTTTACATTTGAAATTGGATGTTAAAACTTTGAATGATGTGCAGAAATTATTGGGCAATATTAATTGGATTCAAAACGTAATCGGAGTAATGATATTTTAGCACCCTTGTTTGAATTGCTAAAGGGAGACACAGACTTATGTGCACCCAGACAACTGACAGGTGAAGCTAAAAAGGCCATTGAAAAGGTTGAAAGAATACTAGGAATGCAGCAGTCTCACAGAGTTGAATTTGAACAGTCCATGCCCTGGTTTCCTCAGTACAGAACAGAGTTAACATGGCTACGTATAGTTCAGTTTCAATGTAATATTAAAAGATAAAATAAACCCAACCGAGAATAAAAAGTTTAAACATCAGCTGTAATTACTTTCACTGAAAACATTCTAAATATGATCTTCTTTAAGTTGGGGTTGTGATAACTGTCATGCTTGATGCAACTGTACTCTCAAAGAAATATTGGCCCCAATAAGCTACAAAATCTACCACAATATGTGTATAAGTACATTAGTGAATTGTACATTAGTAAATTGTAGAATTGTTACGCTAGTTGTTCCAATATTTGGATAAGGTACAGCTCTAATGATGGGTCATTTTATAAGCAAATTATTGCCTCATAGTTTTCTCAAGCAATAATAAAACTAGGATATTTTTTTCTGGTGGAAGACTGACCAATTTGAAAAAAAAAACCCAGTAATTTCCCAGATAGCATATTGAAACAATAGTCTAGAAACTAAAGCTAATATTGCTATTCATGTCCACCACAGCTTTTCAAATTTGAAGATTGTAGGATTGACATGTATTTTATGCTTGATGGATGAAAAGAGACAGTAAAAGGCATGATGAGCTAATAACAGTAAAGTCTGTATTGAATCAGAAATGTATTGAGAAGAATCAAGATATGTGTCTTGATCATCAGAGTTTGTCACTAGTATGATTTGTTGGTTGACGAGCTGTCAAAGTACTGAGAGAGAAAGCAGTTAGACATGCAGAAAAAGCAGTTTAGGACTCAAATGACTCAGTATTAATAAAGTTATAAAGTGAAAAAGAGTAATAAAGTTGGCATCAAGAGAATGGCAGGATAGATCTAGACTTTTAAAAAAACGTTTCCTTTTTCAGACACCTTGAAAAGTGATCTTCTTAGTTTTTACTTTCTTAAAATCATTACTTTTCATAACAATATATCTGCACTTCTCAGAAGAGGAAAGCTAGAAAATGCTCAAGCTGCATATATCTTTGAACACTACGCTTACCCTACCTATTTATTTTTAAAGCATAACACATTATCACACAGTTCTGAATGTAATTCAGATCTGTACTGGACTGCATATATATTTTCTTAAATATATACCTGGTTACTTCAAAGAATTTACCTAACTTACTGGCAAAGCTTGTCCCACTTGGCAATAAAAATTCTGGGTATTTCACTTCATTGTAATATCAAGTTAATGCTAAAGATAGTCGTTTAAAGAAATCATTGCTATTTTCTGGGAAAATTTAACAAAGTGGATTTTCTGATCTGAAAGTTTAACCTTCCAGCACAGTTATACAGTGTGCAGTATCACTCACTAATTCCTTCACGTTCCTTCCACCTCTATAACATGAACTATTTATCTTCTACTTTTGTTTTACATTAATTAAAAAAATCTTTATACTCAATTTCATTTTTTTAATACACCCTAGTGATTTTTTATACACCCTGGCGATCTATAGTTGTTGAAAGCTTGTTTATTTCTCCATGTAGATTGGACCTTTAAAACTCTTCCTCTTGCTTGCCCTCCTCACTGTAAGAAAAAAAAGAAAGATTTTGTGTTTAAAAAGACTATCAGGGTACACTCGTGATCTGGTTTGAGCTAGATTTCCCAAGCTCTCCAGCCACTCAGTCTGCCCCTCTCCCAAAAATTCCCCTCTTCCAAAGGAAAAAAACTATGGAAGAAACCAAAATCACATAAAATATATACATATTTTTTGTATTTTTCTAAATACGAATAACTACATCGCAAGGATACGCAAAGGAGCAAGGGAAGAGGGGAAGGGAAATGGGAAAAAGGACAAAAAGGATCTATATAACACCTGGCATACAGCTATAACACCCAGTATCTAACACAGTAAAGAATTAATGAAATCTTACCACGCCACCTCCCCAATGGAGAGCTGGATTGGCGAAATCTGACCCATTAAAAATTGTTTTGCAGGCTCGGCAGCAGACAGGACCAACGCAGTGACCTTCTGCTCCCCAGCCTTGATGGAAGAAGAAGAGAGTGTACTCTCTTATCTACACCTTATTTGCATGTCGGGTTATGTTAAAGGAAGAAACGGAAAGCTTCCGTGGATCAAAAGTCAATCCACTACAGCTCCTGCAATGTGAAAAATCCAGACTGTACTCTCTTAAAAAACACTTGGATTTCCCAAATTCAGAAAAGTACTTAAAATTTTCCACATTCTTCCAGGCACTAATTGTTTACTTCCTCACTTTTCCAGAACATAGACAAGCTGAAAATAAACAAGGGCAACTGTACAGACTTTCCATCCAAAAGCCGCAGTCTGGAAGTCTGCTCTACAGCAGTGTTCTCCAGGGGTTTCACAGGAAGCTCTGCTCCAGTGCCTGGAGCACATTGTCCCCTCCTTCTCTGGCCCTGGTATTTATAAAACTGCTTCTCACATTTTCCTTCCTTCACTCCTAACTGTTTACAGTGTTTTGCTGTTTCTTAAACACACCATCATTTTTGCTGTTGGGCTCAGGTGTGCCCTACAATGTGTCCATTTGAGCCAGCTGGAACTGTCTGTGTCTGGCACAGGGCAGACCCAGCTCTCATTCCAGAGACCACCCTGCAGCCCCACCACTGCATCTTGCCACTTACACCCAAAACAGACTTCGAAAGACAAACCAGTAATAACAGTCAACTGACAGATACAGTGAAGAACATCAGTCAATCATGCACAGTGGTACCAGAATATCAACTTTTTAAGAATCAAGTGGTATATACTGGTGCAAGAGTGGAACTGTCAGCCAAGGTGGCTGACAGTAAGCTGTGGCACAGTGTTGGAGGACAAGAGAAGTGCTCAGGTGACCTTTTATGAAAGATGCTCCAGTTCTTAATACTAAAAGATGTTCAAGTGTTGCTTCCTACCAGGACAAAAATAATGATCAGAAAATGTGAAATGTGACTGGACAAGCTACAAGTATCAGAGAAAGAGTAATAGTGGGAGATTTCAGCTGTTTCAGTAGGCTCAATGTAGGCTCAATGTTTATGAGGGCATGATGCAGAAATAAAAAAATCAAACTCAGTAAGTGACTGCTTACTGCAACTCATCTTAGATCGTACTGAAAAAGAGATTATTTGGAAATTTTGGCCTGAGAGGTACAAAGAACTTGGGCCAAGAAGGGTTGGTTGGAGATCTGCAGCGCAACTATTTTAATTCAAGAGTACAGTGGGAGAGAGCAAGACAAATAAATCAAGAAAAGTGATATTTGATCTCTTTTTCCAGCAATTTTCAGTATTTCATTACTGAACACGTTACTGAAAATCTTACAAAACTCGTCTGATGTTTTCTTCCTGGCTGGCAAAGTATTACATGGTAACACCTTTTTGCACAAATTCTCAGTTAGTCTTGTATTGTCTTACAATATTATGAACACGTTTTTGTGCATCACATGACATCTTCAGAAGAGGATCGTTTTTATTGTCTCTTTGCCAAGATCTACATTTCATCTTCTTCCAATCTGTTGTTCTGCTGTCATAAATGAGGTTAGTTAGACACTGCTAAAAATTTAAGTAAGGTATTTACGGCTGTAATTCCATGGATGCTTATCTTAATACAAGGCTTGGGGACCTGCAATCATTTCAAATTATTATTTATTTCCAATTGCATTTCAGTAGAATATCATACAATTTATTGAATATAAATGTTTTGTATGTAACGGTCTATCTAACATCTTTACTTTGAATGATCTAAAATAACTTTTAATCTTTAATTAATTTATATATTCCTGCTTGGTTTCATGGAATAAAATAAAATCTATAAGATCTCAGCTGGAAAATATATATCAGAAGACAGAGAAAACTTCTTCATAAGGTGCATTTTTGTTAGCTCTCTAATACTAGTAAGGTAATGCTATTGTAGGTTCACATTGAAACATATGAAAGAAGTTAATTAATTGATAAGGATCTGGAATTAAACTATCTTTGCCATCAAATACTTTGGCATATTACATAAGTCAACTTTTTTTTTTTTTGTGAGACCATGATATTCTTGAATAAATAATTGAAATACAGCAAATACATTTGTAGTGAAAATAATTTGCTGTGTGGAAAAATATTGTATCTAATAGTTTTTTTAAGGAAAAATATCTAAACCACCATATAGTACTCTCTTGTTATAATTTTTAAATTTTTTAAATATCATGTTATTATCAAGATAAATATTCTCATTACCTTAGATAATTACAGTTGAGAACAATATCTGCTGCATAAATTACAAGTATATACTGTAAATGGCATAATATATTTGCAATAAAATATTAAGGACTTCAATAAAACAAGCCCTGATTACTGTCTAGGTTGTGCACTCATATTTGCTTTCTAAAGAGGATAGAATTTGGTGCGTGTCCTATGCCTTGTTCTTATTCTGCTACAGAGTTAGGATAAACTAGAGAACATTTGCTAAAGGAACTTATAAACTCATTTTAGTTCTCTATTTCAGACCAAGAAATGTTAACTTCTGTTAATAAGAAGACAGATATGAGACAAAGGTAAAACAAGATTGTCATAGAATCATAGAATCTCTTGGTTGGAAAAAGGCCTTTGAGGTCATCAAGTCCAACTGTACCCAGCCACTGCTAAACCATGTCCTTCAAAAACTCATTCACCCATTTTTTAAACACCTCCAGGGATGGTGACTCAAACACCTCCCTGAGCAGTTGTTCCAGTGCCTGACCACCCTTTCAGGAAAGAAATTCTTCCTAATATCTAGCCTGAACCTCCCCTGGTGCAATTTGTGGACATTTCCTCTCGTCTTATCGCTTATCACGTGGGAGAAGAGACCAATGCTCACCTTGTTACAACCTCCTTTCAGATAGCAGTAGACAGTGTTAAGGTCTCCCTTCAGCCTCCTCTTCCCTAGGCTAAACAGCCCCAGCTCCCTCTGCTGCTCCTCATAAATCTTGTTCTCCAACCCCTTCACCAGCCTCGATGCTCTTCCCTGGACACACACCAGCACCTCAAAGTCCTTCTTGTAGTGAGGAGCCCAGAACTGAACACAGTACTCAAGGTGCAGCCTCACCAGTGCCGAGTACAGGGGCACAATCACTTCCCTTGTCCTGACGGCCACACTGTTTTTGAGCTCTGACTGCTAAAATGGATCCAGACTGACATCTAGAGAGTGTCTTACTCATCTTTTTTTCAGACACATGTACTTTTTTGTTAATGGGAATGTTCTCAAAATTTAGATAAATCTAACAAAAATATTAATAGCTCAGAAGAAATCATTTCTATTGTTTAAGTTATACAGTTATATATATAACTTAAGCTTATAAGGAAATATTTATGGTAAAAGCAAATTCGGATCTCACTGTATCTGGTGTTTATAATTCTGCAATTTCACACTTCATGTAATAAAAGAAGAATACTCACTACATATGTTGGTGCATTTAAAAGTCATTTATGCAATGACTTACACACAGTAAAGTTGCTTGTGTCCCATAAGTCACAAATTCCCAATAAAATAAAAGTCTTTCATAAGACAAGAACGTGAGATAGAGAGGATATTTTTCTGTTGTTTTGGAATTAATATGAAATAAAAATGACCCGAAAGTACAAATTTTGCTAATGAAACCCCACAGTTCTCCACTACTACGGAGCTATTCAATAATTGCACTTGATTTTAAGTCAGAGGTCGAACAGGAGATTTACCTGGATAATAGTCTAATTTAATCTTCTTCATCAGAATTTGAAAACTAAAATATCAGAGATTCACTCAATTTGGTTTTACCTTGCAGCTGACATCAATTCAATTGATGAGTCCTGGCTTATTTTCAGAAGTAAAAATTACAAGCAATTTTTAATTATCAAAGCGTAAATGTTTAAATTAGAAAATGAGTGACACCTAAATACTTTTAATGCCAAAGTAGATAACATTAGCAATGTGCAGTACATTTCTATTTTTTATATAAGCAGATTTGTTTATGTAAAGTAGCATTCTCGTATTGAAAAAGAAAAATTTGTTGAAAAAAATTTTATAAAGATGCTCTTCCTTCTATGTTTAGGAAACCATCTTGTTCAGTGGACACTGAAGGCAATGGAATAAAATCTTAAGAAAATCTAAGTAAATATAAGAATCTACAAAACCTGATGGCCTAAATTGCATTTTATTTGTTCAGCCACTATTGTACATGGTCTAGTTTCTATATTTTCTCTTAGGGAGGAAGAAATGTGTGATTTCTACACAGCTAGTTGCAGATATACATCTAAATGTACTTTATTTAACTTTGCTTGTTACTTTTAGAAAATGTCCCAAAATTAAGAAATAAAGTTTTAAAAAATATTTTCAATAAACTGCAATTATTTTTTGTGTAAAAAAAGATGGTTTCAAACAATTTTTTTAAAAAATTGTATTACAAATTTTAAAATTACTGTATAATATTAACTATGCTTTTTGAACAGTAAAAACTTAGTCACTTTAACATTTCTGCAAGAAAACTCTCAAAATGCACTGTTGTTTGAGAGTAACCTGGGCATCAGGTAGAAGAATTAGAGTTACTGGTCAGAAGAATTTATTTTTAACTTTCCAGCAGCTGTCCTGAAATATTACCATTCATCTCTGTGGCAGATTATTTTTACCTGAATAAGTTCTCAACCTAAAATATCCTGAATTTTCTCAGAATCTGTGATCAGATCTGAAATGTAACTTTTCTCTAACATGGTAGGAAAAAATACTAACTTGGAAGGAGGAATAAGGCACTTAAGGGCCCTGAAAGACAAGAAGACAGTATTTTTGGAGGATGAGGAAATTCACTGAGTTAAATTGGACACCTGCATTGCTACTGTGAAGGATAAGAAAAAACCTATATTCTTTATATTTGGACGACATATTATGATGATTAGTTTAAAATTTTATTTTTGGATTAAATTACCTCCTTTGGTTGCTTTGTTTCTTTACCATGTTTCATCACCCTAAAACTGTTATATAAACTTCAAGATTGGGAACCGTCTGTGTTGACAGTTCATCATTGATGGAGTCTTCTACAGCTATTGTTTTATTAATGTTTTCGATCTCATTTCCTTTTTTTCATGTCATATCACAAATCCAAAGATTTCTTCAGAGAGCTTTATCTGTGAGATAGCAGTAAGATTGAGAAGCAGGAACCTTACTTGTGTGTTAATGACATATCCAACCCCAGGTATATTTGTAGAGATAGTACAGTATTGATTATAAAACACTAAGAATAAAAAACACAATGACAATCACCTTAAAAGTTTCTTCAGTGAAAGAAAAAGTTTTAATAACCTACCATTTTGTGAAGAAAACGAAAAATCAAATTTGCAGCTGATGCACTTTCATTGCATTTCAGATTCTAGACATATTCACCATGAACCAAATATCAGTGCAATGATGAGAGTCATTGGAAAAAAAAGCAGGACAGATTCTGGGAGATCCCAGATTAAAGATAGTTGTGATAGTATTTTCAACTTCTTTAATTTATAAGAATGGCAACCAGTCTAAGAAGTAAGAAGTACTTAGAGACTTTTAGCTGCTACTGGGAAGAACTAGCCTCCAGAGCATGTGTTTATCTTGCACTGTAAAAGAGGCAGTCTGTGTATAATGTCTTTAAAAAGATGAGATAGACTATATTAGAGAAGCCAATAAAAATTTTTCAGCATTACAATATTGCAGCTTTTGTTCTCAAACATTCAAAAGAGCCTTTTCAAAGGAGACATCTGAATGTATATTTTCATATTAGAAAATACTTTCACTATCATCTTTCCCCACACACACTTACATCAATAATTAAGAATTAGAACCCTCATCATTATTATAGTATATAGTATCTCATTGTATTTAAAATGCACTACTCCATACCATCACTGTACTTTTTCCCTTGAAGTATTAAATAAGTTGTCAAATTCTAAGCTCAAATACTTCTACAGCTGAGAATAAACTACCGATTACACAATGTAAAATTTGTTATAGCCTCATTACTAATATATAAGCATCCAATTTGAGAACAGCAAGAAGAATCAGAGTAAACAGTACTAAAAAAGAAAGAACAAAGGGAAATCAAGCTAAATTGCTTAGTAATTTTTCGTATTTCTACTGTACTTATGAACTTCATCAGAGAGTCATCTTAACCTACAGACAGTATTTTCATTGAATGTGCAAGGATTTTTAGGAGTTCCATGAAAAAGGTTGATACTTCAGTGATACAGAAACAATAGTTATACTTTCAATCATAACTACAGACTGCCCACTTCCAAAGATAGGACAGCATCAGCAGGATTTGTAATAGCAGATCTAATAATCTAGAGGAAAAAGAACAACATATAGTTTAACTTTTTTTCTAAAATTAAACTAAGAGAAAAATAGATAAACCTGTCTTGTGACTTTTTTTTCTGTGAGTGATGCAGAGGAAACTAAAAAAAATGGAAAATTATCCATCTCCAAAACAAAGATTTTGGTATCCTATGTTATGCCAAGTAAGAGAAAAATACATCTTTCTGAAGAAAATACACTTATTTGGGGATTCATTTTAAAAGATGCTTTCCCCCTAAATCTAAGTTTCTTCTGGTATAAATTACAACTTCCATTTTATACCAGTTGTATGTAAGGTGCTGTTGGCTACTTTTTATTGAAAATATTTCTGATGTTCTATTTTCTCCAATCTTATCTATACGCTGAAGTATTTTTTCTCAGCCTTCTATCACTTACTAGAGAAACTCCATGATGCTGGTCCATGTACTCCAATATTTGATCTTCAAGAACGTTGAGCGCTTGGTGTTTAATAAAAACATGAAAGCTTTTAAGTGATCTGCTGCCTCGTCTCCAAAGCATACACTAGAGGAAGTCCTAGTTCCTCACGGATTCTTCATAGCATATTTAAGCCTGAAACATGAGATTCTTAATCATTCTATAATTAATTTTTTGTTGATTATACAAATGTTCTACAGCACACAATAATTCAAATTTCTACTGTATTTATTTTTTATGAAACAGATGGAGAAATATTATGCAAAACTGATATTAGGTTTGCAAGTTTCTTGAATGATTGGGGATCTAAACAGATGCCCTTACCACTATAACTCAACTTCTGTGTTAACAAGATGGAATTTTGTACATCTTCAGGTTGTATATATACATTGCTTTAAGGTAAAATACTCACAGGTATTCATAAGTCACCCTTGTGCACAATATGAGCTATCTTTCTTCATCACTGGCCATCTCTATGAAGGCTAGAAAACAGATATGATGCCCAGTGAATATAGTGAGCCAGAAATTTTCTAGCAACTTTTTGTCAGAAAAGAGGTGGTGTTAGAGAGTGAATGAAAAATTACATGATAAATAGTTCACAGAATGCATTTTAACGGTCATAATTTTATGGGATACAGAAACAACAAAAAGTTTGTGAATGGAAAAATTTCTTATCCTTCAAGATTCCTCACTGAATAATATTTTTTTTCCTGTCTTTGGTAGAAAGGTAAGTATTCAATGTGTGTTTTTAAAAACTCAGATTTCCATCCTTGTATTAAGTCTACCTTTTAAAGCTGTTGCACTGAAAATTTAAATACTAAAACAATTTCCAGATTTTAATCAAAGTCAAAATACTGTATGTTACCTTCAAAAATAAACTTGCAAAATTTGCAGACAAGAAGGAACTAAAGTGAGCTATTTTCTTTTTAAAATGGTAAGCTTAAAAAGTCTCTGTTTCTGTTCTCAATTTGTGCTACATCTTAACATCTGGGCAATTATGAAAACCTGTAAATTACATTTTTCCGCTCTGGCAAAAAAATCATAATGAAAAGAATTCAAAACCTCAGTGCAAAATTATAGTCTCATAAAATGAAATTGTAAACATCCTGATTAGCATGTAAAATTTTAATGAGGCTGTGCTTTGATAGAAAAATCTTCAAACTGAGAGGTGTGCAAAACTTTCAGCAAATATTTTCCTTAATTAATGAATCTCAATAATTGAAAGTTTTACCCTAGTCTTAAGTACTATTACTGAAATATTTTCTTCTTTTTTAATGAGACTGCTGTAAAGACCAGTGAGCTTGTTTAGAACATATTCCCTTTCATGTGAAAATATTTGGTACAAGAAAGCTAAAGTTCAAGTGAAAAGTAATAGAAGTGTAATTAGTGCTTTATATGTTTATTTTAAAGCAATTTTTTCTCATAAATCTCCACTGAGGATAAGGGAGATCTCGGAGTTATCATCTCTGAAAAATCCAGTGACATTGCAATTTTGACCCTAGCAGAGCTTCCACATTACGTTACAGCTGTTGTCCACTTTCGAGAGATTATATGTGAATTGTCTTGCCTACACTGAGAAAAAATAATTCCACTTGTAAGAATGTCTAAATAAATGAAAAATTCAGGAAAATTCTGATAGCTTTCCTCTCACAGTCAGGAAATGCCTAATGCATTTTATATCAGGGATACGTGCAAAGATTTGATTAAAACCAACAAAATGAGTCTTAGAACTGTTGTACTCAACACCAATCAAATGTAGAAGTTCATAAAACATGAAAGAAACAGTTTTTCTTCATTACAACAACTAGCATTTCAGCTGTCACTAAAGATATCAAACAGTGCCTTACGGGGTGCAAGTCTGACATTCACCCCTGCATGGCTTCCATTGAGCCCATTTCCATTTTATACACATGAGAATTTCCTCTCTCTCTCTCTCTCTCTCTCTGTAATTAATTTACAACTGTTATATTTGTTCTTTCAAAATTCAGCCATGGACATCATGCATTGTATATTTCACTGACTGCTTCTTTTTCTTTTCAATTTGTTTGTCTCATTTTTATACACATAAACTTAGAAAACTGTAAGATGATAGTCTATGCAAATTAAAGAAAGAACTTAATAAAATCCTTCAGAATCATCACACTTAACCACTAAAATGGCACAGATTAAATACTGTCAAATCTTGGTACTTCTAAAACATTAGAAAGTGACACTGCATGTCAGTGTAAAGATGGAAATATATGCAGTCAGGATTCTGTTTATCTAAATATAAATCCTTGCCTGTACCTAGTTCACCTTAACTGAAACTAATTTTTTAGGAAATACAATCCTCTCCCATGTAGCTACCATTAAATTGAATAGAAAGTACTGCATATGCTCCCTGTCTATCTCTCCTGACTATCATATCTTGCTTCTCAAAAAAGGTATGTGAAGCATAGACTACCCAGTAGAAATTCTTCTTGCATAATATAAGGTAGAATACATAACAATGCAACATCTGTGACTTGCCAACCTATTCTAGATAATTCAAGTTTATTTCTACCCCAGGAAAATATATACAGAGATATTTTCCTCCTTAGTACAATTAACCCTTCCATCCACACCATTGCGGGCTCTTGGGAAGGCAGAAGTGTAAGTATTTTTGCTTAGGTGTTTTAATTTTGTCTATAGGTAGGAATCAGGCATTAGAGAATGCAAGCACCATTGAAGGACTTTCCTATTTGTTCCCTCCTTCTTAACAGTTTCTCATTAATGCAAGCACCATTGAAGGGCTTTCCTATTAGTTCCCTCCTGCTTAACAGTTTCTCATTAATGCTTATGTGAAAAAAATACTGCTATGTGGCTGCATGAGCTGTATACCCTAAACTTGAACATGTGGCATTTTGTGCCATATGGTATGCATGTCATTGAAGTCAAGGGCATGTCTTGTCACATCATATGCCACAATGATTTTTGGGGAGTGAAATATCATTTGTGGCTGAGGTGAGTCTTTCACTTCGCTGATATGCAAGTTACAGATTTCAAGCTGCATAACTGTTTTTGGAAATAATATGTCAAGGGTAAGCATGACTTGATGAAGTGTCTAGCCTTTGATTTAAAAGACCCTAGACCTTTACAAGATATAGAACTTCCTGATAGAAGTTTTTCAAGATGAAAGTAATTTGATAATAATCCAGTTGTCCTGATATTATGTAAGTGACAAAAGCTTTTGTTCAAATGGCTGATTTCAAATAGCTAAGATAGGTAAGTTTACTATTCCTTAGGCTTGGTTGTTGCCTGACTTTCCAGAGATTAGACAGGTTTCACAAAATAAATGAGAAAATATTGCCTGTTTACTGTTTGAGACCCATATCAGAAAGCAACTTTTAATTCTCATAAAACAATCTGACTATTTGTAAGCTTGTGGAAGATGCTAGCTAATGAATTTCAAAAATCATCTATTTTATCACATGAAATACCTAGGGCACTAGCTAGTTAGGGACTGTGTATCAAGTGCCCTGCAAAGACAAGACAAAAATTTTGACAGATTTGAGACGTTTACTGTCAGTATATATCTGTTTTGCCCTGGTTAAGGAAGCAGGCTGATGAATTTTGGATGAAGGGGAGTGTTACTGGAGTGGCAATCTTTCCACCTGGTTGCAGTCAATTGGAATAGTTTTGCTTGGAAACCATTGTGGTATGGATTATCCAGCTTTAATAAAACAGGAAACAGTCTTCAAATTAGCCATAGATAATGAAATGGGATTGCGAACCTTTTATCTGTCCAGCAGAAAGTGGCTAGGTATAGTTACAGCAATTGATTACATTAATACTGTGGGAATCTTCTTAGCACCTCTTTCAAAACTCAACTCTCTTGCCAAAGTTTTGTGCTTCATCTGCTCAGAAATAGCTGAAAGCACTGCCAGTCTCTCAGGCATGGTAGTGTCAATGTAGATGTACAGTGGGGTGATTCTTGGAAGACTCCTCAAGCAAATGTCCTGAAAACAAAGAAGCAAGCGGCTTAAGAGTTGCTTAAATTTTCTTAGAATTTTTACTATATATAGAGGAATGATGCTATGAGCAAAGAGGAAGAAAAAATTTCCATATATGTCTCTGATAAACCAGGGGATCTTGACAGTCACTGAAAAGATAATAAAAAATAGCAATGTACTGTCTTGTTGTTATCCTGTAGAAATAAAATGTGTTTCAACTAGTAAATGCAGGATTTGAGGTGGATAGAAACTTTTTCTGGAGAGCATTCTTTGTCATTAGTGAGAATGTTTCCTGGGGCATCATAGTAGAAAACAGATATGATATGGAAATGGTCTATACTTAATGTTATTTTGAGAGGGTGGGTAGTAGCAGTTGGTTGCTTGAGCTTCATTTATATGTGGTCTTCTGCTTACATAAAGGCAAATCATAGTTGATAGGTATAGTGGAAATCTTGATTGCTCTTGACCAAACATAGTTATAATTCCATTAACATTATTTTATTTTTCAATAATTCTTTTAAGGAAGAGAGGTAATGCCCATTTCCAGTTAAATTGTAGTAATAGATGTTTCAGAATTATCACTTTTAATATTGATTGGATCAAATTAAATATCATATGAGAAAATATTAATTCTTTATAAAAAATAACAAAATCGTGTAATTTTTTGGTACTATTTTTAAGTTTGTAAAACAAATCACTTTTCTCAAGATCATTTTAATTGCTCAGTTTTTGACACCTAAAGTTATGGATGCTGGGGGTTTAGAGCAACTTTAATTTTTTAGTCTTTAAGTGAACTGAAAGCTTTTTAGTACTTCTTTATATCAATACATTTCTCCACATAAAACTTAAAAATTAGCATTACTCTGCAAAAGATGTCTGTAAAAAAAGTTGTCTTATTATACACACTAAATGTCTCTTTATAGATCTCACATGTATGTAATACGTTTCATTTTTGTATTACTTTGTATATGGGGTGACCAAATCAGTGGATATAGGAAAAGCTACAGATGTAATCTATATGGACTGTCACACCAGAAGGAAGGGATGTCATCCAAAGCCACCTGAACAAGCTGGAGTAGTAAGCCTGTCTAAACCTCATGAGGTTCAAAAAGGCCAAGTGCAAGGTTCTTCTACACCTGTGGCAAATTATGATTTCAACACAGGCTGGGGGGGCAATGTGGTTGAGCCCTGAGGAGAAGGACTTTGAGGTGCTGATTGATAAAAAGCTCAATATGAGCTGGCAATGTGTGCTCGCAGCCCAGAAGGTCAACCATGTCCTGGGCTGCATCAGAAGAGGCGTGGCCAGCAAGTAGAGGGAGGTGATTCTCCCCCTCTACTCCACTCTTCTGAGACCCCACCTGGAGTATTGTGTCAAGTTCTGGAATCCCTGATGGAAGAATGATATAGAACCATTCTAAAGGGTCTAGAGGAGAATGATGAAGAAAATCAGAGGACTGGCACACATCTGCTACGAGGACTGGCTGAGAGAGTTGGGGTTGTTCAGCCTGGAGAAGAGAAGGCTCCTGGGAGCCCACATAATGGCCTTCAAGTACCTGAAAAGGGCCTACAAGAAAGCTGAGAAGAAAGCTGAGGAGGGACATTTTACACAAGCATTTAGTGATAGGACGAGAAGGAATGGCTTTAAATTGGAAGTGGGAACATTTAGGTTAGACATTAGGAAGAAATTCTTCACGCTGAGGGTGGTGAGACACTGGGACAGGTTGCCCAGGGAAGTTGTGGATGCCGCCTCCCTGGAAGCGTTCAAGGCCAGGCTGGATGGGCCCTTGAGCAGCCTGGTCTGGTGGGAGGTGTCCCAACACGGCAGAGGGTTTGGAATTAGATGACCTTTAAGGTCCCTTCCAACCCAAAGCATTCTTTGATTCTATGATAGATAATGAAACTCACCTTCCAATGATTAGCCCATCCTGAACAGCTATTTCAGCAAGTGCACTAATAATAGCAAGCACAGAGATTGCAGCAAGTGTAGCAACAGCAGAACACAGAAGACTGAAAACAGAACCTGGATCGCATACCTGTCTCCGAGCCAAGTTCCCATTTTTATACTGAGCATGATATTATGGTATAGAATATTCTTTTGGCCAGTCTGGAGTAGATGTCTTGATTCTGTACCTGTATATTAACAGAACATAGGAAACTTATAATTCCTTGATTTCTTCGCAACAGCTAAAACCATCAATGTGTTATCAACATTCTTAAACTAAATCTAAAATCCAGCAGCTATTAACTCTATCCCAGCTAAGCATAAACATTACCTTGCTACAACTAAACTAATATGTGTTATCAACAGTATTCTCAATCTAAATAAAAAACACAGCAGCTACTGGTAGCAAAATTAACTCTACCCCAGCTGAAACCAGGACTGTATCCATCGCTTATTCTATGTGTCTACATCATACTCGGTTGCCACACTTTCCAAATAATTATCACTGCTTTTCCTGTCTTTTTATGTATATCCATGGAGATATAATTCCTCTACAAGACATCTCTCTAAAATGTCCATTGAAGTTGTTTACTCCTCCATTGAGGTTGTCTTTGGGTTCCATCCCTCATAACAGCCTCTCAGAATGGGAGAGATGGCATAGAGTCCACTCAGTAAGCTGACTGGGACTAGAAACACTCAGCAGCGGCATAACATTGAAGCCATGATAGTCTACTATTAGTCTCCACTCTATATTAGAGTTTTGCACTGGCCATATAGGACTGTTAAATGGTGAGCAAGTCTTGCTGATCTTGGTTCTCCAGTTGATGAATAAGCTCGTGGATGGAAATCAGAGAGTCTTGGTTGGTGTGATATTGTTGCTGGTGAACTGTCGTTGTAGTTATTGGAACCTGTTTTTCTTTGGCCCTCAGTAGCCTCATAATAGAAGGGTTATCTGAGAGAATGGGCAAGGTAGACAGTTGTTTAATGTCCTCCATCTCCACATATACTATACCAAAAACCCACTACTACCTTTTTGGGTCCTTGTAATACTGTTTCCTGAGATAGTCTATGCCAAGGATGCACTGGGCTTCTGGACCACTCAAAATTATGTGCTTTTGCTGCTTATTCCGGGTTAGGTTTATTTCAACTTCCAACAGAGTTAACTGTTGGGCTCCCCCAGTCACTCCAGAAACACAGACGGTTCTGCCCCTTTATTATTTGAAAGCGTTAGGGTACACCATGCACTAGTGTCTACTAGAGCCTCTGTAAAGTGAGAACCACTCCTGTGGTTCTGATGTGCCAGGTCATCGAATCATCAGTCTAGTAAACCTGATTTTACCTTTCCTGCACCTGGCTGGAGGCAGGCTTCCCCCGCCTCCGCAATTCTGAACATAGTATCTACTGCTAACAAAAAAGGTTCGTATGGTCTGCATGGGTTCAAACCCCATCCTTGTCACTTCTTGTAAATAGGAATCAGAAATCCTCCTACCCAGTTTGGAGAGCTTCTCATTGGAGACTGGAGAAGCAGTTTTCCTGGAAGAACTCCCATTGGTGATTTTTTCTCTTGTAACCCATGTACTCATGCATTTAATGCCAAGGAAGACCAGATGACCAGTTTTATTCAGAGATAGTGAAGGATACACTGAGATGATCTGCTAGTTTCCCTCACAGACAGAACATGAAGCAGCAGTATGAGTACAGAGGCCCTCTTCAGACTCCAATGAGAATATTTTATTATTACTGCACCATGAAAGCTGAATCTATTGCAATTCAAGAAAAGGGACAGCATGCTTTAAGGAGGAAGTAGAACCAATACGCTAAACTGGTATCCAGAAGACAATTCTATTGTCCATTTGATAGCAAATAAAGGCAGCTGATGATTTCTGGCCATTCCAGTAGTAGTCAATCAAAGATTAGTACTACTTTGTGGTCTAAGCAGTTTGCATTTACTTTTATTACGGAAGCTGTAGATTTAGTATATAATCAAAGGAAATGTCTAAATTTAAACCTTCTAAATAGAAAAAAAAACAGTATAAGTCAAAATGATTTAAATGGAATGGAGGATTTTTGCAGAGGATAAGGCATGGACCCCGATGCATGTTCAAAATGAAGTCTGAATCAGAATTGTTTATTTGTAACACAAATGCCTCTTTTATAACAATCTTTTTGCAAAGTCATTGTCCACATGCAAATTTAACATCAGTGATTGGGTTAAAATACTTCTACAGGTGCCTTGAGCTGTTTCTTAATTGGTAGCACAAATTCTCTTTTTCTTTACCTAATCCCTGCTGATACACTCCTTGGGACTTTCCACTACTTCAAGGTTAGCCAATTCTCAGCTCATTATCAAATTCTGTCAAGGCTTCTGTGTTATTCTCTGTGTTACTTCCTAGGCTTTAACCCTAAAGGTTTTATTTTTAAAAAAGTGTGTACAACACCAGTTAAATACTCATGCCAAGCCTGATTAGTTGTCCTACTTATATCCCTGGCAAAAAGATAAATGCATCATTATACTGAAACTATATGAGAAACAAAAGTGTCATCAGTATTAAACCATACAGATAGTGCTCATCATTTTTGCCAGCCTTGAAACGAAGCACAGCCAATTTCTGAAACCTAATGATATTTGACATATTAATTACAGGGTTATTTTTGTTTTCCAGTTTTAATTTCAGGGCAATTTGTATCTCAAGCATAGATTTAACTAAGAGGATTATTTTGGCAGATACTATTGCTCTTGACATATCAGTATAATAAAACTGAATCTTAATGAAATTGAAGACAACTTTGGCATCAGCTCTGTGCTTGATTTAGAGATGATTTGGAACTGAATGTATGAAAAGGCGTTTTACGAGGGAAATGTTGGAACTTACCCGTTTCTATTATGTTACTGTTTTAATTACTGTTTTAATTCTAAGGCACAAACACTTTTCTTGATGAGGTGCAATGGAGCAGATTCTATTTAATTACTTCTATGCCAGGAAAAATATGTAGCACTTCTTACTGGCACATTGAGGGGTGTGACATCCCTTTGTAGTGACAGTAACGATATTTAAAGCAGAACAGAGAAGAATAAACTGCCACCTTTATGTGACCCAAAGGGAAAACTTGATGCAGCACAGTTCAAAGGAGGAGTTTTGCCTCTTCCATTAACATCAAAGCTGTATCTATCATTAGCTAAGGTTCTCTTTTCGAAAAAATGAGAGGTCCTGAACATAGTGAAACCAACACATTAGACATATCTCCTTACAGTAAAACACACACACACTTCAATTAACCTTTATTTTTAAAATAAATGTAAATGTATTGCTTTTTACTAAAAACAGACAAAAAATGAGCAGTTTTCCTCAAAATACTCTTTCATATTACTGTATAGGTTTAGTATGGAAATAGTTTCAATTCAACATTCATTTGGATTAAAATCAAGCAATTGCTACTAGGCTTTGAAATTTTGTTAGATTGCAGTGGCTGGGGATCAAGAAATGAAGATAAATACCAAATCTGTAGCTCAAATGTGTAAGAATACCTCACTCATACCACCTATAATTAAAACCACTGGGACTAATATTTCCATATGGCCTGGAGATTTCCTGCAGGCTTTTATTTAATGTAGGTTTTGTTCAGTGATTTGCCTAAATTTCTTTGTAATTTTTATAGTTGTGTAAACTGTGTTGAAAATGAGAAGAATTTACATGCTGGTTAATGCACTTCATCAATTTAATTTAAACTCACCTGCAAGTACATATTGTGTATACCCTGTCATTCTGGTTATCAGTTAAAATAGACTGGAAGACACACTGTCACGCTTCAGCTCTTATCTAGATCACATTTTTGATGTTCTTTCTGGTCAAAACCTAGAAGAGGGTTGTTCTCAGGTTCTCATATAGAGGCTGAAACTTATCGAAACCGTCAGTAGATAGCTCTTTAAATAAATATCTAAAGCTAATTTAGAGTTTCCTCTTGTCCTTTACATGATAAATCTCGTGACATGCACATGCAGTCCTGGTATGACAAGAATAAAAGTGGCATTCTTCAAGAAGGCTTGCAAAGGAAGGAGACATTTACTATCTGTGGACCAGAGACAAAATATGAAGTAAGGGAAAAATTTTGGAAGATTTCATGTGCTTCCAATCCATAGTCTTTGGAACTGGGAAAGATGTTAAAGATGTAATTGAAAGAAGATGTCAGTAACAATATATTTAAAACAATAACAATTTCTATAAGAAACTTTATTTGCTGAAAGCTTTGATTCTCATAACAACATAATCTGTCTCATGTTGATGATTTGTTATTGAAAATGTGTGAAAGAGATCTTAAAAATATAAGTTCTAACTTCTTATCTCGTTTCTGTACTGAGCATAGAAAGACAGAGCAATTAAAAAAATTGTTCCATCACTGAAATGCCATGGTTGGAATTTAAATTGGATTTCAAGATTAGAGGATATACTGTATGTAGTAGATTGACTTTTGATCCATGGAAGTGTTCCTTATCTTCCTTTAACGTAACCTGACATATAAATAGGGTGTAGATAAGAGAGTACACTCTCTTCTTCTTCCAGCAAGGCTGGGGAGCAGGAGGTCCCTGTGTTGGTCCTGTCTGCTGCTGAGCCTGCGGAAGATTTTTTAACGGGTCAGATTTGGCCATCCAGTTCTCCACGGAGGAGGTGGCTTTGTAAGATTTCATTAATTCATTACTGTGTTAGTTACTGGATGTTATATAGATTATTTTTGCCTTTTTTTCCATTTCCCTTTCCCTCTTCACTTGCTCCTTCCTTGTGGTGTAGTTGTTTGTATTTAGAAAAATACAAAAAATATGTATATATTTAATGTGATTTTGGTTTCTTCCATAGTTTTTTTCCTTCGAAAGGGGGGAAGTTTTGGGAGTGAGGCAGACTGAGCGGTTGGAGAGCTTGGGAAAGCTAGCTCAAACCAGCTTACTGTAATAATGAATGTTGGTATGCAGAATATCATAGAAAGTTAATGGACTTTAAAAACTGACACACTGCTGTGGAAGAGTCATTAGCACAGTCTTTGCCTTCATAAGAAAAATAGCTAAAGATAGATGCATTGAATTAAGTAGAAGAAGGAACTCCCAGCACAGAAATATATATGTAAGGATTGACAGTGATAAACTATGGATTAAAGGAAGAAAATGGACTTTATTAAAAAAAATGTTGAATTCTGTGTAGGTTCAGAAGGTATTTGACATTCACATATATGCTCCCTGGAAATTTTCACTTCTGAAATTGAATGACACAGTATTGATGCTTTAAAAATTTTCCAGTTATCCTGAAACTGAATTTGAAGAAAAAGGTGGCACCATATTGACGTATGAAGTCTAATATTAGAGCTGGAAATACAATACCTGTTTTTTTAATTTAACTAGAGTTAAATTAATAGAGGGCACTGAAAGGTTAAGGCATCAGTACCACCCTAATGATTTATAGTATGAAATAATTTAACCTGATTCAGGACTATTAATGACATTTGAAGTTCAGTTGTGTGGGATTCACAAGGCAACAACAGACAAAATGCACAGCATTTGGAAACTTAAGGTAAACTATTAAAATGTACCAAAGATGCTTGTATTCTCACGCACTGTTTTCTGAAAATGATGATTATTTTCCTGATTTTAATAGGCCAGAAGAGAGGGAAATATAAACAAATGGAACTCTGCATAAGTGAGAATAAAGCAACAATTAAGCCATGAATGATACCCATAAAATCTATTGATATATATATAAAAAAATTAAACTTCTAAACACTTTTGATCATAAGTGTTATTTAAATCAAGGATTACTTATCTCAGAAATCAAGCATCCAAACTCACCATAGCGTTCCTAGAAAGCGCAGCTCTTGTAAACAGACTGTGGACAGACCTTGGCAACTGAGTATAGAAGGTGATAAGTATAGAAATCTATGTGAGGCAGTTAAAATTGATTAAATTAATAAAATTTCATTATACCTGACCAAATGATAAAGAAGGCTAGATCTTCCCTCCAGCTCTTATACAATTCCTTTTTAAGTCTGACCTTAAACTCCATGTAGTTATAGGAAAACATCCAACACCTGAGAACCTTTTCAATTCCATTTTACAGCTGATAGCCAGACTAGGAGGTAAGCAGGCCCTTTGATCTTTCTCAGGAATGTAGATATCATATGCATGAAAAAATAAGTTCAACCATCAGAATTACAGAAGATTTTAGTTAAAAGGAATCCGAAACAGAGCAAAATATAGTTGCAATATAGCTTTTAGTGGTCACTTAAAGTCAAACCATCAGATAGATAAGGACCAATTTTTGACATGTTTAAGGACCAATTTTTGACATGTTATAAAAAATAGAGAAAGATAAAAAAAGTCAAAGGAAAGCATTTTCTTTAAAAACAGGAATATTATGAAATAGAGATCCATAATGAAATGAGAGAGGTCAGCTAAATAGTCGTGTCATGATTTACATTTAAATCTCTATTCTGTATGTCAAAATTGCCTTCCACAAATGGAAAGGTTTCAGATATCTTTTACAGGAGCATAGCTTACCTAGTCAAAGTTTCCAGCATAATCAGTTATGATTTTCTGACTGTTTCAATGACTTTGAAAGTAAAATTTGCTGTTGGAGTGAAAAAGGTGCAAATCTCTAATTCCTCTTCTTAGATAAGAAGTTCAGTGACTTCTGGAAAAACTTACAAACATGCCAAAGACAGGTCCTAAAGACCAAGTCAAAATCTCCAGGTAAACTATAGCACTTGGTGACTTCCTTAGAAGAAAACAATTACGTGTCGATGCTGAGTCACACAAGTTTACTCAAATTTCTCCAACTTCTCCTAAAGATTATCATACTCATTACTGGATACTCAATCTCTACAGTGTGCAGAATTGAAATAAAACTGGCCATAGTAGTTTTGATCCTTTTTACAAAAGGAAACAGGATCAAAAAAATCTGATTCTTGTATTTTAAGTAAAAGATAAAGGAGTGGATGTTGGACTCTGTGGGGTTATATCCTTCTCACAGCAGACCAAGAATACTATACCCACTAGTTACCTGTAGTACATATGTAAATGTGCCAATAAAATTATATCTTTTGGAGCTGCAGAAACTCTTGTACAAAAACTAAAGATACAAACAATATAACATAGTTTTTACAGTGCCTTTAAAGTAAGAGCTCTCTCACACTATCTATGCATGTTAAGTAGTATGAGCTGGTGTCACAGACCAGGACAAAAATATATGTTTCTGAACTTTTACATAGTTTCTCCAATATGTTCTCTCATTCTTCTATTATAATTCATCTAGGATCTCTGACATCATTCTTCAGCACCAGGGCTTGGTGTGAAAGACTGTCACTTTTGTTTCAGTCTGACCCTCATCAGTATCTATCATTGCCTGCATTCACAGGGACATTGTATCCCCATTTCAGAGTTTCTACATTCTGCAGATCCTAAGCCTGTTTAATCTGATTTTATATCTATTGCTTCAGAATTTAAAAAGTAGATTCAAATCTCTGGATTCATCCTTCAAGCAATTAAGTTGCTCATAATGTGCCTTCCTTCCCTGGAAATCAGTAACAATTTCCATTCATGAGGGCTACATACTAACCACACTAACATATGTGTTCATGACTTGGTTCGAGCTAGCTTTCCCAAGTTTTCCAACCGCTCAGTCTGCCTCTTTCCCAAACCTTACCCCCCCTTTTCAAAGGAAAAAAACTATAAAAAAAATGAAATCACACTAAATATATATATTTATGTATTTTCTAAATATAAACTACTACATATAGCAAGGATACCATGCAAAACTCCTCCCAAAAAAGGGAAAAGGGGAAGGGAAAATGGGAAGAAGGACAAAAAGGAACTAAACCAAAACAGGTATGGACACTTGTAAGACCTGGTAACTAACAAAGCAAAATCTCATCACTTCCCTTGAGGAAAGCAGAACAGCTAAATCTGACTCAGGACTCTCCCCCCACGTGTGGGCAGACAAGAGCAGCCGCTACAGGCCTCAGCTCCAGACAAGACCAGCAGCAACAGAGCTCCTGCTCTCCAGTCTCCCGGAAGAAGAGAGCGTAGCCCCTTATCTATACCTTATTTGTATGTTGTATTACATTAAAGGAAGATACGGAATAATTCCATGGATCCTGACATCCATTGCTAAGGAAGACCTGTAAAGGCCACTTTTTTTTAAAGGAAGATCTGAAAAATCCAAAAGTCAATCCACTACATGAAATTATGCTGGTGTTTCTTATTCTTCACAAACTTGTTTTTCTGTCTTATTTGTGCAGAAGGATTCTAGTTCTCATTTTTAACTAAGGTATTATACATCTTTAAGATGTATTGTTCTGCTGCAAACAAAAAGATAGACAAATAAAAAAAACAAGCAAACATAATTATACTTCACAATTTTGTAAAACATGCGCATTTTGCCAGACTCAGTAATTCTTCTGAAAGCTGCCCGCATTTTTCAAAAGGAATGAAACATTCAGATACGTATAATGCAGAACACTCCACAAGTGTAAATTTTGACCATCATTCACTCTGTCAAGGAAGGAACTACAGTGTGCTCCTGCATTTTGTACAACAAGAGACATTCAGGTCTTCCAGGAAAAAAACTATGGTATCTAAGAGCAATAACAAAGGAGGTGTCACTAAAGGAATGCATTAATATGAATACGAATACTCGCTCAAATTATATGGAGCTTTGTAGAGGGTTAGCTGCAATGAAAATTATCAAACACAAGATTTTTATCACAATTTCACGTATTTCATGCAATATACTCTCATATGTTAGTAATATACCGTTATGTGGTGTACCTGGATTTTGTAAACTTTTGACACCATATCTCACAGTATTCCGATTGAGAAACTGGCTGCCACTGGCCTGGATGGGCACATCTTCTGCTGGGTAAAAAAACTGACTGGATGGCTGGGCCCAGAAGTTGGTGATAAATGAAGTTAAATCCAGTCGGAGGCCGGTCATGATTGCTGCTCCTCAGGGTTCAGTGCTGGGTCCAGTCCTGTTCAATACCTTTATCAATGATCTGGATGAAGGGATCAAGTGCACCCTTAGCAAGTTTGCAGATGACACCAAGCTGGGTGACAGTGTTGATCTGCTTGAAGGAAGTGAGGCGTTGCAAAATGATCTGGACAGGCCGGATCAATGGCTGAAAGCAATGGGATGAAGTTTGACAAGACCAAATACTGAGTCCTGCATTTGAGACACAACAACCCCATGCAGTGTTACAGGCTTGGGGAGGAATGGCTGGAGAACTGCCTGGCAGAGAAGGACCTGGGGGTGTTGGTTGGCAACCGGCTGAATATGAGCCAGCAGTGTGCCCAGGTGGTCAAGAGTGCCAATGGCATCTCGGCCTTTATCAAAAACAGTGTGGCCAGCAGGACAAGGGAAGTGATTGGCACTGGTGAGGCCACACCTTGGGTACTGTATTCAGTTTTGGTCCCCTCACTACAAGAAGGACATTGAGCTGTTGGAGTGCATCTGGAGAAGGGTGACAAGATTGTTGAAGGGGCTGGAGAACAAGACCAACGAGGAGCAGCAGAGGGAACTGGGATTGTTTAGCTTTGAGAAGAGGAGGCTGAGGGGAGACCTCATCACTGTCTACAGCTGCCTGAAAGGAGGCTGTAGCAGAGTGAGTGTTGATCTCTTCTCACAAGTGACAGGTGATAGGACAAGAGGAAATGGCGATAATGAGGAGGTTCAAACTAGATATTAGGAAGAATTTCTTTCCTGAAACGGCTGTCAGGCACTGGAGCAACTGCCCAGGGAGGTGTTTGAATCACCATCCCTGGAGGTGTTTAAAAAATAGGTACATGAGTTTTCGAAGGACATGGTTTAGCAGAGGATGGGTACAGTTGGACTCGACGACCTCAAAGGTCTTTTCCAACTGGAATATTCTATGTTTCTATGATTCTCATTCCTATCTATAAGTTTCACAGAAATAAAAAATCTAGAAGAAAATCCATAGTGGCTAGATATGGATTACATCTGCAATGTATAAAACATCTTTCCATAAACAGATTTCACTAATGATGGCTAGTTGAAGTCTGCAATAATAGAAGTTAGTTAGGACACCAAGTAATCAGTCACGCAGTTTTTTTGAAATAGTGTGGGTAATTTTAAAACAATTTATAATTCAACTTCGCTGCCGATAATTGCAAAACTTGACTACTATATCCATGCTTAGAATTATACTGCCTACCTATTCACAATGGCTACATACGCACCTCATAGCAGGGTCCCACTATAAGGTCAGTCGTGCATAAAGAGGAGACATATTCTCACAACAGGAGCATAATCTTTTGAAACAATTGGCAGATCAGCAGATTCTACTTGCTCAACTTTCATAAAGACTCACAGCAGCAACTCTGTTTAACCAGCAGCGTTCAAAATTTGAAACCTCTGAAGCAATGCTGAGCAAAGATGGTGATACAGCACTGTGTAGAGATATTAGCTGCTGTCCTGAAAAAAACGTAGCCAAACTTACAGTCAGGCTGTGATCATTTGTGCTACTTTGAGTACAGTACTGTGTCAATGCTCTTGTCCTTTTGGGGGATTTCCACCTTCCAGATGTCCTAGGAGGTTCATTGACTGTATGGAAGACAACTTCCTAACACAATTGGTGAGTGAAATGACTAGAGAAGGTACCCCACTGGATCTGCTGTTTGTGAACAGAGAAGGCCTTGTGGGAGAGGTGACTGTTGGAGAATGCCTGGGGCTCAGTGATCACAAGATTATACAGTTCTCAGTTCTTGGAGGAGTAAGGAAGGGAGTCAGCAGAACTGCTACCTTGGACTTCTGGAGGGCAGACAATGGACTGTTTAGAAGGCTATTTGATAAAGTTCATTGGGAGGCAGTTTTAAATGACAAAGGAGCCCAAGAAGGCTGGATGGTCCTCAAGAAGGAAATCCTGGCAGTGCAAGAGCAGGTCATCCCCATGTGCAGTAAAACAAGTAGGCATAGAAGAAAAACAGCTTGGCTGTGCAGCAAGATTTGTATTGATCTCAGGAAGAAAAGTTTATGAGCTTTGGAAGAGGGGCAGGCGTTCCAGAAGGAGTAGAAGGGTGAGGTGTCACTGTTGAGATGGACATGACGCACGAAGTTCAAGCAGCATTAATGTGTGACGCATGGAAGCATTAAGCATTTTATTGTTTCTCACAACTGGCTTTTATGTATTTTCAGCATATATGTGTTCTAATATCATTGGTGCTTATTGCATATACACAAGCAATTATTTGCTACAGTTACATGTCAGTCTTCACCCAAGCTCATCTAAGTCCCTTATCTTGTTGTTTAACGAGTTCTCACAACTCTTGCAACTTATTTACTTTTTTCCATTAGGGGGTTTCCACATTCTCATGGGTACATGGCCATCTGGTGGGGGATTCACACATTCTCACGGGTACACAGCTATCTGGTCTAGGTCAAATATCTCATGCTCGGCCAAAGGATCCGCAAACTCACTGCAGTCTCCTGCAGTGAGGTGAGATCATCTAGAGAAAAAATTAGAAGAGCTAAACCCCAACTGGAAATTGAACTGGCCAGTTCTGTGAAAAACAATAAAAAAAATGTTTCTTCAAGTATGTTAACAACAACAGGAGTTCTAAAGATGATCCTTTACTGGATCCAGGAGGGACAGTAGTGATGAGGGATGAGGACAAGGCAGAGGTACTTAATGCCTTCTTTGCCTTGGTCTTTAATAGTAAGGTGACATATTCTCGGGATACTCAGCCCCCTGAGGCAGAAGATGGTGAGAATGAAACTCCAACGATCCAGGAGGATTTGGTTAGAGACCTACTTGGCCAATTAAGCATACACAAGTCTATGGGACAGGATGGGATACACCCAAGAGTATTAGGGGAGCCAGAAGAAGTCCTCACCAAACCCCTTTCCCTCATTTACTAGCTGGCTGACTGGGGAAGTGCCACTTGACTGGAAAATGGCAAATGTTACTCCCATTTACAAGAAAGGTCAGAGAGAGGATCCGGGGAATTACAGGTCTTTTAGCTTGACTTTGGTACCAAGAAAGGTCATGGAGCAGATCATCTTGAGTGCTATCATACAGCACGTGGGTCATCAGGCCCAGTCAACATGGGTTTAGAAAAGGTAGTTCCTGCTAGACCAATCTGATCTCCTCCTATGACAAGGTTACCCATTTATTGGATCGGGGAAAGGCTGTGGTTGTGGTGTACTTGGATATCGCTAAAGCCTTTAACACCCTTTCTCATAGTATTCTGATTGAGAAACTGGCTGCCTTTGGCCTGGATGGGCGCATCTGCTGCTGGGTAAAAAACTGGCTGGATTTCCAGACCCAAAGAGCGGTAGTAAATGGAGTCAAACCCAGTTGGAAACCAATCACAAATGGTGTTCCACCCTCCGGACGTCCAAGGTGGCAGTTCTGGTCCCAGAGCTATTTTCAATTGGTGACAAGAGATTGTATTTCCATTGTCTAGACTGACAGAATTTGTGTTCTCAAGGTGAAAAAAAATGCTTCCATGTATTTTTTTTTAAACTCCTACACTGAATTCATGTAGGAGTGACAAAAACCTCATTGTTCCAAACCCCCTCATGTTTAACTGAAACTAATGCTATGATTGATTACATTATTTCTTCAAAATAGTTGTTAAGACTGATATATAGCTAAACAAGACTTGGAAGATGTCTTAGACTTTGGAATTTCTTTCAGTTCAGACGAGTTTTCTGTCATAGGCATATGTAAGCCAGAGAAATGCAAATAGCCATACCAAGAACTATGATGGTATAGGTCACCAGTTTAGCATAAGTAATTATGTCATTACATAACTTGGTCATATATAATTGCTTAAAATACATCCAGATAAGGCAATTAAAGTAGTATACTGTATTTCCATATTTTAGATTTGTCTTAACATTGAAGCTATGCTGTTAAATTTATTTTGAAGACTGATAACTATTTTGCAAGCTTTACAAAGAAAGTTCTGTGTATAATTTGGTAACCTACACTCAGTTTGTTACAACAGAGTTCAGAGGTTTTCTGATATGTCTCCAGATTGTAAGTATAAATTGCATATATTAGATGGGATTAAATAATATTTAAATCTAAGGATCTGTCAATCATAATGTGATCCTACATGTCTGTAACTCTAATACCCTTTCTTTCTTCTGGCTATGTAAACAGAACAGAAAAATCTCTCCGGCATATCATTTCTTCCTGCAAGACTTAAATATGTGAAGAAATCTTTTCAGTTTCCTACTCATCATTTAGAAAGAGTCATTGCCAACTACATTTGTCTATGACTTCTGCTTTAAGTTATTGAGCATTTTGAAATGCACAGTCTTTCCCTGTGTGACAGGAAGGTCTCTGACTGTGCAGAAATCTGACAAGCTTATATCTCATAGTTACTCATTCTGCATTTCAATATTAGAGAAAATCTATTAAATGTTCTATTCCACTGTACCTCATGCTTCTTGTAAATGTTTAGAGTACATCTAAATTTGCTACAGAAATGTATTCATTTTTACTCAGGTAAGAGACTTTTTGGGTTGTTCTATACTATGTAATAGACCATAGGATAACAACGCTCTCTTTTGGAAAGGATAATGTGATGTGTACTGTGCAAAATACCTGCTGGGAGGAATACTCATCAGATTGGATGCAGCATTGCTTTAATACACATATACCGCTTTGTATACCTGAAGCTGCACTGTGTCACTACCTGTATATAACCTCACTTGGATGTAGTTCAAGGATCTAACTAACTGGCAAAGGCTGTATGTGCCAGATCAGGTGCTGTAAGTTCTGCAAATATACTGATCTCTTTTGAGTCAAGGTGTGAGCACTCATTCGTGAATAGTAGTGTATACATAATTAAATACAAAATTTAAAGACTACGCAAAAGGTCTAGCACACTGAGTTCTGTCTTTTTGTTTTGTTTTCTTTTGTTTCATTTTGTTCTCACAGTTTCAGCCTTTCTTAAAATTGTGAAGGAAAAAACCCTATAATTCTGGGAAAAGCTTCACTGTTATCTTGTTGATACTGAAGCTTGCCAAACCGTATATTACATTCGTGCTAGACTCATTATATTTAACTCATGCCAACACCACTAACTTGTTATTAGGTGGTCTGAAGCATGACTGATATCACTGTCTTGCTACCATTCACTTCTTGCTGAATTGAACGGAAAATAATTGCTATCATCACACTTTGCAAAGAACTTACATTGTTAGATGAGCTCTGAAAATATCTGCTAGATTTGTTTATGTGACATAGTTAGAGCTGGTGGAGTGTACCTCTACTTAATACAATGATTTGTCCTGAAAAAGGGACAGAAACTTTCCTGCTGTCCCCTCACCCCAGCCCCAAGGATGTTCAAAACTGGCTGTTAGTATGGAGTTGAACCCTGAGTGTTAGTGGAAGCTGATAAGGGACCCTTAAGCTTATCTACTAAACTTTGTCCAAATTTAGTTATAGAGCTCCAGTCTTGGACAGTGAAATTGTTTGGATGTGCCTTTGGTGATCCTGAAATTCTGACTGGTCACTGATGTAAACTGAGGCTGCCCTTCTGGCTCTCTGGATTTGTCCTTTGTTGTGTCTGATGCTATGGCTGTTATCCTTCAGCCACTGTTAAGAAAAGCAGTCACAGAGTTGTTTAAAGGCAACAGAGAGATTTTGCAAAAGCTTCTCATTTGAGAAACTGAGAGGTAAACACTGTATGTGATGGCACAACGAAACTCTCAGCAATGCTACAGAAGTATAGACTATAGCTAGTATAAACTCTAGCATGAAGTGTGCAAAGGAAAGGTTGAAATGTTTTCCCTACAGAGCAGTGAAGATGAAACAGATGAAATATTTGAGGAAGCTGTGGGTTTTTTTTCTGTCATCATTAGAACTCTGCTGAGATTACTCTCAAGCGCTAATTGTGTTACTGTTACAATACTGGTCTTAGCAAATTGTCTGATAAGGAAAGAGACCTGGAGTATTTTCTTTTAATGGAAAAATATTGCTACATTTTATTCACTTTGGGTTTGTGTCAGTAAGAAGTATAATCATTAGAGGAAAAATTGTCATCTCCTTCTTTTTCACTTTTGCTTTAAAACGGTTTTAAGGTCATGTTCTTTCTGCTGTCCGTAATGAGTATGACCAGATGCTCCTGATATTTGTCATTGATCCTTTTAAACATCAGCTGGCTTTTATGACTTCCTTTTTTTTTTGTATTGTAAGTTGCAATTGTGCTTCAATTAACACAAAGTAATACCAAATGTGTTAGCTGAGTCTTGCCTACTCTATCTTAAATTAAAATGTGCATTAAAAACACTGATGACAGCATAATTTCAAACCTAACAAATTTAAGGGCTTCCCAGTGCTAGACTGGCATTCGGCACAACCCTGGTAGAATAAGCATACTGAAAAGTAAGTTAAATTATTTTATAGAAGTGCTGAAACCAGAAGTAAAGGAATCTCTGACAGAGGCTTTTAGCTCAGTATTTGACAAAAATATGCAGTGTAGTGGTAATACTTCTCTGGATCAGTAAATTACAGATAATACCAGGTGAATACTGAATGTAATTATTGGACAGGGACAATAAATACTGAAAAATGAATAAATATTTATAAAGATTTCCTAAACTAATTCTGCAGGAACCTCACAACATGTGAGGTGACAGGTGTTGGAAGAAGGAATCAATGTGAAACCAAATGTTTTACCAAGAACTGTGGAAAAGTCCTGGTTTTGGAACACTTGCAATCTGCAGCTTAAATATTCATGGTATATCTGGCCTTTACAAGATACATCCTTGCATTACAACCAAGTGAGATTACATATACATACAAGCAAGGCAATGCAATGTCAGATAATGTAAAAGTATTAGAGAAGTGTATCAGGATATTCTGTAAGACAAATACGTGAAAGACTGCTGTGAGACTGTCCCATGGCATTTTCTAGACTCTAAAATAGGTCTATTTTCTGGCAGTGATTTTAGCACTATGAAAAATTTTGTTAGTGAAATGTTTCCCTTACAGGAAGATCCCCCTATATCTGTGGTGTCAAACTCCTGCCGTTCTCCTGCTCCTGCAGCATAATGCACGTCACACAGCCTGCACACGTGACTGGCGCACTGGCAAGAGCATAGGAGCAAGGAGCTCAGTGCTGTTGCCTGGTAGAAACAAGGTGCCAGGCCTGTTAAACAAGGTGGAGGGCTCTATGTGACCCATGGGCCATGAGTTTTACATCCCTGCCCTATATATATCTGACAGTTACATGAAGGGAAATGGTAATACAGAAAAAAGAGCTATTAATACATATACTGCATGTTATTTATACTATAAAATAAAAAGAAGACTGAACAGTTAAAACTAATGTCCGAATCACAAATTACACATCTTTTTAAAATTCTCGTTACATAAACGAAAACTAATTTTCTGCAATTATTTAAATTTCTATTTTGAGGCTTAAAAACTTTTTAAGGAATCCTACTCTTCTTTCCCTTTCTTCACCCTTTCTTTCTTTTCTGTAATTCATAGGGCCCTCAAGATTATTGCCTGGAGGTACAGTTACTTTCTTTAGGCAAAAGAGGGAAAAGATAAACTGTTCTGTAATAAAAATAGTATCTGAAGAGCGCAAATCTTGGTGCTTTGAGCCTTTGCATGAAATTTTTGCGACATCTCATCAAAAGCAATGTACTTTGTTACATTCTTGGGCTAATGCTTGTGTTCAGAGTTAACAGACAGACTTCATAGGGCAACTTGCTAATAGTAGTTGCTCTGGTATTGGTACCAAAATGACCCAGCTCCCTTACCTATATGTTTCAGACACTGAATTTGATAATACATGGATGACTAGGTAAAATAGTGGTCTTCTGGTTTTTGAGGATAAGGCTTTGTGCAAAAATGAATTTGTTAGAGATTTGAATAGAAAAGAGATTTTTTTCTAAATTGCGTTTCAAACATTTGTTCTTTTCACATAGTGTTTCTTTCTTCTTTAGAGCTGTACTCCAACAGATACCTCTGTTTCATTGTATAGATGTCTTTAGTAGATAGTGGCTGACGTACTCCTACTCCATAATTCTGATGTAAGTCTGTGTGATACTGTTTTGAACCAACAGGTAGCTAGCATTTGCTTTAGCTCAGAAGTGAAAAATGTGGTAACAACCAGTGGAAAAATTTGAGCTAGTGAATTCTCAGTTCCCTTGATATTTTCAAGAACAGAGATGGATTTCTTTTCTGAGAGAGATGTTTCAGTCAAGTTGCTGAGACAGCAAAAAAGCTGGATAAAAATTGGGTAGTCTTTGACAGAGAAAGCCACACAGGTTTAAATGTTGGATTATAAATGAACAATCTTGTATGATGATGAATTATGGTGATCAGTGTCTTCAAACAGGACTGCTTTTGGAAAACTTTCTTGCAGTTGGACAGTTATTTGTCTGATTATTTACATTGATTGTTAGTAAGCATCTTATTCATGTCATTCATGTCAACTGATACTCTGAAACACCTGTAGCAATCTTTTCAATTTCTCATTCATACTTCTATTGTTGCTCCACCTTCTTTTTCTTTTTTTTTTTCACATACAACATTCAGGTGATCACAGATGCTTTTTCCCTAATTAATGTTCCCTAAAAGGAAACTGAATATTCATTTTTTTAAAAAAAGCTGCATTTTTTTCCCAAAATTTTAAAATAGTTGATATCGGGCTATCTTGAGCACTTTCTGCAAATGTTCTCTACCAATAAATGTAATTTATCTGCCTTTCTTCTTACTATGGCCTTTAATTGTGGAAGATTCTCCTCATAGGTGAACCTTGATGCTGATGGCAGTATCTCAGAGATGGTACCATGGCATAAGCATTCAAAGATTGTGGAGCTTGGATCACAGAATCATAGAACAGTTTGGGTGAGAAGACCTTAAAGATCATCTAGTTCCAACCTCCCTGTCATGGCCAGGGATACTTCCCACTAGATCAGGTTGCTCAAAGTCCTATCCAACCTGACCTGGAACATCTTCAGGGATGGACTTCTCTGGACATTCTGTTCCAGTGCCTCATCACATTCACAGTAAAATTTTCTTCCTGATATGCAATCCAAATCTTTCCTCTTTCAGCTTACAGCCACTACCCGTCATCCTATCACTACACTCCCTAATAAATAATAGTATAAAGTATGCATATTATATTACTTTAAAATCACAAAAAAATTAAACCAACAGCTCTGCAGTCTTCTAAAGGAGACCTTGGTTTACATGTTAAATGGCATTCTGTGAAGATTCGATTTTTTTTTCTCTTAGTTTTTTGTAGACACTTGATACAAGAAGAGAGGCATTTAAGAACAACAGATCTTCATTAAAATGATGCAAATCGATCAGGCTGCTGGATTTATGGAAATCCTATTCTGCAACAATATGGAGCTCATCACCTTTTCCAACAAATCTCTTAATGAATCAAGACTCCTTATTTTTTACCTTAGGCTATTGCAGTTTCCTGTACATTTGTGATATCTCATAAACACATCTCTATTGCTTCACTTACAAAAAGTGAAAATAAAAAAACCAATGAGAAATATATTCTGTGATACATTATTCTAATGTTCATTGAAATAACTTTGACTGAAAGGGCCCATCTCTTTTGTAAGACTACTTGTTCATTTGTTTCTGAAAATGGTTTACATATGCCATACTTGCGCATGTACGTGATTGCTCACAGAAATAAACTCTTAAGCACCAGCAAATATTTAAGATTCTTCAGAAACCTATTCCCATTCCTAGAAATATTCTACAAAGGGCTTTCTGTGGATTTTATTTGATAAAGTATCATGGTCCCTAGCTGCTTTAATTATTATTAATTATGGGAAGAATGTGCTGTAAGAGGGAAAAAGAGTACTGGATTAATATTTCTCTTGCTCTCAAAGCAACTAAAGAGAACTGTGTAGAGTTCTTTCATGAAAGGTATCTCGAAGCTAATTGGTAAATAATAACAGTGCTAGGAGCATGACTATTTTGGGGTCTTCTGTGTCAAGTCTTTTCATGTTAAGGTTCAGATGGTAATAAAACATTCCAAGGTAGATTAGAGATGTCATTAATTATTTCTCATCATAAAGATCACAATTCGCTGCACATTTTGAATAAAAAAAGTGGGTATTTTCTCTTTTCTTTCAATAGTAAATTTGTAAGCAGTTTGTTTTCATATGTGTGTATATATACATATACCTGTAAGCAGTGTTATAAACA
Organism: Tapera naevia; assembly: GCA_033556795.1. Taxonomy (NCBI): domain Eukaryota; kingdom Metazoa; phylum Chordata; class Aves; order Cuculiformes; family Neomorphidae; genus Tapera; species Tapera naevia. Next base: position 6,266,023 of record JAUMJJ010000034.1, on the reverse strand, counting down.
CATAAATTCATTTATATCAGTTAATGCTCCTAGTCCAAAACTCACAGAGACATCCCTCAGAGCTTGAAATCCAGACAAGAAGGGAGAATACAATGTGAAAGAAAAATCAACCTGTGGGGAACTCACTGCTGTCTGACTGGAGTTTCTAATCCTTTGCTGGCCTTTGAGATGTGAAGCACAGTATATTCAGTAGTTAAAAGTCTTCTCAAGCTCTGAATAACCTGACAAAAGTTAATGCAACTTTTCCTATTTACATTGTAGGATTGTTGTTTTAGGTGATAGAAATACCACCTGGAACATTTATTTCCTCTATAAAGGGACTTATTTTCAGCCAAAACATTGCACAGGTGGGCATTCAAAGAGATACGTGAAAGTTCATGCACTCTGTTTGTAACTTACCATGGCGCAAGTCTGGCATGCTGTAGTTGTCACTGCAGTCTTGGCAGCCCTGTGTAACCTATGTACTACAAAGAATGTGTAGATTAATGCTAGAAAATAGATGCTATCCTTACCACAGAGCAGCTGTAATTCCACTGCTGTTGGAAGATAATGGTTTCCAGATCAATTGCTTAGACTTTAGGCCAGAGGTAGGGTGATTTTAAGCTCATATTTTATGTTGGCTATGACTACCTTTAGTTTTTAAATGTCACATAACATGTAAGTATTTTCTGTGGTTGTGTGGTTAGATAGGTAAAAGACAAAACTATGAGGATTTAATATAAATATCATAAAACACTGCTTGATGTTATTTTAGGAAGTCATACAGTACTTGCATTCAAGTCACTATTTTAGGTGATCTTTCTGTCTTTTTAAAAAACACAATATTTCTCTCTAATCCCACATCTGTGATTAGTGTATGAGAAGATTTTAACATGCATATCTAGCAGTATTGTTGTAGTGGATTGACTTTTGATCCACGAAAGTATTCCATATCTTCCTTTAAGGTAACCTGACATATAAATAGGGCAAAGCTGGGGAGCAGAAGGTCCCTGCACTTGTCCTGTCTGCTGCCAAGCCTGCGGAAAATTTTTTTACAGGTCAGATTTTGCCAGTCCTGATGCGTTATTGTCTGGAAACATGCATCCTGAGGGATGTCATTTCGGACTGAATTGGGAAAACCTAATAGTGCAATTTGAATTAGCGTGAAATTCTGCAATGTCCCTTCAAAGTTCTCTGTGGACAAAGGTAGACGAATGTTGTCAGGTTCCGCCCTGCTGACTTCGATACATCGTCATTGACCCTTTTGAATGAGAAATGCGATAATTTCAGCTCGTTGCTAAATACTTTTCGGGGCTGTATGTGGTGGGAACAACCATTCCAAAACTGCCACTGAGCTGTGCTGTTGTTGCTTGGCAAGCTCATTTCCCATATCATCAGGTCCTCCTTTCCCCCCATTTTTCTTTTGCCAAGCGGAAATTTGACAGAGAAGGACAAAGGGGTATTGTGGACGATTAACAATATATAGACTGAGGGGAAGATCTGGTAGACAAAGATCAGCAACTGTAGTCAATTATTTGTCTTTGATGAGTTGTATGCAGCGCTGGTGAAAAGATGTCCAGATTACAATAACAGGTGCAATAACAAGATCCATAAGTTTTAGTTGCTTACCAACCTCATCGATGAAGGACTCAGAAAAACTGTCCTTTCGACAAAACAGAGTATCATCCATATAATGGTAAAAAATAGTGTCACTTAACTTATTGCGAAGAGGTTGCAATGCCCAGGCTACATACAGTTGACACATGGTGGGTGAGTTTTTCATGCCCTGAGGTAACACTACCCGCTCACAACGCTGTGCGGGACCTGCTTTGTTAATAGCAGGCAAAGTGAAAGCAAAACGAACAGTATCCTGTGACTGTAATGGAATTGTGAAAAAATGCTCCTTCAAATCAATATATTCCAGTCTTTTGGCAACATCGTAGGGAGCGGCATACCAGGTTGAAGGACTCCCATAGGCCACATTCGATCATTGACTTTCCTTAAGTCATGTAAAAGTCGCCATTTTCCAGATTTCTTTGGAATCACATAAATGGGAGTGTTCCAGGGGTTAATGGAGGGTTTAATGTGTCCTGCATGCAATTGATCTTGTACAAGTTCATGTGCAACACGCAGCCGCTCAATAGTCAGCGACCACTGCTCCACCCACACAGGTTCATCTGTTTTCCATTGTATAGCTGGGGTTGGCAGCTGAGGAGCAGTGGTCGCCACTAAAAAAACGAAGGGGAAGAAGGGATATTTACAGTTACACCAAGCTGGGTAAACACATCTCTGCCAATCAGTCTTCCTAAATCGCCAGGTTAAGGCATCACATAAGGTCGAAGGGTTGTTGATTGCCCTTCTGGGAAGCACAACTTTACAGGCTGTACACTTTGTAGAGGATGAGAGCCTCTCCCTATTCCTTGAACAGTATTCATTGTAGGGGCAAGCATCCATGCAGGATGCCAATTCTTTTTTTGTGTAATAGTAACATCAGCCTCTGTATCTATCATTGCCATAATAGACACAGAGGCATGACCCTGCCTAAGTTACAGTTTTACCATGGGATGCTGTTGCATCTGCTGCACCAGATTAACAACCGTTTCTCCGGTAGAACCAAAAGCACGGTTACCACGACTAGGTGCAGAAGCTAAATCTGCATGACCCCATGATTGTCTCTCAAACAGTATTAGTTGTGCTATCTGTGTCCCTTTAGGGATTACAAGAGGAGGAGTCAATTTGTAAGCAGCAATTAAAATTTCCCCTGTATAATCCGCATCAATGACACCCAGTAAAACAATTAAACCTGCTGCTCCGGCAGATGATCGTCCAATCAGGAGTGTGCCTTTGTCCCTATTGATATCAAAAATAGGTCCCGTAATGCCAGTAGGAATTTTATATACCATATTTATAGTAAGAGTAACATCTATGGCTGTTGCCAAATGGAGCCCCAGGCTCCTTCTTGTGGCTGGAGCTGAGAGTTGCCCGAGAGTATTGAACTCGCTATTTGTGTCTTTGCGCGTGGCTCCTTCGAGCTCCAATACCTGTTTTTTTGTAATCCGGCACACAGATCCAACATGAGTGTCCTTCTGGCAGTGATCACACCAAACTGTTACTCGGCACATCTTTTGGAAGTATCCTTTACTCCCACATTGAAAACGTACTCCTGGATTAATAGAATTCCACTTGGATTCTAACTTTTGGACTGCCACTGCAATAGCGGTGGTGGTGGTGGGTTGTATGGCTGCTGCTACAGCCTGAGCTACCACTCTCGCCTGCTGATTCTGAGCTGCACGGTTTGCCATCTGCATCATATTGCCCACTGTTGCTGTTTTAGATAACATGGCAAGCACAGCTTTAGTCTTTGCATTAGCATTTTCAAAAGCAAGCAACTTAAGCATGTTTTGTTCAGATTCCTCTGGCATATCCGTGTATGCAGTTAACATCAGACAAATGATCAATAAAATTCTTGCCTTACAGTGGTGAAGGCGGGAATTGGGTTCTTATCTGGGACTGTGAAAAAAACCTGACGAGTCAATGCAGATGATTGAACATGGTATTTGCTAGGAAACTGTAGCTGTGCATTGATATTAGCAAATTGTCCAGAACCAGTTAACATGTCTGGAGCTATCCCATACAAAGGGTCTCCTTGCTGTCTGGGAATTGCTGCACATATTTGAGCTAATCGTTGCATTCTTTTTCCCAAATAATATACTGAGACGGGGGGGAGTAAAAATTGTGCCAAGTTTTGACAATCAAATGGTGAGTTCACATCTGTGGTAAAAATCCAATCTATGATTGTGTGGGCTGCTTCTGACTTAATACCATACAGCCTTTTTAGCTTGTTGCAACAGTTCATAGAAGCTTTGCGGACCGTTTAAACCCTGCTCATAGATTACAGGGCATGCCAAGTCTCCCACTGCCTGCCAGTCTCCCTCTAAAATAGCATCATGAATAATACCGGACCAATGAGAAGTAGCGGGTAGAATACGGGAACGTACTATTTCTGTGTTAGCACCTGGCAGGAATCCTTCACTTGGTGGTAAAGCAACTCTATTCAGTCCAGTTTCAATAATGGAAAATTTTAAGTGCATTTCTCTCCTGATTTTGCTGCTTGACATTATGACCATCCCTATTTCTTGTATGTGAGGTTGCATCTCAGCTATGAGCCAAGGAACTATGCTTTATGAAAAGATAGAAAGACCCCAGTTTTTGCATGCACAGGGAAATAGCCACCTACTGACCACCACTCTTTGGTGCCTGCCTACCTACCTTAATATACCATCTCCTGTTCAATAGAAATGTTAAAAATTTTTTGAGCCTTATACTGTACTTTTGTATCAACATCCTTTGTAGCTTAATGGAAGTTTATTTTAAATGTGTTGTTTTAAATGTGTTTATCCACTTACATAAGCAGTGTTAAAACTAAATCTCTGGCAGAACTGAAGAGCATTGCCTGGATTGAGCAATCTGAAAATTTGCTGACTGGTGAAATTTGTGTCCTGGTAGATCTCTGTTATTAAGGCTTTAATTAATTAATTTCACGTGCAATTTTTTTTGAGGGTTTTTATAGTAGTGTATTTACGAAGTATTCTGCCCACTTCCTCATCCAGTTGCTAATTACAACCATATTCAAGTTTATGCAGCGATTTCCTACCTAGAAAATATACTGTCTCAAAATACCATGAATGATGTTGAAATTATCCACTTCAGAGCCAAAAACATCTTAATATCCTCTAAGAAGAAGATCAGGGGTTTTTTGACTATTTTCTGTGTAGCAGCTGATTGTCAGCTTACAGAGAAACAGTACATTGAACTGGTGACTATGTGTTATTTAGAATTAACATCAGGCTAATTTAGGTTTTCCTTTATTTATATTCCATATGAACACTAGTACGATATTCAAGAGAAGCAGCTCAACCCTTGATATTGCTACCATGCGGAAGGATCGACAAGGCACGAGCCGTCATAGGTGCTGCTATGGTTGGGAGCAGAGTTGATGTATTTGCATCCTTATCATCTATTTCTTTGCCTTCTCCTTTTCCTTTGTATAAATCTATGCCTGGAAATTCTGTTTCATTCAATGGTTTCAGAATTCCATGGTCATCTTTAACGTACTAAATTCTGATTCCAATGAGTTTAATATTCAAATGAATTAGTGTACCGGAACTCTGAGGTTTAAGTTGTGAATGGATGCTATATAAACAAGATGCTCTTTATAGTACATGAAATCTTATCTAGATATGGTTTAGAAATGGTAGTTGTCATGTGACACAAATTAAGTCCATTCACTGAAAACCTTTTTTCTGTATCATTATGAAAAATTCTAATAGTTGTTTTTCCAGAATTATTTTAAGAAACTTTTGCTCCTCATACATAGCTCCTTTGTGTAGTGCTGTCAGGCATTGATTTTCTTTTTTTCATGCCTATCTTTTCCATCCATATAAATGTCCTGCACTTAACTTCTGTTTCCTTTTTTGGTGCTACCTGCTTCCTTTTTTATATTATATCTAAATATATATTGTTGCTTTCATTTAATTTCTTCCCCAGACTAGGTTTTTACTCACAATTATTATCTTTCTTTGTAATAAAAATATTAAAGCTTCTGCTTCTATTCACATATATGTTTAGTTTCCGATGAATTTAACTAATGATTTTCTTTATTTTTAAAATCAGGTCATTGAAATACCAGCACTGTGTGGGCCTCTCTTCTTGATGTTTCTTCATCCTTGGGCAAGAACTACTCTGATCTCTCTTCTACTTTTTTCCTTAAAGAGTGAGCATGACAATACATGGTTAGTAGACCAAACCAAAGATAAATAATTAAATCTGATTTGACTAGAGTCCTAAATCAAATAATCTAGAGTTATAAAATCAAGGAAATGTCAAGATATGTTTTGAAAACCAGGTGGAAAATATCTAACCCCTGTGCAATTAAGTTTTTTGTATGCTGTGGAAAAAAAATAAATGCATTGGCCATAGTGACTCTGATGACAGAAAACACAATCTGGAACATTGCTTTCAGTGACTACCTCTGATCATTAAGGATAAGTTTTGTGTATTTTATAAAGCAGGATATGCCCCAATGTTTCAATTTTCTCTTTCTGTTTTACCCATTCAAATGGACATGTGTAAACACAGGGTTGACTTCCAGTGCCTGGTGTGAGATTTTGCAGAAGCCATATTAGGTCCCTCTTAAAGATGCAAGCAGAAGAGGACACTGCCATACTACATTTTTTCTGACTGTGTGGATCACCTTGGTTTGGCTAGATTGTCTAAATTGTTTGCAGCCACAAACACATTAAGTTAATTTAGGAAATCTTTTCTAGAGGTAGCGTAGGTCAGCAACAAACTGCAGCTGCTGCAATCATCTCAGTAAGACAAAGAAGTCTCTGTTTCTGAAGTACGTTTCTTAAATCCAGTTCCTCCTAAAGCTATGACCTGAGTTATGGAGCTTTTAAATTTCATCTCCTTCAGGGGTGTACAGAAAAGCACTGTTTGTAAGTACAGACCCATGGTGATATGACCACCAATGGCCATGAGTACCAGTTTTGTATTCATCTTGGGATTCTTTCAGCATTGTAGGAATTTTTTGGAATATTCTTTAACATTTGAGAGTAAACATGAACACTGAAGATAATGTGGGGAGAAGAAAAATTGACATTCAAGACAGAATGATGTTTAATCCATTACTGATACAATGAATTTTCTTATTATTGAAAGTACTTGCCCTCTTATAACACCTTACTGAATGTCCCAGGCAGCAGAAAAGTCAGACTATAAGATGTGACTAATATTATTGTCAAAAAGCTCATCTATTTCAATGCCACTTTCTATTGTGCCTTCTGTTTGGCACATATTTGGTGAGATTAGTATGATTTTTCATCTCTTTAAAATAGTAGATAATGGATAGTACCTATTTAGAGGCACAAAACTTTCATTAAAAGCATTCCCTGCTAGATGGATCATATCTATCTGTTTTCCTTCATTATTTTTTTCTTTTTTTTTTGTGGCAAGTTCCTTAGGGATACCATACCAGTGACAAAGAAAGATTTCCCAAACAAGTTAATGTACAGAAGCCTGTGGGTAAGTCAAGTAATTCTTCCCTATTCATTCTGCTTCTGAGAAAGTATATGTATTGCTTACTGTCTTGAAAGGCATCTTTTCTAAAAATAACCTGAAGACAGTAAATGAACAAATATTAGGTCATGTGGGCAGTTCCTTCGATATGCTGACTGAAGTGGGTTACTTCATTACGGTAGTGTCACCATGATTGATATAAAGATATTTTTTATGTGAAGGCAAGTACTTAGAAGATACCTACAGGTATCTACTGCAGATAATTCACATCCTAGAGAATAATTTGCTCTAGTGTCCAACTAGATAGAAGTGTTTTTGGTGAGATCTGCATTCAATTAAAGAAGACCTAAAAGAAGAAAGAGCAACTATTCTACTTTGGAGAAGTACTTGAAGACTTTTGAGCCTAGAGACCCTACGAGGAGAAACATTTACTTTTATTCTGTACAAGCTAGAAAGAGAAACATGAAAGTCCCAAATCCAGCCTGAAGAATAAAGTTTAATTTGCAAACAGCCTTGCTTACACAAAGAAATATAATTTTTCTAAGCCAAAGTTTATTTTCCTCTCTAGAAGAAGAATATTATCTTTTGTTATCTATTATTTTAGTTCTGTTTAAGGAGAAAGGAACACTAGTGGGAGAGGTTGCTAAGCTAAAAAAGGAGTCCTCTGGCTTCCATCTTAGTAAAAATTCTTTCTGCAGATGCATGTATTTTTCACATGCAACATGTTTCTCTTCATTATTTGTTCTGCTGGCACTGGAACAGGCTGCCCAGGGAGGTGGTTGAGTCACCATCCCTGGAGGTATTTAAGAAAAGGATAGATGAGTTTTTGAGGGACATGGTTTAGCGGATGAGGGGTGCGGTTGGACTTGATGATCTCAGAGGTCTTTTCCAACTGGAAGATTCTATGATTCTATGATTACCTAAAGTAATAGTAAGTACGATGGGTAGAAAATATTATAACATCTACCAGCAGTCCTGGCTGACTGGGGAAGTTCTGCTTGACTGGAGGCTGGCAAATAGAATCATAGAATTGTAGAAAGGTTTGGTTTGGAAGGGATCTTAAAGATCATCTAGTTCCAACCCCCCTGAAATGGGCAGGGACACCTCCCACCAGAGAAGGCTGGTCAAGACTCCATCCAACCTCTCCTTGAACATCTCCAGGGGTCCACAACCTCCCTGGGCAACCTGTTCCAGTGTCTCCCCAAACTTGTTGTGAAGAATGTCTTCCTAATGCCTAATCTAAATCTTCCCCTTCCAATTTAAAGCCATTGGCCCTCATCCTGTCACTACCTACCCTTGTAAAAAGTCCCTCCCCAGCTTTCCTGTGGCCCCTTCGGGTACTGGAAGGCCACTATGAGATCTCCCCGAAGCCTTCTCTTCTCCAGACTGAAAAAGGCCAACTCTCTCAGCCTGTCCTCATAGCAGAGGTGCTTCAGCCCTTTGATCATCTTCATGGTCCTCCTCTGGACCTGATTCAACAGTTCCATATCCTCCTTATGTTGGGGATTCCAGAACTGGACATAATACTCCTGGTGGGGTCTCAAAAGAGGGGAATAGAGCAGAAGAATCACCTCCCTTGACATGCTGGCAATGCTTCTTATGATGCAGCCCAGGACATTCTGGGCCACAAGTACAAGTTGCTGGCTCATGTCAAGCTTCTCATCAATCAGAAACCCCAAGTCCTTCTCCACAGGGCTGCTCTCAATCATCCTCCATCCTGTATTGATATCGGGGGTAGCCCCAACCCAGGTGTGGGACCTTGCACTTGGCCTTGTTGAACATCATGAAGTTCACACAGGCCCACAGCTCCAGCTTGTTCAGGTCCCTCTGGATGATATCCTGTCTTTCTGTTGTGACCACTGCAACACTCAGCTTGGTGTCATCTGCAGACTTGCTGAGGTTGCACTCGATCCTGCTGTCAATATCATTAATATATACTTAAAACAGCACTGGTCCCAGTACGAACCCCTGAGAGACACCACTCATCACAGGTCTCCATCTCGTCATCAAGCAATTGACCACTCATCTCTGAATGTGACCATCCAACCAATTTCTTATTTACTGAACAGTTCACCCATCCAATCCGTATCCCTCCAATTTAGAGAGAGCGATATTGTGGTGGACTCTGTCAAAGGCTTTACAGAAGTCCAGATAGATGACATCCATTTGCTTCTCCTGTGTCTACTGATGCTGTCCCTCCATCATAGAATGCCACTAGGTTGGTCAGGCAGGACTTGCCCTTGGTGAAGCCATGCTGGCTGTCTTGAATCACCTCTCTGTTCTCTGTGTGCTTTAGCATAGCTTCTAGGAGGATCTTTTCTGTAATCTTCCCAGGTACAGAGATGAGGCTGTTAGGTTGGTAGCTTCCAGGGTCTTCCTTTCTACCCTTTTTAAAAATGGACACAACGTTCCCCTTCTTCGAGTCACCAGGGACTTCCCCTGACTGCCATGACTTCTTGAATATTTTGGAGAATGTCTTGGTTACCACATCAGCCAATTCCCTCAGGACTCTGGGATGCATCTCATCAGGTCCTATACGCTTGAATATGTTCAGGTTCATCAGGTGGTCCCAATCCTGATCTTCCCCTACAGCGGGAGGGATTCTATGCTCCTGGTCCCCATCTTGTTGTCTATTGACCCTGGAGGGGTGAGGAGAGCAGCTGCCAGTGAAAACTGAGGCAAAAGAGTTGTTAAGCACCTCAGCCTTCTTCCCGTCTGTCGATACAAGGTCACCATTTTTGTTCATCAGTGGGGGTACACATCCTTTAACTTTCCTTTTCTGGTTGACACACCTATAGAAGCCCTTCTTGTTATTCTTTGCTTCTCTTGCGAAGTTCAGCTCCACCTGTGACTTGGCTTTCCTGATCCCATCCCTACACAAACAGGCAGTATCCCTATACTCTTCCCAGGTTACCTGTCCCTGCTTGCACTGCCTGTGCAGTTCCCTCTTGTTTTTCAGTTTGACCAGCAAGTCTTGACTCAGCCACGGTGGTATCTTCCCTTCCTACCTGATCTCCTACATGTGGAGACTGAACACTGTTGTACTCTGTGGAAAGCATCCTTAAATAGTTGCCAGCTCTGTACTGCTCCCTTATCCCTGAGAACTGTTTCCCAGGGGGTCCCACTGACTAACTCCCTGAAGAGCTGGAAGAGCGATTTCCTGAAATTTAGGGTTCTTATTACACTTCTCACCTGTCCCATATCCCTCAGAACCCTGAACTCCACCAGAGCGTGATTGCATCCAAGCTGCCTCCAATCTTAACATTACTGATGAGCTGACTTGGTCCAGTATTGTATGCCCTTGGGTAGGGGTGTCTATTATCTGGGTTAAGAAGTTACCTTCCACTCACTCTAGGAGTCTCCTGGATTGCCTGCAGCTTGCTGTTCTGCTTTTCCAGCAGATGTCGGGGTGATTGAAGTCTCCCAGTAGGACCAGAGCTTGCGAGCCTTGTGAAGCCTCCTGTAGCTGGAGGAAGAAGGCTTCATCAGCAGGTTCCCCTTGATGAAGTGGCCTGTAGTAGACAGCAATTACAAGGTTCCTTTTGTTGTCTTGGTCTTTTATTCTCACCCATAAGCCTTCAAAAGTTACTTCGATTTACAAGAGGGGTCAGAAGGAGGATCTGGGGAACTATAGGCCTGTCTGACACTGGTACTGGGAAAGGTAATGGAGCAGATCATCTTGAGCACTATCACAGAGCACACGCAGGACAACCAGGTGATCAGGCCCAGTCCCCACGGGTTTATGAAAAGCAGATCCTGCCAGACCAATCTGATCTCATTCTATGACAAGGCTACCGGTTTATTGGATCAGGGAAAGGCTGTGGGTGTGGTATACTTTGAATTTAATAGTCTTTGACACTGTTTATCACAGTATTCTGATTGAGAAACTGGCTTCCATTGGCCTGGACAGGCACACCCTCTGCTGGGTAAAAAAATGACTGGATTTCCAGGCCCAAAGAGTGGTAGTAAATGGAGTCAAACCCAGTTGGAAACCAGTCACATATGGTGTTCCGCAGGGCTCAGTGCTGGGTCCACTCCTGTTCAATATCTTTATCAATGATAAGGACAAGGGGATTGAGTGTACCCTTAGCAAGTTTGTAGATGACACTAAGCTGGGTGGAAGCATTGATCTGCTTAAATTAAGGGAGGCTTTGCAAGGGGATCTGCACAGGCTGGATTGATTGGCTAAGACCAATAGGATGAGGTTCAACAAGGCCAAGTGCCAGGTCCTGCACCTGGGAGACAACTACCCCATGCAACACTACGAACTTGGGGAAGAGTGGCTGGAGAGCCTGTCAGAGAAGGACCTGGGGGTGTTGGTTTGCAGTAGGCTGAATATGAACCAGCAGTGTGCCCAGGTGGCCAAGAGAGCCAACGGCATCTTGGCCTTTATCAGAAACAGCGTGGCCAGCAGGACAGTAGCACTGGCTACAACTACCTGAAAGGAGGTTGTAGCGAGGTGAGTGTTGGTCTCTTCTCCCAAGTGACAGGTGATAGGATGAGAGGAAGTGGCCGTAAGTTGCACCAGGGGAGGTTTAGACTAGACATTAGGAAAAATTTCTTCACTGAGAGAGTGGTCAGGCACTGGAACTGGTGGGCCAGGGGGGTGGTTGAGTCTCCACCCCTGGAAGTGTTTAAATGATAGGTAGATGAGTTTCTCAGGGATTTGGCTTAGTTGCGGATGGGTACGGTTGGACTTGATGATCTAAAAGGTCTTTTCCAACCAGGTGGTTATATAAGAATGATACTTAAAACCACTATGATTATCTATTATAATCCATTGAAATTCTCACCAGCAGTGTAATAATTTCTTGAACTGTAGAATCAGTGATTGATGACAATGCCACCCTTATTGACTTAATTTCTTGAATTACTTCCTCTCCTCCCCACTGCCTTTTGATGGTTCCAGATATCCAAACACTTTCATGTGAAAGGCAGGAATGTGTGGAAGTATGGCAAAAAGAATTGCAATTTGCATATATGATATTTTTATTATTTTAGAAGTCATACTATTCTTATGTTTTGACAACAGAATTTTAAGCTGAAAGGCATATTCTGCCCTGAGGAGACCTTATTGGCATTGTTACCATACAGTGGTCTGAAGTATAATCACGTTCGTATCAAAGTAGGCACTAAATATGAACTGCTTTTTCTCGAAAACCCAATATATTCAGTTACTCAGTACTAATAACAATAAAAATTGTATTTTCCTACTCACAGAATTGTAAATTCAGTTTTATTCTTCTGTTAACTAGGTAAATATTTCACATTGTATACTTTAGTGGTTTTCTTGAAATACATATTTAAGAATTAGAGAAGTGGTCAGTACATAGAGGAAATCCGGGAGACTGGGTTTCTTTTGGAAACAAGAGCAAAAATCATTTATACATTTTTTTAAAAACTGGGAATCCAGCCAGTCATGAACTGGATCTTGGTTTGTCGAGATAGACTCGCATTTCAGCCTAAACTGTTTCAGGGTTATAGATCTTTTGGTTAATCAGTTTAGAGAAAAAGAACTGCAATGTGTGAGTTCGGGTTGAGGGGGAAAAAGAAAAGAAAAAGAAATAAAGGTAAGGGAAGGAAAAGGGGGGGGGGAGTGGGGGGGGAGAGGAGGAAGGGGAGGGAAAGTATGGGAAAACAGTGGGGAAATCTTGTAATTCAGACACAGAAGTGTCTGAGACAGAAGCTGTGGCCAGAAAACCATCAAGCAAAGTAGGAAGACAGTGCTTAAGCTCACATCACACAGTACATACATGATTTAGGAGTAGAATTTACCTGAACAAAATCTAAGGAAACAGTAGAGTCAAAGTACATTTGGCAGCACCTAAGAAGAGGTTTTCAGGCACATGGTAAAGGAGCTCTGCTTTGAAAAAGGAAAGGGAGTCTACACGTGGTCAGATTAGATGATGAAGAGCAAACTCAGGCATTTCCTTTCACTTTCTTATAACTTGGTTTGGGTCTGTCTGCAGGCTGTCCTGATAAATCTGGAGTCAGTTCTGGAATGAAGCCCCAAAGTCAAAATAGATAATTTTACCATACAAAATCTCTGAATAGGTTTAAACTCTTACGTAATTAATCCTATTGACGACTGGAGGGAGGTGTTAGTGAGTGTGAAATGGATCCAGGAGAATCAGAGATTCCCTTGGTAATGTGCTAAAGTGGAAGACACTGCAGAAATGGAAGTGGCTTTTAATTACATAATGCCAGCTTTGAGATCTGAACTGGTATTTAATTCTTCTCATTTGTTCTAAACTTCTCTTGTGATACCTTGCTGGGAAATATTGTATACTTTGGGTCCTTTTTTTTTTTTCGTCATCTGTAGTGAAAGTGGTCCTGCAAATCAAGATGTATTATAAGAGGCTACAAATGAAAAATAAATTAAAATCTTTTACCCCATTGAATTTAGAATATTGCAATGAACATGACTGTTCAAATTAAATACTATATAATATAATGTGTTGTAGAATACTGGAACACAAACAGAAACTTCTGGAAATGAATATTTTTTGTGTTTTTATTTTTATCTAAGTCTTAATTATTCAAAGGGAAAATCAGATTCTATAAAAATAAAGCTGAAAACAGAAATGTAAAAACTGCGTTCCTCATCAAGATAAAAAGGCTTTCCACTCGTAAGTGTGGAAGCTAAATCCTTGTGGTTGAAAGCAGCAGTTTAACAGCTCTGTTTTGTCCTCTGCTTTTTTTCATTCTATGCAACAAGTCAACTTCCCTAAGGTATATGGCTGGCCAGTGAAAAAAATAAATTTTGTTCTGATATTTATCATTAGATGAGCATTTTTACCTATCAACTTTACTCTGTTTTTACTCTGCATTGTTCATTTCTGGTCATTATGTTTTGCTGTTACAGTATAGGACAATGAAATATCTGAACAGTTCATTCCAGAAAAGTTTGTGAGAGTGTATCTATATGGCTTTCATCAAAGTCACTGTCTTTCAGTCCCCTTCAGTTACATTTAGATTGAACAAACTTACACTATCAAAACAAACCTGAAACTAGCAGATGGTATTAAAAAATGCTTTGACATTATTCCATGAAATATAATAAAAAAAAATTGCTAATTAAAATATTAGTTGGCCTAAACCTATCAGGATTTTCTTACCTAAATTTGGATTCAAATTGCAAAGGTTTTTAAAGTATCTAAGTTTAATTTTAAAACCCTTTATTTCTACAAAGTATAGGTTCTAAGGAAAAAAATTCCGATTCTGTAGAACATGATTCACTTGCAAAATAGGAATCGTCAGAGAGGGGACACCAGTGAGACAGGAAAGTATAAATTGTCTCATACATACTGTATCTGCATATTTTAGCCCAGACTAAACATGCTGCTGCCATCTCAAAAGGACCAATTGCAATATTTTGCAATGTCTCAAAAGGATTCAATTAACTTTGAGTGGCATGACCATTTTAGTACAACATTGATACTGAAATTAGCTTTCCCATATAAGACAATGGAATGAAAGATGTTGATAGAGGGTGAAAGGAATTTGGTTATTGATGGAGGGTAAAAACAGAGTGCTTAGCAGAGTCCCTGGAAAGGTATGTCCCAAGATCTGAAGGACAAAAAGATCCCGCCCACAATTTAGTTGAAACAGCTTGTCTTCATATTTTCAGGAATTATTTCAGCTGAAAAGAAGAATGTCAGAATAATGTGTTGGTTTTTTTTTAATTGTATAGAATTATTTTCATTTGTAAGGCAGTTTAATTGGAGTTGTTAAATGCAGATATACATCATGCACTTTTCTTCTGTAGACTGGACTATACAGTGAAACCTTAATTAATCAGCTAATTATTGACTGTCATCATCAAATCACTTTCACAGTGTTTTTCTCCTGCTATCTGTCTTTACCTAGAAACTTCAGAAAGTCTGGAAATCTGCAATGAAGCATGGGGCCTAATGACCTGGATGAATGTCCCTCAGTTCAAAGTTACTGCTACCCTAGTTTACGGTTCGTTCCATGGTGATCTGCTTAGGAATAGTTTAGAAAAAATAGAAAAAATTTTCGTCTAGGAAGATGAGAAACCGAAGCTACTCGCTTGGGAATAGAGATGCTGCTCAGGAAACAAAGAACGCTTGTGTAGGTCATTAAATCTTATTCCCTCTCAGATTTTGAGGTCATTAGGTTAAGAAAGTAATCAGAAATACTTGACCCACCACAGTTATATGATGTATGGATACAGTGGGCAATTACTCGGTGTAGCCACAGACCTTTCAGTGTTTTCTCATTCCAAGCTCCCTGATGCTGTTTTCCTCTGGTTACCAGGTTTCTGTTTTGTACAAATGTACAGAACAAGTGTAATAACTGGAGAGGGATAGCACACCAGTTTTATGAAAACTTTGATTTAATATTATAGTTAACCCATCTTCCTGATTTCAGAAAGTCCAGACCTATGAATAAAACCTTAACATGGTAGCTGTTCTTAATTAATATGTTTAAGCACTAAAGTTACCTGGCTGTGTGAGGCAGTCAAAATTTCTTTAGTTTGAACACCAAATCCAGGAGTTTCTGTATTCCAGTTTAAACATTCATAGCATTTCAAACATTTCTAACATTATTAAAGTAATAAATGTTTTAGTAGCTTGAAATATCTCCAGACTTAAAATCCAATGTTAAGTCCATAAATTTCAACAAATAACAACAACAAAGGAGCTGACAAGTAATGAGTTAAATAGAATTAATTTCCACTCAGCTTCCTTGTGAAGTCATAAACCAAACAGACATTTTTTCTTATGCTGTATGCTACCACCAACCCAAAGTCCCTCAGTGAAATAATTTCCTTTTAAATCATTACAGTCTATCCATTATGCTCAAGGAATAAGATTTTTTTAAGTGGGTATTACAAAGTAGAAAAAAGTATGTGCTGCTTACCATCTCCTGATATCTCTTTGAACCCCTGGGCTGATCTAAGTCTTATAGCTTCTAATTACTGAATGATTTCAAAAATATTATATTGAGCATGGAATATGAAAAACAAATCAGAGAAAAAAAGAGGGAATAAAACAGAGAGCTATAATAAGAAGCTTCTCTTTCTTTAGCCACAATTGTTTGCCACAATAATAAATATTTTACCATTAATGAAAGATTACTTATATTTAGGAGTAAACACTAAAAAATTAAAGATTGTTCTTCTCACTGAAGGTTAGATTGTAAATATTCCTGTTCCTAATCAGAAATGTCCAAATTATGTATGAAAGGAAATTTATTGATTGATTCATTCTGGCAAGTGAACATACAGTCATTAGTACAACAATCTGTACTTTATGGAAAGGAAAATACTGTTCCTGTCCTGGTGACTTGAAACAGGAAAATTATTACATTTCATCTTTTGATTTTTTTTTTTATTTGATCAACTCAGAAGAAACATTGGAAAAGGAGACACCGGAACAAAGAATAATGAAAGTCAATAAAATGACTTCAATAAAATTTGCTGCAAGTAACATTTATTTCTACACTATGCAGCCATGTCAGAACCTCCTTTGGATTTGTTGGTTAAGTTTGAATAGTGACTGAGAAGTAGTGGACTGCAATTCTTACTCTCTGAAGAAATTTTTGTGACAAAACCTAACTAAAAACCTCCAGAATGAAAAGTCACATATACAGCACCTCATAAAAAGATTTAATATTTTTTCAAGATTTGATAAGAATTATTGGAAGGTGAAGGTTCTCCTATCTCCTTTTGATACTTTATTAAATTCATGAGTGATATTACTGTTTACTTGATAACCCATGTTCATGTTTTTTCAGAAGTTTAATTTCCTAATAATTTTCGAGAACACGAAGAAAAGTCTGAGCAACATGAATTGTTTCCTTTCATTGTCACCTATAATTTTGTCGTACTTCGAGCTACAATTTGGCAATTTTACTGCTGCATGCTGGTGTCTTTCCCCATAGCGTAAAATTATTAAAATTGTGCCTTAAAAAGAGATATTTTTCTGGAGGTGCTATGTAGACAGAAGTCCATTAAAAAAAATTATCCTGCTACTGAAATGGAACATATACCTCTTTCTGAAGATCTAGCTCTTCTACCAGGATTGGTGGGAGGGGATTTACTGAAGATCTGTCTCACCTACCCATATGAAATCCTTTTCCTGAGACACTACAGAAAGTGATTTCCCAAAAGGTTAGAGCATACGAGGACTTCTGCTTCATCTTTTGTGTTCCCTTCATCTTTTGTGTTCATTCTACAGTGCATTACAATATAAGTAATAATCCAATTCAAAACTGGATTCAGAAATGCATCTGTTTGAGATTAGTCCAAATAAATTATCTTGCTTACTTTGCTAGTTCATTCACAGAGCAGAGCTTCCTCCATATGGTACTAAATATTCCTCAATGAAGAATTGTGATAATAAAATTCCTGTTAATTTGTTCAGTTTCAGATGCACAATGACAGTATTTCCTGTTCTCTGTTTTGCTTGTCAAAGCTGACTTAAGTAAATATGCCATAGGTCTTGCAAAAAACTAAAAACACTTCTTGCATGCTGGACATGATATTTTAATTTTTTGGTATTTTCATATATTTCAGTCAGGCTTTTTGGTATTTTACAATTTTAGAAACTGAGCGTTGTGGTTTTCTCAAGAAAGGATGTAGAGTTTTGTTTTATGAAAGCATAAAGAAATGCTTCTGGAGTTGTAATAATAAACAGTAAAAAATTAATATTTCCAAGTTATCTATGGACCATTGTACTTGTCTAGCTGTGATATTAAGTGATAAGAGTGAGATTAATTTATGCTATGAGCTAAAAATGTTCGTATTACCAAAAAACCTACTGAACATCATTGAAGAACACACTGCTTCATTTCTGAGTGAGGAATTTGAACATTGCTTTTAAAGTGTAATAGAATTTAAAATACATTGACTAAAAGTTCTTTTCCTGGGACTCTGCCTAATGAATTTTCATTTTTTTTGACTATCAAACACCTCACTACCTCATAAGTTATTTTCAAAGTGTCTGGAGGTGTGGTTAAAAAGGGCAAACTTTTGTTATGAATGCATGTTTCTTAAAGCTCTACTAATCAGTTGGTTTTGCTGTAGGGTACAGGACACAGTACTTCAGTCTAATGAATGGAAAGCATTAAACTTTCAAACATCTTTTAACTAGGAATTATCACAGAATCATAAGGTTGGAAAAGACCTCTGAGACCATCAAGTCCAACTGTACCTGTCCCCTTCCTAAACCATATCTCTAAGAAACTCATCTATCTGCCTTTTAAACACCTCCAGGGATGGTGACTCAACGACCTCCCTGGGCAGCTGTTCCAATACTTGACCACCCTTTCAGTGAAACAATTTTTCCTGATGTCCAGTCTAAACCTCCCCTGGTGCAGCTTGCGGCCGTTTCCTCTTGTCCTATCACTTGTCACTTGCGAGAAGAGACCAGCACCCACCTCACCACAACCTCCTTTCAAGTAGCTGTAGACAGTGCTGAGGTATCCCCTCAGCCTCCTCTTCTCTAAGCTAAGCAACCCCTACTACTTTTTATAAAAAATTCTGACGAATAACAAAGCTGAGGAATGGGTCTCCTCATGTGTTGCTCTACTTACCTATGTAACTCCCTCCTTGAAAATGAAAAAAAAATATGAACAATTTCACCTGTAAATGTAAAGGAAGGGGGAAGCATCATTTTTTTCTTATATCTGGAAACATTGACACTTTACTTTTATTCAAGCACTTTTTTTACACAGCAAGTGACTAACTATTCTCTTTGGATTTGGGAACGCTTCATGTCTGTTTCATTTATGCTTTGAAGAATTCAGTCCCTTAGACTTCATAAGTTTGTCAAAGTCAGTTCAGGTGTCAAGTAACTTCTGAACAATATTATTGCTTAGTATTGTGCCACATGTAGTAAACAGCTACATATATGCGGATACGTATCATATTCTTATAAAAATACCTCCAGATTGCTGACCTATATTTACCCATCTCTTTCAAAAACAATAAATATTTTTAAGAGAATCGAACATATCCAAACATTTATACTTTTCTCCCTCTCAGATTCCTCAACTAATAAATACTACTTTCAGTTGCCTCCTGTTATCGTTCAGCATTTTTTTATACAGTTCAGTTTTCAATTCTTTCATTTGTTTGGATTTCCATTTGTAACGTCCTTTGTTACAAAACTGTTTCTGAGAAACAGCTTCATGCAGAACTGTATTGCTACTAGACAAAACTTTGATATTAGTGCAAAGTAGAACGACTTTACATTTAATACTGAAAGTGTAGACATAGAATGTGGCTAAAAACGTTGCTAAGTAAAGTGTGCACACCACCAGAGAATATGCACAGCTGGGTCTTAGAGGCAGAAGTCTTGGGGAGCAGACTTAGTAATAGATACAAAGTCAGAAAGAGGTATTAATGAGAATGGCCAGTAAAGAGTGCAGAAAATGGTATATGTAGTATTCATTCCTCATTAGTCAGTTAATGAGACAGTTTATTCTGTGTATGTAATGCCATGTCTTTCCCTTGCTTATGTGTCAAAAAGAATGTGATTAATTTTATTAATAACTCCATGAGCCTAAAATAGGATTGTGTAATAAGCCATTGCTGTGTGTGATAACTCACTGTCTAGTTGACAGGGAATGCTAGAAACTCTGTGTATGTAATAGGAGCTGAATGACTCTGCATCAGTCTCTACCTATTTATTAAAATTTGGAAATTATTGAAATTTACATCCCTCATTTATGGAATGGACGGACTAAACCCAAATTAAAAAGCTTCATAAGTGTCTTGCATCTTCACAAAGAAAACATATCACAGAAAGGATCGGAATTAAGAGAAAGAAAGACATAATATAAACTCTTAATATTGTTTCTGATTTTTTTTTAAGTGTAATCTTGTTCCTTCAAAGAAATTACTGTCAGATAGAGATAGGTAATAGGTTTAGTGGATATAATTATTTTTTCTATAGGTATAATAACGTGACATATGCTAACACAAGTTTTCAAAGAGCAGCAAGGCAAAGGTAAGACATTAGACATCACTTCAAAATGGCCATGTGCATTTTATTTCTCTTTTTTTGGTTGATCTTGTATTTGAGGAAGTCGAACAACAGAGTATAGGGCAGTTTAGAGGCAACAGTTTGTGAGGCAACAGGCAGCAGCTTTAGAACAGCTTCAAAAAGGTAACATTCTAGTGACTCAGAAAAATGGTTTAACAGGGAACTACCACAATGTTTTTACTGACTTAAAATAATGAAGGATCTTCAGCTGTTTTATAAGCTCAATAATATTCTTGAATCATCAAATACTCCAAAAACATTTATAGCTCTCCTTGTGCAAGCAGTTTCCCACTGCAGTCGCTCCTTCTCCCTTCCTCACACTACAAACATCCAGGGAATTTTGTCCCTAACAAGAATTTAGGTTTAATTTCCCCTGCAGCTACTGCAAACACTGGATGGAATACTGTATGATGCAGAGATAACTAAGCTAGCCAAGACCTAAGCAAATAGTATGCGGCAATTTTAACTCACCTCCAGACATAATTTGCCTTTCTAGACTGACTTAGGATAGACTTAAGCACCTTTCTTTTCACTAACATAGTTACATTTAATTTAAACTGTGATGGCAACAGCTGCATACATCTGAGTGGATTTACTGTTTCAGATTTTGACTAGTTTAATATTTTTTGTTTAATACTCTTTCAGTGATACTTTCAGTGTGTGATCTATGGCTACAAGAAAGAGCGAATCAATTTTGAGGATAACTTGTTTCCAGGCATCTGAGGAGAAGTGAGAGTCCATTAACTTCATCATCCTGATTATGTTTTCCCCTTAGGAATGGTGGAATAACTTGGTGTCCTGGTAGATGCTTATGGCCAACTCAGAAATAAACAGAAGGGAAAACCCAGAACAAAGCATTTTTGTGGTCACCATTATTATAGGAAAAATTGCTCTTTAACTTTCTGATCCACATCTAGATTTAAACAGTGTGGTAGCTATCCATATATCTTCATATATTTCTCTGTCTTTTAAAGAAATCAAAGGAGGGGAAAACATTTTTTTCTCACATTTCTGCTGAAATCTGGGATGATGTTGGCAAATACCTCAAATCAGTTAGACTTGGTAACAACGGATTGTTCAGGATCTGCCCTGTGTCCCTCCATTCACTCATACGAGTGCATGACGTAGCAAAAAGCCTATGCATTGCTCATGTCCTGTTTGAATCTTCGAAGTTATATATACCATAAATTTCTTACTAAAACTGCTGACTTCTAAGTAAATATAGAATTGATAGTTCAGTGTACACCAGTTTAAGATGCTGACTTTATCTCAGATAAGTATATAATAAGACCTCTGCATCTAAGCAGAGTCTATTTTTCTTCTTTATTGTTCTCTGATAGGGAGAGGCTATTCATAAGCTCTTCACAATCTACTTCATCACAGGTGGCTGTCATTGCATGGAGAGAGGAGAGGTGCAGAAACAAGAATGATACAGATGCCTGGAAAATATAGTCTATAATTAATGAAAAGAATACTTTTATTTCTGCATTTCAATGTGATAATGAAATCACCTTACCAAAGTGGAAAAAAGTATCTAGAGTCAGTCTAACCTTATACAGAAGACAAGAAGCAATGCAAGTGAGTGAAAGAAAAGAAGCATTTCTACACCATTTTCTTAGTATCTTATACATAAAGAGATATCTCAAGGAAGAAATATTAGCGATAAGAATAAATATTTCTAAGAAGCAAAGTTTACAGTAGTTATAACAGAGGACTGGAGAGATCTAGACATGTTGTCAAGTTTACTTCCACTGAATTGGATACAGAATTTATGAATTATATTTTCACTTGCATGATTTTCTTGTATTTTTCTGATTAACCAAGATTAAATTAAATAGATTTTGGATTTGCAAATGTGTATTTACAGTAAATGAAAATTATTTTCAGTGCAATGTCTGTCTAAATTGAAAATATCAATATTATACATAAAATATCTTGCCACACTGACAAAGCAGGTACAAAAGTTATCCTTTAAAAGATAGTACAAATTTCATACTACTACTTGAGAAAAAGGTAATCTTCAGATTTTTTACTGGGGCAACTATTGTACATCTTTTATTATCAAAGAAGTAGAGGAGAATGTAAAGACAAAACATGGGAACGATCAATGACTCATCGATTACTACAGAGCTTGAAATTTTATGAATGGTATAATTTGATTTGCATTCCAAGCAAAACATACAATAATTGATAAATAAAGCTATCTATATGTGGTTTATACCCTTCACAGCAGATTTGCTATAGGCATCAGTGAATGACTTGTTAGGAAGATGGAAAATAATTTCTTTTTTTTCTAATAACTGGTCACTAATTCATATTATATTTTTTTCTGCTTATCTCAGCTTTCTTATGGACTCTCTAGTTAGTTTTTTCCTTCTCAATCACGATATTACTTTCTTCCCCTTTCACCATAATCTTATTGTGTTTGTATTTCAGCATTTTTTCCCTTCTCTGGTGCCATCTGTTGTCACCTTGCTTTCCTTTGTTTCTATTAAGTATCCCACAAAGTTCAGTGCTGTACAACAAGTCTTTTATCACATATGGTACTCACCCGGACAAATCTGCTGCTGCTCTGTGTATGTAGAGAAAGGGGTAGCAGGAATTGCGAAGTAAGCTTACAAATCTTATGTTAGGAGACATAATTCAGCTTATAAAACTGAGCAAACAATATAGTTAGGAAAAAAATGTTACTAAAACTGAAAATCCTGTACAGCAAAGAGATCAACCTACTATACAGCTATTAAGTATATAGATACTCAAATAAGAGATTGAAGCCTTTTTTGGATGGACATATTGAAGAGGCATGTTTTAATCAACTGCTTAATATGTCTGTGAACTGGTAAATTGCAGACACTCTAAAACACAAGCTGCAAGCTAAGTAAATTAGTATACTATGGAGTTAATTTCTGTGACTGTAATTGCTAGTGGACAAAAACAGTATAAAAACTTCTGTCACTGAAATTATTCCATGTTAGTTCTGTGGTAAACCCTACTTCACTTTCCTTTTTACTTTTTACATAGTTATCTTTTTTTTTTTTTTTTGTCTTTCTCATGAATCTTTGAATGGAACCACAAGTGCCCTCTTATTAGAATCCCTCCTCCTGAGACAGCCTTTCTGGCTCGAAGTTAATAATACCTACGGCTATTCTTTCTGAGCCATTTGCCCTGGATCTTGCCCTGGATCTTGCCTGTGCTTACTTAGTTGGAGACAATGACCTTATCTGGCATGCATTACTAGCACTTGAATGGGTTCAACATCAAGTGGTCTTTACCTGCTGTTTATTGGCCAGAATAGCTGACCAGCTTGGTAGGAGTTGCAGAGCATAGAACGTTCCCTTTAGAGACACAATCCAAAAAGGTGAAGATATATGAGGGAAGTATGGTAACCACTTTATATCTGTCTGTAACAGCAGAACATCTGGGGATACGAACTAGGATGCTGCTGTGCGGGGCAAAATATCTATACTCAGCCTAAAGCAGTGAAAGAAAGCGCATCTTGCCAGTGTAGGAATCAGAGAAAAGTTCTCTTGAAAGACTGAAAGAGCAGTAGAATTGTACCCATTAGGCAAATGTGGAGCATTCAGGTAAAGATGGCAGCAGGATGCCGAGATGTAGAATAGTGATGTGTGCAGAAGTGGAAAAGCTGCTATGCAAGTACATGTACTGAATTTTAACATGGCTAAACCTTCACTAGATCCTACTTTTGTGTCAGCAAAACTGTGCAAAGCATAGGTAAGGAACAGACTTTGCACTAGCATAAAGACTAATAAAGACTTTTATGACAGTGGAGAAGAACAAGATAGCATGTATCATGATGTAATTAAGGCTTTATCACAATTGCAGTGCAATCCTCGTTAGAAAACTAGGGCAACATAGTAACTGTCACAGTAGTGTAAAACCGGATACCAACACAGCCATTGTCTAGCTACCAGGGCGGTCACTGTCAAAATGGAAAAGTGCGTTGAATAACATTGATCCTTGCCCTTCACAAAGTGTGATGCAGAAGGCATGCAGAGTGTTTAGACACCTAGGTGCAACTGTGATGACAATGAACAGTGTAGTTAGCACTCTGACACTATCAAAGCACCAAGGGCAAAAAAGCATAAGGTGGCTTATCAAAATATTCCCTCTGCAGATTTATTGTACGTTTTGTTCTTCCTCACAACAGAAGCTGACAGAGACATTTGACTAAAGGCACAACATCAAATGTGTCCATCTTCAGTATCTCTATAGTGTACCATTAGGTCATTATTAATTTTGTTTTCTTTTAACGAAGTGATATCTCCTCATTGCAAAATCAGAGCTAAAATGGAATAAATGACAGCATCAATAGACATTAAATGACATGAAATAAAGTAACAAAACATACTCCTTTCTTGTTTTATAGAGCACTAATGGAACTTAAAATGTAAACCAAAATTTTTGATTTCCCCTGATGTAAATATTGAACAAGTTTGCAGCTCTGCCAAGTTGTCTTTTTTCCCCCAAGTTTTGCAATCTCATAAAAATAATTGTCCCTTTCCCAGTTAGTTGTTCTAAAATCTACTGGTAGATGCAACAATAAGCTAATTATGGCTTTAAATTAGCAAGAAACATATGTCCAAAACATGATGAAATCTGCTGTGGGTCATGTATTTCCCATGATTTAATAGACTTACTATGAAGGTCTTGAAAATGCAGTTAGAGTCAGTTTCCAGAGTTTAATCTGTTTTGTAAGATGTATGAATTTTTTTATTGACTACAGTGTGCAAATGTTATGATGACACTGCACTTCCTAGTCATTAGAGTGGAAAGAGGAGGTATGACATGAAAAGAAATCTAGTTTTCTTCATGTGAATCCATTCTGGAAGTGGTTTTGACTCTTGGATAAGTAAATAAAGATTTAAAAGAACTTGATGAATGAGGAAAGAAAAGGCTTGACTAAAATTAGATCCATATAGATCCATATAGAGATGATGTTTAAGCATGGAGAAAGTAGTTTTCTAATTGGAATAACAAAATAATCCATTAGAAAAAAAAATTAAAAGAAGCTATTTAAATTTGGCAAGCATGACAAAGGGATGATGAGATATCACAATGTTATTACTGGACTAGGAAGATGGGAACAAAGTTTTACCTGAATTGTGAAAGAAAAAAAGCTGAATTATAGAAAAGTGCTAAAACACTTAAATAATTTTGTCCAATACAATTTTGAATATATACTCTTTCATATCACACAAATCCATTCCTTTTTCTACTGTTTAGACATAGGTTCATGGAAAATAAGGATGTAATCACATCCTCAAACTCAGTTGATAACACTTAGGACAATGTTTCAGAAGAATCAGAGATACCCAAACAATAACAGCTGCAGTCACCTCTTGTATGATGGAACATTAATGAATAAAGCAGAGATAACCTCTGTACAGGCAGAATACAGCAATATGTCTTGCAGAATTCAGTAAGGATATACTGGAAATCCTGCTTTTGGTTAAACATGTCTGATTTTACATTTCATGCAGTATTAAAAAAGATTTGCATAGTTGTTATTCAAAATGAACTAATACCTTCTTCTTCAGAACTTTGGTTATGCACAAAAGTGTTCTGAAATATTCATTATTTTCAAACAAACCATTAGATCAAGGTCAGGTGGATCCTTGCAGAGGTGAAATAGCTCCTGGTTATGGCTCTTAGTGCATCTGAGGTACCTCTGATCTACCTGTTAAATCAGTTCTTTTAGAGCATACAGAATAGCTAAAAAATCTTGCTTTAGGGAAAACAGTTAACTGAGAGGAGTAGTGAGGAAAGAGACAGGCTGAAGCAGGCAGAAAGAAATGAAAGTTTACCTGATGATCATCCAACTTCAGGACCCACTGAAAGTAGGTAGTGGCTTTGTTTTTTTTTTTTTCTGTAGCCCATTTTGCTTAGAATTTGTGCTATGTATTGTATTGCTTCATCAGTTTTCTTGTTCAAGCTCCTGAGTTAGAAGTCTGGAATATCTTCTTGCTCAGAGAGGAAAGTCATTAGTTTAATGTTGGTTTAATAATGTGTGAATATGCTGTTATTACCAAGGTTAAGAATGGCAAAGGCACCATCAATTTTGCTTGCCTGCCCCACCTTCAATTTAAGAAGATCGGTAGGGCCATTGATTCATTGCGTTATAATTGTGTTCTAAAGTCCTTGTCCCAACTTCCGCTTTGAACTTCTGGAGCCATTCCACTGTCCTCCCCATTACACATATAGAAGAGCTTTCTTTTCGAGAATCATACTGAGCATCTCATCTTTCTAATCCCTTGTGAAACATGTCCACAATGTGGATTTAGGTTTATAAGATTACTTATTTTCATCAGTTGTAACTGGTAACTTTTCAATTTTGCTAACTATAATAATTACAGAAAAAAGTAAACAGGATTTAATATTCTTCAAAATATTCATTATTTGAGGAACATACGAGAACAATACAAACTCAAAAAAATGCAATTTTTATTTCTGTTATGTCTTCTAGAGATTCTAATACTCCATACTTATAACAATTTTCTTACTTGTCGCCCCCAAATACATATTTCTTTGGTTTATTGCTTTTGATTTTGCAGATGGTGACCATGGTAGCTGTGTGTGGATTTAACAAAGATAAACAAAAGAACTTTAGAATATAATATTCTTCATATTTAGTTTAATATTTTCAGTATTTCAATTTCATTAAGTTGTCTTTCTTTGGACTGTATTTCAGTGTATTTTTTTCAATATGTTGTTAACAATCTCAATACGAAATTTGCCTCCTGAATGGAATGACTTCAGAAAAACAAGTTTTGAAAGGCAAAATCTTTCAAATTTTTTTTTGCGGTGCAGTTGTCTACAGTAACTTAAATCTGCCATCTTGCTCTTCAGTTTCTTATTTTTATAATCACTGGTTGGAATTTCTCATTGTGAAGTCTGAAAATTGCTATGCATTACTTTTCACTTCTGCCATGTCATATTTCACTATCTTTAGTGTTTCCTTACTGTTGGATCTTTCTGAAAGTTTGAAAACTAACTCTTCTTTTCTTCTTCCCTC
Source organism: Tapera naevia (assembly GCA_033556795.1). Classification (NCBI taxonomy): domain Eukaryota; kingdom Metazoa; phylum Chordata; class Aves; order Cuculiformes; family Neomorphidae; genus Tapera; species Tapera naevia. The sequence goes on along the minus strand of JAUMJJ010000034.1, from coordinate 6,238,918 downwards.
TGTATGACAGGCACTGATAACCAATTCTATAAATAAAAGTAAGTAGGTCTGTTTTGAATTTAAGACTTGTTAAATTTTTCTAATTTCTCTTGCTCTCTTGACAAGAATTCCAACAGACTGTGGAATTGACTTTTTTTTTAAAAAAAAAGAAAGCCAGAAATTACCTCTGTCTTTTTATAAAGTTTATGTCTAGGAACCGTTCAGAAATTCAGCTATGGAATCCATAAAATCAGAACCCTACCATATTGACAACTTCTTGATATTTCTGATTTCCTGCTAATTGCTTCATACACTCTTTACAATGATTTTAAGCATCAGAACAAAGTCAGATTTGGTTTTACAAATATAGCTATGGTGCTTCAATATATGATCGCTCTCTGGGCGATCGTGTTGCTGAGGACTCAGATCCTTCTCCAGGTGATTGATTCAGAAGTCTTGTGCAAAAGAGGCTTGAATATACAATGACTGTTTTCTTTCAGCACAAATTCTTAGAAATGTTTTGAAGGTGTATTTTTTAACATTAGCATTTTAGATATTAATATGCAGTAAGAATACATATTATGCCTCTGAGCACAGCTCTTTGAAATGTCAAAGGGGAGGCTAAATTCAATGCTACATGGAAGTGTTTTTGCTAGAAGTTTTGACATCTCTTACAACTAGTCTTACATAGACATAAGCATACGTTAGCATGAAATTGCAGAATAAGAAGTCCATTTTTAGCACGACTCATGGCAACAGGAAAGAGTACAGATAGATTAACTTTAATGATGCTTTTTAAATATTACAAAGCACTTACAGAGCTTTTCACATTTACTTTATGAAATAAGATTTGTTTGGCCTGCTAAGTAGATAGCTGTACAAAAATGAGTACCTTTCCTCTGGAATCCATTTTCCAAATACCTTGAAAACTGGTAAACAACAAAAACCACCCCACCTGGAACATAATTTACGAACAGAAAGTTTTAAATTATAATGGAAACAAATCAGACTGGTCACAGAATAACAGTGCAATTCTCCATTGCACTTCTAAGAGCATTAGAATTTAACTATTACATGTTTTGATGGTTAGTAGTGGTTAACTGCTTAAATGCATTGCGACAAGCAGCTACAACTAAACCAGCTTGTAGTTCTCTGAGAATTACATAAAGAATGAAGGATCTCAGCGACCTCTACAAAGGAAAACTGATTTTACATATTCTTCCTGTACTAGAAGATCCTTTTTTAAGTCCTGAGATAACTGAAAGTTTGATGGGTCTGGCAGTGATGATGCAATAGAAAGTTATATATCATTTCTCCTTTCTTTGTCTTCTTTAAACCACTGTGAAGACAAATGTGAAACAGAATTACTATGGTAAATGCAGCATCAGCTCAACTGCAAATATTTGTCAGTCCTACTTCACTGTGGTCCCAAAATACATCAAGAGCTTGCTGTGCTCAGTGTAAATGTGCAAGAGGGAGAAAAAAGAAATGGTTCTGTCCCCAGATAACTAGCATTTTGCAGGAAGGTCTGCACAGCTGTTTGCAAACAAACATGGGTTTGAGCACTATGATACCAGCAAGACACTCCACTGAATCAGGGGCTCCATCAGCGTGCTTGCCTCTTGTTGTACCTGGTAGAATAATGCTCACTGAGTACATCTGAGGGAATGCTCTGCATTTTACCCTAAGAAGAAAATGAGCGAAAACATGCCTCAAGCAAAAACTGTCCTGTAATCTGTAGCAGCAGTAATGACCCATGGTAGGTTGACCCAATGATCCATGTTAGAAGCTTTTTGTAAGTGACTCATCAGACAGACTTGTTTTCATCCAGAGACGAATTCTGCATTGGCTTGTTAGTTTGTTTGTTTTTAATGCATTGTTCTATTTCCAGAGAAGAGAGGAGATCTAGCATCTAATATTTTATGATATCATCTACTAAAAAAACTTATTGAAATTTTATTCATGCCATATATAAAGAGAGTAAAAACAGGGAATGATTCATCAATAAAGTTATACTAGTCATGCAATCATGAGTATAACTTATTAGGTGTGCACTTAGTACATGGTACAGCCTCATTCCTTAATTTTTGCAGATGACAATGCATGTTGAAACAAAAAATCTCGGTACTTAAACAAGACAAAATTGCATGTCACCTTAGTAAAGTTCTTTGTTTCCAAGTCTGTAGCCTGAAGAATAATTCTAAAGGAATTTAAGGTTTATATGGTCTGTAGAGAAACTTTGCTTCTAGCCAATCAATCAAGCATTAAATCAACCCTCATAATAATTATGAATTGATACCCATCAAGCAGTGCTTGTGTTCTTAATTTAAATGACTTTTCAAAGTCAACCTGATTCAAAGCTTGCTTCCTAATAAATGATGTAACCATGTTTTCTTATTAATAATTTTTATAAGGCAAATAGCTTGTAAACTCACACTCCAGTATTCATGCTGCAATTGTGAAAAATAATATGAAACATTATTTGAGTGCCACTGTCCAGAAAAAAATACAGACTAGGAGTGGATTATTTTCAAATCACATAACACAATTTAAAATCTAGGGGACAAGAACAAGTTTCACTTATTTCTTTTATTGTGGTAGCATTTACTTCAGGAAAGTAAACGTAAAATGTGATTTGTTAAATCTACAGTGCTAGGATTGCATACCTGCTGTCATCAATTTGTAACCTGCTGTCACCAATTTATCTATTTCGCCTAGGTTTAGTATATTCTGCTAGCTTACACAATCTTTCTTTTTTCACAAAAACAAGTATTTTCAATGCAATAAAAGTTTTTATGCTCCAACTCAAGTATTAATTGGATAATTTGAAAATAAAAATCCTCCAAAACCAAACTAACAACATAATGTTTGTTTTCATTCTCAGCTTCATCTTGCTCCTTTGTTTCTTTTTGCACTTGGTCATTATCTTGTGTCATGAAGTTTTTGAAACCAATGTCTCCTCTGAGACCCAAGCCAGGGAATCCTTTAAAATATCCACACACAAATTCTGACAAGCTGCTGAAAATGTCTTGTATTCATGTTGTTATTTTAGTCTAATGACATGCTACTTAAATACGTGAAAAAAAAATTTGGATACTTAGTCTGATGGACTGGAGTAGGGTTACAGTCAATATTAGTTCCTTAATGTTACCTTGGAAAAATCTCTTTTTCAGAACTTGTAGGGTAGACCCTTAAATGAGCAATGGTTACCACAATGTCTTCATGCTACACATTGGGGGAAAAAAAAGGCTTTATGCAAGAGAAGAAGTCTGGTAGTGTTGGAAGAGGTTGGGCATGCTTGACCCTGCCCTTATCCATCACAAACTGGTGTGGCTTATGTCACCTATCAAGGTCACAGGAGTGGAATTATAATGTTTCTCTAATTATAAAGTTTCCATGAGACTGCCTTTGCCTCTTAAAAGGTATAGTTAGGCATGAGATTCTGAACTATACACTTTTCACAACAGTTTCTATGATGTTTTTATTTAAAATATTGTTGCATTTTTTTCTTGGTTTGATGCTTTTGTTTTTAGCAAGGTTTTGATATTGTTTGTGGGTTATTTTGACAAAAATACGTTACAATTACAGAATAAAAACCTGGGTGATAGTAAAAAGCTGATATAATGACATTTTTGAGAAATTTTTTAACTTAGTGGAAAGGTCATAAGTAATTTCAAAGAAACAAAATAAAAGGCAAATTGATTAGCTTTACTACTTTTGCTTTGAAAGCACTTTTCCCAGCTCATATTCATGCTCAGGGCAACACAAGGAAAAAAATAACAGATCTAGAAAGAAATAAAAACTTGACATGTTGCACAATGATTTTCACAGGTACAGTTGAGAGCATGAGGAATTTCATTAGACTTCACAGTAATTTCAATAGGAAACCTGCCCACACAAGCTTGTAAAATCATGACCTCGCTTTAAATGTGCCATAACAATGACGTATCACACAGTCACTCTGGGAAAGATTCTTCCTCTACACAAAGATCGTTAATTTCCTACTGCCAGATTATAAAAATACAACCCTCCCCTCCATTCTGCATATGCCTAATTTACCTCCTAAAGCACAGCTTGTTGCACTGATATTACAGACTTCCTTGTGTCCTAGTGTGTAGTGTTTATATTCAGTTAGGGAGAACAAAGGGAAGTGTATAAGATGGACCTGCTGGTGACATCCCAGATCCAGGTGTATGACAAGGAAGACTTCTTGAATTGAGTTGCTATTTAGTAGAACTTTATTATTGTAGGTAACCATTTGTCTGATGTGTATTGTCACAGAGTAGAAGAAATGATCTCTGAAGATGAGACGCAGGAAGAGAGTGTGAGATGGAACAGAAACTCTTGGTAACAGCAGCTAGAGATATGGAGCACCCAAAAGATATAGACCATGGAATAAGGTGTTAAAGAACAAGATTTATATAGTCCTTTCAGCCACTGTTTTGCTTACTGTTGATATTCCTATGCACCATCAGTTTTAACTTAGGCTACAGGAGAATATCAGAAGCAGATAATAAAAAGCATTTCACACTTAATTTTGTATTTGCTTTGTGCTCAGTTATCAGTTATATTATTACATTAGTATATTTGTCACTGTTCCATATATTTAGAAAATCATTTCTGTCTTAAAAGTGGCAAAGTCAGATTAGAATGTCTTGCAATTGAATCAGTTCTCTGTGTGTTAAATGGACAATGGGACATTTCTCTCTCACACACACAAACACAATTAATTAGTGAGTTATACTAGCACAATGCTGCAAAAATATGTATATGTTACTTATTCGAGTTAAAGTTTAAAGAGGATTGTAATTTTAACAGAATATCTATTTAAATATATCTTTTCACTGTCTGAATTGCACATAGTCATACAGTCTTTCCATAATGCACAATGATATGCCACTTGTTTTGGAATTCTTTTGGCATGAAAGGTGTATTGAGCTGAATTTTGTTTTTTTTTCAGATCTTCCTTAAAAATGGTCTTTACAGGTCTTTCTTAACAATAGAGGTCATGATCCATGAAAGTATTCCGTATCTTCCTTTAATGTAACACAACGTATAAATAAGGTGTAGATAAGAGAGTTTGCTTCTTCTTCTTCCAGTAAGGCTTGTGAGCAGGAGCTCCTTGCTGCTGGTCCTGTCTGGAAATGAGGCCTGCAGTGGCTGCTGTTGTCTGCCCACGCATAGGGGGAGAGTCCTGCGTTGGATTTAGCTGTTCTGCTTTCCTCAAGGGAAGTAGTGAGATTTTGCTAGTTCTTTACTTTGTTAGTTACAGGGATTTACAAGTCTGCATACCTGTTTTGTTTTAGTTCATTTTTGTCCTTTTTTTCCCATTTTCCCTTCCCCTTTTCCCTTTTTTTTGGGGGGGAGTTTTGCATGATATCCTTGCTGTATGTAGTTGTTTATATTTAGAAATGCATATATTTAGTGTGATTTTGGGTTTTCTGTAGGTTTTTTTCTTGAAAAGGGGAAGCTTTGGGAAAAGAGTTTAAGCTAAGTGTTAGAGAGCTTGGGGAAGCTAGCTCAAACCAGCTCAAAAGGCAAGTGCAATTGATGTCCTGACAGTGACACACATGTTCACTACATATTACACAACTGTTTATTAGCCAGTAATAGCTCAGAGTGATAAGAAAAGCTGGGTTCTACCTTCCAGCTGCAGAAAAACTGTGAAGTTGTTTTAGTAGGTACGCAGTATGAAGATCAATAGTCTTAAAAATTGTTTGATAAATTGAGTAAAATGGTAGTTTTTCTACTATGGAAAATGTGGAATTTAGCTCTATTGCAGTGGCAGACAGCCAAAGGGACAAAAGCCGTATAACAGCTAAGAGCGATTCTTTTGTTATTTGGTCCAACTGAATGCAATAGAATAACTCTTGGCAAGTGCAGTACTAATAAAATGGTGTCTCTTGTGCTATATAAAATCTTAACTTTATAGTCTTTGAATGACATAAAGTTATGATTACAGCAAGTGACCTTAATATTGTAATATCAACCTGATAAGTTAAAAAATAGCAGAATATTTACTGACATTCTGTCTTGGAAGGTGCCAGCTTTAATTTACCTAGGAGTTAAAAAAAAAGGTAAGAATATAAAATATGTGTTTTGGACAACATAAAATGGTATGAAGACACTAACCAACCAACCAAAGGGTATTCCTGGAAAACCCCTCAGAAATAAAAGACTTCTTAGGACTGTCTGTACATAAAGGATTTGATATTTAGATGTCTCTTTCTATTCTTCATTTCCTCCACCATGTATCTGATAGCCAATCTTTCCCATTGGTTCTCTGGATTTGAAACAGTGCAAAGATAGGTGTAATGTCTTGTCCTTTGTTTGAACCTCCTGTCCTCTTTTAGATTCTTAACTGAGGTCTGAACTGAAAATAAATATTCTGAGATATATTCAATGTCTTAAAGGACAATACAATGGGCATAATTTTAATCTCTTTTTCCTTAAAAGTTTAATTAAGCTACACTGCATATTGTGTATATATGTACATATATTTTTATTGAGATATATATACACATATATATCTTTCCCGGTGAATACCTGCATCTTTATGATAATCTGCGTATGTGAATTTCTGAAGGAAAATATAACATGCTAGTGATACAGAGATTTATTTAATTAATACAAAAATTATATCACTCATTTTTATTTTGTGTACATGCAGAGGTACACAATACAAGCACTCTTTGCTTTTTAGAAAAAAAAATCTTAAAGCTAGTTATTTTTATTTTTAAATATCATTTTGCACTAGAGAAGACAGAACTATTTGGACATTTATTAAATATATTTTACCCAGAAAATTTAGAACTATGATGCTGCATCTCATTGAAAGCCTATTTCTACAAGCAAGTGAGTTCATCGTGTAGAAAATTCTGTACAAAAATGTAATATGTATTCTCTCTTTTAAAATAAAGTATAATAGGAGCTGGTAGAGATTTTGAGCTTTAGATCATAAAAATTGAACAAATGCAATCATTGTTCTGGTAACATTAACAAAAACTCAGTTTTGGAAAGCTGAGTAACTAAGCACACTGGTCAGCTCTTAAAATTCAGTATATTTTGATAGTCACCATATAATTGAATCTGAAATGTATCATTTATCCTTTATTTTCTGTAGATGGTGCGCCAAATCAGTATAATTGTACTGTGCATAAATTCTGAAATTTTAGGAACAGTATGGAAAAAAACCCTCATGAAACATTATGATATTTTTCAAATTTGGTAGTAGCTTCTTCTGAGTTTGGTTATGGACCTGTGAATGGATTAATGCCATAGCAGCAGATCACCTGGTGGAAGACATGACATAATAATAGACTCACTGGAAATATTCCCAAAAAAGGCACAGCTTAATTGTTGTTTTCTCAGGAGTACTTACTTTTCCTCAGACAGCCACAGATGCAGAAAGCTACAAGTCGATAAAGCAATTTGACCAGCTTCTCTTTTCTGCCACCATGACATTTAGAGTCATGTTTTTGAAATATTTATATCTAGACATGAAGATAATGCATCTGCTGGGTTGGTTACAAGAGCACCCTAAACCTGAAGAGCTCATAGGCGGAACTGCTTACCTTCCAGTTCTGTACTGTTGGCTTTCAGTCCCCCACTTGGACAGCATGTGGATTTTGAATGAGGGAGTTGCCAAAAAAAAAGATTTGCAAAGAAGGATAAAGAGCAGAGCTGGATAAAATACCTACCTTTGCCTTCTTTCTTGACAGGAAATCTGTGCAAAACAGCATAACATGAGATAAAAAGAAATTAAATAGAAGAGGAAAAATACCTCAGAACACAGTAGCAAGAAGCATATTGTCAGGAATCTGTCTATTCCAGAATGAAGATTCAGACTTAAAGAAAGGGTGCATATGTCACTGCGACAAGACAAATATATTTTTACACTTTCACTTGTTTCCAGATAACTGGTAACCAGCTAAATACTTAAAAGTTATCAAATGGCGAAGTGAGGAATGAAAGATGGAGAGCAGAAAAAATCATGTCATTTTATGGAGTGGTTGCAACCATACCATTTACAAGGATATGAGGTCACTGAAATAAAATAGTGTGAGTTAGATTAGAGCCTGGGTGAGCACTGCCAGGAGAAATCTCTATTTTGGCTACAGCCAGCAGCTAAACAAAGGGAAGGCACCAACACTGTATGAATTGCCTTTATTGGCAACCTTTTGCAGTTGGTTGTACAAAGCTGGGGCCAGCAGTAAGAACACACTCCTCTCCAGCCACTGCTCTCTATGATTCAATACACACACTACAGACACCCCTGTACCTCTGAATGCATTAGCTGGAAGTACAGGATTTGACTTTATGACTAAAAGATATTTACAGTCCTGTCAAAACCCCAACATTCTTTTTTTACTTTCAGGAAGAAGTACGTATTCTTTGGGAGGGTCGAGGGCTCTATACGAAAATGGTTAATTCAACAGAAAGATGCAGCTCTATATGACAAATGGGCAGTAAAGAAGAAATTATATTGGTGAATTCTAGTTTTCTGTGACAGAAACTGATTGCTGTCAGGTTATCAGTGATGATGACAATGGTCACAGGTCTATGCAAAGGAGTCTCAGAGCTTGCATCACTCTCAGTATCTCAGTGACTTGACAGGTATGTGGGTTTTGATACATTCCTGGGTATGACTCTGGAGATAGTTGAAGAACTTATTTGAAACATCAGCTTTTAATGAACACTGGGAATTTTTCCACCAGCTAAGAGAAGGAGAAGTTTTTATTTAAGTTTTCCAGTTGCCATACAAAGCATTTGTACCTTTAAATATATGTTTAAATGTTTTAATTCACTTTTATTACTATATACAAAAAAAAAAACCCTAGAAATCTTTGAATTACTTTACTTGTGAAAAAAGATGCAAGTCATCACCTATTATATCTTTTTTCCTTTTACTGCATCTTCTCTACCTGATTTTTCTCAACTGAAAAATAAAACAACAATTAACTTGTATAGTTACAAAAAACACTGTTGAGGATGTGAGTCCACTGAGAGGTTTTCACCAGAACAACCCTACCTGGGATTCCCCATCCACACCTCCAGTTACCCAGTTCCCACCTGAACTCTGCGCTTTGCTCAGTCTCCAACACTGGCTCTGCCCCTGTCCTGTCCTCAGATCTCTGTTGTGCAGCTTTCCAGCTGGTCGTTTTCAGGAGTCCCTGGAAGGACTATAGACCCGATTCTGTTTTGCCTGGGACTGTCAGTGGACCCTTCTTGTTAGCAGCCTACTCTACCCACTCTGCTCACACTTCATATCATGGGGCTATGCCTTTGTCGAGATAAACACTGTACCTGCTTGAACTAGCTGCCAACTTGTCCTCTGTGGAGCAGACCCACTCCTACTTCTCCCTGGCAAAATTCTAGGCATAGCAGAGAGCCATTTGAAAAGCAATAGTCTGATGCCATGTTGTGCTGTGGTATTGAACTTACCACATTTCAGCATAAGTTAAGTAGAGGATGCTTTTAGTATCAGAGAAGACTAGATAAAATATCTGCTGTATTCCAATCTTTCAGTGCCTTTTGTAGCTACTTGGAAGTAATACAGTAGAATCTTCTGGAATTCCCTGGATTTTGTGAGATAGTATTTTTTTAAGAGATTGAATTTATTTTGAATTTCATTAGTCCAAGAAGTTTCCAAACAGTGAACTTAAAAGATACTGTTTTTTTCAGTAGAATTATAATCATTTTTAGCAAGGCAAGTAAAATCTTCTTGGGTGTATCTTCAGGAATCATCGAATGTTTTCTGTGTTAATGTTGTGATACATCATTATATAAAAACGAATCTTGATGCAAAACTCCAGTGTAGGAAAGTTGCTGTGTGAATGTCATAACCTTCTGATCTCATAAAATATGAAATGGCAGAAAATGGAGCTGCACGGTCCTCCCCAGCCGTGCGGGGGCTCCAGGCGGCGCTGCCGCACTGTGGATTTGTTCGCCGGCAGCTCCCCCTCCCTCCCCCCTCCCCCCCTGCCTGGCAGCCCTGCTGCGCCTGGGGGATTAACTGCTCTGCTACACATAACATGGTGTATCTATCAGCTGTTGCTGGCTTTCTGTTTGCTATAATATACAGGCCACCAACTCATTTGATTTCTTACACCATAATGCCAGGAGCCTGAAAAAAATGCATTCTAAAATCTGTATTTTTCAAGAATCAACTTTCTATCTTGTTATAGCTTCCTTGTCCTCACATTGCTGATGCTTGCTCTAATTTAAGAAGTAGAATTAAATTCAATACTTTTACTGTAGCTACTGCCTTGTCTTGCATTAAATGGTGTAAGATTTACTGTAATCATAGGGCTTGCATTAAATGGTGCAAGATTTACTGTAATCATAGGGTGAAGACTAAAAGTGGCTTTGTTGATTTATTTGTGTCTTGATTTTGTAAAAAAAATATTTTTGTATATTTCATTGTGGCATACACTGCATTCTTTTTCTGATGAGAGCAGAAATAATATCTTTTTGTATAAAGCCAATTCACTGATTCTATCATTTGTGTTTCTTTCTGCATAAGACATTGTTAATGTAAAAAGAAAATAGTGTGTAGCAGCTGAGTTAGTATGATTGATAAAGGAGCTGCTATAGTGTAACCTTTTTTGAAAAGAAAACTTTTGTTGAATTTCTGCCTCATGAATAAGTGGTGTACGTGCAAACCTCTTGTGATTGCAACCCTGAAAATAGATGTTCCAGATATTCTTTTCTTCCAAATAACATACTTTCTTTATACATTTGACAAATAAAGTCACATATTTCCTGGTGTCCGTAAAAGCAGTAGGCGATTAAAAGGATACAGAAATTCTGGAAATACTATTTTTTTCCCATTTTTCGTTAATACTAGTTGTTTTAACTTTCGTCTAAGTTTGCTTCACAGCTGTAGATTGCAACATATGGAGTAGACTTTCAACACTGCATATTCTGCTCTGAATTTGATCTGATTCAGGTATTTTCACGGTTTGTTCAAACACACTGTGCTGGAAGGAATGGATATTGAACATCCATTGCTCTCAAGTAGCTCTGTACAAACTTTTTATTTGGATCAGTAAAGTAAAATGGGCTCAAAATGTATGATTAATGATACATAACAAAACAGATCAAAATAAAAATCTACATTTCATCCAAACTGCCTTTCTTTTACTTCTCCTTTGCTACGCCAATGCACTGCCAGTATGTCAGCGTTTGGATTGTCTGATTTAATTTTGAAGCTCTGCTGCCTAGTGAAAGTTATCCTTCCATATGAAACAGTGCACCCCATTGAGGTAGTGCCAAGAATACAGAGATACAGAACCCCATTTCCATACATGCCATCTCGCCATGCACAAATCAAAAAGGTCAGTCTTTGAGTATCTGCTGGCATTCACCTACAGTTACAGCAGATCATGTGTGCTTACTGGATGCTAGATAATAACAAATGGAGATGAGTGCCATCTCTGATCCCATACAACACTCTAATTTTTTGGTTCAACATCAGACCTGAAATCCGATATTGATTTATGCATGTATTTCCTTAGCATTTAAACATTGCCAGTTGCTGTGTACTAGTGCGAGTAACAGATGTTAGGAGTTCAATGTAGTCTTTCAGAAATTGGGAGCTATAACCACCAGCTTTCATTTACACTGGTTATGAGAAATTATTAAAGCTTCTTTGCCAGACTTTTTAGATGAAACAATAGCAGCTTTCATCTTGTGTTCAAATGGGCTGGTGAATTCTTATTCATTCATTCATATGAAGCTTTGAATGTAGAAATGTATGCCTCAGAAAAACAAGTACCTAAGATAGGAAATACGAAACATAGTTAGTGAGATACTGGAACACAGAAGAATGGCTCTGAGAGTTGTAAAAATCACAGAAATTAGAGCCAGAAGGGATCTTGAGTTGTTTATCCTTTTCCAACTGATAAATGTTTGTCTAAAATATAAGAAATAAAATTTGTTCTTGGTGCCAGCTTGAAAGATTTATGGATTTATGGAGATCCAGGAAACTGTTGTTTATTTTTTGCAGCAGTTCAGAAGCTTGCTAATACATTACATCAAAGGCATCTGGCTCCATCAGCACCTTCCTCCTTGCTGAATCAATACATGGTGCCCTGAGATTTGACTAAGTACTCTGGTCAAAACCAGTAAAATTACTCTGTGAAACTTCATCTTTACCTTTTTTCCAGCAGATGATGATTTCAATGTTTCTGCAAGACAAAGGTGACTAGTCATCCTCACATCTCTGGAGTGATGTCACAGTTGCAGTTTATGGGTAAATGGAAACTACTGTGCAGTGATAATTCCTGACATTAACTAGATGCTGGCTGTGGATCAAGATCCTTCAGCTTAATCTGTCTTGTACCATTAACAAATCAGAATTGACTATACTTTGTAATGAAAAGTTCAGGGGATTTTCTTGATGCTACTGCAAGATAGTGACTTTTATTTATGTAAAAGGTATGCCTCTGCTAGCAATTAAAAAGTGTCTATCTGCCTCTTCATATGACAGTGATGAATGTTGAGAACATGTGAAGCTAGTATTCCACACACATATAAAATGCAGATGGTAAAACTTCTGTCATGATTTTAATAAAATACAGGTTTTTCAATTCTGTCTTCTCTATAGAAAATAAAGAGAGGGAAGAAAAATTTATTTGGCTATCTTTTCTTGTTTCCACAAAATTGCTTTGAAAATCAATTTGACCATTATCTACTATTTTTATGATTATTTTTTCAGAAACCAAAGACAGATTCTGGGGGGAAAATGGTGTGAGAGTGCCCTGTAACATATAAGCCTATTAGTTATCAACATGATTTAAATAATGGTGACTCATGTTCTCTCATTGTAACATATTAGCTTGAGGGGAGCTATTGTTTCACCTTTTAGGCTACCTTTGTTTTTTTTTTTTCTTTCATAGTGTATCTTACTCACTTGCCTGTCTAGTTTCATTTTTATGTGTGAAGAAAATCACTATAAAGGATCCCAAGCTAATTATATCTTCATTAATATCAGAAAAGCTACCTCAATAATAAACAGAACAATCAGGAGATTTAAATAAGAGGGAAGATAAAAAGACAACCAAATGTGTTTTTTTTAAGAAAAAATGCGTACTCAGAGGAAAAAATCAATAATTATATATACTTTACTCTTTATGGTTTTATGCAAATCAAGGAGGAAAATCTTAAGCAATGTAAATTAATGAGAAAGACCAAGTATTGAGCATTAGATAGCTAATTCCAAAGGACCTATGCTGATACATACAACAAATATAGCTAAAAATTGTTTGAACAGATGTATACAATTTAATTTGGCAGATACTTAGGACATTTGCCTTGATCTGCATGTTGACAATGGCATAGGCAGATTTTGTGATGCAGAGGGTTAGAGTTAACCTTATTGATAATTCTGAAAATGCAGTCTATGTCCTGGTGAGTACTCTGTAAGGCCATTAATAAATGTGTATTTATTTTGTGCATGTTAGTCTTCAAGAAATTTTAAAGTTGTAGTTGATGCCTGTCATTGTTTCAGAAAGTTTTGCTGACCCAACTTAATTACTTTCTGCGTATCCTAGACTATGATATTTCACCAAAATTCATTCATACATTGTGTTAAGACACATCCTTTAAAAAAATTAAGATTTTGGATTTAAAGACTTATATTTAAGGGCAACCAAAATATCCCAGAGTCATTTGATTCACCATTTAATTATCCCCACAAGTTGGAATAAATCACTAAGGAAATTAACCCACATTAAACAAAAAATCCATTCTGTATGTGGTGAAAGGCATTTCTCCCTGAGGAAATAATGTGACTTAAGAAGTGAGAAATGGAAGATGTAATCTATTTTATACAAAATTCTTGTCAGTTAATATTAACTGATCCATGACATATTATTATTGGGCGGAGGCAAAATACTATCAGTGTGTCGGTTTTGGACTTTTTAAGTAACATCTCCCTCCAAGTGCTTGTAATTAAGGTTAATGGTTATATTATTTGTCTTCACTGTGACTCATTATTTTACTCTCTATATAATGTATACATTGCATTATTATATCTATGTATTATTTATTTATTTTGCATATATACTTTAAGGAGGATAAGGAATGAATAGAGAAAGAGAGATGCCCCGTATGGTGAAGGACAACAAATGTTGAGTAGGTGACTATGGTGTTATGATGTTTCTGAAGCAGTGCAGTTATCTGAATGTTGCATATCTTTGTTATCTACATGCAAAATATTTTGCAAAGGGAGGAAACGATTGGGTCATATTTTGTTTTCCAGCTTGGAGCCTTATCCTACTAATCAGACTCTTCCTATCTATTTCTAAATGAGCAAAACAATATCTTTAACAGTTCTTAGCTCGTTGAAATGGATGTTATTATAATTCTACTATCTTACACAAGAGATTTGGGGAAAAAAAAACCCTCTAACATACACACTTCCTTGTTTAAGTTGCTTTAAAAATCACCAAATATATGTTAGTATTGACCCTATGACTCGGACCATCACTGACTTTTTCATTTGTTTATTGACTTCTAATAAATTCCTTCAGAGCTCCCTCATACTTTTATAGCTGGTCTTAGTTAGGTAGAAGTGTATTAGGATGTTCTTAAAACAATAGTATGAATTTGCAATATAGAGATTACGTGGTGATAACACAACTTAATAGGAAAAAAGTTAGAGTTGAGGAGTAATTTTGTCTCTAAGTTTGAGAATAATTTAAAATTTTACACCTGAATTTCATGGGGTTTTGATATTATGTACATTGGGCAACTAGAAACTCGAAGCAAAAATACTGAGATGATGAGTACAGGTTAATTTGATCTTGCAAATAATGACATTCCTTTTAAAGCATCTATTTTTAAATATTTATTACTAGGAATGGACGCATTAAAATTAGTTGTACACTGTGAACATATTTTAAAAGAAATCACTGACTTATTAAAATATAATATTACTTGCATATTTTTAATAAAATCTTTATAATCTAGCTCTTTCTTTCTTGCTGACCATTAGATAAATTCACTGTTTGGTTCTTTCTGAAACACTGTAAAATTATAGGAGAGACCTAACTCAATACATACTAAGCCTAAAAAGTATGAAAAATCTTCATGTTTCCAAGTTTTGAAAGATTTGAAATAATTGATTTATTGTGGATTAGAGGCTTCTGCACACTAGCTGGGCCATGATAATACTAGTTTACTAGTGTGCAAGTGCAAGCAATTCAAATTTCTTTTAAAATTTCACTGTAGGTAAAGGTAACTCAGGTTACTTTGTTTTTCTTGGTGGACTGATATCACATATACTAAAGTTTGCCATTTATAAACTGGTATGTATGTAGCTAAGTCATGAATTGTGCTCAGAGTGAGATTGGATGGGACTTTGAGCAACCTGATCTACTGAAAGATGCCCCTGCCTGTGGTAGGGTGGTTGAACTAGGTGATCTTTAACGATTACTTCCAACCAAAACCATTCTATGATTCTGTACAAGGACTGTTGTTTTTAAGTTACACACATGGTTTTAAGCACGCAACCCACATGTGTTGTAATACTCTTATAGCGTAGAAGCCTCTAAGAAGACATAGAATATGTTATATTGCCATAGAACAAGTATCTTTTTTTTTTCCTTGTTTTAAGGCAATCACATTACAGATTTTAAAGCTCTTCAGCTCTATTTACACTGCTAGCAACATGTGTTCTTAAAAGTCTCTGATTTTGCACTGAAAAAATTGCTTTGTCTATAGTTGTTGATTTTAAGAAGTTACAAAGGAAAAAGTCTTTGCAGAGTAGCTCATATTGGAGCAGAAGTTGGAATAATATTTGAATTACAGTTACATTTATGCTATTGGACCAAGTTGTCTCTTGTGTATTTCCATTAGCTTTATTAATGTTCTGTAGGAAATTAATTGGGACTGTTTTCTTTTATATAAATTCTGATTGTGAAAGGATATCTTACCACAGGTTGCTAGGAGGTCTGGCCAAGAAAAATGTTGGCAATGTAATTCTATTAACTTGAGACATGTGTTATGATTTTAAAGTAAAATTATATAGCTGCATTTCCAAACTATCTAGTTAAAGTCCTAGGCTGGATGCAAATTAAGAGACTGAAATTATAAATATAGTTGGTTATATAAGCTGCAGTAAAATTAATTGGACTAGTCACTAATTATACAATCTCAGAAATCATACTCAAAGATAATACAAAAACCATCTTGTCTGTAATTTAAAGGAAAAATGGCCATTTGGGGGTGGGGGAATTTATCTTGACCATAGTTTTAAGTAGAAAAGAGAATTGTAAGTGAATCTAATCTTGATGCAGCATGCAAAATGAAATCAGGAGACTTTCTAATTTTTGCTGTTAAGGTATATACTATTTTTAATTGATTTGATTAGAAATAGAGTTCAATAAACATGTTCTATGAAATGTTATGCCATCTACTTGTTACAGAAACCAACATGAATTGTTTTTCGGAAGATCTAAAATGAGAAAAGATAGTTTTCCTGGAAATTAAATTTTCATTTTAATTTAATTATTAATAACATATATTAAATAGCATAAAGTGTTCCACTGTGACCGGCTACATCTTCCCTCGAAAATATGTGTATATCTCTGAAAACTTGAGCAATGTTCTTCCCGATGGCATCCTGAAGGAGTCAAGGCAGAGACTGTTCTTTTCTCAGTATTAAAGCCAGTCATGTGTTTCCTCAGCTACAATACAGAGTTCCTGTATACAAATGCATGCAGTATGTGGAATAAATAGGACTATGATCTCATTGGGGTCATGGGGATGTGTGGGATAAATCAAATGTTTTGGGTGCTGTGGTAGATGGATATAAGCTTTTTACGAAGGACAGGTCAGGATAGCGAGGAGGGGGATCTGCCATGGGGATGAGCAATGGGGATGTCTGCAGTTCTGCCTAAGGGTGGATGATGAGTCAGTTGAGAGCTTACAAATCAGGATCAGTAGGTAAAGCAACGTGGGCAATGTGGATATCTGCTACTGACCACCTTATAAGGAAGAAGTTGATATTTCAGGTTGGTGAAAGAAGCCTCATGGGGGACTTCAAGACCCCAATATTTGCTGGAAGGACAACACAGCAGGGCACAAGTAATCTAAGAGATTTCTGAAGTGCATTGAGGACAACTTAATACAGGTTGTCAACAAGCCTGTGAAGAGTGATGCCCTGTTGGACCTCATACTGACAAAGAAGGAATGTAAATGTTAGGGGATGTCTTGTTTGTAGTGGCAATGAGATGGGGGGTTCAGGTGCTGAACAGGAAGGAGCAGGGCTTAAAGCAGATTCAAAACTTTGGACTTCTGGAGAGTAGACTTTGGCGTATTCATGGACTTGCTTGGGGTATTGTTTTGCTGATATGGGGTCTCTACAGGATATAGCCTTGGAAAGCAGGGAGATATGGAAGATCTGAATGATTTTCAAGCTAAGCTAAACACAAAACTTCTTTCTAACTTAGGAAAAGGAAGCATGCAAGAGGTGGAAGCAAGAAGAAGTGACATGGAAACAATATAAAGATACTCTCAAAGCATGGAAGAATGGGATTAGGCAAGTCAAAGTCTATCTGGAGTTCATACTGGTGATGTGAAAGACAGTAAGAAAAACTTCAGGTATATCAGCAGGTGTGTCAGCAGGTATATCAGCAGCAAAAAAGGCTATGAAAAATCTATGTTTTCTGTTAAATGGGACAGGGAATCTGATGACAAAGGATATGGAAATGATGAGGTACTCCATGCCTTCTTTTCCTCCAGGCCCTTCTTTTCCTCAGGCCCCTGAAAGCAGAGGTAAAGTCTTGAGCAACGACGATTTAACCTCAGTGAAGGACTTTGCTGATGATACAAACCAGGAGAAGCGGTTTGTTTCACCAGATAATTGCCCACAGAAGCTGTGTTGTCTCCATTCTCGGACACATGGAGAAGCCACCTAGGCATAGCCCTGGGCAACCTGCTGTCAATGCTTGAGCAGGGGGTTTAGACTAGATCTCAAGAGGTTCCTTCTAACTTCAGCTATTCTGTTTTTCTTTTTCATTTAAGATGTTTTCTTATTTAGCTCTTCTACTAAGGGTTGATATTAACACTTCAAGGCCTGGAATTTCATTTGGGTACCTTTTCTAAAAGGCAATTCCATTTACATTCTATTTTCCTGCAAGGTTGCTTATCTGGTTTTGCAGGAATTCCACAATAGAATCAACAAGCTGAATAAGATTTGATTGTATAGACAGAAGATACTTTATCCCAAATAGCTACCTGTAGCAATCTGAGTCTGAAGAGACATTAATCCTTGACTTATACATCAACTACTCTGAATGTGTGACATTACCATATGGAGAAACAAGCCTGACTAAATTCCCAAGGAGAAAAACGCAGTGCTTGAATAGTTTTTCATCCCTACTACCTTAGGTTTGCAAAACCTAAGAGCATGTGTATCTCCCTGATTCATGTCTTTTCTGGTGATAAGAACACAGAATAGTGTGATACCAGAATGCTTGATACTCCTTATTTTTATTCTGTAGTCACTTGGACTTATGTAAAAGCCATTTGGAAAAGTACAAAAAGTAATATGGGTCAGCAGCTGCCTCAGATATACAGAAAGATTGCTGGAATCAAGAGCAAACAGTAGCATACTGCAACAGACCTGTTTCCAGGCTTCTGCAGCTGATTGATTTTTGAGGCTATTCAATATTTATAGTCACTGTTCCTATGTATGCAATCTAATATGATCAAATGCATATGATGCACTACTGCAGCTTCATTGCCACCTTATCTGTGTTTTGTTTGTTTCACATTTTAATATTATTTCAGTTTTTTGCTCTCATGAGAAACACAGAATGCAGGGACAGGACAACTGTGAATAATAATGACATCTTTGGCAAAAGAAATTAGATCTGTTTGGGTTTCGAAGGATGAGAAAATATCACCTTAACCTGCTGTGATGTCACAATTCTCGTTCACAATGAAGTGGTAGCATCATAAGTGAATCTTCCAGTTAACGTAAACACATGTATCTTTGAATTTGTTTCTGTCTTTGGGGAAGAAATTTTAACACATTTCACATGCAGTCCTACAGCATACGTTCCAGCCTAGCCCTCAAATGGACCTTCAATAGGTTACAGTATTATTACCTCGGGTGCGGCTCAAGATTGTACCCGACCCATTATGATTTTAGACATCTTTTTCAGATAAAGTTCTATCTCTTTTCTCCTTCATAGTAAGAGGGGAAATTATTTTTGCACTCCTTGAATTAAACTAGATTTCACTAAGTCCATCATAACTGAGCAGTCCAATGACTTATGCCTAAGTCATTAGAATTATGATACTATGAGGTAAGATTTGTGTTATTCTTGTGAAGTTAAAGAAGAAAGATTGAAATATAGAAAAAAATGTCTGGTTCCATCTGACATAGGATACAAATATATAAATATCAACCTCAAGCTATTAAGCATTTGATATTTTTGAGAAGAGCAGGAGTTTATGGTCGACTTTTGTACACAATTGCTCTGTGCTTCCATTATAGGTATGAATAGACAAACGTATATGCAAAATCGCTAAACAAGTAAACAAGATTTTCTGGTCCCATTCCCTAATGAGATGGAATTTGCTCGAAAGTAAGAGTCTTGACTCAAATTTGCAACATTTGTAATGGTCTTGTTTATTTAGATTGCAATTTTTTGGTAGCAAGAACTGTCTGTGGCAGCAGGATTTTAGCCTCACCTGGGCCTAAAGGTACCGTCTGTGATCGAAGCAAGTAATAACAATGGAACATTGGTTCTATCCAGAAGCAATGACTACAGCGAGATGAAAAATGAGCATATTTTTACATGGAAATCTTTCCTGAAATGTTGTATATCTACTATGTTTACTACATTGTATATTTTGGAAAAAAATGTGTTTCTTTTCAAATAGACCTTATTTTCAGTGAAATGAGAGCATGGAAATGAGTAAATGAATATTAACTTCCTTGGAGCTTGGGGAGCATTTTACTTCTATGTTTATTTGTTTTTCTGGCTTTGATCTGTTTTTTTTTCCAAAAAACATAGTGGAAATTATTTCAAAGACTTAGTGACCGACAATAAAATTAACTTCTGAGCTGGGGGTAGCTTCTGCAACTTTCACTGAAGAATTAAACAGATGTTGCAGGTGCTCAGCACCAATTTGGATCAGTCACTAAGAAAATGCATGGTAAATCTTACTTTAAAAAGGAACATCCAAGTAATCCCTTTGTAAAAATTGTCAGAGACTGTTAATGATGGTGGAGTAAATGCTGCTGCTGTTATATAACTATGCTTCTTTGCAGATTGGTGTATACACTTATGGCAAAATGTGTCCTTATATTTGCAAAATTGCGTGAATTTGTGATGGAAAATCCATATTTAGTTAATATTCATTTGGATTGATACTGGTTTTCTAGAAGTGGATTACATGATTAAAACTTTTTACCTATGATTTAACTTATTTCCCTTTCACTTAATAAAGTACCCTCACCGATAACAATGCTGTGTTAAAACATGTAATGATTTCCAGTGAATTAGTCTAACTAGCCTATTATGTTAATACAGAAGTTATTAAGTCACTCATTAATTCTGTCTGAAAGTATGGGAACCAAGGAAGCAATTTGTTTTTAGTGTAACTGCCATTATTTGAAAAGCCATTTTTCTGAAGCAAATTATTTTTTAACACCTTCACTTCCATATTATCAGTCTCATAACTGATAATACTTTTTAACTGCTTAGCTATCTCCTCTCCCTACTTCAAAATTAAATTACGCTGAGATGTCACCTACTTCCTTTTCTTAGTCTGTATCTTTCCTCCTGATATTAAACCACTATACCATTTGTATGTCCTTGCCATACTGGATAGCAATGCAAGCTTAATGTTACAAAAATGTAAAATCATTCAGCATCAATTACAGAGTCACAAAGATGCTGTTACATAGCTGTGACTGATCATCACTTTCTATCTGGAGTTCCCTGATGAGAGAAATATCTTGGCTTTTGACCTTGGACTTCACACTTAATTCTGTGATACATTATTTGTCAAGATACAGCAGATGGTGAGAGATGCAATGGTAGGTGACTACATTACACCGTATTCTTGACTGCCTTTGACTTTAACTGCAGCATTTACATTACTCTGCCTTTGTTTCACTAATCTGAGAACTGAAATGTTCTGACCGGCTCTCTATCACCTCTGACCATCCTTTTTTTTTTGCATTAGACTCACTTCCTTTTCTATCTTTTCCTGCTTTCCTTTCACATAGCACTTCCAGACTGTGCTTCCTTTCTTCTGTTAATACATATTCCAGTTTCTTCTCCACCAAGGGGATTTTCTTTGCTGCAAAATTTGGCCCTTTTTGTGAATCAATGAGTTTGATGCTTCTTCAGGGAAAACATTCTCAGTAGCAGAGAAGAGGCAAGACATAGATTAGCACTAGCCATACAATCCGGCAAGAGAAGCCATAATGGAAAATAAAACAAAACAAAATAATCTGTAATGTGGTTTTCCAGTATAGTTTGTCCCCGGCAGCAGAAAAAAATGGCAACTGCAAACCAATTTTTCATAGTCTTAACTGCAAGTTAAATGAAAGATACAGACTACACAACAGGTATTATTTTCAGAAGAATATGGATTGAGCACAGGTACCCTTTTTATTTAGAGTTTAAAATAAAAGATGCTGCAGCTCTTAATGAGACTGAGATGATGCTATTTTAGTAAAAGTTCCTGACTAGTGTAAATTGCATTATGTATAAATTACTGTTTTCACAGCCGACAGTATTTTTATACTGCTGTTTTCTAAAATTGAAGTCTGTCTTTCTCTTTCCATTCATTGTAACTAGGTAAGCAAAAAATTGAAATTCATGAAATCCACTGCAGGATGAGGGTTTTCAAAATGTCATTGCAACTGCATGGCTAATTCCCCAATTATCACTTAGAAAATGTACTGGCTGGTGTCAGACTTGGTAGCGTGTTTATACATGAGGTGCTGAAGAGGGAAGATAATCATACCATTGCATAATTGTTTTTTGTCTGATTTGGATAGCACTTGTTTCCAAGTCAGACATTGAGCACATGCCTGATCTATTGCCCTTTTAAAGGCAATGTAAAGCTCCAGTAAGTTGATAATGGTATTGTTGTTTCACAGTTTTTAAATGAATTAGGAATACAATTCTAGCAGCACTGGTAAAGAGATGAAGATTTCCATATCTGAAAAAGGGAGGGGAAAAATCCAGAAAACAATACCTTGGACAAAGCCTTGAAATGTTCTCAACAAGAAAAAAGTGTGGAATGTAGTAATATATGTAGTAATACATGTAGTAATATGATGAAATCTGTATGGGGAGGGGAGAAAAGAGTATAAGACTGAGTCCTATTTAATTAAGGATTAAGAATTTGTCTAAATTTGTGTATGCAAAGTGGATTAAACACCTGGAAGAAGACATCAGTCCATTTTGCATAGTTTGAAAACCACCCGCTGTCCAAAATTATGGGAAATAGTAGTCCATTTAGTCTTATTCATAAATAGCTCATTCTTCATTTATGTTCTTGCAGGTAACAGAGATTGTGAAAACTTGCCTAAGTCCAACAAATCCGATATAAATACTTGAAAACTAATTGCAGAAGATTGAGAAAAAATATCTGAGATTTTTTAACCTTTAAAAAAGAAGACTAATGCATCTCATCAGGAATACGTGCAATTCAGTATTACTGAACTGACATAGGAAAAAAGAGAAGAAAAAGTAAAATACGGTCCCCTTGAAATCAAGAGCAAAACTCATCTTGACTGTTTTGGAACAACTATTTTCTCAGTGACTACATGAAAACCACACTATGCAAAGCAAGCAAAAAGATACACAATTCAGCAACAAAACTACCTACAGGTAATGACTGGCTAATCACGGGTGACAAACATCTGTAAGAAAAAGAAGAAGACCAAAGGAATAAAAATTATTCATTAGTCAGGCAACCACTTATATTCATAATAAATTCTCTCTGGAACAGGGTCTGCCAGCACATGAAGAAATACAAACAAATATCTCTCATTTCTTAATTCTAAAATTTAAACATAAATGCAAACTTCTTGTTAAAAACTACTTTTATTTTTTCCCACAAAAAAAAGACACATTTTTTTTTACTTCAAAAGTCTATTTCCATTATGAAACAGATTCCGGAAAACAAGAACTTACATTCACTGAATACAAATTTTGACTATCCATAGAATAAGCTCCTTTAAAAAAAATTGTGAGATTGACAAAGAAAGTTTATCTTTTAAGTATGTTTGATTATGTATCCGATTCTCTCCTTGATTTTTCCTAGTAACATTTTTAATTGTCTAGATATTCATGATTTTCTTTGAGTATAGAAATTACATTTGTTATAATGATTTAAAAGATGAGATCACTATGGGGATAATGATGTATTTTCACCTAGAGTGCTGATATTATTCACACATGAGACTTAATGATTTGCTGTACACACTTATTTGTTTGCCTGCTTTATATTTGACCCTATCTAATTAGCCCCTGAAGAACATACGATCCCCAAGGCTTCCTTTAAAACGTACTTTCAACCTCTGAAGTCTAGCTAGCCTTATCAAATGGTAGGAACATTCACGACATTTACTAATAAGCAAAAAACAGAACTGCAGCAGGGATATGTGTGGTTCCACAAACTTCACCTTGAAGAAGCACATCACCTTGAAATGAAAGTTGACTTTTAAGTGAACTTAAGCAGCATTTGATCTTGTTTTCATAGCTTGTCTTTGATGGCATGTACATATATATCCTCCAGGATGTTAATATAGGGTGCTTACTTTCAGGTAAGCAGTGAATTTAATATATTGGAATTATCCTTCTTTACAGATCTTGCTAGCAAAATCAATGTCCAGTCACTTATAAAAGCTTTTGCTTCACACATTAAAATCAAGTGACCTAACAGCCAAGTCAAACTTTAAAAAAATAATTACCCAAAGCAAATGTGGCATTTCTGATTGCAATGAGTGCAGAAGACGATTTCTCATTGATTTCATTACAAGTAAGTTCAGGTGCTTTGTGATAAGTACATCTTAAAGAGAATATATTCCAAACTTAAATTGGGTTGTTATTATTTCTATATATGTTTGAAGACTAAGCCATTTGGATTCAGGTGGGTCTGCTTATGACCTTACACATACTGGTTTGAGTTTCCTTGAACAAACAATGCAAAAGGTCTTTATGTCACACATTCTTCTTGAATGAAAATATACTGAAAATCTAAATTTGCTCTGATTCATGTCACAGAAAATAAATACAAAATTAATGGTCCTGTTAAAGGATTTTCAAAGAGTATATGGGCATTTTCTAGAAGACTAGCTATCTAATATTTCTTTTTTTCTTTAGTACAGGTTTTAATACAAGTCTGTTTTGAAAAAAAATGCAGTCATGTCATAATTTTTTGCCAGTGCTTGTCTGTCAACATTCTGGTTTAAGAGCATATGACACCTTATTGCACATGGCTCAGACTTTTCAAACTATTCATTACAGACATTTGGGAGGAGAAAAAAACCCTCATCTAATTAATTCTCAAAATAGTGAGCATTTAAGGGACTGACGTGTATTACTATAATACACTTATGCTTATGAAATGCAGTTCAGGGCCAAACTTATGGTGCAATAAATTGTTAACTGTGCAAAGTAGGCTTGTTTTCCCTTTCACTGCTCTAAACTGTTAGAGTGGGATCAATCTCTGCCCTGTTTTGCTAGTAATTTATTTAAAATGATATAAGAAATGCTCCCTTAAGTCTCTGGTGCAGAATTTTCTGAAGTCAGGGAAGAAAGTTAATTTGAACACATCTGCAGCATCAGATATAATTTCTTTGTAACACACTTGCATGATGATTCAGTACATCATTCTGTCACTCCATTTATGTGAAATAGATGGCAACGTGCTATGCAACAAGAAGATACAGGAATGGACATTCACATCAGGTGAAAATTCAGAAAGTTTACAAGCACTTACAAGGATCAATAGATAGCAAAATCTTTTTTTAAAAAATAGAAGTGTTTAAAATAAATGAGATAAAATGATGATTAAAATACTTAAAGTTCAATTAAAGTTGAATCAAAAAATGTCAGCTACTATATGTATACATTTGTAAGATTTCTCTGTTTTTCTATATGTTTCAGGATAATATTTCTGCTGAAGGTTAGATTGGGCCTAGCTTGAGATAAAATATAGATACCAGAAAACACCTTTTTTTCCTTGCAGTTCCTTATTACTCCTTGCCTCCCTGAATATAGGTGCTGATTTGCACACTCTGAAGGGACAGGCTTATTATTTCCTCCTCTATGCCTGACGTACTATGGATTACAACTGAAGGGATGCAGCAGAGAATATATCAAGATCCAACTTCTACATAGCACCATCCTTGCCAGGGATTCTTTTCATGTAAATTCTCAGAGTAATTAAGGTATGAACATAAATATAACACTGTTTGTCTTGTACCACGTGGTTGATAGTTTCTTCAGATATTTATTTTTATGTCCTACACTCCACTTGCATTTTCCACGTATAGCATGATAATACTATTTGACTTGACATCACAAGCTGACATTTCATAACAGGAGATTATTTTTTCCATCAGACATAACAGCAAGGAACAGTTTTTGGATGCTGCATTGCATAGAGTTGCACTGTCTCTTCAAAGTCCAGGAGGTCACCCCTTGTACTTCTGCATCATGATTCTCAGATGTTTAAATGAATGTGACATGGATTGCTCTTCATAATTTGAACTCTTTTAAGCACAGATGGAATGAATCAGTTCAGTGAGCACAAGATTCCTGTAACTGTGTGGGCTGCTAGAAAACTACTCCTGGCTTGGTAAGTCATTGACGATCAACAGCAACCCAGTTTGGATCCTTGGCCCTTTAGTCACAGTCACAGTTCTGGTTTTAGGGCTGGTTCATCATTGGATACCAGTATCCACTCTGTTCAGGCCTTTCTCATCTGGTGTCTGATCTCCTGTAAAACTCAAGACACAGAATTAGTTTTTCCCCAAGGATAGATTTTGTTAAGGCACACACTGCATCTCTCCTCATTATCCACCAGGTGTTTCCAGGTCCTTCAGCAAAAACAGTCCCATGAATGGGTTTGTCTTGGCCTGAGGGAGGAGTAATCCAAATCGCCTTATCTAACATACCTCTCATATGGATCACTGGAACTTTGTCTCCATCTATAGTGTGGAGGGATTCTGCTTGGGCAGGACCAGCCCGATTGACAGAGCCTCCCTCTGGTATTAACCAGCCAGGTGGCCTTGGCTAAGTGCTTATCCCAGTTTTTAAAAGTTCATCCACCTAGTGCCTTTAGAGCTGTCTTTAAACAGTCCATTACTCCTTTTGATCTTTCCAGCAACGGGTGCATGATATGGAATGTGATATACCCATTCAATACCATGCTCTTGTGCCCAAGTGGCCACTAGATTGTTCTTGAAATGAGTCCCATTTTCTGACTCAATGTGTTCTGGAGTGCCATGTCTCCACAGGATTTGCTTCTCAAGACCCAGAATAGTATTTCGGACTGTTGCATGTGGTACTGAATATGTCTCTAATCAACCTGTGATTTCTTCCACGATGGTAAGCACATAGCATTTACCTTGGTGGGTCTGTGGCAATGTGATATAATCAATCTGCCAGGCCTCCCCATATTTATATTTATTCCAACATCCACCATACCACAGGGGCTTCAACCTTTTTGCCTGTTTGATAGCAGCACAGGTTTCACAGTCATGGATAACCTGAGAAATAGTGTCCATGGTTAAATCCACCCCTCGGTCTCGTGCCCGTCTATAGGTGGCGTCTCGGCCTTGATGACCTGAAGCATCATGGGCCCATCGAGCTAGGAACAATTCTCCCTTCTACTGCCAGTCTAGGTCTACTTGTGATACCTTGATCTTTTCAGCTTGGTCTGCCTCTCTGTTATTAGCATGTTCCTCATTGGCCAATCCTTGGGCACATGGGCATCTATATGGTGGACTCTCACATTCAGTTTCTTCACTCTGGCAGCGATGTCTTGCCACAAATCAGCAGCCCAGATGGGTTTCCCTCTACAACTCCAATTCATCTTTTTCCACTGGTCTAGCCATCACCATAGGGCATTGGCTATCATCCACAAATCGGTGTATAGGTAGAGCCTTGGCCATCCTTCTCTTTCTGCGATGTCTAGGGCCAAATGGACAGCTTTGAGTCCTGCAAACTGACTCAATTTGCCTTCAACTTAAGTGGCTTCCGCCATTCGTCAAGTGGTATTCCAAGCAGCTGCTTTCTACTTTCAGCTCCTCCCTCCAATACGGCAGGAACCATCAGTGAAAAGGACATAGTGTGTCTCTTCACCTGGCAGCTC
Organism: Tapera naevia; assembly: GCA_033556795.1. Classification (NCBI taxonomy): domain Eukaryota; kingdom Metazoa; phylum Chordata; class Aves; order Cuculiformes; family Neomorphidae; genus Tapera; species Tapera naevia. The sequence goes on along the minus strand of JAUMJJ010000034.1, from coordinate 6,211,570 downwards.
ATTATATGGCGGAGCTTCTTCAGCTCGACTCACTGGCTCTTCCTCTTCTTCATCTGCCAGACTGAAGTTCCAACCTGCAGGCCATTAGTTATAATTTCCAAAATTACAGGGCAATTTGAGTTCCAGTTCCCGATTCGGACATGTTGCATAGCCAAAGCAATCCACTTGCTCCACGTGGCATCGGTGGCATGATGCGTAGAGGGCACCTTTCCTTTGAACATCCAGCTCAGCACTGGTAATCAGGGTGCCAGGAAGAGCTGTGCTTTGGTACCAATTACCTCTGAAGCTGCTCATATGCCTTCATATGCTGCTAAGATTTCTTTTTCCATAGAGGTGTAATTGGCCTCAGAACCTCTGTAGCTTTGGCTCCAGAAACCCAGTGGTTGCCCTTGTGTCTCGCCAGGAACTTTTTGCCAAAGGCTCCAGGAGGGACCTTTACCTCCAGCTGCAGAGTAGAGTACATTCATTTCATCTGGTCCCATCCTGAATGGTCCATAAGCCACGGCATGTGCAATTTCTTGCTCTTGTTGTTGTTCAGGACCGCATTGGAAATCGTTCTTTTTTACACGTCACAAAATAAAAAGGGCTCACAATCTGGCTGTACTCTGGGATGTGTATCCTCCAGAAGCCTATGGCTCCCAAAAAATCTTGGGTCTCTTTCTTATTTGTCGGTGGAGCCATTGCCATGATCTTATCAATGACATCAGTTTGAATCTAGCGCCTTCCATCTTGCCATTTCACCCCTAGGAATTGGATCTCTCTGGCAGGTCCCTTGACCTTGTTCTTCTTTATGGCAAAACCGTCCTTGAGGAGAATCTGGATAATCTTCTGTCCTTTGTCGAAGACTTCTTCTTCTGTGTTCCCCCATACAATGATGTCATTGATACACTGGATATGTTCTGGGGCCTTCCCCTTCTCTAGTGTAGCCTGAATCAGTCCATGACAGATGGTTGGACTATGCTTCCACCCCTGGGGCAGTCAATTCCAGGTGTACTGAACGCCCCTCCAGGTGAAAGCAAACTGCGGCCCTCACTCTGCTGCTAAGGGAATGGAGAAAAATGCATTGGCAATGTCAATGGTGGCGTCATCACTTCGCTGTCTTGGACTCCACCTCGTACTGGAACTCCAACATATCCGGTACTGCTGCACTCAGTGGCGGTGTGACTTCATTTAAGCCACGATAGTCTGCAGTCAGTCTCCATTCTCCCTCAGAGTTGCATACAGGCCAGATAGGGCTATTGAAGGGTGAATGGGTTCTGCTGACCACCCCTTGTCTCTCCAGTTTCTGAATCATCTTATGGATGGGGATCACAGCATCTTGGTTCATCCGATAACTGTCGCCGGTGTATGGTTGTTGTGGCTATTGGCACTTTTTTATCTTTAACTTGCAGCAATCCCACTACAGAAGGGTCTTCTGAGAGGCCAGGAAGGGCAGACAATCGCTTGGACTCCTCTTCAATCACAGTGGCTACACCAAAAGCCCACCGGTACCCCTTCGGGTCCTTGAAGTATTCTTTTCTTAGGTAATCGATACCTAGAATGCAAGGGGCTTCTGTCCCCGTCACAATGGAATGCTTTTCCCATTGGTCTCCTGTCAAGCTTATGTCGGCCTCTACAACTGACAACTCCTGAGACCCACCTGCCACCTCAGAAATAGAAACAGTCTCTGTACTTTTATGCTCTGATGGCATTAAAATACACTGGGCACCAGTATCTATTAAATCTCGGTATCTCTGAGGATCTGATGTGCCAGGCCATTGAACCCACACAGCCCAGTAAACCCAATTGTCTTCTTGGTCCCTCTCCTTCTCTTGGCAGGGCCCTTCTATTGGTCTTGATCTGAGTAATCATTTTCGGATTTTGACTTTGGCTTCTTGGAGGCTTTTTTGTCATCGTGGAGGTGGATCTCTATCTTGTGTTTCGATGATTGTAGTCTCTTGTCTAAAAATACTGCATCTACCACATAGACAACCTTCTTGTCAGTGTCCTTCTGTTTCATCTCCCTCACTCTAGCTTCAAGCTTGTAAGTGGGTTCACCACCCCACTTCTTCATGTTCTCTCCCTTGCTGCATAGGTATGTACATAGTTGGCTACGTGACTGACGCTTAGGATTTTCTTTCCCTCTACATGGGAATGATGGAGATTGTGAACAAGGCCGAGACCGAGATTGAGGTCTAGGTCAAGGTTGTCTTGGTCGATCCTGTCATGATCGTTCCATTGACCTTTCTCGGTAATCTCTATAATGTCTGTCATCTCTGTCTCTAGGATAGTCCTTATATCTGGAATATTTATAATCTCTCCTTATCCAACCACACATGGTGGTGGCTTCTTCTTCTTCTTCTTCTTCTTCTTCTTCTTCTTCTTCTTCTTCTTCTTCTTCTTCTTCTTCTTCTTCTTCTTCTTCTTCTTCTTCTTCTTCTTCTTCCTCTTCTTCTTCTTCTTCTTCTTCTTCCTCTTCTTCTTCTTCTTCCTCTTCTTCTTCTTCTTCTTCTTCTTCTTCTTCTTCTTCCTCTTCTTCTTCTTCTTCTTCTTCTTCTTCTTCTTCTTCTTCTTCTTCTTCTTCTTCCTCTTCTTCTTCTTCTTCTTCTTCTTCTTCTTCTTCTTCTTCCTCTTCTTCTTCTTCTTCTTCTTCTTCTTCTTCTTCTTCTTCTTCTTCTTCTTCTTCTTCTTCTTCTTCTTCTTCTTCTTCTTCCTCTTCTTCTTCTTCTTCTTCTTCTTCTTCTTCTTCTTCTTCTTCCTCTTCTTCTTCTTCTTCCTCTTCTTCTTCTTCTTCTTCTTCTTCTTCTTCTTCTTCTTCTTCTTCTTCTTCTTCTTCTTCCTCTTCTTCTTCTTCTTCCTCTTCTTCTTCTTCTTCTTCTTCTTCTTCTTCCTCTTCTTCTTCTTCTTCTTCTTCTTCTTCTTCTTCTTCTTCTTCTTCTTCTTCTTCTTCTTCTTCCTCTTCTTCTTCTTCTTCCTCTTCTTCTTCTTCATTTCTGTCTCAGCCTTAACCTTCTGAGAGTAATCTTCATTGGTTTCAGGTGGCACAGTTTGGGTTTCTGTCTCCACTTTAACCTTCTTAGAGTGATCTACGGCAGCTCGATATGCACTAGCCAAGCCCCAGTACAAAGCAAAGAATTGCATGTTTGGATCATCATATGAAAGATACCTTTCCCTTAAACAACGTGTCATCTCATCAGGATTGAACACTTGTTCTGACGTAAAGTCCCAAGTAATAGGAAGGTGTCACATATCCTACCAGTTTACCGAAATCCAACCATACTCCCTGCTATCCAAAAACTGGGTTATCCAAGCTCCTTCCCAAAGCTCCAGCAGTTCCTTTCAAGGTTTGGCCTTTCTTACAGCACGGGAACCAATGCAGCATCACCCTTCCAATTTTAAGTAGTATTTTCACCGCCTTCACCACTAGTATCGTTGTAACTAAAAAATTTAGGTATGTGTTAGAGTTGATCTTAGGAGTCTTTGCTACAAACCTTGCATGGCACCATTACGGAGATTGTATATTAGGCTGTTAATGTCAAAATTAAGGAATGGAAACCATTCGTTCTATCCATCTGAACGGTAGCGGTCCCCGATGGGATGTCCTGTGACAGGCACAAAAAAAGCTAGAAACATGAAAAAAAATGAGTAAAAATGACATTGTTATTGTTTTTCTTCATGTTGTTCCTAAACAAAGCGTTATTTATATAAACAAAGTTTTCTTCGGTGCTTTCCCGGTAGTTGTTTTATAAAAAAGACTGCACTTAGTAGTCTACCTGGATTCTGGCAATGTTCCCGGACACTGTTCTCAAAACAATAGGTACTTTACAAAATAAAACTGAACTTGGCTGTCTTCCCAGACAATGTTTTTCAAAACAAACCAAGATCAACCATCCTCTGCTACCAAAATCTGAGCTGGTTTGAGCTAACTTTCACAAACTCTCTAATGCGCAGTTTAAGCCCCTTTCTCAAAACTTCCCCCTTTTTAAAGAAAAAAAAGTAGAAAAATCGAAATCACACTAAGTATATGTATTTATGTATTTTCTAAATATAAACAACTACATACAGCAAGGATATCATGCAAAACTCTCAAGAAAGGGAAAAGGGGAAGGAAAAATGGGAAAAAGGACAAAAAGGAACTAAAACAAAACAGGTATGCACACTTGTAAAACCCAGTAACTAACAAAGTAAAGAACTAGCAAAATCTCACCACTTCCCTTGAGGAAAGCAAAACAGCTAGATCTGACCCAGGACTGTACCCCCATGTGTGGGCAGACAGCAGCAGCTACCGCAGGCCTCAGCTCCAGACAGGACCAGCAGCAATGGAGCTCCTGCTCTCCAGTTTGCCGGAAGAAGAAGAGAGCGTACCCCCTTATCTACACCTTATTTATATGTTGTGTTATGTTAAAGGAAGATATGGAATACTTCCATGGATCCTGACCTCCATTGTTAAGGAAGATCTGTAAAGGCCATTTTTAAGGAAGATCTGAAAATTCTAAAAGTCAATCCACTACAACATTTGTCTGAAAAATAACTCAGAACAGTAGGTGAAAAAAAGATGACGCCATAAGATCTAAATACACAGCAACTTCATAATCACAAATAGAACACCTAGGGCCATGCGTTTAGTACTTGTTACACAACAAGTTAACTTCTAGAGAAAGAATTCTGAAAGATCTCTTCTAGGACACACATATGACTTAGAAAGACCATATTGGAGAACTTTTCAACAATTTAGGCTTTTCCTAAATATCACAGTTGTGAGCCTTGTCCATTGCAGGCTATGAATGACGTAGTTCACAGAGGAGTGTAGGTCAACCCAACAGATAATACCAGCTTTCAGAGACCTGCAAAATACTGGGGTATTGTGCTCTTTAGAAGTGCAAAACCCCCCAATATATTGGATTCCAAAACATGAAGATTAACTCCTAAACTAGATTCAGTTGCCATAAAAACCCACTGAGATAAGAGGGTCCAGCAAAAAAATCTTAAATGAGACACTGGACAAATTCAGTGTAGGACCCTTATTATCTATTGGAAGAATTAAACTAAGAACAAACAGTAAGGTGGAATTATAGAATATGGGTTTTTTAAGAGTTTTTTTACATGATTTTATATACAAGTATTCAGTATCATCAGAATCTTTGCTTTTACCTTTCATTAACTTATTGGTGTTTGTAGTGCGGTATTGCTTGAATATATACATCCAAACATAGAACTATGTGTGCTTATATAAATAGCGAAATCTTCACATCCAGGATCTTACCGCTGTTTTCTCGCATTGTAACAGTTACTATTGAGAAACACACCCTTGGAAACTGAGCACTTACTACACTTACTATCCACACATTTGAAACTCAAAATAACTGAGAAAATCTATGAAATCTAAGGAAAAGCAGATGCCTTTTATCCAGACTTATTCCTTTGTATTACCAGATGAACTCTATAAACTAAACACAGAAGGCTAAAGAAGGTGGATTACACAGCAATGTCTGGTATTAACAGTTGAGTTCAGCCCTGGCAAAAAGGCACAGCGTGTGTAATGCCATTTTTTTTATAGACTATTTTTCCTGATAGTGACATGTTGTTGTGTGCCCTATACACAGATTTACACCTACACTCACTGACACTTTTGTAACCATCTAATTTGAGCTTTGAATAGCTTCTTCACAGAATTGCAGTCAAGGAGTGCATGCTACACTGCATATATTCTTTGTGTCCCAAACATTCAATCATTTTTATTCACTTTTTTCCTGATGAACACTTTTTTGTTTGTCTGATTTTCACTTGAAATTAGGTCTATGCAGATGCTAAAGGAAAAAAAATGAAATTAAGGTGAAAAATATAGTGGACAAAAGAAAATTCTGACAATAATTCTTCAGATATTATGCACTTGAATATCACATCTTAGCACTCAGATTTAATTCACTCTAACTAAATTTGTGTTCTCCTGGTGTACACTGGAGGAAAAAATGGGACCTTGGAGACAATCTAAAGCATATCAATCAATATTTGCAGCTTTAAAAGTCTTCAAATGGATTTTGTGAACTTAATTTTCTTTTATAAAGCTTCTGTTGGCACCATTTGCAGAATATTTTTCTAACTGCTGATACATTATGTTGCTGGCATGGATCTATAATTTTTCATTAGCTAGTGATTCAATAGTCACAGTTTTCTTTACACTGAAATAGAAAGCATGTTCTTCAGTCATTGCACTGGAAAATACTCTTGGGTATATTGTATCTGAAGGGAACAAATTCATTATATAGCAGCACAGTATAAAAACACTGTTACTCCAAACTGACAATAAAGATATTAAAGTTTGCTGTTTTGATGATGGCCCTTGTTGTATTTTTAACAGATAGTTCAACATGAAAAGTTTCATAATAGTATGCAAGGTACTCAATTCACATCATTCCTCATTTGTATTGATTTTACAGTGACTCTTCAACGGAGATCAAATATAAAAAAAGGAAGATTTTAATCACTATTAATCTTCATTCTGCCCTTTGGTGATCCCATTGCACCCATCCTTATGCTAAACCTCTGCCACTGCACTGTTTCATTCAGAGTGTTATGCACTCCAGCTTCTAGTATATTTATATTCTGGTTCAAGGCAAGCCATTATTAATTACACAGGTGTCACAGGCCTCTGTTCTTGCTACTTAACAGTTTATCTTAAAAGAAGCTCAAAATCATATGAGCCACTTTCAGCTAAGTAGCAAAGTACTGGCATAATATAAACCAAATCAGTATTCTATAACTGAATGCCGACTACCAGAGATAACAGAAGGAAAGATATTATCTTAAAAAGCTTTCTCTCCCTAAGGTATTCCTAGCCCCATTCCTCCGCCTTGCATGGAAATACCTCACATCATTTGTATGCATTCAGCTCTGCAGTCATGCTGTGGCTTCTAAATTTAAGAGAAAGCATTCTCTGTCTCTCCTGATGTAGCTGTTCCATTTTTATATGAATACTCGTTGGCTTAGATAGTATATAAGAACAATCTTATTTAGGTTGGTGGTATGGCTTTTATTTGGGAAACGCACCTGGAGTATAGACCTTGCAAGGAAGGAAAAGTCCTTGCTTATAATAGCTGTAACAGCTACCGATTACTGTACTCTTTATGAAACTGAGTCTCTAGCTCAGTCACAGTTCTGAGCAAGATAAGAGTAAAATTTTAATCTGAGTTTCCTGCATCCCAGCAAGTGCCTAATCATTAAATCCTAAGGTATACAGAGAAAGCTCTGCTTTATCAGTGGCAGTTGTCCTATTCTGATTTTAGTAATTTTAAAAATGTATCTCCTTTTAAAGGATTTATTTAAAAAAAAAAACTTATGTAGTAACATTTCAACTTAACTCCCCTCACCCAAAATTATTATTTGCATATCTGTTTCAAAATGTGTCAGGAAGAAATTACCAAAGTACATGTTAAACTCAGTGTCTTCATACTACAGATTGGAGAATAATTAGCAGTCTATACTTCAGTACAGTAGAGTATTATCTCTTATTGGAACACTTGTCAAAGTAAGCATGGGACAGAAGCAATAGCTTCTGCTTCTCTTTGTTGTTGGTTTGAGGGACTGTTAAACATTTAGAATTACACAAAAAGTCACCTATTTAAACGATGAGCTCATCTTCTTGCTATATACTTGTATCCAAGATAGCATCACCCAAAAATAGCTCTGGTTTATTTGTTTTGTTTTGACTCAGGATGTTACGATTTGCCTCTGAAACCTGAAGATACAGAATATGAGATTCAGGGAGTATATGAAAGAGATACCAGATGATGCATGAAATAATAGCCATGTTTTCAAGCTAGATCTGCTACCATTTATTAGATTTTTATTGCTTTTATCCCCTACATGATCACCATAGAATAAGGAAAAATCATTGGAATGCAAGGACACAGCCTTTTCTGATGAAATGACCAATCTCATAAATGAGGGCAGAGCAGTAAATGTTGCCTATTCTGACTTTACCTTTAGATGCTATCTCCCATAACATCATCATAGACAAGCTGATTAACAACAGGCTAAATAAGTGGACAGTCAGGTGGATCAAAAACTCGATAAAGTGCCAGGCTCCAAGGGTTGCAATTAACAGGAGAAGGTCCTCCTGAGGGACAGTCACTAGCAGTATACCCTGAGGGTCTACATTTGATCCAGTACATTTTAACCTCTTCATTATTGACCTGGATAATAGCACAGAGTACACCTTCAGCAAGTTTGCTGATGATACAAAATGGGGAGCAGTGTTTGATGCACCAGATGGTTGTACTGCTATTCAGAAGGACCTCAACAGGCTGGAAAAATGAACTGACAGGTACCTCATGAAGCTGAAAAAAGGTAAGTGCTGAATTATACACTTGCAAATGAGTAAACCCATGCACCAGTACACGTTGGGGGCTGGAAAACTGGATAGCAGAAAAGGAATTGAGGTTTTAGCAGACAGCAAGTTGAATATTGGTCAGCAATGTGCCCTTGCTGCAAAGCCCAACAGACTCCTGGGCTGCAGGAGGCAAAGCATTGCCAGCAGGTCAGGGAGGTCATCCTTCCCCTCTACTCAGCCCTGGTGGGACACACCTGGAGTGCTGCATCCAGTGCTGAGCTCCCCAGTACAAGAGAGACATGTATGTAACAGAGCAAATCCAGTGAGGAGCCACAAAGACGATTAAGGGACTGGAGTATCTTTCATAAGAGGAGAGGCTGAGAGAGGTAAGACTCTTCAGCCTGGAGAAGAGAATGCTCAAAAAAGATCTCATTAATGTGCATAAATGCCTGCTGGAAGGCTGCAAAGAAGAAGGAGCTAAGCTCTTCTCAGTGATGCTCACTGGCATAAGAGAAATTGAGTACAAATTGAAACACAGGAAATTCCACCTAAGCATAAGAGAAACTTCTTAATTATAAGAGTGGTTGAGTGGTTGAACATGTTTCCCAGAGAGTCTGTGTTACCTCCACAAAACTCATTTGGGCATTAAACATGACCATAGGCAACCTGCTGTGACTCTACTTGAGCAGGGGATGGGGTTGTCTACCCAACAGGAAATTATATCTGAACATAAAATAAAGTTACTTTCTATGTAAATTGATAAACACAGGAACACTCTTATCTCCACACTTTTCTAAAAACTGTGACCAATTTTTCAGCTTTTTTGTCCTCTGATTGCAAAATTGATTATTTCCACTTAACGCACAGTTGTATACTCTGTTTTGAAATTCATCTCCATTGTTTTTTTCAGAACATTTCTTAAAGCTGACAGAAAAGAATAATTTGAATCCTTTTCATTTAATGTTCTGGCATGTCAGCTTATCTTTTTATTACGCACAAATCAAAACAGCTTATTTTATCACCCAGGTTATTAATGAAAATACTGATTAGAACTAGACCTTGGAAACATCACTGTTGGCAGCAAGGTAGTGGTAACTAGTCTTGTGCAGAGTTATGAATCTGTTTTGTACCTTCCATGTAAGTCATCTCTTATTACTGCTGTCCTTCTGAATTTTGGTTTTTTTTTTTATCTTCTCTTTTCTAAATTTGCCAAGAATTTACAGAGAAAGGAGTGTCCCTTATGCACAGACACAATATCTATATAAAATTGCTTATCTTCAGATACATTGAATTTTCATGTGATATGCAATATTTTATTTTTGAAACTTTGACATTATTTTGCCTACTACAGTTACTGAAGTTAACAGTCTGTAATGGAATATTAATCTTTCATTTTCATCTTACCACTGATCACCATAGGACACAAAAGCAGCAGCAGGTTCTGCTCTGCTCATATAACAGAACATATCCTGGCGTACTAGGTCTGATTGGGTGTTATTTTTCTCCATAGCACCCTATGTGGTGCTTCAGATTTTTAACTGAAACAGTGTTGATAAGACAGGGATGTCTTCCAGTGCTTAAAGTGTGCCTACAGGGAAGATGGGGTGGGGCTGTTAATCAGGGAGTTCAGTGACAGGATGAGGGGGGGTGAATTTAAGATGAAGGAGAGTAAATTTAGATTAGATATCAGGAAGATCGTTTTTACTGCAAGGTTGGTGAAGCACTGGAACAGATTGTCCAGAGAAGTGATGGATGCTCCCTTCCTAGAGGTGTTCAAAGCCAGGTTGGATGAGGCATTGAGCAATCTGATCTAGTGGGAGGTGTCTCTGCCCATGGCAGAGGGGTTGGAACTGGATGATCTTTAAGGTTCCTTCCAACCCAACTATGCTGTGATTTTAGGATTCTACTATTTGAACAAAACTAAAATATCCTGCTCCTTGATCTTTGTATCTGAGTTTACTGATGCTTACAAATTATTTTTGTAACTGCTTGTGCTGGGTAGGACAATCTTTAAAAATGTTCTGTTAAACCACAGCTCTTAGTGATTATTTAAATTTTATATCATATCATAGTCTTTACATTCTGATATGGACTTTAGTGATCTGTAATAACTGTAGAATGTCCCTGTTATTTTTAATTTATATTTTTCTGTCTTATTTCCGCAATTCAAGAACAGGTAGGTAAAAAATGTTTGCATTCAAGGAAAAGCTTGAAATCTGCTTTTGTTGGCATGCTTCTAGTAAAATGAAGGGCCATCTAGTCTATAGTTTTCAGACTTTTTTACTACAAAAGTTTGTGTAAATAGCATGTGAGCTGTTATACACCATGCCTGTAATTCTCTTTGCCTAATCTTTACAGATGTATTTGAAATCAGGAACTTGTTTTCTTACATTTTGATACATTTTCTTCTTAAGTCTGTACTTGCAATTGTTTTTTCTCTGCAATGCTGGTGCGTTAATGCATTCAACTTTCATCTTTTCTAGACCAGCTTTAGCCTTTTATCTTCAAAATGAAAAGAGCATTCACATTTTGTGATGCATACTGAATATATATATATTTATGTTTACATAATAAAATACATACAAATACATAAAGTAAAAAATGGGTTAGCAAATGTGATGCAGGAAATAAATTATTTAAGGAATACTCTCTAGTATTTTATCCCTAGAACTCTGGAATCAAGTCAATTATGTATGATTTCATTCATGTCAATATTTAATTTAATTTTAAGATAAACCAGTTGTTACTTTTTTCATCATAATTGTTATCTTGTAGGAAGAATAAAGGAGTAAAGAATTGAAACTTCAGAAAGCTATGAACAGCATCAGAAGCTAAAATTAACTGGCTTAGAAATTAAGAATAATGGGGAAGAAACACAAAAGACATATATAATAGACTGATTTTTAAAGTTTTCTGTAAGGCTTCATTAGTAGTCCTTTTCTTCAGATTATTGCATACTAAACCTTCCTTCCATAATGAAATATTATTAAAAAGGTAAAATGCTATTCATAGGTGTAATTTACATATCAATACATGTAAATTATAAACCAAATTATAACTCAGCAAATGACTGTATATAACGTTTAGAGTTCATTGTGTGTCATGCCAGAGCAACTTGACAATGGAGTTGACTAAGTTTAGGTCAGAACGTATGGTCATCTGGATTATGCTGCTAGAGTTTCTGAGAAGCCTAATTACTGTCAACTGAGGATCTTAAAATAAAATATTTAAGAAGAAGAATAAAAGGCTGCATTAGAAAATATCTGAAGTCCAAAAGTGTTTTGAATATCTTCAACACTTGTCTTTTCATCTTTAATCCAGTGTAAATTCTTTCTGTGCTGCAGCATTTAACTTTATAACCACACAATAATGAGAAATACAGCTTACTCAGCGTAAAATGTCTTTTTGCTACCAAAGCACTGTATCTACCATGTCAAACTTTCTAAATGTACTTACATAAGTGTATCACTGTCCCCGTTAGAAGGTACATAAAAAGACCTGAAAAAACTGACTGACAAGGTCCTTTTTGCACAGCAAACCCCATGGAAGTTCACAAGTTATACTTTTCCCTTAAAAGAAAGAGAAAAAGTCTACAGTTTTATCTCATTTACCCATTAGGGAAACTTAGGCTCCAGTAATTGCTCCACTGAAAATTTAAGTACCATTTATAAAAAGTCAAGTGACTCAACAGAAAAGATTAAGGACAGCAAAATACCATATAGTTTTATAATGAAAGCATGACTGGAGAAGATGGATCTTGTATCAGAAGAAACTTCTTCAGGAGAAACTTCTGTATACTGAGAAGATTAACAATCACTGTATTACTGGACTGTTGCTGTCACTTCTTTCCCTATTCCGCTATTTTAATAATTACTGCATCTCGTTTGAGGAAAGATTTTGATTGTGAATCTTCACTGAGAAGGGTACTTTCCTGAATTCTGGGGTTAATTTTAGACCTGCAGGCAAATAAGTGAGCCATGAACTCTACGCTAGCTTGAGATAGAGCTAACTGTAGAAAATTAGTAGACATGACACAAGAAATTGATGACACGTTACAGATAATTCGAGGTGAAGCAAGGCAACTGCATCTGAAAGACAGTGAAGGAGTTATGTGAGACACTGCCAAATTCCACATGCTGTTGGAGGGGAATATTTGGAACCTTCAGGGGAGAACAATCTTGTGGGGGCTGTCAACAGCTATATTTAAGTCACAGATGGTTTAGCAGGGGTTTACTGGGTCAGGTTGCAAGTCCTAAAATGCCAAATGTTTCCTCAACACCACCCATGGTATGTTTTCTTTTTTATGAATCTATCCTCTCTCATTATCTAATGATAATAGATGTGTGTATAGGGACTACATCACTACATGTAAATGATAATAAATAATTGGAGGCAAGTAACTTCAAGGACAAAATTATATTACTAGGTTGAGATTGCCTTCTGGAAAATTATTTGGAAATGTAGTGTTACTCAGGATAGTTCTCAAAGTTACTACAAGCAACTTCTGTAGAATAGTGTAAAATACTGTGAGAGTTCCATAACAAACATCGACATAGGTCATGAAAATGAAAATGAAAACAAGGTGCCTCCTTAGACCAGTAAATTAGAAAATCTAGCTACTTGTTATGCCTTAAGGACCTAATCCAATACGAACAAAGAATATGGCAGCCAATTATCTAGTTGCCAACATACATATAGGTTGACTGTCCAAAGTGAACCCAAATATTAGTACATTTTGCTGTTCCCATTACATACTGTATTTCTTGTAGAAGTACTGCATACTCTCCAGTACTGTACCAAATCAAAACCAGAGGCTGCACACATTATAAAACTTCAGCAAAAATCTTTGGCTGAGAATACATAATTTTGCACATTCCTTAAAGCACACATTTTGTAAGGTTGCTGTTGTCAGCTGGGATTGTTTTATAAAGTAATGAAGCTACAGAAATCTGTTTATCATACCATGTTTTTTTTAATTTATATGCTTCCATAGGATTCAATTTGGTTTGGTTAAAACTTTAGTCGAGCTGTAGAGGGTGATAATAATTTATTTGTGTACTGATTGGAGAGCATATTTTTATACTTTCCTTATGTACACAGTAAATCTCATTGTTAGCTCTAGGGTTTTTTTCCTGATAATTTAAACTGCTTCTGAATTTATTTTTTAGGCAAATTAAGTAAAAATATTGGCTTGGAATAATTTACATTTATTTTAATATGTTTGCAATATTTATTTATTTGCTATGCCTACATAAAATATCTATGTCCAGGTAACAGCTTCATCTGCTGAAATGCCCTTCTACTATATTTTTAATAAATATACTGAATAACTGAATAAGAAGAGAATTAATAAGATGGAAAATATGTGCTGCATTGTTATTTCCTTTTCCTTATGCAGAATAGATCTACCAAAACTGTTTTTTATAAAAGTTCCTTGCACAAAATCAGTTATTATTACAAAATTATGTACCCATGATATCATAACTTCTGCTGTAGTAATAGATTTTTGTGGTTGCTAGATGATGCTTAGCTCCCAAAAAGAAGCTCAAATTAGAAACTGCAGGAGAGCTTGCTCAACTGAAATGTACAATACAAAGCACAACTTTCTTTATAGGCTTTGGTTGAGTGGGTTTTCTACTGCAAAATGCAGAAGTGAGGTTAGCAAGTTAAGTGCACAGCATCAAGAGCTGATTAATAGCCTCTAAGTAAGTGAATATCTGTCTGCCGTCCTACAGCAAAGGCCATATATTATGCTGTCACTTTCATTCCAAATTGCATCTTAGCCCAGTGACAAGAATAATTTCTGACAAGCAAGGAAATAGTCTAATACAAGAGATATCATAATTTGCAACAGCAGAATTGCTAAATGACCTGTGGACCTAAGACTTAGTCTTAGAAAATGTACTAAGGCTTCACCTAAAAGTGCCGGTGTTTGTCATGTCTGACACAAACTGAAGAAAATGTCATTCAAAGTCAGTATTTCAGATTGCTGAGTGCAAGATGTAAATTAATATAGCTTCTTCTAGATTAAATAAACTCATGCTAGATACCTAAGAGGCATAATAAATTATGAAAATTGCTTTCACTGCAGAAATACTAATATGTTAGAGAAATACTCATATGTTAGAGAAAGTTTTAGAAACTTTTAGAACTAAACTACAAATTTTAAGATGTCAATACGTTGTTTGAAGCAAAGTCTGTTTACAATATTATGCAGGCAAACTGTTTGCTCTTAAATCATACCAGTTAAAATAATGTATTTTATTTTGAATGCATAGTTCCTCAGATAAGTCAGTTGTTACCAAATTGCTTTTTCCCAAGTGATGTATTAAACTTAAATCAAACTCAATAATTTTGTGGTTTTTAAGCTTCACAATTGAAAACTGCTCAGAGAATCTTAAGTTCTGCTTATTGTAATGAATGTAGTCACTATATTCATGGAAACAATATCTGAAATTGAAAGATACATGAAAAATTCATTTTGTGAACTGGTGTTTCACTACATTCAGAATCTAATTAGTGAATTCTAAAACATTTGCACTAAGGTAACCCAATAGTTTTGTTGTGGTCCTTTTGCAACCTCAAATTGTCTTGTATGTTTCACAGCATTTTTCCTATGTAGAAGACCAAAAATTCTTACAAGGTCTTTGGCATCTCTCTTCCAGGCTTCTCTGGAAACACAGACATTAAAAATATGAAGAACTAAGCAGACTTTCTGTAACCTGCTCACCTGTATTATATGCTCCTCAGCATATGTTTTACATAGACTGATTCTGAAATAAGTGACAGTGTTATGAAGAGTGGTTTTGATCAGAATAAGGAACATTTATTAAAGAATCCTGTTTGTACTAATTTTTACAATTATGTATTTTTATAAATATTCACAGAAATCCCAGTATCTCTGAAAAGGTATGGGCTAACTCAAATTTTACAAATCTTTGAAGAAAATATATATGTACAAAGCCATTTCTTCCCTTTGCCTCCTCTTTCTCACTTCCCATCATTTTGTGTGCTAAATAATAGATGTTCATTGTAGCTGAAGTAGAAAAAATAATATCCATGAAGCATTTGTTGTTCTTTGTATTACTGAGAACTGAAGAGATAGCAAAGGCAGAAGGAGAAAGAAAATGGTTTACTGGAATCCTCTGTGCAGGTTCCACATAATTCTTAGTTAATGCTTCACTAAATGAAGTCTACTCTTCAAAATCATGGAAACCATGTAAGTTAGCCAAGTAGTTATTAAAAAGAAAAGAATTGGACAGATTTAAGAGACTGACTGGAAAAAAGAAGTAATTTGCTTATGGCCAGTCAATAGCCTCCATCTGTGTATCATCCTAGTTTTCCGAGTCTTGTACTTGTTTCTACCATGTGTGAAGCCAGAGCAGGTGTGGTATTACCTGAACAACTATAATGTTGTGATATATAGGATTTACCTTCAAAGGCAAGCTCTGCTTAATTTGAACAAGGAATGTTCACTATTTCTTTGTAGGTTACCATACAGGAGGCATCCTGACAGACTTCCCTGCCATTGATTGCTATTCAGTGATGTCTGCAAATATCAATTAGCAAAAGTTTCAATGCTGCATGAGACCGAGATGCCTATGGCCTAAGGTGGTAACCTAGGCTGGTCTTCAGTATGTACAAGGTGGATGAATTGTCCCAGGTACTTTTGAAGAGCTGGACTACATAGAATAGAATCATAGAATCACAGAATGGTTTGGATTGGAAAGGACCTTAAAGATCATCCAGTTCCAGCCCCCCTACCACGGGCATGGACACCTTCCACTAGATCAGATCCACCCAGCCTGGCCGTGAACACCTCCAGTGAGGAGGCATCCATGACTTCTCTGGACAACCTGTTCCAGTGCCTCACCACTCTCACAGTAAAAACGTTCTTCCTAAAATCTAATCTAAATCTCCCCTCTTTCAGTTCAAAACCACACCACCTTGTCCTGTCACTACACTCCCTGAAAAACAACCCATCCCCATCTTTCCTGTAGGTCCTCTTTAAGTACTAGACGGTTGCTATAATGTCTCCACAGAGCCTTCTTTCCTTCAGGCTGAACAATCCCAACTCTCTCAGTCGGTCCTCACAGGAAAGGTGCTTCAGCCCTCTAATGATTTTTCGGACTTCCTCTGGACTTGCTCTGACAGATCCATGTTTTCATATGCATTCCAATTCAGTTTCATCTATAAAATAGAAATAACATTTCTCCATTTAGCTCACAAGACAATTCTTAGGATAAATTAAGCATCAGTATTAATGTTTCGATCAAAAGTAAAATGTTTCAGTGTCAATCAATAAAGGCTGAATAAAAAAGAATCTGTAACCCTTGAATTCATTGACAGCAGAGTACCCAGGGAAAGTTAAAAGCTTAGAGAATGCAGGACTAGCACTCAAAGCAAGAAGCTAATTGCAGGAACTCCCAAAGAAAAGTTGTAGGCATAAAGTGTCTTGAATTTTGCATGATTCTTTGTGTTCCTTATGTGCTATTCACACAGGATGCAGAAAACAGCTTCTACACACACCATCTGTCCGAATTGTGAGAGACATGGTACTTTTAAACCAAATGTCTTATCTGCAAGGCCCTTGCCTCATGAAATTAGCTTTGTTACCTGTTAGAGTTCGGGTGTATGGCCTAATCAGTGGAAAATTTATAGGATGATAACCAACATTACTGCAAGGCAAAATACATAAATATGTTCTGGAAATGGAATATTTCCCTGGAATCTGTATCCTAGAAAGGATGGGAATCATGCTCACTTTTTTTCTGCTAGATCCCTTTGTATCTTTTTTTATCAAGCCTCCTTCAGAAAATATACTGGCTTCTCGGTCACTTTATGTCTTTAATAATCTAAATTTAATTGACAATAGCGCTGGCATATTTCCAGTATGTACAAGAACTCTCCTTAAAAAAATAGTTTCCCTCTTTAATTACCTGTCATCAGACTTACTAAATGCAGAATGTGTAGGAAAAGAAGTCTTTACTGAGAAACGATGGGTGAAGAAGACTTCATATTTAATATTCTATAAAAGATATGCCCAATGAAGCAGCAGTGTTTCACTATGCTAAAATATAGAACTTCCTAAGAGATTTCTCTAATTTCATCTAAGCTTATTTCCTCTCTGAAAAAAAGTGATTACTGCTCTGAGTAATACATAAAAAATGGGAAAAACAGCAGGCTTCATCAGTTTCAACGGAATCAGCACTATTGGTGTTCCAAGCTAAAAACAAAAAAGTGTTAGCAAAGACAGTGGGTAGTATAGGAAAAGTATGCATTTTTATGCACCTAATATTTACATATTGCACAAATTCTTTTCAGATTATTTGTATTTTCCTTGACTAAAAGAATGTATTTTTGTATTTTTCTTCAAATAGAAAAGCCTGTAGTTAGTTTTATTCTCATCTGTAATTCTGAGTTTCAATGCCATGAACTAAAGCAATAAACATTTCTGCCTGAAAGTGTATTTTTAAGAGAATCTTCTTAAAATTCACACCTTTAGTTTGGCAGAGCCTTTTTCAGAATTTAAATAAATCTGATTTGAGTGTTAGTTCTGTGGATGATTTCACAAACAATTCTTTGAAAACACTGAAGCTAGAAACTTCAGAGAAAAATAAAAAAAAAAAGAAAAATAAATATATGTGAAGCTGGTACGTTCCTTGAAACAGAAAACTCACTTGTTCCCCAAGGCATGGCAAATCTTACTTTAAAACTCATTTGTTCACTCTTCCAAAACCCAGAACAAACAAAATGGTTGTATTTAAGGCAGTTCACCTAAGACCATTCTAATGAAGGAAACATCTGCAATAAAGTTAACTTAGTAGACCTGAGGAGAAACTGAAATTTCTACGTGACTTTTTTTTTTTCAAACTGGGAGAAAATGTTGAACTGTTAAAAAGATGATGAAACAAAACCACTGTGAAAAATCTTGCTTGGTTACTAATTGTTCATTACCAGAATTCTTCAGGTCATGCAAAACACAGTATTTGGTTTGTATAGTCTAACTTTTTCCAGGTAATACCTGTAAACAAATTTAATTAACTGCTGAGAAAAAGGAAAAAAAAACGAACAAACAACCGAAGTATATACTTTGGAGAATGCATATTTCCATTCAGCTCCTTACATTAGGAATATTCCTATGTTGTGGTAAACAGAAAAAGGATGTGTTCAAATGGTTATTTTTCATTGTATTTGATTTGGTTAAGTCAATTCTCTTAGCAGGAGATTTCTGCATTCTGTGTTAAGGTGTATTTTCCTAATAAATGAATGTTCCTTTTTATCTATGGATGTGATGGATGAAGGCTAGCATTCCTCAAGTCATGAGAACTTTAAAGGAACCTATTGAACCTATTATACTTAACATTAAAAGAAAGTAGGAGGACGCACACGTCTACAATCAGCTGACAGTTGGTACACTAGCTGTAACCAAGGAATCTAACTGGAAACATCTTGAACTGCTGTGAATGTCTCAAGTTACTCTAAAAGCAAGGAAGAGTAGTTGCAAAGGAGTTTATATCAGATTAAATAAAGCAATTTAATTAAACAATTAAAACAAATATGCTCACACAAGTAAAAAGTCCAGAATGAGAACATGTATCTTTGAGGCTTCAGATGGAACACAGTGGGAATTTATTGTGGCATTCCTCAATATTTTTAGTACTATTAACATATTTGTTACAGAGATATTTTAAACATTAGGTCTTTTTCAAGAAAATGGCCAATATAAAGCATTCTGAGAACACACAACTAGTCTATGACTAGAGCCCAGCATACAGTTGGCTTTCTGGGCTGCAAGCGTACATTGCCAGCTCGTGTTGAACTTCTCGTTCACCAGCACACCCAAAACCTCCTCTTTGAGACTACCCTCAATCCATTGTCCACTCAGCCTGTATTTGTGCTTCGGATTGCCCCAACCCAGGCGCAAGATCTTGCACTTGGCCTTGTTGAACTTCATGAGGTTACCACAGACCCACCTCTCAAGCTTGTCAAAGTTCCTCTGGGTGGCATCCCTTCCCTCCAGTGTGTCAACCACACTGCACAGTTTGGTGTCATTATCAAACTTGCTGATGGTGCCCTCAATTCCACTGTCCATGTCTGTGACAAAGTTGTTAAACTACACCGGTCGCAATATCAACCCCTGAGGAACGCTACTCGTCACCGGTGTCTGCTTAGACATTGAGCCATTGATCACAACATGTGACCATCTAGCTAATTCCTTATCCACTGAGTAATCCATTCATCAAATCCATATCTTTTGGGTTGTTGCCCATAAGTTAGCGGGGCTCATTAAGTTAGCGGGGCTCATCAGGAAAGCTTTAAACTAGGTCTGAAGGGGGAGGGCATTCATTTCAAGCTTTCCAAAGTTCAGCCCAGGGGTGATAAGACTGAATTAAAAGAAAAATCAGCAGCCCAGCTGAAGTGCATGTACACTAATGCATGCAGTTTGGGCAATAAACAGGAGGAGCTGGAAGCCATCATGCAGCAGGAAAGCTATGACGCAGTTGCCATTACAGAAAGGTGGTGGGATGACTTACATGACTGGAGTGCTGTCATAAGTGGCTACAAGTTCTTCAGAAAGGACAGGACGGGTAGGAGAGATGGAGGAGTATGTTAGAGAGACTCTTGACTCTGTTGAACTTGAGGTCACCAACGATACGGTTGAGTGCTTGTGGACCCGAATCAGGGGGAAGGACAACAAGACTGACATCCTGGTAGGAGTCTGTTATAGACCACCCAACCAGGATGATGAAGGGGACAAGTTCAGCTGGCAAATGTCTCAAAATCATCAGCCCTTGTTCTTGTGGGCAACTTCAACCTGCCGGATATCTGCTGGGAGCTCAACACAGCAGAGAAGAGGCAGTCTAGGAGATTCTTAGACCATATGGAGGATAATTTCCTGCTCCAGCAGGTAAACGAACCTACTAGGAGTCAGGCCCCACTAGATCTGCTGTTTACAAACAGAGAGGGACTGGTGGGAGAAGTAGTGGTCAGAGGCCAACTGGGGTACAGTGACCATGAAATAATAGTTTTCAATATTCAGGGATGTAAGGAGGACAACCAATCAAACCTCTGTGCTGGACTTCCAGAGGGCAGATTTTGACCTATTCAGAAGATTGGTCCAGAGCACACCCTGGCACACACTCCTCAAAAACAGGGGTGTATAGGACAGATGGATGTGCTTCAAGGAAAAAGTCTTGAGTGCACAGGAACAGGCTATACCAATTAGCCAAAAGGCAAGCCGGTGGGGAAGACGACCATCTTGGTTGAATAGGGAGATACTGAAGGAAATCAGATAAAAAGAGAGCCTACTGACTGTGGAAAGCAGGGCTGACTACTCAGGAAGAGTATAGGACTATAGTTAGAACATGGAGAAGGAAAATCAGAGAAACAGAAGCGCAATTTTAAATTAATTTGGCTACTTCTGTTAAGGATAACAAAAAGCGCTTCTATAAATACATTAAAAACAAAAGGAGGGGCAAGGAAAACCTCCATTCTTTTTTGGGCCTGGAAGGGAACATAGTTACCAGGGATGAGGAGAAGGCTGAGATACTCAACACCTACTTTGCCTCAGTCTTCACCAGTAGGAGAGGTGGCCTTCACGATAACTGGCCTCCGGAGCTCACAGATAGAGACAGGAAACCAAATGGCTCCCCTATGTTCCAGGAGGAAATAGTCTATGAATTACTGAGCCACCTGGATCCACACAAATCAATAGGTCCTGATGGATTCCATCCTAGGGTGATGAGGAAGTTGGCAGAAGAGCTTGTTGAGCCACTCTCCATCATCTACCAACAGTCCTGGCTCTCTGGGGAGGTCCCAGATGATTGGAAGTTGGCAAATGTCACACCAATCCAAGGGCTGCAAAGAGGACCCAGGCAACTGACCTCAGTGCCTGGCAAGGTTATGGAACAGATCATCCTGAGTGCAATCACACAGCACCTTCCAGACGGACATGGGATCCGACCCAGCTAGCACGACTTTATGAGGGGCAGGTCCTGTCTGACCAACCTGATTTCCTTTTATGATCAGGTAACCCGCCTGGTGGATGAAGGGAATCCTGTGGATGTAATCTATCTAGACTTGAGCAAAGCCTTTGACACTGTCTCCCATGGCATACTCCTGGATAAACTGGTAGCCCATGGCTTGGACAGGTGTGCTCTCAGCTGGGTTAAGAACTGGCTGGGTGGCTAGGCCCAGAGAGTGCTGGTGAACAGGGCTGCATCCAGCTGGCGGCCGGTCACCAGTGGTGTCCCTCAGGGATCAGTGTTGGGTCCAGTTCTGTTTAACATCTTCATGAATGATTTAGATGAGGGGGTTGAGTCCATCATAACTAAACTTGCAGATGACACCAAGTTGGGAGGGAGTGTCGACCTGCCAGAAGGCAGGAGGGCTCTGCAGAGAGACCTTGATAGGCTGGAGAGATGGGCTGAGTCCAACAGGATGAAGTTCAGGAAGGCCAAGTGCCAGGTCCTGCACTTTGGCCACAGCAACCCCATGCAGCGCTACAGGCTGGGGACAGAGTGGCTGGAGAGCAGTCAGGTGGAAAGAGACCTGACGATACTTTTTGACAGGAGGCTAAACATGAGCCAGAAGTGTGCCCAGGTGGCCAAGAAGGCCAATGGCATCCTGGCCTGTATCAAGAATAGTGTGGCCAGCAGGACAAGAGAAGTGATCCTTCCCCATTACTTGGCGTTGGTGAGGCCACACCTTGAGTATTGTGTTTAGTTCTGGACCCCTCAGTTCAAGAAAGATATTGAGGTGCTGGAGCGGGTCCAGAGAAGAGCAACAAAACTGGTGAAGGGACTTGAGCACAAGTGCTATGAAGAGAGGCTGAGGGAGCTGGTGTTGTTTGGCCTGGAGAAGAGGAGGCTCAGGGGTGACCTCATCACTCTCTACAACTATCTGAAAGGAGGTTGTAGACAGGTGGGGGTCAGACTCTTATTCCAGGCAACCAGCAACAGAACAAGAGGGCACCAGCTTAGACTCTGCCAGGGAAGGTTTAGGCTGGATATCAGAAAAAAGTTCTTCACAGAACGAGTAATCAGGCATTGGAATGTCCTGCTCAAAGAGGTGGTGGTTTCACCATCCCTGGAGGTTTTTAAAATAAGACTGGATGTGGCACTTAGTGCCATGATCTAGTAATCATGATAGTGTTGGATTAAGGGTTGGACTTGATGATGTTGGAGGTATCTTCCAACCCAGATAATTCTATGATTCTATGATTCTATGATCTCTCCAATTTATTGAAGAGAATGTTGTGCGGAACAGTGTCAAATGCTTTGCACAGGTCCAGGTAGATGATGTCATTTACTCTCCTCTTATCCACCAATTCTGTAGTCCTGCACAGAAGGCCACGACATTTGTCAGGTATGATTTGCACTTAGTGAAACCATGTTGATTGTCACTAATCACCTTATTTTCCATCTGCCTCAGCCAAGTTTCCAGGATGTTCAGTTCCATGATCTTGCCAGACATAGAGGTGAGACTGACCAGCCTGTAGTTCCCCACACCTTCCTTATTACTTTTTTCGAAAATGGGACTTATGTTTTCCCCTTTCCTTTTCCTATATTTCTGATTCATCCACAAGTTTAGCTTTATTATCAAAATTTCATTGTTTAACCAAAGTATCTCTTATGTTTTCATTTCTCGGTCATGTCATCCATCATGATTGTTCAAATTCTCATTTTAACAGCACTTGTTTCAGTTCTGTCAGTGTATAGATCTGAGTACGATATGATCTATGGAGGAACTCAAAGGTTGTTTGAATAGAATATGGATGAATATTCTGTTGCACAGGCAAACTTGTGCTGTATATTAAGCAGAATTTCATTATAAGGTAAGGTCGGATCTAGACAAAGAAGTTGAGATTGCATTTAGTACATTATATGCATTGTTTTGAGTCACACATAGCAGGATAAGAGATAATTAACAATTAACTGTTAGTTTTTTCACTCTCCAGAGTCAAGTAAACACCTACATTTTCAGTGCTTATGCTAATTTTGATAGTTAAGATGTTTTGCGGTACTGCACGGAAAGCAGCTATTGTGTC
Source organism: Tapera naevia (assembly GCA_033556795.1). NCBI lineage: Eukaryota > Metazoa > Chordata > Aves > Cuculiformes > Neomorphidae > Tapera > Tapera naevia. The sequence continues at coordinate 6,188,210 of JAUMJJ010000034.1, read as the reverse complement.
TTGCAAAACAAATAGCTTTTAGTGCCTAATATTTGTAAATTGTATAAGGAAAATTGTATTCTCAGCAATCACAGTATTTTCATGGTTTACAAGTTAGAGAAATTGTCTGTGACCTTTTTTGGATAATGATGTTCCAATGTTTGACTATGTCCTAGGAAACCATTAAATTCTTCACAGTTAGTGAAAGAAACGTTTTTTATGGTGTCTTTAGAGAAATACAGCTGCACCATGATCTTAATTTCCCGATTTTTTTTCCATATGCAATGAACTCTTAGAAAAATGGGAAATATTTCACATGACTTAAGATTTCCAGTCAAAATACTTCTAATTGATAATCATGTATTTAGGTACAGTCAGCTATAAGAAAAATACTTTTTACCTGCATTGGTTTTTTTCTTTTATTCAGCTATAGAGCTTTCTGTCGTTGAGGTAAGTTTTTATGTAGGCCTTTTGATTATAGAGGGAGAAGAAGATCTGTTCTCATCCTAACTCTCGAAGGGATCATATATACAGAAAACTATAATAAACCTAATATTTTACTTTCTTCCTATATTGAAATAAAACATTGTGAAACTATTATTTTCTAATTTAGAGTGCTATCAAATTTTTCTAGAAGAAAAATAATCTTACACCGGTGTCTTGGTTTAAAGGAAGACTAAGAGATCTATTGGGGCTATCTTCCATAAGAAAACCACGACAAACCTTTGCAATTAATAGATTTTAATTGGGGAGGGGGAAAAAATCATATAGCAAAAGAGAACAGTTCTCAACTGCAAACACAAAAAAAGAACAGAACAGAACAGACAGCAACGCTGTAATCCAACCCTTCAAACGAGTTAAGTACTATCTTTGCCCTTCACAGTGACATTTCAATGACAGCGGGGGGGGGGGGGGGGGGGGGCGCTACTGCACCCCAGAGTGGGGAGCGGGGGGGGGGGGGGATGGAGGGTCACATGGGCAGCGGCAAGAAGTCATTCCCCAATGAATGCGGCTGGGCTCCAAAGAAAAATGATATTTAGGGAGAAATACTATGAACTTGAGGAAAAACAAAATTCACGTGGGGGAATGTTGGTTACAAGGGACTGGGTGGAAATCCTTCTCCTGGGCAGCATGGAGACTTGCTTCGTCTTCCTATCCGAGCACGTGTGGAGCGAGGATAACGATCCAAAGGCAGCTTTTCTTCCGCTACCGCACGCGAACTGAGGTTTTTCTCTCTCCCACCACAGCGTGACAGGAAGTGCCCACCCTGGAAGCAACCCCCTCTTTTCAGGGTGCCACCAATGATGCTACCCCCCCCCCCCCCCCCCAGAACTCGCGGCCCCAGTGGTCCAGCCAGTCCCCATCCCCCATCAGTCCCAATTTTGGCAAGGGGAGCAAAATTTTCAGAAAAACGTGAAACTTCAACAAATGGATGTAAAGTAAATGAGTGTTACTCCTGATTGCACCTTGGCACAGAACAATTATATAGATCAAAGAGTAGATCAGGGTGGAATACTCTTTCTAACCAGCAAAAGTTTTCAAGATATGAAAGTCTTTTTTTCATGTGAAGTCTATCTGAGAAATTAATCAGGAGTGAAATAAAAAAAAACAAACAAAAACACCCAGTCATTGATATGCTTCTTCAGATAGGGCTTAAAAGTTTTGTTTCAGTTTTAGCTATTTACATTTTATTGTTAAAATAGAATCAGCTTAGCTCTTCAAAAGCAAACTTGTTTTTTGGGAGTAAAACTGGCTGTTTTGTTTTGAAGACAACAAAATAAAGCTGTTTACATAAAAAATAACAGCCTGTTATTCTGACAAGTTTTGAATTATCATTGATTCAGATAGACCTCTTTGGAGGATGCTTGGTCAGTGATAAAATCTTCACATAAGCCCAAAGAATTCTTTCAGTGTTCTTTGAGAAGTGAGTACTATGTTTAAATTACTTCTCGTACCTGTTGAAGAACAACTTTTTTTTTCCTTAAAGTAATGCATGAGTGGAAATGTTGAAGATAAACTGATAACTTCTTCCTAGATCAGTGTATAACTATATATCATCTTTATCTAATTTACTGTAGTATTGTAATGATTCATTATCTCATACAGTTCTTTTTACATTTTAGATGAGATCTTTGAAGGTTGTGCAAAACTGTAACTGGCTAACTATGCTTTGTTTTAGAGTAACTGTGGTTAGATTCTACATGGGTATCACGGTCCACTCAGTGGACTCATGATGGTTTGTTAACTGCGATCTTGAAGCACAAAAATTAAGGTGAGAAAACTGCCAAAAGGTAATACTTCAAAGACTGTAACTTTATTATTTTGCCTGTAAAGTGACACACGATAGACAAAGCAATGAAAAGGGAAAGAAAAGATAAAGTAAAAGGGAGGAAAGAGGATTATAGCAACCACTACACGTCCAAGGCATCCCTATGGTCCCAGGTCCCGAACAGCGTCCTGCCGGTCCTATCATTTAGTGTGCAGAGGGTGTCTAAGCTGTAATATATGACTACTGCAACAAGCATCACTGGCGGCTTCATGACAGTATTTATTTTAAATGTGAAATTTAGGTCTAGTAAGTCAGCTGGATTGTTTTGCCAATTACACACCACGTGGACAGTCCTCCTCAAAGTGAAGTTGTACCAACAATCAGTTTCATCATTCTTACAGGCTTTGGTAATTTCAGCATTGTTAGTACTTGGGTCCAAGGTGGTAGAGCTGCCAATGTACTTTTTGTGACAACAGAAGATGAGAGAATTTCGCTTATCGCCTCTCGACTCTGCAGTGGGACAGAGCTCTGCTGAGATTTTGGGATGAAATTTGGTTGTCAAATTGGGATCTAAAGATTTCCAGAAACCATAATTGAAGATGCCTTCTCATGTTAAAGTCGTTCCATTTACTGCATCCTACTCAATTTTTTTCTCCAATTATACCAGTCAGGGATCAAACCCAATCCTCCCTATCCCACTCCCATTCAAGTGATACACTTCAACATTACGTATTACTACAGCAGCCAAAGTTGGAAAGCGGTCTTTGGGATACCATCGTAGAGAACTAGAGTATCTGACGGTAGCTTCAAACCAAGGTCATTTAGCATGCTTTTGGTTGCAGGTGAGTGAGAATATGCAGAAAAGTATTGGCAGTCCAATTATATTACTGGTCCAATTATATTACGTTTTGAAAATTTAGGCCACTGAGAATTATTCTGGGTGTCCCTTGGAGTTCTCCTGCAAAAAAAACCCAAACAAACAGGGCTTCTCTCCTTGAGACAAAAATAATTAAAATGATGGAATTAGACAGGGGGCATTTATCTAATGTTCCTTAGCCAGTGCATCAGAGGCTACTCATGCATATCACAGTATCACAGTATCACAAGGTTGGAAAGGACCTCTGAGATCATCAAGTCCAACCTATAACCCAACACTAGCACCAACCTATCATCTGAACCATGGCACTCAGTGCCTCATCCAGTCTCCCCTTAAACACCTCCAGGGTCGGCATTAAGTACCTCAGCCTTCTCTGCATCTTTGGTTGCTGTATTTCCCTCCACATCCAACAAGGAGTGGAGGTCGCTGCCGCGACCTTTCTTTCTACCATTGACATATTTATAGAAGCTCTTCTTATTATCCTTAACAGAAGTGGCCATTTTCAGCTCCAGCTGGGCTTTTGCTTCCTTGCTTTTTTTCTACATGGCTTAAAAACATCTTCGAACATGACCTGGCCTATGTCCCCTTCTTTCCAACAGTGATACAGCTTCTTTTTCTTACTTAGCTCCTTCAGAAGCTCCTTACTCATTCAGGCCAGCTGTCTGCCCCTACGGCTCTTCTTACAACACATGCGGACAGCCTGCTCCCACGCCTTCAAGATTTCATTCTTGAAGTGCATCCAGCCTTCCTGGACCCCCTTGCCACTAAGAACTATTTCCCAGGGTACTTTCCTGACTAGTTCCTTAAATAATCCGAAATCTGCCCACCGCAAGTCCAGCATCGATGTCCCGTTCCTGCCTTTTCTTGTTACATTGTTTACAGAAAATTCAATTAGCTCATGATCACTACACCCCAGACAGCCTCCGACCACAACATCACCCACCAGCCCTTTATTTGTAAACAGCAGGTGAAGGAGAGCCTCACCCCTGGTATCACAGTATCACAGTATCACAAGGTTGGAAAGGACCTCTGAGATCATCAAGTCCAACCTATAACCTAACACTAACACCAACACTAACACCAACCATCATCTAAACCATGGCACCATGGTAGGTTCACTCACCAGTTGTGACAGAAAACAGTCCTCAATACACTCTAATAACCTCCTGGACTGCCTCCTCTCGGCAGTGTTAAGTTCCCAGCAGATACCCAGAAAATATTCATTCAAAGGGGTTTTTAATACAAGTGGTATGCTTCCCATGGGAAGAAGTTCCACCAGAACTCGTTGTCCTGGGAAATGAGCTGGATTCTTAGAGTCATTTGGTCCCTTTAATGAGGGAATTGAGGAAGGAGTCCTTGGGCAAAAAGTGGTGATTTTGTGGCATCCGTTTATCACCCATCTGTCATTCACACCTGTAACAGCTTGCCTTAAGCGGACATCCCAATTTCCCTCATGAGGTTTCAAAAGCCATTTCAAGAGGTCGTTGTTTCTTTCTACAAAAACCCATTTAATCCCTTCATTTCTTGCCCAATCTTACACAGCTCTGGCGTGAAATTGATAGATCATCTCTGAGATCATCAAGTCCAACCTATAACTGAACACTAACACCAACACCAACACTAACACCAACACCAACCATCATCTAAACCATGGCACTCAGTGCCTCATCCAGTTTCCCCTTAAACACCTCCAGAGTCAGCGACTCCACCACCTCCCTGGGCAGCCCATTCCAATGGCCAATCACCCTTTCAGTGAAGAACTTTTTCCTAACATCAAGCCTAAACTTTCCCTGATGAAACTTGAGTCCATGTCCTCTAGTTCTGTCACTGGTCACCTGAGAGAAGAGACCAACCCCTGCCCAACTACAACCTCCTTTTAGGATCCCTTCTATCTGAATAGTTTAACCCTCCAGCCCAATAAGAAGCTCGCCCCTTGGGTAAGGGACCAAGGGGCACGTCTGTGTTGTAGTTTAAGGGTTTTGAATTTTTTCCTCCCCTTGCTGACATGCGGACTGGTGGGGGCGAGGCCTGGATGGCCCGGTGGGGACCAGTCAGTCCACTGGAACGCTGGGACTGTGAGTTTCCGGGGGGCCAGCATTTCTGGGGACATCCTGGGAAGAAGAGTGGCTTCCAGCACAGGATTTGCTGCAACACTTTTTGGCGCGGAAAGGAGAAAGCGGCGGCTCACATGCAGTGACTGGGAGAGAACAGTGTTTGGGATCATCAGCCCTGCTCTACGGGGCCTGTGCCAGTTTTCTTGAGAGAGAGAGAGAGAGAGAGAGGAGGAGTGCGGTCAGCACCAGCTCGATTTCTCTGCGGGCTTTCTCACTTCTTTCCTGTTTCTTCTTTCCCTGTCCCACAGCCAGCGCCTCCTAGGAGTGGATTTCCAACCCTCTTTGTGACTGCTCTTCCCCAACGTGAGTTTTGTTTTACCTCGGAGCCCAGCAGGAGCACAGAGGTCTTACTTAACTCATTTGAGGTGTTGAGTTTTGAACTGCTGGGTTACAGTGTTGCTGTCTGTTTGGTTCTGTATTTGGTTACATTTATATTTTTTGCAGTTGAGAACTGTTATCTTTTCCTATACAATTTCATATTCTCCTCTTGATTAAAGTCTATTAATTGCAAAGGGCTGTGGTGATTTTCTTGTGGGCGATACAATCCCAATAGATATCTTAGTTTTTCCTTTAAACTAAGACAGTCTGTCACCAGTTGTTAAGAAAACTTCATGCCCCCAGAAACCATTAGCTTCTGTTTCATTCAACTGAATTTTGCCTCCCCCAGTTAGGGACACACGCCACACGTATTCTGTTTCAGATTATTTACAAATGTGCCCACACTCTCTCTTTAGTTTGGCTATCTTGGTGGTGCTGTAAGGTGTCTCTTTAGTTGTAATGTGAGGGTTAGTATCCTCTTCACTTAAGTAAGTATATTCTGTTTTAACTAAGGGTCTCACATGTGGGTATACCTCATAACGCTTTCTCACCTTCTCCAATTCCTTCAGAGGGTATATTTGATTTATTTGTAGAATAAATAAGAACCCTTCTCTTCCAGCTCCAGCTCCCGGTCAGTCACCACTTCTGTGTTTTTAAAAATTCCTCCTTTAGAGTAGCTTTTAACAAGCGGTTTTCTTTCCTTTCTTTCTTTAATTTTTATTCTGAATTAAAGGTTGTTTTTTTTGCAAATTTGCATCAAATTTTCAAGAGATTCTATGATTGAAGGCAATCTTTAATAGCTGTGACCCGGCTGACTTTTAAAATGGCACAGACTACAGCTTTGCCCTTATCTGATCTAACCTTAGCCTCAGTCTGTAGAGAAATCACTTGGCCCACTACACTCTGCAAACTAGCCCAATCTACTATGGGTACGGAGGGTCGAGCCCCATATTTTGCCAAAAGTGTGTAGAACAAGTCTCAGTCTTTCACCAAGTGAGTCTTGATTATCAACTTTTCCTGTCATTCTTATTAAAGAGGGACCAAACCCACTTCAGGAGGGCTATACGTAGTCATACAAACACACAGCAACTGCTATGTCACCCTCATCTTCCCCGAATGGTCTGAAGGATCCAAAATCTGCTCTGGGAAAGCTTAATTCAGTTAAACAAAACCTACAATATTTCTCCTTCAATATCCCTAGCAGACAATATTCATCAACATAAGAGCAGCACTCCTTTTTGCAGTTTGAGATCTTTTGGTTTGATTCCAAGAGACAGAACTCTCAACTCGAGTTTGGAGTGCTCAACATCAAGGCATGTGTAGTGTGCGGGAAATTCGAATCACCCCCCTTGTTTTCTGGAAACCTCTCACCCTGCCAGGTGTATGGCCAATTGTGGTTGGACCGAAATGTCCTTCCAGAAACCACACACAGACCTCCACTCCTCTGTTTCTCAGAATCCTGTCCGTGACACCAGTTTAATGTCATGGTCCACTCAGTGAACTCATGATGGTTCATTAACCTCGATCTCAAAGCACAAAAATTAAGGTGCTCAAAACACAAAACGTTATACATCAATCAAAGAGTATAACTTTATTATTTTGCCTGTAAATCAGCACACCATAGACAAAGTGATGAAAAGAGAAAGAAAAGATAAAGTAAAAGGGAGGAAAGAGGATTATAGCTACCACCATGCATGCAAGCCTTCCCTATGATGCCAAGTTCCGAACAGTGTCCTGCCAGTCCTTGTCATGATTCTTTGGTGGGGAGATCTCTCTGGGGCTTGGTTAGGAGTCATATTTTATGCTAAGTGACAGCACCTCACACCTCCTCTCCCCCACAGATTGAGGCCAATCTCCGCTCTCATTTTGTAACCCAGACTTTACCAAGCAGGCCCAACAAGTTCCAGCTTGACTTAATAAAACATATCTGTGCCTGTCCTGCCTCACATTTGGGCGTGTTTTACTTCCTCGTATCATCTTCCTCTCATGTCCGCTGGGTGAACTCAAGACCCTCTGTGAACTTCTGCATATGCTCCTCCTCATTGGCCTCAGAGGCAGGGCAGAGGTGGGGCAAGCTTTCTGATGCAGCAGGTGAAGTCCATCTACTGGACAGCAGCCTTGTGGCCTTATCACAGTTGTTCAATCTAGTCCCAGGTATCAGGGAACAGCACAACATTCCTCATAACATGCTTTTTTTAACTCTCAGGGTGTCTGCTTCTTGGTATCTCTCCAAGTACCCTGATGGCAATGTTGAGACGAGAATTGTTCTTTGGACTGACTCTTACAACAGGTCAATCTATTACTCTAGATCCTAAATGAACAAATTTAATACTACTTACTGCAAAGCAGAGTTAAAAGCTTTCTCTTTACTTGCTTGTAATTTTGCAACATTGACAAAAGTAGCGAGAAAGGTAGTTTAATAAATTGGTTTTTATTAAGAAGTAACCTCTGGAGAGACCAATGACCATATACATTGATTTCCTGACAAGAAACAACTTTCAAATTTTATTTACATAAATAAAATTTATGATGATCCTCAACAACCATCACTGAATAAAAAATACTTCTAATGCAGAAAATTGGTTGATAACGCAGAATGCTGTGCCATTCTGTTCATGCTTTAGCCAAAGGTCCGAATGAGCATGTAACGTATCAACAACATAAAATATTTTTTTCGAAACAGTTTTACGAGACAAATCAAACACAAATCAAAAAGGAAAATAACATAGAGCTCTTCATTGAAAATTGAAGTTCGTAGAGAAAATGTTTAAGTCAATGCACATTTTTGTATATTAACTAAATTTTACTCTGTGGTATAAAGCCATTGAGTGCATTTTGATGGAGAAAACAGTTTATTTCCTCTCACATAAAACTCCCCAAATTTCTCTGTGTTTGAATTTAATGCAAAAATAAAATATGTTACTAAAATATTATGAGATATCTGTAAGTTAAGTTTCAATTCAGCTAATTTTCATCTATACCTTTCCTTTACAGAACCATAAACTAGTATTTTTTTATTAAGCTCTCACAATTAGAATTATAGTGGTTTTTAATATTATTATTTTATTTTTGTAAAATGGTAAATAAGAAACATTATTATCACAGTATCACAGTATCACAAGGTTGGAAAGGACCATCTCTGAGATCATCAAGTCCAACCTATAACCGAACACTAACATCAACACTAACACCAACCATCATCTAAACCATGGCACTCAGTGCCTCATCCAGTTTCCCCTTAAACACCTCCAGGGTCGGTGACTCCACCACCTCCCTGGGTAGTGCATTCCAATGGCCAATCACCCTTTCAGTGAAGAACTTTTTCCTCATATCAAGTCTAAACTTTCCGTGACGAAGCTTAAGTCCATGCCCTCTGGTTCTGCCACTGGTCACCTGAGAGAAGAGACCAATCTCTGCCCGACTACAACCTCCTTTTAGGTAGTTGTAGAGAGCAATGAGGTCTCCCCTGAGCCTCCTCTTCTCCAGACTAAACAGCCCCAACTCCCTCAGTCGCTCCTCATAGGGCTTGTGCTCCAGCCCCTTCACCATCTTCGTTGCCCTCCTCTGAACACATTCCAGTATCCTAACATCTTTCCCAAACTGGGGGGCCCAGAACTGGACACAGTATTCAAGGTGAGGCCTGACCAGTGCCGAGTACAGGGGAACGATAACTTCTCTGGTCCTGCTTACTACACTATTCCTGATGCAGGCCAGGATGCCATTGGCCTTCTTGGCCACCTGGGCACACTGCTGGCTCATGTTGAGCTTCCTGTCCACCAGCACTCCCAGGTCCCTTTCTATTATATCTTTATCTGCTTATTACTTGGAAAAACTAGAAATTAAAGTAGGAAACTACTGATCCCATTCCAAAATGGAAGCAGTAAGAGGCAAAAAGAGAGGAAAAGAGAGAACCATGAATGGCAGCTGTGTTCATACAGTATTGTTTACCTCTAGAAATTAATTAGGCTCATAGCTTAATATTACAGCTCCAGAAGTATCCTTCCGTGTTCCACATTTTTTTACTTATTTGAACATACCGTTCAGAAATCCAATACTAAAATTAAGCCAATAAAACTTGGTATCATAGGAAAGGACATGATCTTCATATATTAGTTTTATCATTGTAGAGGCATTCTTGCAAAATTAGTTAGAAATAGAATGAAATTATATTTCTAATCAATATACAAGAGCAGTAGGTTTCACTGATTAAATAATTCAAGGGGAATTTGCCTCTTTAAAACAGTGACACAAAAATAAATACAAAATGTTACAAAGTCCAAACAGATTACTGAATTCTCGAAGTGAAGCAGCAATATCTGAGAATCTTCTTGGAAAGAAGTGAAAACCATGGGGAGCCAGGTCTGCTGAATAGGGTGGGTACTCAAGCATAGTCATATTATTAGCTAAAAACTGCTTCACAAACATAGTGTTGCGGGCTGGCACATTGTCTTTATGTTAACTCTGCTCACTCTTGCACACGGAGATTTTCCAACTGAGGGTGAGAAAACATCTATATTTAAATACGCACCCACTCATACTGAGTGAAGAAATTGAGTTTCGCTTTGTCTCACTGTGACAAGGTAGAACATGTTCTGTAACCATCTCTTTGTGTCTCCCCTCCCACTCTTGGTTTCCGAGCTATAGGGTTAGTCTCAGGTTTTTCGTGTCAGACCTTCTATATCAGATTTTATTACACTTACTCAAAATGAGTTGTAATTGGGTAGTTTGGGCTATAAGTCTATAAAATGTAATAGATGATAAGCTATGCCAAACAAATGCGATAGTTCTACAACTATATGTTATGACACATCATCTTTACTAACTTTGGATTCTTCATTTTAAAATCAACACAAATGGTTTATTTGATGCAAAATATAGGACTTGGCTTTGTTAAACTCATCTTATTGGATCCAAGGTCATCAACAGGATTTCTTAGATGGATGTAATGAAGTTTTTAAGCATCTATTATAAAAATCTACTTTTCATAACACTGTGTAATATCTCTAAATTATCCTCACCTTAGCTCCTTTTCTGAAAATTTGAATATGACAATCATGAATTACCATTTATTTAGACTCTTGATGTCAGAAGGATCGAAGACCATAGATCTTCTTACAAAGTAATTTCTTTACTGTCTTATAATCACAAGACCTGTGCTTTTATAGAGCAGCTCCTTGTGCCTGTCTGTGAGTACTAATGGCATGTAATTTATGGAAATGATAGTTAGTAATTCCTAACCAGAAAACCTGCAGCTAATAACACTGGAACGTATTATATAGAATTGATGTAAGATTTATGAAAAATGGAAGTGACAAGTAAATTTTCTTCTACCAACAGCTGTAAGAACTTACTTCAGAAAAACATTTGGTCTCTTCACTAACACATTTAAAAGGTTGGTTTAAACCTTATTCTGTTTATTAATATTTGTTAATAAAGACAGATCCACTAGTTCTTGAACAACAAAACATTCACTAATTGAATGCTTTGCATTGTATTTTAATATTTTTAAAAGTATATTTTAGTATTTTAATTCTTACTGTATGAACTAAGGTCCAACTTAAATTAGTTATTTATATGGAGTAAGGGGAAAGGAAAATTCTCTGTTTTTTTCAATATGTGGTTTAGATTTTTGTTATGACCTCTTCAATTCATGTTAGTGACCAAGAAAAAAAAATAATGCATTGCTACCTGAAGTATCCACTTTTCTGTCAGAGTTGTATGGATGTAAGTTATTTTTTGAAATCTCAAGAAAAGATTTCTCCATTCTCACTGATTTTATTCCTTAAGCTATAAACACAATGTTATGAACTTAACTATGCACTGTCACCTTCTCTTCTGTGTTATTAGATTGCCTTGGTTATTTGAAAGTCACTCTTTTATGACACATGTCAAATTATTTGGGGCACATGGTGTTTTTACATGAAAAGCCTGATTCAACAACTTGTACTTCTTCAGGGTGAAAAGTTTTTTATTGAACTAGATTACCCATGAGATTTCAAGTTGTCATTGACTAACTATTCCTTCACCAATTTTATAATAGAAAGTTGAGAAACGTCATAGAGGCAAGATATAACAAAATTTTGTATTTCTCTGCAGTGTATATTGGGTAGGTGAAGACAATACCTTTAATAAACCTCTCATTCTGAATTTGACTGCAGTAATGTTTAGCAATATATGGAATTTAGTATACAGACTTCCTTGTTTTCTATTTACAAATTTCTATATATTCTTGTGTATAATTTGAACTTCATTGTACAAATCTGCATGGAAAATTACTGCAGAAAAAATGACTTATGACTTATCATAAACTCTTGAATTATATGATGTCTATTACATTATTAAAGATTCAGGATTGACATATGTACCAAAACTCTGCAAAATATGGTAAGTATTTTTAAATGAATTATGATAGTCCTTATAATTCTGGGATATGCTGAGAGAACAACAGATGTTTTCAGTGATGATAGTGGAATAGACAAAATATGGCACTGATGGAATGGAGCAGATTGCTCAATCAGTTTGACTGACTGCCTGTATCAGATAGGACTAGTTTAGAATAATCTACAGAATCAACACCAGCTGGAAGGGATTTCAACATCTGTCTGGTTTCTGCAGAGCTCAGCCACTTCATGACTCAGAACCTGAAGTTTTTGAAAGTTTAAATAGAAAGGGTGATAGTTATAATGTGTTGGGGGTCACCATTTGTTAAGGACACCATTTGTCGAAGACGGCGAGACACACATATGGTGTTTGATTAACAAGTCTCAGTCTTTATTAGCAGTAGTTCTACCTAAATAGTTTAGTTAATGAGCTTCATACATATTACAAAACTTTAGCTCCTTACTGGTTACAGACTTTATCATTGCATAAGCGTCACATACATTCCTGTAGTTTTAGAAATCCATTTGGTCCCGTGGGAGACATCCTGTTATCTCCCTTGCCTAAGCTTCACTGCACAACAAGGGCCCACTGACCTTGCTGGTCAGTATTTTTTCACTTAGCTCAGTATTTTCCCACTCAAGGCATAAGCAGCTTGCTTTTGTCAGGCTCATGTCTGCTTTCAATGAGCCAGGTTTCAGTAAGTCTCTCCACAATAATGAGGTATGTAGGTGCATTAAATGAAATTTAAAAAAAACCCACAAAATCTTTGATGTGTTTTTGTTTTTCCTGTTCTTGTTTGCTTGCGCGCTTTTGAATAATGTGTTTTTTTTGGCACAAAACAAGGGTAAACTGGAGAGATAAATGACTTGTAATGTTGCACCTAGTAAAATAATGGAATATCCCATCTGGTTCTGAAATTTCTTACTGTAGTTGCATTTCTGCTTAGTCATTTCTGATGTTTACTTGAACTCTTGCTTTCTTCATATACTTCTATTTCTGAGTTCTTGTGTGTTTGCAGTGTCCAATGACCATGAATAAAATTGGCCATAACTTACATTTAAGTCCTCTGAACCCATGCATAGTCTTTTGGTGTGGACTTCAGTTGGACAAATGGAAGCCTAATTAATAGGAGTGTAACCAATACATCTTTCACTCTTGAATCATTCTTTCTTCTCTACTATTGATATCATAGCAATACTGGAGATGGAAATGGAAAATCCAAGCTCGGTTCCCATTCTATTAGAAGAGAGTTCAAAATAAGCCCTGCTTTCTTGCTAAAAAACCCTGACTAATAAAGTGATTGGAAAAGAAGGACTTCAATGGTTAAGCAACATAAGCAAAGGGATGACAGTTTTGGATTTCAGTTATGGATTTATGTATCTATTTTCTATTTCAGCACCAATTTAGGTAATGAATTCCTTTATAGGGTTAATTCTTAAGGTCCTATTTTCATATGCTTATTCAACATATGACAAAAGAGCTAGTTAACATATTTTTTTCTGAGGTAATATTAACTCCCTGTTTTATATCTGGACACATTTTATTTTCCCTGAAGCTGAAGAAGAGTAGAACTATTCCAGTAGGAGATCATAATGCTTGGATATATTTTATGTTCCAAGCTCTGATTTATATTAGGTTTTATCTGGTGCCCACCTTCAGAAGAATATTTCTATAGCTTTACTGGTTTTAAATATCTTCCAAAGAACAAATGACCAATGTGTCTTCTGTGCACTAAACTATCAATCAGAAATGTAGTTTTGTTGAAGCTGTAGTAGTCTAGGTATAGAAGTGACTAAATTTCCAGGGGGGAAATAATATCTTTAATAGAAAGATGGGGAATAGATATTTTTGGGGAAAAAAATACAGTGCTTTGGTCTCAGATTGGTTAACTACCTGTTTCTGCCTCTTTCTCATGAGGCCAAGGTTTTTATCACCGTTTCTCTTGCTACTATTTTTCTCCAATAAGTATCCTACTTCCCAAAATTGTCTAGTTACTTAACAAAATGCAATTGAAAGTGTTTGTTCCAATGTACTTTGGTTGGAATTGTTTGAATCTACTTCAGACTTATGCTAAGACATCTTTCTTTTTTCCAGCTGTACCAGCTGGTCCAATAAAATACACCAGTTCTCCCTAAAAAATCAAAAGTGTGACTGCTTATTAGCCAAAGAGATTTTTTGTAAGTTATTGCTAGTCATTTTACATAGAGGAATTAGTATCTCCTTTGTATCTTAAACTGTACTGAGGTTAAGGCACTTTGTGATCTTCTGTTCTTAATAGGATGACACTTATCAAAAGAATTATTCAGCCTAGAGATTCTGTTGTGGTGTTTTTTTTCCCTCAATAGCAGATCTTTTAAGCTATAGAAACTTAACCTACCTTAGATTACACTTGGACAGTTCGTGACATAATTAACAAGAATTGAATAGTAGTGTATGCAAGGTATTGCCATTTAGTATGCAAAATCATTACCCCAGCCTTCAATAATCTTGTTAAAATACAACCTATCTACAGTTATGCAGGTGAGGTATTGCACTTTGAGACATCCTTGTTCACTCTTTTGTGATCTGTAATGGACTTTCATTATAAGAAATGTTTACAAAATGTATTGAAAAATATATTAATGTGTTGCTATAATTGAACTTATATGCTATTAACACAAAGGAAAATATGTGACAGTCATTAAAGGGCCTGTGCACAAAATAGAAGGATCGTGGCTGTCTTAAGAAAGTCATTCATTGTTCTACCATTTTTTTTAAATTCAAACATAAAATGCATTTACTGGCCACTGATGTTTATGACTTTGAAAAGCCTTTTAATCCAAAGAGCTACATGCAAAGATATTTGTTATGTGTTTGTAACACTAATTACTATTTCTCTCAGGTGACCGGTGGCAGAACTAGAGGGCATGGACTTAAGCTTCGTCAGGGAAAGTTTAGGCTTGATATGAGGAAAAAGTTCTTCACTGAAAGGGTGATTGGCCATTGGAATGCACTGCCCAGGGAGGTGGTGGAGTCACCGACCCTGGAGGTGTTTAAGGGGAGACTGGATGAGGCACTGAGTGCCACGGTTTAGATGATGGTTGGTGTTAGTGTTGGTGTTAGTGTTAGGTTATAGGTTGGACTTGATGATCTCAGAGGTCCTTTCCAACCTTGTGATAGTGTGATACTGTGATACTGGACATTTTGTATATTACTTAGAATTGCTCAGAAGAAAGTAGTCTCTTAGAAGAACATTTTTGAGCATTATTTTAGTTCCCCAGGGGAATTGCTAACTGGAACATAAGCCGCTGCTAGGACTGATAAGCAGTGATAGAACAGCCTTTGAACAGCCTCAGTGGGCTTACTATAACACAATATTTTCAGATGTGACAAATTATGGTTAGATGTTCTGTAGAACTGATTATAGAGTGTAAATGGAAAGATGGTGACCTGCCATCGTAGTGGTGTATGAATGAGATTAGAAAAGGAAGGACCCACGTTAACATTTTATTAATGTGTGCAGGTTAGTTGTGTCACAGTGCAACAGTGAGAATAGCTTCCACCTTTTTGCTTGTAGCCTCTCACACTGATGCAATTGAAAAACATATGACTTTTTTAAAGAAAGACAAGTAGGACTGAGGCATAGAATTGCTTTGCAAGTACCATTCACCCAAGGAAGATTATAAGACTGCAAACATTTAAAAATTACATTACATTAGAAAGGTATTTCAAAGGTAGATGTAGCATTAATAGCAGTTGTATAAGCAGTTAAAACAGCAAGGCTATCATAGAAAGATTGGTTACATTTCTAAGGAAGTCATGTTGGGGAATGTTTGAAAGTTATTTTGGAAACACCGTGCTTATTCAATAAAAATTGCTTCGTCAGGCAGTAACTCATCTTCTTGGTGAATAAACTTGAAGATAATTACCTTATTACTAAAGGATTATTGCCTTATGTAAAAATACTGTGATACTCTTCATGTAACAGGACAATAAATATTTGTGTTGCTAAGATGTCCTGCTGCTTGAAGAAGCACTATAAAGATCTGGTTGGAAGTCAAAAAGTGAGCTGGAAAACCATTTGGGAAGAACACAGCATAATCTAGGAGTGACTAAGCATCTGTTCTGGAGTTCTGCCTGTTCACAGTGTGGAAGACACTACAAGGAAAAATAAAATTGTACTCTAGACCTGAGTTTTCCATAAATATACCAAATGGTCATGCAGACAAAAAAAAATCAGTTTGTTTGTTTAGAGACTATTATTCAAAATCCTTTTGAGTGCAAATAAAATCATGTTATGAGTTTTCCAGCTTATCTGAACATTTTGGAAAAAGAAAAAGTAAATTAAACTATTAGCAAAACCAGAACATTTTGGGTCAGGGTAACATTTGTAGAATAATAGAATTTTTTAGGTTGGAAAAAACTTCCAAAATCATGAAGTCCAACTGTAAACCTAACACTACCAAGTTCACACCAAATCATGTCCAGAAACCTACACGTCTGTTAAATATCTCCAGGGATGTTGACTCAACCCTGGGCAACCTGTTCCAATTATTGACAACCCTTTTGGTGAAGAAATTTTTCATAATATGTAGTCTAAACTAGAGAAGAGAGAAGAGACTAACAACCACCTCACTACAATCTCCTTTCAGGGAGTTGTAGAGTGTCATTTTCTGCAGGCTAAACAACTCCAGTTCCCTCAGATGCTATGCGTAACACTTGTGCTCCAGATCAATCACCCTTCTCTGTACACGCTCCAGCATCTCAGTGTCCTTGTAGTGAGGGGCCCAAAACTGAACACAATATTCAAAGCGTGGCCTCACTAGTGCTGAGTATGGGGGACTTCCCTAGCCCTGCTGGCCACGCTATTCATCACACATTTAGAAGTATGGAACCGTCAGTCTCAGTGGAAAGGCAATCCCAAATATTTCTCTGCCAAGTACAAATACTGTTGCCATTCAATATTCTTTTAGACAGTGTGATGCAAATGAAAAAAATTTTCTCACTACCTATCGACTGATGCAAACCCAGTCCTCAAGTAGCAATCACAGCCCCCCGGCCATCTCCTAGTTTATATGCTGAGCATGACATCACATGGGATCATATGATTCCTCCCAAGGGAAGGAGGAGGAGCAGATGTTGATCTCTTCTTTCTAGTGACCAATGATAGGACTTAAGGGAATGACAGCAAGATGTGCCGGGGGGGGTGAGTTAGATATTAGAAAGAGGTTCTTCACCCAGAGAGTAGTGGAGCACTGGAACAGCTCCCCAGGGAAGCAGTCAATATTCAGGAAGCACTTGGATAATGCCTGTGTGTGAATCCCACATCCCACAACATGGTGTGAATGTTGGGATTGTCCAGTGCCGAGATAAGAGTTGGACTCGATGATCCTTGTGGGTCCCTTCCAACTCAGATCATTCTATGATTCTATGTTTCTATGAATAGACCTTCGGCCAGTTTGGGTCAGCTGTTTAGCCTGTTCCTCCTCCCAGCTTCTTGTGCCCTTCCCTTCTTGCTGTCAGGGAAGCGTGAGAAGCTGAAAATGCCTTGACAGTATAAATACTACTTA
The DNA here is from genome assembly GCA_033556795.1 of Tapera naevia. Taxonomy (NCBI): domain Eukaryota; kingdom Metazoa; phylum Chordata; class Aves; order Cuculiformes; family Neomorphidae; genus Tapera; species Tapera naevia. Next base: position 6,170,723 of record JAUMJJ010000034.1, on the reverse strand, counting down.
GCAACAATTAAAGCATAAGTGTGTTACCAACATTATTCTTATACTAAATACAAAAGACAGCACTATACTAATTGCGAAGAAGAAAGCTAACTTTATCCTAGTCAAAACCATGTGAGCAATTTTGAGCTGATTTCCTGCCAAAATCTCCAACACTCAATGAAAACCCCTCCCCCCCTTCCCTCTTTAGGCAAAGGAAGGAAAAAAACTATTGAAACTTATAGAAACCAAAATGAACCGAAGTGCACCAAATATATATATGTATTTTTACATATACACAGTTATATACAGTAAGGCTATTATGTAAAACTCCCAAGAAAGGAAGGAGGGAAAGGGAAAATGGGAAAAAGGGACAAAAAGGAACTAAAACAAAACAGGTATGCACAATTGAAAAACCCGGTAACTAACAAAATAAAGAACTAGCAATATCTCACCACTTCCCTTGAGAAAAGCTGGACAGCCAAACCTGACCCAGCACTCTCCCCCAACGCGTGGGCAGATAACAGCAGCTGATGCAGGCCTCAGCTCCCGACAAGCAAGACCAACGCAAGCGACTCACTGTTCCTAAACCTCGCCGGAAGAGAACAGAGCAAACTCTCTTATCTATGTGTTATTTATATGTTGTGTTACGTTAAAGGAAGATATGGAATACTTCCTTATATTTCTGATCCCCATTGCTAAGGAAGGCCTAAAAAATCCAAAAGGTAACCCACTACTCTAGGACATAGGTATATATTTCAGGCTTATGAAGTTCTACTGCACTCTTCTCATTCTTTGCAATTCTAGACATAAATGTTACTTTGTACAGCCTGCTTTTTGCAGGTTTCATCTCATTTTTGTTCTGTCAGGCTTGGCTTTATGTCCAGAGCAAATATTTCTGGTTGCATCTAGACTTACAGATAGGGATAAGCATGACATTCTACAGATCTCAGTCTCCATTCAGATCACAAACAAATTGAAGAATAACATGGCTCCTGTAGGCTACTTTGAGAAATAGAGCATTTGTGGTGACTGGCATGTTTTAGGTTTCATTTCATTAGCGCTGTAGATCCTATCCATTTTCCCTTCAGCTTGTTCCAAGTTTTAAAATCATCATTTGGAAGGACTTCGGTTTTCCCTTATCCTCTTCTGTATTTTGGAATATCATTCTTAATTCTAAAAAGCAGACAACATCTTAGCTCTTTTTAAAAAAATTCTTCACATTTTGTTCAATCACCCTTGGATTGTTGATCTCCATGCACTTGCTATTTCAATCTTATTACACTCCCAGGACCAGTGCCCTTCTTGTAGCTTTGTAGAAAGTGATTAAATACCATTTCTCATGTTAGGTTGCAAGTTCACATGCTTTCTAATCTACTGCTGAAAAGCATTTTGTTCCCATTTGACAGCAGATGTCTTGTCAGAAACCCACGACAGCAAATAGGCCGAGAAATGTTCCTTCTCAGGAAAACAAAAACAAAACAGAGAGGAGTTTTGTCATTGTAGTTATTGGGTTCACCAGAAAGGTAACTGAGTGAAACTAAAGGTCCAGCGAATACAGAAGAGATAGACTTAGGTTTCTTATTGTAATAGATGTTTTTTTGCTTTCTGTGTTGTGTTTATTATCTTATTATCATTCATAATATTATTATGAATTGCATAATATCTGCAACTTCAAGTAGTGCATAGTTGAGTGGCTTTTCTTTATAGAGTTCCTAGAAATCATCATTATAAAGAATAATTAACCTTGGCACTCTATACATGCTGCAAAAGAACATATAACATAAAAGAATTAGGAACACTAAGAAATGAGGAGACTGATTTGTTTTGTGGAAAATTCCTTTATTACATCCCATGTGTGCATGAAGACTGCAAACAGTCCCTCCTTTCTCTTGGCATGAAATGAATAAGTATTGAAGAACTGTATTTTCTCTGTTGAACCGTGCCATTAGGAGGGATATGACACTGATATCTATAGCTTACCGCATAAGACAAGGTGAAGTGGATTATACTTTATCAAGTACTTTTGTTACGTGTTATACAAAAGTCCCATGTATACTGAAAGATTCAAATTAAAAGAAAACGCTTCTTTCAGCATTGTCCCTTACTGTAACAATCTATTTTTCTTGAGTTAACATATTTATTAATCTCTTCTAGGCAGTATTTAAGTCCTGCTGTGCATTAATACCTATTTTAAATCCCTTTTGTAGATGTCAGTGAGACTCACTTTTCAGGCTGCTGCAGCTGTCTAGTTTTTCATCACAAACTGGGCACAAGCTAGTGCCTACGGCACTGGTAAATGAACCAAATAAGGAGGTAAACATTAACTAATAGAATACTAGGTGAAATACTGATAAATGTCCAAGGAATTACCAGTATAGTAGTTAATAAAGCCAAGAGCCTTAAATCACGTGGAAATTATTTTAACTCAGTTTCTAATGAACAGAATACTTCCTAGGATAACGTTTAAGGCCAGCTTGAAGTAGGAGAACACCAGTGCTAAAATTTATACTAAAAAAATTGGTTTGGTTTTTAATATTTTGAAGATGAGATTGCACTCATAAATATAGAACACATAAAATAAATCTTTCCAGGACTAACGTGCTTTAGGGTTGATAAATTGGTAACAATTAATAGGCTCACACACTGTAATAAAATGTTCATGAAGTTTATTATTTGTCATTCTTATCAACTAATTAAAAACATCTTTACGGATGCATGTGTAATAAATGGATTGGAGAGAAAGACAGAATGCACATAAACACATTCGCTTCATTTGAACATCACAACGGAATGTTGACTCATGGCACATTAATTCATACTACATAAAAGATATGCAACAGCTTAAAAGACTATATATTATAATATGAACTCTGGATATATTAGGCACTTTGGCTGTAAGCTTATTTTATATGTTGTGATATAATTAATGTGCTGAATTACACTTCTAATGTGGAGTCCAAGTGAAACTACTTGGTGTCATTGGTAGCCATGAAAAGTGAGATCTTACTCTGCTTCCTTTGAGCAAAGCTGAGATACCAGAGTCTATTATCTTTTCCATTTGTGTAATAGATTAATGAGCAGGGGAGAGACTTCTCATCCATACACCCTTGATTATGTCTTTAGGAGCTACTTCTTACAATGAGTATTATTAAGTTAAAAATATATTTTTAGGGCAAACTTTGCAGTGATATTTAGAGTAAACAGAGAGGTATTCAAGACCGAACAGAATAATAAAATCTGAATGAGTAACAACTTATCTTAATTCATCTTATAACTTTGAGGCAAAACATACACATATATTCACCTCATATTGTCTCCCTTGTTGAAACAAATCTCTTGTGAACTTTGGGAGCTGAACCTAGGTAAGGAATTAAAAGTCCATTTATGTATTGAGTTACATGAGTGTATATGCGCCAGAGTGGGATTGATGCTAGTAAAGTGTTTACTTTTGCAGAAACACAAGGGAAGACATAATAACTACAAATTATGCAAAATAAACAAAATGTCTCTTTATACAGAATTATGAAGTCTGACACAAAAAAAACCCGAGACTGTGCCTGTAACTCTTTTTATTTAACAAATCAAGAAAATCAGCTACCACCACCTTCAAAACAGTTCCCTTCTGAGTTGACACATTCTTGCATACAATGCTGCCAATGTTCAAAGCAATTCCACAGATCATTTTCTGAAAGACCATTGAGAAACTCTGTTGTTTTTACTTTCACACCTTTTACTGACAAAAAAATGGACTCCTTTGAACACTGACTTGATCTTTGGGATCTCCTCACTGTAAGCCTCAGGTAATAATTGAATGGTTTCCATTGTGGGTTTATTCAGTTTCACAAAACACTTGATGTTATCTCGCTGTTCACTCTTCAGCACCAACAGTTTCCAACCAAAGGCAAGAAAATGTCTGCATTTGAACACGTGTCCACTAGTTCTGAGTGATCTAGTTGAGCCTTGTCTTACTGTGACACATTAGAACACGTTCTACAACCATCTCTTTGTCTCTCCTCTCCCATTCTTGGTTCCCAAGCTACAGAGTTAGTCTCTTTCTTTTGTTTTAGACCTCATATTATTCAAAAAGTTTGTAACTACTTTGCCTATTCGCAAAAAATATGTGACTTTTTGGTAGTTAATTTGTTAAAAATCGTAGTTAGTGTTGAAATGTAAGGTTAACAATATGACAATATGATTCAAAGAAGTGTTTTAAAAGTGGTCTGATAAAGAAAAGAATGTTTTCATGTAGTAATTAAGATTAAGATATGTAGAAAATAAATATGCAAACAGATGGGTAGTAACTCTTACTCCCAAAAACTTTGCCTCACTTCTAATGAACTATAGAACATGCTCTGATCTTAAAAAAAACCCACTAATTTTACTTTTAATTAATGATTAATTAAAATTAAGATATTCTCTAATAATTTGAGTCAGACTTGCGAGAAAGAAGCCGAAGAGTATAAACTGTTCGTAGACATTCGTTTTACCTGAATTTTATAAACAGAACTGTTACACACAACAGTTCTAAAACTTACAACCCCTTAGTTCCAGAAGATCATAGATCCTTTCCTTTTACTCCTTGAGCTGGTTTGAGCTAGATTCCCCAAGCTCTCTAATGCTCAGTTCAGGCCCCTTTCCCAAAGCTTCCCCCTTTTCAAAGGAAAAAAAAATACAGAAAAACGGAAATCACACTAAATATATATGTATTTCTACACACAACTACATACAGCAAGGAAATCACATAAAACGCCCAAGACAGGGAAGAGGAAGATCAGAAAAAAAAAAATCCAAAAGCCAACCCACTGCACTCCTGTACTAATGAAAACATTTCAAGCAGACCTCTGGTGTACTTGTTACACAATCCATTTTATATGTCCTATATCTGTTCCAAATGTGGGAGGAACAGTGGGTAGATTGCATATTAAATTAGGGATTCCTAACTATAATCCTACCCTCCTAAGTAAGGTGTGATGTCATGTGCCTATCTTTAGGCTGCACTGGATTATCACTGTTCATGCGTTCCCTGCTGAAGAAAAAAGGCATAGGGAGGATGTAATTAAGTTCTAAGGACAATAATATGCAGTTGGTAAATATAAAAACATAGGCAATCAAAAAGACTTCCTGAACAGGTTAAATGTATGTGCTTTGATGAAGCTAAATTTACGTAGCAAGGATTTTGAGATTAATACTTTGATTCTACTTTTTAAAAATACAAAAAAAAAAAAATCATTTACCTGAACTAGTCTACTAGCTACAAAAAAGAATGTCAGTATAAAAAAGGTTATAAGGTCAAAACATCCTTCTGGAGAGATGACGTTATTTCTGAAAAGGCCATTAAAAAAAAAAAAAAAAAAAAGGATAAAAGGGGAAACAAATCAAACCTCAAAGGTAAAGCCTATAAGCGTGTTCTTACATTTTTAAAGTCAGAAAGTAATGAATTATAAACAGTGGAGGAAAGGTATTACACAACTTAAAAAGATTTCACAGAGAAGGAGATGTATTAGCAGACAGAGAGGATATCAACTTCATATCAGCTTAACATTAAAAAATAGTGGGGGTGCAGGAATTAATATGATTGAATACTAAGGGTCTCTTGAATGCTGGATGTGAACTATTAGAAAATCAACACTTATTAAGTTACCGTATAAAAATGCTCAAGAAAGTAAAGTTATTCACTAGCATTGGCATGAATACTTGCTGAATGATGGTAGCTGTCACTAATGACCACTGTAGCCTTATACTCTGTGATAAGGCTTTTAGTAATGTAATTACATTTACATTGTTAAAACTTCCATCCAGCCTTGGGGAAAACTATATTTCAAACCACTATAGTTTTGCTTCAGAAAGGATTGTGGGATAAATCCTAAATACAATCAATGCAACTATATGAATAAGGTAGATCACCATATGTCAGGGCTCTCAGTTGTTCAGTATTGGATCACAATAAAAAACACATACATTTTTGGAGACTCCTTTAGAAGAGGTGTCAAAAATCCTTCTTTTAGGTGTCTAGAAATATGTCTCAACACAACAATTCAAGTTTCAGCTCACACCTATAAACTATCCAGCTACAACAATATAAATCACATGTTTAGCAGCAAAGACGTGACCATTCCCCAACATGTTATGCAACAGAGGATCAATTGTTTTTTGTACTGCCATCATCAACATTTGTGCTTTGTATTATTGGCATGCTGTGATACTTAGGAAATTGTGATAGATGCCAAGCTTCTTTAAAGCTTTCTACATACTATCTATGAAGTTTGTCTCTAAAAGGATGCACACGCAGCCAGAACAATTGTGTCTACTGTCTTTAATAATAAGAAAATCACTAACAGGTTCTCATTATGTAGCTCATATAATAACAACTGTTTCGGTGATGAGAAAAAGAAGTTTTTCTCCCCTTTTCCTCTTCCTGCTCTGGTTTCCTCATTTTAACGATTCATGCATTCTATAACTCCTAGATTTCCACACTTGCCACTTGTTAGGTCAGGAATAAATAAAAAAACCCTCTACTCACCTGCTTGTTTGATGAGCCACTTGATTGAACTGAAGGTAATGAACAGCATTGAACAGAAGAAAAAAGATGCTCCTTCACTAAATGCTCTTTGCAAGAACACTAAGGAAAATAATATATTCTTCACCAAGTATGAGTTCAACAAAAAATGAACTAGAGACGTTTTGTGTGTTTCAGTTGAAATGTATCAAAAAGATTATACATATGGAAACTAAAATGTGCTTGCTCCATATAGTTCTACTTAGATATGTTACAGAACAATATTTTATATAATTATAAAATATGTCATTCTGATATATCTATGTGTATCTATATCTATCTTTAGTTTTGTCTGTTCCAGCTTATGTATATTGCATCTCATTGTATCATCACGCACATCTGAGATAAGAAGTCTGGTTCTGTCTTCTTCCGTATTCTTTGATCAAGGTAGTGTATGAATGAAAGCCGCCTTTGAGCTTTCCCTTCTCTAGACCAAACAGACCAAATTTCCTCAATTTCTGTTCATTCCTTATGTACTCTAGACCGTGATCACTTTGGTTGGTCTTGCTCCAGCATGTTACTATCTTTCTTATATTGGGAAGCTCAAAATTTGGCACAATAGTCCAGATGCAATCTGACAAGTGCCAAAAATGGACTTTCCTGGGCCGGCTGGCTCTGTTTTTACTAATATATTGCACAACACAGTTGGAATCTTTGTGAAACGTGGATTTAAATTTTTGCACTGTCAGTATCAAATACAGAAACGAAATCATGTAAACTGCTGACTACACTTGTAATCGGTTACTTTCTGAAAATATCCATATAAGGTCTAAATCCACAAAAAGACAATTTTGTAAGTCTGCTATTTAAATTCTCAAAATCTTTAGTCTGCCTGTGTGGGTACAAAAAACTGACATTCTCACGTAAGCATAAAAAAATCCCAAGATTTCAGGAACCGTGTGCTCCAGAGTATGCAAAGCATGGAATAGTGATCCCATCCAGCTTCTGTCTCCAGGGTTATTTTGTAACCTGTCTAATGAGCACCTTTGCAGCTGTACCTGGCACTATATTAGCTAAGTAAAATCCCACTTAGGCTCTGGAAAACTATAGGCACCTATTTATTCCAGATTCTATGAACTGAGAATTTTCTCACAAAATCAATTTTGGTCAGAACAGTTTAGACTCATGTAGAGAATATTTTAGAAGAATCGGGGCATTCTGTGATCCTTGAGGCTTGTATGCACAAGCCTGCCTATGTGTTAAATTGCAAGGACACAGCGACCTTGATGAACAATGAAGAGGAAGCAGACTAAATAAGATAAATAAGATAAATAAGGTAAATAAGGCAAGAGGAGCAAGAATGCAAAGTGCTAACTGCAAAAGGGGGGGTGCAGGGTAATAGTGCATGGACAGAAACTTTTAACCAATTATGATAGAGAATATACCAAGTGGACAACATGTAGCGCCAATTATATGTGCACTTATAGCGTATGAACACAGATTGTGAGTATAAAGTAGCGTGTGGAAGCACAATAAAGTGAGCACTGACTCTATGATGATGAGCACTGACCTCCATGAGGATACGTCTTTGACTCTGGGGCTCTCCGCAACATTTGGTGCTCGAACAAGTGATAGGCACCCTCGATGAAAGAAGCTTCTTGGAGACGGCGGTTCCCAGGGAACGAGGATGGTCGAGGGGAGAGGAATGTGCCATATATGCTTTGATACAGAGCGGCGGCAGAGGAGAGCCAGACAGGAGAGGCTGAGAGTCGGTGACCTCAGATCAAGGTAGGAAGACTAGCTATCTTCCCCTGTCAGTTAAAGCGCTGCAAGCATGGAAGCAGAGAATTCTGCAGCGAAAAACTGCTACTAGGTATACTCGCTAAGCGAAGGCAAGCAGTTACCGTTCTCCATTAATACAATGGGCCAGATAATGTAAGCATATCAAATGTCCGTCAATGTTGTTTGATTGGGAGGAGTGGAGAAGGGTTGGAGATGAACTTTGGGACTTAAATATTAACAACAAAGGAAAAGAGCCATTAGCTGCTTGTAATACAACTTGGAGAACTGTGATTAATACTCCTCAAGAGTTAAAAGCAGAATCGAAAGTGGCTGCAGCAGCTTTTCAGGCAATAACAGCCCCTGTGCCAACAACTTCAGCTGCTCATCCGACTCGTAGCTGTAGTCACGTTGAAGCATTTTTTGGTATAGGTGCCATTAAGGGTCAATTGAGCGATAAGACATGTGAGTTTGTTAATGAGCTATTAAGAGTTAATAATATGTCAAATGAAGCAGAAAAAAACAAGCGACATATCATCAGCTGTGAGCAATGCTCACGCTTCAGCAGCTGGAAGTGAACTGACAGACAATACGGAAGAAACTTTGGTGACATCGAGTGATGATGTAATAGTGGGAGGACCCAGCTGTCACAAGAAGTTATATCTACCCTGGTCTCCTCCTCCTCCTGAAGTGGTTTGTTTACCAGGAGACAGGTCATCTGAAGATGAGGAACATCCACAATAATTCCATGAAGTAGCAAATTACAAGCTCTCAAGAGGCAAATGGAGGAAGCTATGAATGCTCTACATCACAGAAAGGAACAATCATTGTCGACATTTGCATCACACATGAGAACCAAAAAATCTGTCCAGGAACTGGCCAAAAATATTACAAAGCCTTCAGCACCACCTTTAGGTGGTGTAGGTAAAGGTTGTGTCCACCACCATATATGGACAGTTCTATGATTTTACAAAAGTCTGGTAGGTGGTCAGGTGTAATCCGAGATGCCATATTAGAAGGAGATTGGCATCCAGCAGGTAACCTAGCTTTTCCTATATTGTTTGATCAACATGGTAATAGTTATGAGTAACATGATTGGAAAATTTTAACAACAAGTGAAAAAGACTGTGCAGGAGAATGGGATAAAGTCTGAAACCACTAGGGATGCATTAGATTGGATTTTTACAGCAGATTTTAATTCGCCATATGATTGTCAAAGTTTAACTAAATTGTTGTTATCTCCTTCGCAGCAAATAATACGGGATAGAGAATGGTCTTGTCTTGCAGAATTGGAAGCCATGAGGCAAAATATGTTAAATGGTGTAACACCAGAAATGTTGATGGGATCCGGGACATTTTCTCATGTAACTTTACAATTGCAATACCCTAGAGCGTTACACCATTTAGTAGCACTATTAGCACTATTGGCTCGACAGGCATTTTATGCAGTTACCTATGACGGTCCAACTCCTTCCTTTACAAATGTGAAACAGGGGTTAACAGAACCATATGCAGCATTTATTGATCATTTATCAGCAGCTCTTACAGCTCAGTCTGACATGGATGAGGATGCCAAACAAATAATTTTTAAACTCTTAGCCTTTGAAAATGCAAATGCAAAACCAAAATCTATTCTAGCTACATTGCCTAAGGGAGCCAGAGTTGGTGATATGATTGAATTAGCAAATCAAATAGTGCCCAAGGAAAATTAATTGCTCAAGCTGTATCATCAGCAATGGCACCAACGACTAATCTGTTGGCTGATGCAGTACAAAAGATAGGATCAAAAATGACATCTAGTGATAAACCTGTCATGGGAATTTGTTACAAATGTGGAAAAAAGGGTCACCACAGGAGAAATTGTTCTGCTACTGTGTGGTGTGATCGTTGTCAAAAAAATAATCATGATACCGAAGTATGTGGGATAGCAAAAAACATGAAACAAAGCGTGAAGGGACCCCACACAACAACACAAGTGGCAGGTCCCTCAGTACTGTCCAGCAGCTCCCTCCACCAGCCACAAGGGGGAGCCTAGGAATCGATTTGGCAACAGCAGAAGATATTACTCTAACAAGCACAGCTGTACATAAAACACCAACTGGTGTAACTGGGCCTATTTTTGATAAAAGAAGCTTAATAGGAGCTCTTTTGTTAGGGAAATCATCTGCTAGTGTAGCAGGATTAATTGTGCTACCAGGGGTAATTGATGCTGATTTTGTAGGAGAAATAATGATTATGGCTTATACGTTAACACCGCCCTTAATTATAAAACAAGGCACAAAAATTGCTCAATTAATTTTGTATTTGAAACATTATTCTAACAAGGATATATTCAGAACAGCACCAGAGCAGGGCTCAAAAGGATTTGGATCTATTGGGCATACATTAGTAAATCTTGTACAGCAAATGCAAAACAGGCCGATGATAAAATTAATTCTCATGAGTGATACAGAAAAACTCCCTGCTAAGGCCATGATGGATACTGGGGCTGATGTCACAATCATCAGCAAAAGGTTATGGCCCAAAAATTGGCCCATACAACAAGCATGCGATACACTTCAAGGAGCTGGAGGAGGAGCTCCTCTACAAAGCTCTACGCCAATCCAGATCATGTTTCCAGAAGGTCAATCTGTCACCCTTAAACCATATGTAATGTTGTTACCTGGGGACTTGGAAGGTTTAGTTGGTCACGATGTTATGTCTCAACTGGGTATTTCATTACATGTACCACCAACTAATAAATTTTTTAGTACAGGTCACTGCAATGCAGTTGCTGACTCCGAAAATTCAATGGAAAATGGATGAGCCTGTATGGGTCGAGCACTGGCCATTGTCTGCAGAGCAACTGCAAATTGCACATCAACTAGTTCAAGAACAACTACAAGTAGGACACATTAAATCTTCCATAAGTGTCTGGAACACACCTATTTTTGTAATTCCAAAGAAATCAGGAAAATGGCAATTACTGCATGATTTACGCAAAGTTAATGAGCAAGTGATCTGCAATGGGTGTGAAATGTAGTGGGTATTACAAAGACATTGAACCACTAATGCCGCTTTTACGTGGAACAGATGCCAATAAGCCTGATACCTGGACTTCTGAACATGAGCATGTTGTGCAACAACTAAGTACCAAAATTGTACAGCAGGCTGCAGATCATCATTTAGAAAACGTACCTTTAGCTGTGGTAATTTGCAATGACACATTGTATCCCTTTGCGTTGCTACTACAATGTTCTGCTTGGCAAAAGGAAAAGGGGGGAGAGTCAGTCGACATTTTGTCATCATCTAATGCCAAAAAGAACAGCAAACAGAATCAAACACCTAATGCCAAAGCTCAAAATCAAGTAGCAATCCTGGAATGGTTGTTTCCACCTTTTACAGCACCCAAGAGTATATGGCTAAGAATGGAAGCAATCAGCCATTTGATAAAAAGGGTCATCAGAGATGCAAAGGTGTTACTGGCAGTGAGCCAGATTGGATGTTTGCCCATTAAATTAAAAGACTTAGAGTGGATGTTACAAAGTTCTGAGACTTTACAGATATCCTTATCAGGATATGAAGGTACATTATGCAACACAGTACCAGTGGATAAAAGATTAGGCTTTATTCTATGACAACATTGGATCCAAAGACCTAAAGTTGTTCAACAACCTCTACAGGATCAGACAGTTTTTACAGAAACAGGAAAAAAATCCAAGTGTGCTGCCTGTGTATGGAAGGAAAAGGATGAGTGGCAGCATTGTATTATATAGGGGGATATACAGGATTGTTTGCAAATTTTGGAGTTAGCAGCAATCACCTGGGCGCTAATCAACTGGAAAGATTCACCAGTGAATATAGTATCTGACTCGCAATACTCAGTAGGAGTCGTAGAAAGAATTGAGGATGTGTTAATTAGACCCCCTAATAATAAAAGGCTAGGAGAAACGTTTTTGCAGATTCAACAAGCAACTAATGTTCAGACGGGACAGTGCTGTATATCCATATCCGTAATCATTGCAATAACCTAGGATTGGGCAAAGGTAATGCTCTAGCTTATTCACTTGTCAGTACTGCGATTCCTACCCCGGTTGATGCCTTTACCATGGCTAGAGAAAATCATTCTATGTTTGATCAAGCTACTCGGGTATTAAAGCAACAGTTTAATCCGACCTGAGCAGATGCACAAGGCATAGTTAAAGCATGTGCACAATGTAGTCAACATGGAAAAGCCTGGAGAGTATTATTGAAACCTGGCTCATTGAATGCGGACATTAGCCTGACAAAAGCAAGCTGTTTAGGCCTTGAGTGGAAAATACTGAGCGAAGTGAAAAAATACTGATCAGCAAGGTCAGTGGGCCCTTGTGCAGTGAAGCTTAGGCAAGCGAGACAACAGGGTGTCTCCCACGGAGCCAGATGGATTTCTAGAACCGCAGGAATGTATATGACGCTTATGCAATGATAAAATCTGTAACCAATAAGGAGCTAAAATTTTGGGATATGTATGAAGCTCATTAAACAAACTATTTAGGTAGAACTACTGTTAATAAAGACTGAGACTTGGTAATCAAACACAATATGTGTCGTTATGTCTCCCGCCGTCTTCGACAAATGGTGACCCCAACAAATGGTGACCCCAACCTCAAAGCGAGAACAAGAGTAGATTTACACCACGGCGAAACCGCGAGTGAGTTGGACCCTATGCAGCAAGGGTGGCAAAAAGATATTCCGAAAAAAAGAACTCCGTGCCCTAGGTGACCGCATAGGTGAGCCTAGCCATACGTGCTGCCGGACCCTGAAGTGCTGCAACAGTGCTGACGAATAGGTATGGAAAGGGAAGCAGCATATAGTTTATTTACTGAATTTTTGCATAAGAAGGCAGTAAAGGGGGTGGAAGCTACCCAGGAAAAAAGCTGCATTTCACCGGACCGGATAAATAAGACGGGTCCATGGAGCGCGCAATGGAAAAAGAGGTAGCTTTCGAACTTTTAAAATGCTTTTTACAAAAGCGGGGAGTAAATCAGTTGAAAGACTTGACTGGGCTACTCACATTAGGAAAAACGAAAGGGTATTTTAGCAGCCCTGAAAGTTTGCTTGAAGTAGAAGAGGGATGAACTTTTGGGACTTTATATATCACTAATATAGGAAAAGAGCTATTTACTGCTTGTAATACAACTTGGAGAACTGTGATTAATGCCTTGCAAAAGTTAAAAATAGAATCAAAAGTGGCCACTGCAGCTGTGCAGGAAGTAACAGCCGCTGTGTCTACAACCACAGCTGCTCCACCGTCTTGCAGCCACAGTCGCATTGAAGTATTTTTTTTGGTGCTATTAAGGGTCAGTCAAGAGATAAGACGTGTGAGTTTGTTCATGATCTATTAAGAGTTAATATGTCTAATGAAGCAGAAAATACAAGCGACGTGCCATCAGCCGCAAGCAATGTTCACGCTTCAGCAGCTGGAAGTGAACTGACAGACAATACGGAAGGAACTGCAGTGACAGCGAGTGATGAGGTAAGAGCGGGAGGAGCCAGCTGTTGCAAGAAGTTATACCCACCCTGGCCTCTCCCCCCCCGAAGCGGTTTGTTTAACAGGAGACAAGACATCTGAAGATGAAGCACAGCAACAACATGAAGCACAATAAAGTGAGCACTGACTCTGCCTCCACGAGGATACGTCTTTGACTCCGGGGCTCTCCGCTACAGACTCCTTCAGAAACCAAGCCTACATACAACTGTCGGGTACTTCATTTTGGACACAACAATCCCATGCATAGGTATAGACAGGGGACAGAGTGGCTGGAAAATAGTCAGGCAGAAAGGGACCTGGGAGTGCTGGTTGACAGGAAGCTCAACATGAGCCAGCAGTGTGCCCAGGTGGCCAAGAAGGCCGATGGCATTCTGGCCTGCATCAGGAATAGTGTGGCGAGCAGGACCAGAGAAGTTATCATCCCCCTGTATTCGGCACTGGTCAGGCCTGACCTTGAATACTGTGTACAGTTCTGGGCCCCTCAGTTTGGTAAAGATGTCAGGATGCTGGAGTGTATTCAGAGGAGGGCAACGAAGATGATGAAGGGGCTGTAGCACAAACCATATGAGGAGTGACTGAGGGAGTTGGGGCTGTTTAGTCTGAAGAAGAGGAGGCTCAGGGGAGACCTCATTGCTCTCTACAACTCCTTAAAAGGAGGTTGTAGTCGGGCAGGGGTTGGTCTCTTCTCTCAGGTGACCAGTGACAGAACTAGAGGGCATGGACTCAAGCTTTGTCAGGGAAAGTTTAGACTTGATGTGAGGGAAAAGTTCTTCACTGAAATGGTGACTGGCCATTGGAATGCGCTGCCCAGGGAGGTGGTGGAGTCACCAACCCTGGAGGTGTTTAAGGGGAGACTGGATCAGGCACTGAGTGTCATGGTTGAGATGATGGTATTAGTGTTGGTGTTAGTGTTGGTTTATAGGTTGGACTCGATCTTGGAGGTCCTTTCCAGCCTTATGATACTGTGATACTGTGATACTGTGATACTCTGAACTGAAAAGTCACAACCTGGATCATGGAGCCATGAAATCATAGAATGGTTTGGGTTGAAAGTGACCTTAAGGATCATATAGTTCCAACGCCTCTGCCATGGGCTGGGACACCTCCCACCAGACCAGGCTGCACAAGGCCCCATCCAGCCTGGCCTTGAACACTTTCAGGGAGGGGGCATCCACAACTTCCCTGGGCAACCTGTGCAAGTGCCTCACCTACCTCATTGTGAACAATTTCTTCCTAATGTCTAATCTAAATCTCTTCCAATTTTAGGCTATTCCCCTTCATCCTGTCACTACATGTCCTTGTAAGAAGTTCTTCCCCGTCTTTCTTGCAGACCCCTTTCAGGTACTGGAAGGCCACTGTAAGTCTTATCCAGAGCCTTCTTTTCGGCAGGCTGAACAACCCCTACTCTCTTAGCCTGTCCTCGATTGCAGAGGTACTCCAGGCATCTGACCATCTTCGTGGCCCTCTTCTGGACCCATTCCAAGAGTTCCATATCCTTCTTATGTTGGGGATTCCATAACAGGTGGGGTCTCAGGAGAGCAGAGTAGAGGGACAGAATCACCTCCCTTGTCCTGCTGGCCAAGCTTCTTTCGATGTAGCCCTGGACATGGTTGGCCTTCAGGGCTGTGAGTGCACATTGCCAGCCCATGCTGAGCTTCTCATCTCACCACAAGTCCTTCTCTGCAGAGCTGTTCTCAATCATGTTGTCCCCCATCTTGTAATGAACCACTTGCATTATTCTTTGTCAAACTGGTATATAGGATTTGAAGTGTGCATCCTGAGTTCTGCAATTTAAGAACTGCACAAACAAGTATCTCCCTCTGTGTTTTGGACCTGCTAGTTCCTCTATGATAGATCATTCTTGTAATCCGGAACATTTAGTGACAGAGGTGCTCAGGACAACAGTGGAAATCAGTATCAGTGTTACTGGGCACCGAGAGTGTGGACTGGGATCTGTACTATTGCAATCACTGTGGAGAACTTGCACTGGGGAGAAAAGGGTAGCAAGTATGTGTAATACTGTGCATCTGCTGGACGAGAACAGCTTTTGCTTCAGTAGTCAAAGCTGTCTAACAAATGGCCAGAAGAAAATCTCCTAACCATAATGCTTTCTGAAAACCAACTTTATCTTTTGGAACTCAAAAAGTTTATACATGCTTATGGTAGAGTTATTACAATGCATATAGATAATGAGTCTCAATCTTTGTTCTAATGTCAGCCCATGGTCCCAGAGAATCGCTACACACCAAATCAACACTGATTCTATCAGTCCCTTCAGAAGATCATTCCCTGCAAGTATAAGAAATATCTCCTTACACTTAAGGAGATATAAGGAATATCTCCTTATACTCCCCTGGGAGTATAAGTCTATAGGTAGAGAAGCCAGAGGACCGTGGACATAACTTTGGCTAGACACAACCTCAAGATCTTGAGAATTTCTACTATGTATAGTCCTATCACAGGAGCAGATATTCACTCCAGCCTATGACCAAGATGGGGAAACCTGAGGACTACTGTAACCTCCATGATTTAAATCGCTATGGAAGCTTATACTGCTCAAAGGGTTACCGTCCTGGAATTTTACAACTCCTTGGTTCTATGATGTCTTTGCAATGTATGGGTGAGAAAGGCTGCCTTTTTAGCAGCCAGTTTCTTCAGTGCACTTCTGAGAAGAACTGTCGATCACTAAGAAAATTTTCCATTGTTTTTCAAATCCACACATATCAGAATGAAAGACCTCTTCAAGATGTTTGTTTTAAGATCTATAAATAAATTCCTTTTCTGTGTTGGAACAACCACAAAATAATGTTAAATAACAAATGGCAATGGTAAAGATTGCAATCATGATCACTGTATATTGAGTTGCTTTACTTGTGCACTTAATATCAGTGATGACCATATATGAAAAGGGAAAATAAAGTATCCAATTTAATGGTGTTGCAAGAAAATAATTTTTAAATAGAACAAGACCAAAATATGTCCAAGAGAGGTTTTTAGTTTTATTTTGAATATTTACAAAAATAACTCTTAACTTGAGGAAAATAATTCATAAATATCTGCTGAACACAATGTGAAATGAAAAATTGTGAAATCTATAAATTGGAAATTCTGAATGCAAGTAATTTACTGAGACCATTAGTGGGACACCAATTGGATACAATGTTATTACACTGCTCTGTCATAAATATGGTTACGATAAAAAAAAATTTTTATCAAAGACTGGATCTAAATGTAAATTAGACCACTTATCCTCTGTCAATTTTTTTTAATGATAGTAAATAGAATTGAAAATGTAACATGTGGACTGTAACATACTTTTTAGCAATTTCAAATCTGTACATGAATTAAAAAGCCAATTAATGTAACATCTAATAATGTAATAGCCAATGCAATATCTGTATGTATATTTGAAAGCCAATATTATGTAATATAATGTAATATAATTGTTCTTATTTACTTCACAAGAAGTGTTGTCTTTACACGTGTGCAACCTGATCTAGTGGAAGGTTTCCCTGCCCATGGCAGGGGGGCTGGAACTAGATGATCTTTAAGGTCCCTTCCAACCCAAACCATTCCATGATTCTATGTGTTTTTAAAACTAGTCGTTACCTGTCTTTTGATTGAGCTCTTACTGATCAGGGAAAAAAATGCATTGTTGGATGCCTCACTTCCACTGCTGTGTTAAATCAAACCACTACTGTCTCTACATTTCTAACACTTGCTCTATCACATCACACAGTAAGTGGATTGTTAAGCAGTAGCAAAGCAAGAAGGGTTAGAAAGTCATGGACATATTTCTATACGCGATGAATGAAGCATTTCCTCTTAAATATGTCCCTTTTGAAAGTTCTTTTCTTTAGATTTTAAGTGGCAGAAGGAATGATGAATTATTTCTCTCTAACATACATTTTCACTTCTCTGACTGATGTGATTTCAGGTTTGCTTGTTCTGTTGCTGATAGAAATTACTAGGCAGTTCTTCACTCTTAATAATTCTCTGAAATTCAGTCTTAAGAGCCTAAATAGACTATGAAATTTACAGAAAAAAATACTGTCAAATTTTAAAATCTTAATGTGCTGGCCTAAATATCTGCCCAAACATAAACCAGATTTTTTTTCTCTTCCAGACATTCTTTTGACAAAACAGATTAAGAAAATATCTTTTTTTAATTTTTCCCCAGTAATATTTGTTAATCCTTACCTCAGACACAACATTTTCTCTAACCGGTCATATCCCTATTATCCTAACCAGGCAATACAAAAGCATTCCTTTATGCCCAAGACAGATACTTGCTTCCCCAAATTAAAAGTGTTCATATTACGAACTTTTTAGTAGATGATACAATTTATTTTTTGCAATCAATTTATCTTTTAATTTTTCAGATTTTTTCTGAAGGATTTTTAATTTTGGAGAGGAGTAATGAATTCTAATTAGTTTTGCTGTGTGTGAATTATCATTGGAAGATTTATAACCACATGGGAAACTACTTGCAGGATTAAAAGCTTCAGTTTTTTTCACTGTGACTTTTTGAATCCAGTGAACAACAAATGATATATAAATGTCAGTGTTTATGTCAATACTGAAGCTAGGTCTATGGCTACATGGACAAGTTACAGAATGGTGAACTAGAATGCAAAATAATAATGCATATTAATTATCTTAAAACATTAATTCATAGATATAAATATGTTTGCCACAGCCGCCCCTAGGATATAAACTGTCATTTAGCATAGACTAAAACCATGAAATGGTTAATGTTGATCTAACAATAGATACTGAAGAATTCACTATTGAAAATGCATGACATCGAATAACACTCATGTCAGTAGCACTTTAAAGTCTTAAGAAAGAGTTCAAAGAGTTTTTGATAAAAAATGCAGAATTGTGAGTAAAATCGATATGTATATTTAAGAGTCTTGCACAGGAAAGTTTCTGAAACGAAAAGATCATTTTTTGTCTCTTTTTAAGAGCTAAAGAAAAGAATTCTACACTTCCAGAAATGTTCTTTCAAACTCAAAAAATGGCCAAAACCTGCATGTTTAACAAAATTTCCTGTTACAGTAAAACACAGACTCTACTCGAACAAAAGATTGTTTAAACTCTGCCAGTTTCTTAAGGGAAAAGATGTTTTTGGCAGTGATTCTGCTCAAGTCAGTTTTTGAAGAAACTAGCTTTACTGGGGATGGAAAGAGGGGTGGTGATGGTGGGGCCATGACACACCGAAATACCCTACAGAATTAAAATGTTACTGATTATTCAACTGGAATAGTGATGACATAAAGAAGATGGTAGGTAAGCTAACAAATATTTGTCTTCTTGATAAAACTGGCAACACAAACCAACACAAATGTGGCCCTCTTGAAAAGTCATTACTGTACATATGACAGATATAAGAGCACCAGAAGTGAATGCTGTGTTACATCTCAGGTCCAGATAGTCCAGTATCCTGTCTCTGATATAAACAAAGGTTCAGAGAGGGGTATACACAAAGGAAGAAGGATGTATAAAGCATCTCCAGTGGTCTCCTATCTGCCAGTGGTTTGAGGCTCAGGAAACACCTGAGTCTCAGGCGTACTTTGAGTTCAGAAAACCTCAGTCCCTTTGTGGACTGTCTATTCTGTATGAAATTTTAGAATCCAGAGCAGGCGCTTCCAATGAGGTCTTTTGAAGCAAGGGTGTAGTGCAACGTTGTTATCACATATTCTAATAGTGAGCAATATTGTCTTTAGGTGATGATGGTTAAGATAATGTATACATGCAATGGTTTTCATCAAAAAGTAATGCCCGCAACCAAAAAAGTACACAGTACTCTTGTATTTTTATTTTATTTTATTCATCACCAAAATCATCATTTGGAAATTGAAAGCATTTCCATTGTAATAATTGTAAACCTGTAAAAAAGCACTTAGGTGAAGGTAAAAAACTACATTTACAAAAGCTTATATTTATTAATAGCAGTTACCATTCAGCTCAGGGTTCCATGTATTAATTACTTCAGTGTCAAAGGTTTAAAGATCTCCAATTTTTTCATAGCAAGTAAAAAATGGTTTGCTTTGCATCCTGGAATATAATGTTCCAATATTATTTTCTCCCATTATTTTCATTAGATACTGTGCCATTGACTTATTATCATTCTTTAAGGAAAATGAAGCAAAAGATTTCCCTTCAATATGTAACACCAACTAGTCTGTAACAGCGCATATGTCTTTATGGGTAAGGAAACCATTTTGCAATTAATTTTAATTTTCTGTGTAAAGTCTAAAATTAAATCTCTTCCATGGTCTAATTTTTCTACTCTGCCTAATCTTTAACACACAATATCCCTGTTAACCAATTTTATTGCCATCCTTCTTAGCTTCTTTTCTCACTTTAAATATCCTGTTTATGGAAGGGGCTTATGGATCCATAGAAATAATTTCTGACAATGTCTCCCTGCTTTCATCAGAAATGAAAATCACAGATAGTATTTGCACTTTTGAATATAATTAACCTGTGTCTCCTCTGCATTCTGTCTTCAAGTGTTTTTGGCCTCATTAATTTTTTGGTTTCTCAGAGTCAGACTTTCTAAAATACCAGATTTTGTTGTTGATCAGTATTATATTATTCCTGCAAATTAGTAGGATCTGAGTCTGTTGATGACTTCATGGTCCAATGCTATCCTATTATATGCATTTTTGCCATATCCTCACTATTTCCACTCGACAGGTTGCTAAATTTCTTAGATGCACCATGTCCATCATGTCTTAGGACATATAGCACATCTCAGGAACGTTATTTCTAATATTTATCTAGTAAATAAAATGTGCATTACATATGCAAACTCTGTAATAAATGACTATTCAACTATCTACTGACATATTTTTCTACATGCTTGCAGATTAATTTATCTGATTTAAAATAGTTTTATTTTAAACGGCAGGAGGGTAAGGGGGATGATACACTTACCTGATACTCTTTGAGGAAACGTGCTGTAATATAGAGAAACCAGATAAGAATCATTCCAGCACTTAACTTGACATCATAATCACCTTATGAAGAAGCCAGAGCAGATTCTGCATGTCACTTTACTTGTAGCATCAGATTTCAATTATTATTTATGTTCCCAAAATGCTAAGTAATAAGTCATTCCCAATTACATTTCTCTGTCAGTATGAAAAATCTGCAGCATGTATGTAAATTGCTAACTGCATTTTCTCTCTTTGATTTTTTAAAGAAAGACTGTAGGCACCTATCATCAGGCAAAGATTTTAAGCTCTCAGTAAGACACACAAATGTGAGAAATCTGAGTATGTGATAAGCCTAAGCAAGACACAGATACAATAATTTGAATAATGCATCTAAATGCTACAGAGGGGCAGAATTTAGGACATATTACTATTGACTAGCATTGAAAACTCCCCACTATAGAATACTGCCCTGAATCCCTAGGAATAATAAATGCCTTATTGAAAGATCACACACATTCCTGAAAAGCTGAACCACTGTGGAGAGTTAAGGAGTCATAAGGAAAAGAAACTAACTCAGTTTTAGTGCCATGTTGTAACCTAAAGGAGCTGATGAGACTTACAAATATAAAAGAGGCAGTAGTGAATATGAATGAAGTAATTTTATCTCTTTATACAGAGCTGGAGAGCACAATATTAAGGTAGCCATCTGAACAAATACAAGGAGGGAAACTACTGTCTGGATATTAATTTTACAGAAAAGAGCTGAAGAACCTACTGTGAGTTTTAAGATGAAAACGGGTTAAGGGCTGTACTATTGTAAAAATCAAATATGTTACTGTAAGGGATAACAAGACTGTGAAGTAATCCTTATGCTCTGTTCAGCATTAGGAAGATCTTATCTGGAGTATTGTGTCCCATTTTAGTTAGAAGATTTACTTTCTAATGGCAAAGATAATCAAATGTTGAAATAGATTGCCTAGAGAGTTTATGAACTCTCGGGGGTGGAAGACTTTAAGAAAAAGTTAGATAAACCTGGATCAACAATTATACAGCTGATCCTGCCCTGGAGTAGTGGATGAACTGGACAACTTTGCCCAGCATTTTCCCAGCCCTATGAATACTATGAATTTTACAAGTAAGTAATAAAACATATAGATCTGATAGGATGTTGAAGTACAAAGTACAGAAAAGCTGAAATATCTATGTTGAAAAAAGTCATGTGCTAGACATTTAAAAGAGATAAAGCGAGTTTACCAAAGACAGATTGAAGAATATCTGGATTGTTCTGTTGAAGAAGAGAAATATTTGCTGGGAAAATACAAATGCTGAAACCATTCTTAGGCAGATAGAGAAACATAGAAAAAAATCACTGGTTAGAAGCTAGACAAGGCTGGAAATAATGCCAAGGTGTTAATAAGATATTAACCACGGAGGCAATCAGCAAAAGCCCACAGCAGCATAGGAGGCAGAGATAAAGACCTTTTTGAGAAGGTGTTTTTTTGGGAAGATTCATTTCAGCAAAAACACAATATCTACACACAGGAAGTACCTACATTTTGGTATGCTGGAGGTCAGATTAGATTACATTATCTAATAGTCCCTTCCAACTTTTTATGATAATTAACCTACGCAATACTTCTCCTTTAAAATTCCTTGCTCTCTTCAAAGTTTGCTTTTTAATGTTCTGAAGTCTTTTAAAACTACAGCAATATTAACACCACCTCAAACATCAGCTTTCTACAAATAAGAGAAATAAACAGATTTGGAAATGCTTTTTGCCAGAAATATAATGCAGTCTCATAAGTTTCTACTTTGTAATGATGTAATATCTCAATCCTAATTCATAAAGCGTAAAAGAATTTTTTTGCAGCATATGGAAAAATTCTTCCTGTTTTGAGAAGGAAAACATATTCCTTGTGCTTGCAAGGCAACGTATGTAACCTGCTTTGAAATTGGCAATATTTAACAGATTATATTTGAACTTCTATTTTTTGTCTCAGTATGGGCCCCATTATAGGGAAGATGAAATCGGGCCCAAAGGGGAAAAAATAAATACACAATCTCCTATTATTTGCATTGGTTTCACTGACATTACAAGTCTTCAGTGTTTCTCAGGATCAGATCCCTACATTTTATGTTCATCTTACTGGAAACATCTCTGTAAGTCTAATTAGTGTTTAACTTGGAAATGACAGCAGGGGAGCTGTTCTTTCTGAAAAACAGAAAACAAACTTGCATTTGTTTTGCTCTTCAAACTAGCAGAGCTCTGTGCTTAACAAGAATAAATATAATAGATGAAATTCATGCCCTTAAAAAAAAACAAAACAGAAAACAATGACAAAAACCTTGCTGTTTCAGTGCATCAAAAATGAGATATTTTTACTTGCCTAGAAGTGAAAAGAATTTTTTAGCGACATAAATTCTAGTGGGATGGGGTGATCAAACCCCATGCTATATTTTCAGTCTTATTGTCATCAGCGATATCCATATGCAATTTTCTTATCTTTCACAGTTTAGGCATAGTCCATATTTTTCTTCGCCATTTGTCCACATGGGCACAATTGGAGGCACACTCTTTCAAACCAGATGTTCTACTGTAATAGAATGTGAGGAAATGTAAGGAAAGAGATTATTTTTAAATGAAAGTTTGTCACAAAAGCCTTGTGAAAATATTCATAAAATCAATATTCCTGTAGACTCTCTAACCTTCAAAAAAATTCTGAATACCATGTATTAAGTATTCCACGGACACCTATGGAAAGAACATGATTGTGATTCCAGCCTTGCTAGGTAATACAAGAAAAGCAGAAACACTGGGCAAATAAGTTATGGTCCTTATGAACTGAAAGAAAATACATATACAGGCAACATTCTATAGAGGAGAGATGGTATGAATATTTATGGAAGATAATGAATGACATCTGCTGCCATTCCATACAGAAAACAGACATCTAAAAAAATTGACAGGATGTTGAGGCAATAATAATTAGCTACCTTTTGGCTTTGCAGTTTTTGACAAATAAAGGCCAGTATTTACCCATTCAGAGAAATCCATCACTGCCTTCACAGGTTAACAAATTTAGGTCTCAGCTATAATTAATATACACAGAGTATATTTTTATTTACTGTATATTATTTTTGGTTCCAATGGTAATTTCACTGTTTCTATAGCTATGTAGACAACATTATTCCATAAATCTGCCATGATAAGATTATTCATGCTGGTATTCCCTAAAAAGCATGTGAAACTGAAGTCTGATAGAATTTGGCATGCATATTTGACTCAGAATTCTCTCTCCATTTACGGGAAGAAATTGTTTCTGTTAATGTAGAAGCAATATCACAGTATCACAGTATCACAGTATCATAAGGTTGGAAAGGACCTCTGAGATCATCAAGTCCAACCTATAACCCAACACTAACCACTGTAAACCCAGAATAACTATTTTAATTTTGCTCGAGGGCCTGCTATACTTTCTTCATTCAAGAAAAGTATCCAGAACTGTGACTGTTTAATAAACACCTACAAGGGCTCTCACGTGGGCCGACCGCGTGGTGGGGGGGCGGTCCCGGAAGAGGCCGCGGGGCATTTGGACATGGTCAACTCCAAAGCCAGATTCGGCGTGACCGGCGGCAGGAACGGTAAATACTGCAGCCGGGTGCTCAGTCTGGGCGGGTGGAGAGTTCCTGGTGGGGGGCAGGGGCTCGGGAGAAGACCCCGGCAGGGCGACTCTCTCTGAACCCCAGAATCGGCAACTGTCACCTGGGCCGACCGCGTGGTAGGGGGGCGGTCCCGGAATAAGCCGCGGGGCATTTAAACATCTCCCTGGGAGCGCCGGCGACCGGAGCGGGCAAGCAGGGTCACAGTATACAGAGTCATGGTATTAGGCAGTTCGCGCAGGCAGGGCAAGCAGGCACTCGCTGACAGGTGGTTGGCTTCCCACTCCCCTGCAGCAATGGTGATCAGGCGTGGTAAAGCCTCTGCCACCAGGAGTGTCGGCATCCAAACGGAAGCAGTATTACGCGATGCAGCTGCCCAGACTCGGGACTGCAGGGAGTGTCTCAGCCTACTTGTGGTTCCTGAGGACCATAACAAAAATGCTTGTCTGAGGTGCGAACAGATTCAAGATCTGCTCCTTATGGTTGCAGATCTTAAGGATCAGGTGGAAAGTATTCGTGAAAGTGAAAGGGAGATAGACTGGTGGAGTAGAACCCTCTCTCCTCCCAGTAATCCTTCCCAGGAGGCTGAGGAATGCCATATTCCTCATCAACGGGGCAAGGGGAGTGACCTCGTTGGTGAGGAGGACTGGGAGCAGGTCTGCTCTCGTGGGGGTTATAGACCTCCCTTTCAGATGCCACCTTTCTAGCTGCCCCTACAAAACAGGTTTGGGGTACTGGAATTTGATGCTCAGGTGGAGGATAGTATTTCAGAGAACTCACCTGAGGAGGCTGTTGACCTCACATTGCCCATCAGACAGGTCAGGACCTCAAGTAAGAAAAAGAAAAGGAGGGTCATTGTAGTGGGAGACTCCCTTCTGAAAGGGACGGAGGGCCCTATTTGTAGGATGGACCCAACTCATAGGGAAGTTTGCTGCCTTCCCCAAGCCCGGGTAGACGACATCGCCAAGAGACTCCCGGACCTAATTAAACCCTCTGATCATTACCCGCTTCTGGTGATACAGGCTAGTGGGGATGAGCTAGCAAAAAGAGGGACAAGGGTAGTTAAGAAGGAATTCCAGGAGCTGGGACGGTCAATAGATAGGACAGGAGCACAGGTGGTGTTCTGCTCGGTTCCTCCGGTGGCAGGGATGTATACAGATAGGAACAAGAGAATATATGCAGTTAAGAAATGGCTTAGGGGCTGGTGCCGGCAGAGGAATTTTGGGTTCTTTGATCATGGGGAAGCCTTTATGGCACCTGGCCTGCTTGACCCAGATTGGTCTCATCTAACTCTGAAGGGTAAGAGGATTCTAGCTCAGGAGCTGGCAGGGCTTGTTGAGAGGGCTTTAAACTAGGCATGAAGGGGGAGGGGGGAGTTACTAGGCTCACCAATGATGTTCCTGTGAAGGATGAACCATCTCAAAGGGTGTTGTCAGTAACCCAACTGAAGTGCATGTACACAAACGCACGCAGTATGGGAAACAAACAGGAGGAGCTGGAAGTCCTGGTCCAGTGGGAGACCTATGATATAGTTGCTATCACGGAAATGTGGTGGAACGACTGTCATAACTGGAGTGCTGCCATGGAAGGCTACAGGCTCTTTAGGAGAGACAGGCGTGAGAAGAGGGGTGGAGGGGTGGCCCTCTACACTAGGGAAACCCTGGATGCTGTTGAAGTCGAGATCGGTGATGACCGGGTTGAGTGTCTATGGGTAAGAGTCAGAGGGGCAGTCAGGTCTGACCTCCTGGTTGGAGTGTGTTACAGACTGCCCGACCAGGAGGAGGACTTGGATCTTCTACTGTTTAAGCAGCTGGAGTCTGCCTCTAGATTGGCTGTCCTTGTTCTTTTAGGAGACTTTAACCTTCCAGATATCTGCTGGGAATTTAACACTGCAGAGAGGAGGCAGTCCAGGAGGTTCTTAGAGTGTATTGAGGACTGTTTTCTGCCACAGCTGGTGAGTGAGCCCACCAGGGGTGAGGCTCTGCTTGACCTGCTGTTTACGAACAAAGAAGGGCTGGTGGGTGATGTTACTGTTGGAGGCTGTCTGGGGTGTAGTGATCATGAGATAATTGAGTTCTCTCTAAACAATGTAATAAGAAAAGCCAGGAACAGAACATCGATGCTGGACTTTCGGCGGGCAGATTTCGGATTATTTAAGGAACTGGTCAGGAAAGTACCCTGGGAAATAGCTCTTAGTGGCAAGGGGGTCCAGGAAGGTTGGATGCACTTCAAGAATGAAATCTTGAAGACGCAGGAGCGGGCTGTCCCTGTGTGTTGTAAGAAGAGTCGCAGGGGCAGACGGCCGGCCTGGATGAGCAGGGAGCTTCTGAAGGAACTAAGTAAGAAAAAGAGGATGTATCGTCGATGGAAAGAAGGGGACGTAAGCCATGTCGTGTTCAAAGATGTTGTTAAATCATGTAGGAGGAAAATCAGGGAAGCTAAAGCCCAGCTGGAGCTCAAATTGGCCACTTCCGTTAAGGATAATAAGAAGAGTTTTTATAAATATATCAATGGTAGAAAGAAGGGCGGCAGCGACCTCCACTCCTTGTTGGATGTGGAGGGAAATATAGTAACCAAAGATGCAGAGAAGGCTGAGGTACTTAATGCCTTCTTTGCCTCAGTTTTTAACAGCAAGGAGGTCAGCTCGCTTGACAGTTGGCCCTCTGAACTTGTTGATGGGGGCAGGGTGAAATATGGCCCTCCTGCAATCCATGAGGAGGAGGTTAGAGACATGATGAGCCGCTTGGACCCTCATAAGTCTATGGGGCCTGATGGGATGCATCCTAGGGTGCTGAGAGAGCTGGCGGATGAGCTTGCTAAGCCACTCTCCATCATCTTTCAGCAGTCCTGGCTCACCGGAGAGTCCTGGAAGACTGGAAGTTGGCCAATGTGACGCCCATCCATAAGAAGGGCCGTAAGGATGATCCAGGTAATTACAGACCTGTCAGCCTGACCTCGGTCCCAGGTAAAATAATGGAGAAGATAATCCTGGGTGATATCATGTGGCACTTGCAGAACAGTCAAGAGATCAGGCCCAGCCAGCATGGGTTTAGGAGGGGTAGGTCCTGCCTGACCAACCTGATCTCCTTTTATGACCATGTGACTTGCCAGGTGGATGAGAGGAAGGCTGTGGATGTGGTATACCTGGACTTCAGCAAGGTTTTGACACTGTCTCCCACAGTAGACTCCTAGGGAAGCTGGCAGCCTGTGGCTTAGATGGGAACACTCTGTGCTGGGTTAGGAATTGGCTGGATGGCCGAGCCCAAAGAGTGATAGTGAATGATGTTTCATCCAGTTGGCGGCCGGTCACCAGTGGTGTCCCCCAGGGATCGGTGTTGGGTCCCGTCCTGTTTAATATCTTTATTGATGATCTGGATGAGGGGATTGAGTCCATCATCAGCAAGTTTGCAGATGATACCAAGCTGTTAGAGGGCAGGATGGCCCTACAGAGGGACCTGGACAGATTGGAGAGATGGGCTGATTCTAATGGGATGAAGTTTAATAAGTCCAAATGTCGGGTACTTCATTTTGGACACAACAATCCCATGCAGAGCTACAGACTGGGGACAGAGTGGCTGGAGAGTAGTCAGGCAGAAAAGGACCTGGGAGTGCTGGTGGACAGGAAGCTCAACATGAGCCAGCAGTGTGCCCAGGTGGCTAAGAAGGCCGATGGCATTCTGGCCTTCATCAGGAATAGTGTAGTGAGCAGGACCAGAGACGTTATTGTCCCCCTGTACTCGGCACTGGTCAGGCCTCATCTTGAATATTGTGTCCAGTTCTGGGCCCCCCAGTTTCGGAAAGATGTTAGGATACTGGAATGTTCAGAGGAGGGCAACGAAGATGGTGAAGGGGCTGGGGCACAAGCCCTATGAGGAGTGACTGAGGGAGTTGGGGCTGTTTAGTCTAGAGAAGAGGAGGCTCAGGGGAGACCTCATTGCTCTGTACAACTACCTAAAAGGAGGTTATAGTCGGGCAGGGATTGGTCTCTTCTCTCGGGTGATCAGTGAGAGAACTAGAGGGCATGGACTTAAGCTTCGTCAGGGAAAGTTTGGGCTTGATGTGAGGAAAAAGTTCTTCACTGAAAGGGTGATTGGCCATTGGAATGGGCTGCCCAGGGAGGTGGTGGAGTCGCCGACCTTGGAGGTGTTTAAGGGGAGACTGGATGAGGCACTGAGTGCCATGGTTTAGATGATGGGTTGGTGTTAGTGTAGGGTTATAGGTTGGACTTGATGATCTCAGAGGTCCTTTCCAACCTTGTGATACTGTGATACTGTAATGCTGAGAGGAGACAGGTAAGGGGGATGAGCCCATGACCACAGATGTTGCCAAGAAGCTGATTGTATCTCAACACAAAGAGAACCAGAGGGCAGACTCTGTTTTTGCTAAACAGCTGTCAGCATTTGAGTGGATTAACAAGTGGTGTCAATGTTTGTCCCTGAGTTGAATCCCGACCGAACACTATTGCAATTACCATATGCTTTGCAAAGTGTAATTTAACATTCGTAATTATGATTTTTGTGTATTACTCAGCTAAATCAGTCATCCCGTCTAACATCAGTTGTCTTGAAATAACTAAATATGGTACTATGCCCTTCATGTACACGACAAGTAATTGAACCTGATCAGAGAGTACTGGACTCTTGACAAAGATTGGTCTTACTGTTTTCATAGTATGATGAAACAAAGAAAATAGCCCAACCGCCTGAGATACTGTTAAGCGGATATTCTTTTAATTACGGCCAGGGAAGCACTGGGGATGTTCATCCATAAATGCTCCCAAAGACTACATGGTAGTGTAAGAAATGAACTTCCAATTAAACTTCATCTGAGACCAAAGTTTATTAACAGCACTGGGTGCATACCTTGCTGGTCTGTATGCATGCATTTACATTTCATTTATGCATTTTTATACTATTATCTACTACATATTCATGTAGGTTCTGAAAACTAGTTACATATTCATCAAGTTACTGGGAAGCAAAACTCCACCCCGTGTTGGCTGATACAATCCTAGTTTGCCAATCTGCATATGTTCGTTTGACGTCTTCGGTGGTCATCTGATGAAGGCTTGTAGTCTTCCTTAGTCATGTCCTTCTGACCCCAGTGTTTGACACATGCATGCTAGGGTTATAGTTAAGTAACTTGCTTATCTGTTAGGGCAATAGTGAAGTCATTCCCTTATCATGACCATGCATGTCCCTCGTTTTGGGGCCCAGATTGGGGTCCAAGCTTACATATTTTCCATCTGCCTATGTCTTAAACCATAGGCAATTTACCAACATAGTTATGAACCTGTTAGCAAACCCCACACATTCTTATTGAAGCAAAATGACTATTAAATTTATTCTCCTCACAGAAGTCTTCTTATTATATTTACTAAACGCATATATATTTATTACATTTCCTGCAATCATTCAACGATTTCCCTCCTATTCCTGGAACTAATTACATATTATCTTGTGCCTGATTCACAATGAGACAGTACCTCTTTATTGGCTATTTAAACTAATTTTGGCTACTCCTAGTGATCCTTGTGTCTTTCACAGGTGTCTGATCGGTGACTTCCTTATCTTTAGCAAATAGTAGTGGAGTACGTGATCCTTGAGATCACCATTTAAAATTGAAGATTACCAGTCCCTTTGTCTCAATGAGATCTTGTATAACGTATGGGCTCTGAGACTATTTATTTTACAGTTTGTACTAGAATACTTATTTCCCTTTTTCTATGCATAGGGGACAACAGCTTATGTGGATATGAAGTGTTAATGAATACATAATTCAATGTTTTATATTTATTAACAGTAAATATAAAGACACTATTTCAAGAAAGTTAAAAAATATCAGTCTATGGTCTGCTTCCTTCACTCACTGTAGGCCAAAACAGAGCCTGTGACATCTCTATATTAAAAATATGTTACAGAGTGTAACATTGGTACTAGTTTGCCTTGCACCAGAACATAACCATGCTAGAAGACTGTAACCAACTGGAGTGCGTGACACTCTGAAACAGTGTCGAGGCAGGCAGGTTTTGCGTAAGGATGGCGGCAATGGGATTGCCCAAGTGCAAAGGAGGACAAGGGCCGCTACCCGCGGGAGGTGTCGTGGGAGAGACAGGGGCTGTGGGCTAGGCAGGACACCCAATGCACAGGGAGAGATCCAGATAAGTGGCAGGGGAGGCTGCAAAAGAGTAGGCACAAGTGAGGAAAGCCGGAGGGAGATAGTCTTAGATCCCATGCTGTGGGGTTCCCACCACAGCCACCGGGATGGGACTCAGGGAGTAGGTGAGGACACAAGCTTGCTTTTGTAGTGATGTGTCTTAGTGCTGTGTAGGAGCAGATCATTGGCAGTAAGGAGAAATTTTGTAGGGCTTAACTTTAAAGTTCAAAAGTGGCCTCGTTTGTCACTGGTCTCATTTTTTTTAACTGTTAGATAAATGTATATGTCCATATATTCATGTGGAAGAACAGTTTATGTGTTCTAATACAAGTGCTTTGTAGACAGTTGTATCTGTTTGTCTTGCACCCTATGTAGACTTCACACTGTCAGCAAGCAATTGCTATGCTTCACCTTTCCACTAATGCAGAATTATGTAGGACTGTGAAGGAATATCCAGTGCTGTGTGTGACTGGTACTTATGGACACGACACAAGAACAGGTGCAAAAGCTTTGCCAAATGTGCCACAAGATGTCAGAGAATTCATAATATTTTGAATATGTGTGAATAGAGCACCAAGTGATGGTGCTCGTGGATGTTTATGTTTTTCATAAGTGCTCTCTATATATTTTTGAACTCTTAAAGTGAGCACTTGGCTCACATTTTTTTCTGTTTCAAGTTTCTTTCTGTCAGATCTCTTTGGAAAGCTCTTGTGAATAGATTGCCATAGTGGACAGCTACAGTTGGACTTCATGATCTCATAGGTCTTTTTCAGCCAAGCAATTGAATGAGTCTATACTCTGCCATCTTTCTTTTGTAGCCTAAGCTTTGTCCATTGTAAAGAAAAAACCTGGGTCTCTGGATGTCTGGCTGGACTAATAAGCCTTAGGGAAAAAATCTTAAGAGCATGGTGTTTGTTATGTAGCTTTTTATTTCTTTACCTGGATGGAGGACTCAAGGCTTCCAGCAAGGCCTGGATTTCTCTCTTTCCTGTGTTGAAGTTTAATAAGCAAACTGAGAATGGAAAATTTGTCCAGGAAGCAACGGGACATGAAGTGGGGACTGAGGAGTTTGTTTTGGCTTAGAAACAGGATTCTATTTTTCAACCACTTTTAAAAATACCGAGTCTGACTTCCCAAAGTGCCTGGGGACAGGGTGACTTGGAGATTAGACCAGGAATATGCTACAAAACTGAGGAAGAAAGGGAATTTCCATCATCTGACTCCTTGCAGAGAAGGTAATCATTCCTCCAGAGACCTTGGAAAGTCTGTCATGACCTCATGCTTTTCCTGCCTGGAGTACGAAGCGGTACCTTTACGGTGAGAATCCCTGGAATATGACTGAAGTGCCTGGGTAAGTAGTTTGCAATACTATTCCTAGATGCTGATGGACAACAGGAGGGGGGTTTGGCACCCCCTGTTTTCCTATCATATTCACCCCTTGATGGTTTAGCATATGTGTCTGAGGGACAGCACCCTGGTCTCCAGCCTAAGGAACCCAGATACTGCTGAAAGCCGAGGTGGACCTCGTTTCTCCCAGCGGCACCAGGGATCCTGCAGTGATGGGAGGGATGGCAATCCCCGTTTCCTGATCACAGGCAAGTGACTGATGAGAGACCAGTGGGATGAGTTCCAGCGGCTCCTGACTCCTATCCTATGCTTTTTTTTTTTTAAGACTGTAGTTTTAGTGCTATGGTTCTTAAAACATGCCGAAATAAATCATTATGGGGTTGCACTGTGAATGTAACTTACACCACTTAGAAAAGAAGAAAAAATGAACGGTAAAATAAGGTAGAAAGTTCCCACTTCTTTAGAGCCAGAATGACTTTGAAACTTTCAAAGTGTTCCATCAGGGTTCTGCAGGGCACCTCCACGTGCCTCCCTCCACCTCTGGACTTCCATGCACCTGCCTTACAGTGGCTCTCGCAGTAGTGTTCTAGGCTGAGGAAGTATAACATAAGTATTCTTGAATTTGCCTTGCAGATGTTTAGAGAAGTGTCTAGCAAGTGCAAGTGACCATATTTGCTGTCCAACAGTTTTTATTTATTTTCTAAAGGTGAGCTCATGAGAACTGTTCCACTGGTTGTGACTGAAGATCCACTTATCTCAGTTTCTTGACTCTAGCAGTTTGAAAAAGCACTCAGATTTTGAAAATGAAAATTGTAAATTACATTGAGGAGAACATATGTATTTTTAATTTTATTACTCTTACATATTACATTTAAAGTTGCAGTTATGTAGTATGAGAATTATATAAACAACATAACTTCATGGGTTTATGAAAGAACTGTACAACCACTGTAAAACTGTATTATTGTTAATAAGATGCTGAAAAGCGCTACCTTCTTATATATAGTCCTTTTGCATTAACATGTACTTAAATTCCATTTTAAAGCTTTTGTCTGAAGTAATCAGGGCTGAATTTTAGTTGGTGGTAGTACAAACATGTATTTGTGGAATTCTATTGTGAACTGCTCTTCAGTTGTGTTGGCATAGAGAAGTATCACCAACTGTTCAGACAATTCTGCTTCCAGTAGGCTGGGAGTACCTGAGGGGTTTATATGAAGCTGGATTTATAAGCTGGAGTTAGATACATGTACAAAGGAGTAGACCAAGGGCGTGCATATCCTTTAACAGTTCCTGCATATCTTGCCAGAAGAGCAGGGTGTGAGAACGTGGTTCAGGTGGCTGCACTCAGTCAACTGTTCCAGCATGAGGTTTCCATCTAGGATCACTCAGGGGCTGGATTTTGAGGTTTTATCCCTAAGGCAGAAGGGAACCTATCGAAATGGCAGTCCTTTGGCTTTTAC
Organism: Tapera naevia; assembly: GCA_033556795.1. Lineage (NCBI taxonomy): Eukaryota > Metazoa > Chordata > Aves > Cuculiformes > Neomorphidae > Tapera > Tapera naevia. Next base: position 6,137,390 of record JAUMJJ010000034.1, on the reverse strand, counting down.
TTGCTGTGATAATAATTTGTCTGCAGCAGGCCTTTAAAGTTTTGCCATCTTAGTTTTTCCCAAAGTGCTGTCACCTGCAGTTTTTCATGGGGACATCTCAGAGCTTTAGGAAACGATAATTCAGTGACAGATTTCCTGAAGGTATAACGAGCTATAAACTGTCAGGAACCCATGAGATCACTATGACTGTTGCACAGTGAAGTAGGTCAGCCTTAGTACCTACAAAAGGACTTCTTCCCTTTTACCTGCCAGGTAGATACTGGAGGCCTAAGCATGCCATGAATTATGCTGAGGCCTGGAAGAAGCCTTGCAGAATAAAAGAGAGGCTTAAGGCTCAGACATCCAAGTTGCCTCAGAGTGGCAAGCTAGATAACAGAAATCTACAAGTGCACTTTAATTAGAATTTAAATATAATATGATTAATTCTACTTCATCAACTGAAGAAACGAAAGTCTGAAGGAAAAAGTGGAAATGAAACTTTTTTCCCTAAAATGCCAATGGAAAACAAAACATTTATTTGTACTAGTTACAGTACTATACTGAGACTGTCCTGACCAAACTGAAGTTTCTATTAAGTACTTTGCACAAAGCTCTATGATCATTCCTGTTTACAAATCTAAGATGCAACTAAATATTTTACATTAAATCTTCTGAATTACAGAAATAAATGCACAGATGATGGATTAGCTATTTCTGTAATCTCTATAATCTAGGTGAACATTCCTGCATTTCAAAATCATTGTCATTCTAAATGTAAAAGAACTGTTATTTTCCTTACACAAGTGGAAGCCAGAAGCTTAAAAAATTAAGGACATGTTAAAAAATAACTTTCACTTGGACTTGGAAGTATTTGAAAACAAACAGTGTTTCACCTAGAAGTGCACATGGGAAGAAGTGCCAGAAATGGGTAATACTGACTTAGAACCCTTTTTTTTGGATACTCTAAAATTGCTTAACGTTACTTGCAGTAGGTCTAGGAGCTAGCACTAGGATCTTAAATACACCATTCTTTAAAACTGAATTAAAATTTAACACATCAGACTGAGAAAAGACTTGTTATTTCAATGTAAATTCAGTTGAAGGAATGCAGTGTGTATTTCTATGCACTGAGATGAAAGAATGCTCCTTCCATGTAGCATTTTAAAGTTAGTGATTTCAAACGCATAGGAAAACTTTTCTGCCTACAACAAATTGGAGTAAGAATATAGCTGACCAGTGGTGCTTTTTTGATCCATTTTGTAGCGCCTCAGCAACATGAATCAGTGTAAACATGTATGCCTATTTCTCAAAGATACCTGATCTGACTTCTTGTGATTTGAAGGCTATACCTCTGAAGTAAGTGTTTTATTTCCAGGTTTACAAAGCCTTTAAAGGCTCTGTAGTGACCTTTGTGGAGATAGCAGCTCCTATAAAATTATGACAGTCTTTCAGCTCTCAGCTTTAGTGGCCACAGTCTAATTTTGAACTACCAACCCAGAAATATGCAGGATAAAACCAGCAACCAGAACTCAAACATAAGGTGCTTTCCCATTGTTGAAGAACTGAAAGTCCTTCAGAAACGGGTAATAAGCTATAAGTGATGGAAGCACATGGGTTTGTGTACAGCTGAACAGGGAGGAAAATGCTAAGGATGGGACAGAAAGCAGGAGATACTTCAGGTGCAGAAGCAATCATAAGGCCTGATCAGGTTACTTTTCCCTAACATTTGAGTGTCTGTTCTACTAACCCTTTTTCAGGTGTCAAAAGTACTACCACATCTGGCACCACAGTAAAGAAGAACATGAAACCAGAAATTATGGAGTCAGTTTTCCCTTTTTAGTCTTCATAGCAAGAGGCTCTTGGTTTAAATGAGGAGGGTGAAAGAGGGAAGCTTGCATTCATCAGGAGTTTTGGGTACTTAAGAAAAGTAGTCGGTCTTACTCCATTTCTGTTTGTCCTAAGGCACTACCAGGCAAGACTTTTTTTGGGACAAGCCTGATGGTTGTAACTCACATGTTCTTATAGAAGAGAAGGTAGAAAGCAGTCTGGCTTGTTGCATGCCTAAGGCATGCAGGTATAGGCATAACTCTGTTATTCCTGTGTTGTATTTTAAACTATTAGTTGAATTCAGACCATGTCTATTTGAGTTGGATTTTAAGTCTTCTAAACTTGTCCTTCGCAAGAGGACATTAAATGATCATGATGTTCTCTTGTCATTTTAAAACTTTGTGAAGATTGCTGATTCATCTTTGAGAATAGAAAATAATATCAATACCTGTCTTTGTTTCAGCTGGGATAGAATGAATTTTCTTCTCAGGAAGTACTTTTCTAAGAAGCTGCAATATTTCAGGTTCTGTGAGAACCAAGTTGGTAAGACTTCCTGTTTTAGTGTTGTTGTCAGCCATGGAATGCCATTTCCATGGAACCCAAGGACTTCCACAGTTTCAAAGTAACCGGCTACACAGTGCTGGGAGGAACAAATTCAGGACAGCTGACCAAAACTGACCAAAGGAAGTATTCCATTCTTACATAATCACACTCCCTATATAATCATGAAGGTTTCTTGGGACAGTCTTCTTGATGGCTGCTGTCCCTTGAGGGCTCCGCTTCCCATGCTCCTTCAAGTCCAACTACTGCTCTGAATCCAGTTCTGGTTTTCAGGATCCTTCCACAATGTGACATCTGTGCTCACAGTGTGCACTACCTGGTGACTGTTGCCTGTAGCACATGTTCTGTGACTAGTCTGAATATTTATTTTGTAATGTTAGCATTATTAGTATTAATATTAATTTTATTGTTTTAGTAAAACTTTATTTATTCCAACCTTCAGGTCTTTTTTTTGCCAATTTCCTTTTCCTGACTTGGGGAAAAGAAAGGGAAGGGATTGCTCCCAATTGTTTAGCTGCTGGCTGAGGGAGACTAGGCTGGGGCAATGCCTCAGAAAACATCAAGCACAATGTATTCCTACCCCTCTTGTCATACTGAGCAGAATGAAAACCTTCATTGTTGTATAACTTGGTTTCAGTTTAGATTGTGATATCTGTGAGCACATTTTAATTGCTACTCCAGGAGGAATAGTTAAGCTTAAGTTGAGTTAGTTTTTGTCTTCTCTAAACCTCTTGCTGCCCATGTTCCTCTCTGCCCAGAATAGTTCTGCTCCTCAACATTTTCTTTCACTACAACTGTAATATATACTCTGAAAGATAAGGATAAAAGATGCACTGTCCTTGAGGTGGTAAAACCTGATATTTGGTTACACTGTTATGTGTCTTCATACTACTCTGATTATTCTTAGCTCCAAAGTACAGGTACTCAAGTATTAAGTCTGCTCTTTGCAAACAGTAACAAATGAGGTGGTTTGTTTTGGTTTTTTTTTTTTACTTGTAGTGTTTCATGGAGTTGCGGCTGAAAAATAGAGACTCATGACCAGGAGAGGCTTGGACATGCAGAAGAACACAAATTGTCATCAGGAGATCAAAGAGAAAACATATTCCAAAATGGTGACCTAAGTTGTCAAAAGGGTGAAATGTCTCAAAATACCCATTTGAAAAAATGTTTGTAGGGCAAACAGCAGAGGTGTCTGGGAAAAGAAACTTTGACATGAGAGACTTCCAGGACACAGTGCTCTCAGAATGAACCTTACCACAACAGAGTCCGTATCAGAGCACTGTGTACAGTAAAAGTTTTAGCCACAGCTCAGACCTTCTCCAGCACCAGCATAGCCACATAACAAAGAAGGCTTACAAGTGCATGCAGTGTGGGAAGAACCTCAGCAGCATCACAACTCTGACCCAGCACCAGGAAGTATGCCTTAGGGAGCATGTATTGGTATGTCCAAATTATGGTAATCATTTCACACACGGCTCCTACTTTATTCTCCACTGGAAGACTCATGGAAAGGAGAAGGTTTTTGCGTGCACAAAATGTAGATGTCGTTTCAATAGTGCTTCTGAGTTGGATGTTTCTGTCCTTTAGTTTTTAAAGGAAGATTTTTTTAACAGTCTAGGCTTTAGAAGTTTTTTCATCTTTTAATGGAATTTGTGTTCCTGACTTCCAAAGTAGCTTCTGAATGTTAGCTTTTTGCAACCATCCAAGATTTCTGAGGGATCAGTGCTGAAATTATATATCCTGCCCATTGCTTACAGATCTGCATAACTCCTTGGCATCAGCAGAAAGATTGGCTCCTCAAGTTAGGAGTCTTAAGCTGATACTGTTTGTGAGAAATTTAGATATCTCAGGTTCCCAGTTGTAGGATGGTAAATTTGACATAGTTCATCACTCCGTTTTTGTTCTCTTTGTTATCTTTGATTCCTTATTTTTCAGTTAAGCCTAGGTAGCAACACAGCATTAAAAGGAAATCCTAGTTGTTTTGGACCACTGAGAGTGCATCTTTAAAAATCTGTCTAAAGTCTGAAGTCCTATATTCAGAATCCCACAGGAGAATGCAGCATGAATATTTGAGCATGATTATTCCGGATGTGAACTTGCTGCGTGCTGAACTAGGATTAGTGTTTTCCTAGAACTAGGTGCATTTCAGGTCTGGAAGCAGTACTAATATGAAGGCTTTTCTTGCCAAACTCTGAGGAATACTAGCTCTTTCTCTTACTTTAAATAACTGACTTGTGCAACAGTTATTTTATTAGTAATTTAGTTCTATTAACTCCAATATGGTTGAGAAATTGTCAGTTAGCTTAGACTACATAGAGGTCTTGAGGAATGCTCAGTATTTCATTATAAAGAGCACTTAGTACAAAAAAAAACCCTACTAAAGATAGATGCTAAGCCTTAGAAAATAAGAATTTTAAACTAATCCTTCATAAGCCTGTTTATTTGATGTCTCTATACAAACTAATTCAGTTCTCAAGAACTAACTTTATCTGATGTCAGAGTCATATTTTTTCATAAAGCAAAACTGAGCATAGGGGATGGGGGAAATGGAAGACTTTACTCACTGCTCATGAATGCACTCATGCTTGACATAGAGGTTAGCCATCAACTACTATCTTTGCTTGTTTCAGTTACATAACCTGCTGTTAGAGGTGATTCAGCAGTTTTTTTAAAGGAAGTTACAGAAGCTTCTGAACTCATCTCCTTAACCACTATGGATGATATTATCCATCTTTGGTCACTCAGCTAATCTCCTCTTCAGAAAGAAAAGGACAAAAGAATTGTCACTTCTACAATCCCGATAAGAAGAGAAATATCCAGAAAATTATAGTGTGCTGTCAGTTGTTGGGATAAGGCCAAAAGAGGAGAAGGCTTCTAAAACTCAAAGGCAGTATGTGTATTGACTTAGTTTTAAATTCCTGGTAGACTGCATACTTTTGATGCAAACAAATGGTGATAATGTTTTGTCACCCTTCTGAAATTAGATTGTATGAGCATGTGCTTTCACAAACACAAAGGCTTCATTGTGTGAGGTCAGCCTCTAAAATCTAATAGGCCTCTAAATCACAGTATTCTCCTCTACCCTCAACCAGTGTGAAAGTCCTTGGAACCATTTTGCTTTCCACTCAGTCTCAGACAAATCCCACTCTCTCCAATGAGCCTAATCTTTGGAAAAACTTTCAGCACCTGAAAAAATATTTTGCGTAAGTTTTGGAACTTATGCAAAATGGAAGAACTACTATCCTGCCTTATCCGTGTAAGCAGCAAACAAAGCAAAGGTTTATAATACAATTTGTGAAAGGACTCTGATATTTCTATGCAGGTCTTTAATGGTTAAAAATTATTTCCAAGTATATCTTCTGATTATTTAAATATTTTTAAAAATTTAATTTACAGCTACAACTTCTGTGTGTACATTTTCATGATTTGTTCTTCCAAATGATACTTACAAAATTAGCTTATTCCAGAAAAAGAATCCATGAACTAGTCTTGCGCAATCAGCCTTGTTTCACAAATTATTTCCTTGTCGATGAAAATGCAGTTACCACTTTTGTTTACTCATAGATAATTAACTACAAAAATGCTTAATAGATTAAATTAAATAGCTTCAGCTTATACTACCTTTTTATGTGGTCTTAACTCCCAGTAACACAACTTTTGATTCAAGTATTGAAAGCAAATACACTTTCTATTCCTGTATTTTATACTAGATGCTAAAATGGTGTAAAGCTTTCAGATTTTATATATACTGACATAAATGTACTTAGATATTAAAAGTGAACTTTTCAATAACATCATTACAACTGTCATTGTTGGGGAGAAGAAGGGAGCTGGGACTGTCCCCTTCATAATCTGTTTGCAAGCTGCCTGTCAGATAGGAGTATGTAGTCCGGTGTCTAATGCTGAAAGGGTGCTCCCTGCTAACCACCATTTTACCTGGTGGGTCCTTATCTTTCTCTCTCTGTTCATAGCTTTTTCAACTGAATACAAATTATGAAGTCAGAAGGTTTTTTTTTATAGATGAATTATTGCTGATAAGCTTGTTAATTTTCATATACATACCTAAATTTTTAATATGGTCTTGATTGTAGAAAATTAATGACTGCATGTTTTTTATTAAAGTGATTAGTCCTGTTGGATTTGAAGGAGTAAACTTAAACAAAACATTGAGTTTCTTTCTGATTTAGATTTTATAAAAAGAAAAGAAGGCAAAAGGATTGAAATAACTTTGTAGAGAGAAAAGAGAGTAAAGTACTGACTCCAGTAAGAAGAGAAGAAATCATTTTAAAAGGCTACAAAAGAAAAGATAAAGGAAAGAGAAGTAATTAGATTGAATCCTGCCCAATATAGAGTTTCTTCTTATGTACATTAATAGAAATTTGCTAGAACTCCAATGGGTGTTCATATTTACAAATGATTTTGAATGGCTGTGAGTAATGTGTGTTCTGTGCATCGGATTTGAGATGCCCTGCATGAGCAGTGGGAGAGGAAAACCTAAATCCTGAAACCATGTACCTCCTTTCTATGTGAATAAATCAATTCCTTAAAAAGAGGAATTAACTATTGCTTTTATAAAATAGAAACAAGAAGAGCTGGAGTTTTCTGTCTAATTTGTTTTAAATTACTTCTGCGTAGTCTATTGAGGAATAGAGAACAATGACATGACTGAATGGCTGAATAATGTCTGTTAGTACAGACAGTATGTACTTGTACTAATTTATTGCTGGAGTTTAGAAGTTACAATTGGAGTCTGTGGAAGTACCATACTATGAAAGTAATGTTGATAATGAGGCCAAATGATCTCATCTCAGTTTGAATTTTGTTACAGGGAATTTCATCAAACTTGAGCTTATTAAAAACAAAACCGTATCATTTGTTTGCTCTGTGTGCCCTTAAGGGTGATTGTGTTCTTTGCGCAGGAAGTCTTCTCTTTTGCTACTGTCTGTTTTTTGAGAAACTACGTTGTATAAACACTTTTTAGCATTTGCTAGCATGTTTTTAACCTGTCTATAGCATTTATCATGATAGACTACCTGACTTTTTTTCCAAATACAGCAATTGCTTACATAAGACCGATAGAGTGACTTACTATATTCTTGTACTTGCCCTCTTGTACTTACTATGTTCTTGTACTTGCACATTACTTCTTTCTTTCCTTGAATAGAAACACGATTAAAAGTCTGGTTTTGCGGTATTTGTGAAAAACAGTCAATTAAAATTTGAACCAAAAGTAGAGTAAAAGTTATTAATCAAAACTGATCAAACCTTAAATAGTCTATTGTTAATAGACTTCTCTAATCTTAATGAGAACAACTTTATAATCCATGTGAGTGCACTGGCAATGACTACAAACACCTAAGTATAGTATCTGAGCTAGCTTTTATTTTTCTGTATCTGAGCTATCCGAATGCTAAGCACTGATGTATGCATCACAGAACAGAGAGAGCAAGGCTTAAATTATTAGTATACAATCTGAATAATACAAATATAGTTCAGAAATTTCAGCTGTGTCCTACAGTCAAAGTAATACAGAGTCACTTGACACTGGAGACTATGGAATTCGATAGGGAGAAACTTAGGTGACTGAGTAACGACAGCTGTACAAAGGACAAGGACATTAAAGTTGTAGAGGTTACTATAATTCTGATGTGTTTGGATTCTTTTGAGCAGAAATTTTTGCATTGTTTAACATTGAGTTAATATAAGTACGTGTTAGCTACCTCTACTTCTAGAAGAAAGTATTCTTCTAATACTAACAATATAGAGAAGAGTGGTGTTAAACATGCTAGACAGACCTGGACTTCTTTTACACATATACTCAAGAGGTTAAGTGCTACTCTGCAGCAATATGGATCGAATTGGGCTATCAGATGATTGATGAGCAAACGTGTGTCTCCAAATTATAACATTAATTTTAGTATTTTCTTTGAAATTACCTTAGATTTGATTAAGTTAGATTGATTACCTTAGATTTGATTAAGCCTGAACGAAGTACATTTTCCATGCATTTATCATTAGAAATACTTACAGTTTTATTGTGGATGATTGTTTATGAATGACTGATAGAGCAGCTTGAATTTTATAATAATTCATGAAAAATTAATAAGCAGTCATAATGAATAGACTTAGGGACAGTTTAATGACTATTCATCAGCAGTTCATGCATGACAAATCTAAGTGTTTATCAAAGATTTTCATAAACATAGTGTACAAGGAGCTTTAATGAACTGAAGAAAAACGTTAATGAACATTCATTATGAATTTCCCTTTGCTGAGAATGACATCCTCAGAGGAATTCTAACATTTAAAATTATTTTCCTTTTAAAGAAAAGAAGCATAGATGTTTCAAAAAGCCATAGTACTTAGGCTAGAGATGAAAGTAAAATATAGATTACATTTTTTTATTGAGAACAGGAGTAAGTTGTGTGGAGCCCTAAGAATTATCTGCTCGTCATGGTCTGTGTGAGGGATCTTCGAAGACCATTCTGTTAGAAATCTGCCAGATACTTATACAGTCGTCATCTCATACTTTGTGGATTGGTAAAATGATACATTTCATGATTGTCTATTTTCCACAGAATATAGAAAAACAGAAACGTAGGGCTTCATTCAAAGAGCATTTTGAAGAAGAAAAAGTTTGAACATTAAGCAAAACAAAAGTAAGACAAATATCTAGAGGCATGAGAAAAGGGAATAATTAGCAGTTCACAGAAAAGGAATTTTTTTCTAGAGCTGTATCTGAATAGTAAAGGATATCATCAAGTTCAGTATGGGACTGCGCATTCATGGACATCACATCTATAAATCAGAGGTTACTAAAGTGAATATGCATGAACGCACCCTATAGCACCTCAAATGTTTGTGATAACTTAGACGATATGAGGGAAATAATAAAGGTTAGGTGGTTATGTTGTCCTTATATAGAGGTTGATGTTGCTGCCATCTGAGACAGGATAAAGGCTATTGATCTAAGCCAGAGGAGCTTTTCTTATGTTCTTAGACAATATTTACAGTGAAAAAGGAGATTATTCTTTGGAAGGTTTGTGAAAGATGTTTAAGTTAGAACATGATGGGCATGAGAGGCTTCATGGTTGAGAGACTATGATTATTGTTTTCACACTCTTATGTAATGCTAAATGGAAGGTTTACATGGACATGTATCTTTTAAAAACTTGTACTACTCTGTTTCAGATTTCAGCTTGTTTTGGTGGTAGACTATTTGTAATCCCAGCAACATGTAATTATAACCTAAAATTTGGATAAAAAATGTTGAGCTTTCAAGTCTGTGTTGTCGCTATTCAATGACTATATGTTTGAAGAGCTGTATATACTTTGTCTACAGAAAATTCTTTCAGTTCATACTTTTTTTGAATAAAATTATTAACTCCTTCTCTAATCACCATCACCTCTGCATTTATGGAGGAATTACTGGATAGGCACTGGTATTTTTTTGTTTCCACTTTATTTTGGAAGACATTACATATCAGTACACAGTTTCAGAAATTTCTCCTCAATAAGCCTGTGGTGGTGGTGTGGAGTCCACAATAACTATCGGACATAAATGCCTATGCTGCTCCTGAATGTTGGCTGGGAAGTAAAACTTGTGAAGAATGAACTGTAGAGCACTCTCAGGATGCAAGTATTGGTTTTCAGAATGGCATGAAGAAAATGCTTTCTTGTTTACTCCCATGCTTTCCTCATTCAGAATCCTAATATGGCAAAGAGAAGTTCTGTAAGAAGACCTTTGAGAAAGACCCATAAATACATTAATAACCCTATCTCATATCAGAAGGAAGAATTCCTAAGCTGTTTTCTTCACAGAAAATTCTGTGCATTAAATTCTATCTTAAAAGTTAGTAGAAAAAGTTGTATTTCTTCTCACTGTCACAGAAACAGATTAAGTAAGAGATATTCAGTGCAGCAAATGAAAATCAGAGATTCAGGAAACTGGCTTAACGCTTTCTCAGTTTGTGATTTTTGGTTACAAGTATATCCAACTTAAAAAAAAATTGTAGGTAGAAGCTATATATTATTCCTAATTTCACTGTTGAAAAATGACTGTGAGTTATATTTTATTCAAATTATATTAGTAATCCAAAGTATGTAAATTATTTAGCATAGTTCATTTTCACTGGAGATACAGTGAGAGGCAGACTAATCTCCATTCGCATTCATGAAATGCAGCTGTGGGTTCCATGTTATTTCTACTAACTGACTGAAGTTTCACCAATACAGTGATGGAGGCCTAGATGAAAGACTGTTTAACTATACGCTCTTTCCTTTTCTCAGGAAGTTAAAATGATATGCACAGCATATTAATTACAATTTCATTGCAGAAACATTGGAGGTCAACTGAATAAATTGACATTTATCTACAGAGGAAGTGGAGGAACAAAACAGCATTCCTTCAACTAGGATATGCTTTTTTATCTCTAATTCATAATTGTTGGAGAAAGATGAAAGCTGTACTAATCATTGTGCTGAATTTCCTTTGTATACAGAAGACCTGAACTGCTTCTGTTTTTACTACTGCTAAGAAAAGAAAGAGAACAAGAGAAATAGAGAGAGAAAGAGAGACAGAGAGAGAAAAAGGAAGGAGGGAGGGAGGGAGGGAGGGAGGGAGGGAGGGAGGGAGGGAGGGAGGGAGGGAGGGAGGGAGGGAAAGGAAGGTGTGGTAGAGTTAAGTGAAAACAAAGCTCCAGACAGGTCAGGACATATTCAGATAAAGCAAGCATGACAAGTCTTACTCCTGAGGTTATGTGGACTCAGCAGCCTGTAGCTTTATTATTACTGTGCTTCTGTGCTGCAGAGTTGCAGCCTTGACAGGTACCTCCTAATTTCTTTCTCAAAATCAAAAGACTTAGTTTTGGAAGAATCTGATAAAAAATAGATGGACTGAATATAATATGCCTAATACTTGATTTACCTAACCGCGTCAACTAGTCTTCATTTTTCTTTGTTGTTTCTTGTTGTTGCTTTTTCAGTCCATTCTTACACATCCTTGCTCCTCTTTTGGAATAAATATGTATACAAAGACGTTCTCTTTATACACGAGAACCTCTAAAGCAATACAGCTTGATACTGGATAGCATGTATGTAAGAAAATCAAAGCAACCAGGTATCTTTACCTGATTCTTACACCAGACCCTTAAATGCTCTGTAACTATGTTGGGTGTGCAGTCATCAGATTCCGGCTTGTACACTCTTTGTGAGATTTCATTTGTCCAGTAGCATTTCTGCTACTGTCTTGCAATAGAACTTTCTGTTAGGGATAGTGGGTAGCAAGGAAAACCTCTGGTACAGGCGAACTCAATTAGGTGTTTAATCCGGATTAGTGTTGTTTGGTGAAGGAGGTTGCCAACATGAAGCTGAGTGATATCCTTGAGAAAATTTACTGCTTTTCAGAGGCTATGGAGGTAACTCATCTGAAATGTGATTTCTGGTGTATTTTGATCTCTTGGTTCAGTTGAAAATAATCAGAATTTTCAATGGAAACAGGTATGGTTTAGAACGCATGAATAGTCTATGATGTATTTTAGGCCCTAAAATAGACTTCATCAAAGATAGTGAGTCCTTCAAAAAACTTTGTAGGATCATTAGATAACTCAGGTTGGAAATGATCTTGGGAGGGTTGTAGCCCAACATTTTTCTTAGAGCAGGGCCAGCAATGAGGTCAGACTAGATTAGTCAGGACTCTATTCCAGTTTGGCTCTGAAAACCTTTGATGTTGGAACTCCATGGCCTTTCTGGGCAGCATTTTCCACTGCACATTTTTTTTCCTTATATCCAATTACAAGCTCTCTGGCTTCAACGTCTGTTGTCTCTTAAACTCCTGGCATGCACTACTGCAAGGTCTCTGTCTTCTTGACAACCTCCTTTTGAAAGTTGCTGTTAAATGGATTTAACATGTTTTTACACCCATCTTGAAAGAGAAATAAAATACTAATTCAGCTTCTAGAGGTTGCTGGTTTTCCCATTGATGCCCTTATGAAATGTTTAAAGGGTAAATGTTGGACTAGATTTTGTTGAATAGTATGTTTTTACTGTTTTCAGAGATAAATCTGAAGGTCTTTTTAAAAAAGAATTTTTATTTTAAACAGTCTCCAATGAACTTTCCTTTTCCACCCAATCTTGATAGAAATACAAGTGTTCTAGTCAGATTTAAGTTTTGATAATTAGCTTGTATAATAACACCCATAAATTTTGAGAATGAAATTAAGAAGGTACTTGACAAAGTGGGAGGAAACAACATGAAAATCACAGTACTCGATTCCCCTAGACCCAGGTGCCTAACAGTGAACTTACGTTAGGAACACTGAATATATATGACAGAGGCACAGATGAAAACATACAGTAAAACTGCTCAGAAATCTTGAGATTGGTTCTTCAAACATGTAAAACTTACTACACACAAAGATTCACATTTCAGCATAATCAATGCTAATAATTCATATATAAGAAAGCCCTCAACCAAAATGGATTCAAATCTGCTTTTTCTGGCTTGGGACTGGAAAGTAATAACATGTCATTGTCAAGTTGTGTTGGAAAAGTATCCTACATAGATTAATTGCTTTACAGAACTTTATATTTTTCAAACCTGTAAAATATGCAGTACAAGTGAAATTATAGAAGTCCTTTCCATTTCACAGCATAGGAATAAATTTATTAATAGTGGTAGCAATAGACTGTAAAGAGACACCTTTCTTTGAGGTATGATGAAACTATAAGACCTCCACGTAAAAATGCAATAAAATAGAATAAGACCTTATGTGCTCAAAATAGGATTGGCAACCTTTATTTCTGAGGTGGGAGAAATATATGCTTAGTGTTTCTGAAGAATAAATCCATATAGAACCTTCACAGGGCAGGAATATGGGCTTTCTGATAATTCCACGAGGTGAGTTTTCCGTAGGCTGAAGAAATTAAGCCTCTTCACAGGTGATGTGAAAGAACAAAAACAGTAAAGTAGCTTATGCGAAGGAGAAAGGAAGAATGGTTGCAACCAAAATCTGTCCTCAGAAGATATGCTTTGAAAAGATGTATTTTCAGGTCAAATAAATAAATTAATAAATCAGATTTATTCCTCTCTGGGCCAAACCAGTACATTAAAAAGATTTCAGTTCATGTTACTAGTTAAAAAGCAAGCAAACAAACAAGCAACCTTAGGACAGTATCAGTTCTGTGTAAATTTCCTGAGTTTCAAGTATGTCTGGATTTTGTGAGGTTTTTGTGAGCTTTTTTCTCTCACTACTCATAAGTTAAAATCAGACGTATTTTATCTCTATGAGGGTTTTTTTGGTCCTTACCTTACCTTTCTTTTCCTTAGACTGGTTTTTCTGCCAATATACTCTGAAATCTTGAGGATGTATGCTGGAGTGAACCACACTGCATTGACTAGAATCTAGGCAGGCAGAAATTAACATGGGTGGCAAAGGAAACTTGGTTTCCTCCACATCTTTACTCCCTACTAACAGTGAGTTCCTACTTATAACAGGGAGTACTGTCACACAGTTGGTGTTCTCTCCAACTGCATGCTCTAGAGGAAATAAGCTCAGCTGAGGCTGTAATGAAGGCTAGACCTGTTATTCTGCCTATTGCCTTGTCCCATGGGCCTTCTTTCTAGATCTGAAATGTCCTGACAAATGCTTTATTGCACAAGTGAGGGAGTGTGCTTTTACTTTGTCTTCACACCCATACTGCCAGATTTTCTAGTGAGAGCATTTATCCTCTAATGTATACAGACATTCTCACTTCAAATGAATTCTCACTTCACTGTTATTGAATAGTTCTTTGCAGTATGCTGAAGCCTCAGCAAGAGAAGTTGAAAGAAGTTGGAAGAGTGTTTTTTGAGGAGACAGGACATGCTGTATCAAATGCTGTCAGACAGAGGAGTGAACCGAGAGAGGAGTGATGAGCTTGCTGATCAGTTGTCTAAAAGAATCTAACCACCTGTTCTGTAAATAACATCTTGTGTAAGCTTGTATTTTCATAGGAGGGTTCAGAAATACAAAATCAATTATTTACTCACTGATTGAAAAATTAAATATGTAAATTTTCAACCTTTTCTTCTTTCTTCATGGGTTTTTTACTTAGAAATATGGAGGGACAAAATTATTGAGAACTAGTAATTTTAAGTAATTGCTACATCATAATAAACTGAAAGGAGCATAGTTCTGTTGTTGAAGTCCGTTATTGATGTAAGACATATTACACATAATGCTCTATGAACAGAAGCTTCTAATTGAGTAGTTTTCTAACCTTCTTAATAAAGTGATCAAATTCCGTAATCATTTGTGTGATTTTTTCATTGAGGAATGTGTATATATAATTTCAGACTTCCGTGAATTCATGACAAAGGTAAGATTTCACTATTTCCTCCAACTAATCCATGGATAGAACTATAACTATACCTTGATTGGTTTCAAGGTTATATTTTGCTGGGTGACTAGAGGAAAAAAAAGGAAAACGACAAAAGCACAATCATATTTCTCTCAGAAAGCTTTCATTCATTTGTCTTTAGCAGGCAATGCCAGTAATCATAAGTTGAATCACTATCCCCCCCCCACCATTTTAAAATCTTTGAGAACGGTTGATAATGAGTTTTTAAGCAGGTCTGAGGAACTATTTACACATTCATTATAATGTTCTTTCCCGGTACTGATCTCTCGTGGAGAAGCAATAAGCAAATTCACAAGTGTGATTGTGATGTCAATGCTCTTGAAATGAATCAGAACTTTCATCTAAACCCTGAGCCTTTAACAGGGGTTAATAGTAAAGTGACAAGCTAAGGGGAAGTTGTACAATTTCTCTAGCCATAATACGGTATTCCCAGTGTTTATATCTATATATTGACACTACAAGCAATTAATATATTAATAGGGACTGGCCTAGGGACTGGCCTGCCCTGTAGTTTTGAATACTTCTTGATTCTGAGGACTGATTTCTGACTTCTGTTACCTTCAGTTTCTAGCACTGCTGGACTTTTTGGGAGCTTTCAGAAGAGCCAAGTTGTCATTTAGACCAAATATCTGCAATATACGCTAGCATAGTCTGGCTGTTTTTTTACTTTGTTGACTAAAGAGATTCTCTATTCTGTAAATAGAAAACCTTCCTCTAGAGGTGGCTATTTGGTATGTCAACAGACACAGGACATTTAGATAATCTTGCTTTGACTTCGGTACGTTCCATGTCTTCATGAAGTTGATAGCAACCAAGCTTTTGTTTCGTGGTACAAAGATAATATCCCTTTCCTCTCCCTCACCCCGCATCAGCCGTCAAAATCCTTTGTCTTACTAAACCTTCAACTATTAGTCCCTGAAGAACATAGCCGCCCTGCCCATTCAGTCAGTAAATGGGAGAAAGCTTGGATGTTCCATACCCCTCTTCTCCAATCTGAAAAATTGTGGCATGTGAGGGTTGGCTTGTTCCACTTCAGTTTCTGGAAAATAGAACTCAATGTTATAATACCAGCCTTAATTAGAAGTTATGAAGTTTTCCAGCATTTCAATATGGATATGGCTTGATCCTTTTGCTTGGAAACCAGATTTAGGAATCACTATTTCTTTTTTTTTTCTGATTTATGTAAATTAGTTTTTCTCCTCATCACTTAGCCTGGTGACTAAGGGGCTAACTAATGTTAATTTGATGAGCTCTCTTAGATACAGATAACTGTCCACAAAGAAAAGGACTGATGCCACCACATCATCCCATGTGACTTACAGAAGAACCTAGCAGATGATGAGGCTGAATTGCTACTCACCTGTGAGGCAAACACAAAAGTGGTAAAAATATTCACACAAAAATGAATTATCCGGTCATTCTCTCTCTTCTTCTGTTTGCGGCATGTAAGTTTAAATAAGATTTTTCATCATCCTACTTTTCCTGCAGTTATCTCTTAACTTTGTGGTTTTGCTACTCAAGGATGGGGCAAAATGTGTTTCTTTTTCACAAGTGAAAAACTTTACTCTTGAAGACTTTTGATACTACAGCAGAAGACTATGGAATACATGTATGGGACTTCACAACAGACCCATTTTCTTGTTATTTTTTGCATTAGCTGTACTCATTACTGTCTGTTTATTTTTTAAAGTATATATAAAAGAACCTATTTTTTTGTTAAGTCATTTTAACTTCTAAAGCACCCAATGTAGTAAGATACAAGTGCTGTAATTCTTCTGGATTTACAAAGTTTCATCATTTTTATCCTTGGTATAAGCCATACTGTATTTAAAGGACTTGTTGCCTGGGATGTGGTTTAGAAAGAGCAGATCATTCTTTTGAAGAGCTTTGATCACTGCAGTCGTATTGTTACACCTTTTATCTTGCTGGTACATTGATTTTAGCCAAAGATTGCCTTTCATGAAACTCACCTCAGTTTCAAGGAAAAATAAATCTGTGAAATATCTGAAGGCTCAGTTTTGATCGTTTTATGTGCATATTACTTCTAATTTATTTTCTATGGGACAGTTGTATAATACTGGTGCTTCTAAAATGTGAATTACTCACTACCAGTATGGAAAAAATTTTTATGATTTTAAACTGTATGAAAATAATCACGTAATTCTGCCTTTCACTTGTGATTCCCCTTTTTTTATTATTAGTTAGTTAATTGAGCAAACAATCTCTGACTGGATGTCATTATATGTATTGAAATATAGGATTCATGTGGTGAATGTATGTATGTGTAATTTTAATTTGGTTTTCTTAAGGTCTGCTGTGCTTTTGTATTCTCTAGAAGTTTCTTAACTCAACTACATAAAACACCTTATACCTTTTTAAAATGTGCTGAAAAAGATACAAAGAAATCTGTTTGCTTGGAAAGCAGGGCAAAGAAAGATTTGAAGAGTGTGCTACACGTATTATTACTCTGCTGTATAATTTCTACTATAACTAGAAGATTAACTAAGTAGACAAAAGATAAAGACAACAAAACATGTTTGAACTCTTTGGCTGCACTCTACTCTTGTTTGAATTTCTGAGTTTGTAGCACTAAATCTCATATCACTGGCATGCCTGAAATTTTTAACAAAAATAATCAGAACAATGTCTAACTACTAGGCTTATTATGTAAATTCTAGCATACTAGAAAATGGTAGGAGAAAGCCTTTGTGTTAATTCTTCTCTTAACAAAATAAATCTGAACAAAGTTATTCTGCAAAGACACTGCAAGAAGATAGGTCTGGCAACCAGTAAGGAAAGGAACAACCAATAAGGAAAGGAAACACCTGCATTTAACAAGGAATTGCTCTAACTCATGGTCAGTCTTTTTCTCCCAGAGCACTTCCAAATTGACACTTAGATTCCCTCTGAAAATTGTATTTCAGGAGTCATCATTTTAGCCAGGAAGTGTCCAGAGGAGGACCACAAGGCTGATGAAGGGTCTAGAGGTAAAGTCATATGAGGAACAGATGAGGTCAATTGTCTGTTCAACCTGGGGAACAGGAGACTGAAAGGGGATCTCATAACAGTTTACTACCTTCTCCCAAGGAAGGGAGCTGAAACAGGTGCTGATCTGCAGGAAGATGTGCCAGGGGAGGTTTAGATTGGATTCACCCAGCCAGTGGTGGATTACTGAAACAGACTCCCTAGGGAAGTAGTCATGGCACCCAGTCTGCTAGCATTCAAGAAGCATTGGGACAATGCCCTCAGTCACATGGTGTGAAGTGGGAGTGTCTTATGTAGGGATAGGGGTTGGACTCGGGTAATTCTGTGATTCTATGACTTTCTGGGGCACCGAAATCTCACTACAGCACAGGCAAATTTATATTCTGATTTTGTATTTCTGTATAAATTCGTATTGTTGAGATTTTCTCTTATGTGAGTGTCTTAACATCTTTTGTATTTAGTCATATCTAGAATTAAATGAAAGAGATATAATTTTGCCTTATGTCTCAGTTGTCTAAGGTTGCATTAGTAATTCTAAATACAGTTGAGACAACGGTTTCTTCCATTACATTTCAACAGTATATGGAACTAAAATCTGAATAGCTGTTGAATGGAGGCAAATCACCTATCTTCAAAGAATTTTTGAAATGTAGAAAAATCTATTTTTAAAAAGTTTTCTAGCTGTTATTCTTTTTTTTTTTTTTTTTTAATAAATGCGTCTCACAACTGTGAGGAGTTCAGTAGTTCTTTCCTGGGACTCATAGTTTTGTCTACATTCTCTACTCATTTTACATTCATATTTTCAGGTTTGTTTTCATCATTAATTTCTGTAAATCTGAGGTGTAGATTAATTTGTCAGGTTATGTGTTAGGAATTAACTGTTTAACAAAAAAAGCTTTTTAAACCCCTATGTGAAAGCTCATGAACGTACAGAATCTCTGGCAAGCTCATGTTATATGATTTTCACATCGTAAGGTTTTGTCTGTTAGCTGCATTAATGTTTTACTTTTCATTTCTTTCTAGTTATGTTGTTTAGTCCTGCAGACAAGTACATTTAGGTAAGGTGAACTCAATAAAAGAACCAAGCTTACATTCCAAGCCAGTCTTGTAAGTACCGTCAGTCATATAGACAGTAGATATATGCAAGATTTCCTGACCGAAATTAGTCTTCTTTTTTTGTAACCCTTTCTTGAGATGGGTGGAAAGGCATTCCTAGAGATGCTATCATAGGTGTGTATCTTGTGATAGAAGTAATAGCTATTCAGATATTCAGCAGTTTGCAGTGCCAATTTCTTTATTTCAGAATAATTTTATGAAACAAGTGATTCTTTAAGAGCTTTTAAAAAAATAATTCTTTCTCTCTGTTTATTTTATAATCATAAAATCATAGAATCATAGAATTGGTTGGGTCAGAAGGGACCTTAATGATCATCTACTTCCAACCTACCAGCCATACCCAGGGACACCTTCCACTATATCAGGTTGTTCAAAGCCTCATCCAGCCCAACCTTGAACACCTCCAGGGATGGGACATGCATGACTTCTCTGGAAAACCTGTTCACCACATTCACAGTAAAATTTTCTTCCTAATATCTAACTTAAATCTCCCCTTTTTCACATCAAAACCATTATCTCTCTTCCTATCACTACACTACTTGATAAAAAAACCCTCTTCAGATTCCCTGTAGTCGCCTTTTAAGTACTGGAAGACTGCTATAAGGTCTCCCCAGAGCCTTCTCTTCTCTAGACCAAAGAACCCCAGCTCTCTTAGTCTGTCTTCCTAAGGGCTTTTCTCCAGCCGTCTGATCATGTTCGTCCATGTCCATCCTGTGCTGAGGACTCCAGAACTGTGTCAGTACTCCAAGTGAAGTCTCACAAGAGCAGAGTAGAGGGGGAGAGTCACCTCCCTCAACCTGCTGGTAACACTTTGGGATACAGTTGGCTATCTGGGCTGCAAGTGCACATTGCTGGCTCATGTTGAGCTTCTCATCCACCAGCACACCCAGCTGCTTCTCTTCAGGCCTACTGTCAAAGCCGTTCTCCACACAACCTATGCTTGTACTTGGGATTGCCCTGGCCCAGATGCAGGACCTTGCACTTGGCCTTGTTGAACTTCAGGACGTTTGCACAAGTACACGCCTCAAGCCTGTCAAGGTTCCTCTGAATGGCAAGCCTTCTCTTTGGTATACTGTCAATCACTCCACACAGCTTGATGTCGTCAGCAGCTGAGGGTGCCTTCAGTCCCACTGTCCATGTCTCTGACACAGATGTTAAACAATACCAGTCTCAATACCAACCCCTGGAAAATGCCACTCATCACCGATCTCCACTTGGATATTAAGCACACTCTTTGAGTGTGACCATCTAGCCAATTCCTTATCCACTGAGCTGTTCATCTGTCAAATCCTTGTCTCTCCAATATAGGGACAAGAATGTTGTGCAGAACAATGTGGAGGGCTTCGCACAAGTACAGGTAGATAATGTCAGTTACTCTTCCTTTATCCACCAATACTGTAGACACATCATAGAAGGCAACCAAATTAGTCAGTCATGATTTAGCTTTAGTAAAACCATGCTGGCTGTCACCAGTCACCTCCTTATTTTCCTTGTGCCTCAGCAGAATTTCCAGGAGGACTTGCTTTATGATTTTCGTGGGCACAGAAGTGAGACTGACCAACCCGTATAGTTCCCTGGGTCTTCCTTTTTTGCTTTTTTAAAAATGGGATTTATGTTTCCCATTTTCCAGTCAGTGGGAACTTCACTGGACTGCCACAGCTTCATGAATATGATGGATAGTGGCTTAGCACCTTCATTCTCCAGTTCCCTCAGGACCCGCAGATGCATCTCATCATGTTCCATGGACTTGTGCACTTTCAGGTTCCTTAGATAACCTTGCACCCGATACTCTCCTAAAATGGACGGTTCACCATTTTCCCAGTCCCTGCCTTTGCCTTCTGCAACTTGAGCACTGTGGTTTTAGCCCTTGCTAGTGAAGACTGAGGCAAAAAGTCCCACGTTCTAAGTAGCAAAACCACTGGCTGTGGCACCAATACTGTAGCCATTTGTTGAATTGCTAGACTTAACTGGCCCTTTCAAACCCCCTAGGAAGTAGGATTCAGTAACCAGCAGAATGAAGTGTCAAACAGTCTTTCCCTACAATAATTCATAACATTGGTATGCAGATGGACAATAATGTTAAAGGTTAAAGAAAAGATTAAATTTTTGCAAAAGTGTTGAATGCCAAAGAGTGCTTGGACTGCACTCACATTCAAAATTTTGATACAAGATTTGGAGAAAGATGTGAAGTGGTCGGATTTAATGAGGAACAAGCTATATTTTGTTGCCTTTTTGATGCCTAAATTTGCTAGTACTGAAATATTAATGATTAATTCTGTTCACAGTTCCTCACTATGAGTTCCTTAATGGTAATTCCAAATATGTTAAATTTTGTTGTTTGGCAGCTTCTGAAGGCTCACTATTATCTTGTCACTGGGCACAAATTTATGAGACAGGAAGAAACTGAAGAGGCTATAGAGCATATTTTTAGCATTGTTCAGAGTAGTGCATGTGAATAAGAGAAGTCACTTACCCTCCTTACTGTCAGCCTCACAGCCTGATTCATCCAGACTGTGGCATTTCACCATCATAAAATATTTGTCAGTCTTCTTGTCTTGTACTGAAGATTTCTAAGCCAGATATTTCCAGGAAGGAATCTATTAAGTCGGACCACAGAAAGCACTGTCAGAACTTAAGCTTCCCATACTTACTAGGTTCTGCTACTGCTACTAAAAGTCTGAAGCACTCTGAACCTGAATGCCTATGGGCTAATACCTCCAAGTGTTGAAGCTATCCCCAGCTCCTGAAGTAATGCAGGAAAGATCTCATGGGTTTACAAGTCATGATGATTAGGGCAACACCCTTACGCAGCTAATCTGGGAATGCACCTGGCCTTCTTGGTATTTTTTGAAGAGCTGGATGGGATGGAGAATCATGGGGCCAGAATCATGGTGCAGGGGAGTGCGTCCCCACAGCTGTCCTATCTCCACTCATCTACTCAACATAGCCTGCAAATAGATCCTTCATCCTTCTACACTGAGAACAAGGAAGGTCCTTCAAAGGATTCCTTTGCTGCTGCAAACAGATACGTGTGAATTTTAAGCATGGATCCTTAAAAAGCTTACTGTAGTTTTATTGGTAGCACATTCCTGGAAGATCTTCGAAAATACAGATACCTGTATTCTCTTCATGTATAACTAGAGAAGCAGCTTCTGAAACAGGGATAGTTGTGTGTGTGTGTAGATTCAATGATTTTCTCTGTACTAAAAATGTTAAGGATTTTATTAAAAAAAAAATAATATTATATAACAGTCATTAGCACACCATAGTGTTCATATTTAGACTTTCTGGAGGTTTCTTGTTCTTTGATGCAAAGGTTATCTATTAATTGAATTGCACAGTATTCACTGAAATAAAATCTTACATTGCCTGTGAAGGAACTGCACTTTTAAGTATTTCTTGCATGAGTGAACTAGGGCTGTTACATTATTCAGTCACACTACTTTATTTAAACTCAGATACCGAATCAATAAAACCTCCATCACAATTCTAAATTTGAGCACAGTATACAGTCTCAGCTCTGTTCACGAACTTATGGCACTGTATGGTATAAGGAAGCAGTTCTGCGTACAGCTATGTTGTTACACTATTGTCTGAATAAGGGAGCACTTCCCCAGTCATCTGGTACATCAGCAGAATTCATCAAAGCTGTAATGTCTGTGTATGGGGAAAGGAAAAAGAGAAGTTGAAAGCAATGAGAAGAGTGTCATTGTGTTTACCTGTACTGCACTATAAGTGTACTCAGTGTGCCAAGAGTCCGAGGGAACTGGGTGAGGAGGTAGAGCCTTTTACATCCCCATAGACAGTGCCATTGAGAGGTTGAACTGTTGAGGAAGGGATTAACTGCCATAGTGTATACAACCAAGAAGTAAATAGGGACCAGAATGTGCAGCAGGTTAGGCAGGTTGATCAGGCACAGAGGATCACACAAAAGCAAAAATTGTCTGGAGGGTTGCAAGAACTTAGAAGCGTTAAAAGCCTGAAAATACAGCTGTTATTCACCAGTAAACAAACTCCACTTACAATAAAGGCTGTCTTATTTTGAGAGAATTTAGTAACTTACCAGTGGGGTGATAAATGTAGAGTTTGTGGTGTGATATAAAGGCTTTTGAGTTTTAACAATTTGCAAAGAAAACCTGACATGCTAAAAAGTTATGAAACACACATCAATGTAGATGTTTTTTAACAACACAGTATGACTTTAAGACAAGAATATTTAAAACATCAGTGTAATCCAAATGGGTTGTAAAGGCATTTTTATTCTGAAAAATTTTGCCTATTGCTTATGCAGGCATATATGCTCACAAAAAAAAAAAAAAAGCCAACATATTGAGCAACTACCTCCTCATGCCACTGGAAGAAAGAAAAGAGATCTAAGAATATACTACTAAAAAAGAAGAGAGGTTTAAGAACCAGGCTTGTCAGGAGTTTTACCGAATTTTAACCATGTGGCTTAAGTTTTTCCAAATAAATTTCACCTCTTATTCAGCATTCTGGAAAAATAATGCAGTATTTAATATAAATAGAGATATAGCCTGATTTCCCAGTCTATCTTGTAACATTAAAAGTAGAAACAAAAATTGAAGGAATTAATGATCCCCAAGTTCTTGATTTCTTTTGATGCAAATAACGGAGAAATAAAACATTGCTTGATGAAAGTGTGAAAAAATTTTCTGATGTTTCTGAAAATCAAATCCAAAATGTGTGGATATTTACTAACTGTAAGTGAACCTATGCATGCTGGATACTTATATGTTTCAAGTACTGTACCAGGAAAAACATTCTTTCTTTTCTGGAACTAGTTTACAACCTTATATTTGGAATTAAAAAAACACACGCCCTCCCCCACCCCCCCATATCCAACAAACAGTCTTACTCTACATATACCACCTTGGAAAAAAATCAGGATTAAGTCTTACAGAAATACTTTGCTATTTCTGCTTTGGTTTCTCTGTTAATTCAGGAAACTACTGTGGACACTATATAAAATAAAAAGAAACACACTTAGGTTATGATTTTCTACAGATCATGAATATTTTAGTTCCTGCCTTGATATATGTCATGCTGATTGCCTACTTAAAGATGCAGCAATTCATGTATTTCCACTTTCCAATATACAAAGGCACATTAAAACGAGCAAGAAAAATCTGAAAAAAACTGTAACTAATCAATGAGTCAGATTTGCATTGAAATTCCTTTTTGTAAAAAACCTGTACATATCTGCCTGCCTAGCTATTATAAGCAGTTAATCTCATAAGGACAAAGGATGTTGTAAATTTAACTTTCTCAAATTAATAATATTTATTGTATTGCATAATCTTATGTGGTTAAAAACAGCATAGAAACCTGCATGTGATTTATACTCTACTCAAGTATCATTATGTTACTAAAGACTCTTGCAGTTCTTTAAACTCAGGATCAATGAACAGTATTAAACTGGAAAAGGTAATGTCCAGGAAGGTGGAATAGCATATTCACTTATTTGTCCCTTTTCCCTCCTCACTAAGCAACAAACCAAGCATATTAAATATAGAAGGAATATCTGATTATTTGTCAATTAAGAAAGCCTGGTATACTGTTTTGCACTATCTTGTTGCAAAAAGGCTCAAGAAACAGAGATATATAAACAAAAACTATATCTTCTGTGGGATGATAAACAAGATGTGCTTCGTTTCCCCTTCTCTCTACCATTCTCCATTTTTTGCATCACTACTATCACTCCAGCATCCTACTGTTGCTGCTGTGGTCTCCTGTGTGGGAGATACAGATAGCCAATATTAATATGGCTTAATCTTTTTTTTTCTCTGCTGAAGGACTTTGTTCTGAGGATCTGCTTCTAACATAACAGCTCTAAGTGTGCAGTTGGTCCTGCTTTCCCTAATATCATCGCCATGTTAAGTATGAGGGAAGGAAGACTGGAGAAACTGAGATCTCATTAATGTCTCTATGTTGACTTGCATGCATGTGTAGTTGGTTTATGATGAGGGGATGTTTTAGTAAAAAACACACCGAAGGAACAGGACTGGGTATTTGTTGCAGTCAAGGACATGTTGAAGAGAAATTAAAAATTTTAATAAAGAAGTAGTTGATTGGATCAGAGGCAGGGATGGTAAGTTCTACAGCCAAGCGCTAGATCGGAGGCAGGCAGAGGGTCCCTGGAGCAAGAGATCCCTGGGCAGGAAGTAGCGGCGGGCAATTTCCTGACCCCAGAAGTGGCAGCTCTCAAGAGGGAGTCTGATGTGGAGGGAGAATTCCTGGAAACATCTGTGGGAGATTTAAATGGCCCCTAGGGAGCACAAGTGATGAGGATCTTGGCAAACTGGGTATGGTGTATCAGTTTGCATGACAGTTTGAGCAGACAAGGGCACGCAGAGAGGGTGCAGTCACCCTTCCAGCGCAGGAGGTGAGTTTGATCGGTAGTCACTACCTTCTCAGAATGCACTTAGTTATGGTATTCAGATGGCAGGCAGACAGGTCCTCTGCTGTTGCCAGAACAGGTGTGGCCACTCAGGCAGAGTCTCCAAGGAAACATGTAGCAGTCCAGGCCTCCAGCTTCAGAGAGTGCCAGACCCTTTCACTGGTTAACAGTGACAGCAGTGAGAATGGCTGTGTGAAGTGTGAGCAGGTGAGCTCCCTGCTCTCCATGATGGCAGCACTGAAAGAGGAAGCGGAGTGTTTAAGGAGCATGAGGGAGGCTGAAAAAGAGACAGACTGCTGGTACAATGCTCTGCACTCCCTGAAACAGGCACAGGAACAACCACTAAAAGAAAAATAAGAACAAGGGAATATCGCTTCCTCCTCCTGCCAGCCCTAAGGAGAGGAATGTCATTGGGGCAGCCTGCCTCAGATCACTCTGCATAATAGGCGTGAAGCTCTGGACATGCTTGGGCAGTCAATTCATTATACAAATGATGGTTCATCTACTCCAGAAATGCCATCAAGGTCAGAAAAGCCTACTCCCCACATCATAGTCACCTCTGTGCAAAAGAAAAGATGGTGATAATTGTAGGTAACTCGCTTCTGAGGGGAACAGAGGGACCAGTATGTCGGACAGACCCTCCTCATAGGGAAGTTTGCTGCCTCCCTGGGGCCCAGGTAAGGGACATCACTAGGAAACTTCATGGTTTGGTGAGGCCCTCAGTCTACCACTCAATGCTGCTTTTCCATGTGGGTAGCAACAAAGCTGCAGCATGTAATCTGAGGGCAATCAAAAGAGACTTCAAGACTTTGGGTTGGTTGGTGAAGGAATCAGAAGTACGGGTTAGTTTCTCTTCTATTCTTCCAGTTGTAGGCAGGGACATTGGGAGAAACGAACGTACAGTCTATTGATTCATGGCTCTGCGGCTAGTGTCACCACCACAATTTTGTTTTAGTAGACAATAGGAAGGCCTTCACAGCACCAGGCTTGCTAGCCTCAGAATTCACTGTCTCCAAAGGGGAACAGGGTCTTTGCACAGAGAGCTGCATGGTTCATAAACAGAGCTTTAAACTAGATTAGAAGAAGGAGGGGGATACTACCAGGCTTCTCAAGATGTGGGAGGGGAAGCCAAGGCTAGAGGAATGGAGTGCTAGCAAGGACCTTCAGCCTGTTGCTCAGAGATGTACTAAGCACCTTGCAGAACACTCAAAGAGAGGGGATAACACTAGTCAACAGGGAAACAATGGGAAAATACTTGAGAATAGCAAATAAGTGCTCCTCTAAGAAGGCTGCACAGCCCAACTGAAGTGCCTCTACACCAACACATGCAGTCCAGGCAACAAACAAGGAAGTCATCATGCTGCTGGAAAGATGTGACCGGTTACTATTCCTGAAACTTGGTGGGATGAATCACATAACTGGAGTGAAGTCATCAATGGCTACAGGCTGTTCAGAAGAGACAGATGAAGCAGGAGGAGTGGAGGACTTGCCCTCTATATCAAGAAATGGATTGGGTGTGAAGACCTGTCTCTGAAGAATAGCCTGTCTCTGAAGAATAGCAGGTTGAAAGATTATGGCTAAAAGTCAGAGACTGAGGCAACAAAGGGAATCTAATGGTTGGAGTCTACCACAAGCCACCTGATCAAGAAGAGGTGATCAATGAAGCCGCCTTATTCCAACTTCAGGAGGCATTGTGCTTGCAGGCTCTCTTCCTACTGAGGGATTTCAGCCACCTGAACATCTGCTGGAAGAGTAGCACAGCGAGCTGTAGGCAATCCATGAGACTCCTGGAATGCATTGAAGACAATTTTTTAAGCCAGGTAATGATTTCAAGGGAGATACGATACTTGACCTGGTGATCACTAATGCAAGAGAGCTAGTTGGGGACAAAAGGGTTGCAGGCTGCCTGGGATGTAGTGATCACACACTGGTGGAATTTACAGTCCTGAGGTATATGGCTCAAGTGAAGAATAAAATCAAAGCCCTGAATTTCTGGAACGTAAACTTTCAGCTCTTCAAGGATTAGTCGATAGGACCCCCTGGGAAACTGCCCTTGGGGACAAGGGAGCAGAGCAGAGCTGGCAGAGCTTTAAGGATGCTTTCCGTAGAGTTCAAGAGCTCTCCATCCCCAGCTGCAAGAAGTCTGACAAGAAAGGCAAGAGAATGGCATGGCTGAGTTGTGACCTGTGGCTCAAACTAAAGGACAAGAAGGAAATTCCCAGGCAGTGGAACCAGGGTCAAGTAGATCAGAAAATAATAGAAATCCTAGGAACAGATCCTAACACTGAATAATATATATATTTGAAATAAATATTATATATAATATATCTCTCTTTCAAATATTTACTGATATTCTGCGATTCTAGCAAGAGGAAGAAGTAATGTTTCAGATATCTTTTAATCTGGAATTTGAATTGAGAGAAATTTTTATCTTATATATTTGGTTTAGTGAACTACAATTTGGTTGTCTGCACAAAAGAGTAATTTTATGGTGACGACTACTTAGGGCTGCTTTGTGTGACATACCAAAAGCTGTAGAATCAGATGTGTAAAGAGATAAGACTGAAACATATGACCATGAAAATGTCATAGTGGATGTGTATCGTGCTTTCTATCAAGGGAAATTAAAAGGTTAATGACAATCCCTGTTCACCAAAACAATACACTTTCTGATTTTAAATGTTTTGTCAGCAAAGTGAAAAAATGTCTAGGGTAGCATGGGAGAAAACACAAAAACCTCTGACATCTGTTCTGGTTTTTACTCATGAAATAAGCCCAGAAAGATGAAATGGATTTGAGAATGATTGCTGGGTGTGCCATACTGCGGCTCAGCCTCAAGGGCACAATAAACTTAGAACAAGTGCTTAGAAACAGATCAAAGATCCAATGAATTATTTTGCATTTTTAACCTCTGACCAAAGCATCGTATGCTGAATACTGTTTCTGTTAATTGGAAAACTTAAAAGATAAGCAGCATACAGGGACAACCATTGCCATAGGAAAATCAAACTGTGTGGTTAATTACGGTATATTCCCTTGTCTATTCAATATGTTTATGTAAAACTTATTTTTATTCTTTCAGCAATAATATCAGAGCTTTTCCCCTATTGAGTAATATTTAAATTCATACATATGCAAATTGAAAGGTGAGAATGTTCACAAATATTTATGTGAGCTTATTGCTACTCACCTTAAAATTAAGCAGAAAACACAGTGAAGGTTGTTGCATTATATTTCTCACACTAATGACAAAAGTAAAATTTACTTGTGAATGTGGGTCCATTTAAAGGAGATCAACGTTCAAGCAACTTCACTTTCAATTTGCACATTGGTCTGTAACCCAGTGTTATTCCTTTACAGTTCATGGAAAATTCAATGTGTTCTTTTCAGTCTATCCATGGAAGAGAAGTGCAATTTACTCTTACTTCGATCTATTTAAACAGGTCTTGAGAGGGATAATTTTTCTCAGTAAAAAAGTAGGCACTTGTACTTTATACAGCTCTGAACATTAATGATTATGTGCCAAATACATCTAGCAAATTAATTTCTCTTTCTTTTATTCCTATAGGGTCTCTGGTGTTTACCTCAGAGTTGAATGTAGCTTGCTGCTTCAAGAAAAATGCCTGAATCTATAAAAGATGTTAGCTGCAAACACCAATATTTGGTTCATAAATTTAAAATGTAGGTCCTCAAAACAGTTGTCCATTTATCTTTCAATTCTTGAATCCCCTGTAGCACATGGACAAAGTTGTAACTTTTCGTTGGTGAAGTGTCTGTTGTCTAGAACTGCGTAAGAATTCATGGTGCTTAATGGGTTTTGCAATAGCGGTTACCCATAGCTGTTGCTGATATGTGTAAACATTTTTATTCCTCTTCATTGTAGACACATCCAATGGCTTTTAACAAAGGTTTGATCATTTTTGTGGTTTCATTACTTGGACCCACTGACAAAGTCATGTCAGGATGTACACAGGTTGCACACAGACTGAATCAGATGAATCCACTGCAGCTTTCCAGGTGTGTGAACTAAAGCATAAAGCTCTAGTTACAGCTTTTCAGAAAGCTTGTTTGCAGCCAGAAAGATGCATATCGAAAGTTTCTGCATTATTTTCTAATACAGCTTTAGTGGACAGAAACAAGCAGAGTATTTCTTTAGCATTTAAGGAAAACTCAGAACTCAATTAGGTTTCCAGGTCATGTGGTTTAACTGTATAATGTCATTTCTGCACATCAGTTTTTAGTAGAATCTCTAGGTAGCAGTTTTGTACAACTGAAGATAGGCAACTTTCCTAGTGTCATGACACTGACTTTCATTGCTTTGTGCTATGCCACTATCATTTCCTGCACATTATGATCCACCTCATTTGCAGGTTTAATATATTTGAACAGCAGAATTTACAGAATATCTTAGAAAAAAAATGGTTATGTTGGTCCTGCATTGGAAAAAAATGGATTAGAAATGTCCTAGCGAAGTTCCTTTCACGCCTATTCTTTAGACATATCTATATTCTATGTTCTTAGAACTGTCATGCTGGACTGGACCTCAAGAAAAATGTAGATGAAGTAGTTGTCTTTCATTTGATACCGAGGGAGTTACATCACTGGGAGAGGATATGCAAGTTCAGATTCTGATTTTCTTGGGGAACCTGAGTTTTTACTCTAACAGTACAGGATAATATGTTAAACTTCATCTGTAATGCATTCTGGACACTTAATTTTACCATCTGAATAGTAGATAGCTGTTAAAAATGGGATAGTCTTATTACAGGGTGGATCAAATATGCCGTTTGCTTTTTCATTTGTTTTGGAGTCCATTAATAAAATAACACTGATTTTATGTGGCTAGGGAATTCTCACTTGAAGAACTGCTGGATTAAGTAAGCCTATGTGTGAAGACTTCATTAGAAAGACAGGAATTATTTGATTGCATAAACTCAATAATGGTAATGATAGGGTTGAGTGCTTGTGGATTGAAATCAGTGGAATGCACAGAAAGCCAGATGTAGTGGTGGTAGTCTGTTATCGGCCACCCAGCCAGCGTGGAGAAACTGATGAGCTCTTCTACAAACAACTGGGATAATTCTTGTGGTCGCTAGCCCTTGTTCTTGTGGGGGATTTCAACATTCCAGATGACTACTGGAGTATTTTACATCAGAAAAGAAGCAGTCCAGAGGTTCATCCAGTATATGGAAGATAACTTCATAACACAACTGGTGAGTGAACCAACTAGAGAAGGAGCCCCACTGGATCTACTGTTTGTGAACAGAGAGGGTCTTGTAGGGGAAGTTGACTGTTGGAGGATCCCTGGGGCTCAGTGGTCACAAGATGATAGAATTCTCAGTTCTTGGAGGAGTAAGGAGGGGGGTCAGCAGAACTACCACCTTGGACTTCTGGAGGGCAGACTTTGGATTGTTTAGAAGGCTGCTTGATAAAGTTCATTGGGAGGCAGTTCCAAAAGACAAAGGAGCCGAAGAGGGCTGGATGCTCCTCAAGAAGGAAATCCATGTGCCGTAAAACGAGTTGGCAGGGAAGAAAAACAGCTTAGCTCAGCAGCAAGTTTTGTATTGATCTCAGGAAAAAGAAGAAAGTTTATGAGCTTTGAAAG
Organism: Tapera naevia; assembly: GCA_033556795.1. Lineage (NCBI taxonomy): Eukaryota > Metazoa > Chordata > Aves > Cuculiformes > Neomorphidae > Tapera > Tapera naevia. The sequence continues at coordinate 6,106,500 of JAUMJJ010000034.1, read as the reverse complement.
AGGGGACAGGCATCCCAGGAGGACTATACAAGGGTGATGTGAGATCATGTAGAGAAAAAATCAGAAGAGCTAAAGCCCAACTGGAAATTCAACTGGCCTATTCAGTGGAAGACAACAAAAAATGTTTCTTCAAGTATATTAACAATAACGGGAGGACCAAAGATGATCTCCCTCCTTTACTGGATGCAGGAGGGCCAGTAGTGATGAGGGATGAGGACAAGGCAGAGGTATTTAGTATCTTCTTTGCCTTGGTCTTTAATAGTAAGGTGAGATGTTCTTGGGATATTTGGATCCCTGAGCCAGAAGATGGTGAGAATGAAGCTCCAACAATCCGAGAGGATTAGGGTTAGAGACCTGCTTGACCAATCAAACATATACGTATCTATGGGACCGGATGGGATCCACCCAAGGGAGACAGAAGAGGTCCTCTCCAAACCCCTTTCTGTCATCTGCCAGCAGTCCTGGCTGACTGGGGAAGAGCCGCTTGTCTGGAAAATGGCAAATGTTATGCCCATTTACAAAAAGGGTCACAGGGAGGATCCGGGGAATTACAGGCCTGTCAGCTTGACTTTGGTAGCAGAGAAGGTCATGAAGCAGACCATCTTGAGTGCTATCATACAGCACGCACAGGATAATCGGGTGATCAAGCCCATTCAACATGGGTCTATGAAAGGTAGGTCTTGCCAGACCAATCTGATCTCCTTCTATGACAAGGTTACCCGTTTATTAGATCAGGGAAAAGCTGTGGATGTGGTGTACTTGCATTTCGCTAAAGCCTTTGACACCATTTCTCACAGTATTCTGATTGAGAAACTGTTTGTCATTGGCCTGGACAGGCACACTCTCTGCAGCGTAAAAAACTGACTGGATTGCTGGGCCCAAAGAGTTGTGGTAAATGGAGTTAACTCCAGTGTGGAGAGTATTACTGAAACCTGGCTTATTGAACACGGACATGAGCCTGACAAAAGCAAGCTGCTTAGGCCTTGAGTGGAAAAATACTGAACTAAGTGAAAAAATACTGATCAGCAAAGTCAGTGTGCTCTTGTTGTGCAGTGAAGCTTAGGCAAGCGAGACAACAGGATGTCTTCCACGGGACCAGATGGATTTCTAAAACCACAGGAATGTATGTGACGCTTATGCAATGATAAAATCTGTAACCAATAAGGAGCTAAAGTTTTGTAATATGTATGAAGCTCATTAAACAATCTATTTAGGTAGAACTACTGTTAATAAAGACTGAGACTTGTTAAACAACATATGTGTGTCTTTATGTCTCCCGACAGCTTCGACACTCCAGTTGGAAACCAGTCATGAGTGGTGTTCCCCAGGATTCAGTGCTGCCTCCATTCCTGTTCAATATCTTTATCAATGACCTTGACAAAGAGATTGAGTGCACCCTTAGAAAGTTTTGTGGACAACACTAAGCTGGGTGTTGATCTACTTGAAAGAAGGGAGGCTCTGCAGAAGAACCTGGACAGGCTGGATCGATTGGCTGAGACCAACAGGATGAGGTTAAACAAGACCAAGTGCTGAGTCCTGCACTTGGAACAAAATAACAGCATTACAGACTTGGGGAAGAATGGCTGGAGAGTTGCCTGTTAGAGAAGGACCTGGGGGTGTTCATTGACAGCCAGCTGAATATGAGTCAGTATTGTACCCAGGGAGCCAAGAGGGCCAAGACATCTTGAGCTGTATCAGGAATACCATGGCCAGCAGGACAAGGAAAGTCATTTTGCTCCTGTACTCAGCATTGGTGAGGCCACACCTTGAGTACTGTGTTCAGTTCAGGGCCCCTCAGTACAAGAAGGACATTTAGGTGCTGGAGCGCATCCAGAGAAGGGCGACAAGGCTGCTGAAGGGGCTGGAGAACAAGTGCTATGAGGAGCGGCTGAGGGAACTGGGGTTGTTTACCCTTGGAGAAGAGGAGACTCAGAGGAGACCTCATCACTGTCTACAACTACCTGAAAAGAGATTGTGGCAAGGTGGGTGCTGGTCTTGTCTTGCAAGTGACAAGCAACAAGAGGTAATGGCCATAAGTTGTGTCAGGGGAGGTTCAGAGTAGACATGAGGAAAGATCTCTTCACTGAAAAGGTAGTCAGGCATTGGAACAGCTGCACAAGGAGGTGTTTAAAAGGCAGGTAGATGAGTGTCTTAGGGACATGGTTTAGTAAAGGACAGATATGGTTGGATTTTGTGATCTCAGAAGTCTTTTGTAACCAGATGATTCTATGATTCTATGAATATATTGGACATAAGTTGGTGTGAAGTTTGACAGCCACTGTGTGTTTTCAGATATTGTATGGCTACCGTTTATAAAATTACCACACAGTAGGATTGCTGGCTCATGGCTATTACTAGATCCTAGAATTGTAGTAGATGCTGATAAATGTTGGCTCTTCTAGTGATAATGTCTTAATAGTACTCACTACACTTAGGTAAATTCCATAGTACTCTTTAATCAGCACTGAATAGAAAAAAGTACTTTTTAAATTAACAGAAAATCTTTGTTTTATTTATACTGGTTCACTAAATTTATCATACTCATGGGGTTTCTACAGAGTGCTTATTTCTAACATGATTGTACTTTAGAAGAATATTACTCCAATTATTCACCTCTCAATATGCAGATATTATTATTTAATACTGTAGTGGATTGACATTTGAATTTTTCAGATCTTCCTTAAAAAAAAAAAAAGGCCTTTACAGGTCTTCCTTAAAAATGGAAGTCAAGATCCACGGAAGTATTCCGTATCTTCCTTTAATGTAACACAACATATAAATAAGGTGTAGATAAGAGAGTTTTCTTCTTCTTCTGGTAAGGCTTGTGAGCAGGAGCTCGTTGCTGCTGGTCCTGTCTGGAGCTGAAGCCTGCAGCAGATGCTGTTGTCTGCCTGCTCGTGGTAGGAGAGTCCTGGGTCGGATTTAGCTGTTTTGCTTTCCTCAAGGGAAGTGGTGAGATTTTGCTAGTTCTTTACTTTCACAGTATCACAGTATCACAAGGTTGGAAAGGACCTCTGAGATCATCAAGTCCAACCTATAACCTAACACTAACACCAACACTAACACCAACCCATCATCTAAACCATGGCACTCAGTGCCTCATCCAGTCTTCCCTTAAACACCTCCAGGATCGGTGAATCCACCACCTCCCTGGGCAGCCCATTCCAATGGCCAATCACCCTTTCAGTGAAGAATTTTTTCCTCATATCAAGTCTAAACTTTCCCTGACGAAGCTTAAGTCCATGCCCTCTGGTTCTGCCACTGGTCACCTGAGAGAAGAGACCAATCCCTGCCCGACTACAACCTCCTTTTAGGTAGTTGTAGAGAGCAATGAGGTCTCCCCTGAGCCTCCTCTTCTCCAGACTAAACAGCCCCAACTCCCTCAGTCGCTCCTCATAGGGCTTGTGCTCCAGCCCCTTCACCATCTTCGTTGCCCTCCTCTGAACACATTCCAGTATCCTAACATCTTTCCCAAACTGGGGGGCCCAGAACTGGACACAATATTCAAGATGAGGCCTGACCAGTGCCGAGTACAGGGGGACGATAACTTCTCTGGTCCTGCTTACTACACTATTCCTGATGCAGGCCAGGATGCCATTGGCCTTCTTGGCCACCTGGGCACACTGCTGGCTCATGTTGAGCTTCCTGTCCACCAGCACTCCCAGGTCCTTTTCTGCCTGAACTACTCTCCAGCCACTCTGTCCCCAGTCTATAGCTCTGCATGGGATTGTTGTGTCCAAAATGAAGTACCCAACATTTGGACTTATTAAACATCATCCCATTGGAATCAGCCCAGCTCTCCAATCTGTCCAGGTCCCTCTGTAGGGCCATCCTACCCTCTAACATATCAACTCTTCCTCCCAGCTTGGTATCATCTGCAAATTTGCTGATGATGGACTCAATCCCCTCATCCAGATCGTAAATAAAGATATTAAACAGGACTAGACCCAATACCGATCCCTGGGGGACACCACTGGTGACCGGCCGCCAACTGGATGAAACACCATTCACCACCACTCTTTGGGCTCGGCCATCCAGCCAATTCCTAACCCAGCACAGAGTGCTCCCATCTAAGCCACAGGCTGCCAACTTTCCTAGGAGTCTACTGTGGGAGACAGTGTCAAAGGCCTTGCTGAAGTTCAGGTATACCACATCCACAGCCTTCCTCTCATCCACCAGGCGAGTCACACGGTCGTAAAAGGAGATCAGGTTGGTCAGGCAGGACCTACCCCTCCTAAATCCTTGCTGGCTGGGCCTGATTTCTTGACCGTTCTGCAGGTGGCGCAGAATACTGACCATGTGACTCGCCTGGTGGATGAGAGGAAGGCTGTGGATGTGGTATACCTGGACTTCAGTAAGGCCTTTGACACGGTCCCCCACAGTAGACTCCTAGGGAAGCTGGCAGCCTGTGGCCTAGATGGGAGCACTTTGTGCTGGGTTAGGAATTGGCTGGATGGCTGAGCCCAAAGAGTGACGGTAAATGGTGTTTCATCCAGTTGGCGGCCGGTCACCAGTGGTGTCCCCCAGGGATCGGTATTGGGTCCCGTCCTTTTAAATATCTTTATTGACGATTTGGATGAGGGGATTGAGTCCATCATCAGCAAATTTGCAGATGATACCAAGCTGGGAGGAAGGGTTGATCTGTTAGAGGGTAGGATGGCCCTACAGAGGGACCTGGACAGATTGGAGAGCTGGGCCGATTCTAATGGGATGATGTTTAATAAGTCCAAATGTCAGGTACTTCATTTTGGACACAACAATCCCATGCAGAGCTACAGACTGGGGACAGAGTGGCTAGAGAGTAGTCAGGTAGAAAAGGACCTGGGAGTGCTGGTGGACAGGAAGCTCAACATGAGCCAGCAGTGTGCCCAGGTGGCCAAGAAGGCCAATGGCATCCTGGCCTGCATCAGGAATAGTGTAGTAAGCAGGACCAGAGAAGTTATCGTCCCCCTGTACTCGGCACTGGTCAGGCCTCACCTTGAATATTGTGTCCAGTTCTGGGCCCCCCAGTATGGGAAAGATGTTAGGATACTGGAATGTGTTCAGAGGAGGGCAACGAAGATGGTGAGGGGGCTGGAGCACAAGCCCTATGAGGAGCGACAGAGGGAATTGGGGCTGTTTAGCCTGGAGAAGAGGAGGCTCAGGGGAGACCTCATTGCTCTCTACAACTACCTAAAAGGAGGTTGTAGTCGGGCAGGGATTGGTCTCTTCTCTCAGGTGACCAGTGGCAGAACCAGAGGGCATGGACTTAAGCTTCGTCAGGGAAAGTTTAGACTTGATATGAGGAAAAAGTTCTTCACTGAAAGGGTGATTGGCCATTGGAATGCACTACCCAGGGAGGTGGTGGAGTCACCGACCCTGGAGGTGTTTAAAGGGAGACTGGATGAGGCACTGAGTGCCATGGTCTAGATGATGGTTGATGTTAGTGTTGGTGTTAGTGTTAGGTTATAGGTTGGACTTGATGATCTCAGAGGTCCTTTCCAACCTTGTGATACTGTGTGATACTGTGATACTGTGATGATTTCACCCAAGATTATCTTCTCCATGATTTTACCTGGGACCGAGGTCAGGCTGACAGGTCTGTAATTACCTGGATCATCTTTACGGCCCTTCTTATGGATGGGCATCACGTTGGCCAACTTCCAATCTTCCAGGACCTCTCCGGTGAGCCAGGACTGCTGAAAGATGATGGAGAGTGGCTTAGCAAGCTCATTCGCCAGCTCTCTCAACACCCTAGGATGGATCCCATCCGGCCCCATAGACTTATGAGGATCCAAGCGGCTCAGCAGGTCTCTAACCTCCTCCTCATGGATTGCAGGAGGGCCATATTTCACCCTGCCTCCATCAACAAGTTCAGAGGGCCAACTGTCAAGCGAGCTGACCTCCTTGCTGTTAAAAACTGAGGCAAAGAAGGCATTAAGTACCTCAGCCTTCTTTGCGTCTTTGGTTACTGTATTTCCCTCCACATCCAACAAGGAGTGGAGGTCGCTGCCGCCCTTCTTTCTGCCATTGATATATTTATAAAAACTCTTCTTATTGTCCTTAACAGAAGTGGCCAATTTGAGCTCCAGCTGGGCTTTTGCTTCCCTGATTTTCCTCCTACATGACTTAACAACATCCTTGAACATGACCTGGCCTACATCCCCTTCTTTCCAACGATGATACATCCTCTTTTTCTTACTTAGTTCCTTCAGAAGTTCCCTGCTCATCCAGGCCGGCCGTCTGCCCCTACGACTCTTCTTACAACACGCAGGGACAGCCCGCTCCTGCGTCTTCAAGATTTCATTCTTGAAGTGCATCCAGCCTTCCTGGACCCCCTTGCCACTAAGAGCTATTTCCCAGGGTACTTTCCTGACCAGTTCCTTAAATAATCCAAAATCTGCCCACCGAAAGTCCAGCATCGATATTCTGTTCCTGGCTTTTCTTATTACATTGTTCAGAGAGAACTCAATTATCTCATGATCACTACACCTCAGACAGCCTCCGACAACAACATCACTCACCAGCCCTTCTTTGTTTGTAAACAGCAAGTCAAGCAGAGCCTCACCCCTGGTGGGCTCACTCACCAGCTGTGACAAAAAGCAGTCCTCAATACACTCTAAGAACCTCCTGGACTGCCTCCTCTCAGCAGTATTAAGTTTCCAGCAGATATCTGGAAGGTTAAAGTCTCCTAAAAGAACAAGGGCAGCCGATCTAGAGGCAGCCTCCAGCTGTTTAAACAACAGAAGATCCAATCCTCCTCCTGGTCGGGTGGTCTGTAACACACTCCAACCAGGAGGTCAGACCTGACTGCCCCTCTGACTCTTACCCATAGACACTCAACCTGGTCATCACCGACCTCGACTTCAACAGCATCCAGGGTTTCTCTAGTGTAGAGGGCCACCCCTCCACCCCTCTTCTCATGCCTGTCTCTCCTGAAGAGCCTGTAGCCTTCCATGGCAGCACTCCAGTTATGACAGTCGTTCCACCACGTTTCCGTGATAGCAACTATATCATAGCTCTCCCGCTGGACCAGGACTTCCAGCTCCTCCTGTTTGTTTCCCATACTGCGTGCGTTTGTGTCCATGCGCTTCAGTTGGGTTACTGACAACCCCCTTTGGGATGGCTCATCCTCCACGGGGACATCTTTGGTGAGCCTAGTAACTCCCCCCTCCCCCGTCATGCCTAGTTTAAAGCCCTCTCAACAAGACCTGCCAGCTCCTGAGCTAGAATCCTCTTACCCTTTGGAGTTAGACGAGACCCATCTGGGTAAAGCAGGCCAGGTGCTGTAAAGGTTTCCCCATGATCAAAGAACCCAAAATTCCTCTGCCGGTACCAGCCCCTAAGCCATTTATTAACTGCATATATTCTCTTATTCCTGTCTGTATCCATCTCTGCCACCGGGGGGGGGGAACTGAACAGAACACCACCTGTGCTCCTACCCTATCTATCGACCGTCCCAGCTCCTGGAGTTCCTTTTTAACTACCCTTGACCCTCTTTTCACTAGTTGATCACTACCAGCCTATACCACCAGAAGCGGGTAATAATCAGAGGGTTTAATTAGGTCCGGGAATCTCTTGGCGATGTCATGTGCCCAGGTTTGGGGAAGGCAGCAGACTTCCCTATGAGTTGGGTCCATCCTACAAATAGGGCCCTCCGTACCTTTCAGAAAGGAGTCTCCCACTACAATGACCCTCCTTTTCTTTTTCTTACTTGAGGTCCTGACCCGTCTGATGGGCAATGTGAGGTCAGCCTCTTCAGGTGAGCTCTCTGTCAGACTATCCTCCACCTGAGCATCAAATTCCAACTCCCCAAACCTGTTTTGTAGGGGCAGCTGGAAAGGTGGCATTTGAAAGGGAGGTCTATAACCCCCATGAGAGCAGACCTGCTCCCAGTCCTCCTCACCAGCCAGGTCACTCCCTTTACCCTGTTGATGGGGAATATGGCATTCCTCAGCCTCCTGGGGAGGATTACTGGGAGGAGAGAGGGTTCTACTCCACCAGTCTATCTCCCTTTCACTTTCGCGAATACTTCTCAATGTCTCCACCTGATCCTTGAGATCTGCAACCATAAGGAGCAGATCCTGAATCTATTCACACCTCAGACAATTATTTTTGGTATTTTTGTTATGGTCCTCAGGAACCACAAGTAGGCTCAGACACTCCCTACAGTCTCGAGTCTGGGCAGCTGTTTCTCGTAATACTGCTTCCATTTGGATGCCTACACTCCTGGTGGCAGAGGCTATACCACGCCTGGTAACCATTGCTGCAGGGGAGTGGGAAGTCAACCACCTGTCAGAGAGTGCCTGCTTGCCCTAACTGCCGCGCAAACTGCCGCGCAAACTGCCGCGCAAACTGCCTATACTGTGACCCTGTATACTGTGACCCTGTTCGCCGCGCTCCGGTCGCTGGTGCTCCCAGGGAAATGCTTAAATACCCCACAGCTTCTTCCGGGACCGCCCCCCTACCACACGGTCGGCCCACGTGACAGTTGCCGCTTCTGAAGTTCAGAGAGAGTCGCCTTGCCGGGGTCCTCTCCTGAGCTTTTGCCTTTCCCAGGAACTCTCCACCCGCCCAGATTAAGCACCCGGCTGCAGTACTTACGGTTCCTGCCGTCGATGACTTTGTTAGTTACTGGGTGTTATAGTGTGTGCCGGGTGTTATATGGTTCTTTTTTCCCATTTTCCCTCTTCCCTTTTCCCTTACTTGGGAGTTTTGCATGATATCCTTGCGGTGTAGTTCTTTGTATTTAGAAAAATATAGAAATACATATATTTAGTGTGGTTTTGGTTTTTCTATATTTTTTTTCCTTAAAAAGGGGGGTAAAGTTTGGGAAACAGGCAGACTGAGCAGTTGGAGAGCTTCAAAAAGCTAGCTGAAACCAGCTCAGATACCTTATGGTCAAATTGTGGAAAGAGTAAAACTTTCTGACACTTCCATGGCATTTCTTTTCTTCATTCTCTTGATTAGATCAGTTTCTCCAAGGTAATTGCTTTGAAATCCGTTTTCTGATCCTACAGTTTTCAGTTGTTGGCTAAAGATTGAATTAGGAACAAGAGACTTTATCCTCAGAGGTTTCTTGGAGGGCTTGGTCTTAAGTATTACTTTAGCTATGCACTAGTCGTGTCTTTGACCTTAGTTCAATTGCAAAATATGGTCTGTTGTAAGAACTCTATGAAATATAAGTAAGAGTCGACTGGTATATTAACAGGTTAATTTATTCATTAGACTAATCATGGCAAACCAAACATAATAAGAAACAAGTATGTGTCAAGGCTGGTAAAGCTCTGCTGTTGTACTTACTTCCAGTAAGTATATAGGTATGTAAAATTATGTCTCTGTCAGAGAAAAAGTAAATGAATGGGGGAAAATAAGGAAACAAACGGGAATGCTGTTACTTTGTTGTTAACTTCCTTAAATAGACATTGAAGTATGAATTTTTACAGAATATTTTAGTGAGCAAAATTGGAGAACACAGTAGATAAAGGAGTCAAAATAGCCATATAGTCAGAAGTGAATGATCTTAAGGACGATGATTTGCACTTTAAACTATTAAGAAGATATAGGACATAAATTACTAGTATAAAGTGCAAATCATGCCCTAAAGGAGAGGACAAATGATTTCTAATCTTCAGGCAAAATGACCTAGTTTAACTTAAACAAGAGTTCTTTTTTAACACCTCATTTAGACTTAAATGCATTATGGTGGAATAGTTTCTCGAATGCATAAGGAGAAGTGACCTATGGGGGAAAGGCAGTAAGTAGTTGCTGGAGACAGTCAGAGGGGCAGGAAGCTTTTTACTTGCACAGAAAGTCCCAGGAGAGGGTGCATATCCTTAGCTTTGGAACTACTGGTCAAAATTATTGCTGCTAATTTAGGCAATGTGATATTGCAGCTTAACCCTAACATGAGAATTTCAACACTGATACCCAAACTATGCTTACTATAATGAGAAGTCTTTTATATTTTAAGGGAATCACAACAGAAAACATTTCGGTCAGTTCATCTGATTCATAAGATTTACTTCAGAAATGCCTCCTCCTCCCCACCCCACTCTGATCAAAATAAAATTTTCAACATTTAGTAAGAAAAATTTCTGAAGATTTTCTCTCTATTAGTATTTCACTCTACTGAGTTGAAGATAAATGTGAAAGTGGTTTTAACTTCTAAATAAACAAACTGATTTTCTGTCTGTTATAATATTGTATGGTAATGAGGGCTACGTAGATTTTTGTTATACTGTTAAAGAAAGCGCTTACATAGATAGAAGTTATAGTGATACTGCCCTATGCTTTTAAGAAGCATGAAAATAACAGGTGTGGATCCAATGTGGTTAGATTATTTCTGATAAATATGTGCAGACAAAAATTGCTGCTACTAAAAATAAAGAAGGAATAAATAGGGCAATTCTGTAGAATGGGAACAACCCATAATTCATGAAAGATCACACCGGTTTTCAGTGTGTCTAGAGCTACCAAAAGAACAAACAAATATCTATAAACTTAGGGAAATAAGCTTCAACCACAATTTGTCTATGTGTAATTTGTGCATATTTTGTTTTCCAGCAAACCAAATTGGAATCAGAACAGCTAATCTCATTTGTCATAAATCCTGTTAGTATATTGTGCTATGCAAAATTAATGAACAAAGTAACTAAATAGGGAGGCACTATAAATTAGCTAAGTAGCAAAATTATACCAAGAGCCTTAAAGTGAGATAATACAAATTCATACTTGCAACTACTTGCAGTGCATGTAAAATATGCGTCAACATGGAAGCATATGGCTACTTCTCACAAAATATTCTTGCTCAGAATACCATAATCAATCATGAAAATATGTGGCAGCAAAACATGATGTGTTGTAACTGTTTTTGTTTGTTCATGCCTAGAAACAAAACAGGAAGTAGATTTTCAATAAGGCAGAACTATGAGATCACAAGGCCTGGATGAAGTATCTGAGAAAGTAAATATTCATAGCATTAAGTACATTGATGTAGTCAAAAATACCTCCTGAAAAATTATATTAAGACCCCATAAAACATGTTCCTAGACATCGATAAGATTTAAACACTTGGGCTTTCCCAAACGTACTGTTCACTCTCATATTGTTTCAGTCTTATGAAAACTGCTTATTAGAAAAACCCATGACAAAATGGCTAAATGCCTACAGATAGCATCCTAGCTAAAGAAGGCCTGATTATATGACTTCAAGCCAAAGTTCAGTCTCTGAACAGGTTAATACTGCCACTGAAACACAGGCCAAGTTTGGAGTTTTTTTCATTACCAAATAATCAGTGTCTCATTTCTATATTAATTCCACACTTCTGGAAAAACAATTTTGGTTAATGTGATTAAGAAGGGTAATGTATTTGGAAGAAAATGTTATCGTAACTGCCACTCACCAGCTATTCTTCCATTCCATTTATGCTACATAGGTAGGGGGCTGCCTGGCCTCTTCTAAAGGGTGAGAGAAGACTGACTAAAGCATCAAAATAACTTTGTTTCTTTCTTATCCTAATGGGAAAATCATGCAGTTCACATTTTCCTTCAGTCAATTGAGAAACATTCTTAGTGACTGAAAATCAAAACATGGATCCGTCAGCTGAATGGAGTGTAACTGATAATCTAGCATCTGAGAAAATTCCTAGTCACCTTCACTTTGCCTTAATTTGCCTCTCTATAAATAGCTCATGAAAAAAGGAATTGCAAGTAAGGTTTTGCTGAATTCCAAGCTTCATCATCTGACTTTATAAAGCCTTATATGAATATTACTCCAAAGATACAGTAGTTAGTGAAAAAAGATTAGAAACATATAAGATATCTGGTTAAGCTGGGTAATATTCTCAGAAATCAGGTGGACAAACATTGAATTATTAATCATGAGCTATGACAACACAGGTTTTGGTGAAATATCTTAATTTCTTACTGTCCATGGAAATCACTGACTTGTGCATATTCAAAACGTAGCAGCCAGAAAGAAGAATGCAGAGTGGTAAATATAAAGCCTTTTTTTTTTCCAGACTGCTAAACTGTTTCTGTTGCACATAATGAGTGCTATATAAATATATATATAACAGCAATATCACCAAGCCTTGCCTTATAGATCTTTCCGTGACCATTGAATAAAGTTTTCTGACTGAGGAAAGATTGAGTTAAGAAAACTAATTTTAAAGAGTTTCTAATAATGTAAAAGGTCTCAAAATCTACTCAGATTCATTTTCCATTGTTGCTTTTTAGACTATTTCTCTGTAAGCCTGTTTAGAACACTAATATACTAATACCTATTTGCAATACCTAAGAAGTTATCTAGTCCATTCAAACTCAACACATACTAATTTCCTCAAGACTCTTGAATACTTTGTAGTGCTAATTATGTCTATTACTGTCATTTGTTTTGAAATGATATGTGTGCTCCCTTCTGAAACAGAAATCCCTAATTTTGCTTAGTAATGAAGAAAGTTCTAGTTCAGTCTTTCTGATCTAATGGGTCTGATTTAATTTAGAAATAACAGGTTTAGTTGTAAAAAGGATGGTGACATGTTTAAGGCAGACAATTGCCTATCAGATTTGTTCTAAACAGATATTTTTGTATTATAAGATTAATATAGACACTGCTGGGATACTGCACAAGAATTATGTGCATTTCATGAGTGCAGTGATTTTATAAAAGCAACTTTGCTTTTTTTCCCACTTTTTCTGCAATGTATAGAGGATTAAGTATAGTACTAAAAATAATCAATGTGAATAGAATAAAGCCAGAAAACCTTTTAATCTAGTTAAGTTTGAATATGATACCTAGCATATTTCTATATTTTTCTATGTGCAACTGTGAATTTGTTCAATTTGTCATGAACATGAATCCCAACTCAATCACTTTTTGTTAGAATGCTGTAATTTACTTAACTGCGTACCGTAAGTGCAATAATGAAACATTTTTGGAAGAAGAAGTCTATTCTTCCTTTTATCAGAGAACTAGAGAAAATGGCTTTCTATTTGAGGTTTTGCTTCTCTGCTGAGGATATAGGATACTTTATTTGCAGTTGCATCCTCATCCCAAAGGCAAGGGTAAGATGAAGCCACTACGGCTGACTAGGGTGAAATCTTTAAACTCTGAGGAGAATCTGGTGCACTTAAAGTGTTATAAGTGTCTTTTTGTTTTCTTTAGAGGTTTTTTTTTGGGAAAGAAAGCTAGCTCTTTTAAGTGAGATAAACATGGGATAAGTAATCTTTCGGTATACAATACCAGGAGAATGATATAATCAAGATCTTTATGTGCTCTAACCTACACTATAAAAATACCTGAAATTGCTTTAATAAATAATAATAATAAATAAAATAATAATCTATGCTAAAATTACTGTAGAGAAGGAAAGATGGAAGGGGGGTTTGATCTTTCAAGAATGTTAACAATTTATTGAATGAGGAAAAGATGAATTGTTTTTCTTGTACAGTTTGGATAAGACTGGAAAGATTCATAAAAAATTCAGATATTTTATCAGAAAAAAAAAAGTGTTATTAATTGTTTGTTTCTAAGAGGCTGAAGAGAACAGGAGATTAGTGAAAGCAACCCAATCCTAAAAGTCACACCACAGTAAAACAGAACTTTAAGAAAGATGGACAGATGAGTTCAGAATATACTACTTGCCTTCTGTGTGGTTTTTTTTTCAGTTTGGAGCCTTTTTTAGAGTTAGAGAAACTAAGACATGTTATTATTTTTAAGGTACATACTCTGCTTTGAAAGAAAATCTAACAAAGAAGATAAGAAGTATAAAGAGCAGTATTGACAATTTTCGGGGGAGAAACCAGAAAAACAAAGAAACATGATGAGAATAAGAAAATAGATAACAACATGAGTAATCTAATCAGTTTGTTTTTCTGGAATGTCAGAGTCATCTGTTTCCTGGAATAAAAAATGTAGAGGAAGACGCGAATTTTAAGAGAAATCAGAGAAAGCAAGTAGTGATTTATGTAGGTCACCAAAGCTGTGTAAGACTTGAAGCTATGGCAGGGTGTTTGATGTACTGTGGTATTAATTTATTACAATACTATAGCAAGAAATATGTCTTGCTGACCTATATTGTAGCCTGAACCATTTGCCTAGAGATTGTTACGTATATACATACCTCAAAACAGCCTGATCCCTAGCTGAGGGACACAGATGACTTGATATCATAAATATAAAAGGACCCAAACCCTCCAAAATTTTGAATTATAGAAGGAGGCGGTTAACAGGAGTGTAACTCATCGTGTTTTACTTAGACACCACAGCACCTGTTAGAAATTGCACTTACAGTAATAGTTAAAATGTAATATAAGATTAGCTCACTTAAGACATTCCTGAAGAAGTACTTTAAATTATAACAGATTAGAACCATGTACATATTCAGTTTCTATTTATCAACTGAGGTGTAGTAATATATTAAAGATAATATTACTATAAATGGTGGTCTAATTTATGCTATAAGGGTTTTGTTGTGCTGTGTTTTGTAGACTGGTAAAGAAAACAGTTGCTGTTTGGACTCCAGTGTAGAATGCCAAATCCAATAATATTGCCAAATTGTAATGCATTTAATCCTACTTGGTTTATACCACATGAAGCCTTAGTGAAGTCAGGTTGACTCTTCATGAGATAAAGTAGAGCTAGTTATAAGGTCATCACAGTGAACTGTTTATCTAAGTGTCACTATAAAAATAATTCACTTATTGTTAGAAAGTAACAAGATCACATCAACCTCAACAAATCTGTTAGTGCCAAATAAAATCACAGTAATTGGATACAAACTTTTGCTGCAAAGAAGATGCTACTTTAATATTAATTCAGTTTTGTACAGATAAAACAAATTGAAGCAGTTGATTTTACTGAGAGCAACTAAAACAGAAATGGAAAAAGTGTATTAGCACAATAGGAACATTATTCAGTCCCCAAAAAATCATAAATAAGAGGAAAAGGAAAAAAAAGAACAAAGTGCTAAGTAAGTGATAAATGAACCATATACAAGAAAATAAATATATGTAAGAAAATTACACGTTGACAGAGAAGGATTAAATATCTTAACTAAAAAGTACTGCAGTTATTAATTCAAACAGCTTACATTTTACCTAGCAATTGGAAACCGGCATGATTTATAAAGTACAATTTTCTATTAAAATCTGTCTGTGGAAGCATCAAGAAAAAAATTGCAGAGAATGCACATTTCAGATCCGCCTAATGACATCCACCACATCCCTGTAGAGGTACAAGAAAGAGGTCTTTAAATTGTGTACCAATTTAATTTTGCTGGTAACACTTCTCATCAGAAAAGATGAAACAAATGTGACTTTCAAAATTTAGTCATAAAGGACAAGGACACTGGATAACAGTAAGCACTGTAAATGTCTCAGGAACTTACGCTGTAAATACGCATGTTATCAACTTGAAAGCAGACCATCATACTTCAAGGTAAACTGCCCAGATTATTTTAGTTCTTGAAGTAGGAAGGACACATAGTACTTTAAGTGTATTATACAGGTTACAAAAGAGAGACGTAGTCTCAGCATCACATAAATATGAAACAGGTGAAAAAAGGCTGTAACCAGAAACCATTAGGCTGCCTTTAGCAGTATAAGTAATTCTCAACAGCATAGCAAATATGCAGCATTTCACCAAAGGTACAACGTTGCATTTGTACTATGCCTGAAATAAACATTTAGTAGACGGAACGATGATACAATGGCAACTAATACCAGACACAAGAAATTACTTTTAATATACTTAATAAATTACAGAATACAGTTTTGCAACTGAAAGATATAAGTGGATTTGCAAGAATGCTGACTGAAGCCAGAGAATAATTATAAAGATCTTACTAGGAAAACCAAAAATTATTCAATGAGTCAGAAAACCTGATGGCAAAAATGACACTCATACAATGGATAACGATAATCTCATAATGCCCTGCTGAAACTTACAATGCACCGATTTGCAAGAACAGCCAAAAAAACACATTTGCCTTTCTAGACTTATGACTACATGGAAAAGACAAAAAGACTTACAACTGATTGATTTATTCTACAGGAAAAAAAATCCCTGAGTAGAAAACTTTATCAAAGTAAATATACTGGCAGTTGGATTATATTTAATAGAATAAATCAGAGTAAAGCATGGTCAAGTATGGAAGCTAGAAAAAAATATTTCTTCATTAGGTGCATATTTTCTCCTGTAGAACTATGAAGTCAGAGATGGCTGCAAAAGGGGTCACAGGCAAAGTGTGTATACATTGAACTCATGCACATTACTATCAGTATGTTTTTCTCTCATTTTTTCCTTACTTAGGCCGGTTCTTCCAGACATTTATTCATCTACTTTTTCAATATGAACAGTTTTTCCCACATGAAGTGAATTATTCATAAATGTACATAATCAAGGACTATAACCATACCTTTCTGAAATGGAAGACATTTGTGCCATCATTGTGACTTGTAAAGGTACAGTTAGATCTAGACTAAGACTTGGTCTGCATATTCTGATAATTCTCCATTTGATCTTTGACAGAACCAGTTTTGATGTTTGGTTTATAGTTAACTCATGATTAAACCTTGTTATTTCTTTCCATTTCATGATTTCATTATTTTGGTCAAGATAAAATACATCTAAAAGATAAATTTGGCAGATTCAGAGTTTTTTCCCCTCTCTCCCTCCAAATATATTTCTCGAGAGATAATCTGTATCCATAACACTTCAATACTAATACTTATTAGCTTAATAGGTTCTGAAAAACCTTTCTGATTGCTTTTTTCAGACTTAACCATTTTTTCTTCACCCTCACTACTACTGAAAATATTGAGAACAGAACCATCCTGCTATTCAAAATTAAATGTTGAAATTATGAGCAGAATGTATAAAAAACATTAAATTACTTAGATGGATATGTCTCATTGATTTTCGATTTGAAAGTACTAATCCCAGTATATATCTTTAATTCTCTAGCAACATCAGACCAAATGGAAGCTTAGAAATCTTATGAAGATAGGAAATTTGGTCTCTATAATGCATAACTATAAACCAACCATTTTACTTGAATGAACTGAACTTTCATCTGTAACCCTGAAGCATTTTTATTTCTTAGAGTAGCTTACATACAGTTGTAAAAGAATTGCCACTGAACTGAGATTCTCTAGTCATTCGTCCATCTCCAACAGAGACCAGAACAGACAGAGATATTCAGGAAAAGAACAACAGAAACAGGATTAATAGAAAGATATCACTTATCTAGTGTCTCCTCTTGGCTTTTAGCAGTCAACACTTTATCTGGAGTCTCATTATGACTTTTAAAAAGATTTCTTGATTTACAACTCCCACTCCCAGTGGATGCTCCCCTAGCACATTACGAAAACTAGCAAATACTTGCTTTGCTCACTCAATACTTCTCTCACAGTTTTTCTGTTTCTCAAACCTGCTAGTCAATTGGGATTTTATTGTGACATTTTTTCTTTTAACTTGGAAATCACTGCATATCTCTATCATCTTTGTCTCTCTTAATAGCATTTATAATTCCACCATGTCTTGCTTGAAATGGGGTGAATGACATTGCAAGGAATTGAATACGCAGTGTATAAGAGCATTAGAATGCTTTCTGCATTCATTTTAAAGTGATTCGTAGCACTTTTTAAAGCATTTTGGAAGAGTAATACAATTTTCAAGAAATCATTGTCTTAATTTCTTTAAGTTAAATGATCTTATTTGTAATAGAGAGCTTTTAAAATAGCATTTGTAAGGACATACTTTTATATTTTACCTATAATTGACCCAACACTTTATACTTACTGTTTTATATACTTTCCTTGGGGACTCATATTTGCCACAATAATTCATCCCTTGCAAATGATAAGAGATGAATAAAAAAAATTTAAAAGTTAATTTTTAATGTTATGTCTCCAAAACTCTAGTAATTCTTTTAGCTGTGGATTTTAGTATTTTTCTGTTTTTTTGATTTGATTTCTGCTTGTCTTCTGTAGTCAAAAGTGCAACTTAGCTTTACCTTCTACTCATGGCAATGTATCGTAACTCCCACTTCCAGAGAGACAGCATCATGTGCAAATTTTGTAATTCAGATTAACTTGCTGCAGAAGCTTGTAAAGTAATTTTGAGATAAATATTTACACGGAGATCACATGGTAATCCTTCTATTCCAGATACCTGACATTGTTTAGCCTAGTGAAGAGAAGGCTCAGGAGTCGTCTTGTCAATTTGCATAAATACATGGGAGGAATAAAGAAGACAAAGCCAGATTTTCTCATTGGTACCTGATAATACGACAAGAGGCAATGGGCAGAAATTGGAAGACAGAGAACTCTGGCAGAAAATAACATGAGGGCAGTTGAACACTGGAACAGGTTACACAGAGAGCTGTGAGGTTTCTAAACTTTGAGTTATTCAAAACATAACTGGACATGTTTCCGAGTAACCTATCTAGCTGATCCTATTTTAAGCAGGGTGTTTTTCTAGATGACCTCGATAAGTGCCTAACAACATCAGCAAATTTTTGATTCTGTGATTCACTTACTCAAGGGTGAGAAGACATGATAGTCACAAAAAACACTGGACTACAGAATTGCAAATGATAACAAGTGCATTAAGGAAAGCAAAGCTGTTGCTGCCTTTTGGATCTATGCCTAGGAGTAACAGAAGTCTAACCTACACCCCTAAATATACTTCTCAGGAAAAAATGTATCTGCTAGCATATCAATGACATTAGCAAAGAGAATACAGTTTGAAAAATAATAAAATATCTATTTAAAATTTATATATAATAGTGTGCCACGCCAAAATAATTATTTCTATACTGTCATTTGACTTTAAATGTTAAAAAATCAATGCTGTACTAATATTATACCTGATTTCCTTTCCGCTCACTTGTAGGAAAATAAACTCAAGGTAAAAATATATGATTCTGTAGAAAGCAGGAAGAGGTAATTTGTTTGAATTAAAAAAAAAATATATAAGCACATGCAATGGATGCCTAAAATAACCAGTTCAAATAGATGGAAATCGAAATAGCTGAAGAAAGGCTAGTGACACATAAATTCCATATTAGATGCCTCACATGGCCCATCTGAGTCTTAGAGTTTTCCTGCTCCTACTGTATTTTCCTGCTAAATATTGACCGTAATAGTAATGGAAAATTTAATTAAGAACTGTTAACTCATGTATGTCTTCCATGTATTTCCTGCTGGAGTTTTAAGCTCTCTATTTAATAAGGGTGGGATCTACAGTACTAGGGGGCTCGTAACTGGACAACATACCTGTTCCAAATTCTTTCTGTGTTCAAGATCTACATTCTAGTACTTACATCCTTGAAGTATTTATAGGAGTTACCTTTCTTTGAATTGCTTTGATAGGAACCCTAAACCAGTGCTCTCCAGTATAATTTCCTTGAGGGCACTGCAACAAAATACCATTAAAGCACGAATAGGCCATTAGTTTTCCCTTAAAACACGAAAAAAAAATAAAATATCGGTGTTTAAATATCAACACAGTATAAAAAATGGGATAACATTACCTGGATTTGCTTGTTATTTCCTGTAAAAATTGTCAATATATTCCCTTATTTTATATAATAATCCCAAATTATTATTAGATGCTGTATAAAGATGACAAGAGACATATATTTTGTCTTAGACATCACAGTTAGGCAAGAGAGAGAGGTTTTGTTTCTGCTTTAAAAAGCAGGTAAGTGGCTTGCCATTGTAGGAATTTTTGATTATGGATTCAGTTTTTTGAATCTTTGTTCTGTTCTTGATACACTGTTGTTTCTTTTTGAACTTTTGCACAGTATACCTAGAGAAGCAAAGAATTTTTATAGTTTCGCAAAAAAAGAAAATAAAATCTTGTAGGTTTTTAAACACAAGCTTTATGACAGTTTTCTGATAGAGCATCATCGCAACAGTAATGCATCTTATTTAAATAAGAATTTCAAAGAACTATTAGTTTTAATAAAATTTTCTTAATTAAGAAGTGCATTCCTAACAAAATATGTATTAGCTATCAATAGAAAATCCATTTTTTTATATATAAAGGTACATAAGAAGATGAAATTGTGTATTGTGTCTTATTCATGGACTGACAATGAAAATCAAAATAAACTTCATAAATAATATTTTAAGGAAGAGTTTGACTGAAAATACGTTGGAAACTGCAAGAAGAATAATAATGAATTATGCCTCTAGAATCTAAGTAGTGCAATTATAAGACTCAGAATTATCTTAAAATATTACATTTGTTCTAATACCTAGAGAAAAAGTAAAAAGAAAATTCTTTCAGTGAACAGTTATTCCATATTGTAATTCCTCTTGGCAGTTTTAAAAAACTATGGCATCTGAAATAAGTTTTGAACATCACTAGAGAAATGATAGGAAATAAAACGTGCAGATTTTTTGGTAATAAAATGACACACTGGATTGCTGTCAAAATCAAACATCAGTTGAAGTAACAGTCTTGTCAGAATTATGACTGGAACTGGACAAGGAATACTTTAAGCAACAACAGACTTGAATTAAAGGTGAAAAAAAACTTTATGCAATTAATTTAAAATAATTCAGTAATAGAAGTATTACCTTAGAGGATACTAAAAATGTAACATTTATCTTCTTTTCCTTGAAAGAAAAAAACTATTTGAATAGGACATATAAAGCATATGGGCAAGTAGAAAACACTGGAATCTGTAGTGGAAGCTATTGTATTATCAATTTACCTAGTGTGAATCAATTTACCATGTGAATGTATGGGATAAAGGAAAGAAAACAACAGAACACAATAACCAGACATAGAGTTTTTCTTTATCAGGAAATTAATCGGAAGATTTGATTTAGCAGGAGATTTGCTTTCTTAGGAAAGCAGCAGAACTTGAAATGGGTGACTTGAAATGTAGAATTAATGTCGGTTACCTTTTTGGGAAAGTTCACTTTGCATGCTAAGGTAACTTACCAGGAGCAGTATGCATCAAGACACAGTCTACAAACCATCTGGAATTAACTTCAGCTGGTAGCACTGGTTAGTTATTTTTCTATGATTTTTTATTTCATTAACAATATTCAGTTTCATAAACTTGAAATGTTGTATTTAAGGAGTCTGAACGACCTTTGTGCCAAAAGTCTATTCAGATGTGAGAGCTATTGGTTTCACTCAGGAACAAAGATGGAAAAATACTACATTTAAAAATAGTTGTAGCAAAAAAACTTCTGTCAACTAAATATTTTCAATTTTAATTTTTTTTCATTTAGAAGACAGATGTCATTTTCAAGACAAAATGACATGTGGGACTTGATGGAAAACTCCTTTATATGCCAAAAATCTGAGAACTGATAGCTCTGCATATGAACAGCAACAGAAATGTCCTACATATTAGAGAAATCTGTGTTGTGCTTGCTAGTAGAATCAGGTTAGCTAATTATTATTTATTTGTACATCTGAGAAAAAAATCTGATGTATTACAATATGTTAAATATTTGATTTTTGGCAGGAAAATTTTGGAATTTACGTGTGAATAGTAAAGTAGATGTTGGCATATGTGTTGCTGGGTGTTGCCACGCAAATAATTATTTGTTAAAGGATTACTGAAACCCTACTGAATTTGTTTTTTTTTAAGAAAAGAATGCAGTTTTTCAGTAAAACAGATCTGAAGTCTAAGATTTTGGTTAATTTTTTTTCCCATCTGAACTGCAACCTTTACTGCGCAGTACTATCTGAAAAAAGGAATATACCTTTGACAGAAACTTGTCACAAAATCCCTTAGAACTCCAAACCAAAAGAACAGGTTGGCTTCTATTTGACAACTGCAGCTTAATGAAAGGATAAAAGCGGATATATTTGGCGATTGCCAATATAGTGTATTTGTATAGTTGTGTGCAGCACTACAGTGTTAAACATATAAGTCCCTGTGGTATAATGGACTTGCTAGGCCTAGTGGATGGCAAATATTGAACTTTGGAAAAGGGAATAGTTTGGAACAGGGAGTGGTTCTATCTGAACAATGAACAACCTTGTCTTGCAAGACAGGGCTGACAGTCTCTAAAGTCAATTGAGTGACGCCTGGGGTGAGGCGGAAGCCTCACAGCCTCATGTTGCTTTAGCTAAGAGCAGAACCAACCTCACCAAGAGGCACCAAAGAGTTTTCTAAAAGAATAAAATTTGCACCCAAACCCCCCTTTCTTTGGCAGAGGAAAAATGATCACCTTACCTGATGGACAGGTTGATGGGATTGGATCAATCTTTCCTGCCCCTATGTAAGGGATGCTTTTTGAGTAGGAATAGCATGCCTCTAATTTTGTTGGATATTCCCTGGGAAAATAACTGCTAACTCCATTTTTATTCTCTATATATACATATATAAAATGATTGTTAGCCTGTTACAACAATCTAGTGCTAATGCAGCAAGTGAATTTATCAACAGCAATCATGAACTCGTTTTATCTGTCACTTTAATTAAATTACTTACCATTTAAACATTTAGAAATTGTCTCTTTGACAGGCACTGTGAAGTTGCTTTGATGATAGCAAGCTTGATATTACTAGAAGCAAGTATTAACCCTGTGGGTGACAGTCTCTGAGAAGACTCTTACAGGTGACTGGTGATTTCTTATTTCTGACTCGTGATTGACACATTCTTTAGTCATAAACCACTACCAAGTATGAGACTAGACATGGATCCAGATGCACTTAGGATCCTCTCTGAAGGGAAGCTTAGAAAGCAAGGGGGTCCATTTTGAACCTCATGACTCAAGGGCATCCCTCAGCCATCTGTCACAACCATACCTATTTAATGTGACAGTCCCTAAGTGAGGCCAAGTGGTGTCTACTTTTCATGACAAATATTTTGTAAGAACCCATAGAGCGTAAGTTCTACATTTTTCTTTCTACCTTTCTACCTTTATTAGAAATATTCTTGGTTTTGTAATCCATCTTTTTCTAGCCTGGTTAGCCTGTCTTCATCAACTACATTTTTGTAAAATACTCTTCTCTATGTGGTCTGAATTTGCAAAATTTTGGCCAAGGCTGTGTCACCTCGTTACCCCTTTGAGATTTTTTTCAGTTTCAGACTGATTGCAAGGTAACTTGATTATGCTGTAGCTCTGCAAAAGGACCATGCTGTAGACGAAGTCTGACATATTCTGTATGTATGAGACATGCAGAATATATACAGAGCCATTGGGAGTGTACATCACTTAAATAAGTCCCTTCTCATAGAGATAAATGAATGCTGTACACTTGCTTTGTGTAACTCTTGAGAAGTACTTTGCATCAGAATCACCTCTTACACAAAAAATAACTACGACATGATCCTAAAGACTTGGATCCTACTTTTTTTTTTTACAAGCTGCAGCCTGCCTATCTTTTTGTCAGGCAGCTACTGTCAAAGCATCTGCAAAAACAAGAGTGTTCATTCAGAAGAACACATTTTTCACAAGGATGTCTTTACCTCCACTGCAAGCACAAAAAAAGACTGCAGAATAAAAGACATATGAAAAAATATCTTGAGGACTAGGTTCAGACGAGTAGAAGCACAGAGAAGTACAATAAAGGGAGTTCAACTAGTAAATATATTAAATACACATGGAAGAGATAAAGCAAAATTAGACAGAAAATTCGATACTGAAAATATTTCTTTGGTTCTTTTCCAGATTGCTTCTTTGCTTCCTAGATGTCTGCTTTTCTTTTTATTTCTTATATATTTTTTCTTTGTAATAGATCTTGACCCTAGGCCTTCGACACTGTCTCCCACAGTAGACTCCTACAGAAGCTGACAGCCCGTGGCTTAGACGGGAGCACTCTGTGCTGGGTTAGGAATTGGCTGGATGGCTGAGCCCAAAGAGTGGTGGTGAATGGTGTCTCATCCAGTTGGTGGCCGGTCACCAGTGGTGTCCCCCAGGGATCGGTATTCGGTCCCATCCTGTTTAATATCTTTATTGATGATCTGGATGAGGGGATTGAGTCCATCATCAGCAAGTTTGCAGATGATACTAAGCTGGGAGGAAGGGTTGATCTGCTAGAGGGTAGGATGGCCCTACAGAGGGACCTGGACAGATTGGAGAGCTGGGCCGATTCTAATGGGATGATGTTTAATAAGTCCAAATGTCGGGTACTTCATTTTGGACACAACAATCAGAAATAGTGTAGCGAGCAGGACCAGAGAAGTTATCGTCCCCCTGTACTCAGCGCTGGTCAGACCTCACCTTGAATATTGTGTACAGTTCTGGGCCCCCAGCTTGGGAAAGATGTCAGGATGCTGGAAGGTGTTCAGAAGAGGGCAACGAAGATGGTGAAGGGGCTGGAGCACAAGCCCTATGAGGAGCGACTGAGGGAGTTGGGGCTGTTTAGTCTAAAGAAGAGGAGGCTCAGGGGAGACCTCATTGCTCTCTACAACTACCTAAAAGGAGGTTGTAGTCAGGCAGGGGTTGGTCTCTTCTCTCGGGTGACCAGTGACAGAACTAGAGGACATGGACTCAAGCTTCATCAAGGAAAGTTTAGGCTTGTTGTGAGGAAAAAGCTCTTCACTGAAAAGGTGATTGGTCATTGGAATGAGCTGCCCAGGGAGGTGGTGGAGTCGCCAACCCTGGAGGTGTTTAAGGGGAGACTGGATGAGGCACTGAGTGCCATGGTTTAGATGATGGGTTAGTGTTAGTGTAGGGTTATAGGTTGGACTTGATGATCTCAGAGGTCCTTTCCAACCTTATGGTACTGTGATAATGTGATGCCCTATGTGTCTTGCATTTTAAGACCACAGTTATTATACCTTCTATTCCATGATTGATATTTGCAAGCCACCAGGTACTAATGGTGCAAAAATTACATATAAGCTTGAGAGATCATTGTTGAATCACAGCATGGAGTTGCAGATACTACGGATATATACACTTCAGTTTTACTGAAACAGACTTTGAACTGTCATAGGTTTGGATACCAGTTGGTCAAATATTTCATTTCAAGAAAATTATTTTTTCTGTCTGTGTGTGTCAACAGAAAATATGATGTTAATCCAATAAGATTTGGGCCCCATGGTGCTTTGAATAAGATTAAAGGGTTTGCCTACCAGGTTGAAGTTCTATTAAGTTTATAAATATTCATTGCCATATTGAAAAGTTTAAAGCAGACTGAATTTCAGTTAATTGCTCACAGAAAGTAATCTTCTTATTTAAAAGAATACTGTTAATTAGATAGTCAAGGAAAAAAGACTAGGAACCCAAGATTGTTGTACAAAGAAAGGGTTTTAGGCAGCTGAAGCACAGAAAGAGATCAGATCAATTATGAGGGTTAGAACTAGTTACTAATTTTGTATGAAGACACTTTGTAGCCACAAGACAGTACCAGTGTGTGTTTAAAGGATTCATCGCAAATGAAAATTTTCAATCAATCGGAAGTTCCTGAGTATGGGTTTGAAAGCTACAGAATCCTTTGTGACATCAGTCAAAAGAAAATAAAGGACTGAGCTACGTAATGTAAAAACACAGACTAGAGGTGTCAGAGTAACAGACTCATCTGTATTACAGGGGCTAAAATAAAAACTAAACAAAACAAAAAACAATACCTACCTCTCCAACGGACCTTACTCCTCAGCATCAATAGACAGAACAGCTCATACCTGCATTGTAATGAAGAGATGGGCTTCAATGTGTTGTAAATACCCAAAGAATCAGTTGTTAAGAAAACTGTAAAAAATGTTAACAAAGCAGCGTTTTTCTTATAATGCCTTGTAAAGTGCAATGCTTACTCTGTGTTTCCAGCAACAGCACTAACAAGGTATACTGCTGGAATTCAGAAAGACACAGGAAAATATCAACGGTAATGAAAAATACTGACAGTGTCCTTGTCAATAATTGCATCTATTGAAGGAGCTCAAGATGAGAAGCCAGTATTTGTCTCATTTTCTGTTTGTCACAGGCTGAAATAATGTAACAGTTGTCCATACATAAAAGAACAAACACAGTTGTTTTTTTGACTAAGGATTTGTCCACATGGGAAAATAAATGTGGAATGAGCTAGAAAATGAAATGATAGGCCACTGTCTCATCTCATTAACTTCCCAGAGAGCATTCCTAGTCTGCTGTAAGAGTGTTGCTGTGAAATGGATTTTATTGTACTTTGGAATTGTATTAAGATACAAAGCATTAAAGTTTTCTTTAGTAGGATATTTTCCTAGCCAAACAGGAGGTTAGCGAGAGAGAGAGAGAGATATACTGTAACCATGGCAACAGTAAAAAAAATAAATTCCATCTTCTCATTACCTTCCACATGTAGACAGTTTCAAAATAATATATAGTTAAAATGTGCCACCCAGGCTGTGCTGGTAGAAAGATAATCCACTTTGATTATTTACACCAAAGGTTAATCATCCTTTTAATAAGGGTGCTTATTTTCACACTTAGAATCTATAATTCTCTTGGGTTTCTGTCTGCAGTTTTTTCTTTTTCTTTTTTAATTATTCAATTAAGGAGCCATACAGTTGTCTAATATGAAAATGCATCCTGAGTTGAGTAAAAAAGAATTATTAAAGTCAGCGGAGAAAGCTCTCATTAATTCAGAAGATTTGAAACTTCTTCAGAAAACTCTAAAAATTTTGTTACTGTTTTTTTTTTCATTCCTTCATGAAGTTTGTTCTCCTGTCTACCAAAAAATGTACCTATTTTGTTCAAAATTGCAGGAAAAGCAAAATAGAACAGATTTGTTCTGAGGGTCAGTGCTCAACCTCTATGCTATTGACGCTTTTAGGGTTTAAACACAAATGCAAGCAATCAGTCATGCGGAAGTGTTCACTCACCTCTTGGGCTGATCTTTTCTAGGTCGTTATTAAAGTGGGAGATGAATCTGCAATTACATGGATACAGTTGTTTTGATGTTTCTCACAGCTATTATAGTTCCAGACTGTAGGTGGGAGAGACGTCTGCCCTGAAACCAAGTGAAAGTAAATCATAACATTAAAGATTGTTCTGCTTGGATATGTATTACATTGCAAAGGAGTTTTGAATAGTGTCCTGAATTAAGTTCCTATGATTTTGACATTGGAAAAAACCCCAAAATATTAAAGACTAATGAAAATCCTCAAGGTTTACCATAGGAAAACGTTGTGTAATTTCAATACTCCTCTAACAATTAATAACTATCTAAATTTCAATTAGATATGCCCCTGTTCTTTGAACTTTGGTTTAGAACAGCAGCAATAAAAGAAAGGACTAATTTTAAAAGTTTCTCAGCCAAAAATACTAAAGTAAAGAATAAAAAGTAAAGTGAAAGTAAAGAATCCCTCTACACTTTATTGTGAGAGCTATGCTTGTAAAAACAGATTCCACATGCATATTTCTATCCTTTAGAATGCAAAAAGCCATCTCCTTTCCAATAATGTAAAATATATAGAAAATAATCCCTTAAGAAGCTGCCATCTTAGTCTTTTTTTTCAGCCATTGTTTAGGAACACTAAGTATATTTATGTTTAAGTATGTATAGCAGTCCTTAAGTCATTCTTCATGACTTTTCAGCAAATTTTCCACAAACTGACCAAATGTCTGTGTTCATATTTTTCCGATTATACATTGGAGAATGATCTCAAAATTATTTGTATTTGAGTATACTCTTGCCTTACTTAGTTCAGTTTTAGGTGATATTTGCCTTGTATATAAAATGGAAAAATCCTACCAAGCTGTTGTTGAAATTGTACATGCTCCAATCACACTTCCATTTAGAGCAGGAAGAAAATCACTGTTTTGCTGGGTCTGTTAACGCAAAACTTTTTATTCAAAGTAGATTACTGTTCCCTAGGCAAAAATAAAAAAAAAACAAACACATACCTGAATAGATACTGGATAAAAATAGAGTATTTTTTTGGCCAAATTTCTGATATTAACTTCCTTCACACATTAACAATGAGAAATAGTGTTCATACCACAATAAAACTAAATGTACTACCAAATTCTTTTTAGTTAAAGGTTACAGCAACTGACTGTAATTTTCTTCAGAAGGATAAATTGGGTAGAATTAGTACAGGTTGTGGAGAGAAGTGGGATCTGAAGTGAACATTCACTCTCTGTCTTTTAGTTAAGGACATGGCGTAAAAGAAAAAAACCCATATGTTTGCAGCCAGAAACAATTTCTGACTTTAGGGGCTAAGAAGACTGGAAATTACTTGTAAGGATTATAATATGTCCAAAACAAATATCAAAGTAGGAAATATGGATTTATTTTGCTGAAATAAGAAGTACTGAGAACTTCTTTTGATGTCATTGAGAGGTGTAGCTCCCAGAATACCTGAAAACCAGATTGATCAAAGAACTGATTAAAATTATGCTAGATTAAAATATACAAGTCACATTTGTTTTGTCCTGACACTTCTGTGAATACTTGGCAATGGTCAATGAGCCACTTCATACTCAAATCATTATCTAGAATTTTTATTAGTACAGTGACAACGGGCAATATTAATTATCTGTAAAAGTTAGTAGATAAAAGTCTGGTCTGGGAGATAATCACTGAAACATTGTTTATCACAGATAGAGAGGAACTGACCTAAAATCCTCATTTTAAAAAGCAAGGAAAAATCTGCTTTAAAGTTAAATTTAAAATGCAGAAATAAAGAAGATAATCTGTTTTCCAAAACATAAATATTTTCTTATCCTTTGCTTTCCTTCATTTTTTAAAATATATACAACTGTGTTGAATATGATAATCTAAACAATACAGAATATTTGTCATTAAAATAATATTTTGAAAATGACAAAGTATGAAGCAAAGCCTTCTTTTATAGTCTAATATCCAAGAGAAATAATTTTGCAACATTAATTTTTCTTTACCATATTTACTATCAAAAAATTCAGGAATGGATATTCAAGTCTAATAACCTGCCCAAACTACCTCCAGCAAGATTTTAAACTTCACGTGAAATTTCTTTCTTGAGAAAACCTGGAAATGAAGCAATTGAGTTATATATTGGATAAAAAAAATAGAATTACATAGAATGTTTTAAACCCAAAACAGAGAAAATGAGAAACAAACCTGTAGTTGCAGATCCTGACCCAACAGGAAACAGCAGCGATATATATTTAGAAATCAGCTAAAATTGATACACTTGATAAAATATCCAATATCAGCCAAACATCATCGATTTACTGACTGTGCTTTAAGGTATCTTGAAAGCTTTGTTTCTGCATAAAGGAATTTGATGTAAAAAATAATATTACATCAGAATAAAACAGGAAATTAACATTTTAAAGAAGATTAGAATTTATCATTAAAATTTGACACATATTTAGCCGTGCTACTCTATGTACAGTGAGTTCAATTTTGAAGGTGTTTTCCATGAATTAGGAAACAAAATATTGTGTTCTTTAAAATCTCAAAAGTTTCTGAAAATTTTATATAGATTATAAAAGTATTGTATAAAGTTCAGGTACTACACTGTATACTCTTCCACATATATTCCTCTAATACATCATATTCAGCATTGTAAAACAATGACAGAGGGAGAAAAGAACATCTATTCAACAGCATTTATAACTGAACATTTTTCCTTATAAATAATGGTCAATAAAAAATACATATTATTGATGTTAAAGAAATCATGAGGGAAAAACATTGTGCAAAAGGTCATATAAGGACAAATAATAAAAACTCACTGTCTGGAGATCTACTAATAAACTTAAGTTTTCTCAATGAACAGTTAATGGATTCAAGAGATGGATCCTAGTTTTTTTTTTTAAATGTGTGCAAAAATGAATATTCTGATATTTTAAAAATAATGCGAAGGTTTTTTTTTAAACAGACTTTATCATAAATTCTTAGAAACCTTACATAATAAGAGGAATGAAAGCACCCACAAAATGTCAAAACAAAACTGTTTTGATGGACCAAAATTATATTTATTCACTCCTGTCATTGTATTTCGATAATTTTCCTTTTTAACACCTTATTTTTAGAACAAGACTGTGGATTTTTTAAAACTTCTTTAAGAATGGTTCAGGTTTTCTCCTACTGAAAATTAAGAATCACCATCATCTCCTTAGGTCTTGAAACAGATTGTAAACCTTGTAATGGCATTATAGAAACTGGGTTGACATATAAAAAAAAATATTGACAAATGTATTCCTTTAAAGTGAAGCCAAAGGAGACTTCCAGTGTTGGTTTCATATCTATGTGTCATGTTTTATAGGATGTTAATGAATTAGTAATTTTTCTAATTACTTTTTTTGGTGAGAAGAATGGAGATAAGAGATTATAACCCTAGATTTTATAACAGAAAATAATGAATGTTTTTTCTATAACTTTCCATTAAAAAAAGTAAAGCAAACATTTCTGAACATTTTTTCCAACAACTTGATTCATGTAGGTTTTAAGATATTATGCTGTGGTATAGATTTTTACTTTATAGCCTGGACAGCTTTCTGGAATATAATAATATCTTTATTTAGAAGAAATACAACTTTCAAAAAAATCAAGCTAAGTCTATTGTGTGACATCACAACTGCTGTTAAAATCACCATTCTTTCTGGCTTAGTGACAAGAAGCATTTTATTCCAGCTGCCAGAATGAATTTTCACTCCTTGCAGATCCTCTTTTTTTTTTTTGTCAGCATTGTCACTGAGGCAAGGATGATGATATTTATTCAGCTGAGACCTACGTGCATCCTCCAAAGTACTAGCTGCGGTATTTACCGAAAAAAAAAATGAATAGAAGGAGAAAAATTCAGGGAAGATTCTGTTCATGCAGTAAAAAAAACAGGAAGGAAAAAAAGGAAAAAAAACCCACAAGTTTGAACCTTCTTTCCTACCTAGAAAAAAAAACCAGATTTCTTATGAACAAACTGATCAAGAAAACTTTTGTTTAGGCATTTCTGAACAACTACAAAGAAAAACGCAGTTTTCAGGTCTATTTTTGCTAAACCTGATAGAAAAAATGAAGTACTGTATATTGGAAAGGGCAGATAATTTTGTCAAATGAACATAAAAACTTTAGCCAACTTTCTTTTCTCTATCAGTTTTGTGTCATTTACGGAAGCACAGTGATATTTGTCAACAGATTACAGTATTCACACCTACTTAACACATCCTAGCATGGGTGGTAGGAAAGTTGTCATACTCAGCATGAATAACTGCAGAGAAGGCAGACCCACAAAAATCTGTTCCATCTTCTAGTACAGCAAAATTCACTCTGGGAACAAGTAGGTCTTAGGTAACTATTCTGGTTTGACATAGTTTATTAGTATAATGTTGGGATACTATCAATAGATGTATTTAGAGATAATAAAGCTTTAGTCTTTCTGCATTGCAGTAAATGTCATGAAACTTTTCCAACTTTATCTTCATTAATGTCATATATCCTATTAAATCAACAAAAATCAGAAAAGAAAAAAGGTAATATATTATTCTGCTTTAATAGCTGAAATTCTTGGAATGGAGTAATTTTCAATTTCAAGCCCTTACGATGGGGCTCAGGGAACCTGAAAAAGATTGAAAGGATATTAAATAATTTTTTTTTTCCTAGTTTCTAAGTGTTTTAATGATTTATTTAATACTTCAATGACATTTTTTTGAGACAAAGATGTAGATATGTGTCAGTATAATATTTTTAAATTAAAAAGGAATAAATTTCTCTGTAGAATTTTATGGTAATTGTTTCTAATTTTGAAAAACACTCAAGGGGTTCCCAGTGTTTCAGGTAGTGTAATTACACTACTATGAACTCTTCCTTATATCTTAAATATTCATGCAATTACTCCAAGATATACAATATTATAGTTACTACGTGCACACACACAACATTATAGCTATCAATCTAATTATTCAATATTTCTGATAGCAGCCAAAAGCAATAAACATTCGTTCTCAATTATTAATTTTGTTAATGATGTGAGGATCTGGACCCAAATATATAATATATTTTATCAGTGGTTTTCAGCAGGTACATTTTGTATGAAGGACTTTCAGTATTTAAAACTCCTTAGAGAATTCCTGTGTTAAATGCATCACTGGCATTAAAAGGTCTGAAAGCATCTATAAAGTTTTAGGAATTCCCTCAAGCTAGCATTTTGTGGGTGTACAAAATAAGTAGTAGTGGGGGAGGAAGAAATGGAATATGTCAGGCAATTTATCCAAAGACAAAGATTAAGCAGATTTTCCCACTCCTTCATGGAATCATCTGGTTGGAAAAGACCTTTGAGATCATCAAATCCAACCATAACTGTCCATTTACTAAACCATATCCCTGAGAAACTCATTTGCCTATTTTTTAAAATCCTCCAAGGATGGTGACTCAACCACTTCCCTGGGTAGCCCGTTTTCTTTTGTGCTCTATTAGATGCTTCCATTTCATGTACTTAAACAGCTTCAAAACAACAGATTGTTAAGAGTTAAACTAAATAATAAATCATTTTTTTTTAAAAAAAAAATCCTATATTTTGGGGTTTTAGAAGACCAAGGACATGTTCTGGGCAATCCAGAGCAGCAGGACCTTAGTCTTGCTAAGGCATAGAGGTATCAGCAGGCCGTGCAGGAATGTTGTTGCTAGGACACCTGAAAGAAGAATTTGGCAAGATAAACAGCCTAGCAAGTGAAAAACAAGAAAGAGGGCAATGCACATGTGATTGAAACTAAGACCTTGAACAGGATCTGAAACTTACAACAGAGATGGATGGACAGTAGAGACTGACCTATTGTAAAGAAGCATTATTCGAGTGAACAGCACATGTTAACCAATTGTTCTTGTTGTTATGCATGAAAGTAGATAAGATAGAGTATATAACCTTTAGCAGTAAAGCAATAAACTCGGCTTCTGTGTGATCACATTGATCACGTGATGAGCCCGTGACTTCCACATCAACAAGTGGCGCCGTAACATGGACCCTCAGATCGGCATTGGATGGATCAGCCCGACCAGTGATTACCGGCGACGAGGGGGTGGAAGCCGGACGAAGGTGAGTGCTGCCCCGGCACTCGGGAAGATATTAATGCACATACAAATAGAAGGGAAATCCTGCCCTGATCAAGCAGGCGGATGGGGAGGAGATGGGGTCCACACTCTTAAACGAAGAAGAGGCAGATGTTAAGCTCCTCCAAACTATTCTCTCTAAGAGAGGAATTTCATATGACTTGAGCTCCTTGAAGGCTTTGCTACTGTGGGTGCAAAGGAGGGACTTGATCCCCACTGTAAATGCCGCTTTTGAAATCCCAACATGGGAAAGAATAGGTGAGCAATTGTGGGATGAAATTAGTAAGGGATCCAAGGAGGTGAGCAAATTTCCCACTGTGTGGAGATTGATACATGAGACTTTAAAAAATATGAAGGCAGAATGTACAGTGACAGCCTCTGCATTTGCTGCTTTGTCGCCTGTTGAAGAAGTGCAGTCGACTACTGCTCAGGTGTTTTTAGGACCCAACATTCCT
Organism: Tapera naevia; assembly: GCA_033556795.1. Classification (NCBI taxonomy): domain Eukaryota; kingdom Metazoa; phylum Chordata; class Aves; order Cuculiformes; family Neomorphidae; genus Tapera; species Tapera naevia. Next base: position 6,073,123 of record JAUMJJ010000034.1, on the reverse strand, counting down.
TTGGCAAGGAGGGGAGCTAGTTCTACTCAACACTCCTCTGAAAAATAGACACTGTGCACAATCCCTGTTTCTTCTCCCAATAATCCATTTGTCACCACACGGAAACAAGAGAAGCCACTATCAGATCCGCCCAAATCACTGCCCTCCAACTCTGATCGTGAATGTGATAATGTAGCTAATGAGGATACACCAAAAGAAGAAAAGCAGTTGCACCCTCCACCTCCCCCAGCTACACCGTCCTCTTCTTCAAGTGTGTGTGTACAACAGCAGCAATCTTTAGGGCTAGGAGATGTTCAACTACGAGAACTGTTGAAAAAACTAGATTTGGAGATGCAAGTACAATCAACAACATGCAGGGCCACTGATAAGTTCTTTCCCCGCCCCTACTCCTGTTACTCCCCCGTTAACCCTCTTGTTTCTGTTCCAGAATCACTTGCGCCGTCATATCCGGAATTTAGAGGGATGGAGGGAGGTGTAGGAGTTAAATGGAGAGGAATTGTAAAAGATGTAATATTAGATGGAACAGTGATACGTTCAACTTTTCCTGCTATAATTGATATGGGTCAGAATACTTGGGAATCTTTAGACTGGAAAATTTTGAAGGAAGCAAAATCAGCAGTGTCACAATATGGGTTAAAATCTCCATATACTCAGTCAATTTTGCAACATATTTTTTCAGGTAATCTTTTGGTACCCCATGATTGTCGTATGATTGTACAAATGTTAATTTCTCCTTCACAGCAGTTATAATTTTTTCACCATTGGCAATTATTTTGCTAACAATTAGTGGCCACCCCACGACAGCAAGGGGACCCTCTTTATGGTGTACAATCATGAATGTTAATGGGTTTGGGTCCTTTTACAAGGGCTGATTGGCAAGTGCACTTTGCTACTGAAGTATTGCAGGCTAGTCAAGATACGGCATTTAAAGCTATGGTGAATGTTTCTGATGATAAGATCTGCCCAGGTTTTACTACAATAAGGCAAGGACCGAATGAATCTTTTCTAAAATTTGTAGATAGATTACACACTGCCATAATGGCACATCCCAATTTACATGAAGATATGAAAGCCAAAATGTTAGATATGTTAGCCTTTGATAACGCTAATGACAAAACTAAGCAGGTTCTTAGCACAATTCCTCAAGGCTCTGGAACTGCTGCTCTCTTGGAAGCAGTAGAACACATGCTTTTTGCTAATCAAGCCACTGTTATGGCTGCAGCAGTTGGAGCAGCAGTGCAACCACTGATTGAAAAACAAAAAATTGGCACATTTTAATTCTTGATTTGAAAGATTTTTTTTTACAATACCATTGCATCCTGAAGATGGAGAAAAATTTGCTTTTACGGTGCCATCAGTGAACAAAAGTGAGCCAGCAAAAAGATATCATTGGGTGGGATCTGAAACTTACAACAGAGACGGATGGACAGTAGAGACTGACCTATTGTAAAGAAGCATTATTCGAGTGAACAGCACATGTTAACCAATTGTTCTTATTGTTATGCGTGAAAGTAGATAAGATAGAGTATATAACCTTTAGCAGTAAAGCAATAAACTCAGCTTCTATCTGATCATATTGATCATGTGACGAGTCCGTAACTTCCACGTCAACACTATATGGAAGTACTGCTTTCAATATTGCATTACAATAAATGTTTCCCTGTTGACATTATATTAGTTATATATTGCATAACTTTAAATTATTATATTTTTCTGAGTGTCTTTATTTATGATTACATAGCATCTGCTGGTATTACGTAAACCAAAACTGAATAGAATGCCTCCACAAAGAATATATTTTTCACTTAACAAATCATTATCTACTGTTAGAATTCTGGCAGTATTTATTGTAAGACTTCTTAAAAAAGGATGATCACACAAAGCCTAGCTTAACCAGTATTATTATCAGCTATTCTAACATCACATGCTACTTTCATTCAAAGTATAAACTTTGTTCTGTAAGCATATATGTAATGATGAATGAACAGTATTGAAACTGATGTACCACTGATGGCATGCTAAACCTCAGCAGGTTCTTCTGTGTTCAAAGACTGTTCTCCACAAAAAGTGCAGGGGAAGAATCTGTCTTCTTTGTGAGAACAGTTATCTAAGCAAATAACTTGATGTCCTAGACAGAAAAGGTTACTTCTTCAGATAGATTATATGTTAATTGTAACTTAGTTAGCTAGACAGGAAAATAATACAGACTTGTGCCTAACTACAGAGAATGTAAAATAATTTTGTGGAAAATAATTTTAGGAACTGTCATTGTATTTCTGTTCATTTACAGAGTGTAGTGAGAAAATTTTGTGGAGATTTTGTATGTGATCCCTTTTTGCAATATTGTTTATATATACATTTTGTCTAATGCAAATTGTAACAGAGAAATCGTTTTCTTTATTTGGTTTATAGAAAACCTGGAATCTTAGCTAGACTTCTCTGAAAACTTCTTTAGTCCTTGAACTTGTTCTTTTGATGCAGTGAAATATAGTATTTGCTTAAGATAGGAGATAAATATGCAAAATTTAACATTTTAATTCTTTCTGAGAACAGTGCAAGACGTAGAACGTTCACATTTACCCCAATTCAAGAATGACTACAAAAAAGCTTATTTTTTCTTTGTGTTAGATGAAGTTTTCCTTTTGATGGGAACAGAGTGCTGCAAAGTCCATATGTACGACTAGAATTCACACAGAATAAATATATCAATATAAGAACTGAATGAGCTTCAAGTAACATTTCTAAAATAATGCAATAGACAAGAAGAAATTTGAACTGGAGAACTGGACTTTGTTCAACAGTAGCTATTTAGATTGCGTGTTCTGTTGTAACATATTTGACTTATGGAGCAGATTCATGTGTGGGAAAGAGAAAAGTAAAAATGGTACATAAAAATTTTCTTATTTAGTCAACTCTGTAAGTAAAAATAATTGCAAAAAAAAATCAGACAGCTAATAAAAATGAAAAAGTATAAAATAATGCATAAGTAAAGAACACTTCTTAGGACATCAACTATCTACAAAAAGAAAGGATTAACTCTGAGTGTGCAGGATGTGAAATATTAAAAAAATATTTAGGAAGTATTTAAACATCAAATCTTCAATAAAAAATAATTTTCTTTTGCTCTGTGGCAACCGTGCAACATCAAAGATTAAATTAGAAAAAAAATATATACAACTGCACATATACCTATACGCATACATACATATTCTATTGCCCTAAACTAGATACAAGAATAAAACTCTACTAGGGCAATGGGGTGGCGAAAGAAGGAGAACAAGAAACGGAAGTAAACAAACCAATTTTGCTGCTGGTGGTATGAAGCATCTGGTATTAGTACGCTGCACCGCAGCACATTTTAGAATAAGATTTTATACTCATAAATTTTTACCAGTATGAAATACAGCAGAGTTTCTAGGTCTTCAAAGACTGTTTTCATTGGTCACTAGGGAGATTATATGTGCTTATGGAGTGAAGATTATTGTCCATGAGCACTGGTAAGATATTAAGAAGAGGTTAGATATTAGGAAGAGATTCTTTACCCAGAGGATGGTGGAGCACTGAAACATGCTCTCCAGGGAAGCAATCATGGTGCCGAACCTGACAATATTCAAGAAGTGTGGTGTGAAGGTTGGGATTGTCCTATGCAAGGATATGAGTTGGACTTGATGGTCTTTGTGGGTCCCTTACAACAACATTCTGTGATTTTATGATTCTAATATGGAATATTTTTGGGACCATTTCATTCATGTTTTTGACATGGCTCACAGAGTTTTTAGTGTTTGAAATTTATATTTTATTCCAGTTTGATAATACTAAGTTAATTTGTTATGGAGAAGTAGGCAAGATTTTTAACGTCTATGAAGATAATATCCAGATAGGAAGTGTCTAGTATTAGGAGTAAATTTCTGCATTGACACATTATGCAAATGACCTATTTTAAAGATTTTATAGTTTTGGTTTGTTTGTTCATGTTGGAGATAAGTTACTAAAGCATTTCAGCCTAGTTACTAGCTTTACACTGTGACTTGATGTGTACAAGAAAATGTAATCTCACTTACATTCCTTCTTTTAATTAAAAAAAAAAATGAACAAAAAAACTTGCAACACCTGTCAAAATGTTTTACTTCTCAGAACATTCACAAAAGAAGTTCCACACAGTAGTTAAAGGTAATAAAGGCAACAAAAATCATAAAACCAAGGGAGTTTTCAAAAGTTTTGTAAAAGTTCTTCCTAGCTCAAACTTTGTTGTTTTGTCTCCAAACTTGGGGCTTTTTAGAAGCATGAGAACAATTAGAATTACATCTTGTTGCTTTTAGGCAAGACTTTGTCTGTTTCTCCTTTGATTTACTGTCAAAATCAATTTTGTTAATATTTCATCTCAGGCATCAAATTGTTTCCTTTTATACTGTGGTCTTACTTGTAGAATCTGATATGAGCATGTGCCTTCCACAAAGATGAAACTTATTTACAAATGGCAGAACAAAAATAGCCTATTCTTTTCTGTTTTCAATACTCAAAGAAGATGATGCAGTTTTCAATACTGGATCTAATGGGATTGTACTACTTGGATTGATAAGAGCTGAAAAGGTAATGTGTTAAACTTGCATTTCTCTTAAATCTCCTGCTGTTCTTCTTCACTTATGGAAGACTACTGCCCATAAGGCTTATCACAACATTGCACTCGTAAAACCTATCATATTCTGTGGCAAAACTGTTTGTTATCATGGATGCCAATGCCCAAGTAGCGCCACAATGATTGCAACTGCAGCAATTACAAACATGTCTGAATTTTGCCTACATCTTTTAACAGTATGATGTCATTCAGAGCTGTATATACAATTAAGTATCACATATGCAAAAAATCTGTAACATGCTGATCTCAAAGGAAAAACATACACGATAAAAAACATCTAAGGAAACAAATGTACTAGATGACAGAGAGTGTGCTGAGGTGACAAATGGTACCGCTTAAGCGCATGGAAAAGCATATATATGTGTTGTAAAGAAGGCAATAAACGTCTGCTTCAGCTAACTCATATTGAGTCGTCTGATGCTTTCTGCAAGCCCATCTCCTGCATTTGGTGCCCTAACAGGGACGCTGACCCGCTGAATCCAGAATATCTGGACGAGCAAGGGCTCTGACCCACTAAAACTGGACTATCCAGACGAGTGAGGACACTGGCCCGCTAAATCCGGACTATCCGGATGAGAGAGAGCCCTTGAAAGAGGACAGGACTGGGAGAAAGGGCTGTTTTGAGGCACCGAATAAAAAGTCAATGCTCTGGGTGCCGGTAAGCTGCGTAGCTCAGAATACTGAAGGAAGCAGCTAAGCAATTATTACGGAAATTCCTCGCTGTGCGAGAAGCTGCCATGCCCACAAAAAAAGTTATTACAATTGCTCGAGTGGGCTCGTAAAATAGGATATTTTAAGCAGCCGTCTCTCGTATTTAGTTTACAAGAGTGGTGTGAAATTGGGGATTAACTTTGGGACTTAAATATCACTAATATAGGAAAAGAGCTATTTACTGTTTATAATACAACTAGGAGAACTGTGATTAATGCCTTGCAAAAGTTAAAAATAGAATCTAAAGTGGCCACTGCAGCTGTGCAGGCAATAACAGCCCCTGTGTCTACAACCGCAGCAGCTCCACCATCTCGCAGCCATAGTCGCATTGAAATATTTTTTGGTGATATTAAGGGTCAATCGAGCGATAAGACGTGTGACTCTCTTAATGAGCTATTAGGAGTTAATAATATGTCAAATCAAGCAGAAAAAACAAGCGACACACCATCAGTCATGAGCTATGCTCACACTTCGACGGCCAGAAATGAACTGACAGACAATACGGAAGGAACTGCAGTGACATCAAGTTATGATGTAAGAGTGGGAGGACCCAACTGTTGCAAGAAGTTATATCCACTCTGGCCTCCTCCTCCTCCTGAAGTGGTTTGTTTACCGGGAGACAGGTCATCTGAAGATGAAGCACAGCCACAGCATGAAACAATAACTCCACGAAGTAGCGAATTACAAAATCTCAAGAGACAAATGAAGGAAGATATGAATGCTCTACATCACAGAATAGAACAATACTTATCGACATTTGTAACACATGTGAGGACCAAAAAATCTGTCCAGAAACTGGCCAAAAGTATTACAAAGCCTTCAGTATCACCTTTTGGTGGTATAGGTAAAGGGTTGTGTCCATCACCCATATGCGGACAGTTCTATGATTCCACAAAGGTCTGGTAGGTGGTCAGGTGTAATCCAAGATGCCATATTAGAAGGAGATTGGCATCCAACAGGTAACCTAGCTTTTCCTGTATTGTTTAATCAACATGGTAATAGTCATGAGCAACAGGATTGGAAAATTTTACAAGTTAAAAAGACTGTGCAGGAGAATGGGGTTAAGTCTGAATCCACTAGGGCTGCGTTAGATTGGATTTTTACAGCAGATATTAATTCCCCATATGATTGTTGAAATTTAACTAAATTGTTATCTCCTTAAAAGGGGCCACCACAGGAGAAATTGTTCAGCTACTGTGTGGTGTGATCATTGTCAAAAAAAAAACAAACCATACTACTGAAATATGTGGGATAGCAAAAAACATGAAACAAAGCGTGAAGGGACCCCACACAACCACACAAGTGGCAGGTCCCTCAGTACTGTCCAGCAGCTCCCTCCACCGGCCACAAGGGGGAGCCTGGGAATCGATTTGGCAACAGCAGAAGATATTCCTCTAACAAGCACAGCTGTACATAAAACACCAACTGGTGTAACTGGGCCTATTTTGGATAAAATAAGCTAAATAGGAGCTCTTTTGTTAGGGAAATCATCTGCTAGTGTAGCAGGATTAATTGTGCTACCTGGGGTAATTGACACTGACTCAAAAAAAAAAAAAAGGTACCTTTAGGAGTGGCAATTTACAATGACACATTATATCCCTTTGCATTAATATTACAATGTTCTGCTTGGCAAAATGACAAGGGAGAAAGAGTTCAGTTATTGGAATGGGTTTTTGGTAACATCACACATAAAAAGAGTATTGTACCTATGCTAGAAACTATGGCCAATTTGGTAATGAAGGCATTACAAGCCAGGAACCAGATTTTATTCACTTACCAATGACACCCACAGAACTAGAATGGGCATTAGCAAACTCACTACCCTTGCAGAACTGTTTTTTAAACTGGTCAGGAGTATTGTCAACTGAATTTCCAGCAGGCAAAATAGGTATGCTATTAAGGACACAAAAGTGGACTGGCATTCTGCTGCAATCAGTCGTACCACTTAATAATGCAGTTACAATATTTACTGATGCAGGAAAGTTGTCAAAGACAGCAGCAATTGTATGGGAAGAAAATGGTCAGTGGCAAAAGAAAATCATAAACGCAATTGAAACAGATACATTGCAAACACTGGAATTAAAACTGTGTGTTGGGCATTTTGTAACTGGATTTTGCCAGCTTAACTTTGTAACAGACTCTTTGTATGTTGCAGTTGTGGCCCAACGCATTGAGGACGCCATGTTAAAACGTACTGGTAGGCCAAGATTGATACAGCTATTTCAGCAGCTGCAGCAATCGCTGCAACAGCGTACACAACCATATTGTGTTATCCACATTCGTAGTCATCAATGGAGTCTGGGCCTTGGACAAGGCAATGCAAAGGCAGACACCTTACTCTCAGTGGGACTGACTGCCTGATGTCCTACAAGTAGATTTGATTTGGCCAGGACAGCTCATAGTCAATTTCATCACAATGCCAAAGGGCTAATGAAACAATTTGGCCTTACTCACTCAGAAGCATCTGGCATAGTGAGAACGTGTCCTCAATGTAGCCAAAATGGGCCCAGCATAAGAATTGGTGTAAATCCAAGGGGATTGAAAGCATTAGAAGTGTGGTAGATGGATGTAACTTATGTAAGCAGATTTGGCAGATTGAAATATGTTCATGTTACTGTTCATACCTATTCGCGATTTGTGTGGGCAACTGCACAAGCAGGGGAAAAAGCATTACATGTGAAAAGACGCCTTACACAGTGTGTTGCTGTAATGGGACTGCCAGAGACTATCAAGACCGATAATGGACTAGCATACACCAGCCAGAGTGTTCGAAAATGGTTCATGCAGTGGGGAGTAAAACACTTTACTGGAATCCCACATTCCCCAACAGGTCAGGCTATCATAGAAAGAACTAACAAAACTTTGAAAGAATATTTAGCTAAGTTTGTAGATGAGTTAGACGTTCAAGAAAAACTAAGTAAAGCACTGTTTGTAATAAATCACCTTTGTATTTATGGGAATAGCAATGAGCCAGCAGCTTTATTGCATGGTAGGGCTTTACCAAAAGTGCAAGCCAATTGTTCAGCAAAAGTAAGGTACAAAGACCTGCAGACAGGAGAATGGAAGGGTCCCACAGAAGTGTTGTTTTTTGGTCTTGGATATATTTTTGTTTTAACACCAGCAGGGCCTCAGTGGATTCCGGCAAAGTGGACAAAAGTAGTATCCAGGAGCCTCGACAAAGAACAGCTCCAAGATTCTGGTCAGAGTTGCGACGACATCACCTTCGAGGCACAACTTAAAAATCAACTAAGATGGTCTATATAGCTGGCTTGGCAGTTTAGGCCTCACTGGATGGTTAAAAGATTGTGTTAAACAATTAGAAAACATATTAATTATGTTGTTAATATGTTTAATTATTTTTAGTTGTTTTTGTAGAATAGGATCCCGTGTAATGTCGCGTTTTGGCTTTGTTCTACAAAAGAAAACCGGGGGAGATGTGGGAAATATGTATGGATTTAGGGCTAAGGGCTTTAAGAATAAGAGACATAAGGGCTTTAAGGTCAAGGGACATGCTGTGTTTCAGAATAACCTTAAATCATCTCTAGGGTATAAGAGAAGGTAGTATAGTAGTAGAGTTATATAACTATGACGAACTAACGTTAAGACAACCCATCAATAAGAGCCAAGTGAACAGAGTAGCAGTATCATGTTAAAGAGGGAAAGTAGAGAAATTTTTGCAAACATGGGGAATTAAACGTGTAACAGGTATTCAGCATTTGTCCACAGTTCAAGTGATTGTGGGATGAGCACATAGAACTATTAAAAAATACCTTGCAAAGCAGAAAGATGCAACAGAATTAAATTCGCAGATCAGGTTAGGTAAAGTGCTTTTTATGCTTAATTATCTTAGCATGATAGCAGGTTTAGAGCAAGCATCTGTAGTAATTCATAATAGTGGTGTGAAAATGCAAGCTACGCCTGAAATACAATTGCATTGTAAGAACCCTAAGACAGGATTATGGGAAGGGCCGAGCCCGTTGCTATTTACTGGTCGTGGTTATAGTTGTGTTTCCACAGATCAAGGTCCCTCATGGATTTCCAGTAAATGGACATGCCCAGCAGTCAAGTCGGTCAACCAAACACACGAGAGCGACAGCAAAGAGTAATAAGAATTCTACTTCAACAACTTTGAACAGAAATTAACAAACCAAGCAAGAGGTTTCGCCCATGATATAAAGTTGCAAACATACTTGACCGACAAGAACTGGGGATCAGGGCTTGAGAATTGAATTCTGTTATAGCCATTAATGGTGATCGCAATTATGTATATTGTAATTATGCTTTGAATCTTTTGTTAGAGTGTGGAGCTTGTGGCAGTAGGTTGATAAGAAATAGTCACATAGCAGCAACTGAAGGTAGTATTTGTGCTGCACATTATCACCAGAATTTTGAGGATTTTTATATAGCAGCAGGTATCATATATAATCAGCCATATTTTTATCATTTTGGATCAGGAAGTGCTTTTTGCCAAGCTAAAGCAATTTGGTCCTTAAAACTTGCCATCCAGCAAGTTAAACAACCCAAGAAGACAAGATCGATTGATTTACAATGTGGACCCAACTGACTCAAATTAAAGGAAACAGATGATGTTATTGGAAATTGATTCTCAACTTGGCATTACAGGCTGGCTAAGAACACTCCTGATCAAAGGTATACGTATTTTAATAGTTATTTTGGTATTCATGATTTTAATAAGTTGTATGCTATCTTGTGCAAGGAAAGGTTTAGAAAGAATTGCTCATGCAGCTCGGGTTGTGCAAAAAGACAAAGGGGGGAATTGTAGGAAGTATTTTAGAAGAATCAGGGCCTTTTGTGATCCTTGAGGTCTGTATGCACAACCCTGCCTACATACAGTGACCTTGGCATGTTGTGAGAAAATGAAATGTTAGTTGATAGATAAGAAAGAGAACGTGAAACAAGAGGTTTCAGCTACAGGAGAAGGGGGGGCTACAGGGTATCAGGTAACAGTGCACTAACAACTCTCATTGACCAATAATGAGGTCCAAAAATAGTACCGCTTAAGCGCATGGAAAAGCATATATATGTGTTGTAAAGAAGGCAATAAATGTCTGCTTCAGCTAACTCATATTGAGTCGTCTGATGCTTTCCACAAACCCATCTCCCGCAAGTGACATTGCATGTAGCAGAAGGGCTGGAATGCATGGAGCTTGTATTTGGTAATGGCATAGTTGAGAGACTCTGGGTAAGGATTAAGGGGCAGATAATTAAAATGGATGCCATGGTGGCAGTTTCCTATAGGCCACCCAACCAGGATGACACCACTGATGAGTTATTCTTTAAGGAACTAAGGGACACTTGTAAGTCATCTGCCCCTGTCTTCATGGAGGACTTTAATTTGTCAGATATCAGCTGGGAGCACCACACAGCTGGCACAAACAGGTCCAGAAGATTCCTAAACTCTCTGGACAATAACTACATGGCATGGGCGCTGAAGGAATTGACCAGGAAAGTTGCCTTCCTTGATTTGTTTCTTGTTAACAAACATGGTCTCTTGGGTGAAGTGGTGATTGGAGGTTGTCTTGGCCGCAGTGACCAAAAAACAGTCAAGTTTAATATTTATCGTAACAGGAGGAAAACTGACAGCAAGATTTCAACTCTTGATATGAGGAAAGCAGACTTCAGGTTGCTCAGGCAACTGCTTAGTACAGTCCCCTGGGAGAAAGATTTTGAAGATGTTGGGGTCCATCAGTGCTTGTCACTTTTAAGTATCACCTCCTACGACCACAAGACCAAACAATTCCAAAGTGCTGGAAATCAAGCAGGCGAGGCAGAAGGTCAGCCTGGCTAAGCAGACATTTTCTAATCAAACTTAGGTGCAGAAGAATGATGTATGGCCAATGGAAACAAGGACATGGGAGGATTACAGGGATGTTGTTTAGCACTGTAGGGCAGAAGTTTGTACTGCTAAAGCTCAATTAGAGTCAAAGCTGGCCAGTACTGTGAAGAGAAATAAAAAGATTTTTTTGGAATATGTTAATAGCAAAAGGCAGGCCAGAAATAACATTGGCCCATCACTTGATGAGCGTGGACACCTCATAAACAGGGACATAGACAAAACAGAGACCTTTTTCACATCAGTCTTCAACACCGATGACAGGCTTGGGCACTCTCAGAGCCCTGGGCTAGATGACCAGGACTGTGCCAGTGATAAACTCCCAATCACCCTTGATCTTGAGTGGGATTTTCTGCTTCAGCTGGATCCCTATAAGTGTATGAGGCCTGATGAGATTCATCCAAGGGTATTTAAAAAGCTGGTTGATGTCATAACAAGACATAGCTGTTGGGAATTTGGAGAGGTACCAGCTGACTGGAAGCTGGCAAACATTGTCCCAGTCTTCAAGAAGGGCGACAGGGATGACCCCAGTTACTACAAGCCTGTTAATTTCACTTCTGTGCCTGGTAAGATCATGGAGACCATTATTCTGGGAGCTACTGAAAATCACCTGAAAGACAACAAATGGTCCCAACCAGCACAGTGTTTTAAGGGGAAGGTCTTGCCTGACAAACTTGATTTCTTTCTATGACAGGTGACCCACCTAGATGACCAAGGAAAAGCAGTTCATGTAATCTTCCTGGATTTCTGCAAGGTCTTTGATACTGTCTCTCACAGTGTCCTCCTAAACAAAATATCCAGCATAAGGCTGGATAAACACATAATGTAGTGGGTGAACAATTGGCTGATGGGTCAGACTCCAAGATTATAGTGAATAGGGTTACATCTGGCTGGTGATCAGTCACTAGCCGCAGTTCTTCAGGGATCCATCTTAGGGCCAATACTCTTTAATATCTCCATAAATGACCTGGATGCAGGACTCAAAGGTTTACTAACCAAGTTTGATGATGACATGAAACTGGAAGGAGCTATTGACACTCTTGAGGGCAAAGAGGTCCTGTAGAGGGATCTAAACAATTTTGAAAGCTGGGTAATCACAAATTGCATGAAGTTTAACAAGGGAAAGTGCTGGATTTTGCACCTGGGACACAGCAACTCTGCGTATACATACAGACTGGGGAGTAAAAGGCTGGAGAGCAGCCCTGTGGAAAGAGAACCTGGGGGTGCTGGTCAACAGCAAGTTGGACATGAGCCAGCAGTGTACCCTGGCAGCCAAGCAGTGAATCAAACATGACATTTCTAGCTGGTCAAGGGAGGTGATTTTTGCGCTCTGCTCTGCACTGGTGCAGACCCACCTTGAGTGCTGTGTGCAGTTTTGGGCACCACAGTAAAAAAAAGTACATCAAGCTACTGGAGAGTGTCCAGAGGAAGGCCAAAAAGTTGGCGAAGGGTTTAGAGGGGAAGTTGTATGAGGAACAGCTAAAGCCACTTGGTCTGTTCAGCCTGGAGAAGAGGAGACTGAGAGGAGACCTCATAGTAGTTTCCTGCTTACTCACAAGGGAAGATGGAGGAACAGTTACTGATCTCTCAGTTGACTAATGATAGGACCCAAGGGAACGGCAAGAAAATGTGTGGGGAAGGTTTTCATTCGATATTAGAAAAAGGTTATTCACCCAGGGGAGGGTGGAACACTAGAACAACTCCCCAGGAATTAGTGAGTGCCGCCAAACCTGACAAGAAGCATTTGGACAATGTCCTCAGACATGTGATGTTCATTTTGGGGTTGTTCTATGCAGGGATAGGATTTGGAGGAGATGATCCTTGTAGGTCCCTTACGATTCTATGATTCAACATTGCAAATATCAGCAGCAGTTTGCAAAGCTGTAGGAAATCAAACAATACAGATACAACATTTGTAGACTACGAACTGATTTTTGAGAATTACCCTTGATGAATTTTGTTGCAAACGTAAAATTAATTTACAAACTGAAAACTAGCATCAACCAAAAAAATAAAAGACATAAACTTCCTTGTGCAATTCTGTGATAAAAATGTGAGCCAATTTTGTTCCTCAATTCATCTGTTCCTCCCATAGTCTTTTATTTTCCAGCAATCCTACTTTCCATGCAATCACACATTGTCTTCTCCTATTGATTCAGTTTTCTGATCCTGTTTCCATCTTGCATGTCAGTTATATTGGCTCTGGTGACTGACACAACAGTCTGGTAACAGCACCAAATACTTAATACCTATTGTAATTAAAGCTACACTTAAATGAAATATTTGTGTTGGAGCTTTTAACAGGAAGATGCTACTTCCTATCTGTAAAATTATCCCTAACAGAGACACAATGGCGAAAATTAGAGTGTTTCTGAGATGCTCCTGTATCACCTTAAAAGTACACTTTTCAAGCTACCTGTCATGACCAGACTTCAGTCTGTTTGATCAGCATGTGAGGACATCTTCAGTCTTTAATCGGAGAGAGTGACTGAGCATGCCAAATACTCTTCCAGCTAATGTCGAGATGAACTTGTATGACAATGGGAATGAGCACTGCTGGGTGACTAAGCAGCTAGGGATTTGAACAGGCAAATTTTAGAAACATTTCACTCCGCTGCTGCTGAAGATGTTGGGGCTCTATGTGATAACACAGACAGAGGATAAATGAACTAGGAATCTCTTTTCTCTCATCTCTGACTCATTTTATAAGATAGAAAGAAAGGGAAATCATAAAGATTCTGAAAGATTAGGAAAAAAAAAGAAAGAAACCCCTCAATCTACTTCATGAAGATCCATCGTGCTTTGTGCGACTCACTGTTGAAATTGTTAGAGATCTTCCTCTGTCCTAACCCCCTACATGGCCCACCTGCACAATTTTTCAGACTAGGGATTTTGTCAGGTCTAGAAGTATATGAGGATTTGGTTAAAAAGCTAACCATAGCAGTCCTAGAGAAAACCATTTATATAGTAAATGCATTCCATTTATTCACAATTAAAATACCTTGATGTTAGAAATACTCTTATGTGTAGTGCCCTGGAATATTACATTATTTGAAGTATCTGTTATAGATATGGACCAACACAAGCAGTTTTTCTCTACTTGCTGTTTACTAGAAAGGTAGACACGTTACATTGGGAACATTACTCTGGGGAAAAAAAACCCCATGATTTCTGATACAAAATTGACTTACTTTTAGGCAATATGGTCTATAGCTATCCAGCTCATAGGTATGGTTTGTTTCACATTTACTAGAAATACACCTAAACTGATGATTTTCTATTTAGTCACCCAAAAAAACAAAAGCAAAAGAAAAAATAAGGAATTCGCAAATTTAGTTAGCGTATTATCTCTGTCCAAGTTGCTCTTGCAACGTAAGGCTGCTTTTACATTCATCTGTGACTGTTTTTCTTAGCTGTTCTTGGCCTGTATTTCAAAGTGTTTGTAATAAATATAACTGAACTTGTATATAGATGCTTTAAAATTTGAATATCGGAGATTAGTTTTTTTTCTGTGAGATATCTTTTCATTACATGCCCAGCTAAACTAACTGTTCAATGTATAAACCTGTATGTTTTTTGAGCAAACAGAAAGTTTTAGGTACTCAAAGCTTTAAGAGTATTAACAAGCACTTCTAAATTAATTAAAATCATATGTCTTGGAACACCTTGTGTTTAGTTGATGCTTAATGTTTTGATAATCTTATAAATCTGGTTGGCTATGACTAACCAGAGTTAATTTGCAACTGGTATCACACAGTATCACAGAATTACAAGGTTGGAAAGGACCTCTGAGATCATCAAGTCCAACCTATAACCCAACACTAACACCAACACTAACACTAACCCATCATCTAAACCATGGCACTCAGTGCCTCACCCAATCTCCCCTTAAACACCTCCAGGGTCGGCGACTCCACCACCTCCCTGGGCAGCCATTTCCAATGGCCGACCACCTTTCAGTGAAAAACTTTTTCCTCACGTCAAGCCTAAACTTTCCCTGACGAAGCTTAAGTCCATGCCCTCAAGTTCTTCCACTGGCCACCTGAGAGAAGAGACCAGCCCCTGCCTGACTACAACCTCCTTTTAGGTAGTTGTAGAGAGCAATGAGGTCTCCCCTGAGCCTCCTCTTCTCTAGACTAAACAGCCCCAACTCCCTCAGTCGCTCCTCATAGGGCTTGTGTTCCAGCCCCCTCACCATCTTCGTTGCCCTCCTCTGAACACATTCCAGTATCCTAACATCTTTCCCAAACTGGGGGGCCCAGAACTGGACACAATATTCAAGATGAGGCCTGACCAGTGCCGACTACAGGGGGACAATAATGTCTCTGGTCCTGCTCACTACACTATTCCTGATGCAGGCCAGAATGCCATTGGCCTTCTTGGCCACCTGGGCACACTGCTGGCTCATGTTGAGCTTCCTGTCAACCAGCACTCCCAGGTCCCTTTCTGCCTGACTACTCTCCAGCCACTCTGTCCCCAGCTCTGCATGGGATTGTTGTGTCCAAAATGAAGTACCCGTCATTTGGACTTATTAAACATCATCCCATTAGAATCAGCTCATCTCTCCAATCTGTCCAGGTCCCTCTGCAGGGCCATCCTACCCTCTAACATATCAACCCTTCCTCCCAGATTGGTATCATCTGCAAACTTGCTGATGATGGATTCAATCCCCTCATCCAGATCATCAATAAAGATATTAAACAGAACGGGACCCAACACCGATCCCTGAGGGACACCACTGGTGACCGGCCGCCAACTGGATGAAACACCATTCACCACCACTCTTTGGACTCGGCCATCCAGCCAATTCCTAACCCAGCACAGAGTGTTCCCATCTAAGCCACAGGCTGCCAACTTCCCTAGGAGTCTACTGTGGGAGACAGTGTCAAAGCCCTTGCTAAAGTCCAGGTATACCACATCCACAGCCTTCCTCTCATACACCTGGCAAGTCACATGGTCATAAAAGGAGATCAGGTTGGTCAGGCAGGACCTACCCCTCCTAAACCCATGCTGGCTGGGCCTGATCTCTTGACTGTTCTGCAAGTGCCACATGATTTCACCCAGGCTTATCTTCTCCATGATTTTACCTGGGACCGAGGTCAGGCTGACAGGTCTGTAATTACCTGGATCATCCTTACGGCCCTTCTTATGGATGGGCGTCACATTGGCCAACTTCCAATCTTCTGGGACCTCTCCAGAGAGCCAGGACTGCTGAAAGATGATGGAGAGTGGCTTAGCAAGCTCATCCGCCAGCTCTCTCAACACCCTAGGATGGATCCCATCCGGCCCCATAGACTTATGAGGGTCCAAGCGGCTCATCATGTCTCTAACCTCCTCCTCATGGATTGCAGGAGGGCCATATTTCACCCTGCTCCCATCAACCACTTCAGAGGGCCAACTGTCAAGCGAGCTGACATTCTTGCTGTTAAAAACTGAGGCAAAGAAGGCATTAAGTACCTCAGCCTTCTCTGCATCTTTGGTTACTATATTTCCCTCCACATCCAACAAGGAGTGGAGATCGCTGCCGCCCTTCTTTCTACCATTGATATGGTAGAAAAACTCTTATTATTATCCTTAACGGAAGTGGCCAATTTGAGCTCCAGCTGGGCTTTTGCTTCCCTGATTTTCCTCCTGCACGACTTAACAACATCTTTGAACACAACGTGGCTTACATCCCCTTCTTTCCAACGACGATACATCCTCTTTTTCTTATTTAGTCCCTTCAGAAGCTCCCTGCTCATCCAGGCCGGCCGTCTGCCCCTACGACTCATCTTAAAACACATGGGGACAGCCCACTCCTGCGCCTTCAAGATTTCATTCTTGAAGTGCATCCATCCTTCCTGGACCCCCTTGCAACTAAGAGCTATTTCCCAGGGCACTTTCCTGACCAGTTCCTTAAATAATCCAAAATCCGCCCACCGAAAGTCCAGCATCGATGTTCTGTTCATGGCTTTTCTTATTACATTGTTTAGAGAGAACTCAATTATCACTACACCTTAGACAGCCTCCGACAGTAACATCACCCACCAGCCCTTCTTTTTTCGTAAACAGCAGGTCAAGAAGAGCCTCACCCCTGGTGGGCTCACTTACCAGCTGTGACAGAAAACAGTCCTCAATACACTCTAAGAACCTCCTGGACTGCCTATTCTCTGCAGTGTTAAATTCCCGGAAGGTTAAAGTCTCCTAAAAGAGCAAGGGCAGCCGATCTAGAGGCAGCCTCCAGCTGCTTAAACAGTAGAAGATCCAAGTCCTCCTCCTGGTCAGGCGGCCTGTAACACACTCCAACCAGGAGGTCAGACCTGACTGCCCCTCTGACTCTTGCCCATAGACACTCAACCTGGTCATCACCGATCTCGACTTCAACTGCATCTAGGGCTTCCCTAGTGTAGAGGGCCACCCCTCCACCCCTCTTCTCATGCCTGTCTCTCCTGAAGAGCCTGTAGCCTTCCATGGCAGCACTCCAGTTATGACAGTCATTCTACCACGTTTCCGTGATAGCAACTATATCATAGCTCTCCCGCTGGACCAGGACTTCCAGCTCCTCCTGTTTGTTTCCCATACTGCGTGCGTTTGTGTACATGCACTTCAGTTGGGTTACTGACAACACCCTTTGAGATGGCTCATCCTTCACAGGAACATCATTGGTGAGCCTAGTAAATCCCCCCTCCCCCTTCATGCCTAGTTTAAAGCCCTCTCAACAAGCCCTGCCAACTCCTGAGCTAGAATCCTCTTATCCTTCGGAGTTAGACGAGACCCATCTGGGTCAAGCAGGCCAGGTGCTGTAAAGGTTTCCCCATGATCAAAGAACCCAAAATTCCTCTGCTGGCACCAGCCCCTAAGCCATTTATTAACTGCATATATTCTCTTGTTCCTATCTGTATACATTCCTGCCACCGGAGGAACCGAGCAGAACACCACCTGTGCTCCTGCCCTATCTATTGACCGTCCCAGCTCCTGGAATTCCTTCTTAACTACCCTTGACCCTCTTTTTGCTAGCTCATCCCCACCAGCCTGTACCACCAGAAGTGGGTAATAATCAGAGGGTGTACTATTACCAAAGGTACTAGAATCTGCTAAAATAGTAAGCTCAGGAGAGTTAGTTGTTCCCGTAAAATAGTACTTCGCTTTTGCATAGTAATGGAATTGTGTTTTTTTCAAAAGTAGAGACTATTTACTTACACTGAGGATAAATTTTATTATCATGTGAATCATAGAATGTTATTTTCCTTCAGGAGATAAAAGCAATTTTATCTGAATCCCTCTAGAAACTAGTGCATCAGCTTACTTAGTCATGTGTAATATATGTGAGGGCCAGCTTTCAACCAACATTCTTCAGTAATGTTAATTTGTATGAGGCTTGTACAAACTGTTTCATGACGATTATTTTTATATTTTTTTATATTTTTTATTTTTTTTATATTTTTTCTAAAGTTAAAAAAGACAAAATTTTAGCTGTTCTGAGCAGACCTTAACTGATTGGATTTAAAACTATAACACCTTCTTGTAGGCTAGTCCTGGGCCAAACTCTCACTCAGCTACTTGTTTCCTTTTCCCATTCAGCAGGATGGAGGAGAAATTAGAAAGAATGAGAAGAAAGCCTGTAGGTCAATATAAGACAAAGGAATTGCTTATCAATTACCATAATTGGCAAAGCAAGCTTTACTTAGCAAAAATTAACTTAACTGATTGCCAGTCAAAACAAAAATGTAATTATTAAGTCTGGTAGAGAGAAACAAAAAGACAAACATTAAAGCAACAACAATTTCCCAGTCTCAACTTAATTCCCAAATCATCTGCCTACCCCACCTGACCCCATCCCATCCCTCAAGCATCACAGGAAGAGGGAGCTACAGTCACTCCATAATAGCTCATCTCTACCACTCCTTTTTCCTTACATGTTTCCTCTGCTTCATCGTGGGATATTTACAGGCTACAGGGAAAACCTGCTATGGTGCCATGGAACAGCACCTCCACCTCTTTCTTCTTTTTCTGATATTGCTGTTCCCTCTAAAAATCCTCTCCTATTTTCTGCCCTTTATTAAATGCACTTTTTCAGAGGCAAAACCATTTTTGCTGAAAAGCTCAGCTGTGCCCTGCAGTGGATCAGTCAGAATTGTCTGTGTCTGGCATAGGCTAGCCCTCGCATCTACTCACAGAAACTGCCCTGCAGCCCTTGTTACCAGTGCCTTGACACTTGCACTCTAATTTTAAAAAAAAAAAAGCTAAGTGTGGAAGTTGTACAAAAGTAGTGATATTTTTCACTAGCTCACTTTCCAACGTGTAAACCTTTGTTTTCTTCTGTGAAAAGTCCTTCAGACATTTTTAAAAAAAACCCACTTAAACGATTTTGTAATTTATTTTTTTCCAGGATCTGAAGTGTAGTTCTAATGACTTAAATCATTTTTGCCAATATCATTACTTCGTATGACTGAGGGAAGAGTTATGGCATGAACTAATCAGTCACAAAGAATCAAGTCTTGCTTTTATTTATCAGTATTTTTCTGTATCTTCCCCACCTTTGATATTTAAGGTTTATTTATTATAAAGTTGCCACATCTAACCATCTTGCATTTTTCAGACACTTGTGAGATGTCATAATGGTTCTCATTGCGCTGTTTTTGGTTTCATGTGGTCTGCAGCAGCACCTTCAAAGGGTATCTTTTCTTCTACCATATTGGTATGGGAACCATTATTACCTACTACCTACAGTTATTTTTTTTTATAAATGTGTAAGTTCAATAACAGTGGCTTGTAATCTATATTTTACTTTTCCAAGAGCTAGAATCCACTGATGGGCTCTTGACATATCTTAGTAAATTCCCTGTCTTACTTTAACTAATCACATGTCTTTTTGAAGCCCTTATCAATATATTCAGCAGGATTAATTATGTACCTTAGTAACTTTTCAGTACAGCAGCAATTAAGACCTAGTGTTGTCATTATAGATATATTCAATAATCCATAAAAATATACAGTTACTTCTTTCTGTTTCTTATGTTACTGATCTGTTTTCAGCATGCTTTTCCAAGCTCTCCAAAGTTCAGTTTAAGCCCTTTTCCCAAAGCTTTCCCCTTCTCAAGAAAAACAACTATAGAAAAACCAAAATCACACTATATATATATATATATATGTATTTTCTAAATATAAACAACTACATACAGCAAGGATATCATGCAGAACACCCAAGAAAGGGAAGAGGGGAAGGCAAAATGGGGAAAAGGACAAAAAGGAACTAAAACAAAACAGGCAGGCACAACTATAACACCCAGTAACTAACAAAGTAAAGAACTAGCAAAATCTCACCACTTCCCTTGAGGAAAGCAGAACAGCTAAATCCTACCCAGGACTCTCCCCCCAGGAGTCAGCAGAAAACAGCATCCGCTGCAGGCCTCAGCTCCAGACAGGACCAGCAGCAACGGAGCCTCCTGCTCACAAGCCTTACCTTACCTTATCTACACCTTATCTATACGTTGTGTTACATTAAAGGAAGATATGAAGTACGTTCATGGATCCAGACCTCCATTGTTAAGGAAGACCTGTAAAGGCCATTTTTAAGGAAGATCTGAAAAAAAATCCAAAAGCCAACCCACTACAGTTACGTATGCCAGAGGAGTCAGTAACTCTTTTCTTGTAATTAATTGATATATTAGTATATTTTTAAAGCTTTGCAGAATTCCAAGGAAGAAATATTTAAGCCTAAACATTGGTGCATATAAGTTAAATAGTAAAAAACTTGAAATGCATGTACAAGTACTCTGCCTTCAAATTAACTGTTGAATGATTGTCATTAAATCCATGCCACATTTTTGTTAAATTAGTGTAAGTGATTTGCTAGAACTTACTTTTGTAATAAGTGTAAGGCCAAGCCATAATAAAACACTCTTTACAATAAGTACTAATGAAAGTTTGACATAAGTGAATCATTTCTACAGTCTGTAACAATTAGCTCAAAATAGAAAATCTTAGCAAATCAATTTATGAAAGATAAAGAGAATATAAAAGGAGGTTGTTCTGAATACAGGACTACCATGTTGTGTCAAATAAGAATCAACTGACCAATTTCTTTGTGCTAATCAATAAAACAGATTAACTCTATACAAATGATTCTGCTTAAATAAGCATTTAATGCTGACTGCAATTAATCAGAAAAAAAAAGCAGTGTTTGTTGATTGATTCTGTCTGAACTAATCCAGAAGACCCTCAGCTATTTTTTGCATTTTTAATGAGTGAAAGAAATGTGCCAGTAGGTTGCTCAGTCTTATCTCTTGGTCTGTAACATTTACTTAGATGATGGTTGGTGTTAGTGTTGGTGTTAGTGTTAGGTTATAGGTTGGACTTGATGACCTCAGAGGTCCTTTCCAACCTTGTGATACTGTGATACTGTGATACTGTGTGATACTGTGATTTACCGTTTCTTGATTCAGAGATTTTCTTCTTTTCTTTTCTTTGATCAGTTTATACTTGATTATACAGATTATACTTGATCACACATTACAATTGAGGGTAATCATACAGCCTTTATTAGACTTTTGCCTTATTTGATTATTTGGATGCTAAGATTGCTACTAAGCTTTCCTGTCAGAATGAATTTTCTTTGCCGTTCATTCTGAAAAAAAGCAGGGAATTAATTACACATATTTAATGCCTTAATTTATGATATGCACACATATGTGGTATCACAGAAGAAAAATCAGAAAAAAAAAAAAAGCTCTAGTAACAGCCAAAAGGCTGAGAGATAATTAAAAATAGCAAAAAAACCAAACGTGGAGTACTAGGCATGATTACAAAAATGGCAGACCGGAAGATTTACTATCTGAACTCTAGGCAAAACTAGAGTTTCCATGGAAGATCACTGTATAGCCAGCACAGGCATAGCTCAGGTTTAGGGGACTACACTAATTTTTGGACTAAACCCACCCAAAGCCTAGGTAATGCCCAGCTCTGTGTCCCCAGTTCCCAGCAGAACCAGGAGTCTGGGCTGCAAACTGCCTTGTACAGCTGGCACGGACCTCGCCAGAGCAACTGTGTGGCAGCCCAGCCTGTGGTCAGGAGAAGGCCTTGTGCCAGCCCTAGGCCTTGGCCTGCAAGGCTGAGTTCCTGACCCAGCCTTTGCCTGTCCCCTGGGAGGTGCCAGATTCCCCAGGGCTTTGGCACAGCCTCCCCCACTGCCCCCTGCTCCCTGACTGGGCTGATGGGAGAGGTCTTGGCTGTGAAGCCCAGCCTGGTCCATCCTCATGGGAAGACTTTACCACTCCCAGCCATGAGAGAGATGCCAACCTCTGCTGCACCCTGGCAGAAACTGGACAGCAAGTGCCTTTCTGCTAATTGAGACTTCTGGTAATTGAGTACTGAATGGTGTTTCTAATTTGGCATGCTCCAGGTATCATGCTATTAAAATACGAGAGCATCATACTTTGTACAGACTTGATAGTTGAAACGTATGGAAAGTTTGTTTTGTAAGATATTACTTTTACAGTTCATGTTGTATTTATCTTGGAGGTGATATATTTTCTTATTTGTCTCTGGCAGAAAAACTCTTTTAAGTTGGCTTAATAACACTGGACTATTAAAGAATATTTAGATGAATAAAGAATGCATCTTTTTCAGGGGAAACAGACTTCGTATTCTATAAGAGACAAAGTAAAATAAATGTTAGTCTGTCCACTGATCATTTGAAGTGAAACATTAAAATAAGGTTTATAACCTACCATCCAATGCTTCATTTCTTTGTGCAGTCTACCTATGTGATATGAAGTGTCGTAATTCTATTTTAATCAGACTACCACTGAGCACAGAAATGTAAGAGATTGTTTGAACCTAAAATTAGGAGAAGGGGACTAAAGGGATATTCCACGCCATGTAACATCATGATTAATAATAAAAACCAGGGGGAGAGCAAAAAATTGAGGCAGGTGTTTGGAGACTGGCTGTGCATCAGTCTGCTTGCAGGAGATGGCACATAATTGCCTTTCCATCACTTGTTTTTTAACTCTTTCCTACACTTATTAAGCTGTCCTCTTCTGAAAATACAGGCTTCCACACTTTTGTTTTTCCTATTCTCTCTGCTTCTGGAGGGAGTCAAGCTGCGAGTGAGCAAGTGGCTGCACGGGTGCTTACCTGCTGGCCAAGGTCAACCCACAAGCATTCATACTCCCCTACTATACAGTCAAGCCCCAGCTGGGCTAAAACCTAATGATATATATATATAAAAAAAATAATCCAAACCAACACAAACCCAACAAATGGGAACACAAAAACAAAGATGTTTGTGAAGATGGGTAGATCCTCCCGTTCTACTCCAGTTCTTCTGAGACCCCATCTGGAGTATTGTGCCCAGAAGGATATAGATGTTCAGTGGGCTGGAGCATCTGGACTATGAGGACAGACTGAGACAGTTGGAGTTGTTCAGTCTGGAGAAGAGAAGGTTCTGGAGAGACCTTGTAGGGGCCTTCCAGTATCTGAAGGGGGCCTACAAGAAGGCTGGGGAAGAACCTTTTACAAGGACATGTAGTGATGGGATGAGGGGAAATGGCTTGGAAGGGGGAAGATTTAGATTAGACATGAGGAAGAAATGGTTCACAATAAGGATGGTAAAGCACAGGGAAGCTTTGGCTGCCCCCTCCCTGGAAGTGTTCAAAACCAGGTTGGATGGGGCCTTGAGCAGCCTGGTCTGCTGGGAGGTGTCCCTACCCATGGTGGGGTGGTAGAACTGGATGATCTTTAACACCTCTTCCAATACAAACCATTCTATGATTCTATAATATGTGAGTGTCAGCTTCTGTGCAGGCTCAGACAAAGAAGGATATCAAGCTTGGAAAATTTCAATGTATTTTTAGAAAGAAGGTACACTGCAGGACTATTTCCATAGTCAGTTATGTCCTGAACAGAATTTCCTATTAGCAGAGTTAAAAATATATGTTTTAGAGTACAATTACATATTTTAATTTAATTTGTATTAAATCAGTCCAGAAACTGCTTTAAAATCTTCAGCAGAAAGATTTTTAAGTAATAGTTTTGAACAAGGTGCCTGTCAGCCGTAGTAAGTTAAAACCACCAAATATAAGAACAAAATTTATTTTGGAATGCATATTTGTTTACAAATGGTGAAGAGGGTTTAAAATTGCATGAAATTCGTGAGAGTTGAATTAGCTACTAGCAAGTTTTAAGTAGGGGAAGGAAATTTACAAAATTTTCTATTCTAAATTAGTAGTCATACTTAGCAGTAGTGCATTTCTATCCTTCTGGTAAACCCAGACATCAGTGGGGACTGAATGTCTTTGTCTCCTATAAAAGCAAAAGCTTAATTCTGAGAGGCAGCAACTCCTGGCTCTCAGCTTTATTGCGATTAGAAATTTGGGAATTGGGGGCTCATAATCTGCCCATAAACCTTAGACTACTGATAGGGAAATATGCCATAGATTCAAAATTATTTACTCTCAAAATATCTGCACCAATAACAAACCACTTAGAAATACAGTGATGCTGGAAATTATACTCTTATATTTAAGATATCTTTGAGTGAAGTTGAGCTGAACGGAAGATATAAGGAAGAAAAGAACTGATTTTACAAGATCTTCCTTTCAGTTGATAAACATTGGTTGTTTATGTCTCATGTATGTATGGCTCATGTATGTCTTGTGACAGGTAATATGGCCCCACTTGTTATCTCTTTTGCCTTTTTGATATTTGGAAAATAAATTAATTTTCAGTAATGTTTTAGCCCATTTACTCAGGTGGAAATGATGCCACTGAAGCGGCATAAAATTATTTTATCTGTTAAATATTTTATAGATTTTTAAGGCAATAAGCTGACATTATATTTTACCAGTCTGATTTTCTGAATAACAAGGAACAGGGTTTTGTCTGTAATTCCACGCAACAAGTTTCTAACTTCTGCTTGAGCTCTATCCATCTTTCAGAAAAAAAGTGTATTCTTAATTTGAAGACTTTTTAGTTATGGAAAATTCAGTACATCACTTACTAAGTGGTTAGAAATTTAATTTCAGCTTGCCATCACTGGATGTTGTTATGCCTTCATTTAGTATATTAAAACACCTTGCCTTTGAAAAGTTAAGTAAATCTCAAACTCCAGACTTTGAATCAGTCTTGTGAGGCTTGTCTGAAACTTTTCCGGCTTTTCTGAAAACTTTTGAAAGATGCAGACAGACTAATAGTCTCTCCAGTGTTGTGTTCAACAAGAGATACTATCGTCACATTTCTTCTTACATACATGTGTATTGCAAAGTACCTCTTCTGCTAGGATTTATTTGGATTTCTGTTAACTCTTAATATGACCAATGCTGTTTAGGTTGTGTTTTTGAGTGTCAGGTTTTTCATACAGGTTTTCATTCAACAACTCTTTGAATTTGAATCACAACAAACGTAGGAATTAATAAGGAAGTCAGAATTAACTTGGGCAACCCAACTGAATTTTGGTTAATTAAATATCTGCAAACCTATTAGCTCTAATTTTCCTCTGAACTAGGTCAGATTCTCAGATACTATGATGTCTGAGAACACAGAACTGTGGGGTTTATGTCATTTACATTTTTGCTTCTAGTGCTAACAGATTTTCTAGAATTTACTTCTTTCAGTGATTATATAAATCGGCTGCTCTAGTCGGCAAAGAGAGGAGGGGCAGAGAATGGGAACTATTCTTCTGATACCTCATCTACTCTTTCAAATAAAGGTAGAACAGTCTCATTTCAGATGGAAAAAACCTCCCCCCACCCCCTCCCGAATTTTAAGTAAAACAGGAAAATAACTTTCCTTTGTAATGCAACTTTGAGTAAAGAAGGTGGTCTGTTTCTTTTCCCTTTTTCTCTTTGAAGCACCAACAGCCAGTAGAATAGGCAAATTGCTGGACAAGATCTTCTAGGTCACCCATATAAGGTATGTTCTCATTCTTAGAACTCCAGTGCCATGCTTTTTTAGATTTGCCTGTGATCAAGTCACCTTCTTTGACTACTTTCAATGATTTATGCTTGAGCAAAGAACAGGGACTTGTTTGCTCCACTATCTTAAAAAAGTGGCATATCTGTACCAGCCAAATAACTCATAAACCTGGTACAACCAGCTGCAAAGTGAAGAGAATTGCAGTGCATACTTTTGGGAGCTGGAAATTAGCATAGAAGAGACATGCAGGCAGATGTCTAGCCCGTTTGCTGGTTGGGAGAGTGCCACATGATACCAATGGGAGTTTCTGCTTAGAGCAGATAGGACCCAGCACATGCAGGATGAGGTCTCTCTGAATGTCCTTTTTAATTTAAAAGAAGATCTTTCAACCAGGGGTTTCAAGGGTTTGCATTACCTTTCTGCAGTTTCTCTGCTGGGTGGAGAAGGGTTAGGAATTACAAAATTGAATGTAACTTCTGTGATATTTTGTCAGTGGAATTTTAGTAAAGTGATAACTTTTTTTTTACTTTATAGGAAAAAGATGACAGAAAAAAAGTGTTAAGTGCTGCACTGATGTAAGCGATCTGATGTTAATTAACCCATTTGTCACAATTATGTCTTTCCTCCTTTTTTTTAGTAATGTGTGGTCAGAGTGAATGGGTTATATATCCAAACAAGGTATAAAAATTGTAACAGTTACTGCAGTAAAGTAACAAGCTTTTTAAAGTGAGATAGTGAATTTAGTAAGCCTATTGTTTAAGCTGTCTTTGTAGAAATGAAATCTTTAGTGACTTACATGGTTGTGTTTCAGAAGCCTCCCTTTTCAATTCTTACTTGCCCTAATCACAGAATCATGAAATGGCAGGAATTGGAAGAGACCTCTTAGAGATCATCTAGTCCAACTCTCCTGCTAAAGCAGGTCCACCTACAGCAGGTTGCACATGAGTGTATCCAGGTGGGTGAATGAATATTTTTTTCCATGAGCTCAGAGAGGTTTTGCTACCAAACAGCAAGGAAAACTGAAATATTTTCCCTCTAAGAGTTCTTTTCATCACCTTTCTGCTTCTTTTAATGTAAACAAAGATGATCATATTTGTTAAGACAAATTGACTTTATTGGAGCACAGGGAAATGCTTTATATTTGACCACAAACTGCAAAATAATACAACTATGTAAAATCAAGCAAGTGAAAATTGTGGTTATTGCATTTCTCAAATGAACCCTCACTGGCAAATCACTGTCGAAAGTGCTATGAAACCACTGCCTCTGTGGAGGTAGTCCATAAGCAAAAACATAGATTGTGTATGCCAAAACGTAATCCAGACTGTTAAACCATAGTTGATGTTCTTACCTTTTGGAGACTGGAAATTTCTAAACAGTGGTAAGCAGAATGGATTGGTTTAAGTCTCAGAGGCTGAATGTTGTGCTGTAGCAGAAGTACATGCAGGGCACAGAGCGAATAATTCACAGTGTTGACTACATTTAGAAAGCCAGACTTTCAGTTGCTCTGAAGAGAGGAAGCAGTCTTCAGATGAGGACGCCTCTATTGCTTCACTTGCTTAAGGACCTAAGATAAAGCAGACTGCTATATAGAACTCAGCTGTTTAATTCAGAAAAGAGAAGTAGTGAATTATACACTGAAGAGCTGCATAGCATACCTCTTACTTAGTTTTGAAGTAATAAAGTAGAATTACAGCCATATTTAGTGCACTACTTAGGCATGACAGCAATCACTCAGAACTACTGGCTTTAATGTACGGCTTGCTAAAGTGCGTTTTTTTCGTGCAGGCTCATGATGCAGGTCTGTATGGTTTCATGATCTCAAAAGTGTTTCTTCGTGCTAGGCAGTGCATTTTTGTGTGCTTTACTTCTGTTTATTTACGCTTCTACAGTTTTATAGACCAAACAGTAGCAGAAAAATTCAACTTACTACAGAAATACAAATGTTATGTGAGAAATCAAGGTACCTTACATTGCTCATCTTCTGTTTTTTTTCAGGAAGATTTTGAATGGAGGAAGGTGTTAATACTTTAACTGTGTTCAAGGTGGCAATGCAGATATTGAAAAAAGAGAGAAAGAAAAACTGTAGAGAAACTAAAGTGTGGTACTTCCCAGTGACACAACAGAGAGTTACAGACTGATCTGTGAACAAGCAAAATAACAACGGGGATGCTGGGGCAATTATGTTTTGAGTACAGTTTGGGAATGCTGTGTTAATATATTTCATGCTGCAACAGCACTATGTGAACTGAAAAAGAGACTTATCTATGTAATCTGAAGAGTCTGAAATTCCTTCCTTATATGACAGAACATGTTTCCCTATGAGAGCTGGAGATCAATAGGAAGCAGGCACTGAAGGTACACTCCCATGGGAGCTCACATGCTTGCACACATGTCCGTTACATGGGCCATAACTTTTCTTCACTTTTTAATGGCAGTGATGAGATATCAGAAGTCAACAAAAAGCTAAATTTATTTCTCTGTGTGCAACAATCAGTGTGTGGCCTACGTAAAAAGCACGTCTCATGAATCCTGAAGTTGGTATGGGCTTTTGTACTTGATTTTTTTTGATGCAATATCCTGTTCTGAGTAGAACGCGTACTGGGACTACACAGCATTGCAGTTGCTTTGTTGCACTTCCAGGATGAGAGAGAGAGGAAAACTCCCAGAGCACCAATGATGCATGGTAATGCTTATTTTGTTTGAAGAATGTCAGCATATATGTATACATATATTCTTCTCTATTTGTAGAAATGTTTTATCTTTAAAGTTATTACTTGGGAAAGGATGAAATATACTCAGTCCACTAAGTATGAGGCCAAGTCCTCTCTAAAAGATTCATCATTAATGCCTTGCTGTTTCTTCCTGGAACTAGGCTTTGGCCAGAAGTTTCTTACCATATTTAATCTTCGAAGCCAGTTCTTATGTACACAACCACACAGATTCTGATCGCTTGATTATTTGAAATTACACGTATCATTTGAGGTCGATAATCAACACCCGATCAAAGTGTTATTCTTCCCCCTTCAAAACTAATACTGCCAATGTTAATGATTTCTCCCAAGCCTACTGTAATTGTCCCTGTATAATCAGGTATTGTCCATGTCAGCCTCTGTACCTAAAACAAGATTCTGCTCTCTTATGTGACATCATAATATCCACAATTGCTTTCTAATTCTACTGGTTTATTACTATACACACCTTAGCAGTATTTGCGATAAGCGAATATTAACGGCTGGCAAAAAAAAGTAAGAGCAAAAAACATTAAAATCCTCCCATGTTTTCTCCTTTAGTTTTACTAGTTTATTTTCGTTAGTGATTCTCACCAAGTACACTGAAGTTATCTTAAATGGCTGCTCTGCAATATGGAATTCACAAGCACGAACTTGCACAGCCCCATGCCATTGTCAGCCCAAAATTTCAGTGTATATTTCTTCTGGGAGCTCATCCATGTTTTCCCAGATACACTAAAAGATAGTGCATGTCCCTACCATACAAGTAAATGGTTTCAGATCAAGCTTGCTGCCCTCAAACACAGTCACTCTTACATGAAAAGGGTTGGTATAGGGTGTTGTAATTGTTATTAAAATTCTCTTACTCAGGAAAGAACTGGAGAACCTAAATCTTCGTCAGTCCATCAGTCCAAAAGTTGACAGCTCTTGATCCATCTATGAAACAACTGTACCAAAAACCACTGATGGTTTAATTTCTCACAAACTGAAAATCATTAATTGCATGAATGGAAATGTGGAGAATTAAAAAAAAGTACTAGAGATTCTTTGTCCTGAGACATTAAAAATTGAGAAGTGCTTCGACTTGTCTAGTCTTTAGGCTACTTCAACTATCAGCTTTAATATGTGATTAATTTTGACTGCCTGAGCCAGTTCTCTGAAAGTTGGAAGCAAAAGAACATCACCTACCCTTCTGGTTCTGATATATCTTCTACTGAAAGCTGATCCTCCTAATGTCCCAGCAGATGCTATTAAAATATTTGTTTAAAGATTTTCTTTGTGAAATTACAATTACCAATAATACCCTGAACTTCAAAGTCTGAAGACATTCAACAGCAAGCCAGTTTCAACCTCCTTAGGCTCAATCTTTCAGAGTTTTCCCCGATAGTATGTTCATACCAAGGAAACCCGTAGTTCATGACAAAACCTAGAAACCTGTAACAGTGACTGTTGCCAGGTCTCTTTTATTACTATGCAGAAAGTCTTCCACATACTGAAGAGGCCAACCCTCTTTCTGAAAGCCATTTAATATATATGC
This sequence comes from Tapera naevia, assembly GCA_033556795.1. Classification (NCBI taxonomy): domain Eukaryota; kingdom Metazoa; phylum Chordata; class Aves; order Cuculiformes; family Neomorphidae; genus Tapera; species Tapera naevia. The sequence continues at coordinate 6,042,758 of JAUMJJ010000034.1, read as the reverse complement.
TGACATTTTTCAAACAGTGGCAATTTTCAGACAGTCTTTTATTTATACTGCATCGTTTAAAGGTCTTCCTTATCTTGCTGTTCACTTGTATATAGTCTCTAAATGGCTGTACCAAAAGAAAAGCAAAATTCTTTGGTAAGACAAGCTAATTTGCATTATATCAAATATTAGACATCACATTAGCATACCCTACATACCACTGAGTGCTTCTGTTCCTGTCCTGCCCTAGCTAGAAGTTCCCCTGCGACACATAATTACTCTTATTTTGAGTTCTTAGAATTTTAGATCTGCAAAATGATATACCAATAAGACATAGAGGAAATGTTCATAGTGAGAGATTAAGAGTTTGAGATTTTCTGTAGCGAGATAGAAGGTATGGACAGCAAAGAAGACTTAAAACTTCTGAGCCAATAAGCTTTCTTCAGGAATTATCACTCAACCAAGCACAGACGGAAGTAACATATTCACCTCAGATTCTTACATCTTCCCAGTCGCCAACTCACAGCTCGTTGTCAGAATGTGCAAGAGGTTTATCTTTGTACAAATCTTTTTTAAAAAGACAGTGCAACTGTAAATTCAATTATAAGCTACCCATTTAAAGAGTTTGACAAAAGTCAATGTAAATTTAAGTAATCTAATTTTGAATTCAGATAAGTCAAGATTTTAAAATCAAAGTATAACCTTAGGCTGAGCTCTTTACCTTTTGCCTTTAATTGACTGCATTTTAATAACATGAGCTCCTCTTTATGAAACCATAGATGTCTGAACATGACCATGTGATTAAAGGATGTGTAGAGAAGACACCACATCAGAAAGCTGAATGCGGTGAATATTCCAGTTAATTAATTAGTAAAAAAAAAAAGCTTTAATTACCTATTTAAATTTTCTTGTGTCTATCAGCCACTAGATACTTTAAACCATTAGACAGCTGACAGAACACACAATGTTCTGTGTCTTCCTTTTCATTGGAAGGAAAGCATGTCATGACCTGCAGGTCACAAAGCTGATTTTCTATTGAGTACTTAAAAGCAGGTAATTCCGGTTCACAAATTCTCTGCTGTACCAACATAAAGTTTTTTGGTCAATGCTACAGTATAAAAGGATATCTCAAAATGAGGAAAATATTTACTATTGTTCTTTATTTCACACTAGAGTTGATTGATTAAGTTTAGGCTTGATGTTAGGAAAAAGCTCTTCACTGAAAGGGTAATTGGTCATTGGAATGCGCTGCCCAGGGAGGTGGTGGAGTCGCCGACCCTGGAGGTGTTTAAGGGGAGACTGGATGAGGCACTGAGTGCCATGGTTTAGATGATGGTTGGTGTTAGTTTGTGTTAGTGTTGGTGTTGGTGTTAGTGTTGGATTATAGGTTGGACTTGATGATCTCAGAGGTCCTTTCCAACCTTATGATACTGTGTGATACTGTGTGTGTGTGATTTAATTCTGACTATGAAGTTGATTAACACTCGTTTTTTGAAGATTTTTATGTTAACTCTTTCTGAGGTATCTTTTGATTTTTACCTATTCTTTACTTTCCATTATCTCCTCACCCTAATAATTCTAACTATTTGATACGCATGCATTTGAGGTACCAGATCAAGATTAGTTCTTGTCCTCACTACAAAGACAAATGTGAAGAGAGAATTAAATCAAATATGCTCAACCACTGGAAAGCCAAAGCTATTAAATTGCCTACAGAAATGAAACAGTTGAAATATGTCAAATTGTAGTTGTTATGGTTACTAGTTCTTCCTCTGAAGTCTTTTAATATTAAAGCTAAAACAAAAATAAAGTGTAAATACACTTTAATGTGGAATAAGGCCCTCATGCTTTAAAATGCCACTGTATGACCTCAGGATCTATTAACTTCAATGGACAATAAATACATAAGACACTAAGAAGGATGATGTTCTAAACTATTTACATGACAGTTATCCTTCATTTCTGCATGATCACTAGCCTCTATTCACTTAGATAGAGGCAAAGCTTATTATTCTAACTAGAATCATCAGTTAAAATTGACCTTGTATGGTAGATATGGTTTCCATAATTATTGTTGTTGCATTTTTGCTGAGGTATGTAGATGTAACTAAAACTCCAATTCATTGAAGTAGCTGTTATAAAATTGCCACTCAATTTTTTTGAGTAATATCACATATAGAGTGAAGGAAGACAGCAAAAATCAATAAGAAGAAAAAAATCTTGTATGAAAGAGAACTGAAAAAAATAAACATTTTTCTTTAATCATAGAAAGAAGAGAACACAAAAACAAATCAAAAAAGTGCAGTATACAAGTAATAAAATGCAGAATATTCATAGAATAGGATCATAGAATTGTTTGCATTGGAATGGACCTTTAAAGGTCCTCTTGTCCAATTTCCCTGCAACAAGCACAGTCTTGTTTAACTAGAATAGGTTGGTCAGAGCTCCGTTTATCCTGACCTTGAATGTTTCCAGGGATGGGGTTTTGATCACCTCTCTGAGCATCCTATTTCAATGTTTCCCCACTCTGTCTCGTTGTAAAAAAATTCTTCCTTATATCTAGTCTAAATCTACACTCTTTTAGTTTAAAACTATCACAACAGGCCCTGCTAAAAACTTTGCCCCCATCATTCTTACAGGCCCCCTTTAAGTACTGGAAGGCCATTTTACAGTCTCTTGGCAGTCTTTTCTTCTGCAGGCTGAACGAGCCCGAACCCTCTCAGCCTTTTTTTTTACAGGAGATGTGTTCTAGCATCTGATCTTTTTTTTGTGGCCCTGCTCTGGACCCACTCCAACAAGTCCCTGTCTTTCCTTTGTGGAGGACTTCAGAGATGAATGCTGTACTCTAGATGGGGTCTTACCAGAGCTGAATAGAGAAGCAGTATCACCTCCCTCAACCTGCTGGCCATGCTTCGTTTGATGCAGCCCAGGATATAGTTGTCCTTCTGGTCTGTGAGCACCCATTGCCTGCTCATGTCTATATTTTCATCCACCAGTACCCTGAAGTCCTTCTCAGCAGGGCTGCTTTCAACCCATTCATCTTCCAGCCTGTATTGATACCAGGGGTTGTCCCAGCCCAGGTGCAGGTCCTTACACTTGGCCTTATTGAACCTCATGAGGTTCACACAGGTCCACTTTTTGAGCTTGTCCAGGTCCCCCTGGATGGCATCTCATCCCTCAGGCATCTCAATCACACCTCTCCTATTCCTTACTTTTGACATAAACATAATGATATTAAATGGCAAGGTCTTAATAAGACTAAGTTCTTAAGGGTCTTAATAGGTCTCAATAGGGCCGATTTACTCTAGATAAGTTACATTACCAGATACTTTAGATATTATTGCATATGACAAAGCTTTTTACACCAGTCAGTATCACAACCGACATATTGGAATATAGGGAGTACTTGACTCCTCACACAAGGATATTTAAATCAGTTTAAAAGAGTTTCAGAGAAAAGAAGTACAGAAAAGAAGTACAATATTATTTTTTTTCAAGCCTTCTCCCCTCTCTACCAAATCTCCCCACCACAACCTCAAGATCTATATTCTCTAAGCAGTTCCAGATATTTCTGATTACGGTTGATAACATATTGGCCATTATGAAAAGAATGGCTAACAAGCAATTATTAAGCAAATTTAGCATAACAAGTCATATAAGCTTAGGAGACATTGCAAGAAAATTTGAGAGTTTCAGTTTATTTGAATAAATAAAGATGCATACATATTTAAGGCAGTGAACTTGAGGAAAAAGTAAAAAATCAGAAATTACATAAGCATTGGAAAAATACTAACGCAATAACACTTCATAAGATATGTACTAGATTATGAAGCCCTTTCACACTCTAAAAATGAAATTATGGAAAAGAACTCTGTGAGTATTTGTCCATCAGTTCCTAAAGGCAAGACTCCCAGCTTTGGGACCCAATGAACTGTGAGCTGCAGAAAACTAGGAAAGCATGTAGAAACACATCACTGTAAGCTTTGTATTATTCTTACATTTTTTCTAAGTACCACTTGTTAGAGAGGAACTTCTAGGTGGGGCAGAGACAGAAACAGAAGCACTCAGTGCTATGCAATTTAAAAATTGTTTTCTAAGAAAGATGGATACAGTAAGTAGATTCTGATTTCTTTTCTAAGACTTTTGTTTGATGGCATTTGCACTGGAGTCTCATGCAGATCAGGGTCCTGGCCTTTCTGGTTTGGTGCTGACCAGCACCATAGACCCAGGAAACAGGATATTCCTCTAGCTGCTCAGTGTACCTAAATCCTGGCTGGTGGCCTGGCCCCTGTGTGTAGTGCTTGCACCTCTGACTCAGCTTTCTGCAGAATCTTGGATAGCATCTCTTATTTCAAGTCTGTGGTGCAAATATTGAGAGTCTCATTGTCAAAAGACAAAGGAATACACTTATTGGAGGCTAGCACTATGCTTGTGTTTTCCAATGACAGCACTAAAGTCTGATCTATTGTGAATTTCTATGGATCTCATCTTTGTTAACAGGCACATGCATTCATACTTTACAGATTACATTGTACATAAGAACAAAAGAAATATATTTTCTAGTGGATAAATTATACTTTTTCTTGAAAAACACATTTTTCTGGTTTTCTGAAGAATTAACATGTTCCTGTATATTTTCTACAAATCTCTATTTTTTTCTGCAGATGTATTTACCACTGGTTACTTAACCTAATATACTATTTCATCAGAAGCCTTCTGTCATGAATGACAAAAATACCATTTGTCTAAAGAAGAGTAACGTGGTGAGGCAATCTTATGATGACACAATTAAAGCAAATTTTAGCTCAGTTATTTGACTTTCTAACTGGTTGAAATTTCCTGCCTTCCCAATTCTTTTGTCCTCCACTCCCATGATCCCAGGGAAATAGAAATGAGACAAAAAGACTTGCGGTTTGGAAATTAAAACTAAAACTGCTATAATAACAATAATATTAACAATAATCTTCACCATCATCATCAACATCATCATCAAAATTTTGTCCCCGCCACTTGATGACTATAAGTCCCTATAGATGCTGCAGGACAGGCAAGGTGACTGACAGGAAGGAGCTGGGACCAGGAACTGCGTTCAAGAATGCAAAGATCTGGGATCAGGGGCAAACAGACATACGAGGTCCTCATTGGATGTCTGCCATCAAAGATGAGAGTGAGACTTTTGTGATCTCTCAGTTTTATACTGAGTATGATGTATATGGGATGGAATGTTCTGTTGATCAGTTTGGGGTCACCGGTCCTGTCTGCTCCTCCCTGCAGGTGCAACATTTTTTTGCCTCTTTGACTTATGGCCCTCCAGCAGCTCAAAGATGGCCTTGCTTAATATAGGAATAAGTATAAAGAGTGGCCTTTCTGCATAGCAATGCCCTTTGTCACCACTTCTAGAGAGGAACACCGTCTGAAAAACATGCAGTTAACTTTCATAAAATGAGGTTACTTAGACAAGACTTAGCTGAAGTTAGAAAACTGATTCTACTTTAGCTCAAATCAGAACAAATGCCTAAGTATCCTAAATACTTCCTTTCCTCATATTACAAAACAATGTCCACAAGAATTTGTAGAGTTTCAGACTTCTGTGAAACTCTAATTGAAGCTCAATCAGGAGACAATTTATGGCTGTCTTTGTTGTACAGATTGTTGTGTCCTTCTGATCTCTGTTTTGAATCTATAGCTACATATTTCATCTGCTCATTTGGATGGATTATGTATATGTATGTATGTATAATTTTGCCAAATATATTGTAAACAAATATTATAACAGACCATGTCTACAAAAGCTGGAGGCTTGAATATTTCCAGCATGAGATCTTCCTAGACTTTACACAAAGGAAACAGTATAGAGTTTACAATTTTTCCTCTCTTTAACTCAAACGGAAAATATAATCTCTATTAAAATCTAATCTTTTTATGATACACTATTTAATCTGCTAGAAAATTTAACTTAAAGACATATACAGGTGAATCTGCATGAGCTTGCAAAATTTCAAAGGAACAGCAATACACTTTGTAAAGAACAAATTTTACAGTAGAATCATCCTCAAAATCCAATAGTTCTTACACAAAAAAATGCATAGCCTGGAAAAGAATGTTCTTTTGCAATTTGACCTTGATAAATGTAGAATGACAGCAGAAGAGTCACAGTTCTAGATCCATAAAGTATTGTTTAAAAGAATTTACAGATTCAGTGAGAAAATCTACATGTATAGTTTCCCCAACTGTCAGCTTTTTAATTTGGTATGTACTTTGGCAGGAATTCTACATTTAAATCATCCTGTTTTCACCAAGTATTTTGACAAACTCATCCACAAGGCGATGCTGAAAGTTTTGTATTTTTAAATAAATGCAGATTTATATGCTCTGTTGAAGTTATGTGTGCCCACTAACTGTTATAGCATCAATAAGTTTACTGAATGTTCATGAAATGTACAATCCTTCATATCAGATAAACTGTTCTTTACTTTGTTCAGCTTTCAAAAAAATATTATTTTCATAAATACAAAGACACAGAAAATACTTGAAGTCAGCCAAAATTTTTCAAATGAATCTGTGAATAATTATGTGTGAGCAGTATAAAGAATCTGATCAATAGAGAATGGAAGGGACACAGAAATAGAAAATTAAAATTAAGGGTGAAGGATCTAATATGGGAGCTGGGAACTCAGTTGAACGTGGGATCAATAAGGCTTTAGCTTAAACTAAGAATAAGCATCACTTGTGTAAATGTACTTTATTATTTTGGGCCTTTGTGATTACATAGTTCCAAGACTTTTCTGCTGTTGTTCAGTTCTGCATTGCTCATTAATCCAGGGATCTTTTTTTTTTCCAGGAAAGCCGTCTTCTACAGACAAAACCTACTTATCTATCTATATACATTTATCTGTACTGTTTTATAGAAATAAAAAACATGATAACATATGCAAGTGCAAGTAGAACCGACTCCAAAGACCAACAACTCTCACAGCCTGAAAATATCCCCCGGGTTAAGCAGACCAAAGCCACCAATTAAGACGGCGTCTGTAAAGAAGAAAGGAGAGTTGTTGTCATTGTTGATACCCTCCTGAAAGGCACAGATGGTCCAATTTGCAGACTGGACCCACTGCACAGGGAAGTCTGCTGCTTACCTGGGGCCTCAGCTGGTGAATTGGCAAGACAACTTCCCAAACTTGTCAAGTCCACGGTTTATTAGACACTACTCGCTTTCCAAGTGGGTAATAATGAGAAACCGACAAGAAACCTCAAAGCAATCAAAAAAGGACTTTAGGACCTTAGGTCAAATGGTAAAGGGATCAGAAGCGCAGGTCATATTCTCCTCTGTCATAAGGAATGGTGAGGGAAGGAGTGGAAACAGCCAGGAATTGAATGACAGGCTATGAACATGGTGCGAAGAACAAAACTTCAAGTTCTTCAACAATGGGTTGGCCAACACGACAGGCCTGCTGGAAAAAAATTTGTCCCATAAGGGTACAAGGTTACTCTCTAAAATGTTGGTTGGACTAATCAAGAGGGCTTTAAACTAGATTGGAAACGGGAGAGGGACATCACTTGGCTCAATAGATTAAATCATGGGAATGGCATCTCAGGCTCTGAGGGATGGTCTGGTGGTGAAAGCACTGTGTCTGCCACCTCAGTGGAAGTGGAGAATAGCACTCCAGGTGGCAGCCAGAATTCAAAGGCTGTCGGTGGGTTACAAACCATCAATAGTGGACAGTCAGGACTTGAGCCTATTCCACTTAGGAAAGAGGGGGAAAACAGCCCAACTGAAGTGCATTTACACTAGCACATGCAGTATGGGCAACAAACAAGAGGAGCAGGAAGCCATTGTGAGGCTGGAAAATTATGATATAATTGCCATCATGGAAACGTGGTGGGGTGATTTGCACAACTGTTGTGTTCCACGGGTAGCTATAAACTCTTCAGGGGGGATAGGCTAGGAAATAGAGGTGATGTTACCCTCTATGTTAGAGAAAGTTTTGATTGTGTAGAACTAAAATATGCTAATGACAGGGTTGAGTGCTTGTGGGTTAAAATCAGTGAAACACACAGTAAGTCAAACATAGTGGTGGGAATCTGTTATCAGTTGCCCAGTCAGGACAAGGAAACCAATGAACTCTTCTACAAGCAACTGGGAGAAGTCTCGTGATCACTGGCCCTTGTTCTTGTGGGAGACTTCAACCTTCCAGATGTCTGCTGGAAATATAACACAGCAGAAAGGAAACAGTCTGGGAGATTCATCGAGTGTATGGAAGATAGCTTCCTAACACAACCGGTGAGTGAATGGACTAGAGAAGGTGCTCTGCTGGATGTGCTATTTGTGAACAGAGAGGGCCTTGTGGGGCAGGTGACTGTTGGAGAATGCCTGGGGCTCATTGATCACGAGATTATAGAATTCTGAGTTCTTGGAGGAGTAAGGAGGGGGGTCAGCAGAGCTGTCACCTTGGACTTCTGGAGGGAAAACTTCAAACTGTTTAGAAGACTGCTTGGTGAAGTCCAATGGGAGATCATTCTAAATGACAAAGGAGCCCATGATGGCTGGATCCTGCTCAAGAAGGAAGTTCTGGCAGTGCAAGAGCAAGCCATCCCCGTGTGCCGCAAAATGAATCTGTGGGGAAAACGGGCAACTTGGCTTAACAGAGAACTCTATGTTAGTGTAAGGTAAAAGAGGAAAATACATGATCTTTATAAGATGGCACAGGCTTCCCAGGAGGACTACAAGGAGCAGGTGAGATCATGTAGGCAAAAGATTAGAAGGGCTAAAGCCAAACTAGAACTCTATCTGGGCGGTTCAGTGAAAGACAATTAGAAAAGTTACTTCAAATATATTAACAACAAGAGGAGGACCAAGGAGAATCTCCCTCCTCTACTGGGTTCAAGGGGAATAGTAGTAATAAAGGATGAGGACAAGGCAGACGTACTTAACGCCTTCTTTACTTCGGTCTTTAATAGGAAGGTAAGATGTTCTCCGGGCTCCAAACGTCCTGAGCCAGAAGACTGTGAAGACCAGCCCTCAATGTTCCAAGAAGACTTGTTTAAAGACTTGCTCGGCCAATTCGACGTCCACGAGTTTATGGGACCGGATGAGATACACCCAAGTATATTAAGAGAGCTGGCTGAGGTCCTTACCAACCCCCTTCCCCTCATCTATCAACAGTCCTGGCTGACTGGGGAAGTGCCGCTTGACTGGAGAGTGGCAAACGTAACTCCCATTTACAAGAAGGGTCAGAAGGAGGATCTGGGGAATTACAGGCCTGTCAGCTTGACCTCGGTACTGGGGAAGGTCATGGAGCAGATCACACAGCACATGCAGGACAGCCAGGTTATCAGACCCAGTCAATATGGGTTTATGAAAGGCAGGTCCTGCCAGACCAACCTGATTTCCTTCTATAACAAGGTTACCCAGTTAATAGATGAGGAAAAGGCAGTGGATGTGTTGTACCTGGACTTCTGTAAAGCCTTTGACACCGTTTCTTACAATATTCTGCTTGAGAACCTGTCTGCCATTGGCATGGAAGGGCACGCCTTCTGATGGGTAAAAAACTGGCCAGTGGCTGGGCATGGTAGTAAATGGAGTTAAATCCAGGTGGAAGCTGGTCGTGAGTGGTGTTTCCCAGGGTTCAGTGCTGGATCCAGTCCTGTTCAATATCTTTATTAATGACCTGGACGAAGGGATCGAATGCACTCTTGGCAAGTTTGCAGATGACACCAAACTAGGTGGCATTGTTGATCTGCTTGAAGGAAGGGAAACACTGCAAAGAGATCTGGACAGGCTGGATCAATGGGCTGAGACCAACGGGATGAGGTTTAACAAGACCAAATACCGAGTCCTGCACCTGGGACACAACAACCTCAGGCAGCATTACAGGCTTGGGGAGGAATGGCTGGAAAGCTGCCTGGAGGAGAAGAACCTGGGGGCGTTTGTTGACAGCCAGCTGAATATGAGCCAGCAGTGTGCCCAGGTGGCCAAGAAGGCCAATGGCATCTTGGTTTGTATCAGAAACAGTGTGACCAGCAGGACAATGATTGTCCGCCTGTACTCGGCACTGGTGAGGCCACACCTCAAGTACTGTGTTCAGTTCTGGGCCCCTCAGTATAACAAGGACATTGAGAAGTCATCCAGAGAAGGGCTACGAGACTGGTGAGGTGGCTGGAAAACAAGTCCTATGAAGAACGGTGGAGGGAAAAGGGGTTGTTTAGTTTGGAGAAGAGGAGACTGAGGGGAGACCTCATTGCTGTCTACAGCTGCCTGAAAGGGGGCTGTGGGAGAGCGAGTGTTGGTCTCTTCTCTCAAATGACAGGTGATAGGACAAGGGGTAATGGCCATAAGTTGCACTTAAGGGAGGTTCAGAATTGATATTAGGAAGGATTTCTTTATTGATAGGGCTGTCAGGCACTGGAACAGGCTGCCCAAGTAGGTGGTTGAGTCACCATCCCTGGAGGTATTTAAGAAAAGGATAGATGAGTTTTTAAGGAACCTGGTTTAGTGGATCAGGGGTGTGGTTGGACTTGATGATCTCAGAGGTCTTTTCCAACCGGAAGATTATATGATTCTGTGATTCTATGATTCCATATCTATCAGGAAACAGAAAACAAAATAATTTTGAAACAGGATACAAGCCAGATCATGACATGAGTTAAATAGGAGACATCCATAAATTCATGTGGTCTCAGACTACAACTGGGATTTTGTATTTCGTAGGAGACTTACTGAACTCAGAAGGCAGCAGTAATTGTTGATGCTCTCAGTTCTCCTTAATGATTCATATTAGATGAATTTCATCGCTTACAGCTGTGTAAACTGACATAAGACAGCAATAGACTTTCTCACCCAAGAAACTGTGAAACATCGAACTGAATGGTAACTCGTGGAAAAAGCCATTGCATACCAATAATACCAAAATCATAGCTGTGAAGAGTAAGCAAGTGCTTCTATAAGATATATTTTGCAGGGAAGGATCTGCTAAGAGGTCAAAAATGCTTCTTGTGAAGGTGCAAGTAGAAGTAAATTGAATTGTATTTTTATTCTACTTCTCAGGATTGAAACAATACATACAATTTTGTCTTGTTCTGGAGAGCTCAGAAAAGAGAAGTGAAAGGACAGCAGGAATTGGAAAAGAGGCATTGTCTGTACCAGAAACTCTGTCCATGTCAGCTTTATGCTGACTTTGACTGGGTGATTGCTCATGTTAATGAAGTGTTGTCTGAAACATCCTTTTCAAGTACTACATCAAGAAACATGTTGGTTTATGGGTTTATGTCCAGTAGTGCATTGGTTTTATGAAACATCGTTTTCTCTAGTGTACCCAGCAAAAGAAAGGGCACAACCAGTACTAGAAAACTTTTGATCACAAAGACTAGATATGAACACTTTCAAATGATCCTCTAAAGAAATACCTTTTGAAAGATTAGGGGCCTTGTCAAACCCTGAACTCATCGATGTAAATTTTATATTGACATTAGAGTTTATTCATCGCATTTTATACAGTGAACATATTCACAGAGGTACTGATGAAGAAGGGGGTCCATGTACACCTATAGAAACAATCATAATAACTATCTCATTCTATCTCATTTGCTTACACATGCATATTACCTTTCCCTAAAGCGAATGAGTCAGATCCGTTTGTCTGCCTCTTACAGTAATCAGTAATACTTTCTTCTTCCATTCCCTCTCAGTCTACAAAGAAAGACTTTGCTGAGGGTGATGGTTAGAAAGAAATGAGAGAGAGAAATGGCCTTCTTTATTCTGGGTCCATTTTTTAATAGATCAACCATTCTGTCCTTTCTATCAGCAGCTTTCACAATGTGGCAGATTTTTATCTTAGAACATGAGCATTTCAAATTTAGGAATGACATCTTTGAGGTTTAATTTCAGGTAGTGATACTGGACAGAAACTACTTTTTTTTCAGAGTTTTGAATTTTTTCTCTCCAGTTTAAATCTCTTTATCTTTTAAAAATATGATTTAGTTCCTTTAAATTAAATGACTCAGGAAATAAATGCATAAGGAAAATCTGAGACAGTTAAGGATGTTTTGTGGTAGTAGATTGAATTCTCTTATGAATTAAAATCTCTTTAGATTTTAATGTAAGAATTTGTATGATTATTTGAATTAAAATTTTGCTAGAATGTCATGTGCCTTAGAGTTAGTTACTCCAGCTGTGGAAGCAGAATATCTGAGGTACTAAAGAGTAAATGCAAATAGGAGGACATTTAACCGAACTAGCCAACCTGTCAGAAAAGTGGCTGCAATGCAGACTCTCTTGCTGTTGGACAGTTGCCCTTGAAAATGTTTCTGAAATATTAAAGCACCTATTTGAGCAACCATGGAAATTACTGAAGCAGAGGATAAAAACAGTAAATATTTGAAGGTGGGTTTTTTTTAAAAAAAGGTTTTATTCTTTCTCCTGTAAGTCCATGGGGTAAATTCGAAGTTCTTTTTAAACAAGTCAGTCCTTGGAAAAACAGAGGGAAGAGGATTTTCTCTGCTTCAAAAGATTTTCTACTGTTGTCCCAAGTTAATGCTTAAAAGTGCTTCTTCTGGGGCTTGAGGAGAATGTTAAAATTGGAAAGACTGAACTGAATATAGAACTTTAAAAAATATACAGGAATATAGACATGAAAAATGTCCTAGACAAGTGACATATACTAGCAAAACAGACACAGAATTGAAGCCAAAAAGAAAGAGTTCTATGTAATCAGTATAATTTTTTTTCAGAAATATTTTTAAATATGCTAAATGTACTAAAAGTGTGCAAGCACAAAAATCAGAAAAAGAATCCTTGTATATTTTAGGGCAGAACTAAACTAAATTATTATAAGTGAAAGTTTTGGAATTCTGAAGTTCACATCAGTTGTGAAATTGCCCCTTTGCTTCACGGCCAGTGAAAGTTTAAATAGCTGTATATGTTTTATTTATATGAAAAGTAAATATTAAGATAAACAATAAGATGAATTATCTTGCAAGAGATTCACACTGCAGGACTAATAAAATATAATATTAAGCATAACAACTTAATGAATAAATCCAGAATAAAATGCAGCTAAATAGTGCTAAACTAATATTAGGAATTGCTATGTGAAGAAAACAGAATAGCTAAGAAAATTTTAAATGTGAATCATTTAAAATGTGAAAAACTTTGACAACAGTTTGCCTTGTTTTCAGAATAACATAAAAAAGAAGGATAGGAAAACAATAATCATTTAAGAGAAATAATCACATTCAAAATAGGTGCCAAGAGGACTTTTTCATGCAGAGAATAATAAATTTGCAAAACAGACTGTCAGGCATGCTTGCTCAGGCAAAACCACAGGGGACATATGAGAAAAATGAGATATCTGCCACAGGGTAATGGAGTACTAGGAATAGATAAACTTGGACTTGTTGAATAACCTCTTTCATTCCCGGATGAGCTATTATGTTATCCTCTCAGTTATGTTTTCTGCAATTATTAACGAAAATAATTATTCTGGTTACAGCTTTAGAATATTATCAGAAGATTTCTTAATTCTGGTCTGGAATTTGCACTCTGATCATATATTTTGAAGACTGATATGTTAGTGTTATGTTAAGAAATGCAGATCCTTTTAGCCTTTTTCTTTGAAGTATTCAGGTGAATTAGCATCACATGTGAGCATGTTAAGCCTATTTATGCCATAGTTAAGTGTCACTTAAATGGTATGGTTTGTGTTTTGTTGTGTCTTTTTGGTAGAAGTCTTGGGTGCAGAACAGCAAGTTTTTTAGCTGAGCAGTAAAGAAAGAAAATGTTGATATTAAGCTCTGGTGACATTTTACAAACCTCTTACCCTTTCCTTTTTTAACCACAAATCTTCATGACTTTGCAATCACCACTAATTCCTGGGTGTTTTAATAATTTAATAATTTACAGGAGAAAAAAAAGAAAATCTAGCTTATAATCAACTTGATATGATGGAATAGTATTTAATAGTTGTTTGCATTTGAAACAAAAGTAGGACAGGGAGCTATCTGTAGATACTCTTTGACATTCAGAGCAACCTAGATGGTATGAAGGAGTGGGCCACCATCACTCTTCTTAAATTCAACCAAGACAAATACAAAGATTTTATCATGGGAAATGGGAAACCATTGCGGCAACACAAGCTAGCATCTGGCTGTCTGGGGCACAGATCTGCAGAGAAGTACCTGAAACGTTGCTGGTAGGTGGCAAGCTGGGCAGGAACCAAGCAATGTGCCCTGGCAGCAAAGCAAAATAAGAACAACTATGTGTGTACTAACAGGAGTCTGTAATCCCAGTCTTCAAATAATTCTATTTGAAACCCTAGACCACTTCTATGTAAGTTAGTTCTGGAAGTGAAGTGGTAAATGCAGCATATTGCAAAGGTTTCAAAACTGACTGTTCATGAGCTGGGACTAGCACTAGGAACAAGATTGCTGTAGCTTGACTAATAGACAGCTATCAGAGTTAAAGGAGTATTTCTGTGTGATTCTGTGCTGAGCTGTGCAGAATAACATCTTAGAGGTCATTGTATCATGGTCCATATCCTAATTCAGATTATACAGTCATCTCAACTGAAATTTCTGACACGTAAAAACTGCATTTAACCTGACTGTGCCAGCCAAAACACAGATACTTTAATGTACTAAATAGTCAGCATTATAAAATGGAAGTGCTGGTAGAATTCTGGCAATACAATTTTCCATATTACATGAAATTTAGGCGAGGAATGGAAGTTTAACAAAATCTTCAGTATCAAATTAATTTTAATCTCTACTTGGCCTAGTATAATTAATTTAGTAAGTGTACTGACATGTTTTCATAAGACCTGAAAAATGAAAACCTTCTTTTGAAGAGTTACTTCATGTAAATCAAATACAAACACAAAATATAAGATCATGCAAAAAAAAATTACTTTGTTTCCTTGTCATACTTCGCTAATGCTAACAGCTACAGTGCTATGAGCAGTGAGCCTTTGTATCAAGCTGCATATGGCCTCAGTCATAGTTCTGTAATTTTTCAGGATTTCTTTCCTAAAAAGTTATAATTTTAGTCAAGCATACATCAGGTACATTCACAGATCATAGTAGTGTGAAACCACAAACAAACAAGAGGCACAAAGGAAAAAAACCACAAAGGAAAAATCTTAAAAAAACACAAACCAAAAAATGCCCACATTGAAGAAGAGACACGTAGTTCTCAGGATGAAGTGAACTTTCTGAGCTGAACCCCAGATGGTAGTACAGTGTCGACCTTAAGTCATCTTGCCTCTTGGTAAACTGAAATATTTCCTCAATTGATTTACACTTCAGGATAACTGATAATAATTTTCCTGATATAAGAAGAGGAGTTTTCTGAACAGAAGGAAAGAGGAGAGCTATGCCCGAAAAAATGAAAATTGTTAAGGAAAGGTTCAGGGGCTCTCTGTATAATAGTTAGATGTTGAAAATATCAGTAATTTCATGCTGAGAAATGGTATAGTCCTGACACAAAAAGAAAATCTATGATTTTCAGCACAATGACTGGAGGAGCTTAGGTGGTGACCAAGAAGAAAAGAAAATGTGGCATGATATGACATATGCAAGGCTTAGGTGTGTTTTGTGACATGGCTTATTACTAGAGAATAGGATCCTGTTTCATCAGTCAATGGTCAAATTATTATAGACTTCAGAATGAAGAGGGGTTAATAGTTAATTCAGATTAACTATTTCATTTTATTGAAGGTGGAGTGCATTAGCTTGACATTTTCCCTCTCTTAGTTTAAAAACTTGCATTTTAAACAAAGCATTCACAATTTCATTTTTCTATATATTTTAGGGGTTAATTAGGTGGTTTGAAATTCTGTATATTGTTGATATTTTCATAAGAGTTACAGTTCTAAACGTCATTATTAACATAACAGTTATAAGTGTCTCAATTTGAGCACTGAATTACCATGTTTCAACTACATCAGGCAAAAAAATTAAATATTTTATTGATGAGCAAAACTGATTAGATTGCAATAGAGAGACAAAGAGGTGTTTTTTCTTCAATCTTCATGGAGATAGACTAAACAGCATCAAATCAACTGTGGCCGTTACTATTACTGTGCAGCTATAGCAACAGCTTTCCCCCAGCAGGAACAGTTGTAGAGCAAGGAGTCTTAGCAGTAGTAGCCACAGGGGTATACCTGGACAGAATATTAAAAATGTCTGTATGCAGCATTACATTTGATGGTGAGTACTGAAATGTAGAATGAATTCGCCAGCCCCCAAAATACTATTAAAATTAATTTGGAAATATCTCTGGGATAGATTTGGTGTTGAAGAACTCTGCAAGATGTGCATATGCTGTCAGCTTTGATAAAATAATTTATTAAAAGCAAACGGAAAGTGGTTAATAAGAAAATAAAAATTGGCACAAATTTCTACCAGGACAGTGGGAAAATACATTTATGTTATCCTTTTTGTAAATATACTCTAATCCTAATAAGGAAAACCTTGTATCAGTTGCCAGATTTTTAGTTTCATGGACAGCTAACTGTTTAACAATTAATAGATTGATTGTCTAGTGCAGTCTTCTAGCGATCTAATGAATAAATATAATCAAACAAGGATTTCAATCTTATTTTGGTTCCTTTGTGTGAACAGTCCTTAACTACCTGATGACTTACTGTTTATTGCACAATGCTTTGCTTTAATAACCATGGGCTTCTAGAAGAAATCAGTATTTTATTTTCTCACTATTGAATGTATACTAAAGGTCTCATCTACTCCACAGAATCCAAATTCTACTCTGAAATAATTGTTTTATGAGAATTTTTGGGGTGCTCACCTCTGTAGTGTGGGAGTGCTCCAGGAACATTATCGTTTCTGTATACTTTTACTTTAAAACTATTTTTACAGATAAGGCTCAGGGAGACACAGCAGTACAGAGAAATAGTAGCCACTGGTTTTCAATGTCCTCTTTGGTACCTCTGAACTTTTTAGAATGAGTTAACGTCTTAGAGCACAGATACACATTCTACTGAGCTCTGATTAGCAAAACCGTTGGCCACTTAGTTGATCATTCAAGGACAGAGAAAGATCAAATTAGTGATGAACTGTGGAAAATGCCTGTGTGATTTACCATGTATTTCATGAGAACACTGAAAAGAAGAGTGTACATATCTTGGGGCAGCATTCAACTTCTTTATCTTTGTGGTTAGCATACCTTTGCTTGTAATTTCCTGTTTCAGGTGCCATGTAACTTCTAGTTAGTGAAACAAACAGTGGGGGAGATCCTAAAAGTAGTTTACACTTTTGTTTCACAGTCTGAATATTTATCAAAGCCTTATCCACCCATACACAGAATAAGGCAACGGAATCATAGCACCTTGAATCATGGAATCTTCCGGTTGGAAAAGACCTCTGATATCACCGAGTCCAACCGCACCCCTCATCTGCTAAACCATGTCCCTTGAAAAATTATCTATTCTTTTTTAAATACATCTAGGGATGGCAACTCAACCACCTCCCTTGGGATATTGTGATATTGCAGTTTTCTAGTGGACAGACCTCTCAAACATTTCATTTTCCTGCCTCTGTATTTTAGGGCTCTGCTGGTATGTGAATCAATCAAAACTAGATTAAGATCCCATCCAGGATGAGAAAGTCTTTGAGCAATTATTGGAAGGTAAGTTCTCATTTTTCCTGTTGTGTTCCTGTGTTGACCCCTGAAAAGTTCTTACCAAGTACTGCCATGAAATCTGATCATCAGTAGAAATTCTGGGAAGTTAAAAACCTATTCAAACACTTCAAGATTCTTGGAAATTTAACTCTGTACTGAGAACATAGGAACAGTTCAAAAGTTGTCTTAAAGAGCCTTGTTTTGCTATTCTGACTGAGAGAACATAGTGCCTTCGTCTGTTGGACATTTGCCAGCACTTGTTCAGGACATAGATGCAGGCTTTCACCTGTATAAATTATTAAAGTATTAAAATTTTCAGTTCAAACAGTAACAGCATTTTACATTCTGGACCAAGATATTTTTATCCTGTTCTGCTCTCAGAAATAGGTATGATTTTGCTGTAAGTTAATATAAATATATGAATAAATCATAATGGAACAATAAATACAGTCAACATGAAATACTTGAATTCAAATGATTAAAGCCTGATTTAGGTGAAAATGAGACTTCACAATAGGCAGAGTTGCACAAATTTAACAAAATGAGTGACAGTGTTCATCAGTTGCTGCAGTTACAAATGGCTGGTGTAAACAACTTAAATGTAGGTGTTATATAACTACGTTTGTAAGCCTCAGTACTGTATTCAAAGGAAATCAAGTAGATAAAAATTAATTAGACTTCTTAACCTTTAACAGTTTGGGAATGTACATTATATAAATTAAATTTTTTCTAGAATTGCTTCCAATTACGCTATACAAGTTACGCTATGCAACTTTAGATATCTGCATATAGCAAACACAGCAATCATTTTGAATGTAGAATAATCGCTTATATTTTAGTAGAAAAAAACAACTGCAGAATTCTGATCTGTCTCCTTTGTTTGAACACTTACCGTGATGGTCTGTATTTTCAAAGTATTTTTGTGTTAAGCCATTACTTTTTGATGTTTGGTGCTTCAGTAAAATTGTTGTTAGATTTAAAAACATGATGTATCATAGAATCATATAATCATTTTGGTTTGAAAAGATCATCGAGTCCAATTGTAAACTAACACTGTCAAGTCTATAACTGAACCATATCCCTAAGCACCACATGAACATGTCTTTTGTATGCCTCCAGGGATGGTGAATCATCCACATCCCTCAGCAGCCTGTTCCAGTGCCTGACAGCCCATTCACTTAAGAAACTTTTATTGATATGTAATCTATATGTCCTCTGACTCAACTTTAGGCTTTTTCCTCTTGTCCTACCACTTGTTACTTGGGAAAAGAGACTGATATCTACCTTGCTACTATTTCCTTTCAGGTAGTTGTAGAGAGTGACAAGGTCTCCCTTGAGCCTCCTTTGCTCCAGGCTGAACAACTCCAGTTCCCTCAGATGGTGCTTGTATTGAAAGTATATAGACACACAGCAAATCATTCTTTTTCATTAAGCTAAGTAATTAAAATCTCAGTAAGTATTAAAAAAAAAGAAATATTTTAATTGTAAATATTAATAGAAGTGGTATTCATATATGTGGATATACACATATATACATCTTTTATAGGTTTTCAGTTTTTCACAGATACAGACAATTCCCATGTTGTCATATGAAGATTTTAAATAATCCTGTACAAAATTACTTTAAATATAGGTAGGGTCATGTCCATGCATTAATGAAACACATCTGGAATTGTCATACGAGAAGCACGGTTCACTGACAGTTTTTTTTCCAAAGTGATGAAATATTTCAGTTTAGGTGTCTAATAAAAAAAAAAGGGATACATTTTGATTTATTTTTGGTTTTCATCGACAAATAAAATTCATTAACATATTTAATATTAGCCAGACAGAACAGAGACATCTCAATTCATTAGTCGTATTTTAAATCCTTGGGTACTATTTATGAACATTTGTTAAACTACAAATTCTCTTTAATTGTTCTATTTATCTTATCCATTACATTCTCAAATCCTCAATCTCTTCTTATTTTGCTGTGTTTTGTTCCTTTGGAGAAAAGGAACTACATTATTAAAATATCTCTGAAGTTACTGAGATAGCAAATATCCAATTTCAGTTATTCTCATCTCCTTGTCTGGCTGTGCAAAAAAGAAGCAAACATGATTTACTACATGTGGATGTCTCTACCTTGTCCAAACTATTACCAAATTTGGGATTTCAGATCATTGCTCACAACTGTAGGCTACATGAGCTGTTCTTATTTGAAAGTAACTTTGTGTCCTTCTATAGTAGATACAATTATTGTAATTCTAGGAGATTGATTAAAGGTATCTCACCAAAACCTCTACAGTCCTAGAATCCATTTTGAAATTCACTGAGCTCTGTCACAGCACTATTGACAGAGTGTAAGGACATGTGAATTCTCAGTTGACGAGGTACATGGCAACAGTACGTGCTGGAACTGAGCACTAGATTGTGGTAGACAAGGGGTTCCCAGAGCCAGGGAATCCCATGGAAAAGTAGGACTCACCAGGATCCAACAGCTCTCATGAATGAGGCTGACATGGCTTGGGCATTGCTAGGAGAAACAGCAGGTAATTTAAACTGTCCTAGAGAACACCAACAACCAGAAGGGTTGGGATTGCTCTTTAGATGAGGGAACAACTAGAATGTATCAAATTCAGCCTAGGTGTGGATGAGGAAATCAAGAGCTTATGGGCGAGAATCAAAGGGTAGGCAGATGTAGGGGGGCACCGTTGTAGTTGTCTACTACAGGCCACCTGATCAGGTGAGCAGGTTGATGAGGTCTTCTGCAGACAGTTGGAAATAGCATAATGATTACAGACCCTGACTCTCATGGGGACTTCAACCACCCAGATATTTGCAAGATGATACAACCAGACACATGCAGTCCAAGAAGTTCCTACAGAGCATTGATAATTTTTGGACACAAGTAGTGAAGGAGTCGAACAGAAGAGGAGTGCTGCCACACAAAGAAGGTCTCAGTGATGTGTAAGCTGGGGACAGCATTGAATGCAGCGACCGTGAGATAGCGGAGTTCAGGATCCTGTGTGGAGGAAGCAGGGCAATAAGCAGGATTAAAAAACTGGACTTCAGGAGACTTAATTTTAGCGTCTTCAAAAACTTGCTTAGAGGAATCCCATGGGACAAAGCTCTAGAAGGTGGGGAGGTCCAAGAAAACTGGGCAATATTCAAGCATTTCTTCCGCCAGTCACAAGATTAGTGTATCCCTAAGAGTAAGAAATGAAGCAAAGGAGTCAGGAGGCTTGCACAAATGAGTAAGAAGCTTCTGGAAAACCTCAACTAGAAGAAACAATTTTACAGAGAATGGAAAAAGGGACTGATCACCTGGGATGAATATAGCAGTACTGTCCGAGTATGTAGCGCTATGACAAGGAAGGTTAGGGCCCACTTGGAATTAAATCTGGTAGAAGATGTCAAGGAAAATAAGAAGAGTTTCTTCAAATACATCAGCAGTGAAAGGAACACTAGGGAGAATATGGGCCTGCTGTTGAATGAGAAGGGTGTCCTGATGAATGGAGGATGCAGAGAAGGTGGAGGTACTGAATATTTTCTTTTCTTCAGTCTTCACTGCTAAGGCTGGCCCTCAGGAAACCCAGACCCTGGTGGAAAGAGAGAAAGCCCGGAGATAGGAAGACTGTCCCTTCACAGAAGAGGACTGAGATAGAGATCATCTAGGCAAAATGGTCATTCACAAATGCATAGATCCAGATGGGATGCATGCATAATGCTGAGGTAGCTGGCAGATATTATTGCTAAGCTGTTCTCTGTCATCTTTGAAAGGTGAACAGGAGAGGTACTTGAGAAGTGGAGAAAAGGAAATATCACTCCAACCTTCAAAAAAGGCAAGAAGGAGAATCCAGGAAACACAGGCCAATCAGCCTCACCTCCAGCCCTGGAAAGGTGATAGAATAGCTAATCCTGGATGCCATCTCCAAGCATCTGGAAGAAAAGAAAGTTATAAGGAGAGGTCAACATGGATTCACCAAGGGAAAATCATGCTTGGCCACCAGCCTGATAGCCTTCCATGATGTCGTGACTGGCTGGGTAGATGAGAGGAGAGAAGTTAATGTTGTCTACCTCGACTTCAGCAAGACTTTTGACACAACATTCTCATAGGTAATCTTAAAAAATGTGGATTAGTTGAGTGGACAGTGAGATGGATTAAGAACTTGTTGGATTGCAGAGCTCTGAGGATTGTCATTGGCTGTTGGGGTCACCATTTGTTAAGGACACCATTTGTCGAAGATGATGGGAGACATAACGACACGCATATGGTGTTTGATTAAGAAGTCTCAGTCTTTATTAACAGTAGTTCTACCTAAATAGTTTGTTTAATGAGCTTCATACATATTACAAAACTCTAGCTCCTTATTGGTTACAGACTTTATCATTGCATAAGCGTCACATACATTCCTGTAGTTTTAGAAATCCATCTGGTCCTGTGGGAGACATCCTGTTATCTCGCTTACCTAAGCTTCACTGCACAACAAGGGCCCACTGACCTTGCTGATCAGTATTTTTTCACATAGCTCAGTATTTTTCCACTCAAGGCCTAGGCAGCTTGCTTTTGTCAGGCTCATGTCCACTTTCAATGAGCCAGGTTTCAGTAATACTCTCCACACTTCCCTCGTTTTCTTTATTTAAGGCAATGTGGCTTTGTAACATATTTTGCACTAGGTTTTTCAAGTACATTCTGCAAACACTTAAACATACAAGGGAGAATCAATAAGATGACAAAAATTATAATTAATATGACTAGTCCTTGTTTCAACAATTCTGATACCCAGGGTCCAAATCCAAAATTGACCAACCATTCTCGTAATGCTAAAGTCTTTTAAGTGTGTTTGCATTTCTGTTATTTGTTTGTGTATTGATGTTGAGTGATCAGACAGATTTAAACAACACATACCTTTGATCAGGAGTGTTCTTAGCCAGCCTGTAATACCAAATTGAGAATCAATTTCCAAGAATATCATCTGTTTCCTTTAATTTGAGTCAATTGGGTCCACTTTGCAAAGCAATCAATCTTGACTTCTTGGGTTGTTTAACTTGCTAGATGGCAAGTTTTAAGCACCAAATTGCTTTAGCTTGGCGAAAAGCACTTCCTGATCCAAAATGATAAAAATGTAGCTGATTATATGATACCTGCTGCTATATAAAAATCCTCAAAATTCTGGTGATAATGTGCAGCACAAATACTACCTTCAGTTGCTGCTACGTGACTATTTCTTATCAACCTATTGGCACAAACTCCACACTCTAATAAAAGATTCAAAGCACAATTACAATATACACAATTGCAATCACAATTAATGGCTATAACAGAATTCAATTCTCAAGCCCCCCTCAGTCCTTGTCGGTCAAGTATGTTCACAATTACATATTGTGGGCGAAACCTCTTGCTTGATTTGTTAATTTCTGTTCAAAGTTGTTGAAGTAGAATGCTTATTACTCTTTGCTGTCGCTCTCGTATGTTCAGTTGACCAACTTGACTGCTGGGAATGTCCATTTACTGGGAATCCATAAGGGACCTTGATCTGTGGAAACACAACTGTAATCATGACCAGTAAATAGCAACGGGCTTGGTCCTTCCCATAATTCTGTCTTAGGGTTCTTATAACACAATTGTATTTCAGGCGTAGCTTGCATTTTCACACCACTATTATGAATTACTACAGATGCTTGCTCTAAGCCTGCTACCAAACTAAGATAATTAAGCAATTAAGAGTAAAAAGCACTTTACTTAACCATATCTGTGGATCTAATTCTGTTACATCTTTATGCTTTGCAAAGTATTCCTTAATAGTTCTATATGCTCGTTCCACAATCAATTGAACTATGGAAAAATGCGGAATACCCGTTACATGCCTAATTCCTCATGTTTGCAAAAATTTTCTCTACTTTGCCTCTATAACATGATACTGCTACTCTGTTCACACAGCTCTTATTGAGTAGTTGTCTTAATGTTAGTTCCTTAGTTATATAACTCTACTACTATACTACCTTCTCTTATACCCTAGAGGTGAGTTTAAGGTTATTCTGAAACAACAAGGGCCCACTGACCTTGCTGATCAGTATTTTTTCACATAGCTCAGTATTTTTCCATTCAAGGCCAAGGCAGCTTGCTTTTGTCAGGCTCATGTCCGCTTTCGATGAGCCAGGTTTCAGTAATACTCTCCACAATTGGCAATGCAGAGTTTAGTTGGAAAGCTATAGCCAGAGGTGTTCCCCAGAGGTTGGTAGTTAGCCCAGTCTTGTTCAGTATCTCCATCAATGACATGTATGAAGGGACAGAGTGTATCCTCAGCAAATTTGTTGATGATACAAAACTGGAAGGAGCAGCTGATACACCAGAGGGCTGTGTTGCTGTTCAGTGAGACCTGCGCAGGCCATAGAGTTGGGTGAAGTGGAACATAATGATGGTCAATAAAGGCAAAGGTAGGGTTCCACACCTTGTGAGGAGTAACCCCATGCACCAGTACAGGTTAGGGGTTTACCTGCTGGAAAGCAACCCTGCAGAGAAGGACCTGGGAGTCCTGGTAGGCAAGAAGAATGTGCGCTTGTGGCAAAGAACGTCTATGGTATCCCGGGGTACATTGAGAAGCGTGTAGCAAACAGGTGAGGGGAGGTTATTCCCTTCCTCTGCTCTGCCCTAGTGATGCCCCATCTGGAGTACTGTGTTCAGTTCTGGGTTATCCAGTTCAAGAAAGACAAAGAACTACTGGAGACAGTGCAGCAGAGGGCTATAAGGATGATTAGGGGACTCGAGCATGTCTCCTATGACGAGAGGCTGAGATCTAGGTCTGTTTAGTCAAGAAAAGAGAAGACTGAGAGATGATCTTATCAATGCTTATAAACATCTAAATGGTGGGTGTCAAGAGGACTGGGCCAGACTCTTCTCAATGGTGCCCAGCAGCAGAACAAAGGACAATGAGTACAAACTGGAACATAGGAAGATCCACATTGACATGAAGAAAAAATTCTCTACTATGAGGATGACAGAGCACAAGAAGAGGCTGCCCAGAGATGTTATGGAGCGTCCATCTCTGGAGATATTCAAAACCTGCCTAGAGATGTTCCTGTGCAACTTACTCTAGGTGAATTTGCTTTAGCAGGAGGGTTAAAACTAGATGATTTCCAGAAGTCCCTTTCAACTCGTACCATTCTGTGATTCCGTTATTCTGTGAAGACCTTTTAAAAGGATTCTTTTTTATTACAAGATAGGAAACCTTTATTGACCTTTGTCCTAAGGTCCACAAACAAATATTCCAAAGTGAAGTCATTGTGAAAACTCTTCACTTAGGACATACGTTGAGTACTGCTCTCCCTTTTTAATGAGGAACATACTACTTTATTACATAATAAAAAAATGCATGTAAAATTTCCTTGAAACATAAATTGAGAAAGTATTTGATACAGGAAGAAGACAGTTGCTAAGAAGATGTAATTAAAGTCTTATTTGGGCCATCACTTCCTCCATGTAATCATGGTAGGTAGATGTACAGCCTTAAAACTTGAGCTCTTCAGGTTTACATGCACATGGCAAAGGAGATAAATGTGACAATCTGTTTCTGTTTTCCAGAGAAACATAACTGCTTTAGCACCCAAGAATATTACTGTTCACAATTATTATGGTGTTTAGAACAGGTCATTAAAGCCCAGCTTAGTTGTTAAAGTAAGGATTGAAAACTGATCAGAATTTGAAATATTTAGATTTTCTCAAAGGGGTCAAGTTATTTTCAGTTATAACTGAGAAAGTACATGAAAAAGAGCACCACAAGGTTGTGTATGTGTAATCAACAGCAACAAGGCTACTTGATTGTAATTCTGAGAAGAAATTACAATGACATAATCATTTTGGTTCAATTCAGAGTAAGTCCTTTATTGTTCCCCTAGAAGTCCTTGGGAGAAAAAAATCTATGTGCTTCACATCTTGTTGAATTATGGTCTTTCTTATCCACCAAGAACCAATGAGAATATTTTACTCCCGCCATCTCCTCTTATATATATCAGCTGTTAGCATAGCTTGATAGACTATTATTGTTAGTGATTTCATTTGAGGGGGTGTAATAAAGAGAAAGCAATTGATCTGTATAATCTTTCCAATATAAACACCTTTCAAACTCTGCAGATGAGCTCATAAAATGTAGAGCAGGTAAGTATTTTGGTGTGGCTGTGTGACATTGTAAACAAGAAAGATTTATATATGTGATGGTGTCTTCAGTGTAGTAATTTTTCTGGGTGGGGTTCAGTTTACTGCTATTCTATGAGTAATCCTAGCAGTTTGCAACACTGTCATCTGATATACCTTTTTTTAAATGCATCACTTACCTTATACAAGTTTCAGACTGGTCACAAGTGACATTACATATTTCAGGTATGAGAATTGAGAAATAATGAACCACTTTCTAAGGAATTAATAGTAATTAGCAGTCAAAATAGTTTCAGACACATGATAAGTCAATTTAAGTCTGCTTTTTAGAGCACTGATAATATACGAATACATTCTGCATTAATATGAACTTTGACTACAAAGTTGAGATTAACAGCATTTTTCATACTAAGTAATAATGAAGTAGCAAGAGACTGGTTATAAAGTGGCTTCACAAAGCATGTATTTCAAAACCATAGGAAAGAATGAGGGGAAGATTTGCACTCTTGAAAATGCAGTGGTCACTCTTAACGATGTGATTTGAAGTGATTTGTTTTAAGCTGCTAAGTAAAAGAATAGTCTACACAAATACCATTAATTTTCCATTTCAAACATCTTTGCTGTTTAAAACTTCCCTCCTTTTCCTTCCTCAGGGTTTTCTGTCTTTGTTCTGGATTCACCCATTAAAAACTGGATGACACTGTGCATATGGTGCATGTTGCTATATAAACTGATAAACCAGTGCCTTGCTACCAAAAAAACAACAGCAGTGCAAAGAAATACAAATGTACATCAATTGTTATTTTCTCTGTTAATTTCAGGATATCCGAATGCTTCAGTAGGCTTTTCCTGAGGATTCCTTTACTTGTGTTTTTATTTAATAGAAAACAGAAAAATAAATTAGGAATAAACTCCAAATAAATTACAGCTAAATTCTTCAAAAATAAAAATGAGTGTGATGATCACAGATAAAATGTATAAACCTGAACTGTCAACTCATTATCCTTCCATTCCAAATGAACCAGAGGGTAGACCAGATGACAATGTACTCATGATTTACAAATGATTTAGTGCCTACACTAATGTAGGAGTGAGAACAGAAAAGTATTATATAATAGGATAAACTCTTTGCGTCAGTCTTGAAGTACTGGGAGGAAATAAAATTGAACGGTAACACAGATGAACTTGCAAAAATCTTTCTTGACAAATTACTCCAAGCTCATCTTCCCTTTTTATGACCATCATAGCAGAAGAATGAGAATATAGGGAATGAGAAAACACTAGAAGTTGATATAGTTTCTTCAGAAAATTTTTGACACATTACAAACAATGCATGACTGATTCTGAAATGTTGTAATACTTGATTTTGAAGGCATATAAACTCATCTGCATTTCCGTTTGCAAAATGTGTGAACATGATGCCTACGCACATATAAGCACACATAAGTTTTTTAATGCATTTGTAGAATTCGCACAGGGATGTTTGAGATTGCTGATGAAGAATGGTGAAGATACATCACAGCTGAGAGGATAAGATCAGTTACATAAATATCGCTAAATCTTAATGGAGTGAAGCAGCGATTGTTAGTATATTTTGCATATGTAAGGACCCTCAGCACATGCCCATGTTGGCTGCTAGGGCTGGGGGCAACCATGGCCTCAGGCAGCCTCATGCTACTGGTGGCTGTGCAGAGAGGATCTTAGGCCCCGTGGGGAGGCTGTGGCCAGAATTGATCCCCTGCCTATGAGGGTTGCTTTCAGCCAAGGTACAGGCCTTGTGTGACAGCCCTGCCCATCTGTCCGCAGGGCTGTGTTCAGCCTGGTTCCCTCATTATTTCTAATGCTGACCCTGACCTGCAGGCTGGTATTCTGGACAGCTTTGGTCTGTCCCCCGGGAGGTTCCCAGTGCCTGCTTTGAACAATTATGACAATTGTACATTTTCAGCAAGTAATTATAGATAGACAGTAATGAAACTTAAGAAATGCCATAGATCTGAAAGAGTTGCATATGGTGTTTTCCACACTTAAAATATTTAAAATGTGATACATTCCTCCTGATAAATGGCTATGCCTTCTCCCCGGTGTTAATGCTCCTTTCCCAGTCACTGAAATTACTTACGAAAAACAACTTTTTGTTGTTAAAGATAATTTTATTACCACTTACGTGCTCGTGTATCCACACTTCAACTTTGTGAAGTCATCTCATTTTCATCAGTGGGACAGATGCTGTTGTCTAAAGGTTTAGAATCCCTTTGTTATGACATTTACTATGAGTCTAATCTGAGCTTCAAATTGGGTTGAAATGACCAGATGTCCTGGTTTAGCTGACACAGCTGGGAAAATCATGGAGTGAGGCCTCCTGGAACCCATTTCTGGAAAAGAAAATTATTTGGAACAATCAGCAAGGATTTACCAAGGGCAAATCATGCCTGACCAAGATGATTACTTTCTGTAGTGAAATGATACATCTGTGGATGACAGGGGAGCACTGGACATAAATTACATTAACTTTAACAGGGCTTTCAACAGTGTCTCCCACAACATTTTTTTATCAAAGCTAAAACATTATGGTATGAATGCATATACAACTAGATTGGCGGTGATGAGGTTGCAGGGAGAAGTCCAAAAGCCATCAGAAGGGACTTCAAGGCACTGGGTGATTGCTTGAAGGATCAGGAGCACAGGTAGTGTTTTGCTCAATTCCATTAGTGGCAGGGAAGGACACTGAAAGAATGGGAATACACATGATTAACACGTGGCTCAGAGGCTGGTGTCATCAGTGGAATTTTGTTTTATTTGATCATGGAAAGGTTTACATGGCACCGGCCTTGCTGGCAACAGATGGAGTTAGTCATCTCAAATGAGGAAAAGGATTCTCCATACTGAGTTAGCAGGGCTTATTGAGAGAAGGCTTTAAACTAGATTTGAAGGGGGGAGGGGATAGAACTAGAGTCACTAGAGATAAGCCCAGGGGTAGTTTTTGCTGGGACTCAAGAAGAAAATGAGAATGTAATACTCGTGGGAGAAAAGGCAGGCAACTCAAAGAGTAAAGTGATCTCATTAGGTCATTCAGGGAGAAAATTAGAAAGGAAAAAGCCCAGCTCATCTCAATCTGGCTACTATAGTAACAAACAACAAAGTGTTTTTACAAATGCTTCAACAACAAAATGAGAAATGAGGAGGATGTCTATCCTTTTTGAGACATGGAGAGGAACATCGCTACCGAGGATGAGAAAAAATCTGAAGTGCCTAATGCCTTCTTTACCTCAGCCT
The DNA here is from genome assembly GCA_033556795.1 of Tapera naevia. NCBI lineage: Eukaryota > Metazoa > Chordata > Aves > Cuculiformes > Neomorphidae > Tapera > Tapera naevia. The sequence continues at coordinate 6,013,737 of JAUMJJ010000034.1, read as the reverse complement.
TTAATTGTCAGAGCAGTTATCCCCAGGGTATTCAGCCCCCTGAACTGAAAGAGAGGGATGAGGAGCAGGATAAAACCTGTAAGACAATTCTGTACCATAAAAGTAATTGCTGTGTCTACATGAAATGACAGGAAACTAATAAGTTTTGCCATAGAAGCCTGTGAACTGAAGTTCTGCATCATACAGAAGTTTTGCATCCCAGCCTGATCAGGCTAATTAGATGTCAAATTAGCCTATAGTTACTTAGCCAGAAACACTTTAAAACCTGCTGCTTGGAATTTTGGTTTCATGATCACTGTAGGCTAAAGTCTGAGTACATCTCTTTAAATGGACATCTGAAATGTGAAGCCTCAAGTCATTAGAAGAGTTTTGTGTCAATGACAAGAAAGTTTAAATTCACTCTTGTTACACATATTTATCCTTGTAATTTGCTACTTCTGTTCTTAAAATGCAAACATTTAAATACTTAAAAATGGTGAATTAGCTTCAAGAAATTTTATTTGGTCATCAGTATAGAATTTCTAAGTACCATTTTGGAATTCAGAAACAATAGGTTTAAGACCTTTAATGCTCTTGTAATTTATCATCTTATGTCCTTATTTCTGTTACTTCCCAAGCAAATCTTGTGTGCCACAGTGGGAAATGAAACCTGCTTATATAGCCCACGATATTGTAGGCTTCTATAATTATCGTAAATAATGGTTGAAGGGCAGTATTTGTCCCTCACCAAAATATATGCAATATCTGAGGATGTACACACATTCATTTTAACTGGTAATGTCTAGAATAAGCCACAGCTGAATATGTTGCAGACAGAAGGGTTCGCAGGTTGACACTTGATACTTATTGATACTGTACCTCACAGTCATTCTGTCAGGGTCAGATTATGTCAGGCTCTATGTATTTTTACAAGAATATTATGTATTTTGTTTCCCACCATTATGCAAGATTAGGTTCTAAATTAATAATCTTCTATTACACTTTTAATATCCTAATTTATTTTTTCTTTCCTTTTCTTCCTCCCATATATATAACTAAATAAACTTTGGGGGAATTAATGTTGAGGCACTAAAATTATGGATCCAGCTGAGTGTTGTCTTCCACTGGTGATGAATATTGTGCCTGTTTCAACTTTGTATCACAGCTTTTCTCCCCATATTTCCCTTCTGTAGACATTTTTGCGTATGAGAGTGTGAAAACTGAAAAAAAATTGATGTTGCACTCAATATCAACTAATAAGCTCTTCAATAAGGATGCAGGACTACAGTGTTGTGTCTTAGTTACCTGCCAAAATATGAGTGCTTGTTTAACTCATATTCTTATTTGTCCAGCTGCTGTCCCATAAAAAAAAAAAGGGAATTAGAATTCTTTCAAATAGGTATTTGCCACCAAGTACCTTGGGTGTTAAAAGATGAACATTCAGAACAATAGTCTGATTTCATATAACCTGGAAGGTGTAGGTGTGTCAAACATATCAATAAAAACACCTGCTGAAATTTATTAGATAATGACAGATGTTATTTTTTTTGAAAATTATCACAGAGACAATTGTGTTATTTAACAACAGAAAAGATTTACGATAATACTTTAATGACCAGTAACATAGTGTTTTTTATAATAATTCATACAACTGAAAACCAACATATTTGTCTTATCTGTTTATGTATGTATGTATGCATGTATCTATCTATCTATCATCTATCTCATTTATTACTTTTATACATAGATACATTTTGCATAAAGACATATTTATGTCTACATAAATAAGTGTATACACATATATATGCAGTAAAAATATTATTTCATTAAGTCCCTTTTGCCTTCTGAAAAGAACAAATCCATTGCCTTCCTAGAAATTTCCTGAATTTCAATGTATTTCTATAACAACTTGTGTGTGAGAGGCAAATGCTACTAACAGTACTTGGGGATCTTTAGTTGCAGTTATGGGTAGAATCAAAAAGACACACTTCAATATGCCACCACTATTGAATTAAAATTGAGGCTTCCAAAAACGTAACACCTCCTGGAAGTTAATTTTATATTAAACTATGATTTTCAAAGGTAAAAGAAAAGAAAATCTCTTTCAGAATCGTTAGACCTGTAGTTCTTCAGCAACATAATAATCTCAAGAGACTCTGTGTTGCATGATGCATCCTTATTTGAAGGGTGATACTCGTGTTCCACTTAAAAATTCAGAATAAAAATTGAGTCATTTATGCTTCCTACTTTCCTTTTGCAGGACATTTCAGCAATTATGTCAATAAATACACTATGTAGATGGATCCTTCTGAAACTAATGACAAAAAGTGTTTCATTTGGCTAAAAATATTCTTCAAAACTATTAGAAACTCTCAACATTCCTGGGGTTCTGATTACATTCTCTTCAGTAATTTTAGTAGAGCCTCTGAGCATGGTAGCACTGTTACACTATGTGATTGATGTCGGATACTTAAAACCTTATCTATCTGGAAACCAAGCTGGCTAAGCAGCAGTATTAGTCAACACTAATTCAGGGACCTACTGCTCTTTGTGTTTGAATCTGTCTCTAGCAGCAATAAGCATAGGACTTATTGATAGCATGGTTTTATTTGATAGCTATTCCAGGCCTGGGAGTCACATATTGATACATTTTTTTTTCTGGTAATAAAATGTCAGATTTAAAGTGAAGAGTAGTATTCTTATTTTTAATGGTGAGTCAGACTTGGTGTCTGCTGCTGCCTCTTGCAACATAAGATAAGCCTAAAGGTACATGTTACAAAAGAATTGCAGTCCTTACACAAGAGTGCTTGCCATCTACACCCTAGATTATTCTGGAATGTCTTAACTTCCAAAATACATCTATCAAGAAGAAAAATCAGTAATTTCTTTGTAGAGGAGCATACAGCACTTTGCTAAAAATGTGAATTTAGCATAAAATTATCCAGCTGTAGATACAGTGCAGAAATATTTGTTAAGTAACTGCAGTCATATATGAAAAGAACACTGGAAAAACCATACAGTAGACAAAAAATACAATATGCCTATATGCACACATATAACAGATATAACGAGAATGACATTCTACATTCATGTTGCTAGTTATTCTGCTGGCATTATAGTCTTTAAAATGATTTATACTTATCTTACAGACACATTTTTTTTTCTGATCTTCTGATTTACAAACACCAGCAGTTCTTGGGGTTTTTTGTTGTTTTGAAATTAAAATAATCCCTAGTTTTGCCTTAGCCTATCTTTTTACATCTCCCAGATATAAGATCATCTAGATTACATGTTTAATCAGACTATTTGGGCCAGAATCTTGAAAAATAAAATACCTATTTTGTATCTCATAGTAACTGCTTTCTAGTCAAGAAATTGGCATGTCTGACAGTTTTTTAAGATGAAAAACACATTCATTCTTGGAACAGTTTTGGGTTAGTACATTACTGAAATGAATTTAGACCTCACAGGGCTGTTTGTCTCTTCATCTTTTTTCTCGTTTATTTTGGTCATGTTTTTGAGATTTTGTTCATAGCCATTACGATCACAGACTTGAACAAGAAATTGCATGGGGTTTTCTGTCATTTTTAGAGGCAAGTTTTACCCTTTTTTTTTTTTGTAAGTCTATATCATTGTTTACTTCTAAATTGCATATATCGGGTCCAGTCCATAGAAGTGAATCAGACACATTTCACCAACTTTGATACTCTATGTATTGACTTAACCTTCATACTTATATGCAATCCTTGTAACTAAATAGATCCTAAAGCTCCAGGTGTATGATCATGTTTCAGCATTTGTCTTTGGAGATGTTAATAGAGCCATTAAGCAACAAAATGATAATCAGCAGTTTTAGAGGTTGTCTGTTATACACTGTATAAATATTTCATAAATTCCTCACAGTTTACAATTAGTAATAGTCTGAAAAGAAATTGCAAATGTTCAGTATCTAATGTGGCTGATCCAGTTGTTAATGCTTGTTTTTTTCTTTTAAAATCTGTGTAGATGTTTACGCAAATTCTAACTGCTACATGACATATAGTTTCATAGCATGGTCCAGGAGAATATGTTGTGATAGAAGCTCCAAGGATCACTGAATTCATGCTTATCTACCTACATCATTACAGAGAGTTATACTTAAATGACATGAAAACATGCCACATGCCAACTATCTTTAAATCAGCAAATAAATCTTCTCACATAATCTTTTGTGGGTTTTAGGTATTTACATTTTGATATACAATGAATGTAGAGTCATATCATTTTCAAAAATAATGTCTGTTTTAGAATTTAACAGTTTAAATGTTGGCATGAGACTTGAGTGTTTGGCAAAGTGACTGGACATAACACTGATCTCTTGTGAACTTATATAGCCAGATACCCGCTTTATCCCAGCTGTGTGTAAGACTGGGACATTTCCCTTCCTTTGTTCAACTATATTTTTGGTTTATAAATAGGACAGAAGATGTGTTTTCTTCTAATCACCTATTGAATCTGGACTAAACTACCAGAGATTATACCTGCTCTGCAACAACTTGTACCACCTCAGATACAAAGCTGTAGCGCAGTGGGATAAAACAAGACATAGAAATGCTTCCTTAAGTAGATGATGCCTATGCTAATAGGGGAGTGTGTGGCATCTTTGTTGTTTGCTTTGAAGCTCTGTAGAAAAATCCTTATCTTTTCTTGGTTTCCTGAATTTGTCATCTGGATTTGCACTGTAGAGAACTTGAGTGCAAAATGTCCAGTACAGCAAAAAAATGAAGTCTGAAAAAAAACCACAAATCAACCATAATATACTAACAACTAAGATCCAAACCAACTGATTAGCGTTTTCCTCTCAGTGTTATTATGGAGCATATTGGACCACTAGATGTTCTATTTATCCTACTTTCAGAGTAATTTAAAACTCTTCTAAGAAAAGAAAAAACATTAATATATTGAGTAAAGAGTTAATTAATGAAGTTTTATGTTTTGGAGAAACAAACCTTACTCTGACAGAGTAAAATGGGTTTTTATTTGGTGGGATCCAGAGATATTAATATTTCCACATAGGACATACTGCTCCCAATTCACACTCATTTTAGTAGTTTTCTAAGCAGCTACTCTTTTGCAGTGTTAAGTGTATTCACCAATTTGTAATGGTTGAATTATGCAGCTATATGTAGCACAGGAAACACTAGTCAGTCCAGTGTATATGTGATTAGAGAGGTGCTTATTTCACACGGTATAAAAATATTAAATATTTTCGTAGAAATAACTGTTGCTCAATCAACAGAGGTCAGTTTTTATTTTCTGAAGTCAAATTTACTTTATACCAAGCCCTTAAAAAACTGTAATGTACAGTTAGGCTCTATTTTTTTGAGTGGGCAGAAGTTTGTAAAAAAATTATTAAATTCACTGATATTCCTTCACCAGCAAATATGTTCTTAGTTATATACAGAGCTTGTAATGGCAAGTTATATAGTCATTCTGTGTATACAGCTCTATTTTTAGGAAAATTAATCGTAAAGTTCGACAAAGCCTAGAGATTCATTCTAGAGGTTTTATTAGAGTTCTTTCTTCAGTCTGTTCAGCTGCACATTACTCAGTAACTAGCCATGTTGAGTCAAATTACCTGCCTAAATGAGCTGAGCAAATGCTGGATAAATTTAGTTACATACTATGAATTTGTACATTGAGTTATTCATTTTAGTGAATTGTTTGCTGAAGACTAAAAATTTACCATTATCTTCTTAATAGGCCTTACTGCTTTAAATCTACTAAGAATGCAAATAAATGATAATTCTGCACTCATTAAGGAAATCTCCAGCGACTTACTTTGCTTAAATGTTCCAATAGGCATATATAGCACTTCATTGGCGTTGGTAAATTTCCAAAAATCTGTAAATTAAAGTTCTGTGGAGTGCTATAAAATATGCATAATGAAGCCCTGGATGTAAATTAAGAAGATTTATATTGCAGAATTCTGCTTACATTATTCGATCTGCATGCTTCACAGGTTTTTATGAGCAAATAAACGGTTCTTTTTCTTGAAATTCATTTTGAATGGTCACCATGGATTCATTGTTATATTACTTAGTTCACACATTGAAGACTGAAATGTTCTTTTTAATACATATATATCATGCTAAAGTCTTATTGCACAGTACTTTTGAAGCCTAGGTGCCCCATGTGTAGTAGCAGTACACTGAAGTTGCCTATAGACATAAGTAGCTAAAATGGAGCTGAAAACAATGATTATGAATATTCTTCCACTTTAAGGTCATGAATTCACTTGAGTCACAGTTATGATTTCCATTATTCATAGCCAGTGAATATTAATTGCAAAAAAAGTTTATTTCCAAGGATCTTTAAATATTTCTTAGAAAAGATAAATACAAATGCATACATAAACTAGAAACCCGCATGATTTTTGTCTTTCAGAGGGAAATAAACTAAAGCTTGAGTTTGTACACAACTGCCATCCAAAGTTGCATATCTGTCAAAGAACCACATCAGGGCTTTGGGTATGTCTGTACCCTAAAAAAGGGCAAAAGCATCAAGAAAAAGACCTTGAGGTGCAGCTGAACTCTAGACAACTTGTTGCTGTGGAGTTTTTCAGTTCAGTATAATACTATCTTCCACTGTGAAGGATCATACGTGATATTTTAACAAATTGTTTCATTGATGATTGGGTTCTAGATGAGCTAAACTGAACGGTGGTCAGATTATTTCAGAGGTGAAGCAACAAAAAGCAAACAATAAATGATAAATGATGAAGATAAACCCATTTAAAATGGAATACCTACACATATTTGCAAGTTTTTTCACATACACATCTAGAAATAAGTAATGAATTCTGTTAGAGGAATTAGTAATGGGCAGAGTCAAAATATTGTCAACAACTACAGGGTCCAACTGTATTTAATCTGACATTCTATCAAAAAGAGTATTGAGGCTTCAAAAATAGCACTCAGAATTTATGGTTTCTGGCATAGTTCCAAAACTGTTTGTAACTAGAGTATGTGGAAATGGATAGCAGGGTGACAGCTCTGGTAGGATACCAGTAGAGTATAGGTTATGGTCAAGGAGTGGAGAACACTGTATTAATTTATCAGACTTTATGTGAGACAGATTTTGTTTCTGATCTTTTGAACGGGTTGGAATCGTCCTGCTCCAAAATTTCATATTACAATAAAAACAGAGGCAAACCAAAATTTGGATTTGAGTTTTAGATTACAAACAAATACAAATACAAGAATTGATGAACCTTCAGTGTAAGCATTATAACAAGAACAGCTAAGAGGAGCAGTGCTCACTTTACTTCAGTGGTATAAAGTTGTAACTGAATTGTGCCAGCTTCACAAATTTCTGAAAGGTCCTAAAAGTTCAGCTCCACGAGTGATATCTGGCTTGCATAAGCCAAGCAGGAGACTGTACTTCAAAATAAACATTTTTTGAAATCTGTGGTCATATTAAAACTAGGACTTTCCAAAATTACAAGAAATTAAAAGGTTATATATTAAAGTTTAGTATTTAATATTTTAATTTGTATCTTTCTTGAGTGTTCTGTTATAATGACAGGTTGACATCAGAGCGTGACAATAGAAAGACTAAACATCTCTAACTGTGGAAGTTTTAGAGGAATACGAGGAGATGGTTTGTGTCTCTGAATGAATAAGAGCTTAGATTTTGACAGATTTTATATTGCCAAAAAGAATGAGAGAAAAAAATATTGTTCAATGTACTTATTGCTTTGACAGGCCCTTCAGATAATAAATCTTACTTAGAGGCAAAATTTATTAGCTCTGTATAGAGCTAATAGACTATCAGTTTGTTGGTTTGAGATTCACAGAATCAGAATGCCTGGATTTGGAAATGACTTCTCTGCTGCTGAAGCTGGGTCATCAAGAACCCGGAGTTGGTATCCATTGGCACACATGAACAATGAATTATAAACTTTTTTTTTTCACTACTTGATCAAGCTGTCCTAGAAGAAAATTCGGTACAATGCTGAAAACAGTTTTTAAAACTGTTGTCACTATCTAGGCTGCTCGTGTTTTTATATTCAGATAGTGTAGCAATAGCACTAGCAGATAACTTTTCTAAAATACCCTACTGTAAATGAGGACAGTCATGTATTTTTAAAGATATTTTCTCACTTAGTAGTAGAAGAATATCATTAGTCTTTGGATATGAGAAAAGTATGTAGTTCTTTGTGCATAGAATGCTTAAATAATTCTAAGTTGCTGTCAGCATACAACTAATGATTTCTTTTGGATGTAATGACCCTGGTTTTCCTCTCCAACCTTAAGGATGAACCTGTTTTCAAAGTTCTGTTCACCTCTGGTGAATTTCTAAGTGTCAAAACCCATAGATCTCTGTACCATTTAGTTTTTCTGTTCTCACCAAGTTCATCTCCACAGTGAAGCTGGGCACAATTTTAGTAGTGCATGTGTTTCAGTGACTCAGGATACAGTGAAGGAGGGCTGGATTTACTTGGGTCTTTTGTTGCAGATATTGATTTTCACCTTCCTTGTTTATATCAGAAACTGACAGTAATGCAGCAGATTTCAAGTAAGGAACATGATTCAGTGATTTGCATATAATCCAAGTTTCCTAGGTTTAATTTGGAAGGGAACTCCTGGGGTTACCTAGTCCAACCTCCTGCTGAAAGCTCAGTCAAGTGAGATGGGCTTCTTAGGGGACATATTCAGTCAAGTTTTGAGTATTCCAAGAATGGAAATGCACAGCTTTGTGTAGCCTGTTCCAGCGTTTCACCACCCTCGCTGTGAAATGTTACATACATTTGTAACCCTGCATGATAAAGCAGGTGAGGTATCTTATAAAGTGAGAGTCATAACTAGAAGCTTAGATTGTGATCTTATTCCAGATGAAACTGATTTTTTTTGTATTAGAAAGCTAAATACATTGTTTAATTTAAAATGTTTCACCATTGATTTTCTTTTTTAATTCTTTAACAGAGCTCAATATTGGTATTTTACTGAAAATGATATATAAAAGTATTATAAATGGAGCATCATCTTTCCCCTGTAAAAGCCTTCCTGACTCTCTTAAAGGCTTTCTAGATACAAGATGAGGTGTTATTTCGTTGTTCTTTCATCTGGTTTAACTTCCCATTATCTTTTGTGTTGTTGGCTGCCATCAGTATGAATCTGCCAGCTAAGGGAGCGCTACAAGATTTCCTTCCTGCAGGTACTTGTCTGCTGTTAGCTAACATTCTGAATATTTGTTATTCAGCACCATTGCATTCCCCTGGATAATTAATTGATCATCACTTGGCAAGTAAATGTTATTTACATCACCTGTGGGGTTTTTTTTCGTTCTGGATTTTCTATCTTTACTGTCTTTCATCCTTGTTGAACTCTTACTGCTGCAGAACCCTGATGTAGCTTCTTGAATCTGAAAAGGTACATATAGCAAAACAGAAGATATTTGGCAATTAATTGGTATGAAGGGGCCTCAAATTATCTGGTTGCTTGATGGAAATGCTGTATTCCCCCAGAGAAGTTACAAGCTGTTGTGCTTTGAAGATTTGCAGGAGGAGAATGATATGGGAGATTTTGATTAGGGGACCAAGGGCAAACATTGCTTGAGTAATGGGATTTGTGCCACTCTATTTAATGTGCAAAATTCAAAACTCAAGATAACATATGACTTTTGTCATTACCCTTTTAATGAAAAGTGTAGTATGTGACTGTGAACACAAATCCTGCTAAGTAAACTCAGAAGAATTAACTCACTGTACACTTGAATTTCAATTACTGCAGGAAAATAACTAAGCAAGAGGGAATCGAGCAACCAAAATACTACAAAATTTTGCAGTAATGACATCATCAAGTACTTTTTAGTTTCATTGATGGATTTCTTTACTCTTCAGCCCGCATTATATGAGAATAAGAAACAACAATACAAATTTCTATGGCAACACTGTATTTCAGTAAGTATCTGAATGGATTTTGTAAACATTGACTGATCAAGGCTCACAATTACTATGGCATTGGAACAAAGCACAGGTGTATATAAATCACACCTGCCTGCCTTAAAAATTGAATACAGACAATGCAAGATTTAAGAATACTGAGAAGAAGCAAATCTTGGTTTCAAGATAATATATTTAATAGGGAGAGAGTTAAGAACTATAGTTGGTTTTTCCAAGGTTAATCACCTCCATGAGAATTGCTAGGCAGTTTTTGCAATGATCTCTGGTAACCCTGGTTTACCAGTTTCTTTACAAAGTTAATTGAGAAAATTCAAGAGACGCTTGGAATGAAATTTAAAACTGCTTTTCATTCTTAGTTTAAGCAGCTACCTCACCAAAGCAAGCTAGTATTCATTACATTAATCCATAAGAATAGAGCACTTTGTTGTTTTGAAATGTATTGCATTTTAAGGAAGTGGTATAAATGATGAAGTATGGGATATTAATAGTGTTACTAGCTACAGCAGTAAGAATAACTTAGCCTCTTTTCTAATACATTCATTTATATTACAGCCTATTCCATTATTCCCATTAAGAGGATTTGCATTGGAATATCAGTCATTCAATAACACAATTTTATTGGCATAGTAAAAGAGATCAAGAATTTTTGGGAGTTTGAGACATGTAAGAAAGAAGATATTATACTATACCTTAGGGGTTTTTTTTTATGGACCCTGAGTTTCTGGATGTGATTTCGTATGATCACTCAGAAAGAAAATATTCTAACCTGTCATTTGTGTAGTGAAATTCCATGTATTTATATCTTCATTTTTATGATTTATAACTTTATTTTTATGTTGCCGTTTTATTAATGGGTGCATATCATTCTAGTCAAATCGAAAGGTGATTCTTCTTGACTTAACAGTTTTAGTTGATTAGTGGACAAGAAATACGATAATCTAAGTCTTTTAACAGTGTCGTAGTATTTGGGCAGATAGATAGCTTTAAATTTTCCTTTGAGTATCATTTTAATAAAATAAATAAAATCCCACTATATTTTTCAATCAAAAGCATTCACAGTAGAAACTATCAGTAGTCGTCCTTATATATATGTGTAATATAAATGCATTGTACTTACATAAAGACAGACTACATAATATACCAGTGATATTAATTACAGAGATTCCCACAATAAACATTATTATGACTGAATGTAAGTTTAAGAACATAAGGTTCATTGGATTGCTCAAAGATGTTTAAGTTTCTTAATGCCTTAATCCAATGTGATTAATGGGAAAGTAATTGAATAAGTAATTTGACATTCCAAAAATATTCTTATATTTACATATAAATTTAGACATTAGGAAGATATTCTTCACAATAAGGGTGGTGAGCTACGGGCACAGGTTTCCCAGGGAAGTTGTGGATGTCCCCTCTGCAAGTGTTCAAGGCCAGGTTGGACGGGGTCTTGAGTAGCCTGGGCAGGTGGGAGGTGTCCCTGCCCATGGCAGGGGAGAGGTTGGAACTAGATTATCCTTAAGGTCACTTCCAACCCAAACTGTTCTATGATTCTTTGGTATAAGTTATTAGATTGTTGAGAAAAGACCTCAAACTAAATTACAAGCAGAAAATGCAATCCCAAATACCAGGGTAACACAAAATTTGCTGAAAGTACTGTTTCAAGACAGTGCAGTAGTGGACAATTAACAATCAATCGAAGAGTGAAACCTCTAATAAAAATCAAAACCAGTAAATTTGGAGATATATCAGGGTGATGGCTCAGAAGAATTGATTTCCTATCAAGAGTGATTTCTCAGATGGATTTTGCTAAGTATTAGGAAATCACCATATGCAGCAACAATAGGAAACTAAAATCATTATAATATATTATATATACAGTTATATGTTTATATTTACAATCATTCCTTGTTTGCCTTGGACAAGAAGAATATCAATAATTAAGCCATCTTTCTGAATTTTACAAATATGATTAATACTTTATATGTGGTGAAAATAAACTCTGTGTGCATGGATGTTTTTCAGCAAGTTTGCAGACACGGAAGATGTTAGCATTCCAGATGTCCAAGAACTTAAGTGAACTAAAACATAGTCACTTTCAGACACTGGGCAGAACATATGTTAGACATTTTAGAATAATAAAATATTGGAGATTTTTTCCTAAACAAAAAACCTTCCGGGAATGTTATATAAACCAGAGATAATATCTAGCAGTAATGAAATAATAATAATAATAAAAAAGCTTTTCTTTTTTTTCCAAAGGTCTTCTAATTAGTAATTTGAGATAGTGTCAGGTGAGAGAAAACACAAACTATATTTTCTCTAATAAAGATAGGACTTTATAGGAGTGGAGAGGTTGTTAAATTGCCATGGCATGTCCACACAAATCAGTAAGTAAATGTGTCAGGGACACGTCTTCAGTGCAATGTCTTCCTGCTGTATTTATTAAGAGTTATAATGAATGTCAGGGTATTTATACTCTAACTGAATTGATTTTGCTAAAGAAATACATTTCTGTTTTCTTACTTTTGTAATTTTGACCAGATAAAATCTAGACCAGGGGAGTCAAACTCATGGCTCATGGGCCTAGTCTGGCCCTCCACCTTGTTTTATCCATAAATTTTAAAAAGAGGTTTTCCCTCATGCACATCCTTCAAGTGTCTCTTATCTTACTAGGGGAAGGTAAGGAAAAAAAAGTCAAAATCTCCAAATACTAACACAGTTTAAATTGTAATTTCAATTAATACAGACTGTGGTTGCAACAACTTGGTTTTAAGAGCCACAGAGTTTCATGCCATCTGTTTTTTGTGGCTCCATATTTCCTTGTTTTCTGCTATTTCTATGCTTTTTGTTGTGTAATATCAACCATTTCTGATTCAGTGCTAACTTGACAAATATATTGATGAATGTGTTGGTCTTTAAAAGATAACAATTTACATTTGTGGAAAAAGAAAAACCAACAAATGTGAAATACTGTTGAAGTTGGAAGTTAGGTTATAAGCACACAAAACTCTTTAAAAGACCTAAAAATTAGCAACTTTTCTGGTATGATTTCTGCAGTATATCAGATGAAAGGTTGCATTTGACCAGGATCAGTGGTCGTGTCTTACCACCTTGTGACACTTTTAAAAAAAGTGTGTATAATGTAATGAGGGCATGAAAAATCTACTCTCCAATGCCTTTTAAGAACAGAGCTTGCAGAGAATCCTACTACCCATGCAAGAAATCTGATTTTATCCACATTTCCTATTATGCCTTAAAGCTTGGGAAACTTCATAAGCTACTGTAAGTCACTGTGGAAAAAAAAGAAATACGAACCACTCAAATTTTTCTTGATCTATGTATGTATATCTTACTATTTGGAAGAAGCAGACTATATGAGATAGCATTTCTTGCCTGTGTCAGTCCTAGGTATATTATTATAGTCTGCATGAAGACATCTAGCAAAATACTGTTAATTAATACTTTTTAATTTTAAAAAATTAGGTTGCTAGCAGTCTGCTGAAAGAACATGTATCCTTACTATTTGTTATTAACAGCAGGTAAAAGCATAATTCTTACAGTATCAACATAAGAATAACACATACCTAATTTGCAGATATATACATACTAGATGTTGTATATAACCCATTCACAAAATCTTGACGGTACAAGCCTACAGTTTCAATAGAAATCATACTTTTTTCTTTAATCAATATATAACTATATAAAAGTAATCGCTGTGGACACCATGACAAGTTTCATATCTTACAATGTTGCTTTAATGTCCTTGGAATAATAAAAGTGCAAGTGATATTTTAGGGCATTTTGGATGCCATGTACAGTAATTGCTCTAAAATTCTAGGTTAGACTCTTGTATAGCAAATCAGTATTTTTCATCATATAAAATCTTTCACTACTAAAGTGGTAAGCAAATATTGAACTAGCTTGATATATTTGATCTATATCATGGAACAGGTTAAAATTTTCATGACAAAGATTTCAAAAGAGATATGACTATGTACTATATTACAAATATGAGAAGCTGTTCTCACCCATGAACATCATAATGTGTTAAACATTCAGTAGAGACTATGTGTATTTTCTGTATATAGGTATGAAAATATCAAATTTTAAGAGTCGTTAAAGTAGGCAGAGGGGTATCTACTCAGCTGTGTTACTGTTTAATGTATCTTGAAATACAAGCTTATTTCACATATCAAAAGAATAAACCAGTAAGTGCCTATATAAACAATGCTTTGCCCAGATACCTTTTGTCACTGTTGTATGTATTCTAATCTCATATTTTCAAGGCTACATAAATGTATTTATAGAAACCTGTTGTCACAAATTTACTGAAATGAGAAAGAATTCAGCTCACATACACAGTTTTGGGTTTTTTTTGGTTCAGTTTAGATACTTCATATTTTTTTCCGTCCAGTACACATTTATTACTCTTGAAACAATATTTGGAAACTAGTCCTTGCACTAACAAAGTCCTTGCATTAATAAATCCACAATAACTACATTTATGAGTTAATATTCAGATACTTCTGTAATTATTAGAGAAACACAAATAGAATTTATATATGAAATATCTCTGGTTGTTCTTTATTAGTTTATATTGAGTTAAACAATGGATTTACATTTTTATCTAAATCAAATTATCTCTCCGTGCACTTGACACAACTATTTTGAAAACAGATTAAATGCTCATAAATGGATGAAATGTGTATTTTTTATAGGGAGTAACTTTGTTTTCTGGCTGACTTGTGTCTGAAATCTGTTTTGTGCATGTATAAAATGCCCAAAGTAATGAGGTTCATCATCATCGTGCTATTGTCATTTCATAGTATTGAAATGCAAAAATAAGCATTATCATTAGTTCCATGAGTTCTTTCCACACAATTTATCAATATAAACTGAATGTTTCAAGTCACTGACAAGGAAAAGATAGGTTCCTTGCAAGTTCCTTTTTTTTACTTCCTCCATTATGCAGGTATTAACATTTTACATATCTGTTCTGGTGTCCAGTCATAAAAAATGAAGGGAAAATAAAGCTTGTTTAATCCATTTGCTTATTCTAAGGCAGGATCAACTGCATCTACCTCAGTCCAGACTAGAACATGTTTAGACTTTTTTTAAGGGAAAACAATAGTTTCTCTAGGATATGAATTTCTGTGTTCTTATTGCAGTCAAACCTGTTTAACTCCCCAACGGTCTTGTAAGAATTTATACACTTAATCTTGTAGGTTCATCATGTTCTTTCCTCGTTCTTACCCCTAAGCTTAGCACACATCATTCACTCACTCTTTCTTCAATAATCAAGTCTTATAAGGTTTTGATCATCCATGTTTCTCTCTCCTGACTACCTCCAGCTGATGCCTAAAATTAAACGCAGCACTCTAAATGAGGCTTACTAATGCAAGAGAAAAGGATTGCTATTTAAGTTATAAATGTAGCATGAGTTATTTCAACTTCTGTTCAGTTTGCATATGTGCTAAATTCCCAGGTTGCTTCTGAACTACTGCTACCTGGCTGGTTACTCCCCACTGTCTATAAGCAGTTTACTTCTTTTTCTTAGAGGTTGAGTTTTGTAAGCACTGAGTCCTGCCCTGCTTCCTCCTTGCATGCCATTCCTCTGGCAGGTCTCTCTTAGGCTCTCCATTCTAGTCTCTTCTTCTAGTGCTCTCCAGGGGATCACTTCATGTGCCATTTTCATAAGCATTCTCTTTACTCTGCCATTCACTAAAGTGACAGTGAAAACAGATCCTTTCCTTCCAGAACCACTCTTGATATAGTCCTCTGTTTTGACAGGGAGCTACTAATAACTGCTTTCTAACTCCAGTTTTCAGCTGATTTACACTTTATACCAACACTTCTAAGGATCTTAAGTCTGCATCAGCCTAAACAGGTTTAGAAGTACATAACATATTTAACTACTGTCTAATCTACTGCTTTCTTCTTATTATATATTCGTCCTGCACAGTATCATGAAATTGTTTTTAAAAAATTTACTGGTGAAATATTTATAAATATATTGCTGTAATATGCGAAGATAATCTCATCACAATTGTTTTTCTCAGCTTTCAGTTACTTTATTTCAGCTTTCCTATTTATAGTTTCTTCTTTGAGTCAACGTGATCTACAGAGAATAGTAAACTGTTATGATGTATATAAAATAAGTTCATGAAAGCATCCAGTCATGTAAAATTTGCATAGAATATTAACCTTTCCTTCAACTGCAGTAATTGCACAAGAGTTAAAACTGGTTTAAGATTTCCGTTATCCACATATTCTTTAGGTGACTGATGCATTTGTCTAAAGGTATTCAGTTTTTAATAGATAAGAATTATACACTATTTGTCAAATAGTTTGATTTCTTTTCAGAAGAAGTTATGATCTCTAGAAAAAAAATATTGGTGAATTAAGATAAGACATTCTCTAATTCAGTCATTTCATATGCAACACATATATTACATCCACTTGACTGTATTCATTATTGTAAATAATGTTTCCTAAGAAACTCAAAAAACCGTAAACCAGAGTTACATCACAGATTATATTAGTAATCTGTACCATGAATTTAGGTTTGAACATGTATAAAATACAGCTAAGTGCTGAAAGACTACGGTCTTATTTGTGTTAACCTCTTATGAAAACAAGAAAGTAGTCGGGATTGATACTGGAAACAATGTGATTTTTAAAAAAAAATAATACTGGTGTAATGTTACCAAAATCTGTAAAATGGGCAAGTGAAAACTAGTAATTCTTTGTATATTTAGAAGTATGGGAAATTTTTTTGCGGCCTTGGAGCTGTAAGAATAAATGTTCTTTCATCTGAAGACATAAAACAAGCAATCATTTCATCCAAAGATAACATATTCATCTGACTGTCACCCTCAGAGGTTCTTTCTCAATCTTGATTTAATTGTGGAAGATTGCTGAACCCTTGTTACAGAAGTAAATTTATTTAATTTAAATTTATTTAATTTAAATAAATTTATTTAATTTAATAATGTATTTATTTAATGTTAATTTAAGATAGATCTCTTTTGTAACAGACAAATATATTTTACTAAGTTTTCAGCAGCATTCTCTCTGATATGTGTACACCTCTAGGACATTTGACTACTAAGGCCTAACCTCAAGTTAAGATGTAAATTGAGTGAAATATCAGGACCTATGTCCTGAATTTGGAGATTCAAATTCAAATTGTAAATTCTACTTCAAGGGAAATAACCAGGCATATTTTTCCCCTCTGATTCATTATTATTTCTGTTATTTCAGAGCAGTTACTACTGTGTGCACAGCTCCTTGAAAGGTTTCACTGGAGTGATGTCAAATTGGTTAGGGTAAGCTGACAGTGCCAGTATAAACCTTGATACAGTTTCAGAAACATATGGAATTCCAACGGTTTGCATTCAAAGCAGTATATTAACAGCTCATGAGGCAGTCTTACTATTTCAATAACACTTGAATTTATTGTATATTGTAGGCAGGGATTCATTTAATCTGACTGGATCTAACAGTTCATTTAGAAGTGTGAATCAGTGAACAGGGCAGTGAGAGGACAAATAGATTCAAAGAAACGCATTGCTTTTGAATCTTCTACTCAAACATTCTCTTTTGCTGTGAATTCATATCTAAGTAAAGGTAGCATAAGGAGTTCCCACCGCCCACCCCAAACTACTCCGAAGTGCTATTCAGCCAGGATCTGGCAATATCAAGTTCTAAAGTAGGCAGATTTCTTACCTCAGTGATTTTGCATCAAAACTTTATTTCACAAGTTAGTTCAATACAAGAACATTCTTTGGACTTTAATCCTGCAGATTTTCATTCAGCTGCATTTGCTAGTGACTTTCATTCAACTGCATTTACTAGTGACAGGTATTGATAACATTTAATAATTGTAAACTAGGTATATGGAGAATATAAAAATTGTGTAATGATATAACTGACAGTACAAGGGGCGGCTAATTCTTTTAAACATTGTTTTATTAAATCTACCAATAACAAGAAATGGACAAATTACTATATGGTTGCTATTGTAAACCATCTATTTCTATCCTATCTAAATATGAATTTAGAGTTGCAGAGTCTCAAAAGTTGGAAAGGACCTTCACGGGCCACACACTCCAAAGCAACTGGACTACAAAGCAATTAGCGCAAGTTGCTCATGGCCGTGATGTTATTTTAGCTATCATGTTAACTCATTGGCAGTTCACCCATCCCTCTTATTTTGCACTTAATTTAGACACTGTGTGGAGGTTTTTAAAAAAAAGCAAGTATGAGAAATTCAAGGAAGAAACTTTCTGGAAATAGATTTTTTTTTAAGGACTACTATCTATTTCATCCTGCAGTGATTTTCTGTAATTTAGTTGTTAGAGGGTACCTGCACAATTCCCCCTCCTTGATCTCCCTCTGTTGCTGAATGTATTTGCTAACGGATTGCTTGTTACTAAATCTATAATAAACTGCTTCAATCCTGATTTGAGTGAAAACACAAGGGTTGAGTATCTTTTTCAGTGACAGGTAGCAAAAAATGCTTTTCTGTGTGCTTGCACAGACACTTGTGTGCAACTTCTATTTTCTGCAAAAGCAGAGCAGGTGACAGGAGCATGCAGTGGTGATGGCAGTCACTAGCTGAGTGACTTTCCTTAGGGGTTGTTCTGGTGCCCTTGTAGTCTCATGAGACCTGGAAAAGTGTGCCTTTCCCCAAAGTGGCAGGCACCTGCATGTGATTACCATTAGCTTTTTCATTGCTACTTAGCACAGTGGACCGTGTCTGCAGACAAATGAGCATGCAGTATATGTGACAGAGGCAGTGAAATTTGGCTCCTGAGAGAAGTGTAAAAGACAGTACCAGAATTTAGAAGAGCGTATTTCAGCCTGCTCTGGGAGTTACTTGGGATGATCCCTTGAGAAACTGCCCTGGAGAGCAAAGGAGCTGACTAATCTTAAGACACATATCTGCAGGGCACAAGAATTATCCCTTCCTGTCAATCAGGCATGGTAGAAGTCAACATGGATAAAACTGAAGCTTCTGACTACGCTCAGACATGAGAAGGAAAGATACGGATGGTGGAAACAGGGACAGGACACACTGAAGGGATAGAAAGACATTGCGTACTCATGCAGACATAGAGCGAGGATGGCCAAAGCTCAGCTGGGGGTGACACTAGCAGTGAAGGTGAAAGACAATACAATAGTTTTCTCTAAATATATTGTTGGAATAGGAATGGTTAGGGATAGGGTGGGCCCATTGTTTAGTGGAACAGGGGACCTAGTGGCAAGGGTCAAGGAAAAGGCTAATGTCTCAATACTTTTTTTTTCCTCGTTTTTCACTGATAATTCTTGTTGTCTGGTCCCTTGTATTCATGAGCCTCCAAGCAGAGTCTATGGGAGTGAAACAGTGCCCACAGTATGGGAATAAAGAATTAGGGACCATTTAGCCCCTTGGAGATATGCAAATGTGTAGAACTAGATAGGAGGCATTAAAGGGTGCTGGAGGATCTTGATGAAATTGTGAGGCTGCTCTCTTTCATCTTCAACAGGCCATGACAATCTGGATGGTTACTGATGGCTAAGAAAGGGAGACATCACAGCCATCTCCAAGAAGGGTGAGAACTCAAATGCAGGTAGCTACAAGCCAATCAGTCCCACCTCAGTCCCTGTGAGGTTTATGGAGCAAATACTTTTAGAAGCCATTTCTAAAAGGATAAGAAGGTGAATGGGAGTAAGCGTTGTCAAGGGCAAATCAATGATGCCATGATGAAACATGCTATTATCGTGTTTGTGGACAAACACTGGACTGAGTGGAATAATCACTACTTTCGTTAGAACAGGGCTGCTTTTCAGAGGAATCTGGACAGACTGGAGAACTGAGTTGAGGGTAATCTTATGGAAATCAGCAAAGCAAGTGCAAGGTCCTGTACTTGGCATGGAATCATCAGATGCAACCATGCAATCTCAGGGCTGACTGTGTGAGAGGCAGCTCTGCAAAAAAGGTAATGGGTGTCCTGTTGGACAACAAGTTGAATATGAGTTTGCAGAGTGCTTTTGCAGCAAAGGAAGCCAACTGCATCCTGGGCTGTGTTAACAGAAGTATAGCCAGCAGGGCCATGGAAATGATCCTCCCCTCTAATTGTCAATTGCAAGACCATATCTGGAGTACTGCATCCATTTTTTGTTACTTGGGCCAAGTCTGGGAGAACTCGATTTATTCAGCCTCATGGAGACAAGACTCAAGGGAGGCTTTATGGCTGCCTGCTGCGATCTTACTGGAGGATACAGAGAATCTGGAGGCAGACTCTTCCCAGGGTAGGACAAAAGCAATGGACATACGTAAGAGCATAGGAAGTTCTAATTAGGTACTAGGATGCCTTTTTTTCTTTTTAAAGTAGTGATTGTCAAATGCTGTAAAAAGTTGTGTGATGTTCAAGTCTTGATGACTACATCTATGAACAATCTAATCTGCTGTAGGTTTGCTTTGAGTAGAGGTTTGGCACAGCTGACTTCTGGATCACCTTCTGATTTATCAGCTTATGAAACCTCTGGTATAGGTGGGAGAGAGATGACTTAGAAATAGCAATATAAATAATGAAAATAAATGAACAGTTCTTGAAGGCATAGCATGATAATATTTAATTTTTTTCTTTCAACAGCAAATTTTTTTAAAGTATTTATCCCAGAAAATAATTTTTAAATAAATATTTTTTCTTACTTGTAGTAAGCTTGATGAATTTCAGTATAGCATTTCTTTTGCAAATGTATTTGTTTTCTATTTGTTTTACTTGCCTGGATAATCTTAGCCATTGTATTTCCTGTCTTCTCTTTGCTTGCTTATAATTTTGTTTGTTCATTCTCTAAAATCCACAAAAATCCTCATTATTTTTATAAATAAAATGTTTTGAACATCTGTAGAAAAAAATAAAGAATGCTTATAATTCCATTGATTATTTGTGCTTAGAAATATGCTTTAGTTAGCAAGAATAGACTCAGTAATGTCATAAGTTTCAAGCTAATTGACCTTATTTCATCCAATCAGATTCCTTTAAAGAGCAAAACTTTGAGTATCTATGTGAAAACATTGAACTGTATGTCATACATCATCACTGACCATGTATAAGCAGAGTTACACAAAATAAAATATAACTTTATGCAGAAAGAGTAACACTAAAAATATAAGAATTCTTAATGCTACATGGTATTATTGTGGGAAGAAACCAGATGAGCAGAAAAGTTTAGGTTTTAATCATAACACTTTCTGCCCTGAAAACCACAAGCAGATTCTCAAGTATAAATTACCTCTCCACTAGTGAGCATCAAGGTCACATTTTACTTGGGATTTTAAATCCATATCATTATTCCAAAATGTGTTTGGGAAGAAAGACTCATTTACTGTGTAGTGAAGGAGCTTTTAAGGATTGCTTTTAAATGACTTCGATTAACTTCAACAAGACCTTAAAATACTTCAATATTGGAACTTTTCCATGAATGAATCAAGGGGGAAAAGCATCATAAATGTGTAGCAGCTATGGAGTGATTGTGAAATTTAAAAGAACTGCAAACCTATAATGAACAAATTTGTCATCCGTTACAGAATTGTTATAAAACAGCAAACATAATTATATACTTTTAATCCTTTCTGAACAAAATAGTCTGTTAGGCAAGTATGTTTTATATATACACATATATGTTTGTATATGTATCTATGTATCTTGGTGCATATAAATTCTGAACTTCTGATGTGACTTCAAAAAGTTAAAGTCTAGTAAAGGAAATAATGAAGGCTTTTCATCAATTAAGGAACATCAAGTTCATTGTGTGTAACATCAAGTCAAATTGTGTTACTTCCAAAATGTTACAGTAGTACTTAATAACCTTTGATGAAGCAAAATAAAATAGGTGTTTTCTTTGATATGCATGTGCAGAACAAAGGTGGCTTTGAAGTCTGTTTTTGTGTATTCCTTTAGCAGTGAAAACAGACACATGATTGTAAACTTAGTTTATTTGAAAATATGAAAGCACATGAGACTTAAAAGGAAAAGTAGGACAATTTTCTTGAGAGAAAGGTAATGCTACTTTTAGTATCAATTATGTTAATCGATTGAACTTTTGTTTGTTTAAACTAAAGGAATACTATTGTGAATACATTTTATAAACCATAATTACGTAGAGAAAGAATGCATTTTTTAGATATACTCTTCAAACTTTCTATTCATTATTTATATACTTATGCTTCGTATTTTGTAATAAAAGACTTTTTTTTTTCAGAAGCCATTGTTAAATGTTCCGTATGACAGTCAAATGGTTCTTTGGCTTCTGTACCTCGGCAAATATGTTGCAAATTGGAACAGATTCACAAATGTTCTATATTTACTTTTGATGACTCATGGAAATAAGAAATTTCTTTCACTTCCCTTATGTCTTTACATCCAAAGTCTAAAATCATGTTTCTTTGGAAAAATTTTGCTATTCTTGTTAACCTGTTCAGTAGCATTAATTACATGGTTATCTTGGGGTTCTCAATTAAATCAGTCTCTGATAGATTAAAAGAAACAGCATACTTAAAATGCAGGTTGTGCTGACCTGAAGATTTTCTCTTATTACCTCCAAATATTGGCAAAATATGTTTACTCTTTCTGTCTCCTAGATTCTTCCCCAGTTATTTGAAGACAAGGTAGGAAACTGGTGGCTCCCAGATCTCTTCAACCTGTACTAGTATCTCAGGCTACGTCTGTCATGCTGTTGGTAGTGGTGCTGGTAAACATCTGGCAGAAGATGCAGACTTAGCCTCTTCTATTTCTTTTTTTCTCTCTGCCCTTTCCTGACCTCCCACTTACAAACACAACTCCTGCTCTCTATGTCTCCTATAAACAAAGCATTTCCTGCCAGCTCAAAGCAGTCTATTACTCATCTTACAGATACAGAACTTCTTCATTGTCATAATTCCCAATGGTGTTATGCAGGATCTGATGCCTGAGTATTCAATGGCATTCTTGAAGGAGGTTTCCCAGAGTATTCCCAGTTTAAAGTACTTGCAGAAGCAAAAATATCCTGGTTATCTTCACTAGTATCAGCTTCATAAATACTTTCCCAAAGTTCTGAGTAATCTCCCAAGACCTAAATATGTAATTTAGCTTTTGAATGGCTGGATTACATCACTTATTTTTGAAGATTGAAGGAAGAAGAATGCTTGGGTAACAATTCTGCATTAAGAGCTCTTAAGTCATCACAAGTATGAAAGAAGTGGTAGATCAATGTTACTGATGTGTGACTCTATTCTGATTTGTAACTTAATTTAGAAGAAAAAAAGATCAGACAAGGGCAGACAGGGCAAAATAAATGAAAGAAGGAGATGATGCCTCAATGCGGTAGGAAAAGTATAAAACTCTAGATTCTCTAATTACAAACCAAAACCAAACCAAATGGAAACCTAAAATAAACTCAAAAGTGCACCATTACTAATTTATTCTCAAGCACACAGACAATGACGCTTTTCATGATTGGGAAACAGAAAAATATAAAGGTACTTAACTAGAGAAAAGCCCTAACTTTCTTTCCTAAGGAGAAAGTACTGAATGATATTTCCACAGCAACATGTGGAGTTTCAAAAAAATATGAAAAATATATTCTTTATTCTTAAATATTTTAAAACATTTCATTTCTTCTGAAAGAACAATGTAAATACAATGCTAGATCTTGTGGTGAAAGGGAGTGGGGAATAAATGAGAGCAGCATTATCAGCTGATTGTTCTGACCTATGTGGTGTATGTGCAGGTAGTGGTACGCAGTTGCTTTAATGTGTCAAGGGCTAACTGAGACTCTCTAGAGAATCCTAGATTTTGTACATATTACTTTCAAAATATTTGTCAGATACATAACGAACAGTGATTACTTGCATTTCGGAGAAATAGAAAGATAAGATTACTCTTTTAGTCTTGGTGTAAATATTTTCTGAAAACATTTTTAATTAATCTTGGTTACTGAGCATTTGAATTTTCTTGGTGAAAGGAACAAGGATGCATTTATAGTTAAATGAAAGAGTGGAAGAGTGAATGAAGACCAGAAAAGGCGAATTATGTGACATTTGAAGTATTTTTGTCATTGAATGAGAACTCGTACAAGAAAATGAAAGTTACATGTGGTACAAAGAAGAAAATAAATCGAAGTCTGTAGTCATCGTTCCTGTCCTAGTAAAATATCTGTGAAATAAAAACATACTAGTGGGAGACACAGGTTTACTTTTTGTTTTAAACTCTTGGAAAATTACTTCAACTTGAGGGTAAAAGATCTCAATGAAATGAAAAGTTAAAAGAAAAGATTATGTTGTCTTGATTGTCAATGGAAGCTCTTGTCCTACATAATTTCTAACAAGTTTTTTCCTTTGATCTTTTATATTTACAGTGTATCACTAGTGAAAGCAAATTTTAAAGCTAAAATACTGCCATTAATTCCACAATTTATACTTACAGTAATTATTTGGATTTAGTGTATCCTGAGTGAATGTTGTAGTAAGAAACCAGTCTTTAAAAAATAAACTTATGCTTCTGCATGTACTTGCAAAATCTGCCTATAAGTTTTCCATCTCAATATCTGGATCACATTCTGTAGCTATGACAAGACAGCAGTTAACTGAAAATGAGGTAGTCACCATTTCAAGTTAAAAGGTACCTGATTCTTGATCTTCCTGTCTTTTAGGGTTCCACTTGTCTAGTAACCTTAGGAACTCTGACGTATTTCACTTACATATTGCTGCTGGTTTTAAATTATTAGAGTAGCATTCCTGCAGAACAATTGAAGCAGAACAATGTCTGGTTTTACTCAACAATTAAAAGAAAAAATTCTTAAGATAACTAAATATTTTGAACCAGACTTAGCATAAGGACAAGAAAATTAATAAAATCATATCATTCCATCACTGAGAAGCACAGATTGGTAAATTTTACAAAGTACTATTTCCTACAGAGATGTCTGAAATTTTGTCTTAGCTTTCATAGACAGTTATCAATCAGAGGAAAGTCACTGTATCAGAGTGCTGATAAAGTGTCCCAGTGTAGCCCTTAGCTGTCAGATAAACAACAGGCAGCAGCTCTATCACCTCCTCCCACATGGGTGTGGGAGGGAAGAGTCGGAAAAGGGCTCATGAGTTGAAATAAAAACAGATTTAAAAAACAATAAAACCAAGAACAGTGATAATATTAACACTACTAATGATGATGATAATAACAATAATAAAAAAACATGCAAACTTATACTCAGCCCATTCCAGCAGCGGTTGTGGAATGCGTGCTCCCAGCAGTGAATGCCAGTAGATGCAGAGATCACAGCCAATGCCTTGAGATCACCAAACACAGAAACAAAACTTGGAGTCCACAAGACACAAGAGTACCAAAAGAGACCGCCCTGAGCAGGGCAAAAGGTGATGAAAGGAGAGCCGTCCCTGGGAAACGTCCTGCTTTATACTAAATGTTGATGTTTATGGTATGGAATACCTTCTTTGCCTAGTTTGAGTCAGCTGTCCTGTCTCTACTCCTCCAAACTACACATCTGCTTACTTGTGAAACATGAGAAACTGAGAAATGTCCTTGGTTTCTCCAGGTACAACTCTAAACATCAGTAGTTTTCAGCATGTTCTCATACTAAAATCTAGAGAAAACAGTGGTTGCTGAGAAGAAAATTAATTCTATCCTGTCCTATAAATATTGCATAACCTCAATTAAAACCAATTTGTTTCTACCTTATTTGCACACTAAACCTAAAATGCTGCAGCTATTAAGAAGAAAATTGACCCTACACCAGCCAAAACCTGTCCATTGGACCCTGTCCATTTTCTAGTTAGTTCAGTTGAATCTTATGTCATCCTATCCAGAGAATATTTAGGGCATTCTAACCAATGCAAGCTGAAAATGATAAAGACATTCTAAGTGAAAGTGTTTCACAACATGGCCTTCAGGAGTGTTCTGGGTTTACTCGAGAGAGTGATGGATATTCTCTGGTTGTGATACATTTGCTGGGTAATTTACAACAGAAATTTTCTGCATCTATCTAAAGATGTTCTTTAGATTAGTTCTAGGAAGCAAAGGTTTCCGTAGAAATCTTTGCTGATTCTTACATAAGAATGCCTTAAAGAAGGCATTGTCATAGTAAGATCCTTCAGAACTATTTTTTAAAAAATAATTATAATGAGGATGGGAAACAGTACGATTTTACCTTATTTTCAGTATAACTTCCATAGAAACTGCTAAATTGTCATGTTCCTCAAACTGTTTTCACAAATGGGATTCACTGTAACAGGTTCTGTAACTACAGAATCAGGTGGTATTATGCTTTTTACTCACTTTTTTCAGTTTACATTAAATCATTAAATACAAAGCACTCAGGTTAATTAATAATTAATAAGTGGAAACATTAATTTAATTAAACAATCTATATATGTATAGGGTATGTGAATTTATATTATTAGCAGATATCCAGGTTGGCCTTCCACTTGGCTTGCTGCAGCTATATATGAGATTCAGCTGTGTGCATTATTAGAAATCCTTTAAATTAATGTTTCTTTAAGGATTCCTGAGGTTTCAAGCTAAAAGAAGTCTATAGGTTGGTTGAATCTTTATCTCTCTGCATAAATACCTTTACTACAAGAACAGTTGAGAGAAACTATTTTACAGTATAGAATAACACAGTTTTTAGGCGGGTAGAAACCCATTAGCACCATGCTATTATGAAGAGTGGCTTAATGAAAGAACTACTGCAACCTCTCTCTTATGAGAACAGATTTAAAGAGGACTTTTGTTGGTTTGTTTGCCAGAAGGAGTAGAATCAGGCAGTCAATGAACCAGAAACTATATATCTGATTGAAGTTCTGTGTTGGGTCGCTTACATAATTCCTTCAAAAAATAAAAACAAACTTTGATCTAGTGAGTGGAAAAACAATCCTTTGATATCAATCTTTTTGCTTGGATAGATAAGCTTGACATTTCTAAGGGGCAGGAGGGAGAAAGTAAATTCAGGCTCAAAAATAAATGTGGACTGTAGCACACCACTAGCTTTTCTAAGGATATTTTATTTAAATAACATGAATAGTATAAAATATTTTATAAGGTTCCTCTGTTAATAGTATAATTATTTTCCTAGATATTTGGAAACTTGGATATTTATTTGATTAGAATGGCACTTTAATTAATCTGGTCTACAATATTTTTATATATCTGTTAATTTGAAAACATCGTATTCTGCCAAAAAAAAGTCTTGCAAATAGCAGAATTTCACTTTAACCATGAAAGTATGTAGGTAATAATAACCAGTCCAGGTTATAAGCAGAAGTAGGAAAGGGAGTCAAAGAAAGGAAAGAAGTCAAAACTATTTTGAATCACTTTCAATTATTTAATTGTTTTCCAAAACACCTTTATCTTTTTTTTTGTTTTTTTTTTTTTTTTACTGTTATTCAGATGTTTATCCTTAAAGCCTTTTTTGGCTTTGAAAACACATGATAATTTTGATCTTTTTAATTTTCATGTACTGTTTTTGAATCGTTATTGTGGATAGTTAAGTAAATTTAAAGCAAATTTGTATTTCTTGTATTTTTGAGTGCAATCAAATAAAGAATAACTCAGAATAACTCAGCCTAATGTTTTTTCCTTTCTGTCTCCTTCATTACACCAAAATAACCCACCAAAGAAACATCCCAAGATTATTTTGAAAACCAGCTGCCCCACAAAGTAATACCTATTTTTACTTGCACTTCAATAAGGATTTTTTTTCTTGAAAGAGTGTGAGATAATACTTGTAAAATTACATAATCCCTTGCATTAAGCCCTGTTAAAAGGAAGGAAATACTTCAGAAACTTTTGGAAAACAAACATTCTTGTTTGTGTCTTAAATTTGTCTGGCGTACTGTTTTCCCAAATGACAGGGTCAACAGAACAGACACAGGCACCAACAAGAAAAGTAAGCTTATTTTAGTATCTACACCAACATATTACAATACATTAATCAGCAAAGATAAGTTAATTATATTGCAAAGCAACAATACAGAGCTAGGCAATGTCTCTAAGCATCACTATACAAAGTGAATGATAGTGAGAAAGAAGAAATACATCAACAATTGCCCATCATCCAGATCCACAGTCACTGGGGAGCCCTGTTTGCAACAAGATCTGGAGAACCCATCCTGGCAATTAGGAAGTCCCACGCAATGTGTTCACTCATGGGTGATATCTCCAAAGTCACTGTAAGAGGGTCCAGCTTTTTATACTGTTGAACAAACAAGCTTATATAGTGTTAAGTGTGGAAACATCTGGTTTCACTCTCCTTATGGATTCCACCTGAAACCTGACCAGGACTCCAATATGAACCAAAGGAGTTTCCTTATCTATTTGATAGTGCCTGCATGTTCCTGAGCATGGAATGCGTCCTCCCTATTACCGTTTCTATTTCATTTAAGCTACATCTCTAATAATGACCATACATATTTTGCCAATGAGCAGGATATTGCTAATGAGCAGGCTACTGTGTGACTATATTAGAAGTTTCATTGAAAAGTTCATCTAGAGGTAACTTTGGTTTGAGGCCGATTGCTTAGGCCTCAGTACTTCACATACTCCCATGCAGAGAATAAAATAAATACGAAATATGGTGCCAAGGCAAAAAAGATTGCTGTAAAGATTTACCCAGTGTTATATAGCAAGGTAAGAGTATATGGCTAATTCTTTCTGTGGTCATTTTATGCTCTCTACTGATTCCTTAGAGGTGTGGGGATTTTAAGTTACTTTTTGTTCGTTTGGTTTTGCTGTTTGTTTTTTTTTCTAATTAATTTGTAAGTAACAATGAGGAGTGTAGGTAAACAGTGGGGCTTGTGCAGTTGTCTATTGAGAAGATAATATTGAACCCATATCTTTTGTGCCAAAACTCCATGAACTCTCATAAAAGTTGTACACATTCTATGGGGACCTAAACATTTAATGCATGGGAATTGCTTAATTTTTGGCTTAGATTATTAGAGTACTTATGTAGTAAAATGCTTTGATAATTCTATAGAGATCAACATTTTTAATGTAAGTAAAGAAAAGGAGAGTTTGTCCTTATACTGCAGAAGGAAGGAACACGCACCCCACTCCCTACCCTCCACTACCTGCATTAAAAATATTCCATTCCAGGCTTCAATTGAAACCAGCATATAACTGGTACCAAAAAATTAATTTAAAGAACTTCTTTTATCTTAAATGCAACAAGATTTGAGGACACTGTTCTACTAGTGAAATATGTAGACTCGATAACATCTCTGCAGGTACATATCACAAATATCTGGAGTACTGTACCCACTTCTGGACTCCACAGTAAAAGAGAGACTTGCAACTATTGCAGGGAGTCCAGTGAGGGGTCATTAAGATGATGAGGGAACTGGAGCATCTCTCATATGAGAAAAGTCTGAGATTGCTGGGACTGTTCAGTCTGGAAAAGAGGGGTATCAGGGGAATCTTGTCAATGTACACGAATACCTAGAGGGAGGGTGAGAAGAAAATGGAAGCAGGCTCTTTTTGGCAGCTCCCAGTGACAGGATCAGAGGCAACAATCACAAAGTGAAACACAGGAGTTTCCCTCTGAATATCAGGAAACACTTTTTCACTGTGAGCCTGACTGAGCACTGGCCCAAGTTGCTCAGCTAGGTCGTGGACTCTCTATATTTGTGTATATTCAAAACTGTCTGGACATAGCCACAGGCAACCAGTGCTAGGTGATGCTGTTTAAGCACGGGGGGGTGAACCAGGTGTCCTCCAACCTCAACTATTCTCTGATTCTGTGTGTGCCTTTCATTAGGCTAGCCTTCTTGGCAGCAATTCAATCCTTGAACATCCAGCTCTAGCCCTTCCAGTCTTAATTGCAGTGATATCCTAAAGAGCATAGGAAATACAGCTCTCCAGTGTTAATTCCTGTATACTTTATAATGGGATTATCCTAAATGCATGCTAACAAGCTTTAGATACAGCAGCATTTGATAAAAAATTAAATTAAACTAACATAGTTGTAAGAGAGATGTACTTGAAGTGTAACAGTTGATAGTCATTTATTTGTCATTTCCCTCCGCAGAATGTTTATTTTTAGATACTACTTAATTGCCATTGAAAGTTTTTTTGCATCTTGCTTTGAAGCATCTGGTAAACGACACCTATACAGTCTATTATGTTACCCTTCTACATAGACTTATGTAAATACAGACAATTTCATAAAGATGTTGCAGGAGTTGCTTTGTGGAGTCTCCTCCAATTAGCAGTTTGCCAATGAGAGAGTTAGGATGGTTAAGTACTTGAGATTTTATGTTTCATGGGTTTTTTTGGTTTGGGTTTTTTTTTTCCTTTTTTTGTTTTCTCATGGTTAAACTTAGTTAATTCATGTGCTGGAATATCCCCCTATAATTCTTGTGAAGGAGCAGACTAAGTTAGGTGTTACTTAAATTCCTAGTGTGTATTTGGATTCATTACCTGAAACAATCCTACCTCTGTAAAAAGAATTCAAAGACGGCTCCAGCTGGTTTACCAGTTATGTATTCTGCTTAAATAAGAAGCTTAGGGCTACACTTTCTTTTCTGTTTGTGGGTTTTATTTAGTTTGGTGAGTTTTATTTTTGTATTGCTATTCATTAAAACCCATTTTTTTTTTCTGTGGTACAGGATTTGATGATTTGACGTCAATTTAAGGCAGAAAAAATATGCTTCTACAAATCCCTTGTGATTACAGAAAGAGTTTATAGTGAAATTAATGTGTAGTTAAATTCATGTGAGATTTTAAATTGGAATTTTCAGAGCATGATATGTTAACACATTTGGATGCATTATAAACTACATATAGTAATATCCTCAAGCAATTTCCTCAAGTGTACCTTCACCATAAATCTGATAAGATGTTTTACTTCACTGCTGCATCATATCCTCTTTGATTAAATACGTTGATAATTCCTATATATCTTTAATAGAACAGCTGGTATTTTAAGAAAGCAAGCCAACACACATATGTCAAATACGAATATTTGATGATATCACAGAGTAAGGTAATGAGTTGAGACTCACGAAAGACACAATTTATTTTTCCATTTTTTTTCTTTTTTTTCATTAATATGATGAATTCTAGCAACTGTGATATGGAATAAAATTTTAACATTCTATATAAACCACTAACCTGTGTGGACACAAATGTTACGGCAATATATTAGATTTGTCTATGAAGCACTATTACTGTCTTAGCAAACTGAGTGTTTATTCTTTCTGGTTTGCATGAGTTCTGCCTTTCCCCAAGCACATCCTTCCCCCAATAATACTGCTTAGCCTCACAAGAAATTGAAGTAAATCATTTGCATCAATACTTAAACACAGAAATAATCATATTACTGCAATGAACATGTTGATGCAGGCATCTCTGTTGTTAACAAAGAGGAAAATACAAACAAGAAATTCTGACAATTCATGCTTAATCAGTCTCCGGAGGACCTGGCTCTTCCTATATCTGGATTATAAAAAAGAAGGGTGTTTCCTTTTGTCCTATATTGTAAAATACAGAAATATGGCTTTGTCTCTAAAGTATTTATGTGTTAAAGGAGGTGAAAATATAATATATAAAAATTTTTAACTAAAAAGTTAAATAATGTAAATTCTGTTAACTTAAAAAGTTAAGAAATGAGAATTCTCGAGAATGTTCTAAAATACAAAGATATCTTCATTTTACACAGGAAAAGTGGAGCTTTAAAGGATAGAGTTGCCACATACAAATTCAACTATGTAGACCTGGGGACAAGAGGGAAGTAAGCTTTTTCAGCATAATGTCATATTCCTTATGCTAACACTGGTGAGGTGCTTTGGGGAGCTAATGGAAAGCTTTACTTCATTGTGCTTAGGAAAAGCTGCATTTTCTTCTGAAATTAATGTCCTTAGTAAAGGACAGTAAATGCAAAAAAAACCCCATAAAAGACAGTTCGCATCATTTCAGGTATGCTGTCTTACTTTTGTCGCTTCCACGTATCATCGTGTTGAGATCTGCAGCTTCGGCTCAGGAAATAATATTAATGCTCCTGTACATATTTGACCTTCTTCTCTTTGAGTGAGCCAAATAAATCATATGCTGAGAGTTTTGGGTGGATATGGTAAATATTAGCTCTGGAGGAGATGTAAGTATTATGTGTGGGAGATGCTGTGCTTTCATAAAGCTCTAAATCCATAGTGCAGATGGTGAAATACAAGGGTGAAAATATGTTCTGAACTGTCAGGAGCCTGTTCTTGTTTTTTGGAAAGCAGTATGTGAAGTGGCATATAAGGAAATGAAGATGGAAGAAGTTCATACCTAGTCCCAGAACTCAGTAATACTTTGCTCTTAAGCAATATTTAAGAGAATGAGGTATACATTCTGTGACACAGCAGAGAAGCAGCATTGTCTAGCATTTGTTCTTTATTAACAAAGCAGATTCCAAGACACTGACCTCTACCTGATAGTCAGACTAGCTGAGAAGCAGCAGTGTGGCTCTGGCAGATCCTGTTTTTTACAATGATGAAACTGAGAAGTCTGCACATTGTTATGAGGAAACATTTGCTTATGAATCCAAATCAGCAAAATACAATAAGAGCTAGCTTGCAAAACCTTTAAAGCAAGTATTGAACCAAGATATTCTTTATTCCATATGGGTAATCTCAACGTTCATTTTGGGTGTAATTTCTTCCCTGTTGTGTTTTCATTGCTTCCTTTCTGTTTTGACAAGAATTTCAATTCAAAACTTGAAGTTATTTTTCTTAAAATGCTTTTGAACTTCATATTTTATGAAGTAAAGTTTTCAGTAATTTGCTTGTCTGTTTGAGGAAGATAGTGGAAACCCTGTAATTTATGTATAATATATTTTGTTCTAGTTGATTTCCTAATAGATTTATCTACGATCTAAGAGAAACTGATTACATATTCATCTCTTCCAAGGAGTCTGAATTCAACAGCAATGAAAATCAGAAATGAACCAAGCTAATAACAGCAGCAGTTGTAGCGTATTCACTCCTATTTACGATTTATACTATCTAGCACAGTCTGACTATATATGCTTTTTTAAGTTTTTTTCTGAATACTACTTTGCTAGTTAAAATATTTTACTTCATTCTATTGTCAATATATTTATAGCTGAATACTTTTTTTATAAGAAGCTTCTGCAGTCTGGCAAGTAGTATGGTACAACAAGAGTGCTTGAGCATTGATTGGGCAAACAAAGAATTAGCTTCAAAAGACCAAAAGCAGAAAAGATTACCACATCTGGAAGAAACGTTAATATCACATATCAATAAATCTAATGTACCTTGTGGATACAGATTTGGAAAGAAAGATCACACAACTGTGGAATTTATTGAAAAAACTTGCCACTCAGCTAATGTACATAATAGTTGTTCTGTGGTGTGCAGATACAAAAAATGAAAGCACTTCTTTTTTTTTGCAGACAGGGAAAGGAGGAACAGAGGAAATTGCTGAAGTCAATTCTCAAAGCATTTGAACTAATAGTTTTGTAATTAAACAACTTAATTTTAAGGCAGAAAAATCTTCAGCTTCCTCTGACTAGCTAGGAATGATGTGTAGTTATTTCTAAACGTATGTTTCTAAAAATGCATTCACGTATATCATCAACCGAGTTTCAAATGTTTCAGAATTCTGAAACAATCATGACCATCATGCATATTCCAGGGACCAGACCAAGAGTGAAACCCTGGACTATTTTCTCATTGTTATTTTTATCTTCAATGAACATACACTAATGATAAAAAACCCTAAAAGATGTTCTTTTTTCTTTAGTCTTATGGCTAATGTAATAGTATATTCTTTATATGAGTCTGAAGCTGCAATAGTTATTAGATAAAACATGCACTATTAAGTTACCTAGAAAAAAACATTGCCTTATTCTCACACTGTCCTTCCAGCTCAACTGGAAAGATCATTTAAGTGTCTTCATCAATGCTTTCAAAAAATACTTCAATCAATTGGGATATTAAGGATACCATATGTGACTCTAAGGATATTTTTGGGTTGGAGTATGAAGCAGATTTACTAAAACTGGTTGGTTAGTGCAGGCTATCAGGTCTGTGCACGGCCAGCTCTGGTGACTTTCCCTAAATCTTTCCACATTCAGTGCTTCTGTTCATATGTAAGGCAGATTCCTTTGGCTTTCTTTTCTTTAATATAAATGGAGAAAAACATCTACATCTTAAAAAGAAGCAGAAGCCCATCAAAAAGAAAACACTCCAGTGCACACAATTCTCCCCTCAGGAACAGGCTGAGAGGAAGAATGAATTGCACGTGACAGCTGTTAGGATTTGGGTTTGGTTAATGTGGTGCAGGCAGACACTGGAAAGGGTGGCATCAAAATGCTGAACAAAATGAAACCTAATACTGAGCTATCAGACAATTGTGCAGAAATTCACATTGCTGTGGTTGTATTATGCCTGTAGATAAGAGCTAGCATCTAATAGCTGCCATTTTCTTCTTTACTTCTCTAGCTGATACAAAATGCCGTATCTTTCCCTTTTTTTTTTTTTTTAACCTGCTTATATACCATGCAATGGCTGGAAAAAAATACAAATACAATATTCAGCTGCACTCTTAACATCTCTTCCTACAATTCCTTCATGAAAGTTACTGAATTTAAAACAGAAGTATCTCCAAATCAAGTTTCTGTAGTATTTTAATTACATTTCATTTTCAGTAGTGAAATATTAAGAAACACACCTAAATTTAAACACTGGTTATACACATGTGTTTGAATAATTTGTTTGTTGCTCCTTAAAGGAATTGAGGGGTTTGGTGGCTTTTTTTTTTTTTTGCATGTTTCCCTCCTCCTTTGCTTTAGGAAGGTGTTTTACAACCAAGATATGAGGGGGAAAATGTAGCAACACTTGGTGTAGATGGAACGCAGAGTAAGATCTCAGGCCAGCTGTCATCCCAACTAAAAAGCTATTACAAGTATTCCTGAGCCCTATTATCAGGATATTAATTCTGATTCAATTGAGATTTTTAAAAGTTATCGAATTTCCATATATTTCTAATAGTAATTTCTAAGATATCTATACTTGAGTGAAATAATATTGATAAAGATTATGAATTATATGACATGCATGTTAATTACACGCATGTAATTACATGCATGCATGTAACATGAAAAATATGTTCCACCCTGAATACTTATTTTATTCCTCCTCCACCTCCCAAACCTCACTACCTCTGGTGTCTTTGCAACGTGCTATATAAGCACATCCATTCCTGTTGCTTCCATACACAGAATACAAAGTAGTTACTCAGTTAAACATCTGCAGGTCTTTGAGTAACCAGAGCTAGAATGTACATGTAGATTTCTCCTTGCAAAGAAAATTATATTTGAATAAACTATCTTACATACCAAATGGCGAGATTTCCTTTAACAGAGTTGGAACTCTTTGGTGCTACTTGCTTTACAGGTTAGTCTCGTATTTAATGAGGGATGTAAATTAGTTGGGATGACACCTTAGAGATGTTGGAAATGGATTCTGGGAAGATATTTCTTTTACACAGTGGTTTGCTCTAAGCTCCTGCTTTAAATACAAAGAATACCTTTCCTAACCACTGCCAGTTTCGTGACAGCATTTACAAATAATGATCTGTGAGCAATAGTGTACACAGCAAATGAGGGGTTTTTTTTAATGGTAGGCAAACATAAAAGGAATATAAAATTTCACGTTATAGTTTTGGACAGGTATTCAGATGAAGGTTAGAGTTACACAAGCATTCTGATTGAGAAGACATTTCTCATTAAATTTCCTCCACCATTTTTGTAGCTTCTTGAGCTAAAATAATACAATAATTCTTCTTGCTGCATAGATGTTTACTTAGATTTTAGTTTTAACTCCTGACTGAGTAAAAGGTAAAGTTGAACTCTATATGCAAGAACTATATTTCCTTTGAATTTCTTACAGGAATTTAATTATACACTTATAGTTCCTTTTGGCAGGAAATATTCCATTAAGATGGGTTCCATGAGTCATTATCCTGTTTTTTTTTTTTTTTTTTTTTTTATATTGTTCAAAAATATTATTAATTTCCTTGCCTCTAAACTCAGGAAACACTTTTTAAATTATTTTTATCTTTTTTGCCTCTTCTCTCACACACACAAAAAAAGAGATAAAGAGGTCTTAATGAAATATTGCTGACTTATAACTTTTTTTATGTTTATAATACTTCCATTTAGCTCCAAGCAGTTATAAAGGCTTCATGTGGCTGCATCTTAATGATAAAGGATCATAATTTAGATGGTGAATTCACTTTGCTTTCTGCAACAAGAGTTAGTGAGCCGGTAGAGCCTTTTCTGCCTTGATTAATAGTAGCTTATTTTGTTCTGGTTATATCATCCCTGCTGTCTTATTTTAACCTCCATCTAATGTCAATCTTACTGAATCCTGTGGTATCAGCCCTGTAGTGGATTGACTTTTGATCCACGGAATTATTCCATATCTTCCTTTAACGTAACCCGACATATAAATAGGGGGTAGATAAGAGAATACATGCTCTTCTTCTTCTGGCAAGGCTGGAGAGCAGAAGGTCCCTGCGTTTGTCCTGTCTGCTACTGAGACCGTGGAAAATATTTTAATGGGTCGGATTTGGTCGTCTGGCTCTCCACGGGGGAGGTGGCATGGTAAGATTTCATTAATTCTTTACTTTGTTAGCTACTGGGTGCTATAGTTGTATTCTGGGTGTTATATAGATCCTTTTACATATATTATAAATATATGTAAAATATGTATATATATAAAATATATGTAAAATATATATGTATATATAAATACATACATATATATTTAGTGCGATTTTGGTTTCTTCCATAGTTTTTTTCCTTTGAAAGGGGGGAAGGTTTGGGAGAGAGACAGACTAAGCGGTTGGAGACCTTGGAAAAGCTAGTTCAAACCAGCTCAGGTCCCTATGTTTATATGGGATAAAGTGATCTTGGGTTCTTAGATAAAAGAGGCTGTGTGTCATAAAAGAGAAGTACTTCCACTGATTAATTTCCTTTCTTTCAGCTTCTTTTCATAGAGAGGGGAAAACAAAATGGAAAAAGGAGTCATTTAGATCTCAACAGCACTTCCTAAATTTTCTCTGCTGATTCAACATAGCATTAACAGGTAGGAGAGACAGCAAGTCTCCAGCAAGCCACCCAGATTTCTTACCAAGAGCTATATTTTACTGTTACCTCACAAACATGGATGAAAAACTCGTGTATGTAATAATGCATTTAAATCTTAATTTTAATATCTAATTATTTTGTGTTTGTGGTTTTGGTTTTAAGTTTGGTATCTCAAATTGCAGATCTGCAACTGCTGATGAATTAATGAAATGGGAAATTCAGTTCTATTATGATTAATAACAAAACTGACTACAGTGGATAAAGTTAATGCCAATCTCTTGTGTGAGGCTTGTATGCTATTTGGAGGTTCCTGATTAAGTGACTAAATGACATCTGAAACTATGTATTTACCTAAATGGAGGAAAACCTGGTTAATTTTTAGACTTATTTATGACTTTTTTTAAAAAGAAGTTGATCCTGAATAACTGATTTCAAATTAGGAAATAAGTTAGTTTTATTTTTCATGTCTCCTTGTCACTGTTAACCCCGACCCGGCTAATTTTCAGCAACTAAAATCGTGCAGATGGGTTCCCAAATTATATTACCCCTCCACCGAGGGGAAAGGGAGAGGAAAATGAGAGGCAGAAGGCTTGTGGATTGGAAACCAAAACTACAGCTTTAATGAAATTATGATAATAATAATAATGATTAAAATAATTAGAAAGTAATGAAATATGTACAAATATCCGAGATTGCACCCCCACCCCACCCCTGGATGACTATACGTCATCACAAATGCTGTAGAGCAGACACAGGGAATGGGTCCACAGCTAGGAGGGAGTTGAACACAGGAACTGGATTAAGGGATGCATGGATCCGGATCAGGAGCAATCAGACAAACAAGGTCTTCAATGGACGTTGGCCATCTCAGAAGAGAGCAAGACCCTCGTGATCTCTCGGTTTATACCGAATATGACGTATATGGGATGGAATACTCTGTTGGTCAGTTTGGAGTCACTGGTCTTGTCTGTTCTTCCCTGCAGGTGCGGCCTGTTTTTGCTACCTCAAGGATGGCCTTGGTTACTAGAGAAATAAGAATAAACATTGGCCTTTCTGCAAACCAGTGTTCCATGTTATCCTTTCTAGAGAGAAACTGTCTGGAAAAGATCCATGCAGTTAGCTTTCAGAAAACAAAGTCACTTAAGACTAAGACCAAGCCAGAATCAGGAAACAGACACCAATTAACTCAAAAATAACGCTCCTGCTTTTAGGAATTGCTACTATTGGTATCTGTAACCATAGCTATCTCCTAAAATGCCTCAACAATTAGACAATTTTTAGAGGAGATACAAGTTCTATCACTGTATTTTAAATTGCCACGTAGCGCTACCATTACTGAAACAACATACATGACTTACTTAACAAGACAGATTTCTGAACTGTTCCTGGTACCTAGAGGATATTCATGATTTATATTTAAAGAGCTGTGCAGAAATAAAAAAAATAAAGCAACATATCATATGTCAAAATGAGTTTGGACACAGTCCGAAGCAATTAGGATTACTTCAGTTAATAAAAGGAACATTTATGAAAACTGATATGGTATAAAGGTATTAATTTGAAGTGGAGATTAACTTTATTTTTACGTATGCCCATTATTAGCCAGACATATAATAGAAAAAAAAAAACGTCTGGGATGACAGTGTGCGGTTTGACAGAGCATTCACCTGAAGCTTTCTGCAGTAAATTCCAGATTCTAACATCTGTCCAAAAATGAGGTAAGGTGGATTTGTTATTAAGACACTAGAAGGGTATTTAAAGTCCTTTATTACTTGTTAGTTCTGCTAAAAAAGACCTGAAAAAGAAGCAGACTTATGTTGAGGAGTTGAAGAATGGTTTTTTTACAAGGGCTTGTATTGGATTATCACCTTCTGTTTAATTTCTTTTTTTTTTTTTTTTCCAGGACAGCAGTACCTGTGCCGCATAGGTCTAACGAGGAGTGACTGAGGGAACTGGTGTTGTTCAGCTTACAGAAGAGGAGACTGAGGGGGGACTTCGTCACTGTCTACAGCTATCTGAAAGGAGGTTGTAGTGAGGTGAGTGTTGGTCTCTTCTCACAAGTGACAAGTGATAGGACAAGAGGTAATGGCCACAAATTGCACTAGGGCAGGTTTAGACTGGATATTAGGAAAAATTTATTCATTGAAAGGGAGGTCAGGCACTGGAACAGCTGCCCATACCCAAGGAGGTGGTTGAGTCACCATCCCTGGAGGTGTTTGAAAGACGGTTTGATGATCTTCTTGGGGACATAGTTTAGTAGTGGACACGTATTGCTGGACTCGATGATTTCAAAGGTCTTTTTTTCAAAGGTCTGTTTTCCAAACAGATGATTCTATGGTTCTATGATTCTATAATTCTATAAAAGCTCATGGCAAATAACACTCTGCCCTTTTTAAATCTGTTTAAACTCCTACCAAGAAAAAAGGAGAAGTCAGAAACACAAGGCCAGACAAATATGTCATCAGGGGACATATATTTGGAAGATTTTCTGTAATTGTAGTTTATACACAATACTGTTCAGTAAGGGATCACTGAATATCTTAAAAATCTATTTAGAAGTGTTACAACCAGGATATGACTAAACAGATTTTCTCTTCTAGAAAAGATCTCTTTGCTCTCTACAGAACATACCATTTACCTGATGTACAGATTTAAAGCAGTGTGTAAATCTTCAACAGGCCAGGATCAATGTAGCTAGACTGATTTAGAATGACTTGAAAACTGGGCCGTACATACATTTATACTAATGCTAGTCAGAATTACGATAGAGAAATGAATGCAGAACGTATAAAAGTGTTGAATGACAGGATAGGTATTTGTAGTATGGAAGAGAGGAAGTTTTTTACAGTTAATTTGTAGAATGTGGGGCCTGAAAACGCAGTCAACCGAAAAGAGAGGGAAAACATAGGGGAGGGGAATAGAGAAGAAATAAATTAGAATTCAGTCTACTAGAAGCTACTTATTAAGTAAAAATGCCTCTATACAGACAACTCTTCCTCGGTGAACACTTTGCATTTTCTTAACCTTTCCAATTCTAATTTAATTCATATAAGTTTATTAAAAGATAAATGCTTCCAGATGTGCACTGATAAAATAAATCTAGGAAAATCCATGTGCAGTCAGTCTTTTTGATTTCTATAGAGAGGCAATTAATTGACAAGTGATTTCTATTCATTAATTTACAAGAATAAAGAGAACAACATGGAAGGAATTACTTCATTACTTCTGATCTGTGTTTTTTATTCTTTTCAGATTTTTTTTGCCACACAGAAGATAGAGATAAAAATACAGAAATAAATCATTTATTATTGATATTCCCAGACTATATGGAGCAAGAATAAAATGCAAGAGTAAGTGAAAAGGAAGTGAGTGTCAGATTGTTCTCTAGAAGTTAATTCATTAAGGTTAACCCTAATTAAAGGGGGGTTTTTGTCAACATTTTTTGTCTTCCATCTGTGCGACCATTGCTGCATAGCATTCTAATAACTTCAGTTAGTTATTTCAGAGATATATTTTTTTCTGACACATGCTGCCTTAGGCTTATCCTGAAAACATAATTCTCCAGATTTTGGCAGTCACTTAGTGTCTGTCATACTTTTCCATCCTTCCAGTCTTTTGTTTTCATTTTTACTACTTTCCAGGCAGCTGTTTTCCTTGTCAGCTTTTAAATTCATCTCTGTTTGGGAAAATTCATCAAGTTTACAATAGATTAGTCCATTTCCAGCTCACTGCCATCATTTGTTCGCAACACTAAGTCTCACTGCTTGCAAAATCTGAGAAATCATATGTGTCTCATTCATGGAGTATTTGTCAACTTTTCTTCTTAGGGCACTTGTCCAATAGATCTTTCCCTCAGGGCAAATATAAATCCCATATGTTCAAGATCAGACGAAAGCAATATAATCACAAATTGGAAGAATAATTTGCAAACAGAATATATTAATTAATTAAATAATTTAGGTTGAGTGGTAAGCACAATCTTTAAGATAATTAGTGGATACAAAAACCAGTCCTTCACACATTAAGTTCTTCAGAAATGTAGTTCCCTAGAACAGAAAGAGGCAAATCTAGGCTATTTGTTAAAATCATGACTAGGCAAAGTATATAATGGTTTATTGAAATGAAATGTTCAGCCATGCAAGTGAAAAAATGATAATATCTCTTCTTTATATGAGAGAATGAAAAGTCATGAAAGATGGAGAGAAACGTTGTCATTGTAAATATTCAGAAACACTTTTCTGTTCTTACAGTAACAGGAACCACAGCTTTGCGTACTTCAACAGGCTGCCAATGTATTAGTCAGTATCAAGTAACAGTTAAATCTTCCTCTCATTATCAACTGTATTCTCAGCTACTCTGTGATATACAAGGAAAGGCTGAATAATTAGCTTTTTTGTTTACAGTAATTAACTGGATGATCTAAACTACACCTCAGTGATAGTGGTTCTGTTGCTCTTAGGAATTAGCTTGTGCAGTACTTCAAACAAAGCCTGAGCTTGAACATTAAAGAGCAGTAGAACAGACTCTAGTTAGTCTTTGTTGTCTCTGTCCAGGAAGAAGAAATCATTCACTTCGACAAAATGAAAAGCTGGACATTCATTTTTTTTCTCACTCAGAGGGAAAAACTATGTCTCCAAAACCTGTACACTCTTGTTTTGGATAACACTTGCTAGTTTTTCCTTGTCAAATTGTTAGAAGCTTTTTTCCTCTCTGTTTATTTATGAATTCATTTTTTTTTCTTGTTCTGCATTGTAAGCATTTCATGCAGCACAGACCTTTGTTTAAGGACTGAATAAATAATCCAGATGCCCAGATGCTGGGGTATAAACGGAAGGACAGTACGTTTAAAGGACATGTCCATATTACTAAAAACTGCTGCTGGATGTGTATTTTTCTGTCTGGTTTTCTAAAAAGCTCCCTGACACAAGTACTAAAGATCCTCACTATGGTGAAATTGGAACAGTTAGGTGCCTTCAAATAGCATTAGAAAAACTCTTCACTGTAAGCGTGAGACATATATATCTAGTCAATACTCGGTTTGTTCTGAGGTGCTCTCTGTAGTCTTTCATGTGACTTAGGACTCCAGGCAGTCATTTCTTCTCATTTCATTTAAAATATTCACTTCTTCAAATAACTATGAACAACACTCCGTTTTCTTAAATGCATTTTTCTTATAGAATGTTCCACTGGCTTGAAAATTGCACAGAAAGTCGAAGCATTATGCTGTTTTTGATACCTTCTCAGACAGTGTCACAGGCTTGGAAGCCTAAACACAAACTTTTGCTGAATTTCCTCTATTGAATAGAAAAGAATCATAAGATAAAGAAGTGAGATGATTTTTTTTTTAAAGCAGTACTTATTTATACATCTTCCATTAAGCCCTTATTTAATGAATTCTTTCTGAAACAGAAATTTCAACTACCCTCATTTAGCTAGTCTTCGCTTTCTTCCTTCCCCCTCGCCTTGTGCTGTCCTTCACTCTAGCAAATTCATTTTTATCAGTCTTCTGTTGCCTTATGATAATGACGAAGTGAGGGAGGGAGTTAAAAACCACAAAAATATGGTTGTCACAACAGCTAATGGAAGCAATCTGCTGGTTTCACAAGACATACTTATTGCCATGAGATTTGTTTCAGCATCCAAGGAGGAGAAGAAATTTTCTACATCTTTATTTTTAGCTTTTTAAACTATTTAGGAATTTTTAAATTTTCTTGGGAGAAATATACCCTGAAATAAATTATTAACAGAATAAATTCTGAATGAAACTTTTTGGGGTAAAATGATTGTTTGGGGTAAAAAATGAAAGAAAGAACTCATTGTGCAAAATTTTATTGGTAATTAACCTTACATAATCCTAGGTTCAGTTCTTTAATAGCTATTGAAGTGTTAAGTGTAACTTTGTAATGTTAAGCACAACTATCTTGTCCCATTTCCTTATTTTATAAAAATGCATTAAGAAGTATTTATTTTCTTTATAACAATTTTGTTTCATTTTCACTTTCCTCTCACCCCAATTATACAGAATAGCCTTTCCTGAAAATACTTTTTTGTTGTTACAGTGTATCAAGCGGAATAAAAAATAAATATTTGATATAGAGAGAAACTGTCTATAGAAAAAGTGAAATTACTGTAATCTTTTACAACCAATTATAAAACTGGGACATCATTTGACACACTATATGATCATTCTAGAAAGACCCTGAAGACATACTTAAAGTACTTAAAGTTAATGGCAACTAAAATGAAATAAAATTAATCAAACCTGAGTTCAATAGCATTGTATTTCTAATTCTCTGGATTATATACAGAGCGACTTTCTGCGTTTTTCTGTATGAAAGACTTAATTTTAACCACTCTTTCCTTGTTATACAGTGATTTTTTTTTCCTGTTT
The DNA here is from genome assembly GCA_033556795.1 of Tapera naevia. NCBI lineage: Eukaryota > Metazoa > Chordata > Aves > Cuculiformes > Neomorphidae > Tapera > Tapera naevia. Next base: position 5,970,283 of record JAUMJJ010000034.1, on the reverse strand, counting down.
GTGTACATGCTGTCTTAAAAATCATGAAGATATTTGTAGTTTTGGTTTAGCCAATTAAACTTCAGCCTGGACTTAGGCAATGCTTACAAGTACCTGTATGTCACTAAGAAGAAAATTAAGTAATGTCTGAAAAAGCTACATCTGAACAAACCCTGTTTTGAATTAAGGAATAATATGTAGAAAGGATCTGAAGCGTATCGAGTTCTTCTCAGTGCAAGATGCTGATATTCTGACCTAAGATGAACATGTCTTTGCTGTCCTTTCTTTCACAAGGAATTGCATCAGTATTGTGGAAGTGTCTTAGAGAACTAGCTATCCTCATGGACAACTGTATATTCTCTTTTACTTCAAGAACCTGTTAGTTTGTGCTACACTATTTTCAAAAAAGAGGCATCATCAGACTTTATTCCTCGGCAGAGAAGCGATTTCCCCACTTTGCACATACCTCTAAGGACATGTAGTAGAGTGTAGGACATAAATACTAAGTTCTCTAGCTAGGTACTGTCAGAATATAGCTTCTATTATATATATATATATATATATAGCTCTTTCATTAATGAAATGCATATGCTATATTTCTTCTATAACTCTTTATATAAGTTTTGTTTTTAAGAACTTTTCTTGTATGGTTTGGATTAGGCAAAGAAATAAAAAAAATAAGTTTAAGTATTTTTTTAATAAAAATATTTCCCAACTACTTCTTTGTGTGTGCATGAGTGTATGTTCATGCACACGAAACATAATAATAAAAAAATAGATATATAAATTCTTATTCTTATTTTTTGAGGGGTATGCATAACTGTTAGGTAGAGGAAATTAAATTCCATTCTAAACTCTACTCTTAGTTTCTTTATAGATTTTGAGTGGGAAAACTAATTCATATTGGCTTCCAAATTGACAGATCTACCATAAAACTACAGAAAAAATGTTATTTTTGAAGTTTGAAGAAAATTATATGGGCTCTGGCTGAGCCCATATAATTAAAAAAGTTGCACTCAAATGAATAAATTAGTGTAATTTTTCTATGCCTCCTACTTTAAAATGGCATAAAACTTCTTTCATATAAATCGAGCTACCTAAGAAGTAATACACAAATAGTACTGGAAAAACACAAAGTCAAATAAATTAAATGTAATGTTTTTCATTTCCCTATAGTTCTAATGTGAGTGCTCATGGTTATTGAACTCACTGGGGATGTATTTAGGCTTCAACCCAGCAAACCACTTAAATATATTTTATATTTTAGTTTAATTTATATTTATCATGTAAGACTGCTGCCTACTAGTTGATTTACTTTCTTATAGTGTGTGTTTTGTCTTTTAAGAGTTACAATTAATATTTCAAATAAACTTTTCTTGAATTCAGTAGATTTCAAAAGTAAGAGTGCTTCTGAACACTAGATTCACCAGAAATTTGAGTTATCCTTGCATAAAATTATGGACCAGAAAGATCTTTGATATGGGATTACCAAACAGTAAGAGAAAATAAGCATCAGGAGCACCTGCACATGGTGGCAAACTTATGCTAATAATGAAGAAAAAAATTTCACTTGTAAGAGGTCATTTTAACATAAATTATAATAGCATATGTATATCAGTTTCATGCATAATTGTGGTTTTACCTTTAAATTATTTTGAGGGTTTTTTCTGTTATATATTCCAGAACAGTATCCTGTATTGAATGTAGGCTTCAAAAATGATCTGCAATGAGCAGAACTATCATAGTCTGGAAAAAAAACAAACAACCCTACAACTCTCTTTAGACAAGTAACCTGTTTTTTTGTTATTTGTTCTTGTTCATTCTCAAAGTATTTATCGAACTATCTGAAAGCTGACCATATTAGAAGATTATATAGACGAGAGCTTGTAAGCAAATACCTATGCATAAAAAGTGTTTCAAATACAATGTAAAATAATTCATTTATTTTTCCTGAACAATACTAGAATTCAGGGTATATTAAGCTTGTATCAGAGCAAACATATAGATATTGGCAGCCACATGAGAACTGCTAATATCAGGTGGAATGTCACTGCTGAACAAATTTGCTGTTGTAAAATAACAACCAATCAGAGAAAGCTCAGAAAGGGTATGCTTTATTTATATTGCCCATGGGAAGCTTTGGGTCAGTAGAGACAGCAAAAATGTATGTGTGCAACTTTTTTTTAAAAAAGAGTCAAAATAAAAAAAAATTGAAAGTACATGTCTGTTTTTATATAAAGAAGTATTCCATGTTGCTATATACTCCATAATATAGATTGTACTAAGTATATTGCATACACAGGATCCATTTCTACAGTATTAAACTGTTATTAATTATTAAAATCCAGCAAGGTTGTTCCAGTTAGTACAATATTTGATCTTTCTTTCCAGGTTATCAAGACTGTGTTGTAATTTTTTGGGGGTACATCAGTATATTCCTGAAAGAAATATATATTGTATGAAATAGGGAAATTATTTTCACAAACAACCTTGTATTATAATACAAATAATATCAACATGTTTATGTGTGTGTATATATATGCAGATAATATCTATCTCCAGTGTCTCAATGATTAGCGAAAATGCTGGAAACATGCCGTAAATATGGCAAATATGGTACACAGTAGTCATCCAGCAATGGAAGACAAGCATACCTTGGAAAATCTGTAGTTTTTCATTTGATTATTTTTTCCCCAATGTCCAAAAATTAAAGGAAAGCTAAAAATATAAATCTTAGAGGAAGAATAACAAAAAGGAGTAGAAGAAGGATCTTGGAATGAAATTTTTTGGAGCTGTTGGAGTGGATCCAGAAGAGGACCACCAAAATGATCCAAGGGCTAGAGAACCTCTCCTACAAGGACAGGCTGAGTGAGTTGGGACTGTTCAGCCTGGAGAAGAGAAGGCTGCAGGGAGATTTTATAGAGGCCTTCCAATATTTAAAGGAGGCCTATAGGAAAGATAGAAACAGACTTTTTAGCAAGGCCTGTTGTGACAGAGCAAGAAGTTTTAAACTAAAGTTTTAAACTAAGGCAGAGTAGTTTTAGACTGGATATAAGGAAAAAAAATTATGAGGATGGTGAAACACTAGAAGAGATTGCCAAGGACATAGTGGAGGTCCTATCCCTTGAAACATTCAAGGTCAGGTTGGATGAGGCTCTGAACAACCCAGTCTAGTTGAAGGTGTCTGTGCTCCTGTAGGGGCTTTGGACTTGATGGCCTGTAAATATCCCTTCCAACTGAAAGCAAAATGTAGGAAATGTGATAAGATGGACAATTCAAAAGCAGAATATAGAAAAGACTAAAAGAAGTTTGGCGTTGACATGAAAGTAGATTACATTCATGTCTGCAATTTTCATATAATATATGTATGTATTTTAATTAATATAATTTTTCTAAGGCTTCCGTATCTATGGAATCTAATACTGATTTTTAACTAAATTAACCTCTTCTGTATGGGCTCTAAATTAGAACATACATAAAAATAATATGTTTTAGAAAAATACATCTATAACATTCATTTCAAATAACAGAAATATTTATGGGCGTTGCAGATCTGTCTTTAAAAAAACACATCAAAAGAGAGAAAACAGAGAAATGATGAAGCCTTTCCTTCAAGGTTGCTGAGAATACATTTAATGAAAAGCCAGCATAAATCTTGGTGATGGATCTTTTTGATATTGTGAAGGAAACAAAAAAATCCAGTGCCTCCAGTGTCTCACCCTTAGAAAAGTGAAGTTTTCTAGTTACTTTATGAAAACATTGTTGACTCTATTATTTAGAGAAGTCGATGCATAGTTCTGTATGCATATATCAAAATTGCATGTGTCCTTGCATTATTTCTTTTACTAAATGACTATTTCTTAGTCTTGGAAGCCTCTTTCTGGGTTTCTTTGTCAGTAAATTTCTGGGGACATCTCACCTATACTCAAGATTTGGGAAGGAAGAGTGATACTTACCCTGGATCCTGCAGCTAGCAAGTTTTCTGCATGCTAACAGAAAAGAGCCAAGCAGTATATCACCAATACATGGAAGAACTAGGATTCTCTTCTTTTGTTACAGCTCCAAGAATCATGGTTTGCAGTAACACAGTCTGGAAATGACTAGTATGCAGATCTCTGTGGGCAAATCCTTACAGAAGTGTGTATAACACTGAAGAATGAAAAGCTGATTTGGACCAGTGTTGGTGGTGGACCTCTTGCATACTCAGCTTTATTCTAAAAAGTATAGTCATGGGGAAGGCTGTGTGCTTTTCTGGGTCGTTGCCTGATATCTTCTCCTCACTTTTGGAAACATATCTCTCTTAACTGATTTGCACAAGGCTGTACTCTGGTAAACTAATGCCAGCTTCAGAATATCAACTTTTATGCCTGTCTTAGCTTGCAAGTGTGAAGATAAAGGACCACATAGTTGTCTGACTTCATGTATGTGCTTTTCTTCAACTCTTTTCTGGTTTATTACTTTTTCAGCAGCTAAATTCACTCACTGCTAATAGTCCATTTCCCTGTAACCAGCTCTATCTTTCTTACACTTGACCCATGTGAACTCTTGACTTATACCAGGTATGTTAGTCTTTTTTCCAGGACACTACAAAGCCAAGCTTCTGATGTGTTTTACATAAACTTCTTTTCATCACTCTATATTGCCTGAATACAAACCTTTCAGTGAAATTTTCAAAATGCAAGCCCTTATGAAGACCTTGTCTAAAGATAATTATGAGTTGCCCTTTAGCATCATATTGGAAGTTAATAGCATGGCAAACCAACGCACGTGTCTTACTTTAAAGGAAAAACTAAGATATCTGTTGGGATTATATCTCCCACAAGAAAATCACCACAGCCCTTTGCAATTAATAGACTTTAATCAAGAGGAGAATATGAAATTTTATAGGAAAAGATAACAGCTCTCAACTGCAAAATATATACATAACCAAACACAGAACTGAACAGACAGCAATGCTGTAATCCAACAGTCAAAAACCCAACACCTCAAACAAGTTAAGTAACTCCTCTGTGGTCCGTCCGGGCTCTGAGGCAAAACAAAACTCACGTGGGGGAAGAGCGGTCACAAGGCAGGTTGGAAATGCACTCCTAGGTGGTGCCCGGGAGGGGGGAAGGAGCGAAGGAAGGAAACAGGAAAGAAGTCCAGAAAGTCTGCAGAGAAATCCATCTGGTGCTGACTGCACTCCTCCCCTCTCTCTCTCTCTCTCTCTCTCTCTCTCTCTCCCTCGCCTTCTCTCTCTCTCCCTCTCTCTATCTCTCTCCCTTTCCCTTTCTCCCTCTCCCTCTCTCTCTCTCTCTGCTTTATCAGAATACAACCACGGTTAGTGTCGTTCAATTACAGAACGATGCCAGTCTTGCCTGATAGCTTTCTGATATTTGAAGTAATACTTCAAGCAAAAATAAAAGTTTAGGTAAGACCTCACTTCCCAGAGATATTGTCACTTTGACACAAGTTTCTTTGTAGAGAAATCGTGACCTTATACATTATTGGTTTTGCAAGATATAATTCATCAACTGAGTCCATTTGAATATGGAAGTAAACAGATACAGGTGTCTTTTTCTTAAAATTCAGATGGGAGGAGGAAGAAAGGAGGTGTTTGTTTCTTACCTTGTCTGGGAAAACGTTGGCTGGGCAGTGGGCATAATCCACTGGAGGGCTGAGTGCTAGCATGTTAGACAACAAGATTCTACTGCTCCTTGACAGCTGTGGTAGTTAGGACTTTGGACACGATTGCGAGACTCAGTAACAAGACAGACTGAACTAGGAACTGAGCAGTCTAGAAAGGTCATTAACTAGGAAAATGATTTACTGTTATGTTAAATGGAAGAATGGTCTCAAGAACTGTTTCTTTATAGAATTTTCCAGTAAGTAGTAGCAACTGCTACTTCCAAAAGCATAAAATAGCAGCATGCTGTTAGTAATTTGTAATGCAAGAGTTCTGAATATTTCATAGCTTTTCTAAAGTTACTCTAAAACAAGGCAGGGAAAGGAGGCATTATGAATAAAGCAGTGCTCTCTGTCCCCTTAATGACCTCTAATGGTGAACTGGCAAGAGTTAAAACCAATTTTAACCAATTTAATTGCTCTTTACAGAGACTGAATCAACAGCCCCTGGGTTCAGAGGTTAAATTCATTCACAACAGTTTCCTTGCCTGGAGGAAAACCTGGGAAAGAAAGCATTTGTTAAATGAGACTAAATTTCATCTGTGGTTTTATTTATGCCATGATAAGTGCATGGAATTTTACGCTGACATCTTAGATAAATGTGTGTATCTGAGGTTAGGTGAGGTAGCATTGTAATATCTCACATTTGATAGTGATCCAGAAGAACTAGCAAGAGTCACCCTTCTCTCTATGGTGGAAAGCTTTCTCCTGGCATACTTAGATCTCTAAAATATACAGTTTCAGAGATTAGCATCAGAAGGCATTGAGTGTTGAGTTACTAATCTTGTGAAATGGTTCCATTTTTATCGCGTGACCTTAAGGTTTTCTTCACTAGTTAACTTGAATGATACAAAGGCTGCATGCAAATGTCCCCGTGGCAGCCATGAGAAGAGAAAATTGTAACTTCTTCAAGATTAAAAGATCAAACTGTTCCTTTTAACCCCAGGACTGGCTTTTACTGTAAGCCTTGTTAGCTTCATCATGTTGAAGAGATCATGACATCTTTCAAAGCACCTAGGGGAAGCAGATCTTTTCAGTTCATTGACTAAGCTGTTCTCTGGGACAGCAATGTCACCCAACTGTATCTTATAAATAAGGTTACAATCTTTACTCTTTTACACTAGTATGTTAATATTTTTAACTATTTTAAATAAAAATCAAAATTAACCTCCCCCAAAATTATCTAGGATGAAAAACAAGTGCATGCAGGAGATGAGGAGTTACCACTTCTATTTAAATACAATTTATGTAGGAGAACTGAGAAGAGCTTATAAGAAACAGAATAGATGTTCTAATATGATGCATTTTTTTTGCTGCCTGTGACTTGTCTTGTACTCAAATTTTATATTTTTAATCAGTAATCTTAAAAATATATTTTTCTGTCTTATCACAGTGAAATTTTGAATCATGGCAAGATACTGCAGAATATTTAAGAGACAGCTATGCTCCATAATGAAACTTACACTGTAGCAATAGTGGCAGCCTTGGTTTCTTCATTCAACTCAAAAACATCCACTGTTTCTGTTATTTCAAAGAAGATGCATTTAATAAGTCAAATCGTTTTGTTGCAATAGAGAAAACAATTGATCATAATTGCTACTTCTAAATTGAGTTACTTGCTTTGATGTATTCTTACCCGTTCTGGTCACTGGTGCATTTTAAAGATCTGTGGAATTTAGAGTTGTTCCAGAAATAGTCAAAGCCAGTCTTATTTTTAGATAATATATTCCCCAATTTTATTTTGTATATAAACTCATGTTAGATATCAGGTTTTTGGCATTGTGGTTTAAAGTATTTTTTCATTCACATATGAATATATATTAAACTATGAGCCGCAAACAGTGTAAGTATAGGATAGCTTAGTGACATACAAAATTCCTTATATCTCTTTTTGAAATTTACTAGCTGGATAACTTGTGTGGGCTTTTTCTCATATGTACAGGAGATGGTGTTTTCCTTGGGTAGATTTTGGATAGGCTACATTGTAGTAAGCGGTATTCATACCAGAAGCAAAATATGTAATCCTTCTGGGAAATGGTAATTTCTTGAATGAGAAAAATTTAAAAAAAACCCAACAGTTCTTTTTTTTGTATTTTCAAGAGAGAGTGAAAGAGAGAGATAAGATGAAGTTTGGAAAAGAGAGAGGAAAAATATGCAATTTTTTAAGCTAAATCCCACTTATCCAGATCTCTATACCCAAATATGTTTAGAAGATGGAACTTTAGTAGGGCAATAGTCTATTTTGAGACAAACTGTAGGAGATGAAGAAAAAAAGTGTTAGCAAAAGTAGCCTCTGCCAGATTTGTGAGGAGCTCACATAAACTAACTGGTGTCATGCCTTCAAATTTAGGATGTTTACTGGGCGAAAGCATGTTTGTGTTTTGTTGTTATGTTATGTTATGTTATGTTATGTTATGTTATGTTATGTTATGTTATGTTATGTTATGTTATGTTATGTTATGTTATGTTATAGGCCTAGAAAGAAACTTAATTTGAACAGAAACAGACAAAATCTTAAATGGGATCTGTGAGTATTATATCTTTACATTCTCTTAGTAAAGTGAGATTTTCTAATTTCTTCTTTCTTTGGTTGAAAAACTATTAGAATGAATTACGAATCTAGATGGCTCCAAAAACATGAAGCTATCTCTACCCCCAAGATAAAATAGTATCAGCTTTAAGCTCACTAGAAAAGTAACTTTTTTTTCTCATTATTTTTTATTAATAGAGCAATAAGTTCTGATATGTGATCAGAACCTCTAGGCACTATTTCTATTCTGAATTGCAGAACTGAATTGATGCCTCTGTGTCTTATTCATTTTTAACTGAGCTTTAGTTGTTAAAATTCTGTTGTGATCTAGATCATTAGCTTCACTTAAGCTGATCGCACATTAAATATTGTAATAGTGCACAAAGCACTTCAGGAAACTAATATTTGTGTACTATTTGTGGTCAGCAGGACTAGGGAAGTGTTTGTTGCCCTGTACTCAGCAACGGTGAGGTGGCATTTCAAATACTATGAGCACTTTTGGGCCCCTCACTATGAAAGAAATATTGAGGCGCTGGAGCATGTCCAGAAGAGGGGCAATGAAGCTGGTGAAGGGTCTAAAACATTAATCTTAAAGGAGCAGTTGAGGGAATTGGGGTTGTTTAGTTTGGAAAAAAAGAAGGATGAGGGGAGACCTTATTGTTCTCTACTACTGCCTGAAAGGAGGAAGAAGAAAATGGTCTTGAGTTGCATCAGGGGAGATTTAGATTAGACATTAGGAAAAATTTCTTCATCAAAAGGGTTATCAAGCATGGGAACAGGCTGCCCAGGGAAACAGTTGAGTCATTATTGCTGGAAGTACTTTAAAGGTGTGTAGATGTGGCGCTTAGGGACATGGTTTAGTTGTGAACTCGGAAGTGTTAGGTTAGTGGTTGGACTTAATAACCTTTAAGGTCATTTCCAACCTGAATTATTCTATTCTATCATCCTAGACAATTCTCATTTTCTTACATTACCTGGAATATTTTAGATACCTACGGGATCATTGTTAAAAATAATTAAGAAATTGAAATATGTGGAAGGCTGATATCAATTCACTGCTTCATCATGGACTACTAGCAGTTCTTGAATAATAACTATGTCTCATACAGCTAGTTTGCAGTGTTATTAAATTTTCATAAGACTGTCTCTTCAAAAGGAGTTAAAAAAAAAGGAAATTTCTTAGTTGTGTATAGGAGCTAGGTGCCTATCATAGATTGTGGAACTCTTTGGAGTAGTTTAACATAGATTATTACGAAATGTTTAATTGCAGAGGTATTCACTAATATTCAAAAATATTATAACAAAGTCAAACTAAGAAAATGTTATGGTTTTGGAATTAGGAAAATTCTACGCAAAAATATTTACCTGCCTGACTTTAAGTTGAGCAAAGAAATGTGATAATCATATATTATACTGTCACAGCTTCCTGCAGATAAGAGCAGTTTAGGTAAGACTATTGATCTGTGCATGTCTTGTATTTATGGCTTTGATTTCCCAGTTTATTTAAACACATGGATTGCCACTATCTAATGGCTTGTCTTTTGTTTTGAGAAGAAGAAAAAACCTCATTCCTGTGTAACTTACTAAAATCATATGAATATTTTCTTCATTGTCTTTTCCCCCGAGGAAAATAAATGAGAATATCAACTTGTGTGTGATGTATCAGAATACATTCTAGGACTTCTCTAGAGTAAAAAGCGACCTGAAGCATAAGTGTTGGGCCTTGCTAAAAAGTAAGTTTTTGAGTCAGGAACTTCTGGGCAGGAAGGATGAAGTCACGGAAATGGGAATACGAAAGAGGTATTTGATTGGGATCATTAGTTGGGTGAAAGGGGTACTTTGGATGACCCTGAAGACTGAAGTAATAGAAATGAGATGAAATTCAATAGCGTGGCATAGAAAGTCATACACCAGGGGTTTAATAACAAGCATTTCTGCAAAAAGATAGGAGCAAATAAGCTGAGAGGTAGCCGTCAGTTACAGGATGGCTGTAAGTTTCCAATTCAATCCAAACGTGTGTTAGCTAATATATTTATAGCAAAGGAAAGGAAATCTGCAAACTGGTACAGAGACCTTACTTGAAATATTAAGTATAATTTTGGTCATCTTGTTTTCAAAATAGATGGATTTAATAATCAATAAGTGCAGAAATGAATTAGTAAAATATCTTGGCTTTTAGCCATTAAAAACAAATCAGAGAGGAGGTATGATTTGTTTCATATAAGCACTGTAGAGAGGTAAACATCAGTACTAGAAATTATGTCAGTGTGTTTTCTGGGGTATGAACAGATACATATTAGCTGTCTGTGGATTAGATTGGGTGGCAACTTAAAGCCTGATAACCATAAGTATTGTGTTATTTTGATTCAGCCTTCTAAAATAAGCAATCCTCTGTATCCCTCTCCCCCACCTCGCAAAACCCAACAATGTAGATGAAGTGAACCTTTATCAATTCTAGATGTTTTGGGATCTGGCTGTCTATCAGTTAATACAGATGCTGTCATGGGAAAAATAAGTTTTTGGCCTTTTTTTATTCTTATTTTACATGTGGAAAACTACATTAACCAAAGATTTAGCCCCAGCCTCTATACAATCTTCACTTTACAAGAATATGGACTATCTTTTTTATATTCATAAACAGTCAATACTATGTATCTATGATGGATACAAAAAATGTTACAGGAGGAAGGAGAAGATGTGAGATAGATTTAAAGAGGAATGATTAAAGAGGAAAGAGAGCAGTTTTATGAATGCTCTAGGGTGGAGGAATAAGTTTTCAGAAATGAATATATGTTCAGACAGCTTCAGGAGTTTGTTTCTGACTTGGTAACTGAGTAATTATCAATAACATGATTATTATTGCCATGAGCTCACTCAAAAAGTACATATTGACTACTTATTTGTAGGCAACACGGAGAACAATAGGCTCATTAGCTTTACCTTTGGCCAGCAGAGCAAAAGGATATGATGGAGGAAATCAGCTCTGCCAGTGGTGGAAAGATCTGACACCTGCCATGGCTCTTTTCCTGACTTGCAATTGTCTCCTCAGTTTGCTACTCTAGCTGAATGCTCCCCCTAACTCTGGGCACATGCTAATTCACATGTGAACACTTAATTAGCTGGTTCATTTAATCAGTGTATGTGCCGAAAAGGCCTTATGTGAGCACTATTTCTCCCCAGGAGAGCTTTCCCATTTGAGAGGCTTGGTGTCTAAGCCCTCTGATAGCAATTAACAGCTACTGAATTGCTCCTTCTGAATAATCATAAAAATTCATGTGTCTCAGATCATGTCATGTAGCTTAATAGTGCTTAAATTTAGCATTTTGCCAAATTGGTGCGCATTAGAGCTGACCGTGATTTCATGTGCTGTTCAGCTAATTTAAATGAACGCCTTATCTAGATATGAAACTACTTCATGATCAATCTTCACATATTGTTAGTTATTTAAATATTTTTACAAATATTTAGGCAAAATTTAAATTCTTAAATGTATATTCAGAGCCTTTAATTTAAAATCTTTTTCTTTAATTAGGAAAGTTCAAAATAATAACAGTAAATATCAGCATAGATTTCTGCTTAGTTCAAAATAGTTCAAAGATCAATATCAAATTTGCCTACATAATTAGCATGTTAATGCTTGATAACATTCCTAAAAAATGTGATTATTTGAAGGCTATGTTTCTAACTTTTTTTTCATTTTTTTCTTCAAGAAAGCATGGTGAAAAAAGTTATTTAATAATTCTTGCATATTTTCTCTGAAAAGCTTTTTCAGAGAAAGAACAATATGCAAATGTGTTATTTGAACCAGACACCACAGACACAGCAGTTGACACATTTGAGTGAAGCCTCTGACCTACTGGGTCATCGTACAAATTAGGATTCTTACACCTCAAAAAAAAATCACAATGGTAACCGTGACTTAATGTTTCTTTAAATCCACTGCTTTTCAAGTTCTTAAAGAGTCCTGACTGCTGAAATTTCAAATTCTTTATGTAAAAGACATGCTGTCTCCACTGACTAACTCTTGACTTCCTTAAAAAATGAAGGCGGAGATTTTCTGAGCCTGTATGTTCCTCTGAAAAACCACATTCCAATTAGATCCAACAAGGAACTGTTGGAGATTTTCCTTTTGGGTTTCAATACTATGAATAATCTATTTCATAAGAACTGGGATCACCTAGTTTGTTTGGAAAGATCATCAGACATCATCCAGAAATTTTGGAGAAAACATTCTCAGGGGCCTTTTGGATAATGTGTCCAGGGCAGAATATGTCCATTTCTTAAAAAATAGAATAAGATTAACGTTTCAGTTTAATAATGAAAGTCATTGCTGGGTCAAGAAAAAATTTAACTACTCTAGTAGTGTGAAAATGCCACTGCCTTTCATTTTTGGATTGTCAGATTAGATTTTCCTTACTCTACCCTTGTCTTACACTGTTTTGAATGCACCGGTCCCACATGGTTACATCCAAGTCACACCAATGAAAATCAGATATATGAAAAAGTACTTTAAAATAACACTGACTTAAAGACAGCAAAACAAAAGAAAATTTTCCAATTATTTGACACTGAATAGTACTGCTTTTTCTATGAAGTTTCTATATTCATAATTTTTATATAATGACTCATTTTGAAGAAAAACATACTCAAGCAGAGAAAGTATTGAGCTAAAATAAGGCAATAGAAGAACAAGAGGGGGTAATTAAAAGAAAGACTTCCATTGCTCTTTTAACTTTGTCATTTTTGCTTTTACTTCAGTTAGTTTTCATTTCTTTTCTGAATTGTATCCTTTCGTATTCTTTCCCATTATTCCCTAGGTAACTCACACTCTTTTTTTGTCTAACTTCAGTATAGCCTCAAGTCCTGTCTTTCAAGAAGTGTTTATCAGTCATTCTCAAGGATTTTAAAACAACCTCCTCTTCTTCTTTTTCAAACATTTTTCTTACATTTAGTAGAAACTCTTCCAGAAACAGTCTAGATTTATGCTATCAAAAGCCTCCTCTTATTGTTTCCATGGGAGAACAAAAAATGTCTTTAGAGATCATACATTTTTTCTGCTTTATCCCTCAAAAACCTCTCTCAATATGCTATAACCTAAAAAAATCTTCTGAAGATAAGTTCTTTAAGAAACTTAATACCTCAAACCAGGTACTTGTCAGATGGAATAAATTTGAGAACTTCTGAACATTATGCCTGCCCTACTCACACCACAGGCTTTCATTTTATATACCTGCTTAGAAAACAAGGTCACAGCAAAAGTGACAGAAGATCTATTCTGCAGTATTTGTATCTAAATCAAACATAGAAAAACTTGTCAACTAATCACTGGAAGATTTTTTTTAAAAAGGTGAAGAAAAATATTTAGTCAGTTAATTGATTAGAATTTTAACTTAAAAAATATTACTTATGCTTATACAACTGTAAATGCTCTTCAGAACAATTAATTGAATATGAAACACAGAAGACATTTCTACAAACACTTGCTTTACGTTAAGATAATCTGGTTTTAATTTTTTTAATATATAACCATGCTAAAATTTAGAAAAAACATAGAGTAACACTCCATGGATAGACAAGTATCCTGTACACAAGTACACATATGTCCTCCTTCTAGTAATGAATTAAGTGATATGTTCATATCCAACTTTCTCACTTATGTATTGCAAACATTTAGCAGTAAAAGTGAGATTAATCATCTTAATCACCTCTTTATCATATTAGAATTGCAACAATGATAGGAAGGAGAGATTTAAAAAGAATAAAACAAAAGGAAATACCAGTGAAGGTAGGGGAATGATGTTAAAAGTAGAGGAATAATTCAAAGGGTTGCTGAGATATGTTTAAAAAACTACTGTAAAATTTTTGCTATGTTTAGTACTAACGCTAAGAGCTAGTAATGCACAAAAAGGTAGCTGCATAGATTTATTTTCAGTTAGTCCTTATCAAATTATTTCTGTCATGTCAATAATGCATATTTATGATAAACTGCTGAAAACTACAATATTTTTAAAAATCAGCTTTTTTTAAAAAAGATGAAAAATCTTTTTGACATTAGTTTAAAGACTAGAACTGCTGAAATAAAGTAATGATTAGAAAAATTAAGCAAAATATATATTTAGTAGAAATAAAATTAAATTTTCACACTATAGTATTTTTATGAACAGAAAACTGTAAAAACTTTTTTTTCCCAAAATGCAAGAATAGTGATAAGTAACCATGAAAACGTCTATTTAGAATAGAAATTAGAACATGCATTATAATTAATAATGGTTTACAGAAAACTACCCTTAGCTGTGGATTGTGCAAGGTTGTTTTAGCATTTAGTGGCTCTGAAGATCCAGTATGTTGAAATTAATTAACGAATATTGAAGTTTAAGGGAAGTTGACACCCAGGTTTGAAGACAATACTGAGATGTCAGCCTAATGTAATTTGGAGGTCAGGTTTAAAACAAAATGAGAAACTTTAGATTAAAGAAATTGGTTTTATTTGTCAGAAGTATTTCATATGATTGCATTATCCAAAGCTCTAGTGAATTTTTAAAAATATTTTGAAGATTTTAATATTCCATCTACATTTTCAGCCATTTATTTTAAACTGATTTGTCTGTCTTCAGATGTCATTAATGCATGGAACCTATACACATTGATTAAATAAAAAAAAAATCTCCCTTAGGAACACTTGACTGAAAACACTGTATTAGTTACTAAAATAATAATTATAATGAAAGTTTCTGGAGATAAACATGAAAACATGCCTTTGAGCTAAAACTTACTTAGGCAAGCTAAAATTTAGCTTGACTCAAAATTTATTGAGTCACACTATGTATTTACAGAGCTCTTTGAAGACAAAATCACTCAACAAATCAGACAAAAATAAAAATACATGCCACATACAAAAGGTGTTCTACGAGATATTTTCAACACTGTATTTTTACATATGTTTTCTGTCTACAGTGAGACTTTACTCTGATCTGAAGCACACTTTTGAGATAGAAGAAATGATAATAATTCCCAGAGTTGCAGTCTTTTTAATTAAATTTGCATTCCATCTGCTCATGATAGATGAGTAGGCACTTGGCAGGAGATTAAAGTTAAATGATGCCCCTAACCCAATAGTTAGCAATTTTTTACATGATTTTGAAAGTTTCTTGGGCAATAGTTTAGATTTAAAAAATGGCAAATATGTTTCCGTGTGTGCATAAATATTAAAAATGCAGTTTGCACTAAATTGTCCCTGTTTGAATCCTAAGCTTATTTCTAACTGCCTGAAGGCATTTTGACCGTCTCACACTTAAAATATCAGACATATATTTAGTTTGAATCATTTTGATGGTTATTGCGATCCAACTTCTTACTTCCTCATGTCATTTTTTTTCAATTTTCATTAACATCTTATTAAAATGTTACATAAAAATAACATTAAAATATTGCATTAAGCTCAGTTTTAGTTGGTTTAGTGTTTCCTAGTAATCATCCACATATTTTAGAGCAAAATTATAGCAAGGTTTTCTCAGCTGATATTCCCTTGGTAGTTGGAATCACAACTGAACTTCCATTTCTGAAAATTTATACTGAAAATTCTGTTGAAATTTAATTCTTATAATTTCCCAAACAGGCAGTTAGAAGCTTTGGCTAGATACATATCTACGTAATAGATCTGGAAAGAGAAAAAAAAAATGTGGAGAGTTTTGTTAACTCGTTGCTTTACATAAAATCATAGAATGGTTTCAGTTGGAAAGGACCTTAAAAAGCATCCAGTTCCAACCTTCCTGTCATGGTCAGGAAAGCCTCTCAATAGACCAGACTGCTCAAGGCCCCATCTAATCTGGCCTTTAACACTTCCAGGGAGGGGCTATCCAAAACTTCCTGGGGTAACATATTCCTGTGTCTCATGATCCTCGTTGTGAAGAACTTCTTTCTAATGTCTAATCTAAATCTTCCCCCTTCCAATTTAAATTCATTTCCTCTTGTTCTGTCACTACCTGCCCTTGTAAAAAGTCCCTCTCCAGCTTTCTTGTAGGACCTTCAGGTACTGGAAGGTCGTTCTGAGGTCTCCCCAGAGCCTTCTCTTCTCCAGGCTGAACAACCCTAACTCTCTCAGCCTGTCCTCATAGCTCCAGCCCTCTCATCTATATCCTTCCTATGTTGGGGATTCCAGAACTGGATACAATACTCCACAACAGCAGAGTAGAGGTGCAGAAATACCTCCTTCTAACTGCTGGCCGCACTTCTTTTGATGCAGCCCAGGACAAGGTTGGCCTTCTGGACTGTGAGCACATGTTATCAGTTCATGTTGAGCTTCTCATCAGTCAACACCCCCCAAGTCCTTCTCTGCAGGGCTGCTTTCAATCACATCATTCTCCATCCTGTACCGAAACTTCAGACTGCCCCAACTGAGGTGTAGGACCTTGCACTTGGCCTTGTTGAAACTCATGAAGTTCACAGAGGCCCACTTCTCTATCTTGTCCAGGTACCTCTGGATGAAATTCCGTCCTTCTCACATGTCAGCTTCTCCACTCAAATTTAGAGAACACTGTAAAACTAACGTCCTTATTTTACTCTGCAGTTTATTATTGATTTGCTAATTGGTAGATATGATAGTTTGAAGCCTCTCACATGTCCTACATTCCCTATTCACAACTGTTGTCTCTCCAGCTCTTTCCACCTCTATGTTAAAATTCCCATTTGAATCCAGTGCTGTCACTATAAAGGAATCTCACAGCGATGTGGCAATGTAAACATGAAGAAATGTAAACCTCAGCTCAGTTTAGCTAGCTAAGGTATTCCTTCATTGGTAAAAAAAGCATATCAAGTAAACTAAATCCAAAATGAGTCTTATACAATGAGAATTCTTCTATGTCCAGTCCAACTTATTCCAGAATATAGGTTGGTAGGAAGTAAGGACGTCAAAAGGATATTGAGAGATATATAAGAATATATATAAGATATATAAGAAATAAAGACATTGAATGGCACATTGGACTTGTCAGACAAATTATAGACTGCATTCAAATGCATTAACACTCTTTCAGTCATGTAGACAGATAAAGATCACATTAAATATCACTGTTTGTTCGAGACATTTTAAACAAGGCTGTTTGACATCAAATATAAGAAATCAGCAGTTATGGAAATTTGCATTAACTGAAGATTTAACTGTATGTATCATTTTTTTTATTATTCATTTCCAGTTGAAGATCTCATCTAGAAGAATTACGTAGACTTTGTTAAAGGAGACGTATATCTAAATTCACAGGATACTTAGACACCAATTGTTACCTTACTGCCTAAGCTAAAATACACACCTGGGACACACACCTGGAAGTTATATTTTGAATCCAATTTGGTTTTGACTGGTAACTTATTTTAGCATTAGGGGAATTAATTGACCTGTGGCCCTTGTCATAACATTGTTCTGAATAGATGGGTCTAAGTTGTAGTGTTTCATGTCATGAAAGAGCAAAACAATATCAATAAAGTAATTAAAGAAAATTTTATTCAAATTTTAGAAACATGGTTTTGATGAAAGTCAGAGGGGGAATGTGGTTGTAGATTGAGTCAGAGGTAATCGAAGCAGTAAGATATAAAAATGAAATGAAAAAAAGAAAGGGAAAACAACAGGAAAGAACTAAAACTGAGCAAAAAAAAATAAAAAGAGAAGGTAAGAGAGAGCAGAAAGAAGAGATTTGGAATATACTGCAAAATATAAAAATACAGAATACCTAACCAGGAAGTGAAATGTGTAAAAAAGATTGAGTTTTGTCCTTACATAAGAACTGTACACAGTTAGGGTGATATTTTAACAACTGAAATTACTTAAGATTTTTTTAGAATTAGTGTTTTGATTCAAATATTTTGGGCTAGAATAATTTACGGAGTAAATCAGCAAATAATTTCTTCCAATTCATATAATTTCTTCAGAAATTATGTATGTCTCCTTTTTTTTTTCTGGCTCATTTTTCCCTCCATTCTTTGTGTAATTAGAAGTGGAAATCTTTCCTTCCCCATCCTCCTGTAGAGAAAAGCCCATCTTTTGATTCCTGAACCTACATATTCTGTTCTCCTGAGCAGTCCCATTAGCTTTATGAAGAAGATAAAATGGAAGAGTGGAGTGAAAAATTACAGTACCTAGCTTCCTTTGCATGCTTGTACTACACACAATTTTCTACAGGCATGTGTCATACTCGTGCCAGTGCTATATATGGCTGACTAAAATAAAAGATTTGCCACATGGAGAAAGCTTCTTTTGGCAGTTTATTTACTGTTTCAACTCATTCTTTTCCCAGTATCAGACTGAAATGGTTTATTTCCAAAATGTCTGCTCTGGTTGAGAAGAAAGGGGGAAGAAAGAAAGAAGTGCAAATAGAAAAATCTAAAGGAGGCAATCTCCCCCCTTTTTATACTCTTCCAAAAATGGACCAAAATTAATTTCATTACGTATCCAATTCTCTTCAGAAAATGAATTTAGACATTTTGAGGATGATCAGTTTTTTGACATCTTGTGTGATCCATGACATATTTCAACCCAAATCTTGCTTTCAATCTCACTGTCAAAATTTTGTGGTCTGCCTGCCCCTGCAGCTCTTTATTCGGCATTGAGTTTGACTCAAAAAAAATGATGTGTGGTTTGAACTTTCCACCATGGGGAATTCTTGGCTTTGCTTGAGGCTTTGTAGACATTAGAACTGAGGACTTTACTCCTGTAACTGGCCTGTTTCTGCAGTACTCCTACAGTGAATAGTAAGCAAAGAAGCAAACATTCGTCTTCAGGATTAGCAAGCCAGTACTGCATGCACTTATTGAACAATATGTTGAAAAAATTAGAATTACTGCCTGTCCAGACATTATTACTAGCTGCATTGTCTTCTGTTAGTTAATGAGCAAAACATAATTTTTGAGACCCTAGAGAACACAGAAAAATGCTTGTTCCTTTTTTTATAAGTCATTAATGTCAAAGACATTTAGCCCCTATTTTAGGCAATACATGGTCCATAATGCAGGGTAATCTTAATGTTTCCAGAGCTGTATTTATATGTGATATCAGACTTAATGAACACTACTTTTATGAAACGTGCTCCAGGATTTTAGTATGTCCTTAGACTGTGGTTCTTCTACAGCAGGAATAAATAGGTGAAATAACTATTCTTTTTCATTTCCTTGTTCTCTTATTGCAAAGAAGTTTTCTCTTTGACTATAAAGGTAATCATACTAGGCCATTAATTCCTATTGCTATGCAAGTCTGAGGAAGAGATGCCTTAACACAAATAACCTCAAGTCTACAAGACTAAAAAGGGCTTAATTTTCCCCTATTCTTTATTTTTTCAGGAACTCTAAAATAAGCCCCAGACATTCTAAATTATTTTTTTTCATAGTTTAGCCCTGGCCTGGCCTGAATTGGCAGCTAAATACAAGTGGACATGGAGGTCTCAATTTCCTTTCCTACTTCCTACCCAGGGAAAGATGAAAGAGAAGTGAGAGAAAAAGAATTGTGGGTTGGAAATTAAAATTAAAACAGTTTTTATGAAATAATAATAATATTAAAGAAAATACTATTAATAAAAAATAATAGATAAAATATATTAAATCCCTGCCCCTTGATGACTGCGTCACCATAGGTGCTGTAGAGCAGGCGCAGGGAAAATGTTCCAGGCTGGAATCAGAGGCAGGAGGGATTTGGACTCAGGAACTGGATTCAGGAATGCACAGATCCGGGATCAGGAGCAAAAAGGCAGATGAGGTCCTCACTGGATATTGGCCATCAAAGAATATAGAGTGAACCTCATGATTTCTCAGTTTTATAGCAAGTATGATGTATAAGCCATGGAATACTATCTTGGTCAGTTTGGGGTCACATGTTGTTGTCTGCCCTCCGTACAGGTGTGACCCTTTTTGCTTCTTTGACTCACAACATTTCATCAGCTCAAGGATGTCTTTGTTTATTACTGGATTAAATATAAACAATGGCCTTTCTGCATACCAATGCCCCATATTATCACTTCCAGAGAGAAACTGTCTGAAAAACATGCAGTTAAATTTCAGAAAATGAAGTTCCTTAGATGAGACAACTGAAGTTAGAAAACTAATTGTACTTTAGCCTAAACCAGAACAATTTTGATGCTCGGAGAACCAAAGCACATAGAATCATAGTATCATAGAATCTTCTGGTTGTAAAAGACATTTGAGATCATCAAGTCCAATTGCACCCATTATCTGCTAAACCATGTCCCTCAAAAAAGTAATCTACCTTTTTTTTTTTTAAACACCTCCAGGGATGGTGACTCAACCACCTCCCTGGGCAGCTGTTCCAGTGCCTAAACACCCTTTCCATAAAGAAATTCTTCCCACTATTTAGTCTGAACCTCCCCAATGCAACTTACAGCCATTTCCTCTTGTCCTGTCATTTGTCACTTGAGAGAAGAGATCAACACTCGCACTGCCACAGCCTCCTTTCAGGCAGCCATATAAAGTGATGAGGTCTCCCCTCAGCCTCCTCGAACCTAAACAACACCAGTTTTCTAAGCTGTTCCTCATAGGACTTGTTCTCTAGCCACTTCACCAGCCTTATCGTCCTGATCTGGACACTTTCCAACACCTCAATGTCCTTCTTGTACTGAGGGGTGCAGAACTGCACACAGTATTCGAGGTGCAGCCTCACCAGTGCCGAGTACAGGGGCACAATCACTGTCCTGGTCCTGCTGGCCATGCCGGTTTTGATACAGGTTTAGATGCCATTAGCCTTCTTGGCCACCTGGGCACACTGCTGGCTCATATTCAGCCAGTTCTCAGCCAACACCCACAGGTCCTCCACCACCAGGCAGCTCTCCAGCCAGTCTTCCCCAAGCTGTAACACTGCATGGGATTGTTGTATCCAAGGTGCAGGACTCTGCATTTGGTCTTGTTGAACCTTATCCTATTGGCTTCAGCCCATCGATCCAGCCTGTTAAGATCTCTTTGCAGTGCCTCCCTTCCTTCAAGCAGATCAGCACTGCCACCCAGCTTGGTGTCATCTGCAACCTTGCTAAGGGTGCACTTGATCCCTTCATCCAGATTGTTAATAAAGATATTGAAGAGGACTGGACCCAAAACTGAACCCTGGGGAACACCACTCGTGACCGGCCTCCAACTGCAATTAACTCCATTTACCATCACCCTCTGGGCCCAGCCACCCAGTCAGTTTTTTTACCCAGCAGAGGGTGTGTCTGTCCAGGCCAATGGCAGACAGTTTCTCAATCAAAATGCAGTGAGAAATGGTGTCAAAGGCTTTACAAAAGTCCAGGTACACTACATCCACAGCCTTCCCCTCATCTGTTAACTGGGTAATCTTGTCATAGAAGGAGATCAGATTGGTCTGGCAGGATCTGCCTTTCGTAAACCCATGTTGACTGGGTCTGATAACCTGGCTGTCCTGCATGTGCTGTGTGATAGCACTTAATATGATCTGCTCCATGACCTTACCCGTTACCAAGGTCAAGCTGACAGGCCTGTAATTCCCCGGATCCTCCTTCCGACCCTTCTTGTAAATAGGAGTTACATTTGCCAGTCTCCAGTCAAGTGCCACTTCCCCAGTCAGCCAGGTCTGTTGATGGGTGAGGGAAAGGGGTATGGTAAGGACCTCTGTCAGCTTCCTTAATACCCTTGTGTGTATCCCGTCTGGCCCCATAGACTTGTGGCCATCTAATTGGCCATGCAGGTCTTTAAACAAGTCTTCTTGGATCATTGAGGGTTCACCTTCACAGTCTTCTGGCTCAGGAGGCTTGGAGCCCAGAGAACATCTTACCTTACTGTTAAAGACCGAAGCAAAGAAGGTATTAAGTACCTCTGCCTTTTCTTCACCCTTTGTTACTATCATTCCCCTTACATCCAGCTAAGCAGAGAGGTTCTCCTTGGTCATCCTATTGTTGCTTATGTATTTGAAGCTATATTTTATTATCTTTTACTGAACTGGCTAATTGAAGTTCTAGTTGGGATTAGCCCTTCTAATCTTTTGCCTACATGACCTCACCTGGTTCTTGTAGTACTCCTGAGATGCGTGCCCTCTTTTCCCAAGCTCATATTTTTTCCTCTTTTTCCTTAGACTAATACAAATCCCTCTGTTGAGGCAAGCTGGCCTTCTTCCCCTCCGACTCATTTTACGGCACACAGGGATGGCCTCCTCTTTCGCCACCAGAACTTCCTTCTTGAGAAGCATCCAGCCCTCTTCGTCTCCTTTGTCATTTAGGACCACCTCCCACTTGACTTTATCAAGTAGCCTTCTAAACAATTTGAAGTCTGCCCTCCGGAAGTTAAGGTGGCAGTTCTGCTCACCCCCCTCCTTACTCCTCCAAGAACTCAGAATTCTATCATCTCATGATCAATGAGCCCCAGGCCTTCTCCAACAATCACCTGCCCCACAAGGCCCTCTCTGTTCTCAGCAGAGCACCTTCTCTAGCCTGCTCACTCACCAGTGTGTTAGGAAGCTATCTTCCATACACTCGATAAACCTCCCAGACTGTTTCCTTTCTACTGTGTTTTACTTCCAGCAGACATCTGAAAGGTTGAAGTCTCCCACAAGAACAAGGGCCAGTGATCGCGAGACTTCTCCCAGTTGCTTGTAGAAGAGCTCATTGGTTTCCTTGTGCTGGCTGGGTTGCTGATAACAGACTCCCACAACTATATCTGACATACTGTGTGTTCCACTGATTTTAACCCACAAGCACTCAACCCTGTCATTAGCATATTTTAGTTCTACACAGTCAAAACTTTCTCTAACATAGAGGGCAACACCACCGCCTCTCTTTCCTAGCCTATCTCCCCTGAAGAGTTCATAGCCACACATGGAACATACCAGTTGTGCAAATCATCCCACCACGTTTCTGTGATGGCAATTATATCAGTTTTCTAGTCTTACAAAGGCTTTCAGCTCCCCTTGTTTGTTGCCCATACTGTGTGCACTAGTGTAAATGCACTTCAGTTGGGTTGATATTTCCCCCTCTTTCCTAAGTGGAATAGGCTCAAGTCCTGACTATCCACTATTGATGGTTTGTAACCCACTGATAACCTTTGAGTTCTGGCTGCCACCTGGAGTGCTATTCTCCACTTCCACTGAGGTGGCAGACCAGGGGTTCTCACCACCAGACTCCCTCAGAGCCTGAGGTGCCATTCCCATGATTTAATCTATTGAGCCTGGTGATGTCCCTCTTGCCCTTCCAGACTAGTTTAAAGCCTTCTTAATTAGTTCAACCAACTTTTTAGAGAATATCCTTATGCCCTTACGGGACAAGTGTGCCCTGTTTTTTGTCAACAGGTCTGGCATGTGGACCAACCCATTGTCAAAGAACCCAAACTTTTGTTCTTCACACCATGTTCGGAGCCACTCACTCAATTCCTGGCTCCTTCCACTCCTTCCCTCACCATTCCTTATGACAAAGGAGAATAAGTCCTGTGCTCCTGGATCCCTTTACCATTTGGCCAAAGGTCCTAAAGTCAATTTTGATCAATTTGAAGTTTCTAGTTGGTTTTTCATTATTACCCACCTGGAAAATGAGTAGTGGGTAATAATCTTGTGGTCTTGACAAGTTTGGGAAATTGTCTTGCCACTTCACCAACTGAGGCCCCAAGTAGGCGACAGACTTCCCTATGCAATGGGTCCGGTCTGCATATTGGACCCTCTTTATTTTCCAAGCAAGAGTCGACAATGACAACAACTCTCCTCTTCTTCTTTACAGAAGCTGTCTTAATTGGTGGCTTTGGTTTGCTTAAACCAGGGGATATTTCTAGGCTGTGTGTGTTGTCGGCCCTTGGAGTTGGTTCCACTTGCAGGCCTTCATATTTATTCTGCAGTGGAACCTGCAGGGCCTTGTTAGTAACAGGGGATATGCGCTGATTGTGACACCACTTGCGGCCAGCTGTAACCTGCTGCCATTCTGCTCCGTCTTCCACTTTATTTGCCTTAGTTCAGTAGATGTGGGATGGTGGGTCCTCTTTCATATAAGGTTTGTCTGCTTGTTGAGGCTGTGACAGGGAGCATAGTAAGTTATTCCAGAAGCCAATCTCCCTCTCACATTCCCTTATAGTCCTCAGCTTTGTTACCTCCTCCCTGAGTTTAGTGACCAAGCGGAGGAGTTCCTTTTCCCAAGCACAGCCCCAACAGATTACTTCGCAACCGGCATCCAATAGTGCAGGAAGGGGCCACGTTCTGCAACTTGGTACCTGGATGGCAGCGTGTGCCCACTGGGGTTTAGTCTGGGAGGCTGACGCAGTTATGACTGGAGCAGAGCTGGGAGATTTCTTATTTTTCTGGCGGGTGGCCACCATGGTTTTCTGGGTTTTTTTCTGTTTGAGATCCAGTGCCCTCTCCTTGCTCACCCTGCCTGCTCACCATCACTTAGTGAACTGCCTTAGCAACAAACTGCTGAGTCACGCCCTTCTGGAGAGCCATGCCCCTGTTTGTGTGCTCCTGGTGTTGGTGTTCTGGTTCCTGGTGCTCCCTAGGGGGGCATTTAAATCTCCCGTGGTTCCTTCCGGGAATGCCTCCTTCACATCAGCAGCAGGAGCTGCCAGTTCCCAACTGTTCTCTCAGTGGTGCCTTGCTTTTCCCTGGCTCAGGAAGCTCTTTTTTCTCCCTCACCATGTGCACAATCCATGGAACTTACTGGTGCCACAGTTGTGCTCCTCACTGAGTGAGGATCTACCATCATAAATAACACTACATTAATATAAGAAAGAGCAGTAACCAAAGTGTATAAGTTCCCAAATAAGGTTCTTAAATTTCTTTCAATAGGATAGAATATAGTGGCAAGTTGTTAATAATTAGTGAACTATCCATATGTTGGTATATAAATAATAAATCATGACTGAAAAAATATATTTATGAATAGCAATGCACCTCTGTGCCCTGCAGTTATTTTCAATGGAACAATAAAAGTGGATGGGCCTGATGTTTTGTGGATGAAGTTATGAGAGATGGACTAGAATTTTTGACATTTACCCAGACTCCATTCCAGTAAAACCATTTTTACAATGAGAAACAGTTCACTCAACAATGCTGAAAGAGATCTGCTCTAGAATATTTGTTATAAACATATGTGTCTGATCACTTCTCAAATCTGAAGCCTTATAGCTGGTGACGGGGCTGGAGACCAAGTCCTATGAGGAGTCCCTGAGAGAGCTGGTGTTGTTTAGCTTGGAGGAGACTGAGGGGAGACCTCATCACTGTTTACAGCTACCTGAAAGGAGGTTGTGGTGAAGTGGGTGCTGGTCTCTTCTTGCAAGTGACAGATGATAGGACGAGATGAAACTGCCGCAAGTTGTGCCAGGGAGGTTTAGACTAGACATTTCTTCACAAAAGGGTAGTCAGGCATTGGAACAGGCTGCCCAGGGATGTTGTTGAATTGCCATCTCTAGAGGTATTTAAAAGATGGATAGATGAGTTTCTGAGGGACATGGTTTACTAAGGGGACAGGTACGGTTGGACTCAGTGATCTCAGAGGTCTTTTCCAACTAAATGATTCTATGATTCTATGAATATTTTTGATTCCAAAAGAATTTGATTGTTTCTTAAGTTCTTGATGTGGTATTGAGCACTAACTTCCTGGTCACACGTGCATCATGCAATTGAAGGAAGTTCAGGTGTTTCTGAATAGTCTGAAACCATGTAAGTACCTTGAAGGCAGTGGTGTTGCAAGTCAGAAAGACATGTTTTGGGCACAGATTGACAAGACTGTAATGCTCTTTGAAAAGCCTGTCTTCTGTTCATTTATACTGCCCCTTCCATTTGGATGTACTAATGTACCTGTTTATACTAAAAGCGTCTATGGCTCGTTCAACAGAGAGCCTTATAATGTAATTTAGTATTTTGTTTTTTAAATGGAACTGGAAGTTCTATTGGAGTTGCTGTATTTTCCTAGGTTGTCTTTCATTTACTGTGTAGTATATGGTCTTTCAAACTGTTTTGAATATGTTGTTTATGAGTTTCCTCCTAAGAACACGACTATTCAAAGCAATAAGTAAATTATTGTGCTGGATTTTTTTTCCTGTTTTATAGCAGTGCAGACCAATATAGTTTAAAGTAGTGATTTTATTAGCTGAATTGCTGTGATATTTTCACTGCTTGTTCACATGAAAGATGCAAACTAAACTGGAATTACCTACCTATCAATTCAACAGCCTGTGAACTTGTGCAAGGGATTTATTTGCAATTATGAGAACATTCTGTGATATAGTTGTGTAACCTGTAGCATCACAAATTGTTCAGCTTTAGATTTTATTTTTTAGGAGAAAGTATCTAGGTAAATTTTAGATAAGTTTAACTTATACTGTTTGCATACTGTGGTTCTCCGATTTAGTTTGTTAAAGAGCTGTTTAAAGGATTTATTATTGAATAAAGCTACTACACTATGACCTCTATTGCAATTGAACCATGGCAGTTTATCTTTTGTTAGTTTCCAAACAATTTGGATTTCTATTGCCTTACACAAGTAGTTTTTACGAAGATACTGGTTCAATAGTGGTTTTGGTCGCATGAATTTTTTAAGCCCCAATGAAGCTCATGAAACTCAAATGAGTTAATAAATTATTCCATAGTCTGAATTCTGTATATTGGTGGATCAATTATTAGTCACTGGCACACCCTAGGTATGATGTCTCAGTTAGTAACGAATACCAGTGAGTGAATTGTCATGAATAAAATGGGTGTTAAAGTATGTACACATTCCTGAGAGGTTCTTTAATTTGTTTGGTTTAGTTCAATATATGGAATGACAAGGAAAAAGTCCTATTATTTCAAGCCAACTTAGAAGAATCACAAAACCATTAAACAGCCTTCAGATAAACTAGTATGCTTAAGAGGCTCTGAAAACAAAAAATCATCCATACAATTTGACTTGGGAAGGACCTTTGTACATAGATGAGCATATATCAGGAAAAAAAACAGACTAAAATTAAACCAAATGGAAAATAGCAGCCCTGTTTCCCTGTCTCTGTGTACTAAGCAATTATTTATTTTGTTCTAATAATACTGAAATTGATTCTCTATATTGTAATTTTTATCTGTCTCAAAACCAGTGTTACCTCTGCAGTATTTTTTTGTTCTTCAGGATTACCTACTTTTACATACCTTCCCTTTTACTCTAGATGTGTATATTTACACGGGTATGAAAGCAGTAATCCAAATTCTCCTCTGATTTACAGGTTTAGTGGGTGTAGGCAGTGTGACTTGTATTTGTATTGTAAAGGAGATGACTACTTGAAGAAACTGGAGTTGACAAAGGCATTCCTCATTCCCCATCTAAATGGACTTTGGTTTAAGAAAATGGGGATATTTATTAAGAAGTCTGCATGTGTGTATGTGTCCAACTTCCCCAATATTAACATGCTTTATACCTTCTGAAAGCCTATGTATTCAGTGAGATAGGTGAAAATATTTTTGCGAAGAAAGCTTGAACATTGCTTTCTGGGAAGGACCACTGTTACACTCAAAATCTTCTTATGGACAATAAGAGGAACATGGGAACACTGCTTACAATGCAGTCAGTAATTTGTTCCTAGTCCAATTGTTCAGTGTTTCTGTTCTCTTTGTAATGTCTAAAATTGGTTGTAATTGAAATGTAACAGGTTGAATTCCAGCACTGACTAAACATTGTGATTTTTGTTCACAATCTAGGGCTCCTGATGCTGTTGTATGAGTGTTTTCTTCCACATTATTTTATTCCAGCTTCATAGACATTTCAAACTATATGTTGTGTAAGTACTTGTTCTCGCTATAAATTTAAACTAAGAAAAAAATATTAGACAATACTTATCAGTTTTCTTGGAAATTGCTATCTCGAGTAACCAACACAAAATCAAAAAAAAAAAAAAAAAAGAGAAAAATCCTGAGGCCATGCATGATTAGACCAGTGCAGTCTTGGGCCCCTTACTGGAAATTTTTAAAAATTGTATTTATCGTTTTATATTTATTTTCTGAACAGACAGTTGCAAATGGGATCTAAGCAAGCTCTGCCTTCAGTAAATGGAGACAAGTAATGTTTCCAAAATTCTCCAATAATTTTATATTAAGAGTCCTCTAGCTAATTACATGGTTATATTGTGATTCTAATTCTAATGCATGTACAACTTATCTGCAAATGGAGAGTTTTCCTATTGATCATTAAAATGAACTCTCCAGGATAGTAAAGTAAGTTCTTAAAGCACAGGAGTCTTGTATTGCTTCACTTCTGTCCTGCAGTAATATCTATGGAAATATTACTGTTTTCTATGCAGTTGTGGGTGGGAAGACGAACTGTCATCATTCTCCACGATTAATCACAAAGTAGACTATACTTCTCAATAGGCGCTCTATACTAAATGTCAGGAGTACCTGAGTAAACTCATCTTTACTAGCTCAGTAAGAACTTTATAATCAAATTTACTGACAGACTCCAAGACTTTGTTACTTCTGTTAAAGAAGATTTGCTATGGCATTTATTTTCTAAAGGAACAAGGAGGGAAAGAAAGGAGGCATTTATTAACTTGAGTTGTCTGAGTAATATTGCTTCAAGTCAATGATCCTACAGTCACAAAAATCTTCTGTGGGACAGTGAGATTGAAAGCGATGGATGGGTGATGTTGGGCATTGAGCCTGAATGCCCTGACAGTGTGAGTAGAATATGTCCTGCCATTTAAAGAGCATAAGATTATTTTGAGTGTTTAAGCCTGAACTTTCATTTTTAAATAACATTTTGAGTTTCCTGACTACAAAGAGACATTTCAAAGTGAGGAGAAATGCAGTGTAGTCTCTACTAGAATAAACACTGTTAAATACATGTGAAAACTTTCCTACCCTCCTCTGCTCTCAAAACCCTTCAAATTCTGTAGATGTTTTTCAGTATTACATTATGTTTTAAATACAGTCTCTTTTTTTAAGTATTTGCTACATAAGACAACTACAGAAAGCCCAGTATTCTGCTTTGTCTGAATATTACACATTGGAATACCCTATTATTTCTCTTGCAGCAGTAATTTAAAATATATGTATAGTAATTATATACGCACAATTAGGTATAATAAAGAAATGTTTGGATGTTGCCTTCTTTCCCACTTTCCTTTTTGTGTGTGTCATCTCATACCAGTATGTCTTGGAGGTATAGAACACATCCTAAAAAATGTTCACCAAAATATCAATATATCATACAAAGGCTAACTCTTACAGTGCATATTACAAATTTAATGACTACATGTTCCACAGCTGCATCTAATAACCTTTCTTGAGGTTATTTTGCCTGGTGAACAAATGTATAAACAGAGACCTTATCACAGCGTTTCTATACTTTAAGGGAGTATAAGGAAGAGAGGGATAGACTTTTTAAAAGGCCCTGTAGTAATAATACAAAGGGTAAAGTTTTTAAACTAAAGAGGGTAGATTTAGATCAGATATGAGGAAGAAATTTTTTACAGTGAAGTTGATGAAACACTGGAATAAGCTGCCAAGAGACTGGCAGACACCCCATCCCTGGAAATATTCAACTTCAAATTGGGGCTCTGAGCAACCTGACCTGGTTGAAGATGTCCCTGCTCACTGCAGAGGGATTGGATTAGATGACCATTAAAGGGCCGTTACAACCCACAGTTTTATGATTCTATGATTCCATTTAATCTATAATCTGGGATTACTTGAAAATGTGAATACTTTACTAATTACATGTGTGCTTTTGAAAAGCACAATCACATATACAGGAAAATGTTTCTAATTTTTTCTTTCAATATTTTTAAATACTTTTTCAAAGCCTTGGAAAACTCTGCTTATAACTTCATATTTAATTGCTCTGGAGCAACAAACAAAGAAGTTACGAATCAAGGTATTCTAAGGAGAGATAAAATAATATGTGATTGCTTATCTTAACAAGTACATTGGAAGGCTGGGATATGGTCCATCAGCGAGGAATCTCTTAATGGCTCCTATTTCTAAAGAAAACAGGTTTTTTGAGACAGATAGCTTTTTAAAAAGAAAGTCAATTACATGCATGTACAGTATAAGTACTATCCTGTGAATAAATAGTATTCAGTACTTAAATGCTCAAGAACAAATATTGCATCACTTAGATTTAGAATAAGGTGTCCTCATGTTGCAATAATGTCTGCAAATATCATTACTCAACTGTTAATAAGAAAAATATATTATTTTTTTCAATTTCTGTTGGCATTGCTATAACAAATTAAAATAAAACCACAGTTTGACCATCCCAAAACTATGCCTGAGACGTGTAATGTGACTGTTTCCTGCTGTTTCCTGATTCTCAGAAGGTGTATTTAGTTCAACATTTCCCAATTTCTTCAGTGGAACTGCAAATGACGTGTGCAGAGACCATCAGAAACAGTTATAAATGCATAACAATTAGATGACATGACATACATGACATATTTCTTATAGCACACAACAAATGTGATGTTTATTTGGGCTTTCTGTAACATGATTTCCTTTTTTCTGGATTCAAAATGAATTGTGATAACATTAATCTGTTCTAATATTAATACTAAGGACAAAACCATGAGCATGCTCTTGCTTAGTGAACATCTCCAACATAATTTTACATTGAAGAGTTCTCAGAACTGAATCATGTCTCACTAGCTCATAGGCTATGATGACTCTTGTCACCTTTCTTAAAGGAAAAGGAAAGTCAATTCTTGAGACCTCTAATTGAAATGTAAAGTAATTCCTGTTGCTGAATAAATTAAGACTATGGCTTGTAGCTGGAAGTTGCAGGTGAGAGAAGGTGTCTGCTTATAGACAATGCTATATAAAGGAAACTGTGTTCCCATTATTTTTGATGTGTGAGACCAAGACATTTTTCTCTCATTCTCAAGTACCTTCATTTTTTTCTCTCATTCTTCAATACCTTCATTTTTTTCACACAAGGATGGGGTTGCTGATTTATTTCTGTGAGAAAACCTCAGTTATGACATTTTATAATTCAATTTTGAGAAAATCCAAATTAAAAAAGCATCAGGCACTATTAAAGTGAATGTGAAATTGTCGGGACTCTCGCGACGATTTATTATATTCTTTGAAATAGTTTTGAGGCTATGTTGATGGTCTTGCTGTTGTGGTATGGCTTTTCATAGTGAGATTATGTCGTTTGAAAAATATAACAGATCACGGCTCCTATTTTTGAAGTACTGTTATGGATTATTTTATGAGAATCTCAGGAGCTGAGAGGGATTGGAGAAATGCAGCCAGTTACTTCTGGTGATATTTATTACCTTTAGTAATAATTATTCACTGTGCTAAATCTTTAAGAAGGCAAAACAATAGATAATCTTTCTTTGTTCTTTAAATTACATGAAGCTGCTGTTCGTTATTAAACAGCAGTTAAAAAGCTGTTAGGACATTTTGACAGTGTAGCAGCAAGGGGGAAACCAATTAGAAAACAATCATGAGACCTAATGAGTAGCTAAAGATGCTGTTCCTATCATGACTGGTAGGTGATAGTTAAAGAAGTTTTATGATTTTTCTGTGTTTAGAAAAAGTACCTGCACAAAGAATAGAAAAATACAGAAAGGCTTGTGCAAGAAATCTGTTGAGCCTAGCATGTTTTTTGTTAATCTTCACTCCATCTCTGTTTTTCTCTCAAGTTTGAATATCATTTGGAACTTTTGAAAATAAGGAGAAGTCTGTCTCCTTCATTGTTGACTTTTATTAAAACATCTTTTTCATACTGTCAATGTGTCAGCATCTAAACACGACAATACAGGGAAAATCATTACATATTGATTTACCACATATTTGGCAATTTAATTTCTCTAGTTTGCTATTCCCATCCATTTGGAGAGTGGCCTGAGCTCATTTAGCAAAGTTTAAGTAAAAGCAAGCTTCAGTGAATCTGGGGAATAGGTCAAAGGGAGAGAGAAAACTAAACGATCAGCTATTACACTGAAAAAAAGAGGTATCAGTTATACCCTGCAGTGGCCAGTCCACATCTGTAGCACATGCCCACATGACAGCAGGACATCTTCAGGATGAGAGCATGAGTGAACAGTTCTGCATAAAAATAGTAAATAGATAGTTTAATTGTATCTTTCTATAGTAAACAGATGATTTACATAAAGGTAGATATCCCTGACTGGTGTATTGTGGGTTTGTATGTACATCTCAGCAAATATTCAAGAATTTCAAAGGAATGCTTCATTGACATGGTTAAAGATTCACTATCTTTGGAGCTTGCATGCATTTCTCTCCCCCTTGTTCCTTTCTTTGTTATGACTGTGCATGCAAAAAGCTTATGATAGGGGTTTCAAACTCGCAGCTCCTGCCAGTCTCCTGCTCCTTTAGTGTAATGTGCATCACACACACCGCACAAGTGACTAGTGTGTTGGCATGAGGATAGGGGCAAGGAGCTCATCACTGCTGGGTAGTAGCAAGGTGCTAGACTAGATGAAACAAGGTAGCAGGCTGGATTTGGTCCATGGGCCATGAGTTTGACAACCCTGGTTTATGATAAGCTGAAGCCGAAAATTGTCTGCCTCATTCACTCCTATGTCCCATTACTGAAGCTGAATATAATATAATACCCACTGAAGTAGAAACTCTCCTGTGCAGCTAAGAATTTCTTCTTTATGGACAAGTCAATTTTACCTAATCTAAACAAAGTAACTATCTGTAGGGTTAAAGCCTGTGAAGTAACACAGAGAATAATACACAGGCCTTGACAGAATTTGATAATGAGCTGAGAACTGGCTATCCTTGAAGAACTATAAAGTCCCGAGCAGTTCATCAGCAGGGATCAGGTATAGAAAAACAGAATTTGTGCTACCAATTAAGAAACAGCTCAAGGTACATGTACAAGTGTTTTAACCCGAACACTGATGTTAAATTGGTGCATGGACAATAACTTTGCAAAACGATTGTTATAAAAGAGAAATTTGTGTTACAAATAATAATTCCGATTTGGACTTCATTTTGAACCTGCACTGGGGTCCGTGCCTTATCTGCCACAACTATCCAACAGGTAATTTATTCTGTGTTGAACCAGGCATTAACAAACTTCAAAAATTCTAGGTTTTATAAATCTCTTGCACTAAATTTTGAGGGTTTAGGAAAAGAGGATGGATTCTTATCCCTTAGTTTAAAATTTTTCTTTTGCACTTTGCAGTGCACATTACTTCGTAAATAGGTTATATTTATAAACAATTTCAAATATTTTTGTAGCTAAAGAAATACCTTTTGGGTTACAGGGGAAAACAGAAAACAAACATTATGACATTCATCTATCATAAATTACGTATTTCTATGATTCTTTACTGTCCTCCCTACAATCTGTGATGAGCAAAACATGAATATTCCATCATGTTAAAATTAGAAATGAACTTTTGAACCTTGAATGCTGAAAATTAAAAAAAACAGTTCCGTCCTCTGGCTGATTGATGTAATAAAAAATACAATGCCAGTGAAAAGAGATTGCATTGCAGATTGATTTTGAGTTAGAAAGATTGCACTGTATCACCAAACACACTGAAATTAGAGTAATCATATTAAAAAGTGGTGGAACTATGAATGGAGACATTTTTTTAACCCAATATACACACAGGAGAATGAAATAGTGCAGTACTAATTTCACATTGTAACCTTAATTTTTAATCATGCTGTTACCTTTCCAGAATATGTCTAGATTATTTTTAATATTTTAATTAGAATTCTGTTCACCTATAGTAATTATACAATTATTTCTATGTAAAAGTTTATGTACTCTTTATATAAAAAGTATACTCTCACAAATAAATATTTACCTGGTCCATCAGTTTGTAACTGAAAGGAACTGAAGCTTTTTAAAATATTTTATTTTTCTTTGTGTAAGGCTATGTGATGTCCTATATTTTCCACAGAAATAGCTCAGCTGGAAAGTTCTGTTGATTAATTTTATTCTGCACCTGTTTAGGCCAGAAAATTAAAAAAAAATAGCATCTTTCTCAACCTTCTAAAATAAACCAAGATGTCAAGCATCAGTTTTCATTTGTAGGGAATCAGCGTAGTGAAAGTCTGTGTGAGATCTTACGGAAGGTTAAAATGCCCATTAAACTTAACAGTTCTGAGGGTCTTTATGCATTAAAAAATTATCTATTTCAGTATTGATACATTTTAAAGTCTGCCATCATTGTTTGAATTTCCTCTTTTAAGGTATCTCAGGCCTAACAAGAAAAGGAATAAATACATTATTAGTAAAGTGTAGAGTTTTCTGCTGATGAGTTACTAGTGTGACCACTTCTGATCTTCATGCAAGCAATATATTCTTTGATGTTTTATTGCTATTTTTTTCTTGGTTATTAATAAAGGCAATTCAACTTTCTGTTTTTTTTGATGCTTTCTCCTTCTCCCTCTGTGCATCACCCATACTCTCATTTCTCTTTCCATTTTCTTACAATTAAGATGTGTTTACAGGTTTCTCTTGTTTTTGATTGATTTCTATGAAAGTTATCACAAATCTTCTATATATAAATTGCTCATCTAGAAATTCCCAGAGGTAAACGTGGGAAAATAGGAGTTTTCTGGGCTTCAGACTTTGCATCCTCACTCTGTTAAATCATACTTAATAGAAGAGGAAATAAATGATCGTAAAGTCTTTCTCCATGTGAGATTGCATTCTCTGTCTTAAGTTGAATAGCAAGTTCTTGTTATATCAACCTTGTAACTACCCTTTGCTTTATCCTGTTTTAGATATGTTATCTCCAAAATTCTTAGAGAAAACTAAGGAAAGCCAATAAAGAAGTAGGAAATTAAATTAAGACAATGGGTTAGAGTGGGATAGTTCTCTGTGAATAAAGGGTGACTTCAGGGTCAAGTATTACTGTAATAGATTGGAATATAAGGTGTAGTCACAAATGTTTAAACTGAGAACTGCTTGGGACTAAGTTGTAAAAGTACGTAGAAAATCTTTGATTTTTGAGGTGACGTTTGACAAATATATGTATTGAAAATTTATCTCCTCCTCAAATATTGTTTGGAAATTATTTTAGTGAGTATGTTTTTAACATACATTGTACTTAACCTACTATTAACTCTTCTCTTACAATGTCTAATTTATGAAAATTCTGTTCTGAATTAAAGTGTGGAAGGAAGTCTATGTCCATCTGTTGCTAATAGAAACAACCATTTTCTTCTACTACATTAGCTAATAGTTTTTGTTTAGGTTACCTGATGTTTAAAAATTTACTTTCCACTGACTGCAGACATTCCCACGCATCTGTTCCGCTTTGGTTTGGGTGTTTTTCTTTACTTGTTTTTTTTTAAAAAGCTACAACTTCAGCATTTACAAAAATCTTGCTAGGAGGAGGAGCCAATCAGAAATAATTATGGAAATTTAACAGGTATTTTTGAAATTTCTGATCAATGTTAGACAATCGAAAGTACTTTCAAACAGTAAATATGTACAAAGCCAACAATAATTCATGGATTCTTTACTTTGGAATTGTGTTTCAGTTATCTGTATCTGAGATGCTATGAATATAGATGTCATAGGTGGAGAACAAGCAAATACACTAAGTATAGAAGTAATTTTTATCTGCACTATGCTGCCAAATTGAAAAAAATCATATAGATATGTATGACCATCATCTTAATTTTTCAGTAAGTCTAAAAAAATTTAAAAAGTATCTCCCAGTGCTGGAAACTACATTGTTGAAGCACAGTATTAACTTCCTCACATCAGGATTGTTATGCGTTAACCTCCTCAAGATTTACACATCATTAAGTATCAAATGGTACATTCAGGTGAACTTGAATTTTGACTTTTTCTCCCTTGATATTTTAGTTCTATTAAGAAAAACAAAACCTGGTGTTTTGTTTTTTTTTTTGTGTGTGTCTTAGTCTTTAATAGCTAGATCATTTATCCCCAGGGTATTCATCCCCCTGAGCTGGAAGACAGGGACAGAGAACAGAATAAACCCCTCATAATCCAAGAGGAAGCAGTAAATGATCTGCTAGCAACCTGGACAAGTCTATGGGACCAGATGGGATCCACCCAAAAGTACCGCGGGAGCTGGAAAAGAAGCTTGCCAAACCATGATTTGACAGCAGCCCTGTTTAACATGGGGGGTCCCAGATGACTGGAGACTGGGTCATGTCCCTGGATTTTAGTAAAGCCTTTAACACTGTCGCCCAAAGTATTCTGCTAGAGAAGCTGGTAGCTCATGGTTTAGACAGATGTACTCTTTTCTGGGTAAAAAACTGGCTGGATGGCCGAATCCAGCACATTGTGGTGAACGGAGTTAATTCCAGTTGGCAGCTGCTTACAAACAGTGTTCCTTAGGGCTCAGTGTTGGGACCAGTTCTGTTTAATATCTTTATCAATGACCTAGATCAGAGGGTTAAGTGTTCCCTTAGTAAGTATGCAGATGACATCAAATTGTGGGGGAATCTTGATCTGCCTTAGGGTAGGAAGGCTCTATTCAGGAATCTGACCAGGTTGGATCAATGGGCTGAGGTGTATTTATGAGGTTAAACAAGGTGAAGTGCCTGGTCCTCCACCTTGATCTCAACAAACCCATGCAATGCTACAGACCTGGAGAAGAGCGGCTGGAAAACTGCCCAACAGAATAGGATTTAGGTGTGCTGGTTGACAGCTGGCTGAATATGAGTCAGCAGTATGCCCAGGTGACTAAGAAGGCCAACAGCATCCTGATTTGTATCAGGAATGGCATGGCCAGCAGGAGTAGGGAAGTAATTGTCCCCCTGTACTTGGCGCTAGTCAGACTGCTCCTTGAATACCGTGTTTGGTTTTGGTTCCCTCACTACAAGCAAGACACCGAGGTGCTGAAGCATGTCCAATGGAAGGCAATGAAGCTGGTGAAGGGTCTGGGGCACAAGTCTTGTGAAGAATGGCTGGGGGAAGAGCAGCTGTTTAGTCTGGAGATGAGGAGGCTAAGGGAAAACATTATTGCTCTCTACCACTGCCAGAAAGAACATTTTAGTGAGGTGGGTAGTGGTCTCTTCTCTCAAGTGACAGGTGACATGACAATAGGAAATGGCCTCAAGTTGTGTAGGGGAAATTTGACTGGACATTAGGAAAGTTTCTTTACTGAAAGAGTTGTGAAGCATTGGAACAGGCTGCCCAGGCAGGTGGTGGAGTCTGCATCCTTGGAGGTGTTCAAAAACATGTAGACTTGGTGCTTTGGGACATGGTTTAGTAGGCATGGTGTTGTTAGTCTGATGGTTGGATGTGATCTTAAAAGACTTTTCCAACCTTAATGATTGTACGATCTATGATTCACTTAAGCTAATGTGCCTTTATTATGCTGAAGTTATGTGTCTATCACTAGTAATTCAACTATCTTTTTAAGTTAATTGCAAAAAAAGTATTATCTGTTAGGCTACTGTTATTTCCAAGATATCTTCCCTTGAGGTATATTTAAATCATTCTTTTGTCTGAAAAAGACACTGCAGGTCTTTTAATTCACCTCCTAAACATGGTGTCAGAGGAACTGGCACTTCTGTTCATCTTTGGTCTTAAACATATTATTCAACAGACCAGTGCTTAATTTCAAAATTGGTGTGAGATATTAGAAGCTGAACTTGTAATATTCCAAAATATATGAATCAATAAGACCTGGAACAAAATACCCTCTCACAGAAAGCACCCTGAATAATGCAATAGGGAAAAGTCAGGTTCATATTTCCTTCAATATGTCTGGTACTTTTTTGCTAGCAATACACAACCAGCTGGAATTAGACGCTGCCTGAAAAGTCATTCTCCACTGAAAAAAAACCTGAAGCCTCTCAGAAGGTTGAATTTGTCAATACCATTGACTTCTGTGCCTGAATATACTTCAGATGAGAATGAAATATTGTAATTTACATATATGAAGTTTCTGGGAGAAAAAAAACCAAGAATCCAAGAACAGTATTTACTCTCAGTGTGATGGTCCAGATTTATTTATAATGGATTTTCAGGTATTATGTGCCTACTTTGATAATGTTGGCAGCGATATTACAAAAATATTAGTGTTCCTCTTCAAGTCCTTTTTACTCTAAGAACAGAAAAATGTTGTTTTTTTTAAAGCAGAACAAATAAATTCTGTCCATAACGATAAGTATATATTTCTTTCAGGGAATTTGTATAAACTGAAATCGTACCAGAAGTCATAATTTGTGTTGAGATTCATCATGTTTGTTTAGAATCTGATGACTAATTTAGTGCCATGATTACATTCTGTACAGTAACATAACCTTAATAGGATTTTCTTTATTTGTAACAGGAAAGAAAAATATTTTTTTGTGTATCACATGCTAAGGGTCAAAGTTGCAAAATGCCCTACCTAAAAAATATACTTAATTGTAAGGTTATTATTGCAGTTCATCTGAACTATTTTACTGCTGGAGGCCATGAACTTTCA
This sequence comes from Tapera naevia, assembly GCA_033556795.1. Taxonomy (NCBI): domain Eukaryota; kingdom Metazoa; phylum Chordata; class Aves; order Cuculiformes; family Neomorphidae; genus Tapera; species Tapera naevia. The sequence goes on along the minus strand of JAUMJJ010000034.1, from coordinate 5,931,774 downwards.
CCTATGGTGAAAATTCCAGATATTAGTCAATGTTTTCTTCTTTAAAATATCTGTCAGCAATATCTTTCTTCAGTAGATAAAGAATTGCATTCAGATGTAGAGAGTAGCATCATCGGGATCACTGTTCAGCTAAAGGCTTCAAGAAAATGCTATGTAATTATGTAGATTTGGTAGATTTTATTTATTTTACTTCCTTATCAATGATGCAGTGTTCATAAGGTATCAGTATTTTTGAGAAAATCAGTTTTGTTAATTTCCAAATTATTAAATCAACAGATGCTTCAAAAATATCCTGTCCGAATTTAAAGATAATAGAAGAACAACTTAAAAGTGAATTCCCAATCAGTTTGTCCAGTCAAGTTCCTAATCTGCATTTGGAAAATGAGACTTCATATCTAGATCATCTAGTTGCCTTGGGAATTATATGGTTCGACCCTGCATACTTGCAGTGCCTTTTCATTTATGCATTAGTACATGATATAAGATGGTGGAAGTCATTTATTTATATTTCTAGACAGAAAGCATTCAACTTCTGTGCTCTGTACTTCTTTGTTAATTTGTAAAAAGATGTGAATCCTGTAAGTTCTCACTTTGATTTTTTCTGTCCTGTAAGTGTCCCCAGTAGGAAATGCAAAGGTAATGAAACCAATATTCTCAGCTTAAATTTCTTCCCTTCTTTTGCATGAGAAATACTCCAGTCTTCTACTCAATAACAAGTGGTAGCTGTGCCACAGCCCCTTAATGGTGCTACTCATCTTAAGGGTGAACATCCAGTTGCGTCAAGAGGAGGACAGCTGGTGTCTACTTGGAGGCATCCCAGTCAGCAGCCATATGAGCTACACGCTGCAGTGGGTTGGTTTTTGGATTTTTCAGAAATGCCTTAAAAAATGACCTTTACAGGTCTTTCTTAACAATGGAGGTCAGGATCCATGGAAGTACTCCATATCTTCCTTTAACGTAACACAACATACAAATAAGGTGTAGAGAAGGGCATACGCCCTTCTGTGTGATGTGTCAGATAATGCTAAATGAGTCATAAAATGTAATCAATTGACAGGAAAAATAACAAGAAAGGTATTCCGCATTTGACAATAAGGACACACACAGATACGCATAGGAGCATGACACAGCCAACTGTGTAGGCTGCCACAGACAAGGTGCTGCTTTCTAACATCATTTCTATGTAGAACTGAAATGAACACAAGCACAGACAAATTCCCTCCTCCTCTTTGTCTGGTGGAGGCTAAATCTGACTATTGATAGTATATAGTCAACACTCTCAATTCACATGCACATGGACATTAGCGGATTCCTTGATCATTACCATGCTGATTCCTCAATATATATAACCAGCTCCCAGTCTACACCTCTAGCCAGACTGCAGCTGCTGGCCCCAGATCTACTCACTCTGGTTGTCCCACAAGCTACCACTTAGTCTTTGCAGCACTTGCTCTCAAACACACTCTCTCACACACACATACAACCCCCCACCCCCAACCCCTTTCACACTTCTGCCTGTCTATTCCTACCGTATTCCTTCCCAATCTACTTTCCTGCACATTCCCCCCACAGTTTGCATAACTCTTAAGATCCCCAGCAACATCCTGGATTCTTACGAGCTGCAAGCTCCTGGTTTGCCTGCAGTTTCTTCGTATTGTCTTCTTTCTGGTCATTGTCTTCTTTATGTTTGCCTGTCAGGTTTGTGTCACCATATATTTTGTTTATGGCTTATAACTTCTCCTTAGTATCCCATTTGGCATTGTACTAGATACTGTAATACAGAAATAAGCATTCTCGCATTCTCTGTGACTTCTTCAATTAGTATGACTGACCAGGTTTGGTTCTTACTGCCTTTCTTATAAATAGTCAGGTTTGTGTCTCTCTGCATTCTCATTTATATCTTTCTTCTTTTCTTATTATCCTGATCCCCTGTTATAAACTATAGTCTATTACTCTTCCTTTTGAAGAATGAACATAATGAACTGTATGAAGTTTTTAAGGCACGCAGGTAAGTGGATAGCCTTGAGAGGAGGGTGGACAAATTGAACCATTCCTTAACACAAGGTACAAGGCAAATTAAATAAAGCCTGAAGGAAGCATTGTGGCATAGTAATTAATTTATAGTTTGGGATAGGAGCAAATGCACAAGGCTTGAGGTTGCATTGTTTTAAAAAATGTAAGGTGATAGTTGTACTATGTTTTATTTCTATATAGGAAAAGAGTAATTTGGAAAGGGCAAAAAAATATTTGATTAGGTTGTGATAATATTGATATAATGAATGAATGATAAATATAACATGATAAAGGAAAACAAGGTCTAGATCTTCAAGAAGATAACATTTCATCAATAAGCCATTAGGATTGCTGAACAGTTTGTAATCGCAATTAATAATCTTTCTCTAAGCAATTAAGGATATTCTTAGGAGAAAAATCACTGCAAGCTACACAATATCCAATAGTTTTTACCTCTAGAGTGAAATGATTTAACTTTTTTTTTTTCTGAGGCACAGAATCTGGCTGTTTCAAAGGATGATGAAACTCATAAAGCTAAGCTTGTAAAAGGTTTATTTTTTGTTCAACTTATAAGGAAAGTACACATTTTCTCTTTAAAGTCCATGACAAAAAAAGGAACCTCTTCAAAATTAGTAAGTACTTCACTAAAATCTGCGAGCTGCTTATGCACAGAAAGCTCTATTTGACTTCTTTCCTTTCCTTCCCACCAAGAACATGAAGGGGAACAGTGGTGGTGATAATATTCCTGGTATTATTTTACATAAATGAAGGAACATTACGTACCACAGGACTGCTCAAAACAATTTGACTTTGAAATATGACCTTCAAGAGAAAGTGCACCAGGCATAGTGGGGAATGTACCACAGTTCACATGATTAATTTCCCTCAGGGGTTCTTCTAGGGAGAAGAAAACTTTTAAAAGGTATCTGGGATTCTTTGAGAATGAAAATTCATAATCACCAGGACAAGCAAATAAGAAAGACTCAAAGGACTGGAACATGCAATTGCGTAGCGTACCATTGTGTATGATCAATTGATAAAATTCAGTTTTTGAAACATAGCTGATTTGCTCATGACTGTACTAATGGACTTACTACAGACTGTGACTTGGTCTTGAAAAATGGCATGTGGCTGTTGACCTGCTTTCTAGCAAGGTTTTAGCCAGTGACTGTATTTTCTCAGGTGATATATTTTGAGCAAGGGATTATTGCTAATTGTTGGTATAGATAAGACTACCCTATTTTGGGAAGAGGAAAGATAAGACATGAGGAGGTCAGTATCATTTTTGACAATGCACAGAGAAAGTGTCATAAAATATTTTATTTTTGGAGATGTAGAATATCAGCAGTACATTGGGGTCTTTCATGAGAAATTGAACCAACATAGGACTAAACAACATGCACAATTATAATGAGATATATTAGCATTTCTCATTATCCATATACATGCTTTCCTGGATATTGATCTGGAAAAAAATTGTGTCATATGCATTTGTTCCTCTGTAAGCATGGTCAACATTAAAACTCTTTAAATTGTCACTTATTATGTTACAAAATTATCAAATTAAGACAATATTTGTGGTCCCTGGTCCAAAACATTTGAAAAAGATGAAAATATTCAATTATTTCAGCCACTTTTGTATCAAGCCAATTTTTTCATCAAGCTTTAATGGAACAACTGGAGTTGATTAAAATCATGAGTTTACAAAATTAGGCTTCGTGAAATCGGTTAAGGAAAGGAAGAAAAAAAAGAGTAATATCCCTTAACAGCAAGCTAGTTCAAATAACTGCATGCTATTGATAATTTTTGTCATTCCAATTATGGACCATCTATTTTGATAATTCACAAAGTAAACTCTTGTTAATTACACCCTATTTCAAGGTTGTACAATAGGCAAAATTCAAGACATTCACAGTTCACTCTTTTTTTTCTTCTTATGATTATCATAAGCATTTGGATGTATCTGAATATTTCATTTAACTAAACTTATGTATAAGAAGAACACATCATGAATATAGATAGAAAAATATTTCTAAGGTAAGTATTCTGATTTCTATAAATAATACTTTATTTTAAATCTACATCTTGAAAACAAGAGTATTATTCCAGACAGTAAAACATTTTGAAACATAATTGTGTTTGATGATATCCAGTCATTCCTGATTACTGTTGACAAAATTGGCTGATGGTTTGGGCTCAAAGGGTCATAGTAAAGGAGGTTACAACAGGCTGGTGACCAGTCATTAGTAGGGTTCTGCAGGATTCCATGTTAGAACCAGTACTCTTTATTATCTTCATAAATGACCTGAATAGATGACTTGAAGGTTTAATACTTAAGTTTGCTGATAACACAAAACTGCAGGGGCCTGTTGACACTCCTGAGGACAGAGAGGTCCTGCAGAGGGATCTAGACAAATTGGAGAGCTGGGTAATCACCAATCACATGAAGTTTAACAAGGAAAAGTTCTGGCTTTTGCACCTGGGAAACAGCAACCCTGGATACATGGACAGACTGGAGAGCAGCCCTGCAGAGAGGGACCTGGGGGTTCTGGTTCATGGTAAGTTGAACACGAGCCAACAGTGTGCCCTGGCAGCTAAGAGGGCCAATTGTGTCCTGGGGTGCATCAAGCACATCATTGCCAGCTGGTCGAGGGAGGTGATTGTCCTGCTGTACTCTGCACTGGTGTGGCCTCACCTAGAGTACTGCATGCAGTTTTTGGCACCACACTATAAAAAAGATATCAAGGTACTGAAGAGTGTCCAGAGGAGGGACACAAGGCTGGTGAAGGGTTTAGAGGGGAAGCTGTATGAGGAGCAACTAAAGTCACTTGGTCTGTTCAGTCTGAAGAAGCAGAGACTGAGGGGGGACCTCATACCAGTTTACTGCTTCCTGGCAAGGGAAGGAGGAGGAGCAGGTGCTGATCTCTTCTCTCTGGTAATCAATGATAGGACCTGAGGTAATGGCAGGAAGGTGTACTAGGGAGGTTTTGGTTCAATATAAGGAAAAGGTTCTTCACTCAGAGGATGGTGGAGCACTGGAACTGGCTCCCCAGGGAGGTAGTCATGGTGCCAAACCTGACAATACCCAAAAAGGGTTTGGACAACACCCTCAGAAACATGGTGTGAATTATGGGATTGACATAGTTAACACCTTGGGTCCAAAGGTGTCCCTGTGGTACCAGGTCCCAAATAGTGTCCTGCTGGTCCTCCACCGTGATCCGTGATCCTTTGGTGGGGAGATCTCATTGAGGTTCAGTTAGGAACCATCTTTTCTGCTAAGCGACCTCACACTTCCTCTCTCTCATGGATTGTGGCCAATCTCTATCTTTGTTTTTCAATCCAGACTTAACTGTGCAGGCCTCCAAAGTTCCCACTTCACTTGCCAAAACTTGTCTGCACCTGTACCACCTCATGTTCAGTGCTCTTTTATTTTCTCATATCATCTTCCTCTCGTGTCCACGGGGTGACCTCAAGGCCCTCTGTGAGCCTCTGCGAAAGCTCCTCTTCGTTGGCCTTAGTAACAGGAAGGAGGTGGGGCAAGTTTGGCTGAGGTAGCAGGTTAAATCCATCTTCTGGACAGCAGCTATACAGTAGCCACAGGTATCAGCACAATGCTACCTGTACCACGCTATTGTTTCCATTAGAATGTAGTTCTTGGTATCTCTCCAATTCTCTGATGGCGATGTCGAGACAAGTACTGTTCTTTGGACCAACTCTTACACCTATAATCCTCTTTCCTTCCCTTTTCTCCACTTTGTCTGTCACATGCTGCTTTATGGGCAAAACAATAAAGTTACATTGTTTGATTGAATTATAACCCCTTGGCATTTTGGTCGCCTTAATTTTGCATTTTGAGAGCATGGTAAAAAAATCACCCGATCAATCATAACACAGGGATAGGAGTTGGATGCAATGATCCTTAGGGGCACCTTCTAACTCAAGTTATTTTATGATTCTAGGACATTAGTAGATCTGGAGATCACAAGCAAAGGTCAGAGTTGGAAATGCTCTTCAGTGCAATGCATTACTAATGACAGTATTCTCCAGGCTTTCCTCTGTAAGTTCATAAAGACAGTTCTTGAAATAGGCATTAGTTAACTTCTGGTGTTTATTAGCTTGTTTCTATTATTGAGATAGAAGCTAAATGTTTTATTAGATATGGAGTGCCTGCAATACGGATCAAATGTAGATAGAACAGTTCTTCTGCATGCTAGGATGAAGAGAGCAATAAAATGCCTTCTCAAGGTCATCTTAATCCCTTATTCTTTTCCTTTCAGCTTTTTCTGTTTATGGGGGGCTTATTTGGTAGTAAATATCATCAGGAGAGATTTTAATGATTCAATAAACAGACTGCGTAGACTTCAGAAGTAAAATCAAAATAAGCAATTTTCCATTATAAGGGTCACTGATTATTAATTTCTACTAACTGACTGTCTAAAATGGTTGCAACTTAGTTACCTTAGTGGCTGAGGAGGATTGTAGATTCATTCACAGAATTTCAATTTGTTTGTGTGTAGGCAAAGGGAGGAAATGACTGGATGTGATTGCTCAGCTGACTTGGCAATAATACAGCTGGAGATAGAAAGAAAAAAGGCAAGTCTGGAGAAAGATACAATTCCTGTACTTAATTATTTAAAAAAGCTCCCTAATTGTAAGCTTTATCTCTGACAATTGTCAGATGTCTTCCTGCAAGTGAAGATCAAAAGGAACAGTAAGTATGTAGTCTCTTTGTCCCCCTGGCTAACAGAATTTTTTTTAATCTGCTAAAATGTACATTGATGAAGTCCTTAATGGAAGGCATTGATTTTCTCAGGTGAAATTTTCCTTTCATTTTATCTAATTCTAATTCTGGTTTTCAGACAAGTATAAGAGTGAGAAAAACTTACCTTTGTGTAGTTTTCAGCATAATTTCTTCAGCAAATTGACAAAAGGTTCCTACTGAGAAAGACATGTTTCAGCATACTTTTTCTCTAATGTAGAACAAAGATCTCCCTGGAAATGTAACTTTGAAAATATTAATAATATATGAATCCCTTATAATTTTACTGTTTTATTCCTAATTAAAGCCTTAATTGGCTCCCAGCATTGAATATTTTGGACTAAATTCTTATCTGGAACATGCAAATTTATGAGTTAATTCAGTTTCTGGGTAAAGTGATTAATAGTTCAAATACCTTTATCTTTAAAAATTGGAAAAGTAAAATGAGACACTAGTCCTATGAGAACTTGAGGAATAAAGTGAGAGGATGAAATGTCTCTCATGGATGCAGAAAGGTGGATTTCTTTGGCTTTATTTGTGCTTTGATTCAGACAGCCTTGCTTAAACAGCACAGCAGGAGAATCACAGGTAACTGGAGATCGCGGTTAATCTTACTCCTTGTATACTGCCACCTCCAGTAACAGCCCATGTCTTTACTATAGCAGTCTGGGAGACTGTTAAGCTTGGTCAGGGACTTGATCAGTCTTGCCTGCAACAGTATTTGCTTGACCTCGTAGCTCTGACCTATTCTTCTGTCTGCTCTGTGTGGCCTTCTATCTCTTCTCTCCTGAGCTACTCCTAAAGTTCACTGTATATTCCTTCATCCTTCTCAAGGGGTTCTTTCTGAAAAACCATAGCTTTAATGGTGGTCTGATAGGAGAAGCCCTGCAATGCCTTTAAGTTCTATTTCTGTTAGCAAATAAGGATATCCATCTGAACAGCATATACTGTTTATTATGAAGTAATAAAAGATAAGTATTAAACAAAATACAAATTCAGAACTGTGAAAACAGATAGAATCGTGCATGCATGGTGGTCGTGCTAACCTTCATGATATTGACAGGTGTTAGCAAAAGGCTGAAAATCATTAAGGATAGCTAAGTGACATAATTTCTGTTCACAGCAGATGTGTAGAATTAGACTATGGCATACCATACTGTTATATCAAAGACAACTAAAGAGTGAGAAACTGAAGCCAGCCTGATAGACATTGGTGGGGGGATCAGAAGGAATAGGATGTTGAAAACCATCAGAAAACTTTAGAATCCCGGAAAAGTAACAGATTCTAGAGAATAACCCAGTCACCACCTAAATCCAGTCTCTGAGTTCCTTATCAGAGAATAGGTTAAAGCTTGTGAGGGTTTATATAATGACAAGTTTATCTGAGGATAAACATTTATCCTCATCCATTTCTCTCTGTAAACATGCTAAAACTTCAGACGTTAGAGCAATTTTATCAGTGATCAAGTTTTTCTCAAGTCTCGAACTCCTGAAACTGAAAACTATGTAATTGATAAAGGATAGAAAGTTGCTGTTTAATACATGTAGAAAGCCATGAAAATACGACTTGATTGTATCTTAAAAACTTAAGACACAGAAAGTATGTGGAAGTCATGTTATTATAAACATTAATGCTTCATAAGTCCAAATTAAATCTCTTCATTGTTCATACATGTGTTGTTTGTGTACAGTGTATGTACACAGTGAAAAAAACCCATCTATCTGGTAATTAAATTAATTATTAGCACTATAGGATACATATAATATTGACATACGCCTATTATCTTACAGTCATAAAGGCTATTTCAAACAAAACTCTATATCTAAGAAAAAAATCGCCAACTTCTTGCCTTAAAAACAGAGAGAGAATTGAGAAAGATAATGCATTGTATAGCTACGCCTGGGCCACTTGGCAATGTGCACACCCTAGGTGTCTTACTGCTGTCAGGGTGGAAGGATTACTGCTCTTCTCATGGCAAGTACTAAACAAAAAAAGGACTTGAGATGCAAGAGACTTTGTGCACCCTCAAGGACTTCAGCATGAACTCTGGGTGCAAGCAGGGAATTCTCACCAATATAGGAGCCTGGAAGGAGCTCAGATGCAGCCAGATGATTCTGTCCCAGCCTGAGGGCAACCTGAGATAAACAAGGAACTTGGCTATTATTAGAGACATATAGTTTGATATCTTTGCTTTCAGGTTTGACACAAACAAATTTGTCCTAAGTAGTCCCATTTTGTAGTCCCTTTTGGCTCCACAAAAAACTCAAAAAACAAACCCCCCCCCACACACATTTGTTTTTACCTTAACTCGTAACATTTTTAGGAGTCTTTTATTTGAAGTTATATTTCAGTGATGACAGTTGTGTTCATTACTCTTTTCAGTCCTGTTTTTTGCCACCCACCTTTCCAGTTAGACTGGTGATTTTTTATTCATGAGATCCCACAGAAAACTTTGCCGTTTATTCTTTCATTTCCTTCAGATCTTTTGAAATGTAATATTGTCTATTGAGTCAAGTGACTTTGCATTATTCATGACCAGATAAACTTTTGCTTTTAAAAGTAATCAGCAGAATATATCATTAGTAGTTTTGTTGTATCAATCCATTAATCATTTACAACTTATCTGTTATATTTAATTCTTTTGCCTTCTTTACGGACAGTGGCCACAATTCCTCCCATAAGTCTGTCTTCATATTTCACATTATTTTGACAAATGTATACTGATATTTGGACGGCCAAGGCAAACCCATGCTTGGGAAACTAATGTCATTCTGTCTTATTATCAAGCCACTTTAGCTCCTGGGATGCATCTGAAGTTCAGAATGTGACTGTGTCTTTTTGATATTCTTAACATTTGCATTTAAAATGACCATATGTTAAGTGTATGTTGACCAAGAGAAGTAATCAAGACAGATGAAAAGTAGGTCTTGTACATCAGAAAACCAATAGTGATGCTTTCAGTTATAGGGTTTTAATTTTTTTCAAACACCTATTCTTTATTGTGCCTCTACTGACAGTACATGAATTGTGCTCCATTGCTGTTAACTTTATTGTACAATCCTTTCATCTGGACAGCTGTTTTGAATGGATTACAAGTAGCTGAAATGGACTCTCTTTCCGTGGAGAATACTTCCTCTTATTTCACCTGCAAAGACATTTAAGTATTTCTCTACCTAGCTCATAACTGTTCTTTATATGTCAAAAGAAGCTGTATAAATTTATTCATTAATTTATTTTAAAATCTAAAGCAGTCATTTTAGTGAAATACCAAGCATTATTACCTGTGGTGAAATCTCTGAGTTAAGAGAGTTGTATTCACTTATGCTCATCTGAACTTGGAATAATTCCTGGAATACTGTAAAGCTGAGGAGCAGAACAGAGAATAAGAGTTCAATTGTGTTGAAACTACAAGCTGCCCAGTGTATAAATTCTACAGATAATTAAGGGCAACCTTCTAAAAATGTTGTGGGCATTTAGATGACCCGCTCTTGATAACCCCGGGTGTTTCATAGTCGTGTTGTAGGCATATCCTTAGATAAAATCTTAATTTTTTGTCAGATTTATAGAACATACAGTACTTGACGAATAGGTTGCTCAGGGTCAGATAACTGAAAGGCTTTGTAGTCTTCAATCGCAATTGAACAGTCTCTTATGGTCCCTGTCAAGTGGGCTGGTGACTGAAGACATCATATTTCTGTAGCTTTAACTGGCATCAATATCAATTGGTTCTGTTGTGAGTCTTGCTGTTCCCTCTATACATCTCAGATCTGTGCTGACATATGCACTCATGCACCACTGCCTTGGGAACAGATTTGGGTTAAAACTGTTCTGAAGAGGTTATTTCTCAATGTATGTTATTTTTCTAATCAGTTCATCATGAAGTAAACAACAGGCAATGGCACTCAGAGGACGAGCTTCACAGTGGTAGGAAAAAGCAGCTCTGAGTAGGGGTAGCAAAGAGTAAGACCTCTCCTGGTGTTACAAGTTCTGGCTGATTCTTGCTTGAGGAACTTGAACATTATTAGCTGTAAGAGTTGAAGTCTTTGCTGTGTTATTCCATGATCTAGAAAAGCTTTAAGATTTTTTTATTCCACCTGAATAAATTCTTTGCTCAATCAGAAGTAGCTTTTATGCTCTAGCACTTTATAACTGAGCATTGTCTGAACAGAAATTTGAATACACTGTTTATCTCAAACTCCTTTATTTAAGGATGCTTTCCTCTTTTACTCCCATTAAATAATTGTTCTCATGTCTTGATGGAAAATACAATTATCTTTTTTTCTTTCTTACTGTTATTTTCCTTACAAAAAATGAAATGCAGAAATGTATGTGGTCACTAACTGAAAATAAAATAAGATCAGACAAATGCACTGGGCGGTAAGAAAATTGTGAAATGATATTGTAACCCTACTTCTGCATTCACATGTAACTAACTTAATTTATTTCTTAATTGCTTTGTATTCTTTTTCAAAAATGGCTCATATAAATTTTATATTTTTAACCACTGAGGCATGGGACAGTGAATGACATGAGGTACTGGTTTTTTAAATACGCAATTCTTTCACCTGCTAAGGAAATAAATTTCGGTGATATTTCACTTTCCAAACAATCTAAGCAGAGTGCTTGACAAAACTAAATCTCTGATAGGGAAAAAAAGAGGGTAGAGGGAATATTAGAAATTTCCTATTACTTTTCCTGATACAATGTTTTTCAAAATATTAGATAGACTCCCTTGCAAATAATTTGAAAGCATAATATACTGAGTACTTCTGAAATCTGTCTGTTTCATTTCTTAAACGAGAGGTAATAATAAAATATATGAAAAGAGAAGATACTGATGCCACAGTTGTACATAACTGAGGAAATGATAAAATCCTAGTCAGGATATTCTGAGTCCTGTGATCAGCTGCATGTATGAGATGTCACTGAAACATATGAGTCCTTTCGTCTGTGTATTTTATATTATGTGTACTTTAAAAATAAGTGATGTGTCACCAGCTTAGGATTTGTTGTCCTATAATGGCTTGTGTTTTCAACATTGCTGAGTATCGAATCGAGTAGCTTAACTACAGACAGCTGAGAACTTCCTGTAAAGTGTGAAGGACTCCAAGGTAAAAGGAAAGGTCGAGTCCTTCTGGAGTTGTAGGTGGTTTTGTGTAAGAATGTAAAAGTAATAGTCTTATTAGATCTCTTTTGCACTTAACTTCCACTGTGCATATACACGCCCATTTATTTCTTGGTACTCAGTGTTTTTCTTTTGGTACTGTGGCTCTACCTATGTACTTCTTCATTTTCTGTTTCCATCCTGCCTGCTGTCCTGGCTCTTTTACACTACTGAATATTAGACTGCTACTTGGTTTTGCTGGATCTACTCCTGGGTAGGTTTAGACTCTGTCAAGCCACATTTCTTCAAATCTCTAAATAGCTACCCCTCTTAAATTCTAGGCTAAATAAAGCTTTCCAATAGCTGAACAGTAATGTTTTTGATAGCATATATTCAGAGGTTTTCTCTTCAGCTAAAGTAAAGTTAGAGAAAAATTTATCAAAGTTTAAAGTGAAGAAATCCAGATCATCTAGGCTTGTAATGTTGCAGTCTATTATTATCCTGATTAGGAGCAAGCAAAAACAGTCACAATCCTCTGTGAAGGAAAATTTATTTGGAGATATCTACTTTCATCTTTCTAAATTTTTGTGCATCTAAATTGATATAAGGACAGAAATGACAATATACAAAAGAATTAATTTCAAACAAAGATTTTTTTCAATCAGAGATTTTTTTTTTTGTTGGTTGGATTCTCTATGTCTCATAGTTAGTGCAAGTCATGATCCTGATGATTCTCTGGCTGTGAACAGAAAATGTTCTGATTTCTAGTGTAGATTGGCATTCTTTGAGGAGTATTGTTCAAATGCTGCTGATGGTGCAGAACAGAAGAAGGTAACTGGATTTGTTGAGAAGTTATAATTAAACATGCATTGATGTTGTTTGGTTTTAGTAAGATATTTACAATTAACCTAGAGGTTTTATTTGAGTTAGCAGTGCATTTGAACTAAAACTAGTGATGTTCAATAAATTCTGTTCGCACAGAGGGAAACTTGTTACGCTATGAAGGTAAAATTCAGTCATTCACAAGCACAATATGGGCAAACATTTAATTATTTTTAGTAAAACCTTCTAATCTTATAAAACTAGCTTCCATGGTTTCTAAGATAATACTGTAAAAAAGCTCCATCATTTAATTAATAAAGTAACTTACAACAAGCTCTAGGACACATGGAGAAAATGTAATAAAAGTTTTACTCCTTCTAACTGTGTTCTGATATAACTAGTCATCTTTTATTATCAATAAACCAAATTATGAAGGAATATTTGCTTTCTTAAGCACTTCTGCACCTACTACATACCTTTAGAGACAAAAAACAAAGGCAGAAATTCTGTTCTTGTGACTGTTAGGATGTGAAAAAGTGAAAGGATTGTAGGAAAAAGAGAGGAAAGTGCCGTGGATTTGAAAACAGATAATTAACTGAAAAATAATACCGAAACAAATAGTTTTCATCTTTTGTGAACATATTATACCTTTTATATTTATTTTGTGCTTAGGGACTGTGAAAGAATTTCACTTCTTGAGGAAAGTCCTTTCCATTTTCTTCCTGGGACAGTATTAGATCCATGTTGTGTTTGAGCAGAGCTCTGACTAGATGCTGTCTAGTGAATAAAACTATGACACTGATATACTTCTGTGAAATGGAAGTAAAGGTCACATGCCAAAAGGAGTATTGTACAGATTATAGTGCTGTCATGCTGGATTAGACCCAATGCATCAAGCGCAACAAAAAGAAAGAGGAGGGAGGGCGGAGAGGGGTATGGTTCCATTCTAAAACACAAGATGGAGGCTTAAAGTGTCATTCAGACAGTTTTCTTCAGAGAATATATCTTTCAGTCTGAGTTTATTAAATTTGAAGATTGGTCTCACTTCTACATTAAAATATTTATACAAGGGATTGTAATACACCAATATGAAGGATTCTTATTTCAGAGTCAAAACAATTAGTGAAACCTGTCATAAAGACGTCTGAGCAAAAAAAAATCAGTTTTATCAACAGAAAAGAGCACCATTCGTTTGCAATACTGAGATCTAGATGAATCATAGCTGTACCACGCTATTAACTCAGCAAGTTTAACGAGCAGAGTTCATCACTCAAATATGTTCTTGAGTTAGCAGGGTTAGGTATCATTCAAGATCTCGGTTAGCAGATATTTAGCCTGCTGATAGAGTCTGTACAGTTGTCTGTTACACTCTGGTTCTGGGAAATACATGTGGAATCATCTTTAGTATATCTGTGTTGGCTACGTCTATCATCCTGCAAGGAGGAGAGACAGAAAAGGTAGTATAAATGCATGCTGGTTGAGTCTTAGAAAGCCTCTCTGCATTGAGTTATTGGAGACTAATTATTTCATGCCCAGTCACATAACTGACCTATTCCAAACTTAATTTAAAGGGTCTTAAGGCGTCAAGGTTCTAAGCTTTGTTTGTCAGCCTAAGTTGTAACTGTTCTTTCTAGTTCTGTTTCAAACCAGCTTCACTTTACATTTCTGTAATTGAAAGATCTATCTTATGTTCTTCTTGGGCATAGTATCTGGGGTGACAGATACTAAATAATCAGAAGGGGTGAAAGGAACTGTAAGACACTGTCTCCCTCCCATGCAACTTCCTTTTAACTGTTCTCTGTGGCATATGATTTCTGTCACTGTTTTTTTATAGTAGGTACCAAGCACTAATATTTTTGCCACTGAATTGTTGTTGGGCTTTTGTAGTTCCTTTTATACTGTTTAAGTTTTCCTTTTGAAGTGATACGTTCTTAGCCCAAAATGTATCTCTCCTCTGCACTGTGTGTTCAGCCTTTGAGGTAAGGGGCACCCCTTCTGCCCCCTTTACTGGGCTGAGTGTTCCAGCTGTGTTTGGACTTTGGGGAGACAGGTACGTTTTTTTAGCATACTTGTGCTTTAGGGTATGAAAGAGGGCCTTTGCCTTGGTTTAATGAGTATTTATCTGAAGAGAGACCTGGGTGAGTGAGGGTGAACCATGCAGCATGGCCACTTCTTCCTGGAAGGGGAGATACAGGGTGCAGGCTGGAGCCAAGGCTGTGAAGTGCCTGGAGAATTGGTGTGTGCCCCATGCTCAAGTTTCAGCTTATGACATCAATCAAAAAAAGGAAATAGCCATGTGTTAAGGACTGTGCCTAATCACAGCAATAATTATATAAAATCTTAAGCATCTTCTTAAATAGTATCTTGAGTCCAGAGTACTTCCACCTGAGAGGCAGAGGGAACTCAACCTTAGGGAAGTCATCAGAAGAGGACAGGAGAAAAGAAGTCTAATGTGTGAAAATTTGGTTATCTGCAGAGTTCTACAACTGTTTTCAATCTCATTTAGAACTTTAAGTAATCTCATTTCCTATGTGTCTATGTGCATTTCTACCACTCCAAATAGTCAGCAGTTCATGCAGTAGATACTTCCAGCACAAAAAGTCAGCAAAACTGTATAACATGTTTATTTACTGTCTCACCTTCAAAAGGTAATGTGAATAGAAAGTTTTTTTACCTAAAGATAACAATATATTAATATGCACATGTATTTGTGCTGTATGAGTACGATCTAATGATTAAACCATGTAGAAACATAGGAAACTTCAGTACCTCAAATGTGCTAGGTCAAACAGTACATTAAATATACTAATATGAAACTTAATTTCATGTACGTTTCACCAGTCTTCTCTTTCTTATTCTACTCAATGCAAAGGCAGCTTTAAAACCATACTTTGCTGTCATAATGCAAGAGAGACATGTAATGTCTTGTTGATGCCCATTAAAAATGTGTTGTGTTACAAGATCTGGTTACTGAAGATGACTTCAGACTTTAATAAGCTTCTGAAAAGTTTGGTTCCAAGAGATAAGAAATGGGCAGAAACTTTATAAGGTATTCATTAATGAAAGGAATACAATATTCGCCTGGTGTTGTTTTTTTTAAATTGAAATAAAAGTGGAAAATAAATGTGTCAAAACATCAGTTGGATTGAACTGGTATATTGTTTCTTTTTTATTGGTTACCTGTAACTCTGTCCTGTTGATAGACTTGTATTTTCATTAATTGTTCTTCTTCAATTTGATACTTTTACCCTTTATTGGGATAAAAATAGGGTGATACAGATATTGTAAAATTTTACCACAAAGAGAAACATGCACACTGACTGCCAGTTACCAGGTTATGTGTTACAGCATGTAGCTGTGCATCTGCTAGATATACATTATATTTTGAATCACTGAATGTGATCTAGTCATATATGAAAGTTTTGACTTTTGATTAGAAAGGTTTATTAGCCTGGGTATATGTTTCTGTTCTAACATAAATTAACAGCGACTGGAGTTTTTAATTTCATAGTCAAGATATAATAAAATTT
This sequence comes from Tapera naevia, assembly GCA_033556795.1. Lineage (NCBI taxonomy): Eukaryota > Metazoa > Chordata > Aves > Cuculiformes > Neomorphidae > Tapera > Tapera naevia. The sequence goes on along the minus strand of JAUMJJ010000034.1, from coordinate 5,915,545 downwards.
GCTTTGTCATTAATGTTAAAAATACCTAACTTCTTGCCTAAGGACCTGAGATAACTTCTTCAGTAACAGACTCATTTCTCAAGAAACCAAAATTAGTAACTATGTTATTATGGCTTCCCTGCCCCGGCTTTCATTTAACTGACCTTCTCACTTCTCTCAGTGTGACTCCCAATGACTGTTTCATTATAGCAAAGCATGTGTGCAAGTTGGTAACAACCTTTGGTTAGGAAGTTGATAACTACTTCTGGTTATCCTCTTAGTATCTCCAATTACAGAGAAAAATACTCCAACCTAGCAACATGAAACAAAGGAGGTTATTATGCTATCTGATAATTTGTGTTAGCCAATATTCACTCATTAGGAGGTATGTGTGTAAATCAAGCTATGCAGCTGATGAAAAGACATGCTTTTGCAAATAAATTCATTAGTGAACGTATCACACCCCAAGTATTTGTATTTTACCATGATCAGGTCAGTTAATCATAATCTTGATGGTATAATCTTGCTTTTCCACAAGCAAATGCTCCAGTGAATGAGAGAACTGTAAAAATACTGAGATGTAATAATTAATTTTAAAGATGAAATTCACCTAGATATTAAAGATCTCAGTAAAAATCTTAAGCTTGCAAACCATGCAAGAGTGTGGTCTGATGGGAGACTTCCTGCAGAAACTTATTACATCAACACAGCAGATTTCCTCATGTTATCTGATGGGGAAAGCAGACTGTTGAAACTCACCTTGAGTTCAGAGTTCTGAAGTGTGAAATAAAATACTTATTATTTTAAAAGTGAAATGGCCTCCAGCAGAGAGGGTAGAATTCCATCAGTGAGATTACTACCATGCCTACTTGCAACAGTAAGACCATGCATTTTTAGAAGTTGGGAAAACAAATTCTGAATAAATAAATGAACAAAAATCTGTCTACACCTAGAGCGATAATACTGTACCAGGGAAAACGAATTTTGTTTTAGCAGAATTTAACTACTGATATTGAACTTGCAAGCCTTTAAAGGAATTTCTAATGTAATACTGGAAACAAGAAGAATTGCATGTAACTTGTTCTAACTTTTGAGTTTACCAGATAAAATGCATTGTTCAGAGTGGGAAGAATCTCTTTTAGGTGTAAGAAGGTATTTTTATGCTAGTCATATCTTTTCAGCAATACACTCTATAGCATCTTTATTGATACGAGGGGATCTTGCAACAGTAAGGTACTAATGAGGTACTTCTGGTATTGTATTTTCTAATCTTCCTTTACTGTGAATGTATTCATGCAGAGTAGCATTTTTTGTCTCTTATTAATAATTAACAACGCAGGTTCATACTAAATTCGTAAACATGACGGGACGTGTTAATCTGAATCTTGAGCTTATAACATATCAGTTCTTTTTAAGTCAAGGCTTTGCCAGAGAAAATAGTTGTAGGGAGACAAAACTGGAAGTTACTAAGAGTACATTTTTTCTTTTCTTTTCTTTTAAAAGAAACCAACCAAAAATAAATAGACTTCTTAAATTTAGGGTCTTTGGAAGAGACCTGAGAGTACTGATTACAGTAGCAAATTCATTATTTCTTTTCATATTTTTTCTAATTATATTCTGATACCTCTAGTTATTGTGAAAAGCAGTGTACTAGAAATCAGATGTGTATGAAGAGCAGTATCCTGCCCAGCAATAGACTCAGAATGAAGACCACCAGCTAAGAGCAAATCAAGTGCACAAATTTTATTGGTGTGCATTTTCAGTGCTAAGAACATGCGGCTCCAATGCTTCCTGAGCCTGAGATAGTTTTGTGTGTTTAAGATGGATTATTCTTCCATGCATTTATCAAATATCCCATAAACTCATCTAAATGAATGCTTCATGAATGTTCATCCTATGGACATGCAGAGAATGTGATATTGATTTTGTTTGAAGCACTATTATTTATATTCAAGGTTCTTGGAAATACTCACTTATTCTACACACTATACATATATCTGACAAAATCATCCACAATCCCTGTATTCTATATTCTGCTTTTAAGCCCTCCCCCATCCTCTTTATCTCTGAGATCTGTACCTAGAGGCATTCTGGCCCTTAATTAAATAAACACTTAAAATCTATTTAAAATTATTAATGAGCTCTACTAATTATGATTCGCCTACCTTTTTCCTATTGTGGCAGTAGGTAATAAACAGTAGTCTTCAGGTGTAAGTGCTCAATGTCTGACTGAGACATTTAATCCCAGAATTAATATTTTCAGTGGCAGATACTCAAGCTAGTAATATATGTAATGAATGATAATAATACATAATTATATTGATTATTTTAATATTAATTATTAATGATTATTAATAAATATAACTCATAATTACTAAATACATTCATTGAAGCCACAGAGAACCACTTTCCAGCTTCTGTAAATACAATACAATGCTGCTCTTGCCTTGATGGCTTTATGACTTGTTAGCTTATAATTTGGAAATGCAATAACAAATTGGAATACAATTTCATCTTCAAAATTGTTTCTTTTCAACTTTGCCTTAAATTCTCTAGTGGCATGTTCCTTAATCTATTCCCTGAAATTATATTTTTTTATATCTTCTAAGTGTTCAAAGTGGTTGGAAGGGTTTACCTGGAATTTTGGAGACTCTGTTAAAATGCTCTATTGTGGCTCTGACTTTCTCAGGTAAACTTGATCAAACTACATAATCTTCCTGTTTCTCATCTGTGAAAATTAGACACAATAGTATTTTACTGACATATCTATCCACAGAGACATTTTAGGAAGCTGTATCATGTAGGAATGAAAGAATAAACAAAAATTTATATAAATCTTTGTTTCAACTGTGAAAAAATATGTGGGAAACGGTTGGTTAGAGAAGTTGTGTCAAATTGCCTGTGGTGTGGAATCTTGTTCTTCAGGAGCTGCTGGAACTAAGTCTTCCCTCATACCAATTCAGCATTGTTCAGTGGTATGGCAGCCTGTGATAAGAGACTGTTCCACGTTTAGAAAATAAGACAAGCAGCTGAGCTAAGGACGTTGCTGGAGGCTTAACTTATATATTATGACTTTTAAGGGATTAAGTCAGACCCCTATCTTTATTGAAATGTTTTTTATATTGAATTATAATCATCATCCTACTTACTTCCCATCTACTAAGCTGTTTAGAAAATAAACAGTATGTACTACCTAAGCATATGCACTAAAAATAAACTGTCAAAGAGCCATTACAGGATTATTCTTTTGTTGTAGCTGTCATTGGGTGAGCTGTTACTCATATGCTTCATGAATTATATGACTCTTTTTTTATATACTCCTTGCTTTATATGAGAAGGTGTCCCTGCTCACTTGTTTCATATAACATGTTACTAAATTTAAATGGAGAAAATTTATTCTGCAGCATTCATTCCTGCCTGCCAAATGGCTAAGTGACTTCTACTTCATAGTCTCAATATTTTCATGCCCTGACAACTCGATTTACAAATTTTGTGATTTTGTATCCTGAAATGAGAGGCAAGAAACTCTTAAGAAAACAACCTACTAGCAGCCTGTTCTTATTTAGTTTTAAGTCTCTGATGTGAACCTTAGATACTCCATTTCATGCCAATCTAATCTGAATCTCCTATGCGTTATTCCAACCCTACAGAAATCTCTCCTGGGTTTACTTACTGATGGAGATATCTGGGTAAAAGTAGATGTTTCTTTTTATTCTATTTCTCATCCTTCACAACTTCATTTTTAAAGTTAAGTTTTATTTCTCTTCACCTTCCCTTTCAGGGGAAATTGTCCACATAACATATAAATAAATAAGATATATCGGCTTGTTTTCCTCAAAAAGAGGGGCATTTTGTAATGACTAAAATTAATACTCAATAGTGTTCCACAGAAGGGAGGTACCCGAACTGTCTGAAATTAAGGGAGTAAGAAAAATCACTATAGAAAGAGATGTTTAAGGCATTTGCCCAGTGTTCTGCTTGGTCTATGTAAAGGCATGGATTTGGAAGCATGAGTACAAATACAAGTCAAATGTAACAAGTAGCAAGAATTCTGAAACATGTTTTTTAATTTTGCTTTTTAAGTAGCAAGGGAAATTGTTTGTTTTTAAATTTTCAATAATACAAAATAAAGTGCCAATATTTCACTTTAGTTGCAGTTCTATGACTTGAGTCCCATGAAATAGAATATGAGGGTTTGGCTTTTTTTCTTTTTTTTGTGTTTTCCTTTGCGTTTGATTGACCTGTAATGATGTTGTATTATTTGGGTTACAGTACTGCGCAGAAAAATATGTTCTCATCAATTCTGTTCTAGCAATGTCTTAGGGACTCCTATCCATCAGAATTTACTGAATATCCCCTAGCAGGCACTATGCTACCAGATCATTGTATTGCAGAACTCTGAGTCAAGCATAACAATACTATTAAAACATAATGTTGCTGTGAAAAAAACAAGTGAACAAGTCGCTGTCTGAACCAATAATATTGGAATGTTGTTCCAAGAATATTTCCATCCCTGTCATGTAATGATACTGCTGCAGGAATGGATGTTTTCACATAATGTGAGCTACTGCTAGATATGTTTGCAAGTGTTGACGCGGAAGTCACAGACTCATCACACGATCAATGTGATCACACAGAAGCCATTTATTGCTTTACTGCTAATGGTTATATAGTCTATCTTATCTACTTTCATGCATAACAATAAGAACGATTGGTTAACATGTGCTGTTCACTCGAATAATGCTTCTTTACAATAGGTCAGTCTCTACTGACCATCCATCTCTGTTGTAAGTTTCAGATCCTGTTCAAGATCTTAGTTTCAATCACGTGTGCATCGCCCCCCCTTTCTTGTTTTTAACTTGCTAGGCTGTTTATCTTGCCAAATTCCTCTTGCAGGTGTCCTAGCCACAACACTCTTGCAAGGCCTGCTGATATCTCTATGCCTTAGCCAGACTAAGGTCCTGCTGCTTTGGATTGGCCAAAATATGTCCTTGGTCTTTTAAAACCCCACATGCAAGTGTTGATACCAATGACAGCTGGAAAAAAACACTTCAATCTTTCTTGACTGTAGGCTTATGTAATAACAGTTCTTAGTAGTTCCTCAGCTGGTACCTTCTGCTATGGCAAGTTCTTATCTTTCTTGCTGCATACCTGGAACTTGAGAGTTGTTTGCTAGAATCAGTGGCTGGGTGTAGTGGGTTGGCATTTTGATTTTTTTCAGATCTTCCTTAAAAATGGCTTTTACAGGTCTTCCTTGACAACGGAGGTCAGGATCCATGGAAGTATTCCATATCTTTAACCTTTAACGTAACACAAAATATAAAAAAAGGCGTACATAAGAGCATACGCTCTCTTCTTCTTCTGGGAGGCTGAAGAGAAGCAGCTACTTGCTGCTGGTCCTGTCTAGAGCTGAGGCCTGTGGCAGCTGCTGCTGTCTGCCCACGTGTGCAGGGAGAGTCCTGGGTCAGATTTAGCTGTTCTGCTTTCCTCAAGTGAAGTGGTGAGATTTTGTGAGTTCTTTACTTTGTTAGTTACCGGGTTTTACAATTCTGCATGTCTGTTTTGTTTTAGTTCCTTTTTGTCCTTTTTCCCCATTTTTCCTTCCCCTCTTCCCTTTCTTGGGAGTTTTGCATGATATCCTTGCTGTATGTAGTTGTGTGCAGAAAATACATATATATTTGGTGTGATTTCGTTTTTTTTTCTTGAAAAGGGGGAAGCTTTGGGGAAAAAAAAAAAAGGGCTTACATTGAGCGTTAGAGATCTTGGGGATGCTAGCTTAAACCAGCTCACTGGGTAGATTGTCTTTATATCTCCTAGCTCTTCAAAGGAGTGTAGGAAAGCAGATAAAATAAAATGGTGAGGGTTTTTTCCTGGGTTTATTTGTCTGTTTATTTCATGATCAGCTATCGTAATGACTTAGATTCCAATTACAATGACAGATTCCTATTTGTCAGGTTTCAGAAAGGAAGTTAAACAATGACATGAGAATAAGAGGCAGCTCCTTTCTAGGGCTTGCAACTGTTCTGCAGATAGTCCTTTAGGATATATTCAAATATTCCTTAACGGTTGCAGAAAGTTCAGGCAAAACATTTGAACCAGGATAGTGCAGTTCCTTCTAAAAGTGGGACTACGGGGAAAATGCATTATTTAGTAGATTTCTAATTTGAATGTGGGTGAATTACTGTTGCAAAGGTGTACAGCTTTCCTGCTTTGTGGTAGGACTTGGAATCTTTAAAAATAACAACATTTGTCAAACTGTGCTTTTCTGTATCTGGTCAAACTGTCACCTTATACCTGTTCCTTGGAAGCTTTATTCAATCAAAGAACTTGGATAGCATTGCGCATCCTCTACTGCAGGAATGAATCCAAACGGAAAGGCAAGAATGAATGACTCTGTGCTGCAGGTGTTTTCTACAATATCTTCACTGGTACCTATATGCTGAGATGGTTAGAAAGCCTTGGTAGAGATTTTCGAAGGAGTAAGAACTGGAGAGTGGCTTAAAGAGGTAAGCTGAGGAACATTGTTTGAGGAAGGACACAAGAAGAACAAGTCTTTGAGATAGGGAAGCTGGAATTTGTGTGTGCAAGAGACAAAGATAAGTTACAGACATGAAAGGACTGAGAATCACTGTGGACGTGGGGAGGAAAAGAAAGCTGACTGGGAGAGGTCAGGAAAGTTACTTCAGGCAGGTTGTATGAACTAGAAGAGAGAATGAGAGAGATGGACAAGGTGGAAAAACAAGTGAACGATCACAGAGATAAAGGCAGGAACTGGAAACAGATAGTAAGGATTTGGGAATTACAAAGAATCAGGAGGAGTGGAGAATAGGGCAAGAGTGTGAAATCCGCCAAAATAAATAGAAGTAAGGAAATAATATTGGACATGGAAATGTGTCTCTAATAGCTGAACAGAATAAGACCATGCATTTAGTATCTCTGTGAAATCCATAATTGCAAAATAGAAAGAAACGGGTTTTGGGTTGTTTCTTTGTTTTTAAAGAAATCATGTGATCTGAACTCCGCTTAGAATAACAGATGCGCTACACACAGTTTATAGGGATTCACATTTTGAGCTTGCATGGAACTACATAATTTTAGGACTCACTTTTCCCATTTCGCTGTATAAACCTTGAATATGTTAATGAGTAATTGGTATGTGTCACTTGCAGGAATTAAACCTTTATAAACAACAAAGTTATATATATTTGCTTTTTATTCTGCTGACCTCTTTTTTTTTTTACTGGAGCATGCATTTGTTTGTCTAATTCTGAGGCAATTTTAGCCACAGATTAGCTCAAAATTACCTATGGATGCTCCAGTCTGCATAGTTGATAAGAAAATTCAAAGTAACACAACTATAAAGCTATAAATAACACTTCTACCAATAATAAATAAAAGAAACTAACTTTCTTAAAATTTAACAATATTAATTATGGAAGCTAATTTACACTTGGCTTTTATAAATCAAAGCAAAAAAAAGAATTCTAAGTAATTAAATATCCTTTAAAAAGCTACAGAATTTATTATTATCAGACAATTACTATGATATTTCACTTTTAAATTAGCAAACATTTGAACTTTAGTTCTGGCCCTGCTAATGCTGGCTTATATGCTTTGTTCTACATACTGTCAGCCTCCTTAAATATTTTGTGTATTCTTCATAAATAACAAAATATTTTCTAGCATTAAATAATTGCTGTAAAAATAACTGAGTAAAAGAATACAAAGATTTCAAGATCAATGTGTTCATTGCATACTGCGTAAAGCTTCAGGTTTAATAAACTAGAAATTGTAGAAACCGTTACGTCAAGAGCTATTTTTTTATAATTAACAGTGTTCTATGGACAGGTAAATGATAATTTGGTCAGGATTTTATTTATCTATTAATATATCTTTTTTAATACAAAATCCTCTAAGACAGTTGCTACTGATCACTGCATCAATTGCTGTATATAAACTCATATTAATGTGTTCATCAGTTACAGATTCAGCCATTTCTATAACCAACTTCAGGTTTTGTTTTTTTCAATGAAATTAACTTTGTCTTGGGGATGGGACGATAAATTGCTACTTTTTTCATCCTCCAAACATTAACTTATTGAGATAGGTTTAGGTGGTCTAGAGTAGCTGTTTGTCTGGGGTTAAGTATTTGCTTCTCTAAGTAGTCTGGAGCAGGTTTTTTGGGCATTGAAGGGTGGCGATAAATAAAATGCAAACAAAAATATGTTGTATAGCTATTCACAATTATTCTAATCTGAACTAAATTTTTAATGTTGCATTTATAAGCGATTACTAACTCAAAAGGTTGCACATGGTTTGTCTCTTAGAGCAGACAGTTATCATACTGGCTTATACTGAGTCAGGTCACATCTGCCTTGTGGTATAATTTTAGCTTGTGATACTAATATGAAGTTTTGAAAATCAAATGTGCTGTTTCTAGCCCTGAATCTAAAATGTCCTTATTTTTTATCCCTTACTAGCCTTATTCTCTTACAATCTTGTTCCCTCTCTGACCTTCAGACGATGCTTTCCTTATAATTGCTGTGTTATAGTGTGCCTAGAGGTATATAACTGCTCACAACCTCCTGTGGCTGAAATGCTTGCTGTAAAGATGTTTTATTTTCCCTCTGAAAAGTGTCTATTTATTTCATGATTTTTGCAACTTTGCTTAAAAGTAAAATTGGACAGTAATCCTCCAGAGTACTTAGATAAGCCCCTGAGGGAATGATAATGATATTGGACATTTTCTAAATAGCTGAAACAGAGCTTCTATTTGAAGGAACCATTAAAGAGACGAATAATCGCTGGTGACAGATCTTCACAATGGTGTTTCAACAACTAATTAGGACTGTTGTCACAGTTAGTGGTGTTTTTCCTTGATAAAGCAGCATGCAAAGTAGCCCTTTATATTAAAAAGTACTGTGGCTGACAGCCCAGATGCAAGTGATGGCTATGCGCTCAGTGTGCAGCTGCCCAAAGTGTGAAGAAATGATTAAATATCTGCAACCTCAGAGGAAGAGATATTCTCTGACTAATTCTTGTGAGAATCTGACAGGTCATCTGGTGCTGATATGAAGAATCTTTCTAGATGTAATACGTTATCTAGGAAAAAGAAACAATCACAAACAAAAGAAGTTATCAAAGCAAAATCTTCACATAATCCAGAGTCTATGCAGTATATATGTAACCTAGGGTAGTGAAATGAATTATTATATCCTCCAGATGAGCAGGCCATTTGGAAATGACAGAACGAAATCAGAGAACAGGAATTGGAAAAATCAAGATGTCACTTGACTCCAAATATCTTCTCTTTTATAGTCAGCCACAAGTTTGGTTTACATTAATTCAGCAGCTGTTTAAGAGAACAGCTTTTGGATATTCCTACTTTCTTTAATGGTTCTATAATTAGAAGACTAAAAGAATAAAATCATAACAAAAAATGTATTAGTTATATTGACCATGATATTTGGAGAGAACCCATTTTTTTCTCAACATGCTTTCACAATTTTCAGGCATAAAAAAAGAGAAAATACATAAATATAATTCCTTGAGATGCTAAACCAGGATTATTTTTCTAACAGCTTAATTAATTTCAGTACCTGATTACCTTGAATAAGTCAGGCCAAACCAAAATTTTTCCTTAACATTTGCATTACACCACTATGGGTTTGAAACCAAACATTTTACTGGTTTTGAAATGAGAAAAAACAAAGAAGATTATATGACACAACTAGTTTTGGATTATCTAAACCCCAAGCATATCTGTGAAATTATTGGAATTAATTTAAAACAGTGAGAATCTGCACTTACTAAGTTGTCTGTAAGGAAGAGTTTCTAAGACATTCTTTTTAATTTGTAATCATAATAACTAATACAACGAAGAAAAAATAAAATCCTGACAAAACACAGTATAGAACTACTTTTATTTTCTTTCAGAAAGAAATCTGGTTATTTATGTCTCCAGAAAAAATTGAGAAGTCATATTTTTTAAAACTCTAAAAGGGACATAAAGCCAAAAGCATACAGTTGCTTTGACTGACTCTTTATAGGCATATTTGTATATTTGATGAGGAATTAGAGATGGCCATGAAGGATTGTCTAGAAAACTGACAAATCATACTAGTTTTAGAGTTTAAGATGATATTTTACTGCACAAAATTCATTGACATCACACTTCATAATATATCGTTAGTCCTTAATCATCATTCATTTTCCTGATGTAATCTAAGCAGTTAGTCAGCAACAATCACATCCTAAATTAATGGTGAGTAAACCCTGCCACTGAGGTGATGCCCTATGGCCCCACAAAGAGGGGAGGGTAAGCAGAACTGCCACTTGGGCTTCCAGGGGGCAGACTTTGGACTGTTTATCAGGCTGGTTGCTAAAGCTCCTTGGGAGGCAGTCTTAAAGGGTAAAGGAGCCTGAGAGGGCTAGATGCTCTTCAGGAAGGAAATCCTGGTGGTGCAAGAGCAAGCCTGAAAAATAAGCCGGCAGGGAAGACAATGGCTTGGCTGGAAAAAATAGGAAAGTCTATGGGCTTTGGAAACAGGGGCAGGCAACTCAGGAGGACTACAAGGATGAACTGAGATCTTGCAGAAAGATAATGACTGCAAACTGAGAGGGGGAAGATTGGAACTAGGTGAACTGGGCACCTTGGACACTAAAAAAATAGGAGAAAATTTTAGAAAGGTCTGCTTAGGAAAGCAGAAATGACCTGCAAGCTGGGTAGGAAAGGGAAAATTGAACAGGCTATTTAACATACGTGAACTAGAAGGAAACTGGCTTCTTGCAGCACTTCAACTGGAAAGGAATTACCCAAATCAGATCAAAATCTACAATAGTAGATTGTTCAGAAATTTAGGTGAGAAGAACAGAAGAGAATAAGGAAGAACAGGAATATAAATAAATAATTCAGCTATACGTTAAATTATGAAAGTCATTGTGGTGATTAAAAAAAAAAACCTCTGCAAAATCTGCACATGTAAGACTATTTTTTCTTCCAAGATGAATCTGTGGAATCTGAGCTTTTTAATGCATTAACGGGTCTTTTAAGATGCCTATATAAACCATTATGTATAAAACACCCTTTTTATGATTGTTTGCAGAACCCTAGTCTGATCTAATGAAATAACCTTAAGTATGTATCCATATGCTCCATCTCATTGAATTGAAGAGAAGAGGAAAAAAGTATTTTTTGCTGCTGATACTGGTATTGTCGTTATAGCCTGGTGCTGTTACTGTCACTGAAGCAGTTAGTTTCCTTCTTTCCTTCTGTACTACAGTATATTAATTCCTGTAATGCACTCTCTGTTCTCATGAGCATTTGGTAAACTCAATCATCTTCTTGCAACACTTGCTTATGAAAATGCTTTTAAAGTGACTGTGATTGCCATAAAAGTACGTCTGGTTTCTAGCATTTACACATCCACATTTTTCTTGAAAATAGTCCCCCCCCAAAAAAAGCAAGACAGAAGCATGATAATGTGGAAATGAGTTGTACGTTTGTGGAAGAACAAGTGTTAATTTATCAACATCCCTCAAAAAAACCCCAACTTAATTCTTTGCCTTATTACTCAGTGGGATTTGGAATTTGAAAGTTTAATAGGAATGTAGTCATGTATTTGATTTGGCTGGAAAATTCATCACCATTTTCAAACTTTTCATTTTAAACTAAAACTTCCTTTTTAACTGAAAGTACTGGAACATGAAAATAAGTCTTTTACTTCTTTTTTGTTTGTTTCTAAGTGATGTCTACAGAGAAACACTACAAATCTGTTCTTGCATGCTTTTCTTTTCCATTCTACAGGTTCCAAAGCATAACATCTCTATCCTCTTTACTGAACTGTTTCCTTATAGGGATAGACGGATAAAATACGGTATCAAAGAATAATTTAGTTTGTAAAGAAAGTTTGGAGGTCATGTAGTCAAATCTCCTGCTCAAAGCAGGCTTAAACATATCAGGTTATCCAGTGCCATACTCAATCAAGTCCTGAATACCTCTTAAGACAGAAATTCCACAGCCTTCCTAGGCAACATCTTACAGTATTATAAGAAATATCCTTTCCCTGAACTAAATTGTGTTCCTTGCTTCTTGGCGTGTTGCTGTGCAGCTCTGGGAAGAGCCTGACTCCATCTTCACTTATTCTCTGGTCAAGTGTTTGTAAGCAACACTAAAGTCTACACTGATCCTTTTATTCTCCAGGCTGGACTGATCCAGTCCCCTCAATGTGTTCCCATACATTCACTGGAGAGCCCAAAATTTGACAAAGCACTACAGATGTTTTCTCACAAGTGCTGAACAGAGGGGAAGGTTCACTTCCCTGGACTTGCTGGTTACCCTCTTCATAATACAGCACAGGATGTTGTTGGCCTTCTCTGCACACAGTTGACTTGTTCATCTTGCTGTGAAGCCAGATCTTCAGGTCCTTTTCTGCAGAGCTTCCTAAGGTACAGTTAATACCCATCTTGTACGGTTGCATGGAGTTATTTCATCCTATATACAGGACTTCTATTGAACTTCATGAGATGTCTGTTACTTCACTCTCCACCCTAAGTTCCTCAGAAGACTAGCCCTGAGGTACAGCTTGTTGTCTGTTCTCCTCAATTTGGCATTGTCTACAAACTTGCATTGATTTGGCAATAAACTGAGAGAGAGGTTGTAAAGGTATAGCATATCCATTGCCCTCCCCTTGTCCACAGTATCAGTCACTCAGCATAGCTAGCAATAGAGCTGGTCAGAATTGAGCTATCCTTGGTAAATCTGTACTGGCTACTGCCAATCACCCTCTTGTTCTACATGAATTTAGAAATGGCTCCTCAGACTGTACATCTGTCTGAAGTGGGTGAATATACGGAAAGGGAATGCTATAAATAATGAGAAGGAGCACTCCACAGTTGATTGATTGTATATATTGATGAGAAAAAAAATAAATCCTGGCTGCTTCTCAGTGAAAAAAAATTGTAGGAGACGAAAAGGGAGAAATTCTCTGCCATATACCTATGGTCCTCCTTTCTCAGGAGGAGATATGAAGGCATATCAAATCGCTGCTTTGTCCTATACTGTTGAAGGAGGGTTTGATGTCCCATCTTGATCAAAACCATAGAAATTACCTACTAGGGGAGAACGAAGAGAAACAGATCTTGAGTCTTTCTTTTCTTAACTTGGATTTCTAAACAATTACATTTTTTTTTAAAAAAAATCAGTATTTCATATGAATAAGCATTTTGTTTCAAACTGAGGAAAGCACACAGATGCTTTCATCAGAAGATTGCATAAAGCAGTGTATAGATGTATCAGAGAAGAGAATTGATTTTAAGGACAACTTTGTAGTGTGACAAGACATAAGAGTACAATAAAAATGCAGATTATCCACTAAAAAGTGGTCTAAAAAATCTTAAAATATTTAATTAGTTAAAAAATTATTGAAGTAGAGAAGTAGAGAAATACTTTTTACACTAATCAGTAGTTCACTTATACTGAAAGAAGAGATGGCATCTCGTTGTAAAGAAATCAGAGAAGCAAAGAGGATACAATGTTAGTAATTCTGATCTATGTAAAGAAAGTTTTACTTTTTTGTCCTTCAGTTCTAGAGGATTAAAGAGAAACTTTCTATATATTTAGTAAGAATGAAATGTACCCATGGGGCAGCAACAGAAATCGTAGTTGAAGGCTTAAATAGAACTTAGGCAATTCACAAGGCTTGTGTGGACACTCAGTGTAGGTCGATATCGTGCCTAGGGAGAGGTCAAGCCATATTGTTGGTTCAACAGAAACTACTAAATAAGGCTGTGTCATTCAGTGGTGTGCCAGAAGAGTCAGACTTAATCCAATCATGATTTGAAATTCCTAGGCACGGATAACCTTTAAATATTTATTTGAGCCAGTAATGGATTTCTAATGTCAAAACATGATACCTACAACAAGGTTTTAGCTATGGAAATGTAGTTTGAAATTCTTGTAATTATAGGTTTACATGTATGGGAAAGTAAGACAAAAATGTCCTAAATATCTGAGGGCATCAACACATGACGGACTCACCTCTCACTAGGTCTTTGAAAAATTCTACATTGAAAGTGTGTTATAGGTTGCAATGGTCTAAAGTCCTTAATGTACACCATGTCTCAAGTTAAATACCTGGATTCACCTGAACAAGTACACGAAGGAAAGAAGAGACGTGAATTGAAGCTAAATTAAATAAATTTTATTCCTTCTTTACTCTCAAACAACACTCAATACTTGTATAAGTAAATAAATTTAAAAGTCAAAATCAACCAAACAACAAACTGACAAACAATTCTCTAAATTTGTAATTAGCTTGCTCATAACTCTGAGCAGTGAGCTGGATTCCTTTAGGACAACGAGCTTCAGATGAAGTTAGTACATATAAAGATTAGGAAGGTCTGTAAACAAGAACAAGTTATTCCAGTCCCCCTTTTCCTCAATGAAAATAATAATTTTAAAGAGGAATCATTCCGAAACACACAAAATATTCAGAATCAAGGATGGGTGAATGTAACGGTATATTTATCTCCATTAACTTTGGGCAAAAATGTCTTCCTATTAGTGGTATTGATTTACATTCTTTGTACTGATCTGGAAAAAACAGAGTGATTCTTGATTAGTTAACACTAATCATTAACTGTTTCTGCCATCTAAGAATCAGCAAATTTGCTTACTGATATAAACAAATACTAACAAATACACTCTGACATTCTTTGAAGCTGTATTCTCTCTTACATGTTCTGATTACACTTTTTCCAGACATCTTTCACTAGTGCACTCCTAAGACATCTCCTTTGGATGATAGGATGTCAGCTGACTAGTGGGTTAAATGAGTCATTTGCAGAAGCAGAGCCTTCACTGTGAAGTTGCTCCTTGTCTACCCACCTTCAAAGGGAACAGTGACCTAGATGCAGGTCAGTGCTGTTGCTTTTATCCCAGTTTGGGAACTTGTAGGGTAGGTGCATCTGATCAAGAAACTGTCTCCCTATAGTGAAAACCCAGTGGTGGTCAGATGCACAGGTGTGAAATTCAAGAGTTATGCTGGAAGAAGGAAAGAAGGCTTAGGATAGAGAAGCTCACTTTTAGTACAAGGTTTGTCTCTGTCATCTTTTATTTTCATTGAATTTTATCTATTCAACTCCTAAAGGATTAATCTTAAACAACAGTATCAAAACTGGCATATGTGTTCCTAAATCAAGTCAACTTAGCTTTGTGTTTAATTACTGCTTTTCTGAGCATGCCATGTCATTGCTATTGGTTCTCAGTTTTTTTCAGTCTTCAACTCAGATGACAACAGAAGAGATACCTATTGGTAGTACTGGTAGCACTATGCTATACTGAAGTATAGTATTTGCTGGTCTGGGTTTTAATATGCTAATAAGAACTTGTAATTTTTTGGGAATGCAAACCCTCTGATAACAGGGTTATAATTTTAAAGGATAGTTGTGACAGTTGATTAAAATAAACAAATAAACAAGGCCTGTTAGAAAATATAATAATATGATGATTTGATAGTCGTACAATAATCATTCTCTTTGAGGAACAGGTGAATTGCACATGCCAAAAGCTGTTGATGTCCAGAAGAATAAAAGCTTAGGTTTTGCCATGGAGTAGATATGAAAGGTTTTATTGTAATGATCTCATGAAAAGAGTATAGCTTGTATGTTAGACATCAATGAAAATCTGTGCAGAAGACCATGGCTTGATTACAGCTCTGAAAGTTAGTGCTTTACACAATAACCAGAATGTGAGTGAGCAGAGAGGAACTTAGGGTGAAAATATTAAAAGACTGATTTTTTTACATATTAAACTTGAACTCATAGCTAGTCATCAATGAAATCGAAAAGTCAGAAAGATAAGCCAATATCTTTCTGAAGGTGTTGAAAGAGCAAAGGTAAAAACTATTCCTTTCTTGAGGAGGAGTCAGGAAAAACTTAAAACTCCTCCATATACATATTTTACATAACTGTATGCTGCTAGAAGTATTTAAGGAGGTATTATAGGAATACAAGTTCCACATTTCACAAATTTGTCACACCATGATTATATAGTAGCTAGTGGGAATAAAAAGGAAAAATGTTTTAGCAGTGTGTAAATTCATTCATACATGCTTTCACATGCTGAAGTGTTTTACCCTTCCTGAGAACATTATTACAGTAATTATTACAGCATGTGTTTTTTTTCTTTGTGTTACAATAGTGTCTCAAGGCAGATACTTATTTCTATTCCTTCTTATCAATATTTATAAATACCTCAGTCAATAATCAAACACTTTGTGGTGCTATGCACAATGCTGAAAACCAGCATGCCATACAACCGCATGCAAATAATGAATGAATGTGAATGAAATCTTGTAACTATCTTCTGTTGTCACAAAAGCTTTGTCCTTTCCATTATTGCCTACTTAAATCTAATCTGCAGTCCATAGACTGTATTGTAAGAAAGCTGCAAGCCTCTATGGCATCTTGTAAGAACACTAACTGTAGCAACTAATAACAATTAACATGTCTCATCATCATTTCCAGACACCTAAACTGTGCCAGAAAAGTGCTGAAAAGTAAATAAAACAAATAAAGTTAGAAAAATAAACAAAAGAAATACCCAAATAAAAGAATGGAACACCCCAGCTCCCTTCTCCTCTGCCCTGTTAAACATGAAAGCTTTGTTTAACATATCCTTTTCTCCTGGAAAATGAAACTTTAAAAGCAAATGCTGTCAGGTTCTTCTGGAAGATGAAAAACACCTCACAAGCGTGATTTTGATAACGTATAGGACTACTCAAGAGCGTCCTAAACTGACATGTAAAAGAAATTTTTGTGTTTTATTCCTTTTTTTTCTACTAGATGAAATATTCTTTTCATCTTTATTGTACTGGATGTTAGTTTCAGTGAAGAACAAAAGTCTTACTATAAAAGATGAACAAACAATAACTGATGTGCAGTTTCAATCCTGCATTTTAATTACATTTTCACATTTGACTTAAAAATCTACAAATATAACAGTTTAATGTCCAGATTTTAAAAAATACCAAAGCCTTTTCAGATTCATCAACTTTTAGATACCAAACATGGATAAGAAAATTTAATGTGAACTTGTTCCCAAAAGGTTTCAATGAAATTTCACACTGAGTACTTGACCTGAACACATATCTTGATATAAATCACAGGTATGAAGGTGCTTGGAAAGAAAATCAGATCCACTTTTCTACAGTAAATAAAATCCCTCATACATCTTTATATCTACAGCAAAAGAATGGTGTCTGCCTGAACAATTCTCATTTCCCACTATGTCTTTAAATGAAAGAAGCACGCTTTGTAGTTTCTTGTTTGAGAACCAGTCAGTATTGTTTGCTGTTGGGGAATATCTATGACAAGGCACAGCTGAGACATACAGAAAAACATTTACTTTTTCATTCTACAGGTGTTACTCTCCTGGTTGTCATACTTTTGGGAGAATATTAAATACTTTGCCAATGACTGAGTGCTTCATGAGGTACTTTTTCTGCTAGAAAAATTTCAGGTCCAGGTGTTGGTCGTTTCATACATATTAAGTCTATTCTCTATTACAATTCAGGTAGGTAATATTATAGAAATAAGGTAAATTAATAGTAAGATGATTAAAAATAATATTTTAAAACTTTTTTAGAGTATTTGTTTACCCATCACTAAAAATTTGTGGATATTATGCCTCTCTATCTCAAGCACTTCTGTAACTCTCCTGGGAGTACACTTCTGTAACAAAAAAAAATGGGAAATTTTTGTTTAGATAAGTTTTGCCTTGCACAAATAGACTTGTGAAAATATATACATAGTTTATGAATTCAGATCAGTGTTACCTCCCTCCACACCCCACAGACAATTACAGGTATGTGTGGCTTTGAAATCATGGGCTTTCTAAGACCTTGACAAAGATTTTTTTCTAGAAAGCTAAGCTAAGAGCACAGAGCTATTCAGCACCAATCTGGGTTTTTCATTAAAGACCTTTGGACTTAGAGTTTCCCACCCTGAGATGAACTTTCCAATTCAAATATAATTTGAACAGGCTGCCCAGGGAAATGGTTGAGTCACCATCCCTGGAGGTATTTAAAAAAAAGGATAGATGAGTTTTTAAGAGACATGGTTTAGCGGATGAGAGGTGAGGTTAGACTCGATAATCTCAGAGGTCTTTTCCAACCGGAAGATTCTATGGTTCTATGATAGTATAAAACTTCATTTTCTTATAAAGATATGACATTTCAAACTCTTAATTTTCTGAAATCATGGACTTCCTTTACTGGAGAAAAAAAGCAGGGAAATAAGCTTTTCCCTACTGTCTCCTGTAATTGCTAAAAATGAATACATTCTCATGTTACCTTTAACACCATAATGCTTTCAAAATCCAGAAAGTACAAAAGATGCATTCCTTTCGAGGAAAACAATACTATCATTGTAGTCAATTAAATTAATTTCAGAAAATTAATATATTTTTGCAAAAGTAGAAACTCCAAAATATTTTAATGCAATTCTCCCTATTTCATTAAGAAATTAATTTTACTTTCTCTTTAGTTTCCTCAGGTGATTAACAACATTGTTGGGTCAGATTTTTTCCTTTCCTGGAGCAGAGGTTTACTACTCCTAGAAGATGTTTCTCTATTTTTTTAAGGAAAGCTTTCAGGAGAAGAATTCAGAAATCCTATTGATATGGGATAACTAGAAGCTCTGTAAAGAGAGCCTTGATAAAGTTGATGTTGCCAAGTTATAAAATCTGGGAAGATTGCAGCAAAGACTGTGCTGGGACAGAAATTCTCTGTAAGTTGGAACATAGCTTTATGTGCAGTTCTATTTTTCAAAAATATAAGTAAACATTGGTTTTGTCATAATGTGGAACAATTCTTGTATTTTAATACACAATATGTTTTCCTTTATGTCAGATTTTCTAGGAGTAGCACAGCCTAATAAAACAAATCAACTCAAATATACTTTCTAAACCTTAAGAAGAAGGTGGATATTCTTATTATTATATGCATCTTAAGACAAAATTAGATATATTTTATTCAAAATGTGACTAAAGAATTGAGGATCTTCTGAATGTTGTCATTTGTGGAACTATAATCACACACGATAAAAATTATAAAAGTATTTGCATCTGCATTCCATATTAACATTCTCTGATTATAAGATTACACATTTAATATGTAGTATGATTTAATGTACAGATAGAATTTATATATACACATAACCATCTATAAATATTTGGAAAATGTGTTTAATCATTTAAGATTACATTAACATTTCCAACAGTCACTGCTAATTGTTTAAGCATGCCCACTGTAAGAGAAATTCACAACAAATAAACTCTTATGTTCCCATATAAAACAGATGTAGACAAACGTGCTAAGATATTTTCTATATGAATAATACTTCCTAAAAAATGTGATTTAATTATGTAAGTACAGGCTTGCACTGAGAAATAATTTTAGGCTTTTTAAAAAAAAAAAAATTCTATTCAGGGGCAACAAAATAAAACCAGAAAGCAGATACACAGAAAAATATGCAGACCAAAATAAAGAAAAAACAGAACAAAATGGGAGGTCTGTTGGCAGCAAGCACCTCCTAAGCGGCTGCTTTTCGGAAGTTACTTTGAGAAAAAAGAGAATACTTAAAGTTATAGTAGACAGCAACAGTGAAGTATAACCTCTGGGCAAGTTTAATTGAATAAGAGTAGATAAGGCACTACTTCATGTCCCAGTTCAGCAAATCCTTTAAACACCCCTGAGAATTTTTGTTGTTTTTCCCTGTTCGATGCAGTTAACATCCATTACATGTTAAAAAAAGTACTCAAATATGCCACTGATCTTCTGGTCCTTGATAAGGTGTCAGGTGCTGAGTATCAGGATTTACACAAACAGTTTTTCTGGACCTATTCCTATTATGTAGCTGGATGCCTTCCTGATTGTACTTCATTTTATGTCTAATGAGATAGCTTATTTATGATGTGTCCGAAAACTTCATAGAGAGAAAAAGGATACATTGTTTAATTACAGGTAATATAAGTAGACTTTGAGAAAATTTTAATAGGAAGGATGGTCCCATGCATAGCTATAGAGTGGGGACAGAGTGGCTGGGAAGTAGTCAGGCAGAAAGGGACCTGAGAGTGCTGGCTGACAGGAAGCTCAACATGAGCCAGCAGTGTGCCCAGGTGGCCAAGAAGGCCAATGGCATCCTGGCCTGCATCAGGAATAGTGTGGCGAGCAGAACCAGAGAAGTTATCGTCCCCCTGTACTTGGCACTGGTCAGACCTCACCTTGAATACTGTGTGAAGTTCTGGGCCCCTCAGTTTGGTAAAGATGTGAGGATGCTGGAGTGTGTCCAGAGGAGGGCAACGAAGATGGTGAAGGGGCTGGAGCACAAGCCCTACGAGGAGCGACTGAGGGAGATGGGGCTGTTTAGTCTGAAGAAGAGGAGGCTCAGGGGAGACCTCATTGCTCTCTACAACTACCTAAAAGGAGGTTGTAGTCGGGTAGGGGTTGGTCTCTTCTCTCAGGTGACCAGTGACAGAACTAGAGGGCATGGACTTAAGCTTCGTCAGTGAATGTTTAGACTTGATGCTAGGAAAAAGTTCTTCACTGAAAGGGTGATTGGCCATTGGAAGGCTCTGCCCAGGGAGGTGGTGGAGTCGCCAACCCTGGAGGTGTTTAAGGGGAGACTGGATGAGGCACTGAGTGCCATGGTTTAGATGATGGGTTGGTATTAGTGTTGGTGTTAGTGTTGGGTTATAGGTTGGACTTGATGATCTTGGAGGTCCTTTCCAACCTTATGATACTGTGAAACTGTGGAACACGGAGAGTAGTTCTCTACATTTTCATAAGTTTACTTATCAGACATGGGCAAATCTCCGGGAGGAGAGGGGAGAGGAGGAGAGGATGGGAGGTATATTTCCTAATACATTAAAGGTTTCTTGGGACTAAAGTCACAAAGTTAGTAAGATGAATGTGACTATGTACGAAAAGGATTTGCGTAGTAGGAGACACTGCTTACTTAAGAAGAAATTGCATTAATATAGAAGCAATTCTTCTATCTTATTTTCATGTTTTATTATCTATTGAGCAGGTAGTTTTTTTTGTTTTCATTCCCTTATATCTAATAAGAATCCATGCAACAAATTCATGCTTTGGAAATATAAGTCTACAATGAACCATACTATAAACAGAGCATGTTTTGATAGTCTGTGGTGATACATAAAAGTGAATATTCCATGATCTCAAATTGAGAAAAACATAAAGCTATTTTAAAACTACTTACCTCTGTTTCCTGAACTTTATTAGAAAGCTGTCACATTAAGCAAGGTTAACAAGATGAATAGCCTCTATCCTTTATTCAGACTACAATGAAAATACATAAAAGTACAAGAAACATAAGTAAACTATTTCGTAACAGTAGCCTTCATTTCTCAAAAAATAATGCAATTCTACTTGGGCATATAAAAGCAGTATATTTTGGGAATGTTTCAGAAGTTGGAGAACTATTTTAAGTAAATAAATACCTGGAGCAAGAATAAAACCTACTGAAGGGCGGAACAAACAGAGAATGGTTAGTAGATCTCCTATGAAGGGAGATATTTAGTAACACTGAGATTTGAGAGAGTATGCGTGAAAAAACAGGAATATAAAATGTGTAAATCAAACTAGAGAAAGCCAGTTAAAAATAGCTTTAATAGGAAAAAGCCATTGATTATGGCTAAGGATAGTATCAATTTGTCATAATTTATTGGTTTTGGTAGTATAATTTAATATGGAGGTCATGTGATGGAGAAAGACTAAAGAAATCATTCTGAAATAATAAATAATAGCAAATTCATGGTAGAAAAGTCACTCTCTCAACTAATCTTCCCTGACTGCAGAACAGCACAAGTTTAGAGGTGTGCCTGAGCCTGCAATAAATAGAAGATTTCGTAGCTGGCTTTTGAGGTTTGTCGTCCACTTACTGTCCAACAGACAGACAAAGTTTAAAACCCTGAGATGGAAATCTGGTTTCTGTGTTTCAACAAAATGTCCCAGTCGTCATTTCTTATTCTCAGCTATAGAATGAATTAATTAACTGTTCTCTATTCAATTATACATTAGGAAAGAAAAAAGTAGAAACAAAGACTGAAAGAATTAAATCCTTTGAAGATTATTTCCACTGCCAATTAATTTTCTTTCATAGTAAAAACACTGAACATCTGAGAAGTGAAATCTAAAGACCTATTTCCAAAATCCTTAGGCATATATCTAATTAAAATCACATAAAATCACCAAAGTTAGTCCTCAATGGAATAAAAGGGAAGCTATGCAAAACAAATCCAGTAAAAAGCAATTGCTGGTATTACAAAAGTGGATGTTAGTTTTATAAGGACATTTGCCTTTTACAACAAGAAATCTCTTCTGCAAGATTGTAAAATGGTTTAGAGCTGTTATTTTTAAATTGATTTCTTATCACTGCAGTTTTAGTTAGTTATCTTAGATATATATAAAAAATGACAAAGATATTGATTTCACAGTAAGTTCAAAGAATCAAGATTAAAGCAGAATATGTCAGGAAAAAAAAATAATTAGATTCTTATTCTGCAAATATTCAGTTATAATATTTCAAAAATACTCATCCTGCAGTTTAGTCTTAATTTTCCCTTATCTAATTTCAGCTGATCATCTAGTTACATATTGTATATTGTACTGAGTAATGTACAGAAGTCTTTTATCAAACTCTCTGTCCTGACACCTTTTCCATACATTCTTCCCTGCCTGTTCACCCAACCCAAATGTCAGGATTGCAATAATTAACCACAAGTTTCTTGTTTATGATGGGTTTTTTTTGGCGGCAGAACCATGAGGAGCTTTATACATTTAGAGCATTTAGGAATGTTTTTTTGCTACTTAGTATTTTAGACACCTTACACCATGCAGTTGTGAACTGTCCTTTTTCCTAAGCCATCACCAGCAGTTCCAACCAGTGTTAGCACTAGATATGTTTGTGCTGTTCATAACACTCTTAGGTATCTCTCTTTCAAACCCATTCCCCTTTCTGATCTTCTGAAGCTTTCTGACATTAAAAATAACTTTACAGTTAAAATCTTATTACGGGCAAACAAACATATATGAATATATGAAGCTAAGAGTTTGGTATTAGTCCAACAGATTTTTAGCAGTCTAATTCTCTAATTTGTTTAATTAATACAGAAAAGACCTATTAATAGCACGGTTATTATTAATAAAAAGAAAACTGAGCTTGTCTTTCCTCCTTTCTTTAATATCTACATCTTTTCTCTGGTGTTATACTCACCTTCTCAATATCCTTCTGGATCTCAAGGCCGACAGATTCAGGTTTCCTCAAACAGAAAAGGGGGAAGGCACATGTTGCAGCAAGTTCTCACAATCACTTCAGAGGTCCTCACCGTGTGGCTCATGATATTCATAGTACAAGTTTCTTTCCCCTGAGTCTTGGGGGTCTTCGGAGGGATATTTATGGGGCTTTCTGTCACAACTTTCTTCCTTCTTTTTGGTGTCCAGCTCAAGTCTGAAAGCTGCACAAGGCCCTTCCTCAACTTCAGTTGACAACAAGAGCAATTACTTGTGCTGTGATCACTTCCACTGGTGAGACATGTCCATGGTTATTATTCACAGAGGATCAGCACAAGCTGGTGAGATAATGATCACTTGGCCACCAGCACGTTGCTTGAACAAGCTGAAATGAACTCAAGCCAAGGCAAGGTTGGGCATCCTGTACTGTCATGTCATTCCAACATCTCTGGCTTTTTATTAATAATGGCAGAAATTTTATTTACTACAGTAGGGAATCTACAGAAAATTATCTGTTACTTCTTGCATTCTCAGCCTTTTTTGGGATATATTCTATAGTTTTTTTAGATTTGAGCTCCTCCAGAAAACTCAGAGAGCCTAAATCTTTTCTGCCCGTTTTATTCTGTCTCTATTTATTAGTCATGAATTCCCTGTCCTCTCTGAGTCAATTGTCATGGTTTAGCCTTGACCTGGCTAATTTTTGGCTAAACTCGTGCAGCTGGACTCCCAAATTCCACTCCCCAACTCCAGGGGAAGGGAGAGGAAAATGAGAGGAAAGAGGCTTGTGGATTGGAAACTAAAGCTACAGTTTTAATGAAATGATGATAATAGTAGTAACAATGATTAAAATAATCAGCAAGTAATGAAAATATGTACAAATATCCGAGATCGCACCACCCCACCCCTCAATGACTATACGTCACCACAACTGCTGTAGAGTGGATATTGAGCAATGAGTCCACAGCTAGGAGTGTGTTGAACTCAGGAGCTGGATTCAGGGACGCATGGATCTGGGACCACGAACCATCAGGAAAACGAGGCCCTCACTGGACGTCAGCCATCGCAGAAGAGCGAGACCCTCGTGATCTCTCAATTTCATACCACATATGATGTGCACGGAATGGAATACTCTTGCTAGTCAGTTTGGGGTCAGCTGTCCTGTCTGCCCCTCCCTGCAGGTGCAGCTGTTTTTCACTAGCTCAAGGATGGGCTTGTTTACTAGAGGAGTAAGTACAAATACCGGCTTCTCTGCATACCGGTGTTATCACTGCTCAAGGGAAAACTATCCGAAAAATAGGCAGTTAGTTTTTCAGAAAATGCTGTTACTTTAGATTAAGGCTGAGCCAGAGTCAAAGGCTCCCCAGTTAACTCAAACCATAACATCAGTGCAGGTTAGACATAAGTTGTCCATCATAATGCAGATTTAAACATTTTACTTAATTATTAATCCCACAGACCTTTTCCATATCCTGTTTAATAAGCTGCATGTATTAGTTTTGTCCATCTTGCTTAATGCTTGATCCTTCAATTATTTATATTTAAAATTCTCTTTCTAATCCATATGGTACTTGAGAAGCAGTTACATGCATTTTTTTTGTACCTTTAAGACAGCTGTCTATTTTGGCAACCTGGCTCATTCATAACGTGCAGAAAAAAGACCTTGAAAACATAAAATGAAATGAGTCTTAGAGGTAATATCAGTCCCAAGACTACTTTCCATTTTGTAGAGTATTTATGGAATCATCTCCATTTTCTGGTCCTGGGATTTGATAAATACTACTTAACTGTTGTCTTGCAGTGAGTAGTTTTATTTTTAATTTCCCATGTATTTTAAGCCTTTAACTTTTTTTTTCAACTTTTTTAAAGGATGCTTCATTTAGAAAAATATACTAGCAAGCCTCTGCTGCTTTGAAGTGAATATTTATCTAGATTCTTTGTAGAGTATCAGCATATGATACTTGGGACAGAGTCTATTTCCTTGTTTTGTGCTCCACATTTTATTTCCTGCATTAATTTGGACGACAGTTGTCAATGTTATTTTCCCCTTTCCACCGTGTAGCAAACAACTCGGCGAGGATCGGCGGCAGGAACGGTAAGTTCTGCAGCTGGGTGCTTGTTCGAGGTGGGCAGCGAATCTCCCGAGAGGGAAAAGACTCAAAAGAGAACCGCGGTTACGCGACTCTCTGCAACCCCAGAAACGGCAGCGGTCACGTGGGTGGCTGACGGCGCAGGGGGGTGGTCCCGGCAGCAGCTGCGGGAGATTTAAAACGTCTCCCTGGGAACGCCAGCGACTGGGGCGCGGCTTAATAGAAGAGTGGGGCTCTGAAGTTTGTTAAGGCGGCAAACAGGGGCGTGGCACGGCACGGCAGTTCGCACAGGCAGGGTGAACAGGCAAGGAACACTCACCTCGTAAGTCTCTCAGGTGATTTTTTTTTTTCGTCATCTCGACTAAAGCTGATAATGGTTTACAAAAGGAAGGCAGCTGTCACTGCTGTTAGCACTGGGAGTGCATCAACACAAACGGAACCCTACAAGAAGTTTGTAGTCATACAGGTCTCTGGCTGCACAGACTGATTGAGTCTGGCAGCATTAGCTCCAGAGGACAGTGTGAGAGGCACCTGTGTGAGATGTGAGCAGGTGAATGATTTGCTATATATGGTAGCAGAGCTCAAGGAAGAGGTAGAAAGACTACCAAGTATCAGAGAAAGTGAGAAGGAAATTGACTGGTGGAGTCAAAACCCTTTCTATCTCCAAGGAGCCTCAACAGGAGAGTGTGAACCCTACCCCTCCTGCCATCAGGCAGATGGAGCTAACAGAGAAGATGAAGGGGAATGGAAACAGGTCCCTGTTCGGAGAGGAAAAAGAACTCCCTCTGAACCCCCATCACATCCTCAGGTGCACTTAAAGAACAAATATGAAGCCCTAGACTCAGATAGTCAAGTAGAGGTCAGCTATGAGGGAGATCTGTCTGGAGGGCCCTCTTGTTGCACCCTGTCTTCCAGACATATAAATACAACAGCTGTAAGAAAGAAAAGAAGGGTAGTTGTAGTTGGTGACTCCCTTTTGAGGGGAACTGAGGGCCCTATATGTAGGCCGGTCCCAACCCAAAGGCAGGTTTGTTATCTTCCTGGGCCCAGGGTGAGGGACATTGCTAGGAGAATTCCTGATCTAATTAAGACCTCAGATTATTATCCACTGTTGGTAATCCAGGCTGGCAGTGATGATATTAATAGGAGAAGTGCCAGGGTAATCAGAAAGGATTTCAGGGCATTGGGTAGATCAGTCCATGGGACAGATGCACAGGTAGTATTTGCTTCGGTTCCTGCAGTGGCTGGAGTGAATGGGGAGATACATGAGGAGAGAATTAGGAAAGCCTACCTTATCAATAGGTGGTTAAAGGATTGGTGCCACTGTCAAAATTTTGGGTTTTTTGATCATGGGGCAAGCTCCATGCCACCTGGTCTTCTTAAATCAGATGGGCTTCATCTGTCTAGGCAGGGCTCATCAGGAGAGCTTTAAACCAGGTCTGAAGGGGGAGGGGATTGATTTCAGGCTCTCCAAAGTTCAGCCCAGGGGTGATAAGACTGAATTAAAAGTAAAATCAGCAGCCCAGCTGAAGTGCAAGTACACTAACACACGCAGTTTGTGCAATAAACAGGAGGAGCTGGAAGCCATCATGCAGCAGGAGAGCTATGACGCAGTTGCCATTACAGAAATGTGGTGGGACGACTTGCATGACTGGAGTGCTGACATAAGTGGCTACAAGTTCTTCAGAAAGGACAGGCTGGGTAGGAGAGGTGGAGGGGTGGCTCTGTATGTTAGAGTGTCTCTTGATTCTGTTGAACTTGAGGTCACCAACGATAGTGTAGAGTGCTTGTGGACCCGAATCAGGGGGAAGGACAACAAGACTGACATCCTGGTAGGAGTCTGTTATAGACTACCCAACCAGGATGATGAAGGGGACGAGTTATTCTACAAGCAGTTGGCAGACGTCTCAAAATCACTAGCCCTTGTTCTTGTGGGTGACTTGAACCTGCTGGATATCTGCTAGGAGCTCAACACAGCAGAAAAGAGGCAGTATGGAGGATAATTTCCTGCTCCAGCAGGTAAATGAACCTACCAGGTGTGGGGCCCCACTAGATCTGTTGTTTACAAACAGAGAGGGACTGGTGGGAGATGTAGTGGTCGGAGGCCAAGTGGGGCACAGTGACCATTAAATAGTACAGTTTTCAATATTCAGGGATGTAAGGAGGACCACCAATCAAACCTCTATGCTGGACTTCTGGAGGGCAGATTTTGACCTATTCAGAAGATTGGTCCAGAGCACACCCTGGGACACACTCCTCAAAAACAGGGGCGTACAGGAGGGATGGATGTGCTTCAAGGAAAAAGTCATGAGTGCACAGGAACAGGCTATACCAATTAGCCAAAAGGCAAGCTGGTGGGGAAGATGACCACCTTGGTTGAATAGGGAGATACTGAAGGAAATCAGAGATAAAAAGAGAGCCTACTGACTGTGAAAGGCAGTGCTGACTACTCAGGAAGAGAATAGGGATATACTTAGAACATGCCGAAGGAAAATCAGAGAAACAAAAGCACAATTTTAAATTAATTTGGCTACTTCTGTTAAGGATAACAAAAAGCGCTTCTATAAATACATTAATAACAAAAGGAGGGGCAAGGAAAACCTCCATTCTTTGTTGCACCTGGGGGGAACATAGTTACCAGGGATGAGGAGAAGGCTGAGGTACTCAACACCTACTTTGCCTCAGTCTGCACCAGTAGGAGAGGTGGCCCTCAAGATAATTGGCCTCCGGAGCTCACAGATAGGGACAGGAAACCAAATGGCTCCCCTGTGTTCCAGGAGGAAATAGTCTATGAATTACTGAGACACCTGGATCCACATAAATCAATGGGACCTGATGAATTCCATCCTAAGGTGATAAGGGAGTTGGCAAAAGAGCTTGTTGAGCCACTCTCCATCATCTACCAACAGTCCTGGCTCTCTGGGGAGGTCCCAGATGATTGGAAGTTGGCAAATGTCATGCTACTCTGTCGGGGTCACCATTTGTTAAGGACACCATTTGTCGAAGACGGCGGGAGACTTAATGACACGCATATGGTGTTTGATTAACAAGTCTCAGTCTTTATTAACAGTAGTTCTACCTAAATAGTTTGTTTAATGAGCTAGTATAAATAGTTTGTTTAATACTCTCCACACTTCCCCCATTTTCTTTATTTAAGGCAATGTGGCTTTGTAACATATTTTGCACTAGGTTTTTCAAGTACATTCTGCAAACACTTAAACATACAAGGGAGAATCAATAAGATGACAAAAATTATAATTAATATGACTAGTCCTTGTTTCAATAATTTTGATACCCAGGGTCCAAATCCAAAATTGGCCAACCATTCTTGTAATGGGTCTGTCTGTAAGCTAAAGTCTTTTAAGTGTGTTTGCATTTCTGTTATTTGTTTGTGTATTGATGTTGAGTGATCAGACAGATTTAAACAACACATACCATTGATCAGGAGTTTTCTTAGCCAGACTGTAATACCAAATTGAGAATCAATTTCCAAGAACATCATCCGTTTCCTTTAATTTGAGTCAATTGGGTTCATATTGTAAAGCAATCAATCTTGACTTTTTGGGTTGTTTAACTTGCT
The DNA here is from genome assembly GCA_033556795.1 of Tapera naevia. NCBI lineage: Eukaryota > Metazoa > Chordata > Aves > Cuculiformes > Neomorphidae > Tapera > Tapera naevia. The sequence goes on along the minus strand of JAUMJJ010000034.1, from coordinate 5,886,584 downwards.
GGATGGCAAGTTTTAAGTACCAAATTGCTTTAGCAAAGCAATTTTTGGCGAAAAGCACTTCCTGATTCAAAATGATAAAAATGTAACTGATTATATGATACCTGCTGCTATATAAAAATTCTCAAAATTCTGGTGAAAATGCGCAGCACAAAGACTACCTTCAGTTGCTGCTACATGACTATTTCTTATCGACCTATTGGCAAAAACTCCATACTCTAATAAAAGATTCAAAGCACAATTACAATATACACAATTGTGATCACAATTAATAGCTATAACAGAATTCAATTCTCAAGCCCCCCTCAGTCCTTGTCAGTCAGGTATGTTCACAATTACATATCATGGGCGAAACCTCTTGCTTGATGTGTTAATTTCTGTTCAAAATTGTTGAAGTAGAATGCTTATTACTCTTTGCTGTTGCTCTCGTATGTTCAGTTGACCAACTTGACTGCTGATTGTGTCCATTTACTAGGAATCCATAAGGGTTCTTTATCTGTGGAAACACAACTATAACCACAACCAGTAAATAGCAACGGCTCGGTCCTTCCCATAAGTCTGTCTTAGGGTTCTTATAACACAATTGTATTTCAGGCATAGCTTGCATTTTCACACCACTATTATGAATTACTACAGATGCTTGCTCTAAACCTGCTACCAAACTAAGATAATTAAGCAATTAAGTGTAAAAAGCACTTTACTTAACCTTATCTGTGGATCTAATTCTGTTACATCTTCCTGCTTTGCAAGGTATTCCTTAATAGTTCTATATGCTCGTTCCACAATCACTTGAACTGTGGAAAAATGCGGAATACCTGTTACATGCTTAATTCCCCATGTTTGCAAAAATTTTCTCTGCTTTGCCTCTATAACATGATACTGCTACTCTGTTCACACGGCTCTTATTGATTAGTTGTCTTAATGTTAGTTCCTTACAGTTATATAACTCTACTACTATACTACCTTCTCTTATACCCTAGAGGTGAGTTTAAGGCTATTCTGAAAACACAACACAACATGTCCCTTGACCTTAAAGCCCTTATGTATCTTATTCTTAAAGCCCCTGGCCTTAAAGCCATACATATTTCCCAGATCTCTCCCGTTTTTCTTTTGTAACATTGTAATATTAATGCAAAGGGATATAATGTGTCATTGTATATTACCGCTCCTAAGGGTATCCTAAAAAGTACCTTTTTGTTTTGTTTTGTTGTTTTTTTTTGACAATGATCACACCAAACAGTAGCTGAACAATTTCTCCTGTGGTGGCCCCTTTTAAGGAGATAGCAATTTAGCTAAAGTTCGACAATCATATGACGAATTAACATCTGCTGTAAAAATCCAATCTAACTCAGCCCTAATGGCTTCAGACTTTATCCCATTCTCCTGCACAGTCTTTTTAACTTGTTGTAAAATTTTCCAATCATGTTACTCATAACTATTGCCATGTTGCTCATAACTATTACCATGTTGATTAAATAATACAGGACAGTTAAGTTACCTGCCAGATGCCATTCTCCCTCTAATATGGCATCTTGGATTACACCTGACTACCTACCAGATTTTTGCAGAATCATAGAACTGTTCGCATATGGGTGATGGACGTAACCCTTTACCTATACCACCCAAAGATGATGCTGAAGGCTTTGTAGTACTTTCGGCCAGTTCCTGGACAGATCTTTCAGTCCTCGCATGTGATGCAAATGTCGACAATTATTGTTCCATTCTGTGATGTAGAGCATTCATAGCTTCCTCCATTTGCCACTTGAGATCTTGTAATTTGCTACTTTGTGGAATTATTGTTTCATGTTGTGGCTGTGCTTCATCTTCAGATGAGTTGTCTCCTGTTAAACAAACCGCTTCAGGGGGAGGAGGAGGCCAGGGTGGGTATAACTTCTTGCAACAGCTGGCTCCTCCCACTCTTACATCATCACTCAGTGCCATTGCAGTTCCTTCCGTATTGTCTGTCAGTTCACTTCCAGCTGCCGAAGTGTGAACATCGCTCACGGCTGATGGCACATCGCTTGTTTTTTCTGCTTCATTAGACATATCATTAACTTTTAATAGGTCATTAACAGAGTCACAAGTCTTATCGCTCGATTGACCCTTAATAGCAACAAAAAAGTACTTCAATGTGACTGTGGCTGCAAGACAGTGGAGCAGCTGCGGTTGTAGATACAGGGGCTGTTATTTCTTGCACAGCTGCAGTGGCTACTTTCGATTCTATTTTTAACTTTTGCAAGGCATTAATCACAGTTCTCCAAGTTGTATTACAAGCAGTAAAGCTCTTTTTCCATATTAGTGATATACAAAGTCCCAAAAGTTCATCCCTCTTCTGCTTCAAACAAACTTTCAGGGCTGCTAAAATACCCTTTTGTTTTTCTGAATGTGAGTAGCCCAGCCAAGTCTTGTAACTGACTCACTCCCCACTTCTGTATAAAGCATTTTAGAAGTTTGAAAGATACCTCTTTTTCCATTGCGTGCTCGGTGTACCCCTCTTAATTATCCGGTCCGGTGAAATGCAGCCTTTTTTCTGGGTAACTTCCACCCCCTTTACTGCCCTTCTATGCAAAAATTCAGTAAATAAACTATATGCGGCTTCCCTTTCCATACCTATTCGTCAGTGCTGTTGAAGCCCTTCAGGGTCCGGCAGCACGTATGGCTAGGCTCACCTATGTGGTCACCTAGGGCACGGAGTTCTTTTTTTCGGAACATCTTTTTGCCACCCTTGCTGTGTAGGGTCCAACTCGCCATTTTGCCGTGGTGTAAATCCACTCTCGTTCTTGCTTTGAAGTTGGTCAGGGTCACCATTTGTTAAGGACACCAATTGTCGAAGATGGCGGGAGACTTAACGACACACATATGGTGTTTGATTAACAAGTCTCAGTCTTTATTAACAGTAGTTCTACCTAAATAGTTTGTTTAATGAGCTTCATACATATTACAAAACTTTAGCTCCTTATTGGTTACAGACTTTATCATTGCATAAGCGTCACATACATTCCTGCAGTTTTAGAAATCCATCTGGTCCTGTGGGAGACATCCTGTTATCTTGCTTGCCTAAGCTTCACTGCACAACAAGGGCTTACTGATCAGTATTTTTCCACTCAAGGCCTAGGCAGCTTGCATTTGTCACACTCATGTCCGCTTTCAATGAGCCAGGTTTCAGTAATACTCTCCACACTACTCCACAAAAAGGACTGCAAGGAGGACCCGGGCAACTATAGACCTGTCAGCCTGATCTCAGTGCCTGGCAAGGTTATGGAACAGATCATCCTGAGTGCAATCACACAGCACCTTCAGGATGGACATGGGATCCGTCCCAGCCAGCATGGCTTTATGAGGGGGAGGTCCTGTCTGACCAACCTGATTTCCTTTTATGATCAGGTAACCCACCTGGTGGATGAAGGGAATCCTGTGGATGTAGTCTATCTGGACTTGAGCAAAGCCTTTGACTCTATCTCCCATGGCATGCTCCTGGATTAACTGGTAGCCCATGGCTTGGACAGGTGCAGTCTCAGCTGGGTTAAGAACTGGCTGGACGGCTGGGCCCAGAGCGTGCTGGTGAACGGGGCTGTGTCCAGCTGGCAGCTGGTCACCAGTGGTGTCCCTCAGGGATCAGTGCTGGGTCCAGTTCTGTTTAACATCTTTATCGATGATTTAGATGAGGGGATTTAGTCCATCATAAGTAAATTTGTGGATGACACCAAGTTGTGTCGACCTGCCGGAAGGCAGGTAGGCTCTGCAGAGGGAGCTTGATAGGCTGGAGAGATGAGCTGAGTCCAATAGGATGAAGTTCAACAAGGCCAAGTGCAAGGTCCTGCACTTTGGCCACAACAACCCCATGCAGCGCTACAGGCTGGGGACAGAGTGGCTAGAAAGCAGCCAGGTGGAAAGGGACCTGGCGGTACTTTTTGACAGGAGGCTAAACATGAGCCAGCAGTGTGCCCAAGTGGCCAAGAAGGCCAATGGCATCCTGGCCTCTATCAAGAATAGTGTGGCCAGCAGGACGAGGGAAGAGATCCTTCCCCTGTACTCGGCGTTGGTGAGGCCACACCTTGAGTATTGTGTTTAATTCTGGGCCCCTCAGTTCAAGAAATATATTGAGGTGTTGGAGCGGGTCCAGAGAAGAGCAACAAAACTGGTGAAGGGACTTGAGCACAAGTCCTGTGAAGAGAGGCTGAGGGAGCTGGGGTTGTTTAGCCTGGAGAAGAGGAGGCTCAGGGGTGACCTCATCACTCTCTACAACTATCTGAAAGGAGGCTGTAGCCAGGTGGGGGTCAGTCTCTTCTTCCAGGCAACCAGCAACAGAACAAGAGGGCACGAGCTTAGACTCTGCCAGGGAAGGTTTAGGCTGGATATCAGAAAAAAGTTCTTCACAGAACGAGTAATCAGGCATTGGAATGGCCTACCCAGAGAGGTGGTGGATTCACCATCCCTGGAGGGTTTTAAAATAAGACTGGATGTGACACTTACTATCATGATTACTAGATCATGGCACTATTGGATTAAGAGTTGGACTTGATGATCTTGGAGGTCTCTTCCAACCCAGATAATTTTATGATTCTATGATTCTATGAATTGTGCTTCCCCAAAGCAGTCAATCGTTCTAGTGTTGGTGTGTAATTTGTTTTGTGAAGCAGACATCTTGTCATGAATGTATGTGAAATTTTTTTCATTTTACATCCAAATACTACCCTCTGGTGATAATTTTTCCTTTTCCTGTGTTTGCTTGATGACTTCTGAAACCAGCTGTAGTAGTTGGCTAAACTTCAGGTGATACTACATTAGCATATGGAGTTTTATTACGTGACTCAAGCTTACCAAATTCACTTGTGCTGTAACAGTCACATTTTCATGGAAAACAAAATACCTTTGAAAAGAATATTCTTACTAAATTAATTAAGACGGTTAGTTAATATGAGGGGATTCCATTTTAAGCTTATCATATGTAGCAGAGATTTATTCATTAATAGCAAAATATGAAAACAACAAATAAGAAAAAAACAAGGAAAATCTAATATTCAAAGCTTCCATTTAAACTTAAATTTAAAGTTAGACCAAGATCAGTCTGCACCTTCCCTGAAAGTTTCAAAAAGGTTAATTGTGGGGCTATCTAGTGTATTTTTTCATAGGTGAACATAAGTACGCTTGCAGTTCCAGGAACTGGTTATTTATAAGGGAGAATAAATCATATTTCATACTCATTCTAATTTTTTTCACTGGCATGGCTAAAGTGTTTTTGGGGCTTGTCTTAGTATCTCTGCTGACAAAACATTCTGCTCTGGTGATATACTATGTTATTTCAGACTAGCATAAGTATCCACTTCTTTCACGTCTTACAGTCAAGCACAATGTTTTCTTGTACATTTTATGTTTAATGTAATTATCCTTCTCTTTCCCAATAAATGGCATTTTACAGGAAGATTATCATAGCACTTTACATTACCTTGTGACTCAAAAAGTTATTTTATTTTTGGTTTGTAGCATGTTTGTATTGATTTTTTTAAAAATTATCATGGAACTATTTGCCCTTGATGAAGATGAGAGTGCCTTCATTAAGTGCTCTAAAATTTCTCCTTTGAAAGGAAATGGTAAGAACAAATAAAGTGCAAAGTAGAGGACAAAACCACTGTCTTCATGCTATCAATTAAATCTGAAGAAATTGTTAGAAAAAAAAAAGTAAAATAGTGAAAACTGATAGTAAATCTAGGAATTAATTCCTGCATCACTTTCCTTAGCTGTCTGTAGAATCAGCACTGAACCAGCCATTTATCTTTGTTCTACAAAAACAGAGATTTCAAAAACTAGAACTACAAAATTTATTTATGAGTGATTTCTGATCTAGTACTGCAAGTAATATTTTTCTGTCCTGTTTTTTTTTAAAAAAACCCCTCTTACCTGTTTAGTGTACTCAGGAGAGAGCAGGTTAGTTATATTTAAAAGATCTTTCCAGGAGAAGACATATTTTGGTTTTTAACAGAGGAAACCAAGCTGAAGTGGTTATGGTGGTTAGAAGTTTATACTAGATATATTCAAAGTAAAGCTCAGTTTACATTTTATCTCGGGAAACAGAGTATTCTTGATGTCTTGGTGTCTTTGTAATTAAATTAGATTTTCTATTTAAAAGAAGTGCCAGAGAGTTTAAACTGGTAATTATGGCCATCCCAGGTTGTTGTTTTATATTCAGGGTTTTCTCTCCAGGAGTCAGACCAAATTGTCTTCATGCTCCTTATAAGATATGAATTCATGATTGCTAAGAGAAAAATGGAAATGAAGAAAGAAAACTGTCCAGAAAGCCTTAGCATACACAGAGCAACAATGCTAGAATTTCCCTGCTATCCTTCCTGTCTGCATATTATGTATGTCTGTGTTTATATGACATATGTTTATATGACAATGCTAACATGCAGAAATATACAACTGTATGATTAAATGTGGCACAGTAAATATCCACGTAATAACTAAATCCATGTAACCATCTGTATTTTAAAAAAAGAAGAAAAATTTTACCATTTTGTTCCAAGGCAAGATGCCATACATAAACTATGTCATCATGAATTATATCATTTAAGTTGAGATTTATACCTACTAAGAGCCAGAGAAGGCCATGATAAAAGCTTTTTCAGAGTTTTTCCTTCTGTTTGATATTCTATAAATCGGGACTTATGATGAAGGCTTTTTAACATAAAGGAGAACAGCTTTGCTGCTTATTTGGGTGTTTGGGTAAAATCAAGTAAAGGTTACATGAGAAATAAGTTAATGGACTGAAGTTTATAGCTTTGTGTATAACTGTCAAATCTTTGTGTAAATTACCTTTCTCTTCTGCTGGCTGGAATGCAAAAATCCAATAAACTGTTAATAAAAATGGAAAGGTCACATGTAAATACCACATATTTGAAAATGAACCAGAAAAATACAGTAGTTTGCACACAAAAATAATTTTATATTCTATTGCATGGTGTCTACAATGGGATGGGGTTTATGATATGAGTTTTTATAAAAGTATAGTGAGAAAGGATTCTATTTTAATTATTTGCTTTAAATTTGAAAACAAGTGTTTGATCACTAATTGGCTGTTGTTTCTCCAGCTTAGAAATAGTTTATTTAACTTATTAAGATGATTCAAAAACAAAGACTGACTTAATTATTCTAGTAATTTACTAAGAGTGTTTATAGTGGAATACACGCTCTGTCTTTTCAGTCTACCTGAGCACACTCTTGTTTATGTATTTTATTTTCCCTGGCATACACTGGTATCAGACTTTCAAAGTGAAAAGATGAAGGATTTTACAAGAAGCCTTATTTCATGCTCAGAAGACTGGAATTTACACAGGTGCCAACTTCAATGTAGGCATGATTGCCTGTATTTAGTTCTTAAAAACAATATTATACTTTTACCATTCTCCAGATCTCTGAGTGATATGCATTTATTTAAATTGAATTAAATAGAATATCTGTGGCAGTTGATAGAGGTCCATATCACTCAACCCCATTTTTACCAACATTAAGCTCTAAAAATCAAAATGCTGCTTTAATGTACAGGGCTACTCCACCATCTCTCCTGTCAAAGAGTTTTCCCTCTTGTTTCCTTCTCTCCCGTTTGCCTATTTAGGAAATGACTGTTTTTCCTTCTGGGTTGTTAATCAGTAGTAATAAGGGATAGCAACCTTAGTATTTGTATCAATAATTGATTTTTTGTTAAGGCAGTTTTTTGTTAGAATGAGCTTCAGGCAATGAATTAGTTTAGAAATGACCTGTAACATGGGTGCTTTGTAATCAACACATGAATAAAAATCCTCACTGCTTGCCTTCAAAACAACATCTTGATATCAAAGTTGCTCTAAAATTAGACTGATTACCCACTTATTTTTCTAAGCAGAAAGATAAATGATAGCTTTAATCAAGAATAAGCATCAAAAATAAATCAAAATGACACAGGATATGTAGCCATAGGATTATGTTGTCACAACAACATCTTTTTGGTACCTTGTTTTTAAGGGATTTTTTAATTACGTTTTTAAAGGATTTTTTAATAACATTTTTAAAGGAAGCTTAATTTTATGTGCCATTGAATTGAGTGGTAGAAGGCAAAGTTTATTAGAGCCAGTGGACATCTACAGTAGCTTATTCTTCTGTAAAAACAGGATAAAAAATGTTCTTATTTTCAAGTGGGAGCATTTGGCCAATGCCTTCAGACACATGGTGTGAATGTTGGAATTGCCCTGTGCAGGGATAGGAGTTGGACTGATGATCCTTGTGCGTCCCATCAAACTCACATCATTCTATGATTCTATGATTCTAAGTAAAGCTTTAATTTTTCCTTAAATATTGTAACTTCTGAATTGCAGAAATTTAGACCAAGAAGGAGATGTGCCGCCAAAACGAAAGCGTAGATCAGACTTGCATAGTGCGTTTTGTTTGGGAAATTTACTTACATATCCCTTTGTATGTCTGAATGGAAAGGAGAGTAGAATGGAATAAAACTTCACTACCTACTTCCGTTCATTCTTTTAAAAGACCAGATTGCAATATTAGCCTATCACAAAAGCTTCTGGATGAAAGGGATCCCTGAATTTTTTGAGGCTGGACATACTTCCCATTTACAGGTCTTCATTTGTCTATGCTCCATGCTTTGAGTTCTACTGGCAATGCAAAATCATTCTAATTATACATAAAGCTACTGGTAGATACCAGTAACCAGGTGCATTCACATAGCATCATTCAGTATAATGCAGAAATGTAAGGTAGGATTTGTCTTGGAGTGTATCAATATCATAATGCGAATTTTCTGCTTCTGTTACAAGAACAGTCCTATCTCATCCAAGGAAAGTAGTATTATTCCCCCAGCTTTTCTCTTGGGAAAGCCTAATGAGCTTGAATCCATTTGAAGAGCTATGAGAGAGTTAGAAATCACAAATAGGATAAAGGAGAAAAATCAGTGTCAAATATAGTATCACTCCTTGTAAAGGTGTAACAAAGTGATTCATTGTTTATGTAAAGACACAAAATTAGATGAAGTAGAAAACCTATCATGTTAGTTATTATATTTAACAATGGACTAAAATAATTTATTAATTAAATAATCACATTTTTTGCAAATCTGTTGAATTGGTTTGTGTATGTTTAAATGGATTTCCAGATTTGGGTGAGTAAAAATCCATGGAAAGCAGCCTAAGGTAATCAACATTCATACTTTAATCCATTGGAGCTGCAGTTTCAGCAATAAAAATACAACACAAAAATAATTAAAATATTTTAAAAATCTGGTATTTCTATGCAGTTAGAGGCATCTGTATCTTATTCAGTAAAGTAGTTCAGCATACTGGAAAATCTGACTGGAATTAAATTAGCATGAATTCAGATATTCTCAAAATAAAAGTCACACCTAGTTTGTGAGAGTTTTAAGAATACATGGTAAACACTGTCATAATGATTTCTAGGCGTACTGAATAATGTGTGACAATATCACCAGATCCGTAATTAAAAAAAAAAAAAAATTCAGCTCTTTTCTGTGGAAGCTTTTTGAGATTCTTGAGCTCTGTGACTTCTTCTACAAGCATAGGAAGTGAATTGATCAAATAACCTTCAGAATCACCGTGCTCTCATTTTTTTCATTCTCTGTGCAATTCCTTTCTCTGTGTGCTAAATCATGTAGAAGGGAAAGAGGCACATTGTATTATCTCAGTAGCAATAATTAGATTAAAAATCTCTTTTTGTTGTCGTTGTTGTTGTACTCTCATCATTTTTAAAATGTTATGCTTTTAAGAACCCTGTGACTACTAAGCATAAACTAGCATTTTCAGTTTCCATTTCTAAGCTGCAGACTGTCAAGCACTATACAGAAATTATTTACAAAACTTCTAGTCAAGTGAATATTCATGGTGCATAATTAATGACTGCATGAAAGCTGGTGGACAATATACTCCAGAATACTCACGTTGGAAGTAATTGTAACACATGTAAATACTTTCCAGAGTCAGAAGCTCCAGTCTTGTATTTATTTATTTTAAAGGTTTAGGTGATGTTGTATATTTTTCTGTTGTAAACTGATCATCTTCACAAATCATACCAAAGCTCACTGCAATAACTAGAGACACCTATTCTCTGGAGCTGGTCCTGGACAAACAAAATGTCTTTAATGCATATGCTACAGATTTTTAGTCATCTATTATGCTCTATCAAGTCCTGAATATTGTAGATTTACTACTGCTTTACTGTTCTGTTAAAAATAAGCTAAGGAAAAGCTAATTAATGGTAATCAATGAGAAGATTTTTTATTAATATATGGGACTTGTTTTATTGAGATTAAAACTTTATAGGTATAACATAATGCTTGACTTTAACCATTTTCTTTTTCTTTGCTACTTTTCATATTTCGCATTTCTCTGAGCTTGCTCTGTAAGCAAGCTGGTTACAGAACAGAAAAAGAAACGCAAATTAAAAAAAAAAAACAAAACAGAAGGACCTTGAGAGCTGGGCTTCTGTTTTGTTTTTGTTTTCTTTTTCCTATGCAGAGGTCTCACAATCAGTTTTAAATAACATTTAAACCGCTGGCTCATGATTTCATAATGATCCGAAAGATAATTAGTTGATTGGCACTTCATATCCCTAAATTGGATCTGCTTGTTTACCATACAGTCCATAAATAAAAGTGGCTCAGTGGAAACCCATTACTCGATGATTTGTGGAGTCAGAATAACAGGCGTCACACTGAAAGAACTTCCAGTATTTGCTAAGAAGATACTTGCGTGAAAGATATACATGCATGGAAATACAAGGAAGCTGACGCTTAGCTTCTGGACTATATCTCATCATTTATCCATGAACGTTCTTTGTTTTCATGAACTTTAAGTTTTTGGCCCAGTTTGTTTTTTTCCTTAGTTTTTCTTGTATCTTAATAAAGATTCAGTTTCATTCCATCTTTGTTATTTCACGCAGAACTGGAATGCTATAAGTAAAACCAGCATTATACAGTATAGTAACTATAAATAATAGTGCCTTCTTAGGTGTGCTGTTGCAGCTACTGAGGTTGACACAGAAATGGAAAACAGTTGTTATGCCTGAAAGTCCTTAACGTTCTCTTGAATGGAGCAATATAACCAAAAGGCTTTAAGTTCTACAATAAATTTCGCTGAACTGTGTGAACTATGCACTTCTTTGAGGTCTTAGTTCTGCAGAAGTTTGCTCACTGGGTCTGGAAGCTAATGTTGCTGACAGCTGATTTTAAGTCACAAAACTTGTGCTATAGTGTGTTAGAATGTAAACTGGATTTATTTATAACAATAGAACAGAAAACTGGTAGTGAAGGAAGCACGCTAACAGCTTGGAGATAATTCTTGATACTAAATAAGAAGGAGACTTTTAGGATAGAGTAGGTACTGTTGAAGGAAATTGATATCTTTCTGTTGCTATATTTGAAAGACATGAGTTTTACAAAATATTTGTATTAAAGATTTTTTTCAGTGTTTGAAAATAATTCTAACTGGTTATAGAAAAGTTTTGGTAGAAAGGAAAACTCAGGACTCAAAGTACATTGGCACAGTAGCTTGGATTGGAAGTGTGCTTTGGAAGTGAATCTTCAGACTGTTCCCATTTGCCATTCACTTCTTCAGTTGCTGAGCAGTGTGGGAGATCATAAGCTTGAATTTCTTTATATGAAGTTAACTGGAAGATTTCCACTGACAAACTGAAAAGTAAAAATTACGTCAGTGTTTTTTAAGATCTTTTTCATATATAAAAAGATGTCATATGCACACAAAAAAAAAAAACAGAAGAGAAAGACCAGAATGTAATAAAGAGAAAGAATTTGACCAGAGCTGGTTTTTTTTTAACTTTTCTTTTCATGTGGCTTTATGCTACTTAGTGTTTTATCTGATATCTCTAAGAAGTAACCACGTTTATTCCAACAAGCCATTCATCTGGCCAAGACAACATTGGTAGGATTGACCTTCATTAAAGAGTCTGTAGTCTTCATTAAACTTCTGCAGAAATTGAGCATGAACCACATTGCTCGCTGCCTTCCCTTGCTAGAATCTGAGATAATTAATACTACCAAAGCAACAGTGCAATACTATGTTACTCCCTGATGGTTAGCAAGCTTAAGTTTATTTACAGTGTATGTGGAATGCCACTGTTATTTTTTTCTTTTCTATTTCTTTTGTTCCCTTTAATATATTCTTTTAAAAGCATGCTTACTTAAACCGATAACTATGATTTGAGGCCTCAGTATAGTCTAAAACCTTTATGATTCATAGCTTTTCTTCTGGCAAGATTTCATAAAATTTTAGTGCGACACTTGTGCTCTACAACACATTTGCACATAATACAAGGAAATTTCACTCTTTCCCCTAGCAAACTCATTATTGTATCACTTGGACGTGCTTGTGGTGACAGTGACCACCGTGTGGCAGGTGTTCCATGACACTGGGTAATAAAGTCCCTGTGGGAAGCTACATGTTCTCTCTATATTGATACTTTCCTGCCAGCTTCAGCTTTTGAATGATAAATGATGCAATTAAGGCTTTTGAGATGTGTATAAAATAGCTTGCCTGATTGCTGTTAACCCTAAGTAGGCCTGTAACTTTATAGAATAAATCTGAGTGTTAATATCAGTAAGAATACTTTTTTCAAACCTGACATTTTTCACAGCTTCTGAGCAATAAAAGGAAAGAAACCAACGAAAGCCTGTAAAAGAAAGCTACCTCAAGTGTTGACCACATATAGTAAGATATTGAAAACTTTAGATGTCATTTTCTCTAATTTCTCTCTTAAATAACTGGCTTGATGTTAATTTTATGTTTGACTGAAAAGAAGTTTTATTTACCCATTTAGTTGGGCACTTAAAGTACCCAACCTTGTTTTTTATATGATGAACGGCTTTAAGGAGATCTCATTCTGTGGTCTCCTTATTTTGAAGTTATTATGCAATTTATACATCCAATTGGAAATAGTCCAATTGTGGTGACTGAAATGACCTGGGAAAGGTCATCATTTTATTCAACTAGTTGGAAAAAATGAGATATTTAGCAGATAACCTGAAACAGCATTAGCTTTACTCCCTACAATTTATTTCCAGGGCTTTTCATCCATGGATCATATGGTTTGGATCTATACCTATTGTATTACAGGCTTTATGTCAACAACGGATTTGACTGAAATAAATTTAGCAAGAGTTTAAGAAGAAAGCGGCCACTCTCACTCCGGGGAAGTCGGAAGGCAAGTGTAAAATGGGGAAAACTAGCATGACTGATTCCTTTCCTGGCTAAGTGATCAAGTATTGACTGTATCAAACTCTGAAGGCTGTTGACTTGGATCTCTGGTGAGACATCGGAGAGGAATGTTTTCTACATTTGCAATGGTAGCTTGCCATTCCTCATTTCTGGAATACCACTTGGCAGCTTTCTTTAATGTAATCTTCATAATAGTTGTTACCTCATCTCTCAATATCTTGCTTTGTCAAAGCTTGTATCACTGTGAAAACAAGCAGGGTAAAGTTTTGATACAACATCATTTTTTATTAAAAACCAACAAAAAAAATATCCTCATTATGTCAAGCAATTCCACTGGTAGAGTCAGATCAGAATAAAAGAATCAAAGCACTGGGTCAACTACAAATCTTGTCAGAAAAAAGGTAAGTATTTTCACATTGATTTTATAGATGCCATGTCAGTTAACCGAGGATGACATTAGTATTTCCCTAATTCATGGATTCAGTTTCCGTTACCACTGGCTTGGTTTCTACTGGTAAAGTAGGAGGTTGCATGGGATCATAATATTCTCCAGAGGGAGGCTACTTTAAGAAACTTTTATCTTTATAAAAATTCTCAATATGCTACAGAATTATTTCTGTTCTCAAAGGCATAATAGCTTTACTCTGCTTGTGCATGTGCATATCCATGTATGTACTTTAACATACTTCTACATACACTTTCCAGAAAGTTGCTGTTTGTAGTGAGATTTTTTGCTGTTTCTCTCTTTTTTTCTCACATACTAAATCAAAACAAGAGAATATGCTATCCTTTTTCTATCAAATCTCAGATTCAACTTTGAAGCACCATGCGGAAATCTAGCTAATGGTAGATGTCTCTTCTGCGCCATTTCTTCAGACTGGCTGTGATTGTACATTTCTTTTTGCTTCTATAGTTAGCGATTAAAAAAATGTTATACAGTTGAATCCATGCACAAAGTCACTTCTCTTCCTAAATCCTGGAAAGTAGTCCTTTATTACCCCTAAAAATGTAGAAAGTAGAAATGAAAGCCTGGGATCAAATAATTTTTACTTATGGAAGTATCTGTTTGGTCAATATTCCATAAACAGAAAATCAGTGATATTAGTTTGGCAAGAAATTGATTTGACAATGTATTTAATATTATTAAGTTACTGTATAGTGTAGGAATCAAAAATGTTCTACCATTAGGAGAACATATATTTTAATGTCCTCATCAAAATTCATCAGCTGATAAGTTTTGTCTGAAAATACTCTGACAGACAAATAAGCTTACAAAAAGTATAAAATTTAAGGATAATTTAATGTTAGTTCATCCTTTTGGGGTTAGATAGTATTATAGGTGTAATTATAAAATGAAAGTGTAATTATAACTCATTTTTTATCACTTCTGTAAATTTATATACTTGTTCTTTTTTCATAATGCACGTTATGGTGCTACTCAGTTGAGATGTTGTTTTGGAGTCTTTCTCATGATATAGACAGTGAAAAGTGTTTATTAAAAAAGCAATAAATCTTTACTTAATACCTGGTGATTCTGGCCCTGGCTTTCTTGTGGTGCAGAGGTCACCTTTTTCGTTGACTGTAATTGTACTTGATTCACTTGGAAATCAAACCCCCAGAACAGAAGAAACAGCAATGTAAGAAATGCTAAGAAGTAAATGGGATTGTCTTTTTCCTTGATTTCCAAAATAATTGGAACAATAAACTCATCTCAGGTAAAAGGACTTCTATTTACTTTACGTTTGTAATTCAAGTATGACATCAAGCACAAGAACTCTTGCTGAGTCAAGATCTAAAACACTATGTTCCTCTTGGCTATGGCTTTTTAAAATATCATTCACTATTAAAATTCTTCAGTTTATCATACATGAAACTTGGACAATGCATACTCATTTGCTAAGATGTCTACTGGGAGATCAGTACCAATTCTTGTGATGCTTTTTGATCTCTTCCACAGGAAGATGCAATATAAAAGATAGTGGTCTGCATAGTTTCTTCTGTTTATAATGAAAACCATAATTTATAAGGTGTTGTCAAGCAAGTCTAAGTGAATGTTCCATTATTTATTCAATGTTTGTTGATAGATATGATTATGTTATTTAGAAGTCTTTTTTTCTAAAGAAGAAGAAAAATCTTCAACTATACAGAATACCATTTTTTCAGGAAGGCAATTCTGTACGTGGAGATGTTATACCATACTTCAATTAAAATCATTTGTACTTTGGTATAGATTACAGCCTTTTCGTGATCGTAATGTAGCATTCATCTTTTAGAAGAGGGTTTTCATGGAAATGCAAGAGGAGAAAGATGGATAGGCTGATAAAAAACTAATTGTCTTTTACCACGAGATCAGAGGATTTTACAGTTATGTTCACTGTGTAGATGAACTGCGTGCAACTTACCATGTCCTAATTGCAGAGTCAGAGATCATATATGGTATGTTAGCGCATAACAGTATCCTACAACATATTCTCCAACTATTACACCTCTTATCCATTTCTGTAGAGCTTAATGGTTTGAGATTTGAGCTGGTTGTTACTACGTTTTGTTTCGTTAGCTTTTTAATAATGGCAGTTGTTTTCTCTTCCTTCTCGCCTTTAACTAAATGCTGCTGATACCATTTTATCACATGCTGGATTCTAACTGAGGAACTCTATAAAGTGAGAAAAGATAAGCAGTATATAAAAGAAGATGAGACAGGTTTTGGTTAAAGGATCTAGTGCCTTAAGCAGAGTGGGAGACAATATCCTTAGAAAAAACATGCTTGAAAATCAGACTTAATCTGAAAGTAGAATTGTTTCATGCTAAGTCATTCTTAAAGTCAGGTTCTTCAAAATATTTTGATAGCATGGCTGTTTTACATGTTAGTCCCCTACCATAGCCTTTGTCTTGCATAAATTAAACATTCCTGAAATAAATTTTTAATTTCATTTTAAAATATAACCAGGAGAGGCCCATTAAGTTAAGAACAACAACATCAAGTTTTATGTTTTGCAAAGATGCGTTTAAGCTTTGAATCACGGAAATACTTATGTAGCTACGAGACATGATAACATAGGAATACAAGTGTTGTATTTACAATCCAATTAATCCACTATTATATGTTCAACAATGGCCATAGGTCAGTTAACAAGGTATAATACACAGTTCTCATGCTATGATACTTCCCTGAATCATCTTGGGGATATCAAGTCAATGAATTTGGAACTTGCTTTTGCTAAAACCCATAGGAGGCATATAATTTAGCAGGACAATTCTCAGATTAGTAATGCACTCTAAATTTTACCAGGTCATTTTTATTTCATGTTCATGACTACAGAATAAATGCCATAATCAATCTCAGGATCAGAGAAAGAAGGTAACATAATAGTTTAATGAAACTTAGAAAATATTATGAATTTACTGGCTTAATTTCGATTCATTTTCCTTGGATAGGACTCTCTTTCATTGCAAAATGTAGATCCAATACCATTAGTTCTGATCTTCCCAGTCTATTTAAAAAAAATCCAAAGTTGAACTCTCTTTGTTCCTCATTTTTCCTGTTTTATTTTTTAATGTGAATAATGAGTGTTATGAAATTTGTCATAACACATTTTATTGATATGCTTACTTAGGGTAGTTCTCTTGCTTTATATTTTGTGAAAAAGTGAACAGCAAAATATTTAATCTTTGCTAATACCATAAAGACACTGGGAGCTAGAATCCTGTTTGTGTAAATGCTAGTCTAGTAAAAGAATTAAGCAACAAGGATGAACAAACAATACATAAAACCTAAGAGGCAGATTGTTTTCCAAAACCAAAAGTACGCTTTAACTACAGATAAAGGGATAAAGAGGTTCAGTATAACCCATCAAAAACCTTTAAATAACAGGTGAAGTAACAGCTTTATGTACACGCGTTCAATACAAACAAATGTTTTTCAGCAGGTGAAAACCTAGTTTATAGATATATTAGAATGAGTAAGGACTGAAAAAAAGTCTCTTGTACAACAGTAAAGCTCGTTCCAGGCACTTGGAAAAAAGACAAGAAGCAGTAGTTAGACAGTAGCTTCATTAAGGTAATTCTTATGAGATTTCCTTACAATATTTTAATATTTAGTGCAGTTCATGTTTCCTCTCAATAATTTTTTACACAACAGAAAGCTCCGTATCCCTTAATGCATGATACTTAGCTTTTATGTGGGACCCTGCTTATTTCCCTTTTCCTGAATTTTTGTTTTGTTTTGGGTTTGCTAGATCAAACAGGAAAGGATTACAGATTCATTCCCAAACTGCTTGTGAATGTGCTTCCTTCACATCAAGTTTTCACTGTAGTTTTTCAGAGAACTAGATGACTACATGCCCCATGGAATAACACTGCTTACTAGATAGCCAGCTGAGGGAGAGAGTTCAAAATTCGTATTCTACTTACATCTAAAAATGCTAATACTTACCTAACTAACATTAACCTTCAATATGTTTGTTATTATTAGGAAAATTTAGCCCTCATGTTTGCTTAATAGTATTTTTAATTTTTAATTTTTCATATAATATTTATGTTTCCTAATGATTTTTTAATTTCGTTGGCATATATTTACTGATAACATAACATGCACAGGCTTTCCATTTCCTAGGCATTTATCAAGGACTTTATAAGGAGTTTACAGCCAAGTGGAAAATGTCACTTTATATGCTCTAAACATCTAGTTCCCTTTATAAGGATATTCCAGGATCAGATTCTTCAAGATCCAAAACTATCCCTAGTGTTTGGTTGCTTTCCAGCTGCCAAACAATTTCAAATGTAATTTTGTACTGTGCAATGTTTCTCCAATAATGTCCTAAGCAGAACTGAAATAAATATTTACCTTTACTTCCTACTTCTTTTCCTCTATGTTTTGTCCATCTGATTGTATGCAAAACTGCTGTAACAACTGAGGTGCAGTAAAGTTTTGAGGGGAACCAGATGTCTAACTGAAGGCCAATTATTTACTTGTTGTATGTGGAACACAAGCTCAGAAATTGTATTTTCTACAATGAACAGATTTTGTGCAATTCTAGGACACAGAAACAACTGCAGCTTTCTTTAGGGGGGGAAATGTGCATCTTAATCAATTTGGCACTCAAAATATCAACTCTTTTTTTTCTGATACCTTTTGGATATACTTTAATAAGACAGACTTCTTTGGGATGAGAAGAAATTTAGGACTATCAAACCACGAGTCCATTGAAGTTCTGTGCAAAACCATTTAAACATATTTTCCGAGTACCTTCAATGTTTTTCGCCTCCTACCTTAAAGTGGTAGGATGAAAATCCTTTACTAGGAAGTCAAGTTCATATTGACCACAGAAACAGATACATAAAAATCACTATAGTTCCTACTGTTAGGGAATGGATTGAGGTAATGCAGCTTGCTGCAATACTAATGGAAATGCAGTAGATTTTATTTTACCATCCCTTCATAAGTGTTGTATTAAATTACTTGGAAGACATTCCCCCGCAACGGAATTTTGTACCGTATCAGTGAAGTTACACGAGCAAACATTTGGCCCAGGACTACAGAGCACTTCCCTAAACTATTTAAGAACAGGCACTTTTAAAGAAGGAAAATGATTTAAAAATAGAAGTGATTAATGAAATGAGTGAATAATACAGAAATTTAACTACCTACTCCTCTCATGTCTTACTGAGAAACATCAAAAGATGAAGCAACAAAATTATTCTAAGTCCATTTCCTTCCAGTTCCTGGTATCCTCCTCAGATTTAGCTGTTGACAAAATGCTACTTGCCAAAAAGCTCATGTTAGCTGGTATTGTATTGACCCAAAAGAGCAATCACCATTTTAGCTAATAAGCTTACAATGACTCTTCCTGCTATTACAGTTCACAGTTGGCAGAAGACCTGCAGCAAGTGGACTGAGACTCTTTCTAACAAGCTATCATCAGTGTACTCGTGTCAATAAGAAAACTGTGTCACATATTCTCTGCTTTCAAAATTTTTCTTCACTTGGATGCCTTGCCTCCAAGTTAAGTATTTTTGCAGCTGACGTTCATTTAAGAAATTTACAGCTGCCCTGGGAATATATCCCAACTCTGAGAATTAAAGTACTTTTTGGAGAGGGTTTCTTTTTCTGTAAAATGATTTAAATGAAACTGAAAACTTAAAAAAAAAATCCTTAGCTAAAAGACAAAGTAGGGATGTAAAACTGAAGATGGTGGGCAAGAAATATCTGTATTACTGCAGATTTCCACTGACTAAATTCGAGCTACTTTAATTTATTCTTGGTGAGGATTTAGACCAGTATCTCTGATAGAAAAACTCTTTACAGTTTACACCATTATTTTGCAGCAAGTGCCTCATTTAATTTTAGTTTCAAAATGGGAATTATTTAGCTGGCATGTAGGCTATAATGTCAAATGCATGTCATCAGATCAAGTCTATTGTTACCAGTATTCATTCAAAAGCCTTGCAACACTGCTATTTTTTTAGTTTACTGACTCCCTGCTGTTCTTTAAAGTCCAGAGGGAATTTCACTTCAACATCCAAAGAGGTTTTCTTTAACATATTTCACACATTTTCCTCTAGTTTTTGTTCAGATGTTGAAGACTCAAACACAAGATCGTTGTCATTTTGACAAGCACATTATGTTCTCAGATACACGAGTTCCTGCTGCAGAAGCGAACAGGCAAAGCAGATATTCAGTGAGAACAGTACTGATAAAAGGTGGTGAACAGAATGTCTTTATGTCTGCATTTGCCTCTGTACCGTATATAATCCAGTCATTGGTGGCAGGTTATGAAAAGAGCCTGTTAGGCTTCCCTAGTACCTCATTTTTTTTGTTTTTTCTTTTCCCCCTATCGATTGTTTTACCTTGTTGCAAACAGAAAGATCAGGAATGGGTCTTCATTCAATTAATAATCAAAACTTATAAAATTGTGATTTTTCTTCTAGAGGACTCATCCTTCTATTATTTTTTTTATCTCTAGAGATACAGTTATTTTTCTCAAAATTCCTCTTCCCTTTTCAGTATTTCTTTCATAACTTAGGAAACAAAAAAAACAAACATTGAAGAATTTATTCCAGAGTTGTCTATATTTTGAAAAAAAATAAATAAAAAATAGATTTTAACAGACTATTTCACAAATATTTAATTTTGAAACATTAACTGAAATAATGCATTTGATTCGTTTGCAAATTTAATTTTTGCTGAATACTTCTTGTCTTTTCATCTCTTTACTGAACAAAAAGTTTTGAACTATTTTCTCCCTCTTGTCTATAGCTGCTGCTAGTAAAATGAAGTTCATGACTGTTGTAGTTTCAGGTTTTTGAATTTTTTTCT
Organism: Tapera naevia; assembly: GCA_033556795.1. Lineage (NCBI taxonomy): Eukaryota > Metazoa > Chordata > Aves > Cuculiformes > Neomorphidae > Tapera > Tapera naevia. The sequence continues at coordinate 5,866,043 of JAUMJJ010000034.1, read as the reverse complement.
CCCCTTGCCTGGCCGGCCCGCTCGGGGACCAGTGAGTCCGCTGTGACCGTGAGTTTCCGGGGGGGGGGGCAGCATTGCTGGGGACATCCCGGGAAGAGGGGTGGCTTCCAGCACAGGACTTGCCGCCGCACTTTTGGCCCGGAAAGGAGAGAGCGGCGGCTCCCGTGCAGTGGCTGGGAGAGAGCGGCGTTCGGGATCATCAGCCCCGCTCCACGGGGGCTGTGCCGGGTCTCTTCAGAGAGGAGCGGAGGAGTGCGGTCAGCACCAGCGGGGTTTCTCTGCGGACTTGCTGGACTTCTTTCCCGTTTCCTTCTTCCCCTCCCTCCTCCGGCGCCTCCTAGGAGTGGATTTCCAACCCGCTTTGCGACCGCCCTTCCCCACGTGAGTTTTGTTTTGCTCTCGGAGCCCAGGAGGAGCACGGAGGAGTTGCTTAACTCGTTTGAGGTGTTGGGTTTTGAACTCTTGGGTTACAGCGTTGCTGTCTGTTTCGTTCTGTGTTTGGTTACATCTGTATTTTGCAGTTGAGAAATGTTATCTTTTCCTATACAATTTCATATTCTCCTCTTGATTAAAGTCTATTAATTGGAAAGAGATGTGGTGATTTTTCTTGTGGGAGATATAACCCCAACAGACATCTTATTTTTTCCTTTAAACTGAGACATTTAATAGGCGCCAGACGTGGGGCAAGGAGCAGAGGAAAGATAACAGTTGCACCGTCATGTGTGTATTGAGTTTAGAGTCCATATGGACTGTACTGTACTATATGTTTGTTTTTTGCTGGTATTGAATCATGCCAAAAAGTATGGTGGGCTTAATTCATCTTGGCACTTCGACTGATAGAACTCAGGCATTTGTGATTATTATCGAGCTCTTATTTTGGATTTATAGTGTTATGAACTCAATGCCTGTGAGTCTCATTGGGAATGTGTTTTCAAGGTTGTATTCCTGAGCTGTTACCTCTAGGGGTTTAATGATAATGATAGCCATCCTTGGGGGGGAACATGGGAGTATTTTCAGTAGTGCTATGACAGTTTTTGGGAAGCTCAAACTCTCCTTAGATGCCAGAGATATCTTTCCTTTTGTAGTTTGCCTGCAATTTTGTGTGATTATGGCCTATCTTGTATATGAAATTAGGACCAGGGTCCCTCAAGAATGCACCCAGAAGCACACCCAGGGAGACAAGGAAGAGAATAAAACACCTGACGTCATGGTGACTCGGGACATGGCTGAACCAAGAGAACAGTCCAAGCTAATGGAAGTTGCCCCTATCCAAAAAAGGAAATAGAAGACCAAATCAGTTCACACAGTGGATGATGAGGAGAAAGTGGCACCTTCACAGGTAGGAGACCCAGAGCCAGTGGTTATTACTGAGTCGCTGTCATTTGACAGTCTCTGTAGTCTGTGGAAAGACATTACTCGACAGCTGGGTGAGCCCATCTGACTTGGTTGATCCGAGTTTGGGGTCTTATGGGTGAAAACTTACAACTTGATGGTACTGAAACCACGTTTCGGGGGTCTCTGGCCCAGGATGTGGGTATTGAACAGGTGTCCAGGAGGGAACCAAAACCCCTTTCACTCTGGGCGCAACTTCTAACGGGTGTAAGGGAGAAGTTTGTTTACAGAGACATCCTGCAGGAACATCATCATAAGACAAGCCAGAAGACTATGGAAGAAGGGATCCTACATCTGAGAGAAATGGCACTGTTAGAAGTATTTTTTGGAAGGGATGGGCAACCCAATAGCGATCCAGACAAGGTCAGGTGCACATTAGAGATGTGGTGGAGCCTCTCACGCCAGGGGCCAGCTGTATACTCCGATTTCCTGGTGTCCATGTATTCAGGAGGAAACCAAGAGACAGTGGGCCCTGTAATAGGTAAACTTGGAATATATGAGGGAATATTCCATGGACTGATATATAGGTCCATATCTCTACTGTGGAGACATTGGTTGAGAGTCTCAGGGATGAGCAGAGGAAACTTGGAGAGAAGATTAAGAGAGATTGTCAAGTGGCACCAGAGCAGGTCAGAGCCAGGCACCCTCCAGCTGGAGAAAGGGAAAAGGCCTCACGAGCCAAGCTGTGGTATTTCCTCAATGACCATACAGAAGCTATGAGACGATGGGACTGGAAACCTACCTGTGCCCTAGCATTCCCAGTGCTAGAACTGAAGGAGAGCAGAATATGATCAGTGAGGGTAAGTGCAGTGCCAGTTACCTATGGGCAAGGATCTGACCCGACAGCGGACACCTCCCAAATGTATCTATCTGGAAGGACCTCTGAGCACCATAACTAAGATCCTCTAGCCAGGTAGACAATGACAATGTTACTTTCCTCATGTATATTTATTTTATTTTTTATCATATTAGTTTTATTGCTACTGCTAATGTGATGGTGATAATGACAGGGATCAAATCTGAGTGAAATAAATATTGTAATTGGAAGGAGAGGCAGGAGGAAACAAGATTCCTACCCTAATTTCCATATGAAGACTGCTAAATTTTTGCAGTTTTTATATAAATGTCTTCTGTTACTGTATGATCACTGCGATTATTCTGATGAGAAATTAGGAGTTATCTTTCTGTGTGTACATCATTATTTCCTTTTATATAAAGCAACTGAACAAAGAAATATAATTAAACAACCTTAAATTCGATGTAATAACTGCATCTTTGGAAAAATGGCCATGGGTTCTTTTCCTTTGGAGCGTTTACAGTATCACCAAGGTGAAAAGTTCATCCCTCACTCCTAAGATTGTATTTTCACTTCACTGTTACCCTATTGAGCCTCTGGGTAAAGGTGAAGCTTAAAGAGGTGACAAGGAAGGTGACTCTTACTGCAGAAACTGATGATAGAATAGAGCTCTCTTTAGTCAGATTAATGGCTTGAGTCACTAGCTCAGAGTTGTCCTTCTGGATCCGGAAAAGCCAGTAGTTTCTGGTGTCTTTTTATCTATATCTTCGGCTACAAAATTAAAACAATTTAAGATATCTGAACTTTCTTATTTTACAAACCATATGAAAGAAGAACATACCTAAGCAGCTCAGCTTCAGCAACATTGATTTAAAAATCAATTCTCAGTAGGAAGTATTTTTAAATATTTATATATTTTTAAATAAATAAAATCAGATGTCACAAGTAAGGTTGTGACTTTAAAGATGTATTGCATGGACACAATTCAGCAACAGTTTTGCACTACATGTCTCCCCCTTCTGGCAACATTTGGTAAGATGCAAAAGAATTTAATTACTTGCTCTAAAATACATGCTAGTAATAATTCAGTGGTATGGCAATAATCTTGTAAAATAGATTGTCAAATATTTTGTGTACTGGTTCATGGGGTTGTTCTTTCCCAGTTGCAGAACTTTGCAATTTCCTTCATTGAACTTCATTTTCTTCCTGCCAGCCTATTCCTCTAGCTTGTCAAGGTCCCTCTGGATAGCAGCATGACCCAGTTTTCTGTTGCCAGCAAATTTACTGAAGGTGTACTCTGCCCCACCATCCAGATCATTAATGAAGATGTTGAACAGAAATTGACCAGTACTGACGCGTGGGTAAACTGCTAGTTCCTTGTCTCCAGGTAAATTTTGTGGCTCTAATAAGTAGCACTGATGGATATGATCTACCAACCTCTGGGTTGTGGACCCAGAGACTTTCTCAGAAAACCCAGGTGTCAAAGAAGGCTTACTGCTCTGCAGTGCAGAGGTAAAATTTTGATTTAGTTTTCTATTTTTCTTACGATCGATAACCCTGTTTAAATTTTCATAAAAGCACTTACTTAGATCATATACATCTATGGTCAGGCATCCTTAATGCCTGTGTTTAATTAATTTTTCAAGGACTAATTAAATAATAACTAACTCAGAAAAAAAACAATGGAAGCATATACACTAAGAGTTTCCACAAAATCCTGTGTCATAGGCCCTTTTCGAAAGAGTGCGATTTGGTTTAGTTTGTTTTCTCCAAAAGTTTTTCAGCAATTGAATCTTTCATTGAAAGCTGTAGTCCATGGTATAATTACAACTCTGCTGTTCTTTTGGGACAAAAGCATAAGTTTTGTAAATTCTGAAAATCCTTTAGAATGTCCAGAGGATTAATCAAGGTAGAGCAAGACTAGGGCAGATAGATAAAGGCTGCCTGTCAAATTAGCCATTTTTTGTTTCGTTGTTGATTCAGATAGCCATGATTATGTATATGTGGTATTTAGGAATCTGTATAGTGTTGTCACGTATTTTAATATTGCTAGAGGTTTTATCCAGCTGGGTCTCAAAAAACTTGGAAGGATAAAAATTGTGCAACCCCTCAGTTGCCCAACCAATTCCTATAGAGACTCTCCCTCCACATGATATATTTTTTTCCTTTTATCTAGACAGAACATCTCTTGTTTCTTTTTTATATCCTTTTCCTGGGCTATATCTTTCATATGGGGTGTATTTTTCACATGATCCACTATGAAAAGTCTGTTTCTGCTTTCCTTATAATATCTTGTAAAGTGCTGGGAGGTCCCTTACTAAGACTTTAAATTGTATCAAATAAGGATATAGTGATGGAGTAAGTGATGTTTCACTTTTGCTCCAGACTTCTTTGCTCCCTAGACAGAATTAGCTGCATGGATTTATTTCATAGGTTCATTAAAAAAAATGAGGTGTGCTAATGTTATTCAGTGGAATTCAATTAAATTTATGATAATGAAAAAACACCTCACCTGTTTTCAGTGAGCTTCCATGTCACAAGCGAGAGAAGTGTAGGAAAAGTCGCATGAGTGCTCCAAATCCACTCTCCAAAATCTTAAAATAAAAACAGCTGAAATAAAGGTAACTGACAGTGAACACAGACCAAAAAGTGAATTTTTAGCCTGGTGCATACAAGGACTAATCCTGAAGCTCAGAACCCAAGAGTGGGAGGGAAAAGACAAAGAGATGGTTATAGAACATGTTCTAAACTGTCACAGTTAGGCAAGACTCAATTAAATAGTTTCAATGAGGGCAGGTAGATGCCTATTAAAATATAGAGGTTTTCTTAACTTTGGTCACAAAACATCAGTGTGTGCCAATCCATAATGCTTTGTCTGTGAAGCAGTTTTCTAACTACTAACAACATCACTTGGCTTGTGCCCCGACCGCATTCCTCTTTGGCTTCCTCTTGCCAAAGATCAAGTTAGTGTTTTGTTGGTAGTAGATGGGAAAATAAAAACAACAGAGATCCTCAAGAGCCTTTCCGAAAATGATTTATGAAATTGCCTTGAACATTGGCAGCATTGTATGCAGGTGTGTGTCAGCTCAGAAGGGAACCATTTAGAAGGTGATCACAGATGCTTTTCTTAATTGGTTAAACAAAAAGAGTTACAGGCACATTCTCATTTTTTTGTGTGTGTGTTAGACCTCATATAGATACCAGATTGCAGCTGAATTTTTGGGTTTTCTGTTGGATTTTTTTGTGAACAGCAGAATGCTGTGAGTGGTGTGACCCTCTGTCAGCGTTAAGAGTTCCATTCAGGCAGACTTTTCAGTTTGTACACTGTGCACTGAAGAGGCAGCAAAAAAGTCGAAGAATATCTGTATCATTGCTTTGAGACAAAGGTTCATGAGCCACTGTCCTTAAACTGGGGGCTGTTGGGTTTGGTCTTGAGTATAACAAGGCTTCTTTTTGCCTTTCATCACAAATTCTAATATTTTCTTTCCTTATATATGGGTAGTAAAAGGAAGGAACACACACACACACACACAAAGGCAATAAATCAATTAGATCATGCAGTCTTACAGAGCAGCATGGATTCATGGCTTACCACTTTTCATTGGATGGGAAAAAAAATACACAAGGTGCTATAAGAAAATAGGGTAAGAAAAATGAAGGTAATGTGGGGAATTGTAGTTCGCTTTCATTCTTGGCTGCTGATATTTAGTATTCTGCCCATACTTCGAGTCTTTTATCCTACCTGCCTCCTGTTTCTTGCTTTCCTGTCATTCAGCCTTACTTTGGCTGAATTGATAAGAGGCAGCTGGTGCAAAAATTAATTTGCATCTTTCTCTAGCTCTGCAGTGACTCAGTGTGGTAGGTAAAAGGTATGGAGGTGAGAAAACTTGGAATAAGCTAAGATCCTGGAGGAAAGACAAAGAAGGAAAGAAAAAGTAATTAGTGAGATGGAAAACAAAGACACTTGAAGTAATGAGATCAATGCTTCTGAAAATACAAGGGGGAAGACAAGGACTTTATGTGAAATCTTGAGTTGAGGAGACTTTAGAAATGGATTCTTGGATTTTTTTAAGGTTTATCTTACTTAACTAGTATTAATGAAAGGAACAACAATATGATGCTGTTGTTTTCCAGTTTACATATTTAATATATAAATAGTAAATCTACTCAGTAAATAATATGTAATTTTTAACAATTTTAACAAAATATGTATAATGAAGGAGGAAAAAAGAACATCTTGAGATGTGTAGTTGCACTTTTCTAAGCCGTGCTCCGGTATATTTGGTTATTTTCATTTTTTTTGTTGGCTTTTAAATGAAGAACAATGGGCACACATTAGTACTTTCTCTGCTTTTGGATCTACAATTTACCCCTTACTGTATAAAGAAATGCATCCATAGGTGTTAATTCAATTCTTATATGTGTGGAATCTATTAAACAGCATAAATTACAGAAGTGAGCATTTCAATCATGAATAGCAAGCATGTTTTGTTTCTTAATGTATTTTTTCCTGGGTTTTACACAGAAAGACTTGAATACCAAGTGCCTGTACTGGAATATTTATTTCTAAATAGCCATCATGAGTCCACTTAGCAAATCAATTGCATGATTTAGAAACATTTCTGATTCCCAGCTGTTAGTGCCCTAGATTTGACTGGTGATGATTATTTTGGAGACAAATGTCAGAAAAGTATTTAAGTGGATACCAAAACTAATCCCTTTGTTGTGACTAAGAATAAACCTTACACTTAGCATATTAAAATTGTGTAAGAACATAATAAGTACTATTCTGGATCAGATCAAATGGTCCACCAAGTTCAGCAACAATAAGAGAAGATGTTTAGGGAAGACGTACAAATCTAGACAATATCTGATATTCATTTTCCTCATACTTATCTGCAGTATTTATTAGATTAATGATCCTGGCTGTTCATTTCAATATCCTTGCAAGCATATAATTTATGAATCTGCCTAATTCCTTTCTGAAGCAGCTGGTACCATCTACCTCCACAATCTGTGCAGAAAGCGATTCCAGAAAATTTCTGCCCACTGTGCAAAGAAATACACTTTCACCTGTTTTAAACTGATGTCCTATTTGTCTCAGTGGGTTTTCCCTAATTCTAGGGTCAGAAAATTATGTGACTAACAGTTCCATGCTCACCTTACTTGCTCCATTAACAAATTTGAAGCCATGATCTCACCTCATTCTTCTTCTCTGCAAATTGAAGGCTACACAGTAGCTTTTATTCCTGTGTTTAAAGAGGTGAGGTGCCCTTCATCGTGTCAGTTGCCCTCTGTGATTATTCTATCTCCAGGATAGCCTTTCTGAGACACAAGAAGCAGTATTACATGTACAACTACCAAAACAAACAAAGCCTTCTATCTTTCCAGAGAAAGGTACTGGTATTTATCCTTCTCTCGGGGGAGGGGAAGGGGGCAGGACAGGGAAGGGGAAAGAAACGAAGAAAGAACAAATGATATTTAATAATCACTGTATTTAAAGCTGAAATTTGACAGCACTGAATGGGATTTGAGGAAAGGAACACATATATTTATTTAGGGTACTTATACATATTCAACTGTGTTCCCATAATTCATTTACATTTGTTACCTAACCTGTGCATGCATAACACCACCCACAGGGTCTTCTGGGTGGGGGTACAGAAGGAAGGCATGCAGTCTTCCTCAGTATTGAATAACTGACACCCCTCTGTTGTTCCTGTGGCTGCACCCTTTTACCTTAATTAACCATAAGCCTTCAGACAAAACCTTCCTCCCCCCTGCCCCTGCAAAATAAAGGAGACCATTATCTATACCGTTCTAATTTACAGCTTTGCTCAATTCCATCCTCCATCCGACGCCTCCCTATCTCCTTGATTTACACCTTGCTACATCCCATCCTTCACATAGCTGTGTAAATCCCTGTCTCCTCTTCCCTTAATTGAGTGTTTGGAAACTTACATTCTTCCCAACCACATACTGATTTCAACTGTCACAATCTGGCTGAAGCAAAACTCACTTTTATCTATTACAATCCACCCTCTTTTTAATTATTCTCTTTTTGATGAAGCCCATAACCCTGTTTCAGTTTGTCTAAAATCAGCTGTAATCTCTTATCTTGTTCTCTTTATCTGTCCCTCTTTCTGAGTACCGTTATCTTCTGGAATCCTTCATTTGATCTGGAGGCCGCTATTTTCTGTTTTATTGGCATACTGGCTATTTGCATTCCTTCAACAACATTGGAAATTAATTTTATGAAACATGGGATTAAACAGGGTATAAACATGAGTCTGGCTAAAGATGTAACAGGAAATACCTCTTTTTTTTTTCCACTATACTAATCCTAGCGTCCCGTAACACCAGCTGGCATCCAACATTGACTTCCACTTCTGTACAGGCACATGTGCTAATTTCCTAATATTGGTGGTTATATTTGTCACTGCTTCTCCATTGTCATCAATTTTCAAACAACAGCCTGAGATGTTAAATTTCCGGCACTCACCTCCCTCTTCAGCTACTAAATAATCTAGAACAAGTCACTTTTGGTATATTACCCCTCACATTTGAGTCTGTTGTTTAGCTAATAATTCTAAAGCAGTTGCTGTTTGCTTAGTGATTAGTTCTAAAGCTACTTGTAGCCTTAGTATACTGTATTGGTGTTCAGTATCCCTAGCTCCCATCTTGCACCCAAGTGGCTCGTACACTTGAATAATTCTTTCTGGAGGACATTCATCCTCCCCCCAGGTTTGACCACCAACAATCTCTATAGATTGTTTTTCTCTCTCTAAACTTTCAAACAAGGGAATTCCTAGGTCATTTCCTTTGTCTAAGGGAAAAAAACAAGTTGAATTATCTCCAATGTGCAAATCCCTTTCCAGTCACCTGGTAACTTTGAATAAGCCCTTTTCCGCAACTCTGAATAACTCATCAGGGGATTTCCACCAATTTTTGAGGTATTTTCCGTGTGTTTCCAAAATTTTTGGATCCCTATTAGTTCCTGAAACAGCTTTTTCTCTGAAAAACTGAATATTCCCTCCTCTATGGTATTAGTACAGTTAATGTTATCTCCAGACCAATACCATGAGGGCATTTCAAACCAACACTTTCCATGAGTTCTGTTGTATATATATATCCGTTTACAGGGAGTTTCCCCTACCCATGTATTATACTTATCCCCTTCTTGGCCTATACACTCTGTACCTACAATTTCAGAACTCAAACTCCAGCCCATGGGCCTTTTCGGTTCTTCTGAACTTATTGTATTGTTCCATTTTAATATTTGCAAGGGGTCTAAATCAGCCCCTTTCCAGGGCCACTCTTCGCTCATTAAGGGACCTCCACATATCCAATAGTTGGTTACATTAAGTTCCTTGGCTATTTGTTCTACCATATCTACAATTTTTTCCCTAAGGTGGGAAATTGTAATTGACTTTGTAATTCTTTTCTAATTCCATCCGGTGGTCCCGACAGCAGCCGTGGGAGATTTAAACGTGACCGAGCCAGCTCCAACGGCAAACTCGGCGAGGATCGGCGACAGGAACGGTAAGTTCTGCAGCTGGGTGCTTGTTCGAGGTGGGCAGCAAATCTCCCGAGAAAGGGAAGGCGAAGGCTCAAAAGAGAACCGCGGTCATGCGACTCTCTGCAACCCCGGAAGCGGCAGTGGTCACGTGGGTGGCTGACGGCGAAAGGGGGGTGGTCCCGTAGGCAGCCGCGGAAGATTTAAAACGTCTCCCTGGGAGCGCCAGCGACTGGGGCGCGGCTTAACAGAAGAGTGGGGCTCTGCAGTTTGTTAAAGCAACAAACCTGAGTGCGGCAAACAGGACTGGGCAAACGGGCGTGGCACTGGAGGGGCAAGGAAAACCTCCATTCTTTGTTAGACTTGGGGGGAACATAGTTACCAGGGATGAGGAAAAGGCTGAGGTACTCAACACCTACTTTGCCTCAGTCTGCACCAGTAGGAGAGGTGGCCCTCATGATAACTGGCTTCTGGAGCTCACAGATAAGAGACAGGAAACCAAATGGCTCCCCTGTGTTCCAGGAGGAAATAGTCTATGAATTACTGAGCCACCTGGATCCACACAAATCTATGGGACTTGATGGATTCCATCCTAGGGTGTTGAGAGAGTTGGGAGAAGAGCTTGCCGAGCCACTCTCTGTCGTCTACCAACAGTCCTGGCTCTCTGGGGTGGTCACAGATGATTGGAAGTTGGCAAATGTCACGCGAATCCCCAAAAAGGGCTGCAAGGAGGACCCGGGCAACTATAGACCTGTCAGCCTGACCTCAGTGCCTTGCAAGGTTATGGAACAGATCATCCTGAGTGTAATCACACAGCACCTTCAGGATGGACGTGGGATCCGACCCAGTCAGTACAGCTTTGTGAGGGGCAGGTTCTGTCTGACCAACCTGATTTCCTTTTATGATCAGGTAACCCGCCTGGTGGATGAAGGGAATCCTGTGGATGTAGTCTATCTAGACTTGAGCAAAGCCTTTGACACTGTCTCCCATGGCATACTCCTGGATAAACTGGTAGCCCATGGCTTGGGCAGGTGCATTCTCAGCTGGGTTAAGAACTGGCTGGACGGCCAGGCCCAGAGAGGGCGGCCGGTCACCAGTGGTGTTTCCCAGGGATCAGTGTTGGGTCCAGTTCTGTGTAACATCTTCATCAATGATTTAGATGAGGGGATTGAGTCCATCATGAGTAAATTTGCGTATGACACCAAGTTGTGAGGGAGTGTCGACCTGCCGGAAGGCAGGAGGGCTCTGCAGAGAGACCTTGATAGGCTGGAGAGATGAGCTGAGTCCAACGGGATGAAGTTCAACAAGGCCAAGTGCCGGGTCCTGCACTTTGGCCACAACAACCCCATGCAGCACTACAGGCTGGGGACAGAGTGGCTAGAAAGCAGCCAGGTGGAAAGGGACCTGGCGATACTTTTTGACAGGAGGCTAAACATAAGCCAGCAGTGTGCCCAGGTGGCCAAGAAGGCTAGCGGCATCCTAGCCTGTATCAAGAATAGTGTGGCCAGCAGGACGAGGTATAGGTTGGACTTGATGATCTCAGAGGTCCTTTCCAACCTTGTGATACTGTGATACTGTGAAGAGATCCTTCTCCTGTACTCGGCGTTGGTGAGGCCACATCTTGAGTATTGTGTTTAGTTCTGGGCCCCTCAGTTCAAGAAATATATTGAGGTGTTGGAGCGGGTCCAGAGAAGAGCAACAAAACTGGTGAAGGGACTTGAGCACAAGTCCTGTGAAGAGAGGCTGAGGGAGCTGGGGTTGTTTAGCCTGGAGAAGAGGAGGCTCAGGGCTGACCTCATCACTCTCTACAACTATCTGAAAGGAGTTTGTAGCCAGGTGGGGGTCAGTCTCTTCTCCCAGGCAACCAGCAACAGAACAAGAGGGCACGAGCTTAGACTCTGCCAGGGAAGGTTTAGGCTGGATATCAGAAAAAAAGTTCTTCACAGAACGAGTAATCAGGCATTGGAATGGCCTGCCCAGAGAGGTGGTGGATTAACCATCCCTGGAGGATTTTAAAATAAGACTGGATGTGGCACTTAGTGCCATGATCTAGTAATCATGATAGTGTTGGATTAAGAGTTGGACTTGATGATCTTGGAGGTCTCTTCCAACCCAGATAATTCTATGATTCTATGATATAGCTGACCAGTCTTATTTTTCTGTTTTGAAGGAGCACTTCACCAGCAATTCTCTATACTGATCTTGTACTCCCCCACCATCGGGTATGTCCTAGTGTCCTGCTTTACTAAAACATATATTTCTCACCCCTGGGGCAGCTCACCCCTGCTTTTGTTCCACCAACCCCTAAGTTTTCCACTACCCAAAGACTGAGTCCAAACTGAATACATGTTTTTAAGTTCTTTTGCTCATAACAGGGTTGATTTATGTGAGTATGGTAAGAGAAGCTAGTTTGGGCTCCTCGGCCAAATTTGACTGACCTGTAACATTTGGAACATTCATTTTGGAGTCCTAGGACAAACTCAAAAACAAGCACCATCAAAACTAACCATATCATTATGAGTCAAGGTCTGATATAGTTTGTATTTGCACCACTCATGCCTATGCGTTGCAGCCAACAGCAGGCAAATGAATTCTTCTTGGTGGCAAACACAGAGACTAATCCAGTCTTACCCTTGACCTACAAGTTTGTGGTGCTCTTAATTCCCTTGTAAATATTCCAGTTTCCCACTGGCTTATCAGTGTTCTTTCTGATTATTTCTGTTTCTACAATTTCTCTCAGTTCTAAATTTTGCACACCAAACACTGAATGATCCTGTCCACTTGTTTGTCCAGCTGGAAGCAAAGTAAAGCCCTTCTGCTGAGGCAATGAAAATTTATGAACGGTTGACAATTATAGCCTCATTTGCATAAATATTTTACTGATTCTACTGCTTGGAGAGAGTCAACCTTCTTGGTTAGACTCTCCTGACCCCACAAGGTACTGTTATTATTACTGCGGGTCATTCCCTCTGGTCCCAGTCTGACCAAGACCCACACTAAGGACATTAACATTCATCTCTGAGACCTGCTCATGAGTTTCTACAGCCACATACAATACACTTCTTCCTCAGTGAATATGGCTACCTTAAGTTGGGCTTTTGTGACTTCAGGAACCAGGGCCAGTATTTTTATTTCCCTTCCTAGGGCTGTCTCCCTAGTTTCTTCATTCACTGGTCAGTTTCCCTTAGTTTCTAAAGATCGCCGCTTTTGATGCCCCGTTACATGAACCACTGCAAGCTCTTTGGGTAGTTGTAAGACTTCTAATACCTTAGTATCAATTGCTCATGAACCACTTCTTTCCCTTGGGATGAAAAAAAAGCCCTCTCTCTTTCCAAATTTTTCAGAAAGAGTGTACTACTCCAAAGGCCTATCTCGAATCAGTATAAACTGTCCCTTTCTCTCCTTTAAGCAGTTCCATTGCTCGTTTTAAAGCATATAGTTCACATGTCTGAGCCTACCAACTACTAGGTAACCTTCCCTTTTCAATTACTCTGTTTTCCTCCCATTCATGATGGAATAACCACTGTGGTGCTTTCCATCTGTGCACCGTGATGAGCTATCTGTAAAGATCCTCTTACCATTTGGCAAAGGAGTCTCATAGATGTCTTCCCGAACTTTGGTTTGATATTCAATGATGTCCATTCAGTCATGTTCAGGTATCTCTGTTCTTGTTCCTCCATACAAAAATTGAGAAGGATTCATGCTCCTTTCTGTAGTTAACACTAAATCCTTCTCCATTAAAATGGTCTCATACTTTAAGATTCTCAAACCTGTCAACCACCTTCCAGATCTCTGGTTTAGTACGTTTCGTAATGAATGTGGAGTGGACACTTAAAGCTCCCCCAAATGTTGATTTTCTACTTTCTTCTACTAACAAGGTTGTAGCTGCCACCGCTTGTATACAAGTTGGCCACTCCTTTGATACTGGATCCAATATCTTTGATAGGTATGTCACGGGCTGTTTCTGTGCTCCCTGAATTTGAGCTAATACTCTGTAAGCCATCCCCTCTTCTACATTGACATACAAGTGAAAGGGTTTTTCTAATGAGGGGAGAGGTAATACCAGTGTTTGAACTGATTTTCTCTACAGTTCTTCAAATTGTTCTTTTTCTCCTTTTCCCTATGCAGGTATTTCGACTGTTTCCTGCAATTTTACATATGGGAAATTCACATGCTATGTAAAATTCTCAATCCACAGCCTGCAATAACTTGACAATCCTATAAATTGTCTTATTTCTCTTTTGGTCCTGGGTAGCGATATGGAGACAATCCCAGAAATTCTTTCTGGATTTGTTCTCCTCTTTCCTTCACTTTTATTAAATGCCCCAAATATTTTACTTCTTGTTCTACAAATTGTAACTTAGCTCTAGATACCCGTAGCCCTTTTCCCTCTAAAAAGTTTAACAATGAAAATGACGCTGTTCTAACCTCCTTCTCCTTTTCTCCTGATAACAATAAATCATCAACATATTGTAACAACTTAACTCCTGAGGGTGTCTTGTATTTCTCCAGGACTTGCTCTAAACCCGCCCAAACAGGTTTGGGGATTTGGTGAACCCTTGCGGGTGGGAAATCCAACGAAACTGCTGTTTTCTTCCTGTGTCAGGCTCCTTACATTCAAAGGCAAACATATCCTGGCTGTTTTCTACCAGAGGGGAAGCCCAAAAGGCATCCTTAAGATCTATTACACTAAACCACTTATGACTAAAAGGGATCTTTCTTAATAGGGTATAAGGGTTAGGTACCACAGGATGTTGCATTTTGACAATTTTATTCAGTTCCCGTAAACGTTGTACTAACCTATAGTTCCCATCCAATTTCCTCACAGGCAAAATGGGAGTATTATGGGTTGACATACAGGGCTCTAAAAGCCCATCTTTTAAAAGCCCTTCAATCACTAATTTCAACCCTTTCCATCCCTCTGACGAAATTGGGTACTTTCTCACCTGAACTGGCTGGCTTCCCTCCTTTAGCTTTACTTCCAGAGGATTGATATTAAGGCTACCTCTATTCCTATCTGCTACCCATACTATAGGATTTATTGCTTGCTCTTCTACTTCTTTTAGTCCAAAAATCTTTACCACTACCTGGCCCCCCTTGGGAATTACCCCATTACTTAGCTTATTTTGTAAATCCCTTCCCAACAAGTTTGTCCTTGCTCCAGGTATCAATGCCATATCTGTGACTACTTTTCAGCAGTTCCCTTGGACCTCAACCCCCTCTATAACAGGGCAGGGAGCTCCTCCTCTTTAGCCCCCATTATAGTAACAGTTTCAGTTTCCTGCTTGCATCCTTGGGGTATTCCTACCATACTCAATCTTTCTTCTCCTGAATCAACTAAAAAAAAAATAGTCCTCCCCCTGGAGTCCTAATTTTAGATATATTAAAGGCTCTTTATGGTGGTCAGACCCCAGGATATAGAGCCTCTGACACCCCTAATACTAAGAAAAATCTTCCTCTTCTGTGAGTCAGAAAACTTCTACTTCTTTCTGTTTTCCCTTTTGAAATGTCCCCTCATCCTGAAATGGTACCATTTTGCAGGGCTGACTTGCCAAGGATTCGAACTCCTCCTGGCCTGTGGGTGAGTGCCTACAGTTCTTATTGCTATCTCACAGTCAGTTTCCCTCCCCCTAAAGGAGGTTTGTCTCCTTCATACCCCATCTGATTGTGGCTGTTATTTCACTATGTCCTGCGCTGTGGCTACTATTAATCTGGCCTTTGCCTTTTGCTTTTCATCATCTCTTCTTACATACACTTTTTGTACTTCCCACAATAAATCATTCAATCCCCTATCACGCCAGTCTTCCAATTTTTCTGATTTCTTCTTTATATCTGACCAGACTTTGGTAACAAAATTTACCTTTAACAGCTCCTGGTCTGCATCACTTTCGGGATCGATTCCCAAATATGGTTGCATGTCTTTTCTGATTATCTGTAACCAAGCTGTAGGTGGCTCATCCCTTTGTTATTTGTTTTCAAATGCATTCTCAAAATTTTGCCCCTTCGGCACTACCTCCCTTATTCCTCTAGTCACTGAACTTCTATAGTCTGACATATTCCTCCTTCCCTCAGCAACATTTTGGTCCCAGTTAGGTCACGATATGGGAAATTTCTTGTTTCCTTGTATCCCACTGTGGGCATTTGGTGGGTTACCTCTTTCCCAAATCTGTATCCCTGCAGTCCTTATCATTTGCTGCTCTTCCAGTGTAAATAAAGATCCTAAAATGGACTGCATTTCATCCCAGGTGTAAATATTTGGGCCTAAAAGTTGATTAAGTTGTTCTGACAATCCTACAAGAATCCTCTATACATATTCTTCATTTCCTTTTTAAACTCTCGAACCTCAGAACTGGTTAGTTGTACATTGATAAATCCCACTTCTCCCGGGGTTCCTTGCATTGGTACTTCCCATAATGGAAACACACTAACCACCCCTGCTCCCTCTTTTCTGCTGGGCAACGGATAATTTTGTATGTCTTTTTTTGATCGTTCTGGTTCAGAGGCCCGAACATTTTGGGCATCTTGAATGAATGGGACATGTGGTCCAGCCATTTCCTCCTCTTCCCCACTAAAGTTTTCTTCTTGTCCTTCCACTACCAGGGGTGGAATTTGGTTCCCCGAGTGATTGTATGGAGGCGGCAGATTATCCAAAGGATCTCATTTTTCCTCTCTTTTTCTGCTGATTCTCCCTCTTGTCTTTAGACAAAAATATGGATATACATCCTGTCCAACAGGAGGCATAGTCACTTTTTTTCTTGACTAAAAGGTTTCTTACTGTTTACATAAAAATTCAATGCCCGAAACATCCAATCCGTAAATGACCCATTTTTTGGCCAGTATAATGAGTCAGATCAGATGGGTTCCTTGGTCCATTCAAACATGTAGCACTATATAATTTTCTTCTTTTCCTTTCCCCTGATGCAGGACATTCCCTCCTGCCCCCAAAGGACTGTTGGGAGGTATACTCAGAGTGGAGTTTTCAGACCCCTCTCCCTTCCCTGGGCATTCCTTTCTCGCCTGATTCTCCATCATTTCTAATGGTTTCCCATGGGACTTCTCCTCTGTATTCCACTTTGTCCCTTCACCAACTGACCTCCGCGTGAAGGGACAGAACCACAGTCAGAAGAACTCAGCACTCAGTTAGCAGCTGCTCCTGCGTCTCACACACATACACTTTCAGTCCTGTAATCGCAACCAATTGAATAATAAATAGTTTTCTTACCCAGGTCCCATGCACAGAAATTTCTCGGCTACTGCACTTTATTAAGATTTTTCCCTGTATACCCATGTCCCCTCATTGCTTCAAGAGTCCTCTGTCCAGGTCACTCCACTACCTCCCCTGATGGAACAAGACAGAGAACAAGAGACTGCTGAAATCAGCAGAGTGCGCATTCCCTGTCCTGCTCCATGGACAAGGGGCTTCGTCTCCTGGACGAGCCCCCAAATTGTGAGAAAATCCAGTTCACAGATATAATTTTAGAGAGGACAAAGTGTTAGAAGCAAAGATATTTATTTAGAGCTCTGGGTGCATAAGGGCATGGATCCTCCTCTATGAACACCATTTGGTCCAGCTCACATACATTTATCTACGGTACATACATATTTAAGTGGGTTTCTGTAATTCATTTACATTTGTTACATGCATACCACCACTGAAAGAGTCTTCTTGGGGGGGGTGGGGGGGGATAACTTTGCAGGTTAAGAATAAAAAGGAAGGAGGGGGGCATTCTCACATCCCTTATTGGTGACAGAGATGTACTCGGGAGAAATTAATGAATGTAAAGTAGATTTTTTTGTAGATACTAGCATAACCTTGATGCTTTTAAATTATGTACCAGATAGGTCCTGTTGAGAAACAAACAATACTCTGACTAAATCATTGTTAATTACCATTGAAAATATATCATGAGAATGAATTTGTGTTGCAGAAGAAGCCTAGGAACTGATTCAGGCCAGAAAAGCACACACATGTAATCACAGAATCATAGCAGTTGACCAAGTCTTGGACTCAAGATTGGATCTAGCCGCACCTAAGCTCCTCTCTGAGCTGATGCTTAGAAAGTAAGAGAGTCTGTGTTGAACCTCGTGACTTAATGGGAGAGTATTCCTCAACCACCTGTCAGCTCACCTCCTTAACATGACATGGATAGCAGTACTCTTAAGAAAACAGACAGGGCTTATACTCATATTTCATGACAATCTAGTGGCACAGTTACTACTGTTATTTATTACAGATCTGGAGAAGCATCATATCTTGATGCTGAAAAAGAAGATCTGTGTGCTCCTGCTACTTTTTTTTTTCAATTTCCATTTAAATATACATTTTTCACAATTTTATATTCTACTTGGTGACCTATAACCTCATCTGTTTTCAAGAGCACTTCAATTTAAGAGCAGCATTGATAGCAACAGGAATAGCAGAAGTAGCAGCAGCAGGGATTCTGCCTGTGTAGCTATGAGAAGTATTTCAGTAATAAAAGGGATAATTGTGGCTCCCTGCCTCCGCTGTAATTGAAAATCTAGTATAGTGCCTTTTCCATTTAACTTTATTACTTGAGTTCATTTCATTGTACAGCAGGGAAAACAGCACTAGAATAGGGTCTCTAATGGTGCTTTCCTATCCATTCACCAGTTTGAAATCTAGCATTAAAGTTAAAAGGAAGAGCAGTCAGATATGTTCAATTATTGTGGAGGGAAGGAACTACAAATTTCAGTCATGAAAATGTACTGCTTTCCAAATACTTAACTTGCTAGTTCTGTCTACCAGGTTATCTCCAATGAGCTGGAAAACAAGTAACATATTAACACAATGGCCCAGGTAATCTATGCTGAATTACAGTAGAAAATCTTTTCGCTATAGTAATTGCAGTAACATATAAACAAAATGTCTAAAGCTGTTTCATCCACTGATAAACTTCAACTCTAAATCTACAAAGCGTTGAATATTTTCACTTCCTATTAGTTTATGTGTCAATGAAGCTATGGTAGTATGTTGCACAGTACTCATCTTTGATAATAATTGTTCTTATTCAACATGGATTTCAAACCTTCCTGAATTTTCTGGTGACTTGATAAATGAGTTTATACAACAACATACATATGAACAGAAAAATAATGGATTTAGTCATTCTAAAAGCTTCTGAAAAACAAACGTAATTTACAGTCACTTGTATCACTGTGAAAAAAAGAACAATTCTGAAAATAGGTCCTAACTATGCATTTGAACTGTTTGTTTACTGTCTTATAAGAAACTGGAGACCCACAACACCCAGTCTTCCACCCACATTTAGGGATTGTTTAAAACTTTAATAATAAGTGTCATATGGGGCATGTGCCTGTGGACTGGGTTTCCGAGAATATAAATACTATGAAGATAACAATTCACATAACATTCATATCTAAGACATATATGGTTGTCTTCATGCTGAAACATTTAGGGAACTTTTCTACCTAATTGTAGTTATCTTTTAGACTTTTAATTTTAATATTCTATGTGAATCCCTGCAGGAAAAAATCATATGAATGGAAAAATAAATTAAAGCTTTCACAAATCACTCCACAGGGGCTGATTATTCAGATTATTTTTTTCCTGGAATACTGGACAACTGTTATTTCAATATTTTTATCCTCTTTTAAATAAAAACATAATAAGTAGTCTTATTGTACGAATTGAAGTTGTTGAGGATTAGCACAGAATAACATTTCATGGCTTTGATTAGATACGATTTTTATGATTTTTATAGGAATCTTGAAATAATTTTGATTTCCCTACTTTATCTCTAAGTACCCGTTCTGCTATTTGATGCATAAAAATATTAATTCCTTTGATAAAATGAACAATGATTTATTTTTTTTGGTTTGGAACTGGTTATTCTACATTACTTTTCCAGGTATTTTTGTCCTTGGTGTTCAAACTGTCAGCATTTTAGTGAGATTTGCTTGCTATTGAGTTTTTATTAATTTATTGTGCTTGATTATGCACTTAAGTATGTCAATGTCATTTTTTAAGAAATTTAACATTATGCTACATTCTTTCATGTATCTCTGAATGATCTAGATTCCACAATAAAAGCATAAGTAACTGTCATTAAGAAGACAGTTGAATCTACAGTCACTTGAGAAATCAGTGCAGTCCATAGAAAGTTTTTCCCTGTAAGATACAGCGATTTGTTCTCTGAAGGAGTCTGTTTTACTGTCTACAAGGAGATCTAGATAAACGATGCATGCTAGGCCACTTCTTTTCTTGGATATATTTGGATATATTTCAAGGTGATTTTAGAAACCTTTCCTTTAAGTGAGTTTATCCATAATTTTTCTCTGTAAGGAATTGGATGATGATCAGAAAAAAAAAAAACATCAAAACAAATTATGAGAATTTTTTTTTCTGTTTATGTGGTATCACTCTGCTGCGCAAAGTTAAATAAACACTGAAGTACTATTAGGACTGTAAAAACTGCTTTGACTCTGACTGTGCTGATGCTTCAAAAACATACAAAAAATAGTCTAAACCCAAGCCTTTTCTCCTGCTTCTCATTACCTGTGAGAAATGTGCATGTTACAACATAAAAGAGAATAGCAGCAACATTATATCAGTTGTTGTGAGAAGAACATAGCAGAGTTTGATGCAGATTCCCTGTTTTTTTTAACACATTTCTCTCTCTTGGTAGCATTGGTATGATATTATGCTTGGTGGTTATGTTTCCTCTTCTGTTGCATTCTGGGAGTGGATAGGTGCTTTGACTTTAGAACATGTTGAAATTGCTTATTACAACATTCATCTTTCAGCTACTTTTCATTTTTTTTTCATGGAATCTAAAGCTAAGGGAAGAAGTGTAATATAGAACTAAGAAGCTTATTTTCTTCACTGTTGCAATAGTTTGTTTGTAATTTATGCAGAAAGATAACCCAACATTTCAGGACAAAGTTAAATAAATCCTACAAGGCATGACCCATCACTGACATATCCGTTCTATGAAAGCTAATGAATCCTAGTGCAGTTGAATTCATTCACCTTATGATAAAGTGCTCTGGAAGAACATGTTAAGACAGACGTTGGAGTCAGATTTGGTAACAGTATAAAGTCAGTATAACAGTATAAACTGTCATTTGTAACGGTGCTTTGCTATTAAGAAATCTGTGCAGGTGAATCCTAAGATGTTCAATTTAGAGTACAAACCTACAGGTGCTGAAAGGATAAGACTTCTTGTGCAAAGGTTTCTTTGTTATGTCAGTGATTGAAAATAGCTAAACGACTCTGTATACCTACATTTCCAGATATCTTTTGGCAGACATCCAGTTTGTTTCTGATCTGTGATTGGTGATTTGGGTAAATTTTTCAAGTACATTTGGTCTGTCTTCTTATCATCAAGTAGTCAAACAGCCAATGCAAAAGCAGAAATATTTCAAAAGATCTCACTTGCACTTCATTATTTTTCTAGTCAAAATCCAAACAAAATGGAGAATGTTCATCTTGAAAGTCTTTTTTAATGGAGTGATGTTTCACTCAGAATTTCTGCTCCTGAAGTCCAGTTCCTACCTATGTCTACAGTGATAAACACACTGATAAATAGAGCTAAAAATTAAAAATACCTTCCGATAAAGAAAATGCACTAAATATAATGTATTTCCTCAGACAAGGTCCATATTAAGACAAATGTTCATAACTGAAATGCTATTTTATGAGACCTTGCAGGTCATGCTCAGCAGAATTGTGGCTAATGAGATCTCCTTAATCAAGTCTTACTGCCCATTTTCCCACTATTGACTTGTAATGCTTCTGAAACTGCAGAGGTTAATTTGGCAGAAATCAAGCTACAGAAAAATAATACTTTTGCTTTATGTACTGCATGAGATTATTGCTGACACTAATGGTCTTCTATGCAAATAATCTAACCAGACTAAAGGTAAGAAGAAGCATTCAGATGTAAGCAGGACAGTAACAATTAGTCTCTTTGGCCTGACAGTTCGTGAAAATATCAAATGAAGAAATATCTAAAAATAACTGGATGGATTATCAATGAAATTAGTGAAAGAAAACAATGTAGATTTAGGAAAAATTGCTGGCACTAAATCCACCTGTTATCTGGCATAAAACCTATATGGGATTAAGAGAAGAATGGATTAAGACGCTAGAAAATAGAAAAGCATGTTTGTTTTCTCCAGTAATTCTTATGTATATCATCAATTTCATTGAATTTCCTCTTAATGGTATTTCACTTAAGGTTTTGATTATGCATGTATTAAAAAAAAGCCGTAAGGCTGATGAGATATCTGCGTGCATGTACATTTATTTGCATTTTACTGAAGACCTCTTTTCTTAAAAGCTTACAGTGCAGTTTAAATTAGATTCCTTTTCAGGTTATATATGTCTCACTGTCCCTCATATTCTTGGTAAACTATTTTTTTTTTCCGTAATGTTTCACTGCATTTCCTTTTTAGTTCCCCACAGCTTGTTCAAGTTCATTTCCATTCATTTTGATCATCTAGATATTTTCCAGTCTAGGGTGCAAGGACTTCATACAACTTTGTCCTTAAAAGTTATCATCTTTTTTATTATCATGGATTCCCTAAATATCTTTAGATAAATTCCAATATGATTACTGAAAAGAGATCTACCCTAAATCAAAAGTAATAATAATCAAGGACTTTCTTAAAAAATGGAATATAAATTTCTGTCTTTCACAATTTTCAATATGCTGTCACCATGTCCACTTCCATTATTTTCCTTTGTTCCAAAAGCAAATTGCATCTAAGGCTCTTACCTGAATACATTTATTATGTCAGCTCAGCATGTAGTTTTTATATCAGATCAGAAAACGAAAGGTAAAAATTAGAAGGAAGTTACAGAAGCACGGATGTAATACTGAAATTTAAGGCTTTTGTCAAATTTAATTCTTTCTGTAACCTTTTTAGCATTAAATCATTGTTCTATAAACTGCATAATTTTAAAGAACATAGTATTTAGTTCCATAAAATCTAAAAAAAAAAGAAAGGAAAAAATATATTTACTTGATGCTGCCAATGCCCCCTGCAATACTTCATTAAAAAAAATGACAACTTTTCTTGAGTGGTTTACAATGGTTAATTGTAATCATATTTTCCTACTGGCCCATTTTTTTGGTCTTTTTTTTTTTTTCAGGATAAACTGGGTTTGAATAGCAAGAATTGGCATTAAATAAACCAACAGTTTTTTTTTTATTTCAATTATATTTACTAGAACTGTCTGCTTGTCTATTAATTTGCAAAAAAAAATTTGCACTCAGTTACGTGAAACATATTTTTTAAAAATACATTTAGCCAGGTGATCAGACCCAGTCAACATGGGTCCTGCCAGACCAACCTGATCTCCTTCTATGCAAGGTTACCTGGTTAATGGACGAGGGAAAGGCTGTTGATGTGGTGTACCTGGACTTTTGTAAATCCTTTCACACCATTTCTCACTGCATTCTGATTGAGAAACTGGCTGCCATTGGCCTGGACAGGCACAGCCTCTGCTGAATGAAAAACTGGCTGGATGTCCGGGCCCAGAGGGTGGTGGTAAATGGAGTTATATGCAGTTGGAGGCACATCACGAGTGGTGTTTCCCAGGGTTCAATGCTGGGTCCAGTCCTGTTCAATACCTTTATTAATGATCTGGAGGAAGGGATCGAGTGCACCCTTAGCAAGTTTGAAGATGACACCAAGCCGGGTGGTAGTGTTGATCTGCTTGAAGGAAAGGAGGCACTGCACAGAGATCTGGACAGGCTGGATCGATGGGATGAGACCATCGGGATGGGTTTTAACAAGACCAAATGCAGAGTCCTGCACCTGTGACACAACAACCCCATGCAGTGTTACAGGCTTGGGGAAGATTGGCTGGAGAGCTGCCTGGAGGAGAAGAACCTGGGGGTGTTGGCTGAGAACTGGCTGAACAGGAGCCAGCAGTGTGCCCAGGTGGCCAAGAAGGCCAAAGGCATCTTGGCCTGTATCAAAACCAGTGTGGCCAGCAGGACAAGGGAGGTTATTGTACCCCTGTACTTGGCACAGGTGAGGCCACACCTCGAGTACTGTGTTCAGTTCTGGGTCCCTCAGTATAAGAAGGACATTGAAGTGTTGGAGCATGTTCAGAGAAGGGCAGCAAGGCTGGTGAAGGGGCTGGAAAATAAGCCCTAGTTTGGAAAAGAGGAGACTGAGGGGAGACCTCATTGCTGTCTATGGCTGCCTGAAAGGTGGCTGTGGGAGAGGCGAGTGTTGATCTCTTCTCCCCAGTGACAGGTGATAGGACAAGGGGAAATGTCCACAAGTTGCGCCAGTTCAGACTAGATATTAGGAAGAATTTCTTTACTGAAAGGGTGGTCAGGCACTGGAACAGGATGTCCAGGGAGGTAGTTGATTCACCATCCCTGGAGGTATTTAAAAAAAGGATAAATGAGTTTTTAAGGGGCATGGTTTAGCAGATGGTGGGTGCGGTTGGACTCCATGATCTCAGAGGTCTTTTCCAACCAGAAGATTCTATGATTCTATGAAATCATGGGATACCAGTCCAGAGAAAGAGAGAGGAAAAAATAGCTAAAGAAAATAAAACTACATTGGGGAAAAGAACAGGTGAGAAAACCTTTTTCTAAAAGAATTTTAGACTCCAAGAAGGATGTAGTCTAGGATTATGGCAGGAGTGTCAGGGCCCGCTCCCCAACTCCCAAGCTGTCCTTCCCCTCACAGACCTGCTCATTTTGTGGGGGAGAGTGGGGACAGGTCCTTTGATGTCTGTGCAGCGAACTGGAGACAACAAACCTCCCAGGGAAATCCAAACAGTGTTCTTTTTGGGGCACAGCCAAAACAACAAATCAGTATTTATTTTAAACATAACCAAAACAGCAAACCAATATTCTGGGCACGGCCAGAACAGCAAACTCAGTATTCATTTTGGATATAGCCAAAACAACAAACCAATATTTTGGACATGGTCAAAATATGGTATCAGTACTTGTTTTGAACACGGCCAAAACAGCAAATGAATATTTTGGACACAGCCATAATATGGAATCAACGCTCATTTTGGACATGGCCAAAATGGCAAATCAATATTTCGGACACGGCAAAAACATCAAATCGGTACTTGTGTTGGACACAGCCAAAATATGGAATCAGTACCAGTTTGGGATGCATCCAAAACAGGAAAGTTGCTAAAAAACATATCCCAATCTGTTCAGATCACAATCATACCCTCAAGGCAGCTGGACTAAGCAACACAACTCAGATCTTATTCAATGCACAGTAGTGCCATGGAAAATAGAAGCAAGGGAATAAAGAGAGAGAGAGGGATGAGAGAGAGAAAGAGATATGAATAAGGAGCAGAGAGGGAAGGAAAATAGTCACCACTCCTTGGGCCTCTGGAAAACGTGGTCTTCGGGAGTACATGATCCTGCGGTTCTTCTGCAGTGTCTTCTCAAGCGAGTTCCATGGGGTGGTGGTCATGGGCACCTGCCTTCTTGGTGGGTTTGTATTTATAGAACAAGTCCATGCTCGCTCCCCTAACATGGGGGTGGGTCTTGCTGTGAAAGTTCTTGAATTGGTGCGTGCACAGAGGCTTCTTTGTCAAGGTGCTGGAATTGGGTCTGGAGGCTTCAGGGTCATTGGCAGTTCAACAGACCCTTGCCAGAATAACCTCTGCCTGAACCCTCTGGGTCTGCCTGGGCAGTCAGGTGTAGGGTGGAGGCAGCACCTGCTGCTGCACCTCCTTCCTCTCCTCTGCAGCTGCATCATCAGCCCATCAGGAGCCACAGAATTCAGGAAGCTGTTAAAGACAACAATACAAGTAGAGTCAGATGAAGTTGAAGACAATACAAGTAGAACTAGTCAATGTTTAAGACAACAATAGAAGTAGAGTCGGGCTCTACAAGGAGACGGGTTCTTTCTCCTCTGAGATGGAAAAACTGAACCAAAACTGAAAAGTTGGATGATAGTGTCCAAATGTGGCGAAGTAATAAAATGTAAACAGACCAGAGAAACCTAGAGTTTTCATGAGAAAAATCAGTTTTCTCAGGGTTTTACTGCATGTATTTTTTTTTCTGTATGTGGTCTGTTAAAAATGAAAAAAAAAACTTTAAAAAATCTATAAATTTGGAGTATTTAACATGCAGTAAATGATGAAGAGTTCATGAGTGGTTTGGCATCATCCACGGATTATGCTAAGCCCTCTCACTGAAAACAACTGTTAAATACATAAACTTCTTAGGCAGTCATTTTCAAGTGGATGTCTGGGCAACACCACTGCCTACTATGGTGACTTGTTTTCCATAAACAAGTCATGGAAAAGCATCACTTCATGGATGACCAATTTCTGACTTCTCTGTGAAAAAGCATAGTCTCAGTATTCAATAGTTCCAAAGTCGTGGGCACCTTGGGCCTGGGTACCAATGTGAATTATTCTCAAAAGCTGCACTCTCAAATACATAAGCATTTAAATGTTTTTAGAGCCATTATTTTTCAAGTGTTGTGTTTTTGATGTAAGAACGGAGCTATGCACTTCCATACATAGCCAAGTGTGTTTATGCAAATGTACTCCATACAGCAAGAGCTGTTCCAGGCTTTCTACTGACTCTGACTTTGCTAAATTTACAAAACCTGAGTGTTATAGCACCAAATCAAAAAGAACATTGCTCTCAAAAAAAGCCATAGCTACATAGCTATAATAAATGTGAGGGAGTATAGTGATATGAGGAGGAGCAATGGTTTTAAGCTGAAAGAGGGGAGATTTATATTAGGTATTAGAAAGAAATTCTACACTATGAAGGTGGTGAAGCACAAGAACATCTTGCCCAGAGAAGTCATGGAAGCCTCGTCTCTGGAGGTGTTCAAGGCCAGGTTGGATGGGGCTTTGAGCAACCTAATATAGTGGAAGATGTCACTGCCGATGGCAGGGGGATTGGAATTAGATGATCTGTAAAGTGTCTTCCAACCCAACGCATTCTATGATTCTATGATTTTATAATTCTATGATGTATAGCCACAGAGAGCCAATGAAACTCCTAGGGCAAAAACCCCAACGCAATAGTAGTTAGCACTTGCCAATATATTATCCTTGTCCTTTTGAAAGCACTTTACAAACGTTAACTAATTAACATATATAACTCATCATTAGTCAACATTTCAAGAACTCATTATGTAATTCTGTAATGGCTGTTATTAAGAAACCTCTATGAGACACAGTCCATAAGGTTAATGCTTAGTATTGGAGAGATCATTAGCTCATCTTTTTTAGCTGAGCCTTTTTAGCTTAGCCTTTTTTACTCTCGTATATATTTAAGATATCCCACATGCTAATAATTTTATAAGGAATTAATATCTTTGGAGCATGGGGTTTATGTTGTATTTTATAGAGAAATTTCTAGAAGCAGATTATATTTTATATAACTTTTCCTGTTACATTCTAGATATTTATTTGCAATCTACATTGTACAGCTTGTAAGAAGTCAAGCTCAGCATAGAGCAGAAATATACACGTGCTGCACAGTCTGCTTCACGTGGTTCTTTTGAGAATTATCTGGAGTGAATCAGAAAACAGCAAATATCTGATTGTAATCTTGTTGCTTTCTGACAGCTTTCTGAAATGCTTTTTTAGAACCACGCTTCTTTGAATTAATGGTAAAATCACAAGATTCTTGTCTATCATTTCCCAAAAGTGGGAGACATTGGGTTTCAGCCCTTCATTAGGTTGCAATAAGAATTTTTATTTGACTGCAGAAGTCAACAAAATCTCTGGTTTTAGTATTTTATGAGGAAAAAAAATCTCCTTTCTAGGGATTTGGTTAATATAACTCATCTGACCTTTAACATGCCACACAGCAACGGTGTGCCAAAACTAACAGCTGGGACATGACAGCATCTTGTTTAGCAGTCTTTTCCATTATTTCATTAGGTTTATGAGAGAAGTTGGTGAGTTTTGTCATGAAGGCTTCTATTTAAGCTTCTTGCAATATAAAAAGAAAAATGTGCACAATTTGTAAGTGTAAATGACAACTGCTCCAATTTAAGAAATATCCTTTTTGAGTTTTTGCTGAATAAAAGCAAAATCAAAACCAGATCCCTTGAGTTATATCTAAATAATTTTTTATTAATCATGTCAAGGGACTTTAAATCAGTGACACATTTAATCGGAGAGGCTGGATCTGTGTCTCCTCTTAGTTCGAGCCAATCTTTTCCAGTCTCCTTCCACTGCTTCAGTTCTCCTGCCTCAAGAATGAATTGGTTGATCCAGAGCTGTGTCAAAGTGAGAACTGCAATTTAGTCAGTATGAATTATTAGGTGCAGAGGGAGCCAAGAAAAGTCGTTTTTGTAATCCCATGTTATCTTCAGCTGTACTAAATTCTCCCGGAGGAGATTTTTTTTCCTTGTGTACATTAGCCTTGCCTCAGAAAAAGATTGCTTACCATCTCTCATCTCACTGGAAAGTTTTCCCCTGAAAAAATAAAAATCACCACACATAAAAAAATTCCAAGTGAGTTACTTGATAAGCATCTAGAAAAACTTGATTTAGGAAAATACCCCATATGTTTTGTACAGGCAATACTAAATATATCAAATCAAAACCTATACGTAAATTTGTGAAGTTAAGCCTTTGTACAAGTATATTGCAAACTTCTCAGGGGTGCAAAGCTCACTTTCAGACTACTTTTCTATGGCACAGGCATAGCCAAAAGCTACCGTTATGTCCTCAGGATCTTTTTTGTTGGCAACAGTTTTGAACTTCTATATTCACTCATGCAAGTGAAAGAAATAATGTTTGTTTTTCTTCATAAGGCTTTAAAAAATGTTTAGTATGCTCACATTGTACTTACAATATTTCTTTAATTTAATTTTAAATTTCTTGATTTAATGTATTTTCTTTTTATTTCAATTTACACAAACTCTTAGTAAGAGATGAAAGAAATCATTTACCTAAAATACCTTCTGACTGCAATTTCTAATGATACAAAGGTAACTGTATTATCTGTAGGTTATTTTACACCAACTTTTTAACAAAATACGTTTTAAGAATATGTGACCAGATCTCTTTGCCAAGTACTTTACTCATTCTTCCCACACACAAAGTCCAGAACAGATTAATTCAGTTTTGCAGGTGAAAGTAAAAACCTTGGCCTATTTGAAAAGACCATTTAGCATGTGGTCTCCAGCTATTATTTAGCATTTACAGATTGCAGTATAAGCATTAAAATGTACAGCACTGTCTATGTTTAGCCCTTGACCAACATTATATAGCTACTCTATCACCATCTCCTCCATGCACAGTAAAATGGGTGGAGAACTGGGAAAGGAAAACTTATGTGTTGAAATAAAACCACTTTTAATAAAATCATTATAAAAAATATTAATGACAATACTAATACCGATAATAACAGAATATACAAAATGATACATGGCTAACCTCAGGCGATGATCGCAGAATAAGTGCTCTCAGCAGTGAAAGGCAGATCGTGAACATGGAAAGTGCTGTAGTTCCAGCAAAGGCAAGGATTACAACAGGCACAGAGACACCTGGATCCAGACCTGAATGTGGTGCAAGAAAACAAGACAGACAGAGCAGCAGGCTGAGAGCAGAGAGAGATATGCTTCCTAGCAAATCTTCCACTTCTTGCTGAACATGGTGTTTATGGTATGGCCAAATTGGTTCAGCTGTCCTGGCTCTACTCCTCCCAGCCTTTACTCACTTGTGAAAAGGTGAATCTCGGAAATGTCTGTGATTTCTTAGTAACAATCAGTATTTTTCAGCATTCTTCTGATGCTAAATCTGGAAAAAACAGCTGCTGGGAAGAAAATTAATTGTCCCAGACGAACATAAATATTACCTAGCAACAAATGAAAACATTATGTGTTATCAGCATTACCTTCACACTAAATCTGAAATATAGCATCTACTGGGAAGAAAATTAACTCCATCTTGGCTGAAATAATTGCTTGAATTTTCTACAGTCTCTTCATTGTGTTCTTAAATCTTTACTCAGAGTAATTTCAGTATTTTCATCTATCCTAGTTCATATCAGAAAGTGTGACATTTGAAATTGTTTTTTCTTCCTCTCTAGGAAATAAAATCTCCTGAGTTCTTCTGAAACTGTCATGAAAAAATAAGGAGAAAAGGTCTTCTTTTTCCTTTTCCCTCTTTTCCCTACCTTTTTCTCTCATTCTCTTTCTCTTTCTTTTTTCTTTTTTTTTCCCTATTCCTTTTCCATTTCCCTTTAATTTTCTCCAAGTGAAGAAGTAATAGAAAGATTAAAATTGTCCCATATTTAATTAACTAAAACTGATTAAATTAGATTAAAATAAAATTAAAACAGAGTTGTTGACTACACTTGCCTCCCTGAAAGAACTGTTGCTTGGTATTAACCTTGCCATTCTTCTACCACCCTTGATTATACAGGAAGTATATGTTTTTTCTATGGCATTATGATTAATATCCCCTTCCCCCAAATTCTTAGTCTGGAAAGTCCCTGTTTGGTAGCTAACTCAGTCTCAATTCTGTCAGTGTTACAGACAAATATTGCACTTTAGAAATAGTGTAAATAGACAGTATTTCAGCAACTTAGTCCATAACATTGAAGGATTAGAAGATTATTTAACCAAGAGATCCCATCATTTGGTCAGAAAATGCAAAAATAATATCTTATTCATGAAATTATACTTTATTTTAGTAACATTCATCACAGTGTTCCAATTAGTTATTTATGTACATATCAAAGGTATTAACAGAAGATTTGTGCTGTAACTCATCATTTATTAACAGGACCATCATTTTAAAGTGCTACTTATAAAGTAGCTGTCTTTTGCTTTCAACTATGTTGAGTTTATGCTCATTACAATTTACAGGGATACATTATTTTTGCTGCCTATGCACGTTATGATCATCTACTATTTAATAAATCCAAATAAATCTTTTGACAGTGAAAGATTCAAATGAAACAAATAAGATTCAAATAATGTAAAATGTTGTTAAAAAGAGGAAAATGTTCTGAATTTCCTGCTAATTTTTATGAAATAAATATAAAACCAAACACATTACACAAGCCCCTGGAGGTAATTAAAAGTGCTGTTAAAACCAGAAAAAAAAAGAACCAAACCCAAAAAACAAACTACTAATAAAAAAAAAGTCAGTGGAAAAGTTAATGTGCAAAACCTGAAAATCATCTTTCCTTTACAAAAAGTACCCCTCATATCCCAAAAAAGACTTTGGGATACTTATTCATCAATAAAAATTTCTAAATCTACATGTCCTTCTGATGCCAACCAGACTGGCAGTCATTCTGATATGCACCACAGAATGTCTTTTTCTACATCAAAAGAGTCTAATAAAATTTTTCCAAATGACATTCAGACATTTCACCTCTTGATCAATGTTGCTAGCTGGTTAGCATGTGAAGGGATTGATTTTCCTTTCAAAGAACGATTTGAGGATAGTCTAGAAGAGCACTAAGTCTAGAAGGACATGCAAAATAAGAAGGTTTCAATAATTTCCACCTGGAATTTAAAATCCAATAAGCTTATACACTGAAACTTGGAACAATGAAATAGGACAAATCACATGTTAGGAAGTGCCCAGTTGTGTGTTTTAGAGGGATAACAAGGAAATTCCACTGGATATGTTACCATAACAGGTGAACTTTTAGTTTTCTTCAGGAAATATTTCCCAAGATTATTAAAAAACAAAACTAATCGACCAGGAGAATTTTATATCTGTGATGTAGATATTAATATTGTCAACATGACCAAAAAGCAATTTTTTTGTAATAAATATTAAAGTGTGCCTGAAGTAGTCTTTATCATGTAGAAAAAGGTCTTTGAGAGAAAAGTGAAGGTCTAAAGTTTCAGAATTTTTTTTTCCTTCTAACATGATCCTTGATTGGGGCTTTGGCATTCATAGGAATAGTGAGTTTATGACTATGGGTTAAAACCATGAAACAAAACTCCAGATATTACACAGAAGAGATTCTAAGGGGCAAGCTATTATAAACAAATGATGAGTCCTGTCATTTAATGTCATAATTCCTTTGCAAGGAATTAAACACTTGATTTGTTCATCTATATCATCTTACTTCTACTGGGGAGATGGGAAACATGATCTGTTCCATCCCTTGAAGATATTCCTCCAGCTAATTGTAATATTTTGTAGTTTGCATTGTCCCCACTTTCTCACTGATACAATGGAATTCCATCCACCAAGAATAGAAAAGATATTTTTTTTCTTTGTGATGTGAGGTCTAGGTTTGTTTTAACTATCAGAAAACAATTACATTACAAGGAATCTTCTTAAGTTCCTGTAACTGCTACATAGGATTTCTGTTTGGACTCAGCGATAGAAACAGGTGTAATACCACCATCATAAGAAATTAGTATTTTATATCTTCTTAAGACAGAACATGTCATTCTGTGGTTTTTGAATGATACATTGTTTTGACAGATAATGCTTCATTCATCAAGTAGAACCAGTAGTGGAAGAGATACAGTGGACTATCTATTAGAAGTACAGTAGACTAAAATCTATTAGAAATTGAAAAATTTATGATTCTCATAAGATAAAACATTCTTTTAAATGGGTCATTTCACTCTTTAGAAAAGGAGAGATGTTGCATTATGTATGACATTTTGTTCATGAAAGAAGAAAGAAACAGGTTGTGAAGTTTCTGGGAAAAAAAGCTTAACCTGTGTCAAAGAGATTAAAAGAAATCATAAAAAAAACCCTGACTATGCAGTGCACATTTAAGCTAATCTTCTAGCAAGAATGTTTTACGATTAGCTAATTCTTCTTTTGAGGGCTGGATGGTTACTTAGCTGCAGTGTTAAGTCTGATTGCTTTGGAACACTCTTTCAGATATTTTAAATGGAATTGAAAGAATAGACATGGCTCTAAAATAACTTATTGCACTTGGACAAAAGCTGGTGTCCAATTATTTAAAAAGGAAATCTCTGACAAATATCAAATGGAAAAAAAATCCAATTTTATGTGTACAAGAAAATGAGAGACATCTTTTATGAATTATTTTAAGATGAAAGCTTAAGAATTAGCAATCTCAAATTGCATATGCAAAGTAAGATTAAACTGAAATAATACTTCCGTATGTTAGAGTTACACTGATTTAACATGACATAAGCTTAATCTAAAACAATTTCTTTCAATTAGTTTATATATTGCAGATTTATAACTGAATTTTTAAAAGAAAATCCAAGCTGTAGTATGGTTATGGTTAGCAAAATAATAAATACTATGGAAAATACAGCACTGAGCATCTACAGTTATAATTATTAGGTGAGTGTTTTTATTGCCACAAGTTCACTGGAGTATCTGAAAGTATAAAATTAAAGAGATTATATTTTTAAAATTTTGTATAATTGAGTACTACAGAAAAAAATTCCCCTAGTAGATTTCCTAGAGGGCAAGTCACTATGCACAAATGAGTCTTTGAATACAAAGATACCCTTACTTCTAGAGCCAGTGAACCATATAATAAAATATTTACATCACCAAGAGCTGTAGAATCCTAAATTCCATTTTGTGGAAGCTATGGACTGAGGAATGCTGTAACAGTGTTGTGGCAAACAGTTATGCTGTTTGTGTTTCCCATGGTAACTCAAGGTAGTGTCTTGGCATCTTTTGGTGGTTTGCTCCCTCCCCCATCTGGATACTCACATGTAAGGTATTATATCAGCACAGTTGTCATTTCTGCTGTGTAGAATTATCCTATCATAAGGTTTGCAGGTGAACTGAATCTTATGATTGTTTTCAGGAAACACTGTGTTGACTGTTCATTCTAATATTCTTATGTTGATGGGGGAATTTGAATATCTTCAGTACAAATGTCAGAAAGTATTTGTAACTGCTAATGTGATATTTCAGTCAGAAAATTGTCCAGAAGTTTCAAAATGGGATATATAATTTCTTTTACTTCCTGTTACTGTCCACAATGATCTTCACTCTCTTTTAAGGGTTTTAGATTATCCATCTTTTGACCTATTTTTCTTCTCCTATTTTTTTTTCTTTTATCTTTTCCTCCTTTGTTCTATTCAAGGCTGAGTCCTAATAAACTCCCCTGTCTTTCCCTTACTCAGCCAATCTATTGACGACATGATCTGAGACTAAAACTCTCAAAAGGCTTTTACAATGCCCTTCCATAGTATCCATAGTATTCTAACTGTGGAATTATCTTCATGGCTTAGAGGTTTCCTTTAATGTGAAGAAAATTGCTTGTTATATTTAATCTCCCCAAATCCTTAAATATTTTATTTGGAAATCTCATGTTTTACTCAGAGCTTTACAAAATAGAGCTTTGGCAGCCAAAGGAAAATATTGTGACTTTACTGTTTGTTTTAATTAGCTGGATGGTTTATTTTATCTTGATTGAAGGAAAAAAAAGCCTTAGGTTATACAGCATTTAAGAAAAGAACCTTTTTCATCTATCTTTTCAATAAACTAGCTGGCACAGGGCTGATTCTACTTTAATAGCAAAAAAAAAAGCAGGTATTCAGATAGTGCAGTCATTCCATTGACTTAGAAGAACTGACTCAGTATTCAAAATAAAGAAAAATCAAAATCATAGAACTATAATAACTTTGCTTGCATTCTTTAATTATTATTGCAAACTGGAAATCATAACTTTAACTTGCATTAACCATGTTTCAAGGCATTTTTTAAAATTGCGTATATGGCTGTATATGTTTATCCTCCATTTTCTGCTATGAGTTTCTGAGACAATATGTAAATATTCCAAAGCTGTGCACTATTAATGCAATCAAAAGACTTTTGAGGTTAGACTGATGTGCTGTGCAGATGTGAAATCAGAATCTTTTCTTTTTAGAAAAGTTATGTTGTCTCCAGACTGAACACTTGAAATATGATATAAAACTGCCCAGACTTGGAAAGTATTGTGAATACACTACATATTTGCATTAATGTTTTAAATTAATCTTTGGTAATGTCTCGTGCATAATATCCTAACCTTATCTGGCATTTTTCAATGAAGACAGTAATTGACTTTCATATGTAAAGACTCGCTTGTATTAGTAAGAAGAGGACTGCAAGAAGTGTGTTTATTATATGATAATAATACTCCTGAGGGAAAAGAGACACTTAAAGAAACTGTGTCTTGAAATGCTTTAGGAGTCTGATTGATCTATAATCAGCAAGATTTGGATAAAAATACCTATGAAAATAATAAATCACCCACAGAGAGGAACTGTCTGGGAACATTACAAATTACACACTTCTAGAGACATTTGCTACATATGATAGCTTCAGCTTTTCTGAATTAATTGAAGTTTTACGTATCTGCTGAGGAGTTAGCATCCAAACTCTCAGCTCAAAACTGGTATCATCAAAAAATGAAAATGAAAGTCTAGGTACAACTTGACAGTGTAATCTACACTGTATTCCCACTAACTCTGAATGCAAAACAAAAAAAATAAACCTAAAGTCTTTCCAAAGTTTTCAAGAGGACCAGACCTGAATCAACAATTTATAAATCAAGGCTTTATAACCAAAGCTAATATCAAGGATACCAGTGTGCAACAATGATACACTTGTTGAGTTATCGGAGTATAACATACGTCTCATAGAGCTTTCATCTTTGCTTTTTATTCTAGAGTGACATGCATATGAAAAGCAGAATAGTATTTTATGTTATGTCATTATATAAATTATAGCACTCACATTTAAATTTGAATATAAACATAAATAAATTTCCTCGAAGTTATATTAAAAAATAGGAATAAAGGAGGAAGATATCTAGTAGGTAATTTACTAGGTCATTTAACTAATTTGTGCAACACTTTTAACAATATTGAGCTTTTCCTTCAGCTCTAATGGAAAGCTGAGTGTTTGAAAATCTGCCTCATAGGGTAAGTAGTGATATGAAATAGTTGTTAAATTACAGGCTGTTTCAACTTCTGACTTCCTTGGTGCCAAATACTTTCACTCAGATATCTAAATTTTTTTTTTGTCAAATGTCTCTCCTCTTCCTCAATGTAGCAGGAAAGTACTGTTCTAGAACTAGTTTGGTGGAAGATTTTAGGAGTTGTGACAAAATAAGATTTTTTTTTTTGTAGGTAGTGATTGTTGACTCTTTGCAGAAGAAGATGAGAACTATGTCTGAAATATGCTGAAAGATTGTTAATACAAACATGTAGGCAACTGCATTGTAAGTAACATATAGCCAGCTAACTGAAAATATGACTGTGATATTTTCTAAAGGAAATTATTGAAATACTCCAATTTGCAGTATTAAAAATGCTATGCAGCCTGTAAAATTTAATTAAAAAGCATTCAGCAACACACTAGCTAGTGTCATTCTCTTCTAGTGATTCTCTATTGGCAAATTAATTTTGATAATCACAGGTCAGTAAAAAAGTCTTTTTGTGGGAAACTCGCAACGAGAACATAGAATTTTTGCAAGACATTAAATTATAATCCTCCTTTACACTCAAAATTACTTTAGGTGGTTTTGATTTTTATTTTCTGATCCAGACTCTGTGTAGATCCTGAAGTTAAACATGAGTCAGGAGTGTCCCCTTGTGGCAAAGGTGGACAACAGTATCCTGATCTGCATTAGGCAGATGGTTGTCAGCACCATTGGTGAAACACATGCAGAGTGCTCTTTCCAAACATGGATTCCTCAGTACGACAGATGTAGAATGTATTCAGTGGAGGGCCAGAAAACTAATGAAGAGGCTGAAGCTTTTGTCATGCAAAGAGAACCTGAGAGAGTTAGAACTGTTTAGGTTAGAGAAGGTAAGGACCACAGGGGAATCTTTTCAACAAATGTAAATTTCTGAAGGGAGAGTGTAGAGAGGACATAGCCAGGATCTAGGACATTCTAGCAGTATTGTAGTTAATAGAATTTTTTGAATAACGTTTCTCTTGGGCAGTATACCTGAATCTTTTATCTTTTTAAAGTAGGTGTTTTCCTGTAATTGTGATCTCCTTTAAACTTCTGTATTACATCTCAAGCATCAGTTCATATACCAGCACAAAGTTTTGAAAACAAAAGCAGCACCATTTTAATTGCTGCTTTTTTTAACTAGCTTGATACAAATAATTGACTTGAATGGATATTCTTTAAAGGACAACTGAGGCCCTGAAATTAATGGTGGCAGCAACAAAACCAACAGGTCTACGGGCAGAAGAGACCATCTCTGGCATGGATCATAGCTAAGTAGTGCTGCTGACAAGGATTGCCCCTGAAAGATGATTTTTTGTTTTTTTTTTTCTTTGTTTCTCCTTTTCCTTTTCATTTCCAGTTGGTTTCTTTGTCAGTCGCTGCAGTTGCTGGCAAAGTTCTGTGCCAGGAAGAACACTGGGAGAGAAAGCGAAGTACTCTGACAAAATTAGAGATGGGTAAGTGCCAACATATGCCTGCTTTTTGAGGACTAAGGGAACTACTGTGCTGGCACATAACAACATAGCATCACACCAGTGACATTTACAGAGAGAAAGGGAAAAAGCCAAGATAGTAAAAATATTACACAGGCAATTTGCCAGTGATTTTAATGTGATCTAATTTACCAGTTGAGAAAAAGGCTGGTGCAATTTACACAACTTGCATATGCTATTGATTCTTAACAATGCTGTAGGAAAAGGAATATCTACTTGAACCATGCAAGTGCTATAAACTTGACATCAAAATCTGATTTCTCATTTTGATATAAACAAATTCTAGACATTTAATTATGAACATTCAGGTTGCGCTACTTATTTAGCTATATTTGATAATA
The DNA here is from genome assembly GCA_033556795.1 of Tapera naevia. Taxonomy (NCBI): domain Eukaryota; kingdom Metazoa; phylum Chordata; class Aves; order Cuculiformes; family Neomorphidae; genus Tapera; species Tapera naevia. The sequence goes on along the minus strand of JAUMJJ010000034.1, from coordinate 5,828,610 downwards.
TTTTTGCCCAAGGTTGTTTCCTGTCTTCTTGGCTTCCAATATACTGGATGAGATCCAGGCATTTTGAAATTGTCATGTTAACAGGTACGGCTCAAGTTAGCAGTTATTTCTCTGAGGCACATCTGCAAAGTTGGAGATGCAACTCTTACCAAAAAGGCATCTCTTCTTAGGGTGGGGAAGAAAGGTGCAGACCTATTGACCTGTCCATCAGGTAATGTGGTTGTTTGATTCCTCCTCTCCAAAATAAAGGGTTTCCAGGTGCCAATTTCATACTTTTGATAATTCTGGCACCTCTTGGTGACTAAGACAATTATTATGTGTTCATTGGCTTTTGGCAAGGCCTGCTCTGTCATCAGAATCGGGTCTTAGCAGTTCGTCATGCCCTTAGGGTGGGGAGCTCAGTGCATGCTTTTAGGGGTCTTTCTGTTCTTATCAAATTTTTTTCTAGGTTGCTTATCACTATTACTGCCCTCCTTTGAACTTTCTCTAATTAGTGCCCACAGAAAATGTGGTACAAGTTTGAGAAAATGAAAGTCTTGATATCTGTGATCAAGCAGCTGAAAACAAGATTTTAAAAAATGTATTTGCTGTGTCACAATACATGTAAGTATGTTGTGGTTTTAAGTCTCTCTCTCTTATTAAATGGTGAAGTGGTTAAATATTGTTGTAACTACTGACCTCAGTCAAGAGCCAGTGATGAGCTGCTTGCACTAGGTATTTTGAACTAAATCCTCTTAAGAAGAGACAGAATAATACTAAATTTATTGTAACAGTAGGTTCAAGAAAGGAGATATTTTCTTTGGAGAAAACACTGAGTCTGTAATAGAAAATAAGAGAGCATTTATTTTTCAATGAGGGAAAGCATCAGTAAAATTCAGGAGATTAATCTGCTATTTGCATTTGTAGGAGGTGATACAAGACTATATATAATGAAAATTGCCTACTAAAATAGACTAATTTTGAGAGGAAAAGATTAATTTGTCTAGAATCAGAATCAGAGGACTTCCGAGTGAAGACTGACTGTTCCACCAGACAGATATGTGTGTTTAATGGCTGTAATTTGAGACACATGGATGTCTACAGATGATTTTAAATGGGAATGTCTTTGAATAAGGTAGAGAGATCTTGAATCTTAAACTGTTTTTTTATTTCTTCCCCCATTTTTTAAATGAAGATTTTAACTGCATTTCTTAGTTTGAATGCTTTAAATACATACTTTTATTTGCATTTTATCTAAACAAGACGAGCTAAGGGTGATTTTAAAGTTAATGACTGTCTAGCACTTCTTCATCTATTAGATAAATAGCTGAAGCATTCATTCTCCTCAGTTAATGAGGCTAGCATAACAAGTGTTTAGTTCCTGGGAGTATCACCAAAGCTCAGTGTTTCACCAAAAACAGGCCAGGTGGAGATTTGGTGTTTCAGTTAAAGCAGGAAGAAATGTTATTTCATTAGCAGTCAGGATGTGCACTTGAATAAAGGTTTTAGGGAACATGCTTATATCCTGATGGCTCCCATGGAATTGGTCAATGATTATCATGGAGTAAAAAAAAAGTGATAGTAGAAGCTTGATGTGCTATCTAGTGGAATATTAATAAAAGATGTCATACTATTGAGCCATAAAAGATGAAAGTCTGACCTCATGATGGGTCTGATGATGCCTTCCTCTATAGGGAGAAGTTTTAGAGTTGCATACAGGTTTTATTTAGACTCAAACGTATAGTTCTGCTGTTCTGGTAAATAAGCTTAGGATATGTGTAATAAAGACCATTGAAATATTAAAAGTACCAGACATCTCTGAAAAAAAATTACAGCAATTGCAGACTCTGGGAAAGGCACAAATAACTTACTAATTAAAGGATGCTGGTGGTATGCTTATAAGTAAGAAATGAATATATTCTGATCATTAATATATCTATATTAAAAGAAAATTCATAGCCATTAAATCAGGAAGAGTCTGGAGTGGAGCCTTATAAAGTAAGAATAATGGAGACTAAAAAACTTTTTTACTTCTAATATTGAGATTAATAAATGTACAAAATCAGCAGATGATTTCTTGGCTCATTATCAAGGACTATGCTCAGTGATCCACATAGTCACTCCTTTTGTATAAAGACTACACGATAACCTCATCCACTTTCTCCTCATGGTATCAAGGAAGAAATTAACATTGTCAACTTTATATTCTGGATACGGTATGCTTCATTGTATATTTTTTAAGAACAATCCAAGGGTGTACTTCTGGCCATTTCTTATTTTCTAACACTAACATGGTTAACTTTTACAGGGAACTAATAGAATTTAGCAGAGGGGATGAGAGTTTTCCTGTGCACACATTGTCCTGAACACATTGTATTTACTAACAGAAGCATAACCTATATTTGTTAACTTCTCAGATATAATTATTTGATAAACTTTACTAATTTCATGCTACTTTTGCACACAATAACAGTAATATGATATTTTTAATTATTATTACTTGAGAGAGGAAAGAAGTATGCTTGAGCATCTAGGGAAGGAGAGGTAACTTAAGACTGTTAAGCATGCTGAGGTGCAGATAGTCACGTGCCCATTCAATCTATGCCCCAAGTTGAAGTGCTGTGTACCAGTTCTGCTCAATCCAGCAGAGGACTGCAATAGAGAGTTTCACACACTGAAGACAATGTTTAAAATGTTCTCCTACTGATTTTGATTGAAATTTTAGAAAATTTTTCTGCTTGATATATTTGCCAACATTTAACATGTTTTAGCCTGCACGGTGGGGCAGTTGGAACTAGATGATCTTTAAGATCCCTTCCAACCCAAACCATTCTATGATTCTATGACTTTTGTAACTGTAATCATGTTGTAACTAGAGAAGAGTAGCCCTGACTTTTTCACACAGTTTCTCTTCCTCTTGTTGGTGCAGAACAAAGTAGCAAAACTACAAGGAGCCGGCTCTGATGTAGAGTGGATTCTTTTATCTTCATCTACATCCATTGTCAATATTTTTGTGTTAAACTTAGATTTTGTCATGTGAGTTTGGCTGTCTCTGTTTTTAAAAATAATTTTTGGAATTTTAATCTTCATATAATTTAACCGAGCAAATCATGACTCCTGTATAGTTCATTTTTCATGCTAGATATTAAGGTACATGTATATTCTTATACAATAGTCTCTTATTCATATTCCTATTCATAACAACATTAAATATTTATATGCTTTTGAGTATACCAGGAGTTATATCATCAAGCTAATAATTACGCATTAGGGATAAACTCCTTTCTCCATGGCCTGAAGCTCACACTTTCTACTCAAAATTATGCCAGAGATGGTTTATATGCATCTGCTTCTTTTGAAAGGGAGAGTAGATGGCTATAATGAAAGAGTAAAAACTAAAACACTGAGTTGCTTTTCCTCTCACTCACCACAACTTCTGGCAGTTAAAAATGCTGTAAGTGGAAGGATATGGAGAAGGGGACTGGGAATATTTATGCAGAAATGAGAGACTGGTATAGACAGGAAGAACAGGTTTGATTGGCATGCTTCAAAGCGCTCATAGGACTGAGTAAGATATGTTCAGTTCACATCTGATTTACAAAATGTGTACTTTTCAGCAAACAATTATATGTTGCTGCTGTAATTAACAGTAATGATATTTCGAATAAGGAAATAATATCCATATTAGTGTATTTAAAATATTAATTAATAAAATATTAAAAGCCTACCCTGACATGAAAGCAATAAGATATTAATTTTCTCTTGCAACAATGTCTGGAGCAAGACAACTAATAAATTGTCTACTATAAAAACAATTGCATTTCAACAAGCAAAAGCCAAGATAATGAACTTATAAGGTTTTATTAGCTATATTAAAGGATCTAGAACTTATTTCTTATAATTTCATTTTGGCATGATTTTGCCTTAAGTTGAAAATCTCAATTATTTAATTAGATTATTTAATTATTTTTTTATTTGATTTTTAATTTATTTTTTTAATTTATAGTGTTCTCAATTTTTGTGCATAAGTGAACAAATTGTATTTAAGTATAAAAAGTAAACATATATAGTCTTTCATATATGCACTTATGTTAATATACACGTTGCTGTATGTGTGAATATAGGCATATCTCTATGTGTGAAGGTAGGTGTGAACTGTATCTATTGCATTGGTATGTATCTTCTAATAGTCATACTGATGATTAAAAGTATCCATGTCTTTCTATCTGGCTAAGGATGTTTTTGAGGTAAGAGGAAGGAGACTTGGTATACTTGACTCTGGAAGTTCCCAAGTCTTATTTAAAATCAAAGAGTTCCACATGATCTTTTATGCTTCTTGAAATGGCCCCCAGTTATATTTGTCAAGATACCCAAATTTGTGCCAAATCTTTCACTTCTGCGGATTTGCATTAAGTTCATATCAGATTCTTCCCATTAATCATTCACAATGATTAACAAAATTTAAAAACTTAATTATTGGGGGGGGTCGTATACAGTTTTGCATCTAACCTGTTGTAGAAGTATACCGATAATCTGACAACTAAACACATTTACCAACACTGTGAAATGACATTTGTAATAGAGTGGTACCTCCATCAAACTCTGTAATACTCAGCTTAATTGTCATGGTGACAAGCAGACATAAAACTACTAAAGTTTGAACTCACAGCTGAAATGTAAGTATTATATGATCTGATTATTTTAGTATTTTTTTTTCAAATGGGGAAAATCAGTGCAAAAAAATGAATGTTGAGTGTCTTTTCTCACTGTTTGCTCTTTTTTATTATGCAATTGTCTTTCTGTCTAGGAACAGAATTAATCTCAGGTATCTACAATTCATAGCAGCTGGAAGAGTTGGCAAATACACTGTTAATTTTCCATCAGTTAGTTGAAAGTGCATACAGAAACAGTCATAAAATACATCTGTTACTAAACAAACTTTATAAGGAAGATTTGGCCCAGGGCCAAATAACTATCTTCTAGTTATCTTTAGAATATAACATTATCTATTCTAATATACAAGGCTAATATTATAAACTCTTATGTTTGAGATCCACATTTAGATTTCCCTGGATTTGATAGTTTATAATTAATATATAAATTCTTTAAGTCTCTTCCCAGTCCATAGCTCTATTTCAATAGAGACACCGATCTCAGTAAAACAGAAATCAAACAAACTGCTGTCTTCTCTAATGCACCCTAGTAATTTATTTTTTTTTGCCATGTGTGGTTAAAGTTTACAACCATTAGACTGACATCAGATCACAGAATCTCAACACTTGCCTAAGCTTGCCTCTAACTAAGCTGAGTTGTATTTATGACTGGAGGAGTGATTGCTGCAGCACCTGTTTTATGTATCTGAAACTCTGTGAATGTCATCCATAACAAATGTCTGACCAAGAGAGTCATAGCAAAAGAAACAGTTGCCCTTTCTTTCAGCTGAAGCTGAGGCAGGCTGCTTAATTTTCACACTTTGGATGGGCATCAAAGAGAAGGAAGTAGGTTTTGATAAGAAAATTTGAGAATAACCCCATGGCAGTCCCAAGGCTGATATTCAGAATTGACACATTGAACTTCAAAGACGGACAACCTGACAAGCTCCTGTGACCCCACCATGTGTCTGCTTAAGGAAGCGTGGTGCCACTGACCTTTGGACAGACAGGTGTGTTGGTTTAAAGGAAGACTAAGACAAACATAGTACAGTATGGTCTGTATGGACCAAAACTCACACATGATGGTACAAGAACTGCTGTCTTTCCTCTGCTCATGTTCAGTGCCAATTATGTCTTGGTTTAAAGGAAGACTAAGATGTCTAATGGGGCAATCTTCCACAAGAAAATCTCCATAACCCTTTCCAATTAATAGACTTTAATCGAGGGAGGGGGAAAAATGTATAGGAAAAGATAACAATTCTCAACTGCAAATATATATATAACCAAACACAGAACAGAATAGACAGAAAGGCTGTAATCAATCCTTCAAACGAATTAAGTCCTATCTTTACTCCTTATGGTGCAGTTATATTTAAGCGAAGCGGGGGGTGTTACCGCACCTTGGAGCGGGGAGAATGGCAGTGGTGAAGAGTCACTCCGCAGTGATCCATCTGGGCTCTGAAACAATGGTGTTCAGGGATATAGAAGATGACCCCGAGGGAAAACAAAACTCACATGGGGGAATGGCAGTTGCAAGGGATGGGGTGGAAATCCTTCTCCTGGGCAGCACAGAGACTGTCCTCATCTTCCTATCTGAGAAGGGAGCTGGGGGGAGGGGAAGGGAGTGGGGTGGACAGAAGTCCAGAAAGTCCACAGAAAAATTCAGCTGGTGCTGATTGCACTCCTCCTCTCTCTGAAGTAAAGTTGTGAAGATATGCAAAGAATTTTTGGTGCACAGAGCTATCATTTTCTTCTGTGTTATTGCTTCTTTTATAAGCAATCTCTACAGCTGACTGTATACTGAAATTTTAGTTCCTTTAAGACCCATGCTGAATTGGAAAAAAAATAGAGTTAAGTTATGCTTATACCTGACACTTTTTTCGAGAATCTGTTAAAATAACTTTGATTTCTAGCAGATGAAATTTGACCTCAGATGTCTGTAATTATGAGGAAAGAAATTCAAGTTTATATTAATTTTCTGAATGTTTTCTCCATATTAATGCACATGACCACAGCATAAAATATTTTGAGTGCCAAGGATTCATAATCTTTACAGTAAGATATATATACCCTTACAGGAAAATCAATACAGTCAGCAAGATTTTATTTTGCTGATATGAAAATCATCATTAAGATAATAAAATTTTATTTAGAAATTCACTGTACTCAAAATAGAGCCACATTTCATTTCACTACAGTTAAGAACAGACAAAATTTAAAATATTCATTGGTCATCCAGTTCTGACTCCTATTTTGATTCTGGTAAAATTCTACCTGAGATAAAACAAACACATGGGTGTTCTTTCTTTTTATGCTTATATTGTAATTACACAAACTGAGTCCATACTGCCTTTCAGTTCATATTTATGAGCAGCTGAATTCTAAAATTAAATTTTTTTTGAAAAAAAAGCAGCAATAAATTCCAGAAAAAAAGACTTAAAATGTTTAATTTTGGTAAAATCTGTCATTCTCTTTGTGATACGAAATGAAATTTTGAAGCACATTTTTAGATCAGTATTTTACACTCACTTTAAGGTGCTTATATCTGGAAAAGACTGAAGTCAAGAGCAGATTATTTAGGTTTTTTGAAGTCTAATGATAAAATGTTATAGCTCTTTTCATGGCCTTACTCCTGACTCCTTCTTAGTAACTAGAGAGGAATCTTTTGTTTTTACTTCTTCCAACTATCCAGGAAAAGCAAAATTTACCAAATTATTTGTAAGTTGTATTTAGTGATGGAAATTACAAACAAACAAAAAGTGTGAACATTTACTGACCTCTAAAAGTGTCAGACCTTTTTTTCCATGTGCTGGTGTGGAAGAGACTGGAAGGCAAGGGAAAAAGGACAGAAAATAACAAGAGGATTATAAGCAAGGTTAATATCAGAGATTGTCACCTCTTTCCTTATGGGTGTACGTGTGTGTCTGTCTCCTCTGTTCTTAGCACATATGGAATAAAAGACAAAATGAACTAAAGACTGTTATTAACATGGTGGTAATGGATTGTAAATACTAGGAAGCTGTAATATACTGTTCTAAAAGTCTTAATTCTGAATTAAAGTAGACTTTTTTTTTCCTGTGCAGGCTATAGAGCACTGCAACAATTTTCCAGGTCAAGAAACTTTTTGTCACTTTACCCACATCCTTTCATGGATCTGTTCTTTTTAATATCCTTGCAGTTATTCAGCTTCAAGTAGGATTTTCTTTCCTTCAATAAGTGATTTGGAGTGGCTCAGTCATTATTCCCCAAGGTCAGAATTTGTGGTTTACATTGATTTCACACAATTCTCCTTGTGCTTTGAATTTTTCGTTCTTCACATTTTCTTAAGTGAAATGTATGCTGCACCTCAACGGTTCAATTTACTAATTATTCTGTGCAATACATAGAAAAATTTTGCTTTCACTTCACTAGTCTGTTCACTATGATAGTTGTGTAGGAGAATTTAGATGGACATATAGATTTGTTATTTTGAAAAGTTAAAATATTTTCATTACTTTTTAAATAACAATATCAGTGCTTACTTAGTTTTCCTATTCTAACAGTGAAAATCCATTACTTAAATATCTGTACATACATAAAAATGGGCATGAAATCTTAGAATATTGGTGAGATAACAAAAATGTAATAATGTTAAGAATAAGCAAAAGTTTTATAACAGAAGCTTTTTTTGTTAAAATTATGTGTTATAGAATCTTACTTTAAATGAGAATTATTGAATTGTCAAAATAATTTTTAAAAAATAAAAATTCTAACATTAATTCTGGAATCCTAAAATATGTTCTGAGTATCACTAATGCAGGACCATAAAAATAATTTGAAAAATGGAAAAAAAAATCTTTTCAGTAGAATATCAAAAGCACAAACATTTAAAATTAGTCTATTTTATGACTTCACTTTAATGTTAGACTACATTATCATCATGTGTCATTTTCTCCTACCACAAAATAAGTAGATAAGTTTCTCCCATCTCCTGTGCTTATTAAGTGGAATTTATGCATGGAGGCTTTCGTTCACCATTAGTGCAAGGCCATCTAGGAGGACCTGTACCAGAATCCCACAGATGGAAATGCTCCAATTTTTGCCAGATGAGGTGCAGACTGTGAGGTGCGTGGTTGCACATAGCTTTCTGTCTTCTCTTTCTAGCTGCATGAGAGAGGAAGGAAAAATACTAATAAAAAAGCAGTAGGAATTAAGAAAAATGTATTGTGTAACAGACAGAAGTATGTATCTCAATACAGAAACAAAAACATTGAAATACTTTTCACAATAATTTATTTTATTTTGACTAATTATTTGCTTTTTGCACATGTCATATGGTATCAATTGCAAATGAAAAGGGAAACAGAATCTGTGAAACTGCCAATTGAAAAGGACAAATATGCATCACAAAATGGTACTGTTGATGAGACATACAAAACTCCCATTCTGTACTGAGGTTCCAGAGAATTTTGTCATATATATTGTTTTATGTTCTTTATAAACAAGCAATTCTTATAGTTTCAGTGAAATTGTGTTAGTTTTGTTTCACCCAATGTATTTTATTCATAATGATTTGTCCCTATGAAACCACAATGTTTAAGAAGGGAAAACCGGTTTCATTTGTTAGGGATGTGGATGAAGGATTTCATAGTTCAGTTGGCCATATGCAATGCCAACAAACTTGTGGTTTCACATATCTGTTCCTAGTCACGAGGGCAGTAGTTTCCAGGGAGTTTGGCTGTCCTATATGCTGAAATAATAAACTCAGTCAGAAAAAAATATAAAATTCATAAATGATATTAGACACAGAGTAGTCTAAGAAATGGAGTTTCTCCTATGAATTTCTTGACTGTAAGTGGTGAAACAGTAGAAATCATAAATAATACATGATTTTACATTTAGCATTATGTGAGTTTTATAGAGCTCAAATAGAAACAGTGTAGCTCTCCCTGGATACTTCATGAGCTGTGGGATGAATTTTCTTCACTGAAGCCAAGTAACCTTTTTTCTCATACTACAATATCCTTATAAAAAGTGGGGATGCATTTAATTTCTTAAAAGCTATGTATAACTGCTAATTATAAATGACAATTATTGATAGATATATACCCGACCTAACATAAATTTTCTTTAAAAGGATAACCCTCTGTGGTCCAAGTTCTAGGTTTTGAGAAGTCCTTTAAAGCCTTGCAATTACCTATGTGTCTTGCTGGAATATTTTCTAAAATTTAAATGATAGATCTTCAAGAACACATGAGATAGAAAGTAGAGGTTTGCAGAGAGACAATTAAGAAAGTACTAGTAGGAAAATAGTACAGATTGTAGTGATCAAGTGCAGAGCTTAGTCAGACAAGTGTATTGACTCCATTTTATAAATGACTTAACCCTTTTATATCCCTTTCTGACCTTCCTCTGTTTCTCCATGGTCTCCTTCCGCTGAACATTCCCCCATCAATTTGTATAATTCCAATGATCCTCTGCAATACCCTGGACCCTCAGATTTACATCTTTTTTAGTAATTTGCAAGTTTCTGGTTTGTCTGCAGCTTCTTGACAACCATGTTGAGTAGTGTGACTGATCAGGTTTGTTCTGGTTATTGTTTCCCTTGTGTTTATCTCTTAGCTCTCTATCTCAGCATGTTTTGCTTATTATTTTCCACTTCTTATCATACCATTTTTGACAATGTTCTTGATCACATAATCTTACAGAAATAAATGTTCCCACATTTCCCCACAAGTAAATGTACCCCAATCTATTAGTGACTAACCAACATTGGTTCTCCTTATTGCCTCATTTGTTGGTCATGTTTGTGTTTCAGTATGTTTATTTACAGATTCCTTCTTATCTTATTACCATATTTTACATTAAAAAGAACTTTTTACCAGATACAATAGGGAGGAATGGAGCAGACACTCTCTCCTTCCACATACCCTTACACTTGGAGTCTCAAAAATGTCTTCCCTTACAAGAGCAGTGGTCGCTTGTACAAGCAAGAGGAATCACAGATTGGTTGATGTTGTAAATCAACTCTGGAGACCATCTAGTCCATCTCCCTGCTCAAAGAGGTTCAGCTAGGGCAGGCTGCTCAGGGTCATGACTTCACAACTTCCCTGGGCAACCTGTTCCACTGCTGAAACATCCTCACATTGTGTTGTCTCCCCTGTTCCCCTGTGTGTTTTTAAAAGCTCCTGTTGGATAGCTGTTAATGTTATTTTTCTTCATCAAGAACTGAAGGATTTTCTTCCTTCTCTACAGATGGGGATTATGTAAAACACAAACTCTATGCTTTGTGTACATATGAAGAATTTACAAAGCGTAATGAGAAGATCTAGATAGGCCTCAAGCTAGAGATGTTAATTTTTCAATAAAGTATTGGCAATTATAAATTGAAACCTACTAGGTAAAGTTTTGTAAATGAGGTTTAGAGGTCCTGTCAGTTTTAAAGTGTTATCTCATGAATTATCAGAATACTTTTTATCGAAATACATATTTGTAGTAGAAGAAAGGTTCGTTGTATGTTTTCTCTCTGTGGCATTTACTGTTTAAGTCTTATTATTTAGGCAATCTGAATTTAAAACTGAGGGAAATTAAATTACATATTAAAAAATCCAAAGGATTTAATCATAGAATCATAGAATAATAGAATGATCTGGGTTGGAAGAGACCTCCAAGATCATCAAGTCCAACCCTTAATCCAACACTATCATGATTACTAGATCATGGCACTAAGTGCCACATCCAGTCTTATTTTAAAAACCTCCAGGGATGGTGAATCCACCACCTCTCTGGGGAGGTCATGCCAATGCCTGATTACTCGTTCTGTGAAGAACTTTTTTTCTGATATCCAGTCTAAACCATCCCTGGCAGAGTCTAAGGTCGTGCCCTCTTGTTCTGTTGCTGGCTGCCTGGGATAAGAGTCAACCCCCACCTGGCTACAGTCTCCTTTCAGATAGTTGTAGAGAGCGATGAGGTCACCCCTGAGCCTCCTCGTCTCCAGGCTAAACAACCCCAGCTCCCTCAGCCTCTCTTCACAGGACTTGTGCTCAAGCCCTTTCACCAGTTTTGCTGCTCTTCTCTGGACCCACTCCAGCACCTCAATATCTTTCTTGAACTGAGGGGCCCAGAACTAAACACAATACTCAAGGTGTGGCCTCACCAACGCCGAGTACAGGAGAAGGATCACTTCTCTCGTCCTGCTGGCCACCCTATTCTTGATACAGGCCAGGATGCCATTGGCCTTCTTGGCCACCTGGGTACGCTGCTGTCTCCTGTCAATCAGTACCCCCAGGTCCCTTTCCACCTGACTGCTCTCCAACCACTCTGTCCCCAGCCTGTAGCGCTGCATGGGGTTGTTGTGGCCAAAGTGCAGGATCCAGCACTTGGCCTTGTTGAACTTCATCCCGTTGGACTCAGCTCATCTCTCCAGCCTATCAAGGTCTCTCTGCAGAGCCCTCCTGCCTTCCGGCAGGTCGACACTCTCTCCCAACTTGGTGTCATACGCAAATTTACTCATGATGGACTCAATCCCCTCATCTAAATCATTGATGAAGATGTTACACAGAACTGGACCCAACACTGATCCCTGGGAGACACCACTGGTGACCGGCCGCCCTCTATGGGCCTGGCCGTCCAGCCAGTTCTTAACCCAGCTGAGAGTGCACCTGTCCAAGCCATGGGCTACCAGTTTATCCAGGAGTATGCCATGGGATACAGTGTCAAAGGCTTTGCTCAAGTCTAGATAGACTACATCCACAGGATTCCCTTCATCCACCAGGTGGGTTACCTGATCATAAAAGGAAATCAGGTTGGTCAGACAGGACCTTCCCCTCACAAAGCTGTACTGACTGGGTCGGATCCCACGTCCATCCTGAAGGTGCTGTGTGATTGCACTCAGGATGATCTGTTCCATAATCTTGCGAGACACTGAGGTCAGGCTGACAGGTCTATAGTTGCCCAGGTCCTCCTTGCAGCCCTTTTTGTGGATTGGCATGACATTTGCCAACTTCCAATCATCTGGGACCTCCCCTGAGAGCCAGGACTGTTGGTAGACGACGGAGAGTGGCTCAGCAAGCTCTTCTGCCAATTCCCTCATCACCCTAGGATGGAATCCATCAGGTCCCATAGATTTGTGTGGGTCCAGGTGGCTCAGTAATTCATAGACTATTTCCTCCTGGAACACAGGGGAGCCATTTGGTTTCCTGTCCCTATCTGTGAGCTCCGGAGGCTGGTCATCACAAGGGCCACCTCTCCCACTGGTAGAGGCAGAGGCAAAGTAGGCGCCAAGTACCTCAGCCTTCTCTTCATCCCTGGTAACTATGTTCCCCCCCAGGTCCAACAAAGAATGGAGGTTTTCCTTGCTCCTCCTTTTGTTATTAATGTATTTATAGAAGCGCTTTTTGTTATCCTTAACAGAAGTAGTCAAATTAATTTAAAGTTGCACTTTTGTTTCTCTGATTTTCTTTCTGCATGTTCTAAGTATATCCCTATACTCTTCCTGAGTAGTCAGCACTGCCTTCCACAGTCAGTAGGCTCTCTTTTTATCTCTGATTTCCTTCAGTATCTCCCTATTCAACCAAGGTGGTCGTCTTCCCCACCAGCTTGCCTTTTGGCTAATTGGTACAGCCTGTTTCTGTGCACTCAAGCCTTTTTCCTTGAAGCACATCCATCCCTCCTGTACGCCCCTGTTTTTGAGTGTCCCAGGGTGTGCTCTGGACCAATCTTCTGAATAGGTCAAAATCTGCCCTCTGAAAGTCCAGCATAGAGGTTTGATTGGTGGTCCTCCTTACATCCCTGAATATTGAAAACTATTATTTCATGGTCACTGTGACCCAGTTGTACTCCGACCACTACATCTCCCACCAGTCCCTCTCTGTTTGTAAACAACAGATCTAGTGGGCCCCACACCTGGTCGGTTCATTTACCTGCTGGAGCAGGAAATTATCCTCCATACACTCTAAGAATCTCCTAGACTGCCTCTTCTCTGCTGTGTTGAGTTCCCAGCAGATATCCGGCAGGATGAAGTCACCCACAAGAACAAGGGCTGGCGATTTTGAGACATCTGCCAACTGCTTGTAGAATAACTCATCCCCTTCATCATCCTGGTTGGGTAGTCTATAACAGACTCCTACCAGGATGTCAGTCTTGTTGTCCTTCCCTCTGATTCGGGTCCACAAGCACTCAACCGTATCATTGGTGACCTCAAGTTCAACAGAGTCAAGAGACTCTCTAACATACAGAGCCATCCCTCAACCTGTCCTACCCGGCCTGTCCTTTCTGAAGAGCTTGTAGCCACCTACGACAGCACTCCAGTCATGCAAGTCGTCCCACCACATTTCTGTAATGGCAGCTACATAATAGCTTTCCTGCTGCATGATGGCTTCCAGCTCCTCCTGTTTATTGCACAAACTGCGTGCATTAGTGTACTTGCACTTCAGCTGGGCTGCTGATTTTACTTTTAATTCAGTCTTATCACCCCTGGGCTGAACTTTGGAGAGCCTGAAATCAATCCCCTCCCCCTTCAGACCTAGTTCAAAACTCTCCTGATGAGCCCTGCTAACATGGGCAACAACTCTTTTGCCCTGCCTAGACAGATGAAGCCCATCTGATTTAAGAAGACCAGGTGGCATGGAGCTTGCCCCATGATCAAAAAACCCAAAATTTTGACAGTGGCACCAATCCTTTAACCACCTATTGATAAGGTAGGCTTTCCTAATTCTCTCCTCATACATCTCCCCATTAATTCCAGCCATTACAGGAACCGAAGCAAATACTACCTGTGCAACTGTCCCATGGACTGATCTACCCAATACCCTGAAATCCTTTTTGATTACCCTGGGACTTCTCCTATTAATATCATCACTGCCAGCCTGGGTTACCAACAGTGGATAATAATCTGAGGTCTTAATTAGATCAGGAATTCTCCTAGCAATGTCCTGGGCCCAGGAAGACAACAATCCTCCCTTTGGGTTGGGACCGGCCTACATATAGGGCCCTCAGTTCCCCTCAAAAGAGAATCACCAGCTACAACTACCCTTCTTTTCTTTCTTACAGCTGTTGCATTTATATGTCTGGAAGATGGGGTGCAACAAGAAGAGGGCCCTCCAGACAGATCTCCCTCATAGCTGACCTCTATTTGACTATCTGAGTCTAGGGCCTTATATTTGTTTTTTAAGGGCACCTGAGGACGTGATGGGGGTTCAGAGGGAGTTCTCGCCAAACAGGGACTTATTTCCATTCCCCTCCATCTTCTCTGTTAGCTCCATCTGCCTGATAGCAGGAGGGGTAGGGCTTCACACTCTCCTGCTGACTCTCCTTAGAGATGGAAAAGGTTTGACTCCACCAGTCAAATTCCCTCTCACTTTCTCTGATACTCCGCAGCCTTTCTACTTCTTCCTTGAGCTCTGCTACCATGTATAGCAAATCATTCACCTGCTCACATCTCACACAAGTGCCTCTCACACTGTCCTCTGGAGCTAATGCTGCCAGGTTCAAACAGTCTATGCAGCCAGAGACCTGTGTGACTGCATCTTTCCTGTAGGGTTCTGTTTGCTTCAATGCACTCCTAGTGCTGACAGCAGTGACAGCTGTCTTTCTTTTGTAAACCATTATCAGCTTTAGTCAAGATAAAAAACATATAACATCTCTTCTAATAAGCAAGTGATCCTCAGAGAAACTGGTTGTGTTAGAAATTAAATATCTACCTTTGACAAAGTTCTAAATGAACAAGGAGTCGCCAGAGTAATCACACCATAAGGGCATGTATTCACAAGCAGTGTGTTAACTCAGCTTACAGTGAAAACTTGTGGCAAATTGGCTGATCCAAACACACTTAAAAATGAATTAAACTTCACCTTTAACTAAAAATCTTATCCCTATGGTTTATTCTACCTATGCCATAAAGTTGTTTACACTCATAGTATGATATTAGAAAATCAATACTTTCAATACCATTAAACAAGCCAGATTCAGAATGACAATTACAATCATGATAATATGCAAATTGTTGATAAATTTCTAGTCTTAGGTCATGTAAAGGAAATTCTTCTGTTTTATGAGCAGTTTCTCAAATTGCTTAGAACTCTTAGGTGTCATGACTTTTTCAGCTGGCCTTCCCCAATTCATTTGAAGTTTCACTGCATCTTTCCCAGAACACAGTTCTTTTATTCTAAGATACAATGGTAAATTCCCAGAGAAGAACAGTGAGAAGGATGTTTTGGTACCAAATACGTTCTCAAAAGAGTTAAGAAATCATTGTCTCTTTCTGGCTTTAAAAGGTAATTGAAACTGGAAATTGTTCTCTTTAGTTAAACCAAAATTAGATCAGGTCTAAGACTTTCAGTTACAAGCGGAAAAATAGATGGAACTACCTTGAAATCAAATAGAGTAGCCTCTAAAAATGAAACTCAGAAGAGTCTCTCCTTTCAGTTTAAGTGTTTAATCCTTTAGAAAAATTGACAGCTGGGAGGATCATTTCTGCTTGTAGTTCTGTTTCCTCTGTGCTCTTAAAATATCTTTGGATGTCAGTTTATTGAATGTGTAGCTATTATTTAAAAATAGTAAAGATATAATAACTCCTATGTCCATACTCATATGTAGCCTAGCAACCCAGTAAATGTAGCACTGCATTATGCTAACAGAGGCCACAAGGCTTATCAAACTTTTTTAAAATTTGCTTTGGCCTGCCTGGAGCTGTGTTTTATCTTTTTTATCTGCAACAAAAAATCACCTGATGTGCAGATGACTGTTACTTACCTTGTTTTAGCTCTTGCACAACTGTTGCATTATGCTTATTACTGTAAGATTTTTATTTAGGTCATAGATAGTAGTGACAATTGTTTCTTCTGTACAGAATGAACAATCTGACCCTTGATTAATATGCAATGTAGTGGAGCATTCTCCATGGTGTGACAGAAGCAGCCTTTTAAGTACATGCACAAGGTAATACTGGAGTTCTTGGGGTTGTAAATGATTATCTAGTGGTCACTTCCTGGCTGTTAAGGGGATGCAACCTTGGGAACTGTAGTAAGATCAGTAAAAGCAGTTTTAGTCATAATAAAAATCCCAAAGAATGAATTCCCAGAACCTGTAAAACACAAGCTGTATCGTAAATTTGCATGGAACTGTGAACAAGTGAGTAAAGTACAAGTCATTTCTGTATTTTTGATATCAAGCTGCAAGTGGACCTAAGAGTGAGGAAAAGGAAACCATGTACCACAGGTACTATAATGCTTTCTGATTTTGTGACAACTTCCCTCAATTGCCATGCCTAACAAATACAATGAAAAACCAAGACTTTCTTCACTTTCATTAACTGTAGAAGCTTGAACTCTTGTGCTACTTTTGGTAAATATTCTTTTTCCTAAAATCTTGTAGATCAGAATAAAAAGACTAGAAAAATCAAAAGTGTATGAAAAAAAAACAAAAGCAAAAGTATTTTTAGCCAGTGATCTCATAGAACACTCTGGTTTTTCACGTTTTATCTGAGTTTCTTATTCTGATGAATTCACTCAGAAATAAAATACACAAATATATATGTATTTTCCATTTGAACTTTGCAAACACACGCTCATAATTTATATTTAGAAAGTTCTGTGAAATATTATGTGTATATGAAAAAATATTCACATCTTCAACCTTCTCATTGGCTTAAGTTTCAGAACTAAACTGCACCACTGCAGTATATGAAGCTTGAATATTCTTTCTTAAAATTGTAGATGCTGACACTCCGTGCTGATATATAACATGCAAAAATTCTGCATTGTTGATCTCAAAAGGGTAAATATCAAGAACATTTGTATATTCTGTGCAAGTTCATAAGCTCTCTTTCTATAAATTATCTGTATGTATTGACCTGTATCCACATGAAATTCAACAGTTTTGCTAAAAATAAGTTGAGCTGGCTGTCTTGATTTTAGTAGATTTTGGCTTAAAGTTAATAAAGAGGTAACTAAATTCATAACTTGATGTTGTTTGTCTAGTCTCTCTCAGATAAATTTTATATCCATTTAGGTAGCTGTTTCTGTAAACAGTATGACTGTAAGCTCTGTATCTCAAATGTACCTGCCATCTGACCTACTCACCTAAAAATCTATTCAAGTAAGAGCCTTCTGTTTCATAATTTAAGGGAGTTTTTAAAGGAAACTATTCCATTCGTCTTTAAATAATCAGTGAGAAGGAAGGGACAGGTATTTTAGATTGCTTCTGGCATTGAAAAGTGCAATATAAAGCACTGGACTCTTAAAGAACTGAATGTGAAAAGCTGAAACATCATAACAATTTTACCAATTTTCTTCTGCATATACTGCAAAAATTGAAGTCACTTGTTCATGCAAGTTTATCAAAATGTAAATGATGAAAAACAACACAAAACCTATGAAAAAATGAAATACACTATCAACTGAACAGATGAGGCTAATGAAAATAATATTAAAAAAAATGCGAATTGCTCCACAAAATTTTTTCTGCTGCCTTGCAATTTGTGCCATGATATTTTCAATTAGTGAAAAATGTGGGTTTTTTTAAAAAATTTTCTGGGTATTTACACTAACCTTACTAAAGTAAACTTTACAAATGTGAAATATGTGGTTTTTGTCTTTCTTCAAAGCCCACTAAGTCTTCATTTTCAATAAGTAGGAACTTACCTGGAACTGTGCCTTAGAACTGAAATAGCTATTGACCACTTGAAAGCTATCTAAAAACTGCTTTCAAACCATTAGTATTTTGACCTACTGGTGGTCAGAGCACTGTCTCCAGTCTCCAACTAAATAGATATCTCTGAGGCAGGGAATTGCAAGAAGAGATAAAAGAAAAGCATATATTATTTCAAAAGGCACCTGAAGAATTCCGTAAGTCTTACAGTTTTAGATCAGAGGAGGCCATTTTTGTTCTCCTGGGTCTAAAATGACAGCAACAAGATATAGCTAGCTACTTTGAAAAACAAACATAACCCATATTTTTTCCTCCGTACTTGATTGCCTTTCTTTATCAGTTAATTGTGATTGGCTATGTGGGGTTTTTTTCAATGATTTGTCAAGGCTCCCAACTCCGTATGGAACCCAATATTTTAATTTAGTTTAGGTAAGTCTATTTAACTAACAAATTATGGGTAAATCCATGATGATGTGAGTGTTTTGGGGTTCTGTTTTATTGCTTTTCTTAATCTGTTTAAAGCTTTGTTTGACAATAACAAACATTCTCTTCAGTCTCAAAATATGGATCAACTAAAAGCACTATTAAAAGAATCACTTTCTTCAACTGTTTTCACCTCCAATTGAAAAAGATTTGTGCCCATTAAGTAGCCCATACATAACTGTTGTTTTAAAGAATGAAGAATATTACCATCTGTCTTGGTGTTTGTCTTAACATGTTTCTAGATATTTGAAATTCAAAATTATGGTTTTAAAACTTTTCCTGTTCCAACTGCACACAAAGAAAGGTGCAATAAGATAAAAAGACTACTGCTGAAACATGTAGAGATCTCACGTCTAGATGCAAGAAGGAGGACCACAGCCAGTATGAAGGCTATACAGATTCAAGCTTACAGAGTATATAGGGAGT
This sequence comes from Tapera naevia, assembly GCA_033556795.1. NCBI lineage: Eukaryota > Metazoa > Chordata > Aves > Cuculiformes > Neomorphidae > Tapera > Tapera naevia. The sequence continues at coordinate 5,809,444 of JAUMJJ010000034.1, read as the reverse complement.
CTCTTACAGCTAGAGCAGCCAGAGAGATTATGAATCTGGTCTTCTATAGGGAATTTCTACTGTAGATTGCATCCCTGTTCTTATGTTACTTCGGTTTTATTTCTCTAAAACACCTTTGTGTTTTTCAGAAAGAACACTTTGCAGGGAGACAATCCCCCATCAAAATGAAGCAAGATTTCTATGGGCTGTTTACATATGAAAGGGTGAAAAAAACGAATGGCTTTCATATAAGTGTTTCATTTAGGGCGTTTTTCTGTCTTTGTACATTTGTGGATCTAATAATTCAATGAAAATATTTCTAACAGCTACAAAAGTGCTGGTTTGGATGACAGCATCTGTTTCAGCACAACATTTTTTTTATGGCTGTATCACGAAATCCTTTGATCATACGAATTTCTGCAATCTAGGTATTAAAATGTCAAAATCAGCACAAAGAGAGAATAATTTGAATAAATCAACTTACTTTTATTTCATTTTTTGTCTGCTCCCTATTTGTGCCACTTCAGCTACTATCTAAAAACTTAACAGAACTTTAACTTTTATATAATAATTTTCAGTATCTATTTGTAATTATTTCTACTCAGATTAAACAGCTCCAAAAATTGGTACTATTTTTATACAAATACATACACGCATGTGCATGCATCTACATATGTAAATCAGCTATACCTAGCAATACCTTAAATAAAAGTCTGTAAATAATACAGAAAAAAATTCACGAACTTATAGGGGTTTATAGTAGTTAAAAGTAGTTAAAAACTTTTAAGGTCAATATTATACCATATCTAAATAATTATAAAAACACCGTTGTAATGTCACCCACTAATCTGATTTGCAAGGTAAATTATTTAAACCAGAAAACCGTATCTTTATTATAGAAGTTACGATTTCCTGTTTGCTGACACTAAAAAATGAAACTTAGGGTTCACAGGCCACAATGTTAAATGCATATGCAGAATTCTTTACTACAGAACACATTGCCAAGAAGCTTATATTTCTGTTGATAAAATTAGAATGTTGTGCATGGCATAAACACAAGTCTGAGAGATATGACTGTGCGTATTGAACTTAGCTGATTGCTATATTTTAATTTTATAAGCAGCAGGAGATCTTTAATTTCCAGATAACATAAGAACTGTTCTTAAATTTAAGGAGAAACTAAATATTATAATTTGACAAATATTAATATACAGTTATACAGACAATACATGACAAAGAAGTAGGGACCCATAAGAATTGATGATGCATTTTTTTTCCAAATAGAGATATTCATCTCTGTTACAAAGAATACTCACAAATGTTACTCACAGTAACTCAAATGTATGTGCCATTATAGTCTAATCTGAATATTTTTTTATCCTAAGTATTAAGTTCTGGTCACTAAATAATAAAAAAATTTCCTTTATGCCCATTTCTAGTACTTCATCTGACAACAGGTCCTGAAGGTAAGCCAACGCTGCGCTCCAGCTGAATAGGGTTCATGGATGCCTGAGTATCTCAGGCTCCACTTCCACACTGGAAGACTCCAAGAGAAAAATGGTAATAGTTTTAGAGTTTTTATTTTGTCCTTTTGATGACATTTTCACATGGATTACGAAAATAACATTTTAAATTGCTAAATTGAACATTACTGATTTTTTTTTGCCTAATATGACTTGAGTATTAGAAATTCACAGCTTCCTGGAAAATGAACTGCCAGCTTAAGCAGATGTTTTAGTGAATTTGTCCTATAAAAATGCAAGTAAACAAACAAACAGCAAGAAAAAATTAAAAATCATTAAGCACACAGGGGAATAGACAACAGGGTCTTGGCAATGTTATTCTCTTATTGTTTGTCCTGCCAAATATATTCAGGCTTGAGGGAGTTTGGATTTGTATCAAATATTTGGAAACAATCCTGTCCATTTCCTCACTGCCTCTGATTTTACACGTGTTACCAAACAGGGCATAAAATCTAAAAATTCCTCTCTCACAGTAAGGTTTGTTAGGGCTTACAAATTGGACATGGTGAGAACATGAATAATTTAGTTGCTTTTGAAAGTAATATTGCCTGAATGAAAAAGAATATTTAAATATACCTAGCAAAATGAATTTCATTCAAAAAGGTTTAATGTAGATAATCAGTTTTTGAAATGGTATGGAGATCTTGCTACTAAAATGCGAACAGATAACACACATTTCTGTATAAAAACTCATGTAAAGGTCATACCCATGGAAGCAAGGTTACACAATAGACCTTTTGAGCTGTCTCCTGTAAGTGCTGCAGTTCTGAAATATTAGAATGTCACTTTTATCTGCTACTTCCTCAGTATTAAAATGTTATGCTATAAACAAATAAATGGGAAAATGAAGGCCAGTTCCGAATTTGGCAGTCTTCTGGGTAAACAAAGCAACTTATTGGGTAGTTATTATTGATCTATTTTTTTCTATATGTTTGGGGTTTTAAGAAATGCCAAAAGCACTAAATGTTTGGGGAAAGCACTAATTTGTATTACTAAATAAAATATTATTTCAAGTGAGAATAAAATTAAAATTATTAAATTCCTTCCCTACTTCTGTTCTTCCATAAATGAAAGGGATAAAATATTATCCAAATATATGCTTCCATACTTACATATGAAGTTTTGTATTAATACATCTCCAAATGTGTCCATCCAGTTTAGATTGTGGAAGCTTGTCCAATTGTCATGATTTTGCTGACTTCAGACATCTATATTCAACATTTAATGACAAGACAAAGCTATTTAATTTCTGAGTCATTAAATTATTTTAAAATTCTATGCTGCAAGATAATCGGTATCATGGAGCATGAGAACAAAAGAAGTTTCAGTTGCCAAAAGTAAATTTGTAAATTATTAAATGTTCTCTGAAGTGAATAGCAGTATTGCTTGGTTACCTGGAAAAGTAGTAAATAGCTTTCCATGTCTGTGAAAACAGAAGTATGAAGAATAACTGTTGTTGTCTAATAAAGATTTTCAATTAAAGGAACAGCTTCACACATTGTAATACATTCCTATTGAGCAGGATATGAAGTATGAATCAATTATAGCAGAGATCAGGGATTTTTACATGGTACATGACTCAGCCATTAGAGCCACTACACAAATAAAAGACCTGTAAAAGGTTTTTGTTACTGGTGGGGAGATATAGGCCCTCCAGGTTCCATTGCAGAATAAATATGAAGGTCTGAAGGTGAAACAGATTCCAAGGGCAAACGACTCACACAGCCTGGAAACATCCCCCGGGGTTAAGTAAATGAAAGCCACCAATTAAAATGGCTTCTGTAAAGAAGAAGAGGGTCTTCATCACTGGGGACACCCTCCTTACAGGTGCAGAGGGTCCATTATGCAGACTGGACCCATTGCATAGGGAAGTCTGGGGCCTACCTGGGGCCTCAGTTGGTGAAGTGGCAAGACAACTTCCAAAACTTGTCAAGTCCACAGATTATTACCCACTTCTCATTTTCCAGGTGGGTAATAATGAAAAACCAGCTAGAAATCTCAAAGCAATTAAAAAGGACTTTAGGACCTTAGGTCAAATGGCAAGGGGATCAGGAGCGCAGGTCGTATTCTCCTCTGTCATATGGAATGGTGAGGGAAGGAATCAGAGGAGCTAGGAATTGAATAACTGGCTCCAAATATGGTGCGAAGAACAAAACTTTGGGTTCTTCGACAATGGGTTGGCCAACACGCCCAGCCTGCTAGCAAAAAACAGGGCATGCGTCCCATAAGGGCATAAGGACACTCTCCAAGAAGTTGGTCTGACTAATCAAGAAGGCTTTAAACTAGATTGGAAGGGGGAGGGGAGGTGACTGTTGGAGAACACCTGGGACTCAGTGATCATGAGATGATAGAATTCTCAGTTCTTGGAGGACTAAGGAGGGGGGTCAGCAGAACTGCCACCTTGGACTTCCAGAGGTCAGACTTCAAATTGTTTAGAAGGCTGCTTAATAAAATCCAATAAGAGACAGTTTTAAATGACAAAGGAGCCCAAGAGGGCTGGATGCTCCTCAAGAAGGAAATTCTGGCGGCACAAGAGCAGGTCATCCCCATGTGTTGTAAAATGAGTCAGTGGAGAAGAAGGCCAGCTTGGCTTAACACAGAGTTCTGTGCTGGTCTCAGGAAAAAGAGGAAAATATATGAGCTTGGGAAGAGGGGGACGGCATCTCAGGAGAACTACAAGGAGCAGGTGACATCATGTAGGCAAAAAATTAGAAGGGATAAAGCCCTATTGGAACTTCAACTGGCGAGTTCAGTTAAAGACAGTAAAAAATATTTCTTAAAGTATATTAACAACAACAAGAGGACCAAGGAGAATCTCCCTCCTCTACTGGGTGCAAGGAGAATAGTAGTAAAAAAGGATGAGGACAAGGCAGAGATACTTAACACCTTCTTTCCCTCCATCTTTAACAGTAAGGTAAGATGTTCTCTGGGCTCCACGCCTCTTGAGCCAGAAGACTGTGAAGGTGAACCCTCAGTGTTCCAAGAAGACTTGATTAGAGACCTGCTTGGCCAATTATATGTTTACAAGTCTATGGGGCCGGATGGAATACACCCAAGGATATTAAGGAAGCTGGCAGAGGTCCTTTCCAACCCGCTTTCCCTCATCTATCAACAGTCCTGGCTGACTGGAGAAGTACGACTTGATTGGAAACAGGCAAATGTAACTCCCATTTACAAGAAGAGTCGGAGGGAGGATCGAGGGAAGTACAGGCCTGTCAGCTTGACCTCGGTAATGGAGAAGGTCATGGAGAAGATCATATTGAGTGCTATCACACAGCACATGCAGGACAGCCGGGTTATCAGATCCAGTCAACACGGGTTTATGAAAGGCCGGTCCTGCCAGACCTATCCGATCTTCTATGACAAGGTTACCCAGTAAATAGATGAGGTGAAGGCTGTGGATGTGGTGTGCCTGGACTTTTGTAAAGCCTTTGACACCATTTCTCACTGCATTCTGATTGAGAAACTGGCTGCCGTTGGCCTGGACAGGCACAGCCTCTACTGGGTATAAAACTGTCTGGATGGCCGGGCACAGAGGGTGGTGGTAAATGGAGTTGAATGCAGTTGGAGGCCAGTCATGAGTGGTGTTCCCCTGGGATCAGTGCTGGGTCTACTCCTGTTCAATGCCTTTATCAGTAATCTGGATGAAGGGATCAAGTGCACCCTTAGCAAGTTTGCAGATGACACTAAGTTGGGTGGCAGTGTTGATCTGCTTGAAGGAAGGGAGGCACTGCAAAGAGATCTGAACAGGTTGGATTGATGGGCTGAGACCAACAGGTTGAGGTTTAACAAGACCAAATGCCGAGTCCTGCACCTGGGACACAACAACAACATGCAGCGTCACAGGCTTGTGGAAGAGTGGCTGGAGAGCTGCTTGGTGACGAAGGGCCTGGGGGTATTTGTCGGGGGTCACCATTTGTTAAGGACACCATTTGTCGAAGACAGCGGGAGACTTAACGACACGCATATGGTGTTTGATTAACAAGTCTCTGTCTTTATTAGCAGTAGTTCTTCCTAAATAGTTTAGTTAATGAGCTTCATACATATTACAAAACTTTAGCTCCTTATTGGTTACAGACTTTATCATTGCATAAGCGTCACATACATTCCTGTAGTTTTAGAAATCCATCTGGTCCTGTGGGAGACTTCCTGTTATCTCCCTTGCCTAAGCTTCACTGCACAACAACGGCCCGCTGACCTTGCTGGTCAGTAGTTTTTCACTTAGGTCAGTATTTTTCCACTCAAGGCCTAAGCAGCTTGATTTTGTCAGACTCATGTCTGCTTTCAATGAGCCAGGTTTCAGTAAGTCTCTCCACAGGTATGGGTTGAGAACCGGCTGAATATGATCCATCAGTGTGCTCCGGTGGCTAGGAAGGCCAATGGCATCTTGGGCTGTATCAAAACCAGTGTGGCCAGCAGGACAAGGGAAGTGATTGTGCCCCTGTACTCTGCACTGGTGAGGCCACACCTCAAGTACTGTGTGCAGTTCTGGGCCCCTCAGTACAAGAAGGACATAAAGGTGTTGGAGCATGTCTAGAGAAGGGCGATAAGGCTGGTGAAGTGGCTAGAGAACAAGTCCTATGAGGAGTGGCTGAGGAAACTGGGGTTCTTGGAGAAGAGAAGGCTGAGGGGAGACCTAATTGCTGTCTATGGTTGCCTGAAAGGAGGCTGTGGCAGAGCAAGTGTTGATCTCTTCCCACTGGTGATTGGACAACAGGAAATGGCCATAATTTGCATCAGGAGAGGTTCAGACTAGATATTAGGAAGAATTTCTTTACTGAAAGGGTGGTCAGGCACTGGCAGAGGATTCCCAGGAATCCCAGGATCCCAGCGTGATCGGCGGCAGGAACCGTAAGAACTGCAGCCGGGTGCTCAATCTGGGCGGGTGGAGAGTTCCTGGGAGAGGCAAAACTCAGGAGAGGACCCCGGCAGGGCGACTCTCTCTGAACTTCAGAAGCGGCAACTGTCACGTGGGCCGACCGCGTCGTAGGGGGGCGGTCCCGGAAGAAGCCGCGGCGTATTTAAGCATTGCCCTGGGAGCGCCGGCGACCAGGGGCGCCGGCGACCAGGGGCAAGCAGGCTCTCGCTGACAGGTGGTTGACTTCCCACTCCCCTGCAGCAATGGTGACCAGGCGTGGTAAAGCCTCTGCCACCAGGAGCATAGGCATCCAAACGGAAGCAGTATTACGAGACACAGCTACCCAGACTCGAGACTGTAGGGAGTGTCTCAGCCTACTTGTGGCTCCTGAGGACCATAACAAAAATACAAAAAATGCTTGTCTGAGATGTGAACAGATTCAGGATCTGCTCCTTATGGTTGCAGATCTGAAGGATCAGGTGGAGAGGTTGAGAAGTATTCGCGAAAGTGAAAGGGAGATTGACTGGTGGAGTAGAAACCTCTCTCCTCCCAGTAATCCTCCCCAGGAGGCTGAGGAATGCCATATTCCTCAGCAACAGGGTAAGGAGAGTGACCTGACTGGTGAGGAGGACTGGGAGCAGGTCTGCTCTCGTGGGGGTTATAGACCTCCCTTTCAAATGCCAACTTTCCAGCTGCCCCTACAAAACAGGTTTGGGGAGTTGGAATTTGATGTTCAGGTGGAGGATAGTCTGACAGAGAGCTCACCTGAAGAGGCTGACCTCACATTGCCCATCGGACGGGTCAGGACCTCAAATAAGAAAAAGAAAAGGAGGGTCATTGTGGTGGGAGACTCCCTTCTGAAAGGGACGGAGGGCCCTATTTGTAGGATGGACCCAACTCATCGGGAAGTCTGCTGCCTTCCCCAAGCCGGGGTACACGACATCGCCAAGAGACTCCCGGACCTAATTAAACCCTCAGATTATTACCCGCTTCTGGTGATCCAGGCTGGCGGTGATGAGCTAGTGAAAAGAGGGTCAAGGGTGGTTAAAAAGGAACTCCAGGAGCTGGGATGGTCAATAGATAAGGCAGGAGCACAGGTGGTGTTCTGTTCAGTTCCCCCAGTGGCAGGGATGGATACAGACAGGAATAAGAGAATATATGCAGTTAATAGATGGCTTAGGGGCTGGTGCCGGCAGAGGAATTTTGGATTCTTTGATCATGGGGAAACCTTTATGGCACCTGGCCTGCTTGACCCCGATGGGTCTCGTCTAACTCCGAAGGGTAGGAGAATTCTAGCTCAGGAGCTGGCAGGGCTTGTTGAGAGGGCTTTAAACTAGGCATGACGGGGGAGGGGGGAGTTACTAGGCTCACCAATGATGTCCCCGTGGAGGATGAGCCATCCCAAAAGGGGTTGTCAGTAACCCAACTGAAGTGCATGTACACAAACGCACGCAGTATGGGAAACAAGCAGGAGGAGCTAGAAGTCCTGGTCCAGCGGGAGAGATATGATATAGTTGCCATCACGGAAACGTGGTGGAACGACTGTCATAACTGGAGTGCTGCCATGGAAGGCTACAGGCTCTTCAGGAGAGACAGGCGTGAGAAGAGGGGTGGAGGGGTGGCCCTCTACGCTAGGGAAACCCTGGATACTGTTGAAGTTGAGATCGGTGATGACCAGGTTGAGTGCCTATGGGTAAGAGTCAGAGGGGCAGTCAGGTCTGACCTCCTGGTTGGAGTGTGCTACAGACCGCCTGACCAGGAGGAGGATTTGGATCTTCTGTTGTTTAAACAGCTGGAGGCTGCCTCTAGATCGGCTGCCCTTATTCTTTTAGGAGACTTTAACCTTCCAGATATCTGCTGGAAACTTAATACTGCTGAGAGGAGGCAGTCCAGGAGGTTTTTAGAGTGTATTGAGGACTGCTTTTTGTCACAGCTGGTGAGTGAGCCCACCAGGGGTGAGGCTCTACTTGACTTGCTGTTTACAAACAAAGATGGGTTGGTGAGTGATGTTGTTGTCGGAGGATGTCTAGGGTCTAGTGATCATGAAATAATTGAGTTCTCTCTGAAAAATGTAATAGGAAAAGCCAGGAACAGAACATCAATGCTGGACTTCCGGCGGGCAGATTTTGGATTATTTAAGGAACTGGTCAGGAAAGTACCCTGGGAAATAGCTCTTAGTGGCAAGGGGGTCCAGGAAGCTTGGATATACTTCAAGAATGAAGTTTTGCAGGCGCAGGAGCGGGCTGTCCCTGTGTGTTGTAAGAAGAGTCGTAGGGGCAGACGACCGCCCTGGATGAGTAGGGAACTTCTGAAGGAACTAAGTAAGAAAAAGAGGATGTATCATCGTTGGAAGGAAGGGGATGTATGTCAGGTCATGTTCAAGGATGTTGTTAAGTCGTGTAGGAGAAAAATCAGGGAAGCAAAAGCCCAGCTGGAGCTCAAATTGGCCATTTCTGTTAAGGACAATGAGAAGAGTTTTTATAAATACATCAATGGCAGAAAGAAGGGCGGCAGCGACCTCCACTCCTTGTTGGATGTGGAGGGAAATATAGTAACCAGAGATGCAGAGAAGGCTGAGGTACTTAATGCCTTCTTTGCCTCAGTTTAACAACAAGGATGTCAGCTTGCTTGACAGTTGGCCCTCTGAAGTGGTTAATGGGGGCAAGGTGCAATATGGCCCTCCTGCAATCCATGAGGAGGAGGTTAGAGACCTGCTGAGCCGCTTGGACCCTCATAAGTCTATGGGGCCAGATGGGATCCATCCTAGGGTGTTGAGAGAGCTGGCGGATGAGCTTGCTAAGCCGCTCTCCATCATCTTTCAGCGGTTCTGGCTCTCTGGAGAGGTCCCGGAAGACTGGAAGTTGGCCAATGTGACGCCCATCCACAAGAAGGGCCGTAAGGATGATCCAGGTAATTACAGACCTGTCAGCCTGACCTCGGTCCCAGGTGAAATCATGGAGAAGATAATCCTGGGTGAAATCATGCACCACCTGCAGAACGGTCAAGAAATCAGGCCCAGCCAGCATGGATTTAGGAGGGGTAGGTCCTGCCTGACCAACCTGATCTACTTTTACGACCATGTGACTCGCCTGGTGGATGAGAGGAAGGCTGTGGATGTGGTATACTTGGACTTCAGTAAGGCCTTTGACACGGTCCCCCACAGTAGACTCCTAGGGAAGCTGGCAGCTCGTGGCCTAGATGGGAGCACTTTGTGCTGGGTTAGGAATTGGCTGGATGGCCGAGCCCAAAGAGTGATGGTAAATGGTGTTTCATCCAGTTGGCGGCCGGTCACCAGTGGTGTCCCCCAGGGATCAGTATTGGGTCCCGTCCTGTTTAATATCTTTATTGACGATTTGGATGAGGGGATTGAGTCCATCATCAGCAAATTTGCAGATGATACCAAGCTGGGAGGAAGAGTTGATCTGCTAGAGGGTAGGATGGCCCTACAGAGGGACCTGGACAGATTGGAGAGCTGGGCCGATTCTAATGGGATGATGTTTAATAAGTCCAAATGTCGGGTACTTCATTTTGGACACAACAATCCCATGCAGAGCTACAGACTGGGGACAGAGTGGCTAGAGAGTAGTCAGGTAGAAAAGGACCTGGGAGTGCTGGTGGACAGGAAGCTCAACATGAGCCAGCAGTGTGCCCAGGTGGCCAAGAAGGCCAATGGAATCCTGGCCTGCATCAGGAATAGTGTAGTAAGCAGGACCAGAGAAGTTATTGTCCCCCTGTACTCGGCACTGGTCAGGACTCACCTTGAATATTGTGTCCAGTTCTGGGCCCCTCAGTTTGGGAAAGATGTTAGGATACTGGAATGTGTTCAGAGGAGGGCAACGAAGATGGTGAGGGGGCTGGAGCACAAGCCCTATGAGGAGCGACTGAGGGAATTGGGGCTGTTTAGCCTGGAGAAGAGGAGGCTCAGGGGAGACCTCATTGCTCTCTACAACTACCTAAAAGGAGGTTGTAGTCGGGCAGGGGTTGGTCTCTTCTCTCAGGTGACCAGTGGCAGAACCAGAGGGCATGGACTTAAGCTTCGTCAGGGAAAGTTTAGACTTGATGTGAGGAAAAAATTCTTCACTGAAAGGGTGATTGGCCATTGGAATGGGCTGCCCAGGGAGGTGGTGGAGTCACCTACCCTGGAGGTGTTTAAAGGGAGACTGGATGAGGCACTGAGTGCCATGGTCTAGATGATGGTTGGTGTTAGTGTTAGGTTATAGGTTGGACTTGATGATCTCAGAGGTCCTTTGCAACCTTATGATACTGTGATACTGTGATACTGTGACTGAGTCACCAGCCCCAGAGGTGTTTCAGAAACAGTTAGGTTTTGAAGGACATTGTTTAGCAGAAGATAGGTATGGTTGGACTCAATGATCTCCAAGGTCTTTTTGAACAAGAAGATTCTATGATCTGAAGATTACCAAAGCTCTCCTTATTGTTGGTAGTATTTTCTGAAAGAGTGGCTTGGAGGCAACGGAATATGTAGAAAGTTGGAGGATTACAAAATTTTACCACTTCCACAGTTCCGTGGCAGATCTAAATCCAGTTGTTCCTTTTAAAATTATTGCTTTTCGATACTTGTCACCAGCACTGAGGAATTTTAGAAGGGAATTATCACTAAAGGATCTGGTTTGAAGAATAACTAAACGTTTCTGTCTCTGCAGAAATGAGGCTTTGGTGATATGTATAAAATAAGTAAAATTAAGTAAATGAAGAAACACATTTTTTACAGAATAGTTCTCTGGTTAGGATATTCAGAATTAAATTACCATCGCTTCTTCATAGTCAATTATAAATTTGTAATATCTCTCATAAATATCATGACATTCAAGTCTATCATAATACAGATAATTTAGAAGTTTTATCAGTGTATCCCTTAAACTAAGTTTTTCTGTCTATTTCCTTTCAAGACCTTTACTTCCGTTCTTGAAAGGAAGAGAAACAAAATCTTATAACAGTGTTGTCTCCCGTAAAGCTTAGGCAGATCAGAAAACGTCATATGATTTTAAGTGGTTTAAGAAACTGTAGCATAGATTCACTCCATCTCATTGCTGTTAGCTTTTGATTTATCAAAAATTATATCTTGTCAGAAGCGTAAAAGGCAAATGAATCATGGTGAATGTGCTATGATGTCATACAGAAATAATGAAAATTCAAGTGAAAAGTTTAATTAATATGGCACATAAATACTTTTACCTGTCACTAGAGTTCTGACCTTGCAGTTTCAGCTATAGGCAGATAACTTAAGAAACAGCAACACACAGTCCAAGACTAAGGGTATTTATATCCTTCGTGTGTGAGAGAACAACCGTAAGAGTAATTGATACTTTTGACCTGATTTTGATGATGTAGAAGAATGAGTGATGTGATATTTGCTCATTTTCCTCAGCTGGATCTTGCACAATTTCTCTCTCCTCCCAGTAATCCTCCCCAGGAGGCTGAGGAATGCCATATTCCTCATCAACAGGACAAGGGGAGTGACCTGGTTGGTGAGGAGGACTGGGAGCAGGTCTGCTCTCGTGGGGGTTATAGACCTCCCTTTCAAATGCCACCTTTCCAGCTGCCCCTACAAAACAGGTTTGGGGTGTTGGAATTTGATGCTCAGGTGGAGGATAGTCTGACAGAAATCTCACCTGAGGAGGCTGTTAACCTCACATTGCCCATCAGACAGGTCAGGATCTCAAGTAAGAAAAAGAAAAGGAGGGTCATTGTAGTGGGAGACTCCCTTCTGAAAGGGACGGATGGACCCAACTCATAGGGAAGTTTGCTGCCTTCCCCAAGCCCGGGTAGGCAACATCGCCAAGAGACTCCTGGACCTAATTAAACCCTCTGATTATTACCCACTTCTGGTGGTACAGGCTAGTGGGGATGAGCTAGCAAAAAGAGGGTCAAGGGTAGTTAAGAAGGAATTCCAGGAGCTGGGATGGTCAATAGATAGGGCAGGAGTGCAGATGGTGTTCTGCTTGGTTCCTCCAGTGGCAGGGATGTATACAGATAGGAACAAGAGAATATATGCAGTTAATAAATGGCTTAGGGGCTGGTGCCGGCAGAGGAATTTTGGGTTCTTTGATCATGGGGAAACCTTATGGCACCTGGCCTGCTTGACCCAGATGGGTCTCATCTAACTCCGAAGGGTAGGAGAATTCTAGCTCAGGAGCTGGCAGGGCTTGTTGAGAGGGCTTTAAACTAGGCATGACGGGGGAGGGGGGATTTACTAGGCTCACCAATGATGTTCCTGTGGAGGATGAGCCATCTCAAAGGGTGTTGTCAGTAACCCAACTGAAGTGCATGTACACAAACGCACGCAGTATGGGAAACAAACAGGAGGAGCTAGAAGTCCTGGTCCAGCGGGAGAGCTATGATATAGTTGCTATCACGGAAACGTCGTGGAATGACTGTCATAACTGGAGTGCTGCCATGGAAGGCTACAGGCTCTTCAGGAGAGACAGGCATGAGAAGAGGGGTGGAGGGGTGGCCCTCTACACTAGGGAAACCCTGGATGCTGTTGAAGTAGAGATCGGTGATGACCAGGTTGAGTGTCTATGGGTAAGAGTCAGAGGGGCAGTCAAGTCTGACCTCCTGGTTGGAGTGTGCTACAGACCACCTGACCAGGAGGAGGATTTGGATCTTCTATTGTTTAAGCAGCTGGAGGCTGCCTCTAGATCGGCTGCCCTTGTTCTTTTAGGAGATTTTAACCTTCCGGATATCTGCTGGGCATTTAATACTGCAGAGAGGAGGCAGTCCAGGAGGTTCTTAGAGTGTATTGAGGACTTTTTTCTGTCACAGCTGGTGAGTGAGCCCACCAAGGGTGAGGCTCTTCTTGACCTGCTGTTTACGAACAAAGAAGGGCTGGTGGGTGATGTTACTGTCGGAGGCTGTCTGGGGTGTAGTGATCATGAGATAATTGAGTTCTCTCTAAACAATGTAATAAGAAAAGCCAGGAACAGAACATCAATTCTGGACTTTCAGCGGGCAGATTTTGGATTATTTAAGGAACTGGTCAGGAAAGTGCCCTGGGAAATAGCTCTTAGTGGCAAGGGGGTCCAGGAAGGCTGGATGCACTTCAAGAATGAAATCTTGAAGGCGCAGGATCAGGCTGTCCCCATGTGTTATAAGATGAGTCGTAGGGGCAGACGGCCGGCCTGGATGAGCAGGGAGCTTCTGAAGGAACTAAGAAAGAAAAAGAGTATGTATCATCGTTGGAAAGAAGGGGATGTAAGCCACGTCATGTTCAAAGATGTTGTTAAGTCGTGTAGGAGAAAAATCAGGGAAGCAAAAGCCCAGCTGGAGCTCAAATTGGCCACTTCCGTCAAGGATAATAAGAAGAGTTTTTATAAATATATCAATGGTAGAAAGAAGGGCGGCAGCGACCTCCACTCCTTGTTGGATGTGGAGGGAAATATAGTAACCAAAGATGCAGAGAAGGCTGAGGTACTTAATGCCTTCTTTGCCTCAGTTTTTAACAGCAAGGATGTCAGCTCGCTTGACAGTTGGCCCTCTGAAGTGTTTGATGGGGGCAGGGTGAAATATGGCCCTCCTGCAATCCATGAGGAGGAGGTTAGAGACCTGCTGAGCCGCTTGGACCCTCATAAGTCTATGGGGCCAGATGGGATCCATCCTAGGGTGTTGAGAGAGCTGGCAAATGAGCTTGCTAAGCCGCTCTCCATCATCTTTCATCAGTCCTGGCTCACTGGAGAGGTCCCGGAAGACTGGAAGTTGGCCAATGTGACGCCCATCCATAAGAAGGGCCGTAAGGATGATCCAGGTAATTACAGACCTGTCAGCCTGACCTCGGTCCCAGGTAAAATCATGGAACAGATAATCCTGGGTGAAATCATGTGGCACTTGCAGAACGGTCAAGAGATCAGGCCCAGCCAGCATGGGTTTAGGAGGGGTAGGTCCTGCCTGACCAACCTGATCTCATTTTATGACCATGTGATTCGCCAGGTGGATGAAAGGAAGGCTGTGGATGTGGTATACCTGGACTTTAGCAAGGCCTTTGACACTGTCTCCCACAGTAGACTCCTAGGGAAGCTGGCAGCCCTTGGCTTAGATGGGAACACTCTGTGCTGGGTTAGGAATTGGCTGGATGGCCGAGCCCAGAGAGTGGTGGTCAATGGTGTTTCATCCAGTTGGCGGCCGGTCACCAGTGGTGTTCCCCAGGGATCGGTATTGGATCCCGTCCTGTTTAATATCTTTATTGATGATCTGGATGAGGGGATTGAGTCCATCATCAGCAAGTTTGCAGATGATACCAAGCTGGGAGGAAGGGTTGATCTGTTACAGGGTAGGATGGCCCTACAGAGGGACCTGGACAGATTGGAGAGATGGGCTGATTCTAATGGGATGATGCTTAATAAGTCCAAATGTCAGGTACTTCATTTTGGACACAACAATCCCATGCAGAGCTATAGACTGGGGACAGAGTGGCTGGTGAGTAGTCAGGCAGAAAAGGACCTGGGAGTGCTGGTTGACAGGAAGCTCAACATGAGCCAGCAGTGTGCCCAGGTGGCCAAGAAAGCCAATGTCATTCTGGCCTGCATCAGGAATAGTGTAGTGAGCAGGACCAGAGATGTTATTGTCCCCCTGTAGTCGGCACTGGTCAGGACTCATCTTGAACATTGTGTCCAGTTCTGGGCCCCCCAGTTTGGGAAAGATGTTAGGATACTGGAATGTGTTCAGAGGAGGGCAACGAAGATGGTGAGGGGGCTGGAGCACAAGCCCTATGAGGAGTGACTGAGGGAGTTGGGGCTGTTTAGAGAAGAGGAGGCTCAGGGGAGACCTCATTGCTCTCTACAACTACCTAAAAGGAGGTTGTAGTCAGGCAGGGGTTGGTCTCTTCTCTCAGGTGGCCAGTGGCAGAACTCGAGGGCATGGACTTAAGCTTCGTCAGAGAAAGTTTAGGCTTGATGTGAGGAAAAAGTTCTTCTCTGAAAGGGTGATTGGTTATTGGAATGCGCTGCCCAGGGAGGTGGTGGAGTCGCCGACCCTGGAGGTGTTTAAGGGGAGACTGGATGAGGCACTGAGTGCCATGGTTTAGATGATGGGTTGGTGTTAGTGTTGGTGTTAGTGTAGGGTTATAGGTTGGACTTGATGATCTCAGAGGTCCTTTCCAACCTTGTAATACTGTGATACTGTGATACCTTACAATATTACATAATATGGTTCTAACCCTGACTCTTATGGCAGCTCAGAGTATGAACATGTAGTCAGCAAAACAGCCCTACTAAAAGTTAGCTTTAATTTGCAGTGGGACAAAACCAACTGATGGTTTCAATTATATATTTGAAGACCTTGACATCCTACTTTGGTGTTCCCTCTGCTGTTTCTCACACTTTTTGTTCCTTTCTCCTCTCTCTGTCTGGTGTTTTTTGTCCTTTCTTAAATATACTATCAGAGAGGTGCCACCAACGTGGCTGATGGGCTCACCCGTGACCTGTAGTACACAGGTCAGCCCCAGCCTCTCCTCACAGAGACTGCCCCTACAGCCCCTACTACCAGCACCTTGCTCCATAACCTCAAATATCTATCTTGGATCACTAAGCATACAATTAAATGGACGAAAGTTCTACACTTATTTCTACCCAATATGTGACACAATAAGCAATCTCAGAGGACAACTACCTTATTAAGCCTTAAAGAAAATATTGGGAAAATGTTGTAAAGTTCCTCTTGGATGTAGTACTCACTCACACGAAACATCAATGTAAGACAAAAAAGTCATGAAATTATTTCATAAATTTTAATTTAATGTACAGAAATTCTTACTTTCTCTAACAGAGAAGTGTGCCTTAACTGAAAGCCTATGCTGAATTACAGGTCACCAGTTTTCAGTCTGGTTTGGTGAAGGTGAAATTTGAAGGTAACACTTTTGTCCACCATTACTCTTGACTGTATCTGAGGTCTACAAGGTAGACTTGTTGTTTATTATTTCTCTTCACTATGCTTTGGTGAGTCTGGTATTAGGACTTTGGCTAACTTAAAAATCTAATGAAAATATACACAGGCATATTAAAACCAGACAAAATGGATATAGAATAAAAAGCCCCTATGTGGCACTAGTACATTGCCTTTTTGCTTATCAACAACCTAAATGACAATTGCTTCTTTAAGGATTTTTATTGTAAAACAAGGTTTCCATGCTCTCCTTTCAAATTCTGTTCTGAAAAAAAAATAAAATCATTAATTTAGTTGATTATCTAATTTAAAAGTAAAAATGACATTGAATTACTCCTAAAAATCCATATTTTCCCTAAAATATAGTCAGATACGTATTTTTGCATGACCTTTCTTGTTTATCAGAATAGCTACCAACATAAGATCGGAACACATGCAAAGACCGTTAATCACTGTAAACCTCTGTCAGTGTATGAGTTCTAGAATAATGGAGCACCCAATACAGAATTATCTTTCTTTTTTTACCCTCATGATATTCAGCATCCATAATAAACTTCTACCAGGGAACATATTTCAGTCTGCCTTTACTGCATTCCTGCAGGTTGTGTTCTAGTAGAGAGTCATAATTTTGCACAGAGACAACTGCAGGCCTTAATTGACCACTTGACAAAAGTACCTCATAAAAGCATGATTTCCATTTTCTAGTAAGTATTGTTACCTACTGCCATGCACTTCCTTAAAATATTCCTGATATGTGGCAAACATTTTTGTTCCCCCCTGCCCCTCCATTTAGAATATAAAACAAATGTAGAATCACATTGACAGGAAAGTTTCTTACCAGTGGCGAGGTGACTTTCAGGAAAATGATGTAATTTTGAAATTAATTTTCTGTGTTGTGCCTTTGCTGTAGAATATTATCTAAATATGCATTGGCTTATTTAAATATGTTAAGAATCAAAGAAACTAAAGATATCATGAAAACTCAAAACTGTTAGCCTTCTGCAGCCTATATGATTTACCTTTTATTTCCATGAATTTCAAATATAACTTGAAATAAATAACACTACATAGATTTTTTGTTTTGACCTTCACACCCTTTTTTTGGCAATCAAGAAATCGTTTTAAAGGAAGTTAGGTGTGTTTTTAATTGCTGCGTCTTTCCCTTAACCTGCAGCACGGATGTTATTTAAATTAAGATAACTTTTTCAAGAAATAATAATACTCTACAGAAATCAAATTTTGTAACAAAAGCACTCCTATCAGTGGGAAGAACATTATATGGAAATTTTTTTTCTGCTTTAATAAATACAGGAATACATGGAATTCTATTTTGTCAAAATAAAGAGTAAATTCAATTTTAATAATAATATCTACTGACCTTATTACTGCTCTGTAGTGCATTTCTTTTTGCAATTATGCTTTCTGATCCAAATATTCATTCCTTACTAAGTAGCTTTTAATGATGCTGAAAAGAATTTAAGCAATTTTAAAGACTTGGAAAAGATCCTTAAAATGCAATGGTGAATTTTATGCACCTGTTTGTATATAAAAATTTCTTCATAATAAAACAGTAAATTAAGTGAGAGGAAGGGAAATGAAGTAGAATATAAACCAAATGGTCTTGTCCACTCAAGTGCAACTCTTTTCCAAGTTAAAGTGGTTAAAGGTGATTCAAATCCTAAACTTATCAATTGGCTTATCTTCCCAGTGTATATAATTATGTGCTGGGTTGAATCAAGACTACTCCAAGTCCACTATATTTGCTGGAAAATTGTCTCAGAAAAGTTCCCTGGTTCTTTCTACCTTGTGTAATCACTTATTCCCTTTTTCTTCTGATTTCTTAATAAAAATCATCAAACTAATGTCTAGTAATACCGTACTTAAAGGACATGCATTCTCATGTGTTTTAATGTGCCTACAGGAATAGTTTATGAACCACTAGAAATAACATATTTCAGGTTGTGTTTTGCTGTAGAATTAGTGACTGTCTCAGAATAAGACACTTGTTGTTTTTGCTATATTATCCATTTCATTATTTTCTATTTCTCATCAATAAACTCTTCAGCTGCCTAAATCCTTCTACTTAATATAATTTGATAAATCCACGAATATCCAATCACTGGATATCTGAACATCTGTATAATGTGTCACATGTTATGTCTGAACATCCAGTGAAAGCTGATGTGACACATAATACAGATTTTTTTTTTTTTGGAGAAGCTGAAGGTGCCAGGTAAAGTAGGTTAGTAGCAGTTAATGGAAAATATAAATTAGTAGCAAATACTTGTATTTGGGCAATCAAATCAAACTCAAAATGGAATTGTAATTTCAAACTTGTGTTTACTGAAGGGTAGGAGTGGGGGATAATAGGAAGAGAAAAGAATGAGAAGGAAGAACAAAACCGAATACAAACACTAGACTTATAATCCTTTTCTCTCCCTGTTTAGGGTACTTCTTTACCTTTTCTACTGTGATACACCTGATCTTGCTTCAGTGATGAAGTACTTCACATCTAACATCAATTAGAACAACTTAAACACAAGGATCTCTGCTCCTGTAACACTACTCTAACCATTAGGGTACACAGAATCTTTCTCATGTTCTAACTTTCTCATATATTTGTAAGAAATGTTTATTTATTCTGTTTAAAGGGGAGTGTCTTTCAGTAAGAAAGTGTGAGGACATAGGTGGAAGTAGAAGGCAGAAACTCATAATGTCACATCACTCAAATGTTCTAAACATATAGAAGCTGCTCTAGCTAGTTGCCTAGACAGTCTTAATGCCAAACATTAACAGCAAAAATTTTCAGGCATCTCATAGATTTTTTGTATTAATGGATCTGGTATTCAGTATTTTTAAAATGTAGACATGGAAGAAAAAATTATGTCTTTTTATTTAACTCATCAAGCTATTTTCAGCATCAAAGAAATTTCTGCTGTCATACTAAAAATTAAAAATATAAACCTTCAAATGAGAGAGAGTAGAATCAGCATAGATTTTCAGACACATTTAGTCTTTTTCCCTATTACAAAACATTTGCTATCAACTGACTTGTTAAATGCCTTGAGTCATTTGAAACATGACCTGCTTTTCTTAGTGAGCTAATTCTGACATAATTCTAATTATTGTTTCCATTGCTTTTTATCTTCTCCATCTTGTTTAGTAATGTTATTTTATATTCATATTTCTTTAATATTTTCCTCTTGGTCTTCTTGTTTCCTACTGCATTGTAAACTCATACATTCCCTTTCTAATCTTGCTCCTTCAATAAATACCCTGGTGTTGCCTTCATTTCCGAAGGGGCGACCTGGTTCAGGAATGGTACGGCGGCCCACCCCTGGCTGCTCGGGCCATCAGCTCACAGACACCAGTGTGGTGGGTAGCAAATGGCAAATGGCATTTATTGATAGATAACGCCGGCTTATATAGCCAAGGTTTGCGACGTCACTTCCATCTGCTTACATCATCAACTAAACACCATTGGTTACTGGGAGAGGGGCCCTATCTTTCCGTACATCGCAAGATCTTCCGGTCGCCGGACCTTAGCTACCAACATCTCCCCCCTCCCCATGCTTAATTAAATTGACTAGAATAGAACAAATTTAAAGATATTTTTAGCTTATACCATGGTACTTCTTATCTTATGTTATCTTATCTTATACAATCTATAAAATATATAAAACTTATATAACTTATAAACTTAACTTACTTAACTTATATAACTTATAAAACTTACAAAGCTTGTAACTTACAAGCTTATAAAACTTATCTTGTAAAACTTATAAAGTTATAAAACTTGTAAACTTACTTATAAAACTTATCATCTTATAAAGACAACTAGGACTAACAAAGTGCAACTTGAAATAGTAAGGATAGCTTGAAGTCGACCTGAGAGGAAAAATATAAGGCACACTTTAGTCTAATTATTAGTGTTCCATAAACGTGACATTAACTCTTTCTAGTTGACTTTTAAACTACTCCTTAAAATGAGGAAAGAGATTGTTCCAGAGCAGATGTAGATTTCTCAGTTCTTAGGTCTTCATCAATAACGGCTTGTAGTTGACATAGGCCTCGCTGTTGGATCATCAGGTGTAGGCACGGTGCTTGCCGATCGATCATCTTCTCCTGCCACTGGAACGTTCGGGTTACGGGAGTGCCCAATGATCTGGTCCTGTGAACAAAAACTCACAGCTTTCATTAGTTTCATTCTGAAGATCTGGTTTGATAGACTTAAGCGGGCACCACTTAACTCTACCATCTTTTCTGACAGCAGCATACCCTTGCCCTGTCAGAGCTAGTTTCCATCCTCGTTCCCACTCTCCCAGCTCATTTCTAATTATGACTGATGGACCTTCTTCTAGTGCTCGAGTGGCCCAATGTTTTTGGGTGGGACTAATCTCATCCTGCCCCCTTGGGAACTGATTTAGTGCTAACAGAGCAGTCGCTAGGAGACGTGCCTGGGCTCCTGAGGGAATGGTGTTGACAAACCCTTCTGTTTTTGCTAATACCTCCAATTTAGATTTCAGAGTTTGATTTGCCCGTTCCACTATAGCTTGCCCTGTGCTATTATATGGAATGCCGTGTATTAAGGTAATACCCCATTTCAAAGTAAATGCTTGAACTGATTTAGACACAAAATTTGGACCGTTATCTGTTTTGATCTGATTAGGAATACCAAACCAGGCCATAGCTGTCAGCCAATGTTGAATGGTTACTTTAGAATCAGCCTTAAGGTGCTTAGTGGCCACAATCATTCCACTGTATGTGTCTACAGTCACAGCTAGCCATGCTCGAGGTTTTAATAATTGGCAAAGTGTGAAATATGTCTGCCACACCTCAGATGCTTTAAGACCTCTAGGATTCACTCCGCTGGACCACAGTGGTGTTTTCTGACAGTGGGGACATGTAGCCACTACATGTTTTGTGTCTGTGACTGAAATGCCACATCTCTTTGCTAACGCTTTAGCTCCGATGTGAAGAGACTCATGTAACTGCCGAGCATCTCTCAATGCCACAGTCCTTTTGCAGCAGCATCTGCTTTATCATTACCTATTTGGAAAAACCCTTTAATTGGACTGTGGCTATTGACGTGGATGACTGATATAGTGCCCTGACAAAAGTAAAGTGCTTCTTCTAACATTAGGGCTGTTGTGGACGTTGACACGCCAGGCCCCGACACGGCCAAGCAAAGTTTAGCCACAAATATGGAATCAGTTACTATGTTGAGATGTTCTGTTGGGAACAGTCCACATGACAGTACTACAGCTGTTGCTTCTAGTTGCTGGACAGAAAGAGCACAGTCAGTCATTTTAATGCTGTGCCATTCTCCTTCCGATTGCCATACTGCTGCCGCGGTTGAAGTTGTTGAGGATGCGTCTGTAAAGACTGTTGGTCCCGGCTGGGGCCGGTCCATGATCTTACATAGAAGGTCGATGTTAAGTAATGCTAGCATTTGAGTCCAGGGGGGCTTTGTGGCGTAACAAAGTTCTCCACCAAATCCTACAAGAGCTATGGCCAGATACTCTGACATTGCC
Source organism: Tapera naevia (assembly GCA_033556795.1). Lineage (NCBI taxonomy): Eukaryota > Metazoa > Chordata > Aves > Cuculiformes > Neomorphidae > Tapera > Tapera naevia. Next base: position 5,787,653 of record JAUMJJ010000034.1, on the reverse strand, counting down.
ACTGACTGCGTTGGGAGCTGTTTACGAAAGGGCAACCACATCCTGGCAGGTTCAATGCCTAGATGTCTTAGGGCGAGTTTCCTGCCTTTCATGATGAGATTACCAAGGCATTCGATTCCCGGAGAGAATGCAGGTGATGGCTTTCCTAGGACTATCCATTGTATTGGTCAGGCTTTTTCAGTAGGGCCCTGGTCTAGTGCTCCTACTCCTCCCTTTTTTGTAAAGTGCATATACAGATCAAGTGGTATGTTTGGGTTCCATCTAGCAAGTGTGCTTGATGACATCTGCTGCTCGATAAAATCGAGAGAGTTCATTGCTTCTATTGTCAGGGCTTTTTGTTCCCATGGATTCTTTCCTTTTAAAAGATCATGCAGAGGAGCCATGATCTCAGGAGGGATTAAAACAATGTTACGGATCCAATGCAAGGACCCCACTAACTGCTGCATATCATGGAGTGTCTTAATGTTCCGATGAATTTTTATTTGAGGGGGTGTTACGTAAAACTTACACATGGTCCTCTCTTAATTTTTGCACTCGCAATTTCAAACCCATGTACCTTTAGAGTTTCGGAAACCGTTGACACTAGCTGGTCCACTTGAGTCGCCGATGTTGCTGCAATTAAAATATCATCCATATATTGAATGATAGTCGCAGTCGGATTACTGCACAGGACTGGTGCCAATGCCTGATCCACTGTGATCTGGCAGATAGTGGGTGAGTTGACCATTCCTTGGGGCAGCACTTTCCACTGGAAGCGTAGGTTGGGGCGTTGGCTGTTTGGAAACACTACAGAAAAAGCAAACCGTTCTTTGTCATCCTCGTGCAAGGGTATCGAAAAGAAACAGTCCTTAATATCAAGGACAGCACAAGGTTGTCCCTCAGGTATCATAGAGTTCATAGGCAATAGTGTTTGAACAGGACCCATAGGTTGGATTATCTTATTTACTTCACGCAGGTCATGGAGGAGACGAAACCCCTCGCCAGTTCGTTTGGGTATTACAAAAACTGGGGTGTTCCACGGACTAGTGGAGGGCTCTATGTGACCTTTTTGTAGCTCACGGCTTTGATAGAGGCCACTGCTCAACCCACACTGGGTTGGATGATTTCCATTTCAATCTGATTGGTGCAGCAGTGGCCCTCAAATTAAATTTGTAACCCTGGCATTTAATAGAGCTAGAGCGTCCCTTCCCAACAGGGGTGGGACACCTGACATGACATATGGGTAAAGGGCAATGGCTTTCTCTAGTCCTTTTTCAGTGTGAAGCGTGATTGTTGCCAATTGAGCACTCTTCCAAGCTCGTGATACTCCTCCAACCCCACCCACCATGGGGGCATCTTCGAATTTCCAGCCTAAAGGCCAATGTGTTTTGGAAATAACTGTAACACCTGCTCCGGTGTCAATTAAAAAGTGAACGTTAATGGTAATGCTATTTGAAATATTATAGAGGGAACAGATCCCCCACACTATTGGTGGATTGTCACACTTAACTGTGAGGGCGATCCAGGGGTCTCTTCCCCAGGAGGTAGTTCCTGCTGTCCCTGAAACAGAGACGGGTCCGACTGGATCGTAGTTTGGACCACGAAGTTGGTTGCTCGTCGAGGGGGAAATGGGTTTGAGAATGTCCCCCCCCATCCGGGGTTGGCATAGTTGTGTCGCTTCATGTCCTGAGTGGGAGAGGGCCGTGCGCGACTCAGGTGCCCTCTCCCCCTCAAGTTTCCCTGGATTTTAGCTTTACATTCCTTAGCGAGATGTCCTTTCCTTCCACAGGCCCAACATGGTCCTCTGAATCGATTTTGGTGTGGGGGGAATGCCATTACATTAGATAATGCAGATTGAAGAGCCACATGGATGGGGGACAAATGCTCTTCATTAGTGACATGCTTAATCATGTCTGCAATACTTGATCTTGGTGGTAGTGATGGTAGGATTTCTTTGGTTTTTGCATTACACTGCTGACGTAAGCAGTCTGCAACATCTGGGCCTTTTGCTTCTGCAGGCAGGGATGAGGAGTCAACAGCTGCCTGGAGGCGATCTACAAATTGTGTAAAGCTCTCACTTTCACACTACTTTATTGTGGACCATGGTGATGGTTTGGCAATAGTTCTAGAGGCTGTATGAATGGCTTCTCTAGCTGCACGAGTAGTTGCCATAATTTCATGGGCACGCATGCCTTGGGTCTGTGCCTGGGGAGTGATCATGGTTGGGTCTGAACCCATCAGCCGTTGTACGGTAGAGCCATGCAGTGGGTGATCTGCCCCAGTTGCTTGAAGTAATTGCCTTGTACAGTTTTCCTCCCATTCTTGTTTAAAAACAATCATTCCTGCTCCATCAAAAATCAATCTACAAGTTTGTTTTATATCAAATGGGAGCATGTCATCTCCCCCAAAAACCCCATCTATGAGAGTAGAGACCATGGTAGAATTGAGCCCCTCGTCTGCAATTGCTTTAACAATCGCTTGTATATCCTTGGGGTTTATTGGTGAATAGATCCTTTGTCCTCCATCCGTCACTTGGACTGGGAACGCTAGTATGTCTGATGGAACCCAATCAAAACAAGCATTCTTAACTTCTTCCCAATCCATGAAAGGCATTTTCTTTCCCCGTGATCTCTTTTTATTGCGGACATTTTTGCTTTTAACTCTGTCTATTTCTATTTCCTCCGACTCCGACTCAGATTCCAGCCACTCATCCCAGCTGGTGTCCAATTCGGGACCGGAACTCGACTGACTGGTAACTTCCGGGCTCCGGTACATTTTACTCAGGCTCCGACCCCGCCCACTTCCCTTCTGGGTGGGCCGTCCCCCCTGTCTTGGCTCGCTCTGCCCCCTACTCCTCATATGGCCATTCTAATTGGCCGCTCCACACCTCTCGCACACGCCTCTCTTTCCTTCTCTGCCACGTCTATCGACTTTCTCTTTTCCATTCTCCTTTCTTTCCCGACTGCACGCACATGTCAGTTCTAGCGCTTCCTCCCTTTTCGCGCCGTTGGTCTCCTCGCCCCGCCCCCTTTCTTGCTGCTCAGCGCCATCTTGGGGTGCATAGGGCGGTGGCTTAGGCCAAGCATCTTGAGACTCTGATTTCGCGGCGGCACCCTTGGCCTCCTCCAGTAAGTTACCCCAAAAGGTTTTTGCTCATTCCTGTCCCTCCGTAAGGGGGACAGGATTTGGGGATTGAGGGGATTTATCACCCTCTGGCAGATCTTTAGGAGCAGCAGAATTGTCATCGTCTGGGGGGTGCAAAGTCTGTGTGGTCACCCTGACTCCCACTTTTGGGGTGACTGTGAAACAATCTCTTGCTGCCAGCAAAGTCTCCTGCCCTTGTATAGTTTTTTGCAGGGACTGCACAACTTTCCCCCAGGATTTAAGGTGTTTCCCAGAACCCGAGGACATCGTCTCCTCGGCTAAGGCTTTAGTACACTTATCCCACACTTCAGGGTTAAAAATATCCACTGGCCGCGCAATGACCCCTATCTGTAAAAGCCTCGCGGCGGCGAGAGTAAAATCTTTGGGCTTACACTCAATACCCCATTCCTTATATAACTGTGATACGACCTTCACAAGGGCATCAATCCTCCTTGTTGGTCCGGGAGTGTCCTCCCCGCCGGGCTGATCCAGCAGCTCTGGCCGCCATTCAACCATCCAGGTGTTCTTCCCGGGTTTCGCCACCATTTGTTGCCTTCATTTTCGAAGGCGTGACCTGGTTCAGGAATGGTACAGCGGTCCACCCCCGGCCGCTCAGGCCATCAGCTCACAGACACCAGTGTGGTGGGCAGCAAATGGTAAATGGCGTTTATTGATAGATAACACCGGCTTATATAGCCAAGGTTTACGACGTCACTTCCGTCTGCTTACATCATCAACTAAACACCATTGGTTACTGGGAGAGGGGCCCTATCTTTCCGTACATCGCGAGATCTTCCGGTCGCCGGAACTTAGCTACCAACACCCTGGGTTTCTTTTTGTTCTGTTTTTTTTCTTGGAACAGTAAACCTGTTAGGCAGATGGAAGAACTTCAGAACTGTAATTTTTGTAATGGCTGTTTGCTTGAAGTTAGTCAAGCACAAATATCTTACTCGAATTGTGCTAGATAAATGACTGGAAAAGGTTACTGTTGTTCTTAGATCTTGTATCAGTAAAGTTGTCCCTTTGGTATTTTAATTTAATGAAAGAATTTAATTGATGCAGAAATAGCTTGACAAGATATAGGCAGCACTATTATTTGGAGACAGACCTGAAGTATGATGTCTTTAACTACTAAGTCTAACGTGAACTTAATTTTAAACTAGATCTGCTGAGACAAAATACAGTTACTATTGTAAAGTAAATGCCACAAACTGGAGTATTTATCCTCCAAATATGAACAGAGATATCCACTCTCACTGTGAATTTAGAAGTTTATTTTCATAATTTATCCAATAAGAAATAAAGACATACATGAAAATGTGGAAAAATATTTTAACTTAAAAAGAAGAAGCCACGTGGTAGGACAGTTGGAAACTTGACTTAAATTTACAATTGCCTTGTAAATTATTCTTGCCGTTTTCTTGAGCAAAGGATAGAAAGCCTGAATACAGTCAAAATATTCAGTAAGTTTATCTGTAGCACTGAATGCAGTTAGGACGTGTTCTGCCTAACTCTGCGCCATTGTAGGAACACATGATGCTATGACCTTCCTTCTCTGAAGTTAGAAGTACATTAATGCCTTTTAAAGAAAGAAGTCTTCATCAGTTCAAGAAGGTAATTTTTATCACAGTTTTTTTACAACTAATTTTAGCAAATGAACTATGTGTGTGATTTGGACAATCAATATGTTATGAATTCACTGCTCAAAAACCAGTGAAGTTTCAGTAGCTAGAAAATAGTATTATAGTGGAAGCAAGCATATATTTCTTACTGTTGACAATGTTTCTCCAAAGTGTTTATAAGGAATTTAAAGCAATTAGTTTTATGAAAGCGTTATGTGTTAAGCAGTGATAAGTACTTCCAAATTATCTGCTCTATCAGAATTAATGACCCGTATTGCAATATGACAAAATAGTACTTTTAGATGTAATTACAAATTCTAAGCAAAAAAATATTCCCTTAAATAGGTATGTTCTTAAGGCAATTTACAACCTTTCACTACATAGATTACCTGTGGATCAGTGCAGTAATCAAATTGAAGTCAAAGCTAAAATTAAGGCAATAAATTTGAGTTTCAAGTAAATATAGTAGATAATTGGACCTACTTAGGGAGGTTTGTCACCAGAGAGTAAAATCAATAAAAAGTATTAACATTAATGTTGGCATCTATAAGATAAAAAAGTAACAGAGCAAATTACTCAAGTTGGCAACAATTACATTATAGCTCGGATTCATGAAAGTCTTCCCTACTAGTATTAGGTCAAAAATTAATTTCTAAACTTCATTGCTATGGTCTTCTTTGGTAATTTTTCATCCCTCCACCACGAACTCAGAGATTCTGTGGGCTTAATCAAACTGGAGTGCAATTAGGCAAGTGGAGTATTTTGATGAGTATTTTAGGCTTCAATTTTGAGAAGATACTATTACTGAACATTACTGACACGGGGGGGGGGGGGGGGGAACTCCCTTTAAGTAAATAGATTTAGAATTATATAATCATAGCATAACCTGAGATGGAAGGGATCCACAAGGTTCGAATCTAACTCCTGACTCCACCCACACAGGGCAAACTAAAAGTTAAATTATATATCTAAGAGCTTTGTCCAGTCACTTCTTGAACAGTGATGGGCTTGGGACCTTGACTACTTCCTTTCAAGTCTTGACTATCTCCTCAGTGAAAAATTTTTCATATCCAATCTGCGCTTCCCCTGATGCAGCTTTAAGCCATTCCTTTGCATCCTATCATTAGACAGCAGAGTGATCAGCACCTCCCTTTCTGTTCCCCGCCCCCCGTCAAATATCAGACAGCAATGAGTTAATTCTTCAGTATCCCCTTCTCTAAGCTGAACAAACCCAATATTCTCAGCCACTCTTTGTAAGTCATGTCCGTCAGTCCTTTTATTATCTTTTTACCCTCCTTTTGACACGTTTTTAAGAGCAATGGGCAAGAAAATCTTTGTCAGAAACTTTCACTTACAGTTTTCAGGTAGAAATGGTACACAGGGATAGTACAGACCCAGCAGCTTCTTTAGGCATTCTCAATTTCTCATTGAAAAGGAAGAGAAATCAAGTCTCTTATACTGCTGTTTAACACCGCAGTTGCGCACTGGGGTCCAACCAACTGCAAAACACTTTTACAGAGAAGGACCTTGGGGTTCTGGTGGACAAGCTGACCATAAGTCAATAACACACCCTCTTGGAAAGGAAAGTAACAGCATGATGGGGTGCATTAGGTCAAAACTGTAATCCTTACTGTTTGCTCATTGCTTACGAGGCCAGATCTAGAGTGCTGTGTGTTCAGACTTTAATTTGAAGACTATCCAGACTGTTCTAGATATATTAAAGATAAATAATATTTTTTTTTTTTGAGGGAGAATGAGGAGTTTTGAATTAGAAAAGAATATCTGGATCATCCCTGAAAAAACAGTAAGTTATCTCTGAATAGTGTAATCTAAACCAGAATCTGAACAAAGACAGGGTATCTCATAAGCTGAGTAGGGAAAGCATATAAGACAAGTAATCAGATAATTGGGAAGGAGGTTTGACTTGGTATAAGACATGACAAAACCACAGGCATGATTTCTTTGCATTTTACTTGTTTTTTTTCATAACGACTACAGACAATACTGTATGTTTCAGTAGTAATAAGCTAAGATTTTAACATACATTTTACCTTATCTTGGCTTTAAGCAAGGGGTAATTTCTAGTAACTGGAAGGCATTTGTTACATAACAGTTTGATAGATGTAAAATATGAGTACTACAGCCCTAACTTCCCAGCACACTTTCCACAGGATACATTTCAAAATGTTCTGGTACAACACAAATTCTAAAACAATTATTTGTTTTTATGTATCTGATTCAGATTTTGCTTTCTGTTGTTCTGTTATAATACTTCCTATAGCGAAAAAGGACTGAATATTCCTCCTAATACTTCATTCTTAAAAATTTTTATTAAGCCCATTTCTTCTCTTTCGAGCTGCTTGTTATTCTTTGAAGTTATGTCTCCTTCAGCTCTTCAATGTTTCCTATTGACTTATCTCACTTTAATTTAATTACTTTTCTGAGATTTTGCAGAAATGGAAATTATTCTCTGTATATGCAGGTTGTACTGAATTGTATTTCTTGCTTGACCTTTAAATATTAAAAGATGAGGAAATGTATCTTGAAATAGATTTAAACATTGGATCCATGATTTTGTTTTGAATCTCATTAAAAGTGTTGTGTTTTTTTGAAATAGGGTTACGTGCAGGAGCTATGAGTAAAACCAACAGCAAACAGCAGATTTAGTCATAATATAGTGTAGTATAGTGTAATAAAATATAAGTGTCATATAGTATAATATAGTATTATATAATATTAATATAATATAGTATCGTATAATATAACACAACATAACACAACATAACATGACATAACACAACATAACACAATTAATACAATAAAATTAATACAATATAATTAATATAACATAACATAACATAATATAATAAATATATATATAATACGTAATTCAAAGTAATTTAATGTAATTTGATGAGAAGCTGCTACAAATTTCCGCTAAATCCGACAAAGCCAACACCAGCCGTCTCCAAGACAGACTCGACACAGGCCAAGACTGAGCCAATAGTGGGAACATCTCTGTGATAACATATTCAAGAAAGGGGAAAAATTAACTGCACAATTTCAACTGGAGAGAAGATTGAGAACATGTGAGAGACACAATTCTGCAGATGCCAAGGTCAGTGAAGAAGGAGAGGGAGGTGGTGCTCCAGGTGCTGGAGCAGAGATTCCTCAGCAGTCCATGGTGAAGACCATGATGGGTCTGGCTGTCCCGCTGCAGCCCATGAAGGTTAACAGTGGAGCAGGTACTCTCCTGCAGCCCGTGGAAGACCCCACATAGGAGCAGGTGGATCCCCGAAGGAGGCTGTGAACCTGTGGGAAGCCCACAGTGGAGAAAATTCTTGGCAGGGCCTGTGGACCCATGGAAACAGGAGCCCACATTGTAATGGATTTTCTGGCAGCACTTGTGTCCCCTTGTCGGGCCCACACCGGAGCAGTCCATTACTGAAAGACTGCACCCTGTGAAAGGGACGCACTCTAGAGCAGTTCATAAAGAACTACAGCCAGTGTGACGGACTCACATCGGACAAGTTTGTGGAAGACTGTGTCCCGTGGGGGAGACCTCGTGGTGAAGCAAGAGAAGAGTATGAGGAGTCCTCCCCTTGAGGAAAAGTGAGTGAAGGAAGCAAGGTGTGATAAACTGACCACAACCCCCATTCCCATACTATTGATCCAAAATTTGTGGAGTTCATAGACTGCCAGTTAATTACATGTCAGTAAACTGCTTGAATCCTGATTTGGTTTAAACTACATGAACTAAGATTTTTTTTCCCTACAACATTATCTATTTACAGTAGATATATAGATCCCTACAGAAAATCTGACTGAAAAAGGAGTCACAAATTGTTTAGCCTCTTTTTTAATCTAATTATTGAGATCTACATGCTTAACATGGGTCTGCAAGATCCACTCTTCGAGAAGGTACGAGTGGTATGCGTATCAGTACTTAAAAAATGTAACTACATGTTTTTAACCTTTGTACTTGTGCTCATTAGAAACTAAAATAAATGCTCTCTACAAAGTTAACTTGAAAGACTTTGTGTCTCATTAAAGCTGTGTAGCTTTTCTACCTATTTGGACTCTAATTGTGTGCAACTGATTGGCAGCTATCAGGAGTACCTTTAATCTTTTTTTTCTTGTCATCTGAACACAAAAAGATAAACAACCCTCCCAAATTTAGTACCATTAATATTTATATTCTACTTGGGATGCTTCTATTTACTAATAATGATTTTATTTCAGACAGAAACTCTACACTGATTTTGTACTTTTTTGAAAAAGCTGCAATCACTGTAGAGAAAAAGAAATTAAACATTTGTCATTTTATCCATATTCTTTATAAGTCCTGTAATTATATGTTCAGCCAACAAAGATGAAAACAGCATTTAGGAATGTATATAGCATAATTCAGCTCATGAAATCTCTAGTCCAACGCCCTGCTTTGCCCTATTTCTTCCAATGCTTGACAGTCCTCATGATGAACAAATAAAAATAAATCCAATTTAAAAATCTGTTTCTGTGTGAGACTACCTGTGTCAGTTTCACATTGAAATAGTGACATAATTAATCTGAATACAGTAAGAGAATCATTGAAAGAATAGTCTAATTTAACTGGCATTGTATTCAACCAGTCCATCTTGCTTTGTTTTCTTTAAGAGAGAGTATTAAGTAGGAGACTGTTAATATGAATTTTTTTAATAGTAAGTCTAATATAAAGTGTTGAAAAACTCATTTCTTACTGATTAAGATCAGACTAGATAAACTAACATGCAAATCTAAGTGTTCATAGTATATTTTAGTAATCTACCATTTTTCAGGTTTTTTCTGTGAGTTTTTTTGATTGTCTGCAAAAAGAACCCTTTTGAAATAAAGCATTGTTTAATTTTAAATATGAAATCTGTTGACAATTCTGAGTGATTTTTTTCTTTTCTTCTGCTTCTCCTTTCTTTATCTTTTTTTCCCCATTTCCTTTCCTTTCTTCTTTTTCCTTGAGAGTCCTATGCAGCAGTGTAAAACGTTTAAACATTTATGAGTTCATCACTCACAGATAAATTAACAGTTTATCACTCAGAAATAGCGGATAAAAATATGATTGAAAATTAAAGGCATTTAACAAAAAAAGTCTATAAAGATTATAATTTTTTACATATTTTGTAAAATATAACTGACATTTTCATGTCTAATTTTATGAAACACATCACTATGTTACTGTAGGATGTCATTCCATGTGCTGTATAAAGGCGGCAAATATTAAATCCAAATACATAATTAAATATTCCGAGCATCGAAGTTGTTTATTCTAACTTACCTGTTAATTTCCACATTTGAAAACAAATGTTTTTATTTGACACACTTTAAAAATTTTAGTTTAAATATTATCACCTTCTCCTTCAATGACAAGGTTACCAGGTAAATAAATGAGGGGAAGGCTGTGGATGTGGTGTGCCTGGACTTTTGTAAAGCCTTTGACACCATTTCTCACTGCATTCTGATTGAGAAACTGGCTGCCGTTGGCCTGGACAAGCACAGCCTCTGCTGGGTAAAAAACTGTCTGGATGGCCGGGCACAGAGGGTGGTGGTAAATGGAGTTGAATGCAGTTGGAGGCCAGTCACGAGTGGTGTTCTGCTGGGATCAGTGCTGGGTCCAGTCCTGTTCAATACCTTTATCAATGATCTGGATGAAGGGATCAAGTGCACCCTTAGCAAGTTTGCAGATGACACTAAGTTGGGTGGCAGTGTTGATCTGCTTGAAGGAAGGGAGGTGCTGCAAAGAGATCTGAACAGGCTGGATTGATCGGCTGAGACCAACAGGATGAGGTTTAACAAGACCAAGTGCCAAATCCTGTTCTTGGGACACAACAACATGCAGCATCACAGGCTTGGGGAAGAGTGGCTGGAGAGCTGCCCGGTGGCGAAGGGCGAAGGGCCTGGGGTGTTGGTTGAGAACCGGCTGAATATGATCCATCAGTGTGCCCAGGTGGCTAGGAAGGCCAATGGCATCTTGGGCTGTATCAAAACCAGTGTGGCCAGCAGGAAAAGGACAGTGATTTTGCCATTTATTTGGCACTGGTGAGGCCACCCCTTGAGTACTGTGTGCAGTTCTGGGCCCCTCAGTACAAGAAGGACATTGAGGTGTTGGAGCATGTCCAGAGAAGGGCGATAAGGCTGGTGAAGTGGTTAGAGAACAAGTCCTATGAGGAGCGGCTGAGGAAACTGGGGTTGTTTAGCTTGGAGAAGAGAAGGCTGAGGGGAGACCTAATTGCTGTCTATGGCTGCCTGAAAGGAGGCTGTAGCAGAGCGAGTGTTGATCACTTCTCACAAGTGACCAGTGATTGAACAACAGGAAATGGCCAAAATTTGCATCAGGGGAGGTTCAGACTAGATATTAGGAAGAATTTCTTTACTGAAAGGGTGGTCAGGCACTGGCAGAGGCTGCCCAGGGAGGTGGTTGAGTCACCATCCCTGGAGGTGTTTCAAAAACGGGTAGTTTTGAAGGAAATGGTTTAGCACATGATGGGTACGGTTGGACTTGGTGATCTCCAAGGTCTTTTCCAACAGGAAGATTCTATGATTCTATGAGTCTATGATTTCTCAAAATTATTCAGCCTACAAAATAATGTAATAAATTAAAAAGTGTTGTCAGTGCGTAACTGTATGTTTTTTGCAAACTATACTAGAAATAGCTAAAATTTTACTATTAAAGTTTCAAAATCCATCATTATGCCAAGTTTAAGGTCTTTTTTGTGTAATCTTAACACATAGACCTTCAACACCTTTGTGGATTCTAATATCATCTCCTCATGTAATGCCACATATCATAATGTTCTTTAAAAAAATAGGTGTCTGTAATTCAGAACAATGTTTCTGATGAATTTGAAACCTTAATGTCACATTAATATTGTTTTACTTATATCTTATTATGTTTTCAAAATAAACTTTTACCCAGTGTTCCTCTCCTCTCACCTATTGCTACTACCAAAGAAGCCAAAGAAAAACACAGTGTTAAACAAACAGAATTACTGTCAGGCCATGTCAAAAGCCACATCAGCAAAGGATCCTAAGCGAAGGTGGATAAGTTAGATCTGCTTTTGGAAAAGAGATACAGACTTGCATTCTTCAGTTATTCTGAATTTAATACAATTTTTGTCTATATCTCTCCTGTTTTAAATAGGACTTTGTCCCTTCTTATCCCTTCTATGTCGCTGTCAGACTGTGATGTTACTCATAACATGCTGGAGGGAAAGGGTGACATCCAGAAGGACCTGGACAAGTTTGAGAGGTGGGTCCATGTTAACTTGATGACGTTCAACAAGACCAAGAGCAAGGTCCTGCACCTGGGTTGGAGTAATCCAAAACACAAATACAGGCTAAGTGGAGAATGAAAGAAGGGGTGTTCGTTGAAGAATCTCAACAGGACCCAGCGATGTGTGTTTGCAGCCCAGAAAGCAAATCATGTCCTGGGCTATCAAAAGAAGTGTAACCAGCAGCTCAATGGAGGCAACTCTCCCCCTCTACTCTGCTCTTGTGAGATCTGATCACAAGTACGGCCTCCAGCTCTAGAGCCCTCAGCACAGGAAGGACATGGATCTGTTGGAGTGGGTCCAAAGAAATGACACAAAAATGATCAGATGGATAGAATACCTCATCTATGAAGACAGACTGAAATAGTTAGAGGTGTTCAGCCTGAAGAAGTGAAGTTTCCGGGGAGAACTTACAGTAGCCCTTGTAGGGGGCCTACAAGAAGCCTGGAGAGGTACTTTTGCAAGGACATGCAGTGACAGGTCAAGAGGCAATGGCCTTGAACTGAAAGAGAGTAGATTTAGGTTAGATATTGGGAAGAACTCTTCATCATGAGAGTGATAAGGCACTAGAACTGGTTGCCAAGAGATTATGTGGATGCCCCATCCTTGGAAGTGTTCAAGGCCAAGCTGGATGAGGCTTTGAGCAACCTGATGCAGTGGAAGGTGTCCTTACCCACGACAAGGCTATTAGAACTAGATGATCTTTAAGGTCCCTTCCACCCAAACAATTTTATGATTCTATGATTCCTTGTAACTTAAATTTCAGAAATGCTTTATAAAACTTTCATCCATTTAACCTTTGAAAACTATATTAATATTAATCCATTCTTTTTTAAAAAAATGCTTTTATTAAATTAATATTCTGAGCACTTTGAGTATTTGGTCCAACTATTGTTTTGTTTATGAAATACTTCAGGAGCTGAAAGACCAATAGAGAAATATTTATGTGAAAATGTGAATAATTATCATCACAGTTGCAATGTGGTTTTGAGTAGGCACATGATAATACTAAACACTCAGCTGATCTACCTGAACATGTTTTTAACGGCTCACACTTTAGGAACATTTGGACAACTTTTTCTAGCTAACAGTTCATGCTTATTACCATAGCTGATATGATATGCAAAGAAGACTTAGAATGTCCTGAGCTGGTTTGAGCTAACTTTCCCAAGCTCTCCAACCACTCAGCCTGCCTCTCTCCCAAAGCTTCCCCCTTTTCAAAGGAAAAAACTATGGAAGAAACCAAAATCACACTTAATATATGTATTTCTGTATTTTTCTAAACACAAACAACTACACCACAAGGATATGAAAAGCAGCAGGAGAAGAGGGGGAGAGAAATGGGAAGAAGGACAAAGAGGAGCTATATATCATCTGGCATAAACTATAACACCCAGTAACTACCAATGTAAAGAATTAATAAAATCTAACCACACCACCTCCCTCAAGGAGAACCGGATGGCCAAATCTGACCTGTTAAAAAACTTTCCACAGGCTCGGCAGCAGACAGGGCCAACACAAGGACCTTCTCCTTCCCAGTGTTGCCAGAAGAAGAAGAGAGCGTATTTTTCTATCAGCACCTTATTTATATGTTGTGTTGCGTTAAAGGAAGATATGGAATACTTCCATGGATCTTGACCTCCATTGTTAAGGAAGGCCTTTAAAGGCCATTTTTTTAAGGAGGATCAATCCACTACAGTCCACAGCTGAAAATAAGCACAGAAAAGATTTAACAGAATGCTTAGAATCGAGACTTGAATCAGGGACAATATTATATATATATATATATATATATTTTATAGATACATCTGTCATTTGATGACCTCAAAATGGGTCTCTAAGTTGTGCTTTTCATAGTCCTAAGAACCAATTATTTTATAGTTTAAATTCTATCTATAGTCCCATCTAATTTTTGCATCACGGATCAATTTTGTGACTCAAAATTACATTCTTGGTCTATCTCTGTTGAGAATAAAGATATAACCCATCAATTTAAATTGTGTTTATGCCTTAGTTCACTCTAATTCATTCTAATTCCCTTTGGTATAGGGTATATTCTTCTGAGAATGGGCATATCATTTTCAATTTGTATGTTGTCTTTGATTTCACTTACTAAAATAATATTTGACACTAAAGTTCTATATTCTCTGTAGAAATCTTTTCACAAATTTTCACTGGCATTTGCAATATTAATTTACATTAGTACTGAATCTTCTTTTCTGTAAAAAAGCTTATTAAAATTTACTTTATTTGTATCTTTGTTTCTTCTTCAGTGTACAATGAAGGTTCAGTTTTCTGCTTTATTCCACATTTTTATAATACATATTATGAAAGCATGTTAAAATGACACGTATGAAGCATAGTTGAAACCAATCTGTTTACTAGGTTAAGTATTTTACAGTATTTTATCATGTCCTGTCTTGTTTAATTATTTCATTTGGAGGATTTTAATATTACATGATTGCATATTTCTCAGATCAGTTTACTTCATCTTGAAATAAAACATTTGTACTATATAAAGTACAGACACACAGTTTCTTAGCTCTGAACTATGTCTTTGAGCATCAATAGAGACTTCAGGTTACATAACTTAGACAACTTTCCAGTTGCCAACGTGATCCATTATGCAAGCATTTTATAGGATCTAAAAAAATAAATCTCTTAAACTTGCAGCTTTTAACTATCCATGTAATGCTTTTTATTTTTCCTATTTGTGTTGCACTTTGCAAATTACTGCCCTCCTCAATGGTTGTTTTATTTCCCTTTGTTGTACTAGGCATTATTTTTCCTAGGCACAATCTTGTTTTCAGTTTGTCTCCTAACAAAATAAGTCTTAGAAGTCATACTGCTGGTGGTTTCTGACCTTGATACATTTTTGGCAAAATTAGATAACAATGTCTAAGTCTAAAAAAAGACATTGGAAAAAGTGTAAGCAAAATAAATATTTGAATGGAGGAAAAGTAAGTTTATGATGCATTTAGAAAAACACAGCTTATAAAGAACTTAATCTTTAACAAACACTAGAAAAAAAATGGAAAGATGTCTTCCAAAGCCAAGGAAAAAATCAGTCAGAATTGAAACCACATGAAAAATTGTTCAATGATGCCAAGTTTTTTCATTTGCTTGCGAATTTTTCCCATAAATCTCCTATGCTTAACCTCTTTTTTCTCATGTTATGTTGATTATGCTAAGGTTTTCTCTTTGCCCTAATTTTCTTTTGCTTTCTATTGATTAGTGAGAAGGGAACAATTAGACAATATGAATAATGGTTATTTTCTTTTCCCTTTATTCTTTCACAATTCTCTAGATGAGAATTGAAAATATATGGATTGCTGTTGAGCTCTCTTCTTTCAATTAATTTTCTACAGGGAAGTTGCTAAGAAAATAATTGTGTCTCAGTGTCTGCAATTTCCAGGTTATTTTTTATATCAAATACATCTTTTCCATATTCAAAAAAGTTGTCCAAGAACATTAGCATACCATGAAAAAACATCTTGAAATATACATAGATTAAAAGGAGAATCACCTTCTTAGTGTTAGTTTGTTGTCTCACAATTTTGGACTAAATTTGTATATTTCTATTAAAATGTAAACCATAGATAAAATGTAAACTGACTGTCAGCAGTTTGGCTAGAAAATAAAATTCTAGCCTTCAGAAAGACTTTGGACAAATGGAAAAATTAAAATATACTATCACACTCGTTTTCAGCTTATACAAGCTCTCTGGGTTCTGCTAGCTTTGGAGCTGAAAAAAATCATGTTAGCATTTAAAGAATGCATTTTTTTTCTACTTCGTTCCCAAAGGAATAACTAATATCTCAAATAATCTTTGGCAGATGAAATCCTGTTTTTCACATGACATCTTGCCCAGGGAGGTGGTGGAGTCACCGACCCTGGAGGTGTTTAAAGGGAGACTGGATGAGGCACTGAGGGCCATGGTCTAGATGATGGTTGGTGTTAGTGTTGATGTTAGTGTTAGGTTATAGGTTGGACTTGATGATCTCAGAGGTCCTTTCCAACCTTGTGATACTGTGATACTGTGATCTTAAGCTATTACTTTGTGCAGGTGTAGACGAGCAATAGGTTCATCAGTTTCAATGTCTGGCACATGTGACTGATGCCCAGGGGACTTGAAAGACAATGCTGGAGAAACCTGCTCTCACTCAGTGGTTACACGCTTCCAAATCGTTAATGGTCTCATTAAGTATACTATACAGAATGCGTGACTTATTAATTGTGGCCTCTCCTATATGAAATTACCTGCATAGATTCATTATTCTTTGAAGGAGTTACTTAGACATCAAATATTTTTAAAGCCACGTAATCATTAGTGGTGTAGTGTCACTGCATTGTCACTAGAGACACTGCTGTATTATAAAATCTACTTTGGTATTTTTAATGATGCATTCTAAATAATATCGCAAGTGCACTTTCTAGGTTCTATTTTATTCAAAAGAAAAGACAATGTGCTCATTTTCTATTATATTTCATTGTTAATCACTAAAAAGTTGAGAGTTAATTGAAAAAGACCTCTTTGCATTAATTTTCTTTTTTGTCAAAATTTTTGTCTAACAACGGGCTAAATTTTTCCTAATACCTCCATATTCCTCAATTACATGAAAAAAAGTTAAATTCAGTATTAGTGAATAACATCCTGGGTAAAATTCAAAGGTAATATGCATCCCTCCTGATATTTGTTTATCAATTGAATATATTGATCTATTCAGACAAAGACATTTTTATTACTTTTATATTTTAAACAAGTGCAGTTGCCAAACACAATCAGGTTAATTTTTTCACAATTAAAAATATTTTTTTCACAATTAAAAGTATTTCTTTAAACAGAGAGTGAACCTGAGAATTTTATTCTTCAAACAAAATTTCTGAAAAAAATTATAAGAAACCTGTATTTGTAAGTAGCTTTGCCTGCAGCTGTCATCATGTACTCCAGATAAATGAGGATTTATATGAATAATATATAGATAAAACCAAAATAAAAGAAAAAAGAGAAATAATTAAATTTCAAGAGAATTTCAGGTGCATGGGAGACAGCATCATATTTTCATTGTCTTTCATGCCATTTAAATACTTGGTAAAAAGTGTGTAAATCACTTTTATAGAATGGGAGGATTATATTTTAAACTGTCAAAGGCTGAAATTCTTTTGAATGTGTTCATCAGCAGAGAGATGGAGACAGTTTAATGTAAGAGTGTCTACAATTAATTGCATCTAGCTGGAAGGTCAATTTATTGTGCTACTGTTGTCTTTCTTTAACATCTCCAACATTTTGGAAAGTTCCTTTCATGAATCCCAGGTGTCCTCAATAAGATAAATTAGAGCGAAGAGTTTACAGTACAAAAAGGTATTTCTTTCTACTTTTCTTTTCCAGCTATTAATGAACGCTTTCAGGTTAAAGAGGTTTAATATAGTCTCAAGAGTGTGCATTCGGCAATAAATGACTGCGACAAGGTGCAAAACATCTTTTCAGTACAAGTGCAGATCACATAAGTGAAAAGACTTTTATACTCATAGCATCTGAAAGAAATATGACAAAGGCTATCATTCTGTGTTTTGTTTGGTTGGTTCTTTTTGGATACGGATAGCATT